>CM066031.1:416942158-421957025 GCA_033557465.1 Ichthyophis bannanicus | reverse complement strand
GGGCCTGTCAGTCACCCTGGTGATATGGATGTTTGTGCCTTTCCAGTTTAACACATCTGCCCCATCCCCAGGAGTCCTGAGGCCCAAAGTGGGCTGTCAGTCACCCTGGTGATATGGCGTTTTGGGGGAGCCGTTTTTCCCAGGTTTAAACACCACTTTGTCTTGGCCCCATTTCCCAGGGGGGGGTCTTGAGGGGGGGCCCAACTCTAGTAAAGTTGGGGGCTGGTTCAGTAACCCTTGGTGATAATGGGGGCTGTTTGGAAAGGCCTTTTTCCAGGTTTAAAAAACCAACTGCCCCCCATTCCCCAGGGGTTTTCCTGGCGGGGGGCACATTAAAGTGGGCTGTGGTCCAGGGGTTCACCCCTGGTTGTTTATGGGCTGTTTTATGGCCAAAGGGGCAGGTTAAAAAAAAAACAAATATTGCCCCCATCCCCAGGGGGAGGGTCCTGAGGGGGGCCCCAATCAAAAGGGGGGGGGCTGTTTCCCAAGTCCACCCTGGTGATTATGGCTGTTTTGTGGCCAATTTGCCAAGTTGAACAACATTTCTTGACCCATCCCCAGGGGGGGAATGAGGCCTTTTGGGGAGGGGGGGCCCATTAAAGTGGGGCTGTTTTTTTCAGTCCACCATTTGGGGGTTGATTATGGAGGCTGTTTGGGTGGCCCTTTCCCAGGTTTTAAAAAAAACCCAACATTCTGCCCCATTCCCCAGGGAGGTCCTTGAGGGGCCATTCAACAGGTGGGCTGGTTCAGTTACCCCAAACCATGGTGAAAAAAGGTGGTGTATGCTGTTTCCCTTTGTAATATCATTATAATCCACCCGAAAAAATTCCCAGGAGGTTTGTTTAGGTACCTGGTTGAAAAACGGCAATTCCCAGGTTAGTCGTCCTGCTGCTTTTATTGGTTGTGTGTGGGTGCAAGAAAAAAAAAAAAAGATGTTGTGGGCTAGGACACCCTGTCCCCAGGGGGGGGGATGAGGGGGGGGGGGGGACCTGTCAGCAAAAAGGTGGGTTATGGCATCCCAGAATTTTTTTATTTGTGGGGAGGTGATGCTGTGTCCTGACAGGGAACATGTGGGGGAACCAAATCCCCCCCTGGAGGGGGCCATTGGGCTCATAGGCAAAACAAGGGGGTCAGGGGTCTGTATCCTGGAATTGTTAGGTAGATTTGAGGGTGGGGGGGATGTTGGGTGTGCAGCCAGCCCCACCCTGGGGTGCATGAGGGGGGGGGGGGGGGGACCAGATAAGATTAGGTGTGAAAAAAAAAAAAAACCAACAATTCCCATTTTAGTGTCACTTTGCTGTGTTACCCAGGTGTGGCAAAAAAAAATAAAAATCTTTTAGTTTCGGCTATGTTTCAAGGGTCAGGCAAAAACTTCAGTTGTGTTTTTGCCAGAAAACACAAAACAAGGGGTTGGCGGGCAGGGGCCCTCGAAAAACAAAAGGGGACTAAGGCCCCCATGGCCCCAAAGGTGGCAATTGTGCTGGGCTGGACATTTGTTGGTGGCAGGGGGAGGGAAGGGGATGGTTTTATTAGGGGACAGGGGGTAGGGTGCCAATTCAGGGTGTGATTGCACGGGGACAAACAGTTGTGTGGGACTTGCCAAACCCAAACCATTTTGGCCCCAACCAACTGGGGGCCAGCAGGAAAAAACAAGTTGGTACAAGGTCCCCACAATGAAAGGGCAGAGGGGCGGCAAGGAAAGCCAAGGCCCACTGATTTGCCCTGCACAAAGAGGGGGGAGTGGGGGTCAACATTCTGTGGGGGGGGGGACCACAAACCACCAGGGTTTGATTTTATGGCAGAAAAATAATGTTACCCTCCCATTGGGGTTTCTCCCTCCACCTAGGTTAGGGAAAAAGAAATCTACGGGGGAAGGGAAAGGGGGGGGCCAGGGAGATGAGGGGCTCCGATTCCCCTGGGGCCACGTTGGGGAGGAGTGTTTACGGGGGAACAGGGGAGGGCCCGTGTCACCAAGTGGGGGGATGGTGAAAGTTGGGGGGGACAACAAAAAAAAAAAACCTCTGTGAACGCAATTGGGGGGAATGGGGTCCAAACCAAGTGGGCCCACCAGGGCCATTGTTGGGGGCCCCCAAACACGTATTTCAAAAAGGTGTTTTCATGTTGGTCATTATTTAAGGTTGTTTGTGGATAATTACAAAAAATGGTCCAATGTCCTTCACAAGGAGGGGAGGGAAAAACCACATAGCTAGGAACCCCACACCACGCAAGGCACGCCAAAAAAAAAAAACCAGCCCCACGGGGTTTTCCCACCCCCACCGCCAGGGAAAAAAGGCCTGAGGGGTAAGGGTGGGGGGAGGAGGAGGGGGAGGATGAGGATTGCGGGAACGGCAAAGCCCAGCGGGCGTTGGTTCAGCGGGGCGCAAGCCCAGACTTGGGGAGGGAGGAAAGGGGGGGGGGAGGGGGAGGGGGCAGGAGGAGGGGGGAGGGGGGGGCCCAAATGGGGGCCAAGGTGCCCGTGGAGGCAGAGGAGGGGGAGCGGAAGGAGGGAGGGGGGGTGGGGAGGAAGGGGGCAGGAAAAGGGGGGCTGTGTCTAAAAAAAAAAAAACGGGGGGGGGCACATGGGGGGAAAATGGGGGGAGGTTATTTGGGGTGGTTTGAGGGGGGGGCCCACGAAAATGTGTGTGGGGGTTTTTCATTGGGTCAGGAGGGGGCGAGGGGGGAGTGAAGGGGTGTCTGCTCAGGGTGGGGGTTTTATGGGCCTAAGGGGGCGGGAAGGTTGTGTGGGAACGAGTGGCGGGAATTTGGGGATGAGGTAGGGGAGGGTCTGGGTGGAAAGCCAAGGGGGGGGGGGGAAAAAGGGCACGGGACAGCACAGGGGGCCACTTGTGGGTCCCTGGGGGCCAGGGCACCCCACCACATGTGGGGTTGGAACATGGTTGCCAGGCTGGGGGGTTTGGTTGTGCCTCTCGGTCACCCAAATTTGCCCAAGGGGGGGGACAGGGGGGGCCCCTATGGCACACCCCCAACCGACCACAAGGGGGTGACCAACCCAATGGCACCATGGGTTATTGTATGTGGGTCGTAGGGGGTGGTTGTGTGTACATGACCTGGTCCGGGGGGGGCAAAATGGGGAATTGGCCAATTGGCATGGCCAACTTGGGGGGGGGGGGACTGGGGGGGCCCTGGAACGCACTTGTACACTGGTGTGCTGGCCGGGTCCGTTTTCCCTTTGCAATTTGGGTCCCACGAGGAGGGGCAGCCTGTTGGGCAGGCCAACAAAACAGGCTTGCTTGCACTCTCCAGGGGACCCCAAACCCATCCCCCACTGGAATTGGGCATCCCAGAGTGTTGGGGGGGGGACGGCCCCTGGGGCGGGGGCCCACCCAAACCACATGCCCTGTTTTTGTTGCTGTTTTTCCCGTTTCCCATGGACCCAAACAGGGGGGGGGGGGGGGGGGGGGGGGGGGGGGACACAGGACAGCTGGGTCCTGTGACATGGGCTTGCACTATAATGGAACATACCACACTGTGTGGGAATGCGTATTGCTCTGGACAACAGATGATCAGATATAAACAGTTTTGAATGTTTGTGTTAATTTGCACCGTTGTTGTTAATACAGTTTTTTGGAAAACTACGAATGGTCATGTGTTTCTGTTACTGATGGACAATGGACATTATCAGGGGTACATGTGTGTAGATAGGTATGTGTATTGATCACGGTCACACATGGATGTCAATACATGGACCCTCTCCACACACAGGTGTGGGGGCTGGCCATGTGCGTAGGCATTGTGAGTCCACGGCTGAGACAGAGTATGTGGCCAGGGATGGGGAGCATTGTCCCAATAGTACCTAAGCACAGGCATGCTGGGGGCACTGTGCGGGAACGCTATATCCGTGCAACATGCTGTGTGTGCCAATAGCAGAACCCACAAATAGCTATGTCTGTGACACGGAGGTTAGGATGTGCTGCTGAACCCAGCCCATGGAACTGCTCATGGGGATGGCCTCGAGTACGGCCCAGGACAATGCATGTCACAAGGGATCGTCAGTGAACTGGTGATGTTATGTGCATGCATGTATGCGCATCCGACCTACTGTGAGCCACCCCTAATGTGTCCGTAGCCGCATGCAAGTCGATGTTGGATTGCAGCCACGTAGGCCATGTTGCGTGCAGGGAGAATGTTCACACATGTCTGACCCCAAGTGGGGGTGGGTATCAGGGATGGGAGACAGTGACAGATTGCCCAACACCAGACATGCATCAAGCACACATGACATCTGTCAAATGCAACAGGTGTGGATGGGTATCTCACCCACGACGAGGTCCTGGTGCTGAGACCGTGTGGCACAGTCCATCCCACACAGGAACATGTGGTGACCGGGGGCCTGTGCAGTGATAGCCGTCAGTACAGACACCCCACCACTGAGGGGCATTGGGTGAATCCACAATGAGGGCAGGGGAACATGAGGTGCAACGCCCCACATGGGGTAGCACATTGCCACACATCTGAGACCCGCACACAGGATATCATAGGTCAGACATGTATGTATTTGTAGGAGTATGTGATGTGTTACGTCCACTGCCCCAGTTGCAGTCGGTGTGTCATACATATACTATATGTCCACATCAACCACGACTGCAAGGCAGTTACGGTCAACAGGGATAGCGCCCTGTCTACCCTGTCAAACATGCACCATGAAACAGATGTTGTTTCAATGTGTTTAATGTCCAACACACTCACATATGCACTGTTTCCAATCAGCATCACTGCAGTGTACATTTAGCAACCTGACTGTACCTTGCACAGTGCATTATGAGGTGGACTTACCTATTTTACAGGGAACAGGGGCTATGGAGGGTCATGCGGCTTGACCAGGTCCACATGGAGGCACCTGTGTGCCTTGTAACCCCAGTCCAACTGACGCCAGGGCAGCTATCCCCACTGGGAGTTTAACCCATGACCATATGGCCTGACGTATGTTGCCCCAACCACTAGACCACACCTACAGGTCACTTACTGCATGGCTGCCCCCGTCGCCCACGGCCCAAACCACCCCTCATCTGCTGTGTTGGTGGTGCAGACTCTGGGGCTGGTGCTGGCTGTGGCATCCTTGCAACCATGGCCTCCAGTGCAGTGGCAATTTGTTTCCGCTGCTGTCCGCAGCTGGTGCAGCTCCACCATGTTCCGGCTGACCTCAGTCCTTATCTGCTCCAGCGCCTGACGAGTGCCTGTGGGTGGAGGACACGGTGATATGTGCTATACCCCCTGCAAAGCGAACTGTCACACATGTACATGTCAGCCATATCCCACAGGATCAGTCTGTCACACACCCATGCAGGGCACATACGCAACACATGACCATGGTCAGAACTCTGTGTCCCATGAGCCATTCCCAAGCATTTCATGGGGCCCAATGATGGGTCGTGGGACACAAAGGAGCCCCCAGATACCTGTGTTGCAGCATGATCCATCCATATGCACCCTGCACAGTGGCCATCTAACATAGGTGAGGGGACGGGAAGGGCATAGGACACACATGTGTATAGCTCTGGGGCTGTCCAGCCAACATTGCTGTCACACATTGCTAGGGTGCCCAGATACCTTTGCTACACGCTCAGGACAGTCTATGATGCAGTTCCACTGTTGTACCGTGCAAGTGAGACCTCGCCAAACCACCCACTGCTGTCGGCACAGAGAACGTACTCTCCTTCCACAGCCCCATTTTGATGTAGGGATCACAAACATTTTGCTACACAACCATTTACAGAGCACAGCATTTGACGGAATCAGCACTACCAAAAGACCACATATGCACATTGCTATGTCCACAGTTGTGCGGGACGCCACGGAAGACATCTATGCTACCCTACATCGTGGCTTATAAACACAGACCTGATTGAGATGTTTCCATCTTACGGATCACTGGTAGCATCTGTAACATACATACTCGAAGGTTTACAACACCTCCGGGAAGATCAGGATGATAGCTCAGATGGCAGGTCATGATCCGGGCATTCCCAGAGTCAGGACAACGCCTCATGAACACATGAAAACCCTGATAGGTCCAGGACATCTGGGCCCTACACATTGCAGACCATGTATGGACACTGTGATGCATATCCCAACCCATGTAATGGTGGACTGTCACATGGGGCCCAGATGACCCTGTCTTGGTGGATCCCTGGGAAAGCAGGAATTAGTCTGCACGTGTGGGTATCATATGTACTGATGGAGCCGTGTGGGAATGCCCCCCAGTGTCCACTTGGCAAGCCTTTGGGAGCAGCCCACAGTGCCTGCATGCTGGCGTCACGCCATGACCAACTGCATTTCCCCAGTTCATTGTGCACTGCGGAGCCAGCAGGCTGTCATTCCTGTCATCGCAGGAGCATCGGCTCACTGCCACATTCCTGTGTTTGCGTCTGCCTTTTCTGTAATGCTATCCTGGCACTGCCGGTAACCAGCTCATAGACAAATAAGGGGGTACTTTCCTACCATCCTGACGTGTCTGCTGAGGTATACATGCCGCCTCGGGCCATAGGCCCAGATAGTTGGCCATCATCCTTGGGGGGCCCTCCTCATGAGCCAAACACATGCCCAACATGTGGTGGAACTTTCTATGTCACCAACACCCACGGGTGGTGTCTCATGGGTTTGGGACCTGATCATCCCATGTCCGAATGTGCAGCCTGTGGGATGTTATCAACTAAGGGTCGTTACAGGTTGGGCAGGCCAGCTCCATTACCTCTGTCCCTGTGATGCAGCCTCGGTGGCATCGACATCCTCAAGGGCTTCGGCACCCTCCCATAGATCTCAGGTAACCAAACACACATTTGGCTTGCACCTCTACGGGTTGATCCCCTTCCACGCTTCAGGATGCCTCTGGCGTTGCTCGAGGGGAACATACACTGGCCACACAGACCCGGTGGGGGCTCCAGCCCCCAAGCCCAATATTGGGGGTTATCACGTCCCCGAGGCTTACACCCTGGCTGTGCCCCTGGGGCCATGCTGTGGGGTACCGTCTATCCTTGCCAGCACCACCACACTAGTATCAGCATCGTTGATGGAGCAGAGAATCCTGGTAGATGAATGTAGTCCGCTGGCTCACCTGGCGGCAGCAGAGGGCCTCCATACCGCCCCAGACCTGCCCACCGGTGCCGGCAATTGTTTTTGCAAACTCCCGAATACCGTTTTACCGGTGTCAGTAACCTCGGCGCCTGCGCACACGTTTACTGAGTCAGGCTGTTACCAATACACCAGTGCCAGGACCATCCGATGTGGATCGGTATGGGTATTGCTGCCAGGAGCAACCCAGACAGAGGGTTAGATCCCATCTTCTGCTGGATCGGATAGGTCCACCAGCTCTGCGGATATTGGTGTGCCTATCCCTGCAGAACCCTCCTCTCCAGGGAGGAGGAGTCCCCCCCTGCCAGACATGTCCCTTCAGTTTGTCATCTGAGTCGTTGCAAAGGGCCTGGCTATCTCTCTTGCTGCTGAACCTGGGCCCAGGGCAGTGGAGGTGGTGATGCCTCAGTATCCCCAATCTCCCCAGGTGGCAGCAACGTGACCAGTGCATGGGATCCCGCATTATCGCCTATTGCGAATGTAGAGGACACCTCTAACCACCTCTCCATGATCTGGTGGACTCGATACCATGTATTGTGTCCCCTCCATCAGCTGGTGTCTGGGGAACACAGATCCCTCGCCATCCAATCGTGGTGGGGTCGGCGATGAGGAGGATCAGATGTTTCCAAAGGCATGCCTCTAATTCCCCCTGGTCGTAGATGCATGAACCTAGATGCCTTTGGACACCGTATCTTCCAGGCATAAATGCTATCAAGCCAGGCTACGCTCCCTATCATCTATCTATGGGAATGTTACTGGGGGAGGCCTCTGGGGATCTGGAACGTCTGAGCTCTTGTATCCCAGACGACAGGTGATTTGGTCATCAGACTCATGGCAGACATGCCCAGCACATGTCCACATTGGCAAAAGAGAAGCCTTCGACTGCTTTGCGGGACATAGTAGGCCTCGGCCATGGCCATAGCTGCAGGATGAGATGCCAGGCTCCATGCCACCGACCTGAAGCACTGGGTACAGGACACACTGGGTAGTACCCCTTGTAATGGGGGGAGCCCTTTGGAGAACCTGGCAAGGGACAGCCAATGCATTGGATGCTGACAGGTACACCATGAGTAGGCTTTCAAACATTGCAGATACTGCAAAACGCAGAGCTTTCAGGAGGCCTCCCTGCTCCATGAGGAAGAGGTCTTCTCAGTCCTACGACCAACAGGGACAACCTGCAGGCCACCCCGCGAGAAAGGGAAAGCAGTCAGCTAAACAGAGAGGGCCACACAGCCTCCCTGTCCCTGGTGGCGCAGCAGGCTCAGCCTCCTCAGGGGCTTGGACCCCTGCAAGGGACCATGCGTTTCCTGGCTCCTAGGGGGCCAGACCCCACCCCCATCCTAGGATGGCTCTGTAGATTTGCCCACAGATGGAGCCACATAACAAGGTGAGGGGACCACAGGCGGTGTCGGTGAGGGCCACAAGCCTCCCATCAGATGCCTGACCCTCCACCAGTAGTAGGAGGGTTCACCTCTCATGGCAAACATGTGCTTCATGACGTCCATCTACTTCCAGGCCAAGGGGCAATATAGGGCGTGACCATCCTCCAAAAGGGCACAGGGTGTTACTCCCCCTACCTATGTATCCCAGAGATGACAGGGGGCGACAGGCCCATGTTGGACCCCTGTGAACTGACAGGATAGCTGTTGGGAGACAGAGTCAAATTGCGGTCTCTGGGGACACCTCAACCATGCCCTCACAGTCAGGATTGGCTCTGTTCTCTGGATCCCAAGGCTGCGTACACTCATGCCCCCCCCCCAACCCACAGACGATCCCTATGTGTGCTCTGCCAGGGGACGCACTATCAGTATTGTTCCCCTCCCTTTGGCCCATCCTCAGCTCCAAGTGTGTTTACGATGGGCATGGCTGAGGTGGCAGCGTGTCTCCGCACCCTCGAGATATTCGTCACCCCCTAACTAGATGGGTGGCTCAATTGGGACCCCTCCGAGCTCACGGCAACACATCCTCTACCCTGCACACTGCATCCTCTCCAGTATGCTGGTCTACTTAGCAACCTGCCCTGATCCAATCTTGCCCCCACTCAACCCTTGCAGATTACAGGTGCACAACTCGCCACCAGGGAGGTGAAGGCCAATCGTCCTTGGCCATGTTGGTCACCGCATGGTGCAGTTAGCTTCCTAAGCCATGCTGGGGGCGCACCTCACCACTCTGGGGATACTACAACGTTCACGTCACCTGGCCCCCACAGTACATGTGGTCCCTACACATGCCTCCATAGTGGGGCAGAACAAAGGACATTGTCCACTCATTGGACCCAAGTATCTGGCAGCCTATCGGACAGGCCACCGGTATCAACACTCTGTATTTAGTCTCTCCCATGGTGGCATGCATCTTAGTATCTGTTGGTGGGTTCACCCCTTCTATTGGGCCCCCTCAGACACCCTTGACAACAGATGCCTCTCAGATGGGGTGGGGAGCTCACCTCCAGGACCTCTCCATGCAGGGCAGCTGGTCCGTTCAGGGGATTCCTTGCCATACCATTCATCTGGGACTTGGCGCAATAGGTCTAGCTCCCCAGGTATTCCGCAGCCAACTGCATGGCAAGAGGGCTCTACCTCACACAGAAAATCACGTAGCTATGTCAGACGTGGCCAAGCAGGTGGGAACAGGCCCTCTGTCACCATGCGACGAACCAGAGGAATATGGGCCTTTGCCGGAGGGCATCAGAGTCAACTCCAGGCAGTCTACCTTCCAGGCATTCACAGCTCTTGGCCAGACAGGCTCAGTCAGGGTCTGCCCTCACACACATGTTCCCTTCACATAGAGCAGGTCACCAGTGTCTTCCCACTCTGGGGAACCCCAGATATAGACCTCTTTGCACGTACAGTGATTGCCAAATGTCCCCAGTTCTGGTCACGGTTTCCGACTCAGGGTTGTCCGGCCAGGGGTGCTGTCCCTGCCATTGGGGCCCAGACTACCTGTATGCCGTTCCACCCATCCCCTTACTTACGCTCACATGGTCTGGCTTCAGAGTGACAGAGGTGCTATGGTCCCCTCAGCCCCATATTGGCCACGTCAGGTGTGTTTTCCTCTGCATCTGCATCTCTCAGGTTCCACTCCTGGAATCAGGGTCTGCTACAGATCTACTGTCACAGGAGGATGGGGTGCTATTGCATCCCAATACGCAGTCTCTGCATCCCAGAGCCTTGTGTCTGACAGCCTTTACCCCCTAGGCCGTCACCTCTGTCAGGCCGTATGGAACGTCCTTCATGCCTCCAGTAGACCAACCACGAATCGCTCCCATGCTTTACTGTGGGGAAGGTTGAGCATCTGGTGTTCACATAGGGGTCTCAACCCTCTTGTGGTTCCAGTGGTTTCAGTATTGGGACTGTCTCTGTCACCTTTCTAATGCCAGGGGCAGAACCCATTCATGTCGAGTCCATGTCAGTGCTATTGCATCTTCATGCACAGCCATCAATGGGCAACCTGTGACGACTCATATCAGGGATCTGAGAGGGCATCTTCTGCCCACGGCTTCCATGAAGCCTCCAACGGTTGCATGGGATCTGAACCTGCTTCTGGGGGAGCCTATAAGGCAGCCTTGTGAACCATTAGCCACCACGTCCATGGGGCTCCTTTCCTAAGAGGGCCTGTTCCCCCTTGCAATCGCATCAGCAAGGGCGTATCGGTGCGGTGCGAGCTCTCGGGGCAGACCCACCTGTTACACGGTTCCACCTTGCTAGGGCAGGTCCTTGGGACACATCCACTCCTCATGGCCAGGGTGGCCACGTCCGTCCATTTAAACCAGGAGATTTAGGTGTCTGTTTTCTTTCCGCAGCCCCATGCATCACATGCAGAACGGACTCTCCATAATTGTCACTGTGGAGGGCCTCTTGCCTCCTACCTGCTAGGGACTCAGCAGCATAGCCGGTCCTCGCATCTCTTTGTAGCCTATGATCCCTCTCACCTGGGTCTTGCTGTCTTCAAGGGAACACTGTTCAACGTGATTGGTCAGTGTATCTCTCATATACACCTGAGCAGACACCATTCTCTGGGGGGCCATAGCACAACTCACATTGTGTGTGCCATGGCAGCCTCTATGGCTCATCTGCACTCTGTACCCCTTGACGATATCTGTCAGGCAGCTACCTGTTCTTCGGTTCACACCTTCACGGCCGACCACTGCTTGGATAACGTCTCCCACAGATATGCCAGGCTGTTCCCCGCCACCTTTCCCATACATACTCAACTCCTAACTGCCATCCCTCATATGGTGCCAGAGATCCATGCCGGGACCTGTTACCACTTCCCAGGGGCTCCACACCTCTGGGGGTCCTATCCTAGTACCCTCAGCTAGGGGGTCCCAACATATCAGGACAACTTCCTGGTTGTTCCTGGAGATAGCATAGTCACGTACTTGTCACAGGTGATCTCTGGGAACAGCAGGTATGAGTCTGTATTGGCCACCCACCTCCCCCCGGAGTTGTATCACTCTCTCCCTCTCTCTCCCTTGCCCTATCTCTCTCTCTCTCATTTTGTCCCAGCCTTTGATGCTCAACAGGGGTGCGGCATTTGGGAAAGGCTGGATGACAGCATGCTGGTGCTGTGGGATGCTCCCAAAGGCTTTCACATTGGCCGCTGGTAAGCGGTCCCACGCAGGCTCCATTGCTACTGACAATAACCACATGTGGAGATGTATCCCTGCTCCCCCGGAGGTCACCTGCTACAGGTGATTAACTACATTGCTCTGTGTTGCGCTTGCTTAGGGTATGTGTCTGGGGAACAGCGCACATAGTTCTGTGCCCCTTACACATGCTGACCCCTGTGACACCATGCTACACAGGTTTGGAATGCACAGGGCACCTGTCAAACCCCTCCCCCCCATGGCTCTCGCCCTGCTATGTTGCCAACATGCAGTCCCCTGGTGCATCTGTGGACAACCCCCATGGGGATTCCTGTATATGCTCTTACCCACCTTCAGCATCGCGGCTCGCTGATGCAGTGTGGAGACGCAGCCCCTCCAATGCAGTTGCCATGCATGGGGTGGGTTGGCCTGCCGAACCCTGGGCCTGACCGGGGTGTTGGGTCTCCCCCCTGTTGGTGCCCGCATGGCCATGTTCGGTGGTGCAGCTGGCCTCCACAGTGTCTGCCGTGCCCAGGAGCATGTCCAACCCCTCCGGGTGCATGCCTGCCCCAGGTGTGCCGTTGCCATTGCTGCTGTTATCTGCAGACATCGTAGCCTCTGGCTCCTCACCATCCTGGGTCTCGGGCACTTTGCACTCCTCGGGTGGCTCCATGATGCTGTAGTCACCTGTGTTGTGGGACGACATACACAACAGAGCTTGGATTGGTCCTTGCAACTATGTACACCTGTGTGGTACATGCACCCCACATGTGATGTGTGCTTGGCCATGCCCTGTGCGTGTGCCACATACTTCTGCCACTACTGGTACCTGGACTTGCGGAGGCACTGCCAAGCACACACAGCACTGTGATGCTGCAGTCACCAGGTGCCAATTCATGAACAGGGGTGCTCCACATTGTGTCAGTCAGTGCAGGAACAGGTGTGAGAGGTGTGGGACGTGCAGGAGTTGTGCATACTGGGCAGCCAGGGGTTGGTAGGGGGTGTTGTTGGCACCATCTACGGGTGGATGACTGGCCCATGCAGATGTCAGGGGCTGTGCTGGTACAGGGGACACCTGTGGGCCTGGGGATGAGGGATGGGGATGACGTATGCTACCAGGTTGGGGGGGGGGAATAGGATGTGGGCCACATAGGCAGAGTGCTGTCACATCATGCCTTTGTGACAGCAGGATGTGATGTGTGTACCTACCTGCCCTGGGATGGGCGGTGTCCAGTGCTTCCGGCAGGCCATGCAGGTATACGGGACCAAGCTGATCAGCCAGCTCCTGCTCTAGTGGTATTAGTGTGGGGGTAAAGGGGCCCCCCCACCTGTGCCTGCAGCATGTTGCCACTCAGCAGCCATGTGGGCACGCACACCACGTTTTATGTCACTCATCCTCTTACGAAGGCTTTCAAGGTCTCGGTGTGGTCCCCCTGCCTGTGATACAGCCTCCTGAACCTCCTCCCAGACACGTGCCCATGTTGCCATGGTAGTGGTACTGCTGTGCTGTCCATACAGGACATCGTAGTTTTCCAGGACACTTGCCAGGAGGAGATGGTTCTCTTGAGGGTTGAACCGAACAGCCCTCCTCCTTTGTAACGACGGCACTAGTTGCCACTTGCGCTTAGCGACAGGTGGTCCGTGTGTGCGCTGTGAGCCACATGATGGCCCAGCGGTCTCCTCTGCCAGCCTTTCAGGGATCTCTGTGTCCTGCTGGACACGCACACCCTCCTCCTCCGCCACACCTGCCCTGTGCTGACTCTCCATATTCTCCCACCCCCGACCACTGGCCTCCACCTCACACCTGCTGCTTGTACCCACCTGTCCTCCCTGTTGCCTGCTCCTGACCTGTCTCTCCTGCCTCCCCTCCCCTCACACTCCTCCACTCTGCCACACGCCCCTCCACCTACCCCTCTCACTCTACACCACCACTCCCACTCACAGTATACTGCAGCTCTCACTGGCCCCTGGCACTATCTGGGCTCCACTATAAATGCACACCTTCCTCTTATCTGCAGATGTATTTATCATTTTGTATGGCATAACGCGCGTTGCGCATGCACGCAGTACCACACATGCATTGTGCGTACATCACACGCATATGCGCTACGCCGTACACAGCGCCTGGGTGGCGCATGCGCAACATGCGTTGCGCATGCACCACCCAGGTGCTGTGTATGGCGTAGCACATATGCGTGTGTGGTACCGTACGCATGCGCAACACGCGTAGCCACCGCCCGTGCGCAACGTAAGTTTGGCATTTAAATATACATGCTTACTTGGGACACATTGAGGGGTTTCTGTAGGAGAGAGTCTGTGACGTGGTTGTGAGGTTTGAGGAGTGCTAGAGGACGTTTTCTTTGTGTATAGTCACTGTGTGTGTGTGTTCTTTGGCTTGTGTGTCTTGCTCTGTGTCTTCGTCAGTAAGGTGGGTGTCAGTGTTTGTGTGTCATTGTGCATCTGTAGCTGTTGTGTGTATGGCAGCGTTCCTGATTGTTGCGGTTGAGGAGGACACTGAGGAGGGGCTGCAGTTGCCTGATGGGGGAGATGGTGTCAATGGGGCTGCAGCATGGGACATGGGTGTGGACCCGCTGCAACTCAGACCTGCAGCTGTGGGGGCAGGCCGGGCAGGGGCTGTACCCGCACAGGGCAGGAGACGTGCCGAGGTGCGGCTCTGCCAGCCTCGCCTCTACAGGCCCAGGGCCCAGCTCCAGGGCATGCGTGAGGACCAGGTCATCTCCCTCTACCGCCTGAGCACAGGGGCTATTAGGGAGCTCTACGAGGATCTAAGACCTGACCTCGAGCCCCTGACTGCTCGGTCACGTGCCATACTGGGTTTGGTCAAGCTCCTTGGTGCCCTACATTTCTTTGCCTCTGGCTGTTTCCAGTCATCTGTGGCTGCAGTAGGAGGCATGAGCCACCCCACCTTCTCACGCTGTCTCCACCCAGTGCTGCGTGCCATGGTCAGCTGGGTGGGGAATTACATAGCCCTTCCCCACACTAGGCAACAGTGGGGGACCCTGAACCAGGCCTTTGAGGCATTAGCCGGGATACCACACATGATGGGCGCTATTGATTGCACACATGTTGCCCTGGGCCCACCAAGAGACAGGGAGGTAGTGTTCCGCAACCGCAAACACTATCATATCATTCCCTGAATGTTCAGGTTGTCTGTGATGCACATCAGCATATTCTGAATGTGGTACCCAGGTTTGCAGGGTCCACCCATGACTCCTATATCCTGCAGCACTCAGCACTTTACACTCAATTCGAGGATGGACAATATGGGGACTGTCTATTGCTGGGTGTTGTCAGACGGCTGCCTAGGGTGAGAACTTACACAATCTTGACGATGCATATATTCATATGATTCTTGCAAGGTATTGTGGATATTGTAGTTCATTCACTCCCAAACACAGCTGATGACAATAATTTGAGTTGTGAAACCAAGTGGTAAGATCAATAAAATACTTCTTTTATTGATGGGGTTTAATTCACCCAGCACATGTATGCTTGATAGCACTATAAATGAGGTTACTTGCTTGCAGTGTTTAAAAATGGATAACAAAAAGTCACAAAGTAAACCAGAAACAACCTTCAGCTAGTCAGGCAATTAGCTAATGTTTTCTTAGCAAATAATTACCAAATACAAAGGCACAAAGAAAAGAATAAACTTTGCTGGTTAGGTTAACTTCTGCTTATTTTCCACGCAGATCTCAGCAGTGATTCTCCCTTGCTCACCCACACAATCAGGTGCAGCCCTAATTACTATCAATGGACCAGCTGAAAGCCTTTAGCTGGCTGGCTGCTACTGTGTGAGCCCAAATCCTGCTTTAAGAGCTGTTTGCAGTGGAAATAAAGAACAAAGTTAGGTTTCTTTGTGATGGCTGATGTGTTTGCTCAGAGAAAGCTAGCAATAGCATTTAGATAGAGAACAGTCCATGTAAACTGTATTTTCATCTGCTGTATCAATCCCTTCATCAACAATCATATGGTCAATATCATACATTGGCACAGATGAGTCTTTCATTAAGGCACTATCATGAGAATGCTTATTCCCTTGCTGCCATTCTCTATTATAGATAGGGTCTGGATCAGTGTTCATACCTGAGCCTCTCCTGCTATCATTATTCCTCTCTGTAAAGCCTGGCCAATATGTAATCCAATTCTGATGTCCAGCCTTCCAATCTTGATCCCTGGACACTGGATCTCCTCTCACATACCTTCTGGCCTTGGTCTGAAAGTCCCTTCCACATGCAGTCTTCTCTCTTCCAGGTAGCCACTGGTGATTCCTATCTCTGCCACTCCATTCCTCTGGCTGAATCCAGTCCAATGGACTCTGCTGGCTTTTGGAATACCTCCCAGTATGAGTACTGCCTTGGAATCTCCCAGACCTTCCAATGGCCTTTCTTCTCTTCCTTCCAGAGAGTTTCCTTCTCTCTCTATCTGCTTGGCTTGGCTTCTGTTTCTCCAGGTGATACTGGTGCTTGTAGCCGTTGCTGAAGCTCTTCCCTCTGTATCTCTTCCTGAAGCTGTTCTTGAAACTGTTTGCTGAAACTGTTATCTGAAGAATAAGCTCTATTCTTATTCTGTCCTAATGTGTGCTGCTCCCTAACACAGCGCAGCTGTGTTGAATCAGGCCCTGCCCTTTGAGATGAGTGCTTAGGGATTACCTCATAGCTCTCTTGATTGCACACACATTCTCTCACTTCAGCCCCTCTCATGGCTGCTGGAAACCTGGTGCATTCTGGGACTGGTAGTCTTTTATGTGAAAACTCTGTTTTCTTGCTTCTACCAGAACTGACAGGTTGCTTGTTCAGAGTCACATCATCTTTTCTATAGCTCCTACCTGAGCTATGATAAGCTTCCTTATCACAGTGTATATTTGTCATATCTGACGTGCACATGTTTTTCATGTTACTAACCGTATGTGCAGATGTCTGTCTCGGTGGTGTATCCCTCGTTGTGTGTGTATGTCATCTGTCTGTGTGTGATATCAGGGGAGGGGGCCTCAAACCCCACCTTGCTATGGAGCTTTGTCGTGATAGTTAAATGGCTGCTTGCATATGTGTCGTGGTTACAGATTATGTTTCCAGCCCATGCACCAAGCCCTTGTCGTGTGTCTCTGCCCTTCACACCCTGAAGCATAGTCCTGCTGTCCCATCATGTGCTGTCCAATGTTTCTGTCACAATGTGTTCTGCATTTGTTTTGCACATACATGCCTGTGTCCATTTTGGGGGACATGGGCTCCTGCTTTAACGTCGTACATCTCTTTGTTGTAGGTGATGCAGGATATGGGTGTCGCCCCTGGTTGCTGACCCCCATAAGTCAACCACGGACACGTGCAGAGAGGAGGTACAATGAGGCCCATGCCACCAGCCGCTCCATCATAGAGTGCACCTTTGGCATATTAAAGAGTCGCTTCAGGTGTCTGGATAGGACAGGTGGGGCCTTACAATACAGACCACAGACTGTGGCAGAGATCATTGTAGCCTGTTGCATCCTGCACAACATTGTTCTCAGGCACCACATCCCTGTCGATATTAATGAGGGTCTGGAGGAGGACCCTATGTGCTCCCCTGCACCTGCCCATGGCGACACACGTGAGGGCACAGCAGTCAGGCGGTAGCTGATTGCAGAGCTCTTCACATGTAAGTACTGCATATGTTACTGCTTACATTTGTTTAGATATGTGTGTACTGCTAATACTAGTTACCATTTGTATTACGATATCTGTACGATGCAATACTGCACTGACATGTAAGGAGACTGGCTAGCCATACCAGCTTCACATCTACTCATGCCCGATCCACATCAGATGTGGGCAGGGCACAACAGCAGGTGGAGGTGGCTTGTGTGTGTGTGGTGTTTTAGGCTTTGGTGCGGTATAGGGCTGCCATACCTGGTTTGTGGCTGCATGTGATAGGGGCTGATGTGTAGGTACACGTAGTTGGCTTTGATACTTTGGAGCAGCAGGATGAGAGGCATATGGTATGGCATTAACAATGCGGGAGCAGACCATGGATGGGGCCAGTTGTCTCGATGTCTGTGTCTTACAGTTGGTGTTTTGAGCTGATTGTGTGGTTGGTATGCTCAGATGTGCAGGGTCTGTGCATTAGTTGTTTTAGTATGCCGCTAAATGTGATACATACCAATATCGATGTGATCTGTGGTAACTGGATCCCTGGTATGTGGTATCCGTGAGGGACATTATTGCAACACCACAGTGTGCCTGAATGTGGAGATCATCACATAGCCCTCTCAAAGATTCTGGGAAGAATAGAGAACCTGTGCAGTGTGCAGCTGGGGGGGGGGTGTTGTGCTAGTTGTGTGGGATATAGATTAGCTGTGCAATGCAGTGGTGCATATTTGTACGCTGACAGAGATTATTCATGCCAGATCAGCAGGGCGTGGGTTACAGTAGGCAAGCTGTGGGCTAACTGTGGGTGTGGAGTCAGGTTTCAGTGTTGTTGTCGTCAGGGGGATTGGGGCACATGTATCTGATGACATCTGCACATGTACCACAGCACTCACATACAAGCTGGGAGGATGGGCAGAGGGGGTAGGTGCAGTCCACTGCAACAACTACATTGCTGACCCTGGAAAGGATGACTTATGTCTACACACACAACATCGCTCTGAGGGGGGGGGGGGAGGGTTTAGGTGCACATATGGACTATCCATGCCTTTCCATTATCCATGTCACACAGCAGTATGACATGCAGCCATCATGGTGTGGTCACATGCACACATTGGGGTGTGGTTTGGCAGGCATAACTTAGCCGTGGATATGTTGATTTGCAGCTCAACATCACACAGCTGTTGCTGTTAATGATGGTGGAGCTATACACACCACTGACCTGTGTAGGGTCAGCTGATGGGGAGGTGCCCCTGCATAGTTCCTTGTGTTACAGTACTTGACAGCAGGGTATCAGACATCATTGGGACACCGGATCGCACAGTGAGGGGCATTGGGGGACATATGGTGGACACAGGATGTTACTGCAGCCGCGGATTGATGCAGGGACACAGTAGGGACGCAACACTTCTGTTCACCCTTCTGTACATGAACAGAGAGATGGGGGAGTGACAGACGGAGTGCAGACCCTTGTAGTTTGGCATTCACACTTCAGAAATATCTCTCACATGACATAGATCTGTACGGTGTGCTGGTGAACAGTGGGTCTGTGAAGGGTCTTGGGGGGTCTGCGAGCTGAGGGCAGGAAGGTGCAGTGTGTGTTGCATAACTGGCAAATGACATATGTATGGTTCCCTTGTGTTTCCTACTCCACAGGACATACCTGTTGCAGCTCCTGGTGCGGACGTGCAATGGCAGGTGACTGTCAGTCATCCAACATGCAGTGGTCTGTGGTAGGTGGATGTACGGCTACATTGTCTGTGCTGACAGGCATGGTAGACACATGTCCTCGGTGATGTGTCAGATTGTACATATGTTGTGGTTTACCTCTTGTCCCTGCACCACCATAAGCCATATCTTGGTATTGGCACACATATCCCCATGTGTTCCTGTCCAGTTTGTCCTCTGCAACACTGTGTCTGTGACACAGCCAACAGAGCTTCATGTGTGTGTGTGTCCTAGGTGTTGTGGTGGTGGGCTACACGTGCACCCTTCCCCAACAGTTTAACATCAGAGAACACCAGTGTTTCGTTTGTTTTCACAGGGCCTTTCAGTCCACACATCTCCAATTGGGAACATCCCAGCCATATGCTACTGCTGGCACGATCACCTTAGAATACTGTGTGGGTGTGTTTCTTAGGGTTGTCTGTGTGTTGGTACAGTGTGCAGGCATGTTACATTATCATGTGGTGTGTGGGGTCTGTACACCTGGGGGGCAGTGATTGTGCTATCTCTTCCTCACTGCTGTTTACCATGTGAATATTGTGGACATGTGTCTTGTGCTGTGACATACGACTGTTGGACCTTATTTTTCAGAACTCAGATATCGTCATGATGTGGTCATGCATCAACAGTGGCTGGACATGGTTACATGGTGATTTATCCATTTGGGGTGACGTCGTCTCCCTTCACTGAGTGACCCAGGGGATCCATGACATACACCTGCTACACACAGACGGTAGGTTTAACCATTTTGGGGGGGGGGGGAATTACATCTTGCTTTACATGGTAATGATTTATGGTTTGTTTCAGAGATATTTCATGTTGCCTCTCTGTTTAAAATCGCTGATGCACATGGGGTGGCGCTGTGATACACTTGTGTAACATGGACATGGCCATGGAGATGAACATATCCATGTGACGGCCGTGTCTGCAGTTCCAATTCCACATGTGACCAACCTGCACTGTGTTCTGTTTTGTGCTCATGTTATGTTTGCCTGTGTGTCATTTTATTATGTGCATATTCATGGTTGCCTGTCTGCATTTTGTGCTGCTGTTGGACACTGCATACCAATACATTATTTCTACTCTTCTGACAGGGCAGGGAACAAACTGGACATATCCACTGGAGCGCATCCAGCATCGCCATCGTCCACCAGTTGGGGGACACACCACCATGGAGCTATCCCTGGGGAAATGGTGCCATAGGATATTTGACCTCTGCAAGTGCAACACATGCCTAGGATGGACAGTATTATTTTGGGATCGCTACTTTATCCATGACAGACGTATACAACACACTGTTGCTGCCATGCTCTGGCTGGGAGTCATGCTCATCTCAGGGGACACACATGACCGTTCATGTACTGTGGCATATTGGGATGTGACACTTGACTATGCATGCCCAGGGTTGCAAGGAGGGTCTTCGCCTGACATGTTGGATTGCATATACGCTTTGGACTTTGCACACTGTGTACTGGTCCCCACGTGTGCAGCAGGGACTGACATTGTCACTGTATGATCTACATTCCTCCACAGTTGTGGTGGTGTTGTGTTTTGGCCATGTGTGTGACATGGAACACAGGATAGGCTCATCTGTTTCTTTCAACACAGGCGTACAGCCATGCATGTGGCATAGGGGGAGCGATGGAGAGGTCCTGTTGTATATGTCCACCTACTCTCCACCTGGACATGATACAGGTTTTGCCACAACACCGCTTTTATGACCAGCAGCATCCTGGATTTATGTTTTCAATCAACAGGGGTGTTTCCCTACATGTGTGGCATCACTGTAGCATGTTGATATGTACATGGTGCATGTGCATATGACTGAGTATGTTGGAGAGACACAGCACGTGGCAATATGGCTTCTGTGTGATTTACTGTGACATGTTGGCCCTTACTTTCCATCTCTCTATACTCTTTTTTGAGTCTGCTTACTGTACAGACGTGCTGCTCTACATTGTTTTACAAACCTTGCATTGCATGTCTGCACAGTCCTGTTTATCCCTTGAGGTACCGACACTCACACTGCCCCGTTCTATTTGGAGTGTCACAGTGTGAGTGTCCGATGTCTCCCTTCAATTGTGCATTCCCTGTGATGTGCTATATGTGTACAGACACTGTCTACACACCAACCAGTGCAGGGGGATCCCCTGCATGGTGTTATCTCTGCATGTTTCTGCAGGTACTTTTCATTTGAATTCTCTCTGTGTTGATGTGCCTCTGCTACCTGTTAGCATATCCTCATTGTACAGTTGATGATTGCTTAGGGTTACATTGTTGCAACGTTGATTCCTATATGAGGCATCATGTGAGAGCTGAGACATTACTTTCGATATGTTTTCTTCAAATTACAACATGTTAGCAACAGATGCTGTTTTCATTTGTGTGCCTCCTGTGTTTGCCAGATAGATATGTTTTGGGGAACAGATCATGATTGAGGTGTGTTGGTCCCTCATCATTCACCACCTACTGTCTACATGCACTCATATGTGAGTAACACACATGAGGCGTGCAGCAGCATGTGGGGGGTGGGGGCCTGTGAAATGGTGCATACCATGGACCTGCTGCACATTATGTCTCCTGCCCTTCATTTGTAGACGGGGCAGTGGCCTGTCTGTATAATGTGGGTTGCTGCCCTGCTAAATGTGTTTCCGTGTTTCACCTGGGATCCACTTACCTTGAACTTATGATGGCGGTATCGGTATCAGCACTATCTGTGAGGATACACCCAAATAAATATATGTGCTTGATATACATTTGTCTCTGCTGCTGCTTGATCATGGTGACAAACATACAGTACAATGTGTGCCTTTGAGTCAGTCCTGACTCCTTGTGATCCAGAGACTCCAGGGCGTTCTTGACAGTGTCACTTGAAGTAGATTGCCAGGCCCTTCTTCAAAGGTACTGGAGGGTTACATGTGTTGCCCAGAGCCACATGGGGTGCTTGTGGGAGTTGGACCCTGCTTGCTTAGTAACCAAGCCAGTTTCCTGAACACTAGGCTACTCCTCCGCTCTTTGCTCACATTGACACATGTATCTACTGATTTGCTGGTTATGTACATGGCCCACTTGTGCTCACATCCTTGTACGGTGGCAGTTGTGTATCTGCCAGCCATTTACCACATCACTGGGTATTACAGCTTCCCATGCACACCCTCCCTTTGGGTTTTCCTCTTTGCATTGTACTCAGTGTGCTCATTGTGGTTGTTTGGGTAGTGGTTGCAGGCATGTGTTCTAACGCGATAGGTTGCAGGTTTGGTCCCAGGATGGGGTTTATCCTTTTATTCTCTGTCATGCTAATATGACCATTGGGTACCAGCAGGTTCATCACCTCTGCACACACCCTTCCATCTACTCAGTGTACACCAAGGTGTGCCCTCTGTGCTGCCTAGCCATCACATATTAGGTGTTACATATGTCTCTTTCTTTATGGTGTTTACATGGCAGTCCGCTTGGGGGTTTGGTATTGCTGTGGTTCAGCTGTTGTGTGGTATACCTGTTTGCATGTTCACTTCTCACCTGCCCTGTTCCAGATTTTGCAGCAGCTCCACACGCCATCCTATGCTGCCCTTGGGGTTTGCGTACGTTCCTCTTTTGCATGCTGTGTCCACTGCATAACATTTCATTGTGTGTGTGCATGTAGTTCTATGTGGCTCTGGTACCAAGTACAGACTGTGATCTGATCTGTACACAGCAGATCTGCATGTGCATTTCAACATGGTTACTGTTGGGGGTTTGTCTGTCCTGACAGCCAGCAGGCGTCACGTGTGCTGCCCTGCACTATTTTGTATGCAGCCTTTGCTAATGCACTCACGTTGGTGGCGTGGCCTACCGGTTTGTGCATTGCCATTTGTGCTACTGGTCATAGGCTAGCTTCCTCTCTGTTCTCTTTCATTTGTATGCCTGTCCTGCAGGACTACTTTTCATTCCTGTGACAGTCATCTCTGTGCAGAGCTGTTCTGTGAGCACATTGTACCCTCATCACTGTTGTGAGCCATCCTTCTGTCCATCTACGTGTGTCTGCCAGGTGTTTGTCATCCTACCCTGATGTGCATGCTGCTACCCCACGTCCTGCACTCCTACACAGTCCTGCATTGCAGCTCTCCCTGTTTGCCTCTCATGTGTGTGATCTGCATGTCACTGCTACTCCACTTTCATCCTGACATTGCACCTATCCTGCCACTTCTACCACCTCTGCTGCACACATCTTCCCATCCTCTGCCACACACTGTCATTATTGCATAGTACATTACCACCGCTCTGTGCATAGCTACAGCTGCCCCCCAATATGTCTTTCCATTTTTGTAACTGCCACATGGGCTGGGGGCTGCTTTGTCTGGTCCATCAGCTCTGATCTACATCCTTCCATTACTTATGCATTGTCTTTCCTTACTGCTCTGTGCAGTGTTTGGGTACGTTGGTGTTTGGCACATACCTCTCTTGCCCTTTTAATTGGGTGACCTTTCTGCTCTTGACCACAGTTTGTGGGTTCAGTTGTACATCCTTGGGGCATCTTGCAGCACACCTTCGGTTCAGGCAGCTTCTGGGGTGCCTACTACGGTGCCTTGGGGGTTGGCAACCTTTCAACATGGCCTCTGGGGCACATCATACCCCACGTTCGCTGGCGTGGTTGTTTCAGATGCACCTTCTGGTGCACCCTAAAAGGTGCATTACTTTATGGCACTAGGGTGCAGTTATCTTTAGATGGCAGCACAGATTGTTGTACAGTTGATAGCAGTAAAAGGGGATTCCCTCTGCCAACTTTATTCATTAGGTGCAGTGGGGACTTGAACTCATGACCCCTGTACCATCTGTCAGTGTATTAACCATTGTACTACACCTCTATTGCTATGTTTGTGGGTCAACACACCTACTTATGATTTCCATTCGTTCACATGCACATTGCTGCCATCAAAAACAGTGCTGTGACTCATAGGGCACCTATTCAGCACCTTATAAGGCTCCTTATGGGCAACATTATAGGGTGCCTTGGCGGACAGTGCACTTTATGATCTGCCCTCTGGAGTGCCTTATGTTACAACACTTTGAAGGTGTGTTTGTTGGCAGCACAGTTTTCAATAGGACTGGCACATGCCTCTGACAGCACTGGATAGAGATATTATTATTCATCTGGCCCACTTGGGAGTTGAATTCAGGACCCCTGGAGCATCTGTCAGTGTACTAACCATTGCACTACACCTCTATTGCTATGTTTGTATCTCAGTGCGCCTACTTAGGTATCCATGCATTAACATGCGCAGTGCTGCCATCAGAAACAGTGCTATGACCTTGCGGAGCCTCATGGGGCACCCTATACAACACCCTGTGCAGCACCTTATAAGGCTCCCCATAGGCAACATTATAGGGTGCCTTGGCAGACAGTGCACTTTATGATATGCCCTCCGGTGTGCCTTATGCGGCACCTTATGTTACGGCACTTTGGCGGTGTGTTTGCTGGCAGCACCGATATAAATACAACTGGCATATGCCTCTGACTGCACTGGGTAAAAGTATTATTATTCAGCTGGCCCACTTGGGAGTTGAACTCAGAATCCCTGGAGTATCTATCAGTGTACTAACCATTGTACTACACCTCTATTGCTATGTTTGTAGCACAATGCGCCTACTTAGGCTTTATGCGCGGTGACGCACGCCACTCCCTTTCCGTGCAGTATGGTGCGCCGCGTGTACTAGCGCGCGTTAACGCACTTGTTACTTTTTGACCAGACTGCCCACTCCTTTTATGGCATCCTGCACGCTACCGCCACGCGCACGTTAAGAAGGTTTAGTAAACATATCCCTTAGACTTTAGGAAAATTAACTTTGCCAAGATGGGACAATATATCAAGGAATCGTTAGCAGATTGGGAACAGTAGGCACAACTGAAAAGAGATATTTTAAAGGCAACAAACCTTTTTGTTAGAAAGGTAAATAAATGTAAAAGGGAAAGGAGGCCACTATGGTTCTCAAAAGAAGTAGCTGAAAAGCTAAAGAAAAAGAGGGAGGCGTTCAGGACATACAAGAGATCATAGAGAGTGGAAGACAGGTATCTATTTGGAAAAACCTAGAGAAGCTAGCAAAGTAATCAGAAAAGCAAAGATATAAAAAGAAGAAATAGCCAATGCAATAAAATGGGGGGGGGGGGGGATAAGACATTTTTCAGATATGTTATTGAGAGGAGGAAGGGCAAAAGTCATATTATCAGACTCAAGGATGAAGGGGAGGAATATGTAGAAACTGATGAGGATAAAGCAGAATTGCTTAACAACTATTTCTGTTCTGTGTTTGCAGACGAAGGACCAGGAGTAGGACCTCAGAAAACACCCTCAAATAGGAACAAAAGCAACAGGGATCTCAAATGATTTTCAGAAGACTGTGTTAATCAGGAACTAGCTAACCTAAAAGTAGACAAAGCAATAGATTCCAATGGGATACATCCGAGAATACTGAGGGAACTTGGGGATGTTCTAGTGGCTCCACTGTCTGATCTTTTCAATGCTTCTTTGGAGTCAGGAGTGGTGCCAGAGGACTTGAGAAAGGCACATGTGGTCCCTTTACACAAAAGCAGACGTAAGTATGACATTGAGAACTACAGTCCAGTTAGACTAACCTCTGTTGTTAGTAAATTATGGAAAGGCTATTCAAATAGAGAATTGTGAGGTGTCTGGAGTCCAGTGGTTTGCAGAATCTGAGGTAGCATGAATTCATCAGAGGCAGGTCTTGTCAGACAAATCTGCTTGAGTTCTTTGACTGAGTGACCAGGGAGTTGGACCAAGGAAGAGACCTTAGATTTCAGTAAAGCCTTTGACACCATTACGCACAGGTGACTTATAAACAAATTGAGCACCCTAGGGATGTAACCTAAAGTAACTGACTGGGTTAGAAATTGGCTGTGTGGGAGGTGACAAAGAGTATAGGTAACTGCAGCTCACTTTAAGGAGGAGATTACTAGTGGTGTGCCACAGGGATCTGTCCTTGGTCTAATTCTTTTTAACATCTTTGTTAGTGATGTTGCAGAAGGGTTGTCAGGTAAGCTTTGTTTGTTTGTGGATGATACCAAAATCTGCAATAGAGTAGTCACCCAGGAAGGAGTAGGTAACATGAGGAGGGATCTAGCTAAGCTTGAGGAATGGTCTAGAATTTGTCAGCTGAAATTTATGCTAAAAGATTCAGGGCTGAAAAAATCCAAAGGAGCGGTACAGTGTAGGTGATGAGGTACTTCTGTCTTCGAAAGAAGAGCAGAAGCTGGACGTAATTGTGTCTGATGATCTTAAAACAGCTAAACAGGTAGAAAAGGCGACTGTGAAAGCCAGAAGGATGCTTGGGTGTATAGGGAGAGGAATGGCCAACAGAAAAATTTTAATATTGGGCGGCATAAGGCGGCGCGCTGATGTACAAGCACAGGAACAGAACCATAGCACAATGGTTAAGACACTGACCAATGGTGCAAGAATCAGGGGTTCAATCCCCCACAGTGCCCAATGAACAAGGCTGGCTGAGGTATTACATATTATGGGGAAAATTGCTTTAGGAGGCATTTTATTTTTATTTTAATTATCACTACTAGCAAACGCACTCTCAAAGCGTGTTAACATAAGGCGCCCCATAAGGCACATATTAAAGTGCACTGTCTGCCAAGGCACCCTAGAATGTTGCTTATAGGGCGCTTTATAGGGTGCCGTATGAGGTACCGCAAGGTCAGAGTACTGTTTTTGATGGCAGCACTGTGCAGTTTAAGGAATGAAAAGCATAAGTAGGTGTGCTGACATGCAAGGAGGCGCAGCAGTGGAGCACAATGGTTAAGGCACTGACTGCTGATACAGGGGTCATGAGTTTGCTCCCCAGTGTGCCTAATATGTAAGGCTGGCTGAGGCATCAGCTTTGCAATGTACATTTTGTTTCCTGCAGCACTTTATTTTTATTTTATTAATTGCTGCCAGCAAACACGCCCTCACGTGCCGTAATTGAAGGTGCCACATAAGGCACCCTATAAGGCATTCCATAGGGCACATTATAAAGTGCACTGTCCGCCACGGCACCCTAAAATGTCCCCTATAGGGCACCCTATAAGTTGTTCCACAGGATAACGTATAGTGCACCTTATATGGCAGGGGTCTCAAACACGCGGCCCGCGGGCCGCATGCGGCCCGCGAGACAACTTTGTGCGGCCCGCGACGGAGGAAAACAAAAAAACCCCAAAACCCTGGCTTCTGCCGTTGCCGCCGTGGCAGCGGCAGAATCAATTGTCAAATTTTAAAAAAAACTGACTTCTGCTGCTCAAGCAGCAAAATCAGCTGTCCTGCGGCCCCTTCCCCTATGCCCGGAGATCCGAGTCTGCTCTATCAGCGGCGTGCTTTTCAAGCCGCGAAGAGAGTATTCCCCTCTCGCGCGGTTTCAAGCCGCACGAGAGGGGAATACTCTCCTCGCGGCTTGAAAAGCACGCCGCTGATAGAGCAGACTCGGATCTCCGGGCACAGGGGAAGGGGCCGCAGGACAGCTGATTTTGCTGCTTGAGCAGCAGAAGCCAGGTTTTTTTTTAATTTACCTGGGGAGGGGGAGGGGGGGGTGTAGGACTGGAAATGGGCTATTGGCAGGGGGGGTATGACTGGAAATGGGCTATTGGCAGGGGGGGGGTATGACTGGAAATGGGCTATTGGCAGGGGGGGGTTATGACTGGAGATGGGCTATTGGCAGGGGGGTTATGACTGGTAATGGGCTATGGTGGGGGCTAGGACTGGAAATGGGCAGGTGGGGGTTAGGAAGGACTGGAGGTGGGCTGATGGGGGGAGTTAGGACTGGTAATGAGCTATGGAAGGGCTGACTGAAATGGGGTAATGGGGGTTAGGGCTGGAAGTGGGCTATTGGCAGGGGGGTTATGACTGGTAATGGGCTATGGGGGGGGGGGTAAGACTGAAAATGGGGTGATGGGGGGTAAAACTGGAAGTGCGCTATGGGGAGGTTAGGACTGGTAATGGGCTATGGGGGGTCTAGGACTGGTAATGGGCTGGGGGGGGGTTTCAATGACTGGAAATGGGCAGTGTTGAAGGGGGGCGTGAAAATCAAATGGCTTATGGGGAGGGGGGCTTGGAATGGAAATGGCTGTGAGGGGAGGCAGCTAGGATTGGAAATGGGCTGATGGGGGGCTAGGATTGGAAATGGGCTGATGGTGAGGCTAGGATAGGACTGGAAATGGACTAATGGGGGGACTAGAAGGGAGCGGATGCTGGGTGGGGCTGGAACTAGAAGGGAGCTGATGTTGGGGGAGGATTAGAATGGGATGGAGCTGGGAAAGTGAAATGGAGAGGCGAAAATATTTTGTCTGGGAGAGAAGACAAATCTACAATTGGCCAGGTATTGGGAGAGTAAGTGGGGATTGAGGATGGAGGGGTAAAATTTGAGTGGATGAAATAGGAATGAGGAAAGAGAAAAAGGAGAAAGATTAGTATGTTAAAGCAGATGTAGAGAGAGAATGGAAAAAAAACTAGGAGAGAAGAAAGGGCAAATGGACAGCAGACGATGGAGAGTTAGCAGAAGACATGAAGAAACCAGAAGAAAGTGGCTGGAACAATTGCAACTGAAAAAAATGCACAAAAGGTAGAAAAAATATCTCTTTATTTTGAATTTATTAACTGGAATATGTCAGCTCTGGGAAATGTGCATCATTAATGTTTGCGCTTTGTTTAGTACAAGAGGAAATTAATTTATAGTTTTATTTCTACAGTGTTGTTGTACATTCCAAGTTTGGCTTTTGGGGTTCCCAGTTTAATTATTGTCTTCTTGTTTCTAAATCTTTTAGTCTTTCTTTATCCATACTCATTAAAGAGGCATGTTTACTAAAAGTTAGTGTATGGTAACATTATGCAAATATTTATGCAAATGAGGCCCCTTATGCAAATGAGGCCCCGCGTCTTATGCGGCCCCCGGGTTACTTTACAAGTCCTCATTTGGCCCTCAAAGCAATTTGAGTTTGAGACCCCTGTTATATGGACTGTAACCATAAGGTAACCTATAGGGCGCCCTA
The DNA here is from genome assembly GCA_033557465.1 of Ichthyophis bannanicus. Classification (NCBI taxonomy): domain Eukaryota; kingdom Metazoa; phylum Chordata; class Amphibia; order Gymnophiona; family Ichthyophiidae; genus Ichthyophis; species Ichthyophis bannanicus. Next base: position 421,927,966 of record CM066031.1, on the reverse strand, counting down.
TAAAGCGCCCTCTGAGGCACCTTATGGGTACAGTACGATGAGGGTGTTTTTGCTGGCAGCAATAATGTACATTAAAAAGAGATAATGCTCTGGGCAGCCCCATCAAAAAACCCCACTGTGGGTTTGAACCCATGACCTCTGGCTCCAGAGGCAGTGAAGTAACCATTGCGCTACAGCCCTATAGCTGCTAGCAAGCCCATGGCTGGCTGCAGAGGGAGTGCATGTCACCACACAGACAGTCTGCTGTGGTCACCAGGATAGGGTTAGCCCACCCGTACCCATGCTGCACTGCACATGCAAATCAGCTGTCCACAGATAAACACAAGATGGGGAATGCACACCCACAGCACCTCGGCCTGGTAGGGGGAAGTGACCATGTGCACCCCCACAGCACCTCGGCCTGGTAGGGGGTACTGACCGTGTGTTTTACTGGCACAGAGTAGCTACACACCGTCACATTGTGCGGGTACTGTGCTCACCCTGAGGGTGCGGTGAGGCACCCAGCACCAGGTCCACAGCACCTTCCATTGCTGAAAGAGGCCATGCTGGAGGTTCAAAGCAGTGTTAATCTGTGAAATAGGTAGTTTCTGCAGAAACACTTTGGTTATCTCTGTCTGTTTCAGTCAGGTGTAGCCCCTAGGTGGGCCATGTACCACCACCCACCCCTTCCTCCTTCTCCAGGGCTGAGGGTGGCAAACAGGGTCTCCTATCAACAGATCCACATTCTACCTCCCTGAAATGGTGGCAGTAGAGGGGACCATCAACCCTGGTCCTGATGGGGAACAGACATCCTACAGGGCAGTCAATGCAGCTCTGTACACATCCATAACACAACAGCAGACAGACATTAGGCCTGGATATGCTAAGCTGCACCCCACCACTATCTGATATTCTCCTGCAGCAAGCCTTCAGCCACTGCACCCTGCAAGCCACTCCATCAAGACACATACCAGCTGCAAACAGTCTGCTAGCTAGTCCATAGTGCATGTTACCAGTGGAAATGCATGCACCCAGAACTGGGATGTCAGCATGAACAACAAGCAGATAAATCAGTGACTGGGCCCCAAAAGGAAACCCATAAATATTACATGAGAGAAATACTATATAGCACTATAGGGGGGGCCTAGCCATGCTGTCGTCACTGCACAGTCAGGGTGAGAGTGATCCCCCCAGCAGGACATACTGAGGTCACCCTGTCTGTGTAGGTGGTGGCCGGCCACTACAATGTCCCAGCCAGTGCCCTATGCCCTTTGCAGATGCATCCTGGCCAGGTCACCCTGTCCGGGCTATACCCATGGTACCTTGCTCCTCATTATGCACATTGGCAGGCCAATACTGGCAACAGTGCTGGCAGTGTGGGCTGTGGAAGGTGTTTGCAGCCACCACACACTGTATAGACAGACACACACTCCCATACCTATGCCAGCATTGTGCTACTATAGAGGAGTTTAGCAGCCCTGCCCACCACACCAGTCCTGGGCACAGTACAGGCATGGATATGCTATGCAATACTGTTGGGGGTCACTCCCCAGGGTGGTAAACACTGTAAGAGACCAGACCTGAAGCACACACCGCAGACATCAGAATGATTGTTATGATGGAGCTCAATCAGCAAACTGTGCTTAACGTAGGAATTTCTACCTGCCAGTACTCATAGCAAATGTTTGAGAGCTGTGTACCGTATACCCAGGTGTAGGATTGCATTGCTAAGGTATGCAAGTGCTAGTATTGGGAGATGCATGCAGGGCCCATGTCCTGCCTTTCCAGGAGGCATTGGCCAATGGAGCCTGTGGGTGTGGGTGTGGGTGTGTCTGCCCCTGTTGGCTGCTGCTTTACGGCAGAGGTTCCCAACTCCAGTCGTGGTGTGCCAAACACTGTTCGGGTTTTCATGCTGTCCCTCATGAATATGCATGAGCTACATCTGCATACCATGGGGGTGGTACATAGATATGCAGCACAGGCATCTTTATTAGAGGCAGCATGGAACCTGAATGGTGTGTGGCCCTCTAGGACTGCATTTGGGAGACTCTGCTCTAGGTAACGTGCCTGTTTATGGTGTTTGTGCTCGGTGGGGTAAAATATAGGTGTATTAACCAGCAATAAAGGTTTGTCCTTACTATCACGGTTTAGTTGTGGGAAAAATATGTGGACAGGATTGGCAGTAGCCCCAGCTGGGCTTGGAACCTGTGACCTTCTGTTCTTACACACACTATCTGTGTGCGCTGCACCACTGTGTTGCCACAGATATGCTGTATTCCCTGGGGAGTCCATGACTGTACATCCGACAGAGCCTGTCTGTTGCAGTGGACGGTGCCAGCCTGCACAGGGCTAGGCCACTGTCTGCTGTGGCTAGCAGCCACTGCCCCCTCCACCACCTGTACCCTTCCGCCAACATGCTGACATGTCCTTATCTTGGAAAAAGCATATGACCTGATTGAGTTGTAGCACTCCAGGACTGCATTTGGGGGACTCGGCTGTAGGTAATGCCCATTGTTATGGTGTGTGTGCGGTGTAGGGTAAAATATAGGTGTTTGAACCATGCTTATGTTCTCTGCAATAAAGGAGTGTCTTTACTATCTCTGTTTAGTGGTGGGTAAAATATGGGGACTGGGTTGGCAGGAGCCGCAGCTGGGATTTGAACCTGTGATTCTCTGGTCCTGCAGGCACTGGCTGTGTCTGCTGCACCACACTGTGGCCACAGAGACAGTGCTGTCCCTGGAGATAGGAAACCTGGCCGAACGAGTCAGAAACCCTGCTCTGCACACTTTTACTGTGGGCTCATTCACCTTGTATGGAGACAAAAGGGCAAATAAACCTCAAAAATGACCTCGAAAAAAGGGGAAAAAAACATAACCAAGCTGACCAATAGTGATATCAATGGGCAACATTAAAAAACACTCCCAGGAAAGCTCCAAAAAAAAAATGATTTTTGGAAGGGTCTACGGCAGGGGTCTGCAACCTTTAAGACATAAAGAGCCACTTGGACCTGTTTCCGAAGGGAAAAAAAAAACTGGGAGCCGCAAAACCATTGCGACATTTAAAACAAATCTAACACTGCATATATTGTTTCTTACCTTAATGCTATATACGACCCCCTACTTTTCCTGTTAAAATATAGGTGTTGGCCTATACTCGCCGTATAAGACTACCCCTCTTCCTTCGCACACCAAAAAAAATACGCCAGAAAATATCACAACAACAAGTAACAATATTTGATTTCAAAATTATGATGATTTTGTAGTCAAATCACTAATATGAAATAAAATTATTTTTTCTACCTTTGTTGTCTGACCAATTTATTCTTTGATCATGCTGGTCCCGATCTGAGGCTTCTGCTTTCCTGTCTTCTCTTAGCTCTCTTTCTGTGGTCTATGGTCCATCTGCCATTTCTTATCTCTTCTTTCGTTTTCTTCACTTCTTTCCATCAGCCTATTTCCAGTCCCAGTAACCCTCCCCAATATCAGCCCCTTTCCAGTCCTCACTCCCAGTACCTTCCAATGTCAACTTGCATTCCCATGATTGCCACTGGTGTCCATTTCCTTCCAATCCCCCTCCTTCCCCACTGACCAGTCCCTTCTAGTACAAATACCATGGCAGCCTTAGCCCCCAGTTATCTTCCAGGGCCAGCAGCTCTATCCTCCCCTCCCCACAATCAGCCCATGCCCATTCAAAGCCCCCCAATCCGCTCGCTTCCAGTGCTAATCCCCCCTCAACCCCATTACCAGTGCTAGCCTCCCCTAATCAGCCCAATACCAGTCCTACCCCCCATCAGCTCATTACCAGTCCTAGCCTCCCCTAATCAGCTCATTTCCAGTGCTAGTCCCCTCAACCCCATTACCAGTGCTCCATCCCTCCATGTCAGCCCCCCTCCCTCCATCCATATCAGCTCCCTCCCTCCATGTCAGCCCCCTCCATCCCTCCATGTCAGCCCCCTCCCTCCATCCATATCAGCTCCCTCCCTCCATGTCAGCCCCTCCATCCCTCCATGTCAGCCCCCCTCCCTCCATCCATATCAGCTCCCTCCCTCCATGTCAGCCCCTCCTCCCTCCATCCATCCATGTCAGCCCCCCTCCCTCCATCCATGGATGTCAGCCTCCCTCCCTCCATATCAGCTCCCTCCCTCCATGTCAGCCCCCCTCCCTCCATCCATCCTAATCGGCTCCCTCCCTCCATGTCAGCCCCCTCCACCCATCCATGTCAGCCCCCCTCCCTCCATCCATATCTGCTCCCTCCCTCCATGTCAGCTCCCCTCCCTTCTTCTGCAGCCGCGGCTCCCTGCCTCTTACGGAACCGCGGCTGTGCTTTTAAAATCATCTAGGAGCCCTTCCTGTATTGATGGGCTCCGTGCAGCATTGTCCCACCTCCAAACTTCCTTTAGAGGCGGGACAATGCTGCACGGAGCCCGTCAAGACAGGAAGGGCTCCGAGATGATTTTAAAAGCACAGCCGCGGTTCCCTAAGAGGCAGGGAGCCGCAGCTGCAGAAGAAGGGAGGGAGCTTACAACACTATTGCCTGTCACCGGGCGGGCAGTGTGCTCCGGAGCCGCGGCAAAGGTGAGAAAGAGCCGCATGCGGCTCCGGAGCCGCGGGTTGCCGACCCCTGGTCTACGGAGTGTAGACCCTTCCAAAAATCATTTCTTTTTTTTGGAGCTTCATTAAAGACCGAAGCAAAATTTTTGTTCAATCTCTCCGCTATGGCCTTGTCCTTCCTTAGTGCCCCTTTTACCCCTCTATCATTTAATGGTCCAATTGACTCTCTCACATGCTTTTTGCTATGAATGTACTTGAAAAAGTTTTTATTATGCGTTTTTGCTTCCGTGGCAAGCTTTTTTTTCAAATTCCCTCTTTGCCTGCCTTATCAATGATTTGCATCTAACTTGCCAGTGCTTATGATGTTTCCCTTTTTCGTCATTTGGCTCCTTTTCCCAGTTCCTGAATGATGTTTTTTTGGCTACAACAGCCTCTCTGACCTCACCTTTAAACCATGCTGTTAGAGCATTTGTTAAAAATGTTAAAAATAATTGGACCAAGGTCAGATCCCTGCAGCACACCACAGGTAACATCTTTCTCAGAGTGATCTCCATTTAGCTGTACTTTTTTGTTGTCTCCCATTCAACCAATTTCTAACCCAGTAAGTCACTTTAGGGGCCATCCCTGGGGCACTCAATTTATTTATAAGTCGCCTATGTGGAACAGTGTCAAAGGATTTACTGAAATCTAAGTACACCACATATAGAGCTCTCCCTCAGTCCAACTCTTGGGTCACCCAGTCAAAGAAATTAATGAGATTTGCCTGACAAGACTTGTCTCTAGTAAAACCATGCTCTCTCAGATCCTGTAATCTATTGTATTCCAGAAACCTCACTATCCTCTGTTTTAGGAGCATTTCCATTAGATTGAACATAAGAACATAAGACATGCCATACTGGGTCAGACTGAGGTCCATCAAGCCCAGTATCCTGTTTCCAACAGTGGCCAATCTAGGTCATACGTACCTAGCAATATCCCCAAAAGACACAGGTTCCACAATGCTTGTACTGGGTCAAGCATTGATATCCTGGGTCCCTTTTTAATAGTGGTTTATGGACCTTTCCTCCAGGAACTTGTCCAAACCTTTTTTAAACCCAGCTATACTAACAGCCCTTACTACATCCTCCGGTAACAGATTCCAGAGTTTGAGTACACGTTGAGTGAAAAAAATATTTCTCTTATTTGTCTTAAATAGTTTACCCTGTAGCTTCATTACATGTCCCCTAGTCTTTCTATACTCTGATAGCGTAAACAATTGATCCACGTTTATCCGTTCCACTCCATTCATTAATTTATAGACCTCTATCATATCTCCCCTCAGCCGCCTCTTCTCCAGGCTAAAGAGCCCTAACCTTCTTAGCCTCTCTTCATAGGAGTAGCCTTCCATCCCCTTCACCAATTTGGTGGCTCTTCTCTGTACTTTTTCTAATAACGCTATGTCCTTTTTAAGATACGGTGACCAGAATTGCAGACAATATTCAAGGTGCGGTCGTACCATGGAGCGATACAGAGGCATTGTAACATCCTTTGTTTTATTCTCCATCCCTTTCCTTATGATACCTAGCATTCTATTTGCTTTCTTGGCCGCCGCTGCACACTGGGCGGAGGGTTTTAACATGTTATCCACGATGACTCCTAAATCTTTTTCCAGGGTGGTGGTTTCTAATGTGGAGCCTTGCATCGTGTAACTATAGTGTGGGTTGTTCTTTCCTAGGTGCATAACTTTGCACTTGTCCACATTAAATTTCATCTGCCATTTGGATGCCCAGTCTTCCAATTTATCCAGATCCTCCTGCAGTTTTCCACAATCCTCTTGGGTTTTAACAACTTTAAACAGTTTTGTGTCATCTGCAAATTTGATAACCTCACTAGTTATTCCCTTTTCCAGGTCATTTATGAATATGTCAAAAAGCAGCGGACCCATTACAGATCCCTGGGGTACTCCACTATTCACCTTTTCCATTGGGAATATTGTCCATTTAGCCCTACCCTCTGCTTTCTATCTTTTAACCAGTTCCTGATCCACAATAGTACACTGCCTCCTACCCCATGACTTTTTAGCTTCGCCAAAAGTCTCTGATGGGGGACTTTGTCAAAAGCTTTCTGAAAGTCCAGATACACTATATCAACCGACTCACCTTTGTCTACCTCTTTATGCACACCATCAAAAAAACATATCAGATTAGTAAGACAAGATCTTCCTTGTCTAAAGCCATGTTGGCTGTCTCCCATTAGGCCATGACTATCTACATGCTGTGTAATTTTGTTCTTTATGATGGTTTCTACCATTTTCCCTGGTACTGACGTCAGGCTCACCGGTCTGTAATTTCCTGGGTCACCCCTGGAACCCTTTTTAAAAATTGGTGTTACGTTGGCGACCCTCCAATCTTCAGGTATTACAGATGATTTTAATGAAAGTTCACAGATTACCAATAGCAGGTCTGCAATCTCATATTTCAGTTCTTTCAACACTCTGGGATGTATACCATCCGGTCCAGGTGATTTGCTACTATTCAGTTTATCAAATAGTTGTAATATATCTTCCCGGTGTAGCGATATTTCTCTCAATTCCTCTGCAGTATCACCTTTAAATACCACTTCAGTCTTGGGTAACATCCCTACATCTTCCTCAGTAACGACCGAAGCAAAGAATTCATTCAGTCTCTCTGCTATAGCCTTGTTTCCTCTTACTGCCCCTTTTACCCCTCTATCATCTAATGGTCCAATTGACTCTCTCACAGGCCTTTTGCTACGAATGATTGCCACAGAGGTCAGACGAACCAGCCTGTAGTTCTCAACCTCTTCCTTACTTCAGCTTTTGTGTAAAGACAGAACATGCGGCCTTCTCCAGTCCTCTGGGACCACTGCCAACTCTAAAGAAGCAGTGACAAGGTCAGACAGCAGGGCTGCTAGAACATCCCTAAGCTCCTTCAACACTCTCAGATGTATCCCATCTGGCCCCATTGCTCTACTAGTTTAGCTAGCTCCTCACAAACATAGGGGTATGTTTACTAAAACCCCGGTAATGTGCGGGCCGCGGTAGTGTGCGGATGCCATATAAGGAGTGGGCGTTTCGTGCTGAAAAAGAAAATCCGGAATTTGCATATGCGCTAAGGTGCACGGTGCCCATGTGCGCCCCGCACATTAGCGCATGAGATAGCTGCACGTGAGACATAAGCGGCGCGCTGATGTACAAGCAGGAGAGCAGAGCTACAGCACAATTGTGAAAACACTGACCAATGGTGCAGGGATCAAGGGTTCAATCCCCCACTGTGTCCAATGAAGATAGTTGGCTGAGGCGTTAATTTATGAGGCATATAAATAATGGGCAGCATAAGGCAGCACGCTAATTTTTTCGGAGGCATTTTAATACTAGGTGGCATAAGTGGCGCGCTGATGTGCACACAGTAGAGCAGAGCCACAGCACAATGGTGAAAACAGTGACCAATGGTACAGGGATCAGCGGTTCAATCCCCCACAGTGCTCAATGTAGATGGCTGACTGAGGTGTTACTTTAGGAGCTAGTCTAATATTGTGCAGCATAAGGCGGAACGCTGATGGGCATTAGGCATCGTGCTATTGATTTAGGAGGCTTTTTAATATTGGGCGGCATAAGGCGGCGCGCTGATGTTCAATCACAGGAACAGAACCACAGCACAATGGTTAAGACACTGACCAAGGGTGCAGGGATCAAGAGTTCAATCCCCCAAAGTGCCCAATGAACAAGGCTGGCTGAGGCATTACATATTATGGGGAAGATTGCTTTTGGAGTCATTTTATGTTTATTTTAATTATCACTTCTAGCAAACGCACTCTCAAAGCGTGTTAACATAAGGCGCCCTATAAGGCACATTTTAAAGTGCACTGTCAGCCAAGGCACCCTAGAATGTTGCTTATAGGGCGCTTTAGAGGGTGCAGTATGAGGTACCGCAAGGTCAGAGTACTGTTTTTTATGGCAGCACTGTGCAGTTTAAGGAATGAAAGGCATAAGTAGGTGCGCTGACAGGCAAGGAGAAGCAGCAGTGGAGCACAATGGTTAAGGCACTGACTGCTGATACAGGGGTCATGAGTTTGCTCCCCAGTGTGCCTAATACATAAGGCTGACTGTGGCATCAGCTTTGCATTGTACATATTTTTTCCTGCAGCACTTTATTTTTATTTTATTAATTGCTGCCAGCAAACACGCCCTCACGTGCCGTAATTGAAGGTGCCGTATAAGGCACCCTATAAGGCACTCCATAGGGCACATTATAAAGTGCACTGTCCGCCACAGCACCCTAAAATGTCCCCTATAGGGCACCCTATAAGTTGCGTCACAGCATAATGTATAGTGCACTTTATATGGACGGGAACCATAAGGTGCCCTATAGGGCGCCCTATAAAGCACCCTCAGAGGCACCTTATGGGTACAGTACGCTGAGGGTGTTTTTGCTGGCATCAAAATATGTACATTAAAAAAAATAATGCATTGGACAACCCTATCAAATAACCCCACTATAGATTTGAACCCATGACTTCTGGTTTCACAGGCAGTGAAATAACCATTGGGCTACAGCTCTATAGCTGCTAGCAAGCCCATGGCTGGCTGCAGAGAGCCTGCACGTCACCACACAGACAGTCTGCTGTGGTCACCAGAATAGGGTTAGCCCACCCATACCCATGATGCACTGCACATGCAAATCAGCTGTCCACAGATAAACACAAGATGGGCAATGCACCCCCACAGCACCTCGGCCTGGTAGGGGGAAGTGACCATGTGCACCCACACAGCACCTCGACCTGGTAGGGGGTACTGACCGTGTGTTTTACTGGCACAGAGTAGCAACACACCGTCACATTGTGCGGGTACTGTGCTCACCCTGAGGGTGCAATGAGGCGCCCAGGACCAGGTCCACAACACCTTCCATGGCTGAAAGAGGCCATGCCGGAGGTCCAAAGCAGTGTTAATGTGTGAGATAGGTAGTTTCTGACAAACACCTTGGATATCTCTGTCTGTTCCAGTCAGGTGTAGCCCCTATGGACCCCCAGATGGGCCATGTACCACCCCCCCCCCCCCCCCTGGGCCGAGGGTGGCAAACAGGGTCCCTTATCAATAGATCCACATTCTATCTCCCTGCAAAGGTGGCAGTAGAGGGGACCATCAACCCCCAGTCCTGCTAAGGAACAGACACCCCACAGGGCAGTCAATGCAGCTCTATACACATCCATAACACAATAGCAGACAGACATTAGGCCTGGCTATGGTAAGCTGCACCCCACCACTGTCTGATATTCCCCTGCAGCAAGTCATCAGCCACTGCACCCTGCTCCATCAAGACACATACCAGCTGCATACAGTATGCTAGTTAGTCCATAGTACATGCTCCCAGTGGAGATGCATGCACCCAGAACTGGGATGTCAGCATACACAGCAAGCAGATAAATCAGTGACTGGGTCCCAAAAGGAAACCCATATCTATCACATGAGAGAAATACTATATAGCACTATGGGGGTGCCTAGCCATGCTGTGGTCACTGCACAGTCAGGGTGAGAGTGATTTCTCAGCAGGACATACTGAGGTCACCCTGTCTGTGTAGGTGGTGGCCAGGCACTAAAATGTCCCAGTCAGTGCCCTATGCCCTGTGCAGATGCACCCTGGCCAGGCCACCCTGTCCGGCCTATACCCATGGTACCTTGCTCCTCATTATGCACATTGGCAGCCCAATACTGGCAACATTGCTGGCAGTGTGGGCTGTGGAAGGTGTTTGCAGCCACCACACACTGGATAGACAGACAGCCACCCCCACACCTATGCCAGCATTGTGCTACTATAGAGGAGTTCAGCAGCCATACCCACCACACCAGTCCTGGGCACAGTACAGGCATGGATATGGTACGCAATACTGTTGGGGGTCACTCCCCAGGGTGGTAAACACTGACAGAGACCAGACCTGCAGCACACACCGCAGACATCAGAATGATTGTTATGGTGGAGCTCAATGAGCAAAATGTGCTTAACATAGGAATTGATATCTGCCAGTTATCATGGGAAACGTTTGATAGCTGTGTACCATATACCCAGGTGTAGGGTGGCATTGCTAAGGTATGCAACTGCTAGTATTGGGAGATACAGGCAGGGCCCAATGTCCTGCCTCTCCAGGAGGCATTGGCCAATGGGGCCTGTATGTGTGTGTGTGGGTGTGTCTGGCCCTGTTGGCTGCTGCTTTATGGCAGAGTTTCCCAACTCCAGTCCTGGTGTTCCAAACACTGTTCGGGTTTTCATGCTGTCCCTCATAAATATGCATGAGCTACATCTGCATACCATGGGGGTGGTGCATAGATATGCAGCACAGGCATCTTTATTAGAGGCAGCATGGAACCTGAATGGTGTGGGGCCCTCCAGGACTGCATTTGGGTGACTCTGCTCTAGGTAATGCGGCTGTTTATGGTGTCTGTGTTTGGTGTGGTAAAATATAGGCGTATTAACCATGCGTAGGTTCTCAGCAATAAAGGTTTGTCCTTACTATCACGGTTTAGTTGTGGGAATAATATGTGGACAGGATTGGCAGTAGCCCCAGCTGGGCTTTGAACCTGTGACCTTCTGTTCTTGCACACACTGTCTGTGTGCACTGCACCACTGTGTTGCCACAGATATGCTGCATTCCCTGGGGAGTCCATGACTGTACATCCAACAGAGCCTGTCTGTTGCGGTTGACGGTGCCAGCCTGCACAGGCCTAGGCCTAGGCCTAGGCTACTGTCTGCTGTGGCTTGCAGCCACTGCCCTCTCCACCACCTGTACCCTTCCGCCAACATGCAGACATGTCCTTATCTGGGAAAAAGCATATGACCTGATTGAGTTGTGGCACTCCAGGACTGAATTTGGGGGACTCGGCTGTAGGTAATGCCCATTGTTATGGTTTGTGTGCGGTGTAGGGTAAAATATGGGTGTTTGAACCATGCTTATGTTCTCTGCAATAAAGGAGTGTCTTTACTATCACTGTTTAGTGGTGGGTAAAAATGTGGAGACTGGGTTGGCAGGTGCCCCAGCTGGGTTTTGAACCTGTGACCCTCTGGTCTTACAGGCACTGGCTGTGTCTGTTGCACCACACTGTGGCCACAGAGACAGTGCAGTCCCTGGAGATAGGAAACCTGGCCTGACGAGTCAGAAACCCTGCTCTGCACAATATTACTGTGGGCTCATTTACCTTGTATGGAGACAAAAGTGCAAATAAACCTCACGAATGACCTCGTAAAAAGGGGCAAACACCCATAACCAAGCTGGGAAGCAGTGATATCACTGGGCAACATTAAACAACACTCCCAGGAAAGCTCCAATAAACTGAAATGATTTTTGAAAGAGTCTACGGAGCGTAGACCCTTACAAAAATCATTTCTTTTTTTGGAGCTTTCCTGGGAGTGTTTTTTATTGTTTCCCATTGCTATCACTGTTGCCCAGCTGACCTATAATTTTTACAATATTTCTTGTGGTCATTTTAAAGTTTTATTTGCTATTTTGTTCTGTGCACATGTATCACACTGCTCACGTTTTGTAGGTTCCCCGGTTTTGCTGTACATTGCTGACGGAAATGGTTTCTCTTCCCTTTAAATCGGCTCTAACGCGAGGTTTTCACTCACGGTATTTTTTTGACCGAAATTCAGCCCCGCTCCTGTGCGGAGAGCCTCTCCCCTCCCACTCTCTACCCATTGACCCCGTCCCCCCGCCCCTCGGGAGCCTTCCTCCGCCCTCAAAATGCCTTTCCATGCCTCTATCGCACATCAGCGCTCCACGTACTTTTGCGTGCGGCGCGCACATATGAAGGGCACCAAAAACGCACTATTAGCGTGCGCTAAGGTACCTTAGCGCACGCTCAAGTGCGCCCCGCACAATTGCGCGGTTTAGTAAACATACTCCATAGTCTGCTGAAAATTGTTAAAATCTGTCTCACTTCTGTTCCTATTTCTCAGTGTTTTCTGAGGTCCTGCTCCTGGCCCTTCATCTGAACAGAAGAGAAATATTTGTTAAGCAATTCCGCTTCATCCTCAGACATTACATATTCCTCCCCTTCACCCTTCAGTCTGATAATACCACTTTTGCACTTCCTCTTCTCATTAACATATCTGAAAATGTTTTGTCCCCTTTGCTTTCCTAAGGAACCAAAAAGGACAGCAATCTGCACTGGCAGCGGGATAAACACAAACCAAGGAGCTGGTGCACAAGTGGCGGTCAACAGACTTTATTTGAACCCCGATGCGTTTCGGCCATCAAGCCTCAAGAAATATCAAAACCAAACACACATTAAATATATAAATATACCATTACTACATGAAAGAATATAAATAAATGGCATTCAAATATTAAAAAGGTTAAAAACATATATAAAAATGCTCAATGTTAAAACCTAAAATGCTAACAATCATTTGTTGTGTCTCTGTATTCATAAATACTGCTGTAAACCAAGCAAATAAAAAACAATAAGGGCCCGATTCAGACAAGGATGTCCTGGCTCTCTGTGCACCCGGTCAGAACCAGATGCACAGAGTTAGCTGGGATTCTGATCCCATGGAGCACGTCTAGCTCCGCGGGATCAGAATCGCATCCAGGCCTGTACGTGCAGGCCGGGACCCTGATTCAGGTTGGCCTGCACATACCGGCCTTGCCTGACTAGCTCAGTCAGGGCTTTTCAATGGAGCTACAGCGCCATGGTGTCCAGTTGCCATGGTACCACGGCTCCATTGAAAATCCACAATCCCCAGCCGCCGGCTCCAAAAGTGCTTTCCCCGCAGCCCGACCCCCAATCTGGCCCTCCAAGGCCAGTGCCGTGCCACGGGGAATGTCCTGTGCACCCTCCAGTCCTTTCAGAGCCCCGGACCCGCTGTCCCACGCCGACTAGGGGATCTTAATCCACCTCTGAGGTGGACTATGTTCCCCGTTCAAGCCGCCGGCCCATGATGTACAGGGCTGACATTGGAATCGGCTCTGTACATCAGGGGCAGACGACCGCCCACTGCCTGCCCTAACCCCGCCCCGGATCCACCCTTTTCCTGTCCCGGTCTATCTTCCCCATACAATGCATGGGGAAGTTAGACGGGATTGGAAGAGGGCACGAATAGGAGGGATGGGACATCCATCCCTGACAGTTGTGCCTCAGAATGACCCTGTAAGCATACATAAACGAGGAAACACTATTACAAAGTAAACCACAAACGGGGGAAATGCAAAGAGGGATGAAGAGAACAAGAAAAGTCAAAAGATATTGCCCCAGGAGAACCCGTATTGAACCATGTCTCTGTAACCGCCACTAAATCCATAAACACACACCCTCCCTCATCTCCCCCCACCACATTACTTGACTCTTGTTTCAGATTTAAGGTGGCAAGAATTGTATCTGCTGCTCCAAGTAGACTGGCCTCCTCTATACATTTGTTTAGAGTTGCACCTGCCACTCTGTGCAGTTTATCTCCCTCTATTTTTTGAATCAAAGCAAACTTAAATAAGCTTTACACTTCAAAAAATAGAGGGGGCTAACCTGCTCAGAGTAGCAGGTACAACCCTAAAGAAAGGTATGGAAGGGGAGAACCTGCGCAGACTCTGACCCCCCTCTGACCAAAACAGATGCTTCTAAATTTTGTACCTCTGGGAGCCAAGAGCTTCAATTTGACCCTGGCTAGGCATACTGCAATCATTGCCCTAAATGTAAAGCCTTAGCCAAAGTGCAGTAGTGACACCTAGTGGTTAGATTCAAGCTGCAAGCATTATAGGCTCTGAAGGAGTTGTAATCTGTGATCATAGACCCAAAGATTGTCACTGCATTGGTTAGGTTAGATGGAAAGGAAGATTAAAAATTAAGGGGGGTAGCCTAGATAATATGGGTCCTGAAGGTATCCTATTACCAGGACCCTGATATGTACCACACCCGTGATGAGAAGGGGTGTCAGTAGCAGAAAAGGAAAAGAGCCAAAGTGCAGAAGAACCACTGGAGGAGAGATGTGCAGGGATGAAGAGGAGGAATATAAATTTTATAAACTCCAACGCAGTTAACATGCATTGCCATGGGCCTATTTGGGGGCCTATTTTATAAAGTAAAATACACCCTTACTTTACATTATAAAATTGAGGCAATATCTTTACACCCCTATCTAGTTGAGGCAGTTACACTTATTCCAAGACAGAAGTAAATGCCTATACCTAGAATGTTAAAATATGTGTGTAGGTTATAGTATTTTGTAGCTTGCATGTGCAAATCTGTTCTCTGCTCCATGCACATCCACACAGAAAGTATGCGCGATAGGACTTACATGCATGTCCACAGAATAGTGACCACCTAAAGCATGTACATAAGTCCTTTAATAGAGGAACTTGCATGTACAGATAGCATGTAACTTTCTGCATGTCCCTTATAAAACCAGCCCCTAAAATGACGACTTGAAAAGTGGGGGTGCACAGCTGGATCAGGAGGTGTTGGGAGGTGTAACAGGGCAAATGAGGATAGAAGATAGTATGGAAAGTGAGGGAACAAATTCTGAAGCGTGAAGAAGGCAACATGGGGCAAAGAGACATGAACAGTAGGTGTAGGAGGGAAGGTGCGACTGGAAGGCATCAGAAAGGACTGTTTAGGGTTAGGGGGAATCAGTGGGGAAGACTGCAGGAGATAGGTCAGGAATGGAAAAGAGTGGCGTTAAGAGATTTTACTTGGGGTAGGAAAGAGTGCTGAGGTTTGCAGTCTCAATGAGGAGGGGGAGCAGTGTTGATGGTCTTGTGTGAGTGCAGTCAGCAGCATCAGCGGGAGAGGCAAGGTGTCAGGGAACAGAGAGGGGATGGGGAAGAGGAAGAGGAAGAGGCGGAGGCAAAGCAGAGAGATAGGAGAAGTAAAACAGACAGAGGTATCAGTGTTAAGGAAAGGGAGGGAGGTGTTTGGGGGTATGTGAATGGGTGAGAAGAGAGAGGATATCATGGGTGGCAGAAGGGCATGGTGGGTGATATTGCGAATACAAAGAAGGAAGGCTGTTGGGGGAGATGAAGAATGGAGTTAGGATGGTGGGACTTAGGAGATAAGTAGAGTTACTGGCAAA
Source organism: Ichthyophis bannanicus (assembly GCA_033557465.1). Taxonomy (NCBI): domain Eukaryota; kingdom Metazoa; phylum Chordata; class Amphibia; order Gymnophiona; family Ichthyophiidae; genus Ichthyophis; species Ichthyophis bannanicus. The sequence goes on along the minus strand of CM066031.1, from coordinate 421,912,386 downwards.
GCCATGAGGAACGAAAGGGATCAGTTTCCATATGAGGAGCAATCAGCATTCTGGGGCAGAAAGTAGCAGAGGTAGCATCAGATGCAAAGTTGATGATATAATTAGAGTGAGAAGAAGTGTGTTGCGGGGGGGAATAGCAATAGTGGGATGTTGAGGAAGTATTAAAGTAGGTGGGCATGAGGGAGGTGGCATGTTGGAGGTGTTAGTGCAGGTTGAACACAGGGAAAGAGATGGTGACACTGAGAAGAAAATGAAGGAGAGAGAAGGCAGAGAGGTGTTCGGGCAGTGGGGAGGTAGAATGGTGCTGGTCAGAGAGAGAGAGAGAGAAGGAAGACAGACCAGTGCTGGGACAGCAGCAAAGTGGTGTGATGCCGTATTGTCAAGACAGAAGGGGATGTATGTCAAGGGGCCGGATAAAGTTTAGAGGACAGACAAGAAAGAAGACTGGCGACAGAAAGTTAATGTGTGTCAAAGCAGGCAGGAGGCTGATATAACTAAGATGGAGGATTTGGAGGGTATAGGTGACTGACACTGGAGGGCACATCAGCAAGGGGTGGATTGGGAAAGGTGTCAGCAGTGAGGAACTGGACTGGCACTTTCACTCTCCCCAGGACATCTGTTTGTTTCATCTCTGCCTGCTGAGCCACATCTTCATAAATGCTCAGATGGATACAGGCAGATCAGTGTTGGTGTTTAAAGACTTTGGAAACCTAAAAGAGTTCGAACTGGGCTGCAATCTCCTAACTTATATAGTATTTTTTCATTCTGAGTTTTTGTGAAAATCTTCATAAATGAGATCCCAAATGTTTTTTTTCACAATATTAAATAGCTTATCGATTAAGGGGCCTATTTACTAAGCTGCATTACCTATTAATGTGACCTTTAACACATTTAAACCATTAACAAGGTGCCTTAATAGTTAACATGCTTTCTCCGCCACACCAACAGCCAATGAAGAACGAGGAAGAGAACAAGCAGGGTCTGCGCCTTACAGTTAACAAATGGTCATTACCGTGATGTTAACTGTTAACATGGCAGTTAACATGATGCCATTAATGCAGGAGCAACTAACTGCATCGCATTATCTACAATGTAGCTAGCATGCGCTTATGACATTTCCTGTGCGTTAACTGAACAGGAAACTGCTGGGAACACCTCCAACAGTTAAAGCAGTAGTAGTAATAATTACCATTAATTAATATTTGTAATTAATCCACGATAACTGCAACATCTTATCGTACTTCAGTAAATCACCCCAAATGTTTCTATTTTGCTCTTGTATTTTTCCTCCTTGATCTCACCATTAGCTCTGAAGCCCCTGCCCCAGCATATAAGATAGCTGCTCTTCCATCACTTGGAGCAGAGCTGTTGAGGGCTTTTATTAGCAGGGACTCCGAGGTGCAATTGTCAATTATAACCACTTTTCCTTCTTTAACTTTTCTGTTCCCTTACTTTGAGAATACCTCCTTCATATGCTTTCTAATGATCCAAAAGGTGGACTTCGAGACTGTCATGCCATTCAGCCTGGTCACCAACAGTGTGTAGGTCACCAACAACAAAGCACGAATCCACGTGCTACGTACGGTCCCAGTAAAAAACGTGGATAGCAAAAGGAAGGATTATCTTTATTGATCAATTTAAGTGAAAATTGGGCTATAGCCTTAAATTGATCATTAAAGATAATCCTTCCTTTTGCAATCCACGTTTTTCACCAACAGTGTGTAGTGCAGTGTGAAGCAGACTATTCCGTCTCTCTGGAAACCGGAAAGCCTTCATCTCCTGCATGATCAGTCTAAGGTGTTGATTGCATATGGAAAGAAATTTCTGGACGCTTCAGATGGCTGTTTCTGCAGCTCCAACAAGAATTTTGTTAATCTGACTCAGTGAGAGTCTGTAATTAATTAAATATAGTCTAACAAAACCCGTCAGCATAGGTCAATAACAAGACGATGATTAATGTCAGAATCAAGTCAAAGTCAAGAGAAAACCCAACCATCCTAAATATGCCATGCTTCTGCTGGAAGGTTAAGCAGCAGTGGTTCTCTGAAGAAATATGACGTGCAGCTGGAATGAATTAGTTCTTGCAGTTCAAATCCACTAATCCCCCTCTCCCCCTTAGGCCTGAGAATTATTATGAATTCTGAATTAAATAGTACTTACATGGTATATAAGAGGCCATGACGATGATGAGAAAATAGTAGTAGTCAAAGGAGACATTATACTTGTTCGGAAGCCGCAGTGAAAACATGCCTGTCTTCTGCACATATGGGAGGGCAGCATAAATGGTCCAAAGTTCACCAGCCACTCCAACTGGATACAGAATAATAAACAAATTGTACCTGAAATGACAAGACTTCTAATATTATTCACAAATGAAAAACTCGAGTCAATCCCATATTTAATATGTTGTGTATACTTGCTATGGATATACTGTAAGACCTGACTCAATCTCTTTATGTGCCCTCATATTCTTTCATTCATTCAAATTTATGAAATGCCTTTCACATTATTACTAGGCAAGTTACAAAACACACACTCAAAATGTTAAAAACAAATAAAATTGAAAAACCACGAACAGTAACATAATATTTTAGAGTACTACAGATAACAAACTTTTTAGCTTCTTACAAATCGCCATAAAATCCTTTTTTTGCCAGAACTCTATTGCTAATACATTCCAGAATTGTGGTCCAATAAGTGATAATGTTCATGTACATGCTGTGACCTTATGGGCAACTGTAACTGCAGGAAGCAATAGAAGATCAGTGCAAATAGAACAGAGGGTGTGTGTTGATTCATAAACTTTAAACAATGGAGAAAAGTCCAAATTTATATCACAATTTGCTTTATACGACCTAAGCACTTAAGACTGGATGTGGCTAATCTACAGGAGGGATAGAGGAGATATGATTCAGACCTTTAAATACTTAAAGAGGAACGATGAACAAACAAACCTCTTCCAAAGACGGGGAAGCTGCAAAACTAGAGGGCATAACATGAAGCTGCAAGGTGGAAAACTGAAAGGCAATGTCAGGAAATATTTTTTCACTGAAAGGGTGGTGGATGCTTGGAATGCTTTCCCGATGAAAGTGATGGGGGCAAACACGGTGACGGAATTGAAAACAGCATGGGACAAGCACAGCAGATCCCTTTACAGCAACAGGATAAAAACAAAATAAACTGAACCATCTAACTTCTCAACAAATAGGGGTGTCCTACATGGAGTGGTGGGTCCACCCCTAAACAAAGACATGGGGAGGGGTGGCCTGCAAAGAGCGACAGGTGCACCTACTCTTGCCGTATCTTGCTGGGCAGACTGAATGGACCATGCTGGTCTTTATCTGCCGTCATTTACTATGTTACTATGTTACTGAAGAGGGCTTTAAACTAGATTCATTGGGGATGGGTGGAAAAACCCCCCAGGTAAGTGAAATCCCCCAGGTAAGTGATACATTAAATACCTTTATGGAAATGGGTAACTGGGGGTAACATATGGAAAGTAGTGTGTATAAATGCCCATAGCATGGGAAATAAGATCCCTGATGTTGAAGCTTTGGTAGGAGTGCCCGACTTGGATTTAGTGGCAGTTACAGAAACATGGTTCACAGAAAACCATGACTGGGATGTAACTATACATGGCTATACTTTATTCAGAAAGGACAGGGTAGGAAGAAGGGGAGGAGGAGTGGCACTATATATAAAAAATACTATTAAAGCTTTGTAATTACAGAGCTTAAAAGGGAGACAGGAGGCATTGTGGGTTAAAATAGAAAGAGGGAAAGAGAAATCTATTTGCATTGGCGTGATATACAGACCTCCCTCACAAGAGGAAGAGGTGGATAAAGAGTTAATGGAAGACATACGCAGCATTGCTAGGAAAGGGGAAGTGCTACTGATAGGGGATTTCTATATGCCAGATGTTGACTGGCACATTCCTGCTGCAGTATCATCTAGATGTGGCTGGATTCTCTACAGGGCGAACTATTCAAGCAATTGGTAACAGACCCCACACGTGAAGGGGCCATACTGGACTTGGTGCTTGCCAATGGTGAAAGTGTTTCTGATGTTATAGTGGGAGATCATTTTGCATCCAGTGATCACCAGATGGTGTGGTTCAATATTAGGACTAGGGCTGTTAGACTCCATTCAAAGGTGAGGGTCCTAGACTTTAGGAAGACTAACTTTGCCAAGATGGGCCAATACCTCAGGGAGTCATTAGCGGGATGGGAACAGCTGGGGGATGTAGAAAAACAGTGGGCAAAACTGAAAGGGGATATTTTAAGGGCAATCAACCTTTTTGTTAAAATGGTAAATAAAAGGAAAAGGAAAAGGAGACCGCTATGGCTTTCAAAAGAAGTAGCTGAAAAAGTGAAGAAAAAGAGGGAAGCCTTTATGAAATACAAGCGATCACAGAGAGAGGAAGACAGGCATCTATATTAGGAAAAATTTAGAGAAGCTAGCAAAGTAGTCAGGAAAGCAAAGATTCAAAAAGAGGAGGAAATAGCCAATGCAATAAAATGGGGGGATAAGACATTTTTCAGATATGTTAGTGAGAAGGGGAAGGGCAAAAGTGGTATTGTCAGACTCAAGGATGAAGGGGAAGAATATGTAGAAGCTGATGAGGATAAAGCGGAATTGCTTAACAAATATTTCTGTTCTGTGTTCACAGATGAAGAACCAGGAGTAGGACCTCAGAAAACACCCACGAACAGGAACAGAAGCAAGGGACATCTTGAACAATTTTCAGAAGACTGTGTTCGCGAGAAACCAGCTCAACTTAAAGTAGACAAAGCGATGGGACCGGATGGGATACACCCTAGAATACTGAGGGAACTTGGGGACATTCTAGCAGCTCCACTGACTGACCTTTTCAATGCCTTGTTGGAGTCGGGAGTGGTGCCAAAGGACTGGAGAGAGGCTCATGTGGCGCCTTTACACAAAAACGGAAGTAAGAATGTGGTTGAAAACTACAGGCTGGTTAGTTTAACTTCGGTGGTGAGTAAATTATTGGAAACGCTGCTGAAAGAGAAAATAGTGAGGTTTCTGGAGTCCAGCTGATTACAGGATCCGAAGCAGCATGGATTCACCAGAGGCAGGTCTTGTCAGACAAATCAGATTGATTTCTTTGACTGAGTGACCAGGGAGTTGGACCAAGGGAGAGCCCTAGATGTGGTGTATTTAGATTTCAGTAAAGCCTTTGACACTGTTCCTCACAGGCGACTTATAAACAAACTGAGCACCCTAGGGATGGACCCGAAAATACTTCTTGGGATAGAAATTGGTTGGGTGGGAGGTGGCAAAGAGTACAGGTAAATGGAGCTCACTCTGAGGAGAAGGATGTTACCAGTGCCGTGCCCCAGGGATCTGTCCTTGGTCCGATTTTTTTTAACATCTTTGTTAGTGATATAGCGGAAGAGCTGTCGGGTAAGGTTTTCCTCTTTGTGGATGATACCAAAATCTGCAAGAGTAGACACCCAGGAAGGTGTAGATAACATGAGGAGGGATCTAGCTAAGCTTGAAGAATGGTCTAGAATTTGGCAGCTGGGATTTAATGTTAAAAAATGTAAGGTCATGCATTTGGGCTGCAGCAATCCAAGGGAGCAATATAGTATAGAGGGTGAAGTACTTTTGTCCACTAAAGAAGAGTGGGACCTAGGCGTGGTTGTGTCTGATGATCTTAAAGTAGCTAAACAGGTAGAAAAGGAGACTGCAAAAGCTAGAAGGATGCTTGGATGCATACAGAGAGGAATGGCTAGCAGAAAAAAGGAGGTGATAGTGCCTCTATAAGTCTTTGGTGCGACCTCATTTGGAGTATAGTGTGCCATTCTGGAGACCGCACCTTCAAAAGGATGTGAACAGGATGGAGTCGGTGCAGAGGGTGGCTACTAAAATGGTTAGTGGTCTTCATTATAAAGCATATGAGGACAGACTTAAGGATCTTAATATGTACACCTTAGAGGAAAGGTGGGATAGAGGCAATATAATTGAGATGTTTAAATACCTCCATGGCATAAATGTTCAGGGGGAAAGCCTCTTTCAATTGAAAGCAAGTTCTGCTACGAGGGGACAAGGGATGAGGGTGAAGGGGGATAGATTCAGGAGTGATATGAGGAAATATTTTTTTATGGAAATTGTAGTGTATCCGTTGAAGTCTCCCAGTGGAGGTGGTAGAGATGAGTACAGTAACTGAATTCAAGAAAGCATGGGACAAACACAGAAGATCTCTAAAGGAAAAAAGGGGACTGTTGTAGCTGTTGATATGGAAGGACAGACTAGAAAGGCCATGTGGTCTTTTTCTGTCATCATATTTCTATGTTTCTAATTGGCAATCAATGAGGCTTCTGTAAGATCGGTGCAATGTGCTTGTATTTAGATATGCTATATATTACTTTGGCAGTTGCATTTTGAAATGTCTACATAGCTTTAATTAACGTTGAAAGAGGCCCTAAATATAGAACATTACAGTAATCAAAGAGTGGTAACATTACTGCTTGCCCAACAGTTCTAAGGGGATGTTTACTAAGCTGCGCTACCTGTTAACATAGCAGATAACACAGCTCAATGGCAGATAGTGTGCACCAACTGTTGGAGTGGGCAGGATATGGGCAGATAGTGGGCTTGTCTGCAACATGTGATTACCACCAGCATACTCAGCACATGCGAGCAAGCAAAGTTGCAGACAGCGTGGGTGCAGATAACACCTCCTCAATGGATGGCGTTAGCTGCATCCATAATGCTGCCGTGGTACATTCTTATTTATTTATTTAAAAACACTTAGGGGTATGTTTACTAAACCCCGGTAATGTTACCCGTATTAAGTTCCCCGGTAGTGTTACGGATACCCATATAAAGGCGTGGGCGTAGCATCATTACGGCAAGCCATGTCAGGTAATGCACGTTACAAGGCGCCTTAGACTAACGCGCGTTACAAGACGCCTAATAAGGCACCTTACTTATAAGGCACCTTATAAGGCACATTACAAGGTGCCTTATTAGGTGCCTTGTTAGGTAAGGGAGTGGAGGGACAGGTGCCTGAGCCCCAGTGAAGCAACCCCCATCCTGTTGGTATAAGACAGCCCTCCAGGGTTGGTGGGCCAGAGCCATACCTGTGACTGGGGCAGTGGCAGACCAGCAATAATGCTGGGGCTAGGTCTGGAAAACCTCAACTGCCTCACACCACAGTCTGCCATTCACCAGCAGACAGTACAGTCAGACTGCACATGCAGCATCCTACAAAGTGTTCCAACCATACACAGACTAACTGCAGATAGTCCACTAGCCAGTTCATAGTGCATGCTCACAAAGAAACCATGTGCATCAAGCAGATAGCTCAGTGATTGAGCCCCAGCACTGGGAATACACAGGTATCACTGGAGACAGATAGTGTAAAACACTATATGGGAACCTAGACATGCCATGGTCACTGCTCGGTCAGAGTGAAAGTGTCCTCCTAGCATGACATGCTGAGGCCACAATGTCCATGCAGGCAGTGGTCGGGCACTACAGTGTCCCAGCCATTGCCCTGCACCCTGTGAAGATGCATCCTGGACAATCTGCTCTGTCCGGGCCATCCCCACAATACCTTGCTCCTCATTATGCACATATTCAGGCTAACAGTGGGACATTGTGGGCCCGGTGAAGTATGGGCTGCCACAAAACAATGGATAGACATACACACACACACACTCCTATTGCAGCATTGTGCAAAGATAGGGGTGGTTGGCAACCCTGCCTGCCACACTGGTCCTGATCACAGTGCTGACATTGATAAACTGTGCAGGAGGTAGTAGTAGTGCTCTGGTGAATACTGCAGCTCCGTGCTGGGGTCAACAGCCTGACTCTCCATGAAGCTTTGGATAGTGGAGCCTGTGTGAGTGGGTGTTTGTACCCCTGTTCGCCTCTGCTTTGGGCTTTGCACATGTTGCTGTTGTATCAGCATTGTAGGGTAAAATATAGGGACATGCTCTGCAGGATCCACAGCTGGGACTTGAACCTGTGACCCTCTGCTTCTGGACACACTGGCTGTGTGGATGGCACCACACTGTTGCCATAGATGCACAGTAGTCCCTGGAGCTACCTATATGTTTCCTCAGCCAGACCTTTTATGTTGCACTGCACACCACGTACTGGTACAGGGCATGGCGTAGGTCCACTGCAGGCAGGTGCCATTGCCCCCTCCAGCACGGACACCCCCCCCCCCCCACTCCCATGCTGACATGACCATATGCTGTTGGTGCTGGTAGTGCGCAGTCCCAAGCCATCCACTGTGTGGGTAGGCGGTCGTCTAGGGAGCGGGGTCTGGGGTGGGGAGGCATACATGGGCATCCTCATTTCCCCCCCATCACCGCCTATCAATATTATGTCCCTTCCACATGGGGGAGGGTTGGCTGGGGGAATGTCAGGTCAGTGCCCTGGCAACTGATAGCTAGGGTGGACCAGGAAGATGTAGGTGGATTGTGTTTGGCCTTTGTCAGCTGCTGTCTTGCTGATTTCCGGTTTCTGTGTTCTTATGTGCCACCTAGGCAACTGCCTAGTCCACCCTGTGCCCCAGCTGCCCCCACTACTTGTCCCGCCTGCAGCCCACTATGCCCCATTTGCACCATCGCCATAGTGGCATTTCATACTTGGGCACTATGCTGTTGCTGCAAATGGAGCACTACTATCACTTTTCTTGGGCTCCCTGCCTCTGTTGTACATTGCTGATGCTAAAATGGTTTCACCCTCCTGCATATCTGCAGCTAACGACAGGTTTTCATTCTGGTAATGTTCAGCCCTTAAGTATCCCACGTTAGTGCTGCGGGAGCTTCTCCCCACCCATTGACCCCTTCTTTCTGTCTTCTCTCTGCCCTCTGCGGGACTTACCGCAGACGGTGATGTTAACGCGCGTTAATTTAGCTGCTGCCATTTTTAACGCAGTTTAGTAAGCATACCCCTTAATATATCGCCCAGTATACCCATTAGGGTTGCATCTGAGCAGCTTATGAAATAGACAGACATATGTAGAACATTACATCACTATATTAGAAAAAAAACCCAGAAATTAACAAAACAGAGTCCCCTATTTATTCCCGAAAGACCAAGTGGAATAAAAGGACTTATAAGAATTTTCTGCCCTAATCTCCATCGGAAGATGGCTCCAACAAATTGAAGCATTATAAGAGAAGGAGACTTTCCAAAAGCATTCATATCTCGACCGGTGGAATGGAGGAATAGTTAGGAGATGGCCTGCGAGGACCTCAGCAAATAAGTCGGGGTATAAGGAACCAACAAACTAGATAACTAGCATGGATAGCCAAAAAGACATCATCAAAATTTTAAATGTAATACACTGTGGAAATTGAAAATCTGCATTTTCCGTGCAGTATCTGCTGGGGAAATATTGAGCATGCCCCCAAAAGATATCGAATGCCTTTTGCAGCTAACATAGTACTACCTGCACTAAAATGGCACATCAGCTGCAAAAGCCTAACACGCTTTAGTAAACATGTCCATAAAATTCAAGATAAATTTTTAAGCAACAAACAACCCTCAACTTGAAGAATGCAGCTCAAATTATACTGTTCATGGAAGTAGCAGAGAGCAGGGTAGCAAACACCATGTTATACTGTTTCCCTTTGAAACATGAAAAACACAAACAGAAATTAATATAAATGCATTGACATGATACGGGAAGTAGTCACTTTCACTTTACATGTGAAAAGTAGAAATCTTAATTGTTCAAAGTGCTGAAGAATTGGTACCCTTAGGACACATGGTGCCAGAGCAGGGAAAAATTTGGCTTTACATTCAAACTGTAGAAATATCAAATTACTTCCTAGTGTTTGATGTAAGCATACATACGTCATAGTATTAAGAAAATACGAAATAACCCTTTGGTTTTCTCTGTGCTATAGAAAACTGTACATATATGTATTCATTCATTCATTCCAGGAGCTGTCTATACCAACAAATGACCACAGGCTACAAGTAAAATGAAATTGTATGTTCGTGACAACTTTAATAAGTATCCAGCTGCTTCAAGTATTATACACAGCAAATACTGTGAAATACTATAAATCAAGCACTCAGGATTGTAAAAATGATAGAAAGGACATGCCATTTCCCAAATTCTTCATAAAAAATATCAACAGCCAGGTGAAATCCTTTGTTATAGTCTCCTGCATTCAGCCTAGAGGCAGCAATGATGTAAGAGAAATGTAGGGTGTGCATTCCATACCAAATCAGAAGAATTTTAAAAGGGCAAAAGCTGAATATGAGACCTTCTCAGGCATGGATGAACTTCAGAAGCCCCCAGATCCCAAGGACGTGATCAGGTGGAAATGCAGCACAGAAATGAACGCACACATTTCCTGCAAAATGCTTTGCCTGGAGTGGAAGATTAGCCTAGTGCAGGGGTTCCTCCAAAAATTTCATGGATCCCCCAGGTAATCTCCACCCATTCACTCAAAGCCAAGCCAGTCTCCAATAGCCCCCCCCTCTTTCTCTCTAGATTCCCCCCCCTCCAGCCATCCTCTCTCTTCAACTTGCCATTCCCCACGTTAGTCCGTCTCCCTCTCCCCCTCCAGTCAGTACTCACCATTAGTATCTCTCCCTCTACTCAGCTATTACTGAGGCACGCTGGTCCCAGCATTCCTGTTTCAGGCCTGCAAATCTGCCTATGATTACACTCCTACCACCACCACTGCTGGGCAGGGGCAGCCCAAGGGTTCTCGCTGCCATAGGGAGGCTGAATGTACCATCCTCCCCGCAAACATTTGCTGTCGCACACCACCCCCAACATCCAGCATCTCACCGTAAGTTGATGGGCGGCATAATGATCACCTCTTTGAAGCTGCAGCAAGCCTTAAAGCATATGCGCACACTCATGGGTAGGAAGTCGGACAGGGCAGGAATGGCAGGGCACAAGTGTGTGCTTTAAAGGCTGCTGAGGCTTGAAAGAGGTGATCACCATGCCACTCATCAATCCCTGGTGAGAGGCTGGATGTCGGAGCAATGTGGCGACAGCATGTGGTGTGGTGGGAGTAGCACATTGGGCATGTCTAGGACTGATGCAGCAGAGGAATCGCCATGCCATCCCCTCCCCCAGGTGAGAAGATGGATGCGGTGGGGGGGGGGGGCGGAATGGAAATCCTCGGGGACAGCATGGAGCATCAGCAGAAACCCTCAGGGCTGGCCCTGCTCACAGACTATAGGTTGGGAACCACTGGTCTAGTGGTTACAGCAATGTGCTGAGAAGGGGGAAAGCCAGATTTCAATTCTCACTTCTTCCACTGATGTTCCTTGTGACCTTAAGCAGACTATTTCACCCTCTATGGCCTTAGATACAAATTTAGGGCATCATTTACTAATATACATCAATGTGCTCATTTACAAACCCATTATTCTCAATGGAACTTACAGTATTTATTCTATTACCCAGTAAGTACTGTAGGCTTCCTTGAGAATAATGGGGCATATCTTAAAGCAGGTTAGTAATAGTAATAGTAATAGTAATAGTTGAGGGTTGAGGGCTGAGGGTTGAGGGAGGGGTGTTTGGACCCATAGGCAGATTATGTACCACCACCCAACCCACCCTCTGTGGTTCAGGGTGGGAGACAGGATCCCCAACCAACAGATCCACATTCTACCTTCCTGCAATGGTGGCAGTAGAGTGGGGGGGGGGCAGAGGGAGTGGAGGGGGAAGGGGAGAGGAGAGGAAAGAAGGAAAGGAGGGAGGGAGGGAGGGGGTGTTTGGACCCATAGGCAGATTATGTACCACCACCCAACCCACCCTCCCTCTCTCTGTGGCTCAGGGTGGGAGACAGGATCCCCCACCAACAGATCCACATTCTACCTCCCTGCAATGGTGGCAGTAGAGGGGGGCCATCAACCCCAGTCCTGCTGGGGAACAGACACCCTACAGGGCAGCCAATGCAGAGCTGTACGCATCCATAAGGCAATGGCAGAAAGACAGTAGGCCTGGAAATGCTCAACTGCCCCCACCACCATCTGACATTCTCCAGCAGCAAGCGCAGTGAGTCACCAGCCACTGCACCCTGCAAGGTGCTCCAGCCATACACATATAACTGCAGACAGTCTGCTAGCTAGTCCACAGTGCATGTTCCTGGAGAAGATGTGTACACCCAAAACTGGGATGTGAATACACCCACCAAGCAGATAAGTCAGTGATTAGGTCCCAGAAAAGAGAACCTATACATTTCACTTGAAAAAAATACAATATAGCACTATGGGGGAACCCAGCCATGCCGTGGTCACTGCTCAGTCAGGGTGAGAGTGACCTCCCAGCAGGACATGCTGTGGCCACCCTGTCCGTGCAGGTTGTGGCCAGGCACTACAATGTCCGATCCATTGCCCTATGCCCTGTGTAGATGCATCCAGGCCAGGCCACACTGTCCAGGCTATACCCACAGTACCTTGCTCCTCATTATGCACATTGGCAGGCTAACACTGGCAACAGTGCAAGCAGTGTGGGCTGAGTAAGGTGTTGGCAGCCACCACACACTGGATAGACAGACACACACTCCCACACCTATGCCAGCATTGTGCAACTATAGAGGCTTTTGGCAGCCCTGGCCACAGCACCAGTCCTGGGCACAGTGCAGGCATGGCTATGGTACGCAATACTGTTGGGGTCAAACCCCAGGGTGGTGAACACTGTCAGACACCAGACCTGAAACACACTCCACAGACATCAGAGAGGTTGGTATGATAAGCACAATCTGCTCATTGAGCTGTAACTCAGGAATTGCTATCTGCCAGTAATCATGGCAACCTTTTGATATATGTGTACCGTATTCACGGGTTTAGGGTGGCATTGCTAAGGTATGCAAGTGCTAGTATTGGGAGATGCACGCAGGGCCCAACATCCTGCCTCTCCAGGAGGCTTTGGATAATGGAGCCTATGGGTGCCGGTGTTTCTGCCCGTTGGTCACTGCTATAGGGCAGAGGTTCCCAACTCCAGTCCTGGTGGGCCAAACACTGTTCGGGTTTTCATGCTGTCCCTAATGAATATGCATGAGATACATCTGCATACCATGGGGGAGGCGCATAGAAATGCAGCACAGGCATCTTTATTAGAGACAGCATGGAACCTGAATGGTGTTTGGCCCTCCAGGACTGCATTTGGGAGACTCTGCTCTAGGTAATGCGCATGTTTATGGTGTCTGTGCTCTGTAGGGTAAAATATAGGCGTTTGAGGCATGTTTATGTTATCTGCAATAAAGGTTCCATCTTTATTACCACGGTTTAGTAGTGGCTAAAATATGGGGACTGGGTTGGCAGGAACCACAGCTGGGACTTGAACCTGTGACCTTCTGCTTCTGAACACACTGGCTGTGTGTACTGCATCACACTGTTGCCACAGGGACATGTCATTCCCTGGGGATACCATGACTGTTTGTCAGACAGAGCCTGTCTGTTGCAGTGCACGGCACCCACCTAAACAGGGCTAGGCCACGATCTGCTGCCCCCTCCACCACCAGTATCCCTCCGCCACCATGCTGACATGCGCTTCTGCTGGTGATGCTGGTGGTGCGCAGTCTCAGGCCATCCAGTGTGCCGGTAGGCGTCTGCCTATGGTGCGGGTTCTGGGGTAGGGGTGCCTGCATAGATGTCCACGCTTCCCCCCCAGCACCGCCTGCCAATGTTCTGTGCCCTTGGGGGTACCTGCTGGGTACTATCCCCTGTGACACTGTAGGAAACACACTCATGCCCATGTCGGGCCCTCATCAGTTGCTGTCTGGCTGCTCTACTGTTTCAGCATTCCTATGGGCCACCTAGGCATCACCGTAGTCCGCACTGTGGCCCAGCTGCACCACAGAATGTGCCGCTTGCAGCCCTCTGTATCCCCTGTTCTAGCATCTGTACAGTTGCCCATTCCGACATGCCCACCCTGCTGTTGCATAACATGTGCATGCCATAGGAAACCTGTCCAATAACAAGGGAAAACCCTGATCAGCGCTATTTCACTGTGGGATCATTCACCTTGTATGGGGACAGAACATAGACCCTTCCAAAATTAATATCTATTTTTTGGAGCTTTCTCAGTAGTGTTTTTTGCTGTTTCCCATTAATATCACTATTGGCCAGCTTGGTTATGTTTTTTTTCCATTTTGTTCATTTCAATGTTTATTTGCCCTTTTGTTCCGTGCACATGTATCACACTTATCACTTTTTGTAGGTTTCCCTGGCTTTGCTGTACATTGCTGACGGAAATGGTTTCTCTTCCCTTTAACTCTGCTCTAACGCGAGGGTTTCACTGGCGTTAGTTTTCAGTCCCGAATTCCACAGCATTAGCGTGCAGGGAGCCTCTCCCCTCCCACTCTCCACCCATTGACCCTCTCTCTCCGCCCCTGGCGAGCCTTCCTCCGCCCTCCGGGAGCCTTTCTCCAACCTCAGCGCTCATTTGCGCCGCTGCACGCGTTATCGCACGCTAAGTTACCTCTGCGCCCGATAAAGCGCCATTATTGCGTGATAAGGTACCTTATCGCATGATAATGTCGCAGCAGCGCAAATAGCGCCCTTTAGTAAACATACCCCTATGTGTGAAGGTGATATATCATGTAGTAGCTTGAAAATAATAGCCAGATTCTTGTATTTGTTTCTACTGGCTATGAGGAGCCAGTGAAGATTGTGTAGGATTGGTGCAATATGATCTGAGTTAGATGCTTTCATTATTACATGTCCAACACCTGTTTTTTGTGCAAGCTGTAGGTGGGAAAATGTCTGCTTTGGGAGGCCTTGAAGTATGCTATTGCAATCTAAGTGAGGATTGATCATTACTTGGATAACTGAATTTGACCCAGTGAAAAGCGGTATATAAATGCAGTTAAATAAATAAATAAAATAAATAAATAAACTGTTCTAAAGTCTGATGGTTCAAGTAGGGGTATTAGCCATTGTAGGATTTTAATCTTTCTATATATGGCGTGAGTAGATTTGGTTATGTGTGTGGAAAGACTGAGGGCTTTATCTATAGTGATCCCTAGGTATTTTATCTCTTCTTTTACTGTGATTGCTGTTTCTCCAAGGTGTATTTGTGGGGGAGGCGTGAATTCCTTATCTCTGGTTATAAATATGACCTCTGTTTTGTTGTTTATTCTTAGGTTGTTTGATGTTAGCGTATATATGGTAGAGAACTTTGTTTACAAATTTACAGAAGAGCTTATTCTCCGATGTGGGGAGTAAAACTAGGACCTAGTCCCCAGACTGAAAAGTCCGCTGTACTGCCTTACGATTGTAGGCATGGGCCTGGACCGTCTGAGTTTTCTCCAGGTATTGTCTCGTTGTTTCTCCTACTTTCCTTAAGAGTTCATGCATCTGAAGTACATAGTCGACCACATTATGGCTGCGACTGGGTGGTTCTTCCCAGGTTTCTCTAAGTATCTTCAGGATTCCCCAGGGTTGTCGCCCAAACAGCAACTCAAAGGGGGAAAAGTCGATTGAACATTGGGGCACTTCTCTGACGGTGAACAAAAGATAGGGGAGTAAAAGGTTCCAATCCTTCACCTCTTCATTCACAAATTTCTTTAACATCTGTTTCAATGTTTTGTTAAAGCATTCAACCAAACTGTTGGTTTCTGAGTGATTCACTGACATCTGCAAGGTCTTGATCTTCAACAAGGAGCAAATATGCGTCATCATCCAAGAGACAAACGGTGTCCCCTAGTCTGTAAGGATCTCGGCAAGTATCCCCAATTGGGAGAAGATTTCCCATAATGCATTGGCCAGTGTTACGGTCTTCATATTCTACAGAGTTATCGCGTCTGGAAAACATATGACATAGTCCATTACCACTAGGATATATTTGTTGCCATAGGGGGTGTGCTCCAAGGATCCCACCAAATCCATCACAATCTTTTCATATGGGGTATTGATAATGGGCACTAGAGATAATGCCAATGGACATAGGATGAGAGTAAAAGGGGACAGACTCAGGAGTAATATGCGGAAATATTTCTTTATGGAAAGAGTGGTAATTGCGTGGAATAGTCTCCTAGTGGAGGTGGTGGACGCGAGGACAGTGTCTGAATTCAAAAAAGCATGAGACAAACACAGAGGATCTCTAAAGGTAAAAAGGGGACTATTGTAGTTGATATGGAAGGGCAAACTAGATAGGCCAAGTGGTCTTTTTCTGCCATCATGTTTCTATTTTTCTACAGGGGCTGGTCTAACCTTTGCCAGACTATGCAACTGGTAGGTGAGGCAGGACTAGCAAAAGAGCTGCACATGTTAATAGAGCCCTTGCCAGTAAAACTGGGCTAGAATGCACTCTGGGGTTTTCTCTACCCCCCAGGTGTTCATCCAATGGATGACTATTACCAAAGTCCATTACCTGCCATTGGTATGGTTGGGGGGACTACCAACTGCTCTACCTCTTCTCCCTCTATCATTCCCCTGGCCACCCTACGCAAGAAATCTTGTCTCACCAAGAAATAGGGAACAGTCTAAGTTACCTACTGGGGCCCCCGCTACCTCTTGAACCTGGTCCCAGGCATTCCTAAGGGTGCCATCTTCCCTTTGGGCCCTTTTAAACTGGCCTAGACTCTCTACTCCTCCCCACTTAGGTAGATTTTCCCCAGACCTGAGCTTTCCCAGATGGGGAATGGGCTTCTCTCAAGAATCATCTACAGATCTGTCAAGGGATTCTTCTGCCTCAGAACCCTCCCTCCACAGCTGCCCCCAGGTTCGGATTATGACAAGCCTTCTCCACCCAGCACTGTCTGTGGTTCTTGCGAATTTTAGGACTCTTCACAAACAAGTCTGGACCCTTCAAATGGAAAAGCTCTAGAAAATCATCCGCAGTTTCTTCTTCTGGGTTGCTTTTTCTCCTGTTCCAAATATCCTTGAAATTTAGGAAATCTCAGCCTATAATCACTGGGTATGTCAGCCAGAGTAAGACCACCACCTCAAGAGTCTCCGATCCCATAGGAGTTTTCAGTTCAACTTGTGCCGTCGAATATGTCCATTGATCTCCATAGACACAAACTAAGGTCACAAGCTTTCTTATAGTTGATTTGATGCCCTATCCTGGTGTCCCACCTAATGAGAGTCCTCACGCTTCCCGAGTCCACCAGGGCTTGCTGACAAGTACCCTCTAGCTTGACGGGTATCACAAACATTCCTCTCTCCACCAGTGATGCTTCCACAATACTGCACTCATAAGAGGTCATAAAATATATATCCACTGGTTCTCCCATCACCATGGGGCACTCATGGTCATAGCGGCCCCTGCCCGACACTTGAAACAGGTCAAATAGCCACTCCCGGATCCTCGGAGTTTGTGACCACAGAGGCCTTGGTGCGGGGCCCCTCAAAGGCTCAGGTTTTTTTTCCCCAGCCCCCTTGAGCTATGGATGGCTTTGTTTCTTTCACCTTGGGGGCCTCAGTTTCAGGTTGAGCTTTATAAAATCCTTCTGCTATTTCCACAGCGTTTCCCAGGGTCAATTTAGAGAACTGCCAGACCCACTGTCTCATGGGGAAGGTCAAGCCCTCTAGAAACTGTTCCAACAGAACAATCTTGGCCACCTCCACTCCGGTCTTCTCCTCTGGTTGTAGCCATTTCTAAGCAATCTCTTTCAATGTAAAGAAGAGATTTCATGGATTTTCTTTAGGACCCAGAACTCCTTTTCTGAACCAATGCTGGTAAGCCTCCAGTGTACACCCAGCTCGCTTCAGTATGGCGGTCTTTACTGCTGCATAGGCGGCTCCTCCATCAGGGTTAGCTTCCTGGAAGATGGCTTGACTGCTTCCAGTCAGTAAGTTCCTCAGATATCTAGTCCACCGTCTCTGGCCACCCTGCCAGCTGCCTGCTGTTGCCCTTCCACCAGAGTCTTGAGTAATCTCTCTATTTTGGTGTAATTTTTCTTACCAACCTGCCCAGGGTAGGAAAAAGGACACAAAAACGCCTGTCTGTCCGGCTTCTAACTAAACTGAGGTTCCTTCTCTAACTATGGCAGGGCTAATCCTTTAGCCATGTACCAAAAAAAACCCTTTTCTTCTTCCCTGTACTGTGGAGAGGTAAGAGCCCAGGAGATGTGTGGCTTTTCTTCTGTCACTGGGTTAAGAAGAAGCATCCCACTCCTGATACCATATGTGGTAGATGTGGCCAGCATGAGGCACAACATAGGACTCTACAGCCAAGAGGTTTAAAGAAAATATCCCTTATTTGAGACAAGCATCCAGACAATAGCCTTGGTCCTCCTTGGGTTTTAGGCACATGTAGAGTTAAAGGCCTCTGTTACCCTAGTCTTTTCCACATCTGTAACAAGTCCTTAATTGCCCTCAGCAGGGCTACTCTGCTGAATAGCTAAATGCTGCTCCAGCACAGACGGCACTCCCAAAATAAAACAAAACTGACTCCTCAAAGTTTCTTCACTTCGAGCAGCACAGCCCAGCAAAAGTCTCTCCAAACAAGTAGAACTCCAGCAGCAAGGCTGAGCAGACAGTAATAAATTCAAATACTTCCTACTCCCACAGCAGGCTCTCTTTTACAGGTAAGTAGTCTCCAGGTATTCTCCAGAACCCCAGGCTCCTCTTACCCTAGGTCTTCTGCTTCCTGGTTTAAACTCCTGGACTTGGCCACACCCTCCCCAAGCATTCTCCAGCCTATTCACTTAAAGGGATAGGGGTTTAAGCTCTTACCAGAGCAAAACCTCACCGGTTCTGCCCCTCACTGGGGAGAGTTCCTGAGGGGGACGGGGAGTTTCCCACACACTCCATCACAGGGATAACCTCAGGAGTAATCTGAGGAAATATTTCTTTACAGAAAGGATACTGGATGTGAGGAACAGTCTCCCAGTGGAGGTGGTGAAGACAAGAACTGTATCTGAATTCAGAAAAGTATGGGACAAATAAAGAGGATCTCCGAGGGACAGAAAGGAATTTGTAGAACTTAATAATTCTTATGGATGAGCAGATTGGATAGGCTGTATCATTTTTATCTACCGTCATTTTCTATGTTTCTAAAAGGCTTGCATGATGTATCCTTATGGACTGACACTATTCCAAAACAGGGACAAGGAATCCTTACACTGCTGGTGTGTGAGCATAATTCTGAATATATCTGCCCCGCGTGCAGAAAAAGCTAATCCTGACTCTGCCAAGACACTATAAAAAGGGTAAATCTCACTCATTCATTCATATTGCATCATTGTCAAAGCATAGTTACTCACCTGTAGCAGATGTTCTCCGGGGACAGCAGGAATCAGTCATCACATATGGGTGATGTCAGCACCAACGGAGCCCTCGCAAAAGCATCTCCCCAGCTTTCAAAGAAATTCTTTGGAAGATGCCACCATGCATGCATGGTCCCCTTCCCGCCCAAGGGTGCCATCTTGCTCAGTCAGATGACATAGCTAAAAGACAGCAAATATAAAGGATGGTAAAGGAGCAACTTTAAGGGGAGGAGGGAGGGTTGTTAGGACCGATTCCTGCTGTGTCCAGAGAACACCTGTTATAGGTGAGTAACTACACTTTCTCCGGGAACAAGTAGGAAGTCAGTCCTCACATATGGGACTCCCCAGCTACAGGCGACCGAAAGCCCATAGCAAAAATAGCGGCTCCCTCACAAGGAGCCGCAAGCAGCAGCAATTTAGTCTGTGTACACAGACCATAGTAGGACCCCAGTGTCTGATGAAACCAGCACTCCGGTAGCCTGAACACAGAAGGATTGGAGGGTAGAAGTTGCCTAAACCCTGAAAAGGTTATGGAGCACAGCCTGGCTGAAGGCACTATCCTGTCAGGACTCTCTTCCCAGGCAATAATGGGCTGCGAAGGTATGGACTGAAAACCGGGTGGCAGCCCGGCAGATGTCCACCATCGGGACAGAGCGCAAGTTTGCCACCAGGGCTGCTATGGCCCTGACACGGTTCCAGCGGGAGCCTCGTCTGCTAATAAGCGAGGCCGATACAGTCTGCCGCCCATGTGGACAGCGAATGCTTGGTCACCGCCTCCCCCAGCCTATTGGGGTCGTAGGAGATGAAAAGCTGAGAAACTTTGCAGTGGTCCTGAGTGCGTTGGATATAGAAGGACAAGGCCCTCTTACAGTCCAAGGTGTGAAGGACCATCTCTGCCTGACTGGAGTGAGGTCTTGGAAAGACGGTAGGAAGCACCACTTCCTGGTTGAAATGGAAGGGCGACACTATCTTCGACAGGAATTTGGAGTGCGTGTGAAGCACCATTCTCTTCTTGTAGATTTGGTATAAGGACAGACTAGATAGGCCATGTGGTCTTTTTCTGTCATCATGTTTCTATGTTTCTATGCCTCCACCACAAGGGCCTGGAGCTTGCTAACTCTGCGAGCGGAGGTAAGAGCAACCAGGAAAACCACCTTCCAAGAGAAGTACCGAAGGTGGCAGGTAGCCAGAGGCTCGAAGGGTGGGCAAGTGAGCTGCCCTAACACTACTTTGATGTCCCATTCGGTTGCCGGAGGAAAAATCAGGAACTTCGATAAGAGCAGGCCCCGAAGGAAATATGTCACCAACGGTTGGGCCAAGAGGGGCTTACCATCCACTGGATGGTGGTGCGCCTCCAGGGCACTCAGGTGCACTCGGATTGAGTTAGACTTGATCCTGGACTGAGAAAGGTGGAGAAGGTACTGTAACACCAGAGCCACTGGGCAGGAGAAAGGATCAGCCCCATGTTCGGCACACCAAATGGAGAACCTGCGCCATTTGAGGGCATAAGCTTTCCTAGTAGAGGCCTTGCGAGAGGCCAGAAGAATGTCCTCCACCTCAATCGTAAGGTTGAAAGGGGCCAGAGTCACCCTCTCAACAGCCATGCTGTCAGCAACAGGGACCCCAGGTTGGGGTGCAGGAGAGAGCCCCCTCCTGAGATAGGAGTCCCAAGGCGGTCCCCAAGGGGATGGGTGCCTCCACCATCAACTATAGAAGCAGCGGGAACCATGGCTGCCTGGACCACTGAGGAGCTGTCAGGATGAGCGAGGCCCTGTCACGGATGGTCCTGAACAAGGTCTTGGCGATCAGCAGCGTCAGAAGGAAGGAATACATGAGGCCTTCCGACCATGAGACTAGGAATGCATCTGCTGCCACCCTGGAGGGGTGGGCCTGCCGGGAGAAGACGTGGGACAACTGAAAGTTGTCTGGGCTGGCGAATAGGTCCATCACGGGTCCCCCCCCCCCCCGAGT
Organism: Ichthyophis bannanicus; assembly: GCA_033557465.1. Lineage (NCBI taxonomy): Eukaryota > Metazoa > Chordata > Amphibia > Gymnophiona > Ichthyophiidae > Ichthyophis > Ichthyophis bannanicus. The sequence goes on along the minus strand of CM066031.1, from coordinate 421,891,240 downwards.
CAGAAAAGCCAACTGGCTACCTTGGGGTCCAGCTGCCAATTGTGCGGCTGGAGAACTTTGCTGAGTCTGCTGGCCAGCAGGTTGTCCTAGTCTGGCAGGTGCACTGCCCACAGAAGGATACCCTGTTGGATTGCGTATGTGCAGAGAACCAGTGCCTCCTGACAAAGGGTATGAGACCCCGTGCCCCCCTGTTTGTTCATGTAGAACATCGCCGCCTGATTGTACATCTGGACCAGCACCAGCTGGTGGCACAGGTGGTGACAGAAGACCCTCAGGGCTAGATGTATGTCTCAGAGCTCCAGGAGGTTGATCTGCTAGGTGCTCTCGTCAGGCAACCAGTTGCCCTGAGTGCAGAGATCTCTGCAATGGGCTCACCAGCCAAGCAGGGAGGCGTCTGTTGTGAGGACCCTCGAGTGGCTTGGGCCTGAAAGGGCATGCCCGCCTTGAGATGCTGGGGTGACTGCCACCTGACCAGGGAGTCCACCAATTAGCGGATCACTGAAACTCTGTCTCGGAGGGGGCCTGTGGCCTGAGACCACTGGTCCCGGAGACACCACTGTGCCGCCCTCATATGGAGGCGAGTGTCTGGGGTAACATGGACAGTGTAGGCCATGTGCCTGAGCAGGCACAGGAGAAGCTGGGCGGGCACCCAAGGACGGTACTTTATGTCCCGAGATAGGGACCTGAGACCATCGGATCGGTCCCTGGGCAAGAAAGCCTTCGACTGGAAAGTGTCGATCTTTGCCCCAATGAACTCCAGGCACTGTGTCAGGAGGAGGTGAGACTTGGTTAGGGTGGATGAGGATGTGGTTATAAGCATCTTTAAGGTCTAAGGAACATAGCCAGTTTCCCTGTTGAAGGTATGGCAGCAATGTTCCAAGGGAGAGCATCTTGAACTTCTCCCTCGTCAGGAATTAGTCGAGGATGGACCTTAGGCCCCCTGTCCTCTTTGGTACAAGGAAGTATCTGGAGTAGAACCCCTTGCCCTTGAGGTGGTGGGGCACCGGTTCCACCGCTTTGTCCTCGAGAAGACCTGCCAGCTAATTCAGAAGATGGTCTCAGTGGAGGGGAGACCTGAGAGGCTCTCCCGGGAAATAAGGGGGAGGTATCTGAATCAGGTGGAGGAGGTAACCCTCCCTGACTACCCTTAATGCCCAGGAAACGGTGGTGATGGTCACCCACCTCTGGACATAGAGGACTAGACGTCCCCCTGTGGGCTGCTGATCTCCTTGGGGTAGAGAGGCTATGGTCAAGGAGTCAAAAAACTGCCCCCTGGCTGGGCTGCAGCCGATGCCTGGGGTTTTGGAGCCTTCTGCTTATGCAGGCCATGCCCATGTCCCTTGGCCTGCTGGGGAGCTGGAGAGTCCTGATAAGGTGGGTAGTTTCTGTAAGCAGCTCCCTTCCTCGGGGAGAAGGGCTTTTTACCCAAGCCCTTCTGTCAGGGAGGGGCAGCGGTCTTTTTAGAGAGCCTGGTCCTCGTCATGAACTCGGTCTCCAGCTCAGCAGCCTTGTCTGTCATGGGTTTGCCAAAGAGATTCTCTCCTTGGTAGGGGACATCGACCAGATTGTCCTGAACCCACTGCTCAAGGTCAGATGACTGTAGCCAAGCTTGGTGGCGTGCACCGATGCCAGTCGCCGCTACTTGAGCCGCCGACTCGAACCCGTCATAGACCGCCTGAGACACGAACTTGGAGCATTCATGGACTGCTTTGACCAGGTTCTTGAACCGCTGCAAAAGTTCCTCTGAGAGACCAGCTGAGAACCCAACGAATTCCTTTGCCAGGTCTCTCAGGTACATGCCTATGTACATCTGGTAGGCCTGGATGCAACCACTGAGCATTGAGCCCTGGTAGCACTTTCTGCCGAGGGCGTCCAGGGTGCGGGCCTCCCTGCTGGGGGGCACCTAGGAGTGCATCTTCTAGTTTTCAGCTGATGCATGGCTGACTCCACCACCATGGAGTTATGCGGCAGCTGTGACTTTTTGAAGCTCAGGCAACAGCGGACTCAATACATCGAGTCGAGCTGCTTGCTCATCACGGCACCGAGGCCGGTGTCTCCCACATTCGGAGCATCAGCCGTTCGAGGATGGGAGGTATCGGCACCATGAGTGATTCCCGCAGAGGGGCCTCGTATTGGAAGATTTCCAACTCATCCGTCCGAGGGTCCTCCTCCGACTTAGTCGGGAATGCCAGGGCCTTAGAAATGTCCTTGACAAAGTCAAGGAAACCCATATCCTTGGGCAGGGACCACCGTCGAGGCTCTGAGATGGGAGAATCAGATGGGACATCGTGGTGGCGACGGGTATCGGGGGACTCCTCGTCCTCCATCTCCCACTCAGAATAGTCCATCGAGGACTGGAAGGGCTGCTCCAGGGGCCTCGGGGCCCCCGATGCCCTGCGGCTGGTGCCTGGTAAACTTGCCGGGGATGACTGTCGTCCCATCAAGCAGGACTCTGATCGTGACCTCGGCTGAGGATCAACTCAAGGCCTAAGGACCTTGAGGATCGGCTCAGCCTCTGGGGACATCTTCGACGTCGAGGGCCCAGTTGTCGGGGAGGATGAACTGGACATGCTGAACAATAGCGCCCACTGCTGGTCCATGAAGGCAGACAAACTGTGCTCCAGGGCTGCCATTCTGGACTCCAGACCAGAAGACTCTGCAGCCTTCGGCATGGGCACTGAGTGTCTCGGGCCCAATGCCACTCCCCCAAAGGGGAATCCTCGATTGGGAACTGGGGACTGAGGCTGGTCTGCAGTCGGATCCTTCTGGGGGACCTTCGCAGGCCACTCCTTCTCTGATGCCTCGGACGAACATCTTGGACTGCGGGACCGGGACTGGGCCCGGGGAGCACCCGGCGGGTTGGAACCATCCAAGGACACTGCCTTTGAGGGTTTCTTCTTCTTCCTGGGTTCCCTTGAGGGAAACCCCCTTTCTGAGGTCCCAAGAGGAGGCTCGGGATCGGAAGCCTCCGCCCAAGATGTTGGGGCCTCAGACAAGGCCCTGGCCTTCGAAGGCACTGGGAACTTGGGGAAAAAAACTTATCATGCTGCTGCTGGTGGCTCTTGAGAACCTTATTGGACATCCTCTTGCAGAGACCACAGGCTGCCAGGTCATGGTTTGGCCTGAGGCAGCGGAGACAGCAGTCGTGTGTGTCGGTCAAAGATATAATTTTGGAGCACAGATCACACTTCTTAAAGCCACTGGTAGCTATGGGAGAAAAAAGTACCCCTGCGAGGTTGAAGACTCTCCGGGCTGCCAGTGGAAGAAAAAAGGCGCGAAGACACCAGGAAAAGAAAAGACTGAAAACTACAAAAATATCAATCAAACTCAACACCAAGGCAACGAGGTTGGTAGGCGGGAAGAGTACCGGTGCGATACCGGAGAAGAGTATGAAACTCAGAGAGAAAAATCCACTTTTTCCAGGGACAAGCCAGACAAACATCTGAAGGACTCCATGGAAAAAAGGAGACTGAGCAAGATGGCACCCTTGGGCAGGAAGGGGACAATGCATGCGTGGTTGCATCTCCCAAAGGCTTTCTTTGAAAGCTGGGGGGATGCTTCTGCGAGGGCTCTGTCGGTGCCGACGTCACCAATATGTGAGGACTGACTTCCTGCTTGTTCATAGAGAAATGATGTTACTGATCTCTTTGCGATCAGTAGCGAAGATCAATTAGCCATTGCCAAGACAGCAGTTGTACATGGGGCTAGCAGAGCGAGCAGTGTAATAGATGCAATATTGTCTGCATAAGCCCACAGTCACATTTTTCTGTTCTGGCTGTCAGTCTCCACTTTACCATATTTGCTCGATATCGTCTGACACCACTCTGTAGACAGTTCAAAGACCTTCATACGTTAAACTCAAGAGTCCATGCCAGGTGGGAGTCTCTCTGCCATTTCAAGTCCCATTGTCACATCATCAGCATTTAATACTCGTTAGTGTCACATTTCTAGGCAGGCCACTTCATCTAATTGTTGGAGAGGCCTGCATTTTATTTTACAAAAAGACTCCTGTCTGACTTCAGTTATTTTGGTGGCTGAATATTATTTATTTATTTATTTAGTAAGGACTTATATACCGCTCCTTCCAGCGATCAGAAGCGGTTTGATTACAAGTACGGGATTTGTCATAAATTACAGACAGAATTATTTGGGGATTAGATAGAGAGATCAGGGGGAATACACAGCACACATATGCGGGTCCATATAAAGACCTTAGCTATTATCATACATTTACACAGGCACTAACCACCATCTATTTACATTTGTACATACAGCAATTCAATTTCTTTTGTCCTTTTGGATTTTCATCTGGTATAATGACAATTGAACAGGTGCGTCTTCAGTTGTTTTCTGAAGCTGCTTATGTCTTTAATTTCTCTCAGCTCGTGTGGGAGCTGGTTCCATAACGTGGGGGCAGATAAGGAGAACGCTCTGCGACTAGTACTGACCTTTACGTGCCTAAAGCTGTTTGGAACTCTTAGTGTGTCAGAGTTAATGGTTCTCCTGCTTCTGGTTGTAGGTTGCATGGAGATCAGGGTGGAGAGGAATGAGGGGGCCAGGTTGTGAATTAACTTGAATGTAGTTACCAATGTTTTGTATTGAATCCTTGCAACGACTGGAAGCCAGTGTAGTTCCATCAATACAGGTGTGATATGTTCGGTGACGCTAGTTCTCATGATGATCCTTGCTGCTACGTGTTGGGCCATCTGTAGTATGTTGGTTGTTTTCCTTGGTAGCCCCTGCAAGATGGCGTTGCAGTAGTCCAGGTGGGGCATGATGAGAGCCTGAGCAACTGATCGGAAATCGCACGGATCTAGTATGTTCCGCAGGGGTCGTAGCACTTTAAGCTTGTGGAAGATGGCTTTGTTGGTGTTGTTGAGGTGTTTTTCCATTTTCAGTTTGTTATCAATTGTGACTCCCAGATATTTTATTTCTTTCTTAGTATTGTATGTATTGTTGCACAATGTAATTGTTGGAGGTGGTTCGAAGCCCAAGGTATTTGATATAAACATTACTTCGGTCTTCTTATGATTAATCGACATGTTATTTTGTTGTAGCCATCCCGACATCTCTCCCATGCAGGTTTCAAGCTGGGCGTAGTTCGGGTCGGTGGTCTCTAGTTGGGTGTACAGCATGATATTGTCTGCATATATGTGGTAGTTTATGCCATATTTCCTGAATATTTCACTGAGTGGTTGCATGTAAATGTTAAAAAGTAGCGCCGAGAGTGCCGAACCCTGAGGAATGCCTTGTGTTTGGATGAACGGTTCAGCTTTCTCTCCGTTGAACTGGACCTGTGGCTTTCTGCCTGTTATATAAGAGGAGAACCATTTCAAGGCGGTTCCTAAAATTCCAATTGATTCCAGCTTGTTCAGGAGGGTTAAGTGATGGACAGTGTCAAATGCAGCGGATATGTCGATGAAAATGAGGATAAACATTTTCTTCCTGTCTTCCAGCCCCTTGAGGAGGTTGTTAAACAGGGCTAAAAGCAGGGTTTCGACCCCATGATTTTTTCTGAATCCGTATTGCTGTTTGTCCAGTATTTCGTTGTCTTCAAGGTGTTCTTGCAGTTGGATGAGGGCTGCTTTTTCAATGATTTTTGCTAAAAACGATATGCTGGAGATTGGATGGTAGGAAGATGGATCTTCTTTGTTTAGTGAGTTGTTTTTTAGTATTGGTCTTATTATAGACTTTTTGAGCTGGTTAGGCATGATTCCTTGGGACAGTGATTGGTTCACAATGTGAGCGACTTGGTGGCCAATGTCCTTTTTTGCCGCTTTAATCCAGGTGGCTGGGCATGGATCAAGCAGTGAGGTGGTTGTATTTATGCTGGTTATTATTTCCACTGCTTGCTTATCATCAATTTTGCAGAATTCGTTCCACGTCTGTTCATGCTTCTCTACAGTTGTCAAGTTGGGTTTGGCCAGAGATAGCGTGGTTGCAGTTGTGGTCAGCTTGCTTGCGTAGTGGTTAGCTAGGGTTTGGGGCTGAATGGTATCGCTCTGCTGTTCTGGTTGGTTTGTTTTGGTTAGTGTTTGCACTATTCGAAATAGTTCCCGTGGTTTATTGATGGCTTTATTCAACAGGTTGTTGTGGTGTTTCCTTTTTGCATCATCTACCTCGTCTTTGTATTTTCTGAGGGTGTTGAGGTATTCAGCTCTGAGTTCCGAAGTTTTGTTGCGTCTCCACTTTTTTCACACCTTCTTAGTTCCCTCTTCCTTTTGGACAGCGTAGTCGTGTACCAGGGCTCTGACCTTTGTTTGTCTGTGCTTGCTGTGTTTTTCCATTTCGGGTTTGCTGATGCCTGGATCCCTTCATTCCAGCTATTTGTTAGGGCATCGAGGTCTGTAGACTCCAAATCGATGTGCTCTTTGATGTTACTCGTGAGATTATCCAGTTCAAGCTTATTGAAAGATCTCTGCTGACGGGTTTCTCGTTGGGCTTCCGCATTCTTTGGTGCCAATGGGAGTTTCATCCGTAGGTCTATTTGGTGATGGTCAGACCAGGGTATTGCTTTGATTTTAATCAGGGGTTCAACATGGTTGGGTGGCTTGTTTTTGGGAGCAAAAACCATGTCCAGTGTATGTCCCTTTTCGTGTGTCGGCTCCTTTATTATTTGGTGATACCCAAGTTGTGACATAGCTTCGAGGAATGTGTTGGCGTGCACCTCTGTTGTTGATGCTAGGTTTAGGTCACCGAGGATGATTTGGAATTTCCTTGGCTGTGTTGAGGATATGTTTTCCAACGCTGCAGCAAGTCCTTCATGATTTGGTGAGGGGGACCTGTATATTAGGCAGATGGATATTGCTGAGTTCTCCACTTTGATCAGGTCTATATCCGGGTTTGAGTCCAGGGACGTGCATGAGAGTTTCAAGTGTGATCTTGCAATTATGATCACTCCTCCACCTCTTTTGTTGGAACGTGGACAGTTGTACAGGTTGTAGCCTGGTCTGTCTATCTGGTTCAGTAAGGCAGTGTCGGTGTTTGTTATCCAGGTTTCTGTTATGCAGAGGATGTCAGGTTGTTCATCTTTGATTAAGTCAAAGATAATGTGGGTCTTGTTTCTGATTGATCGGGCGTTTATGAGGGTGATGCTACAGATCACTGAAGGCTCTGATTGTGCAAGGTTTTGTTGAGCAAGGGGTCGGCAGGGTTTCTGCATCCGTTGCCTTTTTGATTTTGGCTTGTTGCGCTTCGGTGCTCCCGCGTGTTTTCTGCCTGTGTGCCCTTGATAGGTCATGAGTGATGGTCCTATATTGGTAGTGAGGTAGGTTGAGGGAGGGGGTTCATGAGGGGTATGGATGGCATAGAGGATGTATATTGGGCCACATATAAGTGGGGTAGGTTGGTAGATGTTTGCTTCGGTTGTGTAAGTTGAGATTAGGGTGATCAGGCTAATCCCTAATACCAGTTTTAGTAGATGCATGTTTAGGTGTGGGTGTGCAACAGTGCAATACAATTTGCTTAGTATCTAATGCTAATCTTAGGACAGATGTACCGGTTGTGGTCTCAGTAGGTAAACTTGGTACAGTGGTAAGTGTTATTGTCTCAGCACACAGTAGAACAGCAGCAGCATGTAATAGATACAATATCACTTGTAATAGTTACAGTAGTACAGCATCAGCATGTAATAGTTAACAGTATCAGCTGGTAATAGTATCAGCGTGAGAATGGGTCATCAGTATGTTTGCAAGGGTGCTAAATAAGTCGTATAGTGTTGGTTACAGTATAGTTGTTACAGTACAGTATAGTTGTCTACAGCATCAGTATACTTTGTAGGGGCTGCCCTTCCAGTCTACTAATAGCCCTGTTTTGAGTTGACCAGCTAGGATCGTGTCCTATCCATTGATTTTCTGGAGCGCATTCCGTGTGTGATTATTTTCGTGTCTCTTACCTCCTGGGTACTGCCTCCTGTTATCGCATGCCTGTTGTTGCTTTCAGTTGGCGTGTCTCTCGGTGCTCCCGCGTTGCTGCACCTAATGTTGGCGAGCTCGACCTGGTCAGAGGGAGCTCCAGCCGGGCAACAAAGGGGTTTTTGCGGATTTCGGGTGCACTTAGAACAACGGTGAGGGCGATCTCGAACCCATTTAGGGGAGCTCCAGCCTGGCGTAGCTGTGGATTCCTTGCTTGGTTTGTCCTCCTCAGGGCGTTGGTTTGTTGCAGCAGTATTACCTCTTCCTCGCCTATCGGCCCTCGCCTAAGGGCCACGCCAAAGGGCCCTCTGGCGAGGCCCTCAGGCGCGGGCCCGCAAGGCGCGGGCACGCCCTGCAGGGACGCCGCTTAAATTGGCTGCGGGTGCCTGGTCACAGCTGCTCCCACTGTCCCGATTGGACAGGAGCCCTCCCACTGCCCGGATTGGGCAGGAGTGAAGCTGGACGGCTGCGGGGGAAAAGCGGCTCCCTCGGAGCAGGGACGCCGCTTAAATTGTCTATATAATGGATGTCGACTGTCCTCAACCTGTATTATACGTTTGATCTGGTCAGCCACAGTTTGTCTAATATCTGGTGGGGCAATTGTGCCCAGTATGTATAGTTTATTGAGCAGAGTAGGCTTGAGACAGCCAGTTATACATCAACAACTCTTGTTATGCATTGGGTTGACCTTCCTCAGACCGAGCATGCATACTAGGCTGCAGAGTAATGAAGAGCCAAACATGAAATAGATTTGTATGCACTACCTCCATCATGTGCAAATCTTTCTCATACATATTCATTGGAGATATCCTAAAAACTAGACTGGCTGTGGGGTACTCCAGGACCGATTTGAGTTTCTCCTCTCCTCTAGAGCAGTGGGACTTGGGGGAGGGGGGAATATATGGCAGACATTTAATGCTTCAAATGTATATCATATGTAGGGGAAAAAAGCATTCTTCAGCAGAAAGGTTGTTCTAGAACAAGGGTCATCATATGAGGCTCCAAGGCAGTAGACTGAGGAGCCTCTGAATGTTTTTTGAAATTTGAGACAGATTTGTTTCCACAAGAGGCTGAGATGGCCATGCCACATCTTTCATTTTCGCCCTGAAGCATCATCGGGACCCCTATTTCCCTTCCTTTTCAATCTGTTTGGCCCAAGAAATATTGCATTTCTTAATATTCATAATAAGTTTCACTCAAATCTGGTCAAGTTTAAGTCTTTTGCTGTCGTAAATTTTAGCTTTTATTGTACCAGTTAGCAAGATTTCCTAAAACTGAATGGAATTGACTTCACAAGTAGAGCTGCAAGCATTTAGAAAATATCCCAAGTGCACATGCTTAAATACTCTATAACAGGGATAGCCAACTGTAGTCTTCCAGGGCTACACACATATCAAGTTCTTTTAACATAACCTAAGTATGTTGGATGGTGTGGCTCGTAGACCAAATGCCAATGTTCCCACAAAGTTGCACGGACGTTCTCCACCCACACTGCTGCTGGAAGACGGAGGTGTTGCAATATTGTGCTTTTAATTGCAAGGAAAGGCTGCACAGAAATTCTGCCAAAATGTATGAAAATATATCCAGAAAAACATTTATTGTGGACAACCAGAAAACCAGACATCTGGAGCCCTCGAGGACCAGATTCGGCCATCCCTTCTCTAAAAGTAAAAGAGAAGAGATATGCTAGCACACAACTAAACTAGCGATTTTTCTCCTTCAGCTCTTGTGCAGTAAATCAAAAACAGAAAAAAAATAAATCTTGTGAACTAGGAACTGGTTCCGTTTTTTGAAGTCATTACAATTATACACCCAGGTGCATACAAAAGCAATTAACTGAATTCAGCTGACAAGTAGCTAAAACCCATACATCTGTGCCCTCACAGTGATGGATCAGGATGCATGGAAGGAACATGCACAGCACAATGAGAAACTAAGCTGCAAAGCATAGTCACCTGGCCCACTTAATGAAGTACGGTAAGTGGTTGAGCAGATTGAATGTATAGAAGGAGTACCGCGCGATCTCCGTCATTGTCCAGACAACCAGAAAAAGAATAACGCTCTCCTCATTCTGGATCTGCAGAAAGAATCAACATTCCCTTCAGCTGCAGTTTGTAACATGCGAATAACAGCGCACTGGTAAAAGTCCATTTCAAATGCATACAGGTTTGAGATGTGTACATTCAAGTTGCAATACACACATTTTCAGTAGCCCATTTTTTCCCTGTACCACCCCATGTATATCTTTTTAGTTATATACACAAAAAGATGTTTGTTTACTGCTGTCTGTCAGGGCCAATTAATTTGTGCAACAGCTGTAAAATAGCAAGAATGCCTGCTGATAGCATATTCTCATTATTGTCATGAAACTACAACAACTAAATTACTATCGATCCGGGTTAATGGGCCGTTTGAAAACTGCCCACTCTCTCTGTAGATAAAACTGTGTGCTGATGATTCTTTGAGTTAGTACGACCTATTGCCTTGCTTTGACTGCTACGGCTCTTTGCCACCCCAGGCGACTGCCTAATCTAATAGTCGGCCCTACCTATGGAGAAAGAGAAAACTGAAGTGGCTGGAGGAGGTGCAGGGAGTGAATCATATCCACCAGCTGTTCCCTTGCTCAACTCAAATTGCCCTTTAGGTTTTCTCTTCTCCTAATGACTTTAAATATTCTAGCCCACCCATTAATATAAAAACTTGTTTAACTAAATGCGAGCCCATATTTGAAACACTTGGAGATTCAGAGTTAACAATCCTTTTCCTTTGTCTTAGCCCCTAGTTAACTACATTTTCAGAAATGTCTTTGCAAGGGGAGCCACCAATTCCAGTCATCACTAATATGCCTCTCACATCTTTAACTACCATCTGGCGGTGAGGCTAGAAGTAAACTGGTCAATATCCAGCTGTAGCAGTCAGAGTTTTTCAACCCCAGCTGCAATGGCTAGAGTCTGGATATCCAGATAAAGTGGGCAACACCGGCACTATCCATATGGTAACAATATTCAGCACCACTATTCAGAAAGCCTCCCTGGATAGCACTTGTGACAGCATTTTCCTGTCCTAAGTTACCCAGATAGTGGCAATGAATAACGCTGCTATACAGATAATTACAAGCCCTGTCCCGAGACCACCCTGGCATTAACCGGATTGTGCTGAGCCTGCTGACAGGACACTCAGTGGCATTAACTGTATGGTGTTGCGGAATATCCCTTCAGCGGCACTTATCCAATTAGTAGATACAGCTACCCATATAAGTGCCACTGAACATTGGCCCCGAAGTGTTTTAAGAGTGTTCTCCCCATTGAAGAGACTTGAGTGGTGCATTCCCCTGATTGATAAGTAGGGCCAACCCCAAGACTCGTACAAGGTAGTAGGCACCATAGGCAAATGTTCAGCCTTAAGGCCCCCTGCCCTGAGATTTTGATAATTAAACTCAACATCATGGTCATCTGAACACCACCTTTCCAACAACAATCCTGTAAAAATGCATAATTGGACCTCATCCTTTTAAATATGAAACTTTGCTTAGTATGTATGTGCGTGCCCACCCTTCCTGCCGGTAAAAGCATATGCTGATAGCTCTTTGAGTTTGTGGGGTTAACTGATGCTGCTCTTTGCTGTTCCCCAGAAGCTATTGTCCTAGGTGACTGCTAGTCTTGCTTAATGGTTGAGCCGACCCTGGGCACAGGAAATTAGCCAGAAGTAGATGCAAAGGTCGGAAAGGTGTGGGAGGAAGAGAGTAGACACCCTCCTTTGACTTATTCTGAGCATGGAGTGAGAAGGGGGAAAAAAAGCAGCCTGGTTGCAAAGTTAGTGAAATGCCCAGGGGAGAACAACTTTGGAGTGTCAGAGGAGCCAACAGAGAAGTTTGGAATTGCCATCTGAGATCCTAAGGTTGCAGCCCCCATGAAGTTGTCGCTATAGTGTGAAAACATCAAGGAGGACACAGGACAGCACAGCAAGAACCCTCGGGAATGTGGGAACCTTGAATCTGGATTTTGGAGATGTCGTTGCCCTTAGAGGAATGAGGGAAACAGGCATACCTAGTTGAAAGAAGGGTCTGAGAGTATGTAAGGGCCCAGAGGCACTGTTTTTCAGAACTGTAGTTAACTGTTTTGGGGTTTAATAAAGATACTTATGAACTGTGTTACAAATGGAGTAGAATGAACTGTTTTGTGGATTTACATCAATTTCTGAAGATTTGTGGGAATGGTTTTGTAAGTGTGATTACGTCTAGGTTCTTAAGAAGATGGATCTAAATCCACACCAGGTTTTTATAAGAACATAAGATATGCCATACTGGGTCAGACCAAGGTCCATCAAGCCCAGTATCCTGTTTCCAACAGTGGCCAATCTAGGTCATACGTACCTAGCAGTTTCCCCCGTTTTCAAAGATGAATAGACAGAAACTTGGACTAGTGAACCCCTGGAATATGTGAGGAAGAACCCAGCATGGAGGCTACATATTAAAACTAAATTATAAAAAATGGAGTCAATATTCATAAAGGGTTTATCCACTTAGCAGGACCTGCTAACAAGATAAACCCCAGTGAGACCAATAATCAGCAGCACTATATGGATAGTGTTACTGACCACCGTGGCACTATCCAGATAGCATCAGAGCTGGGGCTGAGTCAGAGATTATCCAGATAGCAGTGATTTTCAGCCACTATCCAAATAAAGTTAGGACAGTAAAGAGACAGTTGTAACCTTAAGATCAAAGAGCTATCCAGACAGTAACTAAATATCAGCACTATCCAAGTAGTGGCTGCTGCTCAGTTTCTGGTATTTGCAGACAGTTTAGGCTCTATCTGGATACTACCGCTGAATATATGGTATAATCTGCTCATGGCGGCTGACCACTGCAGAGTGAATATCAGTCTGAATGTTTTTAAACAATGAAGTCAACCCCTTTACTGTTGTCTCTTTTAGGGCGGGTGGCTGCCTTTCGTATGGTGTTACTTCCCAAATTGTTATACATGTTGCATATCTTTCCGTGTCATCTTCTACATAAAGATGTTCTTATGATTGAACGGGTCTTGCGGGGGGTTTTGTGGCAAGGTAAGAGGACACAGATACCATGGCAGCGCCTGAAAGTTCCCTGGGAGCAGGGGGAGGGGGAGGGTTAGGGTTACCAGATCTTTTGTGCTATGCACAGGCCTGTCAATTATGACATCTTGGCGACTGGTTAGGGTATACTGAGACATTCACTCCCCAACCGCTGGAGGAGGCCTTTCTCTGCACTCTCTACTGGCAATGATAATACAATTTTACTGCAATGCTTTGTGAAAAGCCTACTGATTCAACCTATAAGGGGAGCGTGGCGCCTTCTGTGTTCTCACTGGTGGGCCCTACCGACTGTTTTGAGCTGGTTGCTCCTCAGAGGAAATTTGCAAGAGAAACACGGGCTTTTCAAAAGTGAGCAGCACGAGAGATACGGAATTTAGGGCACATTGTGGATGAGTCAGGCTCCTGCAAAACTTTTCAGGCTCTAAAGGATGCATATGGATTACAAAATGAGCATATTTTGGCTTATTATCAGCTATGCCACTATGTGGGATCTTTGCTGAAAGAATCTCTGGAGGTGGAGACAACGACTCAAATTTTGAAATTCTTTGAGCTGGGAGTCGTAGGGTCTATCTGTCTCCAGATACTCAGGCAAACTGGCAAGATGGCAAGCCCTCATGGACTTTTCATGAGTTGAACAGAATTGAGCAGAGGAATTGGGGATCTCAGTAGGCCCAAACATGATCTTTGGAACAATACGTCACATTCCAGACTTGACTCAGTTGGCGAAACTACGAGAACTGTAATTCCAGGCAGTAAGCTGTGCCCATTTCTCTCCAAGACATGCACTGCGATGTTGCTTGACACAGGATGGTAGTTGTCCTTAGTGCTCCACACCGTTGGCGGTACTTGGCCACATGTGGTGGTCATATGAGTCAATTCAGAGATACTGGCATCAGATCCAGAAAACTATATTAGCTTACTTGTTGGTCAAAGGGTAGAGTGGGCAGGAGCCTTAGTGATATTCAATTAGCTCACCCCTGCCTGTCTCAAGGGGCGTTGTACTCGGCTGCTGGTGTGAAAGGCATGTGTGGTAGGTAAACAGCCCCCTCTCCGCTGTTGGCGGGAAACTGTGGTACCCACATTCTGGGAATGGAAGAATCGCTTCCACCAACTGATGCTTTTGGAATGCTTAGAATCTGAAGGAATTGTTAAGAAACGGGAGATATTCCTTGCACTGTGGGGGCGGTATATCAATACAATGACATCAAGCACGCGCAATGAACTCCTGACTCTTTAGAGGGCTTAAACAGGAGGAGTGTCCCGGACCACAGGATATATGTACTAATCAGAGAGAGTGCTACTAATTTAAGCTGATTGAATGACTAAGATTGGTTGAATGGGTGTGTGGGTCACTGTTAGGGTAAGGACGGGGATGGGGAAGGGAAGGGGTGGGGGAGGGGTGGACAGTAAGGGGGAAATATAAAAAAAATAATAAATATCTGTTGTTTTTTGTGTTTGAATTCAGGGTGTGGTGTAAGTGTACCCACCACACCTGGGAGTTGTTTCTTTTTGATTCAATAAATAATATTTTTAAAAAATGAAATCAACTTTGAAGCCAACTAAAGACTGCAAAGTTAGAGTTGCTGTTAAAAACGAGCACTTGATACTTGGAAAATGAATGGAAAGAAGGTTTGACTCCATAAACATTAAGGGGGGGATATTCAAAGGCAGTTACATGGTTTGCAAACTAATTCAGTAATACAGTTAGTGGCACTGAACATCCCCAGATGCCGCCACTACAGACGCCAATATTAACCGGTTAGCATCGGGCATGCTGGGGGTATTCCAAGGTGGCACCCGTCACTAACCGGGCAGTGGTGATATTGAGTGCTGCTTGGTTAGCGACACATGGTGAAAGTCAGGCAAGGCAACGCTGGCTTAACCTTTGCTGCAGAGACTAACCGGGTAGTTGCTGGATATCGCCACTGCTTGGTTAGCTTAGCGGCAATCCAGGCGTCCTCCAGCATTGAATATCCGTCCCTAAGAGTCGAGTGTTTGAAGGCACTTATGCAGTCAGCAGCATCTGCCAACTAGATAAGTGCTGGTGAAAGGCATATTCAGCAGCACTATCTGGAAATAGTGCTGGAGCAGTCCAGGAACAGAGCTGGGGGGAAGCCAGCATTTATCTAGATAACAATAATTTTAATTGCAGCTACCCGGACAACCGTCTGCATAACTTGGGACAGCAAAGAAAAGCTGTTGTAAGTGGTATGCAGATAGCTTATTTGGACAGCGGCAGAATATTGCAGTTATCCAGATAGTGCTGGCACTAACAGTAGTATCCGGATATTCAGTGGCAGGCACTATCTCAGTGCTGCCGCTGAATATCCAGATTTTTCTGCCTTCAGTGGCCAGTGTTTAAAAACACACATGGACTGCTGCGGGCTAAATATTAACCTGTAAGATATCATGGCTGGGGCTGCAGTGCAACTCCCGGTGTACTTGTGCAGTGTGCCTGATTCTGTGGCATAGACTCATGAATAATTTTGTAACCCTACTCATGACATCTTAATGCTGTAGGCAGGCTGAATGGTTGCAAAGCAAGAGGATCAGCAGGGAAGAGGCAGCAGAAGGTGGGTGGGAGCAACTCTCCATTCAATGATGCAACCAGCTAGTCCTCTGTACATGAACCACCTCATCATCGGAGGAAAACCAGCCACTTGTGGAAGCAATCTCCTGCACAGCACATCAGATCTTAGTTCCACTACTCGTGTAATGGTGGTGGCAAGGCATGATGGTGCCCCTTTGGCCTATTTTGCCCATCCATGCTGACGGTCTGGGCAGTATGTCAGTGTAGCTACATCCCAGGAACTGGAACCACAGAAGATCTAGATCGCCACGCTGCATTTGTCAAAAGGAGTTAAACTTGTGTATGAAGACAAGATGAATCTCAAATTAGAAAGCTAATTAAGTGGGACCTGATATTTTTCAACTTTACAGATATAAAATTTAAGAAATACATATCATATGGAAACAAATAAAATGAAAGTATCAGTTCTGGCCTCAGTTGGTAGCTCCGGGGTGGAAGATCCCTGGTTTAATGTTCATATCAGATCTTCTGCTCCCAAGGCTGGCTGGGGCTAAATATGCTGGAGGTCACAGTGAAGGAAATACCTGGTGGCAGGATTTAGAGGTCAAGATATGGGGTCGTGGAAGGAGCCCTGGTGCATGGGTCCCAGCATCAGGTCTATTGTAGCAGTGAGCAGTGGGAGGGTGTGTCTACTAAACTAGGAGGAAAATCTCCCAGCATTTACAAATTAAAACTCACAGCACCAGGATCCCAGCTCTGGTTCCAACTGAGCTGGAAGAAAAAGGAGAAAGAGGAATTACCAGGCCAGAAATGTAATTATTTTTAAGTCATTGAGGGGAGAATGTTATAATTGCTCATACTGGTGAAAAGCAAACACATACTTCTCACCCCGTGGATTCTGCAGGATTTTCAGAATATGTATACTTTCACTTTGCAAATTATCCCAGAAAAAAAACTCTACATAATTACACCTAATAATTGTCTGGATGCAGTTTCTGAGTAAATAAATATGTGGATACTTTTGAAAGTGCAAAACTACTGCCCCAACCCCACCCCAAGAACGCCACGTCCTATACCCGATTAAACTACATTGCAAAATAGCACGATATGCAAACTTTAGCTTGCATATAGGATGGGCCATTTTAGAAAAGCCCATCTCCACAGATAATGCAGTTTAACCTGTAGAAACAGCTTTGAAAATGACCACCCTAAATTACCAAAACAATACAATGATGTGTTAATGATTGCACTAATGATTCTATAAAGCAAGACCCTGTGGTCAGCACAAAGTATTTCACCCTTAGGCTCATAGTATGATAGTCCCCTAAATAAACTGACTTTCATATTTAATTGAATTAGGGAAAGATACATTGCAGTATATTTTGAAAATTGCCCAGCACATATCAAAAGTCAGACCCATCACCAAGCCAAACAGCATTCTGGGCAGTTCAAGGGAGTCAAAAATTCCTCCAATGACGTGCTCAAGCCACCAAAATTCTCTCCTGATAACACCTGTTTGTGCCCATGTAAATGCATGGATCACTTGTTCCTCTCTTCCAATGAGGCACATTGTCACTCTCCAGGACATCCATGTCCATATATTCAAGCAGCTATAATCAAAGTGTTACTAGGACACAATAATGATGTCTTACCATGTCAGCAAAGATTTCTCTCAAGCCGATCTGTTAATTGTTTGCTTTCTAGTAAAAATATTGACAGAAATTCAGTAGGACGTGTCTATTATGGGCCCAATGCAGAGACGTGGGTTGCCGTCGGGGCCCGATTTCCCCTCCGGCCAGGGGCGGCTGAAGGCAATCTGCTGCCTGAGGCAAAGAATGAAATGGTGCCACCCCCCACCACCTTAGAGGGGGGCGGGGGCTTTCTCAGAAATCCAATCAGAGACTGAACCAAACCAAAAAGCCGATTAGATTATATGGAGGAAATGAAAGATGTCTGCACACAGGGCCGTATTGAGCTGCAATTGCACCCTGTGCGACTTGCAGCTCGGGCGTACGCCCCCCCCCCCTTTCCCCCATACCTCCCGTCCAGTGCTGCCTGCTCTTTCCCTGCTGCTGCCGCCCTCTGTTTTTTTCACAGCGGCGCCGGCAGCAAGGAAAGAGCAGGCAGCGCTAGACAGAGATATGGGGAGGAGGAGGGGGGGCATGCACCCGATCTGAAAGGTGCCGGCACTTTAAGCAGATCTGTCCCTCCTTGCTCCGACATTGCGTCGGAGGAGGGAGGGACCAGACCTGCTTAAAGTGCTGAGAAAAGGCTTGGGGAGCGCATTTCGGCTGCCTGCTATTGTCCTGCCAGTGGCAGCTGGGCAACAGCAGACAGCCAAAATGCACCCCCAAGCCTTTGCGCCCTGTGCGGCTGCACCGCTTGCACAGGTCTAGGTACGGTCCTGTTTGCACACCAAAGAACTAAAAGACAGCAAGACCCAACAGCACAGTTTATAAAACTAAATTATAACTCATTTTTATTTTGTTGTTATAAACTCCGTTATGGTTCTTGCTTTTTCTTTTTCAACATATATTTTGCATCCATTGGTGGGTGCAGAGCAGAACCAGGACATTCACCCATAGAACTCAATATTTTTAAAAAAAATCTGATTCTGAACATCTCACTAGCAACAACAACAACCACTATTCTCCAGTACCAGGCATATTGTGACCTAATACAAAACCCTACAACAAAGAGCTAACCTACTATACCATACCATATGAGTACAAACTTCCAAAACTCACGTAAGGAGCCCATCCAAAAAAAGCGTCACTGTAAATACTACAGTGGGCCCAGGAACATCCATATACCTATTTGAAAAGCTGAACAAGTCAAATTACTACAGTATAGTACAGATCTTTATGTACACATTCTCCATGTTAACAGAACACCTGACCTCAGTCACACACTCACAACATCGACCCTCACCAAGTACAGAATAAGTAACCACAATCTAAAGTAAAAATAAAAATATGTAGACAAAATTTAAACTGAAACCCCAAGAAGCCAGAGTCCACATGCAGTTTAACATCAGATAAATAAGAGATGTAGTTCCCCAATACTGTGTAAAATGTAAAAATAGCACAAAGTCCAATTACTAAAAATCAATAAAATTATTTTTTCTACCTTTGTCATCTGACCATTTTATTCTCTGATCATGCTGGTCCCAATCTGAGGCTTCTGCTTTCCTGTCTTCTCTTAGCTCTCTTTCTGTGGTCTATGGTCCATGGTCCATCTGCCATTTCTTATCTCTTCTTTTGTTTTCTTCACTTCCTTCTATCAGCCCATTTCCAGTTCCAGTAACCCTCCCCAGTATCAGCCCCCTTTCCAGTCCTCCCCTCCCAGTATCTTCCAATGTCAACGCCTTGCATTCCCACGACTGCCACTGGTGTCCATTCCCTTCCAGTCCCCCTCCTTCCCCACTGTCCAGCCCCTTCTAGACCAAATACCATCCCAGATATCAGCTCACGTCCACTCTTAGTGCCACCCCCCAGTCAGCTCTCTTCCAGTCTTCCTACCTCTCTGTCCATCACCCTTCCAGTGCCATTCGCATGTCAGCTCCCTTCCAGCCTCCTCCCCATTACCCAGCCACCTACCACTCCCATCCACAAGTGTCAGCTCCCTTCCAGTCCCCCCTTCAGTACATCCCGGGTGTCAGCTCCTTTCCAACCCCCTCCTTCTATTGTATCAGCTCCCTTCCTGCCCCCTCCTTCCCCTGGCAGACCCTCTCAGTATCCGTTCCCTTCCAGTCCTATTCTACCATCCCCCCGCATCAGCCCATTTGTAGCCCTAGCCCCTAGCTTTCTTCCAGGGCCAGCAGCACTCTCCTCCCCTCCCCCATTAGCCTATTTCCAGTCCCAGCCCATTTCCAGTCCTATCCCCCTTATCAGCCCACTCCAGTCCTAGCCTCCCAATCAGCCCATTACCAGTCCTACCTCATTTCCAGTGCTAGCTCCCCATCTGCCTATTACCAGTCCTACCCCCCCAATAAGTCCATTTCCAGTCCTAGCCCCCCAATTAGCCCATTTCCTGTCCTAGCCTCCCTAATCAGCCCATTTCTAGGCCTAACCCCACCAATCAGCCCATTACCAGTCCTAGCCCCCCCGTCCCGATCAGCCCATTTCCAGTTCTAACCCCCCATCAGCCCATTTCCAGTTATATTCCCCCTCCCGATCAGCCTATTTCCATTCTTAACCCCCCATCAGCCCATTTCCAGTTATATCTCCCTCCTGATCAGCCCATTTCCAGTTCTAACCCCCCATCAGCCCATTTCCAGTCCTAGCCACCCCCGATAGCCCATTAGCAGTCTTAGCCCCCCTCCCAATCAGCCTATTTCCATTCTTAACTCCCCATCAGCCCATTTCCAGTTCTAACGTCGCCATCAGCCCATTTCAAGTTATATCCACTTCCCGATCAACCCATTTCCAGTTCTAAACCCCCATCAGCCCATTTCCAGCCCTAGCCCTCCCCCATCAACTCATTAATATTTCCTATGCTACCCCCCCCCCCCCAGCCCAGGGAAACTGAAACCTCCCCCCCCCCCCCGATCAGAAGAGCTGCTGCTGCTGCCACTGCGGCAGCGGCAGAATGAAGTGCCCAGCGGCCCCCCGCCTCCCCGGCAGAGCTCTCCTTGTATTTCCCTCAGCACCGGCTGCTTTTCAGAGCCGTGAAGGGAGCGTTTCCCTTTCTCACGGCTCTGTTAAAGCTGAGCCTGCCAGTGCTGATGGGAAACAGGCATTTCCTGTTTCCCATCAGCGCCGGCGGGCTCAACTAACAGAGCCGTGGGAAAGGGAAACTCTCCCTTCGCGGCTCTGAAAAGCAGCCGGCACTGAGGGAAATACAAGGAGGGCTCTGCTGGGGAGGCGGGGGGCCATGGGGCACTTCATTCTTTTGCTACTACGGCGGCAGCGGCAGCGGCTCCACTGATCTGGGTTTTTTTTTTGAAGGCCAAGTGAGGCGGTCTTTTTAGGGACAATTTTTGCCACTCACAAAAAGTTGCCACCTAAGGCCACTGCCTTAATCGGCCTCATTATAGAGCCGACCCTGCCTCCAGCTCTCCCCTCATGTTCAGAGCAGCAGGACAGGGAGAGCCAGCGGGGGGTGGGAGGGGACGGGATCTGGGCAGAGCGGGGAGGGCCAAGCCAGCAGGATGTACAGGGCCAATTCAGGTCATGGCTCTGTACGTCCTGCCGGGTCAAAGGGGACATTCTGCTTATTCCACCTCAAAGGTGGAATAAGCAACACTAATCCGGTGATGGAGTCTGGGGATCCCTACCCCCGGAGCCAGGGCCAGGTGCGGGGGGTCCCCGCCAGCCATAAGTCAGGTGACGGGGAAGAGGAGGAGCCGAGCTGCAGAAGCCAGGGGAGCCTGAGGGAAAAACGACCCCTCAGGCAGGCAGGTGCATGCTGGGTCATCCTCTTGCCCGATTCTGTATAACACAGAAACGTTTTGATCCTGCAATCCAGAATTGGGTCCTAACAGGCCCATCTTCCTCAGGGACATCCAGACGGCCTGGATGTCCCCCTCTCTGAATCAGGATCCACGTATCTGTACAATGTTATGTATATCTGGTATGCGATACACCAATAGGGGAAAGCCTAGAGTGGACAATGCCTCTGTGGGTATGTGGTCATTACTTTTCTGGCAAACCTGGTGACAAAGCTTGGCATAGAGGGGAGCTTGCGGGTTTTTTAGAAAAGCCTATTTTTTATTTCATTAAAAAACAAAACTAGATCTCACATTGCATTAGAGGTTTTAAATTAACCTCTGTTAGATTTAGGTAGGCCCTTATAGCCTTAAAAGGTCTCTGAGATACAAGTTACATCTACCTCTTCACTGAGTGCTATCTATGTGATGTGAGGTCCGAAACCTTCATACCAGGCAGACAAGTGACCAAGCACTCCTCATCCCCACCAGCCACCCTGTTATCTATATGTCTAATGAGTGAATCACCTACCAGAACAGCAGTCCTAACCTTTTCCTCTTGGGTTGAAGCTCCTGGAGTCGCATCCTGTGTGCAAGAGGATATTGCATCTCCTGAAGAGCGGGTCCTAGCTAGAAGATCATTTCCTGCCACACCAAAGCAATGCTGTCCTTCCAAGTGACCTCTGTCCTTCAAGGCAGCACTGAGGCTGCCAGACTGGAGGTGGGACGTTTCTACTATGTCTTGCAAGAATTTGATATCTATACCTAAGCGATGTACAAGTGCAAAGCAAACAACTTGTAACTATGCCTTATCTTTATACACTTCATTTCTTTGGAACTCTTTGTCAGGGAAATTAAGATCCATATCTGATAACAAAGATTTCAGGAAAGCGCTGAAGACTCAGCTCTTCAGGGAGCATTTTGGACCAGATATGTTAACCTAGTCCGCATTTCATTATATCTCCTTTTTTATGTTTTTTGTAACACTTCAAGTTAACGTTCCCTGTTTAATGTATCCCGCTTGAATTTTAAAAATGCAGTATAGAAGACCTGTTAAATAAATAAATAAATAAAACAGACAGGTTGTTGGTCTTTTTCCCATCCATTTCTCTCCCCAACTCCCACTCACCCCAAGCACATCCCTTAATTTATAGTTAGTTCTCCCATTTAAAAGAGAGTGAAATTTGACACCACAGTCTAGTTTTGCCAAGAAGTGATTTCCCTTCAACTGATAATTAGCAGTTCACTGGGAAGCAAATAAAAATAATAGCATAAAATATACTATATAATCCTAAAGGCCTTTATATTAGTTTAGGTATCCATATATCTATAACTCTGAACAACAAAATCCACTAATACAAAGATGCAGACAACAGTCCAGCAGTGAGATGGGGGCTATTTATTTATTTATTTATTTATATTTCTTATATACCGCGCTATTATAATCAGTGCTATACAATCCAGACTTTTCTACCGAGTGCCACATGTATAATTATCTCCCATTATCTCCCATTTGGAGAAGGGTCATGTGTGGGCATTCGATGCAAAGAGCTCTTGGCTCTCAGAGAATGAATTCGATCTCTTGAGGTTAGAGACCAGACATGAAGGAAGACAGAGATATATAGAGGAGACCTACAAGGCATAGTAGAAAAGTTCCACCTCCAGTCTGGCAGCCTAAATGCTGCCTTGAAGGAGAAGGTCACCTGGAAGGACAGCATCACTTTGGTGTGGCAGGAAATGATCCTCTAGTTAGGACCTGCTCTTCGGGAGATGCAATATCCTCTTGCCTGGTATGAAGGTATTGGACCTCACATCACATAGACAGCACTCAGTGAAGAGGTAGACATAATGGTACCTTAGAGACCTGGGAAAAGAATGACAACCACTGGGATAGTAAAATGCCATGATACAAATTATATTGCAATGATCAGACAGATCAACATTGTGGAGGGGTGGCACTACATGTTAAGAGCATAAGAACATAAGAAATGTCATACTGGGTCAGACCAAGATCCATCAAGCCTAGTATACTGTTTCCAACAGTGGTCAATCCAGATCACAAGTACCTGTCAGGTTCCCAAAAAGGTAAACAGGTTCCAAAATGCTTGTCCCGGGGTAAGCAGTTGATTTCCCTGGTCCATAATATTACAGATTAGTAAAACAAGACCTTCCTTGGCTAAAGCCATGTTGGCTTTCTCTCATTAAACCATGACTATCTACATGTTCAGTAATTTTGTTTTTTATAATAGTTTCTACCATTTTGTCTGGTACTGACATCAGGCTCACCGGTCTGTAGTTTCCCGGATTACCCTTGCAACATAAGATATGTCATACTGGGTCAGACCAAGGTCCACCAAGTTCAGTATCCTGTTTCCAACAGTGACCAATCCAGGTCACAAGTACCTGGCAGGTTCCCAAAAAGACACACAGGTTCCACAATGCTTGTATTTGGGCAAGCAATGAATTACCTGGGTCTTCTTTAATAATGGTTTATGAACTTTCCTCCAAGAACTCGTCCAAACCTTTTTTGAACTGAGCTGCACTAACAGCTTTTACTACATCCTCCAGTAACGAATTCCAGAATTTGATTATGCGTTGAGTGAAAAAATATTCCCCTTATTAGTCTTAAATTGGTTACACTGTAGCATCATTGCATGCCCCCTAGTCTTTCTACTTTTAGATGGTGTAAACAATCGATCTGCGCTTACCCATTCCACTCCATTCATTAATTTATAGACCTCTATCATATCTTCCCTCAGCCGTCTCTTTTCCAGGTTAAAGAGCCCTAACCTTTTAAGCCTTTCCTCATAGGGGTATCCTTCCATCCCTTTTACCATTTTGGTGACTCTTCTCTGTACCTTTTCTAATTCTGCTATATCCTTTTTAAGATACGGTGACCAGAATTGCACACAATATTCAAGGTGCGGTTACACCATGGAATGATACAGACACATTATAATATCCTATGTTTTATTCTCCATTCCTCTGCTTATCAGGGCCGGATTTACCTTGAGTGAGGCCCTACGCCAACAAAAATTGTGGGCCCCCAGCAGGGGCGGCCCAAGGGGGGTGCGGACCTCATTTGCATAAGGGGCCTCATTTGCATAAATATTTGCATAATGTTACCATATACTAACTTTTAGTAAACGTGCCTCTTAATGAGTGTATGGATAAAGAAAGACTAAAAGATTTCTACATTACTATAATCCAGTGCCAACTGCCAGACACATTAGGAACTACTACAAACACTGCCCATAGTAAACCCGCCGTATCCTAACAGCACTACCAGGGACTCACAAAGCACCATACTCTACCAATCAAAAGGCAACACTGCAAATATTAAACCAATACATTTCAGAGAACAACAATACATGACCTACTGGGGAAAGAGAACAAGTGGCAATGTCAAATAGGAATTATATAAACAGAACACCTCAGCTCAGTTACACATGCAGAACATAGACCATCACCAAACAAGTAATCACAATTTAGAAATAGGAAGACAATAATTAAACTGGGAATCCCAAAAGCCAAACTTGGAATGTACAACACTGTAGAAATAAAACTATACATTAATTTGCTCTTGTACTAAACAAAGCACAGATGTTAATGATGCACATTTACCAGAGCTGACATATTCCAATTAATAAATTCAAAATAAAGAGATATTTTTCTACCTTTTGTGCATTTTTTTCAGCTGCAATTGCTCCAGCCACTTTCTTCTGGTTTCTTCGTGTCTTCTGCTAACTCTCCATCGTCTGCTGTCCATTTGTCCTTTCTTCTCTCTTCTAGATTTTTTTCCATTCTCTCTCTACATCTGCTTTAACATACTAATCTTTCTCCTTTTGCTCTTTCCTCATTCCTATTTCATCCACTCAAATTTTACCCCTCCATCCTCAATCCCCACTTACTCTCCCAATACCCGGCCAATTGTAGATTTTTTATCCCTCCCACACAAAATATTTTTCCCTTCTCCATTTTACTCTTCCAGCCCCATCCCATTCTAATCCTCCCCCAACATCAGCTCCCTTCTAGTTCCAGCCTCACCCAGCATCCATTCCCTTCTAGTCCCTGCATCAGCCCATTTCCAGTCCTAGCCATCCATCAGCCCATTTCCAGTCCTAGCAACCCCCCAACCCAATACCAGTCCTAGCCCCCCCATCACCCCACTTACAGTCCTTAACCCCCCATCACCCATTTTCAGTCCTTAACCCCCCATCACCCCATTTTCAGTTTAAGCCCCCCCTATAACCCATTACCAGTCCTAACCCCCCATCAGCCCACTTCCAGTCCTAACCCCATCAACCCATTTCCAGTCAGCCCCCCATAGCCCATTGCCAGTCCTACCCCCCCCATCAGCCCACAGCCCATTACCAGTCCTAACCCCATCATCCCACCTCCAGTTTTATCCCCCCGGCCCATTTCCAGTCCTAGCCCCCCATAGCCCATTACCAGACAACCCCCATCAGCCCACAGGCCCATTACCAGTCTTAACCCCCCCAAAGCCCATTACCAGTTCTAAAACCCCCCCCCAACAGCCCATTACCAGTCCTAACCCCATCAGCCCACCTCCAGTCTTCACCCCCCAGCCCATTTCCAGTCCTAGCCCCCCCCCATAGCCCATTACCAGACAGCCCCCATCAGCCCACAGCCCATTACCAGTCTTAACCCCCCCCATAGCCCATTGCCAGTTCTAAGCCCCCCCAACAGCCCACAGGCCATTACCAGTCCTAACCCCATCAGCCCACCTCTAGCCTTAACCCCCCCCAGCCCAGCCCAGCCCAGCCAGCCCAGCCCATTTCCAGCCCCCAATAGCCCATTACCAGCCCTACCCCCCCAATAGCCCATTTCCAGCCCTACCCCCCCCCATATTTCCAGCCCCCCCCCCAAAGCCCATTCCCCGACCTACCCCCCCCCCCGGCCTAAAGTAAAATTTAATTTAAAAAAAAACCTGGTGGCTGCCGCCGCGGGGCCCCCTCTGCTGCCGCGGGGGCCCCGTCTACAAGCTGGTCGGGTCCGGTCCGGTCCGGTGGGTCGGGTCGGGTCGGGTCTCTCTCCCTCCCTCGCTGCAGGCTGCAGGCTGCGAGAGACGCGAAGGGAGAGCGTCTCCTCGCGTCTGTGTTAAGCCCGCAGGGGCTGATGGGAAATCCCATCAGCCCCTGCGGGCTTAACACAGACGCGAGGAGACGCTCTATCTTCGCATCTCTCGCAGCCTGCAGCGAGGGAGGGAGGGAGAGAGACCCGACCCGACCCGACCGGACCCGACCCGACCAGCTTGTAGATGGGGCCCCCGCGGCAGCAGAGGGGGCCCCGCGGCGGCAGCCACCAGGTTTTTTTTTTTAATTGAGTTTAAAAAAAAAAAACTGGTTCTTTTTTTGTGGGCCCCTGCCGGCTGTGGGCCCAACGCCATGGCATACATGGCGTATACGTAAATCCGGCCCTGCTGCTTATGAATCCTAGTATTCTATTTGCCTTCTTGGCCACTGCTCCACACTGGGTAGAGGGTTTCAACGTGTTATCCACAATGAAGCCTAAATCTTTTTCTTCGGTGATGGTTTCTAATGTGGAACTCTGCATCATGTAACCATAGTTCGGGTTGTTCTTTCCTAGATACATAACTTTGCAATTGTCCACATTAAATTTCATCTGCCATTTGGATGTCCAGTCTTGCAAATTATCAATGTCCTCTTGCAATTTTTCACAATCTTCTTGGGGTTTAACAACTTCAAATAATTTTGTGTCATCTGGAAATTTGATTACCTCACTCATTCCCATTTTCAGGTCATTTATGAATATGTTAAAAATCAATGGACCCTGCACAGATCCCTGGGGTACTCCACTATTCACCTTTCTCCATTGGGAAAATTGGCTATTTAGCCCTACCCTCTGCTTTCTGTCTTTTAACCAGTTTCTGATCCACAATAATACACTGCCTCCTATCTCTTGACTTTCTAATTTCGCCAAGAGTCTCTCATGAGGGACCTTGTCAAAGACTTTCTGAAAATCCAGATACACTATATCGACCGGCTCACCTATGCCTATCTGTTTATTCACACCTTCAAAAAAATATTACAGATTAGTAAAACAAGACCTTCCTTGGCTAAAGCCATGTTGGCTTTCTCTCATTAAACCATGACTATCTACATGTTCAGTAATTTTGTTTTTTATAATAGTTTCTACCATTTTGTCTGGTACTGACATCAGGCTCACCGGTCTGTAGTTTCCCGGATTACCCTTGCAACCTTTTTTAAAAATTTGTGTTACATTGGCCATTAGCCAATCTTCAGGTATTACAGATGATTTTCATAATAGTTCACAGATTACTAACAGTAGGTCTGCAATCTCATATTTCAGTTCTTTCAACACTCTCGGATGTATACCATCCAGTCCAGGTGATTTGCTACTCTCTAGTTTATGAAATAGTTGTAATACATCTTTCAGGTTTATCAATATGTCTTTAATTCTTCCAGTGCATCACATTTAAACACTATTTCAGTCATGGGTAACATCCCTACATTTTCTTCAGTAAAGACTGAAATAAAGAATTCATTCAGTCTCTCCACTATAGCCTTGTCCCCTCTTAGTGCCCCTTTTACCCCTCTATCATCTAATGGTCCAACTGACTCTCTCACAGATATTTTGCAATGAATGTACTTGAAAAAGTATTTATGATGCGCTTTTGCTTCCATGGCAAGCTTTTTTTCAGATTCTCTTTTTCTCTGCCTTATCAATGCCTTGCATCTAACTTGCCAGTGCTTATGTTGTTTCCAATTTTCGTCATTTGGCTCCTTTTTCCATTTCCTGAAAGATGCCTTTTGGCTACAATAGCCTCTCTGACATCATAAGAAAATAAGGACATAAGATATGCCATACTGGGTCAGACCAAGGTCCATCAAGCCCAGTATCCTGTTTCCAACAGTGGCCAATCTAGGTCATACGTACCTAGCAGTTTCCCCAAAAGACACAGGTTCCACAACGTTGGTACTGGGTCAAGCATTGATATCCTGGGTCCCTTCTTAATAATGGTTTATGGACCTTTCCTCCAGGAACTTATCCAAACCTTTTTTAAACCCAGCTACACTAACAGCCTTTACTACATCCTCCGGTAACAAATTCCAGAGTTTGATTACACGTTGAGTGAAAAAATATTTTCTTTTATTAGTCTTAAATAGTTTACCCTATAGCTTCATTGTATGTCCCCTAGTCTTTCTATATTCTGATAATGTAAACAATCGATCTACGTTTACCCATTCCACTCCATTCATTAATTTATAGACTTCTATCATATCTCCCCTCAGCCGTCTCTTTTCCAGGTTAAAGAGCCCTAACCTTTTTAGCCTTTCTTCATAGGAGTATCCTTCCATCCCCTTTACCATTGTGATGGCTCTTCTCAACCTTTTCTAATAAGGCTATATCCTTTTTAAGATACGGCGACCAGAATTGCACACAATATTCAAGGTGCGGTCTCACCATGGAACGATATGGAGGCATTATAATATCTTTTGTTTTATTTTCCATTCCTTTCCTTATGATACCTAGCATTCTATTTGCTCTCTTGGCTGCCGCTGCACACTGGGCCGAGGGTTTTAACATGTTATCCACAATGACGCCTAAATCTTTTTCCTGGGTGGTGGTTCCTAATGTGGAACCTTGCATTGTGTAACCATAGTTTGGGTTGTTTTTCCCTAGGTGCATAACTTTGCACTTGTCCACATTAAATTTCATCTGCCATTTTGATGCCCATTCTTCCAATTTATCAAGATCCTCTTGCAATTTTCCACAAGCCTCTTGGGTTTTAACAACTTAAATAGTTTTGTGTCATCTGCAAATTTGATAACCTCACTCGTTATTCCTCTTTACAGGTCATTTATGAATATGTCAAAAAGCAGCGGACCCAGCACAGATCCCTGGGGTACACCACTATTCACCTTTCTCCATTGGGAAAATTGGCCATTTAGCCCAACCCTCTGCTTTCTATCTTTTAACCAGTTCCTGATCCACAGTAGTACACTGCCTCCTATCCCATGACTCTTTAGTTTTGCCAAAAGTCTCTGATGAGGGACTTTGTCAAAGGCTTTCTGAAAGTCTAGATACACTATATCAACCGACTCACCTTTGTCCACCTGTTTATTCACACTTTCAAAAAAACATAACAGATTAGTAAGACAAGATCTTCCTTGTCTAAAGCCATGTTGGCTGTCTCCCATTAGGCCATGACTATCTGCATGCTGAGTAATTTTATTCTTTATGATGGTTTCTACCATTTTTCCCGGTACTGACGTGAGGCTCACCGGGAAAAACACCGAGACATCACCTATAAACCATGCTGGCAATGTTTTGGTCTTCCTTCCACTTTTCTTAAAGTGTGGAATACAGTTGTTCTGGGCTTCCAAGATAGTATTTTTAAACAATACCCTTCCTCCAGGAACGTGTCCAACCCTTTTTTAAACCCAGCTGCAGTAACAGCATTTACTAGATCCTCCAGTAATGAAATCCAGAGGTTGATTACACATTAAGTAACAAAATATTTTCTCTTATTAGTTTTAGATGGGTTATTTTAAAGAGGACATTAAGTTAAATAGGATAAAGGTTTTGTAGAAAACAAAATGCACTGAAGAATCATTATGGACAGAACTTCCATATAAGGAGGGAAAGGGAATAGCAGTGGGGATGTCCTACCATCTTCTTGGACAGAATTAAAAGACAAATGATGAAATGCTAACAGAAATTAGGGAAGCCAATTAAATTGTCAACACAGTAATAATAGGTGATTTTCATTACCGCAATATTCATTGGGTCAGTGGCACATCAGGACATGCTAGATAGATAAAGTTACTAAATGAAATAAATGATTGCTGCATGGAGCAGCTGCTTCAGTAACCGACATGAGGAGAAGCTATTTTGGACCTAATACTTAGTGGAACATAGGACCTCGTACAAGAGGTGACAGAGTTGGGACTACCTAGTGATACTGATAATAACATGATCTAATCTGATTAAATCAATGGAGAGAGAACACCATGAAAATCTACTGTGCTAGCATTTAACTTCCAAAAGTGAGAATAAGAAAAAAATAGGAAAATGGTTAAGAAAAAACTAAAAACAGCACCTGCAAAGGTTATGAGTTTACATTAGGCTTGGACATTGTTTAAAAATACTATCCTGGAAGCCCAGGCAGATGTATTCTATGCTTCAAAAAAGATCTAAGGAAGGCCAAATGATTAACAGCATAGTTTAAAGGTGAGCTGAGAGAGACTGTTATAGCAAAATAATCTTTCAAAAAATGGAAAAGGGATCCAAATGAAGAAAACAGGAAATAGCATAAGAACTGTCAAGTCAGGTACAATGCACTGATAAGGTATGCAAAGAAAGAATTTTGAAAAGAGGAATGCCATGGAAGGAAATTCATAATAAAACCTTTTTCTAGTATATTCAAAGCAAAAAGCCTGTGAGGGAGTCAGTTGTATCATTAGATGATAGAGGGGTAAAAGGGGCACTAAGGGAGGACAAGGCCACAACAGAGAGCTTTAACAAATTTTTTTGTTTTGGTCTTTAATGAAGAAGATTTAGGGGAAATATCCATGCAAGGAATGATATTTTAAAGTAATAAATTGTAGGAAATGAAAGAAATCTTGGTGAACCTGGAAGATGAAATAGCATAGTTACTCACCTGTAACAGGTGTTCTACAGGGACAACAGGAATCAGTCCTCACTTACGGGTGACGTCAGCACTGACGGAGCCCCTGCAGAGCAATTCCTCAACTTTCAAAGAAAGTCTTTGGGTTTGCTGCCACGCATACGTGGTCCTCTTCATGCCCAAAGGTGCCATCTTGCTCAGTCAGGTCCCCTAGCTAGAGCCCTACTAAGCAGATGGCAAGGGAAGGACAAAAATAGCAACTCTTCAGGGGAGGTGGGAGAGTCGTGAGGACTGATTCCTGCTGTCCCTGGAGAACACCTGTTACAGGTGAGTAACTACACTTTCTCCAGGAACAAGCAGGAAATCAATCCTCACTTATGGGACTACTCAGCTACAGGCTACCAAGCCTGTAAGACAAAACGCCTCTGTGAGGCCGTGAGCAGAAGTCAATGTCCGAAGGATCTCGGGTCCTTGGGTCCCTGGGGCGAAGCTCTCGGTAGCCATCGAAGAAGGGTCGGAGGGCAGGAGTTGCTTATACCCCAAACAGATTACGGTGTACAGCCTGGCCGAAGGCGCTTTCCCGGCAGGACTTCCTCTCCAGGCAGTAGTGGACAGCGAAAGTGATTGCTGAAGACCAGGTCGCAACCCGGCAGATGTCCACTAGAGGCACTGAGTGCAGCGAAGCCAACGAAGCTGCCTAAGCTTGGATGCTGTGCGCGGTGACCCGCTGACCCAGCGGGGCGCCGCTTTTGCTTGGGTAAAGGCAATGCAGTCCGCCACCCAGATAGAGATGGTGCGCTTAATGACTGCCTGCCCCAGGCGATTGGGGTCGTAGGCGACGAAGAGCCGATCGGACTTGCGATGACCTTGGGTATGCTGCAGGTAGAAGGCAAGAGCCCTCTTGCAGTCAAGAGTGTGTAGTACCGCTGACATCTGGTTGGCATGGGGTCTTGGGAAGAAGGTCGGTAGGACTATCTCCTGATTAAGATGAAAATCCAAGACCACCTTCAGTAGGAACTTGGGGTGGGTGCAGAGGACCACCCTATTCCCATAGAACCTGGTGTAAGAGGCCTCAACCATGAGGGCCTGAAGTTCACTGACTCAGCAAGCCGAGGTCAGAGCCACTATGGTGACTACCTTCCAGGAGAGATACCGAAGCAAGCACATCGCATCAGCACCACGTTGAGATCCCACTCCGCTGGCGGAGGCCAGATGGGAGGCTTGTAAAGCAATAGACCTCGCATAAAGCGAGAGACCAAGGGCTGCCCCGAGAGGGGTTTTCCCTCGATGAGGAGGTGATTTGCCGAAATGGCACTCAGGTGTACCCTGACCGAACTGCGTTTCAGCCTGGACCTTGAGAGGTAGAGGAGGTACTGGAGGATCCACTGGGTAGAGCAGGAGAATGGGTCGATCTGGAGCTCAGAGCACTAGGTCAAGAAACGTCACCACTTGAAGGTGTATGCCCATCTCGTTGAGTCCTTCCTCGACGCGAGGAGGACTTCTTTGACATTCTCTGGGAGACACAGCGGAGCTAAGGCGACCCGTACAGCCACCAGGGCTGCAAGGGACGGCAAGGCCAGGTTCGGTAAGAACACCTGACCCTCCTCCTGCGTCAACAGGCCTGGGGCACAGCCCAGGGTGACTAGGGGCTCGGACGCGAGCCGGAGCAAAAGCGGGAACCAAGGCTGTTGAGGCCACGAGGGGGCCACGAGAATCACCGAAGTTTGGTCCCGCTGAACTTTGTGGAGAGTCCACGCAATGAGCAGAGTGGGAGGGAACGCATAAAGAAGGCTGGAGGTCCAGCTCAAGAGGAACGCATCCAGAGCCAACCAGGCAGCAGAAACGTGGAAGCTGTGCATTCACTGGACTGGCCAACAGGTCCATGGCTGGGGTCCCCCACAGATGGAAGAAGACGCCGGCAACCTCCGGATCCAAGCGCCACTCGTGTGGGCATAGGATCCTCCCATCACCAACTCAAGGAGTCGTAGAGATTGCGGGAGACCCGGATAGGGTCCCTGAGGTGGCCGAAGGCCTGGCTCCACTGTGCCCGGAGGCACAGTGTCCACTGGGCTGTCCGCATGTGCATGCAAGCATGAGAGACGACGTGGATGGTGGAGGCCATGTGTCCGAGGAGGCGCAGCATGGCCCGCGCTGTAACCCAAGCCCTGTTTTGGATCTGGGACATCACGGCCCAAAGGCAGTCTGCTCGGTCCATGGGAAGGAAGGCGGTCGCCCGCACCATGTCGAGGCCTGCGCCGATGAACTCCAGAGTCTGCACCGGCTCAAGGTGGGACTTGGAGTAGTTGACCAGGAAGCCGAGGCACTCAAGGAGAAGGATCGTGCGTGATGCTGCCAGGCGGGCTTCGCCGATCAAGGACCCCATGATGAGCCAGTCATTGAGGTAGGGGAAGACAGGTATGCCCTGAGGGAGGTGGCGGCAGCGAAGAGGCACTTTGTGTAGACCCGTGGTGCAGACGCAAGCCCGAAGGGGAGCACTCTGTACTGGTAGTGTTCCCCCTGCACTCTGAAGCGCAGATACTGCCTGTGCTGCAGGTGAACCAGGATGTGGGCATAAGCGTCCTTGAGGTCCAAGGAGCATAGCCAATCACCCTGCTGAAGGAAGGGCAGCAAGTCGCCAAGCGATAACATTTTGAACTTCTCCCGCACCAGGAACTTGATGAGGTTTCTGAGGTCGAGGATGGGGCACAGACCCCCCCCCCCCATCTTTTTCGGGACGAGAAAGTAGCAGGAGTAGAACCCCTGACCCCGAAAGTGTCGCGGTACCTTCTCGACCACCTGTTGGGCGAGGAGGTTGGACAGTTCCCACTGCAAGAAGGTCTGGTGCACGAGTAGCCGAGCAGGCTCCGCTGGGGAGAAAGAAGAAGGGCGCCTGTTCAGTCAGAGACGGTATCCGTCTCGGATCACCTGGAGGACCCAGGTGTCCGACGTGATCGACGCCCACTCTGGGGCAAAGAGGGGCAGGCGTCCCCCCACCGGCAGAGGAGTTGCCGGGGGGCAAGAGGCTATACCAACGGCATCAAAACCCCTGCAATGGCTGGGGAGGCGCTGGGGATTGGGCCTTAGGCCCTTTAAGCTTGCGGTGGCCATGTGCACCTCCCTTCCCCTGCGTGCTGGGGGTCGGTGCAGAGGTAGGCGGGTAACCCCGGTAAGGAAGCCCCTCGGTCTCGAGATGCAGGCCAGCCATGCTGGGCAGCTAAGAAGTCAGAAATGCTGGGCAGCTAAGAAGGCAGAAATGCTGCACTCCAATGCCAGCATTTGAGACTCCCACGCAGACGTGGGACCTTGCGATGCTGACACCGGGGTAACTGGGTCTGGCGTGGAGGAGGAGAGGTGTCCTCACCGGGACAACCCTCAGGAGATCAGGTGCCATCACTGGAGGACTCTGTATCTGTACAAAGTACTTTTTGAGACTGCTCCTTGTCTGACTCTTGGGAACGCCACAGGGGGCTGAGCGATCCAGCGCAGGAGCACTCGCACTTATCTGGAGCCCCCGACAGTGACTTCAAGGTCTTCTTCTTCTTACACCGCTTCACTTCAGGTGACCCCTGGTTGGAGTGCCGCCAAGAACGTGGAACCAAAGTGGGGGATCCCACCAGCAGAGAGATGACCGTGGGTGCCGCCAAGGATTCCAGGGACACCTTCCTGAAAATGTCATTGGACTTCTGCTTACAACTGAGCAGTGCCTTGGAGGACATTTTCTTGCAAAGAGAGCAGAGCTCCCAAGACACCGAAGACAACAGTCATGGGTGTCCCTGAGCGACATGTTTTTGGAGCATCTGTTGCATTTTTTAAAACCGGTGGCCATGGGGGCAAAAAGGACACCCGCTGGGTCGAAGACCTTTGCGGCCAGCGGTTAGGAAAGCAAAAATTGCACAAAGCCCGCAACACAGAAAAGGGAAGGACATCCCCTCGCTCAAGAAAAAAAGGGGAGAGCAGGGGAAGAGGAAGAGGACCGGTGCAACCGGAAAAAACCACGGCCAGAGGCCGAAAACGAAACACTTTTTCTGAGGGACGAGGACGTGCATCCAAAGGACTCTGCGGAAAAAGGGAGATTGAGCAAGATGGCACCTTTGGACGGGAAGAGGACCACACATGTGTGGCAGCAATCCCAAAGGCTTTCTTTGAAAGCCGGGGAATTGCTCCACATTGGCTCCGTTGGTGCCGACGTCACCCGTAAATGAGGACTGACTTCCTGCTTGTTCCTGGAGAATGCGCAATTTGACAAAGGAATGCATAACAAATCACTCGGACCAGATGGCATAAATCCCAGGGTGCTGAAAGAATTCAAAAATGAAAATGAAAGCCTACTGTTAGTGCTGTTGTTCAATGCAAACTGCCTTGGACCAAAGGCAGTATATTAAAAACTTTTAAATAAATAAAATAAATACAGTCATCTATAGTACCTGAAGACTGGATAGTGGCCAGCATAAAGCCAAATTTTAAAAAGTGTTTCAGAGGGCAGCCAGAAAATTATAAACCAGTGAGCCTGATGTCAGTGACAGGCAAAATGGTAGAAACCATTAAAAAAACCAAAATGGTTGAAGATACAGATAGGCTTGGTTTAACGGAACAAAGTCAGCATTGATTTAGAAAAGAAATGTCAATCAATCTGCTACATTTTATGAAGGTGTGAATAAACAGGTAGATAAAGGTCAGCCGGTGGGTATAGTGTATCTGGATATTCAGAAAGCCTTAGACAAGATTCCTCATGAGAGACTCTTACGGAAATTAAAAAGTCATGGGATAGGAGGCAGTGTCCTATTGTGGATTGGGAACTGGTTAAAAGATAGAAAACCGAGTATGCTTAATAGTCCATTTTCTCAATGTGAAAAGGCAAATAGTGGGGTATCCCAGGGATCTGTGCTGGGCCCACTACTGTTTTTTAATGCTTTGTTATATTTATCTTATAATAAATTACAAATAAAGATACTTCATGAAATCCAAGATACAACCTGACATACAAGAAAAATGAAAATTAAATGAAGACGCAAAGCTCAGCCAAAACAAAAGAAAATACAAAAGTGGCATTAAGACTCCAAATTAGTATCTAAAAATGGAGTTGTTTCATGGCCTTTCAGAAACACTTTAAGTTGATTCAGGATAAAAAAAACCACATAATAGTTAGAATTAAATTTAAACTTTACATGTTCAAGGGCAAGTTAAAGAAAATGCAACGCCTGTAGCCTCTTCATGCATCTTCAGTAACATGAACTGATGACAGTGCTGCTGGGCCTCAAATGATACGTCTGGATAAATTCTGACAATCTGTCCCAGAAACGCCTTACCTCTCCGGGGAAAAAATAAATGAAAAATCCATCCTTATCGGTTTCCAACAGATAAGTCACTATTACTATTACCCTCTTCAAAGCCTGAGGAAGCAGTCCAGAAGAGAGATCAGCTATTTTGGACTTTGACAAAGAAATACCTTCTGTTTTAGGGGAAGACTGCTTGGAAGCACTAAGCACAGCCTTGAATTTATTTTTAACTGGTAGATAATATGCAGACTTCAAAGGTGGATCAGAGGCCTCCAGTATATCCAAAACCTCTTTCATATAACTCCTAAAGAGATCCAATCCCAAAATATTAACCACTTTTGGAAAATTAATAACTATAGAAGTTCAGTGCCTCAACTCATTCTTCATATTCTCAACTTTTTGCAATAATATATAATTTGTTTTCAGAAAGATCTGAAAGTTAGTTTCAGTAGAAGTAATCTTGTCAGGAATCCTAGCCAAATCTTGACATTTAACAAATCACTGTTCACAACTCTGAATATGAGATTCACAATTTACCATATCATTATGTTGCAATTCTATTTTTGTTTAGAACCACTTTCTCCGGCCCAGACAAAGCTTGAAAAGAACAACAGTAGAAGAAATCTGGTTATCATTTACCGAGGCCCCCAGCACCAGGTCAGAAAAAATGCAAATTTGCTTGGAATCAGCCTGAGGTATCTCTTTTGAAACCTGATCAGAAACAAGTCCAAGGTCTGCAGACCCACTCACCAAATCCAAATCACTTTTCTCAGCTTCACATGAATGATGAACAAATTTCAAGGACTGTAAAGAAGATTTATAAATTACTGGTCAAGAGTTCCGGTGTCGAGCCTACTCCACATCTACAAACACTTGCAAGAGCTCTTGGTGTTGATGAAATGCCGCTGCACTGAGAACAGCAGGTGAACTAAAAGACTGATGAATTGATGTGGCCTCTTCTTATTCTAGCAAATGGACCAACTCATTGTTGATATCAGCAGTACCAAACTCATCATCTGAAGAATCGTGACTGAGAGCTGCTATCCATAAGAATTTCTATCCAGTTTCAAGCTGCCCTCCACGGTCTTAGAGATGTGACTTCTGCTTCTTGATCTTAGCCATGGGAAGACAGTCCTTAGAGACAAGCACAGAGCTGAGGACCAATCATCCTGCTGCTCCCTAGAACATCCTCAGCTTGCACCCCAGAATCTTTCTGCTTCACTAAGAAGGGAAGAATTGAAAGCTGGTGGCTATCTCCTCCACTAACAGGTGAAAATTCCTTATGTCTAGCCATAATAGATTCAAATTGTAGAGAGAAAAACATAGCATCTGTAAGCAGAAAGGTTCAAGCCACCATCTTGGGCCCACTGTTTTTTAACATATTTATAAATGACCTGGAAATTGGAACAACTGAGGTAATCAAATTTGCGGATAACACAATTATTTAAAGTTGTTAAATCACAAGAGATTTGTGAAAAATTGCAAGAAGACCTTGAGAAATTAGGAAACTGGGCATCTAAGGGGCATGTTTACTAAAGGTTAATGCGTATTAATGGAAGTTAATGTGCATTAAGTGTTACTGTTGTTGTTAAGTGCCATCGAGTCGGTATCGACTCATGGCGACCCTCTGGATAGTTGTTCTAAATTGTGTTCGGTCTTCAGTTTAAGTGCCACTATGCACATAGAAGTAAAAAAGCTCCGAGTACAGTTGGGGTCACCATTATTGGCACCCTTGCAGTTCAACCCCTTAAAGTCCAATATCTTCTAAAAAAAAAAGTGGCCAGTGAAATGGCTTTGGACTATATGTGCACACATATTTGACACATAGAAGAATCAAATAACACAAGACCAATTAAAAAAGGAAATAGAAGGAAATAGTATAAAAATTGGGACATTGCCAGGGCATGATTATTCCAATAAAAAGGTCAACATATATTGATCTCTTACACCACATTAATAAACCCCTCATTCCTCCGAACAGTGAAAATACACATTTTTTGTTGGATCATCTACCATGGGAGTGGATCAACCCTCCCTTGAAATAGGTCCTCCATTTTAATCAATTTTAAAAAGCAGTCAAACTGACCACAAAAATAAGGGATAAATGTTCAGAAGAACAAATCCCTTATGATGAAGATAAGAATGCTGATCTTCTTGAAAAATCATTTAGAGACAAAACGCATTCATAATGTAATTCACAGCGTTATTTAAATAACCCAGAAACTGGAAAGCCTGCTCAAAAGACAGTACATAAAAGCAATAAATCTTCAAGCCGGCTAATCAGCCAAAAAATAGATGCTCCCATAATACTCATCCAAAGTACAAATGTAGTTAGGGCAGCGACAATCCGTTGGGTACTGTTTCTGGGTGATTTAAATAACGCTGTGAATTACATTATGAATGTGTTCCGTCTCTAAACGATTTTTCAAGAGAATCAGCATTCTTATCTTCATCAGGAGGGATTCGCTCTTCTGAACGTTTATCCCTTATTTTTGTAGTCAGTTTGACTGCTTTTTAAAATTGATTAACTCTGGGAGTACCGATGGGGTCAAAAGTGACCCCATTGCAAGTTTCAGAACGCGTATCTCGGAAACTAGTTGTTCAAGAATGCAGTCTTTTTATGACTTTTCACATGTCAATATTCTCTTTATATTGTGCCAAGAGAGGAATAATTTTCATCCGCTAGGTGATGCTAGTGATGAATTGCAGCACAGAGTACCAGTGGGGTCATTTTTGACCCCAGTTGCTTACGGACGGTTTGGATCGTGATACAATTTGCAGTTTTGTGAATTTTTTGATCTGGCATTAATTATGTATCATTTATTTTTTGTACTCTTATTTTATGAAAATTACACATTTTCTGTAATTGATATCATACGTTCTCTCATTATTTCCGATGAAATCTAAAGGCTTTCAGCTCGTTCATCACGATTATTGTACACCTATAGTAAAACTGCTTTGCATTTTATTCAACTTTATCTTTGTTTATTTATTTTAGGTTATTGTTTATGATGTCAAAACGAAAGTATTCAGCTGCCCAAGTAACAGAAATATTGCAACGAGATGCTGACAGTGACGGCTCTGAGTCGTCTGATGATGCAGCATATTCAGCAAGCGAAGACGCATATCAGCCAAGTTCGGGCGATAAATCTGATGATGACAGTCATGATTCAGATGGCGACAGCAGTTGGTCGCCAAGTGAATGTGAGACTGATGTTGACCCGGTAACATCGACTGCAGCAAAGAGTCAAGTTACAGGTCGAGGCAAAGGTCGAGGCTGTGCTGGATGGGGAAGAAGGCAGGAGTCCTCGGTGTCAGTATCATCTGTGAGGAATCTTAGTTGTGGTAGTAGAGGAGCTAAGAGGTCATCAACTATAAGCACAAATGTTGCCATTGAAGCCTATGTATCTAAGAATGCCACATCATGGAACAGGAAACCTATAAAGCAAGCTGCTGGAAGATATGCCAGAGCTAATGTCATGCCCGTACACCAAGGTCCTACAAGGTATGCTGTACGAAATGTTGATTGCCCTCTCACAGCATTCCACTTGTTCATGAGGAAGAGCTTATTGAATGAAATCATGATGTGGACGAGCAAACAAGGAAGACACATTTATGACGACACCTGGAAAGATTTGACAGACGGAGAATTTCAACGTTTTTTTGGACTTCTGATCTTCTCAGGCGAGTACAAGTCACAAAATGAATCCATAGTTCAGTTGTGGAACCTTGAAGATGGTTGTTCTGTTTTCGGCAAAAATATGGCCAGTAACCGTTTTCAACAAATTTCTTGTGCTCTCAGATTTGATGATGCAACCAACAGACGTGAACAATGAGGCGTGGATAAGCTTGCTCAAATCAGACACGTTTTTGATACGTGGGAAGCAACTCTAAGTGACGCCTTTGTTCCTGGTGAAAATGTTACCGTGGATGAGCAACTGCTTACATTTCGTGGCCGTATTCCGTTCAGACAATATATTCCCAGCAAACATGGGAAATATGGAATAAAGCTATGGATGTTGTGTGACAGTGCAACGTCATATGTTCTGCATCTTCAAGTATATACAGGAAAAGAACTCGGACAAAACAGGGAACAGAATCGGGGTGAAAGGGTTGTGCTGCAACTCACTGAAGGATTGACGCAATCTGGCAGAAATGTTACTGTTGACAATTTCTTCTGCAGTTTATCCCTGTCACGGAAATTGCTAGAAAAACAAATAACACTTTTGGGGACAATTCAAAAGAACAGAAAAGAATTACCTCCAGAATTTGTAACAGCAAAGGGCCGAGAGGTATTCACTTCACTGTTTGCCTTTCGCAATGATGCCACTCTGGTTTCCTATTGCCCGAAGAAAGGAAAAGTGGTTGTTCTTCTGAGCAGTTTGCATGATCAAGAAGAAGTAGATAACACACGTCCAGACAAAAAAACACGCATGATCTTGGACTATAATTCTAGTAAAGGTGGAGTAGATACGGCAGATCAAATGTTGTGCACGTATACCACAAAACGAATGACAAGATGCTGGCCAGTGACAATCTTCTACAATATGTTGGACATCAGTGCTTTGAACACCTTCATTGTTTGGATGTCATTAAATCCAGAATGGCAGTCCAAGTCAAAACACAGACGTCATCTATTCCTCTTGGAATTAGGAAAGCAGATGCTTCAGAGTAATTGCAGCCAGACTTCTTCCAGCATTGAAGAAGCCACTGATGCTGTTTGCAATGTCGGGATCCCAAAGAAAAGGGAAAGGCGTCACTGCTGTTCCAGAGAAAAAGACAAGAAAAGCAACATAGTTTGCACCTCCTGCAAGCGCAATGTTTGCAAAGAACATTCAGAAATTTTCTGTGTCTCATGCAAATGACTGTAATACTTTACTGGGTTCATCAAGTGCATGCAAAAACTGCTTTCATGGCAACTCTTCTTCCTGTAATGTTATGATAGAGCATTAAATTTCGAAACATTTAACCTTCATATAATAAATAATTAATTTGTAATAATATTTTGTCTGTTTAGTTTAAATTTTTCATGGTTAACAATTAAAATTCATCATAGGGTCATTTATGACCCCAACGGTATTCAGTGTGTGCAAAACATCTCGAAAATTCCAGGGTTAAAATGGAGGACCTACGTCAAGGGAGGGTTGATCCACTCCCATAGTAGGTGATCCGACAAAAAAAGTATATTTTCACTGTTTGGAGGAATGAGGGGTTTATTAATGTGGCGTAAGAGATCAGTATATGTTGACCTTTTTTATTGGAATTTAATGTGGTGACATAATTTTGGCTTGTTGATTAGAAAAGGGCATGATTATTAGCACCCTTATAAACAATTCAAATCAGTTTGAACAGAAGAACCACATTCCCAATGCTGTAAAATTAGATGCACCTGTGATCAGGTGTCAGTACTCACATGACTTGAATCAAACAATGAATGAAGGCTCAAATATTTAAAATGGCCACATTCACTCCCTGTTCCATTTTCACAATGGTGAAGACAAGAGAGCTGCCTGAGACCATCAGAAAATCCATTAACACCTTGTCTCC
Organism: Ichthyophis bannanicus; assembly: GCA_033557465.1. Lineage (NCBI taxonomy): Eukaryota > Metazoa > Chordata > Amphibia > Gymnophiona > Ichthyophiidae > Ichthyophis > Ichthyophis bannanicus. The sequence continues at coordinate 421,849,836 of CM066031.1, read as the reverse complement.
TGTGTCTACCTTTTGCATTATTATTAAGAAATTTTCTGCTCATGGAACTGTCAAAAACCTCCAACAATATAGTGGGTAGAGGAAAATTAATCCAAGAATTCTTTGAAGGTTAGTGCAAACAGCCTATGAATGACCTGGAGAAATCTGGAGTGGTGATTTCAACTGTACCATACGCCATGCATGAAACAAAGAAGGACTTCATGAGCAAAGGCCAAGGAGGACTCCACTGCTCAAGGACAGACATAAAAAGGCACACCTGATCTTTGCCCAAACCCACTTTGAGAAATCACAATCCTTCTGGGAAAATGTTCTGTAGACAGATGAAACAAACTTGAGCTCTTTGGCAATGTAGACCAGTGATACATTTACAGGCAAATAAATGAAGCTTATATGGAAAAAAAGCACCCTTCCTACAGTTAAATATGGTGGAGGCTCCATAATGTTGTGGGGCTGTTTTGCTGTCTCAGGTACTGGATGCCTGGAAGGTATTAAAAGAATCATGAAATCAAAGGACTATCAAGGTATTTTGGAGTGAAATGTGCTACCTAGTGTCAGAAAGCTAGGTCTGGATCAAAGGTCATGGGTCCTTCAGCAGAACAATGACTCAAAACATACACCCAAAAGTACAAAAGAATGGTTAAAAAAGGAAAAATGGACTGTTTTAAACTGGCCAGCAATGAGTCCTGATCTCAATCCAAATGAAAACCTTTGGAAAGAGCTAAAATCTGCCATTGGTAAAGGGAATCCTGGAAACATTCATGAGCTGGAACAAATCACAGTTGAAAAGTGGGAGCAGACACATGTACAAAACTTATAGATGGCTACAAGAAACATTTGGAAGCTGTCATCACTGTCCATGGTTGTGCAACTGAATATTAGTGAAGGGTGCTATTAATCCTGTCTTTTTTCTCAAAAATTGCTTATTACCACTAAATTGCACAGACATCTTTTTTTTGTTGTTGTATACCTTTGAACATACTATTAAAATATTATGATCACATAGTTAGAATATTTCCAATTATTTCTCAAGATATTATACACAACATACCTAAAATGCAAGGGTGCAATAATGTTGACCACAACTATACTTAACGTGTGTTAATTTCATTAACATGCACTAAGTCCATTAGTAAACATGCCCGTAAATATGAAATTTAATATGAAGAAGTGAAAAGTTATACACAGGGAAAAACAACCCAGACAATAGCTACACAATGTAAGGTTCCATATTAGCAGCCACCACCCTGGAAAGGGATGTAGGTGTCATCATGGATAACACATTGAAATCCTTTGTTCAGTATGCAGCAGCAGTTGAGAAATCAAATAGAGTGCTAGGAATTATAAGGAAAGAAATGGAGAATAAAATAAAAGATATAATACCTATGCATCACTCCATGGTGCAATAGCATCTTGAGTATTGCATGGCAGTTCTGGTCTCCGCATCTAAAAAGAAGATATAGCAGAAATTGAAAAGGCACAGAAAAAAGCACCCAAACAATAAAGGATATGGAAAGATACCCCTTTGTGGAATAACTTAAAAGGTTAGGGCTCTTCAGCTTGGAGCAGCGTTGGCTGAGGGGAGATATGATAGAGGTCTATAAAACCTGCTGCAATAAAACCTGAATACCGATTAGATAAGCTATAAGATTGTAAATAGTTTCTATTTTTAATTGTTTATTGTATTTAGTTCCTGTGCTACAATATGTTCAATGTAATGGTTTTTGATGTGCAGTTCTCTGTAAACCGCCCCTGATCTCTAGAAGGGGCGGTATAGAAAAGTTTCCAAATAAATAAATAAAACAATAAGCAGAGCTGAAAGAGTAAATGCGAATCTGTGGCTTATTCCTTCAAAAAAATATAAGGGGATATGCAATGAAGCTACGAAGTAATACATTTAACACTAATTGCAGAAAATATTTGTTCAACTCAATGTATAATTAAGCTCTGGAATTCACTGCCAGAAAATGTAGTAAAAAGCGGTTAGTGTAGCTGGGTTTAAAAAAGGGTTGGACAAGTTCCTGGAGGAAATGTTTATAGACCATTATTAAAGTGGGCTGGGAGAAATCCCTGCTTATCCCTGGGATAAGCAACATGGAATCTGTCTACCTTTGGGATCCTACCAGGTAACCTGGATTGGCCACTGTTGTAAACGGGATACTGGGTTTGATGAATCATTGGTCTGACCCATTAAGGCACATTTTATGTTCATGAAAGCAGTAATAATCAGGTCTTAATTTGCGCTATAGTGAGGGTGGAAGAGCTTTCTAGCAATTCTTCAGCTTATGAAATGACATCACTTAGATCCATGAGGAACATGACATTTTTTTGTTTTTCACCTCCAACTGTTGTCACAGCCTGGCCACAAACCAGTGACCCTTGAATTAAAAGGGAGGAATCTTGCAAAAGGAGCTATTATGTCTGCAAGGGAGAACTAACTCTAGCCAGCATGCTCTTAACTGTGTCTTGTATTTCTGGTGATCTTTGCTTCTGTTTCCTGATTGGCTCAAAGTTTGTTTGTATAGAACTTTCTTTTGCCTCGATGTAGACAACCAGGATATGGTTTTGCAGAATTTCTGGCAGAAGAACATGGCAAAAGAAAAGTCTTTGGAGTAAGTCTCTAGAACAGGAGTCAACAGAATCACAAGGCAAAATTCAATTAGCATTTTCCATATAGCTCATAGCTCCTCATGTAAGACCTCTGCCTTTTAAGCCAATAGTTACTGTTTTAAGACCAACATGTGATGAGGAGGGGCACAGAACAACTGTTAACAAACATGGGGAAAAAATCAATTTGCTTTTTTTAAAAAATTTGCCTGAAGCCTCTAGTAACCTGTGTTTTCTTATTTTGGCTGCAACCAGAGCTTCCTCGTAATTAACAAAGAAAATCTATTAAAACAAAATGAAATCTTTTTGCCCTGCACAATCCTATGGTTTAATGACTCCCACTCTCTGCACAACTCAGGACCATGACTAGAGGCCATAGTTACCAGGCACTTCTGCTGTGTTTACATGGCTTGTTGGAGAGCTGTGTCCACTTTAGTGCCTCAAGTCCTGACTGGTGTGTGCTGGCTTCAAGGTTTAAAAGCTGGGATGCAGCAGCTTTTGCTAGGACTCGGGAGCAGGGGAACTAATCCTTATCCAAGTATCTTCTTGGGCCAGTGGCAGGATAGAGATAAGAGCAAGAGGGATAATAATTGTGCGGGGGAGGAGGGAGTGTAGGGGAAGAGGAAGTGGAATTAAAATGATTGTGCTGGGGCAGGAGCGGCCCAAGGATTTATGCCACCCCAGGAAGAAGCCTCCGCTGCACCACCCACCCCCCCCCCCCCATGCTGCCCAGCATCCCCCTCTCACTGCTGCCCCAAATCCATCTTCTTATCTTGCAGCAGTGGCGGCCTGAATTCATTTTAAAGTGGAGTTGGGCCATCATTGCCGCTGCAAGTAAGAAAGATGGATCTGAGGAGTCGCAGCGGCCCAGCTTCATTTTGAAAGCAGCGGCTTTGCGCTGCCGCTTTCAAACTTGAGTCAGGCAACCCACTAGAATCTGCCCCCTAGGCAGCTGCTAGTGGATGGACCGGCACAGGCTTTAGGATGGGAGGAAATAGAGAACATAATTGTTCCAGAGGAAGTAGGGGCAGGCAAAATAGTAAAATTGTGCCAGAGAGAAGGACAGGGAGAGGGGGAATGGTGAAAAAAAAAGACTGTGCAAGGAGGGGACAGGAAGAGGGGAAAGGGTGTAAATGTGCTAAGGAGGGGGCAGTATTGATTAGTTTGAGATAATGAAAGAAACATTTCAAATTTTGGTGATATGTTTAACAAACATTCTAAAAAACATTAATTTTTCAAATATATACTTACATACTAGCTTCCTTTTTAGCCCCAAATGAAGCATTATGTGTGCCCGGGGTTAGTTCTAGCCTTGGCCCTGCCCCCACAGGTCACTTCTAGCCCTGGCCCTGCCCCACAGGTCACTTCTAGTCCTGGCCAAGCCCATAGTTTTACTTCCTCTTTGTCTAAAAATTAAGCCCTGCTAATAATTTAAATTCATTGTGGGTATTCGGAATTATTCCGAGGTGATAAGAACCAGATTTGTGAACTACCATACTACACTGACACAGTGGGATTTATTCATCTTCCTTGCCATCCCCGACTAAGCCACCTCATACGAACAAGGAATTTGTACGCAGAGACTTAGACGGGGGTGGGACGGGGCGGTGTGGTGTGGAGGCAGAGTTAGGACGGGCAGTGGGTGGTCTGTGGCCCTGGATGTACAGGGCTGATTCTGAAGTCGGCCCTGTATGTCCAGGGTTGGCAGATTGGATGGGGGACTTAGTCCACTTCAGAGGTGGAATAAGTCCCCCTAGACGTCGGGGGATGGAAGGCTTGGCTGGGGACAAAAGGTGAGGTGGGTGCATCAGAAATACCGCAGCCCGACCCTGATTATGGGAGGCTGGATCGGGGAGGTCAAGCTGCAGGGAAACAAAAATGTAGTCAGCGGCCAGGGATCGCAGCTCCTGAATGAAGCTGTGGTGCCATGGCAACTGGACGCCATGGCGCTGCAGACCTATTCAGGAGCCTGACTGAGTTAGCCGGGCAGAGGCCTGGACATGCAGGCCGATGGGAATTGGGTCCTGGCCTGCACATACAGGCCTAGACACGATTCTGATCCTGCAGGGGCTAGACATGCCCGCGGGATTGGAATTGCGTCTACCTCTGTGCGTCCGGTTCTGATCGGACGCACAGAGGCCAGGATGTACATATTAGAATGTGCCTCCATGTCCTTACTTAACTGTTGTAAAATCTAAATTATACATTTAAATAAACTTTATTCCAGGGATGTGTTCTTTGGAACTATGATACAATTCACTACAAATTAGAAAAAAACACAAACCTCACAAATCTATCTTCATTTTCAGAAACTTTGCTGAATAAAAATCTCTTCAATTGTTTCCAATCTCAACCCACAACACACCCAGAAGACCATTCCAAAACATGAAAAATGGTAAGGGATTTGAAATAAATGAAGGATTATTCAAACAGATGAAAGTACAACTTGATTTCCTAGATTCTGAGATGGTATATTTTTTTGTATATTATTATTTTTAACCTGTAATGGAAGGAGGCAAATGTCTATGAAGCATAAAGCACATGTAAGTGATACTCCATCTGCTAATGAGAGAAGAGGATTTTGAACATAGAAAATGAAGGGTTAGAACTCGTATAGTTGATTTGTCATACAAAAAGCTATAGTAAAGTAGATGTGGTAAAAGCAGTTAACATAGTTGGGTGAGAGAAGTTTTGACATGTTCCTGGATGAAAAGTCTATAAACTGGTCTAGTGGTTAGGACAAGGTACTTCAGGCCGGAGGGCCGGGGGTTCAAGTCCCACCTGGGGACAGCAATCTCAGGCCAGAGGGACTGGGATTTCTAGTCCTATAGGCACTCCTTGTGGTCTTGGGCAAGCCACTTAACCCTCCACTGCCCATGTTCCCTGTAAGTATTAACGTATGTGTGTCATATCCCCTTGTGTTAAATGTATCCCCCAATTGACCGCTTTGACCCGGTGAAAAGAGGGATATAAATACAGCTAAATAAATAAATAAATAAACCATTATTAATGTGGACTTGAGGAAATCCACTGTTTATCCCTGTGGATAAGCAATATGGAATCTATCTAGTTTTTGGAATCCTGCAAAGCACTTGTGATCTGGATTGCACTGTTTTAGTGTAGGTGGGTTTAAAAAAGATTTGGACAAGTTCCTGGAGGAAAGGTCCATAAACCATTATTAAAAAGGGACCCAGGATATCAATGTTTGACCCAATACAAGCATTGTGGAACCTGTGTCTTTTGCGGATACTGCTAGGTACTGTGATAAGGAAGCTTATCATAGCTCAGGAAGGAGCTATAGAAAAGGTGAAGTGACTCTGAACAAGCAACCTGTCAGTTCTGGTAGAAATAAGAAAACAGAATTTTCCCATAAAAGACTACCAGTCCCAGAATGCACCAGGTTTCCAACAGCCATTAGAGGAGCTGAAGTGGGGAAACGTGTGTTCAATCAGGAGGGCTATGAGGTAATCCCCAACACTCATCTCAAAGGGCAGGGCCTGATTCAGCACAGCTACGCTGTGCTAGGGTGGAGCACTCATCAAAGCAGAATAAAGGTAGAGTTTATTCTGCAGAGAATTATCCTCATCATCTGGGAGATCCTCAGAATTATCCTCAGTTTCATCTGGGAGATCCTCAGAATCAGCTTGGATATCCTCAGCTTGGAGGTCTTCATCATCTGGAGGATCATCAGAAGCAGAAGCCAGACCGGACGGACAGAGAGGGCAAGAAACCCTTTGGAAGAAAGAAGAGAAAAGCATTTGGGAGGTCTAAAGGAGTGCAGAGCAGTACGTATACTGGGAGACATTCAAAAGGCCAGCATACACCATTGGACTGGGGAAAGCCAGAGGAATGGTGCTGCAGAGCTAGGAATCTCCAGACGGTACCTGTGAGGGAGACGGCTGCACGTGAAAGGGACCCTAAGACCCGTGGCAGAAGGTATGTGAAGAGAGATCCAGTGTCCAGGGATCTGGATTGGAAGGCTGGACATAAGAACTGGACTACATACTGGCCAGGCTATTTAGAGAGGAACTCTAACAGCAATGGAAGCTCAGGTATGAACACTGATCTATGCCCTAGCTATAACCTTGAAAGACAGCAGGGAAACAAGTATTCTCCTGAAAGTGCTCCATTGAGAAATTCCTCTGTGCCAATCCCTGATATTGAATCCATGATTGCTGAAGAAGGGGAAGGAGCGGTCTTAGATACAGGCTGTGAATATATGGATTGCTTTCTGTCTAAACTCCTTTGGTAATTTTCTGTTACAAAGTACAGCAACCATCACAAAGAAATACAAACTTGTTCTTTAATCTACTCAGAAAAGCTCCTGAAGTAGGATTTGAGCCACGCAGTAGAAAGCAAGCCAGCTAAGGGGTTTCAGCTGGGTAACTGCTAGCAATTGAGCCTTACCTAATTGTTTGTGAGCTCTGAGGGAATCACTTCTGAGTCTATGTGGGAAGATATAAGAAGTTAACCTGAAAAGAACAGTTTTTCCCTTCTTTGTGGATTTTGTTTGTTGTTTGATACACTGCTAAGAAAATATTAGCTAAAGCCTACAGAAAAGACCAGTTTGTTACCAACCAGGTCTTTATTCTTTTGCTTTGATTGCCTGACAAGTTCAGCTGTTGTTTTCCTGATTTTGTTTTTCTAAGTTAAACACTGAAAGCAAGTATCCTGTTTTATGTGCTACCAAGCATATCTGTGTTGGGAGAAATAACCCCATAAATAAATATCTTATTGGCTTTACACTCGAGCACAACTAATTATTGTGAGCAGCTGTGTCTGGTGTGAATGAACTGCATTTCCCACAATCCCTTGCAAATCATATTGATATATGCACTTGCCAAGACTGTGAACATTCTCACCCAGGCAGCCGTCTGACAGTACGTATGACCTAGATTGGCCACTGTTGGAAACAGGATACTGGGCTTGATGGACCTTGGTCTGACCCAGTATGGCATATCTTATGTTCTTATGTACTGTTGCAAAAAGTATTCTGGACTTGATGGACTTGTGGTTTGACCCGGATGACAATTCTTTTGTTCTTAAGAATATACGAGAGCATATTCAGTACACACCTAGCTGCTGCTGCTTTAACTAAGACAGGATGTCCAATGGCAGGACATATCTGGTTTCTGACACTGAATATCTGGGTTGGCTGGCCACTGACACTGCTATCTGCTTAGAGGCACCATTCAGCTGCTAACCGGACAGTACTAAGCAGCTGAATGACTGTCCCACCTTCAAGCGCTGAAGCCACTTGGATGGCAGCTGAATATCGCCACTAACCGGATAGTAGCTGTCATTGCCCCAACTCTGCCCAAAGACCACTCTGGTTTTCTTTTTTGTTTTTTTAATTTTTTATTTATCAAGATTTCCAAAATTAACACAGACAATCCAACTTATCAGTACAAAAAAGAAAACACAAAAGAAACATATCTACACATCATTGCCAATTCAACCACAACATGAGGAGGCAGGACAGAAAAAAACAAGAAATATACAACAAACAATGTAAAGACTGTGAATATGCACTGCCAGAGGAACACACACTATAGAATCCTACCCCCAGCCTCAGGTTTCTCCTCAAGAGAAATTAGAAGCTCAAGGAGCTGCTTAGAAAATAAATAATTGTTGCCCTCAAAACTAAAATAATACAAAGAAGAAAATTTCAAGAGCCAGGTTCCCCCTAGCGCCAGGACTTGAGGCCACATGTCACGACTTTGACATGCCCAGTCTCCAAGCTGCAGGAGGAGGTGCACAACCCAGAGATGGAGGACTAAACTGGAGGAACGATAAGGAATTCCTTTTGCCGGACCTGAGCCTGGGTCTGTTTAAAAAGTCAGGAAACATATGGATTACAGAACCTAAAAACATCTCCTGCATATGCCTTAAGTATAAATGGAGAACAGACATTGTTTTCCTGCTCAAAAGTGAAAGTCACCAACAATGTGCTGTGGGCAGTCACCATCTCCAAGGACCCTTCCAGAAAACCAGTCAGATCCAATTGGTCAGTGGGACGAGCGGGGCTCCTGGGCACTCCACTAGTAGAGGACAGGTAGTAAGCTCTGGTTATAGAAGGAAGCTTATCCGATGCTCAGCTCAAAATGTCCACCAGATACTTTTTTAACATCTCCACAGGGCCGAGCAAGGGGACTGAGGGAAGCCCAAGAACATAAGAGCGTTCCTCCGGGACTGGTTCTCAAGATATTCTAGTTTTCTCCAGAGCCCCATAGTCTCCTTAACACTGGCATTCTTAATTACCCTCAACTCTACCATCTGTTCTTCCAACTGCTCCAATTTAGCAGAGTGTTGGCCTACTGTATGTCATTCTTCTGAGCAGAGATAAGTCTGTCAAGGAATCAACCTTTGCTCCAATTTGTTGCAAGTTTGAATTCAGGGAAACATCCAGGGCTTTGATAGAATTCCATAGCACCACAAGGGTAATGGACAAGTTCTTCTCTCCAGAAAAAGCTCCAGGGCTCCCCTCGAGAAGATGACTCCCAGGCTTACCTCCTTCCTGCTGCCTCAAGCCTGCTACATCGGGAGAAGACCGGGTGAGGGGGGAGCCCAACGAATCCCATGACTCCAACTCAGTAGCAATGCTTGCAAGCAGGAAAACTCACCCCCTCCTCCAACTAAGCACTTCCAGGTTGCCGGGGAAGAGTTTGTTCTTCAGGGCTGAGCGATGCTGCCTCCGTGCTCTGCTCCAGGGAAACACCACCGGAATGGTCCAAAACAGACACAGACTCCAACAATGGGCAAACTTCAAACTTGTCAAAGGTAGGCTTCCCTCGTTCACCCGCACCCGACCCCGAAGGGTGGGTCAGATGCTTGCCCTTCCATTTCGGCATTGAAGCGGTAAGAGTGAGTCAGACTACGGATACGCAGAGCTCTGCTCAAAAAGCCTTACAATCCGCCGACTTGCCTCCACCATGGTTTTAACAGAGTGTAGCAGTATGTGATGCTATTCAGTGGCATCCAGTTAGTGCTGCTAAGTGCATTGTACACATATGCAGGGCTCTTTCATTAAAACGAGGGGAGCTGATAAGTCCCTGGTCTTGTAAAGAAACAGAAAGCTATGGGTACACTTCAGATTCGGAGGTCCGAATGATCTTTGCAGTTTCATTTTATTTGGTTACAAGACCAGAGATTTATCAGTCCCACCTCGTACATGAGGACCATGGGTCAATTTTATCAGCCAATGAAAAAGGTGCCAGCATTCTGTACCACCGCGAATCTCCTCAAAAGAAGCCCTAGTGCTTCTAAATATCACAAAGACTGCATTGTAGCCAGTTAGCAGGTCTGATAACCAGCTAAAATGTTTTGAAAATGCTCCCCATGGTGTTTTGAGAAAGCCATATCCTGAAAATAATGTAAAATTTCCGCGGTATGAATCAGCATTACTGCGTGTCTTCTATGCAGAAAACAGAAATGCAACTACCCCCATTATGGATATACACTATGGAATGTTCTCTTTTAATGTTGGGATGTTCCATCATGTATATACTTATGTATATTTTATTGACCTGGTAGTTTTCTCTTGCTCCTAGTTTTTGCAGTTCAGTTGGAATCTGAACTAGAGCATGAGCCTTCATTCACATTACCTGGGAATTTTTTCCCCTTATTTTAGATCTCCTTCCACAAATACATATTTTTTAGGGCCATTGCAACAAACACGTGGGGACATGCAGCCTGGCTCTCTTTGGAGCCTAACAATCACAAGCCCCCAACAGGGGTAGTTACCAAGCTGCAAAATTTACCATGCCTCTCATTAACTAGCAGCTCCTCAGTACCGTGGGTTAGTGACCGGCATGGTAAATTTAATTTTGTGTTGCTGCAGCAGGAACATTACACATTCTGAACCACAACAATGCAAGGATAGTGGGCCCAAGTCACACCTGCTATCTTTTAAAGATCCGTTGCAGGTTCTAATCTCCTCTGGCCCCTATGCCCTGAAATTTCCCTTAGAAAGCCCCCATCCCTTATTCTCACCAGCATCTAATGGGTGTTTCATTGGTGGCTTGTGGAGGAGAGTAGGAGAGACTCAAGGTTGTATCTGCTCCGTCAAGACCCAAGTTCAAAATGGTGTTCTTATCCTCTTAGCAGTCTTCTCGCAGTACTGCCACTAGCGGGATTTGGGTGCCATTTTGAACCTGGGCACTACCAGGACAGGAGCAACCAAGAATAGCTCCTTCGCCCCCCACTAGCACCCAGAGATTCCCAGTAAGTGCTGGGGGAGGATCAGTGGGTGGAAGACTTTCTAAGAAGGGATTCTTGGAGAGTGGGATGGTTTTTGAACCTGCACCCGCTCCTTTAAAAGACCTCCCAGGAGCATAAGACTGCACTTTAGTGGACTAATACTCTTGGGGAGGAAAGCTAGCATTAAGAATAGCCGAATCAATCAATAAATAAATTATCTTTACACGAATAATGCAGCTTTCAAGGTCAAACACAAGCTGCATTATTTTTCCTAATAATGAGCTACTCCGCATACATTTGTATGCTTGTCATATTATTATTTAACTTGCACTGTGCTAAAAAATAGTGCATAGAGTGAAGAAGTAGCCTAGTGGTTAGAGCAGTGGCCTGGCAACCAAAAGACCAAGGTTTGATTCCCACTAGCACTTCTTGTGACCTTGGGCAAGTCATTTAACCCTCCATTACCTCAAAAGAAAGGCCTGGCAATCTACTTCCAGTCACACTGCCAATAAAACCCAGGAGCTGCTGGGTTGCTAGGAGTCAGCATTGACTTGAAGGCCCACGTTGCATGTTTTTCATTAAGAGCAAAAAATATACTATTCTGCCATTTAAGACATGTTATTTGGCAGACAATGTGCATTATTCCTTTAGTGCAAGTTAGTAACTTCCCCTCTAATTTGACTGTCTAGGTGTTACTAGACAATCTTAAGATCCCCATTCTTAACATCCCCAGCCCTGGCCAACCAGGAAGCAGAAGCCTGGGAATCAAACCAAGGACCACCTGCATGGAAGTATAGAATATGTACCATCAGATCCACCAGTCTGTCCTAAAATATATACTTTTAAAGAATTAGGTTCAAATAAAGCAAGTTTTCCTCATCAGCTAGTGAAGTTCTGTATGAAACTGTCTCTTCTAAAAATAGTTAATGCTACAGGTTTTAAGAGACTGAAATCCTATCCTTGGACAAACTAACCCAAACAGAAGAGACTACATTACAGAGGTGGTGCACATAGGATTGGGGAAGGAGGGAGGATGTCTGTCTCAACCATGGCAGGCTCCTTGCTGGCCAATGTGCAGAGCTTTGCCCTTCAGCTTTCAGGCCAGCAAGTGTCCCAGCAGCCACCCATGCATGCATCTGAAGACAGAGGAGAAAGTGTTAAAAATCCACCAACAGTGCTTATACAGATACCTGTTTTATGCTTTGGGTAATAAACCACACCATAAAGATTCTTGAGCTCACTTGGACTCCCGTCACAAGCACCGAGGTGTGCACTATACCTTAAAAATAAACAGGTTACAAATCTGTTCCATTTAGCAAACAATTGGTAGCTCAAGAATATACTGAAGGTACCATTTTTCAGTTTACAAAACTGAACAAACAAGTCAGAATCAGCCATGACTTCCACTACGTTTGTGTTTGTCCTTTTAAAGGTATCATAACCTACTAAGACTCCAGAATCAACTATGCTACAGCATAAGTAACTCTACTAATAGAAAGGTACACAATATCTTTTCAACAATTTATGCACTGTCTGTGTTCCTTAGAAGTAGATGAAGGCATGGTTTTAATTACTCTGATAATCCCTGAACTGAAAGTGATAAGGTCAATGATCTGGGTCTGATCCTCATTTAGAAAAGTTTGGTAAATGTAAATCAGACATTATTAGCATAGTTTACTTCACATTTACTGCCACACAAGGCAATTACTGCCACACTAAAAAGGAAGAACAACTGTTGTCTTCTCACAAGTGAAGGAGAGGATTCCCCACACCCACACACATCCCTCTCACCCAACCAGTGAGGAAAGATGTGTACATAGTCTCAGGAGTAATAAACACAAGAAGTGGAATTCATTTGGTGCCAGGGGAGAGATTACTCCAAGCTTGGACATATTCCTCTCACTGGTGGAAAAAAAATTGGGATTGTTCCAGGCCTGGAGACGCTCACTCCTCTACCAAATATCCACAATAAACAAACCATGGATCTGGATCCAAGATCAGAATTCACTGGGGAGAGCCCAATGACCCAAACAACTCACAGTACACCAGAGGTACTCAAATCCAGTCCTGGAGGGCCGCAAACCAGTCAGGTTTTCAGGATACCCTAATGAATATGCATGAGATAGATTCAAATACAATGGAGGCAGTGCATGCAAATATATCTCATGCATATTCATTAGGGATATCCCAAAAACCTGATTGGTTTGCGGCCCTCCGGGACTGGATTTGAGTACCTCTGCAGTACACTAACATGTAGATTCATGGCTTGTATTTTGTACTTCACTACTTTTGGATTGGCTCATCTCTGATTTCATAGGAAGTGAAAAACATAGTCATACGGCAGGGGTTCTCAACCCTGTCCTCGGGACCCACCTAGCCAGTCGGGTTTTTAGTATAACCACAATGAATATGTATGAGAGAGATTTGCATACACTGCCTCCATTATATGCAAATCTCTCCCATGCATATTCATTGTGGTTATCCTGAAAACTGACTGGCTAGGTGGGTCCCGAGGACAGGGTTGAGAACTCCTGTCATACGGTGTTCTGAAAGAGTAGTACATGCAATGTTTTCATAATGGCAGCATATATTTTAATTAAGAAAGGATGTTTCCAGACCCCAAGAGGGAAAAGATAATTCAGCACATGAGCAGTCTCTACTAATTTGAAAGGCATGCTTAAGGGTTTGGCCTTTGAAGAGGGTTTCTCACCTAAACTATGATCAGTGAGGGACTGGGGAAATGGGTAAGAGGACCAAAATCTACCTGATATCTACAAAATCAAGAAAAGGATCATTTGTTTCACATCTTCATAAAGTGAATCAGAAAATGAAATTTCAAGCTCACCGATTACACAGTGGACCAACTGAAATAAAAAAAAAAGAGTGGTTAGAAATCAATTTAGAACGTATGAGTCACAGTTTTACTGACAGTGGTGCAATGGAGTAGTATGTGGACACGGAAAATAATTTTTCATACATTTTTCCCAAAATAGATTTTTCTTACTTTTTTAAAATAATTTTATGATTCAGTACGATATTTAACTTACCTCAAGCAAAGCAAATGTTTGGAAAAATTTAAGGGTCTTCTGAATGCTTCTGTATAAACCCTTATGTGTTCCTTTCTGCACGTAAAACCGAATCATGGCAATTGCCAAAACCAGCCATCTAGGAAAACAAACCAAAGCAATTCTGAGCAAGTATGATCGAGATACTCGAGCACAGTGAAGAATATCCTGGGAACTTACAAAGAACATGACTCCTGACTGCATAAATTAGTAATTGATTTGAATCGGACAATTTGTTTGTTTGTTTGTTTTACATACCGCTTTATCCATATAATCAAGGCAGTTTACAAAGAACATAACTCACACTGCACTAGGCAATTTACAAGGAACATACTAAACAAGAACAATAAACATCATTATAACAGTAATTACATTGCACACAGGCCTTTAGGATGCAATGATGTTAGGCCAACTATTTACAGTTAGTTATTTACATCAAGATGGGGTGTATTGTGTTTCAATTCATTCTTTAAATTAAGGTGGTATTGCTGTGTGGTGAGGTGAGCCTGAGTTATACGAGTGGTTGTTTTCTTATTTATTTGGGGTTTGGTTTTCCATTCTGGATTGGTAGAATTCAGCAAATAGGAAGGTCTTGAGTTTTCTTCTGAACATAGTTAGATCTTGTATTTCACGTAGGTTGTTGGGTATTGCGTTCCATAGTATTGGGGAGTATAACGAGAAAGTCCTGTTAGTTGTTCATTGGTTTGCATTTCTGAAAACCATAGGGATAGTTAGTAGGTTCTTCATACTTTCTCTTCTATGTCTTGTTTCTTGTTGTGTCTGTATTAGTGAATTAAGGTAAGTTGGTGCGAAATTTTTTATTGTTTTAAATGTGGTCATTAGCGCCTTGTATTTGATTTTCTGTATCACTGGAAGCCAATGTATTGTAGATGGTACAGATACAATCTATACAATCATAAAAGTAAAGAACTATGAAGCTACTTCTTTTACTAAAATGGCCTCTAATACGAACAAAGAAAAATAAAATAAATGCATAAAGGATTTGTATTAGGAACTGAGAACTCAAACATTCAGTGCAGAATTCTGCTTTTCCTTTTATATTTGATCTACCCTGTTGGACCACAACTGGAAGTGATTTTAGAAAGGATCCAGCTGGTGTCAAAGGCATACTGAAAAGAAGAGAAAAAAGTGGGATGCTGCAGGCCTCATGACCTTCCTGTCTGTTCCTAGGTAATGTAGGACGAACAGATATCTGCCATTATAATGCATCATTCCAGAACTTTCCTACGGTTTCAGATTGTTGGGATATGCTCAACAACAAAGGCATTACAACTGCATAAATAAACACTTTATATTCAATTATCTATTTCTTATTTGTAGGACTGACAGCATTCTCAGTACTCTGTAAGAATGTGAATATATATCGGGTCCATTTCAATGGAAACTTTGAAATATATTTCCATTAATAAAAGTTCTTGCCATGAAACATCCTTCATATGCTTAAACAGTCAGTGATTGTTGCTTTGGTGGCAATTGAAATAGAAATTCCCCATTACACTCGGGACAAAAGGAGCCAGCTATAGGGTTCATCTGACGAGACCTGCAAGAAGCACGCTTCCCTGCACCTGGCATTGTAGCTGAGCTCTGAGCAGCAAAAAGAAAGAGAAAAACAACAGAAAAGCAAGATCACAACAAAAGCCAAATCCCCAGTTGAAAAGCGAATCTCTGTACCTGTCAGGCCAGCTGGTGAAACCTGAGAAGGGCTTCCCCAACTGCCCATACAAGACTGGCAAAACCAGGCTGCCTTTTTTTCCTTGTTTTTACAATTGAACCTGCTCTAGTCAAGCAGCACAAGTAAATAAATAGTACTGAATTAAAAAAGAAATTCATAAAAAATAGAAACTGCAGAGAATGCAGATACAGGACAGAGTGAAGAAGGGTCAGGGCCTAGACTTTCCAACGCCCACAAGGGGCCCCGTGAGGACCTCCTGTCCAGACTCAGGCCCACCAGTGATGAAATCTGTGGGTAACAGCACTGGACACAGGGTAACTGCCAGATCGAGGAGATAATGAATGTACCCAAACTCTGAGCAAACATAGGGCCAAAAGTCTCAATCTCACAGGCCACAAGACTTTGATCAGAGCCAGGAGAGACAGGCCCCTCTGCATTGCTGCACCAGTCCACACACCTTGCCACCTGCTAGAGGTAGGCAATACTGGCTTCTTTCACTGCTGCCCCAGCAGATGTACTAGTGAAGATATCACTGAAAGTTGCTCTGGTCTGCCTCCATCTGCTGGCTAGGAAGCATAATCCATTCTTTTGGACTGGTCTAGCAGGATGATAAGGAACACACAATTTACCATGTATGTTAAGAGGCAAAATGTGTATATAATTCCCCTAATGCACATTAGTAATCACCCACTAATGCATTTTTATTTTATATTAATGTAGACTAACACCACAATATATCTTCCATAAGGGGTAGTAGATTTATTTACATTCCTTTGAGAAGTAATTATATTGTTGCTATACAAGTGTTTTTACTACATGATATGAGATAACACGAAGATTTCAAGCAATCTGAGCTATAGCAGCAGTGAGAACTTTATTTGTATTAAGATTGTGCAGGCATTACTGTATCTGTCTACCACAGGAATGCTTGCCCTTTAAAAATAGTGGTGAAACTCAGTTACTTTGCGTTTAAGATGCAAAGATTTTCATGCCTTAAGAGTTGTCAATCATGCTAGTAAGTGAGGGAACACTGCCATCTTAAAAATAGTGGCGACATTTGCAAATCTTTCTTACTGTCTGGAACTGTCTAATGATATACGTTGTTTAAATCTTTACACAGATTGTGTTTTGTTGCAATATTAAGTGCCGTTTTCATATTAAAATGATTTTATGTGGCTAGAAACTTGTTTGTAATTTCTGAATGCAGAAAGCAATCTAGATATTTGAGGACAGAATTATAAATATGTATGAACTCAAATTATATTTTCCGAGAATTTAGACCCATTTGTAGATAAAATATATATGCACATAACATTTTGTTTTGGAGATAATCTTATTAATATTGTTTATTTGGATTACTGTATATGATTTACTTTGGGGGATGTTTGCTTAATGTGCGGTAAGCACTTACCACAAGTTTTAAAGTGCAGTAAAATTCCTGCAATAACTGGGATGGGATAGATTGGGATGGGATCAGGTTGGGTTCTGGGTGGAGAACACGCATAGCCTGCCGTGACAGCTATCGCGTGATACATTACCTCATGGTAGCTGTCATGACTGCCAATAGGATGGCTAGACTACATGCCACTTCATGAAGAAGAAACATCCTGACTCTCCCCAGACATCCCCCCATGATATCCTCCCATTTTGATCCCCCCCCAGGTATCCACCCATTCCAATCCCTCTAACTCAACAGGCTCCCCCAAGCCCACGCTACTTGCCTCAGTATGTAAGAATGGCCTGTGTGCTAAAAGCAGGGCAGATGCTGGCCATGCCTCTGCATTTACTGCACAGGCTTTTATTTGAAAGGTCTTATATACTGCTAATCTGTACAGAGCATTCAAAGCAATTTACAACCACATAAAGCACAATTACTTACCTGTAACAGGTGATCTCTGGGAACAGCAGGAATTAGTCCTCACATATGGGTACGTCGGAACCGACGGAGCCGGCGCGGGAAAGCTCCCCAGCTTTTCAGATGAAAAGCTTTTGGGGCTTCCCACAGCGCATGCGCGCTGCCTTCCCGCCTTCCTTACCAGCTCTCTTCAGTTCGAGTTTATAGCTGAGACAATAGAGAGAGGAAAGGAAGGTAGATAGATAGAAGATACAACTCCTAGGGGAGGTGGGTGTGTTGTGAGGACTAATTCCTGCTGTTCCCAGAGATCACCTGTTACAGGTAAGTAACTGTGCTATCTCCAGGAACAAGCAGGAATAAGTCCTCACATATGGGGACTCCCTAGCTAAGATGCCTGGGAGATCCCCCTCCAAGGGTAAACCATCTTCGTATGGATCTCAGGCATCCATTCAGGGAAGGTGGGCAGGAGTTGCTTAAGTATGGAACAGGTGTTTGAGGACAGCCTGACCAAACAAGGCATCCCGGCGGGAGTCCTTGTCCAAACAGTAATGGGCTGTGAAGGTATGAACCGAGGCCCAAGTGGCTGCTCGACAGATCTGATCGATGGATACAGAGTGAAGATGAGCCATAGAAGTAGCCATGGCTCTCACATTGTGAGCTGTGACATGGCCTTCCAGAGAAATATTCTTACTCTGGTAAGCAAAAGAAATACACTGAGCAATCCAATTGGAAAGTGTACGTTTGGAGACTGGAAGTCCCAAATGAGAAGGATCAAAAGCCACAAAATGTTGGGAAGACTTTCGATGTGGCTGAGTCCTGTTGAGGTAAAAGGCGAGAGCTCTTTTACAATCAAGGGTATGAAGGTTCCTCTCTGCACTGAATGCATGAGGAGCCGGGAAAAAAACAGGTAGATATACCTCTTGATTAAGATGAAAAGGCGAGACCACTTTGGGCATAAAGTGGGGGTTCGTCCTAAGGACCACCTTATCATGATGAAACCTAGTATAAGGTGGATTAGCCACTAAAGCCTGCAGTTCACTGATGCGTCGAGCTGAAGTGACTGCAATAAGGAAAACTACCTTCCATGAAAGAAATTTCAAGGAGGTGGAGTCCAAAGGCTCAAAAGGTGGCTTCATAAGCTGACCTAGAACTAGGTTCAAATCCCATGCAACCGGCGGAGGTCGGATGGGAGGTTTAGTTAAGGTCAGGCCTCTCATGAACCTTGCAACAAGAGGATGAGAGGAGAAAGGTTGTCCATTTATAGGTTTTAAGGATGCTGCAATAGCACTTAAATGGACTCGTACTGAATTCGTCTTGAGGCCTGCATTGGAAAGATGCAGGAGATAGTCTAGTAGAGAATTCAAAGGAAGTGCCAGAGGGTCAAGACCCTGTTGAGCACACCAAATGGAAAAACGTTTCCATTTGAAAGCATAGGAACGCCTGGTAGAGGGTTTCCTAGAGGCATGAAGGATATCTTTCACTGGTTGAGAAAGATTAAACTCATGAAGGCTTAAGCCTTCAGTAACCAAGCTCGGAGATGTAGGGACTTGGGGTTTGGGTGCCACAAAGTCCCTTTCTCCTGAGACAGAAGGTCTGGCGCAGCTCCCAGGTCCAGGGAGGAGCCCTGGGAGAGCTGTAGAAGTAGAGGGAACCACACTTGGCGTGGCCAGCGTGGAGCTATGAGGATCATTGACCCGTGATCCCTCTGAAGTTTGAACAGAGTCTTGGGAATCAAAGGAATGGGTGGAAAAGCATACAGGAATTCCTGACCCCAATGCAGGAGAAAGGCGTCGTTGGCCTGAGCTCCCTGACACGGAGTCCTGGAACAGAACCGGGGAAGTTTGGCATTCCACGGACTTGCAAAGAGGTCTATGTCCGGGGTCCCCCATTCCTGAAAGATTCTGCGTATCTGGTCCATATGCAGGGACCATTCGTGTGGAAGCAGAACTCGACTGAGTCTGTCTGCCCGAGAGTTTTGAACTCCTGGAAGGTATACTGCCAGAAGATGAATTTGATGCTCTCTGGCGAAGGCCCATAATCTGAGAGCTTCGTTGCAAAGCGACAGAGAGCCCGTCCCTCCTTGTTTGTTGACATAGACCATGGCTACCTGATTGTCTGTCTGGACTAAGACAGTCAGGTTGACAAGGAGGGTGTGGAAGACTGTGAGGGCAAGGAAGATTGCTCGCAGTTCCAGAAGGTTGATGTGAAGGGTGGTCTCCTGGGGAGACCAGGTGCCCTGAGTGGAGAGGTGTTGGAGATGAGCTCCCCACCCTGTTTGGGAGGCATCTGTTGTGAGGGTTGCTTGGGGCAACGAAGGTTGGAAGGGGGTCCCCAACAACAGATTTTTGGAGGATGTCCACCACTGGAGAGACCAAAACAGACGTTTTGAGGTGAGTACTTGGTCTGAGAGCGCTCCTGATACTTGAGACCACTGGGTGGCCAAAGTCCATTGAGCTGCCCTCATATGGAGACGAGCGTAGGGCACCACATGGACCGTGGAGGCCATGTGGCCCAGAAGTTGCAGCAGTTCCCTGGCTGACAAGTGACTTCTGGACTGAGCCTGGGAGGCCAAGCTGATTAGTCGTTGGCCTCGGACCAGAGGGAGGTAGGCCCTTGCAGTGGTGGAGTCCAAGTGGGCCCCTATGAATTCCAGGGACTGAATAGGGATAAGTTGGGACTTGGGAATGTTTACCACAAGTCCCAGATATTGAAGAATACGCCTTGTGCGGTCCAAGGAAATCTGGGCTTCTGACTGAGATGGAGCTCGGATGAGCCAGTCGTCCAGATATGGGAACACGAAGACTCCCATGCCTCTTAGAAATGCGGCTACGACTGCCATGCATTTTGTGAATACTCTTGGAGCAGAGGCGAGACCGAAGGGAAGTACTCTGTATTGGAAATGTTTTCCCTGGAACAGAAATCGAAGATATTTTCTGTGGGATGGATGGATGAGTATATGAGTGTACGCATCCTTGAGATCTAGAGAACAAAGCCAATCCTGACTCTGAAGGTATGGAAGGAGAATGCCCAGAGAGAGCATTTTGAATTTCTCCTTGAATAGAAACTTGTTCAATTCTCTCAGATCTAGGATAGGTCTGAAGCCCCCTGTCTTCTTTGTTATGAGAAAATAAGGGGAGTAGAACCCTAACCCCTGTTGAGGAAGAGGAACCTCCTCTATTGCCCCTTGGGCAAGGAGAGAGGAGACTTCCCGACCCAACAGGGTCAGAAGAGATGGGGGAGAACTGAATTGCCTCACCATGGTATGGGGAGGAAGGCTGGAGAAATGAAGTTTGTAACCCTCTCGGATGATAGAGAGGGTCCATTGCTCTGATGTAATTTGCTCCCATCTGGGAGCAAAGTGAGCTAACCTTCCGGGAATGGTGAGGGGCTCTGGTTGTTCTAGAGCCAGAAATGGTAAGTTCTCTAGGGGCAAGTCAAAACCCCTGAGGGGGTTGAGCCTGCTGGGGTGTAGCAGACACTGCAGGCCTTGACTTTACTTGCTTAGATTGCTGACGTTTAGCAGCAAAGCGAGGCTGAGCAGATTGTTGGCCAGTATTTGTGGAAAATCTGGCCTTCTTGTAGTAAGGCCTCTTAAAAGGCTTCTTTTTGGCAGGAGTAGAAGTAGACTTAGAAAGTCTATCTAGAGTGGCATTTTCTGCGTCCATTTGAGCAGCTTTAATTTGCCAGTCCTCACCAAATAAGTTCTCACCTGTACAGGGCAGATTCCTTAAGCCATCCACGACCCAGGGTTCTAGGTCAGAAGCCTGGAGCCAAGCAAGACGTCGGGCTGCAATAGCAATTCCCGAAGCCCTGCCAGCAACCTCAAAGGAATCAAAGGCTGCCCTGTTGGAAAACTTGGAGACCTCTGAAAGTTGTGTCACCACAGAAGTGAAGTCCTCCTTTCTATCCTCAGGGATAAAGGGGCAAAATGCCGTACCTTTAGGGCAAGTTCTCTGAGAAACATGCCCATATAAAGGCTGTAAGAATTGATCCTGGCTATAAGCATACTAGCCTGGAAGATCTTTCTACCAAAAGAGTCAAGGGTCTTACATTCTCGCCCTGGAGGGGTAGAAGAGTGCCTTTTGGGACTCTTTATCTTCTTCATAGCAGACTTCACCACAATGGAGTGGTGAGGCAGCTGAGTTTTTTGAAACCCAGGAGAAGGAGGGACCCGGTACATGGTGTCCAACCTACGAGAATGAGGAGACAGAGTTAGAGGAGTCTCCCACAAATCCATCAAGTGTTCTTGAAGGATTTCATGGATAGGCAGAGTAACTGCCTCTTTAGGAGCTTTAGAGTATCCTAAAATATCCAATTTTTTTGATCTGGGTTTCTTTTCAGAAGATGTAGCAATAGAAATCCTTTAGCTACATCAACAATGAAATCCTGAAAGGATAAATCCTCTGGAGGAGACATCGCCCTCTTTAGAGAAGAGGGCTCCTAAGGAAGATCAAACTCAGCAGAGTCATCAGAGGAATTGAACTCATCAGAAGAATCTGAGTATTCTCTCTGTGCTTGCAATGCACGATACGCGTACCGATCGATATCGAGATCGGGCGTATCGGGCATGGGATTGGTATCGGGCAAAAGCCTGAATCCAGCAAGTGGAACCGATCGACGCTTGGAAGTCGATGGTCTCGGTTCCGGTGTGGATACCGGAACCGGGGTCGGTACCGATGGAATCGGTACCGAGGGCGTCGCAGCCTTAATGAAAGCCAGAACGGCCTGCTGCATGGTCTGGACAGTATTGCCCATGGACGCCACTGCTGCCTGGATGTCGGTACCGGTATCGACCGGTACCCCAGAGCAGTCTAACAGGTGATCAGTCGAGGCCGTGCCATCGATGTCAACCTGTAACCCCATAGGTGATGCTTTGGAGGCCGGAGCCTCCCGCCGGGGTTTTTTGGTGTGGGCAGAATCCTCGAACTCAAGATTGAGAGCCTCTCGATCTTTTGAAAGAGATTTGCTTTTAGAGGATTTGCCCACAGAAAGTTTGGTTACCTGAGATCCATCCGGAGAGGAAGACCTGGATGACTGTGATGCTGGATTTTCTGAAGCAAACAGCACATGGAACTTGTTGGCCTGGTTCTGCATACCACGTTTAGACATCTGGGAGCAGAATGGGCAGTCCGGTATGGAGTGGTCAGGTCCCAAACATTTAAGACACCATTCATGGGTGTCTGAGAGAGAAATAACAGCACTGCACTTGGTACACCTTTTAAAAACCAGGAGCTGGCTTCTCCATGAGGAGAATTAGTGTAGGCCTGAAGGCCTAGCAAAAGTTACCACGTTGTGCTGAAATAAAAAAAAGATTTTTTTTTTTTTTTTTAAAGAAATAAAGAAAGAGAGACCGGCAGTACCGGTTTTGGTATGGGGAAGGCAGGTACGCGGTCAAAAGAAACAAATTTAAATAACAATTTCTTCAGCGGTGACAGGAACACGACCTGCTGGCTCCGCGGAAAAAGAGAAACTGAAGAGAGCTGGTAAGGAAGGCGGGAAGGCAGCGCGCATGCGCTGTGGGAAGCCCCAAAAGATTTTCATCTGAAAAGCTGGGGAGCTTTCCCGCGCCGGCTCCGTCGGTTCCGACGTACCCATATGTGAGGACTTATTCCTGCTTGTTCCTGGAGATAAACATCTTAAAGCACAATAAAAGCATTAAAACACCATTTATTTAACATAATAACTGAAAGTGTCACCATCAAGCTACTGCCCACAACCCCAAAACCACCCATCAATTAGCCTCCAATGCTACTCACATAGAAATTAAAAAAAAAAAAGACATAGCACACTTTTTAGAGGATAATATTATTATTATTATTTAGCTCACGTCTTTTTCAGGAGAAGATCAAGGTGAGTTACATTTAGGTACAGTATGCATTTCTTCTAGCTCTGGTGAGCTTTTAAAACTGTATGTAGAAAGATGAGTATATGGGTGTAAGTTAAATACTAATATAAAATAAAAATATATATATATTATATTGTTTTTATAAATGATATACATATTTACTTAATTAAGAGGGATGCTTACTAAAGTGTGATAAGTGTTTGTACTTACCGCATGCTATGTGCGAAACATAAAACACATAAGTGCAAAGCCTGTGTATTAACTGTTGGGAGTGTGCCCAGCATCTGCCCTGCAGTTAATACACAGGGCAGACAGTTACCACATGAGCCTACGTTTTGTTCCTTGGCAGACAACATGGATGCATCCACACTACCTGCTGAGTATCGAATGCAGGTCCCGGCATAAAATAAGAAAACAAAAGTTAAATCATGCAGTAGCGCAAACCAACCAAACACCCCCGCCTCGGAACATAATCCTACCAATCAGCCCCTCTTCCAAACACACCCATCCATTCAATCTGATCCTCTACCAACACTCATCTCACCTCAAGATCACGCCTCCTAATCTGACCCCCCTGGACATTCTCCCAGATCAGATTCCCCCTTACAGTAACCCCTCACAATCAAGTGACCCCATAGATTAGAGCCACAACCCATGATAAGGACCCTGACCACAGATGCCTCCCTCCTGGTTTGGGGGGCGCACTGTGAGGATTGCCGCACACAGGGTAGCTAGTCTCAGGGAAGTCACTCTTACAGATCAATCTCCTAGAGCTCGGGGCAATCTTCTTGGCCCTACGAGTGTTCCGCCACCACCTGCGACACCGACCTATGCTGATCCAGATGGACAACCAGGTTGCCATGTTTTATAACAACACACGGGGTACACGGGCTCGTATTCCCTCTGCCAAGAGGCGGTGGCCCTCCTCTCCTTCTCAGCATGCAACTGCATGCTTCTGCGAGTGGTGTACCTCCTGGGCCAGGACAACTGCCTAGCAGACAGGCTGAGCAGAGTCCTTTGTCCATACGAGTGATGCTTAAACCCAGGGTAACAAAGCAGCTCTTCTAACTCTGGGGCAGGCCCGTGATGGACCTATTCGCCTCCCTGGACAATACGGAGCTGCCTCACTTCTGTTCTCGTCAGGCACACCCAGGGAGAGTGGCAGCAGATGCCTTCCTGATCTCGTGGTCCAAGGGCATACTCTATGCATTCCCACTGACCCCCCTGGTTGCCAAGACCCTCTTCAAGGTCCAGAGTCAGAAGGTGTCAGTTATACTGATCACCCCCAGGTGGCCCAGGCAACCTTGGTTCCCTCTATTGCTTTCCCTGTCGGCACTCCCAGTCCGACTGGGTTGGACCCTGGATCTCCTGTCCCAGGAAGAGGGCTCCCTCCTGCATCCCAATCTGGGGTCATTAACGCTAACAGCATGGCTGCTGAAAGAGTAGTGTTGGCCCCTTTCAATCTTTCAGGAGAAGTCTAGGAGATCCTACTGACCTCCCAAAAACCCTCCACCAGACGGGCTTATGCCTTTAAGTGGAGAAGGCTCTCCACCCGGTGTGCAAAAAAGGAGAATCTCTTCTCCTGCCATGTACAATTAGTACTTCAGTACCTACTGCACCTGTCACACACCAGGCTGAAATCTAACTCAGTGAGGGTGCATCTGAGTGCCACAGCTGCTCACCACCACCCTATCAAGGGAAACCCCTCTCAAGCCAGCCCCTGGTCTCCAGGTTCCTCCAGGACCTACTGTTATCCAAGCCCCCTCTCTGCAGCAGAGTGAGACCTCAATGTGGTGCTCTCCCAACTCACCAAGCTGTCATTCGAGCCCCTAGTCATTTGCCATCTGCGGTACCTGTCTTGGAAAGTGGCTTTCCTTTTGGCCCTCACATCCACTAGAAGAGTGAGCAAACTCCAGGCCCTGGTGGCAGATCCACCATATACAAGGTTCTACAAGAACAGGGTAGTGCTCCACACACACCCCAAATTCCTCCCAAAGGTGGTGTCTCCTTTACACTTCAACCAAGAGGTGGACCTCCTCACCTTCTTCTCTCAGCCCCATGCTGGCAGGGAGGAACTAGTACTTTATACGCTAGTTTGCAAATGGGCCCTGTTCTTCTACTTACAGCAGACTCAGGCCCATCGAAAAGCTCCTCAGCTTTACGTGTCTTATGATCCCAGCAGACTGGAGCTCCCTGTGACTAAGAAAACTCTGTCCACTTGTGTAGCAGACTGTATTGCCCTCACCTATGAGTGAACTGACCTCTCCCTCAAGCACCAGATCACTGCACATCGCGTGAGGGCAATGGCCACGTCGGTGGTCAAACTCCGCTCAGTGCTGGTGATGGGAGATCTGCAAGGCCACCACATGGTCTTCAATTCACACGTTCACAGCTCAATACTGCCTGGAGAGTGAGTCCCGCAGGGACAGTGTCTTTGGCTAGGCAATACTCGGTAATATTCTCGGGGTGTAGGCAACTCCTGCCCTCCGACCCTTCTGTGTTGCTGTAAACTAGGGTCTTGCAGAGTCTCTCAATGGGGACTCACTTTCTGGTCGCCGTGATGCTGTCCTGGTTCAGTTCTTGGCAGTCTGGACCTAGGGAGTCCCATATCTGAAGACTGACTTCCTGCTTGTTCCTTAAGAAATTGTACTCATCTGTAACAGGTGTTTTCCAGGGACAGCAGAAATCAGTCCTCACGACCCTCCTTCCTCCCCTGGGAGTTGCCTCCCTACCTTGTTTTAGTTTTTACTGCTGTTCTAGCTATGTTTTCTGACTGAGCAAGATGGCACCTTTGAAAGCTGGGGAAATGCTCTGTGCGGGCTCCATTGGTGCCGACGTCACCCATATGTAAGGAATGATTACTGCTGTCCTTGGAGAACACCTGTTACAGGTGAGTAACTACGCTTTATCAGGACAAAGTAGGACATCTTCAGAAAGTGATGTTTAACTTGAACTTCCTGTCTGTGACACTATCTCAAGGAAGGCTAGCAGCTACAAGCTTTATCTGCAAGGAAGGGGCTGAGAGTACTGGGTTTCCCACTGCAACAAAGGAACGGAGAAAAGAGCAAGGCAGCATTAACTGGAAGGAGCTATAAGAACCGGACTGAATTGCAAGGTGCTTTATTGTTTATGTATATTGAACTGCTAAAACCAGCACCAAGAGTGAAAAGTAAAGCATTTGCTGCAACATTAGAGTGTGTTTGGAGGTGCTTAATTACATCACAGCTGGTGCTGGCTGGCTTCCCAGCCACAGACCTTAGGAGTCCCAGAGAAAGCAGCTCAGGCTTCAGAAATAAGGAACTGTGTGTTACATAAGAAAGAAGCAGGATCTGGGAGAAAGCCCAGAGAGAAAACCTGGCTTTAAAAGATAAGCTCCAAGTACTTCATGTTGTGTGTTTGGAAAGTGAAAAGCTGCCGGTCTTGAAACCAGACTAAGGGCTATAACTGCTGGTGCAACTCATTAACACAGACTGCTTTATTTCTACCTAAACGTTACTGGTGTGGGGGAAACTTGAGCAACAGCTGTATCCAGTGGTGCAAATGACTACTGTTAAAGTAAAGCCTTGATTAGAGTACACAGCTTGGAAAGTGTTTCAGCAAGGGGCTATGAATTGTGTTGCATTTAAAAGCCAGAATGTTGCTCTACCTAAACCATGCAACCACTTGGAAAAGGTAATTATTTCTTTTCTGGTAAAACCCTTAGGAATACCAAAACTACCACTACTTGGTGAATGACGCAAGTCTTTGGCATACTGATACTGTGACCTCTCACTCTTTTTGGAAGTAAAGCTCTTGAAAAATGCTGCTGAGAACTTTAAGTCATTGGGACTCAGTTTCCCAAACTGAATTGTAGAACAGCATGTAAACTAAATCTGTTTATCATTGTTTGGTGACGTTTATCATTGTTTCATTGAAGCTCACTGTTTAACTGACGTAACCTGTGTATAAGGAATACTTTCAGTTGCTCCCATAATAAAGATTTTTTTTTAATTTTTTGAGACTGTCTTATGGATTCCACTTAAGCAATTCTGACTAATAGATTTCACTTAAGTCATTCTGGCCCACATTAATCTTGAGAAGGAACTTCTACAAGCCGTCAGATTGTGGCAGGTGAAGGCCTGTGATCCACAGTGTCTGACATAAGCAGGTAGGCCTAACTAGCTTGACCTGTAAATGAAGCCTGTGAAGAGGCCCATAGGAATTGCACATCCCCCAATAGGCTGCTATTGTAGAATTAGAATTAAATTAGTTTGAACAAGCAGAGCTGAAACTTGGAAAAATACAGAAAAATATGTTTAAATGCCCCTGATAAGAAAGTACAGCTGTAAGGGATTTAATTAAAACTGCTGACAGAAAGGTTACAGAGCCCTGCTTCCCTACACGTACTAACTAGCTAAATGGCCTTGGAAGTAGGAAAGTAACAAGTTGGAGAACTGGCCATTGTAATTGGGACTAGAAGGAGGGGTAAGCAGGTGCTGAGCCCACTCTAAGAACATAATTGGATAATCATATCAGTACCGGGACCAATAGAAGGGGTACGGGAGGTACGGGAGGTTACCGGGACCAATGAACTAGTTTTCTATACCTAGAATGGAGCAAAAATCTATAAAAGTTGCTGTATTGCCAGAGAACATCGCTCAGCCATTTTGAATTTGACTTTGCTTGAGACTTGTGCACAAATAAATGATTTGGACCTTCTGAACAGACTCCTGGTATTATTGGTTTGTCTGCGCTCTGCTGCTACAAGATCAGTGTAGTGTCCCCTGTCTGCCATGTACTCATGCCCTAAACGCTGCCAGAATCATGGCCCAAAATTGTAAGCACTAGACCAATCCCTTTCCTATGGAGAAAAATGACTGGGCAGTATAGGCTATTTCAATAGGCATCACAGTTTGCTTTAAGTCCTGCTGTAAGCTGTACCATCTAATTGCATATGTCAAGTATAGCTCACAATTACACTGCAATACACAGGAGCTGCGGAAGCCTCTACGATACAGAGGGCCAAGCTCTGCCTTGACTCCACCCTAAGCTCCGCCCCTAGCCCCGCACAGCCTTCCCCTCCTTTTCTGCCTGTGGGGATCCCATCTCCCACAGGCAGAAGAGGAAAGGCTGCCGCAATCGCAGTAAAGACTCCTGTCTGCCCGCAAGAGAAAGGAATCTTAGCCTTGATCATGGCGGCTTTCCACTCTGCCCGTGAGGATCCAATCTCCTGTGGGCAGACAGGAGTCTGCTGCAATCGTGGATGGCAGGCAAAGTTTTGCTGAGGCTAGGGCCCATGTGATCCACCCCATTCTGATGCCTATGGCAATACTTTAAAACAAAAGGAATACATATAATCTGCTTTTTTTGACACGTTTACAATGAGAGAGCTCTGTGATCCCTCATCTACCTTAACAAACAAGGCCTCACTAAAACTGTGAAATTGAAAAATTGTTATGCAGCATATAAATACTTTTTAAATAAATAAAACTCCACTTTTGCAGAAAATCACTTGCCAACAGCACTAAAAATGATGTAGTGTGTCCCCTATGAAAAAGGAGCTCCCTTGATCAGGACAAGCTAGAAAACTAATGGTCAATAACTTAACATCCCTTTTCTTGGAAAACTTATAGAACACAGTCTGCATTCAACTCAATGACTCAATGAATGGCTAAGAGAAAAAAGCTTGCTATATCCATGCCAATCTGGCTTGATGCCTGGGTATGGAACAGAAACAGTTATTGTATCCCTGCTGGACAAACATCCCAGAAACCGAGACAGGGATTCTGCCTCGATACTAGAGCTTCTAGATTCCTCTGCAACCTTTGACACTGTGGACCACAATATCATTCTTGCACAGCTGGTGGAAACAGAATTTTCATGGTTCAAATCCTAACTGTCATAGAGAAAACGATTAATTCTGTTCAGCAACTCCACATCATCACCCTAGGCACTGATGATAGAGGGTAAAAGGGGCGCTAAGGGAGGACAAGGCCATAGTGGAAAGACTGAATTAATTCTTTGCTTTGGTCATTACTGAAGAAGATGTAGAGAAGTTACCCATGCCTGACAAAGGTAGTTACTCACCTACAGCAGGTGTTCTCCGTGGACAGCAGGAACAAATCCTCACATATGGGTGACGTCCCTGATAGAGCTCCTGTGCAGGAATGCTCCCCAGCTTCATACCTGCATGCCTCCTTCCCACCTGCCACTGTGGCGCCATCTTTAATCAGTCTGATAACATAGCTGTAACAGAAGACAAATCCTTGGGGAGGTGGGAGGGTTGTGAGGACTTATTCCTGCTGTCCACAGAGAATACCTGCTACAGATGAGTAACTATCCTTTTATTTATTTAGTTCTGCTTATATACCGCTTTTCACCGGGTCAAAGTGGTTTGGTGTTAACATATTTACATTCCTGATTTGGTATGCATCAGGGATTCCTAACTTATCTACAATTCTCTTTTGTCTCTCAGTCTCAGTTTATCTGCTGTTCAACATGGATATGTATTCTATGGGTGGTGCTCTGTTCTGTTCCAAATTATTCTCTGAATAAGTGGGTCTTTAGTTGTTTTCTGAATGAGGAGAGGTCCTTGTTGCTCCAAATTTTGGTTAGGAGAGAGTTCCATAATGACGGGGAGATGTTAAATGCACGGTTACAAGTTTGGTGATTGAACTTTGTCCTTTCATGTGGCACAGTCAGCACATTGTTTGTGGCCTGCCGTGTTGATCTTCCAGAGTTCAGTTGTGCTACTAGGGTATGAAGATTTGATGTTTGTTGCTGGTGTAGTGCTCTGTGAATCAATACTAATGTTTTATACTTGATCCTAGCTTCCAATGGGAGGATGTGAAGATGTTTCAGGACCAGGGTGATGCGATCAAATTTCTTCACCCTTTGAATGATCCTGGCTATTGTGTTAAGGGCTGTGTGTAGCGGGTTGAGAGTGGAAATTGGGAGCTCTTGGTACTGTATATCGCAATACAATAGTCCAGGTGGGGGAGTGTCATTGCTTGTAAGACTGATCTGAAGTCCTGGGAGTCTAAGAGCAGTCTGAGGCGCTGTATCATCTTGGCTTTGAAGAATATTGTCCTTGCAGTTTTTGCAATCTGTTGTTTGAACGATAGGGTTTGGTTGAGAATGATTCTCAGATACTTTATTTGTGTTTGGACTCTTATTTGGGTTGTTCCTAAGGTGAGGTGTGTTGGTGGGGTAAAGGTTTGATCCTTTGTGACAAATAATGCTTCTGTTTTTTTGAGGTTTATCGTGAGATTATTCTCCTGGAGCCATCTGGAGACATTGTTGAAGCAGTTTAGTAACTGTGGGTTTACTGGATTTGCGGTGGTTATTGGTCCATAAAGCATAATGTTGTCTGCGTATATGTGAAAGTTGATTTTGTGTGTATGTATTATGGTTGTAAATAGATGTTAAAGAGCATTGCAAATAGTGAGGAGTCTTATAGTATTCCTTGGGTCTGTTGGTATGGGGAGGAGGTGATGGTGCTGGTTCGAATTAGTTGATACCTGTCCATTAGATAGGACTGGAACCATTGCAGAGCTTTGTCCTGTATGCTGGTTTCTTGCAGTCTGTGTAGGAGAATGCTGTGTGAGACGGTATCAAACGCTGCTGATAAGTCCAGAAAGATGAGTGCGCATCCCGAATGTTTGGTTTGTATTCCTTGGATTAGTGTATTTATTAATGAGCCCATGAGGGCCTCAACTCCATGTGATGGTCGGAAGCCAAGTTGCTGTGGGTCAAGTAGGTTATTTCTGTCCAAGTGGTCCTGTAGTTTCTTTTATACTATCTTCTTGATGACTTTTGCGGCGAATGGGAGGCTCGCTACTGGTTTGAATGAGGTAGGATCCAGTAGGTCAAGTTCCGGTTTCTTGAAGGTCGGGAGGATGATGGACATTTTGAGGCTATTGGACATCCAACTTTGTTTGAGAGATTTGTTTGGAATGGTGGTGAGTGCTGGGCTTAACCCCTGTTTTGTCTTCTTAATCCAATTGACTGGGCAGGGATCAAGAAGAGAGGTGGTGATGTTGAGCGTTGATATAATGGATTCAATCCTCTCTTAGTTGATTTTTCAAATGTGTCCCATGCGGTGCCAGAGGCGACATTGTGGTCGTTTCCTATTGTTGTGGGTGGGGTGTTGAGTTTCAGTTGGAGCTGCTTATATTGTGCTGCAAGTTGTTGCGGTGGTATGTTTGGGAGTTGGTTAGAGTGATCAGGGGTTTTGGTCAGCTGTTTGACAATATCAAAGAGCTCACGTGGTCAGTTAGAGATGTGTTTATAAGCTTTGTGTGGTAAGCTATTCATGTGTTATCTATTTCAGTGCGGTAGTTGTTTAGAGCATCCATGTATCTTGTCCTGTCTGTTTCATTTTTTGTCTGTCTTTCTCCATCTTCTCTCAAATCTTCTAAGTTTATTTATTTATTTATTTACATTCTCTTATATACCACGCTATTCTGCATCAGTGTGGTTTACATTGAACAAACTGAAATTACATTGAACAGGGTATTATAACTTGGAGATAACTATTTTACAGGGAACATGGGCTATGGAGGGTTAAGTGGCTTGCCCAAGACCACAAGGAGCACCTGTGGGACTAGAAACCCCAGTCCTTCCGGCCCAAGGTTGCTGTCCTCTAGTGGGATTTGAACCCCTGACCTTCCGGCCTGAAGTACCTTGCCCCAACCACTAGGCCACTCCTCCACTCCGAGTTGAGTTTTCAGCTTCCGTAAGATGGGTGTGAACCAGCATGCTCTTGCTGGTGTCTCTTTGTTTCCTTGAACATGCTGCTGTAGCTATTACGGTGTTCCAATTGCTGGTTAATGTTTCAAGATCAGACTGTCCTGATTGTATGTTTGGTAGAACTTGATTGAGAAAGTTATCTTTATTGAATGGCTTGAATCTTCTTGTCATGTGTGTATCTTCCGTGATGATTATTGGTTGATAAAAGATAATGAAGGTGATGAGATAGTGGGTCAGACCATGGAACAGTTGTGATCTGGGGATTTTTGCTTGGGATGGAGGTTTGCGAGTTGAGGAATATGAGAACCAGAGCGTTGCCCTTGTCATGCGTTGGTGCACAGACAATCTGTGTCAACTCCATTGCTTCAAGGAATGTATTTGCATATTTCTCTTGCATGGATGGGAGGTTGAAATCACCAAGGATCAGTTCTTTTGTAGTGCTGGCAATTTCTGACACTTTTTTGAGAATATCTGATAGGTCTGAGGTCATTGTAGGTGCCCTGTATATCAGGCAGATTGATAGGTGTTTGTTGATGATTGTGAATATGTCCGATTCATCTGTGCTTTCTGTTGCATGGTTTTGGAGGTGGAGGTTTGATTTCGCTATTATGGCTACTCCTCCTCCTCCTCTGGAGTGAGAGCGGGAGCAGTTGTAGAGGCTATATCCTTGAGGCATGAGCTGGTTCATGAGTATGGTGTCTGTTTCTGATAGCCATGTTTCTGTTATACAAAGAATATCAATCTTTTGAGATGTGATGAGGTCTTGGATTATGGGGAGTTTATTCCTCACTGACTGTGCATTTATGAGTGAGATTTGTAGTGCTTGTGTGACTACAGGTGTTGTGGTGTGCTCTGGTATGATTTGGATTGGCGTGAGTCGTCGTTGTGGTTGTGCCTTGGTGAGAGTGCATAGTACCGGTTGTTTCTGTGATGTGCTATGTGGGAGATATTTTGGTTTGAATATTGCGTTTACATGGCTGGGTTATATAAGGTTGTACAGGTGGAAATGCTGCAAGCAGATACGTTGGTATTAGAAAAGGAGGCATGTTGTCTGCTGTACCTTGGCTTGTTAGTTGATTTGGTTGGAGTGGTTGTGTTTGTTTGTTTGTTTGTTGTTAGTCCTTCCAGTTGCTGCTTTGGATTTATGCTTTTAGCATTGGTGGTTTATCCAGGATTGATATGGCTTTGTCAGGGGTTTTTTATTTATTTGTCCTCTCCTGTGGTCCTCACCTAAGAACCATGCCAAAGGGCCCTCTGGCGAGGCCTTCAGGCGTGGGCTCGCCAGGCACAGGCGTGCCTGAGCGCCTTTGTTTAAATTCCCCCACTGCAGAGTCTTCATTGGTGGTAAAGTGTCCTGATTGACCTGCTGCAGCAGAGGGGTGGGAGTATCCTGCATTCCCTGCCCCTGTGCTGTGGGATGCCGATCAGTGCAGCAGTGGCCGGCTCGAGGAACGCCTGAGCACCTTTGTTTAAATTTCCTCACTGCAGAGTCTTCATTGGTGGTAAAGTGTCCTGATTGGCCT
This sequence comes from Ichthyophis bannanicus, assembly GCA_033557465.1. Lineage (NCBI taxonomy): Eukaryota > Metazoa > Chordata > Amphibia > Gymnophiona > Ichthyophiidae > Ichthyophis > Ichthyophis bannanicus. Next base: position 421,816,322 of record CM066031.1, on the reverse strand, counting down.
GCTGCAGCAGAGGGGCAGGAGAATCCTGCGTTCCCTGCCGCTGTGCTGTGGGATGCAGATGGGGCAGCAGTGGACATGCAGGAATGAGTCCTCACATATGGGACTCCCAAGCTATAGGCCATCAAAAACCGAGGAGACCACCAAGAAGCCCAACAGGGGAAAAGCTCACTGCAGAATGGCGAGAGGTCATAGCAGCTTAAATATCAACTTTGTATAATTGCAGAGATTCTCTCTTTTTTTTTTTTTTGGTAGCCTGGACAGAATAGAATGGGCCTAGGGGGAATGGAATTGAATTCTAATCCCCAAGCAGATTCCGGAGTACAGATTGGCTGAAGTTGCTATTGTGTTGGGAATCCCTTTCTAGGCAGTAGTGAGATGTGAATGTGTGGACTGAAGACCATATTGCAGCCCTGCAGATCTCTTCCATGGAGGCCGAGTATAAGTTGGCCACTGATGCAGCCATAGCTCTGACATTGTGAGCTGTGATATGAGCATCAAGGCTTAAGCTTGCCTGGGCATAAGCGAAAGAGATGCAGTCTACTAGCCATATTGAAAGAGAGCATTTGGAAACAGGAGCCCCCAGTTTATTGAGATCAAAAGAAACAAAAAGTTGGATGGACTTTCTATGGGCTTTTGTCCGCTCCCAGTAGAAGACTAAGGCTCGCTTGCAGTCCAACATGTGCAACGCAGCTTCCCCTTCGTGGGCATGAGGTCTCGGGGAAAAATGTTGGAAGAACAACTAACTGATTAAGGTAGAAATCCGATACCACCTTTGGAAGGAATTTAGGATGAGTATGGAGAACCACTCTATTATAGTGGAATTTGGTTTATTATAGTGGTGGTTGAACTACTAGGGCCCAAAGTTCACTCACTCTGCATGCTGAAGTGACCACCATCAGAAACAATACTTTCCAAGTCAAGAAGTTCAGAGGACAGGAACTGAGCTCAAAGGGAGTTTTCATGATCTGCGCAAGAACCACATTGAGGTCCCAAGACACTGCAGAAGGCTAGTAGAGAGACTTCAAGAGAAGCAGCCCCCGCATAAAGTGAACAACTAAAGGATGGACTGATATGGACTTTCCTTCCACACAGCAATAGTAAGCTCCAATTGCACTGAGGTGGAACCTGACAGAATTGGACTTAAGTCCAGACTCGGAGAGGTGTAGAAGATATTCAAGCAGTTTTTGTGTGGAACAGATGAAAGGATCTAGCACCTGGACCTCACACCAGACAGCAAACCTCTTCCATTTGCAGGAATAAGACTCTCATAGAGGCCCTCCTGGAGGCCAAAAATACTTCAGTTACATTGCCTGGCGGGTTGAACTCAGACAACATTAGCCTCTTAACATTCATGTAGCAAGGGCCAAGGACCAGATGTTGGACTGCAACATCGTCCTGCCATCCTACGATATCAGATCTGGTGCATGGTCAGGCCAGAATGCCTCCTGACTGGAGAGCTGCAGCAGGAGGGAAAGCCAAGGATCTCTGGGCCAGTAGGGAGCGATGAGAATCATTGTGCCATCTTCTGTTTTGAGCTTCAGGAGGGTCTTTGCAATGGCGTGACATGCACTGAGAGGTCAACATCTTGTGAGCTGTCACCTGCTGACTCAGTTGAGTCTCTTGCACCAGTGCTGTCAGCCTGTGCAGACGGTCGTGCAGAAGAAAGGCTCTCACCTAAGTCATGTCGAACAGGACTCCTATGAATTCCAACTAATGGGTGGGCTGAAGGTGGGACTTTGAGTAGTTTATAACAAAATCTAGTAGTTCCAGCACCCGAATGGTCATGTGTTGATTCTTGAACTCCTTCCAAAGAAGTATTCTTGATCAGCGCATCATCCAGATAGGGCAAGACAAACACTGCCTTACTACCGCGAGGCATTTTGTGAAGACATGAGGTGCTGAGGCAAGGCCAAACAGCAACACTCAGTTCTGGAAGTGTCTCCTCAGGACAAATCTGGGATACTTCCTGTGAGCAAGATGTATCTGCATATGGGTATACTCATCCTTCAGATCCGGGGAGCATAGCCAATCTCGTTTTTGAAGGTTAGGAAGCAGGGTAGCCAGAGAAATCATTCTGATTTTTTCTTTTACCAAGTACATGTTCAGATCTCTTAGGTCTAGGATGGGATAATATACCCCGATTTCTTGGAAATCAGGAAATACTTGGAATAAAACTGCCGACTTCTTTGATCTGGTGGCATGAGCTCAATCCTGAGATCTAACAAGAGGGTGGTGATGGTGGCATGAGCTCAATCGTGAGATCTAACCAGAGGGCAGTGATTTCTATCTGAAGCAGTTCCTGATGCAGAGAGTTGAGATGATGCATTTTTGGGGGGCAATTTGGTGGAAGTTCCAGTAAATGTGGTTTATTTATTTATTTGTGAGTTTTATATACTGCTTTTTCATCATAATCAAGATGGTTTACATATAATTTTAAACAAACTTATAACAGTTAACATTGAACAAAAGTGATATTAATAATGCAGTAATTGTTATGAGCAAATATAACTCAATAATATAAACTTATTTACATGTGCAGTGTTGCAGGATGAAATTCAACATGTAACATGATTAGAAACAATCTTCAGTGGTCTTAGTTACGGGTGTAGTGGGAGTGTTGCATGAGAATCATTGATATATGTATTCTTGGTGGTAAGACAGTTGTATGAGGGCTTAGGTGAATGGCTTTTATAATTATGTGGGGAATATATTCTGTCCTATTTTATTTTGAAAATATTCCGTGAATAGGTATGATTTGATTCTTTTCCAGAAAGTGAGTAGGTCCTTTATGTTTCTTAAGCTTTGAGGTAGAGAGTTCCAATGGCTTGGAGCACAGAAAGTACAGTAAATGCCCTGTTGCCTGTTGACTGGTTTGTTTTCCTAAAGTCTATAGGTATTACCAGAGAGTTTTGCTTATCTCCTCTTCTTTGTTTTGATTCAGGTAGAGTCCTTCTTAACGAATTTGAATGTGATGGGGCCAAGTTATATAGAATCTTAAATGAGGTTACTAAAGATTTGTATTTGATTCTACATGTTACAGGCAGCCAGTGCAGTTGGAAGAGAATGGGTGTGATATGGTCAGTTTTTGTCACTTTGTTAATGGTTCTTGCAAGTGCATTTTGTGCTGTTTGTAACTGATTTAGTGTTGTTTCAACAAGCCTTGTAGTATGCTATTGCAATAGTCAAAATGGGGGTTGATCAGTGCCTGTAGAACCGAGCGGAAGTCCTGAGCTGAGAGTAGTGGTCATAGGTTTTGGGTCATCCTGATTTTATTGTCGATTGTCCAAGTTGTTAAGGTAATGTGTTAAATTAGGTTTAGCTTTTGATCTAGTATCACTCCTAGATATCGCACCTCATTCTTAATTTCAAGGTATGCATCTCGGACTTGTATTTTGTCTGGTGTTGTAAAGTCCTTATCTCTAGTGAAGAAAAGGACCTCCATCTTGTTAAAGTTTTACTGAGGTTGCATAAGTCTAGCCATTGCGAAGTTTCATTGAAACAGTCTGTGATCTGTACAAAGATGGGTTTCCTTGTACAAAAGAGGTGAATAACATTATGTCATCTGCATAGGTTCAGCAGTGTACCTTGTGTGCTTGGAATATCTTGCAGATCAGCTGGAGGTAAATATTAAACAGTGCAGATAGGGCTGACCCCCATGGTAATCCTCGATGCTGGCTGTATGTTCTCGATGTTAAGTTCCCTATTTTTACCTGCTGTGTCCGATCTGAAAAGTATGATTTGAACCATAGGAGTACAGTTCTGTTGATGCCAATCTGTTGGAGCCTTACCAAAAGTATATCATGGTTGATGGAATCAAATGCTGAGGATAAGTCTAAGAATATTAATATGTAGGCTTGTTTGGTTCTTTCTGTGCCTCGTATGAGCCCATCAAATAGTGTCATTAGTCTTGTTTCCATGCCATGGTAAGACCTGAAGCCATGTTGGTGTTTATCCAGACATGCGTTCATGTCTAGGTGGTCCTTGAGTTGGCTTTGTATGTTTTTTTCGATAATTTTGGCTAAGAATGGAAAGTTTGATATGGGCCTATATGATTTGGGACAACTCTTATTCATTGTTTTTTAGGATGGGACAGATAGTTGCTTTCTTTAAGGTCTTTGGCATGTGACTCAGTGAGAAGGAAAGGTTTAAGATTTTGAGGATAGTGGGTGCCATTTTGGTTCTTGTTAGTTTGACCCACCTTACCGGACATGGGTCTCGATGAGATGTTGTTGTATTTATAGATGTAATGATCTGGAGTAACTGGTCAGTATTGATTTTGGAGGAGGTATTCCATGAAGTGACACTATCGCTGTTATCAGGTTTGTCCATCACTAAAGCTGAATTTGGCCTAAGCAGTTTTCTCTTGTAATGGATGATCTGTAGAACCCATGAGTCTGAGGTTATGAGGGCCCACCTTTCTGCAAAAAGAGTGAGCCTTCCCCCAACCAAAGGGTTTTCTACTGTGATTATGGAACAGTGTCTATGCTCCGAAGGAACCAGTCAAAACCCCACTCCAGGTTTTGGCTGAGGAGTCGGCTGGGCTTTCTGAGCCTTGAGCTGGGAGGTTTGGAGCCCAGGAAAGTACCTACGCCTACAAGGATAATAGGTCTTTTTCTGGCCCCCACCTTGGTACCTCCTATGATAGGAGGCCAGCTCAGATATGTGCCTTGAGAGTCTGGTAAGAGTGACATGCTGCATTTCAATATAGCCAGCCTTCTCTTCAACCTGTTCGCTGAAGAGATTTTCACCATGGCACAGGATGTCTGTCAGCTTGTTCTGTAATGATTGTTCCAGGTTTGACAACTAGATTCAGGCAAATCTCTGGGCACCAATACCTGTGGCGGCATTTCTCAATGCCGTCTCAAAGATGTCATAGGCGCCTGGACCATGAACTTTGAGCAGTTCTTACCATGGGCCACTAGAGAACGATACTAATCTGATTTCTCTGGAGGAAGAAACTGGGCAAGATCAGCCAAGTAGCACATGATGTCCTTCAATAACATGCCCATGTACAGCTGGTAAGAAGCCAGGTGGACTACAAGCATGGAACTCTGAAAACACCTTCTCCCTAAAGAATCCAATGTTCAAACCTCCCTATCTAGGGGCACCGAGGAATAGGTCTGGGTACTCTTGATTCTCTTTAGGGCAGATTCAACCACCAAGGAATGGTGCAGAAGCTGAGACTTCTCGAATCCAGGAGCCTTCTGAACTCTGTACATGGAATCAAGCCTTCTACTGACAGGAGGCACAGTGAGGAGGTTCTCACACATTCTCATCTGTACTCTTCAGGATGCAGTGTACAGGCACCGTCACTGCCTCTTTAAGGGCCACGGAGCACTGCAGGATCTCCAAGTCTTCTATTCTGGGCTCATCCTCAGTCTCCAAAGAAAATGATTTGACCTTGGCCCTTACAAACTCTTGGAAGGTCATGTCCCCAGGAAGGAACTTACACCATTCATGTTGTGGAGAAGGGTCTGATGGGAGTTCAGAGGACCTGCCCTCTGACAAGTCCTCAGATTCCACTTTGGTGACCCAGCCTTTAGTGTCAGACTCGGAGAGGAAATCAAAGTACTTCTGGATCTCTGCCTGGATCTCTCTCCTGCCCCGAGGGGATTGGGAGCTCCTTCGCGAGCGATGATGCACTGATACCCATCTATACTTCGAGGGTGCATCAGAACCTGAAATGCTAAAGAGGGATATTAGCCAGGCAGGCACTGGTATCAGGGCCCTTTGATGCCCTAATGATGATGCCCCTTCTGCAGGCAGGGCATGCATCTCGAGGATCAGCTGTATGGTGACCGATATCAGTGCAGGCAACGTCAAGGCCCCGGCATGCTGCACAGCCAAAAGTGCAATGCATTCCTCGAGTGCTTGCAGAAGGTGCTTCTCCATGGTGTCAATTCCAAAGGCTGTGGCACCTGAGCAACTTCGACTGATGTACCCAGTATCTATACGGGGTATAGGCAGCTCGATCTCAGCTGTCAGTGCTCCTCCGATGTCTTGAAAGATGAGTGCCCCTCAAAGGTGCTCTGAAGGGAGGAGAGCTCATGTGGACCACATCGCTCTTAACGCCATCCCTCAATGGGCTCCAATGCCGATGTACCAGAACCTTCACTCACTGTTTGGTGCGGTCACACCTCGACATCGAAGAAGATGAGGCCAAATCCTTCCTCATCTTCCAGTGGAGTTCTATTGATGGCCAATGTTCTGGGGGCACTACGGGTGCATGGCTCCGAATGAGTCTGAGAGCTTCTCAATATCGATGCACCACCAGTGTCCGATGCAGCCTTGGAAGCCAAAGAGACTGATGCCGTCGATGCCGAAGGCAATAGATCAGACTTCTGAGTGCCAAAAGGTGATTCACACTGCTTCTCATGACCTTTGAGTCCTCTTTTTGTCATCTGCAATGCAAGTTACAAGAAGAGGGCTGATGACTGGAAGGTGCGTATCCATGGCGGATATGGTCCAAGTATACTGGGAACACTTCTGAACCCGCTGGCAGGTTTCTGGGACATGTCATCCAGGAAAATAGCCACAGAAAAGTCAAACAGCTCGATTTTGGAAAGTGAGGTCTGACCAGAATACTGGGACCAGTGCAAAGGTGCAGCAAGAATAAAAAGAATAATTGAGGGAAAAAAACAAAAGGGAAAAGAGAATCGGAACAGCAAACAATTAGGTAAAAAACAGAAGCACAAAAATCCCCTGCAGGAGAGAAAGAAGAGTTTACCAAGCGTAGGATTTATTTATTTTATTTAGACAGTTTTTGTATACCGCCTTATCCTTCAAACAAAGCGGTCACAACACAATTGGGGGATACATTTTTAACACGTGGGGATATGAGACACATACACTAATACTTACAGGGAACATGGGCAGTGGAGGGTTAAGTGGCTTGCCTAAGACCACAAGGAGCATCTGTGGGACTAGAAACCCCAGTCCTTCCGGCCCAAGGTTGCTGTCCTCTAGTGGGATTTGAACCCCCGACCTTCCAGCCTGAAGTACCTTGCCCCAACCACTAGGCTACTCCTCCCTCTATGGATGACTGGAACATGTCCCTGGGGCTCCGTAGAAAACAAAAAAATGATTCAAGATGGCACCATGGCAGCAGACAGGAAGGAAGCACACAGGCACAGTAGAGCCTCCCAAAAGCTTCCAACAGAAGCTGGGGGGCATTCCCGCACAGCGGCTCTGTTGGGGACATCACCATACATGAGGACTCATTCCTGCTTGTCCACAAAGAATGGTATTTAAAGATGATGTATCAGAGGACTTGAAACAAATATTGATAAACCGGGAAGATATATTACAACTATTTGATAAACTAAAGAGCAGCAAATCACCTGGACCAGATAGTATAATCTGAGGGTGCTGAAAGAACTGAAATATGAGACTGCATAACTACTATTAGTAATCTGTAACTTGGTTGTGTTTCATTGTAAACCGCCACTGATCTATGGAAGTGGTGGTATATAAAAGCTTATAAATAAATAAATAAAATTATCATTAAAATTATCTGAATATTGGAGAATGGTCAATGTAACACCAATTTTTAAAAAAGGGAACAGGAGTGATCCAGGAAACTATGGACCAGTGAGCCTGATGTCAGTACCGGGCAAAATGGTAGAAACCATTATAAAGAATAAAATTAGTGAACATGTAGATAGTCATGATTTAATGGGAGAAAGCCAACATGGATTTAGCCAAGGAAGGTCTTGTTTTACTAATTTTTGAAGATATGAATAAACAGGTAGATAAAGGTGAGCCGGTTGATATAGTGCAGAGCTTTCCAAACTTTTATCCCATATGACACCATAGTAGCAACTGAAAATTCACGTAACCCCAGATGATGATGAAATCAAAATAGTAGGTTTCCAGTATCTTTCCCCTCCTTCCACTCATGTAAAGCAGAAAGCAGCAGCAACAGTAATTGCAGCAACAGAAGTCGGCACAAAGTTCCTTGTATCAGTGTGCAGTGTGTACTTACAGATCCAAGTACTCAGCATGGGTTTCCAGTCTAACAGGAAAATACCCAGGAAGGAGCAAGGGCCTATGAATGTTCACTGGCTCACAGGCCACATGCTGACTGGTGACTTGGCATAGGTCACAGTGAAAGTCCAAAGAGAAGGGGAAATGGCCATGTTTCTGTGACCCCATCCGCTGATGATGTGACCCCATTTGGGGTCCCGACTCCAAGTTTGGGAACCACTGTTATAGTGTATTTGGACTTTCAGAAAACCTTTGACAAGGTCCCTCAAGAGAGACTATTGACAAAATAAAAAAAGTTATGTGATAGAAGGCAGTGTACTGTTGTGTATCAGGAATTGGTTAAAAGATAGAAATTGGCTGAATGGCCAATTTTCTCAATAGAGAAAGGAGAATAATGAAGTATCCCAGGGATTTGTGCTGGGCCCGCTGCTTTTTAACATATTCATAAATAACCTGGAAATGGAAATAACAAGTGAGGTGATTAAATTTGCAAGTGACACCAAATCATTCAAGATTGTTAAAATATAAGAGGATTGTGAAAAATTGCAAGTTCTCGCTACATTGGAAGACTGATCATCCAAATGGCATGAAATTTAATGTGGACAAGTGCAAAGTTATGCACTTAAATAAGAATATAAGATATGCCATACTGGGTAGAGACAAAGGGTCCATCAAGCCCAGTATCCTGTTTCCAACAGAGACCAATCCAGATCACAAGTACCTGTCAGGTTCCCAAAAGGTATACTGATTCCATGCTGCTTGTCCAATGGGTAAGCAGTGGATTTTCCCAGTCCTCCATATTAATGGTTTATGGACATCCTCCAGGAACGTGTCCAAAGCTCTTTTAAAATCTAGCTACAATAACAGCTTTTACTGCATCCTCTGGTAACGAATTCCAGAGTTTGATTATGCGTTGTGAAAAAATATTTTCTCTGATTGATCTTAATTGTGCTACATTGTAGCTTCCACATTAAGAATCACCACCTAGGAAAAGGATTTAGATGTTAAAACTCTCTGACCAGTGAGCAGCAGCAGCAGCCAAGAAAGCAAATGGAATGCTAGGAATTATAAGGAAAGGAATGGAGAATAAAACCAAGGATATCATAATGCCCCTGTATCATTCCATGGTGCAAACGCATCTTGAATATTGTGGCCAGTTCTAGTCACCATATCTACAATTGAACTACTACTACTACTACTAAAATTTGTACAGTGCTACAAGACGTGTGCAGCGCTGCACAGACACATATAAGATGGTCCCTGCTCATCAGAGCTTACAAATCTAGTCAAAACAGACAACACAGTAGCTGTAGACATGGGATACAGCTAGGGGGAATGGTAAGGAAACATGAAGGAGATCAGGTGAGTCAAGATCCGAAAGCAATAGCAAAAAGGTGAGTCTTCAGCCTGGATTTGAAAAGGATCAGAGAAGGTGCCTGACATATGGACTCAGGTAGTTTGTTCCAGGCATAAGGAGCAGCAAGGTGAAAGGAGCAAAGTCTGGAGATAGCAATAGAAGAGAAGGGCACAGATAGAAGCAATTTGCCAGAAGAGCAGAGTTCCCGAGAAGGAGTGTAGGGAGAGATAAGAGAGGAAAGGTAAAGAGGAACTGCAGAGTGAATGCACTTATAGGTTAGCAGGACAAGTTTGAACTGAATGCGGAAACAAATAGGAAGCCAATGAAGTGACTTGAGAAGAGGGGTAATGTGAGCATGACACAACAGTGTTGAACAGATTGAAGGGGGGAGAGATGATTCAGAGGGAGACCAGCAAGGAGTAGGCTATAATAGTCTAGACGGGAAGTGACTAAGGAGTGGATAAGCATCTTAGTAGTGTGTTCAGAAAGGAATGGGCAAATTTTGTTGATGTTGTAGAGAAAGAAACGGCAGGTTTTATCTATCAGTTTGATGTGTATGGAGAAGGCAAGAGAGGAGTCAAAAACAACCCCAAGGTTGTGAGCTGAGGAGATAGGGAGCAGTAGAAAATTATCCACAAAGACTGAAAAAGAAGGAAGGGGAGAGGAGGGTTTAGAGGGAAAAATAAGCAGCTCAGTTTTGGCCATGTTGAATTTCAAGTGGTGGTGAGACATCCAAGCAGCAAGGCCAGAAAGGTAGGCAGAGATCCAGGCCTGGATTGCCGGAGAGATTTCAGGTGTAGAAAGGTAGATCTGGGAGTCATCAGCATAAAGATGGCACTGAAAGCCATGGGAAGAGATGAGCGCACCAAGGGACTGGGAATAGAGAGAGAAAAGGAGTGGACCCAAGACAGATCCTTGGGGTACACCAACTGAGAGCGGGATAGAAGTAGAGGAGGATCCACCAGAACAAACACTGAAAAAGTGATGAGAGAGATAAGAAGAGAACTAGGATATCACAGAGCCCTTAAAACCAAGCGAAGACAAGGTATCAAGGAGAAGGTTGTGGTCAACAGTGTCAAAAGCAGTAGAAAAGTCAAGAAGGATGATGATTGAGTAAAGGCCCTTGGATTTTGCCAGGAACAGGTCACTGGAGATTTTGGCAAGAGCTGTTTCAGTAGAGTGTAAAGGATGAAAGCCAGATTGTAGAGAATCCAGAAGGGCTTCAGAAGAGAGAAAGTCGAGGCAATTTATTTATTTAACCAGTTTTGTATACCACTTTATCCTTCAATCAAAGTGGTTGGCAATACAATAGGTCTACATTAAACGAGAGGGGAAGGGCGACGAGACGTACATATAGACTTCAGTAAATTGGTTCTTATTCTCCTCTATGCATGTCAGTGGGGCATAAGTATCCTACGTTACATGTAAAAAGTGTTCTTTGAAAAGGAGGGTTTTGAGTGATTTGCAGAAGTCCTTGATGTCGTTTAGGGCTCTTAGTTCATCTGGGAGGGAGTTCCAAAGAGCTGGTGCCGAGAAAGAAAAAGCTCTGTTGGAGGTAGTTTGCTTTGACTTCTTGTATTCGGTGGGTGTGTGGAATCTGTTGATGCCGTTGGCTCGTCTAGGTCTGCGGGTTGTTTCTCTGATCAATGTGTTGTGCAGGACATTCGCTGAGCATTGATGTATGATTTTGAAAATGTTTAGAGTTATTTTGAATCTTGCCCGTGCTGTTATAGGTAACCAATGGAGTTGCTGCAGTACAAGTGTGATATGTTTATATTTTGCTGTGCCTCTGATGATGCGTGCTGCAGTGTTTTGCACCATTTGAAGTGGGTGGGTGGATTGCTTGGGCAGTCCTTGATATAATGAGTTTCTGTAGTCCAGTATAGGGGTGATTACTGCCTGACACACGGTGCGGAAGTTGTCCTGAGTGAGGATTAGTCGGAGTCTCCTGATGATTTTTAAACGGTGGTATGCCTTTGCTGTGGTTTTATTTATATAAGATTGTAAGTTCAAATTCTTGTCCAGGATGATGCCTAGGTATTTCACCTCGTCCCTTGTAGATATTGTTTTGTTTAGTACATTGATGGCTTGAGGTGGGTTGAAGGTGGGGTTCCTGGAAATGAACAATGCCTCTGTTTTGTCAAAGTTAAGTTTGAGGTTATTGTCAGCAAGCCAGTTGTTCATGTCCTCAAGGCACTGGATCATACGAATCGTATCACATGCCAGTGTGTCTACTGGGGCATACACTATGATGTCGTCAGCATATAAGTGATAATGTAGTCCGTGGCGTTGGATAATGGCGGTGAATCTCACGTTCAAGTAGTTTAGAAACAAAGGGGAGGAGGGAGATGGATCAACAGTGAGGAGGATAGGTAGGGTCTAGTGAGGATTTCTTGAGGAGAAGAGTGACCACAGCATGATTGAAGGCTGCAGGGAAAGTTGAAGTGGAGAGCGATAGGTTGAGAATATGAGAGATGGAAGGGACTACAGTGGAAGAGATGGAGCTAAGGAGATGGGTGGGAATAGGAACAGAGGAGCAGGCAATGAGTTTAGATGAGGAAAGAAGGTGAGTGGTTTCCTCCTCAGAGATCATAAAAAAGGAAGAAAGGGTAGCAGAGGTGGGGGGGGGGGGGTGAGTTGGGAGTGAAGAGGGAGAGTAGCTGACCTCATGGGGAATTGGAGTGTGATCTTGTGGAGTTGTCATGGAAGTAGTCAGCCAGAGTTTGGGCAGAAAGAGAGGGAGGGGTTGGAGGCAGAGGCACCTTGAGGAGAGAGCTGTAAAGAGATGGCGAGGGTCAGAGGCAAGAGAGTTAATCAGATGGACATAATAGTCTTGTTTGGCAAGTGCTATTGCTGACTGGAATGAGACAAGCCTGAATATGAAGTGTAGAAAGTCCACAAGGGAGTGTGATTTGAGTCAAGCATGCTCTGCTGAGCAGATGCAGGAATGTAGATAGTGGGTAGTGGAAGACAGCCAGGGTTGAGATACAGTACATAAGAACATAAGATATGCCATACTAGATCAGACCAAGGTCCATCAAGCCCAGTATCCTGTTTCCAACAGTGGCCAATCTAGGTCATACGTACCTAGCAGTTTCCCCAAAAGACACAGGTTCTGCAATGCTTGTACTAGGTCAAGCATTGATATTATGGGTCCCTTCTTAATAATGGTTTATGGACCTTTCCTCCAGGAACTTGTCCAAACCTTTTTTAAACCCAGCTACACTAACAGCCTTTACTACATCCTCCGGTAACAAATTCCAGAGTTTGATTACACGTTGAGTGAAAAAATATTTTCTTTTATTAGTCTTAGTTTACCCTGTAGCTTCCTTGCATGTCCCCTAGTCTTCCTATATTCTGATAACGTAAACAGTTAATCTACGTTTACCCGTTCCACTCCGTTCATTAATTTATAGACTTCTATCATATCTCCCCTCAGCCGTCTCTTTTCCAGGTTAAAGAGCCCTAACCTTTTTAGCCTTTCTTCATAGGAGTATCCTTCTATCCCCTTTACCATTTTGGTGGCTCTTCTCTGAACCTTTTCTAATAACGCTATATCCTTTTTAAGATACGGCGACCAGAATTGCACACAATATTCAAGGTGCGGTCTCACCATGGAACGGTATAGAGGCATTATAATATCTTTTGTTTTATTTTCCATTCCTTTCCTTATCATACCTAGCATTCTATTTGCTCTCTTGGCTGCCGCTGCACACTGGGCCGAGGGTTTTAACATGTTATCCACAATGACGCCTAAATCTTTTTCCTGGGTGGTGGTTCCTAATGTGGAACCTTGCATCGTGTAACCATAGTTTGGGTTGTTCTTCCCTAGGTGCATATCTGCACTTGTCCACATTAAATTTAATCTGCCATTTTGATGCCCAGTCTTCCAATTTATCAAGATCCTCTTGCAATTTTCCACAATCCTCTTGGGTTTTAACAACTTTAAATAGTTTTGTGTCATCTGCAAATTTGATAATCTCACTCGTTATTCCTCTTTACAGGTCATTTATGATTATATCAAAAAGCAGCGGACCCAGCACAGATCCCTGGGGTACACCACTATTCACATTTCTCCATTGGGAAAATTGGCCATTTAGCCCAACCCTCTGCTTTCTATCTTTTAACCAGTTCTTGATCCACAGTAGTGACTCTTTAGTTTTGCCAAAAGTCTCTGATGAGGGACCTTGTCAAAGGCTTTCTGAAAGTCCAGATACACTATATCAACCGACTCGCCTTTGTCCACCTGTTTATTCACACTTTCAAAAAAACATAACATAACAGTGTCACGCATCATAGGACGTAGCATAAGCAAAGAAAGAGCATCCAGAGCAGAGGAGAGTGCAGTGTTATAGGAAGCTCATCAACAGACTCAGATGCATAGTGGAGGAAAGAGGTGATGAGACAGTGGAGGAGAGAGCCAATGGGTCAATAGCATGAAGATTTCTAAAGAGGTTGGAGGAGAAAGGGCACAGTTGAGGCGGTGAGTGATGAAGAGTGAAGCTTAGCAGGTGATGGTCCAATAAGGGAAGAAGTGAGGTACAGAAATTTGAGGATAAGCAATTAGAGAAGAATACCAGGTCAAGGCAGTGGCCTTGCTGGTGAGTAGGGGCAGTAGAGCAAAGCTAGAGGTTGAATGATGAGATAACAGAGAGGAGCTTTAAAGCATAAGGGTCAGAGGGGTTATCAACATGAATGCCACAATTCCCGGGAATAATGGAGGGGGAAGATGAATCCAGAAAGAAGGAAAGCCATGAGACAAAGTCAGAAAGAAAGGTAGAGGTGGACTTGTCAGGGAGTCAATAAATAACAGCTAATTGGAGAGGGAGTGGAGTAAAAAAATGGATGGAATGGATTTCAAAGAAGGGAAAGGAATGAGATGGAGGCAGAAGGAAGGGCTGAAATTGGCAGGAAGGAGAGAGTAGAAGCCCGATACCTCCACCACGGCCAGTGGGACGAAGCGTGTGGGAGAATTGATAGCCATCATGACAGAGAGCAGCAACTGAAGCCGAGTTCTCAGGAAGGAACCATGTCTCAATTAGAGCAAGAAGATGGAGAGCATTAGAGATAAAGAGATCATGAGTAAAGGCAAGTTTATTTGAGATGGAGTGTGCGTTCCACAAAGCACATGAGAATGGAACAGAGAAGGGGGAGAGAAGAGGGGTATTTTATTTTTATTTATGTATTTAACAGGTTTTCTATACCGCCCTATCTTCCATTTAGAGTGGTTAACATAATAACAGCATCAACTTTACATTGAACAGGGAATTAAACTTGGAGATATATACATGTAACATATGAACTTAAATGAACTATTATACAGTAGGATTATAAAGTGGAACATTAAGACTTTGGGTTCAATAGTCTGTTATATTGGAGTATTGCAGGGGGACATGGTAGGGTATGAGAAGGGGACTGAACGCATAGGGTAGGTAGGACAAGAGGGTGTTCATCAGGTAACATTAACATAATGCTCTGTGAATAGATGTGTCTTTATGGATTTGTGAAAATCTTGTAGGTCTTATTGTTTCCAGTAGTGGTGCATAGAGGGAGGGCGCTCTGTTGCAGGTTAGCTATTTGGATTTAGTTTTTGTCTTTGGAATGAGAAATAAGTTTCTCGTAGAAGCTCAGCAGTTCTTCATTTCTGGATCTGTCTCGACTATTGGCTGGTGGGTGATTGGTGCCAGTTGATGAATTATCTTAAATATGATCATGAGAGATTTGAATTTGGTTCTCTGAAGGATTGGGAGCCGGTGCAGTGGTTTTAGTGTAGGAGATATGTGTGTGCCCCGCGGTACCCAAGATATTATTCTTTCTGCCATGTTTTGTATTAGTTGTAGAGGTTAGATACTGTGTTTTGGCAGACCCTGATAAATGGAGTTGCAATACGATCCAGTATCGGCATAATCATTGCCTGGCAGATGGTGCGGAAGCTCTTCTTATCTAGGAGTGGTTGAAGTCTGTATTATTCGCAGTTTATGGTATGCTGATCTTGTTGCTTTAGAAATTTAAGTTACGATCCAGTATGACTCCAAGATACCTCACTTCCTGCTTGATCTCTATGTCGCATTGATGTATTTTAAGTTTGTTCGGGGCTGTGAATGAGCTATTACAGGTTATGATGAGCGCTTCCAATTTGGTATAGTTTATGTGGATGTTTTGTTGATGTAGCCAGTTGGTCATTGTTTCTAGACAGGATATAATCATTGTAAAATTGGGTTGAGCTGTGTGGAATGGGGCAAAGACCATTATATCGTCTGCATAGATTTGGTATTCAATGTTGTAGCTTTTTATTATGTCACATAAGGTTGAAGGTATATATTGAATAATACAGCAGAGAGTGCTGATCCCTGAGGTATCCCTTGTGGTTGGTCAAGAATCCTGGAGTAGTTGGGGACAGACTTTACTTGTAGTTTGCATTGACTGAGGTAGGAAGAGAACCATTGGAGGGGGATGGTATTTAAGCACATAATCTTCAAATGGTCCAGTAGTGTTGAGTGAATTATAGAGATAAACACCACTTTGATATCAATAAAGATCAAAAGCACACCCAATCTGACATCATCAATAGTAGCTATGATTTTATCTAGTAAAGAAGTGAACAGCGTTTCCACACTATGATTTGGCTTGAACCCATATTGGTGGGGTTGAAGCGGGGTATGGAGGCCAATATGATCCTGCAATTGGGTTAGCATTACTTTCTCTATCAGTTTTGTCATAAATGGGAAACTCGAGATGGGTCTGTAGGAACTGGGGTTTGATGGATCTAGCATTTGGTTCTTTAGTATGGGCCTCACAATTGTTTGTTTGAGACAGTGGGGCATGATTCCCTGTGTAAGTGAGAGCCGCATAATACTGTGTAGTGTAGGTGTCAGTTGTTTAGCAGTTAGCTTAATCCAAGAGACAGGACAAGGATCAAGGGGAAAGGTAGTGGTGTTAATTTTGGTCACTATGTTTTGTAATTGGTCAGTGGAGGGTGTGTAGAAAGAGTTCCATTGATCATGGGACTCTTGGATGTGATTATTTTCTTCTGGCTGGGTCAGTGGATGCGAGGTGGCATTTCGTAGTTTTCCTTCTAGATAGTCGGCCATGGTTTCAGGGTTAAGTGATGTGGTCCTATCGTGCCTTAAATTATTCCTTGGTTAGGGAATGTGCCCTGTCAAAGAGTTCACGTGGTTTATTTAGGGATTTCAGGATGAAGTTTGTATGGTATTCCTTTTTACTAGTATTGATTTGATGTTGGTATTGTTGGAGTTTTGTGGTGTATTTGTGTAGGTTTTCTTGTGCCTTGGCCCGTCTCCATTTTCTTTCAGATTTCCGGAGGGATTTTTTTAAGTCATTGATCTATTTTGAGAACCGCGGTGCAGAGTGATTTCTATGATTACTCAAGTGTTTGCTTGTCAGTGCTGAGGCTTGCTTCAGGGTGGATTCCAGTTATCTATTGCATTTTCGAGGTTTGTTGAGGTAGGTATTAGATTCGGAATTACCTCTTTTATGAATGTGTCAATATTGACATTGGAGAATCTCCTCCGTTCTTTTGGCACCTCTTTAATTGAAGCACTCTTTGATGGGATCACTATCGTCATGCTTAGTATGTGATGATCCAACCATGGTGGTGATGTAGAAGTTGGAATGGGTGGATGGGGGTGTTGGTTAAGTAGGGTATTAGGAATATAGATGAGATCCAAAGTTGCTCCTTTTCTATGTGTTGGGCCATGGAATTTGTGTGTATTGCAGGTCCGTCATTGCTTTCAGGAATGCCTGCACAACTTTACTTGGTGTTGATGGGATGTTGAGGTCACCAAGCAGGACAAGGGGCTTTTTGCTTCCTGAGTATTTACAAATTTTCTCAAGGATGAGCGAGAGGTTTTCATCTTGGCTGTTTGGGGTTCTGTATACTAGACAGATAGAAATGAAATTGTTGGATATTGTTAGCATATTGCACCCCTTTGTGGAGCGTGAAAAGACCATTTTAAAGCCCATGTTTTTCCTTGATATTGTAAGAATGCCCCCTTTTCCTTTTGCAGATCTTGTACAGCTGTGTGTAGTATATTCATTAGATGTGATTTGATTGATGAAACTTGGTTGACAGACACAGACCAAGTTATCAGTTACACACATTCGGGGTCATTCTGAGCCGTGAATAGTAAGGATGGACATCCCGTTGTGATGTCCATCCCCGTTATTTGGCCCCTATGCTAACCCCGACTAACTTCCCCATATGTTGTATGGGGAGGTTAGATGGGGGCGGGAAAGGGGCGTTGCAGAGGTGGAGTTAGGCTGGGCAGTGGGAGGTCCACGGCCCTGGACATACAGGGCCAATTCCAATGTCGGCCCTGTACGTCCAGAGCCGTCAGACTAAATGGGGAACTTATTCCACCTCAGAGGTGGAATAAGTTCCCCTGGTTGGTGGGGGACGGCAGGCCCAGGCAGTGGAGGAGATAGGAGGGGGTAGAGGAGATTCCCCACAGCCTGACCCTGGCCTTGGGAGGACACAGAAAGGAGCAGCGTTTCTTGCACAACCAACCGGGATACACAATGGAGCAAGAGACGGAGAAAGTGTGGATATTTGTTAAACCTTTAATGGTAAGAGTCTCAAAAATGGTAAAGGGGATGGAAGGATGCCCCTATGAGGAGAGGCTTAAAAGGTTGGGGCTCTTCAACTTGGACAAGAGATGGCTGAGGGGTGATATGATAGAAGTCTATAAATCAATGAAACGTAGATCGGTTGTTTACGCCATCAAAAAGTAGAAAGACTAGAGGACAAACAATGAAGCTACAATGTAACCCATTTAAGACTAATAGGGAAACTATTTTTTCACATAACATATAACCAAACTCTGGAATTCATTACTGGAGGATGTACAAGGTAAGGTAAAAAAAAGAATAGATACTTGTACAATAACACAAGAAGTATAATACTGACAGTTATTGCACTCAGTCTCCTTCAAATTAATCCTCTTCCGATAAAACACACTTCCTCCAGCGTTCCTGCCACTGCTGGGAACAATTTTGAAATGCCTCTTTCGTTATGCTATGAAGCTGCTGTGTTGAATTTTGCTTAATGGTCTCCAAGTCATTGAATCTCCTTCCTTCCTTTCAGTGGTAATTTTAGTTTTGGAAACAAGAAAAAGTCACAGGGTGTAAGGTCAGGTTAGTACAGGCCAAGAACTGCTGGACAAGATGCAATGTGCAGATGGGGTGTTATCGTGATGAACCAACCGTTCACCATTTCTCTGCAACTCTGGCCTCTTACGACAAACTGCATTCAGAACTTGGACATAGTACTTCTTATTGATAGTCTGGCCTTTTGGAGCATACTGGGTATAATCCAAGAACCAGGCCAAGGAGGAGGACCAGGCCAAACTGGTAGAAAACTTAAAAAGCCTTTATTGAGGACCAGAGTGACTTTTTTTTTAAAAAGGGAGAAAGAGCTCCACCCACTGATTAAAAGTGACAATAACAGGGGTGGCTATCAGATTGAATGAGCTTTGTAAGGACAGTTGAAACAGCCTGAAAGGAATCCAAAGAAAAACTGTCCTTACAAAGCTCATTTAATCTGATAGTCAACCCTGTCGTTGTCACTTTTAACCAGTGGGTGGAGCTCTTTCTCACTTTTTAAAAAAAAGTCACTCGGGTCCTCAATAAAGGCTTTTTACGTTTTCTCCCAGTGTGGCCTGGTCCTTCTTCTCCGCCTGATTCTTTGACTGTACCCATCTGCGGGAAACACACTCTCTTTCTCTCCTGCATACTTATGATGAACAATACCCTGGTAATCAAAGAAAACTGCATGACCTTGACATTGCTCCTCACCTGACAGGCTTTCTTGGGTCTGGGAGAGTTTGGAGTCTTCAGTTATGAGGACTGAGCCTTAGTTTCCAGGTCATAACCATAAACCCATGATTCATCACCAGTAATAATCTTTTGATGAAATCTGAATTATTTTGAACACATTCCAACAACTCCCTAGCTGCAGACAGTTGATCTTCTTTTTGGTCAGGAGACAGGAGTTTCGGCATGAATTTTGCAGACACATATCACATCCCCAAATCGACAGTAAGAATGGACTGCACTGACCCAAAATCTGATGTTCATTTCTTCAGCAAGGTCCCTGATAGTCGACAATTTGAAGGTATTGCGCACGCACTGCTTCAACTTTGTGTTCATTCCTGCTCGTGGATGGCTTTCCAGAACATTTGTCACTGTCAACACTTTGGCAACCCTCTTGGAAACATTTGTACCAGTCAAACTCGAGCATGACTCATGCTTTCATTGCCATATACTTGCTGTAACTTGTCATAAGTCTCTTTGCACAAATCTCCAAGTTTCTGGCAATATTTAATGCAAATTCGCTGTTCAATTTTTTCACTCATCATAAATCTGAAGAACTGCTTTTACACGATACCAAACATCACATGATTTAAAAAAGTACAGGTGTACTGCAGCCACGCTACACTCTACACATGCAGAGCACATAACTAGGTGATTGCATGCTTAATAGCATCGTGGTGCGACATATTGCTATATAGCTACACAACAAGTCTCGATACTTTTTGATCACACCTCGTAGTAAAAGCTTAGTGTAGCTGGGTTTGAACAAGTTCCTCTAGAAAAGGTCCATAGACCATAATTAAAGAGGACCCGGGAAATCCACTGCTTACCCTGGGACGAGCATTGTGGAACCTGTGTACCTTTTTGGGAACCTGCCAAGTACTTATGACCTGGATTGGCCACTGTTGGAAACAGGATGCTAGGCTAGATGGAGCTTGGTCTGACCAAGTATGGCATTTCTTCTGTTCTTATTATTAAAAATAATATTAAAAGGTAAAAAAGCAGCTAAAAATATGAAAAATTATAACAACCAATAAAACATGCATAAAAGACATAATAAAATCATGATAATAAACTGTAAAAATGGTAATAGCAAATATAATAAATAAAAACCTAATGTGGCACATAGGAATAAACCACAAAAATAATTAAAAATATAAAAGAATAAAAAATAAACAAGAACCCTTAAAAATAGCAAATAAAATATATAATAAGACAACAAAAAAAGAACATATATAAAAACTTTATAATCTATTTTCTAATTTAATCTGTGAGGGTGCATTGTGTTGAACTTGTAAATCAGTCTTTGTTCCTCTCTAAGAAGGTGCTTGTCAAGATCACCGCCACACAATGACATATGTGTGGTGTAAATAACGCAAAACTTAAAATTTATAAAACAATGGTTATTGGTAGACAGTGTGCAACCATTGGTTTATCTTCCAGTTTGCCTGATAAGCAACTTTTAGGTTTCAGAGGTCTAACTCTGACTTTCCTCTTGGTTTTTCCTATATAGAAGAGTTTGCAAGGACAATGAATATGATAAATGATGTTGCTAGTGTTACAATCCAAAAACTGCTGTATTCTATGAGTAAAATGAGATGTGGGGTGGACAGTGTGGTCAGTGTTCATAGACTTTGGACAGATACTACATGCCCCACGTGAGTAGTGGCCGTGATGTGTCCGAGGTGCTGGAGCGCCATAGGGATCCAAACCAGATGATACCAGCTTGTCCTTGAGATTTGGGCCTCTAGTAAAAGAGTGGGTGGGTTGATGAATGACAAGTGTAATCTTTGTACAATGGGCCAATGTGACCTAATAATCTTCCTAACATTATTAGCCAAATAAGAATATTGAAGAGGGTATTCAAGGGAGGGAGCTGCACGTGTCATCCGTGGTGCTAAAAATGCAGATCTCTCTGTGTTTCTGGTTCGTGCGTAACCCTTTTTCATACTGTCAATAGGATAACCTCTGTGCTCAAAGCTCTCTCTCAGGAAAAACGCCTATCTTTCAAAATCCATTGTATCAGAACATAACCTTTTGAATCTCACAAAACTGACTGACAGACAAATTATATTTAAGATGCCTGTCATGACAGCTTTTGAAGTCCAAAAACCTATATTCCTATTAGAAGATTTGTGGAAAACAGATGTCTGAAAGGTACCATTTTGCAATGTGATTAAAATGTCCAAATAGGATGCTATTTATAGTAAATTTAAAAGTTCACATCTCTGCTATTGAGCCAATTAGGAAAAGCTTGTAGCTCATTGTCATTGCCAACCCAGATCATAAAGGTATTGTCAATATATCTCTTCCAAAGTTTGGCATTACTTTTGAACAGATGATTTATTTAGATAAGTACTTTAGAAATGTGCCACATAGAGACAAGCAACATCAGGGGCCATAATAGCCCCCATAACAATGCCCTTGATCTGTAAATAAAATTTGCCACAAAAGGCAAAATAATTCTTCTTCAAAGCAATGCTAGCAAGTCCTACAATAAATTCCGTCAGGATATGTAAGTCAGTATCTCGGTGGGGTAATGTATCGCAAATGTATTTTGAGGGCTGCATCTTGCGGGATATTTGTGTATTGTACAATTATTCAATATCAAAGGTGACAAGGATAGTTTTTCTTCTTCCAAAACTAGTTCATCTAGAGTCCTAATCATGTGTGTGGAATCCAGTACAAAAGAGGGGATATTTTTTATAAAAGGTCTGAGAAAAACAATAACATAATTTTCAATACAAACTATATGCCAATGATATCATGATATACACCTCCATAAACAATGACAAACCACATTACTTTACAGTAACCAACTGCCTCACAAAAGTGATTTCACGGCTCAACAACCACAACCTCAGCATAAATTACAATAAAACAGAAGCACTTATCATAACAAGAAACAAGGATTTCACCCCTCCAAATGTAATTAAACTACATGACAGAAGCATTACTGTCAAAAACGAGATTAAGTACCTAGGAATTACCTTGGACCAGAACCTTAATCTCCTGTCACACATTAACAAAACAACAAAAACTGCTTACCACAAGATGAGGATCATAAGGAAACTTAAACCACTACTCAGTCAGAATGACTTCCGTATGGTAATACAGGCCACCACAACGCCAACTTTAGGCTACTGCAACTCATTGTATCAGGGACTACCAGCTCAAGCCATCCAATCCCCGCAAATAGCCCAGAACTCGGCTGCACTTTAAATAACAGGCTCAACGAAACGTAATCACATTACATGGGCTTCCAATTAAGAGTCATGCCAGATATAAAACCACTCTTAACATCTTCAAAATCCTGCATGACAGCTCAGCTGAGGTACTCCAGGATCTCATAAAAAGGGACCCTGAAAACAGGCCAAGAAGAACGAACAATAAGAACATGTTCTTACTCCTAATGATTACTCCAAAGCTAAGCAAGACACAAATAGAGCGTTCTCACTAAATGCTCCGGCACTATGGAACTCCCTCCGTGAAATCCTCAGGGACTTTCACAATACAAGGGATTTCAGGACGAGTTAAAGACCTTACTGTTCACAGAACACTATGGTGACAATAAATAAAGCCAGGATGCAGATATGACACCGCCGAAGATGGACTCTGGAATCTCAGCCCAAAGCATGTTCACTACCTCATCACTCTACCCACTGTATATAAGTTACTGAATGCTTTAATCTACCCTGCATGCCAATATAATGTATGTACTATCCCTGTTAGCACTTTCATGTGGTTACAACCTGCACCTGTTACCCCTCACTTTGAAATGTTCTATGTAAACAATGAGAGTTGAATGTAAACTGCCTTGACTTAAGGAGAAGGCAGTATATAAAACCTGTTAAATAAAATAAAAGTATCAACACATAAAGATAAGGGCTCCAAATAAAAGCCAATGGCACTGACAATTGGCCATCCAGGAGGTGATGTATAAGACTCATGTATTCTAGGTAGGACATAAAAGGTAGGGATTACTGGAGATTTAACCCTAAGAAAGGATAGTTCTTTGACTGTAAGGAAGCCAGCTTTCTCTGTGATGTCCAAAAGTGCACAGATTTCTTTTTGGATGTTATAAGTGGGGTCAGACCTCAGTAAAGTCTATTAAGTCTGATCATGCAGTCGTGTTTCAATTTTGGCAATATAATCAGTGTGGTTCAAAATGACAATCCTGCCATCTTTATCGGCAGGTTTTATAATAATGTCTGGGTCATTCTCTTAAAAGTGGAAATAAGGAGGTCTACAATTTTCTGTATATGTTTATTTTGTGTCTTATTAAACTTGCCCCTGACACAGGCATCCACTGCTGAAACACAGCTGTGTCAGGCATAAAAAAATCTGTTCCAATTCTTTTTGTTTCCTCCGCTCTTTCTTTTGTCTCCTCAGATGAAATGGCCCAGAATATCTAAATAACTTTGCCCTCTACACATCTAAGGCCCTTTCAAGGAGCATCCCTAACTATACCCTCGTCAAAGGAAATCACATAATGTGGCATTCACCAGTGAGCCTTCTCAGGAGTAGCCCCCACACACCCTGGAATTCACTCTCAGAGGGACTATGCCTAACTCAAGATTACTTTATTTCAGGAAGGTGAAAGTTTAGCCCCTCTCCAAATCCTTTAATGGCTATGGTGACTGACTAACCAATCACACTGTATCTGGACTTGCTCGTCGCCCCTCCTCAAACTGAGATTTCCGTTCACCTTATTCAGCTGTACATACAATTTTCCCTCAATCTAGTCACCCAGTTTTATTTTCCCCAATGCTTTTGTCTTACCCATCTTGTCTATCTGTACGTCCTAATTGCACTTGTCCCCCCTGCTGCCCGGTGAGATGTTTCTTTGTATTGTGCTGACATTGTAAGCATCATATCTGTGTCATATGTATTATGGTGCACCATTTGCATTCCTGCTATATGAATGTTCAACTGTGTTGTTTTAAGTGTATATTACTGACACTGTCTCATATACTTACTAAAACTAGGATTTAATTTGCTTATCTCCAAGTTTACCACATTGTTCCAATGGGATCGTGTTTACTAAAGGGCACTACCCAAGCAGCGCAGGGTAAACGCAGGTTTTCAGCACTGCGCTAAAAAGTAACATGGCGTCCTGTACTGAAAACCCACGCTGTCCATGTAGCATGCAAATGGGTAGGGCATGGGCGTTTCCAGCGGTTTTAACGCGGTGAGCCACATTCAATGCAGGGGACGGCTGTCTCCGCCCCGTACATCTAGAGTGGTGCCCTATGCTACTAATGCAGCCCAAATCCATGTTACTAGTGTGATGCTTAGTAAATATGCCTCATTTTGTATTATGCTGAAATCTGGTCATTCTACTATTGTTATGTTGCTTCTACAATGCAAGTTACTTATGTCAAGTTATACCTGTTTTATACCGCCTTGGATGAATTTCTTCATAAAGATGGTTAATAAAATCTTAATAAGTAAGTATATAAATAAAATAAACAAATATGTAGGTGAAGAAATTAATCTTTTTGTGCATAATATATTGCCTAATGTAGTAGCAATCACTCAGGAAAAACAGGCACATACTGTATGAAAGTTAGACAGTGTATGAACGAATGTTTTTTTTACATGTGGAAAATGGCTCTTATAAAACTGCATAGCCAAATAGGCATATGAAAATAAAGCACAAGGAAAGAGTGTGCCTTCTTTAATCTGGACTGCTTGTAGGCAATCTCAGGGCATTGTTATAGGTGGAGATGGGGTGGAGCAGGGAGTACATGCACACATTTACTCCTTCTTCAAAGCAGATGTAGATTTGCTTGAGAGGATGTGCGCCCTACCGAGGATAGTTCTGGGAACCTATTTCACAAAGATGTAAATGCACCTATGTTGCCTTTATAAAATAATCACACATCACAAAAAAACACCACATAAATAAGTAGAAAGTTGATCTTTTAACCTTGAAAAGAGACGGCTGAGGGGAGATATGATAGAGGTCTATAAATTAATGAATGGAGTGGAACTGGTAAACGTAGATCGATTGTTTACGTCATCAAAATATAGAAAGACTAGGGATCATGCAATGAAACTACAGGGTAACCTATTTAAGACTAATAAGAGAAAATATTTTTTCACTCAACATATAATCAAACTCTGGAATTTGCTACCGGAGGATGTAGTAAAAGCTGTTAGCGTTGTTGTTGTTGTTGTTGTTAAGTGCCATCTAGTCAGAGTCCACTCATGGAGATCCTCTGGATAGCTATCCTAAATTGTGTTCGGTCTTGAGTCAGGCGGCTCATTGTTGACAGACTGGTACCCGTAGCTGCTGTTATTGTATCGATCCATCTCATTGCTGGCATTCCTCTTTTGCTTTGACCTTCTATCTTGCCAAGCATGATGTCTTTCTCTAATGATCTCTCTCTTCGCATGATGTGTCCAAAGTATGAAAGTCAAAGTCTCGTCATCTGAGCTTCTAAAGAAAGCTTAGGTTTGATCTCCTCTAGTACCGACTGGTTTGTTCTTCGGTCAGTCCATGGTATACACAGTATTTGCCGCCAGCACCATAATTCAAAGGCATCAATTTTCTTCCTGTCTATCTTTTTCACTGTCCAGCTTTCACATCCATATGATGTTATTGAAAATACCATGGCTTGAACAAGTCGAATCTTTGTATGGAGAGAGACATCTTTGCTCTTGAGAAACTTATCTAGGGGGTATGTTTACTAAACTGCGGTAATCGTACATAACGAGTGTTATGATGCGCTAACGATCGTTAACGTTACCTAACGCGCGTTATGATGCGCTAACGATCGTAATGCTCCGCGGCGCGGTAAAACACCGCAGAAGGTGGAGAGAGGGCGGAGAGAAGGGGGTCAGTGGGCGGAGAGTGGGCGGGGAGAGGCTCCCCTCACACTAATGCGCTGATTTTCAGAGCTGAATTCCAACGCGAATGAAAACCTGCCGTTAAATGCAGATTACAGGGGAGAAAAACCATTTCAGTGTCAGCAATGTACAGCCCAGGCAGGGAAACCAAAAAACAGTGATGTGTGATACATGTGCACAGAACAAAAGGGCACAGAAACACTGAAAATGACCCCAACAAACTGGAAAAAAACAATAACCAAGCTGGCCAATAGTGGTATCAATGAGAAACATCAACCCCTCCCCCCCCGAGTAAGCTCCATAGAACAGATATAAATCGTGGAAGGGTCTATACACCGTCCCCATACAAGGTGAATGAGCCCACAGTGAAATAGCGCTGCTCAGGGTTTTCCCCACCATCGGACAGGGTTCCTATGGCATGCACATGTCCCGCAACATCAGGGCGGGCATGTCGGAACGGCAACTGGACAGATGCCGGAGAAGGGGATACAGAGGGCCACAGGCGGCACATGCTGTGGTGGAGCTGGGCCACAGTGCGGACTAGGGTGATGCCTAGGTGGCCCATACGAATGCTGAAACAGCGGAGCAGCCAGACAGCAACTGCTGAAGGCCCAACATGGGTACGAGTGTGTTTCCCAAAGTGTCACAGGGGATAGTACCCAACAGCTACCCCCAAGGGCACGGAACATTGGCAGGCGGGGCTGGGAGGGAGCGTGGACGTCTATGCAGGCACCCTTACCCCAGAACCCGCACCATAGGCAGCCACCTACCTGCACACTGGATGGCCTGAGACTGCGCACCACCAGCTCCACCAGCAGAAGAGCATGTCAGCATGGTGGCTGAGGGATACTGGTGGTGGAGGGGGCAGTGGCAGCTGCCCAGAGCAGACCGTGGCCTAGCCCTGTGTAGGTGGGTGCCATGCACTGCAACAGACAGGCCCTGTCTGACCAAGAGTCATGGTATCACCAGGGAATGCACCATCTCTGTGATAACATGGTGGTGCAGTGCACAAAACCAGTGTATTCAGAAGCAGAAGGTCACAGGTTCAAGTCCCAGCTGTGGTTTCCGCCAACCCAGTCCTCATATTTTACCCACTACTATAACGTGCTAATACAGACAGAACCTTTCTTGCAGATGACGTAAACATGCCCAAAACACCTACATTTTACCCTACAGAGCACAGACACCATAAACATGCACATTACCTAGAGCAGAGCCTCCCAAATGCAGTCCTGGAGGGCCAAACACCATTCAGGTCCCATGCTGCCTCTGATAAAGATGCCTGTGCTGCATTTCTATGCGCCACCCCCATGGTATGCAGATGTATCTCATGCATATTCATGAGGGACAGCATGAAAACCCGAACAGTGTTTTGCACTGCAGGACTGGAGTTGGGAACCTCTGCCGTAAAGCAGCAGCCAACAGGGGCAGACACACCCGCATCCACAGGCCCCATTATCCAAAGCCTCCTGGAGAGGCAGGACTTTGGGCTCTGCGTGCATCTCCCAATACTAGCACTTGCATACCTTAGTAATGCCACCCTAAACCTGGGAATATGGTACACAGCTATCAAAAGGTTGCTATGATTACTGGCAGATAGCAATTCCTAGGTTAAGTACAATTTTCGGAGTGAGCTGCATCATAGCAACCTTTCTGATGTCTGTGGAGTGTGCTACAGGTCTTGTGTCTGACAGTGTTTACCAATCTGGGGAGTGACTCCTACAGTATTGCGTACCATAGCCATGCCTGCACTGTGCCCAGGACTGGTGTGGTGGCCTGGGCTGCCCAACACCTCTATAGTTGCACAATGCTGGCATAGGTGTGGGGAGTGTGTGTCTGTCTATCCAGTGTGTGGTGGCTGCCAACACCCTCCACAGCCCACACTGCTAGCACTGTTGCCAATATTGGCCTGCCAATGTGCATAATGAGGAGCAAGGCACCGTGGGAATAGCCTGGATAGGGTGACCTGGCCTGGCCGCATCTGCACAGGGCATAGGGCAATGGCTCGGACATTGTAGTACCCGGTACCACCTGCACGGACAGGGTGGCCATAGCATGTCCTGCTGGGAGGTCACTCTCACCCTGACTGAGCAGTGACCATGGCATGGCTAGGTTCCCCCATAGTGCTATATAGCATTTCTCTCATGTGATATTTATGGGTTTTCTTTTGGGGTTCAATCACTGACCTATCTGCTTGGTGTGTATGCTGATATCCCCGTTCTGGGTACATGCATCTCCTCCAGGACCATGCACTATGGACTGGCTGGCGGACTGTCTGCAGCTAGTATGTGTTTTGCTGGAACACCTTGCAGGGTGCCGCAGCTGTAGGCTTGCTGCTGGAGAATGTCAGATAATGGTGGGGGGCAGCTGAGCATTTCCAGACCTGCCGTGTCTGCTATTGCGTTATGGATGTGTACTGCTCTGCATTGCCTGCCCTGTAGGGTGTTTGATCCCTAGCAGGACTGGGGTGATGGTCCCCTCTACTGCTACCATTGCAGGGGGGGTAGAAAGTGGAACTGTTGGCGGGAGATCCTCTCCCCCACTCTGAGCCCCAGAGGGTGCGTTGGGTGGTGGTATGTAATCTCCCTGTGGGTCCCAACACCCCCCTTCACTTACATCATGTGACCATGGCACCCACACAGGGTATGCACTTTTCTGGGTGCATCATAGTCCACAAGGGCTAGATGTGACATACAGATTAACACAGGCATATCCTAGGGGTGTTTGCAAGGACTACACATTGGCACTGATGGGGACCTGCAGCATAGCCTATCTCAGCACAGCCAGGTGCTGTGCGAATGATGCTGGGCACCATACCTCTCCCTCAGGATGAGCACAGGACCCGCACACTGTGACGGTCTGTAGCTACTCTGTGCCACTAACACACACCATCGGCACCCCCTACCAGGCTGAGGTGCTGTGGGGTGCATACCCCATCTTGTGATCATCTGTAGACTGCTGATTTACATGTGCTGTGCATCCTGGGTACGGATGGGTTGACTCTATCCTGGTAACCACAGCAGAATGTGGGTGTGGTGCCGTGGAGTCCTCCTGTAGCCAGCCAGGTGTTTATTAGCAGCTCTAGCCCACTGGTTACTTCACTGCCCATGGAGCCAGAGGTCATGGGTTCAAAACCCACAGTGGGGTTCATCGATAGGGCTGTCTTAGGCATGGTCTATTTTTATTGTATATTAGTGCTGCAAGCAGAACCACCCTCAGGGTACTGTCACCTTAGGGTGGCTCATAAGGCGCCCTATAGGGCGCCTTATATGGTGCCCTATAAAGCGCCTTATATGGTGCCCTATAGGGGACATTATAGGGTGCCTTGGCAGACAGCGCACTTTAGAATGTGCCCTATGGAGTGCCTTCTAGGGTGCCTTATGTGGCACCTTAGGTTACGCCACTGTGAGGGTGTGTTTGCTGGCAGCACTATTAAAGTACAACTAAACTTCCTCACAGCCCAATACTTAACCCTTTCCAGGCCAAGCCCAACACTTTCAGGATCCAAACTTCTGCCTAAATATTCCTATCAAATGGTATATAATACATGACCATGGCAGAGGGAACGTCACTATTGGAACATATTGAATAAGACGGGCACAATTTTCCTGACATATGCAAACTTTAACCCGGCTGCAGAATGTGGAATAAAATATTATAGTAGGCCTTCAAAGGGTTACACATGACGCCTCAGCCAGCCTTATTCATTAGGCACACTGGGGAATCAAACCCATGACCCTTGTACCATCAGTCTGTGTAGTAACCATTGTGCTACAGCTCTGTTTCTGTATTTGGGTGTCAGCGCGCCTTCTTAAGCTTAACGCGCAGTAATGCGCCCTGTAACGATCGTTGCTGCGCGGCGCCTTATAACGCCCATGTCCTTTTTTGGCATTTCTTCCACTAACGCGGCTCCTAACGCGAATCACACTAACGCAGTTTAGTAAACATACCCCTAGGTCTTTCATAGCCATTCTGCCAAGAGGAATGTGTCGTCTGATTTCTTGACTGCTTGTTGCTTCTTTATTGATAGTTGATCCAAGTAGGTTAAAGTTGTTCACGATTTCAATTTCTTCTCCTTCAACAATGAACCTGTTGATTATGCCAGTTGTCATGATCTTTGTCTTCTTACATTAAGGTGCAGGCCCATATTGAGACTATGTTCTCTGATTGTGAGAAGCAAATGTTTCAGATCATCTTCACTATCAGCCAGTAATGTGGTATCATCAGGATAGCGAAGGTTGTTGATGAGTCTTACACCAATCTTCACACCTCTGTTGTCTTCATACAATCCTGCTTCTCTGATGATTTGTTCTGCATATAAATTAAACAGGTAGGGGGAAAGTATGCAGCCTTGTCTTACACCTTTGCTTATTTTAAACCATTCTGTTTCTCCTTGTTCCGTTCGAACTGTTGCTTCTTGATCAATGTACAGATTGTGCAAGAGTACGATCAGGTGTTCTGGTATACCCATGCTTCTTAATGTGGCCCAGAGTTTCTCATGGTTTACACAGTCAAAAGCCTTGCTATAATCAATAAATCACAAATAGATATCCTTTTGGTATTCTTTAGTCTTTTCAAGGATCCATCTCACATCCGCAATGATGTCTCTCGTTCCTCGCCCTTTCCTGAACCCCGCTTGCACTTCAGGGAGTTCTTGTTCCAGGTATGGTTGTAGTCTCTTTTGAATAATCTTCAGTAGAATCTTGCTGGCATGTGGGATCAGAGCGATTGTGCGATAATTTCCACAGTCAGTTGGATCACCTTTCTTTAGCATTGGTATAAACACAGATCTTTTCCAGTCAGTTAGCCATGATGTTGTCTTCCATATTTCTTGGCAGAGCCTTGTAAGTACGGTAACAGCTGCATCAGATTGCTATAATACTTCTATGGGAATGCTATCAATGCCTGGTGCTTTGTTCTTTGATAAGGCTTTCAATGCTGCTTCAACTTCTTCTTTCATCACCAATGGTTCCCGATCATAAGGTACAGGTTGAAACGGCTGTTGGTCCACTTGATCTTTATCATATAAAAACTCTGTATATTCCTTCCACCTTTTCTTGATCTTCTCAGCATCATTCAACATAGAACCTTGAGTATCTTGTAACATTCCAATTCGAGGCAGGAACTTTTACTTTAACTCTCGTAGCTTTAGGAAAGCCGATCTTGTTCTTCCTCTATTAGTTTCTGCTTCTATTTCCTTGCATGCATCGTTGTAGTACTTTTCCTTGTCCTGTCTTGCTGCACGTTGGAAATCTCTGTTGAATTCTGTTATTGTCTTTCTTTCTCTGCGTTTCTAGGCAATTTTTGCTTCTCTGCGTTTCTAGGCAATTTTCAGAGTTTCTTCCATCATCCATTTTGGCCGTTTTTGCTTTTTCACCTTTTGTAGAGACTTCTCGCTTTCTTCCAACACAACCTTCTTGATGTCATTCCATAACTCTTCTGGAGCTCTGTCATTTGTATCTAAAGCAGCAAATCGATTTTGCAGGCAGTTTTTTAAATTCCAGTGGTATATTCTCAAGGTCATATTTTGCTGCATTCATGAGTGGTTTGCTCTTTTTCAACTTTAGCTTGAGTTTGCATACTAGTAGTTGATGATCTGTACCACAGTCAGCTCCAGGTTTTGTCTTTGTTGATGTTATAGAACTTTTCCATCGTTGACTTCCACAGATGTAGTCAATTTGATTTTTATACAATCCATTGGGTGATGTCCATGTGTACAGTCGCCACTTGTGTTGATGGAAGAAGGTGTTTGAGATGAATAGATCGTTGGTCTTGCAGAATTCTATCAGTCTTTCTCCAGCTTCATTTTTGTTGCCAAGTCCATATTTTCCAACTACTTTGCCTTCTTCTTTGTTGCCAACTTTTGCGTTCCAGTCACCCATGACTATCAGGATATCCTGTTTGCATGTTCTGTCAATTGCAGCTTGTACTTGTACACAGAACTCTTCAATTTCATTCTCTTCTGCAGCTGTTGTTGGGGCATATACTTGAATTATAGTTGTGCTGATAGGCATTCCTTGTAGACGAATAGAGATCAAGCGTTCGCTGACTGCATTGTATTTCATTACAGTTCTTGCAAGTTTCTTTTTTATTATAAATGCAACACCATTTCTTCTTTGTCTTTCATTTCCAGCGTAGTAGACCATGTGATCATCTGATGCAAAGTGCCCGATGCCAGTCCATTTCAGTTCGCTGACACCCAACAGATCAAGTTGTACACGTTCCATTTCATTCTTGACCACCTCCAACTTCCCTTGGTTCATGCTTCGTACGCTCCATGTTCCAATGCGTAAGACATCTTTACAGCTTCTGACTTTCATTTCATGTGCAGCTACATCAGTAGTCAGACGTCCCGAGGGCTTTGATCCAACCACATGATAAATGCTGTCTTTACTCTGAAAAGTCTTCAGCTCTTCCCAGTAGCTAGTTGAGTGCTCTCTGACCTGGGGGTCTCATCTTCCAGCACTATAGCACAATTTATTTTGTTGTAACTATCCATTGGGTTTTCAAGGCAAGATACAGAAGAAGATTGCCGGGCCTTTCTTCCGCGCAGTTTAAGTTTGGTGTTGTTGCCATTGTCACAGAAATGTGATCCTCCGCCGTCAACACTATCCCATTCTGCTGCTGCCCAGATGGATGGTTTGTCTTGGTCTGGCACCTCAGCTGAGACCTGTCTATCTTGGGAGACCCTGCCAGTAGTTAAACTACCGACAGATTAGCTCTCAGCATCACTGATGCACACAAGCCCTCACAGCACGACAAGCTGCAAACCAAGTGAGGGGCTATTAGCGTAGCCGGGTTTAAAAAAGGTTTGGACAAGTTCCTGGAGGAAAGGTCCATAAACCATTATTAAAGTGGACCCAGAATATCCACTGCTTGCCCCAATACAAGCATTATGGAACTTGTGTCTTTTGGAGAAACTGCTAGGTACTTGTGACATAGATTGGCCACTGTTGGAAACAGGATACTGGGCTTGATGGACCTTGGTCTGACCCAGTATGGCATATCTTATGTTATTATGCCTGTCTCAGTTATAGATTTTACTATTTGTTATCCTTCAAAATCTGTTAAGAAACCTTCTTCTTGTTATCCTTGAAAATCTGTTAAGAAACCTTCTTCCTGTATTCCTGGGAGCAGCTTTGTTGGGAAAAAAAATAAAAGGATGTCACCCCCACCAAACACCATGTTGCTCTCAAAACACAGCAGCGTGGTAATGATTTTTAGCATATCTCAGTCCTCTTTCACCTTCTTCTTCTTCCTGCATTGTTGTTTGTCATTGCCTTTTTGCTTGCCCCAGAACCAGACTATCCTTCACTCCCCCAATCAGCAGTCACAAGCCGAAGTCTTGAGTCTGCCCTCATGTTGCCACTGCAGTGCTGCAATCAGCTCTGTTCAACACTGCCTGCCACTCGCATTTTGATTAGCCTTCCCTGGCATTCTGCTGCTGCTGCTGCTGCTGCTGCTGCTGTGCTTGGCCCCGCAGTTCCACTGATCCAGCAGACAGAGCAAAAGAGGAGAGGTTGTGGCCAGCCTGGACAGAAAGAAATTAACTTTTTGTTTCTTCAGTCTTGTTGCTGAGTACCGGCAGCAATGGGCAACCCTCCTTTGAGGGTGGCCCTGGGCTCTTTGCTAGCCTGACGCTATAGTATTTACCAAAAGTCAAGGAGAAGAAATCTCCAAAAGAACAATGCAAACCAAAAAAACCCCCAAAAACATGGAGGTAGACACAAGACACAAAAAGTCTAATCAAATGTTTATTCCAGTGGCTGTGCCAAAAGACCTGACTCAGCTGAGTTTTGGCAAACTTGACTGCATCAGGGATCAAAGCAGGTAGTCATAGGAGTCTTAACAACACAGTAAATAGCTATTCTGAGGCTTAAACTTTGAAGGCAGTCTATATTACCGTTACTGGGCCTTTATGCTCGGCAAGGTTGAAGGTCAACTCAAAAAAGGAGGCTAGCAATGAGATGAAGTGATAAATAACAGCAGCTATGGATATCACTCAATCAGCAATTCAGGACAACTATCTACAGGGTTGCCATGAGTTGACATGACCTCAACTGCTCTTAACAACAACATCCATGTGACAGAGAAAGGGAATCTGGCTCTCAGTGTGTAAGACAAAAACAGACTGCATGAACAGTCACCCCCTTATCCCTTCCCTCTTTCCTTTTGTCTCCTTTCACCCTCCTCCCCCCTTTCCTTTTCCTTCTCATCACTTATGTCTTAGATAAACCTCTTCCTTTTCACCTCTGCCCGTCTTCATAGCTACCACTGCTGGGTCTGATCTTCTACTGGTGGTAGGGGCTAAAAAACAATGTTTTGGATGGAGGACCCAAACAACCAATCTCCAGCCTTGTCCCCCCCCCCCCAAGCTCTCTATTGCTGATGCTGTGTTGGGCAAAATATTGGTGGGGCCATGGCCCCTGTGGCTCACCCCTTTCTGTTGCCTATGGCTGGCAGGGATTGAGAACCTACACCAGTGGCTCACTTCACATTTTTATCTTCTCAGCAGATGGAAATTTTAACTTCTGAAACTAACGGTTCAAACATGCAGACAGACCAACAGATAGATGGATCTTGCAAAATAGGCACTATCACATGGAGTGAAAAATGGCTAAAAATGAGATCATTAAGGCTAATGACAACAGCATTTAGGCCAAAAATTCACAAAGACGTAAGAGTAAATTCATTGATAATCTTTCTGAAGTTTATAAACAAGTTGGAAAATACATGTGTACAGCATGACACAGTTGAGTATTGGTGGATGAGTCCTGGGTATCTATATACCTGAGGGAGGGGGGAGATATGTGTGAGAAGGAAGTGTAGTGACATGAAAGTACATGGGAGATGTGGGTGTGTGTACACATGAATGGATGTATGAGCTGGAGGGGGTAGGGTAGAAGATATGCGTGAAAAAGGGATGAGTGTTTGTGCATGTGTGTGCTTCTGTATGAGGTATGCATGTGTATTCACATCCACCAGAGCAGAGGAATGCACTAGTGGTTACAGCAGCAAGTTACAATCAGGGAATCCAGGAGTCAAATCCCTGCTGATCCTGTGGCCTTGGGCAAGTTATGTGACCCTCCATTGCGTCAGGTACAAAATTTAGATTATAAGCCCTCCAGGCTTTATCTGAATGTAATATGCCTTGAACTACCACTGTAAAGCTGTGAGTGAGGTATAAATAAAATGGGGGATATATTGGTAGCACACACTTTCTCCTCCTTCCACTCAACAAGGTGCAGCCTGTTCTATTTACTTTTTCAAGGAAATGTGCTTCTCTCCTTAGACAATAACCCCCTCCCCAGTTCATACAGAGATAGACATACACTGTAAATCCATTTCCCTATTAAAATTGAATTTCCTAAAGAAAATCCTTAACAGTGTGATGCCAGAATGCTCAGCAGCCCTTTTTAAGCCAAGCATGAGGCAAATGAATACAAGATTAACTCTACTTTTGTGAAGACTTTTTGGCATTTTCAAGGTAATTAAATTATGAATATTTATGAAAGATGTGCAAGTGTTTATTTATTTATTTATTTTATGTCTCTTCTATACCGCGCTCTTTAAAAATCAGTGCGGTTTACAGGCAACAGATATGTGCAGTGCAGGCAAGCCTACACTGGATTTACAATAAACAGGGGATTCTATACAGGGTTAACAGGGTAACTATGTACAAGATAACTTGCTGTCATAAGTTGTGAGGACAGCTTGACACTATTACACATTGGCTCAGCTATATACATACTGTCATATCTCATGAGGACATCTCGGGAGTTTCAGAGGACAGCTCGGGAGGTTCAGAGTATACCTCTACCCGTCGAGGGGATCGGAGGTCTAGTGGGCTGGGCTGAAAACTCGTGGAGGGGCTGCCTTGGGGCGTCACCTGGGTCCTGAGTGTGACTGACTGTGGGTTGTCATCAGGTTCGGTGTAGTGCTGGAGGAACAGATAGTGCTTCAATGCCTTCCTAAACTGGGTGATGTCATTGATGGCCTGGATGGCAGGTGGCAGGGCGTTCCAGCATGTGGGTGCATATAACGCGAAAGCTCTGGTTCTAGTTGCCTGCGAGCATTTTGTGATCGCCCTAGGGAGTTTCAGAGTATTGAGGGTGGCAGATCTCCTTACTCTGTTGGGGGGGGGGGGTGGTCTGTATGAGGTCTGTGAGTGAGGTGGAGGAGCATTTGTTGATGGCTTTGTAGGTCATCATTAGAATCTTAAAGGAGATCCTGCAGTGGACCGGGAGCCAGTGCAGGTGTTTCATGATTGGGGTTATGTGTTCCCTCCTGGAGGGTCCGTGCAGGATTCTGGCGGCCGCATTCATTGCCAGTTGCAGAGGATTCAGAGTGTTTTTCGGGAGACCGTGTAGTATGGCGTTCGCATAGTCGAAATGTGGAATTACTAGTGCATGGTAGACTGTTCGAAAGTCTTCTGGCTCTAGCAGTTGTCGCAGGTGGCGAAGCGTCCGAATTTTGTTATAGATCGCCTTGACCATGTTGCTTATTTGGGCCTTCATATTGAGCTGTTGATCCAGCGTGACCCCTAGGTACCGAACCATGGGCTTGCTGAGGAGCTCTGCGTCCCGTACCTTCAGTGAGGTGGGCGGAGTGAATGTTGTGTTCCTGGTGATAAAGAGGACCTCTGGGGGGTTTTTTAAATTTATCCTGAGTTTCTGCGTGTATAGCCAATCCGTGACAGACCAAGTGTTAATATATGATTTATTTTTTTATGACTATATTAAAACTTGCTAGTACCTCGTTTTGGGCTGTAAGGTGAAAAGACAAGAAATAACTAATTTTAAAAAACCCCAATAAGATACTAAGGCTGACACCTCGTCCACTAAAACCAAACCTGTTCTAATTCAACCCCTTGCTTACACAAAGCGAGAAACTGTTTTTAAAAACGTAATATGTTGCTCTTTCTAGAGGGAAATGTTGGTCCATTCCATATAAAAATCTGAAGGCGGCCATCATCATGGTGGTACGAAAATACACGCGTAGGCTCGGATCATCTGAGTGAAGTAGTCCTTTCCTTGCACTGTCGGAATAAAAGGAGGCAAAAAGTAGCAGGTATGCTGGAAAAAAACAGGGCTGCGATGTGCACAGCAAGTTGCAGTCTTTTCTGCTTGCTGCTGCAGCAGCAGCAGAAGAGTCAGAGAACACAAACCTACGCTCTTCGACAGCAGGAAAATGTGCCTCGCCAAGCACTTCCCGCCCGGCTCCAGCTATACTTAACCTCCGGCCGCCAGCGCGATGACGCTACGGCTGCGGTGATGCACCGTATTAGGCGATGCGAGCCCAGGCTCCACCAATAGCTCGACTTCCAAACTGAAGCCACGCGCACCATCAGGAACACATTCTAAAACATTACCCAAATCCCTCAGCAAGAAAGCCGTACTAAACGCTTCATTTCTGTATGGAAGACAAATGCTCTCACCGTACCCCGAGATAGCTTTTCTTCGAAGTGCCATAAAATAACCAGAGCTTTCCGCTGCACAGACCAGCTAGGAAGCGGACATTTGAATCAACAGCTGGGCATGAATTAACCTGAATAAAGTTGCAGATCCAGCAGCCACGGGGTTTACATACCCGGTTGTCATGGCGATGTTGTAGAAAATTAGCCATGCTGTGGCGATCGGGCTGATGGCCTTCTTCTTGCTGTTCTCCTTTTCTTCCACCGTGCTGTCCTCTTCGCTGAACGCCATGCCTCGGGAGAGAAAGGTGGGAGAGGAGTCTGAAGGCTGAAAGAGTTCTGACAGCTGCAGCTGACGGCGTGTCTTTACTCCAGCTAGCAGACAGGGCACAACACATGCTCCTTTACAGGGCAGCTGGAGACGAAAAATGCATTCTACACTTGAGCTGCAAAACTTGGACTAGTCACTTGTGATAAAAGACATTGTTCAGCCACAAATCAAAAGCTAGAATATTTTTCCCAGGCCGGCTTGCTTTGGTCCCTTTCAAGTTAGCCGATGTAAAAAGAGACTGTGTGTGTATCAGTCTATACAACTGCCCTGGGTTAGGTGAATGTTTACATGTTGCTAATCCATTGCATCATGAAATAAAAATTGTTCACGTTTTTATTCTTTCCAACCCAACCTGTTAGAAAGAATTATATATAAGTGGTCAAGAATTTATTTAGCAATGCTTATATTCTGCTTTTCACTGGGTCAAAGCCTGTGCATTCAGGTACATTATATATTTGCCTTGTTCCTGAAGAGCTCACAATCTGTTTTGTACCTGAGACAACAGAGGGTTAAGTGGCTTGCCCAAGGACACAAGAAGCACCTGTGGGACTAGAAACCTCAGTCCCTCGGGGCAGAGGTTGCTATCCTCAAGTAGGATTTGAACCCCTGACCCTGGGCAATTTGCCCCAACCACTAGGCCACTCCTCCCTCCCCAGAATGTCTGTCTGGGGCAAAATACTGTAACTCCAAAAAAGGAATGGAACAAAATTGGGCATTGGGAAAACTGATAAAAAGATGTATGGAGTTCAAAAATCAGCCAGATCAGACAGCAGAAGGTTCCAGAGAAAAAAGCTCCCCAAAAAATGGGCCAGTGCATTTCTTATGAAATTACATTGCTCTCCATAGCCCTCAGGATCTTTTTTTAAACTACTCTACATATTGTACAAGGCCTTGAATAGAAGTGTTCCTTTCTCATATATCTTGCCAGTAAGCAAAAAAGGACTATACCCCCACTTGCCAGTTGCACTCATCACTATTGTCTTTACTCTAGTTGCCCACTTTGAATTGAATTCAGATGTCCACTACCAGGAAAAGACTGTTTTGTTATGCTGGGGCATTTATTTGGAAAGCTTTCCCTAGAGAATTGCAGAAGATTACTAATAATCTGACTTTTAGACAATCTCTTTAAACCTGTCCCTTAAGCACTTTGATTTACAGGAAAACTTTTAAACTGGGCTATTTCTTAGTAACATAGTAAATGACGGCAGATAAAGATCAGTATGGTCCATCTAGTCTGCCCAGTAAGATGGCAAGAATAGGTGCACTGACACTCCATGCAGGCCACCCCTCCCCATGTCTTTGTTTAGGGGTGAACCCACCACTCTGTGTAGGGCACCCCTGTTTGTTGAGAAATTAGATAGTTACGTTTATTTGATTTTCTCCTTTTGCTGTAAAGGGATCCACTGTGTCTGTCCCATGCCATTTTGAATTCTGTCACTGTATTTGCCCCCACCACTTCCATCGGAAGGGCATTCCAAGCATCCACCACCCTTTCAGTGAAAAAGTATTCCCTGACATTGCCTTTCAATTTACACCCTTGCAGCTTCATGTTATGCCCTCTAGTTTTACAGCTTCCCCGACTTTGGAAGAGGTTTGTTTGTTCATTATTTCTCTTTAAGTATTTAAAGGTCTGAATCATATCTCCCCTATCCCTCCTCTTCTCCAGATGTACATATTTAGGTCTTCAAGTCTCTTCTCATAAGGCTTCTGATGCAGGCTCCAAATCATTTTGGTCGCCTTTCTCTGAACCATTTCCAGTCTTTTTACATCCTTTGCAAGATATGGTCTCCAAAACTGAACACAATATTCCAAGTGAGGCCTCACCAATGACTTATACAGTGGCATTAGTGCCTCTTCCTTTCTGCTGGTAATTCCTCCTCTTTGTATGCAACCCATCATCCTCCTGGCTTTTGCCACTGCCTTGTCACACTGAGATCCTTGAGATCCTCAGAAATAATCACACCAACCTCTCCTGATCCTTCTCCTGGTCCGTGCACACCAACCTCTCGCCCTCTATCACGTACATTTCCCTTGGATTTCTGCTTCCCAGGTGCATGCCACTACACTTCTTCATATTAAATATTAACTACCAAGCTTTAGACAATTGTTCCAGCTTTTGTAGATCTTTCCTCATGTTATCCACTCCCTCAGGCGAGTCCACTCTGTTGCAAATTTTTGTGTCATCTGCAAAAAGACAGACTTTCCATTCAGTCCTTCAGCAATATCACTCACAAATACATTGAACAGTGCTGGGCCCAGGACCGAACCCTGGGGCACCCCGTTAATCACCCTCCTTTCATCCGAGTGAGCTCCATTTACCATCATCTTCTGTTGTCTGTCAGTCAACCAATTTCTGATCCAGTTCACCACCTTGGGACCCATCCCCCAAACTACTGAGTTTATTGATAAGCCTCCTATGAGGAACAGTATCAAAGGCTTTACTGAAATCCAGGTAGATGACATCCATCGCATGCCCCTGATCTAGTTCTCTGGTCACACAGTCAAAGAACTCAATCAGATTTGTTAGGCAAGATCGTCCTTTGGTAAAACCATGTTGCCTCGGATCTTGCAACCTGTTTGTTTTGAGAAAGTCCACTATTCGCTCTTTCAGGAGTGCCTCCATTACTTTTCCTACCACCGAGGTAAAGCTCACGTCCTGCAGCTAGTCACTTCTTCCCTGTCACCACTTTTGTGAAGAGATACCACATCAGCCCTTCTCTAGTCCTGAGGAACTTCTCCCGTTTCCAAGGATCTGTTGAAAACATCCTTTAACGGCCCTGCAAGAATCTCTCTGAGCTCTTTCAGCATCCTGGGATGTATCCCATCCATTCACATGGCCTTGTTCACTTTCAGTTTTGCAAGTTGTTCTAACATCATCTTCTGTGAATGGTGTGGTATCTACTTCATTCCCATTTTTATATTTGGGAGTCAGAGGTGGTCCTTCTAAAGGATTTTCTTTAGTAAAAACAGAGCATTTGTTTAGCAATTTCGCTTTTTCAATGTCACTTTCCACGAGTCCGTTCCCAGCACTTCTGAGTCCTGCAAGTCCATCTCTGATTTTCCTCCTCTCCCGAATATACCTTAAGAAAATTTTGTCGTCACACTTCACATCTTTAGCCATCTTTTCCTCTGCCTTTGATTTTGCTTTCCTTATATCTTTTTTTTTGTCTTTTTTTAGTTT
Organism: Ichthyophis bannanicus; assembly: GCA_033557465.1. Taxonomy (NCBI): domain Eukaryota; kingdom Metazoa; phylum Chordata; class Amphibia; order Gymnophiona; family Ichthyophiidae; genus Ichthyophis; species Ichthyophis bannanicus. The sequence continues at coordinate 421,775,368 of CM066031.1, read as the reverse complement.
GATCCTGTATTCCTTTCTGTGTTCCTCTTTTTGCAAGCTTTTGAATTTTGTGAAAGCTGTGTTTTTTGCCTTTATTTGAGCAGCCACTTCTTTGGAGAACCAAATAGGTTTCCTTCTCCTCTTGTTTTTATTTACTTTCTTTACATATTTATCTGTTGCCCCTTTTATTGCCACCTTCAGTTTAGCCCATTGCAATTCTGCTTCCTTTATCCCCGCCAACTCCTCCTTCAGATACTTGGCCATTTTACTGAAGTCAGTGTTTTTGAAGTTTAGGACTTTGAGCTTGCTATGATTGGACTGCACCTTGGCTTTTATCTCAAACCACACCGTGTGATGATCGCTGCTGCTCACAGGGGCACCCACCCACACATTCGACACACTATCACCATTGGTGAGCACTAAATCCAGCGATGAGCTTTCCCTGGTTGGTTCCATCACCATTTGTCTAAGTAACGCATCCTGAAAAGCATCCACAATTGTTTTGCTTCTTTCTAGATTCGCAGAAAGAGTAATCCAATCCACATCGGGTAGATTAAAGTCACCCAATATGATCACATTCCCCTTGTGGCTATCTTTGCAATATCTATAATCAATTTGTTATCCATTTCTTTGCTTTCAGTCAGAGGTCTGTAGACTACAGCAGTATGGATGACATTTAATTCTAATTAGCACATAATAGAGATATTCTTGTCATATTATACTGTTGTTATTTTAATGATGTGTCATTTTAGTTATTTGACAATTGTAATTTTTTAGCATATTTTGTTTTATTGTAAACCACTTTAAAGCTTTGATGTTAAACAGTATATTAAGTCAATACATCAATTATTCAAGCAGTTCCAGGTTCTAAAGCATAGAAACTTTGATAAACTGAAACATAGCAGTTAGGACAGTGGCTCCCAATATGGAGTCCACGCAGGGGCGGCCCAAGGGGGGTGCGGGGCCATGTGCGGAGACTCGGTGCGGGGCCTCATTTGCATAAGGGGCCTCATTTGCATAGATATTTGCATAATGTTACCATACACTAACTTTTAGTAAACATGCCTCTTCATGAGTGTATGGATAAAGAAAGACAAAGATTTCTACATTACTATAATCCAGTGCCAACCGCCAGGCACATTAGGAACTACTACAAACACTGCCCATTTAGAACCCATAGCAAACCCACCGTATCCTAACAGCACTACCAAGACTCATAAAGCACCATACCCTACCTATCAAAAGGCAACACTGCAAATATTAAACCAATACATTTCAGAGAATAACAATACATGACCTACTGGGGAAAGAGAACAAGTGGCAATGTCAAATAGGAATTACATAAACAGAATACCTCAGCTCAGTTACACATGCAGAACATAGACCATCACCAAACAAGGAATCACAATTTAAAAACAGGAAGACAATAATTAAACTGGGAACCCTAAAAGCCAAACTTGGAATGTACAACAATGTTGAAATAAAACTATAAATTAATTTCCTCTTGTACTAAACAAAGCACCGACATTAATGATGCACATTTCCCAGAGCTGACATATTCCAGTTAATAAATTCAAAATAAAGAGATATCTTTGTACCTTTTGTGCATTTTTTTTTCAGTTGCAATTGTTCCAGTCACTTTCTTCTGGTTTATTTGTGTCTTCTGCTAACTCTCCATCGTCTGCTGTCCATTTGTCCTTTCTTTTCTCCTCTAGTTTTTTTCCATTCTCTCTCTACATCTGCTTTAACATAATAATCTTTCTCCTTTTGCTCTTTCCTCATTCCTATTTCATCCACTCAAATTTTACCCCTCAATCCCCACTTAGGGGCTTGTTTACAAAGCCGCGGTAGCGGTTTGCGATCGTAATCGGAGCCGCGGCCCCATTGATTTCAATGGGGCCGCGGCTGCGATCGCGAACCACTACCGCGGCTTTGTAAACAAGCCCCTTAGTCTCCCAATACCCGGCCAATTGTAGATTTTTCTTCCCTCCCACACAAAATATTCTTCCCCTCTCCATTTCACTCTCCCAGCCCCATCCCCTTCTAATCTCCCCCAACATCAGCTCCCTTTTAGTTGCAGCCCCACCCAGTATCCGCTCCCTTCTAGTCCCCACATCAGCCCATTTCCAGTCCTAGCTCCCCCATCCATTTCCAGTCCTATCCGAGTCCCTTCATCAGCTCATTTCCAATACCAGCCTCCCATCAGCCCATTTCTAGTCCTTTCCTAGCCCCACCATCAGCCCATGTTAAATCCTAGCTCCCCTCCACTCAGCCCATTTCTAATCCAAGCCCCCCATGAACCTACTTCCAGTTCTAGCCCCTCCATGAGTCCATTTCAATCCAAGCCCCCACCACAGCCCATTTCCAATCTTAGCTCCCCCAACACCCAATTCCCAGTCCTATCCTAGCCCCTCCATCAGCCCATTTCCTGTCCTAGCTCCGACCCCTAAGAGCCCATTCCAAGCCCCCCTCCCCATCAGCTATTTGCAGTTCAAGCCCCTTCCACTCAGCCCATTTCCAGTCCTAGCAACCCCCCCCAACCCATTACCAGTCCTAACCTCCCCATCAGCCCACTCCCAGTCCTAATCCCACCAGCCCATTTCCAGTCCTAATCCCCCATCACCCAATTTTTAGTTTAAGCCCCCCCCCCATAGCCCATTACCAGTCCTAACCCCCCATCAACCCACTTTCAGTCCTAATCCCATCAGCCCATATACAGATTTAGCTCCCCCATAGCCCATCACCACTCCTAAACCCCCCCAAGCCCATCACCACTCCTACCCCCCCCCCAGCCCATCAACACTCATAACCCCACCCCAGCCCATCACCACTCCTAACCCCCCCCAAGCCCATCACCACTCCTAACCCCCCCAGCCCATCAACACTCCTAACCCCCCCCAGCCCAGCCCAGCCCATCAACCCTACAAAACCCCCCCCCAGCCCAGCCCAGCCCAGCCCATCAACACTCCTAACCCCCCAGCCCAGCCCAGCCCAGCCCAGCCCAGCCCAGCGAAAATTAAAAGAAAAGAAAACCTGTCTGCTGCCACGGTCGGGGCCGCCGCGGCAGAATCGAGCGTGCCGCGGGGCCCCCCTGTGCACGGCAGAGCCTGCCCTCCTTGTAGCAGCTCTCTCTTTGGAGCTGAAAAGTCAGACGCGCCGGCTTGCAGAGCAGAGCGCGAGGGAAGAGTTTCTCCCTCGCTGCTCTGTTAAGCCCGCGGGGGCTGATGGGAACTTCCCATCAGCCCCCGCGGGCTTAACAGAGCAGCGAGGGAGAAACTCTTCCCTCGCGCTCTGCAAGCCGGCGCGTCTGACTTCAGCTCCAAAGAGAGAGCTGCTACAAGGAGGGCAGGCTCTGCCGTGCACAGGGGGGCCCCGCGGCACGCTCGATTCTGCCGCGGCGGCCCCGACCGCGGCAGCAGACAGGTTTTTTTTTTTTTCAATTTTACTTTTCAAAAAGAATGTTTTTTGCGCGGGGCCCCCTGAAACGCGGGGCCCTGTGCAAAAAACATTCTCGCTCAATGGACGGGCCAGCCCTGAGTCCACGAGACAATCACAGGCAGTCCTCCAGAAGGGAGACAACCAAAATGCAGCTGCTGAGAAAAAGAGCAGGCTGACCTCACCTTTGAAGAGCTCTTCTCTAAAGCTTCTGCTGCCTAATGCCATGCAGAGCCGGTGTTAGATATTGCTGAGGCCTAGAGCAGAAATTAAGGAGCTCCCTTTCCAATGCCCTCTCCTCCCCCTAATCCCCCCTGTTAATACCACCACTCATAATATGACATTCAATGACTTTTATTCAGGAAAAAGAAAAATCAAGACATATTTTTCCAATTGTTGGAAACATAAAAAATGTGAACAAAATCAGTTAGAAATAAACTGGGCTTTTCTAGCTTTTGCAGAGGCAAAATCTTCAATTATTTTAGAGAAGTTCAATTTACGACAAATTTCTTGAAGGATGTGCTTCCCCATTCCAGCAATCAATTTGTTTTGGATTTCTTTGCAGAGTTAATGATTAGCAAATTATCTTTTCTTAATTTGTCTCAGGTGTTCATTCATTATAGGGTCAAATTTTGCCAACAGTTCAACCGGACCAAGGACATTTCTATTGCTAGAATCATGCAGTCTTTGTGTAGTTCTATGAAAACCCAAATTTTCTCCAAAATGGCAAATGATGGAAATGATGGTCAGAACAGCTTTCCAGTAATTCATTTACATTGCATTTAACTCCATATGGATGCTGTGAACAGTTTTAATGCCATGAATTCCTTCTTTCAGAGTCCACATGCCTCCGTATTGCATATATATGCCAATGAGTGTTTATGCACTTTGAGAAAAGAATAGATGCATTTTCATACACTGAGGCTATCTTTTCAAATAGCATGATTACATTTTCCAAAAAGAATACAACTACAAAATATTTATCTGCCAATGTTGAATACAAAACCCACGATCAGAGAACAGTATCATGATTTTTCAGTTTAATGTCATAGCTTTCCTTTGTAAAGTATCTGGGAACAGCATCATTACCTCTTGGAAATTTGATATCCAATATTTGCTTAGGATCTCTTTGGACAAGTTCACATCTCTGGTTGTCTTATGTTTTCAGGCGATAGTGCCAATGGCTACGGAAGTGGTGTTGGGTTTCTACTTTCTCCTTGCCAATTTCAACCCCTTCTTTTCCCTCAGTCTCATTCCTATCCCTCCTTTGAAGTCCATTCCATCCATCTTTTTAATCCCCTACCTCTCTGGATCGCTGCCATCTATAGACCCCCTGACAAGTCCTCTTCTACCTTCCTCACTGATTTTGACTCTTGGCTCTTTTTATTCCTGGATTCTTCTTCCCTCCTCCCTTATTCCTGATTACTTTAATTTTCATATTGATAACCCCTCTGTCCCCTATGCTTCCAAGTTCCTTTCCCTTACCTCCCTTTCCCTGTGAAAGAGTCAGTTGGTCCATTAGATGATAGAGGGTAAAAGGGGCAGTAAGAGGGGACAAGGCTATAGTGGAGAGACTGAATGAATTCTTTGCTTCGGTCTTTATTGAGGAAGATGCTACCTATGACCGAAGTGGTATTTAAAGGTGATACTGCAGAAGAATTGAAAGAAATATCGCTACACCGGGAAGATGTATTACAACTATTTCATAAACTGAAGAGTTGCCAATCACCTGGAACAGATGGTATACATCCAATGGTGTTAAAAGAACTGAAATATGAGATTGCAGACCTGCTATTAGTAATCTGTGAACTATCATTAAAATCATCTGTAATACCTGAAGATTGGAGGATCGCCAATGTAACACCAATTTTTAAAAAGGGTTCCAGGGGTGATCTGGGAAACTACAGACCGGTGAGCCTGACGTCAGTAAGGGAAAAATGGTAGAAACCATCATAAAGAACAAAATTACTCAGCATGTAGATAGTCATGACCTAATGGGAGACAGCCAACATGACTTTAGACAAGGAAGATCTTGTCTTACTAATCTGTTATGTTTTTTGAAGATGTGAATAAAACAGGTAGACAAAGGTGAGTCGGTTGATATAGTGTATTTGGACTTTCAGAAAGCCTTTGACAAAGTCCCTCATCAGAGACTTTTAGCAAAACTAAAAAGTCATGGGATAGGAGGCAGTGTACTATTGTGGATCAGGAACTGGTTAAAAGATAGAAAGCAGAGGGTAGGGCTAAATGGTCAATTTTCCCCAATGGAGAAAGGTGAATAGTGGTGTACCCTAGAGATCTGTGCTGGGTCCGCTGCTTTTTGACATATTCATAAATGACCTGGAAAAGGGAATAACGAGTGAGAATATCAAATTTGCAGATGACACAAAACTATTTGTTAAAATCCATGAGGATTGTGGAAATTTGCAAGAGGATCTTGATAAATTAGAAGACTGGGCATTGAAATGGCAGATGAAATTTAATGTGGACAAGTGCAAAGTTATGCACCTAGGGAAGAACAACCCAAACTATAGTTACACGATACAAGGTTCCACATTAGGAACTACCACCCAGGAAAAAGACTTAGGCGTCATTGTGAATAACATGTTAAAACCCTCTGCCCAGTGTGCAGCAGCGGCCAAGAGGCCAAATAGAATGCTAGGTATCATAAGGAAAGGAATGGAAAATAAAACAAAGAATATTATAATGCCTCTCTATCATTCCATGATGCGACCACACCTTGAATATTGTGTGCAATTCTGGTCGCCATATCTTAAAAAGGAAATAGCATTATTAGAAAAGGTTCAGAGAAGAGCCACCAAAATGGTAAAGTGGATGGAAGGCTACCCCTATGAACAAAGGCTAAAAAGGTTAGGGCTCTTTAACCTGGAAAAGAGATGGTTGAGGGGAGATATGATAGAAGTCTATAAATTAATGAACAGAGTGGAACGGGTAAATGTAGATCAATTGTTTACATTATCAGAATATAGGAAGACTAGGGGACATGCAATGAAGCTACAGGGTAAACTATTTAAGACTAATAAGAGAAAATATTTTTTCACTCAACGTATAATCAAACTCTGGAATTTGTTACCGGAGGATGTAGTAAAAGCTGTTAGTGTAGCTGGGTTTAAAAAAGGTTTGGACAAGTTCCTGGAGGAAAGGTCCATAAACCATCATTAAAAAGGGACCCAAGATATCACTACTTGACCCAATACAAGCATTGTGGAACCTGTGTCTTTTGTGGAAACTGCTAGGTACGTATGACCTAGATTGGCCACTGTTGGAAACAGGATACTGGGCTCGATGGACCTTGGTCTGACCCAGTATGGCATATCTTATGTTTTAACCTCCAGCTTTGGTCTTCTACCCCCACTCATCAACTTGGTCACTGCCTTGACCTCATTTTTTACTCTAATTGTTTACCTTTTAATTTCCATACCTCCACTCTTCCCTTATCTGACCATTCACCTGTTAAGTTTCACTCTTCCCACCTAATCTCCTATCTTTTTAGGAATCTTCATGCTATCGATCCACTGACTCTATCCACTACTGTCTCATCTCTTCTCTCTTTCACTTTGTCCTCTTAAGTCTGTTGATGAAGCCATAGTTTCCTATAATACTGCTCTCTCCTCTACCCTGGATACCCTTGCTCCACATCCCATGAGACGCACCTCACCTCAGCCCTGGTTGTCTTCAATTACCTGCTACCTACGTTTTTATGCCTGCTCAGCTGAGCACACGTGGCTCAAATCCTGCTCACTCTCTGACTTTCTTCACTTCAAATTCATGCTTTCTTCTTTCCAGTCTGCCATTGCATTCGCTAAGCAAAACTATTTTCTCCATTTGACTAACCATCTTGCCTCAAGCCTTCACAGTTTTCTACTCTCAATTCTCTTCTTAAGGCACCTTCACCTCCAATCCCTCCTTTTCTCTCTGCCCAAATCCTAGCAGACTATTTCCATTCCAAAGCACATAAGATTACTCTTCAATTCCCCACTAAATCTTCTTCACCCCCTCTTCCCCCTCTCTATTAGCAATTTTTCTCCTCAACCTCTATAACCCTTTCATCCTTTTCTAAAATCTCTGTTGAGGAAACCTCTCTTCTTGTTTCCTCTAAACTCACTACCTGTTCTTCGGATCCTATCCCCATCAGTCTCTTCAACTCCATCTCCTCCTCTTTCATCCCTTTCATCTCAACCTTTCGCTTTCCACTGTAACCATTGCTATATGTAATTTACTTTTGTTCTATTGTACCTGTGTCCTGTTCTATGTAAAGCCTTCTTAGCCTTGTTGTTTTTTGTAAACCGCTAAGACTCTTAGATTTGCAGTATATAAAATTATCAAAATAAATAAACCTTCTCTGCAACCTTCAAGAATGCTGTAATCACTCCTCTCCTCAAAAAAACCTCACTTGACCCTACTTGTCCTTCTAATTATCGACCAATATCCCTTCTCCCATTCATTGCCAATATTCTTGAACATGCAGTTCTCTGCCGCTGTCTCTAATTTCTCTCCTCTCAAGCCCTTCTTGATCCACTTCAATCTGGTTTTCGTCCATTTCATTCTACTGAAACGGCTCTTGCCAAAGTCTCCTGTGATCTGTTCCTCGTTAAGTCCAAAGGCCTTTACTCAGTTCTCATTCTTCATGATCTTTCTGCTGCTTTTAATACTGTTGACCATCTCCTCCTCCTTGACACTTTATCCTCTCTTGATTTTAGAGGCCCTGTACTTCTTGATTCTCTTCTTCTCTCTCTAATCGCTCTTTTGTTCTGGAGGTTCCTCCTCTACTGCCATCCTTTTCTCAGATGGTGTACCTCAAGAGAGTCTGTTCTGGGCCCTCTCCTTTTCTCTCTCTATACCTAGTCACTTGGTGCCCTCATCTCTTCCCATGACTTTCAGTATCATTTTTATGCTGATGACTCTCAAATCTATCTATCTACACCTGACATCTCTCCTTCACTCCAAACTCGTACTTGCTTATCTGACATTGCCACCTGGATGTCTTACCACCACCTAAAATTGAATCTGGCTAAAACTGAACTTCCCCATCACTGTTGACAACACTCTTCCTGTTTCCTCAGTCTGCAACCTTGGAGTCATCTTTGACTCTTCCCTTTCCTTCTTCACACATATTCAACATCTATCTAAAACCTTTCCTTTCTTTCTCTACAAAATGAGTCCCTTTCTTTCTGAACGCACTACTAAGGCTTTTGTCCACTCTTTGGTCACCTCCCGTTTTGACTATTTCAACCTCTCACTTATGGGTCTCCCTTCTTTCCCCTCCCTCCTTCTATCTCCCCCTTCCCTCCCCTCCCTTTTCCCTCTCTCTCCCCTCCTCTCCTCCCCTTCTCCCTCTCTCTCTCCCTTCTTCCCCCCTTTGGAGCAACATTATAAAAAATGTAAAAATTAAGCCCCTTAGGGGCCTTCCGGGATTCACAAAATATCTTTTGCTCAGATCATTTATGACACTGCACATCACTATTACAGTCTTAATGTGAGGTGAGCATTATATCAGCAGCCTCTCTTTAAAACCTAAATCTTTGGTGCCAGTTCTCTCTTTCATTTGGTTTCAAATGCAAGTTTTCTTTCTGGAGGTAAGAGTATCTTCCTGCTGAAGTCTCTGCTTCATTTTTTAACAGGTTGAATGATATCTTGTTGGGTGTCATACCTCACTTTCTTCTCACAATGGATAATAACTTTAACATTACCCATATTTTCCAAGCACGATCGTCTTGACTATCATTATTTCCCCTTACACATACATTTCTTTGGCGCAGCACTAACACTGCCACACAGTAATTAGATATCATGGGGTGTCGACGATGCTCTTCTGATTTGAAACGAGTGCTTTAACATTTAGATAATATCACTCACATTATTAAGGGATAGTTCATATAGAATATTTAAATACACATACTTATCTTTCCGATGGAACATTAAGATTATGACAGGTTTGATTTGTATATTTACTTTGAAATGTTGTGGTTGTGTTATACGCAACTCTCCATAGTGAACTTTCAACAGAATCAATAAAATGGAAATACAGATCCCTTAGTTCCTAGGGGATTACACATATACATCACATGGCCATGTGTTATTCAATTTGCACACTTATTTGAGTGATTTCATCTGGTCCTGATGATGGGATTTTGCCCTCATACAAATGCTTAACATTTAGACAACAGCTAGCATAGAGGACACCATATATTTATTTATTTATTTTTTATTTATTTATAGACTCTTATATACCGCACTATTAGGCATCAGCGCGGTTCACAAAAAACAGTGAGATACACAATTCAACAGTACTTTGTGTTTACAGAAAACAGGAGAATATAACTCGGATAACAGGGTATATAATTAATAAACATAGTCATAATATCATCATGGCTTCAGTTTTGTGTGTATGTGGTCTGTGGGGTATCTGTATTGTATGTGTATGAGTGGAAGGTCTGTGGGTTGGTTGAGATGTCTTTATTGTTTACTGGATAAGATAAAAGGAAGAGGTAGTGTTTCAAAGCTTTGCGAAACTGCAAAAGGTCTGGTATTGCTCGGATGTTTTGAGGGAGGCTATTCCAACACCTTGGTGCACAGAATAAAAAGGCCCTGTCTGAAGTAGTTTTGGTACACTGTGATATTGATTTAGGGACTAACAGAGTATTGAGTGTTACTGACCTTCTGTCTCTATTGAGGGGTGGTGTTTGGATCAAGTCTGATATTGATGAAGATGAGAGTTCTTTGAAGGCTTTGAATGTAATTAGTAAAATTTTGAAAGTGAGTCTACTTTGAATTGGGAGCCAATGAAGATGTTTTAGAATAGGTGAGATATGGTCTTTCCGGGAAGCTCCATGAAGGACTCTAGCTGCAGCATTCATAGCCATTTGAAGTGGGTGTAAGGTGGTTTGTGGAAGACCTTGTAAAATTGAGTTCGCATAATCAAAATGAGGTATGATTAGCGCCTGATAGATGGTTCTAAAATCGTCTGGCTCTAGCAAGGATCGAAGGTGTCTAAGGGAGCGTATTTTGTGATATACTGCTCTTACAATATTACTAATATGTGCTTTCATATCTAATTTCTGGTCTAAAGTGACACCGAGGTATCTGATGGTGGTCTTGGTCTGGAGGTTAGCATCATTCACTTTCAAAAAGGATGGAGCAGTGAAATTTTGGTTACGTGTAATAAATAACACCTCCGTTTTCTTGTGTTGGATCCTTAGATTTTGGGATTGTAGCCAGTTGGATACTTCATTTATGCAGTTAGTTAATGGATTGAGATCAGGGTTCTCAGTTGTAAAAGGAAAATATAAAAGTACATCATCCGCGTATATCATCCGCGTACATCATCCGCGTATATAGAAAAGCACTGAAATAAATAAATAAAATATCATGCAGTTAACTCTAAAGGATCGAATCAGGTTACTTTAACTCATGTTAACTCATGTTTAGTTGTACTTAGAAACTTGGCATCTACTATGGATCATCCTTAGTCTCTTTATGAGTTTAAGTACAGAAAGTAGTTAATTTCTGCTTTGCTGGACAATTTCCAATCCATAACTCCCTATACAATCATTCATGATGCTCTGGTGTTATTTCTGCACAGTCAATAAGTTGAAATGAGACAGTTTTCATAGCTAACTCTAAATGCTTCCAATCTTACTGTAGGTTTTGGAATTTTTTTTGTGCAGTCAGGAGCATATACATACGGTATCCATGCTGCAGGTGAATTATGTTTTATTATGTCAGGAACCATAAGATGCACCAAAGCGGTTTACATTATGTATTCACTACAAACAGGTACTGGATACATTCCCTTGTCCCCAAAGGGCTCACAATCTGCGTACCTGAGGCAATGGAGTCACAGTTCTAATTGTACATACTTACAACTTTTTGATGCCTCACAACTTGAAACCCATAACTTTGTGATCTAGGCCAAGTTACATGGATCCCCCAATCAAGTACTGATAGACTTGGGGAATGTTAAGTTATCAGTCTGAAGGGAGATGATAGGAGTGGAGGAGTGGCCTAGTGGTTGGGGCAAGGTAGTTCAGGCCGGAAGGTCGGGGGTTCAAATCCCACTAGAGGACAGCAACCTTGGGCCGGAAGGACTGGGGTTTCTAGTCCCACAGGTGCTCCTTGTGGTCTTGGGCAAGCCACTTAACCCTCCATAGCCCATGTTCCCTGTAAAATAGTTATCTCCAAGTTATAATGCCCTGTTCAATGTAATTTCAGTTTGTTCAATGTAAACTGTACTGATGCAGAATAGCGCAGTATATAAGAGAATGTAAATAAATAAGATGGTAAAGAGAATCCAGATTGATTATGAGCAGAAAGTGAGTTTAGCTTGCCTCTAAAGAGATCAGAGACAGTACCCAATCACCTAGGTCACAATAAAGCAACACTGGGACAAGATCATCTAGTAATTGGAGTGCTACCTTGTCCCCCTATCCAGGGATGGTTCAACCATTAGACAAGATTGAGTGGATACCCAGGGCAGCAGCTTGGGGGGGGAGGGGGAGTAAACAACAGCAGCAGCAGTCAAAGCAATGGATCCTGATAGCCACTCAAATTTAAAGAGCCATCAGCACATTCTTTTACCCACAGGGAGAGTGGGCACACACATACTGTACATACAAAGCAAAGTTTAATATTTAGAAGTATGATGCCCAATCATGCATTTTTATAGGATTGTTATGGTGGAGGTGGTGTTTTGATAATCGTAATTGCAGAGTTAATTATCAAAACCTTGGGGAATAGGCCAATATCCTTGCACTTGCCCTGTCCCATTCCATCAGTTTTGCACAGGATTACCAGAATTATGAGGTCCAGGTCAACAGCCATCAAGTAAGAAGTATTCCTGGAGGTTTATTCCTTGGAGGACTAGGATCTGTTTGCTATGGTCCTCAAGACATCTAAACCCTGCTGGCAATACTGATTGGAGAAGTCCCAATATACCAAAAAGCTTGGGGACTGCAGTAGATAGAAACCTGGGACCATCTGAAGACATTCAAGGCCTTCAAGGACCCTTAGCTAATTTGTCTGAATGGGTTGGGAAGAATAATACCAGATGCTTCAGAAGGGCCCAAATTCAGGATGAGTCCTTAAGTTTGCCTGGAAGCAAGTTCAGATGATAGATAGCCTGTCCATGGGCAAGGGACTTAGAGATTGTCTTCATTCTTTTTCATAACAAAAGGAAATCTGATGTATAGGGTAGTGGAAGGGAATATGGAAGGATAGGTGGACAAGTAGCTCCTAGGCCCCAGTCTTAGTGCATAGCCATTTGCTAGGCGGCTTTCTAGGAGAAAAAAAACACATGAATGAATATTAGCCCAGTTTTATTGGCTAATATTATATAAGCAGGTTCAGCTTTACTGTCAGTCTTCCCCAAAATGTTAGTTATCCAAGTTTGAGGGGATTTGACCTGTCCCCTTCATACCAATGCTGATTGTGGAAACTCCTTTTGAGAAGGTTGCTATGGATTTTGGAGAGGACCACTCAAGGTAATCAGTACATATTGTCATCCTTGATGATGCTACTCAATATCCAGAAGATGAACCATTTTGCAATATGAAGACTGCAACAGTGACAACTGCCCTGAAAGAAGTCTTTACATAAGAACATAACATATGCCATACTGGGTCAGACCACGGTCCATCAAGCCCAGTATCCTGTTTCCAGCAGTAGCCAATCTAGTTCACAAGTACCTAGCAGTTCCCCCAAAGACACAGGTTCCACAATACTGTTATTGGGGCAAACAGTAGATTTCCTGGGTCCCCTTTAATAATGGTTTATGGACCTTTCCTCCAGGAATTTGTCCAAACTTTTTTTTTTTAAATTTATAATATTTTCAACAACTTACAAAAAGCAAGTACAAAAGAAAATCAAGAGCATTTACAAAAATCACACAACACTAAGGTTGTTACATAAGAAGTACCATAACTAAATTATTATCCAGCACTCTATCCCTAGCCCACAATAAATGGGGAGACATTACTAAAGTAATAAATCTAAAGAAAATAACAAGAGCAATAGCTCTAGATATGAGACAGCAATTAACAAGTTCCCTACCCTTGACCAATCAAATTACCTTGGCCCTCTTTACCATTCAAAAAACTGCCCAACTGAACTGGATCTAGAAAAACAAATTTAGAACCCTGATAGGTAACCAGACACTTGCACGGATATCTAAGAAAAAAAGTGCAGGCAGGGCCATCACCCTAGGTTTTAGGGCTAAAAAGGCCTTCCGCCTAGTTTGTGTGGCCCGACAAACATCAGGGAAAAGTTGCACCCCAGCACCACAAAATAAAACAGACTTATTTTTAAAGTAGCTACGAAAAACTAACATCTTATCCTGATCAGAGACAAAACCTACAATCAAGGTAGCACGAAAAGCAATATTATCCTGTGAGTCCTCCAAGAATTGAGTAAGATCAAGTCCATCACGGGCCTGAACTACATCAAAATCCCCTGGAGGATTCACAGACAGCCCTTGACCAGTCAAGTAATATAATTTAGAGATAGCTATGGAATCGGCCGAAGCCAAGCCCAAAACTTCCCTGAAATATTTATGAAGCAATATCTCAGCAGATAGAAGATGACAACAAGGAAAATTTAACAGTCGAATATTCTTAGCGCGAAACATTGTAGGGATGGACAGATAAAGGGATACCAGAATCCCCAATATGTAATTGAAGATGGATGAATTTCTTGATACAAAATGTGTTTAGAAGTTTGACTTCTCACCTACTTTCTTAAATAGAATAGGATGTCATGGTCATGGGTTCTGTGTAACTGTCTTTAAAATAGATGGAACAGTGTTAACTAAGCATAAAGGCTATGACCTGTGCAACCATAGTTCATTGTACAGTCACTGCTGACAAAGCATAATTTTTGCAACTTTTGCAATTATAAACAATTTTGTCATAATTGAGTAAATTTCATCTAATATACTGTAATCAGATCTTACTCTGTAAAAAGAACTTTGGCGACACCTTGTGTTATTTCATGGTTATAATAAATGATTGTTACTTCCTCTTTTTCTCTAATAAAAAGAGAGCTTTTTGGAGGAGGACTTTGAATTCGGCAGGCGTGGAACTATGCGTGTCCATAGACCGTCTGTTGCCGTCTTCCCTCTGAGCTCAAAGAAAATAGCACTTTGTGTGTGTGTGATTGTGTTCTGTATTACTCTCTGCCTGTCTCTCACTACTGATGGACCAGAGACCTAAAGAGCCGTGGTATTGTGGTCAGATCAAGGAGTTTTCTTCACATATTATCATACATTTCCAGCCTATGATGGATAATTAAGCTATCTTTAATACTAGATGAACTAACAGCCTTGAAGGTAGAGCACTGATTTTCACAGCTAGATAGTTGAGTAGTCATATCCCCCAACCGCCCTTCTAACTCACACAGCTTTGTAGTAACCTGTGAGGAAAAACTACAAAGCTGCTTAACTGTGGGAACTAAGGAATGTTCAATTCGAGTCACAACTTTCCAGATGTCAGCCAGAGTCACCTGTTCAGGTGGCTCAATAGCCACACCAGGAAGAGATGTCCAAGCAACACATTCCAATTTCCCGCCAATATCAGCTGGAGTACTCTGTTGAAACTGCCCCACAGAACCGGTTAGAGGCGGTGAGATGTACGTTGGTGGGGAGGGAGGAGAACGGTCCGGAGAGCTCAAAGACGCAACGGACGAGCGCAGAACTAAAATGTCAGGGTCTAACGAGGCATCAGCTCCCACCAAGGGCTTAACATGCTTATCCATAGGGCCTACCGTTGTTTCTGTAGACTCCGCTGGTGTTATTTTCTTTTTTCTCTTCTCCATTTCAACAGATGCCACTTACTGCGATCTCCAGCGGTGCTCCAAGGGGGTCCCAAGGGGCCAGACACACCCCTTGTATCTAGCCCCTTAGATCGCAGCCCCCGACTAGCGCCTCCGGCTGCGCCTACCTTTAAACCCAGCTACACTAACATCTTTTACTACATCCTCCGGTAACGAATTCCAGAGTTTGATTACACGTTGAGTGAAAAAATATTTTCTCTTATTAGTCTTAAATAGGTTACACTGTAGCTTCATTGCATGTCCCCTAGTCTTTCTATATTTTGATGGTGTAAACAATCGATCTACGTTTACCCGGTCTACTCCATTCATTAATTTATAGACCTCTATCATATTTCCCCTCAGCCGTCTCTTTTCCAGGATGAAGAGCCCTAACCTGTTTACCTCTCTTCATAGGGGTATCCTTCCATCCCCTTTACCATTTTGGTGGCTCTTCTCTGTATCTTTTCTAATTCCGCTATATCCTTTTTAAGATACAGTGACCAGAATTCCACACAATATTCAAGGTGCGGTCGCACCATGGAACGATATAGAGCAGGGGTGGGCAAACCTGGTCCTGGAGGGCCGCAGACCAGTCAGGTTTTTGGGATATCTCTAATGAATATGCATGAGATATATATGCATTAGAGATATCCTGCCAACCTGACTGGTTTGTGGCCCTCCAGGGCTGGATCTGGAGACCCCTGCCTTACACCTCTGTCATTTAAGATTGTGAGTGGACAAGGTGCAGATGTCCAAGACATCAAAAAGGTTAGATAGAATTTGTCACAGTCCTCCTCACTTCTCACCACCACCAAAAAATTGTCTATTAGACAACTTTTTGGTGTTGGTGAGAATCGAGGAGGAATGTGACACATTCTATATACCCTTTCGATGTCTAGGACATCTGTACCTTGCCTACTCACGATCTTAAATGACAGAGGTGTAAGGCAGGGGTCTCCAAATCCAGCCCTGGAGGGCCACAAACCAGTCAGGTTGGCAGGATATCTCTAATGCATATATATCTTATGCATGTTCATTAGGGATATCCCGAAAACCTGACTGGTCTGCGGCCCTCCAGGACCGGAGGTGCCCACCCCTGATATAGAGGCATTATAAATATCCTTTGTTTTATTCTCCATTCCTTTCCTTATGATTCTTAGCATTCTATTTGCTTTCTTGGCCGCCACTACACACTGGGCGGAGGGTTTGTGGAAGGCACCACAATGTGTGCACACCGCTGGGCTCAGACTCGACCATTCGAGTATCCCCTGTACATCAAGTAAGGGCCTACAAATGTTCTTAGAAGATGCTTTTATTTGTGGTTAAATTTAACACAGTTCATTCTGGTAGAGGTACAGGGTGATAACTGGCCAGTTTGTTTCACCCTAAACTGCTTCGTTACATCTAATCATCAAGCCACAGCCTTCTGTTTGCGTAAAAAAACCCTTTTGGAACAGAAGGTCTTAAACTCCCAAACTTCAGCTTAGGAAACCAACACTTTCTTCATTAGATTACCAGGGCCATGTTTATGCCTTGAGTTTGGCAGCACAAGTCTTACTGCATATAAAGCCTTTTAACACCACACTGCTACTGGCAGATGCCTTAGGGAAAGTGTAGCTACTTACCTGTAACAGGTGTTCTCCAGGAAAAGAAGGAATCAGTTCTCACATATGGGTGATGTCAGCGCCGATGGAGCCCACGCAGATCCAATCCCCAGCTTTCAAAGAAAACCTTTGGGACCTACACTATGCATGCGTGGTCACCTTCCTGCCCAAAAGTGCCATCTTACCTCAATATGATGACATAGCTCAAAAGCAGAAAAAAGAAAAAAAACTCCATGGTGAGGCGGGAGGGCTGTGATGACTGATTCCTGCTGTCCCCAGAGAACGCCTTGTACAGGTGAGTAACTACACTTTCTCCGGGAATAAGCAGGAGGTCAGTCCTCACATATTGGACTCCCAAGCTACATGCTACTGAAAAAACCTGTAAGGGCCATGGGCGGCCCAATAAGTGAACCGTAAAGGGCAGCAGGGGGCACTGATTGGCTGGAAGTCTGACACTGCAGCAGCAGCAGCATCGAAGATGCAATCCCCACTCCGGTAGCCTGGACAGCATGGGTTGGAGGGAGAAGTTGCATCATTATTCCCCAAAGAGGTGACGGAGTATGGCCTGGCCTATGGTGCTATCCCTCCGGGAGGTCTCTTCTAAATAATAGTGTGCAGTGAAGGTGTGCACAGAGGACCAGGTGGCAGTCCGGCAGATATCCAGTAAGGGCACCAAGCGCAGGCTTGCCATCAAGGTCGCCAGGCACGCCCATTGTGATCTGTCACATGATGCTCCAGAGAGAGCCCCGCCTGTTGATAGGCGAAAAAAAGCAGTTGGCCACCCACCATGAGAAGGTGCACTTGGAGACTGCAACCCCCAGACAACTGGGGTCAAAAGAGATAAAGAGCTGCATTGAGCGGCGGTGGGGGTGCATCCTCTGGATGTAGAAAGACAACATATGCTTGCAGTCCAGCATGCGCAGGGAGGCCTCCGCCCTAGAAGAATGAGGCCTAGGAAAGAAGGTGGGCAATACTACTTCCTGATTCAAATGGAAGGCAGAGACAACCTTCGAAAAGAACTTCTGGCGAGTCCTAAGGACAACCCTGTTCTTGTGGAACCTGGTGTAGGGTGTGTATGCCACCAGCGCCTGCAGCTCACTCACTTGCCTGGCTGAGGTGAATGTCATCAGGAACACAACCTTCCAAGAAAGGTACTTGAGATGGCAGTTAGCCAGAGAATCAAAGGGTAGAGCCATGAGCTTTCCCAATACTACATTGATGGCAAACAGATTGGGAGCTGGGAGAGGAGCAGGCCTTGCATAAACTGGCTTACCAGAGGGTGCACTGAGACTGCCTGGCCATCCACTGCGTGGTGGTGAGCCGAGATGGTACAGAGGTGCATTCTGACTGTGTTGAATCTAAGGCAAGCCCCCCACAGGTGCAGAAGGTACCGTAAAATGTACGGCATCATGCAGGAGAAGAGGTTGAGACCTTCATCCGCACACTAGTGCGAAAACCTGTGCCATTCAAAAGCATACGCCTGATGCATGGAGTCCTTACATGAGGTAAGGAAAATGTCTTCCACCAGCCTGGAGAGGCAGTGATGCGCTATAGCTAGCATCTCAGCATCCAGGCCATCAGGGTCAGGGACTCAAGGTTGGGGTGCAGTAGCGTCCGTCCTCCTGAGACAGCAGGTCCGCAGCACTCCCCAGCGGCAATGGGTCCCTCCGGGATAGCTGCAGGAGCAGGGGGAACCAGGATTGCCTGGGCCTCTTGGGCATGATAAAGATGACTGAGGCTACCTCCGTTTGGATTTGAGGAGGGCCCGTGGCAGCAGGGGCATGGGCAGGAATGCATACAGGAAGCCTCTGGACCAGGGGAGGAGAGAAGTGTCCTCTGCCTTCTGACCCCGGGCCAACCTGCGAAGCAGAAGCATGGCAGCTGCGTGTTCTCTGGACTAGCAAAGGTCAACCTCCAGGGTCCCCCAGCGCCAGAAAAACCTCTGCCAGCATGGTCGGGTTTACTATCCACTCGTGGGGCTGGAGGACGGGGCTCAGGCGTTTGACCAGCACATTGTCCTGGTCCAGCAAGTACATCACTCTGAGGGAGATGTTTTTCCCCATTGCGAAGTTCCAGAGGCGCACCGCCTCCCAGCAGAGGTGGTCCAAACCCATGCTCCCCTGCTTGTTGATGTAGTTCATCGCCACCTAGTTGTCCATCTGGACCTGAACCATCGGCCCTTCCAGATGATCCTGGAAGACCCACAGCGCATGATAGACTGCTTGAGTTCTAGCAGGTTGATCTGCGAGGCACTCTACTCTGGTGACTGCAGTGGGCCCTGCAACTGCAGGTGACTGCAGTGGGCCCTCCAGTCCAACTTGGACACATGTGTCATGAGGATGCGGTGCACTGGGGGAGCCTGGAAGGGCAGGATGCCTCTGAGGTTGAGGGGGTCCTGCCACCAGGTGAGGAATGTCACCAGGGCTGGCGTGACCAGGATGCTGTCCTCTAGAGGGCTGAATCTTGTGTCCACTGGGTGGTTGGCATCTATTGCGCCTGCCTCATGCGGAGAGAGGCAAACGGGGTGACGTGGATGGTGAATGCCATGTGCCCCAAGAGGTGGAGCATCTTTCTGGCCGTCACTGCTGAGCCGCCTTGTACAGCTTGGGCCAGGGTGGACAGGTGCTGCGCCCGATTGAGAGGCAGGAAGGCCTTTGCTTGAGTGGAATTCAGTAGGGCGTCGATGAACTCCAAGTAATGGGTGGGCCATAGGTGAGACTTTTGGAAGTTCACCACAAAGTCCAGGTGCTAGAGTAGTCCTATGATGTGCTGTGCTGTGTTCTGTACCTCCCTCGGCATGCTGGCTCATATCAGCCAGTCGTTCAGGTAGGGGAAGATGAATACCCCCTGGATTCTGAGGCGAGCAGCCTCAACTGCCAAGCATTTGGTGAATGCCTTGGGAGCCAAGGCGAGGCCGAAGGGGAGTACCCTGTACTGATAATGCTGTTGGCTGATGATGAATCAACAGTGCCTTGGATGGATAAAGGTATAGGCGTCTTTGAGATCCAAGGAGCATAGTCAATCTCCCTGCAGGAGGCAAAGCAGCAAGGGATACCATTTTGAACTTTTCCTTGACCAGGAAGCCGTTGGGATCCTGTAGATCCAGGATGGACTGGAAGCCCCGGGTCTCTTGTGGACAAGGAAGTAGTGGGAGAAGAATCCCCTGCCTAGGAGAGGTTGGAGAACGGGCTCTACCTCAAGCTCCTTTTTACAGAAGCTCACTGTGTAAGGGGGCCATGGGTAATGCCCCAAGGAAGAAGGGGGGAGGAGGCAGCTGGGCAAAGTAGACGAGATAACCTTCCCTGACCACCTGCAACACCCAGGCATCCGTGGTGATGTTTGGCCCGTAGTGTGCAAAGTGAGCCAGCTGTCCTCCCATGAACCTCAGGTCTTGTACCTCCCTTGGCGAGAGTGGCTATGCCCAAGGATTCAAAAGCTCCCCCCAGGCTGTGGCTGGGGCACTGTTTGAGGTTTGGAGACCTTTGGCTTACGGGGCCATGACCCTGGCCCTTGGCCTGCTGCTCCTGTAGGGGAGCATGATAGGCCTGAAACTTGGGGAAGTTTCTGTAAGCCTTCCTGGTCTTCAGGTGTAAGGGCTTTTTCCCCAAAGTCTTCCTATGGGAAGGTTCAGACACTTTCTTGGACAGCCTGGTTCTGGTCATGAATTCCTTCTCCAGCCCGTCCGCCTTCTCCGTCATGGGCTTGCTTAAGAGATTCTCATCCCAGCAAAGGACATCAGCTAACTTGTCCTGAACCCACTGCTCCAATTTGGAGGACTGTAGCCAGGCAAGGCTTTGGGCACTAATGCTCACCACAGCTACCCGAGCCACCAACTCGAATCCATCAATGGCTGCCCAAGTTTGAAACTTGAAGCACTCCTTGACTGATGACACCAGGGTCCTGAAGCGCTCAAGAGCTTCACTTGCTAACACAGCCAAGAACCCAGCGAGCTCCTTTGCCAGGTCTCTGAGGTATATGCCCATGTAAAGCTGGTATCCTGAATCCGAACTGTGAGCATGGAGCCCTGGAAACACTTCTGGCCGAAAGCATCCATGGTGTGTGCCTCCCGGTGAGTGCATCTTCTAGCTCTTAATACGATGCAGAGCAGACTCCACAACCATGGAGTTATGTGGCAGTTGCATTTTTGGAAGCTGTGGCTCCAGTCAACTCGATTCTGTAAATTGAGTCAATAGAAACATAGAAACATCACAACAGAATAAGACCACATGGCCTATCTAGTCTGTCCTTCCATAACAACTACAAAAGTCCCCTTTTTACCTTTAGAGATCCTCTGTGTTTGTACCATGCTTTTTTGAATTCAGTTACTGTCCTCATCTCTACCAGCTCCACTGGGAGACTATTCCACGGATCCACTACTCTTTCCGTAAAGAAATAGTTCCGCATATCACTCCTGAATCTATCTCCCTTCACCCTCATCCCATGTCCCCTCGTAGCAGAACTTGCTTTCAATTGAAAGAGGCTCTCTCCCTGAACATTTATGCCACAGAGGTATTTAAACATCTCAATCATATCACCTCTATCCCGCCTTTCCTCTAAGGTGTACATATTAAGATCCCTAAGTCTGTCCTCATATGCTTTATAATGAAGACCACTAATCATCTTAGTAGCCACCTTCTGCACCGACTCCACCCTGTTCACATCCTTTTGAAGGTGCAGTCTCCAGAATTGCACACAATACTCCAAATGAGGTTGCACCAAAGACTTATACAAAGGCACTATCACCTCCTTTTTTCTGCTAGCCATTCCTCTCTGTATGCACCCAAGCATCCTTCTAGATTTTGCCGTCACCTTTTCTACATATTTAGCTACTTTAAGATCATCCGACACAACCACGCCTAGGTCCCGCTCTTCTTACCCGACAGCCCTTCCGCTGTATCACTAACAAAGATGATAAAAAGAATCGGACCAAGGACAGATCCCTGGGGTACACCACTGGTAACATCCTTCTCCTCAGAGTGAGCTCCATTTACCTGTACTCTTTGTCGCTTCCCACCAAACCAATTTCTAACCCAAGCAGTAACTTTAGGGTCCATCCCTAGGGTGCTCAGTTTGTTTATAAGTCACCTGTGAGGAACAGTGTCAAAGGCTTTACTGAAATCCAAATACACCACATCTAGGGCTCTCCCTCGGTCCAATCCCCTGGTCACCCAGCCAAAGAAATCAATCAGATTTGTCTGACAAGACCTGCCTCTGGTGAATCCATGCTGCCTCAGATCCTGTAATCCGCTGGACTCCAGAAACCTCACTATTTTCTCTTTCAGCAGCGTTTCCAATAATTTACTCACCACCGAAGTTAAATTAACCAGCCTGTAGTTTTCAACCACATCCTTACTTCCGCTTTTGTGTAAAGGCACCACATGAGCCTCTCTCCAGTCTTTGGCACCACTCCCGACTCCAATGAGGCATTGAAAAGGTCAGTCAGTGGAGCTGCTAAAACATCCCCAAGTTACCTCAGTATTCTAGGGTGTATCCCATCCAGTCCCATCACTTTGTCTACTTTAAGTTGAGCTAGTTTCTCACGAACACAGTCTTCTAAAAATTGTTCAAGATGTCTCTCACTTCTGTTCTCTTTTGTGGGTGATTTCTGAGGTCCTGCTCCTGGTTCTTCATCTGTGAAAACAGAACAGAAATATTGTTAAGCAATTCCGCTTTATCCTCATCAGCTTCCACATATTCCTCCCCTTCACCCTTGAGTCCGACAATACCACTTCTGCCCTTCCTCTTCTCACTAACATATCTGAAAAATGTCTTTTCCCCCCATTTTATTGCATTGGCTATTTCCTCCTCTTTTTGAATCTTTGCTTTCCTGACTACTTTGCTAGCTTCTCTAAGTTTTTCCCAAATATAGTTGCCTGTCTTCCTCTCTCTGTGATCTCTTGTATTTCATGAAGGCCTCCCTCTTTTTCTTCACTTTTTCAGCTACTTCTTTCAAAAGCCATAGCGGTCTCCTTTTCCTTTTACCTTTATTTACCATTTTAACAAAAAGGTTGGTTGCCCTTAAAATATCCCCTTTCAGTTTTGCCCACTGTTTTTCTACATCCCCCAGCTGTTCCCATCCCACTAATGACTCCCTGAAGTATTGGCCCAACTTGGCAAAGTTAGTCTTCCTAAAGTCTAAGACCCTCACCTCTGTGCACCTAACTGCTTCACCCTGTGTCCCAGAGCCATGAAGTCATGTTTGATTCGCTCCGCGGGATACCTGGCAGTGCCATTTGTGATTCACAATTGCACCATCACTGGGGTCTCCCTCTTCCTGAACAGTAGCTGTTCAAGGATGGGGGGCATGGGCACCATCAGTGCCTCTTGAGGATGCGCCTCGTACTGGAAGATCTCGAGAACCTCAGTACGCGGCTCGTCCTCCAGCACCACCATGAAGGCGAGTGCCTGGGACATCTCCCGAACAAACTCCAGAATAGCTAGGTCCTCTAGAGGTGATTGCCGCCAATGGTGTGGCAGAGATGGGTCGGAGGGGATGTCCCGAAGGAGGATGGTGTCGGGAGACTCCTCATCCATTTCCCAGGCCGACTCAGAGCTGGAGGATTCGGCTAGCACTCCATGGTTGTCAGACTGACAACTGTTGACGACCCCTGGCATTGGGGCTCCAGCGCTGCCGCGCCCAATGTCATGCCAGTCCTCGACTCATATGCTGATGGAGGCGACAATGAGTGGCCTACCCCCTCAAGAATGGGAGGGGCATCCTCCAGGGAGGTCCTTGATGAGGACAGTCCCATCACAGGTGCCAATGACCCGGGTCATTGGCACCTGTGATGGGACTGTTCTCATCCAGGACCTCTCCCGGAGGATGCCTGGTAGGGGAGTCCCTGATGGTAATGGCATCAGGGGAACTGACTCGATCCCTTGACTCCGTCAACAATGCCTCCCTCCAGGGTTACTTGGAGGGGCACTCCTGGTTCTCATCACAGGCATCGAGTTGAGGTCTCTGCGTCTGGGTCCCGGGGATCTTAACCCCTGGGCCAGGGTTGGACCTCAACTGGCTTCAATGAAGTCTTTGACGCTCGGGGAAGGTCCTCCGAGGACAACTCCGATGCACACTGGCCCCGCGGCTCCAACCGAGCCTAGGAGCAGGACACCATGTCACCTGATGCCGGCATCGAAGGCAGGGATTCTGCCCCCAATGCCAACCCTGAGACAGACTTGACAAAAAGCTCCCCCTGCTGCTTTTCACGCTCCTTCCAGGTCTTAGCTGACATCAAAAGACAAAACGGACAGGAAGACACGCCATGGTCCACTCTGAGGCATTTTATGCAAATGCTGTGGCGATCTCTGCAGGACATAGTGTGGTTACACTTGCCACACTGTTTAAATCATCTGGTCGAAGACATAACGGGAAAAACGAGTCCTGCAAAGCAGTCCTGCACACTGCTTACCCATAGGCCAAAAAAAGAAAAGAAAAGAAAATACCCAAGGGAAAAGCATGATGCTGAGGTGTTGGACTCAGGTGGTGGAAGGTGATCAATACCGAATAAAGAAGAAAAGTTACCGAGAAAGGGTGAAAAAAACCCCACGTTAACCGGGGTACAATGAGGCAGCCATGAGGTTTAACTGTAGGTAGCCCTTCCCCCAAGCCATGCGGCAAGCCATGAGGTTTAGCTGTAGGTAGCCCTTCCCCCAAGCCATGCGGCAAGCCATGAGGTTTAGCTGTAGGTAGCCCTTCCCCCAAGCCATGCGGCAAGCCATGAGGTTTAACTGTAGGTAGCCCTTCCCCCAAGCCATGAGGTAATCAGCCTGCTAAGAGAAGGCATTGAGATTTCAGTAGACACCCTTCCCCCACTCCAGGTCTGAGCACAATAGCCCCTAGCCCAGAAATCAGCAGACCTGAGCATACCGGTTTGGACAGGTCACCCAGGTACCTTCCCCAGGGGCTGCTGATTGGTGGGCAGGAAATACCTGTGGCAAATGGGATTGTAGAATGAGTTTAAAACTGTACTGTATATAAGGCATTGTAGGCCGTCCCTCGGGGCTCAGATTTTTTGTGGAGGGTACCGGCTCTCTGTCTGATCCTGTGTGCACATTAAAGATCCTGTTTGCATTCCAGCCTGTCTGAGAGTTTTCCTTCTGTGGGTGAGTGATTGAATAAGAGCTTTTCACAGCGTTTGCGATAACATTTTTGGTGCAATGGCTGGGAAACATTTAAAAGAAAAGCCTCTCTCATCACACCCACAGTGGGAAGACTACTGCTTTTTGCAGGATCGGGGCCTCCACCGGTCAGGGACCGACCCCTCCAGGTGATTAACGATCCTTGGTGCCACGGGGCCCCTTTGTGCTCCGAAGGACTCTTTGACTTGTCTGGTCAGTTGGTCCCTGCGGCTGAATCCCCGACTGAAAACCGGCTGGATAGACTGGCATCCAAACTACCTGCCTGATCAGAGTTCTGGTGAGTACTGCTACGTTCTGTACTCCGTCTGTAATTCCTAGTAAATTCTAGGAACCTGTAGCGGCCCGATCACCCGCACGAACGGTCCTAGTAGGGACCCCGGGGGGGGGGGGTTTCTGAAGCCATCGTTCGTCCAGTTTTGAGTAGAAATCAGAGTCCTTTTTGTGGACCAGTAAGATAAAATCAGAGTCCTTTTTGTGGACCAGTAAGATAACTGTAGTATGAATTAATTTTGCTACCTTGGGCCCCTTTAAAAAAGGTATTTAAAGTGCAGCGCTGCCAAAGATATTGAAGAAAAATTGCCTAGGATATTAGTATTACCACTCTTAAGAATCTTTTAAAAGCGCTGCCGAAAACTTCTAAAAGTAACCAAAATATAGCACTTGATAAGTTAAACATACCTGAGATAAAGAATAGATAGCTGCTTCTCTTCTTTCCTTTCTGCTTGTGGGGAGTTTTCTGAAGCGTGACTGCAAGGAGAGAGTTCTCTAATGTGCTTCCGTTATGCTGTCCGATGTGAGTTTCTGTCTCCCCATGCTGCCCGATGTGAATTTCTGTCTCCCCATGCTGCCCGATGTGAATTTCTGTCTCCCCATGCTGCCCAATGTGAATTTCTGTCTTCCCCATGCTGCCCGATGTGAGTTTCTGTCTCCCCATGCTGCCCGATGTGAGTTTCTGTCTCCCCATGCTGCCCGATGTGACTTTCTGTCTTCCCCATGCTGCCCGATGTGAATTTCTGTCTTCCCCATGCTGCCCGATGTGAATTTCTGTCTCCCCCATGCTGCCCGATGTGGGTTTCTGTCTCCCCATGCTGCCCGATGTGGGTTTCTGTCTCCCCATGCTGCCCGATGTGAATTTCTGTCTTCCCATGCTGCCCGATGTGAATTTCTGTCTCCCCATGCTGCCCGATGTGAATTTCTGTCTCCCCCATGCTGCCCGATGTGGGTTTCTGTCTCCCCATGCTGCCCGATGTGAATTTCTGTCTTCCCATGCTGCCCGATGTGAATTTCTGTCTTCCCCATGCTGCCCGATGTGAATTTCTGTCTCCCCCATGCTGCCCGATGTGGGTTTCTGTCTCCCCATGCTGCCCGATGTGAATTTCTGTCTCCCCATGCTGCCCGATGTGAATTTCTGTCTCCCCATGCTGCCCGATGTGAATTTCTGTCTTCCCCATGCTGCCCGATGTGAATTTCTGTCTCCCCCATGCTGCCCGATGTGGGTTTCTGTCTCCCCATGCTGCCCGATGTGGGTTTCTGTCTCCCCATGCTGCCCGATGTGAATTTCTGTCTTCCCCATGCTGCCCGATGTGAGTTTCTGTCTCCCCATGCTGCCCGATGTGAATTTCTGTCTCCCCATGCTGCCCGATTTGAATTTCTGTCTTCCCCATGCTGCCGCTGTGTTTCCCGCTCCTGATCTGTGCTCCCCCATGCTGCCGGTGTGGTTCCCGCTCCTGATCTGTGCTTCCCCATGCTGCCACTGTGGTTCCCGCTCCTGATCTGTGCTTCCCCATGCTGATTTATGCTGCCCCGATGCCTATCCCTGTTTTTCCCTTTGGGCCCAGAGTCAGCAAAAACAGAGCCATTGAAGGAGAAGCCTGGATGTCCATTGCTTTCCTTCTTTCCTCATCTGTGAGTGGAGAGTGAGCCGGTGTGGAGAGCACGATGAGGTAGCAGCCATCTTGGAACACCGCGTGTACGAATTCCCCTGCACTCAGGAGTAGGGTTGCCAACTGGCTCCAGATGCGCCCGACAGGCTTGATCCAGTCCTGGGTTTACCCCATTGCATGCATGGAGATGTAGTTCTGAATTCCCTATTGCACTCCATAAGAAAAGCAAGACTACATGTCCCTGCATGCAATAGGGTAAACCCAGGACTGGATCAAGCCTGTCGGGCGCATCTGGAGCCAGTTGGCAACCTTACTCAGGAGCAGCTAAATCGTTGTCGGGACGCACGTGGAGGCGGCCATCTTGAAAAGACCACGTGTAAGCTACACTCCAATATACTTAAAGTGACTCTGGAGCTCCATCTAGTGGACATTAGCTGTAATTACTACCATTCCCTGTGTTTTAAGTGATCCTGGAGCTCCATCTGGTGGACATTGTAAGAATAGCTAGCTTATATATATATCTTAACTCTTATCTAAACCAAATCTGACTATATATTTTGTAAATTGCCAAGACCTATATTGTAAGTTGTATTATTTGTCCTGAGTTAAGACTAGATAGGGTCTGTATTATAAATTGTATTATTTTTCCTGGATTAAGTCTAGATAGGATCTGTATTGTAAATTGCATTTTTTTTTCTTTCTCTTACTGTAAATTGCATTTTTCCCCAAATTGAGATTAGGTTAGAAGATCTGATCTACATTGTATACTGTACTTAGTTATTGAACTAGAATTAGAGCATGGGGTCGGGAAAGTCAAAAGAAAAAACGCCCCTACAGTGCATGCTTCACAATTTTAAATCTGGGTTTGGAGAGGATTACGGGGTACCTCTCTCCGCCTCCAGATTATCCTTTTTGTGTGAGAGGGAATGGCCAGCCTTAGTTAAGTTATGGCCTCCCCAGGGGTCCACTGACCTGTCCACTGTGTCTTTGCTCCATCAAATTGTTGAAAAAGAGCGCCCTGACCAGTTCCCTTATATTGATTCATGGCTGGCCATATGCCAGCTCAGACCAAGATGGTTCCAGCGCTGTCACGAGGATCAGTGTAGAATAATGGTGGCGGCCAGTGGTCACCAAAAGGGATGGACACCCGCCTCTATCTACCAGGGGCGGGACCCTCCAGACATTCCTCCACGCCCTCTCCCTCTGCTTCAACCTCATGTCCCATCTGCACCACTGCAGGGTCCGCCCCTAGCTGAAGAGTCAGGAAGACCTCCTCTTGGGGTGGGTGGGGCCAGATTTAGGGAATATTCTGTGGATTCCAGCCCATCGTCTTCAGATTCCCCTCCCACATCCTCCACCCCTCACACTCCTGGTACCACCTCCAGTTCCACCATTTCCTCCCCTGAGAGCACACAGGCTGAGCTTGAATCGTCCATCCCGAGGGCCTACTACCTGCAGTCGCATGATCTCCAAATGCCATTACGACAAGTACAGGGGCTCCCGTACCTTGATGCTGCTGGGCGTGTGACACTGGGACCATCCAGCCTGATTTATGTCCCTATCTCCACTACGGACCTGTTGAACTGGAAAACCCATTATGCTTCCTATACTGAAAAGCCCCAAGAACTGACAGACCCTATGACCAGTAGTATACAAACACACCAGCCTGCCTGGTCGGACACTAGACAACTGCTTCCTACTTTGTTCAGCACAGAAGAACGAGGGCGAGGCCGCGGATACGGGGGGCCGAGGTTTCCCCTGGCCCCCAATCAATGTGCCTACTGCAAAGAGGAGGGACATTGGAAGAATGAATGTCCAAATCGTAACACAAGACAAGGGAGGTGGCCGGGATCCAGATGGAGCAGACCATCCCGAGAACTCAGAGCTGCCCACCGCTGAGATGTGTGAAGGAGACCCTATCTGGATCAGTGTGTCACATTGAAAACGGGCCAGGGTGTCTGCCTAGGAGAATGGGAGGTTTAAATTTTTGAGAGAAACAGAACTTAGACTTCAGAGAGGGATGGAGCACACTGCGAGGTCCTGAGGAACTGCTGAGAGGCAGGAAAAAAGAACTGTTGGACTGACTGGGGGGTTTTGGGGGCTTCTGTGAACGATTGTATTGTTATCCTTTTAATATTGTTTTCTTAGAAAGTAACTGAAATCTACAAGCCATTTCGGCTTCAACAACTGCAATACCCACACCAGCTCAAGATTTTGCTGTACTATTTTCTCAGAGCTTTCTTTATCACATTATTAAGCACTGCTGCTTTTGACATACTTTCATGTTATGTGTTTTCAATATTATTGACCAGCTGCAAGAAAATGATATTACAATGTATGTTGTCTCTAGGGAACAGTACCAGAAGCTGCTTTCCTGATGACCCCTATCTGTCTCAATATCTGTCTCAAATGGTTGTTTGTCCATTGCCCTTAGTGGGATTACCTTTGCCCCCATAAACAAGAAAAGAAAAAGAAAAATTGGGACTGAAGGGAAATTGGCTGATAGGTATGTCTAGTATGGCTGCATCCTTGCCTGAGGCTGTAATACATTATGATGGCACGGAAAAGCATGTGGGCTAAGAAAATGAGTACCCAGAGCCCAGCACAACAAGAGTAAAGCCAGGGGGAACCATACTCTGAACAGAAGTGCACAGAGAATGGACCTAGCTAAGAAACAGGTCAGGCCTGAAAGTGCACAGAAAATGGACCCAGCACAAGAAAAGACATGCCAGGCCTGAACAGGTTAAACAGGCCAAACAAAGCTGGTGATACAAAGTACTCATATGCCCTGAAGATTACAGTGCCAGTGATTAATGAAGCAAAGGGAATGGCAGGGTGCAGCCAGAATGACTCAACACTAGCAAGAATAAAAAGCCATTAATATGCTGATAAGGGTGGATCCCAGGGAAAGAGCCTTTGCCCCAAAGGAAAGAAGCCTCTGCAGACTTTTTGCACACGGCCCTCCTTTGTCCCAAAGGGAAGAGGCCTCTGCAGGCCCTGCAACCTTTTACAGTCAGAACAGCAACTTTTGCACATGGAACAAAAACGTTGTGCAGGAGTTGCTATAGAGGGTATAGGGTATGTGTTGTTTTAAACTCACTGATGCAAGTGTTTCCATTGAACACCCTATCCAAGACCTAAGTGATCTAGTTACCTGTCCATGGGTCCTGGGTGGTTTATGAAGTGGTTCAGTTGGCCAGGGGGACTAAAAATCCCAGTGGTAGGGGTTCTTTTCATTTACTGCTATGTGCCATTCTGCCATGTTATATCCCTATTCTTTACCGCTTCATGACCACCACCCTTGATACCCTGGTAGAACGCAAGGTGGTTACCACTGTCATGGCCCTGTCCCAAATACAGCCCTCAACCGCTTCTAGCGGTTGAGGTCCTACTTAAAAAAGGGGGGAATGAGGCAGCCATGAGGTTTAACTGTAGGTAGCCCTTCCCCCAAGCCATGCGGCAAGCCATGAGGTTTAGCTGTAGGTAGCCCTTCCCCCAAGCCATGCGGCAAGCCATGAGGTTTAACTGTAGGTAGCCCTTCCCCCAAGCCATGAGGTAATCAGCCTGCTAAGAGAAGGCATTGAGATTTCAGTAGACACCCTTCCCCCACTCCAGGTCTGAGCACAATAGCCCCTAGCCCAGAAATCAGCAGACCTGAGCATACCGGTTTGGACAGGTCACCCAGGTACCTTCCCCAGGGGCTGCTGATTGGTGGGCAGGAAATACCTGTGGCAAATGGGATTGTAGAATGAGTTTAAAACTGTACTGTATATAAGGCATTGTAGGCCGTCCCTCGGGGCTCAGATTTTTTGTGGAGGGTACCGGCTCTCTGTCTGATCCTGTGTGCACATTAAAGATCCTGTTTGCATTCCAGCCTGTCTGAGAGTTTTCCTTCTGTGGGTGAGTGATTGAATAAGAGCTTTTCACAGCGTTTGCGATAACAACACAGACAGCACGTCTGCAGGCCTCCATAAAAAAAAGAAGACTGCAGGAAGGTACTGTGCATGCATGGTGTAGGTCCCAAAGGCTTTCTTTGAAAGCTGGGGATTGGATCTGCGCGGGCTCCATCGGCACCTATGTCACTATATGTGAGGAATAACTTCCTGCTTGTTCCTGGAGAAGAGTTCAGTGCTAGCCATTTGAGAACCATGCACACTTTCTATAAATTACTTCCTGGATTCATATCTGGTTTTCCTTCTCCCCATATAAGGAAAACCTCACCTAGGCTGATGAGCATAATGCCCTTTTGGCTTGGTCAGGGAAAAATAAACATAACACAGAACTTCAATAAATTTCTTCCTAGATTCATGTCAGGTTTTCATTAGCACCACTCAAGGAAAATGTCACTAAGGCTAGGGAGTATAATGCTCTTCCTGGCTCCACCAGGAGGAAACAAACATAACACTGCATCAGTCTCCACTAATCTATGTGCTACCCACTGCATCCTGAGACTTCTTAATCTTCATACTATTTACCTGTGGGACTTCAGATAGTACCTAATATGTTTCCTCTAATGATTTTGGTTCCCTTGCTTCTCTGTCTGCCAAACTGTCTCCTCCTTCTGCCAGGAAAAGCTGTTTTTATCTACTTCCACTCTTTTCATATGACTTAGCCAGCCTATGCCTTGGGAATCTTGGGAGCTGATAATGAAACAAGTGTATCATTGTTGAAGGTGGAGACATTTTGTACCTTAGTGTAGCAGCCTCAGAATGATGGGCTTGTTGAATGTTTCAACAGAATCCTAAAACAGATTTTGAGGAAATTTGTGGCTGAGGATGGCAAGAACTAGGATTTCTTAGTGCCTTATAAGAACATAAGAAATGCCATACTGGGCCAGATCAAAGGTCCATCAAGCCTAGTATCCTGTTTCCAACAGTGACCAATCCAGGTTACAAGTACTTGTCAAGTTCCCATAAGGTACACAGATTCCATGCTGCTTGTCCAATGGGTAAGCAGTGGATTTCCTCAGCGCTCTTTAATAATGGTTTATGGACTTTTCCTCTAGAAACTTGTCCAAACCTCTTTTAAATCCAGCTACACTAACAGCTTTTACTATATCCTCTGGTAATGAATTCCAGAGTTTGATTATGCATTGAGTGAAAAAAATATTTTCACCGATTAGTCTTAAATGAACTACATTGTAACTTCATTGTGTGTCCCCTAGTCTTTCTACTCTTTGAAAGTGTAAACAACTGATCTACATTTACCCATCCTACTCCATTCTTTATTTTATAGACCTCTATCATACCTTCCCTCAGCCATCTCTTTTCCAAGTTGAAGAGCCCTACCTTTTAAGCCTTTCCTTGTAGGGATATCCTTCCATCCCCTTTACCATTGTTGTCGCTCTTCTCTTTACCTTTTCTAATTCTGCTATATTCAAGATATGGTGACTAGAACTGCACACAATATTGAAGGTGTGGTCACACCATGGAGTGATACAAAGGCATTATCATATCCTTCGTTTTATTCTCCATTCCTTTCTTTATGATTCCTTGTATTCTATTTGCTTTTTTGGTCACAGCTGCACACTGGGCACAGGGTTTCAATGATGCCTAAATCCGCATAACTGTAGTTTGGATTGTTCTTCCCTAAGCGCATAACTTTGCACTTGTCCACATTAAATGTCATTTATTTATTTATTTAAACGGATTTCTATACTGCCTTTTCCTACAATCAAGGCGGTCTACACAGCAAACAATCAACCAAATACTGTGTCTAGTGTGCGCATGCATTGAGCATTTGCCATTTGAACACCCAGTCTCCCAATTTATCAAGGTCCTCCTGCAATTTTTTTACAATCCTCTAGTGCAGAGGTTCCCAACTCCAATCCTGGAGGGTCAAACACCATTCAGATTTTCAGACTGTCCCTAATAAATATGCATGAGATGCTTTTGCATGCACTGTCCCCACTGTATTCAAATGTATCTCATGCATATTCATTAGGGACAGCCTGAAAACCTGAATGGTGTTTGGCCCTCCAGGACTGGAGTTGGGAACCTCTGTGTCTAGTGTTTTAACAACTTAGAATAATTTGGTGTAATCTGCAAATTAGGCCACCTCACTTGTTATTCCCATTTCCAGGTCATTTATAAAAAGCAGCAGTTCCAGCACAGATTCCTGAAGTACTCCACTATCCACCTTTCTCTATTGAGAAAATTGTCCATTTAGCCCTACTTTCTGTTTTCTATCTTTCAACCAGTTCCTAATCCACAATAGTACATTGTCTCCTATCCCATGGCTTTTTAATTTCCCCAAGAGTCTTCTGTGAGGGACTTTAGCAAAGGCTTTCTGAAAATCAAGATACACTAAATCAACAGGCTCACCTTTATCTGTTTATTCACACCTTCACAAAAATATATGAGATTGGTGAGACAAGACTTTCCTAATCATGACTATCTATGTGTTCATTAATTTTGTTTTTCATAATGATTTCTATCATTTTGCCTGGTACTGATGTCAGGTTCACTGGTCTGTAGTTTCCCGGATCACCCTGAAACCCTTTTTAAAAATTGGTGTTACACTGGCTACTGTCCAATCTTCAGGTACTACAGATGATTTTACTAATAGATCACAGATTACTAATAGTATTTCTACAATCTCATATTTCAGTTTCTTCAGCACCCTCGGAAATATGCCATCTAGTCCAGGTGATTTGCTGCTCATTAGTTTATCGATTAGCTGTATTACATCTTCCCATTTTATTAATATTTGTTTGAATTCCTCTGATACATCAGCTTTAAATATCATTTCTGGCATGAGTAAGTGTCTAACATCGTCTTCATTAAAGACTAAAGCAAAACAGTCATTCAGTCTCTCTGCTATGGCCTTGTCCTCTCTCAGTGCACCTTTAACCCCTCCAGCATCTAATGGTCCAACTGACTCCCTCACAGGTGTTTTGCTACAAAAGTACTTGAAAAGGTTTTTCTTATGCACTTTTGCTTCCATGGCAAGATTTTTTTCAAATTTTTTCTTTGCCTGCCTTATCAATGCCTTGCATTTAACTTGTCAGAATTTATGTTGTTTTCTGTTTTCGTCATTAGGCTCTTGTTTCTATTTTCTGAAAGATTTTCTCTTAGCTATAACAGCATTTCTGATCTTACCTTTAAGCCATGCTGGCTTTTGTTTGGCCTTCCTTCCACCTTTTTTTAAGCATGGTATACATCTGGCCTGGGCTTCCAAGATAATACTTTTAAATAATGCCCAAGCCTGATGTAAATTCTTAACCTTTGCAGTTGCTCCTTTTAGTTTTCTCTTAACCATTTTCCTCATTTTATCATAGTCTCCTTTTTGAAAGTTAAAAGCTAGTGAAGTCAATTTCCTTTCTATCCTCCCTGTAAACCATGTAAATGCCTTTTGAATATCGGGCCCATGATGTTTTGAGTAAAGTTTAACTAATGAGCATGCTATTTCAGACTTTGCTATCATCAAGAACAAAAATGTAGACATGCACAATATTTGTACTATTAGGTAGCTGCAATGCTTAGGTCTGCCATTTCTTTTAATGTATAAAAATGATGCTTCTGCCATGGTATGTTATTTTATTTTATTTATTTATTTATTTAACTGCATTTATATACCGCTTTTCACCGGGTCAAAGCGGTGTAACATATAACATAAGGGGGGGGGGGGCAATTTTTCACCTATTGGTAGAATCGGATCCTACCAATAGGTGCCCCCTTGTCCATGTCTAGACACAAAATTGCTCTATATCATATTAATTTGTATTAAAGTTTCATCACGGGTTCTTGTGCCCCATGTGAGGAGCTCATAAGCAGTGGACCGGGGAAGACTGGCACATATCTGGCACCAAGGTAAGGGGGTTTTCCCCCTTGATCTTGTCATTCTTTGTTGCCCTTCTGCCTACGCATGTCTAATTGAAAAGGTATTTCTGCCATTGAGCCTCATTTCCAGGAAGTAGGTTAGACAGGAGGCGAAAGGTTCTGCTTGAGAGTTTATTTTTTGAGGGTGAACTGGGTCACTTGCTGACATATCTACTAATTGGATGGTGGACTGGGTAGCTTGTCAGCACATTTGTTAATCCAAGTAAGGACCAAGTTCTGGTGATTTTCTAGGCCAGTGCTCCTTAGCTGTGGCAACCCAGTACACACCATGGATAGCAAAGGAAGAATTTATTTTATTGATTGAATCCAGCCATTGGCTCAATAAAATAAATTCTTCCTTTGCTATCCACGGTTTGTACTGGGTTAGTTTGTTCCACGTGGATCCGTGCTTTTTTGTTGGACGCACTCCTCAGCTGTGGCTACAGAGAGAGAGAGAAGCAGCGGGTGCTTCCTTCAGGATTAAAGGGACGGGGTGACAGTACAGTAGTCAATGTTCCTTTACTTTAAAAAACGAATGGGCTGGTAGAATAATAAACTAGTTATGGAAAGGATGCCTTCCCTGACCAAATGGAGCTTCTTCAGCTACCTTTACAGTTTTTGGAAGAAGGATCCTTCTGTTTTTACGTTATTGTGAACTGATCCGGTTTTAATTAGAATAGAAGGTAAGAAGTGAATTAATAAAGTGAGAGGTGGCTGTCTTAGATAATGTCAAGGGGAAGATCTTCAAGCAGATGAGCAGGCTTCTCCCATGATTTCAGGCTGGCTGCCACCAACGGGGAAAAAGGAAGCCTGATGCCAAAGTCATGTGAAGGAGGAAAGAAGTGGGACAGCAGGGATCTTTGCAGTGGATGCAATTGCGCTCATGCCCAGGGGACCATCTCAATTGACAATTCCATCGACCCTAGGAGTTCGAGATAGTTACAAGCCTTGGGAAGCTACTACCTCCAAATTGCCCCCAGCTGAGAATGTAGCTTCTCTGCCTTCTTCTCAGGCAGGAAAACCTTTCTTGAGGCAGTAATAGAAACACAGAAACATGATGGCAGAAAAAGACCACATGGCCTATGTAGTCTGCCCTTCCATATCAACCACTACAACAGTCCCCTTTTTTCCTTGAGAGATCCTCTGTGTTTGTCCTATGCCTTTTTGAATTCAGACACTGTCCTCATCTCTACCACCCTCACTGGGAGACTATTCTACTGATCTACCACTCTTTCTGTAAACACAATATTTCCACATATCACCCCTGTGTATCCCCTAATAAACCACACTCCAAGGTACTCTAACGACTGAGTAGGCTCCAGGAAGCTCGGCATAGTTTGTCACCCAGCCTAGACTTTCTAGAAACTGCATCACTTGGGCTGGCACAAGCATTCCGCATGTAACCTGGCCCAAATAAGCCAGTCATCCAAGCAGGGATGTACACCAATCCCTTTGCATCGCAGGGCAGCGACAGCCACCACCATAACCCTGGTGCATGTCCTTGGTACAGTGGAGAGCCCAAAGCATAGAGCAGAAAACTGGAGGTGCAAGCCCAGAAAAGAGAAGCGCAGGAAGCACTGCAGGAAACTTTCCTTGCTGGACCACTCTCAGACCATTGTGTAAGTAAATGGACCACTCTCAGACCATGCATACGTAAATGGTCCTTAGGTGAACACTGGCGCCTTTAAGGTTCAAGATTGGACGGAAGGACCCAATCTTCTTTGGGACCACAAAACAAATGGGATACTGGCCCATGCCTCTTTTGGCAG
Source organism: Ichthyophis bannanicus (assembly GCA_033557465.1). Classification (NCBI taxonomy): domain Eukaryota; kingdom Metazoa; phylum Chordata; class Amphibia; order Gymnophiona; family Ichthyophiidae; genus Ichthyophis; species Ichthyophis bannanicus. The sequence continues at coordinate 421,738,916 of CM066031.1, read as the reverse complement.
ACGGCAGCCCTCCTGGCTGCAGACCCACATGGAGATATCAGGAAGGCATTTTGGATAGGGTCCTTACATTCTAGCACACAGCTGAACTGAATAAAGTTGGGCTCCCACTGATCTAAGGTCACACAGGCACATCCCATCTTTGCGTCTGATGGGAGACCTCAGACTTGGAGGAGGGGAGAGCCTTGCAGGTCCCATAAAAGGACTGGGCCAAGAAACAGGAGTTGGAGGAAGGACTCCTGGTGGCGGGAGCAAGGAGAACGTAATGCAGAGGAAGAGGAAGTCATGGTCCAAAGGCCCTTTAGCCCTTTAGATCTGTCTTCCAGATGACGGTCTGGTGTGAATGCTCCCAGTTCCTTGACCAACTTCTCCAATTCTTCCCCAAACATAAGCTTCCTCTTGAAAGAAAGTCCAGATAAATAGGACTTGGATGCTGCATCTGCTGCCCAATGACTAAGCCAAAACCACCATAGAAAAGACAATATTCTTGGCCACCAAGTGGACCAAATTGTATGTGGCATCTGCCAGAAAAAACACTGCTGATTCTGGAATTATCAAAGAGTCATTCTACGGGAGTGACTTGATCCAATGGAGTAGGGCACGACACCAAGTCCTCTGCAAACTACAGTCTGAAGAATAAGGGAAGTGGCTGAAAATTGACTCTTTATGAAAGCCTTGACCTTGCAATCCACTTGCTCCTTGATGGCTGCACCACCTTCCACAGGAATGGTGATGCATTTAGTAATGGCCATCACCTACACATCCACCTGGGGCAACTGCATCCAGGCAGCAAGGTCTTCCTAAGGAGGGCATAGAGCTAACTCACAACCTTGCTTCCCTCCAGCAGGGCAGCAGGCGAGTTCCATTCCATGCATATCATGCTCTTCAGGACCTCCAGGAAGGGAAACACCCAGGAGAGTTTTCTAATATCCCTTCCAGAGGGGGATATACTTATGGCTTCTGCTCCATCGACGAAGCATCTGACAGCCACAGGGCAGAGGAAACCTGATCAATCAGCATTGCCAGATGCTCTTTCATGAATCATCCTGGTCGTCCAGCATCAGCAGTTCATCTTCTTCACTCTTGAAGTCACCAGCTGATCCCCTGGAATGCAAGGCAGATCTGTAGCACAGAAAAGCTGAGTGAAGCACCCTAATCTATTCCCTTCTGGGGGTGCTTCTGTGGGTATACCCCTGCAGGGGTCTGCCTGTCCTGTAACAAGAGACTTTCCTCTGAGCAAGAGGAGAAGGAACAAGACGGTCCTGAGGCTGATGGCCTGAATTGCCACTCCAGAAGGACCATGCTTGTGAAAGAAAGGAAAATAATTCTGGAGAAAACAGGCCAGAGGCTGGCCATTGTCCAGCTGCCTTGGCCATCTCCATAGCAGGAGGCTGGCCAGGCATTGGGGAACCCACTGGGAAGGTTTGGTCAGGCCAAACTTCAAAGAACGGGCAGAGGAATCTAGAGCTGGAGCGCTCTCTCTCTCCAGCCAACCCCATTGTCACCTGCAGAGCTGAAGAAGCAGAAGTCCATGTCCATCAACTGTAAAGATGATATCTTCAAGAGGCAAGCAGAAGCTTCTGTACCAAGTTGCAGAGGGAGGGTGGAAAGGCAGCATCTCCTCCCAGAAGACAAGTGCCTACATCAAGCAGAGCAGTTTCCTGAAGCAAATCCTTCCGTCCAAACAAGGTGTGCTGAGATAAGCTACGCTTAAAGTGCAGAGCTACTGTGGGTTGCAGAGATAGCACTCCAAAGCACGAGCTCATGGCATGCGACGAAATGCACAGATAATGCACGTACCAACACATGCAGTGAAAAACACTGGTTACAGCACAGCCAAGTGCTGGTAATGCATTCGTGCAGTGGCAGTATGTGGCAGGAACCAATGGTTCCAATCTCTGTCCCAACAATCGCCCCACTAAATGGCAGAAGTCAGGAGCTACCACAGACAATATTGAAGCAGCACATTAGAGAAATTTGGCACAGAAACAGGAACTTAAATCTGGAACTCACCCCCGGGGAGCCCAAGCAGCAAAGGTGATGGGCTCCATGCTACTCCTCTGCTGCCAAGACCTGAAATCACATACCTTTTTAATCTTCATGCCATCTTCAGGGGAAAGCTGGAGGAGTAGAAGAAGGGGAAAGGGGGCACTGAGGCTGTGCAACCCAATTATTCCTCTGGGGTCCTGATCCAACAATTCTGGCTGTTCAACCAGCCCTTAACAGGATAAGGATGGGGAGCTGAACCAATACCCCTCCTCCTTGACAAACCCAGGAGGGCACCAGTTTTAAGGGTTACCCAACAAGTGCCTCCCATGTCGAGCTCAAGTAATAAGTTGCCCCTAAAAGCGGTTACTCACGAGCTAAGCCAATCTCTTTTGAGGTTTTCACAAAGCTGCTCCAATGTGTCCACACTGCTGGAGACAGAGAAATACTGAGGTAGTATGCCCTTTAGCTGCTCTAGATAAAGTATATGATGAGGTCATCAGAAATCTCTGGATTTTTCTGTCTTCACCTCTGCTGGCAGGGGAACACAAATATGTCTGGACTGGCCTAGCAGGACAATATGGAAGAGGGAAGATGCTTGGCAGGGTGGAACCATGTGGGAGAGGCCATGGAGAACTGGCAAGGGGATAAGTGAGAGAAGGATGGCGCATAGAAAGGGTAGAAATGTCGTAATGGACAGTAGGGAATAAGAGGCTAGGGAATGAGTAAGACATAGGCAATAGAAGAGTTAGGGGAGATGAGATGGGCTGGAGGTGAGAGAAAGAGATGGGAAGTTGATAGGTGAAAAGTCAAAAGGAGACTGAGGACTAGAGGGACGGTGAAATCTGAGTGGATAGAGATGGTATAAAGATAGACATGGAGGAAAGAGTTAAGAGGAAAATATCAATATGTCAGAGACAGACATAGAGAGGGAACAGAAGAAGAGAGGAGTGAAGAGAAACGGTAAATGGAAAGCAGACACTGGAAAGAGGAGGAGAAGACAAAGGAAAGTAGAAGAGAGATTGTGGCCATCATGATTGAAAAAATAAAATGCCAGACAACAAAGATAGAGAAGCGTTATTTTATTTTGAATTTATTAACTGGAATATATTAGCTTTGGGCAGTGTGCATTGCTGATGTGTTCCTCTTGTACTGAAAACAAAACACACATACATTTCTATTTATATTGCTTCAGTGTTACTATAAATGCCGAGCTTGCTTCTTGGGGTTCCCAGTTACATAAGAACATAAGAAATACCATACTGGATCAGACCAAGGTCCATCAAGCCCAATATCCTGTTTCCAACAGTGGCCAATCCAGGTCGTAAGTACCTGGCAGGTTTCCAAAAAGGTACACAGGTTCCACAATGCTCGTCCCGGAGTAAGGAGTGGATTTCCAGGGTCCTCTTTAATAATGATTTATGGTCCTTTCCTCCAGGAATTTGTCCAAACCCACTACACTAACAGCTTTTACTACATCTTCTGGTAACAAATTCCAGTTTGATTACGCGTCGAGTGATAAAATATTTTCTCTTATTAGTCTTAAATGGGTTACACTGTAGCTTCATTGCATGTCCTCTAGTCTATCTACTTTTTGAAGGCATAAACAACCAATCTTCGTTTACTTATTCCACTCCATTCATTAATTTATAGACCTCTATTATATCCCCCCTCAGCCATCTCTTTTCCAATTCAATTATTGTCTTTCTATTTCTCAATTGTGGACTCATTGTTTGGTGGAGGTCTGTCTGTTTTTTGCATATGTGACATTCTATTAGTATTTTATTTATTTATTAATTTAACAGTTTTTATATACCATCTTTCTACAAATCAAGGCGGTTTACAGGGAACATAACAGTCAGTATTTTCAACTGAATACATTGTAACAATAAAACATTAGAACACATTGTAACTGAATAACAAGAAACTTACTCCTTGCGGAGGCTTAAAACTATTTACATGGTTGTTTAGGGACTATTTATATGAATACATTGTAACGTTAGAACATTGGTATATAGTTTTGGGTTAGAGCTCTGTAACAGTTCACTTGTTTTCTCCAATAGGAGAAGTATTTGTGTTCTGTAAGATGTATTGGTTTAATATTTGTATTGTGACCTTTTTATATGTAGGGTTGGTATTGTGAGTCCTGGTATTGTTGTTATGTTATTGTTATAGATGGCTTGCAATGGGCTCAGAGTGGTCTTTTTGCTGGGTTTTATGTACATGATAGTTGGCACTGGAGGGAAGTCATGTAGAAATCTGATAGCATCTATTTAATCCCACTACATATGTAATGATATTCAGACATCTGTATACTTATTAAGTTATTGTTGGGACAAAAATGATAGAGGCAGGTAGTATCTTTATAGACTTACCAATTAATTGAGGCCTCTGTCATTTTTGCCACACCAGACCAGGGGTTCTCAACCACCTCCTTGGGACTCACCTACTCAGTTAGGTTTTCAGGATAACCACAATGAGAGATCTGCATACAACAGAGCAATGGTTCTCAAACCTGTCTTGAGGTACCACCAGCCAGTTTGGTTTTCAGTATATCTGTAATGAATATGCATGAGAGAGTTGCATATAATAAAGGTAAGTAGGCAAGAAAATCTCTTTCATGCATATTCATTGTAGGAATCCCGAAATTCTGGCTGGCTGGTGGTACTCTAGGACAAGGCTCAACAAACTCCAAGTGCCAGGTCACCATGGCGACTGAAAAATCAGACCTGGTGCCTGGGGCTCAGAGCACATGTAGACAGAAGGGCTGCAAAAGGCTGCGACTGGCATTGTCTGCTTACAGGGATCCCATCTCCCATGGGCAGAGAGCGCTGGTCTTGACCGTGGCATTTTGCAGCACTTCTGCCCACGGGAGATGGGATGCCTGTGGGCAGAAGCGCTGCAAAAGGCCACAATTGCAGCAGAGTTTGCCTGTGGGAGATGGGATCCCTGTGGGCAGACAGCATTGGTCTTGGCTGCAGCTGTGGCCTTTTGCAATGCTTCTGCCTGTGGGGGGACCCCATCTCCCGTGGGCAGAAGTGCTGCAAAAGGATCTGAGACCAATCTAACCTACTTTTTCTGTAGGCCCAATCCTGACTGTCCTCTGACCGTGGGAGATAGGATTCCTGTGGGCAGTCTGTTACCTTCCTGGCCCAGCCTTCCTCTCCTGCCCACAGGGATCTGATCTCCCATGGGCACACAGAAGGGGCTATAGCCATGATCATAGCTCTCTTCTTGTCTTCTGCCTGCGGAGGATGGGATCCCTGTGAGCAGCCAACTGCCTTGAAGCAACTATCACCTTCATGTCCTGTTCTGCCTGTGGGAGACTGGACATGCAGGCAGACAGAAGGGGTCTTCTGCCTCTTTGTATTTTTTAAAGGGGGGGGGGGAGAACATTCCAGGCACCAGGTGCAAATTTCTGTTCACCATGGTGACCTGACACCTAGGATTTGTCAAGCCCTGACTTAAAGGATCAGTGGGGGTGGCTGGAGAGGGAGGATGAGGAGTAAGACCCGATTTATTAAGATTTATTCATTAGAAAATGGGAAAAAGAGTCAATAAATCCAGCCTTGAAACCTAAAGTAACTGTGATACACCGGGGGGGGGGGGGGGGGAATGAGGGCATGTACTGTGACATAGTTTCAGTAGCTGGCTCCTAGATGCCAAGAAAACTTGTCAAGGGCTACCCTAGGACAGGTTTGAGAACCACTGCAATAGAGACAATGTATGTAAATCTCTCTCATGTACATTCATTGTGGTTATCCTGAAAACCTGACTGGCTAGTTGTGTCCCGAGGACTGGGTTGAGAACCCCTGTTGCAGATTAACAGAAAATGTTCATCATGTTGGGACAAAAGAAAGGCCTGTGAAGGGTTCAATTAGAAATCACTGGGGTGGCAGGTGAGGGGTAGCAGAAAAAAGTAGCACTGGCCCAGGTGCTGTGTTGGCTCCGTGTGTGTCCGTGAGCAGGAGAGGATATGGGAAGGGAGGACAGTTTGAAAGGTGCAATCCCCTAACTGCTATGTTACAGTTGTGTCTGTATACTGCAGCTGCTGGAACTGTTTCTCCTCCTATAGAAATTAAATTAGGCCATTTTTGAACTTGATGCATCTTTTCTCTGGTTTTATGTACATGCCAAATTTGGTCCTGTTCTGTTCTGTTAAAAGTTCAGAGACCTCCAGATGGAGCAACATTTTGGACCCCTTCTGTATAATTTCTTTTCAATATTCTGATGGGTTGGAAAGAGTACAAATTCAAAGGAGAGAGTACATCAGTTTCCTCCTTAAAAGCCAAACATAACATTTGCCATACTGGGTCAGACCAAAGGTCCATCAAGCCCAGTATCCTGTTTCTGACAATGGCCAATTCAGGTCACAAGTACCTGGCAGGTTCCCAAAAGGTAGACCGATTTTATGCTGCTTATCTTAGAAATAAGCAATCTATTTTTCAGGTTTTATTAAATCCACCAGCAATGAATTCCAGAGCTTAAATTAAACTATTTTTGTAGCCTAGTCTTTGCACTTTTTGAAAGAGTAAAGAACTAATTCACCTTTACTTTTTCTACTCTATTAATTATTTTGTAGACCACTATCATATTTCTTCTCGGCCATCTCTTCTCCAAGCAAACGAAGGCAAAGCGGGAATCCTCTTCCAGCCATCAAGGGAGGGGGGGGGGGGGGGGAGGTGGAAATCTACTTCTTACCTTAATTGTTAGCAGGAATCATTAGTAGATGCTCAACATACATGGGGGGGGGGGGCGCATCGATGCTACAGAAAGAAATACCAAAACAGTGAAACCCAGAAAACGACAGAAGAAAACTAGTCTTGATACAGCCCGCTCACTACCATATAGGTTAGAAATAAAAAAAGAAGCATCTTCTCAGGCTACCTCAGTTAACCCAGTTTTTCACCATCATATGGTCCAGTCAGCTGACTGCAAGCCCTTACGGGTGGTGAGTGTGCAGCATACGAACTCCTGTTCACGTACTCTGGTGAAAGAACTCTGAACAGTGTTATATTCAAACGTGGTGGGAATGATCTGTAAGGATTCACATTTTATCAGTATTCACATCTTCCTCTCCCTCTCCTTGTCTCTTCTCCGCCTAGAATTGCGGAGCGTCAGAATCAGGCAGTGGAATGGGCAGCCCCGTTTCCCGGCATGCTCGGCGGTGCCTGTAGGTCCCTGGAGATCCGCCGCTGTTGCCGTTGCTATTGTGTAGGAAGCAGACGGGACACGGGAGAGAAAAGTAGCTCTTTTAATTCTCATCCTGCGTCTCTCTCCGCGCTGGGCCTCCCGGGGAGGGGGCCGAGGCCTTGCTAAAGATGCCGCTTTTTACGTCCAACCCCTTCGATCAGGATGTGGGTGAGTTCGGCCCCATTATTGAGCGCCGCCGCCCCCCTCCTACCCCCTTCCCGGTTGCCGCTTAACAAGTCCCATAGCGGACTCTTACTGGTGCGTAGCCCCCTTTCATTCCCGAGCAGGACTGCGCGTGCGTGCATTGGGATAAAGCCACTTGAACATGGGCATACTCAAAGGTCTTAGACCATTATACCCTGGTTGGCTGTCTGTAAACAAAACACTAATTTGTGCTATTTCAGCGTTTTAAAGTACTTTCCGAATGTTTACGGTGGGATTAAACTGAGATTTTCTTAATAGTCGTTAGGCGGTAACAACTTTGAGGCAGGTTTATGAGCTTCATTTTCCAACAGGCATGTCCTGATAACCCAGACTAGTACCTAGTTGAAATAATTACTCTCTCATATCACTAATGAACTGAATTGTTAGTGCAGGCAGTCTATGTGACAGCATGCAATGGATTTTCTTGGCAAAGTGACCAGAAGTAGATTGTCAGGCCTTTTTTCCCTCCGAGGGTTAAATTCTCAAGGCCATAAGGAGTGCCAGTGGGAATCGAACCCTAGCTTCCTTGTTACCAAGCCAGAGCTAGGCTGTTCCTGCACTCCCTATATGATGGTGTCAACCACAAATAGAAGATGATTCAATTAAAAGTCCAACCTAATAATAAATACCAGCAAAGGGGCTTTCTGTTCTTTCTCTTTAAAGGGGAGCTTCAGAATTTAGCCCATTGTACCAATATCGCCTTGGAGATAACTATATTTTACAGGGAACAAGGTATAACTACAAGTTATAATACCTTGTTCATTGTAATTTCAGTTTGTTCAATGTAAACCGCACTGATGCAGAATAGCGCTGTATATAAGAGAATGTAAATAAATAAAATAAATAAATATTGCTTAACATAGGGCTTATATTCAGTCATTGGAAAACCCCATATTTAAATGTCAAAAGTGCTAACATCACAAAGTCCATTTTAAACTGCTCAGAACTCATGTAAAGTGTTTATTTTAACAATCCATGTGTAATTACATTGCACAGATCCAGTGGTTTGACCAAACTATTCATCATAACTTTTCATCAACTATTCTTAAGGTGATTATAAGTTTACCTCAATCTTCTGAAAGTTTAAAAATTCAACACATACCTTGTCTGACGCTGTCAGCATTTTGCCCTCAAAGTTGTATCGGGGACTATGGAATAACATCTGATCGACACGTTGTCCCTGATGATTTTTAGATTAGTCAATATGATATAATATTGTTGCTGCAGACCCTTGTTTTAATGCTGCATACTAATGAGCTAATCCAGATGCAAATGTTTTTCACCCATTCTCTAACGGAGGGAAAAAAACGCTCAGCGAATCCGATCTTTTGGAAATTTTTTTGATTGTTATACATTATTCCAACTTGTGGAACCCTTTCAGATGTTGCTTTAGAACTATTTTGTCTCTGTGTATTTGCCCTTTCTGTGTGTAGAGCTTCAAAGTTACCCATTCCAAGAGAGATATCTAAGGTCAGTCCAGAATTTCTGACAATTGTGGGACCTGAAGCAGTGATTTCAATAGGTTGAATCAGGGACTACAAACCCTACACTGCTTGGGGAATAAGTTCAAAACCAAGACTGGTCAAAAAGTCTCCCTCCTGAAACGGAGTAACTTGGCAGCTCTTTTCCTGTTGGATAAGCTGAAAACACGTTAGTCTATTTCCTCCTCTTTATCTTTATCTTTATTCGGTTTCTTGATAAACCGCCTAAACCATAAGGCATCAAAGCGGTGTACAATAAATGGGCTGCAGGGAAGAAAGATAGAAAAGAACGCCATGGTATGACAGGAAAGAAAAGAAAAAGGAGAAGAGGAGAGAGAGTAAAAAGGGCAGAGTGACACAAATAGAAACTTACAACAAGAGAGAGGGGACTGAGGGGGGTAAACGAGGGTAAAGGGTACTGAAGTGAAGGGTTCTATGAATGGTGATGAAATATTAGAGGGTACTGGGAGCAGTAAGTATAAATGAGGGAGCCAATAGTATCAAAGAGAAACTGGAAGATCAAAAGCTTGTGCAAAGAGGTGTGTTTTAAGGAGGGACTTGAATTGTGGAAAAGAGGGCTCAGTATGGAGGGGGAGGGGGAGGGAATTCCACAGGGCAGTTCTCTGTGGTAGCTCAAAGAGCATGACAACAAGAAGTGACACATGATGTCCGAACAGTTCAGAAAGTAGCTTCAGCTATCTGACACCCTTTCTGAATCCAGGGGATAATTGCCTCCTCGTCTACCTTTGATAGCCTCTTCACTGCTTTCTACAGTCATCATCTGATGAAAACCAAAATATCTGTAGCACTTCTCAAGGCTCTGCTTTTTTCCAAATCTAACCTCAAGGAGACTTACTAATTAGATATTGGGGGTTATTTTAGAAGCTTTGTTTGCGATTTCCATGTGGAAATGGCATCCATCTGGATATTTTAGAAAGAGTGAAATTTATATGTACAGAAATTGCAAGGGATGTGGCCTGGGCAGGCAAAAATCTACACGTGGATTCCCTATATAAATGGGCAATACACATGTATAACTTAAAATTTCCATGTTGGAATTTACAGCTGCTTCCTGTCATGTATAGATTTTTTAAAAAGTGCTAGTTTTGGCCAGCCCTTTACAGGGGAGCTGTTATTCTTAATCCCTTGTTTATTTTCCCCCCCGTAAATGAAAAAAATATAAAGGTTGTGGCCTCTGTATTTAATTAGTGGCATGTGTATTTTTAGGCACGTGTAAGTCACAAAGCTGTTGAGTTGCCTCCGTTTATTTTTCCCTCAGGTAGATTTTGTAAAATGGCTCCTTTTGGCTTTGTGTATCGGCAAATTCACATGCACTGCTCCACATCTTTGTATGTATTTTACAAGAGACTCTACTTTTGGTAGAGCCTTTTCTAAAATATCATAACAATTTATGTACATCCCAACATTGACATCTCAATTCCAATCTCCATGTCCTATTGGAATCTGCTTTAATGTGTCTAAATGACATAATCCGATACAGATCTCTACAAACACTATATTAAAAGCCTCTTTCCTTTGAAATGGGCTTAGCACTTTCTTTGGGGCAAACAATTTTGAATCTAAAACTTGTATTAAGGAAATAATACATCTTCTTTGAAGCTTTAAAAGCTTTGCTTTGGTTGATGGTGGTTCCAATTCTTTAAAGCATTTTCAGCCTAAGAGCCAGTAGTTTGACACAGTTCTGCCTTAGAAGCAATAATAGGCAATATGGAGCTTTATTACAAACACATTTTCTTCTCCATTTTCCCTAGAAATCATCTAATCTAACCCAATATTGAGTTTTATACCTTATTCCTGGTCCATTAAAGATCATCTTATGCATTTTACAGTGAATAGCAGACAAAAGGCTGCATGATTAAAGATGTTTAAACTCATTGAATGTATAGATGTAAATCAAACATTTTTATGCAGTCTTTTTTTGTGAGAAAATATTACACTGTGTATTGTCATATTTTATTGGTGATGTTTCTTAGGATGAAACTGAAGTCTCTGAAGCCCTTCTCCCTACAGTCTGTTTACCTTTTGAGCCTTAAGTTCTGTATAGTTAGGGAGGCGAAGGGGGGTGTTCATGGCTAGAGTGATGCTTTCTCTTTCTTGGGAACCTCTAACTCAGTCATCTGCCTTCTCTTTTTCTTTTCCATTTTAATTTTTGTTGGTGTTTCAAATATCGCATCAAGAAAAAACATACCAATCTTATTGCAAGAAAAGGAAATGATGGTATTTAACCCCCCAAACAAACATTGTCAGTGTCCATGCATGGTGACCCTGTGTTTGATCTTCAGTCAAGTAACTAATTGTCGATAGAGTGGCATTCATAACTACTCTTATTGTATTGATCCATTGCATTGCTGGCCATCCTTTTCAGTGTTGACCTTCAACCCTGCCATGCATAATACCTTTCTCTAATGATCTTTTTCTTTGTATGATATGTCCAAAATTTGAAAGCTGATGTCTTGTCATTTGAACTTCTGAGGAATGATCTCCACTTCTACTGATTGATTTTGTTCCTTGGGCAGTCCTTGGTATACGCAGTATTTGTCAGCACCAAGGCATTGATTTTCTTACTTTCTTCTTCACTGTCTAACTTTCAAGAACATCTCTGCACTTGAAAATCGTTGTCTAGGCCCTTCATAGCTGTTCTACCAAGAATAGTGAGTCTTTGGAGTTCTTAACTAGTTGTTGTTTCATTATTGACTATTGATCCAATCAGGTTAAAGTTGCCTACTATTTTTGTTTCTTCTTCATCAAGGATGAAATCAATGATTTTGACTTTGTTGGTATCTTATGTCAGACATTTCCTTTATACTTTAACTGGGAGAAGAGTGAAACAAAAGAGAAAGTTTATGAATAATCCTAAGTCTGTACTTTCTGCTGACCTTTACTATAACTATGCTGTTAACTGTTGATCTAATATACTGACCAAGTCCCAGAGATCTAGTCCAGAAAATGTTTTTGTTAGACCTTTTATCAATTCAGTTGAAGCTAGCTCGGCTTTAGTTAGTCCAATATCTACTACTACTACTTATCATATGTGTAGTGCTACACTGTGTACGAGATGATAAAAAAATAAAAATTAAAGATGAAGTAAGATATTTAGGTATAGCCTTAGATAAATATTTAAACTTAAAATCTCATATAAACAAAATTGCAGCTAAAGCATACCATCGCTTAAAGATTATAAGAAGACTAAAATCAATATTAAATACAAATCACTTTTGCATGGTATGTCAAGCTGTCATAACACCCCTACTTGATTTTGGAAACGTCTTGTATCAAGGTCTTCCTAAAAATGCTATCCATCCTCTCCAATTAGTTCAAATCACTACTGCACGTATAATTACTGGCTCTGCAAAATTTGATCACATAACTCCTGTCCTTAAACAGTTACATTTCCTTCCAATTATTGCAAGAGCAAAATACAAAAACCTAATGATTATTTTCAAAATCTTTCACCAATCTTCAGCAGATATTCTCCAGCATATAATATCCAAAGACAAGAGCCTAAGACCTAGATAATCTCATAACTCCAATAAGCTTAGTACACCTATAAACTTCAATAGATCAAAACAGATGAACTCTAAAAGAGCATTTTCCTTCATGGCACCAGAGGTATGGAATTCTATTCCTGAAGAATTAAGAGATCAGGAAGACATCAAAGACTTTCGCATATCTTTAAAGACTTATTTATTCATAGAATCATGTGGTCAAATAACTTAAATTGATCAACTTGTATATCCAATTTCACTATGAGATAATATTATAATTTACTGTTTGTACTGTATTTATATTGTAATGTATTGTATTTGATCTTCCCATGCCCTCAGCATTTAAGTCCTTTGTTGTCTTGTCAACCACTTTGATTGAAGGATAAGGTGGTATACAAAACTGGTTAAATAAATAAATAAATGATCCCTGCTCATCAGAGCTTACAGCCTAGTCAAGACAGACAACACAAAAACTGGGGACTAGGATATGTTAAGGGCAATGGTAAAGAAACATAGGAGGTGATCAGGAGGCTGAGCAGATCAAGATCCAAAAGCAGCCTCAAAAAGGTATGGTTTTTTTTAGTCTAGATTTGAACAGGGCCAGAGATGGAGCCTGATGTACCGACTCGAGTAGTTTGTCCCAGGCATAAGGAGCAGCAAGGTGGAAAGATCGAAGCCTGGAATTGGCAGTGGAAGAGAAGGGTGCAGATACAAGGGATTTGCGCAGAAGAGCGAAGTTCCCAAAGAAAGGTGTAGGGAGAGATAAGAGAGGAAAAGGTAGTGACGAGCAGTTGAATGAAGGCACTTTTAGGTCAGTAGTAGAAGTCTGAATGGGATGCGAAAACTGATAAAGAGCCAGTATCGGTCTGTTAACATCCACCTGGTCCTGTAACAATCTCCACTGCTGAGCAAGTGGAAAGGACAAATTCTTGGTTCTGAATAAACTCCTGGAGATGAGCTGGTTCCACAAATATATAGTTGGTTCCTCTGAAGTTCGCAAAGCCCTTCAAAGGAAATTTAAAAAAAACAAAAACATCCCCAAAGCACTCTAGGACCCATTTGAAGAAATTCTTGTCTGTTCTTCTATGTTTTTGGCAGGGACATCTGGTGATCATAGAATAATTCTGATATGACACCAAAATAAAATTTCAAAATATTTATCTTTGAGGCCAGTGCAAAAGAGACCACCATTGTTGCCCTGTTAATAGACTATGCTATAGAGGTCTCCACTTAGGTTGTGATTTGTTAGATTTGACTGTGTATCTCTTCCTTAACCTGCTAGACCAATCTAAATGAACGGGTTTTGCTCCCTTGCTAGCAGGTTGAGGCAGACTTTGAGCATCTTTCAATGATATCATCCGATATAACCACTGGTGCAACACAGAGAAGCCAGTAATTTGTCTGTCTCTAGCAGATTGCAGGGTGTGTGGACTGGTTCTGCAGTTCAGATATGCCTGATTCTCATGGCACACACAATGGTGCAATCATCATTGGGGCCATTTCCTGAGCGGTCCTCCAGTTTAGTCCTCCACATCCGGGTAGTGCACCTCCTCCCGCAGCCAGGAGACTGGACCAATCAAAACTCTGCCATGTATGATGTATGCAGTCGGAGCTCCCATCAGCCCCCAGTGTGCCCAGTCTCCTTGCAGCTGGAGGACGTGTGTGCCTGGTTCAGGCTCACTTAGGATCTTTTTCAGGAGCAACACGGGGGTTTTCAGTCAGGGGGTTTTGCTTTGTTTCCTCTTTTATTTTTTACAGGTAGCTGTCCCTTTAATTTACTTCAGTTTAATTTCTGTTTCAGCCCACTAGGGGCAGGCCGGTGCTGTGAAACCAGAACTGCAGTAATCCTCTACCTGCACTCCGGAGGCTTTAGCAGTTTGTCTGGCTGCATCTTTCCCCTTGACTGTACGGGGAATAGAGCTGCCTTGGGCCAGGTCTCCTTCCTCTCTCCAGCCTGTGGGTGAGTCAGCGGGTGCCTGCCCGATCCAGTTTTTAGTAAAGAGAGCCCGTTTAAAGCAGAGCTCCTTCTCCTTCGCGGGTTCTTGCTCGGCGCGTTTTTCGCGGTTTTAGGGACCTTTTTTCTTTATTTCATTAATTTGGTTCTTTCTTTCTTTCTTTATTTACTTCCCTGCGCTCTCTCTCCCGTTGTTTCTCCTCCGGGGATTTTCGCGCCTTTTTTCTTCTACCGGGAGAGATTGCCGGCGGCCATTTTGAGTTTTCTCTGCTGTTTCTTGGGGGCAAATTTATTTATTTTATTTTTATTTGCAAATCTCTTATATACCGCCACTTCCCAAGATCAGTGGCGGTTTACATTAAACAACAGAATACATAAAACATTGCTATGGTAAGCAGTTACATCGAACAGTGTTTAAACTATATACAGGTATATTGAACAGTGTTCAAAACTATATACAGGTAGTTAATATCAAGTACTAAGAACAGAAATCAGTACTATATATAGATAGATTTGATTAATATTTGAAACTATTTACATATATATATTGAGGTTTTATCAATGGGTTTCTATTGGAAGTAGTTTTGCAAGTATTAGGGCGAGCATATTATGGAGATCTAGGATAGCATTGCAATAGTTATAGGGAACGTTCATAGATCTAAGGAGGATGAGAGGTCTTAGCCAGTTCTTTATCTGTGTTGGAATAATATTGCGTGAACAAGTAGGTTTTTAGATCTTTTCTGAATTGTTTCAGGTCTTTTATTTCCCTTAGTTGATCCGGGAGATTATTCCATAGAGAAGGTGCTACATATGAGAAGGCACCTGTACTTGTTATGTGTTTAGTTTTTCTTATTGAGTCAGGGACTGCAATAGTATGCAGGTTCTTTCTACGTCTTACTCTATTTTCTGTAGGTCTATGAATTAGTGTAGAGAGGTATGATGGGGCAATCTGGTTTATCAGTTTGAAGGTGGTCAATATTATTTTATATTGAATTCTACTTTGTATAGGTAGCCAATGTAATGAATAAAGTATCGGGGTGATGTGATCAGTCAGTTTGGCTTTGAAGATTATTCTAGCTGTAACATTTTGAGCCATCTGTAGTATTTTTAAGCTCTTTTTAGATACACCTGTTAATATCCCATTGCAGTAATCAAAATGGGGTGTTATCAGAGCCTGTGTGATGGTTCTAAAGTCATTGAATTCTAATAGCGGTCTCAGTTGTTGAATTGAGCGTAGCTTGTAGTATATTGTTTTGGTTGTTTTCTTGATATGGCTTGTGAAATTAAGAGCCTTGTCTATAGTGACCCCTAAGTATTTAATATTTTCCTTTATAGGTATGTTAAAGTTAAGGATTTTGATGTCAGTTGGTGGTGTATAATTTGTGTTTCTTGAGGTGATAAGTATCTCTGTTTTTTTGAAGTTGATTTTCAAATTGTTTTCACTTAGCCATTTTTCAGCATCTATAAGGCAGTTTGCTATATTGTCATAGTTTGGATCTTGTATGTCAAATGCAGAGTATAGCATAATGTCATCCGCGTATATCTGGTATTTCATCTTGTGGTTTTGAAAAATGGTACAGATTTTGCAGGGTTTAGATGTGCACGGGCCCCCCTTGCGATTGTTTGCGGGTTTTTTGTGGCAAATTTTCTAGTCTCCATCTCTGCTCACTGGCCTGATCATTTTTAAACGTTAAAAAAACAAAAAAAACAAAAACGGAGCTTCACAGGGAGGGTTCTTTTTTCCTTTGACCTTTCCTTGTGGGTGTCTTAGGGCAGATTTTGGTTTCTCCAGCTACTCCTACGCTGGCATGGCCGCTAAACCGCAGTGCATGATCTGCGGATCGCGCAAGGGGGCGGTGGCTGACTCTGGACTCTGTCGGAGCTGTGCCTCTGTTCCTGCGGTCCTGGAGCATCAGGCGGAGTTAAGCGACATTCCTGACACTGTTGGATCTCCGGGCTTGCCGGTAGTGGAACCCACGACTGGCCCACTGCCCTCTCCGTTGCCAGCCCTGACTAGGGGTCTCACTGAGGGTTCTTCCCTGGAGTCGGCGGGCGGTCCTTCCGGGGGTTTTTCCCCGGAGTTCGTTTTGCTTATGCACCAGGCATTCCGCTTAAGCCGGTCGGGCAAGCTTCCGGGGACCTTGGCCGCTTCGCTCCCCTCCGACTCGGCAGCGGAGTCCCGCGTGGCTTCTCAGCCGCCGGCAAAGCGCCTTCGGACTCTGGACCAGGATCCGGAACCGGAAGATCTGTCTTGGCAGGAGGTGGAGGCAGATCTGGAACCGGAGGCTGATCCAGAAGAGTTGGAAGATGGTGAAATCCCGGAGCCGGAAGATCAGGCCCGGATTATTCGAGTGTTTCGTAGGGAGGAACTAGTTCCTCTGATCACGGAGGCCCTCCAGACCCTGAATCTAGCGGTAGCTCGGCCTCTGGAGGAGGAAGGCTTGGAGGATCCCCTCATTCAGGCCGTGCGAGATTCTCAGGTCGTGTTCCCAGTACACCGGGTAGTAGAGCAGATGATTCAGACGGAGTGGGATCAGCCTGACTCCGGGCTGAAAGGGATACGGACTATGAACCGACTCTATCCCTTGGCCGACAAGGACAAGGATAAATTTAAATCGCCCCGTGTCGATGCAGCGGTTTCGGCAGTGACAAAGAAAACCACCATTCCAGTTGAGGGCAGTGCTGCCCTGAAGGATGCGCAGGACAAGAAGGTGGATAACTTGCTTAAACAAGCTTTTGATACCAATGCCTTATCCTTGCAGGCTTCAATCTGCGGCGCGTGGGTCGCTCGGGCCTGCCTGCGCTGGGCTCAGCAACTGCGGTCGCTGGTCGGCTTGGACCCCCAGGGTTTGCTACAGCTGACACGTCTGGAATCTGGGTCAGCGTACCTAGCCGATGTGCATTATGATCTCATCAGGACTTTGGCGAATAGCATGGCTTCGTTAGTGGCGGCTCGTAGGTCTATTTGGTTGAGAAACTGGGCAGCAGACGGTTCTTCTAAATCCCGCCTCAGTAAACTTCCTTTTAAAGGCAAATTATTGTTTGGTGAGGCCCTGGATAAGTTGGTTAAGGACCTCGGTGAGTCTAAGGGTGGTAGGCTACTTGAGGACAAGCCGAAACTCAGTAGGTCCGCTCCGCCCTCGCGGGGTTCCTTTCGGGATTTTCGCAGATTTTGTTCTTCCTGCCTCTGGTCTTCCCAACGCGGCCGCTTTGGTTCCAGATCCCAAGGATTTTGTGGGTTTCGCGGAGCGGGACGAGGCTTCTCTGGAGCCTCCGCCTCCTCCGTTTCTTCCTTTAGTCGCAAGCCGCAATGAAGCGAGGCGGGCTCCGGGGGGCTTCTTTTCATTGGGGATCGCTTGCGCGATTTCCTTCCCTCTTGGGCCCAAATTACATCCGATCAATGGGTGCTGGAGATCGTGGGAGACGGCTACGCGCTCGGGTTTGCTCGTCCGCTTCCCGACTCCTTTGTTCTCTCACCCTGCAAAGGCAAACAGAAACTAGAGGCCATCCGGGGGACGTTGCGCCGCCTATTAGCCTTGGGAGCCGTTATTCCCGTCCCGCCTGCCGAGCGCGGCGCAGGTCATTACTCCATTTATTTTGTGGTGCCAAAGAAAGACGGGTCGCTTCGCCCCATACTAGACCTCAAGGGAGTGAACCGTGTTCTCCGTGTTCCTCATTTCCGAATGGAGACCTTACGGTCCGTCATGGTGGCGGTACGTCGCGGAGAGTTCCTCACGTCCCTCGACCTCACGGAGGCCTACCTGCACATTCCCATTCGTCCGTCTCATCAAAAGTTCCTGTGCTTTGCGTTCCCGTGGGGCCACTTTCAGTTTCAAGCCTTGCCCTTTGGGCTGGCTACCGCGCCTCGCACCTTCACGAAGGTTATGGTGGTGGTGGTGGCGGCCCTGCGGCGAGACGGCGTTTTGGTTCACCCGTACCTCGACGATTGGTTGATTTGCGCGAAATCCAGAGACGAGAGTGTGCAAGTCACGCACAGAGTGGTTACTCTCCTTCAATCCCTTGGCTGGGTGGTCAATGGCAAGAAGAGTCATTTGTCTCCGACACAGTCCCTAGAGTATCTCGGGGTTCACTTCGACACAGCGCGCGGCTTGGTGTGCTTGCCAGAACGCCGTGTCCTAGCTTTGAGGGGCCTGGTGCGCGCATTCCTGGCGATGCCCGCTCCTTCCGCCTGGTGGTACCTCCGGCTCCTGGGCACTATGGCAGCGACCCTGGAAGTGGTGCCTTGGTCGCGTTTTCACATGCGACCCCTCCAGAGCGCCCTGTTGTGGCGCTGGTCCAACCAGTTCGACTCGTTGAACAGGAGATTGCCCTGCCCGAAAGCGGTGCGTCGCTCGCTTCGGTGGTGGCTGTGCTCGGAGAACCTGCTGAAGGGGCTCCCGTTGGAGACGCCCCTATGGGTCCCGTTCATCACGGATGCCAGTCTGTCGGGCTGGGGAGCCCATTGCGAGGGCCGCTTTGCTCAGGGGAAGTGGTCTCTCCTCGAAGCCTCTTGGTCGATCAACCGGCTCGAACTGCGAGCAGTGCGCCTCGCGCTTCTGGCCCTCGAAGACTTGATAGCGGGGCGACCGGTGCGGATTCTCTCGGACAACTTGGCGACGGTAGCCTACATCAACCGCCAGGGAGGCACTGGAAGTGTGGCTCTCGAGGCCGAAGCGGCGGCTCTCTTCAATTGGATTCAGTCCCGTCTGCCAGCCATCTCGGCGGCCCATATCGCAGGACGGGACAACGTGACAGCGGACTTTCTAAGCAGGGTGCGGGTAGATCCCGGGGAATGGGAACTGAACCCGCAGATTTACTCTCAAATAGTTCGTCGCTGGGGGACGCCCGTCATGGACCTTATGGCAACGTTTCAGTCGGCAAAAACCAGCCGCTTCTTCAGCAGGCGCAGGGAACGCATGTCGGAGGGGATCGATGCCCTTCTGCAACCGTGGCCGGAGGGAGTTCTTCTCTATGTCTTTCCTCCTTGGGCGTTAATCGGCCGCGTCGTCCAGCGCATCGAGGCTCACAGGGGACGAGTGTTACTGATTGCTCCGGATTGGCCTCGCAGACCGTGGTTCGCGGACTTGGTGCGGTTGCGCGACGGGGTTCCCTGGCATCTGCCGTCGGTACCTGATCTTCTTCTTCAGGGTCCTCTTCGAATGCCCCAAGTGGATCGGTTCTCGCTTACGGTTTGGCCATTGAAAGGGCTCGGCTAAGAAAGCGGGGTTACTCCCCGGCAGTCGTTTCCACTCTCCTTCAGGCAAGAAAGACTTCCACCTCCCTCGCATATGTTCGAGTGTGGAGGGTTTTTGAAGACTGGTGTTCCCGGCATGGGATCCGGGCTGCTACAGCATCCGTGCCTGTGGTTCTCAGTTTTTTACAGGATGGGTTCGATAAGGGACTGGCGGCCAGTTCACTCGAGGTGCAGCTGGCGGCTCTCGCTTGTTACCGGGGCAAGGTGCTGGGTGTTGGTCTAGGGTCTCACCCCGACGTTCTGCGTTTCCTCAAGGCTGTCTTTCGCTTGCGACCTTCACGTCGGGTGTCTATTCCATCCTGGGACTTAAACTTGGTGTTGCGAGCACTGGCTCGCGAACCCTTTGAGCCTCTCCGGAGGGCGTCTCTTAAGGATCTGACCCTAAAGACCGTTTTTCTAGTGGCCATCTGCTCGGCGCGGCGTGTTTCCGAATTGCAAGCGCTCTCGTGCAGGGAGCCTTTCTTATCTTTTTCTAAGGATCGTGTAGTACTTCGTCGGTTCCCTCCTTTTTGCCCAAGGTGGTGTCGCCTTTTCACTTAAATCAGGCGGTATTTCTGCCTGTTCTGCGAGCTGGTCCGGATAGCGCTGCTGACAGTGGGATTCACTGCTTGGATGTCCGGCGTGTGCTTCGCCGTTACTTGAAAGTGTCTGAGTCTTTTCGGAAAACTGACCGCCTCTTCGTACTCTTTGGAGGGGCTCGGCGTGGTGAGGCGGCGGCTAAGGCCTCCATTGCTCGGTGGATTAAGGAGGCAATTGCGTCTGCGTATCTTTTGCAGCGGCTGCCGGTCCCGGCTGGTATTCGCGCCCACTCGACCAGAGCCCAAGCAGCCTCTTGGGCGGAACATAGTCTGGTTCCTCCTGCGGAGATCTGTAAAGCGGCGACTTGGTCCACGTTGCATGCTTTCAGTAAGCATTACCGCTTGGATGTGCTTGCCGCTCAGGATTCTCGTTTTGGGGCTTCAGTGCTACGCGCCGGATGGCAAGGTCCCGCCCGGTGTTGACTGCTCTGTTACATCCCGGATGTGGAGGACTAAACTGGAGGACCGCTCAGGAAATGGAAATTACACATACCTGGTAATTGTAGTTCCTGGAGGGTCCAGTTTAGTCCTCCTTCCCTCCCATATTTCAGAGTAATATTTCCGAATCCTTTCGCGGCGCGTTGTTTTCGTCAGGCAGTCGGTGCGCTTCTCTGGCGGGCGCCCTTCTTTCCTTTTTCCTCTCTTGCCCGACCTCAACTGTCTTTTTCTTCCGGAGTGAGGGTGGAATCGCTGTGTAAGTTCTGGCTTCCTAGTTTGGGGAGGGAGCCGGTGTGTTCATTTAGTACTAGGGGGCTCTAGTTGATTTTCCATGTTTATTTTTTGTTTCATAGTCTCACGTGTTGCTTCTGCTTTGAGTCTGCTTTGTTACTAGTTCACTGGGGGCTGATGGGAGCTCCGACTGCATATATCATACATGGCAGAGTTTTGATTGGTCCAGTCTCCTGGCTGCGGGAGGAGGTGCACTACCCGGATGTGGAGGACTAAACTGGACCCTCCAGGAACTACAATTACCAGGTATGTGTAATTTCCATTTAGAACTCTATCTCAATGGTGCTCGGTATGAGGGCACAGCCTTGACTCCTGGAGCTGACAGCTGCACTGAATCCAGCGCTGTTTCCCACAGATTATTAGTCTTCAGAGGGTTGAAGAGGAGCAGGAGGATCCCATAGGGTTCCTGAGGGGGGCTATTAAGTTGGGCCCAGGCTCCCATTCCGTCTAGCTGTCTCTTATCTGTATGCAAGAATATTTTTTCTACTTTTATATTTTGTTGATTTTCAATTTGGCTCTCTTGTTTGCTTGATAAAGCAGACTTAAAAAAAGAATAGGGCCTTCTCTAGCAGCGGGACTGCCGAGTCTGAGTAGGTGTTCAGGGAAGCCCAGATGAGGTTTCCTCGACCAGCCTTTCAGATGCTGGGACTCCAGGGGGATCTGGGTTCATCTGTGCCTGGATGACTGGCTGATCAGGTCAAATTCTATATTCTATGCAGAAATCGAGAAAGGACACAGTTCTTGTGATTCAGTGACTGGAACGACTGGGGTTAGTGATGAATTACCCCAAGAGCAGACTCTTTCCCTCTCAGGAGTTGGAATATTTGGGGATATATTTCATTATTCTTCAGGTTCATGTTTCCTTACAATGGAGAGGATTCTCGGGCTGCAGAAGCAACTCATGTAGTTGTGCCTGCAGCCTGTCCTCTAAGCCTGAGACTGTCTTCAGCTCCTAGGATCCATGGCATCAGTTTTGGAGTTGATCTCATGGACTAGAGCAGATACATATCTGCTTCAGACACACCTATTGTTCCTCTGGTCTCCATGCTAACAACATTTCGACCAAAGCCATACCCTCCCTCATAAGCTCTGGGAACAGTTGAAGTGGTGGCTTCAATCCAACTGATGATCAGTATGTGGCTAGAAGCCCCAGATGGGGTGATCTCAACACTAATGCTAGCCTGAAAGGTTTGAGGACTCCCTGTCTAGGCCAATTAATCAATTGGAGGCCAGAGCAATCAGACTAGCACGGGAGAAATTTCAAACCTTACTATCAGGGAGAGTGGTCTGTGTATTTTTGGACATTGCCATGGAGGTAGCATACGTTAACAAACAAAAATGGACTCAAAACACCAGGGTAGCACTCATGGTCACCACCCTGTGAAGTTGGACAGAGGAGCACCTAGTATCTCTGTCAGCAGCCCATGTAGCTGGTGTTGTCAGCGATCAGGCTGATTTCCTGAGTTGGAACACTGTAGATCCCGGGAAATGGGAATTGTGCAAAGGTGGGACCTCCCAGTGTTTGATCTGATGGCCAAGTAGGACAGTGCCAAGGTGAGCAACTGCTTCAGTTGCCAAAGGGACCCACAAGTTTTTGGCATGGTTGCTCTGCTCCGATTATGGCCATATAGGGGACTTCTCTATCTTCCCTCTGTGGCCCTTGGTGAGCCACCTTTTATGCAGGATTCAGACTCATCCAACCTCCAGTGATTCTACTAGTCCCAGATGGATAGTGCAGACCGTGGTACACAAATTTAATGGGACTGTTGGTGGGGTCCCCACTCTCAGTCCCACAAGAGAAGGGCTTTCTTTTGTCAAGGGTCCCTGGTGAGGGAGGACCCCACTCTCTTTTTTTTTTTTTTTTTATGGCCTGGCCATTGAGAAGCATAAGTTGTCTAAGAGAAGATGCCCTGGAATGGTAGTAAATACCTTACTCAGAGCCCATAGGGCCTGACCTCTTTAGCCTATGTGAGTGTTTTAAAGGACTTTTCAGAGGTGGTGTTCCTCTCAGGCACTGATGGCTGGGAAAATGGATATAGGTGCCATGGTGCCTTTTTGCAGGGAGTCTTGGTCCAAGGGTTTGCCTTGGCTTTCTTTAAGGTTCAGGTAGCGGTTTTGGCATACTACAGGGGATATATCTAGGGTTTGTCCTTGGCGGCCCACTCTGTTTCTTGCTTCCTCAAGGGAAATAAGCAGATTGGTTCTCCCATGAGTCCGGAGGTTCCCCAATGAAGTTCCCTTTTGAGCCCATTTGAAAGGCTTCTCTCAAAGATTTGACTCTTAAGGTGATGTTTCTGGTGGCTATTGCTTCTGCTGGATGGGTCTCAGAGCTGCAGGCCTTGTCCTGCCATGAATCCTTTTTGGTCATCTCATTGACTTTGGTCACTCTGCGACTGGTGCCATCTTTCTTTCCCAACATGATCTTTCCCTTTTCACCTCAATCAAGCGCCATTCGGTCCTCCTTTTTGGGAACTATCTTTGCTCAGTTTCTTTTCTCTGCATCTGCTTGATGTGTGGAGGGTATTGCCTGAAAGACACACAAAGTTCTTGATTTCCCACTGGATCAAAGAGGCCACTGGCTTGGTGTACCTTTTGGCCAGAAAGTGGATCCTGAATGGAGTCTGGGCTCACTCCACTAGATCTCAGGCAGCCCTCTGGGCTGTGTCTGCCTAGGTGGCTACCTGGTCCTTACTGAGTACCTTTGTGAAGCACTACAGATTGCATGTGGGAGCAAGTGCTGATGGTACCTTTGGCAAGGCTGTTCTGGCCAGAACGTTTTCCTCCCACGCTGGGTCTTGCTTGCCTGGGTATGTCCCATTTGTCTGAACTAGTCTAGCAGGGTGGTAAAGAAGGAGAAGTTTTAATCATACCCGATGTTCTCCTTTATTTGAATTGTGCTAGATCAGTCCAGGTCCACCGTGGAAGACTTTCCTACAGGTTGGGAAGCCCTGCTGCCTTTACATTGTATTATTGTTGCAATGCCTAATCAAGATTAGACTGTGGTAAGAGAGCCAAATACATATTTCTGTTTGTTCTGATGGTTGACTGTTGTTTTTTGTTAACAGTTGTTTTATCTCTTGAGTTTTTCATTCTTGCTTACTGCTTGAAGTATCTTACTGGTTTCTCTCAATGCTGCACTAATGGTTATACCTTCCAATGAAATTATTGAAAGATGCTCAAATCTGCCTCTACCTGCTGGCAAGGGAGCATAACCTGTTTGTCTGAACTATTCTAACAGGGTTCAAGAAAAGGAAATTATCAGGTATGATTAAAATTTCTTGTACATTGAGGTACAGTAGGCGTTTTTTCTGTTCCCAGAGGGCTTATAATCAAATGTCTTTTAAGCAGAAAAGCCTCTTTAGCTATCCCATCCATTTTTGAGTCCACCAGTAAACAAACCTAATGTGATTTAGTTATAAATCATATACTTTAATGGTTACATGATCTGAGTCTGATTTTTTTTCTTAAACACAAATGAAAAGAATGATTAACTTCAGCAATTTCAGTCAAGGTTTTCATGTTTTCTTAGTGACTTATGTTGTCATGTTTTAAATTAATTCAACCATCACTATACAAATGCTCAGTAGTAGCATAGTGGGTGCATAATTGGTGCTCATAAACAGGAAGAAGATAGTTTACTTTAGATTTTATTTCCACTAAGCTGTAACACAGTAAAGAGGTGATTTTATTTAGAAAAATCTAAGATGTAGGATGAAAGCCAAGCAAGCGCATCTAGAGGCCCTTTTACTAAAAGGTGTTATGCAGTCTGCATGGGTTTTGGTGCATGTTAAGTGCACCCTGAAGCCCACAGTAACTGACAACGTGGGCTCATTTCCAACGTCTGGATATGAAATCTCACATAGGCAATATAGTCAAAGCTGTATATTTCAAAATCCGTATGCTCAGGCATCTGCGCTCCCTATTGGACCCAGACGATTTCTGGACTATATACCAGGCGCTAATCCTACCCCATTTTGACTTTGCAAATGCCATCTTACAAGGTCTCCCTCAATCTACACTGAGCCCATTACAGCTGGCTATGAATGCTGCAGCAAGGGTCCTCCACGGAGCCTCCAGAAGTGACCACGTGACTCCTATTCTCAAGCAGCTTCACTGGCTCCCTATCCACGGAAGGCTTATCTTTAAAACCTTACTCCTCTCATTCAAGGCCATCAATGGCTTTTCATCTTCCTCACTCACGGAACTCATTCACACAGTGCCCCCCAACAGATCCAGAAGAGCAACAGCTGTAAACCTGCTAATAACCCCGAAGGCATTGACAAAATGCAACATTACAACGGCAAACAGGGCCTTCAGTCTCTACGTCCCCAAATGCTGGAATGCTCTACCATCCGACATTCGGGCTATCGTAGACCTATCTCAGTTCAGGAAGGCACTCAAATATCACCTTTTTCTCCAATACTACCCAGTCAGCAACGAAATTTAGGTAACCCCACCTAAGAAAGTAACCATTGTTAGTTCTGAGACAGTGCCAGCACCCCGCCTGCAATTTAGCACATATTTTCCTTATGTTATTGTTGCTTAATCTTGTTCTTTGTAATTATTTCATGTAGATAGTTCACCCCTGTTATCCAAGTTTGTACTCCTGTTCTATGTAAAACCAAACAGCTTGTTGTTATGGTCTTTTTGTTATAATGTAAACCGCGCTGATATCGAATAGTGCGGTATATAAGAAACTGTAATAAATGAATAACAGTGCTGCATGCGTTGGAATGATAAAAGGCCTGTTAAGAGTGGAGAGTGGGCATGCTGAGCATTGTGCAGTTAGCATTTAGTGCACCCTTGGTGGTAATACACGCTGCCATGGCATGTTAGGAATACCATTCAGTGCAGTAACTGCTAGAGGGCAGCACCTCGTGATGGTGGCCACTTTGAAATGGCCCAATGACGGGGTCAAGAGTGGAGAGGACTACTGCTGCCCCCATCTTAACACTAGACCACCAGGATTTCAACAAGTATGACTTTGGGGAGGTTCGGGGGGGGGGGCATGGGGGCCCCCTTTTCTCAGCTGACTAACCAGGATATTTCCTTTTATAATAGCTGCCAAACCTTACCACGGTTTAATAGACATGCCCCTAAATATAATTTAAAATTTATATTCAGTTTTTCTGGTAGAATGCCAGTCCAAGCAGATTACAGCCACATGTAAAAACAATGTACAATAAAACTACAAAATATAATATCAACACTCCTAATAAATGAACTTTTTCATGCTGTTCCCTAAACAGCCTGTGGTTATAAAATTAATATTAATAATTTATATTTTATTAGAAACATAGAAACATGATGGCAGAAAAATACCATATGGCCTATCCAATCTGCCCCTTCATACCAACTATTATAGTCCCTTTTTTCCCTTTAGAGATGTTCTATGTTTGTCCCATGCTTTCTTGGCTTCAGATACTGTCCTTGTCTGTACCTAATCCACTGGGAGACTATTTCATGCATCAGCCACTCTTTCCATAAAGAAATATTTCTGCATATTACTCCTGATTCTATCCACTTTTACCTTCATTCTATGCCCCCTCATTGTAGAGCTTTCTTTCAATTGAAATAGGCTGTCTTCATGTGTATTAATGGAGGTATTTAAACATCTCTATCCTATTTCCTCTATCCCGCCTTTTCTCAAAAGTTTACATATTGAGATCTTCAAGACTGTCCCCATATGCCTTATGAGGAAGCCAACTGTAAATTTTGGTAGCCACACTCTGCACTGACCCCATCCTGTTTATATCCCTTTGAAGGTGTGGTCTCCAGAATTGCACATAATACTCCAAATGAGCTCTCACAATAGACTTATATAGAGGCATTATCACTGCCTTCTTCCTGCTGGTCATTTCTTTCCCTGTGCACCCAAGCATCCTTTTGGCTTTTGCCGTTGCCTTTTCTACCTGTTTAGTCGCCTTACAATCATCAAACAATCATGCCTAGATCCTGCTCTTCTTACTGGACAGAAGTTCTTTGCCCCTGTATACTTTACCGCTTCCTTGAATTTTTGCAGCCCAAATGCATGACCCTGTATTTTTTTTTTCTAATTTTAAATTTTTATTGATTTATAACACTCATGCATAACAAGAATGAAAATGCAAAAGGATGTTATGTATATTCCGAATTGAAAAGAAGAAATATGTAACTCCAATAAAACAAACAAACACAAATATATATATATACATCATCCTCATTTTTGTCCACAAAATTAAGGCAATAGTTGTAAGGGGAGGTTACAGGAAATTCTAAACTATAAAAAGGAAAAAAAAACCCAACCAACTATTTTAACAGAGCGGAGACTGTTGCAGTTT
The DNA here is from genome assembly GCA_033557465.1 of Ichthyophis bannanicus. Lineage (NCBI taxonomy): Eukaryota > Metazoa > Chordata > Amphibia > Gymnophiona > Ichthyophiidae > Ichthyophis > Ichthyophis bannanicus. The sequence goes on along the minus strand of CM066031.1, from coordinate 421,711,714 downwards.
GCACCCCAATTCCCTCCCTGGCAATCAGAAAGTCCAATAACACAGGTACACTAAAAACATTTTTTTTTAAACTGCCTCTAATGTTTCGATTGATTTTTACGTTTTTTGGTGCGCTGAATCCAAATCTGGTAACCAATTTGCTCCATCACGTACAGATTTTTTGCTACATTGGGTTAGCAGTTTGAGGTGAACGTTTCAGATTGAGTGCGATCGAGATAAAAGTTTCTTGGATGAATTCTTTATACTAATTGTTTAGTAGTTATTCAAATAAGAATAAAGAAAATTGTAACAAGGCAGCACATAAGAATAGAGTAATGTCAACAAAACACACTGTGATGGTAGCAAAATTGTCTGCACTTAAAACAGCCACATACATGTGCACAAACATTGAGCATATAAGAGCGAGGTTAGACACAAAGCAAAGCAAAGAAATGTGCAAAAAATGTTGTACAGGTATGTATGTAAGAATAGAAAACGCAAACCGCACCATTGCAATACATGAAGACAAACACCCGATGGTGTGAAAATAAAATTCTAATAAATGAGATCCGACACTGTGGTAATAACTAGCAAATTTTTATTTCAAAGTTTAGTAAAAACACGATATTTGTCAACACAGTTTAGATTTTAAAGTCATTCTTGGGTCAATCAATCTCCTGGTGGGCCCGTTTCTTCTTCCCCCGAATGCTTCTCTTGGTGCGCTGCTTGGCGTATTTTTCATCTGGGGTTTCCCGCAGCAGCAACCAGCAGAAATCAGCCATCATAGTGGTGTTCCATCTTCCTTGGTACCTTCTCTCTGCGTCCTTGATGTCCTGGTGAAACCTTTCACCTTGTTCTTCACTGTACGCCCCCAGGTGTTCGGGAAAGTAGTTCACATGGGAGTGCAAGAAATGGACTTTCAGGCTCATGTTACAGCCTTGTTCTTTGAAGGCATTGAGCATCCTGGCAACAATATCCGTATAGTTCTCATCCCGCCTGTTCCCCAAGAATTTGAGAACAACATCCTTGAAGGAATCCCAGGCTTCTTTTTCCTTCTCAGACATCATTTCAGCGAATGCTCCATCTGAAATGAGTTTCCTTATATCAGGGCCAACAAACACTCCTTCGTTTACCTTTGCTTCAGAAAGTCGGGGGAACTTTGAGCAAAGGTACCGAAAGCACTCACCATCTTTTGGAAGGGACTTGATGAATTGCTTAATGAGACCCAACTTAATGTGGAGAGGTGGTAATAGAATTTTATCACGAGGTACCAAGCTCTCATGAAGAACATTTTTCTCACCGGGTCTCAAATACTCCCGAATTGGCCAGTCTTTTTTCCCCCAGTGTAGGTCGCGGGCCCGGCTATCCCACAAGCAAAGGAAGCAGGGATATTTGGTGAAACCGGATTGCTGCCCTAATAGCATGGATAGAATTTTAAAGTCTCCACAAATCATTCACTTATGCTCATCATAACGAATCTTCTGAAGAATCAGGGCCAAATTCTCGTATTTTTCTTGGAGAATAACAGAGTGAGCAATAGGAACTGAAGCGAATGTGTTGCCATTATGAAGAAGAACACCTTTTATGCTGTCTTTTGACGAATCAATGAACAGCCGCCATTCAGCAGGATCCCATACTTGAGTTTAAACTTTTCCATCACTCTGTATATATCGTTGCAAAATACCAAATCTTCCTCTTTGCTGAAATACTTCAAAAATTGTGTCTCGCGGTTGCGGTACCAATAAAAAGTTGTTCCTGGTGACAATAGATTTTTCTGTTTAAGTCGAGAACCTAGCAGTTGGGCAGCATCTTTTGTGAGTCCTAAATCCCGGACTAAATCATTCAATTCAGCTTGAGAGAAAAGTTCAGGTTTCGGATCTGGTTCAGTTTCAAACTCGGAAGTACTGGACTCATCGGGAAAAGCCATCTGATGAGTCTCATCATGATCAGAACCGTCCACACAAATATGATCCAAAGATTTTGGTGATTCAGGCACAGGTACTTCGTTGCTATGAGGCATAGGCCTAATTGCTGAGGGAAGGTTGGGGTAACTTATTACGTTCTTATTTTTTAAGTTGTATCCCTTCACAATGCAAGAGCAAAAATAGCAGTCACTGCTGTGGTCTCTTTGTTCACGCCACATCATAGGTATTCCGAAACGAAATGCTTGTTTTTTACCTTTCATCCATAAGCGTAGATCTTCCTCACATGTCTTGCACACTTTGTGAGGAGCCCACGGTTTGTCTTGATCGCCTAACTTCAAACCGAAATAGGCGAAATATACTTTTTTAATAAATGCAGAAATGTTCCTCTGCCGCTTTTTCACGGTATATTCCCCACAAATAAAACAAAAACTGTCCGGAGAGTTGACGCAACCTCTGGCTCTGTGAGCCATCACAAATACACAGCACTGCAGACTACAACTGTAGTGAACCACTTCGGAATAAAGCTGGATTACGACTGAGCAAACAAAAGGTAATAATGAACTTGCAAGAAACTGAAATTTGACAGGAACGTTCATGTCGCTACCACCGTGTTTGAGCGAGCGAGCGAACGAGGCGAGGCGAACAGGAAAGAACATGCGCCAGCGCGAGTACTGGATTTAGCCCCCCGCCTCCCAATTGTCCTGTTAATGTATAAAATGAATACAAAACACTCTAAAATATCATGAGGGAGTGTTTCTAGTTAGTTAACCATTGCAACCTCTATTTTGGGCCAAGAAAATAAACTGCAGTCGGCTAAAAAGAAATTATGTGAACATTCCTTATATGGGTAAGAAATCTAATTTTGCAAGAAAACGTGACGTGATGGAACATTTTGGCTATTTTTCCTGGATTCAGCACCCCAAAATCTATAGGAATCGGTTGCAAAACTGGAGGCAGTATTTTGGTAGTGTACCTGTGTAATTGACTAGGCTCAAAAAAAAGAAAAATCTTACCATCATAGGAAATTACACAACGAGAGGGGAATCTTAATAGAAAACTACCTCCAAGGGATAGAACTCTAGGGTGAAGGCCTAAGGATTCTTTTCTCCTCAACTGGGTAGACCGAGAGAGATCAGGAAACATGTAGACTTCAGAGCCTAAGAAAGTACAATTGAACTTTCTAAAGTAAGCTCAAAGAATTATAGACTTATCAAGCTCCAAGGCCAGAGTCGCAAGCAAGGTAGTACGACCGGTTACCACCTCTAGAGAATCCTCCAGGAATGTGGTAAGATCCCAGATTCCTACGGCCAGGTTCCTAGAGGTAAGGCCACCAGTACCAAGGCCTACAGTTAAATATTGTGCACGGACGATTGGAGGTAAATTATCTCCAGGGAGTTTAAGCACCTCCTGGAAATATTTATGAACCATCTCAATAGCAGGCATAACAGGAGATTTAGGAAAATGTAAAAGTCTCAAATTATTTCTGCGAGTATAGTTCTCCAAATGTTCAGCTTTTTTTGACAGCAATATCTTATCCTTAACTTGGGCAGCACATAGCCCTCGAAGATGTTCCAGTTCTTTCTCCACACCCTCCAGGCGCTGAGCTTGCTCCTCCTGGACACTTTTTGCATCAGAAATATCTTTACCCAATGATAGCGAATCCCTTTTAACAACTTCCACAACTGTTAACAGAGAGGTGTTCAGGGTAGCAACCGCATCCCACAGTGCTTCCAAATCTACAACAGATGGCTTAACCAAGCCTCTCAAACCTGGAACATGTCCATTCTCCCCCCCCCCCCCCCCGACGGTGCTGTAGGAACCCCATAAGGGAGGATGGCCTCCACCACTCCTACATCCACCACAGCAACCGCTAAGGGTGAGGAAGTTGTCAAATCTACAGCGAGGTCAGAGCCCTCTTCACTTCGAATCACCGACAAGCATCTCGGAGCCCCGGCAGGAAGCACTCTGATTCCTGGCCCACCAGTTCCAGGTCGAGGCGGGCGGGGCGCACTGCTCTGGAGACAGCCACACCCCTGATGCACCCAGAGCCGACGACTCTAATACCGCCGGCCCTGCCGCAGATGCTGCTCCAACTGCCGCCATGGTGAAACCGCATGCCGCCAAAGTTCTCTGGCCGTTAGTAGCAGAATCAGGCAGCCCCGAGGGTAGGGCAGACTGCTTTCTCTTCTGGCATCCCATCTCCACCTGATAGGCTCTGAAACACCACCCGACCGTCCCGACCAATGTGGCGCAGGGCGTCTCACCGGTTGAAGAGCTCTGCTGCCATCTTGCCTCCCCCGACCCTGTATTTTTTAATGTTAAATCTGAGCTGCCAAATTCTTAACCATTCATCAAGCTTGGCTTAGATCCCTCCTCATGTTATCTAGTCCTTTCTCGGTAGCTACTCTATTGCAATTTTGGTATCATCTGCAAAGAGGCAAACTTTACCTGACAGCCTTAACACAATATCGCTAACAAAAATGTTAAAAGAATTGGACCAAGGACAGATCTCTGTGGCACACCACTGTTAACATCCTCCTTCTCAGAATGAGTTCCATTTACCTGTATCCTTTGTTGCCTCCCACTCAACCAGTTTCTAACCCATTCAGTCACTTTAGGCTCAATCCTTAGGGTGCTCAGTTTATTTATGTCGTCTATGTCAGTGTTTTTCAACCTTTTTTGTGCAAAGGCACACTTTTTTCATGAAAAAAATCACGAGGCACACCACCATTAGAAAATGTTTAAAAAATTTACCTCTGTGCCTATATTGACTATATATAAAGTAATTCTCTTGAATAGGAATCAAACACTCACACCAACCCCCCTCCCCTGCTGGTTCACACCAACCCCCTCCCCTGCTGGTTCACTCACACCACCACCCCCCTCCACTGCTGGTTCACTCACCCACCCCCCTGTCACTTACTCACCCTTCCTGCTGGGTCACTCACTCACTGACCCCCCCTCCCCTGCTGTTTCTCTCACACCATCGCCCCCCCCCTGCTGGTTCACTCACACCACCCCCCCTCCACTGCTGGTTCACTCACACTCCCCCCCCCCCCTTGCTGGTTCACTCACACACACCCCCCCCCCCCTCTGCCCAAGCCGCTGCTTCTGCTTTGTACAGAGCAGCGGCTGCACTACACTTACATTGAAAAGTAAAGAGAAACTGTGTCAGGAGCCCTCCAGTCATCGCAGAGCCCGAGGAAGTGATGTCATGGGGCGGGCTCCTCACAGGCTGTCTTTCCTTTTCAAATTAAAGTTAATTTGAAAAGGAAAGACAGCCTGTGAGGAGCCCGCCCCCATGACATCACTTCCTCGGGCTCTGCATGATCGGAGGGCTCCTGACACAGTTTCTCTTTACTTTTCAATGTAAGTGTAGTGCAGCCGCTGCTCTGTACAAAGCAGAACCAGCGGCTGCACTGCTATAGGCAATCGCGATCGCGTTCGCGCCGCGGACTTCGGCACAAAAGCCGTTTTTTTGCTCTGGCCGCTCCCGATCTTGCGGCCAGAGCAAAAAACCGGCTTTTCAATGGCCGGTTTTACAACTGTGCCGGCAGCCGGCCTGGCCATGGAAAAACCGGCCAGGCCGGCTGAAAACCGGCCGGTTGGCAACCCTAATTTGTGAGCCGAGGTCACATGTTACGGATGAAATTGGAATTTTTCCCACGGCACACCAGACAATATCTCACGGCACACTAGTGTGCCGCGGCACAGTGGTTGAAAAATGCTGGTCTATGTGGAGCGGGATGTGCAGGCCAAACATTTTTTGTTACATTTAGTTTTTCATGTTTGTGGGATTTTTAAAAACATTTTTAATGTCTTTTCAGGGAAATGTCACTAACAGGACTTGCTAGTGCACACTACTGATGGCAGACAAAAATTGACAGCATTTCAGTTTTTTTCCTTTTAGTTTCCGTTCAAAAACAACATAAAACAATGTAGGAAATGTCATTTCAAACAACTGCAGATCCTTAATATTTTTATAACAAAATAACAGCTTCGCATAAAACATTATTCTGTTTTTCTCTGACTGTTGTGCCACCTAAGAACCAGCCTTAGCTCATCTATCCTTTGCTTAGATCAGCACTGGCGATGCTGTCAGGGCAAGAGAGGGAAGGAAGATAAGATTACTCAGCCACTGTTGTCTGAATTGTGTGAGATGCTCCTTGTTAAGGTGTTAGTTCAACCCTTGGGCCAGTGAGAGTTTCTTGAGCTACCTGAGTATACTCTACTATGTGTAAATGGGAAGGGAGACTAAGATAACGGTATTGACAAAAAATAAACAAACAAATCTACCAGGAACTAGCTGATAAGCCTCTAAAACCTTTTACGAAAATGAGGCTGGCTTAGTGGCAGTCCTGTGATGCGCAGTGCTTGGTTTTGATTCCCTAGATTAGGGTGGGTTTGAAATGCTGTGTGTAGGGTCTGGCCCAAGGGTTTCTGCCATTCCAGGCAGAAGCCCCCTGTGCTGCCTCCCTTTCCCCCACGCGCCAAGCCACGCTGCCCTTCTCTGCCATGAAGGTGGGAGACTTCCAGTCCTTATGTGGTATTAACACCCGGTGCCTTTGTCAAGTTTCCATGACTTCAGAGTTCTGGAGGAGCCATGGTGCATTACCCTCCAGCCAAGGACTATTGCTGCAGTGACTGGACTTCAGTAAGTTAAGAAGTGATACAAAATACGGAAAATATTTCTGGGTAGTATAGTTAATATAGAGTGGTGTAAGACTTAGAACCTTCTTAGTGCTAGTCAAGAGACCTAAGAACTTGGACTGGTAATTAGGACGAGGTTGTACTAAGATTTATTATGATACAGTGTAAACCGTAATGTTGGCATAAAAGAAACTATAAATTATGCTTCAGCTAAAAGAGTTACTTTGTTACAAGAGAGCTTTCTCTGAAATATAATGATTACTAGGACTCTCTAGTTCCCCCTTACTGAATAGGAGTAAACATGTACTCTATATCTATCCCTATAGAATAGGTTATTTTATTTTATTCTAAGTCTCAAGTGTTCTGTGCAGCTTCTCTTGTTATGCCTTGGCTGCAAGAGAAACCCTGATCTGCATTAGCAGCATCTGAACACAAGAAAGGATAGAATAGGAGGCATGCTCCAGCTTTGTGAGTGTGTCATAGCAAGCAGTCAAAGAGAGAGGACTTTCACTGACAAAAGTTCAGAGAAAAAAATAATTTAAATATGAAAGGCAGACTAGCAGCAGGCAGCATGCTTTTCAGGAATTTTCAAGGTGGCAGCCACCTCCTTTGGCTGGAAGCATCTTTTAGACACTTCTCACCTTATTAGTCTAATAAGCAAAAGAAGAGTTGTCAGTGTCCCACATTGGTTGTACCACAGTTTGACACACAAAGACAAATCTAATATTAATTAGGCAATTAGTAATGTGTGATGTTTTTCTTCAGTGCAGCTGTGTTTGACAATGTTGTTAAGTGCCGTCGAGTCGGAGTCGACTCATGGCGACCCTCTGGATAGCTATCCTGCATATCCCATAATCCTTGACTTTCAAACTTTTCTTTTGTTCAGGTAGCACAGGTCAGCAGAGAGACTACAGTTGTACCAAATATCAGCCCTGATTCCCATTTTGTCCAAAGGAGTATGAAGAAACGGCTGAGCTCATTAAAAAGGCTCTCCCCTTTCAAAAATAAATCTCTCAAAAGAACTTGCACACATTAAACAATTTTAATTTACAGGCATACCTGATTAACATAGGACACATTTTTCTTCCATGTTCAGTATGTGAGCATGCTGAGATGTATGGAATATTAGCATTTTGACTGCAGTCTTGTAGGACTTGCATCGTAAGTTACTGCAGCAAATAGAAAAGAGAAAATGTTGAGGCCACACAGCCTGTCCAGTCTACCTATCTATACAGACTACTAAGAGATACAATTCTTTCTGACTCGGAGATTTTCTGTGCCTTTCCATGCTTTTTTGAATTGAGTCACTTATCTCCCCATCTCCACTGGGAGGATTTTCAAAGCATCCACCCTTGTCATAAAGAAATATTTCCTTAAATTACTCCTGAGTCTAACCATTTTCACCCTCATCATATAACCCCTCATTCCAGAGCTTCTCCTCATGAAAGAGGCCTATGCAGTTATTTCTCCTCAAATTGAGAGCCTTAACTATAACTGGGAGTGAAGGTAGACTATAAGATTTTCAAATGCCTTTTTCTGAAGAATGTTTCCTGTCTTTTAGTAGTCTCTTGTGTGCTCATCTTTCTGTCCAGATTAGTTTGAAGTCTTTCATAATTGCTGTGATTTTCTTTGGATGGCCACAATCATATTATTTTTTTCACCACGTAACAATTACAGGTTCAAATTGGTTTGTAGAAAAGTGAAGCGCTGTCAAGATCTTCAGTCACCAAGAAAGGTTTCTAGCTTAAGTACTGTGTTCTTTTCTTCCCTGACACTGAGCATGTTATTTTGCCGGGACAGGATACAACAGAGCAGGGTGATGAATCACATCATGGAATGGCTCTAAAATCCTTTTATTAGGTATTCGAGTCTCTCCCTACATGGGCTGTGTTTCGGCTAGTGGGAGCCTTCATCAGGTGTATGGGACCACATGGGATATGTCACATCACAAGAAGACAGCTACTAAACAATCAGCATCATGATGCTGCGGCACTGACAAATACTATATGTATATGTCGTTGAGTGTACCAGATGGTACACTGAAGAAGATGCAGGGAAATTACCGATACCTGAAATGGTATTTAAAGAAGACTTGAAAGAAATAGTGATAAATTGGAAAGATGTATTACAGCTATTTGATAAACTGAAGAGTAGCAAATCACCTGGATCGGATGATATACAGTACATCCAAGGGCATTGCAAGAGCTGAAATATGAGTTTGCAGAGCTACTATTAATAATCTCTGAACTATCATTAAAATCATCTGTAGTACTTGAAGATTGGAGAAAGGCCAATGTAATGCCAATTTATAAATGGAGATGTGATAGAGGTCTATAAATTAATGAATGGAGTAGAACGGATAAACGTAGATCGATTGTTTACACCATCAGAAAGACTAGGGGACATGCAATGAAGCCACAGAGTAACTTAGGACTAATAAGAGAAAATATTGTTTCACTCAATGTGTAATCAAACTCTGGAATTCGTTACCGGAGGATGTAGTAAAAGCTGTTAGTGTAGCCGGGTTTAAAAAAGGCTTGGACATGTTCCTGGAGGAAAGGTCCATAAACCATTATAAAGGGAACCCGGGAAATCCACTGCTTGCCCCAGTACAAGCATTGTATTGGAGTGGAGGAGTGGCCTAGTGGTTGGGGCAAGGTACTTCAGGCCGGAAGGTTGGGGGTTCAAATCCCACTAGAGGACAGCAACCTTGGGCCGGAAGGACTGGGGTTTCTAGTCCCACAGGTGCTCCTTGTGGTCTTGGGCAAGCCACTTAACTCTCCATAACCCATGTTCCCTGTAAAATAGTTATCTCCAAGTTATAATGCCCTGTTCAATGTAATTTCAGTTTGTTCAATGTAAACCGCACTGATGCAGAATAGCGCGGTATATAAGAGAATATAATAAATAAATAAATAAATTGTGGAACCTGTGTCTTTTGGAGAAACTGCTAGGTACTTGTGACCTAGATTGGCCACTGTTGGAAACAGGATACTGGGCTTGATGGACCTTGGTCTGACTCAGTATGGCATATCTTATGTTATTAAGGGTGATTTGGGAAACTGCAGACCAGTGAGCCTGACGTCAGTACCGGGCAAAATGGTAGAAACCATTATAAAGAACAAAATTACTGAACATGTAGATGGCTTTCTCCCATTTAAATCATGACTGACTAACGTGGATTTAGCCAAGGAAAGTGTTGTCTTTGGAGGTGTGAATAAACACATAGACAAAGGTGAGCCGTTTGATATAGTGTTTATGGAATTTCAGAAAGCCTTTGACAAGGTCCCACATGAGAGACTCTTGACAAAAGTAAAAAGTCATGGGATAGGAGGCAGTGTGCTATTGTGGATCAGGAGCTGGTTAAAAGATATAATGCAGAGAGTAGGGCTAACTGGCCAATTTTCTCAATGAAGAAGGGAGAAAGGTGAATAGTGGCGTACCCCAGCGATCTGTGCTGGGCCCACTGCTTTTTGATACGTTCATAAATTACCTTGAAATGGGAATAACTAGTGAGGTGATCAAATTTATAGATGAGACAAATTAAAACCCAAGAGCATTGTGAAAAATTGCAAGAGGACCTTGATAAATTGGAAGTCTGGATATTCAAATGGCAGATGAAATATAGGAAAGAACAACCCCACACTATGGTTACACGATGCAAGGTTCCACATTAGGAACCACCACTCAGGAAAAAGATTTAGGTGTCGCCATGGAAATTGCATTAAAACCCTCCGCCCAGTGTGCAGCAGCGACCAAGAAAGCAAATAGAATGCTAGAAATCTTAAGGAAAGGAATGGAGAATGAAACAAAGGAGATTATAATGCCTCTGTTTCATTTCATGGTGCGACCACACCTTGAATATCGTGTGCAGTTCTGGTCACTGTATTTTAAAAAGGATATAGCGTTATTAGAAAAGATAAAGAGGACCCGGGAAATCTACTGCTTACCCCTGGACAAGCATTGTGGAACCCGTGTACCTTTTTGGGAACCTGCCGGGTACTTGTGACCTAGATTGGCCACTGTTGGAAATGGGATACTGGGCTTGATGGATCTTGGTCTGATCCAATATGGCATTTCTTATGTTCGATGAAAATGGACCATGAGCAAACATGCAGTCAGTCTGTACATGATAGAGATCTTGCACAACACTTTAATAGCTAAAAATTGCAAATCAGAAAAAGAATGTGTGCTGCAATGAGCCACCGTCAGTGCTTTCATCTTGCTAGTAAAAATGCAACTCCAATATTCAATAATATGGATCTTCAATACCCAGTTATTTTTCTTTATGTAATATAAGGAGCAGAGACAAAAAATTAAATATATCACTCCTTTTGTAGCACAAGTTGAAAACTGTTTCATATGCACCACCGGCAAGGTTTTACATTTTAAAGACTCTTCTGCATATGATTGTATACAAACCAAGAAATGTCAACATGGATAATGCCCATTTCCTGTAAAGATGATGTAATTTGTAGAATCAAAAATTGATGAGACTAAACAATCCGTAAATTTTGTGCTCTCTTAAACACAAAAATAGGCAAATCTTTAAATTCCTCAAAAATCTGCAAATCGCCCAATGCCTTACAATAATCTGTTTCACCTGCTCTGATATTGAATAACAGTGTTCATACTATCTTTTTCAGTTTGTTGTGAACTTAAGGTAAAAGCAACCACTGACATGAGGCATGAGAAGTGTAAAGATAGATAGGCTCTCAATGATATGAGTTGGATATCCATGTTCTCCAGGACCAAGCAGGAAGTCAGTCCTCACTTATGGGTGACGTCGGCGCCGACGGAGCCCTCGCGGAGCAATTTTCCCCAGCTTTCAAAGAAAGCCTTTGGGAATTGCAGCGCGCATGCGCGGTCCCCTTCCCGCCCAAGGGTGCCATCTTAGCCAGTCTTCTTTTTTCCGCGGAGCCCTACAGACGTACCCGTCGTGTCCCCGCGAAAAAGTTGATTTTCTTTAGAATTACTCTTTTTCCATTCGGTTCGACGCCGGTCTCTTTCCCGCCGGACTCGCGACGCCGGTCACGAGTCCTCTTCTTATTTTTCGGTTTTTCTGACTTAGTCAGTTTTCGTTTCGGTTTTTCCCTGGCAGCCCGGTCCTTTGACCTCGCCGGGGCCCTTTTTCCCCCGATGGCTGCCAGTGGTTTCAAGCGGTGTGGTCAGTGTGACCGAAATATGTCACTAACTGACACACACGACAATTGCCTCCGCTGCCTGGGCCCGGATCATGAAGAAATGATCTGTGGGCCTTGTGGCAAACTATCCTCCAAAGCGTTGAGAAGTCGGCGGCATCAGCGGGATAGAATCTTCGCTGACCCCAGCCGTACCCGGACCTCGTCGGAGGCCTCCGCGTCCAGGGGTTCCAGCTCGGACCGTCGCCGGAGTTCCTCCGACAGGGGTTCTCCCTCCGGGGACCATCGACGGAAGGTGAAACCCGCGAGGGCGGCGTCGGTGGACGCTCCTGGCTCCGCGAGGGCCAGGTCGCATAGCCCCGATAGCCGCCCCGGGTCCTTGGAGAAGGAGCACCTCATGAAGCGACCTCGCCTGGAGTCGGAGCTGCCTGCTCGGGTAAGTCCTGTGGTCCTTCTGGACTCGCCTCCATGACAGCCGACGTCGGGCCCGACGCCGTCGGGGCCCGAGTCGGGGGCTGCTGGGTCACCTGAGCTCGGACTCAGGTTGACGGCCTTGGAGAGCAGACTGTCTGCCTTCATGGACCAGCAGCGGGCACTGCTCGCTGGCTTCGCTGGCACCGCTGCCCCGACCGCCGGGACGTCGACGTCGAAGTCGACCCCGGAGACCGAGCCGATCCTCGAGTCGATGCGAACTCGAGTTGATCCTCGGTCGAGGTCGCCCTCGGCCTCCCGTTCGGGACCGAGGTCGCCGACGCCGACCCCCTCGGCGTCGGGGCGGCAGGCGCCGCGCCCTGCCCGGGCTGACCCCACCGAGTCCTCGTCGGAGTCGGTCTGGGAGTCTGAAGAGGAAGAGTCGCCTGATTCTTTTCGGACTCGGTGTGTCCCCTCGGACTCACCTGAGTCCGAACCTCGGAAGCAGTCCCCCCCGGAGGATGCCCGGTTCTCGGACTTCGTCAGGGATATGGCCAAGGCTTTGGCCTTCCCTGCGGATCCCGAGGAGGAGCCTCGAGCCGAAGAGCTCGACGCCCTCCAGTATGACTCTCCCGCCAGGGAACACTTTACTGTACCGGTTCCTCCCATGCTGGAACGGCTACTCTTCCGCATGTGGGAGAGTCCGGCCACCTCGCCGGTCCTGAGCAAGCGGGTCGATTCTATCTATCGAGTCCGCAAGAGCCCTGGCTTCCAAAAAGCACAGCTACCACACCATTCCATGGTAGTGGAATCGGCCATGCATCGTCTTAAGAGCCAGAAGATGCACTCCTCGGTGCCTCCTGGCAGGGAGGCCCGTAACCTGGATGGCCTTGGTAAGAAGTGTTTCCAGGGCTCTATGCTCGCATGTCGTGTCCAGACCTACCAGCTATACATGGGCATGTATCTCCGAGACCTGGCTAAAGAGCTAGCCGGCTTCTCCGCTGGTTTGTCCGAGGAACCCTTGCGGAGGTTCCTGGCCTTGTCCACTGGCATTCGGGAATGCTCAAAATTCATGTCCCGAGCAGCCTATGATGGCTTTGAAGCATCGGCTCGAGTGGCCGCAGCCGGCATCGGTGCCCGCCGACAGGCTTGGCTTCAGTCGTCTGACCTTGAGCCCTGGGTGCAGGACAAGTTGGTCGATGTCCCTTGCCGAGGCGAAAACCTATTTGGCAAGCCCATGGCTGATAAGGCTGCACAAATTGAGACGGAGACTCTCACCAGGACTAGGCTTTCTAGGAAGACCTCCGCCCCTTCCCAGAAAAAGAAGGGCTCTGGAAAGAAGTCCTTTTACCCGAGGAAGGCGGCTGCCTACAAACAGTACCCCCACTATCAGGCCCCTGCTGCTCCCCAACAGGGCCAGCAGGCCAAGGGACGGGGTAACGGGTCCCGTAGGCAGCAAGCCCCCAAGCCTGCACCACCAGCCCCTGCTCCGCAGGGTGGGGGTTTTTGACTCATTAAGCATAGCCTCTCCCCCCCCGCTGGTTCCTCCCAGCACCGGAGGCCGGCTGGTTCACTTCGCCCACAGGTGGTCCAGCATCACCTCAGATGCCTGGGTGCTTCAAGTCGTGCGAGAAGGCTATCTTCTCCACTTCCACCAGGTCCCTCCCTCCTATTTTCCGGGAGAACCTCCACGACCCCCTCTGCACAGGGAATTACTCCTTCAGGAGTTAGCAGGTCTTCTACAGGAACAGGCGGTGGAACCGGTGCCCCACCACCTGAAAGGTCAAGGCTTTTATTCCCGGTATTTTCTAATACCAAAGAGAACAAGAGGCCTCAGACCCATCCTGGACTTGCGCAACCTCAACAAGTTCCTCGTGCGGGAGAAGTTCAAGATGCTTACCCTTGGAATCCTTCTGCCCTACCTCCAGCAGGGAGATTGGCTATGCTCCTTGGATCTAAAGGATGCCTACACGCACATCCTCATCCACCCAAGCCACCGCCAATACCTAAGGTTTGTGGTGGCAGGAAATCATTACCAGTACAGAGTACTGCCCTTTGGCCTGTCCTCCGCACCGCGAGTCTTCACAAAATGTCTCGCGGTGGTGGCGGCCCATCTCAGGCTTCACGGCCTCTATGTCTTTCCGTACCTCGACGACTGGCTCATCAGAGCAGCGTCCGCTCTGGAGGTCACCAACGCCACGCGCCGCACGGTGACTCTTCTGCAGTACTTGGGCTTTGTTATAAACTTCGCAAAGTCCACTTTGCTCCCCTCACAGGATCTCGAGTTCATCGGCGCAAGGCTGCACACTCCTCAGGCACGAGCGTACCTACCGCTCGACAGGGCTCAACGGCTCATGGACCTAGCCGACCGTTTTTGCAGCCAGCCCCTGGTCTCCGCCAGGCGCTTCCTGAGACTACTCGGCCATATGGCTTCCACCGTCCATGTGACCCCCAATGCCCGCCTGCATATGCGGCCTGCTCAATGGTGTCTCCGCCAGCAATGGCGACAAGCCACAGGCGGCCTAGCAGACCTAGTGCGCGTCTCTGAGCCGCTGCTCTCGTCTCTCCGGTGGTGGCTTCAGCGGCCGAACCTGATATTCGGCATGCCTTTCCAGTCACCTCAGCCGGCCCGGGTGCTGACAACAGATGCATCCCTCCTGGGCTGGGGAGCGCATTGCCAAGGGGCACGTACTCAGGGCCTCTGGACCACGTGGGAGTCTGCTCAGCAGATCAACTTCCTGGAGCTCAGGGCGATCCGCCTGGCTCTCAAGGCCTTCTCCCACCTGACTTCTCACCAGTCCGTCCTTGTCCAGACGGACAATCAAGTTGCCATGTTCTACGTGAACAAGCAGGGGGGCACGGGCTCCTTCCTCCTCTGCCGGGAGGCACAGAAGCTCTGCTCTTGGGCCGTCAGTCACGGCGTTCTCCTCAAGGCAGTTTATCTCCCAGGCCAAGAGAATTGCCTGGCGGACAAACTCAGCAGGATCCTCCAGCCGCACGAGTGGCGTCTGGATCCCTTGGTAGTTCAGAAGCTCTTTCTAAAGTGGGGCCTCCCCACGGTGGATCTCTTTGCCAGTCCTCACAACTGGCAACTTCCTCGCTTCTGCTCTCGTCAGCCACACCCCCTTCGGGTTGCGGCGGACGCTTTTCTACTCTCATGGTCGGGGAGCCTTCTGTACGCTTTCCCTCCCATCCCGCTAGTCTCTCGGACTCTTTTCAAGGTTCTCCGAGACAAAGCCTTCATGATCCTGGTGGCCCCTCGCTGGCCCAGACAGCCGTGGTTTCCGCTCCTGCTGCAATTAGCGGTGGAGGATCCATTCCCTCTGGGGTTACAACCGGATCTCCTCACTCAGGATCAGGGGTCTCTGCTACACCCCAACCTCAGGTCTCTCAACCTAATGGCCTGGCTGCTGAGAGGGTAGTCCTTGCTCCCCTTCTCCTGCCGACAGAGGTGGAGGAGGTCGTCCTAGCTTCGCGACGGCCTTCTACCCGCAAATGCTATGCCCTTAAATGGCGTCGTTTTTCCGTTTGGTGTACCCGACAGTCTCAGGATCCCTTCTCCTGCCCGGTGTCGGTGGTCTTGCAGTACTTGCTATACCTCTCTAATCTGGGACTTAAGTCCAACTCCGTCAAAGTTCACCTCAGTGCTCTTTCAGCACATCATGTGCCGGTGGACGGCAGACCTCTCTCCAACGACCCTCTCGTAGCGAGGTTTCTCCGAGGTCTCCTTCTACTTAAACCACCTCTGCGCCCGCCAGCGCCTGACTGGGACCTGAATGTGGTTTTACAGCGGATCACCTGTCCGCCTTTTGAACCTATGGCTACCTGTTCTCTCCGTTTTCTTTCTTGGAAAACACTGTTCTTGATAGCCCTCACTTCCGCTAGACGCGTAAGTGAATTGCAGGCCCTCGTGTCTGATCCCCCTTACACTCGGTTCTACAAAAATAGGGTAGTCCTACGGACTCACCCAAAATTTCTTCCAAAAGTGGTCTCCCCCTTTCACATCAATCAGGAGGTGGTACTTCCAACCTTCTTTCCCAGACCACACTCCAGCCGAGCTGAAACGGTCCTCCATACCCTGGACTGTAGAAGGGCTTTGAACTTCTACCTTGACCGTACGCGGGAGCACTGTAAAGCTGCTCAGCTTTTTGTGTCTTTTGACCCCAATAAATTGGGACTCCCGGTCTCCAAGCGTACTCTGTCCATCTGGGTTGCGGACTGTATCTCTTGGGCTTATGGGGCAGCCGGACTCTCCTTGGAAGGTCGAGTCACGGCTCACTGCGTTCGGGCAAAGGCTACGTCAGTGGCTTACCTCCGCTCTGTTCCGCTGGCAGACATCTGCCGGGCCGCTACTTGGTCTTCGAGCCAGACTTTTGCGGTCCATTACTGTCTCGAGAGGGAGTCCCGCAGGGACAGTGCTTTCGGACAGGCAGTCCTCCGTAATCTCTTCGAGGTCTGAGCAACTCCTACCCTCCATCCCGGATGTGGGCTACCGGTGGGTAATACTTCAGCGAAGATTCTTTCCTTCTGTGCTGCTGAGCTAGAGGGAGCTCATTTTTGTGCTTAGGGTCTCCGGTAGGCTTGAGCTTGGGAGTCCCATAAGTGAGGACTGACTTCCTGCTTGGTCCTGGAGAAAGCGTAGTTACTCACTTGTAACAGGTGTTCTCCAGGAGCAGCAGGAATCAGTCCTCACAACCCTCCCTCCTCCCCGTGGAGTTGCAATCATCTGCTTTAGTTTTTTTGCAAATTTTTATGCTGTCTCTTTTAGCTATGTCATCTGACTGGCTAAGATGGCACCCTTGGGCGGGAAGGGGACCGCGCATGCGCGCTGCAATTCCCAAAGGCTTTCTTTGAAAGCTGGGGAAAATTGCTCCGCGAGGGCTCCGTCGGCGCCGACGTCACCCATAAGTGAGGACTAATTCCTGCTGCTCCTGGAGAACACCTGTTACAGGTGAGTAACTACGCTTTATTGGAAACAATTCCTCATTTCCTGAGGACATTTATGGAATTCTTCATTAGCAGAACCCAGACATTTCAATCACAAGAACTGCCTGGTAGGTAAATTCTGCCTAAGATGACATGGATGACAGCTGGTGTAGTGTAACAGTGTGTTCTCGCCAATGGCTTACAATGTATAGTAAATACAAAATGATCAACAGCAATGGAAATAAGGATATCCAGAAAAGCTACTGGATAACTAGAAGTATAAGTAAATTGTAATTTTTCCCATCACAGCTGTTCAACCATTGATAAAAAAACAGCGAGTTCATCCATATTACCTTTTCATAGCAGTAACACATTGACAATAAAATGCTTCTGTAAACAAATGTGCTTTTTGCCAAAATAACTTTCTCACAATGACTCACATAAATGTTAACTAAATCAGGAGCCATGGTGGCTCCCATTGCTGTTCCTTTAATCTGAAACTAAAATTGTCCATCAAACAAAAATAAATTTTTATCAAGGCTACTTTAAAATTTCCATCAAAGAAATAGTGGGTATCGGACAGAGAGCTGGATGAGTATCCAATAATGATTCAACAATTTCCAACAAGCCATCCTGTAGTACGTGTATGTTCCTGAACGGTCCTCCAGTTTAGTCCTCCACATCTGTGTGTCCAGTCTCCTTGCAGTGGGTGGACGTGTGAGCCTGTCTCTTGGCTCACTTTAGGATCGTTCTAGGCAACACTAGTTTAGGTTTTGGGTTGTTTTACTGCTCTTTCTGCTTTCTATTTTATTTCAATTACTCAGGGGCCTGTCGCTTTAAAAAAAAAAAAGACGTGAGACACGGGGGAGCCGAGCTTGCACTGCCCTTCTGCTTCCTGCTTGGTGGAGGCACTTCGGGCTCAGTCACAGCATGCGATCTCTCCTCCTAGAACTGCACGGGGGAGAGATTTAGCAGTTTTCAGCACCAGTTCTTGTCGGTGAAGGACTCTCAGCGTTGCTCTTCCAGCCCTGCAGACCCGGAACGCTCGGCTCACCGATCCGTGATTTTTCTTTCAAGCGGTGTCCGTTTTCATTGCCGCTGGGGTGAGTTTGCCTTTTTCTCCCTTCCTTTGAGGCCTGTTGATCTCTGTTCGGCAGGGATCGTTTATAATTTAGTTTCTTTTGTTTTCCTTGTTTAGTTTTGTTGCCTCGCGCCTTTTTTCCAGGCGCGGGAGCGGCGGCCATTTTGGTTTCGTTTTTTTCCCGCTTCTTTTCGGCAGTCCGTGCTGCGGCGTGTCTGGGGCTGGCCAGGCTTCCTAAAGGGGGCGATTTGCCTGGGGGGCGTGCAGTGAGCTCGTTTTTGCAAAAAAAAAGAAATAAAATAAAACCAACCCAGCACAAGCTCAACCAGAGAGCTCTGGCAGGATTAGGGGGAAATTCTGATCCTTGCTATCCGGTTCCAGGCAGTTGTCCTCTCTCTCTCTCGGCGCTTTTAAGTTTGCTTGGTGGTTTCCCTTCATGTCTGGGCGGCCGCAGTGTGTAATCTGCGGATCACGCAAAGGTCCAGTGTCTGACGCCGGGGTTTGCAAGGGCTGCGCTCTTGGCTTTTCAGTTCTGGAACCTCAAATGGAAGCCAGAGTGCCTTTAGAGTCCGTAGGCCCTCCAGTTTCGGCTGGGGAAGAGCCTTCTCCAGGAATTCTCGGGCCCTCTTCTCCTTCTACTCCTTCTGCGCAAGGGGGTACGCCGGCAGGGGTGGGGGGTAGTCGAGTCCTTTTTGGGGGATTTCTCCCCGGATTTTGTGCTTCTGATGCATCAGGCTTTCCAGAAGGGACGTTTAGGAAAGTTGCCAGAGGTTTGTTCGCTGCCGCCTGCTCCGCCGTCTCTCAAAGGAGAGGGGGCGAGAGGAGACGCTCCAAAAGCAGCCAAGCGGCTCCGTCCTTCGGATGACATGGACTGGCAGAAGACGGAGTGGTCGGACATGGAACCCGAGGACGGGGTTGCAGAATTAGAGGAGGGGGAGATTCCCGAGCCGGAGGACCAGGCCCGGATCATCCGTGTGTTTCGCAGAGAAGAATTGGTTCCCTTAGTTACGGAATCCCTCCCAGCGCTTAATTTGGCTGTGACGCGTCCTGTGGATGAGGAAGGTTTAGAGGATCCTCTGATTCAAGCGGTGCGGGACTCCCAGGTGGTGTTTCCGGTACATAGAGTAGTGGATCAGATGATTCAGGCTGAATGGGACCAGCCTGAGTCCGGATTGAAGGGTATTAGGACGATGAACCGTCTCTATCCTTTGGCGGACAAAGACAAAGAAAAGTTTCACTCGCCCCGGGTCGACGCTGCGGTGTCGGCGGTGACCAAGAAGACCACAATTCCCGTTGAGGGCGGTGCTGCCTTAAAAGACACTCGGGATCGAAAGGTGGACGGCTTGTTGAAGCAGGCCTTTGAGGCCAATGCCTTATCTTTGCAGGCGTCTATTTGTGGGGCCTGGGTATCCAGAGTCTGCTTGAGATGGGCTCAGCATTTGCGGCAGGACTCTCGTCTAGACCAGCAGGGGTTGTTGGAGGTGACCCGATTGGAATCTGGTTCAGCTTATTTGGCGGATGTTCACTATGATTTGATCAGGACTTTAGCAAACAGTATGGCTTCCCTAGTGGCGGCGCGCAGGACTATTTGGCTACGTAATTGGGCGGTCGACGGGTCTTCTAAGTAGCGCCTTAGCAAGCTCCCCTTTAAAGGCAAGCTGTTGTTCGGGGATGATCTGGATAAGTTAGTTAAGGACCTTGGGGAGTCTAAAGGCGGAAGGCTTCCGGAGGATAAGCCCAGGCAGAGTAGGAGTGTGTCGTCAACTCGAGGTCAGTTTCGGGACTTTCGCAGGTTCCGTTCTTCCCATCTGGGGGGTTTCCAGCGTGGCAGATCGGCAGCTAGATCCCCGGGTTTTCGAGGCTTTCGAGGAGCAGGGAGAGGGTTCTCAGCTGCCTCCGCTTCTGCCGCCTCTTCCTTTAGTCGCAAGCCGCAATGAAGCGAGGTGGGCCCCGGAGGAAAGTCAGGTGATCGGAGCTCGTCTTTGACACTTTCTTCCGTCCTGGGTCCAGATAACCTCGGACCAGTGGGTGCTCGAGATAGTGCGAGAGGGCTACGCTTGGGAGTTCGCCTGTCCTCTCCAGGATTCCTTTGTTCTGTCTCCATGCAAAGGTCCACAGAAAGTTCTAGCAATACGTTTAACGTTGGACCGCCTGGTTGCCTTGGGGGCGGTAGTGCCTGTCCCAGAGTCCGAACCCGGAGTGGGTCGGTATTCCATTTATTTCATGGTGCCAAAGAAGTACAGGTCCCTCCGTCCTATTTTAGATCTCAAAGGAGTAAATCGTTGTCTGCGTGTGCCTCATTTCCGCATGGAGACTCTGCGGTCTGTCATAGTTGCGGTGCGCAAGGGAGAGTTCTTAACGTCCTTGGATCTTTCGGAGGCCTACTTGCATATTCCGATCAGGGCAGCTCATCAAAGGTTTCTGAGGTTCGCGTTCCCTTGGGGACATTATCAGTTTTAGGTGCTGCCGTTCGGCCTGGCCACAGCGCCGCGCGTCTTCACCAAGGTCATGGTCGTGGTTGCGGCGGCGTTGCGGAAGGAAGGCATTCTGGTTCATCCTTACCTCGACGATTGGTTGATTCGAGCAAAGTCCGAGAGCGAGAGTCTGCAAGCCACAAGCAGAGTGATAGGTCTTCTTCAGAGCCTCGGTTGGGTGGTCAACGAAAAGAAAAGTCACTTAGTGCCGACTCAATCCCTTGAATACCTCGGGGTCCGCTTCGACACGACGGAAGGACTGGTGTTGCTGCCGGATCGCTGAGCACGAGGCCTGCGTTCTCTGATTCGCCAGTTCTTAAGATTCCCGGCGCCGTTGGCTTGGTGGTACCTGCGCGTCTTGGACGATGGCGACGACTCTGGAGGTAGTTCCCTGGGCCAGGTTCCATATGCGCCCGCTTCAGAGAGCCCTCTTGAGTCGTTGGTCGAATCAAACGGATTCGCTCAACAAGCGTCTGCCTTGCCCGAGGCAAGTACGTCTTTCGTTGTGATGGTGGCTGAGCTTGAAGTCGCTGCAGATGGGGGTGTCTCTGGAACAGCCGGTCTGGGTACCTGTGATGACGGATGCCAGCCTGGAGGGCTGGAGGGCTCACTGCGCGGATCACTTCGCGCAGGGGACTTGGTCAGCTCTGGAAGCCTCTTGGTCGATCAGCTGTCTCGAGCTGCGAGCAGTAATGCAGGCACTGCAAGCTTTCGAATCTACGGTGACGGGACGAGCAGTGAGACTTCTCTCAGACAATTTGGCAGCGGTGGCCTACCTTAACCGGCAGGGTGGCACGGGAAGCAGAGCCATGGAAGAGGAATCTGACCTTCTGTTTCAGTGGGTGGAGTCCCGGCTCCTAGCTCTTTCGGCAGCGCATATAGCAGGAAAGGACAATGTGATGGTGGATTTCCTCAGCAGAGTGCAGGTGGATGCCGGGGAGTGGGAGCTTCACCCGCAGATATATGCTCAAATAGTGCGCCGGTGGGGGGCTCCGGTCATGGACATCATGGCGACCTATCAGTCAGCAAAAACAAGTCGCTTCTTCAGCAGACGGTGAGAACGGATGTCAGAAGGCATCGACGCACTCATTCGGCCTTGGCCAGTCTCCGGTCTCCTTTACGTCTTCCCTCCGTGGGCGTTGATCGGTCGGGTAATTCAACGCATAGAAGTGCACCGGGGAAAGGTTCTGCTGGTGGCGCCAGATTGGCCCAGTCGTCCTTGGTATGCGTATCTGGTTCGACTTCTAGACGGAGTAGCGTGGCGGCACCTCCATTGCCGGATCTATTGCTCCAGGGGCCGCTACGGATGCTGCAGGTGGATCGATTCTCGCTTACGGTATGGCCATTGAGAGGGCTAGGCTAAAGAGGAAAGGCTATTCGGCGGCGGTCATTGCCACGCTTCTTTGGGCAAGAAAATCCTCTACGTCGCTCACGTATGTGCGGATATGGTGAATTTTTGAGGATTGGTGTTCGAGACATGATATTCGAGCGGCGAAGGCGTCCGTGCCGACCATACTCAGTTTCTTGCAGGACGGGTTTGACAAAGGTCTAGCGGCCAGTTCCCTGAAGGTGCAATTAGCAGCTCTCGCATGCTTCCGGGGTAAGGTCCTGGGGGTCCCCCTGGGGGCGCACTCGGATGTGCAATGCTTTCTGAGGGCTGTGTTCCGGCTGCGGCCTGTTCACAGGGCGACGATTCCTTCTTTGGATTTGAATCTGGTGTTACAAGGGTTGGTTCGGAAGCCGTTTGAGCCGCTTCACCTGGCGTCCCTTAAGGATTTGACGCTGAAGACAGTGTTTTTGGTGGCCATCTGCTCGGCTAGGCGGATTTCTGAGTTGCAGGCGCTCTCGTGTAGGGAACCTTTCTTGTCCTTCTCTAAAGATAGAGTAGTTTTGAGGCCTGTTCCCTCCTTCCTTCCCAAGGTTGTGTCTCCCTTTCATTTGAATCAGTCCGTTTTTCTTCCCGTTTTTAATTCTGACGGGACAGACGCGCCTGACAGTGGGTTACATCGTCTGGATGTTCGACATGTGCTCCGGCGATACTTAAAGGTTTCTGAGACTTACCGTAAGACGGGATCGTCTGTTTGTCCTTTTTGGTGGTAAGCGGAAGGGGGAAGCAGCGGCGAAATCTTCTATTGCCAGGTGGCTTAAGGAGGCTATTGCATCGGCGTATATTCTGCAAGGCTGGACAGTTCCGTTGGGCCTACGGGCCCATTCTACCAGGGCGCAAGCGGCGTCGTGGGCAGAGCACAGTTTGGTTCCGCCAGTAGAGATTTGCAGAGCGGCTACTTGGTCGTCGCTCCATGCTTTCAGTAAGCATTATCGGCTGGATGTGATGGCCTCTAAGGATTCTTGTTTTGGTTCGGCCGTTTTGCTCGCCGGTTGGCAGGGTCCCTCCCATTGATTATTGCTCTGGTACTTCCAAGATGTGGAGGACTAAACTGGAGGACCGTTCAGGAAATAGAAAATACACTTACCTGGTAATTGTAGTTCCTGTAGGGTCCAGTTTAGTCCTCCTTCCCTCCCGATAGACTGCCTGTTTTAATGATACTCTTGGTATGTGCTAATTAAGGTCTAGGTCTGTCTTTTAGGAATTAGTTGGTAGGTAGGTGGGGTAAGTTGTATGTGACGTCGGCTGACGTGCTTGGATGGAAGTTTAAAGGGGTTAGTCGGAGCCGGGCATTCCGCATGCGTGGCGTCTGAAGAAAACTGAGTTTGGCAAAGCTAATAGCCGACATTTCTAAGATTATAAACGTGGGCAGCATTGTAAGTGAGAATGGGATGCTTTTTAAAATTTTAATGGGTTTGGTGTGTTTGGGAAAGGGTGTAGTAATATACTGTTTCTGTTTCAATTATAGAACTTAACGGGTGAGATCTCCTGATGAAACTGTGGCCGTGAAACGCCTCAGTGGTGCCCAGGTAGAGCGTTGAGATCCTCACGGAGAAAAGCTTCAATGGACACCTGTCCTCAATCACAAGAAAGCTAAGTTGTAAATCCTTCTGAATATGGACAAGATATTTAGAAGTGAAGTTTCAGCAGCATAGTAAGGAGACAAATGTTGGAGTTGTGTATAAGTTATTACTTTACTATGCAATGTGTGGAAGTTCGTGTACCCACGGAACATATTGAATATTTATTAGCTCTTGTGATGAGTGCGGTAGTCTAATTAGAAAATACAACAAAAAACGGCGAAAGGTTTACAAGAAAGGTCATTGATGTTCTAAGACACCATATCAGCAGACGGAAGTCTCTTGGTGGCTAAAGTTCTGATACCTGTTTTTTCGCTTGTTAATTGTTGGCTTTGAAGTGTAATTTTTAAATCCTAATTTTTCTCGTGGTTTTGTTTACATTGGACGTATCTCATTTAATAGTGACAATACACGTTCAGAGACTGACCGCATATAATAGTAGTACTTACTTTAAGATGAGGCTGAGAAATTATTAATTCCAGAGTCAATAAAACGTGTGGAGGACAAAGGCTGAGTCCTGGTTAGATGGAACAAAAAGGGCGCTGTAGAACCAGAAAATCAATAAGTTTCAATTGCAAAAGCCACTGCTACCAAACTACGTAGACATAGTGGGAGCCTCAAAGTCACTACATCAAATCGCTTTGAGAAATAGCCTACCGGCTTGCAACCAGTTGGGAAAGCTTGTAAAAGCACACAGGTAGCAGAGGAATCAGAAATAGCCACATACAATTTGAATGGTAAAGAATAATCATATACAATAAACATGGCGCATTTCCCAGTGCAATTTTTACATTTAAAACAAACCTCCCACTGTGATAATGTAGGTACAATGAGGCCTTCAGATCCTTCTTTCCAAGATGAGAGCATAAAGCGGAGCAGTAAGATCTTGAGAAATTCGCTAGCTATTATTTACAGAAAATTAATAAACTCAGGAAGCTACGCAGTAACACTGGTGTCGCTGGAAAAAGGCAATGACAGAATAGGTTTCAATCTAGCAGAGGTAATTGCACGACCAGATGGTGTTAGAACAACACCCAGGAAAGTAACATTTTGAGATACAAATTGCAGTTTAGACAGATTAACCTTCAAACCTAAATTAGTAATATGAGCTAATAGAGACAAAGAATCTGACAAACAAACTCATAACATGGTGAACATAAAAGCAAATCATCCACATATTGAACTAAAGAGGAATGGTCAAGTCTTACATCAAATAATGCAGTTCTTAGGGCCTGTGAAACATATGCAGGACTATCAGCGTACCCTTGATACAAAGTGGTCCAAATATTTTGTTTATCTTCAAAAAGGAAAGCAAATAAAAAAATTGGTTGTCTTTGCAAATTCTCACTGAAAAATAAGCAGAACTCAAATCTACAACAGAAAACCAGGTAGTCCCTGAAGGTATCTGTGTCCAGATATCATGTGGATTAGGCACCAAGGGAAAAATTGGCAAAATCACATTATTTACTGCTCGCAGGTCTTGCACAAATCTATAAGTCTTACCGTCAGCCTTTAGTACAGGAAGAATTGGAGTCTTACATAATGAAGTTGTAGAATAAATGACACCTTGTTTCTGAAGATCTTCAGTCACAGGACAAATTCCATCAATGGCAGCTGCTGGCAGTGGATACTGCTTGAGTCTAGGAAGCTGAACTCCAGGTTTCACAGTGATTTTCACAGGCGGGATAGAAAAACATCCGACATTAGATCCCGGCACTGCCCACAAAGTAGAAGGAAATTCTCCAAGAGCAGGATGAATGGTACTGGCATCTGCAGGAGACGGCACTTCAGAGAGAGAGAGTACAGCTGGAAATATAACTTCCCACTCAGCCAGGATAGAGTGAATTCAGCTGTTACCGGAGGGGGAGGAGGGAAATCAGCTTTCTGACCAGTATAACAAGTGCGCATTTCTATGCACTGTCCACGCCCTCACTGAGGATTCCCATAACCTCCTCTGTTTTTACCTCCCCCCCTTGCCCATGGGTGGCTGTATAAACAATCTGTAGATTGAGCAATTTAGTCTTTTCACATCTATTTTAGTTCGCTCTTCTTGCTGATCCTTGATAAATTTCAAGTCACTGTATCAAGCTCCTTCCAGAATTGCATCAGCTGTTCTAGCTGGCCAATCTATTATTGAAGTTTCTAAAATTTATTTTATTCTCGGGATTAAACCATTTACAAAAATATTAGTGAATCCTGAAGGTGTGTCTTCTGCTTCACCAGAATAGTCTTTAAAAGCTAGCATACACCTAGTGTGAAAATCTGTAACCTTTTCACCCCTATCCTGCCTTAGAGATGTTAATCTCGACCAATCCTTTACAAGTTTGCATACTTCTGTAAGGAATTCTTACAACAATTTTTTTTCTTCATAAAAACAAAATTATCTCTTTGAATCTTCTCTTGGAAATCTTATCACAGGGTCTGTCACGAACCGGATGAGTGACCCTATGAAAATCAGCTGGATTAAAAAAAAACACAGTTCTGAGCAAATTATCTAGAGCTGCCCACATAGATTAGAACTGTTAATTATTTGAGACCATAAAGACACAAATTTACCAGGGTTATCCCCGTAGTTAGGAAAGGTTTTAGCTAAATCAAGCACTTCTTTAAATAATCACAAGATCATTTCCCACAGCTGCTGCAGTTTAACATAATATAATTGATCACACTCCTCTTTGTAAGTTTCACAATGTCTTTCTAAAGCTCTTTCAATCTTATCAACAATGTCACTAGGAACTTTCAATTCTTTCACAACAGAAACACTATCACCTATTGCTACTTTTAAGATTCTTATTACAAGTACAACACTTTCCGTTTCTTGATTCAACGTGCTCTCAATTCCTTGAGCTGGGAGACATTCCAGATATCCAAAATACACAATACTACTCCCCCTAACTGCTGTTGCTCTTTAAGCATTTTCTTTTTCTCTTAGCTCTGCTACACGAGTAACCCGCACTTGCTCAGCTGGTCATTAATTACATTTCTTAACACAAACATCTTTTGTTTCAAAACATAAACATTCCAATGTTTTGCATCATGTACCACCATGTAAGCACATTTGCACGGTTCACCTTTAACCGCTAACCCATATCTCAGGCAATGGACCTTATCTACAGAGAAAGTTCCCTCCCAAGGAAACTGCAAATTCACATTACCTTTTGTCACTGAATCCCTATGTGCTACGGAATCGATGGCTACATCACCATGCTTCTCAGACATACAATAGAAGCATACAATAAGAAGGGCTATCTTTCTTAAACACTAAAGCCCTAGCTCTGTCATGCCACTCATGCATCTGAGACGGAGCCTGTCTACTTAACAGATTACCCATCACTGGTAATACTCACAAATCTTCAGGCACCTTCTGCCCTTGCCTTGAATGCAGAAATCTGTAATCCGAGTCACGGCACAAACTGAAGGTATACTCGGCACCTCCCCTCACCTACAACGAGGCAGGGCTCTTGGGTATAACAGAAATCCACACACAATGGCAATGAGAAGGTTAATTGGTAAAGCAGTAAATAATACACAACACACTTGTATTATAAAAATAACCAAAGCTTTGGGAGAGCAAGCTAGGCCGCTGCCTATGTTTACTCTGATATCATAGCTTTAGGCCACTTTATTTATAGGTAAAGATTTGATTATACAGCATAATTTCACTTTATTATTCTACGTCTCGCATCACGTATATTCATAATATACATATTCTATTCTGCGTCTAGTGTCACGTATATTCATAACATACTTTTCTATAGGCATGCACATCATAGACAATCATGAAAAGACATACATATATTCTCAGACATGACTATGTAGGCCTTAATTCTAATTAATTCTAACACTGACAGTTTGATATCTCTGACCAGAGACTGAGAAGCTGGGTAAACAACTTGCCTTTTACTTATCTTTCTAATAACAAGACTAATGTTTATGTTAACTGGAACCTTTCACCCAGTTACTTCTACAGAGTTTTCAAGGATGGTATTAAGTAAGGAGCTACAAATGATATTAACTCTTTCTTAGGGCTTATAGTAATATAATGTTATACACAGGGCCTGACTGTGTTTCCAGCCTGGTACAATCAAGCTTTCTTTCACACTGTACTGGGGATCCTTTTACCTACCCAGGTATAGATTGAGGGCGTTCCTGGGGAGTGCCCCCTGCCTTTCCCACCATGCTGGCCAGACCGCAGTGCCTAGTGTAGGATGGTATCGAGGGGTGTGAACACCGCTTAATTCTTAAGCATTCCTTGTGTTATACAGCTCAAAATGTATTCAATGCACAATGACTTGATGCAGATATGTGGGAAAGGCCTAATCAGATAGGCCATTGTTTGTTGCTGGGTGGATTTTCAGAGGGCTGTTGTGCTAGGTCAGGTGATGTAACTGACATTTGGTTGAGACATTGTTACTTTCTCCTGAGAAGGGTCAAATAAAAAGTCAGAAACAGAAATAAAGATAAATGTTAAAAAAAGAGGTGCTGCATATAGGTTTGTAGCAGCTACAGCTCTGGGGAAAACAGGAAGTACCTGCATACAAAAAATGTATGTAATTTGAAAGATAGTCAGTCAGTGGATTGGATGCAACTGAAATCCTTCCATCTGTCTGTGTTCGGTGAGTAACCTGACATGATCATCTCTTGTCACTTAGCCCAGATTATGTACCTATTAAATCTGTAATATTGCTTGTAGGGGAAGCCATACTCCCTTATAGCCATTTGTAGTATTAGAAGAAAAATGTAAACTTTACTCAGAGAACGTGTCAGTTTGATTGGAACAGGGCAAGGTCCATTTCATATCTTTAAGATACAACACTGCAGCACAATCTAAAAATCCTCAAGATATGCAGTCCCCGATGTGGTGTGCTCTAATTCAGCAGTAGCTTGAAGAGGGTCTTCTCTGTTTTTCCCCGTGGGCGCTCATAGGCCGGTTAGTGCAATGGCTACAGGTGCACTGGGGATTTGTAATTCTAGTGGCACTAGACTGGCTGAGGTGCCAGTGGTATGCTGACCTGATTCGGATACTGGCGGATTGACTCTGGTGGCTTCCGGTTAGGAGGACCTCTTGACGCAGGAGTCGTTTTGTATGCCCCAGGTGGATCATTTATCACCTACAGCATGGCTCTTGATAGGGCGAAGTTGAAGAAGAAAGGATAATTATGCTCGGGGATAGCGTCCTTGCTACAGGCCCAGAGGTGGTCTACGAACCTGGCGTGCATCTGTATAGGGCGCATCTTTGAATCATGGTGCGGAGAGAGGCAGGCATGCCCTTCCACTGCTTTCGTCCCGGACATCTTGGCATTCTTGCAGTCCGATTTTGATAAGGGTCTAGCTGCCAGTTCCTTGAGGGTGCAACTGACAACGATTTCCGGTTATCGCGGGAAAGTCCACAGGGTGCCGTTGGGTACACACCTAGACAGGCTGAGCTTTCTAGGGGCGGTGACCCATTTCCGTCTGCCAAAGAGGGCAGTGGTACAGCCTTGGAATCTCAATCTGGTGCTGACGGTGCCGTCTGGGGAACCCTTTGAGCCATTGAGTTGACTTTTCCTGAAGGATTTGACTGAAAATGGTATTCCTGGTGGCGATTTGCTCGGCACGCAGGATTTCAGAGCTTTAGACCCTGTCATGCCAGGAGCCATTCCTTTCCTTCTCCAAGGAGAAAGTGGTCCTGCGCCCGGTACTTTCATTTTTGCCCAAGGTGGTCTGAGCATCTCATGTAATCAGGCCGTTTCCTTACCGGCTCTGGCGAGCTCGGATGTGGGCGAGAGCAGATATGGGATCTGCCTCTCCACAGCTGTGCCACTTGGATGCAAATGTATGTGAAAAGGGCTTCATCCTTTTGGAGATGGACTGTCTGTTGGTTCTGTTTGGCGGGTCGTGCAAAAGTGAGGCGGCAGCTAAGCCTCCATTTCCAGATTGATCAGTGAGGCAATCAGGCCTACATACATCTTGAAGGGTAGAGCAGTGCTGGTGGAGATGCAGACGCATTCCACGAGAGCTCAGGCAGCCTCGTGAGCAGAGTATAGTTTAGTTCCACCGGTGAAGATCTGTAGGGTGGCATACGTTATCTGAACATTTTCACCTGGATGTCCAGGTGGCGGGGGATGCTCGTTTTGGATCGGCAGTGCTTCAGGCTGGTTGTGCGAGCCCCTCCCATTAGTTTAATTGCTCTGATACATCCCAGAGGTGCGGGACTGGACTGGAGGGACGATAAGGAAAGAGAAGTTAGACTTACCTGCTAATTGTTGTTCCTTGAGGAACTCCAGTCTAGTCCCGGAACCCTCCCTGAGTGCTTTCTGTGATAATCTATGCACACCCCGGTCCTGAAGCTGGTTCCCTTGGGGGAGGAAGTGGCCAGGGGGAGCCGGGGAGGGGTGTGTAATAAGTGTTTGGCGGAGGGGCGGACCAGAAGAGCTGTCGATTGCTTGCTTCCTGCTGGTTGCATCGGCTCAAGTGCTCAACAGGTAGGCCTCCTCATCCTGGAGGGGGGACGGGGTATCCTTTCTAGGGGATGGAGGGGGTACTAGTTTATTTAGACATTGAAGTGTTTGTTGCATGTTTAACTACTTATTTGTTGCTCCTCTGAGTCTGCTTTGTCAATAGGTACTGGGGCTGGTGGTCGGTGCCAGCTGCATATGTACACTAGTATCATCAAAAAGATGACATGCTCAGTCTCCAAGTTGCTGGTGGTGGTGCACTACTCAGAGGTGCGGGACTGGACTGGAGTTCCTCAAGGAACAACAGTTTGCAGGTAAGTCTAATTTCTCTTTCATTCTGATAGTATTGTAGAACATCTTTGTCCCATGTGACACAGCACTGTTCTCAGCAAGCCTAAGGAATTCCTTAAGTGCTTAGTCTCAAAGAGGGCATTTCTTAACATTTATTTATTTATTTTATTTTATTTAGTAGTATTTAGCTCACGCCTTTCCTGTAGTTCAAGGTGAGTTACATTCAGGTACTGTAGGCATTTCCTTGTCCCCAAAGTGCTTACAATCTAAGTTTGTACCTTAGGCAGTGGAGAGTTAAGTGACTTGCCCACGGCGGGAGGGAGTGGTAGTGAGATTTGAACACTGGTCTTCCTGGTCCCAGGCTGCTGCCCTAATCACTAGGCTACTCCTCACTAAAGGCCTATCATATAACCTCTTTCCTGCCTTTCCTCCAAAATATACATAACGAGATCTTTTAAGCCTATCCCCATATGCTTTATGACGAAGATCACGGACCATTTTAGTAGCTATCCTCTGGACCAACTCCATCTTGATTTTGATCATTCATGTCAGGAAAAATTCTCCCCCAGTGACAAAACCCCTTGTCTTATCTGCAAAAAAAGACCTATCCCTATTCTTCATCTGCTTACATCAATCCAGATAGCCAAATCTGATTCAAAATATTATGTTTTGATACACAAAGATAAGCTGAATTGCAGAATATTTTCATTTTCAAAATCAAAGACCACTTACGTGGCACAATTAAATCCATTCATGATTAAACCTTCCAGGAGATAAATATATCTGCAGTGTCCACAGAAACAAGAGACCTCTGTGTAGCAATTATTTTCATTGTTGCCCCCTTTATGTGTGTTTTAGATGGCAAATAGAAAGCCTTCTTTATAAGGGGGGGGGGGAAGAGCATCTCCAAGAATCTTAAGGGACTCCAGCAGAGATTTCTTGAATGCCTCCTTCAGAGATGTATGAGATTTAGGAAGAATTGAGGACCTTCACGTTAAAATGACTTGCTCTCTTTTCCAGAGCCTCTAATTTCTGATGCTAAAAACTATCCTTTTGTAAAAAAAAAAAAAAGTTTGCATGGAAGGCGGACATTTTTTATGTTTTTTAGTCTAGCAGCTTCCCATCATGGCCCACAATAGTGTCTCTTCCATACCAGATGTTCAGTTATTCACAGCTCTAAGACATAGTTCCATTGCTTAATTCTTTGTATACTCATAGTAAGTTTGAGCACCAGCATAGCTAACCAAGTAGTCTCCAGAGAATATGGCCCCTGATTCACCCAGCATTGATGACCCTTGAGCTGAAGAACTAAATGACTTTGTTGTGTTGCTATTTCCTTTACACTTTTGGAGACAGACGAGTTTCTAACCTGTACTGCTGCACAGAGCTGCAGCATAATCTTGCCATGTCTTGTCAAGGAGAGGGAGGCGAGGTTAAGTGGAGAGAGAATACCTTTCTCCCTCCTCATTCTTATGACAAAATCAGTTGTGGTGCCTCCACTCCACAATACACCTGCTCTCCTCCAGAACCCAGACATTGAGGAGGAGTACAACCTTTGGTGCTAAAGGATGCCCCTTGCCAAGGTGAAGTTCCTTCCACTTCTGTATTGTATGTCCTACTTCTTCAGGAACAAACAGGAAGTCAGTCCTCACATATGGGTGACGTTGGTGCCGACGGAGCCTGTGCAGAGCATTTCCCCAGCTTTCAAAGAAAGTCTTTGGGACATGCTACCATACCTGCATGGTCCCCTTCCTGCCCAGGGGTGCCATCGTGCTCAGTCTCCTTTTTTTCTGTGGAGCCCAATGGACATCTGTCCTGTTTCCCCGGAAAAAATTCTTGCTAAATCCTTAAAAGTTAGCTTTTCTTGCTTTGCATACTGGTTCCTCTTCCCACCTCGAGCCAGTGCCAGACTGTGTGCTGTTCTCGGCTTTTTTCCCTTTTTTTCGATCAAGAGTTGCAGGAAAAACTGTTCCCAAGGTCTGACTTTGCACTGGTCTCCCCGATGCCAAGCTGCAAGCCCAGCACTTCCCGTAAGGTCTGAGCATCCTCGGAGTCCCGTGGCGGCGGTTCCTCCGAGAAGACCTTGGACCCCGAGAGAAAGAAGAAAAAAATCCTCTAAGTCCGTCGAGGTTCCACCTGAGAAAACCAGTAAAACTCCTCTGAAAGACTCTGGCGGTTCTGAGAAGCACTTATCAAGGTCCTCAAAAAGGATTCCTTGGCCAGCGGAGACTGCGAGGTTCCACAAGACCATAGTCCTCATCGAGGACACACTCACGAGAGTGCCAGCTCTGGGCCCGAGATCCTCTGTGCCATGCCGAAAGCTGCGGAGCCTTCTGGCTTGGAAACCAGAATGGCGGCCCTGGAGCAGAACATCACTGCTATCCTGGCCCTGCATCAGGCAATGATGACTGGTTCGTCTGCATCATCTGCCTCGACGACAAGCCCCCCCCCCAACTGCAGGGGGGCTCCCTAGTCGTTGAGCCAGTCTCCGAGCGCCACCGGCCTCTGGTATGTTCTCGGCGTTGGTCAAGGTCCCGGTCCCTTTCCTCGGGAATCCGATCCTCCCTGGCAAGTTTCCACAACTCGGACTCCAGGTCCTCCAGAGGCCCCAGGCCTCTCGGCACTGGCCTCAAGGCAAGGAGTCACAGGGCCTCGGGTTCATCATCACCCCTCGACTCCAAGTAGGTGACTGACGATTAAGCATCCCCGAAAACCAGATGGCACAGAGACATCCTCTCAGACCCGTCTCCCCCGGTGCCATTCTCCGGAGGACATAGCCTTCCACGACTTTGTCAGGGATATGGCCAGAGCCCTCTAGGTGCAAACCAATGCGGAGGAGGACCCATGTACTGAAGAGCTGGAGATCCTCCAGTACGAGTCTCCACCCAAGGAAACTCTCACGGTGCCGCTACAGTCGATCCTTGAGCGCCTGCTGTTGAGAATGTGGGAGACCCTGGCATCTGTACTGGTGGTCATCCGATGCCTTGATGCCATGTACCATGTCAGGAAGGGTCCCGGATTCCAAAAACCACAACTCTCACATAACTCCATGGTTCTGGAGTCAATCATGCAAAAACTCAAGAGCCAGAAGACCCATTCTTCTGTTCCCCTGGGATGCTAGAGCCCTCGATGCTGGGTTGTCGGATCCAGGCCTATGAGTTATACATAAGCATGTACCTCAAGGCCCTAACCCAAACGTTGTCCGGGTTTTCAGAAGGGCTTGCAGGGGAACCCCTTCAATGGTTCCAGTCCCTGACCTCCGGAATCGAGGGCTGCTCCAAGTTACTTTCTCAGGCAGCCTACGATGGCTTTGAGTCTGTGGCTTGGGTAGCAGCAGCTGGCAGCGGTGCCAGATGCCGAGCTTGACTGCAGTTTTCAAACCTTGAGCAGTGGGTCCTAGACAAGCTGCTCGACATCCCCTGTACCGGGGAGAACTTGTTCAGCAAACTTAAGGATGACAAGGTGGCCGAGATAGAGGCCGACGTGGTGATTCGACAGAGGCTGTCCAAAAAGGTCCTTATTCTTCCGTAAGAAACCATCGGGGAAAAGACTCCTGTTCCTGAGAATAAAGGGGCCCTTTCAACAGAGTCACCACTACCAGCTCTTCTCGAGCCAACAGCAGGGTTCTCACCCCAAAGGACGGCTTTGGGGTGAGAAGCCAAAGGTACAAAAGCCTGGGGGGAGCTTTTGACTCCCAGGACATGGCCTCTCCTCCCCCGGGAGACCTTCAGCAGCCCTCTGGGGACCGCCTGGCACTCTTCGCCCACAGGTGGGCCAGTGTTACCTCAGACCAGTGGGTACTGTAGGTGGTACGGGAGAGATACCTCCTCCACCTACAGCAGGTACCACCCAGGTTTTTTCCAGGAGAGCCAGTGTGACCTCTCCTTCACCATACCCTTCTGCTCTCAGAGCTCGCAGGTATGCTCAGGGATAACACAGTAGAGCCGGTACCCAAACATCTATGGGGAAAAGGCTTCTACTCCAGATACTTCCCTGTCCCAAAGAGAACTGGGGGCCTTGGGCCCATCCTAGACCTGAGAAACTTAAACAAGTTTCTGGTGAGGGAGAAGTTCAAGATGCTCTCCCTTGGAACACTGCTGCCTTACATTCACCAGGGAGATTGGCTGTGCTCCTTGGACCTAAAGGATGCGTACATGCATATCCTGATCTATCCCTCCCACAGGCAGTACCTATGGTTCCTGATGGGAAGAGGGCACTACCAGTACAAGGTGCTAACCTTCGACCTGGTCTCCTTGCCAAGGGTCTTTACCAAATGCTTGGCAGTGGTAGCTGCCAACTTGCACCTACAAGGGGCTTTCATCTTCCCCTACCTGGACGACTGGCTCATCAGAGGCAGAACTGTTTCAGAGGTCAGTCAGGCCGCAGAACTTGCGACCCTTCTGTTGTAGCACCTGGGGTTCGTCATCAGCTACCCCAAATTCCATCTCTCTCCAGCCCAAAGTCTGGAGTTCATAGGTGCCCAGTTGGACACATTACAGGTCGAGGCCATCCTCCCAAGCGAAAGTGTAGAATGCTTCAGGCAACTGGCAGGAGAGGTACAATGCCTCCGGTCAGTGCCGACTCATCTTCTCCTCCACATGTTTGGCCATATGGCCTCAATGGTCTATCTCATGCCTTCAACCCGCTTACACATTCAGACAGTGGTGCCTATGCTCGAGGTGGACTCAAGCCACGGGCAGGCTACGGGACAATGTCAGGGTTACCCGCCAACTGGCGGAGTCCCTCAACTGGTGGCAAAACCTGCATCACCTCCAGTCAGGAGTACCATTCCAGGAAACTGCGCCGCAGAGGATACTGACCACAGATGCCTCCCTCCTGGGTTGGGGAGCACATTGTGGAGACCGCTGCACACAGGGCAGCTGTTCTCAGGAGGAGTCGCCCCTACTGATCAGTCTCCTGGAGCTCAGGGCAATCTTTATGGTCCTACAAGCATTTTGCCACCACCTATAGCACCAGCCTGTGCTTATCCAGATGGACAACCAGGTTACCATGTTTTATATCAACAAGCAGAGGGGCACTGGTTTATACTCCCTCTGCCAGTAGGTGGTCACCCTCCTCTCCTTCACAGCATGCAGCAGCATGTTTCTGTGCGTGGTATACCTCCTGGACCAAGACAATTGCCTAGTGGACAGGCTGAGCAGAGTCTTTCGCCCATACATGTGGCGCTTAAACCCCAGAGTGATGAAGTAGCTCATCCACCACTGGAGCAGGTCCGTGATGGACCTATTCGCCTCTCCAGACAACACGCAGCTACCCCGCATCTGCTCCCTTCAACCACATCCAGAGAGAGTGGCAGCAGATGCCTTCCTGATCTCATGATCTGAGGGCCTACTCTATGCATTCCCACCGCGCCCCCCCCCCCCCCAGTCGCCAGGACCCTCTTCAAGGTTCAGAGCGAAAAGGTCTCAGTTATACCGATTGCCTTGAGGTGGCCCAGGCAGCTTTGGTTCCCTCTGCTGCTTTCCATGTCTGTGGCACTCCCAGTCCCTCTGGGCCGAGCCCCAGACGACCTGTCCCAGGAGGAGGGCTCTCTCCTTCACCCCACTCTAGGGTCACTAATGCTAACAGTATGACTGCTGAAAGGATAGCGTTGGCCCTATTCAGTCTTCCAGGAGAAGTAGAGGAGATCCTACTGGCCTACCGAAAACCCTCCACCAGACAGGCTCATGCCTTTAAGTGGAGAAGGTTCTCCACCTGGTGTGTGGAAAAGGAGGAGAATTCCTTCTCCTGCCAGGTGCAACTAGTACTGCAGAACCTACCTACTGCACCTGTCACACACTGGGCTGAAATCTATCTCGGTGAGGGTACATCTGAGCACCATAGCTGCTCACCATCACCCTGTCGAGGGAAAACCCCTCTCAAGCCAGCACCTGATCTCCAGGTTCCTCCGGGGTCTCCTGTTTTCCAAGCCCCCTCTCCGCCCTCCAGCAGCAGAGTGGGACCTCAACATGGTGCTTGCTTGGCTCACCAAACCACTGTTCGAGCCTCTGGCCATTTGCCACCTGTGGTACCTGTCATAGAAAGTGTTTTTTCTGTTGGTCCTCACGTCCACTCGAAAGGTGAGTAAACTCTAGGCTCTAGTGGCAGATCTACCATACACAAGGTTCTGCAAGAACAGGGTAGTGCCCCGCATGCACCCCAAATTCCTCCCAAATATTCCTCCCAAAGGTGGGAGGAGTAGCCTAGTGGTTGGGGCAAGGTACTTCAGGCTGGAAGGTCGGGGGTTCAAATCCCACTAGAGGACAGCAACCTTGGGACGGAAGGACTGGGGTTTCTAGTCCCACAGATGCTCCTTGTGGTCTTGGGCAAGCCACTTAACCCTCCATTGCCCATGTTCCCTGTAAGTATTAGTGTATGTGTCTCATATCCCTGCGTGTTAAATGTATCCCCCAATTGTGTTGTGACCACTTTGATTGAAGGATAAGGCGGTATACAAAACTGTCTAAATAAATAAATAAAATATGGTGTCTCCTTTCCACCTTAACCAAGAGGCGGTCCTTTCTCCACTTTCTTTCCGTGACCTCACGCCGGCAAGGAGGAACTAGTGCTTCATTTACTAGATTGCAAACAGGCCCTGTCCTTCTATTTACAGCGGACTCCTGGCCATCAAAAAGCTCTTCAGCTTTTCATGTCTTATGACCTCACAGACTGGGGCGCCCCATGATAAGCGAACTCTGTTCACTTGGATGGCAGACTGTATTGCCCTCGCCTATGAGCGAGCTGGCCTCTCCCTCAAGCACCGGATCACAGCGCATCACATGAGGGCAATAGCCGCATTGGTTGTCAACACTCCTCTCAGTGCCGGTGATGGAAATCTGCAAGGCTGCCACAATGTCTTCAGTTCATACGTTCGCAGCTCACTGCTGCCTGGAGAGCGAGTCCCACAGGAACAGTGCCTTTGGCCAGGCAGAACTCTGAAATATTTTCGGGGTGTAGGCAACTCCTGCCTTCCGACCCTTCTGTGTTCAGGCTACGGTGTGTTAATGTCACTGGATGCTAGGGACTTGCAGAGTCTCTCAGTGGGGACTCACATTCTGCAACTCAGGGGTATCTGATTCATTGCCATTCGTGTTGTCTTGGTTCGGTCCTTGGCAGCCTGGAGCTAGGGAGTCCCATATGTAAGGACTGACTTCCTGCTTGTTCCTGGAGAAATCGTAGTTACTCACCTGTAACAGTTGTTCTCCAAGGACAGCAGGAATTGGTCCTCACAACCCTCCCTTCTCCCCTGGGACTTTCCTCCATATCTTGTTTTAGTTTTTACTGCCATCCTAGCTATGTTATCTGACTGAGCAAGATGGCATCCTTGGGCGGGAAGGGGACCACACATGTATGGTAACATGTCCCAAAGACTTTCTTTGAAAGCTGGAGAAATGCTCCACGTGGGCTCCGTTGGAACCCATATGTGAGGACTGATTTCTGCTGTCCCTGGAGAACATTTTTTGAACACTTGTTACAGGCGAGTAACTACGTTTAATATATGCAGTCTTGACTTGATCATACAAATTAGAAAAGAATTCTGTTAGTTGTTTCCCAGTGGCTTTTGAAGTATGTTATGTAAAATCCTACCTCCAGGAACAAGCAGGAATGTAGTCTTCACATATGGGTATCGTCGGTACAGACAGAGCCTGCGCGGGAACGCTCCCCAGCGTCCAATTAGAAAGCTTTTGGGAGCATCCCACAGCGCCTGCGTGCTGCCTTCCTGCCTTTCCCAACTGCCTCTCTCCAGTTCTTTGTTTTCCGCGGAGCCAGCAGGTCGTTTTCCTGTCACGGCAGAAATTATCCCGTATTTTTTCATTCTTTTGTGTGGTAGTGTCTGCCTTCCTCGACGCTATACCGGTACCGCCGGTTCTTTCTTTTTAAAAAAAAAAAAATTCTAATCTTTTCTACTAGATTTTCTAGCTTTTTTCCTCTCGGGCGCCATGTGCCATTTTGGGCACTAGGCCCAAATTTTTCCTCAACATGGAAAAACCCGCTTTGGGTTTCAAAAAGTGTTCAAAGTGTGGCGGTACCATCTCTGTCACCGACACTCACAAGTGGTGCCTTAAATGTTTAGGTCCTGACCACTCCATCTCGGAGTGTGTTGCCTGTGGGATGATGTCGAAGAGGGGTCAGCAGAACCGAGCTGCTAAGCTTAGCATTCTTTTTCCCTCTGATGCAGCATCAGTGGCATCGACGTCTTCCAGGGCTTCGTCTTCCTCCCATGGATCTCAGGTAACCAAACATAAATCTGGTTGGTCCTCAAAGGGTAGATCTCCTTCCAAGTATCGAGATGCCTCTGGTGTTGCCCTTGAGGAACTTGTACCGGCAAAATTGCCCCGGTGGGAGCCTTCGGCTTCCAAAGCACTATGAGGGCTCCAGGATGTTCTCGAGGCCTCAACCTCGGCAGAACTACTGGTGCCATGCTCTGGGGTACCGGCCGCTTCGTCTGGTACCGACACCCAGGCATCAGCAGCGTCAATTGACCAGAGATTCCTGGCTATTGAGCGCAGTCTGGCAGCTCTCCTTGCGGCATCGGTGCCTTCGGGACCGCTTCAGACAGTTCAACCGGCACCGATATCGGTACCGGTGCCGACAGTATCGACATCGGCAAGTGTGCTTCCAACACTGAGTCATGCAATTTCCTCTGGTATCGACAGGCCGGTGCCGGATCCCTCCGGTACCAACTTTGATCGGTACCGGTATCGTGCTTTACAGGAGCACCCGGACAGAAGATATTTTGAATCCTCCAATGACTCGGAGGATTCTGACAGCTCTGCCGATGCCGGAGTACTGCTCTCTGAGGAGCCTTCTTCTCTTAAACGTAGGATGTCTCCTCCAGAGGATATATCCTTTCAGGATTTCATCAGGGAGGTGGCTAGAGGTCTTTCCATCACAGTGGCTCCTGAAACAGATCCCAGAGCAAAGGAGGTGGAGATTTTACAATATTCTAAAGCTCCCAAGGAAGCGGCTACTTTTCCCATTCATGAGATCTTGCATGATCTCATGTTAAGAATATGGGAAACACCTCTTACCACCTCTCCCCATTCACGTAGGCTGGATACTATGTATCGAGTGCCTCCTTGTCCTGGATTTCAAAAAACTCAGTTGCCACACCACTCCATAGTGGTGGAGTCAGCTATGAGAAGGATCAAGAGTGCAAAAAGACATGCATCTAATTCTCCAGGACATGAATGTAGGACTCTTGATGCCTTTGGGCATCGAACATTCCAGGCCTCTATGCTTTCTGCCAGGATTAGTTCCTACATCTTATATATGTGAATATTCCTTAAGGAGGTCACAGGAGATCTAGAGCTTATGAGCCCTCTCCTTCTTGATGATAAAAGGCAGGATTACCTTACACTTGTCAAACATGCCCAGGATTTTTCCAAGTTTGTTAATCGTGCAGCTTTTGACTGCTTTGAGTGCATAAGCAGAACCTCTGCCATTGCCATAGGGGCTCGCAGGATTGCCTGGCTCCAGGCATCTGACTTAGAACTTTGGGTACAGGACAAGCTGGGCAATATCCCTTGTACAGGCAAAAATCTCTTTGGCAAAAATTGGCAAGAGAAAGCTAATGAGCTGGATGCTGATAACCACCACTTTGGATAGACTAAAGCTACAGCTGATCCTGCAAGGAGGAAATCCTACAAGAAACCATTCTTCTCCAAAAAGAAGAGGTTTTTCCCTTCCTGTACCCAGCAGGTGCATTCTGCAGGTCAATCCACCTGAAAGGGACAGCAGCCCCCAAAGCAAAGGAAATCAAAGACTGTTAAACCTCAACCGGCCCAACAGACTCAGCCTCCACAGGGACTTTGACTCTCATCTAGAGAACTTGACCTTCCTGGCCCTGAACGGGCCAGAGCCTTCCACTATCCCAGGAAGGTTGTCATTTTGCCCCCGATGGGGGCAGATAGCAGCAGAAGAATGGACTCTTTCCATTGTAAGGGAGGGGTGCAAGCTTAATTTCTTCAATGTGCCCCCTCCTACAGTGGTAAGACAGTTCAATTCTCAGGCGTCTCTCAACACTCAGTTGAGTCAAGAGGTCAATTTACTTCTTGCCCAGGGGGCAATAGAACACATACCCATTTCCCAACAGGGTACATTACTCCCCTTATTTCCTTATTCCAAAGAAAACAGGGGGACACAGACCCATTTTAGACCTCAGAGAACTGAACAAATTCCTCTTCAAAGAGAAATTCAAGATTTCCCTGTGAACTCTGCTGCCATACCTTCAGAGAAAGGATTGGCTTTGTTCTCTAGATCTCAAGGATGCGTACACTCATGTTCTCATCCATCCAACTCACCGAAGGTTCCTTCGTTTCCTTTTTCAAGGAAAGCACTACCAATACAGGGTGCTTCCTTTTGGCCTGGCCTCAGCACCAAGGGTGTTCACGAAATGCATGGCTGTAGTAGCAGCATTTCTCCACACTCTAGTAATAATTGTCTTCCCTTACTTAGACGACTGGCTCATTCGAGCCACATCAGAGTCAGAGGCCAGAATTTCCCTAGCTTGCACAATGCGTATCCTCCAGTATTTGGGCCTGGTCATAAACATCCTAAAATCCAGCCTAACTCCCACTCAATATCTAGAGTTCATAGGAGCTCTGCTGGATACCAGAAAAGCAAGAGCCTATCTTCCACAGGCTCGTTGCCTTCGCATTGTGCAGCTAGCCTCCCAAGCAGTGTTAATAACTTATCTCACTGCTTGGGAAATGTTAGTTACTAGGCCACATGGCATCTACCATGCATGTAGTTCCCTATGCTCGCCTCCATATGAGAGCAGCCCAATGGACTCTATCCACGCAGTGGACTCAAGCATCAGGCTGCCTATCGGACAAAATAGCAAACACAAGTCGCCTTATTTTGTCCCTACAATGGCAGCAGTCAACCCAAAACCTGTTGGTGGGATCCCCTTTCCAGCAACCCCTACCCCAGGTCACTCTAACAACAGACGCCTCACAGGTGGGTTAGGGAGCTCATCTGCAAGATCTCTCTACCCAAGACACCTGGTCTCCACAGGAGACCTACTTACATATTAATCTCCTAGAACTCAGAGCAATCTTCCTTGCTCTTTGAGTGTTCCATACCCAGCTCAGCTACAAGACAGTCCTAATTCAGACGGACAATCAAGTAGCTATGTTCTATCTGAACAAGCAGGAGGGAACAGGCTCTCTGTTGCTTTGCAACAAAGCTTTGCGACTATGGGCCCTCGCCAGAGAGCATCAGATTCATCTCCTTGCGGTGTATCTGCCAGGCATTCAAAACTCTTGGGCAGACAGACTCAGTCGAGTTCTGCTTCCACACGAATGGTCTCTTCATGCAGACCAGGTAGCAAACATTTTTGAAATTTAGGGAACTCCAGACATAGACCTCTTTGCAAGTCCGTTGAATGCCAAACTTCCACGGTTCTGTTCCAGAATTCCGGCTCAGGGATCTCAGGCCAGGGATGCTTTCCTCCTCCATTGGGGTAAGGACTTCCTATATGCCTTTCCACCCATTCCCCTAATTCCCAAGACCCTGTTCAAGCTTCAGAGAGACAGGGGCCACATGATTCTCATAGCTCCACATTGGCTACAGCAGGTGTGGTATCCTCTGCTTCTACATCTCTCTCAAGCCCCACCTGTCTCAGGAGGATGGGATGTGGTGGCATCCCAATCCCCACTCCCTGCATCTCAGGGCCTGGTTGCTGAGAGCCTAGACCTTCATGGTCTTAACCTTTCTCAACAAGTACGGGATGTCCTTTGTGCTTCCAGGAAACCTTCCACAAGACGTTCTTATGCTTTCAAGTGGAAAAGGTTTTCCATATGATGATCTCAAAAGGGTTTTCACCCCTCTGCGATACCTCTGGAAACATTACTGGAATATCTCCTTCATTTATCTAATGCAGGACTTAAATGGACTCTTACTGAGTTAGTCTTAAGTGCTATTTCAGCTTCTTTAAAGCCTCTAAATGGTCAACCTATTTCCTCTCATCCTCTCATAGCGAGATTTATGAGGGGCCTTCTTCTAACTAAGCCTCCCATTAGGCCACCTCCAGTGGCATGGGACCTGAATTTGGTTTTGGGGCAGCTCATGAAGCCGCCCTTTGAACCTTTAGCTACTACCTCCTTGAAATTCCTTTCCTGGAAAGTTATCTTTCTCATTGCAATCACATCAGCACGTCGCTTCAGTGAATTGCAAGCATTAGTTGCTGATCCTCCTTACACGAGGTTCCATCATGATAAAGGTAGTCCTTAGGACTCATCCACAC
Organism: Ichthyophis bannanicus; assembly: GCA_033557465.1. NCBI lineage: Eukaryota > Metazoa > Chordata > Amphibia > Gymnophiona > Ichthyophiidae > Ichthyophis > Ichthyophis bannanicus. Next base: position 421,669,182 of record CM066031.1, on the reverse strand, counting down.
TTTATGCCAAAGGTGGTCTCACCTTTTCATTTAAACCAAGCGGTTTACCTGCCTGTATTTTTTCAAGGCCTCATGCTTCAAATGCAGAAAGGAATCTTCATACTTTGAACTGTAAAAGAGCACTTGCCTTTTACTTACAAAGCACTTCTTTGGTCCTTTCTGAGCAATATATAATGCCTATACAATACAAAATGCTCTACAACAACAATATTTAATGTGGGAAGTATGTTAGGTGGAAACTTTTTCCTACAATGCAAGACGTACCCAGAATGTCTCAGACTAGGCGGCACTGTACCAGACAATAACTTTTGTCATTTCATACTCAAGCGACTAATAGCATCAAGGACTGTTCTGGTCACCAAACATATTTTTTATATATAAATTTGTATTCAAGTTAACCAGTGTTATCCACCAAACTTAACTTTCAAGTAAAAATGCTTAGCTTATTGAAGTTAGCCTTTTAGGTTCTCCCCATGGGTGTTTTGCAATATGTCCCATTGGTGTTTTTCAATATGCCCCAACGCTTTACTCTAGCGCCTTTCTTGCGTTTCACTCTATAGAAAGAGTTTCTTCAGGGGGTCATTCTTTCAGAACTTCTTCTGGGGAATCTAAAAAATAAGAACTGGGCACTTATAACAAAAAGCTGTCATACTAATCCACATTGACAACTCTATAATTCTAAACATCACAAAATCATAAGCTCCATGTACCCTTCAGAAATAATCAAGAAATAATCAATAATCAATGTGCCAGCATGCATTTTTCCTTTCTATAGACTTACTACTTCGTAAGTCTTCTTCAGCTCCATTCCCTTCACCCTCTTACCAAGTTTTTTTCCTCTGTAAGAGCGGAATTACTTACTGGGAGGCTTTCTCTTTAGCCTCTCTAGTTTTCTCACTTTCCAGTGCGGAGTTTTCCTCTCTGAGTTACCTCCTCTGTTTAAATCTTGCTTTGGGGCAGCTTATCAGACATGTCCAGAGTTCCTACTCCTGTTCTGTTCTGTCTGTTCTTTCTGTTTTTGAACGGTAAGATTCTTCTGCTGTCTTGCCAACAGCTGCCCATGCAGGAGCTTTAATGTTTGGACCACTGGTTCTTATCCACAAACTACCAGATTGTCCTCCACTAACATTCTGTCTAGTCTTCGTAGTGGCTCCAAGTCAGTACTTCATCTCTCTTGGAGATCATCTCACTACAAGCTTTCTAGATTGTCTTCTATTCTGCCATCTTCATTTCCTGAGTTTGGCAGCATAGTTGACTGAGATACTGGCTCTCTACCAGCCAGTTCTATCCCCTCATTCTCCTGCATCATGCTCTCTGCAATCTACAGAGAAGCTTTCCACTATGGGCCCTTGCTAGAGAGCATGGTTTTTTTTTTCTCCAGCAGCTATCCTAGCTGGTTAGAAAAGGCTTTTCAGTCATGTCTCCCATGACTAGAAGGGTCCCCCTTCTTTCTATCTCCTTTTTTGATATAAAGGACATAGGCCTTCTCTTACGTGAAAACTCAAGGACTTGCCAGTTCCCTGCTTTGGTCCATAGTATTCCCAATCGGGGATATGCTCGTCCTCATGGTAAGAACGCATGATACCTTTGCCCTTAAGCAGGTCAACATGGTATCTCATCTCTAGGCGTCTTCTGTCTACTTACCATGCCATAGTCCTGGAAGACTTGGGACTTGCACATTGACATTGTCCTTAGTTTTTCACGTAACAATCCTGGTTATTTTGCACTAACTAGCATTCTTGCAGATCATGACCAGGAGGAATAGATTCTCTATATGCCTTCTCAAGTAGGTTCCACCTCCTTGTTGTTAGATGAATCTTTCCTCTCCACATATCCTATGTGATCACTGTGCTGTAGGCATATCTCTGTCTGTTTATTTGCAGATACCCATATGTAGGCCTACATATCCATATTTATTTTTTGTGTGTATTTTATGCCCTGCCATATCTCACTATAGATATATTCTTATATGTCTGTTTATCTATCTATCTATCTATCTATCTATCTATCTATATCTGTTGAGATATTTTCTTATAGATAGATATGTATCCACATACTTATCTATCTCACTGTCTATCCTCATACAGCTATATGATTCTGACAGAGGGGCTTTACCCATACCTATGCTATCCAGCAGGTTTGGGGTTCTACACACACAACCACTCCTGTGGTAGTCAACAATTTTTATACCATAACCTAACGGTTGAGGTACCTCTGAAGCTTTCCGTGCCCAGTATCTCTCCTAGCTTACCCCAGTTAGGAGAGACATTGTGGATCTTCAGTTAATCACAGGCTTCAACGCCTCAGGCATTTGTCCTCGCTTTTTGGGATACAAGCAGCTCCCACACCCTTTCTCCCCACAAGGACTGTGCCTGTTTGTCCAAATCGGTTAGCCTTCTCTTTTTGCTCCTAAGAGTGACTCACTCTGCCTCCAAAAGAGCTAGGGTTTTTCTCATAAAGCCTTCCGCTGAAGGCCCACCGTTTTGGACTACCCCAGTTTTCCCTACCGGGGTTACCTGTTATCTTTCAAGATTCTGTCCTCCACTGGTTTTCCTACAGGATTATTACCTCCACTTACAGTGAGGTCCTCTTCACGGTTCCTCTACTAGGTTTCCCAGTAGATCCATGAACCTCCATACTTCTGTGAAATCCTGTCAAGGGAGGTCCATATTGCAATATCCTTTGCAATATTATTGATGACCATCATCATCCACACATGGACTCCATCCCTGCAGTCCTATGCTAGGTTAGCTGTTCCACAGCATCTTTCTTCCTTCAACTCCTACCCTCCATCCTCAGGATGCCTGGTGTTCTGGGAGATAGCATGTTCCAGCCTATGACATGCTGGGACTCCAGGCATCTCAGCTTGGGAGTCCCCCATATGTGAAGGCTCATTCCTGCTTGTTCCTGGAGATAGCACAGTTACTTACCTGTAACAGGTGATCTCTGGGAACAGCAGGAATAAGTCTTCACAACCCACCCACCTCCCCAGGAGTTGTATCTCTATCTATATTTCCTTTCCTCTCTCTCTCTCTTTGTCTCAGCTTTAAAACTTAACTGAGGAGAGGCAGTTAGGAAAGGCGGGAAGGCAGCACGCAGGCGTGGTGGGATGCTTCCAAAAGCTCTTTGATTGGACGCTGGGAAGTGTTCCCGCGCAGACTCCGTCGGTACCGACGTACCCATATGTGAAGACTTATTCCTGCTATTCCCAGAGATCACCTGTTACAGGTAAGTAACTGTGCTTTATTGTATAGGCATTTTACTTACAAAGGACACAGCAACATAGAAAGTCTTCCCAGCTCTTTGTTGCTTTTGATCCTTCTCATTTGGGACTTCCAGTCTCCAAGAGAACATTATCCAACTGGATTGCACAGTGTATTTCTTTTGCCTATCAGTGTAAGAACCTTTCTCTGGAAGGCCATGTTACAGCTCACAATGTGAGAGCCATGGCAGCCTCAATGGCTCATTTACACTCTGTGTCTATTGACGATATCTGTCGAGCAGCTACTTGGGCCTCGGTTCATACCTTCACAGCCCATTACTGCTTAGACAAGGACTCCCGCCGGGATGCCTTGTTTGGTCAGGCTGTTCTACAGCACCTGTTCCACACTTAATCAACTCCTACCCACCTTTCCCGTTAGGATGCCCGAGATCCACGGGGGGAAGTGGAGCCCTATCACACGGGCACACAACCTCTGGGGTCTCTCCCTGGCATCTGTAGCTAGGGAGTCCCCATATGTGAGGACTACATTCCTGCTTGTTCCTGGAGATAGCATAGTTACTCACCTGTAACAGATGATCTCCGGGAACAGGAGGAATTTAGTCTTCACAACCTACCCACCTCCCCTAGGAGTTGTATCTCTTTTCTTTCCTTTCCCTCTCTCTCTGTTTGTCTCAGCTTTAAAACTCAACTGGAGAGAGGCAGTTGGGAAAGGCGGGAAGGCAGCACGCAGGCGCTGTGGGATGCTCCCAAAAGCTTTCTAATTGGACGCTGGGGAGCGTTCCCGTGCAGGCTCCGTCGGTACTGATGATACCCATATGTGAAGACTAAATTCCTGCTGTTCCCGGAGATCACCTGTTACAGGTGAGTTAACTATGCTTTATCCCAGATATTTTGGGAAGGGAGTGAGATCCTTTTCGCAGAACCTCTGTATATGAGGAAGAGTGTCACATTTTGGTTTTCCCCTATGCAGAAATCTTTGGATAGTGGGTTGCTGTTTTGTTTTTTTTATACTACTTTAAGTGATAGGAGGCCCTCAGCATAATACTACCAACTTCCAGTATCCTTTAAAAAAAGATGAAAAAGAAATATCAGATGGTGAAAGGAGGAGGACAAGAGTGGGTTGTAGAGGGAAATGTCCTCTCACCCTGTTAGAACAAAAGTCTTTACATACTTTTTTAAACACTGCCATTGCTTTCTTCCTTGGCCTCAAGAACACACTGCATAAGGGCATGGGCAAGTAGAAATTTCCCAACTTTCATGTAGGTAGGGTAAAGAGAGTCGGTCTATTCATTTTTAATGATCTTGTCGGTCATTTTCACCAGCGATGAAATCCTGCCTTACTTGGCAGCCTAAACGGTTTGACAGTTTATTTTATCTGGAATAATTCCTTCTGCTTTTCTCTGTGGCTCATACACTTTTCCCTCACCCCTTTGCAAACACCTGAAAATATCAACCTGGTTCTACCAAAAATTTTGATAAAATATTACAAAAATAGACTTGATCATTAACTCCTTTTTGTCGCTGTGTATGACGGAACCTTTGGTGTTCCATTGATATTTAGGGGGATGTAGTTTTTTTTCTCCGGGATCAAGCAGGAGGTCAGTCCTCACATATGGGTGACATTGCCAACGAAGACCGTGCGGGAACACTTCCCACTTCCAAAGGAAGCTTTTGGAATATACTCCACGCATATATGCCTGTCTTCCCACTCGAAGGAGCCATCTTACGTGAGTCTTCTTTTTTTCCGTGGAGCCCTTCAGGCATCCGTCTTAATTCCGGAGGGAAGTTCAGTTTTTTACCGTTGTTTTTTGTGGTTCCACTACTGTCTTGTCTTGTTTCGCATCACCGTTCCTGCCTTCGTCAATCCCGATGACTGTCGGTACCTCAGTGCCACATTTTTTTGGGGTTCTCTTTGCTTTGCTTTTTTGGTATGCTGGTTTTTTCTCATGCCTTCCTGGTTGGTGAGGACATTGAAGTCCTTTGACTCGGCAGGAACTGTCTTCCCCATCATGTCTAACCCAACCAGTGGTGTCAAAAAGTGCATTCACTGTTGTTGGACGATCTCGATCACTGGCCACCACAGTTCGTACCTTCAATGCCTCGGGGTTGACCAGGAGCCTTCGACTTGCACACTGTGCTCGCAAATGACTCGCAAAGGGCTCATGAACTGAGAAAAGCAGCGGGAATTGTTTGATTCTAAGGCCTTTACACTGTCCCCGGCATCAGCCTTGGCTTTGATGCCCTCGAAGGCCCTGTCTGAGGCATTGGTTCCAAAAGGGGGACCAGGCGACATCCCTAGCCTCGAGGTTGTGGAACCTCGGATAGGCGGCTCTCCTTTGATGAGCGCCCTTGGAAGGAGCAGACTCTGTCCAAGCTGGCATTGCAGGGCAGTGCTTTTACCAGAGGGGAAAACCCTGGTCATTGGTGTCAGAGCCCTCAACGCGACTCCAAGGGCAAAGGCCAGGAGTGGCATTCCAAGTTGCCCTGGTGGGAAGAGTTGCCTCCTGAGATCTGGAGGTTCGGTGCAGGGCTTCTGAGGTAATAATTCTCGTGGAGTCCCCGCCAAAGGAGCTGGCATTGGCTTTGTCGGTGCCAAAGCTGACATCCACAGCTGTGGAGCCCTCCTTCCTGGCAGAGAGGATTCTGGCTCTTGAGGGCAGCCTGGCTGCCTTTATGGTACAACCCCCCCCCCCCCCCGAGGACCGGGCCACTCTGGTTCCTTGGCGCCAGTGACGGCTCCTTTCACAGTGGAGGCCTTGCCAGCTGAGGTGCAGCCAATCCTTGAAATGTTTGCAATTTCTTTGGGATCTCAAGACCGCTCCCACTTCCGGTTGGTGCAGCCCACTTCCTCCGGTGCCTCCGGTTTCTAAGCATTGAGAACCGAGGTCCCCTTCCCATCATTGATGGAGTCCTTGATCCCGTCGATACTTTGAGTTCCTCAGTGACTCGGACTCCGACTGGGAGATTGAGGACATGTCTCTGGAGACGATATGCCACTGGGATATGCCCTCGGATCTCTCACCACCTCTTGAGCTTCGAAGGTCCCCTCCCGAGGACCTCTCCTTCCTTGTGTTTGTTAGGGATATGGGAAAGGCCTTGCCGTTATCCTGGAGGTGGAAGAGGAGCCTCGAGTGGAGGAGCTTGAGATTCTACAGTATTCCATCCAGCCTAAGAAAGCCATCACTGTCCCTGTCCACCAGATTCTGGAGCGGCTCCCTCTGAGGATGTGGGAGACCCCGCTTATGGTGCCTACGGTGAGCAAGTGGCTCGATTCCATGTATTGAGTCTGCAAGAGCTCGGGCTTTGAAAAAACACCATTCCTCACAACTCCATTGTGGTAGAGTCGGCCATGCACATCATCAAGAGCAATAAGACACACTCCTTGATTCCCCCCCGGGCGGGAGGCCCGCACCACGGATGGCTTTGGCAGAAAGTGTCACCAGAGCGCGATGCTTGTAGCCTGTAAACTAGCTGTACATGGGCATGTACTTGAGAGATCTGGCAGCAACCTTGTCGGGTTCTCTGCTGGATTTTCTGGTGACTATCTCGAACTTCCTGAGTCTGGTCAGTTAGACTAAGGAATGCTGTAAGTTTGTGACTCGGGCAGCCTATGATGGCTTCGAGTCCATGGCCAGATTGGCTGCAGTCCTCAGACCTGGAACAGTGGGTTCAGGACAAATTGGCTGATGTCCCATGCCGGAGAAAGAACTTATTTGGCAAACCCATGACTGAGAAGGCTGCTGAGTTGGAGACAGAACAACTCACCATGACCAGGTTCTCCAGGAAGACTACTGACCCTTCCCAACAGAAGATTTTGGGGTAAAAAGTGCTTCTACCCGAAGAAGAAGAAGGCCTATGGTACTTATCCCCGGTAGCCAGGTGCTCCTCAAGGAGCAGCATCCAAGGCCGAAGGCAGTAGCTTAGGCCTAAGACTCTGAAGCCCCAACCGGCTTCTCAGCCACAGCCTTGGGGGGGGGGGGGGATTTTGACTCCTGGATCATGGCCTTTCATTTCGTAGCACATTAGAAGGTGTCTTCTGTTCTTTGCCCACTGTTGGCCCAGCATCACCAACGACACATGGGCATTGCAAATAATGAAGGAGAGTTACCTCCTACACTTCAAGCAGACCACCTCCCCCTCCATTCTTTCCAGGGGAATGCCCTCTGGAACCTCACCATTGGGAACTTCTCCAATTGGAAGTAGCGAACCTTGTGGAAGCCAGGGCAGTGGAACTGGTTCCGCCGTCTCAGGAGGAAGCGGGTTCTACTCCTGATACTTCTGGTCCCCCAAGACAGACGGCTTCTGGCCCATTCTAGATCTTCACAATCTAAATCGCTTCCTTGTCAGAGAGAAGTTCAAGAGGATATCCTTTGGAACATTGCTGCCCTACTTTCAGCGGAGAGATTGGTTGTGCTTCTTGGATCTAAAAGATGCCTACACCCACATACTCATTCACCTCCTGCACCGGCAATATCTCCGGTTCATTCTCAGTGGCAGGCACTATCAATACAGGGTTGTTCCCTTCAGACTCGCTTCCTCTCTCAGGATTTTCACAAAATGCCTAGCGGTCGTAGCCACTTTTCTCAGTATGCAGGGGATTTTCATCTTCCCTTACCTGGGCGACTGTTTGGTGAGAGGTGGCTCTCTGTATGAAGTTCACCAAGCCACACAGCATACCATCAAGGTCTTGGAGCAGTTGGGCTTCATAATCAACTACCCAAAGTCCCACCTGCAACCCGCTCAGCAGCTCGAGTTCATTGGGGCTCTCCTCAATACTTTGGTTGCTAGGGCATATCTCTTGACAGACCGGGCCCACCAACTCCGTCTCTCTAGTGCACCAGGTTCAGAGGTGCTCGATTGGTGTCCGCTCACCAGATGCTTCGCCTCCTGGGCCACATGTCTTCCACAGTCCATGTTACTCCATTCACCTGTTTGAATATGTGGCAAGTGCAGTGGACCACCTGCACTCAGTGGCATAAAGTGTCAGGCCACCTCTCCAACAGAGTGTGTGTAACTCAACCACTATTGGACTCCCTCCCATGATGGCAGCAGTCTGTACATCTTCTGATGGGGCTGCCTTTTCAAGCATCCCCACACCAACAAGTTCTGATCACAGATGCCTTCAAGCTTAGCTAGGGTGCCCATCTCAGTGGCCTCTGCGCTCAAGGCCTCTGGTCAGAGGGCGAGAGCCTCCACCAGATAAACTTCCTTGAAATTGGAGCCGTTGCAAATGCCTTGTGGGCCTTTCAGACACAGCTGGCCAGACCATCAACCAAGTAGCAATGTTCTACATCAACATACAAGGGGGCATGGGCTCGTACCTCCTCTTTTGGGAGACAGTCCGATTCTGGAAGTTCGCCATGAAGCACCAGATGCTTCTCCGGGCACTGTATCTCCCTGAAGAGGACAGTGCCTTAGTGGAGAAGCTCAGCAGGGTCCTGCAACCGTACGAGTGGGCTCTCAACTCCCAGGTGGTCTGCCCGATTTTTCGGATGTGGGGTACCCCCACCATGAATATCTTAGCATCTCCTCTCAATGCCCAGCTGCTGCGGTTTTGCTCCAGGCTGCCCTGTCCCAGTCAGGTGGCTTCTGATGCCTTCCTCCTGGATTGGAGCTAGGGCCAACTCTACACTTCCCACCAACTTCTCTGGTGGCCAAGACCCTCTTCAAGGTCCAAGCGGACAGGGCCTCTTTGATATTCGTTGCCCCACGGTGGCCCCGGCTACCATGGTAGCCCTTGTTATTACGCCTATCTTGGGCCACCGCCCCTTCACTTGGGCTGTGCCCCAGATTTCCTCTCGCAGGAGGAGGGCACTCTACTACACCCCAACCTCCGCTCCCTCTCGCTCATGGCTTTGCTGCTGAGCGGGTAGCTCTGTTGGAGTTCCATCTGCCCATAGATGTTGAACATTCTTCTGGCATCTTGTAAGGATTCTGTCAGGATGGCCTATGCCTTCAAATGGTGCAGATTTTCAGTCTGGTGTGCAGACGGGGCCCTCAACCCCTTCACTTTCTCGGTGGAGATAGTGCTAACCTACTTGATTTATTTCTCGAACTCTGGACTAAAGTCTAACTCTGTCAGGGTGCACCTTAGTGCTCTTGCAACATATCATCGCAATGTTGATTGGCCCCTTTTTGCTCATCCACTCATAAGATGCTTTATTCAGGGCCTCCTGCTTTCTCGTCCTCCTCTTCGACCACCTCCCAGTGGCATGGTATCTCAATGTCATCCTGGGACAGTTGCTCTCGGTGCCCTTTGAGTCCTTGGCCTTTCCTCTGAAATTCCTTGCTTGGAAAGTCATCTTTTTCAGTGTGCAGAATTAGTGAGCTGCAGGCACTTTTGTAGTGCATTCGCCTTACACCAGGTTTGACAAAAATAGAGTGGTGCTACGCACTCATCCTAAGCTTCTCCCTAAAGTGGTTTCAGCATTCCACCTAAACCATTTTGTGGTACTGCACATCTTTTTCCCACATCCTCATGCCTCCAGGGCAGAGGCCTCTCTTCATATTCTGGACTGTAAGAGAGCACTCGCTTTTTATCTTGAACGAATGAAGTTCCACTCGGCTCTTTGTTTCCTACAGCTCCAACAAACTAGAGCTAGCTGTCTCTAAGCACACCCTCTCCATCTGGGTGGCTGACTGCATCTCTCTTGCTTATGTCCAGGCTGGGCTTACCTTAGAGTGCCACATCACGGCGCAAAATGTTTGCGCTATGACAGCTTCAGTGGCTCACTTATGCTCCGTCTCCACAGTGGAGATTTGTTGGGCAACTACGTGCTCTTCCATCCACACCTTTGCAGTGCACTACTGCCTGGATAAGGATTCCTGGCGTGACAGCACCTTCGGCCAAGTTGTATTCAGGCACCTCTTTGGGAATTAATGCAACTCCTTCCCTTCTGCCCTTCTATCTGTCCATGCTACCGGAGAGTCGATTGTTGGTTGATGCCTGAGGCTGGTGTTAACTCTCAAAACCTCAGTGTTTCGTGCTGTTTTTTAAATTTTGTTTTTTTTCTGGTTGCCCTGTTGGGCTGTCTACAGGGTTTTTCGGTAGCATGTAGTTAGGTAGTCCCATATATGAGGACTGACGTCCTGCTTGGTCCCGGAGAAAGCGTAGTTACCTGTAGCAGGTGTTCTCTGGAAACAGCAGGAATCGGTCCCCACGACCCTCTTTCCTACCTGTGTTTGTTTACTTTTGGCTTCATTAAGCTGTGTCGTCATACTGAGGTAAGATGGCTCCTTCAGGTAGGAAGATGGGCACGCATGCGTGGAGTACATTCCGTAAGGTTCCCTTTGAAGCTGAGAAGTGTTCCCATGCGAGCTTCGTCGGTGACGTTGCCCATATATGTGGACTGATTCCTGCTGTTCCTGGCGAACACCTCCTACAGATGAGTAACTACACTTTCGCTTAAGTTGTGAATATTATGACGAGCTGTCTTGATTTATGTGAAAAGCTGAGGTCACTTTGAGAACAAAACTTCATGCAGTCTTAAACACTGCTTGGCCGTGCAAATATTGAAGATGTGATTGACATCGAGGATGAAGCTTTCAGTTCTCATGCTTTTGCTGACACATTGCAAATATAAATACTATCTTAACATGTCGAGTATGAGATTAGGGTGGTTTCCTTTAAACAAAATATGTAGATCTGAGTCTCTCAGATTGTCCAACTCTAAAGAGTGAAGTGCTCTCAATATGATGATAATCTGATGTATTTTTAATTATGTACCGTAATGGTTGATTATCTAAGATCCCTTTCATTTTGTGGACCTATGGTCAGTATGTGACTTAGTTGTTGTGGATGATTTTATTGTTTGTGTTCTCTGTATATTGTAAACGTACAATTTGACACACAAAATGAATCTTGAATAATTTTATTACATATAGTTTTCTTTATTTATACTTAACAAATGCTACTACTTGGAGAGTCCAAAAAAGATAAACCTACTGGAAGCAACCTAAACAACTCAGAAATCCAAAAGATTCCAGACAACAAACACCCCCACAGAAACACAGATCGAATGTGCACAATTTCTTTTGTCGGAGCACGCCAACACAGTGTCGGGTGAACAGTCCAGGCACCACTGTGGCAACTCCTTTTTATTAAATGTATATAAGTGAATAAAAATTCAAAGTCCAAAACTTAGCTTTTGTAAAGTGCCATTCAATGCAGCAGAAACATGCCAGTAATCCCAAAATTGACGATGTGGTTCCACGTTTCGGGTGTAACATCAAAATGTAAAATGTTATACACCCTGCTTCAGGTCCATCCTCAACTGGCAGATCAAGCTCTTCTATCTGCCAGTTGGCGTGCTCCGACAAAAAAAATTGTGCACATTCGATTTGTGTTTCTGTGGGGGTATTTGTTGTCTGGAATCTTTTGGATTTTTGGACCACTTGGAGAGTTGCAAGGAAAAACATAAAAGTAGTAAATAAAATGCAATACACAGTCTGTGCATAAAAAGAATGCATCTTAACCACTCAGTACATAAAGATGATGATTTGTGATCCAAGCAGTAGGTTTTGTTTCCTAGACATGACAATCTTTGTAAAATTTACAGCTGTTTTTGGGTCATAATGACTAGAGATCCAAAATTAAAACCTATTCCATAAAATAGTCATCTGAGTGATGATATTAAACCCTACTGATAATCACAGGTCCCCAAGAAAGCTTTTTTTTTTCTGGCAGACTTGCCCACCATGATTAAATCTATAAAACATTGCTTTCTTATTGTCGAAAGCGATCCAATTTGAAAACATTCTACAGATAAATGTATGAATGGAAATAGACTGCACAGTATACCTTACTTTGATCGTATTCCCAAAAGACATCTCAGACTTTCTCTTCAGTTGTTTTATGTTTCTTATAAATCTTGGTTTTGAATACTAAGTTCATATCATTCAGATCTTTAAAAAAATTATTATTCCTGGTCTTTATCATGAAACATATTTTTGAATTGCACCGCTCTAATTTATTGGACCACATTCTAGAACCAGGACACAGAAACTGGGACTTAGCATGCAGCCGTTACTTATATAGGTAACCTTTAAACCAATGTTGTGCCCAGTTCTCCACTGCATATGGAGAACTGGGCACTTAGGTGGAATAAACTGATTATTGCATCTCTATTTTAGGAACTCGGAAACCACTCGTGTATTTTGAGTTTTCTATCTTTATGGTCATGTCTGATCTGTATTTTGAATTAAGTTCTTACAGTACGCATTGTAAAAGTGCCTAAACCTGTTGTTCTCCAGGAACAAGCAGGAAGTCAGTCCTCACTTACGGGTGACGTCGGCACCAATTGAGCCCGCGTGGAGCAATTCCCCAGCTTTTAAAGAAGGTTTTGGGATTGCTACCACGCATGCGCGGTCCTCTTCCCGCCCAAGGGTGCCATCTTGCTCAGTCTTCCTTTTTCTGCGGAACCCTTTGGACGCACGTCCTCGTCCCTCAGAAAACGTTTTCGTTTCTTCACCTTAACAGGCTCTCTCTTCTTCCGGTTGCACCAGTCCTCTACACGTCCTCCCATTGCTCTCTTTTGGAGCTTACGGGGATACCTTTCCAAAATTTTTCTTTTTAGGCTTCCCGCCCTTTTTTCCTAACCACTGGCCATGTGGTCTTTGACCTCACAGTGGCCATTTTTGCCCCCATGGCCACTGGGTTTAAAAAATGAGAAAGATGCTCTAGGAACATGTCACTTACGGACATTCATGACTGTTGTCTACGCTGCCTGGGAGCCGACCATGACCCAGAGCTGTGTTCGCTCTGCAGGAAAATGTCCTTTAAGGCCTGCTCAGCCGTAAGCAGAAGTCCAAAGACATTTTTCGAAAGGCCGCCTTGGAGTCCCTGGTGGTGTCCTCGGTCGTCTCCCCTCCGGTGGGTTCTCCCCCTGCGGCGCCGTGCTCCAGTCGGCATTCTGACCAGGGGTCCCCCGAGGTGGAATGGCACAAAAAGAAGGCGGCCTTGAAGTCACTGTCTGGGGCCCCTGACAAGCGCGAGTGCTCCCGTGCCTGGTTGCTTAGCCCCCTTCGGCGTTCCCGAGAGTTGAACAAGGAGCGGCCCCTCAAGGTACCTCACAGAGAAATGGAGGCCTCCAGCGAAGGTGCCCAGTCTCATGAGGGTCGTCCCGGTGAGGACTCCCTCTCCTCCTCTGACACCCGATCCGGTGACCCCGGTATCAGCATCCCAGGGCCCCACACCCGCGTGGGAGTCCCGTATGCTGATGCTTGAACGCAGCATTTCTGCGTTCATTGCTTCCCAGCAGGCACTCACGGCCAGCTTCGCTGATGTGCGCCCAGAGACTGTGGGTCCCTCGTGTGAGATGCCCAAATTCGTCCAGGAAACCCTCAAGAGCCACGGGCCTCGTGAGGATCCTCGATGTCGATCTCGCTCGCCCTCCTGTCAGACCCTTCGCCTACTGGTCTCCAACGGCGTTCACCACCCGAGGAAGCCTCCCTTATGGTGTTTGTCCGGAATATGGCTCGGGCCCTCAACCTGGTCACCCAGGCAGAGGAGGACCCTTGTGCTGAAGAATTCGATATTCTTCAGTACGAGACCCTGCCCAGGGAATCCCTCACCATGCCGGTGCCGTCGATTCTATCTCGGCTACTGCTCCGCATGTGGGAGGCCCCAGCCTCGGTTTCCATTGTGAGCAAGCACCTTGACACAATGCACAATGTATAAGGTGCAGTGTGGGCCAAGCTTCCGAAAAACCCAGCTCCCACATACCTCGATGGTGGTAGAATCAGCCATGCAGAAGCAGAAGAGCCCGAAATAACTCTCCTCGATGCCACCTGGCCGGGAGTTGAGGGCCCTTGATGCCCTGGGCCACAAGGCCTATCAAGGTTCCATGCTTTCCTGCTGCATCCAGGCTTACCAATTGTATATTGATATGTTCCTACGCGACTTGGCGAAGGAGCTCGGGGGCTTTTCTGCGGGCCTCGAGGGGGAGCCCCCAGACAGGTTCCGCACTCTGCTGAAATCCGTGGCTGACTATTCTAAGTACATATCTCGAGCCTCTTATGATGGCTTCGAGACATCGGCTCAGATGGCGACCGTGGATACTGGGGCTCGCCTCCAGGCATGGCTCCAATCTTCGATTTGGAGCAGTGGGTGCAGGAGAAGCTCATGGACGTGCCGTGTCTCTGTGAACAATAGTCATCATCTGAATGATGATATTAAACCCTACTGATAAACACAGGTTCCCAAGAAAGCTTTTTTTTTTTTTGGCAGACTTGCCCACCATGATTAAATCTATAGAACATTGCTTTCTTATTGTCAAAAACGATCCAATTTGAAAACATTCTACACAAGATTGCGGAGATCAAGATGGAGTTCGTTACCAGGACCCGTCTCTCCCGCAAGATCTCAATGCTGCCTTGGAAGAAGCAGCCAGCCAAGAAACCCTTCTTTCCCAGGAAACGCCTCCAGTATTGCGGTTATCCGCCATATCTGGTGACCCCCAAGCCAGCTACCCTGGCTCAGGGAAAGCCTGGACAGGGACACCAAAAACCAAAGAGCCCAAAGACCTAAACGCCGGCTCCCCCACAACCCACTCAGGGGTTTTGACGCCAGCGGCATGGCCCCTCACCTTACGGCGATGCAGCAGCCGGTGGGGGGACGTCTCTCCTGTTTTGCCCCATCGTGGGCGCTCATCACCTCAGACGCTTATTTATTTATTTATTTACATTCTCTTATATACCGTGCTATTCTGCATCAGTGCGGTTTACATTGAACAAACTGAAATTACATTGAACAGGGCATTATAACTTGGCGATAACTATTTTTACAGGGAACATGGGCTATGGAGGGTTAAGTGGCTTGCCCAAGACCACAAGGGAGCAGCTGTGGGACTAGAAACCCCAGTCCTTCCGGCCCAAGGTTGCTTGGGTCCTCCAGGTCGTCCGGGAGGGCTATCGTCTCCATTTCGACAGACTCCCTCCACCCTTCTCCCTGGCGGAGCCTCCTCGACTCCCCGCACACCAGCTTCTGCTGCAGCGGGAATTACACTCCCTTCTTGCCCAACGGGCAGTCAAGAAGGTCTCTTCCCACCTTCGAGGTCGGGGCTTTTATTCCCAGTACTTCCTCATCCTGAAGAAGACGGGGGGGGGGGGGGGTCTGCGGCCCATCCTCGACCTCCGCGAGCTAAACAAGTTCCTGTTGTGGGAGAGGTTCAAGATGTTATCTCTTAGCGTGCTGCTGCCCTTCCTCCAGTAGGGCAACTGGCTATGCTCCTTAGATCTAAAGGACGCTTATGCCCATATCTTAATCCACCCCCAACACAGGCAGTACCTGTGTTTCAGGGTGCAGGGAGTGCACTTCAAGTACAGAGTGCTCCCCTTCTGCTTCGCATCCGCGCCACAGGTCTTCATGAAGTGCCTCGTCTTGCCTGCCGCTTACCTGTGGCACAGCGGCATGCTGGTATTTCCCTACTTCGACGACTGGCTCCATTGGGCACCGAGACACCACTGAGCCATCCGCATGTGCAGGCGAACATGCGGACGGCTCCGTGGTGTCTCGGTGCCCAATGGAGCCAGTCCCTCGGACACCTCAGGGCCCCATCAGGGTTCTTCCCAACCTCCGCTTACCCCTGAACTGGTGGCAGAACCCTTACACCCTCCTGTGGGTATCGCCCTTTCAGGCCCCACAGCACAATGTGGTGCTGACTACAGACGCTTCCCTGTTAGGGTGAGGAGCCCATTGCGGGTCTCTCTGCACGCAGTGGCAATAGTCACCCATGGAGGCTCAGCAGCAGATAAACTTGCTCAAGCTCCAGGCCATGCGGTGGGCCCTGAGGGCCTTCGACGATCTCCTCAGCGGGAAGTCTGTTCTAATACAGACCGACAACCATGTAGCAATGTTCTGCATTAACAAAGAGGTTGGCACGAGGTTGCGCTCCCTCTGCAGGGAAGCAGTACTCATCTGCTCTTTCGCCGCCTGATGGAGGATGTCCCTCAGGGCAGCATACCTCCCGGGTCAGGAGAATGGTCTGGCGGACAGACTCAGCAGGATTCTTCACCCCCACGAGTGGCGGCTGGATCCCAAAGTGGCAGTCTGGCTGTTTCTCCGCTGGGGCACTCCAGCGATAGACCTCTTCGCCAGCCCTCAGAACACGCAGCTCCCTCGCTTTTGCGGCCTGGTACCGCACCCGGACAGGGAGGGCCCTGATGCATTTGTCCTGGACTGGTCCTCCAGTCTCCTATATGCATTCCCTCCTTTTCCCCTCATTGCGAGGGCTGTGTTCAAGGTTCAGCGGGACGGGGCGTTGTTAATCCTCGTGGCCCCCACATGGCCTCGGCAGTCTTGGTTTGCTGCTCCGGCTATCGACGGAACCTCCGTTTCCCCTGGGCTCGGCCAAGGATCTGCTAACGCAGGAAGAGGGTCAGGTTCTCCACCTGAACCTAACCTCCCTATCCCTCACGTCCAGACTGCTGAACGGGTCTCTGTAGCCCAGGGGTCTCAAACTCCAGTCCTGGAGGGCCGCAAACCAGTCAGGTTTTCAGGGTATTCCTAATGAATATGCATGTGATATATTTGCATGCACTGCCCCCATTGTATGCAAATATATTTCATGCATATTCATTAGGGATGCCCTGAAAACCTGACTGGTTTGCGGCCCTCCAGGACTGGGGTTTGAGACCCCTGCTCTAGCCTCTTTGACCTTCCTGAGGAGGTCGAGGAAATCCTACTTGCCTCGAGGAAGGACTCCACTAGGTAGGTTTACGCCTTTAAATGGAAATGCTTTTGCAGTTGGTGCTCGGAACACCAGATCGACGCCTTCTCATGCCCGGTTCGATGGGTTCTCCAGTTCCTCCTCCACCTCTTGAGGGAAGGGCTTAAGTCATACTCTGTTAGAGTTCATTTGAGCACCATATCGGCTAATCATCTCCCTATTGGGGGAAAACTTCTCTCGGGGCAGCCGTTAGTCTCCCGCTTCATGCGTGGTCTTCTGCTATCCAAGCCACCCATCCGTCCCCCTCCGGCGGAATGGGACTTGAACGTGGTGCTCACGCAGCTCACCCGTCCACCATTCGAGCCAATGGCAACGTGTTCATTTCGGCATTTGTCCTGGAAGGTAACCTTCCTGGTGGCACTGACCTTGGCTCGCTGAGTCGGTGAGCTTCAGGCACTCATGGCTGGTGCCCCTTACGCCAGGTTTTATCGGAACAGGGTGGTCCTCTGGACCAATCCAAAGTTCTTGCCTAAGGTTGTGTTGGCTTTTCATCTCAATCAGGTGATAGTGCTCCCAACCTTCTTTCCGAGGCCCCACGCTGACCAGGCATCGGCGGCTCTCCACACTCTTGACTGCAAGCGGGCCCTTGCCTTCTACTTTCAGCATACTCTGACTCATCGCAAGTCTGATAGGCTTTTCGTGACCTACGATCTCAATTGGCAGGGACAAGCAGTCACCAAGCGCACCCTCTCAGTTTTGGTGGTGGACTGCATCGCCTTCACCCATGCTAAGGCAGGTGTCCCTCTAGATCGTCGAGTCATTGCTCACGGGGTCTGAGCCAAAGCAGCATCTGTGGCCTTGCTGCGCTCTGTGGCCATAATGGACATCTGCCGGGCGTCGACCTGGTCTTCCACCAGCACCTTCGCTGCCCACTACTGCCTGGAGAGGGAGTCCCGCTGGGACAGCGCCTTCAGCCAGGCTGTACTCCGTAATCTGTTCGGGGTATAAGCAACTCCTGCCCTCCAACCCTTCTTTGTGGCTACCGAGAGCTAGGACCCGAGGGCTTGGGCTCCTTCGGGACTCGGCTTCTGCTTACAGCCTTGCAGAGGCGTATTCTTCTTTTGGTTACAGGTTCGGTAGCCTGTAGCTAGGGAGTCCCATAAGTGAGGACTGACTTCCTGCTTGTTCCTGGAGAAAGTGTAGTTACTCACCTGTAAGAGGTGTTCTTCAGGGACAGCAGGAATCAGTCCTCACTACCCTCCCACCTCCCCTGATGTATTGCTGAATTTTTGGCCTTCCCTTGCCATCTGCTTGGTAGGGCTTGAGCTAAGGGACCTGACTGAGCAAGATGGCACCCTTGGGCGGGAAGAGGACCAGGCATGCATGGTAGAAATCCCAAAGGCTTTCATTGAAAGCTAGGGAATTGCTCCGCACGGGCTCCATCTGTGCTGACATCACCCATAAGTGAGGACTGACTCCTGCTGTCCCTGGAGAACACCTGTTACAGGTGAGTAACTACGCTATTTTGAATACATTTTCTTTGCATCTTAAATGTTGTTAGACTAAGAAAAGGGTTAGAGAGGTGTTTATTTGTTATATTTTTCTCTTATTGTGCTTACTTATATAGCTTTGATTTTCCAGAGAAAGCAACCAGTGAGATGAACACTGCTGAGGACTGGGGCCTCATCTTGGATCTGTGTGATAAAGTTGGGCAGTCACGAACAGGGTGAGTGAAGAAAAATGAAAGTAAGCCACTAAGGATCCATAGAAATCACACACTAATCCGGTCTCATACTTCAAATAATAGAGTAAAATAAAAATGTGTTCAGATGCCATAGATTATAGAAGTATTCCTAGTGTAATATATGCTTTCTGCTTCAGTTTCCTGTGATACTCTGTTCTCACAAATTAAAAACCTGCATATTACAAACCCTTGCCAAGTTCCAGAAATCATCATTGTCATTTTGGTATTGACGTAAGTGCATTATTATATTCACATGGAAGCAAGGAGCTAGTATTGAAATGAATAAGCTCCCTAATTGCCGGACTAATATGCTAGTGTTTGCAAACCTTAATTAAGAAATATTGCAGTGTTTTGGGTATTTCAGTGATCTTTACTTCCAGATACAGAGTGCAGAAAATGAAACAATCTTGCTTAGGATTCTTTTCATGGATACCCTTATAAGAGAATCTGCTGTGTATCATTGAGAAATATTTATTACATTTAGCAAGTACAGTGATATGGGATAGTCTGATCAATATGGGATAGTCTGATCAATATGTCTGTACAGCGCTGCGTACGACTGGTAGCGCTATATAAATGTCCAATAGTAGTAGTAGTAGTAATATTGCTACAAACAATAATACACTTTAAGTAAAAGTTAACGGACAGAAGCTCATCGCAATTATGTAAAATTATCATACCACTAAATAACATCTTGAATAATGTTCTTAATTTGATTATGCATTTTGCTAGATATAATGGTTCCAAGAACTTATAGAAGTGTCTTTCATTGTAATATTTTGGCAGGATCAGACTTAAATTTTAAATGGTTTGTCTCATTAGATAGCTGATGATATAATTAGGGCAGTAGATAATATATCTTTTGAATCTTTCCGTTATCAGCAAGTTTAATAAGAACATAAGATATGTCATACTGGGTCACACCAAGGGTCCATCTAGCCCAGTATCCTGTTTCCAATAGCAGCCAATCCAGGTCACAAGTACCTGTTAAGTTCCTAAAAGGTACAAATTCTATGTTGCTTATCCCAGGGGTAAGCAGTGGATTTCCCTGGTCCTCTATAATAATGATCTATGGATTTTTCCTCCAGGAACTTGTGAAAACCTGTTTTAAACCTAGCTACACTAACAGCTTTTACTATATCCTATGAACTGCAGAGTCTGATTATGCGTTGAGTGAAAAAATATTTTATTTATTTTTATTTATTTAACAGTTCTTCTATACCGCTCTATTTTAGATCAGAGCGGTTTACATTTAACATCAACTATACAACACAGGCACTTTGAGTTGTATTTACAATAAACAGGGAGATCAACTTGGAAGTAACTGGGGGAAACTATTTACATTGTATTTACACTGGTACCTGTTTTCAGGCAGAACATATCTACATCTTATTTACACTGGGAGTCTGAATTCTATTTCAGGGAGTACTTCTGAGGGATCAGTTGATTATCCTTTTTCATGCTGAGTCATAAGAACATAAGAACATAAGATATGCCATACTGGGTCAGACCAAGGTCCATCAAGCCCAGTATTCTGTTTCCAACAGTGGCCAATCTAGGTCATACGTACCTAGCAGTTTCCCCAAGGGACACAGGTTCCACAATGCTTGTATTGGTTCAAGCATTGATATCCTGGGTCCCTTCTTAATAATGGTTTATGGACATTTCCTCCAGGAACTTGTCCAAACCTTTTTTAAACCCAGCTACACTAACAGCCTTTACTACATCCTCCGGTAACAAATTCCAGAGTTTGATTACACGTTGAGTGAAAAAATATTTTCTTTTATTAGTCTTAAATAGTTTACCCTGTAGCTTCATTGCATGTCCCCTAGTCTTTCTATATTCTGATAAGGTAAACAATCGATCTACGTTTACCCGTTCCACTCCGTTCATTAATTTATAGACTTCTATCATATCTCCCCTCAGCCGTCTCTTTTCCAGGTTAAAGAGCCCCAACCTTTTTAGCCTTTCTTCATAGGAGTAGCCTTCCATCCCCTTTACCATTTTGGTGGCTCTTCTCTGAACCTTTTCTAAAATCGCTATATCCTTTTTAAGATACGGCGACCAGAATTGCACACAATATTCAAGGTGCGGTCTCACCATGGAACGATATAGAGGCATTATAATATCTTTTGTTTTATTTTCCATTCCTTTCCTTATCATACCTAGCATTCTATTTGCTCTCTTGGCCGCCGCTGCACACTGGGCCGAGGGTTTTAACATGGTATCCACAAGGACGCCTAAATCTTTTTCTTGGGTGGTGGTTCCTAATGTGGAACCTTGCATCGTGTAACCATAGTTTGGGTTGTTCTTCCCTAGGTGCATAACCTTGCACTTCTCCACATTAAATTTCATCTGCCATTTTGATGCCCAGTCTTCCAATTTATCAAGATCCTCTTGCAATTTTCCACAA
Organism: Ichthyophis bannanicus; assembly: GCA_033557465.1. NCBI lineage: Eukaryota > Metazoa > Chordata > Amphibia > Gymnophiona > Ichthyophiidae > Ichthyophis > Ichthyophis bannanicus. Next base: position 421,648,135 of record CM066031.1, on the reverse strand, counting down.
TCCTCCAGGGTTTTAACAACTTTAAATAGTTTTGTGTCATCAGCAAATTTGATAACCTCACTCGTTATTCCACTTTCCAGGTCATTTATGAATATGTCAAAAAGCAGCGGACCCAGCACAGATCCCTGGGGTACACCACTATTCACCTTTCTCCATTGGGAAAATTGGCCATTTAGCCCTACCCTCTGCTTTCTATCTTTTAACCAGTTCCTGATCCACAGTAGTACACTGCCTCCTATCCCATGACTCTTTAGTTTTGCCAAAAGTCTCTCATGAGGGACCTTGTCAAAGGCTTTCTGAAAGTCCAGATACACAATATCAACCGACTCACCTTTGTCCACCTGTTTATTCACTCCTTCAAAAAAAACATAACAGATTAGTAAGACAAGATCTTCCTTGTCTAAAGCCATGTTGGCTGTCTCCCATTAGGTCATGACTATCTATATGCTGAGTAATTTTATTCTTTATGATGGTTTCTACCATTTTTCCCGGTACTGATGTCAGGCTCACCGGTCTGTAGTTTCCCGGATCACCCCTCGAACCCTTTTTAAAAATTGGTGTTACATTGGCGATCCTCCAATCCTCAGGTATTAGAGATGATTTTAATGATAGTTCACAGATTACTGATAGCAGGTCTGCAATCTCAAATTTCAGTTCTTTCAACACCCTTGGATGTATACCATCCGGCCCAGGTGATTTGCTACTCTTCAGTTTATCTAATAGTTGTAAGACATCTTCCCGATGTATCGATATTTCCTTCAATTCTTCCACACCTTTAAATACCACTTCAGTCGTGTGTAACATCCCTACATCTTCCTCAGTAAAGACCGAAGCAAAGAATTCATTCAGTCTCTCCGCTATCGCCTTGTCGCCTCTTAGTGCTCCTTTAACCCCTTTATCATCTAATGGACCAACTGACTCTCTCACGGGTTTTTTGCTACGAATGTACTTGAAAAGGTCTTTATTTCGCGTTTTTGCTTCCGCAGCAAGCTTCTTCTCAAATTCTCTCTTTGCCTGCCTTATCAATGCCTTGCATTTGACTTGCCAGTGCTTGTGCTGTTTCCAGGTTTCATCATTTGGCTCTTTTTTCCATTTCTTGAAAGATGCTTTTTTGGCAACAACAGCCTCTCTGACCTCAGCTTTAAACCATGCTGGCAATTTTTTAGACTTCCTTCCACTTTTCTTAAAGCGTGGAATACAGCTGGTCTGGGCTTCCAAGATAGTATTTTTCAACAACACCCAAGCTTGATGTACGTCTTTAACCTTTGCAACTGCTCCTTTTAGTTTTTTCTTAACTGTTTTCCTCATTCTATCATAGTCTCCCTTTCGAAAGTTAAAGGGTAGTACTGTGGATTTCCTTACTATCCCTCCTCCACTAATTAAATCAAAGGCGATCATGCTATGATCACTATTGCCAAGTGGCCCCAACACCCTTATCTCTTGCACTACATCTGGTGTTCCACTAAGGACTAGGTCTAATATTGCTTCCCCTCTGGTCGGTTCATGAACCAGCTGCTCCAAGAAGCAGTCATTTATTTCATCTAGGAACTTTATCTCCCTAGCATGTCCTGTTGTGACACTGACCCAGTCGATGCCGGGGTAATTGAAATCACCCATTATTATTACTGCACTGTAACTTTTGCTAGCTTCCTTGATTTCTTTGAGCATTTCATCATCCATTTGTTCATTCTGGCCAGGCGGACGATAGTACACCCCCACTGCCATCGCCTTCCCCTTTTTACATGGAATTTCAATCCATAGAGATTCTACAGCAAATTTTGTTTCTTGCAAAACTTTAATCCTTTCTGATTCAATGCCCTCTCTAACATAGAGCGCAACCCCTCCACCAATTTGATCAGCTCTATCATTTCGATATAGTTTGTACCCAGGTATCACAGTGTCCCACTGGTTGTCCTCCTTCCACCATGTCTCTGATATTCCAATCATATCTAACCTCTCGTTTAGTGCTATATATTCTAACTCTCCCATCTTGTTTTGTAGACTTCTAGCATTTGCATACAAGCATTTTAGAGACTGTATTTTATTCATATTAATTTGGCTATTGGTAGACATGGGTAATTTGGGATCTTTAAGTTCTGTCTGCTCCATACTCGAGGGCATTTGGGCTACTTTACTCTTTTTTGGAACCTCTCTGCTTTTTGTAGTATCCTTCAAGGATACATTCTTCCGAACCATGCGCTCTTGGGCGACTGTCGGCTTTCCCCTATTATCTAGTTTAAAAGCTGCTCTATCTCCTTTTTAAAGGTTAATGCCAGCAGCCTGGTTCCATCCCGGTTAAGGTGAAGCCCCATCCCTTCGGAAGAGCCCCTCCTTTCCCCAGAATGTTCCCCAGTTCCTAACAAATCCGAACCCCTTCTCTCTGCACCATTGTCTCATCCACGCATTGAGACTCCGGAGCTCTGCCTGCCTATTGGGTCCTGCGCGTGGAACGGGAAGCATTTCGGAGAACGCTACCCTGGAAGTTCTGGATTTCAACTTCCTACCTAAAAGCCTAAATTTACCTTCCAGAACCTCCCTACCACATTTTCCTATGTCATTGGTACCAACATGTACCAAGATAGCAGACTCCTCCCCAGCACTATCTAAGACCTTATCTAGGTGGCGTGTGAGGTCCGCTACCTTCGCACCAGGCAGGCATGTTACCAGGCGATCCTCACGTCCACCAGCCACCCAGCTATCTACATGCCTAATGATCGAATCACCAACTATAACTGCTGTCCTAACCCTTCCCGCATGGGCACTTGGCCCTGGAGAACCCTCCTCGGTGCGAGAGGGGTTTACATCACCTGGAGGACAGGTCCTAGTTACAGGATCACTTCCTGCCACACCAGGGTGATGCTCTCCTGTCACGTGACCTCTCTCCTCCATGGCAACAGGGATGCTGCCAGACTGGAGGTGGGACTTCAGGACTATATCCCTGTAGGTCTCGTCTATGTACCTCTCTGTCTGTCTTATGTTTTCCAAGTCTGCTACTCTAGCCTCTAGAGAACGGACTCGTTCCCTGAGAGCAGAGAGCTCCTTGCACCTAGTGCACACGTAAGACCTCTCACCAGCTGGGAGAAAATCATACATGTGACACTCAATGCAAAAGACTGGAAAGCCCACATCCCGCTGCTGGACTGCTGTCTGCATCTTAGTTTTAAGTTTGTGTTTAGATCTTTAAGTTCTATATGTACTAAAGGGTGCAATGGATATTTATACCACTAAAACTGTACCTAAGAAGTTTAATATACCTTGTTCACCTGAAGCTTAATTAATCTCAGGTCCTTGGTGTATGACTGATTTGGGTAATGAGCTTCACCTGAGAGCACTTATTAAAAAAGGGCTGCTACACAGTACCTTGTCCTGTGCTGCTGAGGAAAACTATATTCTGATTTGATTTAAATTACAGCTCTTTGCTGCTACTAGGCTCTAACCTATTATGAAATTTAAACTACAAGCTCTCTGCTGGATTCTAAATTTAACCAGAAAGCTCTCTTCTGTGTTTTAATTTGAAACTAAAAGTACTTTGCTGATGCTAGGCCCTGAGTGACTATGAAATTTAAACTACAGCTGTCTACTGGGTATGAAAGGTAACCAGAAAGTTCTCTTCTGTGTTTTTAAATTGAATCTTAAACTGTTGCTACTAGGCCCTGACTGATTTAACAAAAAAAAAAAAAAAATAGTGGGTTCACAGATTAATTAGCTTTAAAAGAAAAAAAATTCCTTTCAGAAAAATTCCCAGAAGTATATACTCACAATTTCAGATTTCTCTCCAGAAGTAACAGCCCCCCTTTCCAGTCCTTCAAGACTGATTGTTTAGTTGTAGTGAGTGATTGTCTGAGGGGCCACATGTATGATTACTAAGGCTGGATTCGGGGTAGTATGTAGTGAACAGGTGCTGCTTTAATGCCTTCCTGAAGTGAGTTAGGTAAGTGATGTTTCAAATAAAGGTGGGGAGGGCATTCCATGCTCTAGGTGCATAAATCGTAAAGGCCCTATTTGTTGTTGCTTTTGTGCATTTCGTTATTACTTTTGGGACCTCTAGGGTGTTTTGCATCATGGGTCTTCTGTTTCTGTTCTGTGGTACTTTATGTATCATCTTGCTGATAGCTGTGGGGGTCAGAGTGTTTAAGGCTTTGAAGGTTAAGGTTAGAACTTTGTGGAGGGTTCTTGCTTGAACCGGTAACCAATGGAGGTTCATCAGTACTGGCGTTATGTGCTCTCTCCGTGAAGCCCCTGTTAGTACTCTCGCAGCAGTGTTCATTGCGAGCTGGAGTGGAGCTAGCGTTGCTTGAGGGAGACCGTGTAGAATTACGTTGGCGTAGTCGAAATGTGGTAATATTAATGCCTGATAGATCGATCGGTAGTCGCTGAAGTCGAGTAGCGGTCGGAGATGTTTTAAGGTCCTTATTTTCATGTATACTGTTTTTACTGTGTTTTTTATGTGGGTTTTCAGGTCCAGTTGTTGGTCCAGTGTAACGCCAAGGTAGCGGATTGTGGGTTTGGTTTTCAGTTCTGTGTTGCCTATTTTTAAAGAGAGTGGAGGGGTGAAGTCCTGGTTCCTTGAGATGAAAAGGACATCTGTTTTGCTGTAGTTGATTCTCAAGTTTTGTGTGTTGAACCATTCTGCTACTGCCTCAAAACATCTTGTTAGAGGGGAGAGGTCTGGTTGGTTGGTCCTGAATGGGATGTATAGGAGGATGTCGTCCGCGTAGGCTAGACAGTTGACCTTGAATGAACGTGCTAGGGCGCATATGGGCTGCATGTAGATGTTAAACATCAATGCAGATAGTGACGAACCCTGTGGTACACCCTGGTTTTGTAAAAACGGTTCAGAGGTTGTGGAGCCAGACCTTACATGTTGCCATCTATTAGTCAAGTATGACTTGCACCACTTTAGGGCTGTTCCATGAATTCCTTTCTCACTGAGGCGTTGTATGAGGATCTCGTGGCTCACCGAGTCGAAGGCCGCTGCAATGTCGAGGAATATGAGGGCGAATCCTTGATGAATTTTGTCGGTTCCAGAGACTAGGTGGTCAAATAGGGTGGTGAGGAGGGTTTTCACCCCATGTGCTTCTCTGAACCCATGCTGGGAAGGATCCAGTGGGGCTTCAGTATCAATATGCTGTTGGATTTGGCGCTGTACTAACTTTTAGATTACTTTGGCAAGCAGGGGATACTTGAAATTGGTCTGTATGATTCCACTTTCGTTGGGTCCAGCTTGTTATTTTTCAGCAGTGGTCTGATTGATGTTTGTTTCAGACGTTGTGGAAACGATCCGGTTGTAAGGGATTGGTTTATTAATTCGCTCAGATATTGGCTTAAGTCACATCGTAACTCCTTTATCCATAAAGCTGGGCATGGGTCATTGGGTGCGGTAGTGGGGTTGATTGCAGCGATAGTGTCTTCAATCTCTCTGCGTGATATTTTTTCAAATTTGGATAGTGGTGATGGTTGGGGCAAGTTATGTTGAAAGATGTTGTCCGCGGAGCTCGAGGTTGCACCAGCCTGGATCACTTCAGGTTGTAGGTAGTTGGTTGAAGATGTAGTAGTCTGGATCATTTTTGACTGTAGGTAGTTGGAGTATGCCTGGGGGTGTGGCATCTGTGATTGGTCTGCGGGAGGTTCTCTTATGAGAGATTTCACTATATTGAAGAGGTCGTGGGGCTTGTTTAGTGACCGCTTCAAGATGTCGGAATGATATTGTTTCCGCTTCTTTGTTAATTCATCACGGTGTGCTCTTAGGTGAGCGATGTAAGTACTTTGTGCTTCAGTAGAGCGAGCCCGATGCCATCTTCTCTCGAGCCTGCGCAGGCACTTGAGTGAATCTCGGAGGTCTTTGGTATACCATGGTGCGTGCTCTCGTTTCTTTGTTGTTTTATGTGTGGCTGGTATGCATGCGATGGTCTTGAGGCTCTCGTCCCAGGTGGACACCAAAGTATCTAGGTCGTGTGGTACATTGTCTGATTAATCTTAAATGTGCTACTTTGTAGCTTCATTATTTTTTTGAAGGAGTAAACAACCAATCTATGTTTACCGTTCCACTCCACTCATTATTTTATAGACCTCTATCATATCTTCCCTCAGCCATCTTTTTTCCTAGTTGAAGAGCTCTAACCTTTTCGCTTTTCCTCATTGAGGTATTCTTCCATCCCTTTTATCATTTTGGTGGTTATTCTCTGTATCTTTTCTAATTTTGCTATATCCTTTTTAAGATATGGTGGCCAGAATTGCACACCGTATTCAAGGTGCGGTCACACCATGGAGCGATACAGAGGCATTATAATATCCTTGGTTTTATTCTCCATTCTTTATAGATGAATGAGAGGGTGACTCTTTTCATGTTTCCCTTCTTGAACCTAAAGATAGGAAAAATATTTCTTCCCCGTTCCATTTTTGCCAAGTGTCTCTCAAGTAATTGAAAGCAATGTAAAACTGGGTCCTTGGGACCCAATGTAATGAAAATGAGGAATTTTGCGAATTCTTTCTATAACCTCTTTAAATATTCTTAACTTTAATTTGCTCATGAATTTTGAAACTTTTTTTTTTCTAAATGCATTATCCTGGACTGGGTACAAAATTAAGTCCTTTCTCTGGGAGGTTATTTATTTTATTTTATTTATTTAAGTTTTTATAGACCAGTTTTACTTTGATCAAAGCGGTTTACATTTAAGGAAAGTTCTATAGTTACATGAAGTACTTAACAAAACAGTGTATTAATCTTAGCAAAGCAGCGTATTAAACTGAAGAACATGAGTTATATTGGCACCTAATAGTAGCTAACTTGGGGATGGTCAGTATGCTTAACTTTTAATAGTTTCCGTTTCAGTTTATTTATATTTGATATACCGCCCTTTCTGACATCAGGGCGGTTTACATTAGTTGGAAACATTTACAGGATGGCTTGAAGCCATAGAAAAAGAAAGGAACTACAATTGTGACAGGAAAGAAGGAATGGCAAGAGGAGCAGAGACAAGACATAACGAGTAGGTCAGACAAACGAAGATAAACCCGCCCAAGGGAGGAGTGGTCTAGTGGTTAGGACAAGGTACTTCAGGCCGGAGGGCCGGGGGTTCAAGTCCCACCTGGGGACAGCAATCTCAGGCCGGAGGGACTGGGATTTCTAGTCCTGTAGGCACTCCTTCTGGTCTTGGGCAAGCCACTTAACCCTCCATTGCCCATGTTCCCTGTAAGTATTAGTGTATGTGTGTCATAACCCCTTGTGTTAAATGTATCCCCCAATTGACCGCTTTGACCCGGTGAAAAGCGGGATATAAATACAGCTAGGCAGTGGTGAACAGATGAGTTTTCAGGATGGATTTGAAGGTGAGATAATTGACGTGTGTTTTAGCATATGGTGGTAGACATGCTCTCATGTTAGTGCTAATTTTTGTGTTTGTAAATTTTGAATAGTATTTCATACATTTGAAAATTTACTCACTTCGGTAGATAACATTTTTGCAATTCTAGGAGGGAGGCCTAGGAGGGAGGTCCTTCTGAATTCCCATTCAAAATCCTGAGAGGACAGAGGTAGGACTGAGGAATAGAAAGAGGACTGACTGGGATGGGGAATGCAGGTGGAGAAAAAGGAAGGGATGGGAAGAAAAGGTTCTACCAAGAAGAGTGGTAGAGTAAGAGGACTACTGTACAGTAAATGTAGGTTGGGGGTGTGCACTAAACATTTGAAGAAATGCATTCAGCATGAATGTAAGTACTTATCTCCAGGAACAAGCAGGAATGTAGTCTTCACATATGGGTATCGTCGGTACCGACGGAGCCTGCGCGGGAACGCTCCCCAGCATCCAATTAGGAAGCTTTTGGGAGCATCCCACAGCGCCTGCTTGCTGCCTTCCCGCCTTTCCCAACTGCCTCTCTCCAGTTCTTCGTTTTCCGCGGAGCCAGCAGGTCATTGTTCCTGTCACCGCAGAAAATTCTTCCCATTTACTTAATTTTTTTGTGGTCGCGTCTGCCTTCCTTGACGCTCTACCGGTACCGCCGGTGTTTCTTTATTTCTGTTAAAAAAAAAAAAAAAAATATATATATATATATATTTATATAATTTCGTATTTTTCCGTTTTTCCCAGGTGCACGCGCCACTTTGAACCTTAGGCCCAAAACCTTTTCCTACAATGGAGAAACCTGCTTCAGGTTTCAAAAAGTGCACCAAGTGTGGCGGTACCATCTCCGTCACCGACACCCATGAATGGTGTCTGAAATGTTTAGGTCCTGACCACTCCATTACGGATTGTATGTCCTGTGCCATGATGTCTAAAAGAGGTCGGCAGAAACCGAGCTGCTAAGCTCAGTACCCTGTTTCCCTCTGATGCAGCTTTGGTGACATCGACGTCTTCCAGGGCTTCCTCTTCCTCCCGTGGATCTCAGGTAACTAAACATAAGTCCAGCCGGTCCTCAAAGGGTAGATCTCCCTCTGAGCACCGAGATGCCTCTGGCGTTGCCCTTGAGGATTCTGCACCGGCAAAATTGCCCCGGCGGGAGGCTTCGGCTTCCAAAGCATTATCGGGGCTCCAGGACATTCTCGAGGCCTCGACCTCGGCAGAACTACTGGTGCCATGCTCTGGGGTACTGGCTGTCTTCTCCAGTACCGACATCCAGGCATCGGCAGCGTCGATAGACCAGAGGTTCCTGGCTATTGAACGCAGTCTGGCGGCTCTCCTTGCGGCATAGACACCCTCGGAACTGCGTCAGACACTTCAGCTGGTACCGGTATCGGCACTGGTACCAATAGCATCGACATCAGTGTCCGCATTGCCGGCACCCAGTCACCCGATGCCCTCCGGTACCGATACTCCGGTACCGATTCCCTCCGGTACTGACTTCGGAGCATCCGGACAGAAGGTACTTCGAGTCCTCAGAGGAATCTGAGGATTCCAATAGTTCTGTCGATACCGGAGCACTTCTTCCAGAGGAGCCCTCCTCCCGTAAACGTAGGATGTCTCCTCCAAAGGATATCTCCTTCCAGGATTTCATCAGGGAGGTGGCTCAGGGTCTCTCCATTACTGTGGCTCCTGAAACAGAGCCCAGAGCAAAGGAGCTGGAAATTTTGCAATATCCCAAAGCTCCTAAGGAGGCGGCTACTTTGCCCATCCATGAGATCTTGCATGATCTTATGCTCAGAATGTGGGAGACTCCTCTTACCACCTCTTCTCATTCTCGTAGACTTGACACTATGTATCGAGTCCCTCCTTGTCCTGGTTTCCAGAAAACTCAGCTCCCTCACCACTCCATTGTGGTGGAATCAGCTATGAGAAGGATCAGGAGTGCAAAGAGGCATGCCTCTAATCCCCCAGGACGTCAGTGCAGAACTTTGGATGCTTTTGGACGTCGTACATTCCAAGCTTCTATGCTTTCTGCCAGGATCAGTTCCTATATTCTGTTCTCTCCCTCCCAACTATCTACCCTATTACAAACCCCATCAGAAACTAGAACACGAAGACAGAACGCAACCCACTCCCTCAACATAAAAACTAATTTCAGAAGGACCAGAGCAACGACAAGTGATAGAGCCTTCTCCTTTGCTGCCCCTACCCTCTGGAACGAAATCCCATTAACCCTCCGCACAATAAAGGACCTTCACCAATTCAAAAAAGAACTAAAAACATACCTTTTCACAAAACACTTTGAGATCCCCTACCAACAAAAAACCTCTCCGATACAATCACAGAAACACATTCACAGTTCTCAAGACAGAACAAATGATTAAACATAAGAAAGACACTTACTCTACTCTGCCTTACCCCACAGACAAAGATTTACACAAACAAATGGCTATATCACTATTGTAAATAAATACCGGTAACTCAATTATGTTTTGATGACCTGTACATAGTTTGAATAGTGTTATTCTAGTTAATGTTCGAAACATGTTCAATGTAACTAAACGTGTACATAGTTAACACAAGTTCCATGTAAAATATACAGAAGTATATTGATTTTTGTTCGATGTGAACCGCCCCTGATCTCTGGAAGGGGCGGTATATAAGAAACTGTTAAATAAATAAATAAATAAATATATTTTATATATGAAAATGTTCCTGAAGGAAATCACAGGAGATTTAGAGGTTTTTGAGTCCTCTTCTCCCTGAGAATAGAAGACAGGATTTTCTCACATTGGTCAAACATGCTCAGGATGTTTCCAAATTTGTCAACCGTTCAGCTTTTGACTGTTTTGAGTGCATAAGCAGAACCTCTGCCATTGCCATAGATGCATGTAGAATTGCCTGGCTCCAGGCATCTGATTTGGAGCTCTGGATACAAGACAAATTGGGCAATATTCCTTGTACTGGTGAGAACCTGTTTGGCAAAGATTGGCAAGAAAAGGCTATTGAGTTGGATGCTGACAACTCCACCTTGGACAGACTATGCAAGGGCACAGCTGATCCTGCAAGAAAGAAATCTTTCAAGAAACCATTCTTTTCGAAAAAGAAAAGGTTTTATCTTGCTTATTCCCAGCAGGGACGCCCTGCAGGTCAACCTATCAGGAAGGGTCAGCAACCATCCAAACAAAGAAAAGCAAAGACTGCTAAGCCTCAGCAGTCTCAGCCTCCACAAGGCCTTTGACTTGCATCTAGAGAACGTAGCCTTCCTGGCTCTAAATGGACCAGAGCCTTCCACCATCCCAGGAAGGTTATGTCACTTTGCCCCAAGATGGGGGCAGATAACAGCAGAGCATTGGACACTCTCCATTATAAAAGAGGGGTACAAGCTTCATTTCTTGAGCATGCCCCCTCCTACACTAGTAAAACAGTTCAATTCTCAGACCTCCCTCATCAATCTGTTAGATCAAGAAGTCACCATACTTCTTGCCCAAGGGACAATATAAGAAGTACCCATTCATCAACAGGGTTCAGGGTTGTACTCCCCCCTATTTCCTTATCCCCCTGTTTTCTTAGGTCTGTATCCCAATTTTGGACCTCAGAGAATTGAACAAATTCCTGTTCAAAGAGAAATTCAAGATGATTTCTCTAGGAACTCTGCTGCCATACCTTCAGAGTCAGGATTGGCTTTGTTCTCTAGATCTCAAGGATGCGTACACCCATGTTCTCATCCATCCAACTCACAGAAAGTTCCTTCGGTTCCTTTCTCAAGGAAAGCACTACCAATACAGGGTACTTCCCTTTGGCCTGGCCTCAGCTCCAAGAGTGTTCACGAAATGCATGGCTGTGATAGCAGCATTTCTCCGCACTCTGGGCATATTCGTCTTCCCCTACTTAGACGACTGGCTCATTCGAGCCCCATCAGAGCCAGAGGCCAGAGCTTCTCTATCTTGTACATTGCGTATCCTTCAGTATTTGGGTCTAGTCATAAACATCCCAAAATCCAGTCTAACTTCCACTCAGTCTCTAGAATTCATAGGAGCTTTGCTGGATACCAAAAGGGCAAGGGCCCATCTCCCCCAGGCCCGTTGTCTTTGCATGGTGCAGTTAGCTTCTCAAGCAGTGCTAAAACCTCTTCTCACTGCCCGAGAAATGATACAACTACTAGGCCACATGGCATCCACAGTGCATGTGGTTCCTTATGCTCGCCTCCATATGAGAGCAGCCCAGTGGACTTTATCCACCTAATGGACCCAGGCATCAGGGTGCCTGTCAGACAAAATAGCAAACACAAGTTGCCTTATTTTGTCCCTCCAATGGTGGCAGTCCACTCAGAACCTGTTGCTGGGGTCCCCTTTTCAACAACCCTTACCCCAGGCAACTCTCACAACAGATGCTTCACCAATGGGTTGGGGAGCTCATCTACAAGACCTCTCCACCCAAGGCACCTGGACTCCACAGGAGACTCATCTGCATATCAATCTCTTAGAACTCAGAGCAATCTTCCTTGCTCTTTGAGTGTTCCATACCCTTCTCAGCTACAAGACAGTCCTCATTCATACAGACAATCAGGTAGCGATGTTCTATGTGAACAAGCAGGGGGGAACAGGCTCTCTGTCGCTTTGCAACAAAGTTTTGCGACTATAGGCCCTCACCAGAGAGCATCAGATTCATCTCCTGGCAGTGTATCTCCCAGGCATACAAAACTCTTGGGCAGACAGACTCAGTCGAGTTCTGCTTCCACAGAATGGTCTCTACATGCAGACCAGGTGGCCAAGAGTTTTCAAATTTGCGAACCCTGGACATAGAACTCTTTGCAAGTCCGTTGAATGCCAAACTTCCCCGGTTCTGTTCCAGAATTCCGGCTCAGGGCTCTCAGGCCAGGGATGCTTTCCTCCTTCACTGGGGTCAAGACTTTCTGTATGCCTTTCCACCCATTCCCCTAATTCCCAAAACCCTATTCAAGCTTCAGAGAGACAGAGGGCGTATGATTCTCATAGCTCCACATTGGCCATGGCAAGTGTGGTACCCTCTGCTTCTACATCTCTCTCAAGCTCCCTCCCTGGAGTTAGGATCTGCTCCAGATCTCCTGTCTCAGGAGGACGGAATGTTATGGCATCCCAATCCCCAATCTCTGCATCTCAGAGCTTGGTTGCTGAAGGCCTAGATCTTCCAGATCTTAACCTCTCTCAGCAAGTAAAGGATGTCCTTCATGTTTCCAGGAAGCCTTCCACAAGACGCTCTTATGCTTTCAAGTGGAAAAGGTTTACCATATGGTGTTTGCAGAAGGGTCTTAACCCCCTTGCGATACCTCTGGAATCATTACTGGAGTATCTCCTTCATTTTTCTTTTTCCTTTTTTCTTTTTCCTCGGCCCCCGCCTTTGGAATTCTCTCCCCTTAGCTTTACGATTAGAATCCTCCATCGGCACTTTCAAGGCCTCTCTCAAGACTCACCTCTTTTGTACCGCTTTTGATATCCCTTCCCTTCCCACCCTCAGTTGATTGGTCCTTTCTCTGTTTTCTTCATTCTATCTTCTGCTGTCTCTTTTGTGAATAATTGGTGTTCTTTTCTGTTTCCCCAGTAGCCTTTGTTTTATTGTACACCGCTGTATGCCTTTCGGTCCAGGCGGTATAATAAGTTTTAAAATAAAGATAAAAGATAAAGATTTATCCAATGCAGGACTTAAAACTAATTCAGTAAGAGTCCATTTGAGTGCTATTGCAGCTTCTCTCAAGCCTCTAAATGGACAGCCTATCTCCTCCCATCCTCTTATAGCAAGATTTATGAGAGGCCTTCTAACTAAGCCTCCCATTAGGCCACCACCGGTGGCATGGGACTTAAACCTGGTTCTTGGTCAGCTCATGAAGCCACCTTTCGAACCCTTAGCTACTACCTCATTGAAATTCCTTTCTTGGAAAGTTATCTTTCTCATTGCAATTACATCAGCACGCCGAATCAGTGAGTTGCAGGCACTAGTAGCTGATCCACCTTATGCAAGGTTTCATCATGACAAGGTAGTCCTTAGGACTCATCCACACTTTAAGATGAAAAGGCGAGACCACCTTTGGCATAATCAAGCAGTCTACCTGACTGTTCTTTCCAAGATCTCATGCATCAAATGGATGCATCAAAAGGAATCTTCATAGTTTGGACTGTAAAAGGGCTTTAGCCTTTTACTTGCAAAGAACACAGCAACATAGAAAGTCCTCTCAACTCTTTTGTTGCTTTTGATCCTTCTCATTTGGGACTTCCAGTCTCCAAGAGAACACTGTCCAACTGGATTGCACAGTGTATTTCCTTTGCCTATCAGAGTAAGAACCTTCCTCTGGAGGGCCATGTCACAGCTCACAATGTGAGAGCCATGGCAGCTTCAATGGCTTATCTACACTCTGTGTCTTTCGACGACATCTGTCGAGCAGCCACTTGGGCCTCGGTTCATACCTTCACAGCCCATTACTGTTTGGACAAGGACTCCCGCCAGGATGCCTTGTTTGGTCAGGCTGTTCTCCAACACCTGTTCCATACCTAATCAACTCCTACCCCTCATCCCTGGTTGGATGCCAGAGATCCATGGGGGGAAGTGGAGCCCTGTCTCAGGGACACACAACTTCTGGGGTCTCTCCCTGGCATCTAAAGCTAGGGAGTCCCCATATGTGAAGACTACATTCCTGCTTGTTCCTGGAGATAGCATAGTTACTCACCTGTAACAGGTGATCTCCGGGAACAGCAGGAATTTAGTCTTCACAACCCACCCACCTCCCCTAGGAGTTGTATCTCTCTATCTATCTCTTTCCCTTTCCCTCTCTCTCTCTTTGTCTCAGCTTTAAACTCAACTGGAGAGAGGCAGTTGGGAAAGACGGGAAGGCAGCACGCAGGCGCTGTGGGATGCTCCCAAAAGCTTCCTAATTGGACGCTGGGGAGCGTTCCCGTGCAGGCTCCGTCGGTACCGACGATACCCATATGTGAAGATTAAATTCCTGCTGTTCCCGGAGATCACCTGTTACAGGTGAGTAACTATGCTTTACCAGACCACCACCCTTAGAAATATTATTGCATAAATCAGCCCTTAGCCAAATTTTCTTTGAGTATAGGAGCCAGTTGCCAACACCTTGGTCACAGTACCTCCACTCTCCCCCACTCCTCCCCTCCCCCCAAAAAAGAAAATGGTATACCATAGCTCCTTTAGGGCTTGATTTACTGTTTCCCCATTTTATGTTTATGGGAAAAGAAAGCTTCCTTATCCTGCTCGACCAGTCCAGATGCATGGATTATCCTCCTATTGCAGCAGGTGGAAGCAATCTGAGTAACTTTCACTGATGTCAAAACTAGGTATATCTGCTTGTGCAGCACTGAGAGAAGCCATTATTGTTTGCCTCCAGGAGGTGGCAAGGTATGTGGTCTGGTGCAACAGTGCAGATAGTCTGAGCCAGGGGAGACAGACCTATGTGTGCAGAGCTCGATATGCCCAGTGTTGCTTGGTGCTTGGATATGCCTTGTCTCCTAGAGCCAGCAAGCCTTCCTATGGGCTAGAGAATAGACAGAAAGACCATGGAGCCTCTGAAGGGGCGAGGGTATGTGTGGGTAAGTTTAAGTTGATTACCACCCTTCCCTCTTGCTGTCCTTTAAGTGCTTGCTATTTTCATCTTTGCTTTCTTCTCTCATTTTTCTTTTCCCCATTGATTTCAGTGGAGCTGTATTTTGCTATCTGCTGCTTTTGACTTAAAGTAGTTCTAAATTGAAAAAATAATCATTCTGGCAACTAGGCCTTGGGCCTGCTGGGGTGGCTCGAGCCTCCCTTCTCATGTTTCGCTGGCAGATATGACAGCTTTCGGGATTCCATTTTCGAGGTGCTGTGTTCACCACATTTTTTTCTTTTTTTCTTCCCCGTTTTTCATTTTTTATCATCAGGCTGTTGCAGTCCTTACTCGTGGCCTGATGTAGCTGGCAGCCTTAATGTGTTGCTTTTTCCATAGCTTCAGTTTTTTGCCCCAGGTGCTGCAGGATTGCCTCGGAGGTTTTTTATTTGTTTTTTTGGCAGTCAGATTCCTCTCCTTAAAAAGGGTTTCTCCGGGAACAAGCAGAAAGTCAGTCCTCACATATGGGTGACATCGGCACTGATGGAGCCTTCACGGAAGCATCCCCCCAGCTTTCAAAGAAAGCCTTTGGGAGATGCTACCACGCATGCGTGGTCCCCTTGATTTTTCAGCCTGAGTTTCATACTCTCCTTCGGTACTGCACTGGTACTCTTCCCGCCACCCGACCTCGCTGTCTTGACATCGAGTTCAGGCCTTTTTTTTAGTCTTTTCCTCTTTGGCATCTTCACGCCTTTTTTCCAACTGGCAGCTTGGCGGGTCTTCGACCTCGCTGGGGTACTTCCCCCCCCCCCCCCATGGCTACCAGTGGTTTTAAAAAGTGTGATCGGTGTGCCAAAATTATGTCTTTGACTGACATACAACACGACTCCTGCTTTCACTGTCTTGGGCCGGACCATGATACCGCAGCATGCAGTCTCTGCAAAAAGATGTCCAACAAGGCCCTCAAGAGCCACCAGCAGCAGCACAATACGTTTTTCCCAGAGTCCTTGGTACCTTCGAAGGCCACAACATCTCTGGGCGGCCCCATGGAATCCGAGCAGCTCCGTGGTTCTTCAGAGAGGGGGTCTCCCTCAAGGGAACCCAAGAAGAAGAAGACCTAGAAAGCAACGTCCCTGGATAGATCCGACAGGCCCGGTGCGTCCCAAGCCAGGTCCCGCAGTCCGAGATGCTCGTCCAAGGGATCAGAGAGGGAGCAGCCTGCAAAGGTGCCCCGAAAAGACTTGACCTCAGACAGGCCTTTGTCGCCAGACACCATCCCCGTTGAGGATTCCCCTTCAGGGGAACTGGCGTCAGACTTGATTCCTTCCGTGCCCATGCCGATGGCTGTGGAGCTTTCTGGTCTGGAGTCCAGAATGGCGGCCCTGGACCACTTTGTCTGCCTTCATGGACCTGCAGTGAGTGCTGTTGTCCGTCACAACCTGTTCCTCCGCTCCGACCACTGGGCCCTTGACATCAAAGACGTCTCCGGAGGCCGAGCCAATCCTCGAGACCCTTTGACCTCGAGAGTCTATCCTTGGCCAAGGTCTCAATCCGGTTCCCACTTGATGGGGCCGCGATTGTCCCTAGCCATTGTGCTCGGCACCAGCCACAGGGTCTCAGAGGCTACGGCCCAGGGTCAGTTCTGGGGCCCGCAGACTAGCCTTTCATTGAGTCCTCGATGGACTACTCCGAGTGGGAGATAAGAGGACGAGGTGTCGCTCAACACCCGTCATCATTGCAACGTCCCCTCGGACTCTCCCACTTCAGAGCCCAGGCTGTGGTCGATATGTCTAAGATTCTAGCATTCCGACGGAATCTGAAGAGGACCCTCAGGTGGAGGAGCTGAAAATCCTCCAGTACAAGGCCCCTCCGAGGGAATCACTTATGATGCCCATTCCTCCCATCCTGGAACAGCTAATGCTCCGTATGTGGGAGGTACCGGCATTGGTACAGGTGGTGAGCAAGCGGCTCGACTCAATATATCGAGTCCACCGGAGCACAGACTTCCAGAAATTACAGCTACCGCATAACTCCATGGTGGTGGAGTCAGCCATGCATCAACTGAAGAGTCAGAAGACGCATTCCTCGGTGCCTCCCGGCAGAGAAGCGCACATCTTGGATGCCCTCGGCAGAAAGTGTTACCAGGGCTCGATGCTCATCGACCGCATCCAGGCCTACCATCTGAACATGGACATGTACCTGAGAGACCTGGCGAAGGAAATTGCCGGGTTCTCGGCTGGTCTGTCCGAGGAACCCCTGCAGCAATTCAAGAACCTGGTCCGTGAGTGCTGCAAGTTTGTCTAGGACAGCTTTTACTGCTTTGAGTCGGTGGCTGGAGTAGTGGCAGCGGGTATTGGTGCCCGATGCCAGGCTTGGCTACAGTCGTCCAATCTCGAGCAATGGGTTCAGAACAACAAGGCTGCAGAGCTGGAGACCCGAGTTCATGACAAGGACCAGGCTCTCTAAAAAGACCGCCTCCCCTCCCCAACAGAAGGGCTCGGGTAAAAAGCCTTTCTACCCGAGAAAAGGGGCAACTTACAGAAACTACCCACCTTTCCAGGCCTCCCCAGCTCCCCAGAAGGGGCAGCAGGCCAAGGGACATGGTCATGGCTCTTGTAAGCAAAAGGCTCCCAAGCCCCAGGCATTGGCCCCAGCCCAGCCAGGTGGGAGTCTTTGACTCCTTGGGCATAGCCTCTCTACCCCAAGGAGGAGATTAGCAGCCCAGAGGGGGACACATGATCCACTATGCCCAAAGGTGGCTAACTATCACCACTGATTCCTGGGCATTTCGGGTGGTCAGGGAGGGCTACCTCCTCCATCTGACTCAGACACCTCCCCTTACTTTCTGGGAGAGCCCCTCAATTCTGCCCTTCACTGGGACCTTCTACTGAAGGAGCTCACAGGTCTTCTCGAGGACAAGGCGGTGGAACCAGTGCCCCACCATCTCAAGGGCAAGGGGTTTTACTCCAGGTACTTCCTCGTGCCAAAAAGAACTGGAGGCCTAAGGCCCATCCTTAACCTGCGCAACCTGAACAAGTCCCTGGTGAGGGAGAAGTTCAAGATGCTCTCCTTGGAACATTGCTGCCTTCTAGCTGGGAGAGTGGCTATGCTCCTTGGATCTGAAGGATGCTTATACTCATCCTCATTCATCCCAACCACAGGCAGTACCTGCGATTCATGATGGGGGAGGGGGTGCTGCCTTTTGGCTTGGCTTCCACCCCAAGGGTCTTCACAAAATGGCTGGCAGTCGTAGCCACCTTCCTCCGCCTCCAAGGGGTCTTTGTCTTCCCCTATCTGGATGACTGGCTTATAAAAGGAGGCATGGTCTCATAGGTGCAGCAGGCAACTGCACGCACCATCCAGGTCCTGCAACACTTGGGATTTGTGATAAACTACCCCAAATCCCATCTCCTCACGATGCAGTGTCTGGAGTTCATAGGGGCAATACTAGACACCCTCCAGGCAAAGGCCTTCCTGCCTGGAGACTGAGTCGACTGTCTCAGGGCCCTGGCCCTGGACATACAGAACCACTCCTCGGTATCCGCCTGGCTCCTCCTGCGCCTACTTGGGCATATGGCCTCCATGGTTTACATCATTCCAGACGCCCACCTCCACATGAGGGCTGTGCAGTAGTGGACACAGGCCTCGGTATTAGTGACCTGCCAGTTGGCAGACTTCCTGACCTGGTGGCAGACTCTCAAAACCTCGAGGTGGGGATGCCCTTCCAAGCCCCTTAAGGGTCCTCACCACGGATGCCTCCTTGCTCGGCTGGGGAGCCCTCTTTGAGGAACTCTGTACCCAGGGCAGCTGGTTTGCCAGATGAGAGCAACCAGCAAATCAGTCTCCTGGAGCTATGGGCCTTATACTTAGCCCTCCGAGCCTTTTGTCACTGCCTACGGCACCAGCCGATGTTGGTCCAGATGGACAACTAGGTGGCAATGTTCTGTGTGAACAAACGGGGGCACTGGGTCTTGTGCCCTCTGCTGAGAGGCAGTGATCCTATCTTCCTGCGCACTCTGGCAGGGTATACTCATGCAGGCAGTATACCTGCCAGGCCAGAACAACTCGCTGGCTGGCAGGCTGAGCAGGGTCCTCCAGTTGCACGAGTGGAAGCTGGAACCCAGTGTGGCCTACCGGCTCTTTCAGCTCTGAGGGGAACCTGAGATAGACCTGTTCATCAGTTCGGACAACTACCAGTTGCCTCGCTTCTGCTCTTGGCAGGCCCACCCCTCCAGGGTGGTGGCGGGTGCGTTCCTCATCTCGTGTTCGAGAGGCCTTATGTACGCCTTCCCACCCACTCCACTAATTACCAAGACATTGTTCAGGACCCTCCATGACAAAGCCCCGCTCATCCTGATAGCCCCTTGATGGCCCAGGCAACCATGGTTCCTGCTACTCCTCCAGCTATCGGTGGAGATTCCCATCCCATTGGGGAACTCTTCAGGTTTCCTGTCCCAGGAGGGGGGGCTCTCTTCTGCACCCCAACCTGGGGTCCCTGTCTCTGACAGCGTAGTTGCTGAAAGGGTGACCCTCGCCCCTTTCAACCTCTCGGTTGAGGTAGAAGAGATCCTGCTGGCTTCTCGTAAGACTTCCACCAGGAAAGTGTATGCCCTCAAATGGCGTAGGTTTTCAGTTTAATGTGCAGAGCACGGGACCGACCCATTCTCCTGCCCGGTGAGACTGGTGCTACAGTATCTTCTCCACCTCTCGCAATCTGGGTTTAAATCAAACTCCGTCAGGTTGTACCTCTGTGCCCTTGCGGCGCACCACCACCCGGTGGATGGCAAACACCTCTCAGTTCAACCGCTGGTGAACCCACTTCCTACAGAGTCTGCTTTTATCGAAGCCCCTGGTTTGCCCTCTGGTGACCGAGTGCGACCTCAAAGTGGTATTGGGGCAGCTCACTTGCCCACCCTTTGAGCCTCTGGCTAACTGCCACCTACGATACCTCTCGTGGAAGGTGGCATTTCTGGTTGCACTCACCTCTGCTCGCAGGGTTAGTGAGCTTCAGGCCTTAGTGGCGGAGGCGCCATATACCAGGTTCTACAAGAACAGGGTGGTGCTCTGCACACACCTTAAATTCCTTCCGAAGTTGGTATCGTCCTTCCACCTCAATAAGGAGGTGGTGCTTCCCACCTTCTTCCCAAGACCTCACTCCAGTAGGGGGGAGACAGTCCTCCACACTCTGGACTGTAAGAGGGCCTTGTCCTTCTACAGCGAGTGTACTCAGGGCCACCGCAAAGCTGCTCAGCTTTTTGTCTCGTACGACCCCAGTAGACTGGGGGAGGCGGTGACCAAACGTACACTGGCTTCCTGGGTGGCGGACTGTATTGTTCTCACCTATGAGCAGGGGGCACTCGCTGGAAGGCTGAGTCACGGCAAACCGTGTCAGGGCCATGACAGCCTCAGTGGCAAACCTGCGCTCCGTTCCGATGGTGGACATCTGCCGGGCTGCCACTTGGTCTTCAGTCCATACCTTCACAGCCCGTTACTGCCTGGAAAGGGAGTCCCGATGGGACAGTGCCTTTGGCCAGGACGTGCTCGTAATCTTTCTGGGGTTTAGGAAACTTCTACCCTCCGAGCCTTCTGTGTTCAAGCTACTGGAGTGCTAGTTCATTGGACACAGGGGTCCTACTGTGGTCTGTGGACACGGACATATTTGCTGCTGCTTGCGACTCCCCTTGGGGGGGAGTCCTATTTTTGCTATGGGCTTTCGGTAGCCTGTAGCTGGGGAGTCCCATATGTGAGGACTGACTTCCTGCTTTTTCCTGGAGAAAGCGTAGTTACTCACCTGTAACAGGTGTTCTCTGGGGACAGCAGGAATCGGTCCTCACAACCCTCCCTCCTTCCCTTGGAGTTGCTCCTTTACCATCTTTTATTTATTTTTGCCGTCTTTTAGCTATGTCATCTGACTGAGCAAGATGACACCTTTGGGTGGGTAGGGGACCACACATGCGTGGTAGCATCTCCCAAAGACTTTCTTTGAAAACTGGAGGGATGCTTCCATGAGTGCTCCGTTGGTGCCGATATCACCCCTATGTGAGGACTGATTCCTGCTGTCCCCAGAGAACACCTGTTACAGGTGAGTAACTATGCTTTCTCTCCCTGTCCCCCCCATTGGCAGGCTCTGCAAAGGTTTACATGGTATCGTGGTCCCTGATTGGTGGGGGGGGGGAGGGGAGGTGGGGTGAACATCCAAAAGCCCATGAGCCCCTGCTCTTGGGCCCCTTGACTCATTTGGTTTGCACAGCAGCTGCTAAAACAGTCTAGAGGGTTTTCAAGAGGTAGTGTTTCTCTCAGTCCCTGGAGGCCAGGTAAGTGGACATAGTCACTGCTTTGACCTTTTTTTTTTAAATTTTATTTACAATTATTCAACATAAACTCATACAACATCAACTCTTTAATTAACAGAAACATCCAGCTTTCTATTTCCCCCTCACATAGACCCTCCCCCTCCCTAGTCCCCTCCTGAGCACAGGAGCCAACCTCTGGACACCCTTTAGTAGAGTTTCTGATGCACAAACATAACAAAATAAAATTACTCAGCATGTAGATAGTCATGGCCTAATGGGAGACAGCCAACATGGCTTTAGACAAGGAAGATCTTGTCTTACTAATCTGTTTTGTTTTATAGTGTATCTGGACTTTCAGAAAGCCTTTGACAAGGTCCCTCATCAGAGACATTTGGCAAAACTAGAGTCATGGGATAGGAGGCAGTGTACTACTGAGGATCAGGAACTGGTTAAAAGATAGAAAGCAGAGGGTAGGGCTAAATGGCCAATTTTCCCAATGGAGAAAGGTGAATAGTGGTGTACCCCAGGGATCTGTGCTGGGTCCGCTGCTTTTTGACATATTCATAAATGACCTGGAAAGTGGAATAACGAATGAGGTTATCAAATTTGCAGATGACACAAAACTATTTAAAGTTGTTAAAACCCAAGAGGATTGTGGAAAATTGCAAGAGGATCTTGATAAATTGGAAGACTGGGCATCAAAATGGCAGATGAAATTTAATGTGGACAAGTGCAAAGTTATGCACCTAGGGAAGAACAACCCAAACTATGGTTACACGATGCAAGGTTCCACATTAGGAACCACCACCCAGGAAAAAGATTTAGGCGTCATTGTGGACAACATGTTAAAACCTTCGGCCCAGTATGCAGCGGCGGCCAAGAGAGCAAATAGAATGCTAGGTATCATAAGGAAAGGAATGGAAAATAAAGCAAAAGATGATATAATGCCTCTATATCGTTCCATGGTGAGACCGCACCTTGAATATTGTGTGCAATTCTGGTCTCCGTATCTTAAAAAGAATATAGCGTTATTAGAAAAGGTTCAGAGAAGAGCCACCAAAATGGTAAAGGGGATGGAAGGATACTCCTATGAAGAAAGGCTAAAAAGGTTAGGGCTCTTTAACCTGAAAAAGAGATGGCTGAGGGGAGATATGATAGAAGTCTATAAATTAATGAACGGAGTGGAACGGGTAAACGTAGATCGATTGTTTACGTTATCAGAATATAGAAAGACTAGGGGACATGCAATGAAGCTACAGTGTAAACTATTTAAGACTAATAAAAGAAAATATTTTTTCACTCAGCATGTAATCAAACTCTGGAATTTTTTACCGGAGGATGTAGTAAAGGCTGTTACTGTAGCTGGGTTTGAAAAAGGTTTGTACAAGTTCCTAGAGGAAAGCTCCATAAACCATTATTAAGAAGGGACCCAGGATATCAATGCTTGACCCAGTACAAGCATTGTGGAATCTGTGTCTTTTGGGGAAACTGCTAGGTACATATGACCTAGATTGGTCCCTGTTGGAAACAGGATACTGGGCCTGATGGACCTTGGTCTGACCCAGTATGGCTTATCTTATGTAAAGCTCACCATTTTTATTTTTTATTTTTTTATTTAGACAGTTTTGTATACCGCCTTATCCTTCAATCAAAGCGGTCACAACACAATTGGGGGATACATTTAACACGCGGGGATATGAGACACATACACTAATACTTACAGGGAACATGGGCAGTGGAGGGTTAAGTGGCTTGCCCAAGACCACAAGGAGCATCTGTGGGACTAGAAACCCCAGTCCTTCCGGCCC
Source organism: Ichthyophis bannanicus (assembly GCA_033557465.1). Lineage (NCBI taxonomy): Eukaryota > Metazoa > Chordata > Amphibia > Gymnophiona > Ichthyophiidae > Ichthyophis > Ichthyophis bannanicus. The sequence goes on along the minus strand of CM066031.1, from coordinate 421,625,121 downwards.
AAGGTTGCTGTCCTCTAGTGGGATTTGAACCCCCGACCTTCCGGCCTGAAGTACCTTGCCCCAACCACTAGGCTACTCCTCCCTCCTCCCTCCTCCCAACCATGCATCTCCCTTATCGTCCCCCCTTCCCCAATCCTTCACCCTTCCCCCCTGGCATGGCGCAGCCTCCCCTGTCATCCCAAGACACTGATACTCCAAGCAACAACATTCGAAATGCCCTCCACTGCACATACCATTCACATATCCGCTGAAATTGCGGCACTTTCTATTGCCTAATTGCTGTACTCTGACTCATTCTGTAAACATAGTCCACCTTATTTAACATTTTCCACATGGCAGGCAGATCCACAGCCTTCCACCCATAGGCCACAGCCAGCCTAGCAGCCACCAGGAAGAGCACCACAAATCTCCTCAAGCATTTATCTACCTGCACCGGCAGTACCTTCAACAAGATCAGAGTGGGATCAAGCAGGACTTCTTGACCCATTATTTCACTCACCATCCCTATTACTCCCTTCCAAAATTCCCTCATATTCACATATCTCCATCACATGTGTATGAAGTTCCCTTCTTGCCCACATCTCCTCCAGCATCTGGAATCAATCATACCACCTCAAATATCTTAGCCAATTGAGCTGGAGTTATATAATATCTATAGGCCACTTTATATCCATTTTCAACCAATGCGACTGACAGGGAGATCTTTGCATGCCCCCCCCCCCCACACACACACTCTCTGTCAGTCCTCCTTCCGCCACCCTAGGTCCAAATCATACTCCCACATTTGTATATTAAATGCCCCTTTCTCTTTGTTTGTCAATAATGCCCTGTACAGTCCTGCTAATAATGCCTTCCCATCCTGATGTTTTTCATAGAGCCCCTCAAAGGGGGTCATCTCCCTCTTAAGTTCTGCAGAGATACACAGACCTCCCAAATAATGCACCACCTGCAAATAATGAAAATAATCTCTCTCCTCCAACCCAAATTCTTCCCATAGATTCCCAAAGGGTCTGATCTCACCCTTTTGGCCCACACAGTGCCCCACAGCACACAAATCTTTACTGTCCCGTTCCTCAAACACCCCCTATGCATACAGCCTGGCTGAAAAGAGTCATTAAATTGAAACGGCACCCACTGAAACCCATCCTTAAGTCTTACAACCTTTGCCTTAAGTCTCTTCTAACTCTGCAACCCAGCTCTCATAAAGGGATTAAGTTTCTCCTATAGTACCCACTCTTCCTTTTCCCCAAATCCACCCCATCAACTTATCCCATTCAACCCCAACTCTTTCCAACTGCCTTAAGCCCCTCCTGCTTCCGCCATCCAAACAGCACCCTTAACTATGTGGCATTATAGTATTGTACCATATGGGGTACCCCCAACCCACCCATTCCCAGGGTAGACACAGCATCTTCTCCCATATCCTAGGGAGCCTTGTCCACCAACTAAAATCAAAGATCATCTTCTGCAACGTTTTCAAGACCTTTACGGGAGCCTCAGTTGGATGGACAATGAACAGAAACAACACCCTAGGCAGCACATTCATTTCTACGATGGCGATCCTTCCTAACTAACTAGTCATCAAAACACACCACTGGCTCAAATCCTTCTGCAGTTACTGTATAAGAGTGTTAAAGTTCAACTGATAGAGCTTCCGCCAATCTGCTGACAGCTGGATGCCAAGATACTGAATCAATTCTCTCTCCCACTTAAAGGGGAATGACTCACACACTGTCTACTCCACCCATCTTTCCATAGTTAAAATGAGAACCTTGAACTTCCCATATTCATTATGTATCCCAAAATCTGACTGCTCTCATGAAGATCTTCAACAAGACCGATAGGGTCATGATAGGCTGCTGGATAGCAAAAATCACATCATCTGCAAAAAGGGCAATACAGTGCTCCTCCTCGCCTACCAGCATGCCCCTATAAGAAAAGAAATACCATACTGGGTCAGACCAAAGTTAATCAAGCCCAATATCCTGTTTCCAGCAGTGGCCTGTTCAGGTCACAAGTACATGGCAGGATCCCAAAGAGGTACACAGGTTCCATAATGCTGGTCCCGGGGTGAGCAGTGGATTTCCCAGGTCCTCTTTAATAATGGTTTAAGGCCCTTTCCTCCAGGAACTTGTCCAAATCTTTTTTAAATCCAGCTATACCATCAACTTTTACTACATCTTCCCGTAACAAATTCCAGAGTTTGATAACGCGTTGAGTAAAAAAATAGTTTTCTTATTTGTCTTAAATGGGTTACATTGTAGCCACATTTTGGTGGTGTAAACAGATCTACATTTACCCATTCCACTCCATTCATTAATTTATAGACTTCTATCATATTCCCTGGGGTACTCCACTATTCACCTTTCTCTATTGAGAAAATTGGCCATTTAGCCCTACTCTCTGCTTTCTATCTTTTGATCAGTTTCTCATCCACAATACTACAAGGTGCGATCAAAAAGTATCAAGACTATGTGCTCAATCTATGTAAAATAGTTAATATTTTCTCTGTAAAATTGCTATGTGCTCAAAAATGTTCTATGTAATTGATATTTACCATGTTCTCTGTAAACCGCCCCTGATCTCTGGAAGGGGCGGTATAGAAAAGCGCACAAATAAATAAATAAATAAGACTTGTACAATAATACAAGAAGTATAACATTGACAGTTATTGCACTCAGTCCCCCTTCAAAGTAGTCCCCTTCTGTTAAAACACACTTTCTCCAGCGTTCCTGCCACTGCTGGAAACAATTTTGAAATACCTCTTTTGTTATGCTGTGAAGCTGCTGTATTGAATTTTGCTTAATGATCTCCAAGTCATGGAATCTCCTTCCTTTCAGTGGTAGTTTCATTTCTGTAAACAAGAAAAGGTCAGAGGGAGTGAGATCAGGTGAGTATGGAGGCTGACGGACTTGCTCGATTTGGGGTGTGGCCAAGGACTGCTGGACAAGATCTGATTTGGGAGCTGGGGCGTTAGCGTGATGAAGCAGCCCATCACTATTCCTATGCAACTCCGGCCTCTTACAGTGAACTGCATCCCTCAAACGAGTCAGAACTTGGACATAGTACTCCTTAATGATGGTTTGTTTTTTTTGGAGCATACTGATGATGAACAATACCCTGATATCAAAGAAGACTGTGAGCATGACCTTGACCTTGCTCCTCACTGATGGGCTTTCTTGGGTCTGGGAACAAGCTTGAAGTCAGTCCTCACATATGGGTGATGCCTGTGCCGATGGAGCCCTCGCAGAAGCATCTCCCCAGCTTTCAAAGAAAGCCTTTGGGAGATGCCATCAGGCATGTGTGGTCCCCTTCGTGCCCAAGGATGCCATCTTGCCTCAGTCTCCTTTTTTCCGCGGAGCCCACCAGACGTCTGTCTGTCTCACACCCGGAAAGAGTATCCGTTTTTTGATTTATTTATTTATTTATTTATTTATTTATTTATTACTCTTTTTCTCTGGCCTTGCACTGGTACTCTTCCCGCCCCAGAGTGCACTGCTCGGCATTGCATCTCGGGCCCGTTAAAATTTTCTCTCTTTTCCTCAGTGCGGTTAGCTCCTTTTTTTTTTTTTTTTTTAATTTTTTAACCACTGGCAGAGCCTTGGATCTTCGACCTAGCTGGGGCCCTATTTCCTCCCCATGGCCTCTAGTGGCTTCAAGAAGTGTGATTGGTGCTCAAGTGTCATGTCCCTCACTGACATTTTTTATTTTATTTTTTTATTTAACAGTATTTTTAAACCGCCTTATCTTATTAATCAAGGTGGTATCACAGCAAACAATCGGGTAAAGTGAGTGTGTTAATCATGCAGTGAGGGTGCAATTTAGTTGAGTGTGTGTTGTATCGTGTGCTAGATTGGGGTGAGCTATGTACAAGGTGTGGTGTGTTGCGTGCTAGAATGGTTTGAGCTATGTACAGTGTGGGCTATATACAGTGGTGCTGTAAAACATTATCTGTACAGGCAGCAATATGTGCTGTTATACATTCTCTTAGGTTATGTGATGTGTCCATAGTGTTCTATGAACAGCATGGTTTTTAGCTGTTTTCTAAAGTCTTTGAGGTCTGTAGTTGTCCTCAAGTCGTCTGGTAGTTTGTTCCATATAGTTGGAGCAGCCATGGAGAGAGCTCTGTCTGTTGTGTCCTTGCGTGTGTGTTTGAATTCACCTGGGGTGCTGACTCGGTTGCGTGTTTGTTTTCTTCTAGGACGAGTGCTGTTGTCTGGTTGAATGAGGGTGTGTAGGCTGTTGGCTGATGTGTGCTGATTTATCTTAAATAGGTTTATGATAGTTTTGTATCTGATGCGTGCACCGATTGGGAGCCAGTGTAAGTCTTTTAAGGTGGGTGTGATGTGGTCCTGTCTTGCAGTACCGGATATTATTCGTGCTGCAGTGTTTTGTGCTAGCTGGAGTGGTTTGAGGGCTTGTTTCGGTAGTCCCAAGTATATCGGATTGCAGAAGTCCAGTATTGGGGTTATCAGTGCTTGGAGGACGGTACGAAAGTGTTCTGGGGCAAGGAGTGGTTTCAGTCTCCTGATGATTCGCATCTTGTAGTAGACTTTTTGTATTGTTTTGTCTATGTGTGGCTTGAGGCTTAGCTTATTGTCCAGAGTAACTCCAAGGTATCTCACTTCTGATTTTATTGGAATAGTAGTGTTTTGTATCTTGATGTTTGGCGGGTGTATGAAGCTTTGGTTCCGAGTGATTATTAGAGCTTCAGTCTTGTTGTAGTTTATTGCGAGGTTGTTGTTTTGACACCAGCTCGTCATTTGGGTAAGGCAGTCTGTTATCTTGGAGAAATCCGGGTTGTCGATTTCTATCGGGGTGTATATCATGATGTCGTCTGCATATATTGTGTATTGAATGTTGTTCTCTTTCATGATGTCGCATATCGGTTGGATGTAGATGTTAAATAGGAGAGCTGAAAGTGCGGATCCTTGAGGTACTCCTTGACGGACATTTATGGGTCGGGAGGTGTTGTGTCCCACCTTGACCTGTAGCTGTCTTTCGGTTAGGTATGAGTGGAACCATTTCAAAGTGATACCTTGTATACCAGTGTTCTTTAGTCTTTCCAGGAGCGTGTTGTGGTCCACTGTGTCGAAGGCTGAGGAGATGTCGATGAAGATCATTATGATTCCCTTCCTGTTGTTGTCAATTATTCTTAGGATGCTGTCTCCGATGCCTTGGAGGACTGTGGCCTGTGCAAGAAAATGTCATCCAAGGCCTTCAAGAGCCAACGGCAGCAGCACGACAAGTTCTTGCTAGAGTCTTCAGTGATACCACACTCTAAGGACCCCTCTGAAGCCTCGGACTCCCATGGTGACTCCACAGGCCCCAAGCGAAACCGCAGGTCCTCTGAGCGGAGCTCCTCGGTTGGGGAACACAAGAATAAAAAGAAACCTTCAAGGGCCACATGTGTGAATGGATCCAGGAAGGCAGATAAGTCCCGAGCCAGATCCCGCAGTCCATGCCACTCGTCTGAGGGCACGGAGCGGGAGTGGCCTACCAAGGTTGTCTGAAAGGAATCCTTCGATGATTGGCCTCAGACCCCCAAGGCCATCCTCGTCGAGGACTCCCTTTCAGGGGAACCAGCGCCATGCCTGAGTCCCTCTGTGCTAGTATTGATGGCTGCGGAGCCTTCTGGACTGGAAATGAGAATGGCGGCCTTGGCGCATATCTTGTCTGCCTTCATGGCTCAGCAGTGAGCCCTGATACCTGTCTCCGCCAGGTCATCTGTCCAGACCACTGGGCCCTTGACATTGAGGACATCTCTGGCCATCAAGCTGATCCTCGAGAGCATGCAGCCTCGAGTCGATCCTCGACATGATCCTCGAAATGGTCTCGATCCCGGTCTCATTCCACAGGTCTGAGGTCCTCCCCAGCAAGTGCCCAAGGCTTCCGCCATGGAGCCTCTAAGGGACCCGCATTGGGTTCGGGGCAAGATCATCCAGACCAGGCTCGGGGCTGGATCATCTGGCCCAGCCCTCTCTCAACTTCTCCACCTATTACTCGGACTGAGAGACAGAGGACAAGGAGGCCCTTGAGACTCGTTGCCATCACAATGTACTCTTGGACCCATTCCCCTCAGAGACTCGGCGCCAATCACCGCCCGAGGACAATGATGTTCCTCTATTTCATACAGGACATGTCAAAGGCATTGGTATTCGCCATTGAGTCAGAGGAGGACCCTCGCACAGAGGAGCTCGAGAACCTCCAGTACAAGGCCCCACCAAGGGAAGCACTATCTGTGCCCATCCCATCCATCCTGGAACAGCTGCTTTTCTGCATGTGGGAAACACCGGTGTCAGTGCCCATGTTGAGCCGACGGCTTGACTCGATGTATTGAGTCTGCCAGAGCACGGGTGTCCAGAAAGCACAGCTGCCAGATAGCCATGCATCTGCTCAAGAGTCAGAAGAGACACTCCTCGGTGCCCCCAGGTAGGAAGGCCTGCACCCTGGATGCCCTTGGCAGGAAGTGCTACCAGGGCTCGATGTTTATCAGCCGGATCCAGTCTTACCAGCTGTACGTGGGCATGTACCTGAGGGACATGGCGAAGGAACTCGCCGGGTTTTCGGCTGGTCTTTCCATGGAGCCCCTACAATGGTTCCAGACCCTGGCCAAAGCCATCCATGAGTGCTCTCTTTGACTCGAGCAGCCTATGACTGCTTCAAGTCGGCAGCTAGAGTAGCCAAGGTGGGCATCGGTGCCTGACACCAAGCTTGGCTACAGTCTTCCGACCTGGAACAATGGGTTTAGGACAAATTGGTTGGTATCCCCTGCCAGGGAGAGAATCTCTTTGGCAAACCCATGACTGATAAGGCTGCCAAGTTGGAGACTGAGTTCATGACGAGGATCAGGCTCTCCAAGAAGATCGCTACCTTTCCCTGACTGAAGGGCTCGAGTAAAAAGCCGTTATATGTGAGGAAGGAAGTTGCTTACAGAAACTACCCACAGTATCAAGCTTCCCCAGCAGGGTCAGCAGACCAAGAGACACGGGCATGGCCCTCGTAAGCAGAAGACTCCCCACCCCCCAGGCACAGACCCCGGCCCAGCCTGGTGGGAGTTTTTGACTTCTTAGGCATAGCCTCTCCACCCCTAGGAAGTCAGCAGCCCACAGGGGGATGTCTCATCCACTTTGCCCATCGGTGGCCAGTCGTTACCACTGACACTTGGGCACTCCAAGTAGTCAAGGAGGGTTATCTCCTCCACCTGGCACAGACACCCCCTCCCTTTCTTCCCAGGAGAGCAACCCAGGGCTCCCCTTCACTGGGATCTACTACTGAAGGAACTCACAGGTCTCCTCGAGGACAGGGTAGTGTAGCCGGTGCCCCGGCACCTCTGGGGCAAAGGGATCTACTCCAGGTACTTCCTCATGCCAAAAAGAACAGGGGGCCTAGGGCCAATCCCAGAATTACAGAACCTGAACAGGTTCCTGTTGAGGGAGAAGTTAAAGATGCTCTCCCTTGGAACATTGCTTCCTTACCTCCTGCAGGGAGACTGGATGTGCTCCTTGGATCTGAAGAATGCTTATACCCATATCCTCATTCATCCCAGCCACAGGCAGCATCTCCGATTCGTGGTGGGGGCGGCCATTATCAGTACCGGGTGCTACCCTTCGGCCTGGCTTCCGCCCCCAGAGTCTTCACCAAATGCCTGGTGGTAGTCGCTGCCTACCTCCGTCTCCAAGAGACCTTCATCTTTCCCTACCTGGACAACTGGCTCATTAAGGGGGAGACATGGCCACAGAGGTGCAGCAGGACACGACCCGCACCATTTGCGTCCTGCAACATCTGGGGTTTGTGATAAACTGCCCAAGTCTCACTTCCTCTCGACAGTGTCTGGAGTTCATCGGGGCAAGGCTGGACACGGTTCAGGCCAAAACCTTTCTCCCCCTGGACAGGTCCGACCATCTCAAGGCACTGACTGCAGACATTCAGCACTGTCCCTCGGTATCTGCTCATCTCCTGCTACTCATACTCTGCTACATGGTCTCCACGGTCCATGTTACCCCAGACACCTGTCTTCATATGAGGGTGGCCCAGTGCTGCTTCCATGCCCAGTGGACTCAGGCCACGGGCCTACTCCGAGACAGTGTGTCAATGACCCACCCGCTGGCAGAGTCCCTGAACTGGTGGCAAAACACACAGCACCTTCGAGTGGGGATGCCCTTTCAGTCTTTCCCCCCCCCCCATAGGGTCCTCACTATGGACGCCTCCTTGCTGGGCTGGGGAGCACACTGCAAGGTACTCTGCACTCAGGGCAGTTGGTCTGAGGCAAAAAGCCAGCAGCAGATCAACCTCCTGGAGCTCTGGGCTATACACTTGGCTATCCGGGCCTTCCGCCACTGTCTGCAGCGCCAGTAGGTGCTGGTCCAAACAGACAATCAAGTGGCAGTGTTCTATGTAAACAAACAAGGGGGCATGGAGTCCCGCACCCTCTGCAATGAAGCAGTGGCTCTTTGTTCCTATGCAATTTGCCAAGGGATGCTCCTGTGGATAGTGTACCTGCCGGGACAGAATAACGCCCTGACGGACAGACTGAGCAGTGTCCTCCAGCAACATGAGTGACAACTGGACCCCAGGGTGACCAATCAGCTCTTCTGATTCTGGGGGACACCTATAGTGCATCTCTTTGCCAGCCCAGACAACTCCCAATTGCCCCGCTTCTGCTCCAGGCAGCCCTACCCGTCTCAAGTGGCTGCGAATGTCTTTTTCATCCCATGGTGGGAGGACCTTCTGTACGTCTTCCTGCCCATACCATTGCCAAGACCCTCTTCAGGGCTCTTTGCGACAGGGCATTGCTGATTCTGGTGGCTGCATGGTGGCTCAGGCAACCTCTCGGGGAAGGTGGATCAGGTTCTTTTAGCCTCTAGTAAGACCTTCACCAGATGAGCCTACACCTCAAGCGGCGCAGGTTTTCAGTGTGGTGTGCGGAGCAACGGGCGAACCTGTTCTTGTGCTCGGTGCAGCTGGTGCTGCAATACCTGCTTTATTTGTCACAATCTGGGCTCAAATCCAATTCTGTCAGGGTACACCTGTGAGTGCTCTTGCGGTGCACCACCACCCTGTTAAGGGCAAGTCCCTTTCGTGCAGCTTCTTGTTACCCACTTCCTGTGGGGTCTCTTGTTGTCTAAGCCCCCCATCTGCCTACCAACGGCGGAGTGGGACCTCAATGTGGTGCTAGCGCAGCTCACTGGGCCATCATTCAAGCCCTTAGCTACCTGCCATTTGAGGTATCTTTCATGGAAAGTCATCTTCCTGGAGGTGCTCACGTCCACTGGCAGGGTTAGCGAGTTCCAAGCCTTGGTGGCAGAGCCGCCCTACACCAGGTTCTACAAAAACAGGGTTGTTCTCTGCACGCACCCCAAATCCCTCCCGAAGGTGGTGTCCCCATTCCACCTCAATCATGACATGGTGCTCCCCACCTTCTTTCTGCGGCCTCATGCCAGCAGGGTGGAGGCTGTCCTCCATACTCTGGATTGTAAGAGGGCCCTGTTCTCCTGTCCTTCTACCTTCAATGTATCCAGGGCCACCACAAAACTTCACAGCTTTTCGTTTCCTATGACTCCAGTTGGCTGGGAGAGGTGGTGACCAAGTGGATCCTGACCACCCAGGTGGTGGACTGCATTGCCCTCACCTATGAACAGTCTGAGCTCTTGCTGGAGCGTGGGGTCACGGTGCACAATGTCAGGGCCATGGTAACTTCTGCATTCTGTCACGATGATGGACATCTGCAACTCATTACTGCCTGGAGAGAGTGTCCCGATGGGACAGCACCTTCAGCCATGCCATGCTTTGTAATCTGTTCGGGTTTTAGGCAACTCAAACTCTCCAACCCTTCTGTGTTCAGGCTACCAGAGTGTTGGTTCCTCACTGGACACAGGTCCTTCTGGAGTCTGTAGCCTTGGACTCAATTGCTGCTGCTCATGGCTCCCCTTGGGGGCATCCGTATTTTTCTATGGGCTTTCGGTAGCCCGTAGCTAGGGAGTCCCATATGCAACAGCTTACTTCCTGCTTGTTCCTGGAGAAAGCATAATTACTCACCTGTAGCAGGTGTTCTCCGGGGACAGCTGGAATCGGTCCCTCAGAACCCTCCCTCCTTCCCATGGAGTTGGTTTTCTATCATTTTTACTGTCTTTAGCTATGTCATCGGACTTAGGCAAAATGGCACCCTTGGGCGGGAAGTGGACCACGTATGCATGGTGGCATCTCCCAAAGGCTTTATTTGAAAGCTGGGGAGATGCTTCTGCGAGGGCTCCGTAGGCACCGACATCAGCCATATGTGAGGACTGATTCCTGCTGTCCCTGGAGAATACCTGTTATAGGTGAGTAACTAAGCTTTTTCTGCTAGCCATTCCTCTCTCTATACACCCAAGCATCCTTTTGGCTTTTGCAGTCACCTTTTCTACCTGTTTAGCTACTTTGATCCTCAGACACAATTATGCCCAGGTCCCGCTCAAATTCCCTGCCCTCCATCCATGGCAGTCACCCCAATCAAGACATTACATTACTCATCAACATTGTAATAATAATGGGTGATTTCAATTACCCCGGTATCGACTGGGTCACGGCAGGACATGCTAGGGAGAAAAGGTTTCTAGGTGAAATAAATGACTGCTTCATGGAGCAGCTGATTCATGAACCAAGAAGAGGGGAATCCATTTTGGACCTAGTCCTTAGTGGAACACATGATCTGGTGCAAGAGATAAGGCTGTTGGGGCCATTTGGCAATAGTGATCATAGCATAATCACGTTTGATTGATTAAATAAATAGAGGAAGGATGGCAAGGAAATCCACAGTACTACCTTTTAATTTTCAAAAGGGAAACTATGATAAAATGAAGAAAATAGTTCAGTTAAAACTAAAAGGAGCAGTTGCAAAGGTTAAAGATTTACATCAAGTGTGGCTGTTTAAAAAATACTGTCTTGGAAGCCCAGACCAGCTGTATTCCACGCTTTAAGAAAAGTGAAAGGAAGGCCAAAAAACTGCCAACATGGTTTAAAGGTAAGATCAGAGATGCTGTTGTAGCCAAAAAAGCATCTCTCAGGAAATGGAAAAAGGAGCCAAATGACAAAAACTGGAAACAACGTAAGCACTGGCAAATTAGATGCAAGGCATTGATAAGGCTGACAAAGAGAGAATTTGAAAAAAACACTTGCTGTAGAAGCAAAAACGCAAAATAAAAACGTCAAGTACATTCATAGCAAAAAACCTGTGAGAGAGAGGGGTAAAAGGGGCACTAAGAGGGGACAAGACCTTAATGGAGAGACTGAATGAATGAATTCTTTATTTCAGTTTTTACTGAAAAAGATGTAGGAAAGTTACCCATGACTGAAGTGGTATTTAACTGTGATTCATTGAAAGAATTGAAAGAAATATCGATAAACCGGGAAGATGTATTGCAGCTATTTGATAAACTAAAGAGTAGCAAATCACCTGGACCAGATGGTATACATCTGAGGGGGTTGAAAGAACTGAAATATAAGATTGCAGACCTACTATTAGTAATTTGTGACTATCTTTAAAATTATCCATAATACCTGGAGATTGGTCATTTGCCACTGTAACGCCAGTTTTTAAAAAGTGTTCCAGGGGTGGTCCAGAAAGCTACAGACTGGTGAGCCTGATGTCAGTACTGGGCAAAATGATAGAAACCATTATAAAGAACAAAATTACTGAACATGTAAGATAGTCATGATTTAATGGGAGAAAGCCAACATGACTTTAGCCAAGGAAGGTCTTGTCTTACTAATCTGTTATAAGTTTTTGAAGGTATAATTAAACAGGTAGATAAAGGTGAGCCGGTTGATATAGTGTATCTGGATTTTCAGAAAGCCTTTGACAAGGTCCCTCATGAGAGACTCTTGACTAAATTAAAAAGTCATGGGAAAGGAGGCAGTGTACTATTGTGGATCATGTACTGGTTAAAAAATAGAAAGCAGAGGGTAGGGCTAAATGGCCAATCTTCCCAATGGAGAAAGGTGAATAATGGAGTACCTCAGGGATTTGTACTGGGTCCACTGCTTTTTAACTTATTCATAAATGACCTGGAAATGGGAATAAAGAGTGAGGTGATCAAATTTGCAAATGACACAAAATTATTCAAAGTTGTTAAAACCCAACAGGATTGTGAAAAATTGCAAGAGGACCTTGATAAATTGGAAGACTTGGATGTTCAAATGGCAGATGAAATTTAATGTGGAGAAGTGCAAAGTTCTCCAGGACCAAGCAGGAAGTCAGTCCTCACTTATGGGTGACGTTGGCGCCGACGGAGCCCTCGCGGAGCAATTTTCCCCAGCTTTCAAAGAAAGCCTTTGGGAATTGCAGCGCGCATGCGCGGTCGTCTTCCCGCCCGAGGGTGCCATCTTAGCCAGTCTTCTTTTTTCCACGGAGCCCTACAGACGTCCCCGTCTTGTCCCCGCGAAAAAGTTGATTTTCTTCTTTATTTTATCCTTTTTTCCTTCGGTTCTACGCCGATCTTTTTCCCGCCCGGACTCGCGACGCCGGTCACGAGTCCTCTTACTTTTTTCGGTTTTTCTGACTTAGTCAGCTTTCGTTTTCGGTTTTCCCTGGCAGCCCGGTCCTTTGACCTCGCAGGGGCCCTTTTTCCCCCGATGGCTGCCAGTGGGTTTAAGCGGTGTGGTCGGTGTGACCGAAATATGTCACTAACCGACACACACGACTTTTGCCTCCGCTGCCTGGGCCCGGATCATGAGGAACTGATCTGTGGGCCCTGCAGCAAAATGTCCTCGAAGGCGTTGAGAAGTCGGCGGCATCAGCGTGAGAGAATCTTCGCTGACCCCAGCCGTACCCGGAGCTCGTCGGAGGCCTCCGCGTCGAAAGGCTCCAGCTCGGACCGTCGCCGGAGTTCCTCCGACCGGGGTTCTCCCTCCGGGGACCATCGTCGGAAGGTGAAACCCGCGAGGGCGGCGTCGGTGGATGCTCCTGGTTCCGCGAGGGCCAGGTCGCATAGCCCCGACAGCCGCCCCGGGTCCTTGGAGAAGGAACACATCCCGAAGCGACCTCGCCTGGAGTCGGAGATGCCTGCCCGGGTAAGTCCTGTGGTCCTTCTGGACTCGCCTCCGCGACAGCCGACGTCGGGCCCGACGCCGTCGGGGCCCGAGTCGGGGGCTGCTGGGTCGCCTGAGCTCGGACTCAGGTTGACGGCCTTGGAGAGCAGACTGTCTGCCTTCATGGACCAGCAGAGGGCACTGCTCGCTGGCTTCGCTGGCGCCGCTGCCCCGACCGCCGGGACGTCGACGTCCAAGTCGACCCCGGAGACCGAGCCGATCCTCGAGTCGATGAGAACTCGAGTCGATCCTCGGTCGAGGTCACCCTCGGCCTCCCGTTCGGGACCAAGGTCGCCGACGCCGACTCCCTCGGCGTCGGGGCGGCTGGCGCCGCGCCCTGCCCGGGCCGACCCCACCGAGTCCTCGTCGGAGTCGGTCTGGGAGTCTGAAGAGGAAGAGTCGCCTGATTCTTTCCGGACTCGGTGTGTCCCATCGGACTCACCGGAGTCCGAGCCTCGGAAGCAGTCCCCCCCGGAGGATGCCCGGTTCTCGGACTTCGTTAGGGATATGGCCAAGGCTTTGGCCTTCCCTGCGGATCCCGAGGAGGAGCCTCGAGCCGAAGAGCTCGACGCCCTCCAGTATGACTCTCCCGCGAGGGAACACTTTACTGTACCGGTTCCTCCTATGCTGGAACGACTACTCTTCCGCATGTGGGAGAGTCCGGCCTCCTCGCCGGTCCTGAGCAAGCGGGTCGATTCTATCTATCGAGTCCGCAAGAGCCCTGGCTTTCAAAAGGCACAGCTGCCACACCATTCCATGGTAGTGGAATCGGCCATGCATCGTCTTAAGAGCCAGAAGATGCACTCCTCGGTGCCTCCTGGAAGGGAGGCCCGTAACCTGGATGGCCTTGGCAAGAAGTGTTTCCAGGGCTCTATGCTCGCATGTCGTGTCCAGACTTACCAGCTATACATGGGCATGTATCTCCGGGATCTGGCTAAAGAGCTAGCCGGGTTCTCCGCTGGTCTGTCCGAGGAACCCTTGCGGAGGTTCCTGGCCTTGTCCACTGGCATTCGGGAATGCTCAAAGTTCATGTCCCGAGCAGCCTATGATGGCTTTGAAGCATCGGCTCGAGTGGCCGCAGCCGGCATCGGTGCCCGCCGACAGGCTTGGCTTCAGTCGTCAGACCTTGAGCCCTGGGTGCAGGACAAGTTGGTCGATGTCCCCTGCCGAGGCGAAAACCTCTTTGGCAAGCCCATGGCGGAAAAGGCTGCGCAAATTGAGACTGAGACTCTCACCAGGACCAGGCTTTATAGGAAGACCTCCGCCCCTTCCCAGAAAAAGAAGGGCTCGGGGAAAAGGTCCTTTTACCCGAGGAAGGCGGCTGCCTACAAACAATACCCCCATTATCAGGCCCCTGCAGCTCCCCAACAGGGCCAGCAGGCCAAGGGACGGGGTAATGGGTCCCGTAGGCAGCAAGCCCCCAAGCCTGCACCACCAGCCCCTGCTCAGCAGGGTGGGGGTTTTTGACTCACACAGCATAGCCTTTCCCCCCCCGCTGGTTCCTCCCAGCACCGGAGGCCGGCTGGTTCACTTCGCCCACAGGTGGTCCAGCATCACCGCAGATACCTGGGTGCTTCAAGTCGTGCGAGAAGGCTATCTTCTCCACTTCCACCAGGTTCCTCCCTCCTATTTTCCGGGAGAACCTCCGCGACCCCCTCTGCACAGGGAATTACTCCTTCAGGAGTTAGCAGGTCTTCTGCAGGAACAGGCGGTGGAACCGGTGCCACACCACCTGAGAGGTCAAGGCTTTTATTCCAGGTATTTTCTGATACCAAAGAGAACAGGGGGCCTCAGACCCATCCTGGACTTGCGCAACCTCAACAAGTTCCTTGTGCGGGAGAAGTTCAAAATGCTTACCCTTGGAATCCTTCTGCCCTACCTCCAGCAGGGAGATTGGCTATGCTCCTTGGATCTAAAAGATGCCTACACGCACATCCTCATCCACCCAAGCCACCGCCAATACCTAAGGTTTGTGGTGGCAGGAAATCATTACCAGTACAGAGTACTGCCCTTTGGCCTGTCCTCCGCACCGTGAGTCTTCACAAAATGTCTCGCGGTCGTGGCGGCCCATCTCCGGCTTCACGGCCTCTATGTCTTTCCGTACCTCGACGACTGGCTCATCAGAGCAGCGTCCGCTCGGGAGGTCACCGACGCCACGCGCCGCACGGTGACTATTCTGCAGCACTTGGGCTTTGTTATAAACTTCGCAAAGTCCACTTTGCTCCCCTCACAGGATCTCGAGTTCATCGGCGCAAGACTGCACACTCCTCAGGCGCGAGCATACCTACCGCTCGACAGGGCTCAACGGCTCATGGACCTAGCCGACCGCTTTCGCAGCCAGCCCCTGGTCTCCGCCAGGCGCTTCCTGAGACTACTCGGCCATATGGCTTCCACCGTCCATGTGACCCCCAATGCCCGCCTGAATATGCGGTCTGCTCAATGGTGTCTCCGCCAGCAGTGGCGACAAGCCACAGGCGGCCTAGCAGACCTAGTGCGCGTCTCCGAGCCGCTGATCTCGTCTCTCCGGTGGTGGCTCCTACAGCCGAACCTGATGTTCGGAATGCCTTTCCAGTCACCTCAGCCAACACGGGTGCTGACCACCGATGCATCCCTCCTGGGCTGGGGAGCACATTGCCAAGAGGCACGTACTCAGGGCCTCTGGACCACGTGGGAGTCTGCTCAGCAGATCAACTTCCTGGAGCTCAGGGCGATCCGCCTAGCTCTCAGGGCCTTCTCCCACCTGACTTCCCACCAGTCCGTCCTTGTCCAGACGGACAATCAAGTTGCCATGTTCTACGTGAACAAGCAGGGGGGCACGGGCTCCTTCCTCCTCTGCCGGGAGGCACAGAAGCTCTGCTCTTGGGCCGTCAGTCACGGCATTCTCCTCAAGGCAGTTTATCTCCCGGGCCAAGAAAATTGCCTTGCGGACAAACTCAGCAGGGTCCTCCAGCCGCACGAGTGGCGTCTGGATCCCTTGGTAGTTCAGAAGCTCTTCCTCAAGTGGGGCCTCCCCACGGTGGATCTCTTTGCCAGTCCTCACAACCGGCAGCTTCCTCGCTTCCGCTCTCGTCAGCCACACCCCCTTCGGGTTGCGGCGGACGCTTTTCTGATCTCATGGTCGGGGAGCCTTCTGTACGCTTTCCCTCCCATCCCGCTAGTCTCTCGGACTCTTTTCAAGGTTCTCCGAGACAAAGCCTTCATGATCCTGGTGGCCCCTCGCTGGCCCAGGCAGCCGTGGTTTCCGTTCCTACTGCAACTGGCGGTGGCGGATCCAATCCCTCTGGGGGTACAACCGGATCTCCTCACTCAGGATCAGGGGTCCCTACTGCACCCCAACCTCAGGTCTCTCAACCTCATGGCCTGGCTGCTGAGAGGGTAGTCCTTGCTCCCCTTCTCCTGCCGGCGGAGGTGGAGGAGGTCGTCTTGGCTTCGCGACGGCCTTCTACCCGCAAATGTTACGCCCTTAAATGGCGTCGCTTTGCAGTCTGGTGTACCCAACAGTCTCAGGATCCCTTCTCCTGCCCGGTGTCGGTGATCTTGCAGTACTTGCTACACCTCTCTAATCTGGGACTTAAGTCCAACCCCGTCAAAGTTCACCTCAGTGCTCTTTCGGCACATCATGTGCCGGTGGACGGTAGACCTCTCTCAAGCGACCCTCTCGTAGCGAGGTTTCTCCGAGGTCTCCTTCTACTTAAACCACCTCTGCGCCCGCCAGCGCCTGACTGGGACCTGAATGTGGTTTTGCAGCGGATCACCTGTCCGCCTTTTGAACCTATGGCTACCTGTTCTCTCCGTTTTCTGTCTTGGAAAACACTGTTCTTGATAGCCCTCACTTCCGCTAGACGCGTAAGTGAATTGCAGGCCCTCGTGTCTGATCCCCCTTACACTAGGTTCTACAAGAATAGGGTAGTCCTACGGACTCACCCAAAATTTCTGCCTAAAGTGGTCTCCCCTTTTCACATCAATCAGGAGGTGGTACTTCCAACCTTCTTTCCCAGACCACACTCCAGCCGAGCTGAAACGGTCCTCCATACCCTGGACTGTAGAAGGGCATTGAACTTCTACCTTGACCGTACGCGGGAGCACCGTAAAGCTGCTCAGCTTTTTGTGTCTTTTGACCCCAATAAATTGGGGCTCCCAGTCTCCAAGCGTACTCTGTCCATCTGGGTTGCGGACTGTATCTCTTGGGCTTATGGGGCAGCCGGACTCTCCTTAGAAAGTCGAGTCACGGCTCATTGCGTTCGGGCAAAGGCTACGTCAGTGGCTTACCTCCGCTCTGTTCCGCTGGCAGACATCTGCCGGGCCGCTACTTGGTCTTCGAGCCAGACTTTTGCGGTCCATTACTGTCTCGAGAGGGAGTCCCGTAGGGACAGTGCTTTCGGACAGGCAGTCCTCCGTAATCTCTTTGAGGTCTGAGCAACTCCTACCCTCCATCCCGGATGTGGGCTACCGGTGGGTGATAATTCAGCGAAGATTCTATCCTTCTGTGCTGCTGAGCTAGAGGGAGCTCATTTTTGTGCTTAGGGTCTCCGGTAGCCTTGAGCTTGGGAGTCCCATAAGTGAGGACTGACTTCCTGCTTGGTCCTGGAGAAAGCGTAGTTACTCACCTGTAACAGGTGTTCTCCAGGAGCAGCAGGAATCAGTCCTCACTACCCTCCCTCCTCCCCTTGGAGTTGCAATCGTCTGCTTATGTTCTTTTTGCAAATTTTTTGCTGTCTTTTTTAGCTATGTCATCTGACTGGCTAAGATGGCACCCTCGGGCGGGAAGACGACCGCGCATGCGCGCTGCAATTCCCAAAGGCTTTCTTTGAAAGCTGGGGAAAATTGCTCCGCGAGGGCTCCGTCGGCGCCGACGTCACCCATAAGTGAGGACTGATTCCTGCTGCTCCTGGAGAACACCTGTTACAGGTGAGTAACTACGCTTTATGCACTAGAGAAGAACAACCCAAACTATGGTTACACGATGCAAGGTTACACATTAGACACTACCACCCAGGAAAAAGATTTAGGTGTCATCGTGGTTAACACATTGAAACTTTCTGTCCAGTGTGCAGTGGTGGCCAAGAAGGCAAATAGAATACTAGGAATCATAAGGAAAGTAATGGAGAATAAAACAAAAGATATTATAATGCTTCTGTATCTTTCCATGGTGCGTTTGCACCTTGAATATTGTGTGCAGTTCTGGTCGCCGTATCTTAAAAAGGACATAATGGAATTAGAAAAGGTACAGAGAAGAGCTACCAAAATAGTAAAGGGGATGGAAGGATATTCCTATGAGGAAAGTCTTAAAAGGTTAAAGCTCTTCAGCTTGGAAAAGAGACGGCTGAGAGAAGATACGAGTATGATAGAGATTTATATATTAATGAATGGAGTAGAACAGGTAAACGTAAATTGATTGTTTATGCCATCAAAAGTAGAAAGACTTGGGGACATGTAATGAAGCTACAGTGTAACACATTTAAGATTAATAAGAGAAAATATTTTTTCTCTCAATGCGTAATCAAACTCAGGAATTCGTTATCGGAGGATGTAGTAAAAGCTGTTAGTGCAACTGGGTTTGAAAAAGGTTTGGACAAGTTACTCGAGGAAAGGTCCATAAACCATTATTAAAGAGGACCCGGGAAACCCACTCTTGTCCCAATACAAGCATTGTGGAACCTTTGTGTCTTTTTGGGAAACTGCCAGGTACTCACGAGCTGGTATGGCCACTGTTGTAAACAGGATACTGGACATGATGGATCTTGATCTGACCCACTATGACATTGCTTATGTTCTCATATTATGTTCTTAACATTGGTATTACCCTCCCTCCCCCCCCCCCCCGCCAGAAGACATCCTGCCTGTCGTCCTACTAGTCTCAGACCTACCCTCCATATTTAGCCATACACCCTCATTCTCTTTCCTTCATACATGGCCCAAAGCGCACTCACATCCCTCCATTCACAACCTCCCAAGTCACATCCCCAATCACATACGCCCAGAGGAGCCCAGATTACAACATTCCCATCAGTTCTGCAGTTTTTCTTCATGTTGCAGTCACAGCTTTCTCCATCCGCAGCTTCTGTCAATGCTGCCTCTTCTCTACCATCCTCCACTTCTCCTGTGCAGCACCTTCATTACCTCTGGAAGCTCCACATCTCTGATCCCAAGCTCCTTCACCACCTTTGCTGCTTCTTTAAATGTCACAGCCCACTTAATCACACCATTATAAGTCACAGCAATACCAAATGGGAAGAGCCAGCAGTACCGCACATTCACTTTCCTGAGCTGTGCAGCATGGCAGGGGCCAGATCCTTGAAAATAATGACTTTATTGCCTTGCCACTAAAACGAGTTTACCCCTCTCATTTTGGCCGTAATTTTCTCTTTTGTACCAAAATCATGTAGGCAGATGATAATATCCCTCGGTCGCTCTGACTGAGGCAGTCTCAGGGCCCGATCAGCCTGATCTAACTTCCAATCAGGGTTCCTTCTCTCCTGAATTTAGCAGTGTTTTACATATTTCCACTGCAATGCTCGCACAATCCTCTGCACCAGTGGGCTCTGGGTTGCCCCGGATACGCAAATTATTGTGCATTTGCCTGTTTTCAAGATCTTCAGTTTTAAGGGTCATCTGGTGCTTCCTTTCCACATCTAGATATTCTTTCACCTCTGACAACTCCTCCTCCAGTACAGCCACCTTTTCTTCACAATCCTCTAGCCTCTGGTCATGCTCCTTCAATTCAGCCTGGACCTCCTCTCCCAATGTAACAATCTTGCTGCTCACCATCGTAAGTTCTGTCTTCTGTTCCCTTGAACCAGCCTCACATTTTCTTACACAGGCTATTAAGCAAAATCTCCTCCTCTACATCCACAAACTCAGCCAGTTGTGACTTGTCTCTCTTCAGTCCTGCTTGCGGTTCTCCTGCTGCCATATTGCCATCGCCATGTGGTGATCTCCAGGAACAAGCAGGAATGAGTCTTCACATATGGGTATCGTCGGTACCGACGGAGCCTGCGCGGGAACGCTCCCCAGCGTCCAGTAAGAAAGCTTTTGGGAGCATCCCACAGCGCCTGCGCGCTGCCTTCCCGCCTTTCCCAACCGCCTCTCTCCAGTTCTTCTTTTCCGCGGAGCCAGCAGGTCGTGTTCCTGTCACCGCAGAAGAAGTTCTTTATTTTTTTCTTTATTTTTCTGTGTCGCGTCTGCCTTCTTCGACGTCAGACCGGTACCGCCGGTCTTTTCTTTTCTTTCTTTAAAAAAAACAAACAAAAAACTTTTCTTTCTTCAACTGTGCATTTTCAGTTTGGGCCTTACGTCTGAATATTTTCTCCTCATGGAGAAGCCCGCTTCCGGGTTCAAAAAGTGCACAAAATGTGGCAGTACTATTTCTGTCACCGACACCCATGATTGGTGTCTAAAATGTTTGTGTCCTGACTATTCCATCACGGATTGTGTGTCCTGTACCATGATGTCTAAAAGAGGTCGGCAGAACCCAGCAGCCAAGCTCAGTACCCTGTTTCCCTCTGATGCAGCCTCGGTGGCATCGACATCTTCCAGGGCTGCTTCTTCCTCCCATGGATCTCAGGTAACCAAACATAAATCTAGCCGGTCCTCGAAGGGCAAATCTCCCTCTAAGCATCGAGATGCCTCCGGGCTTGTCCTCGAGGATTCCGCACCGGCAAAGTTACCCCGGCGGGAAGTTCTGGCTTTCAAAGCATTGTCTATGGGGTCACAGGTTGACATCGATGGCTCGGCCTCGACCGATCACCTGTTTCCGTGTTCTGGGGTACCGGTGGCCTCCACTGGTACCGACATCCAGACTCTGGTGGCGTCAATGGATCAGAAGATTCTGTCCAAGCAGCGCACCCTAATGGCGTTTATGCAGGCTTCGACGCCTCCGGTACCGCAACAATCTCCATTGCTGGTACCGACTCCGGCACCGTTCCCGGTGCCGGTACCGATTGCATCGACATTGGCTTCGGTGTCGACTGCAACGGTACCCTGTCCTATGATGCCCATCGATACCGAACCGGTACCGCTTACTCCCGATGTCGATCCCACTCGGTACGCGTATCGGGCTTTACAGGAGCATCCAGACAGACGATACTTTGATTCCTCCGAAGACTCTGATGAGTCGGAGGCTTCTGTCGAGGCACCGGTACTTCTTCCTGAGGAGTCTGCTTCTCCAAAACGAAGAATGTCTCCTCCAGAAGACTTGTCTTTTCAAGACTTCATTAGGGAAGTGGCTAGGGGCCTCTCCATTACAGTGGCCCCTGAGTCAGAGCCTAGAGCCAAGCAATTAGATATTTTGCAATATCCTAAGGCTCCTAAAGAAGCAGCTACCTTACCTATTCATGAGATTCTCTATGATCTCATGTTGGGCATGTGGGAGACTCCTCTCACCACCTCTCCTCATTCTCGTAGGTTAGACACCATGTACCGTGTCCCTCCTTGTCCTGGCTTTCATAAGACTCAGCTTCCTCACCACTCTATTGTGGTAGAGTGTGCCATGAGGAAAATAAAGAGTGCAAAGAGACACTCATCTAATCCTCCAGGACGTGAATGCAGGACCCTAGATGCTTTTGGCCGAAGGGTTTTCCAAGCTAATATGCTTGCTGCCAGAATCAACTCCTATAGTCTCTATATGGGGATGTTTCTAAAAGAAGTCACAGATCATCTGCAGACTTTAACTCCTTTTATTTCAGAAGACAAAAGGCAGGAATTTCTCACTTGGCTCAAACATGCCCAAGATGTTTCCAAATTCTCCAACCGTGCAGCCTTTGACTCTTTTGAGTGTGTAAGCAGAGCCTCGGCTATTGCCATAGGTGCACGCAGAATTGCATGGTTACAGGCCTCTGATTTGTAACTCTGGGTCCAAGATGAATTGGGAAATCTTCCTTGTACAGGTGAAAACCTTTTTGGCAAGGATTGGCAAGCAAAGGCCATTCAGATGGATGCTGAGAACGCTGCTGTGGATCGACTTTCAAAGTCTACCTCTGCTCCTGTTAAAAAAAGATTGTTCAAGAAGACATCTTTTTCTAAAAAGGGAAGATATTATCATGCTTATGGTCAGCAGGCATCTTCTGCAGGTCGTTTTGCTGCAAAGCGTCAGCAGCCACCTAAACAGGCCAAGTCAAAGGCTGCCAAGCCTGCCACGGCCCAGCAGCCTCAGCCTCCTCAGGGCCTTTGACTTGCAACTAGAGAACTTAGCCTTTCTAGCTCTGGAAGAACCAGAGCCCCTCACCATTCCAGGAAGGTTGACTTACTTTGCTCCCATATTGGAGCAAATCACAGCGGAGCAAATCACAGCAGAGCAATGGACCCTCTCCATCATAAGGGAAGGGTACAAGCTTCATTTCGTAAGACTTCCTCCTCACACCATGGTGAAACAGTTCAATTCTCCAACATCTCTTCTCAACCTTCTGGGTCAGGAGATTGCTACCCTTCTTGCCCAAGGGGCAATAGAAGAAGTACCTCTTCTTCAACAGGGCTCAGGGTTCTACTCCCCTTATTTTCTTATTCCAAAGAAAACAGGGGGCTACAGACCCATATTAGATCTCAGAGAATTGAACAAGTTTCTATTCAAGGAGAAATTCAAAATGATTTCTCTAGGTGCTCTGCTTCCATACCTTCAGAGTCAGGACTGGCTTTGTTCTCTAGATCTCAAGGATGCGTACACCCATGTCCTCATCCATCCAACACACAGAAGGTTCCTTCGGTTCCTTTTTCAAGGAAAGCACTACCAATACAGGGTGCTTCCTTTCGGTCTGGCCTCTGCACCAAGGGTGTTCATGAAATGCATGGCACTGGTAGCTGCATTTCTGCGCACTCTAGGAATATTCGTATTCCCATATCTGGATGACTGGCTCATTCGAGCTCCATCCCAATCAGAGGCCCAGACTTGTCTAATCTGCACAATGCGTGTCCTTCAGTATTTGGGACTGGTAATAAACATCCCAAAATCCAATCTCACCCCTACTCGGTCTCTGGAGTTTATAGGGGCCTTGCTGGATACCACAACTGCAAGGGCCTATCTTCCTCAGACCCGTTGCCTACGCTTGGTGCAGTTAGCCTCCCAGATACAGTTAAAGTCCCATTTAACTGCTCGAGAGATGTTACAACT
Organism: Ichthyophis bannanicus; assembly: GCA_033557465.1. NCBI lineage: Eukaryota > Metazoa > Chordata > Amphibia > Gymnophiona > Ichthyophiidae > Ichthyophis > Ichthyophis bannanicus. Next base: position 421,601,954 of record CM066031.1, on the reverse strand, counting down.
ATTAGGCCACATGGCATCCAACGTGCATGTGGTTCCATATGCTCGCCTTCACATGAGGGCAGCTCAATGGACTTTGTCCGCCCAATGGACTCAGGCATCAGGTTGCCTGTCAGACAAAATAGCAAACTCCAGTTGCCTTTTTTGGTCTCTCCAGTGGTGGAAGTCCTCTCCAAATCTGTTGCTGGGGTCCCCTTTTCAGCAGTCGCTACCCCAAGCAACTCTTACAACAGATGCTTCTCCAATGGGTTGGGGAGCTCATCTTCAGGATCTCTCCACCCAGGGCATCTGGTCTCCACAGGAGACTTCTCTGCATATCAAGCTATTGGAACTCAGAGCAATATTCTTAGCTCTCAGAGTGTTCCATTCCCTGCTCAGCTACAGGACAGTCCTCATCCATACGGACAACCAAGTAGCCATGTTCTATGTAAACAATCAGGGCGGGACTGGCTCTCTGTCGCTTTGCAACTATGGGCCTTCGCCAGAGAGCATCACATCCATCTTCTGGCAGTATATCTTCCAGGCGTTCATAACTCTTGGGCGGACAGACTCAGTCGAGTTCTGCTTCCACACAAGTGGTCCCTCCACATGGACCAGGTAGCCAGGATTTTTCGAATTTGGGGAACCCCGGACATAGACCTCTTTGCAAGTCCGTGGAATGCCAAACTTCCCCGGTTCTGTTCCAGAATTCCGTGTCAGGGAGTTCAGGCCAAGGATGCCTTCCTCCTTCACTGGGGTCAAGACTTCCTTTATGCCTTTCCACCAATTCGCCTAATTCCCAAAACACTATTCAAGCTTCAGAGAGATCGAGGGACCATGATCTTCATAGCACCACATTGGCCACGCCAAGTGTGGTACCCTCTACTTCTGCATCTCTCTCAAGCTCCTTCCCTGGACTTGGGCTCTGCACCAGACCTTCTATCCCAGGAAGATAGAACCCAAACCCCCAGTCTCTCCATCTCAGGGCTTGGTTGCTGAGGGCCTAGACCTTCAAGATTTTCATCTCTCTCAGCAAGTCAGAGATGTTATTCATGCCTCTAGAAAGCCTTCTACTAGACGTTCCTATGCTTTCAAATGGAAAAGATTTACCATTTGGTGTTCAGGGAAGGGACTTAACCCTCTTGCAATACCTCTGAATTCTCTACTAGAGTATCTTCTGCATCTATCCCATGCAGGTCTGAAAACGAATTCAGTAAGAGTCCATTTGAGTGCTATTGCAGCGTCCCTCAAGCCTCTCAATGGACAACCTATTTCCTCCCATCCTCTTATAGCAAGATTCATGAGAGGCCTTCTTTTAACTAAACCTCCCCATTAGACCACCTCCAGTGGCATGGGACTTATTTTATTTATTTATTTATTTATTTATTTAACACTTATTTCTATACCGCTCTTTCCCAAGTATCAAGTGCGGTTTACAAAGAACAGTAAATTATATGGTATGTGGAAGCACATACCTAGTCATATTACATAGAACAGGTAGAACTATTTACAAGTAACAATATAACATTTGAACGGTAAAAAGTTAGAACGTATTTACATTATGGGTACTTACAAATTATATCATCAAAATTGTGATGGGTACATATATTTTGTGTGTTTTGTAGTATTGTAGTATTGTTGCTAACCTGTGTCTCTTTGTGTATTCTGATTAGGTAGTGTATTGTAGTGTAGAGAGAATAAGTGGGTTTTTAGTTTTTTTCTAAAATCTTTTAAGTCTGATAGTTGGCGAATGTTGTCAGGCAGTGTATTCCATAGAACAGGTGCCGAATGGGAAAAGGCCCTCTTGTTAGTTTGTTTTCTTGCTTTTGTGTAATCTTTTGGAACTGCTATAGTGTTTGTGTTTCTGCTCCTTTGTGATCGTTTATCTGATTCTATGTTAATGAGTGTATTGAGTACAGATGGTGCTAAGTTATTTATTAGTTTAAATGTGGTTAAAATAATTTTATATTTTATTCTGCAGTAAATGGGTAGCCAATGAAGTTCAGCCAGGATCGGTGTGATATGTTCTGTTGATTTTATATTCATTATTATTCTTGCTGCTATGTTCTGGGTTAGTTGTATCTTTTTCATATTTTGCTTTGTGATGCCATTAAGGATTATATTTGCATAATCAAAGTGTGGGGTTATGATGGTTTGAATTATAGTTATGAAGTCTTGTAGGTGTATTAATGGTCTTAATTGTCTCAGTGTCTTGAGTTTGTAATGTATGTTTTTTGTCAGATATTTTATATGTGAGTCCATGTTAAGTTTATTGTCGAGTATAACACCTAGGTATTTTATTTCTTTTTTATGTTGATCTCATGGTTGCCTAGTGTAATGGTGTTGGGAGGTGTATATGTTTGATTTTTAGTGATATATAGTACATCAGTTTTTGAGAAATTGATGTATAGGTTCTGATCGTTAAGCCATATTGTTAGTTCTTTAAAACATTCTGTTATTTGTTGTAGTGGAGGGTGTGGGATTTTAAATGGGAGGTAGAACATTATATCATCGGCGTAAATATGGTAATATACGCCATGACGTTTAAAGATGCTACAGACTGGTTGTATGTAAATATTAAATAGTAGTGCTGATAGCGCGGATCCCTGTGGAAGGCCTTGTGTTTGATTGAAAGTGGTAGATGTTTGGTTGAGGATTCTTACTGTTTGTGTTCTGTTTGATAGGTAGGATTTGAACCAGTTATAAACAGTAGATGTTATTCCAATTTGTTGAAGTCTGTTTAGCATTGTTAGGTGATTGACACTGTCAAATGCTGCCGAGATGTCTAGGAATACTAGGATAAATGCTTGTTTAGTGTCGTCAATTCCCCTTAGTAAAGTGTCATAAAGTACTGTTAGTAGTGTTTCTACCCCATGGGATGATCTGAAGCCATATTGGTGTTCGTCAAGGAGGTTCAATGTATCAATGAATTCCTGTAGTTGAGTTTGGACTTAAACCTGGTTCTTGGCCAGCTTATGAAGCCACCCTTTGAACCTTTAGCCACCACCTCCTTGAAATTTCTTTCTTGGAAAGTTATTTTTCTCATTGCAGTCACCTCAGCATGCCGCATCAGTGAGTTGCAAGCTTTGGTGGCTAATCCACCTTATACAAGGTTCCATCATGATAAGGTAGTCCTCAGGACCAATCCACACTTTATGCCTAAAGTGGTCTCGCCTTTTCATCTGAACCAAGAGGTATATTTACCTGTCTTTTTTTCCAGGACCTCATGCATCAAATGCAGAGAGGAATCTTCATACCTTGGATTGTAAGAGAGCTCTCGCTTTTTACTTACAAAGAACACAGCAACACAGAAAGTCTTCTCAACTCTTTGTTGCTTTTGATCCTTCTCATTTAGGACTTCCAGTCTCTAAGAGAATACTGACCACCTGGATTGCTCAGTGTATTTCTTTCGCCTACCAGAGTAGGAACATTTCTCTGGAGGGCCATGTCTCAGCTCACAATGTGAGAGCCATGGCAGCCTCAATGGCTCATCTAAACTCTGTGTCCATCGACCAAATCTGTCGAGCGGCCACCTGGGCCTCGGTTCATACCTTCACAGCCCATTACTGTTTGGACAAGGACTCCCGGCGGGATGCCTCGTTTGGTCAGGCTGTTCTCAAACAGCTGTTCCATTCCTGGGGGATAGAAATGAGAAAGGAAAGGGTTAGGCCAGACAAGGAGGAACTGTCAGGGAACTGGCATGTCATAGGCTTGATTGAATCAATGAGTTTTTAACAGAGTCTTAAATTTGGGAAAGGATGGATCCAATCATAGGGCCTGGGGTAGCATGTTCCATGAGGCAGGGGCAAGAAAATAGAAGGCAGATGAACATCTAGAAACAAGGTGAGCCTGTGACGCACATGGCAAGTGTAGTCTGTTTGCATGGACGTCATGGAGGCAATTTTGAGTAGAATGGAGAAGCAGTAAATTGGATAGATATTGGGGAGCACGGGAATGTAATGCACAATGGACTAAGATCAGAAGTTTAAACTGCAGATGAGATTTTATAGGGAGCCAATGGTGATGAATCAGAAGGGGCGATTGAACCGGGATGCGTGTGACAGGATACGGATGGCAGTATTTTGTATAAGCTGAAAGCGGTGAAATTGTGATTGAGGAAGACTAAGATAAATTACATTATAATAATCTAATTTGGATATGACAAGGGAGAGAAGCAGGGTAGTCAAAGACGAAGTTGAAATGAAGGGATAAACGGCATGAATTTGACGAAGTGCAAAGAAGGAGAAATGGACAAATGAAGTGATGTGAGCCCAGAAGGATAGTGGAGAATCCAGAATAACACCTAAGTAGCACATGAAATTTGCCAGAGGAATGGGGCAACCAGGATGTGTGAGGGGGCCAAAAGAGGGGGGAGGGCCTACTGAAAATGATCCAGAGCACAGCAGATTTGGCAGTTTTCAAGCAAAGAAAATTACCAGAAAGCCATTGAGAAATTCTGGACAGGCAGGCATTTAGTGGAGACAAATCAGGGGCAACGGGATTGGTATGATGAATGAGAAGGATGTCATCAGCATAAAAGTCAGATGAGATGCCATGCTGTTGAATAATGAGAATTAAAGGAATCAGGAAAACATTGAAAAGGAGGGGGGCCGACACTGATCCCTGAGGAACATCACAGGGAAGAGTGGAAATTATTTTAGGACCGTGCCGCGCAGACCACACTCATGAAGATGGGTGAAGAGGGTAGAATGATCCACAAGGTCGAAATCAGCAGAGAGATCCAGAGAAACCACCACTGAGATATCACCCTGATCGTGACACTGATGGAGTTCACTGGTGAGGGAAAGCAGAATAGTTTTCTACTGTGACCGGGGTGAAAAGCAAGAATAAAGGCCAGGTGTGAGGAAAATTGTGGAAAGGCAAGTTTTTCCTGGAGCTTCGAAAAGAAAGGTAAAGCAGAGACAGGACTATAGCGGGGATTGAAGCATCCATGGAGGGGTTTTTAAGGATAGACTGAACAGTGGTATGCTTCCAGGAGCAGGGAAATATACCAGAGGACAGACTGTTATTTATCAAAGACAGGATAAGTGGGAGAAGAGCAAGCGACAGAGTGGATAACCATGATGAGGGAATCAGATCGGCAACAGAGGTGGTCTTATGAGAAGAGTTTAACACCTTAAGCAATTCAGGAGTGGAAATGGGCAAAAACGATTCCAAGAATGGGACAGAGAAGAGCAGGGACCACCAGGTGACCCTGAGGGGACAGCAGGTTCATCAGATGAGCATGAGCACCCCGGTCCCCTGGTCTGATCATAATCTAATAACATTCCTGGTCCCATCACATCAGGACCCGTATAACCAACCAAAAACAAGGACAACAGCAAACACAGGTCGCTTCAAACCACTTGATAAGGAATTGATGTCCAAACATGTAATCCCAAAGCTCTCTCAGCCATCAGTCAATCTCAACGACATGGTTGCTAACTGGAACGACACTCTGCAGCTGTACGCACGCCAGCCCCTGCCTAACAATCAGGCAACGCCCAAGAATAATATGACTAAAAGGCGGACAGTCCCATGGTTCTCACTAGAGCTAAGGACATCCCTATGTCTCCTGAGAAAACTCGAAAGAAAATGGAGGCGCACCTACAACACAGTTGACCAGGCTAATTACCTAGCCCACCTAAAAATTCACCGAAAAGCAATTTGGGTCAAGAGGAAGGAATTTCACACCGAGCTCCTAAACCGTTCACTAAACAAACCACGTAAACTCTTCAATTTGGTAAAATCTATAACCCAAGAACCCTCACCGCCACAAAATGAGCAAATTCAGCCCCAAGCATATGCCAACTACATACAATCCAAAGCCATCTGACCAATTACGGCCACCACTCCAGGAAAACCACAAACTCCACTGCACGTGAAGCCTCTCATGAAGCTCTCACCCCCAACAGCGAACAACATAGAAGACATTATCGCCAACATCAACACCACCACGGCACCTAACGACCTGTGCCCTGCACACTGGGTCAGAGCAATGCGATCTGAGCTCAGCCCAGTCATAGCAGAAATAACAAAGCTGTCATTCTCAACAGGAAGTTTCCCAGCAGCGCTTAAGCAGACATCAATCCGGTCTCTACTAAAAAACAACCAACTAGATCCGAAGAAGGAGGAGTCTTACCGGCCAATCTCAAGTATCCCACTACTAGCTAAAATACTTGAGAAAGTGTCCCTGAGACAAATTCAACAACACATAGACGCCTCAGCCCCCCCTAGACCCCTGCCAACACGGGTTTAGAGAAGCCCACGGAGTTGAAACTCTCCTGACCTCCCTATGTAACACATTAATCTGTGGGGTAGACAACATCAAAGAGGGCTTTGTGCTGATCTTCCTGGACATTTCCACAGCGTTTGACTCCGTTAATCATGACCAACTCCTCGCCCGTCTCCACGAGAAGGGGATCCAGGATCTAGCCTGGGATTGGTGCAAATCATACCTTGAAGAACGATGGCAGCAAGTTAGGATTGGCTCTAGCACATCTGAACCTTTCCATCAAAAACAGGGAGTACCCCAAGGCTCCTCCCTCTCGGCATTGCTCTTCAACATATACATGCAGCCAATCTGTGAAATTACCCGTGCATTTGGCATATCGTGCCTCATCTATGCAGACGATGTGCTGCTATACACACCTATCAACGTCACGCTTCCAGACTACACGACCATCATTGACTGCTTCAATGCGATAACAGACTGGCTCTTCAACAATAACTTGAGAATAAACTTTAAGAAAACAGAGGTTCTAACCATCACGAGAAACAATAGCTTCAAACCCCCTCCAACCCTAAAGGTCAGAGACGCGAAACTACCAATCAAGTCCACCATACGCTACCTAGGCATGACACTAGATCAACGGTTAACCTTCAAAGAGCATATAAGCCGCATAGTAAAAGTCCATCTGTCATAAGATCAAGACTCTTCGACACCTTAGACCCATGCTGGACCCCGACAACTTCCGAACAATATTCCAAGCACTAGTCACACCCCACTTTGACTATGCAAACATTATACTCCATGGCCTCCCCAAGAACTCATTGAACCCGCTCCAATTAGCGATGAATGCTGCCGCCCGTGTCCTGTGTGGGATACCTAGGAACGATCACTTATCCCCCATACTGAGAGCTACACTGGCTTCCTACTACTTCCTACTACTAAAAGAGCTTACAAAGCCTTCCTAATGACGTTTAAAGCCTTAAATAACATATCACCCTCATCAATCTCAGCGCTTCTTACCCACACTCCCAGCAACAGACCTAAGAGAGTACTGGCTGCCAATACGCTAATCATCCCAAAAATAACCATAAAATGGGCACAATCAACCAACAAACGTGCATTTGTATCCTATGCCTCCAGGGCCTGGAACAATCTTCCTCCCCATATTAGAGCAATCAGAGATCTCATGCAGTTTAGAAAACCCATCAAACACCACCTGTTCCTCATGCACTATTCACAACACAACTACCCCATCACACCTTCCTCCCCTCTACCCTATATCTCAACTTGAACTACATAATCCACAAGAGGCAACTGACAGGTCATGTAATACAGCCTTCGCTAGATTACACCCTGCTGTCCTACACGCGCTCTGATTAATTGGATAACTATAAGAACAATGAAGGATTAACGTGGTAACATGCAAATTGTACATAGTTTCCCCAGTTCATCCCATGTTGTTTTCCCCTGTTTTATGTAAACTCTGATTGCCTTCGCTGTCATTGAGTCACTTTGTTATCTGTAAACCGCACTGATGGAAAAGAGCGCGGTATAAAATAAATGTTAAATAAATAAATAGTGATAGTGGGCAGTCAGTAAAACCAGACCGAAGGGATTGAACTTCATCATGAAAGTAGTCAGCAAGAGCAGATGGTGAGGGCAGAGGACATTGAGCGACTGATGTTGGTAGGGTAGAGTGCCTAGAGAGTGTGTTTGACAGAGTACAATTGACAGATGAAATTTGGGGCCGAAATGATCAGATGAGAGTAGTATGTCTTCTTTGCTGAATGAACCTGAGTGTGATACTATTGATGAGAGTACTGGAATCGGTGAAAAGAGGAAGGTGAAGGGCACTTCCTCCAGAAGCGCTTAGCATGGCGGAGTTGACGACGGTGGAGTGAGAGGCCATGATAATACCAAGGATGTTTGGGATGCGAAAAATGAAGACAAGTACGCAGTGGGGCAGCATGATCAAGAATATATGACGGTGCAGAATACCAAAGCTGAGCTTGGGTATCCACTGTGAGGGAAAAGAAATTAGAAGGGAAAATATTAGTAGCAGAGGGGAAGCATTCGAGGGTAGAGGGGGAGATGATATGAGAAAAATTATCTGGGGGCATGGTTGGGGGCAGACCATGACCAGGAGGAACAATTGAAGGTGAATAGAGAACTGAGAAAAATACCGTCAAATGATCTGACCAGGGAAGCGCCAGTGAGGAAAAGGAAAAAAGGATATCAGGCAACTCTGGGGAAGACAAAATAAGGTCAAGAGTGTGACCCGCTGAATGAGTAGGGAATGCTACATGCTGAGTAAAAGAAAGAAACATCAGTGAATAGTTGGAGAAGAGAGGAATCACAAGACCTGGGTGAATCATAGTGAATATTGAAATCTTCCAATACTATCAAGTGAGGCTAGAGAAGAGAAACTTCTGAAAGGGTATGAAGAAGAGAATCCCACATGTGTGGACGAAGAGATGGAGGTGCATAAATTAAAAGAAAGGAGAGAGGTGGGAACCCATCCAGATGAAACAAAAGAGAGTGACAGAGAACCACCACGCCCCCTCCGGTATGACCCACCTTAGGCATAGACAAAGTTACATAACCCTTGTGAAGGAGCGGGTCCTCTCCCTCCCATAACCAGGTCTCAGAGAAAGAATGTCAGTGGAGTGAGATGCCTAGAAATCATGGATAAGTAAAGTCTGTCTGCAGGGATCGACAATTTAAGAGGGCTGCACAAAGAGGGACTGGCGAGGAATGCACAGCAGAGGACTATCGAGTAATCGGGAAGTCAATAAGATTAGAAATCTTCTGGGTTCTAGAGGTTTGAATAGAGGTCCTGGCGCAAAGGATGCCAGCTGTATTGGACAGGAATGAGGAACATAGTAAATAAACAAACACAAAGAAAGAGCATTGAGTAAGCAAAAAACTTACCCCGAGACACAGATGTCGTGAAAGGGGAGCCACCATCCAATGAGACAGTAATACTACTGTCGCCCCTGGAGTCACCTCAAGGAGCACGATCTGCCCCTTGGGTGCGCTCCTTCAGCATAGAATGTTTTGAAATGGGCTCCCAGGTTACTTTGTTCAGCGCGGCAGTGTAAGTTTCAAGTAGGCAGGGCTAGCTTGTTTTGAGAAGAGAGACCTACAAAATAACATACAATCACAACCAGATACAGCAATAGCAAACAGACAGTGAGAACATGCACTTCTTAAGGACTGTGCTGTCCTTCCTCCCAAAAGTACTGTCTACCTTTTATCTTGACCAGAATGTTCTGTCCTCTTCCTCTTTGGAGTGTATTCTGGCAGGATCCTTTGCTGCTTCTAATATTGCTACTTTATGTAGATATGACTAAAAATTGTGAAATCTAAGATTAAAGAACATAGGAAATGCCATACCGGGTCAGACCAAAGGCCCATCAAACCCAATATTCCGTTTCCAGTGGCACGTCCAGGTCACAAATATCTGTCAGGTTCTCAAAAGGTAGGTAGATTCCATGCTGCTTATCCCAGGAATTAATAAGCAGTGGATTTCATCAGACAACTTTAATAATGATTTATGGACTTTTCCTCCAGGAACCTATCCAAATCTCTTTTTAACCCGCCATAAATTTGTTGACAACATTAAATTATGGAAGCGATTATATTGATGATGTCTTTATGATCTGGGATGTTGGAGAGGATGTACTTCAAGATTTCCTTGATTGGCTTAAAAAATTAGATTTGAATTTACAATTTCAGTTTTCATATAGCAACAGGCAAGCTTCCTATTTGGACATTCTCATCAAGAAAGATCAGGATGGCTTTATAAAAGATTTGTACCGTAAGCCCACAGACCATAGTCATTTACTTCACTTTGAGAGCTTTCATACAAGATCCTTGAAAAACAATTTACCTGTCATCCGGTTTCTTTGATTGAAAAGGATATATTCTTCTTCAGCTGATTTTGAACTACATGCCAAAAACATGCATGCACAATTTTGACAAAGAAGATACTCACTGGATTGTATCCAGCATGCCTATGAGAGGGCATGTAGCTCAGAACAGTCTGTTCTTTTACGGACCTCTGACTGTACGATGACCAACCAGCTCATCTGCTCTCTGACATTTTCCAATTTATCAAGGGACATTCAGAGGATCTGGAATAGCACATCCTCTCCACCGTCCCTTCACTCATGAACACTCAATTTATGGGTGCACACAAAAGGTATACTGATCTTGTGACTTTTCTTTTCCCCTCGGCCCTCTCTGTGCCCAAACCCAAACTTAAGGTGGTGGGCCTTTTCAAGTATGGTCACTGTTCGGTCTGTAATCTTGCCCTGGTTACTAAAAAATGTTTTACACATCCGGCTACAAATAAAAAAAAACATTTTGACTAATTTTTCAAATTGAGTCTAACCATATTATTTATGATGTAGTCTGTCCTTGTAACTTTCTATCTCCAGGAACAAGCAGGAATGTAGTCTTCACATATGGGTATTGTCGGTACCGAAGGAGCCTGCGTGGAAACGCTCCCCAGCGTCCAATAGGAAACCTTTTGGGAGCATCCCACAGCGCCTGCGTGCTGCCTTCCTGCCTTTCCAACTGTCCCTCTCCAGTTCTTTGTTTTCCACGGAGCCGACAGGTCGCATACCCTGTCACCACAGAAAATTTTGTCTTTAATCTTTGTTTTTGTGGTCGCGTGTGCCTTCCCTCGATACTATACCGATACCGCCGGTTCTTTCCTTCTGAAAAAACAAACAAACTGTAGCTTCTGAAGTGGTTTACTTCAGAAACATTTTTTCCTTGGTGCTAGGCGCCATTTTGGGCACTAGGCCCAATTTTTCCTTTAAAAATGGAAAAACCTGCTTCAGGTTTTAAGAAATGTTCTAAATGTGGCGGTACCATTTCCGTCACCAACACCCATGATTGGTGTCTCAAATGTTTAGGTCCTGACCACTCAATTTCAGAGTGCCTCTCCTGTGGAATGATGTCAAAAAGGGGCCGGCAGAACCGAGCTGCTAAACTTAGCACCCTTTTTCCCTCAGACGTGGCGTCCGTTGCATCAACATCCTCCAGGGCTTCATCTTCCTCCCATGGATCTCAGGTAACTAAACATAAATCTAGCCCTCAAAGGGTAGATCTCCTTCTAAGTATCTAGATGCCCCTGGCGTTGTCCTTGAGGAAATTTCACCGGCAAAACTGCCCCGACGGGAGGCTTCAGCTTCCAAAGCATTAACAGGGCTCCAGAATGTTCTCGAGGCCTCAACCTTGGCAGAACTACTGGCGCCATGCTCTGGGATCCCGTCCGCTTCTACAGGTACCGACACCCAAGTATCGGCAGCGTCGATAGACCAGAGATTCCTTGCTATCGAATGCAGTCTAGCGGCTCTTTTCACGGCTTCAGTACCATCAAAACCGCTTCAGACACCTCAACTGATACCGGTACCGACACTGACTGCATCGACATCGGCGGGTATGCCATCCGTACCGAGTCATGCGTCTCTCTCCGGCATCGACAGATCTGTACTAAAACAACCCGATACTGACTTCGATCGATACCAGTACTGTGCTTTGCACGATCACCAGGATCGGAGATATTTTGAATCCTCGGATGAGATTGAAGACACCGAAGACTCTGCTGATATCAGAGTACTTCTCCCCGAGGATTCCTCTTCTCCTCAGCGCAGAATGTCTCCGCCAGAGGATATGTCCTTTCAGGACTTTATCCGTGATGTGGCCCGAGGCCTTTCCATCACAGTAGTTCCTGAAAAAGAGCCTAGGGCAAAGGTGTTGAAAATCCTCCAATACCCTAAGGCTCCCAAAGGGGCAGCTACTCTACCTATTCATGAGATCTTACATCTTACATATCTCCTCATTCTCGAAGACTCGATACCATGTATCGAGTTCCACCTTGTCCTGGCTTTCAAAAAACTCAATTATCACACCATTCAATGGTGGTGGAATCAGCCATGAGAAGGATGAAAAGTGCAAAGACACATGCATCCAATCCTCCAGGTCGTGAATGCAGGACTCTCGATGCCTTTGGGCGTCGATGCTTCCATGCTCTCAGCTAGGATCAGTTCCTATATCTTGTATATGGGAATGTTCCTTAAAGAGGTCACAGGAGACTTGGAGCTTATGAGCCTCCTTCTTCCTGATGACAAAAGACGAGACTATCTCACTCTTGTCAAACATGCTCAGGTTGTTTCCAAATTTGTTAATCGTGCAGCCTTTGACTGTTTTGAGTGCATAAGCAGAACCTCTGCTATTGCCATTGGTGCACGTCAGATCGCCTGGCTTCGGGCATCTGACTTGGAAATTTGGGTACAGGATAAATTAGGAAACATTCCTTGCACAGGAGAAAATCTCTTTGGCAAGAATTGGCAGTAGAAGGCTTATGAAGTAGATGCTGACAATATCACACTGGATAGATTGTCCAAATCTACAGCCGATCCTGCAAAGAAAAGATCCTCTAAAAAAAAAACATTTTTCAATAAGGAAAAGAAGTTTTATCCTTCCTATACCCAACAGGGACACCGTCCAGGTCAGGCTGCCCAAAAGGGACAGCAGCAACAACCTAGACAATAAAAAGAAGCCAAAAGCTGTAAAAGCTTAGCCAGCTCAGCAGGCTCAGCCAGCTCAGCAGGCTCAGCCTCCTCAGGAGCTTTGACTCCTTTCTAGAGAACTTCGCCTTCCTGCCCCTGAAGGGTCCAGAGCCCTTAACCATTCCAGGCAGGTTATGTCATTTTGCCCACAGATGGTACCAAATAACAGCAGAAAATTGGACTCTGTCCATTATACGAGAGGGGTACAAGCTTAATTTTCACAGCCCGCCCCCTCCTACAATTATAAGACAGTTCAATTCTCAGACCTCTCTCGACAATCTCTTAGGTCAAGAAGTCACAATGCTCCTTGCTCAAGAAGTCACAATGCTCCTTGCTCAAGGAGCAATAGAGGAAGCACCCATTCCCCATCAGGGTACAGGGTTCTACTCCCCCTATTTCCTTATTCAAGAGAAAACAGGAGGACACAGACCCATTTTAGACCTCAGAGAATTGAACAAATATCTGTTCAGAGAGAAGTTCAAAATGGTCTCTCTAGGAACTCTGCTGCCATACCTTCAAAGTCAGGATTGGCTTTGTTCTCTAGATCTCAAGGATGCGTATACTTATATTTTCATCCATCCAAATCACAGGAGATAACTCAGATTCCTGTTTCAAGGCAAGCACAACCAATACAAGGTTCTTTGCTTTGGCCTGGCATCTGCGTCAAGAGTGTTCACAAAATGCATGGCTGTGGTAGCAGCATTTCTCCGCACTCTGGGAATATCCGTCTTCCCTTACTTAGACGACTGGCTCATTCGAGCCCCTACAGTGCCAGAGGCCAGCTCTGCTCTATCTCGCACAATTAATTTATTTTTATTTATTTATTTTTATACCGTGCTATTTAGAATCAGTGCGGTTTACATGTATACTAACAGGTACTTTTTATTCCCTTGTCCCCGAAGGGCTCACAGACTAAGTGTACCTGAGGCAATGGAGGGTTAAGTGGCTTGCGAATCCTTCAGTATTTGGGACTGGTCAAAAACCTCCCAAAATCCAATCTTGCTCCCACTCAGTCCCTAGAGTTTATAGGAGCTCATCTGGATACCAGACAGACAAGGGCTTTCCTTCCGCAGCCCCGCTATCTTCGCATAGTATAACTAGCTTCCCAAGCAGTGCTCAAACCTTGTCTCGCTGCTCGGGAAATGCTACAATTGCTAGGTCATATGGCATCCACCGTGCATGTGGTTCCTTATGCTCGCCTCCATATGCTCGCAGCCCAGTGGACTTTATCCATTCAGTGGACACAGGCCTCAGGTTGCCTGTCGGACAAAATAACAAACTCAGACCGTCTTATTTCTTCCCTCCAATGGTGGCAATCACCCAGAAACCTTCTGATGGGGTCTCCTTTCCAGCAACCCCTATCCCAAGCCACCCTTACAAATGCTTCACAGGTGGGATGGGGAGCACACCTGCACGATCTCTCTACCCAGGGTACCTGGACTCCACAGGAGGCCTGTCTTCACATCAACCTCCTGGAGCTCAGAGCAATCTTCCTTGCTCTTCGAGTATTTCACGCCCAGCTCAGCTACAAGACAGTCCTAGTTCAAACGGACAATCAGGTAACCATGTTCTATGTGAACAAGCAGGGCGGAACAGGCTCTCTGTCACTATCCAACGAAGCTTTGCGACTATGGGCCCTCGCCAGAGAGCATCAGATTCATCTCCTTGCGGTGTATCTTCCAGGCATTCAAAATTCTTGGGCAGACAAACTCAGTCGAGTTCTGCTTCCACACGAATGGTTTCTCCATGCAGACCAGGTTGCCCAAATATTTCAGATTTGGGAAACCCCGGACATAGACCTCTTTGCAAGTCCGCTGAATGCCAAACTTCCCCGGTTCTGTTCCAGAATTCTGGCTCGATGTTGTCAGGCAAGGGACGCCTTCCTCCTTCACTGGGGTCAGGACTTCCTATATGCCTTCCCACCCATTCCCCTCATCCCCAAAACCCTATTCAAGCTTTAGAGAGGCAGAGGTCATATGATCATACAAAGAGAACAATGGCTGGGAAAAATCATATCGCTAAAGCTATTGCCCCTGTTACAGCTTCTGTCCAGACAGAGGTCCTAATGCCATTTGAAGGACTGGTTCCATATGCAGGGTACCTGCATGCTGAAGCTCTGAGGAAACAAGTGGAGGAACTCAGAGAGGAGGTGGCAAGGCTGAGGAGCATTCAAAAAGTACATTGATGAGATGCTTCTTGCAGCAACCAAGCTCTCCAGCAGAGGAGAAGATGGGTGCCAACAGAATGTTGATGGTTGGACACAAGTCACCAGTGCCTGCAAAATCATCAATCCAACTTCTCCAGCCCTTGAATTGAAGAACCATTATGCAGCCCTGGAAGTGGAGGAGGTGAAAGCATCCCTGGAAAGGGAAGAACCAGATCTCAAGTACCCCAAAGTTGCAGAATCGGTGACCACAAGGAAGTGAAGGGTAGTGGTGGTTGGAGACTCTCTTCTGAGGGGTATTGAGGTGTCCATCTGCCGACCAGACTTGATGTCCAGAGAGGTATGCTGTTTGCCTGGTGCCAAAATCCAAGATGTTACGGAGAGTTTGCCGAGACTCATTAAGCCCACTGACTATTACCCAATGTTGCTAATCCATGTTGGAACAAATGATACTGCTAGGTATCCCTCTGAGCGTATCAAAAGTGACTTCATGGCTCTGGGACAGAGGGTGAAGTAGTTAGGTGCACAGGTGGTGTTCTCTTCAATCCTCCCTGTTGAGGGTAAAGCCCAAGGCAGAGAAGCTAACATTCTGGAGATGAATGCATGGCTGCGTGGATGGTGTCATTGAGAGCGTTTTGGTTTCCTAGACCATGGGATGCTGTTCCAAGGGTTGCAGAGCAGAGATGGCGTCCATCTGTCCAGGAAAAGTCAATGCGTCTTCGGTAATAGACTGGCTAATCTATTGAAGAGGGCTTTAAACTAGATTCGTTGGGGATGGGTGAAGAAAGCCCCCAGGTAGGTGATACATTAAATACCTTTATGGAAATGGGTAACAGGGGTAACATATGGAAAGCAGTGTGTATAAATGCCCGTAGCATGGGAAATACGATTCCTGATGTGGGAGTGGCTGACTTGGATTTAGTGGCAGTTACAGAAATATGGTTCACAGAAAACCATGATTGGGATGTAACTATACCTGTCTATATTTTATTCAGAAAGGACAGGGTAGGAAGAAGGGGAGGAGGAGTGGCACTATATGTAAAAACTACTATTAAAGCTTTGGAATTACAGAGCTTAAAAGGGAGAGAGGAGGCATTGTGGGTTAAACTAGAAAGAGGGAAAGAGAAATCTATTTGCATTGGCGTGATATACAGACCTCCCTCACAAGAGGAAGAGGTGGACAGAGAGTTAATTGAAGATATAAGCAGCATTGCTAGGAAAGGGGAAGTGCTACT
The DNA here is from genome assembly GCA_033557465.1 of Ichthyophis bannanicus. NCBI lineage: Eukaryota > Metazoa > Chordata > Amphibia > Gymnophiona > Ichthyophiidae > Ichthyophis > Ichthyophis bannanicus. Next base: position 421,585,763 of record CM066031.1, on the reverse strand, counting down.
GATAGGAGATTTCGATATGCCAGATGTTGATTGGCACATTCCTGCTGCAGTATCTAGAAGTAAGGAGATCCTGGATTCTCTACAGGGAGAACTATTCAGGCAATTGGTAACAGACCCCACACGTGAAGGGGCCAAACTGGACTTGGTGCTTACCAATGGTGAAAGTGTTTCTGATGTTGTAGTGGGATATCATTTTGCATCCAGTGATCCCCAGATGGTGTGGTTTAGTATTAGGACTAGGGCTATTAGAATCCATTCAAAGGTAAGGATCTTAGACTTTAGGAAGACTATCTTTGCCAAGATGGGCCAATACCTCAGGGAGTCGTTAGTGGGATGGGAACAGCTGGGGGATGTAGAAAAACAGTGGGCAAAACGGAAAGGGGATATTTTAAGGGCAACCAACCTTTTTGTTAAAATGGTAAATAAATGTAAAAGGAAAAGGAGACCGCTATGGCTTTCGAAAGAAGTATCTAAAAAAATGAAGAAAAAGAAGGGAGGCCTTCATGAAATACAAGAGAACACAGAAAGAGGAAGACAGGCATCTATATTTGGAAAAGCTTAGAGAAGCTAGCAAAGTAATCAGGAAGGCAAAGATTCAAAAGGAGGAGGAAATAGCCAATGCAATAAAATGGGGGGATAAGACATTTTTCAGATATGTTAGTGAGAAGAGGAAGGGCAAAAGTGGTATTGTCAGACTCAAGGATGCAGGGGAGAAATATGTAGAAGCTGATGAGGATAAAGCGGAATTACTTAACAAATATTTCTGTTCTGTGTTCACAGATGAAGAACCAGGAGCAGAACCTCAGAAAACACCCACAAACAGGAACAGAAGCGAGGGACATCTTGAACAATTTTCAAAAGAGCTCAGCTTAAAGTAGACAAAGCGATGGGACCGGATGGGGTACACCCTAGAATACTAAAGGAACTTGGGGACATTCTAGCAGCTCCACTGACTGACCTTTTCAATGCCTCGTTGGAGTCGGGAGTGGTGCCAAAGGATTGGAGAGAGGCTCATGTGGTGCCTTTACACAAAAGCAGAACTAAGGATGTGATTGAAAACTATAGGCTGGGTAGTTTAACTTCGGTGGTGAGTAAATTATTGGAAACGCTGCTGAAAGAGAAAATAGTGAGGTTTCTGGAGTCCAGGAGATTACAGGATCTGAGGCAGCATGGATTCACCAGAGGCAGGTTTTGTCAGACAAATCTGATTGATTTCTTTGACTTGGTGACCAGGGAGTTGGACTGAGGGAGAGCCCTAGATGTGGTGTTTTTAGATTTCAGTAAAGCCTTTAACACTGTTCCTCACAGGCGACTTATAAACAAACTGAGCACCCTAGAAATGGACCCTAAAGTTACTGCTTGGGTTAGAAATTGGTTGGGTGGGAGGCGACAAAGAGTACAGGTAAATGGAGCTCACTCTGAGCAGAAGGATGTTACCAGTGGTGTGCCCCAAAAGAGTACAGGTAAATGGAGCTCACTCTGAGCAGAAGGATGTTACCAGTGGTGTGCCCCAGGTATCTGTCCTTGGTCCGATTTTTTTTAACATCTTTGTTAGTGATATAACAGAAGGGCTGTCGGGTAAGGTTTGCCTTTTTGTGGATGATACCAAAATCTGCAATAGAGTAGACACCCAGGAAGATGTAGATAGCATGAGGAGGGATCTAGCTAAGCTTGAAGAATGGTCTAGAAATTGGCATCTGGGATTTAATGTTAAAAAATGTAAGGTCATGCATTTGGACTGCAGCAATCCAAGGGAGCAGTATAGTATGGGGGTGAAGTTCTTTTGTCCACTAAAGAAGAGCAGGACCTAGTCGTGGTTGTGTCTGATGATCTTAAAGTAGCTAAACAGGTAGAAAAGGCGACGGCAAAAGCTAGAAGGATGCTTGAGTGCATACGGAGAGGAATGGCTAGCAGAAAAAAGGAGGTGATAATGCCTCTGTATAAGTCTTTGGTGCGACCTCATTTGGAGTATAGTGTGCAATTCTTGAGACCGCACCTTCAAAAGGATGTGAACAGGATGGAGTCGGTGCAGAGGGTGGCTTCTAAAATGATTAGTGGTCTTCATTATAAAGCATATGAGGACAGACTTAAGGATCTTAATATGTACATCTTAGAGGAAAGTCGCGATAGAGGTGATATGATTGAGATGTTCAAATATCTCTGTGGCATAAATGTTCAGGGAGAGAGCCTCTTTCAATTGAAAGCAAGTTCTGCTATGAGGGGACATGGGATGAGGGTGAAGGGAGTTAGATTCAGGAGTGATATGCGGAAATATTTCTATCTCCAGGAACAAGCAGGAATGAGTCTTCACATATGGGTACGTCGGTACCGACGGAGCCTGCGCGGGAACGCTCCCCAGCTTCCCAAAAAGGAAAGCTTTTGGGAGCATCCCACAGCACCTGCGCGATGCCTTCCCGCCTTTCCTAACCATCTCTCCTCAGTTCTTCTTTGCCGCGGAGCCAGCAGGTCGAGCCCTGTATTTATTTATTTATTTATTTATTTAACAGGTTTTTTATACCGCCTTTTCCTTAAATCAAAGCGGTTACAAAGACATACAAAGGCTAAACATAGGCAAGGGAAGTGAAAGAAGGGAAACATAACATGGTGAACAATTACAAAAAACACAATATTGAGAGATTACAATTAATATGAGTTAGTTAGGTGTCATAGCCATAGTGCTCAATGAAAAGAACAAATTTTAGTTGTTTTCGGAATTCCTTCAGTTCCTCAATTGATCGTAGGTCGGGGGGGAGAGAGTTCCATATTAGAGGGGCCGATAAGGAAAGAGCTCTTTGTGAGGTGAATTTACAGACTTTAGAGTAGCTACTTGGGGTGCTGAGGGTGTCAGTTGTGGCTTTTCTTCTAGGTAGTCGCGTGTCTACCTTCCCCGACTCCGGACAGGTACCGCCGGTCTTTTTCTCTTTCTTTCTTTAAAAAAAAACAAAAACAAAACAATTTTCTCTTCACTTAGTGTATTCTCTTCTTGGGCCTCCGGGCCTACAAGAAAATTTCCCTCATGGAAAAACCAGCCTCCGGGTTTAAAAAATGTACTAAGTGTAGCGGTACTATTTCTGTTACAGATACCCATGAATGGTGTCTTAAATGTTTGGGTCCTGAAACACTCCATTCCAGATTGTCCGTCCTGCTCTCTAATGTCTAAACGGGGGTTACAGAACCGAGCAGCCAAGCTCCATGTGCTGTTTCCCGCTGATGCACCGTCGGTAGCATCGACATCTTCCAGGTCTTCTTCTCCTGATGGATCTCAGGTAACCAAACATAAACCTAGCAGGTCCTCGAAGGGTAGATCTCCCTCTAAGCATCGAGATGCCTCTGGGCTTGCCCTCGAGGATCCTGCGCCAGCAAAACAACCCCGGCGGGAAGCTCCGGCTTCCAAAGCTCCTCCTATGGGGTTACAGGTTGACATCGATGGCACGGCCTCGACCGATCACCTGTTAGAATGCTTTGGGGTACCGGCACAATCTCCCGGTACCGACTTCCAGGCATTCATGGTGTCGATGGATCACAATGTTCTGTCCATGCAGCAGGCTATTACGGCCTTCATTCAAGCTGCGACACCGCTGGTACCGAAACAAACTCCGTTCTCGGTATCGGCTCCGGTACCGGCACCAGCACCGATACCAGTACCGACTGCATCGACATCGACCAGGATACCGGCTGCAGCGGTTCCTTGTCCAGGGCTGCTTACTGGTACCGATCCTGTACCGGGGACGCCCGATGTCGATACTGCTCGATACGTGTATCGAGCCTTGGAAGAGCACCCTGACAGGCGATACTTCGATTCCTCTGATGATTCTGATACATCAGACGAGTCTCCTGAAGTATCCATAGCCCTTCCTGAAGAGCCTTCTTCTCCAAAAAGAAGAATGTCTCCTCCAGAAGATTTGTCCTTTCAAGACTTCATAAGAGAAGTAGCTAAAGGACTTTCTATTTCAGTAACTTCTGAATCAGAACCTAGAGCTAAAAAATTGGATATTTTAGGCTATTCTAGAGCTCCTAAAGCGGCGGTCACCTTACCAATTCATGAGATTCTTTATGAACACATGATTGATCTATGGGAGACTCCTCTCACTCTCCTCATTCTCGTAGATTGGACACTATGTATCGTGTCCCTCCTTGTCCTGGATTTCAGAAAACTCAGCTTCCTCACCATTCCATTGTGGTGCAGTCAGCTATGAAGAGGATAAAGAGTACAAAGAGACACTCTTCTGCTCCTCCAGGAAGAGAATGCAGGACCTTGGATGCCTTTGGTAGAAAAATCTTCCAAGCCAGTATGCTTATTGCCAGAATCAACTCATATAGCCTTTACATGGGTATGTTTCTAAAGGAAGTTGCACAAAAACTGCACACTTTCCTCCCTGGACAAGGAACCGCTGCAGCCGGTATCCTGGTCGATGTCGATGCAGTCGGTACCGGTATCGGTGCTGGTGCCGATGGTCCCTGCACATGGATCAGGTACTCAGAATCTTCCAAGAATGGGGAACCCCGGACATAGACCTCTTTGCAAGTCCGTGGAATGCCAAACTTCCCCGGTTCTGTTCCATAATTCCGTGTCAGGGAGTTCAGGCCAAGGATGCCTTCCTCCTCCATTGGGGTCAGGGCTTCCTGTATGCATTTCCACCCATTCCCTTGATTCCCAAGACTCTGTTCAAACTCCAGAGGGATCAAGGATCTATGATCCTCATAGCTCCACGCTGGCCATGCCAAGTGTGGTACCCTCTACTTCTACATCTCTCCCAAGCCCCCTCTCTGGACTTGGGAGCTGCTCCAGACCTTCTGTCCCAGGAGGAAGGGACTTTGTGGCACCCAAACCCCAGGTCCCTACACCTCAGAGCTTGGTTACTGAAAGCCTAGACCTTCAAGACTGGAATCTTTCTCAACAAGTGAAGGATATCCTCCATACTTCCAGAAAACCTTCCACCAGGCGTTCTTATGCTTTTAAATGGAAAAGGTTTTCCATTTGGTGTGCTGAAAAGGGTCTTGACCCTCTAGCACTACCTTTAAATTCTCTTTTAGACTATCTCCTGCATCTTTCCAATGCAGGCCTTAAAACAAATTCAGTAAGAGTCCATTTGAGTGCTATTGCAGCATCCCTTAAGCCTATCAATGGATAACCTATTTCCTCTCATCCTCTCATTGCAAGATTCATGAGAGGCCTAACTTTAACTAAACCTCCCATTAGGCCTCCTTCGGTGGCATGGGACTTAAATTTGGTTCTTGGTCAGCTCATGAAGCCACCTTTTGAACCCTTAGCCACTACCTCCTTGAAATTTCTTTCATGGAAGGTCATTTTCCTCATTGCAGTTACTTCAGCTCTCCGCATCAGTGAACTGCAGGCATTAGTGGCTAATCCACCTTATACAAGGTTCCATCATGATAAGGTAGTCCTTAGGACAAATCCACACTTTATGCCTAAAGTGGTCTCACCTTTTCATCTTAATCAAGAGGTATATTTACCTGTCTTTTTTCCAGCTCCTCATGCATCCAGTGCAGAGAGGAATCTTCATACTCTGGATTGTAAAAGAGCTCTTGCTTTTTACTTACATAGGACACAGCAACATCAAAAGTCTTCCCAGCTTTTTGTTGCTTTTGATCCTTCTCATTTGGGACTTCCAGTCTCTAAGAGAACACTGTCCAATTTATTTATTTATTTACAGTTTCTTTTATACCGCGCTATTTGACATCAGTGCGGTTTACAATGAACATAAAACTACACGTCTCAAAAATTGATCTGTGCTTACAATGAACAGGACAATAAACTGGGTATACATTAAACAGGTTTCATGAACAGAGAACATGAGAACTATGTACAAAGCAACTATGTACAAAGCAACTATGTACAAAGCAACTAAATGCAGCTATATGTAGAGCTTAAATGAATCTAGGTAATTTCTTGATGAGAGGAGGTGCAAGGTGAGGTTGCAGTTCTACGGATTAAGACAATGGAGTGCATGGGTTTAATGTGTTGGCCTGGGGTGTAGAGGTGGGTTGGTATGGGAGGGTGTCTGAAACATCGTAGTGCTGCAAGAACAGGTGATGCTTCAGTGCCTTCCTGAACTGGGAGAGGTCACTGATGGTTCTGATGCCTGATGGTAGGGCGTTCCAACATGATGGTGCAAAGTAAGAGAAGGCTCTGGATCTAGTGACTTGAGAGCATTTCGTGATTGCCTTAGGTAGTACTAGAGAGTTGGAGGCAGTTGATCTCCTTGCTCGATTAGGGGGTGTAATTGATATCAGGTCGGTGATAGTAGATGCGGAGTTGTTATTGATCGCTTTGTGAGTCATAGTTAGGATCTTGAAAGAGATCCTAGATTGTATAGGCAGCCAATGTAACTGTGTTTCAGTATTGGAGTGATGTGGGTTCTCTTGGAGGCTCCATAAAGGATTCTTGCAGCTGAGTTCATTGCCAATTGTAAGGGGTTAATCGTGCTCTTTGGTAGGCCATGTAGGATCGCATTATTTAAACATTTTAAAAGCTTTCCTTTTTGGGAAGCTGGGGAGCGTTCCCGCGCAGGCTCCGTCGGTACCGACGTACCCATATGTGAAGACTTATTCCTGCTGTTCCCAGAGATCACCTGTTACAGGTAAGTAACTGTGCTATGTCAGTATGTGTTATGTGGACATATTAATCAATATTAGGTACAATATAGTGTTCCATCCATCCTCATTTTCAGTTTTTATGGTTTTTTTTTTAATCTTGACGTGTCTGTCCCCTGTGTCATTTTTAAGTAGTTAGCTTTTGTTTAAATAATTTTTACCACCGATGCTTGGAGACACAATAATCATAGAAACATGACGATAGAAAAAGACCACATGGCCTATCTAGTCTGTCCTTCCATATCAGCCACTACAGTAGTCTCCTTTTTTTTTTTCCTTTAGAGATCCTCTGTTTTTGTCCCATGCTTCTTTGAATTCAGATACTGTCCTCATCTCTACCACCTCCACTGGGAGACTTCCACGGATCCACCACTCTTTCCATAAAGAAAATATTTCCGCATATCACTCCCAAATCTATCCCCTTTCACCCTCATCCCATGTCCCTTCATAGCAGAGCTTGCTTTCAATCAAAAGAGGCTCTCCTCCTTTGCATTTATGCCATGGAGGTATTTAAATGTCTTAATCATATCACCTCTATTCTGCCTTTCCGCTAAGGAATACATATGTACATATTAAGATCCTTATGTCTGTCCTCATATGCTTTATCATGAAGTCCACTAACCATTTTAGTAGCCACCCTCTGTACCGATTCCAGCCTGTTTATATCATTTTGAAGGTGCGGTCTCCAGAATTGCACACAATACTCCAAATGAGGTTGCACCAAAGACTTATACAGAGGCACTATCACCTCCTTTCTTCTGCTGGCCATTCCTCTCCCTATGCACCCAAGCATCCTTCTAGTTTTTGCTGTCGCCTTTTCTACCTGTTTAGCTACTTAAAGATCATCAGACACAATCACGCCTAGGTCCTGCTCTTCTTTAGAGGACAAAAGTAATTCACCCCCTATACTCATTACATGTATCTCTGGATTCATCCCCCGCCCACAATCAATCTGAACAACATCACGATATCTATTAAACCTGAGGTGAAATACCTAGGAATAATCCTAGACAAAAATCTAAACCTCCAGTCACACATCAGCAAAACTACCTGGAATGTATATCTGAAGATGCGAGTCATCAGACACCTCAAACCACTACTCTGCCAAGATCACTTCCGCACTGTTTGCCAAGCTTTAATCACGCCCATCCTCGACTTCTGCAACCTCATATACCTTGGGCTCCAAAACAGGCACTCCCTTTAGAGATGGCACAAAACATTGCCGCTCAAATTATAACTGGTTCCTCTAAGCACCCACATGTCATCCCCATATTGGACCACCTCCACTGGCTCCCCATTAATTCATGCATCTCATATAAAACAATATTAAACATCTTTAAAATCAAACATAATCTCTTGGTGAACAGCCCACAAATTCTCATCTCTACCGATTCAAGCACCAGACCCAGGAGGAGGCGCACCATGGACACCATCTTAACCCCCAGCACCTACACGAAAGTGAAGCAAACAACATCTAGAAGAGCATTATCTCTGGCTGTTCCTGCCTTATGGAACTCTCTCCCGGATCACCTAAGAACCACTGAAGATATCAAAGACTTTCAAAAAATGCTCAGAACCACACTCTATATAGAACAGTTTGGTGACATTGCATAACCTCAATCACAGGACAAATATACTAGCTTCTTATTTGCCCCCGTCCCCGCGCCTCCTTCCATCCCCACCCTTTTTCAATAACCCACCCAGCTCCCTTGATGAATTGGTTTATCTACCTGTAAATAGCTCATGTTGTATATAGCGCATATTGTAAATAGTTATGTTACTATATTCTCCACTCGACCACATTGTATGAATCCCCACTGCTAACCCCATGCATGCCCCCCGCCCTTGTTGGATATAACACGTTTAGTTGTATTGTACACCGCTTTGATTTAAGGAAAAGGCTTTATAGAAATACTTTTAAATAAAATTAATAAATAAATACTATATCGCTCCCTTGGATTGCTGCAGCCCAAATGCATGACCTTGCATTTTTTAACATTAAATCTCAGCTGCCAAATTCGAGACCATCCTTCAAGCTTAGCTAGATCCCTCCTCATGTTATCTACACCTTCCTGGGTGTCTACTCTATTGCAGATTTTGGTATCACCCGCCAAGAGGCAAACCTTACCCGACAGCCCTTCCGCTATATCACTAAGAAAGATGTTGAAAAGGATCGGACAAAGGACAGATCCCTGTGGCAAACCACTGGTAACCTCCTTCTCCTCAGAGTGAGCTCCATTTACCTGCACCCTTTGTCGCCTCCCAGTCAATCAGTTTCTAACCCAAGCAGTAACTTTAGGTCCATCCCTAGAGTGCTCAGTTTGTTTATAAGTCGCCTGTGAGGAACAGTGTCAAAGGCTTTACTGAAATCTAAATACACCACTGTATTGCCAAATTTTACACTTCCTTTAACCCTGTCACTCACTAGCTCACAGACTAGGCATAAGCACTCTGGCAAATACAATATGAGTTAACCCTGTCATAGACACTCTGGAAAATACAAGTTAACCCTGTCATTCCCTAGCTCACAGACTAGGCATAGACACTTTAGTAAATACAATATGAGTTTTATTAAATTAAGTCCTTTTGGAATAATAATAAGCACAAAGTTAAGCATCAATGCATCACCGGATTATTGTAGCTCATCACTCCAGGTCGGGGGATTGTTCAGCGATCACTTAGAGGAAATCCGGGAAAAAACTACAGAGACACGTCTGCCTCGTATATCAGTTGCAGCCCCATCTTTCCTGCTGAGAGTCCCCCTAAAGTACCTAATTAAGATTTGTGCCTGCTGCATGCCATTACAATTCATTGGTTAGCCTGCAGCATGCTCAAATCAGGATTGGTTGCAGTTAATGTTGTGCTCATGGTTCATACCAGGATTGGTCAGGGTTAATACTGTGTTCGTGACCAGCAGCTGAAAAGAATGTCAGCTGCTGCTGAGTCACTGTATGAGTCATTCATTCAGTTCTATCTGGCTAAAACTGCCTGCCTGCTCAGAGATTTTGACATAAAGTAACCCCAAGCTCTGATCTGGGCTAGCAGGCTGACTTAGCATGATTTCTCTCACATGAAATATTCTTTGTACAATATTCTTTGCTGATCCAAAAATCCAAATAAATCTTTAATTAGTAATACAACCACATGTAGGGCTCTCTCTTGGTCCAACTCCCTGGTCACCTAGTCAAAGAAATCAATCAGATTTGTTTGACAAGACCTGCCTCTTGTGAATCCATGCTGCCTCGGATCCTGTAATCCTCTGGACTCCAGAAACCTCACTATTTTCTCTTTCAGCAGCGCTTCCAATAATTTTCTCACCATTGAAGTTAAACTAACTGGCCTGTAGTTTTCAACCACATCCTTACTTCCGCTTTTGTGTAAAGGGACTACATGTGCCTCTCTCCAGTCCTCTGGCACCACTCCCGTCTGCAACGAGGCATTGAAAAGGTCAGTCAATAGAGCTCTTAAAATGTCTCCAAGTTCCCTCAGTATTCTAGGGTGTATCCCATCCGGTCCCATTACTTCGTCTACTTTAAGTTGAGCTAGTTTCTCATGAATACAGTCTTCTGAAAATTGTTCAAGAAGCCCCTCACTTCTGTTCCTGTTTGTGGGTGTTTTCTGAGGTCCTGCTCCTGGTTCTTCATCTGTGAACACAGAACAAAAATATTTGTTAAGCAATTCCATTTTATTCTCATCAGCTTCTATATATTCCTCCCCTTCACCCTTGAGTCTGACAGTACCACTTTTGCCCTTCCTTCACAATCTGTTTTCTTTTTGTACTCTGGCTCTTTCTTCAATGCCACGATCAATTCCTTGGAAGTCTCCCACTAATGTTTTGATTTCACCTATTTTAAGGTGACCGATTGATTGACTGATCAGCAGTACCATTTTACCTTTATGCATCATGAATTGGTCATTCCATCTATTCCTCTTTTGCTTTTAACATTGGGTGATTTTGAAATTATTTTTTCCACTTATTTGTTTTGTTTTAGAATTCCTTTATTTATCTAAATTACATTGATTCCTTTTTAACATGGTATGTTTTTTTTAAATTTGGTACTACCTTAAAAGGATCCCTTTGGCTCAAAAAGCTCTTTAAATTGTGTTTCTTTTAACATTGCCCCTACTTCTCATGCGAATGGAAAGGTTTTAGTACTGCGGGTAAATACACTGTCGGCACTTTTACATTGTTTTTATTTTTCAGCCATTGCCCACATTATGGAAAACAAAGTAAGGTCTAGTTTCCATCTAGTCTTATTTTATTATTGTTTGCCATGTTGGCACCACAGTCACCCAAAGCTTCTTCTCTGTGCCTTTTCTAATAACGCTATATCCTTTTTTAAGATATGGTGACCAGAATCCAGGCCCAGATCTCTGCCTGCTTATCTGACATTGCTGCCATCTGAAACTGAACATGACCAAAACTGAGTTCTTATCTTTCCCCCCAAACCCACCTACCCTCTTCCTCCCTTCTCTATATCTGTGGATAACACTACACTCCTCCCTGTTTCCTCAGTTCGCAACTTTGGGGTCATCTTTGACTCTACTATCTCTTTCTCTACACATCCAACAAATAGCTAAAACCTGTCGCTTCTTTCTCTATAACATTTGCAAAATTCGTCCCTCCTTTTCTACACACACTACTAGGACACTTGTCCACTCTTTAGTCTCCTCCCGTCTAGGCTATTGTAACCTCCCCCTTGCTGGTCTGTCTCTGAATCATCTCCCTCCTCTTCAATCTGTTCAAAACTCAGCTGCGTGGCTAATCTTCCACCAGTCTCGAAATGCTCATATAACCCCTCTTCTAAAGTTGTTTCACTGACTTCCTATCCGTTTCCATATCCAGTTCAAACTTCATCTACTGACCTATAAGTGTACTCATTCTGCTGCTCCTCACTACGTTTCCTCTCTTATCTCTCCCTACACCCCTCCTCGGGAGTTCCACACTTCTAATAGATCCCTTATATCTGTGCCCGTCTATTCTACTGCCAACTCCAGACTTCGATCCTTCCACCTTGCTGCTCCTTATGCCTGGAACAAACTACCTGAGTCTGTGCATCAGGCTTCATCAAACGTCACCTTGACATCACAAGGGGGGACGGAGCTACGTTGGGCTGCTATTCAGGAGGAATAGGCAGGCCACTAAAACAGTAAACAAAAGTCACACAATAAAATAATTTAAAATGTACAGACTATATGGATAAAAACTAGTTATTTGGATCCTTCCCAATCACTGGAATAACTGGGAGCACATTTCAACACTCGGATAGGCAGAGTCTTCCTGCCCAAGGAGAGGGTGAAAAAGTTGTTGGACTAGCTGACAGCCTTCCAATTTCAGCAGGTTCCAGGGGTTTGGGATTATCTACAGTTTCTCGATTTGATGACAGCTGCCATTGAGATGATTCCGTGGATGCGAGTCCCTATGAGACTGCTTTAGAAGTCCTTGCTTACTCAGTGGTCTCTAAATTCTCAGGAGTACGAGATCAGACTTCCCCTCCAGCCAGAGGTCGGTGTCCATCCTGCAGTGGTGGTGGCAGTGGCAGTGGCAGCTACAGCATCTGAGGGAAGGGTATGTCTCTGGATCACATGTGGCTTGTCCTGTTAACGAATTCTATCCTGTTTGACTGGGGAGCCCATTGTAAAAATTAAATGGCTCAGGTCATTGAAGTCGCTGGAGGTAGCCTCTGGGGCCATCACTAGATGGACCTGATGATGTTCTGTCCCAGTGCTAAAGCACGCACATACTTCAGTCGCTGCAGGGAAGCAGGCTCTGAGGGCGTCAATGCCCTATTTCAGCCCTGGACAAAGCACTGCCTGTTGTATGTTTTTTCTCTGTGGCTGTTTGTGGGACATGGACTTTGATGCATAGAGCAGCATCTAGGGCTAGATTGTCCTGGTGGCACCAGATTGGACATGGAGGCTGTGGTTCGGGGACCTGATGTGACTCCTGTAATGAACCACCTCTGCAAATGCTCCCAGCTTGGGGGCTGTTACAGCCAGGGCTAGTCCTTCTGGACAAACAGGTTTCCTGCTCGTTTACAGCTTGGCTCTTGAGAGGCATCACTTAAGGTGTAAAGGCTATTTTACTGCCATGGTTTCCACGCTCCTCAAGGTGAGGAGAGGTTCTGCCAGCCTGCCCTATGTACATGTCTGATGTCTTTTTGAGAATTGGTGTCGTGCACATCAGACTAGACCTAATATGATAGATTTGCCATCCCTATTTGCCTCCCTTCAGTATGGCTTGGACAAAGGTCTTCCCTTAGTTTCCTGAAAGTACAAGTTGCAGCTTTAACCTGCTTCAGAGGACTGGTGGCAGGGCGGTTCATAGCCCTGCACCTGGATGTTTCCTGTTAACTTCATGGAGTTCAACACTTGCATCCTCCGTGCTCCAGGCCTTGATGTCAGAGCCATTTGAACCTTTGAAGCATGCTATACTTAAAGATTTAACTCTTAAAACTGTCTTCCTGGTCACAATCTGCTCGGCGAGGCGTATTTCCAAGCTACAAGCATTATCATGCAGGGATCCTTACTTATTTTTCTTGGTGGAGGCCATGTGCATTTGGTCTGTTGCTTCCTTCTTCCCAAAGACCTTTGCTGATGGATGTCCAGAGAGTGCTTCTCTCGTATTTAAAGATTACTAATTCCTTTCACAAGTCAGATCATCTAATTGTGCTGTTTGCTGGTCAGCATAAGGATGATGTTGCGGCTAAGTCTACCTTGAGGCACTGGATCAAGGAGGCCATTGCCTCAGTACAGTATTTCTTTTGCGAAACTGGCTGGTTCTGGAGGGTTTGTGTGCACATTCCACTCGAGTGCAAGTCTCGTCATGGGCGGGGAGTGTAGCACGGTAACCCCTCAGACATTTGTCAGGCAGCAGTGTGAACATCACTTTCCACCTTTGTCAAACACTTCCGCTTGCATGTCCATGCTCAGATGTCTTAAAAGCTGCTGTCTTCTTCCTGCCCAGGAGAGGTGTAGCTTTGGTACAACCCACTTGTCTCGACTGGTCTAGCAGGACACTAGGAAAGGTGACATTTACTTAACAGATAATGTCCTTTCCTTGCGTCCAGGACCCACCCCTTGGTTTGAGAATGAATGAGTGTATTTAGTTTGCTCTGCATTGCAGGGTACGCAGTTTGGGTTTTGTCTGTATCTTGTTGAAGCAGTCTGCTCCTTAAAGTTCTTAGTTGTCTACCCATAACCACCAAGCATTTTTTGATATCTTTCTTCTGCTGGCTAACATAGTCAATTGTCACCCCTCTGAGAAAGACCATAGCTATCTCTAAGAACAGAACTCTTATGTTCCCCTTGGTCCCTTCAAAGAAGTTCTATTGTTCCTTTAAAAACTACTTAAATCCCTTCCCGTATAAATATAATGGGAAACGGCATTGCTTGATTCATCCTGGATCCCTATATACACCTACAGTATACTATTGAGTGGTCAGAAATTTGAATATCGCAAATTTGAGCCTCTTGAACACCAACTAGCAATTCACTGGACAGCATAAAATAGTCTGTTTTGGACCAGGAACCATGTGCTCGTGAGAGATAAATATAGTGTACTCACCTGTAACAGGTGTTCTCCAGGGATAGCAGGAATCAGTCCTCACATAGAAACATGACGGCAGAAAAAGACCACATCGCCTATCTAGTCTGCCCTTCCATATCAACAACTACAAAAGTCCCCTTTTTTCCTTTAGAGATCCTCTGTGTTTGTCTCAAGTTTCTTTGAATTCAGATACTGTCCTCATCTCTACTATCTCCACTCGGAGACTATTCCATGCATCTTCTGTAAAGAAATATTTCTGCATATTACTTCTATCCCCTCATCCTATGTCCCCTCGTAGCAGAGCTTGCTTTCCATCGAAAGAGGCTCTCCTCCTGTGCATTTATGCCACGGAGGTATTTAAACGTCTCAATCATATCACCTCTATCCTGCCTTTCCTCTAAATCAATACTCCAAAAAATATATCCTTGGTTCAGTCAGCTATAAACAATCATAATAAATAGAACCAAACCCAACAATAATATCTCCCAATTCTAAGGAATTTCTTTTTGTCGGAGAAGGCTGGAGGCGACTGAAATGTAACCCAGTCACACCAGGCAACCTTATCCCTTTTAATTATAGTGTAGCTAAAAACGCTATACTTAGCTTATCAAAATTATCAGTGAAATGTTCCAACACTCCTTGTGCCAAAAGTATTTCCACACAGCGGATTTGTAGCAGTCCACGACGTACGTTTCGGGCCCCTGGCCCTGTTTCAAGTGTTCACGCTCTTACAAATCACCGCTTTTAAAAGTTTCCCGAGTGAACTCACCATACTGAAGTTTTAAAGAGAGAAAAGACTTGCTATTGGCTAATAGTTTTCTGCCATTCAAAAAAGGAGCTCCTTTTTTGAATGGCAGAAAACTATTAGCCAATAGCAAGTCTTTTCTCTCTTTAAAACTTCAGTATGGTGAGTTCACTCGGGAAACTTTTAAAAGCGGTGATTTGTAAGAGCGTGAACACTTGAAACAGGGCCAGGGGCCCGAAACGTACGTCGTGGACTGCTACAAATCCGCTGTGTGGAAATACTTTTGGCACAAGGAGTGTTGGAACATTTCACTGATAATTTTGATAAGCTAAGTATAGCGTTTTTAGCTACACTATAATTAAAAGGGATAAGGTTGCCTGGTGTGACTGGGTTACATTTCAGTCGCCTCCAGCCTTCTCCGACAAAAAGAAATTCCTTAGAATTGGGAGATATTATTGTTGGGTTTGGTTCTATTTATTATGATTTTTCCTCTAAATCAGGCATGTCCAACTTCGAACAGGTCATGATCTACTTTTTCCGGCCAAATGTGCCAGTGATCTACCACCATGAAAATTAAGTTTCAAATTAAATTTTAACCCAATAATGTTGGAGGATTCCCCCCCCCCCCCCATTTTTAATGAACCTTCTGTCATTTACTTGGATGTGATCAGCTGTTAAGCAAATTAAGCAAAAAACAAAACAAAACAGAGACTAAGATCCAGTAAGAACTGCGAGGGGAAATGGAGAGTACATTTTTTCTTAAAGTTTTATTGAGTAATAACTTTCTTTAACTGTCTTAATAACTTTCTTTAACTTTTATTGAGTAATCTGTGTTAAATTTAGGTCTAGTATTGATCCAGGCTGATCTTGCACAATCTTTAACGTTTCGCTCTTGCTCATTAGGAGACGTCGGAGCCTGCATTTCATCCACCAGCTTTTTGAAGTTGGGTGAATACTGCGTGAGGACCAGTCTCAGGGAATCCTGGAGATGTTCATCTGTCATGTTGGAACGTTGTGTACTCTGTCATTTTCAGATGGGAAAACGCAGATTCACACAAATAAGTTGAACCAAAACAGGAGTGTACAGCTTCACTGCATCTTCTCAAGTTGGAAAATTTGTCTCTAGGCACTAGCTTTTAAAATGATTCTTGCTCATCACGGGTCTTGAGAAAAATGTCATTTTTAAGGGTTAATATTTTGTTTTCAAGAGATGGCTTGTTTAATGAGTAATTTTTACTGATAACAGCTGCAGTTTCTATAATGTCCACATCAGCTTTGAATGGGTATGACAAGTACTCCACAATTGTTCCAATTTTTTGGAAGTCACAGAATCTATTTTCAAATTCCTGGATAACAGAACAGATTTCTGTCACATACTTCTCATTCTGAAAAACTTGGATATTGTCCCAGATGATCCTGTGTATTAGGAAAATGATCAAAAGTGTCGTTTGCAAGGTCAGTCTTCATTAGCTCAAATTTGCTCTTGTAGGATGAAACTGTACTCATCTCGCCAATGCATTTGTTTTTACCTTGTAGTTCAAGGTTCATATCACTTTGTTTGCCTGTAAAGTCAGCGAGAAATGCCAGATCACATAACCACTCCTCATCTTCCAACTCTGCTTAGTCATCGCCCCTCTCCTTCAAAAAACGTCTTATTTCATTCAGCAAATCACAAAATCTTTGCAGAAATTTATACCTACTTAGCCACCTTACATCTGTTTGCAAAATATTTTCTGCTGCCCCTTCATCAAGCATAAGATTGAAAAGCCGTCTTTGAAGTGATCTTCCATGAACTGAATTTACAATTTTGAAAGTGATGTCCATGACAGTCTTTGTATTGAGTCTCTTGCTTGCCAAAACTTGCTGGTGAATGATGCAGTGGTAAGAAAGGAAATCTGGGAAGTTGTCATGCTGTCTACAGAGGGCTATGAAACCGTTAACCTCACCTGTCATTGCTCTTGCTCCATCAGTAGTGATGGAAACAAGTCTATGCAATGGAAGATTATACTTTGTCACAAAAGAATGGAAAGAACTGAATATTTCCTGACCGGTAGTTCTCCCTTTTAAAGAAATCATTCCAAGTAGTTCTTCTTTAACACTGAAGTCTTCAAAAACCATCCGGATAAAGACTAGTAACTGGGCTATGTCTCTTATGTCTGTAGATTCATCCAGTTGGAGTGAGAAAGCAACACAATTTTAAACATCCTCCAACAATTGTTCAGTTGTGTCTCCACACATCTTTTCTATTCACCGCACAACGGTGTTTCTTGACAATTGTACATCTTGAATATCAGCTATGATCTCTTTCTTATTTTTAAATCCTACAGGTGAGTAACTATGCTTTCTCCAGGGACAAGCAGGAAATTAGTCGTCGCATATTGGACTCCCAAACGCAAGACCATGACAGCACCAACGGTGACCAATCAGGTAGCCATGGGTTGCAGAAGGTGAGTCCCCACTGAGAGTGACTGCAGATCCTAGCGTCCAGTGACACTATCACTCTGGTAGTTACCTACACCCGAAGAATATTATGAAGTACTGTCTGGCCAAACGCACTGTGCCTGCGGGACTCGCTTTCCAGGCAGTAGTGAGCTGTAAAAGTATGAATTGAAGACCATGTGACGGCCTTGCAGATCTCAGTTATCGGCACTGAGTGGAGGTTGGCCAGCAAGTGGCCATCGCCCTTACGTGATGCGCTGTGATCTGGTGCTCAAGAGAGAGGCAGCTCGCTCATAGGCGAGGGCAATAGTCTGCCACCCGAGTGGACACAGTTTGCTTAGTCACGGGGAGCTCCAGCCTACTGGGGTTATAAGACACCGAAAGCGGAGGAGTTTTCTGATGGGCCTGAGTCCACTGCAAGTAGAAGGATAGGGCTCACTTGCAGTCTAGTGTGTGAAGTATTCTTCCCTGTTGGCATGGGGCCGCAGAAAGAAGGTGGAGAGGACCACCTCTTGGTTGAGGTGGAAAGGAGATACCACCTTCGGGAGGAATTTGGGGTGTGTGTGGAGCCACCACCCTGTTCTTATAGAACCTCTTATATAGTGGATCTGCCACCAGGGCCTGGAGTTCGCTCGCCCTTCTAGCGGACGTGAGGGCCACCAGAAAGGCCACTTTCCATAACTGGTATCTCAGTTGGCCAGTGGCTAGAGGTTCGAATGGCGGTCTAGCCACGTTGAGGTCCCACTCCGCCGTCAGAGGGTGGAGGGGGGCTTGGATTACAGGAAGCCCCAGAGGAACCTAGAGACCAGGGACTGATTTGAGAGGGGTTTTCCCTTGATATGTGGTGGTACGTGGCTATGGCGCTCATATGCACTCTCACAAAGTTGGATTTCAGCCCAGTGTGCGACAGGTGCAGTAGATACTGAAGAACCAATTGCACATGACAGGAGAAGAGATTCTCCTCCTTTTTCGCACACCAGGTGGAGAATCTTCTCCATTTAAAGACGTAAGTCCATCTGGTGGAGGGTTTTCGGAAGGCCAGCAGGATCACCTCGATCTCCTCTGGAAGGTTGAAAGGGGGCCAGTGCTACCCTTTCAGCAGCCATGCCATTAGCATTAGTGACCCCAGATTGGAGTGCAGGAGGAAGCCGTCCTGGGACAGGAGGTCTGGGGCCCAGCCCAGTGGGATTGGGAGTGCCACTGACAGAGAGAGCAACAGAGGGGAACCATAGTTGCCTGAGCCACCTGGGTGAGATCAGTATTTATTTATTTAAAGTCATTTTTATACCGCACTCTTTAAAATCAGCTTGGTTTACAGTCAACAGCAAAATTGTACAGTGCAGGCAGCACCCATAGTGTACTTACAAAGAACAGGTTTTGCAACTTGGATTAACTGGGGAAACTATGTACAGGCTACAGAGAAGCTTGGCTACTCGTTTAAGTAACTATATACAGGCTACATAGGCTATATATAGGCTAAGCAGTGACTATATACGTGTGCATACCAGGGTGACTGGTAGTGTTAATGTACAGGGCTGAGACTGTGTGTTGTGAGTGTTTTGGAGCGGCTATCTTGGTGGTTGCGTATAACTGGATGTTGTGTGTCCCTGTTGTGAGAGTAGTGATGGAGGAAAAGGTGGTGTTTCAGAGCCTTCCTGAATTGGGTAAGGTCAGTAATGGCCCGGATGTCGGGCGGGAGGGTATTCCAACATGTGGGTGCATAGTACACGAAGGCTCTGTTTTTTGTTGCTTGAGAGCACTTCGTGATTTTGCTAGGGATACTCAGTGTGTTGCAGCGACTGACTTTCTGACTCTGTTTGAAGGAGTGGTGAGGATGAGGTCCGTGATGGAGGAGGAGGTGAGGCTGTTGATGGCCTTGAAAGTCAATAGAATTTTGAAGGTGAGTCTGCAGTGAACCGGGAGCCAATGGAGGTGTTTCAGGATTGGGGTTATATGGTCCCTCCTGGCGGCTCCATGTAGTATTCTGGCGGCTGCATTCATTGCAAGCTGAAGTGGGTTCAGAATATTTTTTGGGAGTCCCTGTAGGATTGAGTTGGCGTAATCCAAGTGGGGGATTACCAAGGCTTGGTAGATTGTCCGGAAGTCGTCTGACTCCAGTTGGGGTCATAGATGACGGATTGCCCTTATGTTGTGGTATACTGCCTTGACAGTGTTTATGTGGGCTTTCATATCCAACTGTTGGTCTAATGTGACCCCTAGGTAGCGGATCGTGGGCTTACTTTGGAGCTCAGCGCATCTTACTTTTAGTGATGCGGGAGGGGTGAAAGCTTGGTTCCTGGTGATGAATAGTGCCTCAGTTTTCTTGCAGTTTATTCTGAAGTTTTGAGTGTTGAGCCAGTCAGAGACAGCGTCGAAGCAGGCAGTTAGTGGAGAGAAGTCCGGCTGATCGTTTGAGAATGGCATGTAGAGTAGTACATCATCAGCGTATATGAGGCATGAGATGACGAAGGAGCGGATGAGTGCACAGATGGGCTGCATATATATGTTGAAGAACAGTGCCGAGAGAGGAGCCCTGTGGTATGCCCTGTTGGAACGGTTTGGAGGTCGTGGGCCTGGTCTCTGTACATGTTGCCATCGGTCTGACAGGTATGATTTGCACCAGCTTAAGGCTGTGTCCTGGATCCCTTTCTCTGCGAGGTGCCCTAAGAGCAATTCATGGTCGATGGAGTCTAATGCTGCGGCAATGTCCAGGAAGATTAGGGCGTTTCTCCAGGACCAAGCAGGAAGTCAGTCCTCACTTATGGGTGACGTCGGCGCCGACGGAGCCCTCGCGGAGCAATTTTCCCCAGCTTTCAAAGAAAGCCTTTGGGAATTGCAGCGCGCATGCGCGGTCGTCTTCCCGCCCGAAGGTGCCATCTTAGCCAGTCTTCTTTTTTCCGCGGAGCCCTACAGACGTCCCCGTCTTGTCCCCGCGAAAAAGTTGATTTTCTTCTTTATTTTATCCTTTTTTCTTTCGGTTCGACGCCGATCGTTTTCCCGCCCGGACTCGCGACGCCGGTCTCGAGTCCTCTTACTTTTTTTCGGTTTTTCTGACTTAGTCAGCTTTCGTTTTCGTTTTCCCTGGCAGCCCGGTCCTTTGACCTCGCAGGGGCCCTTTTTCCCCCGATGGCTGCCAGTGGGTTTAAGCGGTGTGGTCGGTGTGACCGAAATATGTCACTAACCGACACACACGACTTTTGCCTCCGCTGCCTGGGCCCGGATCATGAGGAACTGATCTGTGGGCCCTGCAGCAAACTGTCCTCAAAGGCGTTGAGAAGTCGGCGGCATCAGCGTGAGAGAATCTTCGCTGACCCCAGCCGTACCCGGACCTCGTCGGAGGCCTCCGTGTCGAAAGGCTCCAGCTCGGACCGTCGCCGGAGCTCCTCCGACCGGGGTTCTCCCTCCGGGGACCATCGTCGGAAGGAAAAAACCCGCGAGGGCGGCGTCGGTGGACGCTCCTGGCTCCGCGAGGGCCAGGTCGCATAGCCCCGACAGCCGCCCCGGGTCCTTGGAGAAGGAACACATCCCGAAGCGACCTCGCCTGGAGTCGGAGATGCCTGCCCGGGTAAGTCCTGTGGTCCTTCTGGACTCGCCTCCGCGACAGCCGACGTCGGGCCCGACGCCGTCGGGGCCCGAGTCGGGGGCTGCTGGGTCACCTGAGCTCGGACTCAGGTTGACGGCCTTGGAGAGCAGACTGTCTGCCTTCATGGACCAGCAGAGGGCACTGCTCGCTGGCTTCGCTGGCGTCGCTGCCCCGACCGCCGGGACGTCGACGTCCAAGTCGACCCCGGAGACCGAGCCGATCCTCGAGTCGATGAGAACTCGAGTCGATCCTCGGTCGAGGTCGCCCTCGGCCTCCTGTTCGGGACCGAGGTCGCCGACGCCGACTCCCTCGGCGTCGGGGCGGCTGGCGCCGCACCCTGCCCGGGCCGACCCCACCGAGTCCTCGTCGGAGTCGGTCTGGGAGTCTGAGGAGGAAGAGTCACCTGATTCTTTCCGGACTCGGTGTGTCCCCTCGGACTCACCGGAGTCCGAGCCTCGGAAGCAGTCCCCCCCGGAGGATGCCAGGTTCTCGGACTTCGTTAGGGATATGGCCAAGGCTTTGGCCTTCCCTGCGGATCCCGAGGAGCAGCCTCGAGCCGAAGAGCTCGACGCCCTCCAGTATGACTCTCCCGCGAGGGAACACTTTACTGTGCCGGTTCCTCCTATGCTGGAACGACTACTCTTCCGCATGTGGGAGAGTCCGGCCTCCTCGCCGGTCCTGAGCAAGCGGGTCGATTCCATCTATCGGGTCCGCAAGAGCCCTGGCTTTCAAAAGGCACAGCTGCCACACCATTCCATGGTAGTGGAATCGGCCATGCATCGTCTTAAGAGCCAGAAGATGCACTCCTCGGTGCCTCCTGGCAGGGAGGCCCGTAACCTGGATGGCCTTGGCAAGAAGTGCTTCCAGGGCTCTATGCTCGCATGTCGTGTCCAGACTTACCAGCTATACATGGGCATGTATCTCCGGGATCTGGCTAAAGAGCTAGCCGGATTCTCCGCTGGTCTCTCCGAGGAGCCCTTGCGGAGGTTCCTAGCCTTGTCCACCGGCATTCGGGAATGCTCTAAGTTCATGTCCCGAGCAGCCTATGATGGCTTTGAAGCCTCGGCTCGAGTGGCCGCAGCCGGCATCGGTGCCCGCCGACAGGCTTGGCTTCAGTCGTCAGACCTTGAGCCCTGGGTACAGGACAAGTTGGTCGATGTCCCCTGCCGAGGCGAAAACCTCTTTGGCAAGCCCATGGCGGAAAAGGCTGCACAAATTGAGACTGAGACTCTCACCAGGACCAGGCTTTCTAGGAAGACCTCCGCCCCTTCCCAGAAAAAGAAGGGCTCGGGGAAAAAGTCCTTTTACCCGAGGAAGGCGGCTGCCTACAAACAATACCCCCATTATCAGGCCCCTGCAGCTCCCCAACAGGGCCAGCAGGCCAAGGGACGGGGTAACGGGTCCCGTAGGCAGCAGGCCCCCAAGCCTGCACCACCAGCCCCTGCTCAGCAGGGTGGGGGTTTTTGACTCGCTCAGCATAGCCTCTCCCCCCCCCGCTGGTCCCCCCCAGCACCGGAGGCCGGCTGGTTCACTTCGCCCACAGGTGGTCCAGCATCACCGCAGATGCCTGGGTGCTTCAGGTCGTGCGAGAAGGCTACCTTCTCCACTTCCATCAGGTCCCTCCCTCCTATTTTCTGGGAGAGCCTCCGCGCCCCCCTCTGCACAGGGAGTTGCTCCTTCAGGAGTTAGCAGGTCTTCTGCAGGATCAGGCGGTGGAACCGGTGCCACACCACCTGAGAGGTCAAGGCTTCTATTCAAGGTATTTTCTGATACCAAAGAGAACAGGGGGCCTCAGACCCATCCTGGACTTGCGCAACCTCAACAAGTTCCTTGTGCGGGAGAAGTTCAAAATGCTTACCCTTGGAATCCTTCTGCCCTACCTCCAGCAGGGAGATTGGCTATGCTCCTTGGATCTAAAGGATGCCTACACGCACATCCTCATCCACCCAAGCCACCGCCAATACCTAAGGTTTGTGGTGGCGGGAAACCATTACCAGTACAGAGTACTGCCCTTTGGCCTGTCCTCCGCACCGCGAGTCTTCACAAAATGTCTCGCGGTCGTGGCGGCCCATCTCCGGCTTCACGGCCTCTATGTCTTTCCGTACCTCGACGACTGGCTCATCAGAGCAGCGTCCGCTCAGGGAGGTCACCAACGCCACGTGTCGCACGGTGGCTCTGTTGCAGCACTTGGGCTTTGTCATAAACTTCGCAAAGTCCACTTTGCTCCCCTCATAGGATCTCGAGTTCATCGGCGCAAGGCTGCACACTCCTCAGGCGCGAGCGTATCTACCGCTCGACAGGGCTCAGCGGCTCATGGACCTAGCCGACCGCTTTCGCAGCCAGCCCCTGGTCTCCGCCAGGCGCTTCCTGAGACTGCTCGGCCATATGGCTTCCACTGTCCATGTGACCCCCAATGCCCGCCTGAATATGCGGTCTGCTCAATGGTGTCTCCGCCGGCAGTGGCGACAGGCCACGGGCGGCCTCGCAGACCTAGTGCGCGTTTCCGAGCCGCTGATCTCGTCTCTCCGGTGGTGGCTCCGGCAGCCGAACCTGACATTCGGTATGCCCTTCCAGTCACCTCAGCCGACCCGGGTGCTGACCACCGATGCATCCCTCCTGGGCTGGGGAGCGCATTGCCAAGAGGCGCGTACTCAGGGCCTCTGGACCACGTGGGAGTCTGCTCAGCAGATCAACTTCCTGGAGCTCCGGGCGATCCGCCTAGCTCTCAGGACCTTCTCCCACCTGACTTCCCAACAGTCCGTCCTTGTCCAGACGGACAATCAAGTTGCCATGTTCTACGTGAACAAACAGGGGGGCACGGGCTCCTTTCTCCTCTGCCGGGAGGCTCAGAAGCTCTGCTCTTGGGCCGTCAGTCACGGCATTCTCCTCAAGGCAGTTTATCTCCCGGGCCGAGACAATTGCCTTGCGGACAAACTCAGCAGGGTCCTCCAGCCGCACGAGTGGCGTCTGGATCCCTTGGTAGTTCAGAAGCTCTTCCTCAAGTGGGGCCTCCCCACGATGGATCTCTTTGCCAGTCCCCGCAACCGGCAGCTTCCTCGCTTCTGCTCTCGT
Source organism: Ichthyophis bannanicus (assembly GCA_033557465.1). Taxonomy (NCBI): domain Eukaryota; kingdom Metazoa; phylum Chordata; class Amphibia; order Gymnophiona; family Ichthyophiidae; genus Ichthyophis; species Ichthyophis bannanicus. The sequence continues at coordinate 421,561,760 of CM066031.1, read as the reverse complement.
CTGCCACACCCCCTTCGGGTTGCGGCGGACGCCTTTCTGATCTCATGGTCGGGGAGCCTTCTGTATGCGTTCCCTCCCATCCCGCTAGTCTCTCGGACTCTTTTCAAGGTTCTCCGAGACAAAGCCTTCATGATCCTGGTGGCCCCTCGCTGGCCCAGGCAGCCGTGGTTTCCGCTCCTGCTGCAACTGGCGGTGGAGGATCCAATCCCTCTGGGGGTACAACCGGATCTCCTCACTCAGGATCAGGGGTCCCTCCTGCACCCCAACCTCAGGTCTCTCAACCTCATGGCCTGGCTGCTGAGAGGGTAGTCCTTGCTCCCCTTCTCCTGCCGGCGGAGGTGGAGGAGGTCGTCTTGGCTTCGCGACGGCCTTCTACCCGCAAATGCTACGCCCTTAAATGGCGTCGCTTTGCAGTCTGGTGTACCCAACAGTCTCAGGATCCCTTCTCCTGCCCGGTGTCGGTGATCTTGCAGTATTTGCTGCACCTCTCTAATCTGGGACTTAAGTCCAACTCCGTCAAAGTTCACCTCAGTGCTCTTTCAGCACATCATGTGCCGGTGGACGGCAGACCTCTCTCCAATGACCCTCTCGTAGCGAGGTTTCTCCGAGGTCTCCTTCTACTTAAACCACCTCTGCGCCCGCCAGCGCCTGACTGGGACCTGAATGTGGTGTTGCAGCGGATCACCTGTCCGCCTTTTGAACCTATGGCTACCTGTTCTCTCCGTTTTCTGTCTTGGAAAACACTGTTCTTGATAGCCCTCACTTCCGCTAGACGCGTAAGTGAATTGCAGGCCCTCGTGTCTGATCCCCCTTACACTCGGTTCTACAAAAATAGGGTAGTCCTACGGACTCACCCTAAATTTCTTCCGAAAGTGGTCTCCCCTTTTCACATCAATCAGGAGGTGGTACTTCCAACCTTCTTTCCCAGACCACACTCCAGCCGAGCTGAAACGGTCCTCCATACCCTGGACTGTAGAAGGGCTCTGAACTTCTACCTTGACCGTACGCGGGAGCACCGTAAAGCTGCTCAGCTTTTTGTGTCTTTTGACCCCAATAAATTGGGGCTCCCGGTCTCCAAGCGTACTCTGTCCATCTGGGTTGCGGACTGTATCTCTTGGGCTTATGGGGCAGCCGGACTCTCCTTAGAAAGTCGAGTCACGGCTCATTGCGTTCGGGCAAAGGCTACGTCAGTGGCTTACCTCCGCTCTGTTCCGCTGGCAGACATCTGCCGGGCCGCTACTTGGTCTTCGAGCCAGACTTTTGCGGTCCATTACTGTCTCGAGAGGGAGTCCCGCAGGGACAGTGCTTTCGGACAGGCAGTCCTCCGTAATCTCTTTGAGGTCTGAGCAACTCCTACCCTCCATCCCGGATGTGGGCTACCGGTGGGTGTTAATTCAGCGAAGATTCTTTCCTTCTGTGCTGCTGAGCTAGAGGGAGCTCATTTTTGTGCTTAGGGTCTCCGGTAGCCTTGAGCTTGGGAGTCCCATAAGTGAGGACTGACTTCCTGCTTGGTCCTGGAGAAAGCGTAGTTACTCACCTGTAACAGGTGTTCTCCAGGAGCAGCAGGAATCAGTCCTCACTACCCTCCCTCCTCCCCTTGGAGTTGCAATCGTCTGCTTATGTTCTTTTTGCAAATTTTTATGCTGTCTTTTTTAGCTATGTCATCTGACTGGCTAAGATGGCACCTTCGGGCGGGAAGACGACCGCGCATGCGCGCTGCAATTCCCAAAGGCTTTCTTTGAAAGCTGGGGAAAATTGCTCCGCGAGGGCTCCTTCGGCGCCGACGTCACCCATAAGTGAGGACTGATTCCTGCTGCTCCTGGAGAACACCTGTTACAGGTGAGTAACTACGCTATCCTCGTCTGCTGTTGTCCAATCCAGTGATTAGTTTGCTGAAGAAGAGTGGTCAGGATTGTCTCAACTCCGTGTGATTCCCTGAATCCGTGTTGGCATGGGTCGAGGGGAGCGGTGTTCTCAATATGGTGTTGGATTTGTTTTTGAACGACCTTTTCAATTATTTTGGCCATTAGTGGGATGCTTGAGATTGGCCTGTAAGAATCCACCTTCTGGGGGTCAAGTTTGCTGTTTTTTTAGAAGTGGCCTAATGGATGTTTGCTTCAAGCTTCGTGGGAAAGAGCCAGTTGAGAAGGATAGACCCATGAGTTTGGCCAGGAATGGGCTGAATTCTTTGCACGGTGCTTTTATCCAGAATGCTGGGCAGGGATCGTTTGGAGCTGTGGTGGTGTTAATAGCGGTAATGGTGTCTTCGATGCCTTTCTCTGTGGGATAGAGGCATTGGGTGGCGTGATCCGTGCACAGATGTGGGTGGTGTAGTTTTGTCAGTCTGGATTGTTTTTGACTGTAGGTAGTCCGCGAATTCCTGTGGCTGTGGCATCCTTAGTTGGGTGGGGAGGGTTCCTTTGTGAGGATCCTCACCAGGTTGAATAATTCCTGTGGTTTGTTCAGGGAGCACTGCAGAATTTCTGCGTGGTATTGTTTCATTCTCTCCGTGACTGCCACACTGTGTTTCTTCAGGTGGGAGGTGTAAGTGCCCAGGTCATCAGTGGAGCGTGAACGTCGCCATCTTCTTTCAAGCTTCTTTAGGTGGCGGAGTGATGTTCGTAGCTCGGGAGAGTACCACGGAGCAGTCTGTCTTCTCCTTGGTGGTATGTCCACAATTGGTTGGTGGGCAATGGTGCTGAGACTATTGTTCCAGGCGGAGAGCATTTCCTCGAGGCTAGACTTGGTGAGGTCGAAGAGTGGTAGAGTTTTGCTGAGTATCTCTTCCTTGTCGAAAGGCTGGAATCGTGCTTTTGGTGTTGGGTAGGCATTGGCTGTGGGTACAGTTGTTAGTATGATCCCGATGTGTGGGCATTTGGAATCTTAGTAGGCTGTGGTCAGACCATGGGACTGACGTGATGGATAGGGCAAGCGTATGGTTTGGGCCTGTGGCCGGCCGCAGGGCGAAGATCAGGTCCAGCTTGTTTCCTTTTGAGTGAGTGGGCACGTTGATTACTTGGTCGTAGCCCAGCTCATTAAGCGCGTTGAAGGCATTGGAGTAAGCGTCTGGGAGGGTAGGCAGATAGAAATCGCCCATGATCCAGTTTGGTGTGTGCGGGTTTTTGGTATTGCAGGCAAGGTTGATTATTGTTGAGAGGTCATCTGGAGAGGGAGATGGGGATCTGTAGATTAGGTTGATGGAGTTGTGCTTGTTGGTTATGGTGATAGAGTCCAGGTGTGTAGTGCTGTTGGCAGAGGTCTGCTGAAATTGGAGCTCCGTTTTTGTAAGGGCGAGTGCTCCTCCACTCCTACGGTTGGCTCTGTGGCAGGCGTGGATTGAGAAGTTGGGTGGGATGAGTTGGTTAAGGATGACCGTATCAGAGTCAGTCAGCCATGTCTCAGTGACCAATAGAACGTCTAGGTTGTGATAGGCTATAAGGTCAGAGATGACCGGCCATTTCTTCCAGACTGAGTGAGCGTTTATGAGGACGCAATTCAGGTTGCTGGGTTGAGGGCACGTCTCTAGCTGAGATTTTTTGGTTTGCAGAAGTGAGATGTAGAGTAGGTGTGGGTGCAGTGTGTTTGGCTTCTGCTGCTGCTTGGTGGGAGGTACCCGGCACCCCGTAGTACTGGTATGGGGTTGTAGGTGGTGGTGAGGGTGAAGGCGCTGTGGAGTAGGCTGGCGAGGAAGTAACAATTGACTATGGCTATGGGGGAGGGTGCCATTTTGAGTGAGCTACTTCGTGGCACCAGGTGATTTGAATCTATGAAACAGCTGTGTGGTGTACTGTGGGTATGGTTCAGGTGGTAGGATAGGTCGTAGAACTATCTAGCAGCCGTTCGGTGTGACAGGTAGTGTGTATATAGGCAGCTGATCGCTCTAGCATTAACACATATCCGCTTGAAAGGTTTACATGAGTAGCACTTCTAGCAGTAATTCTAAGGCAGCTTCAAGAATACCACTTCTAGCTAGTAAATCTACAGGCAGATTCACAAGAGCATAAGAACATAAGATATGCCATACTGGGTCAGACCGAGGTCCATCAAGCCCAGTATCCTGTTTCCAACAGTGGCCAATCTAGGTCATATGTACCTAGCAGTATCCCCAAAAGACACGGGTTCCACAATGCTTGCACTGGGTCAAGCATTGATTATCCTGGGTCCCTTTTTAATAATGGTTTATGGACCTTTCCTCCAGGAACTTGTCCAAACCTTTTTTAAACCCAGCTGCACTAACAGCTCTTACTACATCCTCTGGTAACAAATTCCAGAGTTTGATTACACGTTGAGTGAAAAATATTTTCTCTTATTTGTCTTAAATAGTTTACCCTGTAGCTTGTGATAAGGAAGCTTTATCATAGCTCAGGAAGGAGCTATAGAAAAGGTGAAGTGACTCTGAACAAGCAACCTGTCAGTCCTGGTAGAAATAAGAAAACAGAATTTTTCCATAAAAGACTACCAGTCCCAGAATGCACCAGGTTTCCAACAGCCATTAGAGGAGCTGAAGTGGGGAAACGTGTGTTCAATCAGGAGGGCTATGAGGTAATCCCCAAGCACTCATCTCAAAGGGCAGGGCCTGATTCAGCACAGCTGCGCTGTGCTAGGGTGGAGCACTCATCTAAGCAGAATAAAGGTAGAGTTTATTCTACAGAGAATCATCTTCATGATCTTGGACAGCTTCATCATCGGGAGGATCATCAGAAGCAGAAGCCAGAGCGGACGGACAGAGAGGGCAAGAAACCCTTTGGAAGAAAGAATAGAAAAGCATTTGGGAGATCTAAAGGAGTCCAGAGCAGTACGTATACTGGGAGACATTCAAAAGGCGAGCATACACCATTGGACTGGGGAAAACCAGAGAAGTGGTGCTGCAGAGCTAGGAATCTCCAGACGGTACCTGTGAGGGAGACGGCTGCACTTGGAAGGGACCCTAGGACCCGTGCCAGAAGGTATGTGAAGAGAGATCCAGTGTCCAGGGATCTGGATTGGAAGGCTGGACATAAGAACTGGACTACATACTGGCCAGGCTATTTAGAGAGGAACTCTAACAGCAATGGAAGCTCAGGTATGAACACTGTTCTGTGCACTAGCTATACCCTTGAAAGACAGCAGGGAAACAAGTATTCTCCTGAAAGTGCTCCATTGAGAAATTCCTCTGTGCCAATCCATGATTTTGAACCCATGATTGTTGAAGAAGGGGGAGAGGTGGTAGATACAGGCTGTGAATACATGGATTGCTCTCTGTCTAAACTCCTTTGGTAATTTACTGTTACAAAGTACAACAACCATCACAAAGAAATACAAACTTGTTCTTTAATCTACTCAGAAAAGCTCCTGAGTAGGATTTTGAGCCACGCAGTAGAAAGCAAGCCAGCTAAGGGGGTTCAGCTGGGTAACTGCTAGCAATTGAGCCTTACCTAATTGCTTGTGAGCTCTGAGGAAATCACTTCTGAGTCTATGTGTGAAGATATAAGAAGTTAACCTGAAAAGAACAGTTTTTCCCTTCTTTGTGGGTTTTGTTTGTTGTTTGATGCACTGCTAAGAAAATATTAGCTAAAGCCTACAGAAAAGACCAGTTTGTTACCAACCAGGTCTTTATTCTTTTCATTTGATTGCCTGACAAGTTCAGCTATTGTTTTCCTGATTTTGTTTTTCTAAGTTTAACACTGAAAGCAAGTATCCTGTTTTATGTGCTACCAAGCATATCTGTGTTGGGAGAAATAACCCCATAAATAAATATCTTATTGGCTTTACACTCAAGCACAACTAATTATTGTGAGCGGCTGTGTCTGGTGTGAATGGACTGCATTTCCCACAATCCCTTGCAAATCATATTGATATATGCCTTTGCCAAGACTGTGAACATTCTCACCCAGGCATCCGTCTGACAAGCTTCATTACATGTCACCTAGTCTTTCTATATTCTGATAACGTAAACAATTGATCTACGTTTACCTCTTCCACTCCATTCATTAATTTATAGACCTCTATCATATCTCCCCTCAGCCGTCTCTTTTCCAGGTTGAAGAGCCCTAACCTTTGTAGCCTCTCTTCATAGGAGTAGCCTTCCATCCCCTTTACCATTTTGGTGGCTCTTCTCTGTACTTTTTCTAATAACGCTATATCCTTTTTAAGATACGGCGACCAGAATTACACACAATATTCAAGGTGCGGTCGTACCATGGAACGATACAGAGGCATTATAATATCCTTTGTTTTATTCTCCATTCCTTTCCTTATGATACCTAGCATTCTATTTACTTTCTTGGCTGCTGCTGCACACTGGGCGGAGGGTTTTAACATGTTATCCACGATGACTCCTAAATCTTTTTCCTGGGTGGTGGTTCCCAATGTGGAACCTTGCATTGTGTAACCATAGTGTGGGTTGTTCTTTCCTAGGTGCATAACTTTGCACTTGTCCACATTAAATATCATCTGCCATTTGGATGCCCAGTCTTCCAATTTATCCAGATCCTCCTGCAGTTTTCCACAGTCCTCTTGGGTTTTAACAACTTTAAACAGTTTTGTATCGTCTGCAAATTTGATAACCTCACTAGTTATTCCCTTTTCTAGGTCATCTATGAATATGTCAAAAAGTAGCGGACCCAGTACAGATCCCTGGGGTACTCCACTATTCACCTTTTTCCATTGGGAATATTGGCCATTTAGCCCTACTCTCTGCTTTCTATCTTTTAACCAGTTCCCGATCCACAATAGTACACTGCCTCCTATCCCATGACTTTTTAGTTTTGCCAAAAGTCTCTGATGAGGGACCTTGTCAAAGGCTTTCTGAAAGTCCAGATACACTATATCAACCGACTCACCCTTGTCTACCTGTTTATTCACACCTTCAAAAAAACATATCAGATTAGTAAGACAAGATCTTCCCTGTCTGAAGCCATGTTGGCTGTCTCCCATTAGGCCATGACTATCTATATGCTCTGTAATTTTGTTCTTTATGATGGTTTCTACCATTTTCCCCGGTACTGACGTCAGGCTCACCGGTCTGTAATTTCCCGGGTCACCCCTGGAGTGAAGAACAATCCTAGCGAGCAATTCTAGGGGCCAATTCTAGTGGTAGTTCGCTGTCTGATAGTGTCGGTTTCCTAGCCGACTGCTGTTCTAATGATTACATTGGTGAGTCATACAATCTGGAGCTTTAAAAGTGTGTCCGTGTCCGGTGCACAGGTTTTACTGTTTTTAGATGGCCTTGTATGAGGTAGTGCCTGCTACTCACTTTGGCTGTGCTGTTGTGGAGTTCGTAGTTGTCTGAGTTGCTGTCTGGTCGATTGGGCTCGTTGGAGAGGGACAGCCTCAAGGTTCGGGCCTCCGCCTAAGGGCCACGCCAAAGGGCCCTCTGGTGAGGTCCTCAGGCGCGAGTGCGCCTGATTGTGCCCTTTTTAAATTGGAGGTCTCAGCCACGATTGGGCAGCTGGAAGCGGCGGATGAGGCGTTTCGTTCCGGCCCCAGCGGCTCTATCCTGCTTGGGAGGGCTATGGCTGGACCACCCTCGCTCTGGACCTTGAAGAGGTTCTTGGCGACCAGGGGGGTCGGTGGGAATACATAGAGTAGGCCCTCTGACCATGAGTTCAGGAAGGTGTCTGCCACCGCTCTCCCCGGGTACGGCTGGCGCGAGCAGACGAGAGGTAACTGTGCGTTGTCCGGGTAGGCAGAAAGGTCTACCATGGCCCTGCCCAGTGGTGGAAGAGTTGTTTAGTTACCCTGGGGTTCAAGCGCCACTCGTGTTGGCAAAGGACTCTGCTCATCCTGTCTGCTAAGCAGTTGTCCTGGCCTGGCAAGTTTACTGCTCACAGGATCATGTCGTTACGAATTGTGAAGGAGAGGAGGGCCACCGCCTCCTGGCAGAGGGAGTACGAGCCTGTGCCCCTCTGCTTGTTGATGTAAAGTCATTTTTTATTGATTTCACAATAGACAGCAATGTACATACATTCCAACTGGCCATTGTAAACCCAGCAATACTAACACACATCAGGAACAGCTGATATCAACAAGGACAGAAAATACCAAAACAGGCAGACATAACCATGAAGATTTCAAAATATGCCACCCAGAGAACCCTTGAGTGCAACCCCCAGGCCAACTATGGCCAATAAGAAGGTCCCCCAATCAAGGGAGCCCCGGGATAGATAGGGACTCCCATGCCACCCAGCCTAAAGGAAACCAACCTCAAACCCCAGCACCCCCTACCCCCACCAACTAAAATAAAATAAAATATACCCCCCCCGCCCTGCCCCGCCCCACTAAACAAATCCCAGCAGTACCACCCTAAAATACCGAGCACCCAACCGCTAGGATCCCCGCTCAGATCAGGGTCCGCCCCAAGGGACAGTCCCCATTAGTCAAGCCCAGTAGCGGAACCATTGGTCTGGGCTGGCTGCAGAGGTGCCCATATGCTCCGAAAGCGAGTCCACGTTTTACCCCCCAGGAGTCGGGCCGTACGGCCCTCCATAAGACGGAGTTCCGCCAACAGACGTTCCCACTCCAGAATCCCCGGGCTCCCCTCCTCCAGCAACTAAAAAACTCCTGTCACATAACTGCTTCTGGGCGCTTGTTCCCTGAAAGCTCTGAAAGCCCCCACCCTGCACATGAAAGAGACACCACAAGGGGTGGAGATCTACCTCTCTTCGGACCCAAAGGGAAATCTTGGATCGTATTTCCCCCCAAAAGGATTGAGTTACAGGGCAGAACCAAAAACGATGGTACCCACACTGCGCTTACAGAGACCACACACATCAGAAGTCAAAAGTCCCATCCTCCGCGCTCCCGCCTCCGAAATATATGCGCACCACAACAGCTTAAATTGGAGCTCGCGGTAACGAACCGCTTCAGAAAGCTCTCGAATACCACAAAAGGCTGCCTCCACCAGCTCCACCGTGAGATCCATCAAACCATCCCTGTTCTACCTCTCGACGAGTGGAGCGAAACCTCCCAGGGATCCAGGGGGTAAAAGGAGCTCCCGCTGCTGCCGGGCCGTGAGGGGCTCTTGGCATTGCTCCAGCAAGAGCCAAAGACTATGTTCCCGCGAGAGCAAGTCAGCCCCCCCCCTGAACACTACGTGATAAAACCTGAAAAGAGTCAAGTTGATCCATATTTTCCATTCGCAACTGCCCAAGGTACTCAATTCCCGCCTTCGACCAAAGGTGGCTCACCCCACTCGCAGTCCCAGGTACAAAATTCCCATTTCCTCTCAAAGGCAAGCAATCTTTGGCCCTCCAGGTGCGGCCCCTAAGCCGACAAAGATATTTCCATATGACTCGCAGCACGCGCAAGTAGGGGGACATTCGCCACGCTAGGGGGAGGGACCCACCGCCACAGTGGAGCAAATATGCCCTATGCCACTTTTCAGAGAATTGGTCGATCAAGGTGAGCGGTAGCCGCTCCGCGTTGCCCACCACCACGTCACTCAAGCGCCGTGTTCCATAGCAAAGATTATAGGAGCGCAGAGGAGTCAAACCCAGTCCCCCCTCGGCTATCGGCCGCATGAGCCTATCCAACGCTATACGGGCCCGTCTCGATCTCCACAAAAACCGCCCCAGGTGTCTATGAAGCTCCCGCAGATCCCGCCTGGTCAGCCAGAGAGGCAGATTCCGTAGTAGGTACAGCCAGCGCGGCCATTCTATCATGCGCACCAGTGCTACGCGCCCCATCAGGGATAGTGGTAAGTCCCCCCACTTCTGCAAGCGTGCGATAGTAGACATGAGAAGTGGTCGGACATTAACCGCATAAAGTGATTGCAAGCGAGCTGGGAGTTGAATGCCTAAATAGCATATATGGTCCGTCGCCCAACTGAGGGGAAGACGCCCTGCCATGCACCTCGCGTCTGGTTATCTACATCTAATACCATAGACTTCGTACGGTTGATACGAAGTCCGGAAAATGCACCAAAATGCTCAATCTGCTTGAGAGCCTCTGGCAAGGACGTCATTGGCTGGGTCAAACACAGCAAAAGATCATCCGCAAAGGCACTGACTTTTATGTTCCCTCCTCGCCATTCTATACCGGCTATCTGCGGAGAGGCTAGTAAAGAAAGTAGAAGAGGTTCCAATTGTAGCACATAGAGGAGCGGAGAAAGCGGACAACCCTGTCGTGTGCCCCGCCGTAGCAGAAACGGTTGGGAGCAGGCCCCCCCAACGTCCACTACCGCTCTCCTTACAACGCCTGTACCCCTTGTAAAAACAGGCCCTGTAGACCAAATCTTCGTAAGGCCGCAAACATATACGTCCATGACACCCTATCAAAAGCTTTCTCGGAGTGTAGACTGACCAGGAGCAACGGGTCTCGCGCAAGTAACGTCCGTTCCATACCCAGCAGCACCGTGCTAATATTGACCGAGGCTTCCCTCCCCCTAACAAAGCCGGCTTGGTGGGGACCCACCAACTTCGGCAGGAACCGCTGAAGACGGGCTGCCAATATAGATGCAAAGAGTTTTTGGTCAACGTTGATCAGTGAAATGGGGCGATACGAGGCAGGATCTTCAAGGTCCTTGCCCTGCTTCGGTATCAGTGTTATGCGAGCCGTTCCCATATCTCTCGGAAAGTGCCACATTCAGCTATCTCCGCATATAAGACCCCCAGCGTAGGGACTACCAAGCTTTCTAACAGTTTATACGCTTCATAGGTGAAGCCGTCAGGGCCGGGAGCCTTGTGTGTTTCCCGGCTCGAATCGCCTTCTGAATTTCTTCCCCCTGAATCTCCCGGTTCAACACTGCCAGTTCCTCCGGCCCGAGTTGCGGGAGTGAGAGACGCCCCAAAAAATCATCCATGGCGGCCTTGGGGCCCTCCTCGGAAGCATATAGCCGTTCATAGAAAGAGCGAAAAACCCGCGCAACCTCATCAGCTCTCGTATGTCGCCCACCCTCCTCATCGCGGATCACCAAAACCCCACGGGATCCACCCTGATCCCGCACCAAGCGAGCCAACAACTTCCCGGATCTATTGCCATACCGAAAAAACTGATGGCGATAGTATTGTTGAGACTGGATGGCTCTCTCCTGCAATAAATCATTCAACTGTCTCTGGAGTGCAAGGTAACCCGCCGTACCACTCCGTCGGCGGATGGCCTCCGTCTTGGCCTGCTGAAGTTCCTGGGTTAATCGGAGCACCTCCGCGTTAAGGCGCTTCCGCTCCGCCCCTACGAAGGCAATAATATGCCCACGAAGAACAGCCTTACCGGCCTCCCAAAAGGTGGCCACCGAATCAACCGTTCCATCATTATATTTCACATATTCCTCCCAGTGTTTGGCCACATAATCACGAAAATATGGTCTACTAGCAAGGTGGCTAGGAAAAGACCATTTGAGAGCTCCCTGTCGCGCACTACGCCAGGACATGCTGACCATAGCATGATCAGACACTAAAATCGGCCCTATCTCTACTTGAAGCACTTTCTCAAACCACTGCTGTGATACTAGGATATAATCAATTCTAGACCACGTTTGGTGGGCTCGTGACAGATGTGTGTAGTCCCTGCTACCCTGGTGTAGCACCCTCCAGACATCGATCAAAGCTCCATAATCACAGAGATAACTGACTCCCTTCTTACTCCAACTACCCCCAGTATCTGACCGGGAGCGATCCAGAAGAGGGTCATGAGGGCAGTTATAATCACCCGCTAAAATTACTGGGATCTTCGGGGCCCCCAGAACCCTATGCAAAATGGTCTTAAAGAAGGCATGATCATAGTTATTAGGTGCGTACACATTCTTAAGGAAAAGCTCTTCTCCCTGCAGTTTAAGATGAGCAAATAGGAACCTACATTTGGGGTCTACATCCACCCTCACGATGTCACAGGCTAAACTTTTGTGGACCAATATGGCCACACCCTTTCGGCGAGTAGCCGAGGGGGCCGACAGAACCGTTCCCACCCAGTCCCTCTGGAGCTTGGCGTGTTCTCTGGCTGTCAAGTGGGTCTCCTGCAACAGGGCCACCTGAGCCTTTTGTCTCTTAAGGGCTTGTAGGATTTTTGTGTGCTTCACCGGGGTGATGATCCCACCCACATTCCAGGTTACAGTCTTTAAATCAGGGTGGGTAATGGATGCTATCAGGACCCATAATCTCAAGATGATATAACTGAGGTCGGGCGCGGGGCAGCCCAGCCTCCACCCCAGCCCATCTCATCGACACCCTAGGTTTGGGGGTATCCCGCATAAAAAAGGACCAGAGCCCGCTTGGTGGTACATGCCAGTGCTCACTTAAACTTCCCACACCATCCCTCCCCCCTCCCCTTCTTCCCCTTCTTCCCCCCGACCCCCCTATCCCTTCTAATCCCCCCCCATATCCCCGACAACTATCCCATTCCCTCCCCAATCCTGTTTAAAACCCATATCCGCCATGCTCCTCAGTATCCCCGACTGAGGTCACGGCCGTAGCAATGCCACAGGGCAGCCCACCGGACCCTCCCCACCCTCCCCTCCCCCCAGTCCGCTTAAGGCATCCCAACTTAGTCCCGTAGATAAGCCGGAGAGATCCCCAATTCAGAGAAAGAAGGGAGTGACAGGAGACAGAAAACAAGGCAAACTGAATCAAAGCTGCATGTCCAGGGAGCAACTCGGGATAATGCTCAAAGCCCTAGAAACAAGGTCCTCCGTCTCCATTATACACTAGTTAGGTCAGGTCTGTCTCACCAGCAGCCAAATAAAAACCCCATCTGGGCCCTCAGGCCATCACCTCCGGTACCCATCAGCAGGGATCTTGTTCTGCCGGCAGAGTCGCCAGGAATTGATTCGCCTTCCCCCACTTGCTCAAACGTATGTGTCTTCCCATGCAAGGTGACCCGCAGAATAGCTGGAAAAGCTAGGGTGAATCGGGCCTTCCGGCGAAAAAGCTCAGTACAGATAGGGGAAAATTCCCGCCGTTTGGCCGCTACCGCCGCGGAGTAGTCCTGGAAAATCAGGATTTTGCGATTGTCCAGCAACAGTTCAGGCATCTTCCTATAGGCCTGCAAAATCACAGCCTTATTTTGGAAGTTGAGGACTTTCAGTATGACAACCCGTGGTCGCGCAGCTTCCTCTTTACGAGCTCCCAGCCGGTGAGCACGCTCTATGTGAAAGCAGCCTCGCAAGCCCTCCAGGCCCAAAGCCTCCGGAAGCCAGGTTTCCAGGAAGGATAGCAGTTCTTTCTCAGGCTTATCCTCGCCAATGCCCAGTATGCGGAGATTGTTTCGCCGCGATCGATTCTCGAGGTCATCGAGCTTTTGTTGTACCTCCTGTAGGATTTGCGCGTGCTTGGTCAGCTCCCTCTCATGGCACCCCCTCCTCGCTCTCAAGGCTGGCGACCCGGTGCTCCATCTCATCAACGCGCTTCCCAAAGTCTGTTAATGAGTCTTCCATGCTGTTAAGCTTTTTCATCAACATGTCAAATTTCGGGTCCAAAAGCTTAACAACTTCTTTGGCAAGCTCTGCTGTGGCTGAATCCACACTTTCCCCACCCGGGGAGGCAGGCTGCGTCAGCGTCGACGTGGCAGGCCCAGCTCTGGAAGTCTTTTCGCGTTCTTTTTTCGATACTAGCGGCATGTCCAGGGCTTACCGACTTCAGCCACCGACAGTAGGCAGTTACAGAGACCCTCCCAGAGAGTTGGGGAGAGGTAGAGAGGCAAATTGCAGGTTTAAATGCAGACTTATTGATGTGGCTGCCCCGGAGCGAGCAGGAAGCGTCCACACTCACTCACGCATCACGTGACCTCCCCCTCTGCTTGTTGATATGAAACATGGCCACTGGTTGTCCATCTGGATCAGCACAGGTTGGTGCCACAGGCGGTGGTGGAACGCTCACAGGACCAGGAAGATTGCCCTGAGTTCTAGGAAATTGATCTGCATTAGTGACTCCTCCTGGGACTTGCTACCTTGCGTGTGGCGGTTCCCACAATGTGCTCCCCAACCCAGGAGGGAGACGTCTGTTGTCAGGGTCCTCTGTGGTGCAGGTGCCTGGAATGGCATTCCCGCCTGGAGGTGGTGCAAGTTTTGCCACCACGTGAGGGACTCCACCAGTTGGTGGGTGACTCTGACCCTGTCCTGTAGTCTGCCCGTTGCTTGAGTCCACTTTGAGCAGAGGTACCATTGTGCTGTCCGCAAGTGTAGGCGGGCTAATGGTGTGGCATGGACCATAGAGACCATGTAGCCCAGCAGGTGAAGAAGGAGGCTAGTCAGTACTGACCACTGCATTGTACCTCTCCTGCCAGTTGTATGAGGCAGTCAGTCCTTTCTCTTGGGAGGACGGCCTTGACCTGTAACATGTCCAACTGCGCCCCAATGAACTCCAGACTTTGGGTTGGAGAGAAATGGGATCTGGGGTAGTTGATGATGAACCCCAGATGCTGCAATATGAGGGTTGTACGCTCTACGACCTGCCTGATCTCTGAGGCTGTACTACCCCTGATGAACCAGTCGTCCAGGTAGAGGAAGACGAAAACCCCTTGCAGGAGCAAGTGAGCGGCCACCACTGCCAAGCACTTGCTAAAGACCTTTGGCGAGGAGGCCATGCCGAAGGACAGCACTCTGTATTGGTAGTGCCCTTTTCCCACCACAAACCGTAGGTACTGCTTATGGGAGGTTGGATCTGGATGTGAATGTACGCATCCTTTAGGTCCAAGGAGCATAGCTAATCTCCCTGGTGGAGGTAAGGCAGCAGTGTTCCAAGGGAGAGCATCTTGAACTTCTCCCTCACCAGAAACTTGTTTAAGTTTCACAGGTCTAGTATGGGCCTGAGGCCCCCTGTTCTTTTGAGGACAAGGAAGTACCTTGAGTAGAAGCCCTTTCCCCACAGATACATGGATACAAGCTCTACTGCCTTGTCCCTGTGCAGACCTGCGAGCTCTGAGAGCAGAACAGTCTGGTGAAGGAGAGGTCGCACCAGCTCTCCTGGAAAGAATCTGGGTGGTACTTGTAAGTGAAGGAGGTATCCTTCCCTTACCACCTGCAGCACCCACTGGTCTGTGACCTTGGCTCATCTGTGGGCAAAGAGTGCCAGGCGGCTCCCTATGGGCTGTTGAAGGTCTCCCGGGGGAGGGGAGGCTCTGTCCTGGGAGTCAAAAGCTCCCCCCTTGGTTGGACTGGAGCCGGGGCCTGGGGCTTCTGAGCCTTGGGCTTCTGAGGACCCTACTTCTTAGGGTAGCGGTGACTCTATAGGAAGTGCCCCTTCTTCCCTGGGAATAGGGGCCTTTTCGCGGAGGATTTTTTGCGGGGAAAGGAAGAGATCTTCTTTGAGAGCCTCTGGCGGGTCATCACGTCGGCTTC
This sequence comes from Ichthyophis bannanicus, assembly GCA_033557465.1. Classification (NCBI taxonomy): domain Eukaryota; kingdom Metazoa; phylum Chordata; class Amphibia; order Gymnophiona; family Ichthyophiidae; genus Ichthyophis; species Ichthyophis bannanicus. The sequence goes on along the minus strand of CM066031.1, from coordinate 421,546,513 downwards.
TGTCTCGTCCACCTTGTCAGCCATGGGTTTTCCCGAATAGGTTCTCACCGGTGCAAGGGACGTCGAGCAGCTTATCCTGGACCCACTGTTCGAGGTCAGAGGACTGTAGCCAGACTTGGCGTCGAGCCCCAATGCCGGCCACTGCTACTCGAGCCGCTGGCTTGAATCAGTCGTAGGCCACCCAGGAGAAGAACTTTGAGCAGTCCTTGATCCCAGAGGTCAGAGCTTCGAACCGATGGAAAGGTTCCCCTGCTAGCCCTGCTGAGAATCCAGACAACTCCTGGGTCAGGACCTTCAAATACATGCCTATGTATAGGTCTTAGGCCTGGATTCGACACCCCAGTATCGAGCCCTGTTAGCACTTGTGCCTAATGGCATTGAGGGCTCTAGTATCCCTGCCAGGGGGGACAGAAGAGGAAGTCTTCTGACTTTTGAACTTTTGCATGGTTGACTTGACAACCATGGTGTTATGCGGGAGTTGGGGCTTGTGGAACCCCGGCCCCTTCCTGAAGAAGTATATGCGTCAAGGCATTGGCTGACCACCGGCACCGACGCCTGGGTCTCCCACATTCGTAACAGTAGCCATTTGAGAATCGGCTGCACCAACACCATGAGTTTCCTTGGATGGAGACTCTTAGCTGGAGGATCTCCAGTTCCTCTTTGCATGGATCCTTCTCTGCTTCGGTTTGCACTGAGAGGGCTCTGGCCATATCCCTGACAAAGTCATGGAAGGCCACATCCTCTGGAGGAGAATAGGGCCGGGACACTGGGGGAGACAGGTTCGAGGGGACATCTCGGTGCCTTTTGGTTTCCGGGGAGGCCTCGTTGTTGCTCTCCCACTCAGAGTCGAGGGGGGGGGGGGAGGCGAGTCTAAGGCTCTGCGACTCCTTGGCTTGAGGCCCACGCCGAAGGGCCAGGGCCTTTCCAAGGACCTGGGGTCCGAGTCTCGGAAACTGGCCAGGGAGGACTGGATGCTCGAAGAACGGGACCGGGACTGAGGACTTACCTAAGGCCGGTGGCGCTCAGAACTCTGCTTGATGACCAGGGACTCCCCCGCAGTTGGGGGCCCGGTCATTGGGGCAGATGATGTGGATATACCTGCCATCATTGCCTGCTGCATGGCTAGGATAGCAATGATGTTCTGCTCCATGGCTGCCATTCTGAATTCCAAGCCATAAAGCTCTGCAGCTTTCAACATGGGCACTGAGGATCTCTGGCCCTGCGCCGGCACTCTCACGAGTGCGTCCTTCATGAGGACTATGGCCTCGAGTACCCTCACACGGTCTCTGCCGGTCGAGGAATCCTTCCTGACTACCTTGGTGGGACGCTTCTTGGAGTCGCCTGAGTCCTTCCAGGCAGTCTTACCGGGTTTCTCTGGTGGAACCTCGACAGAATCTGAGGATTTTTTCTTCTTCCGCTTGGAGTCTGAGGTCTTCTTGGAGGAGTCACTGCTGCGGGACTCCGAGGACGCTCGGACTTCCCAGAAAGTGCTGGCTTGGAACTCTGCATCGGGGAGGCCGGTGCCGTGTCGGACCTAGGGAAAAGTTTCTCCTGCAACTCTGACCTCTTTTTTTTATTGGTTTTAGATGTCATGGCCTGGCACAGGTTACAGGAGGTGCTATCATGGTCCGATCCTAGGGAGCATAGGCAGCAGTCATGGGTGTCAGTGACGGACATAGTTTGAATGCAGCGGTCACATTTTTTGAACCCACCAGGGGACATGGTGGGGAACACCCGACCAGAGTTGATGACCTCCGGGCCAAAAAGGGTGCACACGCCGTTCGAGGCAAGCCTCGATCAAAAAAAGGGGAAAAGGAGCAGAGAACAGCACCAGGCCTGGCTCTGGCTCAAGGCGAGAAGAGGAACTGATACACAAACCAAGAACAGCTCATTTTTAAGGATATAGCAAGGATTTTTTCTGGGGAAACTGGACCAACGTCCTTTGGGCTCTGCAGAAAAAAAAGACTGCATGATGGTACCCTTGGGCATGAAGGGGACTACGCATACGTGGTAGCATGTCCCAAAGGCTTTCTTTGAAAGCTGGGAAAATGCTCCGCGCAGGCTCCATTGGCGCCAACGCCACCCATATGTGAAGACTGACTTCCTGCTTGTTCTTGGAGAAAGTCCCTTTCCATGGCATGGAGCAGCTGCCAAACGTCTAAAAAAAAAATCTTAAGTCTCACTTAAGCTCAATAATTGTTTCCGCTGTCTTGTGTCTCTTCCAATGGATCCAAATAATCAGTCTAAGTTCATATCTCTTACACAGTTAGTTGCTGCCTAATTTCACTCTGTGGTCCCCAGCACAAAAAGGAATCCTGGCTTGTAAATATTAGGGCCATGGACACTGCCCAACACAACAGGGTTGCTGTATAGCCTCCCATAGACCAAAACATAGTGGCCCCTGGGGTTGCAGTGCAGCCTAACCATTTGGAATCCCAAAGCCTTGCATATTAATATAACCACTCCCTCTGCCTTCTCACCACGAGGCTCCATAAATTGAACCTACCCACCTTTCTTTCAATTTAGCATATACGGTAATAGTCATGTGTGTTTCTTGGAGGAATGCTGTCAGCTTACCTATCACGCAAAGCTTTAGGGATTTTTTGCCTCTTAATAGGACGGCCAATACTATACATGTTCCAAGAGATGAGCCACACTCCATTTCTTCATGTCACTCCCCTTCAAAGTGCTATTTTTACATGATGCAAAATTTTTGTAGGCTGAGGGGCCCTTCCAACTTAAGGCCCCACTCAACACCTTGTAGGTCCCCATGGACAACCGCAGCACTACCCCCCTTCCCTGTTGTGTCCCTGTAAGAACCAGTATGCAGAAGGCCCCCCCTCAAACCTCTGTCCCGTACAGCAGAACCCATAATGCAGTCCCAATCAAATTTCCCATCATCAACACCCCCCTATTAAAATCCCCTTTCTTCCCTAACCATCTCCATTCAACATAGAAGTCAATTACTCTGTGTCCAGGCCCTTCCCGTTAAACTCCAAACCCAAGCTTCTTTTCAGCAGGCCCTCCTGTTTAAAACAACCCCTAGCTACATTTCACACATACCCACCATTCAAACCACCCTTAAGCCCTTGCTAGCTAATACTGTAGTGCATATACCCTGCCCTCCCCTCCCCTCCCCTCCACTGCCCCACACACACTTGGACTTAAAAGTTCTGTCACGGCACAAACCAATCACATTTCCACTGAATGTTCAGACATGCACACCCCAATACCCAGCGAGCCCAACATCTCCCCACCAACAATAAACCCTACCAAATTGCAGCTCCACGGACATTCACCCTGGCCTGACAGCCCCCCCCAATACCTCTAACATTCCCAGTCAGCTACACTATGCCCCATTAAAGCATTACTACTACTTCTATTAGTCATTTATATAGTGCTATAAAGCATACGCAGCACTGCACAGACACATATAAAGATGGCCCGTGCGTGTCAGAGCTTACAATCTAATCAAGACAAAGAAGACAACAAAAAAGAGTAAAGGTAGAATAGGGATGGTAAGGAGACACAAGGGAAACAAGGGATCATGATCGAAAAGCAACCTCAAAGAGGTGAGCCTTTAGCATAGATTTGAAATGGGGCAGCAGAGATGAAGCTTGATGTACACACTCAGGAAGTTTGTTGCAGGCATAAAGGGGCAGCTAGGTGAAAGGATCGAAGTCTGGAGTTAGCAGTGGAAGGAAAAGGGCAAGCCAGTAGGAGAGCAGAGTTCACGAGGAGGGGGTGTAGAGAGAGAGGAAAGGTAGAGAGGAGCAGAAGAATGAATGCATTTGTAGGTCAGAAGGAGACGTTTGAATTGGATACAGAAACTGAAGGGAAGCCAGTGAAGTAATCTAATAAGAGGGGTTATGTGAGTACGAGATCTGTCCAAAAAGAAACCATACTTGCTAAAGAGTGCACCAGTGAGCCAATACAGCAGACTCATGATACTGGTGATATATAGTGGTGACCTTGAGCTTTTGTCTCCCTTCTTGCTCGATCATGCCATGTGAATTAGTTATGGACTACATACAGTAGAGTGAACTCATCTCATGTGCCTTTTGTTATTTTTGCAAGTTGAAATATGAAGGATCTTGTAGAGCAACGCATTTGCTTGAAATTCTGTATAAAATTGACTTTTACTGAGACTTTTCAGATGTTGCAGTCAGCTTATGTAGAGGATTGTTTAAGCCACAAAGAATGTTACGAATGGTACCAATGTTTCAAATTGGGCAGAACGTCCACCAAAGACGATCCCAAAACTGGATGGCCTTCCACGTCAATGGACAATGAGATCAAGTTAAGAAAGTGTGTGCTTTGATTCTTGAAAATTGTTGCCTGTCTGTGAAGTTGCTAAAGAAATAGGCATCAGTAAAGTTTGTGTCACACAATTGTGACTGAAAAACTTCAGATGCATCATGTTGCTGCAAAACTTGACCCATGTCTCTGGACAGGTGGGCAAAAAGTGAACAGTGTCACAATCACTTATCACTCCTTATCCATGAATTTTTGGCGAAGCATGAGATGTCTCTAGTCCCGTAGCCTCCCTACTCACCAAATTTGGCCCCTGTGGACTTCTTTTTGTTCCTGAAGTTGAAATCCACTCTGAAAGGTCGCCTGTTACATGTTTAAGAAATGGCAAAAGGGGAGGGAGGAAGAGGAAGGAAGGATGTATTTGCAAAGGGGGGGGAAATATAGGATAATATGTGTAAATATTGCGAAGAATGTAAAGTTGAGAACAATGTGGTTTATACTTTTCATTGAAGTTGAGAATAAAAAATTTAAAATGGAAAAAATATATATATATAATCCAAGCATGTATGATGGAATTAACAGAGGTGGAGAAATGTCTGATTTGAACTGCCAGCTTTAAAGTAAAACAAACTTTGAACGAAGGGCCATAACTTAGACAGCAGTCCTCTAGGTTCGTACATATAAGGAATGTAAATGCTGAGATGGTGACATTTAAACTCAATGGTGAGACAAATTGCATACATTATCAGTCTACTGGGTCAATCGCAACTATCCAAAAAGGAATTTAGCTGTATTATACCGGGGTACACAGGCATCTTCGGATAGGCACAAATGTATAGTGCCAAATGAACTGGAAATAAACAGAAACTACCAATACGATCATGTCATTTTTTAAAAAAGGTGAAAAGGAAGGAATTTTGGACAGTAATGTGATCCAAAACCAATGTACAAATACAATATAATAAACGACAAGATGGAACACAATGATCTCCAGGGGATTATGGATCCTAAGACACTGTACTTTTTAACTTTAAATGGTTCAGAATAAGAAGTATGGAACCAGCAATTGTAATAGGGGACTTTACAATGATGATTGTTGGTAAACACCACATGAAGAATAAAAAATATAAAAACAAAACCAAAAACCGTAACTACTAGGGCAATATATGGTTATTAGATAATATTTTATCAAGCTTTCAAATGCACCATAAAGAGAAATGTAGGTGAGAATCTAAGCTATAGAACTATAGCCCATTGCAATCGCTATTAATGTAAATTGATAAAAGACCGGGGGGGGGGGGGGAAGAAGGTGATTGGGGGGTGGGGAATGAATGGTTCATAGAAAAACAACAGTTCTGTCTTGATTAAGACCGGCTGGAGAGATTGTGTTAAACCAGAAAATGAACTTCTGTTCAAGACGTAACAGGGTCTTGTTCACATCACCCCCCACGCCAGTGCGGACGAGCGTGTTTCAAAACAATGAACTTGAGATCAGAGGTCACATGGTTGGTCTCAACCCAATGAGCAATCAAGGGCTTCTATGCTAGCCTACATTTGATGCAGCTGCAGTGTTCGATAATCCTTATCCTAACTGCTCTACTAGTCTTCCCTATGTATACCAATTCAGACGGGGAGACAATCGCATAGATTATATTTTCAGAATTACAATTAGTGAATGAGGTCAAAGTGACCGTCATCTGTGTGCGTGGGTGGTAAAAGGTTCCTTTAGTAACAATGACATGTATACAAATTGTACATGATCCGCACTTAAAATGTCCTAAGATCCTTGGTTTACGGAAAGGTACAGGCAGAGCTGAAGGAACCAGTATGTTAGGTAAACTTGGATCTCCAGGAACAAGCAGGAATGAGTCTTTCCTTTCCTCTCTCTCTCTCTTTGTCTCAGCTATAAAACTCAACTGAGGAGAGACAGTTGGAAAGGTGGGAAGGCAGCACGCAGGCACTGAGGGATGCTCCCAAAAGCTTTCTGATTGGACGCTGGGGAGCGTTCCCACGCAGGCTCCGTCGGTACTGACGTACCCATATGTGAAGACTTATTCCTGCTGTTCCCAGAGATCACCTGTTACAGGTAAGTAACTGTGCTATTCTTTTTGTTGGCGATAGTCACCTCCTATGTCTTAAAGGCCGGAATGGTCTGTATGATATGCTACTCATCCCTAATAATACTTGAAATTTGTTTAGAGTGGGTAGAAAATAACAGAGGGCACACTAGTTTATTGCTAGTGGGTTTATCCTCCTTGGAGATTAAAGAATGCAATCTGTACTTGTGGCCTTATCATGGGCTTTACGTATGTGTCTTTTAGGATAACCCTTCTCAATTATTTTGTCACCAAGTTCCTTAGCATGTCTTTCAAAATCCTGCTCTTCTGCACAGATGTGTCTCACTCTTAAAAACTGATTAATCAGTAAGTTATTTTTAAGGGAGCTATTATGAAAGCTCTGGTAATCTAGGAAATGGTTTTAAGCTGTGGGCTTGCGGTAGATATCAGTGTAGTCTATTTATATAATGTTTTTTAGACTGTCTAATCCTTTTTATAAATGTTTATGTATTATCTGCTCGTACTTTTAACACAAGATTGTATCCATTTTTAATGTTGTTTTTTTCTAAGGTTTGATTTTATTATATTACTATTTATTTGTATGTGCATTTGTTTTAAAGAGGTCTGTACCCCTGAAGAAGGCTTCTGCCAAAACGTGTAAGGTGGCCTCAAAGATAGTCAGTAAAGCTCTTCATGCTTCCTATGATGTAATTGCCCTGCTTCCTTTGTGCCTTGTATCACTGCAGGTGGAGGAGGAGTTCTCTGTGGTTCTTTTTTGGGAACCTGCTAGGTACTTGTGGCCTGGATTGGTCACTGTTGGAAACAGGATACTGGGCTTGGTCTGACCCAGTATGGCATTTCTTATGTTGGTCTTGTTAGACAAATCTGATTTCTTTGACTGAAACCAGAGAGTTGGACTGAGGGAGAGCCCTATATGTGGTGTACTTGGATTTCGGTAAAGCTTTTGATAGCATTCCGCACAGATGACTTATAAATAAATTGAGCACCCTAGGGATGGACCCTAAAGCTACTGGCTAGCTTAAAAATTGGTTGAGTGGGAGGCGGTGGCAAAATGGACAGGTAAATAGAGCTTACTCTAAGGAGAAGGATGTTACCAGTGGTGTGCCACAGGGATCTATCCTGGGTCAGATTCTTTTTAACATCTTTGTTAGTGATATTGCAGAAGGACTGTCAGGTACCTCTTTGCAGATGATACCAAAATCTACAATAGAGTAAACACTCAGGAAAGAGTAGATAGCATGAGGAGAGATCTAGCTAAGCTTGAAGAATGGTCAAGAATTTGGCAATTTGGCAGCTGAGATTTTTTTTTTATTTAAACTTTGAGAACCATGTCACAATATTATCGCCACATCCGTAACTCACTACAGCACTAATCCAAAACCATGGCTGAAATATCATTCACACCCAAGAACGAATCCCTCCCTCTCATCCCAACAGGAGAAAATCAGAAACTCCAAGAGATGGACAGTACAAACTAAACAAAATGAAACCAGAGGACAACCAGCAAGAAAAGATAATGAATACTATCAAAACCCCGCATCCCACAGCACCCTCCAACCCTCAGGGTACCCCTCCCCCCATCAACCAGTCGCTTCTCCACCAGGCAGGTCGCACCCCCTCCGCTCGTCAATGTCACATCACTCCACAAACGGGGCCCAGATTTCTTGGAAGGTAGACAGTTTTTGTTGTCACATGGCGGTGAGTTTAGCCATCCCCTGAAGATATTTAAGCTTCTCCACCACCAACCCCAGAGGGGAAATCTCTGACTGCTTCCAGTATTGCATCAGAGCAAGCCTTGCACGATAAACAATTAGTGTAACCAGCTTTTATCAACTGACCGTCCATCGCCTAGTCGAATAAGCATCAGTGCTACGGCCGCTGAGCGAGTGATCCAGTGCGTCTGTACCTGGAAAATGAAATCAAAATTCTACTCCGAAAAAGGAGTAATAAAAGGACACTCCCACCAGCTGTATAGAAAGGTTCCAACCGCCCCACACACATGCCAACATTTCCCATCTCCGCACCCCAACCCCAGAAGTCTCTGGAGTGTATAGTACCACCTGTAATACAATTTATAAGAGTTCTCAATCAAATACACCGCCTGTAAGCCTTTATAAAGGTGCTGAATCACAGGAGCTCAGCCCTTATCAGTCCACTCTACCCCTAGGTCTGCCTCTCACTGAGCCTGGTGCCCATGTTTACCAGTCTCCGTTTCACCCAAGGCCTTATACAGACTAGACAGGCAAGCTTTCATGGACCTCCCCACCCAAAACAGACTCCAAGGCACTGAACTCCTCGCTCCAACGAACATGCTTCCTCTTCTTCAAATAATGACACACCTGGAGATACGGAAAGCGATCCCCCTCCCTCAGGCCAAACTCCTGCTGCACTGCTGAAAGGGCTAAGCCTCCATCCCTCCAGGGCTGCCCAAGAGTCTGCAGTCCCAAATCCTTCAATCAATTATAACTCTTATCATAAGGCCTGCGGAAAAGAGGGGCTAAAATGAATAAGGGTAAGTTTGGAACACTGTTAATTCCTAAGTGTCTCCTCTGCTGTTTCTCCCAGACCCAAATGGTGAGTTCCATCCAGGGATTAGCATCCGCTGTCTTGTCCAAGCCCTGGTTTCCTCACCACAGAAGGCAGAACAAGGGGCAGGCCCCTATGGCCTCCTGCTCCAAGATCACCCATTCTTTCCAGTCACAAACATACCACTCAACTGCCCCCCGGAACAGGGGGCCACATCATAATACCACTGAAAATCTAGTAGCACCAGGCCCCCCTCCTTCCAAGGCCGAGCACACACCTAGTCACCCCAGGACACTTGTATGTCCACATAAAATCCATAATGCTCCGCTGCCATCTACAAAGTGAGCTCTTGGAAATGCCTTCAGGGAGGTCATTGAACAGATACAGTCGTGGTCAACATTATTGGCATCCTTGCAGTTCAACCCCTTAAGGTCCAATGTCTACTAAAGAAAGGCACCCAGTGAAATGGCTTTGGACTATATATGCACACATATTTGACACACATAATAATCAAATAAAACAAAACCAATTAAAAAAATACATAGTAGAAAATAGTATAAAAACTGGGACATTGCCAGGACATGATTATTGGCACCTATATAAAAAATTCAAATCAATTTGAACAGAGGAACCATATTCCCATTGCAGTAAAATTAGACACATCAGTGATCAATTGTCAGTACTCACATGACTTGAATCAAGCAATAAATGATGGCTCTAATGTTTAAAATGGATACATTTAATCTCCAGGAACAGGCAGGAATGAGTCTTCACATATGGGTACGTCGGTACCGACGGAGCCTGCGCGGGAACGCTCCCCAGCGTCCAATCAGAAAGCTTTTGGGAGCATCCCACAGCACCTGCGTACTGCCTTCCTGCCTTTCCCAACGGTCTCTCCTCAGTTCTTCTTTTTCCGCGGAGCCAGCAGGTCGTGTTCCTGTCAGCGCAGAAGAATTTCCTTATTTTTTCTTTATTTCTTTTCTGTCGCGTCTGCCTTCTTCGACGCTGCACCGGTACCGCCGGTCTTTGTTCTTTTCTTCTTGTTAAAAAAAACCAAACAAACCTTTTTTCCATTCTTTTTCTTCAGGTGCACTTCAGTTTTGGGCCTTAGGCCCAAATCTTTTTTTCCTTAAATATGGAGAAACCTGCCTCAGGTTTTAAAAAGTGCACAAAATGTGGCGGTACTATTTCCGTCACTGACACCCATGACTGGTGTCTAAAATGTTTAGGTCCTGACCATTCCATAACAGATTGTGTGTCCTGTTCCATGATGTCTAAAAGAGGTCGGCAGAACCGAGCTACCAAGCTCAGTACCCTGTTTCCCTCTGATGCGGCTTCGGTGGCATCGACGTCTTTCAGGGCTGCTTCTTCCTCACATGGATCTCAGGTAACTAAACATAAATCCAGCCGGTACTCGAAGGGTAGATCTCCTTCTAAGCATCGAGATGCCTCTGGCCTTGCCCTCGAGGATTCTGCACCGGCAAAATTACCCCGGCGGGAGGCTTCGGCTTGTAAAGCATCATCATTGGGGTTCCAGGATGATCTTGATGGCGTGGCCTCGACAGATCTCCTGGTGCCATGCTCCGGGGTACCGGTGGCTTCCACTGGTACTGACTTCCAGGCATTGGCGGCGTCGATGGATGAGAGGATTCTGTCCATCGAACGCAGTCTGGTGACTTTCCTTGTGGCATCGACGCCCGTGGTACCGCAACAGACTACTCCGCCGGTACCGGCTGTAGCATCGCCATCGGCACCGATCCCGGTACCAGTGGCATCGACATCAGCATCGGTGTCCGCTATGCCGGTACTCTGTCCTCTTAAGCCCTCCGGTACCGATACCCCGGTACCAGTGATTCCCGATACTGATCCCGGTCGGTAGGGGTATCGGGCTTTGCAAGAGCATCCGGACAGACGATACTTCGATTCCTCTGAGGACTCTCAAGAGTCAGTCGATGCAGTGATGCTTCTTCCACAGGAGGAGTCCTCTCCTAAACGAAGGATGTCTCCTCCAGAGGATTTGTCTTTTCAAGACTTTATCAGAGAGGTGGCTCGGGGTCTCTCTATTACAGTGACACCTGAATCAGAGCCCAGAGCCAAGGAGTTAGATATTTTACAATATCCTAAAACTCCTAAAGAGGCAGCTACCTTACCTATTCATGAGATTCTGTATGATCTCATGTTGAGGATGTGGGAAGCACCTCTAACCACCTCTCCTCATTCTCGCAGGTTGGATACCATATATCGTGTCCCTCCTTGCCCTGGTTTCCATATAACTCAACTTCCTCACCACTCTATTGTGGTTGAGTCTGCAATGAGAAAGATTAGAAGTGCCAAAAGACATGCCTCTAATCCTCCAGGACGTGAATGTAGAACCCTGGATGCTTTTGGAAGAAGAGTCTTCCAAGCTTCCATGCTTGCTTGCGAGAATTAATTCCTATAGTCTTTACATGGGAATGTTCTTAAAAGAAGTCACTGACCATTTGCAGACTTTAAGTCCTTTTATGTCTGAAGATAAAAGGCAGGAATTTCTCACTGGGCTCAAACATGCCCAGGATATCTCCAAATTCTCCAACCGTGCAGCTTTCGACTCCTTTGAATGCGTAAGCAGAGCCTCAGCTATTGCCATAGGTGCACGTAGGATTGCTTGGCTTCAGGCATCTGATTTGGAGATCTGGGTTCAAGATGAATTGGGAAATATCCCTTGTACAGGTGAGAACCTGTTTGGCCTTTGCTTACCAATCAGATGGATGCTGAAAATTCTGCTTTGGATAGACTATCCAAATCTACAGCTGCTCCTGCTAAGAAAAGGTTGTTCAAGAAAATACCTTTTTTAAAAAGGGAAGATTCTATCCTGCTTATGGTCAGCGGGCATCTTCTGCAGCTCAGTTCCCTTCCAAACGTCAGCAATCCTCCAAACAGAGTAAAGCAAAGGCTGTGAGGCCTGCTCCAGCCCAGCAACCTCACCCCCCTCAGGGCCTTTGACTTTCTGCTAGAGAACTTAGCCTTCCTGGCTCTAGAAGGACCAGAGTCCTCCACCATTCCAGGAAGGTTATGTCACTTTGCTCCCAGGTGGGGGCAAATTACAGCAGAGCATTGGACACACTCCATCACAAGCTTCATTTTTCAAGCTTGCCCCCTCTCACAAGAGTGCACCAGTTCAATTCTCCAACTTCCTTCCTCAGCCTGTTGGAGCAGGAGGTTGCCACTCTTCTTGCCCAGGGGGCCATAGAGGAAGTGCCTTTTCAACAACAGGGCACAGGGTTCTACTTCCCCTATTTTCTTATTCCAAAGAAAACAGGGGGCTTTAGACCCATCTTAGATCTCAGAGAGTTGAACAAATTCCTAGTCAAGGAAAAATTCAAGATGGTTTCTCTAGGAACTCTGCTGCCATACCTTCAGAGTCAGGATTGGCTTTGTTCTCTAGATCTCAAGGATGCGTACACTCATGTTCTCATCCATCCATCCATCACACAGAAGGTTCCTTTGGTTCCTTTTTCAGGAAAAGCACTATCAATACAAAGTGCTCCCTTTTGGTCTGGCCTCTGCACCAAGGGTGTTCACGAAATGCATGGCAGTGGTTGCTGCTTTTCTGCGCACCCTGGGAATATTCGTCTTCCCTTATCTGGACGACTGGCTCATTCAAGCTCCCACTCAATCAGAGGCCAATACTTCTCTCACCTGCACAATGAGTATCCTTCAGTATTTGGGGCTGGTAATAAACATCCCAAAATCCAATTTAGTCCCTTCTCAGTCCCTGGAGTTTATAGGGGCGTTGCTGGATACCACAAGGGCAAGGGCCTATCTTCTCCAAGTCCGTTGCCTTCGCTTGGTGCAGTTAGCTTCTCAAGCAGAGTTGAAACCCCTACTAACTGCTCGAGAGATGTTAGTTACTAGGCCACATGGCATCCACCGTACATGTGGTACCATATGCTCGTCTTCACATGAGAGCAGCTCAGTGGACTTTATCCACCCAATGGACCCAGGCAGTAGGCTGCCTGTCAGACAAAATAGCAAACACAAGTCGCCTCATTTTGTCCCTCCATTGGTGGAAGTCCCCTCAAAATTTGTTGCTGGGGTCCCCCTTTCAACAACCTCTACCCCAAGCAACTCTTACAACAGATGCTTCTCCAATGGGCTGGGGAGCTGATCTTCAGGACCTTTCCACCCAGGGCATCTGGTCCCCACAGGAGACTTGTCTACATATCAATCTCTTGGAACTCAGAGCAATCTTCCTTGCTCTGCGAGTTTTCCACACCCTGCTCAGCCACAAGACAGTCCTTATCCACACGGACAATCAGGTAGCCATGTTCTATGTAAACAAGCAGAGAGGAATTGGCTCTCTGTCACTTTGCAACGAAGCTCTGCGACTGTGGGCCCTCGCCAGAGAGCATCACATTCATCTTCTGGCAGTTTATCTTCCAGGTATTCAAAACTCTTGGGCGGACAGACTCAGTCGAGTTCTGTTTCCACACGAGTGGTCCCTACATATGGACCAGGTATCCAAGATTTTTCAAATTTGGGGAACCCCTGACATAGACCTCTTTGCAAGTCTGTGGAATGCCAAACTTCCCCGGTTCTGTTCCAGAACTCCGGCTGAGGGGGCTCAGGCAAGGGATGCTTTCCTCCTTCACTGGGGTCAAGACTTCCTTTATGCCTTTCCACCCATTCCCCTAATTCCCAAAACCCTGTTCAAGCTTCAGAGAGACAGAGGCCACATGATTCTCATAGCTCCACATTGGCCACGGCAAGTGTGGTACCCTCTGCTTCTACATCTCTCTCAAGCTCCCTCCCTAGAGTTAGTCTGCTCCAGACCTCCTCTCTCAAGAGGACAGAATGTTATGGCATCCCAATCCCCAGTCTCTGCATCTCAGGGCTTGGTTGCTGAAGGCCTAGATCTCCAGGATCTTCATCTTTCTCAACAGGTGAAAGATGTTCTTTATGCTTCCAGAAAGCCTTCCACTAGACGTTCGTACGCTTTCAAGTGGAGGAGGTTTACCATCTGGTGTTCTGAGAAGGGTCTTAACCCCCATGCCATACCTCTGGAATCGTTCCTGGAGTATCTCCTTCATCTGTCTAATGCAGGCCTTAAGACAAATTCAGTAAGAGTCCATTTGAGTGCTATTGCAGCTTCCTTTAGGTCTCTAAATGGACAACCTGTTTCCTCTCATCCTCTTGTAGCAAGATTCATGAGAGGCCTCCTTTTAACAAAGCCTCCCATTAGACCACCCCCGGTGGCATGGGACTTAGTTTTGGTTCTTGGTCAGCTTATGAAGCCGCCTTTCGAACCTTTAGCTACCACCTCCTTGAAATACCTTTCTTGGAAAGTTATCTTTCTCATTGCAATCACATCTGCATGCCGCATCAGTGAATTGCAAGCACTAGTAGCTAATCCACCTTATACAAGGTTCCATCATGACAAGGTGGTCCTTAGGACTAATCCACACTTTATGCCTAAAGTGGTCTCGCCTTTTCATCTCAACCAGGAGGTCTACCTACCTGTCTTTTTTCCAGGACCTCATGCATCAAGTGCAGAGAGGAATCTTCATACCCTGGACTGTAAAAGAGCTTTGGCCTTTTACTTACAAAGGACACAGCAACATAGAAAGTCTTCCCAACTCTTTGTTGCCTTTGATCCGTCTTATTTGGGACAACCAGTCTCCAAGAGAACACTTTCTAACTGGATTGCCCAGTGTATTTCTTTTGCTTATCAGAGCAAGAACCTTTCTCTGGAGGGCCATGTCACAGCTCACAATGTGAGAGCCATGGCAGCCTCAATGGCTCATCTGAACTCTGTATCTATTGATGACATCTGTCGAGCAGCCACTTGGGCCTCGGTTCATACCTTCACAGCCCATTACTGCTTGGACAAGGACTCCCGCCGGGATGCCTTGTTTGGTCAGGCTGTTCTTAAACACCTGTTCCATACTTAATCAACTCCTACCCACCATCCCTCATGGGATGCCAGAGATCCAGATGGGGAAGTGCAGCCCTGTTCCAGGGACACACAACTTATTGGCTCTCTCCCTGGCATCTAAAGCTAGGGAGTCCCCATATGTGAAGACTCATTCCTGCTTGTTCCTGGAGATAGCACAGTTACTTACCTGTAACAGATGATCTCTGGGAACAGCAGGAATAAGTCTTCACAACCCACCCACCTCCCCTAGGAGTTGTCTCTCTCTCTCTCTCTCTTTCCTTTCCCTCTCTCTCTGTCTCAGCTCTAAAACTTAACTGAGGAGAGACAGTTGGGAAAGGCGGGAAGGCAGCACGCAGGCGCTGTGGGATGCTCCCAAAAGCTTTCTGATTGGACGCTGGGGAGCGTTCCCGCGCAGGCTCCGTCAGTACCGACATATCCATATGTGAAGACTTATTCCTGCTGTTCCCAGAGATCACCTGTTACAGGTAAGTAACTGTGCTCTCCCTGTTCCATTTTCACGATGGTGAAGACAAAAGAGAGTTGCCTGAGAATGTCTGAAAAGCCATTATCACCAAAGATCAAACTTCAGAGGGGTCCAAAGCCATCTCCAAAGACCTTGGGATTCCTGTGTCTACAGTTCACAGTGTTATTAAGACATTCTCCAGGAACAAGCAGGAAGTCAGTCCTCACTTATGGGTGACGTCGGCACTGATGGAGCCCGCGCGGAGCAATTCTCAAGCTTTCAAAGAAAGCCTTTGGGATTGCTACCACGCATGCGTGGTCCTTTTCCCGCCCAAGGCTGCTATCTTGCTCAGTCTCCCTTTTTCTGCGGAGCCCTTCGGACGCAGGTCCTCGTCCCTTGGAAAAAGTTTCATTTTACTCGCCTTAACAGGCTCTTTTTTTTCCGGTTGCACTGGTCCTCTATCCGTCCTTTCCCCTGCTCTACTTCAGAGCTCCCAGGGATACATATTTTTCCTAATTTTTTTGTTTTTGGCTTTGCGCCCTTTTTTTCTTCCAACTGCTGGCCGCGTGGGTCTTCGACCTCGCAGGGTCCATTTTTGCCCCATGGCCACCGGATTTAAAAAATGCGATAGATGCTCTAGGAACATGTCGTTTATGGACACCCATGACTGTTGTCTGCGGTGCCTGAGAGCCAACCATGACCCAGAGCTCTGTTCACTCTGCATGAAAATGTCCTCTAAGGCCCTGCTCAGTTGTAAGCAGAAGTCCGAAGACTTTTCTGAAAGGCCGCCTCAGAATCCCCTCGGTCATCTCTCCTCCAGTGGGTTCACCCCCTGCGGCCCCACATTCTCGGCGGCACTCCAACCAGGGGTCCCCCGAGGTAGAACGTGCGATAAGGAAGCTTATCATAGCTCAGGTAGGAGCTATAGAAAAGATGATGTGACTCTGAACAAGCAACCTGTCAGTTCTGGTAGAAGCAAGAAAACAGAGTTTTCACATAAAAGACTACCAGTCCCAGAATGCACCAGGTTTCCAGCAGCCATGAGAGGGGCTGAAGTGAGGAAATGTGTGTGCAATCAAGAGAGCTATGAGGTAATCCCTAAGCACTCATCTCAAAGGGCAGGGCCTGATTCAAGACAGCTGCGCTGTGTTAGGGAGCAGCACACATTAGGAAAGAATAAGAATAGAGATTATTCTTCAGATAACAGCTTCAGTGAGAGTTTCAGCAACAGTTTCAAGAACAGCTTCAGGAAGAGATACAGGGGGGAGAGCTTCAGCAACGGCTACAAGCACCAGTATCACCTGGAGAAACAGAAGCCAAGCCAAGCAGATAGAGAGAGAAGGAAACTCTCTGGAAGGAAGAGAAGAAAGGCCATTGGAAGGTCTGGGAGATTCCAAGGCAGTACTCATACTGGGAGGTATTCCAAAGGCCAGCAGAGTCCATTGGACTGGATTCAGCCAGAGGAATGGAGTGGCAGAGATAGGAATCACCAGTGGCTACCTGGAAGAGAGAAGACTGCATGTGGAAGGGACTTTCAGACCAAGGCCAGAAGGTATGTGAGAGAAGATCCAGTGTCCAGGGATCAAGATTGGAAGGCTGGACATCAGAATTGGATTACATATTGGCCAGGCTATACAGAGAGGAATAATGATAGCAGGAGAGGCTCAGGTATGAACACTGATCCAGACCCTATCTATAATAGAGAATGGCAGCAAGGGAATAAGCATTCTCATGATAGTGCCTTAATGAAAGACTCATCTGTGCCAATGTATGATATTGACCCTATGATTGTTGATGCAGGGGGAAATACAGCAGATGAAACTATTTACATGGACTGTTCTTTATCTAAATGCTATTGCTAGTTTTCTATGAGCAAACACATCAGCCATCACAAAGAAACCTAACCTTGTTCTTTATTTCCACTGCAAACAGCTCTTAAAGCAGGATTTGGGCTCACACAGTAGCAGCCAGCCAGCTAAAGGCTTTCAGCTGGTCCATGGATAGTAATTAGGGCTGCACCTGATTGTGTGTGTGAGCAAGGGAGAATCACTGCTGAGATCAGCGTGGAAAATAAGCAGAAGTTAACCTAACCAGCAAAGTTTATTCTTTACTTTGTGCCTTTGTATTTGGTAATTACTTGCTAAGAAAACATTAGCTAATTGCCTGACAAGTTGAAGGTTGTTTTCTGGTTTACTTTGTGACTTTTTGTTATCCCTTTAAACACTGCAAGCAAGTAACCTCATTTATAGTGCTATCAAGCATACATGTGCTGGGTGAATTAAACCCCATCAATAAAAGAAGTATTTTATTGATCTTACCACTTGGTTTCACAACTCAAATTATTGTCATCAGCTGTGTTTGGGAGTGAATGAACTACAATACCCACAATACCTTGCAAGAATCATATGAATATATGCATCGTCAAGATTGTGTAAGTTCTCACCCTAGGCAGCCGTCTGACAAACGATGCAAAAAGAAGGAGGCCTCGAAGTCGCTGTCTGGGACTCATGACAAGCGCAAGAGCTCCCGTGCCCGGTCGCTTAGTCCCCTTCAGCGTTCCCGAGAGTCGGACAAGGAACAGCCCCGCAAGGTACCTCGCAGGAAAATGGAGGCCTCTGGCGAAGGCGTTCAGTCCTCCTGAGGGTCATCCTGGTGAGGACACCCTCTCCTCCTCGACGCCCGATCCGGTGACCCCGATATCGGCATCCCAGGGCCCCACGCCTGCGTGGGAGATCCATATGCTGGCGCTTGAATGCAGCGTTTCTGCATTCATTGTTTCCCAGCAAGCATTCACGGCCAGCTTCGCTGACTTGCACCCAGAGACTGCGGGTCCCTCGCGTGGGGCACCCAAATCCATCCAGGAAACCCCTGAGAGCCGTGGGCCTCGTGAGGGTCTTCGACGTCGGTCTCGCTCGCTCTCCCATTCCTCGGAAGTGAGATCATCCAGGGCCTCTTGCTCCAGGACGCCGGCCTTCGGACAGGTTGACCCGCCAGGCTCAGATCCTTCAACCGATTTTTCGGATTGGGATTCCAATGGGGACACCTCCCCGGAAACCGGTACTCACTGGGATCTTCTGTTGGACCCCTCGCTGCCTGCATTCTAGCGGCGCTTGCCACCCGAAGACACCTCTTTCTTGATGTTTGTCTGGGACATGGCTCGGGCCCTCAGCCTGGTCACCCAGGCCGAGGAGGACCCTCGTGCTGAAGAACTTGATATTCTTCAGTACGAGTCCCCCACCCAGGGAATCCCTCATTGTGCCTGTGCCGATTCTATCTCGGCTGTTGCTCCGCATGTGGGAGGGCCCAGCCTCAGTCCCCATCGTGAGCAAGTGCCTTGACACAATGTACAAGGTGCAGCGTGGGCCTGGCTTCCGAAAGACCCAACTCCCACACACCTTGATGGTGGTGGAATTGGCCATGAGGAAGCAGAAGAACCCGAAGTCGCAATCATCACTACCACCAGGCCGAGAATTGAGAGCCCTTGATGCCCTAGGCCACAAGGCCTATCAAGGTTCCATGCTGTCTTGTTGCATCCAGGCATATCAATTGTACATCGGTATGTTCCTGTGGGACCTGGCTAAGAAACTGGGAGGTTTCTCCGCGGGCATCGAGGGAGAGCCCCTCGACAGATTCCGCGCCCTGTTGAAGTCAGTGGCCGACTGCTCCAAGTACATCTCTCGAGCCTCTTATGGTGGCTTCGAGACATCGGCTCGGGTGACAGCCGCGGGCATTGGAGCCCGCCACCAAGCATGGCTCCAATCCTCGGATTTGGAACAATGGGTGCAGGAGAAACTCCTGGACGTACCCTGCCTCAGTGAACAACATTTTGGTAAGCTGATGGAGAAGAAGGCTGCAGAGATCGAGACGGAATCTGTTACCAGGACTCGTCTCTCCCACAAGACCTCCACTCTGCCTCGGAAGAAGCAGCCAGCCAAGAAGCCGTTCTTCCCCAGGATAGGTCTCCTGTGTCTCAGCTACCCGCCTTACCCGGCTACCCCGATGCCGACTGCTCTAGAGCAGGGAAAGCCCGGCCAGGGGCACTGTAAACAAAAGGGCCCGAAGGCCCAAACGCCGGCCCCTCCACAACCCACTCAGAGGTTTTGACGCCAGCGGCATGGCCCCTCGCCCTCCGGTGATACAGCAGCCAGTGGGGGGATGCCTGTCCTGCTTCGCCCCATCGTGGGTGCTCATCACCTTGGATACTTAGCCCTCTCTGATGACCTGGAGAACCCATCGCCTCCATTTCAACAGGCTTCCACCCCCTTTCTCCCTGGCGGAGCCTCCTCGACTCCCCGACCCATCCTCGACCTCCGTAGGCTAAACAAGTTCCTGGTGCGGGAGAAATTCAAGATGTTATCTCTTGGCCTGCTGCTGCCCTTCTTCTGGCAGGGCGACTGGCTAAGCTCCTTGGATCTAAAGGATGCTTACGCCCATATCTTGATCCACCCCCAACACAGGCAGTACCTATGTTTCAGGGTGCAGGGAGAGTACTTCCAGTACAGGGTGCTCCCCTTCGGCCTTGTGTCCGCCCCACGGGTCTTCACGAAGTGCCTCATCGTGGCCGCCACTCACCTTCGGCGCCGGGACGTGCTGGTTTTTCCCTACCTTGACAACTGGCTTGTTATGGGCTGCTCCGTCGAAGAGGCCCGGCAAGCGATGTCGTGCACTGTCTTCCTCTTGGACTACCCAAAGTCTCACCTCGAGTCAGTGCAGGCTTTTGTGTTCATCGGGGCGCACCTCGATACTCTGCAGACCATTGACTTCTTGCCGGTAGATCTCTCCACCCACCTTCGAGCTTTGGCGGCTCGCATCCAAAGCGCCCACCAGGTTACCGCTCGGTCTGTGCTACGTATCCTGGGCCACATGGCTTTGACCGTGCATGTGGTTCCTTTACTCTCGCCTGCACATGCGGACGGCTCAGTGGTGTTTCAGTGCCCAATGGAGCCAGTCCCTCGGACACCTCAGGGACCCTGTCAGAATTCTCCCCGACATCCGCTTGTCCCTGAACTGGTGGCAAAACTCCCGCAACCTCCTGTGGGAATCGCCCTTTCAGACCCCACAGCACGATGTGGTGCGGACTACAGATGCTTCCCTGTTAGGGTGGGGAGCCCATTGCAGGTCTCTCTGCACGCAGTGGCAATGGTCACCCACAGAGGCTCAGCAGCAGATAAACCTGCTCGAGCTCCAGGCCATTCAGTGGGCCCTGAGGGCCTTCGACGATCTCCTCAGCGAGACGTCAGTTCTGGTATAGACCGACAACCGTGCAGCGATGTTCTACATTAACAAGGAGGGGGGCACGGAGTTGCACTCCCTCTGTAGGGAAGTGGTTCTCATCTGCTCTTTCGCCGCCCAATGGAGGATGTCCCTCAGGGCGACATACCTCCCGGGTCAGGAGAATGGTCTGGTGGACAGAGTCAGCAGAATCCTTCGCCCCCACGAGTGGCTGCTGGATTCCAGAGTAGCAGGCTAGCTGTTTCTATGCTGGGGCACTCCAGCGATAGACCTCTTCGCCAGCCCCCAGAACATGCAGCTCCCTTGCTTTTGTGGCCTGGTACCGCACCCGGGAAGGGAAGACCCGATGCATTTCTCCTGGACTGATCCTTCAGTCTTCTGTATGCGTGCCCTCCCTTTCCCCTCATTGCGAGGACTCTGTTCAAGGCTCAATGGGACGGGGCATCGCTGATTCTTGTGGCACCCTGGTGGCCTCGGTAGCCTTGGTTCCCGCTCCTGCTCCGGCTATCGACGGAACTTCCGTTTCCCCTGGGCTCGGCCAAGGATCTGCTAACGCAGGAAGAGGGTCGGGTACTATACCCGAACCTAACCTCTATATCCCTCATGGCATGGCGGCTGAATGGGTGTCTCTAGCCTCTTTGGCCCTCCCGGAGGAGATCGAGGAAATCCTCCTTGCCTCAAGGAATTACTCCACTAGGCTGGTATACGCCTTTAAGTGGAAGTGCTTCTCTGTCTGGTGCTCGGAACACCAGATCGACCCCTTCTCATGCCCGGTTTGGTGGGTTCTCCATTACCTCTTCCACCTCTCGAGGGACGGGCTGAAGTTGAACTCTGTCAGAGTTCATTTGTGCGCCATATCGGCTAATCATCTCTATTGAGGGAAAACCTCTCTCGGGGCAGCCGTTAGTCTCCCGCTTCATGCGGGGCCTTCTGCTATCCAAGCCGCCCATCCGTCCTCCTCTGGTGGAATGGGACTTGAATGTGGTGCTCATGCAACTCTCCCTTCCACCCTTCGAGCCGATGGCGACATGTTCACTCCGGCATTTGTCCTGGAAGGTGGCCTTCCTGGTGCCGCTGACCTCAGCTCGCTGAGTCAGTGAGCTTCAGGCACTCATTGCTGGAGCCCCTTACACCAGGTTTTATCAGAACAGGGTAGTCCTCTGGCCCCATCCTAAATTCTTACTCAAGGTCGTGTCGGCCTTTTATCTCAACCAAGAGATAGTGCTCCCGACCTCCTTCCCGAGGCCCCACGCCGACCAGAGGTCGGCGGCTCTCCACACCCTCAACTGCAAGCGGGCCCTCGCATTCTACTTGCAGCGTACCTAGATTCACCACAAGTCTGACAGACTTTTCGTGACCTACGATCCCAATCTGCATGGGCAAGCAGTCACCAAGCGCACCCTCTCAGTTTGGGTGGCGGACTGCATCGCTTTCACCATTGTGAAGGCGGGCATCCCTCTGGATCATCGAGTCACCGCACACGGGGTCCGTGCCAAAGCGGCCTTGGTGGCCTCGCTGCGCTTCGTGCCCATGATGGACATCTGCTGGGCGGCGACCTGGTCTTCCACGAACACCTTCGCTACCCACTACTGCCTGGAGAGGGTGCCTTTGGCCAGGCTGTACTCCGTAATCTGTTCAAGGTATAAGCAACTCCTGCCCTCCGACCCTTGTTCACGGCTACCGAGGGCTTTGCCCCGAGGACTTGGGTTCCTTTGGGCTTCGGCTTTTGCTTTTGGCCTCGCGGAGGCGTGTTTTGGTTACAGGTTCAGTAGCCTGTAGCTAGGGAGTCCCATAAGTGAGGATTGACTTCCTGTTTGTTCCTGGAGAAAGCGTAGTTACTCATCTGTAACAGGTGTTTTCCAGGGACAGCAGGAATCAGTCCTCACTACCCTCCCGCCTCCCCTATTGAGTTGCTGTATTTTTGTCCTTTTCTTGCCAACTGCTTGGTAGGGCTCGAGCTACGGGACCTGATTGAGCAAGATGGCACCCTTGGGTGGGAAGAGGACCACATATGCGTGGTAGCAATCCCAAAGGCTTTCTTTGAAAGCTGGGGAATTGCTCTGTGCGTGCTCCGTCAGTGCTGATGTCACCCATAAGTGAGGACTGATTCCTGCTGTCCCTGGAGAACACCTGTTACAGATGAGTAACTATGCTTTTTCTGCTCATGGAACTGTCAAGAACCTCCGAGGACGTGGCGGGAAGAGGAAAATGAATCCAAAAAGTCTTCAAAGGTTAGTGCACACCTCTGGAAAAACACCACGTACAACATTCAAAGAGCTTAAGGCTGACTTGGAGCAATCTGGAGTGGTGGTTTCAACTTACACCATACACGGTGCACTAAACAAAGGACGACTTCATGGGAGAAGGCCAAGGAGGGACCCCACTGCTCAAAGACAGACATAAAAAGACACACCTGATCTTTGCCCAAAGCCAGCTTGAGAAACCACAATCCTTCTTGAAAATGTTCTGTGAACAGATAAAAACAAACATGAGCTCTTTGGCAATGCTGACCAGTGATACATTTACAGGCGTAGAAGTGAAGCTTATAAGTAAAAAAAACA
The DNA here is from genome assembly GCA_033557465.1 of Ichthyophis bannanicus. NCBI lineage: Eukaryota > Metazoa > Chordata > Amphibia > Gymnophiona > Ichthyophiidae > Ichthyophis > Ichthyophis bannanicus. The sequence goes on along the minus strand of CM066031.1, from coordinate 421,523,485 downwards.
CCTTTCCTAAAGTTAAATATGGTGGAGGTTCCATAATGTTGTTGGGGCTGTTTTGCTGCCTCAGGAACTGAAGGCCTGGAATGTATTAAAGGAATCATGTAGTCAGAGGACTACCAAGGTATTTCGGAGTGTGAGGTGCTACCTAGTGTCTGAAAGCTAAGTCTAGGTCATGGGTCCTTCAGCAGGACAATAACCCAAAATATGCATCGAAAAATAAAAAAGAATGGTTAAAAAGGAAAAAATGGACAGTTTTGAACTTGCCAGCAATGAGTACTGATCTCAAACCAATCAAGAACCTTTGGAAAGAGCTGAAATCTGTCATTGGTAAAAGGAATCCTATGAACATTCATGAGCTTGAACAAATCACTGTTGAAGAGTGGGATAAACTACCAGCAGACAGATGTAAGAAACTTTTATAGATGGCTACAAGAAACGTTTGGAGGCTGTTGTCACTGCCAAGGGTTGTGCAACCAAATATTAGTGAAGGGTGCCATTAATCCTGTCCAGGTCTCATTTTTTTTCAGAAATTACTACACCTAAGTTGTACAGACAATTTTTTTTTGTTTTTGTTCTATATCTTTGAACATACAGTACTATTAAAATATTATGACAATATGCAGTTGTAATATTTCCAATTATTTCTCAAGATATTGTACACAACATACCTAAAATGCAAGGATGCCAATAATATTGACCACAACTGTATAAAAAGTTTGGTAGAACCATCATTTTAATGTTGTTCCGGCCATACCATGACAAGCTTACTTTCTTCCATTGCTGAAAGTCAGAAATAATGGACCTCCAAAAAGGGTCATAATTAAGTGTACAAAGTCTGGCCGGGTCCATTGCAAGATTCACACCCAGATAATGGGCATAGGATTTGGCGCAGCGATAGGGAAAGGTCTCTCTTATCAACTTCCTATCAGAAAGCCTAGAAGAAATATCAAGAATCTCAGATTTTGAAGTGTTCATCTTAAAACCTGACACTTGACCAAACTGCTCCAATTCCTCCCCCAGCCCCTCTAAGGATTGCACTGGGTTTTACAAAGTAAACAACAATTCATCCACAAACGTCAATAACTTATAGCCTTGGAGCCTTTACTATTTCCTCAATATCTGCCCAAGATTGAATGTGATGAGCTAAAGGCTCCATTGCCAAGATGAAGAAGAGATGACATTGGGCACCCCTGGCGTGTGTGCCCTTCCGCAGCTCAAACGGCAGGGAATAGGATACATTAATCTTCAGCTGAGCAGTCAAAAACGTATATAATACCTGAATCCATTGTATAATGTTCCCCCCTCTCCTGATTGTATACATGACCAAGGTCCACCCTCTCCAAAACCTGAAAAAGGTAGGGCCAGAAGACCCCATCAAAAGCCTTCTCCGCATCCACCGTGGGGAGTAGGGCCGGACTCCCCCCCCCCCCCCATGCTTCATTGTCCTAATTAGACTGAGAATTTTCCAGACATTGAATGAGCACCGCCTTCCCAGTATGAAACCAGATTGATTACCATAGCAAGTTTTGATAGCAAAGGCTGCAAGCAGTTTACCAAAACCTTAGCAAAGGTTTTTTGGTGTATTCTCAAAAATGAGATATGGTGGTACAATCCGCACAAAGTGAGGTCTTTCCCTTCCTTTGGCAGTATTGTGATACCTGCCACACACATGGAAGAGACATAATCTTATCCTGCAAAAAACAGTTGTAAACCTTTGCTAACAGGTTCACTAATTGATCTTGGAATGTTTTATAGAAAAAATTAGTGTGCCCATCCAAACCTGGGGCCTTTGATTTTGGTATCCTTTTAATAACATGCAGAATCTCAACTGCTGAAATAGGACGCCCCAAGAAGCCTTTTTCCTCCTCAGTTATGCATTGGAAGTCACAGCCCTCTAGATACTTGCTTATATGATCCTTGGTGACCTCCCTTTCCGGAGTATAGAGGTCCTCCATGAAAAACAATTGTATACCCTCCTGGTCAAGAATCTCTACACCCTGCTTATCCTTAATTTTCCAGATCTGATTTCTGGTGTGGGCCTTCCACAACCGGAATGCCAAAAGCTTCCCTGCTTGGTTTCCGAATTCAAAGTGTTCCTCTACCAGCTGGTTCAATGCCTACCTGATCCCAGTTACTTGAAGATCATGTAAACTCCTCTTTTTGCCCATCAATACCGCTGCCAACTGGTGGTTCCTTGCATCAACTGCCCCTCTGCCTGCTCATTTTCTCTTTGTAGTAGGTCTTAGGTCTTTCCCCACTCCCTTTTCTTGTGGGTGCCTAAACTAATCAAGTGACTCCATACCACAGCTTTCAAACAAACCCCATAGTATCGCTGGGGTACAGTCCCCCATATCATTTAATGCCAAGTAATCCTGGATCACCCCTTGAATCCGGGCATAGATTTCTGGATCTTCTAGCAGTGTGCCATTGAAACGCCATACACCCTTCGAACACTCAGGGGGTTCCAACATTACCCCAACCCACAGGGGAGCATGATTGGACCAAGTCTGATCTGCGATCCGGCACTCTTGCATTGCACCCACAAGAGCCCTACTTCCCCACAAATAATCAATTCATGTGTAAGAATCGTGAACTCCTGCGTAGAATGTATTGTCATGGTACCCAGGGTGGTTCAATCTACAGATCCGCCACGTCAAAAAGGCACGCTCACACCCTCAGGCTCTGATGTCCCGGGTTATGCACCGATCCCATCCCCTTAGGGTTGAGTACCATGCTGAAGTCGCCACCCACCACCACCTTGTGTCCGACAAAACTCCCCATCAGTTGGACAAACAGATTAAAAAAAAAAAAGGACCCTGTGCTACATTAGGGGCATATAAACTGCTAAAAGTAAAGTTTTGGCCCCCTATTTCCCCTGTCATAAACAGGTAGCGACCCTCCTGGACTCTACAAATATCAAGTACCTTAAATTGTATATCTGAGACCATTAATATCCCAACCCCCCCACCTTATTCTTAACACGATTAGATGCAAACCAACAATTTCTGAACTTATTATGAATGACTCTGCTCATCCTGCCCCAATGTGGGTCTCTTGAATGCAAGCCACTTGAACCTGTAAGCGGGAGATCTCTTTATAAAGCAACTGGCGTTTGACCAGGGAGTTGAGCCCCCGGACGTTGAAGGTGCCTGTTCTCACATCCCTCATAAATCCTCCCCAAAATAACCATGTACAGCCATCCACACCATTATTCCCATCTCTCTCATCCAAACCCACAATCTATCTACTCCTCTACTCCCAGCCCTACCCCCATCACTGCACTCAACCACTCCACCAGGGTTCCCTTGCCAGCCAAGGTCACCACTCTCAAACACACAACCCACCCACACTCCTTCACATCATGTTGCCTCTGAATCACACTCATGTACCCATACATGCACACCCTTCTCATACAGCACCCCACCTGAAAATGTGTCATAACTCTAACAAGTAATGAGTCCCAAAACAGTAGTCTATTAAGCTCAGATCGGGGGGGTCCGGGCCCTGGTCCTGCCGATCGACCTGGCGACTGAGTCGTTTCCTGCCCTGCCGTGCTCTTTCCCACTGGGGTTTGGGAGCCCCTATTTTCTTGGGCTCTGGAGGAGGTCTTGGCGCCATCGGTAAATCCAACCAGCTTGCATCTTTCAGGATGTTAAGAGACTCCTCCGGTGTCCGGACATGGGAACTGCGCCCCCCCCCCCCCATGGTAAATTGTAGCCCAAAAGGAAAAGTCCATTTGTATTTAACATTCTTTTCCCTTAGGCGCTGGGTAACTGGACAAAAATCTTGGCGTTTTTGTATAGTAATAGCCGAAAGGTCAATGTATAGCTCAATAGAAGCGTTGGCCAGTTCATGTGTGTGTCTTGCGAGCTGCCAGTAGTATCACTTCTTTAGAGGCAAACTCGTGCAGGCAAGCCAATATGTTGCATGGTTTCCCTTCCCGCAGTTTTCCAAGGATATGATATGCATTAGGGCGTATCAATTTTAGGGGTAGTTTTTTATTTTTCCAAACTTTACAAACTGCTAGTGACCGAACTTATGCAGTTTGGCATGCTGAAGCTATCTTCAGAAACTTCTTAAAGTGAGTCTTGGCTACATCAAATCACAGTTGAAATATGTGGAAATTAAGTAATATTTATTTGAACCCACAAATAGTCTGAACAGCACCTGTAGCCACATAATTGTCTTTAAAATGTCATTTATGCAGTTAATTTAATGTTTAACAAAATCCAGCAAAGAAGCCACATCTTGTTTGCTTCTGTTTCGGCTCATTTATTTATTTATTTAATTTATTTACATTCTCTTATATACCGCGCTATTCTGCATCAGTGTAGTTTACATTGAACAAACTGAAATTACATTGAACAGGACATTATAACTTGGAGATAACTATTTTACAGGGAACATGGGCTATGGAGGGTTAAGTGGCTTGCCCAAGACCACAAGGAGCACCTGTGGGACTAGAAACCCCAGTCCTTCCGGCCCAAGGTTGCTGTCCTCTAGTGGGATTTGAACCCCCGACCTTCCGGCCTGACGTACCTTGCCCCAACCACTAGGCCACTCCTCATGAACTCCCTGCTGACCATCTGACCCCTAATATAATGTTCCCTTCTCTCCTGATTGTACAAATGACCAGCAGCTTCAGTTGTCATTTTTACACACCTTTCTATGGACTGTGTGTGTTAACCATGGGCTTGCTCAGAAATGCCTTGATCACCACTCTTGTCATGGTAGAGGTAAGAGGAGGCTCAGAGACTCCAGAGCTCCAGTCAAGTAATTGGGGGAGTGTAGTTGCCTCAGTGTTGATGGATGGTGTTTTCCAGTGTCTCACACTGCTGTCTCCAAGCTCATCTCTTTCACCTCTGATCTTCAATATCTTCCCCACTGCATCTCCTCTCTCCTGTTCTTCTTCACTGCACAACATAGCTTGCAGAACACTCGCTGTAACCATACCAAGTTGACCTTCTCATTGTAGGCATGACTTATCTTCCTTACCTCTTCATACTGTTCTTTCAACAGTTACAGCAGGAAAAGGAGATGCCTGGGACCTTGTGTCCAATTGCTATTTATTTTTATATTGAACCAGTTCACCATGTAAACCCCAACATGGAAATAAGCAAGATAAATTGATAATTGAGGTACGAAAAGCATTAATGTGCAATGCAAACGCATAAAAACTATTAGAGCACTTAAACATATTTCAGTAATTTGTGTTTTTTTGGCTTAATTTCCTAGAAATTTCAGGTAAGTAAATAACATTACACAAAATTTAAAGCTAGTTGTTGATTTGCCACATGAAATTGTACCATTTTTTCACTAGTGCTTTTTAAAATTATGTTGTTAAATGCAGTCAAGTCTGTGTCGACTCTTGGCGACCCTCTGGATAGTTGACCTAAACTTTGTTCAGTCTTCAGCCAAGCGGCTCATTGTTGATAGAGTGGTATCCATAGCTGCTGTTATTGTGTCGATCCATCTCATTGCAGGCCTTCCTCTTTTACGGTGACCTTCTACCTTGCCAAGCATTATGTCTTTCTCCAATGATCTCTCTCTTTGCATGATGTGTCCAAAGTATGAAAGTCTAAGTCTTGTCGTCTGAGCTTCTAAGGAAAACTTAGGTTTGATCTCCTCTATTACTGACTGTTTTGTTTTTCTGGTAGTCCATGATGTACACAGTATTAGTCGCCAGCACCATAATGCAATAGCATCAATTTTCTTCCTATCTATCTTTTTCATTGTCCAACTTTCACATCCATGTGGCATTATTGAAAATACCATGGCCTGGGCAAGTCAAATTTTTGTATGGAGAGACACATCTCTGCTCTTGAGGATCTTGTCTATGTCCTTCATAACCATTCTACCAAGAGCAATACATTGTCTGATTTCTTGACTGCTAATCCTTTCTTTATTGATTGTTGATCCAAGTAAGTTAGTTGTCAACTATTTCAATTTCTTTTCCATCAATGACGAACTCGTTGATTTTGCCAGTTGTCAGGATCTTTGTCGTTTTAACTTCAAGGTGCAGACCCATTTTAAGACTATGTTCCTTGATCTTGAGAAGCAAATATTTCATATCGTCTTCACTTTCAGCCAGTAATGTGGTATCATCAGCATAGCAAAGGTTGTCAATGAGTCTTCCACCGGTCTTTACACCTCGGTTGTCTTCATATCTCTGTGTGAAGATTAAAATTATGACATCTCCAAAATTGCCACACCCTAATGTGCATGCTAGGTTTTAAAACATAAAGGCTCTGGGTCCAGTTGAGCAGCCTGGATCACTACCCTAAAAATGTGCTCTACAAAATCCACATAATCCACCGGGTTCTTGGACTCGGGTAACCCCCGGATGTGGACATTGCATTGCTGGGACCAGTTTTCATGGTCCTCCAATTTCACTAACAGCTCCTCATGGAATTCTTGCATTGTCCTCCATCCTTTGGCCCAGCTCATGTATTTCTGCCATGCAAGTCTGTACATCCTGCTGCAGCACGTTAATGTCTCTTTTTTTTATTCTGAGAACCATTGCCACATTTCATTGCGGAGGGAAACAAGGCTCACTGAAAGCCCTGTGCTTTTCCCTCCAGCAAGACTGTCTAACAGAGGTGCTATTGGGCGCCGCACCCACCATTTTATATGTTCCTCTGTACGCCGATTCTCCTCTCTTAAAAGCAAAGGCCATAAAGTCCACAGAGGCTTTTTTTGCCGCTCCAACCATCTCAACACAGTAAGCAAATGAGAGACCCTTCGTAGAACGAGATCCTGGAGATAAATTGTGCAAATGACCACTGGGAGCACACGATTTAGGTGGCAATCATGGCTGTGATGTCATCAGAAACCCCCTTGGCAACTGAAATTTAAAGCTAACAGGTAGAAAGGTGAAAGTGATAGCCAGAAGGATGCTTGGGTGCATAGGGAGAGGAATGGCCAGCAGAAAAAAGGAGGTGATAGTGCCTCTATATAAGTCTCTGATGCAACCTCATTTGGAGTATTGCTTGCAATTCTGGAGACCATGTCTTCAAAAGGACATAAATAGCATGGAATCGGTGCAGATAGTGGCTACTAAAATGGTTAATCATCTGTTATAAAGCATATGGGGATAGACTTAAAGATCTTGATATGTATATTTAAAAGGAAAGGCGGGATCGAGGAGATATGATAGGGATGTTTAAATATCTCTGTGGCATGAATGCATAAGAGGAGAGCCTCTTTCGATTGAAAGCAAGATCTGCAATGAGGGGGACATAGGATGAGAGTGAAACGGGATAGACTCAGGAGTAATATGCAGAAATATTTCTTTACGGAAAGAGTGGTAGATGCATGGAATAGTCTCCTAGTGGAGGTAGTAGAGACGAAGACAGTATCTGAAATCAAGAAAGCATGGGACAAACACAGAAGATCTCAAAATGAAAAAAAGGGACTATGGTTTTTGATATGAAAGGGCAGACTAGATAGGCCTTATGGTCTTTCTCTGCTGACATGTTTCTGTGTTTCTGTTTATCTCCAGGAGCAAGCAGGAATGAGTCTTCACATATGGGTACGTCGGTACCGACGGAGCCTGCGCGGGAACGCTCCCCAGTGTCCAAAAAGAAAGCTTTTGGGAGCATCCCACGCGCATGCGTGCTGCCTTCCCGCCCATTCACTTCCCTCTCATCAGTTTTCCACTTTCCGCGGAGCCGGCAGGACGTATTCCTGTCACCGCAGAAAATTCTTCTTTTTATTCTTAGTTTTTTGTGGTCGCGTCTGTCTTCCCTCGACGCCACCGGTACCGCCGGTGCTTTTCTTTCTTTTTTCTAAAGAATTTCTTCTTTTCCTCAGAAATCTTTCCTGTTTAGTGTCTGACGGTTCTAGGCCACTAGGCCTCCATCTTTCCATTATGGAAAAGCCAGCCACTACCCTTAAGAAATGCTCAAAGTGTGGCGGTACAGATATATTTTCTGACACCCATACTTGGTGTCTAAAATGTTTGGGTCCTGACCATCGCCCACTGGCGTGTCTTTCCTGCTGGAGCTCAAATAGAAGAAATCTTCAGAATGCAGCACAACTCGATACCCGGTTCACATCGCACTCGATGTCACCAGCTACAATATCTCCACAGGATCAGGTAACAAAACAAAAGTCTGTAAAGACTAGCCAGTCCTCGAGTGGTAGATCTCCTTTCTCCAGGACCAAGCAGGAAGTCAGTCCTCACATATGGGTGTCATCGGCGCCGATGAAGCTCCAGCGGAGCATTTCCACAGCTTTCTATGAAAGCCTTTGGGAATGCAGGCACGCATGCGCGGTTCCCTTCCCGCCTAAAGGTGCCATCTTACCTCAGTCTCTTTTTTTCCGTGAAGCCCGTCGGACATATGTCCCGTTTTCCCGGTTAAAATCAGATTTTTAGTAATTTTTTGCTCTTTTTCCTACCAGTTCGATGTCTGTTCCTCTCCCGCCGGGTTCGGTACACCGGTATCGAGCCCGATTCTTCTTTTTCGATTTTTGCCCTTCGTGGCTGGCGTTCGCGCCCTTTTTTCTCTTTTTCCCTGGAAGGCCGGTCCTTTGACCTTGCGGGAACTCTTTTTTCCCCGATGGCTTCCAGTGGCTTTAAGAAGTGTGATCGGTGTAAGAAACTAATGTCTCTCACCGACACACACGACTGCTGCCTTCGGTGCCTCGGCCCCGACCACGATCCTAAGTCGTGCGGGGCCTGTGGAAAAATGTCTTCCAAGGCACTACGGAGTCGACAGCAGCAAAAGGAAAGGCTTTTCTCGGACTCGGCCTCCGGCCGGGCCCGGACCTTGTCTGAGGCCTCGACATCTCGGGATTCCGATCCCGAGCGCCGTCGAAGCTCCTCGGACAGGGGGTCCCCCGACCGGGAATGCAAGAGGAAGAAGCTGCTCGTGAGGGCGTCGTCGGAAGAGGTCCCTGGCTCCTCGAGGGCCAGGTCTAAGACCCCTGACCGTCGCCCCGGGCCTGTGGAACCGGAGAAGCCTGCCAAAGTTCCTCGTGTGGAGCCGGAGTCTGCTGGACACGTAAGCCCCGTAGTCCTCATGGACTCTCCTCCCAGGGAGCCGACGTCGGGCCCGGCGCTGCCGGGGCCCGAGTCAGTGGCTGCTGCGTCTCCCGAGCTGAGTCTCAGGATGACAGCCTTGGAGAGCAGAATGTCTGCCTTCATGGAGCAGCAGCGGGCACTGATGGCCAGCCTGTCTGGCACATCTGCCCCGACCACCGGGACATCGACGTCAAAGTCGACCCCGGAGGCCGAGCCGATACTCGAGTCCATCGTGGCTCGGAGTCGACCTCCCGTTCGGGACAGAGGGCGTCGACGCCGGTGCTTCCGGAATCGGAGCGGGTGCTCCAGGGCCCCATGGGGTCGGACCCCGACTCTTCTTCGGACGAGTCACTTTGGGAGACGGAGGACGAGGAGTCTCCCTATACCTTTAAGACTCGGTGCGTCCCTTCGGACTCACCGCAGTCTGAACCCCGGAGTAGGTCCCCTCCAGAGGACACCCGGTTCTCGGAGTTCGTCCGGGATATGGCCACTGCCTTGGCTATTCCGGTGGATCCCGAGGAATAGCCTCGAGCTGAAGAGCTCGAGGCCCTACAGTATGACTCTCCTCCGAAGGAGGCCTTTACTATCCCGGTTCCTCCGATGCTGGAACGGCTCCTCTTCCGTATGTGGGAGTCACCGGCCTCAGCGCCGGTTCTTAGCAAGCGGGTCGATTCTATCTTATCGACTCCGGAAGAGCCCTGGGTTTCAAAAGGCACAGCTGCCACACCATTCCATGGTTGTGGAATCGGCCATGCATCGTCTGAAGAGTCAGAAGATGCACTCCGCGGTGCCTCCTGGCAGGGAGGCCTGAAACCTAGATGGCGTCGGTAGAAAGTGTTTTCAGGGCTCGATGCTTGCATCCCGTGTCCAGTCTTACCAGCGGTACATGGGCATGTACTTGCGGGATCTGGCCAAGGAGTTGGCCGGATTCTCTGCTGGTCTCTCCGGGGAACCCTTGCAGAGATTTAAGTCCTTGTACTCGGGGATTCGGGACTGCTCGAAGTTCATGTCCCGCGCCGCCTACGATGGCTTCGAGGCTTTGGCCCGAGTTGCGGCAGCCGGCATCGCGGCTCGACGCCAGGCATCGCGGCTCGACGCCAGGCATGGCTGCAGTCATCGGACCTCGAGCCATGGGTTCAGGGCAAGTTGGTCGATGTCCCTTGCCGAGGTGAAAACCTTTTTGGCAAGCCCATGACCGAGGAGGCCGCACAGCTCGAGGCCAAGCACCTCACCCGGACAAGGCTGTCGAGGAAGACCTCTGCCCCTTCTCATAAAAAGAAGGGCTCGGGTAAAAAGCCCTTTTACCCGAGGAAGGGCACTGCCTACAAGCAGTACCCACATTATCAGGCTGCCCAAGCTGCCCCCCAGATTCAGCAAGCCAAGGGCCAGGGTAATGGGCCCCGTAGGCAGAGGACCCTAAGCCTCAGGCCCCTTCTACCACTCAGCAGGGTGGGGGCTTTTGACTCCTTGAGCATAGCCTCTCCTCCACTGCTTTTCCAACCCTGCACAGGAGGTCGTCTCGCCCTCTTTGCCCACCAGTGGCTCCTTATCACCGGGGACAGTTGGGTGCTGGAGATAATCCACAAGGGATATGCCCTCCATTTCCACCAACTGCCACCCCCCTATTTTCCTAGGGAGCCTCCAAGGCCTCCTCTGCACACAGGCCACCTCCGTCAGGAGCTTCAGGGTCTGTTGGTGGACAGGGCGGTGGAGCCTGTGCCTCCCCACTTGCAAGGTCACGGATTCTACTCCAGGTATTTCCTGGTGCCCAAAAGGACCGGTGGCCTTTGCCCCATTCTGGACCTCAGGAACCTCAACACGTTCCTAGTGAAAGAAAAGTTCAAGATGCTTACTCTTGGAACCCTTCTGCCCTACCTCCAGCAGGGAGATTGGCTATGCTCCTTAGATCTAAAGGATGCGTACACTCACATCCTCATTCATCCAGACCACAGAAAGTACCTAAGGTTCATCGTGGGAGGAAACCATTATCAGTACAGAGTTCTGCCTTTCGGCCTCACCTCCGCCCCCAGAGTCTTTACAAAGTGCTTAGCAGTGGTGGCGGCCTACCTGAGAAATCAGGGCATCTTTGTCTTCCCCTATCTGGACGACTGGCTCATCAGGGGTCAGACAGGTCAGGGGGCCAATCAAGCCACCCTCAGGACCATTGCTCTTCTACAATGCCTGGGGTTTGTCATAAACGTCGCAAAGTCCTCTTTGCTCCCTTCCCAGAACTTGGAGTTCATAGGGGCAAGGTTGGACTCTCTCCTGGCAAAGGCATTCTTGCCAGAAAACAGAGCCCAAAGGTTAATGGCCTTGGCAAGTCAGTTTCTCAGCAGGTCCCTGCTCTCCGCCAGACTCTGCCTGCGGCTTCTAGGCCACATGGCTTCGACAGTACATGTGACCCCCAATGCCAAGCTCCATATGAGGCCTGCACAGTGGTGCCTTCGGTCTCAGTGGTCACAGGCCACAGGCAGCCTCAGAGACAGGATAAGGGTGTCCAGACCATTTCTGCACTCCCTCAACTGGTGGCTACACCCACCCAATCTGCTGAAAGGGGTGCCCTTTCAGATTCCAGATTACACAGTGATGCTAACAGATGCCTCCCTGCAAGGCTGGGGAGCGCATTGTCTGGGCAAGTGCACCCAGGGCCTGTGTTCTCCCTGGGAAGCTGCACAGCAGATCAATCTCCTCGAACTCAGAGCTATTTGATTAGCACTCAAAGCTTTCACTCCTACCCTGGCTCATCAGTCTGTCCTGATTCAGACAGACAACCAAGTTGCCATGTTTTATGTGAACAAACAGGGCGGAACTGGGTCCAGGATCCTTTGTCGGGAAGCTCAGGACCTTTGTTCTTTTGCCCTCAAGCACAACATGCTCCTCAGGGCTGTGTACCTTCCTGGTCAGGACAACTACCTGGCAGATAGATTGAGCAGGATACTGCAGCCCCACGAGTGGCAGCTACATCCTTCAGTAGTTCAGAAGATCTTCCTGAGATGGGGTTTCCCTTTGATGGATCTCTTTGCCAGCCCCGTCAACAAGCAACTGCCACAGTTCTGCTCCACGCAACCATATCCTCTGCGTACAGCAGCGGATGCTTTTCTGATATCTTGGTTTCAGGGCCTCCTCTATGCGTTTCCTCCCATGCCCTTGGTGGCCCGAACCCTCTTCAAGATTCTCCAGGACAAGGCCTCTGTCCTGCTGGTAGCTCCCAGGTGGCCGAGACAGCCTTGGTTTCCTCTTCTGCTTCAACTGGCGGTGGATACTCCACTGCCTCTGGGGTTGCAACCCGACCTTCTCACACAGGACCAGAGTTCCCTTCTGCACCCCAATCTCAAGTTTCTCAATTTGATGGCCTGGAGGCTGCAAGGGTAGTTTTGGCTCCCTGGGGCCTACCTCAGGAAGTTGAAGAGGTTGTCTTAGCCTCCAGGAAACAATCCACTAGGAAAACCTATGCTCTCAAGTGGAAAAGGTTTTCTGTGTGGTATCACCTACGTACAGAGGATCCTTTCTCCTGTACTGTGCCAGTAGTTCTTCAGTACTTACTCCACTTATCCAGGGACTTAAGTCCAATTCTGTTCGGGTCCACCTCTCAGCTCTAGCAGCTCACCACTCACTGGTGGAGGGACATTCTCTGTCGGTTCACCCCTTGGTGTCCCGCTTTCTCAGGGGCTTGCTTTTGCTCAAGCCTCCCATCCGTCGTCCTGCCCCTGAGTGGGAGCTGAATGTGGTCTTGCAGCAACTGACTCGCCCACCTTTTGAGCCGATGGCTACTTGTCCACTACGCTTCCTCTCCTGGAAGACGCTCTTCCTGATAGCCCTTACCTCGGCTAGACGAGTAAGTGAGCTTCAGGCCCTGGTCTGTGACAGGCCTTACACCAGGATTTACAGGAACAGGGTAGTCCTCAGGACTCATCCAAAGTTCCTCCCAAAGGTTGTCTCCTCTTTCCACCTCAATCAGGAGGTGGTTCTTCCAACATTCTTCCCTAGGCCTCATGCTAGCCAGGCTGAAACAGTCCTGCATACCCTGGACTGTAGGAGGGCCTTATCCTTCTACCTTGACCGTACGCAGGGGCATAGAAGGGCTACTCAGCTCTTTGTATCTTTTGACCCCAATAAGTTGGGGTTGGCTGTGTCCAAGCGTACCTTGTCTACCTGGGTGGCTGACTGTATCACCTGGGCTTATAAGGCGGCTGACCTTCCTTTGCAGGGTAGGGTGATGGCCCATCGTGTCAGGGCAATGGCTGCCTCAGTGGCTCATCTCCGCTCTGTGCCCTTGGTAGACATCTGCAAGGCTGCAACTTGGTCTTCAAGCCAGACTTTTGCAGCCCATTACTGCCTGGAGAGGGAGTACCGTAGGGACAGTGCTTTTGGCCAGGCAGTACTCTGGAATCTCTTTGAGGTATAGGCAACTCCTGCCATCCTGCCCTCTGTTGGGCTACCGGTGGAGGTTGTGTCCTTGAAAAGCCTTTCTTTGCTGCTGAGACTAGAGGGAGTTCTCTTGTTCAGCCTGGGTTCCTCGGTAGCCCAGAGCTGGGGAGTCACCCATATCTGAGGACTGACTTCCTGCTTGGTCCTGGAGAAAGAGTAGTTACTCACCTGTAACAGGTGTTCTCCAGGAGCAGCAGGAATCAGTCCTCACAACCCTCCCTCCTCCCCTAGGAGTTGCAGTTGTACATAGTTTCTTTTTCATTTTTGTGTGCTGTTCTTAGCTATGTCATTTGACTGAGGTAAGATGGCACCTTTAGGCGGGAAGGGAACCGCGCATGCATGCCTGCATTCCCAAAGGCTTTCATAGAAAGCTGGGGAAATGCTCCGCTGGGGCTTCATCGGCGCCGATGACACCCATATGTGAGGACTGATTCCTGCTGCTCCTGGAGAACACCTGTTACAGGTGAGTAACTACTCTTTCCAGTATCGAGATGGCTCTGGCCTTGCTCTCGAGGACATTTTGGCAATAAACACCGGCGGGAGTCTTCGGGCTCCAAAGCATTAACGGGGCTTCGGGTTGTTTCCGGGGTTCTTACCTCGATGAACATACCTGGGCCGTGCTCGGTGGTTGTGGCCGCTTCGAGCGGTACTGACACCCTGGCATCGGCTATGGTGATGGATGAAACACTCCTCACCGAGGATCACAGTCTAGCGCTCTCGGCTACTTCGGTACCGCTAGAGTTGCTGCAGACCGCTCCTCCAGTATCGGTATCGGCTTCGGTACCGGTATTGACATCGACATCGGCATCGGTGTCAGTACCGTCCATGCTTGCTTCGACAGACTCGCTTCCTTTGATGCCGAGCCTGGAATCGATCTCTAGCATGGATGATTCGGTACCGACTCGTCTCGGTACTGACCTCGGGCGGTACCGAAGACATCGCTTTAAGGAAAATCCGATGCTTCATCCTTTCAGGTCTTCCGATCCCGATGACTGGGATGAATCTATCAGTACCAAGGCTAAATCTTCAACAAGTCTAGCCTTTGCCCCTCATTTTAGAGGGTCCTCCTCAGGGGAGATTTCTTTTGAAGCTTTTCTGCTTGATATGGCAAAGTTACTTGCCATTTCTATACCTGGTAAAGAATCCTTGCCAGGGGATTCAGAGACCCTGCAATCCCCCTGGTTTTCAAAGGAGGTTATCATGCTTCCTTTGCATCAGATCTTACAAGATCTGCTTTTAAGGATGTGGGAAACTCCTTTAACGGTATCACCACATTCTAAGACACTTGACGCCATGTACAAGGTGCCACCTTCTCCAGGTTTTCAAAAGACTCAACTTCCTCATCATTCTGTTGTTGTAGAATCAGCAATGAGGCGTATTAAGAGTGCAAAGAAGCATTCTTCTTATCCGCCAGGTCGTGAGTGTAGAACTTTAGATGCCTTTGGACGTCGTCGATGCTTCCAGGCATCCATGCTTCCAGCAAGAATTATCTCATATATTTTCTATATGGGATTATCTCTTGAAGAGGTCACAAAGAACTTAAAGCTTTTGAACCCTTTTCTTCAAGAGCATAAAAGAGCAGACTTTTTCTTATTAGTCAGTCATGCTCAAAATGTCTCTAAATTTCTTAATCGTGCTTCCCTGGACTGTTTTGAGTCTATTAGCAGAACTTCTGCTATAGCCATAGGAGCACGACGCATGGTCTGGCTCCAAGCTTCAGACTTGGACAAATGGGTACAAGAAAAGCTGGGAAATACTCCTTGTACTGGTGAAAATCTCTTTAACAAGGCTGCTTTATTTCAAGCTAATCAGTTAAACACTGATATTGTTGCTTTCAGAGGATTGTCAAAACTTTCCTCTACCCCAGCTAGTAAAAAATCTCCTAGCAAACTTTATTCCCCCAGGGGGGAAAAGTTTTATTCATCTTCTACCCATCATGCAGATGTTTCCAAAGAAGGGCAACATCATACCAGGCTAAGAAAACCAAAGTCTCAACAGGCTCAGCAAACTCAGCAGTCGCAGGGTTTCTGATTTTTATTCATTAAATCTTTTTTCCTGTTGAGTTTCAGAACCACTACTTCTTAACTACAGAAGCATTTACAGTTCTTCTCATCCTTATTGAGAGGTCAGTGATACACTGCCTTAATCCTCCACTTTAGGCATGACTCTCTTGCTAAGAGCAGTCTCTCCTTTCAGCTTTTAGAGCTATTAAGAATAATCATGCCCTACAGGTAACAAGTTTCTCCTCTCCTTTTAAAAGTAAACAGAGGAGTTACAACTGCTTATAAGGTATGCTATGCCCTTCACCTTGGCAGTTGTCTTGTACAAGGATATCTTATACTTTTCACTGCAGGGGAGCTTTACCCTTTTCAGAGACTTACCAAATTGTAAGTCTTCCCAGCTCTGTATTACTTCCATCTCTCTTAGTTGAGATTTTCAATCTAAGAGTGATACTATTTGACTGGAGGGCTTACCTTTAAGCCATAGGATTGTCCCTAATACCTACTCCAGTAAATAATTTCCATACAGAGTTTCTCCCCTCTGCAATCTTTCAAATATTTCTTTTAAGACAGCTTATCAGACCATAAGTGAGAGTCATCACTTCTAATTCGGTCTCTCGGTCCTTTGCAATCTATAGGACCTAACCTCTTCTGCTGCCTTAATAACACAGAATTCCAAAAGAGGTTCCAAAACCTATTTGGACAGTTTATCGTTGCAGGCAACCTGTCTGTCTGCTATTCTTAGCCATCTTCAATTCTTGGGCTTCCACAGAATAGCTTAGGTTGCACACTTGTAATTAAACAACCAGATCTCACCTGGGCAACCTACAACATGCTCTCTGCAATTCTACAAGAAGCTCTGCAACTATGGGCCTTTGCCAGAGAGCATCAGAGCCATTCCTGGTGGGTAACTTTCAGATGGTTGGAAGGCTTGCCCAGTCATGCTCCCACATGACCGGGTTTTTTCCTACTTTTACCATCTTCCTTAAAAATTTTCTTTTTAGGGAAAATGAACCAGGGTTTAGATCACGTGAAAGCGTAAAGAATTGCTTAATTCCCCGAGTTGTTCCACATCTCCATTGGAACTTCTCCAACAGGGATGCATTTCTTTTCACTGCAGTCTGTCCTTGTCTAGTGCATTCCTTCTAATTCCTAATACTTCATTGGAGCTTATGCTGAAGAAAGAACGCATTATACTCATATTGCCCTCATAGATGGGCAAATATGGTATTCCCTTTTATTGCGTCTTTTCTCCACACTGAAGTTATAGAAGGATCCAGACTTGTTGTCTTAAGACTAAGGTTTTCTTTGCACGTAGATCTCCATTTCTGGTTATTCAAAGTCTAGAATTTTAAAGAGATCTAGACCTATCCTTCGGACTAGGAACATTCCACTGGTTTCCATGTAACCTTCTTCATGGTTCTTCCACGTGTAACCAGTAAAGGGTTCTCTATCCATATTTTGCAAGCAGGTCTTTACCCCTTCTTGTTGTTAAGTGAGTCTCTCATATATATGTGTATATATATATATATATATATATATGTGTGTGTGTATATAAATACACATATCTCACTCTGAAAGATTTGTTACTGTCCATATTAATGCTGTCCAGCATGCCATAGCATTTTAAATGGACAACCAATTTCTATGGTAGTCACAAACTACCTTCTTTTACTGTAACCTTTCCGGTTACGTTACATCTGAAGTTCTCCAGGTAAAGTCATCCTAAGTGACATCACTTACGGAAGACATTCCTGATCTTCAAGAAATTGAAGGCTACACCGCCTACTACAAATATTTCTTTCTGTCTTTCATTTGGATAGAGGTGTCTCAAAGACCCATCCTTTTTCTGCAGACCAGTCAGATTTATCTCCTCTCTTTCTTAGAGCCTTTTTCTGCTCCAAGGACAAAGAGCTTCAAACGTTGGCCTACAGAAGCTTTATCTTCTCATCTAAAGTCCAACCTCATTAAACTCTCCCAGTTTTTTCTTCTGGGATTAGTTCTAGCCTTTTAGGTTTCTGACCTCTGCCTGTATTGCAAAATTTATTTTCCTCTATTTCCCAGTAAAGTATTTTCTTTGAGGATAATGTACTGGTTTCTAGCACCAGACCATTAGTCTCAACAAATACTTTCGCAATACTTGTGACTGAGGTCCACATTAGAGAATTGGAATCCAATTTTCACTAACATTTCTGATCTACACAAGGACTCCTCTCTAGACGCCTTGTTTAGTCCAGCTGTTCCACAGCACACCTCTTTTTAGTTCAGCTCCTACTCTCCATCCCTTGGATGCCTCAGGTCCTGGGAAATAGCATGGCCCATCAACTAGATTTGCAACATGCTGGGACCTCCTTCAGGCATCTTTAGCTTGGGAGTCCTCATATGTGAAGACTCATTCCTGGAGATAGCACAGTTACTTACCTGTAACAGGTGATCTCTGGGAACAGCAGGAATAAGTCTTCACAATCCACCCACCTCCCCTAGGAGTTGTTTCTCTTTCTCTTTCTTTCTCTCTCTAATTTGTCTACTTCCGTCCTTCGGTCTCAGCTACAAACCCAACTGATGAGAGGGAAGTAAATGGGCGGGAAGGCAGCGCGCATGCGCGTGGGATGCTCCCAAAAGCTTTCTTTTTGGACGCTGGGGAGCGTTCCCGCGCAGGCTCCGTCGGTACCGACGTACCCATATGTGAAGACTTATTCCTCCTGTTCCCAGAGATCACCTGTTACAGGTAAGTACCTGTGCTTTACATGCACTGGGTTAAACCCATGACTGGAGCAAGCCTATTGGATATTTCTCCAGGACCAAGCAGGAAGTCAGTCCTCACATATGGGTGACGTCGGTGCCGACGGAGCCCTCGCGGAGCAATTTCCCCAGCTTTCAAAGAAAGCCTTTGGGAATTGCAGCGCGCATGCGCGGTCCCCTTCCCGCCCAAGGGTGCCATCTTGCTCAGTCTTCTTTTTTCCGCGGAGCCCTACAGACGCTATTTGTGATCACCGCTGAAAAAGTTGATTTTCTCTCTTTTTATTTATTCTTTTTCGGTTCGACGCCGGATCCTTTTTCCCGCCCGGACCCGCTACGCCGGTATTGGGTCTGTTTCTTTATTTTTCGGTTTTTTGTCCTTCGTGACAAGCGTTCGCGCCATTTTTTTCCTTTTCACTGGCAGCCCTGTCTTTTGACCTCGCAGGGGCCCTTTTTCCCTCGATGGCTGCCAGCGGGTTTAAGAAGTGTGATCGCTGTAAGAAACTCCTGTCTCTTACCGACACACACGACTGCTGCCTCCGCTGCCTCGGACCCGATCATGACCCGATGATCTGTGGTCCGTGTGGCAAAATGTCCTCAAAAGCGTTGAGGAGTCGGCAGCATCAACGAGAACGAATCTTCTCTGACTCCGCGTCCGGCCGGGCCCGAACCTCGTCAGAGGCTTCGACGTCCTGGGACTCCGGTCCTGAGCATCGTCGGAGTTCCTCTGAGTGGGGGTCTCCTACCCGGGAATATCATAGGAAGAAAAAACCCGCGAGGGCGGCGTCGGCGGACGCTCCTGGTTCCTCGAGGGCCAGGTCGCATAGCCCCGACAGCCGTCCCGGGTCCTCGGAGTCGGAGAGGCCTTCGAAACATCCTCGTCTCGAGATGGAGTCGCCTGGACACGTGAGTACTGTGGTCCTCGTGGACTCGCCTCCGAAGGAGCTGACGTCGGGCCCGACGCCGTCGGGGCCCGAGTCAGGGGCTGCTGGGTCTCCTGAGCTTGGACTCAGGTTGACGGCCTTGGAGAGCAGTTTAGCTGCCTTCATGGACCAGCAGCGGGCATTGATTGCTGGCCTTGCCAATGCGTCTGCCCTGGCCACCGGGAAGTCTACGTCCAAGTCGACCCCGGAGACCGAACCGATCCTCGAGTCCATCCGAGCTCGAGTCGATCCTCGGTCGCGGTCTCCCTCGGCCTCCCGTTCGGGACCGAGGTCGTCGACGCCCACTCCTTCGGCGTCAGAGCAGAGGGCATCGGTGCCCGCCCGACCGGAGCCACTTGAATCCTCCTCCGCGGAGTCCGACTGGGAATCGGAGGACGAAGAGTCCCCTGGTAGTTTTCGGACTCTGTGTGTCCCATCGGACTCGCCCGAGTCCGAACCTCGGAGACGGTCCCCCCGGAGGACACCCGGTTCTCGGATTTCGTGCGGGATATGGCCAAGGCATTGGCATTCCCCGCGGATCCCGAGGAGGAGCCTCGAGCCGAGGAGCTCGATGCCCTCCAGTATGATTCTCCCCCGAAGGAGGCCTTTACTGTACCGGTTCCTCTGATGCTGGAACGACTTCTCTTCCGCATGTGGGAGAACCCGGCGTCGGCGCCGGTGTTAAGCAAGCGGGTCGATTCCATTTATCGAGTCTGCAAGAGCCCCGGCTTCCAAAAGGCACAACTACCGCACCATTCCATGGTGGTGGAATCGGCCATGCATAGACTCAAGAGTCAAAAAATGCACTCCTCGGTGCCTCCCGGCAGGGAGGCCCGGAGCCTGGATGCCCTCAGTAGGAAGTGTTTCCAGGGCTCTATGCTTGCTTGTCGAGTCCAGACCTACCAGCTCTATATGGGCATGTATCTCCGAGATCTGGCAAAGGAAATTGCCAGGTTCTCGGCTGGTCTCTCCGAGGAATCTTTGCAGAGGTTCCAAGCCTTGTCCACTGGGATTCGAGAGTGCTTGAAGTTTATCTCTCGGGCAGCCTACGATGGCTTTGAAGCATCGGCTCGAGTAGCCGGAGCCGGCATCGGTGCCCGCCGACAGGCTTAGCTTCAGTCATCCGACCTCGAGCCATGGGTCCAGGATAAGTTGGTCGATGTCCCCTGCAGAGGCGAAAACCTCTTTGGCAAACCCATGGCTGAAGAGGCTGCACAAATCAAGACCGAGACTCTGACCAGAACTAGGCTGTCCAGAAAAACCTCTGCCCCTTCTCAGAAGAAGAAGGGCTCGGGGAAAAAGCCCTTTTACCCGAGGAAGGCGGCTGCCTATAAATACTATCCTCAGTATCAGGCCTCAGCAGCTCCCCAAAAGGGTCAGCAGGCCAAGGGATGGGGTAATGGGTCCCGTAGGCAGCAGGCCCCCAAGCCCACTACACCGGCCCCTGCTCAGCAGGGTGGGGGTTTTTGACTCCATCAGCATAGCCTCTTCCCCTCAGCTGGTTTCTCTCCGCACAGGAGGCCGGCTGGTCCACTTCGCCCACAGGTGGTCAGCCATCACATCAGATACCTGGGTACTTCATATAGTTCAGAAAGGCTATCTTCTACACTTTCACCAGATACCTCCCTCCTACTTTCCAGGGGAGCCTCCAAGACTCCCTCTACACAGGGAGTTGGCAAGTCTTCTTCAGGAACAGGCTGTGGAACCGGTGCCCCACCACCTGAGAGGTCACGGCTTTTATTCCAGGTACTTTCTGATACCAAAAAGAACAGGAGGCCTCAGACCCATCCTGGACTTGCGAAACCTCAACAAGTTCCTGGCAAGGGAAAAGTTCAAGATGCTTTCCCTTGGAATCCTGCTGCCCTACCTCCAGCGGGGAGACTGGCTATGCTCCTTAGATCTAAAGGATGCCTATACTCGCATCCTTATTCATCCAGACCACAGACAATATCTCAGATTTGTTGTGGGAGGAAATCATTACCAGTACAGGGTCCTGCCCTTTGGCCTATCCTCCGCCCCACGGGTTTTCACCAAATGCCTGGCAGTGGTGGCGGCCTATCTCAGACTTCAAGGCCTTTTTGTGTTTCCATACCTGGACGACTGGCTCATCCAGGCCCAGTCTTCCCAAGAGGCCACTCAAGCCACTCATCGCACTGTGTCTCTGCTCCAGCACTTGGGCTTTGTCATAAACTTCGCAAAGTCCACTTTGCTCCCCTCTCAAGATCTCGAATTCATCGGCGCAAGGTTAAGCACACTTCAGGAGCGGGCCTTCCTGCCTCTGGACAGGGCCCACAGGCTCATGAATCTCGCCAGCCACTTTCGCAGCAATTCCCTGGTCTCTGCCAGGCAATTTCTGAGACTGCTCGGCCATATGGCTTCCACGGTCCATGTGACCCCCAATACCCGCCTGAACATGCGACCTGCCCAGTGGTGCCTTCACACTCAATGGCATCAGGCCACGGGGAGCCTGAAGGACTCAGTACAAGTCTCGGACCTGCTGGTCTCTTCTCTGCCAAACCTAGTACTGGGAGTGGATTTTCAATCTCCTCCTCCTTCTCAGGTACTAACAACCGATGCTTCTCTCCTGGGATGGGGAGCACATTGTGGGGAGCACATTGCCAAGGGACATGTACTCAAGGCCTCTGGACTCCTTGGGAGTCTGCGCAGCAGATAAACTTCCTGGAGCTCAGAGCCATCCGCCTAGCTCTGAGAGCCTTCTCCCACCTCACTTCTCACCAGTCTGTACTGGTCCAGACGGACAATCAAGTAGCAATGTTCTACGTGAACAAACAAGGAGGCACAGGCTCCTTCCTTCTCTGTCAGGAGGCACAACGGCTGTGCTCTTGAGCAGTCAGCCACGGCATACTCCTCAAAGCGGTCTATCTCCCAGGTCAAGAAAATTACCTGGCAGACAAACTAAGCAGAATCCTCCAACCACACGAGTGGAGATTGGATCCATTAGTGGTTCAGCAGATCTTTCTCAAGTGGGGACTCCCCACCTTGGATCTGTTTGCCAGTCCTCTGAACCGGCAACTACCCAGATTCTGCTCTCGACAACCGCATCCTCTCAGAGTAGCGCCGGATGCTTTTCTGATTCCATGGTCCACAGGCCTCTTGTATGCCTTTCCTCCCATGCCGCTGGTGTCTCGAACGCTCTTCAAAGTTCTCCGAGACAAAGCCTCGCTGATCCTAGTGGCTCCCCCGGTGGCCGAGGCAACCTTGGTTCCCGCTTCTAATGCAGCTGGCGGTGCACACTCCTCTTCCTCTGGGGTTTCAACCCGATCTCCTGACACAAGACCACGGGTCTCTCCTACACCCCAACCTCCGGTCCCTTCATCTGATGGCCTGGCTGCTGAAAGGGTAGTCCTTGCTCCCCTCCTACTGCCTCGGGAGGTGGAAGAGGTCGTCTTGGCGTCCAGGCGGCCCTCCACCCGTAAGTCCTACGCTCTTAAGTGGCGTCGCTTCTCCATGTGGTGTGCTCAGCAGTCTGAGAATCCCTTCTCCTGCTTGGTGGCGGTGGTCTTGCAATATTTGCTTTACCTCTCCAATCTGGGCCTTAAGTCCAACTCTGTCAGAGTCCACCTCAGTGCTCTCTCTGCACATCACGCACCGGTAGATGGCAGACCTCTGTCCAACCACCCTTTGGTGGCTCGTTTTCTCCGAGGCCTCCTTCTGCTTAAGCCTCCTTTGCGTCCACCAGCCCCTGAATGGGATCTGAATGTGGTCTTGCAGCGGATTACCTGTCCGCCCTTTGAACCTATGGCTACCTGCCCTCTTCGTTTTCTTTCTTGGAAAACCTTGTTCTTGGTAGCCCTTACCTCTGCTAGGCGTGTTAGTGAACTGCAGGCCCTAGTGTCTGATCCTCCTTACACTAGGTTCTACAGGAATAGGGTGGTCTTACGGACTCACCCTAAGTTTCTTCCAAAAGTGGTTTCTCCTTTTCATCTCAACCAGGAGGTGGTTCTTCCGACCTTCTTTCCCAGGCCGCACTTCAGCCGGGCTGAAATGGTCCTGCATACCCTGGACTGTAGGAGGGCCTTGTCCTTCTACCTTGACCGTACGCGGGAGCATAGGAGGGCTGTTCAGCTCTTCGTTTCTTTTGACCCCAATAACTTGGGGCTACCTGTCTCCAAGCGTACCTTGTCCATCTGGGTAGCTGACTGTATCGCCTGGGCTTATGGGGCAGCCAGCCTCTCGTTGGAGGGTCGAGTCACGGCTGATCGTGTTAGGGCGAAGGCTGCGTCAGTGGCACACCTCCGCTCTGTTCCGTTGGCAGACATCTGCCTGGCCGCTACTTGGTCTTCAAGCCAGACTTTTGCGGCACATTACTGCCTGGAGAGAGAGTCCCGCAGGGACAATGCTTTCGGTCAGGCAGTCCTCCATAATCTCTTTGAGGTTTAGGCAACTCCTACCCTCCGGCCCTGGTGTTGGGCTACCGGTCGGGGGCGTTTTCAGAGAAGATTCCTTCCTTCTATACTGCTGAGCTAGAGGGAGCTCATTTTTGTGCTTGAGGTCTCCGGTAGCCTTAAGCTTGGGAGTCCCATATGTGAGTACTGACTTCCTGCTTGGTCCTGGAGAAAGAGTAGTTAGTCACCTGTAACAGGTGTTCTCCAGGAGCAGCAGGAATCAGTCCTCACAACCCTCCCTCCTCCCCTTGGAGTTGCAGTCCTATCATTTCGTTTTTGCTAATTTTTTTGCTGTCTTTTAGCTATGTCATCAGACTGAGCAAGATGGCACCCTTGGGCGGGAAGGGGACTGCGCATGCACGCTGCAATTCCCAAAGGCTTTCTTTGAAAGCTGGGGAAATTGCTCCGCGAGGGCTCCGTCGGCGCCGACGTCACCCATATGTGAGGACTGATTCCTGCTGCTCCTGGAGAACACCTGTTACAGGTGAGTAACTACTCTATCTGGAGCCAGTTGCAACTCTAAGTAAGCCTAATGCTGAGTCAAGCTTTAGGCTCAGCGATAGCCACGTTTTCAAAACTACTCACAATTCTGAGTCTGCAGCAGTCTCAGGGACATCAAGAAAATGCAGATTATTGCATCTGATGATCCTGAGAATCGATCTGTACTTCTCAAACTGGCGAAGCACTACCTCCTTTAGAGAATTTAGCTCTGTGGTGTGGTGGGGTAGCTGTACAACCCCCCCCCCACCAAAAGAATACTTTGCTTTTACTCTTTGTTCTTTCTGCAAAAGAGAAGGTTTTTTTCTTGAATATTTCTACCTTTTCACAGCCTTCTTGATCTACAGTCTAATGGCAAACAACCTAAATTTTGGTTATAAGCTTAGGAAGATTTAACTTGCCTGTATTGCTTGCCTTGCCTTTTCAATCAGAAATTTCAGTGTATTTCAATTCATATAAGGTCTACTGGCCTGGGACACTTAAATTCACGCCCATCCCACCCCTCACCCCACCCACTCCAGAGTTGCATCTGTCTATAAAGTCTTCATATCATAAATAGTTATCTGTCCTCCAATTATATGGAATGCCCACCTTTTTTTCCTTTAGCTAAAACGCCTTTAAAAACCCTCTCAATCAACATGTCGTTTATTCAGTGCAATAGTTGTGGTGCCTTAATTCTAAGAAGAATCGTTTGGAGCCTGTAGTAGTGTGGCGTGCGGTGGGAAGGGGTTTCTTTAAAACACAGATCACACAGGTCTGTGCAGTACCACAAGCATTTTCCTATCTGCTCGTGCATTTCAGAGACGAGAGGTACGATCAGGTGAAACCTAGCCAATCATGCTATTATCTTTGCATATTTTATCTGGATCTCCACGGAAAGGCATCGCAACGGGAAAGGCCCATACATCAATGACAACGGGATCACAATCGCCCTTGGCTTGAGTCCCCAGAGATGGGTGTGAGCTCGCCGACACCACCAACCTAGCATCCCGAACCCCCCCTGGCCTCAGCGAATCTGAAAAACAAGGAATATCAACACCTCCGGCATCATTCTGCACAGCCCACCACACTGTGGACCAACACCACGTAAGTAGATCTCAAGATCTAAAAGAATACTACTGCTAACCACTACCTACAAACCGACACAACTGAGACACAACTGACACTTAAATCCAGACTGTGGAAACTGTGGTAACCTGACTGTGAAAACCATCCACAGGGGTGCAGCTACGTATATAGTAAAGGGTTAATCCGTAAAAAAAATCTTCTGACTGATCTACGACACCACTACTAATAACTGCCACCATCCCTTCCATCGTCATTGTGACAATTTAAACTTAGTAAAACCTAGTAAGACCTAGCAATGAGCACATTAGTAGATTTGTCCACATATAAATACAAATGTTGCTAATGTTGATACTAATGTTACGCTGTTACCGTTGCTAATGTTCATACTGGTTGATTAGGCTACTACTATAGTGCTGTTATTGTTTGCCTGTTCTGCTACTATTGTGACATTTGTTTATACTGCCACATACTGCTGCTACATAGGGCTGCTACATACTGCTGTGACATAGCAATATTTGTTTATACTGTTACATAGTGCTTTTACATAGTGCTATTCGTTTATACTGTTACATAGTGCTACTAATGTTCATACTGTTTGTCGATACTGCTACTATTCCTAACGTTGACACTGTCACTAAAACTACTACATACCCCTGAAACCTACACCTGCTACCGAAACGTGCACCCGCTACCGTTGACACTTTACCCTGCAAGTACTCTTAGCCGTGCTAGTGCTAACTATATCATCATTTACTGTCAATAACTACGCCTCATATTGCTCCTAATATAGTTAACAGGAGTTCTAACAGAGCTGGCAGGCTAAACTGCACTGAAAAATTTACAATACATAGCTATAAAAATGAAAGCTCTGCTCTTATACATTGGGATATGCCTGCTCACGCTAATCCATGCATACACATTCAGTCCAAACCTATACCAATCACACCTATGCACAACACTCTACCTCCTCTACACCTTGCAAATGCCGCAACCTCTCCTACTCACACCATACATCTGCAACAGAGACATAGTAACACTTACAGGGAATCACAAGACCTACACTAACAGTCACACAAGAAATCGGAGGCGCCACAGACCTAAAGCAACATTGGCCCACACACACAACCAACCACCGACACAAGCCACTAACAATCTGGCTACACAAGCGCTACACAAATCATGTAATATCACCCTCATCAACGCTCGCTCCATCAGGAACAAGACCCACATAATCCATGACATCATCACAGACGAGAAACCAGACATCCTATGTATAACTGAAACATGGGTCACCGACACCGATGCAGCCATATTAAATCAAATCAGCAAACCTGGATACAACCTTTACAACTGTCCCCGAGCCCACAAGAAGGGAGGAGGGATCCTCATAATAGCCAAAGACAACCTGCAATTCATAAGCACATATCAGTCCTCAAACGCAAACATAGACCTCCTAAAGGTAGAAAACACTGCGGTATCCATCTGCTTGATATACAGACCCCCCTCACTACAACATGAGATTCTTGCCTCAGCATTAGAAAACATATCCTCAACGCAACCAAACAAATTCCAGATCATACTAGGGGACCTTAACCTTACATCAACAACAACCACACATGCAAACACCTTCATGGAGGCTATGACCCAGCTAGGGTATCAACAGCTAATAACAGAGCCCACCCATGAAAAGGGAAACACACTAGACATGGTTTTCACACCTACAGGAGAGCACAACAACGTTGAAAAACCCCTGATTGAGATCATCCCATTACCCTGGTCAGACCACCACCAAATCAATATGCGGATAAAGCTTCCTACCGTGGCTAAAGACACAAAGGCAAGAAGAATAGCAACCCAACAAAGAAGATTTAACAAACCAAATATGGAATGTCTCATCAAGACCATCAAATCCCACGTAGACTTGGGAAAAACAGACCTCAATGAATTAACGCATAGCTGGGATTCCGGAATTCAAGCCATGGCGATCCCTAAAGAGAAACTCACAACAAACGCAAACAAACACAAATCAGAACCTTGGTACAACATAACGCTGACCAAAATGAAAAGAGACCTTAGAAAACACGAAAGGAAGTGGAGACTTACCAAAACCAACGACCTCAAATCTGTGTACCTCAACCTCCTCGCAAAATACAAGGAAGAGGTAAACAAAGCCAAGAGGATGCACCATACCAACATCCTAAGCAAAGCCATAAACAAAACACGTGCACTCTTTGAACAAGTTAAATCATTAACTAAAACAGCCCAACCCGAACATCAAGGTAGCCCCATACATCCACAAACGCTTGCAAACCACTACGAAAGCAAGCTCACCACCAAAAGCTCCACCCTCTATCTACACACACCATGCCAACGAACAGAGGATGTGCCCAAACAGGCATGGAGTACATTCCACACCATCGATATGCAACAATCCATAAACATACTAACCTCAATAAATACCACCACCTCCCCACTCGACCCCTGTCCAACGGCATGGATCAAAGCAGCAAAAAAAGAAATAAACCAGCAAATATCCCACATCATAAACCAGTCGCTAAGTCAAGGAATAATGCCTGCCCAACTGAAACAATCAATAATAAGACCAATACTAAAGAACAACTCGCTCAGTAAGGAAGATCCGACATCATACCGCCCCATCTCCAGCATTTCATTCCTCGCAAAGATCATTGAAAAAGCAGTAGTACTCATACAACTTCAAGAACATCTTGACGACTGTGATACCCTAGATGCGCAGCAATACGGGTTCAGAAGAAATCATGGAGTTGAGACTCTTTTGATAGCGCTAATGAACAATCTCCTCAAAGGCCTAGAAGACAAAAAGAAAATGTTTATACTCATTTTCATTGACATCTCTGCCGCCTTTGACACTGTACACCATGGGATCCTCCTCAATAAATTGGAATCTATAGGAGTAATGGGAACCCCCCTCAAATGGTTCTCCTCTTACATAACGAACAGAACGCCGCAGGTACAATTCAACGGGGAGAAAGCTGAACCGTTCTCTCAAACGCAGGGCATACCCCAGGGTTCAGCCCTATCGGCATTACTGTTCAACGTTTACATGCAACCCCTCTGTGACATCTTCAAAAGCATAATATTAAATACCACATCTATGCAGATGATATTATGCTGTACACGCAACTAGATACCGGGGACCCTCATTATACTCCGCTCGAAAATTGTCTGGAGGAGATGTTAAGATGGCTACAAAACAACAACATGGCAATTAACCATAAGAAAACAGAAGTCATGTATATATCCAGCAAACCAAACTTCAACCCCCCTCCCACAATCACCCTCTGCAGCAACACGTATAGCACGAAGAAGGAAATCAAATATCTCGGAGTAACACTCGACTGCAACCTGAAAATGGAGACACACCTACGCAAAACAAATAAAGCCATCTTCCATAAACTTAGAGTGATACAACCACTACGGAAAATACTTGAGCCCAGTGATTTTCGGTCAGTAGCACAAGCCCTCATAATGCCACACCTAGACTACTGTAATGCCATCCTTCAAGGTCTG
Organism: Ichthyophis bannanicus; assembly: GCA_033557465.1. Lineage (NCBI taxonomy): Eukaryota > Metazoa > Chordata > Amphibia > Gymnophiona > Ichthyophiidae > Ichthyophis > Ichthyophis bannanicus. The sequence continues at coordinate 421,494,852 of CM066031.1, read as the reverse complement.
CCTAAAAAATCACTAAATATACCAAAACGTGACGGCCAGGATCATAATGGGAACAGGCATTACTGAACACATTACCCCCATCCTGATAGAGCTACATTGGCTCCCAATTGCAGCTAGGATACAATACAAGATGTTAGTGACCACCTTCAAACTAATAAACAACATATCCCCATCATTCCTATCATCACTAATCAGCACGCAACCTACAAATAGGGACAGAAGAACTATCAACTCAGGCAACCTACAAGTCCCCACCAACTTCAGAACAGTGAAAACAAGTACGAGTCGTAGAGCGTTCTCATTCTCTGCACCAACTATCTGGAATCACCTCCCGTGTGAGCTGCGTTTAATCAAGGACATCACCAAATTCAGGAAGGAGCTAAAAACTCACCTATTTCGATGTCATTACAATCAGCTATGACCATCAACTGAGAGAGTATTCAAAACTGCTATATGTATAATTATGTAAATATGTATATATAGATGTAAGAATGTATAAGTCACCCCCTAAGACGCTAACCATGTGTGCTGTGACCCCAGTTATTTGTACATACCACCCCCCCCCCAGTCTTGATTGACAATCCCCGAACATGAATCAAACCGCTGCTGATCGCTGGAAGTAGCGGTATATAAATGTGCAGTAAATAAATAAAATAAATAAATCTATTCTCTGCATGTTTTCGGTCTCTTTTAAAAGTGGTTGTTGATTGATAGCAATGAAGCGTTCATTAGACAAATTCATCCTATGTAGTTCAAAGGAGAATGACGATTTCTTCTTACCCTTTTAGTTTTTTAGGTTGCCCTTTATTTGGTGTCTTAGTATAATCTTTTCTCTCTGTGGTGATGCATGCATTCAGATAAATAAATAAACTTTAAGATGGACATCTTCCACTTCTGAGTGAGTTAGTGGAGGAGTGGCCTAGTGTTTAGAGCAGCAGGCTAGACTTAGAAAGACCAGGTTCAAATCCCACTGGCACTCCTTGTGGCCTTGGGTAAGTCACTTTATTCTCCATTGCCTTGGGAGAAAAGGCCTGGCAATCTACTTCCGGTCATACCTTGTCTGGAAAACTCAGGGGCTTCTGGGTCGCCAGGAGTCAGCATTGACTTGATGGTGCTAAAAAAAAAAAAAAAAAAAAAAAAAATTTGGTTATGGCTCAAGGGCCGTAGTTTGGGGACCCCCAGTTTAAAGTATAACCAACATATGTTTTTGTTCTTTTAGGCCAAAAGACTGTCTTCGCTCTATTATGAAGAGAGTGAACCATAAGGATCCTCATGTCGCAATGCAAGCACTGACTGTAAGTCGTTTTTGCCTCCAGACTTAGATTTAATTTCCATGGCTATCACATTTTGTAATCTTGTCTTTTCATCTATTGCAGCTTCTTGGAGCATGTGTATCAAATTGTGGCAAAATATTTCATTTAGAAGTTTGTTCCAGAGACTTTGCTAGTGAAGTAAGCAATGTGTTAAATAAGGTAAGATTTTGAGGTGCTCCTTTTTATGTGAAACATTAGTTTCTGCCATCATGCTTGTATAAATGTGGGCTTTCTGACTTTTAAATTTCTGTTTGATTTATTTTGGTACTTATAGGCAGGACTGGAGGATGAGGGCAGAGATCCACCATTGGAGCTGGAGATTGAAAAGCAGGAACTGGGGTAGTGGGTCAGGTGGGCAAAGGCTCCTTTTTTGTCATGCGTGCTTGGTGCTTTCATCATGTGGCACCCTAGGTAGATGCCTGTACCTAAATTGAGGCCTGCCTAAAGATGCCTTAGGATAGGAGGGATTTGCCTTGATTTTTTTTTTTTTTGCAATTAACACCCCTTCAAAATGTACGATTTATTTTCAGACTCCCAACATTCCTGAAGCCGTATCTACTAACACTGGTAATTTAATGCTTTTGTTCCTGGGTTTCTATTGCTAGCATATTCTATTTCCTAAAACAACATAGAACCTGCATTTCTAGGAATCGTCAGAGTTAAGATTGGAGATATGGTGGATTGCTGAGGGAAAATGTTGCTGCCTGATTTTGAAGCTTTTAGAAAACAAAGAAATAAGCAACAGAAAATGCTGCCAAGATTCACACATGGGTAAATGACATAATTTTTAGGAAAAAGCATAATGCAGGTTCATGCATCTTGGCCAATGAGACTTTACTTCCATAGTATCAATTTCTCACTTCTCAGCTGTGAAATTTTGATTTGAAATGCCATGTTTTTCTTAGTATTATGTATCTCCAGGAACAAGCAGGAATGTAGTCTTCACATATGGGTATCGTCGGTACCGACGGAGCCTGCACGGGAACGCTCCCCAGTGTCCAATTAGAAAGCTTTTGGGAGCATCCCACAGTGCCTGCGTGCTGCCTTCCCGCCTTTCCCAACTGCCTCTCTCCAGTTCTTCGTTTTCCGCGGAGCCAGCAGGTCGTTGTTCCTGTCACCGCAGAAAATTTTCCCTATTCTCCTTCTTTTTTGTGGTTCGATGCTATTCTGGTACCGCCGGTTCTTTCTTTCTTTCTTTGAAAAAAAAAATAAATAGTAGTTATTTTTTTCCAAACTTTTCTTCCTCAGGTGCACGCGCCATTTTCCTTCACTATGGAAAAACCCGCTTTGGGTTTTAAGAAGTGCACCAAGCGTGGCGGTACCATCTCCGTCACCGACACCCATGAGTGGTGTCTTAAATGTTTAGGTCCTGACCACTCCTTCTCGGAGTGTATGGCCTGTGCCATGATGTCCAAGAGGGGTCGACAAAACTGAGCTGCTAAGCTCAGCACCATTTTTCCCTCCGATGCAGCCTCTGTGGCATCAACGTCGTCCAGGGCTTCTTCTTCCTCCCATGGATCTCAGGTAACTAAACATAAGTCTAGCCGGTCCTCAAAGGGTAGATCTCCTTTCAAGCATCGAGATGCCTCTGGCGTTGCCCTTGAGGGTTCTGTACCGGCAAAACTGCCCCGGTGAGAGGCTTCAGCTTCCAAAGCATTATCAGGGCTCCAGGATGTTCTTGAGGCCTCGACCTCGGCAGAACTACTGGTGCCATGCTCTGGGGTACCGGCTGCTTTCTCCGGTACTGATACCCAGGCATCGGCAGCATCGATAGACCAGAGGATCCTGGCTATTGAACGCAGTCTGGCGGCTCTCCTTGCGGCATCGACACCCTCGGAACCGCGTCAGACAGTTCAACTGGTACTGGCACCGATTCCAGCACTGGTATCAGCACCGGTACCGACAGCATCGACATCGGTGTCTGCATTGCCGCACCCAGTCATGCTATGCCTTCCGGTATCGATACACCGGTACCAATTCCTCCTAGCACCGACTTCGGTCGGTACAGGTATCGTGCTCTACAAGAGCATCCGGACAGAAGCTACTTCGAATCCTCGGAAGAGTCTGAGGATTCTGACAGCTCTGTCGGTACCGGAGTACTTCTCCCGGAGGAGCCTTCCTCTTCTAAATGCAGGTCGTCTCCCCCAGAAGATATCTCCTTTCAGAACTTTATCAGGGAGGAGGTGGCTCGAGGTCTTTCCATTATTGTGGCTCCTGAAACAGATCCCAGGGCAAAGGAGTTGGAGATTCTGCAATATCCCAAAGCTCCTAAGGAGGCAGCTACTTTGCCTATCCATTTGATCTTACATGATCTCATGTTGAAAATGTGGGAAACACCTCTTACCACCTCTCCTCACTCTCGTAGACTGGATACCATGTATGAAGTACCTCCGTGTCCTGGCTTCCAGAAAACTCTGCTTCCTCACCACTCTATTGTAGTGGAATCAGCTATGAGAAGGGTCAGAAGTGCAAAGAGGCATGCCTCTAATCCTCCAGGACGTGAGTGTCGAACTTTGGATGCCTTTGGACGTCGTACTTTCCAGGCTTTCATGCTTTCTGCCAGGATCAGTTCCTATATTTTATATATGGGAATGTTCCTTAAGGAAGTCACAGGAGATTTAGAGGTTTTGAGCCCTCTTCTTCCTGACAATAAGAGGCAGGATTTTCTCACACTGGTTAAACATGCCCAGAATGTTTCTAAGTTTATCAATTGTGCAGCTTTTGACTGTTTTGAGTGCATAAGCAGACCCTCTGCCATTACCATAGGTGCACGTAGAATTGCCTGGCTCCAGGCATCCGACTTGGAGCTCTAGGTGCAGGACAAACTGGGCAATATACCTTGTACAGGTGAGACTCTATTCGGCAAGACTTGGCAAGAGAAGGCCAATGAATTGGATGCTGACAACTCCACTTTGGATAGATTGTCCAAAGCCACAGCTGATCCTGCAAGGAGGAAATCTCTCAAGAAACCATTCTTCTCCAAAAAGAAGAGGTTTTATCCTTCTTATTCCCAGCAGGGACGTTCTGCAGGTCAACCTGCCCGAAAGAGTCAGCAACCACCTAAACAGAGGAAAGCAAAGACTGCTAAGCCTCAACCATCTTGGCAGTCTCAGCCTCCACAAGGCCTTTGACTGCCATCTAGGGAACTTAGCCTTCCTGGCTCTCAATGGTCCCGAGCCTTCCACCATTCCAGGAAGGTTGTGTCACTTTGCCCCCAGATGGGGACAGATAACAGCAGAGCATTGGACTCTCTCCATTATAAAAGAGGGGTACAAGCTTCACTTTCTGTGCATGCCCCCTCCCACAGTGGTAAAACAGTTCAATTCTCAGACCTCTCTCATCAATCTTTTAGATAAAGAGGTCACTATGCTTCTTGCCCAAGGGGCAATAGAAGTACCCATTCCTCAACAGGGTACAGGGTTGTACTCCCCCTATTTCATTATCCCAAAGAAAACAGGGGGACACAGACCTATTTTAGATCGCAGAGAATTGAACAAATTCCTCTTCAAAGAGAAATTCAAGATGGTTTCTCTGGGAACTCTGCTGCCATACCTTCAGAGTCAGGATTGGCTTTGTTCTCTAGATCTCAAGGATGCGTACACTCATGTTCTCATCCATCCAACTCACAGAAGGTTCCTTCGGTTCCTTTTTCAAGGAAAGCACTACCAATACAGGGTGCTTCGATTTGGCCTGGCCTCAGCACCAAGGGTGTTTACGAAATGCATGGCTGTGGTAGCAGCATTTTTTCGTACTCTAGGAATATTCGTCTTCCCCTACTTAGATGACTGGCTCATTCGAGCTCCATCAGAGTCAGAGGTCAGGACTTCTCTATCTTGCACAATGCGTTTTCTCCAGTATTTGGGTCTGGTCATAAACATCCCAAAATCCAGCCTAACTACCACTCAGTCTCTAGAGTTCATAGGAGCTTTGCTGGATACCGGAAAAACAAGGGCCTATCTTCCCCAGACCCATTGCCTTTGCATGGTGCAGTTAGCTTCTCAAGCAGTGCAAAAGCCTCATCTCACTGCTCGAGAAATGTTATAACTACTAGGCCACATGGCATCTACCGTGCATGTGGTTCCTTACGCTCGCCTCCACATGAGAGCAGCCCAGTGGACTTTATCCACTCAATGGAACCAGGCATCAGGGTGCCTGTCAGACAAAATAGCAAACACAAATCGCCTTATTTTGTCCCTCCAATAGTGGCAGTCCACTCAAAACCTGTTGGTGGGGTCCGCATTTTAACAACCTTTACCCTAGGCAACTCTCACAACAGATGCTTCACCAATGGGTTGGGGAGCTCATCTGCACGACCTCTCCACCCAAGGCACTTGGACTCCACAGGAGACTCATCTACACACCATTCTCTTAGAGCTCAGAGCAATCTTCCTTGCTCTTCGAGTGTTCCACACCCTGCTCAGCTACCAGACAGTCGTCATTCATATGGACAATCAAGTACCATGTTCTACGTGAACAAGCAGGGGGTAACAGGTTCTCTGTTGCTTTGCAACGAAGCTTTGCGACAATGGGCCCTCGCCAGAGAGAATCAGATTCATCTCCTGGCAGTGTATCTTCCAGGCATCCAAAACTCTTGGGCAGACAGACTCAGTCGAGTTCTGCTTCCACACGAATGGTCTCTACATGCAGACCAGGTGGCCAAGATTTTTCAAATTTGGGGAACCCCGGACATAGACCTCTTTGCAAGTCCGTTGAATGCTAAACTTCCCCGGTTCTGTTCCAGAATTCCGGCTCAGGGCTCTCAGGCCAGGGATGCTTTCCTCCTTCATTGGGGTCAAGACTTCCTGTATGCCTTTCCACCCATTCCCCTAATTCCCAAAACCCTGTTCAAGCTTCAGAGAGACAGAGGCCGTATGATTCTCATAGCTCCACATTGGCCACGGCAAGTGTGGTACCCTCTGCTTCTTCATCTCTCTCAAGCTCCCTCTCTGGAGCTAGGGTCTGCTCCAGATCTCCTGTCTCAGGAGGACGGAATATTATGGCATCCCAATCCCCAGTCTCTGCATCTCAGGGCTTGGTTGCTGAAGGCCTAGATTTTCATTATCTCAACCTTTCTCAGCAAGTAAAGGATATCTTTTATGCTTCCAGAAAACCTTCCACAAGACGCTCTTATGCTTTCAAGTGGAAAAGGTTTACCATATGGTGCTCGCAGAAGGGTCTTAGCCCCCTTGTGATACTTCTGGAATCATTACTGGAGTATCTCCTTCATTTATCCAATGCAGGACTTAAGACTAACTCAGTAAGCGTCCATTTGAGTGCTATTGCAGCTTCTTTCAAGCCTTTAAATGGACAACCTATTTCCTCCCATCCTCTTATAGCAAGATTTATGAGAGGCCTTCTTCTAACTAAGCCTCCCATTAGGCCACCACCGGTGGCATGGGACTTAAACCTGGTTCTTGGCCAGCTCATGAAGCCACCTTTCGAACCCTTAGCTACTACCTCATTGAAATTCCTTTCTTGGAAGGTTATCTTTCTCATTGCAATCACATCAGCACGTCTCATCAGTGAGTTGCAGGCACTAGTGGCTGATCCACCTTATACAAGGTTCCATCATGACAAGGTAGTCCTTAGGACTCATCCACACTTTATGCCAAAGGTTGTCTCGCCTTTTCATCTAAACCAAGCGGTCTACCTGCCTGTGTTTTTTCCAAGGCCTCATGCATCAAATGCAGAAAGGAATCTTCATACTTTGGACTGTAAAAGAGCTTTAGCCTTTTACTTGCAAAGCACACAGCAACATAGAAAGTCCTCTCAACTCTTTGTTGCTTTTGATCCTTCTCATTTAGGACTTCCAGTCTCCAAGAGAACACTGTCCAACTGGATTGCTCAATGTATTTTGTTTACCTATCTGAGTAAGAATCTTCCTCTGGAGGGCCATGTCACAGCTCACAATGTGAGAGCCATGGCAGCTTCTATGGCTCTTCTGCACTCTGTGTCTATCGACGACATCTGTCGAGCAGCCACTTGTGCCTCGGTTCATACCTTCACAGCCCATTACTGCTTGGACAAGGACTCCCGCCAGGATGCCTTGTTTGTTCAAGCTGTTCTCCAACACCTCTTCCATACCAAATCAACTCCTACCCACCATCCCTGGTTGGATGCCAAAAATCAGTGGGGGGATGTGGATCCCTTTCACAGGGACATATAACTTCTGGGGTCTCTCCCTGGCACCTAAAGCTAGGGAGTCCTCATATGTGAAGACTACATTCCTGCTTGTTCCTGGAGATAGCATAGTTACTCACCTGTAACAGGTGATCTCCGGGAACAGCAGGAATTTAGTCTTCACAACCCACCCACCTCCCCTAGGAGTTGTATCTCTCTATCTCTTTCTCTTTCCCTCTCTCTCTCTTTGTATCAGCTTTAAACTCAACTGGAGAGAGGCAGTTGGGAAAGGCGGGACGGCAGCACGCAGGCGCTGTGGGATGCTCCCAAAAGCTTTCTAATTGGACGCTGGGGAGCATTCCTATGCAGGCTCCGTCGGTACCGACAATACCCATATGTGAAGACTAAATTCCTGCTGTTCCCGGAGATCACTTGTTACAGGTGAGTAACAAGGCTTTATCAACTTTTCAGTTACTTTGTCGGCTTTCATGCTTCTGTTTTTCTATATTTCATTTTACATAGCAGGAATTTTCTTCATTAATATTTTGCTGTATGAAAACATTAATCCCAAGTTCATTGTTGTTAATGAAGAAATTCCCAAGTACTTGTTGTGATTGATGTGTATCTCCTGTTTGTTTTAGATGGAAATCCTATAGTTATTATTTACTACCATTTGACTTTGTTTTAATAGTTATGGTTGTGACATACACAGACTTTCATGTTTCCTTACCTGGAATGACTGTTCAAAGATATAGTTGAGGTAAACATTATTGGCATCCTTCCATTTTAGGTATGTTGTGTATAATAACTGGAGAAATAATTGGAAATATTCCAACTATATGTCATCATAGTATTTTAATAGTATGTTCAAAGGTATAAAGCAAAAAAAAAAAAGTCTGTTCAACGTAGATGTAGTAATTTCTGAGCAAAAAACAAAATATGACCTGCACAGGATTAATGACACTCTTCAGTAATATTTGGTTGCACAACCCTTTGCAGTGATTACAGCCTCCAAATTTAGCCATCTATAAGTTTCATACATCTATCTGCTGGTAGTTTCTCCCACTCTTCAATTGCAATTTGTTCCATATCATGAATGTTTCTAGGATTCCTTTTACCAGTGGCAGATTTCAGCTTTCCAAAGGTTCTCGATTGAATTGAGATCAGGACTCCTTGCTGGCATGTTTAAAAGTGTGCCCTTGTTCCTTTTTAACCATTCTTTTGTACTTTTGGATGTATGTTTTGGACTATTGTCCTGCTAGAGAACCCATGACCTTCAACCCCTTATCTAGTTTTCTGATGCTAGGTAGCATATTTTGCTCCAAAATACCTTGTTAGTCCTCTGACTTCATGATTTTTTTAAATACGTTCCAGGCCTCCAGTTCCTAGGGAAGCAAAATAGCCTTACAACATTATGGAACCTCCACCATATTTAACTTTAGGAAGGGTGTTGTTTTCCTTATAAGCTTCATTTCTTCACCTGTAAATGTATCACTGGTATGCATTGCCAAAGAGCTCATGTTTGGTTTTATCTGTCCACACAACATTTTCAAGAATGATTGTGGTTTCTCAAGGTGGGTTTGGGCAAAGATCAGGGGTGCCTTTTTATGTCTGTCTTTGAGCAGTGGGGTCCTTCGTGGCCTTCACCCATGAAGTCCTTCTTTGTTTAGTGTGAACGTATGGTGCAGGTTGAAACCACCATCCCAGATTGCTCCAGGTCACCTTTAAGCTCTTTGGATGTTGTATGTGATGTTTTTTAAGCAGTTCGCACTAACCTTTGAAGACTTCTTAGATTAATTTCTCTCTTCCCACCACGTCCTGGGAGATTCTTGACAGTTCCATGAGCAGAAAACATCTTAACAACATTATAAACTGTAGACACAGGAATCCCAAAGTCTTTGGAAATGGCCTTATACCCCTTTGAAGTTTGATGTTTGGTGATAATGGCTTTTCTGATGGTCTCAGGCAGCTCTCTTGTCTTTACCATTGTGAAAATGGGGCCATTTTAAGCATTCGAGACATCATTCATTGGTTGATTCAAGTCATGTGAGTACTGACAGTTGATTACAGGTGCATCTGATTTCACTGCAATGGGAATGTAGTTCTTCTGTTCAAACTGATTTGAATTGAAGGGTGCTAGTAATCATGTCCTGGGAATGTCCCATTCTCCAGGACCAAGCAGGAAGTCAGTCCTCACTTACGGGTGACGTCGGCGCCGACGGAGCCCTCGCGGAGCAATTTTCCCCAGCTTTCAAAGAAAGCCTTTGGGAATTGCAGCGCGCATGCGCGGTAGTCTTCCCGCCCGAAGGTGCCATCTTAGCCAGTCTTCTTTTTTTCCGCGGAGCCCTACAGACGTCCCCGTCTTGTCCCCGCGAAAAAGTTGATTTTCCTCTGTATTTATCCTTTTTTCTTACGGTTCGACGCCGGTCGTATTCCCGCCCGGACTCGCGACGCCTGTCTCGAGTCCTCTAACGGTTTTTTCGGTTTTTCTGACTTAGTCAGCTTTCGTTTTCGTTTTTTCCCTGGCAGCCCGGTCCTTTGACCTCGCAGGGGCCCTTTTTCCCCCGATGGCTGCCAGTGGCTTTAAGCGGTGTGGTCGGTGTGACCGAAATATGTCACTCACCGACTCACACGACCTTTGCCTCCGCTGCCTGGGCCCAGATCACGAGGAACTGATCTGTGGGCCCTGCAGCAAACTGTCCTCGAAGGCGTTGAGAAGTCGGCGGCATCAGCGCGAAAGAATCTTCGCTGACCCCAGCCGTACCCGGACCTCGTCGGAGGCCTCACTGTCGAAAGGCTCCAGTTCGGACCGTCGACGGAGCTCCTCCGACCGGGGTTCTCCCTCCGGGGACCATCGACGGAAGGAAAAACCCGCGAGGGCGGCGTCGGTGGACGCTCCTGGCTCCGCGAGGGCCAGGTCGCATAGCCCCGACAGCCGCCCCGGGTCCTTGGAGAAGGAACACCTCCCGAAGCGACCTCGCCTGGAGTCGGAGATGCCTGCCCGGGTAAGTCCTGTTGTCCTTCTGGACTCGCCTCCGCGTCAGCCGACGTCGGGCCCGACGCCGTCGGGGCCCGAGTCGGGGGCTGCTGGGTCGCCTGAGCTCGGACTCAGGTTGACGGCCTTGGAGAGCAGATTGTCTGCCTTCATGGACCAGCAGCGGGCACTGCGACCGAGCCGATCCTCGAGTCGATGAGAACTCGAGTCGATCCTCGGTCGAGGTCGCCCTCGGCCTCCCGTTCGGGACCGAGGTCGCCGACGCCGACTCCCTCGGCGTCGGGGCGGCTGGCGCCGCACCCTGCCCGAGCCGACCCCACCGAGTCCTCGTCGGAGTCGGTCTGGGAGTCTGAGGAGGAAGAGTCACCTGATTCTTTCCGGACTCGGTGTGTCCCATCGGACTCTCCGGAGTCCGAGCCTCGGAAGCAGTCCCCCCCGGAGGATGCCCGGTTCTCGGATTTCGTTAGGGATATGGCCAAGGCTTTGGCCTTCCCTGCGGACCCCGAGGAGGAGCCTCGAGCCGAAGAGCTCGACGCCCTCCAGTATGACTCTCCCGCGAGGGAGCACTTTACTGTGCCGGTTCCTCCTATGCTGGAACGACTACTCTTCCGCATGTGGGAGAGTCCGGCCTCCTCGCCGGTCCTGAGCAAGCGGGTCGATTCTATCTATCGAGTCCGCAAGAGCCCTGGCTTTCAAAAGGCGCAGTTGCCACACCATTCCATGGTAGTGGAATCGGCCATGCATCGTCTTAAGAGCCAGAAGATGCACTCCTCGGTGCCTCCTGGAAGGGAGGCCCGTAACCTGGATGGCCTTGGCAAAAAGTGCTTCCAGGGCTCTATGCTCGCCTGTCGTGTCCAGACTTACCAGCTCTACATGGGCATGTATCTCAGGGATCTGGCTAAAGAGCTAGCCGGCTTCTCCGCTGGTTTGTCCGAGGAACCCTTGCGGAGGTTCCTAGCCTTGTCCACAGGTATTCGGGAATGCTCAAAGTTCATGTCCCGAGCAGCCTATGATGGCTTTGAAGCCTCGGCTCGAGTAGCCGCAGCCGGCATCGGTGCCCGCCGACAGGCTTGGCTTCAGTCGTCCGACCTTGAGCCCTGGGTACAGGACAAGTTGGTCGATGTCCCCTGCCGAGGCGAAAACCTCTTTGGCAAGCCCATGGCGGAAAAGGCTGCACAAATTGAGACTGAGACTCTCACCAGGACCAGGCTTTCTAGGAAGACCTCCGCCCCTTCCCAGAAAAAGAAGGGCTCGGGAAAAAAGACCTTTTACCCGAGGAAGGCGGCTGCCTACAAACAATACCCCCATTATCAGGCCCCTGCAGCTCCCCAACAGGGCCAGCAGGCCAAGGGACGGGGTAACGGGTCCCGTAGGCAGCAAGCCCCCAAGCCTGCGCCACCAGCCCCTGCTCAGCAGGGTGGGGGTTTTTGACTCGCTCAGCATAGCCTCTCCCCCCCCGCTGGTTCCCCCCAGCACCGGAGGCCGGCTGGTTCACTTCGCCGACAGGTGGTCCAGCATCACCGCAGATGCCTGGGTGCTTCAGGTCGTGCGAGAGGGCTACCTTCTCCACTTCCATCAGGTCCCTCCCTCCTATTTTCCGGGAGAGCCTCCGCGCCCCCCTCTGCACAGGGAGTTGCTCCTTCAGGAGTTAGCAGGTCTTCTGCAGGATCAGGCGGTGGAACCGGTGCCACACCACCTGAGAGGTCAGGGCTTCTATTCAAGGTATTTTCTGATACCAAAGAGAACAGGAGGCCTCCGACCCATCCTGGACTTGCGCAACCTCAACAAGTTCCTTGTGCGGGAGAAGTTCAAAATGCTTACCCTTGGAATCCTTCTGCCCTACCTCCAGCAGGGAGATTGGCTATGCTCCTTGGATCTAAAGGATGCTTACACGCACATCCTCATCCACCCAAGCCACCGCCAATACCTAAGGTTTGTGGTGGCAGGAAATCATTACCAGTACAGAGTACTGCCCTTCGGCCTGTCCTCCGCACCGCGAGTCTTCACAAAATGTCTCGCGGTCGTGGCGGCCCATCTCCGGCTTCACGGCCTCTATGTTTTTCCGTACCTCGACGACTGGCTCATCAGAGCAGCATCCGCTCAGGAGGTCACCACCGCCACGTGCCGCACGGTGACTCTGCTGCAGCACTTGGGCTTTGTCATCAACTTCGCAAAGTCCACTTTGCTCCCCTCACAGGATCTCGAGTTCATCGGCGCAAGGCTGCACACCCCTCAGGCGCGAGCGTACCTACCGCTCGACAGGGCTCAGCGGCTCATGGACCTAGCCGACCGCTTTCGCAGCCAGCCCCTGGTCTCCGCCAGGCGCTTCCTGAGACTGCTCGGCCATATGGCTTCCACCGTCCATGTGACCCCCAATGCCCGCCTGAATATGCGGCCTGCTCAGTGGTGTCTCCGCCAGCAGTGGCGACAGGCCACGGGCGGCCTAGCAGACCTGGTGCGCGTCTCCGAGCCGCTGGTCTCGTCTATCCGGTGGTGGCTCCGGCAGCCGAACCTGGTATTGGGAATGCCTTTCCAGTCACCTCAGCCGACCCGGGTGCTGACCACCGATGCATCCCTCCTGGGCTGGGGAGCCCATTGCCAAGAGGCACGTACTCAGGGCCTCTGGACCAAGTGGGAGTCTGCTCAGCAGATCAACTTCCTGGAGCTCAGGGCGATCCGCCTAGCTCTCAAGGCCTTCTCCCACCTGACCTCCCAACAGTCCGTCCTTGTCCAGACGGACAATCAAGTTGCCATGTTCTACGTGAACAAGCAGGGGGGCACGGGCTCCTTCCTCCTCTGCCGGGAGGCACAGAAGCTCTGCTCTTGGGCCGTCAGTCACGGCATTCTCCTCAAGGCAGTTTATCTACCTGGCCAAGAAAATTGCCTGGCGGACAAACTCAGCAGGGTCCTCCAGCCGCACGAGTGGCGTCTGGACCCCTTGATCGTTCAGAAGCTCTTCCTCAGGTGGGGCCTCCCCACAGTGGATCTCTTTGCCAGTCCTCACAACCGGCAGCTTCCTCGCTTCTGCTCTCGTCAGCCTCACCCCCTTCGGGTGGCGGCGGACGCCTTTCTGATCTCATGGTCGGGGAGCCTTCTGTACGCTTTCCCTCCCATCCCGTTAGTCTCTCAGACCCTTTTCAAGGTTCTCCGAGACAAAGCTTTCGTGATCCTGGTGGCCCCTCGCTGGCCCAGGCAGCCGTGGTTCCGCTCTTGCTGCAACTGGCGGTGGAGGATCCAATCCCTCTGGGGGTGCAACCGGATCTCCTCACCCAGGATCAGGGGTCCCTACTGCACCCCAACCTCAGGTCTCTCAACCTCATGGCCTGGCTGCTGAGAGGGTAGTCCTTGCTCCTCTCCTCTTGCCGGCAGAGGTGGAGGAGGTCGTCTTGGCTTCGCGGCGGCCTTCTACCCGCAAATGCTACGCCCTTAAATGGCGTCGCTTTGCAGTCTGGTGTACCCAACAGTCTCAGGATCCCTTCTCCTGCCCGGTGTCGGTGATCTTACAGTACTTGCTACACCTCTCTAATCTGGGACTTAAGTCCAACTCCGTCAAAGTTCACCTCAGTGCTCTTTCCGCACATCATGTGCCGGTGGACGGCAGACCTCTCTCCAACGACCCTCTCGTAGCGAGGTTTCTCCGAGGTCTCCTACTACTTAAACCACCTCTGCGCCCGCCAGCGCCTGACTGGGACCTGAATGTGGTTTTGCAGCGGATCACCTGTCCGCCTTTTGAACCTATGGCTACCTGCTCTCTCCGTTTTCTGTCTTGGAAAACGCTGTTCTTGATAGCCCTCACTTCCGCTAGGCGCGTAAGTGAATTACAGGCCCTCGTGTCTGATCACCCCTACACTCGGTTCTACAAGAATAGGGTAGTCCTACGGACTCACCCAAAGTTTCTGCCTAAAGTGGTCTCCCCTTTTCACTTGAATCAGGAGGTGGTACTTCCAACCTTCTTTCCCAGACCACACTCCAGCCGAGCTGAGACGGTCCTCCATACCCTGGACTGTAGAAGGGCGTTGAACTTCTACCTTGACCGTACGCGGGAGCACCGTAAAGCTGCGCAGCTTTTTGTGTCCTTTGACCCCAATTAATTGGGGCTCCCGGTCTCCAAGCGTACTCTGTCCATCTGGGTTGCGGACTGTATCTCTTGGGCTTATGGGGCAGCCGGACTCGCCTTAGAAAGTCGAGTCACGGCTCATTGCGTTCGGGCAAAGGCCACGTCAGTGGCTTACCTCCGCTCTGTTCCGCTGGCAGACATCTGCCGGGCCGCTACTTGGTCTTCGAGCCAGACTTTTGCGGTCCATTACTGTCTCGAGAGGGAGTCCCGTAGGGACAGTGCTTTCGGACAGGCAGTCCTCCGTAATCTCTTTGAGGTCTGAGCAACTCCTACCCTCCATCCCGGATGTGGGCTACCGGTGGGTGATAATTCAGCGAAGATTCTATCCTTCTGTGCTGCTGAGCTAGAGGGAGCTCATTTTTGTGCTTAGGGTCTCCGGTAGCCTTGAGCTTGGGAGTCCCATAAGTGAGGACTGACTTCCTGCTTGGTCCTGGAGAAAGCGTAGTTACTCACCTGTAACAGGTGTTCTCCAGGAGCAGCAGGAATCAGTCCTCACTACCCTCCCTCCTCCCCTTGGAGTTGCAATCGTCTGCTTATGTTCTTTTTGCAAATTTTTATGCTGTCTTTTTAGCTATGTCATCTGACTGGCTAAGATGGCACCTTCGGGCGGGAAGACTACCGCGCATGCGCGCTGCAATTCCCAAAGGCTTTCTTTGAAAGCTGGGGAAAATTGCTCCGCGAGGGCTCCGTCGGCGCCGACGTCACCCGTAAGTGAGGACTGATTCCTGCTGCTCCTGGAGAACACCTGTTACAGGTGAGTAACTACGCTGTATTTATACTATTTCCTTTTTTAATTGGTCTTGTTTTATTTGATTTGTTTGTGTGTCAAATATGTGCTTTAGGGTTATGACTTTTTGACTTTTTGCAAAATTATTGAATTCCTGTGTCATGAATCGATGAACATTTGCTAAAAAGTGATGATAAAAGGTTTAATTCTGTTCTGTTTTCAAAAAATGTCACCCCGCACATGAAATTTCTAAAATCGTATATAAGTAGTATATGCAGGTAATAGAACTATCTGGAGCCCATTAGAATTTGCTTAAAATTTCTGGAACTTTATGGAACTTTCTATAAGCTTTATGATTGAGCATGCTAATTGAATTTCTGTATCATTTTTAGATCTCTGAGATTATTTTTTGTTCACAATGTCTCATAAGAAAAGTGCTTCTACAATTGAAAAAAACAAGAAGATTTGGACTAAGAATCTCGTGTGATTTAAAGAAACACATAGAAAAAGAAGAACTGTTCCACTGGAAGAAGAATCACTGGAAAACAAAAGCAGAATACCACTCAAAATCCAAATTGTTGATTGCTATCTGTTCCTTGGAGCATCAATAAAAGGAAGGAAAGAACGTGTAAAGGAAATTGCGAAAGAAGTAACAAGTTTATGGCAAAAGAAATTTAATTTTTCAGCTTAATCAATTCAAGTCGTACAAGCTAAACTGGACCAAATCCTGCACACCCACGATGAATGTGTAAAATGAAGAAAATATGATCCTTTGAATGAAGTTTTTGACATCACAAAAGAAAATGGTGAATGGTTATGCAGCGAGGACCGAAGGTTATATCACCTTCAGATGGAAAGCAAGGGCCAGGTTGGGTATGCAACTGGGAAGGCTTCGAGTTTCAAAACTATTCATCCATCCAAAAGAAGGAAAATGACCTTGGAGCGTACGTCAACAATAGCAACAACAATAATCCCAACTGCTGAATCAGAAACCGAGGGTGAATATGAAGAGTCTGAAAAATCAGAACAGTCCACAATCAAACAAAAAAAGTATAGCAAAACCAGAACTTCACAAGCACTATCAAATTATATCAGAATACTTCTAAAAATTACTTTTTTAAAATATTCAGTTATATACGGCATTACACGCATATATCTTAAAATCAAATTTTCGTTTTGGGTTGACCTTTTTCAAAAACTAAATCAACCTGATACCTTTTTCATTACTTTTGAATAATTGTTCATTGAATTATGACACAGGAACATAGGGTTACAAAAAAGTCATAACCCTAGTGTGCATATATAGTCCAAAGCCATTTCACTGGCCACTTTTTTTTTTTTTTTTTTAAGAGATATTGGACATTAAGGGGTTCAATTGCAAGGGTGCCAATAATGTTGACCACAACAGTACCTCTCAGGGACTGACTGAGAGATCACAGGCACAACTTTGCTAGACATAATTTAGAGCAAGGCATATATTTTTGATTCCAAAGTCTGTCATATGTTGATTTTCTTAGGGAAGATAACTGGACTTGAAGGCAGTGATGCTGAAAGTTATTTGTGTGCGTAAACAGAAATAATCGGGGGAAGACTGTATAATCAACTGCGGATACATAATAGTTAAAACTTCTGAAGAGTAAATTGAAAGAAGCGCATCATTCATGAGACTCTTAAATATAACCTGCTAATTTTCTTCATTTGAAGATTATAATTTGAGGACAGTTTTAAAAAGATAGGAGGAAAGGAAAATAACTATGCTGAAAATTAGTAAAGGATAATATAGTTTTTGTCTGCAAGCAGGATTGAGTCAGGCATACTATTTGGCGCAAAAAGAAATAAAGCAGTTAATAGAGGAATTATCCCCTTTTGAGAACTTAGAGCCCAATACTGGATAGGTATTTACACGGTTTACAGACCTGTAAACCATGTAAATGCTGCTGAATGGGATATTTAACAGCATTAACATGGTTGGTGCCGCTGAATATCCCCAACTAATGCTGCTGTACGTCCCGATGCTAACCTCTTAGCATCGGGGCATGTCATATGTGTTCCGATGTGTGTTGCGGGCGGCAGCAGTTGCTAACCGATATTGCATCACTACCTGGTTAGTGACCTGCAGGTAAAACTAGGCATAGCAAAAGCTGGGTAATATTGCAGTATTGCCGCTACCTCGTTAGCTTCTGCGGCGTTAGAGTCTGTGTGGTGACCCTGGATATTCAATGAGGAGGTTGCATATGACCCCGGCATTGAATATCTGAGGTTAGAAGTTGGCGGCACATAGCCATCTCTGTACGATATCAGGCAATTACTGTATAGTGCCCTCTAAGAGTCTTCTGTAAGGCATGTACATTTTTCATTCTGCTGTCTGAAAAATACTTCTACTAAAAATACAATTCAAAATGCATTGAAGTAGGATTTTTTTCACAGATTTACACAATATACTGTACACTTTCAGTGTGAAAACAATTATAGAAATATTCATAAAGTAAATAAGAAGCCACAATTCTTGATTGCCTAACTCTTCACACCACTTTGAGGTTCATCCTTGTAAATGTTAATAGCCAAACTTAGGATAGCCTCCACTGATGAATTTTGCAAGATATAGATATAGAGTTCATCCTAGCTGTTCACAATACCTTGTTGCCTGGATATGGTTTCTCATCAGAGGTGATTTGTAGACAGTGGCCTAAAGGCATGGTAAGAGCAGGTATCTTTGTGAAAGAAAGTGAACGTGAAAATTGTTTTATAAAATGTGCTCTTCCAATGGAATTTGTTTTAAACCTACACCTCAATTGCACAGTCCAGTGAATTTCCAATTATGTGAAAATGGTTGAGTCTGCAGGTTTTATCAGGCTGAAAGTTAGGTGTCTTCACCTTCAACTTGAGACATTCATCAAATAGGCAAGTGCAGTTTCAGATAAAACCTTCTGCTTCAGGCACTATTGATGTTAGAAGTTGGAATTGGAAAAATGTTGGAGAGCTATTAGTTTGATTTTTTCCCCCTTTTCCTTTTAATGTTTCTACTGCCAGTTAATGACTTGTTGCTCATTGGTAGGCAGAAATGCTGCATTTTCTAATATCAGATAATGCATGTTGGATCTTACTAGCAGGAATGTTCTATTCTGTTACTGGGTTCAGTATTTTGGTTCTCAGTAGTTTTGTTTTTTCTGTTCTAATTATATTAAAAAAATGGTCATGGCAGTGATTTTTTTCTCTAAATTGCCAAATCACTTTTTCCTTTTCCAGGGTCATCCAAAGGTTTGTGAAAAGCTAAAAGCCCTCATGGTGGAATGGGGAGATGAATTCAAGAATGACCCCCAACTTAGTCTAATATCTGCTATGATAAAAAATCTCAAGGAGCAAGGTGTTACATTTCCAGCCATTGGCTCACAGGTATGTGTACTTGTACCTCCCTTCATGCCTGTACTCTCGTACCAGACTGTAGCAAAATTTCAGGGCATCTTCCCCACACACACACACACATTTTAGGATATAAAAGTATGCATTACATATGCTACAACTTCAGTTTCAATATAATTGATTATATTTGGAACCCTAAGGTATGTTTTGGCCAAGTGCACCTTTTCTTTTGTCCTGCTCTTCCTGTGGTCCTGCACGTACCACAGAAATCATGAGATCAGATATTTGCTATGAACTTTGAAACCGATACTTCACTTATGAAATGTGCCGGATAGAGACAAAGGAGGGAAGGTGTTATATGACAAGGATGGGTAATAATGAAAGTTCCGTTTTTTTATTACTTGCTGGCAAATAGTGGTTATAGAAAAATATAAAGTTTTTCCAAATATCTGCCAAAGACTCCCAAAAATGGACATTTAATATTTTGACCTGATTATTTTCCTTATTTAGAGATGGAGTATGCGGAATAGGGCTAGATTATACAAAAAAAGGAAAATGTAGCTGGGAGTTTGATTATTCAGAGTACCTTCCTTAAAACAATAGATTCATTTTGCCCTACATGGTATCACGCTGCACTTTTTTGGTGCATGGTGGCATTACCATACATACACAACCTATCAGAACTGACTTGCTGCTTATACAGAATGGAGTCTATTTATTAAACTGTGTGTGGGTTTTAAGGCTTGTTAACAGTGCGGTGTTGTATTAACACTGCTTGTTAACTGCTGCTTTAAACACCAAAGACAAAATTGCCAATTAAAGAATGTGTGATATTGTAGGTAACGTTGGGGGTGTTAACAACATTAATTGCTAATGTGCCATAAAATGTAGAAGAGTTAACTATGCTTCCGAAGGTATCGTTAACTGCATTCCATGTTTTCTCCAGGAACAAGCAGGAAGTCAGTCCTCACATATGTGTGACGTCGGAACCGATGGAGCCCTCGTGCGGAGCAATTTCCCCAGCTTTCAAAGAAAGCCTTTGGGAATGCCTCGCGCATGCGCAGTCCCCTTCCAGTCCAAGGGTGCCATCTTGCTCAGTCAGATGACATAGCTAAAAAGACGGCAAAAAGAATAAAAAGCAATAATAGGACTGCAACTCCAGGGGAGATCATGAAGACTGATTCCTGCTGTCCCTGGAGAACACCTATTACAGGTGAGTAACTACGCTTTCTCCAGAAACAAGCAGGAATTCAGTCCTCACATATGGGACTCCCTAGCTACAGGCTACCGAGAACCTATAGCTGAAAAAGGCTCCCTCTAGGCGAGCCGCAACAGCAGCGAGAGAACTTTCTCCGAGAATGTATCCCCCCACAGTAGCCTCACACCAGAGGACCGGAGGGTCGAACTTTCCTAAATCTCGAATAGATTACGGAATACCGCCTGACCGAAAATGCTGTCCCATCTGGGACTCCCTCTCCAGGTGGTAATGGGCTGCAAAAGTCTGGCTTGAAGACCAAGTTGCGGCCCGGCAGATGTCTGCCAATGGAACAGAGCAGTGATTAGCCACTGATGCAGGCCTTAGCCCTGACACAGTGGGCCGTGATACGACCCTGAAGCTGAAGGTTAGCTGCCCTGTACGCCAATGCAATGCAGTCTGCCACCCAGGTGGATAACGTGCGTTTGGAGACCGGTAGACCCAGTTTACTAGGGTCATAAGAGACGAAGAGCTGAGAAGCCCTCCGATGCCCCCGCGTACGCTCCAGGTAGAAGGCGAACGCCCTCTTACAGTCCAGGGTATGCAGAACTGCTTCTGCCTTGTTGGTATGTGGCCTGGGAAAGAAGGTGGGAAGAACCACCTCTTGGTTGAGGTGAAACGAGGAAACCATTTTTGGGAGGAATTTTGGGTGCGTGCGGAGCACCACCCTGTCATTGTAAAACCGTGTGTACGGCCTATCTGACACTAGAGCCTGCAGCTCACTCACACGCCTAGCCGACGTGAGCGCTACCAGGAAGAGCACCTTCCAGGAGAGGAAGCACAGATGGCAAGTTGACATCGGCTGGAAGAACGGAGGGCGAGTAAGTTGCTGTAAGACCACGTTGAGATCCCACTCCGTTGCCGGAGGGTGGATTGGAGGCTTCAGCAGGAGCAGGCCCCTGAGAAACCTGGCCACCAAGGGGTGAGCCAAGGGAGGCGGCTGACCGTCTATCGGTGCATGGTTAGCTGACAAGGCACTCAGGTGGACCCTGACCGAGTTAGACTTGAGGCCCAGCTCAGAGAGATGAAGCAGGTACTGTAACACCTTGGGAACCTGAGATGAGAAGGGTTCAACAGCATGTTGTTAGTAACACCACACTTGGAACCTGCGCCATTTACAAGCATAGGATTTTCTGGTGGATGGCCTCCTGGAGGCTAACAACACTTTTTCCACCCCGTCAGGTAAGAGAAGAGGCGCAAGGCCTACCCTCTTAGCAGCCAGGCCATCAAATGGAGGGATCTGGGATTGGGGTGCACGAGGGAACCCTGCTCCTGGGTGAGGAGGTCGGGCTACACCCCCAAGGGGAGAGGGGTTTCCACTGCCATTTGAAGAACAAGTGGGAATCAAGGCTGTCTGGGCCACCTGGGCGCTACCAGAATCACCCAAGCCTTGTCCCTGTGAATCTTGAAGAGAGTTCATGCTACCAGAGGCATAGGCGGAAAAGCATACAGGAGGCTTCCTGACCAAGGGAGAAGAAACGCATCGGCTGCTACTCTAAGGGGGTGTTGCTGTCTGGAGCAAAACTGGGGCAACTGACGAATCTGCAGACTGGCAAAGAGATCCATGGGTGGGAGGCCCCAGTGGTTGAAAATCTTCTAGGCAACCTCTCTGTTCAGTTGCCATTCGTGGGGATGAAGAACCCTGCTCAGTCTGTCTGCCAGTCAGTTCTCCTGGCTCGGTAGGTAAACTGCATGGAGAGACATGTTGTGTTGAACTGCGAAGGAACAGAGATCCAGAGACTCCTGGCAAAGGATCCGAGACCCTGTGCCGCCCTGTTTGTTCACATGGACAACCAGGTGGCTATGTTCTATCTGTACTCGGACAGACTGGTTGGAGAGGACAGGAGCAAAGGCTTTTAGAGCTAAGCGAATGGCCCTGAGTTCCAACAGGTTGATCTGGAGTGTGGCCTCCTGAGGAGTCCACTGGCCCTGAGTGCAAGAGCCCTGACAATGGGCTCCCCAGCCCATCAAGGAGGCATCCGTGGTCAGCACTCTGGTATACATGGGGAGCTGGAACGGTACCCCCTGCAGGAGGCTCCCTGATTGTGACCACCACTGCAAGGACTGCAACAGGGGCTTGGATACTGCCACTCTGTCGGCCAGGCGTCCCTTGGCCTGTGAACACTGGTCCCGCAGGGCCCACTGAGCTGTCCGCATATGCATGCATGCGAAAGGAGTAACATGAACCGTTGAGGCCATGTGGCCGAGCAGGCGTAAGAACCTCCGTGCTGACACCTGGGGTACTTGACTCACCATGCCCACCTGAGACAGCAGGCGGTCTTCCCTGTCCAGTGGCAAGTAGGCCCTGGCCTGCAGGGTGTCTAGCCTTGCTCTGATGAATTCCAAGTTCTGGGTAGGGAGCAAAGAGGACTTTGCGTGATTGATGACGAACCCCAGATGCTGAAGCAGAGTAATTGTGCGAGCTGTGGCGTGGTGCGCTTCCTGAGCTGACTGGCCCCTTATGAGCCAGTCGTCCAGGTAAGGGAACACAAAGATCCCCTGGTTCCTGAGGAAGGCCGCCCTTGAGCGGAAGCTAGACCAACGCTAAACCACCGTGTATCCAGATGCTCTGTATCTTTATGAACCATGAAAACTGCAACAGTGGCAACTGCTCTGATAGAGATTTTATCACAAGTCTACTTACCCAGGGAAGTCTGAATGGGCAGAAGATCCCATTTGTGTCTTGAATAATCCAGCAAGTTTGTGCATTACTGAAGGTGAAAATCCTCCATATCTTGGTTCTATTTGGAGACCAGCTGTCAGCTGAAGAGGAGAAGATCATTGTAGAATGACTGAGCCAAAGCACTGATGTCCATAGTCCTGTAAGAACTCATGTAGCTTGTAATGATATTAAAGTTCCAGGAGTAGTCATTTTTGCAGTGATCATATCGGATTCTTAAGGCCCGATCTGACCGGCACTAGCCTCTGAAGGTGCAGGAGATGCTTCGACTCGGTAATTGAAGAGTCCAGCAGTGTACTGGTCATCTTCTGTCATACTTGTCCCCAAGTTGGATAGAGTGTCTGCTTCTGCATTGATTTCTGAAATGTTAACGAAGTCTTAAAATTTGAAGACTGCCCAGTACCTACGGGTGACAAACTCATTGAAAGAATGGGGTAGCACAATTTGTTTACACTGGACCTAACAAAGGGGCAATAGTAAGTGCCCCTTGCCTCCAGCAAGAAAGGAGACGACAACCTTTTCTATACCTGAGGTGCTGTACCAGTTTACTGTACTGCCAGTTGGACTTCACGAAACGTCTGCTATGTTCCAGCATTTGGTAGACCACCTCCTGCAGCCTTATGACAGCTATGCAACAGTTTATTTCAAAATATTGGCATCTACAGTGCTGTAAAAGGCAGGTTTGACCCCAAATTCAAATAAATGTTTTCTTGGAGGATGAGGTCCAGTATTTAGGTCATTCCTTAGTTAAGAAGCAAGTCCATTCACAGAGGCAGAAAGTAGACATCATTGCACAAGTGTCCATTCCCCAGATAAAGTTATATATAATGTTAACCTGTTTCTGTTATCATCCAAAAAAGTTATAATGTAAACTATTATCTGGTTATGAAGGATAAAGCGGTATAAAAAAAACTTGTTAAATAAAATAAAGAAATAGTGAGCACCTTCTTAGGGATCATTGGTTACTACTGATGCTTCATCCCAAACTTCACGGAGAAGGCAGAGCCATTAAACCTGTGTATAGCAGAAAAGGGCACCAGAGCAGATTTCCTGGTCTGAAGAGTTGGAAGAAGCTTTCCAAGGGTGAAAAGCATTCTTTGCAGAACTAGTTCTGATGAGTCTTGACTTCAGTTGCCCTATCATAGTACAGACAGTAGGCTTGGAAGCACTCCTGGCCCAGGATTAGGATGGTCAGGAACACTTGATGACTTTTATAAGCCAAAAACCACTCCTTCATGAAAGAGCATTGTATTGCCTCACTAAGATATTAAATTCAAGATCAAACAGCCACACATGCATGGTATTTAATAAGCTATTTAATATGACAATTAGCTTAATATTGACAATAAGTTAGTGACATTACAATAAAACAATAAGTTAGTGATATTACAATGACAATACGACAATTGCATCTCAAAACTTCCTGTCATCATTACAAGGCAATAATAATTCATCACCAAAACTTCTGTCGTCATCACAGCCCTTTAACATCAACTGGGAGAGTCTCAGCGAAGGCTGGAGAAAGTCGTGGATTCCTCACGTGCGGACGTCAGCTCTTTTCCTCTTCTGGATTTTCTCTCTCTTTTTATAGGCTGTAACAAATGTGTCGCAGCTGGACCACATGACTCCTCACATGAGCTTTTCCCTACAGATATTCTCTACCCCATACACCTTTGCTAAACAGTAATTTGTGACCAGTCCTTCTCCAGCCTTTGTTTGTTCTCCGAGTTAATAAACAATTCAGGTCTGTCATTCCCTACACCTTTGGTCTCTGGGCTAGTAAACAGCTGGCTCAGCATGATTTCGTACATACGAGATAGTTCAAAAGTTCAATATTCCTTGCTGATTCAAATAAATCTTTAATTAGTAATACAAGCATATGCAGTAATCAGGAAAGAAGCACTGTGGGTAAAATGGGCATTGGAAGCATTCTATTACCTGCTAGATTGCAGGTTCACTCTAATATCTCATCAACCACCCAAGTGCATAATGTTAAATAAGTAGTCTAATACCAGAGTGATGTGATGAATCTTAAGTCTAACCCTTCACCTATGAGATATGGCATAAGACCGGCAAAAACTATCAGAATGCAGATTTTCTTTTTTGGGAGGTAGCCCTGGAAGAGACAGGCACACCCCACCCAGGAAGTTTTAGCTGAGGAGTGATGGGGGTATACAAATAGAGATCTCTTGTCCTCTTAAGGAACAACAGTCCAACCTACCTTAACACGGACATTGCTGAGAAACTTGATGTCAAGAACAAGGCCTAGGGAAAGAAGTTAAATCTAAGGTAAAGAAAGGTTCCGGGGTATACTCACATTTTGTATGTATGAACAGTTGTTATATTTCTCCAGGAGCAAGCAGGAAGTCAGTCCTCACATATGGGTGACATTGGTGCCGAAGGAACCCATTCAAAGCATTTCCCCACCTTTCAAAGAAAGCCTTTGGGACATGCTACCACGCATGCGTGATCCCCTTCCTGCCCAAGGGTGCCATATTGCAAAGTCTCCTTTTTTTCTGCGGAGCCCAATGGATATTTGTCCTGTTTCCCTGGAAAAAATCCTTACTAAATATCCTTGAAGTTAGCTTTTCCCGGTTTGTGTACTGGTAACTCTTCCCGCCTTGAGCTGGCGCCAAATTCAGTGCTGTTCTTGGCTCCTTCTTTCTTTCTTTGATTGAAGCTTGCCTCGATCGGTATTCGCGCCTTTTTTCGCCTGAAGGTCATCGACCCCGCCCAGTTGTTCCCCACCACATCCCCCAGTGGGTTCAAAAAATGTGACTGCTGCAGTCAAACTGTCAGTGACCGAAACCCATGAATGCTGCCTATGCCTGGACCATGACAGCACCTCCTGTGACCTGTGCCAGGCCATGATGCCTAAGACCAACAAAAAGAGGTCAGAGTTGCAGGAAAAACTGTTCCCTAGGTCTGACTCTGCCCCAGCCTCCCTGACCCTGAGCTCCAAGCCCAGCACTTCCCATGAGGCCCAAGCGTCCTTTGAGTCTCGCAGTGGCAGCTCCTCCGAAAAGACCTCCAACCCCGAGAATAAAAGAAAAAGTCCTCTAAATCCGCCGAGGTTGCACCATTGAAATTCAGTAAAACTGTCAGAGGGACTTGGGTGGCTCTGAGAAGCTACCTACCAAGATCCTCAAAAAGGATTCCTCTGCTGGTGGAGACCATGCGACACTCCTCAAAGCTGTAGTCCTGGTCGAGAACGCACTCATGAGAGTACCGGCACCGGGCCCGAGATCCTCATTGCTTGCGCCGAAAGCTACAGAGACATCTGACTTGGAAACCAGAATGGCGACCCTGGAGCAGAATATCACTGCTATCATAGCTCTGCAGCAGGCAATGATGGCTGGTTTGTCCACATCATCTGCCCTGGCGACCAGGTCCCGAACTGCAAGGGAGGCCCCGGTCATCGAGCCAAGCTCCGAGCGCCACCAACCTTGGGTAAGCCCTCGGTGCTGGTAGAGGTCCTGGTCCTCAGGCATCCAATCCTCCCCGGCTAGCTTCTGCAACTCGGACCCCAGGTCCTCCGGAGGCCACTGACTCCTCGGTGCTGGCCTCAAGACAATGAGTTGCAGGGCTTTGAATTCATCATCACCACTCGACTCTGCGTGGGAGACTGACGATGAGGCATCCCTGGAGACTAAATAGCACTGAGAGATCCCCTCGGACCCGTCTCTCCTTGTGCCCCGGCGCCATGCCCCTCTGGAGGATGTTGCCTTCCAAGGACATGGCCAGAGTACTCTTGGTACAGAATGAGGCGGAGGAGGACCCGTGCACCGAGGTGTTGGAGATCCTCCAATATGAGTCTCCACCCAAAGAAACCCTCACGGTGCCGATGCAGCCGATCCTCGAGCAGCTGCTGCTCAGGATTTGGGAGAAACCAGCGTCAGCACCGTGGTGAGCCAGCGCATCAACTCCATGTTCCACAAATCCCAGCTCCCACATATCCCAGCTCCCACATAACTCCATGGTTGTTAGTCAACCATACAAAAACTTAAGAGCAAAAAGACCTACTCTTCTGTTCCCGCCAGAAGGGAGGCCAAAGTCCTCGATGCCCTTGGGCACAAGTGTTAGCAGGGCTCGATGCTGGGGCGCCAGATCCAAGCCTATGAATTATACATAGGTATGTACCTAAAGGCTCTAACCCAGAAGCTGTCGGGGTTTTTGGCTGGTCTTGCCGGGGAACCCTCCAACAATTCCAGTCCCTGACCTCCGGGATCAAGGACTGCTCCAAGTTCCTCTCCTGAGCAGCCTGCGACGACTTTGAGTCAGTGGCTTGAGTTGCAGCAGCCGGTATCAGCGCCCGATGCCATGCCTGGCTACAGTCTTCAGACCTCGAACAATAGGTCCAAGACAAGCTACTCGATGTTCACAGCACTGGAGAGAACCTATTCAGAAGCCCATAGCCTACGAAGCAGCCAAGATCAAGGCTGACGTGGTGATCTATTTATTTATTTATTTTATTTTATTTAGTATTTCTTTTATACCACGCTATTGACATCAGTGCGGTTTACATCAAAACATAACATGTGCATTTCAGGGTCACTGAGATGCATTTACATTTGAACCGGAATCCAGCAGATCTGCCAGAAGACTCTAAAAAGACCTCATCCCTTTGTAATAGCGAAGGGCCCGCAACCCCAATAATACCCGGAGTCAATGGATGAGGATTCAACTCCCTTTTATTGTATATACAGTCTCAGCACTGGCATACAAAATGTCTGAGCCCCGAGCTCAGAAAAATGACAGTTTAATATACCTTTCTTCTCCAGTCTAATACAGGCAAAACTTCTCATTGGTCCTGGTCTTGGTAGACATAACACTAAACATAATACTTCTGCTAAAGTATACAGTATATTTCGCTACTCTTGCAAGGTCAGTTAGCTTGCAAAGATAGTGGAAGGCATATCAGAAGCATTCTCATCAAAAGCAAAACAAAGCAAGGCCAAACAAAGCAAGGCTAAGACGTATCTCTAGCCCTGGCTCAAAACACTAAACAATCTTCATAATGCTAGACAAAATATTCTTACACTGTTCAACTTCTCTGCTATATTTTCATCCTAATTACGAGGTCAGTGCACATCTAGCAAAGATACAGTGGCGCGGTATTCTACTGAAACAGACATCTGGCGTACCTAAACAATAAACAGTAAGAAAGTTTTAATTCTCTTATCTCCAGGAGAGCAGAACATGTTATCAAACCAGAATAGAACGGTATTTCTTTCTAACAGCTAACAGCATTCTGTAATTTTCCAAAATCAGCAATAACATTTTAAAGCAGGAAAAAAGGGCTTCAGACCTAGCTCTGCTACATGCTAGGCCATCGCCTATCACATTCCCTCCTTTTGATTATTCACACCCGCAAGTAAATAAGGGTGAGAATCAAATCACACATATAGCATTCAGTTCTGTACCATTATAAACACACCGGCTAACTATGCCAGTGCAAGTATAGTAAGAGTGGTAAAGTAGAGTCTGGGTGACTTGCATTCCAGTTCGGATGGTGGTTATACAGGCTGCACAAGGGGGCAAGGCAAGAGTGGTTCTGAAAAGTCCTAGGGCTACCGCAAGAAGGAAATAGCAGCAATTGGTAATCATCATGATTATAGTCTCTGATGATTGCTAAGGTAGATGATGGTTGATTGAAGTAGATAGATAAGAATTAATAGGGTCTGGAATGTAGTTAATGCAGAACTGAAGAACGTCTCTGTGATGTTCAGAAACAAGTTGGCAACGTTCTCTACGATGATGGATCTCTTCTCCGCAGTGTGATTCGCAACGGTGATGCAGGATTAGCGATCGAAGTCCAGGGACGACTCTCAGGAACTGTTGCTGGTTTCACTCGACTGTGGTGGATCCAGGAGTCGATCTCTGCCACTTTCACTGCTGTTGGGGTTGATAGCAAAACGATATATGGGCCTTTCCAATGAGGCGCCAACGGTGTCTTCTTCCACTCTTTTACCTACACCGAGGCTCCAGGCTTGAAAGGGTGCAAGGGTTCTGTTAGATTGATAGGCATCTGGTCCTGCACCCAGGTATGAAGACCCTGCAAAACAGAACTTAAAGCCAACAATTCCTGCCTAGTAATTTGTGCTCCAATTTGGTTCATATCTCCCCTTATCCCCTGAATTATAGGCGGGGGCCTCCCATACAGGATCTCAAATGGGGACACCCTTAATGGCGTGATGGGTGCTGACCGTATTCGGAGAAGGGCAATGGGGAGAGCTTGGGCCACTTCAGGTGGGCTTCCTGACAGAGTTTGGATATCTGAGACTTCAGGGTCCGGTTCATTCTCTCTACTTTCCCTGAACTCTGGGGCCTATATGCTGTGTGTAACTTCCATTTTCTCCAGGACCAAGCAGGAAGTCAGTCCTCACTTATGGGTGACGTCGGCGCCGACGGAGCCCTCGCGGAGCAATTTTCCCCAGCTTTCAAAGAAAGCCTTTGGGAATTGCAGCGCGCATGCGCGGTCGTCTTCCCGCCCGAGGGTGCCATCTTAGCCAGTCTTCTTTTTTCCGCGGAGCCCTACAGACGTCCCCGTCTTGTCCCCGCGAAAAAGTTGATTTTCTTCTTTGTTTTATCCTTTTTTCTTTCGGTTCGACGCCGATCGTTTTCCCGCCCGGACTCGCGACGCCGGTCTCGAGTCCGCTTACTTTTTTCGGTTTTTCTGACTTAGTCAGCTTTCGTTTTCGGTTTCCCTGGCAGCCCGGTCCTTTGACCTCGCAGGGGCCCTTTTTCCCCCGATGGCTGCCAGTGGGTTTAAGCGGTGTGGTCGGTGTGACCGAAATATGTCACTAACCGACACACACGACTTTTGCCTCCGCTGCCTGGGCCCGGATCATGAGGAACTGATCTGTGGGCCCTGCAGCAAACTGTCCTCAAAGGCGTTGAGGAGTTGGCGGCATCAGCGTGAGAGAATCTTCGCTGACCCCAGCCGTACCCGGACCTCGTCGGAGGCCTCCGCGTCGAAAGGCTCCAGCTCGGACCGTCGCCGGAGCTCCTCCGACCGGGGTTCTCCCTCCGGGGACCATCGTCGGAAGGAAAAACCCGCGAGGGCGGCGTCGGTGGACGCTCCTGGTTCCGCGAGGGCCAGGTCGTATAGCCCCGACAGCCGCCCCGGGTCCTTGGAGAAGGAACACATCCCGAAGCGACCTCGCCTGGAGTCGGAGATGCCTGCCCGGGTAAGTCCTGTGGTCCTTCTGGACTCGCCTCCGCGACAGCCGACGTCGGGCCCGACGCCGTCGGGGCCCGAGTCGGGGGCTGCTGGGTCACCTGAGCTCGGACTCAGGTTGACGGCCTTGGAGAGCAGACTGTCTGCCTTCATGGACCAGCAGCGGGCACTGCTCGCTGGCCTCGCTGGCGCCGCTGCCCCTACCGCCGGGACGTCGACGTCCAAGTCGACCCCGGAGACCGAGCCGATCCTCGAGTCAATGAGAACTCGAGTCGATCCTCGGTCGAGGTCACCCTCGGCCTCCCGTTCGGGACCGAGGTCGCCGACGCCGACTCCCTCGACGTCGGGACGGCTGGCGCCGCACCCTGCCCGGGCCGACCCCACTGAGTCCTCGTCTGAGTCGGTCTGGGAGTCTGAGGAGGAAGAGTCACCTGATTCTTTCCGGACTCGGTGTGTCCCATCGGACTCACCGGGGTCCGAGCCTCGGAAGCAGTCCCCCCCGGAGGATGCCCGGTTCTCGGACTTCGTTAGGGATATGGCCAAGGCTTTGGCCTTCCCTGCGGATCCCGAGGAGGAGCCTCGAGCCGAAGAGCTCGACGCCCTCCAGTATGACTCTCCCGCGAGGGAGCACTTTACTGTGCCGGTTCCTCCTATGCTGGAACGACTACTCTTCCGCATGTGGGAGAGTCCGGCCTCCTCGCCGGTCCTGAGCAAGCGGGTCGATTCTATCTATCGGGTCCGCAAGAGCCCTGGCTTTCAGAAGGCGCAGCTGCCACACCATTCCATGGTAGTGGAATCGGCCATGCATCGTCTTAAGAGCCAGAAGATGCACTCCTCGGTGCCTCCTGGAAGGGAGGCCCGTAACCTGGATGGCCTTGGCAAGAAGTGCTTCCAGGGCTCTATGCTCGCATGTCGTGTCCAGACTTACCAGCTCTACATGGGCATGTATCTCCGGGATCTGGCTAAAGAGCTAGCCGGATTCTCCGCTGGTCTCTCCGAGGAGCCCTTGCGGAGGTTCCTAGCCTTGTCCACGGGCATTCGGGAATGCTCAAAGTTCATGTCCCGAGCAGCCTATGATGGCTTTGAGGCCTCGGCTAGAGTGGCCGCAGCCGGCATCGGTGCCCGCCGACAGGCTTGGCTTCAGTCGTCGGACCTTGAGCCCTGGGTACAGGACAAGTTGGTCGATGTCCCCTGCCGAGGCGAAAACCTCTTTGGCAAGCCCATGGCGGAAAAGGCTGCACAAATTGAGACTGAGACTCTCACCAGGACCAGGCTTTCTAGGAAGACCTCCGCCCCTTCCCAGAAAAAGAAGGGCTCGGGAAAAAAGTCCTTTTACCCGAGGAAGGCGGCTGCCTACAAACAGTACCCCCATTATCAGGCCCCTGCAGCTCCCCAACAGGGCCAGCAGGCCAAGGGACGGGGTAACGGGTCCCGTAGGCAGCAAGCCCCCAAGCCTGCACCACCAGCCCCTGCTCAGCAGGGTGGGGGTTTTTGACTCGCTCAGCATAGCCTCTCCCCCCCGCTGGTTCCTCCCAGCACCGGAGGCCGGCTGGTTCACTTCGCCCACAGGTGGTCCAGCATCACCGCAGATGCCTGGGTACTTCAGGTCGTGCGAGAAGGCTACCTTCTCCACTTCCATCAGGTCCCTCCCTCCTATTTTCCGGGAGAACCTTCGCGCTCCCCTCTGCACAGGGAGTTGCTCCTTCAGGAGTTAGCAGGTCTTCTGCAGGAACAGGCGGTGGAACCGGTGCCCCACCACCTGAGAGGTCAAGGCTTTTATTCAAGGTATTTTCTGATACCAAAGAGAACAGGGGGCCTCAGAGCCATCCTGGACTTGCGCAACCTCAACAAGTTCCTTGTGCGGGAGAAGTTCAAAATGCTTACCCTTGGAATCCTTCTGCCCTACCTCCAGCAGGGAGATTGGCTATGCTCCTTGGATCTAAAGGATGCCTACACGCACATCCTCATCCACCCAAGCCACCGCCAATACCTAAGGTTTGTGGTGGCAGGAAATCATTACCAGTACAGAGTACTGCCCTTTGGCCTATCCTCCGCACCGCGAGTCTTCACAAAATGTCTCGCGGTCGTGGCGGCCCATCTCCGGCTTCACGGCCTCTATGTCTTTCCGTACCTCGACGACTGGCTCATCAGAGCAGCGTCCGCTCAGGAGGTCACCAACGCCACGTGCCGCACGGTGACTCTGCTGCAGCACTTGGGCTTTGTTATAAACTTCGCAAAGTCCACTTTGCTCCCCTCACAGGATCTCGAGTTCATCGGCGCAAGGCTGCACACTCCTCGGGCACGAGCGTACCTACCGCTCGACAGGGCTCAACGGCTCATGGACCTAGCCGACCGCTTTCGCAGCCAGCCCCTGGTCTCCGCCAGGCGCTTCCTGAGACTGCTCGGCCATATGGCTTCCACCGTCCATGTGACCCCCAATGCCCGCCTGAATATGCGGTCTGCTCAATGGTGTCTCCGCCAGCAGTGGCGACAAGCCACAGGCGGCCTGGCAGACCTAGTGCGCGTCTCCGAGCCGCTGCTCTCGTCTCTCCGGTGGTGGCTCCGGCAGCCGAACCTGATATTCGGAATGCCTTTCCAGTCACCTCAGCCGACCCGGGTGCTGACCTCCGATGCATCCCTCCTGGGCTGGGGAGCACATTGCCAAGAGGCACGTACTCAGGGCCTCTGGACCACGTGGGAGTCTGCTCAGCAGATCAACTTCCTGGAGCTCAGGGCGATCCGCCTAGCTCTCAAGGCCTTCTCCCACCTGACTTCCCAACAGTCCGTCCTTGTCCAGACGGACAATCAAGTTGCCATGTTCTACGTGAACAAGCAGGGGGGCACGGGCTCCTTCCTCCTCTGCCGGGAGGCACAGAAGCTCTGCTCTTGGGCCGTCAGTCAC
Organism: Ichthyophis bannanicus; assembly: GCA_033557465.1. Lineage (NCBI taxonomy): Eukaryota > Metazoa > Chordata > Amphibia > Gymnophiona > Ichthyophiidae > Ichthyophis > Ichthyophis bannanicus. Next base: position 421,462,203 of record CM066031.1, on the reverse strand, counting down.
GGCATTCTCCTCAAGGCAGTTTATCTCCCGGGCCAAGAAAATTGCCTTGCAGACAAACTCAGCAGGGTCCTCCAGCCGCACGAGTGGCGTCTGGATCCCTTGGTAGTTCGGAAGCTCTTCCTCATGTGGGGTCTCCCCACGGTGGATCTCTTTGCCAGTCCTCACAACCGGCAGCTTCCTCGCTTCTGCTCTCGTCAGCCACACCCCCTTCGGATTGCGGCGGACGCCTTTCTGATCTCATGGTCGGGGAGCCTTCTGTACGCTTTCCCTCCCATCCAGCTGGTCTCTCGGACTCTTTTCAAGGTTCTCCGAGACAAAGCCTTCATGATCCTGGTGGCCCCTCGCTGGCCCAGGCAGCCGTGGTTTCCGCTCCTGCTGCAACTGGCGGTGGAGGATCCAATCCCTCTGGGGGTACAACCGGATCTCCTCACTCAGGATCAGGGGTCCCTTCTGCACCCCAACCTCAGGTCTCTCAACCTCATGGCCTGGCTGCTGAGAGGGTAGTCCTTGCTCCCCTTCTCCTGCCGGCGGAGGTGGAGGAGGTCGTCTTGGCTTCGCGACGGCCTTCTACCCGCAAATGCTACGCCCTTAAATGGCGTCGCTTTGCAGTCTGGTGTACCCAACAGTCTCAGGATCCCTTCTCCTGCCCGGTGTCGGTGATCTTGCAGTACTTGCTGCACCTCTCTAATCTGGGACTTAAGTCCAACTCCGTCAAAGTTCACCTCAGTGCTCTTTCAGCACATCATGTGCCAGTGGACGGCAGACCTCTCTCCAATGACCCTCTCGTAGCGAGGTTTCTCCGGGGTCTCCTTCTACTTAAACCACCTCTGCGCCCGCCAGCGCCTGACTGGGACCTGAATGTGGTTTTGCAGCGGATCACCTGTCTGCCTTTTGAACCTATGGCTACCTGTTCTCTCCGTTTTCTGTCTTGGAAAACACTGTTCTTGATAGCCCTCACTTCCGCTAGACGCGTAAGTGAATTGCAGGCCCTCGTGTCTGATCCCCCTTACACTAGGTTCTACAAGAATAGGGTAGTCCTACGGACTCACCCAAAATTTCTGCCTAAAGTGGTCTCCCCTTTTCACATCAATCAGGAGGTGGTACTTCCAACCTTCTTTCCCAGACCACACTCCAGCCGAGCTGAAACGGTCCTCCATACCCTGGACTGTAGAAGGGCATTGAACTTCTACCTTGACCGTACGCGGGAGCACCGTAAAGCTGCTCAGCTTTTTGTGTCTTTTGACCCCAATAGATTGGGGCTCCCGGTCTCCAAGCGTACTCTGTCCATCTGGGTTGCGGACTGTATCTCTTGGGCTTATGGGGCAGCCGGACTCTCCTTAGAAAGTCGAGTCACGGCTCATTGCGTTCGGGCAAAGGCCACGTCAGTGGCTTACCTCCGCTCTGTTCCGCTGGCAGACATCTGCCGGGCTGCTACTTGGTCTTCAAGGCAGACTTTTGCGGTCCATTACTGTCTCGAGAGGGAGTCCCGTAGGGACAGTGCTTTCGGACAGGCAGTCCTCCGTAATCTCTTTGAGGTCTGAGCAACTCCTACCCTCCATCCCGGATGTGGGCTACCGGTGGGTGATAATTCAGCGAAGATTCTATCCTTCTGTGCTGCTGAGCTAGAGGGAGCTCATTTTTGTGCTTAGGGTCTCCGGTAGCCTTGAGCTTGGGAGTCCCATAAGTGAGGACTGACTTCCTGCTTGGTCCTGGAGAAAGCGTAGTTACTCACCTGTAACAGGTGTTCTCCAGGAGCAGCAGGAATCAGTCCTCACTACCCTCCCTCCTCCCCTTGGAGTTGCAATCGTCTGCTTATGTTCTTTTTTGCAAATTTTTAGCTATGTCATCTGACTGGCTAAGATGGCACCCTCGGGCGGGAAGACGACCGCGCATGCGCGCTGCAATTCCCAAAGGCTTTCTTTGAAAGCTGGGGAAAATTGCTCCGCGAGGGTTCCGTCGGCGCCGACGTCACCCATAAGTGAGGACTGATTCCTGCTGCTCCTGGAGAACACCTGTTACAGGTGAGTAACTACGCTGTATCTGCAGGGCATGGGCTAGCTGCTGGGTTACTTGTGACACAAAGGAGGGCCCATTGTCAGACCCCATGGTCAGTGGTATTCCGAATCTGGGGAGGATCTCATGAAGCAAGGCCTTAGTGACTTCTCTGGCCTTTTCAGTTCTGGTGGGAAAAGCTTCCACCCATCTAGAAAAGGTACAGACTAGGACCAAAAAGTAGCGATATCAGTTTGCTCGTGGCATTTCTGCAAAGTCTATTTGGATATTTCCCATGAAGGTAACTCCCACTGACTGAATTCTTGGGGGTAGGACAGGACCCTGGCGGGCATTGTTTTTGGCACAGGTCACACAGCTTCGGGCTACTGAGGTGGTTAGAGGTCCTAACATTGAGATATAGAAATATGGCTTCAGAGCTTCTGCCATCTTAGTTTTTCCATAGTGTGTGGCCTGATGAAAAGCTTGGACAAAAGCAGGGCCTAATGCTTCAGGAATTAGTCATACCAGGGGTTGAGCTCCCTTCAGGCGGTGGCAACACAATCCACCCAGTGTCTGATAATTTCCCCCCCTCCTTTTGACAGTAATGGTCCATCTCCACTTTGGTATATCTGGGGGTCCATGCACTAAGAGGTACTGGAAATATGGCTGCTTGAATTGCGGTATTTGGGGTGGTAATTTGTCCTGCAATGGCTGCTTCTCGGGCTGAGGCATCAGCAAATCTGTTTCCTCAGGACACTTCTCCATCTCCAGTCTGATGGCCTCGGCAATGTATTACAGCAACGCGTTTAGGGGCCCAAACTGCTTCCAACAAAGTCAATATTTCTGGGCCATACTTGACAGACTTGCCTCCTGAGGTGATCAATCCACGTTCTTTATACAGGGCCCCATGGGCATGTAGTGTTGTAAAAGCATATTTAGAGTCTGTATACACATTCAGACTGATTCCGGCTCCGATTCTGAGTGCACATGTGAGGGCTATCAATTCAGCCTTCTGCGCTGAGGTTCCTGGGGCTAGAGCTGACGATTCTACTACCATGTCCAGAGTCACTACTGCATATCCAGCACATCGCTGTCCTTCAATTATGAGGCTACTCCCATCCACGAAGAAAGTTCTGTCTGGGTGGCTCAAGGGAATATCAGTCAAATCTGGGCGACTCGAATATACAGTGTCCATTACTTCTAAACAATCATGGTCAGGTGGGCCTGGCCCAATTGGTAATAGGGTAGCTGGGTTCAGCGTTTGGCTAACACTCAATTGCAAGTTAGGATTCTCACATAGCATACTTTGATACTTCAGCATTCGGGCGTTGGTGAGCCAATGGTTTCCTTTGTGCTCCAGCAGGGTTAAAACAGAGTGCGGTACAGTAACTTGAAGGTTTTGTCCTAAGGTGAGCTTATCTGCTTCGCTCACTAAGAGGGCTGTGGCTGCTACAGCTCTCAGGCAAGGTGGCCAGCCTTTGGCAACAGGATCCAATTGTTTCGACAGGTAGGCCACAGGTCGCTGCCAAGACCCAAGAGGCTGGGTCAAGACTCCCAATGCGTTCCCACTTGATTCATGGACATACAGACGAAATGGTTTCTGCACATCCGGTAGGCCCAAGGCTGGGGATGACATCAATGCTGTTTTCAGTGATTTGAATGCTTTATCTTGTTCTGGGCCCCATTCCAGGGGAGATCGTTCCATTCCTTGTGTGACTTGGTACAAGGGTTTCGCCATGAGCGCAAAATTTGGTATCCATATGCGGCAGTAGCCTGCAGCTCCCAAGAAAGCTCGCACCTGTTTTCTAGTAGTGGGGGTTGGAATGCGGCATACTGCTTCTTTTCGCTCAAGTCCTAATTTCCGGGTTCCTTTGGACAGGTGGAACCCTAAATATTTCACTTCTGTCTGGCATAGCTGCGCCTTGGCTCTTGAGACTTTGTATCCAGCTTCATTCAAAAGGTGCAGAAGGTCACTTGTAGCTTGTATACAATCAGATTTGTTGTTGGTGGCTTTGAGCAAATCATCTACATATTGGAGCAAAATTCTTTTTCCCGGAGTTACAGAGTAGCTTGACAAATCTTGACTGAGGGCTGCACTGAAGATAGTGGGTGAGTTCTTGAATCCTTGTGGTAATCGAGTCCAAGTAAGTTGCCCTCGTCGTCCTGTGGTAGGGTTTTCCCATTCAAATGCAAACAAAAGCTGACTGGCCTCTGCCAGGCGTATACAGAAAAAGGCATCTTTTAAGTCCAAAACAGTAAAGTGAGTGGCTTCTTCTGGAATCAGTCCCAAGAGGGTGTAAGGATTTGGTACTACTGGGTGTATGGTTTCAACTGCACTGTTCACTCGACATAGATCCTGCACTGGGCGGTAGTCACCTGTCCCAGGCTTCTTGATTGGGAGAAGGGGGGTGTTCCAGGGTGATTGGCATTCTCTTAGAAGTCCATACTGCAATAATTTCTTCAGGTGGCGATGAATGCCTTCAATTGCTGGTCTTGGGAGGGGATACTGATGCACATGCACTGGTTCTGCTCCCGGTTTCAAGGTAACAAGCACAGGAGCTATATTCTTTGCTAGGCCAGGTGGATTATTCTCTGCCCATACTCCAGGTGGGGCTGCAATGCTGGTAAGTATACAGGAACTTGCTGTTTTGGTTGCAGGTAAATAGAACCGCCATTCTTCTTCTCGGGGGACAGTTAACACCATCAGGCCAGCAGTCTTTGAGTTTATAGTCATTTCCATTTTTCCCCCTTCAACAAAGGATATCTGTGCTTGAAGCTTTGCAAGCATGTCTCGGCCCAAAAGGGGAACTGGGCATTCAGGCATGTACAGGAACTGGTGTGTTATCTGCTGCCCCCCTAGTTCACAGGCGCGGTTCTGCAGGAAAGGTCTTGTGGTTCTAGTTCCAGTAGCTCCCACAATTGTAACAGATCGAGAAGACACAGGGGCCACAGGCTTGGCTACTACTGAATGTTCAGCCCCCGTGTCTACCATAAAGTCCAAATGCTGGTCTCCAATCTTTAATTTGACCATAGGCTCCTGGAGACCCAAGAAGAACTTGGAGCCCGGTCTGGCCTAGTCCTCATCATCCATGAAATAGCCCTCGGCGGCTATTCCTTCCATGGCAGTCTCATTCTGCTGGGTCTGTTGAAACTGTGCGCGCTGCATCCCCCCTCGCTGCTGGAATTGCCCCCCCGCTCTCCTGGTGCTCCCACGTCCCCTCCAGGGGGTGGAGCCACGTTTCGGGCACGTATCCTTCCAATGTCCTTCCTCTTTACAATAAGCGCACTGATTTGCGCCTAAGGGGGGCCGAACGCTCCCTCGGCCCCTTCCTCGTCCTCTGGCTCTTTGGTTAGGATATCCTCCTCCGCGTCCTTCCACTAGTGCTGCAGTGAGCAGATCTACTTTTCTCATCCTTCGGTCACTTTCCCTTTTGCATTCTTCATCACGGTTCACATATACCTTTTGCGCGACTTCCATTAGCTGTGCTGAATTCATGCCTGCAAATCCTTCTAATTTCTGCAGTTTTCGCTTTATGTCTCCCTGGGACTGACTCACAAAAGCAGTATTTACCATGCGTAAATTCTCTTCAGCTGCTGGGTCATATGGAGTGTAAAGTCTATAGGCTTCAGATAATTGTTCATAGAAAGCAGCCGGACTCTCATCTGGGCGCTGAAGAACTTCTGCTACTTTCCCAATATTCATAGCTTTCTGACCTCCCTTCCGCAGGCCCTGTAGTAAAGCCTGGCGGAACCGGGTGAGGGCTTTTTCTCCTGCATCGCTATTTGGGTCCCACTTGGGATCTTTGTTAGGAAAATCTACAGCTGCTGCCTGCTGGAGATCTAGATTCTGGTCTCTCCCGACTACAGGGTTCTCCTCCAACCATTTAGTGGCTGCCCGCACTATCCGTGCCCGCTCCTCCGTAGTAAAGAGGGTAGCCAGGAGCTGGCGGCAATCAGACCAGGTGGGCTGATGGGTTTGCATAATACTAGTCATTAACTCTGTCAAATCATGGGGCTTGTCAGTATAGGAGGCATAATGGGTTTTCCAATTTAATAAATCTGTTGTGGAGAAAGGCACATAAACTAAGCTGGTTGGTCCGGGCACAACCTGACCCTCTTCATTTTTGAAAGGCAATCCTGGGACCTGCCGCAGTGGCATTTGGCGGGCTTCTTTATGGCCTTTTTTCCGGGGTCTGAGGGCATCCCACAGCTTAGTAGATCTGGAGGTGTCTTTGCTACTGGTGTCCGGTCTGGTGGATGGCTCTGGACTGGCATCTGACTCTCCACTAGCAGAGTCCTCATGGGGTGACTGCTCCGCATCAGAGTACTGCTCAGGACTAGGGCTCCGACTTCTACGAGGAGGGGTCTGCTCTTCAAGTTTTTGAGGTGGATGCTCAGGGGGAGGCACTTCGGCTGGAGGCACGCTTGCTACCTTCGGCTCTACTCGGGATACTGGCGGGGGTACTCGGGGTGGAGCTGACGGGACTGGGGTATACAGGAAGGCAGGTGGATATCCCGGAACCTCTGGGGGCTCTGGCTCTACATAAACCGGAAGCTTCTCTGTCTTAGCAGGGACTCTTGTGGTAGTGGCTAACATAATCCTTTTCTGTCCCTCACTGCAACTCTTCATCCAGATGAAGCTGCGGAAGCAAAAACGCGAAATAAAGACCTTTTCAAGTACATTCGTAGCAAAAAACCTGTGAGAGAGTCAGTTGGTCCATTAGATGATAAAGGGGTTAAAGGAGCACTAAGAGGCGACAAGGCGATAGCGGAGAGACTGAATGAATTCTTTGCTTCGGTCTTTACTGAGGAAGATGTAGGGATGTTACCCATGACGGAAGTGGTATTTAAAGGTGTGGAAGAATTGAAGGAAATATCGATACATCGGGAAGATGTCTTACAACTATTAGATAAACTGAAGAGTAGCAAATCACCTGGGCCGGATGGTATAATCCAAGGGTGTTGAAAGAACTGAAATATGAGATTGCAGACCTGCTATCAGTAATCTGTGAACTATCATTAAAATCATCTCTAATACCTGAAGATTGGAGGATCGCCAATGTAACACCAATTTTTAAAAAGGGTTCCAGGGGTGATCCGGGAAACCTCAGACCAGTGAGCCTGACGTCGGTACCGGGAAAAATGGTAGAAACCATCATAAAGAATAAAATTACTCAGCATGTAGATAGTCACAACCTAATGGGAGACAGCCAACATGGCTTTAGACAAGGAAGATCTTGTCTTACTAATCTGTTATGTTTTTTTGAAGGAGTGAATAAACAGGTGGACAAAGGTGAGTCGGTTGATATTGTGTATCTGGACTTTCAGAAAGCCTTTGACAAGGTTCCTCATCAGAGACTTTTGGCAAAACTAAAGAGTCATGGGATAGGAGGCAGTGTTCTATTGTGGATCAGGAACTGGTTAAAAGATAGAAAGCAGAGGGTAGGGCTAAATGGCCAATTTTCCCAATGGAGAAAGGTGAATAGTGGTGTACCCCAGGGATCTGTGCTGGGTCCGCTGCTTTTTGACATATTCATAAATGACCTGGAAAGTGGAATAACGAGTGAGGTTATCAACTTTGCAGATGACACAAAACTATTTAAAGTTGTTAAAACCGAAGAGGATTGTGAAAAATTGCAAGAGGATCTTGATAAATTGGAAGACTGGGCATCAAAATGGCAGATGAAATTTAATGTGGACAAGTGCAAGGTTATGCACCTAGGGAAGAACAACCCAAACTATGGTTACACGATGCAAGGTTCCACATTAGGAACCACCACCCAGGAAAAAGATTTAGGCGTCATTGTGGATACCATGTTAAAACCCTCGGCCCAGTGTGCAGCGGCGGCCAAGAGAGCAAATAGAATGCTAGGTATGATAAGGAAAGGAATGGAAAATAAAACAAAAGATATTATAATGCCTCTATATCGTTCCATGGTGAGACCGCACCTTGAATATTGTGTGCAATTCTGGTCGCCGTATCTTAAAAAGGATATAGCGATTTTAGAAAAGGTTCAGAGAAGAGCCACCAAAATGGTAAAGGGGATGGTAGGATACTCCTATGAAGAAAGGCTAAAAAGGTTAGGGCTCTTTAAGCTGGAAAAGAGACTGCTGAGGGGAGATATGATAGAAGTCTATAAATTAATGAACGTAATGGAACGGGTAAACGTAGATCGATTGTTCACCTTATCAGAATATAGAAAGACTAGGGGACATGCAATGAAGCTACAGGGTAAACTATTTAAGACCAACAAAAGAAAATATTTTTTCACTCAACGTGTAATCAAACTCTGGAATTTGTTACCGGAGGATGTAGTAAAGGCTGTTAGTGTAGCTGGGTTTAAAAAAGGTTTGGACAAGTTCCTGGAGGAAAGGTCCATAAACCATTATTAAGAAGTGACCGAAGATATCAATGCTTGACCCAGTACAAGCATTGTGGAACTTGTGTCTCTTGGGGAAACTGCTAGGTACATATGACCTAGTTTGGCCACTGTTGGAAACAGAATACTGGGCTTGATGGACCTTGGTCTGACCCAGTATGGCATATCTTATGTTATGTTCTTATGTTCAGAGGGGCTGCTTCTCACATATGCCTAACCAGGAGTCTATATAGGAAAACTGTTCAGGACTATAGCTGCTCACTATCTTGTGCACTCGGGACACAGTTTGGATATCAAAAGTACCTTCTGGCGCTGGCCACACTCTGCTACACAATATTTCTAAACGGGGCGCTGTCATTTTGATCCCATAGTCACCACTAAAACCTTTCTTAAAATTTGTGATCATACAGTTTAACGGAGTTTGCACAGACTCTGCCCCTCCCATGATGACGTACAACGTATAAGACAGCAAACAGAAAGGGTAGGTGGAATGGCTACGGGTAAGGGGGGGACAAACAACAGACGCTTCCTCCTGTTCGCGACTTGAACGCGGTCGCCCGGTCAAGAACTGCGCTACTGAGGAGTCCGCTCTCGCTTGGCCTGTATTGCAAAGCCTCTCAAACACACTTCACACAACCAAACATGCTAGCATTTCCCAAATTCCAAAATTCCCGGGCTAACTGACTAAACCAGAATTACTAAACTGAAAGGGCTGATGGGTTCGCCCCGCGCACTACTTGCAGGGGTACTAGGATCGCCCGTGGAAGTTGATCAGACTTCCTTTACCTGTTACTGTACCAGAAGTGTCTCGAGACTTTCCCAAAACTATCTGACTAAGAACCAGAAAAATCAGTACTTACCGGATCCGGTAGCTAATGCGCTGCGCAGCCCGTTCCACCTGGGGTTGAATCCTGGACTCCCCTCAACCAGGGTTCGAGGTGTTGGCCAGCTGGACCCGGCAGGCCGCCGAGGCAGGGTGGAATCCTCCGATACAAGGGACCGGCGGCGCCTGGGATCCTCTCCGCTGTCGGTCGGCTGCGGTCCCAGCCGGACCAAACCTAGAGGCGGTAATACGCGGTATTATTCGCTTGCGTTCAATTCGTATTACGCTTCCCGGCCAACGCACCAAGAAATGTAATAGCGAAGGGCCCGCAACCCCAATAATACCCGGAGTCAATGGACGCGGATTCAACTCCCTTTTATTGTATATACAGTCTCAGCACTGGCATACAAAATGTCTGAGCCCCGAGATCAGAAAAATGACAGTTTATATACCTTTCTTCTCCAGTCTAATACAGGCAAAACTTCTCATTGATCCTGGTCTTGGTAGACATAACACTAAATACTTCTGCTAAAGTATACAGTATATTTCGCTACTCTTGCAAGGTCAGTTAGCTTGCAAAGATAGTGGAAGGCATATCAGAAGCATTCTCATCAAAAGCAAAACAAAGCAAGGCTAAGATGTATCTCTAGCCCTGGCTCAAAACACTAAACAATCTTCATAATGCTAGACAAAATATTCTTACACTGTTCAGCTTCTCTGCTATATTTTCATCCTAATTACGAGGTCAGTGCACATCTAGCAAAGATACAGTGGCGCGGTATTCTACTGAAACAGACATCTGGCGTACCTAAACAATAAACAGTAAGAAAGTTTTAATTCTCTTATCTCCAGGAGAGCAGAACATGTTATCAAACCAGAATAGAATGGTATTTCTTTCTAACAGCTAACAGCATTCTGTAATTTTCCAAAATCAGCAATAACATTTTAAAGCAGGAAAAAAGGGCTTCAGACCTAGCTCTGCTACATGCTAGGCCATCGCCTATCACACCTTCCCTACAGGAAACCAGCGGTGAAAAGACCCCTGTTCTCAAGGAAAAAGGGCCCTTTCCCACAGAGTCCACCACTACCAGCCCTTCTCGGGGCAGCAACAATGTTCTCACACTAAGAAGCAAGGCCATGGGGCTCAGAAGGTGAAAGCACTGAAGCCTCAGACCCCAACTCCCACCCAACCAGAGGGGAGCTTTTGACTCCCAGGGCAGGGCCTCCCCTCCCCCAGGAAACCTTCACCAGCCCACAGGGGGGTGCCTGGCGCTCTTTGCCCACAGATGGGCTGACGTCACCTCAGACCAGTAGGCACTGCAAGTGGTAAGGGAAGGATAGCTCCTCCACCTAAAGCAGAGACCACCCAGGTTCTTCCCAGGAGAGCTGGTGTGACCCGTCCTTCACCAGACTCTTCTGCTCATAGAGCTCACAGGTCTGATCACGGACAACTCAGTAGAGCCTGTACCAAACACGTATGGGGGAAAGGCTTCTACTCCAGGTAGTTCCTTGTCCCAAAGAGAATTGGAGACCTCAGGCCCATACTAGACCTGCAAAACTTAAATAAGCTTCTGGTGACATTGCTGCCTTATCTCCACCAGGGAGATTGGCTGTGCTCCTTGGATCTGAAGGATGCGTACACACACATCCTAATCCACTCCTCACACAGGTACCTAAGGTTTGTGGTTGGAGGAGGGCACTACCAGTACAGGGTACTACCCTTTGGCCTAACCTCCTCGTTGAGGGTCTTTACCAAATGCCTGGCTATGGTGGCCGCCCATCTGCGTCTGCAAGGGGCCTTCGTCTTCCCCTGCCTAGATGACTGGCTAATCAGGGATGGGGCAGCCTCAAAGGCCAGTCAGACGGCAAAGCATGCGTCCTTCCTTCAGCAGCACCTGGGATTCATCATCAACTACCCCAAATCCAGTCTTTCTCCAGCCCAAAATTTGGAGTTCGTAGGTGCTCATCTCGACATGCTGCAGGTCAAGGCAGTCCTCCCCAGAGAAAGGGCAGAATGCCTCCGACAACTGGCAGGAGAGGTACAACGTTGACTGTCAGTGCCAGCTCATCTCCTCCTCTGCCTATTGGACCATATGGCCTCTACACCCTCAGCCTGCTGGCACATGTGGACAGCCCAGTGGTGTCTCCATGCACAGTGGACTCAAGCCACAGGCAGGCTACAGGACTGGGTCAGGGTTACCCGCCAATTGGCGAAATCCCTCAACTGGTGGCAAAACGTCCGCTACCTCCGGACGGGACTGCCCTTTCAAGCACACACACCTCAGAGAACCCTGACCATGGACACTTCCCTTCTAGGTTGGGGTGTGCATTGTGGGGACCACCGCACTCAGTGTAGCTAGTCCCAGGAGTCGCTGCTCCTACAGATCAATCTCCTAGAGCTCAGGGCAATCCTCCTAGCCCTAAGAGCATTCTGCCACTGCTTGTGACACCGGTCCATACTGATCCAGATGGACAATCAACTCGACATGTTCCGTATCAACAAGCAGGGGGGCAAAGGTTTGTACTCCCTCTGTCAGAAGGCAGTGGGCCTTCTCTCTTTAGCAGCTCACAACAATATACTCTTGCAAGCAGTTTACCTCTCGGGCCAGGACAACTGCCTAGCGGACAGGCTGAGTAGAGACCTTCGGCCACACGAGTGGCCAAAAGACTCTTCCACCTTTTGGGGCAGGCCCATGATGGATCTATTTGCCTCTGCAGACAACACGCTACTGTCTCGCTTCTGCCCGTGCCAACTGCACCTGGAAAGAGTGGCGGCAGATGCGTTCCTGATCTCGTGGTCCGAAGGCCTACTCTATTGCATTCCCACCGACTCCCCCCCCCCCTTGTCTCCAGGACCCTCTTCAAAGTCCACAGCAAGAGGGCGTCACTCATACTAATTGCCCCTAGGTGGCTGAGGCAGCATTGCTGCTCTCCTTGTTGGTAGCACTCCCAGTCCTACTGGGCTGAGCACCGGACCTCTTGTCTCAGGAGGGGGACTCCCTCCTGCACCCCAACCTGGGGTCTCTAACACTAACAGCGTGGCTGTTGAAAGGGTAGCATTAGCTCCTTTCAATCTTCCGAGAGAAGTCAAGGAGATCCTATTGGCTTCCCGAAAGCCTTCAACCAGACGGGCTTATGCCTTGTGTAATTAGTACTCCAGTACCTACTGCACCTGTCACACACTGGGCTGAAGCCTAACTCAGTGAGGGTGCATCTGAGCATGATAGCCACTCACCATCACCCAGTTGGGCCAGCCCCTGGTCTCCAGGTTCCTCCGGGGCCTCCTTTTATCCAAGCCCCCTTTCCATCCTCCGGCAGTGGAGTGGGACCTCAAAGTTGTGCTCTCACAGCTCACCAGACCACCATTTGAGCCCCTAGCCACTTGCCACCTGCTATACCTTTCTTGGAAAGTGGCCTTTCTGGTGGCCCTCATGTCTGCTCAAAGTGTGCAAACTCCAGGCCATGGTGGCAGATCCACCATATATAAGGTTCTACAAGAATAGGGTAGTGCTTTGCAGACATCCCAAATCCTCCTGAAGGTGGTATCTCTTTTCCACCTCAACTACATAAGAGGTGGTCCTCTCCACCTTCTTCCCGTGACTTCATGCTGGCAGGGAGGAACTAGTGCTTCATATATTGAACTGCAAAATGGCCCTGTCCTTCTACTTACAGTGGACCAAGGCCCATTGCAAAGCTCCTCAGCTTTTCGTATCTTATGACCCCAGCAAACTGGGGCTCCCTGTGACTAAGCGAACTCTGTCCACTTGGGTGGCGGACTGTATTGCTCTCGCCTATGAGGGAGCTGTCCTTTCCCTTGAGCACTTGATAACAGTGCAGCCCTGTGAGGGCAATGGCCACATCGGTATACAACCTCCGCTCCGTACCGGTGACAGAGATCTGTAAGACTGCCACATGGTCCTCAGTTCATATGAGAGAACACAAGAAGCGAGAGAGTGTGATGACACAGATGTTTGATCCAAAATGTTTTATTGAATTCCCCAACGCGTTTCGGCGGAACGCCTTCCTAAGGGGGTATCAGACTACCAAAACATAATAAATCGTACAAAAAAACATATATTAAAACCCAAAATTATACAAGTAACAGTAATAATACTAAACACGGTTAACAACCATAAGAAGGGGCATGGAAGGGGGTAAACAAAGTATAGCTGACAAATAATACATACATAATACGTATAACAAACTCCAAATGAGAGAGAGAGAGAGAAAAAAACACAGACGCAGGGCAGAGAAGCAATAAAAACTTAAAAAAGTAATACTCACTAGTGTGGATCATAAAAAGATAATCTGTATTTTGAAATATAACAGATGTTCACCTGTGGCCCAACTGTACTATGGCCATATGAGTAAACAGCGCAAAACTATAAATATAAACATCAGTAAAAGGTTAGTGCTAAATAAATGAATTGTATAAAATGGTAATGAACACAGAGACCAAAGATAAAAATAATGAATAATTAAAATAATAAAGATAAATAATTAAATTAAAATAAAATAAAATAAAATAAATACTTACTTAGATGAATGGTGTGGTTTTTAAAAAAACCTTTGGGAGTGTACTCACTACAATACATAAAAGATACATAAATACACCAAATAAATAACATATCAGAGAGTAATATAATAAATAACATCAATAAATAGTAAAATCAAACTAACTACAATGAATAATATCATCAAAAAGTAATATAAAACAACTGCATCAAGTGGGCTTAGAAACTCACAAAACAAGGCGAAGGATCAAACTCAAAAAGGTATTGCCAACTAAAGAGACTAAAAAAAGGGGGGGAACTAAAAGAAGCGTAGATCGAAGAGGACTACTTGGGCAAAAAAACGCTCGAAAAAACCTATAAGTGGAAATGTGCTATGAAGTATAATATGTCATAAAAACAGAACCATGTATTGTAAAAAAGACTACTCTATATTCTGTAGTGGCTCAGTGAGGAAACTTCAAAACAATCAGAGTATTAGAAAGTAATAAATAAATAAATAAATAACAACGAAAAATAAAACCTTTACAAGAGTGTTAGGGGAACTGCTAAGACTGGCTAAAAACAAATTGTGTTAAATGAGAACTTAAAAAAGGGGGGAGGACTTAAAAGCCACGTATTAATGTGTGATTTAATGTTAGGTACTGTTGAGCAAATGTTTGACGCGAGCGGGAAAAGACATCAAATTGTAACATGAGGAAATAAAGTGAAAATGTGCCATACAAAAAGGGGGATTGCAAAATAAACTTGTTGACCGGAGAAAGAACATGGCAATGCGATAAATTCAAAAGTCAGCTGAAAAAGACCAACTCTCCCAGAGGACCAAATAAGTATCAATGGATTCCATCTTATAGAAGGAGCAGCACACCATCAGAGATAGTGCTTTGCAAAAAAACAGGCAAGACAAAACTTATATCTTGGGAAATACAGTATTTGAAATGGGCAGGATATCGCTACTAAAATAAGACTTCCACACGGGGACGTACCAATCGGTATAAAAAAGAAAATTTCCCGCTGCCGATTTGACAACCGTAATTATCAGCTGCGAGTGAAAACAATAGTATGTAACAAATATGGGGCGCATAAAGCATATCGGATAGATGTTTAGGCAAGTCCTTCTACTACTTGCATGAATGAAAGACTTATTAAAAACAATAGTAAAACCCACGTATCATCTAAAAGGAAGGGGAAGAGGATAAAAAACTCAGTGCTGCTGCTAATAAAACTCTTCAGGGGACAATATGCGGTCAAAAGATTACCTGCACAAAGTTGCAAGAATTAAAATAAAAAATTAAAATAAAAATAAAAAAGGAAACAATGCCAAACCAACCTCAGGTCTTGAGAGAAACGTAGGTATTTCCAAATAGAGGAATAAACTGAAGGTAACGCCGAGCTTAAACGCTGAAAACCGCGCCAAAAAAGGGGGCGTGGTTTAAAAGAGAATAAAATTTCAAACGCTGAAAACAACACAAATTTCAAGCAGGCTCATCGGTATATAAACCAATGTGTAGGTTTATCAGTATGTGAACCAACTTGCCCATAAATAAATAAATAATAAAATGTAAATAAAAGAAGGTGAAATAAAAAATTAAAAATAAATAATCAATAGTAAAAATTAAAAATAATATTAAATAGTAAAAATTAAAAATAAAAATTAAAAATATTAAAAGGGAAAATAGCAAAAACGTGTCACTAGGCTCTAAGGCAGTAAAATCATGTATAGAATGTGAAGAATGCAAATCCAAATGTACAAAATCTTAAAGGAATACTGACAAGTCCGTCTCCTGATTTAATCCATTAGGCTCTAGGGTGTTGAGCTCATATATATAGCGTTGCTCAAGTCTCAACAGAAGTTTATTCGCATCTCCCCCTCTCCAGTCTGGTACTACTGTTTTTAAAACTAAATATTTCAGATCACCAACGGTATGTTTGTGTTCGTGCCAATGCGACACTAATGGCTTATCTGGAACACCTCTTTGTATACAACTCCTATGTTCGATGATCCTGGTCCGTATCTGCCGTTTAGTCTTACCTACATAAAGAAGATTGCAGGGACAAAGGACAATGTAGATAACATTTTCCGTCCTGCAATTAGAAAAAATATGTATATAAACTTTATGTTGCGATATCGGATGGACAAAGACCTCTTTACATGTAATCGTGTGGGCACACACAGAACATCTGCCGCACTTAAAATGTCCCTTCACCTTCGGGGGTGGTTTGTAATATGTCAAAGCAGATGACACCAGAATGTTAGATAAATTGGGACTGCGCTTGTGAGCCACCATAACCCTCTTTGCCGCAAAGGCTGGTAGTGATGCCAGTAAATCCCAATAGTGTTTTAGTATACTAGTAATCTCCTTGGTGTAATTACTAAAGGTAAGGGAGCATATTACTCTTTCCATTTTTGGGCGTTGTTTTTGTTGTAACAGTGTTGACCGATCTGTATTACTAGCCCTACAGTATGCTTGCTTAATACACTGTTTCGGATACCCTCGTTGTTTAAATCTACCTTGCATATCAAGTGCATGCTTCTCAAAATCGGTGTCTGTAGTGCATAATCTCCTAATTCTCAAGAATTGACTAGTAGGCAAATTGTATTTCAACGACGTGGTGTGAAAGCTACTGTACTGTAGTAGCTTGTTCCTATCCGTAGGTTTATGATACAATTCAGTCAAAAACCCATTACTGCCCTTCTTAATCTTAATATCGAGATATGCTATTTTCGTTAAACTGAATGTACCCTCAAATTGTAGGTGGCCTTTGTTATATTATCGTAGCTTTTTGAGGATTATCCATTTTCATTAGACTTCATATACTAGTTGTAGGGTTCATCATTTAGAATTTTTATATTTACTGTTTGTGTTTTGCTGCTAAATTATGGATCAGATAACTTAAACAATTTGATGACCATTAAACTTATTAAGTTGACCCTGCAGCAACATTTTTCTAATTCCTGATCGTCCCTCCAGTCTAGTCCCGGAATCTCTGAGTTGTGATCCTCTTCCAGCAGCTTGGAGACTGAGAAACGTCACTCCTGTGATGTCACTGGTACGTAAACCCCGGATCCACCTCCTCAAACCAGTTATCTCAGTCTCCAAGCAGCTGGAGGGTGGTGAGCCCAGGAGTTCGGGGCTCACTGGAGAGACAATTAAGGAGAGTTTAGTCTTAGTATAGCTAAGGGGCTTAAGTTTAAAAAAAAAAAAAGGAAAAGAAGAGGAGGCTTCAGTTTTCCCTTTGTCTGGTGCTGGGAGCGCAGGTGCTCTTTCCCTCCTGTTGGGGGTCCTCTGTTATTCCCCCCCCCCCCTCCCTCCATCCCTCCCTTTCCCCCTTTGGCCACTCTTTGGGGATAGCCTTGTGCTTCGGGGGGGGGGGGGGGACTCAGATTCAGGGGAGGACCATACCGATTGCCAATCCCACCAAGAAGGGGAGAGGAATCGACAGCCTACAGGGCTCATCGCGTGCAGAAGATCTGCCTGCTAACGCGATTGAAGCCGGCGGCTTGATTGGCAGCGTTGAAAAAGGAGTTTACTCCGGCCTTCCGTTTTCAGCCGGTGACTGTAGCTCCCGAAACGAGGTAGAGCGCAGTGGAGGAGGCACCAGGCACCGATCCTGTAGCAGCCAAGGTAGGACGTCAGCAGAAGCCGGGGGAGCGCGGGTGCCGGCGATGCAGGCCGGACCGCGTGTCTCCCGCGCAGGAATTGCTGTGTGCAGTTTTGGTTTTTAAAAACAGTGTAATTCGGCCGGGGAGCCTTGTTTTCATTTGATTTCTTCATAATTTGTCTTAGGGAGCGTGTCTGAGGATAATACGCCAAAAAATAAAAAAATAAAAAAGGCCCATCAACAACGGGGACAGGGTTTTGTTGAGGGGCCTGGGTAGCCCTTGGAGGTGCTCTGGGTAGTCAGCATGCCTTCTAGACCACTCTGTCTGCTGTGCGGGGCTAGAAGGGGTTCACTGTCACCAGAGGGTGTCTGCAGATGTCGCAGTCAGGAGACAGGAGCTATGGATCAGGGCTCAGAGACTGGAGCAGGGGTGCAGGAAGGGGCGACTCTGGGCCCTATAGAACCAGTCTTAGACATTTTGGCCGTGAGAGAGCTGGTGCCCAGTACTGCTGCGGTTCTGGAGCCTCCGACGGCACAGCCTCCTTTGCCGGGAGGCTTGGCAGCGATTTTTGCGCCAGATTTTGTAGCCTTGCTCCAGCAAGCCTTGGGCAGTTCCCTAAATAGGTCTGCGTGGCTGGGAGACAAGAGGCCGGGGACGCCTTTGACGGCGGCGGTGACTGGCATGTATGTGAAGAGGCCCAGAGGGGAGGTGGGCCAAGCAGACAAGTCGGTCATATTGGAGGACCTACAGTTGGTAGAACCGGAGCGGGATCTGGGCCAGGATGAAGATCTGGAAGAAGGTGAGATTGCGGAACAGGAGGATCAGGCGAGGGTGGTCCGGGTGTTTCGTAGAGAAGAGTT
This sequence comes from Ichthyophis bannanicus, assembly GCA_033557465.1. Taxonomy (NCBI): domain Eukaryota; kingdom Metazoa; phylum Chordata; class Amphibia; order Gymnophiona; family Ichthyophiidae; genus Ichthyophis; species Ichthyophis bannanicus. The sequence goes on along the minus strand of CM066031.1, from coordinate 421,444,033 downwards.
GCCGGCTCTCATTGCGGAATCGCTCAGAGCTCTTAATATGCCATCAGAGGGACCAACAGAAGATTCTACGCTGGAGGACCCATTGTTGCAGGCCGTTCGTAAGACTCAAAGGGCTTTCCCAGTACATAGGGTGTTTAAAGAGATGATACAGGAAGAGTGGGACATGCCTGAATCTGTGCTTAAAGGATCGCGAGTGATGACACATTAGACCAGGAAAAGGACTTGTTTAAGTCTCCAAGGGTAGATGCGGCGGTGTCGGCGGTTACCAAAAAGACCACGATTCCAGTAGAGGGAAGCGCGACACTCAAGGATGCTCAGGACCGTAGGTTAGAGGCCTTGTTAAAGCAAGTATTTGAAGTCAATGCGCTCTCTTTACAGGCTTCTATTTGTGGACCCTGGGTGGCGTGGGCTTGCCTACGCTGGGTGCAGCGGATTCAAGGGGACCCTTCCGAGGAGACAGCCAAGGAGGCGTCCAGACTGGAATCCGGAACGGCTTATCTGGCCGACATTCATTATGACCTTATCAGGAGCTTATCAAAGAGTATGGCTTCGGTCGTGGGCGGAGATGTCTTTGGCTGCACAATTGGGCGGCAGACGGCTCTTCCAAGGCGAGGTTAAGTAAGCTTCCCTTCCGGGGAAAGCTACTGTTTGGGGAAGATTTAGATAAATTGGTGAAGGATTTGGGAGAGTCCAAAGGAGGAAGGTTGCCGAAGGACAAGTAGAAGCAGGGTCGCTCCACTTCCATGCCTCGCGGTCAGCAGCGGGAATTTTGGCGTTTTTGTACCCCGAGGTTTGGTCAAAGTCAGCGGGCCGGTTTCCCGGTAGAAGTCAAGGATTTCGTGGATTTCGAGGAGCAGGCAGGGGTTTTGCGGTCTCCTCCCCCTTCCTCGAATTTCAAAAAGTCGCAATGAAGTCAGGGGGGCACAGTTGGGGGTGGTTCTCGTAGGGGGGCGGTTACAGGAGTTTTTCCCTGCCTGGGTCCGAGTCACCTCAGATCAGTGGGTGTTAGAGGTTATTCGAGAAGGTTATGCGTTGAAGTTTCAGCGGCCGGTAGCCGATTCTTTCATACAGTCCCCGTGCAAAGTGAGCGAAAAGTGCAAGGCGGTGCGGGAGATGGTGCAGAGGCTGCTCTCCCTCAAGGCCATAGTACCTGTTCCCCCCGCCCAGTTCGGTTGCGGTCGATACTATATTTATTTTGTGGTTCCGAAAAAGGAAGGAACTTATCGGCCTATTTTGGATCTCAAAAGAGTAAATCGTTGTCTGCGAGGGTCTCATTTTCGGATGGAAACTCTCAGGTCCGTTATAGTGGCAGTGAGACTGGGCGAATTTTTCACGTCTCTAGACCTGTCGGAGGCGTATCAGCACATTCCGATTCAGCAGGAGCATCAGAAATTTCTCAGGTTTGCAGTGCCTATGGGGCATTTCCAGTTTCAGGCGCTTCCGTTTGGCCTAGCTACAGCCCCATGCATGTTCACCAAGGTGATGGTGGTGGTAGCAGCGGCCTTGCAAAAGGAAGGAGTGTTGGTGCACCCTTATCTGGACGATTGGTTGATCAGAGCAAAGTCCTGAGCAGAGAGAGTGGCGGCTATGAACAAGGTGGTGACCTTTTGCAGAGTCTTGGTTGGGTAGTCAACATGGCGAAGAGCAAGCTGGAGCCGTCACAGAGTCTGGAGTACCTGGGGGCGTGCTTCGATACGAGAGTGGGGCGAGTTTTTCTGCCACAGCAGCGGGTGCTGGGGCTCATAAGACTGGTCAGGCACTTTCTCGGGAAGCAGGGCCCCACGGCCTGGGATTACCTACGGTTACTAGGGACCATGGCTGCGACACTTGAGTTGGTTCCGTGGGCGAGGGCCCACATGAGACCGTTGCAGAGGGCGCTATTGAGGAGGTGGTCACATCAAAGGGATCAGCTGTCTTAAAGGCTGCCTTGTCTGCCGCTGACGTGCAAGGCGCTTCAGTGGTGGCTGCGTCCAGGGTGTCTGGAAAAAGGAATGCCCTTCGAGTCGCCTACCTGTATAGCGCTGACGACAGATGTCAGTTTGCTAGGCTGGGGGGCTCACTTTCAGGGGCAATTTGCGCAGGGGCAATGGTCTGAGCTAGAGAAGAGTTGGTCGATCAACAGACTGGAGTTGAGAGCGGTAGTGCGGGCGTTGCAAGTGTTTCGGCCAGCTCTCTGCGGAAAGGCCATTCAAGTGTTCTTGGACAATGCGACTGCGGTAGCTTACATCAACCGTCAAGGAGGCACCAGCAGCGTGGCACTGGAGGCCGAGGCCGAGAGTTTGTTAGAGTGGGCCGAGGACAATCTGGTGGCTTTGTCGGCGGCGCATGTAGCGGGGGTAGACAATGTGGAGGCCGACTTCTTGAGTCGTGTAAGGGTAGACCCGGGGGAGTGGGTTCTACACCCAGACGTGTTCGCGATGCAGGTACATTGATGGAGGACGCCATTAATGGATCTCATGGCGACTTTCCAGTCAGCGAAGGTTGATCGCTTCTTCAGAAGAAGAAGGGAGAGAATGGTGGAAGGCCTGGATGCTCTTCTTCAAGCCTGGCCGGAAGAGCAGCTCCTCTACGTGTTTCCACCTTGGGTGCTGATCGGTCGGGTGCTACAGTGCATAGAGCTACACAAAGGGCAGGTGATCTTGATGGCGCCGGACTGGCCAAGAAGACCGTGGTACGCGGACTTGGTGCGTCTGTTGGTAGGGGAGCCCTGGAGGCTTCTGATGCGAAGGGATCTTCTAACTCAGAGGCCCCTCTGCATGCCTCAGGTGGATCGATTCTCGCTTACGGCTTGGCTCTTGAGAGGGCTAGGATGAGAGCAAAGGGTTATTCAGCGGGGGTGATTTTGACCATGCTGAAAGCTCGGCGGCGGTCTACCTCGTTGGCTTATGTTCGAGTGTGGCGCATCTTTGAAGGATGGTGTGCAGACAGGGGGTTCATACCTTTAAAGGCGTCGGTTCCACAGGTGCTCTCGTTCTTGCAAGATGGCTTTCAGAAAGGCTTGGCGGCCGCTTTGTTAAGAGTTTATTTGGTGGCGCTGTCCTGTTATAGGGGTAAGGTTCAGGGCGAGGCGCTCGGAGGACATGCGGATGTTAAGCATTTTTTGCGGGCAGTAACCCTGTTGCGGCCGCCGCGTAAGCAAATAGTTCCGATGTGGGATCTCCCCTTTGGTGTTGGAGGCATTAGGGAGAGCGCCCTTTGAACCTTTGGCGAAAGCTTCTGTGAAGGATCTCACTCTGAAGGTGATTTTCTTGGTGGCGATTGCTTTGGTGAGGCGAATCTCAGAATTATTTATTTATTTACATTCTCTTATATACCGTGCTATTCTGCATCAGTGCGGTTTACATTGAACAAACTGAAATTACATTGAACAGGGCATTATAACTTGGAGATAACTATTTTACAGGGAACATGGGCTATGGAGGGTTAAGTGGCTTGCCCAAGACCACAAGGAGCACCTGCGGGACTAGAAACCCCAGTCCTTCTGCTCCAAGGTTGCTGTCCTCTAGTGGGATTTGAATCCCCGACCTTCTGGCCTGAAGTACCTTGCCCCAACCACTAGGCCACTCCTCCAATTACAAGCGTTGTTCTGTAGAAAGCCGTTTCTGGTATTCTTCAATACTAAAGTAGTTTTGAGGCCGGTACCATCCTTTTTACCAAACGTGGTTTCGGTTTTTCATATGAATCAAGTGGTATCGTTGTCGGTGTTCGCGGCATGGACAGAGGATCAGGCGGCGCGGCAGTTACATCGGTTGGTTATTAGGCGAGCATTAAAAAGATATATCAGCAGGACGGCCAGTTTCCGTAAGTCCGATAGACTGTTTGTGTTGTTTGAGGGAGCGAGAAAGGGTGAGGCGGCTTCTAAAGCTTCTATTGCCCGATGGTTGAAGGAGGCGATCGCATCGGCCTGTCTGTTAAAAGGCAGGGTGGTCCCGGATGGGCTAAGAGCTCATTCCACTACGGCGCAAGCTGCCTCTTGGGCGGAGTGCAGTCTGGTGCCGGCGGTGGAAATCTGTAAGGCAGCGACCTGGTGGTCTTTGCACTCGTTTGTGAAGCATTACCGTCTGGACATTCAGTCGGAGAGGGATACCTGTTTTGGATCGATGGTGCTTCAGGCTGGTCTAGGAGGGCCCTCCCATTGAATCTATTCACTGCTCTGTTACATCCCAAGAGATTCCGGGACTAGATTGGAGGGACGATCAGGAAGATTAAATTAGACTTACCTGCTAATTGTAGTTCCTGGAGGAACTCCAGTCTAGTCCCGTATCCCACCCTGGTAGGTGAATGGACTAAGGCCTGAAGCAGGACTAACTTAACAGGTAAGAATCTCAATTGACTGGGCGACAGCATAGTTTTTTTCCTAGCCTAGGGAGTAGTTTGGGGATGGTTGGGAGGTCAAGATCCTTAACAGGGAAAGAAGATGGACCTCAGCGCGTAGGACACGTTGCAGAGCATATGTAGATAGTTGGGTTTCTTTAGTGTTCAGTTAGTGGTTTAGAGTGGGGTTCTTTGGTGCAGTTTACTACTGAATGGTTGCTCCGGTGAGTCTGCTTTGTTAATAGGTAACTGGTTTGAGGAGGCAGATCTGGGGCTTATGTACCAGTGACATCACAAGAGTGACGTTTCTCAGTCTCCAAGCTGCTGGAAGAGGATCACAACCCAGAGATTCCGGGACTAGACTGGAGTTCCTCCAGGAACTACAATTAGCAGGTAAGTCTAATTTAATCTTATATGGTTTATTTAAACATATTGATAATAGTGGAGCCCATATAGGAAATAAATCACCCCGTCTAGTCTGTACTGTAAGTTTATGTAAGTGCACTCTTCTCAGTTTGAAATTTTTATTTTTTTTTTGCCCTACCCCACTCTCCCTCTCATTTAGTTTGGCATCTTCATGCTGTTGCCTCCAGCTATGTCTTTTGAACATCAAATTGCTTAGAACTTTTAATCCTTTTTCTTTTCCTTTCAATGGCATTCCAACACAATATAATCATGCAACTGTTTATTACTGTTTTAAATTTGTGTAATAATATTTTTACTTTTTTAGTGGTTTTAGGTTGAAGGTTATTGTTGAAATATCTTTGTTGCTGATGCATATTCTTTATGTGGTTGATTAGGCTGCAGAACAAGCCAAAGCAAGTCCAGCGCTGGTAGCTAAGGACCCTGGTACTACAGCTAGTAAAAAAGAAGAGGATGATCTAGCAAAAGGTGATTATCTATGTGAATTGAGCTAAATGTTTTCTGAGGTCTGCCCTAAAGTGTAGTACTGTATCTCCAGGAACAAGCAGGAATGTAGTCTTCACATAATGGGTATCGTTGGTACCGACGGAGCCTGCGCGGGAACGCTCCCCAATGTCCAATTAGGAAGCTTTTGGAAGCACCCCACAGCGCCTGCGTGCTTCCTTCCCTCCTTTCCCAACTGCCTCTCTCCAGTTTTTCGTTTTCCACGGAGCCGGCAGGTCGCACTTCCTGTCACCGCAGAAAATATTCCATTTATTCTCTTTTTTGTGGTCACATCTGCCTTCCTTCGATGCTACACCGGTACCGCCGTTTTTTTTTTATTTTCCTAAAAAAAAAAAAAAAATATATATATATATATAATATAAAAATACTTTTCCTGGAGTCTTCCAGCTTTTTTCTCCTCTGGTGCCACGCGCCATTTTGGGCACTAGGCCCAACTTTCCTCTATAATGGAAAAACCCGCTTCGGGTTTTAAAAAGTATTCTAAGTGTGGCGGTACCATCTCCGTCACCGACACCCATGAGTGGTGCCTCAAATGTTTAGGTCCTGACCACTCTATCTCCGAGTGTGTTGCCTGTGGGATGATGTCGAAGAGGGGTCGGCAAAACCGAGCTGCTAAACTTAGCACCCTTTTTCCCTCCGATGCAGTATCTGTGGCATCAACATCTTCCAGGACTTCGTCTTCCTCCCATGGATCTCAGGTAACTAAACATAAGTCTGGCCTGTCCTCAAAGGGTAGATCTCCTTCCAAGTATTGAGATGCCTCTGGCGTTGCCCTTGAGGGACTCACACCGGCAAAATTGCCCTGGCAGGAGGCTTCGGCTTCCAAAGCATCATCGGGGCTCCAGGATGTTCTCGAGGCCCCAACCTCAGCAGAAATACTGGTGCCATGCTCTGTGGTTCCGGCCGCTTCGTCCGGTACCAATACCCAGGCATCGGCGGTGTCGATAGACCAGAAATTCTTGGCTATTGAACGCAGTCTGGCGGCTCTTCTCTCGGCATCCATGCCCCTGAAACCGCTTCAGACAATCCAACCGGTACCGGCACCTACATCAGTAACGGGGCCAATTGCATCGACGTCAGCAGGTGGACTACCTGTACCGATGCATGCTATGCCCTCCGGTACTGACAAGTCGATACCGGACCCTGTCGATACCGACTTCGATCGGTACCGGTATCGTGCGTTGCACGATTATCCGGACAGGAGATACTTTGAATCCTCCGACGGGTCTGAGGACTCTGACAGCTCTGTTGATACCAGAGTGTTTCCTCATGAGGATTCTTCCTCTCCAAAACGTAGGATGTCTCCTCCAGAGGATATATCCTTCCAGGAATTTATCCGGGATGTGGCTCGAGGTCTTTCCATCACAGTCGCTCCTGAAACAGAGCCTAGGGCAAAGGAATTGGAGATTTTACAGTATCCTAAAGCTCCCAAAGAGGCAGCTACTTTGCCTATTCAAGAGATCTTGCATGATCTCATGCTAAGGATGTGGGAAACACCTCTCACCACTTCTCCTCATTCTCGTAGGCTCGATACCATGTATCGAGTTCCTCCTTGTCCTGGTTTTCAAAAAACTCAGCTGCCCCACCACTCCATGGTGGTGGAATCAGTTATGAGAAGGATCAAGAGTGCAAAAAGACCCAACAAACCAAGCACGATTCCACGTGCACTCTTGACCCAGTAAGAAACGTGGAATGCAACGAAAAGACGTGTAGAAGTAAAACGCTTTTATTCCTTTATTCCACTTCAGCCACCGGCCCGACACTGGCCATGTTTCGTAAAAACCTTCCTCAGGGGCAATAATGGCTAAAATACATAAAATATACATTTAAAAACAAAAATACTATGAATTGAACTATTGTTAAGAGGAAATAGAGAATGAACTAAAACATATAAATGGAACTTGCCAATATAACACATAAAACAAAACAAAATAAGTACAACCAATACTTGAAGCATAAACAAACAGAGAGAAGTAATAATTAACTTAAAACAGCTGACTAAAAACATAAATATCAATAAAACTATAAATATGGAATTAAAAATTGAATGCATATTACAAATATAAGTCATTCTAAAATAATAAATTATGAAACAATATAATGAACCATAACTTTACATATAAATAAATAAATATGTGTAATAATAAAAACATGGGAAACTTGCCACATATATAAGATAATTTTTGGTACGTCAGCAATAAAAGACAATAACACATATAAATATGAAAATATACGCTTCAAAGGATGTGACTAATAGTAAAACCATTAGTAAAAATAAAGAAAAGACAAACCATACCTGTATGTTGTATGTTTCTACTACTGTAATTGCTCCTCCCTTATTATCATAGGAGAGCCTAAGATGTTGGGAAATAAACAATAATATTAACACACAAGGTAAGAAAAGGGGAGGAGGAAGGATCAGAAAATGAGGGATGAGGACGAGACCCTGACCCTAAAAAAATGATGAAATATATCAATATGGGGAACCCACTCTCAGGGCTAATAACCCAAAAGACAAAAAACTGTAACTGTAACTGAAAATGGTGGGATAGATAATACAAAAAATAGAATTACCTGAATAAAAGTGACTTTTAACCTCAACAGTGTTTTCCTATAACGCCATAGTGCTAATCCTATGAATAAATATTGTAAAAATGCTAAAATTAGTATGTATATTCTGGAATGCATTATGAAAACCATTCAAAAACAGAAAAAATGTGTGCACGCACATAATTAATAAAAATGTATCTTAAACCAAAGGATAAATTGTGCGCTATCCAACTAATACCACCAATGGGCGTTATAAATGAAGAATATCTATTAAACATAAATGTGCAACTAAAAAAACATATATCTAAAATGTATAGAAAAATATAAGACTATCTGTTGCATAAACTCCCCCGAGCTAGAGCCTCTACCAAAACCACAAGTAATGAAGAACAATAAAAAGATATCGTGGTAAATAATGATAATCACGAAGGCTAAGAAAAAGCTTTGTAACATTCCTATGTTACAATAAACTACTGAATCAAAAAATGACCACATTGTACAGGTTTAAAATCAAAGGGTAAAAACACCACTGTTAAACACATATAACCTCCGTAGGAAAGGGAGGAACGCCAACGAATATACACTTGAACTATTCAGGAAAAAACGGATCTAGTAGCTTAATACTATCCATACGGTTTTTTGAGGGCTCAACACAGAGAAGAATGAATGGCAAAAGGTTAAAAACTATTTGTGTACAATAAAATTGAAATAATGATAATCACAAAGGCTAAGAAAAAACTTTGTAACATGCCTATGTTACAATTGATGGCCACATTATACGGGTCTAAAATAAACCAAAGGGTAAAACTACCGCCGTTAAATACATGAAACCTTCAGAGGAAGGGGAGAACCACCAACAAATACACATTTGAACCGTATAAGAAAGGACGGATCTAGTAACTAATTTCTAACTGTCCGTTTTATAAGGCTCAACTCGGAGAGGGATGAATAGCAAAAGATTAAAACTATATATATATATGATAATATAGAATTGGCATCTTATTTATAACAAACATCACCATCACACTAAGATGGAATATAAAACCGCTATGCATCAGACACCTAACAAAATCTTTAAATAAATAATTAAAACCGTGGTAACAAACTAGCAGCTCCCAACTTAATTACATTATCCCATAACATACTTCTATTAAAATAACCAGACTCATAAAATCAAAGAATGTGTAAAAACACTAATAGAGCCGAAAGAACTCACGTAGTAAAAACACTGCTAACTGCATAGAAGTGGCACCGACGCGCACAAGTTGGAAATCAAAAAAACGCCAACATCTGCGCACTGGGCTTCTTTAGAGGGAAAAGAATCGATGACGTAACAATGTATGCAAATGCGAATCATATCTGAATACAACTAGATGTGTGTACCACCATAAGTATATAAAAATGTTTCGCAAATACACTAAATATATGTTAACTACATACAATTACTGTGTAAAAAAGAGTGTTAAGAACTAAACCCGTAAAAAGCAGTCCACACTGAACAATTAAGCCAAAAAAGGGGGATCACATATAAATAGATTACGAAATCGTATTAATAAAACATTAAACCATAAAGAAAAACGTGTAACACTAAATACAAAACTCCCCTAGAGGAACCAACAAACACTAAAAAATGATGTATTGTGAACCAAAAGCGAGGAAAAATAGGAATAAAGGAAAAAAGAGAGACGACAAGGGGGGAGGGGGGGTAAGGAAGGAGAGGGGAAGGGGGAAGGAGGGAGGAGAAGGGGAAGGGAGAAGGGGGAAGGGGAAATAAGACAAAAAATAATTAATTAATTGAATGCAGAGGGAAACCACTATGAAATCATACATATTCCTATGCCACAAGTATAAAAGCTATTATTCATGCAACGTTTGTTAGGAAACTAAAGAAAAACTGAAAAGTCCCTATCCATGTTCAGACCATCAGGATGCAAACTATTTAAATTATAAATATAACGTTGTTCAAGGCGCAAGAGAGTATCATTAATATTACCTCCTCGCCAATTTAATTTAACTTTTTTTATAACAAAATATTTCAAATTGGATAATTTGTGCCCTACTGTTTGCCAATGTGAGACAAGTGGCTTATCTGCAACTAGTATCTTAAGACAACTCCTGTGTTCGATTATTCGAGTACGTACAGGACGTGCAGTTTTACCAACATATAGTTTATTACACGGACACATGATGACGTATATCACGTGACTAGTAGCACAATTAGAAAAGTTATCGAGATAGAATTTACGGTTATTTCCCGGAAGTGAAAAATAATTTTTAATGGTTAACGTGTGTGTGCAAACCGAACATGAACCGCATTGAAAATGCCCCTTATACTTAGAAAGGAATCTGCGTTCAGTAAAGGCTGATGGTACCAATAAATTTTGAAGATTAATATTGCGCTTATGGGCCACAGTGAGGGAGATATTTTGAAAACCTGGAATAGCTTGTATGAGATGCCAATATTTGCGTAGGCATTTACCAATAGTATGAGAGTGATGGGAATAGAGAAGGGAGCAGACCATCCCCACATCAGATGACTTATCCTTGATCTGTAGTAATTCTGCACGTGAGGATTCACGGGCCCTAAAATATGCCTTATCTATCTGTTGACGGGGATAGCCTCTCTCTTCAAACCTAACCTTCATGAGAGAAGCCTGTTTCTCAAAATCCTGATTCGTGGTACAAACTCTCTTGGTACGTAAAAACTGTCCAACTGAAAGGTTATTTTTAAGCGCCATATTGTGAAAACTAGAGTAATGTAGCAACTTATTCCTGTCTGTTGGTTTTCTATATAAATCTGTATGCAGTCCATCCTCAGACTTCACAATAAGTAAATCTAAAAAGGGAATCTGGGAAAAATCGTACGTGAGTTGAAACCGAAGGTTTTGATCACACTCATTGATCCAATTGTTGAACATCCCTAACTTCTCTACAGACCCACGCCAAAGAATAAAGATATCATCTTTATACCTGATCCACCGAACAATATGATCACTGAATGGATTATTATTTCTTATAAACTTATCCTCAAAATCGGATACATAAAGGTTGGCAACATCCGGGGCCATGGATGAACCCATTGCTACGCCCTTCGTTTGTTTGTAAAACAAATCACAAAAACAAAAATAATTATCACACAAAGCAAATCGGGCTAAGTTGACCAAAAATAAAGTGGGAATGCGCCTATGAACCTTTCTCTGAAGCAGAAAGTATTCAATAATGTATAAAGCCTCAGTCTGTGGAATGTTGGTATATAGAGACTCTACGATAGGTCTTTCTGGAGGATTATGCATAGATTTATGAATTTTGGGAATTATATAGATGGTAGGTGTGATGGGAAAATCTACAATCAAAAAATCTTTTTCTTTAGCAGTGAGGTACCCAGCCTCAAACCCGCTTAACGCCATATTATCTATAGATTTTTTTAATGATAAAAAAATCTATAAAAAAAAATCTATAAAAAAAATCAAAAAATAAATATATAAACAAAATCTATAAAAAAAATCTATAAAAAATCTATAAAAAAAATCTATAAAAAAATCTATATATAAAAAAAAAATCTATAGATAATATGGTGTTAAGCGGGTTTGAGGCTGGGTACCTTAGGCATAGCCTCTCCATCCCTGCTCTCCCAACCCTGCACAGGAGGTCGCCTCGCCCTGTTTGCCCACCAGTGGCCACTCATCACTGGAGACAGTTGGGTGTTAAGCATAGTCCACAAGGGCTATCTACTACACTTCCAACAACTGCCTCCTCCATACTTTCCAGAGGAGCCTCCAAGGCCTCCCCTGCACACAGATCTTCTCCTTCAGGAGCTCCAAGGTCTGTTGGTGGACAGGGCGGTGGAGCCTGTGCCTCCCCACTTGCAAGGTCAAGGGTTCTACTCCAGGTATTTCCTGGTACCCAAAAGAACCGGTGGCCTTCGGCCTATTTTAGACCTCAGAAACCTAAACAAATTCCTAGAGAAGGAAAAGTTCAAGATGATTACTCTTGGAACACTTCTGCCCTACCTCCAGCAGGGAGATTGGCTATGCTCATTAGATCTAAAGGATGCATACACTCACATCCTCATTCATCCAGACCACAGAAAGTACCTCGGGTTCATTGTGGGAGGAAACCATTATCAGTACAGAGTACTACCTTTTGGCCTCACCTCCGCTCCCAGGTTCTTTACCAAATACCTGGCATTGGTGGAGACCTACCTAAGAAATCAGGGAGTCTTTGTCTTCCCTTATCTGGACGACTGGCTCATAAGAGGTCAGATGTGCCAGGAGGCCCGACAGGCCACCCTCAGAACTATTGCTCTTCTTCAAAGATTGGGGTTTGTCATAAACTTCGCAAAGTCCACTTTGCTCCCCTCCCAGAACTTGGAGTTCATAGGGGCGAGGTTGGACTCTCTGCTGGCAAAGGCATTCTTGCCAGAAGACAGAGCCCAAAGACTGATTAACTTAGCAAACCGGTTTCTCAGCAGGTCACTGGTCTCCGCCAGACTCTGCCTGAGGCTTCTTGGCCACATGGCTTCGACAGTACATGTGACCCCCAATGCCAGGCTCCATATGAGGCCTACACAGTGGTGCCTTCGGACTCAGTGGTCACAGGTCACAGGCCACAGGCAGCCTCAGAGACAGGATAAGGGTGTCCAGACAATTTCTGAACTCCCTCAGCTGGTGGATGCACCCACCCAATCTGCTGCAAGGGGTGCCTTTTCAGATTCCTGGGTTCACAGTGGTGTTGACCATGGATGCCTCCCTGCAGGGCTGGGGAGCTCATTGTATAGGCAAGTGCACCCAGGGCCTGTGGTCTCCCTGGGAAGCCGCACAGCAAATCAATCTACTGGAACTCAGAGCTATTCGGTTAGCCCTCAAGACTTTCTCTCCAACCCTGGCTCATCAGTCTGTCCTAGTTCAAACAGACAACCAGGTAGCCATGTTTTATGTGAACAAGCAGGGTGGAACTGGGTCCAGGCTCCTTTGTCAGGAAGCACAGGACCTTTGCTTGTTTGCCCTCCAGCACAACATGCTCCTCAAGGCTGTGTACCTCCCTGGCCAGGAAAACTACCTGGCGGACAGGTTGAGCAGGATTCTGCAGCCCCACGAGTGGCAGCTCCATCCTTTGGTGGTTCAGAGGATTTTCCTGAAATGGGGACTTCCATCCATAGATCTGTTTGCCAGTCCACTGAACAAACAGCTGCCGAAGTTCTGCTCCAGACAACCGCATCCTCTGCGGATAGCGGCAGATGCTTTTCTGATCCCATGGTCTCAGGGCCTCCTGTATGCGTTTCCTCCCACGCCCTTGGTGGCCCGAACCCTGTTCAAGATTCTTCAGGACAAGGCCTCGGTCCTGCTGGTAGCTCCCAGGTGGACGAGACCCTTGGTTTCCACTTCTGCTTCAGCTGGCAGTGGCCCCCCCCCCACTGCCTCTGCGGTTGCAACCCAACCTTCTCTCTCAGGATCAGGGTTCCCTTCTGCACCCCAATCTCAAAGCTCTCAATTTGATGGCCTGGAGGCTGCAAGGGTAGTTTTAGCTCAGGACGTTGAAGAGGTTGTCCTAGCCTCTAGGAAACAGTCCACTAGGAAAACCTATGCTCTCAAATGGAAAAGGTTTTCTGTGTGGTGTCAGCTACGTACAGAGGATCCCTTCTTGTGTACTGTACCAGTAGTGCTTCAGTACTTACTGCACTTATCAAATTAGGGACTTAAGTCCAATTCTGTTCGGGTCCACTTCTCAGCTCTAGCAGCTCACCACTCACTTGTGGAAGGACATTCTCTGTCGGTTCACCCCTTGGTGTCCCGCTTCCTCAGAGGCTTGCTTTTGCTCAAGCCTCCAATCCGTCCTCCTGCTCCTAAGTGGGAGTTGAATGTGGTCTTGCAGCAACTGACTCGCCCACCTTTTGAGCCGATGGCTACTTGCCCTCTACGCTTCCTATCCTGGAAGACACTCTTCTTGATAGCCCTAACCTCGGCCAGGTGAGTGAGTGAGCTTCAGGCCCTGGTCTTTGACAGGCCTTACACCCGCTTCTATCGGAACAGGGTAGTCCTTAGGACTCATCCAAAGTTCCTCCCTAAAGTGGTCTCCTCCTTCCACCTTAACCAAGAGGTGGTTCTTCCAACATTCTTCCCTAGGCCTCATGCAAGCCAGCCTGAAGCAGTTCTGCATACCCTGGACTGTAGGAGGGCCTTATCCTTCTACCTGGATCGTACGCAGGGGCATAGAAGGGCTACTCAGCTCTTCATATCTTTTGACCCTAATAATTTGGGGTTAGCTGTGTCCAAGCATACCTTGTCTACCTGGGTGGCTGACTGTATCACCTGGGCTTACAGGGCGGCTGACCTTCCTTTGCAGGGTCGGGTCACGGCCCATCGTGTCAGGGCAATGGCTGCCTCAGTGGCTCACCTCCGCTCTGTACCGTTGGTAGACATCTGCAGGGCTGCAACTTGGTCCTCAAGCCAGACATTTGCGGCCAATTACTGTCTGGAGAGGGAGTCCCATAGGGACAGTGCTTTTGGCCAGGCAGTACTCCGGAATCTCTTTGAGGTATAGGCAACTCCTGCCCTCCAGCCCTCCGTTTGGCTACCGGTGGAGGTTCTGTCAGTGAAAAACCTTTCTTTGAAGCTGGGACTAGAGGGAGTTCTCTTGTTCAGCCTGGGTTCCCTGGTAGCCCAGAGCTAGGGAGTCACCCATATGTGAGGACTGACTTCCTGCTTGGTCCTGGAGAAAGAGTAGTTACTCACCTGTAACAGGTGTTCTCCAGGAGCAGCAGGAATCAGTCCTCACAACCAATGTTCCCTCTAATTTTCTGTAGGCTGTGTGCGCATAAAATATCAGCTGTGCAGCTTTTGAAGGAAGGTTAAATTTTTGTGCGCCACATAACGACACTTGGAGTTATATAATTTAAAATTTGACTACACTTCAGAATACAGTATGTACACCACATTAATTTTAATCAAATTAAATGAAAATAGACGATTACTAAATGAAGCTGAAAATTTCTAGTAATTACAATCACAACTTTTACATTTTAAGACATCTGTGTTTTCTATCAGAATCAGAACCGTAATTTTTGTGCGCTCTGTTGTAAAGTATGTGCGCTCGCTCGACGAGGTGTGTGCGCGCGCACACGCGCACAGCTTAGAGGGAATAGTGCTCACAACCCTCCCTCCTCCCCTGGGAGTTGCAGTTGTACATAGTTTCTTTTTACATTTTTGTGTGCTGTTTTTAGCTATGTCATTTGACTGAGCAAGATGGCACCTTTAGGCGGGAAGGGAACCGCGCATGCGTGCCTGCATTCACAAAGGCTTTCTTGGAAAGCTGGGGAAATGCTTCGCAGGGGCTTCATCGATGTCGATGTCACCCATATGTGAGGACTGATTTCTGCTGCTCCTGGAGAACACCTGTTACAGGTGAGTAACTACTCTTTCGCAGAAGGGTCGTCTTAACCCTTTTGCAATACCTCTGGAATCATTACTGGAATATCTCCTTCATTTGTCTAACACAGGGCTTAAGACCAATTGAGTGAGAGTTCATCTGAGTGCTATTGCAACTTCTCTCAAACCTTTAAATGGGCAACCCTATTTCCTCTCATCCCATCATAGCGAGATGTATGAGAGGCCTTCTTCTAACCAAGCCTCCTATTAAGCCACCACCGGTGGCATGGGATTTAAATCTGGTTCTTGGCCAGCTCATGAAGCCACCTTTTGAACCATTAGCTACTACCTCTTTGAAATTCCTTTCCTGGAAGGTTATTTTTCTTATTGCAATCACATCAGCACGTCGCATTAGTGAATTGCAAGCATTGGTGGCTGATCCTCCTTATACAAGGTTCCATCATGATAAGGTAGTCCTTAGGACTCATCCTCACTTTATGCCAAAGGTGGTTTCACCTTTTCATTTAAACCAATCAGTTTACCTTCCTGTTTTTTTCCCAAGGCCTCATGCCTCTAATGCAGAAAGGAATCTTCATACTTTGGACTGTAACAGAGCTTTGGCCTTTTACTTGCAAAGGACTCAGCAACATAGAAAGTCCTACCAACTCTTTGTTGCTTTTGATCCTAGTTATTTACGGCTTCCAGTCTCCAAAAGGACACTGTCCAACTGGATTGTGCAGTGTATATCTTTTGCCTGTCGGAGTAAGAACCTTCCTCTTGAAGGCCATGTCACAGCACACAATGTGAGAGCCATGGCAGCCTCTATGGCTCATCTTCACTCTCTGTCTATCGACGACATCTGTCGTGCAGCTACATGGGCCTCGGTTCATACCTTCACAGCCCATTACTGCTTGGACAAGGACTCCCGCCAGGATGCCTTGTTTGGTCAGGCTATTCTTCAACACCTGTTCCATACTTAATCAACTCCTACCCACCATCCCTGGTAGGATGCCAGAGATCCATGGGGGGAAGTGGAGCCCTTACGAAAGGGCACACAACCTCTGGGGTTTCTCCCTGGCATCTATAGCTCGGGAGTTCCCATATGTGAAGACTACATTCCTGCTTGTTCCTGGAAATAGCATAGTTACTCACCTGTAACAGGTGATCTCCGGTAACAGCAGGAATTTAGTCTTCACAACCCACCCATCTCCCCTAGGAGTTGTATCTCTCTATCTCTCTTCTTCTCTTTCCCTCTCTCTCTCTTTCTTTGTCTCAGCTTTAAACTCAACTGGAGAGAGACAGTTGGGAAAGGCGGGAAGGCAGCACACAGGTGCTGTGGGGTGCTTCCAAAAGCTTCCTAATTGGACGCTGGGGAGCGTTACCGTGCAGGCTCCGTCGGTACCGACGATACCCATATGTGAAGACTAAATTTCTGCTGTTCCCAGAGATCACCTGTTACAGGTGAGTAACTATGCTTTTTCAGTTCACTCTCATTTCCTTTCAAATATGTTATGAGTTTGTATTCTTGTTAACTTTAGGGCTTCAGTGTGCATATGGTCCAAATAGGTTCATTCTGAATTTAAAAGCAAATATTTTGAGACATTGGTTATTTTATTTTGTCAGTCATATTTAATAGTTTTAAAATATTTCCTGTTAAAAACAAGCTCCCCATACTTTGATGTACACATCAATGATTTCTTCTTTCATTTTACAGTACTGTTTTGTTTTTTAAATTTTCTTTACTTTGGTTTTCCCATTTACTGCTTTTCTTTCTCCTTTTTTTTATAATTTATCAATTGTGCCCTGTATCTTACTGAAACAGCAGATAACGCCATGGGCCAGCCAGTTTACTCATTTGTCCCTGCCTACTGTCGTACCATCTTTCTGAAACTTAGATTGCGCTTTCTCTGACAGTTCTCCTTTATAGTAGTCCAGAAATTCTGGTTCCCTCAAAATATGACTTTCAATTCTGTGCAGTTTTGATTAGTGTAAAGTTTATTGGCAAACACAACAGTCCACAGTTCTTATTAGTGTAAAGCTTTATGATGAATAAAACAGTCCCAGTAGCTTTCAACTCATTGTCCTGTTTTGAGCAATCATCTGGCTACATACTGCTGCCACCAACATTGCACACTCTGTCAGCAGTAGTGTGTGTTTTTGTCCCCACAGACAGGATGGTTTCCCTGCTATAGTGCTAGTCTGTTCTGATAGCTTGCAGTTTCTAGAAATATCCAAACCGTAATAAATGTGGATTTTTTTTCTCCCACAGCTAAGCTGTTTTTTCTTTATTTGATTGATTTTATTTGATATGCCACTTTTCATTAAGACAGCAATGCATTGTATAGTCTTGTAATAGAGCAGGGAAATAATGTTAACAATTTTACATTAACAATCAATATGAAAATAGCACAGCAATATTTAACCAGGAGATATGAGTGGTATAAGAAACTTCAACTAGGCAGAAACGCTGTTGGACTGAAGATCAGCTCATGGGGAGTTAATCCTGGATAAAATTTGGAAAGACCATCTCCAGGAACAAGCAGGAAAGTAGTCTTCACATATGGGTGATGTTGGTACCGACGGAGCCCGCACGGGAACGCTCCCCAGCGTCCAATAGGAATGCTTTTGGGAGCATCCCACTGTGCCTGCGTAGCTGCCTTCCTGCCTTTCCAGCTCTCCCTCCTCAGTTCTTCATTTTCCACAGAGCCGACAAGAAGCAATTCCTGTCACCACAGAAAATTTGTCCTTTCTTATTTTTTTGTGGTCGCGTCTGCCTTCCCGTCGACGCTGTTACCAACCCCCGTTGGTGATTTCTTTCTTACTTAAAAAAAAAAATCTGTGAGGGAAAGAATTATTTCTTTTCTTCAGGTGCATCAACGCCATCTTAGGCCTCCCCTTTTGTTACAGACAAAATGGATAAACCATCCAGTGGTTTTAAGAAGTGTTCCAAATGTGGCAGTATCATTTCAGCCACAGACCCATAACTGGTGTCTTAAATGCTTAGGACCGGATCATCAACGGTCAGAATGTCCTCTTTGTAGGAAGATGACAAAGAGAGGCCTACAGAATCCAACTGCAAAGCTGGACACCCTCTTTGCCTCCGATGCAATATCTTTAGCATCGACGTCAGCGAGAGCTTCATCTTTCTCCCAAGAATCTCAGGTATCGAAACCTAAGTCTTCATCGAAGACTGGCTGGCCCTCCAAGGGTAGATCTCCTTCTAAGCATCGAGTTGCCTTGGGTGTTTCCCTGGAGGGGGACACACCGGCCAAACAACCCCAGTGGGAGGACCTTTCCTCCAAAGTCTTAGTGGGGTTCCAGGATGCTCCCAAGGCCTCCACCTCTGGAGAGCTCCTGGTGCCATGCTCAGGGATCGTGGCCTGCAATTCCAGTACCGAAACCCAAGTATCATCAAGCTCCATGGATCAACATATCCTGGCCATTGAGCAGAGCTTAGCGGCTTTACTGGCGGCTTCGGTACCAGTAAAACCTTTAAAGTTGATTCCGCAGGCATCGGCACCAGCTCCGGTACCGACACAACCTGCATTGTTTTTTTTGCCGCTTACCACGCTACTACCCATGCCGGCCCTCAAATCCATTTCTGGTACTGAGGTGCCGGCATCAAAAGTCTCAGTTACTGGTTGATACTTTGAGTCTTCGGATTACCATTCGTCTGATGAATCGGCCAGTACCCGGGACAGGAGAACTATCCCAGAAGACCCATCTCAGTCTCCACAACGTTGCATGTTCCCTCCAGAGGACATGTCTTTTCAAGACTTTATTTGCGATGTTGCTTGGGGTCTGTCCATAACAATGACATCAGAGAAAGAGCCTAGGGCCGAAGAACTTGAAATTCTTCAATACCCTACAGCCCCGAAGGAAGCTGCTATGCTTCCTATCCATCGCATACTTCATGACCTTATGCTTCGTATGTGGGAGACACCCCTTACCATTTCTCCACATACCCGACACCATGTACCGGGTACCGGAGTGTCCCGTTTTTCAAAAGACTCAATTGCCGCACCATTCCATGGTGGTGGAATCGGCAATGCGTTGAATAAAGAGTGCTAAGACACATTCCTCGAATCCTCCAGGTAGGGAATAGAGAACCCTCACTGCCTTTGGTCGACGTTGTTTCCAGGCCTTCATGTTATCGGCCAGGATCAGTTCCTACATACTCTATATGGGTATGTTCCTTGGATAGGTGGCTAAGGATTTGGAGTTAATGGTCCTCTTTTCCCCAATGACAAGAGAACAGATTATTTCACCCTTGTAAAGCATGCTCAGAATGTTTCAAAGTTGACAGGGCAACTTTTGACTTTTTGAGTGCATCAGCAGAACTTCATCCATTTGCATCGGTGCACGCAGGATTGCTTGGCTCCAAACTTCGGATCTTGAACAATGGGTTCAAGATAAGCTGTGTAATATCCCTTGCACCAGTGAAAACCTTTTTGGCAAGGATTGGCAGGACAAGGCCTCTCAGTTAGAATCCGAGAACACCACTCTTAATAGCTTATCTAGATCTACTGCCAACCCAGCTAGGAAAAAAGCAGCAAAAAAAGCTTTTTTTCAATAAGAAGAAGTAGTACTATCCTTCTTGTACCCCTGCTGTACAGTGTCAACACCATGCTCCTCAGAAGGGGCAGCAGCCATCAAAGCAGCAAAAGAAGGCTCAGACTCCTAAGTCACAGCCACCTCAGCAGACCCAGCCTCCTCAGGGTCTTTGGCTCCTTTCTGGAGAACATAGCCATTCTGCCTCTGGAGATTCCCGATCCCGTCCACATCCCCGGCAGACTCTGTCACTTTGCCCACAGGTGACATCTTACCACATCAGAGCAGTGAACACTGTCCATAGTATGGGAGGGGTACAAGCTTCATTTATGAAGTCTATACCCCCCCGGACTCCTCCAAGAGAGTTCCGCTCTCAGCCCCCCCTCGCTGCTCTTTTGCTGCAAGAGGTCATCTCCCTTCTCTTACAGGGCGTAATAGAGAAGTTCCACCATCCCAGCAGGGAATGGGCTTTTATTCTCCATATTTCCTCATTCTGAAGAAAACAGGAGGGTACAGACCCATTCTGGACCTCAGAGAACTGAACAAGTACCTAGTATGGGAGAAGTTCAAGATGATCTCCCTATGGGCCCTTCTCCCCTTTCTCCAGAGTCAGGATTGGCTCTGTTTTCTAGATCTAAAGGAGGCATATACTACTTCACTCACAGCACAAAAAGTTCCTGCGCTTCATGTTCAAAGGGAGACATTATCAATACAGCATCCTGCCTTTCAGCCTCTCCTCTGTCCCAAGAGTCTTCACAAAATGCATGGCGGTAGTAGCCACATTCCTAAGGACTCTTGGGATATTTGTCTTCCCTCACTTAGACGACTGGCTCATTCAAGCAAACACCTCTCTAGAGGCCAGCCTTTCCCTCTCGCGCACCATGCAGGTACTGCAACACTTGGGATTTGTAATAAATTTTCCAAAGTCCCAAATCGTTCCCTCTCAAACTCTAGAGTTTATTGGGGCTCTTTTAGACACTCAAAAATCAAAGGCATTTCTGTCCCAACCCCCCTGCGCGCGACTTAATCAGCATCTCAGGCATGCCTCAAGAACTTTCTCACTGCTTGAGAAATACTACAACTTCTGGGTTATATGGCATCAACAGTGCATGTTGTTCCATATGCTCGTTTACATATGCGCGCGGCTCAATGGACACTGGCTTCCCAGTGGTCTCAAGCATTTGGGTCGCCTGGGAGACAAAATAATGTTCTCTGCCCACTTAATCTCATCTCTCCAGTGGTGGCAAGCCCCAGAAAACCACCTGGTAGGGTTGCCTTTTCAGATGCCAGCACATCAATGTACCCTAACTACGGATGTGTCCAAATTGGGCTGGGGAGCGCATCTGGACAGTCTCTCCATTCAGGGACTCTGGTCTCATCAGGAGCCACAACTCCACATAAATCTGCTGGAGCTCGGAGCCATTCACAATGCTCTCAAGGTCCTCCAGGACACCTTCGGTTCCACACAGTTCTAGTCCAGACAGACAATCAAGTAGCCATGTTCTGCTTGAACAAGCAGGGCAGAACAGGCTCTTGGACCCTCTGCAGCAAGGCCATGCATCTGTGGTCTTTTGCCATACAGCATCGCATTCTCCTGCATGCGATGTATCTTCTGGGCAAACACAATGTCTTGGCGGACAAATTGAGTCGATTCCTTATACCTCACGAGTGGTCTCTCCATGCAAACAAAGTTACTCACATTTTTGAAATCTGGGGAACCCCAGAGATAGACCTATTCACAAGTCCTCAGAATTCCAAGCTTCCTCACTTTTGCTCCAGGACTCCTGCACTGGACAGCCAGCAGGTGAATGCTTTTCACCTCCACTGGGATCCAAGGCTTCCTATATGCCTTCCCTCCCATTCCCCTCATTCCCAAGACTCTCTTCAAACTCCAGAGAGAAGGGGCTGCATGATACTCATAGCCCCACGGTAGCCATGACAACCATGGTATCCTCTCCTGCTACGTCTGTCTCGGACTCAACCCATAGATCTGGGGTCTGCTCCAGATCTCCTCTCGAGGGTCATGTCACTGCACATAATGTTCGGGCCATGGCTGCTTCTATGGCAAATCTATGCTCTGTAGCAATTGATGAGCTATGCAAAGCAGCAACTTGGTCTTCTGTCCACACTTTTGCTGCTCACTATTGCCTGGACAAGGACTCCCACCGGGATGCCTTGTTTTGCCAAGCTGTCCTCCAGCATCTCTTTCAGACTTAGTTCAACTCCTGCCCTCCGTCCCGGGTTTTGATACCAGACATCCTTGGGGGATACATGACCTCCTTAGTTATATCTGTGATCCACAGCTGATTCTGAAGTCATCTCCCTGACATCTCCGAGTTAGGGAGTCCCATTTTTGAAGACTACATTCCTGCTTGTTCCTGGAGATAGTGTAGTTAGTCACGTGAAACAGGTGATCTCCGGGAACAGCAGGAATTTAGTCTTCACAACCCACCCTCCTCCCCTAGGAGTTATGTCGTCTTCTTCTTCTCCTCCTCCTCTCCTTTTATCTCAGCTACAAACTCGACTGTGGAGGGAGAGCTGGAAAGGTCGGAAGACAGCTACGCAGGCGCAGTGGAATGCTCCCAAAAGCTTTCCTATTGGATGCTGGGTAGAGTTCCCGCATGGGCTCCATCGGTACCAATGTCACCCATATGTGAAGACTAAATTCCTGCTGTTCCCAGAGATCACCTGTTACAGTTGAGTAACTACGCTTTATAGAATCACCAGGTCTTTACCCCTTTCTTAAACTGTTTCTATTAAACAGCATACAACTATAATATATAACAATTTGGTTCTAAAACCCATCAGTAGGGCATCCCATAATGATTGGGCAGCACAGCTAAACACAGTGTTCCAAGAATGAGCAAGATGCAGCTTTCTAAAAGAGAGAACCACCAACCAGTTCCCTTCTGGTGACTGTAGACTATGAGTAGGATGGTAGGGAACTAGGCAAGATGAGAGGTAAACCTCTATTGAGGACTCTGTGAATAATAATCAGGATCTTGAAATGGATATGCTATTCGGTGAGGAGGGGAGACATGGGCAATCTTCTTAATGTGATAAATTATTTTTACAGCTGTATTTTGGACCAGTTGGAGACATTTTTGTCTGTGCCTCTAGGCTTTGCTAGCAGCCTAAAACTTCTGGAAACATCCAAACAAATAGTAGCAACTGACTTTCACCCACAGTCATGCTGGCTTTAGTCTGGAGCAGAACCCCTAATAGGCTCTTGTCCTCCCCTGCTGCCTCTTCCTTCCATGCTCCAAGTTCCCTTTTCTCACAAATGGGTTTTTCTTCACAAACTGCTTTTCTTCAACTTTCAGCATCACCTCTGTGGGAACACCCAGGCACTAACCTCCCACTGGCAGGGCTCTACCTGGATTGCGCATTCCTTCAGTGCTGGCTGAGCTGACCACCGGAAGACTTCTCTGGTCGTCCTCCTTACACAGCCCCTTCTGAACTACCAAGTCCTTTATGTTCCACAGGTAGTGTTTGGAGACTTCACCCTACTCTGAGTTGTCTCCTCTAGCGTCCTTTTCCCTTCTGGGAATTGTAGTCTTCATTAACAACTCTTTCCTTTCACCTGTTCTGGGGAAATCCTTTCTGCTTGTCTACCAAATGGAATATAAATTACATCACACTACTTATCACAAGTCTTAATCTATGGTCGTCTTCCTCTTTCTTCCTGCCACTCTGGTTTCTTTTTGTGTATTCATTCATGCTTGACCTTTGCTCCTGCTTTGGCTCAAGCATGAAGTTTGACATTTTTAGCACTCGCTTTAATAATTATTCTTCTGTTCTTTACTCTATCCTTCTTATCCATCTTATCCATCTTCGCCTTTTGTGGAGTGGAGGAGTAGCCTAGTGGTTGGGGCAAGGTACTTCAGGCCGGAAGGTCGGGGGTTCAAATCCCACTAAAGGACAGCAACCTTGGGCCGGAAGGACTGGGGTTTCTAGTCCCACAGGTGCTCCTTGTGGTCTTGGGCAAGCCACTTAACCCTCCATAGCCCATGTTCCCTGTAAAATAGTTATCTCCAAGTTATAATGCCCTGTTCAATGTAATTTCAGTTTGTTCAATGTAAACCGCACTGATGCAGAATAGCGCGGTATATAAGAGAATGTAAATAAAATAAATAAATAAATAAATATAAAATAAAATTTTCATAACCCATTTATTCTTATCCCTTTGTTTTTACTCTCCTCTGAATGTCTGATCTTTGCCCCTCTTTCTCACCATCCGTTCCTCTCTCCTTTCTATCCTATTTAGATCAAGAAAAATGATAGTGGTAGCGAAGACAATGTGAGAGGGTACACTTAACTATCCTTTTGGGAACGTTGATAGGAAGAATATCTTAGTGACTATGAAATAACATCTAGAGCTGACTCCCCCCCCCCCCCCGCTCTCTCTCTCTCTCTCTCTCTCTCTCTCTCTTTGACCTGAACACCTGCTCAGAGAGATCCTGCTTGGTTCTCATCCCAGTCCTAGGGACACATCTAGCTAGTCAAGTTTTCAGGATAACTACAGTGAATATTCATTAAAGAAATTTGTATGTACTACCTGTTGAATGCAAATCTCTTGCATTCATATTCATTTTGGTTTTCCTAAAAACCTGACTAGATGTGTCCTGAAGACTGGGTTGAGAACCTCTGCCTTAGTGAATGCATGGGATCTAGTTCTGATTTCTCTCTTTAGTTCACTAAGCAACAGGACTAAATCTTTGTTTGTGCAGTGGAATGAAACCAAGGCAGCTCAGCTTGCCTCCTTAACATAGAACTATATGGTCATCCTAGCTTTAAATAGGAGGGTAAAAATAGCAATAGTGCACTTTAAATCATGAATGCACCTTACAGGGCTCTTAACTCTGCTCTACCAAGGTGAAAATGTTGCTGCAATTTCCAGCTAAGTTACCTGCTGTTCATGTTGGATATGACTTAGGCTTAATGCCTTTCAATGCCATTCTGAGGCGAGAAACTTAGCCAAGTGCTGCTTTAAAAAATGACTTTTACTGATTTCTGCTTAATGTATAAAAAGAGGGCATTTCAAATCTTGGTTTATGTGGGTGGAGAGGTATATGAAAAAAATAGAAAATCGTGTAGGCCAGAATTAACAGTAGACAGATCATTGGTTTTATATTGCCATACCTGGATATAATCTGTTTAGGAAGGATAGAGAAAGCAGGAAAGTAGTAGCTGCCATCCTCTGTGTCACAAAAATTATTTAAGCAGCTGAAATGCAGTGGACTTGGAGAAAAGAAGCAGCACTGTGGATTGGTTTGGAAAGAGGAAATGGTACCACCATCCATACTGATGTAGTTTATAGACCTCCAACACAATGGAAAAAATAGAAAGAAACTTGATCAATGATATTTCAAAGGTAATAAAAAAGGTTGAGGTGGTGATCCTGAGAGACTTTAATCTGCCAGATGTGGATAGAAGTATCCCATCTGTGAATATGGAAAGAAGTAGGAAGATCATGGATGACTTACACGAGGCGTTCCTCAGGCAACTGGCAAAGGAACCCATCAGGGAAGGGTCAATCTCCAGGAACAAGCAGGAATGTAGTCTTCACATATGGGTATCGTCGGTACCGACAGAGACTGCGCGGGAACGCTCCCCAACATCCAATTAGAAAGCTTTTGGGAGCATCCCACAGTGCCTGCGTGCTGCCTTCCCGCCTTTCCCAACTGCCTCTCTCCAGTTCTTCGTTTTCCGCGGAGCTGGCAGGGCATCGTTCCTGTTACAGCAGAAACTTTTTCCCTATTCTCCTTTTTTGTGGTCACGTCTGCCTTCCCTCGACGCTATACCGGTACCGCCGGTTCTTTCTTTCTTTCTTTAAAAAAAAAAAAAAGGTATTTTTTTTTCCAAACTTTTCTTCCTCAGGTGCACGCGCCATTTTGGGCCTTAGGCCCCAAATTTTTCCTTCACTATGGAAAAACCCGCTTCGGGTTTTAAGAAGTGCACCAAGTGTGGCGGTACCATCACCGACACCCATGAGTGGTGTCTTAAATGTTTAGGTCCTGACCACTCCATCTCGGAGTGTATGGCCTGTGCCATGATGTCCAAGAGGGGTTGACAAAACCGAGCTGCTAAGCTCAGCACCCTTTTTCCCTCCGATGCAGCCTATGTGGCATTGATGTCGTCCAGGGCTTCATCTTCCTCCCATGGATCTCAGGTAACTAAACATAAGTCTAGCCGGTCCTCAAAGGGTAGATCTCCTTTCAAGCATCGAGATGCCTCTGGCGTTGCCCTTGAGGGTTCTGTACCGGCAAAACTGCCCCGGTGAGAGGCTTCAGCTTCCAAAGCATTATCAGGGCTCCAGGATGTTCTTGAGGCCTCGACCTCGGCAGAACTACTGGTGCCATGCTCTGGGGTACCGGCTGCTTTCTCCAGTACCGATACCCAGGCATCGGCAGTGTCGATAGACCAGAGGTTCCTGGCTATTGAACGCAGTCTGGCGGCTCTCCTTGCGGCATCGACACCCTTTGAACCGCGTCAGACAGTTCAACCGATATCGGCACCGGTACCGACAGTATCGACATCGGTGTCTGCTTTTCCGGCACCCAGTCATGCTATGCCTTCCGGTACCGATTACCCCCGGCACCGACTTCGATCGGTACAGGTATCGTGCTCTACAAGAGCATCCGGACAGAAGGTACTTCGAATTCTCGGAAGAGTCTGAGGATTCTGACAGCTCCGTCGGTACCGGAGTACTTCTCCCGGAGGAGCTTTCCTCTCCTAAACGCAGGATGTCTCATCCAGAAGATATCTCCTTTCAGGACTTTATCAGGGAGGTGGCTTGAAGTCTTTCTATTACTGTGGCTCCTGAAACAGAGCCCAGGGCAAAGGAGTTGGAGATTCTGCAATATCCCAAAGCTCCTAAGGAGGCAGCTACTTTGCCTATCCATGAGATCTTACATGATCTCATGTTGAGAATTTGGGAAACACCTCTTACCACCTCTCCTCACTCTCGTAGACTGGATACCATGTATCGAGTGCCTCCGTGTCCTGGTTTCCAGAAATCTCAGTTTCCTCACCACTCTATTGTAGTGGAATCAGCTATGAGAAGGATCAGAAGTGCAAAGAGGCATGCCTCTAATCCTCCAGGACGTAAGTGTTGAACTTTGGATGCCTTTGGACGTCGTACTTTCCAGGCTTCCATGCTTTCTGCCAGGATCAGTTCCTATATTTTTTGTATATGGGAATGTTCCTTAAGGAAGTCACTGGAGATTTAGAGGTTTTGAGCCCTCTTCTTCCTGATAAAAAGCAGGTTTTTCTCACACTGGTTAAACATGCCCAGGACGTTTCTAAGTTTGTCAATTGTGCAGCTTTTGACTGTTTTGAGTGCATAAGCAGAACCTCTGCCATTGCCGTAGGTGCACGTAGAATTGCATCCGACTTGGAGCTCTGGGTGCAGGACAAACTGGGCAATATCCTTTGTACAGGTGAGAATCTATTCAGCAAGAATTGGCAAGAGAAGGCCAATGAATTGGAGGCTGACAACTCCACTTTGGATAGATTGTCCAAAGCCACAGCTGATCATGCAAGGAGGAAATCTCTCAAGAAACCATTCTTCTCCAAAAAGAAGAGGTTTTATCCTCCTTATTCCCAGCAAGGACGTTCTGCAGGTCGACCTTCCCGAAAGAGTCAGCAACCACCTAAACAAAGGAAAGCAAAGACTGCTAAGCCTCAACAGTCTCAGCAGTCTCAGCCTCCACAAGGCCTTTGACTTCCATCTAGAGAACTTAGCCTTCCTGGCTCTCAATGGTCCCGAGCCTTCCACCATTCCAGGAAGGTTGTGTCACTTTGCCCCAGATGGGGCAGATAACAGCAGAGCATTGGACTCTCTCCATTATAAAAGAGGAGTACAAGCTTCACTTTCTGCATGTGCCCCCTCCCACAGTGGTAAGACAGTTCAATTCTCAGACCTCTCTCATCAGTCTGCTAGATTAAGAGGTTGCTATGCTTCTTGCCCAAGGGGCAATGGAAGAAGTACCCACTCCTCAACAGGGTACTGGGTTTTACTCCCCCTATTTCCTTATCCCAAAGAAAACAGGGGGACACAGACCTATTGTAGACCTCAGAGAATTGAACAGATTCCTGTTCAAAGAGAAATTCAAGATGATTTCTCTGGGAACTCTGCTGCCATACCTTCAGAGTCAGTATTGGCTTTGTTCTCTAGATCTCAAGGATGCGTACACTCATGTTCTTATCCATCCAACTCCCAGAAAGTTCCTTCGGCACCTTTTTCAAGGAAAGCACTACCAATACAGGGTGTTTCCTTTTGGCCTGGCCTCAGCACCAAGGGTGTTTACGAAATGCATGGCTGTGGTAACAGCATTTCTTCATACTCTAGGAATATTTGTCTTCCCCTACTTAGACGACTGGCTCATTCGAGCTCCATCAGAGTCAGAGACCAGGACTTCTCTATCTTGCACAATGCATATTCTCCAGTATTTGGGTCTGGTCATAAACATCCCAAAATCCAGCCTAACTCCCACTCAGTCTCTAGAGTTCATAGGAGCTTTGCTGGATACCAGAAAAGCAAGGGCCTATCTTCCCCAGACCCGTTGCCTGCGCATGGTGCAGTTAGCTTCTCAAGCAGTGCAAAAGCCTCATCTCACTGCTCGAGAAATGTTACAACTACTAGGCCACATGGCATCTACCGTGCATGTGGTTCCTTATGCTTGCCTCCACATGAGAGCAGCCCAGTGGACTTTATCCACTCAATGGAACCAGGCATCAGGGTGCCTGTCAGACAAAATAGCAAACACAAATCGCCTTATTTTGTTCCTCCAATGGTGGCAGTCCACTCAAAACCTGTTGGTGGGGCCCCCATTTCAACAACCTTTACCCCAGGCAACTCTCACAACAGATGCTTCACCAATGGGTTGGGGAGCTCATCTGCAAGATCTCTCCACCCAAGGCACTTGGACTCCACAGGAGACTCATCTACACATCAATCTCTTAGAGCTCAGAGCAATCTTCCTTGTTCTTCGAGTGTTCCACACCCTGCTCAGCTACAAGACAGTCCTCATTCATACGGACAATCAAGTAGCCATGTTCTACGTGAACAAGCAGGGAGGAACATGCTCTCTGTCGCTTTGCAACGAAGCTTTGCGACTATGGGCCCTCGCCAGAGAGCATCATATTCATCTCCTGGCAGTGTATCTTCCAGGCATCCAAAACTCTTGGGCAGACAGACTCAGTCGAGTTCTGCTTCCACATGAATGGTCTCTACATGCAGACCAGGTGGCCACGATTTTTCAAATTTGGGGAACCCCGGACATAGACCTCTTTGCAAGTCCGTTGAATGCCACACTTCCCCGGTTCTGTTCCAGAATTCCGGCTCAGGGCTCTCAGGCCAGGGATGCTTTCCTCCTTCATTGGGGTCAAGACTTCCTGTATGCCTTTCCACCCATTCCCCTAATTCCCAAAACCCTGTTCAAGCTTCAGAGAGACAGAGGCCATATGATTCTCATAGCTCCACATTGGCCACGGCAAGTGTGATACCCTCTGCTTCTACATCTCTCTCAAGCTCCCTCTCTGGAGCTAGGGTCTGCTCCAGATCTCCTGTCTCAGGAGGACGGAATGTTATGGCATCCCAGTCCCCAGTCTCTGCATCTCAGGGCTTGGTTGCTGAAGGCCTAGATCTTCATGATCTTAACCTTTCTCAGCAAGTAAAGGATATCCTTTATGCTTCCAGAAAACCTTCCACAAGACGCTCTTATGCTTTCAAGTGGAAAAGGTTTGCCATATGGTGCTCGCAGAAGGGTCTTAGCCACCTTGCGATACCTCTGGAATCATTACTGGAGTATCTCCTTCATTTATCCAATGCAGGACTTAAGACTAACTCAGTAAGAGTCCATTTGAGTGCTATTGCAGCTTCTTTCAAGCCTTTAAATGGACAACCTATTTCCTCCCATCCTCTTATAGCAAGATTTATGAGAGGCCTTCTTCTAACTAAGCCTCCCATTAGGCCACCACCAGTGGCATGGGACGTAAACCTGATTCTTGGCCAGCTCATGAAGCTACCTTCCGAGCCCTTAGCTACTACCTCATTGAAATTCCTTTCTTGGAAGGTTATCTTTCTCATTGCAATCACATCAGCACGTCGCATCAGTGAGTTGCAGGCACTAGTGGCTAATCCACCTTATACAAGGTTCCATCATGACAAGGTAGTCCTTAGTACTCATTCACCCTTTATGCCAAAGGTGGTCTCGCCTTTTCATCTAAACCAAGTGGTCTACCTGCCTGTGTTTTTTCCAAGGCCTCATGCATCAAATACAGAAAGGAATCTTCATACTTTGGACTGTAAAAGAGCTTTAGCCTTTTACTTACAAAGAACACAGCAACATAGAAAGTCCTCTCAACTCTTTGTTGCTTTTGATCCTTCTCATTTCGGACTTCCAGTCTCCAAGAGAACACTGTCCAACTGGATTGCTCAATGTATTTTGTTTGCCTATCAGAGTAAGAATCTTCCTCTGGAGGGCCATGTCACAGCTCACAATGTGAGAGCCATGGCAGCTTCTATGGCTCATCTGCACTCTGTGTCTATCGACGACATCTGTCGAGCAGCCACTTGGGCCTCGGTTCATACCTTCACAGCCCATTACTGCTTGGACAAGGACTCCCGCCGGGATGCCTTGTTTGATCAGGCTGTTCTCCAACACCTGTTCCATACCTAGTCAACTTCTACCCACCATCCCTGGTTGGATGCCAGAGATCTATGGAGGGAAGTGGAGCCCTTTCACAGGGACACACAACTTCTGGGGTCTCTCCCTGGCATCTAAAGCTAGGGAGTCCCCATATGTGAAGACTACATTCTTTTTTGTTCCTGGAGATAGCATAGTTACTCACCTGTAACGGGTGATCTCCGGGAACAGCAGAAATCTAGTCTTCACATCCCACCCACCTCCCCTAGGAGTTGTATCTCTCTATCTCTTTCTCTTTCCCTCTCCCTCTCTGTTTCTTTATCTCAGCTTTAAACTCAACTGGAGAGAGGCAGTTGGGAAAGGCGAGAAGGCAGCATGCAGGTGCTGTGGAATGCTCCCAAAAGCTTTCTAATTGGACGCTGGGGACCGTTCCCGCGCAGGCTCCGTCTTCACATATCCATATGTGAAGACTAAATTCCTGCTGTTCCCGGAGATCACCTGTTACAGGTGAGTAACTATGCTACGCTGGATCTGGTGCTTACTAACGGAAACAGTGTGTCTAATGTCCGTATGGGTGCCCACTTGAGCAATAGTGGTCACCGCATTGTGTGGTTTGAGGTAAAAGTCAAGTGAGAATCCAATTGCAGCAAACTGAAAGTCCTAGATTTCAAAAATGTGGACTTTAGTAAAATGGGAAAGTACCTTAAGGGAGGAGCTGGCAGGGTGGAAGGAGATGAGGGAAATAGAAAGGCAGTAGACTAAACTGAAAGAGTCCATAACAAGGTCAACAGTTCTATATGTAAGGAAATTATATAAAAACAAGAGGAAAAGGACACCAATTGGTTCTGCAAAGAAGTGGCTAAAAAAATAAAGACAAAAATGGCAGAGTTCACAATTTTCAGAGAAACAAAAAGAGGAACACAGAAAAGAATACCAGATAAACATGAAAGAGGAAACCCAAGATAGTGGTAAAGGAGAAAACCACCAGAACAACATTGATAATAGAGGTATCGGTTCCAAGTGATTATTTTGTAAATCGTGTGGAGAGGCAGAAGATCCTAAGGTACCAAGGAAATGTGGCAGAAAGATACAGCAATATTTCCCATTGCATTGAGAGCCACAGGTATCTTTTTGGGAACCTGCCATGTACTTATTAACTGGATTGGCCACTATTGTTAACAGGATACTGGGGTTGATGAATCTTGGTCTTACCCAGAATGGCATTTCTTATGTTCATATGACTTAGGTTAGAAATTGGTTGAGTGGAAGGCTACAAAGGATACAGGTAAATGGAGCTCACTCTGAGGAGTGGTGTGCCATTGGGAACAGTGGTGTGCCATTGGGAACTGTTCTTGGTCCGATTATTTTTAAAATTTTTGTTAATGATTTTGCGGAAGAGCTGTCTGATCAGGTTTGCCTGTTTGCAGATGATACCAAAATCTGCAATAGAGTAGACACCCAGGAAGGAATAGATAACTTGAGGAGGTATCTATCTAAGCTTTAAGAATGGTCAATAATTTGGCAGCTGAGATTTAATGCTAAAAAATACAGGGTCGTGCATTTTGGCTGAAAAAATCCAAAGGGGTAGCAGGGAAGGAGGGGGTGAGCCTGGAGCAGAGAACAATCATTCTATTCCCTAATCTAGGCCCTCCTTCTGTTGCACTGCTCCTAGCCAACCTGTCTGAACCCTTCTCAGGCTCTACAGTTCCACTTTCTTTTCATCTACAAATTAAGCCTTATCAATATGTATACGTTAAAGGAAAGGCAGGATAGAGGAGATATGTTAGAGATATTTAAATATCTCTGTGACACAAATGCACAGGAGTAATATGCGGAAATATTTATTTACGGAAAGAGTGGTAGATGCCTGCAGTAGTCTCCCAGTAGAGGTAGTAGAGACAAGGACAGTATCTGAATTCAAGAAAGCATGGGACAAACATAGATCTCTAAAGGAAAAAAAGGGACTATAGTGCAGTTGATATGGAAGGGTAGATTAGATAGACTATATGGCAACAATGTGGTGCTTTACACACGGTCGGTGTGTAGATGTGCGGAGGGTTACAGATTCAAGTCCCCTGCTGGGGATCCTGCATTGCATGTCCATGTGGCTAAGGTTTATGGGAGTGGTGCCAGATGACTGGAGAGAGACACATGTGGTCCCTTTACACAAAAGCAAAAGTAAAGATGTGGTTGAAAACGTCAGGCCAGTTAGTTTTATCCTCTGTGGTGAGTAAATTATTGGAAGCATTGCTGAAAGAGAAAATAGTGAGGTTTCTGGAGTCCAACGGATTACCAGATCCGAGGCAGCATGGATTCACCAGAGGCAGGTCTTGTCAGACAAATCTGATTGATTTCTTTGACTGGGTGACCAGGGAGTTGGACCAAGAAGAGCCCTAGATGTGGTTTATTTATTTATTTAGCTGTGCTTATATACCGATTTTCACCAGGTCAAAGTGGTTACAATAAAAGGGGGGGTACATTATAAAGGTTAAAACATATTAAATTGGAGAGGGTGATTGCCGTCACTGGGGGGGGGGGGGGGGGTGTCAAACATATATACATTTTCGGGAGAGATGACAGTCCGATCTTTAGTCTGCGCCTCAGTCTCAGTTTGTTTAATTGGTAGCTGTTCTTTTCGCATCCGAGGTGGATGGAGAAGAAGTAGATTTTAAGTTGTTTCCTAAAAGAGCAAAGTTCCTTGTTGCTCCAGATGCTGGCAGGGAGGGAGTTCCATAATGTGGGGGCGTATAGTTCAAATGCGCGGTTACAGGCTTGTTGGTTAAACTTAGTCCTTTCATGTGGTACGGTCAGCAAGTTGCTTGTGGTTTGATGTGTTAGCCTTCTAGAGTTCAATCGGGGTAATAGGGTACTCACATGTTTGGCTTGTTGCTGATGGAGTGCTTTATGGATCAGAACCAGTGTTTTATACTTGATCCATGCTTCTAGCGGGAGGATATGGAGATCTCTCAGGATGGGGGTGATATGGTCAAATTTCTTCCCTTTTTGGATGATCCTTACTGTTGTATTGAGGGCTCTCTGTAGTGGGTTAAGGGTGGCAGTCGGGAGACCTTGGTATATAGCATTGCAAAAGTCTAGGTGGGGGAGTGTCGTTGCTTGCATGACTGATCTGAAGTCCTGTGGATCTATGAGTTGTCTGAGGCACTGTAACATCTTGGCTTTCAAAAATACTGTTTTTTCTGTCTTTGCAATTTGTTTTTTGAATGATAGTGTTTGTTCAAGAATGATTCCTAGGTATTTTATGTCAGACTGGACTTTTATTTGTGTCGTTCCCAGGGTGATGTGTGTTGGGAGGGTGAAGGTGTGGTTCTTTGTAACAAATAATGCTTCTGTCTTTCTGAGGTTTATTGTGAAGTTGTTTTCATGGAGCCATTTGTCAACATCATTGAAGCAGTTTGTTAACTGCAGATTAGTTGGATTTACAGTTGTGATGGGTCTATAGAGCATTATGTCATCTGCGTAAATGTGAAAATTGATGTTGTAGGACCTTATTATGGAGCAGAGGGTTTGAAGGTAAATGTTGAAGAGCATAGCTGAGAGTGCAGAGCCTTGTGGTATTCCTTGGGGTTGTTGAAATGGGGGGGGGGGGGGAGGTGGTGGTGCGGTTGCGAATTAGTTTGTCTGTCTGTTAGGTAGGATCTGAACCAGTGTAGAACTTTATTTTGCATGCCAATTTCTTGAAGTCTGTGTAGTAGACTGCTGTGTGAGATGTATTGAAAGCTGCAGATATGTCCAAGAAGATCAGGGTAAATCCAGAATGCTTGGTTTGTATCCCTTTGGTTAGGGTGCTTATTAGAAAGATCATAAGGGTTTCCGCCTCATGAGATGGGCGAAAGCCATGTTGTGGGTCGAGGATATTGTTTATGTCCAAATGGTCTTGCAGTTGTTGTTGTACTATCTTCTCGATGGGTTTTGTGATTTCAGTAAAGCCTTTGACACTGTTCCGCACAGGCGACTTGTAAAAAACTAGAAATGGACCCTAAAGTTACTGCTTGGGTTAGAAATTGGTTAAGTGGGAGGCGACAAAGGGTACAGGTAAATGGAGTTCACTCTGAGGAGAAGGAGGTTGCTAGTGGAGTGCAACAGGACTCTGTCCTTGGTCCGATTCTTTTTAACATCTTTGTTAGTGATATTGTGGAAGGGCTTCAGGTAAGGTTTACCTCTTTGAGGATGATAACAAAATCTGCAACAGAGTAGACACCCAGGAAGGTGTAGATAACATGAGGAGGGATCTAGCTAAGCTTGAAGAATGGTCTAGAATGGGCTGCAGCAATCCAAGGGAGAGATATAGTATAAGGGGTGAAGTACTTCTGTCCACAAAAGAAAAGCAGAACCTAGATGTGATTGTGTCTGATGATCTTAAAGTAGCTAAACAGGTAGAAAAGGTGAAGGCGAAAGCTAGAAGGATGCTTGGGTGCATAGGAAGAGGAATGGCCAGCAGAAGAAAGGAGGTGATAGTGCCTCTCTATAAGTCTTTGGTGCGATCTCGTTTGGAGTATTGTGTGCAATTCTGAAGACCGCACCTTCAAAAGGATATAAACAGGTTGGAGTTGGTACAGAGGGTGGCTACTAAAATGGTTAGTGGTCCTCATTATAAAGCATATGAGGACAGACTTAAGGATCTTACTATGTATACTTTAGAGGAAAGGCGGGACAAAGGTGATATGACTGAGACGTTTAAATACCTCTGTGGCATAAATGCACAGGAGGAGAGCCTCTTTCGGTTGAAATCAAATTCTGCTACAAGGGGACATAGGACGAGGGTGAAAGGGGATAGACTCAGGAGTAATATGTGGAAATATTTCTTTACGGAAAGAGTGGTAGATGCATGGAATAGTCTCCAAGTGGAGGTGGTACAGATGAGGACAATATCTGAATTCAAAAAGGCATGGGACAAACACAGAGGATTTCTAAAGGTAAAAAATGGGACTGTTGTAGTAGTTAACATAAGAACATAAAATATGCCATACTGGGTCACACCAAGGTCCATCAAGCCCAGTATCCTGTTTCAAGCAGTGGCCAATCTAGGTCACAAGTACCTAGCAGTTTCCCCAAAGGACACAATTTCTACAATGCTTATATTGTGGCAAGAAGTGGATTTCCCGGATCCACTTTAATAATGGTTTATGGACCTTTCCTCCAGGAACTTGTCCAAACTTTTTTTTAAACCCAGCTACACTAACCGCTTTTACCAAATCCTCCAATAACGAATTCCAGAGTTTGATTACATGTTGAATGAAAAAATATTTTCTCTTGTTAGTCTTAAATAGGATCTCCAGGAACAAGCAGGAATGTAGTCTTCAGATATGGGTATCGTCGGCACCGACGGAGCCCGCGCGGGAACACTCCCCAGTGTCCAATAGGAAAACCTTTGGGAGCATCCCACAGCGCCTGCATGCTGACTTCCCGCCTTTCCCAACTGTCCCTCTCCAGTTCTTCATTTTCCGTGGAGCCGACAGGTCGCACATCCTGTCACCGCAGAAAATATTCCCTTTTCTTCTTCTTTTTTTGTGGTCGCGTCTGCTTTCCCTCGATGCTACACCAGTACCGCTGGTTCTTCTTTCTTTTTTCTTAAAAAAACAAAACAAAACTTTTCTTCTGGAGTCTTTTCCAGGTATTTTCTCCTCAGGTGCCACGCCCCATTTTGGGCACTAGGCCCAACTTTTCCTTTAAAATGGAAAAACCCGCTTTGGGTTTTAAAAAGTGTTCCAAGTGTGGCGGTACCATCTCCGTCACTGACACCCATGAGTGGTGCCTCAAATATTTAGGTCCTGACCACTCTATTTCAGAGTGTGTTGCCTGTGGGATGATGTCAAAGAGGGGCCGGCAAAACTGAGCCGCTAAACTTAGCACCCTTTTTCCCTCCGATGCAGCGTCTGTGGCATCGACGTCTTCCAGGGCTTTGTCTTCCTCCCATGGATCTCAGGTAACTAAACATAAATCTGGCTGGTCCTCAAAGGGGTAGATCTCCTTCTAAGCATCGAGATGCCTCTGGCGTTGCTCTTGAGGGACTTTCACAGGCAAAATTGCCCGGTGGTTGGCTTTGGCTTCCAAAGCACTAACAGGGCTCCAGGATGTTCTCGAGGCCTCAACCTTGGCAGAACTACTGGTGCCATGCTCTGGGGTACCGGCTGCTTCATCCGGTACCAATACCCAAGCATCAGCAGCATCGATAGATCAGAGATTCTTGGCTATTGAACGCAGTCTGGCGGCTCTTCTCAGGGCCTCGATGCCCTTGAAACTGCTTCAGACAATTCAACCAGTACCGGCACCGTCTGCATCGACATCGGCAGTTATTCTACCGGGACTGAGTCATGCTTATCCATCCGGTATCGACAAGTCTGTACTGGACCCCTCCGATGCCGACTTCGATCGGTACCGGTATCGTGCCTTGCACGATCACCCAGATCGAAGATACTTTGAATCCTCGGATGAGTCTGAAGACTCTGAAAGCTCTGCCGATACCAGAGTACTTCTTCTTGAGGATTCTTCTTCTCCTCAACATAGGATGTCTCCTCCAGCGGATATGTCCTTTTAGGATTTTATTCGAGATGTGCCTCGAGGTCTTTCCATCACAGTGGCTCCTGAAAAAGAGCCTAGGGCAAAGGAATTGGAAATCCTACAATACCCTAAAGCTCCCAAGGAGACAGCTACCTTACTTATTCATGAGATCTTGCATGATCTCATGTTAAGGATGTGGGAAGCACCTCTAACCTCTTCTCCTCACTCTCGAAGGCTCGACACCATGTATCGAGTTCCCCCTTGTCCTGGGTTTCAAAAGACTCAGCTACCACACCATTCCATGGTGGTGGAATCAGCTATGAGAAGGATCAAGAGTGCAAAAAGACATGCACCTAATCCTTCAGGACGTGAGTGTAGGACTCTTGATGCCTTTGGACGTCGAACCTTCCAGGCTTCCATGCTTTCTGTTAGGATCAGTTCCTATATATTATATATGGGAATGTTCCTTAAGGAGGTCACGGGAGATTTAGAGCTTATGAGCCCTCTCCTTCCTGATGATAAGAGGCAGGATTTACCTTGCCCTTGTCAGACATGCTCAGGATGTTTCCAAGTTTGTGAATCGTGCAGCCTTCGATTGCTTTGAGTGCATAAGCAGAACCTCTGCTATTGCCATAGGTGCACGTAGCATTGCCTGGCTCCAGGCATCTGACTTGGAACTTTGGGTACAGGATAAACTGGGGAATATTCCTTGCACAGGAGCGAATCTCTTTGGCAAGAATTGGCAGGCAAAAGCTAATGAGATAGATGCTGACAATATCACCTTGGATAGATTGTCTAAATCTACAGCTGATCCTGCAAGGAAAAAATCCTACAAAAAAACATTCTTCAGTAAGAAGAAGCAGCTTTACAAACCCTCCTATACCCAGCAGGGGCATCGCTTAGGTCAGTCTGCCCAAAAGGGACAGCAGCAACAACCTAGGCAAAGAAAAACCAAAGCTGCTAAGCCTCAACCGGCTCAGCAGACTCAGCCTCCACAGGGTCTTTGACTCCTATCTAGAAAACTTTGCCTTCCTGGCCCTGAACGGCCCAGAGCTTTCCACCATTCCAGGAAGGTTATGTTATTTTGCCCCCAGATGGGGGCAGATAACAGCAGAAAATTGGACTCTGTCCATTGTAAGAGAGG
The DNA here is from genome assembly GCA_033557465.1 of Ichthyophis bannanicus. Lineage (NCBI taxonomy): Eukaryota > Metazoa > Chordata > Amphibia > Gymnophiona > Ichthyophiidae > Ichthyophis > Ichthyophis bannanicus. Next base: position 421,406,012 of record CM066031.1, on the reverse strand, counting down.
GGTACAAGCTTCATTTCCTCAGCATGCCCCCTGCTACAATGGTAAGACAGTTCAATTCTCAGACCTCTCTCAACGCCCAGTTAGGTCAAGAGGTCACTTTGCTTCTTGCCCAGGGGGCAATAGAAGAGGTACCCTTTCTCCAACAGGGTACAGGATTCTACTCCCCCTATTTCCTTATTCCAAAGAAAACAGGAGGACACAGACCCATTTTGGACCTCAGAGAATTGAACAAATTCCTGTTCAAAGAGAAGTTCAAAATGATTTCTCTAGGAACTCTGCTGCCATACCTTCAGAGTCAGGATTGGCTTTGTTCTCTAGATCTCAAGGATGCGTACACTCATGTTCTCATCCATTTAACTCACCGAAGGGTTCTTTGCTTTCTATTTCAAGGGAAGCAACACCAATACAGAGTTCTTCCTTTTGGCCTGGCCTCGGCACCAAGGGTGTTCACAAAATGCATGGCTGTGGTGGCAGCATTCATCCACACCCTAAAAATATTCGTCTTCCCTTACTTGGACGATTGGCTCATTTGAGCCCCATCAGAACCAGAGACCAGGATTTCTCTATCTCACACAATGTGTATCCTTCAATATTTGGGACTTGTTATAAACTTCCCAAAATACAACCTAGGTCCCAGTCAGTCTAATAGTTCATAGGAGCCCTGCTGGATACCAGACAGACAAGGGCCTATCTTCCACAGTCTCGCTGCCTTCGCATTGTGCAGTTAGCTTCCCAAGCAATGCTCAAGTCTCACCTCACTGCTCAGGAAATGTTACAATTGTTAGGCCACATGGCATCCACCGTGCATGTGGTTCCTTATGCCTGCCTCCATAGGTAAAGGATATTCTTCCAGGAAACCTTCCACAAGACGCTCTTATGCTTTCAATTGGAAAAGGTTTACCATATGGTGCACGCAGAAGGGTCTTGACCCTCTTGCGATACCTCTGGAGTCATTACTGGAGTATCTCCTTCATTTGTCTAATACAGGGCTTAAGACCAATTCAGAGAGAGTTCATTTGAGTGCTATTACAGCTTCTTTCAAGCCTCTAAATGGACAACCTATTTCCTCTCATCCCATCATAGCGAGATTTATGAGAGACCTTCTTTTAACTAAGCCTCCCATTAAGCCACCACCGGTGGCATGGGACTTAAATCTGGTTCTTGGGCAGCTCATGAAGCCGCCTTTTGAACCATTAGCTACTACCTCTTTGAAATTCCTTTCCTGGAAGGTCATTTTTCTTATTGCAATCACATCATCACGTCGCATCAGTGAATTGCAAGCATTGGTGGCTGATCCTCCTTATACAAGGTTCCATCATGATAAGGTAGTCCTTAGGACTCATCCACACTTTATGCCAAAGGTGGTGTCACCTTTTCATTTAAACCAAGCAGCTTACCTTCCTGTATTCTTCCCAAGGCCTCATGCCTCAAATGCAGAAAGGAATCTTCATATTTTGGATTGTAAAAGGGCCCTGGCCTTTTACTTAACAAAGGACACAGCAACATAGGAAGTCCTCTCAGCTTTTTGTTGCTTTTGATCCTAGTTATTTGGGACTTCCAGTCTCCAAACGAACACTGTCCAACAGGATTGCACAGTGTATATCTTTTGCCTATGAGAGTAAAAACCTTCCTCTGGAGGGCCATGTCACAGCTCACAATGTGAGAGCCATGGCAGCCTCTATGGCTTATCTTCACTCTGTGTTTATCGACGACATCTGTCGAGCAGCTTCTTGGGCCTCGATTCATACTTTCACAGCCCATTACTGCTTACATAAGGACTCCCACCGGGATGCCTTGTTTGGTCAGGCTGTTCTTCAAAACCTGTTCCATACTTAATCAACTCCTACCCACCATCTCTGGTAGGATGCCAGAGATCCATGGGGGGAAGTGGAGCCCTTTCACAAGGGCACACAACTTCTTGGGTTTCTCCCTGGCATCTGCAGCTAGGGAGTCCCCATATGTGAAGACTACATTCCTGCTTGTTTCTGGAGAGAGCATAGTTATTCACCTGTAACAGGTGATCTCCGGGAACAGCAGGAATTTAGTCTTCACAACTCACCCACCTGGAGAGGGACAGTTGGGAAAGGCAGGAAGACAGCACGCAGGTGCTGTGGAATGCTCCCAAAGGCTTTCCTATTGGACGCTGGGGAGCGTTCCCGCGCTGGCTCTGTTGGTGCCGACAATACCCATATGTGAAGACTAAATTTCTGCTGTTCCCGGAGATCGTAATTGTCTTCACCTTAATCTCACCAAGACTATTGCTATCTGGTTCTCTCACAACAACCCATCCCCCACACTGGCCCCCTCTTTCTCTGGCTCTCCTGTTCCCCTAGTCTCCTCCTTTTGTTATCTTGGGGTTCACTTTGATTCTGACCTATCTTTCCATGCTCATATATCACATGTCACCAAATCCTCCTTCTTCTTCCTCTGACAAATCCGTGCAGTTCGCCCCTTCCTATCTCCTTCAGCTCTCACCACTCTGTTGCTATCTTTGGTTATATCACGGGTTGATTTCGCAAACTCAATCTTCGTCGGCCTTTCCAAATCCCAACAGTCCTGCCTACAACGGATTCAGAACACTGCTGCTCGTCTGGTCACCCATTCTTCCCCCCGTGATCACATAACGCCCCTACTATTTGGTCTTCATTGGTTGCCCTTTCCTCACCGTGCTCATTTCAAGCTGCTTATCCTGGTTCATAAAGCTCTCCATACAGGCACTCCTCAATACTTAACTGACCTTCTTTCCTTTCACTCTCCTAGGTACACCCCTCGCTCCTTCCACCTTAACCGCCTCACGCTTCCCTCCCCTTCCCGCGCCCACCTACAATCTACTCGTTCCTCTGCTTTCTTTTTTGCTGACCCTGCCCTCTGGAACTCCCTCCCCTCTTCACTCCGCCTGGAACCTCACCACCCCACTTTTAAACAGAACCTGAAAACCCACCTCTTTTCCCTGGCGTTTGATGTCCCCTCTCCCTTTGTATGAATCCCACTTGCCCTATCCTCTGCTTTCCTCGTGTTTTGTTCTCCTTTGTTTTAGTCTTGTCTCTCCTGTTTTATTGCTTTTCTATCAAGAAATTGTATTTCTTTTCCATTTCGTTGGCTTTGGCCTTCTTTTAAATTTGGTTTTATTGTACACCGCTTTGCTTACCACTGAAAGGCGGTTTTTATCAAATGAAATAAAACATAAACATAAACATCACCTGTTACAGGTGAGTAAGTGTGCTTTACACTGTAGCCTCTCCTCATAGGGCTATCCTTCCATCCTCTTTAACATTTTGGTGGATCTTCTCTGTACCTTTTCTAATAACGCTAAATTCGTTTTAAGATACGTTGACCAGAATTTCACACAATATTCAAGGTGTGGTCGCACCATGTAACAATACAGAGGCATTATAATATCCTTGGCTTTATTCGCCATTCCTTTCCTCATGATTCTTTGCATTCTATTTGCTTTCTTGGCTGCCGCCGCACACTGAGCAGAGGGTTTCAACGTGCTATCCACAATGATGCCTAAATCTTTTTCATTGGTGGTGGTTGCTAATATGGAACTTTGTATCGTGTAACCATAGTTTGGGTTGTTCTTTCCTAGATGCATAACTTTGCACTTCTCCACATTAAATTTCATCTGCCATTTGAACATTCAACCTCCAATTTATCAAGGTCGTCTTGCAATTTTTCACAGTCTTCTTGGGTTTTAACAACTTTGAATAATTTTGTGTTACCTGCAAATGTGATTACTTCACTCGTTATTCCCATTTCCAGGTTATTTACAAATATGTTAAAAAGCAGCGGACCCAGCACAGATCCCTGGGGTACTGTACTATTCATCTTTCTCCATTGGGAAAATTGGCCATTTAGCCCTACCCTCTACTTTCTGGCTTTTAACAAGTTCCTGATTCACATTAGTAAACTGCCTCCTATCCCATAACTTTTAAATTTTGCCAAGAGTCTCTCATGAGGGACCTTGTCAAAGGCTTTCTGAAAATCCAGATACACTATATCAACCGACTCACCTTTGTCTACCTGTTTATTCACACTTTCAAAAAAACATAACAGATTAGTAAGACAAGACCTTCCTTGGCTAAAACCATGCTGGCTGTCTCCCATTAAGCCTATTCAGTAAGGGCCCAATTCCGTCTTGCAGGTAGATCCCCTCTGTGCGTCCGGTCTGAACCGGATGCACAGTGGGGATTGCGATTCTGATCCCACAGGGCATGTCTAGCCCCACTGGATCAGAATCATGAACAGTCCTGTATGTGCAGAGTGGGACTGCGATTCAATCCTGCCTGCATGTGCAGGACTGCCACCGGCTAACTCAGGGCTTTTAAATGGAGCCGTGGCGCCATGGCGTCATATTGCCATGGTACCTCAGCTTCATTTAAAGCTGCAATGCCGGCCGCCTGAAAAAGGGTTTTATTCCCCGCAGCCCGATCCTTGATCTGGCCTTAGGCCAGGGTCGGGATGCGGGGAATAAACCCTGCCCCGCCCTGCCCCTTCTGCACTCCGGGCAAGTAAAAACAAAAACACGTCCAGGGAAGTTATTCCACTTCCGAGATGGAATAACTTCACTGGACATTTCACCGGCCTTGGATGTACAGGGCCAACATTAGAATTGGCCCTGTACATCCAGGGTCGGCGACTGCCCATTGCTAGCCCTCGTCTAACTTCTCCGCACAACCGGTGGGGAATTTATTCGGGGCAGGAGAAGCCACGAATAGCGGGGATGGACGTCCCATCGGGCCATCCGTCCCCGCTATTCGTAGCACAGTATAACCCCCTAATTTCTTTCTTTATAATGGTTTCTACCATTTTTCCCGGTACTGACGTCAGGCTCATCAGTCTGTAGTTTCCCAGATCACCCCTGGTACCCTTTTCAAAAATTGGTGTTACATTGGCCATCCTCCAATCTTCAGGTATTACAGATGATTTTAATGATAGTTCACAGATTGCTAATAGTAGGTCTGCAATCTCATATTTCAGTTCTTTCAATTCCCTTGAATGAATACCACCCGGTCCAGGTGATTTGCTACTCTTCAGTTTATCAAATAGTTATAATATATCTTCTCCGGGAACAAGCAGGAAGTCAGTCCTCATATATGACTTTGGTGTCGACGGAGCCCTCGTGCGTAGCAAATCCCCAGCTTTCAGAGAAAGCCTTTGGGAGTTGCATCACGCATGCGCGGTCCCCTTCCCGCCCAAGGGTGCCATCTTGTTCAGTCTCCTTATTTCTACAGAGCCCTTCAGATGTAGTCCCCGTGTCCCTGTGAAAAAAGTTTAAAACAGTTAAGAATTCTCTGTTCTTTCACCGGTCGACACTGGTTCCTCTTCCCGCCTTCGGCTCGGTACACCGGTATCGAGGCGGCTGTATTTTTTTTGTTTTTGTCCTTCATGACTGGCGTTCGCGCCCTTTTTCTTTTTCACTGACAGCCCAGGTCTTCGACCTCACAGGGGCCCTTTTTCCCCTGATGGCTACCAGCGGTGTGTAAAGCTTATGTCCCTCACCGATACACATGACTGCTGTCTCCGCTGCTTCGGGCCCGACCACGACCCGACAGTCTGCGGTCCATATAGGAAGATGTCCTCTAAGGCCCTGAAGAGCCACCAGCAGCAGCATGATAGGATTTTTCCTGGGTCTGTGCCTCTGTGAGCCCGGACCTCGTCTGAGGACTCTGTCTCCGGGGGAACATTCCGAGCCCGAGCAGCGTCGAGGTACCTCAGAGAGGGGGTTTCCCTCGAGGGAACACAGGAGAAGAAGTCCTCGAAGGTGGCATCGTTGGATGGCTCCGAGTGACCTGGCCCTTCCCGGGGCCTGTCGCGGAGCCCTGAGCGCCAGCCGGGATCTTCGGAGACGGAGTACCCAGCGAAGGTTCCTCGTTGGGAGACTGATCAGCCGAGGCAGGCAACTACTGTCCTCGTCGAGGACTCCCCTCCGGGGGAACTGGCATCGGGCCCGACGGTGTTGGGACCTGAACCAATGGCTGCGAAGTCTTCCGGACTCAAATCCAGAATGGCGGCCTTGGAGCGCAGTTTTACTGCCTTCATGGAGCAGCAGCGGGCGCTGATTGCCGATCTGTCTGGTTCTTCCGACTTGACCACTGGGCTATCGACGTTGAAGTTGACCCCGGAGGCCGAGCCGATCCTCGAGACCTTTTGGGCTCGAGTCGATCCTCGGTCGAGGTCCCACTCAGCCTCCTGTTTGGGGCCGAGGTTGTCACCGCTGAGCCTCCTGGTGTCGGGGCGGTCGGCCCTGGGGCCCTTGATTCCAGAGCTCATCGATTACTCTTCGGAGGCCTCGGGATGGGAAACAGATGAAGAGGAGTCCCCGGAACCTGTTGGCACAGGGACATCCTGTCCGATTCCCCGGTGTCCGAACCTCGGAGAAGGTCCCCTCCAGAGGACACGAGGTTCTTGGACTTCGTGAGGGATATGCTTAAGGCTTTGGCGTTCCCCACGGAGTCCGAGAAGGATTCCCAAGCCAACGAGCTCGAGATCCTGCAGTATGAGGCACCCCCCGGGAGGCCCTTACTGTACCCATACCTCCGATCCTGGAACGACTGTTGCTCCGCATGTGGGAGACACTGTCATCGGTGCCGGTTATCAGCATGCGGCTCAACTCGATGTATCGAGTCCGCCAGCGCCCTGGGTTCCAAAAGTCGCAGCTGCCGCACAACTCCATGGTTGTGGAATTGGCTATGCGCAGTGTGAAGAGCCAGAAGACACACTCCTTGGTGCCTCCTGGCAGGGAGGCCTGCAATTTGGATGTCCTCGGCAGAAAGTGCTTCCAGGGTTCAATGCTGACCTGTCTAATCCAGGCTTACCAGCTGTACATGAGCATGTACCTGAAGGGACCTGGCGAAGGACCTCGCTGGGTTTTCGTCTATTCTCTTCGAGGGGCCTTTGCAGCGCTTCAGGAGCTTGTCCACCGCCGTCCATGAGTGCTCAAGATTGTCTTGAGCGGTCTATGATGAGTTTGAGTCGGTGGACCAGGTAGCCACGGCCGGCATCGGTTCGTGCCGTCAGGCATGGCTACAGTTGTCGGACTTCGAGCAATGGGTTCAGGACAAGTTGGTCGATGTCCCATGCCAAAGGGAGAACCTCTTTGGCAAACCCATGACCGACAAGGCCGCAGAACTGGAGACCGAGCACATGACAAGGACACAGCTCTCCAAGAAGACCTCTGCCCCTTCTCGCAAAAAGGGCTCGGGTAAAAAGACCTTTTACCCGAGGAAGGGTGCTGCTTACGAAAGCTACCCCCATTTTCAGGCCTCCCCGGCTGCCCAACAGTGGCAGCAGGCCAAGGGACAGGGGCATGGCCCGTGTAAGCAGAAAGTCCCCAAATCCCAGGCACTGTCTCTGGCCCAACCTGGCAGTGGCTTTTGACTCTCACAGCATGAGCCCTTCTTCCCACAGGGGACAGGCAGTGCACAGGAGGCAGACTTGCCCTGTTTGGCCATAGGTGGACAGCTATTACTACCGATGCCTGGGTATTGCAGATAGGGCTACCTCCAAGAGGGCTACCTCCAAGAGGGCTACCTCCTTCACCTAGCTCAGGTGCCCCTCCTTACTTTCCGGGAGAGCCCATCAGGTCTCCACCGGGACCACCTTCTGAAGGAGTTGTCGGGTCTTCTCGAGGATCAGGCGGTAGAACCGGTGCCCTACCACCTGCAGGGCAAGGGCTTCTATTCCAGGTACTTTCTGGTACCAAAGAGAACAGGAGGCCTCAGGCCCATCCTCGACTTCTGCAACCTTAACAAATTCCTGTTGAGGGAGAAGTTCAAGATGCTCTCCCTTGGAATATTGCTGCCTTACCTCCTCCAGGGAGGCATGTTATGCTCCTTAGAACTAAATGATGTGTATACACACATCCTAATACACCCAGACCACAGGCAGTATCTACGCTTTGTGGTGGGAAGCAATCATTACCAGTACAGGGTACTCCCCTTTGGCTTGGCCTCGGCCCCCAGGGTATTCACAAAGTGCCTGGCTGTGGTGGCCGCCTTCCTCAGACTCCAAGGGGTCTTTGTCTTCCCCTACTCAGGTGACTGGCTCATCAGAGGCGCTTCAGCCAGCAAGGTCCACCAGGACACATCTTGCACCATCCAGGTGCTCCAGCATCTGGGGTTTGTAATCAACTACCCCAAGTCCAGCCTTGCTCCACCTGAACAGCTAGAGTTTATTGGGGCCAGACTCGACATCATTCAGGCAAGGGCCTATCTGCCTGCAGACAGAGCAAGCAGGCTTCTGGCTCTGGCACGTCAGGTGAGTCGCAGGTCTGTAGTATCAGCAAGAGAATTTCTGCGCCTCCTCGGGCACATGACTTCCACGGTTCATGTGACACCAGACACCCACCTCCACATGCGGACCGCTCAGTGGCAGTTTAGGAAAGCCCTAAAATGCCACCTCTTCAACAAGTACCTTATAGAACCCAATGGCATCACCTAGAGCTCAATATCACCCACTAATACCAGTCCCAGATAAATTTATGGTACTTCAACATCACACCAAGTTTGATACTCAATCCTATAGTGGGCTGGTGATTTCCTATGAAACCTCTGTGCATATGATTCCATGTAGTATGTCTTGTATATAGTTACCCCGGTTATCCAAGTTATTTATGCCCTGTTACCTGTAAACTCATACGTGTTGAATGTACTGAACATTTTGTTCCATGTGAACCGCGCTGATGATGAATAGTGCGGTATATAAGAGACTGTAAATAAATAAATAAATAAACCTGGCTTCCCTGACGTTAACTACGCGGATGCTGAAAGGGTAGACTGGCCCCCTTCAGTCTCACAGACAAAGTGCAAGAGATCCTCCTGGTCTCCCGGAAACCCTCCACCAGGAGGACCTATGCGTTCAAGTGAAGGAGGTTCTCTCTTATGGGGTGCAGAGAGGAATGTGAATCCCTTCTCCTGTCATCTGCAGCTCATTTTGCAGTACCTGCTGCATCTCTCCCGCTCAGGGTTGAAATCAAATTCAGTCAGGGTGCATTTCAGCACCATAGCAGCTAACCATCACCCTGTGGAAGGGGGGCCCCTCTCTAGCCAGCCCCTGGTCTCTAGGTTCCTCAGAGGCCAGCTGCTATTGAAGCCTCCCCCCCCTGCCCACCTTCATCAGAGTGGGATCTCAATGTGATGCTCTCACAGCTCACCAGACTGCCATTTGAGCCCTTGTCAATTTGCCACCTAAGGTATCTCTCCTGGAAGGTGGCCTTCCTGGTGGCATTGACATCCGCCCAGAGAGTGAGTGAGCTGCAGTCCCTGGGGGCGGATCCACCTTATATCAGGTTCTATACAAACAGGGTTGTGCTTCGCATGCACCCCAAGTTCTTCCCGAAGTTGGTGTCTGCTTTCCACCTCATTCCGGAGTGGTCCTCCCCACATTCTTCCCATGACCTTATGCCGTTAAGGCAGAGTTGATCCTGCATTCGTTGGATTGTAAGAGGGCCCTCTCCTTCTTTCTACAGAGGACCCAGGTGCACCACAAATCTCCTCAACTCTTTATCTCTTATGACCCTGGCAGACTTGGGCTACCTGTGATCAAGCAAACCCTGTCACTTGGGTGGTGGACTGACTGTATTGCCCTCGCTTATGAGTGAACTGGCCTCTCCCTGGGGCACCAGATCACTGCTCATCGTGTGAGGGCTATGGCCACATTGTTGGCCAACCTACGCTCAGTGCTGGTGACAGAAATTTGTAAAGCCCCCACATGGTCATCAGTGCATAAGTTCGCAGCTCGAGACTGAGTCCTGCAGGGACAGTGCCTTTGGCCAGGCAGTAATCCAAAGCATTTTCGGTGTATAGGCAACTCCTGCCCTATGACCCTTCTGTGTTTAGGCTACTGGAGTAATAGTGATGCTGGATGCTGGGGTCTGCAGAGTTTCTTGGTAGAAACTCGCCCTCTGCAATTCACAGCCTCCCTATGAGTAGCTGTGTTGGTGCTGTCAGGGTTCGGTCCCTGGCAACCTGGAGCTAGGGAGTCCCATATGTGAGGACTGACTTCCTGCTTGTTCCTGGAGAAAGTGTAGTTACCCATCTGTAACAGGTGTTCTCCAGGGACAGCAGGAATCAGTCCTCACAACCCTTGCTCCTCCCCTGGGAGTTGCCTCCTTTACCTTTTCATTGTTGCCCAAGCTATGTCATCTAACTGAACAAAATGGCACCCTTGGGCAGGAAGGGGACCATGCATACGTGGTAGCATTCCCAAAGGCTTTTTTTGAAAGCTGGGGAAATGCTCTATGTGGGGCTCCGTCAGCATCAACATCACCCATATGTGAGGACTGATTCCTGCTATCCCTGGAGAACATCTGTTACAGGTGAGTAAGTACGCTTTCTATCTGGTCTATCTCTAGGAACAAGCAGGAATGTAGTCTTCACATATGGGTGATGTCGGAACCGATGTAGCCTGCATGGGAATGCTTCCCATCATCCAATAGAAAGTCTTTGGGAGCATCCCACTTCGCCTGCGTAGCTGCCTTCCCACTATTCCTGCTCTCCCTACTCAGTTCTTCGTTTTCCGTGGAGCTGACAGGAAGCAAATCCTGTCATCGCAGAAAATTCCTGTTTTTCATATTTTTGTGGTTTGCGTCTGCCTTCCTGTCAACGCTGGTACTGACCTCCCTTGGTACTTTCTTTATTTCTTCCTTTAAAAAAAAAACCTGTGAAATAGGTGGTTTTCATTTCTTCAGGCACATCGATGCCATTTTAGGCCTAGGCCTTCCATTTGTCTCTGATAAAATGGACAAACCATCCAGTGGTTTTAAGAAGCGTTCTAAGTGTGGCGGGACCAACTCGGCCAAACAACGGGTCCCAGGATGCTCCCAAGGCCTCTATCTCAGGAGAGCTCCTGGTGCCATGCTTAGTGATTGTGGTCTGCAATTCCAATACTGATACCCAAGCATTAGCAAGCTTCATGGATCAATGTATCATTGCCATCGAGTAGAGCTTAGCGGCCTAGGTTCTAGTGAATCTCTTACAGTCTGTTCCGCAGGCATCGGTACTGGTGTCGGTACCAATACAGGCTGCATCGACTTTCTTGCCGCTTTCCACTCTACTGTTCATGCTTGCCCTCTAATCCATTTCCGGTACCGAGGTTCCGACTACACAGATTCCTACACAGGTACAGAGCTCGTATGGAGTGGGAACACCCTGCCCGACGATACTTCAAGTCTTCGGATTCCGATTCCTTGGATGATGAATCGGCTGATACTCAAAACATGCAAACTCTACCAGACGACCCATCTCCATCTCAACAATGCAGCATGTCCCCACCAAAGGACATGTCTTTCCAAGACTTTATTTGCAATGTTGCTAGGGGCCTGTCCATAACAGTAACATCGGAGAAAGAACCTAGAGCCAAAGAATTGGAAATTCTTCAGTACCCGACAACTCCAAAAGAGGTGGCTACGCTCCCTATCCATCGGATGCTTTACGACCTCATGCTTCTTATATGGGAGACACCTCTGACTCTTTCTCCCCATACCCGCTGGCTTGATACCATGTACTGGGTACCAGAGTGTCCTGATTTTCATAAGACACAATTGCAGCACTATTCCATAGTAGTGGAATCAACAATGCGTCGAATCAAGTGCACGAAAACACATTCCTCAAACCCTCCAGGTAGGGAATCAAGAACCCTCAACACTTTTGGTCGACATTGCTTTCAAGCCTCCATGTTACTGGTCAGAATTAGTTCTTACATACTCTATATGGGTATGTTCCTCAAAGAGATGGCTAAAGATTTGGAGTTAATGGCTCCTCTTCTTCCCGATGACAAGAGGGCGGATTATCTCACCCTTGTAAAGCATGCTCAGAATGTGTCAAAATTTGTTAATAGAGCAGCCTTTGATTGCTTTGAGTGCATCAACAGAACTACTTCCATCTGCATCGGTGCACACAGGATAGCTCGGCTCCAAGCATCAGATCTTGAACAATGGATTCAAGATAGGCTGGGTAATATCCCCTGCACCGGTGAAGACCTTTTGGCAAGGATTGGCAAGACAAGGCCTCTGTTGGAGTCTGAGAACACTAGGCTCTCTAGATCTACTGCCAACTCAGCTAAGAAGAAAACAGCAAAGAAAGCTGCCTTCAATAAAAAGTAGTAGTAGTAATCTTATACCCCTGCTGTTCAGTGTCAGCATCGTGCTCCTCAGAAGGGACAACAACCTCCAAAACAGCAAAAGAAGGCTGAGACTTCCAAGTCTCAGCCACCTCAGCAGACTCAAGCTGCTCCAGGTTTTTGACTCCTTTATAGAGAACATTCCTGACTCTGGAGAATCCTGACCCCATCCACGTTCCCGGCAGACTCTGCAGTTATGCCCACAGATGGCATCTCATCACCTCGGAACAGTGGACATTAACAATAGTATGGGAGGGATACAGACTTCATCTACGAAGTCTACCCCCCTCCCTCACACTTCACCAAGAGAGTTCCATTCTCGGCCCACTCTCACTGCTCTGTTACTACAAGAGGTCATTTCCCTTCTACTGCAGGGCTCAATAGAAGAGGTTCCAACATTCTAGCAGGGAATGGGCTTCTATTCTCTCTACTTTCTTATTCCAAAGAAAACGGGGGGATAAGGCCCATTCTAGACCTCAGGGACCTAAACAGGTATCTCCTATAGGAGAAGTTCAAGATGGTCTCCCTGGGGATTCTTCTTCCCTATCTCCAGAGTCAAGACAGGCTCTGTTCTCTAGATCTAAAGGAAGCGTACACTCATATTTTTATCCATCCAGAGCACACAAAGTTCCTGCGCTTCATGTTTCAGGGATGACACTATCAATACAGAGTCCTCCCTTTTGGCCTCTCCTCTGCTCCAAGAGTCTTCACAAAATGCATGGCGGTAGTAGCCACATTTCTAAGGACTCTAGGGATATTTGTCTTTCACCTCTCAAGAGGGGCCAGTCTGTCCCTCTCACGTACCATGCAGGTGATACAACACTTGGAATTTGTCATAAATCTTCCAAAGTCCCAACTTGTCCCCTCTCAAACTCTAGAGTTCATAGGGACCCTCTTGAATACTCAGCAGTCAAGGGCATTTCTGCCCCCAACTCCACTGTGTTCGTCTCAATCAGTTAGCATCTCAGGCATGTCTCAAGAATTATCTGACTGCTTGAGAAATGCTACAACTTCTGGGTCATACAGTATCAACGATGCATGTAGTTCTGTATGCCCGTTTACACATGCACACAGCCCAATGGGCACTGGCATCCAAGTGGTCTCAGACATCAGGTTGACTGGGGGATAAGATAAGTCTCTACCCTTCTGGTCTCATCTCTCCAGTGGTGGCGATCCCCAGAAAATCTCCTTGTAGGGTCACCTTTTCAGTGCCTGCACATCAATGTACCCTGACGACGGACGCTGGGCTGGGGAGCCCATTTGGGGTCTCTTACAACTCAAGGACTCTGGTCTCAACAGGAGTCACAACTCCACATAAATCTGCTGGAGCTCAGAGCTATTCTCAATGCTCTCAAAGTGTTCCAGGACCATCTTCGTTGCCACAGAGCCCTAGTCCAAACTGACAGTCAAGCAGCCATGTTCTACGTGAACAAGCAAGGTGGAACGGGTTCTTGGACCCTCTGCAGCAAGGCTCTGCATCTCTGGTCCTTTGTCATACATCATCGCATTCACCTCCAAGCGATGTATCTCGAGGGCAAACACAATGTTTTAATGGTCAGATTAAGTCAAATCCTTCTTCCCCACAAGTGGTCTCTTCATGTAGACACAGTCTCCTACATTTTTCAGATCTGAGGGACTCCAGAGATAGACCTATTCGCAAGTCCTCAGAATGCCAAGCTCCCTCGCTTCTGTATCAAGACTCCTGCGCTGGACAGCCAACAGGTGGATGCTTTTCTCCGGGAACAAGCAGGAAGTCAGTCCTCACATATGGGTGACATTGACGCCGATGGAGCCCACGCGGAGCAAATCCCCAGCTTTCAAAGAAAGCCTATGGGAGTTACTACCACGCATGTGTGGTCCCCTTCCTGCCCAAGGGTGCCTTCTTGCTCAGTCTCCTTTTTCTGTGGAGCCTATCAGACATAGTCTGTCCCTGTCACGGAAAAAGTTGATTTTTTTGTGCCTTTTTGGCTGTTTACGGTCTCGCGCCAGTACCCTTTCCCACCCCGACCTCGGTATCAGGTCGGTTCCTTTTTACTACGTTTTTTTCTTTTTCTTGGGTGTCTTCGTGCCCTTTTTTCTTCACTGGCAGCCCTAAGATTCTTTGACCTTGCTGGGGTTCTTTTTCCCCCATGGCTACCAGCGGGTTTAAAAAGTGCGATTGGTGCGGAAAGGTCATGTCCCTCACCGATACGCATGACTGCTGCCTCTGGCGCCTTGGCCCGGACCATGAGACTTGGTGGTCTGTGGCCTGTGCAAAAAGATGTCCTCGAAGGTCTTGAGGAGCCACCAGCAGCAGCATGATAGCATTTTTCCTGATTTCCCCCATGCCTCCGAGAACCAGGACCTCATCTGAGGCCTCCACGCCTCGTGAGGAGCACTCCGAACCCGAGCGCCGTCAGGGGTCTTTGGAGACGGGGTCTCCCTCTAGGGAACTGAAGAGAAGGAAGAAACCCTTGAAGGCGGCATCTCTGGACAGCTCCGATCGGCCGAGTTCCTCTCTGGGCCGGTTGCGGAGCCCCGACTTCCTGCTCGAGTCGTCAGAGAAGGAGCGCCCAGCCAAGGTTCCTGGAAAGGACTCTGTCACGGATCGGCCTTGGCAAGTACATACTGTCCTAGTCGAGGACCCCCCTCCGGGGAACCGGCTTCGGGCCTGAGTGCGTCGGTGCCCAAGCCGAAGGCTGCAGAGCCTCCGGAACTGGTGTCTAGGATGGTGTCCTTCGAGCGCAGTGTCACTGCCTTCCTGAAGCAGTAGTGGGCATTGATGTCCGGCACGTCTGGTTCCTCCGCCTCGACCACCGGGTGTTTGACATCGAAGTCGACCCCGGAGGCCGAGCCAATCCTCGAGGCCCTGCGGGCCTGAGTTGATCCTTGGCTGAGGTCACGCTCGGCCTTCACTTGTTGGGATCAAGGTCGTCACCGTTGAGTCTGCCAGCGGTGGGGCAGATGGCGCCGGGGCCCTTGAGGCCCGAAGAGCTCCACAAGTCTTCCTCAGAGGCCTCTACTTGGGAGACCAAGGATGAGGAGTCCCCGGAAAATCGTCATTGAGATATCCCATCCTATTCCCCGGTGTCTGAACCTTGGAGAAGGTCCCCACCAGAGGATATGGGATTTCTGGACTTCGTTTGGGATATGTCCAAAACCTTGGCTTTCCCGACGGAGTCCGAGGAGGATCCTCGGGCCAACGAGCTAGAGATCCTCCAATACGAGGCTCCCCCTCAGGAGACTCTCACTGTGTCCATTCCTCCTATCCTGGAACGACTTGTGCTCTGCATGTGGGAGACGCCGGCATCGACACCGGTGATCAGCAAGCTATTCGACTCGATGTATCGAGTCTGGAGCCCTGGGTTTCAAAAAGCACAACTGCCGCACAACTCCATGGTTGTGGAGTTAGCCATGCATCAACTGAAGTCAGAAAACGCACTCCTCGGTGCCCCCTGGCAGGGAGGCCTGCATCTTGGATGCCCTCGGCAGGAAGTACTATCAGGGCGCGATTCTGAATTGTCGGATCCAGGCCTACTAGCTGTACATGGGCATGTACCTGAGAGACCTGGCGAAGGAGCTCGCCGAGTTCTCGGCTGGTCTCTCCGAGGAGCCTCTGCAGCGCTTCTAGGGCCTGTCAAAAGCTGTCCGTAAATTCTCCAAGTTCATGTCTCGAGCAGCATATGACGGGTTTGAGTCGGTGGCCCGGGTAGCTACGGCGGGCATCAGTGCACGCCACCAAGCTTGACTACAGTCGGCGGATCTCGAACAGTGGATACAGGACAAGTTGGTCGATGTCCCATGTCAGGGGGAGAACCTCTTCGGCAAACCCATGGCCGACAAGGCCGCCGAGCTGGAGACTGAGTTCATGACGAGAACTAGGCTCTCTAAGAAAACCTCTGCCCCGTCCCGAAAGAAGGGCTTGGGTAAAAAGCCCTTTTGCTCAAGGAAGTCCACTACTTACTGAAACTACCCCCCTTATCAGGCCTCCCCGGCTCCCCAGCAAGGGAAGCAGGCCAAGGGACAGGGGCATGGCCTGCATAAGCAGAAGGCTCCCAAGCCCCATGCTCTGGTTCCGGCCAAGCCTGGAGGGAGCTTTTGACTCCTGCAGCATGGCCCCTCTCCCAATCTAAGCTTGGCAGCCCAGAGGAGGTTGGCTCACCCTGTATGCCTACAGGTGGTGAGCTATCACCAATGATTCCTGGGCATTACAGGTGATCAGGGATGGTTACCTCCTCCATCTAGCCCAAGTGCCTCCACACTGCTTCCCAGGAGAGCCTATCAGGTCTCCCTTTCACCGGGACCACCTTCTGAAGGAATTGGCAGGTCTGCTCAAGGACGAAGCGGTGGAACCGGTGCCCCACCACCTCAAGAGCAAGGGGTTCTACTCCAGGTACTTCCTCGTACCAAAGAGGAGAGGGGGTCTAAGGCCCATCCTCGACCTGCGCAACCTCAACAAATTCCTGGTGAGGGAGAAGTTCAAGATTCTCTCCCTTGGAACATTGCTGATTTACATCTGCCAGGGAGACTGGCTATGCTTCTTAGATTTAAAGGATGCCTATACACACATCCTAATCCACCCACAGGCAATACCTACGCTTTGTGGTAGGGGGCAATCATTTCCAATACAGGATGCTTCCCTTCGGCTTTGTCTTGGCCCCCAGGGTATTCACAAAGTGCCTGGCGGTGGTCTCTGCCTTTCTCAGGCTTCAAGGGGTCTTTGTCTTCCCCTATCTCGATGACTGGCTCATCAGGGGCACTAGAGCCTCCGAGGTGCAGCCAGGTCCTTAAACACTTGGGTTTCGTTATCAACTATCCCAAGTCCTGCCTTTGCCCAGCACAAGAGCTGGAATTCATTGGGGCAAGGATCAACACCCTTCCGTCGAAGGCCTTCCTGCCTGCAGACAGGGAGGGCAGGATCATGGCGCTAGCCAAAGACATACAGCACCTTCCCTCAGTGCCAGCAAGGCATCTGCTGCGCCTCCATGGTCCATGTCACTCCAGATGCCCGCCTTCACATGCGTACTGCGCAATGGTGCCTCAGGAACCAATGGTCCCAGGTCACGGGACATCTCCAGGACAGAATCAGAATGACCAGGTGCCTGGTGCAGTCCCTGACCTGGTGGCTTTCGCCCTGTCACTTGGGGGCGGGGATGCTTTTCCAGGCCCCTCACCACTTGAAGGTCCTCGCCACAGACGCCTCCCTGCTGGGCTGGGGAGCCCAGTGCCAGGGATATTGCACCCAGGGTGTTTGGTCCCCAGACTAGAGTACTCAGCAGATCATTCTGTTGGAACTGCGTGCAGTCCATCTCGCCCTGAAGGCATTTCGGCAGTGCCTGGGCCACAGGACTGTCCTGGTGCAGACGGAAAACCAGGTTGCCATGTTCTGTGTGAACAAACGGGGGGGGAACGGGGTTCCGTGCCCTCTCTCAGGAAGCCCTGGATCTGTGCTCTTATGCAGTCTGGCAGGGCATTCTCCTCAAGGCGGTATACCTGCCATGTCAGGACAACTGGCTGGCCGACAGATTCAGCAGGATGCTTCAGCCGCACGAGTGACAACTGGACCCAGAAGTGGCAGCAGGCTTTTCCAGACTTGGGGGGAACCGGTGATGGACCTGTTTGCCAGTCCGGACAATCACCAGTTGCCCCTCTTCTGCTCAAGGCAGCTGCACCCCGCCAGGGTGCCCGATGGTGCCTTTCTAGTCTCATGATGGGTGGGTCTTCTGTATGCTTTTCCCACGACACCTCTGATCGCCAAGACTCCATTCAAGATTCTTCACGACAGAGCTTCAGTCATCCTGATAGCCCCACGGTGGCCCAGGCAACCGTGATTTCCACTTCTCCTGCAGCTAGCGGTGGAGGCCCCATCCCGTGGGGGTCAGCTCCACGGCTCCTTTCCCAGGAGAGGAGCTCTCTTCTGCATACCAACCTCAGCTCCTTTTCGCTGACGGCGTGGCTGCTGAGAGAGTGACCACTAGCGCCGCTCCTTCTTATGAAAGACGTGGAGGATGTTTTTCTGCCTTCACGCAGAGCATCTACCAGACAGGCTTATGCTTTTAAGTGGCGCAGGTTTGCACTTTGGTGCGCTGAGCGGGGGGTCGACCCCTTTTCTTGCCTGGTGGTTGTGGTGTTACAATACCTTCTCCACCTCTCCAGGACGGGGCTCAAGTCCAACTCAGTCAGAGTGCATCTCAGTGCCCTAGCGGCGAACCACATCAGGTGGATGGGGAAGCCCTTCTCAGCTCATCCAGTGATGTCCCAGTTCCTAAAGGGCCTACAGGGAGAACTATTCAGGCAGTTGGTAAAAGATCCCACACGTGAAGGGGCCATACTGGACTTGGTGCTCATCAATGGTGAAGGTGTTTCTGATGTTGTAGTGGGAGATCATTTTGCATCCAGTGATCACCAGATGGTGTGGTTCAGTATTAGGACTAGGGCTGTTAGAATCAAGGTGAGGGTCTTAGACTTTAGGAAGACTAACTTTGCCAAGATGGACGAATACCTCAGGGAGTCGTTAGTGGGATGGGAACAGCTGGAGGATGTAGAAAAACGGGCAAAACTGAAAGGGGATATTTTAAGGGCAACCAACCTTTTTGTTAAAATGGTAAATAAAGGTAAAAGGAAAAGGAGACCGCTATGGCTTTTGAAAGAAGTAGCTGAAAAAGTTAAGAAAAAGAGGGAGGCCTTCATGAAATACAAGAGATCACAGAGAGAGGAAGACAGGCATCTATATTTGGAAAAACTTAGAGAAGCTAGCAAAGTAGTCAGGAAAGCAAAGATTAAAAAAGAAGAGGAAATAGCAAATGCAATAAAATGGAGGGATAAGATATTTTTCAGATATGTTAGTGAGAAGAGGAAGGGCAAAAGTGTCAGACTCAAGGGCGCAGGGGAGGAATATGTAGAGACTGATAAGGATAAAGCGGAAATGCTTAACAAATATTTCTGTTCTGTGTTCACAGATGAAGAACCAGGAGCAGGACCTCAGAAAACACCCACAAATAGGAACAGAAGCAAGGGACATCTTGAACAATTTTCAGAAGACTGTATTCGTGAGAAACTTGCTCAACTTAAAGTAGACAAAGCAATGGGACTGGATGGAATACACGCTAGAATACTGAGGGAACTTGGGGACATTCTATCAGCAAAACTGACTGACCTTTTCAATGCCTTGTTGGAGTCTGGAGTGGTGCCAAAGAACTGGAGAGAGGCTCATGTGGTGCCTTTACACAAAAGCGGAAGTAAGGATGTGGTTGAAAACTACAGGCCTGTTAGTTTAACTTCGGTGGTGAGTAAATTATTGGAAACTCTGCTGAAAGAGAAAATAGTGAGGTTTCTAGAGTCCAGCGGATTACAGGATCCGAGGCAGCATGGATTCACCAGAGGCAGGTCTTGTCAGACAAATCTGATTGATTTCTTTGACTGGGTGATCATGGAGTTGGACCGAGGGAGAGCCCTAGATGTGGTGTATTTAGATTTCAGTAAAGCCTTTGATACTGTTCTTCACAGGCGACTTATAAACAAACTGAGCACCCTAGGGGTGGACCCTAAAGTTACTGCTTGGGTTAGAAATTGGTTGGGTGGGAGGCGACAAAGAGTACAGGTAAATGGAGCTCACTCTGAGGAGAAGGATGTTAGCCAGTGGTGTGCCCCAGGGATCTGTCCTTGGTCCGGTTCTTTTTAACATTTATTTATTTATTTTATTTATTTATTTGGTATAAATTTGTATACCGCTACTTCCAGCGATCAGCAGCGATCTACTTGTGAAACAAGGGTGGATGTACAGTACAATATAAGTATACAAATCTGATTTCAGGGAGGAGCACACATCAACAAAATATGGTACAGGTTATACATTTGATCAGTGGGGTGGGATATTAGATTTGAAGATGAGCAAGGGGGGTAGAATATATACATATGTACATTTTACCAGATCACAGGTAAACCTTTTAAAGAGACATAGATGCCTGAATATTTACATAAATATAGACTTCAGTATCCAGGATGGAAAGCCATTAGGCAAGATGGGATTAGATATGTGGTGAATCTGCCTAGGCGATGCCGTAATGAGTCTGGAAAAGGTGGGTCTTAAGCTTTTTCCTGAAGTCCTTTAGGTCTTTGATCAGACGTATCTCATGAGGCAGCTGGTTCCAGAGCATGGGTGCTGAATATGTGTAAGCTCTGTTGCTCGTCAGTTCTTTGACTGCTCTTATGCTGCTTGGTACGCAGAGGGTGTTAAGGTTAGTGGTCCATCTGCTTCTGTTGAGGGGTTGTGTGGTGATAAGGTTAGAGAGGAAAGAAGGGGATACTTTGTGGATAATTTTAAATGTTGTTACTAGCACTTTGTATTTTATTCGTGCAGTGATGGGGAGCCAGTGAAGCTCAATCAGGACTGGTGTGATGTGATCTATCAGGTTCTTGTTCATAATAATCCTGGCTGATACGTTTTGTGCCATTTGTAGGATGTTTAAGGTTTTCTTCGGTAGACCTTGTAAGATGGCGTTACAGTAGTCAAGGTGTGGAATGATGAGAGCCTGAGCTACTGTTCTGAAGTTCGAGTGGTCAATGACGCTGCGTAGAGGTTGTAGAACTCTCAGCTTGTGAAATATTGCTCGGTTGGTTATCCGGAGATGTTTGTCCATTTTTAAGTTATCATCAATCAATACGCCTAGATATTTGATCTCATTTTTAGAGTGATAGGTGTTGTTGTTCAGGGTGATAGTTGCAGGAGGATAGAAGCCCTGTTTTCCTGATATGAACATTACTTCAGTTTTTTTGTGGTTTACAGACATGTTGTTGCGTTGGAGCCAATTTTGCATTTCGTGTAGGCATTCTTCTAATTGGTTGTAATTAGGGTTGTTTACATCGAGTTGTGTATACAACATAATATCATCCGCATATAAGTGGTAGCTGATATTGTGTTTCTGGAAGATCATACATACTGGCTAAATATACACGTTGAATAGCAGGGAGGAAATAGCTGAGCCGTGGGGTATTCCTTGGGTTTGGGGGAAAGGCTTTGCTTGTTCGTTATTGTAGCGTACCTGCTGCATTCTATTTGTTAAGTAGGACTTAACACATCTTTGTTAGTGATACAGTGGAAGGGCTGTCGGGTAAGGTTTGCCTCTGCGGATGATAGCAAAATCTGCAATAGAGTAGACACCCAGGAAGGTGTAGATAACATGAGGAGGGATCTAGCTAAGCTTGGAGAATGGTCTAGAATTTGGCAGCTGGGATTTAATGTTAAAAAATGTATGGGCTGCAGCAATCCAAGGGAGCAATATAGTATAGGGGTTGAAGTACTTTTGTCCACTAAAGAGCGGGACCTAGGCGTGGTTGTGTCTGATGATCTTAAAGTAGCTAAACAGGTAGAGAAGGCTAGAAGGATGCTTGGGTGCATACGGAAAGGAATGGCTAGCAGAAAAATGGAGGTGATAGTGCCTCTGTATAAGTCTTTGGTGCGACCTCATTCGGAGTATAGTGTGCAATTGTGGAGACCGCACCTTCAAAAGGATGTGAACAGGATGGAGTCGGTGCAGAGGGTGGCTACTAAAATGATTTGTGGTTTTCATTATAAAGTATATGAGGACAGACTTAAGGATCTTAATATGTACACCTTAGAGGAAAGGCGGGATAGAGGTGATATGATTGAGATGTTTAAATACCTCCGTGGCATAAATGTTCAGGGAGAGAGCCTCTTTCAATTGAAAGCAAGTTCTGCTACGAGGGGACATGGGATGAGGGTGAAGGGAGATAGATTCAGGAGTGATATGCGGAAATATTTCTTTACAGAAAGAGTAGTGGATCTGTGGAATAGTCTCCCAGTGGAGGTGGTAGAGATGAGGACATTAACTGAATTAAAAAAAAGCATGGGGCAAACACAGAGGATCTCTGAGGGTAAAAGGGTGACTGTTGTAGTTGTTGATGTGGAAGGACAGACTAGATAGGCCATGTGGTCTTTTTCTGTCATATTTCTATGTTTCTATGTTTCTACTCCTAAGTCCCCGATCCGCCCTCCAGCGACCGAATGGGATCTCAGTGTGGTGTTGGGGCAGCTCATCCTGCTGCCCTTCGAACCAATGGCTACATATGACCTCCGCTATCTCTCCTGGAAGTTGGTTTTCCTGGTTGCGTTCACTTCTGTCCGAAGGGTGAGTGAGCTTCAGGCCCTCATAGTGGAGTAGCCTTATACCAGGTTCTACAAGAATAGGATGGTGCTTTGCACGCACCTCATGTTCCTTCCGAAGGTGGTGTCCTCGTTCCACCTCAACCAGGAGGTGGTCCTCCCTACCTTCTTTCCTAGACCGCACGCCAGTCGGACAGAGGCAGTCCTCCGTACCTTGGACTGTAAGAGGGCCCTGTCCTTCTACATTCAACATACTCAAGGCCACCGGAAAGCCTCTCAGCTTTTCGTTTCTTACAACCCCAGTAAGCTGGGGGAGACGGTGACCAAGTGTACGCTGTCCACATGGTTGGGGGACTGTATTGCCTGGGCTTAAGAGGAGATGAGGCTTCTGCTGGAAGGCCATGTCACGGCGCACCAGGTTAGGACTATGGTGACATCAGTTGCTCACCTGTGCTCAGTTTCTCTGGCAGACATCTGTCAGGCCACCACCTGGTCTTCAGTTCGTACCTTCACAGCTCATTAGTGCCTGGATTAGGGAGTCCCAACTGGACAGTGCCTTTGGCCAGGCCGTGCTCCATAACCTTTTTGGGGTTTAGGCAACTCCTGCCCTCTGACCCTTCTGTGTTCAGGCTACCGGAGTGCTAATTCTTTTGGATGCAGAGGTCCTGTTACTCCGTAATACAGATGTCATTGCGGCTGCTTGCGGCTCTCCATGAGGGAACCTTTTTTGGACTATAGGTTCATGGTAGCCTGTAGCTGGGGAGTCCCATATGTGAGGACTGACTTCCTGCTTGTTCTCGGAGAAAGCGTAGTTTCTCACCTGTAACAGATGTTCTTCGGGAACAGCAGGAATCATTCCTCACAACCCTCCCTCCTCCCCTTGGAGTTACAGTCATACCATCTTTATTTGTTTTGCCGTCTTTTTAGCTATGTCATTTGACTGAGCAAGATGGCACCTTTGGGCTGGAAGGGGACTACACTTGCGTGGTATCAATTCCCAAAGGCTTTCTTTGAAAGCTGGGGATTTGCTCAGCGTGGGCTCTGTCGCCGTCAACGTCACCCATATGTGAGGACTGATTTCTCTTGTCCCCGGAGAACACCTGTTACAGGTGAGTAATTACACTTTCACCTCCACTGGGAACACGGCTTCCTATATGCTTTCCCTCCCATTCTCCTAATTCCTAAGACTCTCTTCAAACTCCAGACAGACGGGCTTCATGATATTTGTAGCCCCACGCTGGCCACGTCAACCGTAGTACCCTCTCCTTCTACGTCTGTCTCAAGTTCTACCTATAGATCTGGGGTCTGCTCCAGATTTCATCTCTCAGGAGGAGGGGACGCTGCTCCATCCCAATCCACAGTCTCTCCATCTCAAAGCATGGCTGCTGAAGGCATAGCCTTCCAAGGTATTAATCTTCCACAGGAGGTTAAGGACATCCTCTTAGCTTGTAGAAAGCCATCCACCAGATGGTCCTACACTTTCAAATGGCATAGGTTTTCTTTCTGGTGTTCTCGGAAGAATCTTAATCCCTTCTCAGCTCTGGTGGAGGCGCTGCTTGAGTATCTCCTCCATCTATCTTCTTCTGAACTCAAAACCAATTCGGTAAGAGTACACCTAAGTGCAATTGTGGCCTCTCACGTGCCCTGAGATGGCCAACCCATCTCCTCTCAGCTGCTCGTAGCACGCTTCATGAGGGGTCTTCTATTAACCAAGCCTCCCATTAAGCCATCACCAGTGGCATGGGACCTCTGTGTTCTAGGACAGCTTCTCAAGCTGCCCTTTGAACCTCTAGCCACTACGTCACTTAAGTTTCTCACATGGAAGGTCATCTTCCTTATTGCCCTCACTTCAGCAAGGCGTATTAGTGAGCTCCAGGCCTTATGGCTGAACCACCTTACACATGGTTCCATCACGATAAGTTAATCCTCAGGATTCACCCTCACTTCATGCCGAAGGTGGTCTCACCTTTCCATTTGAACCAGTCGGTCTACCTCCCTGTGTTTTTCCCTAGACCACGCTCATCTAGGGCAGAAGTAACCCTCCACACTCTGGATTGTAAATGTGCCTTAGCTTTTTATCTTCAGAGGACTCAAGGGCACCAAAAAGCTTCTCAGCTGTTCATCTTCTTTGGCTCTAGTCACTTTGGGTTGCCAGTCTCCAAACATACTCTCTCCAAGTGGATAGCAGACTGCATCACCTTTGCTTATGGGAAGGCAGGACTCTCCCTCGAGGGTCTTGTCACTGCCCATAATGTTCGAGCCATGGCTACCTCTATGGCAAATCTACGATTTATAGCTATTGACAAGATCTGCAAAGCAGCAACTTGGTCTTCGGTCCATACTTTTGCTGCTTACTACTGTCTGGACAAGGACTCCTGATGGGATGGGATGCCATGTTTGGACAGGCTGTCCTCCAGCATTTATTTCAGACTTAGAGCAACTCCTACTCTCTGTCTCAGATTTCGATACTAGACATCCATGGAGGATACATGACCTCTTTAAGTATACCTAGGACAAACCACAGCCAATTCTGAGGTCATCTCTCTGGCATCTTCTAGCTAGGGAGTCCCGTATGTGAAGACTACATTCCTACTTGTTCCTTGAGATAGTGTAGTTACTCACTTGTAACAGGTGATCTCCGTGAACAGCAGGAATTTAGTCTTCACAACCCACCATCCTCCCCTGGGAGTTGTAGGTTTTCTCTGTTTTTCTCTTTCTCTCCTTTTATCTCAGCTACAAACTCAACTGAGGAGGGAGAGCGGAAAAGTGGGAAGGCAGCTACGTAGGCGCAGTGAGATGCTCGCAAAGGCTTTCCTATTGGACGCTGGGGAGCGTTCCCGCACAGGCTCCGTCGGTACCTACGTCACCCATATGTGAAGACTAAATTCCTGCTGTTCCTGGAGATCATCTGTTACAGGTGAGTAACTCCGCTTTTTCTACCGTCATGTTTCTATGCTTCTGTGTAAAAACTGTTCTTCGGGACCAAGCCCTCACATATGGGTGAAGTTCATCACATAGGGCAGGCATGTCCAACAGGTAGATCGTGATCTACCTGTAGATCGCGGAGGGGTCAGAGGTAGATTGCCAGCCCCACTTGGCTCCATCTCTCCAGTAGCTCGCCCCGTCGCTAGGAGAGAGCTTGTGCCAGCAGGTCGTCTGCCGAGTGCTTGCCGCCGCTGCTGATCCTTTGCCTGTCTTTTTTCCCTGCCTGCGGGAATCTTGCCTGTGGGTGTATTGAGGGCGCTTGTTGTTTTCGTGCCAATAGTTTGTGGGTACCCCAGGGGGCTGCCGCCCGCGCCCCACAATGAGACGCCATAGGCCCGGCATCATACCTGGTCTCCTGCCTCTCAGAATCACCTATTCCTGCACCCGCCCCAACACCCCTTAGAAGTGTGTTTATATACCGAGCGATATCCATTCACCCGAGCTTTTCCTGAATACACTTACCGTATTAGTTGTGTCGTGTGCTGGTCGCTGATCGCTTTATAGTTCACTTTCATTAAACGTTTTCGAGCAGACTCAACAAAGTGTCAAGAATTTGGTGATTTTGGTGGACTTTTCCAATTTTGCTCTAACTTGCCTATGCCTTGCCTTCAAATTGGTTCAAGCCACTGTGACTTTTGCTTGCCTTTGCAATTTTATTTTGCCTAGCCTTTGCGTTGATTCTACACTGCAATTTTATTTTGCCTTGCCTTTGCGTTGATTCTACACTGTGTGCAGAATTTATTAAATCGCATGTGGTGGTATTTGAACTTGTTTGGCGGTATTTGATTTTATCTGGTTTGCTGGACAGGTGTTTGAGTTTTTTGATGAATGTTTGGTGGTATTTGACTATTGGTGCCAGTATGATGAATTCTTATTTTTACTTTTAGAACTGCATGTGTGGTTTTCTGGCATCTCCAGTCCTTGTATTGCACATCATCCAGAGGTCTTCAGTTCCTGTTGATCTTTAATACTTTGGGACAGTGACAGTTTTGGACCAGATTGAGCCAGTGTTTATACTAACTTAGCAGGTTTGCCTTCTTACATCCAGCCACCCCAGTATAACGAAGATGAGTGTTCCAAAGAAGAGCAAAACCTACCACTTTCATAATGAATGGGAAATGGACTACTTCTTCATCATGGTGAAAGACAAGTGGTGTTGTCTAATTTGTAACGCCCCAGTATCCTTGCCCAAAAAGGGTAATCTGGAACGTCATTATAAGGCTCTGCATAGCAATAAGTTTGATGCTGATTTTCCACCCAAAAGTAAAGTTTGTAAACTGAAGCTCAAAGAACTTAAATCGAAATTGGCTACTCAGCAACAGTTGATGGCGAAACCAAGGTCACATTCGGTCAATGCAACCATAGCATCCTTCAAGGTCAGCAACCTGATCGCAAAGAAATGCAAACCTTTCATTGAAGGGGAATTTGTAAAAGATTGTTTTCTTGAAGCAGCTGACAATCTTTTTGAAGGATTTAAAAATAAGAAAGAGATCATAGCTGCTATTCAAGATGTACAATTGTCAAGAAACACCATCGTGCGGCGAATAGAAAAGATGTGTGGAGACACAACTGAACAATTGTTGGAGGATGCTTCAAATTGTGTTGCTTTCTCACTCCAACTGGATGAATCTACAGACATAAGAGACATAGCCCAGTTACTAGTCTTTATCCGGATGGTTTTTGAAGACTTCAGTGTTAAAGAAGAACTGCTTGGAATGATTTCTTTAAAAGGGAGAATTACCGGTCAGGAAATATTCAGTTCTTTCCATTCTTTTGTGACAAAGTGTAGTCTTCCATTGCATAGACTTGTTTCCATCACTACTGATGGAGCAAGAGCAATGACAGGTGAGGTTAACGGTTTCATAGCCCTCTGTAGACAGAATGACGACTTCCCAGATTTCCTTTCTTACCACTGCATCATTCAGCAGCAAGTTTTGGCAAGCAAGAGACTCAATACAAAGACTGTCGTGGGCATCACTTTCAAAATTGTAAATTCAGTTCGTGGAAGATCACTTCAAAGACGGCTTTTCAATCTTACTCTCGATGACTGGGCAGCGGAAAATATTTTGCACACAAATGTAAGGTGGCTAAGTAGGCACAAATTTCTGCAAAGATTTTGTGATTTGCTGAATGAAATAAGAAGTTTTTTGAAGGAGAGGGGAGATGACCAAGCAGAGTTGGAAGATGAAGAGTGGATATGTGATCTGGCATTTCTCGCTGACTTTACAGGCTAACTAAGTGATATGAACCTTGAACTACAAGGTAAAAACAAATGCATTGGTGAGATGATGAGTACAGTTTCATCCTACAAAAGCAAATTTGAGCTAATGATGACTGACCTTGCAAACAACACTTTTCATCATTTTCCTAATACGCAGGACCATCTAGGACAATATCCAAATTTTGTTTTTCAGAATGAGAAGTATGTGACAGAAATCTGTTCTGTTATCCAGGGATTCGAAAATAGATTCTGTGACTTCCAAAAAATTGGAGCAGTTCTGGAGTACTTGTCATACCCATTCAAAGTAGATGTGGACATTATAGAAACTGCAGCTGTTATCAGTAAAAATTACTCATTGAACAAGGCATCTCTTGAATGCGAAATATTAATCCTTAAAAATGACATTTTTCTCAAGACCCTTGCTGAGCAAGAATTGTTTTGGAAGCTAGTGCCTAGAGACAAATTTCCCAACTTGAGAAGATGCATTGAAGCTGTACACTCCTATTTCGGTTCAACTTATTTGTGTGAATCTGTGTTTTCCCATCTGAAAATGACAGAGTACACAACATTCCAACATGGCAGATGAACATCTCCAGGATTCCCTGAGACTGGCCCTCACGCAATAGTCACCCAACTTCAAAAAGCTAGTGGATGAGATGCAGGCTCAGACGTCTCACTAATGAGCAAGAGCGAAATATTAAAGATTGTACAAGAGCGAAATATTAAAGATTGTGCAAGATCAGCCTGGATCAATACTCGACCTAAATTTAGCACAAATTACTCAGTAAAAGTTAAAGAAAGTTATTAAGACAGTTAAAGTTATTACTCAATAAAACTTTAAGAAAAAATGTACTTTCCTTTTCCCCTCGCAGTTCTTACTTCATCTTCGTCTCTGTTTTGTTTTTGCTTAGTTTGCTTAACAGCTGATCACATCCAAGTTAATGACAGAAGGTTCATTAAAAATGGGGGGGAGGTATCCTCCAACTTTATTGGGTTAAAATTTAATTTGAAACTAATTTGAAACTCAGTTTTCATGGTGGTAGATCACTGGCACTTTTGGCCAGAAAAAGTAGATCACAACCTGTTCGAAGTTGGACATGCCTGACATACAGTATCAGTCCTCACATATGGGTGATGTCGCCGATGGAGCCCTCATGAGAACATTTCCCAGCTTCCAAAGGAAACCTTTGGAATGTACTCCACAAATGCATGCCTATATTCCCGCCTGAAAGAGCCATCTTACCTCATTCTTTTTTCACAGAGCTCTTCGGATGTCCATCTGAATCCCGGAGATAAGTTAATTTTTTTGCCTTTTTTTTTTTTTTGCCCTTCCGGTACCAGCTTGTTGCGATTTGCGATGCCCTTCCCGCCTTCGTCAATGCCAACAATTGTCGGTGCCTCAGCACTGCGTTTTTTGGGATTCTCTTTTCTTTTTCAATGTGCAGATTTTTCTTGTGCCCCCCACCCTCTGGTTGGTGAGGACATTGGAGTCCTTTGACTTGGCGGGAGCTGTCTTCCCCACAATGTCTAACCCAACCAGAGGTTTCAAAAAGTATACTCAGTGTGGTCAGACCATCTCAATCATCAACCACCACAGTTCCTTTTTTCAATATCTTGGGGCTGACAGGAGCCTTCTGTTTGCTCTTTCTTCTTGCAGATGAAGGGCAAGGGGCTCAAGAACCAAGAAAAGCAGCAGGAATCATTGGGTTCCAAGTCAGCGACACTGTCCCTGGCATCATTCTCAGCTTCAATGCCCTCGAAGGCCCTGTCTGAGTCATCGACTCCAAAAGTGGCCCAGGGTCTTCCGCGTCTCAAGTTCACAGGACATCAGACAAGCGGCTCTCCTTTGACGAGGAGGGTCCCCAGAAGGAACGGACTCTGTCCGGGTTAGTGTCAAAGGGCAATGCACCAGAGGGAAAACCCCTGGTCATTGGTATCGGAGCCCTCAATGCGACTCGGAGGGCAAAGGCCACGAGTGACCTACCAAGCTGCCCGTTGGGAGGGTTTGCCTCTTGAGACAAAGCTGATGCAGATACCAGCGGCTGTCTAGCCCTCCCTCATTGTGGAGAGGATGCTGACTCTCGGGCGCAGCCTGGCTGCCTTTATGGCACAACACTCCCCTCCCCCCCCAAAGACCGGATAACGCCGGTTCCTCTGTTCTGGTGATGGCCCCATCCATGCTGGAGGCCTCACTGGCTGAGGTTCAGCTGATTCTCAAAACCTTTGCTGTTTCCTTGGGATCCCAATACCGGTCCTGATCCCAGTTGGTGCAGTGCCCATCTCCTTCAGTGCCTGCGGTTCCAAGCATTGAGAACTGAGGAGCCCTTCCCATCACCTACGTTGTCCTCAATCCTGATGATACTTTGAGTTCCTCAGTGACTCTGACTGGGAGACTGAGGACGAGTCTCCGGAGACGACAAGGCACCGGGATGTCCTCTTGGATCTCCCCCACCCTGATTGTCAAAGGTATCCCCCCCCCCCCCGAGAACCTCTCCTTCCTGGAATTTGTGAAGGACATGGGAAAGGCCTTGCCTTTCACCCTGGAGGTGGAGGAGGAGCCAAGCTGAGGAGCTTGAGATCCTCCAGTATCCCCCCTCCCCCCGCCAAAGGAGGCCATCACGGTCCCTGTCCACCTCATTCTGAAATGGCACTTCTGAGGATGTGGGAGATCCTGCTTAAGGTGCCTACGGTGAGTAAGCGGCTCTATTCCATGTATAGGGTCTGCAAGAGCCTGGGCTTTGAAAAAACACAACTGTCTCACAACTCCATGGTGGTGGAGTCGGCCATGCGCCACACCAAAAGCAATAAGACGCACTCCTTGGTGCTCCCAGGTCAGGAGGCCCGCATCATGGATGGCTTTGGCAGAAGGTGTTATTAGGGCTCAATGCCTGAATACGAGCATAACCAGCATGTACTTGAGGGACCTGGCAGGAGAAATTGTCGGGTTCTTGGCTGGACTTTCTGGTGACCATCTCGAAAACATCCGGAACATGGTCAGTAAAATTAAGGAATGCTCCAAGTTTGTGACTCAGGCAGCCTATGACTGCTTCAAGTCCATGGCCAGAATGGATGTGGTGGGCATTGATTCCCACCGCCTGGCATGGCTGCAGTCCTCTGACCTGGAGTAATGGGTCCACGACAAATTGGCTGATGCCCCATGCCAGGGACAGAACCTCTAATGCAAACCTATGACTGAGAAGGCTGCTGAGTTGGAGACAGAACAACTCACCATGACCAGGATCTCCAGGAAGACTGCTGACCCCTCCCATCGGAAGGCTTCGGGAAAAATGTCTCTCTACCCAAAGAAGAAAAAGGCCTATGGTGCCTATACCCCATATCATTCCTATCAGGCATCCCTGCAGGGACTGCAGGCCCAGGCCCAAGACCAAAGGTAGCAGTGTAGACCTAAGACCCCAAAGCCCCATCCGGCTCCTCAGCCACATTCGGGGGGGGGGGGGGGGATTTTGACTCCTGTATCATGGCTTTTCCTCCCCTTTCAGGCCCAGTTCCTCAGCACATTAGGGGGTGTCTCTAGTTCTTTACCCACTGTTGGCTGTGCATCACCACCGACACCTGGGCATTGCAGATAGTGAAGGAGGGTTACCTCCTACACTTCAAGCAGACCCCCCCTCCTTTCCAGAGGAATGCACTCACCATCAGGAACTTCTCCAATCGGAAGTAGCCAACCTTGTGGAGGCTAGGGCAGTGGAACTAGTTCTGCCGTCTTAGGCAGGAAGTGGGTTTTACTCCCAATTCTTCCTGGTCCCCAAGAAGACAGGTGGCTTCTGGCCTATTCTTGATCTTGGCATTCTAAATCGCTTCCTTGTCAGAGAGAAGTTCAAGAAGAAATCCCTTGGAATATTGCTGCCCTACCTTCAGCGGGGAGATTGGCTGTTCTCCTTGGATCTAAAAGATGCCTTATACCCACATCTTCATTCACCCCCCGCACGGACAATTCCTCTGGTTCATTCTCAGCGGCAGGCATTATCAATACAGGGTTCTTCCTTTCAGACTTGCGTCCGCTCCCAGGGTTTTCAAAAGTGCCTAGCAGTTGTAGCCCCTTTTCTCCATGTGCAGGGGATTTTTGTCTTCCCTTACCTGGATGACTGGTTGGTGAGGGGCGGCTCTCTCAATGAAGTTCACCAAGCCGCCCAGCATACCATCAAGGTTTTGGAGCAGCTGGTCTTCATAATCAGCTACCCAAAGTCCCACCTGCAACCCTCTCATCTCCTCGAATTCATTGGGGCTCTCCTCAATACTTCGGTGGCCAGGGCATATCTCCCAACAGACTGGGCCCACCGACTTGTCTTTCTGGTGCACCAGGTTCAGTGCTGCTCAATGGTGTCCACTTGCCAGATGCTTCGCCTTATGGACCACATGACTTCCACAGTCCATGTCACTCTGTTCGCCTGCCTGCATATGCAGCAAGTGCAGTAGACCCTCTGCACTCAATGGTATCAGTTGGGCTGCATATCAGACAGAGTGCGCATAACTCAACCACTACTCAACTCCCTTCCATGGTGGCAGTTGGGCAGCCCTGCCAAAAGATGTGCCATTTCAAGCGCCCCCACACCAACAAGTTCTGACAACAGATGCCTCCAAATTCGGCTGGAGGGCTCATCTTGCCAGCCTCCGTATGCAGTGCCTCTGGTCGGAGGGAGAGAGCCTCCACCAGATAAACTTCCTCAAAGTCAGAGCCATTGCAAACGCATTGTGGGCCTTCCGGACACAGCTGGTCAGCCAGGTCATTCTCATACAAACCAACAACAAGTAGCAATGTTCTACATCAACATACAAGGGGGCACGGGCTCGTATCTCCTCTGTTGGGAAATGGTCTGGCTCTGGAAGTTTGCCGTGAAGCACCAGATGTTTCTACGGGCACTTTATCTCCTAAGAGTGGACAATGCCTTAGTGTAAAAAAAAGACCGTAATACTTTTTTACATTTTGTTAGTGTACAAGTTCAGCAGGGTCCTGCAACTGCATGAGTGTGCTCTTAACCCCCAGGTGGTCCACCGGATCTTTCAGATATGTGGCAACCACACCATGGATCTCTTTGCATCTCCTCTCAATGCCCAGTTACCGCTGTTTTGCTCTAGGATGCCCTGTCCTAGTTGGGTGGCTTCTGATGCCTTCTTCCTGGATTCGAGCAAGGGTCTCCTCTATGCTTACCCACTGACTCCCCTTGTGGTCAAGACCCTCTTCAAGGTCCAAGCGGACGGAGCCCCCTTGATACTCATTGCCCCACGTGGCCCCAGCGACCGTGGTACCCCTTGTCACTACATCTGTCTTGGGCACCTCCCCTTTGCCTGGGCTGTGCCCCAGATCTCCTCTCACAGGAGGGGGACACCCTTCTACACCCTAACCTCTGCTGCCTCTCGCTCATGGCTTGGCTGCTGAGCAGGTAGCTCTGGCGGAGTTCCATCTGTACATAGATGTCAAGAACATTCTCCTGGCATCTTTCAAGGATTCCACCAGTAAGTTGTATGGCTTAAGTGGCACAGATTTTCAGTCTGCTGTGCAGACCGGGCCCTCAACCCCTTCACTTGCTTAGTGGAAGCGGTGCTAAATTACTTGCTTCACCTCTCCAAATTTGGACTGGAGTCTAACTCTGTCAGGGTGCACCTGAGTGCTTTTGCAGCATATCACTCCAACGTTGTTGATCGACTTCTTTCTGCTCATCCACTCAAAGGATGTTTTATGCAGGGCCTTCTGCTTTCTCATCCCCCTATTCGACCATCGCTGGTAGTGTGAGATCTCAATATCATTCTGGGTCAGCTGCTCTCGTTATCCTTTGAGCTGCTGGCCACCTGTCCTCTCAAGTTCCTCACCTGGAAAGTCCTCTTTATGGAGGCACTTACTACAGGGCGCTGAATCAGCGAACTGCAGGCGCTTGTAGCGCACTCGCCATATACCAGGTTCTACAAAAATAGAGTGGTGTACTACGCAGTCATCCTAAGTTTCTACCTATGGTGGTTTCAGCATTCCACCCAAACCAGTCCATGGTACTACCCACGGCCTCACGCCTCCAGGACAGAGGCCTCTCTTCATACTCTGGACTGTAAGAGAGTGCTCACTTTTGATCTTGAATGAACGAAGCCCCATCACCCTTCATTCAGCTCTTTGTTTCTTACATCCCTAACAGACTGGGGATAGC
The DNA here is from genome assembly GCA_033557465.1 of Ichthyophis bannanicus. NCBI lineage: Eukaryota > Metazoa > Chordata > Amphibia > Gymnophiona > Ichthyophiidae > Ichthyophis > Ichthyophis bannanicus. The sequence continues at coordinate 421,372,429 of CM066031.1, read as the reverse complement.
TGTCTCTAAGCGCACCCTTTCCATCTGGGTGGCTGACTGCATCTCTTTTGCTTATGCCTAGGCTGGGCTTACCTAAGAGCTCCATGTCATAGCGCATAATGTTGAGCTATGGCAGCCACACTAGCTCACTTCCGCTCCATCTCCACAGTGAAGATTTGTAAGGCTGCTACGTGTTCTTCCAAACATACCTTTGCAGCTCACTACTGCCTGGATAAGGATTCCCAGCATGACAGCACCTTGGGCCAGACCATACTCTGGCATTTCTTTGCGAATTAATGCAACTTCTTCCCTCTGGCCCTTCTGTCTATCAGGTTACTGAAGAGTCGACTGTTGGTTGATGCCTGAGGCTGGTGTTGACTCTCGGAACCTCAGCATTTCCTGCTATTTTCTTGGTTCATTTTTTCTGGTTGCCTCATTGGGCTGTCTACAGAGATTTTTTGTAGCCTGTAGCTAGGGAGACCCTTATGTGAGGACTGACCTCCTGCATGGCCCCGGAGAAAGCATAGTTACTCACCTATAGCAGGTGTTCGGGAACAGCAGGAATCAGTCCTCACGACCCTTCCTCCTCCCCGTGGAGTTGGGGTTTTTTTTGGCTTCATTAAGCTATGTCAGATGGAGATAAGATGGCTCCTTCAGGGGGGAGACCAGCACGCAAGCGTGGAGTGCATTCCAAAATCTTCCTTTGGAAGCTGGGAAGTTTTCCCGCGTGGGCTCAGTTGGTGACGTCACCCATATGTGAGGACTGATTCCTGCTGTTTCTGGAGAACACCTGCTACAGGTGAGAAACTATGCTTTACTGTAACCTAGTCAAAAGTATCACATCTTTGCTCTTCTCACCAAGGTCAAAAACAGAACTGGCTAAAATTCCCAGCTCAGCTTTTAATCCCTTCACTTTTTGTACCCAACAAGTGCATAACTCTTGGGGAGAGTTTGAGGTAAGGTCCCCCCTGCTCCCCCTCACCCCCACCCCCTCCCCCCCCCCCCCCCCCCGTAGAGTTGTAGTCAAGTTACAGACAGCCACAAACAGTTCTTTAGGTTTACTTATTACAGCTCCAATATGCATCATCATATGATCCTTTTTGTTCCTGTATAACAAATGTGTGATAAGCCCTTTATAAGAGCAAGTAATGCACATGAACTTCAGCCTGGCACCTCTTTTGCTATTTGCACTTCATATGACGCAGTTCCCTGCACTTCTCAGTCAGTTCAGAGGAATTTCAAGGTACCTGTCTTTTCTGCAACACCAGCCCAGATTTTAAGGGAACCGTGACATCCAAGGATCATAAATGAGTCAAATAGCTCTCGTATACTATCCTCCAGAGTACAAGACAGTTCACATTAATTAAGTACCAGCCCACTTGGAAAAAAGTCATCTGGCTTAAAGGTTGGACACATCTACCTTATTTCATTGACCACACAAGGTCTCGTCCAATAAGACATATTGATACAAAAATAATAATCCAACCAAGGAGTAGGGCAGCTGTTGAATTCTCTAGAGTAAATACTAAGTCTACAGCAGAGGTTCTCAACCCATCCTTCAAGACACACCTAGCCAGTCAGGTTTTTAGGATAATCACACTGAATATGCGAATGAAAGATTTGCATGTTCTGCCTCCATTGTATGCAGATCTCTCTCATACATATTTATTGTGATTATCATGAAGACCTGACTGGCTAGGTGTTTCCTGAGGACTGGGATGAGAATCCCTGGTCTAGAGAGTGCCCTTTTTCATGTGCCAGAAATGTCACCATCTGCACCAGGCCAAGGACTCACAAGCCATCCATCTGCTCCCTTGCCGACCGTCATTGCCTTTATCGCCATGCACATTAAATATCTCCTAAGATCAAAGGGACTTTGACTCCATTCACATATATAACTCAACAAGGAACCTATTGGAAGTCAACACCCTCTTCCCCCAAGACCTGATAAATTTGCAAAAAAAGACAAGTCATAAACCTCCTTATAATGATAAACAACCTCAATTAATAGGATATTTGTCATGGCCAATTGCCATCACATCCCCCTACCTTTTTTCCTTTCTCTGCGGTAGGCAATACTCCTGTAACTCCCAGGATATATTTCATTCATTGTAAGAGTATCAGCTTCTGCTAGCCATGTTTCAGTAATAAAAAGACAAAAATATATATATACCACAATAAAGAGTGCCCAAATTCCTAATCACCAAAACAAAATCAATGGGACTCTCAAAATTTGCTTAACAAAATTAGAAGTACCAATTTAATAAAAAATACTAAAAAACTCTATTAAATAATTTATTGTTTGATGAGGCATCAAATGCCTAAAGCATTCAACGGAACTCAAACGGTGGATTTATAGGTACCTGTATATCTCATACCTTACCATCTTACAGCCTCATCATTGTTCCATATATCAATATTACTATATGCAAAAAAAATATTTTCATGATAGGCTTAGATAACAATACTTGGCTATAAGTGCACAGATTGTCCTGAAGCAATACTCATCACAAACATACTAAAACTATTTCACTGGGACTTCATGATGGTTTCTTTGGCAGCTCAATAGAATCTGACCCTGGCCACTGGTTTTGCCATCTGAAATTGCTTTCTCAAAGGATTTACACCGCCATTGCCACAAATAATCTCTAACTGAAATAAACAAAAAATATGCCAATTAGATATTTTGTCAGAATATATCACAATTTTTCAAAAACTACCATATTACTAAGCATTTTATACTTTAACTTACTCAACCAAAAATAGCTCGCAACCTCTTGCCCAGTGCAGACGCCGAAGGCAGCCTGACATCTCCCGGATAAAAACTCATTCATCCAATCAGCAAATGATACATCGGTCATTCATGACCAACTTACTAGTACATTACATCATCTCACTCATTCAATCAAATGCAGCCAATCCCCCGATGTCGGGCTGCCTTCGACATCTGCACTGGGCAAGAGGTTTCAAATCCTTCCCACTGGAACTCTGAAAATAGAACAGAAGTCTTCTAGAGAGACCAGATAAATAAGGTTGGCCACAGCAGTGTCAGCTTTCTACTGATTAATTAAGCTACAGACTCCCAGGGTTCAGCATCAGCTTTGGCTGCCTCTGGTAGAGCAAGTATTGGTAAGTATGCTCCTAGGTCTCCGATCTCCAGTTAGGCAAGTACCTTGGAGGGTAAGTGGTTTTCTGGGGCACCAGTTTTCAGTTAAGCAGGCCTCCAAAGTTCAGCTTCAGTTTTAGCTGCCCCTGGTATTGAAGTATTTATTTATTTATTTACAGTTGTGGTTAATATTATTGACATCCTTGCATTTCAACCCCTTAATGTCCAGTATCTCCTAAAAAAAAAAAGTGCCCAGTGGCTTTGGACTATATATGCACACACATTTGACACACAAAAGAATCAAATTAAACAAGACCAATTAAAAAAGGAAATAGTATAAAAACTGGGACATTAGACACTTGGTAGAGAATGATTATTTTGGAAGACCTAGGTGTGTCACTCTTTAAAAGTCTGATGCTGAGATCTTTTGGATAGCAGCCTAAAAAATAATTAAAGACCCAACCACACACACATAGCAATCTCATAAGCCCTTTGAAAGGTATGATAAAACACAGTTTTAAAAATCACTGAACTGCTGCTAAGATTCATTCCTTATTGTCCTTCCAGTCAACATGTGGGTAAGCACCTCTCACCAGCAGCTCGGCGACCGAGCACGCCAGCTTCCGACATCATCATAGACAGCCCGCACCTCTCTCCAGCCTTCAGCATATCAGTCTCCATGCAGATGGATAGACTGATTCCAAGGACAGGGATTCACTGAAGGGACAACTAAGTGTGCAGCAAGTGGGGAAAAGGTTTTTGGTGCAGAGTTGGCTCTTATTCTTGTCTGGGTATTGTGTCCTCAATAAAGTCTGTTTAAACAAACAAACAAAAAAGACACCAGGCAGACTGGAGGAAAAATTGCCTGTGTCTCCTTGGGATAGTTAGGCAGCAAAACCCCTATGGGGTAAGAGTTCTTGTTTTTCCGGGATGAGGAGCTGCTGTTTGCTGCAGGATTGCAGCAGGATTGCTCTGCAAAGGAATCAGGTGCTCTGGAGCCCCGACACCACCAAAGCTCATTGGATCAGCTGAGTGGCTGTTCGGGAGAGACTCTGCTGTGGGCTGCTGACGCGAGCAGAGGATTTACCTGCTCAGCACAGCTCTTTAAGGGGGGTACCAATTGTAATTTGTGAGACTCTGCGGGCTTCATTGATGATAAATCTTTTTTTTTGCAAAATGGAATAGCATTCTTAATAAGTGTGGTTTGGATCTTATAGCCCTTTTGGTAGAACGGCTTACTGAGGAAGGAGGAGTCATAAAACAACAGATAGAAAGTCAGAACAGCAATTGAAAATTGAAACTACAGCAGAGGATTTTAAGCTTTCAGTATGATGAGTTGACCACTTCTACACAACAGTTTTATGAATCATTACGATCCATTAAAATTAGAAAATTTGGACGAGACATGGAGGATTATGTGAAAAATCAAGTCTATACTTGGAAACAGAACAAATAAGGGCAGAATAATGTTAGTAAACAGGTTACATTTGATGCTTCATTAGAAGACCGCAGTTCAGATTCTTCTTCTGAACAAAGGAGGGAATTGTCCGGTGGGGCTGATGTTCAATCACATGTGCAGGTTTTTCAGAGGGGTTTTCCCCGCAACCGGTGCCTCTATCGGCAACCACAAGGGGAGGGTTGGAGGGGTCCGTCGACTCGAGTACATACCAAACAGCTATCTTAAACCTGTCCAGCACAACCTTGATCACTGATCAATATGAGGCATTATCCTTAGGCTTATCATTTGTTCCTTCACCAAAGTATGATCCGTTTCAAATGAGAGTTGCATTATATCAATTTTTTAGAAAATTACATGTAGCTTTGCATTTTGAATCTTGTCCAACTACGACTCAGGATAATTCTATTTGCTATAACCCCTTGCGATGGTTATAGGCACCCTTATAAACAATTGAAATCAGTTTGAACAGAAGAACCATATTCCCATTACAATAAAATTAGACGCACCTGTGATCAATTGTCAGTACTCGTATGACTTGAATCAACCAATGAATGATGACTTTTTTAAAATGGCCACATTCACTCCCTGTTTCATTTTCACAATGGTGAAGACAAGAGAGCTGCCAGAGACAGTCAGAAAAAACATTATCTCCAAATTTCAAAGGCCATCACCAAAGAACTTGGGATTCCTGTATCTACAATTTGCAGTGTTAAGTTATCTCCAGGAACAAGCAGAAATGAGTCCTCACATATGGGTACGTCGGTACCGACGGAGCCTGCGCGGGAAAGCTCCCCAGCTTCCCAGAAAGAAAGCTTTTGGGAGCCTCCCACAGCGCATGCGCGCTGCCTTCCTGCCTTTCCTAACCAACTCTCCTCAGTTCTTCTTTTTCCGCGTAGCCAGCAGGTCGTGTTCCTGTCACCGCTGAAGAAGTTCTTTATTTTAATTTATTTCTTTGGTCGCGTGTCTGCCTTCCCCGATGCTGGACCGGTACCGCCGGTCTTTTCTTTTCTTTCAAAAAAAAAAAATTTATACTTTTCCTCACTTGGTGTATTTTTCTTCTTAGGCCTACAGGCCCACAAGAAAATTTTCCCTCATGGAAAAACCAGCCTCCGGGTTCAAAAAATGCACTAAGTGTAGCGGTACAATTTCTGTTACAGATACCCATGAATGGTGTCTTAAATGTTTGGGTCCTGAACACTCCATTCCGGATTGCCAGTCCTGCTCCATAATGTCTAAAAGAGGGTTACAGAACCGAGCAGCCAAGCTCCATGTGCTGTTTCCCACGGATGCACCGGCGGTGGCGTCGACATCTTCCAGGTCTTCCTCTCCTGATGGGTCTCAGGTAACCAAACATAAACCTAATAGGTCCTTGAAGGGCAAATCTCCCTCTCAGCATCGAGATGTCTCCGGGCTTGCCCTCAAGGATCCTGCCCCAGCCAAACAACCCCGGCGGGAAGCTCCGGCTTCCAAAGCTCCTCCTATGGGGTTACAGGTTGACATCGATGGCACGGCCTCGACCGATCACCTGTTAGACTGCTCTGGGGTACCGGCACAATCTCCCGGTACCGACATCCAGGCAGTCGTGGCGTCCATGGATCACACTGTGCAATCCATGCAGCAGGCTATAATGGTTTTTATTCAAGCTGCGACGCCGTCGGTACCGCAACGAGTCTCGTTGTCGGTACCGGTACCGATACCGGTACCGACTGCATCGACATCGGTCAGGATACCGACTCAGGTTCCTTGTCCAGGGCTATCTCTCGGTACCGATCCGGTACCAGGGACGCCCGATGTCGGTACCGATCGATACGCGTATCGATCATTGGAAGGGGACAGACGATACTTCGATTCCTCTGATGATTCTGATTCATCAGATGAGTATCCATTACCCTTCCTGAGGAGCCTACTTCTCCAAAAAGGAGAATGTCTCCTCCAGAGGATTTGTTCTTTCAAGACTTCATAATAGAAGTGGCTAAAGGACTCTCTATTTCAGTAACCTCTGAAGCAGAGCCTAGAGCAAAAAAAATTGATATTTTAGGATACTCTAAGGCTCCCAGAGAGGCAGTCACCTTGCCAATTCATGAAATTCTTCATGAACATATGATTGACTTATGGGAGACTCCTCTCACCCTTTCTCCTCATTCTCGCAGATTGGACACTATGTACCGTGTCCCTCCTTGTCCTGGATTTCAGAAAACTCAGCTTCCTCACCACTCCATCGTGGTGCAGTCAGCTATGAAAAGGATAAAGAGTACCAAAAGACACTCTTCTACTCCCCCAGTTAGAGAATGCAGGACCTTGGATGCTTTTGGTAGGAAAATCTTCCAAGCCAGTATGCTTATTGCCAGAATCAACTCATATAGCCTTTATATGGGTATGTTTCTAAAGGAAGTTGCACAAAAGCTGCACAACTTTCTCCCTTTTATTCCAGAGGATAGAAGGGATGAATTCCTCCTTTGGCTTAAGCATACTCAAGATATTTCAAAGTTTTCCAACAGGGCAGCCTTTGATTCCTTTGAGGGTGCCAGCAGAGCCTCAGGCATTGCCATAGCTGCTCGCAGAATTGCTTGGCTCCAGGCTTCTGATCTAGAACCCTGGGTTCAGGATGGCTTAGGAAATCTGCCCTGTACGGGTGAAAATCTCTTTGGCAAAGAGTGGCAAATAAAAGCCACTCAAATGGATGCAGAGAATTCTGCTCTGGATAGACTTTCTAAGTCAACTTCCATTCCAGCCAAGAAAAAGTCTTTCAAAAAGCCTTTTTACAAAAGGAGCAGATTTCCTTCCACTTCTGGCCAACAATCTTCTACAGGTCGCTTTGCTACTAAGCGCCAGCAACCTAAACAGGCCAGGCCTAAACCTGCAGGGGCTGCTACAACTCAGCAGTCCCAACCCCCTCAGGGTTTTTGTCTTGATACTAGAGAACTTAACCTTTCTGGCTCTACAACAGCCAGAACCTCTCACCATTCCAGGAAGGTTAGCTCATTTTGCTCCCAGATGGGAGCAAATCACATCAGAGCAGTGGACCCTCTCTATCATAAGAGAGGGCTACAAACTTCATTTTTCAGACCTTCCTCCGTACACCATGGTGAGACACTTCAATTCTCCCACATCTCTCCTCGACCTTCTGGATCAGGAGGTGACTACCCTTCTGGCCCAGGGGGCCATAGAAGAAGTTTCTCTTCTTCAACAGGGGTCAGAGTTTTACTCCCCCTATTTTCTCATTCCAAAGAAAACAGGGGGATACAGACCCATTCTAGATCTCAGAGAATTGAACAAATTCCTTTGCAAGGAGAAGTTCAAGATGCTTTCTCTAGGCACTCTCCTTCCATACCTGCAGAGTCAGGATTGGCTTTGTTCTCTAGATCTCAAGGATGCGTACACTCATGTCCTCATCCATCTATCTCACAGAAAATTCCTACGTTTTCTGTTCCAGGGAAAACATTACCAATACAGAGTGCTTCCTTTCGGTCTAGCCTCTGCTCCAAGAGTGTTCACCAAATGCATGGCAATAGTTGCAGCATTTCTACGCACTCTGGGAATATTTGTCTTCCCATACCTGGACGACTGGCTCATTCGAGCTCCAACCCAGTCAGAGGCTCAGATCTCCCTGAACCGCACCAGGCACATTCTGCAATACCTGGGACTTGTGGTAAACCTCCCAAAGTCCCAGCTCACCCCTACTCAGTCCCTGGAATTCATAGGGGCCTGGTTGGACACCACTTCTGCAAGGGCCTACCTTCCTCAGGCCCGTTGTCAACGTCTAGTGCAATTAGCCTCCCAGATTCAGTCAAAGAGCCATTTAACTTCCAGGGAGATGCTACAGTTGCTAGGCCATATGGCTTCCACAGTACATGTGGTACCCTATGCTCGCCTACACATGAGAGCAGCTCAATGGACTTTGTCCACCCAGTGGACTCAAGCTTCAGGAGCTCTCTCAGACCAAATAGCAACCTCCAAACGTCTCTTTTGGTCTCTCCAATGGTGGATGTCCACTCAAAATCTGTTGCTGGGGTCCCCCTTCCAACCTTTGTTGCCCCAGGCAACCCTCACAACAGATGCCTCCGAAACAGGTTGGGGAGCTCATCTAAAAGACCTCTCCACCCAAGGCATTTGGTCCCCACAGGAGACCTCTCTTCATATCAACCACTTGGAACTTCGAGCAGTATTCCTAGCTCTCAAGGTCTTTCATACCCTCCTCAGCTACAAGACAGTCCTCATTCACACGGACAATCAAGTAGCCATGTTTTACATAAACAAGCAAGGAGGAACTGGCTCTCTGTCGCTTTGCAACGAAGCTCTAAGATATTATGGGCCTTCGCCAGAGAGCATCAAATCCATCTCCTGGCAGTATACCTCCCAGGAATCCAAAACTCTTGGGCAGACAGACTCAGTCGAGTTCTGCTTCCACACGAATGGTCCCTGCACATGGATCAGGTACTCAGAATCTTCCAGGAATGGGGAACCCCGGACATAGACCTCTTTGCAAGTCCGTGGAATGCCAAACTTCCCCGGTTCTGTTCCAGAATTCCGTGTCAGGGAGTTCAGGCCAAGGATGCCTTCCTCCTTCATTGGGGTCAGGGCTTCCTGTATGCCTTTCCACCCATTCCTTTGATTCCCAAGACTCTGTTCAAACTCCAGAGGGATCAAGGATCTATGATCCTCATAGCTCCATGCTGGCCACGCCAAGTGTGGTACCCTCTACTTCTGCATCTCTCCCAAGCCCCCTCCCTGGACTTGGGAGCTGCACAAGACCTTCTGTCCCAGGAGGAAGAGACTTTGTGGCATCCAAATCCCAAGTCCCTTCAGCTCAGAGCTTGGTTACTGAAGGCCTAGACCTTCAAGACTTCAATCTTTCTCAGCAAGTGAAGGATATCCTCCATGCTTCCAGGAAACCTTCCACTAGGCGTTCCTATGCTTTTAAATGGAAAAGATTTTCCATTTGGTGTGCTCAAAAGGGTCTTGACCCTCTGGCATTTCCTGTGAATTTTCTATTGGAATATCTCCTGCATCTCTCCAATGCAGGCCTTAAAACAAATTCAGTAAGGGTCCATTTTGAGTGCTATTGCAGCATCCCTTAAGCCTCTCAATGGACAACCTATCTCCTCTCATCCTCTTATTGCAAGATTTATGAGAGGCCTAACTTTAACAAAACCTCCCATTCGACCTCCTCCGGTGGCATGGGACTTAAACTTGGTTCTTGGTCAGCTTATGAAGCCACCTTTTGAACCCTTAGCCACTACCTCCTTGAAATTTCTTTCATGGAAGGTTATTTTCCTTATTGCAGTCACTTCTGCTCGCCGCATCAGTGAACTGCAGGCCTTAGTGGCTAATCCACCTTATACAAGGTTCCATCATGATAAGGTAGTCCTTAGGACAAATCCTCACTTTATGCCTAAAGTGGTCTCACCTTTTCATCTTAATCAAGAGGTATATTTACCTGTCTTTTTTCCAACCCCTCATGCATCCAGTGCAGAGAGGAACCTTCATACTCTAGATTGTAAAAGAGCTCTTGCTTTTTACTTGCACAGGACACAGCAACATAGAAAGTCTTCCCAGCTTTTTGTTGCTTTTGATCCTTCTCATTTAGGACTTCCAGTCTCTAAGAGAACACTGTCCAATTGGATTGCTCAGTGTATTTCTTTTGCTTACCAGAGTAAGAACCTTTCTCTGGAGGGCCATGTCACAGCTTACAATGTGAGGGCCATGGCCGCCTCTATGGCTCATCTTCATTCTGTGTCCATCGACCAGATCTGTCGAGCAGCCACCTGGGCCTCGGTTCATACCTTCACAGCCCATTACTGTTTGGACAAGGACTCCCGCCGGGATGCCTTGTTTGGTCAGGCTGTCCTCAGACACCTGTTCCATTCTTAAACAACTCCTGCCCTCCGTCCCTTAATGGATGCCTGAGATCCATAGGAAGACGAGGAACCTTTCAGGGTCTCATACCCTTGGGGATCTCCCAGGTATCTTAGCTAGGGAGTCCCCATATGTGAGGACTCATTCCTGCTTGTTCCTGGAGATAGCACAGTTACTTACCTGTAACAGGTGATCTCTGGGAACAGCAGGAATTAGTCCTCACAACCCTTCCACCTCCCCTAGGAGTTGTATCTCTCTCTCTCTTTCCTTTCCTCTCCTCTCTCTCTCTCTCTCTATTGTCTCAGCTTTAAACTCGAACTGAGTAGAGTTGGTTAGGAAAGGCGGGAAGGCAGCACGCATGCGCTGTGGGAGGCTCCCAAAAGTTTTCTTTCTGGGAAGCTGGGGAGCTTTCCTGCGCAGGCTCCGTCGGTACCGACGTACCCATATGTGAGGACTAATTCCTGCTGTTCCCAGAGATCACCTGTTACAGGTAAGTAACTGTGCTTTCTGCTCATGGAACTGTCAAGAACCTCCCAGGATGTGGTGGGAAGAGGAAATTAATCCAAGAAGTCTTTGAAGCTTAGAATGAACTGTTGGAAAAAGACCACATACAACAGCCAAAGAGCTTAAGGCTGACCTGGAGCAATCTGGAATGGTCGTCTCAATCCGCACCATACACCGGACCCTAAACAAAGGAGGACTTCATGGGCAAAGACCAAGGAGGACCTCACTGCTCAAAGAGAGACATAAAAAGTCACCCCTGATCTTTGTCCAAACCCACCTTGAGAAACCACAATCCTTCTGGGAAAATGTCTTGTGGTCAGATGAAACCAAACTTGAGCTCTTTGGCAATGCAGACTAGTGATAAATTTACAGGCAAAGAAATGAAGCTCATGAGGGGAAAAAAAAAACAAACCTTCCTACAGTTAGATATGCTGCCCTAGGAACTGGAGGCCTGGAACGTATTAAAGGAATCATGAAGTCAGAGGACTACCCAAGGTATTTTGGAGTGAGATATGCTTCCAAATATCAGGAGTGGAGGAGTGGCCTAGTGGTTGGGGCAAGGTACTTCAGGCCGGAAGGTCGGGGGTTCAAATCCCACTAGAGGACAGCAACCTTGGGCCGGAAGGACTGGGGTTTCTAGTCCCACAGGTGCTCCTTGTGGTCTTGGGCAAGCCACTTAACCCTCCATAGCCCATGTTCCCTGTAAAATAGTTATCTCCAAGTTATAATGCCCTGTTCAATGTAATTTCAGTTTGTTCAATGTAAACCGCACTGATGCAGAATAGCGCGGTATATAAGAGAATGTAAATAAACAAATCAGAAAGTTATGTCTAGGTTGAAGGTCATGGGTCCTCCTGCAGGACAGTGATCCAAAACATGCATCCAAAAGTACAAAGGAATGGTTAAAAAGGAAAAATTTGGACTGTTTTAAACTTTCCAATAATGATTTCTGATCTCAGTCCAATTGAGAACTTTTTGAACGAGCTGAAATCTGACATTGGTAAATGAAATCCTGGAAACTTTCATGAGCTGGAACAAATCGCAGTTGAGGAGTGGAAGAAACTACCAGCAGACAGATATATGAAACTTATAGATGGATATAAGAAACGTTTGGAGGCTGTCATCACTGCCAAGGGTTGTGCAATCAAATATTAGTGTAGGGTACTGTTAATCCTGTAAGGTCATTTGGTGATCAGGGTGTAATCAGATTATCCTGTTTATACATTGAGCATCAAATGCCTTGCAGAAAAGATAGAATGGCTCAGCAAACAAAATCTCAGCATCAACTTTAAAAAAAACACAAAAACAGAAGCCCTGCACATCACCAGAAATATTATATTGACACCGGCCAAAACTCTCAAAATTCTAACTCACGACTTGTCAGTCAAGCAGGAGATGAAATAACTCAGAGTCACCCTGGACCCAAAGTCTCAGCTTCCAATCGCACGTAAAGAGAACTACAAAATCAGCCTATCACAAACTAAGAACCATACAGAAGCTCAAACCCTTATTCAATGACTTCCAGACAATATGCCAAACCATGATAACACCTATCATAGACTATTGTAACATAATATACCAAGGACCCCAACTTCATCCCTCCTGCTTCTGTCAAACTCAGCAACTTTGATATCCGAGTCTGCTCCCACACCAAGTTTCTGGGGATCATACTCAATGAACAACTTAACTTCAAGGAACAAATTCACAGTATCACCAAAGCGGTATATTACAAACTAAAAACCATCCAAAGTCTGCGTCCTCTCCTATCCACCGATACATTCCATTCATTCTGCCAGGCCACTATCACATCTCTCTTTGATTACTGTAACTCCATTTATCAAGGTTTGCCTAAATACGCAACCCTTCCTCTGCAACTTGCTCAAAACACCGTTGCAAGAACCATCTGCCAAACCTCTTGGTATACCCACATCACACCCATACTCAAACATCTCGGTTGGCTCCCCAACAACTCAAGAATTCAATACAAGATCTTAACCCTTATCCATAAAACCTTGAACAGCTCCTCAGCAGAACAACTATACAACTTAATTCATACCTCTAACTCTGCCAGACCAAGAAGAAAAAGCACCTTGAACCTCCTTTCTATCCCACCACAGTCTCACAACTGCAAGCGGTCCACAAGATCAAGAACTTTTTCACTATATGCCCCCACCCTCTGGAATGCCCTACCCCCAGAAATCCTGAACATCAGGCCCTCCGCTGCTTTTCGCAAACAACTCAAGACACACCTCTTCAAAAAACATTTGAAAGTAAACCACCGTATGGACCTCGCTCAAGAAACCCTATGACTTCTCTCCTCACCATCCCCTTGAAACCCACCTGACCCCATTCCTGCTAAACTATCAACCTGTTGTATATAGTTTTGTTTGTTAATAACCTTACAATGTTCATTGTTCTGAAATCCCTGTTTATTGTACAAGTTCCAATTTTTGTTACAAATATATTCCTTGTAAAAACTAAGTTCCATGTAAACCGCTTTGACTAGTAGAAAAGCAGTATATTAAATTCTCTTAAATAAATATACCAAGGTCTCCCAAAGAAAACAACTCACTCACTACAACTAGTACAGAACACTACAGCATGCATAATCAGTGGAACAACAAAACACAGCCATATTACGCTCACTCTACAGCAACTTCACTGTGCATGATTTTGTAGATGATCAGCAAACTTATCACCAGCCATCCACCAACCATTGATCATCAAGGAACCTGAGAACAGACTGAGAAGAACCCAAAATAAAAACTTACTAGTCTTACCGAAGGACATGACAAGAACCAAACAGATAACGTGCAACAAGGCTATATCCATGTATGCGCCAACTATATGGAACACCCTGCCTGAAAACATAAGGGCAACTAAAGACATCTGGGACTTCTGGAAAGCACTAAAAGCCCATCTGTTCTCAACCCAATCCTCTGGGACCCCCAGGCCACTCAGATTTTCAGAATATCCACAATGAATATGCATGAGAGAGATCTGCATACAGTGGAAGCATTGCATGCAGATCCATCTCATGCATCTTCATTGTGGATATCCTCAAAACCTGACTGGCCTGGTGATCCCAGCAGACTGGGTTGAGAACCACTGCTCTAGCCTTTCTCTGTAGAGGAATATTTTCATCTCCTTTGTTAATTTTGTCTCCCTTCTCTGAACTTTTAGTTCTGATATATCATTGAGATGAGGCAGCTAGAACAGCACACGATACTCGAGATATGGTCACACCATAGATGGATGCATAAGCCTTATGGTATTCTGTTTTATTTTTCTTTCCCTTTCTAATAATGCATAGCATTCTGTTTGCTTTTTTGATTGTCGTGGCTGGTGATCTAAGGATTTCATAATAATCTCCACAATAATGCTAAGATCCTTTTCCTAGATGGTGACTTTTAATATGGAACACAGCATCATCTCCTCAGTTTGTATTATTTTCCCTTGGTCAGTGATTCTAAACCAGTGTGCCACTAACAGATGGGAGTTATGTCACCAAAAATTTGACAGACAGCAAGCTCATGCTTTCTTTAGCAACAATGTGTCTACAGGCTGGGGAAAGTGCAAAACAAGGAGCCAGGTATTTGAAAGCCCTATAAACACACCCTAATTAAGAACATAAGAACATTCTGCCCAGTTTCCTAGTACTAGAAGATCCTTCTGCAGTTCCTCACAGTTCTTGGCTATTTTAACCACTTAAAATAATTAGCCATCTGCATATTTGATCTCCTCATTCAGGGCTGTTTATCCAGTTATGAATAGAGTGGAGGAATGACCTAGTAGTTCGAGCAGAAGCCTGATGACCAACAGACCAGAATTCAATTCCTACTGGTACTCCTTATGGCCTTAGGCAAGTCACTTTACCCTCTCTTTCCTCGGAAGAAAGGCCTGACAATCTACTTCTGGTCACACCTTGCCAAGAAAATCCAAGGGCTGCTGGATCACCAGGAGTCAGCATTAACCCAACAGCACACTTTGCATTTGTGGATGTCTAGCCTGACTATGAGAAAAAAAAACCCTAGGAACTTTTTCAGCTATGTTGCACAACAGCATTGGTGATATAGTGGGCCTAACAACATTGATAGTGTAGTGGTGAGCAGCTAACCCAGGTTTGGTTAACTGCCAATGCAGTGGTGCCTCCTTGGAAAGGCACAGAGGATCATTACATAGCATGTATTCAAAGCCAGCGTAAATAACTTTTAAATTACTGGGCAGACACGCTGGTCGTTATCTGCTGTCATTCACTATGTTACATTGATTAAGATGTATTAAATGGCTTTATGAAGAGATTCAGAATGATGTAAATTATTATGTCCTATTCCATGACTTTTTAATTTCCTTAGGTGCCTCTCATGAGGGTCTTATCTCCAGGAACAAGCAGGAATGAGTCTTCATATATGGGTACGTCGGTACCGACGGAGCCTGCGCGGGAACACTCCCCAGCGTCCCAAAAAAAAGAAAGCTTTTGGGAGCATCCCACAGCGCCTGCGCGCTGCCTTCCCGCCTTTCCTAACCGCCTCTCTCCAGTTCTTCTTTTCCGCGGAGCCAGCAGGTCATGTTCCTGTCACCGCTGAAGAAGTTCTTTATTTTATTTTATTTCTTTGGTCGCGCGTCTGCCTTCTTCGACGGTCTTTTCTTTCTTTTCTTAAAAAAAATATAATTCTTCCGTTCCACTTTAGTGTATATTTTTGTCTCTTTGGGCCTTAGGCCTAAGGGAAATTTTCTCATGGAAAAGCCCGCCTCCGGGTTTAAAAAATGCACTAAGTGCAGCAGTACCATTTCTGTTACCGACACCCATGACTGGTGTCTTAAATGTTTGGGTCCTGACAATTCCATCACGGATTGTGCGTCCTGCTCCATGATGTCTAAGAGAGGTTTACAGAACCGAGCAGCTAAGCTCAGTACCCTGTTTCCCTCTGATGCAGCTTCGGTGGCATTGACGTCGTCCAGGGCTGCTTCTTCCTCCTATGGATCTCAGGTAACCAAACATAAATCCAGCCGGTCCTCGAAGGGTAGATCTCTCCCTCTAAGCATCGAGATGCCTCCGGGCTTGCCCTCGAGGATCTTGCACCGGCAAAAGTACCCCGGCGGGAAGCTCCGGCTTCCAAAGCTCCTCCTATGGGGTCACAGGTTGACATCGATGGCACGGCCTCGACCGATCACCTGTTACAATGTTCTGGGGTACCGATAGAATCTGCCGGTACCAATGTCCAGACATTAATGGCGTCGATGGATCAGAATATTTTGACCATGCAGCAGGCCATCACGGCATTCATTCGAGCTGCGACGCCGCTGGTACCGCAACAGGCTCCGTTGCCGGTACCGGCTCCGGCACCGGCTTCGGTGTCAACTGCAACGGTACCCTGTCCAATGATGCCCATCGGTACCGAACCGGTACCGATCACTCCCGATGTCGATACCACTCAGTACGCGTATCGGGCTCTACAGGAGCATCCAGACAGGCGATACTTCGATTCCTCCGAAGACTCTGATGCATCGGAGGTTTCTGTCGAAGCATCGGTACTCCTTCCTCAAGAGCCTTCTTCTCCAAAAAGAAGAATGTCTCCTCCAGAGGGCTTGTCTTTTCAGGACTTTATAAGAGAGGTGGCCAAGGGGCTTTCTATCTCAGTAGCCCCTGAGTCAGAGCCTAGAGCCAAAAAGTTGGATATTTTGCAGTATCCCAAGGCTCCTAAAGAGGCAGCCACTTTGCCAGTTCATGAGATCCTTTATGATCACATGTTGGGCATATGGGAGACCCCTCTTACTATCTCTTCCCACTCTCGTAGGCTAGACACCATGTACCGTGTCCCGCCTTGTCCTGGGTTTCATAAGACTCAGCTTCCTCACCACTCTATTGTGGTGGAGTCTGCCATGAAAAAGTTAAAGAGTGCAAAAAGGCACTCTTCTACCCCTCCAGGGAGAGAATGTAGAACCTATCAGACGGGTGCCTGGGTGAGAATGTTCACAGTCTTGGCAAAGGCATATATTAATATGATTTGCAAGGGATTGTGGGAAATGTAGTCCATTTACACCAGACACAGCCGTTCACAATAATTAGTTGTGCTTGAGTGTAAAGCCAATAAGATATTTATTTATGGGGTTATTTCTCCCAACACAGATATGCTTGGTAGCACATAAAACAGGATACTTGCTTTCAGTGTTAAACTTAGAAAAACAAAATCAGGAAAACAACAGTTGAACTTGTGAGGCAATCAAATCAAAAGAATAAAGACCTCTAGCTAATATTTTCTTAGCAGTGCATCAAACGACAAGCAAAACCCACAAAGAAGGGAAAACTGTTCTTTTCAGGTTAACTTCTTATATCTTCACACATAGACTCAGAAGTGATTCCCTCAGAGCTCACAAGCAATTAGGTAAGGCTCAATTGCTAGCAGTTACCCAGCTGAAACCCCTTAGCTGGCTTACTTTCTACTGCCTGGCTCAAATCCTACTCAGGAGCTTTTCTGAGTAGATTTAAAGAACAAGTTTGTATTTCTTTGTGATGGTTGTTGTACTTTGTAACAGTAAATTACCAAAGGAGTTTAGACAGAGAGCAGTCCATGTATTCACAGCCTTTATCTATAACCTCTCCCCCTTCTTCAACAATCATGGGTTCAATATCATGGATTGGCACAGAGGAATTTCTCAATGGAGCACTCTCAGGAGAATACTTGTTTCCCTGCTGTCTTTCAAGGGTATAGCTAGGGCATAGATCCGTGTTCATTCCTGAGCTTCCATTGCTGTTAGAGTTCCTCTCTAAATAGCCTGGCCAGTATGTAGTCCAGTTCTTATGTCCAGCCTTCCAATCCAGATCCCTGGACACTGGATCTCTCTTCACATACCTTCTGGCACGGGTCTTAGGGTCCCTTCCACGTGCAGCCGTCTCCCTCACAGGTACCGTCTGGAGATTCCTAGCTCTGCAGCACCATTCCTCTAGCTTTCCCCAGTCCAATGGTGTAAGCTTGCCTTTGGAATGCCTTCCAGTATACGTACTGCTCTGGACTCCTTTAGACCTCCCAAAAGCTTTTCTCTTCTTTCTTCCAAAGGGTTTCTTGCCCTCTCTGTCCGTCCGCTCTGGCTTCTGCTTCTGATGATCCTCCAGATGATGAAGCTGTCCAAGATGAGGATATCCAAGCTGATCAAGACACTGAGGATGATTCTCTGTAGAATAAACTCTACCTTTATTCTGCTTAGATGAGTGCTCCACCCTAGCACAACGCAGCTGTGCTGAATCAGGCCCTGCCCTTTGAGATGAGTGCTTGGAGATTACCTCATAGCCCTCTTGATTGAACACACGTTTCCCCACTTCAGCTCCTCTAATGGCTGTTGGAAACCTGGTGCATTCTGGGACTGGTAGTCTTTTATGGAAAAATTCTGTTTTCTTATTTCTACCAGAACTGACAGGTTGCTTGTTCAGAGTCACTTCATCTTTACTATAGCTCCTTCCTGAGCTATGATAAGCTTCCTTATCACAAACCTTAGATGCCTTCGGCAGAAAAATCTTTCAAGCCAGCATGCTTGTTGCTAGAATCAACTCCTATAGTCTCTATATGGTGTTGTTTCTAAAAGAAGTTACAGATCATCTGCAAACTTTCCTCCCTTTTCTTCCAGAAGATAAGAGGGAAGAGTTTCTCACTTGGCTTAAGCATGCCCAAGATGTTTCCAAATTTTCCAACCGTGCAGCCTTTGACTCTTTTGAGGGTGCCAGCAGAGCTTCGGCTATGGCCATAGGTGCACGTAGAATTGCTTGGTTACAAGCTTCTGATCTGGAACCTTGGGTCCAAGATGGATTAGGAAATCTTCCTTGTACAGGTGAAAACCTTTTTGGCAAGGATTGGCAAGCAAAGGCCACACAGATGGATGCAGAAAATTCTGCTTTGGATGGGCTTTCAAAGTCTACCTCTAATCCTGTCAAGAAGAGGTTGTTCAAAAAGCCATATTTTCCCAAGAAGGGAAGATATTATCCTGTTTATGGTCAAAAGACATCTTCTGCAGGTCGTTTTGCTGCAAAGCGTCAACAACCTAAACAGGCCAAGCCTAAGGCTGCAAGGACTCCTGTAGCCCAACAGCCTCAGCCTCCTCAGGGCCTTTGACTTGCATCTAGAGAACTTAGCCTTTCTGGCTCTAGCAAAACCAGAGCCTATCACCATTCCAGGAAGGTTAACTTACTTTGCTCCCAGATGGGAACAAATCACAGCAGAGCAATGGACCCTCTCCATCATAAGGGAAGGGTACAAACTTCATTTCTCAAACCTTCCTCCTCACACCATGGTGAGACACTTCAATTCTCAAACATCTCTCCTTGACCTTCTCGGTCAAGAGATTACTACCCTTCTTGCCCAAGGGGCAATAGAAGAAGTACCCCTTCTTCAACAGGGCTCAGGGTTCTACTCCCCCTACTTTCTTATCCCAAAGAAAACAGGGGGTTACAGACCCATATTAGATCTCAGAGAATTGAACAAGTTTCTATGCAAGGAGAAATTCAAAATGATTTCTCTAGGTACTCTCCTTCTATACCTTCAGAGTCAGGATTGGCTTTGTTCTCTAGATATCAAGGATGCGTATACCCATATACTCATCCATCCAGCACACAGAAGGTTCCTTCGGTTCTTTTATCAAGGGAAGCACTACCAATACAGGGTACTTCCTTTTGGTCTGGCCTCTGCTCCAAGAGTGTTCACAAAATGCATGGCAGTAGTAGCTGCATTCCTACGCACTCTAGGAATATTCGTATTCCCATATCTGGACAACTGGCTCATCCGAGCTCCATCCCAGTCAGAGGCCTAGACTTCCCTAACCTGCACAATGTGTGTTCTGCAGTGTCTGGGACTGGTGATAAACATTCCAAAGTCCCAACTCACCCCTACTCAGTCTCTAGAGTTCATAGGGGCCTTGCTGGATACCACAACTGCAAGGGCCTATCTTCCCCAGGCCCGTTGCCTACGCTTAGTGCAGTTAGCCTCCCAGATTCAGTTAAAAACCCATTTAACTGCTCGAGAGATGTTACAATGCTAGGCCACATGGCATCCACTGTGCATGTGGTCCCTTATGCACTCCTTCACATGAGAGCAGCTCAATGGACTTTGTCCACCCAATGGACCCAGGCATCAGGGGGTCTGTCAGACAAAATAGCAACCTCCAGGCGCCTCTTTTGGTCTCTCCAGTGGTGGAAGTCCACTCAAAATCTGTTGCAGGGGTCCCCCTTCCAACAGTTGTTACCCCAAGCAACCCTTACAACGGATGCCTCTCCAAAGGGTTGGGGAGCTCATCTTCACGACCTCTCCACCCAGGGCATTTGGTCCCCACAGGAGACCTCTCTACATATCAACATCTTAGAGCTCAGAGCAATCTTCCTGGCTCTCAGAGTCTTCCATACCCTGCTCAGCTACAAGACAGTCCTCATTCACACGGACAACCAAGTAGCCATGTTCTATGTGAACAAGCAGGGAGGGACTGGCTCTCTGTCGCTTTGCAACGAAGCTCTGAGATTGTGGGCCTTCGCCAGAAAGCATCAAATTCATCTTCTGGCAGTATACCTTCCAGGAGTTCAAAACTCTTGGGCAGACAGACTCAGTCGAGTTCTGCTTCCACACGAGTGGTCCCTTCATATGGACCAGATAATTAGAATCTTTCGAATTTGGGGAACCCCGGATATAGACCTCTTTGCAAGTCCGTGGAATGCCAAACTTCCCCGATTCTGTTCCAGAATTCCGTGTCAGGGAGTTCAGGCCAAGGATGCCTTCCTCCTTCATTGGGGTCAAGACTTCCTATACGCCTTTCCACCCATTCCCCTAATTCCCAAGACCCTGTTCAAGCTTCAGAGAGACCGAGGGACTATGATCCTCATAGCTCCACGAGGGCCACGCCAAGTGTGGTTCCCTCTACTTCTGCATCTCTCTCAAGCTCCCTCCCTGGACTTGGGATCTGCTCCAGATCTCCTGTCTCAGGAGGGGGGAACGTTGTGGCACCCAAACCCCCAATCTCTCCACCTCAGGGCTTGGTTGCTGAAGGCTTAGACCTTCAAGATTGGCATCTGTCTCAGCAAGTGAGGGGATGTCCTTCATGCTTCCAGAAAGTCTTCTACAAGGCGTTCCTATGCTTTTAAATGGAAAAGGTTTACCATTTGGTGTGCTGAGAGGGGTCTTAACCCTCTAGCAATACCTTTGAATTCTTTACTAGAGTATCTCCTGCATCTTTCCCATGCAGGCCTCAAAACGAATTCAGTACGGGTCCATTTGAGTGCTATTGCAGCATCTCTCAAACCTCTCAATGGACAACCTATTTCCTCTCATCCTCTTATTGCAAGATTCATGAGAGGCCTTCTTTTAACTAAACCTCCCATTAGACCACCTCCAGTGGCATGGGACTTGAATCTGGTTCTTGGTCAGCTCATGAAGCCTCCCTTTGAACCCTTAGCCACTACCTCCTTGAAATTTCTTTCCTGGAAAGTTATCTTTCTTATTGCAGTCACCTCAGCTCGCCGCATCAGTGAGCTTGCAGGCCTTAGTGGCTAATCCACCTTATACAAGGTTCCGTCATGATAAGGTAGTCCTTAGGACCAATCCACACTTTATGCCTAAAGTGGTCTCACCTTTTCATCTTAACCAAGAGGTGTACTTACCTGTCTTCTTTCCAGGTCCTCATGCATCAAGTGCAGAGAGGAATCTTCATACCCTGGATTGTAAGAGGGCTCTTGCCTTTTACTTACAAAGGACACAGCAGCATAGAAAGTCTTCTCAGCTTTTTGTTGCTTTTGATCCCTCTCATTTGGGACTTCCAGTCTCTAAGAGAACACTGTCCAATTGGATTGCTCAGTGTATTTCTTTCGCTTATCAGAGCAAGAATCTTTCTCTGGAGGGCCGTGTCACAGCTCACAATGTGAGGGCCATGGCAACCTCTATGGCTCATCTAAATTCTGTGTCCATCGACCAGATCTGTCGAGTGGCCACCTGGGCCTCTGTTCATACCTTCACAGCCCATTACTGCTTGGACAAGGACTCCCGCCGGGATGCCTTGTTTGGTCAGGCTGTTCTCAAACACCTGTTCCATGCTTGTTCAACTCCTGCCCTCCATCCCTGGTTGGATGCCTGAGATCTATGGGAGGAGGTAGAGCCCTTCTCAGGGTCTCACAACCTTGGGGATCTCCCAGGCATCTCTAGCTGGGGAGTCCCCATATGTGAAGACGCATTCCTGCTTGTTCCTGGAGATAGCACAGTTACTTACCTGTAACAGGTGATCTCTGGGAACAGCAGGAATAAGTCTTCACAACCCACCCACCTCCCCTAGGAGTTGTATCTTTCTATCTATCTTTCCTTTCCTCTCTCTCTCTTTGTCTCAGCTTTAAAACTCGAACTGGAGAGAGGCGGTTAGGAAAGGCGGGAAGGCAGCGTGCAGGCGCTGTGGGATGCTCCCAAAAGCTTTCTTTTTTTTGGGATGCTGGGGAGCGTTCCTGCGCAGGTTCCGTCGGTACCGACGTACCCATATGTGAAGACTTATTCCTGCTGTTTCCAGAGATCACCTGTTACAGGTAAGTAACTGTGCTTTATCAGATGTAGGGCTGGCCCATCCACTAGGCGAGCTAGGCAGTCTCCCCGTTGCCTGCAGCAGGCCATGCGCTACAGCACACATGATCTGCCACTTCTTATCCCCCTCCAATGCAATTTACTGTCAGAGGGGGGTCAGAAGCATCAGGTCATGTGTGCTGAAGCACATGGCCTGCCATGTGCAAGAAACCGATGGCTTTGCTTTTTGAAATACTGTCACTGCTGCCTCCCCCCCTCGAGATGAAATTGGCAGCAATGGGTGGGGTGGTGGCAGCAGCAGCATGGCGTGAAGTAGGGGTGGTGCAGCCGGAGTTTCTGCCTAGGGCAGCAGAAACCCTTGGGTCGGCCCTGATCAAATGCTTTCTGAAAATCCAGATACATATACCAAATTGCTCACCCCTATCCATATGTTTATTATCATCTTCAAAAGAAATCTAATAGCAGAGAAGTCTTGCCTTGCTATCTATTTTGCCCAGTACTGCAATCAAGCTTACTAGTCGTCAGTTTCCTGGAACTTCCTTGGAGCCTTTTTTAAAAATCAGTACTATATTAGCCACTCTCAAATCCTTAGGGTATCATAGTCAATATTAATGATAGATTAGAGATTGTTATTAATAGATCTGTAATTTTGTCTCCTGGTTCTTTCAAAACCTTAGTATGTATGCCATCTGGTCCAGGTAATTTGCCACTCTGTGGTTTGACAGTTTGATCTGTTGTATCTTCCATATTCATTTTGTTTTGTTTCAACCCCTCTGACTCATCAAAGACTGTTTTCATTGTGAGTACCTTTCCAACATACTCCCCAGTAAAGACCAAAGCAAAGAATTAATTTTGTTTTTGTGTTGTGGCCTTTTCTTCCCTGATGACTTTTCACCCCTTTGGTTGTCTAATGACCTGACTCCTTCACAGATCTCCTGATTATAATGTACTTGTAAAGGTTTCTATTATGAGTTTTTTTGCATCTATGGCAAGCTTTTTTTTCAAATTATCTTTTGTCCTGCCTTACCTAATGCTTTACACCTAACTTGCTTATGCTCTTTTTTGTTTCCTTCATTTAAATCAAGAACAGACTAATTGTAAATAGTTTTCTGGTATTTGAATCATGTATATATCTGTTTGTTAGTTATATATCATCACTACATTGTTCAGTGTAATTCAGTTGTTTTATGTAAACTGCTATGATTCTTGATATTTCGGTATAAAAAAAAATCACAAATAAATCCACGTCCCATTTTGAAAGTAATTCTTTTAGCTTTAATAGTTTCTTACGTTTCACTCTTTGACCTTTTCTAATGCATGGAATTTCTCTAATCTGGACTTCCAAGATGATATTTTCAAGCAGCATCTACACTTCATGTATGCTCTTAACCTTAGCAACTACTGTTTTTAGTTTTATTTCTATATTTCCTCATTTTCAGTGTCTTCCTTCCAGTGATTATGACAGATTTGATCATCTTATCGTCACCATTGCAGAATAGCCACACTGCCCTCACCCTAGGTTCTAGAAAAGAATTAAATCTAAAGTAGTTCCCCTCTAATTGGTTCCAGGATCGACTGTTCTATGATGCAGTCACTTATGACATCTAGGAGGTTTACCTTTTTAGCTTGTCCTGATGAGACATTTACCCAGCCAATACTGGGGTAGTTAAAATCTTCCATTATTTTGTTACCAAATTTGTTAGTCTTTGTAATTTCTGTTAGCATTTCGCTGTTTGTCTCTTCATCCTGTCCAGGTGGATAGTAGTAAAAAGAAGCCAAAAGTCAGGACGATTCAAATCCAATTTATTGAAACAGACCCCGACGCGTTTCGGCAAAAAATGCCTTCATCAGGGGGTAGCAGATATGACCCTGTTCATAGACCGATAATGTAATGTTAAGTCCAGAGTTGGGCGTGTTCTGTCTCGCTACCAGTACCAGCATTTGTATCCTTTCAAGGCAGACAATTTCTGTACTCGATCGGAGTATTAGCGCAACGATCTTGGAAGTACTGAGACCTTTTTAAGTTTAATTTAGGCGATATCAAGTCTCTTTAATATAGCGAGACAGAACACGCCCAACTCTGGACTTAACATTACATTATCGGTCTATGAACAGGGTCATATCTGCTACCCCCTGATGAAGGCATTTTTTGCCGAAACGCGTCGGGGTCTGTTTCAATAAATTGGATTTGAATCGTCCTGACTTTTGGCTTCTTGCTTTTTGTGACTCCCTTGGACTATTGCAAGAACAGCGCTCCTTGTTCCCCTTTTCAGGTGGATAGTAGTATACCTTCATTGCGATACTACTACAACTTCTGTTCAGCACTTGTAAAGCGCCACGCATGCAGCGCTGCACAGCTGACCTAACAAGAGGTATACTGTTCCCCATCACATATGGAATATCTCTTTATTTTTATTTTTCTTAATTTCTTTGAAAAGGGTCATATGGATGAACACAGAAAAGGAAAACAAATACAGAGAAACACCTAAAATATTAATGCATAATATTAAATAAAGCATAAATTTTCCCAGAAACATTCAGTCCCTATAAATGGGGAGAGGTCCTCCTGGAAATCAATAAGTAATAACCTGATGTCTAGGATAAATAAGGTAAATAATTGGAATAATCCCTCCCCCACACAAAAAAATGGACTCAAGCACATTTATGAATCAAGTTTATCCAGACTCTACCAAACCCACCCCCTTTTACAGTCAACCAAAGCAGTACTAGCTTGATACTTTATGCTGCAATGCACATGGAATTTCTACTTATAAAGATTTCACATAGCGTTTTATTTCCTGCAAGACTTTTATCCTGTTTCGCTCTGCCATCATTAACATATGACTTCACCACTGAACGTATTTATGATGGATCCTGCCATTTTGATAAAATCTGTATCCTGCTATTAGTGTCCCCAACTTCCTGGTCTATAAGATGCATATTAGGTCAACATTTTCGCTTAGTGCCATACATCCTGACCCTCCTTTCACTTCTTAAACCTTTGTCATTCATATGCAAGCAATTTAAAAGTATATTTTGGTTTATATTCACAACCTCCCTAACAGTTGATGGGGTAATTTGGAATCATTAATCTGTGTATTTTAAATGCATTTGAGCTACTTCACCCTTTACCATAATTTCTCTGCTAGCGTATTCTAATTTCAGTATTTTTCCATCATATCTCAAAGATTTCTTATTCCTATGTATGTTTTCCTGAGAGTCCTTCAGCTTTCTCCAATGATCTTATTTTAAAAGGTGCTTCATCTCCTCTTTAAAGTTTTTCAAAACTATGCATGTAATTTTTCTAAGAAAAAAACCCCAGCACAAATAGCAGGTGCAAATTTTTTTTGAAAGCTGACTCCAGAATATCTACTCTATCTCAGTTCTAGAAACTGTTCAGTAGATTGTTAAAATTTTAATATTGCAGGTAAGCAAACAAACAAGTTGAACTATTTTGTTACATTTCAGTATGTTAAATTACTATTGCTCAGCCAGAATAGATATTTTGCATAGATAATCTTAACTATTGGATTTTTCTGAATTTCATTTCAACAACAAAGCAGCAATTAGTATAAAAACTGTCCTTTGTGCCATAGGTTTTTAACTCTGAAAATGACTTGCGTCTTCCATAGTCATTTTAAAACTGTGTATTTTGTTAGATTAATCTGCTCATCAAGCTGTATCTAGGTTGGGTCCGTCTAGGAGCTGTTTTTCACAATTTTAAAATGCATTAAAATGTTATTTTTCAGCAGTTATCCGTAAATTTCATTTAGAAACAAAAATCAATTTCATTCATATATAGATAGAGATATACCACTTTGTGCTATAATTTTTTCTCTCTTGTCTTCATATTTTACAGCTATTGAATTATCACTAAAAGAGCAAAAGCAACAACAGCCAACACTACCAGGTCTTTATCCAACCACTTCTAGTCTAACTAATCACAAATCAGAAGGTCGAAAAGTCCGAGCAATTTATGACTTTGAAGCTGCTGAAGATAATGAGCTAACCTTTAAGGCTGGTGAACTAATTACTATACTTGATGACAGGTGAGGCCATTCTGTTGACAGCTATTTTTTGATACTGCCTCAGGAAGGAACCTCTGTAATGCTGATAGCTCATATTATGAAACATTTGTTAGCTTTCTAATGATACCCTTTCTATTCAGCTATTTTTTTCCTTTTGACACATTATTAATGTGGAACATGAATTGTCCTGCAACGTGATAACTAGAACTGCAATCAGCTGATAAGTGTTCTGTTCTTCCAAGCTGTAGAATTGGGATTCATTTTTGAGACTTTTCCTTAGGCTGATAAGGTTTTGAAAATTGTTGGAGATAATTTTGAAAAATAAATTCTCTATTTTGTGAAAAACAAAGCAGAGAGAGAATAAAAGAAAAGAATAAAAATGTTCTTCAGGAAGAATATAGAGATAAAAAATAATTGCAAAACAATTTACAGATGTGGTGGTACTTAGGGTGTAGTCCCATTACACTTTATCGAGATTATGTTGACTGTATCTCTCACGGTTTTGTTTAACTTGTCTTTGGAAACTGGGGAGATTACAGAGAGCTGGAGGAGAGCAGATGTCCTCCTTTATAAAAGCAGAAACTAAGAGGAAACGGGTAACTTATAGACCTATTTAATTTCAGTAGAAACAGTGTGGCAAATTATCACGAATACATTAAAAGTCTCGAGAAAACATGGGGTCCATACAATAAAAAGCTGACAGTGTTTTTTGGTGAGGTGACTAGAATGCTAAATAAGGAGCATTCAGCAATCATATTTTCTATTTAGACCTATAATAAAGCTTCCAAAACCTTTCTGTATAGAACATTGATTAAAAAGAAAATCAGGCAATGTGAGAATAGAAAAACAGTTGTTAACTGGATGAGAGCTACTTTAGCATGAAATCTTAAAGTGGTGGTCAGTAGAGTGCACACCAGTGAAGGTAAAGTGATCATTGAATTACCTCAGGGCTTACTGCTTGAGCAAGTACTTTTTGCCATGGTATTACAAAGGGTCTTGCAAAAAAAAAAAAAAGTGCTCTTTGCATATAACATAGCAGGTAGAAATTTGAAAAGTGACATGAAAAAACTAGAGCCATCATGGAATTCGAAACTGTGCTTTAATGAAACAAGTGTAAATGTATGCATTTGTGGTACAAAATACCTTTTAGTCATTTATCATTTACATGATTAGAAAGTAGGAATTACCAAACAGGAAGGAGAACTGCACGATAATAGTTTAAGATGTCTTGAAGGTTGCTGGTCATTGTGATAAAGCAGCAGGAAAAGTAAGCAGTATGCTTGATTGCATAAGGAAAGGTGTCACTAGTAGAAAAAGTGAGGTACTATTTGCTCTTGTACAGGTCGCTGGTGAGACACCGTCTCAAGTACTGTGTTCTATCCTGGCTTTCTAAAGACACTGAAAAGATGGAGACAGTTCAGAGGAAGGTTACAGAATGATTCATGGTTTTCAGCACAAACATACAGTACAAGGAACTCAAAATGTACACACTGGAGAAAGTATGGCTAGAAAGAGCCCTTGAGAAGTGATCACAAAATTAAGTTGGAGAAAGACGACTCTGTAGAAATATGAAGAAACTCTTCTTTATGAAGATGGTATGACTGCAAAGGTGTTAATAGTAAAGTTTTAACAGAATTCAAGCTTAGCTGGGACAGAAGCTATTGATAAAAGCAGAAATGAGGGAATAGGCCAAAGAAATTGAGGGGTGAGAGCTTTGGATTTCCTATAGAGCTGCCTATACCCAAGAACTGACACTGGCAATGGGCAAAAAGAGTGATTTTATTTTTTTTTTAATTAATGTGATATTCTGCCTTTCACAACACATTTAGATTACAATTAAGTTACTGTCATTTCAAACAAGCAGAAGCATCTAATAAAACCATTACAGCAGCAGTTAAATAAAAAAACAGGAAAAAAAACCCTAAGAAACTACCTGTCTTCATTCACTATAAACGTGATTAAAAATCCAAGTTTTCAATTTCTTTATGAAAAGGAAATAATTTAATGTCTTCCTAAATTTCTAAGGAAGCTGATTACATAAACAATTCCAGCATAGCTAAAAGCCCAATCTCTTATTGTAGTCAGCTGAATCTTACTCGGAAGTGCAAGTGTACAAACTGCAGTGTGTTAATAAGTCAATCACTCACATAGCATGGCAGTCCTATATTGCAGTGTGTTAATAAGTCAATCACTCACATAGCATGGCAGTCCTATATACAAAGCTTTATACTTTATGCAGAACAATTTAAAACAAATTTTCCATGAACAAACAAGACCAAGTCAGGCACACAAGTGGAGTCGTCATCCGGCAGCCTTTCCAATATATAGCAGTCTCCCCCCCCCACGCCCCAATCTCTGCCAGATGAATGCGAACACAAAGCTGTCCCAAAGTGAAGAGAGTTGTTTGCCTTCACAAATATATGATGTTTTACATTTTTTTTTCCATAGTTATTTCTTTTTTCTTGTTTTTTCAAAGATGCCCCAGATGAAGTTGTGATTCCAGGCTCGATTACAGTGTGAGAGCATTTAGAACCTTGACACCCATTCTAGATGTCTGATTTGTCTGAACTCAGACCATAATCAGATGGACTGGAAGCATTGTGGTAGAATGTTGCTGAAAACCTAAAAGGACCATCTGAACAGCCTTAAAATTCACTATGAGGCAAAAGGTGACTCCTGCTCACCCAGGAGAAAGAAGACTGTCTGCTACATGGAAGCTGGCTGATCCTGTGCACTCTAGTAGATACTCCTCTGCAGATGTTGTCTCTACCTCCCTGCACAGTGACTGTAGTAGTCCAGCTACAGGGGAACAGCACTGAGGCTCTTTCAAATTGGTGTGATCCACCATAGTTTCCAGACCTAAAGCAATATTTGCAAAGGTCTGAGATCAAGGTATCCCTTGAAAGGTACATCAAAAGTGCTTGAGAAGCGCAAATTCCTAAATACAAATGTGACACAGAGACTTCAGCCAGCCAGTGATGCTGACCTTCACCTTACTCTGTCAGTGCAGATATCCACTCACTCTATGCACTCATAATCTTGTGTTTCATACCAACAAAGACCATGAAAAGACTGCCGCAGCACAAAGATTTCTGTGCATGTCATCCTACTCTTCTGTTGACTTACAGACATCTGTGCAGCAACAGACTGATCAGCCTCTAATGGCATCTATCCAAGTCTTAGTTACAGTAGCAGAAAAGTCATCTCTATTTGCTTTGCTGCCTCTGTTAGAGCGGCCACATTCTTTCCCATTAAAGATGTTAATTGAATTTATCACAGGCTTTTGTAAGGAACTACCGTTGATGCAGTACCAACAACCTACTTGAACTTCTCAATCCACTGGCATTACTCTTGTATGGAGTAACACTAGCTTATTCCAAGATTCCAAAGTTTTTCTGCTTTCTAATTTGAACTCTAAACAGCAGGGGGGGCCATTCCCTACCTCACCTCATTCATCTTTTGCACAGTGCCCTGGAAGATTACCTAGATTTAGATTTAATTCCTCTGGAACCTTTCTCAGAATAGGAGGAGCACTCCATTGGTATCCCCTCTGACCCATCCAGTATTGTGCAAAACAAATCTTTTACTGTGATTTATTCAGAACATATCAAGAGGTCCTCTTCCCCTTGCAGCAGGAGACAGAACCTTATTCATATGTGTTAAGTCTCTTAAAATTCATAGAGACTCAAAAAGCTACTTTGGCCATTCCAATCCATGGCATCCTGCAGGAACAGCAGCTGCATATGTTATAAACCCTGCTAACAATTCAGCCTGTATCTAAAAAGATGGACTTAAAATATAAAGTCTACTCAATGCCTGGTTTTTATTAAAGTCCAATTCTTGCAAACACTGGTAGTAGTTAACGCTGATAAAGCAAGAAAATGCTGAAAAGTTTCTAGCATGCTATCTAGTAAAGAAGTTTCTATACTCTTGGATCACTTGTGCAACAGAGTACTACAAGACACAATGTTACCTGCTGAATTGCAGCCAATCAGCTTTACATGCTTGAATATATGCATTCTGTTTTTCAAAGGGTATATGTATCTTGCCCAACCTTTTTCCGCACTCACAATCTGAAGTGGTTTTCAAGTTGGGAGATGCAGATGAGTGTAAACCTATTCAATGCATTCAGCATATTATGTATTCAATAAATCTTCTAGAACCTCTGCTTCTCCAGGACCAAGCAGGAAGTCAGTCCTCACATATGGGTGACGTCGGCACCGACGGAGCCCTCGCGGAGCAATTTCCCCAGCTTTCAAAGAAAGCCTTTGGGAATTGCAGCGCGCATGCGCGGTCCCCTTCCCGCCCAAGGGTGCCATCTTGCTCAGTCTTCTTTTTTCCGTGGAGCCCTATAGATGCTGTTTGTGATCGCCGCAGAAAAAGTTGATTTTCTTTCATATTTATTGTTCTTTCTCGGTTTGACGCCGGATCCTTTTCCCGCCCGGACTTGCTACGCCGGTAACAGGTCCGTTCTTTATTTTTCAGTTTTTTGTCTTTCGTGACAAGCGTTCGCGCCATTTTTTATTTTTCACTGGCAGCCCTGTCTTTTGACCTCGCAGGGGCCCTTTTTCCCTCGATGGCTGCCAGCGGGTTTAAAAAGTGTGATCGGTGTAAGAAACTTATGTCTCTTACCGACACACATGACTGCTGCCTCCGCTGCCTCGGACCCGATCATGACCCGATGATCTGTGGTCCGTGTAGCAAGATGTCCTCAAAGGCGTTGGGGAGTCGGCAGCATCAAAGGGAACGAATCTTCTCTGACTCCGCGTCCGGCCGGGCCCAGACCTCGTCAGAGGCTTCGACGTCCCGGGACTCCAGTCCTGAGCATTGTCTGAGTTCCTCTGAACGGGGGTCTCCTACCCGGGAACATCATCGGAAGAAAAAACCCGCGAGGGCGGCGTCGGTGGACGCTCCTGGTTCCTCGAGGGCCAGTTCGCATAGCCCCGATAGCCGTCCCGGGTCCTCGGAGTCGGAGAGGCCTTCGAAACATCCTCTTCTCGAAGTGGAGTCGCCTGGACACGTGAGTACTGTAGTCCTCGTGGACTCGCCTCCGAAGGAGCCGACGTCGGGCCCGACGCCGTCGGGGCCCGAGTCGGGGGCTGCTGGGTCTCCTGAGCTTGGACTCAAGTTGACGGCCTTGGAGAGCAGTTTGGCTGCCTTCATGGACCAGCAGCGGGCATTGATCGCTGGCCTCGCCAATGCATCTGCCCCGGCCACCGGGACGTCGACGTCCAAGTCGACCCCGGAGACCGAGCCGATCCTCGAGTCCATGCGAGCTCGAGTCGATCCTCGGTTGCGGTCTCCCTCGGCCTCCCGTTCGGGACCGAGGTCGTCGACGCCCTTGGCGTCGGGGCGTCGGGCATCAGTGCCCGCCTGACCGGAGCCGCTCGATTCCTCCTCCGAGGAGTCAGACTGGGAAACTGAGGACGAAGAGTCACCTGGTACTTTTCGGACTCGGTGTGTCCCATCGGACTCACCCGAGTCCGAACCTCGGAGACGGTCCCCCCCGGAGGACACCCGGTTCTCGGACTTCGTGCGGGATATGGCCAAGGCCTTGGCATTCCCCGCAGATCCCAAGGAGGAGCCTCGAGCCGAAGAGCTCGATGCTCTCCAGTATGACTCTCCCCCGAAGGAGGCCTTTACTGTACCAGTTCCTCCGATGCTGGAACGACTTCTCTTCCGCATGTGGGAGAGCCCGGCGCCGGTGTTAAGCAAGCGGGTCGATTCCATTTATCGAGTCCGCAAGAGCCCCGGGTTCCAAAAGGCACAACTACCGCACCATTCCATGGTGGTTGAATCGGCCATGCATCGACTCAAGTTTCAGAAGATGCACTCCTCGGTGCCTCCCAGCCGGGAGGCCCGGAACCTGGATGCCCTCGGTAGAAAGTGCTTCCAGGGCTCTATGCTTGCTTGTCGAGTCCAGACCTACCAGCTCTATATGGGCATGTATCTCCGAGATCTGGCAAAAGAAATTGCCGGGTTCTCTGCTGGTCTCTCCGAGGAACCTTTGCAGAGGTTCCAAGCCTTGTCCACTGGTATTCGAGAGTGCTCGAAGTTTATCTCTCGAGCAGCCTACGATGGCTTCGAAGCATCGGCTCGAGTAGTCGGGGCCGGCATCGGTGCCCGCCGACAGGCTTGGCTTCAGTCATCCGACCTCGAGCCATGGGTACAGGACAAGTTGGTCGATGTCCCCTGCAGAGGTGGAAACCTCGTTGGCAAACCCATGGCTGAAAAGGCTGCACAGATCGAGACAGAGACTCTAACCAGAACTAGGCTGTCCAGAAAAACCTCTGCCCCTTCTCAGAAGAAGAAGGGCTCGGGGAAAAAGCCCTTTTACCCGAGGAAGGTGGCTGCCTATAAACACTACCCTCAGTATCAGGCCTCAGCAGCTCCCCAAAAGGGTCAGCAGGCCAAGGGACGGGGTAATGGGTCCCATAGACAGCAGGCCCCCAAGCCCACAACACCGGCCCCTGCTCAGCAGGGTGGGGGTTTTTGACTCCATCAGCATAGCCTCTTCCCCTCAGCTGGTTTCTCTCAGCACAGGAGGCCGACTGGTCCACTTTGCCCACAGGTGATCAGCCATCACATCAGATACCTGGGTGCTTCATATAGTTCAGAAAGGCTATCTTCTACACTTTCACCAGGTACTTCCCTCCTACTTTCCAGGGGAGCCTCCAAGACTCCCTCTGCACAGGGACTTACTCCTTCAGGAGTTAGCAAGTCTTCTTCAGGAACAGGTCACGGCTTTTATTCCAGGTACTTTCTGATACCAAAAAGAACAGGAGGCCTCAGACCCATCCTGGACTTGCGAAACCTCAACAAGTTCCTGGCGAGGGAAAAGTTCAAGATGCTTACCCTTGGAATCCTGCTGCCCTACCTCCAGCAGGGAGACTGGCTATGCTCCTTAAATCTGAAGTATGCCTATACTCACATCCTTATTCATCCAGACCACAGACAATATCTCAGGTTTGTTGTGGGAGGAAATCATTACCAGTACAGAGTACTGCCTTTTGGCCTATCCTCCGCCCCCAGGGTGTTCACCAAATGCCTAGCAGTGGTGGCGGCCTATCTAAGACTTTAAGGCCTTTTTGTGTTTCCATACCTGGACGACTGGCTAATCAGGGCCCAGTCTTCCCAAGAGGCCACTCAGGCCACTCATCGCACTGTGTCTCTGCTCCAGCACTTGGGCTTTGTCATAAACTTCGCAAAGTCCACTTTGCTCCCCTCTCAAGATCTCAAATTCATCGGCGCAAGGTTGAGCACACTTCAGGCGCGGGCCTTCCTGCCTCTAGACAGAGCACACAGGCTCAAGGATCTCGCCAGCCACTTTCACAGCAATTCCCTGGTCTCTGCCAGGCAATTTCTGAGACTGCTCGGCCATATGGCTTCCACGGGCCATGTGACCCCCAATGCCCGCCTGAACATGCGACCTGCTCAGTGGTGCCTTCACACTCAATGGCATCAGGCCACGGGGAGCCTGACGGACTCAGTACAGGTCTCTGACCTGCTGGTCTCTTCTCTGCGGTGGTGGCTTCATCTGCCAAACCTGCTACTGGGAGTGGATTTTCAATCTCCTCCGCCTTCTCAGGTACTAACAACCGATGCTTCTCTCCTGGGTTGGGGAGCACATTGCCAAGGGAGATGTACTCAAGGCCTCTGGACTTCTTGGGAATCTGCGCAGCAGATAAACTTCCTGGAGCTCAGAGCCATCCGCCTAGCTCTGAGAGCCTTCTCCCACCTCACTTCTCACCAGTCTGTGCTGGTCCAGACGGACAATCAAGTTGCAATGTTCTACGTGAACAAACAAGGAGGCACAGGCTCCTTCCTTCTCTGTCAGGAGGCACGAAGACTATGCTCTTGGGCCGTCCACCACGGCATCCTCCTCAAGGCGGTCTATCTCCCAGGTCAGGAAAATTACCTGGCAGACAAGCTAAGCCGGATCCTCCAACCACACGAATGGAGATTGGATCCATTGGTGGTTCAGCGGATCTTTCTCAAGTGGGGACTCCCCACCATGGATCTGTTTGCCAGTCCTCTGAACCGGCAACTTCCCAGATTCTGCTCTCGACAACCGCATCCTCTCAGAGTAGCGGCGGATGCTTTTCTGATTCCATGGTCCACGGGCCTCTTGTATGCCTTTCCTCCCATGCCGCTGGTGTCTCGAACACTCTTCAAGGTTCTCAGAGACAAAGCCTCGCTGATCCTAGTGGCTCCTCGGTGGCCGAGACAACCTTGGTTCCCGCTTCTAATGCAGCTGGCGGTAGACACTCCTCTTCCTCTGGGGTTTCAACCCGATCTCCTGACACAGGATCAAGGGTCTCTCCTACACCCCAACCTCCGGTCCCTTCATCTGATGGCCCGGCTGCTGAAAGGGTAGTCCTTGCTCCCCTCCAGCTGCCTCGGGAGGTGGAAGAGGTTGTCTTGGCCTCGAGGAGGCCTTCCACCCGTAAGTCCTACACTCTTAAGTGGCGTCGGTTCTCCATTTGGTGTGCTCAGCAGTCTGAGAATCCCTTCTCCTGCTTGGTAGCAGTGGTCTTGCAATACTTGCTTTACCTCTGCAATCTGGGCCTTAAGTCCAACTCTGTCAGAGTCCACCTCAGTGCTCTCTCTGCACATCACGCACCGGTGGATGGCAGGCCTCTTTCCCACCACCCTTTGGTGGCTCGTTTTCTCCGAGGCCTTCTTCTCCTTAAGCCTCCTTTACGCCCACCAGCCCCTGAGTGGGATCTGAATGTGGTCTTACAGCGGATTACCTGTCCGCCTTTTGAGCCTATGGCTACCTGCCCTCTTCGTTTTCTTTCCTGGAAAACTTTGTTTTTGGTAGCCCTTACTTCTAGGCGCGTTAGTGAGCTGCAGGCCCTAGTGTCTGATCCTCCTTACACTAGGTTCTACAGGAATAGGGTAGTCTTACGGACTCACCCTAAGTTTCTTCCAAAAGTGGTTTCTACTTTTCATCTCAACCAGGAGGTTTTTCTTCCGACCTTCTTTCCCAGGCCGCACACCTGCCGGGCTGAAATGGTCCTGCATACCCTGGACTGTATGAGGGCCTTATCCTTCTACCTTGACCGTACGCGAGAGCATAGAAGGGCTGTTCAGCTCTTCGTTTCTTTTGACCCCAATAAGTTGGGGCTACCTGTCTCCAAGCGAACTTTGCCCATATGGGTTGCTGACTGTATTGCTTGGGCTTATGGGGCGGCCGGCCTCTCGTTAGAGAGTTGAGTCACGGCTCATCGTGTTAGGGCGAAGGCTGCGTCAGTGGCTCATCTCCGCTCTGTTCCGTTGGCAGACATCTGCCAGGCCGCTACTTGGTCTTCAAGCCAGCCTTTTGCGGCCCATTACTGCCTAGAGAGGGAGTCCCGCAGGGACAGTGCTTTCGGACAGGCAGTCCTCCATAATCTCTTTGAGGTTTAGGCAACTGCTACCCTCCGGCCCTGGTGTTGGGCTACCGGTCGGGGGCGTTTTTCAGAGAAGATTCCTTCCTTCTGTGCTTCTGAGCTAGAGGGAGCTCATTTTTCCACTTGAGGCCTCCGGTAGCCTTAAGCTTGGGAGTCCCATATGTGAGGACTGACTTCCTGCTTGGTCCTGGAGAAAGAGTAGTTACTCACCTGTAACAGGTGTTCTCCAGGAGCAGCAGGAATCAGTCCTCACAACCCTCCCTCCTCCCCTTGGAGTTGCAGTCCTATCATTTCGTTTTTGCTAATTTTTTTGCTTTCTTTTAGCTATGTCATCAGACTGAGCAAGATGGCACCCTTGGGTGGGAAGGGGACCGCGCATGCGCGCTGCAATTCCCAAAGGCTTTCTTTGAAAGCTGGGGAAACTGCTCCGCGAGGGCTCCGTCGGCGCCGACGTCACCCATATGTGAGGACTGATTCCTGCTGCTCCTGGAGAACACCTGTTACAGGTGAGTAACTACTCTTTCCCCTGTTGCATGACTACTTAGGTCTGGCCTCTGGGAAAGATGTTCACACGAGAGAACCGGAGACTCCCTATTTCAGGGGTTCTCAACCCTGTCCTCAGGACCCACCTAGCCAGTTGGGTTTTCAGGATAACCACAATTAATATGTATGAGAGAGATTTGTATACACTGCCTCCATTATATGCAAATCTCTCCCATGCATATTCATTGTGGTTATCCTGAAAACTGGCTAGGTGGGTCCCAAGGACAGGGTTGAGAACCCCTGCCCTATTTGGTGGCACAGTGAAAGAGACTGAGGATGCTATAAAGAACCACTGCTTTACTTTAAAGCATCTTTCAGCTGTGCTCCCTCTGGCTACATTAGCCTCTAGATAATAGTTCCAACCCAGTCCTCGGGTACCCCCAGGCCAGTCAGGTTTTCAGGATATCCACAATGAATACGCATGAGATAGATCTGCATGCATGGCTTCCATTGTATGCAGATCTATCTCATGCATATTCATTATGGGCACCTCAAAACCTGACTGGCCTGGGGGTACCAGAGAACTGGGTTGGGAACCACTGCTCTAGATGAATAAGCACATATCAATACCAAAGACGTTTTTGTTATCACTGAAGAACTTTTGCTTCTTTTGTCGGTAACTTACAAGCCCAGTGTTCTACTTTTGCTAAACCTCATCAGTGAGAAAGGGAGCAAACGAAACAGTTCATATCTTCTTAACCAAACCAATAGTCTACTTTGATTGTCCACCACAGTCTCAGCCAGTACTACTCTGGAATACATTTCTGTCCCCCTTGTAATGGGGGGCCAGTTGAATTCTTTCTTCTGCATTGGGAATAGATCATTTCATTCTCAGGATCTTGGCATCATAAAGGTAGGCTACCATCTCAGATTTCAATCTCTACTGCCAGATCATC
The DNA here is from genome assembly GCA_033557465.1 of Ichthyophis bannanicus. Classification (NCBI taxonomy): domain Eukaryota; kingdom Metazoa; phylum Chordata; class Amphibia; order Gymnophiona; family Ichthyophiidae; genus Ichthyophis; species Ichthyophis bannanicus. The sequence continues at coordinate 421,335,129 of CM066031.1, read as the reverse complement.
CTCTTCCTTGATCCCAGATGCCTCAAGCCCATGCTGTAAAAAGAAGTTGCTCTCCCTCTACAGCAGTGTTTCTCAGCCTTTATTTTGTGGCACACCCTTTGCATTCATTCAATCCTTGTGGCACACCAAACCCAGTTTTGCATGAACCTCTCTGTTCTTCCCACTAGCAGAAGGAGAGCAGCGCTTTTAACCTATGTGGGTCTCATTCTGCTGGATTCAATCTGTGTGACTGCATGAGGTCATTTATTCGGCTATTAGATTGAAGCCAGCAAAAGAGAGGCAAGGAAAGAAGTGTTGACCTTCTCTTACCAGGGGAGACAAGGAAGGGGCAGTAAGACCACTTAGTTTCTAGTGGGTGAATCTGGGACACTTGTTCTCCGTAATGCTAGTACTAAGCAAGCAGTTCAGTTTAGCGGGAGGATAGGGGAGTCCAGTGGAGTGTCTCTGTAGAACATTGTAGTAACCTACTCTAAAGTTCCTGTTCGTAGCCCCAGTCTGGTCCCGGACCTCTGAGTTGTCAACCTTAATCAGCAGCTTGGAGACTGAGGAACCACCTTCTTTTTCATGATGTCACTCCTATATAAATCTGGCATCCGCCTTCCTCCATCAGTTACCTCAGTCTCCAAGCAGCTGACTAGGTCGAGCCTGGGGGTCCGGGCTCACTGGAGGAACATCTAAGTTTTAGTTTGAGTGTAGGATTGTTAGTTTAATTAAGGTTTACAGCTTATTGCTCAAAAAAAAAAAAAAAAAAAAAAAAAAAGGAAAAGGGTGCTGTACCTTTAAGATATAGTACCTGTGCCTGCCGGTGCCTTAGTCTCTCCTCTCCCTCCTTTAGTCTTGCCCCTGTGCGGAGCACGGCGGGGTCGGAGGGGCCGGTTCATCCCCGGTTGCGGCAGGGGAGCTGAGCCGGCAGTGAGTGAGTTGCGTCCAGCCACGCGCCAAACAGAGGGTCTGCCTGTGAGCGCGCCTCTGGCTGGACGGCAAGGGGGGATTTGGAACTGGGCCACCGTGAGGGATTTGCTGGGCGGACCTGGGGGCCTTCCATCCTCCTCGGAGATTGCGACGCTCGCTGCGCCAGCAGCTCAGGTAAGGCAAGCGACCGGGGGAATGCGATTTCTTCAGCCGCGTCTTCTCTTCGCCGTGGCGCAGGCGCCTTGCGGCTGTGCAGGCCCGGCCACGTGGCACTCGCACGGGAGTGCTACTGCGGCTCCTGTGCTTTTTCTCGGCCCTTTCCCGGTGGCTGAGCCTCCGGGTGGTAGTGCGAGCGGCCCCGGGGAGCCGGCTAGGCTGTTTTCTTTTATTGGGGGTGCTTAAAAAAAAAAAGAAGAAGAAAGACAGTGAAAGTGCCTTCCCAGATCTAGCCGGCGGCAGCAGAAGTTTGCTTTTGCGTTGGGGCCCGCGGCACGGCTAGGCGCAGCGGGCCCATCTTCTCCCTGAGGAGCCGGTTCCCTTGGGAATTGGGGGGCATTGCTGGTGAAGAGCTCTGAAAGGGTGAGAGAGGCACTCTAGGGCTATGTCGCCAAAGCCCCATTGCATGATTTGTGGGGCTAAGAGATCCTCCCTGTTAGACTCCGGGGTGTGTAAAAGTTGCTCTAAGGAGGCGGCGACTCTGGATCCCCCCGGGGTGAGCGTGGGGGAGCTGCCGGTGTCGGAGGTAGGGCCTTCGGACGGCTCTCCTCCAGGCTCATCCCGTGCGGAGCCGGTGGCAGGGCCATCGACCCCCGCGACGGGACCAGCGCCCCAGGTACCCTGGGCGAGCGGACTTGAGTCCATTTTTTCCCCTGAGTTTGTGGCACTCCTGCGGCGCGCAGCGGGTGGCCTGCCCCTTCCAATTTCAGAGACTTCGGAAGGGGTCCGCGCAAAGCGTCGCTACCCGGCTCTCTCCGTAAAGGATCAACCCGGAGGCAAGAGGCCGCGGTTAGATGCGGACTCGGAGGGGCCCCTGTCGGAGGAGGAAGGCGAGGCTGGGCTCCCTGAGGTAGACTTGGAAGAGGGTGAGCTCAACAACAAGGAGGAGCAGGCCAGGGTGGTCAGAGTCTTCCAGAGGGAAGAACTGCCGGCCCTGATCGCTGAGACGCTGAGCGCCTTAAATATGCCAGCGCGGGGGCCGTTGGAGGACGAGTCTCTGGAGGACCCTTTGTTGCAAGTCTTCCGGAAGTCTCAGCGAGCCTTCCCAGTTCATAGGGTCTTCCAAGAGCTGATTCAGGAAGAGTGGAACGTCCCGGGTGCGGCCCTGAGGGGGTCGCGGGTGTTGGGACGGTTATATCCTCTGGTCGATCGAGATCGGGAGATCTTCACGCCCCCCAAGGTGGATGCTGCGGTGGCAGCGGTGATAAAGAAGACCACCATCCCAGTGGAAGGCGGCGCGGCCCTCAAGGATGCCCAGGACAGAAAGCTGGATGCCCTTCTGCATCAGGTGTTTGACACTAATGCGCTGTCCCTCCAGGCAGCCATTTGTGGAGCCTGGGTGGCCAGGGCCTGTCTTCGCTGGTCTCAACAGGTGCGAAGGCGGAGGACAAATCCGTGGAGGCGGCCCGCCTGGAGTCGGGGGCGGCCTATTTGTCTGACCTGCACTATGACCTCATGCGGGGTCTTTCCAGCAGTATGGCGTCGGCTGTAGCTGCCAGACGGTACTTGTGGCTCCGTTCCTGGGCGGCGGATTCTTCTTCGAAGGCCAGGCTGAGTAAACTCCTGTTCAAGGGACGCCTCTTGTTTGGAGAGGACCTGGAGAAGTTGGTCAAGGACTTGGGCGAGTCTAAGGGTGGTAAGCTACCGGAGGACAAACCCAAGCAAAGCCATGGCGCCGCGTCCAGCAGATCTCAGCAGCGGGACTTTCGCCGCTCTCTCGCTTCCCTCGGTTCACTACCGGTCAGCGGGGCAGGTTTCCCGTCCGAAACCAGGGGTTTCGGGGTTTCAGGGGAGCCGGCAGAGGTTTTGGGGGGGGGGGCCTCAACCTCCTCCTCCTCCGCCTCTGCCCTGCGCAAGGCGCAATGAGATACGGCGGACCCAGGGGCCGCTGGTTCCCGTAGGAGGCAGGCTGCGGGAGTTCTATGGCGCCTGGGTCCACATGACTTCGGATCAGTGGGTGCTGGAGGTCATCAGAGATGGATACGCGCTGGAGCTGCAGCGACCAGTGCACGATGCCTTCGTGCGGTCTCCCTGCAAGGCACCCAGCAAGTGCACGGCGGTGCGGGAGACCGTGCAAAGGCTGCTGGATCTCCGGGCGATCGAGCCGGTACCGACAGACCAACACGGTTGCGGTCGATACTCCATCTATTTCGTGGTTCCCAAGAAGGACGGAGGGTTCCGGCCTATTCTGGACCTCAAAGGGTTGAATCGGTGCCTCCGGGTGACCCACTTCCGCATGGAAACTCTCCGGTCCATGATTGCAGCGGTCAGGCCGGGCGAGTTTCTCACCGCTCTGGATCTGTCCGAGGCCTATCTTCACATTCCCATCCGGCGGGAACATCACCGGTTTCTCCGCTTTGCGGTGCCCTTCGGTCATTTTCAGTTCCGAGCTCTGCCGTTCGGTCTAGCAACGGCACCGCGCACCTTCACGAAGGTGATGGTAGTGGTGGCAGCGGCTCTGCGCAAGGAAGGCGTCCTGGTGCACCCGTACCTGGACGACTGGTTGATCAGGGCAAAGTCAAGGGACGAGAGCGTGCTGGCCACGTCCTGGGTGGTCGGTTTCCTAGAAAGCCTCGGCTGGGTGGTCAACAGGGCAAAGAGCCAGTTAGTCCCCTCCCAGGACATGGAATACTTAGGAGCGCTTCGACACAGGAACCGGGCAGGTGTTCCTCCCTCGACAGAGAGCGCAGAAGTTGCGGATGCTGGTACGGCAGTTCTTGAAGAGACAGGAGTCCACGGCGTGGCAGTATCTGCAACTGCTGGGCACCATGGCAGCGACCCTCGAGCTGGTACCGTGGGCGAGGGCTCACATGCGGCCCTTGCAGAGGGCGCTGCTCAGGCGCTGGTCGCACCAGCGGGATCCGCTGTCTCAAAGGCTCGCCTGCCTGGACGAGACGCGGGCGGGGCTGCGCTGGTGGTTAGATCCCCGCTCCTTGCAGAGGGGGAGGCCCCTGGCAGTGCCCGAGTGGATAGCGTTGACGACAGATGCCAGCCTCCAGGGTTGGGGGGGCCACTGTCAGGGCCAGTTCGCTCAGGGACAGTGGGACCCTCAGGAGCGCTCATGGTCGATCAATCGCCTGGAATTGCGTGTGGTGTCGCTGGCGTTGGAGTGTTTCCAGCCGATCCTCGACGGGTCGGCGGTAAGAGTGTTCTCAGACAACGCCACGGCAGTGGCATATATCAATCGCCAAGGCGGGACCAGCAGCGCAGCTCTCGAGGCGGAATCCGAGACTCTATTCGCGTGGGCCGAGCACCATCTTCTGGCGGTGTCGGCGGCGCACGTGGCAGGAGTGGACAACGTGGAGGCAGACTTTCTCAGCCGCGTGCGGGTGGATCCAGGAGAATGGGTCCTCCATCCGGAGGTGTTGGCGATGCTCACGAGGCGGTGGGGCACGCCGGTGATGGACCTGATGGCCACTTTCAGCTCGGCGAAGGCCATCCGCTTCTTCAGCAGGCGAAGGGAGCGGATGTCCGAGGGCCTCGATGCGCTGATTCAGCCCTGGCCGGAGGGCCAGCTGTTGTATGTCTTCCCGCCGTGGGTGCTCATTGGAAGGGTGCTCCAGCGGGTGGAGAGCTTCGGGGGGATGGTGATCCTGATAGCTCCGGACTGGCCTCGCCGTCCCTGGTATGCAGACCTGCGGAGGCTTCTGGTCGCCCGGCCGTGGCGGCTCCCGGTACGTCCGGATCTGCTGGCACAGGGGCCTCTATTCATGCCTCATGTGGATCGGTTCTCGCTTATGGCTTGGCTATTGAAAGGGCTCGGTTGAGGACTAGGGACTATTCCCCGGCGGTAGTTTCCACTCTGTTGAAAGCTCGGAAGAGGTCCACGTCTTTGGCGTATGTTCGGGTCTGGAGAGTTTTTGAGGCGTGGTGCAGCGAGCGGCACTCGGTGGCGCTCAAGGCGTCCCTTTCTCAGATTTTGGACTTTCTGCAGGGCGGTTTCGACAAGGGTCTGGCGGCGGCTTCGCTTCGAGTTCAGGTCGCGGCCCTGTCGTGCTACCGCGGACGGGTGGCCGGTAGAGCCATTGGAGAACATCGGGATGTCAAGCGGTTCTTGCGCGCGGTGACGTTAATTCGACCGCCCAGACGACAGCCGGTACCGCAGTGGCATCTTCCGCTTGTGCTGGCGGCGCTGGAGCGGGAGCCGTTCGAGCCTTGAGCTCGGCTTCCTTGAAGGATCTCACTTTGAAGGTCATGTTTCTGGTGGCTATTTGTTCGGCCAGGCGCATTTCAGAGTTGCAGGCGCTGTCCTGTAAGGAGCCCTTGTCTTTTTTCGAGTCCAGAGTGGTCTTGCGGCCTGTGCCGGCATTCTTACCCAAGGTCGTGTCGGCGTTCCATTTGAATCAGGAGATTTCCTTGCCGGTGTTCCGGGTGGACGCGACGGGTTCCACATCGCAGACGCTCGACGTCCGTCGGGTCTTGAAGAGGTATCTTCGGCGTACGGCGGGGTTCCGCCGCTCGGAGAGGTTGTTTATCCTGTTCGCGGGCCCTCGCCGAGGGGAGGCGGCCTCCAAGGCCTCCATCGCCCAGTGGATCCGGGAGGCGATTACGTCGGCCTACTTGTTAAAGGGAAGGCCGGTGCCAGAGGGGCTGCGGGCCCATTCCACCAGGGCCCAGGCTACCTCCTGGGCGGAGCTGCATGCGGTGCCGCCAGCGGAGATTTGCAGAGCGGCCACGTGGTCTTCTTTGTCTCCCTTTATTAGACATTACCGGTTGGACGTTCAGTCCGCGCAGGATGCCGGTTTCGGGGCGGCGGTGCTGCAAGCGGTTGCGGCTGGGCCCTCCCGTTAACATTACTGCTCTGGTACTTACTCAGAGGTCCGGGACCAGACTGGGGCTACGAACAGGAAGGTGAAATTAGATTTACCTGCTAATTGTTGTTCCTGGAGTAGACCCAGTCTGGTCCCGCATCCCACCCGGTGTTGAAGGGGGGGCTTGCAGCACGGTCTTCCGTTTTTCTCTGATGACAGGTAAGAGGAGACGTTTGGATGTCATCTTTAACGGGGGTGGGCGGACAGGTGAGAGGTTAGTCTAGGCACCCTCAGTGTTCACAGTTCGTGAGTTAATTAGTTTTGATGTTTCAGTGCTGGGGGGTTGGACCTTGCGGGGGGTAAGTGAGGTCTTAACTTATTTGTTGCTCTGGTGAGTCTGCTTTGTCATTAGGGTACTGATGGAGGAAGGCGGATGCCAGATTTATATAGGCGTGACATCATGAAAAAGAAGGTGGTTCCTCAGTCTCCAAGCTGCTGATTAAGGTTGACAACTCAGAGGTCCGGGACCAGACTGGGTCTACTCCAGGAACAACAATTAGCAGGTAAGTCTAATTTCACCTTATACCTAGATACACATTTTTTTTAAAGTTTTGTTGCCACACAATATTTTTGGACACAATACAAAAGCTTCAGTGCTGGTGAATATGTACTGCATTCAAGAGATTTAATTATGCACCAGAACAAAAATTTGTCAACTCAATCCAACTATTCCCAACATGTGAATTCTTTGAGGAGATATGTTCTCCAGGAACAAACAGGAAGTCAGTCCTCACATACGTGTGACGTCGGCGCCGATAGAGCCCACGAGGAGCATTTCCCTAGCTTTCAAAGAAAGCCTTTGGGACATGTTACCACACATGCATGTTCCCCTTCCCGCCCAAGGGTGCCATCTTGCTCAGTCCACTAAAGAAGAGCGGGACCTAGGCATGATTGTGCCTGATGATCTTAAAGTAGCTAAACAGGTAGAAAAGGCAACAGCAAAAGCTAGAAGGATGCTTGGGTGCATAGGGAAAGGAATGGCCAGCAGAAGAAAGGAGGTGATAGTGCCTCTGTATAAGTGTTTGGTGTGACCTCATTTGGAGTATTGTGTGCAATTCTGGAGATCACGCTCTCAAAAGGATATAAACAGGCTGGAGTCAGTACAGAGTGTGGCTACTAAAATGGTTACTGGTCTTTATTATAAAGCATATGAGGACAAACTTAAGGATAATATGTACACCTTGGAGGAAAGGCGGGATAGAGGTGATATGATTTAAATACCTCTATGGCATAAATGCAGAGGAGGAGAGCCTCTTTCGATTGAAAGCAAGCTCTGCTACAAAGGAACATGGGATAAGGGTGAAAGGGGGTAGATTCAGGAGTGATATGCGGAAATATTTCTTTACGGAAAGAGTGGTGGATCCGTGGAATAGTCTCCCAGTGGAGGTGGTAGAGTTGAGGACAGAGATTTCAAAGAAGCATGGGACAAACGCAGAGGATCTCTGTAGGAAAAAAGGGGGCTGTTGTGGTGGTTGATATGGAAGGACAGACTAGAAAGGCCATGTGGTCTTTTTCTGTCATCATGTTTGTGTTTTTCCATGGAGCCCAATGGTCATCTGTCTTATTTCCCTGGAAAAATCCTTGCTAATTATCCTTAAAAGTTAGTTTCCCGTTTTTTTCATTCCGGTTCCTTTTCCTGCCTCGAGCCGGTCGATCTCAGTGCTGTTTTTGGCCCCTTTTCCTTTTTTTGATTGAGGCTTGCCTTGACCAGCCTTTTTTCACCCGAGGGTCATCAACCCCGTCCAGTTGCTCCCCACCATGTCCCCCAGTGGGTTTAAAAAATGTGACCGCTACAGTCAAATGTCAGTGACAGACACCCATGACTGCTACCTGCGCTGCATGGGACCGGACCATGACTGCATTTCCTGTTAATTGTGCCAGGCCATGATACCTAAGACCAACAAAAAGAGGTCGGAATTGCAGGAAAAACTGTTCTGCAGGTTTGACTCGGCCCCGGCCTCCCTGATGCTGAGCTCCAAGCCCAGCACTTCCCATGAGGCCCGAGCGTCCTCAGAGTCCTGTGGCGGTGGCTCTTCCGAGAAGACCTCTGACCCAGAGAAAAAGATGAAAAAGTTCTATAAGTCTACCGAGATTGCACTGGAGAAACTCGGTAAAACCGCCTGGAGGGACTAGGGCGGCTCCGAGAAGCACCCTACCAAGGTCCTCATGAAGGATTCCTCGGCCGGTGGAGACCTTGTGAGGCTCCTCAATGCCATAGTCCTTGTTGAGGACACACTCGCGAGAGTGCCAGCACTGGGCCCAAGATCCTCATGCGTGTGCCAAAAGCTGCGGAGCCTTCTGGCTTGGAAATCAGAATGGCAGCCATGGAGCAGAACATCACTACTATCCTGGCCCTGCAGCAGGCAGTTATGGCTGGTTCGTCCACATCATCTGCCCTGACAACTGGGCCCCCGACTGTAGGGAAGTCCTTGGTCGTCAAGCTGAGCTCCAAGTGCCACTGACCTCAGATAAGCCCTTGGTGCCAGACGAGGTCCCAGTCCCGGTCCTCGGGCATCCGATCCTCTCTGGCTAGTTTCTGTGACTCGGACCCCAGATCCTCCAGAGGCTGCCGACCCCCCCGCCCCCCTCAGCGCAGACCTTGAGACAGTGATTCACAGGGCCTCGGACTCATCGTTACCACTCGATTCCGAGTGGGAGATTGATAACGAGGCATTCCCAGAAACTAAACAGCACCTGGATATTTCCTTGGACCCGTCTCCACCGGTGTCACTCTCCTCCGGTGCTCCGGTGCCACTCTCCTCCAAAGGACGTGACCTATAATTTTGTCAAGGATATGGCCAGAGCCCCCTCGGTGCAGACCATTGTGGAGGAAGACACACGCACCAAGGAGCTGGAGATCCTCCCATATGAGTCGCCACCCAAGGAAACCCTCTCGGTACCTGTGCAGCCGATTCTCCAGCGGCTACTGCTCAAAATGTGGGAGACCCTGGCATCAGTACCAGTGGTGAGCTGATGCCTTGACGGCATGTACCGTATCCAGAAAGGGCTAAGGTTCCATGAACCCCCAACTCCCACATAACTCCATGGTCATCGAGTCGACCATGATAAAACTAGAGCCAAAAGACCCACTCCTCCATTCCCTCTGGAAGGGGAGGCCAGAGCTCTCAATGCCCTTGGGGACAAGTGTTACTAAGGCTTGATGCTGGGGTGCTGGATCCAAGCCTATGAATTGTACATGCTGTAGGTATGTACCTAAAGGCTCTAACCCAGGAGCTGTCGGTGTTTTCGGCTGGTCTTGTTGGGGAACGCCTCCAACTGTTCCAGTCCCTGACCTTAGGGATCAAGGGCTGCTCCAAGTTCCTCTCCCGAGCAGCCTATGACGACTTCGAGTCAGTGGCTCGACTTGCCGATAGCTGGCATCGGCACCCGATGCCAAGCCTGGCTACAGTTTTCAGACCTTGAGCAATGGGTCCAAGACAAGCTGCTCGACATCCCCTGCACTGGGGAGAACCTATTCGGCAAACCCATGGTTGACAAGGACGCAGAGATGAGGCCGATGTGGTGATCCACCAGAGGCTCTCTAAAAACAACCTCATCCATCCCCTGCAGGAAACCACTGGGTAAAAGACCCCTATTCCTGAGGAAAAAGGATCCTTTCCCACAGGGTCACCACTGCCAGCCCTTCTCGGACCAGCAACAAGGTTCTCACCCTAAGAAGCAAGACCATGGGGCTCAGAAGGCAAAAGCACCAAAGCCTCTGCCCCCAGCTCCCACCCAACTAAGGGGGAGCTTTTGACTCCCAAGGCAGGGCCTCCCCCAGGAGACCTTCCCCAGCCCACAGGGGGTTGCCTGGCATTCTTTGCCCACAGATGGGCCAACATCACCTCGGACCAGTGGGGTACTGCAAGTGGTAAGGGAAGGATAACTCCTCCATCTACAACACATTCCACCCAGGTTCTTCCCAGGAGAGCTGGTGTGGCCCCTCCTTCACCAGACTCTTCAGCTCACAGAGCTCGCAAGTCTGATCAGCAGGGCCGGCCCGCCCATTGTGCGATAACGTTATTTGCACAGGGCCCCGCGCGAACATCATTATCGCACACCTGACGGCTTCAGAGGGAGCTGGGGAAGCCCGCGCGAGGCCCCAGCTCTCTCTGTACAACCGCCAGCGTGAAGATCCTATCTCCAGGAACAAGCAGGAATGAGTCTTCACATATGGGTACGTCGGTACCGACGGAGCCTGCACGGGAATGCTCCCCAGCATCCAATCAGAAAGCTTTTGGGAGCATCCCTCGCGCCTGCGCGCTGACTTCCCGCCTTTCCCACTGCCTCTCCTCAGTTTTCGTTTTTCCTCGGAGCCGACAGGACGTCCTCCTGTCACCGCAGAAACTTTTTTCTTTAAAATTCTTATTTCTTTGTTTTCTTGTGGTCGCGGCTGTCTTTCCCGCCGATACCGGTACCGCCGGTGCTTTATTCTTTTCTTTTCTAAAATTAGAGAGATTTTTTCTCCTCAGTTTTTGTCTTAACTTTTTGGGCCTACCAGGCCTCTCCAACATGGAGCCTTCTTCCCCTAAGAAGTGCCTTCACTGTGGAAACATAGTTTTCTTTTTAGACTCCAATGCTTGGTGTCTAACCTTGTTTCCCTGATCCATCAGGCTGTATTATTGGGAGAAGACCTTCCCTTTTTCGAGTTTCCCTCGATGCCGTTTTTCCTCCTGAGGTGAGGACACCGGTTTATTCTTCTCTCCAGGATCAGGTAACCCACAAACAGTCTGTTAAGACTAGCCAATTCTTGAAGGGTAAGTCTCATGCCCAGCATGATGACGGCTCCGGCCTTGCCCTCAAGACCCCATTGGCAATAAAACCCCGGCGGGAGTCTTTGGGCTCCAAAGCATTTACGGGATTTCAGGTTGTTCCTGGGGCTCACCCCTCACAGAACATACCTGAGCCATGCTCGGGGGTGGTATCCGCTTCGAGCGGTACCGATCCCCCGGCATCGGCACCGGTGTCGAGTGTTCCACTCTTCACCAGGGATCGTCATCTGGTCTCCTCGGTACCTTTGGGGCCGATCGATACGACCCAGATTGGCTTTCCTGTATCTCCGCCATGCTCGGGGTTGGTACCGACTTCGAGCGGTACCGATACCCCGGCATCGTCATCGGTGTCGAGTGTTCCACTCTTCACCAGGCATCGTCTTCGGACGTCCTCGGTACCTTCGGAACCGATCGATACGACTCCGATTTACTTTTCTGTATCGGCATCGCCGATACCACCACCAACGTCGGTACCTTCTAGACATACATCGATAGACTCCCTCCCTTCGATGTGCCGAGTCTAGAATCGATATCCAGTCTAGATGACTTGGTACCGATGCATTTCGGAACCGATCCATATCGTTTCCGACTACACAGTACCGAGGATATTCACCAAGGCTCTCTGGCTACCTCGGTACCGCTTGAGCAGCCTCCGATGACGGCCTCGATTACTGCTTCGATGACATTACCATCTCCGATACCGGTATCGGTATCGATGTCGATTCCTGTAGTTCCATCGGTGCCATCGATCCTTTCTATGGCTAGCTTGGAATCGATACCGGGCACTAGCGATGCAGTACTATCTGCCTCGAATCAGAACTGTCAGTATCACTGTCCATCTAGCAGGATTCTTTTTCTGCACCAGTCCAGTATGTCTTCTGGTGCTCAAGCTGCTTCTTCAACCTCAGCTTACCCAGGAATAGTTCCCATTGGAGATCCTTCTTTTCAGAAATTTCTCCTTGACATGGCAACCTTTCTTGCCATTCCTATTCCTGGCTCTACTCTTAACCAAGATCCTGCAGAAAAGGAAAATATAATGCTTCCTTTACATCATTCTTTGCAGGATCTTCTTCTGAGGATGTGGGAATCACCTTTAAAGGTTCCTTCGCCTTCTACAGCCACTAATGTTCTGTATCAGGTGCCTCCCTCTCCGGGGTTTCAAAAAGACCAACTTCCACATCATTCCATTGTAGTGGAATCAGCAATGAGGAAGGTAAAAAGCAAGAAGAAGCATTCTTCTTATCCGCCAGGTCGTGCATCTAAAGCACTTGATACCTTTGGACGTCAAACCTTCCAAACTTCTATGCTGGCTTCAAGAATTATCTCATATATTTTTTATATGAGTCTGACACTTCAGGAGGTCACAGAGAAATTATCTCTTTTGTCCCCTTTTTTGTCAGAGCCTAAGGCCACTGACTATTCCTTGCTTCTTAATCATAGCAGGAATATCTCTTGGTTTCTTTCTCATGGGTCTTTTGAGTCTGTTGGCAGATCCTCTGCTATTGCCATTGGAGCACGTCGTAAAGCCTGGCTGCAAGCTTCAGACTTGAGCAGATGGGCACAACATACACTGGGTAATTCTCCTTGTACCGGAGAAAATCTCTTCAATAGAGAGGCTTTACGTCAGGTTGCTCATTGCTCCACTGACTTCCCTGGTTCTGGAAACCATCCTAAGCCTTCTTTTTCCCAAGGACGTAGAAAATGTCCTACCAAACCTTCTTTCCCTAAGAAAAGAAGGTTTCACCCTTCTCCTGCCCATCCTCCAGATATACCCAAGCAAGGGACATCTCATCCTAGTCTGAAGTCTCCAGACTCTAACCAGTCTAATCATAACCAGCAACCATAGGTTCCTGTAGGTTGCAATCTACAGTTAACTTCTTCTTAGCAGAAGTTTATTCTTCAAACTCTACACTGTTTTTTTCTTTTTCAGTATGCTAAGCTGTTAGGATACTTTTGTCCATGGGTTACAGAATTCTCCCCTTCTTACTACTACGAAGGGAGGTTACAACTATCCCATGATAGTTTCTGTCCCCACATGGACATCTTTTCCTTCAGCTGACTTACCATATGGTAAGTCACCTTCCAACCCCCTCTCTTCCAGGGTTTCCCCTGCTTGAGTTGGTACCATACTGAAACACTTCTCTTTCTTTCCAGTGTAGACTTTTCGTTCTCCTTCAATACATGCTCTGAACAACTCATCAGACAGGGACGGGAATATCTCCGCTCCCTTTGTCTGTTTTCTCTCTGTTTTTATACAGGAGAATCCCCTCTGCTGTTTTGTTCTGTTGCTGTGCATGCAGGAGTTCCAGTGATTACTTTAGTGCTCATTGCAAGCTACTTTCAACTATCTTGCATAATACTGCTCACTGCAGGTTATCTTCTTCTAGCCATATCCTTTCCTAGGATGTGGCAACACACCTGACTTCAGTCTTAATTCTCCTGCACAATGCTCTCTGCAATCTTCAGAGAAGCTTTCTACTATGGGCCCTTTCTACAGAGCATTGAACTTTGTCTCTGAGGGCTTTTCCTTATAGTAGAAAAAGCTTATATAATCATTCCATGACTATATGGGTTCTTTATACCCTCTTGTCTCCTGTTGTGATACAGAAGACAAGCTTTTTCTGCGTGAACGTCCAAGGAGTTCCCAATCTTGCAGGAATCTACCCCTTTTTCCTTACAGCTTGGCATTATGCTTTTCTGCTCCACTTGGACAACGCATACTCTTTTACTATACATGATACCCCTGTGTCCCTTGGCTGGGTCATCCTGGTATCTTAGTCTATGCGCTTTTTTGTCCTTTGGACATGTCAGAGTCATAAAGTACTCCTGACGTGCTCTTGCCAGGCTGCTATCATCCTCTGTTTTTTCACGCAACCATACGGGTTATTCCACTGAACTACATTCCTGCATCGCAGAAATAGATTCTCTATATATCTTCAGGTGGTTTCACCCCCTTATTATTAGATGAATCTTTTCCCATCACATTCCCCATGTGAATGTTTTTGTGGGGCTCAGTTGCAGGCATGTATCCTCAGACTTATATTCATGTATGTATATGTCCTATACATACATATTTCTGTAAGCTGTGTGGGCATAAGTCATGCCCATATATATATATATATATATATATATATCACATATCTAGGCATATATGTACATATATATATATAGGTATGTATCTCCATATATATATATATATATATATATATATATATATATATATATATGCCCATTGGGAGATGTCCATAGGACGCTATGTATTACCTACTATCTCCCTAACTGTCTGTGCTATAAAGCTTTTACCTTCTTAGGGGTCCAGACAGTCAACTTGCCTATTCTCATACGGCTCAGTAAGTGGGAGCAGTTATACATACAATTACTGCTGTGATGTCAACAGCTTCTATTTTTGTTATAGATCTCCCTGTCTATGAAGTATCAAACTTCATTGTCTTCCTATCTCTTACCAGCTAGGAAAGACAGTGTACATCTTCAGTATTTCGGAGTACACTTCTGTTCTCCTTGGGAATAGGGGCTTTTTTCCATACCCCCTCTTCCCTTCAGGACTGGGCTAATTCTCCAGATTGGTCAGTCTTCTTCTTTTAGTCCTCAATGTTAATAACTCTGTACCTAAAAGAGTTTTCAGCTTTTTCCCATAAAGCTTTCCATTGAAGACCTGCCGTTCTTCTCCTACCCCAGTTGACACCTGGGTCACCTGCCCATTCCAGATTTGGAACTTCATCCTCACTGCTGTGAAGTTACCTTGAGGTTTCCGCTACTGCATCTACAGTACACTCCATCACACTTCTACTTCCTACAATCCAGTAGGTAAGCTCTATATTGTACTAGTTCATTAAATATTTTAATGATACTTGACATACATTCTAAAGACTCATTTTTTCTGTAGTCTTTAGATTCGCTGTTCCTCTACAGCTCTTCTCTATTCAACTCCTACCCCCCATCCCTCAGGGGATACCGGGGATCCAGGTTTGGGAAATGCCGTCTTGTTCCAGGGATACGCATTTTCTGGTATCTCTCCTGGCACCCACAGTTAGGGAGTCCCCATATGTGAAGACTCATTCCTGCTTGTTCCTGGAGATAGCACAGTTACTTACCTGTAACAGGTGATCTCTGGGAACAGCAGGAATTAGTCTTCACAACCCACCCACCTCCCCTAGGAGTTGTATCTATCCCCTTTCCTCTTTCTCTCCTTCTGTCTCAGCTATGAAACTCAACTGAGGAGAGGCAGTGGGAAAGGCGGGAAGTCAGCGCGCAGGCGCGAGGGATGCTCCCAAAAGCTTTCTGATTGGATGCTGGGGAGCATTCCCGTGCAGGCTCCGTCGGTACCGACGTACCCATATGTGAAGACTAATTCCTGCTGTTCCCAGAGATCACCTGTTACAGGTAAGTAACTGTGCTTTTCCCTTACGATGGCGGCTGTTTGTGTGAAGCCGTGATTGCTGGGAAAGGTTAAAGGCAATTCTTATCTTTGAAAGATAAGTTTGCAGAGTGTAAACAAAGTCTTAATCTGTCTGGCATATGGCCTTAGAAAGCTCAAAGCAGTATCCAATCAAACCTCCAGATTATGACAACCTTTAGAAAGGTTTATGGAGTTACAACTAGCCTGTACTGGAGAAATCTCAATACTTTGAACATTTATTAACTGTAAAAATTCGGCCATTAATAAATTTAAATGAAAAAACATTTGCCTGAATAAATCCTGCAAAGAAGTTATAATCAACTGAAGCTGCCCTCTGGATATCTTGTGCATCCTGACTAAATGAACACAGACTCTACACATCATTAGCATATACATAAAATTTGAGCTCCATTGCTTGCATCCTTATACAGATTGATAGCATATAAGCATTAAATAAATTGAGGGACAGAATGAAGCCCTGAGGAACTCCACCGACCTGTCGCCAAGAAGCAAACAATTGATTGCATTTCATCCTGTGCTCCCTCTCAGCCAGGAAAGAAGAAAAACACTGCAAATGTCCTCCCCCCAAATCTATCCCCTCTAAACACTCTCTAATAAGCAGGTGTTGTTAATCCTTTCAAATGCCGCTGATACATCCAATTGGAGTAAAATCCCATTTGAGCCATTATCAAGCAATACATAAATATCATCCAACAATACCCTCATTATCAATTTAGTGCTATAAAACTAATGGAAGCGCAACTGTTGCATAGCCAAAATGGCAGTATCCTCTAGATAAGACAGTTGTGATGCCCCACACCTATCTTCCCTAAGAACGATCAGTTGGAAATTGGTTGACGGCTGTCATATCCAGTGGTATCACCAAAGTCCTTAATCACAGGAGTAACTGCAGCTGTTTTTAATGCTGCAGGGACAACACCCTGCTCCAAGGACATATTGACCATTTTAACCAGGATTACCTGACACCACAGCCCTGCCTATTTTCACCCATGAAGCTGGATAAGGATCTAGCATCCGGTGGGGCCCCTGTAATGCAGTAACACCTGTCCCACTTCAAAAAGGGATCTGAGCATTTACTTCAGGTACTTTCCCGGTCCCCCAAAAAGACAGAGGATCTATGTCCCATACTAGATATCAGAGAACTCAGTCTACTTCCCTGCAGACGTTCTTCCCTCCATTCTCCCTTAATTGTCATAGGAAGACTGGCTATATTCACTGGATCTCAGTGAGGCTTGCACGCACATCCCATTCATCCAATGTACAGGAAATACTTTAGGTTCCTACTGCACCATGACCATTGCCAATGTAAAATTATTTCTTTCAGTCCCAATAATATTTGCTAAATGTCACTTAATCTTTCCATATCTCAATGACTGGATTCTGGTAGCTTCCTACAAAGACCTAGCTCTGATCCCCAGAGATGAGACAATGTCTTCTACAGAGCCTTGGCTTTATCTTCAGCTTAAAAAAATACATTTCAGCCTACAAACAAGATTCCTTCATAGCAAGTATTCTGGGCATGTTCCAGACATGAAGAATTTGTTTTTGCATTCAGTGTTTTTTAACTTTCACATCAGTAATGAAAAAATATAGCTTCTAATTGATTCTCCTTGCGAAAACAAAAAGTAATTCAACCAACAAAATTTTCAAGGAGCATTTTATAATCATGCTTAAAGCACTTATAAATTTTGCAAAAAAAAAAAAAAAAGGGAGTTTCAATCTGTCCAATACTCTATAAATATTTAAATGCTGTATAGATTTTCTATCCTATTAGCACAATATCTTTTTATCAACTGGAGCTCCAATCTCTTCACGGCATGGATGAACTTGCCACTGCCAATTTATATATTCATCATTGCTCCGATTGTTTTCTCTACTCTGTCCCATGAGCATTATATAAACCAAATTTTACTATACTTATTTTCATTAATTTGAAGCACTAGTGAGACATCGAAATATGGAACAATTCAATTACAGTATCAAACCGAGCCAACCTGGCCAGTAGGTTTCACACCGAAAACTGGAGCATCATCAGGATTATACTGAAAATGAAATGAGCAAAATGAGTCTCCCAAAAATATGATTAAAACTGATGACTGAAATGCATATTATTCACTTGGAGCTCAAGCTATGTCATTTGGTGTCAAAGCTTTGGGAAAAAAAACCCCCACACATACACTAAGTTTTAAATGCTTATCCAACCAATCAGAAAAATCATACAAAATCACTGCAAAGAAACAGATTAAATTAACACATACAGAACGATAAAAAAAACAACTCCACTCAATCTCTGAATTGAGTCCAGTGGGGCATCAAAATGTGCCATTCGAAAATATACGAGGTGTGACAAAAAAGAAACGAGACTGTCCCATAAATGTTTTATTATAAAATCTACAGAGAAATGACACATTGTCCCCTTCAAAATAACCCCCCGATTTAATGCACTTCTGCATTTGCTTCTGCCACATATGGAAGCACTCGGTTAAGTCCTCCTCCTTGAAGTCCCTCAGCTCCCTCATCACAGTGGCCTTGATCTCTTCTACAGAGGCAAAATTAGTTCCTTTGAGCACAGTCTTCAGCCTGGGGAAGAGCCAGAAGTCGCACGGTGTGAGATCTGGGGAATAAGGAGGGTGGTCGAGAACTGTGATCTGTTCATTGGCCAAGAACTGCCTCACACTGAGCGCGGTGTGTGCGGGCATGTTGTCATGGTGGAGCAGCCACGACTTGTCTCTCCACAGAGCCTGCCTGCTGCGCCGAACCCAGTCATGGAGGCGATTGAGGACGTGCTGGTTGACTGTCTGACCCTTGGGCACAAACTCATGATGGACTGCTCCCTTCTGGTCAAAGAATGCAATCAGCATGACCTTGATCCTTGATTTGGACATGCGTGCCTTCTTGGGTCTGGGTGACAGTCGAGTCTTCCACTGCAGGCTCTGTCTCTTGCTTTCAGGGTCGTACTGGAAGACCCAAGTTTTGTCTCCTGTGATGACTCTGCCAACGAACTCTGGATCTTCTCCGATCTTCTCTAGCAAGTCTCGACAAACTTTGACCTGGTGCTCCTTCTGGTCATCCGATAAAAGCTTGGGCACCATCTTGGCGCTCACCTTCTGCATCCCCAGCTCCTGCACCAAGATGGTCCACACTGTGACGCCCTGTTCAGGCTGAGCTCCTCAGCTATCATCCGCAATGTCAATCTGCGATCACTCCGCACCAGCTGGTTCACACTGTCAGTGTTCTCAGCTGTCTTTGTCGTGGAAGGCCGTCCTGACTTGGGGTCATCCTCCACCTCCTCACGGCCAGTTTTGAAGCATTTGTGCCACTTGACATTGCATCTTCTCCATAAGCCTTTTGGAGAGTTGGAGACACTCAGTTGGGCCCTTCTCCAACTTAACCAGAAATTTCAAGTTGATTCTTTGCTCCATATTTCTGCCACCTCCAGTTGCATGACAAAGTGATGGAGCAGTGTGCTACAAAAAAAACTGAAAAAGAAAAACAGAGTGAGAGAGATGAAAAATATTATAGCAGAATAGTGGCGAGATGTTGCACAACACAGTGACATAAGCGGTTAGCCAATTGACATTGAGTCATCGGCGTGGCTGCCACAGTCTCGTTTCTTTTTTGTCACACCTCGTATTGTTGTTGTCAGAGCAGCCACAGAGATACATCAATAGGCTTTGCTCCTGCTAAAGCCTCCACTATGAAGAATTTCAAATCAGTTAATCAGTAAGCTGATGACAACCAGAGCAGTTGTTTTATTCCTACGGATTGCTGAACAGTGCTCAATTATTCAAGTCTTAACTATTAACTAAGTCTTAACTTTCCTATTCAGATCTTAACACAAGGCCATAAAATAGCATAAATCACCCCTTCTGGTTCTTAGAGGAAATCGAAAACACATTGGGGAATGTTGAAAAACATCAGTCTCTAAAGCAGGGGTCTCAAACTCAAATTGCTTTGAGGGCCAAATGAGGACTTGTAAAGTAACCCGGGGGCCGCATAAGACGCGGGGCCTCATTTGCATAAGGGGCCTCATTTGCATAAATATTTGCATAATGTTACCATACACTAACTTTTAGTAAACATGCCTCTTTAATGAGTATGGATAAAGAAAGACTAAAAGATTTAGAAACAAGAAGACAATAATTAAACTGGGAACCCCAAAAGCCAAACTTGGAATGTACAACAACACTGTAGAAATAAAACTATAAATTAATTTCCTCTTGTACTAAACAAAGCGCAAACATTAATGATGCACATTTCCCAGAGCTGACATATTCCAGTTAATAAATTCAAAATAAAGAGATATTTTTCTACCTTTTGTGCATTTTTTTCAGTTGCAATTGTTCCAGCCACTTTCTTCTGGTTTCTTCATGTCTTCTGCTAACTCTCCATCGTCTGCTGTCCATTTGCCCTTTCTTCTCTCCTAGTTTTTTTTCCATTCTCTCTCTACATCTGCTTTAACATACTAATCTTTCTCCTTTTTCTCTTTCCTCATTCCTATTTCATCCACTCAAATTGTACCCCTCCATCCTCAATCCCCACTTACTCTCCCAATACCTGGCCAATTGTAGATTTGTCTTCTCTCCCAGACAAAATATTTTTCCCCTCTCCATTTCACTTTCCCAGCTCCATCCCATTCTAATCCTCCCCCAACATCAGCTCCCTTCTAGTTCCAGCCCCACCCAGCATCCGCTCCCTTCTAGTCCCCCCATTAGTCCATTTCCAGTCCTATCCTAGCCTCACCATCAGCCCATTTCCAATCCTAGCCCCCCATCAGCCCATTTCCAATCCTAGCTCCCTCCCCTCACAGCCCATTTCCATTCCAAGCCCCCCTCCCCATCAGCCATTTGCAGTTCAAGCCCCCCTTCCACTCAGCCCATTTCCAGTCCTAGCAACCCCCCCCCAGCCCATTACCAGTCCTAGACCCCCCATAGCCCATTACCAGTCCTAACCTCCCCATAGCGCACTTCCAGTTTTACCCCCCATCACCCCATTTTCAGTCTTACCCCCCCCCCATAGCCCATTACCAGTCATAACCCCCCTGCCAATAGCCCACTTCCAGCCCTAACCCCCATTACCCCATTTCAGTCAGCCCTTCCATAGCTCATTACCAGTCCCTACTCCCCCCATCAGCCCACCTCCAGTCCTTCATAACCCCCCCCTGCCCATTTCCAGTCCTAGCCCCCACAATAGCCCATTACCAGTCATAACCCCCCCCCTGCCAATAGCCCATCTCCAGTCATAACCCCCCCTGACAATAGCCCATCTCCAGTCATAACCCCCCCCTGCCAATAGCCCATCTCCAGTCTTACCCCCCCCCTGCCAATAGCCCATTTCCAGTCATACCCCCCCCCCCTGCCAATAGCCCATTTCCAGTCATACCCCCCCCCCTGCCAATAGCCCATTTCCAGTCCTACACCCCCCCGGTAAATTTAAAAAAAAAACCTGGCTTCTGCTGCTCAAGCAGCAAAATCAGCTGTCCTGCGGCCCCTTCCCCTGTGCCCGGAGATCCGAGTCTGCTCTATCAGCGGCGTGCTTTTCAAGCCGCGAGGAGAGTATTCCCCTCTCGCGCGGCTTGAAACCGCGCGAGAGGGGAATACTCTCTTCGCGGCTTGAAAAGCACGCCGCTGATAGAGCAGACTCGGATCTCCGGGCACAGGGGAAGGGGCCGCAGGACAGCTGATTTTGCTGCTTGAGCAGCAGAAGTCAGTTTTTTTAAAAATTTGACAATTGATTCTGCCGCTGCCACGGCGGCAACGGCAGAAGCCAGGGTTTTGGGGTTTTTTTGTTTTCCTCCGTCGCGGGCCGCACAAAGTTGTCTCGCGGGCCGCGTGTTTGAGACCCCTGCTCTAAAGTATATTGGCATACCACATATTGGCCGCGCTTGTGATGTCCTTTAGAGTCTAAAGAAGAAGAACTAATATTACGCTATACTGAAGCATGGACAAAAAAAAATCCCATAAATTCTTCCTCCTCAAAAAAACCCACCAAAACCCCCCAAAACCCCTGAGACTGATGTAATATTACATGAGCTCTCAATATACTCCAGTGCCAACAAATAATTTGTATTTTGAAACAAATCTCTAAATAAGATAAAAGGCATTGTTGAGATTTTAGCAACAGTTCATGATTGATGTATTTAGCTCATCATATCTACCACTCTGGCTGGATAATGTTTAGCTTGAAACTATAATGTCATAATTGCGCTGGCTTTGCTCCAGAAATAAACAATCGCATAAATTGACCACAGAATATTGTCTTTCAGATGCTTGGGATGGAAAGCCATGTATTCCAGCAAACCTTTACAGTCTCTGTAGGCTTCCTGAATATTGATGTGTGGAAATTCCGCTGTTTTGTACAAATCATGTTCAAAGCTACTGTGGAAGTAAAACGTAGATAAGTCTTATAAAAATTAATCCGAAGTTTATTCATCCAATATTTGAGCCGATCCTGACTAAACAAAGAAAATGACAATGTGTATCCAAACCAGATTTTAATGTGTATCCAAACCAGATTTTAATGTGAATCCAAAATTGAGATAAATAAATGTAAGTCTCTTCAAAATTCATAGCATATAAACTTGCAAAATGAATTGGTCCTTAAAGACAAAATAATTTCTCTTCAATACAAAAACCAATAGTTGAGTAAGAAAATTCACTCGTGTAACAAACAAATCTATATTGCTCAGTTTATGCCTGATTAAATCAATCACTTGATCCTGAGGAATACCAGGTATACAGGAAGATATCTATCCAGCGTAATAGTTATTTTTCCATTGACTCCAAAGGACATCACAAGTGTGACTGGTGTGTGGTATGGCACTGAAGATTCTCCGGGAACAAGCAGGAAGTCAGTCCTCACATATGGGTGACATTGACGGAGCCCGAACGGAGCAAATCCCTAGCTTTCAAAGAAAACCTTTGGGAGTTGCTAATACGCATGTGTGGTCCCCTTCTCGCCCAAGGGTGCCATCTTGCTCAGTCTCCTTTTTTCCGCGGAGCCCATTGGACAATTGTCCCTCG
Source organism: Ichthyophis bannanicus (assembly GCA_033557465.1). Classification (NCBI taxonomy): domain Eukaryota; kingdom Metazoa; phylum Chordata; class Amphibia; order Gymnophiona; family Ichthyophiidae; genus Ichthyophis; species Ichthyophis bannanicus. Next base: position 421,312,958 of record CM066031.1, on the reverse strand, counting down.
TGTCCTGGAAAATGATTTTTCTCTGCCTTTTTGGCGACCGGTCGACACCGGTATCCTTCCTGCCTCTGGCTTCGGTACTTCGGTATCGGGTTGGTCACGTTTTTTACCTTGCATGTCTTTGCACCTTTTTTTGCAAATTTTCCTCGCTGGCTGGTAAGGTCTTTGACCTAGCCGGGGTCCTTTTACCCCCGATGGCCACCAACAGGTTTAAAAAATGTGTTCGGTGCAGGAAAATAATGTCCCTCATCGATACGTACATCTGCCGTCTCCGGTGCCTTGGTCCGGATGCCTTCGAGAGCCAGGACCTCATCTGAGGCCTCGACGTCTCGGGGGATCACTCCGAGACCAAGCGTCATCGGGGCTCCTCAGAAAGGGGGTCTCCCTCACAGGAGCACAAGAGGAAGAAGTCCTTGAAGGCGGCATCTCTGGATGTCTACGAACGACTAGGTTCCTCGTGGGACCGCTCACGGAGCCCCGAGCGTCAGCCGGGATCGTCGGAGAAGGAGCGCCCAGCCAAAAGTCGCCTCAACAAGAACCGGACCAGCCGGGGCAAGTACCGACTGTCCTGGTCGTGGACTCCCCTCGGGGGAACCAGCGTCGGGCCCGACCATGTCGGCCCCCGAGCCGGGAGCTGCGGAGCCTCTGGAACTGGTGTCCAGGATGGCGGCCTTGGAGCACAGTTTTACTGCCTTCATTGAGCAGCAGCGGGCGCTGATGTCCGGCTCCTCCGCCCCGACCACCAGGCCCTCGATGACTAAAGTTGACCCCGGAGGCCGAGCCGATCCTTGAGACCTTTCAGACTCGAGTCGATCCTCGGCCGAGGTCACTCTTGGCCTCCCATTAGGGACCGAAGTCGTCGCCATCGAGTCAATCAGCATCAAGGCAGATGGTGCCCGGATCCTCGATGCCCGGGGAGCTCCTCGGAGGCCTCGGCCTTGGAGACTGAGGTCGAAGAGTCCCCGGATACCCGTAGGCATCGGGAAGTTCCTTCTGATTCCCCTGTGTCTGAACCTTGGAGAAGGTCCCCCACCAAAGGATATGGGTTTCCTGAACTTCGTGCGGGATATGTCCAAGGTGTTGGCTTTCTCCACGGAGTCCGAGGAGGAGCCTCGAGCTGACGAGCTTGAGATCCTCCAGTATGAGGCTCCTCCTCGGGAGACCCTCACGGTACCCGTAACCTCCGATCCGGGAAAGACTCATGCTTACTGAGTTACTTACATTTTTGCTGTTTTAGGGGAACTTTACTGGAGCACAGTAGGTTGCTGAACTCTGTAACCTCCTCAGATTCAGAAACTGCTAACACCTAATCAGGTGTTAGTTCCCTCCCTACCCACCCCGGCACCCACCCAACCTTAGTGAGCAGTGTTGCTTTATAGGGCACCTCCCCCTTTAGCAAATCACAGTGAATTGGACCAGCACATATTGAATATAATTAAAGAGATTTAACTGCTTTTTCTCTGAAAGGACAGCTGCGAAACCAGCTGGTACTTGGTAGATCTCTCTCTTTTGCTTTAACAGATACCTAAGCTCCACAAACAGAACAATGGCTGGGAAAAATCATATTGCTAAAGCTGTTGCCCCCATTACAGCTTCTGCCTCGGTCCACACAGAGGTCCTAATGCCAGTTGAAGAACCGGTTCCATGTGCAGGGTGCCTGCATGCTGAAGCTCTGAGGAAACAAGTGGAGGAACTCAGAGAGGAGGTGGCGAGGCTGAGGAGCATTCAAGACAGTGAGAAGTACATTGATGAGATGCTTCTTGCAGCAACCAGGCTCTCCAGCACAGGAGAAGATGGGTGCCAACAGAATGTCGATGGTTGGACAACAGTCACCAGAACCTGCAAAATCACCAATCCAACTTCTCCAGCCCTTGAATTGAAGAACCATTATGCAGCCCTGGAAGTGGAGGAGGTGAAAGCATCCCTGGAAAGGGAAGAACCAGAGTTCAAGTACCCCAGAGTTGCGGAATCAGTGACCAGAAGGAAACGAAGGGTAGTGGTTGTTGGAGACTCTCTTCTGAGGGGTACTGAGGCATCCATCTGCCGACCAGACTTGATGTCCAGAGAGGTGTGCTGTCTGCCTGGTGCCAAGATCCAAGATGTTACGGAGAGTTTGCCGAGACTCATCAAGCCCACTGACTATTACCCAATGTTGCTAATCCATGCTGGAACAAATGATACTGCCAGGTATACCTCGGAACATATCAAAAGTGACTTCATGGCTCTGGGACAGAGGGTGAAGCAGGTAGGTGCACAGGTGGTGTTCTCTTCAATCCTCCCTGTTGAGGGTAAAGGCCAAGGCAGAGAGGCTCGCATCCTGGAGATGAAAGCATGGCTGCGTGGATGGTGTCTTCGAGAGCATTTTGGTTTCCTAGACCATGGGATGCTGTTCCAAGGGTTGCAGAGCAGAGATGGCATCCATCTGTCCAAGAAAGGTCAACGCATCTTTGGTAGTAGACTGGCTAATCTACTGAAGAGGGCTTTAAACTAGATTCGTTGGGGATGGGTGAAGAAAGCCCCCAGGTAAGTGAAAGCCCCCAGGTAGGTGATACATTTAATACCTTTATGGAAATGGGTAACAGGGGTAACACATGGAAAGCAGTGTGTATTAATGCCCGTAGCATGGGAAATAAGATCCCTGAAGTTGAAGCTTTGGTGGGAGTGGCTGACTTGGATTTAGTGGCAGTTACAGAAACATGGTTCACAGAAAACCATGACTGGGATGTAACTATACCTGGCTATACTTTATTCAGAAAGGACAGGGTAGGAAGAAGGGGAGGAGGAGTGGCACTATATGTAAAAACTACTATTAAAGCTTTGGAATTACAGAGCTTAAAAGGGAGAGAGGAGGCATTGTGGGTTAAACTAGAAAGAGGGAAAGAGAAATCTATTTGCATTGGTGTGATATACAGACCTCCCTCACAAGAGGAAGAGGTGGACAGAGAGTTAATTGAAGACATACGCAGCATTGCTAGGAAAGGGGAAGTGCTACTGCTAGGAAATTTCAATATGCCAGATGTTGATTGGCACATTCCTGCTGCAGTATCATCTAGAAGTAAGGAGATCCTGGATCCTCTACAGGGAGAACTATTCAGGCAATTGGTAACAGACCCCACACGTGAAGGGGCCATACTGGACTTGGTGCTTACCAATGGTGAGAGTGTTTCTGATGTTGTAGTGGGAGATCATTTTGCATCCAGTGATCACCAGATGGTGTGGTTCAGTATTAGGACTAGGGCTGTTAGAATCCATTCCAAGGTGAAGATCTTAGACTTTAGGAAGACTAACTTTGCGAAGATGGGCCAATACCTCAGGGAGTCGTTAGTGGGATGGGAACAGCTGGGGGATGTAGAAAAACAGTGGGCAAAACTGAAAGGGGGTATTTTAAAGGCAACCAACCTTTTTGTTAAAATGGTAAATAAAGGCAAAAGGAACAGGAGACCGCTATGGTTTTCAAAGGAAGTAGCTGAAAAAGTGAAGAAAAAGAGGGAGGCCTTCATGAAATACAAGAGATCACAGAGAGAGGAAGACAGGCATCTGTATTTGGAAAAACTTAGAGAAGCTAGCAAAGTAGTCAAGAAGGCAAAGATTCAAAAGGAGGAGGAAATAGCCAATGCAATAAAATGGGGGGATAAGACATTTTTCAGATATATTAGTGAGAAGAGGAAGGGCAAAAGTGGTATTGTCAGACTCAAGGGTGCAGGGGGGGAATATGTAGAAGCTGATAAGGATAAAGCGGAATTGCTTAACAAATATTTTTGTTCTGTGTTCACAGATGAAGAACCAGGAGCAGGACCTCAGAAAACACCCACAAATAAGAACAGAAGCGAGGGACATCTTGAACAATTTTCAGAAGACTGTGTTCGTGAGAAACTAGCTCAACTTAAAGTAGACAAAGCGATGGGACCGGATGGGATACACCCTAGAATACTGAGGGAACTTGGGGACGTTCTAGCAACTCCACTGACTGACCTTTTCAATGCCTCGTTGGAGTCGGGAGTGGTGCCAAAGGACTGGAGAGAGGCTCATGTGGTGCCTTTATACAAAAGCGGAAGTAAGGATGTGGTTGAAAACTACAGGCCGGTTAGTTTAACTTCAGTGGTGAGTAAATTATTGGAAACGCTGCTGAAAGAGAAAATAGTGAGGTTTCTGGAGTCCAGCGGATTACAGGATCCGAGGCAGCATGGATTCACCAGAGGCAGGTCTTGTCAGACAAATCTGATCGATTTCTTTGACTGGGTGACCAGGGAGTTGGACCGAGGGAGAGCTCTAGATGTGGTGTATTTAGATTTCAGTAAAGCCTTTGACACTGTTCCTCACAGGTGACTTATAAACAAACTGAGCACCCTAGGGATGGACCCTAAAGTTACTGCTTGGGTTAGAAATTGGTTGGGTGGGAGGCGACAAAGAGTACAAGTAAATGGAGCTCACTCTGAGGAGAAGGATGTTACCAGTGGTGTGCCCCAGGGATCTGTCCTTGGTCCGATTCTTTTTAACATCTTTGTTAGTGATATAGCGGAAGGGCTGTCGGGTAAGGTTTGCCTCTTTGCGGATGATACCAAAATCTGTAATAGAGTAGACACCCAGGAAGGTGTAGATAACATGAGGAGGGATCTAGCTAAGCTTGAAGAATGGTCTAGAATTTGACAGCTGGGATTTAATGTTAAAAAATGTAAGGTCATGCATTTGGGCTGCAGCAATCCAAGGGAGCAATACAGTATAGGAGGTGAAGTACTTTTGTCCACTAAAGAAGAGCGGGACCTAGGCGTGGTTGTGTCTGATGATCTTAAAGTAGCTAAACAGGTAGAAAAGGCGACGGCAAAAGCTAGAAGGATGCTTGGGTGCATACGGAGAGGAATGACTAGCAGAAAAAAGGAGGTGATAATACCTCTGTATAAGTCTGGTGCGACCTCATTTGGAGTATGGTGTGCAATTCTGGAGACCGCACCTTCAAAAGGATGTGAACAGGATGGAGTCGGTGCAGAGGGTTGCTACTAAAATGATTAATGGGCTTCATTATAAAGCATATGAGGACAGACTTAAGGATCTTAATATGTACACCTTAGAGGAAAGGCGGGATAGAGGTGATATGATTGAGATGTTTAAATACCTCCGTGGCATAAATGTTCAGGGAGAAGAGCCTCTTTCAATTGAAAGCAAGTTCTGCTACGAGGGGACATGGGATGAGGGTGAAGGGAGATAGATTCAGGAGTGATATGCGGAAATATTTCTTTACGGAAAGAGTAGTGGATCCGTGGAATAGTCTCCCAGTGGAGGTGGTAGAGATGAGGACAGTAACTGAATTCAAAAAAGCATGGGACCAACACAGAGGATCTCTAAAGGTAGAAAGTGGACTGTTGTAGTTGTTGTTATGGAAGGACAGACTAGATGGGCCTTGTGGTCTTTTTCTGTCATCATGTTTCTATGTTTCTATGCTACGCATGTGGGAGACGCCGGTGATCAGCAGACGGATTGACTCGCTGTATCGAGTTCGCCGGAGCCCTGGATTGCAGAAATCGCAGCTGCCACACAATTCCATGATTGTGGAATCGACCATGCATTGGTTTAAGAGCCAGAAGACGCATTCCTCGGTGCCCCCCGGCAGAGAGGCCCACAACTTGGATGTCTCTTTCTACCTCTTTCCTATTATAATGAGGCATTCTTTTTCTTTTCCTGCAGCAGTGTTCTTTTTTATTGTAAACCGCCCTAATGTTCTGATGTGGGTGGTATATCAAATGTTAAATAATGATAAAGGTAAAGTGTTTTCTCCAGGAACAAGCAGGAAGTCCAGTCCTCACATATGGGTAACGTTGGCACCGATGGAGCCCTCATGTGGAGCAAATCCCTAGCTTTCTAAGAAAGCCTTTGGGAATTGCATCATGCATGCGTGGTCCCTTTCCCACCCAAGGGTTCCATCTTGCTCAGTCTCCTTTTTTCCGCGGAGCCCAATGGACGTCGTCCAAGTTCCCTCGTGAAAAAAGTGCTTAAAAGTCAGAAAAATTATTTTCTGTCTGACCAGTTCGCCGGTTCCCCTTCCCACTGGCAGCCCTGTCCTTTGACCTCGCAGGGGCCCTTTTTCCCCCGATGGCTGCCAGCGGTATTAAGAAGTGTGATTGGTGTACAAAGTTAATGTCCCTTACCGACACACACGACTGTTGCCTCCATTGCCTCGGGCCCGACCACGAACCGAAGGTGTGTGGCCCTTGTAGGAAAATGTCCTCTAAGGCCTTGAGGAGTAGGCAGCAGCAAAATGATAAGATTTTTCCTGAGTCTGTACCCGCCCGGGCCTGGACCTCATCGGAGGCCTCAACATCTCGGAGCTCTCTGATCCTGAGCAGTGTCGGGGTTCCTCTGAAAGGGGGTCTCCCTCGTGGGAACACCGTTGGAAGAAGAAATCTGTGAGGACGGTGGTGGCGGATGGCTCCGAGCGGCCTGATCCCTCGCGGGCCAGGTTGCGGAGTCCTGACTGCTGCCCCAGATCCTCAGAGTCAGAGCACCCAGCGAAACTCCCTCGTAAGGAACCGGAGACGCCGAGGCAGGTAACCACAGTCCTGGTTGTAGACTCTCCTCCGGGAGAACTGGCGTCGGGCCCCGAGGTCTGCGGAGCCTTCTGAGCTCGGTCTCAGAATGGTAGCCTTGGCACGCAGCATGTCTGCCTTAATGGACCAGCAGCGGGCACTGATTGCCAGTCTCACTGTTCCATCCACCTTGACCACCTGGACTTCGACGTCCAAGTCGACCCCGGAGGCCAAACCGATCCTCGAGACCCTAAGAACTCAAGTCGATCCTCGGCCGAGGTCCCCCTCGACCTCCCGTTCGGGACCGATGTCGTCGACGCTGATTCCACCAGCGTTGGGGCGGTCGAGGCCGTTGCCGCTCGATTCCTCTTCGGAGGAGTCAGGATAAGAGACAGAAGACGAGGAGTCACCGGACACCCATTGTACCAAGTACGTCCCCTCTGATTCCCCTGGATCTGAACCTCAGAGAAGGTTCCCCCTGGAGGATACTCGGTTCTTGGAGTTCGTCTGGGACATGGCCAAGGCTTTGTCATTCCCTGCAGAGGCCGCGGAAAAGCCTCGAGCCGAAGAGCTTGAGATCCCCCATTATGACTTTCCCCCTCGGGAAGCCCTTACTGTACCGGTTCCTCCAATTCTGGAACGGCTGATACTCTGCATGTGGGAGACACCAGCCTCTATGCCGGTGCTCAGCAGGTGAATCGATTCCATTTACCGAGTTCGCAAGAGTCCTGGGTTCCAAAAAGCACAACTGCCACACAACTCCATGGTTGTGGAATCGGCCATGTGCAGGCTCAAGAGCCAGAAGAAGCACTCCTCGGTGCCTCCTGGCCGGGAGGCCCACAACATGGATGCCCTCGGCAAGAAGTGCTACCAGGGTTCAATACTGTCATGCCTAATCCAGACATACCAGCTGTACATGGGCATCTACCTGCGAGACCTGGCAAAGGAGATTGCCGGGTTCTCAGCTGGTCTCTCCGAGGGACCTTTGCAGTGCTTCAAGACCTTGTCCACTGGGATCCGTGAGTCCTCGAAGTTTGACTCGAGCAGCCTATGACGGCTTTGAGGCGTCGGCCCGAGTAGCTGCAGCCGGCATCGGTGCACGCCGCCAGGCATGGCTACAGTCGTCAGACCTGGAGTAATGGGTACAGGACAAGTTGGTTGATGTCCCTTGCCGGGGTGAAAACCTCTTTGGCAAGTCCATGACTGAGAAGGCTGCTGAGATTGAGTCTGAGTGCCTGACCAAGACACAGCTCTCGAAAAAGACTTCTGCCCCTTCTAAGAAGAAGGGCTCGGGTAAGAAGCCCTTTTTACCAAGGAAAGGTAATGCTTACCACAACTACCCCACATATCAGGCCTCCCCAGTTCCCCAACCGGGGCAGAAGGCAAAGGGACAGGGGCATGGCCCACGTAAGCAAAAAGCCCCCAAGCCCCAGGCACCGGCCCAGCCTGGAGGGGGTTTTTGGCTCCCAAAGCATAGTCCCTCTCTCCAAAGTAGTAAGGCCATGCACAGGAGAAAGGCTGACTGACCCTGTATCCCCACTGGTGGCCAGCCATCACAACAGATACCTGGGTTCTCCAGATAGTCCAAATGGACTATCGACTACATCTCACCCAGGCACCTCCCTCTTACTTTCCAGGGGAGCCTTTCAGATCCCCTCTTCACAGGGACCTCCTCTTGAAGGAGTTAGCAGGTCTTTTCGAGGATCAGGTGGTAGAACCGGTGCCCCACCACCTGCAGGGAAAGGGCTTCTACTCCAGGTATTTCCTGATACCAAAGAGAACTGGAGGCTTAAGACCCATCCTCGACCTGTGCAACTTAAACAAGTTCCTGATGAGGGAAAAGTTCAAGATGCTTTCCCTTGGAATATTGCTGCCTTACCTTCACCAGGGAGACTGGCTATGCTCCTTAGACCTAAAGGATGCTTACACACACATCTTAATTCATCCAGACCACAGACAATTGTGGTGGGAGGAAACCACTTTCAGTACAAGGTACTTCCATTTGGCCTCGCCTCTGCACCCAGGGTGTTCACAAAGTGCCTATCAGTGGTGGCGGCCTTCCTAAGAAACCAAGGGGTATTTGTCTTCCCCTACTTGGACGACTGGCTCATCAGAGCCCAGTCAGCCCTGGAAGCCCAACAGGCTATGTCTCGCCCTATCCAGTTGCTACAACACTTAGGGGTATGTTTACTAAACCGTCTTAACGTGCGCTCTCCCACGTTATCGCACGATAAGGCGCCTTATCGTGCGATAATGGTGCCTTAGCGCACGTTAACGCGCAAATGAGCACTGAAGGCGGAGAAAGGCTCCTGGAGGGCGGAGGAAGGCTCCCCAGGGGCGGAGAGAGAGGGTCAATGGGCGGAGAGTGGGAGGGGAGAGGCTCCCTGCACACTAACGCTGTGAAATCCGAGGCTGAAAACTAACACCAGTGAAACCCTGGCTTTAGAGCTGATTTAAAGGGAAAAGAAACCATTTCCGTCAGCAATGTACAGCAAAACCAGGGAAACCTACAAAAAAGTGATGTGTGATACATGTGCACGGAACAAAAGGGCAAAGAAACAGTGAAAATGACCAGAAGAAAATGTAAAAAAAACATAACCAAGCTGGGCAATAGTGATATCAATGGGAAACATCAAAAAACACCCCCAAGAAAGCTCCAAAAAAAAGATATGAATTTTGGAAGGGTCTATGCTCTGTCCCCATACAAGGTGAATGAGCCCACAGTGAAATTGCAATGATCAGGGTTTTCCTGTCCATTGGACAGGTTTCCTATGGTGTGCATATGTTCCACAACAGCAGGGCGGGCATGTCGGAATGGGCAACTGGACAGATGCTGGAAAAGGGGACACAGAGGGCTGCAGGCGGCACATGCTGTGGTGCAGCTGGGGCACAGTGCAGACTAGGGTAATGCCTAGCTGGCCCATAGGAATGCTGAAACAGTAGAGCAGCCAGACAGCAACTGCTGAGGGCCCAACATGGGCAAGAGTGTGCTTCCCACGGTGTCACAGGGAATAGTACCCAGCAGGTACCCCCAGTGGCACAGAACATTGGCAGGCGGTGCTGGGGGAAAGCGTAGACAGCTATGCAGGCACCCCTACCCCAGAACCCGCACCATAGGCAGCTGCCTACCTGCACACTGGATGGCCTGAGACTGCGCAGCACCAGCAGAAGCGCATGTCAGCATGGTGGCAGAGGGGTACTGGTGGTGGAGGGGGCAGTGGCAGCTGCCCAGAGCAGACCATGGCCTAGCCCTGTTTAGGTGGGTGCCGTGCACTGCAACAGACAGGCTCTGTCTGACAAACAGTCATGGTATCTCCAGGGAATGCACTATCTCTGTGGCAACACGGTGGTGCAGTGAACACAGCCAGTGTGTTCAGAAGCAGAAGGTCACAGGATCAAGTCCCAGCTGTGGTTCCTGCCAACCCAGTCCCCATATTTTACCCACTACTAAAACGTGCTAATACAGACAGAACCTTCATTGCAGATAACAGAAACCATGCCCAATAAACCTACATTTTACCCTACAGAGCACAGACACCATAAACATGCACATTACCTAGAGCAGAGTCTCCCAAATGCAGTCCTGGAGGGCCAAACACCATTCAGGTTCCATGCTGCCTCTAATAAACACGGCTGTGCTGCATGTCTATGCACCGCCCCCATGGTATGCAGATGTATCTCATGCATATTCATTAGAGACAGCATGAAAACCCGAACAGTGTTTTGCCCACCAGGACTGGAGTTGGGAACCTCTGCCCTAGAGCAGCGGCCAACAGGGGCAGACACACCCTCATCCACAGGCTCCATTATCCAAAGCCTCCTGGAGAGGCAGGATGTTGGGCCCTGCGTGCATCTCCCAATACTAGCACTTGCATACCTTAGCAATGCCACCCTAAACCTGGGAATGTTGTACACACCTATCAAACGGTTGCTATGATTACTGACAGATAGCAATTCCTAAGTTAAGCACAATTTGCTGATTGAGCTGCATCATAGCAACCTTTCTGCTGTCTGTGGAGTGTGCTTCAGGTCTGATGTCTGACAGTGTTTACCACCCTGGGGAGTGACCCCAACAGTATTGCGTACCATAGCCATGCCTGCACTGTGCCTAGGACTGGTGCGGTGGCCAGGGCTGCCAAGCGCCTCTATATTTACACAATGCTGGCATAGGTGTGGGAGTGTGTGTTTGTCTATCCAGTGTGTGGTGTCTGCCAACACCTTCCTCAGCCCACACTGTTGCCAGTGTAAGCCTGCCAACTTCAAGATCATCTGGACACCAACGACATACTTGACCCGCAGCAACACGGTTTCCGGCCACTACATGGAGTCGAGACCCTCATGACCATTCTAATGAACACTCTCATCATTGGAACCCAAGAGAAACAATCAGGATACATCCTGATATTCCTAGATATATCAGCGGCTTTTGACACAATCTCCCACGAAATCCTCATACGCAGACTACAATCAATTGGAATCAAAGACACTGTACTCCAATGGTTCAGATCCTATTTAACCAACAGACAGCAACGGATCCGCACCTTCTCCACAACCTCGCCCCCCTACCAACAACTTCAAGGAGTACCCCAAGGATCCACCCTATCAGCCATGTTGTTCAATATATATCTCCGTCCGCTATGCTCAATCATACGCACCCACAACATCAACTTCCACATATACGCAGACGACATAATGCTCTACGCACCGATTACAACCACCAACCCAAAAAACGACCAGCTATCAGCCTGCTTCACCGACGTGGCCAACTGAACATAAGATATGCCATACTGGGTCAGACCAAGGTCCATCAAGCCCAGTATTCTGCCTCCAACAGTGGCCAATCCAGGTCATACGTACCTAGCAGTTTCCCCAAGGGACACAGGTTCCACAATGCTTGTATTGGTTCAAGCATTGATATCCTGGGTCCCTTCTTAATAATGGCTTATGGACCTTTCCTCCAGGAACTTGTCCAAACCTTTTTTAAACCCAGCTACACTAACAGCCTTTACTACATCCTCCGGTAACAAATTCCAGAGTTTGATTACACGTTGAGTGAAAAAATATTTTCTTTTATTAGTCTTAAATAGTTTACCCTGTAGCTTCATTGCATGTCCCCTAGTCTTTCTATATTCTGATAAGGTAAACAATCGATCTACGTTTACCCGTTCCACTCCGCTCATTAATTTATAGACTTCTATCATATCTCCCCTCAGCCGTCTCTTTTCCAGGTTAAAGAGCCCTAACCTTTTTAGCCTTTCTTCATAGGAGTATCCTTCCATCCCCTTTACCATTTTGGTGGCTCATCTCTGAACCTTTTCTAATAGCTCTATATCCTTTTTAAGATACGGCGACCAGAATTGCACACAATATTCAAGGTGCGGTCTCACCATTGAACGATATAGAGGCATTATAATATCCTTTGTTTTATTTTCCATTCCTTTCCTTATCATACCTAGCATTCTATTTGCTCTCTTGGCCGCCGCTGCACACTGGGCCGAGGGTTTTAACATGGTATCCACAATGACGCCTAAATCTTTTTCCTGGGTGGTGGTTCCTAATGTGGAACCTTGCATCGTGTAACCATAGTTTGGGTTGTTCTTCCCTAGGTGCATAACCTTGCACTTGTCCACATTAAATTTCATCTGCCATTTTGATGCCCAGTCTTCCAATTTATCAAGATCCTCTTGCAATTTTCCACAATCCTCTTGGGTTTTAACAACTTTAAATAGTTTTGTGTCATCTGCAAATTTGATAACCTCACTCGTTATTCCACTTTCCAGGTCATTTATGAATATGTCAAAAATCAGCGGACCCAGCACAGATCCCTGGGGTACACCACTATTCACCTTTCTCCATTGGGAAAATTGGCCATTTAGCCCTACCCTCTGCTTTCTATCTTTTAACCAGTTCCTGATCCACAATAGTACACTGCCTCCTATCCCATGACTCTTTAGTTTTGCCAAAAGTCTCTCATGAGGGACCTTGTCAAAGGCTTTCTGAAAGTCCAGATACACAATATCAACCGACTCACCTTTGTCCACCTGATTATTCACTCCTTCAAAAAAACATAACAGATTAGTAAGACAAGATCTTCCTTGTCTAAAGCCATGTTGGCTGTCTCTCATTAGTTCATGACTATCTACATGCTGAGTAATTTTATTCTTTATGATGGTTTCTATCATTTTTCCCGGTATTGACGTCAGGCTCACCGGTCTGTAGTTTCCCGGATCACCCCTGGAACCCTTCTTAAAAATTGGTGTTACATTGGCGATCCTCCAATCTTCAGGTATTAGAGATGATTTTAATGATAGTTCACAGATTACTAATAGCAGGTCTGCAATCTCATATTTCAGTTCTTTCAATACCCTTGGATGTATGCCATCCGGCCCAGGTGATTTGCTGCTCTTCATCTTATCTAATAGTTGTAATACATCTTCTCGATGTATCGATATTTCCTTCAATTCTTCTGCACCTTTAAATACCACTTCAATCATGGGTAACATCCCCCTACATCTTCCTCAGTAAAGACAGAAGCAAAGAATTCGTTCAGTCTCTCCGCTATCGCCTTGTCGCCTCTTAGTGCTCCTTTAACCCCTTTATCATCTAATGGACCAACTGACTCTCTAACAGGTTTTTTGCTACGAATGTACTTGAAAAGGTCTTTACTTCGCGTTTTTGCTTCTGCAGCAAGCTTCTTCTCAAATTCTCTCTTTGCCTGCCTTATCAATGTCTTGCATTTGACTTGCCAGTGCTTGTGCTGTTTCCAGGTTTCATCGTTTGGCTCTTTTTTCCATTTCCTGAAAGATGCTTTTTTGGCAACAACAGCCTCTCTGACCTCAACTTTAAACCATGCTGGCAGTTTTTTGGACTTCTTTCCACTTTTCTTAAAGCGTGGAATACAGCTGGTCTGGGCTTCCAAGATAGTATTTTTCAGCAACAGCCAAGCCTGATGTACGTCTTTAACCTTTGCAACTGCTCCTTTTAGTTTTTTCTTGACTGTTTTCCTCATTTTATCATAGTCTCCCTTTCGAAAGTTAAAAGGTAGTACTGTGGATTTCCTTACTATCCCTCCTCCACTAATTAAATCAAAGGCGATCATGCTATGATCACTATTGCCAAGTGGCCCCAACAACCTTATCTCTTGCACTAGATCTGGTGTTCCACTAAGGATTAGGTCTAATATGGCTACAGGAGAACTGGCTACAGGAGAACAATCTATCCATCAACATAAAGAAAACCGAAGCCCTTATAGTGACAAAAGAACCTGACTTCAAACCACCTACCCACCTCAACATGGGAACCACGCAAATCCAAATCCAGCCCCAAATAAGATATCTAGGCGTCATCATTGACCAAGCTCTCACCTTTAAACAACAAATCAACAAAACCGCTGGGACGATATTCCACAAAGCTAAAACTGTTCAACGCCTCCGACCCCTCCTAGAACCTCATGACTTCAGGACAGTAATGCAAGCTGTGACACTCCCCCATCTGGATTTCGGCAACATAATCTACCATGGACTTCCTGCCTCACACACCAACCCCCTCCGAACTGCCTTAAATACTACAGCAAGGATTATTCAGAATGCAAAAAAACTGGATCACATTACTCCAATCCTAAGAGACCTCCACTTCCTTCCAATACAAGCAAGAATCAAGTACAAAGCTATCCTACTCATCCACAAGACTATCCACCAAACACGGAACACCTCACTCCACCCCCTACTGCCTCGCCCATCCCACAACAGATCAACCAGACATTCCTCCAATAACTCTATCGTCGTCCCCCACAAAAGAACCAAATCCACACAACGGACCTGCAACAGAGCCTTTGAACTTTATGCTCCATTTATCTGGAACTCTCTACCAAACCACATCAGGAACAACGCTGACATCACATCATTTAAGAAACAGCTGAAGACAATCCTATTCCGTGAACATCTCTGAACAGAAATACCACCCTATCCGCATGATCTAATACTTAGATTCAGCAGAAGTATACATGTCTATGTCTACCCAAATCATTAATTGTTGCCCCTTGGTGATGGCCCCACCCTGAAAAATTGCCCCCCCTTATGTTATATGTTACACCGCTTTGACCCGGTGAAAAATGGTATATAAATGCAGTTAAATAAATAAATAAATAATGAGGAGCAAGGTACCATGGGTATAGCCTGGACAGGGTGGCGTGGCCAGGATGCATCTGCATAGGGCAATGGCTCGGACATTGTAGTGCCTGACAACCACCTGCACGGACAGGGCGGCCACAGCATGTCCTGCTGGGAGGTCACTCTCACCCTGACTGAGCAGTGACCACGGCATGGCTAGGTTCCCCCATAGTGCTATATAGTGTTTCTCTCATGTGATGTTTATGGTTCCCTTTTGGGGCCCAATCACTGACTTATCTGCTTGGTGTGTATGCCGACATCCCAGTTCTGGGTACATGCATCTCCTCCAGAAACATGCACTATGGACTAGCTAGTAGACTGTCTGCAGCTAGTATGTGTCTGGATGGAACATCTTGCAGGGTGCAGCAGCTGGAGGCTTGCTGCTGGAGAATGTCAGATAGTGGTGGGGGGGCAGCTGAGCATTTCCAGGCCTTCTGTCTGCCTTGCCTTATGGATGTGTACAGATCTGCATTGCCTGCCCTGTATGGTGTCTGTTCCCCAGCAGGACTGGGGTTGATGGTCCTCTCTACTGCCACCATTGCGGGGAAATAGAGTGTGGCTCTGTTGATGGGAGATCCTGTTTCCCACCCTGAGCCACAGAGAGTGGGTTGGGTGGTGGTACATAATCCACCTATGGGTTCAAATACCCCCCATTCACCTACATCATGTGACCATTGTGCCAACACAGGATATTTATTTATTTAGCTGTATTTATATCCCGCTTTTCACTGGGTCAAAGCGGTCAATTGGGAGATACATTTAACACGAGGGGATATGAGACACATACGCTAATACTTACAGGGAACATGGGCAATGGAGGGTTAAGTGGCTTGCCCAAGACCACAAGGCGTGCCTATAGAACTAGAAATCCCAGTCCCTCCGGCCTGAGATTGCTGTCCCCAGGTGGGACTTGAACCCCCGGCCCTCCGGCCTGAAGTACCTTGTCCTAACCACTAGGCCACTCCTCCCATGCACTATTTTGGGTGCATCATAGCCCCTAAGGGCTAGACATGACTGAGAAATACAGATGTGTCTGCAGGAACTACCTATCACACACACTAGCGCTGATGGGGACCTGCAGCATAGCCTATTTCAGCCATGAAAGGTGCTGTGGACCTGGTGCTGGGTGCCCCACCTCACCCTCAGGGTGAGCACAGTACCCGCACAATGTGACGGTCTGTAGCTACTCTGTGCCAGTAACATACACGGTCAGTACCCCCTACCAGGCTAAGGTGCTGTGGGGATGCACTCAGTCAGTTCCCCCTACCAGGCCGAGGTGCTGTGGGGGTGCATACCCCATCTTGTGATCATCTGTAGACTGCTGATTTGCATGTGCAGTGCATCATGGGTATGGGTGGGTTAACCCTATCCTGGTAACCACAGCAGACTGTTTGTGTGGTGACATGCAGTGCTTCTGTAGCCAGCCAGGGGCTTTTTAATAGCTGTAGCCCACTGGTTACTTCACTGCCTGTGGAGCCAGAGGTCATGGGTTCAAACCCACAGTGGGGTTATTTGATAGGGCTATCCGAAGCATTGTCAATTTTTAATGTACATTAGTGCTGCCAGCAAAAACACCCTCAGAGTACTGTAACCATAAGGTGCCTCAGAAGGTGCTTTATAGATAAAGCGCCTTCTGAGGCACCTTATGGTTACAGTCCATATAAGGTGCCTTATAAGTTGTCCTTTGGAGCGCCCTATAGGGTGCCCTATAGGGGACATTATAGGGTGCCGTGGCAGACAGTGCACTTTATAATGTGCCCAATGGAGTGCCTTATAGGGTGCCTTATGTTGCACCTTAGGTTATGGCACGTGAGGGTGTGTTTGCTGGCAGCAATAATTAAAATACAAATAAAATGCCTCAAGAAACAATACTTACATGGCAAAGCTGATGCCTCAGCCAGCCTTATGCATTAGGCACACTGGGGGATCAAACTCATGACCCCTGTATCATCAGTCAGTGTATTAACCATTGTACTACGCCTCTGTTTCTGTGCTTGCATGTCTGGGCGCCTACTTAAGATTACCGCGCGTTAACGTGCTTAGTGGCGCTTAGTGGCGCTTAGCCCGTTAATGTGCGCAGCAGCGCCTGATAATCCCGTTTTGCTACTTTAAGACTGAAAAGCCCACTCCTTTTATGGCAGCCTGCACACTATCGCCGGGCGCACATTAAGACGGTTTAGTAAACATACCCCCTAGGGTTTGTGATTAATTACACGAAATCCACTCTGCATCCCACTGAAGAGCTGGAGTTTATAGGAGCAAGGCTGGACACCCTTCAAGCAAGGCTTATCTACTGGAAGACAGGGCACAGAGTTTTTTGACCCTAGTGCAGCAAGTGAGTCGCTGATCCCAGATCTCAGCAAGACACTTTCTGCGCCTCCTCGGTCACATGACCTCCACGGTACATGTGACACCCAATGCCCGCCTTCACATGAGAATGGCTCAGTGGTGCCTCAGTGGACACAGGCCACTGGCAAACTCAGAGACAGGATCAAGGTGTCCAAACGACTGGTGTGGTCATTGACCTGGTAGCTTCAACCACACTACCTACTGGAGGGAGTGCCATTTCAACCTCCTCTGCACACGAGAGTGCTGACTACAGATGCATCCTTGCTGGGCTGGTGGACCCATTGCCAGGAATTGTGCACTCAGGGTGTGTGGTCTCCACAGGAGAGAACACAACAGATCAACCTCCTAGAGCTTCGAGCTATCTGCCTAGCTCTACGGACCTTCTGTCAAACCCTGGCTCACCAGCCTGTCTTAATTCAGACAGACAACCAGGTGGCAATGTTCTACGTGAGCAAGCAGGGGGGTACAGGGTCTCAAACCCTATGTCAAGAGACCCTGGACCTGTGCTCTTTTGCAGTCAGGCAGGGTATGCATCTCAAAGCAGTTTACTTGCCAGGTCAGGAGACCTTCTTAGCTGACAAGCTAAGCAGAATTCTCCAGTCGCACGAATGGCAACTGGATCCGAACATAGACCAGCAGCTGTTTCAGTGCTGGGGGGCGACCATCCATAGATCTGTTTGCGAGCCCACAGAATCACCAGTTGCCCCGCTTCTGCTCCAGACAGCCACACCCATATAGGGTGGCTGCAGATGCTTTCCTAATATCATGGTCTGTGTGCCTCCTGTATGCGTTTCCTCCCACGTCTCTGGTGGCTAGGACTCTGTTCAAGATCCTTCAGGACAAAGCCTCTGTCATCCTGGAAGCCCCCAGATGGCCGAGACAGCCATGGTTTCCACTACTGCTTCAACTGGTGGCAGAGGTCCCAATTCCCCTGGGATTACATCCCAACCTCCTGTCGCAGGAGGAGGGCACTCTCCTGCATCCCAACCTCAGGTCTCTCAACCTGATGGCATGGCTGCTGAAAGGGTAGTCCTTGCATCACTTCTCCTTCCTAAAAATGTAGAAGATGTACTGCTAGCCTCAAGAAAGCAATCAACTAGGAAAACTTATGCGTTTAAGTGCCATAGGTTTGAGGTGTGGTGTGATAAGCAGGGCAAAAATCCTTTCTTCTGCCAAGTGTCAGTGGTGTTAGCAGTACCTGCTCCACCTCTCAGATTTAGGCCTCAAGTCAAACTCTGTCCGAGTCCACCTTAGTGCCTTGTCAGCACACCACTCTCCAGTGGAAGGACAACCTCTTTCTGCACACCCTTTGGTGTCCAGGTTCCTGAGAGGTTTGTTTCCGCTGAAGTTTCGCCCCCCGGCGACCGAGTGGGATTTGAATGTGGTCTTAGAGCAGCTTACTCGCCCGCCCTTTGAGCCGATAGCTTCTTGCCATCATCGCTTCCTCTCTTGGAAAGTGCTTTTCTTGGTGGCACTCACATCAGCCAGACGAGTGAGTGAGCTGCAGGCTCTGGTTTCCGATAGACCTACACACGGTTCTATAGGAATAGTGTGGTGCTTCGCACTCACCCCAAGTTCCTTCCGAAAGTGGTCTCTTCGTTCCACCTCAACCAGAAGGTGGTACTTCCTACCTTCTTTCCAAGGCCGCATGCCAGTCGGGCAGAAGCAGTTCTGCATATCCTGGACTGTAAGAGGGCTTTGGCCTTCTACATGGATCGTACGCGGGGACATAGAAGGGCTTCTCAGCTCTTCGTCTCTTATAACCCCAGTAAGCTGAGGATGCCTGTCTATAAGCGTACCTTGTCCACTTGGGTGGCAGACTGTATTGCCTGGGCATGCAGGGCGGCCGATCTTCCGTTGCAGGGTTGAATCACGGCCCACCAGGTCAGGGCTAAGGCGGTATCAGTGGCTCACTTCCACTCTGTTCCGCTGGCAGACTTCTGCCAGGCCGCCACCTGGTCTTCGGGTCAGACTTTTGCGCCCCATTTCTGCCTGGATAGAGAGTTCCGATGGGACAGTGCTTTCGGCCAGGCGGTACTCCTTAACCTGTTCAAGTTCTAGGCAACTCCTACCCTCCGACATTTTGGTGTCAGGCTACCGGAGTGTTACGTTCTCCAGGACCAAGCAGGAAGTCAGTCCTCACTTATGGGTGACGTCGGCGCCGACGGAGCCCTCGCGGAGCAATTTTCCCCAGCTTTCAAAGAAAGCCTTTGGGAATTGCAGCGCGCATGCGCGGTCCTCTTCCCGCCCAAGGGTGCCATCTTAGCCAGTTTTCTTTTTTCCGCGGAGCCCTACAGACGTACCTGTCTTGTCCCCGCGAAAAAGTTGATTTTCTTCAGAATTTCTCTTTTTTTCCATTCGGTTCGACGCCGGTCTTTTTCCCGCCGGACTCGCGACGCCGGTCTCGAGTCCTCTTCTTATTTTTCGGTTTTTCTGACTTAGTCAGTTTTTCGTTTCGGTTTTTCCCTGGCAGCCCGGTCCTTTGACCTCGCCGGGGCCCTTTTTCCCCCGATGGCTGCCAGTGGTTTCAAGCGGTGTGGTCAGTGTGACCGAAATATGTCACTAACTGACACACACGACTTTTGCCTCCGCTGCCTGGGCCCGGATCATGAAGAACTGATCTGTGGGCCCTGTGGCAAAATGTCCTCCAAAGCGTTGAGAAGTCGGCGGCATCAGCGGGATAGGATCTTCGCTGACCCCAGCCGTACCCGGACCTCGTCGGAGGCCTCCGCATCCAAAGGTTCCAGCTCGGACCGTCGCCGGAGTTCCTCCGACAGGGGTTCTCCCTCCGGGGACCATCGTCGTAAGGTGAAACCCGCGAGGGCGGCGTCGGTGGACGCTCCTGGCTCCGCGAGAGCCAGGTCGCATAGCCCCGATAGCCGTCCCGGGTCCTTGGAGTAGGAGCATCTCACGAAGCGACCTCGCCTGGAGTCGGAGCTGCCTGCTCGGGTAAGTCCTGTAGTCCTCCTGGACTCGCCTCCGAGACAGTCGACGTCGGGCCCGACGCCGTCGGGGCCCGAGTTAGAGGCTGCTGGGTCACCTGAGCTCGGACTCAGGTTGACGGCCTTGGAGAGCAGACTGTCTGCCTTCATGGACCAGCAGCGGGCACTGCTCGCTGGCTTCGCTGGCGCCGCTGCCCCGACCGCCGGGACGTCGACGTCCAAGTCGACCCCGGAGACCGAGCCGATCCTCGAGTCAATGCGAACTCGAGTCGATCCTCGGTCGAGGTCACCCTCGGCCTCCCGTTCGGGACCGAGGTCGCCGACGCCGACTCCCTCGGCGTCGGGGCGGCAGGCGCCGCGCCCTGCCCGGGCCGACCCCACCGAGTCCTCGTCGGAGTCGGTCTGGGAGTCGGAAGAGGAAGAGTCGCCTGATTCTTTCCGGACTCGGTGTGTCCCCTCGGACTCACCGGAGTCCGAGCCTCGGAAGCAGTCCCCCCCGGAGGATGCCCGGTTCTCGGACTTCGTCAGGGATATGGCCAAGGCTTTGGCCTTCCCTGCGGACCCCGAGGAGGAGCCTCGAGCCGAAGAGCTCGACGCCCTCCAGTATGACTCTCCCGCAAGGGAACACTTTACTGTACCGGTTCCTCCCATGCTGGAACGACTACTCTTCCGCATGTGGGAGAGTCCGGCCACCTCGCCGGTCCTGAGCAAGCGGGTCGATTCTATCTATCGAGTCCGCAAGAGCCCGGGCTTCCAAAAAGCACAGCTGCCACACCATTCCATGGTAGTGGAATCGGCCATGCATCGTCTTAAAAGCCAGAAGATGCACTCCTCGGTGCCTCCTGGCAGGGAGGCCCGTAACCTGGATGGCCTTGGCAAGAAGTGTTTCCAGGGCTCTATGCTTGCGTGTCGTGTCCAGACCTACCAGCTATACATGGGCATGTATCTCCGAGACCTGGCTAAAGAGCTAGCCGGCTTCTCCGCTGGTTTGTCCGAGGAACCTTTGCGGAGGTTCCTGGCCTTGTCCTCTGGTATTCGGGAATGCTCAAAATTCATATCCCGAGCAGCCTACGATGGCTTTGAAGCGTCGGCTCGAGTGGCCGCAGCCGGCATCGGTGCCCGCCGACAGGCTTGGCTTCAGTCATCTGACCTCGAGCCCTGGGTGCAGGACAAGTTGGTCGATGTCCCCTGCCGAGGCGAAAACCTCTTTGGCAAGCCCATGGCTGAAAAGGCTGCACAAATTGAGACGGAGACTCTCACCAGGACTAGGCTTTCTAGGAAGACCTCCGCTCCTTCCCAGAAAAAGAAGGGCTCGGGAAAGAAGTCCTTTTACCCGAGGAAGGCGGCTGCCTACAAACAATACCCCCATTATCAGGCCCCTGCAGCTCCCCAACAGGGCCAGCAGGCCAAGGGACGGGGTAACGGGTCCCGTAGGCAGCAAGCCCCCAAGCCTGCACCACCAGCCCCTGCTCCGCAGGGTGGGGGTTTTTGACTCACTAAGCATAGCCTCTCCCCCCCCGCTGGTTCCTCCCAGCACCGGAGGCCGGCTGGTTCACTTCGCCCACAGGTGGTCCAGCATCACCTCAGATGCCTGGGTGCTTCAAGTTGTGCGAGAAGGCTATCTTCTCCACTTCCACCAGGTCCCTCCCTCCTTTTTTCCGGGCAACCTCCACGACCCCCTCTGCACAGGGAATTACTCCTTCAGGAGTTAGCAGGTCTTCTACAGGAACAGGCGGTGGAACCGGTGCCCCACCACCTGAAAGGTCAAGGCTTTTACTCCAGGTATTTTCTGATACCAAAGAGAACAGGAGGCCTCAGACCCATCCTGGACCTGCGCAACCTCAGCAAGTTCCTCGTGCGAGAGAAGTTCAAGATGCTTACCCTTGGAATCCTTCTGCCCTACCTCCAGCAGGGAGATTGGCTATGCTCCTTGGATCTAAAGGATGCCTACACGCACATCCTCATCCACCCAAGCCACCGACAATACCTAAGGTTTGTGGTGGCAGGAAATCATTACCAGTACCGGGTACTGCCCTTTGGCCTGTCCTCCGCACCGCGAGTCTTCACAAAATGTCTCGCGGTGGTGGCGGCCCATCTCCGGCTTCACGGCCTCTATGTCTTTCCGTACCTCGACGACTGGCTCATCAGAGCAGCGTCCGCTCTGGAGGTCACCAACGCCACGCGCCGCACGGTGACTCTTCTGCAGCACTTGGGCTTTGTTATAAACTTCGCAAAGTCCACTTTGCTCCCCTCACAGGATCTCGAGTTCATCGGCGCAAGGCTGCACACTCCTCAGGCACGAGCGTACCTACCGCTCGACAGGGCTCTACGGCTCATGGACCTAGCCGACCGTTTTCGCAGCCAGCCCCTGGTCTCCGCCAGGCGCTTCCTGAGACTACTCGGCCATTTGGCTTCCACCGTCCATGTGACCCCCAATGCCCGCCTGCATATGCGGCCTGCTCAATGGTGTCTCCGCCAGCAGTGGCGACAAGCCACGGGCGGCCTAGCAGACCTAGTGCGCGTCTCCGAGCCGCTGATCTCGTCTCTCCGGTGGTGGCTTCAGCAGCCGAACCTGATCTGCGGAATGCCTTTCCATTCCCCTCAGCCGGCCCGGGTGCTGACAACAGATGCATCCCTCCTGGGCTGGGGAGCGCACTGCCAAGGGGCACGCACTCAGGGCCTCTGGACCGCGTGGGAATCTGCTCAGCAGATCAACTTCCTGGAGCTCAGGGCGATCCGCCTGGCTCTCAAGGCCTTCTCCCACCTGACTTCTCACCAGTCCGTCCTTGTCCAGGCGGACAATCAAGTTGCCATGTTCTACGTGAACAAGCAGGGGGGCACGGGCTCCTTCCTCCTCTGCCGGGAGGCACAGAAGCTCTGCTCTTGGGCCGTCAGTCACGGCATTCTCCTCAAGGCAGTTTATCTCCCAGGCCAAGAGAATTACCTGGCGGACAAACTCAGCAGGATCCTCCAGCCGCACGAGTGGCGTCTGGATCCCTTGGTAGTTCAGAAGCTCTTTCTAAAGTGGGGCCTCCCCACGATGGATCTCTTTGCCAGTCCTCACAACCGGCAACTTCCTCGCTTCTGCTCTCGTCAGCCACACCCTCTTCGGGTTGCGGCGGACGCTTTTCTACTCTCATGGTCGGGGAGCCTTCTGTACGCTTTCCCTCCCATCCCACTAGTCTCCCGGACTCTTTTCAAGGTTCTCCGAGACAAAGCCCTCATGATCCTGGTGGCCCCTCGCTGGCCCAGACAGCCGTGGTTTCCGCTCCTGCTGCAATTAGCGGTGGAGGATCCATTCCCTCTGGGGTTACAACCGGATCTCCTCACTCAGGATCAGGGGTCTCTGCTACACCCCAACCTCAGGTCTCTCAACCTCATGGCCTGGCTGCTGAGAGGGTAGTCCTCGCTCCCCTTCTCCTGCCGGCGGAGGTGGAGGAGGTCGTCCTAGCTTCGCGACGACCTTCTACCCGCAAATGCTACGCCCTTAAATGGCGTCGCTTTTCCGTTTGGTGTACCCAACAGTCTCAGGATCCCTTCTCCTGCCCGGTGTCGGTGATCCTGCAGTACTTGCTATCCCTCTCTAATCTGGGACTTAAGTCCAACTCCGTCAAAGTTCACCTCAGTGCTCTTTCAGCACATCATGTGCCGGTGGACGGCAGACCTCTTTCCAGCGACCCTCTTGTAGCGAGGTTTCTCCGAGGTCTTCTTCTACTTAAACCACCTCTGCGCCCGCCAGCGCCTGACTGGGACCTGAATGTGGTTTTGCAGCGGATCACCTGTCCGCCTTTTGAACCTATGGCTACCTGTTCTCTCCGTTTTCTTTCTTGGAAAACACTGTTCTTGATAGCCCTCACTTCCGCTAGACGCGTAAGTGAATTGCAGGCCCTCGTGTCTGATCCCCCTTACACTCGGTTCTACA
Source organism: Ichthyophis bannanicus (assembly GCA_033557465.1). Lineage (NCBI taxonomy): Eukaryota > Metazoa > Chordata > Amphibia > Gymnophiona > Ichthyophiidae > Ichthyophis > Ichthyophis bannanicus. The sequence continues at coordinate 421,289,062 of CM066031.1, read as the reverse complement.
AAAATAGGGTAGTCCTACGGACTCACCCAAAATTTCTTCCAAAAGTGGTCTCCCCTTTTCATATCAATCAGGAGGTGGTACTTCCCACTTTCTTTCCCAGACCACACTCCAGCCGAGCTGAAACGGTCCTCCATACCCTGGACTGTAGAAGGGCTCTGAACTTCTACCTTGACCGTACGCGGGAGCACCGTAAAGCTGCTCAGCTTTTTGTATCTTTCGACCCCAATAAATTGGGGCTCCCGGTCTCCAAGCGTACTCTGTCCATCTGGGTTGCGGACTGTATCACTTGGGCTTATGGGGCGGCCGGACTCTCCTTGGAAGGTCGAGTCACGGCTCACTGCGTTCGGGCAAAGGCCACGTCAGTGGCTTACCTCCGCTCTGTTCCGCTGGCAGACATCTGCCGGGCCGCTACTTGGTCTTCGAGCCAGACTTTTGCGGTCCATTACTGTCTCGAGAGGGAGTCCCGCAGGGACAGTGCTTTCGGACAGGCAGTCCTCCGTAATCTCTTTGAGGTCTGAGCAACTCCTACCCTCCATCCCGGATGTGGGCTACCGGTGGGTAATAATTCAGCGAAGATTCTTTTCCTTCTGTGCTGCTGAGCTAGAGGGAGCTCATTTTTGTGCTTAGGGTCTCCGGTAGCCTTGAGCTTGGGAGTCCCATAAGTGAGGACTGACTTCCTGCTTGGTCCTGGAGAAAGCGTAGTTACTCACCTGTAACAGGTGTTCTCCAGGAGCAGCAGGAATCAGTCCTCACAACCCTCCCTCCTCCCCTTGGAGTTGCAATCGTCTGCTTTACTTTTTTGCTAATTTTTATGCTGTCTTTTTTAGCTATGTCATCTGACTGGCTAAGATGGCACCCTTGGGCGGGAAGAGGACCGCGCATGCGCGCTGCAATTCCCAAAGGCTTTCTTTGAAAGCTGGGGAAAATTGCTCCGCGAGGGCTCCGTCGGCGCCGACGTCACCCATAAGTGAGGACTGATTCTTGCTGCTCCTGGAGAACACCTGTTACAGGTGAGTAACTACGCTTTCTCAGTTGAACGCCTATTATGGCTGCTGCGGCTCTTCTAGAGGGAGCCTATCTTCAGCTATGGGTTCTGGTAGCCTATAGCTAGGGAGTCCCATATGTGAGGACTGACTTCCTGCTTGCTCCTGGAGAAAGCGTAGTTACTCACCTGTAACAGGTGTTCTCCAGGGACAGCAGGAATCAGTCCTCATGACCTTCCCTCCTCCCCTGGAGTTGCAGTCCTATTATATTTTGTTCATTTTGCCGTCTTTTTAGCTATTTGTAGTCAAATACACTCCAAATACATCAAAATAAAGTAGACAGTGAAGCTCAAAATTCTCTAGCAGGTGTTAACAAAATGAAGTGCACCCATACTATAACATACGAGGTCTCAGACTGTGGGATGGTGTGGCCAAAACTGACCTACTAGATCTCCCAATTTTGCATCAACAACGTCCCTAAAAATGTTAGTGATAACCAGGTGCACTCTCAAATTTCACTCATCCTGCTTAAATGAGTACTAAAACATAAAAACCAAATTATCTTCAATCTTAAAATCAAAAACCATTCACTGAAAATATGTACTCTTATCTTATTTGCTGTAGATAAACAGGCTGGCAAAAACGTTTGTTTCAGCAGGATGAGTGAAATTTGAGAGTGCACCTGGTTATCACTAACATTTTTAGGGAGGTCGTTGATGCAAAATTGGGAGATCTAGTAGGTCAGTTTTGGCCACACCATCCCACAGTCTGAGACCTCGTATGTTATAGTATGGGTGCACTTCATTTTGTTAACACCTGCTAGAGAATTTTGAGCTTCATTGTCTACTTTATTTTGATGTATTTGGAGTGTATTTGACTACAAGCAGCTTTATACACACTCTGCAATTAAAGTCCTATATCTAGTCTTTTTAGCTATGCCATTTGACTGAGCAAGATGGCACCCTTGGGTGGGAAGGGGATCGCGCATGTGTGATGCAATTCCTAAAGACTTTCTTAGAAAGCTGGGGATTTGCTCCGCATATGAGGGCTCTGTTGGCGCCGACATCACCCATATGTGAGGACTGATTCCTGCTGTCCCTGGCGAACACCTGTTACAGGTGAGTAACTACGCTTTCAGTACGCAATGCTGAATTGTCGAGTCCAGGCGTACCAGTTGTACATGGGCTGCTCTCTCCGAGGAACTCTTGCAGCGCTTCAGGGGCCTGTCCAAAGTTGTCCGTGAATGCTCCAAGTTTGTCTCGGACGGTCTATGATGAGTTTGAGTCGTCTGCTCGAGTAGCCGCTGCTGGCATCAGTGTGCGCCGCTAGGCTTGGCTGCAGTTGCCCGACCTCGAGCAGTGGGTTCAGGACAAGTTGGTGGATGTCCCATGCCAAGGGGAGGGAGAACCTCTTCGGTAAATCTATGACTGACAAGTCTGCAGAGCTGGAGACCAAGTTCATGGCGAGGACACGGCTCTCTAAGAAGATCTCTGCCCCTCCTCATAAGAAGGGCTCAGGTAAAAAGCCCTTTTACCCGAGAAAGGGAACTGCTTACCGAAACTACCCCCCCCCCCCCCCGACGGCTCCCCCCACAGGGGCAGCAGGCCAAGGGACAGGGGCATGGCCCTCGTAAGCAGAAAGCCCCCAAACCCCAGGCTCCGGCCCCAGCCCAGCCTGGTGGGGGTTTTTGACTCCATTAGTATGGCCTCTCTCCCAGCAGGGACGGGGCAGGCCACAGGGGATCGGCTAGTCTTGTATGCCCACAGGTGGCGGGCCATCACCACCGTTTCATGGGCATTGCAAGTAGTCAGGGAGGGATACCTTCTTCATCTAGCCCAAGTACCTCCATGCTACTTCCCAGGAGAGCTTTCAAGGTCTCCCCTTCACCCGGGACCACCTTCTGAAGGAGTTGGCAGGTCTTCTCGAGGACCATGCGGTAGAACCGGTGCCCCGCCACCTCAAGGGCAAGGGGTTTTACTCCAGGTATTTTCTTGTCCCAAAGAGGACAGGGGGCCTAAGGCCCATCCTCGACCTGCGCAATCTCAACAAATTCCTGGTGAGGGAGAAGTTCAAGATGCTCTCCCTTGGAATATTGCTGCCCTACCTCCGCCAGGGAGACTGGCTTTAGACCTAAAGGATGTTTACACACACATCCTTATTTGCCTGAATAAATCCTGCAAAGAATTTATAATCAACTAAAGCTGCCCTCTGGATATCCAGCGCATCCTGACTAAATGAACACAGACTCTACACATCATTAGCCTGTCGGACAAAGTAAACTCAGAACATCTTATTTTGTCCCTCCAATGGTGGCAATCGCTGGAAAACCTCATAGGCTTTCCTTTCCAGCAGCCCCTATTTCAGGCCACTCTAACAACAGATGTGTCCCAGTTGGGATGGGGGGGCCCACCTGCATGATCTCTCCACCCAGGGTCTCTGGACCCCAGAGGAGGCTTGTCTTCACATAAACCTCCTAGAACTCAGAGCAATCTTCCTTGCTCTTCGAGTATTCCAAACCCAGTTTAGCTACAAGACAGTCCTAGTCCAAACCGACAATCAAGTAGCCATGTTCTACGTGAACTAGCAGGGTGGAACAGGCTCTCTGTCGTTATGCCACAAAGCTTTACGACTATGGGCCGTCGCCGGAGAGCACCAAATTCACCTCCTCATGCTATATCTTCCAGGCATTCAAAACCTTTGGGCAGACAAACTCAGCCGAGTACTGCTGCCACACGAATGGTCTCTCCACTCGGACCAGATTGCCCAAGTATTCCAAATCTGGGGAACCCCAGACATAGCCCTCTTTGCAAATCCACAGAATATCAAACCTCCCCGGTTCTGTTCCAGAATTCCGGCTCAGAACTGTCAGGCAAGGGATGTTTTCCTTCTTCATTGGGGTCAGGACTTCCTCTATGCCTTCCCACCCATTCCCCTCATCCCCAAAACACTGTTCAAGCTTCAGAGAGACAGAGGTCGTATGATACTCATAGCTCCATGTTGGCCATGGCAAACATGGTATCCTCTGCTTTTACATCTCTCTCGGGCTACACCTCTGGAGTTGGGATGCACTCCAAATCTTCTCTCCCAGGAGAACGGGACGTAATGGCACCCAAATCCCCAGTCCCTGCATCTCAGGGCCTGGTTGCTGAAAGCCTAGAACTTCAGGATCTCAACCTTTCTCAACAGGTAAAAGATATCCTCCAGGCTTCCAGAAAACCCTCCACAAGGCGATCATATGCCTTCAAGTGGAAACGGTTTACCATATGGTGTTCTCAAAAGGGACTTAACCCTCTTGCAATACCTTTGGAATCGTTACTGGAGTATCTCCTTCATTTATCAAATTCTGGTCTTAAGACCAATTCAGTAAGAGTCCATCTTAGTGCTATTGCAGCCTCTTACAACCTATTTCCTCTTATCCACTCATAGCAAGATTTATGAGAGGTCTTCTACTAACAAAACCTCCCATTAGACCACCACCGGTGGCATGGGATTTGAACCTTGTTCTCAGGCAGCTCATGAAACCGCCTTTTGAACCTTTAGCCACTACAGCTCTAAAATTCCTTTTATGGAAGGTCATCTTCCTAATTGCAATCACGTCTGCACGACGCATTAGTGAGTTACAAGCTTTAGTGGCTGATCCTCCTCCTACAAGATTTCACCATGATAAGGTTGTTCTTAGGACACATCCTCACTTTATGCCAAAGGTGGTCTTGCCTTTCCACGATAAGGTTGTTCTTAGGACTCATCCTCACTTTATGCCAAAGGTGGTCTCGCCTTTCCACTTAAACCAAGCGGTGTACCTTCCTGTATTCTTTCCGAGGCCTCATGCCTCCAATGCAGAAAGGAACCTTCATACCTTAGACCAGGGGTCACCAACCTCCAGAGGGCCGCGGGCCGCACAGCCGACTACCGGCAGACTCGCGGGCCGCACCCCCCTCCCCCCCCCCGCGCGAAAAAAAACCTGCTCATACCTGTACTTTGATTATTCCATGTCAGCTCCCTCCCTTCTTCTGCAGCTGCGGCTCCCTGCCTCTTAGTGAACCGTGGCTGTGCTTGTAAAATCATCGCGGAGCCCTTCCTGTCTTGACGGGCTCCGTGCAGCATTGTCCCGCCTCTAAAGGAACTTCCTTTGGAGGCGGGACAATGCTGCACGGAGCCCGTCAAGACAGGAAGGGCTCCGCGATGATTTTACAAGCACAGCCGCGGTTCCCTAAGAGGCAGGGAGCCGCGGCTGCAGAAGAAGGAGTCGGTGAGTTTGCGGCCCGCGGGCCGCAGGTTGGTGACCCCTGCCTTAGACTGTAAAAGAGCCTTAGCCTTCTACCTGCAAAGAACGCAGCAACATAGAAAATCTTCTCAATTTTTTGTTGCTTTTGATTCTAGTCATTTGGGACTTCCAGTTTCAAAAATAACTCTCTCTGACTGGATTGCACAGTGCATGTCCTTCGCTTAGGAGAGTAAGGGGTTTTCTCTCGAGGGCCATGTCACAGCTCAGAATGTGAGAGCCATGGCAGCCTCTATGGCTAACCTTCAATCTGTGTCTATAGATGACGTTTGTGTTTAGATCTTTAAGTTCTTTACTTACTAAGGGTTGGTATGGATATTTATACTAATAAAAACTATACATAATAAGCTTAATTAATCTCAGGTCCTTAGTGTATGACTGATTTGGGTAATGAGCTTCACCTGAAAGCACCTCCTTTCTTTTAAGATGTGTAAGTACATATAAAGCTACGATTATCCCAGGGGTGGGTGGGTGTTGGGGAGGGATGGAGGGAAATAACACTTATTAAAAGAGGGCTGCTACACAGTACCCTGTCTTGTGCTGCTGAGGTAAGCTATATTCTGATTTGATTTAAATTATAGCTCTTTGCTGCTGCTAGGCTCTAACTTATTATGAAATTTAAACTACAAGCTCTCTGCTGGGTTCTAAATTTAACCAGAAAGCTCTCTTCTGTGTTTTAAATTTAAACTAAAAGTACTTTGCTGATGCTAGGCCCTGAGTGACTATTAAATTTAAACTACAAGCTCTCTGCTGGGTATGAAATGTAACCAGAAAGTTCTCTTCTGTGTTTTAAATTTAAACTTAAACTGCTGCTACTAGGCCCTGACTGATTTAACAAACAATAGTGGGTTCACAGATTAATTAGCTTTAATACAAAGAATTCCTTTCAGAAAATTCCCAGAAGTATATACTCTCAATTGCAGATCTCTCTCCAGAAGTAACAGTTCCCTTTTCTAGTCCTTTAAGACTCGGGCCAGGATCCTTCATTGCCTGCGCCGAAGGCTGCAGAGCATTCAGTTCTGGAGTCCAGAATGGCGGCCCTGGAGCGCAGTTTGTCTGCCTTCATGGACCAGCAGCAGGCGCTGTTGTCCAGCATGACCGGTTCATATGCCCCAACCACCGGGCCCTTGATGTCAAAGACGTCCCTGGAGGCCGAACCGATCCTCGAGGTCCTTAGGCCTTGAGTCGATCCTCGGCCGAGGTCACGATTACAGTCCCGCTCGACAGGACCGCAGTCATCACCAGCAAGTTTACTGGGCACCGGCTGCAGGGCTTCAGGGGCCCTGAGGCCCACGGAGCAGCCCCCGAGTCCTCAATGGGCTATTCTGTGTGGGAGATGGAGGACGAGCAGTCCCCGGATACCCGTCATCACTGCGATGCCCCATCTGACTCTCCCGTCTCGGAGCCTCAATGGTGGTCCACGCCCCAGGATATGGGTTTCCTTGATTTTGTCATGGATATGACTAAGGTCCTGGCATTCCCCAACCAAGTCAGAAGAGAACCCTCGGCTGATGAGTTGGAAATCCTCCAATACGAGGCCCCTCCATGGGAATCGCTCATTGCCTATCCCTCACATCCTGGACCGACTGATGCTCCAAATGTGGGAGACACCGATCTCAGTGCTGGTGGTGAGCAAGCGGCTGGACTCGATGTATCGAGTCCGCTGGAGCCTAGGCTTCCAAAAGTCACAGCTGCTGCATAACTTTGTGGCAGTGGAGTCGGCCATGCGCCGGCTGAAAAGCCAGAAGACGCTCTCCTCTGTGCTCCCCAGCATGGAGGCCCACACCCTGGATGCCCTAGGCATAAAGTGCTACTAGGGCTCAATGCTCATCGGCCACATCCAAGCCTACCAGCTGTACAAGGGCATGTACCTGAGAGACCTAGCAAAGGAACTTGCCATGTTCTCGGCTGGTCTCTCCGAGGAACCTTTGCAGCTGTTCAAAAACCTGGCCAAAGCAGTCTGTGAATGCTCCAAGTTCATGTCTCAGGTTGTCTATGACGGGTTTGACTTGGCAGCTCGAATAGCGGTGGCTGGCTTTGTTGCACACCGCCAAGCTTGGTTACAGTCATCTGACCTCGAGCAGTGGGTTTAGGACAAATTGGTCGATGTCCCCTGCCATGGAGAGAATCTCTTTGGCAAACCCATGACTGACAAGGCTGCTGAGCTTGAGACCGAGTTCATGACGAGAACCAGGCTCTCTAAAAAAGACTGCTGCCGCTCCCCAACAGAAGGACTCTGGTAAAAAGCCCATCTACCCGAGGAAGGGAGCTGCTTACATCTTAGCAGGCCTCCCCAGCTCCCCAACAGGGTCAGCAGGCCAAGGGACATGGGCATGGCCTGCGTAAGCAGAAGGCTCCAAAACCCCAGACACCGGCTCTGGCCCAGCCAGGGGGGAGTTTTTGACTCCTTGAGCATAGCCTCTCTACCCTAAGGAGATCAGCATCCCACAGGAGGGCGTCTGGCCCTCTATGCCCAGAGATGGGTGAACATCACTACTGATTCATTGGCACTAAGGGCAGAAAGGGAAGGTTACCTTCTCCAGCTGACTCAGACACCTCCTGCTTATTTCCCAGGAGAGCCCCTCAGATCTTCCCTCCACCAAGATCATCTTCTGAAGGAGTTGGCAGTTCTTCTCGAGGAGAAAGCAGTGGAACCGATGCCCCACTATCTCAAGGGCAAGGGGTTCTACTCCAGATACTTTCTCATGCCAAAGAGGACAGGGGGCCTAAGCCCCATCCTTGACCTGCACAAATCTCAACAGATTCATGGTGAGGGAGAATTTCAAGATGCTTTCCCTTGGAACATTGCTGCCATACCCCCACTAGGGAGACTGTCTATACTCCTTAGACCTCAAAGATGCTTATACCCACATCCTTATCCACCCCAACCACAGGCAGTACCTGCGATTCGTAGTGGGGGGCAGGCACTTTCAATACAGGATGCTCCCCTTCGGCCCATCCTCTGCCCCAAGAGTCTTCACAAAATGCCTGGCAGTCGTGGCCGCCTTCCTCTTGCTCCAGGGGGTCTTCGTCTTTTCCTACCTGAATGACTGGCTCATAAAGGGAGGCACAGCCTCAGAGGTGCAGCAGGCCACTGCAAGCACCATCCATGTTCTGAGACTTGGGCTTTGTCATAAACTATCCCAAGTCTCACCTCCTCTCAACACAGTGCCTGGAGTTCATTGGGGCAAAGAGCGACACTTTCCAGTTGAAAGTTTTCTTGCCCAGGGACCGATCCGATGGTCTCAGGTCTCTAGCTCGAGATGTAAAGTACCGTCCCTCGGTGCCCACCCAGCTTCTCCTTCACCTACTCGGGCACATGGCCTCCACGGTCCACATCACCCCAAACGCTCACCTCCACATGAGGGCGGCACAGTGGTGTCTCCAGGACCAGTGGTCTCAGGCCACAGGCCACCTCCGAGACAGTTTCAGTGACCCTTCAATTGGCAGACTCCCTGGTCTGGTGACAGTCGCCCCAGCATCTTGAGGCAGGCATGCCCTTTCAGGTCCCAAGCCACTTGAGGATCCTCACCACGGACGCCTCCCTGCCCTGCTGGAGAGCCCACTGCAGAGATATCCGCACTCAGAACAACTGGTCGCCAGATGAGAGCACCTAGCAGATCAACCTCCTTGAGCTCTGAGCCATATGCCTAGCCTTGAGGGTCGTCTTTTACCACCTGCGTCACCAGCCGGTGCTGGTCCAAATGGACAACCAGGTGGCAGTGTTCTTCGTGAACAAACATGGGGGCATGGGGTCTCGTACCCTTTGTCAGGAAGCACTGGTCCTCTGCTCGTACGCAATCTGACAGGGTAGCCTCCTGTGGGCAGTGTATCTGCCAGGCTAGGACAACCTGCTGACCGACAGACTCAACAGAGTTTTCCAGCCGCACGAGAGACAGCTGCACCCCAGGGTAGCCATTTGGCTTTTCTGGCTCTGGGGGGAACCAGTGATGGACCTGTTCGCCAGCCCAGACAACTCTCAGTTGCACCGCATCTGATCCCGGCAGGCCTACCCCTCCAGAGTGGCAGCGCATGCGTTCCTAGTTTCATGGTCGGAAGGCCTCATGTACGCCTTCCCTCCGACACCACTGATTGCCAAGACCTTGTTCAGGACCCTCCGCGATAGGGCCTCGCTCATCCTGACAGCTTCTCGGTGGCCCAGCCATCCATGGTTCCCGCTGGTTCTACAGTTGATGGTGGAGGCCCCCATCCCCTTGGGGACCATCCCGGGACTTCTATCTCAGGAGGGGGAGGTCTCTCACTTGCACCCCAACATGGGGTCCCTGTCGCTGACAGCGTGGCTGCTGAGAGGGTGACTCTGGCCCCTTTCAACCTTCCGGTTGAGGTGGAGGGCATTCTGCTGGCCTCTCGCAAGGCCTCTAATAGGAAGGCTTACGCCCTGAAATGGCACAGTCTCTCTGTTTCGTGCGCCAGACACAGGGCTGATTCTTTCTCCTGCCCTGTGGCTCTGGTGTTACAGTACCTTCTCCACCTCTCTCAGTCCGGGCTCGTCTAACTCTGTCTGAGTGCATCTGAGTGCCTTGGTGGCACACCACCATCCGGTGACTGGTAAGCCCCTCTCAGTCCAACCGTTGGTGAGCCATTTCCTTTGGGGCCTGCTCTTATGGAAGTCCCCGGTTCGCCCTCCGGCAACCGAATGGGATTTCAACGTAGTGTTGGGGCAGCTCATTCGCCCACCCTTCGAGCCTCTGGCTACCTGCCACCTTCGCTACCTCTCTTGGAAGGTGGCTTTCCTGGTTGCGCTCACCTCCGCTCGCAGAGTTCGAGAGCTCTAGGCTCTTGTGGTGGAGACGCCTTATACCAGGTTCTACAAGAACAGAGTGGTGCTTTACACGCACCCCTAACTCCTGCAGAAGGTAGTGTCATCCTTCCATCTTAGCCAGGAAGTGATGCTCTCTACCTTCTTTCCAGACCTCACTCCAGTCGGGCAGAGACAGTCCTTCACACCTTGACTGTAAGAGGGCCTTGTCCTTCTATATCCAATGCACTCAGGGCCACTGCAAAGCTTCTCAGCTTTTCATCTCCTACGACCCCAGTAGGCTGGGGGAAGCGGTGACCAAGCATACGTTGTCTATATGGGTGGAAGACTGTATTGCCCTTGCTTATGAGCAAGCGAGGCTCCCGCTGGAAGGCTACATCACGGCGCACCGTGTCGGCTATGGCGGCTTCAGTGGTAACTTGCACTCCATCCCGATGGTGGACATCTGCCAGGCTGCCACCTGGTCTTCAGTCCATACCTTCACAGCCCATTACTGCCTGGAAAGAGAGTCCTGACGGGACAGTATCTTCAGCCAGGCTGTGCTCCATAACCTTTTTTGGGGTTTAGGCAACTCCTACCCTCCGACCCTTCTGTGTGCAGGCTACCGGAGTGCTGGTTTCATTGGACACAGGGGTCCTACTGTGGTCTGTGCACACAGACTAAATTGCTGTTGTTTGCGGCTCCCCATGAGGAAGTCCCTATTTTTGCTATGGGTTTTTGGTAGCCTGTAGCTTGGGAGTCCCATATGTGAGGACTGACTTCCTGCTTGTTCCCGGAGAAAGCGTAGCTACTCACCTGTAACAGTTGTTCTCCAAGGACAGAAGGAATCAGTCCTCACAACTCTCCTTCCTCCCCTTGGAGTTGCTCCTTTACCATCTTTTCTTTTTGCCATCTTTTAGCTATGTCATTTGACTGAGCAAGATGGCACCCTTGTGCGGGGAAGGAGACCACACATGCATGGTGGCATCTCCCAAATGCTTTCTTTGAAAGCTGGGGGATGCTTCCGCGAGGCCTCCGTCGGTGCCAATGTCACCCATATGTGAGGACTGATTCCTGCTCTCCCCAGAGAGCACCCGTCACAGGTGAGTAGCAACGCTTTATCACTGCACCAAGCCATTTAGGGGCTGTTATACTAAAGGGTGCTAAGATGTTACACCTAATTCACCAATACCTCTAAAACCATGACACATTAGATGCAACACCGGCGTATTAACTGTTGAGGGCATGGAAAGCATTTTACCAGTAATTAACACTGAGCTTTGTGCCCTAATGTGGCATACAGAGAGCATGGATGCACTTAATGCCACCCACTGAGGCGGCGTTAGGTGGACCTGTGATAGTTGAATGGATCACAGTTAGCATGCAGTCTTTACCCAGCGCTAATTGTGCTGTGCTCACAATGCCCACTAGACCCCCACTTGCCCCCTTTCTACACCAGCACAGTTAGCATCAACTTTGGCCTGCATTGTCATGGCTCGAAACTAGTGAGCGAGTGTCCCAGTGCGCCTTCAGTGTGTGCCAGAACACACACTGACAGCTAGCATCCTTTAGTAAAAGATCACCTTAGGGGTATGTTTATTAAGCCAGGCTAACGGTTAACCCATGCTATTTATAACTAGGTCCCTTTAAATAACATGGGTTAACCGCTAGTCCGGCTTAGTAAATATACCCCCTTCTCCATGGGACAAGCAGGAATGAGTCGTCATGTATGCTCAAAGTTCATGGTCTGGGCAACCTATGACATCTATGAAATGGCATAGAGAGCTTCTGCCATAGGTATTGATGCCCGGAGGCTCGCCTGGCTCCAGTCCTCAGACCTGGAATGATCGGTACAGAACAAACTTGCTAATGTGCAATGCTTTGGAGAGAATCTCTTTGGGGAACAGATCGAAGAGAAGGCTGGCTTCATAGAAAAGCAGCACATTACTCTGTTATATCTCAAGGCGCACATCCAAATCAGTCTCCTATCATGGGGGGGAACAGAAAAAGACCTGTTACTCTCATAGGTGTAGGTACTTTCCTGGACCCCAGACCTCCCAGTCCAAACAGGCTCCTTTTCAACAGCAGTGTCGAGAAAAGCCTCAGAAGGCCCAGCTGGCTCCTCAGCCAAAACCAGGGGTGGGATTTTGAGTGGTTTTTTTCGAAGCATAGCCACTCTATGAGAAACTGCAGTGGGAAACTCTCCAGTCAGAGGAAGGCTCACTCTTTTTGCCCAAAGGTGGCGCCACATAACCTCACTCATGGGTTCCACAGATAGTCCAAAGTGGTTACAAATTTCATGTATTGGATCTGCCACCAAACTGCCCCCAACGGTGCATCACCTTGACCCTTTGCATCAGGAATTGCTTTAGAGAGAAATCGCCATCCTCTTGTCAGATTCACGATTGAGCTTGTGCCAGCAGAGCAAGGAGGGCAAGGGTTTTATTCCAAGTACTTCCTGATTCCCAAGAAAATAGGGGGATACCATCCCATCCTAGACCTAAGAGATCTAAAAACATACTTGGTGAGAGAAAAGTTCAGAATGATTTCTCTGGGCACCCTGCTTCCTTATTTTCAAAAAGGAGATTGACTATGCTCCCTGGATCTGAAGAATGTGTATACCCACATACTAATACATCTCGCTCACAGGAGGTATCTCAGATTTGTCCTGGGGGGCAACACTTCCATTACTAAGTGTTATTTTTGGCCTAGCCTCAGCACCTTGTGTGTTCACAAAACGCCTCATGGTAATAGCTGCATACCTCGAGACTCTGGGAGTGTTTATCTTAAATTATGTGAACAATTGGCTGATCAAGAATACGACTCTGGAAGGAGTACAGGAATCAACATGATTAACCATTCCGGTATTGGAACTACTAGGGTTCATTATAAATTACTCCAAGTCCCACCTTCAATCCACCCAGCCCTTGGAATTCGTAGGAGCCCTGCTCGACACGACTTGAGCAAGAGCCTTCCTCTCACACGACCATCTTCACAAGTTGACAGTCAGCCTAATAATTGTCCTCTGAATCTCTGCTTTCACAAAGAGGTTCATATGATAACTTGAATTTGGTTTGTTTTTTTTAAAGCAGGCTTGAATGTATGTCTTTCAATCAAATCAAAAAGTCTCGTCTACGTTAAGCGTCTGTAATTTTTTGGTTACAAAATTGTGCTTTTGCTCAGGAAAATCTGTATGTATGTATGTATTTATAAGCAATCTTATATATCGCACAACTGATTAAAATAATTGCCTGATCCCTTGGTGCCCATTATTGAAATTTGTGTTGTATGCTCTAAACAACCTATAAACAATACTCACTGATTTTTTTCAGTAACTTGCAATTATAAAAAAACACATGAATAATTAACTTCATAACCTATTTTCTCTAAGAGGATAAGTAGATAATCCATTTCAAAAGGGTTTATATGGTCTCCTTGATGTTTAGAAGTTTGTTCCTTGCTTGTTTTTGTTGTTTGAAATTCAGGAACACTGATTGTTTATAGAAATAACCAGGAGCGACAAACAACATCTTTTTAGAATCGTTGCCTTATGTACTTTTGAAAATTTCATGAAATACTTCATCAGTGATGACTCGGTCAGTAATTGGATGCAGGGATATGAATGCAGAATGAGTGTTAATGCTCATCAGATATAGACTTAATTTTCAGTAGTTGAAGAATTGCCATTTGTTTTAAATTTAACCTTTTTGTTTCTAATTTTCAGTGATCCAAACTGGTGGAAAGGTGAAACCCACCAAGGAACTGGACTGTTTCCTTCTAATTTTGTAACTGCGGACCTTACAGTTGAGCCAGAAATGAGTTGAGTAATATAACTGTCTACAAAAGCCATGCTTAAAGATAAATATATATACTAGAAAAGTCACCAAAACTCAAAATAAATCAAAAAGTAATCAGCATATTTCAAAAGATTACCTTTTTATAGAAATAATCCTCTTATCACCTGACCAAAATTAGAAATGTTAATATACATCTGATCATTTATGCATGAATATATAATCATAGCTTCCTGTATGTGTGTGAAAAGCAAACTTGTCTTACCAACTCTTGTTTAAAAAAAGATACAAATATCATCAGTCTATAAAGTTAGATACAGGGTTCAGCAGTTATGAATTTATGGAATATTCAAGCTAAATATGAACTGCTTTTTATCAACTTTTAGTGATGTTTTGAAGTTTTTTAAAGTTATGTCTTTCAAGCATAGATGGAAGTATAGGTGTTGTTAATTTGTGGATGTTTAGGACTGTGCACAGTAAACACAACAGGCTGGGGTTTATATCCATATTTTTGTTTATCAGCAGTTGGTAATACATGTTTGTTTCACACATGCACACAGGAAGCTATGATTACACATACAGATATGAATCAACCAGTCTCATTTTGGTCAGATACGTTTTCCAATTTATTAGCTTAATGCGTGATTGCGTCCATAAAGCAGGTATTTGGATTTATGCAGGTATAAACGATCTGTAGCACTCTGCCTTATAAGAAAACATTTTAATGCAAATCAGAATGCTTCTTAAATACCCATGCCATATGAAAATGACAGACCAGGTATTTTGTGCATGTAACATTCTTATCTCCCTTTCTCTATGATTGTTCTATGTTTGTATTTCTGTCTGTATCTAGGTTTTATGTTACCAATTGCATGTATGAAATGTATAAAAAAATAATCCAGTGGTAAAGTGGTCTTATAGGAGATACTGTATATTATTTTTTGTAGATGTAGCTATAGCCTCTCATTTAGCTTTTTAAACTGTCATAGAAGTTTACAGTGCAGGTTAATGAGTCAAATACTGCTAGGAGATAAGAGTTTTGGTTTTGCTTCAATGAAAATTATAATTTCTGCAGTTAATCTTTTCACCAAGAAAATACAATTCTCTTTCTATATGATCTAGAAAATAAAAGCCAGCTGCAGCTTAAAAAATGGTTGCAACCTGCTGCAATATCATTTAAAATTAAAGAGGTCCTGGATTCTCTACAGGGAGAACTATTCAGGCAACTGGTAACAGAACCCACATATGGAGGGGCCGTACTGGACTTGGTGCTTACCAATGGTGAAAGCCTTTTTGATGTTATAGTGGGAGATCATCTCGCATCCAGTGATCTCCAGATGGTGTCATTCAGTATTAGGACTACGGCTGATAAAATCCATTCAAAAGCAAGGGGGTCTTAAACTTTAGGAAAACTAACTTTGCCAAGATGGGCCAATACCTCAAGGAGGAGTTAGTGGGTTGGGACAGCTGAGGGGTGTAGAAAAACAGTGGGCAAAACTGAAAGGGGATATTTTAAGGGCAACTAACCTTTTTGTTAAAATGGTAAATAAAAGGAAAAGGAGACCGTTATGGTTTTCAAAAGAAGTAGCTGAAAAGTTGGTTTTCAACTTTAAAGCTTCTTTCAAAAATCTATTTGGTTTTGCAATAATCATGTTCTATTTAATTGTGATTGTGATTGTTTCCCAAGATTGTTCTATGTAAGTTGCTGTGGTCTCTAAACTTGTTCTGTGTAATTCCTGTTATTGTTCACTGTAAACCGCATTGAATGTGGAATAGCACAGTATATAAAACCAATAAATAAATAAAAATAAGTTGAAGAATAAGAGGGAGGCCTTCATGAAATACAAGCGATCAGAGAGAGGAAGACAGGCATCTATATTTGGAAAAAATTAGAGAAGCTAGCAAAGTAGTCAGGAAAGCAAAGATTCAAAAAAGAGGAGGAAATAGCCAATGCAATAAAATGGGAGGATAAGACATTTTTCAGATATGTTAGTGAGAAGAGGAAGGGTAAAAGTGATATTGTCAGACTCAAGTTTGAAGGGAAGGAATATGTAGATGCTGATGAGGATAAAGCAGAATTGCTTAACAAATATTTCTGTTCTGGGTTCACAGATGAAGAACCAGGAGCAGGACCTCAGAAAATACCCACAAACAGGAACAGAAGTGAGGGGCATCTTGAACGATTTTCAGAAGACTGTGTTCGTGAGGAACTATCTAAACGTAAAGTAGACAAAGCGATGGGACCAAATGGGATACACCCGAGAATACTGAGGGAACTTGGGGACGTTCTAGCAGCTCCACTGACTGACCTTTCAATGCCTCTTCGGAGTTGGGAGTGGTGCCAAAGAAGTGGAGAGAGCCACATGTGGTCCCTTTACATAAAAGCTGAAGTAAGGATGTAGTTGAAAACTATAGGCCGGTTAGTCTAACCTCTGTGGTGAGTAAATTATTGGAAACACTGCTGAAAGAGAAAATAGTGAGATTTCTGAAGTCCAATGGATTACCGAATCCAAGGCAGCATGGATTCACCAGAGAAAGGTCTTGTCAGACAAATCTGTTTGATTTCTTTGACTGGGTGATCAGGGAGTTGGACCGAGGGAGAGCCCTAGTTGTGTATTTACATTTCAGTAAAGCCTTTGACACCGTTCCTCACAGTCAACTTATAAACAAACTGAGCACCCTAGGGATGGATCCTAAAGTTACTGCTTGGGTTAGAAATTGGTTGAGTGGGGGGCTGCAAAGGTAAATGGACTCATTCTGAGGAGAAAGAGGTTAGCAGGGGTGTGCCCCAGGGATCTGTTCTTGGTCTGATTCTTTTTAACATCTTTGTTAATGATATTGCGGATGGCTGTCGGGTAAGGTTTGCCTCTTTGCAGATGATACCAAAATCTGCAATAGAGTAGACACCCAGGAAGGTGTAGATAACATGAGGAGGGATCTAGCTAAGCTTGAAGAATGGTCTAGAATTTGGCAGCTGAGATTTAATTTTAAAAAAATGCAAGGTCATGCATTTGGGCTGCAGCAATATAGTATAGGGGATGAAGTACTCCTGTCCACAAAAGAAGAGCGGGACCAAAGTGTGATTGTGTCTGATGATCTTAAAGTAGCTAAACAGGTAGAAAAGGGAACTGCGAAAACTAGAAGGATGCTTGGGTGCATAGGGAGAGGAATGGCCAGTAGAAGAAAGGAGATGATAGTGCTTCTGTGTAAGTCTTTATAGTGTGACCTCAATTGGAGTATTGTGTGCACCTTCAAAAGGATATAAACAGGTTGGAGTCGGTGCAGAGGGTTGCTACTAAAATAATTAGTGGTCTTCGTTATAAAGCATATGAGGACAGATTTAACAAACTTAATATGTATACTTTAGAGGAAAGGCGGGATAGAGGTGATATAATTGAGACGTTTAAATACCTCTGTGGCATAAATGCACAGGAGGAGAGCCTCTTTCAAGTGAAAGCAAGCTCTGCTACGAGGGGACATAGGATGAGGGTGAAAGGGGATAAACTCAGGAGTAATATGCGGAAATATTTCTTTACAGAAAGAGTAGTAGACGCGTAGACCATTCTCCCAGTGGAGGCGGTAGAGATGAGGACATTATCTGAATTCAAAAAAGTATGGGACAAATGCAGAGGATCTCTTAAGGAAAAAAGGGGACTGTTGTAGTGGTTGATATGACCATGTGGTCTTCTGCCATCACGTTTCTATGAATGGTGGAGAATTGTGAAGATTTGTAGAAAGATCTTGTGTGACTAGGAGACTGGGCATTTAAATAGCAGATGAAATTTAATTTGACAGGTGCAAAGTGATATACCTAGGGAAAACAATCTCAACTACAATTACAAAATGCTGGGTTTTAAGTTAGATGTCATAAACCCGAAAGATGATCTTGGAGTCATTGCTGATAATGCACTGAAAATTTTAGCACAGTGTGCTAAAGCTGCTCCAAAAAAATTATCTAAAATTTAAGGGATTATTCAAAAGGGGATGGAGAACACCATGGAGAATATCATTATGCCTCTATATATGTACCTAGTGCATATGCATCTTACGTATTGGTGAGCCGGCACCAATCGGGTGCTGGCCCCATAACAGGGCTGCCGGTGGGGGGGGGGGGGGGGTCCGCAAAAGGGGCAGCTGGAATAGGGGGGAGCCGCGGGGGGGATAAAGGAAGGGGGCAGAAGTGGCCACTTCCTTCTTTGATGGGCGATGCGGCAAAAGCAGCTGGGCTTGACTGGGCTGATCTCGGTGAGCCGTGTGGCTTTCACCCTTCCAGCGTGGCTCACAGAACCTCACCGGAGGACAGAGCAGTGGAGACACTTCACGGCACGGGGATGGCTGCTCTGATCAGCGCATTTTTGCTTACCTGCACACCAGCAATTGGGAGAGGAAGCAGCAACCACACACAGTTTTTCAGTCGGGGGATCGTGCAGGGCCCACACATGCGAGAAGGGAGATGCAGGAGGAGCTGCATTAGTGTGACGGGGTGAGCTCTACATGGGTGGCAGCTGGGGCGAGAGCACAAGAGCAAGCCACAGGATTCAGCCGGACCATGCTGCTGCTGGAAGGCACAAGTGGCATTTGGAGCAGCAGTGCAGGGGCGCCACCTGGTGGTGATTGGCAGGAGCGCATGGCAGTGGACATTTGCCTGCAGCACAGGGAGTCTTTAGCGCAGATCCCAGCTCAGTCTTAGGGCCATTGCCTTGGACTTAACTGCAGTAGGCAGCACTAGCACAGACATCCAGCAGAAGGGAGCGACAGTGAACAGGACACCCCATGGCCAAGCAGCTGCGATTCAGTGGTGGGGATGGTGGACCAGCAGAGAAAAAGGCTAGGAAGAGCAGTGGACCGGTGAAGACAGATGGAAAGGGAAAGGAGAAGAAGCGCTAAGACAATAAAAAGAAATCCTGTGGGGGAAGGACCCCGGCAGAATACCGCAGCGCTCAGCGGCGTACTGTGCCTGCAACCAGGCCTGGAATGACTGTGACCGGACCAACAACTAGTGACCTGCCTCTGCTATGCAGTGGGATAGGCAGGAGACTGAGACCCAAGGTGTGCGTGACTTCATGAACCAGGTCAGGGCCTTGGCCACTGTCCATAGAGCGGGATATGTGCAGGTTCTCCTGGGTTCGCTGGATGGAACGCCAACCATGGGCAGATCAACCATGGAGAAGACAGGTGCGAGCTTTACATAGAAACATAGAAAAATGACAACAGAAAAAGACCACATGGCCTATCTAGTCTGTCCTTCCATATCAACAGCTACAACAGTTCACTTTTTTCCTTTAGGGATCTTCTGTGTTTGTCCCATGCTTTTTTGAATTCAGATACTGTCCTCATCTCTACCACCTCCACTGGGAGACTATTCCACGGATCCACCACTCTTTCCGTAAAGAAATATTTCCGCATATCACTCCTGAATCTATCCCCTTTTACTCTCATCCGATGCCCCCTCATAGCAGAACTTGCTTTCAATCGAAGGAGGCTGTCCTGTGCATTTATGCCACAGAGGTATTTAAACATCTCAATCATATCACCTCTATCCCGCCTTTCCTCTAAGGTGTACATATTAAGATCCTTAAGTCTGTCCTCATATGCTTTATAATGAAGACCACTAACCATTTTAGTAGCCACCCTCTGTACTGACTCCATCCTGTTTATATCCTTTTGAAGGTGCGGTCTCCAGAATTGCACAATGCTCCAAATGAAATCACACCAAAGAGTTATAGAGAGGTGCTATCACCTCCTTTTTTCTGCTAGCCATTCCTCTCCCTATGCACTCAAGCATCCTTCTAGCTTTTGCTGTAGACTTTTCTACCTGTTTAGCTACTTTTAGGTCATCAGACACAACCATGCCTAGGTCCGCTCTTCTTTAGTGGACAAAAGTACTTCACCCCCTATACTATATTGCTCCCTTGGACTGCTGCAGCCCAAATGAATGACTTTGCATTTTTTAACATTAAATCCCAGCTGCCAAATTCTAGACCATTCTTGAAGCTTAGCTAGATCCCTCCTCATGTTATCTACACCTTCTTGGGTGTCTACTCTATTGCAGATTTTGGTATCATCCGCAAAGAGGCAAACCTTATCTGACAGCTCTTCCACTATATCACTAACAAAGATGTTAAAAAGAATCAGACCAAGGGCAGATCTCTGGGGCTCACCACTGGTAACTTCCTTCGCTTCAGAGTGAGCTCCATTTACCTGCATCCTTTGTCGCCTCCCACTCAACCAATTTCTAACCCAAGCAGTAACTTTAGGGTCCATACCTAGGATGCTCAGTTTGTTTATAAGTCGCCATTGAGGAACACCACATCTAGGACTCTCCCTCGGTCCAACTCCCTGGGCACCCAGTCAAAGAAATCAATCAGATTTGTCAGACGAGACCTGCCTCTGGTGAATCCATGCTGCCTCGGATCCTGTAATCCGCTAGACTCCAGAAACCTCACTATTTTCTCTTTCAGCAGTGTTTCCAATAATTTACTCAGCTCCGAAGTTAAACTCACCGGCCCGTAGTTTTCAACCACATCGTTACTTCCGCTTTTGTGTAAAGAGACCACATGAGCCTCTCTCCAGTCCTTTGGCACCACTCCTGACTCCAAAGAGGCATTGAAAAACTCAGTCAGTGGAGCTGCTAGAACTTCCCCCAGTATTCTAGGGTGTGTCCCATTGCTTTGTCTACTTTAAGTTTAGCAAGTTTCTCACGAACACAGTCTTCTGAAAATTGTGCAAGATGCCCCTTGCTTCTGTTCCTGTTTGTGGGTATTTTCTGAGGCTACACCCGGTGGCCCTGGAAGGAGGGGTGATTATGACCAGTCCAGCCCTCTGTATAATGATGTAAGTGTGAAGGAGGCAGGGCATGCGGGGGGATGCCTGGTGGGCCATCAGCAGGTAGAAACATGGGGGGGGGGGATAGTTGGGGGTGTGCCTGGGTCTGGGGGCTGTGATGGGTGGACTCAATGGAGGAGGAAGTGAGGAGATGATTGCTGCGGCCCAAGGGTGAGAGTTCAGGGGGATGGCTGGGGGCTACCAGCAGGGCATTGCGGGGCTAATTTAGGCACTAGTGCAGATCATAGTGTTAACAGTATGGCAGCTGGTGAGACCCTGGTGGCACCAAGTTTGGCAGGGGTGGTCGGTTCTGGGTTTCCGAACCCCCTGCTCCCCATTTCATTCTCCAGGAGCACCATTGCCGGGAGAGATGGGCTCTACGGCTTTGGCACAACGCCAGATGTGTGTGTCACAAGAGCACTGGATAGCCACGTCCCAGCAGCACAGAAAGAAAACATCTGGAAGGGCGAGTACGTGGACATTTTCTCACTGCTGATCAAGAGGAACAATGAGGCTTGTGAATTTTGGACTGTTGCAACAGGTGCAAGCTAGTCTCCAAGAAGACCGAGACAGTCTCGGGGACGATTGCGAATTGGTGCTCAGCCTTTCAGGTTCTGGCCAGCGTGGTGGGTGACAAACCTCCAGAGCAGTGTCGTGGTCTCCTCAAATACCAATATAGTATTTGCGAAGCCTTTTGGGTGTACGGGGGCAATGCCTGGCTGGAGTATGATGAGCAGTTTTGTCAGAACATGGCGAGCAACAAAGGGTTGAGCTGGAACAGGAAGGACATTAAACTGTGGATCCAGCTGATGAGACAGGGGTAGTACAATGAGCGGGGGCATAGTACGGAGTTGGGCCAGTAAATATACAGGGGTACTGCAGCCTTTTTGAGGGGATAACAGGCCTAGTGCCGGGGAAGGCACCTTCCAATTACTGCACAGCCACCCCACTTGCCGGGGCATTTGCAGGCTGTACAACGTGTCGCGAGCACTACCCTGGCGGCAAGTAGAGGTCAGGGCAGGTCGGACACAACTATATAGGGATGAGATTGGCCAGTAATCCAGAGGCCCAATTGACTTTTGGTCCTATTAGTTTCCTGGGTCCTAATCTTCAATGAAATCAACTGCACAAAGTGGTGGGAAAATAAAGGCTTTTATTTCCCTTTCTCGCAAAGGTTCAAATGATTGGGCAACAACAACAACGCAAAATGTCCTTACTTCAGGTAAGAAAAAGTAAAACAGAAGTTTAAAGCAAAAACTGTTACTTTCACAGTAGCGATGATATTCACACAAACAAGAATGTTCTAGGCAGCAATACCTATAGCTTACAAGCCTGGCAAGGATTCTAGGCTTCCCGTAGTACAGTACGTACAGTCCATTTCTGTATCTGAAACCTCATCTGCCAGTTCCACTTGCATTGGCTCATAGCCCGAAGCCTCTGACTCTGAGTCCTTGGTTTCAGGAAAGTTATAGTCAGGCTTCTTATATAGCTCCTCTAGCACTGCCCAGTGTTCTGAGTGACTTGTAGGGCGTCGACTCTGTGCCGTTTTGTATTGAGAAAATTCCTCTCTACTTAGAGGTTTTATAGCAGCTTTATAAAAACACTTCTTATTCAAAACTCTCTTATCAGGTAAACTTTTTCTATACCTTGTATCATAAGAATGTTTACCTTGTGAATTTGGCTTCTCTGTTCCAAGTGAAGGTTGAGGCCTGCACCAGTTTCTCTTCTGGCTTGCCCGTACAGCACGGCTTAGGTCTTCAGGCTGTCTCTCATTTACTTTTAGACAACAGTTGCAACAATGCTTTTGCCTCTCTGGGCAAACAGCTCTTACTCCTCTTTGAGCTGAGACCTTCCCAGGTTCTTCATTAGCTCTCAAGCAATCACCTTTCACTCTGGGTGATTGGCTAGCAGTGGAATAATCAGGTTTCCATTCTAACCTCTTTTCCTCTGTTTTGCCTTCTTTCCTGCTGCCTTCACTCCTGCTGCCTTCACACCTGCTGCGTCCTTTCCAGCCGCCTCTCCAGCTGCCTCTCCCGCTGCTTCTCTCGCTGCCCCCTTTTCAGTCTTCCACACCCTCCTTAAGAAGTCCTCCTGCGCTCGAGGATTGGAAGCTGGCTGGCATTACCTCATGACCAGTGGGGCGTGGTTCCTCAGTTACTCTGAAGTCCCTCTTGCTCCCTCTAGCTGGCTCCTCCAGATATTGCAGCTTGTATGTATCTTTTTCTCTGTTTAAAGTATTTTCTTTTCTCTCAACCGGGTCTGCTGGGTGACACATCCCCCTTCTTAAAATATTACGGGCTGGGGAAGCCTCTTCTACGCAGCACGTAATACACGATACCGCGATCTTCTGCAGCTGACTGGCACTATGCTTCACTCGACTGTTATCCGCTTGTATCACTTCTGGGTGGAATATGTTTTCAGCAGAAGCTAGCAAAACTAACCGTTCATGCCAGGGCCGAAGAATGTTGACGTGATAGACTTGTTTATGTCCTTTTGTATCTTGGACCAAGTAAGAAGTAGATCCAATGGGCTTAATTACCGTGTGAGGCCCCTTCCACTGGGCTTCAAACTTAGGTGTAGCTCCCGATACTAAGATCATCACTTTCTCTCCGACCTTCAGTTGTCTGGGTTTTGCATGCCGATCATAGTATTGTTTTTGTTGACTTTCTTTCAGTTTTCTCACCTGCGAACTGGGAGGTTCGTTCCAGGTGAGTTCTTAGGTTCTTCAAAAATAGGGGTACGCCTATTTCCTCATCAACGGGTTCAGTCCACTGTTCTCTCAAGACATCTAATATGCCTCTGGGTGCTCGTCTGTACATGAGCTCATAGGGCGAGGTACCTAATGAACTTTGTTTTCTTTCTCTACAAGCATATAAGATAAATGGCAACATGGTGTCCCACTCCGTCATTTGGCCATCCAAAGCTCGTCGAAGCATTTGTTTTATGCTCTGATTTAACCGTTCCACCAAGCCATTGCATTGGGGGTGCTAGGCGGCAGTCTTTATGTGGTGGATGCCAAAAGCGTCCCAAACCTGAGCGAGGTATTTTGATAAAAAGTTACTACCTCTGTCCGTTAAGACTTCCTGCGGGAACCCCACCTCGCAGAACAATTTGATTAGTTCCACAGCAATAGACTTTGCTGAAATATTTCTTAGTGGCCTTGGGCAAGTCACTTAACCCTCCATTGCCTCGGAAGAAAGGCCTGGCAATCTACTTCCGGTGACACTGCCAAGAAAACCCAGGAGCTTCTGGGTCGCCAGGAGTCAGGACTGACTCGAAGGCACACATTGCATTGGTACTGCCCATGGGAAACGTGTAGCCTGGTCAATAATCACGAGGATGTATTGGAATCCTCTTGGAGTTTTGATAAGGGGTCCTACTATATCTATGGCAAGTCTTCTCACTGGGTCCGAGATTATGGGCATCGGAACTAGTGGTATTTCTGGTGGCCGATTAGGAGTTACTCTTTGACAAGATGCACAGGATTCACAAAAGCGAGTCGTTTCTCGGAAGACTCCCAGCCAATAAAATCTGGCTAAAATTTGATCAAGGGTGCCTTGTGCTCCCTTATGACCCCCTACTGGATGGTCATGAGCCAGACGTAAAACCAGTGACTTAAAAGTGTTTGGGACCACTAACTGCTTCCGAACAGTTCCAGTTCGAAGGTCCTTACTCTCCCGATACAATATGTCCTCTTCCATAATAAATCTGGGGAAGGAATTCTTTTCTTCTCGAGCATGCTCAAGTGCACGAGCTAACGCAGGGTCTGCCCTTTGTTCCATCTTGAAGGAAGGGAACTTTTCCATCAACTCTGCAGGTACCCACGGCATCCCTTTCCCAGCTTCCAGGTCGGCTCTACCTTGAGAGCGGCACCTTCTTTCTCTTCGTCTCTCAGCCTTGGATTTTCTTACCTTCCTCAAGGGGTCGCCCATTAAGTCTTCGTGTGACGGAAGGTCTCCTAAGGAGGTGTCTCTAGAACACGAGGGCTTTTCAGCATCCTGGGTATGCGACCGTGTGGAAACTAGAGCTTCCTTAGGATCTATAGCATCCTTGATATTTTTCTGCTGAGGACTGAGATTTTCAGTAGGGTTATGGCGAATACAAGTGGCACTTAGCGCTGCTTGTGGAGATAAGCCCTCTTTCAGACTTCTCCTGAATTGCGGCCAATCACGGCCTAATACCAGCTCTTGGGGTAATCTAGGCACCACTGCTACTAGCATTTCTTTCACAATGCCTAGTCCCTTAACCCACAATTTATATACAGGATAGCGGGTAGCTGCTCCGTGTATACATTTTATTTTTACGGTACCTTCTGGCTGATCTGGAACTGACGAACCCTGATCCTTGATCACAAACCATAATCTCTTTGAAATCATAGTTTGATCAGCTCCAGAATCCAGGAGTGCTTTTACATTTATTCCTTGAATCTTTACATTCAATACAAAGCCTTCACATATTGCTTTTGGGTTCTCACCCACAAGAGCAGTACTTGAATAACACTCTTGTTTCACATGACCCTTTTTACCACAAGAAAAACATCTCTTAGTATTTTCTTTTACTAAAGGCTTATAACTTTTGAACCAGTATACATGGGTCGTGAGACACTTTCCAATTTCTGCGCCTCCATACCTACTACCAATTTGGGAGTCTCCACCCTGGGTTGGGTGACTCTCCGCTTCCAAATATCGCTCGGTGAGAGCTATTGCATCAGTAGTGGTACGGAAATTCTGCAGAATTAGAAAATTCTGTACTCTACTTGGTATGGCCGACATATACTGTTCCAGTATTATCACATCCATTCAAGTATCTACATTTTTCTTTTCAGGCTGTAGCCACTTGTTTGCTAGACTACGTATCCTATGGCCTAGGGCTTTGGGCGTTTCATCAGCCCTGAGGACAGTAGCTCTAAACATCTTATTATATGATATAGGGGTAAGACCTAAACGATCTCTAATAGCTGGGACTACCTCCTCATAGGTATTAGCTAGAGCTGGGGGCATCGCCCTGTATGCAGCGAGTGCTTCCCCCTTGAGGGACGCTGCAAGGCGAATGGCCCACTGCTCAGGTGGCCATTTAGCAGAGCATGCAATCCTACTGAATGAATCTAGAAAATCATCCACATCGTCATTAGGACTTAGCTTCCCTACAATGAGATCATTGCATGTCCATTGTCCACTTCCTGGGTTGGTTGGTCTGGTTGCCGGCAGCTTCTCCGCGTTGGCCTTTGCCATCGCCTCTCGCTGATGAGCCAACCAGTTCTCCATGGTCTGTAGAACCGGTAGCTGTTGCGCTTGCATGGCTTGGAGGGCTTGCGCTTGGTTTTTCTGCGCGAACTCCGCCTGTTTGTCAAACTGGAGCGCCATCCAGGCACAAAGCTCCTTCGGTTCCATACTGCACCTGTATAAAGGGGCAAGAAAGAAAAAGAAACCCAAGTGTGGCTCTCGTAACAAAAGCTCTTCTTCTTTCCTTTTTTTTTTTTTTCAAACTTCCCCCAGATATCCAACACTACTCAGGCCTATCTACGTTTTACCTGACATTAGTGTTGAATCAGCTCTGGAATATAAGTGCTGTCCCGCTCTGCAGTTCTCCACTTCTGGGGTCGCAACAGGATTTTCACCTTTCAGGATTTTTACGATCCGTTCCGGATTCCGATTATTCCATTCCAGGTTTTCTCCTTCCGATCCGGTTGACAGCAGATCCGTTCCGGGTTTTGTTTTTCCACTCCGGTTTTTCAGGCAGTTCAGTCCGGTTTTTATTTTTAAACTCAGGAGTTTTATTTTTCTTTTCTTTTGCGGTTGTAGGCTCCAATCCAATATCCAACAACTACACCATTTTATGTCGCGAGCACTACCCTGGCGGCAAGTAGAGGTCAGGGCAGGTCTATATAGGGATGAGATTGGCCAGTAATCCAGAGGCCCAATTGACTTTTGGTCCTATTAGTTTCCTGGGTCCTAATCTTCAATGAAATCAACTGCACAAAGTGGTGGGAAAATAAAGGCTTATATTTCCCTTTCTCGCAAAGGTTCAAATGATTGGGCAACAACAACAATGCAAAATGTCCTTACTTCAGGTAAGAAAAAGTAAAACAGAAGTTTAAAGCAAAAACTGTTACTTTCACAGTAGCGATGATATTCGCACAAACAAGAATGTTCTAGGCAGCAATACCTATAGCTTACAAGCCTGGCCAGGATTCTAGGCTTCCCATAGTACAGTACGTACAGTCCATTTCTGTATCTGAAACCTCATCTGCCAGTTCCACTTGCATTGGTTCATAGCCCGAAGCCTCTGACTCTGAGTCCTTGGTTTCAGGAAAGTTATAGTCAGGCTTCTTATATAGCTCCTCTAGCACTGCCCAATGTTCTGAGTGACTTGTAGGGCATCGGCTCTGTGCTGTTTTGAGAAAATTCCTCTCTACTTAGAGTTTTTATAGCAGCTTTATAAAAACACTTCTTATTCAAAACTCTCTTATCAGGTAAACTTTTTCTATACCTTGTATCATAAGAATGTTTACCTTGTGAATTTGGCTTCTCTGTTCCAAGTGAAGGTTGAGGCCTGCACCAGTTTCTCTTCTGGCTTGCCCGTACAGCACGGCTTAGGTCTTCAGGCTGTCTCTCATTTAGTTTTAGACAACAGTTGCAGCAATGCTTTTGCCTCTCTGGGCAAACAGCTCTTACTCCTCTTTGAGCTGAGACCTTCCCAGGTTCTTCATTAGCTCCCAGGCAATCACCTTTCACTCTGGGTGATTGGCTAGCAGTGGAATAATCAGGTTTCCATTCTAACCTCTTTTCCTCTCTTTTGCCTTCTTTCCTGCTGCATTCACTCTTGCTGCCTTCACACCTGCTGCGTCCTTTCCAGCCGCCTCTCCAGCTGCCTCTCCCGCTGCTTCTCTCGCTGCCCCCTTTCCAGTCTTCCACACCCTCCTTAAGAAGTCCTCCTGCGCTCGAGGATTGGAAGCTGGCTGGCATTTCCTCATGACCAGTGGGGCGTGGTTCCTCAGTTACTCTGATGTCCCTCTTGCTCCCTCTAGCTGGCTCCTCCAGATATTGCAGCTTGTATGTATCTTTTTCTCTGTTTAAAGCATTTTCTTTTCTCTCAACCGGGTCTGCTGGGTGACAAACGGGGGACCTGCAGATTTAACAATCTCCAGGAATAAGCAGGAATGTAGTCTTCACATATGGCTATCGTCGGTACCGACAGAGCCTGCACGGGAACACTCCCCAGCGTCCAATTAAAGCTTTTGGGAGCATCCCACAGCGCCTGCGTGCTGCCTTCCCGCCTTTCCCAACTGCCTCTCTCCAGTTCTTCGTTTTCCACGGAGCCAGTAGGTCGTCGTTCCGCAGAAAAATTCCCTTTATTATTCTCTTTTTTGTGGTCGTGTCTGCTTTCGACGCTATACCGGTACCACCATTTTTTTTCTTCTTCTTTTAAAAAAAAATAAAAATATATACTTTTTTTTTTTTCTTCGTCAGGTGCACGCACCTTTTTGGGCCTAGGCTTAAATTTTCCTCTATCATGGAAAAACCCGCTTCCGGTTTCAAGAAGTGCACCAAGTGTGGCGGTACCATCTCCGTCACTGACACCCATGAGTGGTGTCTTAAATGTTTAGTTCCTGACCACTCCATCATGGAATGTATGGCCTGCGCCATGATGTCCAAGAGGGGTCGACAAAACTGAGCTGCTAAGCTCAGTACCCTGTTTCCCTCCGATGCAGCCTCGGTGGCATCAACGTCTTCCAGGGCTTCGTCTTCCTCCCGTGGATCTCAGGTAACTAAACATAAGTCTGGCCGGTCCTGAAAGGGTAGATCTCCTTCCAAGCATCGAGATGCCTCTGGCGTTGCCCTTGAGGATTCTGCACTGGCAAAATTGCCCCGGCGGGAGGCTTCGGCTCCCAAAGCATTATCGGGGCCCCAGGATGTTCTTGAGGCCTCAACCTCGGCAGAACTACTGATGCCATGCTCTGGGGTACCGGCTATTCTCCAGGACCAAGCAGGAAGTCAGTCCTCACATATGGGTGACATCGATGTCGATGGAGCACTTGCGGAGCATTTCCCCAGCTTTCCATGAAAGCCTTTGGGAATGCAGGCACGCATGCGCGGTTCCCTTCCCGCCTAAAGGTGCCATCTTGCTTCAGTCAAATGACATAGCTAAGAACAGCACACAAAAATGTAAAAGAAACTATGTACAACTGCAACTCCAAGGGGAGGAGGGAGGATTGTGACTCCCAAGCTCTGGGCTACCAAGGAACCCAGGCTGAACAAGAGAACTCCCTCTAGTCCCAGCATCAAAGAAAGGCTTTTCACTGACAGAACCTCCACCGGTAGCCCGCTGGAGGGCAGGAGTTGCCTAAACCTCAAAGAGATTCCGGAGTACTGCCTGGCCAAAAGCACTGTCCCTACGGGACTCCCTCTCCAGACAGTAATGGGTCGCAAAAGTCTGGCTTGAAGACCAAGTTGCAGCCCTGCAGATGTCTACCAATGGTACAGAGCGGAGATGAGCCACTGAGGCAGCCATTGCCCTGACACGATGGGCCGTGACCCGACCCTGCAAAGGAAGGTCAGCCGCCCTGTAAGCCCAGGTGATAAAGTCAGCTATCCAGGTGGACAAGGTACGCTTGGACACAGCTAACCCCAAATTATTAGGGTCAAAAGAGATGAAGAGCTGAGTAGCCCTTCTATGTCCCTGCGTACGGTCAAGGTAGAAGGATAAGGCCCTCCTACAGTCCAGGACTGCTTCAGCCTGGCTTGCATGAGGCCTAGGGAAGAAGGCTGGAAGAATCACCTCCTGGTTGAGATGGAAAGAGGAGGCAACCTTTGGGAGGAACGTTGGATGAGTCCTGAGGACTACCCTGTTTCTATAAAATCTGGTGTAAGGCCTGTCACAGACCAGGGCCTGAAGCTCACTCACTCGCCTAGCCGAGGTAAGGGCTACCAGAAAGAGTATCTTCCAGGACAGGAAGCGTAGTGGACAAGTAGCCATCGGCTCATTCAGCTCCCACTCAGGGGCAGGAGGACGGATTGGAGGCTCGAGCAAGAGGAAGCCTCTGAGAAACCGGGACACCAAGGGGTGAACTGACAGAGAATGTCCTTTCACCAGAGAGTGGTGAGCCGCTAGAGCTGAGAGGTGGATCCGAACAGAATTGGACTTAAGTCCCTGATTGGATAAGTGCAGTAAGTACTGAAGCACTACTGGTACAGTACAGGAGAAAGGATCCTCTGTACGTAACTGACACCACACGGAAAACCTTTTCCATTTAAGAGCATAGGTTTTCCTAGTGGACTGTTTCCTAGAGGCTAGGACAACCTCCTCAACCTCCTGAGGTAGGCCCCAGGGAGCCAAAACTACCCTTGCAGCCTCCATGCCATCAAATTGAGAGCTTTGAGATTGGGGTGCAGAAGGGTACCCTGATCCTGAGAGAGAAGGTCTGGTTGCAACCCCAGAGGTAGAGGGGGATCCACTGCCAACTGAAGCAGAAGTGGAAACTAAGGCTGTCTGGGCCACCTGAGAGCCACCAGCAGGACTGAGGCCTTGTCCTGAAGAATCTTGAACAGAGTTCGGGCCACCAAGGACGTGGGAGGAAACGCATACAGGAGGCCCTGAGACCAGGGAATCAGAAAAGCATCTGCTGCTATCCGCAGAGGATGAGGTTGCCTGGAGCAGAACTTTGGCAGCTGTTTGTTCAGAGGACTGGCAAACAGGTCTATGGATGGAAGTCCCCATTTCAGGAAAATCTTTTGAACTAGCAAAGGATGGAGCTGCCACTCGTGGGGCTGCAGAATCCTACTCAACCTGTCCGCCAGGTACTTCTCCTGGCCAGGAAGATATACTGCCTTGAGGAGCATGTTGTGTCTGAGAGCAAACAAGCAAAGGTCCTGTGCCTCCTGACAAAGGAGCCTGGACCCAGTTCCGCCCTGCTTGTTCACATAAAACATGGCTACCTGGTTGTCTGTTTGAACTAGGACAGACTGATGAGCCAGGGTTTGAGTAAAGGTCTTGAGGGCTAACCGAATAGCCCTGAGTTCCAGGAGATTGATTTGCTGTGCGGCTTACCAGGGAGACCACAGACCCTGGGTGCACTTGCCTAGACAATGAGCCCCCCAGCCTTGCAGGGAGGCACCCGTGGTCAATACCACTGTGAACTCAGGGCTCTGAAAAGGTACCCCTTGTAGCAGATTGGGTGGGTACAGCCACCAGCTGAGGGAGTTCAGAAATTGTCTGGACACCCTTATCCTGTCTCTGAGGCTGCCTGTGGCCTGTGACCACTGATCCCCAAGGCACCACTGTGCAGGCCTCTTATGGAGCCTGGCATTGGGGGTCACATGTACTGTCGAAGCCATGTGGCCTAGAAGCCGCAGGCAGAGTCTGGCGGAGACCAGGGACCTGCTGAGAAACTGGTTTGCTAAGTTGATCAGTCTTTGGGCTCTGTCTTCTGGCAAGAATGCCTTTGCAAGCAGAGAGTCCAACCTCGCCCCTATGAACTCCAAGTTCTGGGAGGGGAGCAAAGTGGACTTTGCGAAGTTTATGACGAACCCCAAGCTTTGAAGAAGAGCAATAGTTCTGAGAGTAGCCTGTTGGGCCTCCTGGCACATCTGACCTCTTATGAGCCAGTCATCCAGATATGGGAAGACAAAGACTCCCTGATTTCGCAGGTAGGCCGCCACCACTGCCAGGCACTTGGTAAAGACCCTGGGAGCGGAGGTGAGGCCAAAAGGTAGTACTCTGTACTGATAATGGTTTCCTCCCACAATGAACCTGAGGTACTTTCTGTGGTCTGGATGAATGAGGATGTGAGTATACGCATCCTTTAGATCTAATGAGCATAGCCAATCTCCCTGCTGGAGGTAGGGCAGAAGTGTTCCAAGAGTAAGCATCTTGAACTTTTCCTTCTCTAGGAATTTGTTTAGGTTTCAGAGATCTAGAATAGGTCGAAGGCCACCGGTTCTTTTGGGTACCAGGAAATAACTGGAGTAGAACCCTCGACCGTGCAAGTGGGGAGGCACAGGCTCCACCGCCCTGTCCACCAACAGACCTTGAAGCTCCTGAAGGAGAAGATCTGGGTGCAGGGGAGGCCTTGGAGGCTCCCCTGGGAAGCATGGAGGAGGCAGTTGTTGGAAGTGTAGTGCATAGCCCCTGTGGACTATGCTTAACACCCAACTGTCTCCAGTGATGAGTGGCCACTTGTGGGGAAACAGGGCGAGGCAACCTCCTGTGCAGGTTTGGGAGATCAGGGATGGAGAGGCTATGCCTAAGGAGTCAAAAACCCCCACCCTGCTGAGTGGGAGCAGGGGCCGGAGGCTTGGGGGTCCTCTGCCTACGGGGCCCATTACCCTGCCCCTTGGCTTGCTGACCCTGAGGGGCAGGTTGGGCAGCCTGATATTGTGGGTACTGTTTGTAAGCAGTGCCCTTCCTCGGGTAAAAGGGCTTTTTACCCAAGCCCTCCTTCTTGTGAGAAGGGGCAGAAGTCTTTCTAGACAGCCTTGTCCTCGTGAGGTGCTCGGTCTCGAGCTGTGCGGCCTTCTCGGTCATGGGCTTGCAAAAAAGGTTCTCACCTCGGCAAGGGACATCGACCAACTTGTCCTGAACCCATGGCTTGAGGTCCGATGACTGCAGTCATGCCTGGCGTCGAGCCGCGATGCCGGCTGCCGCAACATGGGCTGAAGCCTCGAAGCCAGGGACATAAACGGAGCATTCCCGGATCCCCGAGAACAAGGACTTGAACCTCTGCAAGGCTTCCCCGGAGAGACCAGCAGAGAACCCGGCCAGCTCCTTGGCCAGGTCTCGCAAGTACATGCCCATGTACATTTAGTAAGACTGGACACGGCAAGCAAGCATCGAGCCCTGGAAGCACTTTCTACCAAAACCATCGAGGTTTCGGGCCTCCCTGCCAGGGGGCACCGCGGAGTACATCTTCTGACTTTTCAGGCGATGCATGGTCGATTCCACCACCATGGAATGGTGTGGAAGCTGCGCCTTTTGAAAGCCAGGACTCTTCCGGAGTCGATAGATCGAATCGACCTGCTTGCTTAGAACCGGCGTCAAGGCCGGTGCCTCCCACATCCGGAAGAGGAGCCGTTCCAGCATCGGAGGAACTGGAACAATAAAGGCCTTCTTCGGAGGAGAGTCGTACTGCAGGGCCTCGAGCTCCTCGGCTCGAGGCTCCTCCTCGGGGTCCGCAGGGATAGCCAACACGGTGGCCATATCCCAGGCGAACTCCGAGAACTGGGTATCCTCCGGAGGGGATCTACTCCGGGGTTCAGACTGCGGTGAGTCCGAAGGGACGCACCGAGTCCTGAAGGTGTCGGGGGACTCCTCGTCCTCCGTCTCCCAGGAGGACTCGTCCGATGAGGAATCGGGGTCTGACCGCGCTGGTCCTGTGAGCACCTGCCCCGACGCCGAATGCACCGGCGTCAACACCCTCGGTCCAGAACTGGAGGTCGAGGGAGACCGCGACCGAGGTCGACCTCGAGCCTTCATGGTCTCGAGTATCGGTTCGGTCTCTGGGGTCGACGTCAATGTCCCAGTGGTCGGGGCAGATGCGCCAGACAGGCGGCCATCAGTGCCCGCTTGTGTTCCATGAAGGCAGACAGTCTGCTCTCCAAGGCTGTCAACCTGAGACCCAGCTCAGGAGACTCAGCAGCCCCCGACTTGGGCCCTGGCGGCGCCGGGCCCGACGTCGGCTCTCTGGGAGGAGAGTCCACGAGGACTACAGGACTTACATGTCCAGCAGACTCCAGCTCCACTCGAGGAACTTTGAAAGGCTTCTCCTGTTCCACAGGCCCGGGGCGACGGTCGGGTGTCTGAGACCTAGCCCTCAAGGAGCCAGGGACCTCTTCCGACGACGCCCTCGTGAGCCGCTTCTTCCTCTTTCGTTCCCGGTCGGGGGACCCCCTGTTCGAGGAGCCCCGACGGTGCTCGGGATCTGATTCCCGAGATGTCGAGGCCTCAGACGAGTTCCGGGCCAAGCCGGAGGCCGAGTGAGAAAAAAGCCTTTCCTTTTGATGCTGACGACTTCACAGTGCCTTGGAAGACATTTTCCCAAATGGTCCACACGTCTTAGGATCGTGGTCAGGACCGAGGCACCGAAGGCAGCAGTCGTGTGTGTCGGTGAGAGACATCAGCTTCTTGCACCGATCACACTTTTTAAAGCCACTGGAAGCCATCGTGGAAAAAAGAGTCCCCGCGAGGTCAAAGGACCGGCCTTCCAGGGAAAAAGAAAAAAAGGGCACGAACACCAGCCACGAAGGGCAAAAACCGAAAAAAGAAGATCGGGCTCGATACCGGTGTACCGAACCTGGCGGGAGGGGAACCGGCGTCGAACCGGAGAAGAAAAATAGCGAAGGATCTCCAAAAAATCTAACTATTTTCTGGGATGACTAGGACACACGTCCGCTAGGCTTCACGGAAAAAGAGAGACTGAAGCAAGATGGCACCTTTAGGCGGGAAGGACTGATTCCTGCTGCTCCTGGAGAACATCTGTTACAGGTGAGTAACTACTCTTTCTCCAGGACCAAGCAGGAAGTCGGTCCTCACATATTCCTTGTACAGGTGAGAATCTGTTCGGCAAAGATTGGCAAGAGAAAGCCAATGAGTTGGATGCTGACAACTCCACATTGGATAGATCCAAGGCCACAGCTGATCCTGCAAGAAAGAAATCTTTCAAGAAACCATTCTTCTCTAAAAAGAAGAGGTTTTATCCTTCTTATTCCCAGCAGGGACGTTCTGCAGGTCACCCTGTCCGGAAGAGTCAGCAGCCTCCTAAACAAAGGAAAGCAAAGACTGCTAAGCCTCAACCGTCTCAGAAGTTTCAGCCTCCATAAGGCCTTTGACTTCCATCTAGAGAACTTAGCCTTCCTGGCTCTCAATGGACCAGAGCCTTCCACCATTCCAGGAAGGTTGTGTCACTTTGCCCCCAGATGGGGGCAGATAACAACAGAACAGTGGACTCTCTCCATTATAAAAGTGGGGTACAAGCTTCACTTTCTTTGCATGCCCCCTCCCACAATGGTAAGACGGTTCAATTCTCAGACCTCTCTCATCAACCTGTTAGATCAAGAGGTCACCATGCTTCTTGCCCAAGGGGCAATAGAAGAGGTACCCATACCTAAACAAGGTGCAGGGTTTTACTCCCCCTATTTCCTTATCCCAAAGAAAACAGGGGGACACAGACCTATTTTAGACCTCAGAGAATTGAACAAATTCCTGTTCAAAGAGAAATTCAAGATGATTTCTCTGGGAACTCTGCTGCCATACATCCAGAGTCAGGATTGGCTTTGTTCTCTAGATCTCAAGGATACATACACTCATGTTCTCATCCATCCAACTCATAGAAAGTTCCTTCGGTTCCTTTTTCAAGGAAAGCACTTCCAATACAGGGTGCTTCCTTTTGGCCTGGCCTCAGCACCAAGGGTGTTCACGAAATGCATGGCTGTGGTAGCAGCATTTCTCCGCACTCTAGGAATATTCGTCTTCCCCTACTTAGACGACTGGCTCATTCGAGCCCCATCAGAGTCAGAGGCCAGGATTTCTCTTTCTTGCACAATGCGTATCCTTCAATCTCCAGGAACAAGCAGGAATGAGTCTTCACATATGGGTACGTCGGTACCGACGGAGCCTGCGTGGGAACGCTCCCCAGCGTCCAATCAGAAAGCTTTTGGGAGCATCCCTCAGCACCTGCGTGCTGCCTTCCCTCCTTTCCAACTGTCTCTCCTCAGTTTTCGTTTTTCCGCGGAGCCGGCAGGACGTCCTCCTGTCACCGCAGAAAATTTTTTCTTTAATTCTTTAATTTTTGTTTTCCTGTGGTTGCGGCTGTCTCCCCGACTCCACCGGTATCGCCGGTGTTTTTTTCTTTTCTTTTCAATTAATCCTGGGAATTTTTTCCCCTCAGTTTCAGTTTAAACTTTTGGGCCTTCAGGCCTCTCCATTATGGAGCCGCCTCCTTCTTTTCCTAAGAAGTGCCTTAACTGTGGCAGTGCAGTATTGTTTTTAGACTCCAAGTCCTGGTGTCTCAACTGTTTGGGTCCTGACCATCCGGAGCCATTAGGCTACAATATTGTGAGAAGAGATTTCCCTTTTTGAGTTTTCCTCGATACCGAGTTCCCTTCCAATGGCAGGGCACCGGCCATTTCTCCTTCTCTACAGGATCAGGTAACCCACAAGCAGTCTGTTAAGACTAGCCAATCCTTGAGTGGTAGGTCTCATGCACAGCATGATGACTGCTCCGGCCTTGCCCTCAAGGATCCATTGGCTCCAAAACCCCGGCGGGAGTCTTCGGTCTCCAAAGCCTTTCAGGGGTTTCAGGTTGTTCCTGAGGCTCACCCCTCACAGAACATACCTGAGCCATGCTCGGTGGTGGCATCCGCTTCAAGCGGTACCGATACCCCGGCATCGGCACTGGTGTTGAGCGATCCACTCTTCACCAGGGATCGTCATCTGGTTTTCTCGGTACCTTCGGGACCAGTCGATACATCCCAGATTGACTTTCCAGTATCGGTATCACCGCCGATACTACCACCGACATCGGTACCTTCTAGACATGCATCGATAGACTCACTTTCCTCGATGCCGAGTCTGGAATCGATTTCCAGTCTGGAAGACTGGGTACTGACACGTCTCGGATCCGATGCTTACCGGTTCCGGATGCTCGGTACCGAGGGTAATTACCGAAGACCTTTGGTTTTCTCGGTACCACTTGAGCAGCCTCCGATGACTGCTTCGCTGTCGGTATCGTCTTCGATTCCGGCACAGCTACCGGTATCGGTATTGGTGCCGATACCTGCAGTAGCATCGGGGTCAGCTCCTTCCATGCTTCTTTCACCAGAGTCGCTCCTTTCTATACCTAGTTTGGAGTCGATACCTGGCATGGACGATGCAGTACTGACTGTCTCACGTCATGACCTCCAGTACCAGCATCCATTCCTTAGGGATCCTTTTCTGCACCGGGCGAGATCTTCCACTTCTACATTCTCAAGTGCCTACTCCGGTGCCCAGGCTAGTTCTTTAGATCTAGCCTGTCCAGGGATGGTTTCTGTTGGAGATCCTTCTTTTCAGAATTTTCTCCTGGACATAGCAACATCCCTTGCTATTCCTACCCCTGGCTATGATCCTGCTCAAGGCTCTCCTTGTTCTGGAGAAAAGGAAAATATAATGCTTCCTTTACATCATTCCTTGCAGGATCTTCTACTAAGAATGTGGGAAGCACCTCTGAGGGTTTCCTCACCTTCTAGAGCAACTGATCTTCTATATCAGGTGCCCCCCTCTCCAGGGTTTCAAAAGACTCAACTTCCCCATCATTCCATTGTAGTGGAATCAGCAATGAGGAAGGTAAAAAGCAAGAAGAAGCATTCTTCTTACCCGCCAGGTCGTGAATCTAGAACACTGGATGCCTTTGGACGTCAAACCTTCCAAACATCTATGCTGGCAACAAGGATTCTCTCATATATTTTTTATATGAGTCTATCCCTTCAGGAGGTCACAAAGAAATTATCTCTTTTGACTCCTTTTTTTATCAGAGCCCAAGGCTGCAGACTATTCCTTACTTCTTAGTCATAGCCAAATATCTCTTGGTTTCTTTCTCGTGCTTCCCTAGACTCTTTTGAGTCTATTAGCAGAACCTCTGCTATAGCCATAGGGGCACGACGTAGAGCCTGGCTCCAAGCTTCAGACTTGAACAAATGGGCACAGCACAGACTGGGTAATACTCCTTGCACTGGAGAAAATCTCTTCAATAAGGAGTCTTTACATCAGGTTGCTCAGTGCTCCACTGACTTCCCTGTTTCTGAAGGCGATCCTAAGCCTTCTTCCCCAGGAGGTAGGAAATGCCCTACCAAACCTTTCCCTAGGAGAAAGAGGTTTTACTCTTCTCCTGCCCATCATTCAGATGTTCCCAAGCACGGGAAGCCTCGTCCTGGTCTGAAGAATCCAAACTCTAGCCAGGCTGAATAAACACAGCAGCCATAGGGTCCTGAAGTTTACAACCTACAGTTGACTTCTTATCAGTAGATGTTTTTTCACTGTTTTTTCATTCAAAACCCTACACAGGGATTCCTTTTCTCAGGACATCCAGTTGCTCCTAGGTGTGCTGAGCTGTCAGGATATTCATGTCTATGGGTCACAGGTTTCTCCTCTTCTTCCTTCCAAGAAGAGAGGTTTAACAACTATCCCATGATAGTTTTCTGTTCCAACATGAATTTTTTTTTCCTTCTACAGACTTACCATATGGTAAGTCATCCTTCATCTCCTGTTTTCTCTACCCTCTTATCCAGGGTTTCCCCTGAAAGAGTGGTACCATACCACTGCAGGGCTTCTTTAGCCTTTCTAGTCATTTCTTTCATTCCAGTGTGGAGTTTTTTCTCTTGAATGAACTCCCTTCTTTTGTCTGGGCAGCTCATCGGACAGGGACAGGAATTTCTCCTCTTTTTCTGTCTGTTCTCTCTGTTTTACACAGAGAGATTCTCTCTGCTGTCTTTTTCAGCAGCTGCCCATGCAGGAGTTCCAGTGATTGGACTACTGGTACTTTTCCACAAGTTTCCAGTCTGGTCTTCCACTACTTCCTGTCTGGCCTTAGTAGTGATTCCAAGATAGTGCTTTCATCAGTCTTGGATAATCCTAATCACTTCAGGCTTATCACACTATCTTCTTTCTTGCCATCTCCAATTCCTTTGGATTTGGCAGCATAGTTGACGTGCAGCTGGTTTTTCCAACAGCCAGTTTTATTTCCCAATTCTCCTGCATAATGCTCTCTGCAATCTTACAGAGAAGCTTTCTACTATGGGCCCTTGCTAGAGAGCATGGGGTTTAGTCTGTAATGACTATTCTATTTGGTTGGAAAAGGCTTCCTCAGTCATTTTCCATGACTGTGAGGGTTCTCCACACCCTACTATCTCCTTTTATAATACAGGACATAAGCCTTTTCTACGTGAACGTCAAAAGAGTTCTCCAATTCCTACAAGGAATATGCTCTTTTTTCCTTGCAGCTTGTCCTCATGGTATCCTACTCCTTCATGGACAGCACATATTTAACTAATAACGCATGATACCCCTTGTGTCCCTCCAGTGGGTCAACCTGGTATCTCATCCTATGCGTTTTCTGTTCATTTACCATGCGAGAGTTCTACAGGACTCAGGACTTGCTGTTTATAGACTGATATTATCCTCTGTTTTTTCATGCAACCATCCTGGTTATTTCACTGGATAGCATTCCTGCACCATCTTAGCCAGGGGGAATAGATTCTCTATATATCTTCTCAAGTAGGTTCCACCTTCTTGTTATTAGATGAATCTTTCCTCTTCACATCTCCCATGTGCATGTTATGATGGGCATATCTTTATCTGCTTAATTGCAGACATTTATCTTTAGATATATTCATGTGTGTATATATCTCTATATACTTCTCTATAGATACATATGTCTGTAAGCTGCGTGTGCATATGTTATGCCCCTCCAGATCTCACTATAGACATATATATATCCATATATATATATATATTGTCACACGGCTGCCTGGGTGAGAATCTTCACAGTCTTGGCAAGTGCATATATCTATATGATTTGCAAGGGATTGTGGGCAATGCAGTTCATTCACACCAGACACAGCTGCTGACAATAATTTAGTTGTGCTCAAGTGTTAAAGCCAATAAGATATTTATTTATGGGGTTATTTCTCCCAACACAGATATGCTTGGTAGCACATAAATCAGGTTACTTGCTTCCAGTGTTTAACTTGGAAAAACAAAGTCAAAATCAGGAAAACAACATTCAAACTTGTCAGGCATTAGCTAATGTTTTCTTAGCATATATCAAACAACAAACGAAAAGCCACAAAGAAAGAAAAAAACTGTTCTTTTCAGGTTAACTTCTGATAACTTCCCACATAGATTCAGAAGTGATTCTCTCCTAGCTCACAAGCAATTAGGTAAGGCTCAATTGCTAGCAGTTATCCAGCTGAAACCCCTTAGCTGGCTTGCTTTTTACAGCGTGGCCAGAAATCCTACAAAGGAGCTTTTCTGAGTAGATTAAAGAACAAGTTTGTATTTCTTTGTGATGGTTGCTGTACTTTATAACAGAAAATCACCAAAGGAGTTTAGACAGAGAGCAGTCCATGTAAACAGATTCTTCATCTGCTATCATTCCCCCTTCTTCAACAAGCATGGGTTCAATATCATGGATTGGCACAGATGAATGTCCCAATGGAGCACTTTCAGGAGAATACTTGTTTCCCTGCTGTCTTTCAAGGTTATAGCTAGGGCATAGATCAGTGTTCATACCTGAGCTTCCATTGCTGTTAGAGTTCCTCTCTATATAGCCTGGCCAGTATGTAGTCCAGTTCTTATGTCCAGCCTTCCAATCCAGATCCCTGGACACTGGATCTCTCTTCACATACCTTCTGGCACGGGTCTTAGGGTCCCTTCCACGTGCAGCCGTCTCCCTCACAGGTAGCGTCTGGAGATTCCTAGCTCTGCAGCACCATTCCTCTGGCTTTCCCCGGTCCAATGGTGTATGCTGGCCCTTGAAATGCCTCCCAGTATACGTACTGCTCTGGACTCTTCTAGACCTCTCAAAGGCTTTTCTCTTCCTTCTTCCAAAGGGTTTCTTTCCCTCTCTGTCCGTCTGGTTTGGCTTCTGCTTCTGATGATCTTTCAGATGAAACTGATGATCAAGCTCAAGCTGATTCTCAGGATAAGGATAATTCTCTGTAGAATAAACTCTACCTTTATTCTGCTTAGATGAGTGCTCCTCCCTAATACAGCGCAGCTGTGCTGAATCAGGCCCTGCCCTTTGAGATGAGTGCTTAGGGATTACCTCATAGCCCTCCTGATTGAACACACGTTTCCCCACCTCAGCTCCTCTAATGGCTGTTGGAAACCTGGTGCATTCTGGGACTGGTAGTCTTTTATGGGAAAATTCTGTTTTCTTATTTCTACCAGAACTGACAGGTTGCTTATTCAGAGTCACATCACCTTTTCTATAGCTCCTTCCTGAGCTATGATAAGCTTCTTTATCACATACCCCCCTGCTTAAGTTATTACGGACTGGTTTAACTGGTGAAACTTCTTTTCTACAGTCCGTAATACCTACGAGAGTGTTATCTTTTTGAAGCTCACTTACTTCCTGACTGGCTTCAGGGTCATTATTATTTACAGGCCTCTCCTTCCAAGACTTAAGTACATTAATATGGTAGGTCTGCCTACGCCCTCTTGCATTTTCTACCATATAAGACACTGGGCTCACTTGTTTAACAACCTTCCATGGCCCTTTCCACTGTACTTCAAATTTTGGGGCTGTACCTGCTACTTGAACCAAAACCTTTTCACCAATGCTTAATTGGCGTCTTTTGGCCTTCCTATCATACCACCCTTTCTGACGAACTTGACTGCCCTGCAGGTTCCTCTTAGCAACCTGCGAGGTCCTTTTCAAACGTGCTCTCAAGTCACGTAGAAACTGTGGCACCTCCACGGTTGAGGATGGGAAGAAAGGAGTGGGACTTGGCCATGGTGTGGGCCAGGATCGCCGAACCAGGCAACAGGAACGATGGTACCCTCGAGTGTTATGGTTATAATTGTTAACATTGTAATAGTTCTGTAGCCGCAAGCTGTGGCCATCAAGATCCACTAATAAAGCAGTTTGCAAAGCAATGGATCGGGGCAGTTTTTTGTGGCATGCGGGTATGGGAAATAGGGGGGGAAAGGGGGAAGACGGAGGCTCGCAGCCAGTCTGGTGTACCCAGTGTTCTCTGTGAACAAGCAGGAAGTCAGTCCTCATATATGGGTGGTGTTGGTGCCAACGGAGCCCGCGCAGAAGCATCTCCCCAGCTCTCAATAAAAGCCTTTGGGAGATGCATCATGCACGCGTGGTCCCCTTCCCACCCAAGGGTGCCATCTTGCCTGAGTCTCCTTTTTTCCATGGAACTCTCCAGATGACTGTCCAGTTACCCCTGGATAAAGTGTGATTTTGATACATTTTTTTAATCTGGTTTGCATACCGGTTCTTTCATGCCCCCAAGCAAGCACACCTTGATGTTGCTCTTCAGGTTTGTTCCTTTGTTTTTTCTTTTTTCGTTCAAGGTACCCTTCGGCCAGCGTTTGCACCTTTTATCAGCTGAAGACCTTGGATCCCTGCTGGGTAGCAGCAGAGACCCCTTTTTCCTGATGGCCTCCAGCAGATTCAAGAAGTGTGATAGATGTAGTAAGGTGATGTCTATCACTGATCCCCACAACTCTTGCCTCTGGTGCCTCAGCTCGGAGCATAATGATGCGGACTGCAAATTCTGCAGAGCCATGACTACAAAGGCCCTTAAGAACTGTCATCAGCAACAGGAGAAATTTTTTCAAAGATCCGACTCCGTGCCAGAGTCTCCGGTGACAACCCGCTCCAGGGCCCACTCTGGTACCTTGGTGCACCGCAAAGCCTGGGCCATCTAAGAGACCCGTGGCCATGACTTCGAGGAAATTCCCAGAGGTAGAATGCAAGAAGCAGAAGTTTTCCGAGGACTCCTCGGAGACCTGGTCCAGAAAGATGGGCAAATCCCACTCCAGGCCAGTAGTCTCTGGCGTGAGTCAGAGGGGGAGCAGCCTCTTAAGCAGCCCCGGAAGGAGTCGTCGATGCTCACTAACCGGCCTCAAACGCCTGAGGCCATCATTGTTGAGGACTCTCCCTCGACAGAGCCGGCGCCGGGCCCGAAATCCTCGGTGTCCATGCTGAAGGCTGCGGAGCCAACTAGCATGGAGACCAGGATGGTGGCCCTAGAGTGCACAGTACCTGTGCCCTCATGGCCCAGCAGTGGGCTTACTTGACTAGTTCATCCACCCTGATGACGGGACCCTTGACATCGAGGGCTTCTCCACTGGCCTCGAGAAAGCCATTGGCGTCAGACCAGGTCACAGTCCCAGTCTTCGGATCATCATTCCTTCTCGGCAAATGCATGTGGCTCTGATCAAAGGTCCTTTGGAAGACCCAGTTCCCATAGCTCTGACCTCGACTGTAGCGACCGTGAAGCCTTGAAGTCAATCTCCGACTTCCAGTCTGATTGGGAGACCGAGGACGGGGACACTTGACACCACCGAGATGTGCCCTCAGACCCATTCCCCCCCCCCCCCCCCGGCATCCCAACGTCGGTCCCCCTCTGAGTATGTGGTGTTCCTCGATTTTGTGTGGGATATATTTAAGGCGCTTGCTATCAAGACCGAGCCGGAGGAAGACCCCCCCCACACCAAGGTACTGGAGATCTTCCAGTATGAGGCCCCTCTGAAGGAAGCTCTCATGGTGCCTGTCCCTCCGATCCTCGAGCACCTCCTTCTTGGCGTGTGAGACACCGGCATCTGCCCATCGTCAGCAGGTGGCTCATTGCCATGTACCGAGTCTGCCAGGGCCCTGGGTTCCAGAAGGTCCAACTTCCGCACAACTCAATAGTCGTGGAGTCTGCCATGCACAGGCTCAAAAGCCAAAAGACCCACTTCTTGGTTCCTCCCGGCAGCACCTGGGGTTTATCATCAACTACCCCAGGTCCCACCTCTCCCCGTCCCAAGCCCTGGAGTTCATAGGGGCTGCAGAGGTGCAGCACTGCCGGTCACCACCTGCCCGGCCTTTCCTCCGCTTACTAGGCCACATGGCCTCCATGGTCCATGTGACCCCCACATGCCCAGCTGCACATGAGAGCAGCCCAGTGGTGCTTCCGATCTCAGTGGACACAAGCCACGGGACAGAGTGAGAGTGACCCATCAGTTGGCGAACTCCCTCAGCTGGTGGTAGATGCCCCGCCACCTTCAGGCAGGGATACCTTTCCAGACAGCCACCCCTCCCCCAAAGGATCCTCACCACAGACGCCTTCCTACTGGGCTGGGGAGCACATTGCGAGGGCCTCCAAACACAAGGCACCTGGTCCATGACGGAATCCCAGATACAAATCAACTTTCTGGAACTCCGGCCGATATTCCTGGCCCTCCAAGCCTTCCGCCACTGGCTTCAGCACAAGTCTGTGCTGGTGCAAACCGACAACCAGACTGCAATGTTCTATGTGAACAAGCAGGGGGGCACAGGGTTGTACTTCTGCCAGGAGGCGGTAGCCCTCTGCTCCTATGCGGCACACAACGGGATGCTCCTAACAGCGGCCTACCTCCTGGGCAAAGACGATGCCTTGGTGAACAAGCTGAGCAGAGTTCTCCAGCTGCATGAGTTTTGCCTGGATCCCAAAGTCACCTCCTGGCTTTTTCGACTTTGGGTCATCCCCCTGGTAGACCTGTTCACCAGCACGGACAACGTGCAGTTGCCCTGCTTCTGCTGCCACTAGCAGCACCCATCCCAGGTGGCGGCAGACGCATTCCTCATTCCATGGACGGAAGGCCTCCTTCACGCCTTCCCACAGACACCGCTAGTCGCTAAGGCTGGACGCGACCGGGAGTCACTAATACTGATAGCCCCCAGGTGGCCCAGGCAATCCTGGTTTCCGCTACTCCTCTCCCTGGCATTGTCGTCACCAATTCCCCTGGGCTGAATCCCAGGACTACTCTCACAAGAGCAGGGCTCTCTACTGCACTGCAACCTGGGTTCCCTGTCACTCACAGCTTGGCTGCTGAAAGGGTAGCTCTAGTTCCCTTCAACCTCCCATGTGATGTGGAAGAGGTTCTTCTGGCCTCTTGCAAGGCTTCCACGAGAAGGGTGTACACCTTCAAATAGCATTGATTCTCAGTGTGGTGCGCCGAGAAACTGGTGAGCCTGCTCTCCTGCTCGATACAAGTGGTTCTCCAGTACCTTCTCCACCCGTCGCAGGTGGTACTAAAGTCTAACTCAGTCAGAATGCACATGAGTGCTATCACAGCATACTGCCATGCCACTGAGGGCAAACCCCTCTCAGCTCAGCCTCTTGTATCCCGGTTTCTATGGGGCCTCATGCTATCCAGGCCCCCCATCCGCCCACCAGCAGCAGAGTGGGATCTCAACATGGTGCTCTTGCAGCTTACCAAGCCACCCTTTGAGCACCTGGCTGCCTGCTACTTATGATACCTCTCCTGGAAGGTCTCTTTTCTTGCAGCACTCGCATCGGCTCGCAGCATCAGTGAGCTACAGGCTCTGATGGCAGAGCTTCCCTACACGAGGTTCTACAAGAACAGGTCTTGCTGCACACACACCCCAAGTTTCTCCTGAAGGTGGTGTCCTCCTTTCCACCTCAAGCAGAAGGTGGTGCTCCCCACCTTCTTTCTGAGGCCTCATGCTAGCAAGGCGAAAACAGTCTCCATACTTTGGATTGTAAAAGGACCCTGTCCTTCTATCTGCAACTGACCCAGGGCAAAGTGCCTCAGCTTTTCA
Source organism: Ichthyophis bannanicus (assembly GCA_033557465.1). Taxonomy (NCBI): domain Eukaryota; kingdom Metazoa; phylum Chordata; class Amphibia; order Gymnophiona; family Ichthyophiidae; genus Ichthyophis; species Ichthyophis bannanicus. Next base: position 421,244,124 of record CM066031.1, on the reverse strand, counting down.
TATCCTATGAACCCAGCTGACTGGGACTCCCAGTGACTAAGCGAACTCTGTCTCCTGGGGTGGTGGATTCCATTGTCCTTGCCTATGAGAGGGCAGGAATCCCACAGGATCACAGCACACTGAGTCAGGGCCATGGCCACCTCCGTGGCAAACCTGCGTTCTATTTCTGTGATGGAAATCTGCCTGACTGCCACCTGGTCTAAGGTCCATACCTTCGCAGCTCACTACTGCCTGGAGAGGGAGTCCTGCCGGGGCATTGCCTTTGGCCAGGCCTTACTCCATAATCTCTTCAGGGTGTAGACAACTCCTGCCCTCCGACCCCTCTATGTTCAGGCTACCGGAGTGTTGTTTTCTCCGCCAGGCGCTTGGGTTTTGCGAGAGTGTCTCAGTAGGGACTCAACTACTGCTGATCATGGCTCGCCCTTTGCAGGTCGCCGTGGCATTTTTACAGGTTCTCATTAGCCTGTAGCTGGGGAGTCCCATATGTGAGGACTGATTTCCTGCTTGTTCCCGGAGAAAGCGTAGTTACTCACCCTGTAACAGGTGTTCTCCGTTGACAGCAGGAATCAGTCCTCACAATCCTCCCTCCTCTCCTTGGAGTTGCTTCTTTACCATTAGAAAACAATATCTTATTTGCATTTTTAAAAGATAAGACTTGCTTGAAGTAATTACATACTAAAATCTCAGGTGAAAGCAAATGGCAAACAGGAAAGTTCAAGAAATGCTAATGTTTTTATTTACATTGGTTTTCAATTGCTTCAAGCTTTCGATGGGTAAGATGATGAGACTTGGATGCTTCCAGCTGCTTGACCAGCTTTTCCAAGTCCTCCCCAACCACTAGCTTCCCCTTGAAAGGGAGTCCGGATAAGTGAGGATCTGCCTGCCCTGAAATGAGATGTCCTCCGAGCGAGAGGAAGGTGAGGAGCCAGAGAGCCTTGAGGCGGAAGGACCATGCCTGCTGAGAAGATAGTCCAGATGCTTGGAGCTCTCTTTCAGTTCTGGCTGTCCTGCTAGCGGGAGGAAGACCAGTCACTAGGGAATACCCCTTAGGATGCTGTGGTTGACAGCTCCAACAGACAAGTGGAGGGATCCTAAACAGGGGCGCTGCCTCTCTCTCCAGCCGACCCATCACTGCCTTCAGAGTTGAAGATGTAGAAGGAGGCATCCATGTTCACCAACTACAAGGACGACACCTCATGGAGCGAGCAGAAGCTTCTATGCCAGAGGGCAGAGGAAGGGATAGCAAGTGAGCGTCTCTGCCCAGCAAACAGGCATCTACTTGAAGCAGGGAGGCCCCCAGAAGACAAGCCCTTTTGTTCAACCAGGGTGCATAAGAAAGCCAATCATCTAGCGTGTGCACCTGAGATGCTGAGTGCTGTGGATAGTGCCCAGATAGCACGCTTAGGGTGCATGAAAAAGGCATGCAGACACCATGCATGCGGCCACACCCAATGTACCGATACGCATAGCGAGGGACGAGGATTAAGACACAGTTATGCACCAGCAGCATACGCGCATAGCACAAGTATGAGGCAGGAACCCACCGGAAAGAACCACAATCACCAACGGCTCTGTTCCCATCCCTGACCAGCGCTCCACTAAGCAACCGAAGTCATGGGCTCCCACAGACAAGCTAAAAAAAGTAGAGAAGTGTAGATTCAATACATAAAACAGGAACTTAGATTTGGTACTCACCCCTTAGAAACTCAAACAGTAACGGTACCGGGCTCAGTACTACTCCCCTGCATCCAAGTACCTCTAGAAACCTTTGTCCAATCTTGAGAGGAGGAAGAGGAAGGGAAGAGGGGCACTGAGGCTGTGCTAGGCTCAGGATCCTGATCTAACAATTCTTGCTTTTCAACTGGCCTTTAACAGATAAGAATGGGGAACAGACACCCCTCCCCTCCTCATATGGCAAACCCAGGAGGGCACCAGTTTTAAGGGTGACCCAATGGATGCCTCCAATGTTGAGCTCGTGAGGAAGTCACCCCTAAGAAAGGTGACTCACAAGCTGAATCAACTTTTTTTCAAAATTTTTTACAGAGCCATTCAGATATGTCCACATTCTGCTGGAAACGGAGAAATACTGGGGTAGTATGCTCTTTAGCTGATCTAGATATAGTACAGGATGAGGTCATCAGAAACATTTGAATTTTTTTCTGTCTTCACCTCTGCTGGTAGGGGAACACAACCCACTTATCTGGACTGGCCTAGCAGGACTCAAGGAAAGGACATTATCCGGTAAGTACAATGTGACCTTCACTGCATTCTGAAATTTTGTTGCAGGAGGATGTGGTAAAAGTAGTTAGCATAATTGGATTTAATAAAGGATTGGGCAAATTCCTGGAGGAGAAAACCATAAAGTGTTATTAACAAGGTTGACATGGTGAAATTCATTGATTGTAGGACAAACCAGACATTTTGTGGTATTGGTAAATAATGCAAGTGTACACTTGTTTTTCTCTGGGAACAAGCAGGAAGTTAGTCCTCACATATGGGTGACATCAGTGCCGACGGAGCCCTCACAGAAGCATCCCCTCAGCTTTCAAAGCAAGCTTTTGAAGATGCCACCACATATGCATGGTCCCCTTCCCGCCCAAGGGTGCCATCTTGCTCAGTCTCCTTTTTTCTGTGGAGCCCTTCGGACATCTGTCTGGTCTTTCCCCAAAAAAAGTTGATTATTTGACCTGAATTTCATACTCATCTCTAGTAGTGCACCGGTACTCTTCCCACCACCTGAGCTTGCTGCCTCGGTATGGGCTTTTTGCTGTTTTTTCCCCTTAGTGCCTTCATGCCTTTTTTCTAACTGGCAGCACCATGGGTCATCGACCTCGCTGGGGTTCTTTTTTCCACCATGGCTACCAGTGGTTTTAAAAAGTGTAATCAGTGTGCCAAAATAATATCCCTGACAGACACATATGACTGCTGCCTTCGCCGACTGGGGCTCGATCATGGCCCCACAGCCTGTGGCCTCTGTAAAATGATGATGTCCAAGAAGGACCTCAAGAGTCTCCAGCAGCAGCATGACAAGTTCTTCCCGGAGTCCCCAGTACCTCCGAAAGCCAGGGTCTTGTCTAAAGCCACGGCATCTTGGAGTGATCCTAAGGATGCCGAGCAGCATTGTTGTTCTTCAGAGAGGGGGGTCTCCCTCGGGAGAACCCAAGAAGAAGGCGGCGTCCCTGGACGGCTCCGACAGGCCGGGTAATCCCCGAGCCAGGTCCCGCAGTCCTAGACACTCGTCCGAGGGATCAGAGAGGGAGTGGCCTGCGAATATCCCATGAAAGAACTCGACCTCGGACCGGCCTTGGTCGCCAGACACCATTCTCGTCAAGGATTCCTCCTCAGGGGAACCGGTGTCGGGCCCAACTCCCTGGGTGCCCACGCCAATGGTTGCAGAGCCTTCTGGCCTGGAGTCCAGGATGGCAGCCCTAGAGCACAGTTTGTCTGCCTTCATGGACCAGCAGCAGGCACTGTTGTCCAGTACTACCGGTTCCTCTGCCCAGATTACCAGGCCCTCGACATCCAAGACATCCCCAGAAGCCGAGTCTATCCTTGAGACCCTTTGGCCTCAAGTCAATCTTCAGCCGAGATCTCGATCCAGTTCCCGCTCAACAAGACCGCAGTCATCCCCAGCCAATGCGCTTGGCGCCAGCCGCGGGGCACTTCAAGGGCGCGGGCCAGGGTCAACCCTGGAACTCATGAGCCAGTCTTCCCTTGACGGACTGTTCCGAGTGGGAGATAGAGATGAGGAGCCGCCAGACACCCGTTGCCACCATGACATTCCTTCGGACTTCCCTCCTTCCGAGCCCAGCAGCGGTCCCTGCCCGAGGACATGACGTTCCTCGACCTTGTCAGGGACATATCCAAGGCTCTAGCATTCCCGACAGAATCGGGGGAGGATCCTCAGATGGAGGAGTTAGAAATCCTCCAATACGATGCCCTCCCCCAGGGAATCATTCCCGATGCCCATCCCACCCATCCTGGAATGGCTAATGCCTCCGCATGTGGGAAACACTAGCATCGGTGCCAGTGGTGAGAAAGCGGCTCGACTCGATGTATCGAGTCCGCCAGAGCCCAGGCTTCCAAAAGTCACAGCTGCTGCACAACCCCATGGTGGTGGAGTTGGCCATGCGTCAGCTAATGAGTCAGAAGATGCACTTCTTGGTGCCCCCCGGTAGGGAGGCGCACACTTTGGATGCCCTCTACAGAAAGTGCTAGCAGAGCTCGATGCTTATCAGCCACATCCATGCCTACCAACTGTACATGGGCATGTACCTGGGAGACCTGGCAAAGAAACTCAACGACTTCTCAGCTGGCCTCTCTGAGCACCCCCTGCAGCGGTTCAAGAACCTGGCCAAGCCCTATCCGTGAGTGCTCCAAATTTGTCTCAAGCAGCCTATGATGGCTTCGAGTCGGTGACTCGAGTAGCGGTGGTAGGCATCGGTGCCTGACGCCAGAGTTGGCTACAGTTGTCCGATCTTGAACAATGGGTTCAGGACAGATTGGTCAATGTTTCCTGCCAGGGAAAGAACCTCTTTGGCAAACCCATGACTGACAAGGCTGCCGAGCTGGAGACAGAGTTCATGACGAGAACCAGGTTCTCTAAAAAGGCCGCTGCCCCTCCCTGTCGGAAAGGCTCGGGTAAAAAGCCCTTCTACCCGAGGAAAGGGGCTGCTTGCAGAAACTACCCACCTTTTCAGGCCTCCCCGGCTCCACAGCAGGGTCAGCAGGCCAAGGAACATGGGCATCGCCCTCGTAAGCAGACAGCCCCCAAGCGCCGGCCCCGGCCTCGGCCTAGCCGGGGGGGGGGGGGGGGAGCTTTTGACTCCTTGTGCATAGCCTCTCCACCTCAAGGAGGTCAGCAGCCCACAGTGGGATGTCTTGTACACTATGCCCAAAGGTGGCCAGCCATCACCACTGATTCCTGGGCACTTCAAGTGGTCAGGGATGGTTATCTCCTCCATCTGATTCAGACTCCTCCCTCTTACTTTCCAGGAGAGCCCCCCAGGTCTCCCCTTCACCGGGACCTTCTACTGAAGGAACGCGCAGGTTTTCTTCCTTTATCGAGAGTTTCTTGACTGGCTTCATGCCCTTTTTCCCTGGCTGGGCCTGAGGCTTTTGACCTTGCGGGAGCCATCTTCCCCACAATAGCCTCTGCCAATGGCTTTAAGAATTGTGACCGATGCGCCCACACCATGTGGCGCACCGACCCACACAACTGCTGCCTTTGATGACTAGGGCCGGACCATGACCCCTTAGACCGATCTCTGCAAGAAGACGACTTCCAAGGCCATTGAGAGCCGTCAGCAGCAGCGGGGAGTCCTTCTTCCAACAGACTCTGCACAGACGTCTCCGGTGACACCGTACTCTAGGGCCCCCTCCGGAACTCCAGGGAGACTGTGCTGCCTCAGAGCCATGAGGCCGTGGTTCCTGCAGCTGGACCTTGGAGAAAGAGCCCAAGAAGAGCCGGAAACCCTCAAAGACCACGCAAGCCGATGATCCTGGGAAAGTGGGCAAGTCCCACAGTCCCTGGGCCTGCAGTCCCTGTCGTGAGTCTGAGGGGTAGGAGTGGGAGCAGCCCACCAAAATAACCCAACAGGAGTTGTCGGCATCTGGCGACCAGTCTCTGACCCCCGAGGCCATCCTGGTTGAGGACGACGACTCAACGGATCCGACGTCAGACCTGTGCCGAAGGCTGTGGAACCATCTGGCCTCGAGACCAGGGTGATGGGTCATCACTTTCAACTACTAGGCCCTTGTCCTCGAGAAATTTCCTGGAGGTTGAGCGATCTTTGAGCACCACCAGCCTCAAGAGGTTACTTGACACCGGTCCCAGTCTTGGTTCCTGGTCCTTGGACTGAGGTCATCCTCGATGAGTGCCTGTGGTTCCGGGGGGCCATCAGTCTCAGGGCCCGGCCCCTGAGCCCAGACCACCCTGACACCACCAATTACGAATCAGACTGGGAGACAGAGGACTACAAATCCCTGGATACCTATCATCGCCAGGGTGTGCCTTTTGACCCATCTCCCTCTGAGACCCAGCAGTTGTCTCCACCCAAGGACATTGCTTTTCTGGACTTCATTTGGCATGGCCATGGCACTGGCCTTCAAGACAGAGTCTGAGTAGGACCCACAGACCAAGGAACTCGAGATCCTCCAGTATGAAGGCCCTCTGAAGGAGGCACACTCAGTGTCCATTCCCCCGATCCTGGAATGGCTGCTCCTCCGCATGTGGGAGACCCCTGCATCGGTGCCCATAGTGAGCAGATGACTGGACTCGATGTACTGGGTCCACCGGAGCCCTGGCTTCCAAAAACTCCATGGTGGTGAAGTTGGCCATAAGAGCTTGAAGGCTCACTCCTCGGTGCCCCCGGGTAGGGAGGCCTGTGCCTTGGATGTTCTGGGCAGGAAGTGCTACCAGGTCTTGATGCTTAGTGGCCGTATCCAAGCATACCAGCTGTACATGGACATGTACCTGAGGGATCCAGCGAAGGAACTCGCTGAGTTGTTGGCTGGTCTCTCCAAGGAACCCCTCCAGCAGGTCTGGACCCTAGCCTCGGGTGACTGAGAGTGCTCCAAATTTATGACTCGGGGGGCCCATGACTGTTTCGAGTCTGTGGCTAGAGTAGCTACGTTGGCTACAGTCTCCCAACCTGGATCAATGGATTCAGGACAGGTTGGTCAATGTCCCTTGCCAGGGAGAAAATCTCTTCAGCAAACCCATGACTGAGAAGGCTACAGAGTTGGAGTCCGAGTTCTTGACGAGGACCAGGCTCTCCAAGAAGACCGCTGATCCTTTTCCACTGGAAGCATTCGGGTAAAAAGTCCTTCTACCTGAAGAAGAGGAAGGCTTATGGAAACTACCCATAAGCCTAAGGCTCTCAAACCCCAGGCACCAGCTTCTGCGCAGCCTGGTGGGGGTTTTTGACTCCTTCAGCTTAGTCTCTCTTCTCCCAGGAGGCGCAACTCACAGGGTGGTGTCTGGTTCTCTATGCCCACCAGTGGCCATCAATCACCACCAACCTCTGGGCACTGCAGGTGTGAGGGAGGGTTACCTCCTCCACCTGGCACAGGCATCCCCTCTATTCTTTCTGAGAGAGAGCCCCCCAGGACTACCCTCACCATACTTTTCTACTGCACGAGCTCGCAGGCCTTCTCGAGGACAAGGCGGTGGAACCGGTACCCACTCACCTCGAGTGCAAGGGGTTCTACTCCCAGTACTTCCTCGTATCCAAGAGGATCGGAGGCTTCTGGCCCATTCTGGACCCGCGGGATCTAAACAGGTTCCTGGTGAAGGAGAAGTTCAAAATGCTTTCCCTTGGAACACTGCTGCCATACCTCTAGCCAGGAGACTAGCTGTACACCTTGGACCTAAAAGATGTGTACACACGCATCCTCATCCATTCCAACCACAGAAAATACCTCAGGTTTATGGTGGGAGGCAGACATTACCAGTACAGGGTGCTACTCTTCGGGCTGGCCTCTGCACCAAGGGTGTTCACCAAGTGCTTGACGTAGTCACGGCCTACCTTCGTCTTCCCCTACCTGGATGATTGGCTCATAAGAGGCCACACTGCCACAGAGTTGCAACACACAACTGCCCGCACCATCCTAATCCTGCAGCACTTGGGGTTAATAATAAGCCATCCAAAGTCCCATCTCCTCCCACCACAGTATCTGGAGTTTATAGGGGCAAGGCTAGATACCATTCAGACCAAAGCCTTTCTCCCTTGGGACAGGTAAGATTGCCTCAGGGCACTTGCCACGGTCATGCAGCGCCAGCACTCTGTGCCCATTCGCCTTCTGCTCCGCCTGTTGGGTCACATGGCATCCAGTTTGTTACCCCAGATGCCTGCCTTCACATGAGGGCAGCTCAGTGGGGCCTCTGCTCCCAGTGGACCCAGGCCACAGGCCAACTGTGAGACAGAGTGGTGGTGACCCACCAACTGACCGACAATCTCGCCTGTGGCTCTCTGCTTGTATGCAAACTGCCACGGGATGCTCCTGCAGGCAGTGTATCTTCCAGGCCAGGACAATACCCTGGCGGACAGGCTGAGCAGGTTCCCCAGCTACACGAGTGGCAGCTAGACCCCAGAGTGGCCTACTGGTTTTCCCAACTCTGCAGGCTCCATGGATAGATCTTTTTACCAGTCCAGCCAATGCCCAGCTGCCTTGCTTCTGCTTCAGGCAGCCTCACCTGTCTCGGGTGGCAACAGATGCATTCCCATCCCATGGACAGAGGGCCTTCTCTACGCCTTCCCGTCCATGCCACTGATTACCAAGACCTTGTTCAAGGCTCTACATAATGGGGCATCGCTAATACTAGTAGCCCCTTGGTGGCCCAGACAACTGTGGTTCCCACTGCTCCTTTGCTTATCCATGGCACTCCCCGGTCCCCTTGGAGAGTGCCCCGGGGCTGCTGTCGCAGGAGGAGGGCTGCCTCCTACACGCCAACTTGGGGTCTCTGTTGCTAACAGCCTGGCTGCTGAAAAGGTAGCCTTGGCCCCGTTCAACCTTTCAGGATAGGTGGAGGAGGTCCTGACCTCCTGTAGGACCTCCACAAGATGGGCTTACACCTTCAAATGGCGCAGATTCTGACTATGGTGCGCGGAGCGACAGGTCGACCCGTTCTCGTGCTCTATGCAGCTTGTGTTGCAATATTTGCTTCATCTTTTTCAGGCAGGATTGAAGCCTAACTCTGCTAGGATCCACCTGAGCGCACTTGCAGCGCACCACCACCTTATTGAGGGCAAATGCCTCTGTCCAACCTCTCGTGACCCGTTTCTTGTGGGGTCTCTTGTTATCCAGCCTCCTGTCTGGCAGTGGAGTGGGACCTCAACGTGATGCTGTTGTAACTCACTGGCCCACTGTTTGAGTCCCTGGCTACCTGCCACCTACGGTACCTTTCCTAGAAGGTTGTGTTCTTGGTAGCATTCATGTCACCTCGCAGGTCGGCGAACTCCAGGTGGTGTTGGTAGATCCACTCTACATGAGGTTCTCTAACAACAGGGTCATCCTCCGCATGCACCCCAAGTTCCTTCCCAAGGCGGTGTTTCCTTTCCACCCCACCTTTTTTCCACTGCTTCACGCCAGCAGGGTGGAGACCATCCTTCATACTCTGGACTGTAAGAGGGCTCTGTCCTTATATCTCCAATGTACCCAGGGCCATTGCAAAGCCTCACAGCTTTCAGTCTCCTATGTCCCCATTCGGCTGGGGGCAGAGGTGACCAAGCATACTCTGTCCACCTGTGGGGTGGATTGCATTGCCCTCATCTATGAGCAGGCTGGGCTCTCACTGGAATGCCGGGTCACAGCGCACAGCATCTGAGCCATGGCCGCATCCATGACAAACCTACATTCTGTTCCCTTGTGGGAAATCTACCAGGCTGCCACCTGGTCCTCAGTCCATACCTTTGCAGCTCATTACTGCCTGTAGAGGGAGTCCTGTAGGGACAGTGCCTTTGGCCAGACAGTATTCCATCATCTATTCAGGGGGTAGGCAACTCCTGCCCTCTGGCTTTGTGTGTTCAGGCTATCGCAGTGCTGGCTTTTTACTGGACACTTGGACAGCTAGGGAGTCTGTCTTCTCAAAGATTCATTGCTGATGTTCAAGGCTCACCCTTTTCCTGGTCACCCGTGGCTTGTTACAGGTTTTTGGTAGCCAGTAGTTAGGGAGTCCCATATGTGAGGACTGACTTCCTGCTTGTTCCCGGAGAAAGCGTAGTTACTCACCTGTAGCAGTTGTTTTCCGGAGACAGCAGGAATCAGTCCTCATAATTCTCCCTCCTCCCCATGGAGTTACTTTTTTTTTATCATTTTTTGCCTTTGAGCTACATCATTCTACTGAGGCAAGATGGCACTCTTGGGCAGGAAGGGGACCACTCGTGTGTGGTGCATCTCCCAAAGGCTTTCATTGAAAGCTGGTGAGAAGCTACTGCGTGGACTCTGTCGGCGCCGACGTCACCCATATGTGAGGACTGATTCCTGCTGTCCCCGGAGAACACCTGTTACAGGTGAGTAGCTACATTTTAGTTATTGTCCTTATGTTAGACCTTCATTTGAAGCCTTTCCTGAAGGGTTTCATAGTGTCATAGGACAACATCAACTATTTATCTGAAGCGCCATTTGGAACACAATGTTTCTTAAAGAAATAAACTTATTTTATTTTTGTCACTTATTAGCATAGGGCAGCATTCCATCCAGGACGTCCATGCTCCTGTGCGCCCGATCAGAATTGGCCACGCAGGGGCAGACGCGATTCTGATCCCATGGGGCACATCTAGCCCCATGGGATCAAAATCGTGACTAGGCCTGTACGTGCAGGCCTGGGACCCTATTCCGGTCTGCCTGCACATACGGGTCTCCACCCGGCTAACTCAGTCAGGGCTTCTGAATGGAGCCATAGCGCCATGGCGTTTGGTTGCTATGGCTCCACGGCTCCTTTCGGGAGACGCGATCCCTGGCCGCTGCCGACTTGGTGCTTTCCCTGCAGCCCGACCCCTGAACTGGCCTCCCATGGCTAGGGTCGGGCTGCGGGGAATCTCCTGCACCCCCTCCACTCTTCGATGCACCCCGGGTCTGCCGTCTCCCCCCGTCTAGGGGAACTTACTCCACCTCAGCATTCCATATGCCGGCCCTGGAAGTACATGGCTGATAGCTGAATCGGCCCTGTATGTCCGGGGCCGCAGACCGTCCACAGCCCGTCCTGTCTCCCCCCCCTCCCATTTCCTTTTCGTTCGGGGAGGTTAGTCAGGAATCGCAGGAGGGCTTGCGGGACAGAATGATCAGATAGCTGTATAAGACAGTCATATGTACATCTGCTCCCATTAAGGCTGTCTGCAGAGAAAGTGAAATTACTTATTTATAACAGTTGTTCTCTGATTATGATGGCTTAGAAGATTCACCCAGCTCTTTCTCCACTCCCCCATTTTGTGAAATTCTTTTATTTTTTGTATCTTTGGTTTGTCATCATAGGGGTCTTTGAGCATGTTGAAAAGCCTTTTTTAAGATGTTTCTGCAAATATTCTTCTGATACATGCAACACAGGTCTCATGAAGCATATATGTGACGGCATTGAGCTGCTGTTAATCATAAAATGAATGTTGCATTTCATTTTTTTTTGTAGTGTGCTCTACAGATAATAGCTAATGAACTTCTCAATAGTACACAGGATGTTTCAACCAATCTATTATAACAACCAGGTTTCTGACACTTTATTAAAGATTTCTTTATTTTTAATGTTTTAGTGAAAACTGAAAAGAAGACTGTGCAGTTCAGTGACGACATTCAAATAGAGACTATAGAAACAGAGCCTGAACCTGTTTATATTGATGAAGTAAGTACAATGTTGGCATGAGAAACTTTTTTATATGGGCTGGTCCAATGAAATGCAAACAACTTGTACTCTGGATGTGGAAGACCATACATATTCACATATTTGAAAGATAAAATATCGCAGACAATTGAATAATGTTAGGGAAAGAGAAGTGTGCTTGCCTAATATATTTACCAAACAGTGGCACCTCTGGTGTTGCATGTTGCACAGGGAGATGTTTAGTAGAACTAAATGTTATGTATTTGGGGTAAACATTATGATAAAAATAACTTTGCTTATAAATTAACCAATAATAATGCAGATCTTTCTGAAGGAGGTGACTGAATTGAGATTAATGTATATGTAGAGCTGGGGTGTCTAACGTGCATTCTATTCGGGGCTGACCCGCCTAGAGCGGCAGACTCTGCTGGATGGCATGGCAGCTTTGTGCTACCAACTTGGCACCTGTGGCACGAAAAGCATAGCCTGCTGCTTCTGACTCCCCTCTGATGCAACTTCCTGCTGGAGGGGGGGGGCAGGAACGGAAGACCATGTGTGCTGAAGCACATGGCATGCCAAGGGCACCAAAGTGGCAGCATAAAGCCACTGCTTTTAAATCACCACCTGGCGGCTGCTCCTCCCCTCCCAGAAGACAGAATCAGCAGTGGGGGGGTGGGGGGGAGGGCAGCATGGCCAGTTCTTACCTGGGGCAGCAGAAACCCTTGGGCCAGCCCTGATCCTATTAGGGGTTTTTAGCAAAAAAAAAAACAACCAAACATTTATACTTAGGTGACTTGTTTTACTAAAGTGCAGCAACCTTTTGCTGTCCCCTGGACAGTACTCCTTCCCCCCCCCCCCCCAAACACCCCACCTCTTCAACTGAAGCCCCCACCGAGCACCATACCCTAACCCAGGGGTCTCAAACTCAAATTGCTTTGAGGACCAAATGAGGACTTGTAAAGTAACCTGCGGGCCGCATAAGATGCGGGGCCTCATTTGCACAAGGGGCCTCATTTGCATAAATATTTGCATAATGTTACCATACAAAGCGCAGACGTTAATGATGCACATTTCCCAGAGCTGACATATTTCAGTTAATAAATTCAAAATAAAGAGATATTTTTCTTCCTTTTGTGCATTTTTTTCAGTTGCAATTGTTCCAGCCACTTTCTTCTGGTTTCTTCATGTCTTCTGCTAACTCTCCATCGTCTGCTGTCCATTTGTCCTTTTGCTCTTTCCTCATTCCTATTTCATCCACTCAAATTTTACCCCTCCATCCTCAATCCCCACTTACTCTCCCAATACCCGGCCAATTGTAGATTTTTCTTCCCTCCCACACAAAATATTTTCCCCTCTCCATTTCACTCTCCCAGCCCCATCCCATTCTAATCCTCCCCCAACATCAGCTTCCTTCTAGTTCCAGCCCCACCCAGCATCCGCTCCCTTCTAGTCCCTGCATCAGCCCATTTCCAGTCCTAGCTCCCCCCACTAAGCCCATTTCCAGTCCTAGCCCCCTCCCCCTCACAGCCCATTTCCATTCCAAGCCCCCCTTCTACTCAGCTCATTTCCAGTCCTAGCAACCCCCCCAGTCCATTACGAGTTCTAGCCCCCCCATAAACCATTACTAGTCCTAAGCCCCCCAACAGCCCACTTCCAGTCTTAGCCCCCCAACAGCCCACTTCCAGTCCTAACCCTCCCATCACCCCATTTTCAATCTTAGCCTCCCCATAGCCCATTACCAGTCCTAACTCCCCCCCATCAGCCCACCTCCAGTCCTAACCCCCATCAGCCCATTTCCAGTCCTAACCCCCCTCCCCCCCATCAGCCCAGGTAAATAAAAAAACAAAACAAAAAAACCTTGGCTTCTGTGGAGCAGCGGCAGAATCAACTGTCAATTTACAAAAAAAAAAACCTGGCTTCTGCTGCTGCAGCAGCAGCAGAATCAGCTGTCCGCGGCCCTTCCCGTCTGCCCGGTACAGCCCTCAGCTCAGCTCCGCTCCATCAGCGGCAGCTTTCAGGGCCGCCCGCGAGGGAAATACTCTCTTCGCGGCTTGAAAAGCCCGCCACTGATGGAGCTGACTGAGGGCTCTGCCGGGCAGACGGGAAGGGGCCGCGGGACAGCTGATTCTGCCGCTGCCGCAGCAGCAGAAGCCAGGGTTTTTTTTTTTTAAAATTAACAGTTGATTCTGCTGCGTGTTTGAGACCCCGGCCCTAACCCTCCCCATCCTTCAGATCATCCTCACCCCAGGATCTTCCTTGTACTCTGGTAGAGCAGGGAAGGAACCGTCATCCTCTTCTCCCACCCTGGTAGCGATGGCAGAGATGCCTCCATAGTGGTAGTCTCATGATACTACCACTAGGGATCAATGCACTGTATAAAGGCAGTTGCTCCTTATATGGTAGGTTGACTCCTAGCAGTAGTAGGGCAAGATTACGCTAGATGTTGTCACCACCATTTTATATTCTAGTGGCTACCGGAGGGAGAGCCAGTTAAAGCAGAAATGCAGGTAGACAAAAGGCACAGCAGTCTATTCAAGCGTTTTAGATTTAAACTGTTTGTTACCAAACACAAAAGATCATACAGTTCTCAGAACAGAAACAAAACATTATTACAGGGTAGCCAACAGGGCCGGCCAAACAAGTCTACAACAAGTTTGTGGAAGCTTCAGAGTTGTCCTGCAGCCCTCTGCAAGGGTAAACAGCCACCACAGCAAGAACAGTGAACTGGTCAACCAGCAGAACAAAACTTTCCAATTTTTAAAACACATTTTCATTGTTTGTCTCCCCCACCCTACCCCAACCCCCCCTTTCAAATGCACACCCAGAGACAATCATCCTTAACACACACACACACTCCAGCCATCCGAACAGGTTAGTTCTTCGCCGCTTGGAGGCCTACTCTAACCCAACTTCCCTGCCCTCCCCTTGACTCCTCCCGCGAACTACCAATAGTGGGATAGGAGCCCCCAGACCAGGAGGCTGAAGCCCTCACCAATTAAACTTACAGCGTGAATACATCATTAGGGGCTCGTGGCAAGAATCAAGTTAAGTATGGCTCCTATAAGGTAAAAAAGGCCTCATGCCGATTACCACTCCAATTTGATGCTATACCCTCCCACACCACCACTTGGTGTAATGCATTGCGCCATTCCCAGATGTCTGACATCTCTCCAGTGATGAAGGACACACTGTTTAGCCAGGAAACACCCCTTCTGCACCAAAGCTTGTGCCCCCACCCCTTTCAGTCCGGAGGGCCCCACAGGCATTCAACACCACAGACTCTGGAGTAAAAGCAAAAGTGTGCCCCAGGAAATTAACATAAAACTACTGAATCAGCCCCCAAAAGGATACCCCCTTAATGTCAGCCTGCCCTTGGATTTATGCGCAGCAAGGGGTCTAAAGACAACACAAACAGCAAGGGGGACAAGGGGCAGCCCTGCCATGTCCCCCTTTCTAAGCAAAAATGGTGCGTCAGGCCTCCGTTGACCACAGCTGCTGTCGTCAGAGTTTGATAAAGAGCCTGCACTTCCCGAAGGAAGCCGGCTTCCAACGTCTCAAACAAATAGCACCATCCCACTCTGTTAAATGCTTTTTCAGCATCAAAGCTAATGAGCAGGGAGGGGATACTCCGCCAATGAACCCATTCCAAAGACCCTAGGATTTTACGCAAATTGTTATAAATTGTTATATATGTTATAAATTGTAAATAGTTACCCCTGTTATCCAAGTTGTTTATGCCTGTTCAACTGTAAACACAAAGTACCATCGGAAATGTGTAAATTCTTTGTTCACTGTAAACCGCGCTGATGCTGAATAGTGCGGTATAGAAGAGACTATAAATAAATAAATAAAATAAATAAATTGCTCATAGGGTAGTGCCCTCGCACAAATCCTGCCTGACAAGGGTGAACCAATTTGAGGAGCCACAGGGCCAAGCCTGTCTGTCAATATCTTAGCAAAGGCCTTCAGATCAAAGTTGAGCAAGGAGATTGGATGATATGACTCAACAAGGCATGGGTCCTTACCAGACTTTGGCAAAACCACAATATGGGCAGTATTTTTATCATAAGTAAGCAAGCCCCCGACAACCAGTGATTGAAGACCTTTACCAATGGGGGTAACAAGCTGCTCGGTCATTAGTTTGTAATATTCAGCTGATACCCATCTGGTCCAGGCGCCCAGCACGTAGCCCCGCTGGATCTCCTCAGCCATAATGGAGGTTCCTAAATGCTTCATCTTGTCGGGCGCTAGCCAGGACAGCTGCACCCTGTCCAAATATTGATCAATCCGGGAAAGGGAGACAACCTTCCCCTTATAAAGGGCACGATAATAATCCCTCAGAACTTCCCCAATCTCCTCATGAGTTTGCTGTATGGTGCCCCCCCCCCCCCATCTCGAAGGGCCATTGCGTAACGACAGCCCAGACTCCCATGCAGACAGCGCACCAGGATCCTCCTGATTTTATCACCATACTGATAAAGATGTATGTATGTATTTATTTATTTAACTAACCAGACTTCTATACCACTTTATCCTTTAATCAAAGTGATTTACATTGCAACTCAAACTTAAACCAGATGCAGTGAATTAGGATCAAGAGGTTGGCGTGCAGGTTAGTTAATGAAGGTTAACTATTTACAATTGGCTTGACTTATTTACAGTCGGATCATGTTATTTACAGTTTGGGCAGGTTATTAGACAGCAGTTCTAATGATCTGACAGGTTCAAGGCAGGGGTGATTGATGCAATTGCTGGACTATGTGACGCTTCCTTAGTGTTCCATGAAAAGAAGGGTCTTGAGTTTCTTTCTGAAGTCTTTGATGTCTCTGGAAGCTCACATTTCATCAGGGAAAATGTTACATAAGTGGGAGGGAGGGGGGCAGCTAGGGAGAGGGCTGTTTTGGAATTGGATTGTTTGCTTTTCTGGTAACCTGTAGGCACATTGATCATACATTTGTTATTGTTTCACCTGGGGCGGGTGCCTGTGTCTCTTTGATTAAGTCCTCTAGGGATATCTGCTGAGGAGTGGTGCAGGATTTTGAAAATATTCATTATTGCTAGATGAAAATGGTAGTACATCAGCAACTTCTTGCATGCTGATTTAACAGAGTATTAAGAGCCACCTGCATGACCAATGGCTGGGCTCGGTTAGCCGTTGTCTGTTGTTGCGTCGGTAGTCGTCTCTCCTTACACACCTGCCTCTCCAGGCGAAGAACCCACACAGCCATATCTCTACAGTGCTTGGCTACATAAGCAATAATATTGCCTTGCAAGATTACCTTGGAGGCCTCCCAAAATAACCCAGGGTTGTCCTTATGCTCCCCATTGTGAAAGACATAGTCCTCCCATCATTCCCTTAAGAACTTCCAAAACCCCCCGAGACACATGAGTATAATCTCACTCCTGAGGGTGGAACAGTCATCATATATCAACCATCTGGCAATGCCGTACGAAATTGTAGATGTCAAGATGTGGACATCCGCTGCCCCTCCCCCCAAAATCCCCCAGAAGTGTCTAAGCTAGGATCCATTACCCCATTCTAGTTGCCCCCAAGAATCATTGGGTGATCCAGGAGGCTCTCCGTATCAGCTCTGAGCCCGCAAAGAAATCAGGATCAGTGACATTGGGCGCATACACACTCCCTAGTACTACTTTCCTTCCCTGCGATTCTCCACTAAATAACACATACTGACAGGCAAAGTCGACAACCTCCTGATGAAGTTGGAAGCTAACCCTCTGATGCACCAACAAGGCTATCCCTCCCTTTTTCCCATTTGCAGGCGCTCCAAACACCTGTTCATCCTTTCCCCCCCCCCCCCCAAAGTTTAGACAGTTCCACTTTGGATTGGTGTTTTTCCTGCAATATCATAATATCCCCCCTGTGCCATAGCAGAGCCTGCCTTCTGCCGTTTGATAGGTTGCCAAGCCCGCAAATGTTCCAGGAAAGGACTCTCAGCCTGAGTCAGACTAAAACAGGTACACACTTCAGACCATGCAATCCACAATCCCACTTTAGGGAGGCCCCCCCAGCCTAGAGCCTCCCTCCGCCATCTCCCCCAAGGCCCTTTCCCACTCGCCCCCTCAGGTAGTTCCCTCCCTCACATTTCCCCCCTACCCACTTCTCCAGCTTCTCCGCAAACCCCCTTCCGCTCTACGCACCCCATAACTCCGACCTTCCCCTCATGCAATGGTCACAGACCATGTGTAGGCCACCCACCAGTCCCCCCCCCCCCACCACGTCTCACAACCACTTTCACTCACATATGTGGACAGCCCCATATACGCCGACACGTAGTGTGTGGGCTGCCATAGATCTGGCATCGGGGCCCCTCATAAACAACACTGCACTGTCTGGCAGCCATGGGGAGCGATTTCACCGCCAATTGGGATGCTGAGCCATGATAGGACGGAGAACAAGTGAGGGCAGTCTGGAGAGCAGCAATTCAGCTGCTCTCACAGCATCATGTGACATCCATTCAAGCATTTTATTACAAAAAAGTATAGAGAGACTTGACTCAGCTGAGTTACTGGGTCAGGACATGCTATGGAAATAAAGTTCCTAGATGAAATAAATGACTGCTTCTTGGAGCAGCTGGTTCATGAACCGACCAGAGGGGAAGCCATATTAGACCTAGTCCTTAGTGGAACACCAGATCTAGTGCAAGAGATAAGGGTGTTGGGGCCACTTGGCAATAGTGATCATAGCATGATCGCATTTGATTTAATTTAGTGGAAGGGAGGGATAGTAAGGAAATCCACAGTACTACCTTTTAACTTTCGAAAGGGAGACTATGATAAAATGAGGAAAATAGTTAAGAAAAAACTAAAAGGAGCAGTTGCAAAGGTTAAAGACTTACATCAAGCTTGGGTGGTGTTGAAAAATACTATCTTGGAAGCCCAGACCAGCTGCATTCCACGCTTTTAAGAAAAGTGGAAGGAAGTCCAAAAAACTGCCAGCATGGTTTAAAGGTGAGGTCAGAGAGGCTGTTGTTGCCAAAAAACATCTTTCAGGAAATGGAAAAAAGAGCCAAACGACGAAACCTGGAAACAGCACAAGCACTGGCAAGTCAAATGCAAGGCATTGATAAGGCAGGCAAAGGGAGAATTTGAGAAGAAGCTTGCTGCGGAAGCAAAAACGCGAAATAAAGACTTTTTCAAGTACATTCGTAGCAAAAAACCTGTGAGAGAGTCAGTTGGTCCATTAGATGATAGAGGGGTTAAAGGGGCACTAAGAGGCGACAAGGCGATAGCGGAGAGACTGAATGAATTTTTTGCTTTGTTTTTTTACTGAGGAAGATGTAAGGATGTTACCCATGACTGAAGTGGTATTTAAAGGTGCGGAAGAATGGAAGGAAATATCGATACATCTGGAAGATGTATTATAACTATTTAGATAAACTGAAGAGTAGCATATCACCTGGGCCGGATGGTATACATCCAAGGGTGTTGAAAGAGCTGAAATATGAGATAGTTCACAGATTACTAATTAGCAGGTCTAAAATCATTAAAATCATCTCTAATACCTAAAGATTGGAGGATCGCCAATGTAACACCAATTTTTAAAAAGGGTTCTAGGGGTGATCCGGGAAACTACAGACCAGTGAGCCTGACGTCAGTACTGAGAAAAATGGTAGAAACCATCATATAGAATAAAATTACTCAGCATTGTAAACGGGGGCGTTGGTCGTGAATGTCCACAGTCTTGGCAAAGGCAAAATATTATTATGACTTGCAAAGGATTGTGGGGGATGTAGTTCATTCATACCAGAATCAGCCATTCACAAAATAATGAGTTGTGATGCTCGAGTGTAAGCAAAGAAAAACAGATTTTATTCATGGGGTTAATTCTCCCACACAGATTTACTTGGTAACACAAAAGGACACTTGCTTCCAGTATTGTACTCAGGAAAAACAAAACATGATATAAGGTAACTAAACTTCTTAAGCAATAATCAATAAAGACCTTGATGGGAAACAGAAAAATCTTTTTGATGGCTCCTGCTAATGACCTTCTTAGCAGTGCTTCAAAAGGCAAAAACAAACCCAAAAGTAGGAAAAAAAACTGTTCTTTATCAAGGATAACTTTCTTCTATTCACACACACAAAAAAAAAAAATGTTTCCTTCCAGAGCTCACGTGCACTTGTGCCTGGCTCAATTACCAATAATTAGCCAGCTGCAAACCCCTTTGCTGGTTCACTCTCTCTACGTGGCTCAATCCTACCCTAAAGCTTTCTTGCAGAGACTTTTCTGGGTAGATAAAAGAACAAGTTACAGTTCCTTTTGGTGGTTGTTGTATTAGTGAGAAACTACTTTAAAACAGCAGCCTAGACAGAGAGCAGTCCATGTATTCTAACTGATCCTTTGAGATATCTCCTTCTTCCTCAAATATCATGGAATCAATATCATGGTCTGGCTCAGAGGAATTCCTTAATTGATCACTCTCAGGATAATCTTTGTTTCCCTGCTGTCTTCCAGGTGAAGAGCTAGGGCATAGATCAAAGTTCATACCTGAGCTACCCTTGCTGTTAGGTTTCCTCTCCTGGTATCCTGGCCAGTAAGTAGTCCAACTTTTATGTCCAGCCTTCCAATCAAGATCCCTGGACACTGGGTCTCTCTTCACATACCTTCTTGCACCGGTCTTAGGGCCCCTTCCAAATGCAGCCGTCTCCTTCAAAGGTGCCGTCTGGGAATTCCTAGCTTTATAACCCCACTCCTCTGGCTTCCTCCAGTCCATTGGAGTATGCTTGCCTCTGGAATCACTCCTAACACACGTACTGCTGTGGGCTCCTTCTTTAGACCTCCAAGATGTCTTTCTCTTCTTCCTTCCACGTTGCTTCTGCTGTTGTAGTCCTCTCTCTTCTTTCTGTCTGCTCTCCTGGTTCTTGTTCTGTGGAGAATATCTTTTACTTTTAACGTGCTTAGAGGGACACTCCACCCTAGCACAGCCCAGGTGTGCTGAATCAAGCCCTGCCCTTGGAGATGAATGATTGGGGATTACCTCATAGCTCTTCTGATTGAACACACGTTTCTCCACTTCAGCTCTTCTAGAGGCTGTTTGTAACCTGATGCATTCTGGGACTGATAGTCTTTTATGAAAACATTCTGTTTTAGTATTTCTACCAGCAAAGACAGGTTGCTTGTTCAGAGCCAAATCACCTCTTTTATAGCTTCCTCCTGAGCTATGATAAGCTTCCTTATCACAGCATGTAGATAGTCATGGCCTAATGGGAGACAGCCAACATGGCTTTAGACAAGGAAGATCTTGTCTTACTAATCTGATATGTTTTTTTGAAGGTGTGAATAAACAGGTGGATGAAGGTGAGTCAGTTGATATAGTGTATCTGGACTTTCAGAAAGCTTTTGACAAGGTCCCTCATCAGAGACTTTTGGCAAAACTAAAGAGTCATGGGATAGGAGGCAGTGTACTATTGTGGATCAGGAACTGGTTAAAAGATAGGAAGCAGAGGGTAGGACTAAATGGCCAGTTTTCCCAATGGAGAAAGCTGAATAGTGGTGTACCCCAGGGATCTGTGCTGGGTCCGCTGCTTTTTGACATATTCATAAATGACCTGGAAAGTGGAATAACGAGTGAGGTTATCAAATTTGCAGATGACACAAAACTATTTAAAGTTGTTAAAACCTAGGAGGATTGTGGAAAATTGCAAGAGGATCTTGATAAATTGGAAGACTGGGCATCAAAATGGCAGATGAAATTGAATGTGGACAAGTGCAAAGTTATGCACCTAGGGAAGAACAACCCAAACTATGGTTACACGATGCAAGGTTCTGCATTAGGAACCACCACCCAGGAAAAAGATTTAGGCGTTATTGTGGATAACATGTTAAAACCCTCGGCCCAGTGTGCAGCGGCTGCCAAGAGAGCAAATAGAATGCTAGGTATCATAAGGAAAGGAATGGAAAATAAAACAAAAGATATTATAATGCCTCTATATCGTTCCATGGTGAGACCGCACCTTGAATATTGTGTGCAATTCTGGTCGCTGTATCTTGAAAAGGATATAGCATTATTAGAAAAGGTTCAGAGAAGAGCCACCAAAATGGTAAAGGGGATGGAAGGATACTCTTATGAAGAAAGGCTAAAAGAAGGGCTCTTTAACCTGGAAAAGAGATGGCTGAGGGGAGATATGATAGAAGTCTATAAATTAATGAACGGAGTGGGATGGGTAAACGTATATCGATTGTTTACATTATCAGAATATAGAAAGACTAGGGGACATGCAATGAAGCTACAGGGTAAACTATTTAAGACTAATAAAAGAAAATATTTTTTCACTCAATGTGTAATCAAACTCTGGAATTTGTTACCGGAGGATGTAGCAAAGGCTGTTAGTGTAGCTGGGTTTAAAAAAGGTTTGGACAAGTTCCTGCAGGAAAGGTCCATAAACCATTATTAAGAAGGGACCCAGGATATCAATGCTTGACCCAGTACAAGCATTGTGGAACCTGTGTCTTTTGGGGAAACTGCTAGGTACATATGACCTAGATTGGCCACTGTTGGAAACAGGATACTGGGCTTGATGGACCTTGGTCTGACCCAGTATGGCATATCTTTATGTTCTTTATGTTCTTTAGCCTGCATCAGGGGGTATAAAACATAAATATTGCACATATAAATTAAATCAAAATTTAAAAAAGTGAAAATTAATTTAAAAAAATCAATTAATGCACACATCTAATCAAATATAAAATCTACATGTACTTATATAAAAACACATTGTCACGTATAATACAACAAGCAAGGAAATTAAATGAAAAACAGACACTAAAAAGCCAATTTACTATTGGGTAATCACTAAAATTCTAGTAATGCAATAGAACGGCTGCTCATGGAATACGCCTAAAAATATAAAAGATAAATAGAAATAAAACATAGGTGAAAGCATAAAGATCACAAAAACACATCATATAAATGTAAGCAAAACCAAAATACTGTCCTAGTCAGAAAAGAATAGTAATGACTAAATACATGTGCAACGTAGTTTTAAAGTTAGCAGTTTATTATCTTTCCTAGGTCTCCACTGCTGTCACCAATAGACATAGTCAAGAAGTATTTTGAAGAGATCCTGCAAATATCTAAACACTGTTATTCCTTACTATGGATTTTCATGTTGGCTGGGAGAAATGGGAGGAGGTAGATTCAAGGGGGGAGAGAAGGGGTTGTCGCCATATAGTTTTGACCTTTTGGGGTTTCTTGAATGTTTTAAGTCTATTGTTTCATCTAAGACAATCCTAATAGTGACTTCTGATTTCAAACCTGATTTTTGTGTTTGCTTTTTTTTATTGCTTTTTCCTGATTTCTCTGGGGTCACTCAGACTTGTGTCCAGTCTTTTTGACCAAGTGGTCTCAACTATTGGCCCTGGGAGCTATTTTCTTCAGTTTCCTTTCAAATATTTTGTAAAGTTTAAGGGTAAAAGTTTTTTTTTTTTTCTTTTTTCTCAACCCTACCTATTTGCAGCATTTTTAGGGTGCAAGGACTCTTCTGATCTCTTTGGCTCTGTATTCTCCAGTATCTTCATCTTTAGTATCATAGGTTTATAATTCTCACAATAATTTGTTAGGCTTTGGATTATACCCTTTTTTTCCCCTTTATGCCTAAGCAGTCTGGCTTTCAGTGCATCCAAGATAAATATTACATGAGAGAGTGTTCCATGCATTGGAGACGCCATCTATGCAAATTTCTCTTGTTTCATATCCATTGTGATAATCCTGAAAACCCAACTTGGAAATATTGGTTGATGTATGTATCCTTATGCAAAGCTGGTTCTTGACTAGCAGGTTTTCAGTTTTCTCTGCTCTACACTGAATGCAGCTTCCAGTTTGCTTGTCTTAAGACTTACTCGGATATTGTTTTCTTAGAAATAAAGTTCAGTTGTCAAGTTGCAGGTGACACCTTGTAATCCATTAATCGCTAAATTTGAGACCTGTGAGTTCAGTATTTAAATTCCGCAGTCAGCATGTTTTTATGCTGGCTACAATATTTAAATAAAATACATATTTATTTATTGATTTATTTATTTATTTGAACAGCTTTTATATACCGCTGCTTCCAAGGATCAGCAGCGGTTTACATTACAAGAAAAGTCAAAACAGATACATAGAACATTATAAACTATATTACATTATAACATGAATTGTATGGAACAGATTAATGTATTACAATATAACAGAAACATTATTAAACTATTAAACTATATTACATTAAAAACTATTATTAAACTATTAAACTATATTATTAAAAACTATTATTAAACTATTAAACTATATTACATATATTTAATGCTACTGGGCAGTGGCCAGTGGTGAATATATATATAATACAGTCAGCACCTGAGTTATCTAGATAGTGGCAATATTCAGTTACTTATCCGGATAACTATAGCCAGTCTTTTTGCTATACTGAAATTATCCAGATAACTTTGGGCAACTATTTGTTATCATAAAGTCATCCAGATAGTTATCTGGATATTGCTCTGCATATAACTGCTGTCCAGATAATATTCAGGACCATGTGCACATTGCCCAGTACAGTACAGACAGTAATGATTTTCAGTAACACTGTCTAGCTAGTGTCACTGACAGTGAGGGGATAGACCTGGCCAGCGGTATGTATCCGAATAGCAGGTGCTGCTATCCAGTTAAATGCTTTTGAACATCAGCCCGTGTATTTATAAGGAACTCTTTATATAACTTTTGAAATATAATACACTCAGAAGCTAGTCACAAATGGGTTTGGTTTTTCTAATTAAAGGCATCACCTGTTACAACTTTAGTGTTTATTTCTGATTGGTTACACAATGACTGTATTATTTCATTTTCAATGGTGACCACAGGATGGCAGCATTGCTTTTATAATAGTGTTTCTCAATTTGTAATCTTGATCTCAGCTGCAAATACAGGTAAAATAAGTTATCTTGCAACAAACATAGGTAAATTTTACTGATGCAAACAAATATTGTAAATAAGATTTTTATATGTTATGCATAAATGCATATTGGAGATAGGATTAGCTCAGAAATGGAGCAGAGCTGGGGGAAGTGATGTCACCCGGCTGCATGGTCGGGTAGGAGCGGAGCTCTGAGGTCCAAGCCCATTCAAAAGGAAAATAAGGCCCATTGCCCAACTCTCCTGATAGCATAATATAGCAGGACAAAGCGGTATAGAAAAATGTTTAAATAAATAAATAAACAGAAACATTCTGGATGCAGGAAATAGCCATGACGTGGAGAAAAACGGCAGACTTAAAGGAATATGCTTATCGCAAAACTAAAGGGCAGAATCAAGAGGGAGAAAATATGGCTGACTCCATAGAACAGCAGAGTGACCATGTGGAAACAGACTCTTAGAGCAAGAAGGAGAAAATCACACAGCAACCACCTAACTGCAGTCACCAAGACATACACACCAAACTTCCTACTATACATACACCCTGTGTGCCACGATAGCACATTCAAACCCCAACTTGAATATGTATATAACTACCTAAAAGCTGTAAAATACCTTTAACCCAAAACATGTATTTAGTTTCCCCAGTTAATCCAAGTTGAATAACCTTGTTTTCTGTAAGTCCAGCACAGGCGTTTACCATGTCTGAACACAACTGATATTATTTGTAAACCGAGCTGATACCAAAGAGCGCGGTATAGAAAAGAAATAAAAATAAATAAATAAGTAAATAAATAAAATGGAACAGAGATGCTTGGGCAAATTACAAAGCAAGAAATGCACCGTTGGTTGGCTGAAGTAAGGTGTGATATTGCAGGCATAAAAGAGGAGGTGGCAGGAATGGTGACTGGATTAAGAAAGGTGGTGAAGGTGGGGCACCGTGTGGAAGAGTTGGACGGAAGGATAGAGGAGACAGAGACCGTTGTGGATGAACTAAGAACGGACATGATTAAGCTGCAGACAGAAATAAAAGGGGTCCTAGAACGAGAGGAGTTCTGAAATGTACAAAAATAGCCCAAGAGATTTTTGGACAATTGCTAAGCAACAATCCAGAAGAGAAAGAGATGGAAGCTATCAAAATAGATAGGGCACAGAGGACAGCAGGAACGCCGAGGAATCAAATGCCCAGAGACATTGTAGTATGCTTGCATGATTATGGGACAAAGGAGCAAATAGCTGCACAAATGAGGAAAGCAGGTAAATTCCTATGGAAAGGACACAGCATTGCAGTGTATGCAGATTTAGCATCAGCTACTCTAGCAGGAAGGTGGTCATGGAGTGGATATACAAGTATATTCTGGCAGGAAAATGTTAGCTATCGTTGGCTCTACCCTCAAGGCATAGCATTTACAAAAAATGGACTTGTGAAACAAGCAGTGACAGAAGGAGAGCTGAGAATGGCGGACAAGTCACACAGTGCCAACTAGAAGTTGGAGAGACTTACAAAAGAAATGGGAAACAAAGCACAGAAGAAAATAGAAGGGGGCAAAGGAGGTCAATGGAGCCTGAAAGAGATAAACTAAAAAGAACTGGCTAAGGTCTACATTAATGAACACAGAGAAGGGAGGAGAGAACTGATGATGATAATAACAAGAGATACGAAAAGTGAAGGTCAAAAAGGGGAGAATGAATGGGAGAAGGGGTGTGCATGAGGGGAGAGTGCGGGGGGATAGTGGATGGGGGAAGGAAGAAGGGAGTAGCGGGATGGAGGTGAGGGTGGGGAGGGTAGGCAGAGAGGAGGTACATGATAGAGTGATGAAAGAAGAGGGGGTTTATAAGGGGAGGACTGGAAGGGGGAGGGGCAATGGTATGGCATTTACACAAGGGGCGGACAGGGATGTGGAGCTGGGTGAGTGTCACCTCTAATTGGAGAGAGCTGGGAGGGGGGAGGTGATAGGGAGGGGGGGAATGGGGAAGGGGTGATGGAGGGGAAGGGGACCCAAGGGGGTTGGGGGGAGGGAATTAAGATCCTGTCATTACTATCTTGACAAAAAAAGGAGAAGTGTGTGGAGGGAGGGAGGGCAACACAAAACAGATGCGCCTCAAGTTAAACCAAAAGGGCATGTTGTGAACAAAAGAATACCCCATAGTGTATCTAGCAGGGAACAGAGAAAAGGCATGAAAAGGGAGAGAGGGGCTGTTTTCTAGACATTTAAGAGTGAAGGAACAGCAAATCCAAAGAGATGGGGAGGGAAGATAGATAATATGGGAAGGCAAAATCAACTCAAGTGCGGTAACTATAGTGTGTGTTTATGCGCCAAATGAGGGACAGGGGAAATTTTATGAAAACTCGATCTGTTGGGTGTCAGCGAACTAAAATGGACTGGCATCTGGCACTTTGCATCTGAAGATCACATAGTCTACTATGTTGGAAATGAAAGACAAAGAAGAAATGGTGTTGTTTATAGTTAAGAAGAAACTTGCAAGAACTGTAATAAAACACAATGTAATCAGTGAATGCTTAATTCTCCAGGAACATGCAGGAAGTCAGTCCTCACTTATGGGTGATGTCGACACCGATACCGACGGAGCCCACGCTGAGCAATTCCCCAGCTTTCAAAGAAAGCCATTGGGATTGCTGTCACGCATGCGTGGTCCTCTTCCCGCCCAAAGATGCCATCTTGCTCAGTCTCCCTTTTTCCGCGGAGCCCTTTGTACGCACGTTCTCGTCCCTCAGAAAAAGTGTTTCGTTTTCAGCCTCTGGACCGTGTTTTTTCTGGTAGCACCGGTCCTCTTCCTTCCTCCCCTGCTCTCCTTTTTTCCTCGAGTGAGGGGATATCCTTCCTTAAAAGTTTTTTCCCTATTGTGGGCTTCGCGGCCTTTTTTTTCTCTCCCAACCACTGGCCGCAAAGGTCTTCAACCTAGCGGGGGTCCTTTTTGCCCCTATGGCCACCGGTTTTAAAAAATGCGACAGATGCTCCAAAAATATGGGCTCTGGACGGGGCAACCTGTCCGAGTTGGACTCCTCTTTGGACCTCTTGGGCTGGGAGTCGGATGGAGATACTTCCCCGGAGACCCTTGCCTGCCTACCTAACGTTTGCTGCACGAGGGCATATCGTTCCTGGCATTCATGCGGGACATGGCACGGGCCCTCAGCCTGGCTACACAGACTGAAAAGGGAGCCGCAAGCTGAGGCGCTCGATATTCTACAATATGAGACCCCGCCTCGGGAGTCTCTTACTGTCCCGGTTTCCCCCATATTGTCAAGGCTCCTCCTCCGCATGTGGGAGCCACCTGCTTTGGTCCCCATTGTGAGCAAGTGCCTCGACGCTATGTATAGGGTCCAGCGTGGTCCGGGGTTCCGAAAGACCCAACTTCCACACACTTCCATGGTTGTGGAGTTGGCGATGCGGAAGCAAAAAAGCCCAAAGTCTCACTCTTCGGTCCCCCCCAGGTAGGGAGTTGAGAGCCCTCGACGCCCTGGGGCGTAAGCCCTATCAGGGTTCCATGCTCGCTTGCCGTATCCAGGCATACCAACTGTATATGAGCATGTTCCTGCGTGACATCGCCAAGGAGCTCGGCGGTTTCACTGCGGGCCTCGGGGATGAACCTCTCCTAAGGTTTCAAACCCTCCTGAAATCTTTTGCGGAGTGTTTGAAGTACCTCTCCCGCGCCGCTTATGACGGGTTTGAGTCCTCCGTCCGGGCGGTGGCAGCCGGCATCGGGGCCTGATGCCAGGCATGGCTCCAGTCTTCGGACCTGGAGTAGTGGGTCCAAGAGAAGCTCCTGGACATCCCTTGCCTTAGCGAGCAACTGTTCGGTAAACCTAAGGAGGATAAAGCTGTTGAGATAGAAACGGAGTTTGTGACTCAAACTCATCTCTCGCACAAAACCTCCTCCCTCCCTACCAAGAAGCAGCAGACCAAGAAGCTGTTCTTCCAAAGGAAGGGGCTTTCTTACCGGTCTTACCTGCCAACCTCTGCACCGGCTCCCAGCACACAGGGGAAGGGGGGTGCACATGGCCACCGTAAACCTAGAGGGCCTAAGGCCCAACCACCGGTGCCACCCCAGCTTACGCAGGTGTTTTGACACTGTCGGCATAGCCTCTTGTCCCCCAGCAGCTCTTCCACCGGTGGGGGGGGACGCCTGTCCCTGTTCATCCCAGAGTGGGTGTCGATCACTTCGGATACCTGGGTCCTCTGGGTAATCCGAGACGGACACTGTCTCTGCCTGGACAGGCGGCCTCCTCCCTTCTCCCCAGTAGAGCCTGCTCGGCTCCTTGTGCACCAGACCTTCTTGCAGCGGGAACTCTCCAACCTCCTCGCCCAATGGGCGGTCGAGAAGATACCGCAGCACCTTCGAGGTCATGGGTTCTACTCCCACTACTTTCTCCTCCCGAAAAAGGCGGGGGCCTGCACTCCATCCTCGACCTCAGAAACCTGAACAAGTTCCTGGTGCGGGAGAAGTTCAAAATGTTATTGCTTGGCATCCTGCTGCTCTTCCTTCAGTAGTGCGATTGGCTATGCTCCTTGGACCTCAGGGACGCTTACGCCCACATCCTGGTTCACCCCCAGCACAGGCAGTATCTGCGCTTCAGGGTGCAGGGGGGACACTACCAGTACAGAGTGCTCCCCTTCAGGCTCGCATCCGCACCGTGGGTTTTCACAAAGTGCCTCTCTACAGCCGCTGCCTCCCTCAGGCGGCAGGGCATACCCGTCTTCCCTTACCTTGATGACTGGCTCATCACGGGGTCCTCGACTGGTGAAGCCTGCCTGGTGGCATTGCGCATGATCCTTCTCCTCAAGCGCCTTGGCTTCCTGGTCAACTATTCCAAGTCCGACCTCAAGCCAGTGCAGACCCTGGAGTTCATCAGCACACGCCTCGACATGATGCAGGCGACCACCTTTCTTCCCATGGACCAGGCAGAGACCACCTTCGGTCCGTGCTGTCCCAGGTCCAAATCAGGACTTGGGTTATGGTGCGGGCCATGCTGCACCTCCTCGGGCACATGGCCTCCATCGTCCATGTGGTTTCCAATGCCCGCATGCACATGCAGACAGCCCAATGGTGCCTCAGGGTGCAATGGAGCCAGGTCTCAGACAACCTCACAGAACCCTATATGGGTCTCCCGCAGTCTCCACAACTCGCTGGATTGGTAGCGGGACCCCCGAAGCCTCCTTCGGGGAATGCCCTTCCAGACCTCACAGCATGAGCTTGTCCTGACGACGGATGCTTCACTGCTGGGTTGAAGAGCCCACTGTAGCGCATTGTGTACCCAGGGGCAGTGGTCACCCGAGGAATCTCGGCAGCAGATCAACCTGCTTGAACTTCGGGTGGTCCGATGGGCCCTGAGGGCCTTCGAGGGCTATCTAAGGGGGGGAGTCTGTGCTCGTGCAGACTGATAACAGAGTAGCCATGTTTTACATCAACAAAGAGGAGGGAACAGGATCATGCCTCCTCTATTGAGAGGCGATCCTCCTTTGCGTCTCGCCGGGGGATGACCCTGCGAACGGTCTACCTCCCAGGCCAGGAGAATGTCCTCACGGACAAACTCAGCAGGATCCTCCGCCCACACGAGTGGCGCTTGGATCTGGAGGTTGCTGGCGTCTTGTTCCATCGGTGGGGGACCCCATCCATAGACCTGTTTGCCAGTCCAGCGAACGCGCAGTTTCCCTGCTTCTGAGGCCCAGTTTCGCACCTGAGCAGGGTGGCCCCGGATGCATTCCTCTTGAGCTGGACCTCCGGCCTTCTTTACGCATTCCCTCCCACTCATCTCATTGCGAGGACCCTCCACAAGGCTCAGTGGGACCGAGCTTTAGTGATCCTCGTGGCCCCCTCGTGGCCTCGATAACCTTGGTTCCCACATCTGCTCTGGCCGCGGGCCTGTTGTGAAGCAGGAGGAGGGTCAAGTGTTCAACCCAAACCTAGCCTCGCTGTCCCTTGCAGCCTGGCGGCTAAACAGGTCACCTTAGTTCCACTGCGTCTCCTAGAGGATGTCGTGGAGATCCTCCTCGCGTCGAGAAAGGACTCAACAAGACAGGTGTACGCCTTTAAGTGAAGACGTTTCTCAACCTGGGGCTCCGAGCTCCAGATCAACCCTTTCTCCTGCTCTACCCCGTGGATCCTTCAGTATCTCCTCCACCTCTCGAAGGCAGGGGTGGAATCCAATTCGGTCAGGGTACACCTGAGCGCCATTTCGGCAAACCATCTCCCTATTGAGTGAAAACCCCTCTCAGGGCAGCCCTTGGTCTCTCGCTTCATGTGAGGTGTATTGCTTTCCAAGCCTCCCATCCGGCCTCCGCCAGTGGAGTGGGACCTCAATGTGGTGCTGATGCAGCTCATGCGAGCACCCTTCGACATGTTCGCTTCAGCATCTCTCCTGGAAGGTGGTCTTCTGGTGGCTTTGACCTCGGCTCGCCGAGTCAGCGAACTTCAGGCCCTTATGGTTGAGTCTCTATACACCAGGTTCTACGGGAACAGGGTGGTCCTCCGCAACCATCCCAAGTTCCTATCGAAGATGGTCTCGGACTTTCATCTCAACCAGGAGATAGTCCTACCGACCTTCTTTCCGAGACTGCATGCCGACCAGGCATCGGTGGTGTTGCATACACTCAACTGCAAGAGGGCTCTTGCCTTCTACCTGCAGCGTACCCAGGGTCATCGCAAGTCCGATCAGCTCTTTGTTGC
The DNA here is from genome assembly GCA_033557465.1 of Ichthyophis bannanicus. Taxonomy (NCBI): domain Eukaryota; kingdom Metazoa; phylum Chordata; class Amphibia; order Gymnophiona; family Ichthyophiidae; genus Ichthyophis; species Ichthyophis bannanicus. The sequence goes on along the minus strand of CM066031.1, from coordinate 421,213,218 downwards.
CTACGACCCCAATCGCCTGGGGCAGGCATTCACCAAGCGCACCATCTCCATCTGGGTGGCGGACTTCATCACCTTTGCCCAAGCAAAAGCAGGCGCCCTGCTGGGTCAACGGGTCACCGCGCATGGCGTCCAAGCCAAGGTGGCTTTGGTGGCTTCTCTGCACTCAGTGCCTCTCATGGACATCTGCCAGGCTGCGACCTGGTCTTCAGCAAACACTTGCACTGTACACTACTGCCTGGAGAGGGAGTCCCGCCAGGGCAACGCCTTCGGCCAGGCTGTACTCCGTAATCTGTTCGGGGTATAAGCAACTCCTGCTCTCCGTCCCTTCTTTGACGGCTACCGAGAGCTTCGCCCCGGGGACCCGAAGACTCGGGCTCCTCCGGGCATCAACTTCTGCTCACAGCCTCGTGGAGGCATTTTGGGTTACAGGCTCGGTAGCCTGTAGCTGGGGAGTCCCATAAGTAAGGACTGACTTTCTGCTTGTTCCTGGAGAAAGCGTTGTTACTCACCTGTAACAGGTGTTCTCCAGGGACAGTAGAAATCAGTCCTCACTATCCTCCCATCTCCCCTGAAGAGTTGTTTTTTGTCCTTCCCCTTGACATCTGCTTAGGAGGGCTCTAGCTATGGGACTTGACTGAGCAAGATGGCACCTTTGGGTGGGAAGAGGACTATGCATGCATGGCAGCAGTCTCAAAGGCTTTCTTTGAAAGCTGGGGAATTGCACTGCGCATGTTCCATCTGTGTCAACGTAACCCATAAGTGAGGATTGATTCCTGCTGTCCCTGGAGAACACCTGTTAAGGTGAGTAACTACACTTTTCGTCTGAGAAATGCCCATCAACACAAGTATAATTCAAGTATATGCCCCAACAACAGCTGCAGAAAAGGATGACGTTGATGAGTTCTATGAACAAGTACAAGCTGAAATTGACAGAACATGCAGACAGGATATCCTGATAGTCATAGATGACTGGAATGCAAACGTTGGCAACAGAGAAGGCAGCAAAGTGGTTAGAAAATATGGACTTGGCAACAGAAATAAAGCTAGAGAAAGACTGATAGAATTTTGCAAGACTAACAATCTAATTCTCTCAAACACCTTCTTCCAGCAGCACAAGTGGTGACTGTACACATGGACTTCACCCAATGGATGGTACAAAAATCAAATTGATTACATCTGTGGAAGTCAATGATGGAGAAGCTCTATAACATCAACAAAGACAAAAACTGGAGCTAACTGTGGTACAGATCACCAACTACTAGTATCAAACTCAAACTAAAGTTGAAAAAAGAGCAAGCCACTCATGAATGCAGCAAAATATGACCTTGAGAATATACCACCAGAATTTAGACTGCCTGCAAAATTGATTTGCTGCTTTAGATAAAATGACGGAGCTCCAAAGGAATTATGGGATGACGTCAAGAAGGTTGTGTTGGGAGAAAGTGAGAAGTCTCTATAAAAGGTGAAAAAGCAAAAACGGCCAAAATGGATGACGGAAGAAACTCTGAAAATTGCCCAGAAACTCAGAGTAGCTAAAGCCAGAGGAGAAAGAGAGGCAATGGAAGAACTCAATAGAGATTTCCAACGTTCAGCAAGACAAGACAAGGAGAAATACTACAATGATGCATGCAAGGAAATAGAAGCAGAAACTATTAGAGGAAGAGGATGAACAAGATTGGCTTTCCTAAAGCTACGAGAGTTAAAGAGAATATTCCAGCCTCCAATTGAAATGTTATAAGATGCTCAGTGATCCATGTTGAATGATGCTGAGAAGATCAAGAAAAGGTGGAAAGAATATACAGAGTCATTATACAATAAAAATCAAGTGGACCAACAGCTATTTCAACCTGTAACTTATATTCAGGACCCATTGGTGATGAAAGAAGAAGTCGAAGCAGAATTGAAAACCTTATCAAAGAACAAAGCACCAGGCATTGTTGGTATTCCCAATGAAGTATTATAGCAACCGGGTGCAACTGTTACCATACTTACAAGGGTCTACCAGGAAATTTGGAAGACAACATCATTGCCAACTAACTGGAAAAGATCTGTGTTTATACCAATACTGAAGAAAGTTGATCTGACTGTGGACATTATCACACAATCGCTCTGATCCCACGTCAGCAAGATTCTACTCAAGATCATTCATCAGAGACTACAACCATACCTGGAACGAGAACTGCCTGAAGTGTAAGCAGGATTCAGGAAAGGGCGAGGAACGAGAAACATCGCAGATGTGAGATGTATCCTTGAAAAGAGAAAAGAATACCAATATATATGTTTTATCGACTACAGCAAGGCTTTTGATTGTGTAAACCATGAGATACTCTGGGCCACATTAAGAAGCATGGGTATACCAGAACACCTGATTGTTCTCTTGTATAACTTTTACATTGATCAAGAAGCAACAGTTCAAACGGAACAAAGAGAAACAGAATGATTTAAAATCAGCAAAGGTGTACGACAAGGCTGCATACTTTCCCCTTACTTGTTTAATTTATATGCAGAACAAATCATTAGAGAAGCATGACTGTATGAAGACAATCGAGTTGTGAAGATTGATGGAAGACTCATTAACATCCTTTGCTATGCTGATGATACCACAATCTCCAGGAACAAGCAGGAATGTAGTCTTCACATATTGGTATCGTCGGTACCGACGGAGCCTGCACGGGAACGCTCCCCAGCATCCAATTAGAAAGCTTTTGGGAGCATCCCACAGCACCTGCGTGCTGCCTTCCCGCCTTTCCAAACTGCCTCTCTCCAGTTCTTCGTTTTCCGCGGAGCCAGCAGGTCATCGTTCCTGTCACCGTAGAAAAGTTTTTCTATTCTCCTTCTTTTTGTGGTCGCGTCTGCCTTCCCTCGATGCTATACCGGTACCGCCAGTTCTTTCTTTCTTTCTTTAAAAATAAAAAATAAGATACATTTTTTTTCCAAACTTTTCTTCTTCAGGTGCACGCCATTTTGGGCCTTAGGCCCAAAATTTCCTTTACTATGGAAAAAGCCGCTTCGGGTTTCAAGAAGTGCACCAAGTGTGGCGGTACCATCTCCATCACTGACACCGAGGAGCGGTGCCTTAAATGTTTAGGTCCTGACCACTCCATTTCGGAGTGTATGGCCTGTGCCATGATGTCCAAGAGGGGTCGACAAAACCGAGCTGCTAAGCTCAGCACCCTTTTTCCCTCCGATGCAGCCTCTGTGGCATCGACATCCTCCAGAGCTTCGTCTTCCTCCCATGGATCTCAGGTAACTAAACATAAGTCTGGCCGGTCCTCAAAGGGTAGATCTCCTTCCAAGCATCGAGATGCCTCTGGCGTTGCCCTTGAGGGTTCTGTACCGGAAAAATTGCCCCGGCAGGAGGCTTTGGCTTCCATAGCATTATCGGGGCTCCAGGATGTTCTCGAGGCCTCGACCTCGGCAGAACTACTGGTGCCATGCTCTGGGATACCGGCTGCTTTCTCCGGTACTGATACCCAGGCTTCGGCAGCGTCGATAGACCAGAGGTTCCTAGCTATTGAACATAGTCTGGCGGCTCTCTTTGCGGCATCGACACCCTCGGAACCGCGTCAGACAGTTCAACCGGTACCGGTACCGACAGCATCGGCATCGACATCGGTGTCTGTATTGCCGGCACCCAGTCATGCTATGCCTTCCGGTACCGATACACCGGTATCGATTCCCCCCGGCACCGACTACAGGAGCATCCTGACAGAAGGTACTTTGAATTCTCGGAGGAGTCTGAGGATTCTGACAGCTCCATCGGTACCGGAGTACTTCTCCCGGAGGAGCCTTCCTCTCCTAAACGCAGGATGTCTCCTCCAGAAGATATCTCCTTTCAGGATTTTATCAGGTAGGTGGCTCGAGATCTTTCCATTACTGTGGCTCCTGAAACAGAGCCCAGGGCAAAGGAGTTGGAGATTCTACAATATCACACAGCTCTTAAGGAGGCAGCTACTTTGCCTATCCATGAGATCTTACATGATCTCATGTTAAGAATGTGGGAAACACCTCTTACCACTTCTTCTCACTCTTGTAGGCTGGATACCATGTATCGAGTACCTCCATGTCCTGGCTTCCAGAAGACTCCGCTTTCTCACCACTCTATTGTGGTGGAATCAGCTATGAGAAGGATCAGAAGTGCAAAGAGGCATGCCTCTAATCCTCCAGGATGTGAGTGTCGAACTTTGGATGCCTTTGGACGTCGTACTTTCCAGGCTTCCATGCTTTCTGCCAGGATCAGTTCCTATATATTATATATGGGAATGTTCCTTAAGGAAGTCACAGGAGATTTAGAGGTTTTGAGCCCTCTTCTTCCTGATAATAAGAGGCAGGATTTTCTCACACTGGTTAAACATGCCCCAGGATGTTTCTAAGTTTGTCAGTCATGCAGCTTTTGACTGTTTTGAGTGCATAAGCAGAACTCTGCCATTGCCATAGGTGCACGGAGAATTGCCTGGCTTCAGGCATCCGATTTGGAGCTCTGGTTGCAGGACAAACTGGGCAATATCCCTTGTACAGGTGAGAATCTATTCGGCAAAAATTGGCAAGAGAAAGCCAATGAGTTGGATGCTGACAACTCCACTTTGGATAGATTATCCAAAGCCACAGCTGATCCTGCAAGGAAGAAATCTTTCAAGAAGCCATTCTTCTCCAAAAAGAAGAGGTTTTATCCTTCTTATTCCCAACAGGGATGTTCTGCAGGTCAACCTGCCCAAAAGAGTCAGCAACCACCTAAACAGAGGAAAGTAAAGACTGCTAAGCCTCGACCATCTCAGCAGTCTCAGCCTCCACAAGGCCTTTGACTTCCATCTAGAGAACTTAGTCTTCCTGGCTCTCAACGGACCAGAGCCTTCCACCATTCCAGGAAGGTTGTGTCACTTTGCCCCCAGATGGGGGCCGATAACAGCAGAACATTGGACTCTCTCCATTATAAAAGAGGGGTACAAGCTTCACTTTCTCTGCATGCCCCCTCCCACAATGGTAAGACAGTTCAATTCTCAGACCTTTCTCATCAACCTGTTAGATCAAGAGGTCACTATGCTTCTTGCCCAAGGGGCAATAGAAGAGGTACTCATTCCTCAACAGGGTACAGGGTTTTACTCCCCCTATTTCCTTATCCCAAAGAAAACAGGGAGACACAGACCTATTTTAGAACTCAGAGAATTGAACAAATTCCTGTTCAAAGAGAAATTCAAGATGATTTCTCTGGGAACTCTGCTGCCATACCTTCAGAGTCTGGATTGGCTTTGTTCTCTAGATCTCAAGGATGCATACACTCATGTTCTCATCCATCCAACTCACAGAAATTTCCTTCGATTCCTTTTTCACGGAAAGCACTACCAATACAGGGTGCTTCCTTTTGACCTGGCCTCAGCACCAAGGGTGTTTACGAAATGCATGGCTGTGGTAGCAGCATTTCTTCGCACTCTAGGACTATTCGTCTTCCCGTACTTAGACGACTGGCTCATTCAAGCCCCATCAGAGTCAGAGGATAGGTTTTCTCTATCTTGCACAATGCGTATCCTTCAGTATTTGTGTCTGGTCATAAACATCCCAAATTCCAGCCTAACTCCTACTCAGTCTCTAGAGTTTATAGGAGCTTTGCTGGATACCAGAAAAGCAAGGGCCTTTCTTCCCAGACCCATTGCCTTCGCATGGTGCAGTTAGCTTCTCAAGCAGTGCTAAAGCCTCATCTCACTGCTCGAGAAATGTTACGACTACTAGGCCACATGTCATCTACCGTGCATGTGGTTCCTTATGCTCGCCTCCATTTGAGAGCAGCCCAGTGGACTTTATCCACTCAATGGACCCAGGCATCAGGGTGCCTGTCAGACAAAATAGCAAACACAAATCGCCTTATTTTGTCCCTCCAATGGTGGCAGTCCACTCAAAACCTGTTGATGGGGTCCCCATTTCAACAGCCTTTACCCCAGGCAACTCTCACAACAGATGCTTCACCAATGCGTTAGGGAGCTCATCTGCAAGACCTCTCCACCCAAGGCACTTGGACTCCACAGGAGACTCATCTACATCAGGGCTCTCAGGCCAAGGATGCTTTCCTCCTTCATTGGGGTCAAGACTTCCTTTATGCCTTTCCACCCATTCCCCTAATTCCCAAAACCCTGTTTAAGCTTCAGAGAGACAGAGGCTGTATGATTCTCATAGCTCCACATTGGCCACGGCAAGTGTGGTACCCTCTGCTTCTACATCTCTCTCAAGCTCCCTCTCTGGAGTTAGGGTCTGCTCCAGATCTTCTGTCTCAGGACGGAATGTTATGGCATCCCAATCCCCAGTCTCTGCATCTCAGGGCTTGGTTGCTGAAAGCCTAGATCTTCATAATCTTAACCTTTCCCAGCAAGTAAAGGATATCCTTTATGCTTCCAGAAAACCTTCCCCAAGACGCTCTTATGCTTTCAAGTGGAAAAGGTTTACCATATGGTGCTCGCAGAAGGGTCTTAGCCCCCTTGCTATACCTCTGGAATCATTGCTGGAGTATCTCCTTCATTTATCCAATGCAGGACTTAAAACTAACTCAGTAAGAGTCCATTTGAGTGCTATTGCAGCTTCTTTCAAGCCTTTAAATGGACAACCTATTTCCTCCCATCTTCTTATAGCAAGATTTATGAGAGGCCTTCTTCTAACTAAGCCTCCCATTAGGCCACCACCGGTGGCATGGGACTTAAACCTGGTTCTTGGGCAGCTCATGAAGCCACCTTTCGAACCCTTAGCTACTACCTCTTTGAAATTCCTTTCCTGGAAAGTTATCTTTCTCATTGCAATCACATCAGCACGTTGCATCAGTGAGTTGCAAGCACTAGTGGCTGATCCTCCTTATACAAGGTTCCATCATGACAAGGTAGTCCTTAGGACTCATCCACACTTTATGCCAAAGGTGGTCTCGCCTTTTCATCTTAACCAAACAGTCTACCTGCCTGTGTTCTTTCCAAGACCTCATGCATCAAACGCAGAAAAGAATCTTCATACCTTGGACTGTAAAAGAGCTTTAGCCTTTTACTTACAAAGAACACAGCAACATAGAAAGTCCTCTCAAGTCTTTGTTGCTTTTGATCCTTCTCATTTGGGACTTCCAGTCTCCAAGAGAACACTATCCAACTGGATTGCACAGTGTATTTCCTTTGCCTATCAGAGTAAGAATCTTCCTCTGGAGGGCCATGTCACAGCTCACAATGTGAGAGCCATGGCAGCTTCAATGGCTCATCTGCACTCTGTGTCTATCGACGACATCTGTCGAGCAGCCACTTGGGCCTCGGTTCATACCTTCACAGCCCATTACTGCTTGGACAAGGACTCCCGCCGGGATGCCTTGTTTGGTCAGGCTGTTCTCCAACACCTGTTCCATACCTAATCAACTCCTACCCACCATCCCTGGTAGGATGCCAGAGATCCATGGGGGGAAGTGGAGCCCTTTCACAGGGACACACAACTTCTGGGGTTCTCTCCCTGGTATCTAAAGCTAGGGAGTCCCCATATGTGAAGACTACATTCCTGCTTGTTCCTGGAGATAGCATAGTTACTCACCTGTAACACGTGATCTCCGGGAACAGCAGGAATTTAGTCTTCACAACCCACCCACCTCCCCTAAGAGTTGTATCTCTCTATCTATCTCTTTCTCTTTCCCTCTCTCTCTCTTTGTCCTCAGCTTTAAAACTCAACTGGAGAGAGGCAGTTGGGAAAGGCGGGAAGGCAGCACGCAGGCGCTGTGGGATGCTCCCAAAAGCTTTCTAATTGGATGCTGGGGAGCGTTCCTGCGCAGGCTCCGTTGGTACCGACGATACCCACATGTGAAGACTAAATTCCTGCTGTTCCCGGAGATCACCTGTTACAGGTGAGTAACTATGTTTACTGTCTGAAAGCAAACATTTGCTTCTCAAGATCAAGGAACATAATCTTAAAATGGGCTTGCACCTTCACAAAAGAAGACAAAAGTCCTGACAACTGTCAAAATCAATAAGTTCATCGTTGATGGAGAAGAAATTGAAACAGTGGACAACTTTAACCTACTTGGATCAACTATCAATAAAGAAACAACAAGCAGTCAAGAAATCAGATGACGCATTCCTCTTGGCTGAATGGCTATGAAGGACCTAGACAAGATTCTCAAGAGCAGAGACGTGTCTATCCATACTAAGATTTAACTTGTTCAAGCCATGGTATTTTTAATAATGTCATATGGATGTGAAAGTTGGACAGTGAAAAAGATAGACAGAAAGACAATCTCTGCCTTTGAATTATGGTGCTGGCGGCGAATACTGTGTATCCCATGGACTGCCTGAAGAACAAACCAGTCAGTACTAGAGGAGATCAAACCTAAAGCTTTCCTTAGAAGCTCAGATGACAAGACTTCGACTTACATACTTTGGACATATCATGCGAAGAGAGAGATCATTAGAGAAAGACGTCATGCTTGGTCAACGCAAAAGAGGAAGGCCAGCAATGAGATGGATCGATAGAATAACAGCATCTATGGGTGCCAGTCTGTCAACAATGAGCTGCCTGACTAAAGATCTAACACAGTTTAGGACAACTATCCAGAGGGTCACTATGAGTCGACAGCGACTTGACGGCATTTAACAACAACAGCATGTTTGATTTATTTTTATGTGACTTGTAAATCGTTTTGTTGCTGTTTGCTAAAGGCAGTATACCAAGTGGAAAATAAACCATAAACCATTGCTCCTTATTAGCACTAGCAACCCTGGTTCCCTCTACTTCTAGAACTTTCCATATAAGAACTGATTCATTTGGGCTATGCACTAGCTCAAATTATGCAAGAGAACAGAACGGTGTTGCTTCCTAACATCCTGTCCTGATGGCTTGTCTATTGAGAGGTTAACTTTGTCCAGTCTCAACCTGTCTCTTGATGTTACCAGTGTCCTTTTGGTGTCCAGGAGAGCCTTGACAAGAAGGTCTTATTCTTTCAAATGGAGAAGGCTTGCTGTCTGGTGTGAGGAATGGTCCATAGATTATTTTACTTATCACACATGAACACTGCTTTAATACCTTCTACACCTTTCAGAATCTGGACTCAAGTCCAACTCAGTAAGGGTTCTTTTTAGTGCTATTGGAGCTTACCGTGGTGTGGAAGGCAAACCCATCTCTTTACAGCCCTTAGTTGTTTGCTTTATGTGGGACTTGTTTATTCTCAGACCCCCTATAGGCCGCCCACAGTATCTTGGGACCGCCATGTGAATCTAACTCTGCTGATGAAAGCTCCTTTTGAGCCACTCAGCTCCTGTCCTCTGAAATTCTTGATCTTGAATGTCTTATATTTGGTGGTGGTGACTTCAGCGCACAGAGTAAGCTTCATGCTTTAGTAGTTCATCCACCTTACATAAAATTCTTTCACAACAGAGTGGCATGCTGTACTCATCCCAAGTTCCTTCCAAAAGTGGTTACAATTTTCATCTTGACCAGTCATTCGTCCATCCAGCATTTTTCCAGAAACCTCATTCTCACAAAGAGGAAGCTGTGCCATTTGTGTTAGATTGTAGAAGAGCTTTAGCTTTCTAGTTGGAGTGGACAAAAGCCCATAGAAAGTCCATCCAAATTTTTGTTTCTTTTGATCCCAGTAAACTAGGGGCTGCCTTCTCCATATGCACTTTGTCAATCTGGCTTGCTGTCTGCATCTCTTTCACTTATGCCCATTTGTGCTCCATCTCTATGGAGGAGATATGCAGAACTGCAACTTGGACTTTGTTTCACACTTTAACTTCTCACTACTGTTTGCATAAAGATTCTTTACATGATGATAGATTCGGTCAATCAGTACTGAAGAATCTTTTTGTAGAGTTGAATTCAGCTTCACCCACCAGGTCCATTTCTTTCTCTTCAGGCTGCCTTAAAGAAAAATAAATTTAAAAATAGTTCTGAAAAGGCTTGTGACAACTAAAATGTATCTTTATCAGCCTAAGTTGGGTTTTATGTATTCTTCCTTTTTTTGTTCATAGGGGTTCCTATATGTGAGGACTTTTTTCTTCCCGCTTAGGTATCCACAGAGAAAGCATAGTTACTCACCTGTAGCAGGTGTTCTCCGTGAACAGCAGGAAAAGTCCTCACAATCCTCCCTCTTCCACTCAGAGTTGTATTCTTCTCAGCTCTTCATAGGACTGAGAGTAAGATGGCACTACCGCAGCAGGCAGGAAGGTGCGCACACATGCATGGTTAAGTTTCCAAAAGCTTCTAGAAGGAGCTAGGAAAGCTCCTGCATGGGGTCCCGTCAGATGACATCACCCATATGTGAATATCTTTTTTGCTCTCCATGGAGAACACTAGGTACAGGTAAGTAACTACACTTGCTTTAGGGTGGGAGGTTAAATTAAACTGATGCCAACAGTTGGTCCTATGTTAAAATGTTTAAAATGGCCACATTCACTCCTTGATCCATTTTCATAATGGCGAAGACAAAAGAGCTACCTGAGACCTTCGAAAAAGCCATACAGCAAACTTCAAAGAGCTACAAGGCTATCTCCAAAGACCTTGGGATTGCTGTGTCTACAGTTCACAATGTTAAGACATTTTCTGCTCATGGAACTGTCAAGAACCTCTCAGGATGTGGGTGGAATAGGAAAATTAATCCAAGAAGTCTTCAATGGTTAGTGCGAACTGGTGGAATAATACCACGTACAACATCTAAAGAGCTTAATGCTGACCTGGAGCAGTCTGGAGTGGTTGTTTCAAACTTCACCATATGCTGCTCATTAAACAAAGAAGGACTTCATGGGTGAAGACCAAGGGAGGGTCCCTACTGCTCAGAGAGACATAAAAATGCATGCTTGATCTTTGCCCAAACCCACCTTGAGAAACCACAATCCTTCTGGGAAAATGTTCTGTGGACAGATGAAACCAAACTTAATCTTTGGCAGTGCAGACCAGCGATACATTTACAGGCGAAAAAATGAAGGGCCCAATATTCAACTGTGCCGATGTTGGAAGGGCTATGCGCCTTGCGCCCTCCCCACCAACCCCTAAATCAGATATTCAATGCCACGGCAACGATATTGAATATCTGGTGATTGCCGCAAAAGCCGGAAGCCACTGATGCTAGCAGAGCAGTAGCGATATTGGATGCTGACCAGTTAGCAATCTGCAATATAAAGATAGGTGACAGTTTCCGTTGCCTATATTTAAGGTGCAGATCGTTAACCAGGCATAATCCAATATCACTGCTGCCCATTTGGCGCCATTCTCTACCTCCGGATAGCATCGGGGCACATAAAGGACTTAGGAGGGGATTTTCAATAGCACTAACCGTATAAATGCCGTTGAATATCTTCAACTAAGGCATCTACATGGTTTACTAGGCTATAAACCATATAGATACTTTTTAAAAATTGGGCCCGAAGCTTATAAGGAATAAAATACCCTTCCTAAAGTTAAATATGGTGGAGGTTCCGTAATGATGTGGGGCTGTTTTGCTGCCTCAGGAACTGAAGCCCTAGAACATATTAAAGGAATCATGAAATCAGAGGACTACCAAGGTATTTTGGAGCAAAATGTGCTACCTAGTGTCAGGAAGCTAGGTCTGGGTTGAAGCCCATGGGTCCTCCAGCAGGACAGTGACCCAAAACATACATCCAAAAGTACAAAATAATGGTTAAAAAGTAAAAATGAACCGTTTTAAGCTGGCCAGCAATGTCCTCATCTCAATCCAATTGAGAACCTTTGGAAACAGCCAAAATCTGCCATTGGTAAAAGGAATCCTGGAAAAATTCATGTGTTAGAACAAATTGTAGTTGAAGAGCAGGATAAACTATTAGCAGACAGATGTGCATAACTTATACTGTAGATGACTACAAGAAATATTTGGAGGCTGTCATCACTGCCAAGGGTTGTGCAATCAAATATTAGTGAAGGGTCCATTAATCCTGTCCAGGTTATAATTTGTTTTTCTCAGAGGTTACTAAATTTAAGTTGCACAGACATCTTATTTTGTTGTATTCCTTTGAACATACTATTAAAATGTTATGATGAGATATAGTTGGAATATTTCCAATTATTTCTAAAGTTATTGTATACAACATACCTAAAATGCAAGGGCCCCAATAATGTTGACCATAACTGTATTTTTCTGGACATAATGTCCCAGAAATTAGTCAGCGGTTTCGAGGAGTGCGCCCACTGCCTCAAGCCCATGTCTGTAACAGAGGCTTATAAATGCAGCCTGAAATGCTTGGGGCCTAAACATAAGCCTTCTCTTTATGTTTTATGTTCATAGGTGACAGAGAGGATTTCAGGGTGATGAGAAGCAGCGCAAACTCGTTTTAGGTGCCAAGCAGACCAATCCATTGCCTTCGGCATTAATTTCCATGGCTTCTGGAGCTCCACTGGACACTGATGCATTTACATCAAGGGGTCCTCAAGCTCTCTCAGAGCCAAATACCAGTAGGTCTCATTGGACTTATTGACCTACCGGTACTGCTTCAAGGAAAAGGAATGATTCATCTTCAAAAACATTGAGGATCAGTGATGACAAGTTTTAGGCAGAGGCCTCGATGCATAGGCATCGATGTCCATTAGAGCATGATGCTCAGAGTTCAGAGGTCTCGGACAATGTTGGACCTTCGAAGCAGCCCCACTATGAGGAGCACTCATCCTCTTTAGCATCAGAAGAGCTGCGCCAGCCTCCATAAAGCAGAAACCATTCAGACAATATTCTCCATCAAATTCCAGAGACATCAGCTAAATCTGCTGCAGGCCTCACCACGTTGTCCATGGCAGCCCTTGAAAGAATTCTGATGAGGTGGTTTGAACAGAAGATGACTGTTGCTCACCCTTTGCAAAACTACAGCTTCTGCATCGATGATAACGTAAAAGCATGTTGAGCCAATCCTCGAGACCCTAGCACTAACTGAGGGAGAGAAATCATTATTGAGACCTAAAGGGTCCTCAACACTGGCTCTTGCCTGTCTGATTTCAATTTCAAGAGCATTGGGAGGTGATACTTCCCCATGGCATCAGAAGCCATCAGTGCTCCTGGAGGAGATCTGCTGCTCCTCGGAGACAGAGCTCGACCCAGGCAGAGACTAAATGTCATTGGAGTACTTATTGCATTGCATTTCAAGCACTCTTCAAAGTCTGAGTTCAAGTCTGAATACTTCTTGGAGGACAAGTCTCTATAACTGCTCTCAGATCCTACTCTCCTCCTCCTCATTAGCATCGCAAGTCCTCATCAAAGAAGCTTACTTTTCACAATTTTGTTAGGGAAATGGCAAGTCCATTCAATTTCTTCCATTAGAGATGGAGGAGGAGCCCAAGGACAAAGAATTGGACATTCTCCAGTATTCTTTTGCCTCAAAGTAGGTGGTGACTGCATCCTTCAGGATTGCAAATGAGAATGTGGAAGATTCTCACCTCTCTGTACTGCAGTAAAAAAAAAACATTGATTTCATGTATAGAGTGAAAAGGCTCTCTGATTAAAGAAGCTTCAGCTGCAGTACCATTCCATGGTCGTTGAGTCCGCTCTCAAAAGAGCTAAGAGTTCCATGTCTCACTCTGGTGTCCCTGGGGAGATAGCATAGGACCTTAGACTCTTTTGGGACATAGTTTGTTCAGAACATGGTTTAATGGGAGAAAGCCAACATGGATTTATCCAAGGAAAGTCTTGTCTTACTAATCTGTTATATTTTTTTCAAGGTGTGAATAAACAGGTAGACAAAGGTGAGCCGGTTGATATAGTGTATCTGGATTTTCAGAAAGCCTATGACAAAGTCCCTCATGAGAGACTCTTGGTGAAATTAAAAAGTCATGGGATTGGATGCAGTGTAGTATTGTGGATCAGAAACTAGTTAGAGAGTAGGGCTAAATGGCCAGTTTTCTCAGTGGAGAAAAGTAAATAGTGGAGTACCCCAGGGATTTGTGCTGGGCTTTTTAACATATTCATAAATGCCCTCTGGAAATGGGAATAATGACTGAGGTGATCAAATTTGCAGATGACACAAAATTATTGAAAGTTGTTAAAAACCCAAGAGGATTGTGAAAAATTGCAAGAGGACCTTGATAAATTGGAAGACTGGGTGTCTAAATAACAGATGAAATTTAATGTGAACAAGTGCAAAGTTATCCGCATCTTTATTTAGCAATTAGGAAAGAACAACCCAAACTTTGGTTACATGATGGAAGGTACCACCTTAGAAACCACCACCCAGGAAAAAGATTTAGACGTCATCGTGGATAATACGTTGAAACTCTCCGCTCAGTGTGCAGTGGCGGCTATGAAAGCTAATAGAATTCTAGGAATCATAAGGAAAGGAATGAAGAATAAAACCAAGGATATTATAATGCCTCTGTATTGTTTCTTGGTTCAACTGCACCTTGAATATTGTTGCAGTTCTGGTCACTGTATCTTAGAAAGAATACAGTGGAATTAGAAAAGGTACAGAGAAGAGCCACTCAAATGGTAAAGGGGATGGAAGGGATACCCCTATGAGGAAAGCCTTAAAATGTTAGGGCTTTTCAACTTGGAAAAGAGAAGGCTGAGGGGGAGATATGATAGAAGTCTATAAATTAATGAATGGAGTAGAATGGGTTAACGTAGATCGGTTGTTTATGCCATCAAAAAGTAGAAAGACTAGAGGACATGCAATGGAGCTATAATGTAACCCATTTAAGACTAAGAGAAAATATTTTTTCACTCAACGCGTACTCAAACTCCAGAATTCGTTACCGGAGGATGTAGTGAAAGCAGTTAGTGTAGCTGGGTTTAAAAAAAAAGTTTGGACAAGTTCCTGGAGGAAAGGTGCATAAACTATTATTAAAGAGGACCTGGGAAATCCACTGCTTACCCAGGATGAGCATTGTGGAAGCTGTGGACTTGGGGTACTTGCCAGGTACTGGTGACCTGGATTGGCCACTGTTGGAAACAGCATACTGGTCTTGATGGACCTTGGTCTGACCCAGTATGGCATTTCTTATATTCTAGAATCCGCATAGCATACTACCAGATCTTCATAGATGTGCACTTATGGATCATGATGCACAATTTGGAGGAAAGTTGACCAGTACCACTTTTTGGTGGCTCAAGGGAAGAAATGTGGGAAAAATGGTGTCTGAGTGACATACAATATCTTCGATATGGCATCAAGAGCCACCTCAATGAGCGTTGGCACTTGGAGACCAATGGCTCTGGGCCTCAGGCTTAGCATGCAAGAGCAATTTGCCGATGTGTCATTCAATGGAGACACTCTTGAGACAAGGTGCAAGGAGCAGCATACTTTACACTTCGAGAGTGATGTCCACGCCCACTACTGACCCAGCCTCCTCATTTAAGAGGTTCTGTAGCAGAGGGCAATGGAGATCCTATTACTTTCATAAGCATGGGTATGCTACTTCCTTCCACTCCTCCGAGTCTAAACAGTCTTCTCGCTCTTATAACAGGCAGCCAAAGATTGTATAGCCCCAGCCAAAATAAGGAACAGTTTTTTGACTGGCTTCAAGAGCATAGCCAAAGTCCCAGTCTTCCTCCCAGGCAACCCCCCAGTAAAAGGGAGGCGTACATCCTTTGCATAGTGTTGGTCTCTATTTATCTCTGACTCATGGGTTCTCCAAATAGTCCGAGAGAGGTACAGATCACACCTATTCGAACTCCCACCAGATCAGTCACCGGGGATGCATTCTTTCAGTTTTTAGTAACATAGTAAATGACGGCTGATAAAGACCAACATGGTCCATCTAGTCTGCCCAGCACAATGGCAAGCATAGGTGCACCTGCCGCTCCGTGCAGGCCACCCCTCCCCACATCCCTGTTTAGGGGTGAACCCACCATTCCATGCAGGACACCCCTATTTGTTGAGAAATTAGATGGTTCAGTTTATTTTGATTTTATGCTGTTGCTGTAAAGGGATCCACTGTGTCTGTCCCATGCCATTTTGAATTCCGTCACTGTGTTTGCCCCCACCCCTTCCATTAGGAAGGCATTCCAAGCATCCACCACCCTTTCTGTGAAAAAGTGTTTCCTGACATTGCCTTTCAATTTACCACCTTGCAGCTTCCTGTTATGCCCTCTAGTTTTACAGCTTTCCCCATCTTTGGAAGAGGTTTGTTTGTTCATTATTTCCCTTTAAGTATTTAAAGGTCTGAATCGTATCTCCCCTGTCCCTCCTCTCCTCCAAAGTGTACATGTTTAGGTCTTCAAGTCTCTTCTCATAAGGCTTCTGACGCAGGCTCCAAATCATTTTGGTCACTTTCCTCTGAACAGTTTCCAGTCTTTTTACATCCTTTGCAAGATATGGTCTCCAAAACTGAACACAGTATTCCAAGTGAGGCCTCACCAGTGACTTGTACAGTGGCATAAGTAGCTCTTCCTTTCTGCTGGTGATTCCTCTTTGTATGCAGCCCAACATCCTTCTGGCTTTTGCCACCGCCTTGTCGCACTGTTTTGCCACCTTGAGATCTTCAGAAATAATCACACCAAGGTCTTTCTCCTGATCCATGCACACCAACCTCTCGCCCCCTATCGCGTACATTTCCCTTGGATTTCTGCTACCCAGGTGCATGATTCTGTACTTCTTTGCATTAAATCTTAATTGCAAAGCCATTAGACCATTCTTCCAGCTTTTGTAGATCTTTCCTCATGTTAACCACTCCCTCGGGGGAGTCCACTCTGTTGCAAAGTTTCGTGTCATCTGCAAAAAGACAGACTTTTCCATTCAGTCCTTCAGCAATACTGCTAATCACCTTCCCTTCATCCGAGTGAGCTCCATTTACCATCACCCTCTGTCATCTGTCAGTCAACACATTTCTGATCTAATTTACTATCTTAGGATCCATCCCCAGCTACTGAGTTTATTGATAAGCCTCCTATGAGGAACAGTATCAAAGGCTTTGCTGAAATCCAGGTAGATGACATCCATCGCATGCCCCTGATCTAGCTCCCTGGTCACCCGGTCAAAGAACTCAAACAGATTTGTTTGGCAAGATCGTCCTTCGGTAAACCATGTTGCGTTGGGTCTTGCAACCTGTTGGTTTTGAGAAAGTTCACTATTCGCTCTTTCAGGAGCACCTCCATTAGTTTTCCCGCCACCGAGGTAAGGCTCACAGGCCTGTAGTTTGACACTTCTTCCCTGTCACCACTTTTGTGTAGAGTTATGACATCAGCTGTTCTCCAGTCCTGAGGAACCTCTCCTGTTTCCAAGGATCTGTTGAAAACATCCTTTAATGGCCCTGCAAGAACCTCTCTGAGCTCTTTCAGTATCCTGGGGTGTATCCTATCTGGTCCCATGGCCTTGTCCACTTTCAGTTTTGCAAGTTGTTCTAACACATCATCTTCTGTGAATGGTGTGGTATCTACTTCATTCCCATTTTTATATTTGGGAGTCACAGGTGGTCCTTCTCCAGGACTTTCTTTAGTAAAAACAGAGCAGAAGTATTTGTTTAGCAATTTTGCTTTTTCAATGTCACTTTCCACGAGTCCATTCGCAGCACTTCTGAGTCCTGCAATTCCATCTCTGATCTTCTTCCTTTCCCGAATATACCTGAAGAAGGTTTTGTCGCCACACTTAACATCGTTAGCCATCTATTCCTCTGCCTTTGATTTTGCTATCCTTATTTCTCTCTTTGTCTCTTTGAGTTTGATCCTGTATTCATTTCTGTGTTCCTCTGTTTGCAAGCTTTTGAATTTTGCGAAAGCTGTGTTTTTTGCCTTTATTTGAGCAGCCATGTCTTTGGAAAACCAAATAGGTTTTCTTCTCCTCTTGTTATTGTTTACTTTTGTTACATATTATCTGTTGCCCCTTTTATTGCCACCTTTAGTTTAGCCCATTGCAATTCTACTTCCCTTATCTCCTTCCACCCTGTCAGCTCCTCCTTTAGGTACTCGGCCATTTTATTGAAGTCGGTGTTTTTGAAGTTTAGGACTTTGAGCTTGCTATGATTGGCCTGTACCATGGCTTTTATCTCAAACCACACGTTGTGATGATCGCTGCTGCTCACAGGGGCACTCACGCAGACATTCGACACGCTATCACCTTTGGTGAGCACTAAATCCAGCGTTGAGCTTTCCCTGATTGGTTCCATCACCATTTGTCTAAGTAATGCATCTTGGAGAGCATCCACAATTTTTTTGCTTCTTTCCAGATTTGCAGAAGGAGTAATCCAACCCACATCAGGTAGATTAAAGTCACCCAATATGATTGCTTCCCCCTTAGTGGCTATCTTGGCAATGTCTATAATCAATTTGTTATCTATCTCTTCAATTTGTGTCGGAGGTCTGTAGACTACAGCAGTATGGATGACAGTGCCATCTCCTCTTTCCAACACAATCCAGAGCGCTTCTTCTTTTCCCCATGTCCCCTGCATTTCAGTAGCTTTAATATTGCTTTTGACATACAAGGCTACTCCTCCTCCTCTTCCATTTTCTCTGTTTCTTCTGAATAGATTATAGCCAGGTATGGCTATATCCCAATCATGCGATTCATTTAGCCATGTTTCTGTAATGGCCACAATGTCCAAATCCATTTCCACCAGAAGGGCTTCCAGGTCCGGAACTTTGTTGGCTAAGCTTCGAGCATTTGTGCTCATTGCTTTCCAGCATTTAACTGGCTTGTGTGTATTTAGCATTGATTTTGTTCTGCCTACATCTTCCCACTTGTTTTTGATGTGTGGTTTAAAAGTGTGGCTGTTTCTGATTTTAATCTGCTTGTGCAGGGGGTGACGTCCAGAGCTTGACCTTCTACATCCGTCACCCCCTTTTTCTAGTTTAAATGCATATCCACATATTGCTTGAATTTTTCACTTAGGATTCTTTTCCCTGCGACAGAGAGATGTAGTCCATCAGCACAGTATAATCTCTTGTTCCATCTGTTACCCCAGTCGCCAATAAATCTGAATCCTTCTTGTTTGCACCAGGACTGGAGCAATGTACGAGTATTAAAGCTGTTAATGCGATGCAGCCTTTTTGCCCCCTTACCAAGCATAGGTAGAACCTCCTGAGAATGCAACAGTGTTAACAATGGGCTTGAGTTTCTCTCCCAGAGATTGGAAGTCCTTTTGGACTGTAGGGGCACTGTTTCTAGCCAGGTCATTTGTGCCCAAGTGGATAACAACATCAAATTTGGAGTGTTCACTTTCTGCGCTAAGTACTTCAACAAATGTGGTTTGTATTCCTGCTGGCTGAAGAGCCTGGGAGGCACTTGACTATCTTCTCTCCTTTGAACTGTGTTCCCAAGTTGGTGCCACTGATGATGGAATCACCAAGTAGTAGTAGTAGTTTGCTGTTTGGTGAGGTTTTCTTCATATTTGGTCCTTTAGCAGGAGATTGGGCATTGTCTGTCTCATTTAAGGGCTCTTCAGTTTCTTTGGATTGGGCATCCTCTTTCGCCAAGGCAGAGAAGGCATTATGTAGGGATATCTCCCGATGCATAGGATGCCTCTGTGTCACAGGTTGCAATCTACCAGAACCCACTGTGATCCATTTGTTCCTGGAGTGTTTCATTCTTTGTGGGAGCGGTGGTGGACTTTGTTCAGTTTGTATCTTAGAAGAGGTACGCTTCATTGCAGCTAGTTCCTCCCTCAGTTCCTCATTAGCCAAGGCAGAGAAGGCATTATGCAGGGATATCTTTTGATGCATAGGATGTCTGTGCCTTACAGGTTGCAGTCTACCAGAACCCACTGTGATCCACTTGTCCCTGAGGTATTTGATGCTTTGTGGGAGCGGTGGTGGACATTGTTCAGTTTGTATCCTAGAAGAGGTGCACTTCATTGCAGCCAGTTCCTCCCTGAGTAGGGTAACCTCTTTATGCATGGCAGCTAGGTCTTCCCTTAGTAGAGTCAGTTCTTTATGCATGGCAGCTGACCTGAGGCACATAGGACAAGCTCTGAGGTTCCAAATGATTCGTCTTGGGATGAAAGTACTGCAGTTATTTCACTGAATACACGACATGCTGAATAAGCAGTCCTAGAAGGAGAAGAAAGGAGGAAGAAGATGTGGGCTCTAACCCAAGTTAAAGGGACAGTTGGCAACGTTTGCGAGTACTATATAGACAATGCAGCCCCTGGGGGGATGGGACGAGGGGTAGGTTGGGCGGGAACCTAAGTGTCTCTGGCCAGTAGGCTGTTCCTGAACTGCGGGCACCCACAGATATCTGCTTCAAGGCTACCCAGAAAAGCAGTCAGTCAGATTATCCCCAAGCTTAATTTATAAACACAGTTAAACTTAATATTAGCAATTCCCACAAAACAGACAGTTAAACTCTATATTGGTAGCTAGAAACCTGAGGAGATAAGAAAGAAAATTAGAGTCTTAGCTTTGTGAAAGAACCACAGCTCATGCAGCCGGCCTCAGACCCGTAGGTGTGGCATGCTTCTTCAGGAACTCTGTCCTTCAGACTGTAAATGTGGTCAAGCATATTCCACTAGGGCAGGGAGGGTAGGGATTCTATTTGAGGTATATTTCCTGGTGCCAAAGAAAGCAAAGGAGGTACAGGTTTCCTCCCATCCTGAACCTAAGAGATCTGAACAACTTTCTCAAACACGAAAAGTTCAGAATGATTTCTCTGGGCACCCTGCTATTTTTTCTGCAAAAAGGGAATTGGTATGTTCTCTGGACCTGAAGGGATACCTACTCTCACATACAAATACCCCCCAGTCACAGTTAGTATCTGAGATTCATTGCCCTTTGGCCTCTCCTCTGCTCCTTGCGTATTTACCAAATGCTTTATGATTGTCAGAACATTTCTATGCAGACTTGGTGTACACGTGTTTTCATACATGGATGATTGACTGATCAAGAGCACCAATCAAGAAGTAGTTCTAGGATCCTTAGGCTTGACAGCCCGAGTGCTAGAGCTAATGATTTTTGTCATCAATTACCCAAAGTCAAACTTCATCCTGTCGTATCAATTGGAGTTCATTGGAACTCTGCTGGACACGACTCTGGAAGGTCTTTTTCCACAAGACAGGCACACCCAGTTAGTGGCCATGGTGAAAGGAATACAACAGAGTCAGCATACATCAGCGAGGCACATGATGAGAATGTTGGGCCACATGGCTTCCACTATTCATGTAATTCCATTGGCATGCGCGGCGTTGTTAACCTTAACGGTTATTAGAGGAGAAAAGCTGGGTATGGGGACACCGGTAAACGAGAATTCTGTGGTTATCATTGTTGTCATAGAGTGATCCTGATATAATATTTTTGATAGAGAATTTTATGTTTTGATCCCCCATTTTAGCGTTGATATTCATCGAAAAGTATTGTGCGCCCACGTTATGAGACATATCATATGAAGAATCCCTGAAGAAACAGCGGGATAGTGAGGATGGAAATCATTTCAGATGGATGGAAATCATTCCAGATAAGCACAACTACATAATACCTTAAGGAACGAAAATGTATGGTTGTAGCATTAGCCAACCAGGATAGAAGTCATTATCGATGAGCATAATTGCACAATACCTTAAGGCATGAGTATGTGTGGTTGCAGCACAAGTTAACTATTTGAATTCGAGGAAGTCAAACTAACAGTTATAATTTAATCATGCAACATTTAATGGTCCTTGATGCAAAACGGAGCATTTGGTCACCGAAAGTTTAGATCATAGCTCCATGTTAGTCTGAGACCAGTTGCGTGAGAAAAACGGAACGGGATATTATTTATTTGATTCTCTGGTTGTTATTGGAGCAATTCCAGTTTATTCTCAACAGTACTGTTGCTCTGAAGAGTTGACCACTTTTTTTCGTTGTTAATGCCTCAAGATCAGACAAGCTCAGTGGATGCAGTCCAACCAGAGATTCCAGGATGTTTGTCATTCCTCTCCGGCACTCCCTGTCCTAGTGGAGGGATAATTTTAATTTAGCCAAAGGTTTTCCCTTCCAAATTGATCCCTATCAAAAATTACAGATGACAGCTGCATCCAGGCTGGGTTGAGGAGCTTGTATAAATGGGTTCCACACTTAGGACTTTTGATCCACCCAGGAAAATCTTCATCAGATAAATTTCCTGGGATTGAGTGTGGTATCTAAAGGCATTCAGAGTTTGATTAGCCAATCAAATTGTCATGATCCAAATGGAGAATCAGGTAGCCATATTCTGCATCAACAAGCAGTGGATTATGGGCTCATGCCTTCTGTATTGGGAAATGTCAGGATGTGGAACTTAGACATCTCTCAAAAGATGATGCTCAGAGCCATGTACCCACCCGGCGAGAGCAATGTTCTGGCAGACAGAACGAGCCATACCCTTCAAACTCATGAATGGACCATGTACCAGGATGTAGCACAATCCATCTTTTGAATGTGGGGCCACCCCCTCAGTAGATCTGTTTTGCTACCCTTTGGAATAGGCATATGCCTCATTTCTGCTTCAGAGTGGAGACACATGGCAGATTAGCCTGGGATGTCTTCTTCCTTCATTGGGAAGAAGGTCTTCTATATGCATATCCTCTTATACCACTGAGAGCAAAAATCCTTCTGAAACTCAGACAACTGAAGGTCGCTAATACTAGCAGCACCTTACAGGCCCAGACAGCCTTTTTTTCTTCTCCTACTCAAACTTTCCATCAAGATCCCGGTTTATCTCAGCGACTCACTAACTGGATTTCTCAGCATCAGGGGACTCTGCTATAGCTCAGCGTCTGGTGCCCTGCCCTCACAGCTTGCATGCTGATGGGATTGCTATGTCTCATTTCCACCTGCCAGTTGGTGTAGCCTTGTCCTTTTGCCTTCCAGAAGAGAGTCAACCTGGAGAACGTATAATTTAAAATGGAAGAGATTTGCCCTGTGGTGTAATGGACAGACCTTAGAGCCTTTTTTATGTCCCACACATGTACTGCTTGAGTACCTTCTACATTTGTCCAGATTTGGGTTGAAAACCAACTCTGTTATGGTTCACCTGAGTGCAGTTGGTACTTATCACCATCTTGTAGAAGGTAAAGCCATCTCTCTACAGCCTTTAGTTCATTTTATGTGAGGCTTGCTTCTTATGAAGAACATAATATAAGAACGTAAGAAATGCCATACTGGGTCAGACCAAGGTCCATCAAGCCCACTATCCTGTCTCCAACAATGGCCAATCTCGGTCACAAGTACCTGCCCCCCTACAAGCTTCCTGCAGTGTCATGGGGCCTCAGCATGATTTTAACTCACTTGATTAAGCTCTTTTCGAGTCACTAAATATCTGTGGACTGAAATACTTGACCTGGAAGGGCTTATTTCTGGTGGCTGTTACTTCAGCATGCAGAGTTAGTGAGCTCCAGGCTCTAGTAGTGGATACACTCTTCATGGAAATTTTCCACAATAGGGGTGGTCTTGCATACTCATCCTAGTTTCTTCCTAAAGTGATGTCAGAATTCCACCTTAATCCAATCAATCAATAGTTTTTCCAATAATTTTCCCAAAACCCCTTGCTCACAAGGAGGAGAGCATGTTGCACATCTTGGACTGCAAAAGAATGTTAGCCTTCTGTTTGGAACAGAACAAAGCCCATAGAAAGTCCACCCAGCTTTTTGTGTTCTTTAGCTCAGTGGATTGGAGGCTGCTATCAACAAACATTCTTTCAGTTTGGCTAGCAGATTGCATCTCTTTCACTTGTGCTGACTCACAACTTCGAGTCATGGCTACATTGGTGGCCCACTTGCAATCTGCCTCCATCATGATCTGTAAGGCTGCAACCTGGACTTCTGTTCACACATTCACATCTTACTACTGTCTGCAATGGGACTCTTGACACGACAGCAGATTCAGCCAGTTCATTCTTCAGAATCTGTTTGAGGAATAGAATCCAGCTTCATCCCCTCTAAGCCCATTTCTTTCTTTTTAGGCAGCCTCTGTATTGTTACTTTATGTATTTTAGCTGTGTAAAAAAAATTGTATGTTCAGAGTCTCATTTTGAGACTGTGTTCTTTTTTTTTTCTTTAGAGGCAGCCTGTAACAGAGAATCCTGTATGTGAGGACATTATCCAACTTGTCCATGAAGAAAGCAGGGTTACATACCTGTAGCAGGTGTTCTCCCTAGACAGCAGGATAAGTCCTCACTACCCTCCCACCTTC
Source organism: Ichthyophis bannanicus (assembly GCA_033557465.1). Classification (NCBI taxonomy): domain Eukaryota; kingdom Metazoa; phylum Chordata; class Amphibia; order Gymnophiona; family Ichthyophiidae; genus Ichthyophis; species Ichthyophis bannanicus. The sequence goes on along the minus strand of CM066031.1, from coordinate 421,189,217 downwards.
TCTTGGAGGAGTTTCCTGACATTGGCATCTTATCAGACTGAGGAGATGAGAGTGTGGTGCTGGCAGGCAGGGCAGGATGACGTGCGCATATGTGAATGGTCCATTCGAAAGGCTTTTGGAAGGAGTTGAGAATTTTCCCGTTTGGGACATCATCGGTGACATCACCCATATGTTTTACCTGAAGAGTGTGAGGTAGAGAGCCAGATGGGAAGGGGGCAATAATGATATGAAATTCTAATATGTTAGAGGAGCTATATGTTTGTGTCCCATTTTGAAATGTGTGTGTGCATTGTTTAAAGCTTTTCTAAAAATTAAATTAAAAAAAAACAAAAAAGACTGTGATGCTATGGCCTATGGGAGGCTGGAAGTTGAAAAGAGTTGGCATGCCATGACTGATGGAAGTTGGAAATGGGATATTTTTGAAATAGAACATATCTATAATAATCAGCATTAGTAATAATTTTTGTTTTTATTTATATTGAGCTCATGCCTTTCCAGTAATAAATCAAGGTGAATTACATTCAGTACAGTAGTTATTTTCCTGATCCCAGAGGGCTTACAAATCTAACTTTTGTACTTGAGGCAATGGAGGGTTAAGTGGCTTGCCCAAGGCCACAAGAAGTATCAGTTTGATTTGAGTTTGGTCTTTCTGGTCCCAGGTTGCTGCCCTAAGCACTAGGTTACTCCTCCACTCTATATTTTGACTGTCCAGCAGAATATTCTGCTATCGCTATTTGCTTGTCATGTAAGCAGGTAATGCTAGTGGTGCTAGTGCACAGCTTCCTATATGCATTTCTGTATTCTTACTGTATGGAACTTTAAAAAAAAAAAAAAGGTATTCTGCCACGTAAATGGTAGAAATGAGCTTTTAGACTCCCGTATCTGCCCCCACCCCCAAGTAATTTGAACCATTCACTCAGTTTCATTAAATTTTGTGCCACTGAGTATCCTCTGATCTCAGTTCTTCCTTACACTTAGAACAGCTGTTTGTAACCTTGTTTTCCCATAAAGTGATAGCCCAGTTGAGTTCAGTTTTGCTGGAAGACCTTACAAGAAAAGTACACATACACTTGAACTTAAAATCTGCTTATGTTTATTTTCTGATTTCTCATCCCCCTCCCCCATCAACCAAAAACAAACCTCCGAGGGGTGCTTCCTCAAAATGTGGTTGAAAACGTATGCATTGTGCAACAGAGTGTGTATTTTTAGTCTTATGGAGGGAGGGCAGTTTTCAGACAGACAGCTAAACATGTAAGTCCAAAACTTAGCTGCAAGAATAATGAACATCAGCTCAATAGAACACATCTCATCTTCTCTGTATGAACTCCATTGGCTTCCCGTTCAAAGCCGTATAACCTACAAAATACTTGTAACTACCTTCAAGCTCATCAACAACATTGCTCCCTCCACTTATCCACACTCATCTCAAAAGATAATAACAATCGTACCCAACATATCCAGAATAAGAACAAACTTGCTATTCCAATCAACTTTAGGAAATCTAAAAAGATAACAAATAACAGATCATTTTCTCACTCTGCCCCTTACCTCCTGAACGCTCTCCCTGATAATATTAGAGAACTAACTGACCTCCAAACTTTCAGAAAGAACCTTAAAACCCATCTGTTTACCCTCCATTATGGCAATCAAGACCTCCATAATAGTCACCTCAGGATCACATCCCCCCATACATAACCCAGTCCCCGCTACCTCTCCACACACAAAGAATTTTATACAGATATTTCCTATCCAACCCATCTTTGAATGCTCTCTAACTTGTTCATGTATATAGTTAAATGTTTATTATACCATATATGTATATAGTTAATTGCATATTATACCACTGTAAATAGTTCTACATTGTTCATTGTAAATGAGTATATACCTCTTCTGTATTACTTAAATTCTTGTTACCTGTAAACCGCGATTGATCGTCTGGAAATTGCGGTATAGAAATTTTAATATAATAAATAAATAATAAGTCCAGACAAAATTGTCCTTGTTAACACTTTTCATAAACAACAGATGGCAAGTAAACACTTAACATGAATTTAAAAGTTGAATAGAATATTTTCATATTTTAAATTCCTTATTAGTATCTCTGTAAACTCCTTGCATTTCAGGAATCTTTAGAGAGATACTTATTGGTTCATATTGCGTAGGTAGTCGCAAGTGACATCACCCACTATTAGAACATAAGAAATGCCATAATGGGTTAGACCAAGGTCCACCAAGCACAGTATCCTGTTTCCAACAGTGGACAATCCAGGTCACAAGTATCTGGCAGGTTCCCAAAAGGTACACAGATTCCCCAATGCAGGGTAAGCAGTGGATTCCCTGGTCCTCAATAGTCATTGTTTATGGACTTTTTCTCCAAGAACTTGTCCATGTTTTTTTTAAACTCAGCTATACTAACAGCTTTTACTATATACTCCGGTAACATATTCCAGAGTTTGATTGCCCGTTGAGTGAAAAAATATTCTCTTATTTGAACTAAATGGGCTAAATTGTAGCTTCATTGAGTGTCCCCTAGTCTTTCTACTTTTTAAAGGAATAAACAACCGATCTACATTTACCTGTTCTACTCCATTCATTAATTTATAGACCTCTATCATATTTCCCCTTAGCCATCTCTTTTCCAAGTTGACGAACCCTAAGCTTTTAAGCCTCTCCTCATAGGGGTATCCTTCCATCCCCTTTACCATTTTGTGGCTCTTCTCTGTACCTTTTCTATTTCTACTATATCCTTTTTAAGATATGGTGAACAGAATTGCACACAATATTCAAGTTGCAGTCACACCATGGAATGATAGAGACATCATAATATCTTTGGTTTTGTTCTCCTTTCCTTATGATTCCTAGAATTTTATTTGCTATCTTGGTTGCCACTGCACACTGGGCAGAGGGTTTCAACGTATTATCCACTATGATTCCTAAATCCAGGAGCGAGGAGGATTATGACAGCCTTTATTTGAACAACCCCAACACATAGTGTTTTGGCAAACCTGCCTTCTTCAGGGAGTAAGCCTCATACAGATCAAAAAGAGATATTTTAAAACATAGTCATACACTAACACTAGAAGCCCCAAAAGGAATTTTACCTAGAAACCCCAAAGTGCATCAATTGACGCATTATCACGATGACTGCGTTTAGCATGAAATGCAGATGTGAATTAATTTGAAGTTACTTATTTGTTAAATATGTGCAGTGTGTTACGTCATTACATGACGACGTCATGTGTTTATTGTTTGTAATGTCAGAGTAAAACTGTAAACAGTGATTGAGATGCGCCACCTAGTGGGAACATGAATTTATACCTAGAAGCCCCAAAGTATGTCAATTGACGCATCCAAGACAATTACTTTGGGGCTTCTAGGTATAAATTCATTTTACTGCTAGGTGGTGCATCTGTCATTAATTTTTGATGCACATATTTGAACATCTTGACCTTGCTAACAAAGTCATGGATCATGATTGACATGGTTCTAGTAGTGACACTGGTATATGACTTCGAAGATGCATTTGCATCAATTGACGCACTTTGGGGCTTCTAGTGTTAAAACACAAAGTATAAAAAAACAATATAAATAAGCCATCAAATCTGTAAGAACAAAATATTAGCAATTACATCAACATCAAAGCAGCTGTCATGATATAAATAGAATAAAGTAAAATAAGAGTGTTTGTAGGACCCAACATAAAACCTATATGTGTAACACACAGAACGAATTGAGAGGAAAATCTTGGACATGCAATAAAAACCAAACATGATGTGAAATGAATACTGGGGGGACTATAAGAATAAAACACAGACCAGGGGGAAAAGATCACATACTTTAAAAAGGTAATGAAGAGAAGAGAGGCCAGATAAAAACAAACTTGCAAACTTACTGTTAAAAATATCAAAAGTGTAAAGGCTGAAAACACTTAGTTGCAACTCTAAGTGACAACCAAATCTGGGCACAAGAGGGAGAAGGGGGAGAATCATTTTAATTGCAACATTGCAAATAGAGTAATATAACATAACATAACATGAAGCTGGTTGATAACCAATAAAAAGTGTCCTAAAGGTATCTAAAAAAACCAGTTCAAATCAGATAGAAAGAAGGACAAGCTCAAAATGTATTAAAACTAGCACAAACATTAAAAGTATGCATCAAAGGTGTAATCCATATACCCCACCCCAAACCCTCCCCCCTGTGTACAGCCGACCCCACCTGTAGACAATGAGGAAATGTTACCAAAGAGAATGTAAATATTGCCGATATTAGCATGTAAACAATTCTGAGCAGCCCATAACAGCCTGCGACAGCCAAAAATGTATATAGTTACCTTGTTTAAACCTGTATAAAGAACCTGTTACTGTAAGTCCAGTGAGGCCCCGCCTACACTGGACAAATGCGTTACTTGTAAACCGCACTGATCTCAAATAGCACGATATAAAAGAAACATAAATAATAAATAATAATAATAATAAATAAAATGTGTTCTCCAGGAACAAGCAGGAAGTCAGTCCTCACTTATGGGTGATGTCGGCACCTGCAGAGCCTGCGCAGAGCAATTCCCCAGCTTTCAAAGAAAGCCTTTGGGATTGCTACCACGCATGCACGGTCCTCTTCCCGCCCAAGGGTGCCATCTTGCTCAGTCTCCCTCGTCCCTCAGAAAAAGTGTTTCGTTTTCAGCCTATTGGCTTCCGATTTTCTGGTTGCACTGGTCCTCTACCCGTCCTTCCCCTGCTCTACCTTTTGAGAGCTATAGGGGACGTTTTTTCTTTGCCTTTTTTGCCTAATGAGCTTCGTACCCATTTTTCTTCCAACCATTGGCCACTTGGGTCTTCGACTTCGTGGGGGGCCATTTTTGCCCCTATGGCCACCGGATTCAAAAAATGCGATAGATGCTCTAAGAACATGTCGCTTACGGACACCCATGACTGTTGCTTGCGATGTCTCTTGGCGGATCATGATCTGGAGCTCTGTTTGCTTTGTAAGAAAATGTCCTCCAAAGCCCTGTTCAGTTGTAAGCAGAAGTCCAAGACATTTTCAAAAAGGCCGCCTCTGAGTCCCCAATGGTGCCTTTGGTCATCTCTCCTCCAGTGGGATCTCCCGCCTCAGCCCCGCAGTCTCGGAGGCACTCCACCAGGGGTCCCCTGAAGTGGAGCGGCATAAGAAGAAGATGGCCTCGAAGTCACTGTCGGGGGCTCCTGACAAGCGTGAGTGCTCCCGCGCTCGGTCACTTAGCCCTCTTCGGCTTTCCCGAGAGTCGGACAAGGAGTGGCCCCGCAAGGTACCCTGTACAGACACAGAGGCTTCTAGCGAAGACCCCCTCTCTTCCTCGACGCTCGACCCGGTGACCCTGGGATCAGCATCACAGGACCCCACGCCTGAGTGGGAATTCCGCATGCTGGCACTCGAATGTAGCGTTAATGCATTCATCGCTTCCCAGCAGGTGCTCACAGTCAGCTTCGCTGATTCGCGCCCCGAGACCATGGCTCCCCCGTGGCTCCGTCCAGGAAATTCCCTTGAGCCACGGGCCTCGTGAGGGTCCTCGACGTTGATCTCACTCGCCTTCCTGTTCCTCGGGGACGAGGTCATCCAAGGCCTCTGGCTCCAAGCGTGCCTCGGCCGTTGGGCAGGGCGACATGACTGGTTTGGATTCCTCATCTGAGTTCTCGGAATGGGAGTCCGATGGGGACACCTCCCCGGAAACCCGTGCCCACCGGGACCCTCTGTTGGACCCCTCTCGTCCTGCGTTTCTGCGGCGCTTGTGTTCATTTGGGATATGGCACAGGCTCTTAACCTGGCTATCCATGCTGAGGAGGACCCTCGAGCTGAAGAGCTCGACATCTTCCAGTACGAGTCCCCTCCTAGGGAGTCTCTTACTATCCCGGTTCCTCCCATCTTGTCTAGGCTGCTACTCCGCATGTGGGAAACGCCCGCCTCGGTTCCCTTAGTGAGCAAGTGCATTGACACTATGTACAGGGTACAATGCGGCCCTGGGTTCTGGAAAGCCCAGCTCCCCCACACTTCCATGGTGGTGGAATTGGCCATGAGAAAGCAAAAAAGCCCGAAGTCACATTCGTCGGTTCCCCCGGGAAGGGAGTCAAGAGCCCTCGACTCCTTAGGCCGCAAGGCCTACCAAGGGTCCATACTTTCCTGTCGCATTCAGGCATACCAATTATGGGTATGTTCTTGCGCGACTTGGCCAAGGAGCTCGAGGGTTTCTCCATAGGCCTTGAGGGTGAACCCTTCAACAGGTTCGATACCCTGCTGAAGTCCATCGCGGACTGTTCCATGTACCTCTCTCACACCACTTACGTGGTTTCGAGTCCTTGGCTCGAGTAGCGACCATGGGTATTGGAGCCCGTCGCCAAGCGTGGCTTCAGTCCTCTGACTTGGAGCAGTGGGTGCAGGAGAAACTCCTCGATGTACACTGCCTCGGCGAGCAGCTTTTTGGCAAGCCGATGGAAGACAAGGCTGCGGAGATAGAGACGGAGTTCGTCACCAGAACCCATGTCTCATGCAAGATCTCCACCTTCCCTCGAAGCAACCAGCCAAAAAGCCCTTCTTTCTGAGAAATGGCCTTCCTTATCGTGGCTACCTGCTATACCCGCCTACCCCCACACCGACCACACCGGTGCAAGGGAAGTCCGGCCAGGGTCATCGGAGGTCGAAAGGGCCCAAGGCCCAAACCCCAGCTACGCCGCAACCCATACAGGGGTTTTGACTCCATCCGCATAGCCTCTCGCCCCGGCCACTCAGCAGCCGTTGGAGGGGGGGGCGCCTGTCCTCCTTCACTCCTCAGTGGACTTCCATCACCTCGGATGCCTGGGTCCTCCGTTTCATCCGGGATGGCTGTCGCATACGTTTGGGCAGGCTTCCCCCTCCCTTCTCCCTGGCAGAGCCTCCTCGACTCCCCGCGCACCAGTTCTTCCTGCAGTGGGAGTTAGTCAGTCTTCTTGCCCAGCGGGTGGTCGAGAGGATGCCGTCGCACTTTCGAGGTCGGGGCTTCTACTCCCAGTACTTCCTCATCCCAAAAAAGACAGGGGGTCTGCGGCCCATTCTCGACCTCCGAAAGTTGAACAAGTTCTTTGTGCAGGAGAAGTTCAAGATGTTATCCCTTGGCGTCCTGCTGCCCTTCTTCCGGCAGGGCGACTGGCTATGCTCCTTGGACCTAAAGAACGCATACGCTTACATTTTGATTCACCCCCAGCAAAGGCAGTACCTGCGCTTCAGGGTGCGGGGAGAGCACTTCCAATACAAGGTGCTCCTGAGGGTCTTCATGAAATGCCTCTCCACGGTCGCCGCCTATCTCAGGCGTCAGGGCGTCCAGGTCTTCCTCTACCTCGACGACTGGCTCATCAGGGATCCCTCAGTCGAGGAGATTCGCCTAGCGGCATCGCGCACAATCCTCCTGCTTGAGGGCCTGGGTTTCTTGGTCAACTACCCCGTCCCACCTTGAACTGGTGCAGGCCTTAGAATTCACCGGCGCACACCTTGATACTCAACAGGCGACCGCATTCCTACCAGTGGATCGTGCCACTTGCCTTCGAGCCCTGGCGGCTCAGGTCCAGAGTACCCTTTGGGTCACAGCAAAAATGATGCTGGGCCATGTGGCCACCACAGTCCATATAGTTCCCCATGCCTGCCTTCACATGCGGACAGCTCAGTGGTGCCTCAGCACCCAATGGAATCCGTCCATCGGCCACTTCAGGAACTCAGTAAGGGCCTCCCACAGCCTTCATCTATCCCTCAGCTGGTGGCAAAACCCCCACAACCTTCTCTGGGGGTTGCCCTTCCAGGCTCCACAGCACGACATAGCGCTGACAACAAATGCCCCTCTGCTGGGATGGGGAGTCCACTGCGGTGTGCTTTACACGCAGGGGCAGTGGTCGCCCGAGGAGGCCCAGCAGCAGATAAACCTGCTTGAGCTCCGGGCAGTTCGGTGGGCCCTAAGGGCCTTCAAGGTTCACCTCAAGGGGAAGTCGGTGCTCGTACAGACCGACAACTGAGTAGCGATGTTCTACATCAACAAGGAGGGGGGCACGGGTTTGCGCTCCCTTTGCCGGGAAGCGGCCCTCCTCTGTTTCTTCACCTTCCTCCAGGGGATGACCCTCAAGGCGGTCTACCTCCCGGGCTAGGAGAATGTCCTCACGGACAAACTCAGCAGAATCCTCCGCCCTCATGAATGGCATCTGGATCCGGGGGTGATCAGCTGGCTGTTTCATTGGTGGGGGACCCCTGCCATGGACCTATTTACCTGCCTGTCAAATGCACAGCTTCCCCGCTTCTGCGGCCCTGTATTGCACCCAAGCAGGGAGGGTCCGAATTCATTCCTTTTGAGCTGGTCCTCTGGCCTGTTCTATGCATTCCCTTCCATTCCTCTAATCATGACGACCCTCCACAAAGATCAGCGTGACCGGGCGTCGATGATCCTCGTGGCCTAGAAAGCCCTGGTTCCCGTTCCTTCTCCGGCTGTCGTTTGAGCCGCCAGTTCCACTGGGCTGTGCCCCGGGCCTGATAACGCAGGAGGAAGGGACGGGTATTGCACCCAAACCTAGCCTCCTTATCCCTCATGGCCTGGCGGCTGAGTGGGTCTCTCTAGCCCAGCTAGACCTCCCGGAGGAGGTTGAAGAGGTCCTCCTCGCGTCGTGGAAGACCTCGACTAGGAGAGCTTACGCCTTCAAGTAACGACACTTCTCAGTCTGGTGTTCTGAGCTCCGGATCGACCCATTTTCTTGCCCCACGTGTTGAGTCCTTCAGTACCTTCTCCACCTCTCGAAGGAAGGCCTGAAGTCGAATTCCGTCAGGGTGTACCTGAGCGCTATGCATGCATGGTAGCAATCCCAAAGGCTTTCTTTGAAAGCTTGGGAATTGCTCCGCACGGGCTCCATCGGTGCCAGCGTCACCCATAAGGGAGGACTGATTCCTGCTGTCCCTGGAGAACACCTGTTACAGGTGAGTAACTACACTTTATTCGTATAAAAAGTATCACACAATAAAAACCTTTCATGTAAAATTACTGAAAAAGGGAATAATTTAATGAATCCATAAACAAGCTTGTTTAAAAACTCTTTGTGCAAGCAAATATAAACCGATAAAGTGACCAAGAAAGGCTTAAAAATATTTGCCGATGATACAGAGGGGAAGACTCCCTTAAAGCACTCTGGTGTCAAATAAAAAATATTGCCGGACAGCCAAAACATGTAACATGTAATATGTAATAAGAAGGACCGTGTTGAAAAGAATACGTGTTGTAGTGTGAGAATAGCTTAAAAATCGTAAAGGAACATTAGATCGCAGTCATGCAAGATCAAACAAATAAAGCCGGTTAAATGAAAGTGACCTGAATAGCTGGCTAAAAATTGTATTAAAACTGATCTCGGACATTGTATTATAATCATATAAATAAAATACAATCTGCGTGGTAAAACCACATTCTCCATACAAAGGAGAGGTGATCTTAAAAGCACCGTATAACAAAAACAGTCTTATAGGAATGTGAGGCAAAGGCAATTTGATCTCATCTTGAGGTAACAAGTAGCTTAGACGATTTGGTGTGTAAACAAGTTCAAGAGCTGTAAAATGGTACAGGAAAATATAAAAAAAAATCCCTATGTAAAGAATGACTCAGTTTCTTCAGGTGCTATTGTGAGATTACCGGTGGCACACAATGTCGTGATTTAAGGATCCCATTGACACCAGAGTTTCCGGACAACCAATCCACATTTTAAGGGAGACCACAGTAAAATGTACATACTCTAATTAAAAAAACAAAACATAAAAACATCTTAAAACTAGCAAAATACGGGCGTACAAAGACAATAAAAATTTTTTTTAAAAGTGCCTTTGTGGTGCCGTCATGCCATCCAACTACAGAGACCGTCCATGGGAGCAAATACTGCACATTGCCCAAAAACATAAAAGCACGATGGGAGGTATAAGTTGGAACAAGCCTCTAGTGGCAGACCGAGCCGATAATGCCTAATGCAGCATGCTAGCTACAACCATGAGTCATAGACTCCTGGTTGTAGCTAACATGCTACAATTGGGCATGCTAATTAACATGCTAATTAAAAAATAATAAAAAAACAAAAATAAATATGAAACCAAGGAATACCTTAACATGAAAAACCAAAAACATAAAAAAGGAAGGATCCATAAAAAGTGTCTCTATTGCTCTTTCTGTCCAGAGGTTTACCATTGGTTGGAGCCAGGGTAACTTGCCATATTCCTATGCAAGCTGTGGGAAGAGTACATTGTAATCCTGGTGATAAGAACTAAAGGCGTAAATAAATATGTGGCTAATTAATGGAGTGAGTAAAAACCATAGTTTAAAGTTATGTACAATAGTAAAACCCCATGGAATCAATAATCTTACCACAGTTCAAAACCATAGAGAACCAATAAGAACAATAATAAGCCAAGTATGACCCGAATATAAACAACTTAAAATAAGATAGTGTGTTAAAATACTATTAAAATACAGGAGAACCCCATAAGTGGAATAAAATATCAATTGTTAAAGGAGGAGCCAGAGATAAAATCATGGAGAATAAATAAAAACAACTATAAAAACAGGGATAAAGCAGATTAAAAAACCATGAAAAGTAGTAATTAAAACAGAAGAAAAATACTTAAAAAGCTAAAAATTAAATCTATAAACCTAAAAGGGGGGGAGAGACGAAGGGGGAAGGAGAGGGAGGGAGAGAAGAGGGGGAGGGGAAAAAGGGAAGGGAGGGGGAGAAAAAGGGGAGGAAGGGGGGGGGGAGAAAAACAACATATATAAAACCAAGCCATATTAATTACTAGGGCTTACAAGAACACAGAAAGATCCTGGTCTGCATTCAGACCATGAGGTATAAGAGAGACCCCAGGTCGAAAATATATCTCTGTTCCAGTTGTAACAATACTCTCTCTCCGTATCTTCTCCTTTCCAGTGTAGACATACTACCCTGATCATCAGGAACTTCAGGGGAGGAGTGGCCTATTGGTTGGGGCAAGTTACCTCAGGCCGGAGGTCCAGGGGTTCAAATCCCTCTAGAGCAGGGGTTCTCAACCCTGTCCTCGGGACCCACCTAGCCAGTCGGGTTTTCAGGATAACCACAATGAATATGTATGAGAGAGATTTGCATACACTGCCTCCATTATATGCATATCTCTCCCATGCATATTCATTGTGGTTATCCTGAAAACCCGACTGGCTAGGTGGGTCCTGAGGACAGGGTTGAGAACCCCTGCTCTAGAGGATAGCAACCTTGGGCTGGAAGGACTGGAGTTTCTAGTCCCACAGGTGTTCCTTGTGGCCTTGGCAAGCCATTAAGCATTCCATTGCCTCAGGTACAAAAACAGATTGTAAACCTTTCGGGGAGAAGGAAAAAATATACATACAGTACCTGAATGTACACCGCTTTAAATAAATTTGACAATGTGTTTTGTTTCGCATTCCAATGTGTCACCAATGGTTTATCCTCTATTTTTTATCTCAAGCAACTTTTGTGCTCAGTGATACAAGTTCTTACACAGCAGTTTGTTTTGCTCACGTATATCATTTTGCATGAGCAAACAATTACATAAACAAGGCAAGATTCACAATTAGAAAAGTCGTTGAGAAAGAACTTCTTGTTGCAATCCAGGTGGACAAAGACATTTTTGATGATCAGGGAATGGTCATATGCAGAGCAGTGCCCACAATGGAAGTGTCTTATTACTTTAGGAGTGGCCCAAGGGACCTAAAATGCAGAGGGCACCAGTATGTTAGCAAGATTTCTGTTCCACTTGTGTGCTACCAGAAGTTGACTGGTGAAAAAAGAGGAAATGGTGGACAGGATATGCCATTCGTCTCTAAGAAGCTTTGTTATATCCATCGATAGGCTTGTCTATTCTATCACATTTTCAAATTTATCAGTGATCTTGCAGGCATAGGCCTGCAGTAATACGGAGCGAACTGACTTGTTCTCCCTTTCGCATGCCCGGCTGATGCATACCCCCAATCTCGGAACTGCTTGTGCATATCTATTTCATGAGTTTCGAAGTCTTGATCTTGGACTCATACTCTTCAGACTCTCAAGAATTGACTGGTAGGTAAATTCCACTTCAGTGAGCATGTGTGAAAACTTTCAAAATGTAAAAGATGGTTCCTATCAGTAGATTTTCTATAGAGGTCTGTGATAAACCCTGCCTGGCCCTTCTTAATTAAAATATCTAGGTAAGGTACTTGATCAAAATTGTGTGTCATCTGAAACTGTAAATTCGTATCTAAAGAATTGAGCCAAGTCAAAAATTCTTGGAGACTAATGACCTTTCCTTCCCAAATCATGAGGACATCATCGATGTATGTCTTCCACAGCTTAATATTAGAACTATATGTGTGTCTAGTCCAGTGGTTCTCAATCCAGTCCTCTGGGACCTCCAGGTCAGTCAGGCTTTCAGAGTATCCACAATGAATATGCATATTCATTGTGGATATCCTCAAAACCTGACTGGCCTGGGGGGTCCCTGAGGACTGGGTTGAGAACCATTGGTCTAGTCAAAAATTTATTTTCAAAATTTGTCCTATAAAGATTGTCTACATCTGGAGCCATCTTAACCCTCTGAAACAAATAGTTCTCCGACATGGTTAACATTGCTAGTTGCGTTAAGTAACATGTAGGGGTCCTGACTGATGTCTCCCTTTCAAAAAAGATATCTGTCAGTATTTCTAATGCTGCACATTGTGGTATATTAGTATACAAAGAAGTGATATCCATAGTAACCAATATTAAACGTCATGATATCCCAAAAAACTATCCAAAATTTGTATCACATGGGACAAATCACTTATGTAAGATGGCACTTTCATCACAAATGGCATCAAAATCTAAAAAAAATAGATATGGGCTCAAAAAGAGACCCAATGGTGGATATGATGGGCCATCCTGGAGGACCCACCAAAGACTTATGTATTGTAGGTAAGACATATATTATAGGGGTGACAGGATGGGTCACCATCAGGAACTCATATTCTTTCTTTGTCAAATATCCAGCTTCAAGACCAAGAAATAGCAAAGAATCAATGCTGTTCTTAAATGAAATAGTGGAGTTCCATCCAATCTTTCATAAATCATTCTATCACTTAATTGGCAGGAGACTTCACTGACATAATTCTTGGTGTCTTGGATCACCAAGGCTCTACCTTTGTCTGCTGATTTAATTACAATGTCAGCTTTACTACTCAAATGGGACAAAGCTTGATGTTCAGCCTTAGTGATATCATAATACATCTAACGCTTTTAAGTATATAGAGCTTCTACTCTTTTTAACACTATCTTTTCAAAGGCTTTTATTATAGGATTGGTCACATTTGGTGGGACAGAATAAACAACTTCTTGAACACAAAGGAATCAATAGTAGTGTTACCTTTTTGTGCAAAAAAGTCAACTATTTTAAGTTTCCTAAAAAAACTTATACAAGTCCACTCATATAATAAAGGGGTCATGCTTAATAGAGGGGACAAATGAAAGGCCTTTGTTAAGGACTTGAACCTCAATCTCATTAAGTGTATAGCTGGACAAATTGAACACACCGCTTTCTACTCAGTGTGACATCCTTCTGAAAGTCTTCCCTTTCACCCGCTCTCTTCCCCGACTTCTCTGGGGGTAATGGGATCTGGAAATTTGAACGGTTTGAAGGGACCCACACCTGTTTTCACCCCCCGCCTTTCCACAAGAGCCATGCGAAAATCCTGGCTAGAACTGGCTTGTGCCGATGAGAAAAGAGAAGCCAAAGCATAGGCTGTTTTAGTTTGCTTTTCTCTGATCAGAGAAAGGCTGAACTTTTACAGAGCTCTGCTAGTGAGTGGATTTTTGCCTCCTGGGACATCTTACTGTGAGTTCTAGCTGTTTATTTAATTATTTACTGTTTGTCTAACTGTTGTTTGTTTAATTATTTAGTGTTTGTCTTAGTGGTGTGCAAGTTTCAGCCTTCTCAGCTGTACTTACCTTGCCTCTCTCAATTAACTGGGCCTTGTGTGGTAGCCATTTTGAATTAATCTCTCTCCCCAGAGCCTGCTGTTGTTAAGCTTTTCCTGTCCTTGCCTGCCTGAGTGACTCCTCCCCCTGTGTGTGTGGTAGCCATTTTGAATTAATCTCTCTCCCCAGAGCCTGCTGTTGTTAAGCTTTTTCCTGTCCTTGCCTGCCTGAGTGACTCCTCCCCCTGACCCCCTCCCCCCGAGGTATCCTGTAACCTTGTTCCTGTTTTCTCCACGTGTGCATAGGCTGTTTTAGTTTGCTTTTCTCTGATCAGAGAAAGGCTGAACTTTTACAGAGCTCTGCTAGTGAGTGGATTTTTGCCTCCTGGGACATCTTACTGTGAGTTCTAGCTGTTTATTTAATTATTTACTGTTTGTCTAACTGTTGTTTGTTTAATTATTTAGTGTTTGTCTTAGTGGTGTGCAAGTTTCAGCCTTCTCAGCTGTACTTACCTTGCCTCTCTCAATTAACTGGGCCTTGTGTGGTAGCCATTTTGAATTAATCTCTCTCCCCAGAGCCTGCTGTTGTTAAGCTTTTCCTGTCCTTGCCTGCCTGAGTGACTCCTCCCCCTGTGTGTGTGGTAGCCATTTTGAATTAATCTCTCTCCCCAGAGCCTGCTGTTGTTAAGCTTTTTCCTGTCCTTGCCTGCCTGAGTGACTCCTCCCCCTGACCCCCTCCCCTTGAGGTATCCTGTAACCTTGTTCCTGTTTTCTCCACGTGTGCATAGGCTGTTTTAGTTTGCTTTTCTCTGATCAGAGAAAGGCTGAACTTTTACAGAGCTCTGCTAGTGAGTGGATTTTTGCCTCCTGGGACATCTTACTGTGAGTTCTAGCTGTTTATTTAATTATTTACTGTTTGTCTAACTGTTGTTTGTTTAATTATTTAGTGTTTGTCTTAGTGGTGTGCAAGTTTCAGCCTTCTCAGCTGTACTTACCTTGCCTCTCTCAATTAACTGGGCCTTGTGTGGTAGCCATTTTGAATTAATCTCTCTCCCCAGAGCCTGCTGTTGTTAAGCTTTTCCTGTCCTTGCCTGCCTGAGTGACTCCTCCCCCTGTGTGTGTGGTAGCCATTTTGAATTAATCTCTCTCCCCAGAGCCTGCTGTTGTTAAGCTTTTTCCTGTCCTTGCCTGCCTGAGTGACTCCTCCCCCTGACCCCCTCCCCCCGAGGTATCCTGTAACCTTGTTCCTGTTTTCTCCACGTGTGCATAGGCTGTTTTAGTTTGCTTTTCTCTGATCAGAGAAAGGCTGAACTTTTACAGAGCTCTGCTAGTGAGTGGATTTTTGCCTCCTGGGACATCTTACTGTGAGTTCTAGCTGTTTATTTAATTATTTACTGTTTGTCTAACTGTTGTTTGTTTAATTATTTAGTGTTTGTCTTAGTGGTGTGCAAGTTTCAGCCTTCTCAGCTGTACTTACCTTGCCTCTCTCAATTAACTGGGCCTTGTGTGGTAGCCATTTTGAATTAATCTCTCTCCCCAGAGCCTGCTGTTGTTAAGCTTTTCCTGTCCTTGCCTGCCTGAGTGACTCCTCCCCCTGTGTGTGTGGTAGCCATTTTGAATTAATCTCTCTCCCCAGAGCCTGCTGTTGTTAAGCTTTTTCCTGTCCTTGCCTGCCTGAGTGACTCCTCCCCCTGACCCCCTCCCCCGTAGGTATCCTGTAACCTTGTTCCTGTTTTCTCCACGTGTGCATAGGCTGTTTTAGTTTGCTTTTCTCTGATCAGAGAAAGGCTGAACTTTTACAGAGCTCTGCTAGTGAGTGGATTTTTGCCTCCTGGGACATCTTACTGTGAGTTCTAGCTGTTTATTTAATTATTTACTGTTTGTCTAACTGTTGTTTGTTTAATTATTTAGTGTTTGTCTTAGTGGTGTGCAAGTTTCAGCCTTCTCAGCTGTACTTACCTTGCCTCTCTCAATTAACTGGGCCTTGTGTGGTACCCCCATCCCCCTGCTGAGGGTTCAGGACAGGGTACCTTGTAACTGCCCTCTTTAATAGGACTTATCTCCCCCCCTCCCTTTTTCCTGTCCTTGCCTGCCTGAGTGACTCCTCCCCCTGACCCCCTCCCCCCGAGGTATCCTGTAACCTTGTTCCTGTTTTCTCCACGTGTGCATAGGCTGTTTTAGTTTGCTTTTCTCTGATCAGAGAAAGGCTGAACTTTTACAGAGCTCTGCTAGTGAGTGGATTTTTGCCTCCTGGGACATCTTACTGTGAGTTCTAGCTGTTTATTTAATTATTTACTGTTTGTCTAACTGTTGTTTGTTTAATTATTTAGTGTTTGTCTTAGTGGTGTGCAAGTTTCAGCCTTCTCAGCTGTACTTACCTTGCCTCTCTCAATTAACTGGGCCTTGTGTGGTAGCCATTTTGAATTAATCTCTCCCCAGAGACTGATGTTGTTAAGCTTTTCCTGTCCTTGCCTGCCTGAGTGACTCCTACCCGTGTGTGTGTGGTAGCCATTTTGAATTAATCTCTCTCCCCAGAGCCTGCTGTTGTTAAGCTTTTTCCTGTCCTTGCCTGCCTGAGTGACTCCTCCCCCTGACCCCCTCCCCCCGAGGTATCCTGTAACCTTGTTCCTGTTTTCTCCACGTGTGCATAGGCTGTTTTAGTTTGCTTTTCTCTGATCAGAGAAAGGCTGAACTTTTACAGAGCTCTGCTAGTGAGTGGATTTTTGCCTCCTGGGACATCTTACTGTGAGTTCTAGCTGTTTATTTAATTATTTACTGTTTGTCTAACTGTTGTTTGTTTAATTATTTAGTGTTTGTCTTAGTGGTGTGCAAGTTTCAGCCTTCTCAGCTGTACTTACCTTGCCTCTCTCAATTAACTGGGCCTTGTGTGGTACCCCCATCCCCCTGCTGAGGGTTCAGGACAGGGTACCTTGTAACTGCCCTCTTTAATAGGACTTATCTCCCCCCCTCCCTCCCCAGCACCCACCCACCCCTGGGGAAATTGTAGTTTTATAGGTACTTGGACATCTTAGAGGAAAGGGGCTGCTCTCAGGTGCAGCTCTTAATCCAAATCAGTCATACACAGAGGACCTGTGATTAATTAGCTTCAGGTACACAGGGTGTATTAGGGGTATTAGATACACTTTTATTAGTATAAGCATCTACACCAATCCTTATTATATACCGATTTAAAAGACCTAAACACAAGCTTTAAACTAAGATGCAGTCAGAGGTCCAGCAACGAGATGGGGGTTCTCCAGTCTTTTGCATCGAGTGTCACATGTATGATTATCTCCCAGTTGGTGAGAGGTCCTACATATGCACTAAGTGCAGGGAGCTCTTTGCTCTCAGGGAACGAGTCCGTTCTCTAGAGGCTAGAGTAGCAGACCTGGAAGACATAAGAAAGACAGAGAAGTACATGGACGAGACCTACAGGGATATAGTCCTGAAGTCCCACCTCCAGTCTGGCAGCATCCCTGTTGCCATGGAGGAGAGAGGTCACGTGACAGGAGAGCATCACCCTGGTGTGGCAGGAAGTGATCCTGTAACTAGGACCTGTCCTCCAGGTGATGTAAAACCCTCTCGCACCGAGGACGTTTCTCCAGGGCCATGTCCCCATGAGGGGAGGGTCAGGACAGCTGTTATAGTTGGTGATTCAATCATTAGGAATGTAGATAGCTGGGTGGCTGGTGGACGTGAGGATCGCCTGGTAACATGCCTGCCTGGTGCGAAGGTAGCAGATCTCACGCACCGCCTAGATAGGATCATAGATAGTGCTGGGGGGGAGTCTGCTGTCTTGGTACATGTTGGTACCAATGACATAGGAAAATGTGGTAGGGAAGTTCTGGAGGCTAAATTTAAGCTTTTAGGTAGGAAGTTGAAATCCAGAACTTCCAGGATAGCGTTCTCCGAAATGCTTCCTGTTCCACGTGCAGGACCCAAAAGACAGGCAGAGCTCCGGAGTCTCAATGCGTGGATGAGACAATGGTGCAAGGATGAGGGTTTTGGATTTGTTAGGAACTGGGGAACATTCTGGGGAAAGGGGGGGCTCTTCCGAAGGGATGGGCTTCACCTTAATCAGGATGGGACCAGACTGCTGGCATTAACCTTTAAAAAAGAGATAGAGAAGCTTTTAAACTAGAAAATAGGGGAAAGCCGACAGTCACCCAGGAGCGCACGGTTCGGACAAAGGTATCCTTGAAGGATACTACCAAAAGCAGTGAGGTTCCAAAAGGGAGTATAGTAGCCCAAATGCCCTTGAGTAAGGAGCAGACAGAGCATAAAGATTCCCAATTACCCATGCCTACCAATAGCCAGATTAATATTAATAAAATGCAGTCTCTAAAATGCTTGTATGCCAATGCTAGAAGTCTAAACAATAAGATGGGAGAATTAGAATATATAGCATTAAATGAGAGGTTAGATATGATTGCACTCTCAGAGACGTGGTGGAAGGAGGATAACCAGTGGGACACTGTGATACCTGGATACAAACTATATCGTAATGATAGAGCTGAACAAATTGGTGGAGGGGTTGCGCTCTATGTTAGAGAGGGCATTGAGTCAGAAAGGATTAAAGTTTTGCAGGGAACAAAATATGCTGTAGAATCTCTATGGATTGAAATTCCATTTATGAAGGGGAAGGTGATGGCAGTGGGAGTATACTATCGACCACCTGGCCAGAATGAACAAATGGATGATGAAATGCTCAAAGAAATCAAGGAAGCTAACAAAAGCCACAACAGAGTAGTAATAATGGGTGATTTCAATTACCCCGGTATCGACTGGGACAGTGTCACAGCAGGACAAGCTAAAGAGATAAAGTTTCTAGATGAAATAAATGACTGCTTCTTGGAGCAGCTGGTTCATGAACCGACCAGAGGGGAAGCCATACTGGACCTAGTCCTTAGTGGAACGCCAGATCTGGTGCAAGAAATAAGGGTGTTGGGTCCACTTGGCAATAGTGATCATAGTATGATCATGTTTGATTTAATCAGTGGAGGACAGATAGTAAAGGAATCCACAGTACTACCTTTTAACTTTCAAAAGGGTGACTATGATAGAATGAGGAATATAGTTCGGAAAAAACTAAAAGGAGCGGTTCCAAAGGTTAAAGACTTACAGCAAGCTTGGGTGTTATTTAAAAATACTATCCTCGAAGCCCAGACCAGCTGTATTCCACGCATTAAGAAAAGTGGAAGAAAGTCCAAAAAACTGCCAGCATGGTTTAAAGGTGAGGTCAGAGAGGCTGTTGCTGCCAAAAGAGCAACCTTCAGAAAATGGAAAAAAGAGCCAAATGATGAAAACTGGAAACAGCACAAGCACTGGCAAGTTAAATGCAAAGCATTGATAAGGCAGGCAAAGCGGGAATTTGAGAAGAAACTTGCTACGGAAGCAAAAACACGAAATAAAGACTTTTTCAAGTACATTCGTAGCAAAAGGCCTGTGAGAGAGTCAATTGGACCATTAGATGATAGAGGGGTAAAAGGGGCAGTAAGAGGAGACAAGGCTATAGCAGAGAGACTGAATGAATTCTTTGCTTCGGTCTTTACTGAGGAAGATGTAGGGGTGTTACCCAAGACTGAAGTGGTATTTAAAGGTGATACTGCAGAGGAATTGAGAGAAATATCGCTACACCGGGAAGATATATTACAACTATTTGATAAACTGAATAGTAGCAAATCACCTGGACCGGATGGTATACATCCCAGAGTGTTGAAAGAACTGAAATATGAGATTGCAGACCTGTTATTGGTAATCTGTGAACTTTCATTAAAATCATCTGTAATACCTGAAGATTGGAGGGTCGCCAACGTAACACCAATTTTTAAAAAGGGTTCCAGGGGTGACCCGGGAAATTACAGACCGGTGAGCCTGACGTCAGTACCAGGGAAAATGGTAGAAGCCATCATAAAGAACAAAATTACACAGCATGTAGATAGTCATGGCCTAATGGGAGACAGCCAACATGGCTTTAGACAAGGCAGATCTTGTCTTACTAATCTGATCTGTTTTTTTGAAGGTGTGCATAAACAGGTAGACAAAGGTGAGTCGGTTGATATAGTGTATCTGGACTTTCAGAAAGCTTTTGACAAGGTCCCCCATCAGAGACTTTTGGCGAAGCTAAAAAGTCATGGGATAGGAGGCAGTGTACTATTGTGGATCGGGAACTGGTTAAAAGATAGAAAGCAGAGGGTAGGGCTAAATGGCCAATATTCCCAATGGAAAAAGGTGAATAGTGGAGTACCCCAGGGATCTGTACTGGGTCCGCTACTTTTTGACATATTCATAAATGACCTGGAAAAGGGAATAACTAGTGAGGTAATCAAATTTGCAGATGACACAAAACTGTTTAAAGTTGTTAAAACCCAAGAGGATTGTGGAAAACTGCAGGAGGATCTGGATAAATTGGAAGACTGGGCATCCAAATGGCAGATGAAATTTAATGTGGACAAGTGCAAAGTTATGCACCTAGGAAAGAACAACCCACACTATAGTTACAAGATGCAAGGCTCCACATTAGAAACCACCACCCAGGAAAAAGATTTAGGAGTCATCGTGGATAACATGTTAAAACCCTCCGCCCAGTGTGCAGCGGCGGCCAAGAAAGCAAATAGAATGCTAGGTATCCTAAGGAAAGGGATGGAGAATAAAACAAAGGATATTATAATGCCTCTGTATCGCTCCATGGTACGACCGCACCTTGAATATTGTGTGCAATTCTGGTCACCGTATCTTAAAAAGGACATAGAGTTATTAGAAAAAGTACAGAGAAGAGCCACCAAATTGGTGAAGGGGATGGAAGGCTACTCCTATGAAGAGAGGCTAAAAAGGTTAGGGCTCTTTAACCTAGAAAAGAGGCGGCTGAGGGGAGATATGATAGAGGTGTATAAATTAATGAATGGAGTGGAACGGATAAACGTGGATAAATTGTTTACGCTATCAGAATATAGAAGGACTAGGGGGCATGTAATGAAGCTACAGGGTAAACTATTTAAGACAAATAGGAGAAAATATTTCTTCTCTCAACGTGTAATCAAACTCTGGAATCTGTTACCGGAGGATGTAGTAAGGGCTGTTAGTATAGCTGGGTTTAAAAAAGGTTTGGACAAGTTCCTGGAGGAAAGGTCCATAAACCACTATTAAAAAGGGACCCAGGATATCAATGCTTGGCCTAGTACAAGCACTGCAGAACCTGTGTCTTTTGGGGAAACTGCTAGGTACGTATGACCTAGATTGGCCACTGTTGGAAACAGGATACTGGGCTTGATGGACCTCGGTCTGACCCAGTATGGCATTTCTTATGTTCTTATGTTCTTATGTTCATTTGGACGTCCAGTCTTCCAAATTCCCGCCTTTCCACAAGAGCCATGCGAAAATCCTGGCTAGAACTGGCTTGTGCCGATGAGAAAAGAGAAGCCAAAGCCATTTGGACGTCCAGTCTTCCAAATTATCAAGGTTCTTTTGCAATTTTTCATAATTCCCTTGCGTTTTAATTTTTATTTATTTATTTATTTATACACATTTATATACCGCATCTTCCACAGTTCAGTTGCGGTTTACAGAGAACAACAATTAACAAAGCAAGTTTGTTTTACAAGGAACGTCATAAGTATAATGATTAACAGAATATATTTTACAAGGAATGTCATAATATAAGTATAATGATAAGCAAAACAGTATATGTATTGAAAAACGAGGTAATTAACTAAACAGAATATATTGTCTAAACAATGTGAGACAAAAACAGAACAGAATAATTTAATAACTTTGAATAATAATTTTTTGTCATATGCAATCACCTCACTTGTTTTTCCCATTTCCAGGTCATTAATGAAGTTGTTAAAAAGCAGCAGGCCCAGCACAGATCCCTAGGGTAGTCCACTAGTCATCTTTCTCCATTGAGAAAATTGACCATTTAACCCTACTCTCTGCTTTCGATCTTTTGCCTAATTCCTGGTCCACAATAGTATATTGTCTCTTATCCCATGACTTTTTAAATTTCACTTAGAGTCTCTCATGAGGAATCTTGTCAAAGGCTTTCTGAAAATCCAGATACACAATATTGACTGGCTCACCTTTGTGTATCTGGACTTTCAGAAAGCTTTTGACAAGGTCCCCCATCAGAGACTTTTGGCGAAGCTAAAAAGTCATGGGATAGGAGGCAGTGTACTATTGTGGATCGGGAACTGGTTAAAAGATAGAAAGCAGAGGGTAGGGCTAAATGGCCAATATTCCCAATGGAAAAAGGTGAATAGTGGAGTACCCCAGGGATCTGTACTGGGTCCGCTACTTTTTGACATATTCATAAATGACCTGGAAAAGGGAATAACTAGTGAGGTTATCAAATTTGCAGATGACACAAAACTGTTTAAAGTTGTTAAAACCCAAGAGGATTGTGGAAAACTGCAGGAGGATCTGGATAAATTGGAAGACTGGGCATCCAAATGGCAGATGAAATTTAATGTGGACAAGTGCAAAGTTATGCACCTAGGAAAGAACAACCCACACTATAGTTACACGATGCAAGGCTCCACATTAGAAACCACCACCCAGGAAAAAGATTTAGGAGTCATCGTGGATAACATGTTAAAACCCTCCGCCCAGTGTGCAGCGGCGGCCAAGAAAGCAAATAGAATGCTAGGTATCATAAGGAAAGGGATGGAGAATAAAACAAAGGATATTATAATGCCTCTGTATCGCTCCATGGTACGACCGCACCTTGAATATTGTGTGCAATTCTGGTCACCGTATCTTAAAAAGGACATAGAGTTATTAGAAAAAGTACAGAGAAGAGCCACCAAATTGGTGAAGGGGATGGAAGGCTACTCCTATGAAGAGAGGCTAAAAAGGTTAGGGCTCTTTAACCTAGAAAAGAGACGGCTGAGGGGAGATATGATAGAGGTGTATAAATTAATGAATGGAGTGGAACGGATAAACGTGGATCAATTGTTTACGCTATCAGAATATAGAAGGACTAGGGGACATGTAATGAAGCTACAGGGTAAACTATTTAAGACAAATAGGAGAAAATATTTCTTCACTCAACGTGTAATCAAACTCTGGAATCTGTTACCAGAGGATGTAGTAAGGGCTGTTAGTATAGCTGGGTTTAAAAAAGGTTTGGACAAGTTCCTGGAGGAAAGGTCCATAAACCACTATTAAAAAGGGACCCAGGATATCAATGCTTGGCCTAGTACAAGCACTGCAGAACCTGTGTCTTTTGGGGAAACTGCTAGGTACGTATGACCTAGATTGGCCACTGTTGGAAACAGGATACTGGCCTTGATGGACCTCGGTCTGACCCAGTATGGCATTTCTTATGTTCTTATGTCTGTTTATACACTTTCAAAAAAATGTAACAGATTAGTAAGACAAGACTTTCCTTGGCTAAATCCATGTTGGCTTTCTCCCATTAAACCATGACTATCTACATGTTCAGTAATTTTGCCTGGTACCGTTCTGTAGTTTCCCAGATCACCACTGGAATGCCTTTTAAAAACTGGCATTTCATTGGCCATTCTCTAATCTTCAGGTACTACAGATGATTTTATTGATAGTTCACAGATTGCTAATAGTAGGTCTGCAGTCTCAGTTATTTCAGCACCTTTGTATGTATACCATCCGGTCCAGGTGATTTGCTACTCTTTAGTTTATCAAATAGTTGTAATACATTTTCCTGGTTTATCAATATTTCTTTTAATTCTTCCGATACTATTATGTGATGCAGTACAATACATGCAATATCATTTGCAGCTCCCTTTAATCTGACTAATGTCAGGGTGCCAGACACTGGAACAACTTAAACACATGTTGAAAACTGTAATTAAAGAGTAATCTTTTAATTGTGAAATATGTAATGGGTATATTTTTATTTTAAATTTAAATAACACAAATGTTTCCTCACATTGTTTTAAAATTGTTCAGTGATGATTTCATTTTTGTTGCTTTTAGGATAAAATGGATCAGTTGTTACATAGTCTACAAAATGCAGACCCGACTGATGGGCAGCCAGACCCAGTGGAACTGCTTCATCTTGAAGGTAAAGCAGGCTTTTCTTGTCTTACATGATATGCAGGAGAGGAGATACTTAGATTTCGGAAGTGAAAGGTTGAGTACTAATGTTATTTTTTCCCGTTCTAGTACTCCTTTGTGAACTTTCAGCTTGCTGGTGTTGACTTAAGGTATTAAAACACATTTCCAAACCTGGAGCAATGCTGTTTAAGAGATTTGCCTGCAGGGATCCTTGTGACCTGGATTGGTCACTGAGACAAGATGCTGGCTTAATAAACCTTTGGTCTGACCCAATATTGGAACATCTAATGTTCAGTTTTAGAAGAAGTCTCAAAATTGACTTCTAGGAATTAATAGAAAAGTAGGAGGATAGGGTTATGCAGCTGTTGGGTATTAAAACATGAGAGAAAACGGCTAGCGTGTCCAGTTTAGCAAAATTTAATGGAGTTGTCTTACTTTATCCTCTTCTGTAAATATAGAATGAGCAGGAGGTCTTTATCACCATTTCTTTTCAAAGTATGATTAGATTCTAATCTAGACCCTGATAAAATAAAATAAAACCTCACTGAATAAATAATTCTGACAAAAATGATATATTTTATTATTTATTCAAGAAGAAGATTCTGTATTAAGTATCCTATATAAAAAGCATATGAACCCTTCATTCAGTAACTAGTGTCACCCCCTTTACAGAAATAACATCAACTAAATGTTTTCTGTAACTTTATCCGTCTCTCACAATACCCATTTTGGAATTATGGTGCATTTCTCCATACAAGAGTATTTAAACTCTGAGAGATGAAAGCTTCCTTGCATGAATAGCTTGCTTCTTGTCTTGATACCACATTTCAGTAGTGTCTACATCAGGATTTGGGCCATTCCAAAACTCTAAATCTCTTTAGCCATTCTGCAGTAGATTTATTTATTTGAATGCTTGAGGTGATGGCTTACTGTATTTAATCCACTTTTAGCTCAGCATAATTTTGCAGATGGATGATTTTTTTTTGAAAGCAGAATTCTTGGTTCTGTCAGTTAGAACAGGCCATCTAGGTCCTGATACTGCAAAGCAGCTGCACACTGATACCTCCATCACTGCTTCACAACTTATTTTATTGTATTTATTTTGTTTTATTTATTAATTTGCTATTAATAAAACCCAGAATGATTTTCAACATCAAACACACAAGTTATTAAATTCTAAGACAGTATTTGCTTTTTGCCACAGAAAGCATTTTGTTGTTGTGACCAGGAAGTGCAATTTTTGGCTCTTCTGTCCAAAGGACATTATTTCAGAAGTCCTGATGGTCACCCAGATGCTTATTGGTGTGAACATAAGGCAGCCAGTGATATTCCTTTCAGAGAACAGTGGCTTCTTCGCTGTCCTGCCATAAACATCATTCCCATTCAGATTTTTCCTCACATCGGCCACAGTGAGAGAAACCTGCAGATCTGTGGATCTTATTCTGGAGATTTTTTGGGGAACAGTTTCTCCAGATTAATTAGTTTTACACATAAAAACTATAAGTAGCAATTAACTGAAAAGCTCACACACACAAAAAATTAATTTGCAAAAGAAGCAATCCCAAAAACTGCTAAATATTATTAAATGTGCCAAAAAAGGACTGCTCAATCCTTGAATTGAGCAGTTCTTTTTAGGACATTATTAGTTATTCACATACCATGACAGGAATAAACCTCACTCCTAAAACAAGATCTTCAGGAACAGACAGGAATGTAGACTTCATATATGGGTGACGTCGCCACCGACAGAGCCCGCACGGGAACGCTCCCCCGCATCCTGTAGAGAAACTTTTGGGAGCATCCCACTGTGCCTGCGCTGCTGCCTTTCCACCTTCCCAACTCTCCCTCCTCAGTTTTTTGTTTTCCGTGGCGCCGACAGGGAGCAATTCCTGTCATCGCAGAAAATCATCTTCTTTTGTGGTTGCGTCTGCCTTCCCTTCGACGCTAGCACTGGTATCGTCAGTATCTCTTTTCTTTCTTCTGTTTTCTTTTTTTTTAAAAAAAGTTTTCTTGGAAGGTCTTTGCCCTCTAGGTGCTTAGGCACCATTTTGGGCCTTAGGCCCCCTTTGTTCCTCAAAATGGAGAAACCAACTAGCTATTTCAAAAAGTGTTCCAAATGTAGCAGTACCATTTCTGCTACCGAAACCCATGACTGGTGTCTTTTTTTTTTAATTTCTTTATTTATATTTTCCAACAAAATACAAACAAAAGAGGAAACCAAATTGCAGTAAATCAAAATACACAATTCTTCTTTTTATCATGAGATAAGAAAAGGCAAAACATAGCCCACCTGACTCTGTCCCTCCCATCATCATGCAATCATCAGGGGCTATATAAAGAAACACAAAACATCTGCAAGCCTGCTAGGCCTACAAGGGCAATAGAAGAGCAACTACTCCACTACATAGGAACTGAGAAGATTTGTCTAATATCCCCTTATAATATCTCATACCATACTCTAGAGATGTAATTTTGTAGGAGTTTCCACCAAGCTCTGCTGTATGTTTTCCAGTTAGAAATAACGAAAAATATGGCCACTTCCAACATGAAGATTAATTAAGATTGACTATCCCGCTGTAATGGCGAGATGCCATTTGTTGATTGAAAAACGACCCCAGACCAGGAGAGATTGGCCCAGAATCCAAGCACCTCTTTAATATGGTTCCATATTAAAACCCAATAAAACTGAATATTAGGACAGTTATACACCGCATGTCTCAAAGTGATGACATCTCCTCGATGAGACTAACACTCATTCCCAGCTGTCTGATCCCATTTAGCTACCTTTTGACAGGCAATCCACGTTAGGAGTTGCATTTACTAATTTTGAAAGGTCTTCTGAGAATCCGATATATCCTATGAGACTTCAACCTTCCACCAGACACCATGCCAGAAAGAAGGTTCTAGGGGAAAGGATTACTTAACCTCTCTTCTAGTTCAAGCCATATTGAGCGTAAAGCTATGGCCCCTTCCACCCATCGCGACCCTTGTTTTAGTAAAAAAAAAATCACAGTACTAGGCCTGAAAATCAGAGAAAGTCACCCCTCTTTCCTCTTTTTAAAATTTAAATTTCCTAAGAGCAATTCTAGGCGGTTATTTTCCCATAAAAACTGAACTAGAAATCTTTCAGTTTGATGATAGACTCTCCCTATAAGGAGAACTGGTAACATTTCAACTATATAATTCACTTTAGGAGTGATAGTCATACTTATAGCTTTAAGACGACCCCACCAAGAAAACAGACCGGCGACCACTTTGCTATTATATTATTGAAAGCTCGTTGAGTCAAGTAGGGTAAACGAGATTGTAGAATGAGCAGAAATGTGAGCCGCATGAATAGTAGACTCACTAGTTCTAGAACAAAGTCCCTTGGAAACTAGGAAAAATTAATACGTGATATTTGAAAAATCATAGGGAATAGAACTTTCCTCATTACGATGGCTGCGTCATTGTTCTTATGATAGGCAGCTGGGAAGCCCCTAAAGAGCATGGCTTTCTATCTAGTCTCAACGACTCCTCTACATTCAAGTGTCTCCCCTACAGCAGTAAGATGTCAGCACTTTCTTTCCTACCATACCGAAGAAACTTTTCCTCTTAATGGGATTATTGATGTCCTTAACATTAAATTAAATGATCTTAAAGGAAAGCATACTGACAATATAGCTCTGATTAACAGTCAAATGTTGCAGAAACATACCAAATTGTAGCATTTAGTTTTACATTGTAGAACAACTTCTTAAGCGCCCTCAAAGTTTTAGCTGCCCCTGTAGCCCAAAGAAGAAAACCCAACAAAAAAGGCACATTTTAGCCCCAGCCCCGTCATGTGATCACTCATAATAAGAGCACCTAACTCTGAAAAAACATCTCCCCAAAACCATCTAAACCCAGGGGGGCTACATAACACATAAAAAATTAGCAGGTGAGCCCACCAGGACAAGACAGACACAGAGGGCAAAAGACCTAATACTTCCGTGCTTCTATGTCACTCAAAATAGTGTGCTCTGTAAAAGAAGAAAGAGAGAGAAAACAAAAGAAACATCTCAACCAGGACAGTACCCTGGACCTCCTTCACACAATACAGAATGGATGTCTCAGTATATAGCAATATTACATAATTAAATGTCGTTCCTGTGTGGATAAGTCGCCTTTACATGACCTCAGACCAGTCAAACGCCCATGATAGCAAGCACCATGGGACTGTAGCAAATAAAAATTGCAAAATGACTTTAACCGCATCGCCGCCGACTCCTTTTCCTCCAGAAATGCATATAATTCCCCGGGCTCATCGAAAGTCTTGATCTGGTTATACAGCGTGACTCTCATGTGGGCAGGATATAGCAGTCCAAAATGGGCCTGCAGTTGTACCAAGCGTGGACGCAGCACCAGAAAACTTTTTCTACGATCCAAGTTTCTCAAGCGTGGACGCAGCACCAGAAAACTTTTTCTCTACGATCCAAGAGTTTATGTTCCTGATATTCCAAAGTTGAAAGTGCTCTGGCTGCTCCCATTATTTTCAATACTTGCTGAAAATGTAAAACTTTCAAGATGATTGGGCGTGGCGCTTGCCCATGACCACGGACTGAGTAGGCACTCTAATGGCACGCTCGATCTCGAACAGCATAGCAAACTGCAACTTTAACACACCTGGAATCATGGCCTGCAAAAACGACACCAAATAAGGGCCCTCTGCTCCCTCAGGGAACTCCTAGTATTCTTATGTTATTCTTCCGAGAGCAATTATTACCGTCCTCTACCTCTCTTTGTAATGAACGTATCAACTTGGCCTGCTTCTCAACGGCCTCGAGCCTTTCTCCATGTGAAGCCACCACATTCTCCACCTTCTCCAAACAAGACATATTTGACTCCAAAGAAGCTTGCAAAGCGTTGATATCTTCCTGCATTGCACATAGTGATTCTCCATTAGCTTTGACCAAGTCTTTGACTGCCCGAATCTCAGCGAGAATCTCCTGTGAGGTCTCGGGACAATCTCGGATGACTGCCATCTTGTGAGGTGAGAGAGGTTCTGTCTTGGTTCTCTTTGCACTAGCATTTTGGGATGCTTGGTTGTCCAGCCGCGTCTGTTTGGGGCCAGACATATCCGGGATCGAATGATATCAACGTAGGTAGGAACTATTTAATTAAGGATTGCCAAAGTCATTCTTGTCTATTGTCCTCCATAGCACAGCCCTTACACATCCATCTTGACCAGAGATGGGGCTCCGCCACCCCCCCCCCCCATGACTGCTATCTTAAATGTTTGGGACCAAACCATTCACCATCGGAATGTCTCCTCTGTAGAAAGATGACAGAGGGGCCTGCAGAATAGAGCTGCGAAACTCGGCACCCTCTTTGCCTCGGATGCAATATCCATGGCATTGACGTTGTCCGGGGTTTCATCTTCCTCCCATGGATCTCAGGTAGCGAAACCCATGTCTTCTTCGAAGACTGGTTGGTCCTCAAAGGGTAGATCTCCTTCTAAGCATCGAGATGCTTTAAGCGTTGCCCTATAAAGAATACACCGGCCAAACAGCCCTGGCGGGAGGCCCTGGCCTCCAAAGCATTATTGAGGTCCCAAATGTTTCCGAGGCGTCCACCTCTGGAGAGCTCTTGGTGCCATGTTCTGGAGTCGTGGCCCGCTGTTCGGGTACTGATACCTAGGCTTCGGCTGGCTCCATGGATCAACGTATCCTAGCCATTGAGTGGAGTTTTGTGGTATTGCTGGCGTCTTCGGTACCGCTAAAGCCTCTGCAGTCTGTTCTGCAGCCATTGGTACCAGCATTGATCATTGCGCCGCTCTCCATGCTACCACCCATGCTGGCCCTGGAGTCGGTGTCTGGCATTGAAGGTCCGGTACCGAGGCATTCTGGTGCCGATTTCGATTGGTACCGTCGACGGGTGAGGCGGGAGCACCCAGCCCATCGATACTTTGAGGATTCTGATTCTTCCGATGAATCGATCAGTACCGGAGAGGCTCTTCCGGAAGATCCTTCTTCTTCCCCACAACGCCAGATGTCTCCTCCGGAGGACATGTCTTTTCAAGACTTTATACGGGATGTGTCTCGGGGTCTGTCTAATACGGTGACCTTTGAGAAGGAACTGAAAGCTGAAGAACTTGAAATTCTGCAGTATCCGGCAGCCCCTAAGGAGGCCGCTACCTTACCCATTCATTGGATATTGCATGACCTCATGCTTAGGATGTGGGAAACACCTTTAACGGTGTCTCCACATTCTTGAAGACTCAATACCATGTACCGGGTACTGCAGTGTCCCCGTTTCCAGAAGACACAGTTACCGCACCATTCCATGGTTGTGGAGTCGGCAGTGCATCGAATTAAAAGTGCTAAGACATATTCATCTAATCCTCCGGGCTGTGAGGCGAGAACTCTCAATGCCTTCGGCCGTCGATGATTTCAGGCCTCCATGTTGTCAGCCAGAATCTACATGAGTATGTTTCTTCGGGGCGTGACTAAAGATTTGGAACTAATGGCTCCTTTTCTCCCAGACGACAAGAGGGCTGATTTCCTAACACTGGTTAAACATGTCCAGAATGTTTCCAAGTTCATGAACACGGCAACCTTTGATTGTTTTGAGTGTATTAGCAGAACTTCTGCTATTTCCATCGGTGCACGTCAGATAGCTTGGTTACAAGCATCTGATTTAGAGCAGTGGGTGCAAGATAAGCTGGGGAATATTCCTTGCACGGGAGAAAACCTATTTCGCAAAGATTGGCAAGACAAAGCTTCTCAGCTTGAGTCTGAGAGCACTACCCTAAGCAGGCTCTTTAGGACCACTGCCAATCCAGCTAAGAAAAAGATGGTTAAGAAGCCCTTTTTCAACAAGAAAAAGAAGTTTTATCCTTCTTACATCCATGCTGTCCACTGTCTGGTCCATGCTTCCCAGAAGGGGGCAGCAACAACCGAAGCAACAAAGGAAGGCTCAGGTCCCCAAGCTCAAACAGCTCAGCAGACTCAGCCTCCACAAAGTCTTTGACTTCCTGCTAGAGAACTTAGCTATCCTACCCCTGGAAATTCCAGAGCCAGTCAACATCCCAGGCAGACTGTGTTACTTTGCCAAAAGATGGCACCAGATAACATCAGAACATTGGACTCTCTCCATAGTGACAGAGGGGTACAAACTTCACTTCCAAAGTATGCCCCCTCCATTCACTCCAAAAGAGTTCAGCTCTCAGCCCCCTCTCACCACTCTCTTGTGCCAGGAGGTTACCACCCTTCTCACTCAGGGTGTGATAAAGGAAGTGCCACTTTCCCAACAAGGCCTGGGCTTCTGTTCCCCCTACTTCCTTATACTAAAGAAAACAGGAGGATACAGGCCCATTCTGGACCTCCAAGAGAACTTCAAAATGATCTCTCTCGGAACACTTCTCCCTTACATCCAAAGTCAGGATTGGCTATGTTCTCTAGACCTAAAGGATGCATATACACATATCCTTATCCACAAAGAACACAGGAGGTTTATTTGATTCCTCTTTCAGGGAAGACATTACCAGTACAGGTTCTACCCTTCAGCCTGGCTTCTGCCCCAAGAGTCTTCACAAAATGCATGGCAGTAGTAGCAGCATTTCTAAGAACTCTTGGGATATTTGTCATCTCCAGGAACAAGCAGGAATGTAGTTTTAACATATGAGTATCGTTGGCACCGATGGAGCCCGCGCGGGAACACTCCCCAGAGTCCAATAGAAAAGCTTTTGGGAGCATCCCACAGTGCCTGCATGCTGCCTTCCCGCCTTTCCCAACTGTCCCTCTCCAATTCTTGGTTTTCCGCGGTGCCAACAGGTCGTACATCCTGTCACCGCAGGAAAAAAATCCCTTCTATTCTTCTTTTTTGTGGTCGCGTCTGCCTTCCCTCGACGCTACACCGGTACCGCCGGTGGTGGTTCTTTCTTTTCTTTAAAAAAAAAAACAAAAACTTTTTTCTGGAGTCTTTCCAGTAATTTTATCTCAGGTGCTACGCGCCATTTTGGGCATTAGGCCCAACTTTTCATTCAGAATGGAAAAACCCGCTTCGGGTTTTAAAAAGTGTTCTAAGTGTGGCGGTACCATCTCCGTCACCGACACCCACGAGTGGTGCCTCAAATGTTTAGGTCCTGACCACTCTATTTCAGTGTGTTTTGCCTGTGGGATGATGTCGAAAAGGGGTCGGCAGAACCGAGCTGCTAAGCTTAGCACCCTTTTTCCCTCCTATGCAGCCTCCATGGCATCGACGTCGTCCAGGGCTTCGTCTTCCTCCCATGGATCTCTGGTAACTAAACATAAATCTAGCCGGTCCTCAAAGGGTAGATCTCCTTCTAGACAGCGAGATGCCTCTGGCATTGCCCTTGAGGGACTTTCACCGGCAAAATTGCCCCGGCGGGAGGCTTCGGCTTCCAAAGCACTAACGGGGCTCCAGGATGTTCTCGAGGCTTCAACCTCGGCAGAACTACTGGTGCCATGCTCTGGAGTACCGGCTGCTTCATCCCGGTACCAATACACAAGCATCGGCAGCATCGATAGACCAGAGATTCTTGGCTATTGAACGCATTCTGGCGGCTCTTCTCACGGCCTCGATGCCCTTGAAACCGCTTCAGACAATTCAACCGGTACTGGCACCGACTCCGGTGCCGGCACAGACTGCATCGACATCGGCAGATATTCTACTGGGACCGAGTCATGCATATCCATCCAGTATCAACAGGTTGGTACCGGACCACTCCGATGCTGACTTCGATCGGTACCGTGCCTTGCACGATCACGCGGATCAGAGATACTTCGAATCCTTGGATGAGTCTGAAGACTCCGAAAGCTCTGCTGATACCAGAGTACTTCTTCCTGAGGATTCTTCTTCTCCTCAGCGTAGGAGGTCTCCACCAGAGGATATGTCCTTTCAGAATTTTATCCGAGATGTGGCTCGAGGTCTTTCCATCACAGTGGCTCCTGAAAAAGAGCCTAGGGCAAAGGAATTAGAAATCCTGCAATACCCTAAAGCTCCCAAGGAGGCAGCTACCTTACCTATTCATGAGATCTTGCATGATCTCATGTTAAGGATGTGGGAAACACCTCTAACCACATCTCCTATCTCTCGAAGACACCATGTATCGAGTTCCTCCTTGTCCTGGGTTTCAGAAGACAATTACCACACCATTCCATGGTGGTGGAGTCAGCAATGAGAAGGATAAAGAGTGCAAAAAGGCATGCATCTAATCCTCCAGGACGTGAGTGTAGGACTCTTGACGTCTTTGGACGTCGAACCTTCCAGGCTTCCATGCTTTCTGCTAGGATCAGTTCTTATATCTTATATATAGGAATGTTCCTTAAGGAGGTCACAGGAGATTTAGAGCTTATGAGCCCTCTCCTTCCTGATGATAAGAGGCAAGATTATCTTGCCCTTGTCAAACATGCTCAGGATGTTTCCAAGTTTGTGAATCGTGCAGCTTTTGACTGCTTTGAGTGCATAAGCAGAACCTCTGCCATTGCCATAGGTGCACGTAGGATTGCCTGGCTCCAGGCATCTGACTTGGAAATTTGGGTACAGGATAAACTAGGGAATATTCCTTGCACAGGAGAGAATCTCTTTGGCAAGAATTGACAGGAAAAAGCTAATGAGATAGTTGCTGACAATATCAATTTGGATAGATTGTCTAAATCTACAGCTGATCCTGCGAGGAAAAAATCCTCTAAGAAACCATTCTTCAGTAAGAAGAAGAAGTTTTATCCCTCCTATACCCAACAGGGGCATCGTTTAGGTCAGTCTGCCCAAAAGGGACAGCAGCAACAACCTAGACTAAGAAAGACAAAAGCAGCTAAGCCTCAACCGGCTCAGCAGACTCAGCCTCCACAGGGGCTTTGACTCCTATCTAGAGAACTTTGCCTTCCTGACCCTGAACGGCCTAGAACCCTCCACCATACCAGAAAGGTTATGTCATTTTGCCCCCAGATGGGGTCAGATAACAGCAGAAAGTTGGACTCTGTCTATTGTAAGAGAGGGATACAAGCTTCATTTCCTCAGCATGTCCCCCTCCTACAATGGTAAAACAGTTCAATTCTCAGACCTCTCTCAACGACCAGTTAGGTGAAGAGGTCACTGTGCTTCTTGCCCAAGGGGCAGTAGAAGAGGTACCCATTCCCCAACGTGGTACAGGGTTTTATTCCCCTATTTCCTTATTCCAAAGAAAACAGGAGGACACAGAGCCATTTTAGACCTCAGAGAATTGAACAAATTCCTGTTCATTGTAAATAATTACCCCGGTTACCCAAGTTTTTGTTCCTGTTCTATGTAAAAAAAAAACAGATAATATGTATCTTATCTGATGTTTTATTGTTCTATGTAAACCGCGCTGATTATAAATAGTGCGGTATATAAAAGTTGTTAAATAAATAAATAAATAAATAAGTTCAAAATGATTTCTCTAGGAACTCTGCTGCCATACCTTCAGAGTCAGGATTGGCTTTGTTCTCTAGATCTCAAGGAATCGTACATTCATGTTCTCATCCATCCAACTCATCGAAAGTTCCTTCGCTTTCTGTTCCAAGGGAAGCACTACCAATGTAGGGTTCTTCCTTTTGGCCTGGCCTCTGCACCAAGGGTGTTCACAAAATGCATGGCTGTGGTGGCAGCATTTCCCCGCACCCTAGGAATATTCGTCTTCCCTTACTTAGACGACTGGCTCATTCGAGCCCCTTCAGAACCAGAGGCCAGGGTTGCTTTCTCTCGCACAATGCACATCCTTCAGTATTTGGGACTTGTCATAAACTTCCCAAAATCCAACCTTGCTCCCACTCAGTCCCTGGAGTTTATAGGAGCTCTGCTGGATACCAGACAGACAAGAGCCTACCTTCCACAGCCCCGCTGCCTTCGCATTGTGCAGTTAGCTTCCCAAGCAGTGCTAAAACCTCACCTAACTGCTCGGAAAATGTTACAGTTGCTAGGCCACATGGCATCCACCGTGCATGTGGTTCCTTATGCTCGCCTCCATATGAGGGCAGCCCAGTGGACTTTATCCACTCAGTGGACTCAGGCGTCAGGTTGCCTGTCAGACAAAATAGCAAACTCAGATCACCTTATTTTGTCCTTCCAATGGTGGCAGTCACCCCAAAACCTTTTGGTGGGATCTCCTTTTCAGCAACCCCCACCCCAAGCCACTCTAACAACAGATGCCTCACAGGTGGGTTGGGGAGCCCACCTGCAAGGCTTCTCTCCCCAGGGTACCTGGACTCCACAGGAGGCCTATCTACACATCAATCTCCTGGAACTTAGAGCAATCTTCCTTGATCTTTGAGTATTCCACACCCAGCTCAGTTACAAGACAGTCCTAGTTCAAACGGACAATCAAGTAGTCATGTTCTATTTGAACAAGCAGGGCGGAACAGGCTCTCTGTCGCTATGCAACGAAGCTTTGTGACTATGGGCCCTCGCCAGAGAGCATCAGATTCATTTCCTTGCGGTGTATCTTCCAGGCATTCAAAACTCTTGGGCAGACAGACTCAGTCGAGTTCTGCTTCCACACGAATGGTCTTTCCATGTGGACCAGGTGGCCAAACATTTTCAAATTTGGGGAACCCCAGACATAGACCTCTTTGCAAGTCCACTGAATGCCAAACTTCCCCGGTTCTGTTCCAGAATTCCGGCTCAGGGTTGTCAGGCCAGGGATGCTTTCCTCCTCCATTGGGGCCAGGACTTCCTGTATGCCTTTCCACTCATTCCCCTAATTCCCAAAACCCTGTTCAAGCTTCATAGAGACAGAGGTCATATGATTCTCATTGCTCCACATTGGCCATGGCAAATGTGGTACCCTCTGCTCCTACATCTTTCTCAAGCTCCACCTCTGGAGTTAGGATCTGCTCCAAATCTCCTTTCTCAGGAGGACGGGATGCTGTGGCATCCCAATCCTCAGTCTCTGCATCTCAGGGCCTGGTCGCTGAAAGCCTAGAACTTCACGGTCTTAACCTTTCTCAGCAGGTAAAGGATATCCTTTATGCTTCCAGAAAGCCTTCCATGAGATGCTCTTATGCATTCAAGTGGAAAAGGTTTACCATATGGTGCTTACAGAAGGGTCTTAACCCTCTTGCGATACCTCTGGAACCATTATTGGAGTATCTCCTTCATTTATTTAATGCGGGGCTTAAGACCAATTCAGTGAGAGTTCATTTGAGTGCTATTGCAGCTTCTTTCAGGCCTCTAAATGGACCACCTATTTCCCTCTCATCCTCTCATAGAGAGATGTATGAGAGGCCTTCTTTTAACTAAGCCTCCCATTAAGCCACCACCAGTGGCATGGGACTTAAATCTGGTTCTTGGGCAGCTCATGAAGCCACCTTTTGAACCATTAGCTACTACCTCTTTGAAATTCCTTTCCTGGAAGGTCATCTTTCTTATTGCAATCACATCAGCACGTCGCATCAGTGAATTGCAAGCGTTGGTGGCTGATCCTCCTTATCCAAGGTTCCATCATGATAAGGTAGTCCTTAGGACTCATCCACACTTTATGGCAAAGGTGGTGTCACCTTTTCATTTAAACCAAGTTGTTTACCTTCCTGTATTCTTCCCAAGGCCTCACGCCTGAAATGCAGAAAGGAATCTTCATACTTTGGACTGTAAAAGGGTGTTAGCCTTTTACTTGCAAAGGACACAGCAACATAGAAAGTCCTCAACTCTTTGTTGCTTTTGATCTTAGTTATTTGGGACTTCCAGTCTCCAAAAGAACACTGTCCAGCTGGATTGCACAGTGTATTTCTTGCCTATGAGAGTAAGAACCTTCCTCTTGAAGGCCATGTCACAGCTCACAATGTGAGAGCCATGGCAGCCTCTTTGGCTCATCTTCACTGTGTCTACAGGTGAGTAACTATGCTTTCCCCTAGACGACTGGCTCATCTGAGCATTGTCAGCTCCAGAGGCCAGCTCTGCTCTGTCCTGCGCAATGCAGGTTCTTAACATTTGGGGTTTCTAATAAACCTTCCAAAATCCCAACTCGCTCCTTCTCAAACCTTAGAGTTCATAGGGACTCTTCTAGACACGCAGCAATCAAGGGCTTTTCTGCCACAGGTATGCTTTGCTCGAATAGTTCATCTAGCTTCTCAAACAGCTGTGAAGACTTCCCTAACTGCTCGAGAAATGCTTCAGTTGCTCGGTCATTTGGCTTCCACTGTACATGTGGTTCCCTATGCTCGTCTACACATGCATGCAGCTCAGTGGACCCTAGTTTTGCAGTAGACTCAGGCATCATGTCGTCGGGGGGATAAAATCAGGAACTCTGCACACCTCATTTCGTCCCTCCAATGGTGGCAATCACCAGAAAACCTACTCCTAGGGTCACCTTTTCAGAAGCCACCACACCAGTTCACCCTGACGACGGATGCATCCAAATTGGGTTGGGGAGCTCATCTGGAATTCAAGCTTCAGAGAGACAGGGGCTATATGATCCTCATAGCCCCGCACTTGCCACGACAGAAGTGGTATCCACTGCTTCTACGTCTCTCTCAAGCCAAACCTCTGGAGTTGGGATGTGCTCCAGATCTCTTATCCCAGGAGAACGGAATGCTTCTGCACCTGAACCCTCACTCTTTGCACCTGATGGCGTGGCTGCTGAAAGCTTAGAACTCCAGGATATCAACCTCTCTCAACAGGTTAAAGATATCCTTTTGGCCTCCAGGAAACCTTCCACAAGGCGTGCTTCCGCTTTTAAATGGAGAAGGTTCTCAATATGGTGTTCCAAGAAGGAACTTAATCCTTTTTCCATTCCAGTAGAGGCATTACTTGAGTATCTCCTCCACCTTTCATCCTCTGGACTTAAAACTAATTCGGTTAGAGTCCACCTCGGTGCCATTGCGGCTTTTCACAAATGCTTTTGATGGGCAACCTGTCTCCTCTCGGCTGCTTGTAGTGCGCTTTATGAGAGGTCTGTTCTTAACTAAGCCTCCTATCAAGCCACCACCGGTGGCATGGGATCTCAGTCTTGTCCTTGGACAACTGATGAAGCCGCCCTTCGAACCCGCCCTTCGAACCCTTAGCCACTACATCCCTGAAGTTTCTGCAAGATGCATCAGTGAGCTCCAAGCTTTAGTGGCTGACTCTCCTTATACACTGTTCCACCATGATAAGGTAGTCCTTAGGATTCATCCTCACTTTATGGCAAAGGTGGTTTCACCTTTTCATTTGAACCAGTCAGTTTACCTTCCTGTTTTCTTCCCTAGGCCTCATGCCTATAGTGCAGAAAGGAATCTACATGCTCTGGATTGCAAGCGTGCTTTGGCCTTTTATCTTCAGAGAACTAGGCAGCACAGAAAAGCTTCACAGCTTTTTGTTGCGTTTGATTCATCACCTGGGTCTACCAGTTTCCAAGAGAACACTCTCCAAGTGGATTGCAGACTGTGTATCTTTTACCTATGAGAGTAAAGGACTTTCTCTTGAAGGTAATGTTACAGCACACAATGTGCGAGCAATGGCTGCCTTTATGGCAAACCTACGCTCTGTGGCTATTGATGAAATCTGCAAAACGGCAATCTTTTCCTCTGTCCACACCTTTGCAGCCCACTATTTCTTGGACAAGGACTCCCATCGGGATGCCTCGTTTGGACAGGCTGTTCTCCAGCATCTCTTTCAGACTTAGAACAACTCCTACCCCTCGTCCCCGGTTTCAATACCAGAGATCCTTGGGAGGAAACATTACCCACTCAGCCTGTGTTTCACTGGGGTCATCTCCCTGGCATCTCCAAGCTAGGGAGTCCCATATGTGAAGACTACATTCCTGCTTGTTCCTGGAGATTGCGTAGTTACTCACCTGTAACAGGTGATCTCCGGGAACAGAGGGAATTGAGTCTTCACAGCCTACCCTCCTCCCCTAGGAGTTATATCTCTATCTCTTTCTCTTTTCTTCTCTTATCTCAGCTACAAACCCAACTGAGGAGGGAGAGTTGGAAAGGCGGGAAGGCAGCAGCGCAGGTACAGTGGGATGCTCCCAAAAGCTTTCCTATAGGACTCTGGGGAGTGTTCCTGTGCGGGCTCTGTCAGTGCCGATGTCACCCATATGTGAAGACTCAATTCCTGCTGTTCCCAGAGATCACCTGTTACAGGTGAGTAACTACGCTTTATATGAAGTATGATATTAAGTCTCTCAAATTTACTGCTAACACTCACTGTAGTGCCAGTATCATGCCTTCTCGATTTTATAAGATGTTATACCCATAGGCATTTTATCAAGGTGTGCTCCTAGCATGATGAGAAACGTTTCAGTATCTTTCTACTGAATTTTCTTTATTTTATTTATTTAACAGAGCTTTTATACCGCTTTATCCTTTAGTCAAAGCTGTTTACAGTATAATGCAGTAACAATTCACATTAAAACAGATGATAGTATAGCAAGAGCTTACAGTATAACAGTATATAGTTAGCAATATAAGAGATTAACATGGTAACAGTTGGAGGTAACCTATATACAGGATAACATATGTACATTATGACTTGAATGGACGGAAACTGCACTGTTAACATGATGTGGTGGTAGTCTGTGTACACTAAGGGATTTAACTAGTCTTGGAGTAGTCATAATACAGTAGGGAGGCCATGTAGTGGAGGTGTTAGGTGTATTCTTGCTATGTTATGTTATTCCAAAATGCTCAATGTACGAGAAAGCTTTTAGCTTTTTTTGAATTCTTTGATTTCCTCAGTTTCTCTGGTGTTCTGTGAGAGGGAGTTCCATAGGGCAGGTGCGGCTAGTAAGAAGGCTCTCTTGCAGGTGGTTTGCGTGGCTTTAGTGTGGGTGTTTGGTGCGACAATCTGGTTTTTGTTTTTGGTTCTTCTATGATGGGTTTCAAGGTCTTTGGTGACCAGTGTTTGTAGTACCTCTGCAGAGACATGATGTAATATTTTAAATATAGTGCAAATTGCCTTGAACTTGGTGCGTGAATTATAGGTAGCCAGTGTAGTTGATTCAAGAGTGGTATAATATGATCATTACTACTACTACTACTACTAAGCATTTGTATAGCGCTACAAGTCGTACACAGCACTGTACAGACATGTAAGAGACAGTCCCTGCTCATCAGAGCTTACAATCTAGTCAAAACAGACAACACAGAAGGTGTAGACAGGGATAAAACAAGGGGAAAAGGTAAAGAAACAAGGAGATCAGCTGAGTCAAGATCCAAAAGCAGCAGCAAAGAGGTGAGTTTTCAGCCTGGATTTGAAAAGGGTCAGAGAAGGTGCCTGGCATACAGACACAGGTAGTTTTTTCCAGGTGTAAGGTGCAGCAAGATGAAAGGAGCGAAGTCTGGAATTAGCAATAGAAAAGAAGGTCACAGATAAAAGCAGTTTGCCAGAAGTGTGGAGTTCCCGGGGGGGGGGAGGGGGGGTCTAAGGAGAGTTGATAGAAGAAAAGGTAGTGAGGAGCTGCAGAGTGAATGCATTTATAGGTCAGCAGGAGAAGTTTGAACTGGATGCGGAAATGGATAGGGAGCCAATGAAGTGACTTGAGACAAGGGGGCATGACGAGGTTGGCAGAAGATTAGCCGCGCAGCAGTGTGTTGAACAGATTGAAGGGGAGAGAGATGATTCAAAGGGAGACCAGCAAGGAGTAGGTTACAGTAGTCAAGATGGGAGGTGATTAAGGAGTGGATAAGTGTCTTAGTGGTGTGTTCAGAAAGGAATGGGTAGATTTTGTTGATATAGAGAAAGAAACGGCAGGTCTTAGCTATCAGATGAATGCTTGTGGAGAAGGAGAGAGAGGAGTCAGACACCCCCAAGATTGCGAGCCGAGGAAACAGGAAAGAGTAGAGAGCTATCCACAGAGACTGAGAAAGGAGGGAAGAGGAGAAGAGATTTTAGGGGGAAAGATAAGACGTTCAGTCTTGGCCATGTTCAATTTCAAGCGGTGGTGAGACATCCAAGCAGCAATGTCAGAAAGGCAGGCAGAGATCCGGATCTTGATTGCCAGAGAGATTTCAGGAGTAGAGAGGTAGATCTGGGAGTCATCGGCATAAAGATGGTACTGAAAGCCAATGGAAGAGATGAGCGCACCAAGGGACTGGGTATAGAGAGAGAAAAGGAGCGGACCCAAGATAGATCCTTGGGGTACACCAACTGTGAGCGGGATAGCAGAAGAGGAGAAGCCACCAAAACTAACTCTAAAAGAGCGATGGGAGAGAGAGGAGGAGAACCAGGATAGGACAGAGCCCTTAAAACCAAGCGAGGATAGTGTATTGAGGAGAAGGTTGTGGTCAACAGTGTCAAAAGCAGCAGAGAGGTCAAGAAGGATGAGGACAGAGTAAAGGCCCATGGATTTTGCCAGTAACAAGTCACTGGAAACTTTGGCAGGAGCTGTTTCAGTAGTGTAAAGGACGAAAGCCAGACTGTAAAGGATCCAGGAGGGCATGAGAAGAGAGGAAGTCAAGGCTGCGGCGGTGAACCGCGCATTCAAGTAGTTTAGAAATGAAGGGAAGGAGGGAGATGGGTCGATAATTAGAAGGACGGGTGGGATCAAGTGAGGGTTTCTTTAGGAAAGGTGTGACCACAGCATTCTTGAAGGCTACAGGGACAGTTGCAGTGGAGCGCGATAGGTTGAGAATGAGAGATGGAAGGGATAACTGTGGAGGAGATGGGGCTTAGGAGACACGTGGGGATAGGATCAGAGGAGCATATGGTGAGTTTGGAGGAAGAAAGAAGGTGTGCAGTTTCCTCATCTCCAGGAACAAGCAGGAATGAGTCTTCACAAATGATACGTCGGTACCGACGGAGGCTGAGCGGGAACGCTCCCCAGCGTACAATCAGAAAGCTTTTGGGAGCATCCCACAGCGCCTGCGTGCTGCCTTCCCGCCTTTCCAACTGTCTCTCCTCAGTTGTTCTTTTTCCACGGAGCCAGCAGGTCGTGTTCCTGTCACCGCAGAAGAATTTCCTTATTTTTTCTTTATTTCTTTTCTGTACGCATCTGCCTTCCTCGACGCTATACCGGTACCGCCGGTTCTTATTCTTTTCTTAAAAAAAAAAAAAAAAAAGAGACCACCTATTTTTTCTTCAGGTGTACTTCAGTTTTGGGCCTTAGGCCCAAAACCTTTTTCCTTAAATATGGAAAAACCTTCCTCAGGTTTTAAGAAGTGCACAAAATGTGGCGGTACTATATCCGTCGCCGACACCCATGACTGGTGTCTCAAATGTTTAGGCCCTGACCATTCCATTAAAGATTGTGTGTCCTGTTCCATGATGTCTAAGAGAGGTTGACAGAACCGAGCTGCCAAGCTCAGTACCCTGTTTCCCTCTGATGCGGCTTCGGTGGCATCGACGTCTTCCAGGGCTGCTTCTTCCTCACATGGATCTCAGGTAACTAAACATAAATCCAGCCGGTCCTCGAATGGCAAATCTCCTTCTAAGCATCGAGATGCCTCTGGCCTTGCTCTCGAGGATTCTGCACCGGCAAAATTACCCCGTCGGGAGGCTTCGGCTTCTAAAGCATCATCATCGGGGTTCCAGGACGATCTAGATGGCGTGGCCTCAACAGATCTCCTGGTGCCATGCTCTGGGGTACTGGTGGCCTCCACCAGTAACGACTTCCAGGCATTGGCAGCGTCGATGGATCAGAGGATTCTGTCCATGGAACGCAGTCTGGCGGCTTTCCTTGTGGCATCGACGCCCGTGGTACCGCAACAGACTTCTCCGCAGGTACCGGCTCCGGTATCGCCATCAGTACTGATTCCAGTACCGGTGGCATCGGCATCGGTGTCAGCCATGCCGGTACCCTGCCCTCTGCAGCCTTCCGGTACCGATACCCTGGTACCGATGATTCCCAATACCGACCCCGGTCAGTACGGGTATCGGGCTTTGCAAGAGCATCCCGACAGACGATACTTCGATTCCTCTGATGACTCTGAGGATTCTGAAGAGTCTGTCGATGCAGCGATGCTTCTTCCACAGGAGGAGTCCTCTCCTAAACGAAGGATGTCTCCTCCAGAGGACTTGTCTTTTCAGGACTTTATCAGAGAGGTGGCTCAGGGTCTCTCTATTACAGTAGCCCCAGAGTCAGAGCCTAGAGATAAGGAGTTAGATATTCTACAATATC
This sequence comes from Ichthyophis bannanicus, assembly GCA_033557465.1. Lineage (NCBI taxonomy): Eukaryota > Metazoa > Chordata > Amphibia > Gymnophiona > Ichthyophiidae > Ichthyophis > Ichthyophis bannanicus. Next base: position 421,146,201 of record CM066031.1, on the reverse strand, counting down.
CTAAAACTCCTAAAGAGGCAGCTACTTTGCCTATTCATGAGATTCTGAATGATCCCATGTTAAGGATGTGGGAAGTACCTCTAACCACCTCTCCTCATTCTCGCAGGTTGGACACCATGTATCGTGTCCCTCGTCCTGGTTTCCATAAAACTCAGCTTCCTCACCACTCTATTGTGGTTGAGTCTGCAATGAGAAAGATTAGAAGTGCCAAGAGACATGCCTCTAATCCTCCAGGACGTGAATGTAGAACCCTGGATGCTTTTGGTAGAAGACTCTTCCAAGCTTCCATGCTTGCTGCGAGAATTAATTCTTATAGTCTCTACATGGGAATGTTCTTAAAAGAAGTCACTGACCATTTGCAGACTTTAAGTCCTTTTATGTCTGACAATAAAAGGCAAGAATTTCTCTCTGGGCTCAAACATGCCCAGGATATCTCCAAATTCTCCAACCGTGCAGCTTTCGATTCCTTTGAATGCGTAAGCAGAGCCTCAGCTATAGCTATAGGTGCACGTAGGATTGCTTGGCTTCAAGCATCTGATTTGGAGACCTGGGTCCAAGATGAATTGGGAAATATCCTTTGTACAGGTGAAAATCTGTTTGGTAAGGATTGGCAAGCAAAAGCCAATCAGATGGATGCTGAAAATTCTGCTTTGGATAGACTATCCAAATCTACAGCTGCTCCTGCTAAGAAAAGGTTGTTCAAGAAAACACCTTTTTCTAAAAAGGGAAGATCCTATCCTGCTTATAGTCAGAGAGCATCTTCTGCAGCTCAGTTCCCTTCCAAACGTCAGCAATCCTCCAAACAGAGCAAGGCAAAGGCTGCGAGGCCTGCTCCAGCCCAGCAACCTCAGCCCCCTCAGGGCCTTTGACTTTCTGCTAGAGAACTTAGCCTTCCTGGCTCTAGAAGGACCAGAGCCCTCCACCATTCCAGGAAGGCTATGTCACTTTGCTCCCAGATGGGGGCAAATCACAGCAGAGCATTGGACACTCTCCATCATAAGAGAGGGGTACAAACTTCATTTTTCCAGCTTGCCCCCTCTCACAAGAGGGCACCAGTTCAATTCTCCAACCTCCCTCCTCAGCCTATTAGAGCAGGAGGTTGCCACTCTTCTAGCCCAAGGGGCAATAGAGGAAGTGCCTTCTCAACAGCAAGGCACAGGGTTCTACTCCCCCTATTTTCTTATCCCAAAGAAAACAGGGGGCTTCAGACCCATTTTAGATCTCAGAGAATTGAACAGATTCCTAGTCAAAGAAAAATTCAAGATGGTTTCTCTAGGAACTCTGTTGCCATACCTTCAGAGTCAGGATTGGCTTTGTTCTCTAGATCTCAAGGATGCGTTCACTCATGTTCTCATCCATCCAACTCACAGAAGGTTCCTTCGGTTCCTTTTCCAGGAGAAGCACTATCAATACAGAGTGCTCCCCTTTGGCCTGGCCTCTGCACCAAGGGTGTTCACAAAATGCATGGCAGTGGTTGCTGCTTTTCTGCGCACCCTGGGAATATTTGTCTTTCCCTATCTGGACGACTGGCTCATTCGAGCTCCCACTCAATCAGAGGCCAAGACTGCTCTAACCTGCACAATGCGTATCCTTCAATACTTAGGGCTGGTAATAAACATCCCAAAATCCAATTTGATCCCTACTCAGTCCCTGGAGTTTATAGGGGCATTGCTGGATACCACAAAGGCAAGGGCCTTTCTTCCCCAGGCCCGTTGCCTTCGCTTGATGCAGTTAGCTTCTCAAGCAGAGTTAAAACCCCTACTAACTGCTCGAGAGATGTTACAGTTGCTAGGTCACATGGCTTCCATCGTTCATGTGGCCCTACAGGAGACTTGTCTCCACATCAATCTCTTGGAACTCAGAGCAATCTACGAGTTTTCCACACCCTGCTCAGCCACAGGACAGTCCTTGTCCACACAGACAATCAGGTAGCCATGTTCTACCTAAACAAGCAGGGGGGAACTGGCTCTCTGTCGCTTTGCAACAAAGCTCTGCGACTGTGGGCCCTCGCCAGAGAGCATCACATTCATCTTCTGGCAGTCTATCTTCCAGGGGTTCAAAACTCTTGGGCAGACTCAGTCGAGTTCTGCTTCCACGCGAGTGGTCCCTACATATGGACCAGGTGTCAAAAAATTTTCAAATTTGGGGAACCCCGGACATAGACTTCTTTGCAAGTCCGTGGAATGCCAAACTTCCCAGGTTCTGTTCCAGAACTCTGGCTCAGGGGGCTCAGGCAAGGGATGCTTTCCTCCTTCACTGGGGTCAAGACTTCCTGTATGCCTTTCCACCCATTCCCCTAATTCCCAAAACCCTTTTCAAGCTTCAGAGAGACAGAGGCCACATGATTCTCATAGCTCCACATTGGCCACGGCAAGTGTGGTACCCTCTGCTTCTACATCTCTCTCAAGCTCCCTCCCTAGAGTTAGGGTCTGCTCCAGACCTCCTCTCTCAGGAGGACGGAAAATTGTGGCATCCCAATCCCCAGTCTCTGCATCTCAGGGCTTGGTTGCTGAAGGCCTAGATCTCCAGGATCTTCCTCTTTCTCAACAAGTGAAAGATGTTCTTCATGCTTCCAGAAAAACTTCCACTAGACGTTCTTACGCCTTCAAGTGGAAAAGGTTTACCATCTGGTGTTCTGGAAGGGGTCTTAACCCCCGGTCAATACCTCTGGAATCATTGCTGGAGTATCTCCTGCATCTGTCTAATGCAGGCCTTAAGACAAATTCAGTAAGAGTCCATCTGAGTGCTATTGCAACTTCACTCAAGCCTCTAAATGGACAACCTGTTTCCTCTCATCCCCTTGTAGCAAGGTTCATGAGAGGCCTCCTTTTAACAGAGCCTCCCATTAGACCACCACCAGTGGCATGGGACTTAAATTTGGTTCTTGGTCAGCTTATGAAGCCGCCTTTTGAACCTTTAGCTACTACCTCCTTGAAATCTTTCTCATTGCCATCACATCAGCACGCTGCATCAGTGAATTGCAAGCACTAGTAGCTAATCCACCTTATACAAGGTTCCATCATGACAAGGTGGTCCTTAGGATTAATCCACATTTTATGCCTAAGGTGGTCTCGCCTTTTCACCTCAACCAAGAGGTCTACCTACCTGTCTTTTTTCCAGGGCCTCATGCATCAAGTGCAGAGAGGAATCTTCATACCCTGGACTGTAAAAGAGCTCTGGCTTTTTACTTACAAAGGACACAGCAACATAGAGAGTCTGTTGTTTTTGATCCTTCTCATTTGGGACAACCAGTCTCCAAGAGAACTCTTTCCAACTGGATTGCCCAATGTATTTCTTTCGCCTATCAGAGCAAGAACATTTCTCTGGAGGGCCATTTCACAGCTCACAATGTGAGAGCCATGGCAGCCTCAATGGCTCATCTAAACTCTGTGTCTATCGATGACATCTGTCGAGCAACCACTTGGGCCTCAGTTCATACCTTCACAGCCCATTACTGCTTAGACAAGGACTCCCGCCGGGATGCCTTGTTTGGTCAGACTGTTCTCAAACACCTGTTTCATGCTTAATCAACTCCTACCCACCATCCCTCATGGGATGCCAGAGATCCAGGTGGTGAAGTGCAGCCCTGTCCCAGGGACACACAATTCTGGGCTCTCTCCCTGGCATCAAAAGCTAGGTAGTCCCCATATGTGAAGACTCATTCCTGCTTGTTCCTGGAGATAACACAGTTACTTACCTGTAACAGGTGATCTCTGGGAACAGCAGGAATAAGTCTTCACAACCCACCCACCTCCCCTAGGAGTTGTCTCTCTCTTTCTATCTCTCTTCCTTTCCCTCTCTCTCCCCTTTGTCTCAGCTATGAAACTCAACTGAGGAGAGACAGTTGGAAAGGCGGGAAGGCAGCACGCAGGCGCTGTGGGATGCTCCCAAAAGCTTTCTGATTGGACGCTGGGGAGCGTTCCCGCGCAGGCTCCGTCGGTACCGACGTACCCATTTGTGAAGACTTATTCCTGCTGTTCCCAGAGATCACCTGTTACAGGTAAGTAACTGTGCTTTCAGAGATCACAGGAAAGAAAGAGAGGGTAGCAGAGGTGGGGGGGGGGGGGATTTGGGAGTGAAGAGGGGGGAGGAGGTGAAGTAGCTGAATTAGTGGGGAATTGGAGAGTGATCTTGTGAATTTTGTCATGGAAATAGTCAGCCAGGGTTTGGGCAGAAAGAGAGAGAGGGGTCAGAGGTGGAGGCACTTTGAGGAGAGAGCTGAGAGTAGTAAAGAGATGGTGAAGGTCAGAGACAAGAGAGTTAGTCAGATGGACATAATAGTCTTGTTTGGCAAGAGCTATGGCTGACTGGGAAAGAGACAAGCATGAATTTGAATTGTAGAAAGTCTGCAAGGGAGTGGGATTTGAGCCAAGCATGCTCAGCAGAACGAGCATAGGAACATAGATAGCGGGTAGTGGATGAAAGCCAGGGCTGGAGTGCAGAATGCCTCACAGGACATGGCATGGGTGGAGCGAGAGTATCCAGAGCAGAGGAGAGTGCAGCGTTATAGGAAGCTACTGCCTCGTCAACAGACTTAGATGACATAGTGGAGGAAAGAGATAAAGAAACAGTGGAAGAGAGAACCAAAGGATCAATAGCATGAAGATTTCTAAATAGGTTGGAGGAGACAGGACGAGGTTGAGGCGGCTGGTGATGAAGATTGAAGCTTAAAAGGTGATGGTCCGATAAGGGAAGAACTGAGCTACAGAGGTTCGAGGATAAGCAACTAGAGTAAAATACCAGGTCAAGGCAGTGGCCATGCTGGTGAGTGGGGGCAGTAGAGCAAACGAGGAGATAAGGGAGAGGAGCTTTAAAGCATAAGGATGAGAGGGGTTATCAACATGAATGTTAAAATCCTGGAGAATAAGAGTGAGGGAAGAAGTATCCAGAAAGAAGGAAAGCCACGAGTCAAAGTCAGTGAGAAAGGTCATGTTTTGCTGATCCCATAATGGTATGGGCTACCGTATTTTTGGCTATTTGTAGTGGTTGAATTGAATGCTTTGGAAGGGCTTGATAAATTATGTTGCAATAGTCCAAGGTTGGTGTGATAGTGGCCTGGCAAATGGTCCAAAAATCATTTTGGCTGGGCAGCAGTTTAAGTCCTTCCTGATTCTCATTTTATGGTAAGCGTTCTTTGAGGTTTTATTTATCTGCGATTGTAGGTTGAGGTTCAGATCTAGTGTGATTCCTAGGTACTTCACTTCGTCTTTCACTGTTATGTTGCTGTGTTGGTTTTATAGAAGGAGGGGGGAGGAATGATGAGTTTCTGGTAATATGGAGTGCCTCTGTTTTTTTTGTAGTTGATTTTCAGGTTGTTTTGGTTAAACCATGTAGTCATTAATTTCTTGGTCATTAACGACATTTCTTGGTACTTGAGAATCTTATCCCTGTTCACAAGAGTCATAGAATACTCGTTTGGAACTGACACTTCTTTTATCACCGACGTTCTGGTGTTTTTCATTTTTACCACTATGTCAAGTTTCCTTGCATCCACTCTTTTGTCTGTCAGAATGGGAATCTCCCAGATGATCATAAATTCCTCATTTTCCATTATTTTCTTAGGGTTTTGATCCTAGTGCTTTTCTGGTAGAGTGATGATGTAGTGTTTATAGTGAATAAGACATGCCACTTTAATTGTGCCTTTCTGTATTAAAATTTTCTGCCATTATAACTTCACAGCCATCTGTGAGATGAGCTACTGTTTCCAGCTCTTTCTTACAGAATTGTTTTTCCCAGCTTTTTCTATGCATGCTATAAGCCACTATCTTAGACTGCAACTATCAGTCTCTTATCTTTTGGTTTCAGTTTACTTCTCCTTAGCCATTCATGGATCCTGTTTTGATCAACGAATGGTTCTTGGAGTAGCACTTTATCTCCAGGAACAAGCAGGAATGTAGTCTTCACTTATGGGTATCGTCGGCACCGATGGAGCCTGCGCGGGAACGCTCTCCAGCATCCAATAGGAACGCTTTTGGGAGCACATGCGCGATGCCTTCCCGCCTTTCCAACTGTCCCTCTTCAGTTCTTCGTTTCTGCGGAGCCAACAGGACACATACCCTGTCACCGCAGAAAATTTCTTCTTTAAACTTGTTTTCTTGTGGTCACGCCTGCCTCCGCACGACACCTACCGGTACCGCCAGTTCTTTCTTTCTTTCTTTATAAAAAAAAAAAATATATATATATATCTATTTTGAACTGTTTCTCTTCAGAAACTGTTTCTTTTGGTGCTAGGCGCCATTTTTGGCATTAGGCCCCATTTTTCCCAAAAGATGGAAAAAACAGCTAGTGGTTTTAAAAAATGTACTAAATGTGGCGGTACCATCTCAGTCACCGACACCCATGACTGGTGTCTAAAATGTTTAGGCCCTGACCATTCTCTATCTGAGTGTTCCTCCTGTATGGGGATGACTAAAAGGGGAAGACAGTACCCTCTTTTTCGGATACCAGGTCCATTGCATCGATGTCTTCAAGAGCCTTGTCTTCCTCCCATGGATCTCAGGTAACTAAACATAAGAGCCGGTCCTCAAATGGTAGCTCTCCTTCAAAGCATCGAGAGGCCATTGACATTGCCCTTGAGAAATCTACACCGGCAAAACAGCCCCGGTGGGAGGCTTCGGCCTCCAAAGCATCAACGGGGTTCCAGGATGTTCTCGAGGCTTCAACCTCGGCAGAACTACTGGTGCCATGCTCAGGGGTTCCGGCCGCTTTTACCGGTACTGATACCCAGGCATCGGCAGCATTGATAGACCAGAGATTCCTCGCTATTGAACGCAGTGTTGCAGCTCTCCTTACAGCTGCAGTACCGTTGACACCAGTGGTTCAACGGGCACCGGTACTGATGCCGGTGCCAGCACCGACAGTACCGGCCCCAATGGGAATCCTTCCCATAGAGACTTTTTCTGGCATCGACAGATCGGTACCGGACCAATTCAGTACCGACTTCGATCGATACCGAGACCATGCTTTGCATGAACATCGGGATCAAAGATACTTCGAATCCTCCGATTCTGATGACTCTGATAATTCTGTCGGTACCAGAATATTTCTCCCGGAAGACTCCTCTTCTCCCCAATGCAAAATGTCTCCTCCGGAAGACATGTCTTTTCAGGATTTTATTCGTGATGTGGCCTGAGGCCTTTCAATCATGGTAGCTCCTGAAAAAGAACCTAGAGCAAAGGAATTGGAAATTCTCCAATACCCTAAGGCTCCCAAGGAAGCAGCCACTCTCCATGTATCGAGTTCCACCATGTCCTGATTTTCAAAAGACTCAGCTGCCACACCATTCAATGGTAGTGGAGTCAGCCATGCGTAGGATGAAAACTGCAAAGAGACATGCATCCAATCCTCCAGGTCGTGAATGCAGGACTCTTGATGCTTTTGGGCATCAAACTTTTCAGGCTTCCATGCTTTCAGCTAGGATCAGCTCATATATTTTATATATGGGAATGTTCCTCAAAGAGGTCACAGGAGATTTGGAGCTTATGAACCCCCTTCTGCCTGAGGACAAACGACAGAACGTCCTCACACTGGTCAAGCATGCTCAAGATATCTCCAAGTTTGTAAACCGTGCAGCCTTTGACTGCTTTGAATGCATCAGCAGAACCTCTGCTATTGCCATTGGTGCACGTCGGATTGCCTGGCTTCAGGCATCAGACTTGGAGATTTGGGTACAGGATAAAATGGGAAACATCCCTTGCACAGGAGAAAACCTCTTTGGCAAGAATTGGCAGGAGAAGGCTAATGAGATAGATACTGACAATATCACTTTAGACAGATTGTCAAAATCTACAGCCACTCCAGCCAAAAAGAAACACTATAAAAACCCTTTTTCAGCAAGAAGAGGAAGTTTTATCCATCCTATACCCAGCAAGGGCAAGCTCAGGGTCAAGTTGCCCAGAAGGGTTAACAACAACAATCCAGACAAAAGAAGCCAAAAGGCCTTAGAGCTCAACCAGCTCCACAGGCCCAGCCCCCTCAAGGGCTTTGACTCCTTCATAGAAAACTTAGCCTTCCTGCCTCTGAAGGGGCCAGAACCCCTAAACATTCCAGGCAGATTGTGTCATTTTGCCAACAGATGGCACCAAATAACAACAGAAAACTGGGCTCTGTCCATTGTGGGAGAGGGGGGGTACAAGCTTCATTTTCACAGCATGCCCCCTCCTACAATAGTAAGACAGTTCAATTCCCAAACCTCTACAGGCAATCTACTGTATCAAGAGGTCTCATCACTCCTTGCTCAAGAAGCAATGGAGGAGGTGCCCATTCTTCAGCAGGGTGCAGGGTTCTACTCCCCCTATTTTCTTATTCCAAAGAAAACAGGAGGACACAGACCCATTCTAGACCTCAGAGAATTGAACAAATATCTGTTCCGAGAAAAGTTCAAAATGATTTCTCTGGGAACTCTTCTGCCATACCTTCAAAGTCAGGATTGGCTATGTTTTCTAGATCTAAAGGATGCATATACTCACATTCTGATCCATCCAGATCACAGGAAATTCTTACGATTCCTTTTCAAGGGAAAACATTTCCAATACAGGGTTCTTCCTTTTGGTCTGGCTTCGGCACCAAGAGTATTCACAAAATGCATGGCAGTAGTAGTTGCATTTCTGTGAACCCTGGGGATATTCGTCTTCCCTTACTTGGACGACTGGCTCATTTGAGCCCCCACGGTTCCAGAAACCACATCTGCACTGTCTCGCACAATGCGAATCCTTCAATACTTGGGATTGGTCATAAACCTCCCAAAATCCCAAGTTGCTCCATCTCAGTCCCTAGAGTTCATAGGATCTTGTCTAGATACCAGACAGTCAAGGGCTTTTCTCCCACAACCCCGCTGTCTTCGTATAATGCAGCTAGCTTCTCAAGCAGCGGAGAAGTCCTCCCTAACTGCTCGAGAACTACTACAACTATTGGGACATATGGCATCCACAGTTCATGTGGTTCCCTACGCTCACCTTCATATGCGAGCAGCCCAGTGGACCCTATCCACACAGTAGACACAGGCCACAGGACGTCTGTCGGACAAGATATCAAACTCACAACGACTGATCTTGTCCCTACAATGGTGGCAGTCACTGGAAAATCTTCTAGTGGGGTCTCCTTTCCAACAACCCCTTTGCCAGGCCACCCTAACAACAGATGCGTCACAGGTAGGATGGGGAGCACACCTGCATCATCTCTCTACCCAGGGTATCTGGACTCCACAGGAGGCTTGTCTTCACATAAACCTCCTGGAACTCAGAGCAATCTATGTAGCTCTTCGAGTATTCCATGCCCAGCTCAGCTACACGACAGTCCTAGTCCAAATGAAAAATCAAGTAGCTATGTTCTACGTGAACAAGCATGGCGGAACAGTCTCTCTGTCGTTATGCAATGAAGCTTTACGACTATGGGCCCTCACCAGAGAGCATCAAATTCACCTTCTTATGGTATATCATCCAGGCATTCAAAACCTTTGGGCAGACAAACTCAGCCGAGTTCTGCTGCCTCACGAATGGTCTCTCCAGCTAGACCAAGTGGCCAAGATATTTCAGATCTGGGGAACCCCAGACATAGACCTATTTGCAAGTCCACTGAATGCCAAACTTCCCCGGTTCTGTTCCAGGATTCCGGCTCAAAATTGCCAGGTGAGGGATGCCTTCCTTCTTCACTGGGGTCACGACTTCCTCTATGCCTTCCCACCATTCCCCTCATCCCCAAAAAACTCAAGTTCAGAGAAACAGAGGTCGTATGATCCTCATAGCGCCATGGTGGCCACGCCAAATGTGGTATTCCCTCCTTCTACATCTCTCTCAAGCTGCACCTCTGGAGTTAGGCTATGCTCCAGATCTCCTCTCCCAAGAGAACGGGATGCTATGGCACCTGAATCCCCAGTCCCTGCATCTCAGGGCCTGGTTGCTGAAAGCTTAGACCTTCAGGATCTTAACCTTTCTCAACAGGTAAAGGATACCCTTCAGGCTTCTAGAAAACCTTCCACAAGACGCTCTTACACCTTCAAGTGGAAATATTTTACTATATGGTGTTCACAGAAAGTGTTAAACCCCCTTATGATACCTTTGGAATCAATACTAGAGTATCTGCTTCATTTATCAAATTCTGGTCTAAAGACCAATTCAGTAAGAGTCCATCTTAGTGCAATTGCAGATTCCTATAAGCCTCTAAATGGACAACCAATTTCCTCTCATCCACTCCTAAGAAGATTTATGAGAGGTCTTTTGTTAACAATGCCTCCCATCAGGCCATCACCGGTGGCATGGGATTTAAACCTAGTTCTCGGGCAGCTCATGAAACCGCCTTTTGAACCGTTAGCCACTACAACCCTAAAGCTTTTGTTCTGGAAGGTCATCTTCCTAATTGCAATCACCTCTGCACGTCGCATTAGTGAATTGTAAGCTTTAGTGTCTGATCCTCCTTATACTAGGTTTCACCATGATAAGGTTGTTCTTAGAACTCATCCACACTTTATGCCAAAGGTGGTTTCGCCTTTTCATGTAAATCAATCAATTTATCTTCCTGTATTCTTTCCGAGGCCTCATTCCTCTAATGCAGATAGGAACCTTCATACTTTGGATTGTAAAAGAGCCTTGGCTTTTTACCTACAAAGAACACAACAACATAGAAAGTCTTCTCAACTTTTTATTGCTTTTGATTCTAGTCATTTGGGACTTCTAATCTCCAAGAGAACTCTGTCCAAATGGATTGCACAATGCATATCCTTTGCTTATGAGAGTAAGAGTCTTCCTCTTCAAGGCCATGTCACAGCTCATAATGTGAGAGCCATGGCAGCCTCTATGGCTAACCTTCACTCTGTGTCTATTGATGACATTTGTCAAGCAGCCACCTGGGTTTCGGTACACACCTTTACAGCCCACTACTGCCTAGATAAAGCCTCCTGATGGGATGCCTTCTTTGGCCAAGCTGTTCTTCAAAATCTCTTCCAGACCTAATTCAGCTCCTACCCACCAACCCTGGTGGGATGTCAGAGATCCATGGGAGAAAGCATGGCCCACCTTACTTGGGTGGCAGCTTCCTGGGGCTATCTCCCTGGCATCTTCAGCTAGAGAGTTCCCATATGTGAAGACTACATTCCTGCTTGTTCCTGGAGATAGCGTAGTTACTCATCTGTAACAGGTGATTTCCGGGAACAGCAGGAATTTAGTCTTCACAACCCACCCACCTCCCCTAGGAGTTGTCTCTCTATCTCTCTGTCTCTTTCCTCGCTCCCTCTATCCTTTCACTCAGCTACAAACGTAACTGAAGAGGGACAGTTGGAAAGGTGGGAAGGCAGCGGGCATGTGCTGAGGGATGCTCCAAAAAGCGTTCTTATTGGATGCTGGGGAGCGTTCCCGCGCAGGCTCCGTCTGTGCCAACGATACCCATATGTGAAGACTAAATTCCTGCTGTTCCCGGAGATCCACCTGTTACAGGTGAGTAACTACGCTGTATTTCCTTCTATATTTATGCATTTTCCACTTACTGTTTCTCTTTGGCTGATCTAATTCTTTGAAGAGTTTTTTTTCTCTAGTTTTGCAAATTTTTATTGCTTCCTTCCCTGTTTGTACTGGTGGATTCTCACTCATTCTTTCTACTTGTCTGAATGCTTGTCCAAATTTGATAATGGAGACAGATTCCAGACATTTACTTTCACTTTTCAAAATTATTTTTTTGCTTATTTGGATCTGTTTAGGACATTAAGTAGGTCTGGAAGCCTATGATAGTACAGTAGCACTTTTTGTGTATTTCTGAGACTCATTCGTCCTTTTGCTTGAAAAAATGCACAGTCTTTGCATACACTGGTTCTTATAGATTACCTCATAGACTTTGAGATGTTTTTGTGTTCATACATCCAGCTTTTCAAGGTCTTTAGGAGGCTAGTGTATAATTCCAAAGCTATATGAGAGTACAGAAATTGCCAGCTGAATAATGGCTTGCATCTTATTTCATGATGTTAAAGCACTTCAGTAACAATTTTAATCTCCTGTAATAATCTTTATTGATCTTTTTCTTAGTAATTTCTGCTTGATTGTCACTCCTCCTTCTACTCCTAGGTATTTATATACACCTACCTAGTCGAGTTCCTTAATTTCACAGTTCTCAGTCAGGGAGATGTTTTCAGTTTTACACAATTTTCTCTAAGAAAGTTTGCCTTGGCACATTTGTCAAGACTAAAAGTCATTGTCTTGTCATCTGAGAAGCTTTTTATCTTGTGGAGTTGTTCTGCTGATTGGTCACTGGAACTATAGATTGTCAGGTCATTTGCACACAGTAAGTGTGATTTTACCTCTAGGTTTATGGTTTATTTGTATTTGTCATACCACATTGGTGTGATGCTACCTCTAGGTTGTTACCATCTTTAGGATTAAGGCTAAATTTGTATCCTAAAGAATTAGAGTACTCGGTGGATTAAATCCCATACAAAATAGAAGTGGTGACAGGGGATCTCCCTGAAATATTCCATGCTGAATTTTCAAATGGTAGGAATGATGAACTGTCCATCTTGTACTTTAAAGTGTAGTTTGCCACATTTTCATGGTGAACTTGATGTACTATATCAAGTCAGGCTTTTTATTTTGTACTGTACATTTCAAGACAATTTATAATCCAAGATTGTGGGATGTCATCAAAGGCATTCTTTTTTTTGTTGCAGTATGTTTGTTGGGTTTTCAACAAATAAAAATCCAAAAACAAACAATACAAAAGATGCTTCCGTAGGAAATATCAAATGTCAAATGCAAATTCCAAAAAGACACTATTCTCCAGGACCAAGCAGGAAGTCAGTCCTCACTTATGGGTGACGTCGGCGCCGACGGAGCCCTCGCGGAGCAATTTTCCCCAGCTTTCGCAGAAAGCCTTTGGGAATTGCAGCGCGCATGCGCGGTCCCCTTCCCGCCCAGGGATGCCATCTTGCTCAGTCTTCTTTTTTCCGCAGAGCCCTACAGACGTAGTTTGTTACCGCCGCTGAAAAAGTTGATTTCTTTAGTTTGATTTCTCGTAAAAAAATTTTCTCGGTTCGTGTGTCCTCTTCCCGCCGGGCTTTTGAGCCCGTTCACGTTTTTTATTTTATTCCAACTGGCGTCCCCGCCACTTTTTCCTTCTTCCCTGGCAGCGCGGTCTTTCGACCTTGCAGGGGTCCTTTTTCCCCCGATGGCTGCCAGCGGGTTTAAAAAGTGTGATCGTTGTGTCAGACTCATGTCTCTTACTGACACGCATGACTGCTGCCTCCGCTGCATAGGGGCCGAGCATGACACTATGAGTTGCGGCCCGTGCAGCAGGATGTCCTCGAAGGCCCTGAGGAGTCGGCAGTCGCAAAGGGATCGTATCTTCTCTGACTCCGCGCGGACCTCGTCAGAGGCCTCGACGGCTCGTGGCTCCGGCTCAGACCATCGTCGGAGTTCTTCTGAATGGGGCTCCCCCGGCCGGGAACACCGGCGGGAGAAGAGGCCTGCGAGGGTGGAGCCGGACGGCAATCCTGGTTCCTCGAGGGCCAGGTCGCTCAGCCTGGCCCGACTCCCCGGGCCCTCGGAGGGGGAGAGGCCTTCGAAGCTTCCTCGTCTCGAAGTGGAGACTCCTGGACACGTAAGTGATATAGTCCTCCTGGACTCCCCCACGGATGATCCGACGTCGGGCCCGAGTCGGCGGATGCTGGGTCTTCTGAGCTTGGTTTCAGACTGACGATCTTGGAGCGCAGTATCTCTGCCTTCATGGACCAGCAGCGGGCATTGATCACCGGCCTCGCCAGTGCATCTGCCCCGACCACCGGGACATCGACGCCCAAGTCGATCCTCGGGTCCATACGAGCTCGAGTCGATCCTCGACCTAGGTCTCCCTCGGCTTCCCGTTCGGGACCGAGGTCCTTGACGCCGGCCTCGGCGTCGGGGAGGAGGTCTCCGGGCCCCGCGCGCACGGAGCCGCTCGACTACTCCTCGGAGGAGTCCGGCTGGGACACGGAGGAGGACGAGTCACCCGGTTCCTTTCAGACCCGGTGCGTCCCCTCCGACTCGCCCGAGTCGGAGCCTCGGAGGCAGTCCCCCCCCCCTGAGGATACCTGGTTCTCCGATTTCGTGAGGGATATGGCCAAGGCCTTGGCTTTTCCCGCGGATCCGGAGGAGGAACCCCGAGCCGAAGAGCTCGAGGCCCTTCAGTATGACTCCCCCCCGAGGGAGGCCTTTACTGTACCGGTTCCCCCGATGCTGGAGCGGCTTCTCTTCCGCATGTGGGAAAGCCCGGCCTCGACGCCGGTGTTGAGCAAGCGGATCGATTCCATGTATCGAGTCCGCAAGAGCCCCGGGTTCCAGAAGGCGCAACTACCGCACCACTCTATGGAGGTGGAATCGGCCATGCATCGACTTAAAAGTCAAAAGATGCACTCCTCGGTGCCTCCGGGTAAGGAGGCCCGGAATCTGGATGCCCTCGGTAGGAAGTGCTTCCAGGGCTCTATGCTTGCTTGTCGGGTCCAGACATATCAGTTGTATGTAGCTCTGTGACCTGGCGAAAGAAATGGCGGGTTTTTACGCCGGTTTCTCCGAGGAACCCTTGCAGCGGTTCCAAGCCCTGTCCACAGGGATTCGAGAGTGTTCGAAGTTCATTTCTCGAGCGGCCTATGATGGCTTCGAAGCATCGGCTCGAGTAGCCGGAGCCGGCATCGGGGCTCGCCGCCAAGCTTGGCTTCAGTCCTCCGACCTCGAGCCATGGGTGCAGGACAAGTTGGTCGATGTCCCTTGCAGAGGGGAAAACCTCTTTGGCAAGCCCATGGCCGACAAGGCGGCGGAGCTCGAGTCAGAGCCTCTCACCAGGACTCGCCTTTCCAGGAAAACCTCTGCTCCTTCTCAGAGGAAGAAGGGCTCGGGAAAAAAGCCCTTTTACCCGAGGAAGGTGTTCGCTTATAAGCAGCACCACCCACACTATCAGGCCTCGACAACCCCTCATCAGGGGCAGCAGCCTAAGGGGCAGGGTAACGGGTCCCAGAGGCAGAAAGCCCCCAAGCCCACCACGCAGGCCCCGGCCCAGCAGGGTGGGGTTTTTTGACTATGCCAGCATAGCCTCTCCCCCCCAGGGGCCCTCGCTCAGCACGGGGGGCCGGCTGACCCACTTTGCTCACAGGTGGTCAGCCGTAACATCCGATGCCTGGGTGTTGCGGGTGGTCCAAAAGGGCTACCTCCTACATTTTCACCAGGTGCCCCCCCCCTACTTCCCGGGGGAGCCTCCCAGACCCCCGCTGCACAAGGACGTGCTCCTTCAGGAGCTGCAAAGTCTGCTTCAGGAGCGGGCAGTGGAGCCAGTGCCCCAGCATCTGTGCGGACACGGTTTCTACTCGAGGTACTTCCTGGTGCCAAAGAGAACAGGAGGCCTCAGATCCATTCTGGACTTACGCAACCTCAACAAGTTCCTGCAGTGGGAAAAGTTCAAGATGCTTACCCTTGGAACCCTACTGCCCTACCTCCAGCAGGGAGATTGGCTATGCTCCTTGGATCTAAAGGATGCTGATACCCACATCCTTATTCACCCGGACCACCGACAATACCTAAGGTTTGTGGTGGCAGGGAACCATTATCAGTACCGAGTACTGCCCTTTGGCCTATCCTCCGCTCCCAGGGTGTTCACGAAGTGCCTGGCAGTGGTGGCAGCCTTCCTAAGGCTTCAAGGCCTCTTCGTCTTCCCATACCTGGACGACTGGCTCATCCGAGCATCGTCTGCTCCAGAGGTCGCCCAGGCCACCCAGCGTACGGTGGCTCTGCTTCAGCACTTGGGCTTCGTCATAAACTTCGAGAAGTCCGCTTTGCTTCCCTCTCAGGACCTCAAGTTCATAGGGGCACGGCTGGACACTCGGCAGGCTCGTGCCTTCTTGCCTCTGGAACGGGCCAACAGGCTTATGGCTCTAGCCGGCAGGTTCAACAGCGAGTCGCCGGCCCCTGCCAGACAGTTCCTGCAACTGCTCGGACACATGGCCTCCACGGTCCATGTCACTCCGAATGCCCGTCTACATATGAGACCTGCTCAGTGGAGCCTTCGCACTCAGTGGCATCAGTCCACAGGGAGACTGTCGGACCTGATACAGATTTCCGACCGTCTGGTCTCCTCCCTGCAATGGTGGCTTCACCTGCCCAACCTAGTGCTCGGCATGTCCTTTCAGTCGCCCCCACCGTCCCGGGTGCTCACGACAGATGCCTCCCTCCTGGGCTGGGGGGCGCATTGTCGGGGGACATACACTCAAGGCCTTTGGACACCTTGGGAGGCCGCCCAGCAGATAAACTTTCTAGAGCTACGGGCAATCCGCCTAGCTCTGCGGGCCTTCTCTCACCTGGCGTTCGGTCAGTCCGTACTGGTGCCGACGGACAATCAGGTTGCCATGTTCTATGTGAACAAACAAGGGGGCACGGGCTCCCTCCTTCTATGTCAGGAAGCCCGGAGGCTGTGCTCTTGGGCTGTCGGTCACGACATCCTCCTCAAAGCGGTTTACCTGCCAGGGCAGGACAATTGCCTGACAGACAAACTGAGCCGGATTCTGCTGCCGCACGAATGGAAGTTGAACCCTGCGGTGGTCCAGCAGATCTTCCGCCGGTGGGGCTCTCCCACTGTGGATCTCTTTGCCAGTCCCCTGAACAGGCAGCTCCCCAGATTCTGCTCCCGGCACCCTCACCCTCTTCGAGTGGCACCGGATGCTTTCCTCATCCCGTGGTCCACGGGTCTGCTGTATGCCTTCCCTCCCACACCACTGGTGTCCCGGACCTTGTTCAAAGTTGTCCAGGACAGGGCCTCCGTGATCCTGGTAGCGCCCCGGTGGCCGAGACAACCGTGGTTCCCTCTGCTTCTGCAGCTAGCGGTGGACACCCCTCTTCCCCTGGGGTTTCAGCCCGATCTCCTGACCCAGGATCAGGGTACTCTTCTGCACCCCAACCTCAGGGCCCTGCACCTGATGGCCTGGCTGCTGAAAGGGTAGTCCTAGCCCCACTGCTGCTACCCCCGGAGGTGGAAGCCGTCGTCCTAGCATCTCGGCGACCTTCCACCCGGAAGTCTTACGCCCTCAAATGGCGTCGCTTCTCGGTCTGGTGTTCTCAGCGATCTGAGGACCCCTTCGCCTGTCTGGTATCGGTGGTACTGCAATATTTGCTTCACCTCTCCGACCTAGGTCTCAAATCCAATTCTGTCAGAGTCCACCTCAGTGCTCTCTCTGCACATCATTCACCGGTTGAAGGCCAGCCTCTCTCTTCGCACCCCTTGGTGGCGCGTTTCCTCAGAGGTCTCCTTCTGCTTAAGCCTCCGTTGCGCCCTCCAGCTCCTGACTGGGACCTCAACGTGGTTCTGCAAAGGCTTACCTGCCCGCCTTTTGAACCCATGGCTACCTGCCCTCTTCGTTTCCTCTCCTGGAAAACTCTCTTCTTGGTAGCCCTCACTTCCACGAGGCGCGTAAGTGAGCTGCAGGCCCTAGTGTCAGAGCCTCCGTACACTAGGTTCTACAGGAATAGGGTGGTCCTGCGGACCACCCTAAGTTCCTTCCAAAGGTGGTCTCCCACTTTCACATCAATCAAGAGGTGGTTCTTCCGACCTTCTTCCCCAGGCCGCATGCCAGCCGAGCTGAGACTGTCCTGCACACCCTGGATTGTAGAAGAGCCTTGTCCTTCTACCTTGACCATACGCGGGAGCATAGAAAAGCGGTTCAGCTTTTCGTGTCTTTTGATCCCAATCGGTTGGGGGTGCCTGTCTCTAAGCGCACTCTGTCCACCTGGGTGGCCGACTGTATCGCCTGGACTTACGGGGCGGCCGGCCTCTCCTTGGAAAGTCGCATCATGGCTCATCGGGTCAGGGCGAAGGCCGCGTCCGTGTCTCACCTCCGCTCTGTTCCTTTGGCAGACATCTGCCGGGCCACTACTTGGTCTTCAAGTCAGACTTTTGCGGCTCACTACTGCCTGGAAAGGGAGTCCCGCAGGGACAGTGCTTTCGGTCAGGCAGTCCTCCACCATCTCTTTGAGGTTTAGGCAACTCCTACCCTCCGGCCCCGGTGTTGGCTACCGGCCGGATGCGTGTTCAGAGAAGATTCCTTCCTTCTGTACTGCTGAGCTTGAGGGAGCTCATTTTAGGCTTGAGGCCTCCGGTAGCCTTAAGCTTGGGAGTCCCATAAGTGAGGACTGACTTCCTGCTTGGTCCTGGAGAAAGAGTAGTTACTCACCTGTAACAGGTGTTCTCCAGGAGCAGCAGGAATCAGTCCTCACTACCCTCCCTCCTCCCCTGGGAGTTGCAGTCATTCTTATTGCATATCTTGCAAATTTTTCGCTGTCTTTCCGCTATGTCATCAGACTGAGCAAGATGGCATCCCTGGGCGGGAAGGGGACCGCGCATGCGCGCTGCAATTCCCAAAGGCTTTCTGCGAAAGCTGGGGAGAATTGCTCCGCGAGGGCTCCGTCGGTGCTGACATCACCCATAAGTGAGGACTGATTCCTGCTGCTCCTGGAGAACACCTGTTACAGGTGAGTAACTACTCTATAACAGCAATAGCCCACATAAAGGTGAACTTTACACCCTGATCAATATAAAATACAACTGAAACAAAGGAAATTAAGGGATAAATTACATCCCCATAATTACAAGCTGGAGTGGAGGAGTAGCCTAGTGGTTAGAGCACTGGCTTGGTAGCCAAGCAACCAGGGTTCGATTCTCACTAGCACTCCTTGTGGCCTTGGGCAAGTCACTTAACCCTCCATTGCCTCAGAAGAAAGGCCTGGCAATCTACTTCCGGTGACACTGCCAAGAAAACCCAGGAGCTTCTGGGTCGCCAGGAGTCAGGACTGCCTCGAAGGCACACATTGCATTGCATTGCAATTACAAGCCATCAAAATAAAGCAAACTCATACTTCATCCCTTCCTATCTAACAAAAAACTTTCTAGCTGAGCAACTTCAGAAAATACATAAGTGCAATTCTGAAAAGCAATAATACACTTACAGGGAAATTTCAGGAAAAAAGAGGCACCCAGTCATTACATGGGGCTTTATTACCAAAAAGCCCTTCCTGCGGACCTGGGTGGATCTAGAAACATCTGGAAATATATTTAATTTGAAGCCGCAAAACAATTTCTCTTTATTCTTGAAATAAGCTTTTAAAACACGAAGTTTATCTGCAGAAGAAAGGAAAGTAACCAACAGTGTGGCTCTTTTCTCAATCTTATCAGATGAATCTTCCAGGAAATCAGTTAAATCCTTATTAATATCTATGGAAAGAACATCCAACCCTGCATCATTATTAACCCGACGATTACCTAGAGGGATATAGTAACATGATTGCACAGTAATTTTATCCACAAATAGCAAAACGTCATGGGAATACTTATCAAGCAGAATCTGGGGAGAAAACAATGAAGACATAGGAAAATTCAAAAACCGGAGATTCAGCGCTATAGCACTGTTCTCCAACAGTTCCAATTTATTCTGAATAATTAAGGAATCTTTAATAGAAGCCGTGCTAATACTTTGCAAATGGAAAAGTTGCTTATTTACCTTTGAAAAAGAAGTTACCACCTCAGTTAGCTGAGCATCAACCTCGACGAACTTCCGGTTAAATTCTTGAGTGTATACACATAAGGAATCAAAGGAAGCAGAAACCTTTGCATCTAAAGAAGCAATTAAAGACCATAGATCTTTCAAAGTAATCTCATCAGGAGGAGTTATCGATGTTTGCAAAACAGCCGGGACCACTACAGGATTAGGTAACGGGGTCATAAAATAAACAGGTAAGAGAACTTTATTACTATCGCTTACCAAAGTGGAGGAAAGTTGAGGGAGAGGAGGCGTCCGTTCAATGGAGCTTAAAGATGCACCTTCAGAAGGAGAACATGTATCAGGGAGGGTTAAAAAGTGTTTGTCCAAAGGTCCAAACACCTTACCCTCCCCCGTAGGCATCGGACCCTTATTCTCCACTGGCTTTTTAACCTTGCGTTTCCCCATAATAAACAATCATCAATCAAAAGAACAAATAAACATAGTATACTCAAACACCAGGGATGCCAATGGACGCTGAAGGGGTGCCAAAGGGGCATGGCCGGACGCTGAAGGCGTGCCAAAGGGGCATGGCCTGCCCCTTTGGTCACGGCCCAAGGGCCGTAGGGCAGAGTCTTAAAGCCCACTAGGACCCCGCAGAGCAGTCCGGTGCCTGATAGATGGTCAGTGTAGTGCCAGGAAAATAAAGCACATCTCGGATTCCAGGACCCGCACACACAGCGTGCCGACGAGCTCCATCCTTGCCTGCACTCCAGGGCTCAGTCACAACCACAAGGGCCATAGGGCAGAGTCTTAAAGCCCACTAGGACACCGCAGGGCAGTCCGGTGCCTGATAGATGGTCAGTGTAGTGCCAGGAAAATAAAGCACACCTCGGATTCCAGGACCCGCACACACAGCGCGCCGACGAGCTCCATCATCCTTGCCTGCACTCCAGGGCTCAGTCGCCCATCAAAGACATTCTTATAGTCCAGTGCCATACTGAGATTTCTGCTTTTCTTAGCACTGGCCATGATGACTTTATTCAGTATTAATAGATCTTTTATTCTATATGTTCCTCTCTTATTGCTCTTCTGCTCTATTACCATAATGAATAGCTTTATAGATTGTAGGTAGGGACGTTATTGGTCTGTAATTTTTGGGAAAGTTACCTGGATCCCCCTTTGGAAGGAGAAGTGTTCTTTTAGCTATTGGATGTTAAGTGTGGCTGCTTAACCAATTGATTTTTGCAGTATTCCAGGACTTGGTAAGGGTAGAGTGATTACAGCCAGAAGTTGGTCATTCCATCTGATCCAGGGCTCTTCCAGTTTGGGGCTCTTTTTAACCTGCTATCCAGCTCTTTTGTTACTTTAGGCCATAGATATAATGTTTACCTTTTCTAAATTCTCCCTTATACAGGATAATCATTGTGCTTCTCAGTTGTGCTCTACAGGGTCTTCGTTTGGGTTTCTCCAGAAGGTTTGTGTTTGAGATTTAGTTCGTGGTGGTTTTACCTTACTAATGCTCTTGTTTAATTCCCTATAGAATTGTTTTGGATTCTCTCTAAATAGCTTAATTTGATATCTCTTTTATATTCTCTTCATATCTTCACGATTTTTGTGCTTCTGCTGATACTTTCAATTTATTGTTCGAGCATATGAATTTAAGGTCTTCTGTTAATGGAACATGTTCAGTTTGTTGTGGATCCTCCTCATCTTTGATCTTAATCCTTTTAGATACTCATCTATCAGAGATACCTCCACACATAGTGATTTTATTTTTCCTTCGATGCACTTTTTCCAAGGAGGAGTTCTTCTGGCCTTGTGTTTTTGCTGGTAAAATCTTTTCAGTAGCAATTTTTGCTGCACAATATTGTTTTCAAGTTTATTTCTGTGATGTCTATGGATGGCCCCTTCGTAAATCTTGTGATATTATTCATCTTGGTTATCATCCTCTTTACTTTGAGGATTAAATTTAACTGGAGTAATCTTTTCCTCAACTGGAATCAGCCATATTCATCTTTTTCCACATAAACTAAAAGTTCATCTGTTAATTCCCACACTTCAGGTCTTTCTCTTGTCTGTCTTCTTCCACTGCAGTTGACTTCTTGGCCTGTCCTTCGTTTATCTTGTTCTTCTATATTTCCAGATCTCTTGTCTTCATCTTCACTTCAGTCTTTCTTTTAGTATTCAGTGCTAAGTCTCCTCTTCCTGATCGTGTCCCCCGTCTAGTCCCAGAACCTCTGGGTTGCCCATCTTATCCAGCAGCTTGGAGACTGAGAAACTCCCACTTTTGTGACATCATGAGTATATCTCTCCGGTGTCCGCCTCCAATCATCAGTTACCTCAGTCTCCAAGCAGCTGGATACATGGGAGCCCGGGGGTCCGGGCTCACTAGAGAAACAGTTAGACAGTTGGATGTAGTTCTATAGTCTAGTGGGAGTAGTTCAGTCCCGGGGTCTCCCTTTGCCTCAGATCTGTGGCTTTCTTTCTCAGCATAGGTCAGCTTCTTTATTTCTGGCTCTATCTACTCCTCCCTCCCTGCCCCTCTCCTCTTCTCTGTCTCCCTGCTCATTGCTTTGGAGAGTGGGGGGGGTCCCGGCCCATTCAGACACCGGCTGTGAGAGGGCACGGTCTGTATGCAGCAGCTGCCTAGTCTCTGCTTCACGGACTGCTGCGCACGGAGTTGAGCCGACGCTACGCAGAAGTCTTGCCTGCTCGTGCGTCTGACGGCTCTCTCCGGTGCACGCGGCCGGCGGCTTGATTTTCAGCATCGGGGGTGCCTCTCGGGCCTGCGGCGTCTCGAGCGCTCCCGGTGTCGGTGGCCGCAGCCCTGCTTTCTGCGCACTTCTTCCTCGTGTTTCAAGGCCGGAGGTAAGTGTTGCATCGGGCAGCGGGCTTGCTTCCCCTCAGCGCGTTTTCGCGCGCCTTTGCACCGATCGGCCCTGCCGCGTGGCGTCGGCGTGCCGGCCCTTCAGGCCTGCCGCACGGGCGTTTCGGGGACTACAGCAGGCGGTTAAGTGCCTCAGCGATTCTCATCGCATTAAAAAAAAAAAAAAAAAGGAACAGTGAAAGGAACCAAACTATAAAGGGGGGCTATTGCCTTTTTCTCTGCTTCCCGAGTAGGTCAGCTTTCAGGGGGAGTATACGGCGGCTTAACCTTTGGCAGCCAGTTTGGGAGGTCTCTGTCTGCCTGCCTTAGAGTCTCTGTCCTAGGCTGGTCCGGGATCAGTGCCCTTTCTATCATGCCTTCCAAGTCCCTGTGTTTAGTGTGTGGGACGAGGAAGACGTCTGCTGGAGTCTGCAAGTCTTGTATGGGTGACTCCGGGGAGCCGTCTGCAGAGCAGGCGCAGCAGGAGTCAGTCCCGGCCCCAGCTGCTGACATTTCCGCACCAGGGGGGGCAGGACGTTTCCCAATTAGAGTCAGTTGCAGGCCCTTCCTCCGGCCCAGCCGCTTCTTCCTCTTTGCTGGCGTTACCTATAGACCTGTCCTCTATTTTTTCTCAGCAGTTCGTAGCTCTCCTCCAACAATCCGTCTTTGGAGGCTCCCTATAGCAGCAACCGCCAAAGGGCGGCGCACGTAAGCGCCCGTCTTCTCCTCAAGAGGACTGCGCTCCGGTAGAGGGTAAGAAACCTCGTGGAGAAGGGGAGCTGTGTGTGCAGTCGGGGGCTTCAGAGGACCCTCTTTCGGATGAGGAGTCGCACAGCCTACTGTTGGATGAGGAGCTAGAGGAAGGAGAGATCTCGGAGAGAGAGGACCAGTCCCGGATTGTGAGGGTCTTTCGGAGGGATGAGCTTCCAGCCCTCATCGTAGAGACGCTTAAGGCGCTCAATATGCCGGTCCCGGGGACCTCAGCAGATGAGTCCTTGGAGGATCCGTTGTTGCAGGTGTTTCGGAAGACTCAACGAGCGTTCCCAGTTCACAGAGTCTTCCAGGAGATGATTCAAGAGGAATGGAATCTACCAGAGGCTCCGCTGAAAGGCTCCCGAGTTATGGGGCGTTTGTATCCATTGTTAGATCAGGATAGAGAGGTGTTTAAATTGCCTAAGGTGGATGCGGCCGTCTCGGCGGTTACCAAGAAAACGACAATTCCCGTAGAGGGCAGTGCGGCCCTTAAAGATGGGCAAGATAGGAAGTTGGACGCCTTATTGCGACAGGTTTTCGAGGTCAATGCCATTTCGCTCCAGGCATCTATTTGTGGGGCGTGGGTGGCTAGAGCCTGCCTGCGCTGGTCCCAGCGGGTGCAGGAGGGTCAGCCCGGTGCGTTGGCAGAGGAGGCTGCCCGTCTGGAGTCCGGGGCGGCCTACTTGGCGGATGTTCAGTATGATCTCATGCGCGGTCTTTCCAAAAGCATGGCCTCCTCTGTCGCAGCGCGCCGCTATTTGTGGCTCCGGAATTGGTCGGCAGATAACTCCTCTAAAGCTAGATTGAGTAAGCTTCCCTTTAAGGGTCGTCTACTGTTTGGTGAGGACTTAGAGAAGCTGGTTAAGGACCTCGGTGAATCCAAAGGTGGGCGGTTACCGGAGGATAAGCCTAAGGTGGCCCGTGGGGCACCGGGGGGTCGGGGGCAATTGCGCGATTCTCGCCGTTTTCGCTCCCAAAGATTTTTTTCGAGTCAGCGAGGCCGTTTCCCGAACAGGACGCAGGGATTTCGTGGGATTCGAGGAGCGGGAAGGGGGTTCGGTGCCTCTTCTTCCTCCTCGAATACCTTCAAGAAGCAGCAATGAAGCGAAGAGGGCCCAGACTCCCCTCATCCCTGTGGGGGGGCGTATGCGGGAATTTTATCCTGCCTGGGCCCAAATCACTTCGGATCAGTGGGTCCTGGAGGTCATTCGAGAGGGCTATGCCCTGGAGTTCCTCTGTCCGGTGCGGGACGCTTTTGTTCAGTCTCCCGATCGGTTGTGGCGAAGCGCATGGCGCTTCGGGAGACGGTACAAAAGTTACTCGACCTCCGGGCCATCGTCCCAGTACCTTCAGACCAGTGCGGATGCGGTCGTTACTCCATCTATTTCGTGGTTCCGAAAAAGGACGGGGGAGTGCGTCCCATTCTAGATCTCAAAGGTGTCAACCGCTGTCTTCGAGTGTCTCATTTTCACATGGAAACTCTGCGATCCGTCATTGTGGCGGTTCAGCGCGGAGAGTTCCTGACGTCGCTGGACCTCTCGGAGGCTTATCTGCATATTCCCATCCGACCGGACCATTACCAATTCCTCAGGTTTGCAGTTCCGTTCGGTCATTATCAATTTCAAGCATTGCCCTTCAGGCTTGCCACGGCTCCGCGGGTCTTCACCAAAGTCATGGTAGTGGTGGCGGCGGCCCTGCGCAAGGAGGGCATCCTCGTCCACCCTTACCTAGACGACTGGCTGATCCGGGCGAAATCCCACGCCGAGAGCGAGAAAGCGACAGCCAGGGTAGTCTCGTTCCTGGAAAGTCTAAGGTGGATAGTCAATGTGGCAAAGAGTCACTTGCGTCCTCCTCAGAACCTGGAATATCTCGGAGCGCATTTCGACACCCAGTTGGGCAGAGTGTTCCTCACGGCGCAAAGAGCTCAGCACCTGCGCGCTCTGGTGGAGAGGTTCCGGCAGCGCAGGGCTCCCTCGGCTTGGCATTATCTGCAAGTGTTGGGCACCATGGTGGCGTCCATCGAGACGGTACCGTGGGCCCGAGGTCATATGAGACCGTTGCAGCGAGCATTGCTACATCGGTGGTCGCATCAGCGGGACCCTCTGTCCCGGAGACTAGTTTGCCCGGCGGAGGTCCTGCAGGATTTGCTCTGGTGGCTGCTTCCCGAGTCATTGGAGCGGGGAAAGTCCCTGGTGGCCCCGGACTGGGTGGCAGTAATGACGGATGCCAGTCTGTTAGGCTGGGGCGCTCATTGTCAGGGCAGTTTCGTTCAAGGTCGGTGGAATCCCCAGGAAGCAACGTGGCCGATCAACCGCCTCGAGCTGAGGGCGGCGAGTCTGGCACTGCAGGGGTTTCGCCCCTTGCTTGCCGGAAAGGAGGTCCGGGTGTTGTCCGACAACGCGACAACGGTGGCCTATATCAACAAGCAGGGCGGCACCAGCAGTGTCGCATTAGAGGCCGAAGCCGCAGCCCTGTGTGTCTGGGCGGAGATGAATCTCTCCGACTTGTCGGCCGCACATATTGCAGGGGTGGACAATGTGGAAGCCGATTTCCTCAGTCGGGTGCGCGTGGACCCGGGGGAATGGGTCCTTCATCCCGAGGTCTTCAACATGATAGCTCGACGATGGGGCTTCCCGGTCATGGATCTCATGGCGACCTTCGCGTCCGCAAAGGCAAGTCGCTTCTTCAGCAGGCGACGGGAAAGGATGTCGGAAGGCCTGGATGCTCTGCTCCAGGTTTGGCCGGAGGGACGACTGCTGTATGTCTTCCCCCCTTGGGTCTTGATCGGAAGGGTGCTTCAAAGGATAGAAAAGTTCAAGGGGTCCGTGATTTTGATAGCGCCGGACTGGCCGAGGCGTCCTTGGTACGGGGACCTGATGCGGCTGTTGGCGGCGAAGCCTTGGCGTCTCCCTTGCCGGGAGGACCTTCTCTCTCAGGGGCCTCTTCTCATGCCGTACGTGGATCGATTCTCGCTTACGGCTTGGCTCTTGAAAGGGCTCGGTTGACGTCCAGGGGGTATTCCGCGGCGGTCGTTTCTACCTTATTGAGGTCCCGGAAGTGCTCTACGTCTCTGGCGTACATTCGCGTCTGGCGAATTTTCGAGGCGTGGTGTGGGGACAGACAGTGCATGCCCTTGAAAGCATCTGTTCCTCAGATTTTGGAGTTTTTGCAGGATGGTTTTGACAAGGGGCTGGCGGCGGCTTCGTTGCGGGTCCAGGCGGCGGCTTTGTCCTGTTTCAGGGGTCGAGTCAAAGGTCAGTCCATTATGTCGCAGCGGGATGTGAAGCGTTTTTTCCGGGCGGTTGCTCTGGTTCGGCCGCCTTCACAGAATGTTTTTCCTAAGTGGCATCTGCCTTTCGTTCTGGATGCTTTAGAGCGGGTCCCTTTCGAGCCAGTAGCGAACGCCTCTATTAAAGATCTCACGCTGAAGATGGTGTTCTTGGTGGCCATATGTTCGGCGCGTCGGGTGTCCGAGCTACAGGCGCTCTCCTCTCCTCTAGGGAGCCCTACCTTTCCTTTTTTGCGGGTAAGGTGGTCTTGCGACCGGTCCCGGCTTTCCTCCCGAAAGTGGTTTCGGCATTTCATCTGAACCAGGAAATCGTTTTGCCAGTTTTTTCTAAGGCTGGCCCTGACTCTTCCTCGAGGAACCTACATCTGTTGGATGTTCGTAGAGTCTTGAAGAAGTATCTAAGGCGCACAGAGTCTTTCCGGAAGTCAGACAGACTTTTTGTGTTGTTTGGGGGCCCGAAGAAGGGAGAGGCGGCGTCCAAGGCTACCATTTCCCGATGGATCAAGGAGGCGATTGCCTCAGCATATGTACTGAAAGGTAGAGTAGTGCCGGAAGGGCTCTGGGCTCACTCCACTAGGGCGCAGGCTGCTTCATGGGCGGAACATCGCTTGGTGTCGCCGGTAGACATATGTAAGGCGGCTACGTGGTCTTCTTTGAATTCCTTTGTTCAACACTATCGTCTGGATGTGCAGAGGATGGGGGAGTCCTCCTTTGGAAGGGCGGTTCCTCAGGCTGGTTTGCCGGGTCCCTCCCGTGATTGATTGGTTTCTACTGCTCTGGTACTAACCCAGAGGTTCCGGGACTAGACGGGGGACACGATCAGGAAGATGAAATTAGACTTACCTGCTAATTGTGGTTCCTGGAGTGGAACCCGTCTAGTCCCGGATCCCTCCCCGGATGTGCATGCACACAGAAGCCTGAAGTGTCTCCGAGGATTACGGGTAAGACTTGTGCTTTGGTTTTCTCTTACTTCAGTTTTGTACCAAAAAAAAATAAAAATTTGCATGAGTACTCGAGGATGGGAGTCAGAGGCCTTTCTTTCTGGGGGTTTTCTTTCTCTCCTTTCCTTTTTTTCTGACAAGATCCTGATCTGTTCAGGGGTTTGGAGTCACAGTGATGACAGGGCTATTTCTTAGTTCCTGATAGTATTGTCCATTTGGCCATAAGATGTAGTAGGTATGTTTACTTGTTTCTCTGGTGAGTCTGCTTTGTCAATAGGTTACTGATGATTGGAGGCGGACACCGGAGAGATATACTCATGATGTCACAAAAGTGGGAGTTTCTCAGTCTCCAAGCTGCTGGATAAGATGGGCAACCCAGAGGTTCCGGGACTAGACAGATTCCACTCCAGGAACCACAATTAGCAGGTAAGTCTAATTTCATCTTTCTCTCTTACTAACCTTTTTCTCCGGAAATGAGCAGGAAGTCGGTCCTCATATATGTGTGATGTCGGCACTGATGGAACCTGCACGGTAATCACTCCCCGGCTTTCAAAGAAAGCCTTTGGGAGTTATACCATGCATGCATGGTCACCTTCCCGCCCAAGGGAACCATCTTACCTCAGTCTTCTTTTTTGCGCAGAGCCCAGCAGATGTCCTGTCCACTCGGTAAAAAGTTGATTTTTTTCTCTCTCTTTTCTTGGCGCTTTTTCGCCCTCTTTTACTGATTTTGTTCCGATCACCTTCCCTTCACCCAGGATCATCCTCTTCTAGGCATTGCATTTTTCTCTGGTCCATTTTTCTTCCTTTATATTTTTCTCAGTGCATGGGTTTTTTCTTACGCCCACACTGACTGGGACGTTCGAGTTTGCTCTCACGGGAACCAACTTCCCTGCTATGTCATTGGTCAGTGGCTTCAAGCATTGTGCCTAGTGCTTCTGCACTATGTCTATCATGGACTGCCATAACTGCTGTCTTCGATGCCTCTGTGCTGATCACAATGACTCCAGTTGCCCGCTCTGCTTGCAGATGTCTAGCAAGATTCAGAAAAGCCTTGAAACGAAGCAAGAATCGATCTTTGGCCAGAAGTCCTCGGTTTCTGCCCCAACATCGCATGTGGAATCGCTGCCCTCGGGGGCCTCATCTGATGACTCGTCACGGAGCCTTGGATCGGGGATCATCCTCCAAGGACCTCCCCCATAAGGTACAGACTCTGCCCAAGTCATCATCTAGGTCTGATGCCAAAGCTGGGGGTAAGATCTTCAGCCACCAGCATTGAAGCCCTTGGCATGAGGCTGAGGGCAGTGGCCGGAAGTGGCCCCTGAAACAGCCTCGGCAGGAGGACGAGCCCATTACCATTGGTGATTCCCATTGGGGAAGCCAGCTCCGGGCCCGATTCCATCAGTGCCCGCTGTGACGCCACTTGGCCTCCAAGCCAGGATGGTGGCCCTGGAACGCAGCCTGACTGCCTTCCTGAACTTGCAGTGTGGCCTGATGTCCGGTGTCTCCGTGTCATCTGTACCAACATCTTTGAGGGCTTCCCCAGAGGATGTCCAGCCAGTGCTACTACTACTACTACTACTAAACATTTGTATAGTGCTACAAGACATACGCAACACTGCACAGACACATATAAAAGACAGTCCCTGCTCATCAGAGCTTATAATCTAGTCAAGACAGACAAAACAGTAGCTGTAGACATGGGATACAACTAGGGGGAATGGTAAGGAAACTTAAAGGAGATCAGGTGAGTCAAGATCCGAAAGCAGCAGCGGAGAGGTGAATTTTCAGCCTGGATTTGAAAAGAATCAAAGAAGGTGCCTGGCATTCAGACTCAAGTAGTTTGTTCCAGGCATAAGGAGCAGCAAGGTGAAAGGAGCAAAGTCTGGAGTTAGAAGAGAAGGGTACAGATAGAAGTGATTTGCCAGAAGAACAGAGTTCCCAAAGAGGTGTGTGCTTCCGAGGAGAGGTTCTCAAGAAGCATGTGCTTCGAGCCGAGCTGTGGCGCACCTCTTCACCCATGAGGCCTTAGGTCTTGTCCCTGAGCGCTTCTGCACCGGGACATTGGGCCCCTCTGTCTCCCTCGATGCCTCCATCGGGGCATTGGGCCGTTGCCCGTTGGACCTTCAAGAAACTCTCCGACTCAGACTTGGAGTGGGAGAGCGAGGACGAATCGCCCGATACCCAGCTGCATAGGGATGTCCCGTCAGATCCCTCCCCGCAGTAAGAGCAAAGGCCGTCCTTACCTGAGGACCTGCGTTCCTCGACTTTGTGCAGGAGATCTCCAAGGTCCTTTGTGGCCGAGCCGGAGGACAATCCTCTTGCCTAGGACCTTGAAATTCTCCAGTACGATCCCCCTCCAAGGGAGACATTGATGATGCCTGTCCCGCACATTCTCGAGCATTTGCTCTTCAGGATGTGGGAAGCCCTGATGATAGTGTCTATTGTGAGCAAGCAATTCGATTCACAGTATTGAGTCTGCAAGGGAATATGGTTTGAAAAGCCATAGTTGCCACACAATTCCATGGTGGTGGAGTTGGCCATGGATCAGATCAAAAGTCGGAAAGATACTCTTTGGTGTCCCCAGTCAGGGAGGCTCGCACCATGGATGGGTTTGGTAAGAAGTGCTACCAGGGATCAATACTCGTGGCCCGCATCCAGGCTTACCAGTTGTACATGGGCATCTACTTGAGTGACCTAGCAAAGGAGCTTGCCAAGTTCTCAGATGGAATTATTAATGAACCTCTAGCACGGTTCTGGACCCTGGTCTACTCGGTCAAGGACTGCTCCAAGTTTGACTCGAGTGGCCTATAATGGCTTTGAGTCCATGGCTCGAGTGGCTGCCATGGTCATTGGTGCCCGCTACCTGGCCTGGCTACAATCCTTGGACTTAGAGCAATGGGTTCAGGATAAGTTGGTTGATGTCCCATGCTGAGGGGACAAACCCTTTGGCAAGCCCATGATGGACAAGGCTGCAGAGTTGGAGTCTGAATATATGACCAGAACCAGGCTCTCTTGGAAGGCTTCGGGGAAAAAGTCTTTCTACCTGAACAAGAAAAAGACTTACAGAACTTACCCACGGTTTCCGGCCTACCAAGCTCCACAACTGGGACAGCAGGCCAAGGGCCAGGTTCACGGCCCTCATAAGTCTAAGGCCCCCAAGCCCAAACAGTGCCCCTGCCGCAACTTGAGGGGGGGTCTGAGAATCTGGGTATAGCCCCTCTATTTTTCGAGGGTCAAGACCCAGGGAACATGGGGGGGGCGGCATCTAGTTTGCTTTGCCAACCTCTGCTCAGGCATCACCACTGACACCTGGGTTCTGCAGGTGGTGCAGGAGGGTTACCTCCTCCACTTTGAGCAGATACGCCCTCCGTTTTTACAGGGCCCAACCCCCCATGACTTCTCTTCACTTCCTGCAGAAAGAGCTTGGGACTCTTCTCACGGACCAGACAATGGAGCCCATCCCCCGACATCTTTGGGGCAAGAGGTTCTACTCCCACTACTTCCTTGTCCTCAAAAAGACTGGCGGATTCCATCCCATCCTAGATCTGCAGGATCTTTCTGGTCAGAGAGAAGTTCAAAATGTTATCCCTTGGAACATTGCTGCCCTACCTCCAGCAGGGAGATTGACTATGCACCTTGGATCTAAAAGATGCCCATACCCACATCCTGATTCATCCCAGGCACCATCAGTTCCTCCACTTTGTTGTAGACGGTTGCCATTATCAGTACAGGGTTCTGCTCTTCGGCCTCTTGGCCATTCCAAGGGTGTTCACCAAGTACCTGGCGGTGGTCGCTGCCTATCTTCAACTACAAGGAATCTTCGTGTTCCCCTATCTGGACAATTGGCTCATAAAGGGAAACTCTCCCGAGGAGGTCCGTCAAGCATGCCGCTGCACCATCTCGCTGCTTCAGAGCCCTCCTCCTCCTAGACAGGACTCAATGGCTTGCATCCCTGGTGACCCCGAAATGCAGGGTTGCGTGACGGCATTGGCCCATCTCATGCTGCACCTCCTGGGGCACATGGCCTTGACAATTCACATGACTCCAGATGCTTGCACGTGCATGTGGCAGGCACAGTGATCTCTCAGTGCTCCATGGTCTCAGGCCGCAGGTCGCCTAGACGATTGTGTGTGGGTCACCAGACCCTTTGTGAACTCCCTCACCTGGTGGCATCAACTGCCAAAACTCTCGGCAGGTCTGCCTTTCCAGGTTCCACAAGTCTAGAGCATTCTCACCACAGATGCCTCCACGCTCAGGTGAGGAGCCCAAGGTGGGGGTCTCCAATCCCAGGGCATCTGCACACAGGAGGAAAGCCTGCATCAGATCAACCTCTTCGAGCTCCAGATGGTGGCAGACTCCCTTTGAGTGTTCAAAGACCAGTTGTCAAACCAGGTGGTCCTCATCCAAATGGACAACCAGGTATAGATTTTCTACCTCAACAAGCAGTGAGGCATGGGCTCATACTTCCTCTGCTAGGAGGCAGTTCACATCTGGACCTTTGTTGCGGTGTGAGGCATGCTTCTTCGGGCGGCCAAACTTTCAGGAAATGAGTATGTTCTGGCAGAAAGATTCAGCAGGGTCCTTCAGCTGCACGAGTGTCATCTGAACCCTGAAAGCGGTCTACTCTTTATTCCGGTGTTAGACGACTCCGACAATGGACCTCTTCACCAGCCCCAGCAATACACAGTTGCATTGCTTTTGCACCCGGATACTGACCCAGGACCGAGCGACAGCCAATGCCTTTCTCTTCCCATGTATGGGGAGTCTGTTGTACGCATATCCTCCCACTCCACTGATTCCACTAACCCTGCTCCAAATTTTGTCGGACCATGCCTTGTTGATCGTCATTGCTCCCCGCTAGTCCTAGCACCCGTGGTTCCCGCTGCTGCTGCAGCTTTCTCAAGCAGCCCTTGTTCCCTTGGGCCATGCTCCAGACTTGATATCGCAGGAGGACAGATCTTTCCTGCACCCCAACCTCTGCTATCTGGCACTGATGGCCTGGCTGCTTAAAGGATAGCTCTGGCTCCCTTCCATCTTTCCACAGAGCTTGAGGATGTTCTGTTGGCCTCCCAGAAAGATTCTACCAGGCGGGTGTATGCCTCTAAATGGCGCCGGTTTTCACTGTGATGGACCGACAAGGGCCTTAGCCCATTTTCCTACCCAATGCAGTCGATACTCCAGTACCTTTTATACCTTTCTCATACTGGCTGAAAGTCTAACTCTGTCAGGGTGCATCTCAGTGCCCTGGCAGCTCATCACCATCCAGTGGACGGGCAGTCCATGAAAATCCTAGAGAAGGACCACCTGTGACTCCTAAATATAAAAATGGGAATGAAGTAGATACTACACCATTCACAAAAGATGAGGTGTTTAGAACAACTTGCAAAACTGAAAGTGGACAAGGCCATGGGACTGGATGGGATACATCCCAGGATACTTAAAGAGCTCAGAGAGGTTCTTGCAGGGCCGTTAAAGGATGTTTTTAACAGATCCTTGGAAACAGGAGAAGTTCCTCAGAACTGGAGAGTGGCTGATGTCGTACCTCTACACAAAAGTGGTGACAGGGAAGAAGTGTCAAACTACAGGCCCGTGAGCCTTACCTCGGTGGTGGGAAAAGTAATGGAGGCGCTCCTAAAAGAGCGAATAGTGAACTTTCTCAAAACCAACAGGTTGCAAGATCCGAGGCAACATGGTTTTACCGAAGGACAATCTTGCCAAACTAATTTGATTGAGTTCTTTGACTGGGTGACCAGAGAACTAGATCAGGGGCATGCGATGGATGTCATCTACCTGGATTTCAGCAAAGCCTTTGATACTGTCCCTCATAGGAGGCTTATCAGTAAACTCAGTATTTTGGGGATGGGTCCCAAGGTGGTAAACTGGATCAGAAATTTGTTGACTGACAGACGACAGGAGGTGATGGTAAATGGAGCTCACTCGGATGAAAGGAAGGTGATTAGCGGGGTGACCCAGGGTTCGGTCCTGGGCCCGGCACTGTTCAATGTATTTGTGAGTGATATTGCTGAAAGACTGAATGGAAAGGTCTGTCTTTTTGCAGATGACATGAAAATTTGCAGCAGAGTGGACTCCCCCGAGGGAGTGATTAACATGAGGAAAGATCTACAAAAGCTGGAAGAATGGTCTAATGCTTGACAATTAAGATTTAATGCAAAGAAGTGCAGTGTCATGCACTTGGGTAGCAGAAATCCAAGGGCAATGTACGCGATAGGGGGCGAGAGGTCGCTGTGCACGGATCAGGAGAAAGACCTTGATGTGATTATTTCTGTAGATCTCATAGTGGCAAAACAGTGCCACAAGGCGGTGGCAAAAGCCAGGAGGATGTTGGGCTGCATACAAAGTGGAATTACTAGCAGAAAGGAAGAGGTACTAATGCCACTGTATAATTCACCGGTGAGGGCCTCACTTGGAATACTGTGTTTAGTTTTGGAGACCATATCTTGCAAAGGATGTAAAAAGAATGGAAACTGTTCAGAGGAAGGCAACCAAAATGATTTGGAGCCTTTGTCAGAAGCCTTATGAGAAGAGACTAGAAGACCTAAATATGTACAATCTGGAGGAGAGGAGGGACAGGGACTTAAAGAGAAATAATGAACAAACAAACCTCTTCCAAAGACGGGAAAGCTGTAAAACTAGAGGGCATAACATGAAGCTGCAAGGTGGTAAATTGAAAGGCAATGTCAGGAAATACTTTTTCACTGAAAGGGTGGTGGATGCTTGGAATGTCTTCCTGATGGAAGTGGTGGGAGCAAACACAGTGATGGAATTCAAAATGGCATGGGACAGACACAGCCTATAAATCTTTATTGACATTTTTGATATAATGCTTGGAGTGGAATGGGTAAATGTAGATGATTTACTCCATCACAAATACATTTACAGACTAAGATTTACAGCAACAGGATAAAATGAAAATAAACTGAATCATCTAATTTCTCAACAAATAGGGGTGTCCTGCATGGAGTGGTGGGTTCACCCCTAAACAAAGACATGGGGAGGAGTGGCCTGCACAGAGTGGCAGGTGTACCCCTGAACAAAGACATGGGGAGGAGTGCACCTACTCCTGGTGGGTGCACCCCTGAACAAAGACATGGGGAGGGGTGCACCTACTCCTGCCATCTTACTGGGCAGACTAGATGGGCCATACTGGTCTTTATCTGCCGTCATGTACTATGTTACTATGTCCACCTTCTCGTGGTCCACTTCATGAGAGGTCGTCTCCTCTCACGATCCCCAGTCCAGCTGCTCCCAGTGGCAGTTCTTGAGAAACTCACGACTCCTCCCTTTGAACTGCTTGATTCAGCTCACCTCAGATTCCTTTCCTAGAAAGTTGTCTCTCTTGTCATGCTCACCTCGGCGGCTCAGAGAGTCTGTGCGCTGCAGGCGTTGGTGTCTCATGCCCCATGTACCAGATTTTACAGGAATAGGGTTGTACTACACAACCATCCCATGTTTCTACCAAAAATGGTATCTACGTTTCATCTCAACTAGGAGGTGGTTCTCTCCACCTTCTTCCCTAGACCTCATTCGTCTCAGGCGGAGGCCTCCCTCCATACCCTCGACTGTAAGAGATTGCTGGCCTTCTACCTCGAGAGGAAAAAGATCCAACGTTGCTCATCACAACTGTTTGTTTCCTATGACCCGAACAGGCTTGGTGTTGCTGTCTCTAAGCACACCCTGTCCACCCGGATGGAAGACTGCATCTTCTTTGCCTATGAGCGCTGATGTGCCATGGCGGTCTCTATGGCACATCTATGCTCAGTTCCTCTGCAAGACATATGCTGGGCCACCACCTGGTCCTCAGTTCATACCTTCGCAGCTCATTACTGCATGGAGGAGAACTCTTGGCGTGACAGCACCTTCGAACTGGCAGTACTCTGTCATATCTTTGGGGATTAGTGCAACTCCTTCCCTCCGGCCCTTATGTCCAGGCTACCGGAGAGGTAATTCCATCCTTGATACTGGAGTTGCATTTCAGGACTTGAGGTCGTTCATTGCTCCCTGCTGCCATTCACGGCTCACCGTTTTTCGGTGGCCTGTAGCTTGTAACAGGTTTTTTTCGGTAGCCTGCAGTTTGGGAGTCCCATATGTGAGGACTGACTTCCTGCTTGTTCCTGGAGAAAGCATAGTTACTCACCTGTAATGGGTGTTCTCCTGAGACAGCAGGAATCCATCCTCACATCACAACCCTCCCTCCTTCCCATGGAGTTCTTTTCTCTTTTATGCTTGATTAAGCTATGTCATTGTACTGAGGTAAGATGGGCAGGAAGGTAGCCACGCATGTGTGGTGTAACTACATAAGAACATAAGATATCCATACTGGGTCAGACCAAGCCCAGTATCCTGTTTCCAACAGTGGCTAATCCAGGTCATAAGTACCTAGCAGTTTCCCAAAAAGACAAACAAGTTACACAATGTTTGTATTGGGGCATGCAGTGGATTTCCCAGGTCCTCTTTAATAATAGTTTATGGACCTTTCTTCCAGGAACTTGTCCAAACGTTTTTAAACCCAGCTACACTAACAGCTTTTATTACATCCTTTGGTAATGAATTCTAGAGTTTGGTTACGCTTCGAATGAAAAAATATTTTCTGTTATTAAACGTGTTATGCTGTAGCATCATTGCATGTTCCCCTAGTCTTTCTACTTTTTGATGGAGTAAATCATCTACATTTACCCATTCCACTCCAAGCATTATATCAAAAATGTCAATAAAGATTTATAGACCTCTTTCAGCCATCTCTTTTCCAGTTTGAGAGCCATAATCTTTTAAGCCTCTCCTCATAGCAGTATTCTTTCCATCCCCTTGTACCTTTTCCAATTCCACTATATCCTTTTTAAGATACAGCGACCAGAACTGCACACAGTATTCAACGTGCAGTCGCACCATGGAATGATACAGAGGCATTATAATATTTTTTGTTTTATTCTCCATTCCTTTCCTTATGATTCCTAGCATTCTATTTGCCTTTTTGGCTGCTGCTGCATACTGGGCAGAGTGTTTCAACATGTTATCCACAACGATGCCTAAATCTTTTTCCTGAGTGGTGGTGCCTAATGTAGAACCTTGCATTGTGTAACCATAGTTTGGGTT
The DNA here is from genome assembly GCA_033557465.1 of Ichthyophis bannanicus. NCBI lineage: Eukaryota > Metazoa > Chordata > Amphibia > Gymnophiona > Ichthyophiidae > Ichthyophis > Ichthyophis bannanicus. Next base: position 421,109,773 of record CM066031.1, on the reverse strand, counting down.
GTTCTTTCCTAGGTGCATAACTTTGCACTTGTCCACATTAAATTTCTTCTGCCATTTGAACATCCAGTTTTCCAAATTAAGGTCCTTCTGAAATTTTTCACAATCCTATTGGGTTTTAACAACTTTGAATAATTTTTTGTCATCTGCAAATTTGATTACCTCACTCCTTATTCCCATTTCCAGGTCATTTACGAATATGTTAAAAAGTAGCGGACCCAGCACAGATCCCTATGGTACTCCACTATTCACCTTTCTCCATTGGGAAAATTGGTCATTTAGCCCTACCCTCTGCTTTCTGTCTTTTTACAAGTCCCTGATCTACAATAGTACATTGCTTCCTATCCCATTACTTTTTAATTTTGTCAAGGATCTATCATGAGGGACCTTGTCAAAACCTTTCTGAAAATCCAGATACACTATATATTGACCTGCTCACTTTTACCTTTTTGTTCACACCTTCAAAAAAATATAACAGATTAGTAAGATGAGACCTTCCTTGGCTAAAGCCATGTTTGCGTTCTCCCATTAAATCATGACTATCTACATGTTCAGCACTTCATCATGACCCAACTGTTTCATTACTTTCCCACCATTTTAATCACAAGTTCATACTTTTCTATATTTGTTGTTGTGTACCAAGTCAATGCTGACACCTGGCGACCCATCCATTGGGTTTTCTTGGTACTAAAACTTCATAACCACATTTCATACATCAAGAGATACCCTGGCATACTGCCATCTCCAGGAACAAGCAGGAATAAGTCCTCACATATGGGTACGTCGGTACCGACGGAGCCCGAGCGGGAAAGCTCCCCAGCTTCCCAGAAGGAAAGCTTTTGGGACCTCCCACTGCGCATGCGCGCTGCCTTCCCGCCTTCCTGACCAACTCTCCTCAGTTCTTCTTTTTCCGCGGAGCCAGCAGGACGTGTTCCTGTCACCGCTGAAGAAGTTGTTATTTTAGTTTATTTCTTTGGCCGCGTGTCTGCCTTCTACGATTCCAGACCGGTACCGCCGGTTTTTTTCCTTTATTTAAAAAAAAAAAAAAAAAAAAATCTCTTTTCTTTTCCTCACTTGGTGTGTTACTTCTGTGAGGCCTTTAGGCCTTCACTAATTCTCCCTCATGGAGAAACAAGCCTCTGGGTTTAAAAAATGCACCAAGTGCAGCGGTACTATTTCAGTCACAGACACCCATGAATGGTGTCTTAAATGTTTGGGGCCTGACCATTCCATTCCCGATTGCCCATCCTGTTCTTTGATGTCTAAACGTGGCTTACAGAACCGGGCAGCCAAGTTTCACATGCTGTTTTCCAGCATCGACATCTTCCAGGTCTTCCTCTCCTGATGGATCTCAGGTAACCAAACATTCCTCTGGCAGGTCCTCAAAGGGAAAATCTCCCTCTAAGTATCGAGATACCCCTGGGCTTGACCCTGAGGACCCTGCCCCAGCCAAACAACCCCAGCGGGAAGCTCCGGCTTCCAAAGCTCCTCCTATGGGGTTACAGGTTGACATCGATGGCACGGCCTCGACCGATCACCTGTTAGACTGTTCTGGGGTACCGGCTCAATCATCCGGTACCGACATCCAGACAGTCGTGGCGTCCATGGATCATACAGTTCAATCCATGCAGCAGGCCATTCTGGCTTTTATTAAGGCTGCGACGCCCTCGGTACCGCACCCTGCGGTACCGACTCCGGTTCCGGTAACACAACCGATACCGGTACCCATGCCTTCCACATCGACCAGAATACCGATTCCGGTTCCTGGTTCCAGGGTTTTTCCCGATACCGTTCCGGTTCCGGGTACCCCCGATGTCGATACCGGTTGATACGCTTATCGATCCCTGGAAGCAAACAGACGATACTTTGAGTCTTCTGATGATCCTGATTCATCAGATGACTCTGCTGAAGTATCCCTTACTCTACCTGAGGAGCCCTCTTCTCCAAAGAGGAGAATGTCTCCTCCAGAGGATTTATCCTTTCAAGACTTCATCATTGAAGTAGCTAAAGGTCTTTCTATTTCTGTATCCTCTGAAAAAGAACCTAGAGCAAAAAAGTTAGACATTTTAGGATACTCGAAGGTTCCCAAAGAGGCAGTCACCTTGCCCATCCATGAAATTCTTCAAGATCACATGATGGACTTATGGGAGACTCCTCTCACCCTATCTCCACATTCTCGTCGTCTGGACACCATGTATCGTGTCCCCCCTTCTCCTGGGTTTCAAAAAACTCAGCTCCCGCACCACTCCATTGTGGTGCAGTCAGCTATGAAAAGGATCAAGAGTACTAAAAGACACTCTTCTACTCCCCCAGGAAGAGAATGTAGGACTCTGGATGCTTTTGGAAGGAAAATCTTCCAAGCAAGTATGCTTATTGCCAGAATCAACTCATACAGCCTCTATATGGGCATGTTTCTGAAGGAAATTGCATTAAAAATACGCCATTTTCTCCCCTTTATCCCAGAGGATAGAAAGGAGGAGTTCCTTCTTCTGCTTAAGCATACTCAAGATATTTCAAAGTTCTCCAACAGAGCAGCCTTTGACTCATTTGAAGGTGCTAGCAGAGCCTCAGGTATTGCCATAGCGGCTTGCAGAATTGCTTGGCTCCAGGCCTCTAACCTTGAACCCTGGGTCCAGGATGGGTTGGGAAATTTGCCCTGTACAGGTGAGAATCTGTTTGGTAAGGAGTGGCAAATCAAAGCCACTCAGATGGATGCAGAAAATGCTGCGTTGGATAGACTTTCTAAGTCTACCTCTACCCCTGTCAAGAAGAAATCTTTCAAAAAGCCTTTCTACAAGAAAGCCAGATTTGCCACAAATACTGGCCAACAATCTTCTGCAGCTCGCTTTGCTCCTAAGCGTCAGCAGCCTAAACAGGCCAGGGCAAAACCTGCAGGAGCTGCTACAGCCCAACAGTCCCAACCCCCTCAGGGTTTTTGACTTAAAACTAGAGAACTTAACCTTTCTGGCTCTAAAACAACCAGAACCTCTCACCATTCCAGGAAGGTTAACTCATTTTGCTCCCAGATGGGAGCAAATCACATCAGAGCAATGGACCCTCTCTATCATCAGAGAGGGCTGCAAACTACATTTCTCCAACCTTCCTCCCCATACCATGGTGAGAAGTTTCAATTCTCCCCATCTCTCCTAGACCTGTTGGGTCAGGAGGTGACCATTCTTCTCGCCCAAAAAGCAATAGAAGAGGTTCCTCTTCCTCAACAAGGGTCAGGTTTTTACTCCCCTTATTTTCTCATTCCCAAGAAAACAGGGGGGTACAGACCCATTTTGGATCTCAGAGAATTGAACAAATTTCTATACAGGGAGAAATTCAAGATGCTTTCTCTAGGCACTCTCCTTCCATACCTACAGAGTCAGGACTGGCTTTGTTCTCTAGATCTTAAGGATGCGTACACACATATACTCATCCATCCATTCCACAGAAGATTCCTACAGTTTCTGTTCCAGGGAAAACACTTCCAATACAGAGTACTTCCCTTCGGTCTAGCCTCTGCTCCAAGGGTATTTACCAAATGCATGGCAATAGTAGCTGCATTCCTACGCACCCTGGGAATTTTTGTCTTCCCATACCTGGACGACTGGCTCATCCGAGCTCCGTCTCAGTCCGAGGCTCAGACTTCCCTGGATTGTACCAGGCGAATTCTACAGTATCTGGGACTTGTAATCAATCTGCCAAAGTCCCAACTCACCCCTACTCAATCCCTAGAATTCATAGGGGCCTGGTTGGATACCACCACTGCAAGGGCCTATCTACCTCAGGCCCGTTGCCAACGTCTAGTGCACTTAGCCTCTCAGACTCAGTCCAGAAGCCACTTGACTGCCAGAGAGATGCTACAACTATTAGGCCACATGGCCTCCACAGTGCATGTGGTGCCTTATGCTCGCCTACATATGAGAGCAGCTCAATGGACTTTATCCACCCAGTGGACTCAAGCATCAGGAGCTCTCTCAGACCAAATAGCAAACTCCAATCGTCTTTTTTGGACTCTCCAATGGTGGATATCCACTCAAAATCTGTTGTTGGGGGCCCCCTTTCAACCATTGTTGCCCCAAGCAACCCTCACAACAGATGCCTCCCAAACAGGTTGGGGGGCTCATCTCCAAGATCTCTCCACTCAGGGCACTTGGTCTCCACAGGAGACCACCCTTCATATCAACCACTTGGAACTTCGAGCAATCTTTCTAGCTCTCAAAGTTTTTCATACCCTCCTCAGCAACATGACAGTCCTTATTCACACGGACAATCAAGTAGCCATGTTTTACATAAACAAACAAGGAGGGACTGGCTCTCTGTCGCTTTGCAACGAAGCTCTAAGATTATGGGCCTTCGCCAGAGAGCATCAAATCCATCTCCTGGCAGTATATCTTCCAGGAATCCAAAACTCTTGGGCAGACAGACTCAGTCGAGTTCTGCTTCCACACGAATGGTCCCTGCACATGGATCAGGTACTCAGAATCTTCCAGAAATGGGGAACCCCGGACATAGACCTCTTTGCAAGTCCGTGGAATGCCAAACTTCCCCGGTTCTGTTCCAGAATCCCGTGTCAGGGAGTTCAGACCCAGGATGCCTTCCTCCTGCATTGGGGTCAGGGTTTCCTGTATGCCTTTCCACCCATTCCTTTGATTCCCAAGACTCTGTTCAAACTTCAAAGGGATCAAGGGTCCATGATCCTCATAGCTCCACGCTGGCCACGCCAAGTGTGGTACCCTCTACTTCTGCATCTCTCCCAAGCCCCCTCCCTGGACTTGGGAGCGGCTCCAGACCTTCTGTCTCAAGAGGAGGGGACTTTGTGGCACCCAAACCCCAAGTCCCTTCACCTCAGAGCTTGGTTACTGAAGGCCTAGACCTTCAACACTTCAATCTTTCGCAGCAAGTGAAGGATATCCTACATGCCTCTAGGAAACCTTCCACTAGGCGTTCTTACACTTTTAAATGGAAAAGATTTTCCATTTGGTGTGCTCAAAAGGGTCTTAACCCTCTGGCACTCCCATTGAATTCTCTTTTGGAATATCTCCTGCATCTCTCCAATGCAGGTCTCAAAACGAATTCAGTAAGAGTCCATTTGAGTGCTATTGCGGCATCACTTAAGCCCATCAATGGACAACCTGTTTCCTCTCATCCTCTTATTGCAAAATTCATGAGAGGCTTAACTTTAACTAAACTTCCCATTCGACCTCCTCCGGTGGCATGGGACTTAAACTTGGTTCTTGGTCAGCTTATGAAGCCACCTTTTGAACCCTTAGCCACTACCTCCTTGAAATTTCTTTCCTGGAAGGTTATTTTCCTCATTGCAGTCACTTCAGCTCGCCGCATCAGTGAACTGCAGGCCTTAGTGGCTAATCCGCCTTATACAAGGTTCCATCATGATAAAGTAGTCCTTAGGACAAATCCTCACTTTATGCCTAAAGTGGTCTCACCTTTTCATCTTAATCAAGAGGTTTATTTACCTGTCTTTTTTCCAGCTCCTCATGCATCCAATGCAGAGAGGAACCTTCATACTCTGGACTGTAAAAGAGCTCTTGCTTTTTACCTCCACAGGACACAGCAACATCGAAAGTCTTCTCAGCTTTTTGTTGCTTTTGATCCTTCTCATTTAGGACTTCCAGTCTCCAAAAGAACACTCTCCAATTGGATTGCTCAGTGTATCTCTTTTGCTTACCAGAGTAAGAACCTTTCTCTGGAAGGCCATGTCACCGCTCACAACGTGAGAGCCATGGCCACCTCTATGGCTCATCTAAACTCTGTGTCCATTGACCAGATCTGTCGAGCAGCCACCTGGGCCTCGGTTCATACCTTTACAGCCCATTACTGTTTGGACAAGGACTCCCGCCGGGATGCCTTGTTTAGTCAGGCTGTCCTCAGACACCTGTTCCATTCTTGAACAACTCCAGCCCACCTTCCCTGAATGGATGCCTGAGATCCATAGGAAGATGAAGTACTTTTCAGGGTCTCATACCCTTTAGGGGATCTCCCGGGCATCTTAGCTAGGGAGTCCCTATATGTGAGGACTTATTCCTGCTTGTTCCTGGAGATAGCACAGTTACTTACCTGTAACAGGTGATCTCTGGGAACAGCAGGAATTAGTCCTCACAACCCACCCACCTCCCCTAGGAGTTGTATCTCTCTCTCTCTTCCTTCCTCTCTCTATTGTCTCAGCTATAAACTCGAACTGAGGAGAGTTGGTCAGGAAGGCGGGAAGGCAGCGCGCATGCGCAGTGGGAGGTCCCAAAAGCTTTCCTTCTGGGAAGCTGGGGAGCTTTCCCGCTCGGGCTCCGTCGGTACCAATGTACCCATATGTGAGGACTAATTCCTGCTGTTCCCAGAGATCACCTGTTACAGGTAAGTAACTGTGCTTTCTCTGCCTTGGATAATGAGGGTGCGCAATCCATGGAAATTGAAGTGCCCTTAAATGAGAGAGTCCATGCCCAATCTACTGATAATGCACCAAATATGAAGAAAAAAATTACAAAACAGAAAACTACTACTACTTGGAGATTCCATCATCAGAGGCAACAACTTGGGAACACAGTTCAAAGGGGAGAAGATGGTCAAATGCCTCGCAGGCTCTTCAGCCAGCAGGGATACGAACCATATTGTTGGTATAGTTAGTGCAGAAAGTGAGCACTCCAAAATTGATGTTGTCATCCATTTGGGAAACATCCCCTCAGCTTTCAAAGAGAGCCTTTGTGAGATGCCACCACACATGCGTGGTCCCCTTCCTGCTCAAGGGTGCCATCTTGCTCAGTCTCCTTTTTTTCCACGGAGCCCTTCAGACGTTCACCTGACTTGTCCCCAGAAAAAGTAGATTTTTTCTCTCCGAGTTTCATACTTTCCTCTGGTATCGCACCGGTACTCTTCCCGCCACCCGACCTCACTGTCTTGGTGTCGAGTTCAGGTCTATTTTTGTAGTTTTTGTTGCTTTAATTTTCTGGCATCTTAGCACCTTTTATCCTCACTGGCAGCCTGGCAAGTCTTCAACCTCACAGGAGTACTTTTTTTCCCATGGCTACCAGTGGCTTTAAGAAGTGTGATCAGTGCTAAAAAATTATGTCCTTAACCAACACAAACAACTGCTGTCTCTGCTGCCTCGGTCCAGACCAGCAAGGCCCTCAAGAGCCACCAGCAGCAACACAATAAGCTTTTCCCCAAGTCCCCGGTGCCTGCGAAGGCCAGGGCCTCGTCTGAAGTCTTGACACTTCGGACAGACCCTTCCGAGCCCGAGCCATGTTGTGGATCTTCAGAAAGTGGGTCTTCCTCGAGGGAACCCTGAAAGAAGAAGCTCTCGAAGGCGGCGTCCTTGGACGAATCTGACCAGCCGGGTGCCCCCTAGTCCAGGTCCAGCAGTCCGAGATGCTCGTCCAAGGCATCGGAGAAGGAGCAGCCTGAAAAAGTCCCCCACAAGGATTTGACCTCGGACTGACCTCTGCCCCAGACACCATCCTCATCAAGGATTCCCCTTCGGGGGAGCTGGCGCCAGGCCTGAGTCCCTCGGTGCCCGTGCCAAAGTCTGCAGGGCTTTCTGGCCTGGAGTCCAGAATGGCGGCCCTGGAGCGCATTTGTCTGCCTTCATGGACCAGCAATGGGTACTGTTGTCCGGTATGACTGGTTCATCCGCCCTGACCACCAGGCCCTTGATGTCAAAGACATCCCCGGAGGTTGAGCCAATCCTCGAGATTTTTCGGCCTCGAGTCGATCCTCTGCCCATGTCTCCATCCGATTCCTGCTCGAGGGGACTGCGATCATCCCCGGCCGTGGATCATCGGAAGCCCCGAGGCCCGCGGAGCAGCCCTTCTCTGAGTCCTCGACGGTCTATTCTAAGTGGGAGACAGAGGATGAGGATTCTCCCAATACCCACCACGATGTCCCATCAGACTCTTCCGTCTTGGAACCTCGACGGCGGTCCCCACCAGAGGATAAGGGCTTCCTTGATTTTGTCAAGGATATGTCTAAGGCCCTGGCGTTTCCTACAGAGTCTGAGGAGGATCCTCGGATGGATGGGCTGGAAATCCTCCAGTATGAGGCGCCTCCAAGGGAATCGCTCATGGTGCCCATCCCTCCCACCAGGGAACGGCTGATGCTCCATATGTGGGAGACACCGGCGTCAATGCCGGTAGTGAGCAAATGGCTTGACTTGATGTATCAAATCTGCCGGAGCCCGTGCTTCCAGAAATCACAGCTGCTACATAACTCCATGGTGGTGGAGTCGGCTATGTGTCGGCTGAAAAGCCAGAAGATGCACTCCTTGTTATCCCCGGCAGGGAGGCCCGCATCTTGGACGCCCTCGGCAGAAAGTGTTACCAGGGCTCGATGTCATTGGCCGCATCCAGGCCTACCAGCTCTACATTGGCATATACCTGAGATATCTGGTGAAGGAACTCGCCGGGTTCTCAGCTGGTCTCTCCGAGGAACCCCTGCAGTAGTTCAGGAACCTGGTAAAAGCAGTCGGTGAGTGCTCCAAGTTAATGTGTCTGGCAGCCTATGATGGGTTCGAGTTGGTGGCTCAAGTAGCGATGGTGGGCATTGGTGCACGATGCCCAGTTTGGCTACAGCCATCTGACCTCAAGCAGTGGGTTCAGGACAAATTGGTTGATGTCCCATGCCAAGGAGTGAACCTCTTTGGCAAACCCATGACCGACAAGGCTGCCAAGCTGAAGACTGAGTTCATGACGAGGACCAGGCTCTCTAATAAGACCACTTCTCCTCCCCGACGGAAGGTCTCGGGTAAAAAATCCCTTCTACCCGAGGAAAGGGGCTGCTTACAGAATCTACCCACCTTTTCAGGCCTCCCTGGCTCCCCAACAGGGTCAGCAGGCCAGGGGATATGGGCATGGCAGAAAGTTCCAAAACCCCAGACACCGGTCCCGGCCCAGCCATGGGGGAGTTTTTGACTCCTTGAGCATAGCCTTTCTACCCCAAGGAGATCAGCAGCCCACAAGGGGTCATCTGACCCACTATGCCCAGAGGTGGTTGACAAACACTACCAACTCCTGGGCACTTTGGGTGGTCAGGGAGGGTTACCGCCTCCACCTGACTCGGACATCTCCCCCTTATTTTTTGGGAGAGCCCCTCTGGTCTACCCTCCACCGGGACCTTCTCTTGAAGGAGTTGGCAGGTCTTCTCGAGGACAAAGCTGTGGTACCGGTGCCCCACTATCTCAAGGGCAAGGGGTTCTACTCCAGGTATTTCCTCATGCCAAAAAGAACAGGGGGTCTAAGGCCCATCCTTAACCTGCACAACCTCAACAAATTCCTGGTGAGGGAGAAGTTCAAGATGCCCTTCCTTGGAACATTGTTGCCCTACCTCCAGCAGGGGGATTGACTATGCTCCTTAGACCTAAAGGATGCCTATACCCCCATCCTCATTCACCCCAACCACAAACAGTACCTGCAGCTCCCTTTCGACTTGGATTCTGCCCCACGGGTCTTCACAAAATGCCTGGCAGTCATGGCCGCCTTCCTCCAACTCTGTCTTTCCCTACCTCAATAACTGGCTCATAAAGGGAGGCACAGCCTCAGTGCAGTAGGCCACCGCATGCACCGTCCAGATTCTGCAGCTCTTGGGCTTTGTCATAAACTACCCCAAGTCTCACCTACTCCTGACACAATGTCTGAAGTTCAATGGGGCAAAGCTGGATACTCTCCAGTCAAAGGCCTTTTTCCCAGGGACCGAGCCGACTGTCTCAGGACTCTGGCATGGGATATACCATACTGTCCTTCTGTGCCCGCTTGGCTTCTTCTGCGTCTTCTTGGGCACATGACCTCCACGGTCCACATCACCCCAGACGCTTGCCTCCACATGAGGGTGGTGCAGCGGTGTCTCCAAGACCAGTGGACTCAAGCCACGGGGCGCCTCTGTTACAGAGTCTCTGTAACCAACCAACAGGCGGACTCTCTGGTCTGATGGCAGTCTTCACAGTATCTCAAGGCGGGCATGCCTTTTCAGGCACCAAGCCCTTCAACGGTCCTTACCACAGTCGCCTCCCTGCTTGGCTGGGGAACCCACTGCGAGAAGCTCTGCACCCAAGGTAGCTAGTCAGTAGACAAGAGCACCCAACAGATCAACCTCCTGGAGCTGCGGGCGATATACTTAGCCCTGTGAGCATTTTGCCACCACCTGCATCACCAGCCAGTGCTGGTCCAGATGGACAACCAGGTGGTGATGTTCTATATGAACAAACAAGGAAGCACAGTGTCTCATGCCCTCTTTCGGGAGGCAGTGGTCCTCTGCTCTTACACAATCCAATAGGGTATTCCCCTGCGGGCAGTATACCTAGCAGGCCAAAACAATCTGCTGGCCAACAGGCTGAGCAGAGTCCTCCAGCTGCACGAGTGGCAGCTGGACCCCAGTGTGGCCACCGGCTCTTCCAGATCTGGGGGAAATCCGTGATGGACCTGTTCGCCAGCCCAGACCGCTTCCAGTTGCCCTGTTTCTGTTCCCGGCAGGCCCACCACTCCAGGACGGCATTGGATGCATTCCTCGTCTCATGGTCGGAGGGCCTCATGTATGCCTTCCCTTCCACGCTGCTGATTGCCAAAACCTTGTTCAGGACCCTTTGCTACAGGGCCTCGCTTATCCTGATAGCCCCTCGGTGGCCCAGGCAACCGTGTTTCCTGTTGCCCCTCCAATTAACGGTGGAGATGCCCATCCCGTTGGGGAACGCTCTGGGACTCCTGTCTCAGGATGGGGCTCTCTTCTGCACCCCAACCTGGGGTCCCTGACACTAAGAGCGTGGCTGCTGAAACGGTGACTCTAGCCCCTTTCAACCTCTTGAATGAGGTAGAGGAGATCCTGCTGGCCTCTTGCAAGGCCTCTACTAGAAAAGCTTATGCCCTCAATGGCACAGGTTTTTGGCCTGGTGTGCCAAGCACGGGATTGACCTGTTCTTCTGCCCAGTGGGTCTGGTGGTACAGTATCTTCTTCACCTCTCGCAATTTGGGCTTAAGTCTAACTCCGACTGGATGTACCTCAGTGCCCTGGCAGCACACCACCACCCAGTGGATGGCAAGCCCCTCTTGGTCCAGCCACTGGTGACCTGCTTCTTAGGGGTCTGCTCTTATTGAAGTCCCCGTTAACTGAATTGGACCTTAATGTGGTATTGGGGAAGCTTACTCGCCCACCCCTTGAGCCTCTGGCTACTTGCCACCTACAGTACCTCTCATAGAAGGTGGCATTCCTGGTTGCACACACCTCCAGTCGCAGAGTTAGTGAGCTTCAGGCCTTACTGGTGGAGGTGCCTTATACTAGGTTCTACAGGAACAGAGTGGTGCTCCACACGCACCCTAAATTTCTTCCAAAGGTGGTATCGAGTGAGCTGCCTTCTCCTCTTGGAGGTGTTCCTTCACCATCTGTTATTTTGCCGTCTTTTAGCTGTGTCAGCCTTGGGCGGGAAGGGGACCAAGCATGAGTGGTGGCATTTCCCAAAGGCTTTCTTTGAAAGCTGGAGGGATGCTTCCACAATGCCTCCATCGGTGCCGACGTTACCCATATGTGAGGACTGATTCCTGCAGTCCCTGGAGAACACCTGTTACAGGTGAGGTAACTACGATTTCCAGATTCTGGGAGAGAAACTCAAGCCCATTGTTAACACTATAGCATTCTCAGAAGTTCTACCCGTTCTTGGTAAGGGGGCAGAAAGGCTGCATCGCATAAACAACTTTAATACATGGCTCGAAACCTGGTGCAAACAAGAAGGATTTAGATATATAGGCGACTGGGGAAACAGATGGATCAACAAGAGACTATACTGTGCTGATGGATTATATCTCTCCGTCGCAGGGAAAAAGATCCTAAGTGAAAAATTCAGGCAGTGTGTAGACAGGCATTTAAACTAGGGAAAGGGGGTGAAGGATGGAGAAGGACAAGTTCAGGACATCACTCCCAGCAAAAGCATAATAACATTGGAAACAGCCATACTTTTAAACCACATATCAATGGCAAGTGGGAAGAGACATGTAGAACAAAATCCATGCAAAATACAGGCAAGCCAGTCAACAAATGCTGGAAAGCAATGAGCACAAATGCTTGAAGCCTAGCCAACAAAGTTCCTGACCTGGCTATAATCTATTTAGAAGAGAGAGAGAGGGTAGAAAAGGAGTAGCCGCCCTACATGTCGAAAGCAATGTTAAAGCTGCTGAAATGCAGGGGACATGGGGAAAAGAAGAAGCGCTGTGGATTCTGTTGGAAAGAGGAGATGGCAGTGTCATCCATACTGGTGTAGTCCACATGCCTCGAACTCAAACTGAAGAAATGGATAGCGAATTGATTATTGATATTGAATATCCGGTTGAGTGCCCATGTGAGCAGCAGCAATCATCACACGGTGTGGGTTGAGATAAAAGCCAAGGTGGAGTCCAATCACAGCAAGCTCAAAGTCCCAGACTTCAAAAACACTGACTTCAGTAAAATGGCCAAGTACCTGAAGGAGGAGTTGGCAGGGCGGGAGGGAATACGAGAAGTGGAATTGCAGTGGGCTAAACTAAAGGAGGCAATAAAAGGAGTATCAGATACATATGTAAGGAAAGTAAATAAAAGGAAAAGGAAACCTATTTCGTTCTCCAAAGAAGTGGCTGCACAAATAAAGACAAAAAAACACAGCTTTCACAAAATTCTGAAGTGCGCAAACAGAAACACAGAAAAAAATACAGGATAAAGCTAAAAGAGAAATAAGGATAGCAAAATCAAAGGCAGAAGAAAAAATGGCTAAAGATGTGAAGTGTGGTGACAACTTTTTTCAGGTATATTCGGGAGAAGAGAAAGATCAGAGATGGAATTGCAGGACTCAAAAATGCGATAGATGCTCTAGGAACATGTCGCTTACGGACACTCATGACTACTGTCTAAGGTGTCTGGGAGACGACCATGACCCAGAGCTCTGTTCACTCTGCAAGAAAATGTCCTCTAAGGCCGTGCTCAGCCGTAAACAGAAGATTGAAGACATTTTTCGAAAGGCTGCCTCGGAGTCCCTGGTGGCACCCTCTGTTGTCTCCCCTCCAGTGGGTTCTCCCCCTGTGGCTCCGCACTCCAGACGGCATTCAGGCCAGGGGTCCTCCGAGGTAGAATGGCGCAAAAATAAGGCGGCCTCAAAGTTGTTGGTCTGGGGCCCCTGACAAGCGCTAGTGCTCCCGCGCCCAGTCGCTTAGCCCCACTCAGCGTTCCCGAGGGTCGGACAAGGAGCGGCCCCGCAAGGTACCTCACTGAGAAACTGAGGCCTTCGGCGATGGGCCCAGTCTCCTGAGGGCCATCCCGGTGAGAACCCCCTCTCCTCCTCAATGCCCGATCCGGTGACCCCGGTATCGACGTCCTAGGGCCCCACGCCCGCGTGGGAGTCCCGTATGCTGGCGCTAGAACGCAGAGTTTCTGCGTTCATTGCTTTCCAGCAGGCGCTCACGACCAGCATCGCTGACTTGCGCCCGGAGACCGCGGGTCCCTCGCGTGGGACACCCAAATCCATCCAGGAAACCCCCGAGAGCCATGGGCCTCATGAGGGTCCTCGATGCCGATCTCACTCGCCTTCCCGTTCTTCGGGGGCGAGATCATCCGGGGCTTCCGGCTCCAGACCGCCATCCATTGAACAGGGCAAACCGCCTGGCTCGGATCCCTCTACCGATTTCTCGGACTGGGAATCCGATGTTGAGACATCCCCGGAGATCCGCACTCACCGGAATCTTCTGTCGGACTCCTCGCCGCCTGACCTACAGCGGCATTCACCGACCGAGGACACCTCCTTTTTGGTGTTTATTCAGGACATGGCTCGGGCCCTCAACCAGGTCGCCCAGACCGAGGAAGACCCCCATGATTAAGAACTCGATTTTCTTCAGTACAAGGCCCCGCCCAGGGAATTCCCTCACCGTGCCCGGTGCTCCCGATCCTCTCTCGGCTATTGCTCCGCATGTGGGAGGCCCCTGCCTCGGTCCCCATTGTGAGCAAACACCTTGACATAATGTACAAGGTGCAGCGAGGGCCAGGCTTCCGAAAGACCCAACTTCCACACACCTCGATGGTGGTGGAATCAGCCATGAAGAAACAGAAAAGCCCAATGTCCCACTCATCAGTCCCACCAGGCCAAGAATCGAGAGCCCTTGATGCCCTGGGCCGCAAGGCCTACCAAGGTTCCTTGCTGTCTTGTCGCATCCAGGCATACCAATTATATATGGGTATGTTCCTCTGTGACTTCACAAAAGAACTTGGAGGCTTCTCCACGAGTCTTGAGTACGAGCCCCTCGGCAGGTTCCGTACCCTGTTGAAATCAGTGGCAGATTGCTTCAAGTATATTTCTCGAGCCTCCTAGGACGGCTTCGGGGCATCGGAGATGGCCGCCAGGCTTGGCTTCAATCTTCAGATCTGGAGCAGTGGGTGTAGGAGAAGCTCCTGGACATAACCTGCCTTTGCGAACAACTTTTTAGTAAGCTGATGGAGGAGAAGGCTGCGGAGATTGAAGCGGAGTGCGTCACTAGGACTTCTCTCCTGCAAGACCTCGACGCTGCCTTGGAAGAAGCAGCCTGAGAAGAAGCCCTTCTTGCCCAGAAAAGGCCTCCAGTACCGCGGCTACCCACCGTATCCGGCTACCCCCACGCCAACCACTCCAGCACAGTGGACGTCTGGCCAGGGTCACCGCAAACCAAAGGGCCCGAAGGCCCAGATGCCGGCTACCCCACAACCCCCTCAAGGGTTTTGACGCCAGTGGCATGGCCCCTTACCCTCCGGTTTCGCAGCAGCCAGTGGGGGAACGCCTGTTCCGCTTCGCCCCGGCATGGGCACTTATCACCTCAGACATCTGGGTCCTCCAGGTCATCCGGGAGGGCTATCATCTTCACTTCGACAGGCTCCCATCCCCTTTCTCCCCGGCAGAGCCTCCTCGACTCCCCGCACACCAGCTCCTGCTGCAGCGGGAATTACACTCCCTCCTCGCCCAACGGGCAGTCGAGAAGGTCCCTCCCCACCTTTGAGGTCAGGGCTTTTTGTCCAGGACTTCCTTGTCACAAAAAATATGGGGGGTCTGCGGCCCATCCTCGACTTCTGCCAGCTGAACAAGTTTCTGGTGCGGGAGAAATTCAAGATGTTATCTCTTGGCGTGCTGCTGCCCTTCCTCCGGCAGGGCAACTGGCTATGCTCCTTGGATCTAAAGGACACTTACACCCATATCTTGATCCATCCCCAACACAGGCAGTACCTGCGTTTCAGGGTGCAGGGAGAGCACTTCCAATACAGGGTGCTCCCCTTTGGCCTTGCATCCGCCCCACGGGTCTTCACAAAGTGTCTCATCATGGCTGCCGCTCACCTGCGGTGCCGGGGCATGTCGGTGATTCCCTCCCTCGACGACTGGCTTGTGACGGGCTCCTCTGTCAAGGAGGCCCGGCAAGCGATGTCACGCACTGTCCTCCTTTTGGAGAGTTTGGGGTTCTTGGTCAACTGCCCAAAATCTTACCTCGAGCCGGCACATACTCTCGAATTCATCGGGGCGTGCCTCGATACTCAGCAGGCCATGGCCTTCCTGCCGGTGGATTGCTCCAACCGCCTCCGGGCTCTGGTGGCACGCGTCCAGAGCACCTACCAGGTCACCGCTCGGTCCATGCTACGTCTCTTGGGCCACATGACCTCGACCGTGCATGTGGTTCCTCACGCCTGCACATGCAGACGACCCAGTGGTGCCTCAGCTCCCAATGGAGCCAATCCTTTGGGCACCTCAGGGACTCCGTCAGGGTTCTTCCTGACCTTCGTTTGTCCCTGAACTGGTGGCAAAACCCCTGCAACCTCCTGCAGGGATCACCCTTCCAGGCCCCACAGCACGATGTGGTACTTACCACGGATACTTCCCTGTTAGGGTGGGGAGCCCATTGCGGGTCTCTCTGCATGCAGGGGCAGTGGTTGCCGGTGGAGGCTCAACAGCAGATAAATCTGCTCGAGCTCTGGGCCATTCGATGGGCCCTGAAGGCCTTCGAGAATGTCCTCAGCGGGGAAGTCGGTTCTGGTGCAGACCGACAACCGAGTAGCGATGTTCTATATTAACAAAGAGGGGGGCACTGGGTCGCGCTCCCTCTGCAGGGAAGCAGTCCTCATCTGCTCTTTTGCCGCCCAGAGAAGAAGGATGTCTCTCAAGGCGACGTACCTCCTGGGTCAGGAGAATGGCCTGGCAGACAGGCTCAGCAGAATCCTTTGCCCCCACGAGTGGTTCCTTGATCCCAGAGTGGCAGGCTCGTTGTTTCTACGCTGGGGCACTCCAGCGATGGACCTCTTCGCCAGCCCTCAGAACTCTCAACTCCCTTGCTTCTGCGGCCCGGTGCCGCACCCAAGCAGGGAGGGCCCCAATGCATTTCTCCTGCATTGGTCCTCCAGTCTTCTCTATGCATTCCTGCCTTTCCCCCTCATTGCGAGGACTCTATTCAAGGCTCAACGGGACGGGGCATCGCTGATTCTTGTGGCCCCCTCGTGATGACCTCGGCAGCCTTGGTTTCCACTCCTGCTCTGGCTGTCGTCGGAGCCTCCGATCCCCCTGGGCTGTGCCAGGACCTGCTGATGCAGGAGGAGGGTCGGGTACTACACCCAAATCTATCCTCCCTATCCCTTATGGCCCTCACGGGTCTCTCTAGCCTCGCTGGCCCTCCCAGAGGAAATTGAGTAAATCCTCCTTGCCTCGAAGAAGGACTCCACTAGGCAAGCTTACGCCTTTAAGTGGAAACGCTTCTTCATCTGGTGCTCAGAGCACCAGATTGATCCCTTCTTGTGCCCAGTTCGGTGGGTTCTCTAGTACCTTCTCCACCTCTCGAGGGATGGGCTGAAGTTGAACTCTGTTAGAGTTCATCTGAGCGCCATATTGACTAATCACCTCCCTATCGAGGGAAAGCCTCTTTCAGGGCAACCACTAGTCTCCCGCTTCATGTGGGGCCTTCTGTTGTCCAAGCCAACCATCCATCACCCTCCGGCGGAATGGGACTTGAATGTGGTGCTCACGCAGCTCACTCGTCCACCTTTCGAGCCGATGGCAATGTGTTTGCTCCAAAAAGAAAAAAACTGCTCTCTATGTAACACTTACAATCCGTTATACAATGATACCAATATCAAAATAATCAATACTAGGCTTAAATGACCTCAGATGGCACAACCCCACATTTAGTCAATCTCACCATAGGGTGTTGATAGACGCTCACATCACCGGTCAAGCCTCCACCTAATCCCTTACCAAAATCCCACAATTCTTCAAATTCTCAAAACCCCCTATTCTACCAATGGGATAAACACATCTAAATCTAAAAAGAGATACATACACATTCACACAACATTCACAAACAACCACATCCCAAAACTATCTGTTTTAAAAAAGCGTCTGTGGTATAAGTACACACAAGGTACTGACAGGGCTGAACGCAGCCAAGACAACCCGGATAAAACACCTGCAAGAATAGAAACAAAATGCTGAAGAGCACACCTAATAACGTCGGTAGAATATTCAAAAGACTTATCTGATCACTGAAGTCTTGCAGCCAACTGGGTTCTCAGCCCTTCCAAACAGACGCGTAATACAAAAAGCGGAGGAGGACTTGCATACCAAGGAGTTGTATATTCTCAAGTATGAGACTCCACCCAGAGAAACTCTCACAGTGCCAATACAGCCAATCCTCGAGAGGCTGCTCTTCCGAATGTAGGAAACATCTGCATCAGTGCCTATAATCAGCTGTCAGCTCGATGCTATGTACTGCATCCAGAAAGTGCCAGGGTTTCACAAACCCCAACTCAAGAATAACTCCATTGTCGTTGAGTTGACCATGCAGAAGCTCAAGAGCCAAAAGTACAACTCTTTCGTCCCTCCCGTTAGGGAGGCTCGGACCCTCGATGCACTTGGGCACAAATGCTACCAGGACTCAATGCTGAGTTGCCGGATCCAAGCCTATGAACTTTACATAGGCATGTACCTAAAGGCACTGGCCAAAGAGCTGTCGGGGTTTGCAGCAGGCCTCATCGGGGAACCCCTCCAGTAGTTCCAGGCCTTGTCCTTGGGGATGAGGGATTGCTCCAGGTTCCTCTCCTGGGCTGCCTATGACAGCTTTGAGTTGGCCGCTCGAGTTGCAGCAGCTGACTTTGGGGCCCAGCACCAAGCCTGGCTGCAGTCCTCCAATCTCGAGTATTGGGTCCAGGACAAACTGCTCGATTTCCTCTGTATCAGGGAGAACCTCATCGGCAAACCTATGGCCGACAAAGCTGCTGAGATTGAGGCAGAGTTTGTGATTCATCAGAGGCTCTCCAAGAAAACCTCATCCCATCCCTGCAAAAAAACATCGGGGGGAAAGGCTCCTTTTCCCAACGAAAAAGGGTGCCTTTAACACAGGGTCACCAGTTCCAGCCCTACTCTTGCCATCAGCAAGGTTTTCACCTAAAGAGACAAGGGCAAGGAGCTGAGAAGGCAAAAACACCTAAACCCCAAGCTCCAGCTCCCACCCAGCCTGGGAGGAGCTTTTGACTCCCAGGGCAGAGCCTTCCCCCCTCCCCCAGGAGACCTTCAGCAGCTCAGAGGAGGGCACCTGGCACTCTTCTCCCACAGATGGGCCTCAATCACCTTGGACCTTTGGGTGCTACAGGTGGTCAGGGAGGAATACCTTCTCCACCTGCAGCAGATTCCACCAAGGTTCTTCCCCACAGAGCCGATACGACCTCTCCTTCACCAGACCCTGCTGCTCACAGAGCTTGAAGGTCTTCTCAGGAACAAAGCAGTAGAACCTGTACCCAGACACCTGTGGGGCAAAGGCTTTTACTCCAGTTAGTTTCTTGTCCCAAAGAGAACTGGGGGCCTCAGGCCCATCCTAGACCTGAAAAATCTAAACAGATTCCTGGTGAGGGAGAAGTTAAAGATGTTCTCCGTTGGAACACTGCTTGCCCTACCTCCACCAGGGAGACTGGCTTTGCTCCTTGGATCTAAAGGATGCTTACACACACATCCTAATCCACCCCTCCCCCAAGCAGTACCTAAGGTTCATGGTAGGAGGAAGGCACTACCAGTACAGGATGCTACTCTTCGGCCTGGCCTCCTTGCCAAAGGTTTTCACAGAATGCCTAGTAGTGGTTGCTGCCCATCTATGACTGCAAGGGTCCTTTGTCTTCCCATACGTGGACGACTGGCTTATCAGGGGCAGCATGGCCGCAGAGGCCTATCAGGCCACAGGGCACGCAATCCTACTACTACAGCACCTAGGGTTTATCATCAACTACCCCAAATCTCATCTTACTCCAGCCCAGAGCCTGGAATTTATAGGCGCTCAGCTGGACACTTTGTAAGCCCAGGCCTTCCTTCCCAAGGAAAGAGCAGACCGCCTCAGGGGGTTAGCTGTGGAGGTGCAGCACCATCACTCTGTACCAGCCCACCGCCTCCTCCTCCTCCTGGGCCACATGGTCTCCATGGTCCACCTGACCCGCTAGCCTACCTGCACATGCAGACAGCTCAGTGGTGTCTCCGCTTGCAGTGGACGCAAGCCATGGGCAGACTGCGGGACAGGATCAGGGTAACCCACCAGCTGGCGGAGTCCCTCGACTGGTGGCTGCTTCTCTGCCAACTCAGGGCTGGGATGACCTTCCAGGCATCCCCTGCCCCAGAAGATCCTGACCACAGATACCTCCCTCCCTCCTAGGTTGGAGGGCGCATTGCGAGAACCATCACACACAAGGCAGCTGGTCCCAGGCGGAATCCCTGCTACAGATCAAATTTCTGGAACTCAGGGTGATTTTCCTGGCCCTACGGATGTTCCGCCACCGCCTGCGACACCAGCCAGTGCTGATACAAACAGACAGCCAAGTCACCATGTTTTATATCAACAAGCAGGGGGGCATGGGGTCGTACTCCCTCTGCCAGGAGGCGGTGGCTCTCCTTTCCTTTGCAGCTCGCAACAACATGCTCCTGTGGGCAGTCTACCTCCTGGGCCAGGACAGTCTCCTGGCAGATAGTCTAAGCAGGGTGCTCCAGCCACATGAGCGGCACCTGAACCCCAGAGTGGCCTCACGGCTCTTCCACCTCTGGGGCACACCCGTGATGGATCTCTTTGCCACTCCAGATAATGCACAGCTGCTCTGCTTCTGCTCGCAGCAACTGCACTCGGCGAGGGTGGCGACGGATGCCTTCCTGATCCCTTGGACGGAAGGCCTCTTCTATGCCTTTCCGCTGACCCCTTGGTTTCCACTGCTGCTCTGTCTGTCAGCGACACTCGTGGTCCCACTGGGCCATGCCCTGGATCTCCTGTCTCAAGAGGAGGGCTCCCTCCTGCACCTCAACCTGGGTTTGCTATTGCTAACAGTGTGGCTGCCTGGGTTGCTAATGCTAACAGTGTGGCAGCCTCCCAAGAAAAGTCAAGAAGGTCCTGTTGGCCTCTCGTAAACCCTCCACCAGGCAAGTGTATGCCTTTATGTGGCGGAGAGTCTCAGTATGGTGTGCGGAGCAGCGGGAGAGCCCTTTTTCCTGCCAGGTGCTACTAGTGCTCCAGTACCTACTGCATCTCTCGCACATTGGGCTGAAGTCAAACTCAGTAAGAGCGCACCTGAGTGTGATTGCCACACACTACCATCCTATTGAGGGGAAGCCCCTCTCAGGTCAACCCCTACTCTCTCAGTTCCTCCGGGGCCTCTTGTTGTCTAAGTCCCCCATCTGTCCCCCGGCAGCATAGTGGGACCTCAGCGTGGTGCTTTCATATATCACCAGGCCGCCATTCAAGCCTCGAGCCTCTTGCCATCTGTGATATCTTTCATGGAAGGTTGCCTTCCTGGTGGCCCTCATGTCCACTCAAAGAGTAAGCAAACTGCAGGTCCTGGTGGCAGAACCACCATATACAAGATTCTACAAGAACAGAATGCTGCTCCGCACTCGCACCAAGTTCCTTCCCAAGGTGGTATTTCCTTTCCACCTCAAACAGGAGGTGGTTCTCTCCACCTTTTTCCCACAGCCTCATGCCGGTCGGGAGAAAACCACATTCCATACATTGGATTGCAAGTGGGCCCTGTCCTTCTATCTACAGTGGACTCAGGGCCATCGGAACGCTCCTCAGCTTTTCGTTTCCTATGACCCCAGTAGGCTGGGGTTTCCTGTGACTAAGCAATCTCTGTCCACTTGGGTGGTGGACTGTATTGTCCTCACCTATGAGCAAGCTGGGCTCTCCCTGGAACACCGGATCACAGTGCATCGTGTGAGAGCGAAGGCCACATCGATGGAAAACCTGCACCTAGTGCCGGTGATGGAGATCTACAAGGTCGCCACATGGTCTTCAATTCATATGTTCGCAGCTCACTATGGCCTGCAGAGTGAGTACCATCGGGACAGTGCCTTCGGTCAGGCAGTACTCTGTAATCTTTTCAGGGTTTAGACAACCCCTGCCCTCTGACCCTTTTGTGTTTAGGCTACTGGAGTGATAGTACCGCTGGACACTAGGGTCTTGCAGAGTCTCTCAGTTGGGGACTCAACTTCCGCAACTAATGGCTACCTGACTTGGTTGCCGTTGGTGCTGTTGTGGTTGGGTCCTCGGCAGCCTGCAGCTAGGGAGTCCCATATGTGAGGACCGACTTCCTGCTTGTTCCTGGAGAAAGCGTAGTTACTCACTGTAACAGGTGTTCTCCATGGACAACAGGAATCAGTCCTCATAGCCCTCCCTCCTCCCCTGGGAGTTGTCTCTCTGCCTTGTTTGATTTTTTACTATCGTCCTAGGTATGTCATCTGACTGAGCAAGATGGCACCCTTGGGTGGAAAGGAGACCATGCATGTGTGGTGGCATCTCCCAAAGGCTTTCTTTGACAGCTGGGGAGATGCTTCCATGCCGGCTCCGTTAGTGCTGACATCATCCATATGTGAGGACTGATTCCTGCTGTCCCTGGAGAACACTTGTTACAGGTGAGTAACTACGCTTTCTCCATGGACAGTTGGATAAAAATCCTTGCATACATAAGAACATAAGAATATAAGATATGCCATATTGGGTCAGACCAAGGTCCATCAAGCCCAGTAATCTCTTTCCAACAGTGACCAATCTAGGTCATAAGTACTTAGCAGTCTCCCCAGAAGACAGCATTCTATTTGCTCTCTTGGCCGCCGCTGCACACTGGGCAGAGGGTTTTAACATGTTATCCACGATGACGCCTAAATCTTTTTACTGGGTGGTGGTTCCCAATGTGTAGCCTTGCATCGTGTAACCATAGTTTGGGTGTTCTTTCCTAGGTGCATAAATTTGCACTTGTCCACATTAAATTTCATCTGTCATTTGGATGCCCAGTCTTCCAATTTATCAAGATCCTCTTGCAATTTTCCAGAATCCTCTTGGGTTTTAACAACTTTAAATAGTTTTGTGTCATCTGCAACTCTGATAACCTCACTCGTTATTCCCTTTTCCAGGTCATTTATAAATATGTCACAAAGCAGCGGACCCAGCACAGATCCCTGCGGTACTCTACTATTCACCTTTTTCCATTTGGAAAATTGGCCATTTAGCCCTACCCTCTGCTTTCTATCTTTCAACCAGTTCCTTATCCACTATAGTACACTGCCTCCTATCCCATGACGTTTTAGTTTTGCCAAAAGTCTCTGATGAGGGACCTTGTCAAATGCTTTCTGAAAGTCCAAATACCCTATATCAACTTTGTCTACCTGTTTATTCACACCTTCAAAACAACATAACAGATTAGTAAGATAAGATCTACCTTCTCTAAAGCCATGTTGGCTGTCTCCCATTATGCTGTGATTATCTACATGTTGAGTAATTTTGTTCTTTATGATGGTTTCTACCATTTTTTCCAGTACTGACGTCAGGCTCACCAGTCTCTAGTTTTCCAGATCACCCCTGGAACCCTTTTTAAAAATTAGTGTTACATTGGTGAGCCTCCAATCTTCAGGCATTACAGATGATTTTAATGATAATTCACAGATTACTAATAGCAGGTCTGCAATCTCATATTTCAGTTCTTTCAACACCCTTGGATGCATACCATCCGGTCTAGGTGATTTGCTACTCTTCAGTTTATCAAATAGTTGTAATACATTTTCCAGGTGTATCGATATTTCTTTCAATTCTTCCGCAGTATCACCTTTAGTCATGGGTAACATCCCTTCATCTTCCTCAGTAAAGACCGAAGCAAAGAATTCATTCAGTCTCTCTGCTATAGCCTTGTCCCCTCTTACTGCCCCTTTTACCCCTTTATCATCTAATGGTCCAACTGACTGTCTCACAGGTTTTTTGCTACAAATATACTTGAAGAAGTCTTTATTACGTGTTTTTGCTTCCATAGCAAACTTCTTCTCAAATTCTCTCTTTGCCTGCCTTATCAGTGCCTTGCATTGAACTTGCCAGAGGTTTGTGCTGTTTCCCGTTTTCGTCATTTGACTCTTTTTTCCATTTCCCGAAAGATGCTTTTTTGGCAACAACAGCCTCTCTGACCTCACCTTTAAACCATGCTGGCAGTTTTTTGGACTTCCTTCCACTTTTCTTAAAGCGTGGAATACAAATGGTCTGGGCTTTCAAGATAGTATTTTTAAACATCCAAGCTTGATGTAAGCCTTTAAACTTTGCAATTGCTCCTTTTATTTTTTTCTTAACTATTTTCCTCATTTTATCATAGTCTCCCTTTTAAAAGTTAAAAGGTAGTACTGTGGATTTCCTTACCATCCCTCCTCCATTAATTAAATCAAACGCGATTATGCTATGATCACTATTGCCAAGTTGTCCCAACACCCTTATCTCTTGCACCAGATCTGGTGTTCCACTAAGGACTAAGTCCTAAATGGTTTCCCTCTGGTTGGTTCATGAACCTGCTGCTCCAAGAAGCAGTCATTTATTTCATCTAGAAACTTTATATCCCTAACATGTCCTGCCGTGACACTGACCCAGTCAGTACCGGGGTAATTGAAATCACCCATTATTATTACTGTTCTGTAACTTTTGTTAGCTTCCCTGATTTCTTTAAGCATTTCATCATCCATTTATTCATTCTGGCTAGGCGGTCGATTGTACAACCCTACTGCATTGCCTTCCCCTTTTTACATGGAATTTCAATCCATAGAGATTTTACAGCGAATTTTGTTTCCTGCAAAACTTTAATCTTTTGTGACTCAATGCCCTCTCTAACATAGAGCGCAACCCCTCCACCAATTTGATCAGCTCTATCATTATGATATAGTTTGTACCCAGGTATCACAGTGTCCCACTGGTTGTTCTCCTTTCAAAATGTCTCTGAGATACCAAGCATATCTAACTTCTCATTTAGTGATATATATTCTAACTCTCCCATCTTATTTTTTTAGACTTCTAACATTTGCATACAAGCATTTTAGAGACTGTATTTTATTCATATTAATCTGGTTATCGGTAGGCAGGGATAATTTGGACTCTTCAATCTCTGTCTGCTCTGTACTCGAGGGCATTTGGGCTTCCTTTGGCTGTATTGGAACCTCTCTGCTGATGTGCCCTAACTTCCCCAAGGATTTGTATTTAAATTTAAGCTTTAATATTAGATGGAGTGGAAGAGTAGCCTAGTGGTTAGCAACTGCCTAGTACCCAGAAGTCAAGGGTTAAATTCCCACTGGCACTCCTTGTGACCTTGGACAAGTCACTTTACCTTCCATTGCCTTGGAAGAAAAGGCCTGGCAATCTACTTCTGGTGATACATTGCCAAGAAAATCCAGAGGCAGCTGGGTCGCCAGGGTCTGCAGTGACATGATGATACTTTAAAAAAAATATATATATATTTATTAGATAGAGGTGGTCCTGTGAGATAGGAGAAGGCAGGAATGCCAGAGCTATGGCATAGTGTATGCTGGAGGGAGGTGGGGTTTGAGAGAGAACTTGAATACAAATGTGCTGGGAAATGTGGTTATGCAAATGATGCCTGAAATGAGACTACGCACATGGGCCTACATCTCTCCTGAGGTTCAGCTTCAACAGAAGACTTGTCAGAAGGGTATGAACTGCAGGGCCAACCACAAAGAATAGTATACCAATTAGTTATCCTGGGCTAGTCCTGGACTGATCTAGCATGACTCAAGAAAAGGACATTATCTGGTAAGCAAAATGTCACCTTCAATATCCTGGTTAGACCAGTCCAGACAAGTGGGACATACCAAAGCTAAGCCACCACTGAGCAGGAAGAAGACATGGCAGCTTTCAGGACCTCTGAGCCAAAGGCCGTGTCTGGCCCAAGCATGCAGTAGTGCTTAACAAAGATGAAATGTGATTCCCGTGTTGCCACCCAACAAAAGCCTGAAGGGGCTACCAAGCTATGCTCTGCTCATGAGGATGCTTGTGTCCAAGTGAAATGTGCATGAAAACTCTCCAGAACCAGCCCAATAGCTTCCTTGATCCAGCGCCTCTAATCAGACTTGGCAGTTGCATCACCTTTACGAGAAGCACTTGCCAGACATCCAGACATCCACCAGGTGAAGGTCCTTGTCCTTCCCCCTTTGCAAACAGACTACTGGATTCATATGAAACGCAGACACTACCTTGAGAAAGAAGGAAGGGACAAGGCATAACAAGATAAGAAATGCCATACTGGGAGAGACCAAGGTCCATCAAGCCCAGAATTCTGTTTTCAACAGTGGCCAGTCCAGGTCACAAATACCTGACATGTTCCCAAAAAGGTACACAGGTTCCACAATGCTTGTCCCATAAATGTGTAGTGCTCCAGAGTAATTTGAGCTAGAACAGCATTCCTGCACCAGGCTCAGTCAGTGACATCACTCATGTTGTGAGAACTTGTATCCCGTTGTCTGTGGATTTTGATGTATTATTTATGTTTAGAGCTATAATTCACGTTCAAATTTTTTTTTGTGTAAAGTATGGGTTCAAGTTGCTGAAGCAGCAACAAAACAGTAAAAATTTTCTTTCCATTGGTGATCTACTGCAATTTGATATAATAAAGTAGCAACTGATATTAGCTGAATATTTTTTGACTAAAGCTGACTGGCATCCTGAAGGGTGTGAAGACCTCCCACACAGCACACCAGCACACACTTATGCTTCAAGAAAACATGATTCAAAATAATGTGAAAGTCGTATGCTATGTTTCTCCAGAAATAAGCAGGAAGTCAGTCCTCACATATGGGTGACGTCGGCGCCAACAGAGCCTGCGTGGAAGCATCTCTCCGGCTTTCAAAGAAAGCCTTTGGGAGATGCCACCACGCATGCGCGGTCCACTTCCTGCCCAAGGGTGCCATCTTGCTCGGTCTCCTTTTTTCCGTGGAGCCCAACAGACATCTATCTTTTTTCCCTGGAAAAAGTTGGTAATTCATGTGAAAAATACCTTTTTCTTTCTCCAGTTGCGACTGGTCCCTTTCCCACCTTCGACCTCGCCGGAGTACTTTGTCCCCCAATGGCCAGCGGGTTCAAGAAGTGTGATCGATGCCCAAAAAACATGTCAATTACTGATACACACAATTGCTGCCTCCAGTGTCTAGGGGCTGGCAATGACCCGGAGGTCTGCGCCCTCTCTAAAAAGATGTTTGCAAAGGCCATTCAGAGTCGTCAGCAGAAGCGGGACGATATCTTCCACTGGTCAGACTCTACCCCGGTATTCCCCAGTAGCCTCACACTCCAAGGCCCCGCATGGGTCCTCAGAGTTGCATAATGCCCCGACCGGGACCGCAGACGCTCTGACAAGGCTTCCCTGGAGCAGGAACACAAAAAAAAGAAATCCTCGAGGACCTCATCCTGGGACTCTGACAAGCAAGGCAAATCTTGCGCCAGGACCTGCAGCCCATGGAGAGAACTACTCAAGGAGTCTGAGCGGGAGCGGCCAGCAAAGGTTCCCCGAATGGACGCAGAGGCTTCTGGCGACAGGTCCCAGACCCCCGAGGCCTGTCTCATCAAGGACTCCCTCTCCTCACTGATGCTGAACCTGGTGACCCAGGTATCCGCGTTGAAGGCTGCACCTCCTGAGTGGAAAACGAGGATGATGGTGCTGGAGTGCAGTTTCACTGCTTTCCTCACCACGCAGCAGGCGCCAATGCCCGGTTCTGCCAGCGTGTCCGCTAAGACCACAAGGACCTTGTTCTCAAGGACTCCCCCGGTCGTCGAGCCAATTCTCATGAACCTGAAGCCTCAAGTCAGTCCTTGGCGAGGGTCTCGCTCTCGCTCCTGCTCCTCGTGAGCGAGATCCTCCCTGGCGAGCGCTCATGACTCTGGCCACATAGCCACCGTGGGCCACTGCGCCCACGATCTGGGTCCTGCACCCAGGCCCGGTTGACCACTGAGTCTTCCACTGACTACTCAGACTGGGAGTCCAAGGATGAGGCATCCTCAGAGACGCAGAGGCATCGCAGTCTTCCATCGGACCCATGTTGTCATGGACACATCGTTCCTTGAGTTTGCTCGGGATATGTCAAAGGCACGGAGTCTGAGGAAGACCCTCGCATGTAGGAACTCGAAATCCTCCAATATGAGGCTCCTTCCAAGGAGGCCCTGACAGTTCCTGTTCCTGCCATCCTCGTGCAGTGACTCCTTCACATGTGGGAGACACCATCGTCTGTACCCATAGTCAGCCAAAATCTGGACACCATGTACAGAGTCCAGCGAGGCCCTGGCTTCCGAAAGTTGCAACTACCACACACCTCCATGGTGGTAGAGTCAACTGTGTGCCAGCAGAAGAGCCAGAAGAGACACTCCTCCATGCCCCTGTGCAGGGAGTCCCGTGCCCTCGACACCC
Source organism: Ichthyophis bannanicus (assembly GCA_033557465.1). Classification (NCBI taxonomy): domain Eukaryota; kingdom Metazoa; phylum Chordata; class Amphibia; order Gymnophiona; family Ichthyophiidae; genus Ichthyophis; species Ichthyophis bannanicus. Next base: position 421,082,107 of record CM066031.1, on the reverse strand, counting down.
TTGACCGCAGCTACTACCAGGGCTTGAGGTTGGTCTGCCAATTCCAAGCTTACCAGCTGTATATTGGCATGTATATTCATGACCTGGCAAATGAACGTACAGGTTTCTCAATGGGCCTTGGAGGGGATCACCTCTAGCGGTTCCATGCCCTCATGAAGTTCGTCAGGGAGTGCTCAAAGTACATATCTCAAGCTGCCTACAACAGCTTTGAGTCAAACCCAAGGGTAGCCGCCACGATGCCAAGCCTGACTCCAGGTGTCGGACCTCAAGAAGTGGGTTCAAGAGAAACTCCTCGACATCCCCTGCCTTGGTGAAAACTTATTCGGCAAGCCGATGGAGGAGAAGGCGGCGGAAATCGAGACAGAGTACCTTACAAGAACTCTGCTCTCCAAGACCTCCACCCTCCCTAAGAAGAAACCACCAGGGAAGTGGCCCCCATTCCAGAAAAAAGGCCAACCTTACCGGGGCTCCCCCCACTACTAGATTCCACAGACCCCCACAGCAAGGTCACCAGAGCCAAGGGAGCAAGCTCCTGCCCTGTCAGGGACAGGTTTTTGACTCACTGAGCTTAGCCTCCCCATCTTTGGGGGAGCAGCTGCCAACAGGGGGGGCATCTGATTCATTTTGCCCATCGATAGCATACTTGGTCCCCTTCCCGCCCAAGGGTGCCACCTTCCTCAGTCAGATGACATAGCTAGAGCTGACAAAAGAAGATGGCAAAATAAAGCAACTCCACGGGGAGGAGGGAAGGTTATGAGGACTGATTCCTGCTGTCCCTGGAGAACACCTGTTACAGGTGAATAACTGTGTTTTCTCCAGCAATCCAAGTAGTCACAGAAGGCTACCTCCTTCACCTGGACCAGACACCTCACCTTTTCTTTCCAGAAGAGCCCTCTCGGACTCCACTGAACCAGGCCCTGCTGCTACAGGAACTCGCAGGCCTCCTCAAAGAGCCATGGAACCGGTACCTCATCACCTCAAGGGCAAGAGGTTCTACTCCCAATACTTTCTGGTCCCAAAAAGATAGGGGGCCTAAGGCCTATCCTAGATTTGTGAAACCTGAATAAGTTCCTGGTGTGGAAGAAGTTCAAGATGCTCTCCATAAGAACATAAGATATGCCATACTGGATCAGACCAAGGTCCATCAAGCCCAGTATTCTGTTTCCAACAGTGGCCAATCTAGGTCATATGTACCTAGCAGTTTCCCCAAGAGACACAAGTTCCACAATGCTTGTACTGGGTCAAGCAGTGATATCTTCGGTCACTTCTTAATAATGGTTTATGGACCTTTCCTCCAGGAACTTGTCCAAACCTTTTTTAAACCCAGCTACACTAACAGCCTTTACTACATCCTCCGGTAACAAATTCCAGAGTTTGATTACACGTTGAATAAAAAAATATTTTCTTTTATTAGTCTTAAATAGTTTACCCTGTAGCTTCATTTCATGTCCCCTAGTCTTTCTATATTCTGATAAGGTAAACAATCGATCTACGTTTACCCGTTCCACTACGTTCATTAATTTATAGACTTCTATCATATCTCCCCTCAGCCGTCTCTTTTCCAGGTTAAAGAGCCCTAACCTTTTTAGCCTTTCTTCATAGGAGTATCCTTCCATCCCCTTTACCATTTTGGTGGCTCTTCTCTGTACCTTTTCTAAAATCGCTATATCCTTTTTAAGATACGGTGACCAGAATTGCACACAATATTCAAGGTGCGGTCTCACCATGGAACGATATAGAGGCATTATAATATCTTTTGTTTTATTTTCCATTCCTTTCCTTATCATACCTAGCATTCTATTTGCTCTCTTGGCCGCCGCTGCACACTGGGCCAAGGGTTTTAACATGGTATCCACAATGACGCCTAAATCTTTTTCCTGGGTGGTGGTTCCTAATGTGGAACCTTGCATCGTGTAACCATAGTTTGGGTTGTTCTTCCCTAGGTGCATAACCTTGCACTTGTCCACATTAAATTTCATCTGCCATTTTGATGCCCAGTCTTCCAATTTATCAAGATCCTCTTGCAATTTTTCACAATCCTCTTGGGTTTTAACAACTTTAAATAGTTTTGTGTCATCTGCAAATTTGATAACCTCACTCGTTATTCCACTTTCCAGGTCATTTATGAATATGTCAAAAAGCAGCGGACCCAGCACAGATCCCTGGGGTACACCACTATTCACCTTTCTCCATTGGGAAAATTGGCCATTTAGCCCTACCCTCTGCTTTCTATCTTTTAACCAGTTCCTGATCCACAATAGTACACTGCCTCCTATCCCATGACTCTTTAGTTTTGCCAAAAGTCTTTGATGAGGGACCTTGTCAAAGGCTTTCTGAAAGTCCAGATACACAATATCAACAGATTCACCTTTGTCCACCTGTTTATTCACTCCTTCAAAAAAAACATAACAGATTAGTAAGACAAGATCTTCCTTGTCTAAAGCCATGTTGGCTGTCTCCCATTAGGTTGTGACTATCTACATGCTGAGTAATTTTATTCTTTATGATGGTTTCTACCATTTTTCCCGGTACTGACGTCAGGCTCACCGGTCTGTAGTTTCCCGGATCACCTCTGGAACCCTTTTTAAAAATTGGTGTTACATTGGCGATCCTCCAATCTTCAGGTATTAGAGATGATTTTAATGATAGTTCACAGATTACTGATAGCAGTTCTGCAATCTCATATTTCAGTTCTTTCAACACCCTTGGATGTATACCATCTGGCCCAGGTGATTTGCTACTCTTCAGTTTATCTAATAGTTGTAAGACATCTTCCCGATGTATCGATATTTCCTTCAGTTCTTCCGCACCTTTAAATACCACTTCAGTCATGGGTAACATCCCTACATCTTCCTCAGTAAAGACCGAAGCAAAGAATTCATTCAGTCTCTCTGCTATCGCCTTGTCGCCTCTTAATCTCTCTGCTATCGCCTTGTCGCCTCTTGGAACATTGCTGCCGTACCTCCAGCTCTGAGACTGGCTATGTTCCTTGAACCTAAAGGATGCTTATATCCACATCCTCATTCATCCCTGCCACAGACAGTACCTAAGATTCATAGTCGGGGGCAACCACTACCAGTACAAAGTACTACCCTTCATTCTAAACTCTGCACGGAGAGTCTTCACCAAATGCTTAGGAGTGGTGGCCGCCTATCTCAGTCTCCAAGGGGCCTTCGTCTTCCCATATCTGGATGACCGGCTCGTAAAGGGAGACATGGCCACCGAGGTGCAGCATGCCATGGCCCACACCATAAGTGTCCTACAGTACCTGGGGTTTGTGATAAACCATCCCGTCCCACCTCACTCCAACACAGGCCTGGAGTTCATAGGGGCATGACTGGATACTCTTCAGACCAAGGCCTTTCTCCCCTTGGACAGGACAGGTTGCCTCGTGGTTCTGGCCACTGAGGTGCAACACCGCCACATAGTTTTAGCGCATTCCATGTTTCGCCTGCTGGGCCACATGGCGTCCACAGTCCATGTTGTTCCCAATGCCCACGTTGTTCCCAATGCCCACCTTCACATGTGGGCAGCCCAATGGTGCCTTCGCCCCCAGTGGACACAAACCACAGGCTGGTTCCGGAATAGAGTTTTAGTGATCCACAAGCTAGCGGAGCCAGTCGACTGGTGAAAGGCCATACAGCACCTGCAGGAAGACATGCCCTTTCAGCCTCTAAATCCCCAAAGGGTCATTACGACGGACTCCTCCTTACTGGGCTGAGGTGCCCATTGCGAGGAACTCCACGCGCAGGGCAACTGTCCCTAGTAGAGAGCCAGCAGCAGATCAATCTGCTTAAGCTCAGGGCCATTTTTCTGCCAATCAGTGCCTTTCACCAGTGCCTGCAGCACCAGTCAGTGCTGGTCCAGACAGACAACCAGGTTGCGTTGTTCTACCTGAACAAGCAATGGAGCATATGGCCTTACCACCTCTGCAAGAAGGCAGTAGCTCTTTGCTTGTTTGCGATTAGCCAAGGAATGCTCCTTAGGGCGGTATACCTTCCGGGCCAGGACAGTGCCCTAGTGAACAGGCTAAGCATGCTCCTCCAGCCACACAAATGGCGACTAGACCCTACGGTGGCACAGCAGCTCTTCCAACTCTGAGGCACCCCGAGTCTTGTTTGCCAGCTTGATCAATGCTCAGTTACCCTACTTCTGCTGTCGCCAGCCGCACCCGTCCTGGGTAGAGGCGGACGCCTTTTTCATCTTGTGGTTGGAGGGCCTTCTCTACACCTTCTCTTCCATGCCACTAAATGCCCAGACTCTCTTAAAGGTCCTGCGGGATAAGACCTTTCTGATCCTGGTGGCCCAGGCAGTCTTGGTTCCCTCTGCTGCTCTGCCTCTTGACAGAGCCTCCGGGGCTACTTACTCAGGAGGAGAGCTCCCTTCTCCACTCCAACCTGGGGTCCCTGACATTAACAGCATGGCTGCTGAATGGGTAGCCTTGGCCCCCTTCAGCCTCCCAAGAGAGGTGGAGGAGATCCTCCTGGCCACTCGTAAGACCTCCACGAGATGGCCCTATGCCTTCAAGTGGTGCAGATTCTCAGTGTGGTGCGCAGAGCAGCAGATTGACCCATTCTCTTGCCATGTGCACGTGGTGCTGCAGTATTTGCTTCATCTCTCGCAAGCTGGACTCAAGTCCAGCTCTGTCAGGGTGCACCTGAGTGTGATCTCGGCGCATCACCATTCTGTTGAGGGTAAACCCCCTCTCTGCTCAGCCCCTCATTACTAGGTTCATGCAGGGTCTCCTGCTCGTTAAGCCTCTTATCTGGCCGCCCCCAGTGGAAGGGGACCTCAATGTGGTCTTGACACGGCTCATCAAGCCACCATCTGAGCTGTTGGCAACCTGCCCTATGCAATACCTGTCATGGAAGGTTGTCATCCTGGTGGCACTCACCTTTGTATGCAGAGTCAGCGAGCTTCAGGCCTTGGTGGCTGAGCCACCCTACACCAGGTTTTACAAGAATAGGTTGTGCTTCGCACCCACTCTAAATTCCTTCCGAAGGTGGTGTCCGCGTTCCATTCAATTAGGAGGTGGTGCTCTCCACCTTTCTCCCACGGCTCCATGCCAACAAGGTGGTAGCCATTCTCCATACTCTGAATTGTAAGAGGGCCCTGTCCTTCTACCTGCAATGTACCCAGGACCACTGCAATGCCGCACAGCTTTTCGTTTCCTATGACCCCAGTCACCTGGGGGGAGGCCATTACCAAGCAGACCTGTCCACCTGGATGGTGGGCTGCATCGCCTTCGCCCAAGATCAGACTGGGATCTTGTTGGAGCGCCGGGTCATGGCACACAATGTTGGGGCTATGGTGACCTCGGTTGCAAGCTTGCATTCTGTCCCTATGGCAAACATCTGCCAGGCCACTACCTGGTCCTCAGTCCACACCTTTGCAGATCACTACTGCCTGGAGAGGGAGTCCCGACGGGACAGCGCCTTCGTCCAGGCCATACTCTGTAATCTCTTTAGGGTCTAGGCAACTCCTACCCTCTGACACTTCTGTGTTCAGGCTACCAGAGTGATGGTTCTCCCTGGACTCCGGGGTACTTAGAGTCTCTCCGTAGATTCACTTGTGGTTGCTCACGGCTTCACCATCTTTTTCTACAGGTTCTCTCAGTAAGCTGTAGCTAGGGAGTCACATATGTGAGGACAGACTTTCTGCTTGTTGCTGGAGAAAGCATAGTTACTCACCTGTAACTGGTGTTCTCCAGGGACAGCAGCCTCACAACCCTCTCTCCTCCCCATGGAATTGCTGTATTTTGCCATCATCTTTTGTCAGCTCTAGCTATGTCATATGACTGAGCAAAGTGGCACCCTTGGGTGGGAAGGGACCACACATGCATGGTGGCAACTCCCAAAGGCTTTCTTTGAAAGTTGGAGAGTTTCTTTATTTGGGATAGTTTCTCCAAATGAGTTAGTTTTGTGCATATTATGGCAGTCATGAACCTCACTTCTAACCCAGGGTATGGGGAGTCTGATCCTAGTCTTTCAAATTTGCTGCTAATGCTCAGTGTAATACTTGCATCGTGCCAAAGAGAGCCTCCTGCTGAAGTTCGTAAGAAGTAATATGTATGGATAGTTTGTCAAGATGTGTTTGGAAATTCATCTTTATCAAGCCTGTAGCTCCCAATACAATGGGAAATATTTCCGTATCTTTCTGCCACAATTTCTTGGTTTCTGACTGCATTTCTTGGTACTTCAAGATCTTCTGCCTCTCCACACAATTCACAGGATAATCACTTGGTACCAACACTTCTATTAATGCTATTCTTGTAATCTCTAGGAACAAGCAGGAATAAGTCATCACATATGGGTACGTCGGTACCGACGGAGCCTGCGCGGGAAAGCTCCCCAGCTTTTCAAATGAAAAGCTTTTGGGGCCTCCCACTGCACATGCGCGCTGCCTTCCCGCCTTCCTGACCAGCTCTCCTCAGTTCTTCTTTTTCCGCGGAGCCAGCAGGTCGTGTTCCTGTCACCGCTGAAGAATTTGTTACTTTGTTTATTTCTTTAGACCGCGTACCTGCCTTCCCCATACCGAAACCGGTATCGCCGGTCTTTCTTTCTTTCTATATTATAAAAAAAAAAAAAAAAAGACTTTTTTATTTTTCTTCAGCACAGCTTGGTACCCGGTGTTAGGCCTTAAGGCCTACACAATTTCTCCTCATGGAGAAGCCAGTCCCTGGTTTCAAAAAATGTACCAAATGCAGTGCTGTTATTTCTGTCACAGACACCCATGAATGGTGTCTCAAATGTTTGGGACCTGAGCACTCCATACCGGACTGCCCATCCTGCACCCAGATGTCTAAACGTGGTTTGCAGAACCGGGCTAACAAGCTCCATGTGCTGTTTCCTTCAGAAGCATCACAGTCATCCAGGTCTTCCTCTCCGGATGGATCTCAGGTAACCAAAACTTCTGTGGGCAAATCCTCTAAAAGCAAATCTCTTTCTAAAGATCGAGAGGCTCTCAGTTCTGAGTTCGAGGATTCTGCCCAGGCCAAAAAACCCCGGCGGGAGGTTCCGGCCTCCAAAGCAATCATGGGGTCACAGGTTGACATCGATGGCACGGCCTCGACAGATCACCTGTTGGACTGCTCTGGGGTACCGGCCCATACCGGTACCGACATCCAGGCAGTAGTGGCGTCTATGGGCAGTACTGTCCAGACCATGCAGCAGGCCGTACTGGCCTTCATTAAGGCTGCGACGGAACCCAGACCATCGACTTCTAAACGTCGATCGGTTTCACATGGCGGATTCCGGCTTTCGCCCGGTACCGATCCCATGCCCGATACGCCCGATGTCGATACCGATCGGTATGCGTATCGTACATTGGAAGCACAGAAAGAGTACTCAGATTCTTCTGATGAATTTAATTCCTCTGATGACTCTGCTGAGCTTACTCTTCCTGAGGAGCCCTCTTCTCCCAAGAGGAGGATGTCTCCTCCAGAGGATTTATCCTTTCAGGATTTCATTCTTGATGTAGCTAAAGCACTTTCTATTACTACATCTTCTGAAAGAGAACCCAGATCAAAAAAATTGGACATTTTAGGATACTCAAAAGCTCCTAAAGAGGCAGTCACTCTGCCTGTCCATGAAATCCTTCAAGAACACTTGATGGATTTGTGGGAGACTCCTTTAACACTGTCTCCCCATTCCCGCAGGTTGGACACCATGTATCGGGTCCCTCCTTCACCTGGGTTCCAAAAAACTCAGCTGCCTCACCACTCCATTGTGGTGAAGTCTGCTATGAAGAAAATAAAGAGTCCTAAGAGGCATTCTTCTACCCCTCCAGGGCGAGAATGTAAGAACCTAGACTCTTTTGGAAGAAAGATGTTCCAGGCTAGTATGCTTATAGCCAGGATCAACTCTTATAGCCTTTATATGGGCATGTATCTTGGGCAACTTGCCCTACAAATACAGAATTTTGCCCCCTTTATCCCTGATGATCAAAGGGCGGACTTCTTTTCTATGGTGACACAACTTTCAGAGGTCTCCAAGTTCTCCAACAGGGCAGCCTTTGATTCCTTCGAGGTTGCAGGCAGAGCTTCGGGAATTGCTATTGCAGCCCGACGTCTCGCTTGGCTCCAGGCTTCTAACCTAGAACCCTGGGTTGTAGAAGGCCTCAGGAATCTGCCCTGTACCGGTGAGAACTTATTTGGGGAAGACTGGCAGATTAAAGCTGCTCAAATGGATGCAGAAAATGCCACTCTAGATAGACTTTCCAAGTCTACTTCTACCCCTACCAAAAAGAAGCCTTTTAAAAGGCCTTATTATAAAAAGACCAGATTTCCCACAAATACTGGCCAGCAATCTGCTCAGCCTCGCCTTGCGGCTAAGCGTCAACAATCTAAGCAGGTAAAGTCAAAGCCTGCAGTGTCTGCTACATCCCAGCAGGCTCAACCCCCTCAGGGGTTTTGACTTCCCTCTAGAGAACTTGCCGTTTCTGGCTCTAGCACAGCCAGAGCCCCTCACCATTCCTGGAAGGCTAGCTCACTTTGCTCCCAGATGGGAGCAAATAACATCAGAGCAATGGACCCTCTCTATTATCCGAGAAGGCTACAAACTTCATTTCTCCAGCCTTCCTCCCCATACCATGGTGAGGCAATTCAGTTCTCCCCCATCTCTTCTGACCCTGTTAGGTCAGGAAGTCTCTTCTCTTCTTGCCCAAGGGGCAATAGAGGAGGTTCCTCCTCCACAACAGGGGTTAGGTTTCTACTCCCCTTACTTTCTCATAACAAAGAAGACAGGGGGCTTCAGACCTATCCTAGATCTGAGAGAATTGAACAGGTTTCTATTCAAGGAGAAATTCAAAATGCTCTCTCTGGGCCTTCTCCTTCCATACCTTCACAGTCAAGATTGGCTTTGTTCTCTAGATCTCAAGGATGCGTACACTCATATACTCATCCATCCATCCCACAGAAAGTATCTAAGATTTCTGTTCCAGGGAAAACATTTCCAGTACAGAGTACTACCCTTCGGTCTGGCCTCTGCTCCAAGAGTCTTCACAAAATGCATGGCAGTCGTAGCCGCATTTCTCAGAGGCATGGGAATCTTTGTCTTCCCATATCTGGACGACTGGCTCATCCGAGCTCCATCTCAGTCAGAAGCCCAGATTTCTCTGGACCGCACAAGGCGTATTCTTCAATATCTGGGACTTGTGATAAACATTCCCAAATCCCAACTCATCCCTACTCAGTCTCTGGAATTCATAGGGGCCCAATTGGACTCCACCACTGCAAGGGCCTACCTCCCTCTGGTCCGAGGCCAAAGGCTAATAAGCTTGGCCTCCCAAGCTCAGTCCAGAAGTCACTTGTCAGCCAGAGAAATGCTGCAACTTCTGGGCCACATGGCCTCCACGGTTCATGTGGTGCCCTATGCTCGTCTCCATATGAGAGCAGCTCAATGGACATTGGCCACCCAGTGGTCTCAAGCATCGGGACTGCTGTCAGACCAGGTACTCACCTCAAAACGTCTGTTTTGGTCTCTCCAGTGGTGGACATCCTCCAAAAATCTGTTGTTGGGGACCCCCTTCCAACCTTCGTTGCCCCAAGCAACCCTCACAACAGATGCCTCCCAAACAGGGTGGGGAGCTCATCTTCAACATCTCTCCACTCAGGGAATCTGGTCTCCCCAAGAGACCACCCTTCATATCAATCTTCTGGAACTGCGAGCAATCTTCCTTGCCCTCACAGTCTTCCATACCCTCCTTGCCAACCTAACTGTCCTAGTTCAGACAGACAATCAGGTGGCCATGTTTTATATCAACAAACAAGGAGGGACGGGCTCTCTGTCGCTTTGCAACGAAGCTCTCAGATTATGGGCCTTCGCCAGAGAGCACCAAATTCATCTTCTGGCAGTATATCTTCCAGGAGTTCAAAACTCTCGGGCAGACAGACTCAGTCGAGTTCTGCTTCCACACGAATGGTCCCTACATATGGACCAGATACGCAGAATCTTTCAGGAATGGGGGACCCCGGACATAGACCTCTTTGCAAGTCCGTGGAATGCCAAACTTCCCCGGTTCTGTTCCAGGACTCCGTGTCAGGGAGCTCAGGCCAACGATGCCTTTCTCCTGCATTGGGGTCAGGAGTTCCTGTACGCTTTTCCACCCATTCCTTTGATTCCCAAGACTCTGTTCAAAATTCAGAGGGATCACGGATCCATGATCCTCATTGCTCCACGCTGGCCACGCCAAGTGTGGTTCCCTCTCCTTCTACAGCTCTCCCAGGGCTCCTCCCTGGACCTGGGAGCTGCACCAGACCTTCTGTCTCAGGAGCAGGGGACTTTGTGGCATCCAAACCCCAAGTCCCTACATCTCCGAGCTTGGTTACTGAAGGCTTAAGCCTTCAAGAGTTTAATCTTTCTCAACCAGTGAAAGATATCCTTTATGCCTCTAGGAAACCCTCTACCAGGCATTCCTATGCTTTCAAATGGAAACGTTTTTCCATTTGGTGTGCTCAACAGGGTCTTGACCCTCTGGCACTTCCTTTGAATTCTCTACTAGACTATCTCCTGCATATTTCCAATGCAGGCCTCAAGACGAATTCAGTACGAGTCCATTTAAGTGCTATTACAGCATCCTTAAAACCTATAAATGGACAATCTGTTTCCTCTCATCCTCTTATTGCAAGATTCATGAGAGGCCTAACCCTCACTAAGCCTCCCATCCGGCCTCCTCCGGTAGCATGGGACTTGAATTTAGTTCTGGGTCAACTTATGAAGCCACCCTTTGAGCCATTGGTATCTACCTCCCTGAAATTTCTTTCTTGGAAGGTCCTTTTCCTTATTGCGGTCACTTCGGCTCGCCGCATCAGTGAACTGCAGGCTTTGGTGGCAAATCCACCTTATACCAGATTTCATCAGGATAAGGTGGTCCTTAGGACGAATCCCCACTTTATGCCTAAAGTGGTCTCGCCTTTTCATCTTAATCAAGAGGTATATCTACCTGTCTTTTTTCCGGCTCCTCATGCATCCAGTGCAGAGAGGAACCTTCATACTCTTGACTGTAAAAGAGCTCTCGCCTTTTACCTCAATCGAACTCAGCCACATCGAAAGTCTTCTCAGCTTTTCGTGGCTTTTGATCCTTCTCATTTGGGACTTCCAGTCACCAAACGCACACTTTCCAACTGGATTGCTCAGTGTATTTCCTTTGCTTACCAGAGTAAGAACATATCTCTGGAAGGCCATGTCACAGCTCACAATGTGAGAGCCATGGCCACTTCTATGGCTCATCTCCACTCTGTATCCATAGATCAGATCTGTCGAGCAGCCACTTGGGCCTCGGTACATACCTTCACAGCCCATTACTGCTTGGACAAGGACTCCCGCCGGGATGCCTTGTTTGGTCAGGCTGTCCTCAAACACCTGTTCCATACTTAAACAACTCCTGCCCACCTTCCCAGAATGGATGCCTGAGATCCATCCGAAGATGGTTACCCTTGGAGGGGGATCTCCCAGGCATCTCAGCTAGGGAGTCCCCATATGTGATGACTTATTCCTGCTTGTTCCTAGAGATAGCACAGTTACTTACCTGTAACAGGTGATCTCTGGGAACAGCAGGAATTAGTCATCACAACCCACCCACCTCCCCTAGGAGTTGTCTCTCTATTCCTCTATCTTCCTGTCCTCTCTCTCTCTATTGTCTCAGCTTTAAACTCGAACTGAGGAGAGCTGGTCAGGAAGGCGGGAAGGCAGCGCGCATGTGCAGTGGGAGGCCCCAAAAGCTTTTCATTTGAAAAGCTGGGGAGCTTTCCCGCGCAGGCTCCGTCGGTACCGACGTACCCATATGTGATGACTAATTCCTGCTGTTCCCAGAGATCACCTGTTACAGGTAAGTAACTGTGCTTTCTTCTCCTTTACCACTATGTAAAGTTTCTTATCCGTTAGAATAGGAATGTTCCAGGTGATCATAACCTCTTCATTCTCTGTTATTCTCTCAGGGTCATGATCCCAGTGCTTTTTATGGACAGCGCTGTTTTAGTGTTTACAGAGTTTCCAGTGGAGGAGGCGTGCTACTTTGTTGTGTCTTTCTATATAGAAATTTTCCAAAGTCAGAACTTCACAGCCTGCTATTAGGTGAGTCACGTTTTCCAGCCCTTTCTTACAGTATCGGCAGATGTCTGTTGTGCCAGTTTTTTCAATACTCGCCGTAAACGATCTCGTCCATAATCTGCTGTCCTGGGCTGCAATCAATCTTTCATCCTTTGGTTTCAATTCACCTCTCTTCAACCATTCATGTATCTATTCTTGATCGACAAAAGGTTCTTGGAGTAACACTCTGTATTTTCCACTGTATTTGTGCATTTCCCACTTGTATTTCCTTGCCTACTGATCTAAATCTTTGAAGAGATTTTTTTTTCTCTAGTTTTGTGAATTCTGTTAATTCTTTCCCCATGCATGCCTATGGGTTCTCACTCATTCCTTCTAATCATCGGAACGCTTGTCCAAGTTTGATGATGGAAACAGATTCTGGACGTTTACTTTGATATTTCAGCACTTTTTGCATATTTGGATCAGATGATGCTGTCAGATAGGCTTGGAGGCCTATGATAGTAGCTCTGTAGATGTAGTCAATATATATAAATTCTAGCCCTCCTTCAGCTCTAGGAATGTACAATCTTGGCATACACTGATTCTTGTAAATAACTTTGTGAGCTTGGAGGAGTTTTCTTATTCACACATCCAGTTTTTCAAGATCTTTATGAGGCCAATCCACAATCCCAAAACTGTATGAGAGTACAGGAATTGCAAGCTGATTTATGGCTTGTATCTTATTTTGTGATGTTAAAGCACTTTTCAATAACCATTTTCATTTCCTGTAATATTTTTTACTGATCTTCTCTCTCAATAGTTTCTACTTGAGTGGCATTCCTTCCTCTATTCCGAGATACTTATATACCCCTTCCTGGTCAAAGTCCTTGATGTCGCAACCCTCAGCAAGGGGAATGTTTTCAATTTTGCTCAATTTTCCTCTGAAAAAGGTTGCCTTAGAACACTTGTCAAGGCCAAAAGTCATCCTGATGTCATCAGAAAAGCTTTTTATCACATGAAGTTGCTCTGCTAATTGTTGGACGCTGGAACTGTAGAGCTTCAGATCATCTGTAAATAGCAGATGGGAAGTTGCTTCTGGTTTGGTACTGTCTTTAGAATTCAGGCTAAATCCATACCCCAAAGAGTTGATGAGAGCAGTCATTGGATTAAGCACCAAACAACACAGAAGTGGCGACAGGTAATCTCCCTGAAATATTCCTGGCTGGATCTTAATGTTAGGAATGATGTACTGACCATCTTCATATCTCAAAAAGAATGTGGATTGCCACATTGTCATATTGAAATTAATGTACTCTATCAAACCAGAATTTATTTTATACATTTCAAGGCAATGTATTTTATTTTATTTATTTAACAGGTTTTTATATACCGCTTTATCATTTCAATCAAAGCGGTTTACATTGTAACTTAAACTTGATAATGTACATTAAACAGGGATATTGATAACTTGAATTTTTCTGAGGCAGTGGAGGGTTAAGTGACTTGCCCAAGGCCACAAGAATTGCTAGTGGGAATCGAACCCTGGTCTCTGGGTTCCCAAGCCAATGCTCTAACTATTAGGCCACTCCTCTACTCCAAGAGTGGGATGCTGATAAAAACTTTCTTATAATCAATCCATGCTATGCTGAGATTTCTTCCTTTCTTTGCACTGGCCATAATGGTCTTATTCAGCAATAATTGGTCTTTGGTTCCATATATTCCTCTCTTATTCCCCTTTTGGTCTATCACCATGATGTTATTGAGCTCGATGTGATCATATATTCAGTCTGCATCTATCGCAGTAAACAGCTTATAGATTGTAGGTAAACGGGTTATTGGTCTATAATTTTTAGGAAAGTTAGTCGGGTCTTCCTTTGGAAGGAGGAAAGTACTTCTTGTAGTAAGCCCATTGTGGTGTTAAGTCTGGTTCCTCGAACAATTGATTTTTGCAGTTTGCCACATCTTGGTGGAGTGATGTATCTCCAGGAACAAGCAGGAATGTAGTCATCACATATGGGTATCGTCGGTACCGACGGAGCCTGCGCGGGAACGCTCCCCAGCGTCCAATTATAAAGCTTTTGGGAGCATCCCACAGCGCCTGCATGCTGCCTTCCCGCCTTTCCCAACTGCCTCTCTCCAGTTCTTCTTTTTCCGCGGAGCCAGCAGGTCGTCGTTCCTGTCACCGCAGAAGAATTCTTCTTTATTTCTTTTTTGTGGTCACGTCTGCCTTCCTCGACGCTTTACCGGTACCGCCGGTTTTTTCTTCTTATTTTCTGTCCTTAAAAAAAAATATATATATATATATTCTACATTTTTCCTATTTTCTTCAGGTGCATGCGCCTTTTTGGGCCTTAGGCCCAAAAACATTTTCTTACAATGGAGAAACCTGCCTCAGGTTTCAAAAAGTGCACCAAGTGTGGCGGTACCATTTCCGTCACCGACACCCATGAATAGTGTCTAAAATGTTTAGGTCCTGAACACTCCATCACGGATTGTATGTCCTGCGCCATGATGTCTAAAAGAGGTCGGCAGAACCGAGCTGCTAAGCTCAGTACCCTGTTTCCCTCTGATGCAGCTTAGGTGGCATTGACGTCTTCCAAGGCTTCCTCTTCCTCCCGTGGATCTCAGGTAACTAAACATAAGTCCAGCCGGTCCTCAAAGGGTAGATCTCCTTCTAAGCATCGAGATGCCTCTGGCGTTGCCCTTGAGGATTCTGCACCGGCAAAATTGCCCCGGCGGGAGGCTTCGGCTTCCAAAGCACTATCGGAGCTCCATGGATGTTCTTGAGGCCTCGACCTCGGCAGAACTACTGGTGCCATGCTCTGGGGTACTGGCGGTCTTCTCCTGTACCGACATCCAGGCATCGGCAGCGTCGATAGACCAGAGATTCCTGGCTATTGTGCGCAGTCTGGCGGCTCTCCTTGCAGCATCGATGCCCTTGGAACCGCGACAGACAATTCGGCCGGTACTGGCCCCGGCATTGGTATCAGTACCGGTACCGATAGCATCGGCATCGGTGTCTGCTTTGCTGATACCCAGTCATCCTATGCTCTCCGGTACCGATACCCCGGTACCGGTTACTCCCGGTACCGACTTCGGTCGGTACGGGTATCGGGCTTTTCAAGAGCATCCAGACAGACGGTACTTCGAGTCCTCAGACGAATCTGAGGATTCTGACAGTTCTGTCGATGCAGGAATGCTTCTTCCAGAGGAGCCCTCCTCCCCTAAGCGCAGGATGTCTCCTCCAGAGGATATTTCCTTCCAGGATTTTATCAGGGAGGTGGCTCAGGGTCTGTCCATTACTGTGGCCCCTGAAACAGAGCCAAGGGCCAAGGAGTTGGAAATTCTACAATATCCCAAAACTCCTAAGGAGGCAGCTACCTTGCCCATTCATGAGATTTTATATGATCTCATGTTAAGGATGTGGGAGACACCTCTTACCACCTCTCCTCATTCTCGCAGATATGTATCGAGTCCCTCCTTTTCCTGGTTTCCAAAAGACTCAGCTTCCTCACCACTCTATTGTAGTGGAATCAGCTATGAGAAGGATCAAGAGTGCAAAGAGGCATGCCTCTAATCCTCCAGGACGTGAGTGCAGAACCCTGGATGCTTTTGGACGTCGGGTCTTCCAAGCTTCCATGCTTTCTGCCAGGATCAATTCCTATAGTCTCTACATGGGAATTTTCCTGAAGGAGGTCACAGATGATTTAGAAGCTTTAAGTCCTATTCTTCCTGAGGAATTGAAGACAGGATTTTCTCACTTTGGTCAAACATGCCCAAGATGTTTCTAAATTTGCCAACCGTGCAGCCTTTGACTGCTTTGAGTGCATAAGCAGGACCTCTGCTATTGCCATAGGTGCATATAGAATTGCTTGGTTCCAGGCATCTGATCTGGAGCTCTGGGTACAAGACAAATTGGGAAACATCCCTTGTACTGGTGAAAACCTGTTTGATAGAGATTGGCAGGAAAAAGCCAATGAGATGGATGCTGAAAATTCCACCTTGGATAGATTATCCAAGTCCACAGCTGATCCTGCTAGAAAGAAATCTTTCAAGAAACCATTCTTTTCTAAGAAGAAAAGATATTATCCTGCCTATGCTCAGCAGGCACGTTCAGCAGGTCACTTTGTCAAGAAGGGTCAGCAACACCCAAACAGAAGAAAGCAAAGACTGCTAAGACTCAGCCGTCACAGCAGTCTCAGCCTCCACAAAGCCTTTGACTTTCAGCTAGAGAACTTAGCCTTCCTGGCTCTCGGGGGACCAGAGCCTTCCACCATTCCAGGAAGGTTATGTCACTTTGCCCCCAGATGGGGGCAGATAACAGCAGAGCATTGGACACTCTCCATCATAAAGGAGGGGTACAAGCTTCATTTTTCAAGCATGCCCCCTCACACAATAGTAAGGCAGTTCAATTCTCCGACCTCTCTCATCAACCTGTTAGGGCAGGAGGTCGCTATTCTTCTTGCCCAAGGGGCAATAGAAGAAGTACCCATTCATCAGCAGCGTACAGGGTTCTACTCCCCTTTTTTCCTTATTCCAAAGAAAACAGGGGGATAAAGACCTATCTTAGACCTCAGAGAATTGAACAAATTCCTTGTCAAAGAGAAATTCAAAATGATTTCTCTCAGGTCTCTGCTGCCATACCTTCAGAGTCAGGATTGGCTTTGTTCTCTAGATCTCAAGGATGCGTACACCCATGTCCTCATCCATCCAACCCACAGAAGGTTCCTTCGGTTCCTTTTTCAAGGAAAGCACTACCAATACAGGGTGCTTCCTTTTGGCCTGGCCTCAGCACCAAGGGTGTTCACAAAATGCATGGCTGTCGTAGCAGCATTTCTCCGCACTCTAGGGATATTCGTCTTCCCCTACTTAGACGACTGGCTCATTTGAGCCCCAACAGAGTCAGAGGCCAGGAGGACTTCTCTATCCTGCACAATGCGTATCCTTCAGTATTTGGGTCTTGTAATAAACATCCCAAAATCCAGTCTAACTCCCACTCAGTCTTTAGAGTTCATAGGAGCTTTGCTGGACACCAGAAAGGCAAGGGCCTATCTCCCTCAGACCCGCTGCCTTCGCATGGTGCAGTTAGCTTCTCAAGCAGTGCTAAAGCCTCATCTCACTGCTCGAGAAATGTTACAACTACTAGGCCACATGGCATCTACTGTACATGTTTATTTATTTATTTAACAGTATTTCTATACCGCCTTATCCTAGAATCAAGGCGGTGTCACAGCAATACAATCAAAAGTAGTGGATGTGTATTTCATGCAGTGAAAGAAATGACATGATTTGCGTGTAAGAAGTTAGTGTGTTAGATTAGGTTGAACTATGTACATTTTGCGCTATGGTACAGCATGAGCTATAATACAATGTTCTATACAATTAGGGTTTAAGATATATTATGTGCCGTTGAACAATTTCTTAACAGGGTTGGGAGGGGTAAGTTGGTGGTTCCTGTTAGTATGATTAAGTGACATGTCCGTAGTGTTCTATGAAGAGCGTTGTCTTCAGCTGTTTGAGGAAGTCTTTGAGGTCCGTTGTCGATCTCAGTTTGTCTGGGAGGGAGTTCCATATTGTTGGGGCAGCCAGGGAGAGGGCTCTCTCTGTGGTGTCCTTGCATGTTTTTCTGAAGTCACTCGGGGTGTTGACTCTGTTGGAGGTTCCTTTTCTTCTTGGGCGAGTGCTGGTGTCTGGTTGTATGAGGATGTGCAGGCTGTTGGCTGAAGTGTGGTGTTTGATCTTGAATATGTTTATGATTGTTTTGTATTTGATGCGTGAACTGATTGGGAGCCAGTGTAGGTCTTTCAGAACAGGAGTAATGTGTTCATGTCTTGTTGAACCAGATATTATGCGGGCTGCAGTGTTTTGTGCTAGTTGTAGTGGTTTGAGTGTTTGTTTTGCTAGCCCCCAGGTAGATGGGGTTGCAGAAGTCCAGTAAGGGAGTAATTAGAGCTTGGCATATGGTGCGGAAGTGCTCTGTGGCGAGGAGGGGTTTAAGTCTTCTGATGATTCTCATCCTGTAGTATGCATCTTTTATTGTTTTGCTTACGTGTGTCTTGAGATTCAGTTCGTTGTCCAGGGTCACTCCGAGGTATTTTACTTCCGATTTCATTGGTATGGTTGTGTTTTGTACTCTGATGTCCGGTGGGTGGATGAAGTCTGGGTTGCGAGTGATTATTAGTGCCTCCGTCTTGCTGTAGTTGATTGCGAGGTTGTTGTCTTTACACCATCTTGTCATTTGTGTGAGGCAGTCAGTTATTTTAGAGTAGTCTGGGTTGTCAATTGAGATAGGCGTGTATATCATAATATCATCTGCATAGATTGTGTATTGAATGCTGTTCGCTTTCAGGATGTCGCATATTGGCTGGATGTATATGCTGAACAGAAGTGCCGAGAGGGCGGACCCTTGAGGCACTCCTTGGAGGACTTTTATGGGTTGAGACGTGTTGTGGCCTACCTTGACCTGTATCTGCCTGTCGGTTAGGTATGATTGGAACCATTTTAATGTGGTACCATGAAGCCCAATTTTCTTTAGTCTTTCCAGGAGAGTTTGGTGGTCTACTGTGTCGAATGCTGAAGAGATGTCAATGAAGATCATTAGGATACCTTTTTTGGTGTTTTCTATGATTCGGAGGATGTTGTCGAAGAGCTAGATCAGCAGTGTTCCCTATGCTCGCCTCCATATGAGGGCAGCCCAGTGGACTTTATCCACTCAATGGACCCAGGCATCAGGATGCCTGTCAAACAAAATAGCAAACACAAGTCGCCTTATTTTGTCCCTCCAGTGGTAGAAGTCTACTCAAAACCTGTTGCTGGGGTCCCCTTTTCAACAACAACAATGGGTGGGGTAGCTCATCTGCAAGACCTCTCCACCCAGGGCACCCAGGAGAGTCATCTACATATCAATCTCTTGGAGCTCAGAGCAATCTTCTTTGCTCTGCGAGTGTTCCACACCCTGCTTAGCTACAAGACAGTCCTCATTCATACGGACAATCAAGTAGCCATGTTCTATGTGAACAAGCAGGGGGGAACAGGCTCTCTGTCGATTTGCAACGAAGCTTTGTAAGTATGGGCCCTCGCCAGAGAGCATCAGATTCATCTTCTGGCAGTGTATCTTCCAGGCATTCAAAACTCTTGGGCAGACAGACTCAGTCGAGTTCTGCTTCCACATGAGTGGTCTCTGCATGCAGACCAGGTGGCCAAGATTTTTCAACTTTGGGGAACCCTGGACATAGACCTCTTTGCAAGTCCGTGGAATGCCAAACTTCCCCGGTTCTGTTCCAGAATTCCAGCTCAGGGGGCTCAGGCCAGGGATACTTTCCTCCTTTACTGGGGGTCAAGACTTCCTGTATGCCTTTCCACTCATTCCCCTACTTCCCAAAACCCTGTTCAAGCTTCAGAGAGACAGAGGCTATATGATTCTCATAGCTCCACATTGGCCACGGCAAGTGTGGTACCCTCTGCTTCTACATCTCTCTCAAGCTCCCTCCCTGGAGTTAGGGTCTGCCCCAGATCTCCTGTCTCAGGAGGACGGAATGTTATGGCATCCCAATCCCCAGTCTCTGCATCTCAGGGCTTGGTTGCTGAAGGCCTAGATCTCCATGATCTTAATCTCCCTCAGCAAGTAAAAGATATTCTTTTTGCTTCCAGGAAACCTTCCACAAGATGCTCTTATGCTTTCAAGTGGAAAAGGTTTACCATATGGTGTTCGCAAAAGGGTCTTAACCGCCTTGCGATACCTCTGGAATCATTGCTGGAGTATCTCCTTCATTTATCCAATGCAGGTCTTAAGACTAATTCAGTAAGAGTCCATTTGAGTGCTATTGCAGCTTCCTTTAAGCCTCTAAATGGACAGCCTATTTCCTCTCATCCTCTTATAGCAAGATTTATGAGAGGCCTTCTTCTAACTAAGCCTCCCATTAGGCCACCACTGGTGGCATGGGACTTAAGCCTGGTTCTTGGGCAGCTCATGAAGCCACCTTTCGAACCTTTAGCTACTACCTCCTTGAAATTCCTTTCTTGGAAGGTTATCTTTCTCATTGCAATCACATCAGTACGCCGCATTAGTGAGTTGCAAGCGCTAGTAGCTGACCCACCTTATACAAGGTTCCATCATGACAAGGTAGTCCTTAGGACTCATCCACACTTTATGCCAAAGGTGGTCTCGCCATTTCTGTGTTTTTTCCAAGGCCTCATGCATCAAATGCAGAGAGGAATTTTCATACCTTGGACTGTAAAAGAGCTTTAGCCTTTTCTCCAGGACCAAGCAGGAAGTCAGTCCTCACATATGGGTGACGTCGGCGCCGACAGAGCCCTCGCGGAGCAATTTCCCCAGCTTTCAAAGAAAGCCTTTGGGAATTGCAGCGCGCATGCGCGGTCCCCTTCCCGCCCAAGGGAGCCATCTTGCTCAGTCTTCTTTTTTCTGCGGAGCCCTACAGACGCTGTTTGTGATCACCGCTGAAAAAGTTGATTTTCTCTCTTATTTTTTATTCTTTTTCGGTTCGACGCCGGATCCTTTCCCGCACGGACCCGCTATGCCGGTATCGGGTCCGTTTCTTTATTTTTCGGTTTTTTGTCCTTCGTGACAAGCGTTCGCGCCATTTTTTCCTTTTCACTGGCAGCCCTGTCTTTTGACCTCGCAGGGGCCCTTTTTCCCTCGATGGCTGCCAGCGGGTTTAAGAAGTGTGATCGCTGTAAGAAACTCATGTCTCTTACCGACACACACGACTGCTGCCTCCGCTGCCTCGGACCCGATCATGACCCGATGATCTGTGGTCCGTGTGGCAAGATGTCCTCAAAAGCATTGAGGAGTCGGCAGCATCAACGAGAACGAATCTTCTCTGACTCCGCGTCCGGCCGGGCCCAGACCTCGTCAGAGGCTTCGACGTCCCGGGACTCCGGTCCTGAGCATCGTCGGAGTTCCTCTGAGCGGGGGTCTCCTACTCAGGAACATCATAGGAAGAAAACACCCGCGAGGGCGGCGTCGGTGGATGCTCCTAGTTCCTCGAGGGCCAGGTCGCATAGCCCCGACAGCCATCCCGGGTCCTCGGAGTCGGAGAGGCCTTCGAAACATCCTCGTCTCGAAATGGAGTCGCCTGGACACGTGAGTACTGTGGTCCTCGTGGACTCGCTTCCGAAGGAGCTGACGTCGGGTCCGACGCCGTCGGGGCCCGAGTCAGGGGCTGCTGGGTCTCCTGAGCTTGGACTCAGGTTGACGGCCTTGGAGAGCAGTTTGGCTGCCTTCATGGACCAGCAGCGGGCATTGATCACTGGCCTTGCCAATGCGTCTGCCCCGGCCACCGGGATGTCGACGTCCAAGTCGACCCCGGAGACCGAGCCGATCCTCGAGTCCATCCGAGCTCGAGTCGATCCTCGGTCGCGGTCTCCCTCGGCCTCCCGTTCGGGACCGAGGTCGTCGATGCTGACTCCTTCGGCGTCGGGGCGGAGGGCATCGGTGCCCGCCCGACCGGATCCACTCGAATCCTCCTCCGAGGAGTCCGACTGGAAATCGGAAGACGAAGAGTCCCCTGGTAGTTTTCGGACTCGGTGTGTCCCATCGGACTCGCCCGACTCCGAACCTCGGAGACGGTCCCCCCCCCCCCCCAGAGGACACCCGGTTCTCGGACTTCATGCGGGATATGGCCAAGGCCTTGGCGGAGCCTCGAGCCGAGGAGCTCGTTGCCCTCCAGTATGATTCTCCCCCGAAGGAGGCCTTTACTGTACCGGTTCCTCCGATGCTGGAACGACTTCTCTTCCGCATGTGGGAGAACCCGGCGTCGGCGCCGGTGTTAAGCAAGCGGGTCGATTCCATTTATCGAGTCCGCAAGAGCCCCGGCTTCCAAAAGGCACAACTACCGCACCATTCCATGGTGGTGGAATCGGCCATACATAGACTCAAGAGTCAAAAAATGCACTCCTCGGTGCCTCCCGGCAGGGAGGCCCGGAGCCTGGATGCCCTCGGTAGAAAGTGTTTCCAGGGCTCTATGCTTGCTTGTCGAGTCCAGATGTACCAGCTCTATATCGGCATGTATCTCCGAGATCTGGCAAAGGAAATTGCCGGGTTCTCAGCTGGTCTCTCCGAGGAACCTTTGCAGAGGTTCCAAGCCTTGTCCACTGGGATTCGAGAGTGCTCGAAGTTTATCTCTCGAGCAGCCTACGATGGCTTCGAAGCATCGGCTCGAGTAGCCGGAGCCGGCATCGGTGCCCGCCGACAGGCTTGGCTTCAGTCATCCGACCTCGAGCCATGGGTCCAGGACAAGTTGGTCGATGTCCCCTGCAGAGGTGAAAACCTCTTTGGCAAACCCATGGCTGAAAAGGCTGCACAAATCGAGACCGAGACTCTGACCAGAACTAGGCTGTCCAGAAAAACCTCTGCCCCTTCTCAGAAGAAGAAGGGCTCGGGGAAAAAGCCCTTTTACCCGAGGAAGGCGGCTGCCTATAAATACTACCCTCAGTATCAGGCCTTAGCAGCTCCCCAAAAGGGTCAGCAGGCCAAGGGACGGGGTAATGGGTCCCGTAGGCAGCAGGCCCCCAAGCTCACTACGCCGGCCCCTGCTCATCAGGGTGGGGGATTTTGGCTCCATCAGCATAGCCTCTTCCCCTCAGCTGGTTTCTCTCAGCACAGGAGGCCGGCTGGTCCACTTTGCCCACAGGTGGTCAGCCATCACATCAGATACCTGGGTACTTCATATAGTTCAGAAAGGCTATCTTCTACACTTTCACCAGGTACCTCCCTCCTACTTTCCAGGGGAGCCTCCAAGACTCCCTCTGCACAGGGACTTACTCCTTCAGGAGTTGGCAAGTCTTCTTCAGGAACAGGCTGTGGAACCGGTGCCCCACCTCCTGAGAGGTCACGGCTTTTATTCCAGGTACTTTCTGATACCAAAAAGAACAGGAGGCCTCAGACCCATCCTGGACTTGCGAAACCTCAACAAGTTCCTGGCAAGGGAAAAGTTCAAGA
Organism: Ichthyophis bannanicus; assembly: GCA_033557465.1. Classification (NCBI taxonomy): domain Eukaryota; kingdom Metazoa; phylum Chordata; class Amphibia; order Gymnophiona; family Ichthyophiidae; genus Ichthyophis; species Ichthyophis bannanicus. The sequence continues at coordinate 421,059,121 of CM066031.1, read as the reverse complement.
TGCTTTCCCTTGGAATCCTGCTGCCCTACCTCCAGCAGGGAGACTGGCTATGCTCCTTAGATCTAAAGGATGCCTATACTCACATCCTCATTCATCCAGACCACAGACATATCTCAGATTTGTTGTGGGAGGAAATCATTACCAGTACAGAGTCCTGCCCTTTGGCCTATCCTCCGCCCCCCGGGTTTTCACCAAATGCCTGGCAGTGGTGGTGGCCTATCTCAGACTTCAAAGCCTTTTTGTGTTTCCATACCTGGACGACTGGCTCATCCGGGCCCAGTCTTCCCAAGAGGCCACTCAAGCCACTCATCGCACTGTGTCTCTGCTCCAGCACTTGGGCTTTGTCATAAACTTCGCAAAGTCCACTTTGCTCCCCTCTCAAGATCTCGAATTCATCGGCGCAAGGTTAAGCACACTTCAGGCGCGGGCCTTCCTGCCTCTGGACAGAGCCCACAGGCTCATGAATCTCGCCAGCCACTTTCGCAGCAATTCCCTGGTCTCTGCCAGGCAATTTCTGAGACTGCTCGGCCATATGGCTTCCACGGTCCATGTGACCCCCAATGCCCGCCTGAACATGCGACCTGCCCAGTGGTGCCTTCGCACGCAATGGCATCAGGCCACGGGGAGCCTGACGGACTCAGTACAAGTCTCGGACCTACTGGTCTCTTCTCTGCGGTGGTGGCTTCATCTGCCAAACCTAGTACTGGGAGTGAATTTTCAATCTCCTCCTCCTTCTCAGGTACTAATAACCGATGCTTCTCTCCTGGGATGGGGAGCACATTGCCAAGGGACATGTACTCAAGGCCTCTGGATTCCTTGGGAGTCTGCGCAGCAGATAAACTTCCTGGCGCTCAGAGCCATCCGCCTAGCTCTGAGAGCCTTCTCCCACCTCACTTCTCACCAGTCTGTACTGGTCCAGACAGACAATCAAGTAGCAATGTTCTACGTGAACAAACGAGGAGGCACAGGCTCCTTCCTTATCTGTCAGGAGGCACGACGGCTGTGCTCTTGGGCAGTCGGTCACGGCATACTCCTCAAAGCGGTCTATCTCCCAGGTCAAGAAAATTACCTGGCAGACAAACTAAGCAGGATCCTCCAACCACACGAGTGGAGATTGGTTCTATTAGTGGTTCAGCAGATCTTTCTCAAGTGGGGACTCCCCACCTTGGATCTGTTTGCCAGTCCTCTGAACCGGCAACTACCCAGATTCTGCTCTCGACAACCGCATCCTCTCAGAGTAGCGCCGGATGCTTTTCTGATTCCATGGTCCACAGGCCTCTTGTATGCCTTTCCTCCCATGCCGCTGGTGTCTCGAACGCTCTTCAAAGTTCTCCGAGACAAAGCCTCGCTGATCCTAGTAGCTCCCCGGTGGCCGAGACAACCTTGGTTCCCGCTTCTAATGCAGCTGGCGGTGGACACTCCTCTTCCTCTGGGGTTTCAACCAGATCTCCTGACACAAGACCACGGGTCTCTCCTACACCCCAACCTCCGGTCCCTTCATCTGATGGCCTGGCTGCTGAAAGGGTAGTCCTTGCTCCCCACCTGCTGCTTCGGGAGGTGGAAGAGGTCATCTTGGCCTCCAGGCAGCCCTCCACCCGGAAGTCCTACGCTCTTAAGTGGCGTCGCTTCTCCGTGTGGTGTGCTCAGCAGTCTGAAAATCCCTTCTCCTGCTTGGTGGCAGTGGTCTGGCAATATTTGCTTTACCTCTCCAATCTGGGCCTTAAGTCCAACTCTGTCAGAGTCCACCTCAGTGCTCTCTCTGCACATCACGCACCGGTAGATGGCAGGCCTCTCTCCAACCACCCTTTGTTGGCTCGTTTTCTCCGAGGCCTCCTTCTGCTTAAGCCTCCTTTGCGTCCACCAGCCCCTGAATGGGATCTGAATGTGGTCTTGCAGCGGATTACCTGTCCGCCCTTTGAACCTATGGCTACCTGCCCTCTTCATTTTCTTTCTTGGAAAACCTTGTTCTTGGTAGCCCTTACCTCTGCTAGGCGTGTTAGTGAACTGCAGGCCCTAGTGTCTGATCCTCCTTACACTAGGTTCTACAGGAATAGGGTGGTCTTACGGACTCACCCTAAGTTTCTTCCAAAAGTGGTTTCTCCTTTTCATCTCAACCAGGAGGTGGTTCTTCCGACCTTCTTTCCCAGGCCGCACTCCAGCCGGGCTGAAATGGTCCTGCATACCCTGGACTGTAGGAGGGCCTTGTCCTTCTACCTTGTCCGTACGCGGGAGCATAGGAGGGCTGTTCAGCTCTTCGTTTCTTTTGACCCCAATAACTTGGGGCTACCTGTCTCCAAGCGTACTTTGTCCATATGGGTTGCTGACTGTATCGCTTGGGCTTATGGGGCAGCCGGCCTCTCGTTGGAGGGTCGAGTCACGGCTCATCGTGTTAGGGCGAAGGCTGTGTCAGTGGCACACCTCCGCTCTGTTCCATTGGCAGACATCTGCCGGGCCGCTACTTGGTCTTCAAGCCAGACTTTTGCGGCACATTACTGCCTGGAGAGGGAGTCCCGCAGGGACAGTGCTTTCGGTCAGGCAGTCCTCCATAATCTCTTTGAGGTTTAGGCAACTCCTACCCTCCGGCCCTGGTGTTGGGCTACCGGTCGGGGGCGTTTTCAGAGAAGATTCCTTCCTTCTATACTGCTGAGCTAGAGGGAGCTCATTTTTGTGCTTGAGGTCTCCGGTAGCCTTAAGCTTGGGAGTCCCATATGTGAGGACTGACTTCCTGCTTGGTCCTGGAGAAAGAGTAGTTACTCACCTGTAACAGGTGTTCTCCAGGAGCAGCAGGAATCAGTCCTCACAACCCTCCCTCCTCCCCTTGGAGTTGCAGTCCTATCATTTCGTTTTTGCTAATTTTTTTGCTGTCTTTTAGCTATGTCATCAGACTGAGCAAGATGGCACCCTTGGGCGGGAAGGGGACCGCGCATGCGCGCTGCAATTCCCAAAGGTTTTCTTTGAAAGCTGGGGAAATTGCTCCGCGAGGGCTCCGTCGGCGCCGACGTCACCCATATGTGAGGACTGACACCTGTTACAGGTGAGTAACTACTCTTTACTTACAAAGAACACAGCAACATAGAAAGTCCTCTCAACTCTTTGTTGCTTTTGATCTTTCTCATTTGGGACTTCCAGTCTCCAAGAGAACACTGTCTAACTGGATTGCTCAGTGTATTTCCTTCGCCTATCAGAATAAGAACCTTTCTCTGGAGGGCCATGTCACAGCTCACAATGTGAGAGCCATGACAGCCTCAATGGCTCATCTGCACTCTGTGTCTATCGACGACATCTGTCGAGCAGCCACTTGGGCCTCGGTTCATACCTTCACAGCCCATTACTGCTTGGACAAGGACTCCCGCCGGGATGCCTTGTTTGGTCAGGCTGTTCTCCAACACCTGTTCCATACCTAATCAACTCCTACCCGCCATCCCTGGTAGGATGCCAGAGATCCATGGGTGGAAGTGGAGCCCTGTTCAGGGACACACAACTTCTGGGGTCTCTCCCTGGCACCTAAAGCTAGGGAGTCCCCATATGTGGTGACTACATTCCTGCTTGTTCCTGGAGATAGCATAGTTACTCACCTGTAACAGGTGATCTCCGGGAACAGCAGGAATTTAGTCCTCACAACCCACCCACCTCCCCTAGGAGTTGTATCTCTCTATCTATCTCTTTCCTTTCCCTCTCTCTCTCTTTGTCTCAGCTTTAAAACTCAGCAGGAGAGAGGCAGTTGGGAAAGGCGGGAAGGCAGTACGCAGGCGCTGTGGGATGCTCCCAAAAGCTTTCTAATTGGACCCTGGGGAGCGTTCCCGCGCAGGCTCCGTCGGTACCAACGATACCCATATGTGAGGACTAAATTCCTGCTGTTCCCGGAGATCATCTGTTATAGGTGAGTAACTATGCTTAACTGTTTAAGCCAAAGTTGGTTACTCCATCTTGGCCAGAGCTCTTCCAATTTGGGGCTCGTTTTAACCTGCTTTCCAGCTCTTCCTTTGTTACTACAGGCCATTCTATAGGTTTGATGTTTGTTTTTTCTAAATGCTTCTGTATGCTGGGTAACCATTCTGCTTTGTGATTGTGCTGTACAGGATCCTCATATAGCTTTCTCCGGAAGATTTCACTTTCAGCTTTGGTTGGAGGTGTTTTTACCATATTAATGCTCTTCCACAGTTCCTTGTAGAATTGTTTTGGGTTCTCTCTAAATAGTTTATTCTGATATCTTTCCTGTTTTCTTCATATCTTCCAAGTTTTTGCGCTTCTGCCGCTATTCTCAATTTATTGTTGGAACATATAAAATTCAGGTCTTCTGTTAAAGCAGCATGTCTTGGATGTTCCTTATTGTCTTTGATGATCTTAATCCTTTTAGATACCCATCCATCAGGGATACCTCTGCACGCAGTGACTGTGTTTTTCCTTCGATGCACTTTTTCCAAGGAGGAACTGTTATTGTTCTCTTTTTCTTCTGGCCTTGCACTCTATTTGGTAGTATTCTTACAGTAATAATTTTAGCTGCACAATATTATATTCACTTAATTCCAGTGATGTCAATAAATGGTCCCTTTATATTGTCTATGGCTTTGTTCATCTTAATTATCATACCTCTAGCCTTAGGTGTTAAATTTAGCTTGGGTAATCTTTCCCTTGCTTGGAACCCAGAATATTCATCTCTTTCCATACGCACTAGGAGTTCTATCTTGAATTCCAACACTTCTAGTTCTTTCTCTTCCCTTTCTTCTTCCTCCTTTGCTTCCTCCAATTCAGTTAATTTGTTGACCCTTCCTTTTCTGTGTCTTCCTTTCTTCTGGTACTCTCTCCTAGATCCTCTCCTCCCTGTATTTCTTTGTCCACGGAATCCCTTAGTTACTTCAGAATGATGTTATTCACATACTTCTTTTCTTTGATCTTTAAAATTAAAGATCTTAAATTTGCATCTGTTATTTTTTGCAGTTTTTCTAATGGCAATTTTCCTCTTTCTTCCAGCTTTTCACGGACTCTCTTTGTATACCCTCTTGATTTAAATATAGGGTTTGTAGCATAAAAATAGCAGTACATTATCTCCTCTTTATCTGCAGAATTCCACTTAACCCCGTAGTTAATCCTCTTTTTCATTAATTTCTGTGGTTTATCTCCTACCACAGTGGGTCAATGAATAAGCTCACCATGGCCTTTATCTGCGGCAGGGATGTTATTTGCATCTGCAGCACTTGCATTATTGCAACCACCATCGTTGGCCCTAGTGTGTAAACTACGGGTAGGCACCTTTTTTATCCTGGGCGACGTGCAGCCAGTATGTATTTTCCTTCTTCGTTCCTAACATACTTTAATTGTAGTGTCGCCTTGCTGAGATTTGATATGGATGTTATACAACAGGGTCACCATGTGAAGGTACTCAGCAAGACTTAAAGAGAGAATTTTATTCTCTCCCCCCTTTGACTCTGTGAGGGCTTCATTGGCGCCAGTGTTACCCATATGTGAGGACTGATTTCCTGCTGTCGCTGGAGAACACCTGTTACAGGTGAGTAACTACACTTTCTCCCTTGACTGCCATGAGAGAAAGATGATGCAAAATTATGTTGTCATTCATAATACATAAAATGCAGCTTTTAAAAATATTTTCTTTGGTTATTGTTTATTAAATGTCTACTGCTTTCTGACACTTAAAACCTTTGTATTATAGATAATTCCAGCAATATCTTGTGAAAACACTGATGAAATAATCTTGTCTTCTAGCTGCCTGCCATCAGATGGGGCCACTTATCGATGAAAAGCTGGAAGATATTGACAGGTACAGAAATAAACTAGCTTTTTTCTATATTCATATGAATTACTTTTTTAAAACATGACAATTTTTAATCTCTGTCAGTAGTATTTAGGTATCTTAACTCTTGAGCAAGAGGAAGTTAATTGCAAGCCAGACTGTGCTCCTCACTGAGCTAGCAGGCCTCCTCAAGAACAAGGCGGTGGAGCTGGTGCCCAAACACCTCTGGTGCAAAGGCTTCTACTCCAGATACTTCCTCATTCCCAAGTGCACAGGGGACCTCAGGCCCAACCTGGACCTACGGAACTTAAACAAATTTCTGGTGAGGGAGAAGTTAAAGATGTTCTTCCTTGGAACACTGCTGCCATACCTCAAGCAGGGAGACTGGCTAAGCTGCTGAGACCTGAAGAATGCTTTTATGCACATCCTGATCCATCCCAGCCACTGGCAGTACCTTTGGTTCGTGGTGGGAGGAGGTCACTCTGCGGGCTGGCGACCTCGCCAAGGGTCTTCACCAAGTGCCTAGCAGTTGTCATAGCCCATCTTCATCTCCAAGGGGCCTTCGTCTTTCCCTACCTGGACAGCTGGCTTATAATGGGAGGCACAGCTGCAGAGATACACCATGCCACTGAGTGCACCATCCATGTTCTACAGCATCTGTGGTTCATCAACTACCCCATATCCCACCTCTCTCTGGCTCAGTGCCTGGAGTTCATCAGGGCTCAACTGGACACCCCTCCAGGCCAAGGCTTTTCTCCCTTTGGAGAGGACAGAGTGCCTCAGGGTGCTAGCCACAGAGGTGCAGCACCACCGGTCAGTGCCCGCTCGCCTTCTCCGCCTGCTGGGCCACATGGCCTCCACTGTCCACTTGACCCCGTATGCCCACCTGCACATGAGGGCAACTCAGTGGTGCCTCCACTCCCAATGGACACAAGCCACGAGCAGGCTTCGAGACAGGGTGAAAGTGACCCGCCAGCTGGCGGATTCCCTCGACTAGGTGCAATCCCCCACAACCTTTGGGCTGGGATGACGCTCCAGGCACCCACCCCCCAGAGGGTCCTTACTATGAAGGCCTCCCTGCAGGGATGGGGAGCTCATTGTGAGGACCTCCGCACTCAGGGCAGTTGGTCCCAGATGGAGTGCCAATTGCAGATCAACCTCCTGGAGTTCCCGACGATATCTCTGGTTCTCCGAGCCTTTTGCCACCGGTTGCAGCACCTGTCAGTGTTGATCCAGATGGACAACCAAGTCGCAATGTTCTATGTCAACAAACAAGGAGGCACTGGGTCAAACTCACTCTGCCAGGAAGCAGTAGCCCTCTGCTTGTATGCGACATGCAATGGGATGCTACTGCGGGTGGTGCTCAGCCTGGACAGCACCCTAGCAGACAGGCTGAGCAGAGTCCTCCAGCTGCATGAGTGGCATCTGGACCACAGAGTGGCCTCCCAGCTTTTCTGACTATGGGGTATCCCCCTAGTAGACCTGTTTGTCAGCTCGGACAACAAGTTGTCCCACTTCTGCTCCCACCAGCTGCACCCGTCTCTAGTGGCAGCAGATGTGTTTCTCATTCCATGGACAGAAGACCGCCTCTACATCTTCCCGCCGACACCATTGGTCGCCAAGATCCTCTTCAAGGTCCAGCGTGACAAGGTATATCTGATACTGGTAGCCTCCCAGTGGCCCAGGCAACCTTGGTTTCCACTGCTTCTCAGCCTGTCAGCGTCCCCGATTCCCCTGGGCAGCACCCCGGGACCACTTTCACAGGAGGAGGGCTCTCTCCTGCACCCCATCCTGGGGTCCCTATTCCTCATGGCATGGCTGTTGAAAGGATAGCTCTAGTCCCCTTCAACCTACCATGAGACATGGAGGAGGTCCTTCTGGCCTACTTCAAAACCTCCAAGAGAAGGGCATGTGCCTTCAAGTGGTGCTGATTTTCTGTCTGGTGCGCCGAGAGGCAGGTGAACCCATTCTCCTGCTTGGTGCAACTGGTACTCAGTACCTACTCCACCTGTTCCAGGTGAGACTGAAGTCCAACTCATTCAGAATACATTTGAGTGCTATCGCGGTGCACCAGCACTCCGTCGAAGGCAAACCCCTCTCAGCTCAGCCCCTTGTTTACCATTTCCTGTGGGGCCTTATGTTATCCAAGCCCCCCGTCCACCTACCAACAGTGGAGTGGGATCTCAATGTGGTGTTCTCACAGCTCACTGGGCCACCGTTTGAGGCCATAGCTACTTGCCACGTGTGGTACCTCTCCTGGAAGGTTGCCTTTCTCATGGCAATCACCCGGCTTGCACGGTCAGCGAACTCCAGGCTCTGATGGCAGGGCCTCCCTACACGAGGTTCTATAAGAACAGAATAGTGTTCTGTGCACACCTCAAGTTTCTACCAAATGTGGTGTCTTCCTTCACCTCAATCAGGAAGTGGTGCTCCCCATCTTCTTCCCGAGACCTCATGCTAGCAAGGCGGACACCATGCTACATACCCTGGATTGTAAGAGGGTCCTGTCCTTCTATCTGCAATGAACTCGGAGTCACCAGAAAGTGCCTCAGCTTTTTGACTCCTATGACCCCAATCGACTGGGCTTCCGGTGACCAAGTGAATTCTGTCCACGTAGTGGCAGATTGCATTGCCCTCGTCTATGAGCAGGCTGGGATGTCACGGCACAATGTGTCGAGGCCTCGCTACCTCCGTAGCAAATCTGCATTCCGTACCTGTGATAGAAATCTGCCAGGCCACCACCTAGTCTTCAGTCCATACCTTTGCAGTGCACTACTGCCTGGAGAGGGAGTCCTGACAGGACAGCACCTTCGGCTAGGCCGTGCTCCATAATCTCTTCAGGATGTAGGCAGTGTCTGCCCTCTGATCCTTCTGTGTTCAGGCTACCAGAGTACTGGTTCCTCGTCAGACACTTGGGTCTTGCAAGATCTCTCAGTTGGGGCTGAACTGCTGCAGCTCACAGTTCAGCTTCTCTGGTCACCCGTGGCATTCGGTAGAGGTTTTTTGGTAGCCTGTAGCTGGGAGTCCCAAATGTGAGACTGACTTCCTGTTTGTTCCCGGAGAAAGTGTAGTTGCTCACCTGTAACAGGTCCTCACAACCCTTCCTCCTCCCCTTTTAATTTTGCCATCTTAGCTATGTCATTAGATTGAGGCAAGATGCACCCTTGGGCAGGAAAGGGACCTCGCATGCGTGGTGCATCTCCCAAAGGCTTTCTTTGAAAGTTGGGGAGATGCTCCTGCATGGGCTCTGTCAGAACCGATGTTACCCATATGTGAGGACTGATTCCTGCTGTCCCCGGAGAACACATGTTTCTCCACGATCAAGCAGGAAGTCAGTCCTCACATATAGGTGACATCGACGTCGATGGAGCCCCCATGCGGAGCATTTCCCCAGCTTTCTAAGAAAGCCTTTGGGAATACACCCACGCATGCGCGGTCCCCTTCCCGCCCAAAGGTGCCATCTTGCTCAGTCTTTCTTTTTCCGTGGAGCCCAACGGACGTGAGTCCGTGTCACCCGGAAAAGTTTGATTTTTTTTCTGCAATTTTCGCTCTCTTTTGTCCAGTTCGACGCCAGTTCCCCTTCCCGCCTGGGTTCAGTACGCCGGTATCGACCCGATCTCTATTTTTAGTTTTTTTGCCCTTCGTGGCACGCGTTCACGCTCTTTTTATTTTTCGCTGGAGGGCCGGTCTTTTGACCTCGCGGGGGCCCTTTTTTCCCCAATGGCCTCCAGTGGTTTCAAGAAGTGTGATCGTTGTAAGAAGCTCATTTCTCTTACCGACACACACGACTGCTGCCTGCATTGCCTCGGGCCGGACAATGATCCCAAGGTCTGTGTCCCATGTGGAAAAATGTCCACCAAGGCACTCAGAAGCCAGCAGCATCAGAAGGAGAGAATTTTTTCTGACTCTGCCTCCGGACGAGCCCGGACCTCGTCAGAGGCCTCGACGTCTCGGAAGTCTGACCCCAAGCTTCGTCGGGGTTCCTCTGAAAGGGGGTTCCCCATTTGGGAGCATAAGAGGAAGAGGAAGCTCGTGAGGGCAGCATCGAAGGATACCCCTGGTTCCTCAAGGGCCAGGTCCCAGACCCCTGACCGCCGCCCCGGGCCTTTGGAGCTGGAGAAACCACTTAAGGTGCCTCGTATAGAGCCGGAGTCCATCGAGCACGTAAGTCCTGTTGTCCTCGAGGACTCTTCTCCCAGGGAGCAGACGTCGGGCCCGGCGCCGTCGCCATGGCCCGAGTCGGTGGCTGCTGATTCTCCTGAGCTTGGACTCAGGCTGACAGCCTTGGAGTGCAGACTGTCTGCCTTCATGGATCAGCAGTGGGTGCTGATGGCCAACTTGATTGGTGCATCTGCCCTGACCACCGGGACGTCAACGTCTAAGTCGACCCCGGAGACCGAGCCGGTTCTCGAAGCCATGAAGGCCTGAGTCCGGACTCGGTCACGGTCCCCCGCGACCTCCCGTTCGGGACCGAGGGCGTCGATGCCGATGCCCCCAGCGTCGGGGCGGGTGCTACCGGAGCCTGCACGGTCAGAGCCCCTCGACTCTTCCTCGGATGAGTCTGCGTGGGAGACGGAGGACGAGGATTCCCCCGATACCTTTCGGACTCAGTGTGCCCCTTCGGACTCACCGCAGTCTGAGCCCGGAGTAGGTCCCCACCGGAGGACACCCGGTTCTCGGAGTTTGTAAGAGACATGACCAAGGCTTTGAATGTTCCTGCGGACCCCGAGGAGGAGCCTCGAGCCGAAGAGCTCGATGCCCTGCAGTATGACTCTCCCCCGAGGGAGGCCTTTACTGTGCCGGTTGCTCCGATGCTGGAACGGCTCCTCTTCCGAATGTGGGAGGCACTGGCCTCGGCGCCGGTTTTGAGCAAGCGGATCGATTCCATGTATCGAGTCTGAAAGAGCCCTGGGGTTCCAGAAGGCACAGCTGCCGCACCATTCTATGGTTGTGGAATCGGCCATGCATCGTCTGAAGAGCCAGAAGATGCACTCCGCAGTTCCCCTGGTAGGGAGGCCCGAAGCCTGGATGCCATCGGCAGAAAGTGCTTCCAGGGCTCGATGCTTGCTTGCCGTGTCCAGTCCTACCAGCTGTACATGGGCATGTACTTGCGGGACCTGGCTAAGGAAATAGCCGGGTTCTCGGCTGGCCTTTCCGGGGAACCTTTGCAGAGGTTCAAGACCTTGTCCTCGGGGATCCGGGAATGCTCCAAATTCATCTCCCGGGCGGCCTACGATGGCTTTGAGGCTTCGGCCCGAGTAGCTGCGGCCGGCATTGGTGCTCGATGCCAGGCATGGCTACAGTCATCGGACCTCGAGCCATGGGTACAGGACAAGTTGGTCGATGTCCCATGCTGGGGTGAAAACCTCTTCGGCAAGCCTATGGCCGAAAAAGCCGCTGAGCTCGAGACCGAGACTCTGACAAGGACAAGGTTTTCCAGAAAAACTTCTGCCCCTTCTCATAAGAAGGGCTCGGGGAAAAAGACCTTTTACCCGAGGAAGTCATCTGCCTACAAATCTTTCCCTCAGTATCAGGCCTCCCCAGCTCCTCAGCAGGGCAGGGACATGGGCCCCGTAGGCAGAAAGCCCCCAAGCCTCCAGCTCCTGCTCCTACTCAGCAGGGAGGGGTTTTTTGACTCCCACTGCATAGCCTCTCCACCTCTGCTGGCCCATCTCAGCATGGGAGGTCGGTTGGCCCTGTTTGCCCATCAGTGGCCGCCCATCACAAGAGATGCTTGGGTACTGAGCATAGTCCAGAAGGGCTATCTGCTCCATTTCAATCAGGTACCCCCCCTCCTACTTTCCAGGGGAGCCTCCAAGGCCTACTCTGCATCAGGAACTCCTTCTCCAGGAACTGCAAGGTCTTCTTCAAGACAGGGCTGTGGAGCCTGTACCTCCCTACCTGCTGTGGCAGGGCTTCTACTCCAGGTATTTTCTTGTGCCAAAGAGAACTGGAGGTCTCCGGCCCATTCTGGACTTGAGAAATCGCAACAAGTTCTTGGAAAAGGAAAAGTTCAAGATGCTTACTTTTGGAGCACTGCTGCCCTACCTCCAGCAGGGAGATTGGCTATGCTCCTTAGATCTGAAGGATGCGTACACTCACATCCTCATTCATCCAGACCACAGAAAATACCTAAGGTTCGTGGTAGGAGGAAACCATTTTCAGTACCGAGTACTGCCCTTTGGCCTAACCTCCGCCCCACGGGTCTTCACAAAGTGCCTGGCGGTAGTAGCGGCCTACTTGAGAAACCAGGGTATTTTTGTCTTCCCCTACCTGGACGACTGGCTCATCAGGGGTCAGACTCTCCAGGAGGCCAGGCAAGCCATCCTCCGTACTGTCTCTTTCCTTCAACAACTAGGCTTTGTCATAAACTTCGCAAAGTCCACTTTGCTTCCCTCCCAGAACCTGGAGTTCATAGGGGCACGATTAGACTCCCTGCACGCAAACGCTTACTTGCCAGAAGACAGAGCGAGAAGGCTGATGGACTTGGCCAGCCAGTTTCTAGACAACCCACTGGTTTCCACCAGACTTTGTTTAAGGCTCCTGGGCCACATGGCTTCAACAGTGCATGTGACCCCCAATGCCCGCCTGAATATGAGGCCTGCACAGTGGTGTCTCAGGACTCAGTGGAGGCAGGCTACAGGAAACCTAAGAGACAAAGAATGGGTGTCCAAACCATTCCTGAACTCCCTGCAGTGGTGGCTACACCCCCCCCCCCCCAACCTTCTACAGGTAATTTGTTTTCAGGTACCTGTTTCCACTGTGGTACTCACAACCAGTGCCTCCTTGCAGGGCTGGGGTGCACATTGTCTGGACAAGTGCACACGGGCCTGTGGTCTCCATGGGAGGCCACGCAACAAATAAATCTCCTGGAATTCAGGGCGATACGCTTCGCCCTCAATGCCTTTTCTCACACCCTGGTCCACCAATCTGTCTTGGTGCAGACAGACAACCAGGTGGCGATGTTCTATGTGAACAAACAAGGGGGCACGGGGTCCAGGCTCCTATGTCAGGAGGCACAGGCCCTATGCTCTTTTGCACTTCGACACAATATGCTGCTCAGGGCAATCTATCTTCCTGGCCACGAGAATTTCCTGGCAGACAGATTGAGCAGGGTTCTACAGCCTCACGAATGGCAACTGCACCCTTTGGTGGTTCAGAACATTTTCCTGAAATGGGGACTTCCATCCATAGACCTCTTTGCCAGTCCCCTGAACCGGCAGCTGCCTCAGTTCTGCTCCAAAAAATATATTCGGTCTTTGCGGAGTGAATTATGACTATCCAACAGTGAAAAATCACACCAATATAACAAATTTTTTTAGTGGAAAACAAATTTTATATATAAGCATCTAAATGGTGTAAATATTGAGGTGAATATCGGCACCAGTGTTAAAAATGATATTAGTAAGTGATGTTATTAATAAGCCAGGGGGTTTCAGCTTCTCACTGCGCCCAAAATGCTTTTTCAAAGAGCTTGTTTGAGCATTAGCGCTTCAACCACATCAGTAACCACCCTGTAATGCAAGAAGAATTTTATATCACTTAACACCCATACTGCCGTCACCAATTAGTGTGAGAAACTCTTAGAGAGATATTTCTTTGACTATAACTTATTTCTTAATAAAAACCTTATTATTTGTAAAAAACTCTTCTATGACCGCACTGTTCGTGCTCAATTTATAGTCTCTGGTTTCTCTGTTGTTACTACATAAACACCAATCTTCGATGCCAACTTCAATCTTCTTTCGATAAATATTCAGCAAAACTATTGCACAAAAGATTCTTCTTAAAAGTTATGTTTCATCAAAAGTGCCTTGGCTAATTTTCTTCAAAGCTGTGTTTCATCAAAAAGCCTTAGCTTGGAAACATGTTTAAAGTCCAGAAAACTTATCTGAAGCCTTTTCTTCACACGAAAATAGCATTGAAAATTTATCACAAGCAGTTGGCTATTTTCGTGTGAAGAAAAGGCTTCAGATAAGTTTTCTGGACTTTAAACATGTTTCCAAGCTAAGACTTTTTGATGAAACACAGCTTTGAAGAAAATTAGCCAAGGCTCTTTTGATGAAACATAACTTTTAAGAAGAATCTTTTGTGCAATAGTTTTGCTGAATATTTATCGAAAGAAGATTGAAGTTGGCATCGAAGATTGGTGTTTATGTAGTAACAACAGAGAAACCAGAGACTATAAATTGAGCACGAACAGTGCGGTCATAGAAGAGTTTTTTACAAATAATAAGGTTTTTATTAAGAAATAAGTTATAGTCAAAGAAATATCTCTCTAAGAGTTTCTCACACTAATTGGTGACGGCAGTATGGGTGTTAAGTGATATAAAATTCTTCTTGCATTACAGGGTGGTTACTGATGTGGTTGAAGCGCTAATGCTCAAACAAGCTCTTTGAAAAAGCATTTTGGGCGCAGTGAGAAGCTGAAACCCCCTGGCTTATTAATAACATCACTTACTAATATCATTTTTAACACTGGTGCCGATATTCACCTCAATATTTACACCATTTAGATGCTTATATATAAAATTTGTTTTCCACTAAAAAAATTTGTTATATTGGTGTGATTTTTCACTGTTGGATAGTCAGTTCTGCTCCAGGCAACCGCATCCCACGAGATTCACAGCAGATGCCTTCCTGATCTCATGGTCCAAGGGCTTCCTGTATGCGTTTCCTCCCACGCCCCTGGTGGCCCGCACCTTGTTCAAGATTCTAAGGGACAGGGCCTCGGTCATATTGGTAGCCCCCAGATGGCCGAGGCAGCCCTGGTTCCCGCTTCTGTTACAGCTGGCGGTGGACACCCCACTCCCTCTGGGGTTGAAACCCGATCTTCTTTCTCAGGATCAGGGTTCCCTCCTGCACCCCAATCTCAAAACTCTCAATTTGATGGCCTGGAGGCTGCAAGGGTAGTGCTGGCTCCCTGGGGCCTGCCTCAGGTAGTTGAAGAGGTGGTCTTGGCCTCTAGGAAGCAATCCACCAGAAAGACCTATGCCCTGAAGTGGAAACGGTTCTCCTTGTGGTGTGACAAATGCCAGGAGAACCCTTTCTCCTGCCCTGTGCCAGTGGTGCTTCAGTACCTCCTGCACTTGTCTAATCAGGGTCTTAAGTCTAATTCTGTTCGGGTGCACCTGTCTGCTCTGGCAGCCCACCACTCACAGGTGGAAGGGCACTCTTTATCGGTTCACCCCTTGGTGTCCCGGTTCCTCAGAGGCTTGCTCTTGCTAAAGCCTCCTCTCTGTCCACCAGCCCCTGAGTGGGAGTTGAATGTGGTCTTGCAGCAGCTTACTCGCCCTCCCTTTGAGCCAATGGCTACGTGTCCTCTCCGCTTCCTTTCTTGGAAGGCTCTTTTCCTAGTGGCACTGACCTCGGCCAGACGAGTGAGTGAACTTCAAGCCCTGGTCTGTGACAGGCCATACACTCGTTTCTATAGGAACAGGGTAGTCCTTAGGACTCATCCTAAGTTCCTCCCGAAGGAAGTCTCCTCTTTCCACCTCAATCAGGAGGTGGTTCGTCCAACATTCTTCCCTAGGCCCCATGCCAGCCGGGCTGAGGAAGTCCTGCATACCCTGGACTGTAGAAGGGCCTTGTCTTTCTATATTGAGCGTACTAAGGGTCATAGAAGGGCTACTCAGCTCTTTGTCTCCTTTGACCCAAACAACTTGGGGTTGCCTGTCTCCAAGCGTACCTTGTCCATATAGGTGGTGGACTGTATCACCTGGGCTTATAGGGCAGCAGACCTTCCCTTGCAGGGTCGAGTCACAGCTCACCGTGTCCGGGCAATGGCTGCATCAGTAACTCATCTCCGTTCTGTACCGTTGGCAGACATATGTAGGGCTGCAACTTGGTCCTCAAGCCAGACTTTTGCAGCCCATTACTGCCTGGAGAGGGAGTCCCATAGGGACAGTGCTTTTGGTCAGGCAGTACTCCGGTATCTCTTTGAGGTTTAGGCAACTCCTGCCCTCCAGCCCTCTTGTTGGGCTACTGGTGGGATCTCTTCTCAGTAAAATTCTTTCCCTGATGCTGAGGCTTCACAGAGGGAGCTCTATTTTTTTCAGCCTGGATTCCTGGTAGCCCAGAGCTAGGGAGTCAACCATATGTGAGGACTGACTTCCTGCTTGGTCCTGGAGAAAGAGTAGTTACTCACCTGTAACAGGTGTTCTCCAGGAGCAGCAGGAATCGGTCCTCACAACCCTCCCTCCTCCCCTAGGAGTTGCAGTTGTACATAGTTCATTTTGTTTTTGTGCTGTCTTTTAGCTATGTCATCTGATTGAGCAAGATGGCACCTTTGGGCGGGAAGGGGCCCGTGCATGCATGGGTGTATTCCCAAAGGCTTTCTTAGAAAGCTGGGGAAATGCTCCACATGGGGGCTCCATCGACGTCGATGTCACCCATATGTGAGGACTGATCGCTGCTGCTCCTGGAGAACACCTGTTACAGGTGAGTAACTATGCTGAAAAGGCAACTGCAAAAGCCAGAAGAATGCTTGAATGTATAGGGAGAGGAATGGCCAGCAGGAAGGAGGAGGTGATAGTGCTTCTGTATAAGTCTTTGGTGAGACCTCAATTGGAGTATTGTGTGCAATTCTGAAGACCACACTTTCAAAGGGATATAAACAGGATGGAGTCAGTGCAGATGATTGCTACCAAAATGGTCCATGGGCTTCATCATAAGGTATATGGGGACAGACTTGAAGATCTCAATATATATATACTTTGGAGGAAGGCAGGAGAGAAGAGATATGATAGACGTTTTAAATACCTCCATGGGATAAATGCACAGGAGGAGAACCTCTTCTAATTGAAAGAAAACTCTACAACGAGGGGACATAGGATAAAGGTGAAAGGGGTTGGACTCAGTAGTAATATGCATAAATAAATATTTCTTTACAGAAAGCGTGGTAGATGCGTGGAACAGTCTCCCAGTGGAGGTAATAAGAAAGCATGGAACCAGCACAGAAGATCTCTGAAGGAAAAAAAGGACTATAATAGTTGATAGGGCAGACTGGATAGGCCATATGGTCTTTCTCTTCTGTCATGTTTCTGTTTGCCTGTTTAGTAAAAGGATTTTGAGACATCCTCCTCCTTCCCTATTGTATTTTTCTTTAGTGAATTTGTATCATTTTCAGTCCTGTGCTGCTTTGTCAGCAATTGAAATCTAAATATTAGCTTCTCCTTAACCAGCGATTTATCATGGCTGTTAACCAATATTGCTGTGGTATTTTACAATTAGGCTGACCATATAGTTTTATCTTCATGGTATAGGCCAGGCTGCTCCTGGTTTTTACCCTGTTGTATGCCTGGGGTTACAATTTTGATTTTCCCTTTGAATTCCTTAATAAAAGCAAGGATATATCTTTATAAGTGCAGTCGGGTTTAATTAGGGCTTCCATTCCTAGATGTTTAAAAATTGTAAATCTAGGTGTTCTTTGAGGCTACAAAAAAATCAGTGTTTGTCAATGTTTTGGTTCAGTAGGTATTATTGCTATGTACCTTTTCTGTTGGAATCCAACATTTATATTTTTGTCACTTAGTCACTTACACAGAAAAGATACACAAACTGAGTGGAGGATACAAGACAAGTGAAGAGAGGGGTGAAAACGTACTGCAGAGGAGTGGTGTTTTTCTGGTGTTTGTTCAATGAACACTTATTTTAAATTTTTTTGCAACAGGGGTGTTTGTCCGTTTTTAATGGTTATAATCTAAAATCAGAAGCCATAGATATAATTAGGACAGGTTTGGGTTTCCCCTTTAGACATGGAAGGGAATTTGCTGTAGAGAAGCCAGAGTTTATTTGTAGAACAAGCCCTGTTGAATATTGCGCTCTATGTTCCATGGGGAAAAATGGGGCAGCATTGGGGTCTAACTGGTAAGATGCACACATGCAATTACCCTCTCTTAGTGCGGCTAAAACTATGGCCACCAATATGCAAACTATAGCTATATTGAGAGTAGGCATCCACAGGAGTTTGCACATAGAAGGCATTTTCAAACCTTTGCCCATAATGTTCCAGCAAACATCTATCCATGAGAAAAGTGACCTTGTATATTTTGTACCTATGGCAAGTTTGAAAACAAAAATATATGCATATTTATGCTTTGAAAATTGAGGCAAAGCTTACAACTACAACCACGCCACCCTGGATGAGCTCGATTTTGTCCAATTTCGGTTAATATTTGGATGGGAGACCACCTTGGAGCAGCAGGTGCTATAAGCTTGCTGCGTGAAAGAAAGGCCTGGCAATCTGCTTCAGTCGCACCTTTCCAAGAAAACCCAGGGGATGGGTTGCCAAGAGTCGGGCGTTGACTTGATGGCACATATTTATCTCTCTCTCGCAAAGTCTACAAGATAAAAAGTACATGAGATCTGTGTTCCATTGCAAACAGTTTGAAAATTGCTCCCGATATGACTTTAGGTGATGCCTTTCATCCAGAAGAGATCCTATTGCATTTTACAATTTAGTTTGTCAGAAACATAGATTCCATGTTGTCCTACTAGACCAGTCCAGACAAGTGAGTTGTGTTTCTCTACCAGCAGATTGGTGGAGACACAGAACCAATGAAAAGCCCAGGTTTCAATGACATCACTCCCATGCCTCTATTTGCCTCAGCCACCAGCTGTCTCTTCAGTATTTCTTTGTCTCCAGCAGATGGTAGATGAATGTTCTCCTTTCTGAAGAAACTCTAAGGATTTGAGAGGAAAAGAATGATTTGAAATGCTTGCGAACAACAGCCTGTGGGTTGATCTCTCACTGGAGTGTGACATAGGAGGCTCCACTAGACTACAGTCTTGTTGATAGCCATAGGAGAAGGGGGAGTTCCGCACTCATACCCTGGCTAAGAGTCTATTGAGCAACCAGAAATTGGAAGGATCGGTAAGAGTACAGTTGCCTCACACAACCTCAGTGCTCCCTCTCTCCTCCTCTGTCCCTCCCCTCTGCTCTCTCCTGAAGATTGCAGAAGGCTGTCAGAAGGATCTGCCTGCCAGCCACCTTAAACTCAGTGTTGTAAGCCAGAGAAACAGTTCCTGGGGAGTAGAACTGAGCCCAGAATGGATTTTTGACCTGGGGCTCTTAGGGAGTGAGTCACCAAGACTTGACCTAGTCACTGTCATTGTTGGGGGCGACCAATTCGGGGTGGACTGTTGATGCCGAGTGGGGGTTTCCTGCCATTTTCTGCACGTGTTAGTAGCATTTTTACCTAATCTGCACCTGGCAGTTGCATGGTCCTAACACGTGTTCCTTCCCTAGCATCTGTAATGCACATGGCACCACAGACAGCAGTTAATGCACACCCCAGTAAAAGCACAGTTACCATGCGCCTTCAGGCTGCTGCAGCCTTAGCACACGCTATTGTGATACTTGACTTAACACTCTATCTGTTCTTCTAGGAAATGTTGTTTGACTCGTGGCAAGCAAAGTGCCTCATCTCCAGATTCTGGACTCTGCTCTTCTTGCATGACAGCTTGAGTCAGCCCTGGAGGACCTGCTCCCACTCTTTCAGCCAGGGGATGTGATTAGTTTGGTCTTACCTGCCTCAGGACAGGAGGTGAAGGATGGCGCTATGGGTAAGGACATCTAGTTGACCAGAGGATTTGGCGACTGCTGTGAGCTGCTCATCGTCCACTAATGGGTTTGTGGCGGCTGTGCCCCCTGGTGTAGAGGTGTCATTTCTGAGAGGAGAGTTTCCAAACTCTGGATTGTCCTCTCCAAAATGCTTTCTCTTTTGCAGCAGGCCTGGTCCTTCTGGCATGGAAATTCAGACCTTGCAACCTCTGGGTGCCTTCAGGTGTAGTCTCGGGTGAGGCAGAGGGAGAATGGTAGCCCTGTTTGATTGCCTTTGACTATGCATCCCCGGTGTAGAGCACCCCCTGGAAATAGGGAGCAACTGGAAGCACTTTGAGATTTTGACTGTGCCTTGGATTCAGATGGCTCAGTAATGGACTCTGACGTGGATATAGAAGTACTGTCTCCTTCAGAAGATTGTGAGGAGGCTGGTGTGATTCGCCTATTCCAAAAGGAGGAGTTGGTGGCATTGATTGCCAGGGTCTCATCCATCTTGAACTTGCAGATTCTCCTGGCACAGAGCAGAAGCCAAAAGTACACCCGCTCCTTCAAAGGGTGCGAAAATCCACTACTGTCTTCTCATTTCCAGATGTGATCAAGAATATGATCCAGTCAGAGTGGGCTCTCCTGACTCCCTGCCTAGTGGGTTACGGGTATGTAAGAAGATCTCCACTTTCCCAGATGAGCAGTGCGTCGAGTATTTTGACATTCCCAAGGTGGATGCGCAGGTCATGGCAGTTATGAGATGAGCCACTGTTCCTGTGGAAGGCGGATCAGCCATAAAAGATTTTCTGAATTGTAAGGTGGATTCGTGGTTGAGGAGCCAGTTTTGCCATGGCAGCTATTCTGCTGCTGGCAGTATATACCAGCCTGACATCTCGAGTTCTGCTCCAGTGGATTCAGTCTCTTTTGCCGGATGATACTCCATCTCTTTTGGAGTCTTCTACGGCCTTCTTTTCTGATGCCATGTATGACCTGCTGCATTTGGCAGCCACAGATGGTGCCCTGATGATGGTATCATGGCATTGGATTTGGTTCAGGTACTGGCAGCAGACATATCTTCCAAAGCCCAATTGGTCCAACTGTTTTTTAATGGAAAGTTTCTGTTTGGGGCCAATTTGGAGAAGCCGGTGAAGAACCTGTATGAGACAAAATCTGCCTTCCAGAAGACTGGTCAAAGGGGCCTGTGAAGTGGGCTGGTGCCCTTTCTCATCAGCCTCTGCCCTTCCATTGAGGCACACTGGCCTGATTCCCTGGGGTCTTGGGATTCTCATCATTACCAAACTGGAAAACCTTTCTTCTCCTCTGTTTCTGGGCTTCAGATTCATTCTCAGTCCTTTCATGGAGCGCATGGACCTAGGGACTCTGTTCTTTCGAAAGGAGAGGACCCTCCCGGACTGCACAATCAAGGTTTGGGGGTCCATTCCCTGGTTTCTTCAGTTGGAGGCAGGCTTTGCCTTTTCTTTCAGGTATGGGCCAAGGATCGCAGAATGCTAGACACCATTTAGTTCAGCTGTGTCCTGAAATACAAAGAGCCAATTCTGGATGCCTTCATCTCCCCTTTTGGTTCTGCGATCAAAAGTGCCACTGTGCAGATCACCTTGGACAAGTTGCCGCTTCTAAAGGCGATGATGCCCTTCCCACCAGGCAAGTGGGGCTGTGGCAGATACTCTGTCTGTTTTGTGGTGCCCAAAAGGATGGTTCCTTCCGGCACATTCTGGACCTCAAGGGAGTCAACGAGCACTTGGGCATTCTGCACTTCCGGATGGAAAAAATTGTACTCCATGTTTCAAACAGTATGCTGAAGGGAGTTCTCAACTTCTCTGGATCAGGCCGAGGTGTATTTTCATATCCCGATTTGGGTGGATCAGCAGAGTATCTGCATGTTGCCATGCTTGGCTTTCACTATCAGTTCACTGCCCTCCCTTTTGGGCTTTACACTGCCCCAAAATGTTCTGCCAGATCATGGTGGTGGCAGCTGCGGCGCCAAGGGATCTGTGTCCTCCTTAGAAAGCCTTGGCTGAGTGATCAATCACACTAGAGCCAGCTGTGGCCTTCCCAGTCCCTGGAGTTTCTGGGAGCACGTTTTGACTCTCGAGTGGACAGTTTTTTCCTGCCAGAGGAGAATGTCAAGGTTTGTTGGATTGCCTGGCGCTGTTTTGTATGCAGCAGGCTCCCAGAATCTGGGATTATATTCAGTTCCTTGGATTGATAGTGATGCCCATAAAGATTGTGCCGTGGATGCGTGCTCACATGTGACTGCTCCAGCAATCCTTGTTGACTCGGTGGTCCCTGAATTCTCAGGAATTCGAGCGCAGGCTCCCACTCCCATTGTTGGTGAAGTCCAGCCTGCAGTGGTGGCAGCAGCCCTGTCATCTGAAGCAGGACATGCCAATGAATGATTTCTCCTGGATCATCCTGCTGACGGATGACAGACTCTTGGGCTGGGGAGACCACTGCCAAGACCGTACAGGCTAGGGCCATTGGAAATGCAGAGAAGCTGTGTTATCGATCAACCACCTAGGATTGTGGGCCATCAGGTTAGCTCTTTAGCAGTTCTGGCCTCTGATCAAGGGCCGTGTGGTTCAAATGTTTTTAGATGCCATGACGGTGGCTTATGTCAGTCGGCTAGGCGGCACAAGGAGTGCCGAGGTAGCTCAGGAGATGGCTGTCCTGTTTACCTGGGCTGAGAAGAATCTCCTAGCCTTGTTAACTTGGCACATTGTCGGGGTGGACAATGTAGAAGTGAACTTCCTCAGCCGGCACTCTCTGGATCCTGGAGAATGGGTATTGAGTCAAGGGGTGTTTCAGTTGATTCTGCACCGATGGGATCAACCAAAATGAATCTGATGGCAACCCGCTCCAGTGCCAAAGTTTGTCACTTCTTCAGTTGTCGCATGGAGACTGGGTCAGAGGACTTCGACACTCTGATCCAGCCTAGACCTCCATCTCGGGGCTTATTGCATCAGGGACCAATTGTCTGGAGGACCCAGTTCTGTGCTCGCTTATGGCTTGGCTCTTGAATGGAGATGGCTAGCAAGTAAGGGTTACTCTCCAGCGGTGGTGTCCACTCTGATTGGATCCCGGAAGAGGTCTATCAAGCTAGCATACGTGCGGATTTGGTGCCTTTTTTGAATAATGGTGCAGTACTTGGGAGTTGGCTGCTGAGGCGGCCAAGCTGCCATCTGTTGACCTTTCTAAGGATGGTCTGGAGAAGAGCCTTTTTCTCAGCTTCCTGAAAGCAGCTTTACTACTACTACTATTACTATTAATCATTTATAAAGCGCTACAAGGCTTTATAAAAGACAGACCCTGCTCATCAGAACTTACAGTCTAATCAAGACAGACAGTACAATAGTTCAGAAACAAGGGTACAAATAGGGAAAGGTAAGGAGACACAAGGAGAACAAGGGATCAGGATCCAAAGGCAGCCTCAAAGAGGTGAGCCTTTAGCATGGATTTGAAAAGGGGGAGAGATGAAAACTGATGTATAGATTCAGGTAGTTTATTCCAGGCATAGGGAGCAGCAAGGTGAATGGATTGAAGTCTGGAGTTGGCAGTGGAAGAAAAAGGCAAAGAGAGAAGTAAGCTAGAGGAACTGCTAGGTACATATGACCTAGATTGGCCACTGTTGGAAACAGAATACTGGGCTTGATGGACCTTGGTCTGACCCAGTATGGCATATCTTATGTTCTTAAGAGCGGAAGTCCAGTGCTGGTAAGTCTCTAGCCTTGCACCCGAACATCTCGTGCTTTCTCCAGGGGGTTCGGCATCTGTGTCCTCCCCTCCGGTCTGTGTTCCCTTTGTGAGATCTGTGTCTGGTGCTGATGGTGCCACCCTTTGAGCCATTAAAGCGTGCTACTTGAAAAGATTTTACGCGCAAGACAGTCTTCTTCATTTTGATTTGTTCCGCAAGACGGATTTCCGAGCTACAGGCTCTGTCTTGCTGACTTCCTTATGTGTCTTTTTTGAAGAGGCTGTTTCCATTCGGTCTATGCCTGCCTTCTTGCCTAATGTGCCTTCTCCCTTTCCTGTGAACCAGGTGGTATACCTGCCCTCCTTTTCTAAGGAGCTGTGTTGTGCTAAGGAAAGGCTCTTCGCCTTGTAGATGTCTAGAGGGTGCTTTTCCAGTACTTGGAGGTTACGAATTCCTTTCGTAAGTTTGACCATCCTTTTTTGGTGCTATTTGCTCGCCCATGCAAGAGTGACATGGCAACTAAGTGGACTTTGGCACACTGTATTAAGGAGGCCCATTACCTCTGTGTATCTGTTACAGAACTGACCATTTCCGGATGGCTTGCGTGCCCAATCTGTCTGAGCACAAACATCCTCGTGGGCGGAATGGTGCTCAGTAGCCCTGCAGACATTTGTCAGGCAGCAACATGGGCATCACTTTCCACTTTAGTCAAGTATTACCACTTGGATGCCCACAGCCTTTAGCTCAAGGGTTTTGTGAACTGCTGTGTCTTCTTCCCACCCAGTGGAGTTGTAGCTTTGATACATCCCACTTGTCTGGACTAGTCTAGCAGGTGACATTATACGTACCAGTTAATGTAAATCTTTCCTTGAATCCTGCTAGACCAGTCCAGAGCCTGCCCCTGGAACTGTATTGCTCTCTTCTGCTACGGTACCCTTGGGTCCACTCTGATTTTTATACTTGGCTGTGCAGGTTTATCATCTACTGACCGCCGTATGTTTATGCTTTCTTGTACATAGTTCTCTACTGTTGAGCACTCATTGTTGCCCACGGTTGAGGTTGTGTGAAATTTGCCATGTTTCTCCCATATGCTTTGGGACAAAAACTGAAGGGACCTCGGGTGGCTGAGGCGAATAGAGGCATGAAAATGACATCATTGAAACCTGGGCTTTTTATTGGTTATTTCCACTAATCTGCTAGTAGAGAACACAACCCATTTGTCTGGACTGGTCTATCAGGATTCGAGGGAAGGTCATTAACAGGTAAGTAAAATGTTACCTTTTATTTTTTTGATGTAGTTGATCTATCGTACTTATACAGTAGCAAGGAGTAGAGCAGTTAACAATTTAAAAAAAATTAATCAGAAAAGGGAAAGAAGAAGGAAATAGGAAAAAATCAGACATGGAAAATAAGAGGATGGAGGAGATTGAAGGAGGAGCAAGCTGAATCATTCCTTGGGACTAGGGCCGAACACGTTCATCTAGTCCCAAGTAACACAGACTATAGAGGGTTGGCTAGGGAAAGGAGAACTCACATAACCAGGCTTTAATGGCTTTCTTAAATTTTGAAAAGGAACTTTCCTTTACAAAAGAATGGAGTTGGAGGGATGGGTCAAGGTAAGAAGAGGCAGAGGCACGGAAATGTCAAGGTGAAGGTAAAAAGATAGTGTAAGAGAAAATAAGGAGGAAATAAGGAGGTGTGGGAGAGAATATAAGGAGAGGTCGGACATTCGAGGTGGTGTGGGAGAAGCAGTGAGCAGGGCTTGATGAACCACCATCAGAATCCCGTGTTTGCAAGCAGTGACAGACAGCCAATGCTAAGATTGTAGGAGAAGCGTAATATGTTTGAAGCAACAGGAACAAGTTTACTGGTGGTGGACTAGCTAAGTTGTAAATGCTTGAGGAAGAAAGAAGGAATAGAGGGCATTACAATCAATATAGGTATTGACTAAGGATAGGATTCAAATTCTTAAATTGGTGGAAAAATAAATATTTTATTATTCTCCAGGAACAATCAGGAAGTCAGTCCTCATATATGGGTGACGCTGGTGCCGACAGAGCCCGCGCAGAGCATTTCCCAGCTTTCAAAGAAAGCCTTAGTGACATGCTACCACGCATGCGTGGTCCTCTTCCCGCCCAAGGGTGCCATCTTGCTCAGTCTCCTTTTTTCCGTGGAACCCAATGGATGTCTGTCCCATTTCCACCGAAAATATCCTTGCTAATATCCTTAAAAGTTAGCTTTTCCCGGTTTGCTTACCGGTTCCTCTTCCTGCCTCGAGCTGGTGCTGTACTTGGTGCTTTTCTCGGCTCTTTCCCCTTTCTTTTTTTCAGCCGAGGCTTGCCTCGGGTGGCGTTCATGCCTTTTTTTGCCCAGGGGTCATCGTTCCCAGCCATATGTTTCCTACTATATCTCCCAGTGGGTTCAAGACATGTGACCGCTGCAGTCAAACTATGTAAGTAACAGACACCAATGATTGCTGCCTATGCTGCCTGATACCACACCATGACAGCACCTCCTGTGACTTGTGCCAGCCATGGTGCTTAAGACCAATAAGAAGAGGTCAGAGTTGCAGGAAAAACTGTTCCCAAGGTCTGACTTGACAATGGCTTCCCCGACGCCAAACTCCAAGTCCAGCACTTCCCATGAGGCCTGAGCGTCCTTGGAGTCCAGCAGCAGCTCCTCTGAGAAGTCTTCAGACCCCGAGAGAGAGAAGTCCTCAAAGTCCGTTGAGGTTCTACCAGAGAAACGCGGTAAAATCCCTCAGAGGGATTCGGGGCAGCTCTGAGAAGTGCCCTACCAAGGTCCTCAAAAAGGATTCATTGGCCGGCGGAGACCATGCGAGGTTCCTTGAGACCATAATCCTCATCAAGGATGCACTCGCTAGAGTATTGGTGCCGGGCCTGAGGTCCTCCATGCCCGTACAAAAAGCTGTAGAAGCTTCTGGCTTGGAAACCAGAATGGCAGCCCTGGAGAAGAATATCACTGCTATCCTGGCCCTGCAGCAGGCAATGATGGCTGGTTCGTCCACATCATCTGCCCTGACGACCGGCATCCGGAAAGTCCTCAGCGCCGGTCAAGGTCCCAATCCTGTTTCTTGGGAATCCAGTCCTGCCCGGCCAGTTTCCACTTCCTGGACCCCCAAGTCCTCCGGAGGCTCCAGGCCTCTCAGCACTGGCCTCTAGGCAAGGAGTCTCAGGGCCTTGGATTCTTCTTCACTCCTCGACTCCAAGTGGGAGACTGATGACAAGGCATCCCCGGAAACCAGGCGGCACTGAGACATCCTCTCGGATCCGTCTCCCCTGGTGCCCCGGCGCCATTCTCTGCCGGAGGACATGGCCTTCCACGACTTTTTCAGGGACATGGCCAGAGCCCTCGGTGCAAATCGAGGCAGAGGAGGACCCACGCACTGAAGAACTGGAGATTCTCCAGTATGAGGCTCCACCCAATGAATTCTCACAGTGCTGGTGCAGCCAATCCTTGAGCAGCTCCTTTTTAGAATGTGGGAGACCGCGGCGTAGGTACCGGTGGTCAGCTGACTCCTTGACACCATGTACCGCGTCAGGAAAGGGCGAGGTTCCACAAACCCCAACTCCCACATAACTCCATGGTTGTCAAGTCAATCATGCAAAAACGTAAGAGCCAAAAGACCCATTCTTTTGTTCTCCCTGGTAGGGATGCGAGATCCTTCGATGCCTTGGGCGCAAGTGCTACCAGGACTCAATGCAGGAGTGTCGGATCTAGGCCTATGAATTACAAATAGGCATGTATCTCAAGGCCCTAACCCAGGAGTTGTCTGTGTTTTCAGCAGGGCTTACTGGGGAACCCCTCCAATGGTTCCAAGCCCTGACCTCCGGGATCAAGGGCTGCTCTAAGTTCCATTCCTGGGCAGCCTATGATGGTTTTGAATCAGCGGCTTGGGTAGCAGCGGCCTGTATCGGCATCCCGTGCCAAACATGGCTGCAGTCTTTGGACCTCGAGCAATGGGTACAAGACAAGCTGCTTGACATCCCCTGTACTGGGGAGAACCTGTTTGGCAAGCCTATGGCCAACAAGGTGGCCAAGATAGAGGCCGACGTGGTGACTCCGACAGAGGCTCTCCAGAAACCATCAAGGAAACGTCCCCTATTCCCAAGGAAAAAGGGGCCCTTCCATCAGAGTCACCACTAGCAGCCCTTCTCGGGCCTTCAGCAGGGTTCTCACCCTAAAATATGAAACCATGGGGCCCAGAAGCCAAAGGCACAGAAGCCCCAGGCCCTAGCTCCCATCCAGCCTGGGGGGACTTGACTCACGGGGTAGGGCCTCCCCTCCCCCGGGAGACCTTCACCAGCCCACAAGGGGCTGTCTGGCACTCTTCCCCCACAGGTGGGCCAGTGTCACCTCGGACCAGTGGGTGCTACAGGTGGGAAGGGAGGGATACCTTCTCCATGTATAGCAGGTACCACCCAGGTTCTTTCCAGAAGAGCCAGTGTGACCTCTCCTTCACCAGACCTTTCTGCACTCAGAGCACACAGGTGTGCTTAGGGACAATGCCTGGCTTCTACTCCAGATACTTCCTTGTCCCAAAGAGAACAGGCTCGTCCTAGACCTGAGAAACTTAAACAAGTTTCTGGTGAGGGAGAAGTTCAAGATGATCTCCCTTGGAACACTGCTGCCTTACCTCCACCAGGGAGATTGGCTGTGCTCCTTGGATCAAAAGGCAGTACCTATGGTTCGTGGTGGGAGGAGGGCACTATCAGTACAAGTTGCTACCCTTCTGCCTAGCCTTCTCACCAAGGGTCTTTACCAAATACCTGGTGGTGGTAGCCGCATTCCTGCGCCTACAAAGGGCTTTCATCTTCCCCTACCTGGACAATTGTCGGGGCGGTACAGCTTCAGAGGTCAGTCAGACCACAGAACGTGCAACCCTTCTGTTGCAGCACCTGAGGTTCGTCATCAACTACCCCAAATCCCATCACTTTCCAGCCTAAAGTCTGGAGTTCATAGGTGCCGTCCTCACAGAGACGGGGCAGAATGCCTCAGGCAACTGGCAGGAGAGGTACAGTGTCCGCCAGTTGGTGTCGGCTCATCTCCTCCTCCACCTACTAGGCCATATGACCTTGATGATCCACGTTACACCTTAAGCCCACTTACTTATGCGGACAGCCCAGTAGTGCCTACACTCGCAGTGGACTCAGGCCACAGGCAGGCTATGGGAGAAAGGGTCAGGGTCACCCACCAACTGGTGGAGTCCCTCAACTGGTAGCAAAACCTGCACCACCTCTAGGCAGGAATGCCCTTCCAGGTACCCACGATGCAGAGTACCCTGACCACAGATGCCTCCCTCCTGGGTTGGGGAGCACATTGTGGAGACCACCGCACACAGGGAAGCTGGTCTCAAGAGGAGTTGCTCCTACAGATTAGTCTCCTGGAGCTCAGGGCAATCTTCTTGGCCCTACAAGCATTCTGCCACCACCTATGGCACCGTCCTGTACTGATCCAGACAGACAACCAGGTTGCCATGTTTTATATCAACAATCGGGGGGCATGGGTTCGTACTCCTCTGCTAGGAGGCATTGGCCCTCCTCTCCTTCACAGCGTGCAACCTGCTTCTGCAAGAGGTGTACCTCCCGAGCCAGGGCAACTGCCTAGCGGGCAGGCTGAGCAGAGTCCTTAATTCCCATGAATGGAGCTTAAACCCCAGAGTGATGAAGCAGCTCTTCCACCTCTGTAGCAGACCTGTGATGGACTTATTTGCCTCTCTGGACAACACGCAGCTACCCCACTTCTACTCCCATCAGCCACATCCGGAGAGAGTAGTGGCAGATGCCTTCCTGATCTCATGGTCGAAGGGCCAACTTTATGCTTTCCCACTGAGCCCCCCCCCCCCCCCCGGTTGCCAGGACCCTCTTCAAGGTTCAGAGCGAAAGGTCCTCAGTTATACTGATTACCCCCAGGTGTCCAAGGCAACCTTGGCTCCCTCTGCTGCTTTCCATGTTGTTGGCACTCCCAGTCCCTCTGGGCCAAGCCCTGAACCTCGTGTCCCAGGAGGAGGGCTGTCTCCTGCACCTCAATCTGGGGTCGTAAACACTAGCAGTGTGGCTGCTGAAAGAGGTAGCGTTGGACCCTTTCAGTCTTCCAGGAGAAGTCGAGGAGATCCTGCTGGCCTCCCATAAACCCTCCACCAGACAGGCTTATGTCTTTAAGTGGAGAAGGTTCTTCGCTTGGTATGTGGAAAAGGAGGAGAATCCCTTCTCCTTCTAGGTGCAACTAGTACTGCAGTACCTACTGCATCTGTCACACACCGGGCTGAAATCTAACTCGGTGAGGGTACATCTGAGCACCATAGCCGCTCACCACTACCCTTTCAAGGGAAACCCCTCTCAAGCCAGCCTCTGGTCTCCAGGTTCCTCCAGGGCCTCCTGTTTTCCAAACTCTCTGGCCAGCGGCAGAGTGAGACCTCAACATGGTGCGCTCTCAGCTCGCCGAACCACTGTTCGAGCCCCTGGCTACTTGCCACCTGCGGTACCTATCATGGAAAGTGGCTTTTCTGGTGGCCCTCACGTCCACTCAAAGGGTGAGCGAACTCCAGGCTCTGGTGGCAGATCCACCATATACAAGGTTCTACCAGAACAGGGTAGTGCTCTGCATGCACCCCAAATTCCTCCCGAAGGTAGTGTCTCCTTTCCACCTCAACCAAGAGGTGGTCCTCCCCACCTTCTTTCCGCTGCCTCATGCTGGCAAGGAGGAATTAGTGCTTCATAGATTAGATTGCACACAGACCCTGTCCTTCAACTTGCAGTGGACTCAGGCTTATCACAAAGCTCCTCAGCTTATGACCCCAGCAGACTGGGGCTCCCCGTGACCAAGCAAACTCTGTCCACTTGGGTAGTGGATTGTATTGCCCTTGCCTATGAGCGAGCTGGCCTCTCTCTTGAGCCCCGGATAACAGCGCATCGCGTGAGGGCAATGGTCATGTCGGTGGCCAACCTCCGCTCAGTGCTGGTGACGGAGATCTGTAAGAGCGCCACATGGTCTTCAGTTCATACATTCACAGCTCACTACTGCCTGGAGAGCAAATCCCGCAGGGACAGTGCCTTTGGCCAGGCAGTACTTCATAATATTCTCGGGGTGTAGGCAACTCCTTCCCTCCAACCATTCTGTGTTCAGGCTGCCGGAGTGATAGTCTCGCTGGACGCTGGAGGTCATGCAGTGTATCTCAGTGGGGACTCACCTTCTGCAACTCACAGCTACCCTATTGGTCGACGTTGGTGCTGTCGTGATTCGGTCCTCAGTAGCTTTTAGCTAGGGAGTCCCATATATGAGGATTGACTTCCTACTTGTTCCTGGAGAACGTGTAGTTACTCACCTGTAACAGGTGTTCTCCAGGGACAGCAGGAATCAGTCCTCACAACCCTCCCTCCTCCCATCGGAGTTACCTCCCTAGCTTGTTTTAGTTTTTACTGCCATCCTAGCTGTCATTTGACTGAGCAAAATGGCACCCTTGGGTGAGAAGGCGACCTAGCATGCATGGTAGCATGTCCCAAAGGCCTTCTTTGAAAGCTGGGGAAATGCTCTGCGTGGGCTCAGTCAGCGCCGATGTCGCAGATATGTGAGGACTGATTTCTGCTGTCCCTGGAGGAACACCTGTTACTGGTGAGTAGCTATGCTGTCTGATATAATGAAAGTTAAAAAAAAAAAGACGAGCAGACCATAGAATAAAGGCGAGGACAGCTTCAAAAATAACACCAGAGAGATGAAGGGAATCTAGTAAAATTAATCGATAGAAGGTAGTCTGAGGACTGGGGAAATGGATGGTTTCACATTAGAAACTATTTAAGAAGAGGCAATTATTGTGTAGCCAAGTCCCAGCTACCTGTAGACAGAGCTGAGGGGGGGGGGGGGTATCTCTGGACAGGAAGTTGATAGTGACAAGTTTTTGAATATCATTGGTATAAGTATAAGGGCTACAACCAAGGAACTTGAATGAAAAGAGGTAAAGTGATGAGAAGATGTTAGATTTGGCTCCTTGGGGAAGTGGAGTGGAAATTTTGATTGTCAAGAAAGCTTGTTTGGCTATGAAGAGAGCTAATCTCCAGGAACAAGCAAGAATGAGTCTTCACATATGGGTATGTCGGTACCGACGGAGCCTGCACGGGAATGCTCCCCAGCATCCAATCAGAAAGCTTTTGGGAGCATCCCTCGCGCCTGCGCACTGCCTTCCCGCCTTCTCCACTGCCTCTCCTCAGTTTTCGTTTTTCCGCGGAGCCGGCAGGATGTCCTCCTGTCACCGCAGAAACTTTTTGCTTCAAATTCTGTATTTCTTGTTTTCTTGTGGTCGCGGCAGTTTTCCCGCCGCCGCCACCGGTACCGCCGGTGGATTTTTCTTTTCTTTTTCTTAAACTCAGGGAGATTTTTCCCTCAGTTTCTGTCTTTAAATTTTTTGGGCCTACAAGGCCTCTCCACCATGGAGCCTTCGTCTCCTAAGAAGTGCCTTCACTGTGGAAGCACGGTTTTCTTTTTAGACTCCAATTCCTGGTGTCTAAACTGTTCGGGTCCTGACCCTTTTTCCCCTGAACACTCAGGCTGCAAAACTGTGAGAAGAACTTCCCTCTTTCGAGTTTCCCTCAATACCGTTTTCCCTCCCGAAGTGCGGGCACCGTTTTTTTCTTCTCTACAGGATCAGGTAACCCACAAACAGTCTGTTAAGACTAGCCAATTCTTGAGTGGTAGGTCTCATGCCAAGCATGATGACGGCTCCGGCCTTGCTCTCAAGACCCCATTGGCATTAAAACCCCGGCGGGAGTTTTCGGGCTCCAAAGCATTTCAGGGGGTTCCTGGGGCTCACCCCTCACAGAACATACCTGAGCCATGCTCGGTGGTGGCATCCGCTTCGAGCGGTACCGATACCCCGGCATCGGCACCGGTGTTGAGTGATCCACTCTTCACCAGGAATCGTCATCAGGCATTCTCGGTACCTTCAGGACCGATCGATACGACCCGGACCGACTTTCCTGTATCGGCAACATCGCCGATACCACCACCGACGTCGGTACCCTCTAGACATGCATCGATAGACTCGCTCCCTTCGATGCCGAGTCTGGAATCGCTATCTAGTCTAGATGACTGGGTACCGACGCGTCTCGGAACCGATGTTTATCGATTCCGCATACACGGTACTGAGGATAATCACCAAGGGGTTTTACTTACCTCGGTACCACTTGAGCTGTCTCCGATATCTGCTTCGGCGCCTTCGCTATCGGTATCGATGCCGGTACCCACAGCATCATCGGAACCAGCTCCTTCCATGCTTTTGTCACCTGGATCGCTCCTCTCTATGCCTAGTTTAGAGTCGATTCTGGGCATGGATGATGCACTTCTGACAACTCATAATTGCCAGTTCCGGTATCCATCCATTGCAAATCCTGTTCTGCACCGGACAGGTATATCCTCCGGTGCCCAGGCTTCCTTTTCAGGTTTAACCTGTCCAGGGATGGTTCCCATCGGAGATCCTTCTTTTCAGAAGTTTCTCCTTGGCATGGCAACCTTCCTTAATATTCCTATCCCTGGCTATGAGTCTTCTCAGGGTTTTTCTGCAAGAAAGGAAAATGTAATGCTTCCTTTGCATCACTCCTTGCAGAATCTTCTTCTGAAGGTATGGGAAAAACCTTTAAAGGTTTCTTCACCTCCTACAGCAACTGATCTTCTGTATCAGGTGCCCCCCTCTCCGGGATTTCAAAAGCCTCAACTTCCCCATCATTCCATTGTAGTGGAATCAGCAATGAGGAAGGTAAAAAGCAAGAAAAAACATTCTTCTTTCCCGCCAGGGCGTGCATCTAGATTACTGGATGCCTTTGGACGTCAAACCTTCCAAACATCTATGCTGGCAAAAAGGATTCTCTCATATATTTTCTATATGAGTCTATCCCTTCAGGAGGTCACAAAGAAATTATCTCTTTTGACTCCTTTTCTATCAGAGCCCAAGGCTGTAGACTATTCCTTACTTCTTACTCATAGCCAAAATATCTCTTGGTTTCTTTCTCGTGGTTCCCTAGACTCTTTTGAGTCTGTTAGCAGAACTTCTGCTATAGCCATAGGAGCACGTCGTAAAGCCTGGCTCCAAGCATCAGACTTGAATAGATGGGCACAACAAAGACTGGGTAATACTCCTTGTACTGGAGAAAATCTCTTCAATAAGGAGTCCTTACGTCAGGTTGCTCATTGCTCCACTGACTTTCCTGTTTCTGAGGGCCATCCTAAGCCCTCTCCTTCTTCAGCAGGTAGAAAATGCCCTACCAGACCTTCTTTCCCTAAAAGAAAGAGGTTTTCCTCTTCATCTGCCCATCATTCGGATGTTCCCATGCAGGGTAAGTCTCGCCCTGGTCTGAAGAATCTAAACTCTAGCCAGGCTGAATAAACACAGTAACCATAGATTTCTGATTAATCTTTTTATAACTACAGTTAATTTCTTTCAGCAGAAGTTTTTCACTGTTTTTCCATTCAAAACTCTGCTCAGGGATTCCTATTCTCAGGAAATCCTTTTACTCTTCACTATGCTGAACTGTCAGGTTATTCATGTCTATAAGTTACAGAGTTTTCCACCTCTTCCTGACTAGAAGAGAGGGTTAGCAACTATCATATGATAGTTTCTCTGTACCAGCATGAATTTTTTCCTTCCATGGACTTACCATGTGGTAAGTCCTTCTTCAGCTTCTAGCTCTACCCTCTTCGCCAAGGTTTCCCCTGTAGAGTGGTACACTACCATTGAAAGACTTTTCTTGTCTTTCTTTTCACTGTAGAGTTTCTTCTCCTGAATAAACTCTTTTCTTTTTCTGAGCAGCTCTGCAGACAGAGACAGCTTGCTCTCTTTGTTCAGTCTGTTATCTCTGTTTGATACAGACCGACTCTCTCTGTTACCCTATTCAGTAGCTGCCCATGCAGGAGTTCCACTGCTTCCCTACTGGTACTTTGCCACAAGTCCCAGTATTGTCTTCCACCACTCCTGTCTTGCCTTAGTAGTGATTCCAAGACAGTTTTCTACATCTTTCTTGGATAATCTTTTTCACTACAGGCTTCTTACACTTTACCTTTGCCATCTCCAATCTCTGGGTTTGACACATAATGGACGTGGCTGTCAGTTTTTCTCCATCAGCCAGTTCTACATCCCAGTTCTCCTGCGTAATGCTCTCTGCAATCCTACTGAGAAGCTTTCCACTATGGGCCCTTGCTAGAGAGCATAAAGTTTCTCGAATGACTATCCATCATGGTTGAAAAATGTTTCCTCAGTCATCTCCTATGACTGTGGGGGTTCTTCATACCCTGCTATCTTAAAAAAAAAAAAAAAGAGAGAGGAGGACATATGCCTTCTCCAAATGAAAGTCTGAGAGTTATCCCATTCCTTAGGAATATTCTCTTCTTTCTTGCAGCTTGTCCCCATGGTATCCTATTACTTCAAGGACAGCACATATTAATCAGAAAAACGCCTGATACCTCCTTGTCCCTCACGTAGGTCAACCTGGTATCTCATTCCATGCGTTTCTGTCCTTTTACCATGCTGGAGTTCCACAGGACTCCGGACTTGCTGTTTACGGACTAATATTATCCTCTGTTTTTTCAC
Source organism: Ichthyophis bannanicus (assembly GCA_033557465.1). NCBI lineage: Eukaryota > Metazoa > Chordata > Amphibia > Gymnophiona > Ichthyophiidae > Ichthyophis > Ichthyophis bannanicus. The sequence goes on along the minus strand of CM066031.1, from coordinate 421,024,518 downwards.
ATAACCATCCTGATAATTCACTGGATAGCATTCCTTTATCATTTAACCTATATACTCAGGTATATATATATATATACATATATATATATATACCTATATACATCTCTGTAGATGTATCTGCCTGTCAGCTAATTGTGCATATGCTATGCCCTTTAGATCTTATTTTAGATCTCTCCATATATCTATATACATATATACACATATCTCTACATATATGTGTGTATCTCTCCAAATACTTATTATAGGTAGATATGTATTTCCATACTTATCTCCTGACTGTCTATACTCATAAAGGTTTTTACCTTCCTGTATATTTCTGACAGTGGGCTTGCACAGTTTCATACTGTTCCACAGTATGTTTCGGCTTTTTTGCATACAACCATTGCTGTGGAACTGACAGCCCTATTGTTTCCTAGGTTGAAGTATCCCTGAAGCCAATGTCTTCCTCTCTCTCACCAGATAGGAAAGACATCTTAGATCTTCAGTAGATTTCAGATTCAATTCCTCCAACATCTGTCCTTCCTGGGAGTATGGGGTTCTTTTCATACCCTTTCCTCCCTCAGGAACTAGGTCTGTTTGTCCATATCAGTCAGTCTTCCTCTTTTGCTCCTACCTCTAAATGCTTCTGTAGCCAAAAGAGTTTTCAGCTGTCCATGAAGCTTCCCACTGAAGACCTGCCGTGTTTGTGTTACCCCAATTAAATCCTGGGGTTACCTCTCACTTCCAAACTTGGACCTCCACCTTCACTCCAGTGAGGTCACCTTGAACATTTTTCTACTGGATCCCCAGTAGACTACATCAGCCTCTCTACTTCCTGCAATCCAGTAGGTGAGCATCATATGGTGATTGTTCATTTCAATATTATGATGTTAGTTCATTTCAATATATCTTTTGATAATGATCATACATACATGGACTCCTTCCGGGTAGTCCTCTCTTAGGTTAGCTGTTTTTTCAGCAGCTCCTCTCCTTTCAACTCCTACCCCCCATCCTCAGGATGCCTGGCCATATGAGGTGTAGCATGTTTTCAATCTTCAACATGTTAGGGCTCCAGGCATCTTAGCTTGGGAGTCCCCATATGTGAAGACTCATTCCTGCTTGTTCCTGGAGATAGCACAGTTACTTACCTGTAACAGGTGATCTCTGGGAACAGCAGGAATAAGTCTTCACAACCCACCCACCTCCCCTAGGAGTTGTATCTATTTTTCTATCTTCTTTTCCTCTTTCTCTCCTTTTGTCTCAGCTATGAAACTCAACTGAGGAGAGGCAGTGGAGAAGGCGGGAAGGCAGTGCGCAGGCACGAGGGATGCTCCCAAAAGTTTTCTGATTGGATGCTGGGGAGCATTCCCGTGCAGGCTCCGTCGGTACCGACGTACCCATATGTGAAGACTTATTCCTGCTGTTCCCAGAGATCACCTGTTACAGGTAAGTAACTGCTTTTTGGTTCATTGGGTGGGCAAATTTCCCCTTCCTTTGAGATTGTGAAAATACAGCTTCATGCTTTGAAGATCGACTGTTCATCTTTCCATACAGATGTTGAGTATAAAGAAAAAATAACAAATTTCAACTTTCTGACAACTCTTTATGATGTTTTGTCCCCTCTATGTATTTTTTTATTTATTTTATTAACAATTCTTATATACCGCACTATTAGACATCAGCGCGGTTTACATTGAACATAAAACATCCGACAGTTTACACATGTCTGGTCGTTACATTTAACAGGAAGTATAACTTGGCGAAATAGGGGAAACTAAATACAATGCAGGGTTATCTGATAAAGGATATCCTGGTTAACTATATACAACAGTGGTACAATAGTATATGGAACAACTTGTTATTTACATTGTGAAGTTGGTCTGTTGCGGGGTCTATCTGTTTGACCACTTCTGCTATTCACCTGGGGGTTATCTTCGGAGCTGTCATTGAGATATTTAAGGAAGAGGAAATGCTTTAAAGCCTTTCTGAACTGACTTAGATTAGGTATTGCTCTGATTTGTGCTGGTAAGGTGTTCCATAGAGATGGGGCGCAGAATTGGAAGGCTCTGTTGGCTGTTGATCTAGTGCATCTTGTGGTGTCATTTGGGATAACTAGTGTGTTTAATTCTGCTGTTCTTCGTGGCCTGTTTGGTGCAAGTGGTTGTATGAGGTTGGAGAGAGAGGAAGAGGTGAGCCCCTTAGCCGCTTTGAATGTTAGCAGTAAGGTCTTGAAACTGATCCTTGCTTGAATGGGGAGCCAGTGTAGCTGTTTTAGAAGGGGTGTTACGTGATCTCTCCTGGATGCCCCGAGGAGTACCCTCGCTGCACTATTCATGGCTAATTGCAGGGGGTTCAGGGTGGACCGGGGGAGTCCTTGTAGTATGGAGTTTGAGAAGTCGAAATGGGGGAGTATAAGGGCTTGATAAATGGTGCGGAAATCATCCGGTTCAAGTAGCATGCGTAGGTGTCTGAGGGATCTGATTTTAAAGTAGATTGCCTTGACAGTGTTGGCTATGTGGTTCTTCATATCAAGGTTTTGGTCCAGCGTTACTCCCAGGTAGCGTATTGCCGGTTTAACTTGGAGTTGGGCATCCTTTACGTTAATACAACTAGGAGGGGTGAAGTTGGTGTTCCTCGAGACGAACAGGACTTCCGTCTTTTTGTGTTGTATTCTCAGGTTTTGTGATAGGAGCCACTCTGATATGGTGTCAAAGCAGTTAGTCAGCGGGGTAAGGTCTAGGCAGTCCAATGATATTGGCATATATAGTAGCACATCGTCTGCATATATCATGTAACTGACATTAAAGGATCTGATGATGTCACAGATGGGTTGGATGTATATATTAAACATCAATGCAGATAAAGAGGATCCTTGGGGTACACCTTGACTTTGTTGGAAAGGTTCAGATGTATCCCCGTCGACTCTGACATGCTGCCATCTGTCGGACAGGTAAGATTTGCACCATTCGAGTGCTGTTCCACAGATGCCTTTTTCCCTTAGCCGGCAGATGAGAATTTCGTGACATACCGAGTCAAAAGCCGCTGCTATATCTAGGAAGACAAGAGCGAAGCCCTGGCGTATGTTATCCACACCTGAGGTTATGTTGTTGAGGAGTGTTGTGAGTAGTGTTTCTACTCCATGTGACTCTCTGAAACCATGTTGAGCTGGATCCAGTGGGGCTGATGTGTCTATATGATCCTGTAATTGCCTGTGCACTATTTTCTCGATGATTTTTGCTAGCATAGGTATGCTAGATATGGGCCTATAAGATTCTACCTTTTGAGGATCAAGTTTGGTGTTCTTTAGCAGCGGTCTTACAGAGGTCTGCTTGAGCGTAGATGGGAAAGAGCCAGTGGTGAAGGAATAGTTTAAGATTTTTGCTATAGTTGAGGATATGTCACATCACAGGTCCTTTATCCAGTGCGCAGGGCAAGGGTCTGTGTGTGCAGTGGTTGTGTTTAGAGCTAGGATGGTGTCTTCAATAGTTTTCTTTGAGGGAGTAAAGAAGGATGCCAGTGATACTGGGTAGTCTTGTTCATCAGGAGGGTCTGGTATTAATATTTTGTTGGTCTTGCACATTTTAGATTGCATGTAAATTGCATAGTCCTGTGGGCGGATCCTGCTGTGGTGCTCAGGGGTTGGCTCTTTGGCAAGTGTTTTAACTAAGTTAAACAAGTCGTGAGGTTTATTCAGTGACCGTTTCAGAGTATCTGTGTGGTGTTGTCTGATTTTATCTGAGATGGCTTTACGATGCTCTGCCAGGTGTTGGATGTAAGCTGATTGGTCACTGCTGGTACGTGACTTTCTCCATCGTTTTTCTAGCCTTCTTAAAATGGTTAGTGAGGTTTTTAAATCGGCTGTGAACCATGGGGCGGTAGATCTCTTCTTTGGGTTCTTGTTCGTTGGAGGGCGGATAGCGATTGCGCTGAGTTTTTTGTTCCAGGAGGAGATCAACTCTTCTAGGCTTCTTAGTGTGCTCATTTCAGTGAGGATGCGTTCTCTGTTAAATGGGTGGAATCTTCTGGTAGCTGAGTTAGCGGGCCTGCTTTCATCCGTTTTCGTCTTGTGTGAACAGTTAGTGGTAGGCATCTGAAAGGTGATGAGTTTGTGGTCAGTCCATGGGACTGCAGATATCGATAATACGATGTTTTGTGGTTGGTCCAAAATTAGCTGCGGTGCGAATATTAGGTCGAGGATATTGCCTTTCTCATGAGTAGGTTCTTGCACCATTTGTGTGTATCCTAGGCTATCTAGGGCATCTAGGAATGCTGTTGCTTGAGTGTCCTGTAATGATGGTAGGTTGATATCTCCTACGATCCAATTAGGTTTATTTGGACCCTGGGTGAAGGATGCCAGATTTATTATGGTTGCTAGGTCGTCTGGATCCCCTGACGGTGATCTATAGACCAAGTTTATGGAGCATGTGTTGTTTGAGACTGATACTGTTTCTAGATGGTTGTTACTGTTGGATTCATCCATTTTAAACTGGAGGTCAGCTTTGGTGATGATAAGTACTCCTCCGCCTTTCTTGTTTTGTCTGTGTCCAGTGAAGGCTGTAAAGTTAGGTGGGAGAAGCTGGTTGAGGATGATATTGTCTTCAGTTGAGAGCCATGTTTCAGTGACCATGAGAATGTCTAGCTGGTGGGACATTACATCCGTGATCACTGGCCACTTGTTTCGAAGTGAGCGGGCATTTATAAGTGCACACTTCAGTCTACTAGGGTAGACGTTTTTAGTTTGTCTAGTTTTCATGTTGTATTGTAGTGGGACATGCAATAGGAGGTTGCGGTGCGGGATGTTGGCCCCATGTGGGTTGTGATAAGAGTCTCCTGACCATTTTCTCTCACTAGATAGTACAATAGGAATGTAATTTTGTGTGGTGGTGAGGGCCAGTATATTAGATGGTAGTGTTATAATAAGTAGGAAAAGGCACAATAACCTGATGATCATGTCTTCCATTTTAACCCTGTGAAGTATGAGGCTTATTCGAGAGGCGAATAGAGGGGGTTTTGGCACGCTGGGGCTGACTGGATCTTAGCTTGTGTATTGTGCACCCAGCAAACCGGCTCAGTGTGTCATACAATAACCTTTCTAGCAGCATTCAACTTTTAGGTATGAATTGAACGTAAATACCTACACAGAATGAAGCATAACAGGGAAAGAGAAACAGATGAAAAAGTGGCCACTTCAGTAAGTCAGAAGTGAGTTACTGACAACAGTAATATATTTAAGGTGAAACACAGATAGTAGTTATATTTCAAATTGAGTTACTGATAACAGTAATAAATCTAGGGTGAGTCACAAAGTGGTAGGAATATATCTAAGATGAGTTACAGACGACTGTAATATAACTGAAACTTACTACTGACAACAGTACTAAATCTGAGATGAGAAGTAGCAGGTGAGACTTGCAAGTGAGAAGGAGATAAATATTTTTTTGCAGTTTTAGCTGAAATTGATATGTTTGTATCAAGTAATACAATTGCAGGCATTAACAGTGTTAAAGTATCAATGAGTTATAGTGGATACTTTGTAGCAAATAGAACAATTGCAGGGAATAAACAGTGACTACATACCTACGTGTAGAAACATGTGTGCAATTATGTAACAAACTGCAATTTCAGAGTAAAGAACAGCTTAAAGTGAAAGAATAGCGTCCATAAGAGGCTGTAGTTGAATACTTGCAGCATGTAGGCAGGTAGTGGCCAGTTAGAGAGTTTGAATCTCTAGGCACAGATGCAGCTTTCTTCAGGATCAGAGCATAGAATGGTGGAAGTTCCTGACTCTTGTTTGTCGAATATTGGGTACTTCAGGGGTTGTATGGAGTAGTAAATACCTTTGCCGAAGGCCACTGCCCAAGGGCCACGCCCAAGGGCCCTCTGGCGAGGCCCTCAGGCGCGGGCCCGACAGGCGCGGGCCTGCCGGAGGCAGGCTGCTGTTTAAAGGGCCGCTGCTCCTCCTCCCACAGCCCCGGATGGGCTGGAGTGCCTGAACAGGGCAGCTGGCTGAAGCGGAGCGGTGCTCTACCCCGAATCGGGGGAGTTACAAGATGGTGCTGTTCCCGCCGAAAGCAGGCTGCTTTTAAAGGGCCGCTGCTCCTCCTCCCACAGCCCCAGATGGGCTGGAGTGCCTGAACAGGGCAGCTGGCTGAAGCGGAGCGGTGCTCTACCCCGTATCGGGGGAGTTACAAGATGGTGCTGTTCCCGCCGAAAGCAGGCTGCTTTTAAAGGGCCGCTGCTCCTCCTCCCACAGCCCCGGATGGGCTGGAGTGCCTGAACAGGGCAGCTGGCTGAAGCGGAGCGGTGCTCTACCCCGAATCGGGGGAGTTACAAGATGGTGCTGTTCCCGCCGAAAGCAGGCTGCTTTTAAAGGGCCGCTGCTCCTCCTCCCACAGCCCCGGATGGGCTGGAGTGCCTGAACAGGGCAGCTGGCTGAAGCGGAGCGGTGCTCTACCCCGAATCGGGGGAGTTACAAGATGGTGCTGTTCCCGCCGAAAGCAGGCTACTTTTAAAGGGCCGCTGCTCCTCCTCCCACAGCCCCGGATGGGCTGGAGTGCTTGAACAGGGCAGCTGGCTGAAGCGGAGCGGTGCTCTACCCCGAATCGGGGGAGTTACAAGATGGTGCTGTTCCCGCCGAAAGCAGGCTGCTTTTAAAGGGCCGCTGCTCCTCCTCCCACAGCCCCGGATGGGCTGGAGTGCCTGAACAGGGCAGCTGGCTGAAGCGGAGCGGTGCTCTACCCCGAATCGGGGGAGTTACAAGATGTAGGAGTTTTATTACTAATGGAATAGCCCTTTCATAGGAAGCTGGACCATAGTGGGGGGGGGGGGGTCAAGCTTGCATATAAGTGATAAGAGTGGATATGAAGTTTGTTTCTATTACTGTTGTTGCTGTCTTGTTTGATTTTTGTGATCTATTTGTTTTCTGACGTGGTCGTTGCTATATAAACTTCTTTTGAAAAATGTAATAAAAAGATTTCAACTGAAGAGTCAGAGCAAGCAGAGAACCCCGGGGGACACCGTAAGAAATAGGAAAGAAGTTGAAGAGCAAAGAGCTAGAGGAGACATTTATTTATTTATTTATTTATTACAGTTTCTTATGTACCGCGCTATTCGGTATCAGCGCGGTTTACATCATAACATAACTACCATAACGACAAGTTGTCAGGTTTTACATCGAACAGGGATACAAACTTGGATAACAGGGTAAACTATGTACATAAGCTATTTACACGGCAAGGACAGGTAAAAATCAGAAAATGGGGTCTGTATTCTAAGATGGCGACAGGGATTTGTTTGAGCTGGGATGCCTAAGCGAAAGGGCAAGCATCGGGCTCTTCCCGCTGAGCCTTCTGCAAAACTCTCCTTCTGTGAAGACCGGACCGATGGATCGATACGTCCAGCTTACCGAGCAGCAGATTGGGGAGATTAGAGGGGGCATGGATGAAAAGAATGGCCAGTTAGATAAGTGGAAGGTCAGTTGAGGACCATACAGTTTAAACTAAGTTCATGAAAACTACAGAAGAGAGTGGTCATCAAAGTCCAAGGCAGATGAAAATAGGTTTAATGCAGAAGTTCTTAACTCAGTCCTTGGGATACACCTAGCCAGTCAAGTTTGTCTTTTAAAAAAAAAAAACAAGCAAGCTGCTGGTGAACAATCCTTTCTAAGACCTTGGAGAAATGTTGGCGATTAGAGATGGGACAGTAGCAGAATGAGTCTGAGGGATCTAGATTAGGCTTTTTTTTTAGTAGAAAGGTTATGATAATGCACTGCCCAGGGACAGGCTCACCCTGAAATAAGGAGAGAAGATTAGAAAGGATGGAGGACAGCTTAATAACAAGAGAAGCTAGCCAGGGATCAAGAGGGGAGAGGAGGGGTGTAAAGAAAAAATGGCAATGCTTGACAGAGAGGAGTGCGATAGGTCAAAATTCTGACCAGGAGGATGAAACTGAGAGTTAGGAGAGGGAGGAGTCGTGCTAGGAGGTGGAGGTCAGCCAAATAAGAGAGGGAGAGAGTTTTAAAAAAATGCGGTTACAGAGAATAGTAGAAGCAGAAAGACAAAAGACTGTTGAAGAGGGCCAACTTTGACACAGAAGGCTAAAGCTATGTCCTTGGTGGAAGGCACAATAGAACCAAAGGTTACTAGCTGGGGCTGCAGAGGAGCCCAAGAATTATGAACTTAAGAGTTTTTTAGTTGTGTTGGTCATGGAATTGATAGCAGAAGTAAAATATGAATATTTGGCATGTCTGACTGTTCTTATAAAGCCTTGTGTGTTATGAGTTGAAATTTGCAAAGTGAAAGGAACGAAGGGGTTCAATGCTTGTACCAAAGATGCTTACATTGCCAAGCAATGGCGCTTGAGGGAATCGAAGATCAGCTCAAAACTAGCATTTATGCAGATGGATAGAGGCCTATACTTTGTACAATGGAGCCACACTATTAAGCACAGAAGCCAAGAAATCTGTGAAGACAGCCACTTGAAAATCTAGTGAGGAGTAAGTCAAGAGTGGAGAGAAGGAAGACAAATCTCAGGTCAGCAAATCTGGGTTGAGAAAAGAGGGATTTCTAGAGAAACTAGGTGGCAATGTTGGGGAGGAAGGAGAGTGGGGTGTAAGCAAGTGTCAAAGTGATTGCACTAAGAGAGCGACAGCTCTGCAAAATCATTAAGAGAAAGAGAGAAGGAGAAAATACCAGATCAAGAAGATGACCAGCAGTGTGAGTAGAGAAATGCACATTATGGGTGAAACCCAGATTAGATAAAAGGGAAAGAGAGTTAGAGGTTGGATTATAGTAAATAGAAGTTACTGACAGTCAAAAAGGGTGAATAGAAAACAGAAGTTGGCAATAACAAGAGACATTTCTTCCAGAGAGGCCAGATAAAAAGGGAGGAAGGGAGTACATAACAAGCAAAGAGAAAAACACTACAGCATCTCTTCTTTCTGGGCCGTTGTGGATCACAGCTGCACTCCTTCTAGTTCCACATAATGTTCATGGCTACACTCCTCATGGGACTGCATAGGTTAACTGCTGTGACTACCTTCTTCTATTCCTATTCTCTGCTCTTTCATTTAGACCTATATGGGTCTTCTGCTGCAGCCACTTCTTTGTAGTCCTATGTGGGTCACAACTGCATTCTTTTTTCTGAATCTGTGTAGGCAAATTTTTAACCAAATTTTAAATTTCTGCACCAGAGGAAATATCTGGCGCTTTCTGCATTGCACAGTTATATAGAATTTCCCCAGGAGTGATTATAGCTTTGTAATAAATGTTCCTTATCGTCCCTCTAGTCTAGTCCCGGGCCTCTGGGGTAAAAGCACCTCCTCCCGCAGCCTTGGAGACTGAGCACATCATCCTTTTTGGTGACACCAGCATAAATAGATGAGGAACCGCCTCCTTTCTCCAGTAAGCTCAGTCTCCAAGGCAGCTGAAGGAGGTGTGAGCCTCAGAGGTTGGGGGCTCACTGGAGGAATGATTGAGGAGTTTTTGTAGGATAGTGTTTAGTTAAAGTTAAAAAAAAAAAAAAAAAAGTGTACTGCTGCTTTAAATTTGACGGCGAGAGTGCTCGGCCGAGTGGCGGCGAGGACAAGGCTATAGCTTCCCCCCTCCCTGGAGGTACTGTATCTCGGGGTTGAGTGCAGGAGCTGCCGGGGTTCGCGGCAGCGTGTGGCGAGCAGCAGAGACGCCAATCTTCCTCGGGAAACTAGAGGTGAGAGACCCACAGTGCAGGCTCTCGAAGCTGAGAGTGTTTGGTGGAGAGAGGAGGCTTAGCCCGTGCAGGGTTTCGGTTGAAAAGCGTGGCAAAATTTTGCGGCTCAGGCTTTCAGAGCGGGCAGGCCTTAGTCACCCGGCGTCTGCTCGGGAAGCCATGTGGGAGCTGTAAACGGATTAGGAGAGATCGTTTAGAGGCTTTGGTACCGGGGTGCACCTTTTGGGGGGGGGGGCAGCCTGGTTTAACGGAGTACAGGATCAGTGTTTAAAAACCCCAAAAAGAACAGTCTTATTCAGAAGAGTCAGCCACAGGCGTTTTGAGGGCCTGGCCAAGATGCCCTCTAGGCCTCAATGTGTAATGTGTGGTGCCAGGAGAGGGTCAATGTCGGAGGTGGGGGTCTGTAAGGGCTGTACGCAAGACGTTACAGCAAAGGAGATGGATGCGGAAGGAGCAGCACTGAGGGAAGAAGCGTCGGGCTCTCCGGAACTCCTCTCTCCAGCCGCGCCACCTCCGGCACCAGCACAAGGAACATCCACGGCTCCGGAGCCCTCCACGTCCCAGCCTGTCTTGCAAGGGGGGAGTCTGGTGGCAATTTTTTCCAAGACTTTATGTGCCTACTCCAGCAGGCCCTGGAGGGGAAGCAGGGGGCTGCGGAGGCATAGGTAGGTCTGGGTCTGAAGCGTGCTGGACCTTCTCAGACCGTGGGGGCGGGTGGCGCCCCATGTAAGAGTACTAGTTTGGGGAAAGATAAGGTAGGGTCCGTGGTCTCAGAAGATGTCTCAGAAGAGGAGGACTCAGACACGGATCTGGACTTGGAAGAAGGCGAGATCGCGGAGCAGGAAGATCAGGCAAGGGTGGTCAGGGTCTTCTGGCGGGAGGAACTGGCAGCCCTTATTTCAGAGACGCTGAAAGCTCTTAACATGCTGGCAGTGGAACAGGAGGCGGATTCATCATTGGAGGATCTGTTACTTCAGGCGACTTGCAAGCCCCAGAGACCTTTTCCAATGCATAGAATCTTTAGGGAAATGATCCAGGAGGAATGGGACACGCCAGAAGCCGGGATGAAAGGTTCCAGGGTAATGGCACGGCTTTACCCGTTGCAGGAACAGGACCGAGATCTTTTCAAGTCTCCTAAGGTGGATGCGGCGGTATCTGCGGTAACGAAAAAGACAACGATTCCTGTGGAGGGAAGTGCTACCCTTAAGGATGCGCAGGATAGGAGACTAGATACTCTGCTAAAACAAGTCTTTGATGTCAATGTGCTTTCCATGCAGGCTTCCATCTGTGGGGCATGGGCAGCAAGAGTTTATCTACGATGGGCCCAAAGGATGAAGGTGAACCATGAAGAAGAGTCGGTAGAAGAAGTGGCCCGAATGGAGTCGGGGGCAGCTTATTTGGCAGATGTGCAGTATGATCTTATTCAGGGGCTAGCAAAGAGCATGGCATCGGTGATAGCGGCACGTAGGTATCTGTGGCTGCGTAATTGGGCGGCAGACGGGGCCGCCAAAGCAAGATTAGGGAAGCTCCCCTTTCGAGGTAAGCTCCTTTTTGGAGAAGATTTGGACAAATTGGTAAAAGACCTCAGGGAGTCTAAAGGAGGGAGGCTGCCGGAGGACAAGCAGAAGCAGAATTGTCCTATGGCGCCCTCCAGAAGCCAGCAAAGGGAATTTCTGAGATTTCGTACACCGATATTTGGTCAGTTTCAGAGAGGACATTTTCAGTATAGATCCCAGGGTTTTCGAGGGTTTAGAGGAGCGGGGAGAGGCTTTGGAGCCTCCTCGTCCTCAGCCCTCAAAAAGTCACAATGAAGCAAGGGGGGCCCAGGCAGGATTGATACCCGTGGGGAGTTGGTTGAGAGAGCTTTATCCTGCCTGGGCCCAAATCACCTGGACCGGATGGTATACATCCCAGAGTGTTGAAAGAACTGAAATATGAGATTGCAGACCTGCTATTGGTAATCTGTGAACTTTCATTAAAATCATCTGTAATACCTGAAGATTGGAGGGTCGCCAACGTAACACCAATTTTTAAAAAGGGTTCCAGGGATGACCCAGGGAATTACAGACCGGTGAGCCTGACGTCAGTACCAGGGAAAATGGTAGAAACCATCATAAAGAACAAAATTACACAGCATGTAGATAGTCATGGCCTAATGGGAGACAGCCAACATGGCTTTAGACAAGGAAGATCTTGTCTTACTAATCTGATATGTTTTTTTGAAGGTGTGCATAAACGGGTAGACAAAGGTGAGTCGGTTGATATAGTGTATCTGGACTTTCAGAAAGCTTTTGACAAAGTCCCCCATCAGAGACTTTTGACAAAGCTAAAAAGTCATGGGATAGGAGGCAGTGTACTATTGTGGATCGGGAACTGGTTAAAAGATAGAAAGCAGAGGGTAGGGCTAAATGGCCAATATTCCCAATGGAAAAAGGTGAATAGTGGAGTACCCCAGGGATCTGTACTGGGTCCGCTGCTTTTTGACATATTCATAAATGACCTGGAAAAGGGAATAACTAGTGAGGTTATCAAATTTGCAGATGACACAAAACTGTTTAAAGTTGTTAAAACCCAAGAGGATTGTGGAAAACTGCAGGAGGATCTGGATAAATTGGAAGACTGGGCATCCAAATGGCAGATGAAATTTAATGTGGACAAGTGCAAAGTTATGCACCTAGGAAAGAACAACCCACACTATAGTTACACGATGCAAGGCTCCACATTAGAAACCACCACCCAGGAAAAAGATTTAGGAGTCATCCTGGATAACATGTTAAAACCCTCCGCCCAGTGTGCAGCGGCGGCCAAGAAAGCAAATAGAATGCTAGGTATCATAAGGAAAGGGATGGAGAATAAAACAAAGGATGTTACAATGCCTCTGTATCGCTCCATGGTACGACCGCACCTTGAATATTGTGTGCAATTCTGGTCACCGTATCTTAAAGAGGACATAGCGTTATTAGAAAAAGTACAGAGAAGAGCCACCAAATTGGTGAAGGGGATGGAAGGCTACTCCTATGAAGAGAGGCTAAGAAGGTTAGGGCTCTTTAGCCTGGAGAAGAGACGGCTGAGGGGAGATATGATAGAGTTCTATAAATTAATGAATGGAGTGGAACGGATAAACGTGGATCAATTGTTTACGCTATCAGAGTATAGAAAGACTAGGGGACATGTAATGAAGCTACAGGGTAAACTATTTAAGACAAATAAGAGAAAATATTTTTTCACTCAACGTGTAATCAAACTCTGGAATCTGTTACCGGAGGATGTAGTAAGGGCTGTTAGTATAGCTGGGTTTAAAAAAGGTTTGGACAAGTTCCTGGAGGAAAGGTTCATAAACCACTATTAAAAAGGGACCCAGGATATCAATGCTTGACCCAGTACAAGCACTGTGGAACCTGTGTCTTTTGGGGATATTGCTAGGTACATATGACCTAGATTGGCCACTGTTGGAAACAGGATACTGGGCTTGATGGACCTCGGTCTGACCCAGTATGGCATGTCTTATGTTCTTAAATCACGTCGGATCGTTGGGTGTTGGAAGTCATTCAGAAGGGGTATGCTCTGGAGTTTCAATGGCCCGTGTCCAAAGCCTTCGTCCAACCTCCCTGCAGAACAAAGTCAAAGCGACGGGCAGTGCTAGAAACTTTGCAAAGGTTGCGGGACCTCAATGCGGTGGTGCCGGTTCCAGCAAGCCAGTGCAGATGCGGTTGGTACTCGATATATTTTGTGGTGCCCAAAAAGGAAGGGTCGTGGCGGCCAATCCTGGACCTCAAAGGTGTCAACAGATGTCTGAGTGTCACACTTCCGCATAGAAACTCTGAGGTCTGTCATAGTGGCAGTGCGACAAGGAGAATATCTCACATCGTTGGACCTCTCAGAAGCATATCTGCACATTCCCATCCGGTTGGAGCATCAGCAGTACATTCGGTTTGCCGTTCCGATGGGGCATTTTCAGTTCCAGGTGTTACCGTTTGGATTGGCGACGGCGCCGCAGGCCTTTACCAAGGTGATGGTCGTGGTGGCGGCGGCATTGCACAGAGAGGAGGTGTTGGTCCACCCGTACCTGGACGATTGGTTGATTCGAGCGAAGTCAAGAAGCGAAAGCGAGGTGGCTACCCGCCGGGTGGTGCAGTTCCTGCAGAGTTTAGGATGGGTAGTGAATGTAGCAAAGAGCAGGTTGGCACCATCTCAGCAGTTGGAGTACTTGGGCGCCCACTTCGACATGGAGAGGCAGGGTGTTCCTGCCACGCACCAGGGCTCAAGGGCTGAGGCAGCTCATTCGGAAGTTCTTGGAGAAAAGAGCCCCCTCAGTGTGGCATTACCTGCAGCTGTTGGGTACAATGGCAGCCACGCTCAAGTTAGTGCCTTCGGCCAGGGCGCATAAGCGGCCGTTGCAGAAAACACTGCTAAGGAAATGGTGCCATCAGTCAGATCGGTTGTCGCAGAAGCTGATCTGTCCGGGGCAGTCAAGGCGGTCTCTGCAGTGGTGGCTGGATTCCAGAAATCTGGAACGGGGCATACCACTGGAGTCGCCGAATTGGAAACCCTTGACGACAGATGCCAGCCTGTTCGGCTGGGGGGCGCACTTCGAGCATCAGTTTGCACAAGGGCAGTGGACCGAACAGGAAAGACAGTGGTCAATCAGCAGGTTAGAGCTAAGAGCAGTCACGCTGGCTCTAAGAACTTTCCAGCAGCAGTTGCAAGGGAACGCAATTTGAGTGCTGTCGGACAACGCCACGGCAGTAGCATATATCAATCTGCAAGGGGGCACCAGCAGTGTAGCTCTGGAGGCAGAGGCGGAAGAGCTGCTAGGTTGGGCCGAATTGCATCTGGAAGCCCTATCGGCAGGGCATGTGGCAGGAGTGGACATTGTGACCGCCGATTTTTTGAGTCATGTCGTGGTGGACCCAGGAGAGTGGGTTCTCCATCAGGAGGTTTTCGAGATGTTAGTGGGTCGCTGGGGACGTCCGGTGATGGATCTCATGGCAACGTTCGCATCAGCAAAGGTAGATAGGTTTTATAGCAGAAGGAGAGAGAGAATGTCCGAAGGTTTGGACGCCCTGATGCAGAGATGGCCAGAGGACCTGCTTCTATACGTGTTTCCACCGTGAGTTTTAATAGGTCGGGTACTTCAAAAAATAGAGAGACACAAGGGTCAGGTGATTCTGGTTGCGCTGGATTGGCCGAGAAGGCCATGGTATGCCGACCTGGTATGACTTCTGGTGGAGCTGCCGTGGAAACTGCCAGTCAGGGAGGATCTGCTAGTGCAGGGACCCTTGAAGATGCCTCACGTGGATCGATTCTCACTTACGGCCTGGCTATTGAAAGGGCGAGATTGACGGCCAGGGGGTATTCGTCAGTGGTAGTTTCCACTTTGTTGCAGTCCAGGTGTAGATCTATCTCAGTAACGTATATCCACGTATGGCGACTGTTTGAGGCTTGGTGTGAAGATAGGCATGTGGTGGCGCTGAAAGCCTCCATTCCGCATATTTTGGCGTTTTTGCAGGACGGTTTTGGTAAAGGGCTAGCGGCAGCATCCTTACTGGTCCAGTTGGCAGCACTTTCTTGTTATCGGGGAAAGGTACAAGGGATTGTGCTTGGATCTCACCCGGACGTGAGGCGGTTTTTGAGGGTTACATCTCTATTGCGGCCGCCATGCTGGAATCCGGTACCGACTTGGGATCTCAACTTGGTGCTAGAGGCGTTGATAGGTGAACCTTTCAAGCTGTTGGCTAGGTCAACTTTGAAGGATCTCACGCTGAAGATAGTCTTTTTAGTGGCCATTTCTTTGGCAAGGAGAATTTCGGAGTTACAGGCTTTGTCGTGTAGAGAGCCTTTTCTATCCTTCTATGACAAAAAGGTAGTGTTAAGAACAGTGCCTTCGTTCTTGCCAAAGGTGGTATCGATGTTTCATGTGAATCAGGCAGTGTCT
This sequence comes from Ichthyophis bannanicus, assembly GCA_033557465.1. Lineage (NCBI taxonomy): Eukaryota > Metazoa > Chordata > Amphibia > Gymnophiona > Ichthyophiidae > Ichthyophis > Ichthyophis bannanicus. The sequence goes on along the minus strand of CM066031.1, from coordinate 421,008,899 downwards.
TTGCTGGTTTTTGAGAAAGGTGTCAAGGACAAATCCAGGAGTCTGTTACATCGGTTGGATGTGAGTCGAGTATTGCGGGTGTATTTGCAAAGAACGGCTGGCTTCCGCAAGACGGACAGATTGTTTGTCTTGTTTGGAGGACCGAAGCAAGGGGAGCCGGCGTCAGTCTTCTATTGCAAGGTGGCTTAAGGAGGCTATTGCGTTGGCGTATATATTGAAAGGCAGGACAGTGCCAAGTGGCTTACGAGCTCATTCAACTAGGGCACAGGCGGCTTCCTGGGCGGAGTTCAGTTTGGTGCTGGCAGCAGAGATTTGTAAGGCGACGACATGGTCTTCCTTACATTCCTTTGTCAAACATTACAGGATTGATCTGCAGGCGGAAGGGGATGCTAGATTTGGTTCAGCGGTTCTTCAGGCTGGTCTAGCAGGTCCCTCCCATTGAAATGTTTACTGCTCTGTTACATCCCCAGAGGTCCGGGACTAGACTAGAGGGACGATAAGGAAGGTGAAATTAGACTTACCTGCTAATTGTTGTTCCGTGAGGTTCTCTAGTCTACTCCCGTATCCCTCCCTGCTGTAGTAGTTTGGACCATAGTCTGAAGTAAGATAAGCAGTATTTAGTCATTTGGCTGCGGTTGCGGCTGGATGGGCTGCAGTTCATTTGGGGAGGTTGGGGTAAAACAGCTGTGGGGCAGTATTACCAGTGCCTGCTAGGAGGTCCTAGGGAGAGGGTGAAGCAGGCCTAAGCAGAAATGTATTTAAACCTTTTCTGGTAAATTGCCAGGTATTAGTGTTAGGCAAATTTAAGCAGTTCTTATAGTTCAATACTTATATAGAGTTTAAGAATGTGATATCTACTTACTTATTGCTCTGGTGAGTCTGCTTGGTCAATAGGTTACTGGAGAAAGGAGGCGGTTCCTCATCTGTTTATGCTGGTGTCACCAAAAAGGGTGACATGCTCAGTCTCCAAGGCTGCGGGAGGAGGTGCTTATACCCCAGAGGTCCGGGACTAGATTCCTCAAGGAACAACAATTAGCAGGTAAGTCTAATTTCACCTTTTTATCCCTTCCTTTCACTATTACCTGCTGAAAATAATAAAACAGTAGTCCAAAATAATAGAAGGCATTAACATATAATTGTATTGGTTTTAAAAAAAAATGAAAATTATGGTTTCCATTTTGCTGTGTAAGGGGGGAGGGGTAGAAAGCAGCTCACTTATAAAAATAAAGTTGTTTGTAGTTTATTTTTGATAGTTATCAAGTAGTCCAGTAGAATTTAGAAAATGGAATCCTGAAAGCTTGTATTATCTTTAAACATTCGTTACCTTTATAAAGATATTCTCCAGGAACAAGCAGGAAGTCAGTCCTTGCATATGGTGACAACAGCACTGATGGAGCCCTGCGAAAGCATCTCCCCAGCTTTCAAAAAAAGCCTTTGAGAGATGCCACCACGCATGCGTGATCCCCTTCCCGCCCAAGGGTACCATCTTACTCAGTCTTCCTTTTTCTGCGGAGCCATACAGATGTCAGTTTTCTTCCCCCGGAAAAAAGTCGATTTTCTCGTGCATTAAGTGCATTTTCCTTCTCTGGTTAACACCTGTCTCTTTCCTGCCTCTGAGCTCCATCACCTTGGCATCAAGTCTCTCAACCGTTTTTAATTGTTTTTTTTTCTCAGCACGGTTTTGCGCCTTTCCTAACTGCTGGCTGTGTCAAGGGTCTTCGACTTCGCAGGATTCCCTTTTGCCCCAATGGCCAGTGGGTTCAAAAAGTGTGATCAGTGTGCAAAGAATATGTCCCTATCCTATACACACGACTGCCGCCTCTGGTGTCTAGGTGCAGACCATGACCCAGAGGTCTGCACCCTGTGCAAAAAGATGTCCGCTAAGGCCATCCAAAGCCATTGGCAGAAGCAGGATGACATCTTCCACAGGTCTGATTCAGCCCCAGTATCCCCGGTAACCTCATGCTCTAAGGCCCCGCACGGATCCTCTGAGTCGCATAAAGCCCCCACGGCGCCCGATCATGTTTGTGGACACTCTCGAGAATCCTCCAGTATGAGGCTCCACCTAAGGAGTCCCTGACGAGTCCCCATCCCCACCATATTCTGGTGACGACTCCTTCGAATATGGGAGACACCAACATCAGTGGCGATAGTTAGCCAATGCCTTGACACCATGTACCGGGTCCAGCAGGACCCCATCTTTCGGAAGGCGCAACTTCCTCACACCTCTATGGTGGTGGAGTCGACCATGCACTGGCAGAAAAGTCCAAAGACTCACTCTTCCATGCCCTCGATATCCTTGGACGCAAATGCTACCAGGGCTCGATGCTGGGTTGCTGAATACAAGCATATTAGCTATATATCAATATGTATCTCCGAGACCTAGCAAAAGAACTCACAGGTTTCTTGGCGGGTCTCTGTGGGGATCACCTCCAGCGATTCCAAACCCTCACAGGCCACATGTCATCCATAGTCCTTGTAGTCCCCAAAGTCTGCCTCCACTCACAGTGGACACAAGCCACCGGCAGGCTCTGGGACAGGGTCTCAGTGTCCCATCAACTAGCAGAGTCGCTTGACTAGTGGCACGGCGCCCAGCACCTGCATAGGGGCATGCCCTTCCAGCCCCCAAACCCCCAGAAGGTCCTCACCACAGATGCATCTCTACTGGGTTGGGGTGTCCATGCGAGGAACTGCGCACTGGAGAGCCACAGCAGATCAACCTGCTGGAGCTCAAGGCCATTTTTCTAGCATTCAAAGCCTTCCACCACCGCTTGCAGAACCAGTCTGTGCTAGTCCAAACTGACATTCAGGTCACAATGTTCTATCTGAACAAGCAGCCGGGTGCAGGGTCTCAGCACCTCTGCCAGGAGGCAGTAGCCCTCTGCTCATACGTGATCAGTCAGAGAATGATCCTCAGGGCCGTATACCTTCTGGGCCAAGACAATGCCCTAGCAATCAGGCTGAGCAGGGTCCTCCAGCCTCAGGAATGGCGTCTAGACACCAGTGTGGTGCAATGGCTATTCTGACTCTGGGGAACCCCAAGTCTCGACCTCTTTGCCAACCCAGCCAATGCTCAGCTGTGCCACTTCTGCTGTCCCCTACCGCATCCGTCCCGGATAGTGGCGGATGCTTTCCTTATTTCGTGGTTGGAAGGCCTTCTGTATGACTTCCCTCCCATGCTATTAATCACCTGGACCCTCTTCAAGGTCCTGCGGGACAAGGTTTCCATGATCCTGGTGGTCCCTCATGGCCCAGGCAGCCTTGGTTCCCTCTGTTGCTCCGCCTTTCGACTGAGCACCCAGTCCCTCTGGGGAGCACCCTGGGGCTACGGACCCAGGAGGAGGAGGACCCGCTCCTTCACCCCAACCTGGGGTCCCTGTAATTAACAACATGGCTGTTGGGGGGGGCGGAGCCTGATGTCCAGCGGGTAAGACGCTTCGCGCTGAAGCTCCCGAGAGGCCTACTTAGAATCCTGACATAATACCTATACAAACTTACTATTTCGCTCCGGGCTGACCGGGGTACCTCGGGGGGGATGGCGGCCCATAAACCAGCGCGCTTGGACTTCGGGTCTCCTTCTTCTTCTCACGGAAAACGCTCCAAAACAGAGGTGTCCTCCCCACAGAAGATGGTTCCATTTCGGGAGAACCCCGAAATGCACCTGGAGATTTTAGAGGAAATACGCGGCGTGAAGGAATTGGTGCAGTCCAATGGAGAAGCGCTTAGAGCCATGCGAGAAGACTTTGGAGTGCTCCAGGACCGACTTGAAAGTCTCTCATTACGGCAGGACAATATGGCGGGGGTCCTCGACTCGCACGCGGTGCGCTTGGGCACACTGGACAAGGCTGAGCGCCAGATACAGAATCTTCAAAAGGAGTTAGAAGATAGCAATAATCGAGCCCGTCGCAACAATGTGAGGCTCATTGGAATACCGGAGGGGGTGGAAGCGGGAGATATGAGAGAATTCCTGCTCAAAACTCTTCCCTCCTTGCTGAAGATCACCTTTCATAAAGAACTGGAAATCGATCGTGCACACCGTGTTCCTACCCACATGGCGCTCAACCGAACGACCCCCCGGCCTATTATCTTTCGCTTGCTACGATATCAACAAGTGGAACAAATTTTAAATGCTGCCCGGCGGTCGAACCATCATTTGGAATTTGAAGGTCACAAAGTCTCCTTCTTCCCTGATCTGGCAAAGCCTACAGTCGACCGACGGAAGAAACTCCTTGCTTTTCGCCCTCGACTTCAACAGCTACAGGCTCGCTTTGGCCTGTTGTATCCCGCGAAGCTCCGAGTGACTCTCCACAACCAAACCAGGACATTCGAAGATCCTGATCTACTATCAACATTTTTAGACTCCAAAGAAGCAGAGCAGATGCGCTAATCCAACGACTTGGACTTTTATTTGCCGGCTCTGTCCGCCATTTTGAAGGGCCCGATGCGGCGGTCATAGTTAAGCACAGAGACTACCTGGACTTTCTTTCTTTCTTTCTATGACTTTGTTTTGTGGTCTCCTATCCCTCCATGATGTGTGCCTCGGTCGGATTCGGAGCACGCACAGTCCTACAGGTTATGTGTTTTTTCAATTTCGGCCTTCTCTGGGGCTTCTCCCCGCAGACACATGGTCGCCAGTAATTTTTGGGGTTCTGCTTCTTCTCTACCGCGCTGCGGTTTTTCTTTTTTAATGTGGGGCGCTTCATTGTATTATCTAAGTTTATTTTCTTTTATGCCATATGTACAGCCAGATACAGTCAATATGAGGGACATTGTGAAATTATGTGCGCTATCATGCTCAGAATTTTTAACTTGTCTGAATGGCTTTATGTAAAATCTTATCACTCAACGTAAAGGGCATTAATAGTCCAATCAAAAGAAAGAAAATCCTTAGCTATCTTAGCCATGAGCATGCTGATTTAGCGTTTCTTCAGGAAACGCACTTAAACTCTGCTGAAACACTGAAACTCAATGTTAAGCCTTACATGGTGGCTGCCTATTCTCCCGCCGTTTCCAAACGGTGCGGGGTAGCCATTCTGGTTAAGAAATCTTTGCAAGCTACTGTAATTGATACTAGCGCTGACAAGGAGGGTAGATGGGCCCGAGTACATCTTAAGGTTGGAGATAGTGAATTTACATGTATTTGCATTTATGCCCCGAATGTGGACAACCCTGCTTACTATGCAAGTATTGCGCAGTTGGCACAGGCCTCTGCCAATACTCCATTAATACTTGGCGGTGATTTTAATCAAGTGTTAGACCCTCTGATAGATAGACAGCCGCCTAGAACGAGTAGTCCACCCAAGAGTCTTGCTACCCTTACAGCTCTGATGCAAGATCTTGCGCTGGTAGATATATGGAGGCTGCTTCACCCCTCCGACTTAGAGTTCACTTTCTTTTCTGCCCCCCATCACTCCCAATCTAGAATAGATTTCTTTCTCATTTCCAAAGCACTGATTTCTCAAGTAGACACGACTAGGACTCATCCTCTCCATATTTCAGATCATGCTGCCATCTCTTTATCATTACGTGTCACTGCGCGGGACGATTCTCCCCGAGCTTGGTTTTTTGATAGATCCCTACTGGGACAAAAAGATTTTCAGGTTGATATAAAGGCCGCTATCCAAGATTATTTTCATTTTAACTCACCCCATGACACAGCGAGCTGGGCTTGGTGGGAGGGTTTTAAGGCATCTATCCGCGCCACTATAACTAGCTATCAAATTCGGCAGGGGAAACAAAGAAAGCAGCATTTACTGATTCTAGAGCAGCAGATACAAGCTGGGGAGCGTCTCCTCACGTCCCGTACTGACCCATGTATTTTACTCCGTTTACAACGCTTGCGTTTTCAATACAATCAGCTTTTGTACACTGCTGCTGTTAAAAATATTGAATCACAGCAAGGGCTATATTATCGGGAAAATAATCGTGCTGGCAAATTATTAGCAAATGCCCTAAAAGGTCAAAAAGAAGCCAAGCGTGTTACCGCCCTCCGTAATCCGTCGGGGGGGGGCTTGGTCACTAACGATACCGAAATCTTAGAACTCTTTCGTGATTTTTATACTCGGCTTTATCAATCTGAATGTGATTTTGAGCCAGATGTATTTGAACGCTTACTTTCATGGGTACAAAGACCGACCCTATCTGACGAAGATAGAGTGGCCTTGGACACACCATTTACTGTCTCAGAAATTCATTCTGCTATCAAGAAATGTGCCTCAGGTCGAGCCGCAGGCCCAGACGGTCTCCCTGCTGAATTCTACAAAACCTTTCACGCTGACTTAGCTCCAGTTTTGAAAATTTATTTTTCTGCTCTGGCCGAGGAGGGTTCTCCTTCTGGGTCCTTTTCAGTGGCAAATGTAGTAGTTTTTGAGAAAGAGGGGAGAGACCCGCAACTAACAGCTAATTATCGTCCAATTTCCCTCCTAAACGCGGACTATAAAATATTTGCCACCATTCTCTCTACCCGGCTCTCGGATAGGATGCCTACCTTAATACACCCAGATCAATGCGGTTTCATTCCTGGTAGATCAACTGCTGACAATGCTCGGACTCTATGCCATGTATTGACTACCGCAGTTAATCTTGATCGCCCATTTGTTGGCCTCTCACTTGATGCTGAGAAGGCCTTTGATCGCTTAGAGTGGCCCTTCCTGTTTGCAGTCCTCCGCTGGTACGGATTCGGGGAAGGTTTTCTCCGTTGTCTTCGCACCATGTACGCTCAGCCTACAGCCAGTATATGTGCCAATGCTTTAAAGTCTCAGCCTTTTCCCCTTCAACGCGGCACTCGCCAGGGATGCCCACTGTCTCCACTTCTCTTCGATCTTGCACTCGAACCCTTGGCTTTACTAATCCGGCAATCGGAGGAGATTCATGGAGTCCCCTTCACCCATAGGGAAATCAAAATTTCAGCGTATGCTGATGACCTTATGCTTTTTGTCTCTATAGACTCAGTACCGGCTGTCCTAGAGCAAATTGGTAAATACTCACAACTGTCCGGTTATAAGATAAATTGGACCAAGTCGGTAGCCTTTCCATTAAATCCTTTGCTTCATCAGGCAGATATGCAACCCTTCCCCTTTTTATGGCAACCTCGCATGGTCAAATACCTTGGGGTTCACTATTGTTCTCCTTTGGAAGACACTATCTCCTTCAATGCCAAAGATTTAACCTCTAAAGTCCGGGCGCTTACTCACCGCTGGACTCCTTTAGCACTTACCTGGTGGGGTCGATTAGAAACCATAAAAATGATGATTGTTCCGAAAGTGAATTATATCTTAGAAATGTTGCCCTGTCTCTTCCCTCGACGTATATATAAAGATATAGAGGGCCTTCTGACTAGATACTTGTGGCAAAACAAGACACCTAGGATAGCGAAACATAAGCTGCAAGCAGATAAGGAAAATGGGGGTGTCAGATTCCCTGATTTCCTGAAGTATCATCAATCTTTTCTTCTCAAACAAGGCGCTCGTTGGCTGGAAGATCCAGTACCGAGTAGACCTGTGTGGCTAGACATAGAAGAGGACCTTTGCAAACCGATTCCTCTTACTTTTCTCCCTGGTATGACTCTCCCATCAGACTCCCACTTTCCACCAATGCTTTTAGACACCTTAGGTGCCTTTAATAATCTTATGCACTCTTTAGACTCCCGACTCTGTCCGTTAGACAAGCTCCCACTTTGGTACAACACTCGATTTCGAATACAAAATAAGCCGATGGCGTGGAGCCCCTGGTACACTAGGGGCATTTGGATTCCTAGTCAGTTGTTCCATGAAGGTCGCTGGAAAACTTTTAGTGAATTGCAAATTGAATTTGGTCTCCCAGCGAAACACTACTTTCAGTTGGTGCAACTTCAGCATTGCCTTCGGAGTGCTAAGGTGCTCCCGCCATCGGCCTCCCCTACACAAGGTTGGTTGGAGACTATCCGATCCATCGGTAGTTCACCGGGTGTAGCATCCAATTTTTACAAAACCTTATGTAATGCTATAACTAGAGATACCCCTATAGCGCAGAAAGCATGGGAGAGAGAATTGCATGTGACTTTGACCCCGGAGCAATGGAGCCTTGTCTGGAGTAGAGTGACACGGGTCTCCCGATCCGCCTCACTCACTCAGACACTCTTCTTTCTAGCCCACCGGTGTTTTTACACTCCTGACAGATTAGCCAAATGGAACACTACTCAGGGCAATAGTTGTTGGACATGTCATGCGGCCATTGGTTCACTACCTCATGTTATGTATGAATGTCCCGCACTACAGTATTACTGGCGTCGGGTCTGGGGTCGTATCCAGTCTATTTTGCACTTTCAAGAGCCCCTTTCTTGGAGGATAGTGGGACTTCGCTCAGCTGCGGGGATCCCCTCTCTTCCAAAAACGGCTTACTTCCTTTTGGACTTTATGCTTGGCATTGCTATTTCCCTAATTACGAAATACTGGAAAAATAGCTCCCAGCTGAGCCCCAATGAATGGTGGAATCATGTCTGTCTCTACAGTAAATATGAACAAATACCTCGTATGTTTGCTTCCCCCATTCAGACCCTCATCATCGGTCTAAATGGAAGATGCTCAATGACTATGTACATTCTGCTCAATGCTCTCATCTGACTGTCTAAATTTGTATATATCTTTGTCCCATGATTATTCTGTATCGCAGATACTCTTTTGATTGTTTTGATGTATAATCACTGTTGTTTGGAAGCGCTCACATGCTGACATAATCAGCTAGAGAAGAAGCGTGGGGGTGGGGGGTAATTGGGTTTACTTTTCTTTATTGTATACTTGTTTTGTCTCCTTTGGTGTGTTGTTTCTTTTGTTTGTTTGTTGCAAAATGAAAATAAAAGTTTAAAAAAAAAAAAAACAACATGGCTGTTGAGCGGGTCACAAGGGAATGGAGGAAGTCCTCCTGGCCTCTCGTAAGGACTCACGAGATGGGCCTATGCCTTCAAGTGGTGCAGATTCTCGGTATGGTTTGTGGAGCAATGGGTGGACCCCGTTCTCTTGCAAGGTGCACACAATGCTGCAGTACGTGCTCCACCTTTCACAGACTGGACTTAAGTCCAACTCCGTCAGTGTGCATGTGAGCGCACTCTTGGCGCACCCTTCACTCTGTAGAGGGAAAACCTCTTTCTTCACAGCCCCACATTACCCGCTTTATGCGGGACTTGCTGCTCTCTAAGCCTCCCATCAGCCCACCCCCTGCGTAATGGGATCTCAACGTGGTTCTGACAAAACTCACCAAGCCGCCTGTCAAACCTTTGGCTTCCTGCCATTTGCGTTACCTATCCTGGAAGGTGGTCATCCTAGTGACGCTCACCTCTGCCCACAGAGTCGGCGAGCTTCAGGCCTTGGTGACCGAGCCATCTTACAATAGATTCTACAAGTTTAGGGTCGTGCTTTGCACCCATCCTAAATTCCTTCCGAAGGTGGTATCCGCTTTCCACCTCAACCAGGAGGTGGTGCTCCCCACCGTCTTTCGACAGCCCCATGCTGATAAGGCGGCTGGAGTGGAGGAGTGGCCTAGTGGTTGGGGCAAGGTACTTCAGGCCGGAAGGTCGGGGGTTCAAATCCCACTAGAGGACAGCAACCTTGTGGTCTTGGGCAAGCCACTTAACCCTCCATAGCCCATGTTCCCTGTAAAATAGTTATCTCCAAGTTATAATGCCCTGTTCAATGTAATTTCAGTTTGTTCAATGTAAACCGCACTGATGCAGAATAGCGCGGTATATAAGAGAATGAAAATAAATAAAATACTCTGTACTGTAAGAGGGCCCTGACCTTCTATCTGTGATGTACTCAGGGCCACCGCAAAGCCTTGCAGCTTTTTGTTTCCTATGACCCCAGTCACCTGGGGGAGGCTGTTACCAAGCAGACCCTGTCCACCTGGGTGGCGTACTGCATCGCCTTCACCCACGAACAGGCAGGGCTCTCAGAGCGCTGGGTCACGGCGCATAACATCAGAGCTATGGCAACTTCTGTTGCAAGCCTATGCTCTGTCCCTTTGGCAGACATCTGTCTGGCTGCCACCTGGTCCTCAGTTCACACCTTTGCAGCTCACTACTGCCTGCAGACAGTCCTGACGAGACAGCGCCTTCGGCCAGGCCATACTCTATAATCTTTTCAGGGTTTAGGCAACTCCTGCCCTCTGACCCTTCTTGTTCAGGCGACCACAGCGATGGTTCTCCTTGGACACTGGGGCCCTTAGAGTCTTTCCTCGGGTTGGTTTGTATGGGTGAGCTTTGTGTTTCCCCTCCTCCGGTTCTGGTCTGACACAAAGAAACTTTGTTGCTTTAAAAGATTTATTTGAGGATCAATCGTTTTGGTGACCACATCTTTTTGTTTTGATTTTTGGTCACGGCAAGGGTTTTTTGTTTTCAGCCCACTCTGCCTGGATGAGGATTCCTGGCATGACAGTAACTGTGGCCAAGCCATACTCCGGCATCTGTTTGGGACTTAGGTTCAACTCCTTCCCTCTGGCCCTTCTGTCCATCCAGGCTACTGAAAGAGTCATGTAGATGTATGCCGTGAACGCTGAATCAGTCGAGTCCCAAAGAGGGACTACACATGCTATTTCTTCCAGTTCTTGTTGCCCCAATTGGGCTATTTTTTTGTGTTTTGTTAGTCTGTAGCTTGGGAGTCACAGACATGAGGACTTCTTCCTGCTTGTTCATGGAAAAAGTGTAGTTACTCACCTGTAGCAGGTGTTCTTCTGAACAGCAGAAATAAGTCCACACAACCCTCCCACCTCCCAGTGGAGTTGTTCTTGGCTACTAGCCTTTGTAACTTACTAGAGATAAGATGGTGCCAAGGCAGGCATGCATGCGGAATGGAGGATCCCAAAAGCTTCCAGTGGAAGCTAGAGAGTGTTCCCATGTAGGACTCCAGCGGGGGATGTCAGCCATACATGACGACTTAATCTCCAGGAAGAAGTAGGAATGCAGTCTTCACATATGGGTATTGTTGGTACCGATGGAGCCCGCATGGGAACGCTCCCCAGCATCCAATAGGGAAAGCCTTTGTGAGCACTCCACTGCGCCTGCGCATCTGCCTTCCCGCCTTCCCAAGCCCTCTCCTCAGTTCTTCAATTTTTGCAGAGCCAGCAGGTTGTTTTCTTCCTGTCACTGCCAAAAATTTTTATTTTTTTTTATTTAAAATCTCTGCTCTGCCTTTCTGTTGACGCCAGTACCTTCCCTGACACCAGCCCCAATATTTTCTTTTCTTTTAGTATATTTCTTTCATTTTTTCTACTTTTGGTAGTTTCTCCACCAAATTAGGCCTCGACCTATCTTTTTTCCTTCACAATAAAAAAACATGTCAGTGGCTTTAAGAAATGTAACACTTTAAGAAGTATTCTGATGCGATTTCAGTTACTGACTAACATGACTGGTGTTTAAAATGTTTGGACCCAGACCATTTACCAAATGATTGTCCTTTGTGCCAACAAATGAGAAAAGGAGGCATAAAGAACAGAGCCAAAAATATGGGTCTCTGTTTACGCCGGACTCAATTTCAGTAGCTTCGGCGTCATCGAGGGTGTCTGCTCCTTTCTTAGGTCTCCTCAAAGTCCAAGCATAAAACTAAGTCTAAGTCATCGGAATTGAAAACAGATACTGATTCTTGAGGTAAGACCCTTCATCGTCATCGGGATTCACAGAAAGATGCATCTGATGCAGATCGGCTTGCCAGACAGTTCCGGCAGGAGGACCAGTCCTCCAAAGCACCACACGGACTCCAGGACACTCCAAAGGCCTCGATCTCCGGAGAGCTACTGGTTCCATGCTCAGGGACAGTGGCTCAAAGCCCCATATGGGAATCCACCCATGCATCAGCCTCCTCCCTTGACCAGTGCATCTTGGCTATCGAGAGGAGCTTGGCAGCTCTTTTGGCAGCCTCGGTACCAATGGTATCGACAGCCCCAGGAGTGTAGACATCAACCTCCGTCTTGAGGCCGATGCCTCCAGGATCGATGCCAGCCCTCAAGCCCGTATCGCTAGCTCCTTTTCTTCCAGTGCCTGCTTTAAAAATAGCAGGCATCGTTGGTACCCACAGGCTTCCAATGCTATGCCGCCTCAACATCGGTATCGGCATCAACATCGACACGAGACCGTCGATACTTTGATTTTCTATCTGAATCAGACTCTTCCTCCTCTGATTCCAATGAGGTATCGGAGGACTCCAGGAGAACCCAAGATCTTCCTTCCGATAACTCCCCTCCTCATGAGCCCCCGTTAGTGCCCCCGGATATCTTTCCAAGACTTGGCAGCAGGCCTGCAGATTACCATGACACAGAGACTAAACCAAGGGCAGAGGAATTAGAAATCCTCCAATACCCCCCAGTGCCCAAAGAGGCTGCCACATTACTGGTGCATCCCATGCTTCAGAATCTAATGCTGCATATGTGGGAAGCCCCGCTAACGGTTCCGCCTATCAGCAAATGACTCGGTATCATGTACAGAGTCCCACCATGCCCTGGCTTTCAAAAGCTTCAGTTACCACACCATTCCATGTTAGTGGTATCAGTGATGTGTCACATCAAGAGTTCTAAAAGTCATTTGTCCATGCCTCTGGGCAAGGACTCCAGAACTCTCAATGTCTTTGGGCGTTGTTGCTTTCAGGCATCTATGCTCACTTCAAGGATTACCTCTTACATGCTCTACATCGGCATGTATCTCAAGGATATCTCCAGAGATCTAGAAAACTTTGCTTCCATCCTTCCTGATGACAAACATAATGCATTCCTGGCCTTATTTAGGCAAAACCAGAATACATCAAAATTCCTTACCAGAGCATCTTTTGATGCTTTTTAATCATACAACAGAGCTGCAGTAAGTCTGCATTGGTGCTCGCAGAATGGCCTGGCTCTAGGCTTCAGACCTTGAGCAGTGGGTCCAAGATAAATTGGCCAATATCCCCTGTTCTGGAGAGAACTTCTTTGATAAAGGCTGGAGGAAGAAGGCCAGAGAGATTAAGACAGATGATCTCACCCTCAAAGGTCTTTCCAGGAAGACGCAGACCCCTCTAGGAAAAAGACCAATCCAAAGAAGGCTTTCTATCCTAAAAAGAACTACTATTATCCTTATCCACTTGCAGTGGCTTATCAACCTCAGCAGCTACAGCAGAGACAACAGGGTTCTCGTCAGGCTAAGAAGCCTAAGACTCCTAAGCCACAACCAATGGCACAGCCACAGTCAGCACCTGCTTTTTGACTCCTTCCTAGAAAGCATAGCTACTCTGTCTCTGCAGGGTCCACAGCTCCTCCACATAGCAGTCAGACTTTGTTTCTATGCCCACAGGTGGCATCTCATCACTTCAGAGCATTGGACTTTCAACATCGTCCAAAGGAACTATCTGCTTCATTTCCATAGCTTACCCCCCATCAACTCTGCAAGAGATTATCCTGGAAATCCCTTGCAGGTCAATCTCCTGTCAGTCGAGGTGGGGACCATAGAAAGAGTTCCTCCTACTCAAGAGGGTAAGGGGCTTCTACTCTCCTTACTTTCTTATCCCCAAGACAGGAGGGTTCAGGCCCATTCTGGATCTAAGGGATCTCAATAAATTCCTCATTGAAGAACAATTTAAAATGATTTCCCTTGGTACACTTCTGCCATATCTACGAAGGAATGACTGGCTATGTTCTCTAGATCTCAAGGAGGCATACACATATTTGCTGATCCAGCCTCAACACATGCACGATGGATGCTTTCGGTGCCAGCAAAACCATTACCAATTTTGGATGCTCCCCTTCGGGTTAGCTTCCACACCCCAAGTGTTCACAAAATGCATGGCAGTCATGGCTGCCTACCTTCGTACGTTGGTGATCTTTGTCTTCCTCTACTTAGATGATTGGCTAATCAGGGGAGAATCCCCAGAAGAGGTAAAACTCTCTCTTCATCTGATCATTATTGTGTAAACCAAACCTGGGATTCATCTTAAACTTTCCCAAGTTGCATCTGGTCCCATCCTAGTGACTCAAATTCATCGGAGCGCTTCTAGACACTTGTCAGGCCCAAGTTTTCCTTCCACAGGATCACTCTGCCTGCCTCATCAAGCTCGCCCACACTATAGGGAGTCAGTGTCGTGATAGCTTGAGAAATGCTACATCTTCTGAGACACATGGTCTCCACAGTCTATGTCGTCCCTTGTGCCTGCCTGCACATGGCGACAAGCACAGTGGATGCTGTTGTTTCTATGGACTCAAGCAGCCGGGCGTCTCTCAGACAAGATTTCTGTTACTTCTCTTTGATAATTACCTTCGCTGGTGGTGCTCGCCTAAAAACCTACTTGACAATGGATGCTTCCAAACTAGGGTGGAGGGGGCACATCTGAACAGTCTCACTACACAAGAGCAGTGGACACAGCAGGAGTCTCAGTTGCAGATCAACCTCCTGGAGCTACGTGCTCTTACAAATGCTCTTCAGGTTTTTCAACTCCAACTTTTGGGCAACAGGTCTTAGTCCAGACAGGCAACCAGGTGGTCATGTTCTATGTGAGCAAGCAGGGGGGGGAACGGATTTCTATCCCCCTTGCCAGGAAGCTCTTCATCTCTGGTTCTTCTCCATTGCACACCGCATCCATCTCAGGGCAGTGTATCTCTCAGGCGAACTTGATCTCCTAGCGGACAGGCTCAGTCACATTCTGCATCCACATGAGTGGAATCTGAATCAGGAAACGGTATCTTGGATTTTCCACCTGTGGGGACCCACTCAATAGACCTGTTTGCTACACAGGAAAATGCACGACTGCCGCTGTTTTGATCAAGGCTTCCCTCTTAACAGTCAGACAATGGATGCCTTCCTTCTCCATTGAGAGAAAGGCCTACTTTATGCATTCCCTCCCACCCCCTTAATACTCAAAACCCTGTTCAAACTGCAGGCCGACAGGGGCTCCATGATTCTAATAGCCCCTTACTGACCCCATCGGCCATGGCTTCCTCTGCTGCTTCGACTAGCACAGACTCCACCCCTCAGCCTGGGACATCCACCCACCTCTTCTCCCAGGATCATGCGACGCTTCTCTATCCCAATCCACAAGCCCTCCGTTTCACAGCGTGGTTTCTGAGGGAGCATGATATTTGCTGGCCTCAACCTTCCTCAACGGGTCAAGGACATCTTACTTGCATCATGCAAGCCATCTACTAGACGTTCTTATGCCTTCAAATGACGAAGGTTCACACTCTTGTGTACCCCAAAACATATTGACCCCACTGCCTGTCCAGTAGAGTTGTTTTTACAGTATCTCCTCCACTTGCCATAGACAGGTCTTAAAACTAACTCAGGTAGAATTCATCTTTTTTTTTTTTTTGGTAATTATTGTTTCTCCAGGACCAAGCAGAAAGTCAGTCCTCACATATGGGTGTCATCGGCGCCGATGAAGCCCCAGCGGAGCATTTCCCCAGCTTTCTATGAAAGCCTTTGGGAATGCAGGCACGCATGCGTGGTTCCCTTCCCGCCTAAAGGTGCCATCTTACCTCAGTCTCTTTTTTTCCGTGAAGCCCACCGGACGTGTGTCCTGTCATCCCGGATAAAAGTTGATTTTTTTTCGACCATCCTCGCTGTTTTTTCTCCCGGTTCGATGCCGGTTCCCCTCCCGCTGGGTTCGGTACACCGGTATCGAGCCCGATTCTTCTTTTTCGGTTTTTGCCCTTCGTGGCTGGCGTTCGCGCCCTTTTTTTGCTTTTTCTCTGGAAGGCCGGTCCTTTGACCTCGTGGGGACTCTTTCTTTTCCCCCGATGGCTTCCAGCGGTTTCAAGAAGTGCGATCGGTGTAAGAAATTAATGTCTCTCACCGACACACACGACTGCTGCCTTCGGTGCCTCGGTCCTGATCACGACCTTAAGTCGTGTGGACCATGTGGGAATATGTCTTCCAAGGCACTCTGAAGTCACCAGCAGCAGAAAGAAAGGCTTTTCTCGGACTCAGCCTCTGGCCGGGCCCAGACCTCATCTGAGGCCTCGACATCTCGGGACTCGGATCCCGAGCGCCGTCAGAACTCCTCGGACAGGGGGTCCCCCGACCGGGAACGCAAGAGGAAGAAGCGGCTCGCGAGGGCGTCGTCGTCGGAGGTCCCTGGCCCCTCAAGGGCCAGGTCTAAGACCCCCAACCGTCGCCCCAGGCCCGTGGAACAAGAGAAGCCTGCCAAAGTTCCTCGCATGGAGCTGGAGTCTTCTGGACACGTAACCCCGTAGTCCTCGAGGACTCTCCTCCCAGAGAGCCGACGTCGGGCCCGGCGCCGCCGGGGCCCGAGTCGGTGGCTGCTTTGTCTCCCGAGCTGAGTCTCAGGATGACAGCCTTGGAGAGCAGATTGTCTGCCTTCATGGAGCAGCAGCGGGCACTGATGGCCAGCCTGTCTGACACATCTGCCCCGACCACCGGGAAATCGACTTCGAAGTCGACCCCGGAGACCGAGATGATACTAGAGTCCATCATGGCTCGAAGTCAACCTCGGTCGCGGTCTCCCTCGACCTCCCGCTCGGGACCGAGGGCATCGACGCCGGTGCCTCCGGCGTCGGGGCAGGTGCTCCAGGGCCCCGCGGGGTCGGACCCTGACTCCTCGTCGGATGAGTCCGCCTGGGAGACGGAGGATGAGGAGTCCCCCGATACGTTCAAGACTCGGTGCGTCCCGTCGGACTCACCGCAGACTGAGCCCCGGAGTAGATCCCCTCCAGAGGATACTTGGTTCTTGGAGTTCGTCCGGGATATGGCCACTGTCTTGGCTATTCCGGCGGACCCTGAGGAAGAGCCTCGAGCTGAAGAGCTCGAGGCCCTGCAGTATGACTCTCCTCCGAAGGAGGCCTTTACTGTCCCGGTTCCTCCGATGCTGGACGTCTCCTCTTCAGGATGTGGGAGGCGCCGGCCTTAAGCAAGCGAGTCAACTCGATCTATCGACTCAGGAAGAGCCCTGGCTTTCAGAAGGCACAGCTACCACACCATTCCATGGTTGTGGAATCGGCCATGCATCGTCTGAAGAGCCAGAAGATGCACTCTGCGGTGCCCCCGGCAGGGAGGCCCGGAACCTCGATGGCGTCGGTAGAAAGTGCTTCCAGGGCTTGATGCTTGCTTGCCGTGTCCAGTCTTACCAGCTGTACATGGGCATGTACTTGCAGGACCTGGCCAAAGAGTTGGCCGGGTTCTCTGCTGGACTCTCCGGGTACCCTTGCAGAAATTCAAGTCCTTGTCCTCGGGGATTCGGGACTGCTCGAAGTTCATGTCCCGTGCTGCCTACGATGGCTTCGAGGCTTCGGCCCGAGTTTCGGCAGCCGGCATTGCAGCTCGATGCCAGGCATGGCTGCAGTTATCGGACCTCGAGCCATGGGTTCAGGACAAGTTGGTCGATGTCCCTTGCCGAGGTGAAAACCTTTTTTTGCAAGCCCATGACCGAGAAGGCCGCCCAGCTCGAAACAGAGCACCTTACACGGACAAGGCTGTCTAGGAAGACCTCTGCCCCTTCTCATAAGAAGAAGGGCTCGGGTAAAAAGCCCTTTTACCCGAGGAAGGGCGCTGCCTACAAACAGTACCCTTAATTTCAGGCTACCCAAGCTGCACCCCAGGGTCAGCAAGCCAAGGGGCAGGGTAATGGGCCCCGTAGGCAGAGGACCCCCAAGCCTCCGGCCCCTGCTCCCACTAAGCAGGGTGGGGGTTTTTGACTTCTTGAGCGTAGCCTCTCCATCCCTGCTCTCCCAACCCTGCACAGGAGGTCGCCTCGCCCTCTTTGCCCACCAGTGGCCCCTCATCACCGGGGACAGTTGGGTGTTGGACATAGTCCACAAGAGCTATGCACTACATTTTCACCAACTGCCTCCACCATACTTTCCAGGGGAGCCTCCAAGGCCTTCCCTGCACACAGACCTTCTCCTTCAGGAACGTCAAGGTCTGTTGGTGGACAGGGCGGTGGAACCTGTGCCTCCCCACTTGCAAGGTCACGGATTCTACTCCAGGTATTTCCTGGTGCCCAAAAGAACCGGTGGCCTTCAACCCATTCTGGACCTCAGGAACCTCAACAAGTTCCTAGAGAAAGAAAAGTTCAAGATGCTTACTCTTGGAACACTTCTGCCCTACCTCCAGCAGGGAGATTGGCTATGCTCCTTAGATCTAAAGGATGTGTACACTCACATCCTCATTCATCCAGACCACAGAAAGTACCTCAGGTTCATTGTGGGAGGAAACCATTATCAGTGCAGAATACTGCCTTTACCAAATGCCTGGCAGTGGCGGCGGCCTACCTGAGGATTCAGGGAATCTTTGTCTTCCCCTATCTGGACGACTGGCTCATCAGGGGTCAGACGTGCCAGGAGGCCAGCCAAGCCACCCTCAGAACTATTGCTCTTCTTCAAAGCCTAGGGTTTGTCATAAACTTCGCAAAGTCCACTTTGCTCCCCTCCCAAAATTTGGAGTTCATAGGAGCAAGGCAGGACTCTCTCCTGGCAAAGGCTTTCTTGCCAGAAGACAGAACACAACGATTGATAGCCTTGGCAAACCAGTTTCTCAACAGGTCGCTGGTCTCCGCCAGACTCTGCCTGATGCTTCTAGGCCACATGGCTTGGGGAAACTGTTAGGTACATATGACCTAGATTGGAAACAGAATACTGGGCTTGATGGACCTTGGTCTGACCCAGTATGGCATATCTTATGTTATTATGACCCCCAATGCCAGGCTTCATATGAGGCCTGCACAGTGGTGCCTTCGTACTCAGTGGTCACAGGCCAAAGGCAGCCTCAGGGACAGAATAAGGGTGTCCAGACACTTTCTGAACTCCCTCAGCTGGTGGCTGCACCCACCCAATCTGCTAAAAGGGATGCCCTTTCAGATTCCTAGATACATGGTGGTACTGACCACCGACGCCTCCCTGCATGGCTGGGGGGCTCATTGTCTAGACAAGTGCACCCAGGGCCTGTGGTCTCCTTGGGAGGCGGCACAGCAGATCAATCTCCTGGAACTCAGGGCTATTCGCCTAGCTCTCAAAGCTTTCTCTCCTGCCCTAGCTCATAAATCTGTCCTCATTCAGACAGACAACCAGGTGGCCATGTTTTATGTGAACAAACAGGGTGGGACTGGGTCCAGGCTCTTTTGTCGAGAAGCTCAAGACCTTTGGTCATTTGCCCTAAAGCACAGCATGCTCCTCAGGGCTGTGTACCTTCCAGGCCAGGAGAACTACCTGGCCGACAAGTTGAGCAGGATTCTGCAGCCCCACGAGTGGCAACTGCATCCCTTGGTAGTTCAGAGGATCTTCCTGAAATGGGGTCTCCCCTGGATAGATCTGTTTGCCAGTCCACTGAACAAACAACTGCCAAAGTTCTGTTCCAGGCAACCACATCCTTTGAGAATAGCACCGGATGCTTTTCTGATTCCCTGGTCTCAGGGCCTCCTGTATGCGTTTCCTCCCACGCCCTTGGTGGCCCGAACTCTTTTCAAGATTCTTCAGGACAAGGTCTCGGTCCTGCTGGTGGCTCCCAGGTGGCCGAGACAACCTTGGTTTCCACTTCTGCTACAGCTGGCAGTGGATCCCCCACTGCCTCTGGGGTTGCAACCCGACCTCCTCTCTCAGGATCAGGGTTCCCTTCTGCATTCCAATCTCAAAGCTCTCAATTTGATGGCCTGGAGGCTGCAAGGGTAGTTTTGGCTCCCTGGGGCCTACCTCAGGAAGTTGAGGACGTTGTCCTAGCCTCTAGGAAACAGTCCACTAGGAAAACCTATGCTCTCAAATGGAAAAGGTTTTCCGTGTGGTGTCAGCTATGTACAGAGGATCCTTTCTCCTGTACCGTACCAGTAGTGCTTCAGTACTTACTGCACTTATCAAATCAGGGACTTAAGTCCAATTCTGTTCGGGTCCACCTCTCAGCTCTAGCAGCTCACCACTCACTGGTGGAGGGACATTCTCTGTCGGTTCACCCCTTGGTGTCCCGTTTTCTCAGGGGCTTGCTTTTACTCAAGCCTCCAATCCGTCGTCCTGCCCCTGAGTGGGAGATGAATGTGGTCTTGCAGCAACTGACTCGCCCAACTTTTGAGCCGATGGCTACTTGCCCTCTACGCTTCCTCTCCTGGAAGACACTCTTCCTGATAGCCCTTACTTCGGCTAGGCGAGTGAGTGAGCGAGCTTCAGGCCCTGGTCTGTGATAGGCCTTACACTAGGATTTATAGGAACAGCGTAGTCCTCAGGACTCATCCAAAGTTCCTCCCAAAGGTTGTCTCCTCTTTCCACCTCAATCAGGAGGTGGTCCTTCCAACATTCTTCCCTAGGCCTCATGCAAGCCAGGCTGAAGCAGTTCTGCATACCCTGCACTGTAGGAGGGCCTTATCCTTCTACCTTGACCGTACGCAGGGGCATAGAAGGGCTACTCAGCTCTTCGTTTCTTTTGACCCTAATAAGATGGGGTTGGCTGTGTCCAAGCGTACCTTGTCCATCTGGGTGGCTGACTGTATCACCTGGGCTTACAAGGCGGCTGACCTTCCTTTGCAGGGTCGGGTTATGGCCCACTGTGTCAGGGCAATGGCTGCCTCAGTGACTCATCTCCACTCTGTGCCCTTGGTAGACATCTGCAGGGCTGCAACTTGGTCTTCAAGCCAGACCTTTGCGGCCCATTACTGTCTGGAGAGGGAGTCCCGTAGGGACAGTGCTTTTGGCCAAGCAGTACTCTCCGGAATCTCTTTGAGGTTTAGGCAACTCCTGCCCTCTGTTGGGCTACCGGTGGAGGTTGTGTCCTTGAAAAGCCTTTCTTTGCTGCTGGGACTAGAGGGAGTTCTCTTGTTCAGCCTGGGTTCCTCGGTAGCCCAGAGCTTGGGAGTCACCCATATGCGAGGACTGACTTCCTGCTTGGTCCTGGAGAAAGAGTAGTTACTCACCTGTAACAGGTGTTCTCCAGGAGCAGCAGGAATCAGTCCTCACAACCCTCCCTCCTCCCCTTGGAGTTGCAGTTGTACATAGTTTATTTTTCATTTTTGTGTGCTGTTCTTAGCTATGTCATTTGACTGAGGTAAGATGGCACCTTTAGGTGGGAAGGGAACCGACCGCGCATGCGTGCCTGCATTCCCAAAGGCTTTCATAGAAAGCTGGGGAAATGCTCCGCTGGGGCTTCATCGGTGCCGATGACACCCATATGTGAGGACTGATTCCTGCTGCTCCTGGAGAACACCTGTTGCAGGTGAGTAACTACTCTTTATGAAAGCAGTATCCATGCAGTGCTATCCAGGTGTGGTGGGTACACTTATACCCCACCTGGGCTGCATATATATAATAACATTTTTCAGAATATAATCATTCAACTCTTACATACCTGTTAATGCTTCCCTCCTTCCCACCCCTTCTCTTTCCCCTCCCCTCCTCCCACCCTCCCTCCCAGGATATCCATGATCTTGCACGGTTATTCAATTTATTAGCTTAAGCTAGTATAATCTCCTGGTGATCTCCAGGACCAGCGGTCTGAACACTCCCCCAATCTCAGGATGCTTTATAGTTAGTAATTCATTTCACATGTATGATGTCATGGTGTCGATATATTGCCCCCATAATATAAGAAATGCTTCCCATTTATTACGGTTCCCTTTAGTATCCAATCACTCCAGCAGAATCAGCTGATGGAAGCGATTCCTGCACTCCCAGAATGTGGGCGCCATGGAATCCCTCCAATAGTAAAGGATGAGTTGTTTGCCCACCACGCAGGCCTTGCGCACCAGCAGTCATATCCATTTTCCTTTAGGACGGGTCTGGGGCAGCTGATCAAAAATAACTAGAGTTCTCCAGGAACAAGCAGGAAGTCAGTCCTCACATATGGGTGATGTTGGCACTGACGGAGCCCTCGTGCAGAGCAATTCTCCAGCTTTCAAAGAAAGCCTTTGGGATTGCCATGCGCAGTCCCCTTCCCGTCCAAGGGTGCCATCTTGCTCAGTCTGCCTTTTTCCGTGGAGCCCTTTGGACGTGGTCCTGCTTTCCTCAGAAAAAGTGTGTCAAAATTGCAAAGTTTTTGTTCGTTTCGGTCTGGTTCGACGCTGGTTCACCTTCCCGCCTTGGCTCGGTACACCGGTATCGAGCCCGGTTAAAGTTTTCGTTTTTTGTCCTTTGAGACTAACGTTCGCGCTCTTTTTATTTTTCACTGGCAGGGGCCCTTTTTCCCCTGATGGCTGCCAGCGGGTTCAGGAAGTGTGATCAGTGTAAAAAGCTAATATCCCTCACCGAAACACACGACTGCTGCCTCCGATGCCTCGGACCCGACCATGACTCGGTGGTCTGTTGGCCGTGTGGCAAAATGTTTTCCAAGGCACTTAGGAGTCGGCAGCACCAACGTGAAAGACTTATCTCCAGGAACAAGCAGGAATATAATCTTCACATATGGGTATCATCGGTGCCGACGGAGCCTGCGCGGGAACGCTCCCCAGCGTCCAATAGGAAAGCTTTTGGGAGCATCCCACAGCGCCTGCATGCTGCCTTCCCGCCTTTCCCAACTGTCCCTCTCCAGTTCTTCCTTTTCCGCTGAGCCGACAGGTCGCACTTCCTGTCACCGCAGAAAACATTCCCTTCTTATTCTTCTTTTTTGTGGTCGTGTCTGCCTTCCCTCGACACTACACCGATACCGCCAGTAGTTCTTTATTTTTTTCAAAAAAAAAAAAAAATCTTTCTGGAGTCTTTTCAGTAATTTTCTCCTCAGGTGCCAAGCGCCATTTTGGGCACTAGGCCCAACTGTTTTCTTCTGAATGGAAAAACCCACTTCGGGTTCTAAAAAGTGTTCCAAGTGTGGCAGTACCATCTCCGTCACCGACACCCATGAGTGGTACCGCAAATGTTTAGGTCCTGACCACTCTATTTCAGAGTGTGTTGCCTGTGGGATGATGTCGAAGAGCGGCCGGCAAAACCAAGCTGCTAAACTTAGCACCCTTTTTCCCTCTGATGCAGCCTCCGTGGCATCAACGTCTTCCAGGGTTTCGTCTTCCTCCAACGGATCTCAGGTAACTAAACATAAATCTAGCCAGTCCTCAAAGGGTAGATCTCCTTCTAAACATCGAGATGCCTCTGGCGTTGCCCTTGAGGGACTTTCACCGGCAAAATTGCCTGGCGGGAGGCTTCGGCTTCCAAAGCACTAACGGGGCTCCAGGATGTTCTCGAGGCTTCAACCTCGGCAGAACTACTGGTGCCATGCTCTGGGGTTCCGGCCGCTTCTTCCGGCACCGATACCCAAGCATCGGCAGCGTCGATAGACCAGAGATTCTTCGCTATTAAACGCAGTCTGGTGGCTCTTCTCACGGCCTCGATGCCCCTGAAACCACTTCAGACAATTCAACCAGTACCAGCACCGACTGCAGTACCGGCACCGACTGCATCGAGATCGGCAGGTATTCTACCAGGACCGAGTCATGCGTGTCTATCCGGCATCGACAAGTCGGTACCGGACCACTCCGATGCCAACTTCGATCGGTACCGGTACCGTGCATTGCACGATCACCCGGATTGGAGATACTTTGAATCCTCGGATGAGTCTGAAGACTCTGAAAGCTCTGCCGATACCAGAGTACTACTTCCTGAGGATTCCTCTTCTCCTCAGCGTAGGATGTCTCCACCAGAGGATTCAGGATTTTATCCGAGATGTAGCCCGAGGTCTTTCCATCACAGTGGCTCCTGAAAAAGAACCTAGGGCAAAGGAATTAGAAATCCTACAATACCCTAAAGCTCCCAAGGAGGCAGCTACCTTACCTATTCATGAGATCTTGCATGATCTTATGTTAAGGATGTGGGAAACACCTCTAACCACATCTCCTCATTCTCGAAGATTCGACACCATGTATCGAGTTCCTCCTTGTCCTGGGTTTCAGAAGACTCAATTACCACACCATTCCATGGTGGTGGAATCAGCCATGAGACGGATAAAGAGTGCAAAAAGGTATGCATCTAGTCCTCCAAGACGTGAGTGTAGGACTCTTGACGCCTTTGGACGTCGATCCTTCCAGGCTTCCATGCTTTCTGCTAGGATCAGTTCCTATATCTTGTATATGGGAATGTTCCTTAAAGAGGTCACAGGAGATTTAGAGCTTATGAGCCCTCTCCTTCCTGATGATAAAAGGCAAGATTATCTCACTCTTGTCAAACATGCTCAGAATGTTTCCAAGTTTGTGAATCGTGCAGCCTTTGACTGCTTTGAATGCATAAGCAGAACCTCTGCCATTGCCATAGGTGCACGTAGGATTGCCTGGCTCCAGGCATCTGACTTGGAAATTTGGGTACAGGACAAACTAGGGAATATACCTTGCACAGGAGAGAATCTCTTTGGCAAGAATTGGCAGGAAAAAGCTAATGAGATAGATGCTGACAATATCACTTTGGATAGATTGTCTACATCTACAGCTGATCCTGCGAGGAAAAGATCCTCTAAGAAACCATTCTTCAGCAAGAAGAAAACGTTTTATCCCTCCTATACCCAGCAGGGACATCATTTAGGTCAGTCTCCCCAAAAGGGACAGCAGCAACAACCTAGGCAAAGAAAGACAAAAACAGCTAAGCCTCAACCGGCTCAGCAGACTCAGCCTCCACAGGGGCTTTGACTCCTACCTAGAGAACTTTGCCTTCCTGACCCTGAACGGCCCAGAACCCTCCACCATACCAGGAAGGTTATGTCATTTTGCCCCCAGATGGGGTCAGATAATAGCAGAAAATTGGACTCTGTCTATTGTAAGAGAGGGGTACAAGCTTCATTTCCTCAGCATGCCCCCTCCTACAATGGTAAGACAGTTCAATTCTCAGACCTCTCTCAACGACCGGTTAGGTCAAGAGGTCACTGTGCTCCTTGCCCAAGGGGCAATAGAAGAGGTACCCATTCCCCAATGGGGTACAGGGTTTTACTCCCCCTATTTCCTTATTCCAAAGAAAACAGGAGGACACAGAGCCATTTTAGACCTCAGAGAATTGAACAAATTCCTGTTCAAAGAGAAGTTCAAAATGATTTCTCTAGGAACTCTGCTGCCATACCTTCAGAGTCAGGATTGGCTTTGTTCTCTAGATCGCAAGGATGCGTACACTCATGTTCTCATCCATCCAACTCACCGAAAGTTCCTTCGCTTTCTGTTTCAAGGGAAGCACTACCAATACAGGGTTCTTCCTTTTGGCCTGGCCTCTGCACCAAGGGTGTTCACAAAATGCATGGCTGTGGTGACAGCATTTCTCCTCACCCTGGGAATATTTGTCTTCCCTTACTTAGACGACTGGCTAATTCGAGCCCCTTCAGAGCCAGAGGCCAGGGTTGCTCTCTCTCGCACAATGCGCATCCTTGGGTATTTGGGACTTGTCATAAACTTCCCAAAATCCAACCTTGCTCCCACTCAATCCCTAGAGTTTATAGGAGCTCTGCTGGATACCAGACAGACAAGGGCCTTCCTTCCACAGCCCCGCTGCCTTCGCATTGTGCAGTTAGCTTCTCAAGCAGTGTTAAAGCCTCACCTCACTGCTGGGGAAATGTTAGTTGCTAGGCCATATGGCATCCATCGTGCATGTGGTTCTCGCCTCCATATGAGGGCAGCCCAGTGGACTTTATCCACTCAGTGGACTCAGGCGTCAGGTTGCCTGTCAGACAAAATAGCAAACTCAGATCGCCTTATTTTGTTCCTCCAATGGTGGCAGTCATCCCAAAACCTTTTGGTGGGGTCTCCTTTTCAGCAACCCCCACCCCAAGCCACTCTAACAACAGATGCTTCACAGGTGGGTTGGGGAGCCCACCTGCAAGGCCTCTCTACCCAGGGTACCTGGACTCCACAGGAGGCCTATCTCTACATCAGTCTCCTAGAACTCAGAGCAATCTTCCTTGCTCTTCAAGTATTCCACACCCAGCTCAGCTACAAGACAGTCCTAGTTCAAACGGACAATCTAGTAGCCATGTTCTATGTGAACAAGCAGGGCGTAACAGGCTCTCTGTCGCTCTGCAACGAAGCTTTGCAACTATGGGCCCTCGCCAGAGAGCATCAGATTCATCTCCTTGCGGTGTATCTTCCAGGCATTCAAAACTCTTGGGCAGACAGACTCAGTCGAGTTCTGCTTCCACACGAATGGTCTCTCCATGCGGACCAGGTGGCCAAACGTTTTCAAATTTGGGGAACCCCGGACATAGACCTCTTTGCAAGTCTGCTGAATGCCAAACCTTCCCGGTTCTGTTCAAGAATTCTGGCTCAGGGTTGTCAGGCCAGGGATGCTTTCCTCCTCCATTGGGGTCAGGACATTTCCCTAATTCCCAAGACCCTGTTCAAGCTTCAGAGAGACAGAGGTCATATGATTCTCATAGCTCCACATTGGCCACGGCAAATGTGGTACCCTCTGCTCCTACATCTCTCTCAAGCTCTGCCTCTGGAGTTAGGATCTGCTCCAGATGTCCTTTCTCAAGAGGAAAGGATGCTGTGGCATCCCAGTCCCCAGTCTCTGCATCTCAGGGCCTGGTTGCTGAAAGCCTAGAACGTCTCGGTCTTAACCTTTCCCAGCATGTAAAGGATATCCTTTAGGCTTCCAGGAAGCCTTCCACAAGACATTCTTATGCATTTAAGTGGAGAAGGTTTACCATATGATGCTTGCAGAAGGGTCTTAACCCTCTTATGATACCTCTGGCATCAATACTGGAGTATCTCCATTTATCAAATGCAGGGCTTAAGACCAATTCAGTGAGAGTTCATTTGAGTGCTATTGCAGCTTCTTTCAAGCCTCTAAATGGACAACCTATTTCCTCTCATCCTCTCATAGTGAGATTTATGAGAGGCCTTTTTTTTAACTAAGCCTCCCATTAAGCCATCACCGGTGGCATGGGACTTAAATCTGGTTCTTGGGCAGCTCATGAAACCACCCTTTGAACCATTAGCCACTACCTCTTTGAAATTCCTTTCCTGGAAGGTTATCTTTCTTATTGCAATCACATCAGCACGTCGCATCAGGACTACCTTGTATAAGGACTACCTTATACAAGGTTCCATCATGATAAGGTAGTCCTTAGGACTCATCCACACTTTATGCCAAAGATGGTGTCGCCTTTTCATTTAAACCAAGCAGTTTACCTTCCTTTATTCTTTCCAAGGCCTCATGCCTCAAATGCAGAAAGGAATCTTCATGCTTTGGACTGTAAAAGAGCTTTGGCCTTTTACTTGCAAAGGACACAGCAACATAGAAAGTCCTCTCAACTCTTTGTTGCTTTTGATCCTAGTCATTTGGGACTTCCAGTCTCCAAAAGAACACTGTCCAGCTGGATTGCACAGTGTATATCTTTTGCCTATTAGAGTAAGAACCTTCTTCTTGAAGGCCATGTCACAGCTCACAATGGCTTCAATGGCTCATCTGCACTCTGTGTCTATCGACGACATCTGTTGAGCAGCTACTTGGGCTTTGGTTCATACGTTCACAGCCCATTACTGCTTAGAGAAGGACTCCAGCCGGGATGCCTTGTTTGGTCAGGCTGTTCTTCAACACCTGTTCCATACTTAATCAACTCCTACCCACCTTCCCTGGTAGGATGCCAGAGATCCATGGGGGCAAGTGGAGCCCTTTCACAAGGGCACACAACTTCTGGGGCCATCTGCAGCTGGGGAGTCCCCATATGTGAAGACTACATTCCTGCTTGTTCCTGGAGATAGCATAGTTACTCACCTGTAACAGGTGATCTTCGGGAACAGCAGGAATTTAGTCTTCACAACCCACCCACCTCCCCTAGGAGTTGTAGCTCTCTATCTCTCTCTTTTGTCTCGGCTTTAAACGCAACTGGGGAGGGACATTTGGGAAAGGCGGGAAGGCAGCACGCAGGCGCTGTGGGTTGCTCCCAAAAGCTTTCCTATTGGATGCTGGAGAGCGTTCCCACGCAGGCTCCGTTGGTACTGACGATACCCATATGTGAAGACTAAATTCCTGATGTTCCCAGAGGTCACCTGTTACAGGTGAGTAACTATGCCTTCTCGGAGTCCGCATCCGTCCGAGCCCTTACCTCGTCAAAAGCCTCAACGTCTCGAGAATCTGACCCCAAGCATCGTCGTGAGTCTTCTGAGTGGGGGTTTCCCTCCCGGGAACACCGGAGGAAGAAGAAGCTTGTGAGGGCGGCGTTGTTGGAGGCCTCTGATCGGCCTGGGCTCTCGGGTTCCAGATCGCGGAGCCCTGACCACCACCCCGGGCCCTCGGAGTCGGAGAGGCTGGCCAAGCTACCTCGCATGGAGCCGGAGATGCCGAGTAAGGTAATGTCTGTTGTCCTCGTAGATTCTCCTCCGGAAGAACCGGCGTCA
Source organism: Ichthyophis bannanicus (assembly GCA_033557465.1). Lineage (NCBI taxonomy): Eukaryota > Metazoa > Chordata > Amphibia > Gymnophiona > Ichthyophiidae > Ichthyophis > Ichthyophis bannanicus. Next base: position 420,980,694 of record CM066031.1, on the reverse strand, counting down.
CGGGACCCGAGCCGGAGGCTGCGGAGCCTTTTGAGCTCGGTCTCAGGTTGGCGGCCCTGGAGAGCAGCATGGCTGTCTTCATGGAGCAGTAGTGGGTGCTGATAACCGGTCTCACCGGTCCATCTGCCCCGAACACCAGGACCTCGACGTCTAAGTCGACCCCGGAGGCCGAGCCGATCCTCGAGTCGATAAGATCTCGAGTCGATCCTCAGCCAAGGTCTCCCTCGACCTGCTGTTTTGGACCGAGGTTGTCGACGCCGATGCCCTCAGCGTCGGGACGGTCGGGTCCAAAGCCCTCGCGGCTGGAGACACTTGATTCCTCCTCGGAGATCGTGAACAAAGATTGCAAAATCAGGAACAATGATGGATTTTTAAGCTCAATTCCGTCACCCCTGGGGGACTAAATCAACAAATCGATTGGCATACTATAGTTTAGCATTTGTACCCATTGAGGGATTCCCTGAAGGTGGGTGTTCCCTCTCTACATTGGGTCTGATTTCATTGGTACTCTAGTTCCACATGTGACTCTGACGTCAGACGCTGAAGACTAAAACAGCTAACTACATTCCCAATTGTCAGTCTACATATCGTTGCCAACTCTTGCGCATGGACGGACCTGAAGCAGGGTTTCTAACAAATGTAATGAACCCGAAACGAGCGCTGCGTCGACAGTCCTTTGCAGTTTGTTTTTGGCGATATTGGCGATACACATTACTGAAGTTAAGTAACATTTTAATAATCAATAAAAGGGAGATATCACAGTGGTGCTCTGTTGGAATACGTAGCACTGAGCTGAATTTCTCCGACAAAAATATTTTTTCTAACACAGGGAGTCTTTTTGTTATCGGGATTTTGGTTCTTGATTTTCTGGTGATTCCGATAGGATTCTGTTTGGATTTACATAAATCAAGCAAAGTCCACTTTGCTCCCCATTCAAAACTTAGTTCATAGGGGCAAGGCTAGACACCCTTCAAGCGAAGGCTTACCTGCCAGAGGGCAGAGCACAGAGGCTTCTGGAGTTAGTACACCAAATCAGTCACAAGTCTCAAATATCAGCAAGGCACTTTCTACGCCTCCTAGGACACATTTATTTATTTATTTGGCATAAATTTATACACCGCTCCTTCCAGCGATCAGAAGCGGTCCTTAGGTGGACAGGACAAGTGAATATGTACAGCATAAATTTAGGAATACAGTATGATTACGGTAGGGGGGACTAACAACCACCAGATCACAGTTATACAATTGATTATTCAATAAATTACAGATTGAGCAACCAGAGCAGGTTATAATTGTACATAGAGATCGCAAAAATACAAGCAATTAGCAGAGCAATATATACATATAAACCAATTTTTTATTTTTTTTTGAATCTTCAAGGATGTGGTGCAACAATGAGAAATAGGTTCCTATCAACCTTATGCTTAAGAAGGCAGCATGGGAAGATATAGTTGAGATCGGCTAGGTAATGCCGTAATACGATTGGAACAGGTGTGTTTTAAGCTCTTTTCTGAAGGTGTGTAAGTCTTTGGTCTGGCGTAGTTCGTGTGGCAGCCGGTTCCAGAGCATGGGTGCTGAGTACGTGAATGCCCGGTTGCTCGTCCGTTCTTTGACTGATCTTATGTGACCCCAAACGCCTGTCTCCACATGAGGACACCTTAGTGCTGCCTCAGAGATCAGTGGACACAAGCCACAGGAAGACTCCAAGCCAGGATCAGAGTGTCCAAACGATTACTGTGGTCGTTGACCTGTTTGCTTCAGCCATCCAATCTGCTTGAGGGAGTGTCTTTCCAGCTTCCCTCCCTGACGACAGATGCATCTCTGCTGGGCTGGGGAGCCCATTGCCAGGACTTATACACTCAAGGGTTGTGATCTTTTCAAGAGAAACGCAACAAATCAACCTCTTGGAGCTCTGGGTGATACGCCTAGCTCTTCAAACCTTCAAACGTTCAGGAAATCCTCCCAATTGATCCTTTGATCAAATTCACCTTGGATTTCCAGTGTCAAAATGCATCCTTTCCAACTGGATTGCCGACTGCATTTCTTTTGCCTAAGCTCAAGCGGGACTCTCCCTTGAGGGTCACGTCACCGCTCATAAAGTGCGGGCCATGGCAACCTCAGTTGCCAATCTTCATTCCGTCTCCATTGACTAGATCTGTTTAGCATCTACCCAGTCCTCCATTCACGTTTTCAACGCGCACTACTGCCTAGACAGGGACTCCCATCAGGATGCTGTCTTTGGCCAGGCTGTCCTCCAGCACCTTTCTCAACTGAGACTTTTTCTGACACCAGACTTCACTGTCGATGTTCTTGCTTCCTGTTATAGAATCCAATGGGGCCACTTTGTATCCACACCGTCTGGCTCCATCCTTTAATCTTGCGGATATCGCTGCTTATCCAGTCTGGTACCTGGGTGCTAGTGAGTCCCATATGTGAAGACTGAATTCCTGCTTATTCCTGGAGATAGCATAGTTACTCACCTGTAACAGATGATCTCCAGGAACAGCCGGAATCAGTCTTCACAACCTGCCCTCCTCCCCTAGGAATTGTAGGATATTCTCTTTTCCTTTATTGCTCAGCTCGAAACTCAACTGAGGAGAGGACTTGGGAAGGTGGAAAGGCAGATGTGCAGGTGCAGTGGAGTGCTCCCAAAAGCTTTCCTATTGGACGCTGGGGAGTATTTCTGCACGGGCTTTGTCGGTACTGACGATACTTATATGTGAAGACTGATTCCTTCTGTTCCCGGAGATCACATGTTACTGGGGAGTAACTACATTTTCCTGCTGTTCACAGAGAACACTTGCTACAAGTGAGTAACTAAACTTTCAACTATGAAAGGGGGACAATTTAAAAACACTTCAAATAAAATAACTTTTGAGTGCACAACCCAATAAAAAGTATCTCTATTTAAAACAGTAAAGAGATTTACTGAAGCGAATTTACAAAAAACCCCCAAAAAAACAAGAAATTGGGCGCTCTCTCCAGATAAAAGAAGTATCAAAAAGCATCTGTATTTATATCAGTGCCATGATCTCAGTAGGCTAGAGAATGAAATATTGGCTGTGAGAACAGGAGGAGGAGATTGTGGGCTGTGGATGAAAATAAGGGGTGGCGATAGGGGACCTTTCTTACACATGTGATTTGGGCTGTGTCTTGGAGCGGGGGGTGTAGACAATGAAAGTAAGGAGGGAGATTGGCCAGGAGGAGGGGGTTTAAGGTGAAATAAGGGGAAGTCATGAGGGATCTCCTTTACACATCTGCTTTGAGGCTATGGCAGAAGGAGTGATTGCGTGGTTTGGGTGAAGTTGGGGGAGGGGGGTTCCTTGCTTCACAGTACACATTCTTTCATGAACTTAAAAACATTCAAAACACCTACTAAAACAACATAGATTTTTGCCAGCGTACTAAAATGAAGAATGCTACATTAGACTTTGGGTGACCAGGAGGAATCCAGGCCCAAATCTCAACCTGCTTATCTGACATTGCTGCCTAGATGTCCCACCATCATTTGAAACTGAATTTGGCCAAGATGGAGCATGCTATCTTTCCTCCTAAATCCACCTCCCCTCTTCCTCCTTTCTCTATTTCTGTGGATAACACTGTCATCCTCCCTGTATCCCCTGCTTGTAACCTTGGGGGTCATCTTTGACTCCTCTTCTCTGCACATATCCATTAGACAGTTATGTAAAACCTGTTTTCCTTCACTGTAATATCAGGAAAATTTGTCCCTTCCTTTCTGAGCACACTATCAAGACCTTTATTTTAGATTATTGCAACTTGCTCCTTACTAGTCTCTCACTTGACCATCTCTTTCCGTTTCATACTATGAATACCATTGACATCCCTGCAGTAAGAAATGTTGCATTCAGAGGTTATTGTAGTAGAATGTTATCCAGCCACACTTATTTAAATTTAAATATTTTTGCAACTTTTCAGGAAGCATTCAGAACTCTCGGAACTGAACCTTAAGGTGATGGAAGCTCTTTCATTATATACCAAGTTGATGAATGAAGATCCAATGTACTCTATGTACACAAAACTGCAGAGCCAGCAGTATTATGTGCAATCATCTGGTGTTCCTGCTTCTCCGGTACGTTCCTGAATTGGAAATATCTTTACATGAATGTGAAGTCAATGATTATCAAGTGATTATGTCAGACTTCTTGTTCTTCATAAGCAAGGGAAAAGATGAACTGTCACTGTGGAGATTCTTCTGAGGACAGTAACTGAATTCAAAAAAAGCATGGGACAAACACAGAGGATCTCTAAAGGTAAAAAGGGGACTGTTGTAGTTATGGAAGGACAGACTAGATAGGCCATGTGGTCTTTTTCTGTCGTCATATTTCTATGTTTCTTCCCAAAGTTTATTTGAGGGGGAGTATGAAAGTTTTTGTATGTGTGTGTGTGTTTATTTTTTATACTAATTCTTGCCTTACTCTATTTTTTTGGTGCTGGTTTTTGCGATCACTGCCTGCACACAGCTCCTGCAGTGACATTACCGCAGTCCATTTATGCAGTTAACATTCCTACATGGACATCATAATCCAGGTCTCTATGGCAACAAATTCTAAGTGCCATGTTATAATATGAGTTCTTGTTTTTTTGTTTGTTTTTTGTTTTTGTTATTTAAGCATGGTTTCTGAAGTCAATTACCTATGATAATGGTCATTCAAAATAAGATTCTTATAGATAAAAACTACAGCCATGTTCCTTTGGGACATAGTAAATTGTCTGCATGTGCTCTTCTCTCGTGACTCTCTACTTCATTGACATCACCTGGCCCAGTGTATCTATGCGCCTGAGATCTTGGTCTCCTATTGTAGCAGCTGATAATCATGCAATAAATAATACCAGGAGTCAGTTCAAAGATCCAAGCCAGTTTATTGTGCACAAGGCCCAGACAGTCAAGCTTCAAAAAGGACTGAGCAAAGTTCTTACAGAAACATATTCATTTTATACATTTCTTTTCAGTTTGATACATGCAGACTTTCTATTGGTCCCACCGCCCCCTGCATTTGTCCAATCAGAGACCCTTTCTGGGCCTAGCACCCTGCTCCCTCCTCTAGGATTGTTCTAACAATGGCACAGTTTCTAGGTATTGATAGAATTCTACTGCGAGGTCGTTTCTAGCTCTAGGAATGCAAGCATTGAAACATTTCTATCCTCAGAACACAAGAGAATAATGAAAGTTTTATGAATTCATGAGAAACTTCTTATTAAGCAGTTTAAAGCAGCTTTCTCAGACTTTCACAGATTTTTAGTTCTTACTAAGATGGGGGTTGGAATCAGGGCCTAACTTACAGGCCTTTCATATTTGCAGGCTATCATAGGCCATAGCCTACCACATTCCCCCCTTTGATTATTCTCACCCGCAAGTTAAAAAGGGTGGGAATTAAATCACATATTATACTCGTGTAACAGCATCATCTTGGGGTATAGGGTAATATTGCCACATAGCTAAAACCTTTGTAGCTGCCTTCCGTTCTATAGTGCTATCAATAGCTGCTGGCTTTACTTGACTGTGATGAATCCAGGGTTCGAGTTCTGCAACTTTAACTGCAGTTGGGGTTGATAAGATAACAACATAAGGTCCCTTCCTATGCGGTATCAACGGTGTCTTTCTCCACTCTTTGATCCATACTGAGACTCCAGGCTTGAGAGGATGCAGGGGTTCTGTTAGATGGATGGGCAGCTGATCTTGTACCCACGTATGAAGACTCTGCAAAACAGAACTTAAAGCCAATAGTTCTTATCTAGTAATTTCAGATCCAATCTGTTTCATATCTCCTTTTATTCCTTGTACAATAGGCGGGGGTCGCCCATACAGAATCTCAAAAGGGGAAACTCCTAAAGACTTAGTAGGGGCTAAGCGTATCCTAAGAAGGGCTATAGGAAGAACCTGGGGCCACTTCAGGTGAACTTCTTGACAAAGTTTAGACAACTGAGATTTCAGGGTTCTATTCATATGTTCTACTTTTCCTAAATTCTGAGGTCTGTAGGCAGTATGCATCTGATAATGTCAATATCTCGGGGCCATACTTAATGGACTTGCCTCCTGAGGTTATCAACCCTCATTCTTTGTACAGGGCTCCATGTGCGTGCAAAGTTGTGAAGGCATACTTGGAATCTGTGTACACATTTAGACGGACCCCTTTTCCTATTATCAGTGCTCTAGTGAGAGCTATCAGTTCAGCTTTCTGTGCTGAAGTCCCTGGGGCCAGAGCTGAGGACTCAACTACCAGATCAAGGGTCACCACTGCATACCCGGCACAACGATGTCCATTGATGACGAGACTGCTTCCATCCACAAAGAAAGTCCGTTCTGGATTCTCCAAAGGAACATCAGTCAAATCCAGGTGACTTGAGAATACAGTGTCGATAATTTCTAAACAGTCATGATCAGGGGGGCCAGGACCAATTGGGAGCAACGTAGCAGGATTCAAAGCTTGACTGACCATCATTTGCAATCGTGAATTCTCACACAGCATACTCTGATACTTCAACATTAGCGAATTTGTGAGCCAGAAGTTCCCTTTGTGCTCCATAAGGGTCAAGACAGAGTATGTACGATGACTTAAAGATTCTGTCCCAAAGTGAGCTTGTCTGCTTCACTCACTAGGAGGGCTGTAGCTGCAACAGCTCTCAAACAAGGGGGCCAACCTTTTGCAACCACATCCAACTGTTTCGACAAATAGGCTACTGGCCGTTGCCAAGATCCAAGAGATTGAGTCAGCACCCCTAGAGCATTTCCTTGTGATTCATGAACATAGAGGCGGAAAGGTTTCTGGACATCTGGTAGACCCAGAGCTGGTGATGACATCAGAGCGGTTTTTAGAGATTGAAATGCTGCATCCTGTTCAGGTCCCCATTCCAATGGAGACTTTTCCATTCCTTTGGTAGCTTGATACAATGGTTTTACTAGCAGAGCAAAATTGGGGATCCATATGCGACAGTACCCTGCGGCCCCCAGGAAGGCTCTTACTTGCCTCCTGGTGGTTGGAGTGGGAATACTGCATACAGCTTCTTTGCGTTCCGGCCCCAAGCGTCGAATTCCGCTAGACAACTGGAATCCTAGATATTTAACTTCAGTTTGACATAATTGCGCCTTGGTTCTTGAGACTTTGTATCCAGCCTCATTTAAAAGGTGCAAGAGTTCACTGGTGGCTTGTAGACATTCACTTGCTGAATTTGTGGCTATGAGCAGGTCGTCCACATACTGAAGAAGAACCCTTTGTCCTGGGTAGCTTGAGAGATCCTGATTCAAAGCAGCACTGAAGAGAGTGGGTGAATTCTTAAATCCTTGAGGTAATCGAGTCCAGGTAAGTTGGCCCCGCCTTCCTGTTGTGGGGTCTTGCCATTCAAAAGCGAACAAAAGTTGACTGGTGGGGGCTAGGCGTATGCAGAAGAAGGCATCTTTCAGGTCCAGGATGGTGAAATGAGTAGCCTCGGCGGGGATCAGTCCCAAGAGAGTATAAGGATTTGGTACCACTGGGTGTATAGTTTCAGCTGCATCATTTACCCGCCTCAGATCTTGTACTGGGCGGTAATCCCCTGTCCCAGGTTTCTTGACTGGGAGAAGGGGGCTATTCCAAGGTGACTGGCACTCCTTGAGAAGTCCATACTTCAGCAGTTTCATCAGATAGCAGTGGATACCTTCAATGGCTGGTCGAGGAAGAGGATACTGCTTCACATGCACTGGTTCCGCTCCTGGCTTGAGGGTGACAATGACAGGGGCCATGTTCTTCGCTAGGCCAGGTGGAGTATCCTCCGCCCATACTTCAGGCGGAGCCAAAAGATTGGTGGGTATACAGGAACTAGCTGGCTTGGTTGGAGGTACATTATAGAACCGCCATTCTTCTTCTCGGGGGACAGTCAGCACCATCAATCCGGCAGGCTTTGAGTTTACAGTCCATTTGCATTTCTCCTCCTTCAGCGAAAGATATTTGCACCTGGAGCTTGGCAAGCATGTCTCGGCCCAAGAGTGGAATAGGGCTTTCAGGCATATACAGGAACTGGTGTGTTATTTTCTGCCCTCCTAGTTCACACATGCGGTTCTGCAGGAATGGCTTAGTGGCCCTAGCCCCAGTGGCCCCAACAATGGTGACAGATCGAAAGGACAAAGGGGCTACTGGCTTTGCCACCACTGAGTGTTCTGCTCCTATATCCACCATAAAATCCATATATTAGTCCCCTATTTTCAAACTGACCATAGGCTCCTGGGGACCCAGGGTGAACTTGGAGCCCGGTCTGGCCTAGTCTTCATCCATGTCATAGCCCATTGCAACTGCCACTCCCTCAATAGCTTCTTCCCTATCTCGCTGGAAACTGTGCTTAGGTCATTCCTCCACGACTCTGAAATCAACCTCCTGTTCTCCAGGGACTCCCTCCTCCCCTCCTGGGGGTGGAGTCAAGATGCGGGCATTCACTTCTCCAATGTCCTTCTTCTCTGCAATGGGCGCACTGCTTCGCACCCAGTGGGGTCCAATTATTTTCACGACCCCTTCCACGTTCTCTACTCCTTCGATTAGGAAAACCTCCTTCACGTTGTTCAACTAAAGCGGCAGCAAGAAGATCTGCTTTCTTCTTCATCTTTCATTCACTTTCTCTGTTACGTTCATTTTCACGATTCACAAACACTTTCTGAGCAACTTCCATTAACTGCGCTATATTCATGCCCGCAAATCCATCCAGTTTCTGTAACTTTTGTTTTATATCTCTCTGGGACTGACTGACAAAGGCTGCGTTTACCATACGCAAATTTTCCTGAGCGGCTGGATCGTATGGGGTATACAATCTATAGACTTCAGATAATCATTCATAGAAGGTGTAATCTTCTGGTCTAGTCTCCGCTTGGTCCTGGGTTCATTTCACTTCACAGACGCAGGAGGGTTTGTAATAAGACAAGCAAACAGGTGTGGCTTGGAGAAAGGTTTTTATGTAAAAATAGGCTTAATACATAGGTATTGAACAGAGGTATATAGTGATTGTTACAGAGCTGTTTCAGTGTGCATCAATGAATCTGTGTGTGCATGTGTGAAGTGTGAGAGAGATAGAGAGATAGGTAGGCCCGACCATGTGGCTCAGGGCCTCATGGTAGGCCAGAACATGTGGATCAGAGCCTCATGGTAGTGTCCAAACCTGTCCGATGAAGGAGGGAGAGAGAGAGAAGCAGGAAGTGTGTCTGTCCTTTATAGTGCCTCTCCAGCACTTCCCCTTGAGGTCTGCTATTGTCTTTGGCCACTCCCTTTGACGTCTGCCCTTCTTGATTTAGCAAGGAGGGGCTGCAGACAGGTCCTAGAGACTGACATCACCAGGGGGTCAGAGTTTAACTTTGAGGACTGAATTCACCAGAGTCCACAGCTGCATGAAATGTATGCTGACAGAAGGCTGCTGGGCTCTCATCTAGTCGTTGGAGAACTTCAGATATTTTTCCAATATTCATGGCTTTCTGGCCTCCCTTCTTTAGGCTTTGCATGAGGGCTTGGCGGAACCGATTTAGGGCTGTCTGCACTATTTGGATCCCACTTGGGGCCATCAAGGCTGATGGGTCTGTATAATACTGTTCATTAGTTCAAGCAAATCCTAAGGTTTCTCAATGTAGGAGGCATAATGCGTCTTTCAGTTCAGTAAATCAGTGGTGGAGAAAGGCACATAAACAAGGCTGGTCGGCCCTACCACGACCTGGCCTTTGGTATTAAGGGTGGGTAGGCCTTGGACCTGGCGCAATGGTATAACGTGACCATCCCTTTTACTGGTAGTGGTACTTCTGAAGGCATACAGCAATCGGGACTGTCGGGGTTCCACTTCATGTTCTTGGCTGTGAGTGACCCTGAACTGGCAAATGAATCCCTGCTTGTAGTGTCATTGATGGACTGTGACCCACTCGGAGGCACTCTGAACTGAGCCGGGGCTTCCGGTCAAAAGGGGGTGCGCGTCCTCCTGCTGCGGAGGTGGCTGGTGAACTACTTGGGGTACATCTGCAGGGAGGTGTCCCCCCCTGCCCCAGGCTCTGCCCGGGGTGGTGGCAGAGCTGAGGGGACTGGCCTATAATGTCTGGAGATTCTGGGGCAGTATAAACGGGCAGGCTTTTTTTTTTCCCCAGACTTCTGGGCCCCCCCCCCCTTGTGGTTGCTACCAATCTCCTACACTGTTCCTCATAGCAACGCTTTATCCAGGAGGGCTTTTTTTTCCCCCCCTTCACAAACACTTAACCAGGAATCTATATAGGGGAATTGATCAGGGAACATTTTCTGTACAACCTGATAAACACGGGAAACTATACTAATATCAAAGGTGCCCTCACGGGGCCATGAAGTGACCAACACTGGCCACTCCCTTTCACAGAGCATTCCTAATAGGGACGGAGACATTTTAATTCCGTAGTCTCCAGCAAATCCCTTGCTAAAATTCCTAGTCATACATTTCAACAGAATCTGCGTGGACTCCGACCCCCCCCCCCCCCCCCATGATGACATACTTGACAACAGACAGAGGGGGCGGGCAGTCAGGCTGCATTTTCCTGAGGACTATGAGTCAGAACTATGCAACAATATTCCTCTGGGTGCACTTATTAAAAAAAAACCTTATTATTGCTCATAAACAAAGGGTAGGCAGAAAACATAAGCTTAGATTGGTTGTAATAAGCATAATGGATGTGTGTGCTCATTCTAAATAGGAACAAATTAGATAAAGTCCTTAAAATATAAAACTATTATTTTGCAACATGTTATAACAACAATCCCAATAGAAAGAACTATGGCTCCTAACATGACGGCCACATATCTGTTACGTACGACTAAAAATACTTGGCATGAAACTAACTGCCGTCGTCAGTACTAAGCTGAATAATGCTAAGTAATTACTTTAAATCTTACAGTTTAAAAAGCAGATATTCAAAGGACATGAAACGAGTACTTTTTCATAAAGTGGGTGGATATCTGGAATGCATATACTCCCCTTTTCTTTTCTTTTCTTTTTTTTTTTTTTATAAACAATAAGTATGTCCTCTATGAGGTGCTTGTATATAAAATCTCGTTTTTACTTTTAATTTTGCTCAATAGCATACGCAGTCAAAACCAAATATATATATATCAGGAATTAAAATTCAAGCATGATTAGCTCCTCATTCACTCAGGATTTAAATCACTTTCAAATCGCGATCTGGTAACTACTGGCTCGGGATGCTTCATAGTCCTGTCAGGGTTCGTAACCTCTACTTCGAAGGTCAAAGGAAAAACAAAAGCAGTTTCCTTAATTTCTCTATCATTTCTGTTTGGACCATAAAAGACAAGTAGGGCTGAGATATAACAAGAACAGTTGAGGAGTTCGAAAGGGGTTAATAAGAACTTAACCCTTTCCAGGCTGAGCCCAAAACTGTTGAGATCCAAAATTCTGACTAAATATTCCTACCAAATGATATATAATACATGACCATAGCAGAAGGAACATCATCACTATTAGAACATATTGAATAAGACAGGTACAATTTTCCTGAAATAAGCACAAATTAACCCAGCTGCAGAATGTGGATTAAAAATTGAAAGTAAGCCTTCAAAGGGTTAAAGGATACTAAAACATTCCTTTCTACGGGCTGTGTGAAAGACACACCCCTTCTCTCTCTGCTTGCTAGAGACTTGCTGTGCTGGAAAAAACTGAAATCAGTGAAACAGCTGTCTTTGTACTTAGAAGTGACTTCTGAGTTTTTTTCCCTCTTCTTTCTTCTTTTCTTAGTACTATTCCTTAATCGGTAAACTGTTTCACAAATTACCCAACAGAATAATCTTACATTATACCAGAAGGGAAACCCGTGGTTTCAACAGATAACAAAAATCAGATACAAACAACAAACAGTAAGGACAACGGAACAATGGGGGAGACCAACACTAAACACTTCCTCCTTTTCGCGACCTGGGCGCAGTCGCCCGGCCAGGAACTGCGCTACTCATGAGTCCGCTCTCACTTGGTCTGTATTCAAGACCTGTCAGTCACGCAGACAATCATGCCAGCAATAAGAAATTATTTTTCAAATGCACAAGGTTTTACTGACTAACTGACTATCCCAATCAAAGGGTCGGTGGCTTCTGCTCCGCTAACCCTTATGCGAAGCGTACTAGGACCGCCCTTATGAGAGGTGATCAAACTCTCTCGTCTTGCGCACTTATGCAAGACTTTCCCAGTTAGTCTATACCAAATTAGTCTCGCATACTCATGCAAGGCTTTCCACATGCTTCACTGACTATCCCAGTCTCACATACTCATGCAAGGCTTTCCCCAGGCTTCACTGACTCAAATGCCCAAGGTTTTCTACTCACCGGATCCAGTTCCCGATACCAAACCAGTTCATGGGCTGGATCCTGGACTCCCCTCGGGTTCGGAGGTGTTGGCCAGCTGGACCCAGTGGTCCGCCGAGGCAAGGTGGAACCCTCCCTGATACAAGAGGACCAGTGGCGCCTGAGGTTTCCCCTGCGGTCGGACAGACACGGTTCCAACCGGACCAAACCTGGAGGCAAAAGTACGTGGTATATTCACTTGAATACCATCCACTACTCGCACATTCCGGGCCAACGCACCAAGAATATGTAGCAGCTGATAAGCATGCAATAAATAATACCAGGAGTCAGTTCAAAGATCCAAGCCAATTTATTGTGCACAAGGTCCAGACAGTCAAGCTTCAAAAAGGACTGAGCAAAGTTCTTACAGAAACATATTCATTTTATACATTTCTTTTCAGTTTGATACATGCAGACTTTCTATTGGTCCCACCGCCCCCTGCATTTGTCCAATCAGAGACCCTTTCTGGGCCTAGCACCCTGCTCCCTCCTCTAGGATTGTTCTAACAATGGCACAGTTTCTAGGTATTGATACAATTCTACTGCGAGGTCGTTTCTAGCTCTAGGAAAGCAAGCATTGAAACATTTCTATCCTCAGAACACAAGAGAATAATGAAAGTTTTATGAATTCATGAGAAACTTCTTATTCAGCAGTTTAAAGCAGCTTTCTCAGACTTTCACAGATTTTTGGTTCTTACTAAGATGGGGGTTGGAATCAGGGCCTAACTTACAGGCCTTTCATATTTGCAGGCTATCATAGACCATAGCCTACCACACTATCCAGATGGTCAGAATATGATGGAGGGGAAATCGTTGACTCTGATTAGTATGGTCAAAAGACAGCAGCTCATGTGGGTCAGTGGATGAAACAAACAGCTGTGATAATATTTGCTTGTGTGGTCTGGAAGAAGGACAGAGCATAGGAGTAGAGAAACCTGCTGATAGGGAGGTTGAGGGAATGGAGGAATACTGAGAACAGGCTGGGGGCAGGAGAGGGGGAGATAAGCTTTTGGGGTAGGGTTGGGAAGGGGAGAGAATGCCAGGGAGAGTTGAGGATCAGGCTGGGCAGGTGAGAGAGAGCATTGAGGATGAACTGGGAGAGAAAGGCTGGGGAACTAGGAGATGGCAAATTCAGGGGAGGATATGTGCAGCGGATGACAGCTAGTATGTGGGAGTGTGTGTATATGTATGGTATATGCAATCTTGTAGATGTTTAAAGTAGTAATACAGTTAGTCATAAAAGAATAAGGATAAATGTTCATCTATCATTTGCGAATGTCTGATTTTATTTTAAATCCAGTATTGTATTTTGGTTTTCCTAATCCATTTGTATTGTTAAAATAGATAAAAACATAGAAGTGCAACATCTAAACACTGCTTAGACACAAAATTTCAGTTCTGTATCTTCAGGGTTAAACAATTATTTCCAAATGAAAAATGTTTTGATATTTCATTTTTTTTCAGCTGCCCAGTCCATTTATAATCCAATATAAAAAGTATTTCACTTTCAGGAAATAAATAATTAAATATGCATCATATATTATATAAAAGCCATCACAAAAACCATATACTTCAAAACGTATGGTGCAACACCTCAGACCCTTATTAGACAGTTCCAGTTTCAGAATGATCTTACAGTTTCTCATTATGCCCCATTTAGATTACTGCAATAGCATCCTACAAGGTCTACCCAGGAAAACCAACTGCAGATAACGCAAAATCTAACAGTATGCATAATTCATAAGGCACATTACTTCGACCATATCACACCCCTCCTTTACAACTTGCACTGGTTACCAATTACATCCAGAATAAAATATAAATTCATAATGATAGTGTTCAAATTACACAACAAAATATCCCCATCACATCTTAATTCCCTCCTTAGCTTACAAGAAACTACAAGAACCAGAAGAAACCACTCACAAAATACATATACTATACCTACTCATATTTGAAGCACCAATCATACCACCAGCACTAGAGCCTTTACATACATTGCTCCAACACTCTGTAATGAATTCCCAGAAAATCTAAGATCAATAAAGGACTTACAATCATTCCAAAAGGAACTCAAAACCCACCTATTCATCAAATACTCTGGTACCTCCTCCGACAGTCAACAACACCATATAATCTAAATAACTATTCCAACTCATGTTACCCCCCCACCCCCTTGCTTACCCAAATTGTACAAAGTTAATGTATAGGTAACAAAATTTGTTTGTTATGTAAGTTGATCATTGTTCAATGTAAAGTTCATAGTTATGTTATATGTAAACTGCCACCAATCTCTGGAAGAGGTGGTATATAAAAGCTGGTAAATAAATAAATAAATAATGATAGCCTGCATCAAGTGAATATCATAAGAACTGTCCTGCTGGCTCATTGCAAGTCCTGCAAACTGCCATGGAGAAAACCTGGATTTGATTCCTGGGCAGGCTTTTGCTTGCTGGGTCCAAAGACCGTGCAGGAAGTCTGTTATCATTTAATGTTGACAACTTGTGGCCACACTTAAGTCCATGTTAGCTGGACTCTTGAGTAAGCTGCAATCTGTGTGCCCCTGACTGAAGACTCCATTTGATGAAGGAAGCATAGCTCTCAAAAGCTGATCACAGATGAATTGAATTTGTCCCTAAAAAAAGATATTGTCAACAGCAGAAATAACAATGAGATTAGCATTTGAAAAGTGCCCAAAAGCACAGAAGGAGGACAAACAAGGGCTGCTTTCTTACCTTCTAAAGGATGATTGTCTATGCTCCTTGGATCTCAAGGATGTGTATACACACATTACGATCCATTCAAATCACAGAAAATACCTCAAGTTTCTGTTGGGGAGTCAGCGCTATTAGTACTGGGTGCTCCCCTTTGGGCTGGTGTCAGCACCCAGAGTCTTCATGAAGTGTCTCACGGTAATGGCTGCCTACCTCTGAACCATGGGTGTCTTCATTTTTCCCTCTCTGAATGATTGGCTTATCAAGGGTCCCACTCCGGATGTTGTCAGGCAGTCCGTCCATTTCACCATGCAGGTTCTTTAGTGACTGCAGTTTGTCATTAATTACCCCGAGTCCTATGTCCAGCCCACACAGCAGCTAGAGTTCATCAAGGCCTTCCTCAATACCACTTGAGCTTGGGCATTCCTACCAAGTGACCGCATGCAGTGGCTGACAGAAGTGGTTGGCGGCCCGGAGGGAGCTGAATGGTTCTTGGCCACATGACCTCCACGGTGCACATTAACTCCCTGACCCATCTCTTCATGTGGCACGCTTAGTGGACCCTAAGCATGCAGTGGAAACAAGCCATGGGCCATCACCAGAACAGGGTAGCAGTCACCGCTTCCTAAGTACAGTCCCTCGACTGGTGGCTGGAGCTGCTAAACCTACTCAAGGGTCTCCCCTTCCAAGTGGAGACCCCTTACAGGATGCTGATGACTGACGTGTCCAAGCTTAGGTGGGGGGCTCATCTGGATGGTCTGTTTACACAGAGCTGTGGTCCAAGCAGGAGAACCTGCACCAGATCAACTTCCTCAAATTGTGGGCCATAGTGAATGCCCTCCGGGCTTTCTAGGCACACCTGGCCATCAGATGATCCTGATCCAGATGGACAATTAGGTAGCAATGTTCTCTGTGAACAAACAGGGAGGCACAAGCACATACCTCTTCTGCTGGGAAGCAGTTTAGTTGTGGAAGTTTGTCTTGATCCATGGGATGGAGTTGAGAGTGACCTATCTGCCCAGCGAGCTTGACATTCCGGCGGATCAACTGAGCTGAGTCCTCCAATCATACATAGTAACATAGTAACATAGTAAGTGATGGCAGATAAAGACCAGCATGGTCCATCTAGTCTGCCCAGCAAGATGGCAAGAATAGGTGCACCTGTCGCTCTGTGCAGGCCACCCCTCCCCATGTTTTTGTTTAGGGGTGAACTCACCACTCCATGTAGGACACCCCTATTTGTTGAGACGCTAGATAGTTCAGAAGTTAGATGGTACTGTTTATTTTGCTTTTATCCTGTTGCTGTAAAGGGATCCACTGTGTTTGTCCCATGCCATTTTGAATTCCATCACCGTGTTTGCCCCCACCACTTCCATCAGGAGGGCATTCCAAGCATCCACCACCCTTTCAGTGAAGAAATATTTCCTGACATTGCCTTTCAATTTACCACCATGCAGCTTCATGTTATGCCCTCTAGTTTTACAGCTTCCCCGTCTTTGGAAGAGGTTTGTTTGTTCGTCATTTCTCTTTAAGTATTTAAAGGTCTGAATCATATCTCCCCTGTCCCTCCTCTCCTCCAAAGTATACATATTTAGGTCTTCAAGTCTCTTCTCATAAGGCTTCTGACGCAGACTCCAAATCATTTTGGTCGCCTTTCTCTGAACAGTTTCCAGTATTGTTACATCTTTTGCAAGATATGGTCTCCAAAACTGAACACAGTATTCCAAGTGAGGCCTCACCAGTGACTTGTACAGTGGCATAAGTACCTCTTCCTTTCTGCTGATAATCCCTCTTTGTATGCAGCCCAACATCCTCCTGGCTTTTGCCACCGCCTTGTCGCATTGTTTTGCCACCTTGAGATCATCAGAGATAATCACACCAAGGTCTTTCTCCTGAACCGTGCATACCAACCTCTCACCCCCTATCGTGTACTTTTCCCTTGGATTTCTGCTACCCAAGTGCATGACACTGCACTTTTTCACATTAAATCGTTATTGCCAAGCATTAGACCAGTCTTCCAGCTTTTGTATATCTTTCCTCATGTTAACCACTCCCTCGAGGGAGTCCACTCTTTTGCAAATTTTTGTGTCATCTGCAAAAAGACAGACTTTTCCATTCAGTCCTTCAGCAATATCACTCAAATATATTGAACAGTGCCGGGCCCAGGACCGAACCCTGAGGCACCCCGCTAATCACCTTCCTCTCATCCGAGTGAGCTCCATGTACCATCACCTTCTGTTGTCTGTCAGTCAACCAATTTCTAATCCAGTTTACTATCTTGGGACCCATCCCCAAGCTACTGAGTTTATTGACAAGCCTCCTATGAGGAACAGTATCAAAGGCTTTGCTGAAATCCAGATAGATGACATCCATTGCATGCCCCAAATCTAGTTCCTTGGTCACCCAATCAAAGAACTCAATCAGATTTGTTTGGCAAGACCGTCCTTCGGTAAAACCATGTTGCCTTGGATCTTGCAACCTGTTGGTTTTGAGAAAGTTCACTATTCGCTCTTTCATGAGTGGACCCTCCACAGAGGTGTGGAACTGGTCTTTTGAGAGTGGGATTACCCCCATGATAGATCTCATCTCATGCTGCAAAATGCCCAAGTGGGCCGGTTCTGCTCCAGGAGGCCATCCAGCAACCGGCCGACCTCAGATGCCTTCCTCCTTCACTGGGGGGTGAGTCTGCTTTACGCATATCCCACGATCACACTTGTGGTGAAAACTCTGCTGATACTTCAGGCTGACAGAGGCACCATGTTCCTCATTACCCCATACTGGTCTCAGCAGCCCTGCTGCTCCAACTCTCTCCTAGAGAGCCTCTCTGTCTGAGCTCTGCCTCAGACCTCATTTCCCAGGATGGCAGAGCCTTGTTGCATCCCAGTGTCTGCTCCTTGGCCCTCATGGCCTGGATTGTGATCAGGTAGTCCTCTCAGAGCTCAAGAATGTCATGAATATCCTCCTGGCTTCTCACAAGGATTCAACACACAGAGCTTACTCATTCAAGTGGTGGATGTTCGCCACCTGATGCACAAACTGGACACTGGATCCCTTTACCTGTGCAGTGGATCCGTTTTTGGAGTACCTCTTGTACCTCTCAGACTCAGGCCTTAAGTCAAACTTCATCTAAGTTCACCTCAGTGTGACTGGAACTTACCATCACGGATCAGAGGGAAAGCCCATTTCAGCTCAGCCTCTGGTGGCTCACTTCATGCGGAGCTTGCTCCTCTCAAAGCCTCCTCTCAAACCCCCCATCGTGACTTGGGAACTCAATGTGGTTCTTGCTCAGCACATGCTGGCTCCTTTTGAGCAGCTCGACTCCTGTCCTCTGAAGTTCTTGACCTGAAAGGTCCTGTTTCTGGTGGCGGTTGTGTTGGCACACCGCATCAGTGAGCTCCAGGCCTTGGTTCCTCACTCGCCATACACCAGATTCCACCAGAATAAGGTGGTCTTATGAACATACTTACATTTTCTGCCAAAGGTGGGCTCTGCATTTCACCTGTCAGTCAGTAGTTCTACCGACATTCTTGCTGAGGCTGCATGCCAACTGGGGTGAGGTGACATTGCACACATTGGACTGCAAGCGGGCCTTGGCCTTCTATCTTGAGCATACGAAGTCTCGCCGGAGGTCTACACAGTTGTTTGTCTCCTTTGACCTCAGTAAACTGAGTGCTGATATCTCTAAATGCACGCTATTCCTGTGGTTAGCTGACTGCATGTCTCTAGTGTATTCTCAGGCAGGACTGAGCCTCGAAGTTCATGTCACGACTTATAATGTCTGAGTCCTGGCTGCATTAATTGCTAACTTGCTCTCGGTCTATATGGAGGAGATCTACAGGACTGCTACATGGTCTTTGGTTCACACCTTCACAGTTCATTACTGTCTGGATGGGGATTCCCAATGAGACAGCAACATTGGCCAGGCCATGCTCTGGCATCTCTTTGGATCTTAGGTCCAACTCCTGCCCACCGGCCCTTCTGTCCGTCCAGGCTACCAAAATATGAAAGAAAGACCTGTGCTGGTGTAGACTGAGGATGCTGAATATGTCAAGTCCCTAGAGGGACTACCTACATTGTTCTTCCTGTTCTCCAATTGTTGCCGCTGTTGGGCTGTTGACCTCCTCTGTTTTTGGTAGTCAGTAGCTTGGGAGTCCATACGTGAGGACGGACTTCCTGCTTGTCCGTGGAGAAAGCTTAGTTACTCACCTATAGCAGGTGTCCTCTGTGGACAGCAGGAATAAGTCTTCACAACCATCCCACTTCCCTAAGGAGTTGTTTTTGGGCTACTGCTATATTAGATTGGAGAAGATGGCACCGTAGCAGGCAGGAAGGCAGGCGCGCATGTTTTATGGAGCAGTGGCGTACATCAGTCTGCAAGGAGCACGGAGAGTGCCGGAGTGGCTCTGGAGATGACCCTTCTGTTCTCTTGGGCAGAAAGGAACTCCTAGCTCTAACGGCGCAATACATCGCCAGAATGGACACCATGGACTTCCTTGGTCGCCCCTCCCTCGATCCCAGGGAATGGAAGCTGAGTCAGCCGGTATTATCAAATTCTGTGCTGCAAGGGTCATCCCGAGATGGATCTGATGGTGACTCACTCCAATACCAAAGCGTGCTGATTCTCCATTTGCCGCAGAGAAGCAGACTCAAGGCATTGACGTCCTAGTTCAGTCCTAGCCAAAGTACTGCCCCACAGTATGTGTTTCCTCCATGGAAAAAACAGTCCAAAAATGTGGGCAGGAAACTCACACAAAAAACTTTTATTAATCTTTAACAGAGGTGGCCAACCCCAACACAGGCCGTGTTTCATATAATACTTCGTTAGGGGTTGTGGAGGCTCACTACAAAATCATAAAAACATCATAAATAACATAAAACCATAAATAAATAAAATAGATAAAATATGAATATTAAAACATCATAAATTAATTAAAAACATGTATAAATAACCAATAAAAAGAGCAATACAAAAGTGTTCATAAACAATAATTAATGGATAAGATATAATCAAAAACTGCATTAGATAAATAAACATGTAAATGAAAAAATGTGTATAAAAACTAACACTCAAAGTTAAAAAATGTGCCATAATGAAAAAATTAAAACTAAGTAAAAGCTTATTCAAAACAAAGGAGAAGAAGAGAGATGAGGAAATAAAAAACCAGACAAGGGGTATAAACGAGCAGGAGTGAATCAGAGAATTACCTTAAGGGTGTGTGAATACATCACAAACAGTACACCGTGGTGGGAGCTCCACGGCAAAGCTCTTAAGCCATATATCTTTCACACTGTGAAAGTCATACCATACACTGCTTAAAAAAGCAAAAAGGAAAAGGATTACACCAATATATTTTAATGGCAAACAAAACAATTGAAACCTTATTGTATCATATTTCAGCTGTTTTGATTGTAAAACATTGTGTGATTAAGGCAAAAGATTGAATCCTCAGAAAGATCATACATAATCGAGTCCTTTCACCATACCTATGATACCCTCTTAAAACATACTGCTATGCAATTTCTATCTGTGCCCTGTATATCTCTAGTGATTCAAAAAAATGCAGATATAGATTAAATGTAAAACTTCCCCATCCATGAAACCCGAGGGGATGATTCATAAGAAACAAAACCATGTGAATGTACTCACTGTGTTTATTAAAAAAAGTCAGATTTAAAGCTGTAAAGCATAAACGCCCAAGCCAAAACTATGGAAATACCATGTAAACGATCTTTTGATCTGAAACAATTATCAAGAAAAAATGCATGTAAGAATTCAAATCAATAGGAACACGAGCATGAAAAAGTTATAAATTTAAAATCAGAAAAAGAGGAAACCTGATAGCATGTAAATCATCGAGCGAAGGAGACGCAGCATAAGAAGTCTCAGTGAATTACAGAATGAAACGCCAACGCATGCACTGTTAAATACTTAAAAACAGAGGCGGGAAAAAAAAGGTTGTCCCTCACAACAGTGAGAACATGCTAGATAGGTAACCCAACAGTTACACTATTTTACCATACTGTGACCTTACAAATTGTAATGTGTGTATACAAAATCAATCAATGGACATTAACCATCTTTAATAAAAACGGCAAATCATCATAAAAGCCTCAAAAACGTACATGTTTAGCAATGTATATTTACTTTATAGCAAATAAAATTGTGAGGGGATGCACTCACAATTTTAAAATCTGTTTTGGAAAAACACGAAGTGTCTGATGAAGCATGATTGACTATAAAGCAGCGCAAATAGAACATAAAAAAGAAAAAAACATTATAGGAATGATAAACCCTTTTGAAATCTTTAATAAAGGGACACTGGTTGTCTTATAAAGCATAATCGATTATAAATTCTCTCCTAGGCAGCAGAAAAAGAAGCTTCGAACAAAACTTAGCTGGGGGTCGCGTGACTAAAAAATAAAAAATGTTGAAGTATGAAAAACCCGGGATTAGATCTGTAAACCATAAGGTATTAACAATATAATTGTGAAACAACCCAAAACAAGATTCATCATTATAACACCCAGAATAAAAAATTGCCCATACCATATAAAGACACATATAGAACAGTCTTCTCAAATAAAATAAATCCTAAACATGACCAAATGAAAAAGTAAATGAATCCATAAATAAATAAATAAATAAATAATTAAAACAACATACTCCAAAATCAAAGCTACAAAAGATCTATTAAAAAGAGAATATTATAAAACAATCGGAAAGGTCCCTTTCTAGGTTTAAGCCATGAGGAATCATGGTATTCAACCGAAAAATGTATCGCTGTTCTAACCGTAAGATGGTCCTATTGATGTCGTCTCCTCTCCAATTTAATTTTACTTTTTTAATAACAAAAAATTTTAAATCCGATACCTTATGACCCATTTCTAACCAGTGCTGAACCAATGGTTTGTCAACTAATTTCCTTTTTATGCAACTCCTGTATTCGTACGCGTATAGTGCGTGTAGTCTTGCCAATATATAACTTACTACATGGACATAAAATAACGTAAATGACATGTGACGTGTCACAGTTTGAAAAATCCTCAATAAAATATTTTCCTTTGTGTGATGGGATGAATAAAAACATTCCGTACTGGCAACGCGTGTACACAAACCGAACAATGACCACACTGATATTGTCCCTTATATTTAGATAATATTTTCTTCTCCTGGACCAAGCAGGAAGTCGGTCCTCACTTATGAGTGACGTCGGCGTCAACGGAGCCCCCATGCTGAGCATTTCCCCAGCTTTCAAAGAAAGCCTTTGGGAATGCAGGCACGCATGCGCGGTCCCCTTCCCGCCCAAAGGTGCCATCTTGCTCAGTCTTCTTTTTTCGGCGGAGCCCTTCGGATGCCTGTCCTTGTCACCCGTGAAAAAAAGTTGATTTTCTGCGTTGGATCGAGTTTTTTCTTCGGTTCGACGTCGGTTCCTTTCCCGCCTGGACTCGGTACACCGATGCCGAGCCCGGATCTCTTTTTTCGTTTTTTGTCCTTAGAGACTGCGTTTGCGCCTTTTTTCTTTTCCCTGGCAGCCCAATTTTTTGCTCTTGCAAGGGCCCTTTTTCCCCCCGATGGCTGCCAGTGGCTTTAAGAAGTGTGATCGGTGCAAGAAACTGATATCTCTCACCTACACACACGACTGCTGCCTCCAGTGCCTAGGGCCAGACCATGATTCTACGGTCTGTAGCCCCTGTGGCAAAATGTCCTCTAAGGCATTACGGAGCCCTCAGCACCAGCGTGAGAGGATCTTCTCCGAATCTGCCTCTGGACGGGTCTGGACTTCGTCAGAGGCCTCGACGTCTCGGGAGTCTGACCCCGAGCATCGTCGGGGCTCCTCTGAAAGGGAGTCCCCCTCGAGGGAGCATCGAAGGAAGAAGAAACCCGCGAGGGCGGCATCGGTGGACGCTCTTGGCTCCTCGAGGGCCAGGTCGTATAGCCCCGATCGCCATCCTGGGTCTTCAGAGTCGGAGAGGCCTGCAAAGCATCCTCATGTGGAGTCGGAGGCCCCGAGTCACGTGAGTACTGTAGTCCTCGTGGACTCTCCTCCGGGGGAGCCGAAGTCAGGCCCGGCGCCGTCGGGGCCCGAGTCGGAGGCTGCTGGGTCTCCTGAGCTCAGACTCAGGTTGACGGCCTTGGAGAGCAGATTGTCTGCCTTCATGGAGCAGCAGCGGGTGCTGATCGCCGGTCTCACCAGCGCATCTGCCCCGACCACCGGGGCATCGACGTCCAAGTCGACCCCGGAGGCTGAGTCGATCCTCGAGACCATGCGAACTCGAGTCGATCCTCGGCCGAGGTCACCCTCGGCCTCCCGTTCTGGACTGAAGTCGTCGATGCCGGTTCCCTCGGCGTCGGGGCGGATGGCGTCGGTGCCCGCCCACTTGGAGCCGCTCGATTCCTCCTCGGAGGAATCGGCTTGGGAAATGGAGGAGGAGGAGTCTCCTGACACCTTCCGGACTTGGTGCGTCCCTTCGGACTCACCGGGATCCGATCCTCGGACGAGGTCCCCCCCGGAGGATACCAGGTTCTCGGATTTCGTAAGGGACATGGCCAAAGCACTGGCATTCCCTGTGGACCCCGAGGAGGAGCCTCGAGCTGAGGAGCTTAAGGCTCTGCAGTATGACTCTCCTCCCAAGGAGGCCTTTACTGTCCCGATTCCTCCGATGCTGGAGCGGTTGCTCTTCCGCATGTGGGAGGCGCCGGCCTCGATGCCGGTCCTAAGCAAGCGGGTTGATTCCGTCTATCGAGTCCGCAAGAGCCCCGGGTTTCAGAAGGCACAGCTACCGCACCACTCCATGGTTGTGGAATCGGCCATGCATCGCCTGAAGAGTCAGAAGATGCACTCCTCGGTGCCTCCCGGCAGGGAAGCCCAGAACCTGGATGCCCTCGGTAGAAAGTGCTATCCAGGGCTCTATGCTTGCTTGCCGAGTCCAGACCTACCAGCTGTACATGGGCATGTACCTTCGAGACCTGGCAAAGGAGATTGCCAGGTTCTCTGCTGGTTTGTCCGAGGAACTTTGCAGAGGTTCAAGGCCTTGTCTTCTGGTATTCGAGGGTGCTTGAAGTTTATATCTCGAGCAGCCTATGATGGATTTGAGGCTTCAGCCCGGGTAGCAGGGGCCGGCATCGGTGCACGTCGCCAGGCCTGGCTACAATCCTCTGACCTCGAGCCATGGGTACAGGACAAGTTGGTCGATGTCCCTTGCTGAGGTGAAAACCTCTTTAGCAAGCCCATGGCCGAAAAGGCTGCAAAACCCGAGACCGAGACTCTTACCTGGACAAGGCTGTCTAGGAAAACCTCTGCCCCTTCTCAGAAGAAGAAGGGCTCGGGGAAAAAGACCTTTTACCCGAGGAAGACCGCTGCCTACAAAACCTACCCTCGATACCAGGCCTCTGCAGCTCCCCAACAGGGCCAGCAGGCCAAGGGGCAGGGTCATGGGCCCCGTAGACAGAAGGCTCCCAAGCCTCCTACTCCGGCTCCTGCTCAGCAGGGAGGGAGTTTTTGACTATGCCAGCATAGCCTCTCCTCCTCTCCAGGGCACAGGAGGCCGGCTGACCCTTTACGCAGACAGGTGGTCAGTCATCACAGGGGATACTTGGGTGTTAAGCATCATCGAAAGGGGCTATCTGCTCCACTTCACCCAGATACCCCCTCCTACTATTCAGGGGAGCCTCCAAGACCCCCTCTGCACAGAAACTTACTCCTTCAGGAGTTGGAAGGTCTGCTAAGGGACCAGGTGGTGGAACCGGTGCCTCACCACCTGGAAGGGCAGGGCTTTTACTTGAGGTACTTCCTGGTACCAAAAAGAAAAGGAGGCCTCAGACCCATCCTGGACCTAAGAAATCTGAACAAGTTTCTGGAGAGGGAAAAGTTCAAGATGCTTACCCTTGGAATCTTACTGCCCTACCTCCAACAGGGAGATTGGCTATGCTCCTTAGACCTGAAGGATGCTTATACTCACATCCTCTTCTTTCCAAGTCACAGACAATTCCTCAGATTTTTGGTGGGGGGGAAAAACTTCCAGTACAGAGTGCTTCCTTTTGGCCTCACCTCCGCCCCCAGGGTTTTTACAAAATGCCTGGCGGTGGTTGCGGCCTACCTCAGGAACCAGGGGATCTTTGTGTTCCCTTACCTGGACGACTGGCTTATCAGGGGCCAGTCTCCACAAGAGGCCAGGCAGGCCACCTTCAGAACCATATCCCTGCTTCAGCACCTGGGGTTCGTCATAAACTTCCCCAAGTCCACTTTAGTCCCCTCGCAGGACGTGGAGTTCATAGGGGCAAGGTTGGATACCATCCATGCAAAGGCCTAGTTGCCTGTGGACAGAGCTCACAGGCTGATAAAGTTGGCCGGCCAGTTTCGGGCGAACTCTCTGGTCTCCGCCAGACACTTCCTCCAGCTCTTAGGTCACATGGCTTCCACAGTGCATGTCACCCCAAATGCCCGTCTGCACATGAGGCCGTCTCAGTGGTACCTCAGAGCACAGTGGTTACAGGCCACAGGGAAATTGTCAGACAAAATAAAGGTGTCCAAACCCTTGGTGGACTCCTTACGCTGGTGGAGGCATCTCCCAAATCTGACAAGGGGTGTTCCTTTTCAGGCCTCCCCACACACTCAGTTCTGACAACCGATGCTTCCTTGCAGGGCTGGGGGGCACACTGCCAGGGGGCCTGTACCCAAGGCCTATGGTCTCCATGGGAGGCCGCCCAGCAGATCAACCTGTTGGAATTGGGAGCCATTCGACTAGCCCTTCGGACTTTCTCTCAGATCCTGTCTCTCACCAGTCTGTCCTAGTTCAGACGGACAACCAGGTGGCTATGTTCTACGTCAACAAGCAGGGAGGCACAGGATCCAGACTTTTGTGCCTTGAAGCACATGCTCTCTGCTCCTGGGCGATCTATCTCCCAGGCCAGGAAAACTACCTGGCGGACAGGCTAAGCAGACTTCTGCAACCTCACGAGTGGCAGTTGGATCCTCTGATAGTTCAGCAGATCTTTCTGAAGTGGGGACTTCCAACCATGGATCTTTTTGCCAGTCCGCTGAACAGGCAACTACCCAAGTTCTGTTCCAGACAACCGCACCCTCTGAGGACGGCGGCAGATGCATTCCTGATCCCCTGGTCAGAAGGCCTGCTGTATGCTTTTCCACCCACACCTCTGGTGGCCCGGACTCTCTTCAAAATCCAGCAGGACTGGGCCACGGTGATCCTGATAGCCCCCAGGTGGCCCAGGCAGCCGTGGTTCCCTCTTTTTCTGCAGTTGGCGGTGGATACTCCACTTCCTCTGGGGCTGCAACCCGACCTTCTGACTCAGGACCAGGGGTCCCTCTTGCATCCCAACCTCAAATCCCTCAATTTGATGGCCTGGCTGCTGAACGGGTAGTCCTTGCTCCCTTACTCCTACCAAAGGAGGTTGAAGAGGTGGTGTTGGCCTCCAGGAAACATTCCACTAGGAAGGCCTATGCTCTGAAATGGCATAGGTTCTCTGCTTGATGTTCTCAACAGCAAGAGGACCCCTTCTCCTGCCCAGTCCAGGTGGTGCTACAATACCTGCTCCACCTTTCCAACCTAGGACTTCAGTCCAACTCTGTCCGGGTTCACCTCAGTGCCCTCTCAGCTCACCACTCGCCGGTGAATGGCCAATCTCTCTCAGGCCACCCTCTGGTGTCTCGCTTTCTCAGAGGCCTGCTTTTGCTTAAGCCTCCTATTCGTCCACCGGCCACTGAGTGGGATCTCAATGTGGTCTTGCAGCAACTGACTCGCCCACCTTTTGAGCCGATGGCAACCTGCCCTTTACGTTTTCTCTCCTGGAAAGTGGTGTTTCTTGTGGCACTCACCTCGGCTAGGCGGGTGAGTGAGCTTCAGGCCCTGCTCTCGGATAGGCCATATACCAGGTTCTATAAGAACAGGGTAGTCTTGAGGACTCATCCGAAGTTCCCCCCCCAAGGTAGTGTCCTCCTTCCACCTCAACCAGGAGGTGGTACTTCTGACTTTCTTTCCCAGACCGCACGCCAGTAGGGCAGAGACTGTCTTGCATACCCTGGATTGTAGAAGGGCGCTGTCCTTTTACCTTGAACGTATGCAGGGGCATAGAAGGGCTTCTCAGCTCTTCATTTCCTTTGACCCTAATAAATTGGGGTTGCCTGTCACTAAGCGTACATTGTCCATCTGGGTGGCAGACCGTATTGCCTGGGCGTGCAGGGCAGTCGGTCTCTCCCTGGAGAGGGTCGAGTCACGGCCCACCGGGTCAGGGCGAAGGCCGCATCAGTAGCTCACTTCCGCTCTGTTCCGTTGGCAGACATCTGCCGGGCCGCTACTTGGTCTTCAAGCCAGACTTTTGCGGACCACTACTGCCTCAAGAGGGAGTCCCGTAGGGACAGTGTTTTTCAGGCAAGCGGTACTCCATAATCTCTTTGAGGTTTAGGCAACTCCTACCCTCCGGCCCTGGTGTTGGGCTACAGTTCAGGTGTGGTCTCAGAGAAGATTCTCTCACTGTTGCTGAGGCTCTAGAGGGAGCTCTATTTTTCAGCTTGGGTTCCTGGTAGCCCAGAGCTAGGGAGTCACCCATATGTGAGGACTGACTTCCTGCTTGGTCCTGGAGAAAGAGTAGTTACTCACCTGTAACAGGTGTTCTCCAGGAGCAGCAGGAATCAGTCCTCATGACCCTCCCTCCTCCCCTTGGAGTTGGAGTTGTATATAGTTCATTTTCTTTTCGTGCTGTCTCTTAGCTATGTCATCAGACTGAGCAAGATGGCACCTTTGGGTGGGAAGGGGACCGCGCATGCGTGCCTGCATTCCCAAAGGCTTTCTTTGAAAGCTGGGGAAATGCTCCGCATGGGGGCTCCGTTGATGCCGATGTCACCCATATGTGAGGACTGATTCCTGCTGCTCTTGGAGAACACCTGATCTCCAGGAACAAGCAGGAATGAGTCTTCACATATGGTTACGTCAGTACTGACGGAGCCTGCGCGGAAACGCTCCCCAGCGTCCAATCAGAAAGCTTTTGGGAGCATCCCTCAGCGCCTGCGTGCTGCCTTCCCGCCTTTCCAACTGTCTCTCCTCAGTTTTCGTTTTTCCGCGGAGCCGGCAGGACGTCTTCCTGTCACCGCAGAAAATTTTTTCTTTAATTCTTGTGGTCACGGCTGTATCCCCGCCTCCACCGGTACCGCCGGTGGGTTTTTTCTTTTCTTTTTCTCAAACTCGGGGAGAGTTTTCCCTCAGTTTCAGTCTTAAATTTTTGGGCCTGTAGGCCTCTCCATCATGGAGCCGCCTTCTCCTAAGAAGTGCCTTAACTGTGGAAATACAGTTCTCTTTTTAGACTCCAATAACTGGTGTCTAACCTGTTTGGGTCCTGACCCTTTTCCTCCGGAGCCATTAGGCTACAATTTTCTGAGAAGAGATTTTCCATTTCGAGTTTCCCTCGATACCGAGTTCCCTTCCAGTGCCAGGGCACCGACCATTTCTTCTCTACAGGATCAGGTAACCCACAAACAGTCTGTTAAAACTAGCCAATCCTTGAGTGGTAGGTCTCATGTCAAGCATGATGACGGCTCCGGCCTTGCCCTCAAGACCCTATTGGCTTCAATACCCCGGTGGGAGTCTTCGGTCTCCAAAGCCTTTCAGGGGTTTCAGGTTGTTCCTGGGGCTCACCCCTCACAGAACATACCTGAGCCATGCTCGGTGGTGGCATCCGCTTCGAGCGGTACCGATACCCCAGCATCGGCACTGGTGTTGAGTGATCCACTCTTCACCAGGGATCGTCATCTGGCGTTCTCGGTACCTTCGGGTCCGATCGATACGTCCCAGATTGACTTTCCAGTATCGGCAGCATCGCCGATATGACCACCGACGCCGGTACCCTCCAGACATGCATCGATAGACTCGCTTCCTTCGATGCCGAGTCTGGAATCGATATCTAGTCTGGAAGACTGGGTACCAACGCGTCTCGGAACCGACGCTTACCGATTCCGGATGCGTGGTATCGAGGATACTCACCAGGGGTTTCTGGTTGCCTCGGTACCACTTGAGCAGCCTCCGATGACTGCTTCGATGTCGGTATCGCCTCCGATTCCGGCAGAGCCACCGGTATCGGTACCAATGCCGGTTCCTACAGTAACATCAGGACCAACTACTCCCATGCCCTTTTCAACGGGATTGCTCCTTTCTATGCCTAGTTTGGAGTCGATACCTGGCATGGACGATGCAGTACTGACTGTCTCAAGTCATACCCGCCAGTACCAGTATCCATCCATTAGAACTCCTTTTCTGCACCGGACCAGTACATCCTCCGGTGCCCAGGCTAGTTCTTCAACTTTAGTCTGTCCAGGAATGGTTCCCATTGGAAATCCTTTTCAGAAATTTCTCCTTGACATGGCTACATTCCTTGCTATTCCTATCCCTGGCTATGATCCTACACGAGGCTCTTCTGGGGAAAAGGAAAATATAATGCTTCCTTTACATCATTCTTTGCAGGATCTTCATCTGAGAATATGGGAAACACCTTTAAGGGTTTCCTCACCTTCTACAGCAACTGATCTTCTGTATCAGGTGCCCCCCTCTCCAGGGTTCCAAAAGACTCGACTTCCCCATCATTCCATTGTAGTGGAATCAGCAATGGGGAAGGTAAAAAGCAAGAAGAAGCATTCTTCTTATCCGCCAGGTCGTGCTTCTAGAACACTGGATGCTTTTGGACGTCAAACCTTCCAAACATCTATGCTGGCAACAAGGATTCTCTCATATATTTTTTATATGAGTCTATCCCTTCAGGAGGTCACAAAGAAATTATCTCTTTTGACTCCTTTTCTATCAGAGCCCAAGGCTGCAGACTATTCCTTACTTCTTAGTCATAGCCAAAATATATCTTGGTTTCTTTCTCGTGCTTCCCTTGACTCTTTTGAGTCTGTTAGCAGAACCTCTGCTATAGCTATAGGGGCACGACGTAAAGCCTGGCTCCAAGCTTCAGACTTGAACAGATGGGCACAACAAAGACTGGGTAATACTCCTTGTACTGGAGAAAATCTCTTCAATAGGGAGTCTTTACGTCAGGTTGCTCATTGCTCCACTGACTTCCCTGTTTCTGAGGGCTGTCCTAAGCCTTCTCCTTCCCCAGTAGGTAGGAAATGCCCTACCAAATCTTCTTTCCCTAAAAAAAGAAGGTTTTATTCTTCTCCTGCCCATCATACAGATGTTCCCAAACAAGGGAAACCTCGCCCTGGTCTGACGAATCCAAACTCAAGCCAGGACAATTAACCCTCAATGGGGTTCCAATTGATCTCTTATAACATACAGTTCACTTCTTCTCAGCAGAAGTTTTTTCACTGTTTTTTTTTATTTCAAACTCTACGCTTGGATTCCTGTTTCCAGGACATCCACTTGCTCTCAGGTAGGCTGAGCTGTCAGGAGATTCATGTCTGTAGGTCACAGGGTTTCCTCCCCTTCCTACCATGAAGAGAGGTTTGCCATCTATCTCATGATAGTTTCCCTGTACCACCATGAATTTTTTCCTTCTACAGACTTACCATATAGCAAGTCTCCCTTCAGCTGCTATTTTTCTTTACCCTCGTTTCCAGGGCTTCCCCTGTACGAGTGGTACTATACGACTGGAAGGCTTTCTTAGCCTTTCTAGTCTTCCTTTCCTTTCCAGTGTAGAGTTTTCTCTGGAGTTACCTCCCTGCTTTCATTGGGCAGCTCATCAGACATGATCAGGATTTTCTCCTCTTGTTCTGTCTGTTCTCTCTGTTACAAACAGAAGGATTCTCTCTGCTGTTCTATTCAGCAGCTGCCCATGCAGGAGTTCCAGTGATTGGACTACTAGTACTTTCTACGAGTTCCAGTCTTGTCTTCCACTACTTTCTCTGATCTTAGTAATGCTTCCAAGATAGTGCTCATCTATCTTGGAAAATCCTTATGGCTTCTTTTCTGTCATCTCCAAATCTCTGGAGTTGGCAGCATAACTGAGGTGGCAGCTAGTTTCCTCCAACAGACACTTTTATTTTCCAATTCTCTTGCATAGTGCTCTCTGCAATCCTACTGAGAAGCTTTCCACTATGGGCCCTTGCTAGAGAGCATGGGGATTTTTTCTCCAATTACTATCCTATATGGTTGAAAAAGGCTTTCTCAGTCATCCCTCATGACTGTAGGGGTTCTTTACACCCTTTTGTTTCCTTTTAATAAAGGACATAAGCCTTCTCTATATGACAGTCTAAAGAGTTACCCAGTTTCTACAGGAAATATGTTCTTTTCCTTGCAGCTTGTTCTCATGGTATCCTAATCCTTCATGGACAGCACATATTTAATTAAACAACGCATGATACCCCCCCCCCCCCTTGTTCCTCAAGTGGGTCAACCTGGTATCTCATCCTATGCGTTTTCTGTCCATTTACCATGCGAGAGTTCTATAGGACTCAGGACTTGCTGTTTACAGACTGATATTATCCTCTGTTTTTCGCGCAACCATCCTGGTTATTCCACTGGATGGCATTCCTGCACCATCTTAGCCAGCGGGAATAGATTCTCTATATATCTTCTCAAGTAGGTTCCACCTTCTTGTTATTAGATGAATCTTTCTCCTTCACATCTCCCATGTGAATGTTCTTATATAGGCATATCTCTATCTGCTTAGTTGCAGACATTTATCTTTAGACATCTATATACATGTATGTATATATTTCTATATACTTCTCTATAGATACATATGTCTGTAAGCTGCGTGTGCATATCTTATGCCCCTCCAGATCTCACTATAGACATATATATATATATATATATATATATCTACTGTGCTAAGCAGGGATTCCAGGCTTCCTGTCTTACAATAACTACAGTCCATCTCGGTATCTGAAGCAAATTCCACCTGCATCGGTTCCCCCTCTGAAGCCTCTGAAACCAAGTCAGTACTTGCTGGCAAATTGTAATCAGGCTTTTTATATATCCTCTGTACAACCTCCCAATGCTCAGGGTTGAATGTAGGGCGTCGGTCCTGCGCCCTCCTATACTGGGAATTGTCTTCCTTTTGCAAGTGTTTTATCTTAGCTTCATGCAGAGCTTTGTCATTAACAAGTCTCTTATTCAGTATGTGTTTCTTGCACCTTATCTCATAGGCAGTTTCACAAGGACAGTATTCCTCTGCTCCCTGGCCTCCCCATACACCAGCAGTCTGCAACCTGTTTTCAGTTAAACATGGGTTACCTTTTCTCCTTGGCTTGTCTACTCCCGGTGAGGTTTGAGGCCTGCTCCGGCTGGGATCCTGCCTGGCCTGAGCAATAGGCCTTAAGTTCTCCAACCGTCCTTCTGTTGGCTTTAGAACGCAGTCACAGCCACGCCTTTGCCTCTCTGGACGAAAAGCACTCACTCTGGATGGAGCTATCCCACCTTCTCCACGGTTGCTCCTTTCCTCCAGCCACTGCGGCTGCTGCTGCCTCCTGCGAAACCCTTGTCCAGGGGTTACTGCTTCTTCTGGATATCTTGCCCATTCATTCGGATGTCCTGCCCATCCTGCTGGTTCTGCTGGCAGTCCTCCTTCCCCTGGCCGTCCTGCCTGTTCTGGCCGTCCAGTCTTCCAGACTCTCTTTATGAGGTACTCCTCTCTTCCTTGATTGGAAGCTGGCTGGCATTACCTCATGACCTAGGAGGTGTGGTTCCTCAGTTCCTCAGAGGTTCCTCTTGCTCCCCCTATCAGGTTCCTCATAATATTGCAGCCTGTGCTCGACTTTTCCTGCGTTTAAAACATTTACTTCTCTTCTCAGAGGGTCTGCAGCATCACAATACACACATATATATATATATATATATATCCCTATATATATGTGTATCTGTCGAGATGCTTCCTTATAGTTAGATGTGTATCTTCATACTTATCTCTCTAACTGTCTATGCTTATAAAAGGTTTTACCTTCCTATAGGTTCCAGACAGTGGGCTTGCATATCTTCATACTGTTCCTCAGTATGTCTGAGGTATTATGTACTCAACCACTACTGTGGTACTGACAGCTTCTACTTTAACCCTACGTCTAGGTATCCCTGAAGCTCCATACTTCACTATCTTTCCTATCTCTCAACAGATAGGAAAGACAGGGTGGATCTTCAGTAGATCTGAAGTTTCAGCCCTTCAGATATCTGTCCTACTTGGGAATATGGGCTTTTTTCCATACCCCTTCTTCCCTCCAGGACTGGGCTAGTTGTCCAAATCAGTCAGTCTTCCTCTTTTGCTCCTAAATGTTACTAACTCTGTATCCAAAAGAGTTCCCAGCTTTTTCCATAAAGCTTCCACTAAAGAACTGACATTTTTGTACTACCCCAGTTGACACCTGGGTCACTGGTCAATTCCAGATTTGGACCTTCGCCTTCACTTCAGTGAAGTCACCTTGAAGATTCCTCTACTGGATCTCCAGTAGACTCCATCAGCCTCTCTACTTCCTGCAATCCAGTAGGTGAGGACCATATTGTGTTTGTTCATGTCAATATTTTTCATGGTAATTATCATACATACAGGGACTCCTTACCTGTAGTCCTTAGGTTAGCTGTTTTTCCTATGGCTCCTCTCTTTCCAACTCCTACCCTCCATCCTCAGGATGCCTGGCCATATGAGGTGTAGCATGTTCCAATCCTCACCATGCTAGGGCTCCAGGCATCTTAGCTTGGGAGTCCCCATATGTGAAGACTCATTCCTGCTTGTTCCTGGAGATAGCACAGTTACTTACCTGTAACAGGTGATCTCTGGGAACAGCAGGAATAAGTCTTCACAACCCACCCACCTCCCCTAGGAGTTGTATCTCTCTATCTATCTTCCTTTCCTCTTTCTCTCTTTTTGTCTCAGCTATAAAACTCAACTGAGGAGAGACAGTTGGAAAGGCGGGAAAGCAGCACGCAGGCGCTGAGGGATGCTCCCAAAAGCTTTCTGATTGGACGCTGGGGAGCGTTCCCGCGCAGGCTCCGTCGGTACCGACGTACCCATATGTGAAGACTTATTCCTGCTATTCCCAGAGATCACCTGTTACAGGTAAGTAACTGTGCTTTCCTGTGCGGATATCCAGTTTAGTCCTCCACAATCGGGTAGTGCACCTTCTACTGCAGCCTGGAGACTGGACCAATCAAATCTTCTGTAGTACATATCCAGCTGGAGCTCCCAGAAGCCCTCCAGTGTGTCCAGTCTCTTGCAGCTTGAAGACGTAAAAGTGTGTCCTCCTGGGCACACTGAGTGACTCTTGCAGGAGCAACACTTGTTAGTTAGTCTTTTAGGGTTTGTTTTTGGGACATTTACTTACTATTTATTTAATAGCTAGCTGTATCTTTAAAAGGAAAAGGAAAAGAAGCCTGGCTCCCTGGAGCATTGTCACAGGAGACTAGGGGGAAGGCAGACCTGCAGGCTCCTGCCTTCCTGCCTGGCAAATTTTAACAGCCCTGGGTGAGCTTCCCCTGGACAGTACGGGGAATTGCCATACCTGATACAGCAGTGACTGGCACTGGGAGATGTTGACTGTGTCCTTGCTGTTCCTGAGCTGGTAGGAGTTTTCACTTCTTTATTTGTGAGCAGTGCTCTGTCAGAGCTGCCAGCGTTTCTGTAGGCTCTCCTGAGCCCATTTGGCAATTTTTCTCAAATTGGTCGTTTGCCCTGCATTACAGGGTCGTTTTTATTTATTTTCCATATTATTTGGTTGCCGTTGTATTTTCGCGCCGTTTTTTACCGCGGGTGAAACAGTGCGGCGGCCATTTTGGATTTTTAAAGTGTGCTTTTAAGGCACTTTTGCTCACTTTTGCAGGTTCCCCTAGCGTTTTTTCGGGTTCCTTTTGCTGGCGATTTTGCTCAGGGCACCCCAGGGAGTCTGGGGAGTATTTTATTTCTTGTAAAAAAAAAAAAAAAAAGTTTTAATTTTAATCCGGGGCTGATTTGCATAGGATTGCCCCTGGGCTGTGGGTTTTCCTGTGACTGTTCCATTCTATCCCGTTGGGCGGAGGTGGCCTTGGGATGGCTTCCATACCCCAATGTGTGATTTGTGGGTCCCGCAGAGCGGCAGGGACTGACTCTGGCATCTGCAGGGGCTGTGCTGCAGTGCCCGCAGGGATAGAGCAATCTGTGAATGTTCAGGAGCAGGCTACCCCTGGGGATGCTTCTACTTCAGGGGACAGTATTCTTTCTCCGAGCATCCCTCAGTCTGGGTCGGTGGCTGCGCTGCAGCAGGCGGCTACAGTTGTCCCACCTATGGAATTCTCCCCTGATTTCGTGCTCCTCATGCATCAGGCGTTCCGCTTGAGCAGGTCCGGTCAGTTGCCGGAAGTTTGCCCCCCCTCTCTTCCCTCGGGGTCCTCGGGGGCGGCTCAGTGCTCCTCACAACCCGGGGTCAAGCGGCTTCGGTTGGGGGAACAGGAGCAGGATGCCCTGGGTCTTCTGGATTCCGAGGCGGAGGGCGATCCTGAGGCTGAAGCGGAGGAGTTGGAGGATGGGGAGATCCCTGAGCTGGAGGATCAGGCTCGGGTCATTCGAGTGTTCCGTAGGGACGAGCTGGTTCCTCTGGTAACGGAGTCCCTTCAGGCGCTTAACCTTTCGGCGGTGCGGTCCCTGGAGGAGGAGGGTCTTGAGGATCCCCTGATTCAGGCAGTCAGAGATGCCCAGGTGGTTTTTCCCGTCCACCGCGTGGTCGAACAGATGATCCAAGCGGAGTGGGAGCACCCGGAATCCGGTTTGAAGGGGATTCGGACCATGAATCGGCTTTATCCCCTTGCCGACAAGGACAGGGACTGGTTCAAGTCCCCACGGGTGGATGCTGCGGTTTCCGCAGTGACCAAGAAAACCACCATCCCGGTTGAGGGAGCGGCGGCCCTCAAGGACGGTCAGGATAAGAAGGTGGATAATTTGCTCAAGCAAACCTTCGATACTGATGCCGTGTCATTGCAAGCCTCTATTTGTGGGGCTTGGGTGGCTCGGTCGTGTCTGCGGTGGTCGCAGCAATTGCGCTCGAGCCCCGGGCTAGACCAGCAGGGCCTGTTGGAGGTTACCCGGTTGGAGTCCGGCTCGGCCTATTTGGCGGATCTGTTTTATGATTTAATCCGCGCGTTGGCTAATAGTATGGCATCCGCGGTTGCGGCGCGCCGGTCCCTCTGGTTGCGCAACTGGGCGGCGGACGGTTCTTCCAAGTCCCGCCTCAGTAAACTGCCCTTTAAGGGCAGATTGTTATTTGGGGAGGCTCTCGAGAAATTGGTAAAGGATCTCGGTGAGTCCAAGGGGGGCCGGCTTCCGGAGGATAAGCCAAGGTCCAACAGGCCCTCCTCTTCGGCGCGGGGGTCCTTTCGGGATCAGCGCCGGTTTCGTTCCTCCCGCCTGTGGGCATCGCAGCGGAGCCGGTTTGGAGCCCGTAATCAAGGCTTTCGTGGTTTCCGAGGGTCCGGCAGAGGTTTTTCCGGAGCCGCCTCTTCCTCGGTCTCTTCCTTTGGGCGCAAGCCACAATGACGCGAGGCAGGCTCTGGAGGGGGGCCCGATTATCGGGGGTCGCTTGCGCGACTTTCTTCCTTCTTGGGCCCAAATTACGTCAGATCGCTGGGTGCTACAGATTATAGAAGAAGGTTATGCTCTGGAGTTTGCGTTCCCGCTTCCAGATTCCTTTGTTCTGTCTCCCAGCAGGGGCGAGCAAAAGACGCGGGACATCCGCGTGACCCTGGATCGGTTGTTAGCTCTGGGAGCTGTGATCCCGGTTCCTCCCTTGGAAAGAGGCGCCGGTCGCTACTCCATCTATTTTGTGGTCCCCAAAAAGGGCGACTCCCTGCGTCCGATCTTGGACCTCAAAGGCGTGAATCGCGCACTCAGGGTGCCGCATTTCCGTATGGAAACCCTGCGGTCAGTCATTGTAGCAGTGCGACAGGGGGAGTTTTTAACGTCCCTCGATCTTACCGAGGTCTATCTGCACATTCCGATACATCCATCTCATCAGCGGTTTCTACGCTTTGCGTTTCCGTGGGGCCACTTCCAGTTCCGGGCCATGCCGTTCGGCTTAGCTACGGCTCCGCGCACCTTCACCAAGGTGATGGTGGTCGTCGCGGCGGCCTTGCGCAAGGAGGGCATTTTGGTCCATCCATATCTCGACGACTGGTTAATACGAGCAAAATCCAGTCGGGAGTGCATGCGAGTCACAAGCAAGGTAGTGGCTCTGCTGCGTTCTCTCGGCTGGGTGGTGAACGAACGAAAGAGTTGTCTGCGTCCCTCGCAGGACCTCGAGTATCTGGGGGTGCGTTTCGACACCGCCCGGGGACTGGTATGCCTCCCCGAGCGCCGCGTCCTGGCGTTGCGGGCTCTTGTCCGACTTTTTCGGGGGATGCCCGCTCCGTCGGCGTGGTGGTACGTGCGGCTCCTCGGAACGATGGCGGCGACCTTGGAGGTGGTGCCGTGGGCGCGGTTCCACATGCGCCCGCTACAGAGGGCACTCCTTTGCCGTTGGTCCAACCAGTGCGACTCCTTGAACAGGAGATTGCCCTGCCCGAAGACAGTGCGATGGTCGCTCCGATGGTGGCTCTCCTCCGAGAATTTGATGCGGGGGATTCCCTTGGAGCCTCCTCGGTGGGTTCCTCTCACTACGGATGCGAGCTTAGCCGGCTGGGGAGCGCACTGCGAGACCCGCTTCACACAGGGGGTGTGGTCCTCCCGGGAAGCCTCTTGGTCGATCAACCGTCTCGAGCTTCGGGCGGTCAGGCTTGCCTTATTGGCCCTGGAGCCTCTGGTCCTGGGTCGGGCGGTCCGAGTCTGGTCGGACAATGCGACCAAGGGGGCACAGGGAGCGTGGCACTGGAAACAGAGGCGACGGCCTTGTTCAGTTGGGTGCAGACTCGTCTGCCGGCAATCTCGGCGGCACTCATAGCAGGCGCAGAAATTGTCCAGGCAGACTTTCTCAGCAGAGTGCGGGTGGACCCCGGAGAGTGGGAGTTAAATCCACAAGTATATGCGCAAATAGTTTGGCGGTGGGGTCCGCCCATCATGGATCTCATGGCGACCTTCCAAACGGCCAAGACGAGTCGCTTCTTCAGCAGACGGCGGGAGCGAATGTCCGAGGGACTCGACGCTCTCATTCAGCCGTGGCCGACGTCCGGGCTCCTGTATGTCTTCCCTCCGTGGGCACTCATCGGCCGTGTCGTTCAGCGCATCGAGTGCCATCGGGGTCGAGTGCTGTTGGTGGCTCCGGATTGGCCCCGGAGACCCTGGTATGCCGACCTCGTCCGGCTTCGAGACGGCGTTCCGTGGCGCCTTCCTGCGCTGCCGGACCTTCTCCTTCAGGGGCCCTTGCGGATGCCCCAGGTGGCTCGATTCTCGCTTACGGTTTGGCCATTGAGAGGGCTCGGCTGAAAAAGCAGGGCTATTCGCCCGCGGTGATTTCCACCTTACTGCGGGCAAGAAAGTCATCCACTTCTCTTACTTATGTTCGAATTTGGAGGATTTTTGAGAACTGGTGCTCCCGGCGGGGAGTCCGGGCGGCGACGGCTTCTGTGCCCGTCGTGTTAAGTTTTCTTCAGGATGGGTTTGAGAAAGGTCTCGCGGCCATTTCCCTGAAGGTTCAGTTGGCAGCGATCTCTTGTTATAGAGGCAAGGTCTTGGGCCGCCTTCTCGGCGCTCATGCGGATGTGCGGCGTTTCTTGACCGCCGTTTTTCATTTACGGCCTTCCCGCAGAGCGTTGATTCCTCCGTGGGATTTGAATCTAGTTCTGCGAGCTCTGGTGCGGGAACCCTTTGAGCCCTTGCGGAGGGCGTCTTTGAAGGATCTCACCTTGAAGACGGTTTTTCTGGTAGCCATTTGCTCGGCAAGGCGCATTTCGGATCTTCATGCTTTGTCCTGCCGAGAGCCTTTCTTGTCTTTTTTCCGCGGAGCGGATTGTGCTCCGTCCGGTTCCCTCCTTTCTGCCAAAGGTAGTGTCTCCTTTTCACCTGAATCAGGCGGTGTTTCTGCCAGTGCTTTCGGCGAGTTCGGTCGAGTCGGTGGACAAGGGTCTTCACCGGCTTGATGTGGGCCGCACGCTGCGTCGGTATTTACAGTCTACCGAGCCCTTTCGGAAGACTGATCGGCTCTTTGTGCTCTTTGGGGGTACAAGGAAAGGTGAGGCGGCGGCTAAGGCCTCCATTGCTCGATGGCTCAGGGAAGCGATCGCGTCCGCGTATCTGTTGCAGCGGTGGCCGGTTTCCGGAGGGGCTCCGAGCTCATTCTACTCGGGCTCAGGCGACCTCTTGGGCGGAGCATAGCCTGGTGCCGCCGGCAGAGATCTGTAAGGCGGCCACTTGGTCGTCTCTGCATGCTTTCAGCAGGCACTATCGCTTGGATGTGTCAGCGGCTCGGGATTCCTGTTTTGGTTCGGCGGTTTTGCGCGCCGGCTGGCAAGGTCCCGCCCGGTCTTAACTGCTCTGTTACATCCCAATTGTGGAGGACTAAACTGGATATCCGCACAGGAAATGGAAATTACACTAACCTGGTAATTGTAGTTCCTGTAGGATCCAGTTTAGTCCTCCTTCCCTCCCGACTATCTGTATGCTCTGGCGGCGCGCTGTCCCGAGCGGGTGACTATGAGACGGGTTTTCGTCCCGTTCGGACTCTGTCGACAGCGGTGCTTATCGCTATGGCTCTCCCCTTTATATGGGCGTTCAGTTAGCTCCATAGCTTCTGGGGGGGACTCTGTGTAAATTTAATGGCGTCGGGGCAGGCGCCATGCCATGTCTGACTTCCTCGTTTGGGGAGGGGGTTGGTTATTCCAGGGGGGGAAGTATATTGTTTAATACTATGAAGTGTTGCTTCGTTAAGTATGCTTTGTTACTAGTACACTGGGGGGCTTCTGGGAGCTCCAGCTGGATATGTACTACAGAAGATTTGATTGGTCCAGTCTCCAGGCTGCAGTAGAAGGTGCACTACCCGATTGTGGAGGACTAAACTGGATCCTACAGGAACTACAATTACCAGGTTAGTGTAATTTCCATTTACAGGTGAGTAACTACTCTTTTTCTGTAAATGCTGAAGGAACTAATAAGTTCCGAAGATTAATATTCCGTTTATGTGCTACCATGAAGGACACATCATGAAAACCTAGAATGGCTTGTATAAGATGCCATTCCTTCTTAAGAATTTCTATGATATTGTGAGACTGTAAAGAATATAAAAGGGGACACACAATCTTAGTCTGTACTTTCTTCTTGTCTTGTGGTCTTAATAACATATCTCGAGAAGAATCACGGGCTCTCATATAAGCCTTTTCAATAACTTGATTAGGATATTGGCGGGCCTTAAATCTTTCCTTCAAATCTATTGCCTGTTGTTCAAAATCAGCATCAGACGTGCACACCCTTCTGGCTCTCAGGAATTGTCCCACCGGTAAATTATTCTTTAAGGATGGGTTATGAAAACTAGTGTAGTGTAATAATTGATTCCATCGGGAGGGCATGCCAAGCATCCACCACCCTTTCAGTGAAAAAGTATTTCCTGACATTGGCTTTCAGTTTGCTCTCTTGCAGCTTCGTTATGCCCTCTATCGCTTTCCCGTCTTTGAAAAAGGTTTGTTAGTTCATTAATACTCCCTAAGTCATAGGTTTTCAACCCAGTCCTGGGGGATCCCTAGGCCAGTCAGGTTTTCAGGATTCCCACAATGAATATGCATAAGAGAGATTTGCATACAATGAAGGCAGAACATGCAAATCTTTCTCATGCATATTCATTCTGGGAATCCTGAAAACCTGACTGGCCTATGGTTCCCTGAGGACTGGGTTGAAAACCCCTTTATCATATCTCCACAGCATATACATATTTAGATCTTCTCTCATTCGTATTTTGGCTCAGGCTTCAAATCATTTTGGTCGCCTTCCTCTAAACTGTTTCCAGTCTTTTTATATCCTTTGTGAAATACCAAACACAGTATTCCAAGTAAGGCCTCACCAGCGACTTATACAGTGGCATTAGTACCTCCTCCTTCTGGTAATTCCTCTCTGTTTGCAACCCAGCATCCTTCTGGCTTTGGCCACCGCCTTGTCACACTGTTTTGCCAGCTTGAGATCCTCAAAACAATCACTCAGAGGTCCTTCTCCAGGTCCGTGCACACCAACCTCTTGCCCCCTATCGCATACAAGTCCCTTGGATTTCTGCATCCCAAGTACATGAAACTGCACTTCTTCACATTAAATCTTAACTGCCAAGCATTAGACCATTCTTCCAGTTTTTGTAGATCTTTCCTCACGTTATCCACTCTCTCAGGGGAGTCCACTCTGTTGCAAATTTTCATGTTATCTGCAAAATGACAGACTTTTCCATTCAGTCCTTCACTCGCAAATACATTGAACAGTACTGGTCCCAGGACTGATCCCTGGGGCATACCACTAATCACCTTCCTTTCATTCGAGTGAGTTCCATTTATCATCACCTTCTGTCATCTGTCAGTCAACTAATTTCTGGTCCAATTCACCACCTTGGGACCCATCCCCAGGCTGATCAGTTTATTGAAAAGCCTCCTATGAGGAACAGTATCAAAGGCTTTGTTGAAATCTAGGTAGATCACATTCATCGCATGCCCTTGATCTAGTTCTCTGATCACCCAGTCAAAGAACTCAATCAGATTTGCTTGGCATGATCGTCCTTTGATAAAACCATATTGCTTCGGATCATGCAACCTATTGATTTTGAGAAACTCCACTATTCTCTCTTTCGGGAGTACCTCCATTACTTTTCCTGCCATCGAGTTAAGGCTTACTGGCCTGTAGTTTGTCACTTCTTCCCTATTACCACTTTTGTGAAGAGGTACCACATGAGCCCTTCTCCTGTCTCCAAGGATTTATTAAAAACATCCTTTAAAGACCCTGCCAGAATCTCTCTGAGCTCTTTCAGTATCCTTGGATGTATCCTATCTGGTCCCATGGCCTTGTCCACTTTCAGTTTTGTAAGCTGTTCAAACACATCATCTTCTGTGAATGGTATAGTATCTGCTCCATTCCCATTTGTATATTTGTCAATCACAGGTGGTTCTTCTCCAGGATTTTCTTTAGTAAAAATCAAAACAGAAGTATTTGTTTAGCATTTTCACTTTTTCAATGTCACTTTCCACGAATCCGTTCTTGGCACTTTTGAGTCCTGCAGTTCCACCTCTGATGTTCATTCGGTCTTTGGCCTGGTAGACTATCCCACACAATTTGCTCATAGTTCTCCCCTTTCAAATTGCTCCACCACAAAAAATATTGATGACAGATGAATCCAAACTGGGTTGGGGAGCTCATCTTGATGGGTTTCACACTCAGGGCAATTGGGCCTTTCAGGAAAGTCTCCATCAGATCAACCTCTTGGCACTAAGAGCCA
The DNA here is from genome assembly GCA_033557465.1 of Ichthyophis bannanicus. Taxonomy (NCBI): domain Eukaryota; kingdom Metazoa; phylum Chordata; class Amphibia; order Gymnophiona; family Ichthyophiidae; genus Ichthyophis; species Ichthyophis bannanicus. Next base: position 420,938,361 of record CM066031.1, on the reverse strand, counting down.
TAGCAAACACTCTAAAAGCTTTCAAAGATCAGTTGTCCAATCAAATTGTCCTAGTTCAAACAGAAAACCAGGTAGCAATGTTCTTCATAAACAAGCAGGGAGGAATGGGCTTGTTCCTCCTGTGTTGAGAAACAGGTTGTAGAAATTTTCCATTGCTCATGGAATGGACCTAAAGAGCCACATACCTGCCAGGCGAACAAAACATTCTGGCAGACAGACAGGGTTGAGTCCTTCAATCACATGAATAGACCCTGTACAGGGTGTTTGCAGGCTACATCGTTTGAAAGTGAGTCACCCCTCAGTAGATCACTTTGTGACTCCTCAGAATGCCCAGGTGGATCAGTTCTGCTCCAGAGTGAGGTCACACAACAAACTAGTCTTGGATGCTTTTCTCCTCAATTGGGAGGAGGGTCGTCTGTATGTTTATTCTGCAATACTAAGGATCGAATGCTAATAGAGACATGAGAACCCAAGAAAACCAACAATACAAAACCAAACATGAATACAATAACCTAATCAACAACTGCAAGCAAGAATACCATACCAATGTCATTATGAAACACATTAACAAACCCAGAGAACCTTTTGAAATAGCGCACACACTCACCAAAGAACCCACACAAACAAAAGGCGACAACATAAACCCACAGCAAATAGCAAACTTCCTGGAAAGAAAACATAAAAACGCATACCCTGACACCCTGCTACAGACTCAAGAAAATACAACACACTTCAAAGACAGCAGAACATGGGACAATTTCCACATACCAACCATGGAGCAACTAGATCATATCATTGCCAACTTGAACACTACCACATCCCCACTAGACCCATGCCCTGTGTCATGCATCAAGCTAACAAGAAAGGAATTAATCCCAACCCTACTTAAGATATCACAGCTATCACTCTTATAATGCTACATGCCTCCTGTCCTAAAGCAAGCCTCCATCAGACCGATGCTAAAGAATTCCTCGCTCAACCCAAATGATCCCAGTGCATGCCAACCAATCTCCAGCCTACCATTCATAGCCAAGATTATAGAGAAAATTATACAACAGCTACAAGACCACATAAACCAGTATGCACCTTTAGACCCTCACAAACACAGATTCAACACAGATTCAAACCTAACCACAGCATAGAAACTCTACTCGCATCCCTCCTTGACAGACTTCTAAAAGGCATTGATGACACCAAACAAGGCTTCATCCTAATCTTCCTTGATTGTATCAGCAGTCTTTGATACAGTCAACCACTACATATTGTTACAAAGGCTAAAAGAAATAGGCCTCAACAACACCACCCTTAAATAGTTCCACTCATACATGGACCTCCAATAGCAACACGTCAGAAGCGGCTCAACAAATCAAGACCATTTGGATAACACCTGGGTATCCCTCTCCTCGCTGCTATTCAGTCTTTATCTACAACCCATCTGTGACATAATAAGAAACCACAACATGCAATACCATCTGTATGCAGATGACATTAAGATATATACGTCATTCAACACAGACAAACCCGAATACACAGCAATAACCAAATTCTTGGAGGCAATGATAAAGTAGCTAAACGCACACAACCTAAACATAAATTACAAAAAAACAGAGGCCTTCCACATCACTAGACATGCAACATTCGTCCCCTAACAACTATAAAATGATGACTTAACAGTAAGGAACAAAGTGAGATTCTTGGGAGTCACACTAGACCAAAATCTTAACCTACAGTCATACATAAGCAGAACAACAAAGAGTGCATACTACAAAATGAAAGTCATCTAAAAACTAAAACCACTAGTCAACCAAAACGACTTCCAGACTGTCTGCCAAGTGACAATAACACCATTTCTAGACTACTGCAACCTAATGTACCAAGGCACCCCAAAGCATCCTCAACAAATGGCCCAATATACGGCAGCACGCAACATTATAGGGGCTACAAGACATGACCACATAACACCCCTCCTGAATCAACTGCACTGGCTTCCAGTGCACTCATATTTAAAATTCAAGACAATGTTCACCATGTTCAAAATCCACACATCAGTAGACACCCTATAGTCACTGGTCTTAAAAGACCCTGAAACCAGGCCAAGGAGAACCAATAATAAAAACCTGCTCGTCCTCCCCAACGCCCAAACAAGAACTAAACAAACCACATGTAAAAAGGCATTCTCTCTATCAGCACCATTTTATTTATTTATTTAACAGGTTTTTAATACTGCTTTATCATTTCAGTCAAAGCGGTTTATATTGTAACTTAAACTTAGTAATGTACATTAAACAGGGACATTGATAACTTGGATTTTTTCTGAGGCAATGAAGGGTTAAGTGACTTGCCCAAGGCCACAAGGAGTGCTAGTCGGAATCAAACCCTGGTCTCTTAGTTCTCAAGCTATTGCTCTAATCATTAGGTGGCTACTCCACTCCATAACTATGGAACTCCCTACCAGAAGACATCAGGTCCACAAAGGTCATCCAAGACTTTAGAAAAAAAGTAAAAACTTTCCTGTTCGCAGAATACCTTGGAACTATTACATAGCCCAGCATGAACAAGCCATACCCTGCCATAAACAGTATACTGTAATCTTTCTCAATGTTTAACCCAAATTGCTAATGTTAATTTAAACCCCAAGTTCATTGTTCCTTGTTCAATGTAATCACCTAATCACTTATGTTATACCGTAAGCTGCTTTGACTAAAGGATAAGGCAGTATAAAAAACCTGTTAAATACTTCTCATTACCAAAACCATCCTGAAGCTCAAAACAGACAGAGGTTTGAAGATTCTTATTGCACCTACTGGCCCAGACAACCTTGGTTTCTGCTCCTACTAGAGCTCTCCAGTCGGGATCCAATTTGGCTCAGCCATGCACCGGATCTGATATCACAGGAGAATGGAATGATGTTACATCCCAACATCAAGTCCTTGGCCCTCACAGCTTGTATGTTGAGAGGCTGACATTGTCCTTACTCAATCTGCCAGCCGGCGTCACCAATGGTTTTGGCCTCCAGGAGGGCCTCAATGAGAAAATCCAATTAATGCAAATTGAGGAGATTTGCTGTCTGATGTGAGGGACGTTCCTTAGATCCGTTTTCCTGTTCCACACAAAGACTGTTTGAGTATCTTATGTTCCTCTCCGAGTCTGGGCTTGTCCAACTCTGTAAGGGTTCATCTTAATGCAATTGAAGCATACCATTGAGATGTGGAGGGTAAACCAATCTCTGTACAGCGTTTAGTAGTTCGCTTTATGCAGGGTTTGCTTTTTGTTGAAACCTCCCTATAAACCACCCACAGTGTCCTGTGACCTCAATGTGGTTCTTGCATAGCTGATGAAAACTCATTTTAGTTCAAATCATTTTTATTGAAAATTTTTCAGATAACAGGTCCCCTCCCGTAATGGTAGGGTAAGCACGCCAGTCAGTTACTATAATCCAAACAAAACCAGATATATCAAACCAAAACATTGCAAACAGGAGGACAATTGTACAAAGATTCAACCCTACGCATGCAGTTGAAAAGGTGATCATAGGGACACTCTCCCCAGAATATACTGCACATATATTAAGATCTAAATACTCTCAACCGCAGAAGGGTATCCCTAGCACCCCAAAGGCTGGGCTATAGCCCTGGGCACAGAGACACCCCACCACAGGTGACAGGCACATCAGAATAGAAAGACATGCTTTACAGTGCAAAACCGTAGAGAGGACCCCCCCCCCCACGCACCCCCCCTGACCCCCCACCCTACCATCCCACCCCGATTGTTTTCCATAGGTGATTCAAGGCCATCTCCCATCATACAAGCAACCTCCCAAGCTCGCCTCCCCTCACTTGGCACCCCAAGCATCATATACAGAAAGGTGAGGCACGAGCCGGTACAGATCAACAGACAGGCTGTTCCGCTCACCCACACCCATGAAAACTCATTTTAAACTGTTCAATTCCTGTCCTCTGAAATTCTTGACCTGCAAGGTTTTGTTTCTGGTGGCAGCCACTTCAGCATGCAGGGTGGTGAGCAAGCTTCAGGCTCTAGTGGTTCATCCACCTTACATCAAATTCCATCACAATAGAGTGGTCCTCCATACTCATCCCAAGTTCCTTCCAAAAGTGGTATTGGATTTCCATCTTAACTAGTCAGTTGTTCTGCCAAATGTTTTCCCAAAACCTCATGCTCATAAAGGGGAAACTGGGCTGTACATGTTGAACTGCAAATGAGCCTTAGCTTTCTACTTGGAGCGGATGAAAGCTCATAGACAGTCCCTCCAGCATTTTGTTTCTTTTGACCCTAACAAGCTAGGGGATGCCATTTCCAAATGCTCATAATCAATTTGATTATCAGACTGCATTTCTTTCACTTATGCTCAGACAGGCCGAAGTCTTGATGGTCGTGTCATGGCTAATAATGTAAGGCCCATAGCTGCATCAGTGGCCCATTTGCGCTCAGTCTTCATGGAAGAGGTTTGCAAAGCTGCAACATGGACATCAGTCCACATACTGACATCTCACTACCGTCTGGAGGGGGATTCCGGATGCAACTGCAACTTCGGCCAATTAGTATTAAGGAATCTGGGGAGTAGAATCCAACTCCATCCCCCAGGCCCATTGCTTTCTGTTCAGGCTACCTTAAAAAAAAAGAATATATTTATATACATATACAAATATACACAAAAGGCCTGTTGCCAGCAAAAGCAATATCTTCAGGAAAAGCAGGAATGAGTCCTCACATATGGGTACGTCGGTACCGACGGAGCCTGCGCAGGAAAGCTCCCGCTTTATTTATTTTTTATTTATTTATTTACATTCTCTTATATACCGCGCTATTCTGCATCAGTGCGGTTTACATTGAACAAACTGAAATTACATTGAACAGGGCATTATAACTTGGAGATAACTATTTTACAGGGAAAACGGGCTATGGAGGGTTAAGTGGCTTGCCCAAGACCACAAGGAGCACCTGTGGGACTAGAAACCCCAGTCCTTCCAGCCCAAGGTTGCTGTCCTCTAGTGGGATTTGAACCCCCGACCTTCCGGCCTGAAGTACCTTGCCCCAACCGCTAGGCCACTCCTCCACTTCTCTCCACTCCACTCACTTCCCAGAAAGAAAGCTTTTGGGAGCCTCCCACAGTGCCTGCGCGCTGCTTTCCCGCCTTTCCTAACCAACTCTCCTCAGTTCTTCTTTTCCGCGGAGCCAGCAGGTCGTGTTCCTATCACCGCTGAAGAAGTTCTTTATTTTAATTTATTTCTTTGGTCACATGTCAGCCTTCCCCGACGCCGGACCGGTACCGCCGGTCTTTTTCTTTTCTTTTCTTTAAAAAAAAAAAATAAAAAAATTATACTTTTCCTCACTTGGTGTATTTTTCTTCTTAGGCCTACAGGCCCACAAGAAAAAATTTCCCTCATGGAAAAACCAGCCTCCGGGTTAAAAAAATGCACTAAGTGTAGCGGTACAATTTCTGTTACAGATACCCGTGAATGGTGTCTTAAATGTTTGGGTCCTGAACACTCCATTCCGGATTGCCAGTCCTGCTCTCTAATGTCTAAACGAGGGTTACAGAACCGAGCAGCTAAGCTCCATGTGCTGTTTCCCACGGATGCACCGGCGGTGGCATCGACATCTTCCAGGTCTTCCTCTCCTGATGGGTCTCAGGTAACCAAACATAAACCTAGCAGGCCCTTGAAGGGCAAATCTCCCTCTCAGCATCGAGATGCCTCCGGGCTTGCCCTCGAGGATCCTGCCCCAGCCAAACAACCCCGGCGGGAAGCTCCGGCTTCCAAAGCTCCTCCTATGGGGTTACAGGTTGACATCGATGGCACGGCCTCTACCGATCACCTGTTAGACTGCTCTGGGGTACCGGCACAATCTCCCGGTACCGACATCCAGGCAGTCGTGGCGTCCATGGATCACACTGCAATCCATGCAGCAGGCTATAATGGCTTTTATTCAAGCTGCGACGCCGTCGGTACCGCAATGAGTCCCGTTGTCGGTACCGGCGCCGGTACTGGTACCAACACCGATACCGGTACCGACTGCATCGACATCGGTCAGGATACCGACTCAGGTTTCTTGTCCAGGGCTATCTCTCGGTACCGATCCGGTACCGGGGACGCCCGATGTCGGTACCGATCGATACGCGTATCGATCATTGGAAGGGGACAGACGATACTTCGATTCCTCTGATGATTCTGATTCATCAGATGAGTCTCCCGAAGTATCCATTACCCTTCCTGAGGAGCCTACTTCTCCAAAAAGGAGAATGTCTCCTCCAGAGGATTTGTCCTTTCAAGACTTCATAATAGAAGTGGGTAAAGGACTCTCTATTTCAGTAACCTCTGAAGCAGAGCCTAGAACAAAAAAATTTGATATTTTAGGATACTCTAAGGCTCCCAGAGAGGCAGTCACCTTGCCAATTCATGAAATTCTTCATGAACATATGATTGACTTATGGGAGACTCCTCTCACCCTTTCTCCTCATTCTCGCAGATTGGACACTATGTACCGTGTCCCTCCTTGTCCTGGATTTCAGAAAACTCAGCTTCCTCACCACTCCATCGTGGTGCAGTCAGCTATGAAAAGGATAAAGAGTACCAAAAGACACTCTTCTGCTCCCCCAGGAAGAGAATGCAGGACCTTGGATGCTTTTGGTAGGAAAATCTTCCAAGCCAGTATGCTTATTGCCAGAATCAACTCATATAGCCTTTATATGGGTATGTTTCTAAAGGAAGTTGCACAAAAGCTGCACAACTTTCTCCCTTTTATTCCAGTGGATAGAAGGGATGAATTCCTCCTTTGGCTTAAGCATACTCAAGATATTTCAAAGTTTTCCAACAGGGCAGCCTTTGATTCCTTTGAAGGTGCCAGCAGAGCCTCCGGCATTGCCATAGCTGCTCGCAGAATTGCTTGGCTCCAGGCTTCTGATCTAGAACCCTGGGTTCAGGATGGCTTAGGAAATCTGCCCTGTACGGGTGAAAATCTCTTTGGCAAAGAGTGGCAAATAAAAGCCACTCAAATGGATGCAGAGAATTCTGCTCTGGATAGACTTTCTAATTCAACTTCCATTCCAGCCAAGAAAAAGTCTTTCAAAAAGCCTTTTTACAAAAGGAGCAGATTTCCTTCCACTTCTGGCCAACAATCTTCTACAGGTCGCTTTGCTACTAAGCGTCAGCAACCTAAACAGGCCAGACCTAAACCTGCAGGGGCTGCTACAACTCAGCAGTCCCAACCCCCTCAGGGTTTTTGACTTGATACTAGAGAACTTAACCTTTCTGGCTCTACAACAGCCAGAACCTCTCACCATTCCAGGAAGGTTAGCTCATTTTGCTCCTAGATGGGAGCAAATCACATCAGAGCAGTGGACCCTCTCCATCATAAGAGAGGGCTACAAACTTCATTTCTCAGACCTTCCTCCCTACACCATGGTGAGACACTTCAATTCTCCCACATCTCTCCTCGACCTTCTGAATCAGGAGGTGACTACCCTTCTGGCCCATGGGGCCATAGAAGAAGTTCCTCTTCTTCAACAGGGGTCAGGGTTTTACTCCCCCTATTTTCTCATTCCAAAGAAAACAGGGGGATACAGACCCATTCTAGATCTCAGAGAATTGAACAAATTCCTATGCAAGGAGAAGTTCAAGATGCTTTCTCTAGGCACTCTCCTTCCATACCTGCAGAGTCAGGATTGGCTTTGTTCTCTAGATCTCAAGGATGCGTACACTCATGTCCTCATCCATCCATCTCACAGAAAATTCCTACGTTTTCTGTTCCAGGGAAAACATTACCAATACAGAGTGCTTCCTTTCAGTCTAGCCTCTGCTCCAAGAGTGTTCACCAAATGCATGGCAATAGTTGCTGCATTTCTACGCACTCTGGGAATATTTGTCTTCCCATACCTGGACGACTGGCTCATCCGAGCTTCAACCCAGTCAGAGGCTCAGATCTCCCTGAACCGCACCAGGTGCATTCTGCAATATCTGGGACTTGTGGTAAACCTCCCAAAGTCCCAGCTCACCCCTACTCAGTCCCTGGAATTCATAGGGGCCTGGTTGGACACCACTTCTGCAAGGGCCTACCTTCCTCAGGCCCGTTGTCAACGTCTAGTGCAGTTAGCCTCCCAGATTCAGTCAAAGAGCCACTTAACTGCCAGGGAGATGCTACAACTGCTAGGCCATATGGCTTCCACAGTACATGTGGTACCCTATGCTCGCCTACACATGAGAGCAGCTCAATGGACTTTGTCCACCCAGTGGACTCAAGCTTCAGGAGCTCTCTCAGACCAAATAGCAACCTGCAAACGTCTCTTTTGGTCTCTCCAATGGTGGATGTCCACTCAAAATCTGTTGCTGGGGTCCCCCTTCCAACCTTTGTTACCCCAAGCAACCCTCACAACAGATGCCTCCCAAACAGGTTGGGGAGCTCATCTACAAGACCTCTCCACCCAAGGCACTTGGTCCCCACAGGAGACCTCTCTTCATATCAACCACTTGAAACTTCGAGCAGTGTTCCTAGCTCTCAAGGTCTTTCATACCCTCCTCAGCTACAAGACAGTCCTCATTCATACGGACAATCAAGTAGCCATGTTTTACATAAACAAGCAAGGTGGAACTGGCTCTCTGTTGCTTTGCAACGAAGCTCTAAGATTATGGGCCTTCGCCAGAGAGCATCAAATCCATCTCCTGGCAGTATACCTCCCAGGAATCCAAAAGTCTTGGGCAGACAGACTCAGTCGAGTTCTGCTTCCACACGAATGGTCGCTGCACATGGATCAGGTACTCAGAATCTTCCAGGAATGGGGAACCACGGACATAGACCTCTTTGCAAGTCCGTGGAATGCCAAACTTCCCCGGTTCTGTTCCAGAATTCCGTGTCAGGGAGCTCAGGCCAAGGATGCCTTCCTCCTTCATTGGGGTCAGGACTTCCTGTATGCCTTTCCACCCATTCCTTTGATTCCCAAGACTCTGTTCAAACTTCAGAGGGATCAAGGATCTATGATCCTCATAGCTCCACGCTGGCCATGCCAAGTGTGGTACCCTCTACTTCTGCATCTCTCCCAAGCCCCCTCCCTGGACTTGGGAGCTGCACCAGACCTTCTGTCCCAGGAGGAAGGGACTTTGTGGCATCCAAATCCCAAGTCCCTTCACCTCAGGGCTTGGTTACTGAAGGGCCTAGACCTTCAAGACTTCAGTCTTTCTCAGCAAGTGAAGGATATCCTCCATGCTTCCTGGAAACCTTCCACTAGGCGTTCCTATGCTTTTAAATGGAAAAGATTTTCCATTTGGTGTGCTCAAAAGGGTCTTGACCCTCTGGCACTTCCTGTGAATTCTCTATTGGAATATCTCCTGCATCTCTCTAATGCAGGCCTTAAAACAAATTCAGTAAGGGTCCATTTGAGTGCTATTGCAGCATCCCTTAAGCCTCTCAATGGACAACCTATTTCCTCTCATCCTCTTATTGCAAGATTTATGAGAGGCCTAACTTTAACTAAACCTCCCATTCGACCTCCTCCGGTGGCATGGGACTTAAACTTGGTTCTTGGTCAGCTTATGAAGCCACCTTTTGAACCCTTAGCCACTACCTCCTTGAAATTTCTTTCCTGGAAGGTTATTTTCCTTATTGCAATCACTTCTGCTTGCCGCATCAGTGAACTGCAGGCCTTAGTGGCTAATCCACCTTATACAAGGTTCCATCATGATAAGGTAGTCCTTAGGACAAATCCTCACTTTATGCCTAAAGTGGTCTCAACTTTTCATCTTAAGCAAGAGGTATATTTACCTGTCTTTTTTCCAGCTCCTCATGCATCCAGTGCAGAGAGGAACCTTCATACTCTAGATTGTAAAAGAGCTCTTGCTTTTTACTTACACAGGACACAGCAACATAGAAAGTCTTCCCAGCTTTTTGTTGCTTTTGATCCTTCTCATTTAGGACTTATTTATTTATTTATAGTCTCTTATATACCGCACTATTCAGCATCAGCGCGGTTTACAATAAACAAGGAGTTACACAATTCAACGGTACTTTGTGTTTACAGAAAAAACAGGAAATACAACTCGGATAACAGGGTAATTAATTAATATAACAGACATGATCTCATCCTGGCTTCAGTATTGTGTATGGGAGGTCTGTGGGGTGTCTGTATTGAATTTGTATGTTTGGAAGGTCTGTGGGTAGGTTGTGTTATCTGGATTGTTTAATGGATAAGACAAGAGGAAGAGGTAGTGTTTCAAAGCTTTTCGAAACTGCAAAAGGTCTGGTATTGATCGGATGTTTTGAGGAAGGCTGTTCCAACACTTTGGTGCACAGAAAAAGAAAGCCCTGTCAGTAGTAGTTTTGGTGTATTGTGTTATTGATTTAGGGACTAACAGAGAATTGAGTGATACTGACCTTCTATCCCTATTGAGGGGTGTTGTTTGGATCATATCTGATAATGATGCAGATGAGAGCTCTTTGATGGCTTTGAATGTAATTAGTAAAGTTTTGAAAGTGAGTCTATTTCGTATCGGGAGCCAATGAAGATGTTTTAGAATAGGTGAAATATGTTCTTTCCGGGATGCTCCATGAAGGACTCTTGCTGCAGCATTCATTGCCAATTGAAGTGGATGTAATGTGGCTTGAGGGAGACCTTGTAATATTGAGTTCGCATAATCAAAATGAGGTATGATTAGCGCCTGATAGATGGTTCTAAAATCGTCTGGCTCTAGCAAGGATCGTAGATGTCTAAGGGAACGTATTTTGTGGTATACTGCTCTTACAATATTTCCTATGTGTGCTTTCATATCCAAGTTCTGGTCTAAAGTGACACCAAGGTATCTGATGGTGGTCTTGGTCTGGAGGTTAGCATCCTTTACTTTCAAAAAGGACGGAGCAGTGAAATTTCGGTTCCGTGTAATGAATAACACCTCTGTTTTTTTGTGTTGGATCCTTAGATTTTGAGATTGTAGCCAGTTGGATACTTCATTTATGCAGTTTGTTAAAGGAGTGAGGTCGGGGTTCTCTGTTGTAAAAGGAAAATATAATAATACATCATCCGCGTATATCATGCAGTTGACTCTAAAGGATCGTATCAGGTTGCATATAGGCTGCATGTATATATTGAACATAAGGGCGGAGAGGGAGGAGCCTTGAGGGACACCTTGTTTTTGATGAAACTGATCTGATGAAGTATCGTTGGATCGTACCTGTTGCCATCTGTCCGAAAGGTAGGATTTACACCACTCGAGTGCTTTATCGGTAATTCCCTTCCCTTTGAGACGTTCTAGGAGGCGTTCATGGCTCACAGAATCGAAAGCGGCTGCGATATCTAGGAAGACAAGGACAAACCCTTGGCGGATGTTATCAATACCTGATAATAAGCTGCTGAACAGTGTAGTTAGAAGCGTTTCCACACCGTGGGATTCTCTGAAGTCGTGCTGGCATGGGTCTAGTGGAGCGTTAATTTCAATATGATCCTGAATTTGTTTTTGTACTTCTTTTTCCAATATTTTTGCTAGTAAAGGAATGCTTGCTATTGGTCTATATGATTCTGGTTTAAGAGGGTCGAGCTTGTTGATTTTTAGTAATGGCCTTATGGATGTTTGCTTAAGGATACGTGGGAAAGTTCCTGTTGTAAATGATTGAATCATGAGTCTGGATATGATGGGACTGAGGTCAGCTCGTAAATCTTTGATCCAGAACGCAGGGCATGGATCAGTATGAGCGGTGGTCATGTTTAAGCTAGCAATGGTGTCCTCGATTTGTCGTTTAGGTGATATTGAGAAGATAGTAAGTAGAGCTTGATCTACTGGATCTAGAACTATGTTAGGAGCTGAGATATTGTCAGTTTGGCAAATTTTGGATTGTAGATAGTTAGCAAATAATTGAGGGTGGATTTCGTATTTGAGTTGCGAAGCGGGTTCATTTGTCAAACGCTTAACTATGGCAAACAGGTCATGAGGCTTGTTTAGAGATCTTTTTAACGTGACCGTATGGTAATGTCTCATTGAATCAGTAACCGCTGTGCGATGAGATGTGAGATGTAGGATATATGCAGTTCTGTCTACTTCTGAGTGTGAGCGTCGCCATCGTCTCTCAAGTTTCCTTAGGGTTGTGCGAGAGGCTTTCAGCTCAGATGAATACCAGATAGCAGAGTGTCGTTTGCTTTGAGATTTGTTAGTCGATGGACATGTGGCAATTGAACTGAGCGTATTATTCCAATTAGAAACTAAATCATCAAGGCTGCACTCTGGTAAGTTGGTTAGTGGAAGTGTTGTTTTTAGGATTAAGTCTTTGTCAAATGGCTTAAATCTTCTCAGGGTGGGACTGGTAATGCCATTCACTCCATTTTCTTCCTTTTGGTTACATCTGGAAGGGGAACCTTGAATATAATTAGTTTGTGATCTGACCATGGAACTGGGTTGATTGATAGATCCAAGATGGATGGTGAGTTGACAGTTGTTTCAGTTGTAAATATTAGGTCTAATATGCCACCTTTAACATGGATTGGATCTTTAATTAATTGGTTAAACCCTAAAACCTATAAAGCTTCAAGAAAAGCTGTTACATGGGAGTCTTGGAGAGATGGTAGATTGAAGTCTCCTAGAACCCAACTTGTTATATGGGGGTTCTGTGAGTTGGAGGCTAAGTCAATTATCATTGATAGTGAATCTGAATTGGATGAAGGAGCGCGGTACAGTAGAGTGAAGGAACAACAATTATTTACTATTGAGATAGTGTCTAGGAGTGTTGAACTTGTTGCTTCCTTAAGGTTGAAATGGAGGTCAGATTTGAAGATGGCTAGAACACCACCTCCTCTCTTGCCATTTCTATGACATGTATGTAAGGAGAAATTGGAAGGCAGGAATTGGTTGATTAATACATTGTCATCACAAGAAAGCCAAGTCTCAGTGATTAGGAGTAAGTCAAGGTTGTGTAGTGATATTAAGTCAGAGATGATAGGCCATTTCTTGCGCACAGATCGGGCATTTATCAATGCACATTTCAGATGTTGGGGAATTGGGTTTCCTTCTTGTTTCTTTTTTGTGTTGTTTTGTAATGAGATGAGTAGAAGATGATGGTGGGAAGTTTGGGTAGAATCTCTAGATTTGAAGAAGGGTGTATCTGTCCATTTTCTTCTGTAATTGTGGATTGTTGGTATTCTATTGTGGCTAGTGTGTAGACTGGTAACATTACATATTCCTATAGTGATAAGGTAGAACGTAAATGTTATAATGTAGGGTAAGGCCATAATGTATGTGTGGATGAATAAGAGTGTATTATAATTTAATAATAATAATAACAGGTAAACTGGAGCTTACGGATGGATGAGAAGCTATAACACTCTTAACATTATTTCAGTGATAGCAGGTTAACTGGAGCTTACAGGATGGATGAGAAGCTATGACACCACTTAACAGTATTTCAGTGAGAGCAGGTTAACTGGAGCTTACAGGATGGATGAGAAGCTATAACACCACTTAACAGTATTTCAGTGAGAGCAGGTTAACTGGAGCTTACAGGATGGATGAGAAGCTATAACACCACTTAACAGTATTTCAGTGAGAGCAGGTTAACTGGAGCTTACAGGATGGATGAGAAGCTATAACACCACTTAACAGTATTTCAGTGAGAGCAGGTTAACTGGAGCTTACAGGATGGATGAGAAGCTATAACACCACTTAACAGTATTTCAGTGAGAGCAGGTTAACTGGAGTTTACAGGATGGATGAGAAGCTATAACACCACTTAACAGTATTTCAGTGAGAGCAGGTTAACTGTTGTGGTGATTACAGCTTTGTTGTTTGCGAGAGTAAATATTTACTTGCGTTTTCGAGATCGATGTCAGCCTGCTGCAGAGTGACCTCCGTCGGTGGCCTCCGCCTAAGGGCCCTCTGGCGAGGCCCTCAGGCGCGGGCCTGCCTGAAGGCAGCTGCTGTTTAAATGGAGCAGGCTCCTCCCCCTCTCAGGATAAGCAGGATAGATGGAAGGCTGCAGGCTGCTTAACACTGATCAGAGCAAGAAGCAGATGGAAGTTAGCTTGTACCTTGATTGAAGGCATCTGCTGTTTAAATGGAGCAGGCTCCTCCCCCTCTCAGGATAAGCAGGATAGATGGAAGGCTGCAGGCTGCTTAACTTCCAGTCTCTAAGAGAACACTGTCCAATTGGATTGCTCAGTGTATTTCTTTTGCTTACCAGAGTAAGAACCTTTCTCTGGAGGGCCATGTCACAGCTCACAATGTGAGGGCCATGGCCGCCTCTATGGCTCATCTTCATTCTGTGTCCATCGACCAGATCTGTCAAGCAGCCACCTGGGCCTCGGTTCATACCTTCACAGCCCATTACTGTTTGGACAAGGACTCCCGCCGGGATGCCTTGTTTGGTCAGGCTGTCCTCAGACACCTGTTCCATTCTTAAACAACTCCTGCCCTCCGTCCCTTAATGGATGCCTGAGATCCATAGGAAGACGAGGAACCTTTCAGGGTCTCATACCCTTGGGGATCTCCCAGGCATCTTAGCTAGGGAGTCCCCATATGTGAGGACTCATTCCTGCTTGTTCCTGGAGATAGCACAGTTACTTACCTGTAACAGGTGATCTCTGGGAACAGCAGGAATTAGTCCTCACAACCCGCCCACCTCCCCTAGGAGTTGTATCTCTCTCTCTATCTTTCCTTTCCTCTCTCTCTCTATTGTCTCAGCTTTAAACTTGAACTGAGGAGAGTTGGTTAGGAAAGGCGGGAAGGCAGCGCGCAGGCGCTGTGGGAGGCTCCCAAAAGCTTTCTTTCTGGGAAGCTGGGGAGCTTTCCCGCGCAGGCTCAGTCGGTACCGACGTACCCATATGTGAGGACTAATTCCTGCTGTTCCCAGAGATCACCTGTTACAGGTAAGTAACTGTGCTATTTGGTTGCCCCTGTTGAGCATCTCTGTTTTTCCCCTTTTTTGTTCAGGGTAGCCTTTAGCTTGGGCATCCCATACATGAGGACTTATTTCCTGCTTGTCCATGGAGAGAAGGTAGTTACTCACCTGGAGCAGGTGTTTTCCGTGGACAGGAGGAAAAGTCCTCTCAACCCTAGAGAAGAGGAGGGACAGGGGAGATATGATACAGACCTTTAAATACTTAGAGTATTAATGAACAAACAAACCTTTTTCAAAGACAGGAAAGCTGCAAAACTAGAGGGCATTACATGAAGCTACAAGGGGGTAAACTGAAAGGCAATATCAGGAAATACTTTTTCACTGAAAGGGTGGTGGATGCTTGGAATGCCCTCCCGATGGAAGTGGTGGAGGCAAATACAGTGACAGAATTCAAAATGGCATGGGACAGACACAGTGGATCCCTTTATAGCAACAGGATAAAATCAAAATAACCTGGAGCGGTGGGTACACCCCTAAACAAAGGCATGGGGAGGGGTGACCTTGCTGGGCAGACTAGATGGACCATGATGGTCTTTATCTGTTGTCATATACTATGTTACTATGTAACTAACCCACTCGCCCACCTCCCCTAGGAGTTGTCTTCTCATTAGTTATAGTATTCAACTGAAGTAAGATGGTGCTGCCGTTTCATGCAGGAAGGTGCATACATGCACAGAGGAACTTTGCAAAAGCTTTCAAAGGTGCTGGGAATACTCCCAGGTGGAGCTCTGTCAGATGACATCAACATACTTGAGACTTTTCCTGCTCTCCACAGAGAACCCCTGCTGCAGGTGTGAGTAACAACACCTGCTGCAGGTGTGAGTAACAACACCTGCTGCAAGTGTAACTACCCTTTCTTGCGTGTTTGGAACAAGCTAGGTGCAAGCTAAGAATGAATTATTTTTTTAAGAACATCTTTATTTGCAAATGAACATGAGTCTCTTGATTTGTTCCCCTGAAACAGTCCAGTGTCAGAGAAATATGGTGAACCTGCAAGTACAGCATAGTGAAAATTGTTCAAGTTACATAGCAGTAATGGTTTTTGTGAATGAACTGTGCCAAGGTGTTTTGTTTTGGCGCTTGAGCCCTAATTGATTATATCACTCAACTTATCCGTTTTTCTCTTTGTAACAAATCAGCTAGTGAATTCTGTTTTGAGGAAGGTTGGTTTTAGTTTAGGGAGAGATGAATGTGTTATCTAATGATAAAAATTGATTTTATTGTACTGCACCTTAAGCCTTTATTGATGAAGCATGTCCTCCTGTCCAATTAAATATATTAAAAATAAAATCTCTGTATAGCTTTTAGTTTGGTTTATGCAGGGCTTGCTTCTATAGAAGCCTTCCATTAAGCTATTCACTGTTATTCTGGGACCTCAAATTGGTACTAATCCACCTAATGAAAGCTCCCTTTGTACCTCTTGATTTCTGTGAGCTGAAGTATGTAACCTATAAGATCTTGTTTTTGGTGACAGTCCCTTTGGGACTTAAGTCATTATAGTGTACTGTTCACTAACTGTTATCTACCTTCTATTTTTCGTCATAACAGGGTTGTTCTGCACATATATCTTAAATTCCTGCCTAAGCTGATATCTGATTTCCATCTTAACCAGTCAGTTGTCCTTCCGAAAAATGTTCCCAGCCCTCATGTCCACATTGGCAAACATACATGCACAGCTTGTATTGCAAAAGAGGCTTTAGCATCAGTGTAATTTGCCTTCTTACTTTGAGGATGCAAAGATTTAGGAAGTCATACTAGCAGTGGGGGCAGGGGAACCAGTTCACCATTAATGCCTGTAACATTTGGGGAGTTACTGCCTTCCCATGCCTTCCCCCAAACTACGCCTATTCTTAGCTCCCTGCCTAAAGCCCTAAGAAAGTCCACGCAGTGTTTTCTTTTTGTTTGTTTCTTTTGACCCCAGTATACCTGATCCTGTTGTTCCTAAGTGCACACTGTCTTATTAGATAGCAAAATACATCTTTTTCTATTATACCCAGGCAAGTCTCACTCTGGAAGGGCATGTCACCAGGCTCATAGCAGAGCCATGGTGGCATTGGTGTCTCACCTGAGGTTGACTTTCATGGAAAAGAGATGCACAGCTGTAACATAATCATATGTCTACACCTTCACATCACATTGTATGGATAGAGACTCTTAAAAAGATAGTTTAAATCAATCTATCCTTCAAGGTTTCTTTTGAGGTTTAGAAATTAACATCTTCCCTGAAGCCCATTTTATTGTTAAAACCAAGTTGCCTTCATTTAAAAAATAATGTTCACGTGTCCATTACCACAAAACGCTTGTTGGCATTGTTTGTGTCTGCTTTTTCCTGTTTTGGCGTGGAGGAGTAGCCTAGTGGTTAGAACACTGGCT
Source organism: Ichthyophis bannanicus (assembly GCA_033557465.1). Lineage (NCBI taxonomy): Eukaryota > Metazoa > Chordata > Amphibia > Gymnophiona > Ichthyophiidae > Ichthyophis > Ichthyophis bannanicus. The sequence continues at coordinate 420,921,105 of CM066031.1, read as the reverse complement.
TGGTAACCAAGCAACCAGGGTTCACTTCCCACTAGCACTCCTTGTGGCCTTGGGCAAGTCACTTAACCCTCCATTGCCTCAGAAGAAAGGCCTGGCAATCTACTTCCAGTGACACTGCCAAGAAAACCCAGGAGCTTCTGGGTCGCCAGGAGTCAGGACTGACTCGAAGGCACGCATTGAATTTATTTTCCTGTTTTATTTTAGAGACATCCTGTAGGTAGGGATTTCCACTTACGAAGACTGCTATTCTGCTTATCCTCAGAAAATACAAAGTTGCTTATCTATAACGAGTATTCTCAAAAGACCCAGGCATATCCATTCTCTGAAAAACCTCCCTTAAGAATTGGCTTCTTCAGAAAGCTCTATAGCTTTTAAATGCAGCCCTGGCCTCAAGTTCCATTTGTAGCAGCAGAGCGCAGACAAACCAATAATACCAGGAGTCTGTTCAGAAGGTCCAAATCATTTATTTGTGCACAAGTCTCAAGCAGAATCAAATTCAAAATGGCTGAGCAAAGTTCTCTGGCAATACAACAACTTTTATAGACTTTAGCTTCATTCTAGGTATAGAAAAACATTTCATTGGTCCCGGTAACCTCCCGTACCTCTTCTATTGGTCCCGGTACTGATATGATTATCCAATTATGTTCTTTGAGTGGGCTCAGCACCTGCTTACCCCCCTTCTAGTCCCAATTACAATGGTCAGTTCACCAACTTGTTACTTTCCTACTTTCAAGGCTATTGGGCTAGTTAATACGTGCAGGGAAGCAGGGCTCTATAACTTCTCTGTCAGCAGTTTCAAACATTACTTTCTGTAATTTTCCATCTGTTCTGCTTGTCTAAGCTAATTCAATACTTTTACTGAGTTCTTATTCTATAGCAGCATATTGGGGGATGTGTAGTTCCTATGGGCCTCTTCACAAGCTTCATTTACAGGTCAAGCTAGTTAGGCTTGCTTATGTCAGACACTGTGGATCACAGGCCTACACCTGCCACATTCCCCCCTTTGATTAATCTCACCCTATTAGTTAATAAGGTGTGAGAATTAAATCACTTCAAAATAATTATACTACGGTTAGAGGAGTCTGGCTATATCCAGGAGGACGAGGTTGGTATAAAGCCATTATCTTAGTTGCGGTCTTCCGCTCTACCGTACTATCAATAGCACTGTGTATGGAACGCATACAGCATGGAATTATACATGGCAATAGGAAAATAACAACAACAATCAGTAATACTAGTATTAGAAAAGTCTTTAGTCGTCCTAGCCATGAGAAAAGGTTAGCAAACCAGTTAGGTAACCTTAGTGGGTGCCAAGTCTGAACTGGCACATAAGCATGTTTGCGCATATCTTCAGCAATTTCTTCAACTACTTGACCTTTATCATCTATTTTCAAACAGCAATTGGTTAGATTCAGTTTACCACATACTCCTCCTTCAGCTGCTAACAAATAATCAAGTGCTAGACGATTCTGGTATATGGCAGTGCGCATTTGGGTGCTTTGTCTAGCTAAAAGTGTGAGAGCGTGGCTAGTTTCATTAGTTATTATTTCAACTACTGCTTGTAAGCGAATAATACGATTAATCATATAGATTGGTGTTCGATAACCATACATACCATCATCATTCCAAGTGGCAGTCCATAATACTCAATGATTCTCTCTGGTGGCCAATCATCACCCTTCCACTTCTCCCACTTACCTACTTGGAGGGGTGATCTTTTCTGTCGCAATGCTCTTTTGTGTCTGTGAGTAGTGTATACTGGGTATCCTAATTGTTCTCCATGTTCTGTGGGTAGGAGAAAGAAAGAAGGTCTGATGGTCCCTAAGACACATGCTCCTCCCCAATGGTGATGGGAGTTGAGCATACACTCGGTTTCCACAGATCCAATACAGACCAGGTGGGGCTTGCCAAGCATGAGTTTTGGCAAGATTAGTCCATAAACCAGCAAGTTCGGGAAATCTGGCTAATGGGTTAGGAGGTTCAGGGTGTTTACTCCTGACCACCATGACGTCTTTTTGGTAGTGGCATTATAAAACTTCTGGCTAAGACAGACCAGCTGTCCTACCTGTTGGGTGAACTGAGGTCCAGTTCTGGCATAGCAAAGACGTCCAACAATTGAGTGCGCCAACACCCATTCGCTAGTAGTCTTGTGTAATTTAGTTTGATTGTAAGTCAGAGAATAATTCAATTCTTGGGCCTCCCATGGCCACTGGTCACCCATCTGGGTTCCGCCACAGAAATAACAATCTGAGATCTTTAGGCTGGATACTACTGCTCCAGCTAATTCTAGAAACAAATTCTGGGATGGATGGGGAATCTCAAACTTATTTACATGCATAGCTTCATAGAAAGTGTTATGGATGTGGTATTTAGATGACTTGTAGGCTTGGGTATTCAATCTTATATACACAATGGTTCCTGGATCTACTGCTCCACCTGCAATACGTAAACCAAACTTGTATCCTTGTTTCCATGCATTAGGATTACGAATCCGTAATTGCAAAGGGTTACAAGCACCTTTCTTACATTTGTCATCTGTTTTTGACTTAGTCAAAGTGGCAACTCGACTATCTCTCTGTTCATCTGTAATACCAGCATTCCATGTAGCATAAAAAACACACTCCCAGTTTGGGCAATAGTAATCTGCAGCCGGGGCAGTACTATATGACCCTTTCTTACCAGTACACTTTCTCCATCCCGTGGCACCTTCTGGGCACATATACTTATGATCATTGCGATAGGCTTTTTCCCAGGTACCACATCTGGAACGACTATCTCTGTTTATAACATCACATGCATCAAAATATAAAACAGCAGGTATACTAGCATCTTTAAGTGGTCGTGTAGCATTAATTACAGGTCCGTCTGCATCATTCCATCGTATTTCCAACATATAATAGGATGGGTTCTGATGCGGGTTATAGCATACTCTGGAGCTACCTTTAATGCAAACATTTAGTTCAGTGGTGTTATAAATACACCGAGTCACTTTACCAGTGCAGGTATAGTGAGAATGGTAAATCAAAGTCTGAGTTACTTTCAGTCCAGTTCGAGTAGAAGTAATGCAAGCAGTGCATGGAGGTAAAGCATGAGTCAGTTCAAAACCTCCAAAACAGGCAACCAGGGCCAAGCAAAGGTAAAGATACATGTTGATTGGAGTTTTTCTGAATCCTCAGCTTGCAGATCTTGACCACGACGATCTTTTCTTCGTCCCGTGCGCTAATAAAGCAATTTCAACGGGTGCTGAGTGTTGATTGAAGATCCTCAAGTTGTCCATCACACAGTAACCAACTTAGCAATTTCAGTTGGCTTTTGAAGTATGGTTAATCAATGTAGTATCAAAGTAGTGTGCAAAATCACACGCAGATTGGGTTCGTTGAAACAAAACTGTTGCTGCATGGAAAACAGCAATCCTCTTCGAAAGACTTGGCTACTGCAAGGCACTGTGACAAAGTGTCTAAGTTGCTGGTTGCCGTCTCAGAGTAACTCGCAAAGGTGCATCAAGATGCTGCTCCGCGGTCCACTGCTCAGGTTCTGGAGCTGCTGCGGGCTTGACTCTGCTGTGGTGGATCCAGGCGTCGATCTCCGCTACCTTTACTGCAGTTGGGGTAGACAGGATGACGGTGTATGGTCCCTTCCAATGGGGTTCCAGCGGTGTCTTCTTTCAATCTTTGATCCACACCGAGGTACCAGGCTGGTAGGGATGCAGGGGTTCAGTCAAGTTGATAGGCAACTGGTCTTGGATCCACGCATGGAGAGTCTGCAGAACAAAACTAAGAGCTAGGAGTTCTTGCCTGGTTATTTCTGAACCAATTTGGGCTAGACTTCCTTTAATTCCTTGCACTATTGGTGGGGGTTTACCATACAGAACTTCAAAAGGGGAAAATCCTGTTGACTTCACAGGAGCTGAGCGTATTCTGAGTAAAGCTATTGGGAGCACTTGGGGCCACTTCAAGTGTGTCTCCTGGCAAAGCTTAGACATTTGGGCTTTTAAGGTACGATTCATTCGCTCAACTTTTCCCTGAACTCTGGGGTCTGTATGCAGTGTGGAGTTTCCATTGTATCTGTAGGGCTTTTGCTAACTGTTGAGTAATCTGGGAAACAAATGAGGGTCCATTGTCTGACCCTATTACTGCTGGAATTGCAAATCTAGGGACAATCTCTCTCAATAAAACTTTGGTGACTTCTCTAGCTTTTTCGGTTCTGGTTGGGAAGGCTTCTACCCACCCAGAGAAAGTACAAACTAATACTAATAGGTAGTGGTATCCACTGGCTTTTGGCATTTCAGTAAAATCAATCTGCAGGTGGTGCATGGGGGTTACACCTCCTGACTGAACTCGAGGTGGTGGTGTGGGACCTTGCTTGGCATTGTTTTTGGCACAAATTTGACACTGGCGTGCTACTGAGGCTGATAGGGCTGGTAACATGGCAATGTAGAAATGTGGTCTAAGTGCTTTTTCCATAGCGGTCTTCCCATAGTGTGTGGCTTCATGGAAAGCTTTGACAAAAGCTGGTCCTAACAATTCGGGAATTACTATTTGTCCTGGGGGTTGACTGCCCTCTGCTGGTGGCAGTTCAATCCACCCATCTTTCAGTACTCCATCTTCTCTGTCACAGTAGTAGTCTAATTCTTTGGTGGTATATCGTGGTGTCCATGAGTTCAAGGGTACTGGAAACAATGCTGCCTGCTTCGGCATGGCTTGTGGCGAAATTTGTCCTGTCATAGCTGCTTGTCGTGCTGAGGCATCTGCAAATCTGTTTCCTCGGGCAACTTCTCCTTTTCCTGCTTGATGTCCTCTGCAATGCATGACAGCTACACGAGTTGGGGCCCATACTGCATCAAGTAGCGTCAGTATCTCGGGGCCATACTTAACTGATTTTCCTCCAGATGTGATGAGTCCTCTTTCTTTGTAGAGAGCTCCATGGGCATGTAAGGTGGTGAAGGCATACTTAGAGTCTGTATATACGTTCAACACAAGTCTTGTACCTAGTAGTAGTGCTCGGGTAAGTGCTATCAATTCTGCTTTCTGGGCTGATGTGCCTGAGGCTAGGGCTGATGACTCAACAACTTCATGTTGAGTGACTACTGCATATCCGGCACAGCGTCGTCCATTGATGATGAGACTGCTTCCATCAACATAATAGATTTGGTCAGGATTGTCTATGGGCACATCTGTCAGATCAGGTCGGCTTGAAAATACAGTGTCCATGACTTCTATACAGTCATGCTCTGGGAGTTCTTCACTAATAGGTATCAACGTGGCTGGATTCAAGGCATGGCTCACTTCCAGTTGTATCTGTGGGTTTTCACATAGCATGCTCTGATATTTCAACATTCGGGAATTGGTGAGCCAATGATTTGCTTTCTGTTCCATAAGTTTTTGCCGTGAGAGATTACTCCCTCCTGAGGTGTAACTTCCCTTTTAATCACTCAATGTGGTAACCTAACCACTGTATAAAACCATGTGAAGTAATTGCATACCTTGTCCTATGCTACTACACATATTTTATTTATTTATTTATTTAGACAGTTTTGTATACCGCCTTATCCTTCAATCAAAGCGGTCACAACACAATTGGGGGATACATTTAACACACGGGGATATGAGACACATACACTAATACTTACAGGGAACATGGGCAATGGAGGGTTAAGTGGCTTGCCCAAGACCACAAGGAGCATCTGTGGGACTAGAAACCCCAGTCCTTCCGGCCCAAGGTTGCTGTCCTCTAGTGGGATTTGAACCCCCAACCTTCCGGCCTGAAGTACCCAATACCTATATACCCAATACCTTATAAATAACTTAAGTGCAGAATTCAAACGAACACAGTACTGCGTTTTGAGCCATTCTTCCCTTTCCGGCCCTGTTTCAACACTTTACTTTCCGCTCTATATTTTACTTATCTAAAATGAAGTCCAGCACAGAGAATTTCATCTCTCATTCAATCCGCAATTTAGTGGCAGATAACGGAGGAATTTTCTTTATTCTTTCAAGCTGGTGTCTCACAATCCTCAGTTCAACTTGTTCAGCAGGATCCTTCAAACAGCGCATGGCATTTAAAGAATAAGCTAAACCCCGCCTCTATGACATCATAGTAGGCTAGCCCAATCAAGTTCCTGGTTTAGCCCGGTGGGTTCCACTGATTTTAACCGAAAAATCCAACTTTGTTCTAATAATTGTAATTTTTGCTCTCTGTCCCCTCCACAGGGATGCTGTGGAACATGATCAATGATCCTCCATTGTAAGTCGGAAAATGAGTGATTGAAATCCAAACAGTATTGCACTATTGGTGCCGAAAGCACCGAATTACGTAATCTCGAGGCATGTTCTTGCAACCTCAATTTCATCTTGCGGATAGTCCGTCCGACATAGATCTTTGGACAGGGGCACAACAGGATATAAACCACATAGACTGAACTACAAGTTGTAGACCATCGGGAATATTGTTTTATAGTGGTAGTAGGAATCAACCAATCCGCCCCCTCAATGGTCTGCTGACAGAACAAAGTTGGATTTTTCGGTTAAAATCAGTGGAACCCAAAAACTTCCGACAAAAATAAGATTTTGCTTTAATACCTTCAAGTTGTTTTTTGTTACAATACCTACAAAGTTTATACTTACTGTTCAATGTAAATAGTTGATTTCTACTGTTCTATGTAAAATGTATACAAATTGTGTACAAGACTGTTAATCTGTTATATGTAAACCGCCCTTGATCTCTGGAAGGGGCGGTATAAAAGAAATAGTTAAATAAATAAATAAATAAATAAAATAAATAAATATATGGTGTGATTCAGTTACTGTGGGTTCACTCTAAGTTTGGTAATATATAATAGTTTAATAAGGGTGAAGGGTGGTAGAATATTCTGTTCCATAAGGGCAAGGACTGCATGTGGCACAGTGACTCGTATATTCTGTCCTAGTGTGAGCTTGTCTGCTTCACTCACCAACAATGCTGTAGCTGCAACTGCTCTCAGGCAAGGTGGCCATCCCTTGGCCACAGTGTCCAATTGTTTCGATAGGTATGCTACAGGTCGCTCCCAATTTCCCAATTTCTGAGTCAACATGCCTAAGGCATTTCCTTGTGCTTCATGTACAAACAAGTGGAAAGGCTTATGAACATCTGGTAGTCCAAGGGCTGGTGATGACATCAATTCTTCCTTCAACGTCTTGAAGGCTGTATCCTGCTCAGGTCCCCACTCCAGTGGCGACTTTTCTTCTCCTTTTGTGGCTTCATACAGTGGCTTAGCAATTTGGGCAAAGTTGGGAATCCAGATTCGGCAATATCCTGCCGCTCCCAGAAAGGCTCTGACTTGCTTTCTGGTTGTTGGGGTTGGAATTCTGCATACTGCTTCTTTTCTTTCTCTGCCTAATTTTCGGCTTCCTTGGGTTATGCGAAAGCCCAAGTATTTCACTTCTTTTTGACATAGTTGTGCTTTTGCTCTGGAAACTTTGTATCCAGCTTCATCTAGTAACTGCAAGAGGTCTTTGGTGGCTTGTATACATTCACTTTCTGATACAGCAGCTATCAGCAGATCGTCCACGTATTGGAGAAGCACTCTCTTCCCCGGGGCCACTGGATAGCTGGAAAGATCTTGATTCAGTGCAGCACTAAAGATGGTAGGCGAATTCTTGAATCCTTGGGGTAATCGCGTCCAGGTGAGTTGGCCCCCTCTTCCAGAGACGGGGTCCTGCCATTCAAATGCAAACAATATCTGACTCACGGGGGCTAATCTTATGCAAAAGAATGCATCTTTTAAATCTAGAACAGTGAAGTGGGTGGCTTCAGCAGGAATTAGTCCTAGAAGAGTGTAAGGATTGGGTACAACTGGATGTATAGTCTCGACTGCTTCATTCACTCTTCTTAGATCTTGCACTGGGCGGTAGTCATCTGTTCCAGACTTTTTCCCTGGCAGAAGTGGGGTGTTCCATGGGGATTGACATGCTTTCAGTAGGCCATGTTCTAGTAATCTTTGCAAGTGGCGGTGGATGCCTTCAATTGCAGCTCTAGGGAGAGGGTATTGTTTGACATGTACTGGTGTAGCACTAGGCTTGAGAATTACAATTACTGGAGCTATATGTTTGGCTAGGCCTGGAGGACTGCCTTCTGCCCATACTCCAGGTGGGGCATCAATACTTTTCAAGGTTTGTTCAAAATAGGTGTCTTGGACAGAATCATCACTGTAATATCTCCATTCTTCTTCTCGGGGAACTGTGAGCAGCATTATTCCTGCTGGTTTGGCTTGCGAATTTACTGTCATTTGCATTTCTCCTCTTTCAGTGAAGGATATTTGGGCCTGTAGCTTGGCTAACATATCTCGTCCCAGTAGTGGCACTGGACATTCAGGCATGTAAAGGAATTGATGAGTTATTTGCTGTCCTCCTAGACTGCATATGCGATTCTGAAGAAAAGGTTTTGTAGCTTTGGCACCAGTTGCTCCTACGATGGTGACTGCTTTTGTAGAAAATGGGGCTATCTTCTTGTCTACTACTGAATGTTCTGCTCCAGTATCAACCATAAAGTTCATAACTTGGTCTCCTATTTGTATTCCGACCATAGGCTCCTGGAGACCTAAAGCAAATTCGGAGCCCGGTCTGTCCTAATCCATGTCATCTTCATCATAGGCTGTTGCCGCCAATGCTTGCACGGCTTCTCCTCTTTCACGCTGATGTTGCTCTCGATTGGCTCCTCCGCGATGTCGGGGACGGCCTCGTCTTTCTTCTCTCCATTGATGATTGTTTTCGTCATCTTCGTGGGCGTCTTCGAGTTGCGGGCATGCATCTCTCCAATGTCCTTCCTCCCTGCAGTAGGCGCATTGGTTTACGCCTAATTGGGGCCGGCTTCCACCTCGGCCCCCGCCCCCTTCCTCTGCTCCTTTGACTAGGGACAACTCCCCTTTTCTGTTCAACTATGGCCGCAGCCAAAAAATCAGCTTTCTTCTTCATCTTTCGATCACATTCTTTCTGTCTTTCATTATCACGATTCACATACACTTTATGAGCGACTTCCAATAACTGTGTTGCATTCATGCCCGCAAACCCTTCTAATTTCTGTAATTTACGTCTAATGTCTGGTTGAGACTGATTTACAAAAGCAGAATTCACCATGCATAAACTTCCTGGTGCATCGGGATCATAGGGAGTGTACATTCTATATGCTTCAGTTAACCTCTCATAAAACACTGCTGGACTCTCATCTATGCCTTGGTTAACTTCAGTAACTTTGGAAAGGTTCATAGCTTTCTGGCCCCCCCTTTTCAGGCCTTGTAACAAGCCTTGGCGAAAACGGGCTAGGGCTCTGGATCCTCTTTCAGTATTCGGATCCCATCGGGGGTCTTCATTCGGGAATTCCCTCTGGGCTGCTTCCCGTTAGTCTATTCTTTCTCCTCCTCGTTCTGGAGGTACAGGGTTATCTGCTAGCCACCCAATAGCTGCTTTTTTAATTCGTGTCCACTCCTCCATAGTAAATAAAGTGGACAGGAGCTGACGGCAATCTGCCCATGTGGGTTGATGGGTTTCCATAATAGTATTCACTAATTCTGTAAGCTCTTGGGGTTTATTGGTATAGGAGGCATAATGCGTCCTCTAATTTAACAAATCAGTTGTAGAGAAGGGGACATACACATAGCTTGGGGGTCCCGCTACCACCTCATTATCATCATTCCTTACAGGCACTCCCGGGACTTGCCGTAAAGGCATCATCTTAGCAGTGGAGGTCTTTTGGGATCTAAGCGATATTTTTGTAACTTTCCTATCAGGGCTCTTTTTCTTCTTTTCTACAGGCTTATCACGGGTTACTTTCTTTTCTATATGCTTTGTCTTGGATTTACTTTTTACTGGCAGGCTAACACTGGCGGTCGCTTCTACACTGTCAGTCTCACTCAGGGAATTCTCAATTTCTTCCTTCTCTGTTTCTGAATCTGACTCGCCTCTCTCTGTCTCTGTCTCAGTAGAATCATCTTCTTCAACTAAAGGGAGCTCATCTTCCTGCTCTTCGGGAGGTGGCTCAGGGGTTGGGTCCCGCACCCGCTGTCTCCGGGGCTCTGGGGCCGGACGTCGGGCTACTCTTACTGGGCCCGGGGTTCTAGGCTGTCGGGGAACTATTTCTGGGGAATCAGGATCGACCAGGATGGGTTTCTTCCTGGATTTCTCATCTTTCCCTTTCTTACTAGGCTGTTCTTTTTCTGTTTTCTGACTATGATCTGTTTTCGCTAACATTATTCTGCACTGCTCTTCATAGCAGCGCTGCGCCCAAGGAGGCGGATCTTCACAAATACTTAACCAAGAATCTATATAAGGGTACTGTTCGGGGTGCGTTAGACGCACTTTATGATGAACTAACTGAATTATTCCTACATTAAAGGTTCCCTCTCGGGGCCAGGTAGGGTCTAGATCGGGCCACTCCCTAGTACACAAAATCTGCAAACGAGCTACATCCATTTTAATACCATAACCTCTAGAATATCCTTCTTTAAAATGTGCGATCATACATTCTAATGGAGTGTTCCTAGTAGACCCCGCCCCTCCCATTTCGATGTGCGCGCGCAACAACAGACAGAAGGGAAAAGGAGGGCGGACCGTGGGTAAGGGGTCCTCACGGCCCTAGAAACGTATAGGGAGAACTAATAACAGGACAAGACGACAATCGCTTCCCCCTTTTTGCGACCTGAACGCGGTCGCCCGGTCAGGAAATGCGCTACTCAGGGGTCCGCCTTCGCTTGGTCCGTGCTGCCAGACCTCTCATACACACCTCATTCACACAATCATGCTAGCAACGTATCCCAGAATGCATTCATTTCTATCTATTCTGACTAGCCTTGTTCAATTACCAAAATACAAGAAGACGGGAGTTTCGCCCTGCGAATACTCATGTGGGGGTACTCGGTCCGTCTTTGAGAGGTGATCAAGCTCTCTTACCAAGTTCCAAGTTCAAACGGCAGCACTGCTCTTTCTTATCTGTCTAGACATACCAAATCAAAACTATACTCACCGGATCCGGTCCTCAAACTCCCCAAGCAGGCGCATGAGTTGGACCTCGGACTCCCCTCGGGTTCGAGGCGTTGACTCCAGCCGGGTCCGGCACCCGCCGAGGTCCGACCAACTCCCTCCGATGCAATGGACCGGCGGCGCCAGGAAGCAGCCCCCGTCGGAAGGGCGCGATCCCGGCAGGACCAAGCCTATAGAGGCGGAAAGTCGTGGTATATTGCCCTATATACACTCTGATTCCACAACTTCCCGGCCAACGCACCAAGAATATGTAGCAGCAGAGCGCAGACAAACCAATAATACCAGGAGTCTGTTCAGAAGGTCCAAATCATTTATTTGTGCACAAGTCTCAAGCAGAATCAAATTCAAAATGGCTGAGCAAAGTTCTCTGGCAATACAACAACTTTTATAGACTTTAGCTTCATTCTAGGTATAGAAAAACATTTCATTGGTCCCGGTAACCTCCCGTACCTCTTCTATTGGTCCTGGTACTGATATGATTATCCAATTATGTTCTTTGAGTGGGCTCAGCACCTGCTTACCCCCCTTCTAGTCCCAATTACAATGGTCAGTTCACCAACTTGTTACTTTCCTACTTTCAAGGCTATTGGGCTAGTTAATACGTGCAGGGAAGCAGGGCTCTATAACTTCTCTGTCAGCAGTTTCAAACATTACTTTCTGTAATTTTCCATCTGTTCTGCTTGTCTAAGCTAATTCAATACTTTTACTGAGTTCTTATTCTATAGCAGCATATTGGGGGATGTGTAGTTCCTATGGGCCTCTTCACAAGCTTCATTTACAGGTCAAGCTAGTTAGGCTTGCTTATGTCAGACACTGTGGATCACAGGCCTACACCTGCCACACATTGAATGACATAACATCATCTGTGAAGACTGATATCCTACTATCCTTGGAGAACACCTGTTACAGGTAAACAACTTTGCTTTATTGGTCCTTCAGATTAGATTGCTCTACTATATCTAGGAAAGAAGTTTGTAAGCAGCTACAAGAGCATTGAAGCATACATCTCACAAAGTATTGTTAATTAAACGCTGGTTTCTTCAAATATTTATTTTGGGAGGAGAATGCCCTCCAATATGTCATAGAAACTTATTGCAGACTGCTTGGGTATGTGGTTACATCCTATTTTTTGGTATTAAATTCATGAAAAAAAACTTTTTTTAACCTCATAAATTAGAATCTATAGAATAGTCTATGCAGCCTTCCCACCCATTTCTCTCATTCCCAAAACTCTCTTCAAGCTTCAGAGAGACAGGGGCCATATGATTGTCATAGCCCCACGCTGGCCACGACAACCATGGTATCCTCTGCTTCTACGTCTCTCTCGAGCCAGACCTCAAGTTGGGATGTGCTCTAGATCTTCTCTCCCAGGAGAACAGGACGCTATTGCACCCGAATTCTCAGTCTCTACACCTCAGGGCGTGGCTCCTGAGATCCTAGAATTTCAGGATATCAACCTTTCTCAACAGGTAAAGACTATCCTTTTGGCTTCAAGAAAACCTTCCACAAGGCGAGCCTACACCTTTAAGTGGAAAAGGTTCTCTATTTGGTGTTCAAAAAAGGAACTTGAGGCATTACTGGAGTATCTCCTCCATTTATCATCCTGTGGTCTTAAGACCAATTCAGTAAGCGTCCATCTTAGTGCCATTGCAGCTTTCTACAAGCCCTTGGATGGACAACCTATTTCCTCTCAACCACTTGTGGCAAGATTTATGAGAGGCCTACTTTTAACAAAACCTCCCATTAAGTCACCACCCGTGGTATGGGATTTGAATCTTGTCCTTGGGCAGCTCATGAAACCGCCCTTCGAACCCTTAGCCACTACATCCCTAAAGTCTCTTTCTTGGAAAGTGATCTTCCTAATTGCTCTCACTTATGCAAGACACATCAGTGAACTATTTATTTATTTATTTACAGTCTCTTATATACCGCACTATTCAGCATCAGCGCGGTTTACATGGAACAAAAATGCTCAGTACAGTTAACACGTATGAGTTTACAGATAACAGGGCAAAAAACTTGGATAACAGGGGTAAACTATTTACAAAACTTGCTACATAGAGTCATATGAACAGGAGTTTCATAGAAACATATGCACCACTAAGGGTTAGAGTATCTTTCTTGGCATGTTGTTGAGATACCATATATTTGCTTAGAGGATTGTATCGTTGGACTCTATGGGGTGTCGTTGGGCTCTATGAGGTACTTGTTGAAAAGGTGGAATTTGAGGGCTTTCCTAAACTGTGTTAGGCTCTTAATAGCCCGGATACCTGGGGGTAATGCATTCCAGCATCTTGGCGCACTGAGACTAAAAGCCCTATTGGCTGTAGATGAAGTGCAATCTGTTAGTGCTTTCGGGACTTTTAGAGAGTTTATAGCCGTGGATCTTCTTGCTCTATTTGGAGATGTGGTATGGATGAGGGCAGTTAAGGATTCAGAGGAGAGCTTGTTCACAGTTTTAAAAGTGAGTAACAAGGTCTTGAAAACGATTCTAGCCTGGACGGGTAGCCAATGTAGCTGTATCAGCAGAGGCGTCACGTGGTCACTTCTGGAGGCTCCATGGATGACCCTTGCTGCCGCGTTCATGGCGAGCTGCAGCGGGTTCAAGGTGGATTGGGGCAGACCTTGTAGGATGGCATTGGCATAGTCAAAATGAGGTATGATCAACGCCTGGTAGATTGTCCTGAAATCATTTGGTTCCAGCATGGATCGTAAATGCCTAAGCAAGCGGATCTTGTAGTATACTGCTCTGACTGTGTTTCCTATGTGGGCCTTCATGTCCAGGCGTTGATCCAAAGTGACTCCCAGGTAACGTATTGAAGGTTTAGATTGTAACTCAGCTTCTTTTACTTTAAGATATTGTGGTGGGGTAAAGTTAGGGTTCCTCGTAATGAAGAGTACTTCCGTTTTCTTATGTTGTATTCGGAGGTTTTGGGAGAGAAGCCAGTCAGATATTGCATTGAAACAGCTCGTCAGTGGGGAGAGGTCCAAATGTTCAGTAGAGAAGGGTATGTAAAGCAGGACATCGTCAGCGTATAACATGCAGTCAACATTGAAGGACCGGATGATCTTGAAAATTGGCTGCATGTAAATGTTGAACAGTAGGGCAGAAAGGGAGGATCCTTGTGGGACTCCCTGGCTTTGGTGGAAGGGTTCTGAAGTTATCCCTCCAGAACGAACATGCTGCCATCTTCCGGACAGGTAAGATCTGCACCATTCAAGCGCTCTTCCATTAACGCCTTTCTCAATTAGTCGTCCTAAGAGACGCTCATGACTTACTGAATCAAAAGCTGCAGCGATGTCTAGAAAGATGAGAGCAAATCCTTGACAGATGTCGTCAATGCCGGTGATTATCTTGCAGAAGAGAGTGGTAAGAAGAGTTTCCACTCCATGGAATTCCATAAAACCATGTTGGCAGGGGTCTAACGGTGCAGCGGCGTCGATGTGATCCTGTAATTGTCGTTGAACCTCTTTTTCAATGATCTTCGCGAGTAGTGGTATGCTGGATATAGGTCTGTACGATTCTACCTTTTGGGGATCGAGCTTGCAGTTTTTTAGCAGAGGTCTGATAGAAGTATGCTTAAGAGCTGAGGGGAATGAGCCGGTTGAGAAGGAGAGGTTCATTATTTTGGATAGTACTGGACTGAAGTGACTGCGGAGCTCCTTAATCCAGAAGGCTGGGCATGGATCGGACTGGGATGTGGTGGTATTAAGGGCCATAATAGTGTCTTCAATTCCTATCTTGGTAGGGGTAGAGAATACAGTTAGGGCTGTTGGGCAATCTTGCTCTGGGGAGGTGGTTGTAGTAGAGGTTTTGATGGTCTGGCATATCTTGGATTGTGTGTAGGTTGCAAAATCTTGTGGGTGAATCTCAAATTGAGGCCAAGAGGTTGGTTCCTTTGATAGAGTCTTGACCAGGTCAAAAAGGTCATGTGGTTTATTAAGTGATCTCTTTAAGGTATCCGAGTAGTACTGTTTCATTGTTTCAGTGATTGCCTTGCGGTGCGCAGCCAGATGACAGTTGTACGCTGTCTGGTCACTTAAAGAATGAGATCGGCGCCAGCGTTTCTCGAGTTTCCGTAATTGGGTAAGAAATACTCTAAGATCAGCTGTGTACCATGGAGCGCTCACTCTTTTCCCTGGGGGCTTGTTGGTTGGTGTGCGTAGGGCGATTGCGCTGAGGCAGTTGTTCCAGTGAGAAATTAGGTCGTCAAGGTTCAGGGTGGTTTCATTGATGAGTTGTTGAGTTTCCGCAAGGATAGGATCTCTGTTGTATGGCTTGAAACATCGAGAGGGCGGTGTTGCTTGGTATCTTGTTGCACTTTGAATGGGCTTTGTGCGAGGGAATCTGGAGGATGATCAGTTTGTGATCTGACCAAGGAACAGAAGTTATGGACGTTATGGGATCCCGAAATGAGTTAAGAGATATCTGCGGGGCGAATACTAAGTCCAGGATATTTCCCTTAATATGAGTAGGTTCCTTAACTAATTGCTTGAAGCCGAGATTTGTAAGGGCATCAAGGAAGGATGATGCTTGATTGTCCTGTAGCGTAGGCAGGTTGAAGTCACCTAGGATCCAATTTGGGATGCTTGGGTTATGAGTGTTGGAGGCAAGATCAATGATAGCAGCGAGATCATCCGGAGAAGCTGAGGGTGCTCTGTAAAGCAAGTTGATTGAGCAGCGTTTGTTGGAAATGGTGACGGTCTCCAGGTGATTTGTGTTGGTGTGGAGTCCACCGTCTGGAAATGGAGGTCTGTCCTGGTGAGGATGAGCACACCTCCTCCTCTTTTGTCTTATTTATTTATTTATTTATTTATTTATTTTTATTACAGGCTCTTATATACCGCTCTATTCAGCATCAGCGCGGTTCACAATATAACAACATACCATAATGAACAAACTGTTTGGTTTTACAGAGAACAAGGTCAGAGAACTTGGATAAAACATGGGAAGTCATTACTGCAACTATTTACAAGAGTATTTACAAGTATACATGACAGGATTTGTTCTTAGTTTGGGTAGTGATCAAGATTGGTTAGTTGGTTAAGTAATATTGGGGGAAGAGGTGGGATTTGAGTGCCTTTCTGAAAAGGGATAGATCAGTGATAGCACGAATTTCTGGGGGTAGAGCGTTCCAGCATTTAGGGGCATAGAATCTGAAAGCCCTGTTGGATGTCACTGATAGGCATTTTGTCGCTGCTTTAGGGATGATTAGAATATTTGTTGATATCGTTCTCCTGGATCTGTTGGGTGGAGTGGCCTGAATGAGGTCTATTAGAGAGGAGGAGGTGATGCTTTTAGTGGCCTTAAAAGTTAGTAATAATGTTTTGAACAATATTCTGCCATGTATGGGGAGCCAGTGGAGTTGCTCTAGGATGGGTGTTACATGGTCCCTTCTTGATGCTCCGTAGAGGACTCTAGCAGCGGTATTCATGGCGAGTTGCAGAGGGTTTAATGTGGAGTGTGGGAGGCCTTGAAGAATGGCATTGGCATAGTCAAGGTGTGGTAAGGTTAAGGCTTGAAATATAGTTCTGAAGTCATCAGGATCAAGCAGGGGGCGAAGATGTCGAAGAGTCCGGATCTTGAGGTAGATTGCCCTGACTACGTTGGATATGTGTAGTTTCAGATCCATGCGTTGGTCAAAAGTGACTCCAAGGTAACGAATGGAAGGTTTTGATTGGAGCTCGGCTTCTTTCACCTTTATATGGGATGGGGGGGTGAAAAGTGGGTCCCTGGTGATGAAGAGAACCTCGGTCTTTTTATGTTGAATTCGGAGGTTCTGGGATTGCAGCCATTCGGATACTGCATCAAAACATTTAGTTAGCGGGGAAAGGTCCATGTGAACTGTGGAGAAAGGCAGGTATAGGAGGATGTCATCTGCGTATATCAAGCATTCAACCTTGAAGGACTTGATGATATTGCAAACCGGTTGTATGTATATATTGAAAAAGAGTGAGGATAGGGATGATCCTTGCGGTACGCCTTGCTTTTGGTGGTAAGGTGTAGATGTTGCGGTCCCTGAGGTAACGTACTGCCATCTCTGATCGAGGTATGACTTGCACCACTCAAGGGCAGTGTTATTGATGCCTTTTTCTTTTAGTCGCGCTATTAACAGATCGTGATGTACAGAGTCAAAAGCCGCAGCAATGTCTAAGAAGATAAGAGCAAAGCCTTGGCGGATGTTATCAATGCCTGTGATGATGTTGTTGCAGAGAGTGGTAAGGAGGGTTTCAACACCGTGGAACTCTCTGAAGCCATGTTGGCAGTGGTCCAGAGGGGAGACGGTGTCAATGTGGTCCTGTAACTGTCTTTGAGCTTCCTTTTCAATTATTTTCGCTAGTAGGGGTATGCTAGCTATGGGTCTATAAGATTCAACCTTTTGTGGGTCGAGTTTATGGTTTTTCAAGAGGGGTCTTATGGATGTTCTCTTGAGGGCTGGTGGGAAGGAGCCGGTTGTAAAGGATAAATTCATCATTTTAGTGATGATGGGGCTGAGATCTTGGCGTAGTTCCTTTATCCAGTGGGCTGGGCAAGGGTCAGTTTGTGCAGTAGTCGTGTTAAGAGCAGCGATGGTGTCCTCAACATGTTTTCTGGATGGTGTGGAGAACATGGATAGGTTTGATATGCATATGGTGACTTGAGAAGAGATAGTTGCAATGTTATTGGTTTGAAGCAACTTGGATTGCAGGAAATCGGCGAAAGCTTGGGGATGAATGGGTTCAGGATGTTTTGGTGAAGGTTCTTTAGATAAGGTTTTGACTAAGTTGAAAAGATCGCGTGGTTTATTTAGTGATCTTTTCAGCGTATCGGTATGGAATTGTTTCATCTTGGCCATGACTGACTCTCTGTGCACAGATAGATGTGCTTTGTAGGCTGCTTGGTCTTCTGAAGAGTGTGAGCGACGCCATCGTTTCTCCAGTCTTCTTAGGTGTGTGAGGGAGGCTCGTAGGTCAGGGGAGAACCAAGAAGAAGATTTTCTTTTCTTTGGGTTGTTACCCTGGACTGGTTGCAGTGCAATGGTACTGATAGTGCTGT
This sequence comes from Ichthyophis bannanicus, assembly GCA_033557465.1. Classification (NCBI taxonomy): domain Eukaryota; kingdom Metazoa; phylum Chordata; class Amphibia; order Gymnophiona; family Ichthyophiidae; genus Ichthyophis; species Ichthyophis bannanicus. The sequence continues at coordinate 420,903,060 of CM066031.1, read as the reverse complement.
TCCAGGATGTGATCAGATTTTCCAGATTGAGAGAGGTGTCATGTAGGAGAGGGAGGGTTTCTGTAACTATGTGTTCTTTGTTGAAGGTTTTGAATTTCCGAGATGTTACTCTTGTCGAGTCAATGGAGTTTTTGTTTCTGTGTGGTGACTGTTTGCCATTGATGAGGATGGGGAAGGTGATTAAATTATGGTCTGACCAAGGTACTGGGGTTACAGAGTTGTCAAGTCTATTGTTGGAGTCAAGAGCTGTAAGAGGGGCAAAGATCATGTCCAGGATGTTTCCTCTCTCATGCGTGGGGGTGTCGACAATTTGCTTGTATCCCAGCTCGTTGATTGCTTCAAGGAGGGCTGAGGAGTGGCTGGGATGTAGTGTTGGGAGATTGAGGTCTCCTAATATCCAGTTGGGAATGTTGGGCTTGCGTGAGTTAGTTGCTAGGTCCAGAATGTAAGGCAGGTCGTCCGTGGAGGGTGAGGGTGCTCTGTAAATCAGATTGATGAGGCATTGTTCATTTGTGATAGTTAAGACGTCCATGCTGTTTGAGCTTGAGGAGTCCACGGTGTGGAAATTTAGGTCATTCTTGGTAAGTATGAGAATGCCTCCTCCTCTCTTGCTCTCTCTATGTTGGGAATGGGCAGAGAAGTTGGGGGGTATGAGTTGGTTAAGGATTACATTATCCGCGTCAGATAACCAGGTTTCGGTTATCATGAGGACATCTAGATTATGAGAAGAAATTGTGTCAGTGATGACTGGCCATTTCTTGCGGATAGACCGTGCATTTATGAGAGCACAGTTTAAGTAAGAGGGTTGAGGGGGTTCCTCTTGTTTATTTTTCTTTGGTTGTTGAAGGGCTATATGTATTAGGTGCGAGTGGCGTGTGGGGGTCCCTATTCTTGAGTTGGGATAGGGAGATTCTGCCCTTCTTTTTCCATGACTTAGAAGTATTGGAATTTGGTGAGCTGTGTGATATAAGGCAAGGGCTTCGTTGAGACAGCTTATAAGAAGGAAGAGGCAGATAGCCAGGGTATTTAATGGTAGAGCCATTGGGGTTTTTGTTGAGGTGGATGAGGTACTTTCTTTGAGGAATTCTGTGATTCTGGTGGTTCTGTGATTCTGGTACTTTCTGTGAGGCTACCGACCACAGTAGTAATTGAAAGCAACAGTGATAATTGAATGGTACTGGCAATAGTAAAAATGATGCAACAATGATATTTGAATGGTACTGGCGACAGTAACAATAACTGCAACACTGATAAATGGATCCTACTGGCAACAGTAATAATTGGAGGTAATGGATCCTACTGGCAGCAGTAATAATTGGAGGTAACAGTGATAATTAAATGGTACAGGCAACGGTAAAATTGAATGCAACAATGATAAATGGATACTATTGGTAACAGTATAAGTGAAAGCAATAGTAATAATATAATGTAATAATTATTATGGTATGTTACTGACAACAGTACTAGTATCTTCCTATATAGTGTAGCCGTTGGTATTGGTGAGCCTATTCAACATTACAAGGTTGAGCAGGAGATGGAAAAAAGAAAACAAAAATTATGCTGTATAGTATTATCAATCAGTGTCTGGGAGAAAAAAGTCAGTTGAGACAGATATGCAGCATGTATACTTGCTGTGGTTGAGGTTATGTGGTTGAGGTTTGGCGGCTGGTCTCCAGGCGAGTGATTTCCAGGCGGCTGGTCTCCAGGAAGGTTGTTAGGAAAGGTGTCCTGACTCCTCGGTGCCCTGCTTGCTGGAATTCAGGGCTTCAAAGGACTCAGGATCTTAGTGAGGCAGGACCGGATGGTGGCGGTGTTTTATTCGTCCTTGTTCCTAGGAGGTTGAGGGCTGTTATACCAATTGTTCCTAGGCTTCACTTGGGCCACCGCCTAAGGGCCACGCCAAAGGGCCCTCTGGCGAGGCCCTCAGGCGCGGGCCCGCAGAGGCGCGGGCGCGCCTGATGGCGCGAACTTTAAACAGTTCTTGTTGCGCCCTGATAGGGCGGAAGATCGCCGGTGTCTGCTCCCCTGCCGGAGGCTCTATCCCCGTGCTGGGGAGAGCTGTAGATGGTGGTGGGAGCAGGGAGGTGCACGCGCCCGATGGCGCGAACTTTAAACAGTTCTTGTTGCGCCCTGATAGGGCGGAAGATCGCCGGTGTCTGCTCCCCTGCCGGAGGCTCTATCCCCGTGCTGGGGAGAGCTGTAGATGGTGGTGGGAGCAGGGAGGTGCACGCGCCCGATGGCGCGAACTTTAAACAGTTCTTGTTGCGCCCTGATAGGGCGGAAGATCGCCGGTGTCTGCTCCCCTGCCGGAGGCTCTATCCCCGTGCTGGGGAGAGCTGTAGATGGTGGTGGGAGCAGGGAGGTGCACTTGTATTTACTGTGAAATTCAGGGGGAGGAGCTGGTTGAGTATGACAGGCTTTAGTGGCTGATCCTCCTTATACAAGGTTCCAACATGATAAAGTAGTCCTTAGGACTCACCCTCACTTTATGCCAAAGGTGGTTTCGCCTTTTCGTTTAAACCAATCGGTTTACCTTCCTGTATTCCTTCCTAGGCCTCATTCCTCCAATGCAGAAAGGAATCTACACACTCTGGACTGTAACAGAGCCTTGGCTTTTTACCTTCAGAGAACTAAGCAACATTGAAAGTCTGTCCAGCTTTTTGTTGCTTTTGACTCTAGTCATCTTGGACTACCAGTTTCCAAGCGAACTTTGTCTAAATGGATTGCTAATTGCATATTCTTTGCATATGAGAGTAAGGGACTTTCTCTCAAAGGTCATGTCACAGCTCACAATGTGAGAGCAATGGCAGCCTCTATTTATTTATTTATAGTCTCTTCTATACCGCGCTATTCGGCATCAGCGCGGTTTACAGTGAACAAAGAATTTACACATTTCCGATGGTACTTTGTGTTTACAGTTGAACAGGCAAAAGTAACTTGGATAACAGGGGTAACTATTTACAAATTAAAACAGAATCATGAACATTTCTTGGTTTCAGCGTTATGGGTTTTGGGAGGTCTGTGATGTGGTTGAAATAACTGCATTGGTTACTGGGTAATACAAGAGGAAGAGGTGGTGTTTCAAGGCTTTTCTGAATTGCAATAGATCTATGGCTAACCTTCGCTCTGTGTCCATTGACGCCATTTGTAGAGCAGCCACTTGGGCTTCGGTACACACCTTTGCAGACCACTACTGCTTGAACAAGGACTCCCGTTGGGATGCCTCGTTTGGCCAGGCTGTTCTCCTGCATCTCTTTCAGACTTAGAAAAACTCCTACCTGCCGTCCTGGGTTTTGATGCCAGAGATCCATGGGAGGAAGCATGACCCATCTCAATCTGGGTTTCGCAGCTTTCTGGGGTCATCTCCCTGGCATTTCTTAGCTGGGGAGTCCCCATGTGTGAAGACTACATTTCTCCTTGTTCCTGGAGATAGCGTAGTTTTTTATTTATTTATTTATTTTTATTTATTTATCTATATTTTTCTATACCGCCCCTTCCAGCGATCAAGGGCGGTTTACAAGGAACATTTTAACAATTGTACACAGATGTATACATTTACATTGAACAATCAGATTCAACTATTTACAATGAACGGTTAAGTTTAACTATTTACATTGAACAAAACTTCAACTTCAAGATGTATTAGTAATACAAACAACCATTAAATTATTTACATTGGATATTTACAGTGGTTGTGTGTTGTCTATTTTGGAATTTATTTCCTTTTATGACGTAAATCGGGGATTTGTATGGGGTTTCAGACAGGGGGGGGTGAGTTATTTAGTTTTGAGTAATGGGGTTCGTGTGTATAATACCATGGTTATGGAGGTGTTTTGGGGGGATATGGGATTTCAAAGTGTTCAGTGAAGAGGTAAGTTTTTAGCTCTTTCCTGAACTGATAGAGGTCATTTATGACGCGAAGGTCTATTGGGAGGTCATTCCAGAGCGCAGGGGCAGTGAATGTGAATGCTCTGGAGCTAGTGGTTTTCTTTGTCTTCCTGAAGGCTTTTGGTGTGATAAGGGAGTGGGCTTCGTTTTGTCTGTGTGATCTAGTTTTGTTTGGTGATTGCAGTAGTGTGGATAGGTGTGAGGGGGCTATGTCTTTTATGAGTTTAAAGGTTGTTAGGATAGTTTTGTATCTGATTCGGCTATTGATTGGGAGCCAGTGTAGTTCTAGCAGTATTGGGGTTACGTGGTCTGTTAGACGTGCTTTAGCTATTACTTTTGCACAGATGTTCTGAGCTCTTTGAAGAAGGTATGTGCTTTTTTGAGGGAGGCCTATTAATAGACTATTGCAGTAGTCAAAGTGGGGGGTGATTAGTGTATTTACTACAGATCTAAAATCTTGAGTTTCTAGGAGTGGCCTTAGGTGCTGTATAGTTTTTAGTTTGTAGTAGATGGTTTTTACGGTTTGTTTTATGTGTGGTAGCATGGTGAGTGTGTGATCTATTATCACACCTAAATATTTTACTTCTTTTCTAACAGGTATGGATGTTCTGTTAATTGTGATTGTTTCTGGGAAGGTGTTCTCTGTGGTTGATGACCTTGTTACGAACATTGCTTCCGTTTTTTTGAGGTTGATGCTGAGGTAGTTAGATTCTAACCAGGAGGAGGTCTCTGTCATACATTCTGATAGTGTGTTATATGAGGGGTTTTTAGCGGTTATAGGGATAGCGAGCATGATGTCGTCAGCGTATATAAAGTGGTTAATCCTGTGTTTTTTAAATATGTTTGTTATTGGTTGTAGATACAGGTTAAATAGGAGGGCGGAGAGGGCTGATCCTTGGGGTATTCCTTGGCCTTGGGGGAATGGTTCTGATGCTTCTTGGTCAATTTGTACGCGTATTAGTCTGTTTGATATGTAGGACTTGAACCAATCAAGGACAGTCCCGCCTATTCCTAAGCTTTGTAGTCTGTTGATCAGTGTGGAGTGGTTGATGTTGTCAAAGGCGGCAGAAATATCTATGAATAGAAGTAGGAAGCCTTGGTTGTTGTCATCTGTACCTCTGATGAGGAAATCCATTAGGGTGATTAATAGAGTTTCTACTCCATGGAATGGGCGGAACCTGAATTGGTGTGAGTCAAGTGGTTTATGTTCATCAATGTGCTCTTGTAACTGTATTTGAATTGTTTTTTCTATTATTTTAGCTATAAATGGGATGCTGGCTATGGGTCTGTATGAGTTCGGGTCTTTTGGGTCAAGCTTGTTGTTCTTTATTATTGGTCTAAGTGTTGTGAGTTTTAAGGCATCAGGCATTATGCCTTGTGAGAGGGATTGGTTCACTATGTGTTGTAGATTTTCCGCCAGTTCCTCCTTTGCACATTTAATCCATGAAACAGGGCATGGGTCTAGTGGGGAGGTTGTTGTGTTGATCATTGTTACGATTTTAAGGAGTTGTTTTTGGTCTATTATGTGGAGGTTGTCCATTCGTTTATGAGTTTGGTGCTTGTAAATATTGGTGTCTGAGTAGTGGTTTTGTTTTTTAGTTTCGCTGCAAAGTGTGTTGCTAGTGTTTGTACATTTATTGCTGGTTGTTTAGGCTCGGTGTTGTTAGTTTTAGTTAGTGTTTTTACTATCGCAAATAGTTCTCTCGGGCGGTTGATGGCTGAGTTTAGTACTTTAGAGTGGTAGTCTCTTTTTGATTTGTTGATTGCATTTTTGTATCCAGTAAGTATTAACATGTATTGGGATTTGTTGTCATCCGATTTTGTTTTCCTCCATCTCTTTTCTTGTTTCCTTAGTTGCTTTTATAGTTTTGCTAGCTCTTTCGTGAACCATTTTTCGGTCTTTTTTGTTTGTCTATGTAAGACTTGTGTGGGGACAGCTGCATTTTGAATGGTTGAATTCCAATATGTTATGGTTGAATTGATGTCTGATGAGTTTGTGTTGAGTTTGGGTAATACTTCATTGAGTGCGAATCGTGATGTGTGTGGAGGTGTGCTTGTGGTGTTTTTTGGAGCTTGTATTGGTAGGTAAGTTGTAATAAGGTGGTGGTCGGACCATGGTACTTCAGTTATGGTTGGAGTGGTGTGTGGCTGGTGACTGTAGAGCATAGAGGGAAGGAAGATTAGGTCAAGTATGTTACCTTTATTGTGTGGGGGGGCTTGTATTATCTGTGTATATCCCATTTGTGTCATAGCTTCTATGAAGTTATTTGATTGTGTGTTGGTCAGCGATGGAAGGTTCAGGTCACCAAGGAGTATGAGTGGTTTGCTTTGAGATGCTGTGCAAGCAAGTTCTAGGATAGGGGTGAGGTTATTTTGATCGGATGATGGGGGTCGGTAGATGTAGTTACTCACCTTAACAGGTGATCTCCGGGAACAGCAGGAATTTAGTCTTCACAACCCACCCACCTCTCCTAGGAATTGTCTTTCTCTCTCTCTCTCTCTCTCTCTCTCCTCTCATTTGTCTCAGCTATAAACTCAACTGAAGAGGGAGAGTTGGAAAGGCAGGAAGGCAGCAACGCAGGCGCAATGGGATGCTCCCAAAGGCTTTCCTATTGGACACTGGGGAGTGTTCCCACTCAGGCTCCGTCGGTACCGACGATACCCATGTGTGAAGACTAAATTCCTGCTATTCCTGGAGATCACCTTTTACAGGTGAGTAACTACGCTTTCCTGCCCATGTGGATTCACAATCTAAATTGCACCTGAAGCAGTGGAGGGTGTATTGACTTGCTCAAGGTCTCAAAGAGTATCAATAGGAGAAAGAAGATGGACTTCATACTAATCAAGGCTGCAGGTAGTGAGGAGGAGAGTTCATGAGCGGTGGTTCTTGCTCAAGTACTTCTGCTTCGTGATTGAGGAAACCTTGGTAGTTTTTCTCTTGCTGTTCCTTCTGTGGTTATGTGGCCCAGAGGGCTTCCCATCTCCACACCAGTTACTGAAAAGAGAGAGATGAGCCCTCTGGATATGGTTAGCCTCAGCTTGGAGATGGAGTTGTAGCATGGATTTTCCAGCTTGATCTCACATCAGAGTCTAGACCCGTGCTCACATCAGTAGACAGGATCACAGAAACAGGACTGCTCCCCTTTCACTGTGACCTATACTCAGTAGTAGCAGTAAGCATGGAGCCTGTGAGTCAGTGAATGTACATATACTCTGTCTCCTTCTACTGCGTGGGCTTCCTATAAGACTGGAAACCCAGAGTACTGGGATCTGTGAGTGCATACTGACCCACAAGGACCTGTGTGGACTGCTGCTATTATTGCCATTACTGCTGCTGCGGTCTTCATGCTTTGAATGAGGAGGAGACAGCGGCTGAGAGGGGAAGGGGACCAAAGGTCTGCTATCTTATTTTCAACATCATCTGGGGTCAAGCAAGTGGGTTTTTTAAAGAACTTTTTATTTATTCAACACCACAAATTCAAATACTATAACCATATGCCAACTAAAAAAATTCATCCCCCATTTTCCATTTTAAGGCCCCCCCTCTTACTACCCTACCCTACCCACCCCCCTTCCCAGACTCCCCCCTCATCCTCTCCTTCACCCCATACCCATTCATTTATAAAACACTCTCATAATAGCTAACACAAACTTGAAGAGTAACAAAACCACATCCAACAAGGCTTTTTTGCTTTATGCACCAATCATATGGAATGCACTGCCAGAAAGCATACGCCTGATATCCAACGTAGCACATTTCAGAAAAAAGCCAAACACTTATCTTTTCCATGAGCATTTCTGCTGTAAAGACTAATCACACTACCAGACCACAAGCTTCCACAAGACTCCAACACTACTCAGTATAATACCTCCTGACTAGACAACCGACTCATCCATACTCCGCTTATTAATCTACATCCTAAGTTAGAACCAAGTTAGTTATGTTCTATCACTCTTGAGTATATACAAAATATATTAGTATAACCTGAAAGCACCTGACTCTTATTACTTAGCATAACACCTTGCAACTGTTCGTCTTCTATGACATCAACATGTTTGGGGTTGTGGTCTCTAAGTGTACCCTATCTTCCTGGGTGGGTGACTGCATCTCTTTCATCTAGGAGCAGGCTGGACTCTCCCTGGAGTATCATGTTACCGCGCATAATGTGCGCGCCATAGCAGCATCGGTGGCTCACCTGCACTCTGTCTCTCTGCTGGACATCTGCCAAGCGACCACCTAGTCTTCAGTCCATACCTTCACAGCGCACTACTGCTTGGAGGAGAGCTCTTGGTGCGATAGCACCTTTGGCCAGGCAGAACTTCATCACCTCTTTGGGGAATAACGCTACTCCTTCCCTCCAGCCCTTCATGTCCAAGCTATCAAAGAGGTGATTCCATCGTCAATGTTGGGGCTGCATCACTGGACTTCAAGCCATTCAGCACTCATTGCTGCCCTTCACGGTTCGCCTTTTGGGTTGCCTGTGGTTCTTATTGGTTTCATGGTAGCCTGTAGCTTGGTAGTCCCATATGTGAGGGCCAACTTCCTGCTTGTTCCTGGAGAAAGCATAGTTAATCACCGTAACAGGTGTTCTCTAGGAACAGCAGGAATCAGTCCTCACAACCCTCCCTCCTTCCCATGGAGTTGTTTTTTTTCTTTTTATGCTTGATTAACTTGTGTCATCATACTGATGTAAAGTGGCACTCTTTTGCGGGAAGGTGGCTGTGCATAGGCAATCTAACTCCCAAAGGCTTTCTTTGAAAGCTGGGGAGTGAATCCATGCGGGCTCCGTCAATGCCGACGTCACCCATATGTGAGGACTGATTCCTGTTGCCCCGGAGAACACCTGTTATAGGTGAGTAACTATGCTATAGTACTTGACTGTTAGCCTGTCCAGCCCAGGCGCTTTACCATCCTTAAAACTTTGGATATCTCTTAGCACTTCCCTTTCCAAATCCCTATCTAATTTCTTCCTCACTTTGCTTTGCTTTTCATTTGCCACTGTCCACACTGTGCCAGGTATTCTTTACTCTCTCCCTGCAGATCCTTCATCTTGAGTACTCCTATCCTAAGTTCATATCTGCTTTAAAAACTCATCTTTTTCCGTTTGCACATGATCTTCCTACTTAGTCTGCATCCGGTTCTGCCTCTCCCCCCCCCCCTCTCCCCCATTCTCCCTCCTCTCACCCCATTTCCCTGTCTTTACTATTATTTTAAATGGTGTTCCTCTTTCCTTCTATTTATGTTTATAATGTAATTTTATTTTGTGCACCGCTCTGATATTTTATTTTATTTTACATCAAATGCCAATAAACCATGAACCATGCACAGTTTGCTCCCCCTCCCCACCTCCAGTTTACATAATTTCACATAAAATCCTCAATTCCTTATCGTCCCTCCAGTCCAGTTCCGATAAATATGGGTATTCACCCTCACCAGCAGCTTGGAGACCTAGCATGTCATGATTTATGACGTCACCCTGGATAAGTAGCTGGCACCTCCCTCCAGTATCTCTGTCTTCAAGCAGCTGGAGGGGTGTGATTCCTTAGGACTCACTGAAAGGATGATAGGAACCCTTAATTTTTGTCAGTGTTTGGTTTTGGTAAAGTTCAGAAAAAAAAAGTAAACGTGGTGCTCTAGTGACAGTGGGTCTTCCTGACAGGAGAATGGCCGGTAAAGGGGGGGGGGGCTTGCCTACAGAGCATGTAACTTGACAGTGGCTCCAGATCCCAGGAAAGGGTGAGGAGTCATTGTTGGAAGGCAGCTGCTGTCACTCTTGCCAACCGACACCGAAGCAGAGTGAAGCAGGCTGAGCATCGGGAGTGTATCGCAGGCCAAGTTCAGCTAATTTTTCCTCCTTTAATTTTTGAAGAGAGACCTTTCTGTAGGAGCACAGTTTTAAGCTGAGTGAACGAAGCCATGTGGGTGACAGACACCGTTTCCCGCTGAGTGCAAGAACTGCAGCCATGCTAATTTGAGCTACGGTTTGTTTTTTTTCTGGGGAAAAGGTGCAAGCTTTGCAGTTCAGACATTGGGGGACTTGGCTCTTGCACTTGTTTTTTTTCTAATAAGGGGACAAGAAAAGTGGCAATAATAAAAAAAAGAAATAAATAAATAAAACTCTATTAATTTTGCTCACAGGCAGCAACACTCAGGTGCCTGTGGGCGAACATAGCATGTCGTTGAAGCCAGTGTGCTTAGTCTGTGGGGCGTGAAAAGGACCAGTCTCGGCCGCAGCTTCTGCTGATGCTGTGAAGCTTTGTCCAGGTTAGTGAAAACCGAACTTCATGAACATAGAATAGAGGGGGCCTCAGGGGGTTCAAGAACAGGAGGATTTCCTTCTCAGCCCCCGACAGCTGATGGTTCCCTATCACCAGGGGCGGAGGCTGAGGCAGGCGGGGGCTGCATCAGGAGTGCAGTTCCCCTTTCGAAGACGGCCAAGAACAAAGGAAAAAAAGCTGATAGTCTCCTCATCTAAGGGTGCGTAGGCAGCCCCCCTCCCTGAGGGATTCTCCCCAGAGTTCATTCTTCTCATGCATAAGACCTTTTGTATGAGGCAGCATGGGAAGGAGGAATTGGAAGGGGACGGGACAATGCTCCAAAGAAGGGTTTTCCAAGGACCCTTTTAAGGGCACAGCTTGAGAACAAGCCAAGTAAGGAGGACCAAGTAAGCAGGGAATGGAGGAAAGCCTTTGGGAGGTGATGAGGTCCTTGCCTTCAGAAGAAGCACAGGAACTAGAGATGGATCTCGAACCCAGGTCAGATCTGGAAGAAGGCGAGATTCCTCATAGGGAGAATTCTCATCCGGCTCTTCAGAAGGGAGGAATTGGCGACTTTGATTGCGCATTCCTCCAAGGCGGAGGCCATAGAAGACACCCTTTTTCAGGCCATCAGAGCGATGCAGAGGGGTTTTCCCCTGCACAGAGTCATGTGACAGATGATTCAGGATGAATGGGATGCCCCAGAGGCCATCCTGAAAGGTACGTGGACAATGTTCCATTTGTACCCCTTACCTGACATAGATAGGGAGATTTTGCGTGCCCCTAAGGTAGATGCTGCAGTCTCTGCGATCATGAAGGAAGACCATGATTCTGGTGGAGAGTGGTTCGGATCTCAAGGATGTGCAAGATAGGAAGTTGGAGACCCTCCTCAAGCAGGCTTTTGATATTAATCCCCTGTCCTTGTGACGCCTTTGTGGTTAGGATGTGTAGGGAGGAGTGGTCTAGTGGTTAGGACAAGGTACTTCAGACTGGAGGGCCAGGGGACACCTGGGGACAGCAATCTCAGGCCGGAGGGACTGGGATTTCTAGTCCTATAGGCACTCCTTGTGGTCTTGGGCAAGCCACTTAACTCTCCATTGCCCATGTTCCCTGTAAGTATTAGCGTATGTGTCTCATATCCCCTCGTGTTAAATGTATCCCCCAATTGACCGCTTTGACCCGGTGAAAAGCAGGATATAAATACAGCTAAATAAATGTGTCTGCGCTGGGCAGGGGGACTTTTGCAGCTCCTACCACTGGAGGTGGCTAAGCTAGAATCAGAAGCTGTGTACTTGGCAGATGTCTTCTATGACCTCGTTCGATGTTTGCCTCTGTGGTCACCGCTCGGCACTACTTGTGGCTATGGAATTGGTCCACGGATGTCTCTTCCAAGCCCCACCTCAATAAACTCCCATTTCGGGGTAAGCTGCTCTTTGGGGAGTATCTGGACAAGTTAGTGAAAGATCTGGGCGAGACTAAGGATGGCAGGCTTCCTGAGGATACACAGAATCCCGTTCGTTTATTGACACTAATGAGCGGCCAGCCTAGGGATTTCAGGCGGTTTCGAGCTGTATGTTTTGCCCCTTATCAGAGGGGGCATTTTCCTGCTTGGAGCCAGCCCTTTCAAGGTTTTTGAAGATCCAGTAGGGGTTTCTTCCCCTCGGCGGCCTCGACCCCCAGGAAATCACAATGAAGCGAGGGCAGATCAATCAAGCATCATTGCCGTGGAAGGTCGGCTAAAGGATTTTTACTCTGCTTGGGCCCAGATCATTTCCAACCAGTGGGTTCTAGAGGTCATCGAGGAGGGATACTCCCTAGAGTTCGCATGGACCCTCAGAGAGACCTTTGTCAACTAGCCTTGCAGAGCATGCAAAACGTTGTTGCAGCTGTTAGCCCTGCGGGCAGTGGTGCAGGTACCAAGAGATCAGTACGGATGAGGTCGATACTCAATTTACTTTGTAGTTCCAAAGAAAAAGGGATCCTTCCACCCAGTTTTGGACCTCAAGAGAGAGTGAATTGGTGTCTGAGTACCACGTTTCCATATGGAGACACTGCAGTCTGTGATCGTGGCAGTTCGGGCAGGGAAGTTCTTAACCTTGCTCAACCTCACAGAGGCTTACTTGCATATTACTGTCCAAGAAGAACATCAACAGTTTCTGCGGTTTGCAGTCCCTATAGGGCATTTTCAGTTTCAGGCACTGCCGTTCAATTTGGCCATGGCCCCTCAGTCTTTCACCAAGGCCATGGTGGTGGTGGTGGCAGCGGCCACGACCCTTCACCAAGAAGGCATTTTGGTGCACCCATACTTGGACGATTAGCTTATTCATGCAAAATCTATAGAGGAAAGCAAACAGGTCACAGAGAGGCCATTTCTTCAGCTTATCTTCTGCGGTGTAGACGTCTGCCTCAAGGATTGCGGGCTCATTCAACCAGAGCTCAGGCAGCGTCATGGGCAAGTCCAATTTGGTGCTGCCCTTAGATATATATAAGGCGGAGACTTGGTCATCATTACATCCTTTTGTGAAACATTACTACTTGGACGTGCAGACAACAGGCGACGCAAGGTTTGGCTCAGCAGTGCTTCAGGCCAGGCTCGCTGGTCCATCCCAAGATTAGTACTGCTATGGTACATCCCATATGTACCGAGACTAGACTGCAAGGACAATAAGGAAGGTGAAATTAGACCTTACCTGACTAATTGATGTTCCTTGAGTTCCTCCATTCCAGTCCCGGAAACCCTCCCCTTCCTTTTCGTGAATCTATAGATATGGCTGTCCCGGGTCTGAAGAAATTCCTTTTGGTATCTTGGTTCAGGAATTAGACCGAAAGCCATCAGAGTGTGAGGACTCCTTCAACATAAAAAAAAGTAGTAATGGAAGAGAAGATTATTTAGCGTTCCATGCTAAAAAGCATATGCACAGTGGTGCTGCTAGTGGTGGTGGCCAGAGTGACAAGTTGCATTTTGCTTATTGTAGATGAGTGCTTCTTTATGTAGGGGGAGGTGGTTTTGTTCATTTTTGATTAGGAAGGGTAAGACAGTGTATGCAAACTGGAAAAATGTTCGTTATAGAAAAGTTCTTAGTTGTTGTTCCTGTGAGTCTGCTTTGTCAGTAGGATACTGGAGGCTGGAGGGAGGTGCCAGCTACTTATCCAGGGTGATGTCATAAATCATGACATGCTCCGTCTCCAAGCTGCTGGTGGGGTGTGGATACCCATATGTACGGGACTGGACTGAAGGAACTCAAGGAACATCAATTAGCGGGTAAGGTCTAATTTCACCACATCCTTCATATTTCTTTTGAATTATACATCACCTCCCCTTTATTATTCTTAATTTCAGTAATCTGCTGCTGACTGCGCTTAGCTTTTAATCTATTAACCAAAACTCACCCCATTTATTACCACCCTCAAAAAAAACCCTGCTTAAGTTTTTCCATATAGAAGGCCAATTTCTGTGATTGCAAACGCTCTATCTCCCCCCCATATTCCCCCTTCTTTTTTATCTGCACCCATTATACATTCTGCACTCATACATCTATTGCCTTCAGTGTCCCCAGTTTATAATCCACACACACCTCCCTTCCCAATAACCAATCACCTCTATATTTCAGTCAACTATTCAGGCCTCAAGATGTGTTAACACCTAAAACAATCCTATATTTAGCTGTCTATCAGACCATCAGCCAGCTTCATCCTTGTTCTTCTGTTTCTTCCATTTTCTCCCTTCCTTTCCAGCTACCTTCTCTCCACTGTGAGATTCCTGTTCTTCTCCATCATGTGCCAAATCTCGTACATTCTGCATTCCAACTTCCTACATGGCTTGCATAGTCTCTGTTGGGGTGATCACTCACTTTGTTACCCCATTCACAGTAAATGCAGTATCAAAGGGGTATAACCAATGATATTTTATCTGCTGCTTCCTGAAACATTCAGTGGACCCATGCAGCTTCTTTTGTCTCTGCAGAGTAGCTGGAGATAAGTCTGCAAATATCACAATCTCGTATCCTTGCCACATAATTTTGCCTGCCGACTGAACAAGGGGGGATCCAAGATGGTTGCGTGACTTGCCGGCTCCGTGGACGCGGTTACCTGGCGTGCTGAAAAGGAAGGGGAAACTGTGGGGGAAGCCTCCCCAGCCGCAGGAGACCGCTTCCATTTCTTCCTCTATTCAGGGTCCTATGGATCTCTTCCTTCATCATCTGGAGAGTCACCAAGCAACTGGTGTTTATCTAGCTTTGTCAACGCCAGGGCAGGGAAGCCCGGCGTCCTCATTGGGATGTGAATTTATGCCACAACTGTGGCACCTTCCTGTTCTGCCTGCCGGTTTCCTAGGCCTGGGTGCTTCCGGGTTAGTCAGCCCTGTTGCAGGATCGTCGGGAGCTCCAGAGGGAGGAAGTGTGACCAGGTTGAGTCTGGCATTTGGATTACAGCTGGGTCCATCGTCTGCTCCAGGAGAGATGCAGCTGGTGAAGGAATCGCTGTTTGCAACATCAGTGCCCAATGAGAAGGCAAGTTCTTTTCCGGTTGAAGAAGGGCGACCAGAGCGATGAGTTGTTCCTCCTTTCGTTTTAGAGCGTCCAGAGAATATCACTTTAGAGTGAATTTGGAGTGCTATCTCCAAGTTGGGAGAGTTTACGATGTTACAATAGAATAAAATTCTGCATCAAGTGCAAGGTAATGCTGTGGCTATACAAATAAACTTGGGAGATATTGCCACTACGAAGACATTGGTAGAGGGCCTTAAGGTTAAGGTGCAACAAAATGAGGATCGATCAAATGCTATGGTTAAAGACCTAATTGGAGTTAAATTTACAATGGAGATGCTGGAAAATCAGGTTTGAGCTACAAATCTGTGTCTATTGAATTTTCCTAGATCGCCTATGATTTCAGCGAGAGATATGTTTAAAAGTTATTTGTTTTAGGTCCTTGGGGTCTCAACAGATTCTCATACCCCTCTTACCAAGATTTATTATATGCCAACTGGAAAAAAGACTTCAGTGGAGGGTCTGCAATCATCTGATGGGGAAAGTCAACATATGGACATTTTGAATATTTCAGAGATATTAGAAACATCAGCCATGGATTCCGTGGCACGTGCTATGCTTTTATAATAACTTTGGTGCTATCTTCCAACCAGGAGTGTCTGCTTAATTTGTACGTCAAGAAGCGGTCAGTGTTATTCAAAGGACTGAACATGAGTATTTTTTTCAGATTTAGCCTGGGATATGCAAAAAAGCCTGGGGTGATTCATCTGGGGGATCTTTTTTTTTCTTAAATTCCCTTGTAAATGTTTGGTAAAACTACAGTCTGTAGCTTATGTTTTTTTATGACCCTTCCCAGTTGGCATCTTTTATAAATACCCGTTTGCCAGCTGTCACTTAGGCTATCTTTAGCTTAAACGCAGTGTATTAGTTAGGATTGGTGTCTAGACAGGTGAATCATTATTACTTTTCATGTATTCATTAAATGATTATTTCTGATTGGATCCTCTCTATCACTGTTCCCTCTAAGCTGTGCGTGTGCGCGCACACACCTCGCCCAGCGAGTGCACATACTTTATAACAGAGCGCACAAAAATTACGGTTCTGATTCTGATAGAAAACACAGACGTCTTAAAATTTAAAAGTTGTGATTGTAATTACTAGAAATTTTCTGCTTCATTTTAGTAATCGTCTCTTTTCATTTAATTTGATTAAAATCAATGTGGTGTACATACTGTATTCTGACGTGTAGTCAAATTTTAAAGTATATAACGCCGAGTGTCATTATGTGGCGCACAGAAATGTAACCTTACTTCAAAAGCTGCACAGCTGATATTTTATGCGCACACAGCCTACAGAAAATTATAGGGAACATTGCTCTCTATGTGAAAGGCTAGAGAGATGGGCTATATTATTTCTTTGTATTAACCTTTTGGGGTTAATTTGTTAGATTACTGTTATACCTACCTCTATTTCCGTTCAAGATGTCTTGCTTGGAATGTATTTGAAAAGTTGCATAAATAAAAAAAGAATTTTTAAAAATTGCCTGACGACCTCATCTTAGCCACTATAAGCTCCTTTGTACCAAAGTTGTGTACACAGGTGATTAGGTCCCTTGAAGCAGAGTTTCTCACAGGGCCCAATGCCCAGTGGGCTCTCTCAGGCTTAATGTTCTCTACCACCTTACCAGAGTTGGCCCCTGCAAGCAAAGTTTTAAATATTGTTGTGGCCACTTCTCTGCAATCTGAGAATATTGGCTGCTAAGGCACCCCTTTAATTCTCAAGTTGTTCTGCCTCTAACTGTTCCTTAAATCCTCATCTTTAACGTGCAGCATTTTATTGTCCTCTTGCATTGCCTTTACTCTCTTTGCAAGTCGAGCCATCTCCTGTGTCTCCTTCAAAGTTCCTTCAACCTCTGAACTCCACTCCCCGATCTTGCTGGCCAGCTCTGTGTTAACACTGCCAATTTCTGAGTGAAGTTCAGCAAACCACCCCTTAAACTCCTCACACGTTATCTGGATTATGGAGCCCTTACCTGCCAGCAGATCTGCAATGCTTGCTTATGACTCTATTTTTATCTCCCTGTCTAGAGAGAGCTAAGTGCTTGCATGTCCATCTCGGGCAACAACATCACGTCCTCCCCCCCCCCCCCCCCCCCGTGAGCTTTTAACTGTTAAAATGAGATCATATTAGATAAACTTTGAGGAAGCGCTAGTTTACATTGATGATCATTTTTCATTTATTTGACAGGGTATTTTGGTAGTTGTGAGTAGTACCGTTCTATTTTTCGTTACCATTTTTTTCCCACAGAAATATTTATAAAACTCTATGGGAGAAGGGTGGAATAGACAGAACTGTATTCAACAACTGAAAGCATGATCTCTCTTATATACTAATACCTGTTTGAAAGTACTTGCAACCATAGGTGTCATGAATAGCGTTCATATTTGACAATCCAAAGAGACCAGGGATTGAATTTCACTGGCACTTCATGTGGCCTTAGGTAAGGCACTTAACCCTGCATTGCCTCAAGTGCAAACTTATATTATAAGCCCTCCAAGGAAAGACAAATGCCTACGTTACCTGATTGTAACTCGCCTTGAACAACCACTGGAAAAGCACAAGCTAAATAAACAAAAATAATGGAGCGAATCACATTGATACTGTCATCTTGGCTCTAAATTGGTTTTTACTACTATCTCATTCAATATTAAAAAATTAAATATAAATCTACTGGGGATGATTTGCTGTTTTCCAAAAACTTAATTTTGCTTGAAGACTCTGAATTTGAATTGTGTATGTCATAAATGTAGTTTGGGGTTAAGATCATGGGCGTGCTCCTCGCTCCCCAAATGCTTTTGAGTTATGGTAGTAAATTGGCCTCATTCTTTTACCATCAGTATGATCTTCTTGCATCTTGCCTCCCACCCTTTAAACTGAGCAGGCAAACTATGCCTATGGTATAGAAGATTCTTTGCTAAATATTCTGTGACCTTACAGTGTTTATTCAGAGAAACCAATCCTTAGAGATGGATTTGTAGGCTGAAATAATGTTATCTTCAAATAGGAAATGAAATGCTTTGGCAAACATTGCTTAGCTTTTAGTTAGTTTCTGTTTTTAAAATTGTGATCTTTTGTTTCTGTTCTTTAGGTATATCCAGGGCAGCCTGCCAGTGGTACATATGTTACTCCAGGGAATACACAAATGAACCACATCCAGAGCTACTCCGTTCCCCCAGAACAGCTTCCTCCCTTCAATCAAGGAACTGTTCTACCATCTGTAAATTCAGTATTGGCCACTCAGTCAGCACAGACCTCCTATAATAAGTAATGTGAATATTTATATATGTTAAGCTTTATCATGTTATTTTGGCCTCCTAATATGAACTTCTAATAGATGGGAACACTTTTATGTATGGAATCGGCATTCCTTGGTACTAGGGGATTAACTTTTCAGCACAGTTAGCTCTGACATAGCTTGAGATGATATTCAAAAGCACGCATGCAGGGCCTGTTTAAAAATATCTGCAACACTTGAATGGATCATTTTGGATATATAAATCATTATATAGTCAAAGTTAATTTATATGTTTAGGAGGCCGATGTATATAGTAGGTTTAACTTTGTTTCCTTATCGTCCCTCCACTGGAGTTCCTCAAGGAACTACAATTAGCAGGTAAGTCTAATTTCATCTATATGTGGATGTTCAATGGTGCCACCTAAATAGATGGTGTCGTTGAATATTGACCTTTATGTAATGTAATATTTTGGTTTTAAAATGAACTTTGTATCATATTCTTGTTAGCAAGAATTCCATTCCATTCCATTCTCAGAAGAAAATTCATCAGTCATGATGTGAGGGACATCATCTCGATGGTACAGATTTTTCAGCGCTTTCCAGAAAACCTTTAGAGTTCTCTCTGATCATTTGCGATGGTTGCCATGATCTCCAGAACTGTTTTTCTCCCTCTGTAGTTTTTTCCTTTTATTGGGGGAGGATTGGTATGCTTTTAGATATTTTGACCTTCCTCTCTTATTGTCATGGTTAGGTATTTTGGTACTTACGTAAGTTTTCTTATTTTATTATTCTTGTTCGCTTGTTTGAAGCCTCAATAGATCCTCTGATGACCCTCTTAATATGCACCCTTTTGATTCTTATTGCCTTCTCTTGAAAGAATAATTCCTGCTTTTAATTTCATTGCTGTCAGTTTTTATAACAATGGCAACGAAGGCCACCAGGTTCAAGAAGTGACCAGAGTGCAAGCATAATACAATATATCCATTACTAACCACAAATGACACTGCAGTCTGGGCAAGGGATCATGATGTGTTCCAGTACAGCTTCTGCTCTTGAAATTTTATTTATTTATGTTGAGGACCATCCAGATCTGCAACATGAAATTATGGTTTTGAAGAATAAAAGAACACTATTCCAGCACCAAAGGCATTATAAAAGCAGATGGATCACAGTCTTATGCTGACTGCTGGAGGCAAAATCGCAAAAGGGAGTACCAGTCAGTGGCAAGAGGAGAGGGGCTTTTGCTCTGGGTGCTGGCCAGAAGGCACATGCTAGGAGAGCAGCCAGGATTCTGGAAAGAAGTGGCATCAGAATGAAAAGTAAGCATAGTGCCTTTGAGCCCATGTATGTGCTCAAGTTCTTGTGTTCCTGCTCCTTAGTAACCTGGTTTGGGGGGAGGGAGGGTTGTCATGGGGTCTTAAATGCACACATGGGCTCAAAGGCCCCATGTGTTATTTTCATTTTAGTGCTCGTGCCACAGACCTTTGGAGATGTAGGGGAGGGGGATTTAAAGGAGAGATGCTGGACCACAGGGAAAGAGGAAGTGGAAAAATGTTGATGCTGGACATTGGGAGGGACTAAAGAGAAACGGGAGATGCTGGAGACAGGGAGAAGATAAAGAAAGAAGGGAGAGGCTGGATATCGGGGGAAAGATGGAGAATGAGTGGGCCTGGATGAGAGTAACAGAGTAAGACTTATAAAAGGAATGAGAGAAAGAGATGGAAAGCTTTAGGTAGTTACAGTAAAAAGAGAGAGATGGAGGATTGAATGGTGAGAAGGCAAGGTTAAATCCAAGTGGACAGAGACAGAAAAATAAATTGCCTCTGTTGCCTCAGAAACAAATTTAGATTGTAAGACCTCTGTGGACAGAGAAATACTTATTGTACCTGGATATAACTTGCCTTGAACTGCCACTGGAAAGGTATGAGCTAAAAGATAAAGACAATAAATATTGTAATTTTTACAAGATAATTGAAGGAGAGTGTTGTGATCAGTGCTTTAGTAATCAAAATATTGGATGGAGGATCTGTGAGCTGGAGTACTGGTTCTTTTAAGTACCTAGCAATTCCTCTGCCTACTGCTCATAGACTCTGTAGCCACTCACTCTCCCATCTTGGTTCCATCTGTTCCTGTGGACTGATTCCAGCTGAGAGCAGAAAAGTGAAACATGGTGATATGATGGACAAGCAATTCTGTAACATGCTTTTCCTCCTGCTAGTACCTTATCTGCTTGATTCAAAGCTTTCTGAATCACATGGTCTGCTGTAGATATCTGTAGCACACGATGCATGTCAAACTGCTGATTTGTGTCAGGACTCTGTCTGGGAACATGGGTGGCCTCAGGAATTTGGACTCCTCTTGAGGCTAAGCCTCCAGTGGCAAAAGCATGTTGAGTCCACAGGATATCACTGTCAGTTAGGTCAAGATCCTCAGGGAATACCAGGGGACCTTGGTCCTGATTTGGGCGTCTTTTCCTATAAGTGCCCCCGTTCCCTTTGGATTGAGCCCTACAGTACTCAGAGGCTGCCTGGACGAGAAGCATGAGCCCAAGGTGTTCACCGCAGAGGTAGAATAGACATCAGTTTCAAGTTAATGGAGGTGGCAGGAGAAAAGCTGAATTGCAAGAACAATATGGACAGACCCAGCAGTGCAATCTCATAGCATAGGGACAAAACCAAAGCAGCAAGCAGGAGGAAGGTCAAGAAGCACGTGAGGACCAGGGCAGGCTGAGCAGATCCAATACCAAGCAGAGATCAGATATGGAAGATCATCAGATCAAGTAAGGCACTCAGAAACTTGCAAATGAGACCTATTCAAGGATGAGGTAGACTGGGAGTTCCTGGCTTTAAATGTGAACAGGAATCCAATCAAAGAAGGTACATTCCTCAAAACCAAGCAAACTAGGATGCATCCTCAGAAGGCCAATTGAGGCAAGCTGCATCATAAAACAATAAAAGGCAGGAAGGGACTACAGTTCCCTTTCTTTATGAAGAAAGTGTCCTGAGAGGCACGTTCATGACAATCATAAACAATTTTAATGGCCATTTGCCTCCAGTATATCAAGGCAAGTTTAAATGGCACTCTATTTAATTGTGCATGAGCAAGAACAAAATAGGAACATGAAAAACCATGGTAAGGTATTCAAGAACAAAAATAATGTCAGATCAAGGATAGAATACAGGAATTCAAGAACAAGATAGAAATCTTGGACACAGGAACAAAGAATAAAAAACAAATATCAATAATACAGGAAAGGAACAAGTCCAGAGGCAGGGTAGAAATACCATAGACAATCTGTTTTTTTTCCTGCAGAGTCAATCGCAGCATAGAAGCACAAAATGTACAAAACTCAAGACATAATGCAGTTAATAGAATTCTGATTGTAAATTCAAATACCAAACAGGTCCGCCTAGGAAAATGGAGCCCAAAAACCCTAAGGTACCAGTCCAAGACTGGACAATGCTTTAAGCTAAGCTGTGAACCACGTAAGCTGGAAGAGAATAAAGAAGCGCTGGGTCCACTGTGCTTCTAGTTCTACGCTCCTGTTGTCAGCTGGAATTGTCGGCATCTCCCCTTTCTTTTTATCTCTGCCAAGTGTTGATCCCCAGGCACTGCAGACTCTCACTGCATTACTGACATCTACTCCTTCAGCACAGAAGCATAAGGATAAATCCAGAGATCAAGACACAGTTTAATCTTTCAGGTTGCTCTATTTGTTACATAGAAACATAGAAACATGATGAGAGAAAAAGACCACATGGCCTATCTAGTCTGTCCTTCCATAACAACAACTACAACAGTCCACTTTTTACCTTTAGAGATCCTCTGTGTTGGTCCCATGCTTTTTTGAATTCAGTTACTGTCCTCATCTCTACCACCTCCACTGGGAGACTATTCCATGGATCCACTACTCTTTCCGTAAAGAAATATTTCCACATATCACTCCTGAATCTATCTCCCTTCACCCTCATCCCATGTCCCCTCGTAGCAGAACTTGCTTTCAATTGAAAGAGGCTCTCTCCCTGAACATTTATGCCACGGAGGTATTTAAACATCTCAGTCATATCACCTCTATCCCGCCTTTCCTCTAAGGTGTACATATTAAGATCCTTAAGTCTGTCCTCATATGCTTTATAATGAAGCCCATTAATCATTTTAGTAGCAACCCTCTGCACCGACTCCATCCTGTTCACATCCTTTTGAAGGTGCGGTCTCCAGAATTGCACACCATACTCCAAATGAGGTCGCCCCAAAGACTTATACAGAGGCATTATCACCTCCTTTTTTCTGCTAGCCATTCCTCTCCGTATGCACCCAAGCATCCTTCTAGCTTTTGCCGTCGTCTTTTCTACCTGTTTAGCTACTTTAAGATCATCAGACACAACCACGCCTAGGTCCCGCTCTTCTTTAGTGGACAAAAGTACTTTACCTCCTATACTGTATTGCTCCCTTGGATTGCTGCAGCCCAAATGCATGACCTTACATTTTTTAACATTAAATCCCAGCTGCCAAATTCTAGACCATTCTTCAAGTTTAGCTAGATCCCTCCTCATGTTATCTACATCTTCCTGGGTGTCTACTCTATTGCAGATTTTGGTATCATCTGCAAAGAGGCAAACCTTACCCGACAGTCCTTCCGCTATATCACTAACAAAGATGTTAAAAAGAAACGGACCAAGGACAGATCCCTGGGGCACACCACTGGTAACATCCTTCTCCTCAGAGTGAGCTCCATTTACTTGTACTCTTTGTCGCCTCCCACCCAACCAATTTCTAACCCAAGCAGTAACTTTAGCGTCCATCCCTAGGGTGCTCAGTTTGTTTATAAGTCACCTGTGAGGAACAGTGTCAAAGGCTTTACTGAAATCTAAATACACCACATCTAGAGCTCTCCCTCGGTCCAACTCCCTGGTCACCCAGTCAAAGAAATCAATCAGATTTGTCTGACAAGACCTGCCTCTGGTGAATCCATGCTGCCTCAGATCCTGTAATCCGCTGGACTCCAGAAACCTCACTATTTTCTCTTTCAGCAGCGTTTCCAATAATTTACTCACCACCGAAGTTAAACTAACCGGCCTGTAGTTTTCAACCACATCCTTACTTCCGCTTTTGTGTAAAGGCACCACATGAGCCTCTCTCCAGTCCTTTGGCACCACTCCCGACTCCAACGAGGCATTGAAAAGGTCAGTCAGTGGAGCTGCTAGAACGTCCCCAAGTTCCCTCAGTATTCTAGGGTGTATCCCATCCGGTCCCATCGCTTTGTCTACTTTAAGTTGAGCTAGTTTCTCACGAACACAGTCTTCTGAAAATTGTTCAAAATGTCCCTCGCTTCTGTTCTTCTTTGTGGGTGTTTTCTGAGGTCCTGCTCCTGGTTCTTCATCTGTGAACACAGAACAAAAATATGTGTTAAGCAATTCCGCTTTATCCTTATCAGCTTCTACATATTCCCCCCCTGCACCCTTGAGTCTGACAATACCACTTTTGCCCTTCCTCTTCTCACTAATATATCTGAAAAATGTCTTATCCCCCCATTTTACTGCATTGGCTATTTCCTCCTCCTTTTGAATCTTTGCCTTCTTGACTACTTTGCTAGCTTCTCTAAGTTTTTACAAATACAGATGCCTGTCTTCCTCTCTCTGTGATCTCTTGTATTTCATGAAGGCCTCCCTCTTTTTCTTCACTTTTTCAGCTACTTCCTTCGAAAACCATAGCGGTCTCCTGTTCCTTTTGCCTTTATTTACCATTTTAACAAAAAGGTTGGTTGCCCTTAAAATACCCCCTTTCAGTTTTGCCCACTGTTTTTCTACATCCCCCAGCTGTTCCCATCCCACTAACGACTCCCTGAGGTATTGGCCCATCTTCGCAAAGTTAGTCTTCCTAAAGTCTAAGATCCTCACCTTGGAATGGATTCTAACAGCCCTAGTCCTAATACTGAACCACACCATCTGGTGATCACTGGATGCAAAATGATCTCCCACTACAACATCAGAAACACTTTCACCATTGGTAAGCACCAAGTCCAGTATGGCCCCTTCACGTGTGGGGTCTGTTACCAATTGCCTGAATAGTTCTCCCTGTAGAGAATCCAGGATCTCCTTACTTCTAGATGATACTGCAGCAGGAATGTGCCAATCAACATCTGGCATATTGAAATCTCCTATCAGTAGCACTTCCCCTTTCCTAGCAATGCTGCATATGTCTTCAATTAACTCTCTGTCCACCTCTTCCTCTTGTGAGGGAGGTCTGTATATCACACCAATGCAAATAGATTTCTCTTTCCCTCTTTCTAGTTTAACCCACAATGCCTCCTCTCTCCCTTTTAAGCTCTGTAATTCCAAAGCTTTAATAGTAGTTTTTACATATAGTGCCACTCCTCCCCCCTTCTTCCTACCCTGTCCTTTCTGAATAAAGTATAGCCAGGTATAGTTACATCCCAGTCATGGTTTTCTGTGAACCATGTTTCTGTAACTGCCACTAAATCCAAGTCAGCCACTCCCACCAAAGCTTCAACTTCAGGGATCTTATTTCCCATGCTACGGGCATTAATACACACTGCTTTCCATATGTTACCCATTTCCATAAAGGTATTTAATGTATCACCTACCTGGGGGCTTTCACTTACCTTGGGGGCTTTCTTCACCCATCCCCAACGAATCTAGTTTAAAGCCTTCTTCAGTAGATTAGCCAGTCTACTACCAAAGATGCGTTGACCTTTCTTGGACAGATGGATGCCATCTCTGCTCTGCAACCCTTGGAACAGCATCCCATGGTCTAGGAAACCAAAGCGCTCTCGATGACACCATCCACGCAGCCATGCATTCATCTCCAGGATGCGAGCCTCTCTGCCTTGGCCTTTACCCTCAACAGGGAGGATTGAAGAGAACACCACCTGTGCACCTAACTGCTTCACCCTCTGTCCCAGAGCCATGAAGTCACTTTTGATACGTTCCGAGGTATACCTGGCAGTATCATTTGTTCCAACATGGATTAGCAACATTGGGTAATAGTCAGTGGGAAATCCAACACTGGGTGTTTCGCAAAATGCGAGCTCAGCTCAACTGCTTTTCTTCCTTTTTCTCTGTACTTCGGGTTGTTGGGGCTATCAGTGGTTCACTCCCTGAAGAAGCGGTTTGCGAAACACCCGGTGTTGGAGTGGTGACTGCAGTTTAGTGCTGTGCTGATACAATGATTTAAGCCAAGCACTATGTGATTGAAGGATAAAGCGGTATATAAAAAACTGTCAAATAAATAAATAAATGCCTAGCTGGTGTTTGAAGCTAAGTACCCTGTTGGTTTTTGTGGCAATAATTTTTGTGTTTAAGCCATGAACCTTTCTCCAGCTCATGATATTCTGTTCCCCAACTTGTGAAACTCTTTATTTGGGACTGTGCTACTTTTGTATTCTTTATTTGGGACTATGCTATTGCGGGAGTATTTTACTGATCGCTGATGTAGCTGTATCGTTCCCATTGATCGTTTACAGGGTGGTCGGCAGCTTTCCCATTGTAGCCTTCTTTTTGCTCCGGGATTGCAAGTGAGGTCTTTGTCCTCCTGCTTAGTGCCAGATATCAAATAGATCTTGCTATTCTATGAGTGAGTTTCCTTTTATTTTCATATCCCAAAAGTAGCCAGTTTTATGCTACTTATCCTCAAGGATAAGCAATGGTTTTCTCTTGGTCTGCCTGAGTAATTGTTTATGGACTTTTCCTCCAGGAATTTGTCCAAACCTTTTTTTATTCACAGCTACACTACCTGCTTTTACCACATTGTTTGGTAACATGTTACAAAGCTTAATTATATGCTTAGAAAAAAAGAATATTTTCTCCTGTTTTAAATATACTACTTTGTAACTTCATGATGTATCCCCTAGTCTTTGTCCTTTTTGAACATGTCCTTTTTGAACAAGAAAACTATCAATTTACATTTATCACCTGATCTCCAGGAACAAGCAGGAATGAGTCTTCACATACAGGGTACGTCGGTGCCGACGGAGTCTGCGCGGGAACGCTCCCCAGCGTCCAATCAGAACGCTTTTGAAAGCATCCCAACACGCCTGCGTGCTGCCTTCCCGCCTTTCCCAACTGGCTCTCCTCAGTTTTCATTTTTCCGCAGAGCCGGCAGGACGTTCTCCTGTCACCGCAGAAAATTCTTCCTTTATTTTTTGTTTTTTCTTGTGGTCGCGTCTACCTTCCCTCGACGCACCGGTACCGCCAGTGTTTTCTTCTTCTTTTCTTCTACAAATATTTCCTTTTGTAGTGAATTTTTTCCTGTTTAGTGCCTGACAGGTTTAGGTCTGCTAGGCCTCTCCACTTTCCCTCATGGAAATACCAGCCCTTAGAACGTGTTTTAACTGTGGCGCTACCAAATTAGTTTTAGACACCCATAATTGGTGCCTTCCATGTTTGGGACCTGAACACCATCCGCTGGAGTGTCCTTCCTGCACTACTATTTCTACAAGAAGTCTTCAGCATCGAGCTCAACTCGATACGTGGTTCCCCTCAGACCTGAGGGTATCAGCTACATCTTCTTTTTCGCAGGATCAGGTAACCAAACAAAAGTCTGTAAAGACTAGCCAGTCCTCGGGTGGTAGATCTCATGTACATCATAGAGATGCCTCTAGGCTTGCCCCCGAGGACATATTGGCTTTAAAACTCCGGCGGGAGGCTTCTGCCTCCAAAGCATTAATGGGGTTTCAGGTTGTTCCCGGGGTTTTTACCTCGGTGAACATACCTGAGCCATGCCCGGTGGTGGTATCCGCTTTGAGCAATGCCGGTACCCCGGCATCGGCAATGGTGCTGGATGAAACATTCCACACCGATGATCGCTGTCGAGCGCGCTCGGTATCTTCGGTGCCGCTAGAGTCGCTACCGACCGATCTTCCCACATCGGTATCGATCCCAGTACCGATGCTGGTATCCACGTCGGTGCCCTCCAGATATGCATCGATAGACTCGCTTCTTTCGATGCCGAGTCTAGAATCGATCTCTAGTCTGGATGACTGGGTACCGACTCGTCTCGGTACCGACTTCAAACGGTACCGAAGACATTCTACCGATGATCAAGGTCTGCCACATTCGGTTACCTCGGTACCGATAGTGCTATCACAGACTGATCTTCATATATCGGTGTCAATGAAGGTACCGGTCCCGGTTCCGATATCGACATCAACATCGGCGTCGGTACCTCCCATGCTCCTTTCAGCAGGCTTGCTTCCCTCCATACTGAGTTTGGAATTGATCCTTAGCATGGACGATTTGCTACGGACGAGTAGTGGGACCGCTTTCCAGCGGTACCGACAACTATCTTTCAAAGATAATCTGATGCTCCAACCCTCCAGATCTTCTATTCTACAGAATCTGAATGAACCGGTGGGTGCTAGAGTTAGTTCTTCAACAAATCTAGTTCTTCCTCCTCTTCCTCGAGGACTCCCCTCTGGGGAGATTTCTTTTCAAGCTTTTCTGCTTGATATGGCAAACTTACTTGCCATTTCTATACCTGGTCAAGACCCTGCACCAGGGGAGCCACAACCTCTACAGATCCCCTGCAATCCAAAGGAAGTCATTATGTTTCCTTTGCATCAGACCTTGCAGGATCTCCTATTTAGAACATGGGAAACTCCTTTAACGGTATCCCCACCTTCTAGGGCAACTGATCTTCTATACAAGGTGCCCCCTTCTCCAGGTTTTCAAAAGCCTCAGCTCCCTCATCATTCTCTTGTTGTAAAATCAGCACTGAGGCGTGTTAAGAGTACTAAGAAGCACTCTTCTTATCCGCCAGTTCGTGAGGCTAAGACTTTAGATGCCTTTGGACGTCAAACTTTCCAGGCATCCATGTTTTCACAAGAATCCTTTCATATATTTTCTATATGGGATTATCTCTTGAGGAGGTAACAAAAGATTTACTACTTTTGACCCCTTTTCTCCAAGAGCCTAAAAGAGCAGATTTTTCTATACTAGTCAATCATGCTCAAAATATTTCTAGGTTCCTTACTCGTGCTTCCCTAGACTCTTTTGAGTCTGTTAGCAGAACCTCTGCTATAGCCATAGGGGCACGACGTAGAGCCTGGCTCCAAGCTTCAGACTTGGACAAATACATACAAGATAGACTGGGAAATACTCCTTGCACTGGAGAGAATCTCTTTAATAAAGAGACTTTACTCCAGGCTGCTCAGTTAACCACTGACACTGTTGCTTTCAGAGGCTTCTCTACGCCTTCCTCTATCCCAGTTTGTAGAAAATCTACTACTAAGCTTTGTTCCCTTAATGGGAGAAGGTTTTATTCATCTTCTACCCATCATAAAGATGCTCCCAGACAGGGGAGACAACCAACCAGGCTCAGGAAACCACAATCTCAACGGGTTCAGCAAACCCAGCAGCCGCAGGGTTGCTGATAGACTCTTTACTGAATCTTTTTTTCTGTTTGAGGTTTGGATCCTGTAGTTTGCTTCTTCCCATTACAAGCATCTACATCGGTTCCATCCTAAAATTTACACATGTCTCTCTTAAAGAGACATCCTAACTATTAGCTCAAAGAGCTTTTTAACAGGATTATGCTTTACAGGTATACAGAAGTATACAGTATACAGAGGAGTAACAGTTGTCAATAAGGTTGCTATGCCTTTACCTTTTACTTTCTCCTGTTATCAGCATCTCTCATATTGCTTTTTCAAAGATTTACTCCACCGTAAGTCTTTCTTTTCAACTCTGTCCCTCTTATTAAGACATTTGGTCTGTAAGAGTGATATCACTTTACTGAGGGCTTTTCCTTAAGCCCCTAAGTTTTCTTTCAGAGTTGTCTACCCCTTGCATTCTAGTTTTCCTGGCTGCTTCTCAGACAATAACGGAGTCTTACCACTCCTACTTATGTCTGGATGTCTTTCCCAATCTTGGGACCTAAGATTTCTTCTGCTGCCCTGTCAATAGTTAGAACTGCAGGGGCTCTTACTGGTTAGACCACTGACTTGCTGACCAAGCAACCAGGGCTTGTTCTCCAATTTCAATTATTTCTGGCCTTACTGCTAAGTCCCAGACGGGTTAAGAGCCTCTTCTGGCAGACACCTTACCTTCTATCCTTAGCCTTCCCCAATCCTTGGGCTTGGCGGTGTAGTTCAGGATATCTACTGGCTCTTAAACACCAGTTTTTTCTTCCAATTAACCTGCAACATGCTCTCTGCATCTCTACGGAGCAGCTCTACACTGTGGGGCCTTGTTAGAGAGCACATAATTCCAGATGGTTAGGAAGGGCTTTACCTAGTCATGCCTACTGGGTTCTCCCTGCCCTTACCATTTCCATTAAAGTCTTCTTAAATAAAGGACACAGGCCTTTAATTAAGTGAAGACCTAAAGAATTACACAGGTACACTAAAAAAAAAAATTTTTAAACTGCCTCTAATGTTTCGATTGATTTTTACGTTTTTTGGTGCGCTGAATCCAAATCTGGTAACCAATTTGCTCCATCACGTACAGATTTTTTGCTACATTGAGTTAGCAGTTTGAGGTGAACGTTTCAGATTGAGTGCGATCGAGATAAACGTTTCTTGGATGAATTCTTTATACTAATTGTTTAGTAGTTATTCAAATAAGAATAAAGAAAATTGTAACAAGGCAGCACATAAGAATAGAGTAATGTCAACAAAACACACTGTGATGGTAGCAAAATTGTCTGCACTTAAAACAGCCACATACATGTGCACAAACACTGAGCATATAAGAGCGAGGTTAGACACAAAGCAAAGCAAAGAAATGTGCAAAAAATGTTGTACAGGTATGTATGTAAGAATAGAAAACGCAAACCGCACCATTGCAATACATGAAGACAAACACCCGATGGTCTGAAAATAAAATTCTAATAAATGAGATCCGACACTGTGGTAATAACTAGCAAATTTTTATTTCAAAGTTTAGTAAAAACACGATATTTGTCAACACAGTTTAGATTTTAAAGTCATTCTTGGGTCAATCAATCTCCTGGTGGGCCCGTTTCTTCTTCCCCCGAATGCTTCTCTTGGTGGGCTGCTTGGCGTATTTTTCATCTGGGGTTTCCCGCAGCAGCAACCAGCAGAAATCAGCCATCATAGTGGTGTTCCATCTTCCTTGGTACCTTCTCTCTGCATCCTTGATGTCCTGGTGAAACCTTTCACCTTGTTCTTCACTGTACGTCCCCAAGTTTTCGGGAAAGTAGTTCACATGGGAGTGCAAGAAATGGACTTTCCGGCTCATGTTACAGCCTTGTTCTTTGAAGGCATTGAGCATCCTGGCAACAATATCCTTATAGTTCTCATCCCGCCTGTTCCCCAAGAATTTGAGAACAACATCCTTGAAGGAATCCCAGGCTTCTTTTTCCTTCTCAGACATCGTTTCAGCGAATGCTCCATCTGAAATGAGTTTCCTTATATCAGGGCCAACAAACACTCCTTCCTTTAGCTTTGCTTCAGAAAGTCGGGGGAACTTTGAGCAAAGGTACTGAAAGCACTCACCATCTTTTGGAAGGGACTTGATGAATTGCTTAATGAGACCCAACTTAATGTGGAGAGGTGGTAATAGAATTTTATCACGAGGTACCAAGCTCTCATGAAAAACATTTTTCTCACCGGGTCTCAAATACTCCCGAATTGGCCAGTCTTTTTTCCCCCAGTGTAGGTCGCGGGCCCGGCTATCCCACAAGCAAAGGAAGCAGGGATATTTGGTGAAACCGGATTGCTGCCCTAATAACATGGATAGAATTTTAAAGTCTCCACAAATCATCCACTTATGCTCATCATAACGAATCTTCTGAAGAATCAGGGCCAAATTCTCGTATTTTTCTTGGAGAATAACAGAGTGAGCAATAGGAACTGAAGCGAATGTGTTGCCATTATGAAGAAGAACACCTTTTATGCTGTCTTTTGACGAATCAATGAACAGCCGCCATTCAGCAGGATCATACTTGAGTTTAAACTTTTCCATCACTCTGTATATATCGTTGCAAAATACCAAATCTTCCTCTTTGCTGAAATACTTCAAAAATTGTGTCTCGCGGTTGCGGTACCAATAAAAAGTTGTTCCTGGTGACAATAGATTTTTCTGTTTAAGCCGAGAACCTAGCAGTTGGGCAGCATCTTTTGGGAGTCCTAAATCCCGGACTAAATCATTCAATTCAGCTTGAGAGAAAAGTTCAGATTTCGGATCTGGTTCAGTTTCGAACTCGGAAGTACTGGACTCATCGGGAAAAGCCATCTGATGAGTCTCATCATGATCAGAACCGTCCACACAAATATGATCCAAAGATTTTGGTGGTTCAGGCACAGGTACTTCGTTGCTATGAGGCATAGGCCTAATTGCTGAGGGAAGGTTGGGGTAACTTATTACGTTCTTATTTTTTAAGTTGTATCCCTTCACAATGCAAGAGCAAAAATAGCAGTCACTGCTGTGGTCTCTTTGTTCACGCCACATCATAGGTATTCCGAAATGAAATGCTTGTTTTTTACCTTTCATCCATAAGCGTAGATCTTCCTCACATGTCTTGCACACTTTGTGAGGAGCCCACGGTTTGTCTTGATCGCCTAACTTCAAACCGAAATAGGCGAAATATACTTTTTTAATAAATGCAGAAATGTTCCTCTGCCGCTTTTTCACGGTATATTCCCCACAAATAAAACAAAAACTGTCCGGAGAGTTGACGCAACCTCTGGCTCTGTGAGCCATCACAAATACACAGCACTGCAAACTACAACTGTAGTGAACCACTTCGGAATAAAGCTGGATTACGACTGAGCAAACAAAAGGTAATAATGAACTTGCAAGAAACTGAAATTTGACAGGAACGTTCATGTCGCAACCACCGTGTTTGAGCGAGCGAGCGAACGAGGCGAGGCGAACAGGAAAGAACATGCGCCAGCGCGAGTACTGGATTTATCCCCCCGCCTCCCAATTGTCCTGTTAATGTATAAAATGAATACAAAACACTCTAAAATATCATGAGGGAGTGTTTCTAGTTAGTTAACCATTACAACCTCTATTTTGGGCCAAGAAAATAAACTGCAGTCGGCTAAAAAGAAATTATGTGAACATTCCTTATATGGGTAAGAAATCTAATTTTGCAAGAAAACATGACGTGATGGAACATTTTGGCTATTTTTCCTGGATTCAGCACCCCAAAATCTATAGGAATCAGTTGCAAAACTGGAGGCAGTTTTTGGGTAGTGTACCTGTGTTATCCAATTCCCTGGATTGCTTCACATCTCCAGGGGACCCCTTCACCAGGGATGTTTTTTCTTTCAGTATAGACAGTCCTTGTCTTGTATTTTCCTTCCATCCTCAATTCTTCATGGCGTAATCCATATTGAGCACAAGAATGCACCATACCCATTTTACCCCCATAAGGGGTAAATATGGTATGTTTATTTCATTGCATCTTTTTCTCCAGCTACTTGATGGAGTTATGGAAGGATTCAGAATTACTGTCTACAGATTAAATACATCCTCTGCATTTTTCAGGTAGGTCTCCATTCCTGGTTATTCAGGGGCTAGAGTTCTTAGAGGACTCTAGACTTCTCCTTGCCAGTGAGAGAACTCCCTTGGCATTCCTACTCATAGCCAGGGAGTAGGGATTCTCTAAATATCTTCTCAAGCAGGTACCTCCCTTCTTATTATTAGATGAATCTTTCTCTCTCCACATACCCTATGTGCCGACATGGGTATGTATACATATATATATGTTTACATGTATATGGACATCTGCATGTCTGTGCCCATATATATATATATATATATATAATGGATATATCTGTATTTACCTATCTATATATATGTATTGCAATATATGATAGTGGGTAGATTTAGGTCTATATACTGTTTCTGTCTGTCTGCCTATATATATATATATATATACCCCTACGGACCCGACAGATAGTCTCTATCCCTTTCCATGCTGTCCCAGCATACTTAGGGTTCTCCATAATCAACCACTTCCTGTGGTAGCTGAGGGGTTTTTGTACTATGACCTTCAGTTTAGGTACACCTGAAGCTCTCCATATCCTTTTTTTTCCTACGTGATTTCAATCTTCAGAAAATGGGAGGCTACAATGCCTCATGCTCCTATCCTTCTTTGTTATTGGATATAGGGATCTTCGAAGCTCCCTTCTCCTATAACAACTATGTCTCTTTAAAGTCAAAAGAGCTTCAGTCTTATCTAATAGGGACTTCCGCGTTTCCCGCAAAGTCTTGCCTCATTGAACTACCCCAGTTCCACTGGGATTGTTTCTTCTCACCCTAAGGGTTCTAATCTCAGCCTGTTTTTTGCATAGTTATTTACCTCTCCTTACATTGAGGTACTCCCTGGGGATATTCTGCTGGTTCATATTAACAAATCCACATGAACCCTCCATATGCCTTTTTACAATACCACCAGGTGAGGTCCATATTGGTTTATTGCTCTTCAATATTACCACTAAATATCACCTTTACAGAGACTCCTATCTAGGCGTCCTGTTTGGTCCAGCTGTTCCACAGCACATCTTTTTAGTTCAACTCCTACCCGCCATCCCTAGGATGCCTGGGGCTCGGTACAATAGCATGGCTCTCAGATTTGCAACATGCTGGGACTCCTCCAGGCATCTTAGCTTGGGAGTCCCCATATGTGAAGACTCATTCCTGCTTGTTCCTGGAGATAGCACAGTTACTTACCTGTAACAGGTGATCTCTGGGAACAGCAGGAATAAGTCTTCACAACCCACCCACCTCCCCTAGGAGTTGCATTTCTCTATCTCCATCTTTCCCTTTCTCTCTCTCTCTTTGTCTCAGCTTTAAAACTTAACTGAGGAGAGGCAGTTGGGAAAGGCGGGAAGGCAGCACGCAGGTGTGTTGGGATGCTTTCAAAAGCGTTCTGATTGGACGCTGGAGAGCGTTCCCGTGCAGACTCCGTCGGTACCGACGTACCCTATATGTGAAGACCTATTCCTGCTGTTCCCAGAGATCACCTGTTACAGGTAAGTAACTGTGCTTTACAGGTGAGTAACTATGCTTTCTATGTCAGAGTTTTCTTTTGATGTCTTAGAAAGAAAGAGAAAATTAAATTGACATTAAGACGTGCAGGTGGTGTATCAGGAAGGTGTTGGCTACCGACACAAATTGTGCCTGGTGTGCCTTGGGTCTGACTATGATATCCCTAGTTATGCCATTTGTCAAATGATAACACATAAGATTTTTTATTGCAATTTCTTACAACGTCACAAGGTGATTTACAACAGCATAAATATTCAATAAAGTACATTACAATGCATGCATCTAAAACTCCCCAAAATGTCAACAACTCCTACCAGCCAATGATTGGCATCAACCTAACACTTCAAGGATTACAAGTCCCAAATGTCCTCTACCACAACCAAGATACAGCTGATTTACTAAAGTGCAAATAGTTAAATTCCAGACAAATTTTGTCTAATAACCTGTTGCACCAAAAAGGCCCTATAACAGAACATTTTCTTTTCCTAACCCATTGTAAATGAACAGAATTCAAAGAGAACCTGCAGCAAATTACTTGAGGTTAACCACAAATTACAGCTCAGTTGATACAAAGAGAGCTTGTCCACCAAATATTTAGGTGCCCGAGTATAAGACTTAAACATTAAGAGTCTGAAAATTCCATAATAAGAGTTAACTTAAATATTAAGAGTTTGAAAATTCCATAATAAAATACTGGCAGCCAATGTTACTGTTGGAGCACTGTACCCAAAGCTCTCTACAACTGTGCTGCATTATTTCACAACACATCAATTCTCAATAAGGTTTTTTGGGGTAAACAAACAATACATTACCATAACTTAAGTGTGAAAGAATCACAAACTGAAAAATCTAAACGCATCTTGTCCATGTCTAAATAAGAATGCATTTAATGTAACAAGTGCTGTTAAGTCTGTGTCGACTCATAGCAAACCCTCTGTGTTCAATCTTCAGTCAGGTGGCTCATTGTTGACTGAGTGGCACCCATAGCTGCTGTTATTGTATCGATCCATGTCATTGTTACATAAGAACATAAGACATGCCATACTGGGTCAGACCGAGGTCCATCAAGCCCAGTATCCTGTTTCCAACAGTGGCCAATCTAGGTCATACGTACCTAGCAATATCCCCAAAAGACACAGGTTCCACAATGCTTGTACTGGGTCAAGCATTGATATCCTGGGTCCCTTTTTAATAGTGGTTTATGGACCTTTCCTCCAGGAACTTGTCCAAACCTTTTTTAAACCCAGCTATACTAACAGCCCTTACTACATCCTCCGGTAACAGATTCCAGAGTTTGATTACACGTTGAGTGAAAAAATATTTTTTCTTATTTGTCTTAAATAGTTTACCCTGTAACTTCATTACATGTCCCCTAGTCTTTCTATACTCTGATAGCGTAAACAATTGATCCACGTTTATCCGTTCCACTCCATTCATTAATTTATAGACCTCTATCATATCTCCCCTCAGCCGTCTCTTCTCTAGGCTAAAGAGCCCTAACCTTCTTAGCCTCTCTTCATAGGAGTAGCCTTCCATCCCCTTCACCAATTTGGTGGCTCTTCTCTGTACTTTTTCTAATAACGCTATGTCCTTTTTAAGATACGGTGACCAGAATTGCACACAATATTCAAGGTGCGGTCGTACCATGGAGCGATACAGAGGCATTATAATATCCTCTGTTTTGTTCTCCATCCCTTTCCTTATCATACCTAGCATTCTATTTGCTTTCTTGGCTGCCGCTGCACACTGGGCAGAGGGTTTTAACATGTTATCCACGATGACTCCTAAATCTTTTTCCTGGGTGGTGGTTTCTAATGTGGAGCCTTGCATCGTGTAACTATAGTGTGGGTTGTTCTTTCCTAGGTGCATAACTTTGCACTTGTCCACATTAAATTTCATCTGCCATTTGGATGCCCAGTCTTCCAATTTATCCAGATCCTCCTGCAGCTTTCCACAATCCTCTTGGGTTTTAACAACTTTAAACAGTTTTGTGTCATCTGCAAATTTGATAACCTCACTCGTTATTCCCTTTTCCAGGTCATTTATGAATATGTCAAAAAGCAGCGGACCCAGTACAGATCCCTGGGGTACTCCACTATTCACCTTTTTCCATTGGGAATATTGGCCATTTAGCCCTACCCTCTGCTTTCTATCTTTGGCCTTCCTCTTTTGCGTTGACCCTTCTACCTTGCTAAGCATGATCTTTTTCTCTAATGATCTCTCTCTTTGCATGATGTGTCCAAAGTATGACAGTCAAAGTCTTGTCATCTGAGCTTCTAAAGGAAGATTAGATTTGATCTTCTGGTTTGTTCTTCGGGCCATCCATGGTATACACAGTATTTGACACCAGCTCCATATAATTCAAGGGCATCAATTTTCTTCCTATCTTTTTCACTGTCCAACTTTCACGTCCATATTATGTTATTGAACATACCATGGCTTGAACGAATTGAATCTTTGTATAAAGAGAGACATCTCTGTTCTTGGGAATCTTGTCTAGTTCCTTCATAGCCATTCTGCCAAGAGCAACGCATCATCTGATTTCTTAACTGCTTGATTCTTTATTGATATCCAAGTAGGTTAAATTTGTCCACTATTTCGATTTCTTCTTCATCAACAATGAACTTATTGATTTTGCCAGTTGTCAGGATCTTTGTCTTCTTTATATTAAGGTGCAGGCCTATTTTAAGACTATGTTCCTTAATCTTGAGAAGCAAATGTTTCAGATCATCTTCACTTTTAGCCAGTAATGTGGTATCATCAGCATAGTGAAGGTTGTTGATGAGTCTTCTTTCAATCTTCACACTTTGGATGTCTTTATACAGTCCTGCTTCTCTAATGATTTGTTCTGCATATAAATTAAACAGGTAGGGTGAAAGTATGCAGCCTTGTCATACACCTTTGCTGATTTTAAACCATTCTGTTTCTCCTTTTTCCGTTTTAACTGTTGCTTCTTGAATAAATGTAAAGATTGTGCAAGAGAACTATCAGGTGTTCTGGTTTTCCCATGCTTCTTAATGTGGTCCTCGCCCCCTTCCTTCTGCTTGCACTTCAGGCAGTTCTCGTTCCAGGTATGGTTGTCGTCTCTGCCAAATAATCTTGAGTAGAATCTTGCTGGCATGTGGGATCAAAGCGATTGTGCGATAATTTCCACAGACAGTTGTATCACCTTTCTTTAGTATTAGTATAAACACTGATCTTTTCCAGTCAGTTAGCCATGATGCTGTCTTCAAAATGTCCTGGCACAGCCTTGTAAGTATGGTAACAGCGGCATCTGATTGCTGTAATATTTCAATGGGAATGCCATCAATGCCTAGTGCTTTGTTCTTTGATAAGGCTTTTTATGCTGCTTCGACTTCTTTCATCACCAATGGTTCCAGATCATAAGGCACAGGTTGAAACGGCTGTTGTTCCACTTGATCTTTATCATATAATGACTCTGTATAATCTTTCCACCTTTTCTTGATCTTCTCAACATCATTCAACATGGATCCTTGAGCATTTTGTAACATTCCAATTCGAGGCTGGAATTTTTTCTTTAACTCTTATAGCTTTTGGAAAGAAGATCTTGTTCTTCCTCTGATAGTTTCTGCTTCTGTTTCCTTGTGTTCACCATTGTAGTACTTCTCCTTATCTTGTCTTGCTGCGCATTGGAAATCTCTGTTGAGTTCTGCGATTGCCTCTCTTTCTCCTTTGGCTTTAGCTTCTCTGCATTTCTGGGCAGTTTTCAGAGTTTCTTCGGTCATCCATTTTGGCCGTTTTTGCTTTTTCACCTTTTGTAGAGACTTCTCACTTTCTCCCAACACAACTTTCTTCCCATAACTCTTCTGGAGCTCTGTCATTTGTATCTAAAGCAGCAAATCAGTTTTGCAGGCAGTCTTTGCTAAATTCATGAGTGGTTGCTCTTTTTCAACTTTAGCTTGAGTTTGCATACTAGTAGTTGATGATCTGTACCACAGTCAGCTCCAGGTTTTGTCTTTGTTGATGTTATAGAGCTTTTCCATCGTTGACTTCCACAGATGTAGTCAGTTTGTTTTTTGTTCAATCCATTGTCACCGCTTGTGTTGCTGGAAGAAGGTGTTTAAGATAACTAGATCGTTGGTCTTGCAAAATTCGATTAGTTTTTCTCCAGCTTTATTTCTGTTGCCAAGTCCATATTCTCCATCCACTTTGCCTTCTTTGTGGCCAACATTTGCGTTCCAGTTACCCTTGACTATCAGGATATTCTGTTTGCATGTTCTGTCAATTTCATCTTGCACTTGTTCATAGAACTCGCCAACTTCATCCTCCTCCGCAGCTGTTGTTGGGGCATATACTTGCATTATAGTTGTGTTGATAGGCTTTCCTCATAGATGAATAAAAATTAAGTGTTCAATGATTGCATTGTATTTCATTACAGTTCTTGCAAGTTTCTTCTTAATTATAAATGCAACACCATTTCTTCTTGTCTTTCATTTCCAGCATAGTAGACCATGTGGTCATCAGATGCAAAGTGCCCAATGCCACTCCATTTCAGTTTGCTGACACCCAGTAGATTGAGTTGTATATGTTCCATTTCATTCTTGACCACCTCCAACTTCCCTTGGTTCATGCTTCACATGTTCCATGTCCCAATATGTAAGACTTCTTTGTAGCTTCTGACTCTCATTTCATGCGCAGCTACATTAGCAGTCAGACGCCTCAAGGGCTTTGATCCAACCACATCATACATGCTGGTTTTACTCTGAAAAGTCTTCAGCTCCTCCCTAGTAGCAAGTTCCGACCTGGGGGGTCTCATCTTCCAGCACTATAGTGCAATTTGTTTTGTTGTGACTATCCATTGGGTTTTCATGGCAAGATATGGAAATAGATTGCCTAGCCTTTCTTCCGCACAGTTTAATTCTAGTGTTGTTGCCATTGTCACAGAAATGTGATCCTCCACCGCCAACACTGTTCCATTCTGCTGCTGCCCAGATGGGTGGTTTGTCTTGGTCTGGCACCTCAGCTGATACCTGTCCATCTTGGAAGACCCTGCCAGAGGTTGAGCTACCGATAGCTTACCCTCAGCATCACTGATACACACAAGCCCTCACAGCACAACAAGCTGCAAACCAAGTGAGGGGTAACAAGTGAAGGTGGTAAAAAAAGAAAAATCTATTTAAGCACATTTCTAAAATGTTTCATCAAATGATAAATCCTGCTCAATCTAAACTCCTAAATTGCATAGAGAGTGTTTCCTTAAAATCTGATTATCACCAATATAAACCTAAAATCATCTTCCAGCTTTTTCCCCAACCCTAAAATATGAGGTTTCCCTGTATTAAAAACCAAGCATCCGCTCCTCAACCAGCTTGCAATATTTTACAGCCCTGAATTCAATCTGGCCAAATCCTCTCTCTATTATTCCCCTGATGGAAATAAAATTTGGTTGTCATTAGCAAATAAATGATATCTAAAACCTAGCTTTTTCAAAACTCCGTCTCTGTAACTGGATGGTGAAAGGGCTGTCAGAGCTGTAATGGTGACTTGTTTTGACAGTGTCTCCATCAGTTGGTTGCACCTAACTTTAGTGGGGGACTCAAATTTATCTCATTTGTAGGTGAATGAAGGCTTGAAATGTGAACTGATGATACCATATTGCCCAGGACCTCAGAATAGCTCAGCTCAGGTCAGGGCACACTTCCTGAAGTTGAGGACATTTACCAACCAGTGTAACACTGCAATTCTCTCCAAGGTTGCAGGGGGGAAGGAAGGCTTTTTCAGTCACAATATCTATCCATTCTCTGATAAAGAAAATCACCTGTAAGGATATAGATTGGTTTTCTCAAATTTTATTATGAATCCCATGTCTTGTAGAAGTGATGCTTCATTCTGCAGACTTTCAGAATTTATGCCATAGAAGTTGCATTTCACCAGATTTGAAAGTTATCTTAGAGTGGGATGCTAATAATGATTTGGCCAATAATTTTGAAAAAATGGAGGCCCTGGTGATACGCCATGATTTCGATTATAAGCCTCCCTCCCAAGTTCTACCATTGTCCCCTGTTTCTTTTGCCTCCCAACCTATTCTCCCTGTCTTTTATTCACTTCCTTATCCTCTTTAATCACTCCCTCCCAAACCCTCATCTGTCATCTTCTGACACATATTCCCTCATCA
The DNA here is from genome assembly GCA_033557465.1 of Ichthyophis bannanicus. NCBI lineage: Eukaryota > Metazoa > Chordata > Amphibia > Gymnophiona > Ichthyophiidae > Ichthyophis > Ichthyophis bannanicus. Next base: position 420,863,019 of record CM066031.1, on the reverse strand, counting down.
GCCCAGCCCCCTTCTCTGTAACTTAACTCTTCCTAACATCTCTGCCCTTTCTTCTTACACTATACCAGGCTTCCCATTCCTTATATTTCAATTCTCCAGGACCAAGCAGGAAGTCAGTCCTCACATATGGGTGACGTCGGCATCGACAGAGCCCCCATGCGGAGCATTTCCCCAGCTTTCAAAGAAAGCCTTTGGGAATGCAGGCACGCATGTGCGGTCCCCTTCACGCCCAAAGGTGCCATCTTGCTCAGTCTGCTTTTTTCCGCGGAGCCCTACGGACGCCTGTCCTTGTCACCCGTGAAAAAAGTTGATTTTTCCTGCGTTGGGTCGAGTTTTTCATCGGTTTGACGTCTGTTCCTTTCCCGCCTGGACTCAGTACACCGGTACCGAGCCAGGATCTCTCTCTTTCGGTTTTTGTCCTTAGAGACTGCGTTCGCGCCTTTTTTCTTTTCCCTGGCAGCCCAATTTTTTGATCTTGCAGGGGCCCTTTTTCCCCCGATGGCTGCCAGTGGCTTTAAGAAGTGTGATCGGTGCAAGAAACTGATGTCTCTCACCGACACACACGACTGCTGCCTCTGGTGCCTGGGTCCAGACCACGATTCTATGGTCTGCAGTCCCTGTGGCAAAATGTCTTCCAAGGCATTGCGGAGCCGTCAGCACCAGCGTGAGAGGATCTTCTCCGAGTCTGCCTCTGGATGGGTCCGGACTTCATCAGAGGCCTCGACGTCTCGGGAGTCTGACCCCGAGCATCGTCAGGGCTCCTCTGAAAGGGAGTCCCCCTCGAGGGAGCACCGAAGGAAGAAGAAACCCGCGAGAGCGGCATCGGTGGCCGCTCTTGGCTCTTCGAGGGCCAGGTCGCATAGCCTCGATCTCCGTCCCGGGTCTTCGGAGTTGGAGAGGCCTGCCAAGCATCCTCGTGTAGAGTCGGAGGCCCCGAGTCACGTGAGTACTGTAGTCCTCGTGGACTCTCCTCCGGGGGAGCCGATGTCAGGCCCGGCGCCATCGGGGCCCGAGTCGGAGGCTGCTGGGTCTCCTGAGCTCGGACTCAGGTAGACGGCCTTGGAGAGCAGATTATCTGCCTTCATGGAGCAGCAGCAGGTGTTGATCGCCGGTCTCACCGACCACCGGGACATCGAGCCGATCCTCGAGACCATGCAAACTCGAGTCGATCCTCGGCCACGATCACCCTCGGCCTCCCGTTCGGGACCGAGGTCGTCGACGCCGGTTCCCTCGGCATCGGGGTGGATGGTGTCGGTGCCCGCCCACTCGGAGCCGCTCGATTCCTCCTTGGAGGAATTGGCATGGGAGACGGAGGAGGAGGAGTCCCCTGATACCTTCCAGACTCGGTGCGTCCCTTCGGACTCACCGGGCTCCGAGTCTCGGACAAGGTCCCCCCCGGAGGATACTAGGTTCTCGGATTTCGTACGGGACATGGCCAAGGCACTGGCATTCCCGGCGGACCCCGAGGAAGAGCTGAGGAGCTCGAGGCTCTGCAGTATGACTCTCCTCCCAAGGAGGCCTTTACTGTCCCGTTTCCTCTGATGCTGGAGCAGTTGCTCTTCCGCATGTGGGAGGCGCCAGCCTCACTGCCGGTTCTAAGCAAGCGGGTCGATTCCATGTATCGATTCCGCAAGAGTCCCGGGTTTCAGAAGGCACAACTACCGCACCATTCCATGGTGGTGGAATCGGCCATGCATTGCCTGAAGAGTCAGAAGATGCACGCCTCGGTGCCTCCCGGCAGGAATTCCCGGAACCTGGATGCCCTCGGTAGAAAGTGCTTCCAGGGCTCTATGCTTGCTTGCCGCGTCCAGACCTACCAGCTGTACATGGGCATGTACCTTCAAGACCTGGCAAAGGAGATTGCCGGGTTCTCTGCTGGTCTATCCGAGGAACCTTTGCAGAGGTTCAAGGCCTTGTCTTCTGGTATTCGAGAGTGCTCGAAGTTTATTTCTCGAGCAGCCTACGATGGATTTGAGGCTTCGGCCCGAGTAGCAGGGGCCAGCATCGGTGCACGCCGTCAGGCCTGGCTACAATCCTCTGACCTCGAGCCATGGGTACAGGACAAGTTGGTCGATGTCCCTTGCCTAGGTGAAAACCTCTTTGGCAAGCCCATGGCCGAAAAGACTGCAGAGCTCGAGACCGAGACTCTTACCCGGACAAGGCTGTCCAGGAAGACCTCTGCCCCTTCTCAGAAAAAGAAGGGCTCGGGGAAAAAGACCTTTTACCCGAGGAAGACCACTGCCTATAAAACCTACCCTCACTACCAGGCCTTTGCAGCTCCCCAACAGGGCCAGCAGGCCAAGGGGCAGGGTTATGGGCCCCGTAGGCAGAAGGCCCCCAAGCCTCCTACTCCGGCTCCTGCTCAGCAGGGAGGGGTTTTTTGACTATGCCAGCATAGCCTCTCCTCCTCTCCAGGGCACAGGTGGTCAGCTGACCCTGTACGCAGACAGGTGGCCAGCCATCACAGGGGATACTTGGGTGTTAAGTATCATCGAAAGGGGCTATCTGCTCCACTTCACCCAGATACCCCCCTCCTACTTTCCAGGGGAGCCTCCAAGACCCCCTCTGCACAGAGACTTACTCCTTCAGGAGTTGGAAGGTCTACTGAGGGACCAGGCGATGGAACCGGTGCCTCACCACCTGGAAGGGCAAGGCTTCTATTCCAGGTACTTCCTGGTACCAAAAAGAACAGGAGGCCTCAGACCCATCCTCGACCTGTGAAATCTGAACAAGTTTCTGGAGAGGGAAAAGTTCAAGATGCTTACCCTTGGAATCTTGCTGCCCTACCTCCAGCAGGGTGATTGGCTATGCTTCTTAGACCTAAAGGATTCTTATACTCACATCCTCATCCATCCAAGCCACAGACAATTCCTCAGATTTGTGGTGGGAGGAAAACACTTCCAGTACAGAGTGCTTCCTTTTGGCCTCACCTCCGCCCCCAGGGTTTTTACAAGAAGCCTGGCGGTGGTTGCGGCCTACCTCAGGAACCAGGGGATCTGTGTGTTCCCTTACCTGGACGACTGGCTAATCAGAGGTCAGTCTCCACAAGAGGCCAGGCAGGCCACCTTCAGAACCATATCCCTGCTTCAGCACCTGGGGTTCGTTATAAACTTCCCAAAGTCCACTTTGGTCCCCTCACAAGACGTGGAATTCATAGGGGCCAGGTTGGATACCCTCCAAGCAAAGGCCTTTTTGCCTGTGGACAGAGCTCACAGGCTGATAAAGTTGGCCGGTCAGTTTCGGGCGGACTCTCTGGTCTCGGCCAGAAACTTCCTCTAGCTCTTAGGTCACATGGCTTCCACAGGGCATGTCACCCCACATGCCCGGCTGCACATGAGGCAGGCTCAGTGGCACCTCAGGATGAAGTTGCTGCAGGCCACAGGGAAGTTGTCAGACAGAATAAAGGTGTCCAAACCCTTGGTGGACTCCTTACGCGGGTGGCGGCATCTCCCAAATCTGGTCAGGGGTGTTCCTTTTCAGGCCTCCCCACACACTCAGGTACTGACAACCGATGCTTCCCTGCAGGGCTGGGGAGCTCACTGCCAGGGAGTCTGCACCCAAGGCCTGTGGTCTCCATGGGAGGCCGCCCAGCAGATCAACCTGTAGGAATTGAGGGCCATTCGGCTAGCCTTGCGGACTTTCTCTCAGATCCTGTCTCACCAGTCTGTCCTAGTTCAGACGGACAACCAGGTGGCTATGTTCTACGTCAACAAGCAGGGAGGCACGTGATCCAGACTTCTCTGCCTGGAAGCACAAGCTCTCTGCTCCTGGGCTGTCACCCAGGGCATGACCCTCAAGACAGTCTACCTCCCAGGCCATGAAAACTACCTGGCGGACAGACTCAGCAGACTCCTGCAGCCTCACGAGTGGCAGTTGGTAGTGCAAAAGATCTTTCTGAAGTGGGGTCTTACGACCATGGATCTTTTTGCCAGTCCGCTCAATAGGCAACTACCCCGGTTCTGTTCCAGGCAACTGCATCCCTTGAGAACAGCGCCAGATGCATTCCTGATCACTTGGTCAGGGGGCCTGCTGTATGCCTTTCCTCCCACACCTCTGGTGGCCCGGACTCTATTCAAAATCCAGCAGGACCGAGCCACGGTGATCCTGATAGCCCCCAGGTGGCCCAGGCAGCCGTGGTTCCCTCTTCTTCTGCAGTTGGCGGGGGATACTCCACTTCCTCTGGGGTTGCAACCCGACCTTCTGACTCAGGACGAGGGGTCCCTCTTGCATCCCAACCTCAAATCCCTCAATTTGATGACCTGGCTGCTGAAAGGCTAGTCCTTGCTCCCTTACTCCTACCAAAGGAGGTTGAAGAGGTGGTGTTGGCCTCCACAAAACATTCCACCAGGAAGGCCTATACTATAAAGTGGCATAGGTTCTCTATTTGGTGTTCTCAGCAGCAAGAGGACCCTTTCTCCTGCTCTGTCCAGGTGGTGCTTCAATACCTGCTCCACCTTTCCAACCTAGGACTTCAGTCCAACTTTGTCCAGGTTCACCTCAGTGCCCTCTCAGCTCATCACTTGCAGGTGGATGGACATTCTCTCTCAGACCACCCTCTGGTGTCCCGCTTTCTAAGAGGCCTGCTTCTGCTTAAGTCTCCTATTCGTCCACCTGCTACTGAGTGGGATCTCAATGTGGTCTTGCAGCATCTGACTCGACCACCTTTTGAGCCGATGGCAACCTGCCATTTACGTTTCCTCTCCTGGAAGGTATTGTTCCTTGTGGCACTCACCTCAGCTAGGCGGGTGAGTGAGCTTCAGGCCCTGGTCTCGGATAGGCCGTATACCAGGCTCTATAGGAACAGGGTAGTCTTGTGGATTCATCCTAAGTTCCTTCCACCTCAACCAGGAGGTGGTACTTCCAACGTTCTTTCTCAGGCCGCACGCCAGTAGAGCAGAGACTGTCTTGCATACCCTGGATTGTAGAAGGGCGCTGTCTTTTTACCTTGAATGTACGCAGGGTCATAGAAGGGCTTCTCAGCTCTTCATTTCCTTTGACCCTAATAAATTGGGGTTGCCTGTCACTAAGCGTACGTTGTCCATGTGGGTGGCAGAGTGTATCGTCTGGACGTACAGGTCAGCTGGCCTCTCCCTGGAGGGTCGAGTCACGGCCCATTGAGTTCGGGCGAAGGCCGCATCAGTAGCTCACTTCCGCTCTGTTCCGTTGGCAGACATCTGCCGGGCCGCTACTTGGTCTTCAAGCCAGACTTTTGCGGACCACTACTGCCTCGAGAGGGAGTCCAGTAGGGACAGTGCTTTCGGGCAAGCGGTACTCCGTAATCTCTTTGAGGTTTAGGCAACTCTTACCCTCCGGCCCTGGTGTTGGGCTACCGTTCAAGTGTGGTCTCAGAGAAGATTCTCTCACTGTTGCTGGGGCTCTAGAGGGAGCTCTATTTTTCAGCCTGGGTTCCTGGTAGCCCAGAGCTAGGGAGTCACCCATATGTGAGGACTGACTTCCTGCTTGGTCCTGGAGAAAGAGTAGTTACTCATCTGTAACAGGTGTTCTCCAGGAGCAGCAGGAATCAGTCCTCACGACCCTCCCTCCTCCCCTTGGAGTTGTAGTTGTATATAGTTCATTTTCTTTTTGTGCTGTCTCTTAGCTATGTCATTTGACTGAGCAAGATGGCTCCTTTGGGCGGGAAGGGGACCGCGCATGCGTGCCTGCATTCCCGAAGGATTTCTTTGAAAGCTGGGGAAATGCTCCGCATGGGGGCTCCGTCGACGCTGACGTCACCCATATGTGAGGACTGATTCCTGCTGCTCCTGGAGAACACCTGTTACAGGTGAATAACTACTCTTTCTTCCCAATCAGTCCTGCCTCTTTATACTACTTCTCATCCCCTTTCTAGGCCTCCTCTAGATCTTTCAATGAGTCTCTCCACCCCCCTCCCCCGACACACGTTCCCCTTCTTCCTCCTCCTTTCCCATTTTAAAGCTCTCTCCCACTCTCCCCCACCACCACTACCTAGAGAACATGAGAACATAACTGCATACTGAGTCAGACCAAAGGTTCATCATGTCCAGTGGCAGGTTTCCAACAGTGACCAATGCAGGTCACAAGTACATGGCATATCCCAAAAATGGCCAGTTCCATGTTACTTAACCTCAGGGGTAAGCAGTGGTTTTCGCTCAGTCTGCCTTAATAGTGGTTTATGGGCCCGATATTCAACGCCGACAGCTATATCCTTTTTTGGGATGGGGAGACCAGAATTGCACACAATACTCAAGGTGTGGTCACACCATAGAGCAATACAGAGGCATTGTTATATTCTTTGTTTTATTCTCTATTCCTTTCCTATTGATTCCTAACATTCTGTTTGCTTTTTTAGTCATTGCCACATACTTAACAGAAGATTTTGATGTATTTTGTAATCACACCTAGATCTTTTTCCTGTGTGGTGACTCCTAATGAGGAACTATAGTTTGGGTTATCCATCCCTACATGTATCACTTTGCAGTTGACTGCATTAAATTTCATCTGCCATTTGGATGCCCATTCTTCCTCCTTCATTGAGAAAATTTATCCCTAGTATCTATTTTCTATCTCTCAACCAGTTTCAAATCCATAATAAGACATTGCCTCTTATATCATTACTATTACTACTAATACTGAGCATTTGTAAAGCGCTACCAGTCGTACGCAGCGCTGCACAGACATGTAAGAGACAGTCCCTGCCCATCAGAGTTTACAATCTAATCAAGACAAAGCACAAGGCAAAACACAGAAGGTGTAAGCAGGGATAAACTAGGGGAAAGAAAAGGGGAGAGAAAGGAGATCAGGTGAGTCAAGATCCAAAAGCAGCAGCGAAGAAGTGAGCTTTCAACTTGTGTTTGAAGAGGGTTAGAGAGGGTGTCTGGCATACTGACACAGGTAGTTTGTTCCAGGCGTAAGGTGCAGCAAGGAAGGTGAAAGGAGCAAAGTCTGGAGTTAGCAGTAGAAGAGAAGGGCACAGATAGAAGTAGTTTGCTAGAAGAGCGGAGTTCCCGAGGGGGGTTGTAACGAGAGATAAGAGAAGAAAGGTACTGAGGAGCCGCAGAGTGAATGCATTTATAGGTCAGCAGGAGAAGTTTGAACCGGATGCAGAAATGGATAGGGAGCCAATGAAGTGACTTGAGAAAGAGGAGTAATATGGGCATGACGAGGCTGGTGGAAGATTAGTCGTGAAAATGCTAGAAGTCTAAAAAATAAGATGGGAGAGTTAGAATATATAGCACTAAATGAGAGGTTAGATGTGATTGGAATATCAGAGACATGGTGGAAGGAGGACAACCGGTGGGACACTTTGATACCTGGGTACAAACTATATCGTAATGATAGATCTGATCAAATTGGTGGAGGGGTTGCGCTCTATGTTAGAGAGGGCATTGAGTCAGAAAGGATTAAAGTTTTGCAGGAAACAAAATTTGCTATAGAATCTCTATGGATTGAAATTCCATGTAAAAAGGGGAAGGCGATGGCGGTGGGGGTGTACTATCCACCGCCTGGCCAGAATGAACAAATGGATGATGAAATGCTTAAAGAAATCAAGGAAGCTAACAAAAGTTACAGTGCGGTAATAATAATGGGCGATTTCAATTACCCCGGTATCGACTGGGTCAGTGTCACGGCAGTACATGCTAGGGAGATAAAGTTCCTAGATGACACAAATGACTGCTTCTTGGAGCAGCTGGTCCATGAACCTACGAGAGAGGAAGCCATATTAGACCTAGTCCTTAGTGGAACACCAGATCTAGTGCAAGAGATAAGGGTGTTGGGGCCACTTGGCAATAGTGATCATAGCATGATCGCCTTTGATTTAATTAGTGGAGGAGGGATAGTAAGGAAATCCACAGTACTACCTTTTAACTTTCGAAAGGGAGACTGTGATAAAATGCGGAAAATAGTTAAGAAAAAACTAAAAGGAGCAGTTGCAAAGGTTAAAAAGACTTACATCAAGCTTGGGTGTTGCTGAAAAATACTATCTTGGAAGCCCAGACCAGCTGTATTCCACGCTTTAAGAAAAGTGGAAGGAAGTCCAAAACATTGCCAGCATGGTTTAAAGGTGAGGTCAGAGAGGCTGTTGTTGCCAAGAAAGCATCTTTCAGGAAATGGAAAAAAGAGCCAAACGATGAAACCTGGAAACAGCACAAACACTGGCAGGTCAAATGCAAGGCATTGATAAAGAAGGCAAAGAGAGAATTTGAGAAGAAGCTTGCTGCGGAAGCAAAAATGCGAAATAAAGCTTTTTTCAAGTACATTCGTAGCAAAAAACCTGTGAGAGAGTCAGTTGGACCATTAGATGATAGAGGAGTTAAAGGGGCACTAAGAGGCGACAAGGCGATAGCGGAGAGACTGAATGAATTCTTTGCTTCGGTCTTTACTGAGGAAGATGTAGGAATGTTACCCATGACTGAAGTGGTATTTAAAGGTGCGGAAGAATTGAAGGAAATATCGATACATCGGGAAGATGCATTACAACTATTAGATAAACTGAAGAGTAGCAAATCACCCGGGCCGGATGGTATACATCCAAGGGTGTTGAAAGAACTGAAATATGAGATTGCAGACCTGCTATTAGTAATCTGTGAACTATCATTAAAATCATCTCTAATACCTGAAGATTGGCGGATCGCCAATGTAACACCAATTTTTAAAAAGGGTTCGAGGGGTGATCCGGGAAACTACAGACCGGTGAGCCTCACGTCAGTACCGGGAAAAATGGTAGAAACCATCATAAAGAATAAAATTACTCAGCATGTAGATAGTCATGGCCTAATGGGAGACAGCCAACATGGCTTTAGACAAGGAAGATCTTGTCTTACTAATCTGTTATGTTTTTTTGAAAGTGTGGATAAACAGGTGGACAAAGGTGAGTCGGTTGATATAGTGTATCTGGACTTTCAGAAAGCCTTTGACAAGGTCCCTCTTCAGAGACTTTTGGCAAAACTAAAGATTCATGGGATAGGAGGTAGTGTGCTACTGTGGATCAGGAACTGGTTAAAAGATAGAAAGCAGAGGGTTGGGCTAAATGGCCAATTTTCCCAATGGAGAAAGGTGAATAGTGGTGTACCCCAGGGATCTGTGCTGGGTCCGCTGCTTTCTGACATATTCATAAATGACCTGGAAAGTGGAATAACGAGTGAGGTTATCAAATTTGCAGATGAGACAAAACTATTTAAAGTTGTTAAAACCCAAGAGGTTTGTGGAAAATTGCAAGAGGATCTTGATAAATTGGAAGACTGGGCATCAAAATGGCAGATGAAATTTAATGTGGACAAGTGCAAAGTTATGCACCTAGGGAAGAACAACCCAAACTATGGTTACACAATGCAAGGTTCCATATTAGGAACCACCACCCAGGAAAAAGATTTAGGCGTCATTGTGGATAACATGTTAAAACCCTCGGCCCAGTGTGCAGCGGCAGCCAAGAGAGCAAATAGAATGCTAGGTATCATAAGGAAAGGAATGGAAAATACAACAAAAGATATTATAATGCCTCTATACCGTTCCATGGTGAGACCGCACCTTGAATATTGTGTGCAATTCTGGTCGCCGTATCTTAAAAAGGATACAGCGTTATTAGAAAAGGTTCAGAGAAGAGCCACCAAAATGGTAAAGGGGATGGAAGGATACTCCTATGAAGAAAGGTTAAAAAGGTTAGGGCTCTTTAACCTGGAAAAGAGACGGCTGAGGGGAGATATGATAGAAGTCTATAAATTAATGAACGGAGTGGAACGGGTAAACGTAGATTGACTGTTTACGTTATCAGAATATAGGAAGACTAGGGGACATGCAATGAAGCTACAGGGTAAACTATTTAAGACTAATAAAAGAAAATATTTTTTTACTCAACGTGTAATCAAACTCTGGAATTTGTTACCGGAGGATGTAGTAAAGGCTGTTAGTGTAGCTGGGTTTAAAAAAGGTTTGGAAAAGTTCTTGGAGGAAAGGTCCATAAACCATTATTAAGAAGGGACCCAGGATATCAATGCTTGACCTAGTACAAGCATTGCAGAACCTGTGTCTTTTGGGGAAACTGCTAGGTACTTATGACCTAGATTGGCCACTGTTGGAAACAGGATACTGGGCTTGATGGACCTTGGTCTGACCCATTATGGCATATCTTATGTTCTTATATGTTCTTATGCAGCAGAGTGTTGAACAGATTGAAGGGGAGAGAGGTGATTCAAAGGGAGACTAGCAAGGAGTAGGTTACAGTTGTCAAGACGGGAGGTGATTAAGGAGTGGATAAGTGTTTTAGTGGTGTGTTCAGAAAGGAAAGGGCGGATTTTGCTAATGTTATAGAGAAAGAAATGGCAGGTGTTAGCTACAGCGAGATATGTGTGGAGAAAGAGAGATAGGAGTCAAAGACAACCCCCAGATTTGCGGGCCGAGGGAACAGGAAGGAGTACAGTATCATGACTTTTTAATTTTCTCAGGAGTCTCTCTTGTGAGACTTTGTCAAACGCTTTCTGAATGTATGCCTCCTAATGTCTTGTTGACCACTTTGATTGAAGGATAAGGTGGTATTCAAAACTGTCTAAATAAATAAATCAATGGTGCTCAACCCAGTCCTCTGGGACTCCCAGGCCAGTCAGGTTTTCAGGATATCCACAATGAATATGCATAAGATTGATCTGTATGCACTGCTTCCATTGTATGCAGATCTATTACATGCATGTTCATTGTGGATATCCTAAAATACTGCACTGGCCTGGGGGTCCTAGAGGACTGGGTTGAGAACCACTGGTCTAAATACAGTATATCAACTAGTTCACCTTTATCTACCTGAGAGAGGCTCTGTCCTTCTTCTCTTTCAGGCTCTTCCCCTCCTTCACACACACCCCCCCCCCCCACTATAAACTTTCCCTCTTTTCACCCCCTCCCTACCTCTCTCTTTGCACTTCTTTGCTTTATGTGCGCCGTCCTCCTTGCACTCTCTGACCCATCCATACTCATATTATACACACACATACTCTTCCCCCCTCCGCATTCTCATCTTACACTCCCACTATATGCACTTTCCTCTCCTCCCCTACATTCTTCCACTAGAGACTCTTCCCTCCCTTCCTCTCTCTCTCGATTCTTTCTTGCCCAATCCCTCCCACTAAAAATTCCCTACTCCCCCCCACACACACTTTTCACCCCTGCCCTGACACTAAAAGTGCTTCCTTCTCCCTTCTCACCTGTCCCCTTCCCTGCATTCCTTAACAGGAGATTCTTCTGATCCTTCCCCTCCAGATGCACGCCTCTTTCTTCTCACCCGTTCCTTTCTTGCATATCTCTATCCTACTAGAGGCTGTTTTTTACTTCTTCTTTCATCCTCTCTGGATGCTTTTTCCTTCCTTTCTTGCTTCCTTCTCATCTTCCCATCCCCTCAAACCTTTTTCCCCAGACACAGCAGCTAGGCTGACTCTTCATCACTGTTTCAGCTTCCCCTTCATAGTAGAAGCAGTGTCAATATAGTAACAGTCAAGTACCTTACCTGTTCAATATCCGCTTAAAGCTTCAGTGGAAAACACTTCTACTATCGCCATGCCTCACAGTCAATTTAAACAAACCTGCTCTTCCAGCAGCACAAGGCATTCTCCATGGATAAGCAGGATAAGTGCTCGCATATGGATGATGTTACTGATGAAGCCCCACACGGGAACTTCTCCCAACTCCTCCTAGAAGCTTTTAGATTGGTTCCTGGCCCATGTGCTCAAATTCCTGCCTGCCATACCTCATCTTTTCAGTCTTAATTTTTCCACAGAGCCTCATTGATGTGTTTAGCATCTGTCTGCGAATTCAGAGTTGTTTTTATGGGTGTTTTTTATGGTTCTTCCTTTGTGTGAGTTCTCCTGTCACACTGCCATTGTCTCTGTACTTCATGATCCTTTTTAGTTACTTTAGGTAGTATTTTTTCAAGTTGATTAAAGTTTCCTTTATTTTTGCTGCATTTAGGCCTCAGGATTTCCAGCAACATTACTCTATTTTTCAAAATCAAGTCATTTGATTTTGCTGTGGCTATTTTTCCACATGACATGTCCCAAAAACTGTCCACAGGGTTTAAAACGTACACTTGTTGCAGTAAGACCCAGTCTTTCACAGACACCCACAAATAGTTTTTGCAGTGGCTGAGGCCTAACCTGAGCCTTCTCATTGTATTTTGTGTTCACAGATGACCAGGAGAGGGCTTGTGTCATTAGGAACATAACATAAGATATGCAATACTGGGTCAGACCAAGGTCCATCAAGCCCAGTATCCTGTTTCCAACAGTGGCCAGTCTAGGTCATAAGTACCTAGCAGTTTCCCCAAAAGAGACAGGTTCCACAATGCTTGTATTAGTTCAAGCAGTGATATCCCAGGTCCCTTTTAATAATGGTTTATGGACCTTTTCTCTAGGAGCTTGTCCAAACCTTTTTTAAACCCAGCTACACTAACAGCTTTTACTACATCCTCCAGTAACAAATTCTAGAATTTGATTACACGTTGAGTGAAAAAATATTTTCTCTTATTAGTCTTAAATAGGTTACCCTATATCTTTATTGCATGTCCCCTAGTCTCTCTATATTCTGATGATGTAAACCTAAGAGTAGCAAATCACCTGGACTGGATGGTATACATCCAAGGGTGTTGAAAGAACTGAAATATGAGATTGCAGACCTGCTATTAGTAATCTGTGAACTATCATTAAAATCATCTGTAATACCTGTAGATTGAAGAAGGGGTCATGCAATGAAGCTACAGGGTAAACTATTTAAGACTAATAAGAGAAAATATTTTTTCACTCAACGTGTAATCAAACTCTGGAATTTGTTACCAGAGGATGTAGTAAAAGCTGTTAGTGTATCTGGGTTTAAAAAAGAGTTTGGACAAGTTCCTGGAGGGAAAGGTCCATACACCATTATTAAAAGGGACCCAGGATATCACTGCTTGACCCAATATAAGCATTGTGGAACTTGTGTCTTTTGGCGAAACTGTTAGGTATTTATGACCTAGATTGACCACTGTTGGAAACAGGATACTGAGCTTGATGGACCTTGGTCTGACCCAGTATGGCATATCTTATGTTCTTATAGAAGTAGTAAAAATTATATCAAGTAAGCTTTTGGTTTTCCTTTTGCAAAATTGTAATATAGTTCTTGTTTTTCCCTTCCAGCAGTACGGTGGTCATTTCTGTTCCAGGAAGCACGTATGCCAGTCAGAATATAGTATATAGTCCTCCAGCCACTGCTAATACAGCTGACGTAGCGGCCTACCAGAATACTCCTGCTAATATAGCCCAGGTGCCAAACTATAATGTAGCAACTTCAACTCTCCCGCAAGCAACAGGCAGTCAACATCAAGAAACATATCCTCAGAAGGCACTACTATAGAAACTAGGACTTCAGATTCCAATCATGTCTGACCTCTGCAAAGTACATTTGACAGTGGTACACGTTACCATGTTTAATGTAAATGCTTTGTTTTTCTTCTGCCTACTAGGAACTCTATTAATGTGAATAAGTATAATGATTGAAAGAGTAAAACTGTATGCAGTTTGCACAGATTTTTCATGTTTTTTCTGTTAAAAAAAGAACAAATACTACCTTATTGTAGAGAAATGAATGTGAAGCACTTCATTTCTTTTAAAAAGCATAAGACTGGTACAACGTTATTCATGTTGGTAAGAAATAAGACTGTTTTTTGAAAATTCCAAACGTAAAAATGTTTACTGCCAATACATCATGTATATATATATTGATGTTTAATTTTCTTAATGGCCACTTTGATAGCCATTGTGATTATGTGAATATATTTAACACACTGTTTAATTTATGTTGTCATTTAATTTCAGTCATAGGGAGATTGCCATGTTTTATGGTGTTTTTATGTAGTTTTATTAAAGTTGCCGTTTTCCTCATTAATGAGAACTTGTTGTGTGCAGCACAGTTGTAATAACGAGGTACTTGCTAAATCCATACAAGTTTTCAGCATATACTAAAATTACAGTTTCCCCTTCCTTTCTCCTCTCCACCCTTCTCAGATGGCCTGCCTTGCTAACTAAATCCCTTGGCGCCACTCTTTTCCCTGTAACCATGATAACCATAGTGGCATTTACCTTTCCTCCCTTCCCCAGTACTCACGTGCATCACTTCTTCAGTGAACCAAAGCTCACTGGTTCAACTGGATAGAAGACTGGAATCAGAGGTTCTTGTGCTGCATTACTACAGCTGAGTCATATGACCACCCTAATAAATTTCTTTAATTATGAATGGAAGATCATTGTGACATAGTTTCCTATAGTACCTGGGTATTTTTCATTGCCATTGATTATTAATGTGAGCTTACCCAACTAACTTTTACACTATTGGATGAAGTCACAAAAAATAACTTTTCCTTACAGAGAGGGTTATGTTTGAAACACTTAAAAGAAGTTTCTATATCATCCTGCTAGATCAGTCCAGACAAGTGGGGTGTGTTCCCCTACCAGCAAACTGATGGAGGCAAAGAACCAATGAAAAGCCCAGGTTTCAATGACATCACTTGCATGCCTCTATCCACCTCAGCCACCCTAGGTCTCTGCAGTATTTCTTTGTCTCCAACAGATGGTGGACGGATTTTCTCCTCTCTGAAGAAAATTCTGAAGATTTAGAGGAAAAGATTGATTTAAACGCTCTTGAACGACCGACTTGAGGGTGACTCATTTGAGCGCAACGCGAGAGGCTCTACTAGACCGATCTTTTCAGTAGCCATAGGAGGAGGGAAAATTATTTCAGCTACACGCATTTTCATAAGAGCCTGTTGAGCAGACAGAAATTGGGAGGATTTTGAAAGATGAAAAAGTAAAGCAGCCTCACACAACCTCAGCGCCCCCTCCCTTCTCCTCTGTTCCCCCCCTACTCTCTACTGAAGATTGCAGAAGGCTCTCAGAGGGATTTGCCTTCCAGCCACCTTAAACACAGTCCTGCAAAGCCAATGTAACAGTATCAGGGGAGTAGAGCTGAGCCCGGCATGGATCCTCTGCCTGTGGCTCTCAGGGGACTCTCGCAATTGTCCTTGTTGGGGCTCCCGATGCCGTCCTTGTGGGATGCAATTTCAGGTAGACTGCTGCCAACTATTGGTGCGGTGTGGCGGTCTCTTGCAATTTTCTGTATGCACTAGTAACATTTTTTTCCAATTGTGCACCTAGGGGTCATGCATTCTGCCCAAGCACCTCCAATGCGCTTTCCTACCCTAGTGCCTGTAACACATGTTGCAGTAAAAGTGCAGTTCACACGCACCTTTAGGTTGCCACAGCCTTACTGCGTGCTGTTGTGATACTTGTCTTAACTCTGTCATCTTCCAGGAATTGTTGTTTGGCCTGTGGCAAGTGTGATGCCTCATCTCCAGCGTCTGGACTCTGCTCTTCTAGGATGTCAGCTCCTGAGTTATACCTGGAGAGATTAACCCCCTTCTCTACACCAGAGGATGTGGTTAGTCAGGCCTTGCGTGCCTAAGGGCAGGAGGTGGTGGATGGTGCTGTGGGAAGGATAACCAGATCGTCGGAGGTTCCTGCGACCATGCTGTACGCCACTCCCTGACCTCTAGGGGATTGATGTTGACTGTGTTCCCAAGTGTAGGGGGGCTTATTTCCACAGGGAGAACTTCTGGAATCCAGATTCTCCTCCCTAGAATTATTTTCCATTTTACAACAGAGCTGGTCGTTCTGGCTTGGAAATTCAGAGCCAACGGCCCCTGGATGCCCCCGAGCGCAGTCTCGTGAGGGGCAGGCTGAAAATGGAAGCCCTGTTCGATTGCCTATGGTTAAGAATCCCTGGCAGATGGTGCCCCCTAGAGATAGGTATTAGCTGGGATTGGTCTGAGATTTGGACTGTGGCTTGGATTCAGAGGTCTGATGTGGATGAAGTACTCTTGCCTTTAGAGGATTATGTGGAGGCCAATGTTAACTGCCTGTTCCAGAAGAAGGAACTGGAGGGCATGGATTCTCAGGGTCTTATCCATCTTGAACTTGTCGGATTCTCCAGGCATGGAACAGGAACCGAAGATGCACTTCCCATTCCCAGGTACCAAACTATTCCCATTCCCAGAGGTAGTCAAAGGCCTGTGCAGTCAGAGTCTGATTCCCCCGACTCCCCACCTAATGATGTATAAGAAGATGCACACTTTCCCAGAGGAGGAGTACGTTGTGTAGTTTGATATATCTTGTTGTCTCCCCCCCCCCCTCGATGTAGTCCCTCTGTTGTCTTGTTGACCACTTTGACTGAAGGATAAGGTGGTATATAAAACTGATTAAATAAATAAATTTCCAAGGTGGATGCACAGGTCATGGCAGTTATCAGTCGGACCACCCTTACTGTGGAAGGCAGATTGTCCTTAAAGGATACTCTGGACTGAAAGGAGGATTTGTGTTGGAGAACCAGTTCGCTGTGGTGACTGCTATGCTTCTGATGCCATGTATAGCCTGATACACCTAGCGGCCAGGGATCGTGCCCTGTCGATGGTAACATGGCATTGGCTTGGCTCTGACAACTGGGCAGCGGACTCATCTTCCAAAGCCCTGTTGCCCTTCTAGCCTTAGAGAGATGTTCTCTTGGGTCCGCTTTGGAAAGCTAGTGATGAACCTGGGTGAAATGACATTTTACAGCCTGTGAAGCAGGAAGGAGCCCCTTTTCTGTCAGTCTCCGCCTGCTCCTTGTGAATGTGCTGGCTGGACTCCAGGGGTCTCAGGCCTCCCATCACTGCTGGCCTGGAAAGCCTTTCTTCCCCTCTGCTTATTGACTTTGGGCTCATTCTCAGTACTTTTGTGGAGCGCAAATGAATCCTGCAATTTAACCAAAGAGATATGACACTGTTTGCCCTTGCTAGATCTCAAGAAGAATGTGTACAGAGAGTAAGCTCTGCCGATTATTCTTGCAAGCACTATCTGCTGGCAGTGGACAACAGCCCTCTATATATCTTTCAGTAGTTCAGAGTTTTGTACCCACATTCACATCATAACACTGGTAAAAACTCCAAATTCTTCAGCAGCATCTCTTTTCACTATGGGCTGCACTATACAAATCTTGAACAGAGTTTCAGTGACTGTCCACCCAGGCTTCATGGCTGCATATATATGAGTAGTCCTGCTGGGCTTGTTGATCTTGGCTTCTATTCTGAGTCTACACTTTCTCCAGGAACAAGCAGGAATGCAGTCTTCACATATGGGTGATGTCAGTACCGACAGAGCTCGCGTGGGAACGCTCCCCAGCATCCACTAGGAAAGCCTTTGGGAACACTCCACTGCGCCTGCGTGCTTGCCTTCCCACCTTCCCAACTACTCAGTTCTTTGTTTTCCGCAGAGCCAGCAGGGCATGTTGTCCTGTTACCACCCAAAAACTTCTCTTTTTGGTGTAGAACATCATGCTTCTGCCTTCCCTCTGACACCAATCCCGATAATTCTTTTTTATTTTACATTTTTCTATTTCTTTTTTCTTGAAGACAAGTTTTTGAGGCATGGAAAAGCCAGCTAGTGGTTTTAAAAAATGTACCAAGTGTGCTGGTACCGTATCAGTTATGATAAACATGACATGTTTCTAAAATGTTTGGGGCTTGAACATCAACCCAGTTCTTGTCATTTGTGCCAGCAAATGACAAAGAGGCGCCTAAAGAACTGAGCCAGACAGTGCAGATCGTTGTTCGCGTTGGACTCTGTCAGTGGCTTCCATTTTTTTTGAGGGCATCGATTCCTCTCATGGGTCTCGGGTTTCTTTGAAGTTCAAACATAAAAGTAAGTCAAAGTCTCTGGCCACTCCAGAGGCATCAGCATCGAAGACTGATACTGAGACCAGGGAGAAGTCCCAGTGTAAACATCGCGACTCCCCTAGAGGTGCTTCCGATGCAGACTGGCCAGTCAAGCAACCCCAGCAGGAGATTCTGTCCTCCAGAGCACAAGAGGGGCTCCAGGACGCTCCTGAGGAATCAACCCTTGGAGATCTACCAGTTCCATGTTCTGGGATGGTGGCTCAGATCTCCGTGGGTGATTCCATCTTCTGCTGGCTCTTGAAAGGAGGTTGCAGCACCCCTGGCAGCCTCGTTTCCGATAACAATGAGAGCTCCAGGAGTGCAGGCTTCAGCAACAAGCCTACAGCCAGATGTATTAGCCCTGATATCAGTCCTCGAACCGGCATTGACAGAACCCCAGAGGGCAATACCATCGTTGGAACCAACCGAGACCCCTGTTATCCAACAGACTCGAACTGCCATGGCTGTCGGTTCTGATACTTCTGAGCATCAATATCGACATCGATCTACGACATCCATGAAGCATCGAGGTTGAACCCAAGACCGCCAATACTTTGCTTCCTACCAGACTCTGATTCTAGCTTTTTAGAATCCATTGAGAGATCACTCGATTCCTGAGAACTTCCAGACATCCCTTCGGACCCTTTGCTGACTCAGGAATGGCATCAGTCCCCACCAGAAGATATGGTCCACCAGGAAGAAACAGCACACTGCCACGTAAAAATGAGCAACAAACAGTACAAAGGCGTAGGCAGTATTGAAAACTCACAACTTTTTATTGGTCCTTATATAATGCAAGGAGGGCCAAACCCAACACAGGCCGTCTTTCGTAATATACTTCTTCAGGGGTGAGGCACACCAAAAAAACTATAAAAACATCAAAAAACAATTTAATAATAACTACCCAAATTATACATGTAATAAAAACATAAAACTAAAACCATCATTAAAAAATAAAAACATAAACACAAAAGAACCTTGCATATAAACCGCAACATAAAAATATAGTAATATATATAATAATAAATATATAACTAAAAAAATCAACAGCATAATAAGAATGTAAAAAATTATACCATATAAAAACATGTGACATATGATAAAATAATGTATGTACAAAAAGTACATATAAATTAGAAACAACATGAAAGATAATCTATTAAATAAACAAGCATAATAAAATATACAAAAACGCAAAACCAAATCATAAATGCTAAAACGGAGAAATGCAGGAGACGAAGGATAAAATTAATCATTCAAAAATAAGTAAATAAAATGATGCATCACGGAACACAAGGAGACACCTAGGTCATGTTCTTCTTTCATGGACAGAAGTACATCACCCTCTAAACTGTACTGCTCCCTTGGATTGTTGCAGCCCAAAAGCGTGACCCTACATTTTTTAGCATTAAATCTCAGCTGCCAAATTCTAGACTATTCTTCAAGCTTAGCTAGATCCCTCCTCATGTTATCTACACCTTCCTGGGTGTCTACTCTGTTGCAGATTTTGGTATCATCCGCAAAGAGGCAAACCTTACCCGACAGCCCTTCTGCAATATCACTAATAAAGATGTAAAAAGCATCGGACCAAGGACAGATCCCTGGGTCACTCCACTGGTAACCATCTCCTCTTCAGAGTGAACTCCATTTAGCTGTACCCATTGTCGCCTCCTACTCAACCAATTTGTAACCCAAGCAGTAACTTTAGGGTTCATCCCTAGGGTGCTCAGTTTGTTTGTAAGTCGCCTGTGCGGAACAGTGTCCAATGCTTTACTGAAATCTAAATACACCACATCTAGGGCTTTCCCTTGGTCCAACTCCCTGGTCACCCAGTCAAAGAAATCAATCAGATTTATCCTACAAGACCTGCCCCTGGTGAATCCATCCTGCCTCGGATCCTGCAATCCGTTGGACTCCAGAAACCTCACTATTTTCTCTTTCAGCAGCATTTTGAATAATTTACTCACCACCAACGTTAAACTAACCGGCCTGTAGTTTTCAACCACATCCTTACTTCCGCTTTTGTGTAAAGGGACCATATGTGCCTCTCCAGTCCTCTGGCACCACCCCTGACTCCAACGAGGCATTGAAAAGGTCAGTCATTGGAGCTGCTAAAACGTTCCCAAGTTCCTTCAGTATTCTTGGATGTATCCCATTTGTTCCAAATCGCTTTGTTCACTTTTAGTTTAACTAGTTCCTCACAAACACAGTGCGCTGAAAATCATTTGAGATGCCTCTTGCTTTTGTTCTGTTTATAGGTGTTTTCTGACGTCCTGCTCCCTGCCCTTCATCTGTGAACACAGAACAGAAATATTTGTTAAGCAATTCTGCTTTATATTCATCAGTTTCTACATATTCCTCCCCTTCACCCTGACAATACTACTTTTACCCTTCCTCCTCTCCCTAACATATCTTAAAAAGTTTTTTTCCCCCCCCCCCCCCCCCCCCCCCCATTTTATTGCATTGGCTATTTCTTTTTTTTTTCTATCTTTGCTTTCTTGACTACTTTGCCAGCCTCTCTAAGATTTTCCAAATATAGATGCCTGTCTTCCTCTCTCTGTGATCTCTTGTATTTCATGAAGGCCTCCTTCTTTTTCTTCACCTTTTCAGCTACCTCTTTTGAGAACCCATAAAAAAGCTTGTTACCTTTAAAATATCCCTTTTCAGTTGTGCCCACTGTTTTTCCACATCCCCCAGCTGTTCCCATCCTGCTAATGACTCCTTGAGGTATTGGTCCATCTTGACAAAGTTAGTTTTCCTGAAGTTTAAGACCCTCGCTTTTGAATGGATTTTTTCAGTCCTAGTCGTAAGACTGAACCACACCTTCTGGCACTGGATGCGAGATGATCTCGCACCATAACATCAGAAACACTTATCCATTGGTAAGCACCAAGTCTAGTATGGCCCCTTCATGGGTGGGTTCTGTTACTAGTTGCCTGAATACTTCTTCCTGTAAAGAATCCAGGATCTCCTTGCTTCTAGATGACACCGCAGCAGGGATGCACCAATCAACATTTGGCTTATTGAAATCCCCTATCAATAGCACTTCCCCTTTCCTGGCAATGCTGCGTATGTCTATTAAATCTCCGTCCACATCATCTTCGTGTGATGGAGGTCTGTGTATCACGCCAATGCAAATGGCTTTCTCTTTCCCTCTTTCTAATTTAACCCACACTGCCTCCTCTCGCCCTTTTAAGCCCTGTATTTCCATAGCTTTAATATTATTTCCTACCCTGTCCTTTCTGAATAACATATAGCCTGGTATAGTTATGTCCCAGTCATGGTTGTCCATGAACCATGTTTCTGTAACTGCCACTAAATCCAAGTCAGCCTCTTCCATTAAAGCCTCAACTTCTGGGATCTTATTTCCTATGCTACAGGCATTTATACACACTGCTTTCCAGATGTTGCCCCTTTTACCTATTTCTATAAAGGTATTTAATGTTTCACTTACCTGAGGGCTTTCTTTACCCATCCCCAATGAATCTAGTTTAAAGTCCTCTTCAGTAGATTAGCCAGTCTGTTACTGAAGACATGACAATAGACAGATGAACGCCATCTCTGCCCTCTGTAGCCCTTGGAACATCATCCCATGGTCCAGGAATCCAAAACGCTCTCTGACACCATCCACGCAACCATGCATTTATCTCCAGGATGCAAGCTTCTCTCTGCCCTGGCTTTTACCCTCAACAGGGAGGATTGAAGAGAACACCACCTACGCCCCTATCTGCTTCACCCTCTGAACCACAGCCATGAAGTCACTCTTGATATGCTCAGAGGGATACCTGGCAGTATCATTTGTGCCAACATGGATGAGCAATATTGGGTAATAATAGGCTGGATAAGTCTCAACAAACTTTCCATATCATCTTGGATTTTGGCACTTGGCAGACAGCATACCTCTCTGGACATCAAATCTGATCGACAGATGGATGCCTCAGTACCCCTCAGAAGAGAGTCACCAACCACCACTACCCTTTGCTTTCTAGTGGTTGATTCTGCAGCTTTGGGGTGCTTGAGCTCTGGTTCTTCCCTTTCCTGGGATGCTTCCGCCTCTTCCACTTCCAGGGCTGCATAATTGTTCTTCAGTTCAAGGACTTGTCCTTGACTCGTGTCCAACCTTGGTCCTTCTCTAAGCTCCCATTCTCACCTCTGCTGGAGAGCATGGATGTTTCAGAAAGCATCTCATCAATTGAATCTCATTGTCTTGAATGCTCCTCAGCCTTGCCACCTCTTCTCTGAGCTTCTCTACCTGTTTCCTTAGAGCTTCACCATGTAGGCATCCTGTACATGGAACCGGTCCTTCAGCTGGCATTGGAATCTCTGTCTGGGCAGAGGTTGACACTGTAATGGGGACACCAGCTTTGGCAATATGAATTTTTCCCAGCCATTGTTCAGTTGGTGGAGCTTTGGTACCTTGCTTTGAAATGGAGAGACCCTGTTAGGAATGCCTTAGAAGGTTCTGAAGACTTATGCAGTCCTCAGTTCTTTCACAGGCTTATCAGGCCCACTAACCCCCAGTGAGGTATGAGTGGCTTCAAAGAGCTGAGAAAAAGAGAAACATGCTTTGAAATGGAGAGATTCTGTGCATAGGATTCTACAGGATCTTATGCTCCGCATGTTAGAAGCCCTGGTTATGGTTCTGTCTGTTAGCAAGAGGCTCGATACCATGTGCCAAGTACTAGAGTGCCCATGCTTCCAAAAGTCTCAGCTCCCCCACCACTCAATGGTGGTGGAATCGGCGATGCACTACATAAAGAGCTCTAAGAACCATTCATCTATGTTATCTGGCAGAGACTCGAGGACACTCGATGTCTTTGGCGTCAGTGCTTCCAAGCATGCATGTTGGCCTTCAGAATAAACTCTTACATGCTGTACTTGGGCATGTTTCTGAAGGATGTTACTGGGGATCTGGAGACTTTCGTCCCCATGTTTCCTGAGGATAAGTGGAGTACATTCCAGACGCTCATCAAGCAAGGCCAAAATACTTCTAAGTTTCTTACCAGGAACTCTTTTGATGCCTTTGAATCAACAAGCAGAGCTTCAGCAATCTGCATTGGGTTTGTAGAATGACCTGGTTATAGGCATCAGATATCGAGCAATGGGTCCAAGATAAACTGGCCAATATCCCATGTACTGGAAAAAACATTTTTGGCAAAGATTGTAGAGAAAAAGCATTAAAGATTGAGACAGATGATCTCACCCTAAAACGCCTTTCCAGAAAAACAGCTGACCCATTCAAGAGGAAGGCTCTTCCCAAGAAATTCTTCTGCTGCCTATCAGCCTCAGCAGAGACAACAGGGCCCTTGCCAGCCCAAGAAGCTCAAGGCTCCTAAGCCTCATCCAGCTGCACAGGCATAGCATGCACCTGGTTTTTGACTCCTTCCTAGAGAGCATTGGCAGTCTGCCTCTGGAGGGTCCCCAGCCCCTCCACATATCCGGCAGAATTTGTAACTATGCCCACAGGTGGCATCTCATAACATCAGAGCAGTGGACACTCCAGATTGTCCAAAGGTGTTACCAGCTTCACTTCAAAACCTTACTCCCCGGGGAGCGTGTGTGGAGGTGAGCTGCTGCTCGAGTGTGCACCGCGTCTTCCCTGCTTGTTGCAGGCAGGTGGGACTTCCCGGATCATCAACGTGATGCGGCGCCTGGTCCCGACGTCATCTCCGGGGCCTTAAAGGAAGGAAGCTTGAGTTGCACATCGGGAGCATGTGTGGAGGTGAGCTGCTGCCCGAGTGTGCACCGTGTCTTCCCTGCTTATTGCAGGTAGGTGGGCCCGGATCATCAACGTGACCCAGCGCCTGGTCCCGATGTCATCTCCAGGGTCTTAAGTTGCAGCCTACACCACGGTGTTGCAGTCGCACTCTGAAGGGGCACGTCTAAAGGGGCTTGTTGAACCCCTTTTGCGCCCCTTCGGTGCACGAGGAGCAGTGGAGTTGGAGCCCTGGAATGGGCAAGCGCAAAAAGAGAATAAATGTGAGTACTGTTAATCCTGTTAAGTCTGTGAAAGTAACTGGTCCTATGGATAGGCATCTGGTTTTCTGCGTCTGGAAATGAAGAGCTCCCTATTGCTGTTTCCAGATCTCCACTCCCTTTAGATAGCTCCTCTTCTTCATTGTGGGTTTCTAACTCTGCCCCACTTGCTAGTGAGGAGGCTATCCATCCAGTGACTTCTTCACCGATGGTGGAGGAACAGTCCCAGCATTTGGACGTGGCATCTCCAGTGGTTTCCTCTGGGTCTCTGTCTGACATTGTGGCGGTTCCGTTGCCACATGTTCTTCAGGTCCCGGAAGTTTTCATCAGGGCTCAACAGGACGGTTATTCCAGTTTGCCTGTGGACATTCAGAATATTTCTTTGATGGACATTTGATGTGTTCTTTCACGCATAGAAGTCTCCTTGTCTTCTGTTGTAACCCAATTCTCTGATTTTTCAAGAGACTCTGTGGCTAAGTTGGCCCAACATGATCTTCAGATTGCTGCCTTAGATAATAAGTGCCAGAAGTTAGATGCTCAATGTACTTCGTTACAGTCTACTAATTTGTCATTTATTAAGGATAGTCTTATATTGCATACTCAACAAGAAATGCTTGAAAATAATCTGCGAGCAGTGAATGTTAGGTGTTTGAATTTTCCTCATACTCGTTTATTATCTCTGCAGATTTTATTTGATAAGTATTTGATAGAAATCTTGGGGTATCAAATTAATACTAAACCTCTTATTACTAAAATGTATTATTTGCCCCAGTCGGGTTTGGCTGCCGCTCCGTTGTCTTCTTTAGATGTCTTCTTTAGATTCCTTAGATGTGTCTAACTTTATTGAATCATCTCAGGATATGATTCCTACGAGATCTACCCTTCTTGTATCTTTTTCATCTGAGGCTGACACAAACACAGTTATGCGACTTTATTTTCAGAATAAGAATACTGATTTTTGTGGGGGGAAAATTAATGTTTCCCGATGTGTCCTGGCAAACTCAATCCAGATGCAGAGCCTTTTTGGCTTTAAAGCCACGGGTCTTAGCTGCTGGTGCAACTTTTTTCCTTAAGTTTCCCTGCAAATGCCGGGTCACTATCGGGGGCACTAAGTATGTTTTTGCTGAAGTTACCTCTTTGGAAATGTTTCTAATAAATCAGGCTCCACAGGTATAATATGAGTGTTGTATTGCTTTGCTAGATTTTGTACATTAGCAATGTTAGTAATAATTAGAGTTTAGTTTAGTATTAGGGCATCCATGCATGTGCTCCCCTGGATGTGGACTATTGGATTTACCTTTCTCCAGGACCAAGCAGGAAGTCAGTCCTCACTTATGGGTGACGTCGGCGCCGACGGAGCCCTCGCGGAGCAATTTTCCCCAGCTTTCAAAGAAAGCCTTTGGGAATTGCAGCGCGCATGCGCGGTCCTCTTCCCGCCCAAGGGTGCCATCTTAGCCAGTCTTCTTTTTTCCGTGGAGCCCTACAGACGTCCCCGTCTTGTCCCCGCGAAAAAGTTGATTTTCTTCATTATTTTATCCTTTTTCCTTCGGTTCGACGCCGATCTTTTTCCCGCCCGGACTCGCGACGCCGGTCACGAGTCCTCTTACTTTTTTCGGTTTTTTCTGACTTTGTCAGCTTTCGTTTTCGATTTTTCCCTGGCAGCCCGGTCCTTTGACCTCGCAGGGGCCCTTTTTCCCCCGATGGCTGCCAGTGGGTTTAAGCGGTGTGGTCAGTGTGACCGAAATATGTCACTAACTGACACACACGACTTTTGCCTCCGCTGCCTGGGCCCGGATCATGAGGAAATGATCTGTGGGCCCGGCAGCAAAATGTCCTCAAAGGCGTTGAGAAGTCGGCGGCATCAGCGTGAGAGAATCTTCGCTGACCCCAGCCGTACCCGGACCTCGTCGGAGGCCTCCGCGTCGAAAGGCTCCAGCTCGGACCGTCGCCGGAGTTCCTCCGACCGGGGTTCTCCCTCCGGGGACCATCGTCGGAAGGTGAAACCCGCGAGGGCGGCGTCGGTGGACGCTCCTGGTTCCGCGAGGGCCAGGTCGCATAGCCCCGACAGCCGCCCCGGGTCCTTGGAGAAGGAACACATCCCGAAGCGACCTCGCCTGGAGTCGGAGATGCCTGCTCGGGTAAGTCCTGTGGTCCTTCTGGACTCGCCTCCGCGACAGCCGACGTCGGGCCCGACGCCGTCGGGGCCCGAGTCGGGGGCTGCTGGGTCACCTGAGCTCGGACTCAGGTTGACGGCCTTGGAGAGCAGACTGTCTGCCTTCATGGACCAGCAGAGGGCACTGCTCGCTGGCCTCGCTGGCGCCGCTGCCCCGACCGCCGGGACGTCGACGTCCAAGTCGACCCCGGAGACCGAGCCGATCCTCGAGTCGATGAGAACTCGAGTCGATCCTCGGTCGAGGTCACCCTCGGCCTCCCGTTCGGGACCGAGGTCGCCGACGCCGACTCCCTCGGCGTCGGGGCGGCTGGCGCCGCGCCCTGCCCGGGCCGACCCCACCGAGTCCTCGTCGGAGTCGGTCTGGGAGTCTGAGGAGGAAGAGTCGCCTGATTCTTTCCGGACTCGGTGTGTCCCATCGGACTCACCGGAGTCCGAGCCTCGGAAGCAGTCCCCCCCGGAGGATGCCCGGTTCTCGGACTTCGTTAGGGATATGGCCAAGGCTTTGGCCTTCCCTGCGGATCCCGAGGAGGAGCCTCGAGCCGAAGAGCTCGACGCCCTCCAGTATGACTCTCCCGCGAGGGAACACTTTACTGTACCGGTTCCTCCTATGCTGGAACGACTACTCTTCCGCATGTGGGAGAGTCCGGCCTCCTCGCCGGTCCTGAGCAAGCGGGTCGATTCTATCTATCGAGTCCGCAAGAGCCCTGGCTTTCAAAAGGCACAGCTGCCACACCATTCCATGGTAGTGGAATCGGCCATGCATCGTCTTAAGAGCCAGAAGATGCACTCCTCGGTGCCTCCTGGCAGGGAGGCCCGTAACCTGGATGGCCTTGGCAAGAAGTGTTTCCAGGGCTCTATGCTCGCATGTCGTGTCCAGACTTACCAGCTATACATGGGCATGTATCTCCGGGATCTGGCTAAAGAGCTAGCCGGATTCTCCGCTGGTTTGTCCGAGGAACCCTTGCGGAGGTTCCTAGCCTTGTCCACTGGCATTCGGGAATGCTCAAAGTTCATGTCCCGAGCAGCCTATGATGGCTTTGAAGCATCGGCTCGAGTGGCCGCAGCCGGCATCGGTGCCCGCCGACAGGCTTGGCTTCAGTCGTCAGACCTTGAGCCCTGGGTGCAGGACAAGTTGGTCGATGTCCCCTGCCGAGGCGAAAACCTCTTTGGCAAGCCCATGGCGGAAAAGGCTGCACAAATTGAGACTGAGACTCTCACCAGGACCAGGCTTTCTAGGAAGACCTCCGCCCCTTCCCAGAAAAAGAAGGGCTCGGGGAAAAAGTCCTTTTACCCGAGGAAGGCGGCTGCCTACAAACAATACCCCCATTATCAGGCCCCTGCAGCTCCCCAACAGGGCCAGCAGGCCAAGGGACGGGGTAACAGGTCCCGTAGGCAGCAAGCCCCCAAGCCTGCACCACCAGCCCCTGCTCAGCAGGGTGGGGTTTTTTGACTCGCAAAGCATAGCCTCTCCCCCCCCGCTGGTTCCTCCCAGCACCGGAGGCCGGCTGGTTCACTTCGCCCACAGGTGGTCCAGCATCACCGCAGATGCCTGGGTGCTCCAAGTCGTGCGAGAAGGCTATCTTCTCCACTTCCACCAGGTCCCTCCCTCCTATTTTCCGGGAGAACCTCCACGACCCCCTCTGCACAGGGAATTACTCCTTCAGGAGTTGGCAGGTCTTCTGCAGGAACAGGCGGTGGAACCGGTGCCACACCACCTGAGAGGTCAAGGCTTTTATTCCAGGTATTTTCTAATACCAAAGAGAACAGGAGGCCTCAGACCCATCCTGGACTTGCGCAACCTCAACAAGTTCCTTGTGCGGGAGAAGTTCAAAATGCTTACCCTTGGAATCCTTCTGCCCTACCTCCAGCAGGGAGATTGGCTATGCTCCTTGGATCTAAAGGATGCCTACACGCACATCCTCATCCACCCAAGCCACCGCCAATACCTAAGGTTTGTGGTGGCAGGAAATCATTACCAGTACAGAGTACTGCCCTTTGGCCTGTCCTCCGCACCGCGAGTCTTCACAAAATGTCTCGCGGTGGTGGCGGCCCATCTCCGGCTTCACGGCCTCTATGTCTTTCCGTACCTCGACGACTGGCTCATCAGAGCGGCGTCCGCTCCGGAGGTCACCAGCGCCACACGCCGCACGGTGACTCTTCTGCAGTACTTGGGCTTTGTTATAAATTTCGCAAAGTCCACTTTGCTCCCCTCACAGGATCTCGAGTTCATCGGCGCAAGGCTCCACACTCCTCAGGCACGAGCGTACCTACCGCTCGACAGGGCTCAACGGCTCATGGACCTAGCCGACCGTTTTCGCAGCCAGCCCCTGGTCTCCGCCAGGCGCTTCCTGAGACTGCTCGGCCATATGGCTTCCACCGTCCATGTGACCCCCAATGCCCGCCTGAATATGCGGCCTGCTCAATGGTGTCTCCGCCAGCAGTGGCGACAAGCCACAGGCGGCCTAGCAGACCTAGTGCGCGTCTCCGAGCCGCTGATCTCGTCTCTCCGGTGGTGGCTTCGGCAGCCGAACCTGATATTCGGAATGCCTTTCCAGTCACCTCAGCCGACCCGGGTGCTGACCACGGATGCATCCCTCCTGGGCTGGGGAGCACATTGTCAAGGGGCACGTACTCAGGGCCTCTGGACCACGTGGGAGTCTGCTCAGCAGATCAACTTCCTGGAGCTCAGGGCGATCCGCCTGGCTCTCAAGGCTTTCTCCCACCTGACTTCCCACCAGTCCGTCCTTGTCCAGACGGACAATCAAGTTGCCATGTTCTACGTGAACAAGCAGGGGGGCACGGGCTCCTTCCTCCTCTGCCGGGAGGCACAGAAGCTCTGCTCTTGGGCCGTCAGTCACGGCATTCTCCTCAAGGCAGTTTATCTCCCGGGCCAAGAGAATTGCCTGGCGGACAAACTCAGCAGGATCCTCCAGCCGCACGAGTGGCGTCTGGATCCCTTGGTAGTTCAGAAGCTCTTCCTAAAGTGGGGCCTCCCCACGGTGGATCTCTTTGCCAGTCCTCACAACCGGCAGCTTCCTCGCTTCTGCTCTCGTCAGCCACACCCCCTTCGGGTTGCGGCGGACGCTTTTCTAATTTCATGGTCGGGGAGCCTTCTGTACGCTTTCCCTCCCATCCCGCTAGTCTCTCGGACTCTTTTCAAGGTTCTCCGAGACAAAGCCTTCATGATCCTGGTGGCCCCTCGCTGGCCCAGACAGCCGTGGTTTCCGCTCCTACTGCAATTAGCGGTGGAGGATCCATTCCCTCTGGGGGTACAACCGGATCTCCTCACTCAGGATCAGGGGTCTCTAATACACCCCAACCTCAGGTCTCTCAACCTCATGGCCTGGCTGCTGAGAGGGTAGTCCTTGCTCCCCTTCTCCTGCCGGCAGAGGTGGAGGAGGTCGTCTTAGCTTCGCGACGGCCTTCTACCCGCAAATGCTACGCCCTTAAATGGCGTCGCTTTGCCGTCTGGTGTACCCAACAGTCTCAGGATCCCTTCTCCTGCCCGGTGTCGGTGATCTTACAGTACTTGCTACACCTCTCTAATCTGGGACTTAAGTCCAACTCCGTCAAAGTTCACCTCAGTGCTCTTTCGGCACATCATGTGCCGGTGGACGGTAGACCTCTCTCCAGCGACCCTCTCGTAGCGAGGTTTCTCCGAGGTCTCCTTCTACTTAAACCACCTCTGCGCCCGCCAGCGCCTGACTGGGACCTGAATGTGGTTTTGCAGCGGATCACCTGTCCGCCTTTTGAACCTATGGCTACCTGTTCTCTCCGTTTTCTGTCTTGGAAAACACTGTTCTTGATAGCCCTCACTTCCGCTAGACGCGTAAGTGAATTGCAGGCCCTCGTGTCGGATCCCCCTTACACTCGGTTCTACAAAAATAGGGTAGTCCTACGGACTCACCCAAAATTTCTTCCAAAAGTGGTCTCCCCTTTTCACATCAATCAGGAGGTGGTACTTCCAACCTTCTTTCCCAGACCACACTCCAGCCGAGCTGAAACGGTCCTCCATACCCTGGACTGTAGAAGGGCTTTGAACTTCTACCTTGACCGTACGCGGGAGCACCGTAAAGCTGCTCAGCTTTTTGTGTCTTTTGACCCCAATAAATTGGGGCTCCCGGTCTCCAAGCGTACTCTGTCCATCTGGGTTGCGGACTGTATCTCTTGGGCTTATGGGGCAGCCGGACTCTCCTTAGAAAGTCGAGTCACGGCTCATTGCGTTCGGGCAAAGGCTACGTCAGTGGCTTACCTCCGCTCTGTTCCGCTGGCAGACATCTGCCGGGCCGCTACTTGGTCTTCGAGCCAGACTTTTGCGGTCCATTACTGTCTCGAGAGGGAGTCCCGCAGGGACAGTGCTTTCGGACAGGCAGTCCTCCGTAATCTCTTTGAGGTCTGAGCAACTCCTACCCTCCATCCCGGATGTGGGCTACCGGTGGGTGATAATTCAGCGAAGATTCTTTCCTTCTGTGCTGCTGAGCTAGAGGGAGCTCATTTTTGTGCTTAGGGTCTCCGGTAGCCTTGAGCTTGGGAGTCCCATAAGTGAGGACTGACTTCCTGCTTGGTCCTGGAGAAA
The DNA here is from genome assembly GCA_033557465.1 of Ichthyophis bannanicus. Lineage (NCBI taxonomy): Eukaryota > Metazoa > Chordata > Amphibia > Gymnophiona > Ichthyophiidae > Ichthyophis > Ichthyophis bannanicus. The sequence continues at coordinate 420,832,566 of CM066031.1, read as the reverse complement.
GCGTAGTTACTCACCTGTAACAGGTGTTCTCCAGGAGCAGCAGGAATCAGTCCTCACTACCCTCCCTCCTCCCCTTGGAGTTGCAATCGTCTGCTTATGTTCTTTTTGCAAATTTTTTATGCTGTCTTTTTTTTAGCTATGTCATCTGACTGGCTAAGATGGCACCCTTGGGCGGGAAGAGGACCGCGCATGCGCGCTGCAATTCCCAAAGGCTTTCTTTGAAAGCTGGGGAAAATTGCTCCGCGAGGGCTCCGTCGGCGCCGACGTCACCCATAAGTGAGGACTGATTCCTGCTGCTCCTGGAGAACACCTGTTACAGGTGAGTAACTACGCTTTTTCTTCTTTTATAATGTGTATTGTATAAATTTGGAATTTATTAATAAAAATTAAATTCTAAAGGAAAAAAAAAAACCTTACCCCCCACCAGCTTCACAGGGGACTATCCCACTCAACCCCTTCAAAGCACTCTTAAAAGAAGAGGTGACCACCCTGTTCTCCCAAGGTGCCATAGAAAGAGTTCCTCCTCCTCAAGAAAGGATGGTCTTCTACTCTCTATATTTTCTCATTCAAAAGAAAACAGGAGGATTCAGGCCCATTTTGGATCTCAGAGACCTAAACAAATTCAAAGTCTGAGAAAAATTCAAAACGATTTCTCTAGGAACTCTTCTTCCATACCTCCAGCGATGAGATTGGCTATGTTCTCTAGACCTAAAAGAGGCGTACACACATTTACTGATCCATCACTCACAGAGACAGTATCTTTGCTTCATGTTTTAAGGAAACCAATATCAATACAGGATTCTCCCCTTTGGTCTAACCTCTGCCCCAAGAGTCTTCACAAAATGTCGCTGCCTACCTTTGCACCTTGGGGGTATTCATCTTCCCTTACTTAGATAACTGTCTGATCAGGGGAGACTTCCCTCAGGAGGTAAGACTCTCCCTTCATCATCCCATCACGGTGCTCCAACACCTGGACTTTAACATAAACTTCCCAAAGTCTCATCTCGCTCCAGTCTAATGACTGGAGTTCATTGGCGCACTCTTAGACACTCAACAGGCCCAAGCTTTCCTTCCACAGGATTGCTGTGCCCACCTCATCAAGCTGGCAAAGGGGGTGCCAAAGCAAAGCCAAGTAACAGCTCGAGAGATGCTACGGCTATTTAGGACACATGGCCTCCACGGTCCATATCTTCCCCTACCCTCAAATACACATGCAACAAGCGCAATGGATTCTGTCTTTTCAGTGGACGCAAGCAAAGGGGCTTCTCTTTGGTAACAGCTTAATCTTTCTCTTTGTTACACTGTTTTCAGCACAAAACAGTATAGTAGTAAAGGATCAATTAATCTCTTGCATGGGGTAAATTTATTTACCTATTGAATCTACCTCAATCAGTGATACTAATTTAGTTAATCATTCTTGGTGTTTGTGGTGTTAGGAGGCAGTACCTTTGCTTTACTTATTCCACTAGCTACAAGACATTTGTTTTATACTTCCAATTAATAATGTCAGTTCTGCAGGGGTCATTCCATAATGACAACTGAAACACACAACATAAGAATTTAAGACTATGCCTCCAATAGACTTGCATGGTAGCTTAAAATAGACTGGGAGAGCTGTCTGCGTTCTCTCTGCATACATTGCTACTCTATAGTCTGTTACTCTTTCATGAAAGTGTGTGTACCGTGATTTTCAGTTAATCTACTAACATAAAGAATAAAACATTATAACACACATTTACCATCTTTGTTTGTTTAATTTACTTGTTAGAATGAAGTTGTATTATTCATTATTTATGACTTGTAAAATATATTAGCTAAATACATAATTAACATTTTTTTTCTTTTATATTACCCAAATCACTATACTTCTTGCAAAATAAGGAACACACAAGTATTGTATTGTCTGTCTTGTTTAGATTGTAAGTTTTGACGAGCAGAGACTGTCTTTCTACATGTATATGTACAGTGTTGTGTAAGCCTTGTAGCACTATATAAATGATTAATAGTAGTAGTATTAATCGTTTTAGTGGAATTTTTCCCTCCCTCCATCACAGTTGTCAAATCCAGGATCTTTGTAAAATAATCTTAAACATAAGTCTGCATGATCATGAGATTATCTTTCAATAACACTGCTGCTAAGAGTTGTTCTTTTTCTATATATCTAGGGAAAAAGAATTAGCAGCATTCATTCTATACTTTAACTGTGTTCTATTTTAATATCCTCCCTGAAAACTTTAACAGTAACCTCTCTAACAAGGCATGCAGGTATCTGGCAAGAAGGAATTTTCTGATGCCCTTGAACTGTGCAATTATGTCTCTCTAACAGAGCTACTCTAAACATACAGTCCTGCCTTATTTGTTCCTCCAAACTGTTCTGTGCTGTTTCCTTCTATCAAGTTCCACAGCAGTGTAAATCCCTCTTCCCAATCCATTGAATCAGAGAATCCATTTCATACTACAGTACACACCCATACAGGTAGGAAGAGAAAACACTAGCTGTGCACGTTACAGCTGCAGATCAATCATAAAGTCTCATTTTCCCCTTTATATATTCATTAAACTAATACATCACTTCACATCATTAGATTATCTTCACCAGTTTACTGTCTGTTAAAAATTCTTCTTTCACTATTAATAGCCTATCCCACTTCTCACAGCAATTTCTCATCACTTGTATCATATCACCAACTATATACAAAGACCTTTCTTCATGCCATACTATTGTATGTTTATAGAATAAGGCTTCTAAATCTTAGTGCTGCTTTTAAGTGAACTGCAGGTGGAAGATATAAATTTATATCTACCCATTCCAAATAACAACTGTCTACATATGTCCTAATTAACATTAAACATTCAATATAACTAAAATCCTTACGATATGAAAATTATTCTTTCAAAACATTTTATAATAGCAATCACAATAAAAAGAAGTATCCCCCAGGCATATCTAAACTCTATACACATGGAGGCCGATTCCGTAGTGTGCACGCCTGGGCCGTCTGAATGCCTACAACTTGGACGGGGTCAAGTTGGATCCGATTTCACAACCGTGGGATCTGTACGCACATGTGATTGCAGAATCGGGCAGTAAGATGGCCCAGCATGCACCCGATTCTGTGGTGGGAAATGTCTTGGAGGCTGCCCGTCCAGACCGCACAACACTCTGAGTGGTGTGCTGGTGCAGTGGCATCCCATCGCCATGACACTGGCACATCTAACCGGAGTTTCAGAATACTTGGAGTGAAAGCGGCCCTGGCACATCGCTCTCCGACCATTAATTGGGGCCCCCAAGGCCTAGATCGGATAGCAGGTGCTGTACCGTGGTGGCCCGCAAACACCAAAGTGCCTGGCACTTATTCCATTGGGGTGGAATAAGCCAGGTGTTTAACTTGGTGCTGGGGAACATACAGACTATCACTATGGTCCTCTTTTCTGAGCGGTTACTTCAGTGTAATGAATCAAACAAAAATACGCTCAACATGAGGTTTCAGTTGTAGGATACGTGTGCAGCATCGTTGTAAAGAATATAAAGACGGAAAACAGATCCCCTGAAGAACCTCATTTGTAGGGAAACGCATGGGCGCCTGAATAGTGGCGTACACATGGGCGCCTGAATAGTGGCGTAGGGAAAAGGAACGATGAAGGAGCAGAAATATTTTGAAAGAAGTTAAGTACTTCCTTCTCAGTTCCAGAGTTATAAAACCGTCAGATGTTTATGTAAAATAAAGGTCATTGATGTCAACTTGCACACTATCAGGGCACATATATGTGTCGGGGGAATAGTGCAAATAGGTTGTCTGAGACCTCTTGATGAGAAAGTATATTAGTAATTACACAAGACCATACCACTGTTTTATGTTGAGTGTATTTTTGTTTGATTCGTTACACTGGGGGAACATACAGAGGCATGACGAGAATGGCCTCTGTACGTCCTAGTAGCTGGCCCTTCCCCCACCTCAGCACCGCCCCTTCCCAACCCTGTCTAGTGCTCCCTACACAAATGCTGTGTATATGTGGGGAGCACTGGTGTTAGAATCAGCTTCGGAAGCTGAGCACAGGTTGGACGTCCGACCCATACATCCAACTGCGCTATTCACTGTTTGGAATCCTGGCCTAAGGGTTTAGTAAGAGCAATAAGTACAAGAAATCGAACACTAGTAATATCAAGTAAGAGAGCACTTTCCATAACTTCAGAAGAAATACCTGATCTGGAAAAAAACTAATTTGAATCTACCATATAAGGAAAATCACAATATTGAAATTATTACTTAAACTGAGGGGGGTTTAAGACTTAGGTTATTAGTGTCTAAAACAAACAAAAATCAGTATGTACTGTTGTCTTTCTTACAGTGCTACAACATATATCTATTTTTTTTACTTAGTACTTCCCCTGAAACTGAGATCAGGAAAGCTTTCAAAACAAAGTGCACTTCTTACCTAGAAACCAAAATGTATAACTCAAATACAGAAAAACAACTGAAATTACCTTAAGACCCAAGAGTGAAACAACTAAAACAAGACAAATCTGTGCAGTCTTTATACATTACTGACCAGCAGTGATAAGAAAACAAACGTTTCAAATATCAACTTGCAAGTCTAGCGAAATAAGGTCTTGACCTACTAAAGAAAAATATCAGCATATGAAAAAAAACACAAAAACTACTAATTACCAAGTTAAAGCCAAGCTGTTTAAATTTTTTACAACTGGAAAATATCCTTTTAAAAGGATGATGTAAGGAAAGCAAACAAATGAATCATTATACACTTTCTCTTCTAATATAAATAATTTAGGTTAGGGTCTTGGGCCTCATCTTTTTGTTTTTCTAGAGATGTTTCATGTGCCATTGTCTCTCACCATGTAAGGACTGCTCAGGACTAGTGTGCAGTCCCCCTAAATTATTGCCTACCATTTCATACTTCAAGCAATGCAGTTTCTCTGAAAATGTCCCCCCCCCCCCCCCCCCCGCTTCCAGGAAACTGTAGTGCGTCATCACCACTAGTCATTGAGTGGCATCATGCAACAGAGTTTATAGCAACATCACTATGTTTATCATGCATACAATAAGATGGGCTGCCTTTCTTAAACATTAAAGCCCATGTCTTCCATATCGTCTCTCTGGGCCAGTCCAGGGTACGTTAGGGTTGTCAATCCCCTTCAGCAGCTGAGGACTGAAAACTCCAAGTTTTGCTGACAGCCTAAGCCACTCCCCCTGGTGTCAGTTCTCCAGTCTTTTCAGTCCTCAGCAGCTGAATAGGACGTCTGTCTGACAGTCTCCCTGGTGTGCAACATATTGCTTTTATTATTTCTTTTGTCCTGTGAATTAGTAGTTTATGGGCTCTAGCTGGGCTGATTCTGCTATATTTCCTGGTGTGATCGCTGAAGCCAGTTGGTAAAAGAAAAAAACAGAACAAGTGGATGCTCCGGCGCTGCCGATTTGGGGCAGCGGCATAAGGCAGAGCCTGCTTTCATGTTAAGGGGGTCTACGATGCCGGAGTATTGGTCCTGGGAGCCCCAGTAACCATACTCCTTGAAAGGCAGCCGTGTTTCTATCACCGCTAGCAGCGGATCGATCAGCACACGGTCCTGAGCTGTGCCGGTAAGTTAGAGGCTCTCCTCTTAGCGTCGGGGTTTCCCTTCTTAGGCCGGGGGCACTTCGTTCGTATTGGGAAGTCTTCTGCGGACCGGGGAGTCTGGGCACTCGCAGGAGACGTCTGGTTCTGTTGTTTTCTTCGGTATAGCGTAGGCTTCTTATTTCTCGGCGGTTTCCTCGCGGATCGCAGGCACATGGAAGGCAAGACGGTTTTAGACGCAGAGAAGTCTCTCCTCTCCTCGGAAAAGGCGGGAACGGCGGCCATTTTGTTGGAGCCGGCCGTTGCTCCTGCGGAGCACCATAAGCAGGGTAAAAAGAGGGCGAAATCTAGTAAAGACTCTGCGGCTGCGGTTAAGCCCTTACAGAAACTGCCTGAGGCTCAGGAGAGTGTTTCTGCTTTCTTTTCATCAGAGTTTATTTTGGCAGTGCATAAAGCTTTTCTTTTAAAGTCTTCTCAAGCAAGCTCTTCTGTTCCCATTTCTGATTTGTCATCGGTGCCTATTTCTGCAGACAATACCTTGGACCCGGGGGAGGGTACTTCTCATGAGTGTCCGAGGCCTGAGTCCGATTTAGGGACTGGAGTAGAGCAGGTATCGCAGCCTCGGGGTTTGGAGGACGGGGAGATCCTCTCAGAGGTATGCTTGGACCCCTGGCTGGCGGAGCTTGAGGATGGTGAATTGCTGCCAGGTGAGGATCCTAATGTTTTTAGGGTTTTTCGCAAGGATGAACTGGGGGCGCTTATTGCTCAATCCTTGGGGGCTCTCAACTTGACGGTGCCCGCAGTATCTCAGGACCCTCTGGAGGATCCGTTGTTACAGGGATTTAAGGCAGAACAGCGCTGTTTTCCAGTGCATCGCGTCATAAAGCAAATGATTGAGTCTTAATGGGAGTTTCCAGAGGCCACGCTGCGGGGTAGTCGGGCCTTGGAACGCCTATATCCTGTTCCACAGGAGGAGCGGGACTTATTGAAAATGCCTAGAGTGGATGCCTTAGTGTCAGCGGTAACGAAGAAGACAACGATTCCAGTGGAAGGCGGAGCGGCTCTTAAGGACCTTCAAGATCGTAAGCTGGAGGGGCTCCTGAAACAGGCCTTCGATGCCGTAGCTCTCTCGCTGCAGGCTTCTATTTGTGGTGCTTATGTCTCTAGAGCATCCATCCGCTGGCTGCAAAGCAAAGGTAATGCTGATCCCGGGGAAGGGTCTGCGGCAGAGGGAGCTAAGTTGGAGTCGGCAGCGGCTTACATGGCGGATGCTTTTTATGACTTGGTTCCAATTGCCACTAAATCCATGGCTTCGCTGGTCGTGGCTAGGCGTTTTCTTTGGTTACGGAATTGGCCGGCGGACACCTCCTCCAAGTCTAGGCTCAGTAAACTTCCTTATTAAGGGTAAGCTACTCTTTGGAGAAGCCTTGGAGAAGATTGTTAAGGATCTCGGGGACTCCAAGGGGGGTCGGCTGCCGGAGGATCGCCCAAATAGGGGGGCTGCGGGGCAGCGGGGACAAGGTAGAGATTCTCGGAGGTTCCGAGGAGCCCGGTTTTCTCCCTATCCCAGGGGCCGTTTCGGGTCTCGGGGGCAGTCCTTCGCGGAGCCAGAGGTTTCGGCAGAGGATATTTCAATTCCCAGCAGGCCTCCGCTAAAAAGACACAATGAAGTTCGGCTGGTCCAGCCAGAGACTCCTGTGGGAGGTCGCTTGCAGAAATTTTTTTCAGCCTGGACCGCTATCACTTCGGACAAATAGGTACTAGAGATTATTCGAGATGGGTATGCGCTAGAGTTCGCTTCTCCCTTAGTTGACGCCTTCCTAGAGTCTCCATGTGGTCTGGGACCGAAGAGGCAGGCCATCGCCAACACGCTGGAATGCTTGTTAGTCCTACAGGCAGTGGTTCCCGTTCCTCCCGACCAGTGCGGCTTCGGTCGATACTCTATTTATTTTGTGGTTCCCAAGAAAGAGGGGTCTTTTCGGCCAATCCTCGATCTCAAGCAGGTAAATCGCGCGTTGCGAGTCTCGCATTTTCGGATGGAGACGCTGAGATCCGTCATTCGAGCGGTGCGTCCCGGCGAGTGGCTTTCCGCCATAGACCTTACGGAAGCTTACCTACATATTCCGATCCGAGTGGAACATCAGCAATTTTTGAGGTTTGCGGTTCCTATGGGCCACTTCCAGTTCCGGGCTTTGCCGTTCGGTCTGGCGACGGCTCCTCGCACTTTCACAAAGGTGATGGTCATGGTTGTGGTGGCCTTACGGAAGGAGGTGGTCAGGGTACATCCCTACCTCGACGACTGGTTGATCAGGGCCGATTCGCTCTCGGACTCGGTCGCGGCAACGGCTCGCGTAGTGCAGGTGCTGGAGCAGCTCGGGTCATCAACCGGGCGAAAAGTCATTTGCTCTCGGTGCAACAGCTTACTTACTTCGGGGCCTTCTTCGATACGGAACGGGGGCGGTATTCCTGCCAGAGGGCAGAGTGCTAAAGCTCCTGCGACAGCTTCGGGCGTTTTTGCAACTCCGGGTTCCTTCGGTGTGGACCTACTTGCAACTTTTGGGTTGCATGGCGGCGGCCTTGGATCTCGTTCCATGGGCCAGAGCGCACATGCATCCTCTTCAACAAACATTGCTCTCCAGGTGGTCTCCACAGCATCATCCTCTCTCTCAGCGGTTGGTCTGTCCGGAGAGGGTGCGTCACAGTCTACTCTGGTGGATGGATATCAAGCATCTTCGGGCCGGAGTTCCTTTGCGGGATCCGCAGTGGGTGCTGGTGACCACAGATGCCAGTCTCTCGGGCTGGGGAGCTCACTGTCAATCGCGTGTGGCGCAAGGGCTTTGGTCCGGAGAGGAAAGCTCCTGGTCAATCAACCGCTTGGAACTCAGGGCAGTGCGTCTCGCGCTTCAGCATTTCCAAGGCTTGTTAGAGGGTGCAGCGGTGCGTATTTTTTCCGACAATCTCGTGACTGTATCGTATATCAATCGGCAGGGCAGCATGGGCAGTGTGCTCTTGTTGGAAGAGAGTTAGCAGTTGATGTCCTGGGCAGAGGAGCATCTGCTGGCTTTGTCGGCGGCGCACGTAGCAGGCAAGGAAAATGTGCAGGCCGATTATCTCAGTCGGAATGTTCTCGACCCCGGAGAGTGGGAACTGAATGCAGCAGTATTCCACGACATTACGATTCGCTGGGGGCAACCGGTTATGGACCTGATGGCGACTTTCGGCAATGCCAAAGCGTCTCAGTTTTTCAGCAGACGCAGAGAATGCATGTCGGAGGGGTTGGATGCCTTAGTCCAGCCCTGGCCGGCGGACTCGCTCCTCTATGTGTTTCCTCCGTGGCCGATGCTCGGTCAGGTCATTCAACGGGTAGCCAGTCACAGAGGGAAGGTGATTCTCATTGCTCCGGATTGGCCTCGCCGTCCCTGGTATGTGGATCTGGTCCGTCTTCTGGTGGCTTCTCCTTGGAGATTGCCCGTTCGAGTCAACCTGTTGTCTCAAGGACCCGTGCTGATGCCGCAGGTGGATCATTTCTTGCTTACGGCTTGGCTCTTGAGGGGGCTCAGTTAAGGCTTAAAGGTTATGCGGAATCGGTGGTGTCCACCTTGTTGCGATCTAAGAGATCTTCCACTTCTCTTGCATACGTTCGGGTCTGGAAGATTTTTGAGGCTTGGTGCGATCATCGTAGCATTCGGCCTCGTTCGGCTACATTGCCACAACTTTTGCTATTTCTGAAGGATGGTCTGGAAAAAGGGTTAGCCTTTAGCACTCTCAAGGTTCATTTAGCGACCTTATCTTGTTTTAGAGGTACCGTGCAGCATCGTAGGCTCTCGATGCATGTAGATGTCCGTCGTTTTTTTCGGGCGGCTAAGATTATTAGACCTCCAGTACGTCCAGTGGTGCCTCCTTGGGATTTGAACCTGGTTCTGGAGGCGTTGACGTGCCCGCCGTTTGACAGGGGCTCCTTGGAGAGTTTGAAGGAGCTTTCGTGGAAGACAGCATTCTTAGTAGCGTTGTGCTCGGCGAGGAGGATTTCGGATTTGCAGGCTCTCTCGTGTTGGGAACCTTACCTTCAATTCTTGCCAGGAAAAAGTGTTGTTGCGGCCGGTGCCTTCCTTTCTGCCGAAGGTACTATCCTCCTTTCATGTGAATCAGGTAGTGGCGTTACCAGTGTTTAACGTTCAGTCCGGTTTTCCGATGGATCGCTCGCTCCGCAGGTTGGATCTGGGGCGGGTGTTGAAAAAGTACCTCGCGGCTACCAAATCTTTTCGCAAATCCGATTGACTATTTGTGTTATTTGCGGGTCCGCATAAAGGTTAAGCTGCTACGAAAGCTTCCATTTCTAGGTGGGTGACACGGACTATAGCAGCAGCATACGAAGCCAGTGGTAAAGCCCCGCCAAGTGGTCTCCGAGCTCATTCCACTCGGGCTCAAGCGGCTTCCTGGGCTGAGTTCGCTTTGATTCCTCCAGTAGATATCTGTAGGGCCGCGACGTGGTCCTCTCTTCATACTTTTGCAAAGCATTATCGATTAGATGTTCTGGCCAGACAAGATGCCAATGTTGGGGCTTCGGCCATCGTGGCAGGTCTGGCGGGTCCCTCCCGACTTTAGGTACTGCTTTGGTACTGCCCTAATGTACCCTGGACTGGCCCGGAGAGACGATATGGAAGGAGAAATTAGGTCTTTCCTGCTAATTGTCTTTCCTTGAGTTCTCTCCGGGCCAGTCCAGGGCCCACCCGGTGAGGTTTACTCAGATAGTTTTTCTTCAGGAGGGTCCTTCTATAGGACCGTAAGAGATGCTTCAGTGCTAGAGTTTCGTTCAGGAGTCATGGTTGTTGGGACTTCCTCGTCATCCTTTCAGGGCCTTGTTCCTGTCTTGGTCTAATTTTTAGGATGTTGGTTGGTTATTCTCGTGGGCGTTTCTTCACTAGGAAATAAAGAGAATTTTCCAGACTTATCTTTTTGGTTTTTTGTTCTATAGTTTATTTCTGTGTTCCAGCTAAAGAAGTTGTGCTGCTTTGTCAGAGGAAGACTGGAGAACTGACACCAGGGGGAGTGGCTTAGGCTGGAGTTTTCAGTCCTCAGCTGCTGAAGGGGATTGACAACCCTAACGTACCCTGGACTGGCCCGGAGGGAACTCAAGGAAAGACAATTAGCAGGTAAGACCTAATTTTTCCTTTTCCTGCCTTTCATTCAACTTATAAGTCTGTTGGCAACTAAACAAGTTACCTGTTGTACTTGTTCTGACGTGCCTCCGATCCAGAGAAAGAATCAGAGTATTCATGGTCACCAGCTGTTTGTGTCCTATATTCCTGACTTCTCTGACTGTCTCACTGGGGCATCAACCACTGGAATCCTTCCTTGGCCCTTGGTTTTCTATCTCTGGTCCGAGAAGCAAGTGAGAATAAATGAAAACACAACACACACAGAATTATACCATAACAAAGTCTGCTTCATTTAGGAAGGCAGTCATGGGCCTGCAAACCTGAGCAGTCTCTTGTAACTCCCTTCCTTGCTTGATTGCAGCACCTACTTTTATTAGGAAAAAATGACACATTGTACAATTTTGTCTTATCACTCTTTGCTTTATTTTTATTTTTTTAATCTATATATGTTACAGGTCATGCCAAGCACAAACATACTGCTTATGCTTAATCAGGACAAGCTTCCTGCAAACAGAAGCTTCCTGTTTTACAGGATGTAACCTTGAGTATCTCACTTATTCATAAAAACCACCTGTGAAACTCAACATGTTCAGAGCTGTTCTCACACTCTAAACTTTTCCCTGTAAGATCCCAACCCCCCTTTGAGCCCCTTTCTACAGGTGGTCCCTGAGTTCTCAGCTGTTTGAGTTCCGACTCCCGCTTCCAGTGATGCTCAACCTGCAGTGGTGACAGCAGCTCAGCCTTCTGAGGAAGGACGTACCGCTGGAAGATTGCTTATGGACCTTTCTGTCGACGGATGTCAGGGTCATTGGAACCACAGGGAAGTGGTATGATCCATCAACTGCCTTGAAGTGAAGGCCATTAATTTGGCTCTCCTGTGCTTCTGGCCCTGGATTGAGGTTTGGGCGGTTCAAGTGTTCTCGGACAACACCCATAGTGTGGTGGCTTATATTCATCAACAAGGCGGCTTGAGGAGTGCCAGGGTAGTCTTGGAGATAGCTCTCCTGTTTGCCTGGGCAGCGAAGAACCTTCTAGTTTGGCGCTCTGCACATTGCTGAGGTAGCTTCTGTCAAAATGGATTTTCTCAGCTGGCACTCTTTGGTTCTGGGAGAGTAGGAGTTGAGGCAGGAGGTGTTTCCATTGTTTCTGCATGGCTGGGGTTGCCCTGAGAGGGATCTGATGGCGACCCTCTCCATTGAGAGTGTGCTGCTACTTCAGTTGCTGTACAGAGGCGGGCTCAACCTTTGACCAAGTCAACACCTGCTGTATGTGTTTCTTCTGTGGCCCCTGGTGGGGCATGTGATTTGGCATATGGAGCACCACCTGAGAAGGATTATTCTGGCAGCACCAGATTGACCAATTAGAATGTGATTCGGGGATTTGATGTGGCTCTTGCAAGCACCACGTCTTCGTTTGTCTCCGTCTTGAGGCCTATTGTGTCAGGGGTTGCTTGTCCTGGAGGACCCGGCTCCCTTCTCACTTACAGCTTGGTTCCTGTAAGGAGACTGTTAGTGCATACAGGCTACTTTCCGACGGTGGTTTTCCACTCCACTCAGAGCCTGGAGGACGTCTACCAACATGGCATAATTACAGGTCTGGTATCTTGAGAACTGTTGCTGCGCATGGCAGCTGGCTGCTGAGGCAGACAAGGTGCTGTCTATTTTGGCTTTTTCTGCAGGACGTTCTGGAGAAGATCCTTTTTCTCTTAGCTCCCTGAAGGTTCAGACGGCAGCAATGACCTGTTTCAGAGGTCCATTCGCTAGTAAGTCTCTAGCCTTACACCCAAATATTTCACGCCTTCGTCAGGGGGTTCAAAGTTTGCATCCTCCCCTCCGGTCGGTGATCCCTTCCTGGGATCTGTGTCTGATGCTCGGGGCCCTGATATCGGAACCCTTTGAGCCATTGAACTGTGCTACTCTGAAGGATTTGGTGCTCAAGATGGTCTTCTCGGTCGTGATTTGTTCCGCAAGGCAGATTTTTGAGCTGCAGGCTGTATCTTGCTGAGATCTTTTCCAAAGGAGGCCATTTACATTTGGCCTGTGCCTTCCTTCTTGCCTAAGGTGATTCCCCTTTTCATGTGAAGCAGGTGGTCTGCTTGCTCTCCTTCTCTAAGGAGCACTGTTGGGGGAAGGATAAGGATTCTTTGCCTTGTGAATGTCTGGAGGGTGCTTCTCTGTTACTTGAATGTTACAAATTCTTTTCATAAATCCAATCATTTTTTTGTACTATTTGCTGGTCCGTGCAAAAGTGACATGGCAGCTAAGTTGACTTTGGGGCGCTGGAATAAGGAGGCCATTGCAGAAACGGCCGGTTCCGTAGGGTTTGCATGCCCATTCTACCCGAGTGCAAGCATCTTCGGCAGAGTGGAGCTCAGTAATCTCTGCAGATATTTGTCAGGTGGCAATGTGGGCATCACTTTCCACTTTTGTCAAGCATTACCGCTTGGATTTCCATGCTCGGGTGAATATAGCCTTTTGTTCTAAGGTTTTGCAAGTTGCTGTGTCATCTTCCTGCACAGTGGAGGCGTAGCTTTGGTACTTCCCACTTGTCTGGATTGGTCTAGCAGGACAATATGGAAGGTGACATTTTGCTCATCAGTTACTGTGCTTTCCTTGAGTCCTGTTAGACCAGTCCAGGGCCAACCCCTGAAACTGTATTTGCTCTGTTTTTCTACTGTGGTACTCTTGGGTCTGCTATGATTTTTATACTTGGCTCTGCAGGTTCATCTTCTACTGAAAGCTTTCTATTTATGTTTTCCTATACATAGTTCTCTACTGTTGATTACTCATTGTTTACAGTTGCGGTTGTGTGAGACTTGCCATGTTTCTTCCATATGCTTTGGGACAAATACTGAAGAGACTTCGGATGGCTGAGGCAGATGGAGGCATGGTAGTGATGTCACTGAAACCTGGACTTTTCATTGGTTCTTTGTCTCCACCAGTCTTCTCGTAGGAGAACACAACCCACTTGTCTGGACTGGTCTAGCAGGACTCAAGGAAAGGACAGTAACTGATAAGTAAAATGTCATCTTCTTGGCATTGTGGGACCATAAAAAGAGCATATGGCAATCCTAAGCCCTACATCTCCCCTTGTAGAAAATATTTTACCTTTCTCTGTAGACTTTGTGTAACTAGGCTGCTGAGCTGTACTCTGTGTATTGGTGTAGACACCAAAGACCAAGAGAAATGGACTTAAACAGGAATGAAAGGAATTTTTAAGCAGCCGGTAAAAGAAACATGAATTATATGACATTATGGAAGCTTGCTGTCGTCATTCTTGCTTATTCTTATTAAAGTAGCAACAAAAAGAAAACCTCAAAGTAAATGAAGTATGCTGCCACAGAGGCATGTCCTTTCTATGTCAGTTTCTTTTATTTAGGCATGTATCCATCTAGTAAACTCTACCTTTGTTTTAGAAATTTTTAGTAATGACTTATGTACATATTTATATATGCCATGTAGTTGTGTAGAAATACTTGATTTAATTCATAAGTTGTCCTTGATGGGAAAAAATATTAAGCTCTAGCTTTTGTATCTGAACAATTCATACTGGAAAGTGAATAAGACTATAATAGGTGTCCACATATATAGAGTGCTTTAAAATTTCTGTTGTATAACAGTTAGAATCTCTCCAGGTTTTTTGGAGTACAAATAATCATGCCTGCACAGGTAAAAAATGCTTTGTTATACATTTTGTAGGTAAGAAGCTCGTATGTTCCTAATTAAACACATGGTAAAATCTAGGATTGCTCAGACTAGTATGCCGGAGGGATCTTAAAATATTCCCTGTCCACAACCTCAGTTTGCACATTTCGCTGTTAAATTATTGAGATAATGCAGATTGATTACTTGATTTGCAAGCCAGTAAGGAAGTGTATCATGAAATGCTACATTATTAGCTACATTATTAACTGACATTTTTTAAACTTTTAGGTTTTGCATGTTACTATGTACAGGTCATGTACAGAAATATTAATGTCCAACTTTTTTTCTTTTAGTCTTATTTCCATAAATTACAATAAAGTAACATGTATCTTGCAACTATAAATACCATATGCCTTGAGCTGGTTTATTCTGCTCAAAGAATAGGGGATTGAATCAGAGTATAAATTAAGGATAAATTAGACTTACCTGCTAATTGTTGTTCCTTGAGGAACTCCAGTCTAGTCCCGAACCTCTGGGGTTGTGCTCCTCCTCCAGCAGTTTGGAGACTGAGAAACGTCATCCTTTTGTGAAGACACTGGTATATCCTCCAAGGATCCGCCTCCTCCTTCCAGTAACCTATTGACAAAGCAAACTCACTGGACAACAATTAAGTAGTAAACGTTACCACAAATGTAACTAACTGAACTATTTTCTATAACAAAGGAGAAATTACCCTGTTAACTGATATCCCCCTTTTATAACTGTTGTTAGCACTACTTAGGCCTGCCCTCCCCCAAAGTGGAGGATAAAGACCTAACCTCATCCGACGCCTAGAAGCTACTCCTCCTTACCTGTTATCTCTTATTCACTTCAGGCACTAGCTCCAGAAAAAACAAAGTCCAGGAGGGATACAGGACTAGACTGGAGTTCAAGGAACAACAATTAGCAGGTAAGTCTAATTTATCCTTCCTTATCGTCCCTCCAGTCTAGTCCCGAACCTCTGGGGATGTAACAGAGCAGTAAAATTAATCAACGGGAGGGATCTACTAGACCAGCCTGAAGCACTGCTGATGCAAAACAGGTATCCCTTTCCGCCTGGACATCAAGACGGTAATGCTTGACAAAGGAATTCAGTGACGACCAGGTAGCTGCCTTACAAATATCTACCGCAGGCACCAAACGGAATTCCACCCAAAAGGCTGCTTGCGCTCTAGTCGAATGAGTCTTTAGACCTTCAGGTACCGCCTTACCCTTCAAAATATATGTGGACGCAATGGCTCTTTAATCCATCTGGCAATGGAAGCTTTTGACGCTGTCTCTCCTTTTCTCGGCCCTCCAAACAGGATAAACAGCCTATCCGACTTGTGGAAAGATGCCGTCCTCCGGATATACTTCTTTAGCGCCCTACGCACGTCCAAAGGATGAAGCTTACCGGTGGAGGAACCCTCCGCCGACTCCCCGAACACCGATAACGAAACCACCTGATTCATGTGAAATGGGGAGACTACTTTAGGCAAAAAGGACAGCACTGGCCTCAGAACCACCTTCGTATCATAAAAAGACAAAAAAGGTTTCTTACAGGATAATGCCTGCAACTCTGAGATTCTCCTAGCCGAGCAAATAGCTATCAGGAACACTACCTTGAGAGTTATATCCTTTAAGGATGCCCTCGCCAAAGGCTCAAACGGTTCTTGACCCAGTGCTTCCAATACGAAAGGTGGGTTCCCCTTAGGCACTAGCGGTCTGCATGGTGGCCTTAAAAGAGATACTGCTCTTAAAAAGCGCTTGACGTCCGAATGCCCCCTAGCGCTATTCCTGCTATCTTACCTCTATAACAGGACAACGCGGCTACTTGCACCCGCAAGAACGTGGCCGCTAAGCCTTTATCCACACCATCCTGTAAAAATGCCAGTACCTGCGGAATTGATGCTCTCAACGCCTGCAACTGTCTGTCCTCACACCAGGCTTTAAAAACCTGCCAAATGCGAACATACACTAACGATGTAGAAGTCTTTCTTGCTCTCAACAAAGTGTTAATCACTGATGCGGAGTACCCTCTCTTCATCAGCCGAGCCCTCTCAATAGCCAAGCCGTAAGCGAGAATCGATCCACGTGATGCATGTGTAGTGGACCCTGAGACAGCAGATCTGTCTGTAGAGGGAGGCGCCATGGCTTCTCTACTAAAAGTCGCATCACATCCGCATACCAAGGCCGCCTTGGCCAATCTGGCGCTATCAACATCACCTGACCTTTGTGCCGCTTGATGCGCTGTACCACCCTTCCGATTAACACCCAAGGAGGAAACACGTACAGCCAGACCTGTATGAGAGTATCCAGGCCTTCCGACATTCTCTCTCTCCTTCTACTGAAGAACCGATCGACCTTTGCCAACTGGCAGGTTGCCATGAGATCCATTACAGGCGTTCTCCAGCGACGCCTCAGCATCTTGAAGATGTCCTGATGGAGAACCCACTCTCCTGGATCCACTTTTACTCGACTCAAGAAGTTGGCCTCCACATTGTCCACTCCTGCTACATGTGCCGCCGACACCACTAGAAGATTTATTTCAGCCCACTTGAACAACGTTTCGGCCTCGGCCTCCATCTGAACACTGCTCGTGCCACCTTGTCGATTGATATAGGCCACTGCAGTGGCATTGTCAGAAAACACCCGAATAGCTCTTTCGTGAAGATAAACTTGAAACTCTTGTAGAGCCAGCGTCACTGCTCTCAATTCCAGTCTGTTTAGTGGCCAGCTTTTTTCCAGATCGGTCCACTGACCTTGAGCGAACCTTCCTTGAAAATGAGCTCCCCAGCCCATCAGGCTGACGTCTCTCATGAGCGGTACCTAACACGGTGCCTCCAAGGGCATGCCCTTCTCCAGACATCCCGGGAGCAACCACCATTGAAGGGCCTCCCGCGTTTCTACCGGACAAGGCAGTGTTCGCGTCAGGGAATTGTTCTGATGTGACCATCGTCTGAGCAATGCCCTCTGCAGTGGCCTCATGTGGGCTCTTGCCCATGGAACCATCTCTATAGTCGCTGCCATGTTCCCGAGAAACTGCAGATAATGCCACGCCATGGGTGTTGTCCTGCTTAGAAATTGTTATACTAGTCGCCTCAAACTGCCCGCTCTTTGCTGCGGCAGAAAGATTCTCCCCGCGTTCGTATCGAACCGAGCTCCCAAATACTCTAGGTGCTGCGTGGGAACCAACTTGTTCTTTGCCACATAGACTACCCAACCTAGACTCTGTAAGACCGTTACCACTCTGCTGGTAGCCAATTCGCTCTCGGCCCTGGACTTTGCTCAAATTAACTAGTCATCTAGATAAGGGTGCACGAGAACACCCTCCTTTCTCAACACTGCCGCTACCACGACCATCACTTTGGTAAACGTTCGTGGTGCTGTAGCTAGCCCGAAGGGCAAGGCCCTGAACTGAAAATGTCCTAGAGGAACCGCAAACCTTAGAAACGTCTGATGCTCCTGCCGTATCGGAATGTGTAGGTATGCTTCTGACAGGTCCAGGGAAGTAAGAAACTCTCCTTTTTCTTACTGCTACAATTACCAAACGTAAGGTTTCCATATGAAAGTGTGATACCCGAAGACAACAATTTACTCTCTTGAGGTCTAGAATAGGCCGAAACGCTCCTTCCTTTTTCAGAACTACAAAATAGATGGAGTACCGACCACATCCACATTGGTCTGGGGGCACCGGCACTATCGCCTTGAGGTCGAGTAGCCTCTGTACTATCTCCCTCACAGCCACGCACTTGGCTGGCGCCTTGCATGGAGACTGAACGAACGAATCCTTTGCCGGTCTCTGAAATTCCAATGCATAACCTTCTCGAATGACCTCCAGGACCCACTGGTCTGACGTTATATGGACCCAGGCAGGGTAAAAATCCCGTAGCCTACCTCCTACGGGGAGCAGACCTACCTGGGCCCCCCTGACTTCATTGCGACTTTCGAGGATTTGTGGAGGAGGAAGAGGCACTGAAGCCTCTACCCGCTCCCCGAAACCTCTACCCGCTCCCCGAAACCCCTGGTTTCTAACGGGAAAATGCCCTCTCTGAGTTTGATCGAACCTAGGGAAACGGAACCTACGAAACTCCCTTTGTTGCCCTTTGGATGTGGAAGCCGAGCGTCCCTGCCTTTGCTTGTCTTACGGAAGTCTGCCCCCTTTGGACTCCCCCAGATCCTTTACCAGTTTGTCCAAATCTTCTCCAAACAGAAGCTTCCCCCTGAAAGGAAGTTTGCTTAGTCTGGACTTGGCAGATCCATCCGCTGTCCAATTGCGCAGCCAAAGATACCGACGGGTCGCTACCACCGAAGCCATGCTCTTCGGTAAACCCCGAATGAGGTCGTAATAGATATCGGCCAGATAAGCCGTTCCTGACTCAAGTCTGGATGTTTCCGCAATGGCATCCTCTCCTTGCTCGCTCTGAATCCGTTGTGACCAGCGTAGGCAAGCTCTCGCCACCCACGCTCCACAAATAGCTGCGTGAATGGACAACACATTGACCTCAAAGACCTGCTTTAACAAGGTATCCAACTTCCTGTCTTGCGTATCCTTGAGCGCCGCACTTCCCTCTACAGGAATGGTAGCCGTCTTCGTCACTGCCGAGACGGCGGCATCCATTTTGGGAGACTTGAACAACTCGCGATCCTGGTCCACCAGCAGGTAAAGCCGACCCATAACCCTGGACCCTCTTTAACGTTGCCTCTGGCATGATCCACTCTTCCTGTATCATCTCCTGAACCACTCTATGTACCGGAAAGGCTCGCTGAGTTTTCCGAAACACCTGCAGTAATGGATCCTCTAGAGTAGCATCCTCTGCTGGTCCCGGCGCAGGCATATTAAGAGCTTTTAGCGTCTCAGAAATGAGTGCCAGCAACTCATCTCTCCGGAACACTTGAACCACTCTGGCTTGGTCCTCCTTGTTCGTGATCTCTCCTTCCTCCAACTCATCGTCAACTTCAAAGTCGGGATTCCCCTCGTCAGAATGCAGCCCCTCCGAGAATACCGACTGTTCCTTCTGGTCTTTCTCAATCCTGGCTCTCTTTGTCCCGCTACCTGCTGACTTCACACTCAACGGAGTCCCAGGTCTCTTGTCCTCCGCCTATGGCACTCGTTGCTCACCCCTTCTGCTGGCCCCCAAACACCTGCTGAATAAGCAAAACAAATTCTTGCGAAAAGATTGCCGCCAGACCCCCTGGCAATGACGTGTGTGAGGGTGGGAGATCAGGCACAGACAACAGCCCCACTACGGGCTCTGGTAGCGGAAAATCCACCAAGACAGAGTCCTGCAGCACTACTGGGACATCTTGACCCTCAGCCGTGTCTTCCAAGGAGTTCTCCATAGCGGACACTTCTTGTAGACAGCTCCTACAGACTCCTGTGTCCGACAGTGGGCCCCTTTTAGATCCACAGAGTAGGCATTGCGGCTTAGAGGACATTTCTCTGTAGCGTTGAAACTGCTTGTCAGCTTGCTTCAGAAATTGAATCTAGGGACGTAAAAATGAAACTGACCCAATCCAATCAGGCAACTGGGTCCGCTACTTTTTGACATATTCATAAATGACCTGGAAAAGGGAATAACTAGTGAGGTTATCAAATTTGCAGACAACACAAAACTGTTTAAAGTTGTTAAAACCCAAGAGGACTGTGGAAAATTGCAGGAGGATCTGGATAAATTGGAAGACTGGGCATCCAAATGGAAATTTAATGTGGACAAGTGCAAAGTTATGCACCTTGGAACGAACAACCCACACTATGGTTACACAATGCAAGGTTCCACATTGGGAACCACCACCCAGGAAAAAGATTTAGGAGTCATCGTGGATAACATGTTAAAACCCTCCGCCCAGTGTGCAGTGGCGGCCAAGAAAGCAAATAGAATGCTAGGTATCATAAGGAAAGGAATGGAAAATAAAACAAAAGATATTATAATGCCTCTATATCGTTCCATGGTATGACCGCACCTTGAATATTGTGTGCAATTCTGGTCGCCGTATCTTAAAAAGGATATAGCATTATTAGAAAAGGTACAGAGAAGAGCCACCAAAATGGTAAAGGGGGTGGAAGGCTACTCCTATGAAGAAAGGCTACAAAGGTTAGGGCTCTTCAACCTGGAAAAGAGACGGCTGAGGGGAGATATGATAGAGGTCTATAAATTAATGAATGGAGTGGAACGGGTAAACGTAGATCGATTGTTTACGCTATCAGAATATAGAAAGACTAGGGGACATGTAATGAAGCTTGTCAGACGGCTGCCTGGGTGAGAATCTTCACAGTCTTGGCAAGTGCATATATCTATATGATTTGCAAGGGATTGTGGGCAATGCAGTTCATTCACACCAGACACAGCTGCTGACAATAATTTAGTTGTGCTCAAGTGTAAAGCCAATAAGATATTTATTTATGGGGTTATTTCTCCCAACACAGATATGCTTGGTAGCACATAAATCAGGTTACTTGCTTCCAGTGTTTAACTTGGAAAAACAAAATCAAAATCAGGAAAACAACATTCAAACTTGTCAGGCATTAGCTAATGTTTTCTTAGCATATATCAAACAACAAACGAAAAGCCACAAAGAAAGAAAAAAACTGTTCTTTTCAGGTTAACTTCTGATATCTTCCCATATAGATTCAGAAGTGATTCTCTCCTAGCTCACAAGCAATTAGGTAAGGCTCAATTGCTAGTAGTTATCCAGCTGAAACCCCTTAGCTGGCTTGCTTTCTACTGTGTGGGTCAAATCCTGCTTCAGGAGCTTTTCTGAGTAGATTAAAGAACAAGTTTGTATTTCTTTGTGATGGTTGCTGTACTTTATAACAGAAAATTACCAAAGGAGTTTAGACAGAGAGCAGTCCATATAAACACATTCTTCATCTGCAATCATTCCCCCTTCTTCAACAAGCATGGGTTCAATATCATGGATTGGCATAGATGAATCTCTCAATGGAGCACTTTCAGGAGAATACTTGTTTCCCTGCTGTCTTTCAAGGTTATAGCTAGGGCATAGATCAGTGTTCATACCTGAGCTTCCATTGCTGTTAGAGTTCCTCTCTATATAGCCTGGCCAGTATGTAGTCCAGTTCTTATGTCCAGCCTTCTAATCCAGATCCCTGGACACTGGATCTCTCTTCACATACCTTCTGGCCCGGGTCTTAGGGTCCCTTCCACGTGCAGCCGTCTCCCTCACAGGTAGTGTCTGGAGATTCCTAGCTCTGCAGCACCATTCCTCTGGCTTTCCCCAGTCCAATGGTGTATGCTGGCCCTTGAAATGCCTCCCAGTATACGTACTGCTCTGGACTCTTCTAGACCTCTCAAAGGCTTTTCTCTTCCTTCTTCCAAAGGGTTTCTTTCCTTCTCTGTCCGTCCGGTTTGGCTTCTGCTTTTGATGATCCTTCAGATGAAACTGATGATCAAGCTCAAGCTGATTCTCAGGATAATGAGGATAATTCTCTGTAGAATAAACTCTACTTTTATTCTGCCTAGATGAGTGCTCCCCCCTAATACAGCGCAGCTGTGCTGAATCAGGCCCTGCCCTTTGAGATGAGTGCTTAGGGATTACCTCATAGCCCTCCTGATTGAACACACGTTGCCCCACTTCAGCTCCTCTAATGGCTGTTGGAAACCTGGTGCATTCTGGGACTGGTAGTCTTTTATGGGAAAATTCTGTTTTCTTATTTCTACCAGAACTGACAGGTTGCTTGTTCAGAGACACTTCACCTTTTCTATAGCTCCTTCCTGAGCTATGATAAGCTTCCTTATCACAAGCTACAGGGTAAACTATTTAAGACAAATAAGAGAAAAGATTTTTTCACTCAACGTGTAATCAAACTCTGGAATTTGTTACCGGAGGATGTAGTAAGAGCTGTTAGTGTAGCTGGGTTTAAAAAAGGTTTGGAGAAGTTCCTGGAGGAAAGGTCCATAAACCATTATTAAAAAGGGACCCAGGATATCAATGCTTGACCCAATACAAGCACTGTGGAACCTGTGTCTTTTGGGGATACTGCTAGGCACGTATGACCTAGATTGGCCACTGTTGTAAACAGGATACTGGGCTTGATGGACCTTGGTCTGACCCAGTATGGCATATCTTATATTCTTAACCCTGTCCGTTTTCCGTTTCGTTTAAAAAAAAAAAAGAAAGTGTCATCTGCAGCTCAACGTCTTGAGCTTGAAACTGCTACCCAAAAGAAAAAAACGAGGCTTCCCACCGAAGATATAAGCCCTTGAAGGCTCCCAAAAAGAACCGCGGTTTCCCGTGTTGCCGCCACACGGCTAGGCCCACTGCTCTGCCCGCGCTTATCCAACCGCCTCACTTGCCCAATGCTTTGCGGCCCCCCTTACCTAATTTGATACTGGGTCACCTTGTTCTCCTTGGGCCGATGCCTGCTCTGTTTTCACCTATTTTGCCGTGTTTCCGGCGTCGGGAGGACAACGGAGGGTGAGGGAAAGCAAGAGACAGCAATCTGCTTTGTCTGCCTGTCCCGGAGCTCTCCACAGCGCTAGCAGGCAAAACCTCTGCGTGCGCTGAGTGCCTCCAGCTCCAGTTCCTTAGACCTGTAAGCAGGTTTGGACACCAGAGCCCTGCTCTCTCGGAAACCTGTTCCTCCTCCTAAATCACAGCAAGTGAGGAGGGACGGGGGGGGGGGGGGGGAGAGAAGGCCTCAGTACTCTTTTTAAAGGCACAAAACCCCTTTAATTAAATCTTTCTTGATGTCTTCTCTTCTTCTTCTTTCACTTCCTAATGCCTTTCAAATTCTACTAAAACTTGCTAAAAATTCCCAAACTACTATCTAACTCTTCTTAATTGTCTCTCTAATGAACTTGGACCTCCAGGTTCACTGATCCTTCAGCTGCTTGGAGACTGAGGTAACTGGAAGGAGGAGGCGGATCCTCAGAGGATATACCAGTGTCATCACAAAAGGATGATGTTTCTCAGTCTCCAAGCTGCTGGAAGAGGAGCATAATCCCAGAGGTTCGGGACTAGACTGGAGGGACGATAAGGAATGGCCATATTTTTAAATCTTTATCACTCACTATCCTTCCCCATGTCCATTGTTCACAGTCTGCCTTCACTTCTCTGAATATTTCAAAAATGAAGAGCAGATGGAGTGTGGGGAGTTAAGTTCAGAAATAAGTTACAAGTGTCAGCATGGGGTACTTCAAATCATATATCACTGAACAATTACATATGACCTTGGCAAAAAGGAAAGTTCCATAGAAGCATCTGTACTGGAGACAGAGGTGATGGGAGAGAATTGCAGAAGTGGTGACTGCTGGTGAGGGTCTTAGTCATCAGAGAAATAAATTTGTGTTATTGCTGAGATTAATGATTTGATATTCTGCTGAGTTGGAATCAGGCAATTATTGATTGATGGGTCTGTTATCCTTTTGGGAAAGTGTGGGCAATTAGTAGGTTAGATTAGTTGCTGTCTAGGGGGTGCTTGAGAGGAATAGGTGAAAGATTAATATTGCTAGTTGAAGTTTGTGGGATAATATGTCAACTTTCATGACTGCTAGTGTAGCTAGTTCTGTATGAATAATGAAGATCATGTGGAATGTTAAGGATGATTTTTTTTATTTATGTGGATTTTAATATTTTTATGAAAGTGTGAGCAGTTTTAAGAAGCAATGTAAACATTGTTTTAAAATAAATTATAGTTGTGCAGAAAGGTTAGATGGATATTGGCATCCACAATTAGAAAAGATGAAAAGTATATTAAGAATGCTGGAGCAAATAGAAAGGAAGGATGGATTTCATAGTCTACTTGAGGAGAAAGCCTGACAAAGAACCCAACTCTGTGTAATATGAATAGATGTCAGGAACAGTGACTTTTTTTGCATGGCTAAAGAACTGGTACAGGGAGCTGGGATTTGGATTTCTTTGGGACGGAGGATCTACCAGGGAGGCATGAGAGATTTTAGAATAGTGATCACAACATAATCCAAACAGAAAACACAACAGTAAATAATTCACTCATAAATGATATTTGCTGGAATTATTTCACTCACATCTATAGATGAACATTATAAAAAGGGAGAAAAAAGACCTCAGAAACCTCTACCAAATTAAGGCATTTGAATTTTAGATGCGATAGGTCTTGATCATATGTCTGTTTTCTTTTTTAATGTTGTTATAAAAAGTGCATATTTTCTGAAATGAAGCAAAATATTTATATTAAAAACTTATCTTAGAAATTGTTTCTTATTTCATATTTTACAGTGCAATTGGATACAAAATCCAGGCGGAAGCCTTCATTTCATTAATAGGCTACTTCAGGGGCATTTTCATTAACTTGACATTTGTGTCACAATATTGCTACTGAGATTGCTTAATTGCTGCCAAATGTTAAGTAAATGAAAGTACCTTTGAAGAAACCTAATGGTGAAACAAAGGCATCTCATTTTTTTTTTTTAATTTAAAGAAATAAGACTGCTCTCTGTAAAAATCTATATTGGTCATTGTTTCAAAGCAATTCTCTGGTACACAGGGCAGCACTTACAGTACAGCACAGTATAAAGCACACATAGCTGTGAATTAAAAAATGACCATTTTTAAAACCCTCAAGATAAACCATGACCATTTTTAAAACCCTCAAGATTCACGAGCTACCAGTCCGAAACATAACTGCAAAATCTGGTGGCCAGGGCAGGTACTAATAGGCATAATGTGTGAGAAAGCCGAACACATAATAAAAAATATATTTTAACCTTTTAGCCCCAAATATATCTTATTCGTTTTGGAGATCTGACCGGTTTTTGGTTAGTTCTATTGGATTTTTTGGTCTTCCAGATTTTGCTGTGACTTCAGCAGCTCCAAGTAGCTTCATTTTCTTAGCAGTCTTTCTGACTGCTGAAATTGCTAGCTAGATGTATTCAGAGGTTTTTTTTTAATCTTTCTCCTTTGTAAGAGGAAATTACCTTCATTTTCTAATACCTAAGATTGCTTTCAACAACCATGGGCTTCTCTAAGCTGCTGACAGAATAGTCATCACAAGCTGAGAGTTTAGAAGGGTCAAGTATTTGTTCAACCATGGAATTATCTTCAGAGTAATTTTTGAAATTTTTAGCTGATTTTCAGATATTTTTTAGTCATTTTTAACTTTCTTCACTTTAAAATATTCCTAATGTGTAGGAATTGACTGTATGCGTGTTAATTCAAAGGGTAATACTTGTTGATTTTGTTCACACTTTCTATCCAAAATTAACAAACTAAATTCACATTCCTCCTCCTCTTCATAAACCAAGACATGTGAACCCACTGATGAAGGTAGAGTATCTGTCAGAATGTCTCCCTTAGAACAAATGTTATGGCCTCAGTAGCCAAGGTAAGGGAGTACATAAAATACATGTCTGCAGCATCATTTAACTGCAGGCTTTGGATCTTAAACAGAATGTGTAAGAAAAGCTTGCAGACATGCAATGTAAAAGAGAAAATCTCTTTGATCATATGTTCAAAGAAGCAGGGAATAAAAACATGGACAAGTAACAGGTATTTAAGATCCCCTTTACAGCCACTTCCAGCCCACCCTCCATGCCTGTGAGGAGATACTTGAGTGGGATGCAAAAGCAACACTTCTCAGAAGAGGTATTGTGGTCTGTGCCTTTGTTCCTGTAATCATCAGCAAACTCCTCACTATCTCTCTAGACAGCAGAGAGACACCGCCATCTCCCCAGCCAAAGCCTGGAATGGAGCTTTGACTGGAGCCATGTACATGTAGCCAGTATCCCAGTAATTGTTCTTTGGAACCTTCCTGTAAAGTATTGGCTAAGATTTCACATAAGACACTTGGATTTTCAGCACACAGAGAAATATGTTTATTTTAATTCTTAATAAACTTATTTGTTATGGACTCACAGCTGTTAATAAAGAAAATTAAATTAGAATTAAAAAAGAAACAGAAAAGGAGAAAGGTAAGAACTAATAAACTAAGAGCAGTGAGGAAAGTCCCTGTTTATGGCATTCCACATCTAGGCCACCCAAGTCATAGTCTTCAAAGGCATATAAGAAAAAACCACATTCTCCAGGAACAAGCAGGAAGTCAGTTCTCACATATGGGCGACATCGGCACTGATGGAGTCCGCGTGGAGCATTTCCCCAACTTTCAAAGAAAGCCTTTGGGACATGCTACCATGGATGTGTGGTCCCCTTTCTGCCTAAGGGTGCCATATTCCTCAGTTTCCTTTTTTTCTGTGGAGCCTAACGGACATCTGTCCCATTTCCATGGAAAAAATCATTGCTAAATCCTTAAAAGTTAGCTTTTCCTGGTTTGCGTACCGGTTCCTCTTTCTGCCTTAAGCCGGTGCCAGACTGCGCTGTTCTTGGCTTTTTCCCCATTTTTTCAATTGAGGCTTACCTCAACCGGTGTTCGTGCCTTTTTTCGCCCGGGGGTCATCGACCCTGGCCAGGTGTTTCCCACTATATCTCTCGGTGGGTTCAGGAAATGTGACTGCTGCAGTCAAACCATCTCCGTAACCGACACCCATGGCTGCTGCCTACAACTGGACCATGACAGCACCTCCTATGACCTGTGCCAGGCCATGACGCCTAAGACCAATAAAAAGAGGTTGGAGTTCCAGGAAAAACTGTTCCCAAGGTCTGACTCAGCACCGGACTCCCCGATGCCAAGCTCCAAGCCCAGCACTTCCCATGAGGCCTAAGCATCCTTGGAGTCCCACAGCGGTGACTCCTACAAGAAGACCTCAGACCCCGAGAGAAAGAAGAAAAAATCCTCGAAGTCTGTCGAGGTTCCACCGGAGAATCCTGGTAAAACCCCTCAGAGGGACTCGGACGGCTCTGAGAAGTGCCCTACCAAGGTCATCAAAAGGGATTCCTCGGTCAGCGGAGACTGTGCAAAGTTCCGTGGGACCGTAGTCCTCACTGAGAATGCATTTGCGAGAGTGGCAGAGCCGGGCCTGAGATCCTCGGTGCCTGCGCTGAAAGCTGCAGAGCCTTCTGGCTTGGAAACCAGAATGGCGCCCCTGGAGCAGAACATCACTGCTATCCTGGCCCTGCAACAATCAATGATGGTTGGTTCATCCACATCATCTGCCCCGACTGCGGGGGGACCCCGGTCATCAAGCCGAGCTCTGAACGCCACCAGCCTTGGGGTATGTCCCTGGTGCCGGTCGATGTCACGGTCCCGTTCCTCGGGAATCTGATCTTCCTGGAAAGTCTCCGCAACTCGGACCCCAGGTCCTCTGGAGGCCCAGTGGGAAACCGACAACGAGGCATTCCCAGAAACCAGATGGCACTGAGACATCCTCTCGGACCCATCTCCCCCGGCGCCATTCTCTTCCAGAGGATGTGGCATTCCACGACTTTATCAGAGATATGGCCAGAGCCCCCTTGGTGCAAACCAAAACGGAGGAGGACCCACCCACCAAAGAGCTGGAGATCCTCGAGTACAAGTCTCCCAAAGGAAACCCAAGGAAACTCTCATGGTGCTGGTGCAGCCAATCATCGAGCGGCTCCTTTTGAGAATGTGGGAGACCCTGGCATCAGTACCGGTGGTCAGTTGGCACCTCAACACCATGTACCATGTCAGGAAGGGGCCCAGGTTCCAAAAAACCCAAGGCCCACATAACTGCATGGTTGTCAAGTCAACAATGCAAAAACTCAAGAGCCAGAAGATCCATTCTTCCGTTCCTCCAGGTAGGGATGCTAGAGCCTTTGATGCTCTTGGGCATAAGTGCTACTAGGGCTCGATGCAGGGATGTCATATCCAGGCCTATGAGTTATACATAGGCATGTGTACCTCAAGGCCCTAACCCAGGAGTTGTCCGGGTTTTCAGCAGGGCTTACTGGGGAATCCCTTCAATGGTTCCAATCCCTGACTTCCGGCATCAAGGGCTGCTCTAAGTTCCCTTCCCAGGCAGCCTGCAATGGTTTTGAGTCTGTGACTTGGGTAGCAGCTGCCAGCATCGGTGCCTGACGCCAAGCCTGGCTGCAGTCTTCGGACCTCGAGCAGTGGATTCAAGACAAGCTGCTTGATGTCCCCTTACCAGGGCAAACCTGTTCGGTAAACCTATGGCCGACAAAGCAGCCGAGATAGAGACCAACGTGGTGACTCGACAGAGGCTCTTCAAGAAGACCTCAACCTTCCCCCGTAAGAAACCATCAGGGAAAATACCCCTGTTCCTGAGGAAAAAGGGGTCCTTTCATCAGTGTCACCACTACCAGCCCTTCTCGGGCCAGCAGCAGGGTTCTCACCCTAAAAGACAAAACCATAGGGCCCAGAAGCCAAAGCCACAAGCCCCCGGGCCCCAGCTCCCACCCAGCCCGGGGGGAGCTTTTGATTCCCAGAGCAGGGCCTCCCCTCCCCTAGGAGACCTTCACCAGCGCACAGGTGGCCACTTGGCACTCTTCACCCACAGGTGGGCCAGCATGCCCTCAGACCAGTGGGTATTGCAGGTGGTAAGGGAGGGATACCTCCTCCACCTACAGCAGATACCACCCAGGTTGTTTCCAGGAGAACCAGTGTGACCTCTCCTTCGCCAGACCCTTCTGCTCTCACAGCTAGCAGGTCTGCTCAGGGACAATCCAGTAGAGCCTGTATCCAAACACCTATGGGGAAAAGGCTTCTACTCCAGATACTTCCTTGTCCCAAAGAGAACTCGGGGCCTCAGGCCCATACTAGACCTGAGAAATCTGAAAATGTTTCTGGTGAGGGAGAAATTCAGGATGCTGTTCCTTGGAACACTGCTGCCTTACCTCCACCAGGAAGATTGGCTGTGCTCCTTGGACGTAAAGGATGCGTGTACACACATCCTGATCCATCCCTCCCTACAGTTTGTGGTGGGAGGAGGGCACTACCGGTACAAGGTGCTACCTTTTGACCTGGCCTCCTCGTCAAGGGTCTTTACCAAATGCCTGGCGGTGGTACCGCCTACCTGCGCCTACAAGGGGCTTTCATCTTCCCCTACCTGGAAGTCTGGTTCATCAAAATAAGTACGGCCTCAGAAGTAAGTCAGGCCGCAGAACATGCAACCCTTCTGTTGCAGCACCTGGCGTTCATCATCAACTACCCCAAATCCCATCTCTCTCAAGCCCAAAGTCTGGAGTTCATAGGTGCCCAATTGGACATGTTGCAGGCCAAGGTCGTCCTCCCAAGAGAGAGGGCAGAACGCCTCAGGCAACTGGCAGAAGAGGTACAACGCTGCCG
This sequence comes from Ichthyophis bannanicus, assembly GCA_033557465.1. Classification (NCBI taxonomy): domain Eukaryota; kingdom Metazoa; phylum Chordata; class Amphibia; order Gymnophiona; family Ichthyophiidae; genus Ichthyophis; species Ichthyophis bannanicus. The sequence goes on along the minus strand of CM066031.1, from coordinate 420,803,014 downwards.
GTCAATGCTGGCTTGTCTCCTCCTCCACCTACTGGGCCATATTGCCTAGATGGGCCACGTCACGCCTTCAGCCCACTTACACATGCGGACAGCCCAGTAGTGCCTATGTTTGCAGTGGACTGAGGCCACGGGCAAGCTACGGGACAGGGTCAGGGTTACCTGCCAACTGGTGGAGTCCCTCAACTGGTGGCAAAGCCTGTGCCTCTTCCAGGCAGGAATGCTCTTCCAGGCACCATGCCGCAGAGGACCCTGATCAGAGATGCCTCCCTCCTGGGTTAGGGGGGAACATTTAATTATGTATTTATTTATTTATTTAACATAATTTATATACCGCCCCTTCCAGAGATCGGGGCAGTTGACATAGAACACTAAGGAAAAGTTTTACATTGAACTTAATAACTATGTACAATTAACTTGTTAGAATTGTAGAGACCGCCACATGCAGGACAGCTGGTCTCAGGAGGAGTTGCTCCTACAGATCAATCTCCTGGAGCTCAGGGCAATCTTCTTGGCCCTACGAGCGTTCCACCACTGCCTGCAACACTGACTTGTACTGATCCTGATGGACAACCAGGTTGCCATGTTTTATATCAACAAGCAGGGGGACATGAGCTCGTACTCCCTCTGCCCGGAGGCGGTGGCCCTCCTCTCCTTCGCAACATGCAACAACATGCTCCTGCAAACAGTGTACCTCCCGGGCCAGGACAACTACCTAGCAGACAGGCTGAGCAGAGTCTCCCACACAAATGGCGCTTAAACCCTAGAGTAACGAAACAGCCCTTCCACTCATGGGTCAGGCCCATGATGAACTTATTTGCCTCTCTGGACAACATGCAGCAACCCCACTTCTCCCGTCAACTGCACCCAGAGAGTAGTGGCAGATGCCTTCCTGATCTCGTGGTCTGAGGACCTACTCTATGCATTCCCCCCGACCCCCCCCCCCCCCCCCCGTGCTCGCCAGGATCCTTTTCAAGGTTCAGAGCGAGAGGGCATTAGTCATACTGATTGCCCCCAGGTGGCCCAGGCAACCTTGATTCCCTCTGCTGCTTTCCATGTCAGTGGCACTCCCAGTCTCTCTGGGCCAAGCCCCAGACCTCCTGTCCCAGGAGGAGGGCTGTCTCCTGCACCCCAATCTGGGGTTGCTAACGTTAGCATGGCTGCTGAAAGGGTAACATTGGCTCCTTTCAGTTTTCCAGAAGTTGAGGAGATCCTACTGGCCTCCCAAAAACCTGCCACCAGAGGGGCTTATGCCTTTAAGTGGAGAAGGTTCTCCGCCTTGTATGCGGAAAAGGAGGAGAATCCTTTCTCCTGCCAGGTGCAACTAGTACTGCAGTACCCACTGCACCTGTTACGCACCGGGCTGAAATCTAACTCAGTGAGGGTACATCTGAGCGCTTTAGCCACTCACCACCACCCTATCGAGGGAAAACCCCTTTCAAGTCAGGCCCTGGTATCCAGGTTCCTCCGGGGCCTCCTGTTGTCCAAGCGCCTTCTCTGCCCTCCGGCAGCAGAATGGGACCACAACGTGGTGATCTTCCAGCAAATCAAAACACCATTTGAGCCCCTGGCCACTTGCAGTACCTGTCTTGGAAAGTGGCCTTTCTGGTGGCCCTTACATCCGCTCGAAGAGTGAGCGAACTCCAGGCCCTGGTGCCAGATACACCATATACAAACCTCTACAAGAACAGGGTAGTGTTCCACACACACCCCAAATTACTTCTGAAGGTGGTATCTCCTTTCCACCTCAACCAGGAGGTGGTCCTTCCCACCTTCTTTCCATGGCCTCATGCCAGTAAGGAGGAATTAGTACTTCACACATTAGATTGCATGCGGGCCCTGTCTCTCTACCTGCAGCGGATGCACGGCCATCAAAAAACAAAGCTTTTCGTGTCTTATGATCTCAGAAGACTGGGGCTCCCCGTGACTAAGCGAACTCTGTCCACTTGAGTGGCAGACTGTATTACCCTTGCCTATGAGCGAGCTGGTCTCTCCGTTGAGCACCAGATCACAGCGCAATGTATGAGGGCAATGGCCACATCGGTGGCCAACCTCCGCTCAGTGCCAGTGACAGAAATCTGCAAGGCTGCCACATGATCTTCAATTCATACGTTTGCAGCTCACTACTGCCTGGAGAGTGAGTCCCACAAGGACAGTGCCTTTGGCCAGGCAGTACTCTGTAATAATCTCAGGGTGTAGCAACACCCTTCTGTGTTCAGGCTATTGCAGTGATAGTGTCTCTGGATGCTAGGGTCTTGCAGAGTCTCTCAGTGGGGACTCACATTCTGCAACTCATGGCTACCTGAATGGTCACTGTTGGTGCTGTCCTGGTTCAGTCATAAGAACATAAGATATGCTATAATGGGTCAGACCAAGTTCCATCAAGCCCAGTGACCTGTTTCCAGCAGTGGCCAATCTAGGTCATAAGTACCTAGCAGTTACCCCAAAAGACACAGGTTCCACAATGCTTGTATTGGGTCAAGCAGTGATATCCTGGATCCCTTTTAATAATGGTTTATGGACCTTTCCTCCAGAAACTTGTCCAAACCCTTTTTAAACCCAGCTACACTAACAGCTTTTACTACATCCTCCGGTAACAAATTCCAGAGTTTGATTACATGTTGAGAGAAAAAATATTTTCTCTTATTAGTCTTAAATAGGTTACCTCGTAGCTTCATTGCATGTCCCCTAGTCTTTCTATATTCGGATGACGTAAACAATCAATCTATGTTTACCCGTTCCATTCTATCCATTAATTTATAGACCTCTATCATATCTCCCCTTAGCCGTCTCTTTTCCAGGTTAAAGAGCCCTAACCTTTTTAGCCTCTCCTCATAGGGGTATCCTTCCATCCGCTTTACCATTTTGGTGACTCTTCTCTGTACCTTTTCTAGAAACGCTATATCCTTTTTAAGATATGGTGACCAGAATTGCTCACAATATTCAAGGTACGGTCGCACCACGGAACGGTACAGAGGCATTATAATATCCTTTGTTTTATTCTCCATTCCTTTCCTTATGATACCTAGCATTCTATTTGCTCTCTTGGCTGCCACTGCACACTGGGTGGAGGGTTTTAACATGTTTCTATGACTGTTGTAGTTGTTGTTATGGAAGGACAGACTAGATAGGCCATGTGGTCTTTTTCTGTCATCATGTTTCTATGTTTCTGTTTCTATGACGCCTAAATCTTTTTCCTGGGTGGTGGTTCCTAATGTGGAACCTTGCATCGTGGAACCTTGCTTCATGGAACCATAGTTTGGGTTGTTCTTTCCTAGGTGCATAACTTTGCACTTGTCCACATTAAATTTCATCTGCAATTTGGATGTCCAGTCTTCCAATTTATCAAGATCTTCTTGCAATTTTCCACAATCCTCATGGGTTTTAACAACTTTAAATAGTTTTGTGTCATCTGCAAATTTGATAACCTCACTCGTTATTCCCTTTTCCAGATGATTTATGAATATGTTAGAAAGCAACGAACCCAGCACAGATACCTGGGATACTCCACTATTCACCTTTCTCCATTGGGAAAACTGGCCATTTAGCCCTACCCTCTGCTTTCTATCTTTTAACCAATTCCTCTTCCACAATAGTACACCTCCTCCTATCCCATGACTTTTTTTAGTTTTGCCAAAAGTCTCTGATGAAGGACCTTGTCAAAGGCTTTCTGAAAGTCCAGATACACTTTTTTTTTTTCAAAATTTTATTTAGAAACCATCAAGAAAATCAATAAATACACAACATGTAACAGCCTCTCCCCGGGGTTGACTCTTATCCCCGGGGGCAGAGCACATTGATGGTAACATGGATTTTCAAAATTTTTTTACCCCAGCCCCCCTCCCCTGGCCCCTCCCCCCCCAGCAAGCCCAAGTCTGTGCCCCGCAGGACCAGCTCATAGAGTTCTACAGAGCACCCACGTAACACCGCAGACAGGTAAAGTTATCCACAACCTAATTGCAGGACTACATTACGGGTCCGGGAACTCAGATTTTGGATATATGGATCCCAAAGCAGCAAGAAGATGGACCATCGCTTAACGTGGCCGTGGGCGGCCCTACACTCCAGGAGCATAAGCTGATGGAAGGAATTCCGCCACTCCCAAAAGGAGGGAGGGTAGCTGTCCCTCCACCGACGCAAGAGTGGCCCTTTACCCACCAGACATGCCGTCCGCACCAGCCAGCGATTCCATTTCCCCTTTGGAGAGGTAAGGCTCAGGAGATCCAGGGCAACCAAAGCGGCATCCCAATTAACAGGTTGTCCTATGAGATTGGCCATAAATAGAGAAATCCTCCGCCAGTATAGGCGAATCCGTCGGCAGCCCCACCACATATGCAACAGGGTCGCCATGGGTTCCGCACACCGCGGACAGCTACCATCCGTGGTCAAGTGGCAACGAAGGGCCCGCCGTGGGGAGAAGTGAACCCTAGTCAAACATTTAAGTTGTATTTCCCGCCAGCGGGCACCGTCCGCCAAGTTCACTACTCTCCGGAGGGCTACCAAAATTGTATCATGGGGGATCTCCTGCCCCATTTCGGCCCCCCAGGCCTGTTCCACTCTACGATAGTCCGGCCACGGTCGAAACTGCTCCAGCCTAAGGTGAAAAACCCGAATTGACGGTCGTTCCACGTCTCCTAGACCAAAGAACGCTATAATCTAAGCCGCTTGGTCGCTGTGTAGCTCCGCCCCCGAGAGGGAGGCCACATAGTGAGCCACTTGCATATACGCAAAGGAATGGTGGGGCCCCAGTTCATACTCACGAGACAAAACTAAAAAGGGTTTAGGTTTCCCCGCCAAATCCACCACATGGCCCAAATTACAGATACCTCTCTCCCCCCAGAGACGGAACGTGGCGGCATCGGTGCCTGGAGTAAAATTGGCATTCCCCCGGATGGGCAGCCAGCTCGACACCTTCCAACTACGGCCCCAGTAAGCATTCAGCTGCCGCCATGTCTTACATACCGGGGCTAGTAACACACTATCTGCCAGATGCGTAGGCCACTTGCTTACCTCCAGATGTAAGAGGGCCCGTAGAGAGTGGGGTGCCACATATGCCTCCTCCAAGGCCCTAGGCGTATAAAGGTCGGTATCACCTAGCCAATCCCCCAGGTGGCGCGCTTGGCAGGCCAAGGCATAAGCACCGAGATCTGGAAGCCCCCACCCCCCACTCCTCACCCTCCCCACCAGTCGACCATATGGGATACGGGCTCTCGCCCCCCCCCCCAGAGAAGGCCCCGAAACTCCGCCTCAAGGCGCCGAACATCCCGCCGGAGGATCCAAACAGGGAGGGTCTGCAGCCAGTATAGTATCCGCGGCAAAAGCACCATTTTAATCGCCGCAATTCTCCCCATTAAAGACAAATGGAGGGGCTGCCAAGCCTGCAACTGGGTTCTCACCTTGGTCAGCATCCGCTTCAAATTACTCCCATATAGTTGACCCGGCTGACAGGGCAGTACAATCCCCAGATATATGAATTGATTTACGGTCCATTTAAGAGGAAACTCACCCGGCCAGCCGCTCCGGAGGCGTCCCGAGACATCCAGGGCTTCGGATTTATCCCTGTTAATACTAAGCCCCGCAAACTGCCCGAAAGTTCGCAACTCCCGCAAAAGATGAGGCAGGGAATCTTGAGGTGAAAGCAAATGTACCAACAAATCGTCGGCAAAGGCAGATATCTTGAATTCTTGATTACCAATGCCGACTCCCCTTATTTTTCGCGATCCCACCACCTTCCGCAGAAGGGGGTCCAACGAAAGGACGAAGAGGAGAGGAGAAATGGGGCAGCCCTGACGAGTCCCCCTTTGCAACGAAAAATTCTCAGATAGCACCCCATTACAAAGTATCGCTGCCGTCGGGTCCGCATACAGGCTCGCGACCATGTTACAGAATAAAGGCCCTATGCCATAGCGTGGAAGAATATACTTCAAATATTGCCAATCCACCCTGTCGAAAGCTTTTTCCGCATCGAAACTGACAAGTAAGGAGGACAGATGTCTATGCTGGACCCACTCTAGGGACGCAACGATTTTGCGCAAGTTGCGGACAGCATATCGCCCCTTAACGAAACCTACTTGGGATTCGTGGATCAGTTGCCCTAGAAACTCCGCCAGGCGATCCGCTAGGATTTTTGCCATTAATTTAAGGTCAAAGTTAAGTAATGAAATAGGGCGATAAGAGGCCGCAGAGAGAGGGCCCTTCGCCGGTTTAGGAATAAGAACAATGTGGGCATGGTTAGCCCCCCACCGAAAGTAACCCTGCTGCGCCCTCCGATTGTGTACTGCGGCCAACGTAGGGGAGATCTGTTCATTAAGAATTTTATAAAATTCGGCACCGAGCCCATCGGACCCCCGGGGATTTGTAACAGCTGGCATTAGAAATAGCCCCTTGCAGCTCAGCTGCCGTAATCGGCCGGTCCAACTGTGCTCTTTGCTCCACCGATAAGTGGGGCAAATCCAATTCCCCCACATACTCCGCCAACTGTGTGAGGGAAATCGACTCCGCTGTATAGAGGCTCTGGAAGAAGGATCGAAAAATTCACGCTATCGCCGGGCTCTCCCGATGCAACGTCCCCAAGTCATCCCGCAGAGCTGGTACCAATTTGGAGCCCCTGGGTCCACGAAGGCACCTGGCCAATAATTTCCCGGGCTTATCCCCGTAACGGTATAGTTGGTACCGATAGTATAACACAGACTTCTTTGCCCGCTGGTGTAAAAGTTCATTTAATTCCATTTGAGAATCCCACAGCTGCTTTTTAAGCCCCGCCGTAGGGTTTTGGGCCCATCGGCGCCTCAGCCTCGTCACCGATCTCTCAAGAGAGATAATACGTTCGGCCCGCAGTCTTCTCTTCCTGGCAAGGAACCCTATAATGTCCCCCCGCAGTACAACCTTCGCAGTTTCCCAGAGCAACTCTGGGTCATCCTGGTGACCCCTGTGATCAGCTTCAAATTCCTGCCACCGCTTCTGAATAAAAGAACGGAACTGCGCATCCCTATATAGTTCAAGCGGGAATCGCCATGGAGGGGTCCGAGGAGTGTTCCCATTCCAATAGATATCTAACCAAATAAAAGCATGATCAGATAACTCTACAGGCCCTATCTGAGCATCCTCAACTTTGGCAAACAGACCAGTAGAAATCAACAAGTAATCTATACGTGCACTGGTGCCATGGGCCCGAGATTGATGCGTATAATCCCGCTCAGCCGGGTGTAACAATCGCCATGGATCCACCAACCCCAGCCTGGAAGATAAACGTCGCAATGCCCGAACCGTCGCTATTCTGTCTCTTGGCTCCCCCCCTTTCGAAGTATCGAGATCGACATCCATGACACCATTAAAATCTCCCCCCAATATCACGGGGGTATCAGGCAACGTCTCGATTTTAGAGGCAAGATGAACGTAAAGGGGCAAATCTAACACATTGGGACAATACACATTGCCCAGAACAACAGGTCTCCCCTCAAGGACTCCCTGCACCAGTACAAATCTACCCGACGGATCAACCAAGTCCCTTACAACCTCCAGCCTTATTCGCTTATGTATCAAGAGCGCTACACCCCCCTTCTTTCCAAGGGCCGGGGCCCCCCACACCTGTCCCACCCACTCCCGGCAAAGTTTACGATGCTCCTCGGCAGTCTGGTGGGTTTCCTGGAGCATAGCGATGTCCGCCTTCTGCCTTGCTAAGGCCTGCAAAATTTTGGCCCATTTAATCGGATTGCCCAGACCACAAACATTCCAAGAGATTATCTTAAGCGGCATGTAATACAAAAATGGGCCCACTATTATTCATCACATACCATACATGATACAGGAAAGGCACCTCCCCAGCCTGAGGTCCTCCCCTCCACCCCACAAAATAATAATTCCCTCTCGCCGTCCACTCCTCTACTGGTCCCCTAGGATACAGCTCCCCTCCTCCTCCCCCTCTCCCTCCCTCCCCCACCCCCCTCTCTACCCCTATCCTCCCCCCCCTTTTCACCCCCTCCCCCCACCCCCTCTCCGCCCTCCTCACCACTCCAATCCCCCATCTCTACTACCATCCACCTCTCTCCCTCTCTGTGACTCCTAGATGCGTATAGTGCCCCCCACCTCTCCCTTATACCGACTCTCCTGCAGGCCGTCCGGGGTCCCCCCCAGCCCCCCCCCCACACAACGCCCGCGCCTCTCCCCACACCCCCCCCACCGGACAACCCCAACAGCCCAAGACTCCCCCCAACACCTTCCCGTACCCAGGGAACAGCCAACAGATAGTACTTAAAAAACAGCTTTAACAATCCCCTTACCACCCCCCCCCCACAAGGTTACCACCGCCGCCCCTTCACAGTCCAAAGCAGCATGCTCCAAACTTGTTCTGTCGCTCCACACTCCTCTCTGCGCGGCCTCAGGTCTCGGCCGCCGCTGCAGCCCTCCGCCGTATCTCCTCCACGTAGGGTGTTGCTGCTGTCGCTGAGTCAAAGGACCGGCGAGTCCCACCATGAGTGAAAATCAACCGGGCGGGGTATTGCACCATAAATTTGATATTGTTATCTATCAAGATCTGGCACAGAGGTCCATACTCTTGTCGTCGCTGTCCCAGGGCGGCCGAGTAATCCTGAACAATATGCAGCTTAACATTGTCCTTATGAATGGCTCCTTTCTTCCGCACTGCACGCAAGACCGCTTCCTTTTGCGGAAATCGCAGGAACCGTGCCAGAACCACCCTGGGTCGGCCGTCACTAGCTCTCCTAGGCCCAACCCGGTGCACTCTCTCTATTTGCACGAGGGTGCCCTCAGGATCATTCTCCAAGATTTGTTTCACCAGGTCCTCCAGATAGGATTTTAAGTCCCGGTCCTCTATGGCATCCGGGATCCCCAAGAATCTCAAGTTGTTACGGCGGGACCTGTTCTCAAGGTCATCCAGCTTGGCCTCCTGGCCCTGAAGTAACTTTTTCACACGGGCCATCTCCTGCTGCAGCTCCAGTACATGTTCCTCCGACCGCTCTATCCGGTGCTCTGCTTCTTGCATTCGGCTCCCCATAGCCTCCACTGAAGTTTGGAGAAGGTCCATTCGGCCCCGCAGGTCTTCAAATTGCGCAGACAGCGCCCCCGCCACGGCCATGGAGATTTCCTCCACCGTCCCCGCTTTGGCCTCCCCCTTCAGCGGCGAGGATTGCTCCCCCCCTCTGGGCGGCAGAGGGACCTTCTCCTTCTCTACACGGCGGCCGCCCTTTGCCGCCATCGCCAGAGCTGCGTCTGTCTTCGGGGGTCTCGTCCCCCGTCCCTCCACCGCGATGTCAGGCTACGGCGTCACAGGTTCACCCTCCGCGTGTATGCGCCTCTCCGGCGCCGCGGGGGGGGGGCAAGGCCCTCTCTGTCCCAGGTTCCGTTGGCTCGTTCTGTTCTCCCAGGCGCCTGAAGGGGGGGCTTGGTCTGGGCTGATCAGCCCCCGTGAAACTCCCGGGGCTGACGAAGTAAGCAGCGGCCCAACCCAAGGCCCGGCAGGGGTTCTCCGCCCCCCCCTGTTGTTTTGGTGTCTGCCGCCCTCCCGGAGCACTAGTTGGAGATGGGGAGACGGGGGGAGCGAGGGGCGACAATCGGGGAGGCACCCACCGCTGCGGATCGCAGCTCCCGGACCCAACTGCCGCTGCTGCTTACCGGCTCCCTCCACGGCGTGGTTCTCAGTTGCGGCGCAATGTCTTCTGCTCCAGCTCCCGGGTTTTAGGCCGCCGCCGCAAATCAGCTTGGGGGGGAGAAGTGAGAGTACAGGGGCGCCATCTCTCACTGCGGTCCGGTCGGGGAAGCAGGGGGGATGTCCAGAACCCCAAACCTAGCCCCCGCTAGCACATTTTTCTTCGCCGGAGAGGCGAGGGGGCCCAGAGCTCGAGCAGCGTGCGACTACTCGTGCTCACCGCATCACCGGAAGTCGTCCAGATACACTTTATCAACTGACTCACCTTTGTCTACCTGTTTATTCACACCTTCAAAAAACATAACAGATTAGTAAGACAAGATCTTCCTTGTCTAAAGCCATGTTGGCTGTCTCCCATTAAGCCATAACTGTCTACATGTTCAGTAATTTTGTTCTTTATGATGATTTCTACCATTTTTCCCGGTACTGACGTCAGGTTCACCTGTCTGTAGTTTCCCAGATCACTTCTGGAACCCTCTTTAAAAATTGGTGTTACATTGGCTATCCTCCAATCTTTAGGTATTACAGATGATTTTAATGATAGTTCACAGATTACTAATAGCACATCTGAAATCTCATATTTCAGTTCTTTCAACACTCTTGGATGTATACCACCCGGTCCAGGTGATTTGCTACTCTTCAGTTTATCAAATAGTTGTAATACATCTTCCAGGTGTATCGATATTTCTTTCAATTCTTCTGCAGTATCACCTTTAAATACCACTTCAGTGAAGGATAACATCCCTACATATTCCTCAATAAAGACTGAAGCAAAGAATTCATTCAGTCTCTCTGCTATGGCCTTGTCCCCTCATAGTGCCCCTTTTATCCCTCTATCATCTAATGGTCCAACTGACACTCTCACAGGTTTTTTGCTATGAATGTACTTGAAAAAGTCTTTATTATGCGTTTTTGCTTCCATAGCAAGTTTCTTCTCAAATTCTCTCTTTGTCTGCCTTATCAATACCTTGCATCTAACTTGCCAGTGCTTGTGCTGTTTCCAGTTTTTGTCATTTTGCTCTTTTTTCCATTTCCTGAAAGATGCTTTTTTGGCAACAGCTTCTCTGACCTCACCTTTAAACCTTGCTGGCAGTTTTTTGGACTGCCTTCCACTTTTCTTAATATGTGGAATACAGCTGGTCTGGGCTTCCACGGTAATATTTTTAAACACCCAAGCTTGATGTAAGACTTTAACCTTTGAAACTGCTCCTTTTAGTTTTTTCTTAACTATTTTCCTCATTTTATCATAGTGTCCCTTTGGAAAGTTAAAATGCAGTAATATGGCTTTCCTTACCATCCCTCCTTCATTAATAATCAAACGCGATCATGCTATAATTACTATTGCCAAGTGGCACCAAAACCCTTATCTCTTGCATCAGAACTGGTGTTCCACTAAGGACTAGGTACAAAATAGCTTCCCCCTCTGGTCGGTTCATGCACCAACTGCTCCAAGAAGCAGTCATTTATTTCATCTAGATACTTTATCTCCCTAGCATGTCCTGCTGTGACACTGACACAGTCAATACTGGGGTAATTGAAATCACCCATTATTATTACTGTGCTGTGGCTTTTGTTAGCTTCCCTGCTGATATGCCCTAACTTCATTTTTTGGTAGTATCCTTCAAGGATACATTGTTCTGAACCATGCGCTCCTGGGCGACTGTCAGCTCTCCACTATTATGTAGTTTAAAAGCTGCTCTATCTCCTTTTAAAGTTAATGCCAGTAGCCTGGTTCCATCCCTTCATAAGAGCCCCTCCTTTCCCCAGAATGTTCCCCATTTCCTAACAAATCCAAAACCCTCATCCTTGCACCATCGTCTCATCCATGCATTGAGACTCCAGAGCTCTGTCTGCCTTTTTGTTCCTGCGCATGGAACGAGAAGCATTTCAGAGAATTCTACCCTGGACGTTCTGAATTTCAACTTCCTAACTAAAATCCTAAATTTAGTCTCCAGAACCTCCCTACCACATTTTTCTATATCATTGCTACCGACATGTACCAAGTCAGCAGACTCCTCCCCAGCACTATCTAAGACCTTGTCTAGGTGCCGCGTGAGGTCTGCTACCTTCGCACCAGGCAGGCATGTTACCAGGTGGTTCTCATGTCCACCAGCCACCCAGCTATCTACATGCCTAATGATCGAATCACCAGCTCTTAACGGCTGTCCCTAACCCTTTCCTCATGGGCACATGGCTCTGGAGAAACGTCCTCATTGTGAGAGGGTTTTACATCACCTGGAGGACAGATCCTAGCTACAGGATCACTTCCTGCCACACCAGGGTGATGCTCTCCTGTCATGTGACCTCTGTCCTCAATGGCAACAGGGATGCTGCCAGACTGGAGGTAGGATTTCATTACTATATCCCTGTAGGTCTTGTCTATGTACCTTTGTCTTCCTTATGTCCTCCAAGTCTGGTACTCTAGCCTCCAGACATCGGACTCATTCCCTGAGAGCAAAGAGTTTCTTGCACCTAGTGCACACGTAAGACCCCTCACCAACTGGGAGAAAATCATACATGTGACACTCAATGCAAAAGACTGGAAAACCCCCATCTTGCTGCCAGACTGCTGTCTGCATCTTAGTTTTAAGGTTGTGTTTAGGTATTTAAGTTCTTTACCTACTAAGGGTTGATAGGGATACTTATACTAATAAAACTACACCTAATACGTTTACTGTACTTTGTTCACCTGAAGCTTAATTAATCTCAGGTCCTTAATGTATTGGAATTGGAATGTTACAAGATGAATTGGAATGTTACAAGATGCTCAAGGTTCTATGTTGAATGATGCTGAGAAGATCAAGAAAAGGTGGAAGGAATATACAGAGTTTTTATATGATAAAGATCAAGTGGACCAACAGCCATTTCATCCTGTACCTTATGATCGGGAACCATTGGTGATTAAAGAAGAAGTTAAAGCAGCATTGAAAGCCTTATCAAAGAAAAAAAGCACCAGGCATTGATAGCATTCCCATAGAAGTATTACAGCAATCTGATGCAGCTGTTACCGTACTTACAAGGCTCTGCCAAGAAATATGGAAGACAACATCATGGCCAACTGACTGGAAAAGATCTGTGTTTATACCAATACTAAAGAAAGGTGATCCAACTGACTGTGGAAATTATCGCACAATCACTCTGATCCCACATGCCAGCAAGATTCTACTGAAGATTATTCAAAATAGACTACAACCATACCTGGAACAAGAACTACCTGAAGTGCAAGCAGGGTTCAAGAAAGGGCGAGGAACGAGAGACATCATTGCAAATGTGAGATGGATCCTTGAAAAGACTAAAGAATACCAAAGGATATCTATTTGTGCTTTATCGACTATAGCAAGGCTTTTGATTGTGTAAACCATGAGAAACTCTGGGCCACATTAAGAAGCATGGGTATACCAGAACACCTGAACATACTCTTGCATAATCTGTACATTGATCAAGAAGCAGCAGTTCGAACGGAACAAGGAGAAACAGAATGGTTTAAAATAAGCAAAGGTGTAAGACAAGGCTGCATACTTTCCTCCTACCTGTTTAATTTATTTGCAGAACAAATCATCAGAGAAGCAGGATTGTATGAGGACAACAGAGGTGTGAAGATTGGTGGAAGACTCATCAACAACCTTCGCTATGCTGATGCTACCACATTACTGGCTGAAAGTGAAGATGATCTGAAACATTTGCTTCACACAATCAAAGAACATAGTCTCAAAATGGGCCTGCACCTTAATGTGAAGAAGACAAAGATCATGACAACTGGCATAATCAACAGGTTCATCGTTGAAGGAGAAGAAATTGAAATCGTGAACAACTTTAACCTACTTGGATCAACTATCAATAAAGAAGCAACAAGCAGTCAAGAAATCAGACGACGCATTGCTCTTGGCAGAATGGCTATGAAAGACCTAGATAAGATCCTCAAGAGCAAAGATGTCTCTCTCCATACAAAGATTCGACTTCTTCAAGCCATGGTATTTTCAATTACATCATATGGATGTGAAAGCTGAACAGTGAAAATGATAGACAGAAAGAAAATTGATGCCTTTGAATTATGGTGCTGGCGGCAAATACTGTGTATACCATGGACTGCCCGAAGAACAAACCAGCCGGTTCTAGAGGAGATCAAACCTAAGCTTTCTTTAGTAGCTCAGATGACAAGACTTTGACTTTCATACTTTGGACACATCATGCGAAGAGAGAGATCATTAGAGAAGGACATCATGCTTGGCAAGATAGAAGGTCAGCGCAAAAGAGGAAGGCCAGCAATGAGATGGATCGATACAATAACAGCAGCTACGGGTACCAGTCTGTCAACAATGAGCCGCCTGACTGAAGACCGAACACAATTTAGGATAGCTATCCAGAGGGTCGCCATGAGTCGACTCAGACTCGACGGCACTTAACAACAACAATGTATGCCTGTTGAGGACAAACAGCTGCATCTGAGAGTAAATATGGCACCTCCTTTCCTTTGAGAGGTTTATACACCTAGACAGCTACAATTATTCCAGGGGTGAGTGGGTGTTGTGGTGGGAGGGAAAAAGACATTAAAAGCTGGCTGCTACACCGTACCCTATCCTGTGCTTCTAAGGTTATCTGTAACCAATTTCCAGGGGGAGTCCCACAGCCCTTGCTTTGATAGAGGGAGTCTTGGGTTCTAAATTTAACCAGAAAGCTCTCTGCTGTGTTGTAAATTTAAACTGAAAGCTCTTTGCTGCTACTAGGCCCTGACTGATTTAACAAATACACTGGGTTCACAGATTAATCAGCTTTAATCTAAAGAATTCCCTTTTCCCCAAGTTTTAGAAAATTCCCAGAAGTAAATACTTACAATTGCAGATCTCTCTCCAGAAATAGCAGTCCCCTTTTGTAGTCCTTCAAGACTGAGAATCACAGAGCTCCGGTTGAACTATTTATGCTTGTGCTTCTGTGACCAATTTCCTGGGTGATTAACACAGTCCTTGCTTGGATAGAGGGAGTCTTTCAAAATGACCCTTTGATCTGCCACCTGGCTTTAATACCTACTAAAAAAATTTCACAGGTCTCTTTCCCCCTATGTAGAAGGCCTCTTTGTAAAGGTCTCTAGAAATAATTTATTGCTCAAAGAATACTGATCCTGTTTTGCTTTTTATGCTAAGTTATATTCTGATTTGATTTAAATTAAAGCTCTCTGCTGCTACTAGGCCCTGACTGAGTATTAAATTAAAGCTAGAAGCTCTCTGCTGGGTTCTAAATTTAAGCAGAAAGCTCTCTGCTCTGTTTTAAATTGAAACTAAAGCTCTCTGCTGCTACTAGGCCCTGACTGATTTAACAAATACACTAGGTTCACAGATTAATCAGTTTTAATCTAAAGAATTCCTTTTCCCTAAGATTTAGAAAAATTCCCAGAAGTAAATACAATTGCAGATCTCTCCCCAGAAGTAGCAGTCCCCTTTTGTAGTCCTTCAAGACTGAGAATCACAGAACTCTGCAGCCTGGAGCTAGGGAGTCCCATATTGAGGACTGACTTCCTCCTTGTTCCTGGAGAAAGCATAGTTACTTACCTGTAACAGGTGTTCTCCAGGGACAGCAGGGATCAGTCCTCACAACTCTCCCTCTACCCCTTAGTGTTGTCTTCATACCTTGTTTTAGTTTTTACTGCCATCCTAGCTTTGTCGTCTGACTGAGCAAGATGGCACCCTTGGGCAGGAAGGGGGCCACGCATGCATGGTAGCATGTCCCAAAGGCTTTCTTTGAAAGCTGAGGAAATGCTGCATGTGGGCTCTGTCAGTGCCAACATCACACATATGTGAGGACTGATTCTCGCTGTCCCTGGAGAACACCTGTTACAGGTGAGTAACTACACTTTAAAGTCAACTCTGAATTTTGGAAAGGAAGACTTGAGTCTAAGGTACTTAGGAATTGAGTTCCATAAAAGGGGGACTAAAATATAAAAAGCTGTACTGTGAGTGGCTTGTAGGCACGCACAAGCTGGCAGAGGGATGAAGAGCAGTTTATCTTGGGAATGCAGGCTATGGGAAGGAGCATTAGGAATTAAGGCATTAGGAAGCCAAAACGAGGAGCTTAAATTTAACTGCATATAATATAGGGAGCCAGTGATTTTCTTTAAGAAGTAGGCTGATGTGACTGGAATTTTTGGCAGAATAAGATAACCAGATGACTGTGTTTTGAAGAAGCTGGAGTCTTCTGAGAGTTATTTGATGTATTGCATTATATAAAAAATTACAGTAGTCTAAACAACTTAGAACAAGAACATGAATCAAAAAAATTATAGCATCTTTGTCTAGTAATACCCTAATGCAGGGGTCTCAAACTCAAATTGCTTTGAGGGCCGAATGAGGACTTGTAAAGTAACCCGGGGGCCGCATAAGACACGGGCCTCATTTGCATAAGGGGCCTCATTTGCATAAATATTTGCATAATGTTGCATAATGAGTGCATGGATAAAGAAAGACTAGAAAATTTCTATATTACTATAATCCAGTGCCAACCGCCAGGCACATTAGGAACTACTACTAACACTGCCCATTTGGAACCCATAGCAAACCCCCCGTATCATAACAGCACTACCAGGACTCACAAAGCACCAGACCCTACCTATCAAAAGGCAACACTGCAAATATTAAATCAATACATTTCAGAGAACAATACATGACCTACTGGGAAAAGAGAACAAGTAGCAATGTCAAATAGGAATTACACAGAATACCTCAGCACTGTAGAAATAAAACTATAAATAATTTCTTGTACCAAAGCACAGACATTAATGATGCACATTTCCCAGAGCTGACATATTCCAGTTAATAAATTCAAAATAAAGAGATATTTTTCTACCTTTTGTGCATTTTTTTTCAGTTGCAATTGCTCCAGCCACTTCTGGTTTCTTCGTGTCTTCTGCTATCTCCATCGTCTGCTGTCCATTTGTCCTTTCTTCTCTCTTCTAGTTTTTTTCCATTCTCTCTCTCTACATCTGCTTTAACATACTAATCTTTCTCCTTTTGCTCTTTCCTCATTCCTATTTCATCCACTCAAATTTTACCCCTCCATCCTCAATCCCCACTTACTCTCCCAATACCTGGCCAATTGTAGATTTGTCTTCTCTTCCAGACAAAATATTTTTCCCCTCTCCATTTCACTTTCCCAGCTCCATCCCATTCTAATCCTCCCCCAACATCAGCTCCCTTCTAGTTCCAGCCCCACCCAGCATCTGCTCCTTTCTAGTCCCTGCATCAGTCCATTTCCAGTCCTATCCTAGCCTCACCATCAGCCCATTTCCAATCCTAGCCCCTCATCAGCCCATTTCCAATCCTAGCTCCCTCCCCTCACAGCCCATTTCCATTCCAAGCCCCCCTCCCCATCAGCCATTTGCAGTTCAAGCCCCCCTTCCACTCAGCCCATTTCCAGTCCTAGCAACCCCCCCAGCCCATTACCAGTCCTAGACCCCCCATAGCCCATAACCAGTCCTAACCTCCCCATAGCGCACTTGCAGTCGTATCCCCCATCACCCCATTTTCAGTCCTAGCCCCCACCATAGCCCATTACCAGTCATAACCCCCCCTGCCAATAGCCCACTTCCAGTCCTAACCCCCATCTGCCCATTTCCAGTCCTAGCCCCCACCATAGCCCATTACTAGTTATAACCCCCCCCCCCAGCCCATTACCAGTCATAACCCCCCCTGCCAATAGCCCACTTCCAGTCCTAACCCCCATCTGCCCATTTCCAGTCCTAGCCCCCACCATAGCCCATTACTAGTTATAACCCCCCCCAGCCCATTACCAGTCATAACCCCCCCTGCCAATAGCCCACTTCCAGTCCTAACCCCCATCTGCCCATTTCCAGTCCTAGCCCCCACCATAGCCCATTACCAGTTATAACCCCCCCCCCCAGCCCATTACCAGTCATAACCCCCCCTGCCAATAGCCCACTTCCAGTCCTAACCCCCATCTGCCCATTTCCAGTCCTAGCCCCCACCATAGCCCATTACTAGTTATAACCCCCCCCAGCCCATTACCAGTCATAACCCCCCCCCAGCCCATTACCAGTCATAACCCCCCCTGCCAATAGCCCATTTCCATTCATAACCCCCATCGGCCATTTTCCAGTCCTAGCCCCCACCATAGCCAATTACCATTTATAACCCCCCCCCCCCCGCCAGCCCATTACCAGTCATAACCCCCCCCCCCCTCACCCCTCTGCCAATAGCCCACTTCCAGTTCAGTCAGCCCCTCCATAGCTCATTACCGGCCAACAAAAAAAACCCCAAAACCCTGGCTTCTGCTGCTGCCGTTGCCGCCGTGGCAGCAGCAGAATCAATTGTTAAATTAAAAAAAAAAACTGACTTCTGCTGCTCAAGCAGCTGTCCTGCGGCCCCTTTCCCTCTGCCCGGAGATCCGACTCTGCTCTCAGCGGCGTGCTTTTCAAGCCGCGACGAGAGTATTCCCCTCTCGCGCGGTTCAAGCCGCGCGAGAGGGGAATACTCTCTTCGCGGCTTGAAAAGCACGCCGCTGAGAGCAGAGTCGGATCTCCGGGCAGAGGGAAAGGGGCCGCAGGACAGCTGCTTGAGCAGCAGAAGTCAGGTTTTTTTTTTAATTTAACAATTGATTCTGCTGCTGCCACGGCGGCAACGGCAGCAGCAGAAGCCAGGGTTTTGGGGGATTTTTGGTTTTCCGCCGTCGCGGGCCGCACAAAGTTGTCTGTTTGAGACCCCTGCCCTAATGGATCTAATACAAGTATGTTGCAGAGTAGTGATACAAGATTTTATTACTGAGGAGATCTGCAAATCAAAAGAAGTTTAAGGCAGGATTTAAGAGCAATATTGCAGCCATTTAATTGTGGAACAATAGTGATGTATAGTTGATGACTGGGTGCACACATCCATACCTCCTTCCTAAGTTGGTATTGAGTTCCATCTTAACCATTTTTCAAAATTATATTTATCCCATTTGAGGGCATGCTTCATCACAAGCATGTTTGAAGTAAATTACCATAATCAAATTAATATTATGATAAATTCCATTACCTTTACAGTCCTCCCCCCATCCTTCCAGCCAAATTACCCAAACAATAGCATATCATACCCACAGCAATCCAACAATGCCTCAGTTAATACAAGTCTAGAAAACCCAGGAGCTGCTGGGTCGCCAGGAGTCAGCATTGACTAGACGGCACACATTGCACTGCATTATGATAATGAAATTCCTAATCAAAGAGCCTTGATATTCTTCCCCAGGTCATGTGTCCATGGACCTCCCATCACCTATTGTTTCCTCCGCCTTTGACCTCCCATCACCTATTGTCTGACTTTCTATATCTATGGTGTCTGCCTCTTTGTCTTGCTTGAATGAATGATTTCTCTCTCCTGTCTTAAATTGTAGTTCCTTTTCCTCTTCTGGCCTCTGGGCCTATTTGTATATCTTTGGTTTGTACACCAACCAGATGTCGCAAAGGGGCGGTATATCAAATGTCAGAATGAACATAAACATATATATATATATATATTCTTCTTGGAGTGGTCTAAAATCTTAGAAAGTTCACCCAGCATTTTCTTTTGATGCCAGAAAACTTGGGATTGACAAACACAGCTTTTCAAATTGGCTGGCAGATTTGGATGCTAAGAATATCTGTAGATTGGCTAAGATTGGTGGGGTAGGACATGTACCTATGGGATTAATTATTTTGGTATGAGTTGTTTTATGTGTTTTAACTTGTTTAGCTTGTATTTTATATTTTATTGTAACTCATGTTCAGGTTTATTTATAAATGGCATGACATTAAATACAAATAAATACAAATGATCGCATCTTTTTCATTTAAAGCCAGGAAGGCTTGCCTTTCAAAGGGCAAGTCAAAGCTCATAATGTCCAAGCCATGCCAGTGTCATGGACCACCTAAAGTCATCCCCTATCAGACAGATTTGCAAAGTTGTAACCTGGACCTCTGTCCATACAATCACATCACATCACAAAATGCTTAGAGAAGGTTTCATCGGTCCAGAGGAATTTCTTTGATGCTAAGAATCCACCTCCCTGCTGTCCCTCTTTTATTTAATTTCATAGTGAATTTGTTAAGAAAACATAATAAAACAGTCTCTTGCTACCAAAGAAATACTGTTCTGTTGCTTAATGACAAATTATTTGTATCCATTGTATTCCCTTTTTTTGTTAAAAGCAATTTGTAGCCAGGGTTAGCCCCAAGGCCTAGTGCAAAGTAGTGGGTGCCCTGGGTAAATCTTCAGCCTTAAACTCGACAATCATGATCATCTGAATACCAACCTTCCAATGACAATCCTGTAAAAATTCATAATTGGACATCACACCTGTATGTAAAAGAATATGCTGATGACTCTGAGTTTGTGGGGCTGTCAGGATCTAATGTTTTGCTTTGACTGCTGCTGCTCTTTGCTGCCCCTCAAAAGCTGATGCTCTAGGTGACCACCTAGTCTTGTAGCTATGAGTTCTCATGTGTCGATTTGGATGTAGTCCTATCCCAAGCAGGGCCGGATTTACCCATACGCCATGTACGCCATGGCGTAGGGCCCACAGCCGGCAGGGGCCCACAAAAAAAGAACCAGGTATTTTTTTTTAAACACACACAATTAAAAAAAAAAACCTGGTGGCTGCCGCCGCGGGGCCCCCTCTGCTGCCGCGGGGGCCCCATCTACAAGCTGAAGCCGTCGGGTCGGGTCTCTCCCTCCCTCGCTGCAGGCTGCGAGAGACGCGAAGATAGAGCGTCTCCTCGCGTCTGTGTTAAGCCCGCAGGGGCTGATGGGATTTCCCATCAGCCCCTGCGGGCTTAACACAGACGCGAGGAGACGCTCTCCCTTCGCGTCTCCTGCAGCCTGCAGGGAGGGAGGGAGAGAGACCCGACCCGACCCGACGGCTTCAGCTTGTAGACGGGGCCCCCGCGGCAGCAGAGGGGGCCCCGCGGCGGCAGCCACCAGGTTTTTTTTTAAAATTAAATTTTACTTTGGGGGGGGGGTAGGACTGGTAATGGGCTATGGGGGGGGGTAGGACTGGTAATGGGCTATTGGGGGGGCTGGGGCTGGTAATGGGCTATGGGGGGGTAGGACTGGTAAAGGGCTATTGGGGTGGCTGGGGCTGGTAATGGGCTATGGGGGGGGTAGGACTGGTAATGGGCTATTGGGGGGCTGGGGCTGGAAATGGGCTGGGCTGGGCTGGGGGGGTTAGGACTGGTAATGGACTGTGGGCTGTTGGGGGGGCTTAGAACTGGCAATGGGCTTTGGGGGGGGTTAAGACTGGTAATGGGCTGTGGGCTGATGGGGGCTGTCTGGTAATGGGCTATGGGGGGGGCTAGGACTGGACATGGGCTGGGGGGTTAAGACTGGAGGTGGGCTGATGGGGTTAGGACTTATAATGGGCGGTTGGGGGGGTTAGAACTGGTAATGGGCTTTGGGGGGGTTAAGACTGGTAATGGGCTGTGGGCTGATGGGGGTTGTCTGGTAATGGGCTATGGGGGGCTAGGACTGGAAATGGGCTGGGGGGTTAAAACTGGAGGTGGGATGATGGGGTTAGGACTGGTAATGGGCTGTGGGCTGATGGGGGGGGGTAGGACTGGCAATGGGCTATGGGGGGCTGACTGGAAATGGGTTGATGGGGTTAGGACTGGAAGTGGGCTGATGGGGGGTTAGGACTGGTAATGGGTTATAGGGGGGCTTAAACTGAAAATGGGGTGATGGGGGGTTAAGGACTGTAAGTGGGGTGATGGGGGGGCTAGGACTGGTATTGGGTTGGGGGGTTGCTAGGACTGGAAATGGGCTGATGGATGGCTAGGACTGGAAATGGGCTGATGCAGGGACTAGAAGGGAATGGATGCTGGGTGAGGCTGGAACTAGAAGGGAGCTGATGTTGGGGGAGGATTAGAATGGGATGGGGCTGGAAGAGTAAAATGGAGAAGGGAAAAATATTTTGTGTGGGAGGGATAAAAAATCTACAATTGGCCGGGTATTGGGAGAGTAAGTGGGGATTGAGGATGGAGGGGTAAAATTTGAGTGGATGAAATAGGAATGAGGAAAGAGCAAAAGGAGAAAGATTAGTATGTTAAAGCAGATGTAGAGAGAGAATGGAAAAAAATCTAGAAGAGAGAAGAAAGGACAAATGGACAGCAGACGATGGAGAGTTAGCAGAAGACACGAAGAAACCAGAAGAAAGTGGCTGGAGCAATTGCAGCTGAAAAAAATGCACAAAAGGTAGAAAAATATCTCTTTATTTTGAATTTATTAATTGGAATATGTCAGCTCTGGTAAATGTGCATCATTAACATCTGCGCTTTGTTTAGTACAAGAGCAAATTAATGTATAGTTTTATTTCTACAGTGTTGTACATTCCAAGTTTGGCTTTTGGGATTCCCAGTTTAATTATTGTCTTCCTATTTCTAAATTGTGATTACTTGTTTGGTGATGGTCTATGTTCTGCATGTGTAACTGAGCTGAGGTGTTCTGTTTATATAATTCCTATTTGACATTGCCACTTGTTCTCTTTCCCCAGTAGGTCATGTATTGTTGTTCTCTGAAATGTATTGGTTTAATATTTGCAGTGTTGCCTTTTGATTGGTAGAGTATGGTGCTTTGTGAGTCCTGGTAGTGCTGTTAGGATACGGCGGGTTTACTATGGGCAGTGTTTGTAGTAGTTCCTAATGTGTCTGGCAGTTGGCACTGGATTATAGTAATGTAGAAATCTTTTAGTCTTTCTTTATCCATACACTCATTAAGAGGCACGTTTACTAAAAGTTAGTATATGGTAACATTATGCAAATATTTATGCAAATGAGGCCCCTTATGCAAATGAGGTCCGCACCCCCCTTGGGCCGCCCCTGCTGGGGGCCCACAATTTTTGTTGGCGTAGGGCCTCACTCAAGGTAAATCCGGCCCTGATCCCAAGCATGGGACTCATTGACCTTACATCTCTGAAAGCAACACTATCTGCCTTAATTTATTTATTTATTTATTTAAAAGGATTTATATCCCGCACAATCATTGAGACAGGTTACATAATACGTATACAATAAGTCATCATGTACAACAAGGACAAATACAAACATTATAATTAAAAATAGCCATTAAAAACACTGCTATATAATTGCCATCAGAGGCTCAACACAGGTTATAAATGCCCACACATCACACTTGCCCATCAGGCAAGTTCAGGAAAAGCCTGTTTAAATAAATAACATTTCAGTTTTTTTCAAAAAGTCATCAGTTCTACTTCAGCATGCAAATCAATTGGCAAAACGTTCAAAATAGATGAAGAGTCATAGAGAAAATTCTCTTGCGTATGGACTGGCGATTAATTACTAAGGCTTACAAGGCTGGTATTTTCCCTCCCTCCCTCCCTCCCCCCCTCCCCCCCCCCTTCAATATATCCTCATGCCTGTCTTTCCCTACCTTTCCCCAAGACCCCTGAGATGGTTTGATTCCTATGCCCTCTCTGGCCTAGTTCTCCAATTCTTTCTGACCTACTGTGCTGACTGCTTCATATCCACTTTCAATGGGAAGGAAAACTAAGCCACCATGTATGAGCAACACACAATAACTCCATCTCTCATATATACAGTTACCTTGTTCAGTGTTCCACATATGTAGATAGTTTCCCCTGTTATCCAAGTTACTGCTCCTGTTCATTGTAATGACCTGACTCTTGTTTATTGTCGGATATTGTTTGTTCTATGTAAACCGCGCTGATCGCAAATAGTGCGGTATATAAGAGATGTAAATAAATAAATAAAATAAATAAGGATGGAGTCTGCCTGCAGCCCCATGCTTCTCATACACAGGTCTTGAGGGGACAGAAACTATTGCCTGTGCATTTAGGGTTATAAGCTAACAGTTCAGCCAGTGTCCTGTGGCTTAAAGAAGGGGTGGCCAGCAAGAGATAAAGGATTGCACACCTAAACCAATGGGAGTTTATTTATTTATTAGGATTTATTAATTGTCTCTTTGAAGAGATTTGCTTAGGGAAGAGGGGGGAAAGGGAACTGGGTGCCTGTAGAGTGAGGAGACAGGCAACTTTGAAGTTTTTAATATAGGAAATCGGAGATCCATTAGATTTAAAAGACTTGTATGTCTGCTAGGTGAGGAGGAAGATTCAAAGATCAGGGAGAAGCAGCACAGCACCAACTGTGTTCAAGAGCAACACAATCACAAATCTATCCCAGAGCAGATGGTCAGCTGAGCTCTAGTGTCCAGACAGTGTGGTTTAGTATACTTGTAAAGCTACAGATTGGTCATACAGCAGAATGACCCTTGAACATAATTTATGGTTTATTGAGGCTTAATATACCGCTATTCACACTAGCAGCAGGGCGGTTGATAATAAAATAACTTGGTATTAGAAAATTAGAAAGGAACCTACATATCAAAAAAGAAAAGGCTAGCAAAAGAGAGAGAAGGCTTAGATAATTGACAAGCAGATTGCAAACCGTTCAAGAGAGTTGCTAGTTGTGTGTTGCGGCTGTTGGTTCATTATTACACTGTATATGAGCCATCTTGGAATGCCTCATTAAACAAGTGTGTCTTTAGTGCACATTTGAAGGACTTGCAGAAGATTCTGTACTCAGGGGAAGGGCATTCCAGAAGATAGGGGCTATGAAGAAGAAAGCTGTGTGTCTGGTCATTTCCAGCCTGGCGCAGAAGACGGGGGATATTCAGTTGGTTATCATGGATTGAGTGCAGGACCCTAGCTGGGGCATGGAAGGAAATCTGGGAGGATGGATAGATAATGGGTGTCTGTCTAAGATGCCTTGTGGGTCAAAGTGAGGATGTTATAGCTGATGCGGTGACCGATAGGAAGCCAGTGTTATTAGAACAGAAGCAGAGTAATGTGGTTGAATTTGCTAGCATGACAGAGAATATGAACTGCAGTATTTTGTATGGTCTGTAATCTTTTTATAGCTCAGATTGAAATAAATCTCCCTAAATTTAGTTGAGGTAATCTAAATGGGAGACAATGTAACTGAGTGCAAGTTTGTGTTGGATAGCAGCATCCAAGAAGGGATGGAGGGCATGGAACTGACGAAGGATGAGAAACGAAGGTTGGACCACATAACTAACTTTCTTTTGAAGGAAAATTCAGAGTCTCGAAAAACACCAAGATACTTCAGATGCGGAGAAAGCTGAACAGGATGACTGTCAAGGAATGGGGAGAGTGAGGAGGCAGAAATACATAGAAACATAGTATATGATGGCAGATAAAGACCAGCATGGTCCATCTAGTCTGCCCAGCAAGGTGGCAAGAGTAGGTGCACCTGCCGCTCCGTGCAGGTCTCATGCCTTTGATTAGGGGTGTACCCACAGTTCTATGCAGGTCACTTCTACTTGTAGAGATATCAGAGACAATTGTTTATTTTGATTTTATCCCGGCGCGGGAACACTCCCCAGCATCCAGTAGGAATGCTTTTGGGAGCATCGCTCCACGCATGTGTATCTACCTTTCTGCCTTCCCAATACTACCAGTGAGCCAGGTGGCAAAGGTTTTAGAGATGTTAAGTCTCAATTGGTTTTCTTTCAACCAGGTAGACACTCTATCAAAGCAGTTGTTAACTGCAGAACGATCAGGGGACAGGAGTCGGTGAAAGCTACCAGGAGTCTATCATCTGCATAATAATAGGCTGTGATGGGTGACTTGTGAATGACGAGTGTGAGCAGGTCTAGGAAAATGTCAAAAAAGGGGCCCAGTACTGAGTCCTGGGGGACTCTGCAGGTTAAAATGCATAGTTACTCACCTGTAACAGGTGATCTCCGGGAACAGCAGGAATCAGTCTTCACATATGGGTGACATCGGAGCCCGGTGCAATAACACTCCCCAGCATCCAATAGGAATGCTTTTGGAAGCATCGCTCCATGCATGCATGTCTGCCTTCCTGCCTTCCCAATAATTCTCTTCAGTAAGGTATATAGCAGAGAAAAACCTCGTAAGAGAAAAGGTAAGTGAAAAATGGAATGATGACAACGCCGAGGGGAGGTGAGCTTGTTGTGAAGACTGATTCCTGCTGTTTCTGGAGATCACCTGTTATAGGTGAGTAGCTACATTATTTCCAGGGACAAGCAGGAATGCTGTCTTCACATATGGGACTCCCTAGCCCATGACTACCCAGCAGGAGAGAGAAGACAGGAACTAAAACAGAGTAATGGAAAACAGGAGAAGGAAGCCTTCCGCAAAAAAAACAAATAAGAGGAAAACCAGCGGAGGGCAAATACCACAGCCAGACACTTGAATAAAAACAGAGGAACTTTATTGTAGACCCACAATAAAGTTCCTCTGTTTTATTCAAGTGTCTGGCCATGGTATTAGCCCTCCGCTGGTTTTCCTCTCACTAAAAGAGGGTAAAGCAGGGATCTGTCAGACTCAGTCCTTTGGCGTAGTCGAAGATGGACAGTGGGCAGTGTTGCTCAATATCTGAAAGAGGTTCCTTAAGATGGCTGTCTGAATTGAGCATCTCCTTTGTCAAAGCAGTAGTGGGCAGCAAAGGTATGTAGCAAAGGCCATGTGGATGCTTGGCAGATCTCGGAAAGCGAGACAGAGAGAAGGTTGGCTACCGTAGCAGCCATGGCTCGGACATTATGTGCCGTGACATATCCCTGGAGGGACAGACCAACTTGCGCATATGTCAAAGATATGCAGTCAGCGAACCAGTTGGAAATGGTCCCTTTGGAAACCGAGAGACCTATGTGATTAGGGTCAAAAGACACAAACAGTTGGGAAAATTAGCGATGACCTTAGTTTGGTCAAGATAGATCGCAAGCGCTCTTTTGCAATCCAAAGTGTGTAAGGTTGCTTTCGCCTTAGAAGTGTGTGGCATAGGAAGAAAGGTCGGAAGAGAGATGGTTTAGTTGAGGTGGAAAGGAGTAACCACTGTTGGAAGGAACTTAGGGTGCATCCTGAGGATGACTTTATCATGATGGAAGCGAGTGTAAGGGGCATAGTCCACCAGAGCTTGCACCTCACTGAACCTACGTGCTGAGGTTAGAGCAATGAGAAAAGCAACCTTCCATGTGAGAAACTTGAGACGAGCCATAGTCAAGGGCTCAGAGGGGGGTCTTAAAAATTGTGTGAGGACGTTAAGGTCCCCCATGCTATAGCGGGGGGGGGGGGGTAAGGAGGGCTTCTCCGGGAACAAACAGGAAGTCAGTCCTCATATATGGGTGATGTCAGCGCCGACAGAGCCCTCGAGGAAGCATCTCCCCAGTTTTCAAAGAAAGCCTTTGGAAGATGCCACCATGCATGCATGGTGCCCTTTCTGCCCAAGGGTGCCATCTTGCTCAATCTCCTTTTATCCGCAGAGCCCTTCAGACGTCTGTCTGGTTTCTCCTGGAAAAAGTTGATTTTTTTCTCGACCTGAGTTTCATACTCTCTCCGGTTGTGCACCGATACTCTTCCCGCCACCCGAGCCTGCTGTTCTGGCATCAAGTCTCGGGTTCGTACATTTTTTCCTTTTCGGAACCTTCGCATCCTTTTTTTCCAGCAGGCAGCACTGTGGGTCTTTGACCTCACTGGGGTACTTTTTTCCCCCATGGCTACCAGTGGGTTCAAGAAGTGTGATTGGTGTGCCAAAATTATGTCCCTTACCGATACACGTATCTGTGGCCTACGCTGCCTAAGGCCAGACCACGACCCCGCAGCATGTGGACTTTGCAAAAAGATGTCCACCAAGGCCTTCAAGAGCCACCAGCAGCAGCACGATAAGCATTTCCAGGAGTCCCTAGTGCCTCAGAAAGCCAAGGCTGCCTCTGAAGCCTCGAGGGAACATAAGAAGAAGAAAACCTTGAAGGCAGCGTCCCTGGATGGTTCTGACAGGTCGGGTAAGCCCCAAACCAGGTCCCATAGTCCTAGATGCTTGTCTGAGGGATCAGAGTGAGAGCGGCCTACCAAGGTCCCACGGAAGGACTCAACCACATATCGGCCTCAGACGCCAGAACCTATCTTCGTTGAGGACTCCTCCTCAGGGGAACCAGCACAGGGACCGAGTTCCTTGGTGCCCGCGCCAATGGCAGAGGAGTCTTGTGGACTCGAAACCAGAATGGCAGCCCTGGAGTGCAGTCTGTCTGCTTTCATGGACCAGCAGCAAGTGGTGCTGTCCAGTATTACTGGTTCCTCCGCCCAGACCACTGGGCCATCGACGTCAAGGATGTCCCTGGAGGCCGAGTCTATCCTCGGCTGAGGTTTCGATCTGGCTCCTGTTTGACGGGACCGATGTCCACCCCAGCTAGCGCACATGGCACCAGCCATGGGGCCTCTGAGGGACAAGGGCAGGGCTCAGGCCCAGAGCCCGTGGGCCGCCCTTCCCTCGAGTCTTCGACTGACTACTCAGAATGGGAGACTGAGGACGAGGAGTCGCTGGATGTCCATCGCCACCATGGCGTTCCTTGAACTCTCTCCCTCTGAGTGCCGGCATTGGTCCCCACCTGAGGACATGGCATTCCTCGACTTTGTGTGGGACATGTCAAAGGCCTAGCGTTCCTGATGGAATCGGAGGACCACCCTCGGATGGTGGAGCTAGAAATCCTCCAATACAAGGCCCCTCCGAGGGCATCACTCACGGTACCCATTCCACCTATTCTGGAATGGCTAATGCTCTGTATGTGGGAAAGACCAGCGATGGTGCCGGTCCACTCGATGTATCTGGTCCGCCGGAGCCCTGGCATCCAAAAGACACAGCTGCCGCATAACTCTATGGTGGTGGAGTCGGCCATACGTCTGCTGAAGAGCCAAAAGACACACTCCTCGGTGCCCCTGGGTAGGGAGGCCTGCACATTGGATGCCCTCGGCAGAAAGTGTTACCAGGGCTCAATGATCATTGACCGGATCCAGGCCTACCAGCTGTACATGTGGCAAAGGAAATCGCCGGGTTCTTGGCTGGTCTCTCTGAAGTACCTGGCCAAAGCTGTCCGTGAATGCTCCAAATGGATGCCTCCATGCTGGGATGGGGAGCCCACTGCGAAGAACTGCACCCAGGGCATCTGGTTGAAAGCCAACTGCAACCAGCAGATTAACCTCCTGGAGCTTCGGGCAATATATATAGCCCTCCGAGTCTTTTGTTACCGCCTGAAGCACCAGCCGGTGCTGATCCAAACAGTCAATCAGGTGACAATATTCTATGTGAACAAGCAGGGGGGCATGGGGTCTTACACCCTCTGCCACAAAGCAATGACTGTAAGAGGGCCCTGTCTTTCTACATTCAGCGTACCCAGGGCCACTAGAAAGCTGCTCAGCTTTTTGTTTTCTATGACCCCAGTTGGCTGGGGGGAAGCAATGACCAAACAGACATTTTCCACCTGGGTGGCAGACTGCATCGCCGAAGCCTATTAGCAGTCTGGGCTCATGCTTGATGACTGAATCATGTCACACAGTGTCAGGGCCATGGTGGCCTCTGTGGCAAATTTGAGCTCTTTCCTGATGATGGACATCTGCCGGGCCACCACCTGGTCGTCAGTCCATACTTTTGCAGTTCATTACCTCATGGAGAGGGAGTCCCAACGGGACAGTGCCTTTGACCAGGCCATGCTCTGTAATCTTTTCAGGGTCTAGGCAACTCCCACCCTCCAACCCTTCTGTGTTCAGTCTATCAGAGCATTGGTTTCCATCAAACACACAAGTGCAGTCTGTATCTGTGGACTCAATTGCTGCTCCTCACAGCTCCCCTTGATGGTGACTGTGTTTTTTTCCTATGGGCTTGTGGTAGCCTGTAACTGTGGAGTCCTATATATGAGGACTGACTTCCTGCTTATTCCCAGAGAAAGCGTAGTTACTCACCTGTAACAGATGTTCTCCAGGGACAGCAGAAATTGGTCCTCACAACCCTCCTTCCTCCCCTTGGAATTGTTTCTTTACCGTCTTTTATTTTTTTTGCCATCTTTTAGCTATGTCATCTGACTGAGCAAGATGGCACCTTTGAGCAGGAAGGGCACCACGCATGTGTGGTGGCATCTCCCAAAATCTTTATTGAAAACTAGGAAGATGCCTCCACGAGTACTTAGTTGGCAAGGACATCACAGATATGCGAGGACTGATTCCTGCTGTCCCTGGAGAAATACCTATTACAGATGAGTAACTATTCTGTATTGGTGGCTTTGTTAAAAGGACTCCCCACATGAACTGACCTACCAGCAGATAAGAAGAGATTGGGTGATTCCCAATTGGGCAGTGAGAGGCTGCAATTGCACTCAAGTGGATTTGAAGAGAATTAGTTTTCAGTCCAAAGGAAGAAGGATGCAGAAGGTACTGCAGCAAGTGTTCTACTGCACAAGTGAAAGGATTGAGAACTTTCTGGGAGCACCAGAGGAAAAATCTGTGCCCAGTGAAGGCGTAGGAACATCTCGTAGAATCTTTTCTAGAAGCCAGTAAGACCTGAGTTCTCCAGGAACAAGCAGGAAGTGAGTCCTCACTTATGGGGTGACACCGGCACCGACGGAGACCATGCAGAGCAATTCCCCAGTTTTCAAAGAAAGCCTTTGGGATTGCTGCCACACATGCATGGTCCTCTTCCCGCCCAAAGGTGCCATCTTGCTCAGTCTTCCTTTTTCCGCAGAGCCCTTAGGACGCACATCCTCATCCCTCGTAAAAAGGGTTTTAGTTTTTGGCCTCCGGCCCTCTCTTTTCCGATAGTACCAGTCCTCTTCCGTCCTTCCCTTCGCTCCTTTTTTCCCGAGCGAAGGGACGTCCTTATTCTAGCCTTTTTTGGAAAAATTGTTCTTTCCGGGCCTTTTCGTGCCCTTTTCAAACACTGGCCTCGAAGGTCTTCGACCTAGCAGGGGCCCTTTTTGCCCTAATGGCCACCATTTTTAAAAAATGTGACAGATGCTCCAAGAACATGTTGCTCACAGACACCTATGACTACTGTCTCCGGTGTCTGGGGGCCGACCATAACCTGGAGCTCTGCTCTCTCTGTAAGAAAATGTCCGCCAAGGCCCTGCTAAGTCATAAGCAGAAGTCAGACGACATTTTCCGTAAGGCAGCCCCGGAATTCCCGGGGCATCCTTGGCCATCCCTCTGCTTGCGGGATCCGTTGCAGTGGCTCCGCTTCCAAGGCGGCACTCCGATCAGGGGTGTCTTTAGGTGGAGAGGTGCAAGAAAAAGAAGACCTCAAAGTCACTGTCAGGGGCTTCCGGACAAGCACAAACATTCCCACGCTCGGTCGCTCAGCCCTCCCTGGCATTCCCGAGAGACAGGGAGCAGCCTTGAATGGTACCTCGTACAGACACAGAGGCCTCCGGCGATGGCACCTGGTTTCCTGAGGGTCGTCCTAGTGAGGACCCCCTCTCCTCTTCCACGCCAACCTGGTAATCCCAGTGTCGGCATCGCAGGGACCCACGTCCCTGTGGGAGTCCCGAATGCTGGCACTAGAGCGCAGCATTTCTGCCTCCTTAGCTGCCCAGCAGGCGCTTCTGCCCAGCATGACTGGCCCATACCTCGAGACTGGGTTCCCCTGAGAGGGACACCTAAACCCGCCCTGGAAACCCCGAGAGCCATGGGCCTCGTGAGGGTCCTCGGCGCAGGTCTCGCTCACCGTCCCGCTCCTCGGGGGTGAAGTCTTCCAAGGCCTCCGGTTCCAAGTGGGCCTCAGCTTCTGGACAGGGCGACCAGCCTGACTCAGACTCCTTTTCGGACCTCTCGGGCTGGCGGTCGGATGAGGATACTTCCCCGGAGACCTGCTCTCACAGGGACCTTTCTTGGACCCGTCCACACCCACCTCCCAGAGGCTTTCACCTCCCGAGGACACGTCCTTTTCTGGTGGTCGTGTGGGACATGGCGTGGGCCCTCAAGCTGGCCACGCAGGCTGAGGAAGAACCGAGGGCAGAGGAACTCGATATTTTACAGCTTGAGTCCCGCCCCGGGACTCTTACTGTCCCAGTACCTCCCATTCTGTCCCACCTGCTCCTCTGCATGTGGGAGGCACCTTCCTTGGCCCCCATCATGAGCAAATGCCTCGATACCATGTATAGGGTCCAGTGCAGCCCGGGATCTGAAAGACCCAGCTCCCGCACACCTCCATGGTAGTGGAATCGGCGATGTGGAAGCAAAAGAGCTCAAAGTCACATTCTTCGGTCCCACCGGACAGAGTCCAGGGCCCTCGACGCCCTGTGGTGCAAGGCCTATCAAGGGTCCATGCTGACATGCTGTATTCAGGCCTATCACCTGTACATGAGCATGTTCCTGCGTGACCTCGCCAAAGAGCTCGGCAGATTTCCCGCGTATGACGGGTTTGAATCCTCCACACGAGTAGCAGCGGCCAGCATTGGGGCCCAGCACCAGGCATGGTCCCAGTTTTCAGACCTGGAGCAGTGGGTCCAGGAGAAACTCTTGGATGTCCCCTGCCTAGGTGAACAACTGTTCGGCAAGCCCATGGAGGATAAGGCTGCCAAAATTGAAATGGAGTTCATAACTTGAACCCACCTCTCGCGTAAGACCTCTTTTCTCCCACGGAAGAAGCAGCCAGCGAAAAAGCCATTCTTCCAGAGAAAGAGACACCCCTACCAGGGATATCCACCCTACCCGACCACTCCCGCACCGCCCATCAGCACACAGGGTAAGGGGGGTGCGCACAGCCATCGCAAACCTAAAGGGCCTAAAGCCCAACTACCGGCACCACCTCAATCTGCATAGGGTTTTGATGCCGATGGCATAGTCTCTCACCCCCCAGCAGGGCTTCCGCTTGTTGGAGGACACCTGTCCCCTTTCACGCTCCAATGGGCGCCGATCACATCAGACACATGGGTCCTCAGGATGGTCCGGGATGGTTACCGCCTTCATCTGGACAGGCTCCCTCCTCCCTTCACCCCAGCAGAGCTTTCTTGGCTTCCCTCGCACCAGGCTTGCTTGCAACAGGAGCTGACCAACTTCCTCGGCCAGCGGGTGGTCGAAAGGTTACCGCCACACCTCCGAGGTAGAGGGTTCTGCTCCCGATACTTCCTCGTTCCGAAGAAGACAGGGGGCCTATGCCCCATCCTCGATCTCAGGAATCTAAACAAGTTTCTGGTGCGGGAGAAGTTCAAAATGCTATCGCTTGGTGTCCTGCTGCCCATCTTCCAGCAGGGTGATTGCCTATGCTCCTTGGACCTCAGGGACGCTTACGCCCACATTCTGGTCCACCCCCAGCAAAGGCAGTACCTGTGCTTCAGGGTGCAGGGAGAGCACTACCAATACAGGGTGCTCCCCTTTGGGCTCACATATGCCCCATACGTCTTCACCAAGTATCTTTCCGCGGCTGCCGCCTATCTCCGGTTGCAGGGCATACCCGTCTTTCCTTACCTAGATGACTGGCTCATCATGGGGGCATCGACCGAGGAAGCCCGCCTTATGGCATCGCGGACGATCTTCCTTCTTGAATGCCTCTGCTTCCTGGTCAATTACTCCTTCCCACCTTGAACTGGTGCAGACCCTGAGTTCATTGGCGCACTCCTCGACACAGAGCAGGCAACCATCTTCCTGCCCCAGGATCGTGCGGATCATCTCTGCGCCCTGGCGGCCAAGGTCCAAGGCCAGACTCGGATTCCGGCGTGAGCCATGTTGCGCCTCCTGGGGCACATGGCCTCCACCATTGACGTTGCTCCCCATGCCTACATGCACATGCGGACAGCTCAATGGTGCCTCAGGGCACAATGGAATCAGACCTCCAGTCGCCTCCAGGACCCTGTCCGGATCTCCCACAGTCTTTACACCTCCCTGAATATTGTGTGCAGTTCTGGTCGCCATATCTTAAAAAAGATATAACGTTATTGGAAAAGGTACAGAAAAGAGCCACCAAAATGATAAAGGGGATGGAAGGATACTCCTATGAAGAGAGGCTAAAAAGGTTAGGGCTCTTCAACCTGGAAAAGAGACAGCTGAGGGGAGATATGATAGAGGTCTATAAATTAATGAATGGAGTGGAACGGGTAAACGTAGATCGATTGTTTACATCATCCAAATATAGAAAGACTAGGGGACATGCAATGAAGCTACAGGGTAACCTATTTAAGACTAATAAGAGAAAATATTTTTTCACTCAACATGTAATCAAACTCTGGAATTTGTTACCGGAGGATGTAGTAAAAGCTGTTAATGTAGCTGGGTTTAAAAAAGGTTTGGACAAGTTTCCGGAGGAAAGATCCATAAACTATTAAAAGGGACCCAGGATATCACTGCTTGACCCAATACAAGAATTGAGGAACCTTTGTCTTTTGGGGAGACTGCTAGATACTTATAACCTAGATTGGCCACTGTTGGAAATAGGATACTGGGCTTGATGGACCTTGGTCTGACCCAGTATGGCATTTCTTACAGTATGTTCTGGATTGGTGGCAGGATCCCCGAAGCCACCTTCGAGGAATGCCCTTCCAGGCCCCACAGCATGAGCTAGTCCTGACGATGGGTGCCTCCCTGCTGGGTTGGGGAGCACACTATAGCGATCTACACACTCAGGGGCAGTGGTTGCCTGAAGCAGCTCAGCAGTAGATCAATCTGCTCATGCTTCAGGCAGTTTGGTGGGCCCTGAGGGCCTTCGAATATCACCTGAGGGGAAATTTGGTGTTCATGCAGACCGACAACAAGGTAGCTATGGTCTACATAAACAAGGAAGGGGGGGACAGGTTCTTGCCCCCTCTGAAAACAAAATACAGTGGAACCTCGGTTTTCGTGATTAATCCGTTTGAAAAAGTCTGACTAAAACAGAATGTATGAAAACTGAAGCTATATTTCCCATAATAGATAATGTAAATCCAATTAATCTGTTCCAGACACCCAAAAATATTAACAAAAAATACATTTTATAGATAACTATATTTTTACATACAGAAAACAATGAGAAATAAATATAAATGACTAATGAAATGGATAAATGAATATTTAACATCACTTTTACCTTTATTGAAGACTCTTGTTGGCATATGGAAGACAGTCAATCAGCAAGAGAATCAAAATAAAGAAAATGCCACTTCTGGCCACAAGATGGTGCTCCATTTTCAACTGTACGAAAACCAAGACAATGTACGAAAACTGGGACAAAATCTCAACGAAAACCGAATCGTACGAAAACTAGGGCATATGAAAACAGAGGTTTGACTGTAAAGGCTGCAGGAAATAGAAAAGGAATGCCATTGGTCAGAGAGGAAAGAAAAGGAATGCCATTGGTCAGATAGGAAAGAAAGAGAACAAAGAGAGGGGGCAAAAAGAAGACCCTGAAACTGAAAGGAGAAGGGGCACTTTACGGAGAGGAGGGGAAGGAGGGGAGAGATCAAAGGCAGTGTAGAAAAGATGGGTCTTCAGTCTAGCTTGGCAAATGATGGTTCCAAATGGAGGGCTAATGGGAGCAAATTCCAGAGCCTAGGTCCAAGGAAAAAGAAGGCAGATGACTGGGTGGACTCCAGATGCGCCTTTGAGGGGGAGGGGGAGGGGAGGAACATGCAATTAGAATGTAAAGACCTAAGGGAGTGCTGAGGGGCATGGAGATGAACCAGGTTAGAGAGATACTGAAGTACACCAGTATGAATTGCTTTGTGGACAAAAATTAGTATTTTATGATGAATTTGAAAAGTTATGGGAAGCCAGTGAAGATCGATAAGCAGGGGTGTGACATGATCTGTACGGGGGAGGCATGTGTGAGGATGCAGGCCACTGTATTCTATACCAGCTGGAGTCTGTGCAGTTGGTGTTGGGGAAGACCAGCTAGAGAGACATTACAGTAGTCCAGACGAGACATGACAAGCAAAAGGAGCAGGGTAGTCGGGGAAGTGAGAGGTAAAAGAGGGCGAACAGCATGAATTTGCCTTAAAGAATAGAATGAACACAGTACTACTGATGAGATATGGTCATGGAATGATAAACAGAGTCAAGGGTAACACCGGGGTAACGGAGGAAAATAACAAGTGGGATGGGGGAGTGTAGTACAAATGAATTAAAGTTGACTGCTGATTATCCATCAGCAGTGAGTTAGGGGTTAATTGAACCTGTCACGGGGGGTTCCCCGGACAATAAAGATTACGCCATTATGTCACGACGTTATTGATTAAAGAGACCAGGTGGAGGGAAATAAAGGCTTTTATTCCCTGGTTAATGCAAAGGTCCAACATAAGAGATAATTTAAGAAACAGAAAGTCCTTTGTGTCAAAAGGTACCAATATTTATAATGAATGCTTAACTGTTGCTTCACAGTTAAGACAGGCTTTCAAATAGTAGAATTCCGTGCAAGAAACATTAATTACATTTCATTCATTCTTCTGTGTTATATGGAACATACAGAGTCTGGAGCTGAGGCAGTGCACCAATCACATTCCATGAGATCTGGCATAGGTGAGGGAAGAGTGTTTGGATAATCTATTTCCATGGACTCTCCTTCACTGTACTCAGTTGAGGAGTATTCACTGTCCCTGTCTATCTCAGCCTTGTAATTTAAAACTCGGGAGTCTGGCTTCCCATAGCCAGGGATTCTCAAGGCTGCTGGTATTTTACTGAACCAATCTGGTTTCTTTTTTCTCACAGAAGGAACACTTGTTTTAGCAGAGCCTTTAGGAGCACAATAATTACAGTCAATGGTTAATGTCTCATACCTTGGTTTAGCTGAGTTGAAATCCACAGTGTTTTCTCTTCCAGCCCCTCTCCCTTGGTAGCTGAACTTCTGCCTGCCAGCGTGGGACACAGCTGTGCTTCTAGGCAGTGGAGTAAAACCTATCCTGGATTCTCCTCTCACTCTGGGTAAAAACTCCTGTTGATTATAAAAGTGCTTTTCTCTCTGACCTGGTAAAACTTGGCAATAATCCTCCAGAGATAGTAAGCTCTCCTCAGAACCCTTCTCCCTGGTTCTTGGCTTCCGTCTCTCTGTTCTATATCCAGGCAGACTATAAGAACTAGGCGTGGCAGACACTCTCACCTTAGGGCAAGCTCTACCAAACTCCCCTTGTGCAACAGGGTCAGTTTGGGCCTTCTGGCTCCCCACCTTGTGAAGTCTGTTTCTCCTCAAGTTCAGGGATTATCTCAGTCCTTTCTTGATGGCTCCCAGCCTTGCTTCCTTCACAGCCCTCAGGCTTGTCTC
This sequence comes from Ichthyophis bannanicus, assembly GCA_033557465.1. Classification (NCBI taxonomy): domain Eukaryota; kingdom Metazoa; phylum Chordata; class Amphibia; order Gymnophiona; family Ichthyophiidae; genus Ichthyophis; species Ichthyophis bannanicus. The sequence continues at coordinate 420,766,337 of CM066031.1, read as the reverse complement.
CTCGGTAGCTCCCAGGCTTCCCTCCTCGGTAGCTCCCAGGCTTGTCCTCTTGGCTCTCAGCCTTCTCTGTTTTAGAAGCATTCTGCTTTGACTTATAAAACAAACTGTCTTGGATAACTTCCTGATTCCCTTCCAGCTGCAAGTCATCAGAGTTCCTAGGCTCATTAACTCCCGAATGTCTGTTCCTGCTCCCTCTAGCTGTGCCTGGGGGTAATTGCACACCTAGTTCCTCAAAAGAAACTGGATTTCTTTTCTTTAAACCAACTTTATCAGTGCCCACATCATGACAAACCTCAGTTTTATGGAAGAGAGAGATTCCTGTACAATTTTGTGAAAAACATCTTCTTGCATAACTGTTTTGATAGAACCATGTGAAATTTCTAATAGGGAGTCTTAGTACAGAGATATACTGGTACACCTGGTAAATACATACAAAATAAAGTGAAGGTCACCTGACGGGGTTCTGAGCTTTTGAACCATGGGATGGGAAATGCCCTCCCTTGAGCATTCTCAGGCGTCTGGTCAGCGTCTTTATTATGTTTAATGTACAGCTGATCCTGTTCTATGTGTGTGTCACCTGATGGAAAATTACTGGTTGCTCTTGCATCAGGATAAAATGGGTGCCTTTTTCAGCTGGGGAGGAAGTGAAGGAATCTCATCCATGGAACGAGCACATACGTTGCCTGGAAAGTCTCCCGATTGAGAAGTCTCTCCTGCCTGGCTGAATCTGGGATCCATTTAGTCAAAGTGTGGCATGAGATGAAGTTCATAACTCTGTCGGTGATGTGTCATTCTCCTGTAATTACTTGCTTTCTAGCTATCTTTTCTAACTAATTATAGGTAAATAAATGAATTACTTGCTTTCAAGTTATCTTTTCTTTATTTTATAAATAAACTGCTTATCTTTATTTCAGAGTGTGTTGGCCTTTATTTTTGCACCCCGTTCACTTAGCAAAACATCTGACGCTGCGAGCAGGGTACGAAAAAGGTGTGTATAATGTTTAAAAAAAAAGGAAAGTGTGTAATTAGTGTTAATATTGTAAATAATGTACATACTGTAGATATTCCCATCTGGGATCAGGTACTTTATGACATGTTAGCTACAGAGTGGTCTTGCTGGTCAGGACTAAGTGAGAATTAGGATTCTGTTTTAAAAGGATATTAATTTCTCTTCATTCAAGGCAGAGAAGACAGAGGTTTGTAAGTATGGAATGCAGACAGTGTTTAAGAGAGGCAGCCTGTTGTAAACATGGTGATATTACAAAGTCCTTTAGGAGAGAGAGTTTCAGAATAGCTGTGATATTTGGCGATAAAGGTACATGAGAAAAATTGAAGGAAAATATAAGTTGTGTGTATTAGAAGAGAACGTGTATAATGATTCATTTGTTTGCTTTTCTGACGATGTGTTTTTAAAAGGATAACGTTTCCAGGTTGTAAAAGATTTAAAAAGCCTGGCTAAAACTTGGTAATTAGTTGTTGTGTTCTCATATGTTGATTTTCTTCCTTAGTAAGTCAGAGCTGAATTCTGTCAGACTTGTAAGTTGCTATTTGAAACATCTGTCTTCTTATCTTTGTTAGCCTGTAATGTGTAAAGACAGATTTTTCTTCTTTTGTTTAATTCTTGGGTTTTAGGTAGGTAATTTCAATTGTTTTTCTTTTTGAATTTTGCGTTTTGGTTTCTAGAGAGGTGCATTTTGTTTTGATAGTTTTCTGATCTCAGTGTAAATAAAAAAGAGGACCCAGATGAGTTTGTAGTGCTTTGATTTCTCTCTGTGCTGATTTTTTGTTTTGGTTTGGTAATCCTTAATTTAGGAAGCTTTAAACCTTTGTCTGTAAGGATTAGTTTGTTTTGATGGTCTATGCTTGTATGTTAGCCGATACAAGCAGGTGATTAGAAGGTATTGCCTGAGGTGAGATTTGAGATAATAGTGATAGAAGGATTTTTTGATAGTAAACTGAATTTCGAAGGAGACTAGATTCTATGATGAATTTTGCAGTGTTAATGTATTTGGATAGCTACCTTTTTTTCCTATCTGTATAGGTTTGTACTGTAGTATGGAATTGATTTTCTGAGTCAATGATTGGGATTGGAATGTATTATACACTGAAGTAAGAACCTTAGAAGCAGACAGTACAGATAATAAGCCTGGCAGTGTTTTGTGTGTTTACATCAGCTCTGTAGTGAATGATACTGTGTGCAGCTGTCTGGCTGGAAGATCTTGACTGGAAGTTTTGTGAGAGTTCTCTTAAACAAGAAAAATAGTTTATTGTGAAAGTACAGCCTGAATGTTATAAATTATTTTCTTTTTCCCTGTGAATATGTAATAAGAACAACTTCTGATTCTAATTGGCAGTAGAATTATTGAGAAATAAATCTGCATGATCATAATTGTATTATGTTTAAGATTATTTAGATTTGACAAGTGTGATAGAGGAGGAAGAAAGAACATGAACCATTTTTTATTTGTGTGCAGTAAATAAGTTTAATCCACATGTGTAAGTTTTTGTTTTCTAGGTTAGGGATCTGAGTGTATCCTGGTTAAGAAAATTTGTCTGCTGATTTCTGTGTGTCAGGAGATTAGAGTAGCAATGTCCTAGTTTGTTATGCTGTTCGTGCTGAATAAAGAGTTAACAAAGAGAAGTTGTAAACAATGATAACTGAATTTCTAATTGGTTTAAATTCTATGCTTTTTAAAGTTTTGTGGTTATGAATGCATTACCTTTTGTGCAGCATGATTCTTAGAATTATATGTAATGACCCAAATGTATTTTGATCCTTTTTGTTTTGTGTCCTGATGTCCGTCTTTTGTGAGCTGAGATGTCTATGTCAATCAAACAATGTTCAGAGTAATGTGAGTCAAACCATTACCTGAGATAAGAGAGCTTTCCTAAGAATTTTTGGTAAACAATTGAAACAAGTTTTTCATTTATTTGCCATAAAACTGCCAATTTGTGTTTTGATGTTTGTTACCCCTTAAGTAATAAGATTAAGGGGCTTGTCTACAAAGCCGCGGTAGTGATTTCCAATCGTTATCGGAGCCACGGCCCCATTGAATGGGGCCATGGCTCCAATAATGCTTGGAAACCGCTACCGCGGCTTTGTAAACAAGCCCCTAAGTAACACTTTGGGACTTATTTACAAAGCTGCGGTAGCGGTTCGCGATAGTTATCGGAGCTGCAGCCCCATTGATTTCAATCGGGTCGCGGCTCCGATAACGATCGTGAACCGCTACCGTGTCTTTGTAAACAAGCCCCTTTGTATATTGTCATGGTTGAAGAATAAATTACAAACATAATTAGTGATATACCTTGTACGTTGTGCACCTAATAAGAGAGGTATGTCTATTAGGTCACATGCTAACTTTAATTTGATAAAGAGGAAAATCGATAGAAACAGGAATAGGAGTCCAATTACCACCTGAGCATTTTGGGTTAATTTTTTTTCCATTTACTGTTTATTGATAGATCAACAACCCAATGATACAACAAATCATTGCAAACATTCTTCTTATATTCATAACCCTTCCCCCTTGATTCAACAAAACTCCCCTCCCCCCCACCTCCCCCTTCCCTCTCCCATAACTAACACATAACAATAGGAGTATGGCAATCCTCGCCCACGGCTTATCTCTGTATACTTCAAACAGTGTGAATGCCTATCAATAACTACCATACACAGGACTGAGAACCATTTACACACAAATATTCACATGATATTATCATTCCCCGGTATGTTCCCTCCCATGCACAAGCCCAAACCCACCTCCCTCTATTACTCTGTACCCATGCAAGAGGCCCTAACGGACCAGCTTCAACCCCTTATGAAGAGATTCCTGCTTTAAACTTGTACTATTGATCGCCCTTCTCCCGCCATTTAAGATAGGGTCCCAAAGTTTTCTGGAAAAACATCAGCCATCTCTGCTGAAGTGCTTTAAGACGATACATTAAATATAGGTGTCCCACTCTATTCTGTACCTCCACTAGAGAGGAGACCTCCACCTCTCTCCAGTTCCATGCTATCATCTGTCTGGCAGCCACATACACTATCCTTCGCCATCCATGCCCCCTTGGTTCACCCTCCTCACTCTCCACATTTAGCAAGTCCAAGCAGGGACCAAGACATATGTCCTCTCCCACAATCTCACTCATCCACTCCACCACCCCCTTCCACAATGGCAACAGCCTGATACAACCCCACCAAATGTGGAGGAAGGACCCTACTTCACCACACTCTCTCCAACACCATGCTGATCCACCCTGCCATTTCTGAAGTTTCTGGGGGGTCAAGTACCACCTATACAACATTTTATAATTATGCTCCAAGGTATTACTAGACAAAACCCCCTTAAACAAGCCCTTCCAAACTAGTGCCCAATGGTCCCCATCCCAACTCATATTTAGATCTTTCTCCCATGCCTTCCTAAGCGACCACTTATCACAGTTCACTACTTCCATTGCCTTGAACAGTTTGGAAATGAGACTTTTAAACTCACGGCCTTCAAATATCCCATCAATGTCACCGCCTTTCGCCCCAACCCCCCTCCTCTCCATCTTCCTACAGAACTAGATTGCTTGTATGTATCTATATCTATCTTCATTAAGTAACTGATACTCATGCTACAGGTCCTCAAACTCCACCCATGCCTCTCCTTCTTTAAACTGCCCAACATACCGCAGACCCAGCATGGCCCATCTCCTGAAAGTTGGATCATGAGCTCCTGGTGGAAACTCTGGATTATCCACCAGAGGTGTAAACTTAGAACAGCCTTGGGGTCCATACCATCTCACCTGCCATTTCCGCCAATGCTGCAATGTGAGAATTATAAAGGGGTTTCCCTGCTTCCACATTAGGGGATCAGCGCTTTAAAGCCAAATTACATTTGTAAGATTTGTCTTCTGACTCACCCCATGCCCCTCCAGCATCACCCATTCAGCTTGCCCCTTAACTCCCATTCAAACACCGCCCGCACTCAAGCCGCCTCATAATATCTTGACACCAGTGGTACACCCATACCACCCATTCTCTTATTCGTGCACAAGATGCTCTTAGCCACTCGAGGTTTCTTCCCCTTCCAAATGAACTTCATAAGCCTGTCTTGCAGCATATTTAAGAAAGCTACAAGGACTTCCACTGGTAGGTTCATAAAAAGATAGAGGCGCCGAGGAACCAAGATCATCTTGATCAGTTCTATCCTACCCAGCCAAGATACCTCATATTTCTCCCATCTTTCTAACTCCCGAAACATATCGTTTGTAGCCACAACATAATTCTCTTGAAACATCATGTTTCGCTTTGCCGTAATCTGCACTCCTAAGTACCTAATACTACCTTTTGCCCACCTAAATGGAAATTTCTGTCTCAATTGATCCTCCTTATCCTTTTTAATGGCTAAATTCAATAATTCAGATTTAGTGGTATTCATATGAAAACCCGATACCGCCCCACATCTATTTAATTCCTCCAAAATTGCACCCAGTGACTGTGTCGGCTCGGTTATAAAGAACAATATGTCATCCGCGAACAGTGAAATCTTGTGATATTGTTGCCCCATCTGCACCCCCAGGATGTCTACCCGGTCCCGAATTCGCTGTGCCATTGGCTCCATTGCTAAGATAAATAATAAGGGAGATAGCGGGCAGCCCGGCCTAGTCCCCCTACACAATTCGACAGCCCTCGTCACCGATTCATTGATTTTTAAGCATGCCATCGGCATTTTATATAAAATCTGAACCCGCTTCAAAAACAATTCCCACTTTTACCAATGTCTTAAAAAGAAAAGGCAAACTCACCCTATCAAAAGCCTTTTCGGCATCTACAGCCAAGAAGGCTAAGTCCTCCCCCCTACCTTCCCCATACCACATCAAGTTAAGGGCCCTTCAGATGTTGTCAGAGGTATACCGTCCAAGCACAAACCTGGATTGATTTTGGTGGATCAATTTACCCATGTATGGCAACAGCCTGTTCGCTAAAATCCTTGTGAAGATCTTTAAATCACCACCCAAAAGTGAAATTGGCCGGTAAGAGCCACACTCTGCTGCATCTTTCCCTTCTTTATGCAGTATGCTAATTCCCGCCATACACAATGATACTGGCATCATATTTTTCTTATTAAAGAAATTATACATTTTTGTGAGCGGCCCCACTAAGTCTCCCGCAAATACTTTATAAAACCGATTGGGGTACCCGTCCAAACTAGGGGTTTTATGTGGGTGCAAGTTCATAATCACTGTCAATACCTTCTCTCCAACTGGACCTGAGATCTCTTCTGCCTCCTCACTAGTAAGTTGGGGTAGTTTAAGTTTTCCTAAGTACTCTTGTATTTTTTCCTCTTTCACCGGAGCTTCCGGCGAATACAACTTCTGATAGAACTGAACAAACCGCTCCTCAATATCTTTCCCCACCCACTGTACTTTCCCATCCACATCCCTAATTTTTACTATAGTATTTCGGGCATTCATTTTCTTGACTTTGCGGGATAGCATTCTCCCCGCCTTGTTGCTAAATTCAAAACTCTTTTGCTTCAATATAATAAGTTTGTGTGTAATATCCTGCATATGCAGCTCACTCATTTCCCCACACAAACCTGTCAGCGTTTCTCTCAATTTGGTATCTAAGGGGCCTCTCTTCAATCACTTTTCTACCTCTTCTATTGATCCCAACAGTTGCACTTCTCGCTGAAGCTTCAACCTTTTCAGGTGCGCCCTCAGCGCAATAAATTTCCCCCTTACAACAGCTTTCAGGCAATCCCAAATAATACCATGTGAACACTCCCCCATATCATTTATCAAAATATACTCTTCTATTTCTGCCCCAATCTGTCGCACTACCTCCTTATCTTCCAATAGGATTTCATTCAATTTCCACCAAGTTCTATTTATGCTAAGACTCCCTATTTGTATACTACATGTTACTGGGGCGTGGTCCGACCACGTTCGCTCCCTGATTTCACAATTCCCTGCTTCAACTACTAAGGTTTTATCTATAAGGATCAGGTCAATTCAAGAGTGCACCTCAACTGGGGAGTAAAACGAATATTCTCTCTGCCCATCGTTCACCTCTCTCCATACATGTACCAGATCTAGCCCATCTAGCAATTCTTTCAGCCACACTCTATGCAATCTGGGTGTAGAGGCTGCTCCTTTCGAGGTATCTATTAGTGGATTGAGAGTTACGTTAAAATCCCCTCCCACAATCAATTTCCCCTCAGTTTTACCAAATTATGTACTCTGAAGCCCCCGAAAAAATTCTGCCTGATTGGTGTTTGGTGCATATACACTAACCAGGGTATAAGTCATCTGTCCCCATTTCAATTTCACAATCATATATCTCCCCCCTTATCTTTGACAATTTGTACTACTTGCCCCGTAATTCTGGCGGATAACAAAATCCCTACACCCCCTTTTTTCTTTTCCAATTTATTTGAGGCAAAAAACTGCTGGGGATAAAGGCCATGTCCAACATGCCCTTCATCTCTAGACAAAAGGCGTGTCTCCTGTATAAGGACAATATCACCCTTCAATCTTGTACATTCTTTCACTAGGAGTTGTCTCTTGTTAAGAGTTAAGGCCTCTGACATTCATAGTTATTAGATTAATTGCTGGCATTTACAATGTCCCACCCCGGCAAGGTTACCATCTCCCTTCTTGCATAGCCCACCCCCCCTCCAATCTTCCTCCTTCTCCTTTCTTCTCCCCCCCCGCCCCCTTCTCCCCGTCCCCCTCACACCTCCCCCCACCATCATCAGATCCACCAAGTAGATCCCTTCCAGGTGGCGCCAGAACAAGATGACACCAAATATACTCATTGATATTCTATCCCCAAGAAAAACAGAAATACATCACAGAAAGATCCTCAATCCCCCCCTCCCTGAACCTTTCACAAAGAACAAAGAACACCCACTCTGATAACATAATTTTTCAGCTTGTAACATATTCTAACAACATAATTGTCAACAAGAGAACTACCTCCCCCAACACTTCGGACCAATTTAGCCCTAGTAACTTTTTCCAAAGGGTCCCCAAAAAAAGGAGGGGGGGTTCATAAACTTTTTTCAGCTAGGCCCTTAGACAATCTCTGGTGCCTCAGCCTTTTTACTCCCCAGGAGCGTGGCTCCACTGTGTTAGTGAGTTTTTGGCAAGGCCCCCCTTCTCCAGTAGCCCTTGATTTACCATCGGGCTTGTTGGAATGTCAGTCCATCCTGCTTGTTTCATGCTTAGAACTGCAGCCTCAACAGAGTGCACTACAAACGTTTTTGCGTTGATAGCGAACTGTAGGCTCACTGGGAACAGCCATCTGTAGCGCACATTTTCATCCCTGAGCTTTCTTGCCTGGTACTCCTGGTGTTTCTTCATTGTAATGCTGGATATATCTGCATACACCTGCACCTCGGCACCTTGCTACTAGATCTTTCCCATCTTCCTTGCTGCTGCCGTAACCAACTCCTTGGTCCTATATTCATGCAGGCAGATGATTATGGCCTGAACTTCATTTTCCCTCCTCGGGCCCAGAGCTCTGTGTGCCCTATCCACAGTAAGGCACACTCCATCCACTCTTATATCAGCTGCTTTTAGGACCACTCCGCAGAAATCCTCTGCCAGGGAGATGTAATTTACTGTCTCCTCTCTCTCAGGCAGGCCTCTTATTCTAATATTAGATCTTCGGGACCGGTTCTCCAGGTCCTCGACTTTCTGCCACAAATCCTCTTGTACCTCACAAATGGAGTCCATCCACTGTTCATACGGTACAACCTGGCCCTCGTGCTCTTCCATCCGGTTCTCCATTTCCTCCAGCCATGCTCCCACCCTTAAGTTCTTGAAGCCATCCATGCACTTCAGATTTTAATGCTCCAATCTCTTGCTTAGTCGATCAAACCATTCTTTTAAGTCCTCCCTAAGCGCCTGGATCTCTCTGGGTTCTCTTTCATGACCTCTGCCTCCCCTGCTCCTCCCAGCTCGTCGTTACCAGCCACCATCTTTCCAGCATGGTTTTTTGCTCCTGCTGTCCCTTTGAAGGAAAAGGTCTTCAGATCCACTCCTGAACTTTTCGCTGCCATCGGAGCCTTCCAGACCTCTCCAGCCATGTTCCCTTAATCGCTGGTTCGAGGAGGAATTATATTATTTAATCTGTTTCTCTCTTTTGGGCACTTATTTCGCCATCCTTGCCGGAGCTTGTCCCTTAAGCAGCCATCAAGGCGCTGACGTCACCGGAACTCCCCCATTTTGGGTTAATTGTCCCTCGCTCTGGACTAGCCCTTAAAGGAATACAAATACTTGGAGGAGTGATTGATGCAGATTATCAAGGAGAAATAAAAGTTATTCTAATGAACAGTGGTAACTCCGATTTAATGATTCAGACTGGAGACAGAGTAGCCCAATTACTTATCATCCCCACTTATGGAGGAGTAGTAAAGAAGGGGAGTGCCCCCACTGCTCTAATACAATATTGATCATGAGACCTGGAAAAGAAAAATGGGAATATATACCAGCAAGCAAATGTTACCTGCGAGAATAAAATGATGTCTTTTCATTATAGATTATCTCTAAACTCTGTGATTCTCCTTCTAAGCCAATGAACCGGTACACTTCAATCAAGGACCAGGATTGGTTCCAGGAAGCTTTTGTATGCCATGTAGTGGCATGGGTACTCATTATTAGCCTGGTCTTTGTACATGGAGAATCTGTTACTGGAGAGTGCATGTGGTAACACTACCTGAGTCACATTTGCTCAAGCATTTAATGAATGCAATAGAACAAACTCAGAATATTTGGACTTATTTAGCTTGGAATGTTTTAAACATTTCTAACTTTTGCCTTTCGGACATGCATAATCCAGTGGATCTGTTAACTACAAGTTTAATTGCAATACCCACACCAGCTCCAGTTTTGTTGTACTATTTTAAAGCTACACAAAATGACAATCTGGCAAATGAAGAAGATGTAAGAACACACCTCATGTTATATGAATATTGCAGAGATTGTCCCACTAATTTCAATCTTTGGGATAATATGACTCAAATAATCACCCATAATATCGCCCAAGGCGATGTGTGTTATAACATGACATGTAATCCTGATGAAATATCAAAATGCCAGCAACTAAAGATACAAAAGGGAATGGCTAATGATATTGATACAATACTTTTATGTAATACAATTAGAAAATGTAGAAATGTAACTAACACTGTGAGTTGCAATAATACAATATTACAAGCTAGTTATAGTAGAAATGTTAAATTCAATAGAAGAACAATAACAGCTATGTTACCCACAGATTGTGATTCAAAAGTTACTTTACTTTCTAAAGCAGAATATACCAGTACAGCCGTTTCCCTAGTGGGAGTGCCTGGTTTAGCCTTATGTAACACTCGTACAATTAAAGCCTTAGCTTGCATCAGGGTAAAAAGTCTTAATCACACTTCAGTTGCTTTACGAGAATTATCTATGGATTTAAGAAGCACTAGAAAAGCAGTCTTGCAAAATTGAGTAGCCTTACTTTTAAAACGTAATTATGGATGTGAACATTTTGAAGGCATGTGTTGCTTTAATTTAACTGACCATGCTATTTCCATTCAGTCTCATATTCAAGCTTTGCAAAATCTAGCCAAAAGTATCAAACAAGATATTACTGTTAATTGGTGAGATTGTTATTTGGATGGCTGCCCAGTATGGGTGGCCTCAGACAGGTCATTGGAGGAATTATTATCTGTATCTGTTTATTGATTATGGTATGTTGCTTTATTCAATGTATACCCAGCTTTATTGTTATGTTTCATCTACCTTTATTCCCCACTATGTTGCCAGTATCTTGTACGCATAATCTATAGTCAAAGGACCGAATGTAGTACAAATGAATTAAAGTGACTACTGATTATGCATCAGAAGTGAGTTAGGGGTTAATTGAACCTCAGTTTTATGGAAGAGAGAGATTCCTGTACAATTTTGTGAAAAACATCTTCTTGCGTAACTGTTTTGATAGAACCATGTGAAATTTCTAATAGGGAGTCTTAGTACAGAGAGATACTGGTGCACCTGGGAAATGCATAGAAAATAGAGTGAAAGTCACCTGACGGGGTTCTGGGCTTCTGAACCATGGGATGGGAAATGCCCTCCCTTGAGCATTCTCAGATGTCTGGCCAGCATCTTGATTATATTTAATGGACAGCTGATCCTGTTCTATGTGTGTGTCACCTGATGGAAAATTACTGGTTGCTCTTGCATCAGGATAAAATGGGTGCTTTTTTCAGCTGGGGAGGAAGTGAAGTAATCTCATCCATGGAACGAGCACGTGCGTTGCCTGGAAAGTCTCCCGATTGAGAAGTCTCTCCTGCCTGGCTGAATCTGGGATCCATTTAGTCAAAGTGTGGCATGAGATGAAGTTTATAACTCTGTCGGTGATGTATCATTCTCCTGTAATTACTTGCTTTCTAGCTATCTTTTCTAATTAATTATAGGTAAATAAGTGAATTACTTGCTTTCAAGTTATCTTTTCTTTATTTTATAAATAAACTGCTTATCTTTATTTCAAAGTGTGTTGGCCTTTATTTTTGCACCCCGTTCACTTAGCAAAATAGGGAGGAAAAAAGAGAGGGTGCATGAGGGGGTGCAGGGCTGCCAATGGTAAACCAGATAGCCAGGTTTTTAGAGAGGTTGATGTGTAAATAGTTAGAAGTCATCCAGGAATCAATGCAGGACAGACAGGAGTTGATGGGTGATGTTATGTACACCTTCCTGGGTGTCTACTCTATTGCACATTTTGATATCCTCCACAAACAGGCATAGCTTACCTGATAGACATTTCATAATATCACTTACAAAAATCTAAAAAGAATCTGAGCAAGGACAGATCCCTGTGGCACACCACTGGTAAAATCCTTCTCAGAGTGAGCTCCATTTACCTGTGCCCTTTGTCACTTCCCACTCAACCACTGTCTAACCCAGTCAGTCACTTTAGGGTCCATCCCTAGGACACTCAATTTATTTATAAGTCGCTTGTGCAACAGTGTCAAAGGCTTTACTGAAGTCTAAGTAGATGACACCTGTCCAACTCTTGGGTCACCCATTCAAAGGAATTAATGAAATTTGTCTGACAAGACCTGCCTCTACTAAAACCATGGTGCCTCAGATCCTATAATCCATTGTATTCCAGAAACCTCACTATCCTCCCGATCTGGCAGCTAGCTCCTCATGAACACAGTTCTCTGAAAATCATTCAAACGTTGCCTCACTTCTATTCCTATTTCTCAGTGTTTTCTGAGGTCCTGCTTCTGGACCTTTATCATTGAACACAGAACAGAAATATTTGTTAAGCAATTCTGCTTTATCCTCTTTGGCTTCTACATATTCCTCCCCTTCAATCTTGAGTCCGATGATTACTGTGTGTGAAAAAATCATCCGCTATAACATCAGAACCACTCTCGCTATTCATAAGCACCAGGTCCAGTATGGTCCCCTTACCTGTACGTCTTGCACATTGGGGGTGTGCCCCCTCCCATACCTTCATGCAGCCGCTGCCTGCTCTTGCCCTGCTGCTGCCGTTCTTTGTTTTCTCTATGGCGGCACCAGCAGCAGAGCCTGAGCAGGCAGCATCTGGATGGAGAGATGGGGGGGGGGGGGGAGCGCCCAATGTGCAAGTCGCCGGCAGCAGCAGCAGAGCACAGCAGACCTAACCTTAAGCACATCTGATCCCTCCCTGCACTGACATCATGCTAGAGGAGGAAGGACCAGACCTGTGGAAAGACCCGCGCAAAGGCTTAGGGGGTGCATTTTGGCTGCCTGCTCTTGCCCTGCCACCACTGAGAGAACAATAAGTGGCTGTGGCAGGACAACAGCAGGCAGCTGAAATGTGCCCCCTAAGCCTTTGGACCCTGGGTGGTTGCAGTGTTTGCATAGGGCTAGGTACGGTACCGATTGCAATCACCTATCAGCAGTGCTTCACCTTTCATAGCAATACTGCGAATGTCTTAAATTAAATCTCTGTCCATTTCTGCCTGTGAAGGAGGTCTATCTACAACAGCAATGCACATGGATGCACCCGTCCCTCTTTCTAGTTTAGCCCACAGTGCCTCACCCTTCTCTCGTAAGCCCTGCAATTCAGTAGCTTTAATATTATTTTTTACATATAGTGCCGCCACTCTTTCTTCTAACCCTCTTCTTCCGGAATAAATTATAGCTTGGTATAATAACATCCCAATCATGGTTCTCTGTGAACAATGTCTTTATAATCGCCACTAAATGCAAATCAGCCTCTTCTACGCTATCGCCTAATGCACTTTAATAAACATACCCCTAAGCTTGCACCTGATGCAATGGAAGATTGAGTGATTTGCCCAAGATCTCAAGGAGTAGAAGTAGGATTTTGAAACTGGCTTCCTTGGTTTTTGGTTACCCATTAGTCTACTCCTCTCCAAGGAAGGGGCCAGGCATCAACAGAATTTTGTTGGCACTGCTGTCAAAGGAGTTGTCAATATGATTACCAAAAAATCCTATCATAAAATTTTGGAAGACACAAGATTAAGTTAAAACGCAAGATTCTTTCCTTCAGTATTTAGCGTAATTCATAATTATGCAGTGCTATGTGTAAAAAAAACACACCCATATATTAGCACTAGTATATTATGTCTTCATGGCCCCTCGATATCCTAAGGTCATTGAAAATGAAAGTTTTTCTGGGACAGAAACCCTGATGACAAAGTCAATACTGAAATTGGAGTTAGCAGGATGGGAGGGGATAAGAGAAGTGGAATTGCAATGGACTAAACTAAAGGTGGCAATAAAAGGGGCAACAGATAAATATGTAAGGAAAGTAAATAAAACCAAGAGGAGAAGGAAACCTATTTGGTTTTCCAAAGAAGTGGCTACTCAAATAAAGGCAAAAAACACAGCTTTCACAAAATTCAAAAGCTTGCAATCAGTGGAACATAGAAAACAATACAGGATCAAATTAAAAGAGACAAAAAGAGAAATAAGGAAAGCAAAATCAAAGGCAGAGGAAAAGATGGCTAAAGATGTGAAGTGTGGCAACAAAACTTTCTTCAAGTATATTCGGGAGAGGAGGAAAATCAGAGGTGGAATTGCAGGACTCAGAAGTGCTGGGAACAGACTCGTGGAAAGTGACATTGAAAAGGCGAAATTGCTAACAAATACTTCTGCTCTGTTTTTACTAAAGAAAATCCTGGAGAAGGACCACCTGTGACTCCCAAATATAAAAATGGGAATGAAGTAGATACCACACCATTCACAAAAGACGATGTGTTAGAACAACTTGCAAAACTGAACGTGGACAAAGCCATGGGACCGGATGGGATACATCCCAGGATTCTGAAAGAGCTCAGAGAGGTTCTTGAAGGGCCGTTAAAGGATGTTTTCAACAGATGTTTGGAAACAGGAGAAGTTCGTCAGGACTGGAGAATGGCTGATGTGGTACCTTTTCGCAAAAGTGGTGACAGGGAAGAAGTGATAAACTACAGGTCCATGAGCCTTACCTCGGTGGCTGGAAAAGTAATGGAGGTGCTCCTGAAAGAGCGAATAGTGGACTTTCTCAAAACCAACAGGTTGCATGATCCGAGGCAACATGGTTTTACCAAAGGATGATCTTGCCAAACAAATCAGATTGAGTTCTTTGACTGGGTGACCAGAGAACTAGATCAGGGGCATGCAATGGATGTCATCTACTTGGATTTCAGCAAAGCCTTTGATACTGCTCCTCATAGGAGGCTTATCAATAAACTCAGTAAGTAGTTTGGGGATGGGTCCCAAGGTGGTGAACTGGATCAGAAATTGGTTGACTGACAGATGACAGAAGGTGATGGTAAATGGAGCTCACTTGGATGAAAGGAGGGTGATTAGCAGGGTGCTCAAGGGTTCGGTCCTGGGCCTGGCACTGTTCAATATATTTGTGAGTGATATTGCTGAAGGACTGAATGGAAAAGTCTGTCTTTTTGCAAATGACACGAAAATTTGCAACAGAGTGGACTCCCCTGAGGGAGTGGATAACACAAGGAACGATCTACAAAAGCTGTAAGAATGGTCTAATGCTTGGCAGTTAAGATTTTATGTGAAGAAGTGCAGTGTCATGCACTTGGGAAGCAGAAATCCAAGGGAAATGTACGTGATAGGGGGCGAGAGGTGGTTGTGCACGGATCAGGAGAAGGACCTTGGTGTGATTATTTCTGAGGATCTCAAGGTGGCAAAACAGTGTGACAAGGCGGCGGCAAAAGCCAGGAGGATGTTGGGTTGCATACAAAGAGGAATTACTAGCAGAAAGAAAGAGGTACTAATGCCACTGTATAAGTCACTGGTGAGGCCTCACTTGGACTACTGTGTTCAGTTTTGGAGACCATATCTTGCAAAGGATGTAAAAAGACTGGAAACTATTCAGAGGAAGGCGACCAAAATGATTTGGAGCATGCATCAGAAGCCTTATGAGAAGAGACTTGAAGACCTAAATATGTACACTCTGGAGGAGAGGAGGGATAGGGGAGATATGATTCAGACCTTTAAATACTTAAAGAGAAATAATGAAGAAAGAAGCCTCTTCCAAAGACGGGGAAGCTGTAAAACTAGAGGGCATAACATGAAGCTGGAAGGGGGTAAATTGAAAGGCAATGTCAGGAAATATTTTTTCACTGAAAGGGTGGTGGATGCTTGTAATGCCCTCCCGATGGAAGTGGTGTGGGCAAATTCAGGGACAGAATTCAAAATGGCATGGGATAGACACAGTGGATCACTTTACAGCAACAGGATAAAATCAAAATAAACTTAACTATCTAATTTCTCAACAAATAGGGGTGTCCTACACGGAGCGGTGGATTCACCCCCAAACAAAGACATGGGGAGGAGTGGCCTGCACAGAGCGGTAGGTGCACCTACTCTTGCCATCTTACTGGGCAGAGTAGATGGACCATACTGGTCTTTATCTTCCGTCATTTACTATGTTACTATGAAATCTTTATGCGATTCGAAAAGCATTAGTCTTCAGGTTCATTTTTCTGTTGACTGTCAAAAGCTATTTTGACAATACTTTTAATCTTTACATTGTTCTGCCATGTTCTCTATCAATCATTTATCATGGTCTTAATTCTGCAAAATTCCTGAATCTAAGAAATGGATGAGCATTAGAGCACACGCGGCAAACACATCTAAAGCTCCCCCGATTGGGATCGAGCACTTGAGCGGGGCCGGCAAACCAACCCCGCTCGGAAACTCCAGCCCAATCGGGGCTATGGGAGGAGGAGCAGAGCAAAAACTTTAAAGAGACGCCGGCAGAAGGAGAGCACACACGGCAAACACATCTAAAGCTCCCCCGATCGGGGTCGAGCACCGGAGCGGGGCCGGCAAACCAGCCCCACTCGGAAACTCCAGCCCAATCGGGGCTGTGGGAGGAGGGGGTAGAGCAACAACTTTACAGAGACACCAGCGGAAGGAGAGCCCGCGCCAGGCGGGCCCGCGCCTTAGGTGCGGACCAAGTAGCGGACAAGGATCGGCGTCCTAAGCCCTCACCTAAGTCGATTCTGCTGCCCTGCCATAGCAGGAAAAGCCACTGCCTGTAAGTTAACTCTGCAACATTCCATTGCCTCGACAATCCATTAATCATATAAATTAATGCTGTTACCGGCAATTCATTACTTGTAAAACTAACCCTTCTGACTTGCCCTGACTGGACAATCCATTACTTATAAGCTAATACTGCTACCCTGCCTGGACAATACACTGTTTGTATATTATTTTCAAATAACCTGCTGACCCAGGTCACTAAAATATATTTTACAAAATGCACTTCATTAACCACTACCTCATGACCTACCTCACACTCCTCTACATGTTTGCACCCCGTGCACACAGCATCAGACTCAACGAGCAATTCCCATTGTTCAACATTGTTCAACATGCACACCACCCAACCCAGAGGCACATCAGCATCACACATATCCAAAGAATGCCAAAATCAAAGTATACAGCCCACAAGCCATATAATTCCACACGTAACACACCCTCTCACCACACATATAACGAACACACAAACCCAATCATAACAACAGATATCAGGTGTGCTCTACTAAACGCTAGATCTATCAGAAATAAATCAAATACTATCCTCGACCTAATCCACGACAAGAAGCTTGATATAATATGCATCACTGAGACTTGGCTAGATGACTCAGAGCAGGTCATAGTAAACCAAGTAACTCGAACAGGATACATGGCATTTAACTGCATCAGAGCATAAAAGAGAGGAGGAGTACTAATACTTACCAGAAAGAAATACAGATTCAAAACAATCGCCGCCACTAACACAACTGAATCTAACACACTCACTATAGCCAACAAGTACCTAACTATCGCCCTCACATACAGACCACCTGGAACCACAATGGAACACTTATCCACAGTAATTGAAACTATATGCGCACATAACAGAAGACACAAACCCCTCATTGCACTGAGAGACTACAATTTAATATCCGCACCCACCGAGAAACCGCAACGTTCTTAAAAGCCATGGAGTCATTAAAATACTGCCAGACAATTAACATCCCAATGCACCAACATGGTACAACCCCAGACATGGTCTTCATGCCTATGCAACTAGTGGAACAGAACAAGACCACAAAACCAACAATCATGCCAGTCCCCTGGTTAGACCACCATGTAATTGAATTCACCATGACCCTGAATAACCCTACCCAATGCAAAGTAGATGAAAGAATAACTAGGCGGTTCAAAACATTTGACAGAGACTCATTCATAAACGACATCACCCCACAACTTAAACAGGATCATGACACCCTGGACCTAAACATAGAAGAATGGAACACAATAATATCCAACGCAGCCTCTGCCCCAGCTATCAAAGAAGATCAAGCACGCAAGAGACTCATCTACCCATGGTACTCACATGAAATCAGAGTTGCAAAGCGCACACTCAGAAGACTGGAAAGAAAATGGAGATGGGATAAATCACACAACCTCCTAACCCAATACAGAGATAAACAACAGGAATATAACAATCTTATAAATGAGCGTAGACAGCAACACCATACCAACCTAATCATGAAATCTACTAATAGACCAAGAGAACTCTTCAGCATTGTACAAAAGCTCACCAAGGATGACATGCAACAAAGTACCCACCATCTTGACCCACAAAAATATGCAGACTACCTGAAGTCAAAAAATTCCAACCAAACTTGCTCTGCATCATCGCAAACAAATTATCACACAACAAAAAAGCAACATCAAACATGGGAGAACTTCAACATACCAACAAAGCAGCAAGTAGAAAACATTATATCTGGACTAAACACAACTTCACCATCAGACCCATGCCCAATGAATTGGATCAAAGCTACAAAAAGCCAGCTCTCTCACCACATTCATAAAATTGTCAAAGATTCACTCCAACAAGGATACATGCCGCAAACCCTAAAGCACGCAATGATATGACCAATACTTAAGAGTAACAATCTCAGCCCATCCGAGCCAAAATCATATCGGCCCATCTCCAGCCTGCCATTCCTTGCTAAAATCGTGGAAAAGGCAGTGCAAAGGCAACTTCAGGACCATATAGATATCAACGCCCCACTTGACATACATTAGCATGGATTTAAGCCCCAACACAGCGTGGGGAAACTACTCACCTCCCTCTTCGACAATCTCCTAAGAGGCATAGACAACATAAAAAATGGATACCTGCTAGTGTTCATGGACATCTCAGTGGCCTTTGACACTGTGTCACACGCTAAGCTATTGCAGCGCTTACAACAGATAGGACTATGCAAGAATACCCTGAAGTGGTTTACATCATACTTAGAAGGGCGAACGCAACAAGTCAAATGCGACCAAAAGAAATCACTACAATTCCCCGTCACGCAAGGAATACCTCAAGGCTCAGCCCTATCATCAATGCTCTTCAACATTTTCATACAGCCCATATGCAACATCATCAAGCACCACAAACTACATTATCACATTTATGCTGACGACATCATGGTGTATGCTCCAATATCTATAGCACTAAACACCACAGCAATAACAAAATGTCTCAAAGATATGAATGACTGGCTCATAGCCAACAACTTAACAGTCAACTATGATAAAACTGAGGCTATGTTCATCACGAGGAACCCCACCTTCATACCTCCACAAACTATCAGCATCCTAGATAAACACATAGTAGTCAAAGAAGAAGTTAAATATCTGGGCATCACACTGGACAGAGCCTTGAACTTAAAGTCCCACATCACCAAAACCGCAAACAAGGCATATCATCAATTGAAAACAATCCGACAAATCAAACCAATGCTCCGTCAAGACCACTTTCGCACAGTGTGCCAAGCACTCATCACACCACTGCTTGATTATGGAAATTCACTATACCAAGGCCTTCTGCAACAGACACTCCACCCACTACAGATGGTACAAAACATCACAGCATGCATCATCACAGACACACCAAGGACTGAACACATAACTCCCGTCCTACAACAACTACACTGGCTCCCAATGGTGGCAAGAGCTAAATACAAAACACCCATGATCATCTTCAAGATCATTCACCATCTCTCAGCAGACATACTCCAAAACATTATAACAAGGGACATCATCAATAGACCAAGAAGAAGTAATAATGACAACATGATTTGCACACCTGCAGGCTATCACAAAACCAAACAGACAACTTCAAAAAGAGCACCCTCGCTACTGGCATCTACACTATGGAACTCCCTCCCAACAAGCCTGAGGATGTTAGATGACCTCACAGACTTCCGCAAAGACCTCAAAACATGGTTATTCATAGAAACTTATGAGCATTCAGGCAACATACCCTACCCAAATAGAAATACCACTACCTCCGCCAACTAAGCACACACCCACACACACGTGTCTACAACACCAAGGGATTAAATACCTTCATGTTAAATGTCACCTCAATTGTATTGTCTAAATGCTGTAAAGTAACTGTATTGTCTAATTATGTACACGTACCCTAATGTTAAATGTAACCCTCTAACTATCATGTGATGTGACCACCTTGATTGAAGGAAAAGGTGGTATACAAATCTGTCTAAATAAATAAATACCCCTGTTAGATCATGGTTCTAGCCTGGGTTTGATATAGTAATCCTAAGATCCTGAGATCAGTATTAGTCTGTCAAGCCATAACACAAACTGATGGTTGGATGGATGATCCTTCATTTTGTGGGAGGAGGGGAGTCTTTACAACTGAAGTGTGAACAACTCATGAGCTCTCATGCTCTGGCCAATATTCCCAATGGAAAAAGGTGAATAGTGGAGTACCCCAGGGATCTGTACTGGGTCCGCTACTTTTTGACATATTCATAAATGACCTGGAAAAGGGAATAACTAGTGAGGTAATCAAATTTGCAGATGACACAAAACTGTTTAAAGTTGTTAAAACCCAAGAGGATTGTGGAAAACTGCAGGAGGATCTGGATAAATTGGAAGACTGGGCATCCAAATGGCAGATGAAATTTAATGTGGACAAGTGCAAAGTTATGCACCTAGGAAAGAACAACCCACACTATAGTTACAAGATGCAAGGCTCCACATTAGAAACCACCACCCAGGAAAAAGATTTAGGAGTCATCGTGGATAACATGTTAAAACCCTCCGCCCAGTGTGCAGCGGCGGCCAAGAAAGCAAATAGAATGCTAGGTATCCTAAGGAAAGGGATGGAGAATAAAACAAAGGATATTATAATGCCTCTGTATCGCTCCATGGTACGACCGCACCTTGAATATTGTGTGCAATTCTGGTCACCGTATCTTAAAAAGGACATAGAGTTATTAGAAAAAGTACAGAGAAGAGCCACCAAATTGGTGAAGGGGATGGAAGGCTACTCCTATGAAGAGAGGCTAAAAAGGTTAGGGCTCTTTAACCTAGAAAAGAGGCGGCTGAGGGGAGATATGATAGAGGTGTATAAATTAATGAATGGAGTGGAACGGATAAACGTGGATAAATTGTTTACGCTATCAGAATATAGAAGGACTAGGGGGCATGTAATGAAGCTACAGGGTAAACTATTTAAGACAAATAGGAGAAAATATTTCTTCTCTCAACGTGTAATCAAACTCTGGAATCTGTTACCGGAGGATGTAGTAAGGGCTGTTAGTATAGCTGGGTTTAAAAAAGGTTTGGACAAGTTCCTGGAGGAAAGGTCCATAAACCACTATTAAAAAGGGACCCAGGATATCAATGCTTGGCCTAGTACAAGCACTGCAGAACCTGTGTCTTTTGGGGAAACTGCTAGGTACGTATGACCTAGATTGGCCACTGTTGGAAACAGGATACTGGGCTTGATGGACCTCGGTCTGACCCAGTATGGCATTTCTTATGTTCTTATGTTCTTATGTTCTTATGACATCTTTCTGAGTTATCTCATGTTCTGGGAAGGTGACTGGAGTCCATAAATCAATATTTTTCAGTCAGTTAGACTTGGGAAAGCCACTGTTTAATCCTGGTTATAAGCAAGAAGGATTTGAACTATTCTTTGGAACCCTACCGACTACTCAAAACCTGGATTGGCTACTCTTGTGGACAGGATGCTGGGCTTGATAGATCTCTGGCCCAGTATGACATTTATGTTCTTATGAATGGATTGTCCCGGTCATCAGAACAGAGAAAAAGTCTCCAAGTCTTGATTAGATTGTTGAGAAACTGAAGTGCCAAAAGAAGGGAAGATTGATGGAGGAGTTAGCTCCATGCTCCTGGGTGTTGTGATACAATTGTCTTAAGTGCTGTTTTCAGAGCCAGATAAGGGAGGCGGGTGGTGAGAGAGGAGAGTGAGTGTTCAGGAGTGAGGAAAGGGCTGTACCTGGATGAAGTGGAGGTTGAAGGAGGAAGATGAGGGTGGGGGGGGGGGGGGAGAGAGAGAGAGAGCTATTTTCTTGCTATACTTGCCTTCTTTCTCCTTTTCTCGTTCTGCTGCTCTTTCTTTTCTGTCCTGTCTAATTCAGATGGAGTTCTTTTCCTTTTAAACTGTCTTTTAATATTGTTAATTGCTTTAATGGAGTTCATCTTTCTAATCTTGTTTTCCATTCTTTTGTATGGAATCTGACCTTGGAAGTGTGGAGCATATGTAAATGAAACAAGTGTTGAGACTAGTATGTTGGTATTTCTGGCTTCTTACTCTTAAAGCATGCAGACATTGCTCATTGAACATGTTTAGTCTGTATACAATTTCTTTGTTATTTCATATCGTTTATTGCTTCCATAGCGCCCTTCCAGCAACAAAACCTGTTCAGTACAAATATAATTATAACTTTAAATATAAACTTTACACGAACCCAATAAAAATACAAAATCATAAAAAGTAATCTTCTTATTCCCTTTTCCAATATATTTGGGTTTTTTTATTACGCATTAATCATGCCTATTCTGGAAGTGTGTGTTTACATTGTAATATTATGCTCTAGTGCCATCAACTGGATTTTCACCAACATTGCATTTCATGTTTTTTTTAACATTTTCCTTTCTCAAGAAGTACATTTTTTATGGATATTTTTCTAAACATCTTCTATATCCTATTTTTAGGTTTTATATTTATTTTTAACCCCTTGATTGTCAATACAACTGTAAGTATTCTCTCTGGGATATGCACTTCATCACTTGTTCATCTATGCACCATTTCTGTTTGTTGAACTTATTCATATGTATATGGCTAATATCATGTTTTTATTATTTATTTTTTTGATATATTGACTTTCCTTTTTAGTATGCATTTTTCTATTTTTATCAATTGTAATGCTTTGTGTCCTTTTTTAATTAATATTTTGGTTAATAATGGACAGAGTCCAGTTTTCTGTTGTTATTTGGTGCCATCTGTGGGAAAATGACACAGCCTGCCTGGAATGTTTAGGGGTTCTGGCCCCTTCAGAGGCAGGAAGGCTAAGTTCTCTATGAAGGAGTCAAAGCCCTTGAGGGGGCTGGGCCTATGGAACTGGTTGAGCTCTAAGGCCTTTTGGCTTCTTTTGTCTGGATTGTTGTTGTTGACCCTTCTGGACAACTTGACCCTGAGCTTTCCCTTGCTGGGTATAGGATGGATAAAACTTCCTCTTTTTGCTGAAAAAGGGTTTTATATAGGGTTTCTTTTTGGCTGGGGTGGCTGTAGATTTTGACAATCTGTCTAAAGTGAGATTGTCAGTATCTATCTCATTAGCCTTCTCCTGCCAATTCTTGCCAAAGAGGTTTTCTCCTGTGCAAGGGATGTTTCCCAATTTATCCTGTACCCAAATCTCCAAGTCTGATGCCTGAAGCCAGGCAATCCGACGTGCACCAATGGCAATAGCAGAGGTTCTGCTGATGCATTCAAAGCAGTCAAAGGCTGCACGGTTTACAAACTTGGAGACATCTTGAGCATACTTGACCAGAGTGAGAAAGTCCTGTCATTTGTCCTCAGGGAGAAGGGGGCTCATAAGCTCCAAATCTCCTGTGACCTCTTTGAGGAACATTCCCATATATAAAATATATGAGCTGATCCTAGCTGAAAGCATCAAGAGTCCTGCATTCACGACCTGGAGGATTGGATGCATGTCTCTTTGCACTTTTCATCCTACGCATGGCTGACTCCACTACCATTGAATGGTGTGGCAGCTGAGTCTTTTGAAAACCAGGACATGATGGAACTCGATACATGGTATTGAGTCTCCTAGAATGAGGAGATGTGATCAAAGGTGTCTCCCACATTCTGAGCATCAAATCATGAAGAATTTCATGAATGGGCAGAGTGGCTGCTTCCTTGGGAGCCTTAGGGTATTGGAGAATTTCCAATTCCTTTGCTCTAGGTTCTTTTTCAGGAGCTACCGTGATTGAAAGGCCTCAGGCCACATCACGAATAAAATCCTGAAAAGACATGTTTTCCAGAGGAGACATTCTGCGATGGGGAGAAGAGGAGTCTTCCGGGAGAAACGCTGTGGTACAGGCAGAATTATCAGAGTCATCAGAATCAGAGGATTCAAAGTATCTCTGATCCCGATGTTCATGCAAAGTACGGTCTCAGTATCGATCGAAGTCGGTACCGAATTGGTCCGGTATCGATCTGTCGATGCCAGTAAAAGTCTGCATGGGAAGGATTCCCACCAGGGCCGGTACCGTCGGTGCTGGTACCGGTATCTGTACCGGTGCTGGTACTGGCATCGGTACTGGTGTCGGTGCCAGTGCCCATTGAACCACTGGTGTCAACGGTACCGCAGCTGTAAGGAGAGCTGCAAGACTGCGTTCGATAGCGAGGAATCTCTGGTCTATCGATGCTGCCAATGCCTGGGTATCGGTACCAGTAAAAGCAGCCGGAACCCCTGAGCATGGCACCAGTAGTTCTGCCGAGGTCGAAGCCTCGAGAACATCCTAGAAACCCGTTGATGCTTTGGAGCCCGAAGCCTCCCGCCGGAGCTGTTTTGCCGGTGTAGTTTCCTCAAGGGCAATGCCAATGGCCTCGCGATGCTTTGAAGGAGAGCTACCCTTTGAGGACCGGCTCTTATGTTTAGTTACCTGAGATCCATGGGAGGAAGACGAGGCTCTTGAAGACGTTGATGCAATGGACCTGGTATCCGAAGAAAAGAGGGTACCAAGCTTTGCAGCTCGGTTCTGTCTTCCTCTTTTAGTCATCCCCATACAGGAGGAACACTCAGATGGAGAATGGTCAGGGCCTAAACATTTTAGACACCAGTCATGGGTTTCGGTGACGGAGATGGTACCACCACATTTAGTACATTTTTTAAAACCACTAGCTGTTTTTTCCATCTTTTGGGAAAAATGGGGCCTAATGCCCAAAATGGCGCCTAGCACCAAAAGAAAAAGTTTCTGAAGAGAAACAGCTCAAAAATAAATGTATATATATATTTTATTTTTAAAAGAAGAAAGAAAGAACCGGTGGTACCAGTAGGTGTCGTGCGGAAGCAGGCGTGACCACAAAAAAACAAGTTTAAAGAAGAAATTTTCTGCGGTGACAGGGTATGTGTCCTGTCGGCTCCACGGAAAATGAAGAACTGAAGAGGGACAGTTGGAAAGGCGGGAAGGCAGCGCGCATGTGCTGAGAGATGCTCCCAAAAGTGTTCCTATTGGGCGCTGGGGAGCATTCCCGCACAGGTTCCGTCGGTACCAACAATACCCATATGTGAAGACTACATTCCTGCTTGTTCCTGGAGATAGCATCCTACTTCTCCTTCTGAATCTATTCCTGTCTGCCACCATATTGTTGACTACAGTCAAACTGGAATCATTTTTAAAATGATGGGAGTTACTCTAAGTCACTGACATTGGCTGAACATTTTAAAATAGGGCAAGGTCTCCTGGGACGTGGGAGCTCTGGGCCAGAGGATATTGGATTTGGGGGACTCCAAACTAAGAATCCCATTTCCAGCATTCCCCAATTTAGAGGAACTCGAATCTTTGCTGGCTGATTTTTTAAATTTCCCATTGATTTCCTTTGGAGTCAGCAGGAAATTAAAACTTTAGTTTATCTCTGGAGCAAAAGTAAAGAATCAGTGCTAATTTGGAAGTAAGCTACTGTGCTTAAACTGAGCACAGCTTATTTCCTTGGAATTAATTCTGTAAGCAGTTTGCTAAATGATGAGTAATCATTCATACCACAGAAAAATATCTGTGCTAAACCAAAAGTGAACTATTGTGCAAAGCTTAACAGAACCTTCAGTTGTAGTTGTTGTAGTGGGAGATCATTTTGCATCCAGTGATCACCAGATGGTGTGGTTCAGTATTAGGACTAGGGCTGTTAGAATCCATTCCAAGGTGAGGATCTTAGACTTTAGGAAGACTAACTTTGCAAAGATGGGCCAATACCTCAGGGAGTCGTTAGTGGGATGGGAACAGCTGGGGGATGTAGAAAAACAGTGTGCAAAACTGAAAGGGGGTATTTTAAAGGCAACCAACCTTTTTGTTAAAATGGTAAATAAAGGCAAAAAGAACAGGACACCGCTATGGTTTTCGAAGGAAGTAGCTGAAAAAGTGAAGAAAAAGAGGGAGGCCTTCATGAAATACAAGAGATCACAGAGAGAGGAAGACAGGCATCTGTATTTGGAAAAACTTAGAGAAGCTAGCAAAGTAGTCAAGAAGGCAAAGATTCAAAAGGAGGAGGAAATAGCCAATGCAATAAAATGGGGGGATAAGACATTTTTCAGATATATTAGTGAGAAGAGGAAGGGCAAAAGTGGTATTGTCAGACTCAAGGGTGCAGGGGGGGGGAATATGTAGAAGCTGATAAGGATAAAGCGGAATTGCTTAACAAATATTTTTGTTCTGTGTTCACAGATGAAGAACCAGGAGCAGGACCTCAGAAAACACCCACAAATAAGAACAGAAGCGAGGGACATCTTGAACAATTTTCAGAAGACTGTGTTCGTGAGAAACTAGCTCAACTTAAAGTAGACAAAGCGATGGGATTGGATGGGATACACCCTAGAATACTGAGGGAACTTGGGGATGTTCTAGCAACTCCACTGACTGACCTTTTCAATGCCTCGTTGGAGTCGGGAGTGGTGCCAAAGGACTGGAGAGAGGCTCATGTGGTGCCTTTACACAAAAGCGGAAGTAAGGATGTGGTTGAAAACTACATGCCGGTTAGTTTAACTTCGGTGGTGAGTAAATTATTGGAAACGCTGCTGAAAGAGAAAATAGTGAGGTTTCTGAAGTCCAGTGGATTACAGGATCCGAGGCAGCATGGATTCACCAGAGGCAGGTCTTGTCAGACAAATCTGTTTGATTTCTTTGACTGGGTGACCAGGGAGTTGGACCGAAGGAGAGCTCTAGATGTGGTGTATTTAGATTTCAGTAAAGCCTTTGACACTGTTCCTCACAGGCGACTTATAAACAAACTGAGCACCCTAGGGATGGACCCTAAAGTTACTGCTTGGGTTAGAAATTGGTTGGGTGGGAGGCGACAAAGAGTACAAGTAAATGGAGCTCACTCTGAGGAGAAGGATGCTACCAGTGTTGTGCCCCAGGGATCTGTCCTTGGTCCGATTCTTTTTAACATCTTTGTTAGTGATATAGCGGAAGGACTGTCGGGTAAGGTTTGCCTCTTTGCGGATGATACCAAAATCTGCAATAGAGTAGACACCCAGGAAGGTGTAGATAACATGAGGAGGGATCTAGCTAAGCTTGAAGAATGATCTAGAATTTGGCAGCTGGGATTTAATGTTAAAAAATGTAAGGTCATGCATTTGGGCTGCAGCAATCCAAGGGAGCAATACAGTATAGGAGGTGAAGTACATTTGTCCACTAAAGAAGAGCGGGACCTAGGCGTGGTTGTGTCTGATGATCTTAAAGTAGCTAAACAGGTAGAAAAGGCAACGGCAAAAGCTAAAAGGATGCTTGGGTGCATACGGAGAGGAATGGCTAGCAGAAAAAAGGAGGTGATAATGCCTCTGTATAAGTCTTTGGTGCGACCTCATTTGGAGTATGGTGTGCAATTCTGGAGACCGCACCTTCAAAAGGATGTGAACAGGATGGAATCGGTGCAGAGGGTTGCTACTAAAATGATTAATGGGCTTCATTATAAAGCATATGAGGACAGACTTAAGGATCTTAATATGTACACCTTAGAGGAAAGGCGGGATAGAGGTGATATGATTGAGATGTTTAAATACCTCCGTGGCATAAATGTTCAGGGAGAGATCCTCTTTCAATTGAAAGCAAGTTCTGCTATGAGGGAACATGGGATGAGGGTGAAGGGAGATAGATTCAAGGAGTGATATGCGGAAATATTTCTTTACAGAAAGAGTAGTGGATCCATGGAATAGTCTCCCAGTGGAGGTGGTAGAGATGAGGACAGTAACTGAATTGAAAAAAGCATGGGACCAACACAGAGGATCTCTAAAGGTAAAAAGTGGACTATTGTAGTTGTTGTTATGGAAGGACAGACTAGATAGGTCATGTGGTCTTTTTCTGTCATCATGTTTCTATGTTTCTATGTTAAGTGAAAAAATATTTTCTTTTATTAGTCTTAAATAGGTTACCCTGTAGCTTCATTGCTTGTCCCCTAGTCTTTTTCTATTCTGATAACGTAAACAATCGATCTATGTTTACCCGTTCCACTCCATTTATTAATTGATAGACCTCTAGCATATCTCCCCTCAGCTGTCTCTTTTCCAGGTTGAAGAGCCCTAACCTTCTTAGCCTCTCTTCATAGGAGTATCCTTCCATCCCCTTTACCATTTTGGTGGTTCTTCTCTGCACCTTTTCTAATAACGCTATATCCTTTTTAAAATATAGTGACCAGAATTGCTCACAATATTCAAGGTGCGGTCCTACCATGGAATGATACAGAACTTGCAGAACATTTGGATACTGCTTGGGAACTTTAACTTAGCTCTGATTCTGGCAGTTTGTTTTCCGCAGTCCTTAGCCCTACTGCCTGCCTGCCTCAAGGACAGAGACTAACCTCAGGAAGGATGGAATCTCTCCCATGGATCTGCAGCTTGGTGTTGTCACATGGCTTGGATCTACTGCCTGTAGCTGACGTTGGACCTCTGCCATACTTCAGACTTTGTGTAGTTCCTGAGACGACTTCTCAGACCTAGTCACAAGCAGTCTGGCAAGAGCTAAGGTACTGGTCCTTAATTTCCCCCCTAAGATTGGCTTAGATAGACAGATAATTTGCGGTACGTCTGAGTGCAGAGCGAATCAATGATGTTGGTTGTTAAAAAGGTGATTAATTATCTTGGTAAATGTAGTCATAGGGCTCCATAAACTGCTATCTCAGAAAACTAATTTATTTTAAATCTGCACTATTTTTCTATCAGCAATAAAGTCTAATTTATATACAAACACTGGGATGGTTCTTTTATATCACATGGTTTATTTGCCAGAAGGACCTATAGAACCTTGGGAAAAGTGGGAAAAGTAGCAAATGCCCTTGGACATATCGAGTATTTATCTATATATTTATTTGCTACTGAATAACTTCCTTGTACATGGCCAAGAATCTCTTCATGGTCCAGACGGACAAAGCTAAAGTGACCCTTATTATCCCATGCTGTCCTTGGCAGCTGTGGCACCTTCTGCTGCTCTGACTTTCATAGGCACCGCCCATTCCCTTGGGTGTTGCTCCAGATCTGATCTCTCAGTACAATGAGACCCTCCTAAATCCCAATCTCAAGTCATTAATTGGTATTCTCATTACAACTTCCTTTGTCTGTGTGGCTGCTTTTCCGTTTAGAGATATGTCTGTATTACATGTTAACCTGATGTAGTCTTTCTCTGTTACCTATACATCCTTTGCTTATCACTTTGATATTTTGATAAGGTGGTATAAAACTGGATGCATTGTATTGTCTTTGTAGTCTGATGTTTTTATGTCTGTATTTCATGCTAACCTGATGTAGTCTTGTAACCGCTTTGATTGTAAGAAAGGCGGTATAAAAAACCTGTTAAATAAATAAATAAATTAATTAATTAACTCTGACGGCATTGATGCTGAGAGGATAGTCGTCACTCAACATCACTTGCTTAGGGATATTGAGAATGTTATCCCCACGTCTCGCAAGGATTCCACCAGGCGAGCGTATGCCTTCAAATGGCGCAGGTTTTCGGTCTAGTGTATGGATAGAATTTTCAACCCATTCTCCTCTCCAGTGCAGGTGATCCTGCAGTATCTTCTGCATCTCTCCCAGGCTGGGTTATAGTCCAATTCAGTCAGGGTGCATCTGAGCGTCCTAGCGGCATACCATCATGTGGTTGACAGGCGTTCCCTGTCAGTTCATTTTCTCATTGGCCACTTCATGGGGGGCCTCTTGCTCTCGCGGCTTCACATTTGCCCGCTGGCAGTAGTGTGGGATTTGAATGTGGTTCTGGGTAAACTCATTGACCCTCCTTTCAAACAACTGGCCTCCTGCCATCTCAAGTAACTTTCATGGAAAGGTTGTCTTCCTAGTGTCTCTCAACTCAGCATGAAGGGTTAGTGAGCTGCAAGCGCTGGTGGCTCATGCTCCTTACACCAGATTTCCTAGAAATAGGGTGGTCCTAGGCACATACCCTAAGTTTCTTCCTAAGGTGGTTTCTCCCATCTTTTTTTTTTTTAATTTCTTTATTTACATTTTCAAACCAAATTACAACAAAAGCAAAAATTACAATTAAAATGATAATCCTCTTTAAACATAAAGGCAAAAAACAAGGCTTTAACAGCCTACCCCAACCTTACTCCTCCCTTCACCATGCGATCATTGAAAAAAAACTTTATGAAATGAGCACAAGAAAGGGGGACCTGCAGGGGCTATGACTCCACATCAGCTCCTCAGCATATGATAACATAATGGCATGTCTACATTACCCCTTAATTTACACCATAACGTGCTTTAGAGATGTAAGTATTTAGGGGTTTCCACTTGAGGAGGGTGGAAGGCATGACAGTTGTTATAATGTGTCATTTGTTCATATTTGCAGCATAAGCACAGACGGTTCCACCATTCGTGCCAGCTAAGCTCTGCAGTGTTTCCAGTTTGCAATAACGAGATGCAGAGCCACTCCCATCATGAAGTCCCATAAAAAATGACAACCCCGCTGTAACGACGAGATGCCAATTGTTGACTGAAAAACGACCACAGACCAGGAGAGAGTGGCCCTGAATTCCAAGACTTCTTGGATTCGGTTCCAACTCGGAATCCAGTGGGACTGAATATTAGGGCAGTCATATACCACATGTCCTAAAGTGCCAACATCACTCCGACAAGACCAACATTTATTCCCAACCATTTTATCCCATTTAGCAACCTTTATCAGGGTAAAATGAGCTCTGTGTGCAAAAAAATATAAAGCTTGTGAAATAGAGGCAGACTGAGATATTCTATTTGTCTTGCTCCAGAATTTTACCCATGATTCCGGAGAAGGAGTCTCCCCTGTATCATGTTCCCATATCCGCTGAGCACCAATGGACTATGGGGTGTGATTCTGAATGACCAATTTATAATAGTGAGAGGCCACCCCAGTAGCCATTTGGGCTGAACCTAAAATATTCAACCACTCCCATTCTTCAGGTGGAGATTTAATATCAATAGGGGATTTCTCTATACAATGTCTCAGCTGAATCCACTGGAAGTATAAGGATTTAGGCAAGTCAAACTCCCGCTGTAAACAAGCAAAAGGCTTCCACTTGCCATCTAATACCAGTTGGCCAATGGCCCAAATACCCCTACTGAACCATTGTTGCCAAGCAAACGGACTTTGATGAATTTTTAAGAAAGGACTATGCCAGACGGGCAGGGCCGGATTTACCTTGAGTGAGGCCCTATGCCAACAAAAATTGTGGGCCCCCAGCAGGGGCGGCCCAAGGGGGGTGTGGGCCTCATTTGCATAAGGGGCCTCATTTGCATAAATATTTGCATAATGTTACCATATACTAACTTTTAGTAAACGTGCCTCTTAATGAGTGTATGGATAAAGAAAGACTAAAAGATTTCTACATTACTATAATCCAGTGCCAACTGCCAGACACATTAGGAACTACTACAAACACTGCCCATTTAGAACCCATAGCAAACCCGCCGTATCCTAACAGCACTACCAGGACTCACAAAGCACCATACTCTACCAATCAAAAGGCAACACTGCAAATATTAAACCAATACATTTCAGAGAACAACAATACATGACCTACTGGGGAAAGAGAACAAGTGGCAATGTCAAATAGGAATTATATAAACAGAACACCTCAGCTCAGTTACACATGCAGAACATAGACCATCACCAAACAAGTAATCACATTTTAGAAACAGGAAGACAATAATTAAACTGGGAATCCCAAAAGCCAAACTTGGAATGTACAACACTGTAGAAATAAAACTATACATTAATTTGCTCTTGTACTAAACAAAGCGCAGACGTTAATGATGCACATTTACCAGAGCTGACATATTCCAATTAATAAATTCAAAATAAAGAGATATTTTTCTACCTTTTGTGCATTTTTTTCAGCTGCAATTGCTCCAGCCACTTTCTTCTGGTTTCTTCATGTCTTCTGCTAACTCTCCATCGTCTGCTGTCCATTTGTCCTTTCTTCTCTCTTCTAGTTTTTTTCCATTCTCTCTCTACATCTGCTTTAACATACTAATCTTTCTCCTTTTGCTCTTTCCTCATTCCTATTTCATCCAGTCAAATTTTACCCCTCCATCCTCAATCCCCACTTACTCTCCCAATACCCGGCCAATTGTAGATTTTTTTATCCCTCCCACACAAAATATTTTTCCCTTCTCCATTTTACTCTTCCAGCCCCATCCCATTCTAATCCTCCCCCAACATCAGCTCCCTTCTAGTTCCAGCCTCACCCAGCATCCATTCCCTTCTAGTCCCTGCATCAGCCCATTTCCAGTCCTAGCCACCCATCAGCCCATTTCCAGTCCTAGCAACCCCCCAACCCAATACCAGTCCTAACCCCCCATCACCCCATTTTCAGTTTAAGCCCCCCCTATAACCCATTACCAGTCCTAACCCCCCATCAGCCCACTTCCAGTCCTAACCCCATCAACCCATTTCCAGTCAGCCCCCCATAGCCCATTGCCAGTCCTAACCCCCCCCATCAGCCCACAGCCCATTACCAGTCCTAACCCCATCAGCCCACCTCCAGTCTTAACCCCCCCCAGCCCATTTCCAGTCCTAACCCCCCCCATAGCCCATTACCAGACAGCCCCCATCAGCCCACAGCCCATTACCAGTCTTAACCCCCCCCAAAGCCCATTACCAGTTCTAAACCCCCCCCCAACAGCCCATTACCAGTCCTAACCCCATCAGCCCACCTCCAGTCTTAACCCCCCAGCCCATTTCCAGTCCTAGCCCCCCCATAGCCCATTACCAGACAGCCCCCATCAGCCCACAGCCCATTACCAGTCTAAACCCCCCAGAACCCATTACCAGTTCTAAACCCCCCCCAACAGCCCATTACCAGTCCTAACCCCATCAGCCCACCTCCAGTCTTTAAAACCCCCCCACCATTTCGAGTCCTAGCCTCCCCCCATAGCCCATTACCAGACAGCCCCCATCAGCCCACAGCCCATTACCAGTCTAAACCCCCCAAAACCCATTACCAGTTCTAACCCGCCCCCAAACTGGCCATTACCAGTCCTAACCCCATCTGCCCACCTCCAGTCTTAACCCCCCCCAGCCCATTTCCAGTCCTAGCCCCCCCCATAGCCCATTAACAGACTGCCCCCATCAGCCCACAGCCCATTACCAGTCTTAACCCCCCCAAAGCCCATTACCAGTTCTAACCCCCCCCCCAACAGCCCACAGCCCATTACCAGTCCTCCTCATCAGCCCACCTCCAGCCTTAATCCCCCCAACCCATTTCCAGTCCCAGTCCCAGCCCATTTCCAGTCCCAGTCCCACCCCATTTCCAGCCCCAGTACCCCCAATTCCCAGTCCGACCCCCTCCCCCTCCCCCGCCCCCGGCCTAAAGTAAAATTTATTTTAAAAAAAAAAACCTGCTGGCTGCCGCCGCGGGGCCCCCCTCTGCTGCCGCGGCAGCATGGACTGACCCGCGGGGGCCCCCTCTGTAAGCTCGGTCCCGCCCGCCGTGCCTCCGTGTCTCCCTCCCGGCAGGCTGTTAGAGACGCGACGCCAGCCGGTCTCCCTCGCGTCTCTGTGAAGCCCGCAGGGGCGGATGGGAAATTGCCCAACAGCCCTGCGGGCGTAACAGTGACGGGAAGGGCGAAGGAGACAGTCTGCCTTCGCGTCTCTAACAGCCTGCACGGAGGGAGACACGGAGGCACGGAGGGAGGGACCGAGCTTACAGAGGGGGCCCCCGCGGGTCAGTCCATGCTGCCGCGGCAGCAGAGGGGGCCCCGCGGCGGCAGCCAGCAGGTTTTTTTTATTTTATTAAAAAAAAAAGCCTAACTACTTCAATTTTTGTGGGCCCTTTGCAGCTGTGGGCCCTACCCCATGGCGTACATGGCGTATAGCTAAATCCGGCCCTGCAGATGGGTATTAGTTTTGTTAAGCATTCCTCCTTAGGAATTGCGTTTGCTAGCTGCTGAAAGGCTCTTTGAGTGTCTGCTATTACCCTGTGAGACTTGTGATAAGGAAGCTTATCATAGCTCAGGAAGGAGCTATAGTAAAGGTGAAGTGACTCTGAACAAGCAACCTGTCAGTTCTGGTAGAAATAAGAAAACAGAATTTTTCCATAAAAGACTACCAGTCCCAGAATGCACCAGGTTTCCAACAGCCATTAGAGGAGCTGAAGTGGGGAAACGTGTGTTCAATCAGGGGGGCTATGAGGTAATCCCCAAGCACTCATCTCAAAGGGCAGGGCCTGATTCAGCAAAGCTGCGCTGTGCTAGGGTGGAGCATTCATCAAAGCAGAATAAAGGTAGAGTTTATTCTACAGAGAATCATCCTCATCTTCATGATCTTGGACAGCTTCATCATCTGGAGGATCATCAGAAGCAGAAGCCAGAGCGGACGGACAGAGAGGGCAAGAAACCCTTTGGAAGAAAGAGAAAAGCATTTGGGAGGTCTAAAGGAGTCCAGAGCAGTACGTATACTGGAAGGCATTCAAAAGGCAAGCATACACCATTGGACTGGGGAAAGCCAGAGGAGTGGTGCTGCAGGGCCAGGAATCTCCAGACGGTACCTGTGAGGGAGACGGCTGCACTTGAAAGGGACCCTAGGATCCGTGCCAGAAGGTATGTGAAGAGAGACCCAGTGTCCAGGGATCTGGATTGGAAGGCTGGACATAAGAACTGGACTACATACTGGCCAGGCTATTTAGAGAGAAACTCTAACAGCAATGGAAGCTCAGGTATGCCCTAGCTATACCCTTGAAAGACAGCAGGGAAACAAGTATTCTCCTGAGAGTGCTCCATTGAGAAATTCCTCTGTGCCAATCCATGATTTTGAACCCATGATTGTTGAAGAAGGGGGAGAGGTGGTAGATACAGGCTGTGAATATATGGATTGCTCTCTGTCTAAACTCCTTTGGTAATTTACTGTTACAAAGTACAGCAACCATCACAAAGAAATACAAACTTGTTCTTTAATCTACTCAGAAAAGCTCCTGAGTAGGATTTTGAGCCATGCAGTAGAAAGCAAGCCAGCTAAGGGGTTTCAGCTGGATAACTGCTAGCAATTGAGCTTTACCTAATTGCTTGTGAGCTCTGAGGAAATCACTTCTGAGTCTATGTGTGAAGATATAAGAAGTTAACCTGAAAAGAACAGATTTTCCCTACTTTGTGGGTTTTGTTTGTTGATTAAAGCACTGCTAAGAAAATATTAGCTAGACCCTACAGAAAAGACCAGTTTGTTACCAACCAGGTCTTTATTCTTTTGATTTGATTGCCTGACAAGTTCAGCTGTTGTTTTCCTGATTTTGTTTTTCTAAGTTTAACACTGAAAGCAAGTATCCTGTTTTATGTGCTACCAAGCATATCTGTGTTGGGAGAAATAACCCCATAAATAAATATCTTACTGGCTTTACACTCAAGCACAACTAATTATTGTGAGCGGCTGTGTCTGGTGTGAATGGACTGCATTTCCCACAATCCCTTGCAAATCATATTGATATATGCCTTTGCCAAGACTGTGAACATTCTCACCCAGGCATCCGTCTGACAAATGGCGTAGTTTTTCGGATTGCTTTTGCGCAAAGTGATTTACTTGCTAAGGATTACAACTCAAGTCTGAAGGAAAAGACAGTTCAAGCTTAAAAGCTGAAAGAAAAGATTTTCCCTCAACTGCACTTTGGAGGAGAGGTGGCTGTTCCAGGTAGCTGTTCCAGGAAGAAAAGACCCTGTGCAGAGCTGGATTCATCACTGGCATAAGGTAACAAGTACCTGGGCATGTCTAGTGGTGGATGGGTGTAAGGCACAGGGGTAATTGGAAAAAAAAAGTAGAAAAAAACACCTGTTTGGAAGGTGGTGCACTGTGTTTTTTTTCTTTGTGTTTTCTTGCAGGGATCAAGATGGATCCGAGGGAGATGGCTAGCTGGATGACAGCCCAGTTTAGCAGGCAACAGGAGCTAGCACAGCAGGTTCAGGACACTGCTATGAAAGCCTTAATGGACCAGCAGAAGCCAGTGCTTGATCTGGTGCAAGCCCTAGTTAAACTGCAGAACCAAAGTGGACCAGATGCAAAACCAGCAGTAAATACTGGTACACCACATGTGGACAGTGTGGGACTCAATCAGGGAATTGGGGCATTTAGTTTTGGGAAGCTAACTCCAGATGATAATGTTGATGATTTTCTAGAGTCTTTTGAAAGAGTGGCAAAAGCATTAGCATGGCCAGAGACCCAGTGGGCAGTAAGGCTGGCAGCCTCATTAACTGGAGAGGCGCTTGCAGCTT
The DNA here is from genome assembly GCA_033557465.1 of Ichthyophis bannanicus. Lineage (NCBI taxonomy): Eukaryota > Metazoa > Chordata > Amphibia > Gymnophiona > Ichthyophiidae > Ichthyophis > Ichthyophis bannanicus. The sequence continues at coordinate 420,730,041 of CM066031.1, read as the reverse complement.
ATAGAGCAATGCCAGCAGCCCAGGCTTTGAATTATAAGGATGTAAAGGCTGCTATTAGAGATCGCCTAGGGTTGTCTATTTCAGAGTATAGGCGAATGTTTAGAGCTACTACATTAAGAGTGGGTGAAACACCCAGGGCTCTGAGTCAGAGAATCAGAGGATTAGCTGTAAAATGGATGGAGCCTGAGCAAAAGACGGTAGAAATGTTATTAGACATTATTATGCTTGAACAATTTATGTCTGCGGTGCCTAAAGATTTGCACACTTTCCTTATACAGCAAAATTGCCAAAATCTTGGAGAGGCAACCATGCTAGCAGAGAGATTCTTGGAAGCCACGCAGGATTGCCATAGAATGGGTGGCCCTCTGAAGATGGGTGCTGAGGCAAGCTGTGCTGTATCAGAAAAGAAAATGCTTAAGAATGTTTCTTTTTTTTTTTTTTTTTAGTTTTATAAGTTTTTATTAGCAACTTTTTCATATACATTATCAACTTTGCCATAACATTACTATCAACCATCGCCCGTACATCAAACACTTCCTCTCCATGTACATTGCTATCATCCTATCAACTTTTTACAAACAGCAAACCATTCCTGTCACTGCTCATACCATAGGGCTAGCTATCAGCTTGCACAGAAATCCATATCTGCAGTCCCCCCATTTTCATACCCCTGTGTAGTCCTAAGGCCATGGCATACACACTGGATACTGGACAATCTGATTCTCCACAATCACATTGTACAGAATAGCATTACCCTGCCCCGTTCTACTATCCCTTACACCCCTTAAACTGGCAAGGTTCATTCCTCTCTAACCCCCTAGTCTCCCTCCCCACCTCCCCCCCCAAACCCTCCCTCCCCCCACCCTCCCTCATGTAGCCATTTCCAAACCCCCGCCCACCGCTTCTCAACTTGTTCCCCTCTTCCCCCTCTCTCCCCCGTCATTTTATACATTGCATATAGGAAAGACACTCGTCCTGCAAAACTAGCTATGGAAGGCAGATTCGGTCGCTTCCAGTACCAGGCTATTTCACTCCGTGCCGCTGTCACGCAATACCAAATGATTCTCCAGTCTCCTTCCCACCTCCCATCCGGTTTATGCAGAAGACACATCTCAGGACCAAACACAATACTCGCCCCCACCATTTTATTAATGCACTCCCCTATTTTGCGCCAATACTCTCTCACTACTGGACACGTCCACCACATATGTAACCAAGAGCCCCGCCCCCCACACATCCGCCAGCACTCATCCGTCTGACGCACTCCTGCCCTAAACAATCTCTCCGGTGTGAGGTACCAGCGAGTCAACACCTTATAGGCATTCTCTCGCAGGGATGTGGCAATAGAAAACCTAGCTGCACCCATTACTATCACCTCCCATTCGTCCACCCCCCACTCCACCCCTAAATCCTTTTCCCACTCTTCCATATACTTCAGCTTCCTTTCCCCTCTGGCAATCAGGCCTCTATAAATCCTAGAGAGCATCCCTTGTTGCCCCATGGAGCCTAAACAGGCCCCTTCGAACCACTCTCCTCCCCCTCTGCCCACCTGCTCCCGTCCCTTTTTTCGAATCACCGAGCACATCTGCAGATACGCGAACCTATCCGTCTCACCTAGGCGGTATAAATCACGCATTCCCTCAAATTCTCTGCACTGTGTCCCGACCACTAGCTGGGAAGCCTGGGTCAGGCCCCGCGCCTCCCATCTCCGGAGTACTGCCGCCTTCGGGCCTATGCCTTCCGCACAACAGGCCTGCAGGGACATGGTTGGCGACCATTTCTTTTCTCCCACCAACCGCCGCCTATGCCTTCTCCACACCTGCAGCGTATGTCGCACTATCGGATTCTGACCTCTGTCTCCTCCCCCCTCCCATACGATCCGTTCTAATTCCCCTGGGCGGTACCCGTCCACCTCCATCCTGACCCACTGCTTATAGGGTTCACGCATCCACGCATAGACGGCTCGCAATTGCGCTGCCGCATAATACAAACTAAAGTTGGGGATCCCCATCCCCCCCTCTCCCACCGGCACCTGCGTCGTTCTGGCCGCTACCCGTGGCCTCTTCCCCCCCCAGATAAATCTCTCTACCTGTTGCTGTACCCGCCGTAATGCTCTTCGGGGTATCGGTATAGGCAATACTTGAAAGAGGAATAGAAACTGGGGCAGAAGCATCATCTTCACCGACGCCACCCTCCCAAACCACGAATAATACCCACGACTCCAGCCCTGTAATCGCTCCTCCACCCGCGCTACCAGTTTATGATAGTTCAACGCATATAAGGCCTCCAAATTCCTCCCCAGCTGTACTCCAAGGTAGCGAATCGACGACTGCGCCCATTTAAAGGGAAAACACCGTTGCCACTCCCGTTGCTCCCCCTCCTCACCTACTATTCTTAATATCTCTGATTTCCCCCAATTAATCCGAAAACCCGCCTTCTCACCGTATTTCTGTATCTCACTCATCACTGCCTGTAACGTTTCTCTGGGTTTCGTGATAGTCAATAAAATGTCATCTGCGAAAAGGGAGATTTTGTATTCCTGACTTCCCACCCGAACCCCCGCCACCTCGGGATTGGCTCTCAACCTCGCCGCTAAGGGCTCGAGGGAGAGCGCAAATAATAACGGGGATAGTGGGCATCCCTGCCGAGTCCCTCGTTCCAGTGGAAAGAACTCTGAATAACTTCCATTTACCCGTACACATGCTTTTGGGCTATAATATAGAGCCCCTATCCATTGCACAAATCCTGGCCCAAACCCCAATTGTCCCAATACGGAGTATAAAAATGACCAAGACACTTGGTCAAAGGCCTTTTCAGCATCCAATGAGACCAACAGAGTCTCCCTCCCCTTCTGTTGGGCCGACCAAATTACATTCAGCACTTTCCGTATGTTGTCGGCCACCTGTCGGCCCGGCACAAACCCCGCCTGATCGGGATGTACCAGTTTCCCCAAATGCTTATTAAGTCTAGTAGCCAGCACTTTTGCCAGCAACTTCGCATCTACATTTAATAAAGAAATGGGCCGGTATGACGCACACTCCTGAGGATCCTTCCCTTCCTTATGGATGAGGGTAATACCAGCCCATCCCATGGTCTCCGCTAATTTCTCCCCCCTGCGTGGTCCATTAAACACCTTAATCAACGGCTGCACTATCTGGCTGCGAAACTGTTTATAGAAGCGCGCCGTTAGGCCGTCGAGCCCCGGGGCTTTGCCGGCCTTTAACTCCTTAATGGCCTTCAAGACTTCCTCCGGTTGGATTTCTCTATCTAGCCCTTCCTGCTCATCCGCCGTCAATACCGGGAGCCCAGCTCCTCTCACATACTCCAAAGTATCCTCCCGCGACCCCACCTCACGAGCCTTATACAAATTGCTATAGTAGGCCACGAATTCCTCTCTAATGCGCCGAACATCTCGCACCCCTGCCCCCCTGCTCTTAATCTGAGAGATCCTATTCCACTCTCTTCTCTTCTGCAACTGCCTCGCGAGATATCTCCCCACTTTGTTACCCCCTTCAAAGTATCTCTGCTTCATCAATTGTAGGCGAAACTGTATCTTTTCTGCCTCTATTGCATTAACTTTGGCTCTGAGTTCCAAGACTGTCCCACTATGCCGTCTTCCCCCCTCTTGCATATCCCTCTCCTCCGCCTCGCGAAGTTGTTGCCGCAACTGCTCCTCACATGCTGCCCTCTCCCTCTTAATACGTGCCCCCCACTTAATGAACACCCCCCTTACCACTGCCTTAAAGGCATCCCAGATCACTCCCTCTTTTACTTCTCCTCCCCCATTCTGCCCAAAATACTCTGGAATTAGACTCCGTATTTCAGTTACCACCCTTGCATCCTCCAACAGACCCTCATTCAATTTCCAAAATTGTCGTCCCTTATCTTCCCCTGCCACCCGCACTTGTACCACCACTGGGGCGTGATCGGACCAGGTAATCGGTTCTATTTCCCCTCCCGTGATCCTCCCCGCTAACTCCTTCCCTACCCATATTGCATCCAATCTAGAATACGTCCCATGCGCTGCTGAGTAGAAGGTGAATTGCCTTCGGCCCGGATGAAGCATCCTCCACACATCAATCAAATCATTCTCCTGCACAAATTTCTGATAATACTTCCTATCCTTCCCCCTCCCTTCTCGGTGGCCCGTCGTGTCTCTCCCCACCTCCCAGGCCAGATTGAAGTCCCCCCCACAAAGCATCACACCCTCCCCCATTACCGCTACCTGCTCTCTCAGATCTTTCCAGAACTCGGTTTGAGCTCCCGTAGGGGCATACACATTCACCACACAGAACCATTCCGTCCCCTGCTTCACTCGCAGCAAGAGATATCGTCCCCCTTTATCCCGGGATATCAGTTGGACCTCAGTTTGTGCTTCCCCCTTAACGAGGACTGCGACCCCGCCTTTCTTTTTCTCTTTAAAATTAGAAGCGAATAGGCGATGCTTATATCCCCTGGGTTGCACCAGTGCCTCATGCTGTTTCTGTAAATGTGTCTCCTGCAACATTACTATATCAGCATTGTGCCTCATTAATTCTTTATACAATTTCTGTCGTTTCCATGATGAATTTAATCCTTTAACATTCAACGTTAGTATTTTCAATTCCCCTCCTACTCCCCTTCCCCCCCTTCCATCCCGCTGGCTCTGCCTCTGCCCCCCTATTAAGAATGTTTCTGAAAGTAAATGTACTGTGCCAAACCAGATGACACAGTGGAGTAGAAAGAAATGTTTCAAGTGTGGAAAATGGGGACATTTAGAAAAGGGATGCCAGACACACACTAGCTTAATGGGTGTGGATTTAAAACAGCCCAAAGAAGGATTTCTTTTGATGGTTGATGTGCAAGGAATTACCACAAATACTTTGTTAGACTCTGGGGCAGACCAGAGTATGATGTCAAAAAGGCTTTGGAAGAGGATAGAGGCCCAAGAAGGATTTGTGCCTAGAACCCCTGAAAGCCAAGTTCACATCAGATGCATTCATGGTGCTGCAACATCATATCCCACCTATAGGCTAATAGTTAAGTGCCTGGGGGAACAAGAGGAAGTCCTGTTAGCAGTGGTGCCTAGGCTACCCTTTGATTTGGTTCTAGGAAAGGACTGGCCAAGATTTAATCAGGGTCTAGTGGAAGGGCTAGGAAAGAAGGAGGGAGAAGGAATAATGGAAATAGCTCCCGGGCCTTTCTTTGGAAGTCCTCAGTCCCTAGCTAAAAAGATGGTTAAGCTTCCAGAAGGCCAAACTATAGGTAATAAGAGGGGCCTTGTATCCACCCGCTCGCAGGCTAAGGTAGAGAGCCAGCAGAAGGAGGAGGGGGAGCAGGCAGAGTTATTAGGAGACTTACCCTCTCATGATGATTTAATAACTCCACCATCTGGTAAAGTAAGAAAGTTGAAAGCACAAAAGCGGCTTGAGAGACTTTGCAGAGCACAGGGTAGGGCTGAGATGTTAGCTGGTCAAAGTTTACCCTGGGTGCCAGCTGAGTTAGTGGCAAAGTTTCCTAACTTTCCACAAGATCAGCGAGCTGATCAAGCTCTCACCCGAGCTTTTAAGTATGCTCAGGAGGTCAGGGAGGAGTTGCCCAGATTCAGACTAGATAATGAAATATTATATAGAGAGAGTCAGGACCCCAGAAATGGGACCATACGTAAACAATTGGTGGTACCCACAACTTTCAAAGGGCTAGTACTTAGATTAGCACATGATCATCCAGTTGGAGGTCATAAAGGGATGCAAGGAACGCTGGATCAAATACTTATGCGTTTTTACTGGCCAGGTATTTTCAAAGAAACTGCCCAGTTTTGTGCTGCATGTCCAGCGTGTCAGCGAGTTACAGCGGCTCACCCACCGGTGGTGCCTTTGATTCCCATGCCAATTATCACAGACCCAATTGGTCGCATTGCCATGGATATTGTAGGCCCATTAGTCAAAACGCCCCGAGGTTTCCAATACATCCTAGTTATGGTAGATCAGGCAACAAGGTTTCCCTGGGCCATACCATTGAGGAATGTTTCTGCAAAAACAATAGCTTTAGGGCTAGTAAAATTGTTTTGTGAAGTGGGATTCCCAAGAGAGGTGTTGACTGACCGAGGGTCCAATTTTGTATCCAAATATTTGGCCCAGGTCTGGGATGCCTTTGGCATTCATCACGTGAAAACCTCAGCCTACCATCCACAATCAAACGGTTTGGTGGAGAGATTCAACCAAACTCTCAAACAAATGTTGAGAAGGGGGTTAGCAGGAGAGGTAAAAGAATGGGATATGTTATTGCCTTTTGCCTTATATGCCTGCAGGGAAAGAATTCAGGTGTCCCTAGGTGTAACTCCATATGAATTAATGTATGGTAGGGCTCCACGTGGTTTGTTAGATATTTTGAGGGAACAATGGAAGTGCCACAGGAAGTCAGGAAGTGCCACAGTTTCTACGTGACTTGAGAGCACGTTTGAAAAGGACCTCGCAGGTTGCTGAGAAGAACCTGCAGGACAGTCAAGTGCGCCAGAAAGGGTGGTATGATAGGAAGGCCAAAAGCCGCCAATTAAGCATTGGTGAAAAGGTTTTGGTTCAAGTAGCAGGAACTGCCCCAAAATTTGAAGTATTTATTTATTTATTTAACTGCATTTATATCCCGCTTTTCACCGGGTCAAAGCGGTGTAACATATAACATAGGGGAGGGGGGTAATTTTTCTTTAGGGTGGGGGCCATCACCAGGGGGCAACAATTAACGATTTGGGTAGACATGGACATGTATATTTCTGCTGAATCTATGTATTAGGTCATGGTGGTGCTTCTGTTCAGAGATGTTCACGGAATAGGATTGTCTTCAGCTGTTTCTTAAATGATGTGATGTCAGCGTTGTTCCTGATGTGGTTTGGTAGAGAGTTCCAGAGGGATGGAGCATAGAGTTCGAATGCTCTGTTGCAGGTCCGTTGTGTGGATTTGGTTCTTTTGTGGGGGACAACGATAGAGTTATTGGAGGAATGTCTGGTTGATCTGTTGTGGGATGGGCGAGGCAGTAAGGAGTGGAGTGAGGTGTTCCGTGTTTGGTGGATAGTTTTGTGGATGAGCAGGATAGCTTTGTACTTGATTCTTGCTTGTAGTGGAAGGAGGTGAAGGTCTCTTAGGATTGGGGTGATGTGCTCGCATTTTTTTGCATTCTGAATAATCCTCGCTGTAGTATTTAAGGCAGTACGGAGGGGGTTGGTGTGTGAGGCAGGAAGTCCATGATAGATTATGTTGCAGAAATCTAGATGAGGGAGTGTCACAGCTTGCATTACTGTCCTGAAGTCGTGAGGTTCTAGGAGGGGTCGGAGGCGTTGAACAGTTTTGGCTTTGTGGAATATCGTCCCAGCGGTTTTGTTGATTTGTTGTTTGAAGGTGAGCGCTTGGTCAATGATGACGCCTAGATATCTTATTTGAGGCTGGATTTGGATTTGCGTGGTTCCCATGTTGAGGTGGGAAGGTGGTTTGAAGTCGGGATCTTTTGTTACTATTAGGGCTTCGGTTTTCTTTATGTTGATGGACAGGTTGTTTTCCTGTAGCCAGTTGGCTACGTCGTTGAAGCAGGCTGATAGCTGGTCGTTGTTTGGGTTGGTGGTCGTAATTGGTGCGTAGAGCATTATGTCGTCTGCATAGATGTGGAAGTTGATGTTGTGGTTGCGTATGATTGAGCATAGTGGACGGAGATATATGTTAAACAACATGGCTGATAGGGTGGATCCTTGGGGTACTCCTTGTAGTTGTTGGTAGGGGGGCGATGTTGTGGAGTGGGGGCGGATCCGTTGCTGTCTGTTGGTTAAATAGGATCTGAACCATTGGAGTACAATGTCTTTGATTCCAATTGTTTGTAGTCTGCGTATGAGGATTTCGTGGGAGATTGTGTCAAATGCCGCTGATATATCTAGGAAGATCAGGATGTATCCTGATTTCTTCTCTTGGGTTCCAACGATGAGGGTGTTCATTAGAATGGTCATGAGGGTCTTGACTCCATGTAGTGGTCGGAAACCGTGTTGCTGCGGGTCAAGTATGTCATTGGTGTCCAGGTGGTCTTGAAGCTGGCGTTGGACTATCTTTTCTATTATCTTAGTGGCGAGGGGGAGGCTTGCAACTGGTCTGTAGGAGGTGGGGTCCAGGGGGTCCAGGTTGTTCTTTTTTATGGTTGGTCGAATGATTGATGTTTTGAGGGCATCTGGTATGTATCCTTGTTTAAAGGATTCGTTTAGGATGTGAGTTAGTGGGGCACTCAGGTCTTCCTTGGTTTTCTTTATCCATTCCGTAGGGCAGGGGTCCAGCGGGGAGGTAGTGGTGTTCAGACAGGAGATAGTGGAGGATATCTCTTCCTTTGAGGTTTCATTGAATGTATTCCAGTCAGCGTTTATGGTGGTACTGGGGTATGTCCTTGTGACTGTAGCGCTGCGGTAAGGTTGTTGAGGTTGCTGAAATTGTTTGTATTGTCGGGCCAAGAGATCCGAGGGGATATCTGGGAGTTGATCGGAGGTGGTCGGTGCTTTTGTCAGTTTTTTGGCAATTTGGAAGAGTTCTCGAGGCTTGTTTACAGCTGTCGTGATGATTTTGGTGTGGTAGTTTTTCTTTGCATTGTCGGCCTCTGAGTGGTAGGTAGTGAGTTCAGAGAGGTATTGCTTTTTGTCTATGTCATTTTTGGTTTTCCTCCATTTTCTTTCTGCTCTTCTAAGTTTCGTTTTTAGTTTCCGGAGGTCAGGGGTGAACCAGCGGGCCTTTGAGGAGATGGGTTTGTTGCTGGTTTTGTTCGGAGTTGTATTGGATGCTGAGGAGATTGTGGTGTTCCAGTTGTCTATGAGGTCATCGAGGTTGTTGGAATTCGTAAGTAGGTTAGGTAGAGTTAGTGTCAGGAAGTCTTCTCTGTTGAATGCTTTGAATCTCCGCGTGTGTTGAGTGTTTTCTCTGTTTGTATTTGGTTGATATGCGTGGGAGAGGTGGATGATGTAGTGGTCTGACCATGGGACTGGTGAGATTGTTGGACTGCTGCATGCGGAGGATGTTTGGGAGTTCAGAAATATGAGGTCCAGTGTGTTGCCTTTTTCGTGTGTTGGTTCATTTATGATCTGTGTCAGGTTCATTGCTGTCATGGCGTTGAGGAATGTTTCTGTTTGTGCGTCTTGGAGGGATGGGAGATTGAAGTCTCCCAATATAATTGGTTCTTTTGCTGGGTTGATGCTCTCGGAGATGAGGTGTAGTATCCTTGGTAAGTCAGAGTTTGCAGCGGGTGTTCTGTAGACCAGGCATATTGTGAGGTTTTTGTTAGTGAGGGTGAGGATGTCTGCTTCATTGGAGGTTTCAGAGGTCTGGGTCCGTAGGTGGAGGTTGTCCTTTGCGATGATGGCTACCCCTCCGCCTTTTGTGTGTGTTCGGGAGCAGTGATGAAAGCTGTATCCGGTTGGTGTCAGTTGGTTCATTATCACTGTGTCAGTTTCTGTTAGCCAGGTTTCTGTTATACATAGGATGTCAGTCTTCTCAGATATGATCAGGTCTTGGAGCTTGTGGTATTTGTTCCTTGTGGAACGTGCGTTTATGAGTGAGATGGAGAGGTGCAGGTGGCCGGTGTGATTGGTGCTTTGGGGTGGCGTGCGGTGTGTGTGTGTTGGGTTGTTCGTGATGTTGTTGATGTTTGTGGGTTGAGGTTCTGCGGTTCCGGTGTATGGGAGGTCAATGGGTGCGGTTGGATGTGGGTATGGTGTCTGTGCAGAGGAGGTTGTGCAGGGTAGTGTGTCTGCGTAGGGAGGGTTGCTGAGTGTGCTTGGGTGGGGGTATAGTGTTAGGATGGGAGTGAGAAAGTAGATGGGGGTTAGGAAGGGCGGCATGTTGAGACAGAGTACCTGGGCTTTTGAAGCAGTGTGGTCTCTTCTTGTAGATTTGCTGGAGCTTTTGGAATTTCCGGTGGTTGTCCTGTTGAGCTGCTTGCCACGATGGTTCTCTTTTTATGTCAGAAATGGTGTTGCAGCTGGTATCAGGAGCCGGCGTGCTCACCTGTGTTCCAGTGAGCTCCCGTTTCAGCAGGACTTGAGTCGTCGATGGTGCTAGTGCCGGCGAGCTCAGACCCGATCAGGGGAGCTCGAGCCTCAGCTGTTGCAAAGATTTTCCGTGGGGTGGGCCACGCTAATGGCCAGCGCCTAAGGGCCACGCCAAAGGGCCCTCTGGCGAGGCCCTCAGGCGCGGGCCTGCCAGGCACGGGCGCGCCCTGTAGGGACGCCGCAATTTATGGTCCTTTGTGTGTGCTGTGCCTCCTCTCCCACTGCCCGGATTGGGCAGGAGCAGCTCCCACTGTCCCGATTGGACAGGAGTGGAGGTGGAGAGCAGCTGGATGTTTCAGCGGCGATGCGGCTCCCTTGGGGTAGGGACTCCGCAATTTATGGCCCTTTGTGTGTGCTGTGCCTCCTCTCCCACTGCCCGGATTGGGCAGGAGCAGCTCCCACTGTCCCGATTGGACAGGAGTGGAGGTGGAGAGCAGCTGGATGTTTCAGCGGCGATGCGGCTCCCTCGGGGTAGGGACGCCGCAATTTATGGCCCTTTGTGTGTGCTGTGCCTCCTCTCCCACTGCCCGGATTGGGCAGGAGCAGCTCCCACTGTCCCGATTGGACAGGAGTGGAGGTGGAGAGCAGCTGGATGTTTCAGCGGCGATGCGGCTCCCTCGGGGTAGGGACGCCGCAATTTATGGTCCTTTGTGTGTGCTGTGCCTCCTCTCCCACTGCCCGGATTGGGCAGGAGCAGCTCCCACTGTCCCGATTGGACAGGAGTGGAGGTGGAGAGCAGCTGGATGTTTCAGCGGCGATGCGGCTCCCTTGGGGTAGGGACTCCGCAATTTATGGCCCTTTGTGTGTGCTGTGCCTCCTCTCCCACTGCCCGGATTGGGCAGGAGCAGCTCCCACTGTCCCGATTGGACAGGAGTGGAGGTGGAGAGCAGCTGGATGTTTCAGCGGCGATGCGGCTCCCTCGGGGTAGGGACGCCGCAATTTATGGCCCTTTGTGTGTGCTGTGCCTCCTCTCCCACTGCCCGGATTGGGCAGGAGCAGCTCCCACTGTCCCGATTGGACAGGAGTGGAGGTGGAGAGCAGCTGGATGTTTCAGCGGCGATGCGGCTCCCTCGGGGTAGGGACGCCGCAATTTATGGTCCTTTGTGTGTGCTGTGCCTCCTCTCCCACTGCCCGGATTGGGCAGGAGCAGCTCCCACTGTCCCGATTGGACAGGAGTGGAGGTGGAGAGCAGCTGGATGTTTCAGCGGCGATGCGGCTCCCTTGGGGTAGGGACTCCGCAATTTATGGCCCTTTGTGTGTGCTGTGCCTCCTCTCCCACTGCCCGGATTGGGCAGGAGCAGCTCCCACTGTCCCGATTGGACAGGAGTGGAGGTGGAGAGCAGCTGGATGTTTCAGCGGCGATGCGGCTCCCTCGGGGTAGGGACGCCGCAATTTATGGCCCTTTGTGTGTGCTGTGCCTCCTCTCCCACTGCCCGGATTGGGCAGGAGCAGCTCCCACTGTCCCGATTGGACAGGAGTGGAGGTGGAGAGCAGCTGGATGTTTCAGCGGCGATGCGGCTCCCTCGGGGTAGGGACGCCGCAATTTATGGTCCTTTGTGTGTGCTGTGCCTCCTCTCCCACTGCCCGGATTGGGCAGGAGCAGCTCCCACTGTCCCGATTGGACAGGAGTGGAGGTGGAGAGCAGCTGGATGTTTCAGCGGCGATGCGGCTCCCTCGGGGTAGGGACGCCGCAATTTATGGTCCTTTGTGTGTGCTGTGCCTCCTCTCCCACTGCCCGGATTGGGCAGGAGCAGCTCCCACTGTCCCGATTGGACAGGAGTGGAGGTGGAGAGCAGCTGGATGTTTCAGCGGCGATGCGGCTCCCTCGGGGTAGGGACGCCGTAATTTATGGCCCTTTGTGTGTGCTGTGCCTCCTCTCCCACTGCCCGGATTGAAGTACAGTGGAAAGGGCCATGGAAGGTTGTTAAACAAGTGAGCCCAGTGTCTTATATGGTAGAAAATGCAGGAGGGCGTAGGCAGACCTACCATATTAATGTACTTAAGTCTTGGAAGGAGAGGCCTGAAAATAATAATGACCCTGAAGCCAGTCAGGAAGTAAGTGAGCTTCAAAAAGATAACACTCTTGTAGGTATTACGGACTGTAGGAAAGAAGTTTCACCAGTTAAACCAGTCCGTAATAACTTAAGCAGGGGGGTATGTGATAAGAAAGCTTATCATAGCTCAGGAAGGAGCTATAGTAAAGGTGAAGTGACTCTGAACAAGCAACCTGTCAGTTCTGGTAGAAATAAGAAAACAGAATTTTTCCATAAAAGACTACCAGTCCCAGAATGCACCAGGTTTCCAACAGCCATTAGAGGAGCTGAAGTGGGGAAACGTGTGTTCAATCAGGAGGGCTATGAGGTAATCCCCAAGCACTCATCTCAAAGGGCAGGGCCTGATTCAGCACAGCTGCGCTGTGCTAGGGTGGAGCACTCATCAAAGCAGAATAAAGGTAGAGTTTATTCTACAGAGAATCATCCTCATCTTCATGATCTTGGACAGCTTCATCATCTGGAGGATCATCAGAAGCAGAAGCCAGAGTGGACGGAAAGAGAGGGCAAGAAACCCTTTGGAAGAAAGAAGAGAAAAGCATTTGGGAGGTCTAAAGGAGTCCAGAGCAGTACGTATACTGGAAGGCATTCAAAAGGCAAGCATACACCATTGGACTGGGGAAAGCCAGAGGAGTGGTGCTGCAGGGCCAGGAATCTCCAGACGGTACCTGTGAGGGAGACGGCTGCACTTGGAAGGGACCCTAGGATCCGTGCCAGAAGGTATGAGAAGAGAGACCCAGTGTCCAGGGATCTGGATTGGAAGGCTGGACATAAGAACTGGTCTACATACTGGCCAGGCTATTTAGAGAGGAACTCTAACAGCAATGGAAGCTCAGGTATGAACACTGATCTATGCCCTAGCTTATACCCTTGAAAGACAGCAGGGAAACAAGTATTCTCCTGAGAGTGCTCCATTGAGAAATTCCTCTGTGCCAATCCATGATTTTGAACTCATGATTGTTGAAGAAGGGGGAGAGGTGGTAGATACAGGCTGTGAATATATGGATTGCTCTCTGTCTAAACTCCTTTGGTAATTTACTGTTACAAAGTACAACAACCATCACAAAGAAATACAAACTTGTTCTTTAATCTACTCAGAAAAGCTCCTGAGTAGGATTTTGAGCCATGCAGTAGAAAGCAAGCCAGCTAAGGGGTTTCAGCTGGATAACTGCTAGCAATTGAGCCTTATCTAATTGCTTGTGGGCTCTGAGGAAATCACTTCTGAGTCTATGTGTGAAGATATAAGAAGTTAACCTGAAAAGAACAGTTTTTCCCTACTTTGTGGGTTTTGTTTATTGATTAAAGCACTGCTAAGAAAATATTAGCTAGAGCCTACAGAAAAGACCAGTTTGTTACCAACCAGGTCTTTATTCTTTTGATTTGATTGCCTGACAAGTTCAGCTGTTGTTTTCCTGATTTTGTTTTTCTAAGTATAACACTGAAAGCAAGTATCCTGTTTTATGTGCTACCAAGCATATCTGTGTTGGGAGAAATAACCCCATAAATAAATATCTTATTGGCTTTACACTCAAGCACAACTAATTATTGTGAGCGGCTGTGTCTGGTGTGAATGGACTGCATTTCCCACAATCCCTTGCAAATCATATTGATATATGCCTTTGCCAAGACTGTGAACATTCTCACCCAGGCATCCGTCTGACAGACTTCAGTCTCTCAGAAGACACCATGCCAGGGAGGAGCTTTAAGGGGAACGGAGTACTTAATCTCTCTTCCAAGTCAAGCCATACTGGGGCTGGGTTTTCCCCCAGCCCCCTCCACCCATTTTGAGCCTTGTTTTAATAGAAAAGCGCAGTGAAAGGCCTGAAAAATCAGGGAAGTTCACACCCCCTTCCTCTTTTTTAGACTTTAGCTTCCTAAGAGTAATTCTAGGCGGCTTATTTTTCCATAAGAATTGGACAAGAGTCCTTTTAATTTGATGATAAGTGTTACTTGTAAGAAAACCTGGTAACATTTCTAACACATAGTTCACTTTAGGAGTGATAGTCATTTTTATTGCTTCAAGACAACCCCACCAAGAAACATAGACCGGCGACCACGTCGCAGTCATATTACAAACCGTAGAAAGGAGCTCCCCTTCATTGAATAGTAAAGTTTTACTAAGTGGATAGCAATAGTGGACTCTCAAGTACTTCACCATTTTAGACTCCCACACAAAAGGAAAGTCGTCCAGATCCGCCCTACAAACCCTTGAATTTAAAGGAAATGCTACAGACTTTGACCAATTGATTTTATAACCTGATAATCCTGAATATTGATCTATCAACTGTAGAATAACCAGTATAGAGCTGGGCGTGGTAAACAGCAGTAAATTATCAGCGTATGCAGAAAGTTTAATTTCCAAATCAGCTATAGACACACCTTCAACCGCAAGATTTTGTCTTAACAATAGGGCCAAAGGTTCCAAGGCCTGATTGAAAAGGATGGGTGAAAGGGGGCAACCCTGATGGGTGCCACGCCCCAAAAGAAAATCTTTAGACTGAGTTGCATTCACAGAGATATTAGCACTTGGTCTCGCATACATTAGTTTGATAAATTTACAGAAACCCTCGCCAAACCCAAACCACTTCAGAACAGCAAACAAGAAAATCCACTCCAGTTGGTCAAATGCTTTCTCTGCGTCTAGTGATAATCCCACAAGTGGGTCCTCTATTCTTTCTGCACCTTCTAAAACGTGACACAACATTCTAGCATTATCGGCTGTGGAACTTCCCTCAGTGAAGCCAGATTGGTCCGGATGTATCAAGGAAGGGATCAATTTGGAGAGACAACCAGCTAAAATGGCTGCAAAAATTTTATAATCTGCATTTAGTAATGAAATTGGGCGATAATTACTAACCAACTGAGGGTCCCTCCCAGGCTTTTCAAGAACCACAATATTTGCAGAGGCAAATGCTCCAGTCTGGGCCTCTGCTTCCAAAAGAAGCTTGTAATATTGTTACAGGTATGGGCCTAATATTTTTGAAAAGGTTTTATAAAATTCAACCGGAAGGCCATCTGGGCCAGTGGCCTTGCCCACTTGCATAGAGTTCATAGCCTGGATAATTTTCATGACCATAATCTGTTTGTCTAGTCCTGCCGCTATATCCTGGTCTAACACCGGCCTCTGTGTATTGGCCAGTAGTCTAACAAACTCCTCCTCAGAGAAATCTATCTCTGGGGAGTATAACTGAGCATAAA
Organism: Ichthyophis bannanicus; assembly: GCA_033557465.1. Taxonomy (NCBI): domain Eukaryota; kingdom Metazoa; phylum Chordata; class Amphibia; order Gymnophiona; family Ichthyophiidae; genus Ichthyophis; species Ichthyophis bannanicus. The sequence goes on along the minus strand of CM066031.1, from coordinate 420,714,750 downwards.
ATTGGTGAAAGGTTTCTGCGATATCAGAGTCCTTGACAATCAATTGTTGCACCTGAGGATCTCTCAAAGTAGTGATGCAAGAAGCTTCCTTATGGCCTTTTAACGAGTTAGCTAGTAACCGTCCGGCCCTGTTACCTTCTAAGTAATACCGCTCTTACTGCATTTGAATATTCTGTGACGCCTCAGTAGTCAAAATTGAGTTATATTTAAATCTAAGACACTGTAACCATATCAGAATATTAAGATCAGTTTTCTGACCTATGATGCGTTCTCCCGCTTTAATCTGCTTGTCTAAAACTTCAAGGTCTGCTTTATGCTGCTTGGCTTGTCGTATAGCAAAACTGGTAATGGTGGCCTGCATATTAGCTTTAAAGCCTTCCCACCACGCCAAACCCGAGGTATCCTGAGGTAGATTAAATTGAAAATACTCCTCTTATAGCCAACAGGATAGTTTCCCAGAACTCCTGGCTGCCAAGAAGAGTTCTATGAAAGTGCCAGCGTGAATGAGATGGGCCACTTGTTGAGTCAAATAGGGTGAGTGAGATTGCAGAATGATCAGAAATTTGAGCCGCGTATATAATGGACTCACTAATAATAGAGCATAGTCCTTTGGAGACTAGGAAATAGTCTATGCATGATACCGAGTTATGAAGGGAAGAGAAGAAAGTGTATTCTTTGTCCTTAGGGTGTTGCAACTGCCATATGTCTATCAGCCCCAATTCTTGCATTAAAGACAAAAGAACAGGATGAGCTTTGGGTACCTTATGAGTTCTCACTGGACTCCTGTCTAACAAGGGGTCAAGTGCGAGGTTAAAGTCTCCCCCCACAATAGGTTGGATAACTGGACACCTCTTGTGCCAAGGCCGCAATGAAACCAAAGAAGGCAGGGCAATCTATATTAGGAGCATATATATTAATTAAGGCCAGTTCTGTAGATCCTATTTTAAGGACAACCCTTGCCCACCGCCCTTCTGTATCAGATCTAGTTTGTATCACAATGGGGGATAGAGATTTCCTTACTGGGATGGCTACCCCATTTTTTTTTATTGGCAGCAGAAAAAGTCACTAGTGAAAATGGTTTTATATCTAATTTTAATGACTCCTTCACATTTAAATGTGTCTCTTGTAACAGTAGGATGTCAGCACTTTCCTTGCGTCCATATAAAAATATCTTTTTCCTCTTTATGGGATTGTTAATGCCCTTAACATTCAGTGAGACTATCTTAAAGGAAAGACATATTGACAATATAGTACAAAATGACAGTCAACTGTTACAGAAACATACCAAGTTGTAACATATGATTTTACATTGTTGATCCACACCTTAAAAGACCTCATAATGATAGCTGCACTTATAGCCCAAGAAAAAAAACCACAAAAGGAAAAGCCACTGCTTAGCCATTGTCCCTATGGAAGAATGCTCAAAATAAAAACACATAGTTCTAAAAAACAAAGCCACCAAAACCCTGGGGGGCTATAACAGCACAAAACTTAGTGGGTGAGCCCAAAGGAACAAGACAAGCACGGAGGGAAAAATTAACTAGTTTACTTCAACTCCTCTGCCGCTTAAATCAACTTAAACTTCGCATTACCCATTCCAGAAACAGGAAACAGCATCCCCAAACCCGAAGCGCCAAAGGTTATAGCGAAACTGCCCCCACCAAAACAATTTATGTTCACAAAAGGCCACATGTGTGTAGGCAAGGGCCGTCCCGCACCTCCAAGCCCTACTGCCCTCCCAAGTACAACAGACATCACAAACAACACAAAACACAAAAGAAGAGAGAAAGAAACAAAGAGTAAGACATTATTGACCAGGGGCAATACCCTGGAGTTCCTCCAAGAGAGTCACAATGAATGGCACATCAAAAGTCAGCTCTGCATGATTGAATGTCAACTCTGTATGGATGAGTCGCTTCTTCACGACCTCAGACCAGTCAAACCACACAAATAGAGAAGCGATAAAGAACTTTTACAAGCCACTGACTGCAAGGCAAGCTTTCACCGCATCAACACCAACTCCTTATCCTCCAAGAACGTGTGCAACTCCCCTGGATCATCAAAAGTCCTATTCTGGTTGTACAGCATGACTCTCATGCGAGCAGGATAGAGTAACTCAAAACGGGCCTGCAGCTGCAATAAGCGTGGACATAGCGCCAGAACTCTCTTTCTCCAATCTACCGTCACCTTCAAAGTCAGGGAAGAATAAGATTTTGTGCCCTTGATATTCTAAGGGAGAGTGTGCTCTGGCTGCTTCCATATGTTACTTGTTGAAAACGCAAAACTTTGAGGATGATTGGACGTGGACGCTTGCCCACAACCACGGACTGAGTAGGAACTCGATGGGTGTGGTCTATCTCAAAAGGCATGGTGAACTTCACCTTCAACACACCCGGAATCATTGACTGCAAAAAAGCTATCATGTCAGGACCCTTGGTTCCCTCTGGAACTCCCAAAATTCTTATGTTCCTTCGAGCGTGATTGTTACCATCTTCCAGCTCTCTTTGCAAAGACTGTATCAACTTTGCTTGCTTCTCAACGGCCCTCAACCGCTCCCCATGTGTTGCCACCATGCTCTCCACCTTCTCCAATCTGACCGTAATTGACTCCAAAGTACTTTTCAAGGCACTGATATCCTCCTGCATTGTGCACAATGAGTCTCCATTAGCTTTGTCCAAGTCCTTGACAGCGCGAATCTCAGCCAGAAGTTCTTGTAAGGCCTCAGGACAATCTCTGATGACCGCCATCTTGTGAGGTGAGAGAGGCTCCATTTTGCTTCTCTTTGCGCTGGTGTTTTGAGGTATTTGGTAATCCAGCCGCGTCGGCTTGGGGCCAGACATATCCAAGATCGAATGATATCAGAATAGGTAGGAACTACTTAGTTAAAGACTGCAGAATTCAGGATTCTTGACCCTTGCCCTCCAGAGCACAGCTCTTACGTGACCATCTTGCCCGATGCTAGGCTCTGCCCCCTCTCCCTTCCATCTTAATCAGAAGGTGGTTTTTCCCACCTTCTTTCTCAGGTCGCATGCATACAGGGCGGAAGCCTTTCTTCACACCTTGGATTGTAAATAGGCTTTGGCTTTCTACCAGGATCAGACTAAGGCTCGTCGCCGCTCCTCTCAACTGTTTGTTTCCTATGACCTCAACAGTCATGGCATGGCGATCTCTAAGCACACCCTTTCCACCTGGGTGGCTGACTGCATTTCCTTTGCCTATGGACAGGCTGGTCTTCCTCTGGAACATCATGTGACGGCCCATAACATTTGGGCTATGGCAGCCTCCATGGCTAACTTATGCTCCGAGATTTGTCGAGTAGCTACCTGGTCCTCAGTCCATACCTTTGCAGCTCACTACTGCCTCGAGAAAGCCTCCCGGCATGACAGTGCCTTTGGCCAAGCTGTTTTTTGGCACGTCTTTGGGGACTTGTGCAACTCCTTCCCTCTGACCCTTCTGTATATCCACGCTATCAGAGAGTCTATTCCCTTGCAGATGTCGGAGTTGCATCCTGATGCTTGAGGCTTTTCAGTGCTTTTCAGCTGCCATTCATGGTCTGATTTTTGGGTTGCCTATGGCTTTTTACAGGTTCTTTGGTAGCCTGTAGCTGGGGAGTCCCATATGCAAGGACTGACTTCCTGCTCTTTCCTGCAGAAAGTGTAGTTACTCACCTGTAGCAGGTGTTCTCTGGGAACAGCAGAAATCAGTCCTCACTCTCTCCCTCCTCTCTGTGGAGTTTTCTTTTCTGCTTGATTAAGCAATGTCACTTTACTAAGGGAAAATGACTCCCTTGGGCAGGAAGGTAACCACGCATGCATGATTGATCTCCCAAAGGCTTTCTTTGAAAGCTGAGGAGAGATTACCATGCAGGCTCCAACTGTGCCAATGTCACACATCTGTGAGGACTGATTCCTGCTGTTTCTGGAGAACATCTGTTACAGGTGAGTAACTATCCTTTCTCCACAGACATGGGTGGTGGTGGCTGCAGCACTAAGGCACCAAGGAATCTCTATTCATCCCTATCTGGACAGCTTGCTCATCCAGGTCCTTCTCTGATGTCCCAAGTGGTGTCCTTGGAAAGCTTCGGCTGGGTGATCAATCAGGAAAAGAGCCAGCTTTTGCTTTCCCTGTCTTTGGAGTTTTTTGGAGCACCTTTTGACACTCAAGTGGTCAGAGATTTCCTGCCAGAGGACAAAGTCAAAAGACTGTTGAATTGCCTGGCGATGTTCTGTGCACAGCAGGATTCCAGAGTCTGGGATTATCTTCAGCTCCAATGGTCCTTTTTGACTCAGAGGTCCTCAAGTTCTCAGGAATTCAAGCACAGGCCTTCAGCTCATGTTGAGGGTGAAATCCAGCCTGCAGTGGTGGCAGCAATCCTGCCATCTGAGGAAGGGCGTACCGCTGGACGATTTCTCCTAGATCTTGCAGGCAATAGATGCCAGTTTCTCGGGCTGGGGATCCCATTGCCAAGACTGTATGTCTCAGGGCCATTGGAACCAAAAGGGAAGTTATGTGGTCCATCAACCACCTCGAGGCAAGGGCCATCTTGTTGGCTCTTATGTGTTTCCAGCCAGGCAGTTTGAGTTTTCAGACTATGCCACAGTGGTGGCTTATGCAAATCAGCAGGCTGGTACAAGAAGCGCCAGAGTGGTCCTGGAGATGAATCTCCTGTTTGCCTGGGTGGAGAAGAACCTCCTAGCCTTGTTGGCTTAGCACATTGCCAGAGTGAACAATGTGGAAGCAGATTTCCTCAGCCGGCACTCCCTGAATCCTGGCAAATGGGAGTTGAGGCAAGAGGTCTTTCAGTTGATTGTGCACCATTGATACTGCCCCGAGATCAATCTGTTGGTGACATACTGCAATGCCAAAGTGTGCTGTTTCTTCAGTTGCTGCACGGAGATGGGGTCCGAGGGCATTGATGCCTTGATCCAGCCTTGGCCCAGTCAGCAGTTGTTATGCATTTCCTCCGTGGCCCCTGGTGGGGCATGTGATTCGGCATATAGAGTGCCAGCCAGGCAGGATTGTTCTGGTGGTGTCGGATTGACCACAGAGAGCATGGTTTGGAGGCCTGATACAGTTTCTTTAAGCACCTTCCCTTTGGCTGCCTCTGTCTTGGGGGCTGTTGTGTCAGGAACCGATCATCCTGGAAGACCAGACTCCCTTCTTTCTTATGGCATGGCTCTTGAAAGGAGACTGCTAGTGCATAAGAGCTACTCTCTAGCATAATCTCTACTATACTTGGTGCCTGGATATCTACTAAGCTAGCATACGTATGAATATGGTGCCTCCTTGAACGCTGGTGTGGCGCATGGTACTTGACTCCTGAGGTGGCCAAGGTGTCATCCTTGTTGGCCTTTTCTGCAGGATGGCCTCAAGTAAGGTTTCTCTCAGTTTCCTGAAGGTTCAGGTGGCAGCATTGGCCTGTTTCTGTGGTCCGGTGGCAAGCAAGTCCTTGGACTTGCACCCGGACGTCTCCCATTTTTCTCCAAGGGATTCATCATCTGCGTCCTCCTCTTTGGTCCGTGATCCCTTCCTGGGATCTGTCTCTGGTGCTGAGGGCCCTCATGGTGGCCCCATTTAAGGATTTTACACTTAAGACAGTCTTCTTGGTTGTGATTTGTTCTGTAAGGCAGATCTCCAAGCTGCAGGCTCTGTCTTGCCGGGATATTTATCTGTTTGTTGCTACTGAGACAGTTTCCATTCGGCCTGTGCCTCCCTTATTGCCTAAAGTGCTGTCTCCCTTTCATTTGAACCAGGTGGTTTATCTGTCCTCCTCCTCTAAGGAGCAGTGTTGGGAGAAGGATAAGGATCTTCGCCTTGTGGATGTTCGGAGGGTACTGCTCTGGTACCTGGAGGTTACAAAGTCATTTCATGAGTCTGACCATCTTTTTGTGCTGTTTTCTGTCACAAACAAGGGCAGGGCGGTGGCCAAGTCGACATGGGGCGCTGGATTAAGGAGGCTATTGCCTTGGGATATCTGTTATGGTACCGGTCGGTTCCAGATGGGTTATGTGCCCATTCTACCCAAGCACCACAAGCATCCTCATGAGCGGAGCGGAGCCCAGTGGCCCCTGCAGACATTTGTTGGGAAGCAATGTAGGCATCTCTTTCCACTTTTGTCAAGCATTACCGCTTGGATGTCCACGTGTGTGTGGACACAGCCTCCGGCTCAAGAGTTTTACGAGCTGCTGTGTCTTCTTCCCGCCCAGTGGTGTTGTAGCTTTGGTACATCTCACTTCACTGGAGTGGTCTAGCAGGATGATATAGAAGGTGACATTTTTCTTGTCAGATACTGTTCTTTTCTTGAGTCCTGCTAGACCAGTCTAGGGTCTGTCCCTGAAACTGTATTTGCAGTGTTCTTCTGCTGCAGCACCATTGGGTCTGCCATGATTTTATATTGGACTCTGCAGGCTCATCTTCCACGGGCAGCCTTCTGCTGTACTTAACTGTAGTGAACTAAGTACAGGAGAGTACTCATTGTTGCCTACATTGAGGTTATGTGAGGCTTGCTCTGTATCTCCCATATGCTTTGGGACAAATATTGAAGAGAGACCCCTGATGGCTGAGGCTGATAGTGGCATGAAGTGATGTCATTGAAACCTTGGCTTTTCATTGGTCTTTGTCTCCACCAGTCTGCTAGTTAGGGAACACAGCCTCACTTGTCTGGACTAGTCTAGCAGGACACATGGAGAGGACATTATCTGGTAAGGAAAATATCATCTTTTGGAGTGGGGGGAATTACCAATAAAGGTATATTTTACTTAATGATACCCAGCAGTATGGACTAATTTTCAAGATCTTGCACATTTTTATTTTTATTTTCACTTCAGCTTAGGTCTTGAGGTTTGCCTCCTGCCACCTAGATCCTTAATTTTTGCTGCTTGGTTCTATCTTTCCAATTTTTCCTTTTTCTAACATAGCACCTCTGGGACTCATCCCCTGAGTGGGATGCATCCTTTTGAAATGTTAGCACCAACAACAGAGTTCCTTTCTGGTGGTGCAAAAGCCATGATCTGCTGCTCCTGACCCCTCTGATGCAACTTCCTGTCAGAGGAGGCAGGAGCAGCAGGCCATGAGTGTGTGTGCGGATGCCAAAAAGGCATGGTCTGCTGAAGTGGTGGCACAAAGCCACTGCTTCTAAATTGGGGAAAGGGTCTTGCCGCCACTTTCATTCCCCTGGCCCCCCTTCAAGATGGGAAGATGGAACTGGTAAGGGGGAGGTGCAGGAGGGGGCTTCTGCTTGGGGTGGTGAAATCCTTGGGCCGGCCCTGGGAACAGGGAGAATTGTTGATAATGCTATCCTGGAGGTTCTGAATTTCAATTTCATACCTAAAAGCTCAAGTTTGACTTCCAAACCCTACCTATTTCACTTTCTTATGTCATTGGTATCCACATGTACCATGACATCACAACTTTAAGAACTGCCATCACAACTTCAAGAGACCCTACAAAGCTAAGCTTTCTAACTTTACTATTTGGTGGTTTTTTTAGTATAAAATTTCCTTGCCTATTTATTACCTGTTTCTTCTCATACAAAACTACTTAGGCACTGTGGTGTGTTAGGGTACCTGTACCAAGGGAGGAGGACAAATACAAAAAAAAGAAAAAACCAAACCTTGCTAGTCCTATCTTTCTGTCTCTATGAAATTTCTGTTCACAGCCAACTTGATCTATGGTCTACTGGCCAGGGACACTTAAATTCCCACCTACCTCACTCCTCACCCCATCCATCCCGGGGTTGCATTACCTATATAGTCCTCATATCATAGATTGACATCTGTCCTCCAATTAGGTGTAACACCCACCTTTTCTCCTTGACCTAGTCCTAGAACTGCTTTAGGACCGTCTTAATCAGCATGTCGTGTATTCAGTGCAATAGCTGTGGTGCCTTCATTCTAAGAAGAATCATTTGGAGCCTAAGAGCTTGTCCTATATGTCTCAAGTAACCTGCTATGCATAAAGAATTGATTCTATTAAAGGAAGAATTAGTTGCAATTAAACACACCTCCTCTAGGTGGAAAGCAATCCACCACCACTCCCAAAAAGAATTAAACAGCCCAGGAACAAATGGAGCACAGTGGGTTCTGGTAGGTTGCAACCTGTAACATGGAGACACCCTCTCTCTCCATCAACAGATATTCTTCTCTGCCTTGGAAAATGAGTGTCCAATTAGTTAAAACCGAAGTGCCCTTAAATGAGAAGGTTAATGCCCAATCTACTGATAATGCACCAAATATGAAGAAAAAAATCACAAAACAGGAAATACTACTACTAGGAGATTCCATCATCAGAGGCACCAACTTGGGAGAACAGTCCAACGGAGAGAAGATTGTCAAATGCCTCCCAGGCTCTTCAGCCAGCAGGAATATGAACCAAATTGTTGACGTAGTGCAGAAAGTGAGCACTTCAAAACTGATGTTATCATCCACTTGGGTACAAATGACTGGGCTAGAAACAGTGCCTCTACAGTTGAAAGACTTCCAGATTCTGGGAGAGAAACTCAAACCCATTGTTCACACTATAGCATTCTCAGAAATTCTACTTGTTCATGGTAAGGGGGCTGAAAGGCTGCATCACATAATCAACTTTAATACATGGCTCCAAACCTGGTGTAAACAAGAAGGATTTAGATATATAGGCAACTAGGGAAATAGATGGAACAAGAGGCTATACTGTGTTGATGGACTACATCCCTCTGTTGCAGGGAAAAGGATCCTAAGTGAAAAATTCAGACAATATGTGGACAGACATTTAAGCTAGGGAAAGGGAGTGACAGATGGAAAAGAACAAATACTGGACATCACTCCCAGCAAAAACATAATAGCATCACTCCCAGCAAAAACATAATAGTCATACTATTAACCCACACATCAATGACAAGTGGGAAGAGGTGTGTAGAACAAAATTCATGTAAAATACAGGCAAGTCAGTCAACAAATGTTGAAAAGCAGTGAGCACAAATGTTTGAAGCCTAGCCAACAAAGTTCCTGACCTGGAAGCCCTAATGGTGGAAATGGACTTGGACATTGTGGCCATTACAGAAACATGGTTTAAAGAGAGGGATAAATGGGATATATCCATAGCTGGCTATATAATTTATTTAGAAGAGACAGAGAAGGCAGAAAAGGAGAGAGGAGTAGCTCTCTAAGTCAAAAGCAATATTAAAGCTGCTGAAATGCAGGGGATGTAGGGATTGTGTTGGAAAGAGGAGATGGCACTATCATCCATACTGGTGTAGTCTACAGGCTTCCAATTCAAACCGAAGAAATGGATAGAGACTTGATTATTGATATTGCAAAGGTAGCCATGAAGGGGGAAGTGATCATATTGGGTGACTTTAAGCTACCCGATGTGGATTGGCATATTCCTTCTGCAAATCTGGAAAGAAGTAAAAAGATTGCGGATTTCTTCCAAGAAGTATTGTTTAGACAAATGGTGATGAACCGACCAGGAAAAGTTCAATGCTGGATTTAGTACTCGCCAATGGAGATAGCATGTTGAATGTCTGGGTGGGTGCCTACGTGAGCAGCAGTGATCATCACATGGTGTGGTTTGAGAAAAAAGCCAAGGCAGAGTCCAATCACAGCAATCTCAAAGTCCTAGATTTCAAAAACATAGAAACATGACAGCAGAAAAAGACCACATGGCCTATCTAATCTGCCCTTCCATATCAACTACTACAATAGTCCACTCTTTTCCCTTAGAGATCCTCTGTGTTTGTCCCATGCTTTTTTGAATTCAGATACTGTCCTCATCTCTACCACCTCTACTGGGAGAATATTCCATGCATCTACCACTCTTTCCGTAAAGAAATATTTCTGCATATTACTCCTGAGTCTATTCCCTTACACCCTCATCCTACATCCCCTTATAGCAGAGCTTGCTTTCAATCGAAAGAGGATCTCCTCCTGTGCGCATATCTTCTCTATCCCACATTGTCCTCATATGCTTTATAACAAAGACCACTAACCATTTTAGTAGTCATCCTCTGCACCGACTCCAACCTGTTTATATTCTTTTGAAGGTGTGGTCTCCAGGACTGTACAGAATACTCCAAATAAGGTCACCAAAGACCTATACAGATGCACTATCACCTCCTTTTTTCTGCTGGCCATTCCTCTCCCTATGCACCCAAGCATCCTTCTAGCTTTAAGATCTTCAGATACAATCACACCCAGGTCCCACTTCCTTTGTGAACAGAAGTGCCTCTTCCTCTACACTGTACTGCTCCTTTGGAGTTTTGCAGCCCAAATGCATGACCCTGCATTTTTTTGCATTAAATCTCAGCTGCCAAATTCCAGACCATTCTTCAAGCTTAGCTAGAATCCCTCCTCATTTTATCTACTCCTTCTTGGATGTCTACTCTATTGCAGATTTTGGTATCATCTGTAAAGAGGCAAACATTACCTGACAGCCCTTCTGCAAGATCACTAACAAAGATGTTAAAAAGAATTGGACCAAGGACAAATCCCTCACTGGTAACCTCCCTCTCCTCAGAGTGAGGTCCATTTAACTGTATCCTTTGTCGCCTCCCCCTCAACCAATTTCTAACCCAGTCAGTAACTTTAGGGTCCATACCTAGGCACTCAGTTTGTTGATAAGTCTCCTGTGCAGAAGGCTTTACTGAAATCCAAGTACACCACATCTAGGGCTCTTCCTCTGTCCAACTCCCTGGTCATCTAGTCAAAGAAATCAATCAAATTTGTCTGACAAGACCTGCCTCTGGTGAATCCATGCTGCCTCCGATCCTGTGATCTATTGGACTCCAGAAATCTCACTATTTTCTCTTTGAGCAGCATTTCCAATAATTTACTCACCACAGAGGTTAGACTAACCGGCCTGTAGTTTTCAATCACATCCTTACTTCCGCTTTTGCATAAACGGACCACATGTGCCTCTCTCTAGTCCTCTGGCACCACTCCCAACTCCAAAGAGGCATTGAAAAGGTCAGTCAGCAGAGCCGCTAGAATATCCCCAAGTTTCTTTGATATTCTCGGCTGTATCTCTTCTGGTCCATTCACTTTGTGTACTTTTAGTTTAGCTAGTTCCTCCCAAACACAGTCTTCTGAAAATCATTCGAGATCCCTATCACTTCTGGTCCTATTTTGGGTGTTCTCTGAGGTCCTGCTCCTGGCCCTTCATCTTTGAACACAAAACAGAAATATTTGTTAAGCAATTCCGCTTTATCCTCATCAGCTTCTACATATTCCTCCCCTCCAATCTTGAGTCTAACAATACCACTTTTTCCCTTCCTCTTCTCACTAACATTTCTGAAAAATGTCTTATCCCCCCCATTTTATTGCATTGGCTATTTCTTCTTCTTTTAGTATCATTGTTTTCCTGACTATTTTGCTAGCTTCTCTTTCTAAATATATACCATTCTAACAAAAAGGTTAGTTCCTTAAAATAACCCCTTTGAGTTTTGCCCATTGTTTTCCTACATCCCCCAGCTATTCCCATCCCGCTAACGACTTCTTCAGGTATTGGCCCATTTTGGCAAAATTAATTTTCCTAAAATCTAAGACACTCGCTTTTGAATGGATTTTATCAGCCCTAGTCCTAACACTGAACCACACCATCTGGTGATCACTGGATGTGAGATGATCTCCTACTATAACATCAGAAACACTTTCGCTATTCATAACCACCAAGTCCAGTATGGGGAAGCCATATTGGACCTAGTCCTTAGTGGAACACCAGATCTGGTACAAGAGATAAGGGTGTTGGGGCCACTTGGCAATAGTGATCATAGCATGATTGCGTTTGATTTAATTAGTGGAGGAGGGATGGTAAGGAAATCCACAGTACTACCTTTTAACTTTTGAAAGGGAGACTATGACAAAATGAGGAAAATAGTTAAGAAAAAACTAAAAGAAGCAGTTGCAAAGGTTAAAGACTTACATCAAGCTGGGGTGTTGTTGAAAAATACTATCTTGGAAACCCAGACCAGCTAGCTGTATTCCACGCTTTAAGAAATGTGGAAGGAAGTCCAAAAAACTGCCAGCATGGTTTAAAGGTGAGGTCAGAGAGGCTGTTGTTGCCAAAAAAAGCATCTTTCAGGAAATGGAAAAAAGAGCCAAATGACGAAACCTGGAAACAGCACAAGCACTGGCAAGTTAAATGCAAGGCATTGATAAGGCAGGCAAAGGGAGAATTTGAGAAGAAGCTTGCTGTGGAAGCAAAAACGCGTAATAAAGACTTTTCAAGTACATTCATAGCAAAAAATCTGTGATAGAGTCAGTTGGTCCATTAGATGATAGAGGGGTTAAAGGGGCACTAAGAGGCGATAGCGGAGAGACTGAACGAATTCTTTGCTTCGGTCTTTACTGAGGAAGATGTAAGGATGTTACCCATGACTGAAGTGGTATTTAAAGGTGCGGAAGACTTGAAGGAAATATCAATACATCGGGAAGATGAATTACAACTCTTTGATAAACTGAAGAGTAGCAAATCACCTGGACTGGATGATATACATCCAAGGGTGTTGAAAGAACTGAAATATGAGATTGCAGACCTGCTATTAGTAATCTGTGAACTATCATTAAAATCATCTGTAATACCTGAAGATTGGAGGAAGGCGAACTTAACGCCAATTTTTAAAAAGGGTTCCAGGGGTGATCCAGGAAACTACAGACTGGTAAGCCTGACGTCAGTACCGGGAAAAATGGTAGAAGCCATCATAAAAAACAAAATTGCTGAACATGTAAATAGTCATGGCTTAATGGGAGACAGCCAACATGGCTTTAGACAAGGAATATCTTGTCTTACTAATCTGTTATGCTTTTTTGAAGCTGTGAATAAACAGGTAGACAAAGGTGAGTCGGTTGATATAGTGCAGAAAGCCTTTGACAAGGTCCCTCATCAGAGACTTTTGGCAAAACTAAAAAAAGTCATGGGATAGGAGGCAGTGTACTATTGTGGATCAGGAACTGGTTAAAAGATAGAAAGCAGAGGGTAGGGCTAAATGGCCAATTTCCCCAATGGAGACAGATGAATAGTGGTGTACCCCAGGGATCTGTGCTGGGTCAGCTGCTTTTTGACATATTCATAAATATGGAAAAGGGAATAACGAGTGAGGTTATCAGATTTGCAGATGACACAAAACTATTTAAAGTTATTAAAACCCATGAGGATTGTGGAAAATTGCAAGAGGATCTTGATAAATTGGAAGACTGGGCAGCAAAATGGCAGATGAAATTTAATGTGGACAAGTGCAAAGTTATGCACCTAGGGAAGAACAACCCAAACTATGGTTACTCGATGCAAGGTTCCACATTAGGAACCATAGTCCAGGAAAAAGATTTAGGCGTCATTGTGGATAACATGTTAAAACCCTCCACCCAGTGTGCAGCGGCGGCCAAGAGAGCAAATAGAATGCTAGATATCATAAGGAAAGGAATGGAAAATAAAAAAAAGGATATTATAATGCCTCTGTATTGTTCCATGGTGTGACCGCACCTTGAATACTGTGTGCAATTCTGGTCGCCATATCTTAAAAAGGATATAGCGTTATTAGAAAAGGTTCAGAGAAGAGCCACCAAAATGGTAAAGGGGATGGAAGGATACCCCTATGAAGAAAGGCTAAAAAGGTTAGGGCTCTTTAACCTGGAAAGAGAGGGATGAGGGGGAGATATGATAGAAGTCTATAAATTGATGAATGTAGTTTAACGGGTAAACGTAGATTGATTGTTTACATTATCAGAATACAGAAAGACTAGAGGACATGCAATGAAGCTACAGGGTAAACTATTTAAGACTAATAAGAGAAAATATTTTTTCACTCAAAGTGTAATCAAACTCTGGAATTTGTTACTAGAGGATGTAGTAAAGGCTGTTAGTGTAGCTGGGTTTAAAAAAGGTTTGGACAAGTTCCTGGAGGAAAGGTCCATAAACCATCATTAAAAAGGGACCCAGGATATCAATGCTTGACCCATTACCAGCATTGTGGAACCTGTGTCTTTTGGGGAAACTGCTAGGTACTGTCAGACGGCTGCCTGGGTGAGAATCTTCACAGTCTTGTCAAGTGCATATATCTATATGATTTGCAAGGTATTGTGGGCAATGTAGTTCATTCACACCAGACACAGCTGCTGACAATAATTTAGTTGTGCTCTTGGGTAAAGCCAATAAGATATTTATTTATGGGGTTATTTCTCCCAACACAGATATGCTTGGTAGCACATAAATTAGGTTACTTGCTTTCAGTGTTAACTTGGAAAAACAAAGTCAAAATCAGGAAAACAACAAATGAAAAGCCACAAAACAAGAAACAAACTGTTCTTTTCAGGTTAACTTCTGATTACTTCCCACATAGATACAGAAGTGATTCTCTCCTAGCTCACAAGCAATTAGGTAAGGCTTAATTGCTAGCAGTTATCCAGCTGAAACCCCTTTAGCTGGCTTGCTTTCTACTGTGTGAGTCAAATCCTGCTTCAGGAGCTTTTCTGAGTAGATTAAAGAACAAATTTGTATTTCTTTGTGATGGTTGCTGTACTTTATAACAGAAAGTTACCAACGGAGTTTAGATAGAGAGCAGTCCATATAAACAGGATCCTCATCTGCTATTATTCCCCCTTGTTCAACAAGCATGGGTTCAATATCATGGATTGGCACAGATGAATCTCTCAATGGAGCATTTTCAGGAGAATACTTGTTTCCCTGCTGTCTTTCAAGGTTATAGCTAGGGCATAGATCAGTGTTCATACCTGAGCTTCCATTGCTGCTAGAGTTCCTCTCTATATAGCCTGGCCAGTATGTAGTCCAGTTCTTATGTCCAGCCTTCCAATCCAGATCCCTGGACACTGGATCTCTCTTCACATACCTTCTGGCACGGGTCTTAGGGTCCCTTCCATGTGCAGCCGTCTCCCTCACAGGTAGCGTCTGGAGATTCCTAGCTCTGCAGCACCATTCCTCTGGCTTTTCCCAGTCCAATGGTGTATGCTGGCCCTTGGAATACCTCCCAGTATACGTACTGCTTTGGACTCTTCTAGACCTCTCAAAGGCTTTTCTCTTCCTTCTTCCAAAGGGTCTCTTTCCCTCTCTGTCCGTCCGGTTTGGCTTCTGCTTCTGATGATCCTTCAGATGAAACTGATGATCCTTCTCTGGATATCCAAGGTGATCATGAAGATGGTCATCTGTAGAATAAACTCTACTCTTATTCTGCTTAGATGAGTGCTCCTCCCTAACACAGCGCAGCTGTGCTGAATCAGGCCCTGCCCTTTGAGATGAGGGCTTAGGGATTACCTCATAGCCCTCCTGATTGAACACACGTTTCCCCACTTCAGCTCCTCTAATGGCTGTTGGAAACCTGGTGCAGTCTGGACTGGTAGTCTTTTATGGGAAAATTCTGTTTTCTTATTTCTACCAGAACTGACAGGTTGCTTGTTCAGAGTCACTTCACCTTTTCTATAGCTCCTTCCTGAGCTATGATAAGCTTCCTTATCACAGTACATATGACCTAGATTGACCACTATTGGAAACAGGATACTGGGCTTGATGGACCTTGGTCTGCCCAGTATGGCATATCTTATGTTCTTATGGCCCCATCACATAGGGATTCTGTTACCAGTTGCCTGAAGAGTTCTCCTTGTAGAGAATCTAGGATCTCCTTACTTCTAGATTACTTCAGTAAAATGGCCAAGTGCCTGAAGGAGGAATTGGCAGGGTGGGATGAGGTAAGGGAAGTGGAATTGCAGTGGGCTAAACTAAAGGATGCAATAAAAGGGGTAACAGATACATATCTAAGGATAATAAATAAAAGCAAGAGAAAAAGGAAACTTATGGTTCTCCAAAGAAGTGGCTGCACAAATAAAGGCAAAAAACACAGCTTTCACAAAATTCAGAAGTTCACAAACCAAAGAACATAGATAAGAATACAAGATAAAGCTATAAGAGACTAAAAGAAAAATAAGGATGGTAAAAGCAAAGGCAGAGCCACCAAAGATGATCTAACTTTCCGCAAGGAATTAAAAACACACCTTTTCCCACAATATTATAATGCTCTCATAATAAACAATACCTCCAATAACTCCACCCCCTTCTGCCCCAATAGTCTAACACCTAAGAAAATCCAGCCATCACTTTGCCTCTGTAATTAGTGTGCACTTGTATGTATATAGTTATTGTTCTAAGTTCCTTGTTTAAATTTTATTGGTTAAATATGTTCCATGTACCACTGGGTTGCAGTTCCATGTAAACCGCTCCTGATCGCTGGAAGGAGCAGTATAAAAAAACGTTCAAATAAATAAATAAAGAAGAAAAGATAGCTAAAGATCTGAAGCACGGAGAAAAAACTTTTTCCAGTGTTTAGGGGGGAAGAGGAAGACCAGAGGTGGAATCGCAAGACTTAAAAGTGCTGAGAACGGATTCGTGGTCAGTGACATTGAAAAAGGGAAAATGCTAAATAAATACTTCTGTTCTGTTTTTATTAAAGAAAATCCTGGAGAAGAACCACCTGTGATTGACAAATATACAAATGGGAGTGGAGTAGATACTACACCATTCACAGAAGATGATGTGTTGGAACAGCTTGCAAAACTGAAAGTGAACAAGGCCATGGGACCGAATGGTATACATCCAAGGATACTGAAAAACTCAGGGAGGTTCTGGCAGGGCCTTTAAAGGATGTTTTTAATAGATCCTTGGAGACGGGAGATATTCCACAGGACTGGTGAAGGACTGATGTGGTACCTCATCACAAAAGTGGTAATAGGGAAGAAGTGACAGACTACAGGCCAGTAAGTCTTACCTCAGTCATGGTAAAAGTAATGGAGGTGCTCCTGAAAGAGAGGATAGTGGACTTTCTCAAAGTCAATAGGTTGCATGATCCGAGGCAACATGGTTTTACCAAATGAAGATCATGCCAAACAAATCTGATTGACTTCTTTGACTGGGTGACCAGAGAACTAGATCAAGGGCATGCGATGGAGGTGATCTACCTAGATTTTAGCAAAGCCTTTCATACTGTTCCTCATAGGAGGATTATTAATAAACTGAACAGCCTGGGAATGAGTCCCAAGGTGGTGAACTGGATCAGAAATTGGTTGACTAACAGACGATAGAAGGTGATGGTAAACAGAACTCACTTGGATGAAAGGAAAGTGAGTAGTGGTATGCCCCAGAGATTGGTCCTGGGACCAGTACTGTTCAATGTATTTGTGAGTTATGTTGTTGAAGGACTGAATGGAAAAGTCTCTTTTTGGAGATGACACGAAAATTTGCAGCAGAGTGGACTCCCCCAAGGGAGTGGATAACATGAGGAAAGATCTACAAAAGCTGGAAGAATGATCTCATGCTTGGCAGTTAAGATTTAATGTGAAGAAGTGCAGTGTCATGCACTTCGAATTCAGAAATTCAAGGGAATTGTATGTGATAGGGGACGAGAGGTTGGTGTGCATGGACCAGGAGAAGGACTTTGGAATAATTGTTTCTGAGGATCTCAAAGTGGCAAAACAGTGTGACAAGGTGGTGGCCAAAGCCAGAAGGATGCTTGATTGCTTATAGAGAGGAATTACAAGCAGAAAGGAGGAGGTATTAATGCCACTGTACAAGACGCTGGTGAGGCCTCACTTGGAGTATTTTGTTCATTTTTGGAGACCATATCTCACAAAGGATATAAAAAACTTGAAACAGTTCAGAGAAAAGTGACCAAAATGATTTGCAGCCTGTGCCAGAAGCCATATAAGAAGAGACTTCAAGACCTAAATATGTATATGTTAGAGGAGAGGAGGTACAGAGGAGATATGATACAGACCTTTAAATACTTAAAGGGTATTAATGACCAAACAAACCTTTTTCAAAGACGGGGAAGCTGTAAAACTAGAATGCATAACATGAAGCTGCAAGGGGGTAAACTGAAAGGCAACGTCGGGAAATACTTTTTCTCTGAAAGGGTGGTGGATGCTTGGAATGCCCTCTCGATTGAAGCGGTGGGGGGCAAATACAGTGATAGAATTCAAAATGGCATGGGACAGGCACAGTGGATCTCTTTATAGCAACAGGATAAAATCAAAATAAACTCAACTATCTCTTATATCTCAACAAATACTGCTGACCTGCACAGAGCGGTGGATACACCCCTAATCAAAGGCATGGGGAGGGGTGACCTGCACGGAGCAGCAGGTGCACCTACTTTCATCACCTTGCTGGACAGATTAGATGGACCATACTTGTCTTTATCTGCCGTCATATACTATGTTACTGTGTTACTATAACACTTATCTCCTCCCTAGCACTTTCTAAAATACTATGTTAGATTTAGCTCACACTTTTTTTCAGTAGTAGCTCAAGGTGAGTTACATTCAGATACAGTATGCATTTTCCTGGCCCTGTAGGGCTTACAATTTAAATTTGCATCTGAGGCAATGAAAGGTTAAGTGACTTGCCCAGGATCACAAGAGGAAGCAGTTGGACAGTGGGAGTTGTATTTTGGCTTCCCTTGGTCTCGGCCTGCTGCACTAACCATTCCACTACTGTCTAGGAGGTCCACCATCTACATATTAGGCAGGCATGTTGCCAAGCAAAACGTTGCCCTAACCACCCAGCTAACTACATTCCCAATCATTCCCTCCTGGATCCTGGAAAGACATCCTTGGTGTGAGAGGATACTGCATCACCTGGAGGGCAAATCCTAACTACCGAATTGCTTCTTGTCATACAGGGTGAACCAGTCTCTCGGGGGCATGGGGGATTGTAGCTCCAAAAGTTCACATAAAGGTGGAAGGGGAGACCTCTCTTCTCCAGGACCAAGCAAGGAAGTCAGTCCTCACATATCGGTGACGTCGGCGCCGACGGAGCCCCCGTGCGGAGCATTTCCCCAGCTTTCAAGGAAAGCCTTTGGGAATGCAGTGTGTATGCGCGGTCCCCTTCCCGCCCAAGGGTGCCATCTTGCTCAGTCTTCTTTTTTCTGCGGAAGCCCGACGGACGTGAGTTCATGTCACCTGGTAAAAAAGTGATTTTCTACGGTTTTTTCGTGGTTTTACCCGGTTCGATGCCGGTTCCCCTTCCCGTCTGGGTCAGGTACACCGGTATCGAGCCCGGAGTTAGTTTTTCGGTTTTTGTCCTTCGAGACTAGTGTTCACGCTTTTTTTGTGTGTTTCACTGGCAGCCCAGTCTTTTGACCTCGCAGGGGCCCTTTTTTCCCCCGATGGCTGCCAGCGGGTTCAAGAAGTGTGATTGGTGCAAGAAACTTATGTCTCTCACCGACACACATGACTGCTGCCTCCGATGCCTCGGGCCCGACCATGACCCGTTGGCCTGTGGCCCGTGCGGCAAGATGTCGTCGAAGGCGCTGAGGAGCCGTCAACATCAGCATGAAAGAATCTTTTCTGACTCTGCGTCCGACCAGGCCCGGACTTCGTCAGAGGCCTCGACATCTTGGGAATCCGATCCTGAGCACCGTCGAGGCTCCTCTGAGAAGGGGTCTCCTTCTCGGGAATACAGAAGGAAGAAAAAGCTTATGAGGGTGACGTCGGTGGATGCTCCTGGCCCCTCGAGGGCCAGATCGCATAGCCCCGACCAACGCCCCGGGCTCTCGGAGTCGGAGAGGCCTTTGAAGCTACCTCGTGTGGAGCCGGAGTCCCCGAGTCACGTGAGTGCAGTTGTCCTCGTGGACTCTCCCCTGGGGGAGCCGACGTCGTGCCCGATGCTGTCGGGGCCCGAGTCGGGGGCTGCTGAGTCTCCTGAGTTCGGACTTAGGTTGACGGCCTTGGAGAACAGCTTGGCTGCCTTCATGGAACAGCAGTGGGTGCTGATCGCCGGTGTGACCGGTGCATCTGCCCCGACCACAGGGACCTCGACGTCCAAGTCGACCCCGGAGACCGCACCGATCCTCGAGTCGATGAAGTCTCGAGTCGATCCTCGGTCAAGGTCCCCCTCGACCTCCCGTGTGGGGCCGAGGTCATTGACACCAATACCCTCGGCATCGGGGTGGGTGGCATCGAAGCGCACACGGCTGGAGCCGCTCAATTCTTCCTCGGAGGAGTTGGACTGGGAGACGGAGGACGAGGAGTCCCCGGATACCTTCCAGACCAGGTGCATCCCTTCAGACTCACTGGAGTCCGAGCCTCAGGGAAGGTCCCCCCCCAGAGGATACCTGGTTCTCGGACTTCGTGAGGGACATGGCCAAAGCTATGGCCTTCCCTGCAGATGCCGAGGAGGAGCCTCGAGCCGAAGAGCTCGATGCACTCCAGTACCACTCTCCGCCTAAGGAGGCCTTTACTGTACCGGTTCCTCCGATGCTGGAACAGCTGTTCTTCGCATGTGGGAGGCACTGGCCTCGGCGCTGGTTCTTAGCAAATGGGTCGATTCCATCTATTGAGTCCATAAGAGCCCTGGGATCCAGAAGGCACAGCTACCACACCACTCCATGGTTGTGGAATCGGCCATGCATTGTCTGAAGAGTCAGAAGATGCACTCCTCTGTGCCCCCTGGCTGGGAGGCCCGGAACCTGGATGCCCTTGGTAGAAAGTGCTTCCAGGGCTCTATGCTGTCTTGCCGTGTCCAGACTTACCAGCTGTACATGGGCATGTACATCCTAGACCTGGCGAAGGAAATTGCCAGGTTCTCAGCTGACCTCTCCGAGGAACCTTTGCAGAGGTTCAAAGCTTTGTTATCAGGGATTCAAGAGTGCTCAAAGTTTATCTCTCGAGCAGCCTATGATGGTTTCGAGGCTTCGGCCCGGGTAGCCGTAGCCTGCATTGGTGCATGCCGTCAGGCCTGGCTACAGTCATCAGATCTGGAGCCATGGGTACAGGACAAGTTGGTCAATGTCCCTTGCCGAGGTAAGAATCTTTTTGGCAAACCCATGGCTGAAAAGGCTGCAGAAATCGAGACCGAGACTCTCACCAGGACAAGGCTGTCCAGAAAGACTTCTGCCCCTTCTCAGAAAAAGAAGGGCTCGGGGAAGAAGCCCTTTTTCCCGAGGAAGGGTACTGCCTACAAATCCTACCCTCAGTTCCAGGCCTCTACAGCTTCCCAACAGGGTCAGCAGGCGAAGGGGCAGGGACATGGGCCCTGTAGGCAGAAAACCCCCAAGCCGCCAGCTCCAGCTCCTGCACAGCAGGGAGCGGGGTTTTGACTCCCACTGCATAGCCTCTCCTCCACAGCTGGCTCCACTCAGCACAGGAGGCCGGCTGACACTGTACACCCACAGGTGGTCAGCCATAACAGGGGATACCTGGGTACTGAGCATAGTCCAGAAGGGCTACGTGCTCCACTTCAACCAGTTATCCCCCTCCTATTTTCCAGGGGAGCCTCCAAGACTCCCTCTTCACAGGAACCTCCTCTTTCAGGAGTTGGCAAGTCTTCTAAAGGAGCAGGTGGTGGAACCGGTGCCTCACCACCTGAGAGGGCAAGGCTTCTATTCCAGGTACTTTCTAGTACCAAAAAGGACAGGAGGCCTCAGGCCCATCCTAGACTTGCAAAATCTCAACAAGTTCCTGGAGAGGGAATAGTTCAAGATGCTTACCCTTGGGATACTGCTGCCCTACCTCCAGCAGGGAGATTGGCTATGCTCCTTAGACCTAAAGGATACTTATACTCATATCCTCATTCATCCAGACCACAGACAATATCTCAGATTTGTAGTGGGAGGAAATCATTTTCAGTACAGGGTACTTCCATTTGGCCTAACCTCCACTCCCAGGGTTTTCACCAAGTGCCTGGCGGTGGTGGCGGCCTGTCTCAGAAACCAGGGCATCTTTGTCTTCCCATACCTGGACGACTGGCTCATCAGGGGTCAGTCTCCACAGGAGACCAGACAAGCCACCCTTTGCACGGTATCTCTTCTCCAGCATCTAGGCTTTGTCATAAACTTCGCAAAGTCCACTTTTCTCCCCTCACAGAACATAGAGTTCATAGGGGCTAGACTAGATACCCTTCAGGCAAAGTCTTATTTGCCTGAGGGCAGGGCCCACCGGCTGATGGGCTTGGCCAAACAGTTCCAGAGTGGTTTTCTGGTCTCCGTCAGACACTTCCTGAGGCTCTTAGGCCACATGGCATCCACGGTCCATGTAACTCCGAATGCCCGTCTGCACATGCGGCCTGCTCAGTGGTGCCTCAGAGCTCAGTGGGTGCAAGCCACAAGGAGACTTAAGAGACAGAGTAAGGGTCTCCAAACTACTAGTGGACTCCCTGCAGTGGTGGCTACATCTCCCAAACCTTGTCAGGGGAGTGCCTTTCCAAGTGCCGCCACACACACAGGTGCTGACAACCATAAGAACTTATAAGAACATAAGAACAACCAATGCTTCCTTACAGGGTTGGGGGGCACATTGCCAGGGTGCATGCACTCAGGGCCTCTGGTCTCCTTGGGAGGCAACACAGCAGATCAATCTGTTGGAGAGGCGAGCTATCCGCTTTGCTCTACAGACTTTCTCTCATGTTCTCTCTCACCAGTCTGTCTTAGTTCAGACACAATCAAGTGGCAATGTTCTATGTGAACAAGCAGGGAGGCACAGGATCCAGGCTTCTGTGTCAGGAAGCACAAGCTCTTTGCTCTCTGGCAGTCAAACAAGGCATGTTTCTCAAAGCAGTTTATCTACCTGGCCAGGAGAATTACCTAGCAGACAGGTTAAGCAGGATTCTACAGCCTCACGAATGGCACTTGAATCCACTAGTGGTCTAACAGATCTTTCTAAGATGGGGTCTTCCAACTATCGATCTCTTTGCGAGTCCACTGAACCAGCAGCTGCCCAGGTTCTGTTCCAGACAATCGCATCCTCTGAGAATAGCAGCAGATGCGTTTCTAATTTCTTGGTCCACGGGCTTACTGTATGCGTTTCCTCCCACACCTCTAGTGGCCCGTACCTTGTTCAAGATTGTTCAGGACAAGGCCTCGGTGATTCTAGTAGCCCCAGATGGCCGAGGCAACCATGGTTCCCACTCCTTCTGCAGTTGGCGGTGGACAGTCCACTCCCTCTGGGGGTGCAACCCGATCTCCTGTCTCAGGATCAGGGATCTCTCCTGCACCCCAACCTCAAATCCCTCAATTTGATTGCCTGGCTGCTGAAAGGATAGTTTTAGCCCGCTTACTTCTACCTAAGGACGTGAAAGAGGTGGTGTTGGCCTCTAGGAGGCAATCCACACGGAAGTCTTATGCCCTCAAGTGGCGTAGGTTCTCCACCTGGTGTGCTCAGTGCCAGGAGGATCCTTTTTCGTGCCTGGTGCCGGTGGTGCTGCAATATCTGTTTCACCTGTAGGACCTAGGCCTTAAATCCAACTCTGTTCGGTTCCACCTCAGTGCTCTATCGGTGCACCACTCACTGGTGCAGGGACAGTCTCTGTCGGGCCACCCCTTGGTGTCCCGCTTCCTCAGAGGCCTGTTTTTGCTCAAACCTCCAGTTCATCCACCAGCCACTAAGTGGGATTTGAATGTGGTCTTGCAGCAATTTACTTGCCCACCGTTTGAGCCGATGACTACCTGTCATTTACGATTACTTTCTTGGAAGGCGTTTTTCTTGGTAGCTCTTACCTCGGCCAGGCGTGTGAGTGAACTCCAAGCTCTGGTTTCGGATAGACCGTACACACGGTTCTATAGGAACAGGGTGGTCTTACGGTCTCATCCTAAGTTCCTTCCAAATGTTGTCTCCTCCTTCCACCTCAATCAGGAGGTGGTTCTTTCAACATTCTTTCCCAAGCCGCACGCCAGCCGGGCTGAAACAGTCTTGCATACCCTGGACTGTAGAAGGGCGTTATCCTTTTACATAGACCATACGCAGGGGCATCAAAGGGCTGCTCAGCTCTTCGTATCTTTTGACCCTAATAAACTGGGGTTACCTGTCTCCAAGTGTATGTTGTCCATTTGGGTAGCAGATTGTATCGCCTGGGCATATAGGGCAGCCGGCCTCTCCTTGCAGGGTCGAGTCACGGCCCACCGTGTCAGGGCGAAAGCCACGTCAGTAGCTCATCTCCGCTCTGTTCCTTTGGCAGACATCTGCCGGGCCGCTACTTGGTCTTCGAGCCAGACTTTTGCAGCCCATTACTGCCTCGAGAGGGAGTCCCAAAGGGACTGCTTTCGGACAGGCGGTACTCCCTAATCTCTTTGAGGTTTAGGCAACTCCTACCCTCTGGCCCTTGTGTTGGGCTACCATACAGGGGCATTCTCAGAGAAGATTCTTATCACGGATGCTGAGGCTCTAGAGGGAGCTAATTTTTTCAGCTTTGGGTTCCCAGTAGCCTAGAGCTGGGGAGTCCCATATGTGAGGACTGACTTCCTGCTTGGTCCTGGAGAAAGAGTAGTTACTCACCTGTAACAGGTGTTCTCGAGGAGCAGCAGGAATCAGTCCTCACGACCCTCCCTCCTCCCCTGGGAGTTGCAGTCATATACTTCATTTTTATTTTTTGCTGTCTTTTAGCTATGTCATCCGACTGAGCAAGATGGCGGGAAGGGGACCGCGCATGCACGCTGCATTCCCCAAGGCTTTCCTTGAAAGCTGGGGAAATGCTCTGCACGGGGGCTCCGTCAGCACCATCACCAATATGTGAGGACTGATTCCTGCTGCTCCTGGAGAACATCTGTTACAGGTGAGTAACTACTCTTTCACTCTGGTTGCAGGTCCTGAGGAGTGGTGTGGGAGTGGGGGGTTGATCTCTCTCCAGTTCAGTGGACATTCACTCATCAC
Source organism: Ichthyophis bannanicus (assembly GCA_033557465.1). Lineage (NCBI taxonomy): Eukaryota > Metazoa > Chordata > Amphibia > Gymnophiona > Ichthyophiidae > Ichthyophis > Ichthyophis bannanicus. Next base: position 420,690,133 of record CM066031.1, on the reverse strand, counting down.
TTCCAGTGTCTTTCATCTAGTCTTCAGAGCAATCACTTACTCCCAAGAGATTGCTGTCCACTCCAGTTGTCTGTAGTAAAAAATATAACTTACTGGGTGAATACAAATGCCTGAGTATAGATCATCTGTTAACCTTTACAGCTAAGTCAAAAAACAAGCAAATGGCAAAACCTTGACACTGGGATGTTCATCCAACTCTTTGTCTTAATTTTCCTTTTTATTAGGACACTCTTCTTTTCATAGTCCACAGAATTCTCCTCCCACACTTCTTTTCCTGCTTCTTCAGTCACTAGCAGGTTGTTTCTCTAGACTCCTGCAAGATGCCACACACTTTACAGGTCTCCTGATCCCTGGGGAACTCTGATCTGGAAATCTTCCAGCAGATACCAAAAATTATCTGGTATAACAATTAATTTGCTAGATATCCTTTTCCTCAGTCGGCACTCACTATAGTTTGAGTTCTCTTCCTCAATTTAATTCTAAACCATTTATTGATTTCCACAGTAGACCCTCTGAATTTTCCTTGCAGGTGGAAGGAGGGAAAGCCTAACTCTTTTTCCTTTACTCCAGACTCGTTTGCTTCTTCTGGGTCCCACCATCTGCAAGCCCTGAGGCTCTTATCTGCCGCATACCCAGCCTATGCCAGGGTGGGAGCACAGAACTAAAAAAACAAACAAACTGTAACCTCTTATTTTTTCATTGATCCATGGATTAGGCAAAAAACACTTTTCCCTCTAAAACACTTCTATTTAGTAATTTCATGACCTTATCATCTGCTCCCTTAACCATTCCCATTGGGGAGAGCCAACTAGAAAATCACACTGCTTTGTATTACATCACTCCAGAAGAAAAGGCAAGTGGTACTTCTGCTTGAAAACAGACAGACCTAGGTCCCAGCATTGGTAAGGCAGAGAGTACCATACTGGAGATACAGTATTAGTGGCCTGGCCTACACTAGGGTGACGCTTTTCTTTTTGCTCCTCCAAAACAGTACAGGGGCTACCATACTGGAGGTGGGACTGCTCGGCTTTGTCCTTTTAAGGTACCCTACAGATATTTCTGCCTGCCTCAGTTCTTCCAAGTTGTCACTCTGGCCTCTACAGATCAGTCTAGGTGCAGCATACAACCTGCAAACTCTCACTAACTGGTAGATAATTATACATGTGCAAAAGGCTAGATAGATAGCTGCTGAACTGCTGTCTGCATCTTAATGTTATTAAAGTTATGTAAAAGTTGTTTGAAAGTGTGGATGCTTAGTCTGATTTAAAGTCCCTCATATACTAATATAAAATACAATAAATAAATATCAACAATCTGTTAAAGGGCTACAATTAGTCTATTGTTAAAATCACACTTGCAGATATAAATCCCTAACAGAATACTGGGAACATTTTTTCACCAAACTTCTTAACTGTATTCAAAGAACGTGCCTGCAGTGAGTGGAGGGGAGGGATTGAAGAATCAAACACCACTGATCACTACTTCATATAAACACCTTCTTACACAAAACCAATACCCTTTCACAAACTCTTTCCAAAGCACCATTCTATATTGCATATAGAATTAATCTAGCTCACAATCTTTTTTTCTTTTTTTTTAAACTTTAGGGCACAGAATTTCTCAGCAAAATAGTAGTTGTAAGTCCTGCTTAACCACCAGTAGAGGAGGCTTGTGCTCACAGCATTTCCTCACTTGCGAAAATCATGTCGGTGTATAGGCTGAGGAATGGAATCGCCTCAACAATTTAAATAAATAGATTTAATAAATTCAGGTAATTAGACGGCAGGAGTAAATATATATAGCTTTATAAGGATATCTTATCTCTATAGTTATACAGATTTTCCTTCACTAAAAGTTCACCTGTACATATTTAGTTAAAACACATTTTTCCACACAGACTTGGTTTTCTACCAGTGAACTTATGAAGAGTTGTTGTTTTTTTTTTTACACAACAGCTCTTCTGTTTCTAAAGAACACTTCAAGCATATCAGTCCTGCGATCATTCAGCAAATATTAAGCTGCTCTTGTCTATTCACCAGACACCAACACACAAATCATCAGCCTACAATGCTAGAAAGTGACTTACAGCATGTTGTAATTAAAAGGAAGGGTGACAGAAATTTAGAGCTCTGTATAGAGAATACATGTTTTAAGGATTCCGGTACATTCTCCTACAGCTCTCAGCTGCTAAAGACATTGGGCTGAACAGAATCTGCGATTTCCCCTCCTTTATGCCTAGGCTCTGGAACTCTCTCTCAACAGGCCAGATTTGTCAAACATTTGGACATGTTACCATTAAGCTTAGCTCTACTAACCAACAACCACCTCCCTTCATCTCTGCATTTACCTGACTTGACTAGAGAACAACTTCCACGGAGCTTTAGCAAACTCGGGGATCTACCAATCCACTCTGAACAATCTCAGCACCGGAATGCCTTATCCTAAGCCCTATCAATGTATTTTATGATTCTCTCATCTCATCACCCCAATGTTTAGTCTTATTGTAATGGGACGTTAAAAGAAAAATGTTCTTTTAACCTGCTGTAAGTTAGGTTGTGCTGATTTCAGGTATGGGAAAGAGCTTGTGCTGATTACTGCTGTGCCACAAGAATGTTTGGCAGATGGGAAAAGGCAGTTGGGGGGGGGGGGGGGAGAGATAAGCTGGAAAGTAAGAATGTGCTTGTGTGGCTCATGAGGCTGGGCTCTCGCAGAAAGGTCATTTCTGAAATATTAGCTAAGAGATTGTGTCTTGGAGTGCTGGTGACAGTGAGTGAAGAGATTGATGTGGTTTTTATGTAAGGAACATGTAAGAACTCTGGAAGGAAGAAAGCCAGAGTGTATGAGAGACTTGTTGTAGACGTTCCGGGGCGGGGGTGGCACCATTGCTAACCAGCAGTGGTGGTATTGAACTGCTGCTCAGTTAGCAACTTGTGAATAAGGATACAATTTGTGCAGCAAGAGCTGGCCTATCTTTAACCATGGGAGCTAACCGGGCAGCGGCTCAATATCACCGCTGCCCTGTTGGCTTCTGTCCAACTAGAAAGCATTTTACCACGTGTAGCAAAGAGAAAAACAGTCTGTGTGGCAGATAAATTGCACTTTATTGGGTGAATCTGTTACCAGGGATGAAAAAAAAGGTCAACCCCTCCAAGGGCAAGCCACAGCCAAACCTGACACGGCCGTGTTTCGGCTGTGCTTTCTTCAGGGTTTTTTTGCCATTCTAAAACCATAAATTCAAACATTAAATAAATAAATAATTACAAACATACACATTAAACCAACTCATACATGAAAACAGACTTAAAATCATCTAAAACAATGTTACAACATGCTACTTCGTGAATAAATAAATAAACCAATAAAAACAATAGATTAAATGATAACAAATAATTAAATAAATAGTAAATAATAGACCAATAAATATGAAATAATTACCTAAAATGTACAAACATAATGGAACTCAAAAGTCAAAATTCAAAGTTCTAAGATAAAAAATAAATAAAAAACTAAAAATAAGGAATATGACGTACAGGAGAATAAAAATAAAAAATTGTTACAAACCATGATCGGTAATCTCATTTGCAAGACTCTTTTGTTGTGTAATAAAGCTAAGGGAAGAAAAACCTCAGTATGAAGTTGCAATTGTTCTGTTGCATGTCGCACATTATGTAAATAGAACACTATCACTGTATATAGTTGTATAACATAAATGTACAAAGTTTCCCAAAGTTTTTTGTCCTGGTTAATTTCCCTGTTATATGTAAACTCATGCCAGCCTATTGCTGTCTGTGAGTCATTTTGTTCACAGTAAACCGCACTGATGATAAAGAGCGCAGTATAAAAGAACTGTTAAATAAATAAATAAATAAAATACCTGATAAGGTGAATAGGTGACTAAATCTACACTTATGTTTAGACTACACTTATATTAAAGGCAAAGTTTGTAACTAGAAGCAGGAGTGATACATCAACCAAAAAGAAATCTAATATCTTCCTCCATATGCATGTTGTTGATATTAAGAACGAACCGGCCGCAACTAAACTCTTTTTGTATTTAAAGGGGGACATTTCATTGTTTTAAAGTTTCAGCCGTAAGGCAAGACCTACTATGTTTCTCTATTAATAATCTCTTAAAAACTAAAGTGGAACATCCAACTGTCTCTCCCATCCGAGGTAGAGAATGAGATCGCAACTAGAATATGTTTCGACGGGACATGTTACATTCTATTATTCCTTATAATATTGTGCTAACCTCCGATCTCACTTACTGTTTCTCTATATATTTTATTGTTGCCCACTTATTAATTTAAAACAAAAGGGTGCCGGCAATCCATCCTATCAGATGTTGGAAAAAAACGAATGATTAATAGACCACAAATTACCTTTTTGCAGTGCAGTCTCGGATTATCTCTACGGCAAAAAGTGCCCTCATCTGCACTGTGCCGACTTCTTATTTTGGCGCAAATCTGTCAGCACCTGGACCTCATAATTGTTGTTCATCAAATTAGTGGATGTTGTATGTAAATGTATCCGATGTACAATGATGTATAATCATTTTAAATCCTTGCGTAGGTACAATATAGATAGTCACACACTTTCTGCCTCGAGGATAACCCTACCATAAAACATCTGTTTGTCAACCAAAGAACAACCCACAATCCTCATCATTCAAGGATATTGCAAAGGGATCCATGAAAAACTGACAGCTCTGGGATGACTTATAGATATAATCTGTGCCTATCAAAGTTGATTAATATTAAAAAATTTAAAAAATCTTGATCCTCCTAATGATAATCTTTATATGAGAAAGTGTTTAAAAAGGGGGGGGGGGGGGTATCGTAAAACAAAATGATACTGATAGTAAAAATAAGGGGTATGTTTACTAAACCGTCTTAATGTGTGCTCTGTGATGTTATCACGCGATAATGGTGCTTTATCAGGTGCACAGGTACCGTATAGCGTGATAACATGCGCAGTGGCGCAAACGAGCGCTGAAGGCAGAGGAAGGCTCCCCAGGGGCGGAGAGAAGGGGGTCAATGGGTGGAGAGTGGGAGGGGAGAGGCTCCCTGCACACTAACGCTGTGAAATCCGAGGCTCAAAACTAACGCCAATGAAACCCTGGTGTTAGAGCTGATTTAAAGGGAAAAGAAACCATTTCCGTCAGCAATGTACAGCAAAACCAGGAAAACCTACAAAAAGTGATGTGTGATATGTTTATGTTTATTATAAATTTGATATACCGCTCAGGCCAAAAGACATTAGAGCGGTTTACAATACTATATCATTTGAGGAAATAAGAAAAGAATGCCATTTATGAGATACATGTGCACGGAACAAAAGGGCAAATAAACCTTGAACATGTACAGAGGAAAATGTAAAAATAAAATAACCAAGCTGGCCAATAGTGATATCAATGGGAAACATCACAAAACACTCCCAAGAAAGCTCCAACAAAAAAATATGAATTTTTGAAGGGTCTATGCTTCGTTCCCATACAAGGTGAATGAGCCCACAGTGTAATTGCGCTGATCAGGGTTTCCCTCTCCATTGGACAGGTTTCCTATGGCGTGCACATGTTCCACAACAGCAGGGCGGGCATGTCGGAATGGGCAACTGGACAGATGCTGGAAAAGGGGACACAGAGGGCTGCAGGCGGCACATGCTGCGGTGCAGCTCGCCCACGGTGCGGACTAGGGTGATGCCTAGCTGGCCCATAGGAATGCTGAAACAGTAGAGCAGCCAGACAGCAACTGATGAGGGCCCAAAATGGGCACGAGTGTGCTTCCCACAGTGTCACAGGGGATAGTACCCAGCAGGTACCCCGAAGGGCACGTAACATTGGCATGCGGTGCTGGGGGGAAGCGTGGACAGCTATGCAGGCACCCCTACCCCAGAACCCACACCATAGGCAGCCGCCTACCTGCACACTGGATGGCCTGAGACTGAGTACCACCAGCAGAAGGGCATGTCAGAATGGTGGCAGAGGGATACTGGTGGTGGAGGGGGCAGTGGCAGCTGCTCAGAGTAGACCGTGGCCTAGCCCTGTGTAGGTGGGTGCCATGCACTGCAACAGACAGGCCCTGTCTGAATAACAGTCATGGTATCACCAGGGAATGCACTGTGTCTGTGGCAACACAGTGGTGCAGTGCACACAGCCAGTGTGTTCAGAAGCAGAAAGTCACAGGTTCAAGTCCCAGCTGTGGTTCCTGCCAACCCAGCCCCCATATTTTACCCACTACTAAAACGTGCTAACACAGACAGAACCTTTATTGCAGATGATGTAAACATGCCCAAAACACCTACATTTTACCCTACAAAGCACAGACACCATAAACATGCGCATTACCTAGAGCAGAGTCTCCCAAATGCAATCCTGCAGGGCCAAACACCATTCAGGTTCCATGCTGTCTCTAATAAAGATGCCTGTGCTGCATTTCTATGCGCCTCCCCCATGGTATGCAGATATATCTCATGCATATTCATGAGGGACAGCATGAAAACCCAAACAGTGTCTGGCCCACCAGGACTGGAGTCAGGAACCTCTGCCCTAAAGCAGCGGCCAACAGGGGCAGACACACCCGCACCCACAGGCTCCATTATCCAATGCCTCCTGGAGAGGCAGGATGTTGGGCCCTGCATGCATCTCCCAATACTAGCACTTGCATACCTTAGCAATGCCACCCTAAACCTGGGAATACGGTACACAGCTATCAAAAGTTGCTATGATTACTGGCAGATAGCAATTCCGAGGTTAAGTACAATTTTCTGAATGAACTGCAGCATAGCAACCTTTCTGATGTCTGTGGAGTGTGCTACAGGTCTTGTGTCTGACAGTGTTTACCACCCTGGGGGGGTGACCCCAACAGTATTGCGTACCATAGCCATGCCTGCACTGTGCCTAGGACTGGTGTGGTGGCTAGGGCTGCCAAACACCTCTATAGTTGCACGATGCTGGCATAGGTGTGGGGAGTGTGTGTCTGTCTATCCAGTGTGTGGTGGCTGCAAACACCCTCCATAGCCCACACTGCTAGCACTGTTGCCAGTATTGGCCTGCCAATGTGCATAATGAGTAGCAAGGTACGGTGGGAATAGCCAGGATAGGGTGGCCTGGCCTGGATTCATCTGTACATAGCATAGGGCAATGGCTCGGACATTATAGTGGCTGGCCACCACCTGCATGGACAGGGTGGCCACAGCATGTCCTGCTGGGAGGTCACTCTCACCCTGACGGAGCAGTGACCACGGCATGGCTAGGTTCCCCCATAGTGCTATATAGTATTTCTCTCATGTGATATTTATGGGTTCTCTTTTGGGGCCCAATCACTGACTTATCTGCTTGGTGTGTATGCTGACATCCCAGTTCTGGGTACATGCATCTCCTCCAGGACCATGCACTATGGACTAGCTAGCAGACTGTCTGCAGCTAGTATGTGTCTTTCTGGAACACCTTGCAGGGTGCAGCAGCTGGAGAATGTCAGATAGTGGTGGGGGACAGCTGTGCATTTCCAGGCCTACTGTCTGTCTGCTATTGCTTTATGGATGTGTACAGCTCTGCATTGCCTGCCCTGTAGGGTGTCTGTTCCCCAGCAGGACTGGGGTTGATGGTCCCCTCTACTGCCACCATTGCAGGGAGGTAGAATGTGGATCTGTTGGTGGGCGATCCTGTTTCCCACCCTGAGCCCCAGAGGGTGGGTTGTGTGGTGGTACATAATCCGCCTATGGGTCCAAAAACACCCCCCTTCAACTACATCATGTAACCATGGCACCAAAACAGGATATGCACTATTCTGGGTGCATCATAGCCCATAAGGGCTAGACATGACTGAGAAATACAGAAGGACACAGATGTATCCTAGGTGTGTCTGCAGGAACTACCTATCACACACAGTAGCACTGATGGGGACCTGCAGCATGGCGTATTTCAGCCATGAAAGGTGCTGTGGACCTGGTGCTGGGCGCCCCACCTCACCCTCAGGGTGAGCACAGTACCCGCACAATGTGATGGTCTGTGGCTACTCTGTGCCAGTACCACACACGGTAAGTTTCCCCTACCAGGCCGAGGTGCTGTGGGGGTACATACCCCATCTTGCCCATTTGTCGGCTGCTGATTTGCATGTGCAGTGCATCATGGGTACGGGTGGGTTAACCCTATCCTGGTAACCACAGCAGACAGTTTGTGTGGTGACATACAGTCCTTCTGCAGCCAGCCAGGGGTTTGTTGGCAGCTGTAGCCCACTGGTTACTTCACTGCCTGTGAAGCCAGAGGTCATGGGTTCAAACCCATGGTGGGGTTATTTGATAGGGCTGTCTGAGGCATTGTCTATTTTTAATGTACATTAGGGCTGCCAGCAAAAACACCCTCAGAGTACTGTAACCTTAAGGTGCCTCATACGCGCCCCATAAAGCACCTTATAGGGCGCCTTATAGGGCGCTTTATAAGGTGCCCTATAAGGTGCCTTATAAGGTGTCCTATAGGGGACATTATAGGGTGCCTTGGCGGACAGTGCACTTTATAATGTGCCCTATGGAGTGCATTATGGGGTGCCTTATGCGGCACCTTAGGTTACGCCACCGTGAGGGTGTGTTTGCTGGCAGCACTAATTAAAATAAAAGTAAAATGCCTCAAAAAACACTACTTAAACGTAAAGGGTGATGCCTCAGCCAGCCTTATGCATTAGGCACACTGGGGGATCAAACGCATGACACCTGTACCATCAGTCAGTGTATTAACCATTGTGCTACACCTCTGCTTCTATGTTTGCATGTCTGTGCGCTTACTTAAGATTATCGCACGTTAACGTGCTTAGCGGCGTTTCACCCGATAATGTGCGCAGCGCGCGTTATCGCACGATAATCCCATTTTGCTACGTTAAGACCGAAGCGCCCACTCCTTTAATGGCATTCTGCACACTATCGCCGGGTGCACGTAAAGACGGTTTAGTAAGCATACCCCTAAAAATTAGTTAAGAGACAGTTAAAGAAACAAATCCTAATAGTGGTTAAAACCAATAAAACCAAGTAAAAAACAAAGTCAAAAACAGCCATTGGTTCTGCTTCACCCATTTCCTTAGTTTCTCCAGGAACAAGCGGGAAGTCAGTCCTCACCTATGGGTGATGTCGGCACTGACGGATGTTCAGGTGCTAATTAATACAGCTAATATATAAAGAGTCCTGTGCAAAGGGTGATTTAGGTAAGAACCATAAAACCCATAATAAATTATATAATCAAAAAATGATAAAAAAGAAAATTAATAAATAGCAAATACATATAAAAATCGACAGGTTCATTAAATAAATGACAACCCATCCCTTGGGAATATCTACATCCTGACCTATTAAAACAATCTCCATCTAAAAAATAAATAAAAGTGACTCTATGAAAAAGAAATCATAGACCAATAAATAGAATAAATAACTAAAAGAACGAAAAAAGTATTAAAAAGTTAAAATGAGGTATCCATTATTGAATAAAATGTTAAATTTAACAGAATTAAACCAATAGAGGGGGGAAAGGAAGGGAGGGAGAAAAAAAGGAGAGGGGAGGGGGGAGATAGGGGAAAGGGAGGGGGAGGGGAAGAGAAATGATGGGGAAGGGGGAAAAGGGGGAGGGGAAGAGAGAGAAGGGGAGAGAGAGGAGGAAGGGAGAGGAGAGGGGAGGGGAAAGATGAGGGGTGAAAGAAGGGAGGGGGGAAAGGGGGAGGATGGGGAAAGGGGGAAGGAAGGGGAAAGGGGAGGGGGAAAGGACAAAGAGCGAAGGAAGGGGAAAAGATGGGGAGGGGGAGAGAGAAGGGGGTAGAGGAAAGAGAAGACAAGGAGGGAAGAAAGAAAGGAAAAAGGGGGAAGAAATAAGGGGGAAGGGGGTTGAGGGGTGAAGAAGGGGAAGGGGAAGAGGGGGAGGGAAGGAGGGGAGGGAGGAAGGGAGAGATGGGGGAGAGGAGGAAGAAGGGGAGAGGGAGGAAGGGAGGGGGAGTGGAAAAATGAGGAAGGGGGGAGAAGAAGGGAGAAAAAAGAAAAGAAGGGGAGAGGAGAGAGAGGAGAGGGGGAAGGGGGAAGGGAAGGAAAAGAGGGAAGAGGGAAGGGGGAGGGGAGGGGAGGGGGAAGGATGAGGAGGAAAAGAAGGGAAGGGGGAAAGGGGAAAGAGTAAGGGAGAGGGAGAAGTGGGGAAAGGGGAAGGGAGGAGGGGGATGGAAGGAAAGAAAGGGGGAAGGGGAGAGAGAAGGGGAATGGGGGAAGAGGAAGGGGAGGGGAGAGAAGGAAAAAAAGGAAGTGGGAGGAGAAGAGGGAGAGGAAGGAAGGGAAAGAGGGGTGGGGGAAGAAGTGAAGGGGGAAGCACGAGTAAGACCACTGTAAACTCTATCAACATACATGTCTACAAGAACACTGACAAATCTGTATCAAGGTTAAGCCCTTTGGGAGTCAGGGTATCAAGGGTAAAAATGTACTGTTGTTCCAACTGCAGGATGGTTTTGTTAAGATCACCCACTCTCCAATTGATCTTAACCTTTTTTAACACAAAAAACTTTAAATCTGAAATCTTGTGCTGCTGCTCTTGCCAATGTGATGCCAGTGGTTTATCAATCAAACCCCTTTTGATGCAACTTTTATGTTCTATGATCCTTACTTGTATACTCCGTGTTGTCTTCCCCACATTACAGTTTCTCACATGGACACTGGATGATATTACTACTACTACTACTACTACTCCTCAGCATTTATAAAGCACTACCAGTTGTACGTAGCGCTGTACATTATAGACATGTAAGAGACAATCCCTGCTTATCAGAGCTTACAATCTAGTTAAGACAGAACGCACAAACACACAGATACAGAAGGTGTAGACAGGGGTGGAACAAGGGGGAGGAAAGGAGACTAAGTGAGTCATGATCCAAAAGCAGCAGCAAAGAGGTGGGCTTTCAACTTGGACTTGAAGAGGGTTAGAGAAGGTGCCTGGCGTACAGACACAGGTAGTTTATTCCAGCGTACGGTGCAGCAAGGTGGAAGGAGCGAAGTCTGGAGTTAGCAGTGGGAGTGTGGGGTGTAGATAGAAGCAGTTTGCTGGACGAGCGGAGTTCACGAGGGGGTTATGAGGAAAGATGAGAGATGAAAGGTACCGAGGAGCCGGGAGTGAATGCATTTATAGGTCAGCAGGAGAAGTTTGAATTGGATGCGGAAGTGGATAGGGAGCCAGTGAAGTGACCTGAGAAGAGGTGTGATATGGGCATGGCGAGGCTGGCGGAAAATTAGTCGCGCAGCAGAGTTTTGAACAGATTGAAGGGGAGAGAGGTGACTTAGAGGGAGGCCATCAAGGAGCAGGCTACAGTAGTCGAGACGGGGGATGACTAGGGAGTGGACAAGCGTTTGAGTAGTGTGGTCAGAGAGGAAGGGGAGGATTTTGCTAATGTTGTAGAGAAAGAAATGCCAGGACTTGGCTACAAGCTGGATGTGTGTGGAGAAAGAGAGAGAGGAATCAAAGACTACCCCCAAATTGCGGGCCGAAGAAACAGGAAGGATTACGGAGTTATCCACTGAGATTGAGAAGGGAGGAAGAGGAGGGGAGGTTGTAGGGGGAATGATAAAAAGTTCAGTCTTGGCCATGTTCAACTTCAAGCGGCGGAGAGACATCCAGGTAGTGATGTCAGAGAGGCAGGCAGAAATCCGGGTCTGAATTGCCAGGGAGATTATGGGCATAGAGAGGTAGATCTGGCAGTCATCGGCATATAGATGGTACTGAAAGCCATGGGAAGAGATAAGCGCACCAAGGGACTGGGTATATAGAGAGAAAAGGAGCGGACCCAGAACGGATGATATAAATAACATTACTCGTCTCACAGTTTAAAAAAAATCATCTAGATAAAATTTCTAATTAGTTCTGGGATGAATAAAAACATTCCTTATCGGTATCGCATGCATGCAAATGGAGCACTTTCCACATTGATATTGACCTTTGTGTTTCAAGAGGCATTTTCTTTCTGTGAGTGCAGATGGCACAAGCAAATTCCATAGATTCGCATTACATTTGTGTGCCACAATGAGTTGCATATCCGTGAGCTCTGGTATGGTTTGTATCAAGTGCCATTCCTCTTGCAAGATCTTCATGATACCTCATGAAAACTGCGAATACAGGAGAGGTCATACCATTCTCATCTCTAACCTTTTGGATTTCAACTATAGGAGAGTATCTCTTGAAGAGACCCGTATAAGCACTGATATACAGTACACTCTCATAAAAGCACTGTTAATATAGCGGTCAGGATATTTTCTTGCTAAAAACCTCAGTTTCATTATATCTGCTTGAAAGTCAAAGTCCTCAAAAGTGGTACAAGTGCATCGTGCTCTCAAAAATTGTCCTTCAGGAAGGTTCTTCTTAAGTGCAGGGTTGTGGAAACTATTAAAATATAAGAGGTGGTTTCTATCTGTGATAAAGCTCTCTGCTCCTTTCTTGATCAAAAGGTCCAGATAGGGAATCCGTTGTTGGTTGAATGTAATTTGAAACTGTAAATTCTCATCTAATGCATTAATCCATTCATTAAACTCAGAGGCTCATATTCCCATCCCAAACCCTAGAATGTTGTCAATGTATCGGGTCCATAATTTTATATTATCTTTAAATGGGTGTTGTTTTAAAAACTATTTTCAAATTCAAAAACGTAGAAATTGGCTATATCTGGGGCCATTGAAGACCCCATAGCTACCCCCTTGATCTGTTTATAAAAAGATCCCTAAAACAGAAAAAATTCTCGGTAAGTGCGAGGCGTGCCAATTCAGTCAGGAAGGCTGTGGGAATTATTTTATGTACCTTCCTACTCAATAGGCAGCTTTCCACGATCTTTAACGCCTCCACTTTTGGAATGTTGGTATAAAGGGATTCTAAATCCCATGACAAGTGTCAAAGCCAAGGAAGGACATAAGAATTTGTATTATATGTGAAGAGTCACGTACATACGACCGTATTTCTGTGATAAAAGGCTGAAGCAATATGCCTAAAAATTGTGAAATGGGCTCAAACGATGAACCAATGGCTGAAACTATGGGACGTCCCAGAGGGGCCTCCACTGACTTGTGAATTTTAGGCATTACATAAATAGTAGGAATGATCAGGTAATCTAGTGTCAAAAATTATTTTTCTTTCTTAGTGATATATGTTTATGTTTTATTATACTTGATATACTGCCTTTCAAATAACAGTAAGGCGGTTTACAAAATTCCAATAATATCAAAATGGGCCATAGGCACCGAAAAGAAATTACATCAATTAGACAGGAAAGTAGAAGTCAGAGACAAGTATAGAAACAAGCACAAAGAACATGACTGATAGAAAGAGAGTACACAAGACTAGATCTGGGCAGTATGTAAATCGAATGCTTTGTTAAAGAGACAGGTTTTTAGCTGAGTCTTAAAGGAGCGGTAGTTTTGTTCCAGGCGTAGTGAGGAGGGGAGGGAGTTCCACAGAGCAGGGCCCATAAAGAAAAATGCAGAACTGCGGGTAGACTGGAGGTGCGCATGTGAGGGAGAGGGGAGGTGAAGCCGGTTGATATGTATGGACCGGAGGGAACGAGTAGGAGTATGAAATTGTAGTAAATTAGAGAGGTACTGTGGGGTGTGAGTGTACATAGCCTGATGGACTAACATGAGCAGTTTTTAATGGATACGTTGAGCCAACGGGAGCCAGTGAAGATTAATAAGAAGGGGAGTGACGTGACCTCAAGGGGAGGAGTGAGAGATAAGATGCGCAGCAGTGTTCTGTATGCGTTGAAATCGAAGTAGCTGGGATTTAGGACACCGGAAAGGACAGAGTTACAAAAATCTAGATGAGAAATAACCAGAGACAAGATGAGTGGTGAGAGCCTGAGGTGTGAGGAAAGGACGGATGGCTCAAATTTGTCGAAGGAAGAAGAAAGAGGTCCTAGTAATGTAGGATATGTGGTCTCGGTAAGAGAGGTCTGCATCAAGAAGAATACCCAGATACTGAAACTGTGAGACCAATGGGATATAGGGGAACCAGAAAAGTATGAGGCTAGTGAAGGAGGGGGGCTGCCGTGGGTGAACCAAATATCCAGAGTTTTTGAAATGTTTAGGTGGAGACAATTAGAGACCAGCCAATCAGCAATGGAAGACAGACACGAATTAAGGCGCGTGAGGTCAGGGTGTAGAGAGGAGGTATGACGTAAGAGAATAATATCATCGGCATAATAGAAAGCAGAAAGGCCAAATTGTTGTACTAGTAGTGCAAGGGGTGCCATGAAAATATTGAAGAGCAAGTGTGCTAATACTGAACCCTGAGGGACACCACAGTGCAAAGGAAAAGGCTCGGAAGGAGCATCAGACGGGGAACAAGGGAGAACAGAGCAAGAACAGTCAAAGAGATAAGAATGAAACCATCTATAGACAGACCCTCTAAGGCCAGTGTCCCATAAGCGAGAGAGAAGGAGAGAGTGATCCACTAAGTCAAATGCTGCAGAAAGATCAAGTGATATCGCCACCGTAAAGTCACCACGATCATGTGCCCTGTGAATTTCATTGAGGAAAGCGACAAGCACCGTCTCCACACTGTGACTGGGATGAAATCCAGATTGACGGGGATGAAGGAAATTGGTGGTGTCTAAATGGTGTGATACCTGTGCAAAAACAGCTTTCTCTAATATTTTAGCAAGGAAGGGTAGATGAGAAACTGGATGATAGTTGGCAGGGACAAGTGGGTCAAAGGAGGATTTCTTTAGAAGGGGGCGTACAAGGGCGTGTTTCCAAGGATATGGAAAAATACCAACAAGACTCGTGTTAATGATAGTCACAATAGAGGGAAGGAGGACTAAGGAGGGAGCAGGAAGCCATCAGGAAGGGATAGGATCAAGGGAACAAGTGGTCTTATTGGCAGAGGTGATAGATTTGAACACTTCAGGACTGGTAAGGGGGTGAAAGGAGGTACAAACATGAGAGAGAAGAAGAAGAGGAGGTAGGAGAGGACGGAGATGGGGGAGAAATAGGAGGTGGGCACTGAGGTAGGGAAGCCCTAAGATCGTCAACCTTAGCATGGAAGAAAGAAGCCATTTGGGAAGCAGATGGAGAGGCTGACATGTGGTGAGACGCAGAGTTAATTTAATTTAATTTAATTAACAGATTATTTATATACCGCTCCTTCCATTGATCAGGTGCGGTTTCCATATAACAACAATAAACAGTGTGGTCTGTTTTTACATATAACATTTGTAGCTAGGTAAATACAGTTAACAATTAATAATTAACAATTAACAATTAGTAAACTATGTACAGTTGAACATAATTAAACTATATACATTGTTTTGTTTTTCATTTACTTATTCGCTTTGTTTTAGGGTGTATCACTTCATTCTTTTGATGAGTTGTGTATTAGAACCAGATTGGAGAGAAGTAAGAGAGCGGAGAACCCTATATAACTGACAGGTTTGATTCGGGGCAGCAGAAATAGAAGCAGAAAAATAATTCGTTTTGCTAAATGTATCTGAGA
Source organism: Ichthyophis bannanicus (assembly GCA_033557465.1). Lineage (NCBI taxonomy): Eukaryota > Metazoa > Chordata > Amphibia > Gymnophiona > Ichthyophiidae > Ichthyophis > Ichthyophis bannanicus. The sequence continues at coordinate 420,674,652 of CM066031.1, read as the reverse complement.
TCGGTAAAGAGAATGTTGAGCTTTGAAGAACATTAAGGAAGCTGTGGAGCGCGACCTCAAAAGCTGTAAGAACTAAATTATCCATGCTCCTTTTCAAACTACTAGTAGGATCATCATCTAGTCTAGTATAAAATATCCTTTTGTTTAACTGTCTGTTTTATTTCTTTTATATAAATAATCGTTATCCATAATCACCAATGCCCCTCCTTTGTCAGCTGGTTTGATTATAATTTGATTATTTCTCTGTAGGGATTTGATTGCCTTTCTTTCCCCTTGCATCAAATTATTAAAAACTGGTTTGGGGCTATTGACCAGTTCTTTTACTCTTTTCAAAACCACTTTCTCAAAGGATTCAATGAGAGGATCAGTATGCGGTGCTGGGACTCAGGGGGATATAGTTTTTTAATGATGGATAAATCTTCAACCTTATCATTACCGTTTACAAAAAAAATGTTTAATTCTAATCTTACAAAAGAACCTGTACAAGTCTATTTGGGTCTCGAACAGATCATACTTTTTGGTAGGAACAAAATTAATGAGAGGCTTTATTCAATACAGCCATTTCCTCATCTGTTAGACTTAATGATACCTGAATCAGCTCTGTATGTCCTGCCCGGCTGGCCTGCCCCCACTTCGTTCCCATCTTGTCCCCTTCTGCCCCCCACCGGATCTCCCTGTCCTGAGCATCAGGAAGTACAGGGAGAGTCAGAGGGAGAATCGGGCCCGGATGGCTTGTGGGGCTGCACGTCCCATTGGAACGTGCAGTCCCACAACCTACAACCTGAAATCGGGTCCATAGTTTCCAAAATTGAACAAAATACTCCAAATGAGGTATCACTAATGACTTGTACAGGGGCATTAATACCTCCTCCTTTCTGCTGGTTTTTCTTCTCTGTATGCAGCCCAGCATCCTTCTGGCTTTGTCTACTGCCTTGTATCGCCACTTTTAGATCCTCAGACACTACACCCCAAGGTCCCTCTCCTGGTCCATGCACACCAACCTCTCTCCCCCTATCACATATGATTCCCTTGGATTTCTGAATCTCGAGTTCATGACTCTGCACTTCTTTACATTAAATCTTAACAGCCAAGCATTATACCATCATTATACCATTCTTAGAGTGTTTTAAGATCTTTCCACATGTTGTCCACTCCCTCAGAAGTGTCCACTCTGTTGTAAATTTTCATGTCATCTGCAAAAAGGCAGACTTTTCCATTCAGTCCTTCCGCAATATTACTCATAAATACATTAAATTGTATCTTTCCCAGAACTGATCCCTGAGGCATACCACTATGCACCTTCCTTTCTTCTGAGTGAGTTCTGTTTACTACCACCTTCTGTCAACCAATTTCTGATCCAGTTCACCTCCTTGGGACCTATCCCCAAGCTGCTGAGTTTACTGATAAGCCTCCTATGAGGAATGGTATCAAAGGCTTTGCTGAAATCTAGGTAGATGACATCCATCACATGTACTTGAGCTAATTCTCTCTGGTCACAATAAAATTTGTTTGGCATGATCTTCCCCTGGTAAAACTATGTTACTTTGGATCATGCAATCCATTGGTTTCCAAAAAGTCCACCATTTTTTCTTTCAAGAGTGCCTCCATTACTTTTCCCACCATAGAGGTAAAGCTTACTGGCTTATATGCCCCTCCCATTTATAGCCAACTGTATATGGGCTGAAAATTAAGAGTATCTTCATAGTACTGAAAAATTCTGTAACTTAGGTTTTTTTCTGAACTTCATTACTATCACAAAATGACTTCCTGTGCAATCAGTATCATATCCTGACCCTGTTGAAATCATTCTTCTACTGTATTTGGAATAATGAACTTCTACTTGATACAACCTCTTATGTGACACAGAGAACCTCATTGATTACAGGCTTCTGGTATAGACACATGAGGGGAAAAAACAAAACTCATTAATTATAGGCTTTTGGTATAGGCAAAAGCCCGATGGAGCCCGATATTGGAAACATTAGATGGTCGATAGATGGGCAAATCTGGCCAAAACCCATGTAAAATTTACAAATGCAGGTTAAACCCGATCTCAAGTGGCATGCGCATGACCAGATATTACCACAAGGTGCAGTAGCATAACTATGTAACATAGTAAATGACGGCAGATAAAGACCAGTATGGTCCATCTAGTCTGCCCAGTAAGATGGCAAGAGTAGGTGCACCTGCCACTCTGTGCAGGCCACCCCCTCCTCATGTCTGTTTTAGGGGGGTAAACCCACCACTCCGTGTGGGACACCCCTGTATGTAGGAAAATTAGATACATTTAGTTTGATTTTATCCTGTTGCTGTAAAGGTATCCACTGTGTCTGTCCCATGCCATTTTGAATTCTGTCACTGTATTTGCCCCCACCACTTCCATTGGGAGGGCATTCCAAGCATCCACCACCCTTTCAGTGAAAAAGTATTTCTTGACATTGCCTTTCAATTTGCTCCCTAGTTTTACAGCTTCCCCATCTTTGGAAGAGGTTTGTTTGTTCATTATTTCTCTTTAAGTATTTAAAGGTCTGAATCATATCTCCCCTATCCCTCCTCTCCTCCACAGTGTACATATTTAGGTCTTCAAGTCTCTTCTCCTAAGGCTTCTGATGCAGGCTCCAAATCATTTTGGTCGCCTTCCTCTGAACCGTTTCCAATCTTTTTATATCCTTTGCAAGATATGGTCTCCAAAACTGAACACCGTATTCCAAGTGAGGCCTCACCAGCGACCTGTACAGTGGCATTAGTACATCTTCCTTTCTGCTGGTAATTCCTATTTGTATGCAACCTAACATCCTCCTGGCTTTTGCCACCGCCTTGTCGCACTGTTTTGCCACCTTGAGATCATCAGAGATAATCACACCAAGGTCCTTCTCCTGATCCATGCACATCAACCTCTCGCCCCCTATCATCATGTACATTTCCCTTGGATTTCCGCTTCCCAAGTGCATGACACTACACTTCTTCGCATTAAATCTTAATTGCCAAGCATCAGACCATTCCTCCAGCTTTTGTAGATCTTTCCTCATGTTATCCACTCCCTCAGGGGAGTCCACTCTTGCAAATTTTTGTGTCATCTGCAAAAAGACAGACTTTTCCATGCAGTCCTTCCGCAATATCACTCACAAATACATTGAACAGTGCCGGGCCCAGGACCGATCCCTGTGGCACCCCACTAACTGCTAATCACCCTCCTTTCATCCGAGTGAGCTCCATTTACCATCACCTTCTGTCGACTGTCATTCAACCAATTCCTGATCCAGTTCACCACCTCGGGACCCATCCCCAAATTACTGAGTTTATTGATGAGCCTCCTATGAGGAACAGTATCAAAGGCTTTGCTGAAATCCAGGTAGATGACATCCATCACATGACCCTGATCCAGTTCTCTGGTCACCCAGTCAAAGAACTCAATCAGATTTATTTGGCAAGATCGTCCTTTGGTAAAGCCATGTTGCCTTGGATCATGCAACCTTTTGGTTTTGAGAAAGTCCACTATTAGCTCTTTCAGAAGCGCCTCCATTACTTTTCCCGTCACAGAGGTAAGGCTCACGGGCCTGTAGTTTGTCACTTCTTCCTTGTCACCACTTTTGTGAAGAGGTACCACATCCGCCTTTCTCCAGTCCTGAGGAACTACTCCCATTTCCAAGGATCTGTTGAAAACATCCTTTAGCGGCCCTGCAACAATCTCTGAGCTCTTTCAGTATCCTGGGATGTATCCCATCCGGTCCCATGTCCTTGTCCACTTTCAGTTTTGCAAGTTGTTCTAACACATCATCTGTGAATGGTGTGGTATCTACTTCATTCCCATTTTTATATTTGGAAGTCACAGATGGTCCTTCTCCAGGATTTTCTTTAGTAAAAACACAGCAGAAGTATTTGTTTAGTTATTTCGTTTTTTCAATGTCACTTTCCACGAGTCCGTTCCCAGCACTTCTGAGTCCTGCAATTCCACCTCTGATTTTCCTCCTCTCCCGAATATACCTGAAGAAAGTTTTGTCGCCACACTTCACATCTTTTCTTCTGCCTTTGATTTTGCCTTCCTTATTTCTCTTTTTGTCTCTTTTAGCTTGGTCCTGTATTCCTTTCTGTGTTCCTCTGTTTGCAAGCTTTTGAATTTTGTGAAAGCTGTGTTTTTTGCCTTTATCTGAGCAGCCACTTCCTTGGAGAACTAAATAGGTTTCCTTCTCTTGTTTTTATTTACTTTCCTTACATATTTATCTGTTGCCCCTTTTATTGCCACCTTTAGTTTAGTCCATTGCAATTCCACTTTCCTTATTCCTTCCCATCCTGCCAACTTCTCCTTCAGGTACTTGGCCATTTTATTGAAGTCAGTGTTCTTGAAGTTTAGGACTTTCAGCTTGCTATGATCGGACTGCACCTTGGCTTTTATCTCAAACCACACCGTGTGATGATCACTGCTGCTCACAGGGGCACCCACCCAGACATTGGACATGCTCTCACTGTTGGTGAGCTCTAAATCCAGCATTGAGCTTTCCCTGGTTGGTTCCATCACCATTTGTTTAAGTGACACATCTTGGAAAGCATCCACAATTTTTTTGCTTCTTGCCAGATTTGCAAAAGGAGTGCTCCAATCCACGTCGGGCAGATTAAAGTCACCCAATATGATCACTTCCCCCTTTGTGGCTATCTTGGCAATATCTCTAATCAATTCATTATCTATTTCTTTGATTTGAGTCGGAGGTCTGTAGACTACAGCAGTATGGATGACAGTGCCATCTCCTCTTTCCAACACAATCCAGAGCGCTTCTTCTTTTCCCCATACCCCCTGCATTACAGTAGCCTTAATATTGCTTTTTACATACAAGGCTACTCCTCCTCCTTTTCCACTTTATCTGTCTCTTCTGAATAGATTGTAGCCAGCTATGGCTATATCCCATTCATGCGATTCATTAAACCATGTCTCTGTAATGGCCACAATGTCCAATTCCATTTCCAGGTCTGGAACTTTATTAGCTAAGCTTCGAGCATTTGTGCACATTGCTTTCCAGCATTTAACTGGCTTGCATGTGTTTTGCTTTGATTTTGTTCTGCCCACTTCTTCCCCACTTGTCCTTGGTGTGTGGTTTATAAGTGTGGCTGTTTCTGATGTTGTTCTGCTTTTGCTGGGAGTGACGTCCTGAACTTGTCTTTCCCCATCCATCACCCCCTTTATCTAGTTTAAATGCATATCCACATACTGCCTGAATTTTTCACTAAGGATTCTTTTCCCTGCGACAGAGAGATGTAGTCCATCAGCACAGTACAGTCTCTTGTTGGTCCATCTGTTTTCCCAGTCGCCAATACATCTGAATCCTCCTTTCGCACCAGTTTTAGAGCCATGTATTAAAGCTGTTAATGCGCGGCAGCCTTTCTGCCCCCTTACCAAGAACAAGTAGAACTTCTGAGAATGCAACCGTGTTAACAATGGGCTTGAGTTTCTTTCCCACAGTCTGGAAGTCCCTTTCAACTGCAGAGGCACTGTTTCTAGCCAGGTCATTTGTACCCAGGTAGATGACAACATCAAGTTTGGAGTGTTCACTTTCTGTGCATCAACAATTTGGTTTGAATTCCTGCTGGCTGAAGAACCTGGGAGGCATTTGACTATCTTTTCTCCTTTGAACTGTGTTCCCAAGATGGTTCCTCTGATGATAGAATCTCCAAGTAGAAGTAATTTTCTGTTTTGTGAGTTTTTCTTCATATTTGGTGCTTTAGCAGAAGATTGAATGCCTCATTTAGGGGCCCTTAAGTTTCCATGGATTGGGCATTCTCATTGGCCAAGGCAGAGAAGGCATTATGCAGGGATATCTCTTGATGTATAGGATGTCTCTGCGTTACAGGTCGCAATTTACCAGAACCCACTGTGATGCATTTGTTTCTGGGGTGTTTGATTCTTTGTGGGAGCGTTGGTGGACTTTGTTCAGTTTGTATCCTAGAAGAGGTGCGCTTCATTGCTGCCAGTTCCTCCCTCAGTAGAGTCATTTCTTTATGCATGGCAGCTAGGTCTTCCCTTAGTAGAGTCAATTCCTTATGTATGGCAGCTGACCTGAGGCACATAGGACAAGCTCTTAGACTCCAAATGATTCATCTTGGAACGAAAGCACCACAGTTATTGCACTGAATACATGACATGCTGATTAGGCAGTACTAGAAGGAGAGGAGGAGGAAGAAGAAGAAGAAGAAAATGTGGGCTTACCCAAATAAAAAAGGATAGATGGCAACATATGCGTCCACTATATAGGCAATGCAGCCCCTGGGGTGGGTGGGGTGATGGGTAGGGTAGGGTGGGCAGGAACCAAAGTGTCCCCGGCCTGTAGGCTTTACCTATTCTGTGGGCACACTCAGATATCTGATTTAAGGCTACACAAGGAAAGCAGGCATTCAGAATATCCCAAAGCTTAATGTATAACCACAGTTAAAAGCTATATTAGCAATATCCCCAAAATCCTAATGTATAACCACAGTTAAATTCTATATTTGCAACACGAACCAGCAGGATAAGAGAGTTAGAAAGTTGTAGTCTTAGCTGTGTGGAGGTCTCTGCAGCAGGCTGTGCAGACTAGCTCTGACCGGTATGCGAGGCCAGGTGTAAGTTGATCTAAATTAGCCCCTCCCTGAGAGCTAGCTTGCAACAAACAATGGAGCAGAATTATCCAAAATAAACTTTTGTATTTCTATTTATCTGCCTCCTGTGCAAAAGGTCTCTGATACCTTTGCTTCTGATGTAATCTGGAGACTCCGGTCTCCTGCAATGTAAGTATTTCTATTCCAAGAAGCTGAATATCAAAAGTGTCCCTGGCTCATAGGCTTTACCTGTCCTGTGGGCAAACTCCGATATCTGATTTAAGGCTACACAAGAAAAGCAGGCATAACAGGGTGGAGTCTGGGCATAGCATCCACTTACACAAGGAATACCACTGTTGAATAGCGGCATTAGGGCACATATAAGGGCCAAAAGCGTGTAACTCGATCCCAGGGTTTTAACTGGTTACAGGACCTATGAAAATCCATTTTGGCTACGTGTGTATACACTACTATCAGAGCATTCAAACTGGACAGGAGGTACAACACACAGGCAGAGGGATGTGGTGGCTACCCATGCAACACCAGAATTGGAGACGCCTTAGATTGGAAAGGCAACAGTGCCAGCAGCAGCTGGTATTGGTCCGGGCATGGCGGAGATGTTACCAGATGCCCATGGTGTTAGGATGAAGGGCCACATATCTGCAGCTGACCACAAAGGATGTAGTCCAGTATTACCACCTTGATGCTGCCACTATCGCAGACCTCTGTACCATGCTGAGACCTGACCTGGCGCCCTCAACTGTGCGAAGGTATGCAATGTCTGTGGCTTTCAAGATGACCACTGCTCTTGCCTTCTTCGCCACTGGAGGATTCCAGCATGTTGTGGGGGCAACCACAGGTATCACACAACAAAATTCCATTCCATTGCATTGCAACAGTGACAACAGCTCTCCTCATATGGCTCAATGAATATGTGTGCTTCCCAAAACACCAGTCCAGGGCGAGTAATCCAAAAAGAATTTTACTGAAAGTGCAGGAATGAACCTGTAATTCCACAAGGAATACCTGATGCTTAACCCAACGCAGCCATGTTTCGGCAAGGCCTTCTTCAGGGGTTAAGACTACAAGTAAAATAACATAACACACCCCTCGCTCCTTTCACCTTAACCGTCTCACCTTACCCTCCCCTTCCCGCGCTCACCTGCAGTCCACCCGTTCTTCTGCTTTCTTTTTTGCTGGTCCTGCCGCCTGGAATGCCCTTCCCCCCTCCCTCCGTTTAGAACCACAACACGCAGTATTCAAACGCAATCTAAAGACCCACCTATTCTCCCAAGCATTCAATGGTCCCTCTCCCTTGTGTGATTTCCCCTCTCTCTGCCCCTCCTTTTGTGATGTCCCCCTGTTTATGTTCTGTCCTGTCTTCCTCCTTCTCTCTCACTGTCCTTTTAAAAGATTGTACATTTCCTTTCCTTTTCCATGGGCCTTGGCCTCCTTTTATTGCTTTGTTTTTACTTGTACACCGCCTTGGTTCCCGGAAAGGCGGTTTTTATCAAATACAATAAAACATAAAACATAATTATTAAAATAATGATAATAAAAAGTAGAAATTAAAAAGTCAAATGATAAAAAGTCAAGCAGAAATATTCAGAACCTATAAAAACTGAGTATACTATAGAAACATTAAATAAAAATGTAGAATAAATATCACTTGCGATAAATTAATTAATTTCCATGTGAGGAGACACTATAAGAAAATTAAATATGGGTAAAAACGGTAATTAAAAACAAATGTATAAAAAACAGTCAGGACACATCATAAAACTAAAGTAGACAAAGAAATTTCAACCTTAAGAATAGTACAAGTTAATAAACATAATAGTTCATATTCAAATGAATATACCGTATATACAGAGAGTGAAACATCCTGAAATATATAGTAGGGACATCATGAATGTATACATTAATTATATGAACCGCATTACCCATGGAGTAACAACATCAAAGAAAGGAGGCTCCAAAATCTAACTAATTTGAAGGAACCATGGCCCTTATCAAAATTAAAAAGGGGAATACCTGATTCACATGAGGTGTGCTGTCTTTGGCAGCATGATAATGGTAAAACAGTAACTCAGCAAACAGCCCTCTTATGTATTTAATTTGGCTAAGAAGGAATATTTTTTATACATATCGGGGACGGGAAATGATACCAGCATAATGTTGGCCAACCACATAAAAAGCTGTGGATAGAATGGAAGAGTTCTGTTTGGAATTTACAATTGAGCAAATAAGTTATGTTACTGGCCTTTCGGTTTATAGATGAAAGAATATATGCTCTGTGGGGTGAAAGGTGGATTTCAACAAGTTTCATTTGCTGCAAACATTTTTTTGATTTGATAATTCCAACATTTGTAACATTTCTAACTCAAGATTTATATCATTACAACTTTATTAAGGCGTTTTTTTTTAGAATCACTGATGTACTGAGCAGGCATCACGTGCTTAGATATGCATGCCTACAATTGTGAGCTCTTAAGGTTCTGAGATTCTTTTCTCCTTTTAAAGAATATCTCTTAATCCTGTCTTGGTTTTGATGGAATGAAGTTCTTTGTTGGGTGATATTCACTTCTCTTCATTCTGAGACTGGTACAGTGTGTGGGTGACGAAATATGAGTTAGCAAGTGCTGACAGCACATGTCCTGGTAGCCCAACTGAGGAGGCGGGGTAGAAAGTATTGAGCACTGTTAGAGCACTTTGTTACCAGAGTTTACGCAGTACTGATGACTCTGTAGAGGGGGTAAGCACATGGTGGTGTATGGTACTGGGGACAGGGCAGCAGCACCAGACAGCCTTTCCAGAGCTGCAGTAGAATGCTGGTATGCCAGGGTTGCAAAGTAGAAGATGTCACATATGTATATTGTGTCACATAGGTGTTAGAATGGCTGTTGCACAGACCACAATACCCTACCAGTGGCTCCACATACATGTTTCTCCCCCCCCCCCTCTTTTGACTCCAGGTGATAGTGGATATCTGCTGAGGACCTGGCACATGACACTGGTGCGCAATGCACAACCTTCCCAGGAGGAGAACTACAACAGAGCATTGCTGCATACAAGGGAGGGGGTTGAGCGGGTATTTGGGCTCCTGAAAAGCAGGTTCTAATGCCTTGACAGGAGTGGGGGAGAGCTGCTGTACAGCCCTGAACAAGTCTGCTGCAACTTTACGGCATGCTGCATTCTCCATAATATTGCCATACAGTGAGGGATTAAGTTGCCACAGGAGGAGGTGTCTGCTGATGTGGCATGCTCTAATGAGGAGCCAGAGGGTGATGACAACATTGGCAGCCAGCATGTGACAGCAGCGGCGCAAGCAGCAAGAGACAGACTGATACAGGAGAACTTCTAGTGGGAGTATTTATTTATTTATTTATATTTATTTTATTTAGTATACATTTGTATACCGCTACTTCCAGCGATCAGCAGCAGTTTGATTACAGATTGGAAATTGTCAAATCATGACGGAAAATTTGTGGTATAAACACATTGATTTGACAGGAAAGCACGGCACACAGTAATAAGGTCATACATTTATTTAGAGAATATGCAGTACAGATCACCAACACCATCACTGACATGCCCTCTTCTCATCCTGACTCTCCTCCTGTGACCCTCCAACCTTCCTCCCAAGATGGGCACTACGCCTCAGTGGTGGTGCCTCTGAGGCATTGCTAGCTGTCTCATCTTCCTCCCCAAGGTTTGAGGCCTCATCAGGCTGTAGCCTGAAAATCCCTGATGTCATGCCATTGCTCCCCAGGGGGGCATCTGCCTCAGGTGCCTGTCTCATAGTTGCAATATCATGTAGGGAAAACGAGATGAAGGCCATGCCGGCAGCTGTCTCACTGGCTAAGCGGCGCATTACCTCCTGGTGCCTCTCCTGCCGCTCTGCCATTTCACGCATCAATCAGATCGGAACTAATATCAACTATCACAAAAATAACACAACTATCACTCACACAAGAATACATGCCAACATGCCTAAAGATGGCCTCAGTACAACCTTTATAAAAAATACTTCATTGGACAATAAAGACCCAACCTCCTACTTTCCAATATCACGCTTACCTTTCATAGCAAAAATAATAGAAAAAGTGGTACAGAAACAACTACATGAGTTCGACACCCATGCACCACTTGTCACACAACAACATGGATTTAGACCTAATCATGGCATTGAAACATTACTAATATCACTAATAGACACACTAACTAGAGGACTCCAAAAACCGATACAAGGATTCATGTTAATTTTCCTGGATATAAAAGCAGCATTTGACATAATATGCCATAATACACTCCTATTATGCTTGCAAACAATAGGTCTTGAAGAAATAATGCTTAAATGGTTCCAATCATATCTGACAGACTGCAACCAACAGATAAAATTGGACATAATACCTCTGCACCATACCCACAACAGAAAGGGGTCCCACAAGGATCAGCACTATCCACACTGCTTTTCATGCTACCTATGAGCGATTACAGTTAGACTCTCCCTTCAACCCATACTTTATCCTATATAAGCGATCAGATATGCACTTATATACGCATCCATAAATTGTATATAGTTAAGCTTCTATATTACCCAACTTGTACATAGCAAACACAGCTTCATTCCTATGTTTAATGATCCAAGTTGTACTGTACCCTGTTCAATGTAAAAATGAGTTGTTGTTAATTGTAAATCCACTTCTGACCTGTGGAAGAGCGGTACAAAAGAATAGCCAAATATATAAACTGGGTTGAATCGCAAAATACCTGGCTTATCCTCTCAAGGCTTGTGAGGATAAGCCTAAGTCAGGCTGACCATCTCTGCCCTGTCTTGCGGCATCTACTGCTAGCAGCATCAGAACAGGTGTTGCTGGCTTACTCGGGGATGGGGAACTCCAGCCCAACAGATCCTGGGGATGACCTTGTGGCTGAGGAAGTTGAGTTGTTGTTGTAGTAGTGGTATCTTCCCGAGGGCTGTGGAGCGTGTCAGGTGCAGTGATGTGGCTGGGTTGTTCAGAGATATCGGGACAAGCTGCATTTGCACTCCAAAAGGACTTGGGTTCTCATCGGAGGGCCTGGTTGGGGGTCCATCTGTGGGAGAGGCAGTAAGCAAAGGGTTAAGGTGAGGGGGGAGGGGTTCAGCCGCTTACTTAAGGAGGTGGGGAATGTATGGGCTTTTCACATGTGGATCCCCCCCCCCCCCCAGAACAGAGGAGCAATTAATGTAGACCATAGCACAGGGTGGAATTAGAGAGCCCATGCTATCAGAATGGTGAGGTGTTAGGAGTGCATAAACTGCTAATGCTGGGACACCACTGAGTGTACAAATGTGTGGTTGATAATTAGGAAGTTGCTATGAAACAAAGCACATGTTAGAGATGCTAACGGAAATTCCCCACTTGCCTCACAGGGGTCACCGTCCCTCATTGATGGACTACTGTGACTGCACTTAAGGGGAAGACCTGTGGATGCATGGCACAGGGAGGAGAAGGGGGACATCTGCCTTACCTGGACTTTGCATAATGAACAATGTGGCAATGTGGAAACATACTCAGCTGAGTAATGAGGTGCCTACCTTTCCCTTGGCCCATTTGCCATGGCTTGTGTAATGTGTGATCAGGCATGGTGGTGGCACTGGAAGGCAGAACGGCATGGGAACTTTCCAAGGGGCTTGGGAATGTTCAAGGGTGAGCAGCAGCTGATGTTAGGGGAGCAGCTTGTGCATTGGACCCAGTGAAAGGGAGCAGCTTGTTTACAGGGAAGAGGGGGTGCACAAGGAGGGAAGTTCAACTCACACTTACTGGTGGCCTGGGGGATTGTTCTGTAGGGATGGTTGGGGTTGGAAAAGATGTAAGCGGTAAACTGGGCCTATGCTATCTGGCCAGTTAACCCAGCAATACAGCAGTCATGCTAACACCCTCTCCTCCAGGTCACTCAGGGACTTGCTGCTCTGGTGGCACTTTCAGGTTCGCTGCTTGCTTCTCCTTAGTGTGCTACCAGAATACATCACTTCTTTATGTCCTTGACCTTGCTATTATGGTGGTGGTCGGCATCCCCAGATCCAAGCAGACGATTTAGGATGAAGCCAATAGTAAGTCCACCGCTGCAGCCAAAAAGGTCTGCTTCCTTGTCCTCTTCATGGCTGAGATGGCAGTATCTCTGGCCTAACTGTGCATATCTATCACATATGCGGATATGACATGAGCAGGCAGCAATCTATCCATGGCTATTGTAGAGGTACACGGGTCTTTGTGGCCACGCCCATGCACAAACAGCTGCCTCATAGGCATGTTGGAAAAAAGGCGCCTTGCCCCTCAAAATTGTGGAATGGGCTACATGCATGTTGTGGAGATAATTGGTTAATCTGCTCGCTTCGATATCCTGTGTCCTACCCATGTGTATTGGGTTAACCACATATGATGAATATGCCCTTGAGGTGCATAGCCGGTTAGAATGGTCTAAAGTCCCAACAGACTCAGGAATGTGCACATCCCTTTTCAGGGCTGGGCACTGAATTGTCAGAGGTGTGGGCATCCCAGGCAATGTGAGAAACATGTGCCCCTTGCAAAGTCTAGCTTCAGTGTGTGATGGGGACAGCCAGGTGCTTTCCTGCCTGTTTTTCTCACACCCTAGGCAGTTGCCTATGATACATGCACTTTACCTCTTTCACTTCCCTTTTTTTTTTTATTGGGGCTCGAACAGGTTACAGCACGTGAATAGGCCCATACAATACTCAACACTGAGTCTGTGGGTCCCTCCAAGTACGGATGGTGTCCAAGGGGCAAATTCTACAGTGGCTGCCAACCCAGCTGCATGGCTCAATGTCGGTCCACTTGGGTGACAGAACATGCCATTCCTGCCCACTATGGGGTCTGCTGCACTGCTACATATGGGAATATTTGGAAGTTTCCACCTTGCTGTTAACGTCAATCTGAGCAATAGGAACCCGCATACCATCCACACTACTCCATAGAAGCACAACAAGATAGCATGTGCCATGCTGAATGCCTGGGGCAATAGTTAGGTGTCCTGACAACATTCCCACCTGCCGCAGATCGATGCAATACCCAGGTAGGCTATCTGTGAGAATGCCAAACACCCAGTTGACCATATCTACCTACAGTTCTGCATGTGACACTCAGTGTGAGACCTGCATGGGGTTGGCACACCAATATTCTCCAGATGTGGCTGATAATGGCTATGACCCAGCAGTATGCATGTGACACAGGGCTGTGAGACCCCACTGTGAGGTAGCATTATGCAGCTGTTGTGAAGATCAGCTGTTCTATGGATATGTGGGGTATCTCAGGTCAACCATGCAGATGTACTCCTACTACAACTACTGCTACTGTCATTTATATAGCGCTACTAGGTGGTATGCATCACTGCACAGTTACATGTAAGGATGGTCCCTGCTCATCAGAGCTTTACATCTCATCAAGACAGGCTATACAACAGCTAAGGACAAGGACACAACCAGGGAATGTACGGAAACACATAGGGGACTAAGTGGATCAAGATCCTAAAGCAGCCCCAAAGAGGTGAGCCTTCAGCATGGATTTGAACAGGGCAGGGTTGAAGCCTGATGTACAGACTCAGGTAGTTTGTTCCAGGCATAAGGAGCAGCAAGGTGAAATGATCGAACTCTGGATTTGGCAGTGGACAACAAGGGCATAGACAGTAGCAATCCACCAGAAATGTAGAGTTCATGAGGAGGGGTATAGGGAGAGGGGAGAGATGAGAGAGGAATGGTAGTGCTTGTTTACACAACAACACTGCATGTGAGTCCACCGCTAGGGAGACTATACAGGTCTGTGGCTGATGCCTACAGATATAGGTTTTGTGGCACTATAGTGTGTAGCAGCGCCTTAACAACACAGGGTGAATGGCAGAGGATGGTGCATGCCATAGCCAGCAATGATCCCTGATTGATTTTGAAGCAGTACTATAAAGAGAGGGCACACACTACCGCATAGGATCCTAAACATATGTTAGCCTCTGACTATGGCGCCAAGGGCAAGAAGAGGGCCTGGATATGGCTGTGACTGTGCTTCACAGGATGAGGTGCAACTGTCAGGACAGACATGTCCATTGACACTGTTCCAGGGTCGGCCTTGAACCTATCATCTTACTCTGACAGGCAAGGCAACTCCTGACAGAGCTACAACATATAAAAGGGTGTGGAGGCTGTTATGCTATGTCAACATGGCCACTGACAGTGATGCTTGCACAAGTCCTACCTTTCATTTACACCACTGGCAATCTCCCACTGCCTAGGGAACAGAGTCAGACCAAACACAGATGTATAGAAGTTAGACAAACTTTATGTATGAAATCCTTTTTTCAAAACGGTGATCGAGTGGCATTTTAAAAAATTGTCCCCCGCAAAACATTTCCCCGCATCCTACCGCTTCAAAACCTATTCCTATTTAACCTGGTGTAATGGGCTCACACTCCCACTGTATATCCAGTACAGCAACACTCCCTGTGTGGTCTACTGCCCCCCCCCCCCTTCCCTTCCTTCCCTTCCCCTCCCCTCAACTCCCCTTCCTTCCCCTGGGTACCACGGCCTGAATGTTGCTATTGCAGCAGGGTGTTGGTGAGGGCCCTTAGACTGTCACATATTGCCTCTGCTGGCCCCTCCACTGCTTCTCTCATGAACTGCAGCTCATGCATCGCTACACCCCTAGAGCATGCAGGCTCCTGGGTTCTGCCTGCTTCACAGGGGGATGGGGGAGCAATGGAGATGGCCATTGGGGGCTCCTGTGGCAGCCTTTGGCTGGCCAAACCTACATGGGTGACCCCATGGGCCTGAGGATCTGATGTGCCTGTGGGGTGAGTGGCCCTGGAGGGTGTGGAGTTAAGCAATGGCAGCCCTTTGGGTCCAGATGCCTCCCTTGTCTCAACCTTTACAACTGGTGCCGACAGCACTCTAGTCACAGTGACTAATACTTCTCAAACCTCCACTACTGCTGTCTGCCCTTCCCTCGTCTCCACAGCAGCTATTCCATGCCCCTCATCCATGCGTTCCTGCACCTCCCTCATGTCCTCAACATGTCCTCTGTCCTTCAGCTCCTCACTGTCTGCCTCCTCCTCTCATCTTCTTTGTCCTGATCCCCCTCCTCCTCTTCCGTGTCTTCCACCTCCTCTTCCATGTCTTCCACCTCCTCCTCCACCATGTGTTCTCTTTCTTCTTCCTCTTCCCCTTCCTCCTCCTCCTTGCCATCCTATTCTATGCATCTACCACTCTTTCCATAAAACAATATTTCTGCAGATTACTCCTGAGTTTATCCCCTTACACCTTCATTCTATTCACCCTTGTTGTAAAGTTGTCTTTCAATTGAAAAAGATTCTTCTCCTGGGCATTTATGCCATGATGGTATTTAAGCTTTTCTATTATATCTCCCCTTTCTCACCTTTTCTTCTGAAGTATACATATTGAGATATTTCAGTCTGTCTCTATATGCCTTATGATGAAGGCCACTGATAATTTTGGTAGCCATCTTCTGCGCCGACTCTATCCTGTTTATATCTTTTTGAAGGTGTGGTCTCCAGAAGTGTACACAATACCCCAAAGAAAGTCTCACCAGACTTATACAGAGACACTATCACTGCCTCCTTTCTGCTAGACATTCCGCTCCCTATGCACCCAAGCATCCTCCTGGCTTTCACTATCGTTTTCTGTTTATCCACCTTAAAATCATTAGAAGCAATCACCCCCAGGTCAAGCTCTGCTTTCATGGACAGAAGTACTTCACCTATACTATACTGCTCCCTTGGATTTTTGCAGCCCACATGCATGACCCTGCATTTTTTAACATTAAATCTTAGCTGCTACATTCCTCCTCATGTTTTCTACACCTTCATGGGTGTCAACCCTATTGTATATTTTGGTATCATCTGCAAAGAGGCAAACCTTACCTGACAGTCCTTCTGCTATATTACTTACAAAAATGCTGGCAACAAAAATGGGGCCTGTGGCAGACAATGTGTACTGATGCTATTAGCACACGGTGACCATTAATTAGTAAATAACCCTCTAGCTTTATTTTATATAATAAAAAAGCCAGTTTTCTTGTTCTTTTGGGAGATCTATGGGTGGAGAATTTCAGATATTAATGTGAGGAATGAAAGGAAGAGAAAATCTCAAGCATGGGGAGAAGGAGGTAGGTATTTTGGGGGGCATCCAGAGAGAAGAGGGTCCTACTTCCGGTCTCCCCACCCCATGTTCGTACTGCCTCTCTCCCTCTCTCCCTCTCCCTTTCCTATCTAGTCCTCTCTTCTTTTCCTCTTTATTTCCTTTTTCTATGTCTTCCTGCCCCTCCCTCATACACATTCACATGTACTAATTTACTCTCCCTAAAGCTCCTCTTCCCCACAGAGGTCATCCACACCCCTCCGTTTACTCTTAGAACCTCTGCCCCTACTTCAGTCTCCCAATCCCCAGTCCCTCTATTTTCACAAAGCACCCAGTCAGTTTCACACAACTCTAGCATAGCATATCACCTCCCAAATGGGTGTAAAATCAACAAATAAGCCATTAAAAGCCAGAAGGACTCTGGAATAGCCATAGAAATTAAATAATTATAAAAGGTAAATTAGAAAAAAACAAAGAGCAGAGATTCAAAGAGTGGAACCAGAAGCTGTTTTCTTTGTTTCAGCCTATTCAATTGCGGAAAAAGCATGTGCACAGCAGTATTTCTTAGGAAAAACCTAATCTGCTGGATACGCACAATTCTAATTCCTGGCAAATACACAAGTACATTGAGAAATCAACACATGTGTAAGGCTTTGAGTGATGCACATAAATCTGACCTTAGAAATGGCAGCATTCAAAAACCAGTAGGAAAATATCTCAGCCTTCCAGTGCACTCTCTATCTGACTTTGCCATACTTCTATAAAGGGACCCTAGAGCGTGAAACTGTTGAATCTGAGATAATCAAAAAGCTTAACACCATCATTTTAGGACAATGGCTTCATGCCTCACTATAGGTGCGATTGTACTTAATCATGCTCAGATCATCCTGTCCTTACTTTCTCTTACTCTTCACAAATTCAGTTAGCGGAACTATTCTGCTATTATCACCCTCTTTCGGCACCCTGCTCTGCTCTTTTGAAAGCCCTCTCTATCCTTTGCATCCATCCACTCCCCCTCCCCATTCCTCTTCATGCATATTTACCCACTTCCTGAACTGCATTTCATAGACTCTTGTCATCGAACGTTCATGTCTCAAGAAATTGCTTCTGTCATTTTTTGCTACCCCAGACAAACATGGCTGCCCCTCTAAAACCTTCTGCAGGTGTAGGTTTCTAAAATAGATGTGTCAACAATATGTGCCAACAAAAACACGTGCACTCCTGCATCCCTTATACAGATTTTACAGAAGTCTCAGCAGTCAGCATAGCTTTTTGTAAAATACTGGGGAAAAAGTGAATGTCCTAACAAGGACGCCCCATTTCTCATGTTGAGCCACCATGAAAAATGAGACTTCACATTTGAAAACTAACTCTGGAAGCAACAGAAAGCCCGTGAAGACTATCCAAAGCTGGAGTAATATGATCCTGCTATTTTAATTAAAGCAAAGTGATAATTTGCGCAAAATGTAGTCTTATGCCTTAGTTTCTTTTGTAATTCTATAGAAAGGGAATTCTAATAGTCTAAATGTCAATTAATCAAGACACCAATTGCAGGACCAGATCATCTCTGGAGACCATAAGGAAGGTTTTCAAAGGGGCAGTTGCAGGTAAAACAATACTTTTCCTGCATAAATGGCCAGTTTGAAAAGTGCCCACCCATTTTGTCTGTAAAATTATGTGTTAAGGGAACAACGTCTGGTCAGGGGTAAGGTTATACATACTTTTTGATCTTGAAAAGTATGTGCTTAAATTACCTTGGTAAAACTTCTAGCAAAATGTAGCAGATTTAACGTCACTTTGGAAATGGTTATACACCTAGCTTATACCAATGAGAAAATTTATGCAGAGTTTTACAGAAGTACCCCTATGTGAACCTAAGATTTCACGTCGACTTGACAGCACTTACCAACAACAAGATTAAGTTAAACATTGAAAGAAAGAATCTTGCTTTATCACAATTCATAATTTTACACTGCTATGTGTAAACCCCCCCCCCCCCCGATATTAGCACTAGTATATTATGCCTTCACTCATCCTTGATTATCCTAAGGTTACTTAAAATGAAGGTATTTCTTGGACAGAAACCCTATTGACGAAGGTGATGCTGAAATTGTGATTCAAAAAGCATTAGTCTTCAGGTTCAGTATGATTTTCACATAAAACTTTCCATTTTCCTGTTAACTGTCAAAAGTCAAAAAGCTATTTTGTCAATACTTTTAATCTTTAGGTTGTTCTGCCAAGTTCTCTATCAATCATCCATCATGGTCTGAATTCTGCAGAATTCCTGAGTCATAGAAATGGGTGAGCATCTGGAAATATTCTTACTCTTGTTAGAATGTGATTCTGGCCTCGGTTCAGTATAGCAATCTCAGGATCATAATAGTAAAAATTAGTCTGCCAAACTGTAGAGCAAATAAATAAATAGATGGTTGAATGGATGATTCTTCAGTTGGGGGAGGAGAAGGGGAGAGTCTCTAGAATTGAAGTGTGTGAAGTGTGAACAGTTCAAGAACTCTCGTGCTCTGACATCTTTCCAAGTCGTCTTATGTTCTGTAAAGGTGACTGGAGTCCATAAACCACTAGTAGTTGGACTACCTAACCCTCGTTATGAGCAAGAAGGATTGGAAATATTCTCTGAGATCAATGTTCCCTCTAATTTTCTGTAGGTTGTGTGCGCATAAAATATCAGCTGTGCAGCTTTTGAAGGAAGGTTAAATTTTTGTGCGCCACATAACGACACTCGGAGTTATATACTTTAAAATATGACTACACGTCAGAATACAGTATGTACACCACATTGATTGCACTAGAAAATATTGTAGAACTTGTGAAAACTGGAAATACACAACAACTTTTCAATTTTAAGATGTCTGTGTTGTTTTCTATCAGAATCAGAACCGTAATGTTTGTGCGCTCTGTTGTAAAGTATGTGCGCTCGCTCGGCGAGGTGTGTGCGCGCGCACACGCGCACAGCTTAGAAGGAACAGTGTCTGGGATCCTACCAGGTATTCGTAACCTGGACTGGCCAGTCTTGTGGACTGGATGCTGGGCTTGATTGATCTCTGGCCCAGAATGACATTTATGTTCTTAATGTTGGAGTGTTTAGGCCATCAGAACAGAGGAGAATTCTTAGAGTCCTGGTGAGGATTACTGAGAGGTAGAAGGGCTAAAAAAAAAAAAGGAAGACTGATGAGAGGAGTTGGCTCCATGCTCCTGGGTGTTGCAGAATAATGATCTTAAGTGCTGTTTTCAGAGGCAGGTAATGGGGTAGTGGTGAGAGAGGAGAGTGAGTGGTCAGGAATGGGGAAAGGACTGTACTTGGATGAGGTGAGATGGAATGAGGAGAGAGCAAACTATTTTCTTGTTATACTTGCCTTCCTTCTCCCTTTCTTGTCCCTTTGCTCTCTCTTTTCTGTCTAATTCAGATGTAGATCTTTTCCTTTTCTGTTTTTAAATATTGTTAACTTCTTTGCCTGTACAAGAAAGGCAGTGTATAAAGTTTTAATGAACATAAATATAGGGAAGATGTGGAAGGTGCACATTTGCTAGAGAACTGCACTCTCTATAAACTCCTACCTCATGCAGGATTGCATTTCATCCATGGGGAGTAGGTTCTAGAGATAAAAACATCTTAATTAAAAATAGAGAGCAATTTTCAAAGCCAACTGTGCTATGTTTATGTTTATGTTTATGTTTTATTTCACTTGATAAAAACCGCCTTTCATGGGCAAGCAAAGCGGTGTACAATAAAAACCAATAAAAACTTTGTTTTTAAAAAGGCCGAGGCCAGTGAAAAGGAAAAGAAATACACTTTCTGGACAGAAAAGCAATAGAAGCAGAAGAGACAAAGCTAAACCGTAACAAAGACAAGTCACAAGGAGAGCAGAGGATAATACAAATGGGAATCACACAAAAGGAGAGGGGATATCAAACGCAAGGGAAAAAAGGTGGGTTTTGAGGTTTTGTTTAAATGTGGGGTGGTGAGGGTCCAGTCGGAGTGAGGAGGGGAGGGAGTTCCAGAGGGCGGGGCCAGCAAAAAAGAAGGCAGAGGAACGGGTAGACTGTAAATGGGCACGGGAAGGGGAGGGAAGAGTGAGGCGGTTAAGGTGAAAGGAGCGAGGGGTGTACCTAGGGGAGTGGAAGGAAAGGAGGTCCGTTAGATATTGGGGGCACCTGTGTGGAGAGCTTTATGAACCAAAATGAGCAACTTGAAGTGAACGCGGTGGGGGAAGGGCAACCAGTGAAGACGGAACAGTAAGGGTGTGATGTGATCACGAGGGGAGGAATGGGTGACCAGACGAGCGGCAGTATTCTGAATACGTTGTAACCGGGACTGTAAGAAGCATTTTATGCATACAAATCAACCATCCGAAAATTAGGTTCCTGGGGCTGTCTTATGTTCAGGGAGGAAAACAGTGTGTATAGACTGCAGTTTCATATCTACACACATTATTTTCCTTTCAAAAGGTACTTGCATATAAAGCAGATACAAGCGTGCGTAGATGTGCAGACTTAGAAACTAAGAAGAATGAGCTTACGACCCCTTGAAATGCGGAGCAAAGCCTGCAGCTAAAAAACATACAAGAACTTTATTGCAATGTAGTTTGTGTAGTTAATGGAGTTCATCTTTCCAATTTTCTCCATTCTTTTGTATGGAATCTGGCCTTGGAAGTGTGGAGCATATTTTAATTTAATTTAATTAACAGTTTCTTATATACCGCATCTTCCAATGATCAAATGCGGTTTACATGGAACAAAACATAACAGACAGGCGTCTGTTTTTACAGTGAACAGCTTAAAACCATAACAACTATATTATATTACATGGAACATGCAAGAACTATTTACAGGGCACAAAATGAGTAAAAGATACAGTGTTGTATGTGACATTTAAGGATCATAAGCATTTGGAGTTTCACATCATTTGTCAAATCAATCCAGTTTGGTTTATGGGAAACTGACATGGTATTATCCATTTTCTAGCTGGGGAGGTGTGCTTGGCAAAGATCCGTAGTGTGAAGTGAACAGGTGCGTTTTGAGTTTTTTACGGAATTCTTTGATCTCTAAAAGTGATCTCATTTCATCTGGAAGGGCGTTCCATAGAATGGGGGCAGCATGTGAGAATGCTTTTTTGTTTGTTGTCTTTCTTGCTTTTATAAATTCTTTCGGAGTCCTTAATTTGTTTGTATGATCTCTCATGTGTAAGTTTTTAGCAGGTTCTTTAGTGATGAGGTTGGATAGAGTGGGTGGTGCCAAATTGAAACAAGTGTTGGGACCAGTATGTTGGTGTTTCTGGCTTCCTACTCTTAAAACATGCAGACTGCTCATTGAGCATGTTTGGACTGTATACAATTTCTTTGTTTTGTATCATTTATTGCTCCGTAGTGTCCTTCCAGGAACCAAACCTGTTCAGTACAAATATTATTATAAATTTAAACATAAACTTTACACGCACACAATAAAAATACAAAATCATAAACAATAACCCTCCCATCCCCAGTTTCTACTCAATTCACCCAGTAACCTCTCCACCTACTACTACAAAAGACCAGCCCCACGCTACCCCACTTCTAACAGGGCTCTATACCATACAAAATCTTTACTCCTTCCCTGGATCCCTCACTCCCAGCACCCACATCATATACGTCTCCACATCCAACATTAAACTCCCATCTGGCAACAGAAAACTATTTATTTGTTTTCCTAATGGACATATAATTGGATTCCAATCTAAAATTCAAAGCAATGACTTCCACAACTCAGGCCCCGTCACTTAAAAATGTGTGGCATCTTATCTAGCTAAGCTTGAAGAATGGTCTAGAATTTGGCAGCTGGGATTTAATGTTAAAAAATGTAAGGTCATGCATTTGGGCTGCAGCAATCCAAGGGAGCAATACAGTATAGGGGGTGAAGTACTTTTGTCCACTAAAGAAGAGCGGGACCTAGGCGTGGTTGTGTCTGGTGATCTTAAAGTAGCTAAACAGGTAGAAAAGGCGATGGCAAAAGCTAGAAGGATGCTTGGATGCATACGGAGAGGAATGGCCAGCAGAAAAAAGGAGGTGATAATGCCTCTCTATAAGTCTTTGGTGCGACCTCATTTGGAGTATAGTGTGCAATTCTGGAGACCGCACCTTCAAAAGGATGTGAACAGGATGGAGTCGGTGCAGAGGGTGGCTACTAAAATGATTAGTGGTCTTCATTATAAAGCATATGAGGACAGACTGAAGGATCTTAATATGTACATCTTAGAGGAAAGGCGGGATAGAGGTGATATGATTGAGATGTTTAAATACCTCCGTGGCATAAATGTTCAGGGAGAGAGCCTCTTTCAATTGAAAGCAAGTTCTGCTACGAGGGGACCTGGGATGAGGGTGAAGGGAGATAGATTCAGGAGTGATATGCGGAAATATTTCTTTATGGAAAGAGTAGTGGATCCATGGAATAGTCTCCCAGTGGAGGTGGTAGAGATGAGGACAGTAACTGAATTCAAAAAAGCATGGGACAAGCACAGAGGATCTCTAAAGGTAAAAAGGGGACTGTTGTAGTTGTTGATATGGAAGGACAGACTAGATAGGCCATGTGGTCTTTTTCTGTCATCATATTTCTATGTTTCTATGTTTCTTATGCTCCAGCTGCATGTGCTGACTCAATCCCTAATACTTGCATAGACTGATTCCAATTGATCCTTCTGCAAAAATAACAAGGACCATTCTCTCGCAAAAACCCAAAGAGCAGAGTGAAAACCTTAGAGAAAATCTGCTCTTCTACTGGTAATCAGTAGTGAGCATCAGGCCTCAGTGGGGACGTGAATCAAACAGCCTTGCAGTGCCAGAGTTTTAAAGTAAGTGCTATGGGGCTGTTTGAGACTATTGCTGCCGCTACAGGTCCTGGTGAGGGGTGGCAATGGGGACTTGGGAAGAAGCAGGGGGGCACAAAGGATGA
Source organism: Ichthyophis bannanicus (assembly GCA_033557465.1). Classification (NCBI taxonomy): domain Eukaryota; kingdom Metazoa; phylum Chordata; class Amphibia; order Gymnophiona; family Ichthyophiidae; genus Ichthyophis; species Ichthyophis bannanicus. The sequence goes on along the minus strand of CM066031.1, from coordinate 420,651,002 downwards.
GGTTTGCCTAGGGTGCCTCATCTTCTTGCCCTAGACCTGGGTATTATTAATAAATTCTTGCTTCTTATGAGCAAGATGAAGTATACGGGATCAACAAATTAGCAAGATATACTGATAACACGAAGTAGAAATTTCTGTAAGAACATAAGAATTGCCATACTGGGTTAGACCATCAAGGGCAGTATCTTGTCTCCAACAGTGGAGTGGAGGAGTGGCCTAGTGGTTGGGGCAAGGTATTTCAGGCCAGAAGATCAGGGGTTCAAATCCCACTAGAGGACAGCAACCTTGGGCCGGAAGGACTGGGGTTTCTAGTCCCACAGGTGCTCCTTGTGGTCTTGGGCAAGCCATTTAACCCTCCATAGCCCATGATCCCTGTAAAATAGTTATCTCCAAGTTATAATTGTCAGACGGCTGCCTGGGTGAGAATGTTCACAGTCTTGGCAAGTGCATATATCAATATGATTTGCAAGGGATTGTGGGACATGCAGTCCATTCACACCAGACACAGCTGCTCACAATAATTAGTTGTGCTTGAGTGTAAAGCCAATAAAATTTATTTATGGGGTTATTTCTCCCAACACAGATATGCTTGGTAGCACATAAAACAGGATACTTGCTTTCAGTGTTTAACTTAGAAAAACAAAATCAGGAAAACAGCTGAACTTGTCAGGCAATCAAAGCAAAAGAATAAAGACCTGGTTGGTAACAAACTGGTCTTTTCTGTAGGCTTTAGCTAATATTTTCTTAGCAGTGTATCAAACAACAAACAAAATCCACAAAGAAGGGAAAAACTGTTCTTTTCAGGTTAACTTCTTATATCTTCCCACATAGACTCAGAAGTGATTCCCTCAGAGCTCACAAGCAATTAGGTAAGGCTCAATTGCTAGCAGTTACCCAGCTGAAACCCCTTAGCTGGCTTGCTTTCTACGGCGTGGCTCAAATCCTACTTCAGGAGCTTTTCTGAGTAGATTAAAGAACCAGTTTGTATTTCTTTGTGATGGTTGCTGTACTTTGTAACAGAAAATTACCAAAGGAGTTTAGACAGAGAGCAATCCATATATTCACAGCCTGTATCTAAGACCGCTCCTTCCCCTTCTTCAACAATCATGGGTTCAATATCAGGGATTGGCACAGAGGAATTTCTCAATGGAGCACTTTCAGGAGAATACTTGTTTCCCTGCTGTCTTTCAAGGTTATAGTTTGGGCATAGATCAGTGTTCATACCTGAGCTTCCATTGCTGTTAGAGTTCCTCTCTAAATAGCCTGGCCAGTATGTAGTCCAGTTCTTATGTCCAGCCTTCCAATCCAGATCCCTGGACACTGGATCTCTCTTCACATACCTTCTGGCACGGGTCTTGGGGTCCCTTCCACGTGCAGCCGTCTCCCTCACAGGTACCGTCTGGAGATTCCTAGCCCTGCAGCACCATTCCTCTGGCTTTCCCCAGTCCAATGGTGTATGCTGGCCCTTGGAATGCCTTCCAGTATACATACTGCTCTGGACTCCTTTAGACCTCCCAAAGGCTTTTCTCTTCTTTCTTCCAAAGGGTTTCTTGCCCTCTCTGTCCGTCCGGTTTGGCTTCTGCTTCTGATGATCCTCCCGATGAAACTGAGGATAATTCTGAGGATAATTCTCTGTAGAATAAACTCTACCTTTATTCTGCTTTGATGAGTGCTCCACCCTAGCACAGCACAGCTGTGCTGAATCAGGCCCTGCCCTTTGAGATGAGTGCTTGGGGATTACCTCACAGCCCTCCTGATTGAACACACATTTCCCCACTTCAGCTCCTCTAATGGCTGTTGGAAACCTGGTGCATTCTGGGACTGGTAGTCTTTTATGGGAAAATTCTGTTTTCTTATTTCTACCAGAACTGACAGGTTGCTTGTTCAGAGTCACTTCACCTTTTCTATAGCTCCTTCCTGAGCTATGATAAGCTTCCTTATCACATAATGCCCTGTTCAATGTAATTTCAGTTTGTTCAATGTAAACCACACTGATGCAGAATAGCACGGTATATAAGAGAATATAAATAAACAGTGGAAAGAGTAAACAATCTATTCATATTTACTCAGTCCACTCCACTCAGGATTTTATAGACCTCTGATATCTCCCCTCACCTGTCTTATTTCCAAGCTGAAGAGCCCTAACTCTTTAGCCTTTCCTCATAGGAGCGTCGTTTCATCCCTTTAACATTTTGGTCACCGTATTCTGTACTTTTTCCAATTCTGCTCTCTCTTTTTTCAGATGTGGAGACCAGAATTGCACACAATACTCATGGTGTGGTCTCACCATTGAACGAGACAGAGGCATTATGATATGCTTTGTTTTATTTTCTATTCCTTTCCTAATGTTTCCTAACATTGTTTGCTTTTGTGGCTGCTGCTGCATACTGAACTGAAGATTTCTGTTTTTGGTCTACGATCACACCCAGACCTGCCATTAAGATGCCCAGTTTCCCAGTGTCATCCTGCAATTTCTCACAGTCTGCATGCAATTTAGCAACTTTGAATCATTTTCTGTCCTCTGCAAATTTAATTACCTCACTCATTGTTCCCAATTCCAAATCACTCATAAATATGTTAAAAAGCACCTTTTCCAATACAGCTCCCTGGAGTACTTGACTATTTACCTTCCTCCATTGAGAAAATTGACCATTTATCCCTACTGTTTTCTGTGTTTTAACCAGTTCCCAATCCACAACAGGACATTGCTTCCTATGCCATGACGTTTTAATTTCCTCAAAAGTCTGTCATACGGAACTTTGTCACATGCTTTCTGAAAGTCTAAATGCACAACGGGCTGGATCCAGCAAGGCGACTAGAAGGACTGTACGTGTTGCTAGAGCTGCTGTGCGTGTTGTAGGGGACAGGGCAGAGAGTGGGCGGGACAGATCCATGGACGTACAGGGGCGATTTCAGTCACAGCCCTGTATGTCCAGGGATCGCTAGCTTATTCCACCTCCGAGGTGGAATAAGCACTGGCTGCCCCTTTGAATCAGCCAGCCAGCCTGGGTGAGTCCCCACCGCCCAATCCGGGCCCCTGTTGGGGAAGGACGGTGGGGAAATGGGGACTTCAAGGAAGCGGGCAGATTGTGCCCGCAGGGAGGATGTCCCTGTGGCGATGCAAGGGCATGTTTGGCCATCTCCCAGGTTCCGATCCTGCACCAGTGAGGCTGTCTTGCTCCCTCGGTGCAGAATCGGGCATCCTTGTTTGGGCCCATCCGGTTGTCCCAGACATACCCCAACTGGGATTTGGCTCAGTGGGTGTTATTTTAGAAGCCCTATTCATGTTATAAATATGGAAGTGTTGGTAGAAAAACATGGAAGCCACATCCATCTATACAACTTGATTTACAAAAGCCACAACATACATGTTTTTGTAACAGACATGTCGATCTCTATGTGTTTTTCTGGGAGATGTTCTATCAGTATTTCAGGGTGTATCTTGGGTGGTGCCAGCTTTTCCATGTCCTGGATGCATTTTACATAGGCCAGAGATATGCACTGTGGAAATTATGAATGTACCAATCTGTATCTGCTATAAATCACGAATAAGCACTAGATTTTGCTGTCTCTTGGGACTGCTTGTAGTGTTGGTGACCAGAGGAGCTTGGATTATGATTCTTTGGTTTGACTGTAATCTGTGTCCACGTAGACGTTATTTGGGCTATCTGTTGTTTCCCTGCACCCATATCTCTGCTTCACTCAAACTCATTTTGCATCCCTTTTCAAAGATCCCTCCTTATACCCTCTTTTTGACCCCCATCCCTCTCCCCCTCCGTTGCACTTCAGCTATGCTCCTTCTAAACACCCTGTGTTTCTTTCCCAGGCCTGGGGTGTGTCAGGCCTCTTGTTAAGCTCTTTGTTGATTGGTGTTCAGTGCTGTCTGTCTGTGTGTGTCTAAGTGTTCCTCTCTACACCTGTGGTCTATGGGGTTCCCTGCTCTATGTTTGTGTATCTCAGTATGGGAGTGTATGTGTATGTACATTACTATCGGTGTTGGTGGAAGTAGCACTGGGTATTGGTAGAGGGAGGCAGAAGCCACGGCCACTATGAATACATTGCTAGGACTGGCCATGCTGCATGAGGTCCTCTAGGAGAACAAGGAAGCCACCAGGAGACATCCATATCAGAAGGTCTTCAGGCCCAGGACCGAATTCCTGGATTTCATGGATGAGCAGTGCTTCACTGGGTTTCACTTTGATAAGGTCGACATCCACCACCTACCATCTTTGCTAGGAGATAGAACCATTCTTCAACTCTGCTGCACAGAGTGGCTAGCCCATGCCCATCTACCTCAAGGTCACCATCGTTTTTCCCTTCCTAGACAATGGCAGATTCCAGTCTGTGTTGACCATCATAGCAGGTCTCAGCCAGTCAGCCATCTCACAGTTCCTAAGGGACTTTATAACTCATACTTTTGAATATATGTAGCCTTCCCTCAGATTATACAGTAGAGGCAGCAGTCATGATCCATTACCATGAGGTGGCCAGATTTCCATCTGTACTGGGGGTCATCAATTGTACACATGTGGCCATCAGGTGGTCTGCAATGCACAGGGAGAGATAACATGTCTCTCCAAGGTTCCCAAGTTTCTGCCACAACTCATATCTTGACTGACTCTGGCATATATGAGAGAGCTGAGAGTTGACATATCACCGGTGGATGGCTGTTAGGTAAGCCCTTCACCAGCACACTCCATCACCTAGATATGTACATGCTAAGAGGTCCCAGTGATCCATGGAAACTGCAGCACTTGGCAACAGATCCCATGGGTGCAGTGCCTACCCAGCATATGAAATACTCTGGTGCAATACTCTAATATGAGCCTTCTCTCTCTCCACCCACATAAGTGATAGAGGTTACCCTCTGAGGAGATTGCTCCTGACCCCATCATGGCATGTACACAAATGCAGAGGAGTGATACAACATGGCCCAAAGAGATACTGGTGCCATCATTGAGAGGACATTTGGCGAGCTCAAGAGAAGCTTCCATTGCCTTGATCAATCCAAGGGTGAACTGTATAACCCATCCAGGTTATGTCAGATATTCATGGTCTGCTACATGCTCCACAATTTGGCATTGAGGCAGCAACAACCCCTGCCTGAAGAACAGGACACAGTAGATCCATATACAGATGATACTGAAGGCCTAAGGCAGGAGGATACTGGCCATCTTTACCAACTGGGCATCATTGCAAGAGACAAATACCTGTTCTGTGCAAACATACCACCACTTCCATCACCAGTCCAGTTGCATAATCACCAGCTCCCTCCCCCCCCCCCAGTAACCCAGGCAGGGGTTGTTGCCACCTCAATGCCATATTGTGGAGCATGCAGCAGACCATGAATATCTGATTTAACCTGGAGTGGAGGAGTAGCCTAATGGTTAGAGCACTGGCTTAGGAACCAAGTGACCAGCGTTTGATTCCCACTAGCGCTCCTTGTGGCCTTAGGCAAGTCACTTAACCCTCCAATGACTCAGAAAAATGTCCCTGTTTAATGTACATTATCAAGTTTAAGTTACAATGTAAACCACTTTGACAAAGGGTCCAAGTCACAAAGGTGAATAGTGGGGCTGGATGTCCCGCTCTCAGCCTATTCTGCCTCCCGACCCTGCTGCACGTACAGAGCCACTGTGTGTGCTGCGGGGAATGGCAGTGACATGGAGGCAGAGAGTGGGTGGGACCGAACCTAGGACATACAGGCCCGATTCCAGAGAAGGCCCTGTATGTTTGAGGATCGCAGGGGAGATGCCCTGTTTACTCCACCTCCTATCTGCCTAGCCCCATTATCCAGTCCATTTCTAATATCAGTCTATTTTCAGTCCCATCTCCCCAGCCTCCATATTGGCCTATTTCCAGTACTACCTCCCTAGATTCAGTATCATCCCATTGCTAATCCTAAGCCCCCCAGCATCAGTATCATAATAACATAGTAAATGATGGCAGTATCAGCCCATTTCCAGTCTCCTCCCAGCTCCAGTATCAGCCAATTTCTATTTCCATCCCCTAGTCCCAGTGTTAGCCGATTTCCAGTCCCAACCCTCTGCTACAATCATTCCTTCCACCTCATCCTGCTAGATCAGTCCACACAAGTGGGTCATGTTCCCTGCCAGCAGATGTTGGAAACAGAGAAAGTACTAAAGCTTCTGGGAATACCCCCTGGGACATATAGCTCTACCCCTAGGGGTCGCCTTCAGTATTTTCTCTGTCTCCAGCAGATGTGGATGCATTTTTTTCTGGCTCCTGACAGGCACCAAGGGGGTTCCCTCTCAGCAGTTCCACTACTTTTCTATTCCTTGTTATTTTGGCTTCAGCATACACAAGAGGTGTTGTCTGATTCCATCTACACTGTGCAGAATTCTGCTCCTGACCACGGAGTTCAGTAGAGCTACCTGCAGCTAACCAGAGCACAGACTCCTGGTCACGAGGACCAGTGGAGCCTGCACAGGGGCCATCAGTACTCTCCTACAGGAAACAGCACTTTTTATTATTTTTTTCATATCAGTCCGACAGACAGCGCCGTAATGACAGGTTTACTGGCTCTTCTCTAAAGGATCACATTGAGTGGTATTGAGCCCCCCTCCCATGGGATGCTCGATAAAATTGTGGGAAGTGGGGGAAGTCAGTCCATAGCTCTGTCTCCTTCACCGCAGTTGCTTCCTGCCATTTCAGCCTTCCATAGTGCCCCTTACTGTGGTGGCCATCTTGCGAACTGCCTCTCTTGGACGCACAGCGGCCGGGAGCCCTGGGCGAGTAATTCCTGCTCTCCCCTAATCAGGTCTCCATTCAGGCAGCCTGAAGTCAGGAACCTTGTGTGCAGCACTGCTTTAGCTAATTGTGATGCCTTCTACTCTGCTGCGCTGCATCGCATGCAGTCGCAAACACTGGAATTTGGTGGACCGGCTTTGCACCTCATGCTTTGAGGACCCAGGGCAGTCATCTAGGATGGAGTAGGGGGACCCTGGCTCTGATAGTGCCGGGGCTGTGCAGGGGGTGGCAGTCAATGAGATTCCTTTGGAGCCTGAAAAAGAGCCTCTCCCCTCATCGCACCAGGAGGAAGGTCCCCCCCTCTTCTCCTGCTCCCTCAGCAGGCATCTCAGTAGCCGGAGATTTCTGATCAGCAAACAGACACCTTTATGAAGCTTTTTAGGCAAGCTTGGGATATATGGAAGTCTAACCCAGGACCAGCTCCTTCTGGCATGCTGGTGTCAACAACTCACCCTCCCATAAAGCGGGTGCACGACACCCTGCCCCTTTCTGGGCAGTCCCACATGAAGGCAGTGTCCTGGGCCTCTGGGGACTCCACTCCATCTCCCCTGGAGGAGGGCAAAAGATATCCTCTGTGGACTCGGCAGAGAGTGTGTTGGACCGCGAGGATAGGAAATGATCCCCTCGGGAGGAGGAGGAGGACCCTTCAGAGGATCACGAACAGACTCAAGACATCCACCTTTTTCACAAGGAGAAGCTTTCTTCTCTCATCACACAGGTGGTGGAGGCCTTACGGCTCTCCCTAACACTTAATCAGCCAGCGTAGGTGATCGATTACCCCCAGCCAGTCCCATTCTGGTGGGCATTTGCAAGCCATCAAGATGGTTCCCTTTTTCATTGGAACTCCAACAGATGGTATCATTTGAATGGAACACCCTAGATAACTCATTATGCACTGCTAAGTGGCTGGGTTGACAATACAGTTGGTTCCCGGATGACCTGGATAAGTGGCTCTGGTATCCCAAGATAGATGCCATAATTCCAGCAGTTGCCAAGCATACTACCATCCTGGTTGAGGTAGGAGCAGCTCTCTGTGACCAACAGGACCGCAGGGTTGAAGGACTTTTAAAGGTGGCCTTTTCATCTTCTTGTAGGGGTCTGGCTTCTCAGGCCCTTCTCCGATGGATTCAGCTTCTACCGAAGGACCCTGCAGCTGCACGGCTGGAATCAGTCAAAGCCTTCTTGGCGGATGCCTTTTATGATTTGCTCCGCCTAGCATCCTGCTCGGTGGCAGCGGTAACAGTTGCTCAGTGCTGGCTATAGCTTCCCTTCAAGGGTAAACTCCTTTTTGGGGATGACCTTGAGAAGCTCGTAAAAGATCTGGGGGAAGTTCCCCCCCCAATGCCTTCTGGAGGAGAGGCCCCGGGCTGCATTTCGTTGCTCTGCCACAGGAACTCCTTTTTCCTCAAATTCCAGTGCTTGGTTTTGTAATGCCTATCATTATCGGTCCAATCTGTGGCCTCGGCCAGGCCGGGAGTTAAGTCCCAGCCTTTTCGAGGCTACTGTTGTAACAAGGACATGTACTCTGCCTCAACGAAGTTCTCCGGCACTGGACGTGCCCCTCGCTGACAGCCCTGTTGCCCTCTCTGGGATGCCACCGGTAGGTGGGCAACCATCCTTTTCTCTGGAGCATGGGCCAAGATTACTACAGGCTGGTGGGTACTCGATGTCCACCATGGCTATGTCCTCAACTGTGCCGCTCCCATTCGAGATGCCTTTCCCCTTGTGGATCTGTAACCAAGTAGGCTGCAGTGCGAGCCACTTTTCAGCACCTCTTACATCTGTAGGCCATTGTTCCAGTCCCTCCATCTGAAAGAGCCATCTACTTTGTCATTCCAAAAAAGGGTGGGTCCTTCCGGCTGATTCTCGATCTCAAGGGCGTCAATCACTCCGTTCACATTCCACTTTTTTGGATGGAAACTCTCCACTCTTTCATCCAAGTGGTGCGTACAGGAGAGTTCCTAGCCACCCTCGACCTGGCAGAGGCTTACTTTCATATCCCTATCTGACAAGGCCAGCAGCGTTTCCTCCATTTCGCCATTATGGGGGAACATTACCAGTTCTGTGCGCTGCCTTTTGACCTTGCCACAGCACCATGCACCTATTCCAAGGTCATGGTGGTTGTTGCTGCCATCCTTCGGAAACAGGGAGTTTGAGTCCATTCATACTTGGATGACTGGCTCATCCGAGCAAAGACCCATGAAGAGACTCAGGAGTCTGTCTCCCGGGTGGTCACGCTGCTCGAGAACCTAGGCTGGGTAGTCAATCAGGCCAAGAGTATGCTTCTCACCTCTCAGTCCCTCGACTTCCTCGGTGCAAGATTTGACACCTGCATAGGGGAGGGTATTCCTCACAGCTGACCGTTTCCACAAATGTTCAGAACAGCTCCGTCTTTTTCTCTCGCAGGCACGGCTCCAAGCCTGGGATTATCTCTAGATTTTGAGGGCCATGGCAGCCACGATTGAGATGGTGCTGTGGGCACAGGCGCACATGAGGCCCCTATAGCACTCTCTCCTATTACGTTGGTCTCACCTATTTCAACAGTTTGAGGTCTGTCTGCAACTCCTCGATGAGTGTGCCAGGATCTTCAATGGTGGCTGACTCTACTCCATCACCTGTGGGGCGTACCTTTGGATGTCCTGCACTGGGCCCTCCTCACAACTGGTGCCAGCCTGTCTGGATGGGGAGCTCATTGCCACAACCGGGTAGCCCAGGGCATGTGGCATTCTCAGGAAGCATGGTGGCCTTCAATCATTTTGAAGCTCGGGCAGTCCGCCTTGCTTTATTGCAGTTTAAGCCTCTGCTTCAGGGGCAAGCAGTTTGCATCCTCTGCGACAATGCAACAACAGTTTCTTACCTCAACTGCCAGGGAAGCACCAAGTGTATTGGGGTAGCCAGAGAGATGTCTCTCCTCCTGCCTTGGGTAGAGACCAACTTACAGGCGTTGTCCGCCCAACACATAGTGGGGATAGAAAACATTCAGGCGGATTTTCTCAGTCAACACATGATCGACCCCAGTGAATGGGAGCTAGCCACGTGGGCATTCTCCAAAATTGTGAAATGGTGGGGTTCACCGACCCTAGACCTTATGATCACAGCGGCAAACTTGAAAGCACCCGCCTTCTTCAGTCACCACCGGGAACCTGGCTCCCATGGACTAAATGGGCTTGTGAAGCCTTGGCCGAGCAACCAGCTTATCTGTCCCCTTCTTGGGTGATGATAGGGTGGTTGCTCTGCCGCATTGAGAGTTATCCAGGATCAGTGGTTCTCGTGGCCCCCGACTGGCCTCGCTGACCCTGGTATGCCAACTTGATTTGCCTCCTGGCGGCTCCTCCTCCTCTTTCACTCACTCGTGGGCTCTTGTGCCAGGGGCCCATGCTGATGGACAATGGAGTGGAGGAGTGGCCTAGTGGTTGGGGCAAGGTACTTCGGGCCGGAAGGTCGGGGGTTCAAATCCCATTAGAGGACAGCAATCTTGGGCCGGAAGGACTGGGGTTTCTAGTCCCACAGGTGCTCCTTGTGGTCTTGGGCAAGCCACTTAACCCTCCATAGCCCATGTTCCCTGTAAAATAGTTCTCTGTGTGCTGTGCTTTCCTGTCTAATCAATGTGTTTATACCTCAAAAAAAATTTCCTGTCATGATTTGACAATTTCCAATCTGTAATTAAACCGCTGCTGATCGCTGGAAGTAGCGGTATACAAATGTATACTAAATAAAATAAAAAATAAAATAAAATCCAGCTCCTTACTCACTTACGGCTTGGCTCTTGAAAGGAAGCTTTAGTGAAGAAAGAATACTCTGCCAAGGTCGTTTCAACCCTTCTAAAGGCCTGGTGCCCTTCCATCTCCTTGGTGTATGCCGGGTCTGGTGCCTGTTTGAGGCAAGGTGCTCTCATTGTCGAGTCTCACCATGGCGCTCTTCCATTCCTGATATCCTCGACTTTCTGCAGGATGGGTTCGATAAGTGGTTGGTGCTCAACTCCGTGCACATGCAGGTCGCGGCACTTACATGTTTCTGTGGGTCCATTGCTGGCCACTCCATGGTTTTACATGTGGATGACAGCCACTTTCTCAGGGGTGTGCGCTCCCTGCGCCCTCCACTGTGCCCAGTCGTTCCCTCCTGGGATATTTCCCTGCTTCTTAGGAATTCATGTGGCCCCCTTTTTAGCCCCTTAAAGACATTACCCTCCTCAACCTTTCATTTAAAACGGCATTCTTAGTAGCCATTACATCAGCATGACAGGTGTCCAAGCTTCAGGCCCTATCATGTCGACCTCCTTATCTCACAATGTCTAAGGATGGGGTCTCCTTGTAGACTGTTCCCTCCTTTCTGCCTAAAGTCATTTTGTCATTTTACCTCAACCAGGGCATTTCTCTGCCTGTCTTCCCCAAGGAGATGTATGTTGGCGCTGAGACCAGCCTTCAAGCCGTGCATGTCTGCCAGGTGTTGCACCATTATTTCTGCATAACAAAGTCACTTCACAAGACCAACTGGCTCTTTGTGCTCTTCGCAGGACACCACCAAGGTCTAGCGGCATCCAAAGCCACTATTGCCTGGTGGATCAAGCGAGATATTGAATCTGCTTATATTTTACAGGGCGACCAGTGCCTTCTGGCCTCCACACTCACTCCACACACACGAAAGCCACCTCTTGGGCAGAGCGGTCCCAGGTGGCTCTGCTAGACATCTGTCGGGATGCTACCTGGTCAACCTTGTTGACCTTTGCCCATCACTACTGCCTCAATATTCAGGCACATGACTTGGCCCATTTTGGGACTTGAATACTCATGGCAGCTGTCTCTTCCTGCCCAGTGCTTGACTAACTTGGGTACTACCCACTTGTGTGGACTGGTCTAGCAGGATGAGGTGGAAGGAGATATTTCACTTACTGTTAATTTCCTTTCCTGGAATCCTGCTAGACCAGTCCACGTCCCAGCCATGCCGATTCGAAGTTGCCATCAGAAAAGAGTCTGGTTCATCAAACCTCTGCTTGAGTGGTTCGTTTGTCAGTGCGGCATTGCTGTCTGCTCTTGCCCTACCTTTGGGCATTTGATGTACATATATTCGTATCTGTTTCTATAAGTACATGAGTTCCATTGCATTCGGTATCCTTTGCTTTCTCAGGAGAATACTGAAGGCAACCCCTAAGGCTAGAGATATATGTCCCAGGGGGTGTTCCCAGAAGTCTTTGATACTTTCTCTGTCTCTAACATCTGCTAGCAGGGGAGCGTGATCCACTTATGTGGACTGGTCTAGCAGGATTCCAGGAAAGGAAATTAACGGTAAGTGAAATTTCTCCATTTCCAATCTCAGCTTCTCAGTCCCTTTCCAATCCAGCCCTCCCTCATCCAGCATCAGCCACTTTCCAGTCCCAGTCTCCTCCACCCTCAGCATCAATCCCAGCCAGTCATCTCTTCTCTTCAACTCTCTGCCCCTCTCGCCACAAGGAATTCACATGCTGGCACTGTGGAATTTTTATCATGCAAAAATACTTTTATCTTTCTTTTTGCATGATAAAAATGCTGTGGAGCCAGCAGTTGAGTACAGCACAACTGTGGAAGCAAAAGCAAATGCTCCTGCAGCTGTGTTAAACATTAATGCAGCCATTGCTATGGAGGCAGGTGACAGGCTGGAAGTGAGTCAGTGAGTTAGGCTTCATGTACCCCTACTTTGGTGTGCCACAAACTAGTGTCTCACTGGTTTGCCTCTTAAGCTGGCCCTGATTTCATGTAGAATGGGAGGGAGTGGGTGGTGGGACCAAACATGCCTGGCTGGCTTAATAGCCTCCCTTTTGTGGCCTGAATGAAGTCTGCATCTGTCATATGCATGTGAGCAGGTCCTCAGCAACTTTGCACATTGGCCATATGCTTGCTGTTTGCAGTATTACTGATTACAGGATTTGCAGGACTCTGATGTGGCATTTGGAAAGTATGGAGTGTGGGTATGTGTGTTGGTGTGCACGCGTTCTCTAGCAGGCTACAGGAGGCGCTCTTATAGTTAGAATGTGTTGCTGAGAACCCCATTGGTGTCATCCTTGAGCTAGCAGGTGTCCTAATAGGGGTTGCGGTAGATGTGGAGGACAAAGTTTTTGACATATCTAGACAGAGCCATTAGGATCCTTTCCCATGCCCTCCATATTGCAGTGTGGGGTGACCTCTGACCCCGGGGCCATAGAGTCTGTTGTTAGAGAGCATGAGAAGCACCAGTTGGCTGCTCTCCACATCCAAGAAGTTGTGCTCCTTCCTGGTTGCTATGTCAGTGCTCTCTAAGATGTGATCCTCTAGTGTGCAGGGACCAGAAACATGTCTACATGCTTCTCCAGGAAATTGCACCTCTTTCATGATTTAGGTAACCTTCCTTTTTTTGAAGGGCCTGTAGTGTACATCTAGTTTTATTACTTTATATACAAATTAGAATAACATTTACTGCTAATTGCAGTTTATTTTCCATTTTAATTGCCCATCCTTTCATTGTCTCTAATACTGCTATGTTATTCTTTTTTTGATATACCGCATATCTACAAAAACCTATGCGGTTTACATTAACAGTATCCTAAAATCAAGGAAAAGAACACCATAATAAAAACAGGAAAGATATAGCATAAAAGAATATAGATGCCAAGGTTAAAACACAACAGAGGAACTGAGGTAGTATACAGATTGTATTAAAGGTTAATAACCATGACCCCTCTCACGCTTGTCCCTACCGTGGTGGGATAAATAGATTAGTGCATACAGATGGATGCTTACACTGGATTCCCACTATCAGAATTCCTTTCCTGCAGTCTAGGATCCAGTTGACTTTTTTAACCGTTTCTATTCATCAACTTTTTTCTTTAATTTGAAGTTATTAGAAATCATGACACATAGGCACTTCTCCACAATGATGCTAAAACTGCTGTGCTAGGCTTAGCAAGTACCAGTAACTAATTCATTTATGAAATTTATAAACAAATTCCCAGATAACCATACTAGACTGTTATCATTTGTCATCACCTCTGTTTCTACTCAAGATCTTTTCTCAGTACAGAAATTAGTTTAGGAAATCATTTGACCTGTGAATTCCTGTTATGTTACAATGTCTCATGTGACAGGATAACCCAGCGCTATCCCTTAATGGGTAAACCCTTCATAAGGGAGGACGATTTGTCACAAAGTGCCTTTGGTTCATCCTGGATTTTCTAAAGGGGAATCTACTAAGTTTTTAACTTCATTTTTTTGGGGGGAAGAATATCATGAAAAATTTACAATGACTGCCTCACTGTTTTTTGCATTTCTTTGTCTTATTCAAAGAACACTTCAACAGGGTAATGTATTTTTATACCCAGTTAGTGTGAATGTGCTGAAAAGCAAGCTGCCTTTAAGCTTATTTGAAATCACGTGTTTGATATATTGTGAAATTTTCTGTCTAGAGGAAAAGAGGGAGAAAAAGAAATATAGCTTCATGTATTTAGTTATTGCATGTCAATATTGCATTATGATTGATCGCCAGGTTTAGATTTTCCAGGAAGAACTTAATTTGCAAGCTATTAGATAAATCGGTGGGTAGGAAGTCTGTGAAAAGTTTCATTCAGTCCACACATGTTAAAAAGAAACTCAGGAAAGAACAGTAAGTTGTGATTATGAGGTTGTTTTGATAATTTCAGAGCATTGTTGTTCTAATGTGAAGACTGACATTTAGGATCGGAGCGTTAATGTGTTTTTCTAATGGAAGCAGTTTGCATGCTATCATGTCGTTCACTATTTCACTTGGTTTGATGCTAAATCAAGTCTGTGCTGTTTCTTTATGATGTGAAGTAATTAAGAAATCCCATTCTCGGTCAAACTGTCATTTGTAAATGCTTCACAATCCTCGGTGAAATTTGACGATTTTACTCCAGCACTATCTGAAAGTCACAGATCTTGGCTATCATGTGTTCGTTCCAGCTCTGTGTTCTCAACAGTGTAAGTTTTAGGATAGCACTGTCCCCAAATCCCAATAACTTTAATGTAAAATTTTGTGAAGATTTTGAAACTTTGGTAGCATGATACGTCATTCAGTCTTTTGAAAATATTCTGTATTTGAATACTATATCTCAGCAAACATCACCTTACCATTTCCAGGTTGTTTGGGTTTGCTATAGACTGCCAGTTTTACAAAAGGTGTGACTGGAAAATGACAGGAACCGAAATACATTTAATTGCAGAAACTGGAGAATTTGCAAAGCAGGATACCTTTTTATATTTTTTATAATTCCATGATATCTTGTGTACACAGTTAACAAATTCTACTAGCACCATGAAAATATTCCTAAAGAGGTTGTGGGTATGTTTACTAAAGTGTGCTATCAGCTAGTGTGGGGTTTACTGTGGGCTAATCACCCCGCACTGACCCTTATGCAGGGCAGCGTGGTAGAAGTCCCATGCTAACTGCTTGGTGTGGGATGGAGTGGTGACAGGCTGGGTTAGCAGCGGCGTGTGGGCTTTGAGGGCAGAGCATGAGCATCAGTAGTGAACGCTAACTGCAATTGTTGGCAGTACCATAGGTGCACCTACTGCTTCCTCAGTGGGTGCGGTTAGTGCACTCGCATTAGGGGTGCTTGCTAATTAGCATGGTGAGGTGTGTCTCCCTGTGGTAATTGCAAGGGACACGCTAGGCATGCCACCTCCTGCGCTAATGTTTAGGATTTAGCAAACATGCTCCGTAATGTTCTCTTTCTGTCCAATATAGCAAATCTACACAAAGAAAACACTGTGTGTTATGTTGTGTGGAGTCCTTCAAGTAAAGGTGCTGTGCTAAATGCTTTTATTATTGTACTATTATATTTTGCAAACACTAATAATAAGGCATACAGTGGACTGCAGTACATAACACTGATGGGTGAAGGACGCATTCCAGTTGGAGTTCACAGACTTCATATTTGCTATGAAAGTCAACCTAGAAAGTAGAGCAAAAAAGTCACATGATGACATGACTGCATTGTTGCTTACCGGGTAAGTTATTCCCTTACTGTGAACACTTCTGGCTTTGGTTCATATACAGTATATGTGGTTCAGAAACTGCCACAGCTGATTGAAATGAATGGTGATTTTCAGTGGGCCCTAAATTTTGTTTTGATTATGTGCCTTATAGAAACTATTATCTGAAATATTTTTAATTTAATTTATGAGCAGGAAATGTCATTTTATGGCCCTGTCTATCTCTTTTTTTAACTGATTCCTCATACTTTCAGCTTGGAATCTGGAGCCATGAGCTTTAATTTGCAACTACCTGGGGATTTTGCCCCCTATTTATATCTGCTTCCCTTCCCTTACAGCTAGTCCTTTGCAAGGACAGTTCATGCCCCAGGGCTGCTTTCAGAGGGACAGAGGCACCAATGAGTATGATCAGTGGCACCCCTGATATATCGGTAGCAGAGGCATTAAGACCAGAAGGCATATTGCCTTCTCCCCCATGGACATCAGTGACATAGCTATTGAGGGTGTACAACATCTAGTGAAGGACTATGGATCCAGCAGAGGGCTGCTACTATGCCAGGATGTGTATGAATCAGGCATGGTAGGAAAGCAAAATAGAAATGGGGTTGAGCTTAGCAGAAACAAAGATAAGAGAGCAACATGTGGATGTCACAGTCAGCATCTCCCCCCCAGTCAGTGGGGCTCAACAATGCATGACAGTCCACCACCTCTTATGCTAAGTAGCAGGGTACTGGCACACCTACAATATGCTGCAGCTGCAATGGTTCACTCCTAAAGTGATTTGGCTGAAGAGGTACATATAGCAGGGTATTCAGGGGGCTAAAAGCAGAGATGTACATGATTGTAAATGATATAGGTAACAAAGGTCATAGTCCATTTTATATCATAATGTTATGAGGCCAAACATGGCAATATAAAACTCCCCCATTCCGCATGTCATCCCCATCATTGTCATAGCCCAGTATCAGGCTGCTTTGAGTTGCTTTGAAAGGGAGGAATCCCACAGGGAAGCTACGACATCTGATGGTCTTGCCTGTCTAGGCAACCTACTCTCAGCCCCTTGATCGCTAACTTATTCATGGGTTTTTTGAGGCAAAATGGATTCGGGGATCCCTCTTTGCTTCTTGCATCAGTCTTTGGTGCCGCTTTATAGATGACGTGTTTGTTTTATGGAGTGGCACCACAAGCACCTTTTGCAATTTTATGGTATGGTTGAACAATTGCGATAAAAACATTCAGTTTACGAGTACTTGTAATGTTGGTGAGATTGTGTTTCTGGATGTGTTCATTCGTAAGGGTGTTTATGGAATACGTCTGTTCATAGGAAACCAACACACAGAAATACATTGGAGCATTTGGTTGTAATGTCATTACCGTAGCTCCTTATAAGTCTGAGACCTGAGTTTCACTCTTTTATTGAAAAACAAAGAAAACTTTAAAAAAAATATATAAAGTTAGGAAGTTTAAGACTAACTTCAAAAAATTCTTGTATTGTTGGAGTAATTGGGATATTTGTGGCTCAACTGTAATATTACTCTGAAGAATAAGGACCAACTTTGATTGTCAAGAACTGGAGATGTGGCAGCAGGATGAGACAGGAGCCAGTGTATGCAGGTGGTATCATGGCAAGCAGGCAGGCAGCCGTAGTGACAGACTTGAGGGAAGAAAGAAACATGCATATATATGACACCTCCTTTCTGCCCGCACAGATGGTTCCATGTCCTGAATAAGGTGGAGGTGCTGAGGGTGTCCTTTGAACTACACATGCAGCAAGGTGTTCAAGCACCAGTGACAACACAGAGGGGGTTATTCTGTGGCACGAAGTACTTGCTTTCCCCTCCCGTTTAACGTCTCAGCCGGTTGTGTGGGGAAGTTAGACGGGGATGGAGAAGGTGCGGCATGGGGCGGTGAGTGGGTAGGCAGTGGGCGGTTGCTGGCCCTGGATGTACAGGGCTGATTCTAATGTCAGCCCCGTATGTCCAGGGTCGGTGAAATGTCTGGGGAGGTTATTCCACCCCCTGGGTGGCGTAACCTCCCTGGATGTTTGTTCTGTTCAGCTCTTAGGCGCGGATGGGTCTGAGTGGGCAGGTGTTAGGAGGCCGTGGGGGCTGTGGGGAATGAACTCTATTTCGTGGCAGCCGGCATCGCGACCTTGAAATGGAGCATCTGAAGGGAAGTGTTTCTCTGGGACAACATGCCAAACTTGCGCTGACTTCCTTGCACATGTGTTTGGCTTGCTCTCCCAGTTTAACGCTGACATTTTGCACTGAAGATTTACGTGTGTCTCATTTGCATATGTGCCCCTTTCTATATGCCGGTGCTGAAGTTGCTACATAGGCACATTCATAGCTAATAGTGCGTGACTTCAATGCCAGCTTTCTGAATTGGGCCCCTTGATTTGCAGCTTTGTTGTGCTTGTGTGCATCAGTGATGCTGAGAGCTAAGTTATTGGTAGTTTCCTTATCATCCCTCCATGACATCAACATACATGGGCAGCTGGTAGCATCACCCAGCCCCCAGTATTTTAGTCTCCAAGCAGCTGGAGAGATGCTGACTCCTTTAGATGGGACTCACTGAAGGGACAATTAGGAGTAGGTTTGCTCAGTTGCATAGCTGAAATTGGCCTTGGATTAGGAGGAGAGGGTGAAACCCTGCTAGTAGGTACCCTTCCTCTTCATTTACACACAGTTTTGTGAATGCTTAAAAAAAAAGAGTCCAGGTATACAGTTACTATAGGGCAGCAGCACAGGTAATTTCTGGCTGGAAGAGCAGGAGAAGGAGTGCAAATGGCAGAGCCTCCAATTTGACTGGGAGGAGGTCTCACAGCATCACCCATTGCCCTGGTGGCTCCTGAACCCATCAGCGGGTGAGGAGCTGCGTATTCTGGAGGAACCAGCTTTATTTTCCTCTGGGGGTTCTTGCTGCTGCCTATGAGTGAGGCTGAACAGTCGGCTGGGCTCTGAGCGATGCAGCGACCACTGAACAGGCATATGACACTGGGTCGATGCAGTCTGATGAGCCTCAGGACCAGGAAGCTGGAACAGTTTTGTGGGATGAAGCATCAGATCTAGGAAGGCAAAATTCCACAAGAGGGGGAGATGTGGCTTGTGTGGGTCTTCTGGCAAGAGGAGCTAGCCAACATTGATTTCCCACTCATCGAGAAAGAGGAAGAGCCACTGGAAGATTCGTTGTTCCAAGCTGTTAGAAAACTGCAGACCTTATTCCCACTGCATTGGGTGATCAAGCAGATGATTCAAGATGAGTGGAATGTGTCAGAGGCTGGCCTAAGGGAGATGCAGACCATTGCGTGCCTCTACCCCCTTCCAGAGCATGAGAAGGACCTGTTCCATGCACCTAAGGTGGATGTGGCAGTCTCAGCAGTAACCAAGAAAACAATCATTCTAGTGGAAGGCAGTGCGGCCCTCAAGGATGTTCAAGATAGAAATTTGGTAACCCTGCTGAAGCAGGCATTTGATATCAATGCCATGTCCTTGCAAGCCTCGGTATATGGTGCCTTCATAGCCAGGGCATGTTTACATTGGGTTCAAGGACTTCTGGAAGAGTCAGAGGGTTAGGGTCCTCCTCCACCAGAAGCTGCCAAGTTGGAGTCTGGTGTGACTTACATGGCGGATGCCTTTTATGATCTCATTAGGTGTCTGTCTAAGAGTATGGCGGTGGTAGTTCTGTGCACTGTTATTTGTAGCTTAGGAATTGGTTGGCCGATGTATCCTCCAAATCCTGCTTGAGCAGGCTCCTGTTTAAGGGAAAGCTCTTGTTTGGTGAGGTGTTAGAGAAGCTGGTGAAGGATTTAGGGGAATCAAAGGGAGGTAGACTCCCAGAAGATAAGCAGAAGATGGTGCGCTTGGTAACACCAGGACACAGCCAGTCTTGGGACTTTTGCCAGTTCTGAGTGGTGCGCTTTGCACCTTACCAGAGGGGGTTCTTCACATTGAAGGGGCAGTTCTTTTGAGGTTTTTGCAGAACAGGAAGATGTTTTTACTCCTCCTCCTCTTCGGCAAACAAGAAATTGCAATGAAGTGATGGGGGCTCAGGAGGGGTTCTTCCCATAGGGGAAAGGCTGTGGGATTTCTACCCCACCTGAGCCTAAGTGACCTTCGACCAGTGGGTGCTGGAGGTCATTAAAGAAGGATATATGCTTAGGGAAGTTTTCCTCTGGTTACCCTGCAAGGTGCTTCGTAAAGTCAAGGTGGTGCGGGACACCCTGGAGCAGTTTCAGGCACTAGGGGCCGTCACAAAAGTGCCACAAAGTCAATGTTGCTCGGGTCAATACTCTATCTATTTTGTGGTACCCAAAAAGGAAGGCTCCTTCAGACTGAATTTGGATCTCAAGAACATGAATCGCTTTGTCAGGGTGCCTCGGTTTCAAATGGAAATGCTACAGTTGGTGATCATGACTGTCAGGGAAGGCAAGTTCCTCACCACCCTGGATCTCAAGAAGGCGTACCTGCATGTTCCCATTTGGCCAGAACACCAGTGGTTCCTAAGGTCCATGGTGCCCATGGGACACTTTCAGTTCACCCCATTGCCATTTGGCCTTGTGACCACTCCCCGAACCTTCACCAAGATCATGGTGGTGGCTGCTGCCACCCTGCGGCAGGAGAACATCCTATTGCACTTGTATCGCAATGATTGGTTAGTCCGAGCAAAGTCCAGAGATGAGAGCAAGAGGGCCAACACCTGGTTGGTCAAATTCCTACAGAATCTCGGCTGGGTAATCAGTATGACCAAGAGCAACCTGCAACCACCATAAGAGTTGATATACCTGAGTGTCCAGTTCTGAACACGAGAGGGCAAGGTCTCCTTGCTGACTGATCGGATGCATAAGCTGCAGCAGCAGGTCAGATTTTTCCTCCAGACGAAGTCTCCGATGGCCTGGCATTACCTGCAGATGTTGGGGTCATAGAGTTGGTCTCATGGGCATGAGTTTATATGAGGCCCCTGCAGAGGGCACCATTAATAAGAGGGTTGGCACAACATCATCCATTGGAGAGATGGCTTCCCTACTCGGCGGCGGTCAAGGTGGCCCTCCAGTGATGGCTGAGACCAGAGAAGTTGTCAGTGGGGATGTCGCTGGAAGCACCCTGTTGGATCTTCTGATGACAGATGCCAGTCTGTGAGGTTAGGAGTGCACTGTGAGTCTCAGTGCAAGGAAGCTGGTCACTGGAAAAGTCTATCTGGTCCATCAACCGGTTGTTGATGCGAGCAGTGTTTTTGGCCCTCCAGAGGTTCGGCAGCCTCCTTCAGGGAAAGTTGTTGAGAGTATTCTAGGATATTGCCGCCACGGTGGCCTACATCAACTGTCAAGCAGCTGGAAAATGAGGCCCATTGCTGGCATGGGCAGAGAACAATCTACAAGCTTTGTCGATGGCGCATGTGGTTGGCAAGGAAAATGTAGCAGCCGACTATCTCAGCCGGGTGCGAGTGGATCCTGGTGAGTGGTTGCTCAACGAGGAAGTGTTTGCGCAGGTAGTGTGCCATTGGGGTTCACTGATCATGGATCTCATGGCGACCTTCAAGTCTGCAAAGGCAAGTTGTTTCTACAGCAGATGCAGAGAGTGGATGTTGGAAGGCCTCAATTCGCTAGCGCAGCATTGGCCAAGGACCAGTCTGCTCTATGTGTTTCCCCCATGAGCCCTGATATATCGGGTGGTGAAGCAGATCGAGATGCATGGAGTGCTGGTTATCCTGATTACTCCTGATTGGCCATCTGGTAAACCATGTGAATGCCTTTTGAATATCAGACCCATTAGGTATAGTTGTATCAGTACACATATACCTAGCAACTTTAAGTAAACAATTTACAGCCAATAGTTTAACAAAACCTTCAAAATAAGATGCAGATAGCAGACCAGCAGAGAGATGGGGGCTATCCAGTCTTTTGCATTGAGTGTCACAAGTACAATTTTCTCCAAGTTGATGAGGGGTCGTACATGTGCACTCGATGCAAGGAGCTCTTTGCCCTTGGAACAAATCCAATCTCTGGAGGCTACAGCAGCAGACTTGGAGGACATAAGGAAGACAGAGAGATATATAGATGAGACTTACAGGGACATAGTACTGAAGTCCCACCTTCAGTCTGGCAGCCTCTCAGTTGCCATGGAGAAGAGGTCACATGAAAGGAGAGCATAACCTTGGTTGTGGCAGGAAGTGATCCTGTAACTAGGACCTATCCTCCAGGTGATGTAAATACCTCTCATACCATGGAGGTTCATACTGAGGAGGTTTCTTCTCTTGCACCGAGGAGATGCCCATGAGTGAAGGATGGCCATTATAGTTGGCGATTCTATCATTAGGCATGTAGATAGCTGGGTAGCTGGTGGATGTGAAGATCGCCTGGTATAGCATGCTTGCCTGGTGTGAAGGTAGCGGACCTCATGCGCCACCTAGACAAGATTTTAGATAGCGCTAGAGAGGAGTCTGATGTCTTGACACATGTTGGTACCAATGACATAGGAAAGCGTGGGAGGGAAATGCTTCCCATTCTATGCGCAGGACCCAAAATGCAGGCAGAGCTCTGGAGCCTCAATGCATGGATGAGATGATGCTGCAAGGACAAGGGTTTTGGATTTGTTAGGAAACGGGCAACATTCTGGGGAAAAAAGTGGATTTTCCAAAAGGATGGGCTCCACCTTAATAAGGATGGAACTAGGCTGCTGTTATTAACTTTTAAAAAGGCAATAGAGCAGTTGATAGTTGCCCAAGAGCATATGGTTTGGAAGGATATATCCTTGAAGGATACTGGCAAAAGAGGGAACTTAGGGCATCCCAACAGAGGTTGCCATAACGATAAGAGTATCCCAGATGCCCTTAAATATAGAGCAGATAGAGCTGAAAATTTCAAGTTACCCCTATCAACTGATAATCAGATTAATATGAATAAAATACAACCTCTAAAATGCTTGTATGTGAATGCTAGAAGTATATAAAATAAGATGGGAGAGCTAGAATATATAGCATTAAATGAAAGGTTAGATATAATTGGCATCTCAGAGACCTGGTGAAAGGAGGACAACCAATGGGACACTGTCAAATTGGTGGAGGGGTTACGCTCTATGGGCCCGATTCTAAGAGGAAGATAGCAGGACAGCATGTCCCACTGGGACGTGCTACCCTGCTATCCGCCTTGCCGCTATTCCGCCTCTATTACCCCTGTATGCACAGAGCTGCTGTGCGTGCTGCGGGGGATGGATGCATGATGAGGGCGGAAAGTGTGTGGAGCATGGGCGGACTGACCCCTGGATTACAGGGCTGATTCCACTGATGGCCCTGTACATCCGGGGAACACCGGATGGGACGCCCTGCTTATTCCAGCTCTGAGGTGGAGTAAGTGCGGGGTGCCCTCCGATCTTGTTTGGCAGCCTTCCTGGAGCCCATCAGTCATACCCCACTCAGAGCAGCAGGCAGCACAGGGGCATGCCAGGACATCTTCGGGCCCGATTCTGAATGCTACTTTCATGTTTCAGAATCTGGTCCAAACAGGCCTATCCTGCTCGTGATCACCTGCACATGCCCCTTCCTGAATCAGTCTCCATGTTAGAGAGGGCATTGAGTCACACAAGATAAAGTTTTGCAGGAAACAAAATACACTATAGAATCTCTATGGATAGAAATCCATTGTAAGAAGGGGAAGGCAATGGCAGTGGGAGTATACTACTGACTGCCTAGCCAGAATGAACAGATGGATGATGAAATGCTAAAAGAAATCAGGGAAGCTAACAGAAGTTACACTACAATAATAATGGGTGATTTCAATTACCCTGGTATTGACTGGGTCGGTGTCACAGCAGAACATGCTATGGAGAAAAAGTTTCTAGATGAACTAAAAGACTGCTTCTTGGAGTAGCTGGTTCATGAACTGACAAGAGAGGAAGCAATTTTGGACCTAGTTCTTAGTGGAACACAGGATCTAGTGCAAGAGAGAAGTTTGTTGGGGCAACTTGGCAATAGTGATCATAGCATGATCACATTTGATTTAATGAATGGAAGAAGGATGGCAAGGAAATTCACAGTACTACCTTTAAACTTTCTAAAGGGAGACTATGATAAAATGAGGAAAATAGTTAATAAACAACTAAAATGAGCAGTTCCAAAGGTTAAAGATTTACATCAAACAAGGATGTTTTTTAAAAATACTATCTTGGAAGTAGAAGGAAGGCCAAAAAACTGTCAGCATGGTTTAAAGACAAGATCAGAGAGGCTATTGTAGCCATAAAAGCATTTTTCAGGAAATGAAAAAAGGAGCCAAATGATGAAAACAGGAAACAACCTAAGCATTAGCAAGTTAAACACTAGACATTGATAAGGCAAGCAAAGAAAGAATTTGAAAAAAAAAAAGCTTTCTGTGGAAGCAAAAATGCATAATAAAACCTTTTTCAAGTACATTCATAGCAAAAACTTGTGAGTCAGTTGGACCATTGGATGATAGAGGGATAAAAGGGGCATTAAGGGAAGACAAGGCCATAGTGGAGAGACTGAATGAATTCTTTGCTTCGGTCTTTACTGAAGAAGATATAAGGAAGTTACCCTTGCCTGAAATGGTATTTAAAGGTGATGTATCAGAAGAACTTAAAAATATCAATAAACTGGGAAGATGTACTATAATTATTTGATAAATTGAAGAGTAGCAAATCACCTGGACTGGATGGTATACATCTGAGTGTGTTAAAAGAACTGAATATGAGATTGCAGGCCTACTATTAGTAATCTATAAACTATCCTTAAAATCATCTGTAGTACTGGAAGATTGGAGAATGGTCTATGTAATGCCACTTTTTAAAAGAGTGATCGGAAAACTACAGACTGGTGAGCCTGACATCAGTTCTGGGCAAAATAGTAGAAACCATTATAAAGAATAAAATTACTGAACATATAGATAGTCATGGCTTAACAGAAGAAAGTCAACATGGATTAAGCCAAGGAAAATATTGTTTTGCTAATTTGTTATATTTTTTGGAAGGTGTGAATTAACAGGTAGATAAAGGTGAACCAGTCGATATAGTGTATCTGGATTTTCAGAAAGCCTTTGACATGGTCCCTCATGAGAAACTCTTGGCAATATTAAAAAGTCATGGGATAGGAGGCAGTATGCTACTGGGGATGAGGAACTGGTTAAAAGATAAAAAGCAGAGGGTAGGGCTAAATGGTTAATTTTCCCAATGAAGAAATATGAATAGTGGAGTACCCCAGGGATCTGTGCTGGGCCTGCTGCTTTTAACATATTCATAAAAAACCTAGAAATACGAATAACGAGTGAGGTGATCAAATTTGCAGATGACACTAAATTATTCAAAGTTGTTAAAGCACAAGAGGATTGTGAAAAACTGCAAGAGAACCTTGATAAATTGGAAGACTGGACGTCCAAATGGCAGATAAAATTTAATGTGGACAAGCACAAAGTTATGCACCTAGGAAGGAACAACCCAAACTATGGTTATACGATGCAAGTTTCCACATTAGGAACCACCACCCAGGAAAAAGATTTAGGCGTCATCATGGATAATACGTTGCAACCCTCTGCTCAATATGCAGCGGCAGCCAAGAAAGAAAATAGAATGCTAGGAATCATAAGGGAAGGAATGGAGAATAAAACAAAGAATATTGTAATAGCCCTGTATCGTTCCATGGTGCAACGACACCTTGAATACTGTGTGCAGTTCTGGTCTTCATATCTTAAAAAGGATATAGCAGAATTAGAAAATGTACAGAGAAGAGCCACCAAAATGGTAAAGGGGATGGAAGGATACCCCTATGAGGAAAGGCTTAAAAGGTTAGGGCTCTTCAATTTGGAAAAGCGACAGCTGAGGGGGATGTGATAGAAGTCTATAAATTAATGAATGGAGTGGAATGGGTAAATGTAGATTGGTTGTTTACGCCATCGAAATGTAAAAAGACTAGGGACATGCAGTAAAGCTACAGTGTAACCCATGTAAGAGTAATGGGAGAAATTTTTTTCACTCAGTGCATACAATGAAGCTACAATGTAACCCTTTTAAGACTTATAAGAGGAAATATTTTTTCACTCAATACGTAGTCAAACTCTGCAATTTGTTACCGGAGAATGTAATAAAGACTGTTAGTGTAGCAGGGTTTATAAAAGGTTTGGACATGTTCCTGGAAGAAAGTTCCATATACCATTTTAAAGAGGATCTGGGAAGTGCACTGCTTTCCCTGGGGCAAGCATTGTGGAACTTGCATACCTTTTTGGGAACCTTCCAGGTACTTGTAAGCTGGATTGGCCGATGCAGGAAACATGATACTGGGCTTGATGGCATTTCTTATGCTCTTAAAGTATGCATGTGCTTCACTTTATAAAATTGGCTCCAACTTTGTGCATGGCAATGTGCTTTGCCTATGCGGCTCTTTATAGAACTACCCTCTCATTGCTGATTTTCAGTGCTTAAAAAGCTAAATCTCATTGGCCCACCTCCATCCACACAAATAGGTGTCTAAGGGGTATGTTTACAAAGCAATGGTAGCGATATCGCACGGAGTCTGCTACTGCTGCTTTGTAAACATACCCCTAAATTTAGAATGTCAAAATCGGAATAGCTAGAAGATATTTAGGAAGGTTTTCAGCTGACAATCTAGCCTGACTACAAATTCAGCTAAAGGTAGTTACTGGCTACAATTATCTGGTTGTATTTGTCACTCAGGTGCTCTTTAAAATCGACTTCATGTGGCTTACTTTCGTTTAGTTCTAAATTGTATATAGCGCTTATGAACTTAAGCAGTGGTTTACAATTAAAAAGAAACATTTAAAAAACAGGAAAAAATGATGCCTCATTAAAACCATAAATCATGAAAGGAAAAATAAAAGATTACAATGCATCATTACAAAGATATTGAAAGTATAAAAGCAAAGGTTACAGTGCCATTATTAGAAAGACACAAATCATAAAAGGGAGGGTAAGAAGGATAGAAGAAAGACTATCTCTGAAGTATATCTGGCTCACCACCAAGGACTAAGGAGAAAAAATGGATCTTCAATTTGGATTTGAAGAGGGCATGGTTTGGTTCTCCTCAAATGAAGATGGAGAGAGTTTTGCAAAATGGGACCAAAACAGGAAAGGCTGTCACTGTCCCTTTGGTGGAGTCTAAGAAGCGATTGTATTGCTGTAGATAAAATTAATTGATTAATACAGTTTGAGTGGGTAGGTCATGCAGAGTAATGTGGAATGAGAAGAATACAGAAATAAAGTGGATTGTTTGTGTGCAAACAATCCCTCAGTTTGTTTTAGTTACCAACAAATGGGTCAGTTTTCAAAAGGATTTATGCAGTTGTTGGCAGACAATGACGATACAAATCCTCTATTTACAAAAGGTTACGGTGGTTATTTTAGAAGCCCCATTCATGATGTAAATGTGTATAAGCAGCTATATACATGTGTAAATCACATTCACATATAAATGGCCATTTCATACTAGATCCCATTTAGACATGGATGACTGTACCATGTCAAAAGGGCATAGGGGTATGTCAGAGGAGTGCTGGGGGCATGACTTAGACAAAACCAAAATCTACACATGTATTCCACATTTCATATAGGGAATGCACGCACAAGCCTGAAATTAGGAATATCCAGCTTTGTATCTGCTCCCCGATATGAACAGGCTTTTAGAAGTGTTAATTTCAGCCAGCCTTTGTGGAGGGGGTAAAGGGATATCCCCCTTAATCCCCTAATAATTATCCCCCTTCCAATTGAAATATAGTAACATAGTAACATAGTAAATGATGGCAGATAAAGACCAGTGTGGTCCATCTAGTCTGCCCAGTAAGATGGCAAGAGTAGGTGTATCTGCCGCTCCGTGCAGGCCACCCCCTCCCCATGTCTTTGTTTTAGGGGTGAACCCACCGCTCCGTGTAGGACACTCCTGTATGTTGAGAAATTAGTTAAGTTTATTTTGATTTTATCCTGTTGCTGTAAAGGGATCCACTGGTGAGAGGTCTTACGTGTGCACTAGGTGCAAGGAGCTCTCTGCTCTCAGGGAACGAGTCCGTTCTCTAGAGGCTAGAGTAGCAGACTTGGAAAACATAAGACAGACAGAGAGGTACATAGACGAGACCTACAGGGATATAGTCCTGAAGTCCCACCTCCAGTCTGGCAGCATCCCTGTTGCCATGGAGGAGAGAGGTCACGTGACAGGAGAGCATCACCCTGGTGTGGCAGGAAGTGATCCTGTAACTAGGACCTGTCCTACAGGTGATGTAAACCCCTCTCGCACCGAGGAGGTTTCTCCAGGGCCAAGTGCCCATGCGGGAAGGGTTAGGACAGCAGTTATAGTTGGTGATTCGATCATTAGGCATGTAGATAGCTGGGTGGCTGGTGGACGTGAGGATCGCCTGGTAACATGCCTGCCTGGTGCGAAGGTAGCGGACCTCACACGCCACCTAGATAAGGTCTTAGATAGTGCTGGGGAGGAGTCTGCTGTCTTGGTACATGTTGGTACCAATGACATAGGAAAATGTGGTAGGGAGGTTCTGGAAGCTAAATTTAGGCTTTTAGGTAGGAAGTTGAAATCCAGAACTTCCAGGGTAGCGTTCTCCGAAATGCTTCCCGTTCCACGCGCAGGACCCAATAGGCAGGCAGAGCTCCGGAGTCTCAATGCGTGGATGAGACAATGGTGCAGAGATGAGGGGTTCGGATTTGTTAGGAACTGGGGAACATTCTGGGGAAAGGAGGGGCTCTTCCGAAGGGATGGGCTTCACCTTAACCGGGATGGAACCAGGCTGCTGGCATTAACCTTTAAAAAGGAGATAGAGCAGCTTTTAAACTAGATAATAGGGGAAAGCCGACAGTCGCCCAGGAGCGCATGGTTCGGAAGAATGTATCCTTGAAGGATACTACAAAAAGCAGAGAGGTTCCAAAAAAGAGTAAAGTAGCCCAAATGCCCTCGAGTATGGAGCAGACAGAACTTAAAGATCCCAAATTACCCATGTCTACCAATAGCCAAATTAATATGAATAAAATACAGTCTCTAAAATGCTTGTATGCAAATGCTAGAAGTCTACAAAACAAGATGGGAGAGTTA
Source organism: Ichthyophis bannanicus (assembly GCA_033557465.1). Taxonomy (NCBI): domain Eukaryota; kingdom Metazoa; phylum Chordata; class Amphibia; order Gymnophiona; family Ichthyophiidae; genus Ichthyophis; species Ichthyophis bannanicus. Next base: position 420,622,224 of record CM066031.1, on the reverse strand, counting down.
GAATATATAGCACTAAACGAGAGGTTAGATATGATTGGAATATCAGAGACATGGTGGAAGGAGGACAACCAGTGGGACACTGTGATACCTGGGTACAAACTATATCGAAATGATAGAGCTGATCAAATTGGTGGAGGGGTTGCGCTCTATGTTAGAGAGGGCATTGAGTCAGAAAGGATTAAAGTTTTGCAAGAAACAAAATTTGCTGTAGAATCTCTATGGATTGAAATTCCATGTAAAAAGGGGAAGGCGATGGCAGTGGGGGTGTACTATCGTCCGCCTGGCCAGAATGAACAAATGGATGATGAAATGCTCAAAGAAATCAAGGAAGCTAGCAAAAGTTACAGTGCAGTAATAATAATGGGTGATTTCAATTACCCCGGCATCGATTGGGTCAGTGTCACAACAGGACATGCTAGGGAGATAAAGTTCCTAGATGAAATAAATGACTGCTTCTTGGAGCAGCTGGTTCATGAACCGACCAGAGGGGAAGCAATATTAGACCTAGTCCTTAGTGGAACACCAGATGTAGTGCAAGAGATAAGGGTGTTGGGGCCACTTGGCAATAGTGATCATAGCATGATCGCCTTTGATTTAATTAGTGGAGGAGGGATAGTAAGAAAATCCACAGTACTACCCTTTAACTTTCGAAAGGGAGACTATGATAGAATGAGGAAAACAGTTAAGAAAAAACTAAAAGGAGCAGTTGCAAAGGTTAAAGACGTACATCAAGCTTGCGTGTTGTTGAAAAATACTATCTTGGAAGCCCAGACCAGCTGTATTCCACGCTTTAAGAAAAGTGGAAGGAAGTCTAAAAAATTGCCAGCATGGTTTAAAGCTGAGGTCAGAGAGGCTGTTGTTGCCAAAAAAGCATCTTTCAAGAAATGGAAAAAAGAGCCAAATGATGAAACCTGGAAACAGCACAAGCACTGGCAAGTCAAATGCAAGGCATTGATAAGGCAGGCAAAGAGAGAATTTGAGAAGAAGCTTGCTGCGGAAGCAAAAACGCGAAATAAAGACCTTTTCAAGTACATTCGTAGCAAAAAACCCGTGAGAGAGTCAGTTGGTCCATTAGATGATAAAGGGGTTAAAGGAGCACTAAGAGGCGACAAGGCGATAGCGGAGAGACTGAATGAATTCTTTGCTTCGGTCTTTACTGAGGAAGATGTAGGGATGTTACCCACGACTGAAGTGGTATTTAAAGGTGTGGAAGAATTGAAGGAAATATCGATACATCGGGAAGATGTCTTACAACTATTAGATAAACTGAAGAGTAGAAAATCACCTGGGCCGGATGGTATACATCCAAGGGTGTTGAAAGAACTGAAATTTGAGATTGCAGACCTGCTATCAGTAATCTGTGAACTATCATTAAAATCATCTCTAATACCTGAGGATTGGAGGATCGCCAATGTAACACCAATTTTTAAAAAGGGTTCGAGGGGTGATCCGGGAAACTACAGACCGGTGAGCCTGACATCAGTACCGGGAAAAATGGTAGAAACCATCATAAAGAATAAAATTACTCAGCATATAGATAGTCATGACCTAATGGGAGACAGCCAACATGGCTTTAGACAAGGAAGATCTTGTCTTACTAATCTGTTATGTTTTTTTGAAGGAGTGAATAAACAGGTGGACAAAGGTGAGTCGGTTGATATTGTGTATCTGGACTTTCAGAAAGCCTTTGACAAGGTCCCTCATGAGAGACTTTTGGCAAAACTAAAGAGTCATGGGATAGGAGGCAGTGTACTACTGTGGATCAGGAACTGGTTAAAAGATAGAAAGCAGAGGGTAGGGCTAAATGGCCAATTTTCCCAATGGAGAAAGGTGAATAGTGGTGTACCCCAGGGATCTGTGCTGGGTCCGCTGCTTTTTGACATATTCATAAATGACCTGGAAAGTGGAATAACGAGTGAGGTTATCAAATTTGCTGATGACACAAAACTATTTAAAGTTGTTAAAACCCAGGAGGATTGTGGAAAATTGCAAGAGGATCTTGATAAATTGGAAGACTGGGCATCAAAATGGCAGATGAAATTTAATGTGGAGAAGTGCAAGATTATGCACCTAGGGAAGAACAACCCAAACTATGGTTACACGATGCAAGGTTCCACATTAGGAACCACCACCCAAGAAAAAGATTTAGGCGTCCTTGTGGATACCATGTTAAAACCCTCGGCCCAGTGTGCAGTGGCGGCCAAGAGAGCAAATAGAATGCTAGGTATGATAAGGAAAGGAATGGAAAATAAAACAAAAGATATTATAATGCCTCTATATCGTTCCATGGTGAGACCGCACCTTGAATATTGTGTGCAATTCTGGTCGCCGTATCTTAAAAAGGATATAGCGATTTTAGAAAAGGTTCAGAGAAGAGCCACCAAAATGGTAAAGGGGATGGAAGGCTACTCCTATGAAGAAAGGCTAAAAAGGTTGGGGCTCTTTAACCTGGAAAAGAGACGGCTGAGGGGAGATATGATAGAAGTCTATAAATTAATGAACGGAGTGGAACGGGTAAACGTAGATCGATTGTTTACCTTATCAGAATATAGAAAGACTAGGGGACATGCAATGAAGCTACAGGGTAAACTATTTTAGACTAATAAAAGAAAATATTTTTTCACTCAACGTGTAATCAAACTCTGGAATTTGTTACCGGAGGATGTAGTAAAGGCTGTTAGTGTAGCTGGGTTTAAAAAAGGTTTGGACAAGTTCCTGGAGGAAAGGTCCATAAACCATTATTAAGAAGGGACCCAGGATATCAATGCTTGAACCAATACAAGCATTGTGGAACCTGTGTCCCTTGGGGAAACTGCTAGGTACGTATGACCTAGATTGGCCACTGTTGGAAACAGAATACTGGGCTTGATGGACCTTGGTCTGACCCAGTATGGCATATCTTATGTTCTTATGTTCACTGTGTCTGTCCCATGCCATTTTGAATTCTGTCACTGTGTTTGCCCCCACCACTTCCATCGGGAGGGCGTTCCAAGCATCTACCACCCTTTCAGTGAAAAAGTATTTCCTGACTTTGCCTTTCAGTTTACCCCTTTGCAGCTTCATGTTATGCCCTCTAGTTTTACAGCTTCCCCGTCTTTGGAAGAGGTTTGTTATGAGGTAAAAATAGAGGCCTATATAGATGATTAAGAGTGGCTGCATGTCTAGGTTTGAAAAATGGCTGAGATACACATGCAAATGCTGACAGTTACACGTGTGTGTTATGAAATGCTGACTGATTTCCTGTTTCAATATTTCCTAGTGAAATGGCCCCTTCTGTTGATATGTGGGTAATAGTCTCCATGCATTCTTGCACTTTCTACAGTCCACAACCCGATTTCAACAATCACCTCCATTTTGAGGGGAGATAATGTTGATTTTACATCGGCCTCACATGTGCACACCCTCTCTTCTAAACTTGATATAGATTTGTAGACATTTTCACTTCCATATCCCTCCCACCACATAAATAGCCCAAAATGGGGTCACATTATCAGTGGATGGAGTCACAAAAACATGGCCATTTCCCCTTCTCTCTGGACTTTCACTGTGACCTGTGCCAAGTAGTGGCAATCACCAGTCAGCATGTGGCTTGTGAGCAGGTGAACATTCATAGGCCTATGCCCCCTCCTGGCTAAGCTTCCTCTTAGACTGGAAACCCATGCTGAGTACTGGGGTCTGTAAGCACACACTGCACACTGACACAAGGGGCCCTGTGCTGACTGCTGCTGCTGTTGCCACTATTGTTGGTATTGCCTTCCTGCTTTAGATGACTGGAGGGAGGGGAAGTGGGCTGCAGACCTCCTATTTTGATATTGTTATCATCTGGCATCTCGTGAATTTTTAATTGTTAAAATGGGGTCCTATGGCATAAAAGTTTGAAAATCACTGCTCTAAATATTTGCCTGACTGGTCCCCTACTGTCTATATAACTTGGGGGCAGAGGGAGGGCTGAGCCAAGGTTGGACTAAAAATTATCCATGTGGAGGGCAATTTTATAATAGGTCACCTAGGGTTGTAGGTTGGAAAGGTGCCTGTTTGAAGTTTATTTTATAAATACACATGGATGCCAAAGTGTCTTTATAGAATATTAAGGATAGACCATCAGAAATTGTGGCTAAACTGTAGCCATCAACATTTATGCTTCTTAGGAGCAGGTGTAAATGTTCATAGATATTTTATAAAATATGTGCGTAAATCACAACTCCAAACATGCTCTACCCAAATTTCTCCTCAGATTATACCTGTACCAGGTTTGCATAAAAATACACTCATTCTTGTCACCACGTGTACTTTTATAAGTTTAACTCCTTGGGTAGTTTCATAAAAGCTCTTTTACGGGTGAAAAGGGTTTAGAAAATACTCAGTTGCCATAGAGATAGCCTAAGGGGCATGTTAACTAAAGTGCGGTAGTGCGTATTTTAGTGTGGGGCTAAAGTGCATTTTGGCTGCAGTAGCCAGGAACATGTGGCTAGAAGGCTCACATGCTAAGAACACTATGCTACCTGAGCAGCATGTGAATAGGTAGGATTAGGGCGCAGTTGGGTTGGAGAGTGGATGGTAGTTGTGGCGCTCAGTCACGCTAGAAGCACAAGGATGCAGCTTCCCACCAGGTGATAGTTGCACCCACCCACCATGCTAGCATGTCATGAACGTGCAGCCTGGGTGCAAATGTCAAGCAGTTTAAAGCCCTAAACTATTTTACCTATATACCGTCATTGACAACAGTGGCTGCAACATCCAGGAGAGAACCAGGTGCTTGCCTAGGGCATCTGCATCAGATGGTGTGTCTGCCATAGCAGCAGAGCATTGCAGCCAGACAGCCACAGAACCAGGGCCTACAGCACATAAGTATATCTTCTGGGAGAATGGGCATATATATAATATATATATGCCCATTCTCCCAGAAGATATATATAAATAATATATACTGTATACACACAAGGTAATGTCAATCTTCAACATCATACTTTTAAGTATGCATCTGCACTGGATAGATGTGGGAGAGCTTCTGGTGTGATGCTGGTTGGAGAAAGCAGAATACAGCTGGAGGAGGGGCATGCAGAGGGGGTGTTGCAACAGCTAGCAAAATGAAGGTTTGGCACCAATATGTGCTATCAGAGCACCAGCTCCCCTGCATGGGGAGCCATGTAGCAATGCATATGTGCACCTGGGAGCTCTGCTGGTGCTGTGGCCCCCTCATCCTGACCATAGGAGGATGTGTCATGGCTCATGAGCAGGTACCTACATTTCTAGCACTGAATATGGGCTTGCTTAAGCTTTCCTCATGGTGGAAGCACAGATGCCCTTTGTAGACTGGCTCTCATCACCCATGGCTGAGATTAAGCCACAGGGATGGTTGTCCTATGTGGTGGGCAAAGGGGTTGCACTTAGATACCACGGACCCCATGTGGTAGAAGGGGTGGATAATAGAGTGCCCAGCCATATATCCCTTACATCTGTGTTGAAGCACTTCCCCCTAATAACAGTACGTGACAGATGTATAAAGGGAGTGCCAGAAAAAGATGCTAACCCCCTCTCACCTCAGTGGCCTGGTAACCTGCCACTGCAGGCTAAGTAATTAGATACCCTGGGTGCTTCAGGATAAGAGGGGTTCATATGGCTGTTCCACGTCGTGGGCACTGCTCATGCCTTGCCTGCTCCAATACGGGGCCCACTGTTCATTCCCATGCTGAATTTGCACCCAAACTCCCAAAGAAAGGACTGCAGCATGGTCTTTATGTATGCGTTTGCTTCCCGGATTTGCATGCCACACCCGCTTTTACTTTGGTCCATTGCTCTGAGCTGTGTAGCAGGATGTGCCTATTCCCAGGCCAGCCCTCTCTGTCCTTCACTGGCCACCTTCTAGCAACCCTGTTAGTGGAGTTGGGGCCCAGATATTGCTATCTGCTATCTCTGCAATTGTAAAGTAGCTAAATGCTGGCCATAATATCTCATTGGTAGCAAGCAATAGCAGTATGCATGTGGTCCAGGCACAGCTTTCCTACTACTGCGCTAGAGGCACACCTAGCGTGGGCCATACTTTCCTGCTGTGGTCACAACCCCTGCTTGCACCATGGCCACTATGCCCCTCCACAGTAACTTTGCACGTTAAGTGCCTCATGCCACTCGTGACACTTTAGCAAACATGCCTCTAAGTATTTTACTTTAGGTCTGCTGAACAGAGAGAAGCGTATCTTTATGCTATTTGGGTGCAGGCATGTTGTGGAGCAGAATTTGAGTGGAGCGTGGGTGCAGACACAGTTTATGCATGTATTTTATAAATTAGGTGCAGGCATTTACACCATGGCTTCGATCTAGTCAACGTTTCGGACAGTTTGGCCCTAGTATTTTATAAGGATACATAGGCACCTATGTGTCTGTATAGGATAGACTTAAAATGGTCACTTTGTTGACTTCCAAACCTAGGCCACCTGTTATAAAATTACCTTCCAAATAGATAGTAGGAGTCCTAAAGTAAAACGCAGAAGCAGTCTCTATAGTGGCTGAATATTGCTTCTATATGGATAATTGCAGGTGGTCAGCAGGAATAATGGATATTCAGTGCTGTTGAATATACTGTACATATTTTTTGAAAAAATACACTGCCTGACAGCTTCAAAAATTGACCTGTGCTTACTTTTTTTTGCCAATGCTACCATTTTGGTAATGCCGGTCTATATAAAATGTATCGTTTTATGACTTTCCTTCCCGATCAAAGCTAGAATGGGAATCAAGAAGTTTTGTGCTCTTTATGTAGTTATTTAAGGTGGCAGCAGAGCTGGCCCAACCATTAGGCAAGACTAGGCAGTTGCCTAGGACAGTGCACTTTGGCAGGTTGCTGGTCTCTAAGCACGAGTGTATCATTGCGTGCACTTTATATAGGAGTGTACACCAGGGCAGTGCTTGCGAAGAGCCCTCATTCATGTGTGTAGGTTATGCTGTAGAATGCTATGGCCTACACGCACTTATTTGCTGATCTAGTCACACGCTGCTACGCCTGCCCTCACTGCCATGGCTAGTCTAAGGCGCATCAGTACACCCCTGTTTTATAAAGTATGTGCATGCTTCACTTTATAAAATAGGTCCCAAGTACGTGTGTGATAATACGCTTTGCCTGCACAGGAGTTTATAATATTACTCTCCAAATGCTTCCATTTCAGTTGTGAAAGTACAGTGCCTCCAAACGCCTTTTATGCAATGACTCCAAACTAGAAGTCAGGAAAAGGTACTTGTCTTTCCAAACTGCAGTCACTGCAAATATCAGTTTAACTTATCAGTGCATGAGCATAATAATCACAAACAACAATAATTATACATTTCCTACTATTGTCGCTTCCAGCAGGCAGTAATCCATGTCTCTGATGTGCTACAGAATGCTGTGGCATCCCAAGAGATTATAGCCCTAGGACAAGAAAAGGAAACTGAAGAATGGATGAGATAACTCTAGGTCAACATTTTTTTTTGTTTTAGCTAAACTTTGAAACTGAAGGCTGTCCACTTCCTGGTTATCCTTTTCACATGAAGCAGTGCAACCAGTCATAGGATGGCAGCCTTATGCTATTTTCTTCCAGGTCTCAAGCAAAGATCTTCTGGTGCAAATTCATATTTTTAATCTTTGCTAATAAAAGGCTTAGAGGCCCTTTTACTAAAGTGTGGTAGGAGTTTGCAATTACATTGCATTTAGGGCTAAAACAAATATGCAGTAAGTGCAACAGTTGTGCGTTGTCAGGGGTGTGCCCAGCATATTCCTGGCAGTTGTGCAAGGAGCCGTACCTTAATGGATGGCAGTAGCATTCACAATTAATGTGGATGCGCTTAATGCCATCCATTGAGAGGTTATTAAGTACACTCGTGTTAATTGCAGCATTGGCAGTGCACTAACTGCATTGTGTTCTCTATGCCAACTATCTACCACATCCCTCCTATTATATGATTTGCAGTTACTGTGGGAATTGTCGTGCACTAATTGCCATGCCTGAATGGTAACTGTTACCGCGGCCCCATGCTAAGAGTTCCCACCCGTTACAGTGTGCATTAACTGCTTGCACGCTTTAGTAAAAGGGCCCCTTAGAGATTAAAATATAATCCCATTAGCAGCAATACAACTATGCACATTAAACAGATCAATTTTTTGGCTGGAATACTATTAAAGAAGAGTCCTAAGGGCCAAGACTACATCCTATTGCACTGGATAATTTGTTTAAAAAGGTGTGCTTTTCTACTGTGTATTTTGATTTAATTTGTTAAGAGCAGTGGTTCTCAGTGGTCCTCAGGAATGACCCAGCCAGTCAGTTTTTCAGAATAGCCACAATGAATGTGCAGGAAATAGATTGGCTTCCATGCTCTATGCTATTCTATCTCATGCATATTCATTGTGAATATCATGAAAATCTGATTGGCTTGATGTTTCCCATACAGATGTACATTCATTTGAAAGGGCATGGAAAATGTCAATGCCATGTTGTTTTTAATCCGAAATGAAAGAAACAACCCAAATTTTCATTGTTCCTTGTGTTGTCAAGTGTGCACTAATGAGCAAAAGGCACAGTAGTGCGCTATAGTGAGCACTGTTTGTGGCTTCAATTTAGCCATTATTGCACAATACTGCACACTGTCCCGAACTGGAAAAAATATTTTTTAAAAAACCCAAATAAAACAAAAAAACTTACTGAAGGATAAAGTAAAAGCTGTTAGTGTAGTTGGGTTTAATAGAGGTTTGGACAAGTTTCTGTTGGAAAAGCCCATAGACCATTATTAAAGTGGACTGGAGGAAATCTCGAATTAAGTGAATCAATTAAGCAACTCTACAGAATATCTCACTAATATGAGCTAAGTTGAAACTATGTAGAGGATTAAATGTTTTTGCTTGCTGACACATGAGAGGGGAAAAATTTGCAAAACGTTGGGTCATTGATGCTAAAAGGCATAACACTGGGAATCTGTAAACACCCAGAATCTAATGCCCTTGTGAAGTCTGAGACCCGTGAAAAGCAAACCCCATGTTGTGGACTTCAACCTGCAGATAAAATTAGATTGTTAGAGCGTTGGAATATAGTATAGCGTCAGTTAAAAGCAATGGCGACAAAAGTCTACCATTTTATCTGTTGAACTGTTGTGGCATGGGCAGAAACAGTGTAAACTTTGTCTACTAAAGTAAGAAAACAATTCATTCTCAGTCGTGCTCAGTCCTTGGCATTTCCTTTGACTTGACTAATAATAAGCAAATTAGAGCTGTGATGTATATGTTAGTAATGTGGATAGTTTTTCATAATACGGTAAAAGGAAATGCTATTGATTTAGGGTGCCATTTTCAAATTGTAAAGAGTGACACTACTGTGTTATACTACCCTTACCAGTTTGGGAGTCCTCACAGTGGCTAGTTTCTGGTTTAATTCTGGAAATTTTCAGGGTTTCAAGTCAGGACCAGTAAATTGGGAGACTGTTGATACCCTAGATCCACTCGTTCCGCTTCTCACACCTTTAAATTAATCAGTTCAGGCCAGATTTATACGTCTAGTTACTAAGGTGTGCTAACGTTAGCATGCATTAATTCATAGTTAACATGCATTATTTTAACGCAGGTTCCATGTAATTAAGTGGGATCTAGTTATTAATAATATGTATTAAAATTAGCACATCTTCGTAACTAGAGCTCTTATTGATCTGTATCAAGGGTTCTACAGTATTGAAAGTGGAGGAGTAGCCTAGTGGTTGGGGCAAGGTACTTCAGGCCGGAAGGTCGGGGGTTCAAATCCCACTAGAGGACAGCAACTTTGGGCCGGAAGGACTGGAGTTTCTAGTCCCACAGGTGCTCCTTGTGGTCTTGGGCAAGCCACTTAACCCTCCATAGCCCATGTTCCCTGTAAAAGATAGTTATCTCCAAGTTATAATACCCTGTTCAATGTAATTTCAGTTTGTTCAATGTAAACCACACTGATGCAGAATAGTGCGATATATAAGAGAATATAAATAAATAAATATAAATAAAGTCTTTGAGGGGTCACAGACAATAATCAAAAATAATGGCAGAGAAAAAAAGAATCAGTTGTCACAGTCATTAGATTACATTAAGATGCTACCTTTCAGGTGGAGAAATCATCTTCTCTAACTTATCCTCTAAAATATTTCACAGAGCTGTCGAAATGGGCCCTCCTTCACACAGCTCTAGGGGACATCCTCTGTGTCCTCTCCTTTTGCAGGATCAGGGCTCCCTGCTGCTCCTTCTGTATTCAAGAGTTTCTTCTTTGTTGTGTGGTGGCGTGCTAGCTTAAGCAACCAGGACACAAATCATATGTCACCTTTCTGCTATTCATCGCTCCCTGTGGGGTAATGGCTTAGCCAATCACTCACCAGCACCTTGTTGATACAATGACCTATGAGGCCATTTTTAAAAAAATTTATCTTTATGCAGTTTTACAATAGAACCAAGATTCCAGTCTTGTACAGAAATTGGGAGATGATTAAACAAACCATATCATATAAAGGAAAAATACAAACAAGGCAAAGAAAAAATGCACATCAAATCCCACTCTAGCCCATCAATAGAGAGATCCAAGCACAAAGGAAAGCATATAACAAAAGGACATTTACACAATCATAACAGCCAATAACAGCCAGTAATTTCAAAATTCATGGCAGATCAGTAGGAGGCCCCGCCGGACCATCTGCACGATGGGAGTTTAGAAAGGACAGCAGTTGGGAGCACTCATAAAAAATATAGGAAGAAGCTTGATAATTAATCAAACATTTATATGGAAATTTTAGGAAAAAGAGTCCTCCCAACTGCTGAACACCAGGGCGTAGGAGGAGAAACTCCTGCCTTCTTTTCTGGGTTTTGTGTGCAAGATAAGGATACATCTGCACCAACAACCCCTTAAACTGAACATTCCTCTTTTTAAAGAAATATTTCATCAACCATTCCTTGTCCGTCAGTAGTGCTAAGGTCATCAACAATGTAGCAGTTATAACTTCTTCATCCTGAGACTTCTCAAAAATGTCAGTGAGGTTAAGAGCCTCAGCTTGGCCTACCCCTGGAATGTCTCTTAAGACTACATCATTTTTAGAAGTTGGTAGATAGAAGTCTTGACAGCTGGTGGATGAGATTCAGGAGGAATACCTAATATGTCAGTTAGATAATTGCAAAACATGTCCCTAGCAGGTACAAGCACAGTCCGAGGAAAGTTCACCAAACGCAAAATGGCTGCTGTAGCAGAATTCTCCAAGGATTCCAACATAGCTTTAATTAAGGCAGCCTTCTTCCGTTCTTCCACCAACTTAACTTGTGTTTGAACCATAGCAAGATAATTTTGAAATGAAAGTACCTTAGCTGAGGTGTCTTCAATAACCATAGAATGTTGTTGCACTGTCTGAGATAACAAAGTCACCAGTATAAGCAAAGCTCCTCCCAACTGCATGATAGCATTCCATATCGACTTTAAAGTAAAGGTTTCCGGGCATTGAAGAGCGAAAGCCAGTAAGGACACCTCCATCGCTGCGCAGCAAGCCTCCAACTCTCCTGAGGACAGTGTCTGGCACTGTAAGGCAGTCTCCTCTACTGCCCACTCTCCAACTGTCTGCACAGGAAGAGAGAACCATTTCCTCAGTTGAGAGTCCCGGAACTGCCCCTCGACTGCTGGCAAGCAAACCAATGCAGTCTATGTCGGAATGCCGCATCTCTTCTGGAGACTCCAGAATACACAACTTCTTCATTGGTTGCCGCGAAGCAGGGGTCACAGTCACTGCCTGTTGCCAGTTCCAAGCCATCCGACTCCAGAGCCGAACCTATCGGGCTTAACTCCATTGCCAAAACTGGTTGCTGAGCTGGCTGGATAAGAAAGGCATCTAATGGCCCCAAGGAAATTGGTAAAGGAGAGGGGGTTGGGGAAGCTAGAGAGGGGCATCCATCCCCCTTTCTCTTCCGTTTCCTTCACATTGGAAGATACCAGCCACGCAATCATGCTTGTGATTTATGCGGCCATTTTTTAGCAAACTAACTGCCTCTGTGCTGGGTATTTATGCTAATTCAAATTTCCCTCACAGCAGAGTCTCCTCTCACCAATTCCTTGTTGGTGCAGAGACTTCTCCCCTGTTCTGGAAAATTATAAGACACAGGAAAGGTCACAATGCAGTATTTTAGCAGAGCCACTAGAGGTCTCTGTCATTCAAGTGAGAAGTCTCTGTGATAACATTGAACTGGCTGAATATGCTAATTTAGAAAAAATGCACTTGAAGCTTAAATACATATCTTTACTATTGATTCACTTGCTCCCTTCATTACGACGAGAAAAGTAGACATTAAGGAGGTACTTGTATAAATAATTTTAGTATGTAAAATGGCTTTTATAAAATTATATCATGCTTATAAGCAAACCAGTGCAATTAGGTGTATCTTTGTATAAGACTTTAGGGTAGACATGTTCAGGGGAGGAGTTTAGACAGAGCACGGCAGAGTCATGAATTACACATGTATTTTATAAAATACATGTAAATTATATGCTAATATTTATTCCGACTTCCTAGTTGATGTAGATGTCTGTAGCTTCAATGTAGGTGTGATTGCTACACAATTTATGCTTGTATTTTATAAAGACAAATACATATGTGTCTTTATAAAATAGGTTAAAAATAGTTGCTTTTTCTACCCGCAAACCTTGATGACTTGTTATAAAATGACCCTCCATGGGAGTAATTTTATAAAAGTGTTTGCACATATATATGCCAGTATTTGCACACAAAATGCTGCTTATAGAATTGTCCCCAAGTATGTCCAAAGTACTTGTGCTGAAACACCGTCAATCCTGAACAATGTGCCACATTTCGGACCAATCATTCTGGTCCTGCTTCAGATTGGAAATAATTTTTTCTTGACAAGCTTTCAAGCACGCCGCAAAAATCAAGCTTCATGCACCCTGAATCGGCCCTGTATGTGCTGCCAGGCGGTCTGCCTCGCTCCGCTCCCAGCCGGCTCTCCCCATCAAGAAGCACAGGACATATGGGGAGAGCCGGTAGGGGAGTAGAGTCAGGAGGATTGCGAGACTGCATGTTTCAGCGGGACATGCAGTCCCGCAACCTACATTCTAGAATGAGAGCCATAGTATGCAAAATGAAGTTTCAAATTCAGAAGCTGTAATGGAAGAGACTGACTTGGATAAATTGGCAGTCACGGAGAAATGGTACACAGAAAACAATGATTGGGACATTGTTACAACAAACTATAATCTATTCAGGAAAGACAAGGTGGGAAGAAAGAGAAGTAGTGCTACATGTGAAAAATAATATTAAAGCTTCAGAACTGCAAGGCTTGTGAGGGAAGAAGAAGGCTGTAATTGGTTATATAGAATGTTACCCGTCCCTCTTCAAAGCGATTGTCAACAGTTCCCTTTAAGAAAGCCTCAGCCCAGAGTTCAGGGCTGCAAGGGCATGGCTCAAAGGGAGAGGCCCAGCAGGCTACAGGAGGGGAAGAGGCCCATGGGGCCAGAAATCCTTCCTAGACAAGCTGTGCAAAGGCGTTCTGAGGTAGGAACTTTAACTGGGGATGGAGAAAGGGCCAGGAGAACTAGCTTGTGGAGGTTTAACAGGCTGGGACAGAAGTAAAGCTGCTTTTGTTTTCCATGAATTGCTGACCTGGGTTTTGCTTTGTGGAGGTTTAACAAGCTGGGACAGAATAAAAACTGCTTTTGTGTCCCTGAATTGCTGTCTGGCCAGTGTTGTAAAGAAAACTCTTTTCCACTGCATGCCACACTACCACAGAGGCATTGTAGATTAGTCTGGAAAGAGGGTATAGGAAATCTATTTACACTTATGTAAAATACAGACCTCCCTTGTAGGCAGAAGACACAGAGATTTAATTGAAGATATTCACAATATTGCTATGAAAGGGGAAGTACTTTTGCGAGAGATTTCAAGTTGCCAGATGTTGACTGGGATATCCCAACTGTGGTGTCATCTAGAAGTAAGGAAATCCTGGATTCTCTACAGGGAGAACTGGTCCAGCAATTGGTACTGGAACCCATGCAGGAGAAGGCTATACTGGACATGGTGCTTGCAAATGGAGAGAGTATTTCTGAATTAATGGGTGATCATATAATATACAGTGATCACCAGATGGTGAGCTTCAATATTAGAGCCAAAGTGGAGATGGCTTATTGAAAAGCAAGGGTTTTAGACTTCAGGAAAACTAAATTTGCAAAGATGGGAGACTGCATCAATGAATCATTAGCTGGATGGGAACATCTGGGAGAAATAGAACAATGGGCAAAAGCTGAAAAGAGATATTTTAAGGGCAGCAAATATTTTTGTTAGGAAAGTAAAAGTAAGAGGAAAAAGAAGTTGCTATGGTTTTCAAAAGAAGTAGCTGTAAAGTTTAGGAAAAGTTAGTCTTCATAAACTTTAAGAGATCACAGAAAGAGGAAGACAATATCTGGAGAAGCTAAGGGAAGCTGGTAAAGTAATCAGGAAAGAAAATATGCTAATGGAATAAAAAATAGATAATACAATGCTGTTTAAGTATGTTAGTGACAAGAGGACATACAAAGGTGGCATTGTGTAACATGCAGTATATCACATAACTTTTAAATAAATTTAAATAAATTGTGAGACTCTAGGGTGAACGGCAGGAATATGTAGAGGTTGATGAGAATAAAGTAGAATTATTTAACAAATATTTCTGTTCCATATTCAGAGATGAAGGTCTAGGAATGGGACCTCAGGAAACAAATAGGAATGGAAGAGAGATAGAACACAAACTATTTTCAGAAGATTGTGTTCATGAGGAGCTAGCTATACTAAACATGGACAAAGCAATAAGGCTGGGCGGGATTTGTCCAAGAGTATTAAAGAAATTTAGGGAATTACTGGAGACTCCACTTTCTGACCTTTTCGATGCTTCTTTAGAGTTGGGAGTGACCCCAGAGGACTGGAGATGGGCCAATGTATTTCCTGTTCACAAACGCAGAATAAAGGAAGAGGTTGAGAATTTACAGACCAGTCAGTCTGTGGTGAGTAAATGAACGGAAAAGGAACTAAAGCAGAGGATAGTGCGATTACAAAATCTGAGACAGAATGATGTTACTAGAGGTAGATCTTGTCAAATGAATCTGATTGATTTCTTTGAATGGATGCCCAGAAGACTGGATCGGGGAGAGCACTAGATGGATATACTTAGATTTAGCAAGGCCTTTGAGACTGTTCTGCATGGGCAAATTACTCATAAACTGAGTGCTCTAGGGACAGAGCTTGTGTAAGGATTGGAGGAACCCTATATGGGCCCTCCCTCCTGCCATCCCCCCACTGCCCCCTGCCCCCATTGCCACCACTGCTGCCCCTCTCTGGGGCCTGCAAGGGCGGCAATGGCTCAGAAAACATGGGGCAGTGCTTGCCTCGACTCGCGCAAGAGACATAATAGAGGGCAGAAACTGCATGGATGGAGAGATGCAGCAATGGGTGCCCAAGAAGGATGGTGCTGTAGACAACCACCTAGTTTGCCTAATGGTAGTGCCGGTCCTGCCTATGAATGGACCCTAAAATGACTGATTGAGCTAGAAGCTGGTTGATTGGGAGGCAACAGAGGTTAGTAATCTATGGAAGTCACTCTGAAGATAAGTAGCATTGCCAGTGGAGTGCCACAGGGACTGATTCTTGTTCCTGTTCTTTTTAACATTTTTCTAAGAAATATTATGGAAGGTCTGTCAGGAAAGGTATACCTTTTTGCAGATGATATCACAATCTTCAATAGGATAGATACCCTGGAATAATTAGATTGTAAGCTCTGAGATCAGGGACTTTCTCCTACTTGTACATGTACAGAGCTGCATATGCCTTGTAGAGCTATACAAATGATAACTAGTATTAATAGTAGTATTAAGCGTGGATAGCATAAAGAGATATATAGTAAAGCTTAAAGAATGGTCAAGAATTTGGCAGCTAATATTTAAGCTAAAAAATACAAGATCATGCATTTGAGCTGTAAGAACTCAAGAAAGCATGTGATGGGGTACATAAGAAGTTACCCATCCCTCTCCAAAGGGATTATCAGCAGTCCATCTTAAAAGATTCTACAACTCAGAACCCAGCACTGGGAGGGAATGACTCAGACAGAGGGATTAAGAAGCTAGCTGTGAGCACAAGGGAGGAGAGAGAAAGTGCCTTCCAAGCTGGGTCAAGAGAGTCCAGCTGTAAGGTAGACTATTCAGGAGGTGGGAGTCATATTTACAGACATTGAAGCCGAAGTGACTGACTGGACTCTGTGCTGAACTGAATTCTGTGCTTTAAATTGTAGAATGGGGAAAGGGCACTGAGAACCAGCCTTGTGAAGGTAACAAGCTGGGAGTGATTGCTGGATCATTGACGGGAAATAAAAGTGCTTTTTGTTTGGCCCTGAACTATTGTGTGCCTTATATTTTAAAAGTCCCCTTGCCACCACGTGCTGTGTCACATGTGGAGGTAGCTTGGGGGTTTCCTCTAACCATGTGACAGAAGCAAAATCCACATACCTCCAGGGCTGTGCCTCTCTACAGCAGATCAGGATTTCTTTTTGTGTGGGCTAAAAGGGTTAGCCTTGCCCTGTTAGGTTACTAGAAGAAAAGTCTAGTTAGTGCCAGACAGGCAGACTTTTGTTTGACCACTAGAGGCTGCTAAATATTTGTTGGAGCTGGAATGCTGCAGAGTTAATTCAGCTGCAGAAGAGTGAGCTGTGGTTGTTTGTTTTGCAAGAGAACAAGTGACAAGCCAGAATGGAGCAGCTCCTCCAGCTTCTGGCAGAAGGACAGCAGTAACAACACCAATATCAGCAGCAACAACAACAGCATCATCAGCAACAACAATAGTTTCAATGCGTTTTGCTGGAAGGGCAGCAACAACAGCAGCAGCAGTTGGTTCAGGTCCTACAAAAACGGCAACGCCACCATCCAGTGCAAGTACTACTTAAAATGATGGCTGAAGATAAGCCCGATTACCTTTTGGTGAACTTTGAGCAAACCGTCTGCATGGCCGGGTGGGCGGAAGCAAAATGGACTATTTAGGGAATCTGCTAATGGGTAGCAGTCAGGCTGCATTCTAGGATGCCAACCCAGATGGGCAAGCAACAAAGACAGCAGTCAAGGTCGCCATACTGGAATGAGCTGGCTGTATACCAAAGGCCCACTGCTAGTGGTTCAGAAAGGGTGGACTCCAGATAGAAGAGAGATATCGGAGGTTCTTCTGTCGACTGAAGGATCTCACATGGAAGTGGCTACAACCGGAGGGAAAGACAGGGCCCGAGATAGCCAAGATTGTGCTATTGGAGCAATTTTTAGAGGGCTTGATCACCCCAATGAAACAGTGGGTATGCCAGCACCACAAGCTTACCACCACTACTACTATTAACCATTGATATAGAAGACAGTCCTTGCTCATAGAGATTACAATCTAATTAAGACAGACACTACAATACAAGAGAAATAAGGGATTCCAATAGGGAAAGGAGACACATGGAGAACAAGAGATTAAGATCCAAAAGCAGCCTCAAAGAGGTAAGCTTTAAGCATGGATTTGAAGAGGGGGAGAGAAGAGACCTGACATAGTAACATAGTATATGATGGCAGATACAGCCAGTCCATCTAGTCTACCCAGCAAGGCGGCAAGAGTAGGTGCACCTGCCGCTCCGTGCAGATCACCCCTCCCCATGCCTTTGTTTAGGGGTGTAGCCACCGCTCCGTGCAGGTCACCCCTCCCCATGCCTTTGTTTAGGGGTGTACCCACCGCTTCGTGCAGATCACCCCTCCCCATGCCTTTGTTTAGGGGTGTAGCCACCGCTCTGTGCAGGTCACCCCTATTTATTGAGATATAAGAGATAGTTATGTTTACTATTTTGATTTTATCCTGTTGCTATAAAGGAATCCACTGTGTCTGTCCCATGCCATTTTGAATTCTGTCACTGTGTTTGCCCCCATCACTTCCATCGGGGGGGCATTCCAAGCATCCACTACCCTTTCAGTGAAAAAGTATTTCCTGACATTGCATTTCAGTCTACCCCCTTGCAGCTTCATGTTATGCTCTCTAGTTTTTCAGCTTCCCTGTCTTTGGAAGAGGTTTGTTTGTTCATTTATACTCTTTAAGTATTGAAAGGTCTGAATCATTTCTCCCCTGTCCCTCCTCTCTTCCAGAGTGTACATATTTAGGTCTTCAAGTCTCTTCTCATACATCTTCTGATGCAGGTTCCAAATGATTTTGGTCACCTTCCTCTGAACCGTGTTTTTATATCCTTTGCGAGATACGGTCTCCAAAACAGAACACAATACTCCAAGTGAGGACTCACCAGCGACTTGTACAGTGGCATTAGTACCTCCTCCTTTCTGCTGGTAATTCCTCTCTGTGTGCAACCCAGCATCATTCTAGCTTTTGCCACTGCCTTATCGCACTGTTTCGCCATCTTGAGATCCTCAGAAACAATCACTCCGAGGTCCTTCTCCAGATCTATACACACCACCAACCTCTCACCCCCATCGCATACATATCCCTTGGATTGCTGCTTCCCAAGTGCATGACACTGCACATCTTCACATTAAATCTTAACTGCCAAGCATTAGACCATTCTTCTAGCTTTTGTAGATCTTTCCTCATGTTATCCACTCTCTCAAGGGAGGTCCACTCTGTTACAAATTTCAGTGTCATCTGAAAAAAAGAGAGACTTTTCCATTCAGTCCTTCAGCAATATCACTCACAAATACATTGAACAGTACTGGTCCTGGGATCGAACCCTGGGGCACATCGCTAATCACCTTTGTTTCATCCAAGTGAGTTCCATTTACCATCACCTTCTGCTGTCTGTCAGTTACCAATTTCTGATCCATTTCACCAACTTGGGACCCATTCCCAAACTGTTCAGTTTATTGATAAGCCTCCTATGAGGAACAGTATCAAAGGCTTTACTGAAATCTAGGTAGATCACATGCATCGTATGCCCTTGATCTAGTTCTCTGGTCACCCAGTCAAAGAACTCAATCAGATTTGTTTGGCAAGATCGTCCTTTGGTAAAACCATGTTGCCTCGGATCACGCATCCTATTGTTTTTGAGAGAGTCCACTATTTGCTCTTTCAGGAGCACCTCCATTTCTTTTCCTGCTACCGAGGTAAGGTTTACTGGCCTGTAGTTTGTCACTTCTTCCCTATTATTACTTTTGTAAAGAGGTACCACATCAGCCCTTCTCCAGACCTGTGGAACCTCTGTCTCAAAGTATCTATTAAAAACATCCTTTAACAGCCTTGCAAGAACTTCTCTGACCTCTTTCAGTATCCTGGGATGGGCCTTGTCCACTTTCAGTTTTGCAAGTTGTTCAAACACATCATCTACAGTGAATGCTGTATTATCTACTCCATTCCCATTTGTATATTTCTCAATCACAGGTGGTCCTTCTCCAGAATTTTCTTTAGTAAAAACAGAATAGAAGTATTTGTTTAGCATGTTCGCTTTTTCAATGTCACTTTCCACGAATCCTTTCTCAGCACTTTTGAGTCCTGCAATTCCACCTTTGATCTTCCTCCTCTCCTGAATATATCTGAAAAACGTTTAGTCACCACACTTCACATCTTTAGCCATCTTTTCTTCTGCCTTTGATTTTGCTATCCTTATTTCTCTTTTAGTTTGATCCTGTATTCTTTTCTGTGTTCCACTGTTTGCGAACTTCTGAATTTTGTGAAAGCTGTGTATTTTGCCTTTATTTGTGCAGCCACTTCTTTGGAGAACCAAATAGGTTTACTTTTCCTCTTGTTTTTATTTACTTTCCTTACATATGTATCTGTTGCCCCTTTTATTGCCTCCTTTAGTTTAGTCCACTGCAATTCCACTTCCCTTATCCCCTCCCACCCTGCCAACTCTTCCTGTAGACACTTGGCCATTTTAATGAAGTCAGTGTTTTTGAAGCCTAGGACTTTGAGCTTGCTGTGATTGGACTCCACCTTGGCTTTTATCTCAAACCACAACATGTGATGATCGCTGCTTCTCACCCACCCGGATATTCGACATGCTATAGATGTTGGTGAGTACTAAATCCAGCATCGAGCTGTCTCTGGTCGGTTCCATCACATTCCACAAATGCTGTTCACAGATATCTCCAGTATGGGGACATTCAGTTAAGCATAGGGGCGTCTGGGGAGGGACAGTGGACCTCCACATCCCAGTAGCAACAGTGCCGTCTGCAGGCACGTGCATGTTTATTCCTGCTCCAGGCATGAATAGGTATCAGGAAAGTGTTTGTTTTCACCTTAAAACATCCAGAGAGTGTAGAGAATTACCTAGCTTTAGATTACAAGCTTCCACACTGGAATTTGAACCCTGACTACCCAGCTCTTAAGCCCCTACTCTAGCCATTATACTATTAGACATTTTGGTTTTAAAATGCTCTCCTGGGGACGTCTATATAGACATTTGATATATGTGCCTATCGTGCACGTCTATGTTTCTGAAATTGGGCCTGAACCTGCACATGCCTGCCTTTCTTTTTAGATATTCTGGCTTTGACGTCCCAGATTGCATCTGGACGTTAGATTTGGAATGTGCCACCACATGCATATTCATTATTGGTATCCTGAAAACCTGATTGACTGTGAAGGCCCCAGTTCCTGTGGCTGCGGCAGCATCAGCAACAGCAAAAGCTGAAAAAGAAAACTTAAGGCTCTGCAGAACCTCAGTGCTGAAGCTTCTGCCAGTCTCTGCCAAGTTCCTCCCACTCAGACACACACATTTTGTTGCCACGTGGCATGAGACTCGGCAAAGATTGGCAAAGGTTTGAATGCTGAGATTCTGCGGTGTTTTAACTTTTCCGGCTGATGCTGTCATTTGCCACAGGAAGGAGTAATGACAGGAACCTGAAAGCTTGAGAGCAAAGGTTGTGTCAGAGGGGAGGTGGGATGGGTAAGAGGAGGAGCTGCTGGAAGGGGAGGGAAGGCGGAAAGAGGCACGCCATTCCCTGCTTGAGTGGCTGTTACTATGCCCTATATATATATTTTGTAATTAGTTTTTTCTGTTGAACGACTTGAAAGCATTTTTTTGCGTTATATTGAGCTGCCTTATATCAGGTCTACAGTGTATTATTTCTCGTTACTTTCTGTAAATGATAAGCTATTGGTCTTGACGACATTTTTAAAGAATAAGGATTTATTGTATTGTAGCCAAAGGATACAAATATTTCCTGATCTGCTTAAGGCTGCATAGATAATTTATGTAACTAAAGAATAAGACACTTACATTGGAGTTTCTTTTTTTTAACATTTTCCATGCACGTGCCTAGCTACTGTGATTAGCATGTTTTAAAGTATGTTTTCTATGGTCCAGCTCTGCTGGAAAAGTTCCCGATAGATATGAATGGTCTGTAATTGGGACATATCAAGGATCTATGGGCCAGATACTCAACGGCGGTGGCTAGCGTGATTACAGCTGCTAGTCTTTGCTGCAGAACACTAACCCAGATAGTCAATGTCAGTGCCATATCCGGCATTGAATGTCTGGGTTAGTCGCTGAAGCAGGAATCTAACCAGGCGGCAGCGATATTCAACCGTTACTAAATTAGCTTCTGAAGCAAAAGTTAGGACAGCCTTTGCCGGGCAGCAGTTGAATATCGCCGCTGACCGGTTATCTCCAGGTACCACCCACGGAATGCACCCGGAATGCGCCGATGCTAACCGGTAGCACTACTTACTACGCATGGATATTCAGTGACATTAACCATGTAAGTGCTGCTGAATAGCCCGCTTAACGTCATTTACAGGGCTTGCAGGTCCGCAAACAGTGTAAATACCTTTGAATATTGGACCCTATAAGTGTACAGATCTATAGAGAGGAAATGTCTCTTTACCTAGGACTGATTTGGGTTTTATTTTATTTCTCCCAATGATGTGAAATTAGGATTGAATTGTGACTTTCTCTATTACCTTTTCATTTTCTCTATTCTGGACAAATAATTGGTTGGTTTCTTAATTCTCGTCTTTTTGATTTTGAAAGTTGTAAGTTTTAAAATGCATAATAAAAAAATGAAAGGGACTGATGAGAGAGGTGATTAAAGGCCCGTTTTACTAAAGCCTGTTAAGGATTTGCAATTAACGCGCCGATCTTGCGAGCGTTAATGGCCAAGGCTGTATGCTAGCTGTCGGGGTCATGTTCAGTATGTCCTCGGCAGCTAACACACAAAGCTCCATTATGTTGGGTTCCCTTAATGACTCCTAAAGAGGAGTCATTAGGTGAACCCATGTTAAGAGCCACTTTGCCATTCAGCATGTAGCAATTGCCTTGGCACTAACAGTAATGCATGCTGCATGCTCCTACCCATTCCCCGCCCCATCCCACGATCACCAATTAATGTGCGTTTTAACATGCAAAGGCAGACACTATAGAGCGTCAGTGTTCCCGACTGCCTATAGCTGCATGATATACTACATCATTTAAAATAAATAAATTAATTAAAATGCCCAATAATTAGCTAAGAGGCTTTAGTTAAAGAAGTCCAAAATTTGCAGACAACACAAAATTATTCAAAGTTGTTAAATCATGAGCAGATTGTGAGGAGCTGCAAGAAGATCTAGCAAGACTGAATGACTGGGCATTTAATGGCAGATAAAATTTAGAAGGTAATTTTATGTTTAAATCATTTTTATAGTGCACAAACCGAACAAGAAAACAACTAGGCTCTTCTGACTTGTAGGGATACTTACGCAGTGTCAGGGAACCAACATACACATGCAAATATTCCACTTCTTTCAATTTGTTTGTTTTTCTCCACATTACCCTGATACTTCCCTTTCTCTCCACCCCCGACCCACCATGCTGAATCCTATTTATTAAACAATCAAATGCTAATAACCCCCCGCACTCACACACGCACTAAGGCGAGGGCGAGGTAAACAATATACATACAAACAGTTCAAATGTTTGTGCCCACCATTCCCCCCACTCAAATCACCCCCCAAAAAAACCCTATTACCCCTTCTATCCACCCCCTTCCTTTCCACACAAGCCAAAAGCATGGTTGCCCGAACTAACCCAGATATACAACCAAATGCAGGGGGTGACGCATTCAAGGGAAACTGTACAAATGAGGTTGTAGCATATGAGATGGAAAATTACAGTTGTTGTTGGCAGATAGGGCTTCTCCCCAGAACAATTAGCTATGAAGATCCAAGGGCAGTGCCTAGATAAACACACAATTCAGTGCCATGCTATGCCCTCTGGACAATAGTGCTTGAATATACGGTTCCCAAATTGACAGAAACCACACGTCTCGAAGGGGAGCTTTGAGCTGCGATATTTTCTATTTGCATTAATCTATGCAGGCTATTGTACCAGGTCCAGTAGGCCAGAGATTCTGGATCCAGCCATAGACACAGTATGCTCCTCAAGTCTAGCACCCAGGCCTTGTGAACAAACAGCTTCGCCCCCGGCCTTTGACCCGCAAATCCCTTGGATCACCCAACTCTAGGCCCTCCACTCTGAAAAACACATTCTGGTGCAACATATCTGAAAGATACACCCTATTTTTTTCCCAAAAGCACTAATCTGAGGGAAGACCCAGAACTGATGGCCTAGCATGCTCCGGTTGGCCTGGCAATTGAGACAAGTTCCAGTAGTCACCAGAAACACTGCCTGTGCTCATACTGACGAGAAAAAAGCGTGCAAGATCACCTTACAGAGTATTTCACACAGCACCACTTAAGTGGTGACTTGTGGTATATGCTGGAGGGCCTGCATAAGTGTGTCTCCCATCCAGCTCCTCCCAAGTTCCGCATTCCACCATTGCGCCAATTCGTGATGGTGATTCTGCGGTGTTAGTTTCGACCAGGATTTTTGCATTCAGGACAGAGAGACACGTTCTCTGTCCTTGATCTCAAACAATAACACTAAGCAATCCACAAAGGCTGGCCCCACATTGGTCCTCTTCAATGTCGCAATATAGTGTTGCACTTGATGGACTGTGAATGTACTCCTGGGGTCAATCCGGAACTCCTGCATCAAATCAGCAAAGGATTTGAATTGCTCCTCCTGTGTCAAGAATTGTGACAGATGAGTCAAGCCCTGTCCCCTACATAGCCTAAATTCCCTGGACAAATCTCCAGCAGGGAACTCCAAATTGCCACCTAGCAGCAGAAGGCATGAATATTCTGGGATCTGCCCCAAACGAGAGCAAAGGGTCTGCCAGGAACCATGCAATGACCGAATCAGTGGGCAAGCATAGACTGCGCGAGGCAGCCGTGTCCAGAGGTGTGTAACACATATATTGTGTATAATGTCCCCAGGAGCTCGCTTTCGAGACTTTTTTGTCTTTTAATAGAGCCAGTCTCAAACATGGATCAACAAACAACTCTTGTTATACTGCTCCAGGTCCGGTATACCAACCCCCCCCCCCCCCAATTCCATCCCTCCCAGCAGCCGAGTGAACGATATGCTTGGGCAGCGCCCTTCCAGAAGAAAAGACCCAAATATAAGGTGATTTTATAAACCTTTTTTTGTGCATAAGGCAATAATTTTACAAGGGCTGCCTAGTTTTATGCACCTTAGGGGTTATTTTAGAAACCCTATTTGTGTTTTGGGTGTCTGAAAATGGTTAGGCAGAGGTCCAATTCATAAGTGTATCTCTGGAACCATTTTAGAAACCAAACATATGGATATCCCTAGCACAAGGACGTCCAAGTAAAATGGGGGCATGCTGAAGGAGTGGCCTAAGTGAAGCAACAAAGGTGCAAATGTCACAATGAGAAGCATGTCTAGCCCTGGTTGTTAAGGTGTCCATGTCTATGCCTGTTCCTGATAAGTAACCCACAAAAGTTAAATTGATAACCAAATAGCAATCAGTATGATACAAGGGCTCCAATCCTGATGTCAGCGGGTGAAAGTAAAGCTTTAAAGATTTGTCGGAACCTCATTCAAGAGGGGGCGAAAGAAATAGCTCATCTCCTCACTGTAAAGGCTCCTTTTGCTTAATTCATTCAAAATAGCTGCTGAATATGTGATAACTTATCTTGCGAAAACATCAAGTGTCATGAAATCCTGTTGTACATCACCAACAATGACGTGCCATGTTTCAGACCTTCCAAATATGGTTCTGCTTCAGGTTTAAATGGGTCTGAAAAGGTGCTGCTTCATTCAAACAAAAGAAGAATCAAACCTGTAGACATTTTAATGGAATGGCGTCTGATGTCATGCTTACAATGGGACCTGCTCAGCCAATAGCTATGAAGGAACGTTCCACCAATAGGAAAGTCCTTCTGAAAACCAATGGGCCGTGCTCTAGTTCGACTCAGGAGCTGGGGGGTATTGATGGCTGATGGCTGTTATACAAGGCTAGACCAATCAAGTTCAGCATTGAGACCTGAAGGAGCATAGATGGAAGAAGCATAGATGGAAAATCCAGTGCTGTTCTCTTTTATGCTATCCGATCACCTCCCCCGGGGGTCCTTAGGATAAAGTCCAGCACACACCATCTCAGCTGGTCAAAAGTATGTCCCAAAGTCAGACAATGTTCAACAATTGGGGCTGATGTTATTTGTGTTTGAAGTTGAGATGCCTGCTCACTTAACTGCACCTTTACCGGAAGTATCGTACAGCCCACATAGTAAAGGCGACAAGGGCAGAGCTCTGCTTGGCTAGCTCAGCCTGGCTCCTGCATGGAGCTGCGATGCCATAGAGTCCCATTGCCATGGCACTCAGGCTCCATGCCAGAGCCCCGATTGCCAGCACTGCAGTAAATCACCTGTTCCTCACCCCTTGACCCCCAATTGGGCCTTCCGACTTCAAGATCGGAATGCGGATAACACCCTGCCCCTGCTCATCTTCTCTGCTGGTCCTGCTGCTGTCTACCGCGAACCTCGGGAGGACTTATTCCACCTCTGAGGCCATCTACACAATGGCCGACCGCTGTACATCTGGGATTGGCTACCGTGTAGATGGCCGACCCCGGATGTACAGGGTTGACACCAGAATCGGCCCTGTATGTCAGGGGTCAGGGTCCCACCTACTCCCCCACCCTTGCTCCTCCTCCAGCCTGCCCCCTCCCATTCCCATCCAGAATTCTCCATACATCTCAGCAATATGTGCAGGGAGCTTTTAGATGGGAATACAAGCCCACCATTTAGCGGGGATTATACAGCTGCCCTGGACATATATCCCCGCTAAATGCTGGTCAGAATGACCCCCATAGTGTTTTCTGTCCTAGAAGTATATACCAGTAAAGGACAATAGATGGTACTGTTGTATAGGAAAGAGTACAAATTACCTTACAGAAGAAACTATATATCTCAGAAGGCTATGAGCAGGAAGCAGTCTAAGGGCGAGTTTCTTGTTCCTGTTTCCTAGTAGTTATTTTTCAGCTTGCTTCCTCTTATCTTAGTATGAAACTCTATCTGTATATCTCATGTCAATTCTCAATATATGTATCCTGTGCATGCATCTATTTATTAAACAGTTTTTTTCCTTCTGAACCTCATTGGGTGAACTTCTGTAACACTACCAGGGAGAAAAAGTACAATGCACTATCATCGTCACTGTCAGTATACTTCCTGAGCAAAGAAACCTTCATGCAAATACAAAATGCAAACAGATTACTAATCTTCCACCACAAGTCTGATTGTCTGTAATGTCATGGAATATGGATATTCCCTTTCCAGAAAATGCCTGGATATTGGGCTTGATGGACCTTGGTCTGACCCAGTATGGCATATCTTATGTTCTTATGCCAGCTGGGATGTCCAAGAAGCTGTTTCTGCAGCTGTCCATTTGGGGACACCCATGTTTCTAAAATCAGGTTAAAATGTAAATGTCTCCAGTGTTTTCGCAGACATTTTGCCCTGGATGGATGTCCCAGATTACACCTGGATGCCCTTTCTAAAATGCCACTTCTATTTTATAAAACACAGCAGGCGCCTACTTTTCTTTATAAAATAGGAGCATACGTTGTAAGACATGTGCCTGAAACCTAGGCGCAAGACCATGGTGTAAATGCACACACCTAGGGATATGTTTACTAAAGAGCGTTAAGGGAGCATCAGAGACTGAGTGATAGCGGCAGCATTAAAGGTGTTTGTGTGTGATGAAGGTGCTGGGTGGCTAGTAGGCATTCTGGCAGTAAGGATGCAAGGGCCCACTTATTTGTTTCTTTTTTTATACCGCGCTCTTTAGAACCAGTGTGGTTTACACATATACTAACAGGTACTTTTTATTCCCTTGTCCCTGAAGGGCTCACAATCTAAGTATACCTGAGGCAATGGAGGGTTAAGTGGCTTGCCCAAGGAGTGTCCATGGGACTAGAGACCCAAGTCCCTTTGGCCTGAAGTTGCTTGCCCCCATGCAGGAATTGAACCCCCAGCCTTCTGGCCTGAGGTAACCTGTCCCAACCACTGAGCCACTCCTCCCTATATGCACTTCATGTGTGTTAACAGGACACCAGGCATTAAGGTGCCCAGCATGCACCTTAATGCCTGAAAATAGCGGTCACCCTAATACAGGATAAAGAAGGCCCAGCAAAAGGCAGGTTTAAACTGATGGATGGAAGTACAGATAGTATCCGATGGACCTGACAGATCTGTGGGCATCTGACATGGCAGTCAGTAAATGAGATGAGCATGTTGAAAGCAGCTGCATTGATTCAGTGAGGGGTGTCCAAGTAAAATGCTGTAATGTCAGTGTGTGGCATAGGATGGGGAATCCATGTCCTCATGTGTAGTCGGAATTGCCATGATGCGTGCATTAAAAGGATGAGGAGGTGTAGCATACAGGTTAGTGCAATGTCCCCATAAGCAAGGAACAAAGGTTCAATTCCCACTTGTTCATTTTGGGTGCATAGGGAGAGGAATGGCTAGTAGAAAAAAGGAGGTGATAGTGCCTCTCTATAAGTCTTGGAGTGATCTCATTTGGAGTATTGTGTGCAATTCTGGAGACCGCACCTTCAAAAGGATATAAACAGGATGGAGTCAGTACAGAGGGTGGCTACTAAAATGGTTAGTGGTCTTCATTATAAAGCATATGAGGACAGACTTAAGGATCTTAATACACCTTAGAGGAAAGGCGAGATAGAGGTGATATAATTGAGACATTTAAATACCTCCATGGCATAAATGCGCAGGGGGAGAGCCTCTTTCGATTGAAAGCAAGTTCTGCTATGAGGGGACATGGGATGAGGGTGAAAGGGGATAGATTCAGGAGTGATATGTGGAAATATTTCTTTATGGAAAGAGTGGTGGTTACGTGGAATAGTCTCCCAGTGGAGGTGGTAGAGATGAGGACAGTATCTGAATTCAAGAAAGCATGGGACAAACACAGAGGATCTCTAAAGGAAAAGAGGCGACTGTTGTAGTTGTTGATATGGAAGGACAGACTAGATAGGCAATGTGGTCTTTTTCTGCCACATGCTGAGCAGTCACTGGAAATGATGAGAAAGTTCCTGTGTGGGCCATGGTGGAGCAGCTGACAGGAGAATATATGACTGTACATAACAAGCATATGCTGATGGATGGGCTGAAGGAAGTGTGGTGGTAGATGAGCGTGTGGTATGGGCTGGCAGCACCGATGTACCTGATGTGACCGCACAAAAGCTGTTGCAATGTGTGGGAACAACATGTGGCTGTGCCATGGGGAAGCCCTAATACCAGCTATGTGGTTCTTACAGCTGTCCCAGCCTACCAACCAGCAAATAATTCTCCTGACAAATGTGCAGACAACAACTGGACAAGAGTTATTCATACTGGCCATATGGAGCAAGTAAGGAAGTGTGATGATCCCTGCAGGTGGCCATCCCATGGGTGGGATATGGCTGCAAGCAATGCATAGATGTGAGGGAGCCAAAGCTATACAGTCACAGTTATGATGTAATAGTTAAATCATGTTGCATAAATAATTTATAGGTGTAGTTATGTAACTGGTTTTAGTTAGACTGCCGCACCAGCTCGGTCAAAGTAGCACACATTTTAACATTAATTTGGTACTGTACATGGAAAACTTGGATA
Source organism: Ichthyophis bannanicus (assembly GCA_033557465.1). Lineage (NCBI taxonomy): Eukaryota > Metazoa > Chordata > Amphibia > Gymnophiona > Ichthyophiidae > Ichthyophis > Ichthyophis bannanicus. Next base: position 420,593,265 of record CM066031.1, on the reverse strand, counting down.
TGTCTGAGGTGATGGAGGATTAAGTGACCTGACCAAGGCCACAAGGGGTAGAGGTCATTCTATGAAGGATCTGTCATACAGAAAAAGCCTCTGTAAAATGTCCCCAAAATTCATATAAGGAGTGTTAGTTGTGTGTGTGTGTGGGTGGGTGGGTGTGTTGTGTCTCTCCCCTCCCCTCCCCCCAGTATGGCACATCTTAGTTCCTATTTCAGGGTCTCCTAACTCCCAAGGACTCTTTTAGTGCCTGATACTCCAAAATTAGAACCTTTCCTCTGTAAGCTACCTCTCCCTCTTTTCGGGTATAAATTTCCTCCCAAAGAGTTGAAGGTTCTTCTCAAAGGAAAGTGGATTCATAGACTATGGAGGGTCCAGTAGCTGGATCTTTTCAAATCTGGGAGCCTTCTGAATGTTATACATAGATTTGATCTCCTACATTATCATCAACAGCCTCTGCAGCAATCAGTGAATAGGCACTGGCACCACTTCCTTGTTGGGTTCCAGATACTGGAGGATCTCCAATTCCTCGGCCTGATTTTCTTCTCCATATCCAACTGAAATGGGATGGCCTTAGCCATTTACCTCAAACTTGTGAAAGGATGTCCTCAAGAAGAGAATTGTGTCACTCATGTGGAAGAGAGAGGTCTGATGGTAACTCTGGAGACTCTCCTTTGAGAAGTATTCAGAGTCATAGATCCTAATCCAGGAAGGGGCACGTCTAGGCCGTCCAGATGTTCCAGACCAGGGCAGGCCCCATTGTACCCGATTCTGCACCATGGGAACAAGACACTCCCATGGTAGCAGGATCGGGCATTGGGATGGTCCAGCGGGCCCCTTTTGCAGTTGTGCGGGGGATGTACATAGAAACATAGAAACATGATGACAGAAAAAGACCACAAGGCCCATCTAGTCTGTCCTTCCATAACAACAACTACAACAGTCCACTTTCTACCTTTAGAGATCCTCTGTGTTGGTCCCATGCTTTTTTGAATTCAGTTACTGTCCTCATCTCTACCACCTCCACTGGGAGACTATTCCATGGATCCACTACTCTTTCCGTAAAGAAATATTTCCGCATATCACTCCTGAATCTATCTCCCTTCACCCTCATCCCATGTCCCCTCGTAGCAGAACTTGCTTTCAATTGAAAGAGGCTCTCTCCCTGAACATTTATGCCACGGAGGTATTTAAACATCTCAATCATATCACCTCTATCCCGCCTTTCCTCTATGGTGTACATATTAAGATCCTTAAGTCTGTCCTCATATGCTTTATAATGAAGCCCATTAATCATTTTAGTAGCAACCCTCTGCACCGACTCCATCCTGTTCACATCCTTTTGAAGGTGCGGTCTCCAGAATTGCACACCATACTCCAAATGAGGTCGCACCAAAGACTTATACAGAGGTATTATCACCTCCTTTTTTCTGCTAGCCATTCCTCTCCGTATGCACCCAAGCATCCTTCTAGCTTTTGCCGTCGCCTTTTCTACCTGTTTAGCTACTTTAAGATCATCAGACACAACCACGCCTAGGTCCCGCTCTTCTTTAGTGGACAAAAGTACTTCACCTCCTATACTGTATTGCTCCCTTGGATTGCTGCAGCCCAAATGCATGACCTTACATTTTTTAACATTAAATCCCAGCTGCCAAATTCTAGACCATTCTTCAAGCTTAGCTAGATCCCTCCTCATGTTATCTACACCTTCCTGGGTGTCTACTCTATTACAGATTTTGGTATCATCCGCAAAGAGGCAAACCTTACCAGACAGCCCTTCCGCTATATCACTAACAAAGATGTTAAAAAGAATCGGACCAAGGACAGATCCCTGGGGCACACCACTGGTAACATCCTTCTCCTCAGAGTGAGCTCCATTTACTTGTACTCTTTGTCGCCTCCCACCCAACCAATTTCTAACCCAAGCAGTAACTTTAGGGTCCATCCCTAGGGTGCTCAGTTTGTTTATAAGTCGCCTGTGAGGAACAGTGTCAAAGGCTTTACTGAAATCTAAATACACCACATCTAGAGCTTTCCCTCGGTCCAACTCCCTGGTCACCCAGTCAAAGAAATCGATCAGATTTGTCTGACAAGACCTGCCTCTGGTGAATCCATGCTCCCACTGCTGCGCATGTGCCAGACTCCCCCTGACCAGCTCTCCTGCCGCCTGACATCCGGCGGGTCTGCCAGGGCCAGGATCGGGCGGTGGGGCATTACCTTCGGTGGCTCTGTGGCATGGGGGGGGGGGGCCTGTTGGTTCTGGGTGCATGGGCGCCAAGCGATTATTCCACCTCCAAAGGTGGAATAAGTTGTGTGTCCCCCTGGTGCTCCTCGGATATACAGGGCCATGACCTGAATTCCTGAATAGGCCATGCACGTCCGGATGCCCGGCCTGCTCACGCTGTGCCCTGTGCCGCCCCCATCCTGCTCTTCCCATGCAGTGGCTCTGTGCATGCGGGAGAGAGGTTGTCAGAATTCAAGCAAGATGGCTAGTGGGACTGCACGTCCCAGCCCTGCTAGTTGCCTTACCGAATCGGGCCCATAGTCTATTACCGTATTCTCATACAAATAACACACCCATGTATATTAGGGGCACATGCATTTAATGCGCGGAAATGACACTATTCTTTTCTGGAATCTTCGGATAATGCACATAAGCACGGCCTTTCTGCTGTTGACCATTCTGGGAATGAAATGCAAGTCCTACACTGCTGACTTCAAATTGAAGGTTGTTGTGAGAGCAGAAGAAACAAGCAACAGAGCGGCAGCGAGAGAATTCAGTGTTGGAGAGTCATCCATTTGCAAATAGAGAAAGGATAAAAAGGAGCTTGAGAATATGAACCCCTGCAAACACTCATATTGTGGGCCCAAAGCGAAATGGCCTTCACTGGAGAGTGGCTTGAGAGATTGGGTTCTTTCTCAGAGAGAACAAAATCAAGTTATTTCTACTGTTGCAAGTCAGATCAAAGAGAAGCTTCTGGAAAATGAAAGAGGAATCACGTATTTCAAAGTGGGTTTCACCTGGAGTTTTAGATTCATGAGAAGACTTGGACTTTCAGTGAGAATGAAAACCACTGTAGGCCAGCAACCTCTGGATGACTGGGAGCAAAAGATGAACAACCTTTGTGAATTTGCAGCAAAGAAATCTCTGAACATGGTATCTTTGCAATGGATGTTGTAAATATGGATGAGGTTCCAACGTCTTTTGATATCCCTGCCACCAGGACTGTAGCTGCTTCAGGTATGAAAACTGTAGCCATTGCAACCACTGGGCATGAGAGGGCCTGCTTCACTGTAGTCCTTGGAAGCACTGTGAGTGGGGTGAAAATAAAGCTGATGGTAGTTTTCAAGAGTATTAACATATTCTGCAAAAAAAATGCCCACTTGTGTGGTTGTCCATTGCAATAGGAAGGGATGAATGGACAGTGACCTTATGAAATTATGGGTTGATAAATGTTACAAAGCTAGGCAGGAAAGATTCTTCTCCAAGATCCCCTTACTAATTTTCAATGCCATGACTGCCCACAAAGAAAAAAACATTCAAAATTATATCAGCTCCACTGATGTCTACATAGCTGTAATCCTCTTACTTGCAAGCTACAGCCGATATTTGCTTAATAGTTTTTTATACCACTTTATCATTTTAGTCAAAGTGGTTTACACTGTAATTTAAACTTGGTAATGTACATTAAACAGGGACATTGATAACTTGGATTTTTCTGAGGCAATAGAGAGTTAAGTGATTTGCCCAACTCCACAAGAAGTGCCAGTGGTCTCTTGGTTCCTAAGCCAGTGCTCTAACCATTAGGCCACTCCTCCACTATAGTGGTTAACCACCCATTCAAGATGTTTTTGAGAAGAGAGCGGGATGAATAGATACAATCTGGGATTACGACTGAAGCAGACAAGGTTTTCGGAAGTCTGCAAGTGGGTGGCTTCCGCTTGGGGGAAAATAACACCCCAAACCATCTGCAATGGCTTCAGAAAGGCTGGGATTGTCTTCCAGCAGAATGAGATACATTTGGATTCCAAAAAAGAAAGTGAAGATGTCGATAGCAGTGACGATGACATCACTTCAGAAATGTTATTTATTTAGCAAAATTCCTATATTGCTGTATCTACAAGTCACAGTGATGTACAGAGAACAAGAACGTTAGTAACTTTATATGGAACATAATTGATAACAGGTAAACATAAACATTGAACAGGTTTGAAAACAGGTTACGCTATTTTAACAGAAAGGAAGGAATAATAGAACAGCAAACATGCAATGTCCACTGTTGCTAGGAGCAATAAGGGTGGGATAATTGTACATGGGGTGGGCAGGGCGTATGGCAGTTGGAGTATGAGTCTACGTGACAGGTCCATAGTGCTCCAGGAAAAGGTGAGTTTTTAGTTTGTGCTGAAACTCTTTAATGCCACTTAAAGAGCATATTTCTGGTGTGAGTGAGTTCCAAATGGTGGAGACGTAGAATGTAAAGACTGCTGGTGGTGGATCAGTTGGAGCAAGATAATGCATTTGGGAGAGCTAGAAAGTTGTGCTTGGGCTTTCTCCTGGATCTGATGTTGGGTGGTTCAAGAGTGAGGTGTTGTAGAATGTTTGCAGAGAAGAGCGCCTGCAGTTGGTTTTTAGTTGCTTCAACAATGACAATGAGGAGGGAATGGACTTTGAAAGGTTTGAGGAGTTAGATCATCATGAGTGAACATGGATTGGCATAGTCTAATTTGGTTTTATTTAGTCTCATTTATCCACATTGAAAGTCATTGACATTTAGCAGTTCAGAAATAAAGAAGTTGTAAAGAAAGGAAAAACAAACTCCTTGTTTCTTTTCATAGTTATGTATATAACACATCCACGCATATAACATACAGGGGCTCTGGCAGAATGAAAAAAAAAAGTATAATGCACACATTATATGGGTGAAAATATGTTATCTAGCAGCACTCGGACATAGACTCCGAGAGGTACACCATGTCTTTAACCCTCCATTACCTCAGAAGAATCCAAGTTATCAATGTCCCTGTTTAATGTACATTACCAAGTTTAAATTACGCTGTAAAACCACTTTGACTAAGAAATGATAAAGTGATATAAAAACCCTGTTAAATAAAAATATGTCTGAGTCTCTGTCTACACTGGCTTCCATTCCACAGAGGGCTTGGATCTCCTCCAGGAATGTCTGTGCACTGACTGGCTTCAATGCTTCAAAGTTTTGTCCTCCCATGATGCACTCAATACTGATATCAACTGGGCATTGGTTGGTGTTGAGGCCTTTCCAGACCTCGATGATGATCCATCTCTCACAAGCAGTTGTAGTCTCAAGTATTGGCATAACAGCGTGATATTGCTGTGAGGGAAGAGTCAGAGCTAGTATGAGCTTTTTATCTAGTTTGCCAAACACTTCTCGAGTGCTGTCATGTGCAAAGATATCGGGGCCTCAGCAGTTTTGGTCAATGACATTGGAATCTTAAGAGGTGAATCAGGCTGCTGGTCATGGACCCTTGGAGTTTTGTGTGGCTCCTCCGACACCATGGAGAATGAGCTGTTCTCATGTCAGGGCTTCTTCTGGGGAACAGGTATTGATCGATTCTCCCAAGCTCCTGGAATTGTGTTCTGATGAGCCCGAAGCCGAAGTGTCAAAGCCTCTGACCAGTGCTTGACGTTAGGTGTCCTCGATGCCATTGAAATTTATTTATTTATTTAACAAGTTTTCTATACTGCCTTATCTTAAATTCAAGGTGGTTTACATTGAAACAACTGGAACTTTACATAGAACAGGAGAAGAAGAACTTGGTTGCTTAAACTGGGTTGTTGTTGTTAAGTGCCATCAAGTCAGTGTCGACTCACGGCGACCCTCTGGATAGTTGTCCTAGATTGTGTCTGGTCTTCAGTCAGGTGGCTTATTGTTGACAGACTGGCACCCATAGCTGATGTTATTGTATTGATTCATCTCATTGCTGGCCTTCCTCTATTGCGTTGACCTTCTACCTTGCCAAGCATGATGTCTTTCTCTAATGATCTCTCTCTTCACATGATGTGTCCAAAGTATGAAAGCCAAAGTCTTGTCATCTGAGCTTCTAAAGAAAGCTTAGGTTTGGTCTCCTCTAGTACTGACTGGTTTGTTCTTGGGGCAGTCCACGGTATACACATTATTCGTCGCCAGCACCATAATTCAAAGGCATCAGTTTTCTTCCTGTCTATCTTTTTCACTGTCCATTTTTCGCATCCATATGACATTATTGAAAATATCATGGCTTGAATGAGTCAAATATGTGGTCTTGCAGCAGCTTACTTGCCCACCATTTGAGCCTATGGCTACTTGTCCTTTGCGCTTTCTCTCCTGGAAAGCATTGTTTTTGGTAGCTCTTACCTCAGCAAGGCGAGTGAGCGAGCTTCAAACCCTGGTGTCAGATGCACCATACACTAGGTTCTATAGGAACAGAGTAGTCTTACGGACTCACCCTAAGTTCCTTCCAAAGGTTGTCTCCTCCTTCCACCTCAATCAGGAGGTGGTTCTTCCAACTTTCTTTCCCAGGCCACATGCCAGCCGGGCTGAGATGGTCTTGCATACCCTGTACTGTAGGAGGGCATTGTCCTTCTACCTTGACCGTACACAGGGACACCGAAGGGCTATGCAGCTCTTTGTATCTTTTGACCCTAATAAGCTTGCGTTGCCTGTCTCCAAGTGTACCTTGTCCATCTGAGTGGCAGACTGTATCGCCTTGGCGTATAGGGCAGCCAGCCTCTCCTTGCAGGGTTGAATCACGGCCCACCGTGTCAGGGCGAAGGCTGCGTCAGTGGCTCATCTCTGCTCTGTTCCGTTGGCAGACATCTGCAGGGCCGCTACTTGGTCTTCAAGCCAGACTTTTGCGTCCCACTACTGCCTTGAGAGGGAGTCCCACAGGGACAGTGCTTTCGGACAGGCGGTACTCCGTAATCTCTTTGAGGTATAGGCAACTCCTACCCTCCGGCCCTGGTGTTGGGCTACCGTTCGGGGGCGTTCTCAGAGAAGATTCTTTTCACACATGCTGAGGCTCTAGAGGGAGCTTATTTTTCAGCTTTGGGTCCCCGGTAGCCTTAAACTGGGGAGTCCTATATGTGAGGACTGACTTCCTGCTTGGTCCTGGAGAAAGAGTAGTTACTCACCTGTAACAGGTGTTCTCCAGGAGCAGCAGGAATCAGTCCTCACAACCCTCCCTCCTCCCCTTGGAATTGCAGTCATATAATTCATTTTCTTTTTTGCTGTCTTTTAGCTATGTCATCAGACTGAGTAAGATGGCACCCTTGGGCGGGAAAGGGACCGCACATGCGTGCTGCATTCCCAAAGACTTTCTTTGAAAGCTGGGGAAATGCTCTGAAAGGGGGCTCCATCGGCGCCGACATCACCCATATGTGAGGACTGATTCCTGCTGCTCCTGCAGAACACCTGTTACAGGTGAGTAACTACTCTTTCTTTTATGTGTCAAAATATGTGTGCATATATAGTCTGAAGACATTTCACTGGCCACTTTTTTTTTAGGAGATATTGGACATTAACTGGTTGAACTGCAAGGGTGCCAGTAATGTTGACCACAACTGTAAGTCACCAGATTTGCTAGCAAAATAATGTTCACTTATAAGCAGAGGCGTCATTTAATCTCAGTACTCCCTCAGAAAACAAGGACATTCTGACTAATCCCTTGATTCTACAATTCTGGTCATTTCTGTGGAGTGTTTCATGGTAAGATAGTTTAGTATCTCCTATACTCACTCTTCTCCAAATTTTCCATATGCAGTGTAGAAGCATAGGCTTCTAGTAAAGAGTACAATGCCAGGGTATCCAATAGGTGAAGTAGATGGTTGCAATGTTCCCTGGGTGGCCCATTGCTGCTGCTTCTGCCCCTCTGCAGAGCCTGCAGCAGCAACAATGGTAGGAAAATCACAATGCAGTACTTGCCAGAACTCTCCAGTGCTGCATTGCTTCCTTCTCCATTTGACCTGCTGCTTCTGCTCCCTCTGATGTAGTGCCAGAGTTCTTATAAGTGCTGTGTTATGATTTAAATGGCATTGCTGCTGCTGCAGGTGCTGAAAAGGGGTGGCAGAGGGGACAGGGGTGAAAGCAGGGGGAGAGGCAGGATAGAGGGCTTGCATAGGGTGTTTCATATCCTTGCACTAGCCCTGTAAAAGTCCCCTTTACAGAACAGATTCTTCTTACTTGACCACTAAGGGCGGGGGCGGCTCAAGGCAATCTGCTGCCTGAGGCAAGAGATGAAATGGTGCCCCTCCCCCCCCCCCCCACCAGGAGTGAGGAGGGGATCTTTCTCAAAACTCCAGTCAGGGACTGAACCAAACCAAAAAGTCGATTAGATAATGTGGAGGAAATGCAGGATGTTCGCGCACCAAGTAACTAAAAGAGAGAGCAAGAACCACAACACAGTTTATAACACCAGATTATAATTCATTTTTATTTTGTTATAAACTGCGTTATGGTTCTTGCTTTTTCTTTTTGAACATATATTTTGCATCCACAGAACCCCCTCCATCAACAATGGGTGCAGAGCAGAACCAGGACATTGACCCATAGAACTCAGCATCTTAAAAAAAAAAATCTGATTCTGATCATCTCACTAACAAACGTTTTCCAGTAACAGGCATATTGTGAACTAATACAAAACCCTACAACAAAGTCACTGAGGATCTATAGAGCAAATCTTCCATACTATACCATCACCAACTTTGAAAACTCACATAAGGAGAATACCCAAAAAAGCATCACTGTAAATATTATAAATGGACCCTGAAACATCCAATAAACTGAACAATTCAAATTACTACAGTATAGATCCCTACGTACAAACTCCATGTTAACAGAACACCTGGCCTTGGTCACACACGCAGAACACAGACCCTTACCAAGTACAGAATAAGTGACCATAACGTAAAAATAAACATATAAATAAAAATTAAACTGCAACCCTAAGAAGCCAGATTCCGCATACAATGCAACACCAGAGAAATAGAAAGCGATGCATTTCCCTGTACTTTCTAAAATATAAAGGGGACATAGGACAAGGGTGAAAGGGGACAGACTCAGGAGTAATATGCGGAAATATTTCTTTATGGAAAGAATGGTAGGTGTGTGGAATAGTCTCAAAGTGGAAGTGATAGAGATGAGGATAGTATCTGAATTCAAAAAAGCATGGGACAAACACAGAGGATTTCTAATGAAAAAAAGGGGACTGTTGTAGTGGTTGATATGGAAGGGCAGTCTAGATAGGCCATGTGTTCTTTTTCTGCCGTCATGTTTCTATGTTTTTCAACGCTCAGTGGAAAGTAAGGAAGCAGGCAAGGATGCTGTTATGATTGATGATAACTCTCCCTGCATTGAGATGGAGGTCAATATGGGAAAATGGTGGGACTCCATACAAAAATGCAATGGGAGAACATTGATACTAGCACTGTATTAGAAAGCTAGAAAAACTGTCCAGGATAAGAAAATGGAGGATGTTTTTTCCCCACAGTTACCCTTCCTTGCTTTTTTAATTTTCTGGTTGGAATTTGTTCAGGCCCAATATGATTTAGATCCTGGCTTGCTTAAGCAACGTTTTGGTTCAAGCAAACAGAGACAGTTGCCATGTGACTGAGTGTTTCCCCCGCAAAGTTTAGCATTTGCTATAAGGTTTCAGCCATTATATCACTGCTTTTGGAATTCTTTCCTCTCTTCTTTTTTTTTTTTTTGAAAGAGAAGCCTTTCTTCAGAATGGGATGAGGTGTTTGCACCGAGCTGATCAATAGGCCATGTGAGCCCATGACCCAAGGATGGAGCGAGTAAGCAAATGCAACTTTAGAAGCTAGAGAGCATGGTGGGGTTGTGCAAGGCCCTGGCCCTGGCCCTTGGAGCAGAAAGCAGGTATGTTTGGCCCACAATGGGGACAAAGGAATGTTTGGGGACCCCGGAGACAGAGTGAGATGTGAGACATATGGAGAATCCGAACACCCCAGGATCAACATTATACAAAACATGTCTGCATGGAGAATGCTCACACAATGGGACGTCGTCTCACCCTTCTGAAAGAATTTGTACCTGTATTGGGTTGTGTATACCACAGTTCGGCATCCATCCTTCCAAGAACTGAGAATGGGCAGGCTCCAGCCCAATGCTTGAGTTATGGTTTCTGCTAACAAGGAGGGTTGCTTGTAGAGGCATTCGTGATGCAGGGAGCCCTGCGCATGGTCCCGGTTAGTTGTGCATACTGACCCTACAAGCCTTGAGCTAAAGAATACAGCAGTGCTGTGAGGCAGGGCAAGTCCCCTTCGTTACGGCAGAATAGATGCAATGGAGCAGGTCTGTATGCAGAAGAGAATTGTAAGAGGACTTCAACAGCCACAGGAGAAGAGAAACATAGGAACACGTCTACAGTCTCTGCCGGAGAACTTAACTGCTGCAGCTGGGGTGGGAGTCTATGATATTTAACTATTTTCAGATGATCCTGTCACCGCAGCCACTGCTTCAGGAGACTGTGTTTATTTCCGATTTTGCTGCCTCTGACCTGCCACTGCCTTCCGCCGCTTTTTTTCCCGCTCAACCTTGTCCGAACAAGAAAAAAAGCAGCAGGAAGGCAGTGACAAGTCAGAGACGGCAAAATCAGAAATAGACACAGCCGCGACTGCCGGAGTGCCACCCCTCTTGAAACTGCCACCTGAGGTGATTGCCTCAACTGGACTAATGATAGAGTTGCCTCTGATTAAGGGAGTGATTTTATAAGGAATTATGGAAAGTTACACAGCATTTACATGCAGAAATCATGTATTTTCAGTGACTTACGAATGGGAATAAGCCTTTAGGTGCATACTTTAGCCATTCGCTATTCTATAAGTATACGTTTGACCGATTGCACATTCTCTCACTGCACAGGGGAGGAGAGTGGGCGGAGCACAAATTTAAGCATGTACATTATAAAATACTATAATTTACATATGTTCTTTAAAAATCTAGGTGCAGACAATATACACCAGATTTGACTTGTGCTTTTGATCACGTATGCTTCTTTTATAAAGCAAAGTATGCGTATACTTTATAAAATAGGTGCAAAATATGCATGTTAGAATGCACTTTAGCCTAGGCACCCCTTATGAAATTACCCTCTAAGAAAAGAATGATGGGATATGGGACTAGAATCAACTTTATATGAAGGAAAGGCTATAGGCCTGATTCCATCCCTGCATGTCCGGGCCCTCTGTGCGTCCGACTGGAACCAGACACACAGAGGAAGTCGTGATTCTGATCCCATGGGGCATGTCTAGCCCTGTGGGATCAGAATCGTGAACAGGGCTGTATGTGCAGGCTGGGACCCCAATTCCATCCAGCCTGCACATACAGGCCTTCCTTGGCTAACTCAGTCAGGGCTCTTCAATGGAGCTGTGGCACCATGGCATCCGGTTTCCTAAGCCGCTGGCTCCAGCAGTGATTTCCCTGCAGTCCGACCCCCGATCTGGCCTCCTAAGGCAAGGTTCGGGCTGTGATGAATGTCCTCAGCCTCCCGCCTCGGGCCCGCCGATCCTTGGAGACTAGGAGAACTTATTCCACCTCCGAGGTGCAAGTCGCCGGCCACGGATGTACAGGGCCGACATTAGAATCGGCCCTGTACGTCCAGGGCCAACGACTGCCCACTGCCAGCCCTAGCGCTGCCCCCACAACGCCCCTTTCCCGCCCACATCTAACTTCCCCGTACAAAATGCGGGAAAGGTAGATGGGACAGGGAAAAGGCATCTATCCCCGCTATTCGTGCCTTGGAATAACTCCCTATGTGATCTGAATTCCTAACCATTAAACCTATCGCCATTGGTCTTATGAAAGATGGATGTGTTTTATGTTGTTAAGTGTTGCAGATCATAGTATGTATTATGATATACATGTATCTTGAGAATGTTTTGTGAATATTATATGCCACTGCCCCAGTAATTCTGGGGAAAGAGTTTCATGTGGACCAATAATAATTAGTGTGTTTTCTGTGTGTGGATCTGTACAGTGCTTTCCTGAAGCCATGCTTGTCCATAAGCAGCTGGTATGTCCCCTTTTCCTGTGCATGAGAGAGTCTGGAGGACAAAGGGCTATGTTTACCAAACAGTGGTTGCAGCTTTCATGCGATATCAGAGCCGTAGCCCCATTGAATTCAATAGGGCCGCTGTTCCGATATCTCACAGAAGCCGCTACCTCTGTTTGGTAAACATACCCCAAAGCCTTTATATGAAACTCACCAGTATATTATTTATATATCCGCTAAATGATCATCTTGAAATTTTAACCTATCCTCTAATTCTGCCCCCTTTTGAATTGTTTAAAATAAAATTAACATTCTTGTTTTTTTTATCCTTTTACAGATTCCAGTGCATTTTTAATATATAATGAAGATCACAAGCGATGTGTAGATGTTCAGAGACCTACGTTGATCACAGCTAATGCATGCAAAGAGAATGATGAGTCACAAAAATTCCAATGGGTTTCTCCGCATCAGCTTATGAGCTTGTCACTGAAACAGTGCTTGGGAGTGAGTGCTAAGAAAGACATGGCTGTAGTCACATTAAATCCCTGTGATGCAAAAAGTGACTTTCAAAAGTGGGAATGCAAAAATGATACCCTCTTTGGTATTCAAGGAGAAAACTTATATTTTAACTATGGAAATATTCCAGCCAAAATTATAATATATAAAGGATTTGGTGTGTGGAGCAGATGGAATATCTATGGAACCACAAATGATTTATGCTCTAGGAGCTATAAAGGTAATATTTTAAAATGAGTAGGCCAGTAGATAAACTAAAGGCCAGTTTACCAAATACCATTATCATGTTACGCCCTGTTAACACTCATTGACATGCATTATTTACCACAGGTCCCATTTTATGTAATAAGACCTATGTACTAATAACGCATTAACAGCATTAGCATCCACTAATGTGATAGTGCACTTCAATAAATTTAGCCCTTAATTTGCAAACCTCGGTTCAAAAGTATAAATCCAGAAGATCAGTCTTTTTGTATATGTCTATTGCTTTGAATTTAGCAAGTGAGCAGGGTCTATAATTATTTTGTTATAACAATGGTCACACCTTTACTAGATTTCTGCAATATCATCTACCAGGGCTTACCCAAACAAACTCTCCACCCATTACAAATGGCCCAAAATGCTGCAGCTCAAATAATCATTGATGACCCTTATCATTCACACATCACCCCATATTGATTTAACTTCACTGACTTCCTATCTTAGCCAGGATCTGATATAAAACCCTCATCATAATATTCAAAATACTCCACAAAGAATCCACTACATGCCTCCAACCTCTAATCTCAACCACAAAGAATGAAAGATTGTGAAGAAACTCCACCCTCAACCTGCTCGCCATTCCACAACTAAAGACAAAAAGCATAAAGTCTACCTGCAATAGAACATTTATACTATTTGCCCCATCTACATGGAACAAACTACCACCATCATTGCGAGGCCTATCAGGCCTATCAGGCTTCAGAAAGAAATTAAAAATGCACCTCTTCAGGGAAGAATATAATATTCACTCAGAACTGGAGACTAACCACCCACAATTCAACCCAACAGACTCTAACAATGTAACAAGGACTCAATAAGACAAACATGTTGTTGTTGTTAAGTGCCGTCGAGTCGGTGCCGACTCATGGCGACCCTCTGGATAGTTGTCCTAAATTGTGTTCGGTCTTCAGTCAGGCAGCTCACTGTTGACAGACTGGCACCTGTAGCTGCTGTTATTGTATCAATCCATCTCATTGCTGGCCTTCTTCTTTTGTGATGACCTTCTACCTTGCCAAGCATGATGTCTTTCTCTAATGATCTCTCTTTTCGCATGATGTGTCCAAAGTATGAAAATCAAAGTCTTGTCATCTGAGCTTCTAAAGAAAGCTTAGGCTTGATCTCCTCTAGTACTGACTGGTTTGTTCTTTGGGCAGTCCATGGTATCCAAAGTATTCGTCACCAGCACCATAATTCAAAAGTATCAATTTTCTTCCTATCTTTTTCACTGTCCAACTTTCACATCCATATGACGTTATTGAAAATACAATGGCTTGAACAAATCAAATTTTGTATGGAGAGAGACATCTCTTCTCTTGAAAAGTTCTGCTCCTGAGAATCTTGTCTAGGTCCTTCATAGCCATTCTGCCAAGAGCAAAGCGTCGTCTGATTTCTTGACTGCTTGTTGCTTCTTTATTGATAGTTGATCCAAGTAGCTTAAAGTTGTCCACTATTTCTTCTCCATCAACGATGATGATGATGATGGGACTGTCAAATAGAAACTACATGAACAGATTACCTTGGTTACACATGCAGAATATAGATCGTCACCACACAAATAACAAGGGATCACAATTTAGAAATAGGAAGATAATAATTAAATTGGGAACCCCAAAAGCCAAACATGAAATGTACAACACTGGAGAAATAAAACTAAAAATTATTTCCTCTTACACTAAACAAAAACGCATAGATGTTAGCGATACACATTTCCCAGACTTGACATATTCCAGTTAATAAATTCAAAATAAAAAGTATTTTCTATCTTTTGTTTGGGCATTTTATTTTACAGTTGCAATTCCTCCAGTCACTTTCTTCTGGTTTCTTCATGTCTTCTGCGAGCTGCCCATTTGTCCTTTCTTCTCTCATCCAGAATTTTTTGCATTCTCTCTCTATATCTGCTTTAACGTACTGATCTTTCCCCTTTTGCTCTTTCTCCCATTTTTTCTTTATTTCTTTATCATCCACTCAAATTTCATCCTTCTATTCTCAATCTCCACTTACTCTCGTAATACCCAGCCAATCGTAGATTTTTCTTCCCTCCCACACAAAATATCTTTTCCCCTCTCCATCCTCATTCCCCATCCCCATCCCCTTCTAGTCTGCCCCCAAAATCAGCTCCCTTCTAGTTCTACATCCACTCAGCATCCGCTCCCTTCTAGTCCCATTCTCCCATGCCCCCACATCAGCCCATTTCCAGTCCTAGCCCCCCATATGCTCCTTTCCAGTCCCATTCCAGCCCCCCATCAGCCCATTTCCAATCCTAGCCCCCCATCAGCCCATTTCCAGCCCTATTGCAGCCCCCATCAGCCCATTTCCAGTTCAAGTTCCTCCTCATCAGCCCATTTCCAGTCCTATTCCAGCCCCCATCAGCGCATTTCCAGTCCAAGCTCCTCCTCATCAGCCCATTTCCAGTCCTATTCCAGCTTCTCATCAGCCCATTTCCAATCCTAGCCCCTCATCAGTCATTTCCAGTCCAAGCTCCCCCATCAGTCCATTTCCAGTCCCAGCTTAACATCCCATCACAGCCCATTTCCAGTCCTACCCCCCATCACAGCCCATTTCCAGTCCCAGCTTACCCTCCCACCACAGCCCATTTCCAGTCCTAGCCACTCCTCACCACAGCCCATTTGCAGTCCCAGCTTACCCTCCCATCACAGGCCATTTCCAGTCCTAGCTCCCCCCATCACAGGCCATATCCAGTCCAAGCTTCCCTCCCCCATCACAGGCCATTTCCAGTCCTAGCCAACCCCCCCCCCCCCGCCTGCCCACTGAAGAGCCCCGCGGTCGTCTAAGGGGTTTCAGAGAGAGCCGGGGAAGCCTGTATGAGGCCCAAGCTCCCTCTGCACAGCCGCTAGCATGAAGAGTGTTTTCCCTCACGCTGGCGGTGTTTCAGTGAAGCGTGTTAAATGCCGGGAAAGGTTAAAGGTCATTTCCCAGCACTCACGTGCTTCACTGAGACAGCCGCCAGCGTGAGGGAAAACACTCTTCACCCTGGCAGCTGTGCAGAAGGAGCCGGGGCCTTGCTCAGGTTTTCCCAGCTCCCTCTGAAGCCATCCATTGTGTGAGTATGAAGTTCGTGTGGGCCTCCTGAAGCATGGGGCCCTGTGCAAACAATATTCTCGCGCAGTGGACGGGCTGGCCCTGCTCAAGAGCGCATGGTTCGGAACGATGTATCCTTGGAGGAAACTAGCAAAAGATTGAAGTTAGGGCATATCGACAAAGAGGGTACAAAAGTAACTCACTTAAATACAGAGCAGGAAGAGCTTAAAGATTCCAAATTACCCCTGCCTACTTATAACCAGATTAATATGAATGAAATATAACCTCTAAAATACTTGTATGCAAATGCTAGAAGTCTAAAAAATAAGATGGGAGAGTTAGAATATATAGCACTAAATGAGAGGTTAGATATGATTGGTATCTCAGAGACAGGGTGGAAGGAGGACAAACAGTGAGACTCTGTGATACCTGGGTACAAATTATATCGCAATGAGAGTAGTTCAAATTGGTGGAGGGGTTGCACTCTATGTTAGAGAGGGCATTGAGTCACACAGGATTAAAGTTTTGTAGGAAGCAAAATACACTGTAGAATCTCTATGGATTGAAATTCCAAGTAAAAAGTGGGAGCCAATGGCAGTGGGGGTGTACTACCGACCGCCTGGCCAGAATGAACAAATGGATGATAAAATGCTCAAAGAAATCAGGGATGCTAACAAAAGTTACAACATAGTAATAATAATGGGTGATTTCAATTATCCCGGCATTGATTAGGCTAGTGTCACATCAGGATATGCTAGGGAGATAAAGTTTCTAGATGAAATAAATGTCTGCTTCTTGGAGCAGCTGGTTCATGGACCAACAAATGAGGAATCCATTTTGGACCTAGTCCTTAGGGGAACACAAGATCTGGTACAAGAGATAAGGGTGTTGGGGCAACTTGACAATAGTGATCATAGCATGATCATGTTTGACTTAATAAATGGAGGAAGGACAGCAAAGAAATCCACAGTACTTCTTTTTAACTTTCGAAAGAGAGACCATGATAAAATGACGAAAACAGTTAAGAAAAAACTAAAAAGAGCAGCTGCAAAGGTTAAGATTTACATCAAGCATGGATGTTATTTAAAAATACTTTCTTGGAAGCCCAGACCAGATGAATTCCATGCTTTAAGAAAAGTGGAAAGAAGTCTAAAAAACTGCTAGCATGGTTTAAAGGTGAGGTCAGAAAGACTGGTGTAGCCAAAAAAGCATCTGTCAGGAAATTGAAAAAGGAGCCAAATGATGAAAACTGGAAACAACATAAGCACTGGCAAGTTGGATGCAAGACATTGATAAGGCAGGGAAAGAGAAAATGTGAAAAAAGCTTGCTATGGAAGCAAAAATAATAAAAACATTTTCAAGTACATTCATAGCAAAAAACCTGTGAGAGAGTCAGTTGGACCATTAGATGACAGAGGAATAAAAGGGGTACCAAGAGGAGACAAGGCCATAGTGGAGAGAGTGAATGAATTCTTTGCTTAGGTCTTTACTGAAGAAGATGTAGGGAAGTTACTCATTACTGAAATGGTATTTAAAGGTGATGCATCAGAAGAATTGAAAGAAATATTGATAAACTGGGAAGATATTGTCACGCCCTTGCCCCTGGCCTCTGGCTTAGAGGGGCGAGGTAACGGAGAACTTCTCTTGGTGAGCTCAAATAAATTAGCTTTTCCTCAGGTGGATTCTGGGACATGTAGCTTGGCTCTTAAGAAGAAGTGTAGTCATGGTCCGATGTTAAGGCAAATGACAGAATTTATTTTTAAATAAAGGTTCAAGTAAACTGTACACAGGAATTTTGTCCATTCAGGATTGTTTGCAACAGAGCATTTAGATCAGTGTAACTGCTTCACAGTCTTTTAAACACATGCAGCTGGTTAACAACGTTGCTCAGTCTTAGAGAAACAGCCCTGCTCAGCATGGTAAAAATACTTCTTTTTAACCTTGTGTTTGTGAAGCACTTAACAGCAAAAGAATAACTCAGTTCCTCTGGAACAACCTCTTCTTTCCCTCCTCCCTTTCAGGATAGGTTTTAAACTCAAAATAAGAAAACAAGTAACAAACATTCACAAGCTTTCTCTTCAGCGTGACTCAGCACTTTGCCTGAGAAATGCAAACACGTGGAGTTTTCTTCAAACCCAATTCCTGGCTCAATTCCAGTTACCTGCTTCTAGGAGACTTTCTCATTCAATGCTAGCCTTTAGCATAATGATTGCATGCTTGTAGCTTGACACAGGGTACAGTCCATGGGGATATCTAGATCTTGCACTTCCTCCCCTGCCATCTCAATCTGCATATCCTCTGGTGTTGTTAGGGCAGTGTCCTGTTCTGAGCTTTGGACACAGTGCTCAGAATACAGCCTCCCTGGGGGTTCTAATGTCTCTCCTGAGCTCAACTCTCCACGATAAAGACAGTCAGTACCTGAAGCACTGGGCAGTTCTCCCTGGTTGTGCTCACTACGGTTCCTTGTCTCCTTCCAGCCTCTCTGTAACAGCTTTCTGTATTCCTCTCTGGGTTCTCTCCTGGAGATCTACAGGTGCCCCTGGGTCCTCTCCTGATTCCCCTGAATCCTCTGAGTCTTCCGAATCTCCTGAGACCTCTGCCTCCCCAGAGCTTCTTCCTTCCTCTGAGTTTCTCCTTTCCTCGGAGCTTCCCCTTTTCTCTGAGCTTCCCCTTTCCTCTGCTTTAGCAGGGGTTTTTATTTCCCTCTCCAGGGCTCCAGCCCTTCCTCCACTCCTCCCAGATGATTGTAATCACCTCTCAAGCCTACAGTTATGTCATAGGAGTTAGGGTGTGGCTGCCTGAACTTTCTCTCCCTCAGGTTTCTTTCTCTATGAGGGGCCTGAAATCCATGCCCTGCAGGGATTTCTCCTTTCTCTAAGGTAAAGTCATTGGCCTTTTCTATATTCATAGTCTCAAAACAGGCTTCCTTGTCACAATATATTACAACTATTTGATAAATTAAAGAGTAGCAAATCACCTGGACCAGATGGTATACATATGAGAGTGTTTAGTAATCTGTGAACTATCATTAAAATCATTTGTAATACTTGAAGATTGGCAAATGGCCATTGAAATGCCAATTTTTAAAAAGGATTCCAGAGGTGATCTGGGAAACTACAGACCAGTGAGCCTGATGTCAGTACCGGGAAAAATGGTAGAGCAAAATTACTGACCATGTAGATAGTCATGGTTTAATGGGAGAAAGCCAACACTGTTTTAGCCAAGGAAGGTCTTGTCTTACTAACCTGTCATATTTTTTTGAAGGCGTGAAAACACAGGTAGATAAAGGTGAGCTGGTCAATATAGTGTATCTGGATTTTCAGAAAGCCTTTATCAAGGTCCCTCATGAAAGACTCTTGGCTAAATTAAAAAGTCATGGGAAAGAAGGCAGTGTACTATTGTGGATCAGGAACTGGTTAAAAGATAGAAAGCAGAGGGTAGTTCTAAATGGCCAATTTTCCCATTGGAGAAAGGTGAATAGTGGAGTACTCCAGGGATCTGTGCTGGGTCCTCAGCTTTTTAACATATTCGTAAATGACCTGGAAATGGGAATAACAAGTGAGGTAATCAAATTTGCAGGTGACACAAAATTATTCTAAGTTGTTAAAACCCAAGAGGATTGTGAAAAATTGCAAGAGGATCTTGATAAATTGGAAGACTGGGCATTTCAAATGGCAGATGACATTTAATGTGGACAAATGCAAAGTTATGCACCGAGGAAAGAACAACCCGGGAAATCCACTGCTTGCCACAATACAAGCACTGTGGAACCTATGAGTCTTTTTGTGAACAGGCCAGGTACTTGTGACTTGCATTGACCACTTTGGAAATGGGATACTGGGCTTGATGGGCGTTGGTCTGACCCAGTATGGCATTTCTTATGTTCTTATGTACATATAGATGTAAGACACAATCCCTTCTCATCAGAACTTACAGTCTAATCAAGATAAAAGATATAGCAAAACTGGGGACTAGAGTATGGTAAGATACACGTACGTAGTGGACAAGAGAGTGCGGAGCATCAGGATCCAAAAGCAGATTGTAGGCTATATCAAGCAGGGACTGTCTCTTACATGTATCTGTACAGCACTGCATATGCCTTGTAAGGCTTTACAAATGATTAGTAATAGTAGTAGTAGTTATCAGTTTTCTTGGTAGGCCTGTGTTAAAAGCTTTGCTGAAATCTAAGTATACCAGATCTAGTGCTCTCCCTTATCCACATTTATGATCACTCAGTCAGACTTTACTAATATTACAAAAATGGTTAGGCCCAATGAAAAAAAAATATAAATAAGATGCACCATATGCAAATACATTCAAATTAGCACCTGAAGATGTATAGTTGACTCTGTAGCTAGTTCTACTCCCAATACCATCCTAGCAGAAAATAATCCACCCCAAAGAAAAGAATCCAGCACAGAATAGGCAAGTACCCCTGCATATAGCACAAGCCACCATTCCTTATTTAGCGTCTCAAAAAGAGCCTGCCTAAGACACCCAAACTCTTCCCAGCTTTCCCTCTTACTTGAAGGTAGCTTCAGGTCCATGGGGCAGGAGAAATATTTTATTGCTTCACCTTGCTAGCACCAAAATTCAAACTCACACTCATCGACTTGAAACTCCTCTTTAGTCCACACACACTAAGAGGCATATTCTGTACTGTGCATCCTGGCCTCTGTGCATCTGATTGGAACCGGATGCACAGAGGTATATGTGATTCTGATCCCGCGGGGAATGTCTAACCCCCATGGGATCAGAATTACGTCTAGATCTGTATGTGCAGGCCAGGACCCGATTGGAGCCGCAGTGCCATGGCATCGCGGCTCCATTCAGGAGCTGTGATCCCCGACCACTGACCACTTTCCCCTTTTCCTGCAGTCCGACCCCCCAGACTGATGAGGATGGAATGCATTGACAGCATGAAGATGCGAGGACAGCTGGGAAAAAACAAAGCACTCAAGATCCTTAGAAAGAAAAGAAAGATTGGACACCGGAAGCCAATTGGCAGGGAGGGAAGTGTCAAGGGAAGGCTTCTTGAGAATAGGATGGATGGGCGCTTCCTTCCAGAAAGTGGGGAAAGAGCCCGATGACAGACGAGAATTAAGCATGACAAGTAATGGAGAAAGGAGAGTGAGTGATGGCTCAAGAAACCAAACTGAAGGGATGGGATCAAGGGCACAAGTGGTCTTACAGGCTGCTGACAGGGTGGTAGCTAGCTCTGAAGTGGAAATCAGACTGAAAGATGACTAAGAGTGCATGAGAGAAGAGGAAGGAGTAAGGGAGAGCAAAGGGGGGGGGGAGGCACAGGAATAGGGGAAAGAGGGGCAGGGCAGGAAGGAAAGGAGGAGTGGAGGGAAAGGAACTTATTCAAGAAGAAATCAGCCAGTGTAACAGGGTCTGGGACCACAGAGGCAGCGGGGAAGGAAAAAGGTAAGAAGAGACGAGAGGGCCGCAAATACTGAATAGAGTTGGTGAGAGGATTGCGAAGCGGAGGAGATGAGACAAGAATAGTAGTCATATTTGGCCTGGTTGATAGACGATATTCTTGATGATGTTGATGAAACACAGCCTGAGTAGTAGGGGAAGGATGGGTGTGCCAAGCATGCTCTGCACGGCGCAAGTGTGATCGAAGGAGCCAAAGGCCTGGATGGTACCATGGGTGCTGATGGGGAGGGGAACAGGGAGAAGGGAGTGGGGAGGCGTCAGGAGATCAAGCGTTGTGGTAGTATTCCAGATAGAGACCTGGGAATCAGGGGACAGGAGGGGAAAATCTGAGGGGAAGAGCTGATCAGTAATGAAGGATTTTGAAGACGGTTAGTAACACTTTGAATCTGAGCATGTCAGAACTGGCAGCCAGAGAAGTTGATGTAGTGTAGGTGTTATGTAGTTATGTTTTGCTGATCCAGTGATTATCCAAGCTACAGTGTTCTGGACCAGTTGTAGTGGGTGTGTAACTTTGTTCCGGAGACCTTGGTAGACTATATTACAGTAGTCTATTAAAGGTGTTGACAAACGGTTCGGAAGTCGGTGTCATCGAGCAATTGTTTGAGTTTCTGTATTGTTCTTATTTTGTGGTACGCTATCTTGGTCATTTTTTTAATGTGTGACTAGAAGGTAAGATTTTGATCTAAGGTGACTCCATGGTATTTCGCCTCTGATTTGACTTCCAGGTCATGATTTAAGATTTTTAGTAGTTTGGGTAGAGAGAATATGGTGTTTCTCATGATATGTAGGACCTCTGATTTCTTGAAATTTATGGAGAGGTTTTGTACATTGAGTCATTTTATCATTGCCTCGACGCATGCTGTATTCTGAGTGTACTCAAATTGGTCTGTGTTGAATGGAATTTAAATCATTTTATCATTAGCATAAATTTTGTATTGGATATTATGTTCTTTTATTATGTAGCAGGGTGGCTGCAGATAGATGTTAAAAAGCAGCGCTGACAGGGTTGAACCTTGTGAGATACCTTGTGGTTGGGCAAATGGCTTTGAATAGTGTTTTCCAGACTGGACTTGTTATCTTCTGTGAGTTAGGAAAGCGGTGAACCAATTCAGGAATGTGCCATGGATCCCTATTTCTTTAAAGCCTTCTTCGTATGGTGTGGTTCACTGTATCGAAGGTTGCTGTAATGTCAATTAAAATTAGTATATGTTTATGTTTATTAAGATTTTCTTAACCGCCTTTCACGTAAGCAGCAAGATGGTGTACAAACTTAAAAAAACAGAGATAAAAGAAAGATAGAAAAGAATGCCATAAAATCTTAGGACAATTTACAACTCAATCATACAAAGAAAAGGTAAGCACAGAAAACGCGAAAAGGGATACTCAGGGGGTTGGCAGGTCAAAGGCAAGGTTGAATAAGTGGGTCTTTAGAAGAGACTTTAAATTTGGGATAGCAGGTCTCAAGGCTAAAGGGGGGGGGGGGGAGGTGGAATTCCAGAGGGCAGGGGCAAGGAAATAAAATACAGATGAATGAGTAGATGACAAATGTGCTTGGGATGTGGAAGGAAGGTGCAAGTGGCTAGCATGAATATCTTGGAGGGTATGGAGAGGGGCATGAGGGATAAGGGAGTCTGAGAGTAATGAGGGAGTCCAGAGTATAGGGCATGGCAAATCAGAATGAGTAATTTGTATTGGAGTTGGAATTGTACAGGGAGCCATTGATGACAGATGAGAAGTAGTGTAATATGATTGAATTTAGAAGCATGAACAAGGATACGGATAGCGGTGTTTTGAATGAGCTGAATACAGTGCAGTTGATACTGGGGAAGATCAAGGTAGACAATGCTACAGTAGTCTATTTTAGATATGACTAATGAGAGGAAACCAGGGTAGTTATGAATGAGGAGAGAGATAAACACAAATGGCACAAATTTGGCAAAGTGAAAGAAAACAGCAGTGGGAAAGAGAAGAAAGATGGGCCTGGAAGGATAAGGCAGAGTTGATGATAATACCCAGGTATCAAAGTGAAATAGAGGACCCAGGAAGAGAGGGGGCCAATGAGGGTGAAGGACTTCCAAAAGTAAACCAGATAGCTGCTGATTTGTTGGGGTTCAAATGAAGAAAGTTGTCAGATAACCAAGTAAACAGTAAAGAAACAGACATTGAGAGGAGAGAGATCTGGGGCAATTGTACTGGTATGATGAAGTAGGATAACGTCATTGGCATAGTAGTGAACAGAAATAATGTGTTGTTGGATCACGAGCTGTCAGGTAGAAGGGGGCGCGAGAATCGAACCCTGTGGGACACTACAAGATAAAGGTAAAGAGGAAGAGGAAGAACTACTGCATGATACAGAGCAGGACTGGTGTAGGAGAAGAGGAAACCAATGGAAGACAGTGCCTCTGAGCCCAAAATCATGTAGACAAGAAAACAGTGTGGTATGATCAACAAGGTCAAATGCTGCAGCAAGAGAAACCCCCACCGAGATGTCACCATTATCATGTGTTTGGTGCAGCTTACTGAAGAAAAAGAGAAGGACAGTCTCAGTGCTGTGACCTGGCCAAAATCCAGATTGATGAGGGTGCAAGGCGTGAGTAGAGCAAAATTGTGAAAAGACCATTTTCTCGAGAAGCTTAGAGAGGAAAGGAAGTGTAGTGACAGGATAATAGCTGGCCAAGGAGGCAGGGTCGGGGAAGGAACTTTTGAGGATAGGGTGGACAATGGCATGTTTCCATGGTGATGGAAAGATTCCAGAGGATAAGCTTTTGTTGAGGATGCAGAGGACCACAGGAAGCAAGGCAAGAGAAGGGGTGGCAATCCAGGAGGAGGGGATAGGATCATTAGCAGAGGTAGTCTTATGCAAAGAGGTGATGGTCTTAAGGAGTTCAGCAGAGGAAATCTGAGTGAAGGATGGCCAAGTGTGAGATAAAGAAGAAGAGAAGTTGGAGGACAAGGGAGAGGGAGAGATATCTAAGTCTGAGAACAAAGGAGAGGAGGGGAGTGGCAAAAGAGAAAGAGGGGAAGAGCAGTTTGCAAAGGAAGACTGCAGAGAGGAGACTTCAGAACTAAAGAAGTTGTCAAAGAACTGTGGTGGAGGCAACATACAGTATGAGAGAGTAGATGAAGTGATCAAGGGCTTGGAGAGTACAATTGATGAGAGGAATTTATGGAGGAGGAGATGAGAGTAGAATGACAGTTCTTCTTGGCCTGGTGAATTTGAGAATGATAATAGCGATGAGCAGACTTATAGTGTTGAGGGTGATAGGAGAAGGACGTTTACGCCACAGATTCTCTGTGCGGCGAAACTGCCGGAGATGAAGGAGGAGGCCGTGATGGAACCGTGGATGATTGTGTCTGGGAGCATGCTTGAGGGAGCAAAGAGGGGCAATAGTCCAGGGTAGAGGAGAGTGTGTAAAACCAGAGATTAGCCTATATATCAACCAAGAGCGAGGGGAAAGTTAGAAGGAAATATGTCTTGGGAAGCAGGGAAATTTTCAAGAGGATAGGTTTCGAGACTAGGTTGGGGCTGAGGGGGATAGGGAGCTTTGGGCAAGGAGTATAGGGGTAGGATAATGCCAGAAGGAAAAGAAAATGCAGGAGTGATCAGACCATTGGATTTATTTATTTATTTATTTATTTAACTATTTCTTTTATACCGCCCCTTCCAGAGATCAAGGGCGGTTTACATATAACAGGTTAACAGTCTTGTACACAGTTTGTATACATTTTACATAGAACAAATGGATGGAGGGAGAAGTAAGGGAAGAGGTGTCTGGGGAGAGGGGAGGAGAAGAGAGAATGAGGTCTAGGATGTGGCTGCGTGGATGGTGTCATCGAGAGCGTTTTGGTTTCCTAGACCATGGGATGCTGTTCCAAGGGTTGCAGAGCAGAGATGGCATCCATCTGTCAAAGAAAGGTCAACGCGTCTTCAGTAGTAGACTGGCTAATCTACTGAAGAGGGCTTTAAACTAGATTCGTTGGGGATGGGTGAAGAAAGCCCCCAGGTAAGTGAAAGCCCCCAGGTAGGTGATACATTAAATAACTTTATGGAAATGGGTAACAGGGGTAACATATGGAAAGCAGTGTGTATAAATGCCCGTAGCAAGGGAAATAAGATCCCTGATGTTGAAGCTTTGGTGGGAGTGGCTGACTTGGATTTAGTGGCAGTTACAGAAACATGGTTCACAGAAAACCATGATTGGGATGTAACTATACCTGGCTATACTTTATTCAGAAAGAACAGGGTAGGAAGTAGGGGAGGAGGAGTGGCACTATATGTAAAAACTACTATTAAAGCTTTGGAATTACAGAGCTTAAAAGGGAGAGGGGAGGCATTGTGGGTTAAACTAGAAAGAGGGAAAGAGAAATCTATTTCCATTGATGTGATATACAGACCTCCCGCACAAAAGGAAGAGGCGGACAGAGAGTTAATTGAAGACATGCGCAGCATTGCTAGGAAAGGGGAAGTGCTACTGATAGGAGATTTCAATATGCCAGATGTTGATTCGCACATTCCTGCTGCAGTATTCATCTAGAAGTAAGGAGATCCTGGATTCTCTACAGGGAGAACTATTCAGGCAATTGGTAACAGACCCCACATGTGAAGGAGCCATACTGGACTTGGTGCTTACCAATGGTGAAAGTGTTTCTGATATTGTAGTGGGAGATCATTTTGCATCCAGTGATCACCAGATGGTGTGGTTCAGTATTAGGACTAGGGCTGTTAGAATCCATTCAAAGGCGAGGATCTTAGACTTTAGGAAGACTAACTTTGCGAAGATGGGCCGATGCATCAGGGAGTCGTTAGTTGGATGGGAACAGCTGAGGGATGTAGAAAAACAGTGGAAAAAATGAAAGGGGATATTTTAAGGGCAACCAACCTTTTTGTTAAAATGGTAAATAAAGGTAAAAGGAAAAGGAGACCGCTATGGTTTTCGAAAGAAGTAGCTGAAAAAGTGAAGAAAAAGAGGGAGGCCTTCATGAAATACAAGAGATCACAGAGAGAGGAAGACAGGCATCTGTATTTGGAAAAACTTAGAGAAGCTAGCAAAGTAGTCAAGAAGGCAAAGATTCAAAGGAGGAGGAAATAGCCAATGCAATAAAATGGGCGGATAAGACATTTTTCAGATATATTAGTGAGAAGAGGAAGGGCAAGAGTGGTATTGTCAGACTCAAGGGTGCAGGGGAGGAATATGTAGAAGCTGATAAGGATAAAGCTGAACTGCTTAACAAATATTTTTGTTCTGTGTTCACAGATGAAGAACCAGGAGCAGGACCTCATAAAACACCCACAAATAAGAACAGAAGCGAGGGACATCTTGAACAATTTTCAGAAGACTGTGTTCGTGAGAAACTATCTCAACTTAAAGTAGACAAAGCGATGGGACCGGATGGGATACACCCGAGAATACTGAGGGAACTTGGGGACGTTCTAGCAGCTCCACTGACTGACCTTTTCAATGCCTCGTTGGAGTTGGGCGTGGTGCCAAAGGACTGGAGAGAGGCTCATGTGGTGCCTTTACACAAAAGCTGAAGTAAGGATGTGGTTGAAAACTACAGGCCGGTTAGTTTAACTTTGGTGGTGAGTAAATTATTGGAAACGCTGCTGAAAGAGAAAATAGTGAGGCTTCTGGAGTCCAGTGGATTACAGGATCCGAGGCAGCATGGATTCACCAGAGGCAGGTCTTGTCAGACAAATCTGATTGATTTCTTTGACTGGGTGACCAGGGAGTTGGACCGAGGGAGAGCCCTAGGTGTGGTGTATTTAGATTTCAGTAAAGCCTTTGACACTGTTCCTCACAGACGACTTATAAACAAACTGAGCATCCTAGGGATGGACCCTAAAGTTACTGCTTGGGTTAGAAATTGGTTGGGTGGGAGGCGACAAAGAGTACAGGTAAATGGAGCTCACTCTGAGGAGAAGGATGTTACCAGTGGTGTGCCCCAGGGATCTGTCCTTGGTCCGATTCTTATTAACATCTTTGTTAGTGATATAGTGGAAGGGCTTTCAGGTAAGGTTTGCCTCTTTGTGGATGATAGCAAAATCTGCAATAGAGTAGACACCCAGGAAGGTGTAGCAATGTTCCCTCTAATTTTCTGTAGGCTGTGTGCGCATAAAATAACAGCTGTGTGCAGCTTTTGAAGGAAGGTTAAATTTTTGTGCGCCACATAACGACACTCGGAGTTATATACTTTAAAATTTGACTACAAGTCAGAATACAGTATGTACACCACATTGATTTTAATCAAATTAAATGAAAATAGATGATTACTAAATGAAGCAGGAAATTTCTAGTAATTACAATCATAACTTTTAAATTTTAAGACGTCTGTGGTGTTTTCTATCAGAATCAGAGCTGTAATTTTTGTGCGCTCTGTTGTAAAGTATGTGCGCTTGCTCAGCGAGGTGTGTGCGCGCGCACACGCGCACAGCTTAGAGGGAACAGTGAGGTGTAGATAACATGAGGAGGGATCTAGCTAAGCTTAAAGAATGGTCTAGAATTTGGCAGCTGGGATTTAATGTTAAAAAATGTAAGGTCATGCATTTGGGCTGCAGCAATCCAAGTGAACAATATAGTATAGGGGGTGAAGTACTTTTGTCCACTAAAGAAGAGCGGGACCTAGGCGTGGTTGTGTCTGATGATCTTAAAGTAGCTAAACAGGTAGAAAAGGCGACGGCAAAAGCTAGACGTATTCTTGGATGCATATGGAGAGGAATGGCTAGCAGAAAAAAGGAGGCGATAATGCCTCTGTATAAGTCTTTGGTGCGACCTCATTTGGAGTATAGTGTGCAATTCTGGAGACCGCACCTTCAAAAGGATGTGAACAGGATGGAGTTGGTGCAGAGGGTGGCTACTAAAATGATTAGTGGTCTTCATTATAAAACATATGAGGACAGATTGAAGGATCTTAATATGTACACCTTAGAGGAAAATAATCTACAAATTTCAACAAATATGAGAACCCCTAAACCTATCTCTATTAATTTATATTTTTTTGTTGGAGTTAGTCTTCAAAGTGAGTGGAAGAACTACCACTCACCACCGCGACATCTCCCTTTTATTAAATGTAAAAATAAAACTTTTTGCACTTAGCTCAGGTGATGATCGCGACGTGCTCTATGATTTTGTACCAAGGTTTTGCCAGATCTAAATGGCCTGAAGTAGGGTTGGATGATTTCTGAAAACGGCCCGAAACGTGTAGCACGTCGCTTTTGATATTCTGGCACATCATCTTTGTAAGATCATCACCTGAGCTAAGTGCAAAACTATGGTTACACGATGCAAGGTTCCACATTGGGAACCACCATCCAGGAAAAAGATTTAGGCGTCATTGTAGGCCCAGTGTGCAGCAGCGGCCAAGAGAGCAAATGGAATGCTAGAATGCTGTTTATTGTAATGCGGTGCAGATTCCTGCACCGTATAAGTTTTGTTGTCATGTGAACCGCACTGATGTTAAATAGTGCATAGAAGAGACGGTAAATAAATAAAATAAAAATAAATAAGGAAAGTAATGGAAAATAAAACAAAGGATATTATAATGCCTCTGTATCGTTCCATGGTGCGACCGCACCTTGAATATTGTGTGCAATTCTGGTCGACGTATCTTAAAAAGGATATAGAGTTATTAGAAAAGGTTCAGAGAAGAGCCACCAAAATGGTAAAGGGGATGGAAGGATACCCCTATGAAGAAAGGCTAAAAAGGTTAGGGCTCTTTAGCCTGGAGAAGAGACGGCTGCGGGGAGATATGATAGAAGTCTATAAATTAATGAACGGAGTGGAACGGGTAAACATAGATCAATTGTTTATGTTATCAGAATATAGAAAGACTAGGGGACATGCAATGAAGCTACAGGGTAAACTATTTAAGACAAATAAGAGAAAATATTTATTCACTCAACATGTAATCAAACTCTAGAATTTGTTACCAGAGGATGTAGTAAAGGCTGTTAGTGTAGCTGATTTAAAAAAAGGTTTGGACAAGTTCCTGGAGGAAAGGTCAATAGACCATTATTAAAAAGGGACCCAGGATATCAATGCTTGACCCAATACAAGCATTGTGGAAACTGTGTCTTTTGGCGAAACTGCTAAGTGCGTATGATCTAGATTGGCCACTGTTGGAAACAGGATACTGGGCTTGATGGACCTTGGTCTGACCCAGTATGGCATTTCTTATGTTCTTGCAAAATGCAATGTGTGCCTTTGAGTCAGTCCTGACTCCTGGTGACCCAGAAGCTCCTGGGTTTTCTTGGGAGTGTCACTGGAAGTAGATTGCCAGGCCTTTCTTCTGAGGCAATGGAGGGTTATGTGACTTGCCCAAGGCCACAAGGAGTACTAGTGGGAATCGAACCCTAGTTGCTTGGTTACCAAGCCAGTGTTCTAACCACTAGGCTACTCCTCCTCCTCTCTTCTTATGGGTCTTTATCTATGCCAGTTATTAGTTTGTCTAGGAGTGAATTAAAGAGTACTTCAACACTGTGATTTGGTTTAAAGCCATGTTGGTGGGGGTCAAATGGTGCGTGGATATCGATGTGGTCTTGTAGTTGTTGTTGGACAGTCTTTTCTATGATCTTGGTTATGAATGGTAAGCTTGATATTGGCCTGTAGGAGTTGGGATCCTTATTGTTGTGATTGGTACTTTCAATATTGGTGTAATAGAAACTTGTTTGAGGCTGGGAGGTAGGTAACCTTGGGTGAGCAATAGCTGTTTGATTTTTAGTAATGTGGGTGCTAATTGTTTCCTTGCAAGCTTGATCCATGGGACTTGGCATGGATCCAGTGGGGATGCAGACATGTTAGTTTGCTATAATGATGTTCAGTTGTTCTTCTGTGGGAATGTGGAATATGTTCCATATTTTAGGGTTGTTGTGGTGTGAGAGTATATCCTCAAGTTGAATAGCTTCTTGAGTTGATCTGTTTTTGTATTGTGTTCCAGGAAGTCTGGTATCTTTGTCTGGGATGGTTTCCTTAATTAGGTTGCATACAATATCAAATAATTCCCTTGGTTTATTGAGAGAACCCACTATAAGATTCTTATAGTATTGTTGTTTGTACTTGTTTATTAGGTCATGGTATTTACGTTGCATGGAGCTGTATTCCTGTGGGTCTTCATGGTCTTTGGTTTGTCACCATCGCCTCTTAGGGGTATGTTTACTATACTGCGGTAACATAGCAGCGGCTACGTTAAGGCGCGTTATGTAACATTAAGGCGCCTTAACGTTACATAACGCGCCTTAACGTTCCCGGCCGCTGTAAGTCCAGAAAAGGGTGGAGAGAGGGCGGAGAGAAGGGGTCAATGGGTGGGGAGTGGGCGGGGAGAGGCCCCTTTCAAACTAACGTGGAGAAATTAAGGGCTGAATCCTAACACAACTGAAAACCTTGCATTAGCACACATTTGCAAGAGAGAGAAACTATTTCAGTGTCAGCAATGTACAGCATAGGCAGGGAGCCCAAGAAAGGTGATAGGAGTGCCCCATTTGCAGCAACAGCATAGTGCCCAGGTATGAAAGGCCACTATGGTGATGGTGCAAATGGGGCATGGGGGCTGCAGGCGGGACATGCAGTGGGGGCTCCTGGAGCACAGGGTGGACTAGGTGGTTGCCGAGGTGGCACATATGAATGCAGAAAGTGGAAACCAGCAAGACAGCAACTGACCAGGGTCAGACATGTCCATGAGTCTGTGTCCCACAGTGTCCCATCCAGGAGACATTACCCAGCAGGTATCCCAAGGGGCACATAACATTGCCAGGCGGTGCCGGGGGAAGCGTGGACATCTATGTAGGCACCCCTACCCCAGAACCAACACCTTAGGCAGCCGCCTTCCTGCCCCCTGGATGGCCTGGGATGGCACACCACCGGCACTGACAGTATATGGTCATGGTGGCATGGCAGAGGGGGGTGGGTGATTGTGCTGGAGGGAGCAGTGGCACCTGCCTGCAGTGGACCTAGGCCATGCCCTGTACCAGTACGTGGTGTGTAGTGCAACAGAAGAGGTCTGGCCGAGGAACGTAAGGGTAGCCCCAGGGACAACTATGCTGCTGTGGCAACAGTGTGGTGCAATACACCCAGCTAGCATGTCCAAAAGCAGAGGGTCAGAGGTTCAGGTCCCATCTGTGGATCCTGCAGAGCATCTCCCCATAGTTTTAGCCCTCAATGCAGCCACAACAACAACATGGGCAAACCCCAACGCAGTGCTGCACAGGGGAATGGACACCCACTCACAAGGGCCCCACTATCCACAGCTTCATGGAGTGTCAGGCTGTTAGCCCCAGCACAGAGCTGCAGTTATCACTACTACTACTATTACTATTCAGCACTTGTAAAGCGCCACCAGAGCACTACTACTACCCCCTGCACAGATTAGCAATGTCGGCACTGTGATCAGGACCAGTGCGGCAGGTAGGGTTGTCAACCACCTTTATCTCTGCACAATGCTGAGATAGATATGGGAGTGTGCGTATGTCTCGCCATTGTTTTGTGTCTGCCAACACCTAACTGAGCCCACATTGCTCACACTGCTTCCAGCGTTAGCCTGCAAATGTGCATAATGAGGAGCAAGGTATTGTGGGTATGGCCCAGACAGGGCGGATTGGCCAGGATGCATCTGCACAGGGTGGAGGGCAATGGCTGAGACACTGTAGTGCTCGACCACCACCTGCATGGACAGGGTGGCCACAGCATGTCATGCTGGGGGGGGGGGGTCACTCTCACTCTGACCGAGCAGTGACCATGGCATGTCTATGTTCCCACATAGTGCCACATATTATTTGTTTCCAGTGCTACCTGTGTGTTCCCAGTTCTGGGCCCCAATCACAGGGATACCTGCTTGGTGTCTATGCTGTGCATCCCACCTCTGGGTGCACAGGGTTCCCCTGTGAGCATGCACTATGGACTGGTTAGTGGGTTGTCTGCAGTTTACCTGTGCATGGTGGGAACACCTTGTAGGATGCTGCAGGTGCAGTCTGACTGTGCTGTCTGTTGATGAATGGCAGACCGTGGCGTGGGGCAGTTGAGCCTTCCCCTGCCTACCCCAAGCATCACTGCTTGTCTACAAAGGTCATAGGTATGGCACTGGTCCAACAGCTCCTGGAGGGCTGTCATCCCTCAGCAGGACTGTGGTTGCTGGTACTACAGCCATTCTGCAGGGTTCAGGCACCTGTCCCACCACACCTTCATCTACAAAAGGGGTGATTGAGGCCCCTTGGGGTATATAGTGCATACCACTTAGACCCAGGGCCGGATTTACCCATACGCCATGTATGCCATGGCATAGGGCCCACAGCCGGCAGGGGCCCACAAAAAAAGAACCAGGTAATTTTTTTTAAACACACACAATTTAAAAAAAAAACCTGGTGGCTGCCGCCGCGGGGCCCCCTCTGCTGCCGCGGGGGCCCCGTCTACAAGCTGAAGCCGTCCCGTCGGATCGGGTCAGGTCGGGTCGGGTCGGGTTGGGTCTCTCCCTCCCTCCCTCCCTCGCTGCAGGCTGCGAGAGACGCGAAGATAGAGCGTCTCCTCGCGTCTGTGTTAAGCCCGCAGGGGCTGATGGGATTTCCCATCAGCCCCTGCGGGCTTAACACAGACGCGAGGAGACGCTCTCCCTTCACGTCTCTCGCAGCCTGCAGCCTGCAGCGAGGGAGGGAGGGAGAGAGACCCGACCCGACCCGACCCGACGGCTTCAGCTTGTAGACGGGGCCCCCGCGGCGGCAGCCACCAGGTTTTTTTTTTAAATTAAATTTTACTTTAGGCCGGGGGGGGGGGTAGGACTGGTAATGGGCTATGGGGGGGGGGGGAGGACAGGTTATGGGCTATTGGGGGGGGGGTGGGGCGGGTACTGGGCTATGGGGGGGGTAGGACTGGTATTGGGCTATTGGGGGGCTGGGGCTGGAAATGGGCTGGGCTGGGCTGGGCTGGGCTGGGGGGGGGGTTAAGGCTAGAGGTGGGCTGAGGGGGTTAGGACTGGTAATGGACTGTGGGCTGTTGGGGGGGCTTAGAACTGGCAATGGGCTTTGGGGGGGGTTAAGACTGGTAGTGGGCTGTGGGCTGATGGGGGCTTGTCTGGTAATGGGCTATGGGGGGGGCTAGGACTGGAAATGGGCTGGGGGGTTAAGACTGGAGGTGGGCTGATGGGGTTAGGACTGGTAATGGGCTGTTGGGGGGGTTAGAACTGGTAATGGGCTTTGGGGGGGTTAAGACTGGTAATGGGCTGTGGGCTGATGGGGGTTGTCTGGTAATGGGCTATGGGGGGCTAGGACTGGAAATGGGCTGGGGGGTTAAAACTGGAGGTGGGATGATGGGGTTAGGACTGGTAATGGGCTGTGGGCTGATGGGGGGGGGTAGGACTGGCAATGGGTTATGGGGGGCTGACTGGAAATGGGTTGATGGGGTTAGGACTGGAAGTGGGCTGATGGGGGGTTAGGACTGGTAATGGGTTATAGGGGGGGCTTAAACTGAAAATGGGGTGATGGGGGGTTAAGGACTGTAAGTGGGGTGATGGGGGGGGCTAGGACTGGTATTGGGTTGGGGGGTTGCTAGGACTGGAAATGGGCTGATGGATGGCTAGGACTGGAAATGGGCTGATGCAGGGACTAGAAGGGAATGGATGCTGGGTGAGGCTGGAACTAGAAGGGGGCTGATGTTGGGGGAGGATTAGAATGGGATGGGGCTGGAAGAGTAAAATGGAGAAGGGAAAAATATTTTGTGTGGGAGGGATAAAAAATCTACAACTGGCCGGGTATTGGGAGAGTAAGTGGGGATTGAGGATGGAGGGGTAAAATTTGAGTGGATGAAATAGGAATGAGGAAAGAGCAAAAGGAGAAAGATTAGTATGTTAAAGCAGATGTAGAGAGAGAATGGAAAAAAATCTAGAAGAGAGAAGAAAGGACAAATGGACAGCAGACGATGGAGAGTTAGCAGAAGACACGAAGAAACCAGAAGAAAGTGGCTGGAGCAATTGCAGCTGAAAAAAATGCACAAAAGGTAGAAAAATATCTCTTTATTTTGAATTTATTAATTGGAATATGTCAGCTCTGGTAAATGTGCATCATTAACATCTGCGCTTTGTTTAGTACAAGAGCAAATTAATGTATAGTTTTATTTCTACAGTGTTGTACATTCCAAGTTTGGCTTTTGGGATTCCCAGTTTAATTATTGTCTTCCTATTTCTAAATTGTGATTACTTGTTTGGTGATGGTCTATGTTCTGCATGTGTAACTGAGCTGAGGTGTTCTGTTTATATAATTCCTATTTGACATTGCCACTTGTTCTCTTTCCCCAGTAGGTCATGTATTGTTGTTCTCTGAAATGTATTGGTTTAATATTTGCAGTGTTGCCTTTTGATTGGTAGAGTATGGTGCTTTGTGAGTCCTGGTAGTGCTGTTAGGATACGGCGGGTTTACTATGGGCAGTGTTTGTAGTAGTTCCTAATGTGTCTGGCAGTTGGCACTGGATTATAGTAATGTAGAAATCTTTTAGTCTTTCTTTATCCATACACTCATTAAGAGGCACGTTTACTAAAAGTTAGTATATGGTAACATTATGCAAATATTTATGCAAATGAGGCCCCTTATGCAAATGAGGTCCGCACCCCCCTTGGGCCGCCCCTGCTGGGGGCCCACAATTTTTGTTGGCGTAGGGCCTCACTCAAGGTAAATCCGGCCCTGCTTAGACCCATAGTGGCAGTGCTACATAGCCCTCATGCAAGTCTAGACACCCCACTGCCCTGATAACAGGTATCCATGGCAGCCAGACCTTTACACCGGGTATGCACTAATCTGGGTGGTGTCTGGTCCCCCAGGGCCACATGTGACTTCAGAACACAGTTGGAACAGATGTACCTTCAGTTGCACTGCTGGGGATACCTGTTACGCACTGGCAATGCTGAGGATGTGCATGTACTGTGGACCTAGTGCTGGGAGTCCATCCTATCCCTCAGGGTGAACACGGAACCTGCACAATGGCATGGTCTGTAGCTACTCTGTGCCAGTATCACGCACTGTCAGTCCGTCTTAACACGCTGCAGTACCGGAGAGGTGCAGACCCCATTTGTTGGTCAGCTGTAGGCTGCTGTTCTGCATGTGCAATGCATCATGGGTGCTGGTGGGGTTACCCTATCCTGGCACACAGAGCAGACGGTTTGTGCGGTGACCTGCAGTCCTTCTGTTCCCAGCCATTGCTATGCCACAAGCCATAGAGGTATAGCCTACTGGTTAGTACACTGATGTTCTAGGCAGAGGTCATGGGTTTGATTCCTCATTGTTCCCTCCTGTCCAAGGCAGATATTTTGCTTGCCTGTGACAGTCATATCTTTGCAGATCCGTGCTGCCAGCCCATAGTACCCTCACCACAGTTGCCAGAAATCCTTATAAGGCGTTATAAGGCTCCTAATTAGGCACAGTACAAGACACATTACAAGGCACCTTATTAGGCACAGTACAAGGCACGTTATAAGGCACCTTATTAGGCACAGTACAAGGCACGTTAAGGCACATGCCTTGTACTGTGCCTTATAACGTGCCTTATAATGCGCGTTACCTGCCGGCCTGCCATAATCATTCCCCGCCCATGCCTTTATATGGGCATCTGTACCTTTACCGCAGAACCTAACGCGAATGACATTACCGCAGTTTAGAAAACATAACCCTTAGTGTCCTTTTTTGGTCATTGATTTCACTGGAGTACCATGGTGCCTACTGTGTGATTTTTGTGTAGCCTCTTATTTGGGGCCACTGCAGCTTTATGCATTGTGTGGTTCCAGTTGCTGATGATCACATCCAGATTTGTTGTATTGTATTTGATTTGTGGAAGCACTTGCTTCAGGAATTCTTCAATGGTGAATTGTTTAAACCATCTATTTTCATTCTGCAGTCCTTCTTGGGCTTTCCTCATTACAGCTGTTTTTATGTCAAAGTTGATCATGTAGTGATCCAACCAGGGAATCAATGTAGTGATAGGATGGGGGATGAAGTTTTGGTCTAGCAAGTGGTTAGGTATAAAAATGAGGTCCAAAGTTCCTCCTCTCCTATGAGTAGGGGAATTTGATATTTGCGTATAGTGTAGCTCATTCATGGCATGCAGGAAAGAGTTAGCCTCCTTAGCTGGTCAGGAGGAAAGGTTTAGGTCTCCTAGTGTGATGAGGGATTTATGTGTTGTTGAGTGGGAGCACACTGTTTCCAGAATGACTGATAATTCTTCCTCCTTGGTGTTTTGTGCTCGGTATGTGAGACAAATTGTTAGGTACTTGTTTGAGACGGTTGTAATAGTGCTACTCTCTGAACTGTAAGAGGAGGTAGTAGCAAACCTTAGGTGCTTTTTATAAATAATAATTACTCCTCCTCCACTTCTTGTTGATCTTGGGCAGTTATGTATAGTGTAGGTTTGGGAGGCGATTTTGTTAAGAATCACATTGTCTGTGTCACCAAGCCATGATTCTGTAACACACATTGGGGGTCATTCCATGCAACAATGGACGTCCCAACGGGGTGTCCATCCCCGCTATTAGTGCCCTTTCCCAGCCCTGTCCTCCTTCCCTGCGCGTTGTACAGGGAAGTTAGAGGGGGGCAGGAAAGGGGCGGATTGTGGCAGCATTAGGGCAGGCAGTGGGCAGTCGCCGGCCCTGGACATACAGGGCCGATTCTAATGTTGACCCTGTACATCCAGAGCCGGTGACATGAACGGGGAAGTTATTCTACCTCCAAGTTGGAATAACTTCCCCGATGCGGAGGAAATGGCAGGACCGGGGCTGGGAAGGGGTGGCAGGGGATAGAGGGGATTCCTCACAGCCCGACCCGTGGCTAGATGTGCCCCACGGGATCAGAATCGTGACTCCCTCTGTGCATCGGGTTCTGACCGGGAGTTTAGAGGGCCTGTATGTCAGGATGGAATGACTCCCATTATGTCTATCAGTTGGTCATTTATGGTTTGGAATTTGTTCTGGATGGAGCGGGCATTAACCAGGGTGCATTTTAAATTGTTGTGCTGTTGAATAGTATTATGAGTTGATTGCCATATATTGGCAAGGTTTATTTGAATTAGCCTGTGAATCTTTTTATATTTTGATTGGTGGGCGTAGACTAGAGCCTTTGGGCTCTTGTAGGGTAATATATGAAATCACCAGCATATATGAATTGAGGAAGCAGTAGTATAATTAGGCAAGGAGGCTAAGTGAGAGAAGCCTGCTATCCATGTTTTGTTTGGAAGGGAGTTCCAGATGGATGTTAAGTAGAGTTCGAACACTCTATGTAGTGCATTCTGAGAGGTGCCCATAGGTATCATAGAGGTTGCAAGGAGTTTTGGTGCTTTGTCCTCCTTGACCTGTTGTCTGGGACTCTTCTGATTAAGTTTTCTAAGCAGCTGGCAGATTGATTTTGCAGAATTTTGAATGCCATCATTATTGCCTTATATTTTATACGTGAACTTATGGGGAACCAATGGAGAGATTCGAGTATGGGGGTGATGTGGGCTTGTTTATTACAGTAGTTCTGGTGATTAGTCGTGCTGCTGCACTTTGTGCCAGTTGTAAGGCATGGATTGTACATTGGGTAAACCGTTTAGGATTAGATTGCAATAGTCGAGGTGCGGTGTAATTAGCACCTGGCATACAGAGCAGAAGTTGTTGTGCTCAAGTAAAGGTTGGAGGTTTTGCAGAAACTTCATTTTGTAATATACTTTTGTGGTTGTTTTGCTGATGTGGGATTGGAAAGTGGGTCTCTGATCAAGGTATATTCCTAAGTATTTTACATCGCTCTTTACTGGGATTGATATGTTTCCTATTGGTAAGGTGTCGGGAGGGAGTTAAATGTGGTATCTCTCGTGATTATGAGGGCCTCTGATTTCTTGTAGTTGATTTCCAGATTGCGTTGTGATAACCATTCGGTGACTGCTGTCATGCAGGCTGAGATGGCGGAGTAGTCTGGATTCCTTATGTCTAGGGTGGAATATATCATTGAATCATCTGCATATAGGTGGTAGTGGATGTTATGTTGCTGTAATATTTTGCATACTGGCTGTATGTACAGGTTGAAGAGGGGAGCTGAGAGTGCAGAGCCTTGTGGAAGACCTTGTTTTAGTGGGAAAGGTCTAAACGTATTGGATTTTGTCTTGACTTGTGATCTTCTATCAGATAAATAGGAATGAAACCAAGCAAGCAATGTGTCACTTACTCCTACTTCGCTTAGTCTATCCAGCAGTGTGGAGTGAATTATAGAATTGAAGGCAGATGTTATGTCTATGAAAATGAGGATAATTGCCAACTTTAACCTGCTTGGATATATAATCAATAAAGAAATGACAAGCAGTCAAGAAATCCGATGCCACATTGCTCTTGGCAGAATGGCTATGAAGGACTTAGACAAGATCCTCAGGAGCAGAAATGTTTCTCTCCATACAAAGATTTGAATTTCCAAGCCATGATATTTTCAATAATATCTAATGGATGTGAAAACTGGACAATTATGGTGCTGACAAAGAATACTGTATCTACGATGGACTGATTGAAGAACAAACCAGTCAGTATTAGAAGAGATCAAACCTAAACCTTTTTTTAGAAGCTCAGATGACAAGACTTTGAATTTCATACTTTGGACACGTGGAGCCTGATTCCAATAGGGGCACGACCGGGCCATCCTGACATCCAAAAAAATGGACAGGCCCAAATTGTTCCTGATTCTGCAACCGTGGGAGCTAGATGTTCCTGCAGTGCAAAATCAGGCACTTAGATGGCCCAGTCTGCATGGCCAGCCCCCTCTGCTTCTGCTGGTGTGCTGGTGCCATGGATTCCTGTCGCCATGGCATCGGGATGCCCAGCAGGAGCGCCAAAAGCTGAACAGTGCCCCAAACATCTTTTCCCCGCCGCCAAACCCTTGGTGGGATTGGCCTGGGCTGGGCTCGGGTGACAGGGGCTTTCCTGCTGCGGCTCTTTCATCCTTGGGGGGGAGTCAAAAGGCCCCGATTGCAATGGCACCTGGTGCTTATACCACCTGTGATAAGGAAGCTTATCATAGCTCAGGAAGGAGCTATAGGAAAGGTGAAGTGACTCTGAACAAGCAATCTGTCAGTTCTGGTAGAAATAAGAAAACAGAATTTTCCCATAAAAGACTACCAGTCCCAGAATGCACCAGGTTTCCAACAGCCATTAGAGGAGCTGAAGTGGGGAAACGTGTGTTCAATCAGGAGGGCTATGAGGTAATCCCTAAGCACTCATCTCAAAGGGCAGGGCCTGATTCAGCACAGCTGCGCTGTGTTAAGGTGGAGCACTCATCTAAGCAGAATAAAGGTAGAGTTTATTCTACAGAGAATCATCCTCATCCTCAGAATCATCATCTTCGTGATCAGCTTGGATATCCTCAGTTTCATCTGGAGGATCATCAGAAGCAGAAGCCAAACCGGACGGACAGAGAGGGCAAGAAACCCTTTGGAAGAAAGAAGAGAAAAGCCTTTGAGAGGTCTAGAAGAGTCCGGAGCAGTACGTATACTGGGAGGCATTCCAAGGGCCAGCATACACCATTGGACTGGGGAAAGCCAGAGGAATGGTGCTGCAGAGCTAGGAATCTCCAGACGGTACCTGTGAGGGAGACGGCTGCATGTGGAAGGGACCCTAAGACCCGTGCCAGAAGGTATGTGAAGAGAGATCCAGTGTCCAGGGATCTGGATTGGAAGGCTGGACATAAGAACTGGACTACATACTGGCCAGGCTATATAGAGAGGAACTCTAACAGCAATGGAAGCTCAGGTATGAACACTGATCTATGCCCTAGCTATAACCTTGAAAGACAGCAGGGAAACAAGTATTCTCCTGAAAGTGCTCCATTGAGAAATTCATCTGTGCCAATCCATGATATTGAACCCATGATTGTTGAAGAAGGGGGAGAGATTGCAGATGAAGGATGTGTTTACATGGACTGCTCTCTGTCTAAACTCCTTTGGTGATTTTCTGTTATAAAATACAACAACCATCACAAAGAAATACAAACTTGTTCTTTAATCTACTCAGAAAAGCTCCTGAGTAGGATTTCTAGCCACGCAGTAGAAAGCAAGCCAGCTAAGGGGTTTCAGCTGGGTAACTGCTAGCAATTGAGCCTTACCTAATTGCTTGTGAGCTCTGAGGGAATCACTTCTGAATCTATGTGGGAAGATATAAGAAGTTAACCCGAAAAGAATAGTTTTTCCCTTCTTTGTGGATTTTTATTTGTTGTTTGATACACTGCTAAGAAAATATTAGCTAAAGCCTACAGAAAAGACCAGTTTGTTACCAACCAGGTCTTTATTCTTTTGCTTTGATTGCCTGACAAGTTCAAATGTTGTTTTCCTGATTTTGTTTTTCCAAGTTTAACACTGAAAGCAAGTGTCCTGTTTTATGTGCTACCAAGCATATCTGTGTTGGGAGAAATAACCCCATAAATAAATATCTTATTGGCTTTACACTCAAGCACAACTAATTATTGTGAGTGACTGTGTCTGGTGTGAATGGACTGCATTTCCCACAATCCCTTGCAAATCATATTGATATATGCACTTGCCAAGACTGTGAACATTCTCACCCAGGCAGCTGTCTGACACACCTCAGAGGTGTTATACACTGGGCTTCCAGAGTGTGACTGCCGAACATACAGGGCCTGACCTGAATAGGCCCTGTACATCTAAGTGCTTCTGCCTGCCCCCATTCCTCCCACTCACCGCCTCTGGCCCTCTCCCTCCAGCTCTCATCCAGCTCATCCTGCACTAATCCTTTGTATGTACGGGGAGGGCTAGACTCAGAACTGAGTGTTGGGCAAAAACAGGGGATGGATGTCCAATTAGGATATCCAACCCCGCTATTCGCATCTCTGCGTTGGGCCCATTATGGGAAGAAAGTGATCATTAGAGAAAGACATCCTGCTTGGCAAGGTTGAAGGTCAACGCAAAAGAGGAAAGCCAGCAGTGAGATGGATCAATACTATAAGAGTAGCTATGGATGCCACTCTATCAATAATGAGCTGCCTGACTGAAGACCACACACAGTTTATGACAACTATTCAGAGGGTCGCCATCAGTTGACACTGACTTGACGGCACTTAAGAACAATAATAACAACAAAACCATGCATTGATGTCAACTTTCAATACAGTTTAGTATATAGACCCTTTAGGGCAGGGATTTTCTTTGCCTCAGTTTTTTGCCTATTCACCTGCCATCATGGTTTCTCTTTTCCCTTTTGGTTCTTTCTTCCTCGATCGCTGTTTTAATTCTTGCAGTGGCTCCTCTGCTCTCGCTGCCAATATTCTGGCTGGGCCACTCTCCAAAATCAAACCCTTTGACTTTGTCACAGCTGTTTTTCTGGATGACATGTCCCAAATGCCTGCTGGCGGGTTCAAGAAGCGTCCCCAGTACGCTAGGACCATATCTGCCATGAACACGCATAACAGGTACCTTCAGTGCCTGGGTCTCTGTCATCAGCCCTCTTCTTGTAATTTGTGTTTGCAAATGGCAAAAAGAAAACTCAAAGGTTGAGAGAAGGTCTTTTCCAAATTGCTCCATGCCAAAAGGTTCTGATGACAGACACATCCAAGCTGGGGTGGGGAGCTCATCTCTATGGGTTGCACACCCAGGACGATAGGTCCATCCAAGAAGGTCTCCATCACATCAATTTCTTGGATCTAGGGTCAGTGGCAAATGCTCTATGGGCTTTCCGAGATCGACTAGCTAACAAAATTGTTCTGATTCAGACCGACAATCAGGTTGCCATGTTCTACATCAACAAGCAGGAAGGAACGGGCTCATACCTCTTGTGTTGGGAAGCAGTCAGATTGTGGAAGTTTACCATTGTGCATGGGATGGACATGAAAACCACGTACCTGCCAGGCGAGCAAAAAACTCAAGCAGACAGACTGATTCAAGTCCTCCAGTCACACGAGTAGATGCTGGACAGGGAAGTTGCGACTCATATTTTTTGAGAGTGAGGCAATCCCTTGATAGAATGACCAGGTAGATTAGATCTGTTCCAAAGTAAGATCACATAGCAGACTATCGTTGCATGCTTTCCTCCTTCAATGGGGGGAGAGTCATCTGTACGCTTATCCTCCAATACCTCTCATTGCAAAGACTCTCCTACAGCTTAGAATGGATGGAAGCATGATGATTCTCATCACTCCCTACTGGCCCAGACAGTCCTGCTGCCGATCTCCAGTCTAGCACTGCTATGACTCGGCCATGCGCCCGATCTTATGATGCAGAATGACGGGATGATGTTGCACACCAACATCCAGTCCTTGGCTCTCACGGTATGGTTGTTGAGAGGCTAATGTTGTCTCAGCTGGATGGTGTGACTGAAGTCCTTTTGGCCTCCATGAGGGCTTCTTTGAGAAAGTCTTATTATAGCAAATGGAAGAGGTTTGCTGTCTGGTGTAAAGGCCAGGCCCTAGATCCTTTTATCTGTTCCACACAAAATCTGCTTGAATATTTTCTAAATCTCTCTGAGTCTGGACGTAAGTCCAACTCTGTCAGGGTCCACCTCAGTGCAATTGGAGCTTACTATCAAGGTGAGGAAGGAAAGTCCATCTCGGTATAGCTTTTAGTTGTTCACTTTATGTGGAGCTTGCTTCTCTTGAAGCCTCCCTACCCATCTCCTGAAGTGTCATGGGACCTCAATATGGTTCTTGTGCAGCTCATAAAATCTCCCTTTGAGCCGCTCAACTCCTCTTCTCTGAAGTTCTTGACCTGAAAGGTACTGTTTCTGGTGGCAGTCACTTCAGCACGCAGAGTGAGTGAGCTTCAGCCCTAGTGGTTCATCTGCCTCACACCAAATTCCACATGACAGAGTGGTCCTTCATAGTCTTCCTATATTCTTTCCAAAAGTGGTATCAGATTTCCAACGTAATCAGTCAGTTGTTCTTCCAACATATTTCCTGAGACCTCATGCCCACAATGGGAAAGCTGCATTGCACATGCTAGACTACAAGCGAACCTTAGTCTTCTACTTGGAGCACACAAAAGTCCATCCAGCTTTTTGTTTCTTTTGACCCCAGTAAGCTAGGGGCTGCCATTTCCAAATTCACTCTTTCACTTTGGCTAGCAGACTGAATCTCTTTCACTTATGCAAAGGCAGGCCTGAATCATGATGGTCATGTCCCAGCTCACAATGTCAGAGCTATGGCTGCGTTGGTGGCCAACCTTTGCTCAGTCTCCATGGAAGACATCTGCAGGGCTGCAACGTGGTCTTCAGTCCACTCTAATGGAGTATGTAATAGGGTTTCTCATTGGCTCCAGGTGTGCCTGACAGGTTTGATCCAGTCCTGGTTTTACCCCACTGAATGCAGAGACATGTATTCTGATTTCTCTATTGCATTCCATAAGAAAATAAAAAATACTAGTCCCTGCATGCAATGTGGGAAAACCAGGAGTGGATCAAGCCTGTCAGGCGCATCTGGAGTCAGCTGGCAACCCTATATATAGAATGTTATCTGTTCCTCTCCAAGGGGATTAACAGCAGTCCCCTTTATGAGAGTCTGCAGTCCAGAGTTCAGGACAGGGAGGATGTGGATCAGACGGAGAGGTTAAGAACTCAGCAGACTGCAGGAGGGAGAGAGCCCTGTGGAGCCAGAAGTTCTTCCAAGACAAGCCATGCAAAGGAGTTCTGAGGTAGGAACCTTAACTGGGGCTGGTCCTACCTGCCAGTAGCCAGATAGGATCTGT
Source organism: Ichthyophis bannanicus (assembly GCA_033557465.1). Lineage (NCBI taxonomy): Eukaryota > Metazoa > Chordata > Amphibia > Gymnophiona > Ichthyophiidae > Ichthyophis > Ichthyophis bannanicus. The sequence continues at coordinate 420,549,322 of CM066031.1, read as the reverse complement.
TAATAGGCTCCCACAGCTTGATTGTAATATTATTATAGTAATAAATTTCTTCTGTATAGCTAGCTACCAGTGATATCTCAGCCACTGTAGTTATTTCTCAGCTCTGCTGAGATGTGGCTACTACCTGAAACATCATGCTTTCTGATATGGCACGTTGTTCACTGTACCATTCATTGAAAACAGCAATCATATGCGCCACTTTCCCATTGTTTGCAGTACTAGACCTATAAAAATACAAAAAAAAAAAAATCTTTCTGCAAAAGAGGTGACTACTCCAATTCTGGAGGAGTTCTTTCAAGACACAAACTCAACATTCATTCGGCACTCCGTGATCTCCATCTCAGGGTGACATGTCATCACTTTACACTCAGCAAAAGCTGTTGTTTTTGAATTCCATATTTGTCATCATCTTATTATTATTATTATTATTATTAAGACTTATAAAACGCCGCAACATATGAAGCGCTGTATAAACATAGAAGAGAGACAGTCCCTGCTCATCAGAGCTCACAGTCTAATAAGACAGAAAACAAAATAAGTTACATAATACAAATAACAAAAATTTACAGACAAAGTAAGTAAATGTTGATAGAGAGATCAAGATAGGGTAAGACAGGAACGAAAAGCAATAGTGAAGAGGTGGGATTTTAGTCTGGACTTGAAAATGGCCAGGGAGGACACCTGGTGCACAGAGATAGGAAGACTATTCCAAGGAAAGGGTGCTGCCAGTTGGAAGGAGCGAAGTCTGGAATTGGCAGTATGAGTAAAGGGCACAGATAAACAAAGACTGTTAGAAGAGCGAAGCAACTGAGAGAGGATGTAAGGAGAGATGAAAGGTACTGGGGGGCAGAAGAGTGAATACATTTATAGGTCAGGAGGAGAAGTTTAAATTGGATACGGAGACAGATGGGAAGCCAATAAAGCGACATGAGGAGAGGAGTGATGTGGGAAAAATGAGACTGGCGGAAAATGAGTTGAGCAGCGGAGTGTTGAATTGACTGAAGAGGAAAGAGGTGGCTTGCAGGGAGGCCGGCAAGGAGAACGTTACAATAATCAAGACTGGAGGTGATTAAGGAGTGGACAATCAATTTAGTGGTGTCAACAGAGAGGAAGGGGTGAATTTTGGAAATATTGTATAGAAAGAAACAACAAGTTTTAGCAATGAACTGAATATGTGAAGAGAAAGAGAGATAGGAATTGAATATAACACCAAGGTTACATGCTGAAGAAACAGGGAGGAGTACAGAGTTATCAACAGAGAGAGAGAAAGGGGAAAGAGGAGGGGAAGCATTCGGGAGAAAAATAAGAAGCTGAGTTTTGGCCATGTTCAGTTTTAAGCGGCAGTGGGACATCCAGGTAGCAATGTCAGAGAGGCAGAGTGAGATCTTAGACTGGATATCAGGAGAGATAACAGGTGCAGAAAGATAGATTTGAAAGTCGTCGGCATAGAGATGATAGTGAAAGCCATAGGAAGAGATAAGGGTGCCAAGGAATTGGGTATAGAGAGAGAAGAGGAGTGGACCTAAGACAGAACCCTGAGGAAATCCTACAGGTAGTGGGGTTGAAGAGGAGGAGGAGGAGCCATTGAAGCAAATACTGAAAGAGCGATGGGATAGATAGGAAGAGAACCAAGATAGTACAGAGTCTTTGAATCCAAGTGAGGATAGGATGATAAGAAGAAAGTTATGGTCAACAGTGTCGAAGGCAGCAGAGAGATCAAGAAGAATGAGGACAGAGTAAAAGCCTTTGGACTTTGCCAAGAACAAATCATTTGAGACCTTAGTAAGAGCAGTTTCAGTGGAGTGTAGGGGACAGAAACTGGATTGTAAAGGATCCAAGAGGGTATGAGAGGAGAGGAAATCAAGACAACGGTGATAGACTGCATGCTCAAGTAGTTTAGAGACAAAAGGAAGGAGAGAGATGGGACGATAGTTAGAAGGACAAGTGGGATCAGGCTTCATTAAAATAAAAAAAATCATCTCAATAACCCCACAAGTCAGTTGGGATTTTCCGTAGGGTGGCTGATTGCATAAGCCCTGGCTTCTTAGATATCCCACTAGGTATTCGGGATGTATAAACAAATATAATGAACTACCAGTATTGTTCCACGAATCCTCTTCCCAGTAGCTATATAGGATATCCATGTTGCAGACATTACACTGCTGCTGCCCTCCCATTAGGCATATTTCAAACTGAGAACCTGGGGAAAAACCTTTCCATTGGCCTAAAAAAAAAAAAAAATCAAAGCAAAGAAAGATCTGAAAGAATACTAGTGAGTCCTCCCCTCATCTATTATTCTTAAATCTGTGGATGGCAGCTTAAAATCATACAATAGGTCAAGGCCATCCCTGACATGAAACATAGGGGCTTGTTTACAAAGCCGCGGTAGCGGTTTGCGATCGTAATCGGAGCCGCGGCCCCATTGATTTCAATGGGGCCGCGGCTGCGATCGCGATCGCGAACCACTACCGCGGCTTTGTAAACAAGCCCCATAGTCTACAAATATCATTGAACTACTGGACTGTTGCCTTCAAGCACTTAGAAATTTCTATTCAATAAAGATACTTGGAAAAGAAGCAGAGAGAATAACAGGTGAAAGGGCAAATAAAACCAAGTGCCAGTTCCCTTGTTTCAAGGCATCTATTGGGTGAGTTTAAGTTCTAAAACCTGAATGAATGATAAAATCTAATTTGTTTCCATAAATCCGTTTGAGAATCATAAGGTGATCGATCACCCTCCTACCAAAAACATTGTCATCCGGTCTCTAAATCTATGTTCCTCTACTTCTATGGGTAGCACCATTCACCCTTATCTTCCTTTCTCATACCTGTTCTTTTCCATTGGTATATATAAAAAAAATATATACAGCCAGATTGGCATCGAACAGCAAAGGAAGCAGCTCACTACACAGTTTTTCCTCCCTATAGCATTTGCTCCAAAACAACTAAAACTGTTTTGTACATTCCAGACCCTCAGGCTCCACTTTTTTGACTCATACATTCACTCAAAAGCAGATACATGAATATGTAAAAAATAAAAAAATGCCTTTAACCATCACATTCCTTGTTCACTGTGGTAGATGCAGCATTCGACTCCCTATCTCATAAATTCTTCAGTTACAAATGGCCTTATACCCAAACATGCCCACCTGTATCCAGGAGATTTCCATAAAGGACAGTGCACGTGTATAACTCACTCCAAGGTGTGTATCAAAGGAAAATGCAGTCAATCATGCCTAGGGCTATAGGCTCTTCCACATTAAAAAAAAAAAAAACCAACAGTTCTTGCTTTAACCTACCACAACGAAATACTCGGGTTGCAAGAGCCATCCTCTACCAGTTCAGTTTTCATTGCCCTTGAAACCCCGGCTTTGGAATCATCCATTTTGTATGGCCGATTATGTCCTGCTTATCCATGGATAAAGTGAGATTACTTACCTGTATCAGGGATTGTCCATGGAGAGCAGGATAAATCAACTTCACAATCCCACCCCCTCTCCTCCAGTTGAAGCCTCTTTTTCATATGTTTGGAAGCAGACTGAGGAAAGAGGAGCAACAGTCCCTCAGGAGGGATCATTTGCACATACTCACAGAGTTTTCTTTTTTTATGAATTGTTTATTTATAGCCAATTTCTTACAATCAAAGATTGCACAAGTAAGGCACATCAAGAAACAACAATAAATAAGACATGAAACCAAACAACATGAAGTGCCAATTACCAAACCTATAAAGGTGGAAAAGAAAAAGGGGGCAAGAAAAACAAATCTGAAGCATGGTACAAAATTAAGGAAACCAAATTAAGAAAAGCTACCTAGATGGTTCATATAAAATAGATCTGAGTACATTACACCCTATAAAGCCCTATATCTACCTTTGGAACTCATAGGAAAATCCAATTTTTTAAGAAACTTAATTGCTGAGGCTCAAAAAACATATTTCACATTTGCAAGAACAAACACACACGTACAAAGAAATCTAAGAAAGAAAGTATCGCCACAATTTTAAACTTCTTGGTGAAATTTAAGAAATTGCTTCCTTTTGTCCTCAGTCTGATGGCAAAGGTCAAGAAAAAGCCAGATTTTTGAGCCTAGAAATGGAATAACCCTTTTTGAGAAAAATAGCTGAACCACATGATCTCGCAGGACCGTTCCAAGCTAGAAATGTGCCCTGTGCAACTAACTGAAACTGGTTACCCCCTCCACCCAGTCACGTTCACTAACTCACTCTTTTTGAAGTTCTTGGAAGCCCAGTGATGATATGAGTCCCATTCCATGCTTGTGCCCTGTGCGGCTGCACTGCTCACACAGCCCTTGGTGTACAACCCTGTGATCTTGATCATGGGAGAATGCAAATGTTACCAACACCGTCTATTTATGATATTCTTCGATCAAGGAATGTTCCAAAGAATTTGTTAAATCTAAACTATCCACTGATATCTTTCCTTTTGACCCTTCTACACTCTTTGTCTCTTTGCCGAATCTCGAACATCCAAAATCTCCTTCTTGTACTTTTATAAATTTTTAAATTTTTTATTTGTGAATTTCAAAATTAACAATCAAGACATAATCTTGTACATAAAAAGGAGAGACTCATGCAAATATTTCAAGAAATGAAACACAAAAGGGGAAAAAAAAGAACATCTCCTACAAGTCCAATATAGTGAGGGGGAAGGGGGAAAGAAAAAGCTACGGCAACCCAAAGCTACAAAAGAAAGAAAAAAGAAAAAAGACAACAGAGTGCTGGCCAAGGCAACTTTCTAAATAAGTGCAGCTGAATCACCTCTGGAGAGGTTACCTCAGATGATATAGATATCTTAGAGCTAATGAACACGGCTAATTCGGTAGGCTGAAAAAAACAGCATACTGACTTATAAAAAACTAAACATTTACATGGAAATATTAAATAGAAGAAAACACCTAATTGCATTACTCCAGGTTGTAACAATAGAAATTGTTGATGCCGCTTCTGGGTTTCTTTTGCCAACTCTGGGAAAAGAGATATAGATAAGCCACAGAATGAGACATTTCTAACAGCTTTTCATGCATGTTTGCAGTGCAATGATAGCATATGACTTCAGCGCAACCATGCAGAAAGAGGCGAGCATGCAAATTAGCCATGCATTAAATTGTGCACATGCAAATGAGCCACACCTTAAATTGGGAGAGCAAGCCAAACACATGTGCTCAAGAAGTCGTCACTAGTTCAGATGCTCTCCCAGAGAAACGGGCACCGTGTGACTAATTTGCATATTGGCCCTGACAGTATTTTGATGGCATTGGGGTGCAATTGTGGCATTGGGAAAAGCTCCCAATGCCATCAAAATACTGTTGGGGGCCTGATAGTAAGTGACTCCCTGGTGGTCTAGTGGCGCCTGAACCCCACCTGACAAAAAAAAATGAACCTAGTGGTCTAGCGGCTCCTGAAATCCCCACCCTCACTTGACTTAAAAAAAAATTAACCTGGTGGCCTAGTGGCCCCTAGACGATTCAAACACTTTAGTAAGATTCAAAACGTCCATTTTTAGGTCACCAGATTAGTCAGATACAGTCTTCTTGGCACTTGGTAAATAGTAAGCCTTTGTAATTGGTGGAATAAGTTCTTTTGGGACAAGAAGAGTCTCTACCAGATATCTCTTGAACATGTCCAGTGCAGATACCCTAAGGGTTATAGAAACGTTTAGTATGCGAAGGTTGGCCACATGGGTGACATTTTCAAGTGACTCCAACTTATTGTTTATTTATTGTTTATTGTATTGTATTTAATAACTTGCCTATAACTTAAATTTCAACACAGTATTATCCTGTTAGTATCGGAAAGTATCAAAATCTTATTTGTTTGTTCTTGAGTAGTATTTTTCAAAAAGTCATTAGCACTTAAAATTGTTGCTATCGCTTCAGAGTTCATCTGTACCCTGGAAGCCAACTCGACTATTTGGAGATATTGTCCGCCAGAAGAGCAATGGTGTCCCAAATGGCCTCGAGAGTAAATTGTTTAGGGCAAGGCAGAGTAACCAGAAGAGGAGTAGAGGTCACTACCTCTACAGAATAAACACCAGCCACATCTTCACATACTCCAGCTCTGCTCCTTGAGGCAAGTTCTATCACCTGCGAAGACCCTGTGGCATCTCTGGTGGACCCAGAGAGCACCATCCCAAAGCTATCCAGCCGCTCCTCGAGCAAGGAATGCAGAAATGCTAACTGTTCTGCGAGTCTCGGAGCAACTTGAAGTTGAGATGGGATCCCCTGGGCATGGAGGCGGCATCCACAAATCTGGGAGAAAGAGATCTCAATATCTGAAGGTGATACAGATCTTCTGGTCCTGACACTGCCACAACCAGACTCAACCCAGTGTCAACAGCCTCAGACACCCCCACGAACCGGTCCATAGGACTTACAGTGATGGAAGGAGCAGGCGTTGAGGTCTTTTTCCTGGCCCTACCCTTACACTTTGGCATGAGGAAACGTGGAACTGCAGCACTACATCACCATCTTGGCCATTTCTCCTTCATGTACTTGTTAAACATATCCTTAGAGGATACTAAGGAGGTCCTAGGGAAGTTAAGGGCTCTCAAGTTCAAAATCCAGGCACCAGTATCCAATACTTCCAATATTCGATGATAGTTAGTTTATCTTTAACAAGCTCTCTTTGTACACTTTGTACAGTGCATTGCAAAAGTATTCATCCCCTCTGTGTTTGTCTTGTTTTGTTGCATTACAACCTGGAATAAAAATGGAGTTTTGGGGGTTAGTACCATGTGATATACACAACATGCCTACAACTTTGAAGGTGCAAAATATCCTTTATTGTGACACAAACAATAATTAAGACAAAACAAAACAAAACCTGAAAGCAGGAATGTGCATATGTATTCATCCCCCAAAGTCAATATGTTGTAGAGCCACCTTTTGCTGCAATTACAGCTACAAGTCTCTTGGGGTATGTCCCTATTAGCTTAGCACATCTTAGCCATTGGAATTTTCACCCATTTCTTAAGGCAAAACTGATCCAACTCCAAGTTGGATGGGTTGCGCTGGTGTACAGCAATCTTCAAGTAATACCACAGATTCTCAATTGGATTGAGGTCTGGGCTTTGACTACGTCATTCCAAGACATTTAAATGTTTCCCTTTAAACCAGCTTTAGCAGTATGTTTAGGATCATTATCCTGCTGGAAGAAGAACCTTCGTCCCATTCTCAAATCTCTGGCAGACTAAAACAGGTTTTCCTCAAGAATTGCCCTGTATTTAGTGCAATCCATTGTTCCTTCAATCCTGACCAGTTTTCCTGTCCCTGCCAATGAAAAACATCTCCACAGTATAATGCTGCCACACCACGTTTCACTGTGGGAATGGTGTTCTCGGGATGATGGGAAGTGTTGGGTTTGCGCCACACATGGCGTTTCCCATGATAGCCAAAATGTTCAATTTTCATCTTATCTAACCAGAGAATCTTCTTCCATGTGTTCCATTCTGTTATAATGGATTTAATGGTGCTTCCTGGTATATTCAGAATTTGGGATATTTTTTTATAACTCAACCCTGATCTATACTTCTTCACAACTTTGACCTTTTTTGAGTGCTGCTTGGTCTTCATGTTGCTTGCTTAGTGGTGTTGCAGAGTCAGGGGCCTTTCAGAACAGGTATATTTATACAGGTATCATGTGACAGATCATGTGACTCTGATTGCACACAGGTGGACTCTAGTCAACTAATTATGTGACTTCTGAGGTTAATTGGTTGGACCAAATCTTATTTAGGGGTTTCATAGCAAAAGGGATGAATACATATGCACTAACAACTTTTCGGTTTTTACTTGTCTTTTTATATATACAAGTATTTCATTTCACTTCACCAATTTGGACTATATTGTTAGCTCCATTACCTAATATTCAAACAAACCTCCATTTTCATTCCAGGTTGTATGTAATGCGACAAAACAGGACAAAAGCCAAGGGGATGAATACTTTCACAAGTCACTGTATACACTTCAACTGTTCCTCCAGTTTTTTCAACCTGCTTCCTTTGGCCATAGCTTCTCTCATCTCCTTGGCCACTTTCCTCTGAAATTCAGATATAGGTTTATTCATTTCTACCAAAGATTTGTTTAACATTTAAAAGCTTTCCACAGGTTATTCAGTGAAACATTCTGAAGCTTCTTTAATGTGCACACCTTCAGCGGAGTGGCAAACCCTTCTTCAGAGGTACTTCATTCCGCCACCCCAGAACTAGACATTTCTGAGTTAGGAGACATTGTTACTTATTTGGGGTCCTTGCTTATCTCCAGCCTCACTCACAAAGGGTTCTGATTTGTTTTTTCGGCCTTGGTACTTTAGGAAGGGTGCATCTGTCCAGATGGCACCCTTCCTAAAGTAGCAATAACCTCTTCCGGTTCTGATAGCCTCAAACCTGTCCAGGCATGGGAGTTAGCCCTGGGCATAGGGGTTTCACGCAGGTGCACCTGGGCTTAAAGTTTTCTCGAAGGCCAGGAGTGGCGCTGCTTCATCCTACACTCCAGCGGCTCCCCTGGGTGAAGTATTGAGCTGTTGAGGACATGTTGCTTGTTCGATCGTCATATGCCAGAGCTGAGGGACTCTTGGCAGTTGCAGGGGTTGCAAACAAACAGACCCCTTCTGTTTGATAGTACATCTACCCATCCTGATATCATCTCATCAAACGTAGCCTGGAGCTGAGGACAACACGTCCGCTTTGGTGGATACCATTGTGCCTCCCCAGAGAGTTTTCTAAACTCTTCTGAGCTCTGGGAGAGCATATCCAGCCTGATGCCATTAGGGATGACATCACCCATTCTGTGTGACTGATTTATGTTACTGTCCACAGAGAACTCTGTTACAGGTAAGTAACCTCACTTATTTTATGCTGTAAAGTTAAATTCTAATTATAATCATATTTATATGCCAGCTCTGTTCTAATTTATTACAATAATGTATTTTCCCAGAGATATTTTCATTACGAGGGAATTCCAATGGACAACCTTGTGTGTTCCCATTCCACTTTAACTCTAAATGGTATGCTGAATGTACACAGGATGGGAGATCAGATGGGCTTTTTTGGTGTGCGACAACAGCAGATTATGATAAAGATAAAATGTATGGATTTTGCCCAACCACAAGTAAGTGCATAGTTCAAGACAGATTACTAAGCATTAGTGAACCGTCAAGTTTTACATTCTTTTCAATGTAGACTGCTTGCATTATTTTTAAAAATAACTCAGTCAGAGCATTTCCTCGTGAAAGAAATGGCTATCTTGAGGATTTGCATGAAGATGAAGTTAAGAATTCATAATTTCAATTTACAAAATATTTGTAAATTATAATGGTGTGAGAATGGACCTCTGGAATAAGCAGAATATTGGGTTTCAGTCAATCAAAATACAGGATTTAGTACCATGTACCTATAAATCTTCAAGCTAATTTTTAAAGGGAAACAGCCCATAGTATAGGCCACGGGAGCAATTTTCAGGAGTGGCAAATCTATGAAAGCATATTATGGGGATTTGAAAATGAAATCACCTTGCCTGTTTTCCTTTTGCTACTTTATTCCTGTTCCTGGGCCTGCCCCTTTCAAATGGGGGAAAAAGTGCATGAGCTGTGAATGTGTGCACACACTTTTCTCACCGAGAAGCAATTCTGACCCTTAAGGATTTACCTGGATAAATTCTTTTGAAAGTTGCCCTCAATGTGCAGAGCATCCCCACTTTTCCCCAAACCATTTCTTTACATTAGATTTCTAGCAGGATATGACTAGACGTCACCTACTTCCACCATTTGCATTTGTGCTAATTAGAGTCAGGAAATTATGGGCCTGATATTCAGCCCCTTTGACTAGTGCTCCTACAGTAGCTAGCTGCTGGCACTGAATCTTAGATCTGGATATTCAGTACCAGGGCCATATCTTGCCACCAGCATTAAATATCCAGGTCGGCCGCAGAACCCAGAAGCTAATTGGGCAGCAGAAGCAATATTCAGCTTCTGCTCAGTTAGATTCTTTGGCGAAAGCAAGGCCATCTTACCTTTGCAATGTGTCGCTAACTGGTCAGTGACTCATTGTTGCCGCTGTCTGGCTAGTGCCGGGTGCCGCTCTGGAACACCCCCTGGCACACCCTGATGCTAATTGTTTAGCGATGGCCCCCGCAGATATTCAGTAGCACTAACGGTGTTAATGCTGCTGAATATCCTGGAGAGCGGCATTTATATAGTTTGCAAGTCTGTGTAAATGCCTTTGAATATCGTGCCCTATGTCTATCTTTTTAATATCTGACTTGAAAACAAACAAAGAGAAATTTTAATCATACCTGAAAATGTCCTTTTCTTGAATCCTGCTAGACCAGTCCAGATGAATGGGTTATGCTTCCTTGCCAGCAGATGGAGACAGACTTGTACACCTTTCAGTGGTGCCATCAGCAGGTATAACCACTAGTGCAACATTGAGAGAGGTCAGTAAGCAAGAGAGAGGTCAGTAAGCAAGACTGAAAAACTCAAAGATAAACTCAAGAACAATTAGCAAAAATAACAGACAACCATTAGACCAACAACTGGAACAAGTATTTGACTGTCCTACCATGATGTTGCTCAGCCTCTGTAACAGAATACAATTCAAAGGCAGTAAGACTCCACAACCCACAGTAAAGTCTTCCAGAGTGGGTCCTGGACATGTCTAACAGGATTCAAGGAAAGAAAATTATCAGGTATGGATTACAATTCCTCCTTCCTTATCATCCTGCTATACTAGTCCAGAAGAAGAGGAGGATGTATCCAAGCAGTCAGAACACAAGGTAAGAGGAAAATGATGTTCTGACCATAACAGCCTTACCAAAGGCATCATCAGTACTTACTCCAATATGCAACTTGCAGTGCTTTATAAAGGTACTCAAAGAGAATCAGGTAGCCACCTTACAGATGTCTTCCAGAGACACCAGGACTGACATGGACTAGGAGGAGGCTTGAGATTTGACTCTCTCCCATAGCTGCTTCCTGGCCAAAAGGTATGTTGAACAAGTGGTCTCTTTGATATATCAGGAAATGGAAGACTTGGCTCCTGCCTGTTCTTTCCTTGGACCACTGAAGAGAACAAAGCAACGGCATGACCATCAAAAAGAGTTAATCACTTCCAGGAATCAGAGCAACACCCTCCTCATGTCAAGGAGATGCAGTGAGGGATATGACTGGAGGTTCTCCTCCAAAAATGAGGGCTGAACTACTACCTGATTAAGGTAAAAAGAGGAGATCACCTTCGGAAGAAAGGATGGTACTATTTTCAAGGATACCGACACCACTGAAACCACCAAAAAGGGCTTGTAGTAGGAGAAGGTTCTAAGACCCCTCTGCCAGAGGCAGTTGCCACCAGAAACACAGTCTTAAAAGTCAAATATTTGAGAGAGGCCTTGTAGGTAGGGCTCAAAAGGGGGACCTTTCATTACCTCCAAAACCAATGAGAGATTCCACTGAGGGATGACCAGGTGCATGGGAGGGCAAATCTGTTTAATTCCTCTGAGGAAGTGAATGACTTTACAGTGGGCCAATAAGGAAAACCCCTTAATATGCCCCTGTAGCATGTCAAGGCTGCAACCTGAATTTTAAGACAGCTCAGGGCCAATCTTGCTTATAAAAAGGCCAGCATGGCACTGATGTCTGCCTTCTCAGCTGAGGGGGCCTGAAAAGAACCACCTTTCAAAACATCTCCAAACCCTCAGATAAGCTAAAGAAGTTGAGGTCCTAAGAGTCCTAATCAGGGTATTCACCACTACACCAGCGTAGCCTTGCTTGGACAGCTTATGCCTCTCAAAGGTCGAGATGTATGAGAGAAAGGAGTGGAGTCCTTCTCCTGTGGGATTTGGAGCAAGGTCCCCACCACCATTCCCATCAGATCTGCATACTATGGCCTGTGTGACTAGCCTGGAGCAGCTAGAATCACAAAGCTTGGATGAGATTGAATACTATGGAGATGACAGCTCACCGGGGGCCAAATAAGCTATCCTGCTCCACTAAGAATCCACCCAAGCAACTCACCTCCTTCTCGACACCGACAGATACAAGCATCGAGAGCATCATAGCTAACATCAATGCCACCACTGCCCCTAACGACCCTTGTCCAGCTTTCTGGATAAGGTCACTGCGTAACGAATTCAGCCCGATAATAGCTAAGATCTTTGACCTCTCCTTCTCCTCGGGACAATTCCCTTCAAGCCTTAAGCAGACATCCATTAGACCCCTCTTGAAGAACTCCAAATTAAACTCCCAGAAGGTGGAATCATACCGACCTATATCGAGTATCCCGCTGCTAGCAAAGATAATTGAGAAGGCTGTCCAACCGCAAATACAAGATCATGTTGACTCTACAGCTCCCCTTGACCCATGCCATCACGGCTTTAGGGAATCCCATGGTGTTGAAATGCTTCTCACCACACTCATCAACATGCTTATAACTGGGATTGACAATATCAAACAAGGATATGCTTTAATTTTCTTAGACATTGCTGCTGCATTTGATTCTGTAAACCACGAGCAACTCCTAATACGTCTCCATGATAAAGGGATAAGTGAATCAGCATAGCGATGGTGTAAATCTTATCTAACCAACAGATGGCAGCAGGTTCGGACAGGAACCACAACATCCCAACCTTTCCAACAACAGCATGGTGTACCTCAGGGCTCGTCTCTCTCTCTGCCCTCCTGTTCAACATTTACATGCAACCCATATGTGAAATAATCTGCTCATTTAGCATCTCATGTCTGCTCTACGCGGATGACGGTTACTCTTTACCCCATTCACGATTGAGAATCCGGACTTCTTGCAACTGGTAAAATGCTTTGACGCCATAACCGACTGGCTCCACTCACAGAGCCTCAAGATCAACTTCAACAAGACGGACGTACTATTCATTACTAGAAACCAGTCCTTCTCACCTCCTCCAACTTTAAAGACAAGAGACGCAGAACTCTCGAGCAGACCCAGCATTCGCTACCTAGGTGTTACTTTAGACCATCAGCTCAACTTCAAAGCACACATTAGCAACACCATCAAACAAATCTACCACAAAATACGAACTCTATGACATCTTCGACCCCTATTGCAACCTGATGACTTCAGATCAGTTTTTCAGGCACTGGTGACCCCCCACTTTGATTACGCCAATGTTATCCTTCAGGGCTTACCCAAAACCACCTTAAACCCCCTACAGTTAGCAATGAATGCTGCCGCACATGTCCTGAGCGGAGCCGCCAGAAGTGATCACATCACCCCAATCCCTAAGAACTTACACTGGCTACCAATCTACTGCCGGCTATCCTATAAAGCAATCATTATAACTTTCAAGGCCATCAACAAAATAGCCCCCACAGCCATAATGGACCTTGTTCACCCCATGTCAGCGAACAGAGCAAGGAGAACATGCACCGCCAAAACCCTACAGATACCCAGTGAAATAACAAAATGCACCAAGACAACAAGGAACAGAGCCTTCAAGTTCTACGCTCCCAGCTGTTGGAATGCACTCCCAACTACAATCAGAGCCATAACAGATCTTGCCCAATTCAGAAAGGCACTAAAACACCACCTCTTTCTTTTGCACTACTCGCAACCCACCAACCTAACATCACCTATCACACACCCAACTATGAACTCATGAGTTACTGTCAACGCATCTACATACTGTATATAAACTGAAATTGATGTACATAGTTCCCTCAGTTGAAACCAAGTTTTCTTCCTGTTCTTTGTAAGAGCCTAATAGGATCCTATTCGGCTCAGATCCGTTTTATGTAAACCGCGCTGATTTTTAAGAGTGCAGTATACAAGAACAATAAATAAATAAAATAAATAAATAAAATAAGAAGTCATAGTGTACCCCTTCTGGGGCTACACTTGTAGGAGGGTATCAAAGTCCACCACTTGTGATCTCTGCAGTGACTGAAGAAGCTGTTCATTTTGGCACTGTCCAGGGTGGTTATCAGATTGAACACCAGGAGGCCCCACCTTTGCATTATGAGGCTGAATGCATGAGGGTTCAATTCCTATTTCTCGGGATCCACCATATTCTGATAGAGTCACTAGGTGCTCCTCCACCCAACTGCACAAAGTGGCCACATTGAGCGCCACCCCGGTGCTTCAAGTTCCTTCTTGTTTGCTGACATATGCCATACTGTGGCATTGTCTTAGAAAATACAGATCACTTTGTCTGCAGCAAAGACTGAAATGTTTCCAGTGCCAGATGAATTGCTCTGGCCTCCAGGCAATTGATCAGCCTCGAGGTTCTGAGGGGACCAAAACCCCTGCATCATCTGGCTAGAGTGAGTCCCCAGCCCTTCAGGCTGGTATTTGTTGTCAGAACCATGTAATCTGAAGTTTCCAGGGCATGCTGATCATCAGATGTGGGAATACAGCCACCATGCCAAGCACTCCCTGAGGTCCTGAGGAAGGAGAAGGGTCTTCTTAAAGAGCTGAGAACACAAAGACCAAAGGGATAGAAGGTGCCTCTGAAGCGGGCACATATGTACTCTGGCCCATGGGACCAATTCCAGAGTCGACACCATGGTTCCCAGGACCTGAAGATAATCCCAGGCTTGAATTGAAGACTGCAGATAGAACTCTATGAGTTGCATTTGCAGTTTAAGCAGGCTGTCTATTGTAAGGAAAATCAAACCTTGAAGAATGTTGAAAAATGCCCCCAAATACTCTATCTCCTGAGAGGGATTGAGTTTGCTCTTGTGGAAACTGATCACCAGCCTCAGCCGTTCCAACCACTGAATCACAAATGCTGAGTCTGCCCTCAATTTCTCTAGAGTCTGACCAGATCAGCCAGTCATCCAGGTAAAGGGTGAACCCAGATCCACTGCTTGCATAGAAATATTGCCACTACCACCATCACTTTCAAGGAAGTGTGAGGAGCCATGGCCAAGCCAAGTGACAGAGTCCTTAAATGGTAATGACAGCCCAGGATGCAGAAGTGGGGAAATGCTGATGCTGTTCTCTGATGGCAATTTAAAAGTAGGTCTTGGCCTGGTCCAGGGTGGTAAGGAACGTCTTTGGATGAATAGATGCAAAAATTAAGTGGATGGTCTCCATTTGAAAATGGGGAACCTGAGCCTGGCATT
Organism: Ichthyophis bannanicus; assembly: GCA_033557465.1. Classification (NCBI taxonomy): domain Eukaryota; kingdom Metazoa; phylum Chordata; class Amphibia; order Gymnophiona; family Ichthyophiidae; genus Ichthyophis; species Ichthyophis bannanicus. Next base: position 420,534,214 of record CM066031.1, on the reverse strand, counting down.
GACCACCTTCAGGTCAAGGATAGGCCAAAAGGGCCACCTGTTTTGGCATCATGAAGTAGATGGAATATCGGCCCTGACTTTGCTCTGTGGAAGGTACGGTTATGATAGCCTACAACTGCAGGAGGCATTATCAAGCTTATGTGACCATTACTATCACTATTAATCATTTATATAGTGCTACAAGACATATACAGTGTTGTAAAGCTACATATAAAAGATGGTCCTGCTCATCAGAGCTTGCTATCTTATCAAGACAGACAATACAATAGCTGAGAACAAGGGTACAAATAGGGAAAGGTAAGGTAACACAAGGAAAACAAGGGATCAGAATCCAAAAGCCGCCTCAAAGAGATTAGCCTATAGCATGGATTTGAAAAGGGGCAGAGATGAAGCCTCTCACTTGGTTTGCAGCTTGTCGTGCTGTGAGGGCTTGCGTGCATCAGTGATGCTGAGAGCTAAACTATCGGTAGTTTAACTACTGGCAGGGTCTCCCAAGATGGTCAGGTCTCAGCTGAGGTGCCAGACCAAGACAAACCACCCATCTGGGCAGCAGCAGAATGGGACAGTGTTGACGGCGGAGGATCACATTTTTGTGACAACGGCAACAACACCAAACTTAAACTGCGCGGAAGAAAGGCCCGGCAATCTACTTCTGTATCTTGCCATGAAAACCCAATGGATAGTTACAACAAAACAAATTGTGCTATGGTGCTGGAAGATGAGACCCCCAGGTCAGAAGGCACTCAACTAGCTACTGGGGAAGAGCTGAAGACTTTTCAGAGTAAAGCCAGCATTTATGATGTGGTTGGATCAAAGCCCTCGGGAAGTCTGACTGCTGATGTAGCTGCGCTTGAAATGAGAGTCAGAAGCTGTAAAGATGTCTTACACATTGGAACATGGAACGTACGAAGCATGAACCAAGGGAAGTTGGAGGTGGTCAAGAATGAAATGGAACGTGTACAACTTGATCTGTTGGGTGTCAGCGAACTGAAATGGACTGGCATGGGGCACTTTGCATCAGATGATCACATGGTCTACTATGCTGGAAATGAAAGACAAAGAAGAAATGGTGTTGCATTTATAATAAAGAAGAAACTTGCAAGAACTGTAATGAAATACAATGCAGTCAGCGAACGCTTAATCTCTATTCGTCTACGAGGATTGCCTATCAACACAACTATAATTCAAGTATATGCCCCAACAACAGCTGCAGAAGAGAATGAAATTGAAGAGTTCTATGAACAAGTACAAGCTGAAATTGACAGAACATGCAAACAGGATATCCTGATAGTCATGGGTGACTGGAACGCAAAAGTTGGCAACAAAGAAGAAGGCAAAGTAGTTGGAAAATATGGACTTGGCAACAGAAATGAAGCTGGAGAAAGACTGATAGAATTCTGCAAGACCAATGATCTATTCATCTCAAACACCTTCTTCCAGCAACACGAGCGGCGACTGTACACATGGACTTCACCGAATGGATTATATAAAAATCAAATTGACTACATATGTGGAAGTCAACGATGGAAAAGCTCTGTAACATCAACAAAGACAAAACCTGGAGCTGACTGTGGTACAGATCATCAACTACTAGTATGCAAACTCAAGCTAAAGTTGAAAAAGAGCAAACCACTCATGAATGCAGCAAAATATGACCTTGAGAATATACCACTGGAATTTAAAGACTGCCTGCAAAATAGATTTGCTGCTTTAGATACAAATGACAGAGCTCCGGAAGAGTTATGGAATGACATCAAGAAGGTTGTGTTGGAAGAAAGCGAGAAGTCTCTACAAAAGGTGAAAAAGCAAAAACGGCCAAAATGGATGACGGAAGAAACTCTGAAAATTGCCCAGAAACGCAGAGAAGCTAAAGCCAGAGGAGAAAGAAAGACAATCACAGAACTCAACAGAGATTTCCAAAGTGCAGCAAGACAGGACAAGGAAAAGTACTACAATGACACTTGCAAGGAAATAGAAGCAGAAACTATTAGAGGAAGAACAAGATCGGCTTTCCTAAAGCTACGAGAGTTAAAGAAAAAGTTCCAGCCTCGAATTGGAATGTTACAAGATGCTCAAGGTTCTATGTTGAATGATGCTGAGAAGATCAAGAAAAGGTGGAAGGAATATACAGAGTTTTTATATGATAAAGATCAAGTGGACCAACAGCCGTTTCAACCTGTACCTTATGATCGGGAACCATTGGTGATGAAAGAAGAAGTTGAAGCAGCATTGAAAGCCTTATCAAAGAACAAAGCACCAGGCATTGATAGCATTCCCATAGAGGTATTGCAGCAATCTGATGCAGCTGTTACCGTACTCACAAGACTCTGCCAAGAAATATGGAAGACAACATCATGGCCAACTGACTGGAAAAGATCTGTGTTTATACCAATACTAAAGAAAGGTGATCCAACTGACTGTGGAAATTATCGCACAATCGCTCTGATCCCACATGCCAGCAAGATTCTACTGAAGATTATTCAAAAGAGATTACAACCATACCTGGAACAAGAACTACCTGAAGTGCAAGCAGGGTTCAGGAAAGGGCGAGGAACGAGAGACATCATTGCGGATGTGAGATGGATCCTTGAAAAGACTAAAGAATACCAAAAGGATATCTATTTGTGCTTTATCGACTATAGCAAGGCTTTTGACTGTGTAAACCATGAGAAACTCTGGGCCACATTATTGGGCCACATTAAGAAGCATGGGTATACCAGAACACCTGATCATTCTCTTGCGCAATCTGTACATTGATCAAGAAGCAACAGTTCGAACGGAACAAGGAGAAACAGAATGGTTTAAAATAAGCAAAGGTGTAAGACAAGGCTGCATACTTTCCCCCTACCTGTTTAATTTGTATGCAGAACAAATCATCAGAGAAGCAGGATTGTATGAAGACAGCAGAGGTGTGAAGATTGGTGGAAGAGTCATCAACAACCTTCGCTATGCTGATGATACCACATTACTGGCTGAAAGTGAAGATGATCTGAAACATTTGCTTCTCACAATCAAAGAACATAGTCTCAAAATGGGCCTGCACCTTAATGTAAAGAAGACAAAGATCATGACAACTGGCAAAATCAACAGGTTCATCGTTGAAGGAGAAGAAATTGAAATTGTGAACAACTTTAACCTACTTGGATCAACTATCAATAAAGAAGCAACAAGCAGTCAAGAAATCAGACGATGCATTGCTCTTGGCAGAATGGCTATGAAAGACCTAGATAAGATTCTCAAGAGCAGAGATGTCTCTCTCCATACAAAGATTCGACTTGTTCAAGCCATGGTTTTTTCAATCAATATCAAAAAGTCAAAACAGAAAAAGCCAGAAAAACAGCATATTAAACCTCAGTGATCTAACAAAAACCAAAAATCCTAAGGGAAAATACAAATTTTTTAATGTCGGGATCCGCGGACAAGAGCTGGGGAGAGGAGAAACCCCCCACTCAGTGTCAGCAGAGGCCTTTTATTTATTTTATCAAAACCCTCATATGGATGTGAAAGCTGGACAGTGAAAAAGACAGATAGGAAGAGAATTGATGCCTTTGAATTATGGTGCTGGCGGCGAATACTGTGTATACCATGGACTGCTCGAAGAACAAACCAGTCGGTACTAGAGGAGATCAAACCTAGGCTTTCTTTAGAAGCTCAGATGACAAGACTTCGACTTTCATACTTTGGACACATCACGCGAAGAGAGAGATCATTAGAGAAAGACATTATGCTTGGCAAGATAGAAGGTCAACGCAAAAGAGGAAGGCCAGCAATGAGATGGATCGATACAATAACAGCAGCTACGGGTACCAGTCTGTCAACAATGAGCCGCCTGACTGGAGACCGAACACAATTTAGGATAGCTATCCAGAGGGTCGCCATGAGTCGACTCCGACTCGACGGCACTTAACAACAACAACAAGAGATGAAGCCTGACGTACAGACTCATGTAGTTGGTTCATTCTCTTGAGCAGGGAGATGCAGGGAGACTCTATGAAGGCATCTCTGAGAGGCTCTGCACATTCCAACATGTACCCCTGATTTAAGTTCTGTAGTACCCATTAGTCTAAAGTGATCTGAGAGAAAGTGCCTGAGCCACCCTCCCTACTGGCTGTACTTCAGAAGGGACCCAATAGATCTCATGGTAAGGACTTTCCAGTTCCAGTAACAGCTGAGGAGGAGTCCCAAGACTGCGGAAGCACCAAAAGGGCTGGCTCTTCCTGGATTAAGATCCATAGTGGGAATAGGCTGCGATTGAGTCTTTGGATACCCCTAGGCATCTCCAGGCTCCACAAGACTTTCCTCAAGATGCCAGTTAAACACCTGTAGGAAGATCTTATGACAACCTCTGAGGGCAGGCCTCGCCCAGGTCCTTCACCAGTTTTTCAAGATCGTCTCCAAAACAGCAGACTGCCCCAAAAGGGGAGCTTGTTGAGACACAGCTTGGAGGCTGCATCCAGTGATCAGTTGCAAAGCCAGAGCTACAGGGGTTATGGCAATAGGAAGACCCCCAGAATAACTGAAATTCTCCAGAATGGGGTCCCACAAGTAGCTGCAGGCTCTTCAAGCCTCAAGGCCAGTGTAACATCCTGGAGCAGTACAAGGTGGTTCTCCTGGTGAAAATGAAAGATTACTAATGGATCCTTGCCCTCCATGAGGGAATATCTCCTTCCTCCTCAGACCCACCTGCAGACATAAAGATATCTTCTTCTGTATCCCAACCAAACCCTTTAGGGAATAAGGCTAGACTCCCAGAAAAGTGCCCAGGTGAATGGGTGAGATGGGAGCATTTTGCCCCTGTAATAGCTATGGCAGCAACCTGAGGGTCCGGATTCCCCTGCAGGGGAGGTCAGGACCCTGGATCCCTGTGAAAGAGGTTGTCATGCAGTTAAAAAAGATTGAAAACAGCAGAGAAACTGTTATGTCAGCTGCTGATCATCACCAGCTGAGAGATTTATTTATTTATTTAAAGTCTTTTCTATACCGCGCTCTTCAAAATCAGCTCGGTTTACAAATAACTTCAGTTTTGTCCAGACACGGGTGGGGCCCACACTGGACTTACATAAAACAGGGTTGATAAACTTGGGTTAACTGGGGAAATTATATACAAGCTCTGGGCTAGGTAGTTTACATTCTTAGGTTACGATATACATGATTCTCCTGAGACCCTGAGGGGTCCACTGGACTTTACTGATCAGAGGTTGGGGCGTCCTCAGCTCTCCTCAAGGCACCCCAGAGGTCCTCAGCAAGAGATGCCTGCTCTGCAGTTGACTCGGGCATAGATTGGGATGAGGAGTTGCTTTTGAATCAGCATTGGGTCCTGGGACCCCTATGGGATTCCTGATGATGCCGAAAAATCCTGGGTCTTTACATCCCCATCACATGAGTGATACTGAACTGTGACGGAACGGAGCTCCCAGATAGGGAGTCCCTGTGCCATCAGTCCAGTCAGGGAATTATTATCTGAGCTTCCCCGAATGCCTACGCAAGCTGAGGAGGACCTATTGCCAAAACAGGCTTGATTGATGCTTTTGTTTTTATTAGAGCTATTTTATGCAGCCAGTCAAATTTAGCCCAGTAGAATCCTACAGACACCTTAAAAAGAGCAAAAGAAATTTAAATTTTGAAAATAAAACCCATCTTGGAACAAAATCACAGGCAGCAAGAGGAATGGGAGGCCTGGGCTCAACTTATTGGCCCCCCTAAGGGTCCCCGCAGGATCCTCTTGCTTCTCTTCAGGCCAGTAAGCGCTACTAACCCACAGGAAACAGCGTTGGCTCCTGGATGACTATCAGCTCGAGGAGTCAAGGATGAACCCTTGTTCTGAGCTCCATAGGACCCTACTGGCCTCAGTTCTAAGACACTGCACCATAGTGTGAGCAAGAGAGCCAGGTCTATAAGCACTGCTTTACCAGTCCACGCATACCTTGCCACCTGCTGGAGGCAGACAATTACCGTCTTCTTGCGGTGCTGCACCAGTGGTTATACGTCCTTGTCTTGACTGGTCTAGCAGGATGATAAGGAAATATAATTTCAAAGTAGTGTCAGCACAAGCAACTTATTCTTTGTTATTTACATGTTTCTATTTATATGCCAATACAAAAAAGATCATACCCTTTATAAGAAGTGTTTTAAGAATAAGTACTTGGAAAACTCGGCAGAAAAAATTACACCCCTTCAACAGCCTCACCACAAAGAAACCCCTTGTTCTTTGTTAAAACAAACTTCTTTAAGAGTTAATGGAATTATAGGCACAACTAAGAAATAAAGCTCCACTTTTTCGTATAGGTAAAGAGGACACTTGGTGGAAAGAGGATTCTATAACAGGTGCCTATTATCAGATCAACAGCCAGTCAGCTCTAACATGGCACCAAGCAGAGAAAAGTTGTCAGCAAGAGAACTCAGAATTATTAAGCATTGTTGAGTTACACGAACAGACATACATTGCAGGTATGTATTGAAACTTAAAATTTAAAAACTATTTTAATTTAGTTAAAATCATATTTAACTACTATTTGGTTTAGTTTGTTGTGTATTCAAGTCCTTAAAATACAGGTAGCACTTCAAAAGGGGCCTATTTTGTAAGGTATGCTAAAGTTTTGAAGGCACTGCACAGTATTAGACAAAATTGATGTAATAACTGCAAAATGTCTGTGTGTTGTGGGTGTTCCTAGCACTTTGGAGAAGGCATCCGTGCAGTTAATACCGAGAGAAATTTGCTATTGCACATTAATGACACTGATGATAACGTTCGATGCAGTTGCTATACCTTTGAGATAGCATTAGTTGTTCTGCATTATCTGCTACATTAATGGTTAATATTAAATCTTTAATATTAACATTAAAGATTTCTGTAAAAAATGTAACCTTCCTGTTCACAGAACACTATGGTCACATAACCTAAACCAACAATTTCTCCGCCCCCAACCAAAGGATCCTTGACCGACCCATATGGACACAAATGCTTAAAGAATCATGGACCGACCCGTATGGACACAAATGCATAATCATATCCAAACAACCACAACCACTTGTTATTGTATAAATATGTTGATCAAGTTGTAAATAGTTTCTCCCCCTGTTTACCTCAATTAATTATAATGTATCCTGTTCATGTTCTGAGTTCAATGTAAACCGCTTTGATTTCAGGATAAGGCGGTATAAAAAACAGGTTAAATAAAAAGAAATAAGTAAAATAAATAATATGCACTAACAATGCCCAAGTTAACTGTAAAGCACAGCCCCTGCCCATTTCCCACCCCAAAATGGCTTTTCCTATGTTGGCTGTTTATTGCGGCAACTAGTTGTTAGCTGTTTAATATAGGAATTAATATGTGCTAATGCAACTTAGTAAAAAGTCCCTCTAATTTTTTCCAGCAAAATCTGTGTCTTCCTGTAATGAGAGTACATTGGAACTGATGCAGAAAACCTGTGCCAGAGCCCAGCACAAAGGCTCTGGTATAAGGTTTCCTAATACGAGTTTAACACTGACTTTTTGCGCAGCAATGCTATAGGCAAATAGCATGCAAATCAGTTGTGCGCAAAAGGTTGGCACTAAATAAAGAAACAAGCCATACCTTTGCTCACAGTGATCTGTGTTAAGTCTGGCACCTATGCGCATGGACTTGCTTAGTCAAAAAAACCCAAAAGTCATCTAAAGAGAAGTTTAACATTTCACCTCAGATGAACAAACTCCCCAAGTGGCCTGACCCTTGATCCCGCCCCAATCACAGACCTGACCCCTGAACCCATCCTGATCAGGGCCTTAATCCCCGATCCCACCTCGATTATTGGTGGTCTAGTGGGCCTCGATACCCCCTCCCACCTCTTAAAAATCATTGGTGGCCTGGTGGGTCCTGATCCCCCCCACCCCTAAAATGGAAAAAGGCCTGGTAGCCCAGTGGCTCCAATTCCCCCCCCCCCACTCTCCAAACCAGAAAGGCCTGGTGGTTCAGTGAACACTAACCCCCCAATCCCCTGAACTCTCCCCATTGCTTTAGAAGTTGGGATGGTGGGGGGGAGCACTGCCCACATACTCCCGTCCCAACTCCACCACCTTGCAAAATGGTGGCACTTGGCCCCATGCAGTGCATCCTGGAACACAAAAAATGCCTTAAATGGCAGAGTGACTCCCCCGGATTGCATCCTGGGACACACAAAGCGGGGTCAGCTGTCCCAGGGCGCAAAGTGTAGGGGGGATCACGCTGCCATAAAAGGCGTCCAGGTGCTGTCAGTTTGCAAGATGGCAGCACTGGGCGGGAGCATGTCATCAATGCTACCGCCCCCCAAAAGTCTAAGGTACTGTGGAGGGTTCAAAGGGTTCACTAGATCACCAGGCCTTTCTGGTTTGGAGGGTGGGGATGATAACATAAGAAAGGCCATACTGGGGTCAGACCAAGGTCCATCAAGACCAGTATCCTGTTTCCAACAGTGGCCAATCCAGGTCACAAGTACCTGGCAGGTTCCAAAAAGGTACACAGGTTCAACAATGCTTGTCCAGGGTAAGCAGTGGATTTCCCAGGTCCTCTGTCATAATGGTTTATTGACTTTCCTCCATGAATTTGTTCAAGCCTTTTTTAAACCCAACTACACTAACAACTTTTACTACATCCTCCGGTAACAAATTCCAGAATTTGATTATGTGTCGAGTGAAAAAATATTTTCTCTTATTAGTCTTAAATGGGTTACACTGTTGCTTTGTTACGTGTCCCTTAGTTTTTCTTCTTTTTGATGGCATCAACAACTGATCTACGTTTACCCATTCCATTCCATTCATTAATTTATAGACCTGTATCATATCTCACATGAGCCATCTCTTTTTGCATGTTGAAGAGCCCTAACCTTTTAAGACTTTCCTCATGGGGTATCCTTCCATTCCCTTTACCATTTTGGTGACTCTTCTATGTACCTTTCCTAATTCTGCTATATCCTTTTTAAGATATGGCAACCAGAATAGCACATAATATTCAAGGTGCGGTTGCACCATGGAGCGATACAGAGGCATTATAATATCCTTGGTTTTATTCTCCATTCCTTTCCTTATGATTCCTAGCATTCTATTTGCTTTCTTGGCCACCGCTGCACACTGGGCAGAGGGTTTCAACATATCCATGATGATGCCTAAATCTTTTTCTGGGTTGTCGTTCCTAATGTAGAACCTTGTGTCGCGTAACTGTAGTATGAGTTTGCTCTTTCCTAAGTGCATAACTTTGCACTTGTCCACATTAAATTTCATCTGCAATTTGGACATTTGGTCTTCCAATTTATCAAGGCCCTCTTGCAATTTTTCACAATTCTCTTGTGTTTTAAAAGCTTTGAATAATTTTGTGTCATCTGCAAATAAGATCACCTCACTCGTTATTCCCATTTCCAGGTCATTTATGAATATGTTAAAAAAGCGTGGGCCGAGCACAGATCCCTGGGGGTACTCCACTATTCACCTTTCTTCATTGAGAAAATTGGCCATTTAGCTCTAATCTCCAGGAACAAGCAGGAATCAGTCTTCACATATGGGTGACGTTTTCCAATGGAGCCTTTGCAGGAACACTCCCCAGCTTCTAATAGGAAGCCTTTGGGAGCATCCACCCGTGTATGTGTACATGTCTTCCCGTCTTCCCAGATAATTCTCTTCAGTCTTTGTTTTTCCACAAGCCCTATGGATGTTTTTCCTGACTCTGCAGATAAAATATTTTCTTCTGTGCCCTTCAGTGTGCTTGTTCTTCTTTTTGCCTTCCCGTCTACTTTCGAGACTGTTGCTCGATGACGCCAGCGTCCTTTTTGACACTCTATCTTAATTTTCTTTTCTTTCTTTTTTACCTCATGGTTTCCACGGGTTTTTTCATCTGTTCTGGCTGCCATTGAGTCTTTTGACCTTGCAAAGGCTGTTTTTCCTAACATGGAGAAGCTAGCCAGTGGTTTCAAGAAATGTATTTCCTGGAACCTCACTGGTGCTTATAGTGCTTGGGCCCTAACCACAACCCGGGCTCTTGTAACCTGTGTCAGCAAATGTAAAAAAAAAAAAGTTAAAAAACAGGAAAAGCAACGTGAGAGTCTTTTTGGATCTAACTTGGCATCCTCAGCACACTCCTCTTCGATGTTGATGCCTTCCCAGGGATTCTGTTCTTCGCGCTATTCCCACACTCTCTCGGAACTGAGAGGCTATGGTAACAAACAGCCAAGCACCAATGTAGCTCAGGCTTCAACGTCGAGGACCACTGCCGATTCCTGAGATCGATCCCTTTCATATCGACACCGGAGCCCACCTCGGTGGGACTTCAAAGCTGAGAACTGAGGAAGGCCAGCTAAACAGCTCTGGCGGGAGGAATCCACCTCCAAAACTCAAGAGAGGCTCAAGAGTGCTACTGAGGCTTTGACTCTGGTTCCATTGTCTGGTGGTCCAGAGTCCTGTAACAGAGTCCACCCAGACATCCTCCATCTTTCTCAAGCAACACATGCTGTCCATCGAGAGGAGTTTGGCTGTGCTCCTGGCAGCATCCATGCCGGTGGACTCAAGGCCCTCGAGAGCCCAGGTCTTGATACCGAGCCTGCAATCAGTCACTTCAATGCCTTTGGCAGTGCAGGTCTCAATGCCAAACCTGGAACGGCTGCCATCAGGATCCTTGAGGTCGATGCCAAGCATGGAACCGGCCGAGTCCCATTGGCCACAGGAGTAACTGGCTTCAAGCTTCTACAGGTCCAATGCCCCAGGGCATCGGGATTGTCCATTGGCACTGGATTGGCAGCAGAGATGTGAAGCTGACTGTTGCTATTTTGATTTTGATTCTGATTCTAATGCCTGGGAATCGGAAGCCGAGTCCCCTGTTTCATAGAGGCACTGTGATGTGCCATCGGACTCTTCACTGCTTCACAAATGCTGCCGGTCCCCACCTGAGGACATGTCCTTCGCGGATTTTAGTAGACTGCTCTCAGTCTCTGTAGGCACCAAGATGGAACCGAGAACTGAGGAACTGGAAATACTGCAGTATCCCTCGAATCCTAAGGGGGCTGCAACTCTTCCTCTCCATCATATTCTGCAGGACCTCATGTTTAGGATGTGGGAGACCCCTCTTTCGGTTTCCGCAAGTGTTCTAAGAACCACACTTCAATTCCTCCTGGTAGGGAATTGCATACCGTTTATGACTTTGGCCGCTGATACTTCCAGGTATCGATGTTGACTTGCCGTATTAATTCTTATATGCTTTATATGGGTATGTTCCTTAGGGACAGTGTGAAGGATCTTTATGAGTTCTCTGCTATAATTCCTTCAGAGAAACTGGATGCCTACCGGTCCCTAGTGAAGCATGGTCAAAACTGTTCCAAATTCATCATCAGAGCAGCTTTGGACTCTTGAGTCTACCAGCAGAACTGCAGCGCTGGGCATTGGGGCCAGAAGGCTGGCTTGGTTTCAGTCTTCGGACCTTGAACAGTGTGTCCGGGACAAGCTAGCAGACATTCCCTTTCAAGGTGAGAACCTCTTTGGTAAAGGCTGGAGGGAGAAGGCTAGTGAAATTGAGACTGATGACCTTACCATTAAGCCTCTCTCTCATAAGACAGCTATCTTTCTAGGAAGAAGGCCTCTGTTAAAAAGCCCTTTTACCATAAGAAAAAAAAGTATTACCCCTCTTATCCTGCTTACATGGCCTATCACGCTCACTAGGATCAGCAGGAGGTTCAGGCTCCTCACTAACCCAAGAGGCCCAAGTCTCCTAAGCCCCAACCAGCCTCACAACCCAACCTGGGGCTGCTTTTGACTGCTTTCTGGAAAACATTGCCATTCTTACCCTGAAGGAACCGCAGCCTACTCACATAGCAGGCAGGCTGGTCCATTTTGCCCACAGATGGCCCCTCATATCATCAGAACCCTTGTCTCTACAGGTCATCCTCGGGGGCTACCTACTGCATTTCACCCAGTTACCTCCTCCCTTCTTTCCAAGGGAATATCTTCTCAAACCTCTCCATCAGTCTCTTTTACAACAGGAAGTCACCACTCTTGTAAGGGATGGTGCGATCAAACTTGTTTCTTGTGCATAGGAAAGGTTAGGGTTTTACTCCTGATATTTCCTTATCCCCAAAGAATCAGGGGCATTCCATCCCATCCTAGCCCTCCAGAACCTCAACAAGTTCCTAGTATGAGCGAAGTTCAAAATGGTTTCTCTAGGAGTCCTACTGCCCTACCTTTAGAGGAACAAATGGCTCTGTTCTCTGGATCTAAAGGGTGCGTACATGCACATCCTCATTCACCAGTCGCACAAGCAATACCTTTGCTTCATGTTTGATGGCAGGTACAACCAATATCGAGTCCTGCTCTTTGTCGTGGCATCTGCCCCAAGAATCTTCACAAAATGTCTGGCAGTAGTTGTGGCCTATCTCCACACCCTAGGCATCTTCGTCTTCCCCTACTTAGGCAATTCACTCATCAGGGACGAAACGCCACATATGGTGCATCTGTCCGTTCAATGCACCACCTCAGTGCTCGACAATCTAGGTTTTGTCATAAACGTCCCAAAGTTGCACCTTTCTCTCACTCAGAAGCTAAAATTCATAGGTGCTCTATTTGACATAACTCAAGCTTGAGCTTTCCTCCCCAAGGACCATCTCAAATGCCTCACAGAACTGGCTGGCATCATCCAGCGCAGACGTCACACCACGGCAAGAGGCATACTTCTTTTGTTGGGTCACATGGCCTCCATGGTCCATGTGGTTACTTATGCTCATCTCCACATGTGCCAAGCACAGTAGACCCTTTCCTCCCAAAGGAAGCAAGGGCCGTCTTTGAGACAGAGTGGTAGTAGCCTCTCTTCTACCAGATTCCCTTCAGTGGTGGCTCTCTCCTTACAACCTTCTTGCAGGGTTACCTTTTCAGATGCCTCCACCTCAATGGATGCTAACTACCGATGCATCCCAATAGGGCTGGGGTGCTCATCTCGATGGCCTGGGCACGCAGGGCCTCTGGTATCAACAGGAAGACTTGCATCAGATCAACTTCCTGGAGTTGAGAGTAATAACCAATGCCCTTCGGGGATTTTTCCATCAGTTATCACATCAGTCTGTCCTGGTTCAGATGGACAACCAGGTTCCTATGTTTTATGTCAACAAACAGGGAGGCACAGGCTCTCAACTTCTTTGCTGGAAAGCAGTCCACTTGCGGACCTTTTCCCTGACTCATGGAATGGTTTTCTGAGCCATTTACCTGCCAGGTGATCAGAATGTTCTCACGGGTCCTTCAACGTCATGAATGGATTCTTCATGTGAGAATAGTCGATCGCATCTTTGGGCTATGGGGAATCCTGGAGATCAACCTTTTTGCCACCCTGCTTAATGTGCAAGTCCCTAGCTTTTGCTCCAGGATGCCGTCTCCACACTGTCTAGCTTTGGATACTTTTCTCCTTCACCGAGGAATGGGTCTGCTATGCACTTTCCCGCCCATTCCGCTAATAGCCAAAATACTGTTCAAGCTGCAGGCCAACAGGGACATCATGATCCTGGTAGCCCAATTTGACCCCGACAGCTGTGGTTTCTCCTACTTCTTCGACTAGCTCAGCATGAGCCTCTTTGTCTGGGATGCACACCAGACCTGATTTCACAGGATTAGGGGGCGCTGCTGCATCCCAATGTCCATTTGCTGTGCCTGATGGCTTGGCTGCTGAAAGGGTAGACCTTTCCAAACTCAATTTGCTGGATGCTGTTAACAATATCCTCCTGGTGTCCCGGAAGGACTCGACCCACCACACCTATGACTTTAAGTGGCATTGGTTTGGTGCGCTCAGCACACCCTCAACCCCTTCAATTGTCCAGTGGAGTCTCTCCTGCTGTACCTTCTCCACCTCTCTTCTACGGATCTCAAAACTAATTCCATTCATGTCCACCTCAGTGCCATTTCAGCTTGTCATCGGGGGATTGATGGAAAATCTGTTTCCACACATCCATTGATAGCCTGCTTCATGCGGAGTATCCTCTTGACTAAGCCACTGATCCAGCCCCCACCTGTCACCTTGGACCCTAACATGGTTCTTGCTCAGCTTCTCAAGCCTCCTTTTGAGCCTCTTGGCTCCACCTCCCTCAAGCTTCTTACTTGGAAGGTCACCTTCCTATTTGCACTCACCTCAGCTCGCCGGATCATGGAACTACAGGCCTTAGTAGCGCATACTTCTTATACATGCTTTTACCATGACAGGGTGATCCTGAGAATGCACCCATGTTTCCTTTCAAAGGTTGTCTCTCCTTTCAATCTCAACCAGTCATTCATTCTTTCGACCTTTTTTCCCAACCACATGCATCTCGTGCTGAGGCTGGCTTCATATTCTAGATTGCAAATGAGCTTTAGCATATTATCTTGACAGAACCAAGATACACCGAAAATCCTCGCAATTATTCATTTCTTTTCATCCTAAATCATCTTGATCTTTCTGTGACCAAATGCACGCCTTCTTTTTGGATAGCAGACTGCCTATCCTTTGCATACACTCAAGTGGTTTTAACTTTGGAGGGTCATGTTACCGCTCACAATATCCAAGCCATGGCCACAGCTGTAACTCACTTACGCTCTGCCTCCATAGCGGAGATCTGCCAGGCTGCCACATGGTCCTCAGTTCACACATTTGCAGCCCATTACTGCCTGAACAAGAACTCTTGTAAGGACAGTGATTTGTTCAAGCCATGCTCTGGCACCTCTTTGGGACTTAGTTATACCTCCTTCCCTCTGGCCCTCTGTCTATCCAGGCTACCGCCAATGTCATCTCGGTTGGGATGTGCTGGGGATGCTGAGTCTATTAGATTCCCTGGACTCACCATGTCGTTCTTCAGTATTTTTTTCCCCATTTGCAATGGGCCCTGCTCCTCACTGTCTTCCAGTGGCCTGAAGCTGGGGAGTCCCATATGTGAAGACTGCATTCCTGCTTGTTCCTGGAGATAGCGTAGTTACTTTCCTGTAGCAGGTGATCTCTGTCAGGAATCAGTCTTCACAACTGCCCTCCTTCCCAAAGAGTTGTAGGCTTCCTTTCTCTTTCTCAACTATGAATCTTACTGAAGAGAATCATCTGAGAAAGCGGGAAGGCATGCACGCATGAGCAGACAGATGCTCCCAAAGGCTTCCTTTTGAAAGCTGGGGAGTGTTCCCATGCGGGCTCCATCAGAGGACATCACTCATATGTGAAGACTAATTCCTGATGTTCCCAGAGATCATCTACTACAGGTGAGTAACTATGCTTTCTCTGCCTTCTATCTTTTAACCAGTTCCCGATCCACAATAGTACACTGCCTCCTATCCCATGACTTTTTAATTTCACCAAGAATCTCTCATGAGGGACCTTGTCAAAGCCTTTCTGAAAATCCAGATACACTATATTGACTGGCTCATCTTTGTCTACCTGTTTATTCATACCTTCAACAAATTATAACAGATTAGTAAGACAAGACTTTACTTGGCTAGATCCATTTTGGCTTTCTTCCATTAAACCATGACAATCTACATGTACAGTAATTTTATTCTTTATAATGCTTTCTACCATTTTGCCTGGTACTGTCATCAGTCTAACCGGTCTGTAGTTTCCTGAATCACTCCTGGAACCCTTTTTAAAAATTGGCATAACACTGACCATTCTCCAATCTTCAGGTACTACAGATGATTTTAATGATAATTTGGATTACTAATAGTAGATCTGCAATCTGATATTTCAGTTCTTTCAACACCCTCAGATGTATGCCATCTGGTTCAGGTGATTTGTTGCTCTTCAGTTTTTCAAATAGTTGTAGTATGTCTTCCCTGTTTATCGAAATGTCTTTCAATTCTTCTGATGCAACACCTTTAAATGCCATTGCAGGCATGAGTAACTTCTCTACATCTTCTTCAGTAAAGACCAAAGCAAAGAATTCATTCAGTCTCTCTGCTATGGCCTTGTCCTCCCTTAGTGCCCCTTTTACCCCTCTATCATTTAATGGTCCAACTGGATCTCACAAGTTTTTTGCTACAAATGTACTTGAAAAAGTATTTATTATGAATTTTTGCCTCTATGGCAATTTTTTTCAAATTTTCTCTTTGCCTGCCTTATTGATGCCTTGCATCTAACTTGCCAGTGCTTACACTGTTTCCCATTTTTGTCATTTGGCTCCTTTTTCCATTTCCTGAATTACTTTTTTGGCTACAACAGTCTCTCTGACCTCACTTTTAAACCATGCTAGCAGTTTTTTGGTCTTCCTTCCCCTTTTCTTAAAGCTTGGAATATATCTGGTTTGTGCTTCCAAGATACTATTTTTAAACCATGCCTATACTTGATGTACATCTTTAACCTTTGCAGCTGCTCCTTTTAGTTTTTTCTTAACCATTTCCCTCATTTTAACATAGTCTCCCTTTTGAAAGTTAAAAGGTAGCACTGTGGATTTCCCTGCTGTCCTTCCTCTATTTATTTAAGCAAATGCGATCGTGCTGTGATTACTATTGCCAAGTGGCCCCAACATCTTTATCTCTTGCAGCAGATCCCGTGTTCTACTAAGGACTAGGTACAAAATGTATTTATTTATTTAACCAGTTTTGTATACCACCTTATCCTTCAATATAAATGGTTAACAATACAAATTGTAGGTATACATTTAACAGGAGGGTAGTAGCATGACAGGACATACATACAGACTATAAGCATTTAGTTCTCAATTGAGCGTGTAGGTTATCGGTGGGTCATTTGTAGCAGAATTCTAGTACTTGACAATTTTATGTTACTTGTCCATAGGAATCTGTGAACAGGAGGGTCTTGAGAGACTTGCAGAAGTCCTTGATGTCATTTAGGGCTCTTAATTCTTCAGGGAGGGATTTCCATAGGGCAGATGCCAAGAGTGAAAGAACTCTTTTGGATGTTGCTTGCTTCGTTTTATGATATCCTGCAGGTGTGCCAAGTCTGTTACCGTTATTGATTCGCCTAGGTCTGCTACTTATGTCCTTGGTTATTATGTCCAGGAGCATGTCTGCTGAGCAGTGGTGGATGACTTTGAATATGTTCAAGGTTGCTTTGAATCTTGCCCATGCAATGATTGGCAGTCAGTGCAGCTGTTGTAGTATGGGTGTGATGTGTTCAGTCTTGGCAGTGCCCGTGATGATGCGCTGCAGTTTTCTGAAGCAGTTGAAGTGGGTGGATAGTCTGCTTGGGGAGACCTTGGTATAATGAGTTCCCATAATCCAATATTGGGGTGATAACTGCTTGACATACAGTGCAGAAATAGTCTTGACTGAGAAGTGGTTTGAGTCTTCTGATGAGCTTTAATTGGTGGTAGGCTTTTGAGGCAGTTTTGTTGATGTGCGATTGTAGGTTTAGATTTTTGTCCAGGGTGATGCCTAGGTACTTTACTTCGTCCTTCAGTGCTATTGTCTTGTTTAGGATACTGATTGCTTGGGATGGGTTGAATGTGGCATTTCTAGACATGAACTCTACCTCTGTCTTGTCAAAGCTGACCATCAGGTTATTGTTGGTGAACTAGGTGTTCATGTCTTCGAGGCACTTGGTTATCGGAGTCAGGTCAGGTGCAAGCAGGTTAATTGGGGCATACACCATGATATCGTCAGCATAAAGATGGTAATGTATCTTGTGTCATTTGATGATGTTGCATATGGGTTGAATATATATGTTGAAGAGTATATGAGGGTATATATGAGAGTGCTGATCTCTGAGTTATTCCTTGTGTGATGGGGAACTGTGTTGATTTCTTCTCGCCGCATTTGACTTGCTGCGTTCGATTGCTTAGATAAGAAGTAAACCATTTTAGAGTGTTTTTGCATAGTCTGATCTCTTGTAGGTACTGTAGCAGGTGAGCGTGTCAAAATTCATGCTGCTGTATGTTGCGCAAGCTGAAGCGGATGTAGGGAGCTTTTTGAGAGGCCTTGAAAGATGGCATTTCAAAAGTCAAAGTACAGAAGTATCATTGCCTAGTAGACTGTATGGAAATCGTGCAGCTCAAGTAGGTGGAATGACTGCAGCTTGCTGTAGATGCACTGTGTTACTTTCTTTAAATGTGGTTGAAGTGTTAGATGCTGGTCAATTTTAACTTCCAAGTATCTTATCTCGATCTAACCTCTAGGTTAGTTTTTTCAATCTTTAGCACCTTCGGGGGGATAAATAATCGATTTCTGGTGAGGAATAGGACCTCAGTTTTGAAGTTGATGTTTAGTTTGTGATTTGATAGACATTGGCCTATGGCATTACAGCAATTTGTAATATTTTCGTAGTTTTCGCTTGTGGTGGTGAATGGGGCATAAATCATAATAGCGTCTGCATACAGGTGATAGTAGATGTTAAAGGTGCTTATGATGTTACAGACTGGTTGAAGAGGGACTCCCTGTGTGTGGGAGAATGAGTTGGAGATTTTTTGGCCAATCTGTACATATTGACTGTGGTTTGTAAGATAGGAGCGGAGCCATTCAAGGGCTGTGCCATGAAGTCCTATGTTGAAGAGATGCTGCAGGAGGATGTTATGGCATATAGTGTCAAATGTCAAGGCAATGTCTAGAAAGATGAGAACGAAGCCTTGGTGAATATTTTCTGTACCTTTGATGAGTCTGTGAAATAAGGATATTAGTAAGGTTTCCATTCCATGGTGGTTGTGGAAACCATCTTTTTGCCAGTCCAAGGGGGCATTTGTATCGATGTGGTTTTGTAGTTGGAGGAGGACAACTTTTTAAATTATTTTTGCAATGAATAGTAAGGTAGAAATAGGTCTGAAAGAGCTAGGGACATTAGGGTCAAATTTAGGGTTTTTAGTATTGGGCAGATAGAGGCTGTTTTTGAGTACTGTTTTTGAGTATTTTGGGAAGTTTCCTTGGATGAAGGAGTTTGAGGAGGATTGGGATGAATACTGCTCTCATGATCTTGAACTAGGTGGCAGGGCATGGGTCAAGAGGAGACGTTGTAGCATTTATGCTGTGGATAATATTTTCCAACTGACCTGCGGAGATTGGGCTGAAGGAATGCAGTAGTGCACTATCACAGTGTAGTTCGTTGGGTTTGCTTTAAGTTGGAGGAGAAGGTGAGGTGTGTGATGGCGTTGGGTATTTTGATTGCAGAAAATCAGCAAATTCCTGTTGTTCAATGGTGTTTGTGTTGAGAGTTTGGCTGCTGTCTCTTGTTAGCCTGTTGACTATCTCATACAACTCTCTAGGTTTGTTTATTGCTTTCATTATTGAATTGTTGTGGTGGTCTCTTTTGGCTTTGTTGGTTTTGGAATGATATGTTTTTAGGTGAGTAGGTAGAGACTCTTTGATTGATCATTCAGTGTGATTCTCCATCTGAGTTCCAGTTTCTGTAGTTTCCTCTTTAATTCTTTGAGATCTGGTGTGTACCAGGGGGTGTGGATGTGATGTTGTGGTTTCATATTTCTATTGGGAGGAGCTGAGGCAAAGGCTTCAATAGTATTTATTTATTTTTCTGTTGAAGAGTTCATCTTCAAAAGAGGGGAGAGTTGTCTATGACGCTTTGTTTGTCGAGGGCCTTGAAGCGGTGTGGTAGATGCTGTGGTCAGCATTTGCTTTTTAAAACAATTGTGTTAGGTGGCAGGTGATGGTGCTGTGATCCGACCAAGGGACATCAGTGAGCAGAGGGTTGGGGATGGCATAGGTATCAGGGAGTTGGTTTTGGACAAATATGAGATCTAGAATGTTTCCTTTGTTGTGGGTTGAGGCTTGGATCAGTTGGGAGAATTGGAGGTGTTCCATGGCTTCCAAAAAGGAAGTGGATTGGCTGAATGGGATGGATGATAGGTTCAGGCCTCCATTATCGTGAGGTAGTTAGATGGGTAGACTTGGTTACTTGCGAATTCAAGGATGGTTGCTAACTCGTCAGTCTTGGCTGTGGGGGCATGGTAGGTGAGACGCAGGGATATCTGCTTGTTTGATACTAATAGTAGGTCCAGACCATCTTTGGTGATGGATTCTGAAAGCTTAAAATGTAGGTTGCTTTGTGCCAGAATGCAGACGCCACCACCTCTTCAGTTGGAACAAGAGAAGTTGAAAATGTGCATCCTGGTAGTTTGAGCTGGTTGATTAAAATAGTATCTGAGTTGGTGAACCAGGATTCTGTTATGCAAAGGAAGTCCAGGTTATTATCCAGGATGTAGTCATTTAATAACTGTGTCTTATTTCTTGAGGAGCGGGAGTTTATTAGAGTGCATTTTAGGAAGGCTGTGGGTTTTGACAATGGATTGATATGTTTCAGATTGTTTTAACATAGTAACATAGTAAATGACGGCAGATAAAGACCAGTTATTTATTTATTTGTTTAACTAGTTTTAAATCTCGCCTTTTCCTTCAAGCAAAGCAGTTACAATACATTATGAGGTTACAAAGGCAAGGAAAACATACACTACTTTATCATTACATCAAAGCAGTGACAAATGGGAAAACAAACACAGGGAAATATGGTACATACAATACATTACATTACATTTAATAGGCATACTGGCAAACAAAACACACCATGGAGCAGCCGCTTCCTTAGTCCCGCACGGTCCTACGCCTAAGGGCCATGCCAAAGGGCCCTCTGGCGAGGCCCTCAGGCGCGGGCCCACTCCTGTGCTGGTCCGGTGAAAAGTGGGATATAAATGCAGCTAAATAAATAAATAAATACAAATAAAATAAATAAAATCTCCCTTCTCCCGGGTGCGCAGAGGCAGTTCTTTCACAGCTGATTGGCTATCTCCGGTGGTGAGAAGGGGCACAGAATCAGCTTCTCTCATGATTGCTGCTGATCTCCCTTCTCCCGGGCGCGCTCCTGTGCTGGCAGTTAGAGGCATCTGGCCTGCCCAGCAAGGTGGCAAGAGTAGGTGCACCTGCCACTCCGTATAGGCTACCCTTCCCTATGTCTTTGTTTAGGGGTGAACCCACCGCTCCGTGTAGGGCACTCCTGTTTGTTGAGAAATTAGATAGTTAAGTTTATTTTGATTTTATCCTGTTGCTATAAAGGGATCCACTTTGTCTGTCCCATGCCATTTTGAATTCTGTCACTGTATTTGCCCCCACCACTTCCATCGGGAGCGCATTCTAAGCATCCACTACCCTTTCAGAGAAAAGGTATTTCCTGACGTTGCCTTTCAGTTTACTCCCTTGCAACTTTATGTTATGCCCTCTAGTTTTAAAGCTTCCCTGTATTTGAAAAAGGTTTGTTTGTTCATTAATACTCTTTAAGTATTTAAAGGTCTGTATCATATCTCTCCTGTCCGTCCTCTCCTCTAGCATATTCATATTTAGGCCTTCGAGTCTCTTATACATCTTCTGGCACAGGCTCCAAATCATTTTTGTGGCCTTCCTCTGAGCCATTCAAGTCTTTTTATATCCTTTGTGAGATATGGTCTCCAAAACTGAACACAATATTCCAAGTGAGGCCTCACCAGCAACTTGTACAGTGGTATTATTACCTCCTCCTTTCTGCTGGTAATTTCTCTCTGTATGCAACCCAGCATCCTTCTGGCTTTGGCCACTGCCTTGCACACTATTTTGCCACCTTGAGACCTCAGAACAATAGCTCAGAGGTCCTTCTCTGGTCTGTGCACACCAACCTCTCGCCCCCTACTGCATATAATTCCCTTGGATTCCTGCATCCCAAGTGCATGACACTGCACTTCTTCACATTAAATCTTAACTGCCAAGCATGAGACTATTTTTCCAGCTTTTGCAGATCTATCCTCATGTTCTTCTCTCCCTCTGGGGAGTCCACTATGTTGCAAATTTTCGTGTCATCTGCAAAAAGACAGATTTTTCCATTCAGTCCTTCAGTAATATCATTCACAAATACACTGAACAGTACCAGTCCCAGAACTGATCCCTGGGACATGCTACTAATCACCTTCCTTTCATTCGAGTGAGTTATGTTTACCATCACCTTCTATCAACTGTTAGTCAACCAATTTCTGATCCAGTTCACCACCTTGAGGCCAATCCCCAGGCAGTTCAGTTTATTGATAAGCCTCTATGAGGAACAGTATCAAAGGTTTGCTGAAATCTAGGTAGATCATATCCATCACATTCCCTTGATCTAGTTCTTTGGTCACCCAGTCAAAGAACTCAATCAGATTTGTTTGGTATGATCATCCTTTGGTAAAACCATGTTGCCCTGGATCATGCAAACTATTGGTTTCGAGAAAGTCCACTAGTCTCTCTTTCAGGATCACATCCATTACTTTTCCTGCCACTGAGCTAAGGCTTACTGACTGAGAGTTTATCACTTCTTCCCTATTACCACTTCTGTTAAGAGGTACCACATCAGCCTTTCTCCAGTCCTGTGGAACTTCTTCCATCTCCACCGATCTATTAAAAACATCCTTTAAAGGCCTTGCAAGAACCTCTCTGAGCACTTTCAGTATCCTTGAATGTATCCCATCTGGTCCCATGATATTGATCACTTTCAGTTTTGCAAGCTGTTCAAACACATTTTATTTATTTATTTATTTAGTGTACATTTGTAACCCGCTGCTTCCAGTGATCAGCAGCGGTGTCTATACATAGGAGGTGTGGCTGTACTGGCCAGGATTAAATTATATACAATGTGATTTGGGGAGGGGGATAGTGCACCGCAAGCATAGGGTTACATGATTTACAGTAGATTGAATATTGCAGTTACATACAGGTACTTAATACATATTTACAGTTGCTGCCTGTTAGGACTTTACAAATGATGACCCTTATATACAAATTTACAAATTGCTGAGTTTGCTTCAGGAGGTTAACATATTTCATGCGGTTAAGTTGTAATGTGCTTGGAAAAGATGTGTCTTGAGTAGTTTTCTAAAGTCTTTCAAATCACTGACTTCACGTAGTTCGGTTGGCAATCGGTTCCAGAGTGCTGGAGCTGTAAAGGAGAAAGCTCGGTTGCTGGTGCAAGCATTAACCTTTGCGAAGCACTTCGGGATACAGAGGGTGTTGAGGTTCTGTGTTCTTCTACTTCTATTGCTAGGTAGTTTTGCTATTAGGCTGTTGAGGTGTGATGGCGCTATATCATGTATGAGTTTGAACGTAGTGACTAGGACTTTGTATTGAATGCGGGCTGTGATGGGGAGCCAGTGGAGCTCCATTAGTGCGGGTGTGATGTGGTTGGAGAGACCCTTCTGCATAATGATTCGGGCTGCCACATTTTGTGCCATTTGCAAAATATTGATAGTTTTTCTTGGCAGGCCTTGCAGTATGGCATTGCAATAGTCCAGGTGTGGAATGATGAGGGCTTGTGCGACTGATCTGAAGTCAGTATTATCGAGGATGTTACGCAGGGGCTGTATGACTCTTAATTTGTGAAAAATAGCCCGATTGGTAATTCAAAGGTGCTTGTCCATATTCAGGTTGCTGTCAAGCATCACTCCCAAATATTTTATCTCTGCTTTGATGTTGTAGATATTATTGTTCATGGTGACTGTTGTCGGGGGCTCGAATCCTGGTTTCCTGGATATACACATTGCTTCTGTTTTCTTGTGGTTAATGGACATATTATTGCATTGTAGCCAGACTTGAAGCTCGTGTAGGCATTTCTCTAGGTTGCAGAGGTTCGGGTTGTTTACGTCTTTTGTGAATGCTGTAGTATCTACTCCATTCCCATTTGTATATTTGTCAGTCACAAGTGGTCCTTCTCCAGGATTTTCTTTCATGAAAATAGAACAGAAGTATTTGTTTAGCATTTTCGCTTTTTCAATGTCACGTTCCACGAATCAGTTCTCAGCATGTTTGAGTCTTGCAACTCCACCTCTGATCTTCCTCTTCTTCCAAATATACCTGAAAAAAAGTTTCGGCATCACATTTCAGATCTTTAGCCATCTTTTCTTCTACCTTTGCTTTTGCTATCCTTATTTCTATTTTTATCTCTTTTAGCTTTATCCTATATTCTTTTCTGTGTTCCTCTGCGAACTTCTGAATTCTGTGAAAGCTGTGTTTTTTGCATTTATTAGTGCAGTCACTTCTTTGGAGAACCATATAGGTTTCCTTTTCCTCTTGGTTTGATTTACTTTCCTTACATATGTATCTGTTGCCCCTTTTATTGCCTCTTAGTTTAGCCCACTGCAATTCCACCTCCCTTACTTCCTCCCACACTGCCAACTCCTCCTTCAGCCACTTGGCCATTTTACTGAAATCTGCCTTTTTGAAGTCTAGGACTTTGAGCTTGCTATTATTGGACTCTGCCTTGGTTTTTATCTCAAACCATACCACGTGATGATCGCTGCTGCTCATGTGAACACCCACCCGGACATTCAACGCACTATCTCTGTTAGTGAGTACTAAATCTAGCATCAAACTTTCCCTGGTCGGTTTCATCACCATTTGTCTAAGCAATGCATTTGGGAAGGCATCCACAATTTTTTTTACTTCTTTCCAGATTTGCAGAAGGAATACTCCAATCCACATTGGGTAGATTTAATTTACCCAATATGATCACTTCACCCTTCATGGCTACTTTTGCAATATCAATAATAAAGTCTCTATACATTTCTTATTTTGAGTTGGAGGCCTGTAGACCACACCAGTATGGATGACAGTGCCATCTCCTCTGTGCAACACAATCCACAGCGCTTCTTCTTTACCCTACATCCCCTGGATTTCAGCAACTTTAATATTGCTTTTGACATAAAGGGCTACTCCTCCTCTTTTTCTGCCTTCTCTATCTCTTCTAAATAAATTATAGCCAGCTAATGCTAAATCCTATTTATGCGACTCATTAAACCATGTTTCTGTAATGGCCACAATGTCCAAGTTCATTTCCATCATTAGGACTTCCAGATCAGGAACTTTGTTGGCTAGACTTCAAGCATTTGAGCTCATTGCTTTCCAGCATCTTTTGACTGGCTTGCCTGTATTTTGCATGGATTTTGTTCTATACTCCTTTTCCACTTGCCATTGATGGTTTAATAGTAAGGCTGTTTCCAATGTTTTTGCTGGGAGTGACATCCTGAACTTGTTTTTCTCCATCCATCACCCCCTTTTCCTAGTTTAAATGCCTTTACACATATTGCCTGAATTTTTCACTTAGGATCTGTTTCCCTGCGAAAGAGAGATGTAGTCCATCAATACAGTATAGCCTCTTGTTATTCCATCTATTTCTCCAGTCACCTGTATATCTAAATCCTTCTTGTTTGCAACAGATTTGGAGCCATGTATTAAAGTTGATTATGCAATGCAGCCTTGTTGCCTCCTTACCAAGAACAGGTAGAACTTCTGAGAATGCTATACTGTTAACAGTGGGTTTGAGTTTCTCTACCAGAATCTGGAAGTCCCTTTGAACTGTAGAGGCACTGTTTCTAGCCTGATGTAGGAGCTGGATATCTTAACTGTCCAGACTCTTGAGATCTTAATGAACACATAGGGGCAAGAGCCTCCCAATGGAAGTGCAGAGGAACATGTACACCCATTTTCAATACTTTAAATATCAACATCATCAACCTGAACAGTATACAAAAGTAAAAAAAAAAAATGCAATAATTATGAATTACTAGCCACTCATGTTTAGTAATATTTAGATTAGGGCTATGGATCTATAACCAACACAACACCTGAAGTATGCCATCAGAATGGATCCCTAAAATGGAATGAATATCTTTACAAAAGGGAAGAAATACTCAACCTGTAAAGACTGCAGCAAATGGCATAAAGGAGAAATATAAATATAAACAATGCTGATAGCGAAGAGCCCTGAGGAAGCCCGCACCTCACAGTGAGCCACTCAGATGATCTATTCCCAACAAACACTTTCTGCTCCCTGCTGAAGAGATAAGACTGAAACGACTCCAGGAACGACTTACCTAACCCACTATCGAGTAACAAATACTGCATACTCAGTGAACTTCGTCAAATGAAGCAAACTAGAAATAGGCCAATCATTTTTCAAACTCGACACATCAATGTTCAGTTTTTTAAAAAGGGGACGCACTGCTGATCTCTTAAATTCTAATAGTAAAAAGGAGGTGTGAAATGAACCAATGATCAAGTGTGTTATTAAAGGATGAAAAACTATTTTAAAAGCCCTAACTAGGCAGGACGGAACAAAATCTAACTATGAAGAGACCACAGATACACAGTCAAGGAATCTCTTGGCTTATGCCTCTGTTAACATGGTAAATATTTCCCATTTACGATATATAGGGGTATGTTTACTAAAATGCGGTAATGGTACATAACACGTGTTATGTAACGTTAACGATCATAAGCGCATCATAACGCGCATTATCGTTAACGTTACATAACGCGCGTTAACCAACATTAATGATCGTAAAGCTCCGCGGCACGGTAAAACACCGCAGAAGGTGGAGAGAGGGCGGAGAGAAGGGGTCAGTGGGCGGGGAGAGGCTCCCTTCACACTAACGCGCTGATCTGAAGAGCTGAATTCAAATGCGAATGAAAACCTGCTGTTAAATGCACATTACAGGGTAGAGAAACCATTTCAGTGTCAGCAATGTACAGCCCAGGCAGGGAAACCTAAATAAAGTGATATGTGTGATACATGTGCACAGAACAAAAGGGCACATAAACACTGAAAATGACCCCAACAAACTGGAAAAAATCCATAACCAAGCTGGCCAATAGTGGTAGCAATGAGAAACATCAACCCCCCCCCCCCTCCGAGTAAGCTCCATAGAAAAGATATAAATCGTGGAAGGGTCTATACTCCGTCCCCATACAAGGTGAATGAGCCCACAGTGAAATAGCGCTGCTCAGGGTTTTCCCCACCAACGGACAGGGTTCCTATGGCATACACATGTCCCGCAACATCAGGGCGGGCATGTCGGAACGGCAACTGGACAGATGCCGGAGAAGGGGATACAGAGGGCCGCAGGCGGCACATGCTGTGGTGGAGCTGGGCCACAGTGCGGACTAGGGTGATGCCTAGGTGGCCCATACGAATGCTGAAACAGCAGAGCAGCCAGACAGCAACTGCTGAAGGGCCAACATGGGCACGAGTGTATTTCCCACAGTGTCACAGGGGATAGTACCCAGCAGGTACCCCGAAGGGCACGGAACATTGGTATGCGGTGCTGGGGGGAAGCGTGGACAGCTATGCAGGCACCCCTAACCCAGAACCCACACCATAGGCAGCCGCCTACCCGCACACTGGATGGCCTGAGACTGCCCTCCACCAGCACCACCAGCAGAAGGGCATGTCAGCATGGTGGCAGAGGGATACTGGTGGTGGAGGGGGCAGTGGCAGCTGCCCAGAGCAGACCGTGGCCTAGCCCTGTGTCGGTGGGTGCCGTGTACTGCAACAGACGGGCCCTGTCTGATGAACAGTCATGGTATCTCCAAGGAATGTACTGACTCTGTGAAAACAAGGTGGTGCAGTGCACAAAACCAGTGTAGTCAGAAGCAGAGGGTCACAGGTTCAAGTCCCAGCTGTGGTTCCTGCCAACCCAGTCCCCATATTTTACCCACTACTACAACGTGCTAATACAGACAGCACCTTTATTGCAGATGACGTAAACATGCCCAAGACACCTACATTTTACCCTACAGAGCACAGGCACCATAAACATGCACATTACCTAGAGCAGAGTCACCCAAATGCAGTCCTGGAGGGCCAAACACCATTCCGGTTCCATGCTGCCTCTGATAAAGATGCCTGTGCTGCATTTCTATGTGCCACCCCCATAGTATGCAGATGTATCTCATGCATATTCATGAGGGACAGCATGAAAACCTGAACAGTGTTTGGCACCGCAGGACTGGAGTTGGGAACCTCTGCCGTAAAGCAGCAGCCAACAGGGGCAGACACACCCGCACCCACAGGCCCCATTATCCAAAGCCTCCTGGAGAGGCAGGACTTTGGGCTCTGCGTGCATCTCCCAATACTAGCACTTGCATACCTTAGTAATGCCACCCTAAACCGGGGAATATGGTACACATCTATCAAAAGGTTGCTATGATTACTGGCAGATAGCAATTCCTAGGTTAAGTACAATTTTCTGAGTGAGCTGCATCATAGCAACCTTCCTGATGTCTGTGGAGTGTGCTACAGGTCTTGTGTCTGACAGTGTTTACCAACCTGGGGAGTGACTCCTACAGTATTGCTTACCATAGCCATGCCTGCACTGTGCCCAGGACTGGTGTGGTGGCCTGGGCTGCCCAACACCTCTATAGTTGCACAATGCTGGCATAGGTGTGGGGAGTGTGTGTCTGTCTATCCAGTGTGTGGTGGCTGCCAACACCCTCCACAGTCCACACTGCTAGCACTGTTGCCAGTATTGGCCTGCCAATGTGCATAATGAGGAGCAAGGTACCGTGGGAATAGCCTGGATAGGGTGGTGCATCTGCACACGGCATAGGGCAATGGCTCGGACATTGTAGTGCCTGGCCACCACCTGCATGGACAGGGTGGCCATAGCATGTCCTGCTGGGTGGTCACTCTCACCCTGACTGAGCAGTGACCATGGCATGGCTAGGTTCCCCCATAGTGCTATATAGCATTTCTCTCATGTGATATTTATGGGTTTCTTTTGGGGCCCAATCACTGACCTATCTGCTTGGTGTGTATGCTGACATCCCTGTTCTGGGTACATGCATCTCCTCCAGGACCATGCACTATGGACTAGCTGGCAGACTGTCTGCAGCTAGTATGTGTCTTGCTGGAACACCTTGCAGGGTGCAGCGGCTGGAGGCTTGCTGCTGGAGAATGTCAGATAATGGTGGGGGGCAGCTGAGCATTTCCAGGCCTGCCGTCTGTCTGCTATTGCGTTATGGATGTGTACCGCTCTGTCTGTTCACCAGCAGGACTGGGGTTGATGGTCCCCTCTACTGCTACCATTGTAGGGGGGTAGACTGTGGATCTATTGGGTGTGATCCTGTTCCCCACCCTGAGCCCCAGAGGTTGGGTTGTGTGGTGGTACATGATCTGCCTATGGGTCCATACACCCCCCCCCCTTCACCTACAGCAGGTAACCATGGCACCAACACAGGATATGCACTATTCTGGGTGCATCATCGCCCATGAGGACTAGACATGACCGAGAAATACAGCAGGACACAGATGTATCCTAGGTGTGTCTAACGGAACTACCTATCACACACTGCTAGGGACCTGCAGCATGGCGTATTTCAGCCATGAAAGGTGCTGTGGACCTGGTGTTGGGCGCCCCACCTCAACTTCAGGGTGGGCACAGTACCCACACAATGTGACTGTCTGTGGCTACTCTGTGGCAGTGCCACACACGGTCTGTTCCCCCTACCAGGCCGAGGTGCTGTGGGGGTGTATACCCAATCTTGTGCCCATCTCTCGACTGCTGATTTGCATGTGCAGTGCATCATGGGTACGGGTGGGTTAACCCTATCCTGGTAACCACAGCAGACAGTTTGTGTGGTGACGTGCATTCCTTCTGCAGCCAGCCAGGGCTTTGTTCACAGCCTTATAAGGTGTCCTATAGGGGTCATTATAGGGTGCCTTGGCGGACAGTACACTTTATAATGTGCCCTATGGAGTGCGTTATGGGGTGCCTTATGCGGCACCTTAGGTTATGCCACCGTGAGGGTGTGTTTGCTGGCAGCACTAATTAAAATACATGTCAAATGCCTCAACGATCACTACTTAAATGTAAAGGGTGCAGCCTCAGCCAGCCTTATACATTAGGCCCACTGGGGAATCGAACCCATGACCCCTGTACCATCAGTCAGTGTTGTAACCATTGTGCTACAGCTCTGTTGCTGTGCTTGTATGCCTGCGCGCCTTCTTAAGATTAACGTGCGGTAACGTGCCCTGTAGCGCTCGTTCATTTATGGCACCTGGTAACACGCGTTATCGGTAACGATGTACCGCCCATGTCCTTATTTGGGGTTTCTGTCTCTACCGCGGCTCCTAACGCGAATCGCACTAACTCAGTTTAGTAAACATACCCCATAGAGTCTGTAAAGGCTTCAACTTGTTGGACAGACCCATCTTTTTTTTATTATATATTTTTCATTTTACAAATTAATTCCAAGCATTATACTTGTACAGAAATAAGAGAGCAAGGAATCCAAAGAAGCAATCCAGGAAAACTCGGTTTCATACATTGTAAAAAAACACCATAACCCAGCCCCTTATCTAACCCACAATCAGAGGAATTCAAAGAAAGGAAATACAATAATATTCCATAGTGAAAGGAAATAATGCAGGCACAAACAGGCATCATATTTTATATGGTGGAGAGAGTGGGAGGCACCAGATCAATGGATCTACGTGCGTTCAGGAATGTCAGCAGCAGTGAAGGCTCAAAGAAAATGAAAGTGTTTGATTGAAACTTCACCATGCACTTGCTTGGGAACTTCAGAAAGAAAAAAGCCCCCAGCTGCTGGCATCCAGGACGGAGCAACAAAAGTTCCTTCCTTCTATGTTGCATTTCTTTGGTTAAATCAGGAAAGATATGCACTGCCAAACCTTTGAATAAGATAGCCTTTTTCCAAAAAAAGAACTTTAGAAACCATCTCAATCAGTAGCAAGAGTAAAAGTTACTAGTAGAGTAGAAGGAATAATAGTTTCTAAATCAGATGACTCTAATATAGCAGATACATTAAGGCATCTGCTGATTGAACTCCAGATATTACCCCACCTCTTCAGTTTTTGTTCTCACAAGCAAATGATAGATCTTAGTCATAGAGAGGTAGAATTCTAAAATCAAAATAAACTTCAACAAATAGGGGTGATCTGCACGGAGCAGTGGATACAGTCCTAAACAAAGGCATGGGGAGGGGTGACCTGCACGGAGTGGCAGGTGCACCTACTCTTGCCACCTTGCTGGGTAGACTAGATGGACCATGCTGGTCTTTTTCTGCCATCATGTAATATGTTACTATATTTTATTGTATGCAATTTATTATTTCTTGTGTTTTATTGTAACCTATGGAGATCACGTAGGATCTATGGTATAGAAGCTTTAAATTACAGAGAGGGGTCTTGACACACATGGGCGATACAGAAGCATAAGGGTCAGGATTCAAAAGCAGCCACTGAAGTCCAAATGCGTTTCAAGGGAAGGGCTAAAGTTTATGCAGATAATGATGCTATTCATCTGCTGGCTGGATAATGTATCCATTTAGGGGAATCACATAAAAAGCAGTCCTAACTTTAAGGGGTTAAATTTGCAGGGGACTTGAGTATATAGAACAGCAATTTATGGTTCAAGTAGGATCTTAAAAACTGCTGATATATACTGCATAAAAATAGG
Source organism: Ichthyophis bannanicus (assembly GCA_033557465.1). NCBI lineage: Eukaryota > Metazoa > Chordata > Amphibia > Gymnophiona > Ichthyophiidae > Ichthyophis > Ichthyophis bannanicus. The sequence continues at coordinate 420,503,086 of CM066031.1, read as the reverse complement.
TACAGAGAAATCATAGCAGCTACTTTTACTTTATATATGCATAAGCATTTCCAAGGCAAGGAGAATAGGCGGAGAGTGAGTGAGATTGACAGTTATGTATATATTTTATAAAATACATGCACATGTGATGATTTGTACTGGCACATACATGCACATAATGCCACCTGCCTCAGAAAAGGATTAAATGTGTACATTTGCCTTCAATGGGGTAATTGTAAGCATATAGGTGCATATGAACATAACAACATAAGAAAAGCTGTGCTTAGTCAGGCCACGGCCCGTTCAGCCCAGTATTCTGTCTCTGACAGTGGTCAATGCAGGGCACAAGTACTCGGCAAATCCCAAAATGTAGATCCATTTCTCATAACTCATTTCCAGGGATAAGAAATGGCTCCTCATGTTTATCTGACTTATAATTTTAGTGGACTTTTCCTCCAGGAACTAGTTATGATAGTTGTGTAAAACATGTCCTCCGGCAACAGATTCCACAGCTGAATTAAGATCTGCATGAAAAAATATTTTCTGTGATTTGTTTTCAAGCTGTTGGTTATTAGTTTCTTGGAGGGTCCTTTTGTTTTAGTGTTGCTTGAAAGGTTAAAAAGTTCCCTATTCAATGGTTCTGCCTCACTCATGATTTTATAAACTTCTGTCATATCTCCTCTCAGTCATCTTTTCTCCAAGCTGAAGGACCCTAACATGTTTAGCCTTCTAATATCACAAGATCCTTCTACAAATCCTTGTATCCTTTTCCAAATCCTCCGTAGCAGTGGTGATCCAGCGGCAGAGGGTAGCAACATGTCACCTAAACAGAGAGACTCATTTTTACCTTAAATTGGTGGAGAGTCAGCAAAAGCTGGAGAGGAGATTGTGGTGCTGTAGGTCATGTGCTGCCTAACCTTTAGGCTGAAACACTTAAGGAGTTTCCTTGGGAAATCTAAATATTAACAGGGAAACAAGTCTGAGATGGATCTAATTGTTCAGGGAGTTGGAAGGGGGAAGAAGGGCTAAGAGAGAATTACTTTTTTATTTACAAGAATTAGCTAGGGTGTAATCCTGGCCGCAGAGATGAAAAATCACAAAAATATAGCAAGAATCATACATTATCACAGATCCTGCTACAACTTTCATCCTCTTACTATATATATTTCAAAACTTGTTTAATTCTTTTAGGTTTTTGTTATTGCGAGTTATTTTTTTGTCTCAAGACAAGATGTGTCTGCAGTGAGGTAAATGTTTCACTATACAAGCACATTGTGCCAATCTGCTGACAGCTATGACATGTCTTCCCTATACAAAATCTGTACTTTTCAAACTGTATTATCACTGCAAACTGTATAATTTGTCAAATGACTGCATATTAACTAGAGGAACCAAAATTAACAGTTAAATGGATGTTCACTGCAAAAATGCTCACTCTTTTTAAAGAATTTTTCTATGAATAAAATGGAACTTTATGGAACTGGCAAAAAAAAAAAAAAAAGAAGGATGTTAACTGTAGAATGTTCCGAGGTTCTGTGCAATGGCTGTAGTCAGAAGACATTATTTAGCAATATAAAAATAATGATTTGTTGTGGTCTTGGGCAAGCCACTTAACCCTCCATTGCCCATGTTCCCTGTAAGTACTAGCATATGTGTCTCATATCCCCTCATGTTAAATGTATCCCCCAATTGACCGCTTTGACCCGGTGAAAAGCGGGATATAAATACAGCTAAAAATAAAAATAAATAAATAAATAAATAAAATAAATTTCTTAAATGTACAAATGAAGAAACTCATATGTATGTCTTCTGCCAAAAAAATGAAACTGGGTTAGGATTTGATCAAATGCTATCATGAGGCGTGAATGTCCTATAGTATTCTTTGTCAGTTTAAAAGAAAAGGCCATGTGCTTTGAATAAATAGATGACAAGCAATATATTTTGCAATATGAAATCAAAGGTTAACAAACAAATTGTAAGTGATACCTTTTTGATGGACTAATTTAATATATCTGTGATAAACTTTCGAGAGTTAACCTCTCTTCATCAAGTTAGTGAAGAAAAAAATGCAGATCTCCAGGAACAAGCCGGAATGTAGTCTTCATATATGGATATCGTCGGCACCGACGGAACCCACATGGGAATGCTCCCCAGTGTCCTATAGGAAAGCTTTTGGGAGCATCCCACTGCACCTGCGCTGCTGCCTTCCCACCTTTCCAACTCTCCCTCTTCAATTTTTCGTTTTCCGCGGAGCTGACAGACAGCAACTCCTGTCACTGCAGTCTACCTTTCCGTCGATGCCTATACCGATACCACTGGTGTCTTCTTTATTTTTTTCTTCTTCTTTTAAAAAAAAAGAAGCTTTTTCTTGAGGGTTTGTCCCCTCTTGGTGCTTCGGCGCCATTTTGGGCACTAGGCTCTGTTTTTCTTCAAAATGGAGAAACCAACTAGTGGTTTCAAAAAATGTTCAAAATGTGGCAGTACCATTTCTGCTACTGACACCCATGACTGGTGTCTTAAATGTCTGGGCCAGACCATTCTGCATCGGAGTGTCTCCTCTGCAGAAAGATGACTAAGAGGGACCTGCGAAACTCTGCACCCTTTTTGCCTCAGATGCAATGTCTGTTCCATCGACGTCGTCCAGGGCTTCATCTTCCTCCCATGGATCTCAGGTAACCAAACCCAGGTCTTCTTCGAAGACCGGTCGGTCCTCAAAGAGTAGATCTCCTTCTAAGCATCGAGATGCTTCCAGCATTGCCCTTGAGGAGAATACACTGGCCAAACAACCCTGGCGGGAAGACCTTGCCTCCAAAGCATTAATGAGGTCCCAAGGTGTTCCTGAGGTGTCCACCTCTGGAGAGCTCTTGGTGCCATGTTCTGGGGTCATGGCCCGCTCCGCTGGTACTGACATCCAGACATTGGCAGGCTCCATGGATCAACGCATCCTAGCCATTGAGCGCAGCCTAGCGGCCTTGTTAGGAGCCTCCGTACCGCTAAAGCCACTACAATTGGTTTTGGCATAGAGGGTCCGATATTGAGGCATTCCGATGCCGACTTCGATCGATACCGGCGACAGGCAGTACAAGAGCACCTGGCCCGTCGATACTTTGAGTCTTCCAAATCCAATGATTCTGATGAATCCATCGATACTGGAGCGGTTCTTCCGGAGGATCCCTCTCCTTCACCGCAACGTTGGATATCTCCTCTGGAGGACATGTCTTTTCAAGACTTTATATGGGATGTGGCTCGGGGCCTCTCGATCACCGTGACCCCTGAGAAGAAACCGAGAGCTGAAGAACTTGAAATTCTTCAGTATCCGACAGCCCCTAAGGAGGCTGCAACCGTTCCCATACACCAGATTTTGCATGATCTCATGCTTAGAATGTGGGAAACACCCTTAACGGTGTCTCCACATTCTTGAAGACTCAATATAATGTACCAGGTACCGCAGTGTCCCAGGTTGCAAAAACCGCAGTTACCACACCATTCCATGGTTGTGGAATCGGTGATGCGCTGGATCAAAAGTGCCAAGGCGCATTCCTCTAATCCACCAGGCCATGAGGCGAGGACTCACGATGCATTTGGTCGTCGATGTTTTCATGCCTCTATGCTGTCAGCCAGAATATGTTCTTACATACTCTACATGGGTATGTTTCTTTGAGAGGTTACTAAAGATTTGGAACTCATGGCCCCTCTTCTCCCCGATGACAAGAGGAATGATTTCCTTACTCTGGTTAAGCATGCCCAAAATGTTTCTAAGTTCATGAACAGGGCAACCTTTGAGTGTTTCAAATGCATTAGCAGAACCTCTGCTATTTCTATCGGTGCATGTCGGATTGCTTGGCTACAAGCATCCGATTTAGAGCAGGGGGTGCAAGATAAGCTGGGGAATATTCCTTGCACAGGAGAAAACTATTTGGCAAGGACTGGCATGATAAAGCTTCTCAGCTTGAGTCCGAGAACACTACCTTAAATAGATTATCCAGGACCACTGCCAACCCAGCTAAGAAAAAGACAGCTAAGAAACCCTTTTTGAACAAGAAAAAGAAATTCTATCCTTCTTAGACCCAAACTGGCCACTGTCCAATCCATGCTCCCCATAAGGGACAGAAGCAGCTGAAACAACAAAGGAAGGCTCAAGTCCCCGGAGCTCAACCAGCTCAGGAGTCATAGCCTCCACAAGGTCTTTGACTCCTTCCTAGAGAACCTAGTAATCCTTCCTCTAGAAATGCCAGAGCCTCTCAAAATTCCAGGCAGACTGTGTTACTTTGCCAAGAGGTGGCAGCAGATAACATCAGACCATTGGACTCTCTCCATAGTGACAGAGGGGTACAAACTCCACTTCCACAGTATGCCCCTTCTCTCTACTCCAAGAGAGTTCAGTTCTCGCCCCCCCCCCCCCTCACCACTCTCTTATATCAAGAGGTCACCTTACTCCTTGCTCATGGAGTGATAGAGGAGGTACCTCTTTCTCAACAAGGCCTGGGCTTTTATTCCCCCTACTTCCTTATTCCAAAGAAAACAGGAGGATACAGGCCCATACTGGACCTCAGGGAGTTAAACGAGTATCTCTTCCAAGAAAAATTCAAAATGATCCCTCTTGGAACATTCCTCCCTTACATTCAGAATCAGGATTGGCTATGTTTTCTAGACCTAAAAGACACCTATAGACATATCCTTATTCATGCAGAATACAGGAGGTTTCTTCGATTCCTCTTTTAGGGAAGACATTACCAGTACATAGTTCTACCCTTTGGCCTGGCTTCATCCCCAAGAGGCTTCACAAAATGCATGGCAGTGGTAGCAGCATTTTTAAGGACTCTAGGGATATTCGTCTTCCCCTACTTAGACGACCGGCTAATCCGAGCACCAACAGCTCCAGAAGCCAGCTCAGCTCTTTCCTGCAAGATGCAAATCCTGCAATATTTGGGATTGGTCATAAATCTCCCAAAATCCCATCTCACCCCTTCTCAGTCCCTAGAGTTCATAGGTGCTCTTCTAGACACAAGACAATCAAGGGCTTTCCTGCCACAACTCCGCTGTGCTCGAATAGTTCAACTGGATCTCAAGCAGCTATGAAAACTTTCCTGACTGCTCGAGAAATGCTTCTGTTGCTGGGGCATATGGTGTCCACTGTACATGTGGTCCCCTATGCTCGCCTACACATTCAAGCAGCCCAATGGACCCTATCCTCTCAGTGGACACAGGCGTCAGGTCGTCTGAGGGAAAAAATCAGAAACTGCATGTCTCATCTCGTCCCTTCAGTGGTGGCAAACACTAGAAAACCTTCTCTTAGGGTCACCTTTTCAGCAGCCACTGCACCAAGCTACCTTGTCGACGGATGCATCCAAGTCAGGTTGGGGGGCTCATATGGACAATCTCTCCACTCAAGGTCTCTGGACCCAACAGGAGATTTGTCTTCACATAAATCTACTGGAAGTCAGAGCCATTTTCTACGCTCTTCAAGTATTTCAGGACCATCTGCGCTACAAAACAGTCCTTGTCCAGACGGACAATCAGGTAGTCATGTTCTATGTGAACAAACAGGTTGGAACAGGCTCTTAAGCGTTGTGTAATGAAGCTCTATACCTCTTGTCCTTCGCAAGAGGCCTTCAGATTCACCTACTGGCGGTGTATCTCCCAGGCACAGAGAATCTCATGGCAGACAAACTCAGTCGAGTGCTGCTGCCACACGAGTAGTCTCTTCATTCAGAACAGATTGCTCAAATCTTTTGAATCTGGGGAACCCCAGATATAGATCTATTTGCAAGTCCTCAGAATGCCAAACTTCCCCGATTCTGTTCCAGAATTCTGGCTCAGAACAGTCAGACAAGGGATGCTTTCCACCTCCACTGGGGTCGGGACTTCCTGTATGCCTACCCACCCATTCCCCTCATTCCCAAGACTCTGTTCAAACTCCAGAGAGGCAGGGGCCATATGATCCTCATAGCCCCAAGCTGGCCATGACAGACGTGGTATCCACTGCTTCTACGTCTCTCTCAAGCCAGGCCTCTGGACTTGGGATGTGCTCCAGATCTTCTATCCCAGGAGAACGGGACACTTTTGCACTCGAATCCTCAGTCTTTACACCTGATGGCATGGTTGCTGAGAGCTTAGAATTCCAGGATGTCAACCTCTCTCAACAGGTTAAGGATATCCTTTTGGCCTCAAGGAAATCTTCCACAAGGCAGGCTTATGCCTTTAAGTGGAAAAGGTTCTCTATCTGGTGTTCAAAGAAGGAACTCAATCCTTTTTCAGTTCCTGTAGAGGCACTACTGGAGTATCTCCTCCATCTTTCATCTTCTGGTCTCAAGACTAACTCAGTAAGAGTCCACCTTAGTGCCATTGCGGCTTTCCACAAGCCCTGTGATAGACAACCTATCTCCTCTCAGCCACTTGTAGCGTTGTTTATGAGGGGTCTACTCTTAACTAAGCCTCCCATTAAGCCACCACCCATGGCATGGGACTTAAATCTTGTTCTTGGACAGCTCATGAAGCCGCCCTTCGAACCCTTAGCCACTACATCCCTGAAGCTTCTTTCTTGGAAGGTAATCTTAATTGCCCTCACTTCTGTAAGACGCATCAGTGAGCTACAAGCTTTAGTGGCTAATTCACCTTACACAAGGTTCCACCATGATAAAGTAGTCCTTAGGACTCATCCTCACTTTATGCCAAAGGTGGTTTCGCCCTTTCATTTAAACCAGTTGGTTTATCTTCTTGTCTTCTTTCCTAGGCCTCATGTCTCGAGTGCAGAAAGGAATCTTCATACTCTATGATTGTAAAAGAGCTTTAGCCTTTTACCTTCAGAAAACTAGGCAGCATGGAAAAGCTTCTCAGCTTTTTGTTGCCTTTGATTCCAGCCACCTGGGGTTACCAGTCTCCAAGAGAACAGGTAGATTGAAGACTACATATCCTTTACCTATGAGAGTAAGGGACTTTCTCTCAAAGGTCATGTCACAGCTCACAATGTTAGAGCAATGGCTGCCTCTATGGCCAACCTTCGCTCAGTGTCCATCAATGACATCTGCAAAGCAGCCACTTGGTCCTCGGTCCACACCTTTGCGGCCCATTACTGCTTAGACAAGGATTCCCATCGGGTTGCCTCGTTTGGCAAGGCTGTTCTCCAGCATCTCTTTCAGACTTAGAACAACTCCTACCCCCCCGTCCCGGGTTTCGATACAAGAGATCCTTGGGAGGAATCATGACCCACCTCAGCCTGAGTTTAGCTGCTCTATGGGGTCATCTCCCTGGCATCTCTAAGCTTGGGAGTCCCCATATGTGAAGACTACATTTCTGCTTGTTCCTGGAGATAGTGTAGTTACTCATCTATAACAGGTGATCTCCGGGAACAGCAGGAATTGAGTCTTCACAACCCACTCACCTCCCCTAGGAGATGTATCTCTATCTCTCTCTCTCTCTCTCTCTCTTCTTTCTTTCTCTCCTTTTGTCTCAGCTACAAACCCAACTGAAGAGGGAGAGTTACAAAGGCGGGAAGGCAGCAACGCAGGTGCAGTGGGATGCTCCCAAAAGCTTTCCTATAGGACGCTGGGGAGCGTTCCCATGTGAGCTCCGTCGGTGCCGATGATACCTATATGAGAAGACTCAATTCCTGCTGTTCCCGGAGATCACCTGTTACAGATGAGTAACTACGCTTTACTCTGTCTTAAGCAGGACAGACTTATCTAAGCACTACTAACCAGACAGGTGCCTTTGAATAGTGGTTCCTGAGTTTTCAAGTTTATTGTGGAGCGTTAAGTAGAAATGAATTTCGTGACAGAATTCAGTAAGTGTAACTTCATTTTGTTTTTTTGTTGTACAGGGTTAACAAGCAAGTTGGCTACAACGCTATGGATAGGACTTAATAGTTTAAATGTTAACAGTGGCTGGCAGTGGAGTGCCAACAGTCCATTCAGATATTTAAACTGGGCTCCAGGTAAGTGAAAATTGACAAAATGATCACCAATTCTGAACATATAGATTATAGAACAAAACTGAACCAGGAGTCAGGGCTGGCTCTGGTGTGGGTGAGAATGTCAATGAAACTCAATCATGGGCCCCTGCAGGTATCTTGATTGCAGCCTCCTGTCTACCACAGAGGTAAAAGGGGTCTTCTTGTAATTTTATTTGCCACCTATTTTTGTTATGGTTAGGAAGTGTTGGGAACTGCAGTGGCAAGGAAGAAGAGACTGAAGGTTAATTTGAGGCAAGCACTTACTGTGTTCTGATGTCAAGTGGGGGATGTCTTATCTCCCTCTGTTAGTGTAGGCTCTCATAGTAACATATGTGGAAGCCAATTCCATTCAGGCCGTGCAGCCCCTGTGCAGCTGATCAGAAGCGTGGCGTACAGAGGTCGACCCGATTCTGATCCTGCAGGGGCTAGACGTGCCCAAGGGATCAGACTTGGGTCTACAGCCTGGATGTGCCGGCCAGGCCCTAATTCTGATCATCCTGCACGCCCAGCCACATACCTGGCTACCTCAGCCAGGCTCCTGAATGGATCTGCAGTGCAATAGCATCCCGTCGCCACAGCACCGTGGCTCCATTCAGGAGCTGTGATCCCCAGTTACTGACCAAGCTCTTTTTTCCCCGGAGCCCGACCCCCTATCTGGCCTTCCAAGGCCTGGGTCGGGCTGCAGGGAACCCCCTGTGCTCCCATCAGATGATGTCACCCATATGTGAGGACTTATTCCTGCTGTCTATGGAAAACACCTGCTACAGGTGAGTAACTACCTTTTTCCTTACCTTTTTCATATAGGCTTCCAGGCTTAATTCCGAAGGAGAAAGTTAGAAATTTACTGCTTTGCTTGTCCTTGCTTCAGGCCCATGGTGGCAGGACTGGGCCAAGGGTATCTTATGCCCTAGATGAACCTCTAGCCCGGTTCCCCTAAGGCAGCTCAAGGCCCTACTCTAGCATATCACCTTCCCTTCCCTACTCCTCTAAGGTGTTCAGCATCTCTTTACTTCCTTAACACCCATCCAACATCTTCCCTTCCCTACACCTTCCTCCAAGGTGTTCAGCATCCTTCTCCTTCCCTTCCCTACCTGTCAAGATGTTCAGCATCTCATCTCATCTCTTCTTCCCAACTTCCCTCTCCATGTCCAGCATCTCCCCAATCCCCTGTTGGGCCTGCCACCATCAATGCTGTTACCCTACATCTGCCTGGGCCTGAGATTGCTGGAAATTCAGCAAAATGTGGGGCTTCTGAGTACATGTTTTTGCAGCTGTGTTCAAGGTCCTGCCATGTCCTTGCCCTCTGACGTAAATTTCCTGTTAGAAGGGGTGGGACATGGTGTGGCTCGAGCATTGCTATACAGGCATGTGCTGAGGGGTTCTGGGACATGCTGACAGCAGTCTTTAAGTGCTGCTGTCTTGTCATGCTGCACCTCCAAATTCTGCCATCTTAGTAGTAAGGTGGGTCCTGGTGGCAGGACAAAGAATAGATTATTGCTAGTGATTACTCCATCTTTACTTCTCATTCTATCCGCCCAACGCATACAACTTTCAAAATCTTTAACTAAGAGGATGTCAGTTGAACTTCCATCATTCAGTGAATTTGCATTTCCTCAGTCGCCCAGCAGGGATGGGGTTGATGAAACTTTCAAGAAAACAGGAACTCACTCAGGGCTTCATTCTTTCATAACATTCTTTTACTTCTAGAAGACAAATATCACAAAGAAGCCAAATAGCAACTCTCAAAATATCAGAAATTCACAAGATAGTAATTAAGAAGATATTTGGACATTCTTATAGTCACTGTTCTGTTGACTTTTCTTCTCAAAATAATTCTTAGTGTTCTACTGTTTTAGCTGCTGCAGTACATCTAGGGTTGCAAAACAAAAACAAAAGAAAATCTACGCGGAGCCCTCTGGCCCTACGAAACTCTTGCTGCAGTGCCCACCCCCTGTAATGTCACTTCCTTTTGAGCGCGGGCAACGCAGCAGGAGTTTCATGGGGCTGGAGGGCTCCACAAGTTTTCTTTGTTTTTAAATTAGCTTTATTGCAGCCGCTGCTCTGTAAAAAGAAGGAGCAGCAGCTGCACGGGAGGGAAAGTGAAGCTGCACAAGGGGAGGGGAAAGTGAAGCTGCACTTGAGGGGAGGTGAAACTGCACTACTGGGGGGAAGGTGGAGCTGCACTTGAGGGGGAGGTGAAGCTGCACTAGAGGGGGAGGTGAAGCTGCACAAGGAGGGGGGGGGGGCGGAAGTCTCTGCACAGGTTTAATTTTGTTTTAAATTAGCTTTATTGCAGCCGCTGCTCTGTAAGAAGAAGGAGCAGTGGCTGCAAGGGGGAAAGTGAAGCTGCACGGGGGGGAGGAGGTGAAGCTGCACGGGGGGGGGGAGGTGAAGCTGCACGGGGGGGGGGGGGGAGGTGAAACTGCACGGGGGGAGAGGTCAAGCTGCACAAGGGGGAGGGGACATAAGTCTCCGCACAGGTTTAATTTTGTTTTTAAATTAGCTTTATTGCAGCCGGTGCTCTGTAAGAAGCAGGAGCAGTGGCTGCAAGGGGAAAGAGGTGGCAGAAGGGACTGACAGGGAAAGTGAGGGCTGGAAGAGAGCTGAAAGAGGTGGGGGGAAGGAGGTGGCAGGAGGTGGCAGGAAGGGACTGACAGGGTGAAGGAAGTGGTTGGAAGAGAGCTGAAAGGGGGGGAGGAGGTGGCTGGAAGAGAGCTGACAGAGGGGGTAAGAAGGGGGCTCAAAGGGAGCTGAAACCTAGGGATGGTACTGGTAAGTGACTGGATAATGGGGAGGAGGCTGGAAGGGAGGGGGCACTGGGACTGGAAGGGAGCGGAAACGTGAGGGTGGCACTGGAAGGGGGATGGACAGAGGGTAGGGTGACTGGAAGGGAGCTGACACGGGGAAGGCACTGGGAGTGGAAGTGAGCTGATACCTGGGATGGTATTTGGACTAGAAGGGACTGGACAGTGAGGAAGGAGGGGGGCTAGAAGGGAATGGACACCACTGGCAGTCCTGGGAACACAAGGGGATTGACATTGGAATGTAATGGGAGGGGAGGACTGGAAAGGGGGCTGATGGAAGGAAGTGAAGAAAAAAAAAGAAGAGACAAGAAATGGCAGATGGACTATAGACCATAGAAAATGAGCTAGGAGAAGACAGGAAAACGGAAGCCTCAGATCGGAACCAGCATGATTAGAGAATAAAACAGCAAACAGGGCATTCAAATTTTGCGCCCCAAGCTGGAATGCTCTACCATCTAATATTCATGCTATCGTTGATCTAGCCCTGTTTAGGAAGGCACTCAAATATCACCTGTTCCTCAAGTACTACCCCAGTCAGCAAGACGCCTAGCCAACACCACCAAAGAAAGTAACTACACTATCCTTACTAGAGCTCTGGCATAATGCCTATATGTTAGATATTACATGTAAATAGTTCCCCTATGTTATCCAAGTTTGTACACCTGTTCTCTGTAAAACCTAACAGCCTGTTGTTCTGGTCTTTTTGTTTCATGTAAACCGCGCTGATGTCGAATAGTGCGTTATATAAGAAATTGTAATAAATAAATAAAATGGTCAAACAACAAGGTAGAAAAATAATTTTATTTTCAATTTAATGATGGGACTTTGTGCTACCTTTATATTTTACACAGTATAGGGAACTGCATCTCTTATTTATCCGATGTTGCACTGCATGCGGAGTCTGTCTTCTTGGGGTTTCAGTTTAATTTTTGTCTATATATTTCTCTTTTTGTTTTGTGCTCATTTATTGATGAAGACCTGTCTGTATTGTGTGTGTGTGTACAACCAATGCTGCGTATTCTGTCAGTATAGAATTTCTGTTTAAGAATGTGTAGAAATCTTGCTTGTTCAGTTTGCACAATGCCCTCTCTGCAATTTTTTTGGGGACGGGTTGAGCAAGGGTGGGATGGGGAAAGGGTGGGGTGGAGGTGGGCATGGACAGAGCAGAGCATGACTAGCTACAGGTGGCAGGTTTTTCTCTTTCAAAAAGTTGGCAACCCTAAGTACATCCTAGCTAAGGATATCAGTGTTCTCCCCAGTGACTCCAAGATTTATATGCAGGTGGAAATGCCTAGTATGGAACACCCAGAATATGTACCTATACTATGGATTGTTTTACCTATGTGCATCACTTTGCACTTCAGACCGATGTTCAATTGCACAGTCCTCCTGCACCTCCTCAGGTTTAGCTTGCATTTTAACCCTTTGAAAATAATTCTGTCATTTGCAATTTTGATCATCTTGCTCTTTGCTTCCAGTTTGTTGTTAAGTGCAGTCGAGTCGGAGTCGACTCATGGCAACCCTCTGGATAGCTATCCTAAATTGTGTTCGGTCTTCAGTCAGGCGGCTCATTGTTGACAGACTGGTACCCGTAGCTGCTGTTTTTGTATCGATCTATCTCATTGCTGGCCTTCCTCTTTTGCGTTGACCTTCTATCTTGCCAAGCATAATGTCTTTCTCTAATGATCTCTCTCTTCGCATGATGTGTCCAAAGTATGAAAGTCGAAGTCTTGTCATCTGAGCTTCTAAAGAAAGCTTAGGTTTGATCTCCTCTAGTACCGACTGGTTTGTTCTTCGAGCAGTCCATGGTATACACAGTATTCGCCGCCAGCACCATAATTCAAAGGCATCAATTTTCTTCCTGTCTATCTTTTTCACTGTCCAGCTTTCACATCCATATGATGTTATTGAAAATACCATGGCTTGAACAAGTCAAATCTTTGTATGGAGAGAGACATCTCTGCTCTTGAGAATCTTATCTAGGTCTTCCATAGCCATTCTGCCAAGAGAAATGCGTCGTCTGATTTCTTGACTGCTTGTTGTTTCTTTAGTGATAGTTGATCCAAGTAGGTTAAAGTTGTTCACAATTTCAATTTCTTCTCCTTCAACGATGAACCTGTTGATTATGCCAGTTGTCATGATCTTTGTCTTCTTTACATTAAGGTGCAGGCCCATTTTGAGACTATGTTCTTTGATTGTGAGAAGCAAATGTTTCAGATCATCTTCACTTTCAGCCAGTAATGTGGTATCATCAGCATAGCGAAGGTTGTTGATGAGTCTTCCACCAATCTTCACACCTCTGTTGTCTTCATACAATCCTGCTTCTCTGATGAATTGTTCTGCATATAAATTAAACAGGTAGGGGGAAAGTATGCAGCCTTGTCTTACACCTTTGCTTATTTTAAACCATTCTGTTTCTCCTTGTTCCGTTCGAACTGTTGCTTCTTGATCAATGTACAGATTGCGCAAGAGAACGATCAGGTGTTCTGGTATACCCATGCTTCTTAATGTGGCCCAGAGTTTCTCATGGTTTACACAGTCAAAAGCCTTGCTATAGTCAATAAAGCACAAATAGATATCCTTTTGGTATTCTTTAGTCTTTTCAAGGATCCATCTCACATCCGCAATGATGTCTCTCGTTCCTCGCCCTTTCCTGAACCCTGCTTGCACTTCAGGTAGTTCTTGTTCCAGGTATGGTTGTAGTCTCTTTTGAATACTCTTCAGTAGAATCTTGCTGGCATGTGGGATCAGAGCGATTGTGCGATAATTTCCACAGTCAGTTGGATCACCTTTCTTTAGTATTGGTATAAATACAGATCTTTTCCAGTCAGTTGGCCATGATGTTGTCTTCCATATTTCTTGGCAGAGCCTTGTGAGTACGGTAACAGCTGCATCAGATTGCTGCAATACTTCTATGGGAATGCTATCAATGCCTGGTGCTTTGTTCTTTGATAAGGCTTTCAATGCTGCTTCAACTTCTTCTTTCATCACCAATGGTTCCCGATCATAAGGTACAGGTTGAAACGGCTGTTGGTCCACTTGATCTTTATCATATAAAAACTCTGTATATATTCCTTCCACCTTTTCTTGATCTTCTCAGCATCATTCAACATAGAACCTTGAGCATCTTGTAACATTCCAATTCGAGGCTGGAACGTTTTCTTTAACTCTCGTAGCTTTAGGAAAGCCGATCTTGTTCTTCCTCTAATAGTTTCTGCTTCTATTTCCTTGCAAGTGTCGTTGTAGTACTTTTCCTTGTCCCGTCTTGCTGCACGCTGGAAATCTCTGTTGAGTTCTGTGATTGTCTTTATTTCTCCTCTGGCTTTAGCTTCTCTGCGTTTCTGGGCAATTTTCAGAGTTTCTTCCGTCATCCATTTTGGCCGTTTTTGCTTTTTCACCTTTTGTAGAGATTTCTCGCTTTCTTCCAACACAACCTTCTTGATGTCATTCTATAACTCTTCCGGAGCTCTGTCATTTGTATCTAAAGCAGCAAATTGATTTTGCAGGCAGTCTTTAAATTCCAGTGGTATATTCTCAAGGTCATATTTTGCTGCATTCATGAGTGGTTTGCTCTTTTTCAACTTTAGCTTGAGTTTGCATACTAGTAGTTGTTGATCTGTACCACAGTCAGCTCCAGTTTTTGTCTTTGTTGATGTTACAGAGCTTTTCCATCATTGACTTCCGCATATGTAGTCAATTTGATTTTTATATAATCCATTCGGTGAAGTCCATGTGTACTGTCGCCGCTTCTGTTGCTGGAAGAAGGTGTTTGAGATGAATAGATCATTGGTCTTGCAGAATTCTATCAGTCTTTCTCCAGCTTCATTTCTGTTGCCAAGTCCATATTTTCCAACTACTTTGTCTTCTTCTTTGTTGCCAACTTTTGCGTTCCAGTCACCCATGACTATCAGGATATCCTGTTTGCATGTTCTGTCAATTTCAGCTTGTACTTGTTCATAGAACTCTTCAATTTCATTCTCTTCTGCAGCTGTTGTTGGGGCATATACTTGAATTATAGTTGTGTTGATAGGCAATCCTCGTAGACGAATAGAGATTAAGCATTCGCTGACTGCATTGTATTTCATTACAGTTCTTGCAAGTTTCTTCTTTATTATAAATGCAACACCATTTCTTCTTTGTCTTTCATTTCCAGCATAGTAGACCATGTGATCATCTGATGCAAAGTGCCCCATGCCAGTCCATTTCAGTTCACTGACACCCAACAGATCAAGTTGTACACGTTCCATTTCATTCTTGACCACCTCCAACTTCCCTTGGTTCATGCTTCGTACGTTCCATGTTTCAATGTGTAAGACATCTTTGCAGCTTCTGACTCTCATTTCATGCGCAGCTACATCAGCAGTCAGACTTCCCGAGGGCTTTGATCCAACCACATCATAAATGCTGGCTTTACTCTGAAAAGTCTTCAGCTCTTCCCCAGTAGCTAGTTGAGTGCCTTCTGACCTGGGGGTCTCATCTTCCAGCACCATAGCACAATTTGTTTTGTTGTAACTATCCATTGGGTTTTCATGGCAAGATACAGAAGTAGATTGCCAGGCCTTTCTTCCGTGCAGTTTAAGTTTGGTGTTGTTGCCGTTGTCACAAAAATGTGATCCTCCGCCGTCAACACTGTCCCATTCTGCTGCTGCCCAGATGGGTGGTTTGTCTTGGTCTGGCACCTCAGCTGAGACCTGTCCATCTTGGGAGACCCTGCCAGTAGTTAAACTACCGATAGTTTAGCTCTCAGCATCACTGATGCACGCAAGCCCTCACAGCACGACAAGCTGCAAACCAAGTGAGAGTGCTTCCAGTTTACATATCATTAATGAAATATGTTTAACAGAACCATTGCCAGTACAGATCCTTGAGGCCTTCAACTATTTATCTCTCTCCACTGGGGAAACTGAGCATTTAACGCTACTCTCTGTTTCCTACCTTTTCACCAGTTTTCAAACCACAAACAGACACTGCCTTTTGTTCTATAGCGTTTTAATTTCCTGAAGTTTTTCGTTGATGAAACAGTCAAAAACAGCAGCATTTGTTTGATTTTCTGCATATGTGAATTCCTTTCTACTTAAAAAATAATAATTCTTACTTTTTAACTCAGCAAATGCTGAAGGATGAGCAAATTTTACTATTTTACTCTTTTCTTTTGAAAAACGTTTCCATTAGAGACCATAGTGAATAAATTTCACTATGGTCTCTAATGGCTTATCAGTATGTGTGGAAATACTGTTGTTGTTGTTAAGTGCCATCGAGTCTGTGCTGACTCATGATGATCCTCTGGATAGTTGTCCTAAACTGTGTTCAGTCTTCAGTTAGGTGGCTAATTGTTAATAGAGTGGTATCCAAAGCTGCTGTTATTGTATTGATCCATCACATTGCTGGCCTTCCTCTTTTGCATTGACCTTCAACCTCACAAAAAATTATGTCTTTCTCTAATGATCTCTCTCTTTGCATGATGTGTTCAAAGTATGAAAGTTAGTCTTGTCATTTGAGCTTCTAAATGCAGCTTAGGTTTGATCTCCTCTAGTACCGACTGGTTTGTTCTTTGGGCAGTTCATGGTAGAGACAGTATTCTTCGCCAGCAGCATAATTGAAAGGCATCAATTTTCTTCCTGTCTATCTTTTTCTCTGTGCAATGTTTGCATTCATATGACATTATTAAAATACCATATCTTGGACAAATCTTTGTATGGATAGAAACGTCTCTGCATTTGAAGAGGTTGTCTAGGTCCTTCATAGCTGTTCTGCCGAGATCAGTGTGTTGTCAGATTTCTTGACTGCTTGTCATTTTTTTTATTGATCCAAGCAGGATAAAGTAGCCTACTATTTCTATTTCTTCTCTATCAAGGTCGATATGATTGATTTTGCTAGTGGTCAGGATCTTTGTCTTCTTCATGTTAAGGTAAAGGCCCACTTTAAGACTGTGTTCCTTGATCTTGATAAGCAAGTGTTTCAGATCATCTTCACTTTCAGCCAGTAATGTGGTATCATCAGCATAGTGAAGGTTGTTGATAGTGAAATGAAAATGTTGTTTTTGCCCATCATAAGTAGCAAACTGGGAAATGGTCAGAGCGAAATAATCAGTTACTCCGCATGGTACCAGTAATCATTTGTCACTTTGACACTGCAGAGGACACAGGCAATACTTTACTATTTTTTAAAATGATTCCCCACTTGATTTGGGGTATTCAATAGGCTAGCAAGGATCTCGCACAATTTACAAACTGTTCAAGAGAAAAGCCCTGGTACACCAATAACTGCATTTACCAAACTGCAATAACATGTTAATGTGATTTAATGCACTCTCTATTATTCTTGAAAGGGCCTATTTACCATCTAAGAGTAGTTTTTTGCATGTAAAGTCTGTTTTACATGTAGACTGGGCCTTTTATAAACTGTGGCAGTATGCATACATATAAGTATGTATACACACACGCGCGCGCAAACGAGATGGTGCTACTTCTATGTCTGTCATGTGTAGGCATTCCTAGGATGCAGTTTGGGCAGAGTTGCAATGTTCATATATATTTTATAAAATATGCAAGTACACGATTACAGTAACATAGGTAATGATGGCAGATAAAAACTCATGTGGCCCATCTAGTCTGCCCAGTAAGGTGGTAAGGTTGTTTTTGATGCTCCATGAAGGTTAGCCCCCCCACCCCAGCCTTTCTTTAGGATTGCACATACACATGTCTACACCTTCTTTGACCTAGGTATAAGTATCTGTGCCAGCCTTTGTTCATTATTGGGGCTTTATCTAGGTGCCTGTTTTATAAACACATAAAGGCACTTATGTTGCCTTTTAAAAACAGGCTATTAAAAGGTATCCTTTTGGACTTCTCCCATAGGTGGCTGGTATAATCAGGCCCTACCTGCCCAACTTGCATTAACGTGTATTAATTTATGTTAAAACATTAACACAGGGTAGTAAACGAGATCCTAAGTTTGCTATGGCCCTATCGCCTTTATTCTATCTGAGATTTATTCTTTACAAGATTAATTATGTTATCACCAGTGCTGCTATTAAATGGGAGAAGGTATGAGGAGAGAGTGAGAACAGTCAGAGGAAGAGCAGGGAAGTGAGTGGGAGGAGGAGGGTCAAGAAAGGAGTTGGTGGCAGGCAAGATAAGCAAAAAAAGGAGGGTGCGCGGTGGTCTGGAGGAAGAGCATGGAGGGGAGTGAGAAAAAGACGAAGGGACTAAAGGCTTGATGCAGCAGAGTGTGCTGATATTAGTGCGAGTGACAGTGTAGTGTTGTGTCCAGTTTTCTGTGCAAATGTGGGCACAGAATGCAAGAAGAGAGCTACACAAGCATAATCAATACACAAATGACTGTACTAACAGCAGTGCAGAGAACATTTAAATCAATTTAAATGGAAGGTAATGAATCAATTAGTTATGCAGTGCAGATGCAGAGAAGACCAGAAGGCTGAGTTCAATCCTGGGATTTTAACGCAAGGTCTGAGGAAACATTAAAGGTTAGCTCATAGTTCTGCCATCAGTGCAGGTGAGGAATTTATGCCTGTCTCTTTAGTGTACAGCTCCCTGGGTGTTATGCAAACTGGAAGTCTGCATCAGAAGTGGGCAAAGGGGGCAGTGATAGCAGGCAGGAGCCGTGATGCAGCGTGGGACCTTTGGTAAGCACTCTGTTGCGTTTTCTTTGCCATTGCTGCTGCTGCTGGACCCAGAGAGGGGCACCAGCAGTGGCTGCAATGGTTGCCCCAGGAAGCCAGGTGCTGTAGGCAACCACCTAGTTTGCCTAATGGTAGCGACGGCCCTGTGGGAGGGGTGATGTTGGGGTTATTATGATTGCTGAGTTTGATTATTAAACTCTTGGGGGAGAGGGGATACAAAGCTGAGGGTTAACCTAGGGCACCTCATATCCTTGTATTGGCATTAGGAGTTTGCCGTATCAGAGGAGAGCCCCTATGCCAACTGTAGTACTGGAGGGAGACTTCTGCTCTTCACTCACAATAACAAAGGGGGATCTGGTGGACAGTGCCGACCCCAGAGTTAGTTCAAGGTGTTGGCACTACAGGCAAACCTTAAGCCTTATACCTGCCCCCGCCCCTCTCCACTGGCTGTTTAGCTTTGAATGCCCTGGTCTTTGCCGCCCCCCCAGAAGCTGCCATCCTAGGTGGCTGCCTAGTTTGTCTGATGGTTGGGCTGATCCTGCTGATGGCAAACCCTACCCGCCTTAGGTAAGGGCCAAGGATATGTCTTAGGAGTCTTCCCTAGAGTTGTTAGGGCCAACGAGGCATCTATGCTACTCAGGCATATCGCTTGAGTTGGGAGGTTAAAATCCCATAACAGTATTGAAAGAAAGCTAAATTCTAGATGATTAAGAAAGTTTTAAAAATTGATGGTATGAACATCAATATGTTTTCTTTTTAAAGGTTACCCCACTCCTGAACATGGAAAAAGTTGTGTGGCACTAAATCCAGGAAGAAGTGCTAAATGGGAGAACATGTTGTGTTCCCAGAAACTCGGCTATATCTGTAAGAGAGAAAACAGTTCTGCTACAGTGCCTTCAGGTACATGGATGGATTATATTAAGGCCTTTGTTTTTTTTCCTTTAAATAAATCAAATCTACATTTACAGCTTTAAGAAAAACCATTTAAAACAAAAACAGGAAAATGAAAGAGATAGCAAATTATAGTTGACATTAAATTAATCTCTAATAATGAAGAAAACATATGGGATCATCTTCAGAATAGTGGTACTGCTGAAGGAAATATTCTTGATCCTGAGGCCTGTTGAAGGTAACTATCTAATATTAACCTCTCCCCTTCAAGAGTCTCCAGCAGTTTCCTGGAAATTCAAACATTGTCAGCATCTGAGATTTTGTCCAATGCATTTGAGTCATTTGTACAATCAGCAGAAAATTCCCCAACATAGCAATAAAAAAGGCTTTGATTTGTATTAAGACTTGAGCCATGCATTCCAACACTAAGGAAATAACCCAGTAAAAACTGAACATTAGGGATGTCATTTTAGAAGGTTTTACATGTCCGAAAACACACATTCAGACATGCCAATTACATCCACGCCCCAAGAACCATTTTATAAAACTCTGACTTTGCATGTGTCCATTGTAATCACATCTATGTTGCTCTGGTGTATGATGCAGGCATGTCCTCGGTGGCAATAAAAAGATACACGTGTATTCTTGAATTCAGAAGTGCCCACATCTAAAACCACCAACAGAAATGCCCCATATCCATACCCGCCCCTTGGGTTGAATAAGAATTTAAAAAATGCTTATTTCAGCCAGTTTTCAACAATAACAGTGGCATTTCCTCTTCTTGCCAAAATACTCTTTCCCCCCTCATAGAAGGATAGCAGATGAGAATTAATGCCTCTTTGAATACTGCCCTGGGGATGCACATATCTGTTTCTAAAATGGCAAGCTGGGACATGTATGTGGTGGCATGTATGTTTTGAAATTCCATCTCGGACACATCCATGTTGCTGATCCTAGTGACGTCCGTATTTTGCATGTGCACGTTTCTGACATCGAGCATCTCCGTGCACCTGTCTGGGCCCTTATTCGGCATCTCTCCATTTTCTTTATATGTTTGCGGAAATGTTTATCTTTTGGGGCAGCGAAAGTTCTCTTTTAGAAGGTATTTACAGGTGCCCACCTTCCCTTCTGTCCTCCCATGGAATTTCAGACATTTTGACTTGGATGTCCCAGGGGTCCCCTAAATGGCCTTTCTAAAATGTGCTTTTAGATGGATTGAAAAATTAAGGATTATTGATTATTATTAGTAGTTAATTAAGGATTATGAGTGATTATTTATACAATCTTAGGAGACAGTGTCTACAATAGGTTAATTTTGCACATACCTTTACAGTAATGAGCCTCAGTTGTGAAGAATGATCCCAGTTTCTCAAATTTACTACTAACACTTGCGATAGCACTTGCAGTAGGCCAAAGAGAGCTTCCTTCTGGAGTTCATAGGACATAATTGGGATAATTTTAGATGTCGTCTTCTCAATTAGCATGTGTAAAATTAGTCATTTATATGTGGAAATGGCGATTTTGTGAAAGGGTTGAATTTAGAGGTGGATGCCATTACCATGTAGAAATTGTAAGGGGGTGTATCAGAGGCAGGTTAAGAAGTGGTCTGAGTGGGTCAAAAATCTACATGTGTATCCCCTATTTCATATAGGGGATACATGTGAATGACTACAGTGATCCAGGGTGCGATTTACAGCTGCTTCCTGGTACGTTTAGACTTTTAGAGTGTTTGTTTAGGTCAGCCCTTTACAGGATTAATAAGGTTATCCTCCTTAATCACCTGCTGTTAATTTCCCTCTTCAAATTAAAATTAGATAGAGTTAGCAGCATCGGTACTTAATTGGTGGCATTAGATTTGCAAAATGGCTGACATTTACATGTAGAAGTTCTGAAATACTAATTTCCATATGTAAGTGCTGGCACCCACACATGGAAGTTGCCACCCTAGGCGACTGTCTAGTTTGCCTGATGGTTGGAACGACCCTGTCTTAAATATTGCTGGAAGTATTTACATTATAACCTCAACAGCTCCGTTCTGATCTTCATGTACAATTTAAAATGTGACGGCAATTTATCAAAGTGTGCTTGAAAATTGTTTTTAATCAGACCTGTATTGCCCAGGACGATGAGACATATTTCATGATCTCTCTATCACAGTTTCTTGATACCTGACTGAATTTTTTGATATTTGAGGATTTCCTCTCTCGCCACACGATGCACAGTATGAACTATTTGACACTAACACTTCTTATCTCCAGGAATGGAAAATAAAACAAAGGATATTATAATGCCTCTGTATCGTTCCATGGTGCAACGGCATCTTGAATATTTTGTGCAGTTCTGGTCACCATATCTTAAAAAGGATATAGCGTTATTAGAAAAGGTATAGAGAAGAGCCACCAAAATGGTAAAGGGGATGGAAGGATACCTTTATGAAGAGAGGCAAGGTTAGGGCTTTTCAATCTGGAAAAGAGACTGCTGAGGGGAGATATGAAAGAGGTCTATAAATTAATGAATGGAGTGGAACAGGTAAACATAGATCGATTGTTTATGTCATCAGCATATAGAAAGACTAGGGGACATGCAATGAAGCTACAGGGTAAACTATTTAAGACTAATAAGAGAAAATAGTTTTTCACTCAACGTGTAATCAAACTCTGGAATTTGTTACCAGAGGATGTAGTAAAGGCTGTTAGTGCAGATGGGTTTAAAAATGGTTTGAACAAGTTCCTGGAGGAAAGGTCCATAAACCATTATTAAAAGGGACCCAGGATATCACTGCTTGACCCAATATAAGCATTGTGGAAATTGTGTCTTTTGGGGAAACTGCTAGGTACTTATGACCTAGATTGGCCACTGTTGGAAACAGGATACTGGGCTTGATGGACCTTGGTCTGACCCAGTATGGCATATCTTATGTTCTTATGTAACAAGTAGGAATGCAGTCTTCACATATGAGTGACATCCACCAACAGAGTCCGTGCGGGAACATTCCCTAGCATCCAATAGGAAGTGTTTGGGAGCATCCCTCTGTGCATGCATGGTTGCCTTTATGTCTTCACAGTGATTCTCCTCAGTTTTAGTTTTTCCATGGAGCCCTACGGACGCTTATCCTGTCACTGCAGTTAAAACATTTTCTCTGTGCCCTTCGGGGTGCTTCATTTTTTTCTTTTTTGCCTTCCAGTCGACTCAATACCGTCGCTTATCGACGCTGGTGCCTTATCTTGGCACTTCCCTTACTTTTATTTTTTCTCTTCTTTTACCTTGCGATTCCCATGGGTTTTTTGTCAGTTCAGGTCGCCATTGAGTCTTTAGACTTGGCAAAGGCTGTGTTTCCTGACATGGAGAAGCCAGCCAGTGATTTTAAAAAGTGTACTAACTGCAATTGCACTATTTCAGCTACCAGCAAGCACAATTGGTGCTTACAGTGCTTGGGCCCTGACCATTAACCAGACTCTTGTAGTTCCTTATCGTCCAACCAGTCCAGTTCCAAACCTCTGGGTTTTGCTCCTCCTCCAGCAGCTTGGAGACTGAGAAACGTCATCCTTTTGATGACACCGGTATAAAGGCACAGGAACCGCCTCCTCACTCCAGTTATCTCAGTCTCCAAGCAGCTGGAGGACTGGTGAGCCCAGAGGTTAGGGACTCACATGAGGAATAATTAAGGAGAGTTATAGGAGAGTGACAGAACTTAGATTAGTGGAACTGAGTGTTAGGAGATTTGGAAAGTGGTGTTTACACCTTTAAAAGAAGAAAAAAGAAAGAGCTGTGCTGAGGTGCTGCCTCCCCCCCCCCCCCCCTGCCCGTTCTTCAGTAATTTTCTTTTTCGTCTGAGCGGGGAAGCAGGATTCTGATGGGCAAGGCTCCGGCTCCCGAACCCATGTTTATGGGAGAGGAGCCAGCAGCGTGTACAGCGCAGCACTTGCAGGAGGGGGCTGCCATTTGGCCCTGAGAAGCCGATGAAAGAATGTTCAACGGACAGCTGCAGTTATTCGTCCGGTTTCAGTATCTTTTCCGACACTGAAGCTGCAATTCGGCTGAGCGCGGGGAGTGGAGCACAAGGCACATAAAATGCACAAGAAGTCATTGGATTGCAGCCCCAGAGGTAAGGGGATCCAGGATCGGGGAAACGCTGCAGAATTAGCAGGGGGGGGGGGACAAGTGTCTATAACGGAGCAGGCCGGGCCGCATGTCAGCTGCGCGGGAAACTCCATTGGTTGCTAGCTGTATTCAGGAGAGTATAGTTTGACAGCACAGTTTCGTTTTCAATTTTTTTTAACATAATTGGGCTCGGAGTAACTTGGGGAAGACTCCACAGTGTTTTGAAAAAAAAAAAATTCTCGACAGAGACCAGGCAGGTTCAGTCAGGAACTGTTATTGCTGGCAGCTATTCAATATACCTTGGGAACCTGAGGAGTCGTTCAAGGTAGCCGCTTGGACAGCATGCCTTCTAGACCACAGTGTTTAGTCTGTGGAGCTAGAAGGGGAGCGGTGTCAGAGACAGGGTATGTAGAGGCTGCATTCAGGAAGCAGCCTCTATGGAGCAAGCCCTAGAAGGCAGAGTAGAGGGGCATAAATTGGCTCTGTTGCTCCTACCTGAGCCGCTGTCTCCCGCTTTACCACTAGAGTTGGTGGTGGGGACTTCTTCCACTCCAGATTTTCCCTCCTCTCAGGTGCCGGTGACGAAGGGTTTGGCGGCAATCTTCTCTCTGGATTTCATGGCTCTTATACAGCAGGCTTTCGAAGGCGCTCAGAGAAAGTTCGCAGCCAGTGCCACTGAAGTGGAGCTAGGGGAGAAGAGGCTGGGGACCCCTCTGAGCTCGGGGGCTACCGAGGTTCCTGCAAAGAAGCCCAGGAGTGAAAAGCAGCGACCGGAACAGTCGGTGGCTTCTGAGGGTATCCACTCAGAGGAAGCGGATCAGGACTTGGATTTGGACGATGAACTGGAAGAAGGAGAACTCACAGATCAGGAAGACCAAGCTAGGGGTGGTCCACGTGTTCAGAAGGGACGAATTACTGGCGCTCATATCAGAGATGCTTAAGGCGCTTAATATGACGGCAGTGGGACCAGTGGAGGATCCCACATTGGATGCCCTGTTGTTGCAGGCCTTTAGGAAGACTCAGAGAGAGTTTCCGGTGCACAGAGTAGTTAGAGAAATGATTCAAGGTGAATGGGACATGCCCGAGACAGGGCTTAAAGGATCCAGAGTTATGGCTCATTTGTACCCACTGGTAGAACAGGATCGAGAATTGTTTAAGTCTCCCAAGGTGGATGCAGCTGTCTCTGCGGTTACCAAGAAGACTACCATTCCAGTAGAGGGTAGCGCTGCTCTCAAGGATGCCCAGGACAGAAAGTTGGACGCCTTGTTGAATCAGGTGTTTTGTTAGTCCTCCGGCAGGAAGGCTGCCGGAGAACAAACAAAAGCAGGGGCGGACAGCTCTGACAACCAGAGGACAACAGAGGGAGTTCCGTCGCTTTCGGTCCCCGTGGTTCAGTCAAGGTCAAAGAGGAAGTTTTCCCTATAGGAATCAGGGTTTTGAGACTTTCGAGGACGGGCAGAGGTTTTGCCGCCTCTTCATCCTCAAGTCTTAGAAAGTCACAATGAAGCCAGGAGGACCCAAGTGGGACAGGTACCTGTAGGAGGTCGCTTACGAGAGTTTTATCCTGCCTGGGTCAAAATCACGTCAGATCAGTGGGTACTGGAGGTTATCCGAGAAGGGTATGCGTTGGAGTTTCAATGGCCGGTGACCGATTCTTACGTGCAATCTCCGTGCAAAGCACGATCCAAGTACGAAGCAGTGCGGGAGACCTTAGTAAAACTGTTATCCCTCAAAGCAGTGATACCGGTATCCCCAGACCAATGCGGATGTAGTCGGTACTCCATATACTTTGTAGTGCTGAAAAAGGAAGGAACCTACCGGCCAATTTTGGATCTCAAGAGAGTAAATCGCTGTCTCCGAGTGTCGCATTTTCATAAGGAGACCTTAAGGTCAGTCATCGTGGCCGTAAGAAAAGGAGAGTTTCTGACGTCCCTGGATTTCTTGGAGGCTTATCTGCACATTCCGATTCGTCAGGAACATCAGAAGTTTCTAAGATTTGCGGTGCCGATGGGACATTTTTAATTCCGGGCGTTACTGTTTGGGCTGGCTACGGCTCCACAAACCTTCACCAAGGTGATGGTGGTAGTAGCAGCATCATTACGAAAGGACAGATTGCTGGTGCATCCCTATCTGGACGATTGGTTGATCCGGGCGAAGTCCAGAGCCGAGAGTGAGATGACTACAGCCAGAGTGATGGCATTCTTACAGAGTCTTGGATGGGTAGTCATTATGGCGAAAAGCAGGTTGGAACCATCGCAGAACCTGGAATACCTGGGTGCTCACTTCGATACAAATGTTGGAAGAGTGTTTCTGCTGCAGCAGCGGGCACAAGGATTGAGAAAGCTAGTCCGCAGGTTTCTGGACAAAAGAAATCCTACAGCCTGGCATTATCTACAGTTGCTCGGTACCATGGTGGCGACACTCAAATTGGTTCCGTGGGCGAGAGCCGACATGCGGCTGTTGCAGAGAGCATTGCTCAGATGGTGGTCACACCAGGACGACCACCTGTCTCAGGTACTGCCCTGTCCACCAGAGACATGTCAGGCCCTTCAATGGTGGTTACGTCTGGAGCATCTGAAAAAGGGGATACCGTTGGAGTTACTGTGTTGGATACCTCTTACAACAGATGCCAGCCTATCAGGCTGGGGAGCTCACTTCCAAGGACAATTCGCCCAAGGGCAGTGGACCGATCTGGAAAAGGTCTGGTCGATCAACAGGTTGGAATTACGGGTGACAATGCTAGCTCTTCAAGTGTTTCAGCCTTGTCTTCAAGGAAAGGCCATTCGGGTGTTTTCCAACAACACGACCGCAGTAGCCTACATCAACTGACAAGGGGGCACCAGCAGTGTGCCGCTGGAAACCGAGGCTGAACAGTTCTTCGAGTGGGCCGAGATACACCTGCTGGCGTTATCAGCAGTACATGTGGCAGGAGTGGAAAACGTGGAGGCCGATTTTCTAAGTTGAATAAAGGTGGACCCAGGAGAGTGGGTTCTCCATCCACAAGTGTTCGAAATGGTGGTACGCTGCTGGGGGACGCCAGTAATGGATCTCATGGTGACGTTCCAGTCAGCGAAGGCCAATCATTTCTTCAGCAGAAGAAAGGAGAGGATGTCGGAGGGCTTAGACGCTCTCATACAGCCCTGGCCAGAAGATCAACTCCTGTACGTGTTTCCACCTTGGGTGTTAATAGGTTGGGTGTTGCAGCACGTAGAGGGTCACAGAGGACAGGTAATATTAATAGCGCCGGATTGGCCAATACATCCTTGGTATGCGGATCTGATGAGGCTCTTGGTAGGGAAACCATAGAATCTTCCGTTTCGGAGGGACCTGTTATCTCAGGGTCTGCTGCTAATGCCTCAGGTAGATCGGTTCTCGCTTACAGCTTGGCTCTTGAAAGGGCGAGGTTGACAGCGAGGGGATACTCCGCAGCAGTGATTTCCACCTTGTTGAAGGTGCGGCAGAGATCAACTTCGTTGGCTTATGTTCGTATCTGGTGCGTATTTGAAGCTTGGTGTGTGGACAGGAAGGTTGAAGTGTTAAGAGCTTCAGTACCACAGGTTTTAGCTTTCTTGCAAGACGGATTTGAGAAAGGTTTAGCAGCTGCATCCTTAAGGGTGCAGCTGGCGGCGCTTTCCTGTTATAGAGGTAAGATAAAAGGAGAGTCGATGGGAGGACATCCAGATATCAAGGGTTTTTTGAGGGTGGTGCTGCTTTTGAGACCGCCATGTAGGCAGCTAGTACCGACTTGGGTTCTTCATTTAGTACTGGAGGCATTGGTGCGCAAACCCTTTGAACCTTTGTCTAGAGCATCATTGAAGGACCTGACCCTTAAAGTCGTGTTTCTAGTGGCTATTTCTCGGCCCGAAGAATCTCAGAGTTACAAGCTTTATCTTGTAGAAAGCCTTACCTAGTTTTTGGTGATACGAAAGTGGTCTTGAGGCCGGTGCCGTCCTTTTTGCCCAAAGTAGTGTCAGCTTTTCATGTAAACCAGGTGGTCTCTTTACCTGTTTTTGGGGAAAACAGTGTGAGTACAGCAGCGGGGAAGTTACATCTGTTAGATGTTTGTCGAGCTTTAAAGAAGTATTTGTGAAAGACGGCAAGTTTCCGTAGAACAGATAGATTGTTTGTCCTGTTTGGGGGAATAAGAAAAGGGGAAGCAGCGTCGAAAGCTTCCATTGCCAGATGGCTCAAAGAGGTGATAGCGTCAGCATATCTGTTGAAGGGCAAATCGGTGCCAGAGGGACTTAGATCTCATTCGACTAGAGTGCAAGCGACATCATGGGCAGAGTACAGTTTGGTGCCAGCGGTTGAAATTTATAAGGCGGCTACCTGGTCATCTTTAAATTCCTTTGTCAGGCATTACTGTCTAGATGTTCAGGTGGAAAGGGATACCTGTTTTGGATCAGTGGTGCTTCAAGCTGGTCTAGCAGGTCCCTCCCGTTGACTTTTTTCACTGCTCTGTTACATCCACAGAGGTTTGGGACTGGACTGGAGGGACAATAAGGAAGGTGAAATTAGACTTACCTGCTAATTGTTGTTCCTTGAGGAACTCCAGTCCAGTCCCATATCCCACCATGATAATTGCCTTTGGACGATAGCCTGAAGCAAGAGATAATTCACAGGTAAGCTGGATGAGTAGCTGTGACGGGTATGGTCCATAAAGGGGGTTGGGATAGATGGAGTTTTTCTGATGTACTCAATATCCTCCCTAATGGGGGAGGAGCGAACCTAAGCATTTCAGAGGAAAAAAAATTAGTATAATAGGAGGGGAAAACAGAAAACAAAAGATAGTTTTCTCTTTTAACAGTTACTAGGGGAGGAGTGGCCTAGTGGTTGGGGCAAGGTACCACTGGCCAGAAGGTCAGTGGTTCAAATCCCACTAGAGGACAGCAACCTTGGGCCGGAAGGACTGGGGTTTCTAGTCCCACAGGTGCTCCTTGTGGTCTTGGGCAAGCCACTTAACCCTCCATTGCCCATGTTCCCTGTAAGTATTAGTGTATGTATCTCAAATCCTCTCATGTTAAATGTATCCCTCAACCACTTTGACCTGGTGAAAAGTGGGATATAAATGCAGCTAAATAAATAAAATGTTAAGTTGCTTTGTAGTGTTTACTACTTAATTGTTGCTCCGGTGAGTCTGCTTTGTCAATAGGTTACTGGAGTGAGGAGGCGGTTCCTGCGCCTTTATACCGGTGTCATCAAAAGGATGACGTTTCTCAGTCTCCAAGATGCTGGAGGAGGAGCAAAACCCAGAGGTTCGGGACTGGACTGGAGTTCCTCAAGTAACAACAATTAGCAGGTAAGTCTAATTTCACCTTTGTGTTAGCAAATGACATGGAAAGGGTTAAAAAAACTGGGAAAAGCAACGTGAGAGTCTTTTTGGATCTGACTCGGCAGCCTCAGCATACTCTTCTTCAATGCCGACACCTTCTCAGGACTCTTGTTCGCATGGTTCCTGTGCTCCCTAGGACCTGAAAGACATGGTAAGAAACAGCCAGTCACCGAAGCCGCATCGGCATCTCAGCCTTTGATGTTGAGGACTGATACCGATTCCCGGGTTCATTCCCTTGGACATTGACACAAAACTCCCTTTGGCAGGATTCTAATCCTGGGAGCCAAGAGTGGCCAGCTAAAAAATCCTGGCAGGAGGAATCTACCTCTAAAAGCACAAGAGGAGCTGCAGAGGGCTACCCAGGCTTCAGCCTCGGGACAGCCTGTGGTTCTGTTATCTGGGATGCTGGTCCGGGGTCCTGCACTGAAGTTCACCCAGACTTCTTCCATTTCCCTCGAGCAGCACATGCTGACCTTCAAGAAGAATTTGGCAGCATCTGTGCTGGAGGTTTCAAGGCCCTTGGGAGCCCAGGTCTTGATACCGGGCCTGGAATCAGGCACTTCAAAGCCCTTGGTGACCCAAATCTCTGTGCCGATCCTGGAACAACTGCCATTGGGACCCTCAGGTTCCATGCTGAGCCTGGAACCAGCTGAATCCAATCGGCTACAGGAGCAGGCATCAAGCTTCTACAGTTCTGATACCTCTGGACATTGGCATTGAGATTGTCCATCGACATTGGATCGGCAGCAGAGACATGATGGTGACTGTCGCTATTTTGACTTCTATTCTGATTCCGATGCCTGGGAATCAGAGGCCAAGTCCCCTGTTTCACAGGGGCACCGTGATGTGATGTTGGACCCTTCACAAGCGCCATTGGTCCCTGCTGGAGGACATGTCCTTCCAGAACTTTATCCGAGATGTGGCCAAGGCTCTATCAGTTTTCGTGGGTACCGAGACGGAACCGAGAGCCGAGGAACTTGAGATACTCTAGTATACCTCGACTCCTAAGGAGGCTGCCACTTTTCCATCCCATCATATTTTAGAGGACCTCATGTTTTGGATGTGTGAGACCCACTCTCAGTTCCCTCCATCAGTAAGAGACTGGGCACCATATACAGGAATCCTGGTTCCCCAGGTTTCCAGAAACCTCAGCTCCCTCACCATTCTTTGGTGGTCGACTCAGCCATGCGTTGGCTCAAGAGTACTAAGAACCACTATTCTGGTTCTCCTGGGAGAGAATCTCATACCCTCAATGCTTTTAGCCATCAATGCTTCCAGGCATCGATGTTGGATTAATTCCTATATGCTCTATATGGTCATATTCCTCAGAGCAGGTCCTTCTAGGAAGAAGGCCTCTGTAAAGAGACCTTTCTATCCTCAGAAGAAGAAGTATTACCCCTCCTATCTGGCTTACATGCCCTACCATGCTCACCAAGGTTAGCAGAAGCCTCAGGTTTCTGGCCAACCCAAGAGGCCTAAACCTCCTAAGTCACATCCAGTTCCGCAGCACCAGCCTGGGACTAGCTTTTAATTGCTTCCTCAAGAACATTGTTACTCTTCCCCTGAAGGATCCCCAGCCTTCTCACATTGCAGGCAGGCTAGTCCATTTTGCCCAAAGATGGCCCCTCATAACGTCAGAACCCTGGGCTCTACAGGTTGTCCTCAAGGGCTACTTACTCTACTTCGCCCAGTTACCTCCTTCCTTCTTTCCAGGGGAGTATCCTATAGAACCTCTCCATCAGGCTCTCTTGCAGCAGGAGGTTACCACCCTTCTAAGGGAGGTTGCAATAGAACTTGTTCCCTGTGCACAAGAAAGCTTAGGGTTTTACTCCAAGTATTTCCTTATTCCCAGAAAGTCAGGAGAGTTCCATCCCATCTTAGATCTCTGGAACCTCAATGAGCTTCTAGCATGAGAGAAGTTCAAGATGGTTTCTCTAGGAACCCTGCTGCCCTACCTTTGGACGAACAATTGGTTCTGGTCTCTGGATCTAAAGGATGCGTACACGCACATCCTCATTCATCCCTCTCACAGGCAGTACCTTTGCTTCATGTTCGACAGCAGTCATTACCAATACAAGGTCCTGCCCTTCGGCCTGGCGTCCACCCCAAGGGTATTTACGAAATGTCTAGCAGTAGTTGTGGCCTATCTCCTCACCCTAGGCATCTTCGTCTTCCCCTACTTAGACGACTGGCTTGTCAGGGGCGAATCACCACAAATGGTACATCTGTCCGGTCAACGCACTTCACGGTTCTCAAATATCTTGACTTTGTCATAAACTTTCTAAAGTCACACCTTTCTCCCATTCAGAGACTAGAATTCATAGGTGCCCTACTTAACAACTCAGGTTCGAGCTTTCCTGCCTGAGAACCATCTCAAATGCCTCACAGAGATGGCAGGCATCATTCAGTGGGGTTGTCATGCCATGGCCCAAGGCATGCTTCGTCTCCTCAGTCACATGGCCTCCACTGTCCATGTAGTTCCCTACACACCTACACATGTGCCAAGCGCAATGGATCCTCTCCTTCCAATGGAAACAGGTGACGGGCCGTCTATGAGACAGAGTGGTAGTGGTGATGCTCTCCTCAAAACTTTCTTGTAGGGTTACCTTTTTAGATGCCTCCACCTCAATGGACCCTCACTACCAATGCGTCCAAACAGGTCTGAGGAGCTCATCTGGATGGCCTGGGCACGCAAGGCCTCTGGTCTCAATAGGAAGCCTTCCATCAGATCAACTTCCTGGAGTTGAGAGTGATAGCCAATGTCCTTCGGATATTTCGCCATCAGTTACCACATCAATCGATCCTGGTTCAGATGGACTACCAGTTTGCTATGTTTTACATCAACAAACAGGGAGGCACAGGCTCCCACCTCCTTTGTGAGGAGGCAATCCGCCTATGGACCATTGCCTGGCTCATGGAATGGCTCTTCAAGTTGTTTACCTGCTGGGAGAGCAGAATGTTCTTGTAGAAAGTCTCAGTTGGGTCCTCTGACCTCATGAGTGGACTCTTCATCGGAGAGTAGTTGCTCGCATCTTCCAGCTATGGGAAATCCCACAGATGAATCTGTTTGCCACTCCACTCACTTGTTTTTGCGCCAGGGTTCTGTCTCCACAATGTCAAGCCCCAGATGCTTTCCTCTTTCACTGGGGAATGGGTCTGTTATACGTTTACAAACCCATTCCTCTCATAGCCAGATGTTGTTCAAGTTGAAGGCCGTCAAAGACACCATGATCCTGGTAACTCTGTTCTGGCCCCAACAGCCGTGGTGTCCCCTACTTCTTTGTCTAGCTCATCATCAGCTTCTCCATTTGGGATGCGCTCCAGACCTGATCTCGCAGGATCAGGGGACATTTCTCCATCCCAATATTCATATGCTCTGCCTAATGGTTTGGCACTGAAAGGGTAGTCCTTTCAGACCTCAATTTACCAGATGCCATAATAGACATCCTTTTGGCGTCCCAGAAGGACTCCACATGGTACATGTACGCCTTCAAATGGTGCAGATTGGTGCACTCAGCACACCCTCAACCCCTTCAATTGTCTGGTGGAGTCTCTCCTGCTGTACCTCCTCCACTTCTCTTTTACTTGTCTCAAAACTAATTTCATAGCATATTACCTTGATAGAACATTGGAAATCCTTGCAATTATTTATTTATTTTTATCCTAGTCACCTTGGTGTCCCCATGACAAAGCACACTCTTTCATTTTGGATAGCAGACTGCATATCCTTTGCATACACTCAGGCGGGTCTGACATTAGAGGGTCATGTCACCGCTCACAATGTCTGAGGTATGGCAACATTCATAGCCCACTTGTGCTTTGTCTCCATAGTGGAGATCTGCCCTGTGGCCACATGGTCTTTAATTCATACTTTTGCAGCCCATTACTGTCTGAACAAGGATTCGTGTAAGGACAGTGACTTTGGCCAAAGCATACTCACGCACCTCTTTGGGACTTAGCTACATCTCCTCCGGCCCTCTGTCCATCCAGGCTACTGTAAATGCCATCTCAATGGGGGTGTGCTGAGGATGCTGAGCTCATTAAATCCCCTGGACTCCCCATGTTGTTCTTCAATGTTTTTCCCCCATTATAACGGGCCCAACTCCTTGCTGTTTTCCAGTAGCTGGGGAGTCCCACATGTAAAGACTGCATTCCTACTTCTTCCTGGAGATAGTGTAGTTACTCGCCTGTAACAGGTGATGTCCAGGAACAGCAGGAATCAGTCTTCATAACCCGCCCTCCTCCCCAAGGAGTTGTAGGGTTTTTTCCCCTTTTATCAGCTATAAACCTCACCGAGGAGAATCACTAAGAAGGTGGGAAGGCAACCATGCATGCGCAGAGGGATGCTCCCAAATGCTGGGGAGTGTTCCCACGTGGACTCCATCAATGTACTTCGCCCATATATGAAGACTGTTCCTGCTGTTCCCGGAGATCACATGTTACAGGTGAATAACTACGCTTTATCAGTTGTCTTCTTGTGTTTCCTTCTTTTACACTATGTCCAGTTTTCTTGCATCAAGATGTTAATTGGTTAGAGTGGGAATGTCCCAGATGATCATAACCTCTTCATTCTCCACAATTCCCAGGGTTGTGATTCCAGTGTTTTTCCTCATACAGCAAGGGTCCAATATTCACTTTGGCAGGCAATGCTCCACAACGGCGCATAGCTGTGACGGCCGACCCTTAACCCTGGATATTCAATGCCAGGTCATATGTGGCCCCAGCATTGAATATCCGGGAATTGCCGCTCATACCAGAAGTTAATCGGTCAGTAATGATATTGCATGCTGCTCGGTTAGCTCCTGTACCTAAAAGAAAGGCAAAGTTTTTCGTCTCCACCTCCGCTCCTCACCGGGATGCCCCTGCACGCCCTGATGCTAAGTGGTTAGCATCGAGGCACGTAAGGGCCATTATTGGGGATATTCAGCAGCAATAACTGTGTTAGTGCCATTGAATATCCCTCTCAGCGGCAGTTACTTGGTTTACCGGGCTGTAAACCGTGTAACTGTCCTTTGAATATTGTGCCCCAGTAGTCTAAGGAGCAATGTCTCCAAAGGAATATGTCAGGCAGTCAACACTGCTTCCATCTAGCATATCAATATGCCAAATTTCAAGACAGAGATCAGCCATTGGGGCCAGCACAGTTCCCCTTCACATTGTCCAACCTTTTTTTAGAACAGTATTAGAATGCTCTTTAACTTACGGAGGATAATTTTGATAACTCAGGTGCCAAGTTTTAAGGCAGTCAAAACACACCTATTTATAAGGAAAAATAAGTACCCACTTTTCTTTATAAAATACTAGGGTAAGTGACCAAAATCACATTTATACCAGCCCCAGAGCTAGTGAAATGCCTGGGTCTATACTTTTCAAGTGCATGCATACATTATATTTTATAATCTACGCATATACTTATGCGTTCACCCATGCTCCATGTGCATGGCCACAGTCAGTATTCTATAAGAGGTAATTTACATGTGTAAGAGCCCATTTTTGCGCATAAATGCCTAAAATACCAATATTTGGGTGTTTTTGCTGCCTATACAAGTGTAAGCAACTTTTTTATAAAATTCCCCCCCACAATATTTATCCCCTTGGAGTTGCTCCTTTACCATCTTTTATTTTGCTGTCTTTTAGCTGTCATCTGACTGAGCAAGATGGCACCCTTTGGCGGGAAGGGGACCATGCATGCATGGTAGCATCTCCCAAAGGCTTTCTTTGAAAGCTGGGGGGATGCTTCCATGAGGGCTCCGTCGGTGCCGTCACCCATATGTGAGGACTGATTCCTGCTGTCCCCGGAGAATACCTGTTACAGGCGAGTAACTATGCTTTCCTTCCACTTACTCATGCCTCTGTGTGCACACAGACAGCATGTGGCTATATGCTCTCACACAGACCTTTGCAGTAACTTGCTCTGCCATTGCAGCTCACATTCTCCCAATGTCTCCAAGTGTGTCCGAGCTTCACCCTTACTCACCTCATCTCTTCACCTCTTTTCTAAAGTACTAAGTCTCCTCTCATATGCACCTCCTCTCAGCCACTCAGCCCCCTTTGCATCAGCAATTGCGTTTTTATTGCCTGGAGTACATCCCCAAGTTCAGCTTGCAGCTTCTGATGATTCTTTGCCTTCGCAGAGCACTCCTCTGCTCTGCTCTTAATGAGCCTCCGATAGTGCCTGCCATCTATCTGAGGCATGAGTACTTCTGGGTTCAGAGTCTTATCGTAACACCCTAGCATTGCAGCAGCAACCCCTGACACTCTATCATAACATACTGGCTGTCCAGCACAGACCCGGACATCTTCCTAGCCAGTCTCCTGCCTCTCAGTGCCCCAATGCACTTCCTGTCCCAGCCATTGACAGTCAGGGCCGGCCCGTCCATTGAGCAAGAATGTTTTTTGCACAGGGCCCCGCGTTTCAGGGGGCCCCGCGCAAAAAACATTCTTCATAAGCACAAGTAGAAAAAAACCCAAACCGGCTGCTGCTGCCGCTGCCGCCGTGGCAGCAGCAGAATCAAATATCCCACCGCGGGGCCCCACCTGCCCGGCAGAGCCTCCCTTCACCATCAGCTCCCGAGTCCCTCCCAATGCGC
Organism: Ichthyophis bannanicus; assembly: GCA_033557465.1. Taxonomy (NCBI): domain Eukaryota; kingdom Metazoa; phylum Chordata; class Amphibia; order Gymnophiona; family Ichthyophiidae; genus Ichthyophis; species Ichthyophis bannanicus. The sequence continues at coordinate 420,467,796 of CM066031.1, read as the reverse complement.
AAGCTTTCAGAGCCGCGAGAGCTTCTCTGACCTCTCGCGGCTCTGTTAATCCCGCTGGGGCTGATGGGAAATCCCATCAGTCCCGGCGAGATTAACAGAGCCGCGAGAAGAAGGGGAAACTCTCGTGGCTCTGAAAGCCCGTGCATTGGGAGGGACTCGGGAGCTGATGGTGAAGGGAGGCTCTGCCGGGCAGGTGGGGCCCCGCGGTGGGATATTTGATTCTGCTGCTGCCACTGCGGCAGCGGCAGCAGCAGCCGGTTTGTTTTTTTTAAATCTATCAGGGCTGATGGGGGGAGGGGGGTTAGGACTGGTAATGGGCTATGGGGGGGCTAAGACTGGAAATGGGCTGATGGGGGGAGGGGGTTAGAACTGGTAATGGGCTAGGGGGAGGTTAGGACTACTAATGGGCTATGGGAGGGCTAAGACTGGAAGTGGGTTGATGGGGGGTTAGGACTGGAAATGGGCTGATGGGGGATTAGGATGTAATGGGCTATGGGGGGGCTAAGACTGGAAATGGGCTGATGGGGGGTAGGACTGGTAATGGGCTATGGGGGTGCTAAGACACGAAAACGGCTGATGTGGGGTTAGGACTAGTAATGGGCTATGGGGGGGCTAGGACTGGAAATGGGCTATGGGGGGCTAGGACTGGAAATGGGCTAATGGGGGGTTAGGACTGGGATGGGCTGTGGGGAGGCTAAGACTGGTAATGGGCTATGGGGGTGGGCTAAGACTGAAAATGGGGTGTGGGGGGGGCTTAGGACTGGAAGTGGGCTGATGGGGGGCTTAGGACTGGTAATGGGCTATGGGGGGCTTAGAACTGGTAATGGGCTATGGGGGGGGGGGCTAGGGCTGGTAATGGGTTGGGGGTGGCTAGGACTGGAAATGGGCTGAGTGGAAGGAGGGCTTGAACTGCAAATAGCTGATGGGGAGGGGGCTTGGAATGGAAATGGGCTGTAAAGGGAGGGAGCTAGGACTGGAAATGGGCTGAGTGAGGGGGGGCTAGGACAGGAAATGGGCTGATGGAGGGCTAGGATAGGACTGGAAATGGGCTGTTGGGGGGGCTTGGATTGAAATGGACTCATGGAGGGGCTAGAACTGGAAGTAGGCTCATGGGGGGCTTGGATTGGAAATGGGCTGAGTGGAGGCGAGCTAGGATTTGACAAGGGCTGATGATGGTGGGGCTAGGAAAGGACTAGAAATGGGCTGATGGGGGGCTGGGATTGGAAATGAGCTGATGGAGGGACTCAGATGGGGGAGCTAGGACTTGAAATGGGCTGATGGGGGTTAGGACTGGTAATGGGCTATGGGGGGGCTAAGACTGAAAATGGGGTGATGGGGCTGAGGACTGGAAGTGGGCTGATGGGCTTAGGACTGGTAATGGGTTATGGGGGGCTTAGGACTGGTAATGGGCTGGGGGGGTGGCTAGGACTGGAAATGGGCTGAGTGGAAGGAGGGCTTGAACTGCAAATAGCTGATGGGGACGGGGGCTTGGAATGGAAATGGGCTGAGTGGAAGGAAGGCTTGAACTACAAATAGCTGATGAGGAGGGGGCTTGGAATGGAAATGGGCTGTGAGGGGAGGGAGATAGGACTGGAAATGGGCTGAGTGAGGGGGGGCTAGGACAGGAAATGGGCTGATGGAGGGCTAGGATAGGACTGGAAATGGGCTGCTGGGGGGGCTTGGATTGAAATGGACTCATGGAGGGGCTAGAACTGGAAGTAGGCTCATGGGGGGCTTGGATTGGAAATGGGCTGAGTGGAGGAGAGCTAGGATTTGACATGGGCTGATGGTGGGGCTAGGAAAGGACTAGAAATAGGCTGATGGGGGTTGGGATTGGAAATGAGCTGATGGAGGGACTCGGATGGGGCAGCTAGGACTGGAAATGGGCTGATGCGGGGACTAGAAGGGAGCTGATGTTGGGGGAGGATTAGAATGGGATAGAGCTGGGAGAGTGAAATGGAGAGGGAAAAAATATTTTGTGTGGGAGGGAAGACAAATCTACAATTGGCCGGATATTGGGAGAGTAAGTGGGGATTGAGGATGGCGGGGTAAAATTTGAGTGGATTGAGTGGATGAAATAGGAATGAGGAAAGAGCAAAAGGAGAAAGATTAGTATGTTAAAGCAGATGTAGAGAGAGAATGGAAAAAAACTAGAAGAGTGAAGAAAGGACAAATGGACAGCAGACGATGGAGAGTTAGCAGAAGACACAAAGAAACCAGAAGAAAGTGGCTGGAGCAATTGCAACTGAAAAAAAATGCACAAAAGATAGAAAAATATCTCTTTATTGAATTTATTAACTGAAATATGCCATCTCTGGGAAATGTGCATCATTAACGTCTGCGCTTTGTTTAGTACAAGAGGAAATTAATTTATAGTTTTATTTCTACAGTGTTGTTGGGCTTTTGGGGTTCCCAGTTTAATTATTGTCTTCCTGTTTCTACATTGTGATTTCTTGTTTGGTGACGGTCTATGTTCTGCACGTGTAACTGAGCTGAGGTATTCTGTTTATGTAATTCCTATTTGACATTGCCACTTGTTCTCTTTCCCCAGTAGGTCATGTATTGTTGTTCTCTGAAATGTATTGGTTTAATATTTGTAGTGTTGCCTTTTGATAGGTAGGGTCTTGTGCTTTGTGAGTCCTGGTAGTGCTGTTAGGATATGGCAGGTTTGCTATGGTTTCTAAATGGGCAGTGTTTGTAGTAGTTCCTAATGTGCCTGGCAGTTGTCACTGGATTATAGTAATGTAGAAATCTTTTAGTCTTTCTTTATCCATACACTCATTAAGAGGCATGTTTACTAAAAGTTAGTGTATGGTGCCCGGCGGAGCCCGATGTCCAGCGGGATGGTCGCATAACGCTGAGGCTCCCGAGAGGCCTACTCAGAATCCTGAATTAACACCGGACATACTTGAATTTCTGCTCTGATCTTGCCGGGGCACATTGGTGAGATGGCGGGGGCCAAACCCACGCGCCTGGAATTTGGATCTCCAGCGGCTTCTCACGGTAAACGCTCCAAAACTGAACCCCCGTCCCCGCAGAAGGGGCTGGCTTTGCGCGAGGGCCCCGAAATGCAGCAGGAAATCCTCGCAGAAATTAGAGGGGTTAAGGACCTCGTGCAGTCAAATGGTGAAGCACTTCGAGCGCTGAGGGAAGATCTTGGTGTACTGCAAGGCAGGCTGGAGGGGCTCTCTTCGCGTCAGGACAAAATGGAGAGTATATTAGACTCCCATGCGGTCCGGCTGTCCAAACTCGACAAAGTTGAACGTCAGGTGCGGGCCTTGCAGAAAGAAGTGGAAGATGGTAATAATAGAGCGCGCCGCAACAACCTACGACTCGTGGGCATACCGGAGGGAGCGGAATTGGAGACATGAAGGAGTTTTTAGGTAAAATCCTCCCTTCCCTGCTCCAAATCACCTTTACCAAAGAATTGGAGATCGATCGCGCTCATCGTGTACCCACAAACATAACGCTCAACAGGAAGACCCCGCGGCCTATCATCTTTCGACTTTTGAGATATCAACATGTGGAACAAATTCTCAGTGCCTCCCGGGCAAAGGGCCATATGGAGTTTGAGAGCCATAAGGTCTCCTTCTATCCTGACTTGGCTAAACCCACGGTCGACCGCCGAAAGCGCTTTCTGGAATTTCGGCCGAGGCTTCAACAACTACAAGCACGCTATGGCCTGATGTACCCGGCCAAGCTCCGAGTCACGCTTCACAATCAGACAAGAACATTTGAGGACCCTGATCTACTAGCGGATTTTTTGGACTCTAAAGAAGCCGACTTGATGCGCTGACTTCCAGAATATTCCTACCAGTACTCTTATATCCGCTGTGCCTGCCATATTGGATTTGCCGCGGCTCAGCGAAGAGTCTGTCGAGGGCGGTTTGTTGCCTTATTTTGAAGATATCTGGGACCCGACTCCATCTACCCATAGTAGCCTCGACGAGTATCAGAGACAGTGTTACTTATGGACTCTGGTGTTTCTTTTCTTTTACTATGTCTCTATCTTCCTCTCTAGGGCCTCCTCCCACAGACATCTGGTCGCCATATTCATTGGGGGTTTTGCTTCTTCTCTAAGTTACTTTGGTACATACTTTTCAATATGGGTGTATTGGCCAGCATACTTGGTGCTTATGTCATTATTGTACAGATTCTGATTATGTTGTAAGCTTTCAAGCGCTCTTACCTAAAATGTCTGTTATCGATTGATGGCACCATGTAAGATTTTCTCATTGAACGAACAATGAATCAATAATCCGATAAAATGGAGGAAAATCCTAAGTTATTTAAGTCATGACGCTGCGGACCTGATTTTCCTCCAAGAAACACATTTCAATTCGAAGGAAACTTTCAAACTCAATATTAAACCTTACATGGTGGCCGCCTATTACCCAGCCGTTTCTAGGGAATGTGAGGTTGCCATATTGGATAGGAACTCTCTGCATGCTACTATTATAGCGACTTGCTCAGATACAGCGGGTAGATGGTCCCGAGTTCACCTCAAGATAGGTAACTTTAAAGTTACATGTATATGCCGTTATGCTCCTAATGTAGATGACCCTGCCCTTTTGCTACTATTGCTCAGGTTACGCAGGCCTCTGCTACTACTTCATTGATATTGGGGGGGAATTCAATTTAGTTCTTGATCCCCTGATTGACAAATAGCCGTCTAGGACAAGTGGTCCCCCCAAGAGTCACATCGCGCTAATCTCTGTGAACACAGATATTGTTCTAGTCGATCTCTGGAGGTTACTACACCCCAATGAGCTTGACTTTACCTTCTTCACTTCCCCTCATCAATCCCAGTTTCGCATCGATTTCTTTCTGATATCAAAACTGTTGGTTCCTCAGGTGGACGTTGCAAAGATTCATTCTCAGCATCTTTCAGATCATGCTGCTATTTCTTTTTAATAATATACTACTGCACTCCAAGGGAATCCGGGGGCCTGGTTCTTTGATAGAGCCCTATTAACTCAGCCAGAGTTCCGGTTAGGAATTCGAGCAGCCATGTATGATTACTTCCAGACCCTGGTACTCCAGGGGGATCTGGACACCCCAACAGCTCTTCTCTGCAGCTCGTTGGAAAACCTTTTCTGATTTATACAGGGAATTTGCGTTACTAGCGAAATATTACTTTTAATCGCTGCAGCTTCCATGCTGCCTCAAAAGCGCTCCAATCATGCCGCCTTCTGTCCCTACTAAGGACGGGCTATTAGAACTAATTCACTTTATTAGTAGTACACATGGGGTAGCCTCTAACTTTTATAACTATTATGTCAGGGTACAGATACTGTCACTTGTAGAGTTCAACAAGCCTGGGATCGCTAACCGCAAACCACTTTAACCCCTGTGCATTAGAGCGTTTTCTGGAGCAAAAAAAAATAGTGCGGGTTTCCCGGTCTGCCTCAGTTACCCAAACTCTCTTCCCTTTTGCACATAGATGTCCTTATATTCCAGAAAATAGCCAAATGGAACACAACTGCCAGGGATCAGTGTAGGTCTTGCCATACTAATGTAGGACCCTCGCTCATGTTCTTTATGAATGTCCTTAACTACAGGTTTACTGGGGGCGGGTCTGGGGTCGTATTCCATTTATCTTACACCTTCACGAGCCTCTTTCTTGGAAGACTGTGGGACTCCGCTCAGCGGCGGAGGTCCCCTCTCTTCCTAAGAAGGGTCGCTTTCTCCTGATTTCAGGCTGGGTATAGCCATATGTTTAATCACGAGGACTTGGAAGGATAGCTCCCGACTTACTGTCAATGAATAGTGGAACCTTGTCTGCTTATATAGTAAATATGAGCAGATATCTCGGTGAGCTATTTTCCATACCCAAATTCATTCTCGCTTGTTTAAATGGCAGATGCTCAAAGATCATGTACAATTTGCTCATTGCTTCGACATGTCTGTTTAATGTACACTCATCATGTTTCAGATCGCTGTTAGGTTTTGTAACACAATAATGTCAGTACACGCCCGCTTCGAGAATGATTCAGTTTCCTAGAGAAGAAGCAGGGGGGAGGGGGGTGGCAGGGGTTTACTTTGGTGTATGTATCATATTCCATGTATGTATTTGTCTTTTAGCTGTATGTCTTCCTTTCCTTTGTTGTTGTAAAACGAAAATAAAGCATTTAAAAAAATAAAAAAAATAAAAAGTTAGTGTATGGTAACATTATGCAAATATTTATGCAAATGAGGTCCCTTATGCAAATGAGGCCCCGCACCGAGTCTCCGCACATGGCCCCGCACCCCCCTTGGGCCGCCCCTGTTGACAGTGTCACATTCCCAAGCAACTTCTTAAAGTGGCCATCTCCAGGTAATAATACGCTAATAAAAAAAGCTACTTTTTTCCCCCTTTACCAAAGGAATGAGTTATGATTCATTGGTGCATGGGGGAAAGAAGCAATAGAATGTGCAAAGCAAGAGAAAAAAAACTCTAAAGAATTATACCAGGAATCAATGAAAAGCAACTGGCTAAAGCACAAATACAGCAAGAAATATAAGGAGTTACTACTTACCAGGTTGGCCCAACCAATAGGCAGCAACTTGGGGAGGGGGAGGGGTGGAGCAGCATAGAGCAGAGCATTTAAAGCTAAATACTAGATTCTGACAGCCAAAGGAGTGTAAAGCATAAGTTCTGCTAAGGGATCCAAAACCTTGAACCAACTCTGGGGCTGGCCCTGCTACATACTGTTAGTGCAGGGAATCAAAGGAAGTCTAGCCCAGATTGTCTCTGTAGCGCTACTAGGCATAGACAGCACTGTACATATACGTGGCAGAAACAGTAGCCCTGCTTGACAGGACATATAATCTATTGAAGACAAACAGAACAGACAAGGACTAGGGAGTTTCATTATAGGGAAATGATTAAAATACAAGAGAGAATAACAGGAGAATAATGGGGTCAAGATTCAAAAGCAGCCTCAAGAAAGGTGGTTTTTAGTCTGGATTACAATAGGACCAGAGACAGCCTGACGTTTTGACTCAGAAAATCTATTCCAGGCACATTGCACAGCAAGATGGAAGGAATGGATTCAAAATAGTATGGTTCATAACTAATATAGAAAAAACTGGTAAAATAGACAAATGCAGATTTTGTAGCAATGAAATAGAAATGGTGACACATCTTATTGCTGTGTTTGATGTGCTAATGTCAGAAAACTGGTATACAAAAAGGCACAATAAAGTAGCTCATGTCATCCACTGGAAGCTATGGGGGTCATTTTAGAAGCTCTGTTTGTGAGTTGGAAATGAACAGATAGATGTGCAAATCATGGAGATGTCCCTGGAGCCACTTAAGAAAGCCAGATATATAGACATCCTTGATGTGAGAACCTTCATGTGGATTGGAGGTGTGATTGAGGAATGCCCTGGGCAGAGCAAAGGAGTTGCATGTTATGGTGCAATTTCAGAATGGTACAAGCACATCAGGCTATGGTTGGTGAGACTTCCATGCCTATAACTGCTCTGACTACAAATAATGTGCAAAGACGTGCTCATTTCATTTATTTTATTTATTTAACAAGTTTTTTATACCGCCTTTTCCTTAAGTCAAAGCGGTTACAAGACATACAAGGGTTATAAAGTAAAGGAAATGTACATAGAATAAACAAAACTTCAGAGTAGTAAAGTGGGATAAACAACATTGATCAACTGTTACAGAAAATCATTTTATGAAACAACTACAATTGACGGAATCTGGTTAATTGTTTGATCCGTAGTGTTCAAGGAATAGTATTGTCTTTAATTGTTTTTTTTTGTTTTTTTGTTTTTTTTTAATGCTTTATTTTCGTTTTAGAACAACAAAGGAAAGGAAGACATACAACAAAAGACAAATACATACATGGAATATGATACATACACCAAAGTAAACCCCTACCACCCCCCTCCCCCCTGCTTCTTCTCTAGGAAACTGAATCATTCTCGAAGCGGGCGTATACTGACATTATTGTGTTACAAAACCTAACAGCGATCTGAACATGATGAGTATACATTAAACAGACATGTCGAAGCAATAAGCAGATTGTACATGATCTTTGAGCATCTGCCATTTAAACAAGCGAGAATGAATTTGGGTATGGAGAATAGCTCACCGAGATATCTGCTCATATCTACTATATAAGCAGACAAGGTTCCACCATTCATTGACAGTAAGTCGAGAGCTATCCTTCCAAGTCCTCGTGATTAGACATATGGCTATACCCAGCATGAAATCAGGAGAAAGCGACCCTTCTTAGGAAGAGAGGGGACCTCCGCCACTGAGCGGAGTCCCACAGTCTTCCAAGAAAGAGGCTCGTGAAGGTGTAAGATAAATGGAATACGACCCCAGACCCGCCCCCAGTGAACCTGTAGTTAAGGACATTCATAAAGAACATGAGCGAGGGTCCTATATTAGTATGGCAAGACCTACACTGATCCCTGGCAGTTGTGTTCCATTTGGCTATTTTCTGGAATATAAGAACATCTATGTGCAAAAGGGAAGAGAGTTTGGGTAACTGAGGCAGACCGGGAAACCCGCACTATTTTGCTCCAGAAAACGCTCTAATGTACAGGGGTTAAAGTGGTTTGCGGTTAGCGATCCCAGGCTTGTTGAACTCTACAAGTGACAGTATCTGTACCCTAACATAATAGTTATAAAAGTTAGAGGCTACCCCATGTGTACTACTAATAAAGTGAATTAGTTCTAATAGCCCGTCCTTAGTAGGGACAGAGGGCGGCATGATTGGAGCGATTTTGAGGCAGCATGGAAGCTGCAGCGATTAAATGTAATATTTCGCTAGTAACGCAAATTCCCTGTATAAATCAGAAAAGGTTTGCCAACGAGCTGCAGAGAAGAGCTGTTGGGGTATCCAGATCCCCCTGGAGTACCAGGGTCTGGAAGTAATCATACATGGCTGCTCGGATTTCTAACCGGGACGCTGACTGAGTTAATAGGGCTCTATCAAAGAACCAGGCCCCCGGATTCCCTTGGAGTGCAGGAGTATGTTATTGAAAAGAAAGAGCAGCATGATCTGAAAGATACTGAGAGTGAATCTTTGCAACGTCCACCTGAGGAACCAACAGTTTTGATATCAGAAAGAAGTCGATGCGAAACTGGGATTGATGAGGGGAAGTGAAGAAGGTAAAGTCAAGCTCATTGGGGTGTAGTAACCTCCATATATCGACTAGAACAATATCTGTGTTCACAGAGATTAGCGCGATGTGACTCTTGGGGGGACCACTTGTCCTAGACGGCTATTTGTCAATCAGGGGATCAAGAACTAAATTGAAATCCCCCCCAATATCAATGAAGTAGTAGCAGAGGCCTGCGTAACCTGAGCAATAGTAGCAAAAGGGCAGGGTCATCTACATTAGGAGCATAACGGCATATACATGTAACTTTAAAGTTACCTATCTTGAGGTGAACTCGGGACCATCTACCCGCTGTATCTGAGCAAGTCGCTATAATAGTAGCATGCAGAGAGTTCCTATCCAATATGGCAACCTCACATTCCCTAGAAACGGCTGGGTAATAGGCGGCCACCATGTAAGGTTTAATATTGAGTTTGAGAGTTTCCTTCGAATTGAAATGTGTTTCTTGGAGGAAAATCAGGTCCGCAGCGTCATGACTAAAATAACTGAGGATTTTCCTCCATTTTATCGGATTATTGATTCATTGTACGTTCAATGAGAAAATCTTACATGGTGCCATCAATCGATAACAATATGTATAGAGTGTATACGTTCAAAGAATCAAAGTTTGTAAAAAGCTTCTTTTTTATTTGTTTTTTTCTTTTTCTTCAGTGCTTTCAAAACATATATAAACAAACCCGGTTTTTCTTCTCTAGTAGCTTAAATCAAGCAAAAAATTTTTTTATATATCTGAAAGAAGACTCCCCGAGTAGTCTGGTTCAATACAAAAATGTGTTTAAAACAAGAGTCTCGACGCTCAGCTTCGGCGCCTTAATGGCGTTTCAGACATTTTCTTCAGGAGACCTTTAACAAGTGATCATGCTGCCCACGTTCTCTCTCTTTCTTTTTATTATGGAAAAACGCCGCGCATCTTTTCCATAATAAAAAGAAAGAGAGAGAACGTGGGCAGCATGATCACTTGTTAAAGGTCTCCTGAAGAAAATGTCTGAAACGCCATTAAGGCGCCGAAGCTGAGCGTCGAGACTCTTGTTTTAAACACATTTTTGTATTGAACCAGACTACTCGGGGAGTCTTCTTTCAGATATATAAAAAAAATTTTTGCTTGATTTAAGCTACTAGAGAAGAAAAACCGGGTTTGTTTATATATGTTTTGAAAGCACTGAAGAAAAAGAAAAAAACAAATAAAAAAGAAGCTTTTTACAAACTTTGATTCTTTGAACGTATACACTCTATACATATCAATATTCTACGTTCATCAAAATAGACCACAACTAGGATCAATCGATAACAGACATTTTAGGGAAGAGCGCTTGAAAGCTTACAACATAATCAGAATCTGTATAATTATGACATAAGCACCAAGTATGCTGGCCAATACACCCATATTGAAAAGTATGTACCAAAGTAACTTAGAGAAGAAGCAAAACCCCCAATGAATATGGCGACCAGATGTCTGCGGGAGGAGGCCCTAGAGAGGAAGATAGAGACATAGTAAAAGAAAAGAAACACCAGAGTCCATAAGTAACACTGTCTCTGATACTCGTCGAGGCTACTATGGGTAGATGGAGTCGGGTCCCCGATATCTTCAAAATAAGGCAACAAACCGCCCTCGACAGACTCTTCGCTGAGCCGCGGCAAATCCAATATGGCAGGCACAGCGGATATGAGAGTACTGGTAGGAATATTCTGGAAGTCAGCGCATCAAGTCGGCTTCTTTAGAGTCCAAAAACTCCGCTAGTAGATCAGGGTCCTCAAATGTTCTTGTCTGATTGTGAAGCGTGACTCGGAGCTTGGCCGGGTACATCAGGCCATAGCGTGCTTGTAGTTGTTGAAGCCTCGGCCGAAATTCCAGAAAGCGCTTTCGGCGGTCGACCGTGGGTTTAGCCAAGTCAGGATAGAAGGAGACCTTATGGCTCTCAAACTCCATATGGCCCTTAGCCCGGGAGGCACTGAGAATTTGTTCCACATGTTGATATCTCAAAAGTCGAAAGATGATAGGCCGCGGGGTCTTCCTGTTGAGCGTTATGTTTGTGGGTACACGATGAGCGCGATCGATCTCCAATTCTTTGGTAAAGGTGATTTGGAGCAGGGAAGGGAGGATTTTACCTAAAAACTCCTTCATATCTCCCAATTCCGCTCCCTCCGGTATGCCCACGAGTCGTAGGTTGTTGCGGCGCGCTCTATTATTGCCATCTTCCACTTCTTTCTGCAAGGCCCGCACCTGACGTTCAACTTTGTCGAGTTTGGACAGCCGGACCGCATGGGAGTCTAATATACTCTCCATTTTGTCCTGACGCGAAGAGAGCCCCTCCAGCCTGCCTTGCAGTACACCAAGATCTTCCCTCAGCGCTCGAAGTGCTTCACCGTTTGACTGCACGAGGTCCTTAACCCCTCTAATTTCTGCGAGGATTTCCTGCTGCATTTCGGGGCCCTCGCGCAAAGCCAGCCCCTTCTGCAGGGACGGGGGTTCAGTTTTGGAGCGTTTACCGTGAGAAGCCGCAGGAGATCCAAATTCCAGGCGCGTGGGTTTGGTCCCCGCCATCTCACCAATGTGCCCCGGCAAGATCAGAGCAGAAATTCAAGTATGTCCGGCGTTAATTCAGGATTCTGAGTAGGCCTCTCGGGAGCCTCAGCGTTATGCGACCATCCCGCTGGACATCGGGCTCCGCCCCCCTTGTCTTTAATTGTTTACGAAAGTCCTTTAGGTCGTCAATTGAATGTAAATCAGGAGGGAGGGAGTTCCAAATCAATGGCGCAGCCAACGAAATCGCTCTTTGAGTAGAAAAATTGCATGATTTTACGTAGTTTCTTGGGGTGCTGAGAGTGTTTGAAGTGGTTTGCCTCCTTGGTCTGTTGCTGGAATTAGGGATCAAGAGAGCATGAAGGCTGAATGCAGAGCTCTTATGTCTAATTTTGAAAATATTTATAATCATCTTGTATTTAATACGGTGACTTATTGGGAGCCAATGGAGTTCTTTGAGGATAGGGGTAATGTGGTTATAATTTGTGGAGCCGTTGATAATTCTGGCTGCTGTGTTCTGAGCCATTTGTAACGGTTTAAGAGAATGTTTAGAAAGACTGTTGTAGATTGGGTTACAAAAATCTAGTATGGGAGTTATGAGCGCTTGACATACTGTGCGGAAGTGTTCATATGAGAGAAGAGGCTTGAGGCGTCTGATTATTTTCATTCTGTAGTAAGCGTTTTTAACCGCTTTTCTTATGTGGGATCGTAAGTTGAGTTCTTTGTCGAGAGTTACTCCGAGGTATCTAACTTCGTTCTTAATAGGTATTTTAATGTTGTTACATGTGATGTGTGGTGGGGGGCTAAAGTTGGTGTTTCTGGTGATAATAAGTGCCTCTGTCTTGTCAAAGTTAATAGCAAGGTTGTTGTTCGTTAGCCAAGTGGATATGTTGGCAAGGCAGTTCATAATTCTGCTGTAGTCCGGGCTGTTAATGTCTATTGGAGTGTAAATCATAATGTCGTCTGTATAAATGGTGTAATTTATTTGATGGGCTGCCATGACGTAACAAATCGGTTGGATAAATAAGTTAAATAGTAGTGAGGAGAGTGAAGATCCTTGCGGTACACCTTGTTTGATTAACGTGGGCATTGATGTGTTGTTTCCAATTTTAACCTGGAACTGCCTGTTTGTAAGGTAAGATTTGAACCAGCTTAGGACGGTGCCACTTAATCCTATGCTCTTTAGTCTAGCTAAGAGGATTTTGTGGTCCACTGTATCGAAGGCCGCTGAAATATCTATAAATATCATTAAAGTTCCTTGATTGTAATTGTCTATGGTCTGAATGACGTCATTAAATAGATAAAGCAGTAGTGTTTCAACTCCATGGTTAGGGCGGAAGCCATGTTGATGTAAATCAAGTGGAGCATGGTCATCGATGTGATCCTGGAGTTGCAGTTGTACTGCCTTTTCTATAATTTTGGCTAAAAGTGGTATGCTGGAGATTGGCCTATATGCTGCTGGATTGCTCTTTTCTAGATTGGTTTTCTTGGGAATAGGCCTTATTGTGGCTAGTTTTAGCAGTTCTGGCATGATTCCTTGAGTTAATGAGTTGTTTACGAGGTGGTGTAAATAATTGAGGAAGTCTTGCTTGGTTGCCTTGATCCAAGGGACTGGGCATGGATCTGTGGGTGCAGTGCTTGTGTTGAGTGCGGCGATGATGTCTGATAGTTGCATAGTTGAAAGAGTGTGGAACTTGTCTCAAGTTGTGCCAGGTAAGATATGGCAGTTGGTTTCAGAGTGTTTTAGTGGCGGAGTTTGTCCTATTTTTTCTTGAAGATAAACTGCATATGTTTGTGGGTTGACTTGTATATCTTTATCAGAGCAAGGTTCATTGGTTAGATTTTTTATTATTTCAAAAAGTTCCCTAGGTTTGTTATAAGCTTTCTGAAACGCTTCCAGGTGTAATAGAAAATTGTGATTACATCACAGTGGTTAATATTTCCTGGCCAAAGAAGCTTTCCTGTAGCTATATACTCCAAACATATTTCTTTCCACTGCTGCACATCTGAATATATGAAATGTCAGAGCAGGATGTGAAATTCTGATAACATAGACACCCCCTTTCTGACCTACCTAAGCCAAGGCTTCCAAATACCCAGTTCCGCAGGTGCGCACTTCAAGGATGTCCACAAATTATCTGGTCTTTCTATCTGCACAGGGCCCATCTCCAGAACCTGTTACTGGGACATTCTTTCTTTGGGGTGGAGATGGGGCAATTTCAGAAGGCGTGGCTGTCATTTCCCTGGTTTTTGGATGTTCTGCTCTGGACGTCCCAGATTCTTCTAGACGTTCCTTCTAAAATGCCATTTTATGTAAACACTATTAAGTTGCAGTGCCAGGAAAATATTGAGGCCATGGTCCAGACAGAACTGTGGAGAATGAAGGAGCCGTATTTACCTGGGATAGACACTGAAGCGCTACTTCACCTTCAGCTCCACTACTGCCCCCTTCTGATTCCACTTTGTGCTTCTGCCCCCTTCTGATTCCACTTCCTTTTGCATGGGGGTGGAAGTGGTTTCTGCCTCCATGCAAACCCAGAAGTGGAAAGCAAAAGCAGTGCTGGCCCAAGGGCTTCTGTCACCCTAGGCAGAACCTCAATGCCGCTCCCTGTGGATGGTGGTGCCGCCCCACCCTCCATGAGTGCTCACAGCCTGCCGATCCTGTCCCCTTCTGATGCAACTTCCCATTGGAGGGAGGCAGGAGTAGCAGGAAGTTGCCTCGGAGGGGAGCAGGAGCATCAGGCCGTGTGCATGCTAGCACGAGCTCTTTAAAGCCTGATGCATTAGAGGGATCACCGTGTCATCTCCCCCTCCCCCAGGGGAGAACATGGATGCTGGGAGGGGGGTGGCATGTCGTGCCTAGAAGCGCTGAAGTGCCACTTTGCTGGGAGGGTGGGGACTGATGCCTCCCTCTGAGACCTGCTGCCCTAGGTGACCGCCTAGTTCTCAGAAGCACAACAGCACTGCAGTGTCAGAGTTGAAGGTAACTCTGGTGCTTCAGTGCCATTGTAAAAGCATTGACACTGCTGCACGTTCTGGAGAGGGTTGGCAAAGATGGCAAACAGAGCAGGGGCTGGAGCACAGGGGCCTAAGGGATGAGGTTTGCCTAGGGCACTTTACACTAGCCCTGGTGCTGAAGCAAACACTAGTAGAGAATCTGAGAGACTGAGATAATCTCCAACATAACCTGGCATAGGAGGGAGGCTCATTTTTGTCATGGCATATGTAAAATTAATCCATTTGGAAACATTACTTTGACAGAAATCTTCAACAAATATAGAATAGTTGACCACAAATTAAGATATACTTATACTCTAAGTACTGACATGAAAACCTTAAAAAGCCAGACTCAGTATATGATGCAAACCTGAAAAACTAGAGGGAGAAACACATTTCCTATGCTAGGCTGAGTTCCCATTTACATTTTTATTGAGAGTGGTGGTTTTATGGTGGGGCCACTGAGCTGCCATGCTTGTTCTTGTAGAGAATGAGGAGTGTTAGGTTACTTAACATCTGCCATCCCAAGACCAATGATAGAGTCTCAGCAATTGCAACATAACACCTTCTGCCCCTTCTTTCTCTCTCTACCCTTTGCTCAACATCACTATTCCTTAACTGTCTCTCTCTTTCATCTTTGCCCAGACCAGAGGATCAAGAATAGGGATAGGAAAGGGTTAGAGGAATAGGGAGGGTGATAAAAGAAGGACAAAGAACCTGGGTTGGGAGAAGAAGAGAGGGCTGTATTTGAGAAAAGGACAGGGGGAGAGGACCGGAAAAGGGAGAAGGAGAGAAGGGGAAATAAGAGTTGGGGAAGATCAAGGATCTGGGATAAGAATGTAGGATGGGGAAGAAATGATGAAAGGAGAGTGCTTTCCAGGATCAAGGTGAAATCTGAGTGAGGAGAAGGAGGAAGGGAGGTGTTCCTGCCCCTACTTGATCCTGCTCCCTCTCATATTGCCACTTCTTCTCTAGATTCACCTAATTTCTCATCCTTGGTCCACCCTGCTCTGTCTGATATATACATACTGTGATGTAGAGACCCCTACAGAGCCCATGGAAATAGAGAGAAAGGAATATTCCACCTTTAAAACTGACAGGCAGCTAGAACACATTGCTCACTGTTTACAAAGAAAGGGTAAACAAAGAAAGTCAGCAGCTGAACTGACACGCCCAAGCTCTGACCCAGCAGCAAGCTTAGAGCTTGATCAATCACACCTGTTCAGGTTGAGGGCAGCACCAAGCCCAGGGGAACAGAATTATAAAACCTCGTCATTAGCTCCCAGGAACAGATTGAGATTTGGAACTGGAGGAGAAAGAGAAGCAGGCTCGAGTACAGGCTGGAGTGGTAATTGCAGCTCGGACGGCAGTTGGAGCTGTGGCAGCAAAGACAGGAGAAAGGAGAGAACTCCTGTAAGACGTGCTGGGAGAGGCTCAGAAGCTCCAGAGAGTTGGATACCGGGTAAGGAAATTACCTACAGGTCTGGGAGAAAAGCCAGCAGACTAGGAGGAGGGAAGGCACGCCCTGTGACCAGGAATTGGCTGGAACAGAGAGAGCAGGTAACCTTGCAGTCAGAAGGAAGCCTTCACAGTTTGCACAGGTGGGAGCCCAGCACAAACGCATTCCCTTATAACTGCCAAGGATTAGAGGAGAGCCAAAGAAGAAACTCCAGGGCAACTGTTTTGAGGTGTGTAAAGGGAAAACACCTGAGTTTATAGAGGGAAGTTATCTGAAATCCCATGGTAACAGTTTGCAGATAAACGCTGTTAATCCTGAAGCAGAAGATATGCAGATAGACTCTAATGTTGATGACGTAGCAGATATGCAGATGGATTGCACGCTTTGTTTGGCTGACAACACTGAGTCACTGTGTTAAACCTTGAAGTAAAAGTGCTGGGACACCGCAAAGAAAAAGGAACTGTTTTGCTTTGCTACGAGAAGCTGTTTGTTTTCCTTTTTGTAATTGCAAAGAGCACTGCATTGTTTTTGGGACCAGAGAGTGAAGAAGCAATTACCTTAGTTATTGTATATAATCCTCATGCTAAACTCCTGGAAATTGTCCTATTTTTGTTCTGCACCAAAGTTCTATTTGTGAGGGGAATAAATCCTTGTCATTTTGCCTTAAACACTCGGACTACAATTGCTTCTTTATCAGAGAGCTTTAAAAAGGGACTACAATTCCCAAGAGGCCTTGCAAAAGCCACAGCTGTAGTCTCACTTTCTGCATAGAGAAATTACCATGGCAGACCAACCCTCTGCTCCCTAAGCGGAGGGCTGGCCACGTGGTGACAATACATACACACACAAACATGCACAGCCAGCCCCTTCCCTATCCTAACCAATGTGTGAGCCTGTCACCTATACCAGTCATTTCTCTTAACAAACTAGCCTACCCTCCTAGCTGGTCTATCCCCAACCAAGCATTCCTTCCCTATTAGCCAATCTTCCCCACAATATACAAGTTAGTACCCTTCTTTAGCCATCCTCTCAGGCAGCCAGCCTACATCCACCCTTACCTTCATCCTTAGAAAGTCTACTTCAATGCCCCCAGCCAGAACAGCTTTCTCCACCTGCTTAACAACAAAAGGTAAATGGGATACTGGCCTGTAATGTTTGACCTTTCTAGGATCAAGATTTGGATCTTTTAGAAGAGGATGCACTCTGGCAATTTCTCAACAATCTGGAAACTAGGTTTATGATAAACCAGAGGTAATGAGTGAAGGTATGGGAGAAGGGGTACAGGATAGAGAAGAGGGGTGCTGGACTATTAGGCTGTAGAGATGGGGAGATGGACTGCAGGGGGCTGGTGAAGAGAAGAGGAAATGCTGGACATGGAGCAAGGGTAAGGGGGAGATACTGGATGCAGGGTATGCGGGAAGGGAATATGGGAGAGGTGCTGGGCAAAGGGCATGAAGGGAAGATATAGAGAGGGGGAGTTAGTGAGAGAATGAGGAAGGAGAGAGATACAGGTAAAGGAGGGCTGGGGTGCAGGAGATGAAATGTAAATAGATACAGTAATAAAGAGGAAAGTTGAGGAGCAAATGATGAGAAGGAGGGATGACGTTTGATTAGACAGAGAAGCAAAAAACATGGGAAAAAGCTTAAAGTGAAAGATCAGTGTCAGAAAAGCATATAGAGAAGGAAGTAAAGACAGGAGGAGAGAAAAGAAATGGCGAATGAACAGTAGACCTTGGGAAAAGAGTGTAGAGAAAACAGAGGAAAGGAGAAATCTGAGATTGGTAGTAATACAATTAGAAAAATAAAAGGGCCAAACAACAAAGGTAGAAAAAAGAATTTTATTTTCAATTACCCCCAGTTTTTGGAATTTACATCTACTATCTTTATATTTTGCACAGTACAGGGGAAAGGCATCACTAATTCTGTTTCTTTGGTGTTGCACTTAATGCAGTGGGTGATTGCTAGAGTTTAATTTTTGTTTCAGTCTTCAGTTTGTGCAGATTTATTCTGTACTTGGTGAAGGCCTATCTTGGTTCAGCATGTGTGACCAAAATCAGAAATGCTATTAGCATGTTGTTTCTACGTAGGGATCTGTAGCAATCTAGCTTCTTCTGTTTTCCCAGTAGGTGTGTTCATGTTCTATAGCCCATTGCAATATTTACAGTGCTGGCTATTTCTGATTAGGCTCCTTGTTGTGTAAGTTCTAGTCCTGAGTGATTTATTTAGGGTTTTGCTGGAACAAGAACTACCTGAAGTGCAAGCAGGGTTCAGGAAAGGGCGAGGAACGAGAGACATCATTGCGGATGTGAGATGGATCCTTGAAAAGACTAAAGAATACCAAAAGGATATCTATTTGTGCTTTATCGACTATAGCAAGGCTTTTGACTGTGTAAACCATGAGAAAATCTGGGCTACATTAAGAAGCATGGGTATACCAGAACGCCTGATCGTACTCTTGCACAATCTGTACATTGATCAAGAAGCAGCAGTTTGAACGGAACAAGGAGAAACAGAATGGTTTAAAATAAGCAAAGGTGTAAGACAAGGCTGCATACTTTCACCCTACCTGTTTAATTTATATGCAGAACAAATCGTCAAAGAAGCAGGATTGTATGAAGACAACAGAGGTGTGAAGATTGGTGGAAGACTCATCAACAACCTTCGCTATGCTGATGATACCACATTACTGGCTGAAAGTGAAGATGATCTGAAACATTTACTTCTCACAATCAAAGAACATAGTCTCAAAATGGGCCTGCACCTTAATGTAAAGAAGACAAAGATCATGACAACTGGCATAATCAACAGGTTCATCGTTGAAGGAGAAGAAATTGAAATCGTGAACAACTTTAATCTACTTGGATCAACTATCAATAAAGAAGCAACAAGCAGTCAAGAAATCAGACGACGCATTGCTCTTGGCAGAATGGCTGTGAAAGACCTAGATAAGATCCTCAAGAGCAGAGATGTCTCTCTCCATACAAAGATTCAACTTGTTCAAGCCATGGTATTTTCATTAACATCATATGGATGTGAAAGCTGGACAGTGAAAAAGATAGACAGGAAGAAAATTGATGCCTTTGAATTATGGTGCTGGTGGCGAATACTGTGTATACCATGGACTGTCCGAAGAACAAACCAGTCGGTACTAGAGGAGATCAAACCTAAGCTTTCTTTAGAAGCTCAGATGACAAGACTTCGACTTTCATACTTTGGACACATCATGCAAAGAGAGAGATCATTAGAGAAAGACATCATGCTTGGCAAGATAGAAGGTCAACGCAAAAGAGGAAGGCCAGCAATGAGATGGATCGATACAATAACAGCAGCTACGGGTACCAGTCTGTCAACAATGAGCCTCCTGACTCAAGACCGAACACAATTTAGGATAGCTATCCAGAGGGTCGCCATGAGTCGACTCCGACTCGATGGCACTTAACAACAACAGCATTACTTCATGATGTACCTGGTACTGGAGAAGGTTTATGTTACTGTTGCTGAAACGAAACCAGAATCGGGCTCTTTTTTTGTGAATGGTAAGTTCTTAGGGAAATTTTAAGGGGGAGCTCTCTGAATGCAGAATATATATTTATAATTAACAGCATGATGATCTTGCGTGGAAGGTCAGGAGTTAGGATTTTTTATATTAGAGTCTTAGGTTAGATAATTAAACTGCTACAACTTTTGCTGAGTTCAACCAGTGAGCACAAAGCTTTCATTATTTTATTATATAGCCTGAGAATATAAGTTGCCTTCTCTTTTCTTGAGGCAACCTACTGGCTAGTGTTTTGAGTGATGGGATACTCCCTTTTGGCTGCCTTAGTGGGTGAGGGGCACCATCTCATTCCTTGTCTCAGGCAGCAGATTGCTTTGAGCTGCCTGGGGTGGTGGGGAGGGAGGGGAGAAGACAGCATATCTGAAGATTTGTCTAGGGCGTCAGATACACTCGGGCTGGTCTCAGGTAATGCAATTTTGCAAAAGCCCTTTCCTCTACTCAAGGAAAAAGCCTCATAACATTACCCCTCCCCCAAGACATGCACCTGTTATGTGAAAACTGCTATTTTTAACTATGTCCATAGTTATAAATTCCATTAAATCTAAGCATATGCTATTTCTGACCTGTTTTAATTAAATGCTGCATATAGTGTATCAAACTGCGCTAATCTGTTTTTTCTATTTCTAATACAGTTTCAGAAAGTGATGTAGCTATAAAATGCCCACAGTTATGGTTGCCATATGCAGGCTACTGCTACTTAATATACCGAGATGCAAAAATCTGGAAAGAAGCCTCATCTTCCTGCAGAAAAGAGGATGCAGAACTTGCAAGTATTCATAACATTGAAGAATTCAGCTTTGTTTTCTCTCAGCTTGGATACCGTAAGTATTTTAGGTAGTTTTTTTTTTTTTGTTTCTCCTAAAGTACAAAATCTATTTATTTTGCCCATTTTTCCTTTGGTATTTTCTTCCTGCCTCTTTGGGTGTCCAGATAAATTGGAACTAGCCTTTTTCCATGGACTAGCAGGAAAAGGTCCTCACATATGGGTGACGTCATCGGACGGAGCCCATGTAGGAGTACTCCCCAGCTACTTCTCTAAGCTTTTGGGAGCCTCCTCTGTGCATGTGTGTCATCTTCTCAACTGTAGTCTCAGCACCATTTTACTTCAGTCTTTGTTTTTCCACAGAGCCCAACGGACGCGTTTACAAGTCCTTTCTCTTGGGTAATTTTTTTCCCTTCTCAGGAATCAGTTAGCCTTTTTTGGCTTTTTTTTTTCTAAAGCCCACCTGCCATTGTGTTTTTTGTGTCTCTTTTTAATTTCCTTAGTTAGTTTCTAGACCGCTTAAAGTTCCCTTTATTTTCCATGGTACCATTGCCCCCTTAAGCACCTGCGCTCTGGCCATGAGTTAATTTATTAAAAGTTTCATAAATCGAGCTGTTAGATTTTGCTGTGGCCATTTTTCCAGCCAATATGTCACAAATACTTGTCACCTAGGACCATATCCATCATGGAAAACCATAGTTGGTGCCTTCAGTGCCTGGGACTCGATCATCAGCCCTCTTCTTGTAAATTCTAATTGCAAATGACCAAAAGAGAGCTCAAAGGTCAAAAGAAGCAGCGTGAAACTATTTTGGGTGCACACAAGTCTGATCCATCGACATCAGCCGCAAGGTCTCAATGGCATTGAAGGCTGCATTAGATGCTGGTGGTACATCAACATCGAGAAGCTCTTGAGTCCGCTTAAGAGCCATGCACCTATAGTACCCCAGAGCACTGACCATCGATCAGTGTCCATCTGAAAATGAAGAAGGATTCTATCTTCATTGACGCTTAGTATCGAGTGGTACATTGACGTCAAAGCCCTTTGAGGCAGGGCAGCAAGAGCAAGGAGGGTTCGCAGGAGCGCCCTTTTAAGCAGCACCAAAGAGATGAGAGCTCATCCTCCAGGACAATGGATGGGCAGTACTGACCTACTGTATGCTGAGACCAAGCAGCCAATACCCCCTCTCAGATTCTGGGAACATCGTCTGGGTCAGTGGAAACTGCTAGGTACGTATGACCTAGATTGGCCACTGTTGGAAACAGGATACTGGGCTTGATGGACCTTGGTCTGACCCAGTATGGCATAACTTATGTTCTTATGCTCTTATGATGTTGCTGGGGCCCTCCACAGCCTTTGGAGACAGCAGTCATGGAGAAGCCCCTTCTGAGGGCTCTTGAGAAATGCATCATGATACTGCTCGCCATGCTGCATGTCAGTGCCTTGCTGTTTGTTGCATCAGCATTGACAGCAGTCCAGGGATCCTTGAGAAGCATAGCTTGCCTACAAGAGAGGCATCGCCATCAGGGCATCAAAGGCCTTGACACTGGAGCCTGCCTGGCCAATCTCTATTTCTAGTGCATCGGGGTCCGATGCTTCCTCGAAGCACAGGAAGACATCAGCACATCATCCAAGGAGAACACCTGCTACAGGTGAGTAACTATCTTTGATTTAAGTGACAGTGCCATAAGCATTTGTTTGCAGCTACCCAATTGATTTTTCTTATATTTTAACCCTGTACCTCATTCAGCCATTGCAGTGATTGTTCTTGGCCAGGAGCCATGAATCATGATCCCTCATAAATAACATTGTTGAATATTAAGTGAAGCTTCCTTCCGTACAGGAGCTGTAAACATAGCCTCTACTATATTCCCAGATCTGGTTGGCTCAGGAAAAAAGAGCATGGAGCCTATGAATTAAGCCCAGGTTCACTGCACACCAGTTCATAGCACTGCTAGTGAGCCATCAGTTCTCATCTTTACCACCTTCGCTGGGAGGCTGCTTCACACAACCATCA
Source organism: Ichthyophis bannanicus (assembly GCA_033557465.1). NCBI lineage: Eukaryota > Metazoa > Chordata > Amphibia > Gymnophiona > Ichthyophiidae > Ichthyophis > Ichthyophis bannanicus. Next base: position 420,445,353 of record CM066031.1, on the reverse strand, counting down.
CCCTTTCCATTAAGAAATATTTTCTTAGATTAATCCTGACTCTGTCCCTTTTCACCTTCATCCTAAGACCCCTCATTCCAGAGTTTCCTCTTAACTGGAAAACAGCCACTTCCTGTGCATTTATACCATGGAGATATTTAAATATCATTATCATATCTCCCCTCTTCCTCCTTTCCTCCAAAGTATACATATTGAGATCTTCAAGTCTATCCCCATATGCCTTATGTGGACCACCAACTTTTTTAGTAACTGTTCTCTGGACCAACTCCATCCTGTTTATATTATTTTGAAGGTACGGTTTCCAGGATTATACATAGTACTTCAAAGGTCTCAATAGAGGCTTATTTAAAGGCACTATTACCTCCTTTCTCCAAGAACAAGCAGGAAGTCAGTCCTCACATATGGGCAACGTCGGCGCTGATGGAGCCCTCGTGCAGAGCAAATCCCCAGCTTTCTAAGAAAGCTTTTGGGAATTGCATCACGCATGCGCGATCCCCTTCCCGCCTAAGGGTGCCATCTTGTTCAGTCTCCTTTTTTACGCAGAGCCCAACGGACGTTGTCCTATAGTCCCTGAGAAAAAAGTGTTTTAAAGTTAGAAATTAACTTCTTTTCTACCGGTTCGACATCGGTTCCCCTTCCCACCTTCGGCTCGGTACACCGGTATCGCGTTCGGCTAAAATTTTTCGGTTTTTGTCCTTCGTGACTAGCGTTCGCGCTCTTTTTCTTTTTCACTGGTAGCCTGGTCCTTTGACCTCACAGGGGCCCTTTTTCCCCCGATGGCTGGGAGGAAACCACTATCAGTACAGGGTGCTTCCCTTTGGCCTGGCCTCTGCATCCAGGGTATTCACAAAGTGTCTGGCTGTGGTGGCCGCCTTCCTCAGAATCCAAGGAGTATTTGTCTTCCCCTACCTGGACGACTGGCTCATCAGAGCCATGTCAACCCTGGAGGTACAAGAGGCCAAATCTCACACCGTTCAGGTGTTTCAACATCTAGGATTTGTGATCAATTACCCCAAGTCTACTCTAGTCCCCACTCAAAGACTAGAGTTCATTGGGGCAAGGCTAGATACCCTTCAGGCAAGGGCTTACCTGACAATAGACAGGGCACAGAGACTCCTGGCCCTGGCACGTCAAGTGAGTCGCAGGTCCCAACTATCAGCAAGACATTTCCTGCGACTCCTCGGGCACATGACCTCCACGGTACATGTGACTCCGAATGCCCACCTCCACATGCGAACAGCTCAATGATGTCTCAGAGACCAGTGGACACAGGCCACAGGCAGACTCCGAGACAGAGTCAAGGTATCCAAAAAACTGGTGCAGTCCTTGGCCTGGTGGCTTCAGCCAAACAACTTGGTGGTGGGTGTGGATTTTCAGGCTCCTCTAAACACAAGGATCCTGAATACAGATGCTTCCTTGCTGGACTGGGGAGTCCATTGCCAGAGACTTTGCACTCTAGGCGTGTGGTCTCCACAGGAGAGCACACAGCAGATCAATTTCCTGGAACTTCGTGCCATTCGCCTAGCTCTAAGAGCCTTCTGTCAAACTTTAGCTCATCAGCCGGTCTTAATACAAACATCTTGTTGCATATTTTGGTATCATTTACAAAGAGGCAAACTTATACTGACAGACCTTCTGATCCCTGCAGCACAAAATTGGTAATCCCCCTATCTTCAAAGTGAATTCCATTTACCACTACCCATTGATGCCCCCACTCAACCTGTTTGTAACTCAGTCAGTCACCAGAGTTCATTCCAAGAGAACTCAGTTTATTAATAAGTTGCTGATGTGGAACAGTGTCAAAAGCCTTGCTGAAATCTAAGTGTACAACATCTAGTGCTCTCCCCGTCCAATTTTGTCAAAGAAATGTATCAGATTTGTCTGATAAGATCTACCTCTTCTTGTTGTCTTTGATCCTGTAATCCCCTGGATTTCAGAAAACACTTTATTCTCTACAATAGTAATATTTCTATTAAATTACTCACCACAGAGGTCAGACTAACCGGTCTGCTTTGCCCATCTCCAATCTTCTGGGATCACCCCCTAAATCTAAAGAAGCATTGAAAATGTCAGACAGTAGAGTTGCCAGTACTTCCCTAAGTTCCTTCAATATCCTCAAATGAATCCCTTCTGGCCCATCGCTTTGTCTACTTTTAGTTTAGCTATCTCCATGAAATACAGTGTTCTGAAAATTGTTTGAGATCTATCTCACTTCCATTCTTACCTGTGTTTGTCTTTTGAGGTCCCATTCATGGTCTTTATTTGTGAAAACAGAACAGAAATATTTGTTAAGCAATTTCGCTTTATACTCATCAACCATTCTTCCCCTTCATCCTTGAGTCTCACAGTGTCACCTTTGTACTTCCTCCTGTCATGAATATACTAAAAATATCTTGTCCTCACCTTTTAGTATACTGGCTATTTTTATTTTTATTTGCAACATTTTTTTGATGACTACTTTACCAGCTTCCCTTATGTTCTCTAGATACTGTTTGTCTTCCTCTTTCTGCAATCTCTTATAGTTTATGAAGACTAATTTATTTTTCCTTACCTTTTCACCTAATTGTTTGAAAACCATAGCGGCCACCTTTTCCACTTACTGTGGTTCTACTTTCTCTGGATGTTCTCATCCAGCTAATGACTCCTTGAGATATTTCCCTAGCTTTACAATGTTAGTTTTCCTGAAGTCTAGGACCCTCACTTTTGAAAGAACCATCTCCTCCTGTGTCCTAATACTGAAGCTCACCAATCGGTGATTACTAGATGCCAGATTATCACTCACTACAAAATCAGAAACACTCTCGCCACTATCACTTCCTCTTGCATGGGTTCCATTGCCAGTAACTGGAATAGCTTTCCCTGTAGAGAATCCAGGATCTCCCTATTTCTAGATGACACTGCAGCAGGGATATCCCAATCAACATTTGGCAAATTGAAATCTACCAAAAACACTTCCCTTTTTAATAGCAATATTGTGAATGTCTTCAATTAAAACTCTATCTATTTCTTCTGCCTGCGAGGGAAGTCTGTGTATCACAAGAGTGTAAATAGATTTTTCATTCCCTCTTTCTAGACTAACTCACAGTGCCTCCTCTTTCCCTTGTAAGCTCTGAAGTTCTGTAGCTTTAATATTATCATTGAAGGAGCCCAACGGAGAGCAGAACACCCACATATGAACAGGAATAAAAACAGCAGGTATGCAAATGAGTGGTAAAGGCTCTTTATTCACAAAAACAAAACACCAATGCATTTCAGCCAGGAAGCCTTCTTCAGGGAGTGCAAAACCTCGAAAATAACAATAATACACAATAAAAACCCCCACAGAGAAGCACATTCCATTCTGTGTGTCCTGGCCTCTGTGCATCCGATCGAAATCAGACATACAGAGATAGACCTGATTCTAATCTCATGGGGCATGTCTAGCTCCCATGGGATCAGAATAGTATCTAGGCCTGTATGTGCAGGGCGGACCCGATTCCCATCATCCGGCATGTACAGGTCCCTGCCCGGCTAACTCAATCAGGCTCCTGAATGGAGCCGCAGCGCCATGGTGCCCGGTTGCCTGACTGGTCTGCGGCCCTCCAGGACCGGAACTGCCCACCCCTGCCATAGAGGGTTATTCTGTGCCATGAATAGTGGGCATGGATGTCCCAATGGGATGTCCATCCCTGCTATTTATACCTTCACCCGGCCTTGACTAACTTCCTCGCCGGTTGTGCGGGAAAATTAGATGGGGGGATGGGGAAGGGGCAGAGTCTGGGTGGTCACCAGCCCTGGGCACACAGGGCCGATTCTAATGTCGGCCCTGTACATCCAGGGTCGGCGACATGTGCGGGGGTGTTATTCCACCTCGGAGGTGGAATAACTTCCCTGGACATGCCATTTTTTAAATGCCAGGGTACGGATGGGGCAGAGAGGGCCAGAGGACATTCCCCGCAGCCTGACCCTGGCTGTAGGAGGCCAGATCAGGGTTGAGCTGCGGGGAATTATCTTTAATTTCTGGCGGTTGACATCGCGGTTCTTCAATGGAGCTGTGGTGCCATGGCAACATGATGCCATGGCGCTGCAGCTCCATTGAAGAGCCTTGACTGAGTTAGCCGGGGACAGTCCTGCATGAGCAGGCCAGATTAAATAGCAGTTCCGGCCTGCACGTGCAGGACTGTTCGCAATTCTGATCTCTTGGGGCTAGACGTGCCCTGCAAGATCATAATAGTGATCCCCTCTGTACATTCAGACCTGACGTACAGAAGGGATCTATGTCTGGGATGGAATCGGGCCTATAGTGAATAAATTATGATAACACAAAGTAGAAACATTATCAACAGAAAAATAAATTAATTAATTAAAACAAAAGTAAAAGCACGTTAAAAAGAAATATCTGTGATACAAATAAAAAGCTGACAACAATTAAAGTAAAACATCTCTCATCCAAAGAGAAAAATAATCTAAAATCCAGCCAAGATAAAAGTGCAAGGCTAAAGAATCATCTCGGAGCGAGGAGGAAGGATACACATTAAAAGTGCTATAGATCAAGGGAGAGGAGGACCAATAGCAATCAAACGCAGAGACCAGTGTAACTATCTAACAGCAAATCTTGTAAATCTAAAAAAACAAACAAAATAAGATGAACATATTAAGGGTGCAATACCTGGTTTTCAACAAATGACTATATCAATTGATGAATCAGTTGAAATCACACAGTGCACCTATGAACAACATACATGAATGGAACAAAGGGTCACAGAACTATATGTCAACAATGTAACTTATGAGGCAAAACGTACGTTAGTTGGTGAGTTTCAATGTAACATCTTTCATCTTTCACATTTTATTTTTAATCTCGAATACCAGGGGGCATTAAGCATGATAAAGGCAAAGAAACTGAGTAATAACCATCGGTTCTTATTCTATAATCCCCTAGTAAATGGGCTGAGAGGAAGCAATGGTATCCTGTGGTTCAAAAACTGCTCTCCTAGTTAGCGGAAAATGGCACTATCCTGGTAAACAGTGAACTTTATTTTAATACTATAAGGTGTTCATTTTTCATTAATTGCTACAATGATATGAATATGTGCCCAATATAAGTGTGCAATACTTAGGTAGAACTATAGACAGTACACATTGGAAAGTCTTTGATCACTTGTTACTTCTTTGGGTGAATCTGACCTTGTGTAAAGGAAGCCCCCATGTGTGACTGGCATGTGAGATGATATAGATTTATCTGAAGTTGCATCACTAAACACTATATGAGGTCAAAGAATAATATGCCATGTGATAGTGTGTATCATCTAAAATCCAAGTAACCGGTGGTACTTACAAACTCTCTTAGTAGACCACTTTTAAATGGGCAAAATCGCACCAAAAGACAGGTCAGAGGTCATACCACATGAGTACTTGTATCGATCCCCAAATACACAATAAGAGAAACTATCCTAACAGTGCTATACTACTCATGGACAAACTTGCATTGTGAGTGATACTGTAGTAAAACATATTTTAATATCAATCCACTACCGGTATCTGTCAAACCCAATCAGTGTATGCACTGCATGTAATGCTAATCCCTCAGAATCTTAGTATCTCCAGGAACAAGCAGGAATGTAGTCTTCACATATGTGTGATATCAGTACCAACGGAGCCTGCATGGGAATGATCCCCAGAGTCCAATAGGAAAGCTTTTGGGAGCATCTCACTGCGCCTGTGTAGCTGCCTTTCTGCTTTTCCAGCTCTCCCTCCTCAGTTCTTCATTTTCCACGGAGCTGACGGGGAGCAATTCCTGTCACCACAGAAAATTCCTGTTTTTTCATATTTTTGTGGTTCGCGTCTGCCTTCCCATCGATGCTGCTACCAACCTCCATCGGTACTTTCTTTCTTTTAAAAAAAAAAATCTGCGAAGAAAAATTTCTTCTTTTCTTCAGACAAATCAATGCCATCTTAGGCTTAGGCCTTCCATTTTGTCACAGACACAATGGAAAAACCATCTAGTGGTTTCAAGAAGTGTGGCGGTACCATCTAGTGGTTTCAAGAAGTGTGGCAGTACCATCTCGGCCACAGACACCCATGACTGGTGTCTAAAATGCTGCATCATCAGCCAACAGAATGTTCTCTCTGAAGAAAGATGATGAAGAGGGGCCTACAAAATCGAGCTGCAAAGTTGGGCACCCTCTTTGCCTCCGATGCCTTCTCTTTAGCATCAACATCATTGAGAGCTTCATCTTCCTCGCAAGGATCTCAGGTATCGAAACCTAAGTCTTCTTCGAAGGCTGGCTGCCCCCCCAAGCGTAGATTTCCTTCTAAGCATTGAGATGCCTCGGGCATTGCCCTGGAGTGGAACACCGGCCAAACAACCCCAGCAGGAGGACCTTCTCTCCAAAGCCTTAGTGGGGTCCCAGGATGCTTCCGAGGCCTCCACCTCCAGAGAAATCCTGGAGTCATGCTCAGGGATCGTGGCCTGCAATTCGGGTACCAATACCCAGGCATCGGCAAGCTCCATGGATCAACATATCCTTGCCATCGAGTGGAGCTTAGTGGCCTTACTGGCGGCTTTGGTTCAAGTAAAACCCTTACAGTCGAGGCCTCGCCAGAGGGCCCTTTGGCATGGCCCTTAGGCGGGGAAAGTAGGCGACCGGAAAGTAAAGGAAGGCTCAACGCATTTCGACCACCACCGCCTCTTACCCCAACTGGTAAGCAGCATACCCCAAGCAAGTCAACCTACCCGGCACTGCCTGTAAACTCCCTTGCTGCCTCACTGCTTGAACTAATCATCCCACCCCATTGCCTGAAACATCTCATGCTGCCCAGCCTCTAGCCACCCCACCACACTGATGCTTCAATCACCACATCAACTCATTGCCTAAATAACTCTTGCTGCATATTTGGTGATTCCTGCTATCCCATTGCATCAAATAACTCTTGCTACACAGCCTGCTGTCTTCATTACTGCCTATAAATCGTCACACTGCCTAGCTTGTAGTTTAACCACCTAGCTTGTTATCTAGCCTGCTGACTCCATTGCTGCTTATCCAATCATTATATTTGAAATTGTTTGCATTGCCTGTGTATTAACTGTATGAATTGCATTGCCTGTGGACTAATTGCTTAACTTGTATATTAACTGCATAACCTATTGGACTCTTGACTATTTGACTGCCTATTAATTAATTATGCTGCATTGCCACTCCACTATTCCTAAGATAACATTTGCTGCATAGCCCCCTCCACTCCTTCTATGGCTCCACATCACATTATCCTCTTTTTCCTCATTCTCCCTAACTGTTTCCCCTCCTAACAACACCATCACTCCTACACTCCTCATCCCTCCCTTATCACCCTCACTTCCTCCTCCATTCTGTCTTCTACCCTCTCATCAGCTCTTAAACTCCATCTCTCTCTCCCTCTCATTCAACCATCCCCACTCTCCTTAAGGCAACCCCACCCTCGCTTCCACCGCACTGTCTCCGCTCGACCCCGTACTCTGCTACTCCTTCTCCTCCTCTCATCCGGTAATATCAACCCTAATCCTGGCCCCCCAAGTTTTAAAAGTCACTCTGATACGAGGCCTTCACATAACTTGTCTAACCTTATCCTTATCAACCCCATTCCTAGACCAACCCGATTTATCTCTCACTCTGACAAGAGCCCTTCACGCAACTTGTCTAACCTTATCCATATCATCCTCTATCCTGGCCCCCCCCCCCACCCCCCAGACCTATCTCTCACTCCAGGAAGAAGCCTTAATGCAACTTGTCTAACCTTATGCATATCCCTCTCCTCTCCCCCTCCACTCTCTCCTTCTCATGTGCCTTGTGGAACGCACACTCTGTCACCAACAAGCTTGCTTTTACTCACAATCTTTTTATCTCTAATGCCCTTCACCTCCTTGCTCTAACTGAGACCTGGCTTCTCCCTCATGATACCGCATCCACTACCACTCTCTGTCATGGTGGTTATCAGTTCTCCCACACGCCTCAACCCTCCGGCCATGGTGGTGGCATTGGGCTTCTACTTTCCCCCTCTTGCCAATTCCAACCCCTCATCCTACTCCAATCTCACTCCTCTCTCTCTTTTGAATTCCACTCCATCCGCCTCTTCACTCCACTTCCTCTCCAGGTTGCTGTTATTTATCGCCCTCCTAACAATTCTGTTTCTACCTTTCTCACTGACTTTGACTCATGGCTATCAGTCTTTCTTGACCCCTCCTCCCCCACTCTTATTCTTGGGGACTTTAACATTTATGTCTATATTCCCTCTGATCCTCATGCCTTAAAGCTCCTCTCCCTTACCTCCTCATTCAACCTCCAACTCTGCTCCACTGCCCCCACACACCAGCTTGGCCACTGCCTTGACTTGATATTCTTCTCTAACTGCTTACCCTCAAACTTCTGCAACTCAGTTCTTCCCTTATCTGACCATCACCTTTTACGTCTTAACATTCACCATCCTCCGCCCCAGCCTCGTCCTGTCTCCGCCAACCTATTTAGAAATCTTCATGCTATTGATCCTCTAGCTCTCTCCTCCGCCATCTCTTCACCTCTCTCTTCCACTTTGTCTTCTACATCCGTTAACGATGCAGTAACCTCCTATAATGCTGCACTCTCCTTGGCCCTGGATACCCTTGCTCCGATCACCCCACGCCCTGTGAGGCGTTAGTTACCCTAGCCCTAGCTCACTTCCACTACCCATTCTTTCAGACTTAGAGCAACGTCCCGGGTTCCTGTGCCCGTTCTGCTGAGCGTGTCTGGCTCAAATCCCACTCCTGTGCTGACCTTCTTCACTTCAAATTCATGCTTGTCTCCTTCCAATCTGCCATAGCTCTCGCCAAGCAAGATTACTACGTCCATCTGACCAACTCTCTTTCCTCTGATCCTCACCATCTCTTTAATACTCTCAACTCTCTCCTCAAGGTCCCTCCACCTCCAATCCCTCCCTTCCTTCCTGCCCAAACCCTGGCTGACTACTTCCATGACAAAATCCATAAGATCACCCTCCAATTCCCCCCTACCCCTACCACCCCTCCCCAATCCCAACTCCCCCCCCCCTACCTCTGCTACCCTCTCTTCCTTCCCTGTGATCTCTGACGAGGAAACCAGCCTCCTTCTCTCCTCCTCCAAACTCACAACCTGCTCCTCTGATCCTATCCCCACCCATCTCCTAAGCCCTATATCCTCCACCGTTGTCCCTTCCATCTCTCACATTTTCAACCTTTCGCTCTCCACCGCAACCTTCCCTGCAGAATTTAAGCATGCCGTGGTCACACCCCTCCTCAAGAAACCCTCACTCGATTCCACCTGTCCCTCCAATTATCCACCCATCTCTCTCCTTACCTTCTTCTCTAAACTACTTGAACGTGCGGTCCACCGCTGCTGCCTTGACTTCTTCTTCTCTCATGCCCTCCTAGACCCCTTACAGTCTGGCTTTCATCCCCTACACTCTACTGAAACCGCTCTCACCAAAGTCTCCAGTGACTTGTTCCTAGCAAATCCAACGGTCTCTACTCTGTCCTCATCCTTCTTGACCTCTCTGCTGCTTTTGACACTGTTGATCACAACCTTCTCCTCAACACCTTGTCCTCACTTAGTTTCAGTGGCTCTGTATTATCCTGGTTTTCCTCCTACCTCTCCCATCGATCCTTCAGTGTGTGCTCTGGTGGTTCCTTCTCCTCTGCCACCCCGCTCCCAGTCGGTGTACCCCAAGGCTCCGTCCTGGGACCTCTCCTTTTCTCCCTCTATACCCAGTCCCTTGGCATGCTTATCTCTTCCCATGGCTTTCAGTACCACCTCTATGCTGATGACTCCCAAATCTACCTCTCTACACCTCTAATCTCTCCGGCCATCCAGACCAAGAACTCCGCCTGCCTTTCTGACATTGCTACCTGGATGTCTCACCGCCGCCTTAAACTGAATATGTCCAAGACCGAGCTCCTTATCTTTCCCCCCAAAATCTCCCCCAAAACTCCTCCTCCTCTTCCTCCCCTCTCTGTCTCTGTTGATAATGCTGTTATCCTCCCTGTTTCCTCGGCCCGCAATCTTGGGGTTATCTTTGACTCCTCTCTGTCCTTCTCCACTCATATCCAACTAGTAGCCAAGACCTGCCGTTTCTTTCTGTATAACATTAGCAAAATTCACCCCTTCCTCTCCGAACACACTACTAAGACACTTGTCCACTCTTTAATCACCTCTCGTCTTGACTACTGAAATCTGCTCCTTGCTGGTCTCCCCGCGAACCATCTCTTCCCCCTTCAGTCTATTCAACATTCTGTTGCTCGACTAATCTTCTGCCAGCCTCGCCATTCCCATATTACCCCTCTCTTCAAGTCACTCCACTGGCTCCCTATCCGTTTCCGCATCCAATTCAAGTTTCTCCTCCTGACCTATAAATGTATTCACTCTGCAGCTCCTCAGTATCTTTCATCCCTTATCTCTCCTTACAACCCCTCTAGGGTACTTCGCTCTTCTGACAGACTGCTTCTATCTGTGCCCTTCTCCTATACTGCTAACTCCAGACTTTGCTCCGTTCACCTTGCTGCACCCTTTGCCTGGAACAAGCTACCTGAGTCTATACGCCAGACACCCTCCTTGGCCCTATTCAAGTCCAGGCTAAAAACCCATCTCTTCACCATTGCTTTTAGATCTTGACCCCTGTCTTTGGTCCTGTCTAGACTACAAGCTCCATATTTTGTGTTTTCACTTTGTATTATATGTTAACTGTTACTCTGTGTTTTGTCTTGACTTAACTAGATTGTAAGCTGTGACGAGCAGGGACTGTCTCTTTTATGTCTGTACAGCGCTGCGTACGAATGGTAGCGCTATATAAATGATAAATAGTAGTAGTAGCAGTAGTGACTGCCACCCTGAAAAATATCAGCATTGTTTTTTTTTAAGGAAAAAAAGCACTCATGCAAATCGCTCTGCAATTCTTGTCTTGTTTTTATTTATTCACTCACCATACCTTTCACATGAATACAGCCCTTACAAGCATTAGTGCTTCTCCTATGCTGCTATATATTGGAGTCTCTAAAGGCCTGATTTTGTAACAGAATTTCTATGTAAGAAGTTGAAAAATATGCCAATTTCTAGATTATTATGTAAAGGCAACATAAGCGCCCATGTTCCTTTATAAAATAGGCACCTAGAACCAACCTCAATGGGACACAAATGCCTACATACACATGAACACCTGCTCAAAGGTAACATAAATGTGTGCGTGTACTCAAGTATTTTATAAAATACATAAGTGCACTGCAACTGTGCCTCCACTCCATCAAAACTACACCCCTGGGAATGCCTGTACATGCATCACATACTTTCCATGCATGTACTTTAATGTGCATATGTAGTTGTACAATTTTATATATTTGATCATTTTTGGCATGCAAAGGAGGCTTTACACATGGAAAAGCCTTTATAAATTTTCCTCCTAAAGGAACAAATGTATTCTCGGTATTGTATTTTTGCCTCATAACTTTAAACTTTAATGCTACTAGCAGCATTTTTGCAGGAAGATGTGTGCTGCCAGTAGTACTGCCGCTATCTCAACAAGTTCCTGCTTATAATCATATTACTGATGAACTGAGCAATTTGCCATATCACCCTTTGTACCCTTCCTAAATATATCTGAACCACTCAACCACTGACATAAAAGGCTGCATAATTTGTTTTCTTCCTAGAGCCAACAGATGAGCTCTGGATTGGCTTGAATGACCATAAGACTCAAATGTATTTTGAGTGGATTGATAGGACACCAGTGACTTACACTAAATGGCTGCAGGGAGAGCCATCCCATCGGAACAACAGGCAAGAAGATTGTGTGGCAATGGCAGGAAAGGTAATGCATCTCTCTTGGGGAAATTTACTGCTCCGGAGAAATTCAAATCTATGTATTTGAGTTCAGGAATAATTTATGTGCCTTTTTCAAAAGGGGTTCAATTGAATATGAATTTTAATCAAAGAGATCACTAGGCCAGTGTCCAGTGATATAGGATTCATTATTCCCTGACCTGAAACATTCTTATGTGTACCTCAACAGTTCTATGAAAGCAGATTATGAGAACTTGTAGCTAATAATAGTGAAATCACTTTGGTCTGCCAGAGTGAACCACGTGGATTAATGTTATTTACTATTTCATGTTTTTCTGTATTTTTATCTCCCTTCTGTAAAGGGCTGGCCAAAAACACATTTGAAAAACCTAAAGTGTAAGGAAGCAGCTGTAAATCTGGAAGTAGGCTTCCCTATATGAAATGGGAAATGCACGTGTAGATTTTTGACATGCCTAGACCACACCCAGATACTGTATGTCCCCTTGCAATTTCTAAGTAGTAAGGACATTCACGTGTAAATTGCCATTTACATGTGGATGCAATTTCCTTATGTAAATGCCAGACTTTACACCTGGAAATTGCAAATAAGGCTTCTAAAATATAATCCCCTAAATGTCTCTAAATTATATAGAATACAGACATGTGACTTTGGTAGCAACTGTAAAACAATTTGTATAGCTCTTTTTTTGTACTTTAACATTAATATCATTACTTGCTAAATTTTAGGAAGATTGATCAAAAAAAGTTACATTAATGCACTGTGCTTTGATACTTTCCTGCTTTGTTGTTGCTGTTAAGTACTGTTGAGTTGATGACAATTGTCGTGACCCCCTGCCTGGGCCGGTGGCTCACAGGCAAAGGGTTGCCATATTTGTCCTTAAATAAAGCTATTTAAGTCTCCAGCAAGGAATCCTGGGACTTGTAGTTCTTTTCATTAAAGACAAAGTAGTGTGTGACCACTGGGGTTGTTTAAGGCAAAAACAAGAAATTTATTTTTGGGTTCTTTCCACGCATTAAATTCAATGATAACACAGGCAAAAGGATTATTCTCCAAAACAGAAAACCTTACAGGAACAAAAGTACACGTGAAGTCAAAGAACTGCAATACTTCTTTAAACACGGCAGCTGTTCTCAGTACACATCTCAGCACCTGTGTTACAGCTTCTTTTCATTCAAACAGCATAGGTAAATTCTGGTCATTTTTCAACAACGCTGCTTTAATTCAAATTCTGTTCTTAGCAAAGTTCTTTAGCTAAAAGAAGGTCTTAGCACTTTCCTGGCTAAGTAAACATTGCTCTTCAAAAGGTCTTTTTACAGTCCTTCCTAGCAGCTTTCAATTTCCCTCATGCATAAAGAACAATCCATCGGTGATTCGTCATACACTGAATCTGACTCAAGAGTGTCAATTCTGCAAATTGCTTATCTCTTTTTCAGGATTTTCAATAATGTTTTCCAACTTACTATTCTGTAGAAACTTCAAAAGTCCTTTCCAGAACTGCTCTCCCTGGTAAGCATTGGCTGTATCAGGAGCGTGAGGCTTCTTTCCCTGGAGCAAAAGCTTAACTGCTTCACCTGTGTTCAGCACTACGTCTCTGCCTTTGGCTGGGTCTTGGTTACGTTCATTTGTAACAACTTTCACCCCCCTTCTGGCAGCTTGGGTTTTCTGAACTGTCTCTTGCACACACTGCACTGCACTTTGTTCCAGTTCTTCTGCAACCTCTCCAGCTATACATCGGCTGGTCTCTGGCTCAAGCATACCTTTCACATAAGGATTGCTTCCTTTGCTGTTGGAACTGCTTCTCCCACGTGGAGTTAAGCTTCCCCCATCTCCTTGCTCCTTCCTGTAGCTGCTCCTCTCTCCTTCCTTCGTCCTTCCTCTTGCTGTCTCGCTCTGCACTGAAGCAGGTTTAAAAAGCTGCTTCCCAGCTACCACACCCTTATCTCTGCACAGGTGGTTGTCATTAGAGTCCAAGCCTGCACTCACGTTGGGGCTTGGGCGTGGCTTAGCCTCAGCAAGTGCCTGTTTCTTTTGCTTGGCTGTAGCTTTAGCCCTCTGAAAAGCTTGCCTGTCTCTTGTCTTAAAGACATAGTCACCACTTTCCTGTGTTTCCATAGGGTCATCACAGCTCTCATTGTCACACATTCCCCCTCTTAAGATATTACGGGCTGGCTGAACACTATCTGCACAGCTTGTAATTCTGGATAGGGCATCCGCTTTTTGGTGCATCTTTCCTGCTCGGTGTTCGATACGGAAATCGAAGGCCTGTAGGGCCATGTACCAACGAGTTAATCTGGCGTTGTGGTCCTTCATTTGATTGAGCCACTTCAACGGGGCGTGGTCAGTGACCAGCAAAAATTTCCTTCCTGCAAGATAAAATTTTAGAGTGTCCACCGCCCACTTTATCGCCAGGCATTCTCTTTCTATGGTGGAGTAGTTTTTCTCCGCTGGGGACAGTTTTCGGCTAAGAAACATAACCGGATGTTCCGTATCTTCATATTTTTGGGATAACACTGCACCTAGCCCTGTCTTGGACGCATCCGTTTGCACAATGAATGGATATCTAAAGTCCACTCCTCTCAACACCGGTGCGGCACAAAGCTTCTCTTTTAATCCACTAAAAGCTTTGTCAGCTTCTACGGTCCACTTTAATTGGTTGGGCGCATTTTTCCTCAGCATATCCGTCAGTGATGCACTTTTCTCAGCAAAGTGTGGGATAAAATGCTGATAGTATCCTACTAAACCCAGGAAACTGCGTAGCTGTTTTTTGTTAGTGGGTCTAGGGAAAGCTTCCACACTTTCTATCTTGTTTACCAGAGGTTTCACTATACCACACCCTACCAGAAGGCCAAGGTACTTCACCTCTTGTCTGGCAAACATGCATTTCGCAGGATTTAAGGTTAAGCCTGCATCTCTCATTGCCTGTAGGACTGCCTCTATCCTTGGCAAATGTTGATCCCATCGAGTGCTATGTATTACTATGTCATCCATATAGGCAACAGCGTACTCCTGGTGCGGACGCAGCACCAGGTCTACCAGCCTCTGACATGTGGCAGCTGCCCCATGCAATCCGAATGGCATTCTGCTAAACTGAAACAGTCCCACAGGTGTACTAAATGCTATCTTTTGACGGGACTCTTGCGTCAGGGGTATCTGCCAGTACCCTTTCGTCATATCTAAAGTGGTAAGGTATCTGGCTTGCCCCAACCGGTCTAATAGTTCCTCTATATGAGGCATTGGGTAGGCATCACATTTTGAGATTGCATTGACTTGCCTAAAATCTATGCAAAACCACAGTGTTCCGTCTGGCTTAGGTACCAGTATGATGGGACTGTTCCACGGGCTTTTCAATTCTTCGGTTATCCCTAAGTCCAGCATCTCTTGAACTTGACTAACGACTTCTTGTTTTTTAGCTTCCGGCAGTCTATAAGGTCGCTGCCTTACCACTTCTCTGGGCGGCGTTATAATCTCATGGACTACAATCTGGGTTTCACCTGGCACGGGGGTCAAGACATCTGTGAACTTTGCTAATAGTTGGACCAGCTCCTGTCTCTGTGAACATGAAAGTCCTTTGCCCATCCTAGGCTCTGATTTTGTCTTGCAATCGGACAATTGTGGTCCCAGATCATCTTCCACTTTTTCTTCGAAAGTGGCTGCCAACCCGTGTAGGGCTGCACCTCCCGTGGATCCAAATCCTTGGGTTCCTCGTGCCGTGGTGGACAGCATAGACACCTCTTCAAGAGGAGGAAAACCCACCCTCTCACAGATTAGTTGGGCCACACGATCCCCCACACTTATCTTGAAATCCTCCTTCCCGAAATTAAAAAGCAATATCTTCACGGTTCCCCTAAAATTGGGGTCAATGACCCCTGCTCCTACGTCAAGGAAATGCTTCACCGCCAGCCCAGAGCGGGGTGCTATACGCCCATAGCAACCTATCGGCATTTCCATCTGGAGTGCTGTGTTCACCAGGGCCTTCCCCTGTTTCGGGACTATTATATCTTCGGCACTATATAGATCATAGCCGGCTGCTTGGGAGGAAGCTCTTTTTGGACTTCGGGCATTAGGATTCATTTTACAATATCTTAACATGAATCGGGGCTTGTTTGCCGTCTCTCCTTTCTGAGGGTGCAACTCCCGGCCCGTATCCCTTGGCTTTCTGAACAATGGACTGTGAACAGCGGTTACCTTAGTTACTGCCCTCCCTAGGGGTCCTGACTGGCCCTTCGTGGAAATCATACCTTCTGCTGACTGTAAACCCTGTTTTAAACCCTTCCGGAATTGTGGCCAGTCCCTCTCCAATACCAAGTCATGTGGCAATCTGGGTACAGCGGCTACGGGGATTTCCTTTTCCACTACTAACCCTTTCACTAAAACTTTATATATAGGGTAAGAGGATGCTGACCTGTGAATGCACCTTATCTTTACAGATCCATCTGATTTGATTGGGACTGCCCCATTCTGGGATTCAATTTGTTGCCAAAGCTTTCTGGATATCATGCTTTGATCCGATCCAGAGTCCAGTAAAGCCTCTGCAACAACACCCTGTACTCTAACAGATATAAGAAAACCCTCTCTGATTTCTTTCGTGTCTGCAGTTATCAGTGCTGTTTTCGCTTTACAATTTCTCAGTAAATGACTCTCACTACCACATTTAAAGCATTTTCGTTTTACATAATTGCTCTTTAACATAGGCATGCACACTTTTGCACCATCATCCTTTGGCCTTCCCTTCCTTTCTGATAATGCTTGAATTGCCAATCAGGAAGCACTGCCTTTCTCTTGAGCAGCCACTTCGGCCTCCATGAAACACTCTGTAAGCAATGTCGCTTCTTGTGTGTTTTGGCAATTTTGTAATATCAGGAAGGTACGCACTTCTTGCGGGACTGCGGCCATATACTGTTCCAATACAATACTGTCAATTATAGAGTCTATTGGCTTTCCCTCTGGTACTAACCATTTTAACACCAGACTCTTAACTCTCTGGCATAACGCTCTTGGTGTTTCGCCAGGCCTCAATTTTGTGCTCCTCAGCAGACAGTGATACACCAAGGGAGTTAGTCCTAACCTGTCCCTAATGGCTTTTTTAAATTCTTCATAATTGTTTGCGAGTGCCGCAGGCATGGCTCGGTACGCTGCCAAGGCCTCACCCATGAGGGAGGTAGCCAAGCGTACGGCCCATTGGTCTTTTGGCCACCCAATTATGTGGGCTACTCTGTCAAATGCTTCCAAAATATCGTCTATATCATCCTTATCAGACAACTGTCCAAAGTTAAATGTCCCACTAGTGTGTAGTCCTAGTGTACGTGAATGAAACAGTTCTGTAGAACCTGGTGGGGGCATAGCTGGATCAGGCTCCTTCTTCGCTATCCATGTCTCCATCATTTCTAAGAGCGGTTGCTGCTGGGCCTGCATTCGCACTGCTGCTTGCTCCTGCGCTTGCAAAGACATTTCTCTTTGTTTTTCGAACTGGCCCGCCATCCATCGAAGCGTCTCCTGGAAATCCATGGTCCTCTTTATTCTGTGAAGAGAAGAAAAAGAAAGGAACACCATCCAAGTGCGGTATCACAATACCCAGTGCACTACTCCTTTGTGACCTTTTCCCTTTTCCAGGCTAGATCGCTACACCCTGTCTAGTATCCATAAATAACCCAAGTCAGGTACGGGTTACCTGATACCGGTGTAGCTTCAGGCTTCTCACAAAGGATAGGTGTCTGCACTCTTCCTGATTACTCGGCTTTAGTTCTACGTGCTCCTCTGCACAGCTCTGCAGCGAATTTAATTCCTGTACTGATTCCTGATACTTGGAAATCCTCAGCGCATGCGTAGATCCAAGAAATCCGAACTACTACGCCACTTGTCGTGACCCCCTGCCTGGGCCGGTGGCTCACAGGCAAAGGGCTGCCATATTTGTCCTTAAATAAAGCTATTTAAGTCTCCAGCAAGGAATCCTGGGACTTGTAGTTCTTTTCATTAAAGACAAAGTAGTGTGTGACCACTGGGGTTGTTTAAGGCAAAAACAAGAATTTTATTTTTGGGTTCCTTCCACGCATTAAATTCAATGATAACGCAGGCAAAAGGATTATTCTCCAAAACAGAAAACCTTACAGGAACAAAAGTACACGTGAAGTCAAAGAACTGCAATACTTCTTTAAACACGGCAGCTGTTCTCAGTACACATCTCAGCACCTGTGTTACAGCTTCTTTTCATTCAAACAGCATAGGTAAATTCTGGTCATTTTTCAACAACGCTGCTTTAATTCAAATTCTGTTCTTAGCAAAGTTCTTTAGCTAAAAGAAGGTCTTAGCACTTTCCTGGCTAAGTAAAAAATGCTCTTCAAAAGGTCTTTTTACAGTCCTTCCTAGCAGCTTTCAATTTCCCTCATGCATAAAGAACAATCCATCGGTGATTCGTCATACACTGAATCTGACTCAAGAGTGTCAATTTGTATGCCTTCCTGTTCTGCAAATTGCTTATCTCTTTTTCAGGATTTTCAATAATGTTTTCCAACTTACTATTCTGTAGAAACTTCAAAAGTCCTTTCCAGAACTGCTCTCCCTGGTAAGCATTGGCTGTATCAGGAGCGTGGGGCTCCTTTCCCTGGAGCAAAAGCTTAACTGCTTCACCTGTGTTCAGCACTACGTCTCTGCCTTTGGCTGGGTCTTGGTTACATTCGTTTGTAACAGCTTTCACCCACCTTCTGGCAGCTTGGGTTTTCTGAACTGTCTCTTGCACACACTGCACTGCACTTTGTTCCAGTTCTTCAGCAACCTCCCCAGCTATACATCGGCTGGTCTCTGGCTCAAGCGTACCTTTCACATAAGGATTGCTTCCTTTGCTGTTGGAACTGCTTCTTCCACATGGAATTAAACTTCCCCCATCTCCTTGCTCCTTCCTGTTGCTGCTCCTCTCTCCTTCCTTCGTCCTTCCTCTTGCTGTCTCGCTCTGCACTGAAGCAGGTTTAAAAAGCTGCTTCTTAACTACCACACCCTTATCTCTGCACAGGTGTTTGTCATTAGAGTCCAAGCCTGCACTCACGTTGGGGCTTGGGCGTGGCTTAGCCTCAGCAAGTACGTGTTTCTTTTGCTTGGCTGTAGCTTTAGCCCTCTGAAAAGCTTGCCTGTCTCTTGTCTTAAAGACATAGTCACCACTTTCCTGTGTTTCCATAGGGTCATCACAGCTCTCATTGTCACACAATTCATGTCGATCCAGTGGATAGTTGTCCTAAACTGTGTTCGGTCTTCAGTCAGGTGGCTAATTGTTAATATAGCGACATCCATAGTTGCTGTTATTGTATCGATCATTCCTACTTTACATAGTAAGATAGTAAAATAGTAAATGACGGCAGATAAAGACCAGCATGGTCCATCTAGTCTGCCCAGTAAGATGGCAAGAGTAGGTGCACTTGCCGCTCTGTGCAGGCCACCCCTCCCCATGTCTTTGTTTAGGGATGAACCCACTGCTCCATGTAGGACACTCCTATTTGTTTAGAAATTAGATGGTTCAGTTTATTTTGATTTTATCCAGTTGCTATAAAGGGATCCACTGTGTCTATCCCATGCCATTTTGAATTCCGTCACTGTGTTTGCCCCCACCACTTCCATCGGGAGGGCATTCCAAGCATCCTCACCACCCTTTCAGTGAAAAAGTATTTCCTGACATTGCCTTTCAATTTACCACCTTGCAGCTTCATGTTATGTCCTCTAGTTTTACAGCTTCCCCGTCTTTGGAAGAGGTTTGTTTGTTTGTTATTTCTCTTTAAGTATTTAAAGGGCTGAATCATATCTCCCCTATCCCTCCTCTCCTCCAATGTGTACATATTTAGGTCTTCAAGTCTCTTCTCATAAGGCTTCTGACGCAGGCTCTAAATCATTTTGGTCGCCTTCCTCTGAACAGTTTCCAGTCTTTTTACATCCTTTGCAAGATATGGTCTCCAAAACTGAACATAGTGACTTGTACAGTGGCATAAGTACCTCTTCCTTTCTGCTGGTAATTCCTCTTTGTATGCATCCCAACATCCTCCTGGCTTTTGCCACCGCCTTGTCGCACTGTTTTGCCAACTTGAGATCTTCAGAAATAATCACACCAAGGTGTTTCTCCTGATCCGTGCACACCAACCTCTCGCCCCCCTATCGCATACATTTCCCTTGGCTTTCTGCTACCCAAGTGCATGACACTGCACTTCTTCACATTAAATCTTAATTGCCAAGCATTACACCGTTCTTCCAGCTTTTGTGATCTTTCCTCATGTTAACCACTCCCTCGGGGGGGTCCACTCTGTTGCAAATTTTTGTGTCATCTGCAAAAAGACAGACTTTTCCATTCAGTCCTTCAGCAATATCACTCACAAATACATTGAACAGTACTGGGCCCAGGACCGAACCCTGGGGCACCCCGCTAATCACCTTCCTTTCATCCGAGTGAGCTCCATTTACCATCACCTTCTGTCATCTGTCAGTCAAGCAATTTCTGATCCAGTTTACCACCTTGGGACCCATCGCCAAACTACTGAGTTTATTGATAAACCTCCTATGAGGAACAGTATCAAAGGCTTTGCTGAAATCCAGGTAGATGACATCCATCGCATGCCCCTGATCTAGCTCTCTGGTCACCCAGTCAAAGAACTCAATCAGATTTGTTTGGCAAGATCGTCCTTCGGTAAAACCATGTTGCCTCGGATCTTGCAACCTATTGGTTTTGAGAAAGTCCACTATTCGCTCTTTCAGGAGCACCTCCATTACTTTTCCCACCACCGAGGTAAGGCTCACGGGCCTGTAGTTTGTCACTTCTTCCTTGTCACCAATTTTGTGAAGAGGTTCCACATCAGCCATTCTCCAGTCCTGAGGAACTTCTCCTATTTCCAAGGATCTGTTGAAAACATCCTTTAACGGCCCTGCAAGAACCTCTCTGAGCTCTTTCAGTATCCGGGAATGTATCCCATCCGGTCCCATGGCCTTGTCCAGTTTCAGTTTTGCAAGTTATTTATATTTATTTATTTACATTCTCTTATATACTGTGCTATTCTGCATCAGTGTGGTTTACATTGAACAAACTGAAATTACATTGAACAGGGCATTATAACTTGGAGATAACTATTTTACAGGGAACATGGGCTATGGAGGGTTAAGTGGCTTGCCCAAGACCACAAGGAGTACCTGTGGGACTAGAAACCCCAGTCCTTCCGGCCCAAGGTTGCTGTCCTCTAGTGGGATTTGAACTCCTGACCTTCTGGCCTGAAGTACCTTGCCCCAACCACTAGGCCACTCCTCCACATCATTTTCTGTGAATGGTGTGGTATCTACTTCATTCCCATTTTTATTTTTGGGAGTCACAGGTGGTCCTTCTCCAGGATTTTCTTTAGTAAAAACAGAGCAGAAGTATTTGTTTAGCAATTTCGTTTTTCAATGTCACTTTCCAGAAGTCCTTTACTTTAGCTGATACAGTCAATCTCAAAGTGGGAAATTAAAGCCTAGAGTAACCAATGTGCGCTCTCATATTAATTTGCACTAACTCCTTTAGAAGGTCATTTTAGAAGCCTCTATATATGGAAACAGTAGCATTTACTTGAACAGAGATTTTAGAAAAGTCGCTATTTACAGTACATGTGTAGATACCTGGGATATATTATGGGGGTCATTTTAGAAGTCCTATTCATTAGTTGGATGTCCGAAAACGGACACCCTTTTCTCTTTGTGGCAGCCATTTTGAAGCAGCTCCTGCTCTTCTTTGCAGCTGCTTATGGCCTCAGCGCACTCGTCTGCAGCATCCATTTTACACAGCTCCTGTTCCCCTCCACAGCTGCCCCAGGCCTCCGGGGGACATTTCCTTGTGTTTGAGCTTGTTTTATTCAGCAGACAGAGCTCCTCTCTGTGGTGTACACTTTCAATAGCTCTGGTTCTCCTCCGCAGCTGCTCGCAGCCTCTGGGAGACATTTCCTTGTGTTTGAGCTTGTTTTTCAGTGGCAGCAGCTGCTCTCTAATGATACCTTCATCCTTGCCATGCTGTTTGGCATGCAGCCACAAACACAGGTATCTAATGGATCGGCTTTGTGCTACATTCTTTGCGGATCCCGGTGAGACCTCCAAATCAGGGCACAAACCCACGGACAGTGAACGGAGAACCCAGGAAGCACACAATCAGACTATTCATCTTCTCCTTCAGTGCCTGCGGCTTCCATAATTACAGCTCCTGCACCCCATGTTGTGGAGGCTCCTTCCTCACCCCTTCTATTGCCTCAGCATTTGGGGATGGAGGGTTCATCCCAGGCAGTCTCTGATCCGTAGTCTGATCAATTTATGATAGTCTTCAGGAAAGCCTGGGATCTTTGGAGGAGTGAACCTCTGGGATCTTTGGAGGAGTGAACACGTGTTGCGGCTTCGCTCTAAGAAGGGCCCACCACTGACATGCCATCCTCCTCCTGTAAGTGGCCAGAGACAAGGGTCTGTCTAAGGGTTTCTGCTGCCCAAAGTAGAAGTCCCGGCCGTGCCCTCCCCCTCCTGCTGCTGCTGATTCCACTGAAGCACATGGCCTGCCGAGCACATGGCCGCTGAAGCACATGGCCTGCTGAGCCTAGCCTCCCGCTGTCAGAATCAACGGAGGTGGGGGGGGGGGGGCGCGGCATTGTGGCTCAGCATGGGGGAAGGGCGGTGCAGCTGGGCGCGGGGGGGAGGCAGGCCACATGTGCTGAAGCACATGGCCTGCTGCCCACAGAAGTCTGCCACCCTAGGCATCTACTAGCCTGCCTAGTGGATGGCCCCGCCCTGCTGGAGACCCTTGCATCCAGGGACAAAGAGCACTTGTCTAAAATAGTCTCTTGGGCCTTGGGGGACTGTGATTCTCCACTTGAGAATGACCCTGATCGCCTTTCTGTGGATGACAGCCCAGACAGCACTTCCGATCGTGAAGATGGGGAATGGTCCTCTCCGGAAGATCTAGGTAAGAATTTTGATGATACTCAGGGTGTCTGACTGTTTCATAAAGAGGAGCTACCGGTCCTGATTTCTAAAATCATTGAGGCCCTTTGGATCTCTGATACTCCGGACCAGATACCCATCCAGAACAAGTCTCAGGCAAATCCTATCCTTGCAGGCATACGGAAACCCTCTAAGGCCTTCCAGTTCCCTTTGGATCTTCAACAAGTGGTATCCCTCGAATGATACTCCCTGGATGTGTCCCAAAATGCTTGGGACACTATTACATCTGGTCACCTATGGACCTCGATAAATGGCTTAGATTCCCAAACATACTACCATACCTGTAGAAGGTGGAACAGCTCTTTGGGATCAGCTTGACTGCAAGGTTGAGGGTCTCTTGAAAACGGCTTTTTCCTCTTCCTCCTTTGTGCTCCAGGCCTCCATTTGTGGAGGGTTGGCAGCTTGAGTTGTCCTATGATGGATTCAGCTATTGCCTGAAGACCCGGTTTTAGCACACCTAGAATCAGTCACAGCTTTTTAGGCTGACGCCTTCTATGACCTTCTGTGGATGGCAGCTTGTTTAGTGGCAGCCGCCACAGTAGCATGCTGTCGACTCTGGCTTCGTTATTGGTCCACAGATACGGTCTCTAAAGCCTGCCTCACAAAACTCCCCTTCAAGGGCAAGCTTCTCTTCAAAGAGGACCTTGAGAAACTAGTTAAGGACTTGCGAGAAGTTAAGGCACATGTTTGCCTGAGGACAAACCCAAATCGTCTTGACACTGTTCGGGGTCTGGTACATCCTTCTTCTCCTCCTCGTCTCAATCTTGCTTCCGAGATTTGAGGCATAATAGATCCAGCAAGCACTCTTCCTCCTCCTCTTTGAGCAGACCTGGACCCAAGTCACAGCCCTTTCAAGGATTCCATCAGTCTAAGGACGACTACTCTACCTCGGCCACATTTTCCAGGTCCAACTGCTCCTGCGGCTGGCGCCTTCAAGTCCCACTCTGGGATGCCACTAGTGTGCGGATGTCTGACCCTTTTCTCCCACAAGTGGGCCTGTTTAACTACCAATCAGTGGATCTTAAGCATCATCCATCAGGGATACGTCCTCGAATGCGCCAAGCTCATTAAGGAAGCCTTCCTGGCCTCCCTTTGCGGATCTCCTCAAAAATGGGTGGCTGTGCATGTGACGATTCAGCACCTGTTTCAGCTTCAGGCCATTTGTCCAGTCCTGCCTTCTGAGAGAGTGTCTGGCCGATACTCCATTTATTTATTTATTTAACATTTTTTATATGCCATTTTTCTGCAATTCAAAATGGTTTACAAGGAACAAAAGGTAACAGTGTGTTCACAGCTGTCGTTCCCAAGAAGGATGGATCCTGGCACCCTATCCCAGATCTCAAGGGTATAAATCACTCCTTTTGCATGCCTTGTTTCTGCACGGAAACACTTCAGTCCATCATACAAGCAGTGAGAAAGGGAGAATTCCTAGAGTCTCTAGATCTCGCCGAGACCTTCTTCCATATTCCCATCTGCGAAGATCAGCAGCACTTTCTGCAATTCGCCATTCTAGGCGAGCATTATCAGTTCTGTGCCCTGCCCGCTGGTCTATAGTATCTCATGAGTACGACATTGAGCTCTAACATCCATGCCTGCTTTGCCACAGTCTTCGGTCGAGGCTCTGCCCGACCAACATGCTCCAAGGAGTCCCTCTAGAGACCGCCCGCTGGATTGTAGTGATGACCGATGCCAGCCTAACAAGCTGGTAATCGCATTGCCTGAACTGGATGACACAAGACTCCTGGAACTCTCGGGAGACTGTGTGGACCATCAACCATCTCGAGGCCCAAGAAGTGCATCTTGCCCTTCTGGTTTTCCTCCTACACCTCTGCAATCAGGCGGTTCTCATCCTCTGCAACAATGTCATGACAGTGTCCTATCTCAGCAGACAAGGAGGCACCAAATGTCCAGGAATGTCCAAGGAGATGGCTCTTCTCTTTGCCTTGGTGGAGAAGTACCTGCGGATAATGTCGGCTCAGCACATTGTGGGCATCAACAATGTATAGGCCAGCTTCCTCAGTTGCCATTCTCTGGACCCTGATGAATAGAAACTTGCACCCTGGGAGTTCCATCGGTTAGTCCGCCGCTGGGGCCAACTGAGTGTTGATCTGATGGCCACCTCATCAAAGGACAAAGTGCAGTCTTCTTCGGTTGTCAGAGGGAACCCAGATCCCAAGATCTGGATGCTATAGACCAGCCTTGGCCGGTGGATACACTACTCTTCCTGTTCTCTTCCTGGACGATGATCAGTCAGGCTTTCCACCAAATCGAGTCAAACCTGGGAATGATGGTTCTCGTGGCTCCCAACTGTCCTTGCTGCCCATAGTATGCCAACCTCGTGCATCTGCCCTTCCCATGGCCCTCGGCTCGCGCCGTGGCCTCCTGAGGCAGGGGCCTGTCTGGATGGATGATCCAGCTCCCTACTCACTTACGGCCTAGCTCTTGAAAGGCATCAGCTAGTGCCCAAGGGCTATTCAAAATGGGTCATAGATACCCTCCTAAAGGCCTGCCAGCTGTCTACCTTTTTAGCCTACACCCGGGTCTGGTGCCTCTTCAAGGTCTAGTGCTCACAACAAGAACTTTCACCATAGCAAGTGCAGATTCCTGATGTTCTCACCTACTTGCAGGATGGATATGACAAAGGCCTAGCCTTGAACTCCCAATGAGTGCAGGTGGCTGCCATCACCTGTTTCCGTGAGCCCATAGCGAGATGCTCCATTGCTTCGCATATTGACGTCAGCCGCTTGCTCCGCAGTCTAATCCTTGCACCCTCTGCTGCAACCGATAGTTCCTCAGTGGGATCTTTCTCTCATGCTGAAAAGCCTCATGAAGCCTCTCTGTGAGACCCTCAGTGAGGTACCCCTTGAGCACATTCACTGGCTCTTCTATCAGATCCATATGTAGCTCAGTGCACTTGTGCAATGCCAACAAGGGAGGCCCAGATTACAATATTTTACTACTAAATGCTCTCGATACAGGGTCTTCCCCTTTTGAAGCCCTGTTCTAGCCAGCTGTTCCACAGCTCCTTTTCTGTATTCAACTCCTACCCTCCATCCCCAGGATGCCTGAGGTCCTGAGGAATAGCATGGCTCGTTCTAGACTTGCAACATGCTAGGACTCCCTCCGGGCATCTGAGCTTGGGAGTCCCCATATGTGAAGACTTATTCCTGCTTGTTCCTAGAGATAGCACAGTTACTTACCTGTAACAGGTGATCTCTGGGAACAACAGGAATAAGTCTTCACAACCCACCCACCTCCCCTAGGAGTTGCATTTCTCTATCTCTATCTTTCCCTTCCTTGCTCTCTCTCTCTCTTTGTCTCAGCTTTAAAACTTAACTGAGGAGAGGCAGTTGGGAAGGTGGGAAGGCAGCACGCAGGTGTGTTGGGATGCTTCCAAAAGCTTTCTGATTGGACGCTGGGAAGCATTCCCATGCAGACTCCGTCGGTACTGACGTACCCATATGTGAAGACTTATTCCTGCTGTTCCCAGAGATCACCTGTTACAGGTAAGTAACTGTGCTTTACTTGCAACAAAAAAGTTTATATTGAGACACACCTACACTGAAGCATTGTTGGTGGGTCGCTTTGTGAAATCCAACAGATACACTTGTACTTATCCAGAAATACACATGTAGATGCCACTGCTTACATATGTAGAGCCCCAAATGGTACAGCTCTTCTTCTACATGAGTAGGTTTTTAAAGTGGATGCTCTATCTGTATGTACTGGCAAACACCCATGCACTCCTGCCCATCCTTCTTCCAGACCTGGATGCTCCAGTTTCCACATATAGTCCCAGTGCAAAACACATGTCATTTCACTCACGTCCCACTTTATGAGACCTAGTTACTAATGACGTCTGTCAAGAATGTCAGTGCTCACTAATGGAGTAGCACACATTGGTAACTCTAGCTGTAAATGCTGTCAGCTACATGTCTCAGGGCATTGTATTAATAGGTAGAGGATTTATGTTTTGATCCCTCATCCTCTGCAGATGGGCGAGTCTGGGTTTTCTGCAGAGCTGAAGTACTCAGGCCTGGGAATGGTCTCTTGGGAGGAGGGAGCAATAAAGGCTACTCAGACTTTAAAAATAGGAAAGTAACCTTAGGAGGTATGAACAACTGGATGTTGACCTCTTCTAAATAAAAATGTCAATAATCTTAGCTCTTTTTCACTACATACTATGTCATGGTTGACTTTCAGAAATATTGTAGTTGCCCAATAACCAGTCCATGTTGTCTTTTCTATCATTTTTATGGTAAAAAAAATGTCATCACAGTATAGTCTTAAGAACCAATATTAGTATTGCTTAGCATACTCTAAATGTGATATACTGCATATAAAGTCCAGCACCACTGCATAATTAAAGTAAAATGGCTACCTGTAACACAAAAATAATATAATATGCTGTATGCTAAATTTCCAGGATGGTTACTGGGCAGATAACATGTGTGAGAAGAAACTTGGGTATATCTGTAAAAAGAAATCTTTACAACTAGCAACAGGAGAAATGGACGTTGAGCCTGGGTGCAAGAAAGTAAGTAGAAAATAACTGTCACTGAAATTATAAGTAAAATTACCTATAGTATTTACAGGACTCCCCTATAGAGTCCTTCATCTCTCAAGATGCTCACAATACCAGCTGGAGAAACAGTTCTGCCGCCTGACTTGCAAACTTGCATAATTAAAAATAGAAAAAAGAAAAACAGTAAGAAGGGAAAATGGGGAGAAATCTTGGTAAGTAAATCAGAAATAGAGAAGAAGAATTAATAAAGCAAACATAAAATGGAATTAGTGGGAGGATGCAAATATATAAAAAACATATAAAAGAGCTTATAAGAGGGAAAGAGGAAAGAGAGAATGATGAGGAGTAGAGAAAAGAAGAAAGAATAAACAGAGAAATAGGAGGATACCAAACTGTAGGCGGACTTTTGCCCACTTCTTATTGCTGAGCTTACTGTATATGCCGTTGCATTATGGTATTTTGTAGTCCCTGGGCCCGATATCTAGTTAACAGCACGCACTAACTGTATAAATGCCAGTGAGAGGGCTATTCAGCAGCACTATCTGTAAAGTGCCTCTGAGTATCTTCTCTGCATTGTCCAGATAGTACAGGGTCAGTCTGTGGATGGGACAAGGGAGGTCCCCAGTATTATTTGATTAGTGGTGATTTTCAGTCCACTAACCAGATAGCAAAGGCATAAGATTTGCAACAAAAGAGGCAGCAATAAGAGAGACGTGCCAGTCCACACAACCAAAGCAATAAAATGACCAGAAGAAATAAAACTCAATTATACAAATCATCAATTTAATATCAAAGACAATTTCTAAAGTCCAATAAGATCACATATTAAAACCCAGCAGGATCATGTAAGAGAACCTGCATCAGGGATCTTAACTGAAAAATAAACAAAACACTCAGTAAACATAATTATTTACATCCTACAATTCCAATCATATATTTAATCAAAAATGTAAATGCAGAATGGAACTCCAAAACTCCTCCTCTTAAAAGACCTGCTAGTTCAATAATAACTCAGAAATGAAATTAATATATTATTTTACCCAATTTTCTACAAATTATATTTCTTAACACTTAAATACTAACTTAACATGTCATACCATAGAAACATAGAAACATGTCAGCAGAAAAAGACCATATGGCCTATCTAGTCTGCCCTTCCATATCCTTTAGAGATCTTCTGTGTATCTCCCATGCTTGCTTCAATTCAGATACTGTCCTTGTCTCTACTACATCCATGCAGCTGCCACTCTTTCCCTAAAGAAATATTTCTGTATATTACTCCTGAGTCTATTCCCTTTCACCCTCATCCTATGTCCCCTCATTGCAGAACTTACTTTCAATCGAAAGAGGCTCTCCTCTTGTGCATTTATACCAGGGAGGTATTTAAACATTTCTATCATATCTCCTCTATCCCACCTTTCCTTTAACATATACATATTAAGATCTTTAACTCTGTTCCCATATGCTTTATAACAAAGACCACTAACCATTTTAGTAGCCACCCTCTACACCAACTCCATCCTGCTTATATCCTTTTGAAGGTGTGGTCTCCAGAATTACTACTACTACTACTACTATTTAGCACTTCTAGAGCGCCACGCACGCAGCGCTGTACAGTTAACCTACAAGAGGTAGTCAGCATACATGAGACAGTCCCTGCCCATAGAGTCATGCTCATCGGAGCTTGCAATCTAGTTAGAATAGTACATTAGTTAAAACAGTGGAGAGCATCAATCGGTTCTACGCAAGCATTAATCTGTTCTACGATGAGGTACAGTTTTGTCTGTAGTTGGTTGGAGGTTGGGGTGAGAGGAGGAAAGAGTCAGGATCTGAGTGCAATAGTGAAGAGGTGGGTCTTCAGCTTGGACTTGAGGAAAGAGTTAGGATCTGAATGCAACGGTGAAGAGGTGGGTCTTCAGCCTGGACTTGAAGAGGGCCAGGGAGGGTGCCTGGCGCACAGATGCAGGTAGGCTGTTCCAGGCGTGAGGTGCAGCAAGGTGAAAGGAACGCAGTCGGGAGTTCGCGGTGTGGGTGAAAGGCATTGATAGAAGTAATTTGTTAGCGGAACGCAAATTTCGAGAGGGGATGTAGGGAGAGATAAGAGATGAGAGGTATTGAGGGGCCATAGAGTGAATGCACTTATAGGTCAGCAGGAGAAGCTTGAACTGGATGCGGAGCCGGACAGGGAGCCAGTGGAGTGATTTGAAAAGAGGAGTAATATGGGCATGGCGAGGCTGGCAGAAGATTAGTCGAGCAGCGTGATTTTGTATAGATTGAAGGGGAAGGAGGTGGCTCACGGGAAGACCAGCAAGCAGTAGGTTGCAGTAATCGAGGCGGGAGGAGATTAAGGAGTGGATAAGTGTTTTGGTGGTGTGCTCAGAGAGGAAGGAGCGGATTTTGCCGATGTTGTAGAGAAAGAAGCGGCAGGTCTTAGCTACAAGCTGGATATTCGTGGAGAAGGAGAGAGAGGTGTCGAAGATAACCCCAAGGTTGCGGGCTGAGGGAACAGGAAGGATGGTAGATCCATCCACATGGATTGAGAGAGGGGGAAGTGGGGGGAGGGGGGGAGGAGTTAGGTGGAAAGACAAGGAGTTCAATCTTGGCCATGTTCAGTTTCAGTCATCGATGAGACATCCAGGCAGCGATGTCCAAAAGACAGGCAGAGATCTTGGACTGGGTTGCATTACACATTTTTTGGCAATTGCACAAAATACTCCAAATGAGGTCGCATCAGAGACTTATACAGAGGCACTATCACCCCCTTTCTTCTGCTGGCCATTCCTCTCCCTATGCACCCAAGCATCCTTCTGGCTTTCGCTGTTGCCTTTTCTACCTGTTTATCCACTTTAAGATCATCAGAAACAATCACGTCCAGGTCCCGCTCTTCTTTCATGAACATTAGCACTTTGCCCCCCTACACTGTACTGCTCCGTTAGATTTTAGCAGCCCTAATGCATGACCCTGCATTTCTTAGCATTAGATCTCAGCTGCCAAATTCTCAACCATTCTTCAAGCTTAGCTAGATCCCTCCTCATGTTATCTATTCCTTCCTGGGAGTCTACCCTATTGCATATTTTGGTATCATCTGCAAAGAGGCAAACCTTACCCGGCAGCCCTTCTACAATATCACTAACAAAGATGTTTATTTATTTGATAGGTTTTATATACCGCATTTCCAAGAGTCACGGCGGTTTACATAGAATTGAACTCAACATTGCATAGAACTTACATGTAACAATTGGAAGCTAAGCATAGCAAATAACATTATAACCTAATATATACTAGCTAAATACATGGTGATATATGTAGCTTTTGGTAGCATTAAAATTGTTGGGGGCAGGAGGGATATCAGGAAATAACTGGGGGGGGGGGGAAAGATTTGAGAACTTGGGGAGGTCATATGAAAGGGATGCCTTGCATTTGAGTGGAAAGCTAGAAGGGACTGTGAGAGGGAAAGAAGGCCTAAATCAAGCTACATCTGTAAAGAGTTATTTAAACATGAGGATTTTAAGGACTTGTGGAAGGTTTTGAGGACAGGAGAGTTGCAAAGGTCTTGTGGGAGTGAGTTCCAGGTACTGGGTGCTTACAGAGAAAAAGCATATGAACGTTGTGTCTTAGTTCTGGTGGTTAGTTAAAAAGAATCGGCCCAAGGACAGATCTCTGCGGCACACCACTGCTAACATCCTTTTCCTCAGAGTGAGCTCCATTTACCTGTACACTGTCGCCTCCCACTCAACCAATTTCTTAGCCAATCACATTTTATGGTCCATCCCTAAGGAGCTCAATTCATTAATAAGTTGCCTGTGTGGAACAGTGTCAAAGACTACCACATCTAAGACTCTTCCTCGGTCCACCTCTCTGGTCACCCAGTCAAAGAAATCAATCAGATTTGTCGGACAAGACCTGCCTCTGGTATACCCATGCTGCCTCAGATCCTGCAATCCCTTGGACTCTTGAACCTCTGTTTTCAGTAGTGTTCCATTAATTTACTCCCCACAGAGGTCAGACTAGGCAGCCTGTAGTTCTCAACGGAGGAACAACAAAGAGCATGGAATCCACACAGGTAACAGAAACAACAAAACAGCAGGTTCGTGAGACAGATGATCGGCTGCTGTTTCATTGTTTCTGTAGTTCTCAACCTCATCCTTACTAATACTTTTGTGTAAAGGGACCACATGCGCCTTTCTCCAGTCCTCTGGGAGCACTCCCAACTCTAAAGAAGCATTGAAAAGATCAGTCAGTGGAGCTGCTGGAACATATTCATGTTCCTTCAACATGAATATGGGAACTTGGGGAGGTCATATGAAAGGGATGCCTTGCATTTGAGTGGAAAGCTAGAAGGGACTGTGAGCGTCACGGTACAGTCTTACACTGGTTCCACTCCATTCCGTATCACAATGGGAGATCTTTCCTCTGCCCCTTACCCGCTCAGCTGTGGAGTTCCCCAAGGCTCCATATTAGCTCCCCTTCTCTTCAACATCTTTCTAGCACCACTTGCATTTCTTATACAACAGTCTGGCTTCTCTGCTTACTGTTATGCCAATGACATTCTACTTCTTCTCCATACTGACTATTCCTCCCCCAATCTCACCCCACTTAATAACTGCCTCACTCATAGCGCTTTCTGGCTACATTCACATCATCTCAAACTCAGTCCTGTCAAAACAGCAATCTGGTTATCTGGGTCCTTGCCCCCCTCCCCTCTGTTGCACCCCTACTTAATGGAAGTCAGATCCCTCTCAAACCCAACTTCTGTTATCTCGGTTTTATTCTGGACTCTTCTTTGACCTTCCACTAATGCATCATTTCCATCGTTAAGCACTCTTCTTCTTTCTGTGTCACATTAGATTGGTCTGCCCATTCCTTCCCATATCTAGTCTGACCACTCTGCTCATTTCCCTCATTCTTGCTCGCTTAGACTACTGCAACCCTGTTCTCGCTGGTCTCCCCCAGTATTAACTGAAACGTTTACAACTCATCCAACACTGCTGCCAAGCTGCTATTTCATGTCTCTCGCTCCAATCATGTCACCTCCCCTATTAATCTGTTTAAATTGGCTCCCAATTCAATATTGCATCCAGTTCAAACTCCTTACCCTGGTTCATAAGGTTCTCTGTTCTGGCACACCACAGTACCTCTCCTTACTCATCATATTGCACACCTCGCACCATGTCCTCCACTCCATCCACATGAACTGCCTTTTTCTCCCTCCTCCATCCCAGGCTCCCTTGGGATCTACATGTCACTCTGTGTTCTACTTTCTCAGTCCCTTTCTATGAAATAATCTTCCCCCAGACTTACAGTTAGAACCCTCATTTGGGAAATTCAAGGCCCAGCTCAAGACCGCCCTAATCACCCTTACCTCTATCTTTTCTACTCCTCTCCTATCTGTCCTCCTCTCCCTCTTGTTTAACCCCCCCCCCTTTTTATCCTCCCCTCCATGTTTGCATGCTATTATTTTATTGGAGTCCATTTTTTTCCTTTCTAATATTGCATTTTTGTTATTTTATTGTAAGCCTCTCTGATGCCTCCCTGAAGGGTGGTATATCAAGTTTTAATAAACATAAACACTTAATCCTCCATTGCCTTGGACGAAAGACCTGGCAATCTATTTCAAGTCACACTGCCAAGAAAAAACAGGAGCTGCTGGGCCATCAGGAGTCAGCATTGACTCAAAGGCACATATTGTATTTTTGCAAGTGAGAAGTGATGAGAGACTGTGAATAAGGGTTTTAATAGTATGTTCAGAAAGGAAAAGACAGATTTTGGTGATGTTAAAGAGAAAGTAAAAATGAGGTTGACATTCAGAAGCCTTAGCTGGCTGGCCAACAGAGGCCAGCTAGCTAAGGCCTCTGACCATGATATTTGGTTAACACAAAGGCGGTTCATAGGCAGAATGGGGGCATGTGGGTCACTGTTCCCTCTAAGCTGTGCGCGTGCGCGCGCGCACACACCTGGCCGAGCGAGCGCACATACTTTACAACAGAGCGCACAAAAATTATGGTTCTGATTCTGATAGAAAACAACACAGACGTCTTAAAATTTAAAAGTTGTTATGTATTTACAATTTTCACAAGTTCTACAGTGTTTTCTAGTGTAATCAATGTGGTGTACATACTGTATTCTGATGTGTAGTCAAATTTTAAAGCATATAACTCCGAGTGTCGTTATGTGGCGCACAAAAATTTAACCTTCCTTCAAAAGCTGCACAGCTGATATTTTATGCGCACACAGCCTACAGAAAATTAGAGGGAACATTGATGTGGGTGCAATCCAGATAAGTCTCAGCACGTATCTGGTTTGCTTGATTTTTAGCTGGGACTTAGTCCTAAATTGTAATCTGGTTAGTTCCTGGCTGAAAATTGGGCAAACTGGATAGAAGCCAAGACTTACTTGGATTGCGTCACTCAGCAGGGATATTCAATGGCACTCCAATTCAGTTGCTGCTGTTGAATATCCTGCCGATATTTAGGAATTATGGCTGACCGCTGTGACAGTTGAATATCATGTCTGAATATTGGACCCAACATTTTTTAGCAGTCTATTGGATATGTGTAGAAAAAAGAGAGAGGAGTCAAAGATAACCTCAAGGTTATGAGCTGAGGAGACATGGAGCATGACACTGTTATCCACATAAATAGAGAAAAAAGGAAGGGGAAAGGTGGTTTTTGGGGAAAGCTAAGAAGTTCTGACTTGGCCATGTTAAGTATGTCTGGGACATACAGGTAGAAATGTCAGACAAACAGGCTGAGATTTGAACCTGGATGCCTGGTGAAATTTCCTAGATCTACCTCTCTAGTGTAGAGAAGTAGATCTGGGAATCATCAGTATAAAGATATTACTGGAAGCCATGGGTGGAGATCAAAAACACCAAGTGAAAAAGTATAGAGAAAGAAGAGAAGAGGTCCCATGACAGAGTCCTGAGGAACACCAATTGATAGTGGGTTAATAGTGGAGAAAGATAGGCAAGAGCTTACACTAAAAGTGCGATGGGAGAGAACCCCTCCCCCCCCCAAAAAAATGGAACAGAACCCCTAAATCCAAGTGACAATAGTCTATCAAGGAGTCGGTGGTAATCCGCACATCAAAGCAGTGGATAGGTCAAGAAAAATGAGGATAAAGGCCCTTAGATGTGGCCAGGAATAGATTACACAGGTACACTACCAAAAAACTGCCTCCAGTTTTGCAACTGATTCCTATAGATTTTGGGGTGCTGAATCCAGGAAAAATAGCCAAAATGTTCCATCACGTCACGTTTTCTTGCAAAATTAGATTTCTTACCCATATAAGGAATGTTCACATAATTTCTTTTTAGCCGACTGCAGTTTAT
This sequence comes from Ichthyophis bannanicus, assembly GCA_033557465.1. Taxonomy (NCBI): domain Eukaryota; kingdom Metazoa; phylum Chordata; class Amphibia; order Gymnophiona; family Ichthyophiidae; genus Ichthyophis; species Ichthyophis bannanicus. Next base: position 420,410,710 of record CM066031.1, on the reverse strand, counting down.
TTTCTTGGCCCAAAATAGAGGTTGTAATGGTTAACTAACTAGAAACACTCCCTCATGATATTTTAGAGTGTTTTGTATTCATTTTAGTGTAAATCATTTTTATTCACCACAAACACAACAGTATCAACACAATAGCATGGTAAACCAGCATGAACAAAACTATACAAGTAGTAGAGCATATACTGTACACCCTGACACCATCGGTACATAATCACATTTTCACATGTTTATCCTCCTCCCCCCGCCCCCACCCTCAATCTCCCCCCCCCCCCCCCGATTACCAGTTTAACACACCACCTGAAATCTACTATACATCCTAAAGAGTAAACAGATCCGGATCCACATGCTGGCAAACGAACAATCCTCCTCCCCCCACAAGGCGAGGGTAGATCACGTGGGATGGATATTGTCCCCCCTAACCCTTACCCTTATCTCCCCCAGACCACCCCCTCCCAAGTACCAATACCCTCCCCTCCTCAGCAATCAGAAAACTGCTAGGTAAATATACCCCCCTTCCCAAGCTGAACAGAACATGTTATCCCGCTCCCCCTTCCAGCACCCAGTTACGTGCACCAGCCGGCAGCATCTGAATATGAGGACCCCAGTCCCGCAGAAATGCCTCCCAGCGGTTCGGATTGATTCCCACCCGATATCTCTCCATCCACATCAGCCCATGTAGGCGAATTCTCCAGCGCCCATACGTAGGGCCCGTAGGGTCCATCCAGGCATGTAAAATGGTCTTACGCGCAGTCGCAAGCACCACCCGCAGCCAGTTACTTTCTACCCTCCCCAGCTCCTCCCCACAATCATCATCCCAAACATCAAGGATCAAGTTCACGGACGTCAACTGTAAAGACTTGCTCAAACACCGCTCAAGGTAGCGCACCACTCTACTCCAAAAACCCTGTACTTTATCACAATGCCAGAACATATGCCCCAGCGTAGCTCCTACAGCCTCACACCACAGGCAGGAATTCGTAAAAGCTATTCCCGCTCGCCAGGCCCTCTCTGGGGCAAAACAGAGTCGGCGAATCAGCCGATACTGCATATCCCGATAGTCCACCGACACCAGCAATTTGGGAATGGTCGCAATAGCCTGCATTACCCCGTCACCGTCCACCGGCTCGCCAAGGTCACGCGTCCAGGCCTCCGCCAAACCCCTTACATTACCCACCGGCTCCAACTCCGAGAGGGACCTACGCAACTGAGCCACCCTTGCCATCTGATCCCCACCTAATAACAACTCCTCCATCCGAGAACAGATTTCCCCTCGCAGAGAGCTCGCCGGTAGAGTGCCAATATAGCTCCGAAGCTGAACATAGGGAAATACCTCTCTCCCCAACCACTCATACTGGTCTTGCAGACGAGCGAAGGACACCATAGTCCCATCGCCCTCTAACAGCTGCTCAAGAGTGGAGATACCCATCCGTTCCCAACGCACAAAGCTCCGGTCAGTCAAACCGGGCAAGAAGTCCTTATTACCACGCACTGGGAGATAGGGAGAGCAAGATGCCCGGCACCCCACCTTGGCACAGAGATGCCTCCAGGCCCTAAGCACCGGAGACAACAGAATTGACCACACCCTCCTATCGATATATTTCACAGTCCGCATGTGCAAGACATAGCGAACCTGCAAGGGCGCCACTAGGGCCCCAATCATCCCTAATGGAGTATAGTCCCCAGTCCCCCACAACCAATCACGAACAAAACGTAATAGACAAGCCAGATTATACTGCTTTATATCAGGACAACCCATGCCCCCCATATCCCAGGACCGCTGTAAAATCGCCAGTCGCACCCGGGGGCGCCTACCCCTCCAAAACAAAAGGTTCATCTGCCTCTCCATGTGCTTAAGATCCTTCCGCTTCAACAACAAAGGCAGTGTCTGTAGGACGTACAACCACCGAGGAAAAATCACCATTTTGAATAATGCTATCCGACCCCCCAGGGACAGCGGAAGATCCTTCCATTTCTGTACCCTGTCCGTTAAATGTTTCAGCAACATCGAGATATTAAGCTGATATAAGGTCAGCAGATCCGCGGGCAGGTAAATCCCTAGATATTTGAAATGGCCCTCCGCCCACTTCAAGGGGAATACCCTCGGCCAATGCTGGGATATAGATGGAAGCAACGGCAGAGCCTCTGATTTGTCTAAATTGAGCCGTAACCCCGAAAACTGGCCATACTCCTGGAAAAGTTGCAAAAGAGCCGGTAAACCTTCCTCCGGGTTCTCAATATGTACCAGCAAATCATCCGCGAAGGCCGCCACACGGAATTCAGACTGCCCTACACTTATACCCCGAAATGCCCTTGTGGAACGAAGTTGACACAACAGAGGTTCCAATGTCAGCACGAACAAGAGAGGCGACAAAGGGCAACCCTGCTGTGTACCTTTTTGGATCGCAAACTCGGGGGACAAATTACCATTGATTAAAAGTGCCCCTCTCGGGTCCGCATACAACAATCTCACCACATCTACAAAAAAAACATGTATCCCCACGATCTCCAGCACCTGGTACATAAAGCACCAGTGCACTCTATCAAATGCCTTTTCAGCGTCAAAACTCACTAGCATAGAGCGCCGACTCTCCCGTGTACTAGCACAAATGGAGGCCAAAATCCGCTGCAAACTATATGCCACATGTCGACCCTTCACAAATCCCACCTGGTCTTTCTGTACTAAGTCGGGCAGGGCCCCCGCCAGCCTCTCCGCCATTATTTTCGCTAAGATTTTTATAGCCACATTCAGCAAAGAGATAGGCCTGTAAGAGCTAGGCAAAAGAGGATCTCTACCAGGCTTTGGGAGAACTGTGACAACAGCCTTATTAGCCTCATACGGAAATTTCCCCTGCTGTATCAAATCCTCAAAATACCCTACCAAGGGGAGCACCACTTTGTCCTCCAGAATTTTATACAACTCCCCCCTCATTCCATCAATACCAGGAGCTCTCCCATTTTTCAGACTAACAATAGCCTGCCGCACCTCAATCCCAGAGATCGGGGCATTCAGGACCCGCAGCTGCTCTGGCGTCACCCGCGGCATATTGCATTCCCGCAGGCGAGCCCACTCTCCCCCAGGCGTCACGCCATCCCGTTCATATAACTTCCGATAATAGTCACAAAACACCTGTTCAATTTCTTCCGCTTTGTGTCGGACAGTCCCGTCAGCATGTCGGATGCCACCCACGTGCCTCGATCCTCCCTCCACCCGCACCAGAGAAGACAGTAACTTCCCGGCCCTGTTGCCATGCCTATACAGTTGATAGCGATAATACAGCATCAATTTCTTTGCCCTCTGGCCCAACAAGAACTCCAGTTCATTTTGCAACTCCTGCAGCCGCACCCGAGCCTCTGCAGTCCAAAATCGAGCATGCCAGCGGCGGGCCCTAAACAGCTCCCTCTCCAACTGTACTATTCTACAGTTCATCTGCTTCCTCTTACTGAGATGATAACTAATAATATCCCCACGAAGCACCGCCTTCCCAGCCTCCCAGAACAAGGCAGGCTGATCCACATGTTGAGCGTTGTTCAAAGAATATTCCGCCCATTTGTTCCGAATGTAGCTCCCAAACTCAGCATCATTAGCCAAATCCAGAGGGAAGCGCCAAAGCTTTCTACTGCCACAGACACGCCGCTGCATCTCCATGAGTACCATAGCATGGTCCGAGATGACTGGCGGCCCAATATCCACTCGCGCTACCCAACTAAACAAGTCCTTAGACAGCAAAAAATAATCAAGTCTCGACCATGTCCCATGAGCTCGAGACATGTGGGTGTATTCCCTGTCACCGGGGTGCAAAATACGCCAAACATCAAGCAAGTCACACATCCCCCGAATTCGCCGCGCGCCCTGCTGGTCCCGGGGTCCAACCGATCCCGACCGATCCATTCCATCATCCATGACCGAATTAAAGTCCCCTCCAAGTATCAGTTGGTGATTCCCTAGAGTCGACACCATCTGCATTACGCACTGATAAAAATGTGCCTCATATGTGTTAGGCGCATAGACGGAACACAATGCCACCTTCGTTCCATCTAGAGTCCCCCAGACGAACACGTACCGGCCATCTACGTCCACCTCCACCCTCTCCTCCACCCAATCCACCACTTTGGAGATCAGAATCGCCACTCCCCTCTTTTTCCCCACTGCTGCAGCACCATACACCTTACCCACCCATCCACGAGCCAACTTATCATGCTCCACACCGGTCTGGTGGGTTTCTTGCAGCATAGCTACATCCACCCTTTTCCGGCGCAGCTGTTGTAAGACCTTATACCGCTTTATGGGTGAACCCAGCCCACACACATTCCAGGAAGCAAAGTGCAGAGACTTACCCATTATCCAAGGGCCACCAATGACTCTTCTGCAGGAAAGAAAGAACGTCCCGTAGGTACAGACCCCCCCAGCCTAGGATCCGCACCTCCCCCAGCCCCCAGAACTCCATAACCGGAAACTGCTTTTGTGGGAGCAAACCCGTATCCAACCCCCCCAGGTACCCGCCCCTACCCCCCCCCCCTATCGCCCATCCCAATCCCTCCCAACCCCCCTCCTCCCCCCTGATCAGCCGCCAACATCCCCTTCACCCCCCACCTCCACCAACAGACGTCCCCACCACCCACCGTTGGGGACCCAATTCCAGTGACATCCGGGTCCACCCCATTATTAGCCAAAACCACCCCCCGCCAGCCTAGTCATCCATGAGGTACTTCCCCCCCTCTTTGGGGGGAGAACCAGCAGGCAAATACATACCCTCCCCAACTGCCTCTACCAGTAGGTCAGTGTCCCCAACCCCCCTCCACCACCACTCCACTCATCTGTCTATCCAGACCCACCTGAACCCCAATACAACATGGAACATTGTCCTGTAGCGAGAGGGGGAAAAAACAAGAAGAAAAAAACCCAACACAAACATAAACAGACCCCCCAGCCGCATAGTAAGGCAAAGATCACATTGAGCAAACAGAACTTCAACACAGACCTCGATGGATACATTTCACCCCCTAGTTAACAGCGCTGCAACCCACCCGCCCCCACAGGCTTACCACTACATGTCCACACCCTACAGCCATACAAGTCCCTTCGCGCTTCTATGCACAGCCACTTACTGGCTCAAGTGTCCGAAGCACCAGGTAACTGTTCCAGGAAGACTCGGGCCTCCCCTGGGGATGTGAAGTAGCTTGTGCGGCCGTTGTGCTCAACCCGCAATTTCGCAGGGTAGAGCAAGGCAAATCGCACACCTTTATTAAAGAGCTGACCACAGATTGCGGAGTAGGCTCTGCGTTGCTGGCTAACTGTTGCAGAATAATCCTGAAATACCAGCACCTGCGGGCCCTCTCCCGGCATCCGACGACGCCCTCGGGCTGCCCTCAAAACCTCCTCCTTCTGCCGGAATTCAAGAAACCGGGCGATGACCGCACGTGGCCGGCGCAGCCCATCCTGCCTCGGGCCCAGCCTGTGCACACGTTCTAATTTGAGCGGACCTTGCACTATATTGGGGAAAGTCTGTCCAATCCAGGATTCCACATACCCTGCAAGCGCACTATCCGAAACAGATTCCGCTATTCCCACGAAGCGCAGGTTCTTCTGGCATCCCCGGTTTTCCAGGTCGTCAAGCTTATCTCTCTGCTGTTTCGCAAGGCCTTCTAGGGCCCGCACACACTCTACCAATGCTCCGTGGGAGTCCTCAACCGTGGAAACTCGGGCCTCCACCTGCTCAATGCGTCCAGTAAATTCCCCAATGCTCTGGGTCACCTGAGACATCTGCTCCGCTAGCGATTTGAATTTTTCATCCAGTGCCGACACCACCGCTGCACTGACTTCAGCCACCATATCCTGCTGCAGATTGGCTGCACTGCTCGTCGGCGCCTCGTCCGCCATCTTGCCCTCCGGGACCCGACTCCTGTCCTTGCGGGCAATTTTTGAAGCCATACACCACGTAGGGACCTGAGCCCGGCGTCACTCCACGCTGCCAGGAACTCCGGATCATAGCGGGAGGCGATTCGTGGTCCGCGCCGCTATAGAGAGGGGCTTAAAAGCCTGATAAGGGGTATCCCCGGAGCTGATCAGCACCACGTATCACCAGCTCATTGCCACCGGAAGTCTCTTGTATTCACTTTATACATTAACAGGACAATTGGGAGGCGGGGGGCTAAATCCAGTACTCGCGCTGGCGCATGTTCTTTCCTGTTCGCCTCGCCTCGTTCGCTCGCTCAAACACGGTGGTTGCGACATGAACGTTCCTGTCAAATTTCAGTTTCTTGCAAGTTCATTATTACCTTTTGTTTGCTCAGTCGTAATCCAGCTTTATTCCGAAGTGGTTCACTACAGTTGTAGTTTGCCGTGCTGTGTATTTGTGATGGCTCACAGAGCCAGAGGTTGCGTCAACTCTCCGGACAGTTTTTGTTTTATTTGTGGGGAATATACCGTGAAAAAGCGGCAGAGGAACATTTCTGCATTTATTAAAAAAGTATATTTCGCCTATTTCGGTTTGAAGTTAGGCGATCAAGACAAACCGTGGGCTCCTCACAAAGTGTGCAAGACATGTGAGGAAGATCTACGCTTATGGATGAAAGGTAAAAAACAAGCATTTCGTTTCGGAATACCTATGATGTGGCGTGAACAAAGAGACAACAGCAGTGACTGCTATTTTTGCTCTTGCATTGTGAAGGGATACAACTTAAAAAATAAGAACGTAATAAGTTACCCCAACCTTCCCTCAGCAATTAGGCCTATGCCTCATAGCAACGAAGTACCTGTGCCTGAACCACCAAAATCTTTGGATCATATTTGTGTGGACGGTTCTGATCATGATGAGACTCATCAGATGGCTTTTCCCGATGAGTCCAGTACTTCCGAGTTTGAAACTGAACCAGATCCGAAACCTGAACTTTTCTCTCAAGCTGAATTGAATGATTTAGTCCGGGATTTAGGACTCCCAAAAGATGCTGCCCAACTGCTAGGTTCTCGGCTTAACCAGAAAAATCTATTGTCACCAGGAACAACTTTTTATTGGTACCGCAACCGCGAGACACAATTTTTGAAGTATTTCAGCAAAGAGGAAGATTTGGTATTTTGCAACGATATATACGGAGTGATGGAAAAGTTTAAACTCAAGTATGATCCTGCTGAATGGCGGCTGTTCATTGATTCGTCAAAAGACAGCATAAAAGGTGTTCTTCTTCATAATGGCAACACATTCGCTTCAGTTCCTATTGCTCACTCTGTTATTCTCCAAGAAAAATATGAGAATTTGGCCTTGATTCTTCAGAAGATTCGTTATGATGAGCATAAGTGGATGATTTGTGGAGACTTTAAAATTCTATCCATGCTATTAGGGCAGCAATCCGGTTTCACCAAATATCCCTGCTTCCTTTGCTTGTGGGATAGCCGGGCCCGCGACCTACACTGGGGGAAAAAAGACTGGCCAATTCGGGAGTATTTGAGACCCGGTGAGAAAAATGTTCTTCATGAGAGCTTGGTACCTCGTGATAAAATTCTATTACCACCTCTCCACATTAAGTTGGGTCTCATTAAGCAATTCATCAAGTCCCTTCCAAAAGATGGTGAGTGCTTTCGGTACCTTTGCTCAAAGTTCCCCCGACTTTCTGAAGCAAAGCTAAAGGAAGGAGTGTTTGTTGTCCCTGATATAAGGAAACTCATTTCAGATGGAGCATTCGCTGAAACGATGTCTGAGAAGGAAAAAGAAGCCTGGGATTCCTTCAAGGATGTTGTTCTCAAATTCTTGGGGAACAGGCGGGATGAGAACTATAAGGATATTGTTGCCAGGATGCTCAATGCCTTCAAAGAACAAGGCTGTAACATGAGCCTGAAAGTCCATTTCTTGCACTCCCATGTGAACTACTTTCCCGAAAACTTGGGGGCGTACAGTGAAGAACAAGGTGAAAGGTTTCACCAGGACATCAAGGACGCAGAGAGAAGGTACCAAGGAAGATGGAACACCACTATGATGGCTGATTTCTGCTGGTTGCTGCTGCGGGGAACCCCAGATGAAAAATACGCCAAGCAGCGCACCAAGAGAAGCATTCGGGGGAAGAAGAAACGGGCCCACCAGGAGATTGATTGACCCAAGAATGACTTTAAAATCTAAACTGTGTTGACAAATATCGTGTTTTTACTAAACTTTGAAATAAAAATTTGCTAGTTATTACCACAGTGTCGGATCTCATTTATTAGAATTTTATTTTCACACCATCGGGTGTTTGTCTTCATGTATTGCAATGGTGCGGTTTGCGTTTTCTATTCTTACATACATACCTGTACAACATTTTTTGCACATTTCTTTGCTTTGCTTTGTGTCTAACCTCGCTCTTATATGCTCAATGTTTGTGCACATGTATGTGGCTGTTTTAAGTGCAGACAATTTTGCTACCATCACAGTGTGTTTTGTTGACATTACTCTATTCTTATGTGCTGCCTTGTTACACTTTTCTTTATTCTTATTTGAATAACTACTAAACAATTAGTATAAAGAATTCATCCAAGAAACCTTTATCTCGATCGCACTCAATCTGAAACGTTCACCTCAAACTGCTAACCCAATGTAGCAAAAAATCTGTACGTGATGGAGCAAATTGGTTACCAGATTTGGATTCAGCGCACCAAAAAACGTAAAAATCAATCGAAACATTAGAGGCAGTTTAAAAAAAATTTTTTTAGTGTACCTGTGTTACCTGACACTCTGTCAAGGGCTATTTCTGCAGAATGTAGAGGACAAAAGCCAGATTGAAATGGATAAAGAACAGATTTAAATGAAAGAAAATGGTGGTGAACAGCATATTCGAGTAGCTTGGATGCATTAAAAAGGAGTGAGATGGGATGATAGTGGGAAGAGCAGGAAGGGTCCAGTGCAGATTTTTTGAGCAGTGGTGTAATCCCAGCATGTTTGAAGGCATCAGAAACATTTGCAGTGAAACGTGATAGACTAAGGATATGACAGATAGAAGGGACAACAGCGGGGAGATAGAGCAGGGGTGGGCAAACGTTTTGACTCGAGGGCCGCAATGGGTTCATATATTGGACCCGGGGGCCGGACCAAGAGTAGATGGACGGTGTGTATGTGTGAATTAATATAAATTAAATTTAAATTTGTAACATTGAATGTTTAGAGTAATTTAAGGTAGAAAAGCATAAAAAGAGTTATTTTACAAAACTTTTATGCAATGTATTTCTTTCATAAAATGAGAGAAGTTTATAGTCAGTCAGTGCACATTCCAACAGAGTGATTCGTGCCCGAGATGCGTATGCACTTACCTATACATACAAAAATGCCGAAGCCGGGAGCAGGTGAAAAGGAAGCGCTTCTACTCATCAGCAGGGACTGGTTGCTGCCAGAGCACACGGTGGTGAGTAGGGGCTCCTGGGGGACTCTCTGAATTCAGCGTGTGCAATTCTTGATCCCCAGTCGCTTGGCAGGCACTGGGAGAGGACGTTTCCGTCTTTGGGGTGACGTGGGACATAGACAGCTTTACCTTTCATTGAAGAGATAGCAATCAGAGAGCAGTGGGGCCAAGTGTTCCGACTTCGGCTGATTTCAGAGGCGTCCGAAGGCTGTGTCCGGAGGGGAAGCTCCACCCCTGGGCCAGCGGACCTGTCTTCCCCTCCGATCTCCCGCGGGCCGACAGGAGGGATCTGTGCCGCGATCACAGCGTCTTCTGCCCGCCGGCAACCTGCTGCTTGCCAGGTCGCGATCGCTGGCCTTTCCCGGCTTCTGCCCGCAGGAGATCGGCTCCCTGTGGAACGAAGCCCCGATCGGAGCAGCAAAGATTTAGTGTGGGGTCACGGCCCCTCTGCCCCCCCCACCCGCCCCCCTCTCCGACGCCTATGGATGATTTTAAAAACAAGTAAAGCCTCCGGCCCTTATTCATGCTCTAAGCTTGAGCGTTTCTCTTTCGCTTCGGCATATCCGAGGCGGCTGTTACACTCTGCCACCGCGCTACTTCTCCTGTAGTTTCTATTTCCGCACACGTCCGCGGGCTGGATTAAAAGGTCCGCCGGGCCGTAACGGCCCGCGGGCCGTAGTTTGCCCATTCCTGAGATAGAGCTTAACAGATGAGGGGAATGGGATCAGAGAAAAAGGTAATGAGTTTAGAGGAGAAGATAAGATGTGCAGTTTCCTCCTCTGTGATTTTTGAAAGGGAAGAAAGGGTATCATGGGTTGAAGGAAGGATGTTAGAATGAAGTGGGTGAAGGGAAGATGGAAGTGATCTGGTGGACAACTCAAAATTAACCTTGTGATGAAATAGCAGACTTACAGGAAGTCAACACAAATTTTAAATGTATGAAGTTAGCATGGGCATAGCATTTTAGCCATAGGTGCTCTGCATAGCAGCACAGGAACACAGGTAGTGAATTGTTTTTAATATTTGATTTATTTCAAATAATTGCATAGAATGATAAGACAGTGTTATGGACGTATACTGACAGAAGCTCAGCTAAATGATATACAGTAACTAATCCTTTAAAATAGTATTTCAATATAGAATATGACAGAAGATTAGGACCATAAGGTCCATCTAGTCTGCCCAAGTTACTTCCTGTTGCATTGCATTAAGCTTCAGTTGACTTCTGTCTACCCCTTTACTCCTTTGTGCTTAACCCTTCCTTTCTTGAATTCTTTTAGAGGTACATTTACTAACAGCATACTCAATTGCCTTTAATGTATGTCATTTATCGCAAGGCCCACTGTTCTATGGCAAATAATGCTCATCAATGGCGTTAGCGCTGTAAATGCTAGTAAATGATCCTCTTACTGTTCTTTTTTTATTTTTTACTACTTCCACTGAGTGATTGTTCCAGGCTTCCACCACCCTTTCTAAGAAGCAGTATTTTCTAATATTGCTAGGGTTGACAACTGGCTCTGTATTTGCCCAACGGGATTGATCTAATCCTAGATTTACTTCATTGCAAGCAGAGACTTGTCTTCCTTTTCTTGGGAAATGCAATTGGGAAAGCAGAACTACAAGTCCCTGCATGTAATGGGCTAAAGCCAGGACTGGATCAACTATGTTGGGCAAATTTGGAGGCACCTGGCAATGGCATCCCTCAGTGTTGCTCCTCAGTTTGTCCCCTATGAGCCTCATATTACAGACTTCTTGTTCTGTAATTTCCGTTCCACTGAAAAATGTTTGCTTTTGATGCGTTATTTATATCTTTAAGGTATCTGAATATCTTTGTCAAATACCTCTTTTTGTCTCTCCACACCTCTTGAGAATATATCTAGCAAACAACATTAATATTTTAACTAAAACTTGAGCTAAACAAAGTACATTGAGGATGGGAAATTTTCAGAGTCATGTCTATGGATAAAAAGTTGTTCTACCTACATAAATGGCTTGAAAATTGCTTTTCCTGTGAGAGTGTGCATTCACTGATGGGAGAGAAAGTATGTATATGATGCTAGAGGATGGGGATAAGAGTAAGGAGTGGAGGAAAGAAAAATGTGCATTTGGTGATGGACATGAGGATAGTGTGCTTGTATATAAATAGAACATGTTTTAATCAAAAATGCGCACTATCAGTCAATACTGCAAGAGAGCTCTTGTGTTTTATCTAAAATGTATGGAAACCAAATATAAAGAGTTTTGTAGATTTTCTATCATAAAAATCAAATTGGTTGGAAATGGCCCTAACCAAAAGAAGTATGGGGCTGATATTTAAACACCATGGCAGTCAGCCTTGTTACTGAAATATCGACAGGATATTCAGCCTTTCATCAGACCTAAGTTGCCTGAATAAATGCTGACTAAAAATTCCACTAACCAGATAGGGATGCCACTTATCCAGGTAGCACCGACACTACCCTCGCTTTGTACCTGGACTGCTCCTACAGCCTTCAGTGTTGGATTGGAGTGGTTGTTCTAATTTGTCAGCCCCACAGTTTAGCTCCAATTTTAGAGAAAAAATAAGTTTGTCATCTGGTTTTAAATCTAAGCCATATGCACTAGCTTTAGTTTCAATGGTGTTTAATGTTAAGTGCCGAGAATGGGTAGCTCCATTGCTTGTTCAACTGATTAATTCATCCTTTCTCTGAGGATCTGACTTGTGCGGTAGTAAAGCCACTTATGAAGAAAGGTATGAATGATGTCAATAATCTTACTGCTTACTGCCTTATTTCACATTTACCCTTCTTGAGTAAGTTTACTGAAACATTGTATATCAGCAGCTTCTTGATTTTGTGAATTTGCTTGACTGCCTGGATACTAGGTAATCTGAATTCCAAGTTGGACATGGAACTGAAACACTTTTGGTCTTCTTATTGAATGAGGTGTGTTTGGCTCTTGATAAAGGTGGAGACTCTCACTTGGCTTGTGTGAATCAGTGATGCTGAGGGCTAAGCTATTGGTAGCTTAACTACTGGCAGGGTCTGCTATGATGGACAGGTCTCAGCTGAAGTGCCAGACCAAGACAAACCACCCATCTGGGCAGCAGCAGAACAGGATGGTGTTGGTGGCAGAGGATCACATTTCTGTGACAATGACAACAATGCTAAATTCAATTGTGCGAAAGAAAGGCCTGGCAATCTACTTCCGTATCTTGCCACGAAAACCAAACGGATAATCACAACAAAACAAACTGCACTATAGTGCTGGAAGATGAGACCCCCCAGATCGGAAAGCACTCAGTTGACTACAGGAGAGTAGCTGAAGACTTTTCAGAGTAAAGCTAGCATTTATGATATGGTTGGATCAAAGCCCTCGGGACGTCTGACTGCTGATGTAGCTGCGCATGAAATAAGAGTCAGAAGCTGCAAAGATGTCTCACATATTGGAACATGGAAAGTGCGAAACATGAACCAAGGGAAGTTGGAGGTGGCCAAGAATAAATTGGAATGTGTACAACTGGATCTGTTTGGTGTCAGTGAACTGAAATGGACTGGCATCAGGCACTTTGCATCTGATGAACACACGGTCTACTATGCTGGAAATGAAAGACAAAGAAGAAATGGTATTGCATTTATAATTAAGAAGAAACTTGCAAGAACTGTAATGAAATACAATGCAATCAGTGAACCCTTAATTTCTATTTATCTATTGGGAATGCCCATCAACACAACTATAATTCATGTAGATTCCCCAACAACAGCTGCAGAAGAGGATGAAGTTGATGAGTTCTATGAACAAGCACAAGCTGAAATTGACAGAACATGCAAACAGGATAGCCTGATAGTCATGGGTGACTAGAACACAAAAGTTGGCAACAAAAAAGAAGGCCAAGTGGTTGGAAAATATGGACTGGCAACAGAAATGAGGCATAAGAAAAACTGATAGAATTCTGCAAGACCAATGATCTATTCATCTCAAACATTCTCTTCCAGCAACACAAGCGGCAAACTGTAAACATGGACTTTACCAAATGGATTGCACAAAAATCAAATTGACTACATCTGTGGAAGTCAACGATAGAAAAGCTCTATAACATCAAAGACAAAACCTGGAGCTGACTGTGGTACTGATCACCAACTACTAGTATGCAAACTCAAGCTAAAGTTGAAAAAGAGCAAGCCACTCATGACCGTGAGAATATACCACTGGAATTTAAAGATTGTCTGCAAAATTGATTTGCTGCTTTAGATACAAATGACAGAACTCCAGAAGAGTTATGGGATGACATCAAAAAGGTTGTGTTGGAGGAAAGTGAGAAATCTCTACAAAAGATGAAAAAGCAAAAAAGGCCAAAATGGATGACCGAAGAAACTCTGAAAATTGCCCAAAAATGAAGAGAAGCTAAAGTCAGAGAGAAAGAGAGGCAATCAAAGAATTCAACAGAGATTTCCAATGTGCAGCAAGACAAGACAAGGAGAAGTACAACAATGACCATGCAAGGAAATAGAAGCAGAAACTATTAGAGGAAGAACAAGATTGGCTTTCCTAAAGCTACGAGAGTTAAAGAAAAAATTCCAGCCTTGAATTGGAATGCTACAAGATGCTCAAGGATCCATGTTCAACGATGAAGAGAAGATCAAGAAAAGGTGGAAAGAATATACAGAGTTATTATATGATAAAGATCAAGTGGACCAACAGCCATTTCAACCTGTACCTTATGATCAGGACCATTGGTGATGAAAGAAGAAGTCAAAGCAGCATTTAAAGCCTTATCAAAGAACAAAGCACCAGGCATTGATGGTATACCCATAGAGGTGTTACAGCAATCTGATGCAACTATTACCATACTTACAAGGCTCTGCCTGGAAATTTGGAAGACAACATCATGGCCAACTGACTGGAAAAGATCTGTGTTTATACCAATGCTAAAAAAAGGTGATCCAACTGACTGTGGAAATTATCACACAATTGCTCTGATCCCACATGCCAGCAAGATTCTACTGAAGATTATTTAGCAGAGACTACAACCATACATGGAACAATAACTGCCTGAAGTGCAAGCAGGGCTCAGGAAAGGGAGAGGAATGAGAGACATCATTGTGGATGTGAGATGAATCCTTGAAAAGACTAAAGAATACCAAAAGGATATCTTTGTGTTTTATTGACTACAGCAAGAGTTTTGACTGTGTAAACCATGATAAAATCTGGGCCACATTAAGATTTATGGGTATATCAGAACACCTTTTCGTTTTCTTGCACAATCTTTACATTGATCAAGAAGCAACAGTTTGAACGGAACCAAGAGAAACAGAATGGTTTAAAATAAGCAAAGGTGTACAACAAGGCTGCATACTTTCCCCCTACCTGTTTATATGCAGAACAAATCATCAGAGAAGCAGGATTGTATGAAGACAACAGAGGTGTGAAGATTGGTGGAAGACTCATCAACAACTTTCGCTATGTCGATGATACCACATTACTGGCTGAAAGTGAAGATGATCTGAAATATTTGCTTCTCACAATCAAGGAACATAGTCTTAAAATGGCCTGCACCTTAATGTAAAGAAGACAAAGATCATGACAACTGGCAAAATCAATAAGTTCATCGTTGAAGGAGAAGAAATTGGAATCGTGGACAACTTTAACCTACTTGGATCAACTATCAATAAAGAAGCAACAAGCTGTCAAGAAATCCGAAGATGCATTGCTCTGGGCAAAATGGCTATGAAGGACCTAGACAAGATTCTCAAGAGCAGAGATGTCTCTCTCCATACAAAGATTCAACTTGTTCAGGCCATGTTATTTTCAGTAACATCATATGGATGTGAAAGTTGGACAGTGAAAAAGATAGACAAGAAGAAAATTGATGCCTTTGAATTATGGTGTTGGCGGCGAATACTGCGTATACCATGGACTGCCCAAAGAACAAACCAATCAGTACTAGAGGAAATCAAATCTAAGCTTTCTTTAGATGCTCAGATGAGAAGACTTTGACTTTCATACTTTGGACACATCATGCGAAGAGAGAGATCATTAGAGAAAAACATCATGCTTGGCAAGATAGAAGGTCACCGTAAAAGAGGAAGGTCAGCAATGAGATGGATCAATACAATAATAGCAACTATGGGTACTACTCTGTCAACAATGAGCTGCCTGACTGAAGACCGAACACAATTTAGGACAACTATCCAGAGGGTCGCCATGAGTCGACACCGACTTGACGACACTTAAGAACAACAACAAATGGCAGTATGTGGCGTGGGAAGGGGTGAATTCAGTCCTTCAAACCCTTGATTGTGGACTTCCTCAGGGGTCTGTGCTCTCTTCTCTGCATTTTAATTTGTTTATTTGCCAATTGACAGCTGTTTTACAGCAATTTTATGTGTTTCATTATTTGTTTGCAGATATTTAGTTAGAGATTGTAATAGAGGAGAATCAAAGATTAGCATTGTGCAGACTGACAGCCTGTTTATAGGCTGCCACAGCTTGGCTGTGGGCTTCTAAATTGAAGCAAAATGTTCAAAAGTTGGAATATCTTTGGATTAGCTGCCTTAACAGAACAGTAACTTCCAAATCATCCTGCTAGACTAGTCCAGACTAGTGGGTGATGTCCCCCTGCCAGCAGATGATGAGACAAAGAAAATTCCAGAAGTTTAGTGACATCACCCTTTGTAGATAACCTTGTACCCTTAGGGGTCAGCTTCATTATTTTCTCTGTCTCAGCAGATGGTGGATTTCTACTCCAGCTCCTGATGGCCTCTAACTGAGGGCTTTATGTCAATGTAGCTTTGCTTTAGGGGGCTTCTGGGCACACTGAGGTGCCTTTTGCCTTCTGGCAGTCTCCCCTCTTTCCTAACCCAGAGGTTCTCCTGAACCAGAGGGTTAGTAGAGCACCTCTGAAGGGAAGGGCTCCTGCTCAGGAGGAGCAGTGCAGCCTTCCAAACTTCTTCAGTGTTCAAGCTGCAGCATTTCATTCAGCCTGCTTAGCTTGCCAGCCTTTTTTTGTTTTCCTCAATCTTTAATGTTTAATTTAAAATATGTATATATCAGCATCATAAGATGTTCATAATATTTCTGATATCTTTATCTTTATTGACTTTCTTTTTTTTAAACTCTGTTTATTAATTTCCAACAACGTAATACACAACAATTTTTTTTGTTGTAAATACACACACTGTGCGTCCCGGGTGAGGCTGTTTCTTGTTCTCCACTCCGGGACTCATAACAAATCATGATTTTGGTACATCCATTAGGTATATTTATTTATATCCCTCCCCTACCCCTCCCCCCTCTCCTGCCCCCCTCCCCCTCCCCTCTCACAGCCTCTCCTCCCTACCCGCCCTTCTTAGGAATATACCATAGTGTGCTACTTACTTATTACCTTATACTACAATAGCACATCAATCCCCCCTATCCATATACCAAAGTCCAGCCTTAGCCCACCTGTAGCACCTCATTACGAGTGTGCGACCTTAATGTTTGAATATAGGGCTCCCAAATCAACAAGAAAGAGGCCCAATGTTGAATTTTTCCTCTAGCTCCGCTCTGCTCCAAAAGCATCAGCTAATGAAAGCTATTACGCCATTCTTAAATCGTGGGGGGTGAGGACTCCCTCCACCGATGAAGTATTGGGCCTTTACCCACCAGACATGCCTTCCTTACATATAGTTGCTCCCACCTCCCTTTCGGGTGAAGTGGTCCAAGTTGATCTAACACCACCAATGACCCTGTCCAACAAATCTGCTGTTTTAATACCCTACTCAAAAAGTTACTAATCCGCATCCAATACCTTCGGATTGCCAGACACCGCCACCACATATGCCCTAAGTCGGCCAAGGAACAGGAACATTTTGGGCAACCGTCATCCGATGTGAGGTGGCACCGCAGTGCTCTTCTTGGGGAAAAATACGTTTGAATAATACACTTGAACTGTATCTCTCGCCACCTAGCCCCTTCGACGAACCCCACAATCCTACCTAAAGCTCCACTAATGGAACCTGGGGTCACCTCCAGACTCAGCTCCTCTGCCCACAAGGCCTCCTCCGCTGAATAATCTGGCAAGATAACATATTTATCAACCCTTCCCTTCAACTCTGCGATTGTGGGTGGGGAGTCCACCCCCAATGCAAAAAACTCCAATATCTGTGCCGAACGGTCGACCTGCATCGCACTTTGTGGAAGAGAGGCAACATAAAGAGATATCTGAACATATGCAAAATAATGCCAGTTATTCAACTCATATTCTCCACGCAGAGTCTCAAATGATGTACACTTCCCTTGCCGGTCAACCACGTGCCCAAGGTTCCGTATCTCTAATCGTTCCCACCTCAAACATGGTTCTCTCTGATCCTGGGGTAAACCCAGCGTTACCTTGTAAAGGCAGCCATCTCGAGACCTCAGGTGGTCCCCCCCAGTATTTATTTAATTGCTGCCATGTATGGCGTGCCGGAACCACCAACACACTGCTAGTCACTCTTCCCGGCAAACTTGGGCTCTGCAAATGCAATACCGCCGTCAAAGTCTGTGGGGCCACAAATGCCTCCTCCAGCGCCCTCGGTGTATACAGATCTGTATTCCCCAACCAGTCTCCAAAATGCCGTGCCTGGCAAGCCAAAGCATACACCCACAGATCCGGAACCCCAATTCCCCCATCTCTCCACCTTCTTCGCAGACGATTTAATGGGATGCAAGCCCTCGCCCCTTTCCATAGAAACCGCTGGATCTCCCGATCCATATAATTTATGTCCCGCCTCCTCAACCACACTGGGAGGGTTTGCAGCCAGTACAGTACTCTCGGTAAAATGACCATCCCCAGCACCGCTGCTCTGCCCAGCAGAGACAGCGGGAGGGGGGTCCATGCTTGAAGTTGCGTTCGGGTTTTGAGAAGGACCCGCTCAAAATTTTTCCTATACAACTCCTTTGGTTCTCTGGTCAGAAGGATACCTAGATATATGAATAAGTCATCAGCCCACTTAAGTGGGAAGGTCCCTATCCAATTTCCCCGAAGCACTCCCCCTACATCTAAGGCCTCTGACTTATCCATGTTGATACGTAGTCCCGCAAAGCTTCCAAACCGAAAGAATTCCTCTAACAAGGAAGGCAAAAACGTTTGAGGAGACAACACGTGCACCAGCATATCATCAGCAAAAGCGGCCATCTTGAACCCACACTGCCCAATGCACACACCTCGTATTTCTTTAGTCAACTCTATCCTCCGTACCAGAGGATCCAATGACAACACAAATAACAGCGGTGAAAGCGGGCAGCCCTGTCTTGTGCCTCTCTCTAGGCTAAAAGCATCCGACATCACGCCGTTACATAGCACGCCCGCTGTGGGCTTCGCATAAAGAAGCTCGACCATATTACAAAAGGAAGTCCCAAGACCATACTGCGGCAACAGGAATTTCAAATACGCCCAGTTCACCTGATCAAACGCCTTTTACGCATCAAAGCTAATCAAAAGCAATTGCAGCTCTCGCTCTCAGACCCATTCTAACGATGCCAGACTCTTACGCAGGTTTCGCACTGCATACCACCCTTTCACAAACCCTATTTGGGATTCATGCACCAGCTCCCCCCAGAACCTGGGCCAAACGATCCGCCAAGACCTTGGCCAATATCTTTAGATGTAGTAGTAGTAGTAGATCAAAATTTAGTAGGGAGATGGGTCTATAAGAAGCAGCTTGTGTGTGATCCTTACCCGGTTTAGGTATCAATATAATATGCGCATGGTTCGCTCCCCATGTAAACCCCCCTGCTCTGCCCTTGTATGGCATACTGCTACCAGGGATGGAGTCAATATATCGCCCAGCATTTTATGGAATTCTGCCCCAAATCCATCAGGTCCAGACGCTTTATAACAACTCGCCTTTTGAATGACCTGTTGGACCTTTTCAATTGTTACTGGTGTGTCTAATTGTGCCCTCTGGGTTGCCGCTAAGCGTGGGATATGCACTTCCTGGAGGTACTTTTCCATAGCAGTCATAGATCCCTCCCTCCCCGAGTACAATTTTTGATAGAATGAGCGAAATACTTGGGCAATCGCACGATTATCTGTGTATAATCTTCCCTGATCATCTCTCAGTGCTGCCACTGCCCGAGCACCTCTACTGCCCTGGGGGCAGCGTGCCAGCAGTTTCCCTGGCTTATCCTGATAGCGATAAAGCTGGTATCTATAATACAGGAACGATTTCTTAGCCCTCTGATGAATCAATTCATTAAGGGACGATTGGGTCTCCCACAGTCTCTTCCTATTTACCATAGACGGGTTATTTGCTTGTCTTCGTCGATCCCTGCCCACTTATTTTTCTAGTCTAAGGATCTATTGTGCTATTAATTTCCTCTTCCATGCCACATATCCAATAATGTCTCCCCGTAAGACCACTTTAGCAGTTTCCCAGAACAGCTCTGGGTTCTCTTGGTGGCGTTCATTGTGAACCACAAACTCCTGCCACTTCTGCTTCAAGTGAATGAGAAACTCAGCATCTCTATACAAATCCACTGGGAATCACCAAACTCTAGCCTGCGAGGTAGTATCATGCCAGTCCAGCTCCACCCATACCAAGGTGTGATCAGAGATCTCCGTGGGACCAATCTGCGCATCTGTTATATGGGCAAAAAGTCTTTCTGATACCAGCACATAATCAATTTGAGCACTCGTACCATGCGCTCGGACTGGTGCATAAAGTCCCTTTCCATCGGGTATAGCAATCGCCAGGGATCAACCATCCCCAGCCTATGCCGCAGACCCTGCAGCGCTCTTGCAGTCTGTATCCTTGCCCCATCTCCTCCTCCCCTAGACGTATCCAACTCAATGTCTAGGACCCCATTAAAATCGCCCGCCAGGATCAAGGGAACATCTGGCAGCTGCTCAACCCGAGAGCCCAGATGGGCATACAGTGCCCGATCCAACACATTCGGACTGTAAAGATTACCCAGTACCACCGGTTTTCCCTCTAGTATCCCATGTAGTAACACATATCTACCCTCAGGGTCCACGACTTCCCGCTCCAAGACAAATCTGATCAGTTTGTGCATCAAAATGACCACTCCACCCTTTTTCCCCCTCGCTGGAGCCCCCCATTCCTGTCCCACCCAGTCCCTCCTTAATTTAGAGTGTTCCTCAGCAGTCTGGTGGGTTTCTTGTAACATAGCAATATCACATTTTTGCCTAGCTAAGGCCTTTAACACTTTATACCTCTTAATAGGGTTGCCGATTCAACATACATTCCATGATACAATCTTCATGTCAGCATATAACAGTAGGATTCAACTCTTTCGGAAAACAATTTTTTATAGAAAGGGGCTTCCCCAGCCTGAAGCCCCCCCCCCCCAAGCATCCCCTATGCTCCCTAGCCTTCTCTCCAGAAACCCACTGAGGCTGTGACCTCCCACCCTCTGCCCTCCCCCTTTTAAACCTACCCTTCTCATCCCCTCCCCCCTCCCCCCAACCCCTTTCTCCTTCCCCTTCATCCCTATCTATCTCCGTAACCCCAAACTCTCCTCTTCTAAGGGATCACCTAGAATTTGGCAGCTGGGATTTAATGTTAAAAAATGTAAGGTCATGCATTTGGGCTGCAGCAATCCAAGGGAGCAGTACAGTATAGGAGGTGAAGTACTTTTGTCCACTAAAGAAGAGCGGGACCTAGGCGTGGCTGTGTCTGATGATCTTAAAGTAGCTAAACAGGTAGAAAAGGCGACAGCAAAAGCTAGAAGGATGCTTGGGTGCATACGGAGAGGAATGGCTAGCAGAAAAAAGGAGGTGATAATGCCTCTGTATAAGTCTTTGGTGCGACCTCATTTGGAGTATGGTGTGCAATTCTGGAGACCGCACCTTCAAAAGGATGTGAACAGGATGGAGTCGGTGCAGAGGGTTGCTATTAAAATGATTAATGGGCTTCATTAGAAAGCATATGAGGACAGACTTAAGGATCTTAATATGTACACCTTAGAGGAAAGGCGGGATAGAGGTGATATGATTGAGATGTTTAAATACCTCCGTGGCATAAATGTTCAGGGAGAGAGCCTCTTTCATTTGAAAGCAAGTTCTGCTACGAGGGGACATGGGATGAGGGTGAAGGGAGATAGATTCAGGAGTGATATGCGTAAATATTTCTTTACAGAAAGAGTAGTGGATCCATGGAATAGTCTCCCAGTGGAGGTGGTAGAGATGAGGACAGTAACTGAATTCAAAAAAGCATGGGACCAACACAGAGGATCTCTAAAGGTAAAAAGTGGACTGTTGTAGTTGTTGTTATGGAAGGACAGACTAGATAGGCTATGTGGTCTTTTTCTGTCATCATGTTTCTATGTTTCTATGATGTGTCCAGATTCCCCCGCACCCCCTCCCCCCCCCGCCGATCGTTATCCCCACTCTCAACATCCCCATCTACCCGGATGCATTCCCCGCCCCCCTTTTCCTGTCTTGCCCCTGGTCCCACTGCCAGTTTTACCTCCTCCCCTCTCCCCTCCCATACCCCCATTCCCTTAGGCCCCTATCCCTCTCTTTGGGGTGGTGCCCTTTTCTCCTTCTACCCCAGGCCAGACTGGAGCATATTCTTCCCCTACAGGGCTCCACCTTCGACGATGTCATACACAAACCTACAGATTCTGAACCAAACATTTTTATCCTATCCATATACTGCACTCCAGTCCTATATCTCTTTATACATATCTTAGTTTTGTACTGTATATTGAGTCCTTCACAGTTCTCCCCTCTAATCCCAAGTCTCTTCAGGCTTCTCGTCTGCTTGTGCTGTGTCGGTAACCAGCCTCAGGGTACTCCAGCTGGATCTCCTGCATCTGATGCCGCCTGTCTTAGTAGTCCCTCCACATATTGGGACGCCTCTGTCGCCGACTCTAATACTTTGTGCGTTCCTTCGTGGGTGATGTGGAGTCTGGCCGGGTACTGCACCGTAAATTTAATGCTAGCATCCACTAATTTCTGGCAGATGGGCGCATATGCTCTTCTCCTCTGACTTAGGGCCACTGAATAGTCCTGTGCAACCCGCAGCTTCATATTATCTTTTTCAATTAATCCCTTCTGTCTCGCCGTCCCCAACATGGCTTCTTTCTGTGGGAACTGTAGGAATTTCACCAACGCTACACATGGTCTTCGGTCTCTTGACTGTTTAGGCCCCACTCTGTGAGCCCATTCTATCATAATCTGGCCATGTTCTTCACCTCCCCCTAAAATGTAGGAGGCCAGGGATTCCACATGAGCTTTCAAGTCTCTATTTGAGATACTATCTGGTATGCCCAAGAAACGAAGGTTGCTGCACCTGGATCTGTTTTCTAAGTCATCCAATTTGGCTTCATGTGTTCTTAGTGCAGCCTGCAGTCTCCCTACCTTGTGCGATAGCGTTTCCACTCCTTCCTTGGCCTGCACCACTCGAGCCTCCACTTCTTGCATTCTATTGCCCAGGGAGCTCATAGAGCTTTGCAGCGTGTCCATTTTATTATGCAGTGCCTCAAATTGTGCCAATAGGGATCCCACTACCGCCACGGAGATCTCCTCCACAACTGCCGGGGAGACTGGGGGGCTGGGTGCTGGAGGGGATGCTGCCATCTTGTGTGGCTCAACTGCCCAGTCTTTTTCTCTGCCGCCATGCTCCGCACTCTTCAAACTGCTCTCCCCCGTCAGCTCCTATGCTTCGCTCAACTTTTTGGGGCTGTCCGATGGCTGGATTGCGGCTCTATTCACCGGCAACAGGGTAGGGGGTCCAGAGCATGAGCGTTCCCTGTCTGCTCGCTCTCACCACATCACGTGAGCTTATTGACTTTCTTAATATACTGCACCTTCGGAAAACAGCAGGGTGATTTACAATGTATTCAAAAACACATAGGGCCAGGCATGGCCAGGAAACGGAAAAGAACTACAATTCTTGATAGGACAGCAGCAAGCACACTAGACAGGAAGAGGAAGCAAAAGAAGGGAGAGAGAGCAGGTGAGAGGAAAGAAAGAACTAGTTGGGAGAACTGGGTGGGAGATCATAGGCAAGACAGAACAGATGTGTTTTAAGGAGTGCCTTAAATTTGGGATAGGATGGTTCCAAACGGAGGGGAGGAGGGAGGGAGTTTCATAAGGATGGTACTAGGAAGAAGAAGGCAGAATTGCGGGTGTGCTTCAGATGGGCATGTGCGGGGGAAGGAAGCTCAAGACAGTTGATGTGGATAGACCAAAGACTGCGAGGCACTGAATGAAACTGCAGTGAGTCGGCCAGGTAGTGCGGTGTGTGGGTGTGAATTGCCCTGTGAGTCAGAATTAGGACTTTAAAGACTTTATGCTGGGAAACCGGTAACCAGTGAATTGGAATTAAATGAAGTGTGATATGACTGTAATTGGAGGTGTGAGAAATGATCCAGGCAGCAGTGTTTTGAATCAGTTGCAGGCGATGTATTTGGTATTGGGGAAGATCAGCAAAAATGACATTACAGTAGTCCAAACGTGAAATAAGCAGTGCGAGAAGGAGTGTAGTGCGTGAGGAGGGAGACAGGACATCACTAACTGCTCTGATCTGACAGAGAAAGAAGAAAAAACAACATGCAACAGTAGAAATATGATTGTGGAAGGACAGTTCGGGGTCAAGGATTATTCCCAGGTACTGAAAGGAGGAAACCAGTGGTATTGGGCTGCCAAGAACATAAGAACTTAAGATATGCCATACTGGGTCAGACCAAGGTCCATCAAGCCCAGTATCCTGTTTCCAACAGTGGCCAATCTAGGTCGTACGTACCTAGCAGTTTCCCCAAAAGACACAGGTTCCGCAATACTTGTACTGGGTCAAGCATTGATATCCTGGGTCCCTTCTTAATAATGGTTTATGGACCTTTCCTCCAGGAACTTGTCCAAACCTTTTTTAAACCCAGCTACACTAACAGCCTTTAAGACATCCTCAGGTAACAAATTCCAGAGTTTGATTACACGTTGAGTGAAAAAATATTTTCTTTTATTAGTCTTAAATAGTTTACCCTGTAGCTTCATTGTATGTCCCCTAGTCTGTCTATATTCTGATATCGTAAACAATCGATCTACGTTTACCCGTTCCACTCCATTCATTAATTTATAGACTTCTATCATATCTCCCCTCAGCCGTCTCTTTTCCAGATTAAAGAGCCCTAACCTTTTTAGCCTTTCTTCATAGGAGTATCCTTCCATCCCCTTTACTATTTTGGTGGCTCTTCTCTGAACCTTTTCTAATAACGCTATATCCTTTTTAAGATACGGCGACCAGAATTGCACACAATATTCAAGGTGCGGTCTCACCATGGAACGGTATAGAAGCATTATAATATCTTTTGTCTTATTTTCCATTCCTTTCCTTATGATACCTAGCATTCTATTTGCTCTCTTGGCTGCTGCTGCACACTGGGCCGAGGGTTTCAACATGTTATCCTCAATGACGCCTAAATCTTTTTCCTGGGTGGTGGTTCCTAATGTGCAACCTTGCATTGTGTAACCATAGTTTGGGTTGTTCTTCCCTAGGTGCATAACTTTGCACTTGTCCACATTAAATTTCATCTGCCATTTTGCTGCCCAGTCTTCCAATTTATCAAGATCCTCTTGCAATTTTCCACAATCCTCTTGGGTTTTAACAACTTTAAATAGTTTTGTGTCATCTGCAAATTTGATAACCTCACTCGTTATTCCACTTTCCAGGTCATTTATGAATACATCAAAAAGCAGCGGACCCAGCACAGATCCCTGGGGTACACCACTATTCACCTTTCTCCATTGGGAAAATTGGCCATTTAGCCCAACCCTCTGCTTTCTATCTTTTAATCAGTTCTTGATCCACAGTAGTACACTGCCTCCTATCCCATGACTCTTTAGTTTTGCCAAAAGTCTCTGATGAGGGACCTTGTCAAAGGCTTTCTGAAAGTCCAGATATACTATATCAACCGACTCGCCATTGTCCACCTGTTTATTCACACTTTCAAAAAAAACATAACAGATTAGTAAGACAAGATCTTCCTTGTCTAAAGCCATGTTGGCTGTCTCCCATTAGGCCATGACTATCTACATGCTGAGTTATTTTATTCTTTATGATGGTTTCTACCATGTTTCCCTGTACTGACGTGAGGCTCACCGGTCTGTAGTTTCCCGGATCACCGCTGGAACCCTTTTTAAAAATTGGTGTTACATTGGTGATCGTCCAATCTTCAGGTATTAGAGATGGTTTTAATGATAGTTCACAGATTAGTAAAGGAGCTAAAGGAGAGGAAGAGCTGAAGACAAACCACATCGCTGATGTCTTTGAGGGGTTAAGGTGGAGAAGATTGGAAGAAAGCCAGTTCGCAACAAGAGTCAGACAGGCATTGAGTGGTGAGAGATCCAGGGACACTGGAGAGGTATGATGGAGAAGGATAAAATCATCAGCATAGTAATAGGCTGAGATTCCTGTTTGCTGTACCAGGAGTGCAAGGGGTGCAAGAAAAATATTGAAGAGTAAAGGCGCCAGGACTGAGCCTTGGGGGATACCACAGGACAAGGGCAAGGGGGTAGAAGTGTCAGATGAAGAGACTACAGAAAAGGTGTGGGAGTGAAGAAAGGAGTGAAACCAGTGGAAGACCACGCTCGCAGACCCGCATCCCGAAGACGCGAGAGGAGAAGGAGAGAGTCGACCAAGTCAAAAGCAGTGAATGGATCCAGGGAGAAATCTCAGAAAGACGTGATATCTCCTGCCACATTGTTGGTTACTCTGGCCTTGTTATCGGACAAAGAATGGCTAATGAAGATTTTCTTTAAGAAAAGGAACTTATGATTCAGTGGGTTGTTAGTTTGCATGTATCCTTATTTAGTTCAGGGTATACAGAGAAAGAGATGAGAATTTTTCCTCCTGCGCCGTGTTGTTCAACAGCTGGGCGGCCTTTTTTTCCTCAAATATCCTTGCAAGTGCTTGGTTAAATATCAAGCTTGTTCCTATATTTTTATGAGCCCTCCCAACTACTGGCCTTTCTCAATGCCAGCCGCTTGGAAGCCTTGATGGCTCCTCATACTGATCCACCGTGATAATTTTGGATTTACTGTTTTGATTATCCTCTCAATGAATGTAATAGTTTTATTTCTTTTCATTTGGATCTCCTTCTTTGGTAGACTGAAATGGGAATGATTGTATGTTTTTGCCTCAAAAGTGTATTTCTTATTCTGATATTGTTGTTATAATCATATCTGAGTCATTTCCAAACGTATGCTGTAATTTACCTGTATATATTGTATATAGTTACCCTGTTATTACCTGTACATATACCCAAGTTATATTGTAAATCCAGTGCAAACTTTCTGTGCTGGACAGTTGTGTTTTGATGTAAACCGCACTGATACAGAAGAGCGCGGTATATAAGAAAGTTAAATAAATAAATAACATATCTCAGTTTCTTTACAAGATTATATTATTAGTTATTATTGTAAATTGCATAAAGATAAAAAAAAGACAAGAAGGATTGAAGACCGAGGAACTTGTGCAGCAGACTCTGGAGGCTTCCCTGACCCTTTGCTGAACTCAGCCAGCCTCGAGGTCTAGTTCCCTACCTGAAGGTAGTGAGTTTATCACTTTCATACAGAACAAGTTGCCAGCTATCTCCGTTTCTTCACAGTAATGGGCGGTTCCTTCCCCCCCGTGCTTTTCCTTTCACCGCCATGTCACTTCATTACTAGCTCAGTCCAGGTCACAGCAGCAACCATTCTTTAGTACACAGTGAACAGGGCGGCCATGGGTCTCATATTGGGGGATCTGATCTTTGGAGTGAATGTCGGCACTCTGTTTCTTTGTGCCATTGCGCCTCCATTTTCTTTATCTCTTTGGCTTTGCCTCAGCAATCCCGCCAAAAACTTCAGTGCAGCAGCCATTTTCCAGAACAGAAAAGCCCTTATTCTAGCTTCCTGTCATTCCAGGCTCTTTCTTTACATTTTGGGCTGTTTTTCATGCAAAAATGCCTTCTTCCATACAGCGGTGTCTCAGCTGTGGGAGAAATTGCTGTTGTTTGTGCAAAGCCTAAGCTCTGCCTGCAGGGCTGATCAGAAGGGACCTTCTTTGGCTGCAGGTCAGCCTACCATTGTAGCCCTGTGCACTACCCATTGAGTCCCTCCAGACTGGGCTCTGAAGCTTCCTCCTCTTCTTCTTATCCCCGGGAAGACCTCCCTCCAATGCTTCTTCCTGAGCAGCAATCTATTTCTCCTCAGCAGTTTCTTCAGCTACAGGCAGGTCCACACTCTCAACAGTATCCTCATCCTTCTCCTGAACTTCAATTTATGGAGTTGTTCCATCAGGCCTGGAACTTGTGGCGCTCAGGATGTTCTTCAGCACCAAGCGCTTCAGCTTCTCCCTCTAAAAAATGCTTCAAACCGAGATTGGCTGGGGCGATCACAGGCCAAACCACGGAGACCTCCATTCGTTCAGGAGACTGGTGCCCCTGCTAAGCCTCAGGTGCATCCCATCATCGTGGGTATCAGAAGACCATCCAAGGCTTTTCCTTTCCCCACAGATAACCTTCCAGTGTGCAGCGGCGGCCAAGAGAGCAAATAGAATGCTAGGTATCATAAGGAAAGGAATGGAAAATAAAACAAAAGATATTATAATGCCTCTATATCGTTCCATGGTGAGACCGCACCTTAAATATTGTGTGCAATTCTGGTCGTTGTATCTTAAAAAGGATATAGTGTTATTAGAAAAGGTTCAGAGGAGAGCCACCAAGATGGTAAAGGGGATGGAAGGTTCTCCAGGACCAAGCAGGAAGTCAGTCCTCACATATGGGTGACGTCGGCGCTGACGGAGCCCCCGTGCGGAGCATTTCCCCAGCTTTCAAAGAAAGCCTTTGGGAATGCAACGCACCTGCGCGGTCCCCTTCCCTCCCAAGGGTGCCATCTTGCTCAGTCTTTCTTTTTCCACGGAGCCCAACGGACGTGAGTTCGTGTCACCCGGGAAAAGTTGATTTTTTTCTGCGATTTTCGCGTTATCTTATCCGGTTTGACGCCGGTTCCCCTTCCCGCCTGGGCTCGGTACACCAGTATCGAGTCTGGAGTTGTGATTTTCGTTTTTTGTCCTTTGTGACTAGCGTTCGTGCTCTTTTTGTGTTTTCACCGGCAGCCCAGACTTTTGACCTTGCAGGGGCTCTTTTTCCCCCGATGGCTGCCAGCGGGTTCAAAAAGTGTGATCGGTGCAAGAAACTTATGTCTCTCACTGATACACATGACTGCTGCCTCCAATGCCTCGGGCCCGACCATGACCCGCTGGCCTGTGGCCCATGCAGCAAAATGTCGACGAAGGCGCTTCGGAGCCGTCAGCATCAACGTGAGAGAATTTTCTCTGACTCTGCGTCCGGCCGGGCCCGGACTTCGTCAGAGGCCTCGACATCTCGGGAGTCCGACCCCGAGCGCCGTCGGGGTTCCTCTGAAAGGGAGTCTCCCTCCCGGGAGCACAGAAGGAAGAAAAAGCTCATGAGGGCAGCGTCGGTGGAGGCTCCTGGTTCCTCGAGGGCCAGGTCGTGTAGCCCTGACCACCGCCCCGGGCTCTCGGAGTCAGAGAGGCCTTCCAAGCTACCTCGTGTGGAGCCAGAGTCCCCGAGTCATGTAAGTGCAGTTGTCCTCATAGACTCTCCTCCGGGGGAGCTGACATCGGGCCCGACGCCGTCAGGCCCGAGTTGGGGGCTGCTGAGTCTCCTGAGCTTGGACTCAGGTTGACGGCCTTGGAGAGCAGCTTGGCTGCCTTCATGGAACAGCAGCAGGTGCTGATCGCCGGTCTGTAAATTAATGAATGGAGTGGAATGGATAAACGTAGATCAATTGTTTGTTATCAGAATATAGAAAGGCTAGGGGACATGCAATGAAGCTACAGGGTAAACTATTTAAGACTAATAAAAGAAAATATTTTTTCACTCAACGTGTAATCAAACTCTGGAATTTGTTACCGGAGGATGTAGTAAAGGCTGTTAGTGTAGCTGGGTTTAAAAAAGGTTTGGACAAGTTCCTGGAGGAAAGGTCCATAAACCATTATGAAGAAGGGACCCAGGATATCAATGCTTGACTCATTACAATCATTGCGGAACCTGTGTCTTTTGGGGAAACTGCTTGGTATGTATGACCTAGATTGGCCACTGTTGGAAACAGGATACTGGGCCTGATGAACCTTGGTCTGACCCAGTATGGCATATCTTATGTTCTTATGACCGGTGCATCTGCCCCGACCACTGGGACCTCGACGTCCAAGTCGACCCCGGAGACCGAGCCAATCCTCTTGTCGATGAAGTCTCGAGTCGATCCTCAGTCAAGGTTCCCCTCAACCTCCCTTGCGGGGCCGAGGTCATCGACGCCAATACCCTCGGCGTCGGGGCGGGTGGCACCGAGGTCCACACGGCTGGAGCCGCTCGATTCTTCCTCCTCAGAGTCGGAGTGGGAGACGGAGGACGAGGACTCCCCGGACATCTTCCAGACCCGGTGTGTCCCTTTGGACTCACCGGAGTCCGAGCCTTGGAGACGGTCCCCCCCCCCCCCCCGGAGGATACCCAGTTCTCGGACTTCGTGAGGGACATGGCCAAAGCCTTGGCCTTCCCTGCGGACGCCGAGGAAGAGCCTCAAGCCGAGGAGCTCGATGCCTTCCAGTATGATTTTCCTCCAAAGGAAACTTTTACTGTACCGGTTCCTCTGATGCTGGAACGGCTGCTCTTCCGTATGTGGGAGGCACTGGCCTCGATGCCGGTTCTTAGCAAATGGGTCGATTCCATTTATTGAGTCTGCAAGAGCCCTGGGTTCCAAAAGGCACAGCTACCGCACCACTCCATGGTTGTGGAATCGGCCATGCACCGTCTGAAGAGTCAGAAGAAGGACTCCTCCGTGCCCCCTGGCCGGGAGGCCCGGAACCTGGATGCCCTCGGTAGAAAGTGCTTCCAGGGCTCTATGCTATCTTGCCGTGTCCAGACCTACCAGCTGTACATGGGCATGTACCTACGAGACCGGGCAAAGGAGATTGCCGGGTTCTCAGCTGGCCTCTCCGAGGAATCTTTGCAGAGGTTCAAGGCTTTGTCAATAGGGATTCGAGAATGCTCAAAGTTTATCTCTCGAGCAGCTTATGATGGCTTTGAGGCTTCGGCCAGGGTAGCCGTGGCCGGCATCGGTGCACGCTGTCAGACCTGGCTACAGTCATCGGACCTGGAGCCATGGGTGCAGGACAAGTTGGTCGATGTCCCTTGCCGAGGTGAAAACCTTTTTGGTAAGCCCATGACTGAAAAGGCTGCAGAAATCGAGACTGAGACTCTCATCAGGACAAGGCTGTCCAGGAAGACTTCTGCCCCTTCT
This sequence comes from Ichthyophis bannanicus, assembly GCA_033557465.1. NCBI lineage: Eukaryota > Metazoa > Chordata > Amphibia > Gymnophiona > Ichthyophiidae > Ichthyophis > Ichthyophis bannanicus. The sequence continues at coordinate 420,380,079 of CM066031.1, read as the reverse complement.
CAGAAAAAGAAGGGTTCGGGAATGAAGCCCTTTTTCCCGAGGAAGGGTGCTGCCTACAAATCCTACCCTCAATATCAGGCCTCTCCAGCTCCCCAACAGGGCCAGCAGGCCAAGGGGCAGGGGCATGGGCCCCGTAGGCAGAAGACCCCCAAGCCGCCAGCTCCGGCTCCTGCACAGCAGGGAGCGGGGTTTTGACTCCCACAGCATAGCCTCTTCTCCACAGCTGGCTCCACTCAGCACAGGAGGTCGGCTGACCCTGTACGCCTACAGGTGGCCAGCCATCACAGGGGATACCTAGGTCCTCAGCATAGTCCAAAAGGGCTACATGCTCCATTTCCACCAGCTACCCCCTCCTAATTTCCAGGGGAGCCTCCAAGACTCCCTCTGCACAGCAACATCCTCCTTCATGAGTTGGCAAGTCTTCTAAAGGAACAGGCGGTGGAACCTGTGCCTTACCACCTGAAAGGGCAAGACTTCTACTCCAGGTACTTTCTGGTACCAAAAAGGACAGGAGGCCTCTGGCCTATCCTAGACTTGCGAAACCTAAACAAGTTTCTGGAGATGGAAAAGTTCAAGATGCTTAACCTTGGGATACTGCTGCCCTACCTCCAGCAGGGAGATTGGCTATGCTCCTTAGACCTAAAGGATGCTTATACGCACATTCTCATCCATCCAGACCACAGACAATATCTCAGATTTGTGGTGGGAGGAAACCATTTTCAGTACAGAGTACTTCCCTTTGGCCTAACTTCCGCCCCCAGGGTTTCACCAAATGCCTGGTGGTGGTGGTGGCGGCCTATCTCAGAAATCAGGGAATTTTTGTCTTCCCATACCTGGACAACTGGCTCATCAGGGGTCAGTCTCTCCAGGAGGCCAGAAAAGCCACTCTTTGCACTGTCTCTCTTCTTCAGCATCTGAGCTTTGTCATAAACTATGCAAAGTCCAATTTGCTCCTCTCACAGAACCTAGAGTTTATAGGGGCAAGATTAGACACCCTGCAGGCAAGAGCTTACTTGCCTGAGGACAGGGCCCACAGACTGATGGACTTTAGCCAACCAGTTCCAAAACAGTTCTCAGGTCTCCACTAGACACTTCCTGCGGCTCCTGGGCCACATGGCATCCATGGTACATGTGACCCCGAATGCCCATCTGCACATGCGGGCGGCTCAGTGGTTCCTCAGAGCTCAGTGGGCGCAAGCCACAGGCGACCTCCGAGACAGAGTAAAGGTGTCCAAACCACTCTTGGACTCCTTGCAGTGGTGGCTACATCTCCCAAACCTTCTCAGGGGGGGGGGGGGTACCCTTTCAGGCCCCAGTACACACAAGGGTGCTGACGACCGATGCTTCCTTAAAGGGCTGGGGTGCACATTGCCAGGGCATGTGCACTCAAGGCCTCTGGTCTCCTCGGGAGGCCACACAGAAGATCAATATTTTGGAGCTGCGAGCAATCCGCTTGGCTCTACAGATTTTTTCTCATGCCCTCTCTCACCAGTCTGTCTTAGTTCAGACAGACAATCAGGTAGCAATGTTCTATGTGAACAAGCAAGGGGGCACATGGTCCAGACTCCTGTGTCAGGAGGTGCAGGCCCTTTGCTCCTTTGCAGTCAAACAAGGCATGTTTCTCAAAGTAGTTTATCTACCTGGTCAGGAGAACTTCTTGGCAGACAAACTGAGCAGGATTCTCCAGCCTCATGAATGGCAGTTGAATCCACTGGTGGTCCAGCAGATCTTTCTATGATGGGGACTTCCATCCATCGATCTCTTTGTGAGTCCACTGAACCGTCAGCTGCCCAGGTTTTGCTTCAGACAGCTGCACCCCCTGAGAATGGCAGCAGATGCGTTTCTGATCTCTTGGTCTACAGGCCTTTTGTATGCGTTTCCTCCCACGCCCCTGGTGGCCCGAACTCTGTTCAAGATTCTACGGGACAAGGCCTCGGTGATTCTGGTAGCCCCCAGATGGCCGAGGCAACCATGGTTTCCAATTCTTCTGCAGTTGACAGTGGAAACTCCATTCCCTCTGGGTTTGTAACCCAATCTCTTGTCTCAGGATCAGGGTTCCCTTCTGCACCCCAATCGCAGATCCCTCAATCTATTGGGTAGAAGATTGTATCGCCTGGGCGTACAAGGCAGCCGGCCTCTCCTTGCAGGGTCGAGTCACGGCCCACTGTGTCGGGGCGAAAGCCGCGTCAGTAGCTACTTGGTCTTCAAGCCAGACTTTTGCAGCCCATTACTGCCTTGAGAGAGAGTCCCAAAGGGACAGTGCTTTCGGACAGGCGGTACTCCATAATCTCTTTTGAGGTTTAGGCAACTCCTACCCTCTGGCCCTTGTTTTGGGCTACTGTACGGGGGCGTTCTCAGAGGATATTCTTATCACGGATGCTGAGGCTCTTCAGAGGGAGCCATTTTTCAGCTTTGGGTTCCTGGTAGCCTAGAGCTGGGGAGTCCCATATGTGAGGACTGACTTCCTGCTTGGTCCTGGAGAAAGAGTAGTTACTCACCTGTAACAGGTGTACTCCAGGAGCAGCAGGAATCAGTTCTCATGACTCTCCCTCCTCCCCTGGAGTTGCAGTCCTATACTTTATTTTGTTTTTGCTGTCTTTTAGCTATGTCATCAGACTGAGCTAGATGGCACCCTTGGGCGGGAAGGGGGCCATGCAGGCACACTGCATTCCCAAAGGCTTTGTTTGAAAGTTGGGGAAATGCTCCGCACAGGGGCTCCGCTGGCGCCGACGTCGCCCATATGTGAGGACTGATTCCTGCTGCTCCTGGAGAACACCTGTTACAGGTGAGTAACTACTCTATACTCCTATGAAGAAAGGCTAAAAAGGTTAGGGCTCTTTAACCTGGAAAAGAGACGGCTGAAGGGAGAAATGATAGAAGTCTATAAATTAATGAACGGAGTGGAACGGGTGAACGTAGATCGATTGTTTACGTTATCAGAATATAGAAAGACTAGGGGACATGCAATGAAGCTACAGGGTAAACTATTTAAGACTAATATAAGAAAATATTTTTTCACTCAACGTGTAATCAAACTCTGGAATTTGTTACCGGAGGATGTCTTAAAGGCTGTTAGTGTAGCTGGGTTTAAAAAAGGTTTGGACAAGTTCCTGGAGGAAAGGTCCATAAACCATTATTAAGAAGGGACCCAGGATATCAATGCTTGACCCAATACAAGCATTGTGGAACCTGTGTCTTTTGGGGAAACTGCTAGGTTCGTATGACCTAGATTGGCCACTGTTGGAAACAGGATACTGGGCTTGATGGACCTTGGTCTGACCCAGTATGGCATATCTTATGTTCTTAGTTTCACCAGTTCTCATATATAATTCTGCCCGTGGGAGGGAAAACAGTACTTTACTTGTGATAGGCATTTGGTATAAAACAAACAAATTGCTGGCAAACTATTCTTTTTTTCAGCAATCTGAAGGGAAACAACAGTGAGGTTTCAGTCCCAACAGGAAAACGCAAGTCAGCACATCATTACTGAAAAAAACAATCCCATGTTGCAGTGTGGTATAATAACACATTTTTACTCCACTGTATCTTTTTTTATTGACTCTATGCTCTGCCCTGTGCTTTGTTTGTTTAGCTTTATCCTTAGGATATGGCTACACTTTGAAAAAACATTCCAGTAAAGATGTACTGAAGTAACACCTGTCCTTGATTCATGCTTTATCGCAATGCTGTTCATGTTAACAGGGCTGGAAAAGACATGGCTTTTATTGCTACTTGGTTAGTAAAACAGCAGAGACGTTTTATGAAGCAAACACTACCTGTGGAAATCAGAAAACCTTTCTTGTTACCGTGGAAGACAGGTAAGGAAATATTCCTCGTACTAAAGCTTTAGAATGTCTGCTCTTATTCGTGCTCTAACTTTGCTTAGCTTTTTATTTTCCATACTTTTATCATTTCATTTGGGTTGTAAACCATTTGGAATGATGAAAATCATAAAGATTATATATACAAATTTATAAATAAATCATGGGCCGGTCTGTTGGCTCTGTAGAAATGCACTGCCCTGTTGAAAGACCTGAGTTCACTTTCCAGCTCAAGTCCTCTGCTGCCTGGATCGGCCAGGAAGGGGATGCAGTGAAAGAAGGATCCACAGCCTTGGAGGAAGGGGGAGTGAGAGAGAGCATTAGTGATTTATATTCTCTTATATACCATGCTATTCTGCATCAGTGTGGTTTATATTGAACAAACTGAAATTACTTTGAACAGGGCATTATAACTTGGAGATAACTATTTTACAGGGAACATGGGCTATGGAGGGTTAAGTGGCTTGCCCAAGACCACAAGGAGCACCTGTGGGACCCCAGTCCTTCCAGCCCAAGGTTGCTGTCCTCTAGTGAGATCTGAACCCCCAACCTTCCGGCCTGAAGTACCTTGCCCCAACCACTAGGCCACTCCTCCACTCCTGTGATTGTGCAGTGGTGACGCCTATGCCAAGGTTTACTAAGCAGTGATAGTGGCGATCGTGCAAAATTGGTGCCATAGCCCCATTGAATAAAATGGGGCCGTGGCACTGATTTCACACGATCGCTGCTATCGCTGCTTAGTAAATAGACCTCCTAGTGTCTTTGCATTAAAGTTCACACTAAACATTTTTTGCATGAGCATGTTAAAAATATTTTTATGCCTGCTAAGACACTAGTTACCATGCAAGCCACAAAATTTTCACAAATGGAATAAATAGGAACCATTATATTCTCTATTCGATTCCCACACTTAATAAGATTTGGCAGCTATTGCAGTACATTAGCTGCCCATACTATGCAGTATAAAAAAAACCCAAAACCTATGGTATCTGCAGGGGGAGTTTCCTTATTGTCCCTCCAGTCCAGTCCCGATCTGTGGTTTGTCGCCTCACCAGCAGCTTGGAGACGGAGCAGGTCAACTTTGATGACATCACCATACATAGGAAGCTGGCACCACCCACTAGCCTCAGTATGCTCAGTCTCCAAGCAGCTGGAGAAGGTGATTCCATAGGTCTAGACTCACTGAAGGGACAACTAAGACGGATCTTCATTCATTTTTTTTCTCAGTTTGCCTGTTGAATTCTCTACTAATTGGTTTAGCTGAGGGTTGCTGAAGATAGTCCATGGGCTCTTTAAGAGCATAGAAAGATTTCATTGAGCAATAAAGTAAAAAAAAAAGAAAAGGCAAGTTTAAATTTCTGGCTGAAAAGTCTGTTTCCACAGCAAGTGTGGCTTTACAAATTGCAGCAGCTCCCAATCCCTTGACTGGGTGAGGAGCCGCTACCACTAGCAAGGCCTGTCACTCTTGGCCTCTCATCAGACTCCCAACACTGCCAAAGTTGGTAAGCAGGGCTGAATGTGTCGGTCGGGAAGAGTTGACAGTTTGAGCCACTGAAGCGTGCAGAGCGGAGATTCAGGCTCTGCTCGGTGCCGTCGGAAGCCACGAGGTGTGTACTAAGCTGGGTCAATCAGATGGTATTGAGCCATGAGGTGATGTATAGCATTGGCCTGCTAAAGGAGGGAATCAGCACCATTTTGTTTTGATGGCTTTTTATGCAGCGTGTAAAGGGGACTCCTCAGGTGGGTTTGGACGCTCTTCCTTTATGGGGTTTTTTTTTTGGCCCACTTTTTTTCTGCATCTTGGAAATAAAAAAAGGAAAAAGGAAAACAGAAAAGGAAGATCAAAGGAAAACAGAGCAGTTTAAAGGACTTGGTGAGAGAGATCTGTTTTCACAGTGCTAGCATGCCCACAAAGGCCACATGTCTGGCATGTGGGTCTCATTGGAGCCCTGTCTCAGCTACAGGTTTTGTTGCGGCTGTGAGACAAAGTCCTGATCAGCAGAGGAGAATCCTCTGGAGGAGAAGGCTGAGAGGGTGGAAAGAAGTAGGGCCTTAGGGGAAAAGGTGGTGAAATTGTTCTAGGACAATGCCACCACAGTGGCTTATATCAAACGACAGGGCGGCACGAGCAGCAGACAGCTGGAAAGCAAGGTAGGCCCGTTGTTGGAATGGTGGAGGACAACTTCCAGGTGCTCTCAGCAGCTCGCATGACTGGCAAAGAGACCACAGAGAATGGACTATCAATGAAATGTTTTTTGCTTAGGTGGGGCTATGCTGGGGCCTGCCAATCATGGATCTGATGGTGACCTTCAAGTCCGCAAAAGCTTCCCGGATCTACAGCAGGAGGAGAGAATGAATGTTGGAAGCAGGGGCGGCTCTATAATGAGGCGAAGTGAGGCAGCTGCCTCAGGCGGCAAAGTTTTGAGGGCGGCAAATGCCCCCAAAACAGCCGCCTCACTTCGCCTTCAAAGTTAAAAAATGAAAAAAAAAATGCGCACATGTTTTGGCTGCCGAATCCGCTTCTCGGCAGCAGCAAAACTCACCACCTAACTTCTTCTGCAGCCACAGCTCCCTGCCTCTTAGGGAACCGCGGCTGTGCTGCTGAAGCCGGTGTGGAGCCTTCCCATCTCTCGGAGGGCTCCGTGCAGCATTGTCCTGCCCCCAAAGGAAGTTGTTACAAATGAGCTGATTAGGGAAGGCTAGGACTGGTAATGGGCTGATGGGGGGGTAGGACTGGTAATGGACTGATGGGGGGCTAGCATTGGAAATGAGCTGATTGGGGAGGTTAGGACTGGAAATGGGCTGATTAGAAGAGGCTAGGACTGGTAATGGGCTAATGGGGGATAGGACTAGTAATGGGCTGATTAGGGGAGGCTAGGACTGGTAATGGGCTAATGGGGGATAGGACTAGTAATGGGCTGATTAGGGGAGGCTAGCACTGGTAATGGACTGAGGGGGAACTAGCACTGGAAATGAGCTGATTAAGGGAGGCTAGGACTGGTAATGGGTTGTTGGGGGGTAGGACTGGTAATTGACTGAGGTGGGGGGTAGGACTGGTAATGGACTGAGGGGGGAAGGGGGGTAGGACCAGTGATATAGCGGAAGGGCTGTCGGGTAAGGTTTGCCTCTTTGCGGATGATACCAAAATCTGCAATAGAGTAGACACCCAGGAAGGTGTAGATAACATGAGGAGGGATCTAGCTAAGCTTGAAGAATGGTCTAGAATTTGGCAGCTGGGATTTAATGTTAAAAAATGTAAGGTCATGCATTTGGGCTGCAGCAATCCAAGGGAGCAATACAGTATAGGAGGTGAAGTACTTTTGTCCACTAAAGAAGAGCGGGACCTAGGCGTGGTTGTGTCTGATGATCTTAAAGTAGCTAAACAGGTAGAAAAGGCGACGGCAAAAGCTAGAAGGATGCTTGGGTGCATACGGAGAGGAATGGCTAGCAGAAAAAAGGAGGTGATAATGCCTCTGTATAAGTCTTTGGTGCGACCTCATTTGGAGTATGGTGTGCAATTCTGGAGACCGCACCTTCAAAAGGATGTGAACAGGATGGAGTCGTTGCAGAGGGTTGCTACTAAAATGATTAATGGGCTTCATTATAAAGCATATGAGGACAGACTTAAGGATCTTAATATGTACACCTTAGAGGAAAGGCGGGATAGAGGTGATGTGATTGAGATGTTTAAATACCTCCGTGGCATAAATGTTCAGGGAGAGAGCCTCTTTCAATTGAAAGCAAGTTCTGCTACGAGGGGACATGGGATGAGGGTGAAGGGAGATAGATTCAGGAGTGATATGCGGAAATATTTCTTTACAGAAAGAGTAGTGGATCCGTGGAATAGTCTCCCAGTGGAGGTGGTAGAGATGAGGACAGTAACTGAATTCAAAAAAGCATGGGACCAACACAGAGGATCTCTAAAGGTAAAAAGTGGACTGTTGTAGTTGTTATGGAAGGACAGACTAGATGGGCCTTGTGGTCTTTTTCTGTCATCATGTTTCTATGTTTCTATGTAATGGGCTGATTAGGAGAGGCTAGCACTGGTAATGGGCTGAGGGGGAACTAGCACTGGAAATGAGCTGATTAAGGGAGGCTAGGACTGGTAATGGGCTGTTGGGGGGGGTAGGACTGGTAATTGACTGAGGTTGGGGGTAGGACTGGTAATGGACTAAGGGGGGCTAGCATTGGAAATGAGCTGATCGGGGAGGCTAGACTGGAAATGGGCTGATTAGTGGAGGCTAGGACTGGTAATGGGCTGATGGGGGAAGGGGGGGGGGGTAGGACCAGTAATGGGCTGATTAGTGGAGGCTAGCACTGGTAATGGGGTTGAAGGGGGACTAGCACTGGAAGTGAGCTTATTGGGGGGGCTTCAACTGGGAATGGGCAATTGGTGGGGAGGGGAGGATAGAGCTGTTGGCCTTGGAAGAAAACTAGGGGCTAGGGCTACAAATGGGCTGATGTGAGGGGATGGGAGAATGGGACTGGAAGGGAGTGGATGCTGAGAGGGGCTGCCATGGTATTTGGACTAGAAGGAGTTGGACAGTGGGAAAGGAGGGGGACTGGAAGGGAATGGAAGGGAATGGACACCAGTGGCAGTCATGGGAATACAAGTTGACATTCGAAGGTACCGGGAGGTAGGACTGGAAAGGGGCTGATACTGGGAAGGGTTACAGGGAATGGAAATAGGCTGATGGAAAGAAGTGAAGAAAACAAAAGAAGAGATAAGAAATGGCAGATGGACCATAGACCACAGAAAGAGAGCTAAGAGAATACAGGAAAGCAGAAGCCTCAGATCGGGACCAGCATGATCAGAGAATAAAATGGTCAGACAACAAAGGTAGAAAAGATAATTTTATTTCATTTTAGTGATTGTACTTTGTGTTATCTTTATATTTTATACTGCATGGAGGAACTGCATATTTATCTGATGTTGCAGTGCTTGAAGAGTCTGGTTTCTTGGGGTTTCAGTTTAAATTTTGTCTACATATTTTTATTTTTACTTTAGATTGTAAATCACTTATTCTGTACTTGGTGAGGGTCTATGTTCTGAGTGTGTGACTGAGCCCAGGTGTTCTGTTAACATAGAGTTTGTACATAAAGATTTATACTGTACTGTTGTGATTTGACATGTTCAGCTTTTCAAATAGGTGTATGGATGTTCCAGGGTCCACTGTAGTATTTACAGTGACACTTTATTTTGGTGGGCTCCTTATGTGAGCTTTGGAAGTTGGTACTGATATGGTATGGTATGATAGATTTGCTCTATAGGTACTCAGTGACTTTGTTGTAGGGTTTTGTATTAGTTCACAATTTACCTGGTACTGGAGAATGTTTGTTGTTGTTGATAGTGAGATGATCAGAATCAGATTTTTTTGTTTTTGTTTTAAGATATTGAGTTCTGTGGGTGAATGTCCTGGTTCTGCTCTGCAACCACTGTTGACGGGGGTTCTGTGGATGCAAAATATTTTTGAAAAAGAAAAAGTAATAACCATAACGCACTTTATAACAACAAAATAAAAAAGAGTTATAATTTAGTTTTATAAACTGTGCTGTGATTCTCACTCTCTTTTAGTTCCTTGGTGTGCAAACATCTTGCATTTCCTCCATATAATCTAATCAGCTTTTTGGTTTGGTTCAGTCCCTGTTTAGAGTTTTGAAAAAGCCCCACCCACCTCTACGAGGGGGGGGGGCGCACCATCTCATCCTTTGCCTCAGGCAGCAGATTGCCTTGAGTCGCCCCCCTGGTTGGAAGGACTGGTGAGTTGGTGCAGTGGTGGCCCATGGATGGGCTACTCTATGTGTTTTCCCTGTGGGCACTGTGATAAGGAAGCTTATCATAGTTCAGGAAGGAGCTATAATAGAGGTGAAGTGACTCTGAACAAGCAACCTGTCTTTTCTGGTAGAAATAATAAAACAGAATGTTTCAATAAAAGACTACCAGTCCCAGAATGCACCAGGTTTCCAACAGCCATTAGAAGAGCTGAAGTGGAGAAACATGTGTTCAATCAGGAGAGATATGAGGTAATCCCCAAGCACTTATCTCCAAGGGCAGGGCTTGATTCAGCACAGCTGTGCTGTGCTAGGGTGGAGCATTCATCTAAGCAGGATAAAAGTAAAGCTTATTCTACAGAGAATCATCCTGAGGATCATCTTCAGCCTGAGAATCATCCTGACCATCAGCATGATCATCATCAGCAGAAGCCAGAGCTGACGGACAGAGAAAGCAAGAAACACTTTGGAAGAAAGAAGAGAAAAGCATTTGGGAGGTCTAAAGGAGTCCATAGCAGTACGTATACTGGGAGGCATTCCAGAGGCAAGCATACACCATTGGACTGGGGAAAGCCAGAGGAGTGGGGTTGCAGAGCCAGAAATCCCCGGACGGCACCTGTGAGGGAGACGGCTGCATTTGGAAGGGACCCTAAGACCAGTGCAAGAAGGTATGTGAAGAGAGACCCAGTGTCCAGGGATCTTGATTGGAAGGCTGGACATAAAAACTGGACTACATACTGGCAAGGATATTTGGAGAGGAACCCTAACAGCAATGGAAGCTCAGGTATGAACACTGATCTATGCCCTAGCTTTTCACTTGGAAGACAGCAGGGAAACAAGTATTGTCCTGAGAGTGCTCCATTGAGAAATTCCTCTGTGCCAATCCATGATATTGAATCTATGATAGTTGAAGAAGAGAGGGATGTTGTAAATGAGCAGTGTGAATACATGGATTGCTCTCTGTCTAAACTTCTGTGGTAATATGCTGTCACAAAATACAACAACCATCACAAAGAAATATAAACTTGTTCTTTGATCTACTCAGAAAAGCTTCTGAGTAGGATTTGAGCCACGTAATAGAAAGTAAACCAGCCAAGAGGTTTGCAGCTGGGTAATTGTTAGCAATTGAGCCTTGCCTAATTGCCTGTGAGCTCTGAAGGGACACTTCTGGGTGTGTGTGAAGATACAAGAAGTTATCCCTGAAAAAGAACAGTTTTTTTTATTACTTTGTGGGTTTTGTTTGTTCTTTGAAGCACTGCTAAGAAGATATTAGCAGGAGCCTACAGAAAAGACCTTTCTGTTCCCATCAAGGTCTTTATGGTTTGATTTAATTGCTTAAGAAGTTCAGTTGTTGTTTTTCCTGATTTGTTTTTCTAAGTATAATACTGAAAGCAAGTATCCTTTCTGTGCTACCAAGCAAATCTGTGTTGGGAGAAATAACCCCATAAATAAAATATCTTTTCTTTGCTTAACACTCGAGCAAGCACAACTAATTTATTTGTGAACGGCTGATTCTGGTATGAATGGACTACATTTCCCACAATCCTTTGCAAGTCATATTAATATTTGCCTTTGCCAAGACTGTGGACATTCTCACTCAGCGCCCCCGTTTACAGCATTCATAGGGCATGTTGTGCAATGGATTGAGGCTTGTGATGAGGAGAGTATGGCTGAGCCCATGGAATTGGAAGGAAATCAGACATTTACATTTAAAGAAAGAGACAGGCAAGAAATCAGTAGCTCTCAAACTGCAGGCAGAGAAAAAAAACACGCAGCTACTGAGGACAGGACACACCCAAGTTCTGCTAATCTAAGGGCAGGCTTGGAAACTAATGAGAGACACCTGGGTGAAGGGGAGTGCACGGTAGTTCAGAGACACTCTTATAAACCCAGGGAAACATGGGAAGGGGGGCAGACAGAGAGAACAGCCAGAACAACAGGAGTACCAGGATGAGGCAGCACATGCAGCAGCTCCTTGGGAAGGGAGACACAGGGAAGCAGCACACTGGAAGGAAGGATACATGAAACCAGCACTCGAGAGAGCTGACCAGGGAGAACACTGGAGAATTCAGTGGGGAGAGAAGCACCAGAGAAAGGCCCAGAGAGTTCACCGTGGAGGAGAACGGTGGAGACTTCCGGGGGAATCTCAGAGGTGAAAGCCCTAGTCAGAAGGAAAGCCAGGATTGCAGGGAAACTGCAATTGGTTTTAAAACTGGGAGAGCTGTGCCAGAGAGAAGTGCTGACAAGGGTCAGGCTGCACTGACAACCGTTCCTGAACCAGCTAAAGAACTGCAACTTCCAAAAAGGTGCGTGAATAAAAGGGTAGCCAAAAGTACCATGAGCCAGTTAGAGACATTGTGTCATTTGATGCAAGAAAAGAATCTCCCCATTCCTGGTGGAAACCCTGTGCATAGGGAAAAGCCTCGGTGGAGAAAGGTTCTGGAACTTTTAGAGAATATTAAGCCTGAAGTTTTTCATGCTGGCTTAGAGCCAGGTTTACCGGACAGGTCCTGAGGAAATGCAGATAGACTATTATGAATCTGATGAGGAGTCTGAAGGTTCAGTAATGGATTGTTCTCTGTGTCAGAAGGCAGAATAAAAAGTTCTTGGATAAAAGAAGGAAAAAGTCTATAACCTGAATGTCATAGAAGGCAGTGTGAAAACAGGGAGAAATGTGTTTAGCCAGGAATGCTAAAGAACCCTGTTGCTGAAGAGAGGATATTTTTTGGGGGTTTGAAGAGAAGAGAAACCTTGCTTGATTGCTGAATGGTTTGAAAAACAGCGACACATGTTAAAAAGCTACATAAAGCAGTTTCATTGTTTTGTTTGGTAAAAATGCCTATGGATTATTGTTTGGAGAGAGAATCCTGTTTGTTTTGCGATGAGCCTTAATGCTCTTTAGAAAAAGAAATAAATTCCTGTGTTTTGCCTTGTAAACCCTTGGTCTCCACACTACTTGTTTTTTTCTAAACCACACAACTACAAATCCCAGCAGCCCCAGCGCTGGATGAGAAAAAAACTCTTTAATTAAAGGACGAACAAGTGCAGCCCTAGGCTTATAGGCTGTTGCCTGGGCCAGGGGCCTCCACAGGTGGCGTAGTTTTTCGGATCTTTTCTACGCATGCGCCAGGATTTACAACCACTCAAGAATTCAACACAAGACAGTGCTAACCTCCGAAGCCCTGCTGAGGATTAAAAGGTGAAGTGCAGCTGAGGTCGAAAAGCCGGAGTCGAGGAGGACAAGGCAGTGGCCTTCATTTCTGCTAAGCTGGAGTCTACACCTGTTGCAGGTAACTCGTAGATAAAAAGGGATTTTAAAGGATACCTGTACAGGGGTGCAGCACTGTTGATATAAACCAGAGAAGGAGCAGATATATTTGTTTGGACCGCACTTGGTGGTGTTTTGTCTTTTCTTGTTGCAGCGCAGAAGTTAGCCATGGAATGTAAGGAGCTATTACAGTGGATGGCTGGAAAATTTGAGAAACAGCGTGAAATGTCCATACAAGCCCAGGAGGAAACTGCTGCCGTGATGCAGGCACAGCAGAAACCTCTTCTGGACATGATGGGAGCGTGGCTGGGAGCTCAGGAGAACCAGCACGGACTATTCCAGGTTCCATAGGAGCTGTGCACACACATGGGCTAGGGTTACAGCCTAGCGACACATTTTCATTTGGTCAATTAACTCAGAATGATGATATAGATGATTTTTTAGAGGCGTTTGATAGGGTGGCACACATAACCGGCTGGCTTAAGGAGCAATGGGCAATGCGCCTAGCCACTTCGCTTACCGGAGAAGCATTGACGGCGTACAGGGCCATGCCTGCAGCCTTGGCCAATGATTATGAGGAGCTGAAAAAAGCTATAAGAGACCGCCTAGGCTTAACGCCCATGGTATATCATCGTCTCTTGAAAAATAGTAAATTGAAGCCTGGTGAAACACCGAAAGTTCTCTGCCAAAGAAATAAGAGCTTGGTATTAAAATGGTTAACACCAGAGGCTAGATCTGTAGAATCCATTATAGATAGCATTGTACTGGAACAATTTATGGCCGAAGTCCCGAAGGACATACAAACCTTCCTGATTTTACAAAACTGCCGGAACACCAATGAAGCAGCCTTATTGGCCGAGCGCTTTATGGAAGCGGAATTGGCAGGCCAGGGAAAAGGGGGTGCTTCTAAAAGGGCAGATTCCGTATCATGAGAAAGGAAGGTAAGGCCAAAGAGGGATGAGATGGAAACATGTATGCCAATGGTTAAGAACTACTCTATACGGAAAAAATGTTTTTCATGTGGTAGTGAGAGTCACCTGAAAAGGGATTGTAGAGCGAGGACTGCCTTGATAACTGCCCATACCAAGGAGGTGAGGGAAGGTTTTCTTTTGACTGTTGAAGTAGAAGATATTGCTACAGAAGCTTTGTTAGATTCAGGAGCAGATCAAAGCATGATCTCCAGGAAGCTCTGGCGGGAGATTGACTCTCGCTATAAACAAGTCCTAAACCAACCTGACGGGAAGGTGAAAATCAGGTGTATCCATGGGGCATCATCATTCTATCCCATACACAGAGTGCTAGTGAAGGGTTTAGGGATGAAGAAGAAAATCCCTGTAGCTATTGTGCCCAGGTTACCACACACCCTGGTATTGGGGAGGGATTGGCCCCAATTCAGGGAGGGCCTGGAAGAGGGGCTACATCAAAAGGTAGGCATGGTATCTACCCGAGCGCAGTCCAAGACCCTAGAGGGGGAACAGGGATCTCCAGGGGAGTCAGTAGGGGATCTACTCCTCCTGAAAGACTTGGGGGTTTCCCCTATGGATGGAGCTAGGAAGGGACAGAGCGCATTACAACGTAAAGCTGACGCCAGGGTAAGCTCGGTTCCCAGTCCGTTGTTTGGGAAAAGGCAGAAGCAGGGACAGAGAAGATCACCCCAACAGAAAGAGTCTGAGAATAAGCCAAAATTTGTCCTAAAGTATTGCAGTACAACTCCTAACGCGTGGAGCCCTAGGCGCGCTTCCGAGGAAGCGGCCGGTTACGATTTATGTAGCACGGTGGACCTGGTTATCCCGGGGCAGGGGAAAGGCCTTGGTGGATACGGGCCTCCAAATGGAGATGCCACTGGGGTGTTATGGCCGCATCGCACCACGTTCGGGGCTAGCACTGAAGTATTTTTTATAGATGTGGGCGCGGGTGTTATCGACCCAGACTACAGAGGGGCTGTTAAAGTATTACTTTTTAACTTTGGGAAGGAAGACTTCAAAGTAAACATGGGGGATAGGATAGCCCAACTCATCTGCGAAAGGGTGGGTTTTCCGCCACTCGAAGAAGTTCCTATGATGACCACTACAATACTAGGGACTGGAGGATTTGGGTCTACAGGGCGAGCGGAGAGGAAAGGATTGACCGCAACCTTCGAAGAGAAGGAAGAGGAGGATTTGGGTCCGTAGTTATCTGACTGCAAGACAGACCCAGAGCCCCGAATGGGAGAAGAACTGTCTTGGGTACAAAGGCAAGAGTTGACCAAACTCTTGAAAGGATTCCCTGACGTCCTAACACCAGTGCTTGGGGAAACTATGTTAGTGGCCCATGAGATAGTGACCCCACCCGGTGAGGTCGTAAGGCAAAGACCCTACAGGCTACCGGAAGCCAAGCAACAGGAGGTGGTGAACCAAGTAAAAGAAATGTTTAAAATGGGGATCATTGAAGAATCAAAAAGCCCCTGGAACAGCCCCATCGTGCTCGTGCCAAAACCTGATGGGACGATGAGGTTTTGTATAGACTTTCGACGTGTCAATGCCATCTCCAGGTTCGATGCCTATCCAATGCCACGGATAGAGGAGTTATTGGATCGTTTAGGCCAGGCGAAATTCCTTACTACCCTCGATATGACCAAGGGGTATTGGCAGATCCCCTTAACCCGAGAATCACGTCCTAAGACAGCGTTCTCTATTCCCATAGGTCTTTTCCAATTTCGGAGAATGCCTTTCGGCTTGCATGGCGCGGCCGTGACCTGCCAGAGGTTGGTGGACCTCGTGTTACGCCCACACCAAAAATATGCCGTCGCCTACATGGATGACATAATAATACACAGCTCCACATGGGATCAACATTTGCCTCGCGTAGAAGCAGTCTTGCGAGCAATGAGGCACGCAGGCATAACGCTAAATCCTGCGAAGTGTATGTTTGCCGGGCAGGAGGTAAAATACCTAGGCCATATGGTGGGGCGAGGTACAGTTAGGCCTATAGTAAATAAAATAGAAAGCATAAAAGCCTTTCCAAGGCCGCTGACAAAAAACAATTGCGCAGTTTTCTGGGCCTAATAGGCTACTATCGCCGCTTCATCCCCCATTTCGCAGAAGAGAATGCGGTTCTAACGGATATGTTGAAAAAGAATGCTCCCAACCAATTGCAGTGGTCCGGGGCAGCAAATGAAACTTTTATTTTATTAAAAGAAAAGCTCTGCTGTGCACCAGTGTTACGAGGGGTGGATTTTGAACAACCGTTCATCTAAAGATGGACGCTTTGGAGACAGGTTTGGGGGCTGTGCTATCACAGAAACATGAGGGCACGAAGCACCCCATTATGTTTCTGAATCGGAAATTGTCACCACCGGAAAGAAAATACTCCACTATAGAAAGGGAGTGTTTGGCAATAAAATGGGCGGTCGAGGCTCTTATTTTTATCTTACAGGCCGCAGATTCCTGTTAGTCACAGACCATGCACCACTGAAGTGGTTAAACCAAATGAAAAATCACAACACGCGTTTAACCCGCTGGTACATGGCCTTACAGGCTTTTGATTTCCGGGTTGAACATAGAGCGGGAAAATTGCACATGAACGCATATGCCCTGTCGAGAATTATGAGCTGTGCGGGTACTGCAACGCCAGCCCGTAATATCTTAAGGGGGGGATGTGTGATGAGGAGAGTATGGCTGAGCCCATGGAATTGGAAGGAAATCAGACATTTACCTTTAAAGAAAGAGACAGGCAAGGAATCAGTAGCTCTCAAACTGCAGGCAGAGAAAAAAACACACGCAGCTGCTGAGGACAGGACACACCCAAGCTCTGCTAATCTAAGGGCAGGCTTGGAAACTAATGAGAGACACCTGGGTGAAGGGGAGTGCACGGTAGTTCAGAGACACTCTTATAAACCCAGGGAAACACGGGAAGGGGTAGACAGAGAGAACAGCCAGAAAAACAGGAGTACCAGGACGAGGCAGCACATGCAGCAGCTCCCTGGGAAGGGAGACACAGGGAAGCAGCACACTGGAAGGAAGGATACAGGAAACCAGCACTCAAGAGAGCTGACCAGGGAGAACACTGGAGAATTCAGTGGGGAGAGAAGCACCAGAGAAAGGCCCAGAGAGTTCACCATGGAGGAGAACGGTGGAGACTTCCGGGGGGATCTCAGAGGTGAAAGCCCTAGTCAGAAGGAAAGCCAGGTTTGCAGGGAAACTGCAATTGGTTTTAAAACTAGGAGAGCTGTGCCAGAGAGAAGTGCTGACAATGGTCAGGCTGCACTACCAACCATTCCTGAACCAGCTAAAAAACCAACTTCCAAAAAGGTGCGTGAATAAAAGGGTAGCCAAAAGTACCGTGAGCCAGTTAGAGGCATTGTGTCATTTGATGCAAGAAAAGAATCTCTACGTTCCTGGTGGAAACCCTGTGCATAGGGAAAAGCCTCGGTGGAGAAAAGTTCTGGAACTTTTAGAGAATATTAAGCCTGAAGTTTTTTATGCTGGCTTAGAGCCAGGTTTACCGGACACAGGTCCTGAGGAAATGCAGATAGACTATTATGAATCTGATGAGGAGTCTGAAGATTTCAGTAATGGATTGTTCTCTGTGCCAGAAGGCAAAATAAAAAGTTCTTGGATAAAAGAAGGAAAATTCTATAACCTGAATGTCCTAGAAGGCAATGTGAAAACAGGGAGAAATGTGTTTAGCCAGGAATGCTAAAGAACCCTGTTGCTGAAGAGAGGATATTTCTTTTGGGTTTGAAGAGAAGAGAAACCTTGCTTGATTGCTGAATGGTTTGAAAAACAGTGACAGCTACATAAAGCAGTTTCATTGTTTTGTTTGGTAAAAATGTCTATGGATTATTGTTTGGAGAGAGTATCCTGTTTGTTTTGCGTTGAGCCTTAATGCTCTTTAGAAAAAGAAATAAATTCCTGTGTTTTGCCTTGTAAACCCTCTGTCTCCACACTACTTGTTTTTTTCTAAACAACACAACTACAAATCCCAGCAGCCCCTGCGCTGGATGAGAAAAAAAACTCTTTAATTAAAGGACTAACAAGTGCAGCCCTAGGCTTATAGGCTGTTGCCTGGGCCAGGGGCCTCTACAGGCTGGTCGTCTTGATTGGCTGCAGGGACCGTGATATGCCAATCTGGCTGACCTACTTTCACAGGGGCCAGTCTTGATGCCTCAGGTGGATCAATTCTCACGGCCTGGCTCTTGAGAGGGCTAGGTTGAGGAAACAAGGATGTTTGGCCTTGGTAATCATGACCTTGTTGAAGGCCCATAAGTGCTCCACCTTTCTGTCCTATGTGAGTATGTAGAGTCTTTGAAGGCGGGTGCATGGAGAAAGGCTGTCTGCCCCTGTCAGCATCTATGCCAGATATTCTGGCTTTTCTGCAGGCAGGATTGGAGAAGGGCCTGGCTTGCAGTTCATTTCGTGTGCACGTAGTCGCTATAACCTGTTACTGTGGTAGGGTCCAGGGGATAGCCCTGGTGGCCCACCCAGATGTCGTCTGTTTCCTTTGTGCGGTGCAGCAGGTTCGACCTCCAGTGAGGTCTGTAGTTCCTCCTTGGGACTTCAATCTCCTGTTATCAGCCTTGACAGATGTGCCTTTTGAGCCGCTGAGTGCTTGCACTCTGAAGGATTTGACATTGAACACAGTCTTTCTGGTGGCAATTTGTTCTGCCAGGAGAATCTCGGAGCTTCAGTCGCTGTCATGTCGTGAGCCTTTTCTCTCCATTTCCAAGGAGAAAGTTGTGCGAAGGCCAGTGCCCTCCTTTCTGCGCAAGTGCTCTTGGTTTTTCACCTGAATCAACCAGTAACTCTTCTGGTGTTCTTGGAGGGGCAGGGGGGCAATGGACACCCGCCACCTACACCCTCTCGATGTGCACGAGGTGCTAAGATGCTATTTGAAGAGGACAGAGCCGTTTTGGAAGTCAGATCATTTATTTGTCCTGTTTGGAGGACCGCAAAAATGGGAGGCAGCTTCCA
This sequence comes from Ichthyophis bannanicus, assembly GCA_033557465.1. NCBI lineage: Eukaryota > Metazoa > Chordata > Amphibia > Gymnophiona > Ichthyophiidae > Ichthyophis > Ichthyophis bannanicus. The sequence continues at coordinate 420,361,267 of CM066031.1, read as the reverse complement.
AGGCCTCCCATCTTCAGGTGGATGAGGGAAGCCATCTCCTTGGCCTATCTGTTGGGATGAAGAGCATCACCCAAAGGGTTGAGGGCTCATTCGACCAGGACATAAGCGGCATCGTGGGTGGAGTCTAGCTTGGTTCTGCCGGTGGAGAACTGCAGGGTGGCGACTTGGTCATCCCTACATACCTTTTCAAAGTATTATTGCTTGGATGTGCAGGCGCGGGGGATGCCTGGTTCGGTTCAGCAGTGCTTCATGTCAAACTCGCAGGTCCCTCCCAAGGTTAGTACTGCTATGGTACATCCTACAGGTCAGGACTGGACTGGACTGGAGAGACGATAAGGAAGGTGAAATTAGGCCTTACCTGCTAATTGGCTTTCCTTGAGTCTCTCCAGTCCAGTCTTGGACCAACCCTGATTCATGAGGTGTAATGCGTGATGGCGATCTCGGGCCTTAAGAAATCCATCTAGTTGTTGGTGGTCCGGGTTTGGTGGAGGAGCCATCTGAAAGGCGGGACTCTTTTAGAGGTGCCAAGGTTCTCTGTTTCCTTAGGTGCAGAAAAGAAAAAACAACACCAGGAGAAAATGAAGTGACTTTTGCTCAAGCAGTCATGCTTATAGTCTAAAGTGTGATAGGTAAGCTATTTTCAATTACTTGGGGGGGAGGGGCAGGGGATTCTGCCTGTTTTGGCCAGTTTTTGTAGCTGGTTTCTTAATTGTTGCTCCCATGAGTCTGCTTTGTCAATAGGATACTGGGACTCGTGGGTGGTGCCAGCTGCCTATGTATGGTGATGTCATCAAAGTTGACATGCTCAATCTCCAAGCAGCTGGTGAGGTGTGATGACCCATAGGTTGGGACTGGACTGGAGGGACTCAGGGAAAGCCAATTAGCAGGTAAGGATTAATTTTACTTTCTGGGTTAGCACCTGTTGATACCATGGTGTGATGATTGGACTGATTTGGGAGAGTGATGTAATGAAAACATAGGGGTAAAGTCTCCCGAGGTAGTGTAACATCACAGCTCCTGCTGCTGTAGCCTGAAGCCAACCCTGCCGAGATCCATGTTACCTGGCCTCAGCAGTTATTATGGGAAAAGTCCTGTGGTGCCTTCCAAAATAAATCCAAGAGGAGGGATGGTAGTGATCGGGTGCATAGAGCTGTCAGTAGCTCTGTGCCCTGATGGCTACTGTGCTCCCCTCAGCAGCCATGATTGGGCCTCCCCCCCACAATATGGTCAGTGCTGTGGTGTTGTGATCTGCAGCACTGACAATATAAATAAAGAAAGTCTGGGCCCCTTTGCCACACCAACCCCTCTCCCCTGGACAGTTCCCAGTCCCCAGGGGGAGCTGCCCAAGGGGTTTGGTGCAACCCCCGATTAAAGAACTATCCTGGCTAGACAGTCGGGGAAAGACCCCTCCCTCCTCACCCCCACGATCACTAGTCAAAGGGGGGGCCTCACAGCCCACCCCCCATTAACAAAGACATATCTTGACTAACCATCTGTTATTTGTCACCTTGATTGGACCAAAGTTTGGCAGCCAACACGCAAAAATATTTTGTGCAGTGGCTGCCAACCATTGCCACCTCTACTGCACCGGTCCTGTCCCTGAAGCCCTGCACCATGTGAAAACTAGATGTCACAGAAAAGTGCCTATGATATATGATTTTCTCACATATTAGCTGCTACCGCAGGGTGATACATCTGCATTAGCTCTGCGGTAGCAGCTAATGCCCTTTAGCAGACCTACTGCATATTAACACAAAAATTATAGGGGGAATTGATATTCAGGGATGGCGGCTAGTGCTTGTAGCAGCTCACCGTTGTCACTGAACTTTACCCCAGATATTCAGTACCAGGGCCATATCCAGCCACTGGCATTGAATATCTGGCTTGGCAGCAGAATCTGGAAGCTAACCGGGCAGTGGTAATATTGAGCATTTGTTGTGCTTTACTTTAGCCTTGTGTTGCTAACCAGACAGCAGCTCTATATTGACACTGTCCAGTTAGCAGCGGGTGCCATCTTGGATTACCCTGACTCACCATGATGCTTTGAATGCCTTTGACTATCCACCCCTCCCCCCCCCATGAATGCCAATTCTGTTCTGTGCCTCGCCCATCTTTATTTATTTATTTATTTATTTAGTATACATTTGTATACCGCTACTTCCAGCGATCAGCAGCGGTTTGATTACAGGTGCCATCTGTCTGGCCAGTCAGAATCGGGGCGTGCTCCAGTTGCATCCAATTCTGATCCCGCAGGGGTTAGATGTGCCTGCAGGATCAGAATCAGGTTTACTGGCCTGGATGTGCAGGCTGTGCCTCGATTCTGGCTGCCCGAACGTCCAATGAACTCCCCGGCTAGCCCAGCCTGGCTTCTGCATACAGCCGAGGTGCCATGGCGTCATGTAGCCATGGCACTGCAGCTCCATACAGGAGCTGCAATCTCTGGAAGACCAACATTCAGCTTTTTCCCGTAGCCCTACCCCCGATCAGCCCTGGCGTGGCCAGGACCAGGCTGTGGGGAACACCCTGCGCCCCTCACCTTTGGTCCGCTGCCCGGCTCCCCAATCAGGCTCCGACTAGGGGGATTTATTCCACCTCTGAGGTGGAATAAGTCCCCCATACAAATGGCCAACCCAGGACGTACAGGGCTGACCTCAAAATTGGCTCTGTATGTCCAGGAAGATCCAAAGGGAGAGCAAATTGCATCCGCAGCAAGGTAAGCAGAAAATAAAGGATCTGGTACACAGAGCGGCGGTTAACAGACTTTATTGGAACTCCAATGTGTTTCGGCCGTCTAGGCCTTCCTCAGGGGGATCAAGTCTCAAAACATTAAAAACAGAAAGTGTAATAAATAAATAAATAAATGTATGAGTCATACATAAAAACCTGAACATTCAAATATTAAAAGAACAAGATTAATACAAAATAAAAATCCCATAAAAATAATAATCATCAATATTAAAACTTAAAATCTGACAAACATTTGTTATATTTCTAACTTTATAATACTGATACCAAACTAATAAATAAAAACAATGAAAATACATGAGGAGATAAAAGAGACCATTTGAAAGTAAACCAAATGTGGGAGTTTCAGTGAGAGATGAGGAGGACGGAAAGCAAAAGTGGGTCAAATACTATACCCACATGGAGAGAATACATTAACTAGCCAATTACAGTGTTATTTCATATGGCATGTGAGAATGTGCAGTATGCCATGCAAACAGAAAAGGGATAGCAGTTTAGGGGCAACAAATACGTGTTTTCACGTATCATCTATTGAATGCTGCAATCACCCATTTCAAAATACTCAAAAGTGCTCCTATAAACTAAGGGGGAACAAAAAATAAAATTATGATGTATGTGAACAGGAAGGGAAGTACCCATGGATTCAGTATAGAAACATCGGAAGACAAAACTTGCCTGATGAACTTGCGTGCAGTCACATAGCGGCCCATAAGAGAAAGATTACATACACATCTGGCGGTCCTTTTAAATGCCAAGCTGGATTTCATGCCAAAATTAAAGTTCAGAGTGCACTTTTAAAGACAAGCAGGAGAAACCTCCAGTGTTTAAATGCGAAGAGAAATGACAGATTGTTCTGTATTGGGGAACTTAATTTAGAGTGTAATGCCTTTAACTGAATATTAAAAACCAATAGGCTAGTCATTAATGGAGTATATGCTTTCTATATATGGTGTGCGCTGGAAGAACTTATCCAACACAAGTATTGTAAAAATCATGTACCTAGACCACACCCAGAAAGAAACCATGCCCTGCCGCCAATTATGCTGTGTAAGTGTAAACATGCATCTATCTGGAGCACCAAGACCAGTATGTCCCCATTATGAGGCAACATTGAGGGGGCATGAATGCATTGTAGGCACCCAAAAATGGCCTTGTTAGTATGAATCCTAAAGGAAAGCAGAAAGATCATAATTCTGGTTCAATCCAGAGGGATGTAGAATTTTAAATCATGTCACCCCCCTCTCCAGTGTGCCCAAAATACTTTGAGGACTACGAGGAGTAAGTCAGAAACTTTATGATTCTCCTTAATCCAGTGTTCTACCAGGGGTCTGTCTGTGACCTTTCTTCTTAAACCCTCTTGTGTTCGCTGATCCTGGTCTTTATGCTCTTCTTGGTCTTGCCAATGTAGCAAAGTTTCATCAGCTTTTAAGTTTTAATATTGATTATTATTATTTTATGGGATTTTTATTTGATATTAATCTTGTTCTTTTAATGTTTGAATGTTCAAGTTTTTATGTATGATGTATGATACATTTATTTATTTAATATACTTTCTTTTTTTTTAATGTTTTGAGGCTTGATCCCCCTGAGGAAGGCCTAGGTGGCCGAAATGCATTGAATTGTATGTCCAGGGTCATGGTGCTGCCCACAGCCTGCCCTCGCTCCGTTTGCGGCCCGCCCCCTCCCACCGTAAACAGAGCTCCCTGCACAGCTCAAATCTACATGCAGGGAGCTCTGTTTCCAGGACACAGGCCAGGCATTTAGCAGGGCTGGACATCCGGATCTTCAGAATGACCCCCATAGTGCCAGGTGCCTAATTATCATGCAGTGACTACATAAAAATGGCATGCAAGCATTAAACAGAAAATGCTCAGTTCTCTTTTTCCTCATTGCTCCACCTCTTTGCTTAAAAACAGTATAACATAAACCCTGGCATGTTCAGTTGTTTATCCATGCTGAAAAGAAAAATGGAACCAAATTAGCAAAATGTCTGCAGGTCTTGTTTTGTGTCCTGTCCTACTTTGTGTTTTGCCCTCCCTTTAGTCATCATTACAAGTCTGTGGGTTACAGAGTGAATAGGTGAGTGCGTGTTTCTGTCCATCGTGCTTTCATGTTAGTAAAAGAGTGGCATGAAATGCACATGGGTGATGACAGAATGGAGCAAGAACCTCAGCAAGGGTATGGCATGTGCATGAGAGCTGAAAATGTGGGTAGGTCTAGCAGACAGGAGTGGTAGTGTCAAGAGGAGAGTGGAGGCAACAGGAAGGAGAAGAGGAAGGAGTTGGTGGTGGGGTGGGGCAGAAACAGCAGTCAGATTAGAAGGCTGGATGGGGGATGGGACATGGGAAATGGAAGAGATGTAAATGAGGCAGCGATTCCAAAAACATGCACCTCTATGTTCCAAGAGGTAGAGAATATTGTAGAAGAGGAAAAAGAGTATCGGATATTGGTTCTCGGCTGTCCTGGGTTACCCAAGATGTCTTCTTCTTTCCATGTTAGTGGTTGTTAACATTCCTGTTCAATCTGATGTACATAATCTGCACAGTTGCTTTTTAAACTTCAAGTTTTGCAGAAGTTCAGGGTGTTTTAGAATTATGATTTTCAAATAGTACTTCAGACACGTATGCCTTCTACTCAGGATTCATATTTTATTGGGTTGCCAGTTTTCTTCCTTAAAGCACTATATGCTCCATGTTTACTTCTAGGGGCTGGCGGATGTGATCACATTGCTCTGAGTTTGCAGGCTTTTCACTGATTGCCTGTCATTTGGCACATTAGATTTAAAATACTCATGTTAGTGTTCGAGGTGTCGCAGGCAGATGCTCTTGTGTAATTGAAGGGTGAGATTTCACATCCCGTTCCTGCTCTGGCTTTGCAGTCTGCTGGGTGACGATTGCTTAATGGTGCCTATAGTACAGTGTTATTTTGCTGGTTCCATGTGATGCGGAACTCTCTCCTTGAGGATGTTAGACTGGAGGGTGATGTGGTGCATTTTAGTAAGTTCTTTAAGTAGGTCTAGCTTCCTCAGGGCTGATGCAAGCGTATTGGGTGACCTAGGCAAACATTTAGCCTTACACTCCTCCCCCCTGAAATTTTGATAATTCAATTCAGCAATCATGATCTTCCTAATATCACACAGCCCACAAAGTCCTGTAAAAATATGTAATTGGACATCATGGGCCCGATACTGAATTGAGCCAGCTATGCCCCGCTATGGCACATAGCCATACCTGCTGATCTCTAACCCCGGAAATTCAATGCCGGGGTCATATGTGGCCCTCGCATTGAATATGCGGGAGCACCACACGTGCCTTGGAGCCGCAGAAACTAACAGGGTAGCGGCAATATTGCACTGCTACGCGATTAGCTCCCACAGGTAAAAATAGGCCAGCTTTTGCAGTGCCTAGTTTTACCTGCAGGTCGCTAACTGGGTAGCGGTGCAATATTGCTGCTACCTGGTTAGCCAGTGTTGCCACTCCCGGAATTCCCTGAAACGCTCACGATATGCCCCGATGCTAAGCGGTTAGCATCGGGGAGTGTAACAGCATTAATCAGGATATTCCTGTTGCATGTCCCAGTTAGAGGCATTTACATGGTTTACAGCTCTGTAAACCATGTAAATGCCTTCAAAAATGCTGCCCCATACTTTTAAGTATGAAACTTTGTTCTGTATGTATGTATACCCCATTTCCCTGCAGGTTAAAGAATGGCTCTTTGAGTTTGTGTGGCTGTCAGGATCTATTTTTTTGCTTCGACTGTTGCTGATCTTTGCCACCCCACAGAGGCTGCTGCCCTAGGTGACTACCTAGTCTTGCCTATTGATTGAGCCAACCCTGAGTTTCTTGACTCTGTGGAGAGGGTTAGGTGGTGATGTTTGGTGACTGCTGCTCAGAGTGAAGGTATTTTGTGATGTATTTGCAGTGCCTTGCGAAAATATTCATTCCCTTGGTTCTTGTCCTCTTTTGTCGCATTACGTACAACCTGGAATGAGCATGGAGGTTCATTTGGATGTTAGGTAATGGAGCTAACAATATAGAAACATGATGACAGAAAAAGACCACAAGGCCCATCTAGTCTGTCCTTGGTGAAATTGGTGAAGTGAAATGAAAATAAAATACCTTGTATTGTAGCGGCAGAGCGCAAACAATCCAATAATACCAGGAGTCTGTTCAGAAGGTCCAAATCATTTATTGTGCACAAGACTCAAGCAGAATTGTGGTAGGCGACGGCCTATGATCCATGCTAATTGAACTAAGCAGACAGGCCTGAGCAGCTTGACCTGTAACTGAAGCCTGTAGTTAGGCCCAGAGGAATGAAAACCCCCCTGAATGATGACACCATAGAATTGAAACTTAACTCAGTTTAACTGAACATAGCTAAGCAGAAACGAAACTTGGAAAATAGAAGAAAAACAAGTTTAATTGGTACTGATAAGGTGTGCTATGCTTCTATGGAATTAATTAACTCTGCAGAGAGCAAGGTCACAGTGCCTCTGCTTCCCATATGTTTTAACAAGCTCAGCGACCTTGGAGGAGAGAAGTAACAAGTTGGAGACACTGACCATTGTAATTGGGACTAGAAGGGGGGCAACCAGGTGCTGGGCCCAGACCAGAGTCCCGATTGGGTAGCCATATCAGTACCGGGACCAATAGATGGGTGAGAGGGGTACTGGGACCAATGAAAAGTTTGCCTATGCTTAGAATGGACAAGAAAGCTATAAAAGTTGTTGTTTTACTAGAAGCCATTGCTCAGCCATTTTGAAATTGCTTATTGCTTGAGCCATGTGCACATTAAACTGGCTTGGATCCTTGAAAAGACTCCTGGATTTGTTTATTGCATGCTTATCTGCTGCTGCTACATTCTTGGTGCGTTGGCCGAGAAGTGCGAGTGGTGGATAGTGTTCAAGTGAATAAATCCACGTAATTCGCCTTGAGGTTTGGTCCAGTTGGAACCATGCCAATCCGACGCAGGGGAATTTCCCTGGGCCCACCGATCCTCTTGTATCGGAGGGAGTTCTGCCTGGCCTCGGCAGGCACTGAGTCCAGCTGGCCAACACTTCCGACCCGGGGAGTCCAGGATCCAACTCAGAAGCTTGGGAACCAGATCTGGTAAGTATAGTTTTGAAAACCTGTCTAGACAGATGAGTTAGAACTGCAGTTTGAAAACTTTGGTAAGACTTAAGTCTTTGTTTGAAAATCCTTGCATGAGTATTCGCTAGGTACAGCTGTTATAGAGGATCATGATTCAGCCTGGTCAGAGCAGACAGGACTGGGTTTTTGGTATGTCTAGACAGAAATAGAAAGAGCAGTACTGCCAGTGGAACTTGGAATTTGTAATCTCGAGATATTGGGAATTGGTAAGAGAGCTCTCAAGGAAGGGCCGAGTAACCCCGCATGGGAATTCGCCGGGTGAAACCCTCATCCTTTTTGTAATTGGGAAAAAGACTAGTCAGAATAGATAGAAAGGAATGCATTCTAAGATACGTTGCTAGCATGATTGTGTGAATGAAGTGTGAATGAGAGGTCTGGCAGCACGGACCAAGCAGAGTGGACTCTGGACTAGCGCAGTTCCTAGTCGGGTGACTGCGTCTAGGTCGCGAAACGGATGAAGCGTTTGGTGTATTGTCCGTCCTGTGTATTTGATTTTTGCTATCTGTTGAAACTGCGAGTTTCCCTTTTGTTATATATGTGAGATTATTCTGTTGAGTAATTTGTGACAGTTCACTGATTAAGAAATTGTATTAATAGAGCAGAATGAAGACCCAAAACACCTACAGTCATTTTTAGAAATCAAAAAGCTGGTCTGACCCAGTTAGTTTTTCTACTGCAGTGTGAAAAACTGACAGGGGGCGTGTCTGAAGGAAAGAATGTCTAGTGTCGTCTTTCTAATCTTGTGCAGGCTTAAACCTCAATGCTGGTAGTTTGTGCTTATTTCAGGCAAATTGTACCTGTTTTATTTAATATGTTTTTGTTCCTTCTGCTGTGGTTATGTAATATATATCATTTATTTATCATTTAATAAGAATGTTTAGTCAGGATTGTGGGTCCCGATAGTGTTTGGGTTTAGCCTGAAAAGGATTAAGTTTGTATTAATCCCTTATGGGTTGCGGACCAAGTGAGAGGAATTTCTGTCGGCTGTATGTTCAAATTTTCAGTAAGCACTGAAACAGTTTAAATAGGAAATGATAAAGAACTGTTTTTGTTTTTCCTTTGATCTACAAAGTAATTAGATCACGACTTAACATTGATTTAAATTGTTTTTTTCTGGCATCTCTGTCCATGTGAAAAAAAAAAAAAAAAAAAAAAAAAGTTCTGAAGAGACTGCTGGAGACTGCAGGAGATTTCTCCTAGGAATGAAAAGGGACTCCCGATTTGAAAAGTCTCTTCATTTAATCGAAGCGTGATGAATTTATAATTAGTTTTTTCTCTGGTTTCACTAGCTCTGTTTAACCAAAAGTTTTAAAAACAAAGTTTATCTTTTTATGAATGAGTATAAGTCATTTGAATGCATGCTTCCCCTCTGTGCTGGTTACTAATGAACAAATCAGTTAGCTTTTCTGTATTTAAAAAAAAAAGGGAAAGGTGTACTGTATTTTATGAAAAATATCCGGAATGTCTTTTAAATATTTGCTTCCTGAACTAAAAAAATAATTTCTTTTGCAGAGACATGCTGACAGATAGCTATAGTTCTCTCTATAAGAAGCATAATGGATGTATGTGCTCAATCTAAGTGTTTCCTGCCTGCCCTATGTTTACAGAAATAATAAGTGTCTTTTCAAGTATGATCAAGAATTTCAGTAAGGGATTTACTGAAGATTATGAAATGTCTCTGTCCCAATCAGGATTTTGCCCCAGAATTTCTAGATATCCTGTCTCGTCTCTCTCTCTCTCTCTGTAAGTAGTTCAGTTCAGAGTGCTTAAGGGGGGGATGGAGCCCAGTCCACCGATGATGTCAACCCCCCCCCCCCCCCGGTGGGCGTGAACTAATGTGCCCACAGCAGAGAAGTGGATCCTTAAAAAAAAAAAAAAAAAAAAAAAATCAACCACCTGGATAGAGCATTGCTAGGAGAAACAGAATCCAGGAGAGGGGGGGGGGGGGGACTACAGATTCCCAAGTAGTTTGCTAGCCACCTCTGCAACAGGGGAATGTCCACCCCCTCCGGACTAGAAGTGAAAGTCAGCTGACCAGACTTGTTTAGAACTAAAAAAAAAAACTGCATTATACACTGAGAAGTTTAGGACTTGATTGAACTAATGAACGGAAATTGCAAAGAACTGGATGAATTTGCGGGCATAATGGTTAAATGAAAGTTAATCAGAGGGTGTGTGAATTGTGAAAATAAATGTAACAGAGAAAGTGAATGATATTTTAGTTGAATGATGTGAGGTTATCCTAATCGAAGGAACAGAGGAAGTGAAAAACTGGGTGTGAGTACGCCCATTATAGAAAAAGAAGGACATTAGAGAAGTGAATGCCCGTATCTTGACTCCACCCCAGGAGGGAGTACTTGATTGTAGAATCATAGACAGAATAAAACCAAGCACAGTGTTTCAGCACGAGAGTGGAGCAGCTATAGCGTGAGTGGCAGCCTGAGAGGGCTACAGCATGGATGAAGACTAGGCCAGACCGGACTCTCCAGTTTCCCTGGGTCCCCAGGAGTCAGTCTGCAAAATAGGGGACCAATATATGGACTTTTATGGGGGATACAGGAGCAGAATACTAAAGCCAGTAGCCCCTGTGTTTTTCTCGCAAAGCCTTTTCTGCAGAACCACATGTGTGAACTAGAAAAAAAATAATAATAATAATAATGTACCAGTTCCTGTATATGCCTGAATGCCCTATTCCATTTTTGGGCCGAGACCTGCTTGCAAAGCTTCAAGCACAGATATCCTCTGTTGAAGGAAGAAAAAAATGAAACTCAAAATCTGCTGGCCTGATGGTGTTAACTGTCCCCAAGAAGAAGAATGGCGGTTCTATTCACCTGCATCCAAAGCAACAAGCTGTACACTTACCAACCTCATAGCCCCACCTGGAGGATGGGCAGAAGATAATCCACCTGGCCTAGCGAAGAACATAGCCCCTGCCATTGTCACCCTCAAGCCAGTCAAGAAGCCTGGGACAGGTGATTACCGCCCAGTGCAGGATCTAAGAAGAATGAATGATGCAGCTGAAACTATACAACCAGTGGTACCAAAATCCTTATATTCTCTTGGAACTGATCTCTGCTGAAGCTATACATTTCATCATTCTGGACTTAAAAAAGATGTTTTTTTCTGCATACGCTTAGCCCAAGACCCCACTACAAGGAGGCGGGGCCAACTCATCTGGACAAGATTACCTCAAGAATTCAAGAACTCGCCTCACTCAGCAAAAGATTTGACAAGTTATCCAGAAACTCCAGAAAAAAAAAAAAAAAAGAAAAAATTCTACTTCAATATGTGGACAACTTGCTCATAACCACCAACTCAGAAAGTGAATGTCCACCAGCCACCAGTGAACTCTTGCACCTTTTTAATGAGGCTGGATACAAAGTCTCAAGAGCCAAAGCATAATTATGTCAAATAAGTTAAATACCTAGGATTCCAGTTGTCCAGCGGAATTCGACGCCTGGAACCCTTACCAGAACGCAAAGCAGCTGTATGCAGTATTCCTACTCCAACCACCAGGAGGCAAGTGAGAGCCTTCTTGGGTGCCACAGGGTACTGTTGTATATGGATCCCCAATTTTGCGCTGCTAGCAAAACCATTGTATCACATTGTATTAAGCTACCAAAGGAATGAAAAAGTCTCCATTGGAATGGGGACTTGAATAGGAATGCAGTCTTTTGATCTTTGAAAAAAACACTCTGATGTTGTCACCAATTCTGGGTCTACCAGATGTCCAGAAAACCTTACAGTCTCTATGTTCATGAGTCGCAAGGAAATGTTCTAGGAGTGTTGACTCAATCTCTTGGACCTTGGCAACAACCAGTAGCCTATTTGTCAAACAATTGGATGTAGTTGCAAAAGGCTGGCCCCTTATTTGAGAGCTGTTGCAAGCTACAGCCCTCCTAGTGAGCAAAGCTGACAAGCTCACTTTGAGACAGAATCTTCAAGTTACTGTACCACACTCTGTTCTAACCATTATGAAACACAAAGGAAATTACTAGCTAACAAATCTATGAATGTTGAATTATTAGAGTATGTTGTGTGAAAACCCCAGATACAACTGAAGGGTCAGTCAAGCTTTCCATCCTGCTATGTTATCAGTTAGTCTTGATCCCCTGATCATGACTGTTTAGAAATTATGGACACTGTATTCTCAAGCCACCTGGATTTGACTGATGTCCCTCTGGAGAACCCTGAACAGACTTTCTTTGTGGCTGAAGGCAGTTTCATCATCAATGGACATTGTTGTGCTAGATATGCAGTGATGACCCCTGATTTGGTAGTTGAGTCCTCAGCCCTGGCCCCAGAAACTTCACCACAGAAAGCTGAACTGATAGTCCTCACTAGAGCACTAACAATAGGAAAAGAGCCCTGTCTAAATGTGTACCCAGATTTCAAGTATACCCTTACAACCTTGCATGCATATGGGGCCCTGTACAAAGAATGAGGGTGGATAACCTTAGGAAGCAAGTCCATTAAGTATAGCCCCAAGATATTGATATTAATAGATACATACTGCCTATAGATCTCAGAATTTAGGAAAAGTAGAATGTATGAATAGAACCCTGAAATCTCAGTTGTCTAAACTTTGCCAAGAGGTTTACCTGAAGTGGCCCCAGGTTCTTCCCATAGCCCTTCTTAGGATATACTTAGCCCCTGCTAAGTCTTTAGGAGTTTCCCCTTTTGAGATTCTGTATGGGCAACCCCTGCCTATTGTATAGGAAATAAAAGGAGATATGAGACAGATAGGATCTGAAATTATTAGACATAAACTATTGGTTTTAAGTTCTGTTTTGCAGAGTCTTCATACCTGGGTACAAAATCGATTACCCATCAATTTGCCTGCACCCTTTCAAGCCTGGAGTCTCGGTGTGAATCAAAGAGTGGAGAAAGACACCGTTGACACCGCATTAGAAGGGACCTTATGTTGTTATCTTGTTAACCCTACAGCAGTGAAAATTGCAGAACTCGAACCCTGGATTCATCACAGCAGAGTGAAATCAGCAGCAGCTCCAGAGCCAGACCAGTGAACATCAGAACAGATCCAGAAGTTCCATTGCAGCTAACTTTGCAAAGACAAGCAAATTGAAAAAATTCAGGAAGTTTTAAAAACAAAAAGAGAGACTGTGCTAATATAGAACTCCTGAATCTCAAGAGACTATTTGTTTATTCTGAAGAGATTATCATCAACAGAAAGAGACTGTATTATGAACTATATTATTTGAAAATCTTTGTGCCATTTTGATCAAGGACAGTGCAAACTAAAAGGACTGTGTTTATTGAAATACGCTGGAATCTACAGCTCTACACTCCTACCAATGAAATTGGTAAGGTCATGTACAGCGGAAGCTTGAGGATCTACAATCAACGCTACACCTGTTGCATGCTACTGAGAGCAAAACAGGTCAACGTACAGTAAAGAAGAAGAAGACTTCGTGGTCAAGAATTATCAACAGATTGCACTGGTTTTTCAAAGACTTGCACTAATTCTTCAGAGAACTTTCATCATGATTCTCTACTGTTTCATCGTGATAGCAGCCTTGGAGTGCTTTGAAATGACTTTTGCCTTATCTCCTTGGGCAGCCTGTATAAGTACAACATGAACTGGACCGAAGGTCACTCAGACCTTGTTTTATCATTCTCTCTATACTTGCATTGGTATACTCTCCAATCCAAAAGTTGTTCTAGATCTTGACTTTCTACAAGGCTATGCAAGCCACCGTTGCAATTCCTCATACCACCACCAGAACTTGTTTCTTGAACTTACTGGAGCAATAGCATCTAGTCTCCACACTTCTGACTGTTTCTATTGTGGAGGAACTAAGATGGGAGATCAGTGGCCCTGGGAGACGCAAGAACTGAACTATTCTATCCTATACAATCAGACTGATTTACATAATACTACTAGTGAGTGGGTATTGGCCCACCCCATTGTTGACAGTTTGTGTTTTGTTCGGACTGGACCACAATCTACTACGAAGGATGGACAGCTGGTCTGTCTAAATCAGAAGCTTTACGACAGCACAACAAAGATGCAACCGAACCTTCTAATCCTTTAGTTCTTTTTCCCACTCTTGCCAAACTATGGACTTTGACTATCTGCCTGTTGCTCCCTTGTTTCTTGCCATTTTGCTTGCAAATGATAACTTCAGTTATTAATAACACTGTAGAGCGTAAGACAGCTACAAAGATGCTAGCTATGTGAACTTACTACCCTATACCACAGAGTGATACCTTTACCTAGTATTATGTGATTTGATTCTCACACCTTATTAACATGCGGGTGAGAATAATCAAAGGGGGAATGTGGTAGGCGACGGCCTATGATCCATGCTAATTGAACTAAGCAGACAGGCCTGAGCAGCTTGACCTGTAACTGAAGCCTGTAGTTAGGCCCAGAGGAATGAAAACCCCCCTGAATGATGACACCATAGAATTGAAACTTAACTCAGTTTAACTGAACATAGCTAAGCAGAAACGAAACTTGGAAAATAGAAGAAAAACAAGTTTAATTAGTACTGATAAGGTGTGCTATGCTTCTATGGAATTAATTAACTCTGCAGAGAGCAAGGTCACAGTGCCTCTGCTTCCCATATGTTTTAACAAGCTCAGCGACCTTGGAGGAGAGAAGTAACAAGTTGGAGACACTGACCATTGTAATTGGGACTAGAAGGGGGGCAACCAGGTGCTGGGCCAGACCAGAGTCCCGATTGGGTAGCCATATCAGTACCGGGACCAATAGATGGGTGAGAGGGGTACTGGGACCAATGAAAAGTTTGCCTATGCTTAGAATGGACAAGAAAGCTATAAAAGTTGTTGTTTTACTAGAAGCCATTGCTCAGCCATTTTGAAATTGCTTATTGCTTGAGCCATGTGCACATTAAACTGGCTTGGATCCTTGAAAAGACTCCTGGATTTGTTTATTGCATGCTTATCTGCTGCTACAGAATCACATTCAAAATGGCTTAGCAATGGTTTCTAGCAAAACAACAACTTTTATACCTTTCTTCTCCATTCTGAACATAGACAAACTTTCCATTGGTCCCGGTAACCCTTCTCACCCCATCTATTGGTCCCGGTACCGTTACGTAGCTATCCAATGAGGACCTTTGTCTGGGCTCAGCACCTGTTTCCCCCCCTTACAGTCCCCATTACAATGGACAGTTCTTAGACTCTTGATACATTTCTCCTCCAAGGTCACTAGCCGACTAGAACATGTGGGAAAGCAGGACACTGTAACCTTTCTTTCAACAGAGTTAATTAATTCCATAGAAGCTTCGCACATTCTTATCAGTACCAATTAAAGCTTGTTTTTCTATCTTTTCTAAGTTTCGATTCTGCTTAGCTATGCTTGGTTATGCTTAGTTAAGTTTCGATTCTATGGAGGCAGCATTCAGGGGGGTTTTCATTCCTCCGGGCCTAGCCACAGGCTTCATTTACAGGTCAAGCTGCTTAGGCCTGCCTGCTTAGTTCAAGCAGCATGGATCATAGGCCTTCGCCTACCACATTCCCCCCTTTGATTAATCTCACCCTATGGCTAATAAGGTGTGAGATTTAAATCACTTAATTACACAGGGGTTGGGTTACGACCAAGCGTTCCAGGATTAGGGTGCCATAAGACCAAAATCTTAGTGGCAGTCTTCCGTTCTACTGTATTTTCAATAACACTATTAATAGAGCGCATGCAACATGGGATTATACATGGTAACAGCAAAAACAAGGCTACAAATACTAATATTATCATAGCAAAAGTAGTAAGCCCCCCCAATCCAGAGAAGATAGATTCGAACCAATTAGGCATCTTAAGACCATGCCAAGTCTGTACTGGCACATAAGCTTGCTTTCGCATGTTTTCAGCAATATTTTCAACTACTTGACCTTTGTCATCTATCTTCAAACAACAATTGGTTAAATTCAACTTACCATATACTCCTCCTTCAGCTGCTAATAAGTAATCTAGTGCCAAGCGATTCTGATATATTGCAGTACGCATTTGTGTGCTCTGTCTAGCTAGAAGTGTGAGTTCTTGGCTAGTCTCATTAGTTATTAATTCAACAACTACTTGTAGGCGTATAATACGATTTATCATATACACAGGGGTCCGGTATCCCCAGGTGCCATCTTGCTCCCAAGTGGCAGGTCCATAGTAGGCAATAATTCTTTCAGGTGGCCAATCATCACCATCCCATCTCTCCCATTTGCCTATCTGCAAAGCTGCTGTTTTCTGTCTCTTTGTATAGATTGGGTAACCTAATTGTTCTCCGTGTTCTGTGGGTAACAGAAAGAAAGAAGGTCGGATGGTTCCTAAGACACATGCCCCTCCCCAGTGAATAGGGAGTCGAGCATATGCTCGGGTTCCACAGATCCAATACAAACCAGGTGGGGCTTGCCAGGCATGAGGCTGGGCAAGGTCGGTCCATAAATTGGCAAGCTCAGGGAATTTTACTAATGGGTTGGTAGGTTCAGGTTCATTAACTCCTGACCACCAGGACGTCGGTTTTGTGGTGTCATTATAAAACTTCTGGCTAAGACAGACAAGCTGTCCTACTTTCAAATTGAACTGGGGTCCAGTCCGAGCATAACACAGATGTCCAACTATTGGGTGTGCTAATACCCATTCACTGGTGGTCTTATGCAGCTCAGTATGATTATAAGCTATTGAGTAATTCAATTCCTGGGCCTCCCAGGCCACTGATCACCCATTCTAGTTCCTCCGCAAAAATAACAATCTGAAATGTGGAGACTGGATACTACTGCTCCAGCTAATTCTAAGAACAGATTTTGAGAAGGATGTGGGATATCAAACTTATTTACATGCATAGTTTCGTAAAAGGTATTATGTATATGGTACCGTGATGAACGATGGGCCTGGGTGTTCAGCCTAATATATACAATGGTTCCTGGATCCGACCCAGAGCCTGCAATGCGTAGTCCAAATTTATACCCTTGTGTCCATGCACTAGGATTTATTATATGTAACTCTAATGGATTGCAAGCACCCTTCTTACATTTTTCCGGATTCTTAACATATGGCTGATATAAGGCAACCATTCGATTATCTCTGGTATTTTCTATCATACCCGTCTTCCATGTGGCATAGAACACACATTCCCACTTTGGGCAATAGTAATCTTCAACTGGTGCTGTGCTATATTCATTTGATAAAACTCGTTTACCTGTACAGGCTCCCCACCCGGTGTTTCCTTCTGGACACATATACTTGTGATCATGATAATATGCTTTTTCCCAGTTAGCACAACTAGAACGACTATCTCTATTTATAGCATCACAAGCATCAAAATACAAAACAGCACCCTTTGTAGAATCAGTGAGTGGGGGTGTGGCATTAAGTAAAGCTCTATCTGCATCATTCCATCGTATTTCTAGAGTATAATAGGATGGGTTCTGATGTGGGTTAAAACAAACTTTAGTATTACCCTTGGTGCAAATGTTCAGTTCAGTGGTATTATATATACATCGGCTTACTGTACCAGTACAGGTATAGTAAGAATGATAAAGCAAAGTCTGAGTTACTTTCATTCCAGTCCGAGTAGAAGTAATGCAGGCAGTACATGGGGGTAAAGCAAAAGTGAGTTCAAATCTCCCCAGGCAGGCAACCAGAACAAAATAGAAACAAAGATGCATGTTGATTGTAGTCCTTCTGAATCTCCGCTGGAAGATCTTGACCTCGACGTTCGCTGCTTCTTGACACAATGCTGACCTGTCTGCTAATGAAGCAATTCAACGGGTGTCAATAATGTTGATTGAAGATCCTCAAGTGTCCGCTGTATGCTAACTTACCAACCGTAGTTGGCCTGAAGAAAGTCTGTGAGTGCAAAGTTATTCAGTGAAGAAAACAAGTGTTTTTGCTGTATTGGAAACAGCAATCCTCTTCGAAAGACTTGTCTACTGTGGAGTACCGTAGTTCTTGGGTGGCCTGAATGAAGTGCTAGGCCACTGGTTGCCGCCTCAGGGTGAGCCGCAAAGGAATATCAGGATGCTGCACTGCTGTCCACTGATCTGGGTCTGGAACTGCTGCTGGCTTGACTCTGCTATGATGGATCCAGGATTCGATTTCTGCGACCTTGACAGCTGTTGGTGTAGACAGGATGACGGTGTATGGTCCCTTCCAATGAGGTTCCAGCGGTGTCTTCTTCCAATCTTTGATCCACACCGAGGTATCAGGCTTGTAGGGATGCAGGGATTCCGTCAAGTTGATGGGTAACTGGTCCTGTATCCACGCATGAAGAGTCTGCAGAACAGAACTAAGAGCTAGGAGTTCTTGTCTGGTTATCTCTGAACCAATTTGTGTCAAACTCCCTTTGACCCCCTGCACTATTGGTGGGGGTCTACCATACATGACTTCAAAGGGAGAAAATCCTGATGATTTCACAGGGGCTGAGCGTATTCTAAGTAAAGCTATTGGGAGAACTTGGGGCCACTTCAGGTGAGTCTTCTGACACAGCTTAGACAACTGAGATTTTAGAGTACGGTTCATTCGCTCAACCTTCCCTGAACTTTGGGGTCTGTATGCAGTGTGTAACTTCCATTGTATCTGTAGGCCACTTGCTAACTGTTGGGTAATTTGAGATACAAATGAGGGCCCATTGTCCGACCCTATTACTGCAGGGATTCCAAATCAGGGGATAATTTCCCTCAGCAATACCTTGGTGACTTCTCTGACCTTTTCAGTCTTGGTGGGGAAAGCTTCCACCCATCCAGAGAAGGTGCAAACTAAAACTAACAAGTAACGATATCCACTAGCTTTTGGCATTTCAGTAAAGTCTACTTGTAGGTTGTGCATAGGGGTTACACCACCTGACTGAGCTCGGGGTGGTGGTGTAGGACCCTGCTTGGCATTGTTCTTTGCACAAGTTACGCACTGGCGAGCTACTGAGGCTGACAAGGCTCCCAACAGTGCAATGCAGAAATGGGGTCTAAGTGCTTTTTCCATTGCGTTTTTCCCATAATGTGTGGCTTGATGAAAGGCCTTTACAAAGGCTGGTCCCAATGATTCAGGGATCACTATTTGTCCTGGAGGTTGGTTGCCCTCTGCTGGTGGCAGCTCAATCCATCCATCTTTCAGTACCCCCTTTTCTATAGTGCAATAATAGTCCAATTTCCTTGTGGTATATCGTGGCGTCCACAAGTTAAGGGGTACTGGAAACAATACTGCTTGTACTGGTGTTGCTTGTGATGCAATTTGGCCTGTCATGGCTGCTTTGCGTGCTGAGGCATCAGCAAATCTGTTTCCTTGGGCAACTTCTCCTTTTCCTGTTTGGTGTCCTCGGCAGTGCATCACAGCAACTTGTGCTGGGGCCCATACTGCATCTAGTAACATTAATATTTCTGGGCCGTACTTAATTGATTTGCCTCCGGAGGTAATGAGTCCTCGTTCTTTATACAGAGCTCCATGAGCATGTAAAGTTGTGAAAACGTATTTTGAGTCTGTATATACGTTCAACTGAAGTCCGGCACCTAATACTAGTGCCCTTGTTAGCGCTATCAATTCCGCTTTCTGTGCTGATGTTCCTGAGGCAAGAGCTGATGATTCAATGACTTTCTTCCGGGTGACTACTGCATACCCGGCACAGCGTCGTCCATTGATGATGAGGCTGCTTCCATCCACGAAGTAAGTCTGGTCAGGGTTTTCTATAGGTACATCAGTTAGATCAGGTCGACTTGAAAACACAGTGTCCATGACTTCTATACAGTCATGTTCTGGTGGGTCCTTGCTGATTGGTATCAAGGTGGCTGGGTTGAAAGCATGGCTCACTTCGAGTTGTACTCGAGGATTTTCACATAGCATACTCTGGTATTTCAGCATTCGAGAGTTGGTAAACCAATGATTTCCTTTTTGTTCCACAAGGGCAAGTACTGCGTGTGGTACTGTAACACGTAGGTTCTGTCTTAAGGTGAGTTTGTCTGCTTCACTCACTAACAAGGCTGTAGCTGCAACAGCTCTCAAACATGGCGGCCATCCTTTGGCTACAGTGTCTAATTGTTTTGATAAGTATGCTACTGGTCGCTCCCAATGTCCCAATATCTGGGTTAACATTCCCAGAGTGTTCCCTTGCATTTCATGTACAAACAAATGAAAAGGCTTCTGGACATCTGGTAGTCCAAGTGCTGGTGACGACATTAATGCTTTCTTCAAGGTTTGGAAAGCTTCATCTTGATCGGGTCCCCACTCTAGTGGTGACTTCTCTTCTCCTTTGGTGGCTTCATATAGTGGTTTGGCAATCTGAGCAAAGTTGGGTATCCATATTCGGCAGTATCCTGCTGCTCCCAGAAAGGCTCTGACTTGCCTCCTGGTGGTTGGGGTTTGGATACTACACACAGCTTCTTTCCTTTCTGGTCCTAATTGTCGGCTTCCTTTGGTCAGCCGGAAACCCAAATACTTTACTTCCATTTGGCATAGCTGTGCTTTTGCTCTGGAAACTTTGTATCCAGCTTCATCTAGTAGTTGTAAAAGGTCATTTGTGGCTTGTACACATTCACTCTCCGATGTGGTAGCTACCAATAGATCATCCACATACTGGAGAAGCACTCTTTTCCCAGGGGTTACAGGATAGCTTGAAAGATTTTGGTTCAGTGCTGCACTGAAAATGGTGGGTGAGTTCTTGAATCCTTGAGGCAATCGTGTCCAGGTGAGTTGGCCCCGTCTTCCTGAGACAGGGTCCTGCCATTCAAAGGCAAACAACAATTGGCTAATCGGGGCTAATCGTATGCAGAAAAATGCATCTTTCAAATCCAGGACAGTAAAGTGGGTAGCTTCAGCAGGTATCAGTCCTAAGAGTGTATAGGGATTTGGCACGACTGGATGTATGGTTTCGACTGCTTCATTCACTCTCCTCAAATCTTGTACTGGGCGGTAATCACCTGTCCCAGGCTTCTTGACTGGCAGGAGAGGTGTATTCCAAGGTGACTGACATACTTTGAGAAGGCCATACTCCAGTAATCTTAATAAATGGCGATGAATGCCCTCAATGGCTGGTCTTGGTAGTGGGTATTGTTTAACATGTACTGGTTCTGCTCCTGGCTTAAGGGTCACAATTACTGGGGCTATGTGCTTGGCTAGACCTGGTGGGTTACCTTCTGCCCATACTCCAGGAGGAGTCATAATGCTTGTTGGCATGCTGAAATTGGTATCAGGAACTGGCTTAGTACTGTAATATCTCCACTCTTCTTCTCGGGGAACAGTAAGCACCATTAATCCTGCAGGCTTTGAATTTGCAGTCATTTGCATTTCTCCTTTCTCAGTAAAGGATATTTGGGCCTGCAGTTTGGCTAGCATATCTTGTCCCAGTAGTGGCACTGGACACTCAGGCATATAAAGGAACTGGTGCGCTATTTGCTGTCCTCCTAATTCACATACGCGGTTTTTCAGAAAAGACTTGGTGGCTCTGGCGCCAGTTGCTCCCATAATAGTGACTGCTCTTGTGGACAAAGGAGCTATTTGCTTATCTACTACAGAATGTTCTGCTCCAGTATCAACCATAAAGTCCATGAATTGGTCCCCTATCTTTATTTATTTATTTAGTATACATTTGTATACCGCTACTTCCAGCGATCAGCAGCGGTTTGATTACAGATTGGAAATTGTCAAATCATGACAGGAATTTTTTTTTTTTGAGGTATAAACACATTGATTAGACAGGAAAGCACAGCACACAGAGAACTATTTTACAGGGAACATGGGCTATGGAGGGTTAAGTGGCTTGCCCAAGACCACAAGGAGCACCTGTGGGACTAGAAACTCCAGTCCTTCCGGCCCAAGGTTGCTGTCCTCCAGTGGGATTTGAACCCCTGACCTTCCGGCCCGAAGTACCTTGCCCCAACCACTAGGCCACTCCTCCACTCCACAGCAGACCATAGGCTCCTGGGGACCTAAAGCGAATTCGGAGCCCGGTCTGTCCTAATCTGTTTCATCTAAATCATAGTCCGTTGTGGTTGCAACTCCCTCAATGGCCTCCTCTCTTTCCCGTTGGAAATGTACTCGATTTGTTCCTCTGCGATTCTGCGATCGGCCTCTCTCCCTCTCCCTCCGAGGGGCGTTTTCTTCTTCTTCGTGCGAGGCGCCTTCGAGTTGTGGGCATGCATTCCTCCAATGTCCTTCTTCCTTGCAATAAGCGCATTGATTCACGCTTAACATGGGCGGCTATCTCCTCGGCCCCTCCCTCTACCTCTGCTCCTTCGGTTAGGGAAACCTCCCCGTTTCTGTTCAACTATAGCGGCAGCCAAAAAATTGGCTTTCTTCTTCATTTTACGCTCACTTTCTCTCTGTCTTTCATTATCACGATTCACAAACACTTTCTGGGCGACTTCCATTAGCTGTGATGTATTCATGCCCGCGAACCCTTCTAATTTCTGTAGTTTACGTCTAATGTCTGGTTGGGACTGGCTGACAAAAGCGGCATTCACCATGCACAGGCTCCCTGGTGCCGCTGGGTCATAGGGCGTGTACATTCTATATGCCTCAGCTAATCTCTCATAGAATACTGCTGGGCTTTCATCTGCGCCTTGGATGACTTCCGCTGTCTTGGAGAGGTTCATGGCTTTCTGACCCCCCTTTCGCAGACCTTGTAAAAGGCCTTGGCGAAACCGAGCTAGGGCTCTGGACCCTTCATCGGTGTTTGGATCCCACCGAGGGTCTTCATTAGGAAATTCTTTCTTCGCTGCTTCACGGTTATCTATTCCTCCTGCTCCCTCTACTAGGGGATTTTCTGCTAACCAATTGACAGCTGCTTGCATAATTCTCGTCCGCTCCTCAGTAGTAAATAAAGTAGACAGGAGTTGACGGCAATCTGCCCAAGTAGGCTGGTGGGTTTGCATGATTGTATTCATTACCTCTGTTAATTCTTGGGGCTTGTCAGTGTAAGAAGCATAATGCATTTTCCAATTCAACAAATCAGTAGTGGAGAATGGCACATAAACTAGACTCGTGGGTCCCGCTACTATCTGGTTCTCCTCGTTCCTTACGGGCATTCCCGGGACCTGCCGCAGTGGCAATAATTTCTTGGTAGGGCCTCTCTTTCTCAATTTAAGCTTAATCTGGGAACTTTCGCTTGCAACAGATGAGCTTGCACTGACAACTGATTTTACACTGTCAGTCTCGTACTGGGAAGACGTTTCTTCTTCTTCCTGCTCTGACGACTCAAGATTTTCCTCAGTCTTGGGCTGATCAGCCTCTTCAGGGGGCGGATCATCTAGCTGAGCTTCTTGCGGGTCAAGGGGTGGAATCCGCCGGTCCCGGGGGCCTGCCGCGGGACGCGGTGGTACTTTTACTGGGCGCTGAGCTTGGGGCTGTCTAGTTACAACTACCAGGGACTCGGGATCAACATAAACAGGCTTCTTTTCTATCCCTGTCTTCTGTGTCTGTTCTGTCAGTGCTACCATTATTCTGCACTGTTCTTCATAACAGCGCCGGGCCCAAGGGGGCGGGCTTTCACAAATACTTAACCAGGAATCTATATAGGGATACTGGTCAGGGTGCGCTACTCGCACTTTCTGATGAACTGACTTAATAATTCCTATGGCAAATGTTCCATCTCGGGGCCACATGGGGTCTAATGCGGGCCACTCCCTAGTACACAAAACCTGTAATCGTGACGCAGTCATTTTCACCCCATAATCTCCTGAATATCCTTTATTAAAGTACTTAATCATACATTCTAATGGAGTGTGCACAGTAGACCCCGCCCCTCCCATATCGATGTGTGCGCGCAACAACAAACAGAAGGGAAAAGGAGGGCGGACCGTGGGTGAGGGGTCCTTACGGCCCTAGAAACATGCAAGGGAAACAAAAAACAAGACAAGACGATGGTCGCTTCCTCCTTTTTACGACCTGGACGCGGTCGCCCGGCCAGGAACTGCGTTACTCAGGAGTCCGCCTTCGCTTGGTCTGTGTCACCAGACCTCTCAACCACACTTCATTCACACAATCATGCTAGCAACGTAATCCCAAAAAGCCCAATCCTGTCTTTTCTGACTAGGCTATACCAAAGTTATTCCAAGTTATGCCGGCTATATCAAAGTTATTCCAAGAAGACGGTGGGTTCACCCCGCGAATACACTATGCAAGGTTAATTGGACCGCCTTGAGAGGTGATCAAGCTCTCTTACCAAAATTCACAAGTTCACAAGTTTCAAGCTGCAGTTCTGACTCATCTGTCTAGACATACCAAAAACTATACTCACCGGATCCGGTCCCCGTTCCCGAGCAAGCGCATGAGTTGGACCTCGGACTCCCCTCACGGGTTCGAGGTGTTGGCTCTGACCGGGTCCAGCACCCGCCGAGGCCTGGCCCAGCTCCCTCCGATACAACTGGACCGGTGGCGCCTAGGAGCCGAGCCCACGTCGGAAGGGCACGAGCCCGGCAGGACCAAACATATAGAGGCGGAAAGTAGTGGTATATCAGCTCGTATACCCTCTACTAACCACATGTTCCCGACCAACGCACCAAGAATATGTAGCGGCAGAGTGCAAACAATCCAATAATACCAGGAGTCTGTTCAGAAGGTCCAAATCATTTATTGTGCACAAGACTCAAGCAGAATCACATTCAAAATGGCTGAGCAATGGTTTCTAGCAAAACAACAACTTTTATACCTTTCTTCTCCATTCTGAACATAGGCAAACTTTCCATTGGTCCCGGTAACCCTTCTCACCCCATCTATTGGTCCCGGTACCGTTACGTAGCTATCCAATGAGGACCTTTGTCTGGGCTCAGCACCTGTTTCCCCCCCTTACAGTCCCCATTACAATGGACAGATCTTAGACTCTTGATACATTTCTCCTCCAAGGTCACTAGCCAACTAGAACATGTGGGAAAGCAGGGCACTGTAACCTTTCTTTCAACAGAGTTAATTAATTCCATAGAAGCTTCGCACATTCTTATCAGTACCAATTAAAGCTTGTTTTTCTATCTTTTCTAAGTTTCGTTTCTGCTTAGCTATGCTTGGTTATGCTTAGTTAAGTTTCGATTCTATGGAGGCAGCATTCAGGGGGGTTTTCATTCCTCCGGGCCTAGCCACTGGACCCTTTACAATTTACAGGTCAAGCTGCTTAGGCCTGCCTGCTTAGTTCAAGCAGCATGGATCATAGGCCTTCGCCTACCACAGTATATATAAAAAGACAAGTAAAAACGGAAAAGTTGCGAGTGCATATGTATTCATCCGTTTTGCTATGAAACCCCTAAATAAGATCTGGACCAACCAATTAACCTCAGAAGTTATATAATTAGTTGATTAGGGTCCACCTCTGTGCAATCAGTGACACATGATGCCTGTATAAATATACCCGTTCGGAAAGGCCCCTGACTCTGCAACACCACTAAGCAAGCAACATGAAGACTAAGGAGCACTCCAAACAGGTCAGAGACAAAGTTGTGGAGAAGTATAGATTAGGGTTGCATTATAAAAAAATATCCCACTGAGCACCATTAAATCCATTATAACAAAATAGAAAGAATATGGCACCACTACAAACCTACAAACTCACAGACTGGGCAAAGAAGGCATTAATCAGAAATGCTACAAAGACACTGAAGGAGCTGCAAAGATCCACAGTGGAGACAGGAGTATCTGTCCATAGGACCACTTTAAGTTATACACTCCACAGAGTGGGGCTTTATGGAAGACTGTACAGAAAAAAAAGCCATTGCTTAAAGAAAGAAATAAGAAAACACGTTCGGAGTTTGCACAACAGCATGTGGCAGACCCTACAAACACATGGAAGAAGGTTCTCTGGTCAGATGAGACGAAAATTGAACTTTTTGGCCATCATGGGGAACGCCATGTATGGCGCAAATGCAACACTTCCCATCACCCAAGAACACCATTCCCACAGTGAAACATGGTGCTCGCAGCAACATGCTGTGGGGATGTTTTTCATTGGCAGGGACAGGAAAAGTGGTCAGGATTGAAGGAACAATGGATGGCACTACATATAGGGCAATTCTTGAGGAAAACCTGTTTCAGTCTGCCAGAGATTTGAGACTGGGATGAAGGTGCACCTTCAAGTAGGACAATGACCCTAAACACACTGCTAAAGCTGGTTTAAAGGGAAACATTTAAATGCCTTAGAATGGTCTAGTCAAAGTCCATACCTCAATCCAATTGAGAATCTGTGCCATTACTTGAAGATTGAATGCAACCCATCTAGCTTGAATGAGTTGGAGTAGTTTTGCCTTAAGGAAGGGATGAAAATCCCAGTGGCTAGATGTGCTAAGCTAATAGAGACATAGCCCAAGAGACTTGCAGCTGTAATTGCAGCAAAAGGTGGCTCTACAATGTATTGACTTTGGGGGTGAATACATATGTACACTCCTGCTTTTAGGTTGTTTTCTTTTGTCTTAATTATTGTTTGTGTCACAATAAAAGATATTTTGCAACTTCAAAGTCATAGGCATGTTGTGTATATCACGTGATGCTAACCCCCAAAATTCCTTTTTAATTCTAGGTTGTAATGCGACAAAACACGACAAACACAGAGGGGATAAATACTTTTGCAATGCGCTGTATGAGTGGCTGAGATAGACAGCAGGGGTAACATAATGACTCCTCTTCCTTCTGCCACGCCTTGTTGCTCAGATCTGTAAATAAGGTGTCCCTTCCGCTCCCCTCTCCCCCGCCACACACACACACTTTTGATGAGTGTCCCAGATTTGCTTGCAAAAAATCTGGTAATGTTACGCATAACTCCTGCTGAATATCTGTTCCAGTCAGATGGCGATTAAATGATCACCTACTTCTGCAGATTCTAAATGTAATTGACATGCTTCATGATCAATACCAAAAATCATTCTTTATTACCAGCACTGAGTGGACAACCCTAATCAAAAAGTTATTCTGTGTTTTGAATGCTGTGTACAAAATACCAAACTCTATGAAATGCTCAGCCTAATGCTTTATTTTTTCTTTTGATATTATTTTGCCCATAGGTATGAACAAGCTTATCTGACCAGTCTGATTGGGCTGAGGCCTGAGAAATATTTCTGGATAGGTCTTTCAGATGTGGAAGACAAAGGAACTTTCAGATGGACTAATGGAGAAACAGTCATGTTCTCCCACTGGAATGCAAAGATGCCTGGTATGTCTGTACAATTATATGTTTCGGTGATTATAAATCATGGATTTTAATTAGTAAGCGCTGACCATAGATATGAAATGAGAGAAATGCCTAGTAAATTATCATTCTCCCAAATCACTTAGTACAGTACAGAGGCAATTCTCAGTTGCTGTACTATGGACAAAGTCTGTGGTTATTCATGGATCTTGCAGTTGTTTACTTCTTCAGAAAGTAGAAAGACTAAGGGACAAGCAATAAAGCTTCAATGTAGCACATTTAAGACTAATTGGAGAAAATATTTTTTCACTCAATGCGTAATCAAACTCTGGAATTCTTTCCTGGAAGATGTAGTAAAATCCGTTAGTGGGGCTGTGTTTAGAAGAAGTTTGGACAAGTTCCTGGAGGAAAAGTCCATAAACTATTAATTGAACTGGGGAAATCTACTACTTACCTCTGGAATAAGCAGCAGGAATCTTTCTACCTTTTAGGAGCCTGACAGGTACTTATGACCTGAATTGGTCACTGTTGGAAACAGGATACTGGGCCTGATCTGACCCAGTTTGGCATATCTTATGTTCTTTTGTTTGTATATAATTACAAAGAACCCATGAACTTTGGACCTGCTTTTATTATGACTGGAGAAAAGAGGGCAAAAGTGCATATGCTTAACTGAAAATACAGCTATTCTTGCATGCTTTCCTCAGCTCAGCTCAGAATGCCAAATTTTTCCCATGGCAATTTTCAGCTCCTGGATCAATCCATGTAAACACCTTCAAAAGGTGTCTTCTCTAAATCTAATCTTCAAAGCAGTTTACCTGGGTAAAATATGATTTGCCTGGATTAACTGGCCGCTGAAAATTATCAGCAACAAATATATCTGAGTTACGATAATGCCTAGACTTTTAGCTAGGTTAAAAAGAAGTGGTCCAATGAGTGTGATTAGAGAAGTATCACAGCACGCATACTGCATGCATTTGATTTTCAAATGCTTGTGTGCTATTCCGTCCCTGCTTGTCCACTTGCATGAATAGCAGGTGAAGAGTACACAGGGGATTGAGAATGCGTACCTTGCAGAAGCTAATATACAGGCTAAAAGTGCCTGTGTACATTACAAACTAGGCAGCTATCAAAATGTCTCCTTTTTGACCATTGAATTGATTCACCTAAAATTGGGATTTAGAAAAACTCATAACCAAAAATTGTAAACTTGCGAGAATGAAGCTAATACAATAGAGCTGATCCAGTGGGTCAGCAAGCACTGTGATCTCCCATGTGGAAGGCTTAGGTTGTATTTCCCAGCCTGGCTTGTGCTCCCCAGGATACTTAGTACTAGGAATGCTGAAGAGGAAGTGTTCACAGATGCTGGGAGGGAGGGAGGAGGTGCCAGCCACTGTGCAATAGCAACACCTACTGGCTGACTTAGGGCTCATGACTGCAGAGTTCTAGAACTGTGGTTCTCAACCTTGCCCTCAAAATACACCCCAGCAGTCAATTTTTCAGGACATCCAGATTGAATATATATGAGCTAATTGTTTCATCATCATTATTATTATTATTAATATTATGATTATTATTATTGTTACTGTTAAACCTATAAGCCTCCTACCTGGTCCTAAGAACAGCCAAAGTGGTGTACAGTAGTCAGTCAATACAAAAGCCTCAATAGAAAATATAAATGCAAACATTAAAAACAATTCATATATATCAACAAATCAAACAAATCATAAAGGATCCTGTTTACTAGACTGCAGTAATATTTTGCAGCTATTATAAGTTAGGTGCAAAAATTGATGTGTAGTAAGTACAAAGCTTGTGCAGTAACTATTGGGGTCGTGGCCAACATCTGTCTTGCAGTCACCACTTACTGCCTGGTAAGTGCATCCACGCTGTATGCTGATACATTTACAGTGGTCCCCATACTGTGGCCCTTGAGGAGGCATTAAGTGTCCCTCCACTATAAGCAGCCAAGACAGTTAATGCGCTGTAGAGTACTACTCACTAACTCAATCTGCATTTCATACCCATTCTCCACACAGAATCTGTCCAGTTTCTGTCCAAAATCTTGGCAAGCAGTTAGCATGGAATTTTTATTGCGCTGGCTGGTTTTAGTGTTTCATAGCCGTTACTGCATGACTGCACTAATAGCACACTATAAAACGTGTGTTAACTGCTTGGTGCACTAAAGTAAACATGCCCCAAAATGCAAAGTGGCTTATAAAACGCTCATAACATCACCAAACCTATGAGCAGCTCCCAGGAACCCTACATATTTTGGAAATAATCAGACCTTAAACATTTTCTGAAATTGTTAATAATTCATCTCTAGCTTGATATCTTCTGTAATTTGCTCCACAGCGAGGGAGCAATCATTGAAGACAATCTCCCTCATGGCTTAGTTGCAAAATCCTCATCAGTATATATCAATTAGGTCTCTCATTCTCAAATATAGGGGCAACCTCTCCAAGAGCCTGGAAATCCAATGTCAAGATCTTTAAATTGTACCTGAAGTGGGAGTAACTTTGTGCATGAATGTGTTAATAGGAGTCAGAACATATGCTTTTATTTTTAAGATGTGTCTTGCACCCATTCCACCTCTTCCCTGCTTCTTGGTATGCTTATGAGAATATCATATAAAAGTAGGTGCAGAACTGTTACGCAGAACTGTATAATGAAAGCTCCAACAGTATGCAAATGCTAACATTTATATCTGTATGTATGTGTGTATTCTAAACGTGTACACATATATTTTATAAAATACAGGCATACTTCCATTTTCCAAAATAAATGGTGAAATTTTACTTACTGGTAGATTCCTTTCCAGGAATCCTGCCATACCAGTCCAGACAAGTTGGTTATATCTCCCCTGCCAGCAAATTGTGATGACAGAGAAAGGACCAGAAGCTTTAGTGACATCATCACTAGTGATAAGACTATGTGCAGACAAGGGCACCCTCCAGTATTTCTTTAACCAAGCACATGGACTAGTCCCACACAAATCCTCTCAAAGAACTCAAAACTTAAGACTATATATTTGTTTTTTACAAAAAGTTCAAATTGGAGCCAAAGAGTGCAACCAGCATGGAACTATATACAAGCTTGCAAGAACAGCCTGACTTTTGAGTATATTCTTGAGGGCTGCCTCTAGACCAGGGGTCTCAAACATGCGGCCCGCGAGACAACTTTGTGCGGCCCGCGACGGAGGAAAACAAAAAATACCCCCAAACCCTGGCTTCTGCTGCTGCCGTTGCCGCCGTGGCAGCGGCAGAATCAATTGTCAAATTTAAAAAAAAAACTGACTTCTGCTGCTCAAGCAGCTGTCCTGCGGCCCCTTCCCCTCTGCCCGGAGATCCGACTCTGCTCTATCAGCGGCGTGCTTTTCAAGCCGCGAAGAGAGTATTCCCCTCTCGCGCGGCTTGAAAGTGAATAGGCTTAAACCGCGCGAGAGGGGAATACTCTCGTCGCGGCTTGAAAAGCACGCCGCTGATAGAGCAGAGTCGGATCTCCGGGCAGAGGGAAGGGGCCGCAGGACAGCTGATTTTGCTGCTTGAGCAGCAGAAGTCAGTTTTTTTTTAATTTGACAATTGATTCTGCCGCTGCCACGGCGGCAACAGCAGCAGCAGAAGCCAGGGTTTTGGGGTTTTTTTTGTTTCCCTCCTTCGCTGGCCGGTAATGAGCTATGGAGGGGCTGACTGAAATGGGGTAATGGGGGTTAGGACTGGAAGTGGGCTATTGGCAAGGGGGGGGTTATGACTGGTAATGGGCTGGGGGGGGTTATAACTGGTAATGGGCTATGGTGGGGCTAGGACTGGAAATGGGCAGATGGGGGATAGGACTGGAAGTGGGCTATTGGCGGGGGGGGGGGTTATGACTGGTAATGGGCTGGGGGGGGTTATAACTGGTAATGGGCTATGGTGGGGGCTAGGACTGGAAATGGGCAGATGGGGGTTAGGACTGGAAGTGGGCTATTGGCGGGGGGGGGGGGGGTTATGACTGAAAATGGGGTGATGGGGGTTAGGACTGGAGGTGGGCAGATTGGGGGTTAGGCCTGGAAGTGGGCTATTGGCAGGAGGGGTTATGACTGGTAATGGGCTATGGTGGGGGCTAGGACTGGAAATGGGCAGATGGGGGTTAGGACTGGAGGTGGGCTGATTGGGGGGTTAGGACTGGTAATGGCCTATGAGGGGAGGTAAGACTGAAAATGGGGTGATGGGGGTTAGGACTGGAGGTGGGCTGATTGGGGGGTTAGGACTGGTAACGGCCTATGAGGGGAGGTAAGACTGAAAATGGGGTGATGGGGGGGTAAGACTGGAAGTGCGCTATGGGGAGGTTAGGACTGGTAATGGGCTATGGGGGGTCTAGGACTGGTAATGGGCTGGGGGGGTTGCTAGGACTGGTAATGGGCTGAGTGGAAGGGGGGCTTGAACTGCAAATGGCTGATGGGGAGGGGGGCTTGGAATGGAAATGGGCTGTGAGAGGAGGGAGCTAGGATTGGAAATGGGCTGATGGGGGGCTAGGATTGGAAATGGGCTGATGGTGAGGCTAGGATAGGACTGGAAATGGACTGATGCAGGGACTAGAAAGGAGCAGATGCTGGGTGGGGCTGGAACTAGAAGGGAGCTGATGTTGGGGGAGGATTAGAATGGGATGGAGCTGGGAAAGTGAAATGGAGAGGGGAAAAATATTTTGTCTGGCAGAGAAGACAAATCTACAATTGGCCAGGTATTGGGAGAGTAAGTGGGGATTGAGGATGGAGGGGTAAAATTTGAGTGGATGAAATAGGAATGAGGAAAGAGCAAAAGGAGAAAGATTAGTATGTTAAAGCAGATGTAGAGAGAGAGAATGGAAAAAAACTAGAAGAGAGAAGAAAGGACAAATGGACAGCAGACGATGGAGATAGCAGAAGACACGAAGAAACCAGAAGTGGCTGGAGCAATTGCAACTGAAAAAAAATGCACAAAAGGTAGAAAAATATCTCTTTATTTTGAATTTATTAACTGGAATATGTCAGCTCTGGGAAATGTGCATCATTAATGTCTGTGCTTTAGTACAAGAAATTAATTTATAGTTTTATTTCTACAGTGCTGAGGTATTCTGTGTAATTCCTATTTGACATTGCTACTTGTTCTCTTTTCCCAGTAGGTCATGTATTGTTCTCTGAAATGTATTGATTTAATATTTGCAGTGTTGCCTTTTGATAGGTAGGGTCTGGTGCTTTGTGAGTCCTGGTAGTGCTGTTATGATACGGGGGGTTTGCTATGGGTTCCAAATGGGCAGTGTTAGTAGTAGTTCCTAATGTGCCTGGCGGTTGGCACTGGATTATAGTAATATAGAAATTTTCTAGTCTTTCTTTATCCATGCACTCATTATGCAACATTATGCAAATATTTATGCAAATGAGGCCCCGTGTCTTATGCGGCCCCCGGGTTACTTTACAAGTCCTCATTCGGCCCTCAAAGCAATTTGAGTTTGAGACCCCTGCTCTAGACGGTACAGCAGAGACAAGAGTGGGTGGGGCCTGAACTAGTCTAGTAGTATTCCAGGCAAGGAAATTAAAGGTAAGTAAAATATTACCTTCCAGATCATCCTGTTAGACCAGTCAAGACATGTGGGAAGTACCAGAGCTACTCCACCACAGGACGGGAGCACCCAGGAGCCAAAATGTGAATCTGCCCGAACTTGGAGGTCAAGACAATAATGCCTAATGAAGGTAGACAAAGACGACCATGTTGTGGCCCTGAAAAGAGGACAATTTGTCAGAAAGTCAAAATGGATTTGTAACTCCCAGATAATGAAGCAGCACTCTGCGAACATCCATCAGATGAAGATTCTTGTTCTTATCTGTGTACTGCTTCATTGAAAAGGAGGGCAGCGAGATAACTTGTTTGACATGAGAAATCAATACCACCTTGAGCAGAGAGGAAGAAAAAGGCTCTAATGAAACTCTGGTGCGAAAAAAGGACAAAAAGTGTCCTGTCATTAGGCATGTAGATAGCTGGGTGGCTGGTGGACATGAGGATTGCCTGGTAACATGCCTGCCTGGTGCGAAGGTAGTGGACCTCACATGCCACCTAAGTTTTGGACAGCATTGGGGAGGAGTCTGCTGTCTTGGCACATGTTGGTACCAATGACATAGGAAAGTGTGGGAGGGAGGTTCTGGAGGCCTAAATTTAGGCATTTAGGTAGGAAGTTGAAATCCAAAACTTTCAGCGTAGCATTCTCTGAAATGCCTCCCATTCCACGCACAGGACCAAAAAGGCAGGCAGAGCTCTGGAGTCTAAATGTGTGGATGAGATGATGGTGCAAGAAAGAGGGATTTGGATTTGTTAGGAACTGGACAACATTTTGTGGAAGGAAGAAGCTTTTTCCAAAAGGATGGGCTCCACCTTAACTGGGATGGAACCAGGCTGCTGACATCAACATTTAAAAAGGAGAGCAACTTTTAAACTAGATAATAGGGGAAAGTTGACAGCCACCCAGGAGTGCGTGGCTCGGCACAATGGATCCTTGAAGGATACTAGGAAGAGATTGAAGTTAGGACATATCGACAGAAAGGGTACAAAAGTAACCCAAATTCCCTTAAGTACAGGGCAGACAGAGCTTAAATATTCCAAATTACCCCTGTCTACCGATAACAAGATTGATATGAATAACATACAACCTCTAAAATGCTTTTATGCAAATGCTAGAAGTCTAAAAAATAAGATGATAGAGTTAGACTATATAGCACTAAATAAGAGGTTAGATATGATTGGTGTCGGGCATGTTTCAGTATTAGCAGGTGTGTCCCAATATCAGCAATGGGAATGTCTATGTGTATGGCTTTGACTTGACTGTCTTCAAGCTATTGAAAGAAGCGAGTGTAAGTCCAGAGGAATAACAGTTTAGAGCTAAGTATTTCTGAATTTTAAGACTGTTGGGACTATTGCAGTGAAAGTGTCTCTTTTGTGGGTTGGGATTGTTTATTTTGTATATTGCATATAGATTGTATTGTTTTGTAAGGTACAGATGGGATGTCTTATTGTATGGTAATATAATATAAGATATATCTTATATCATTGGGTAAATTATGTGATATGTTTTGTATGGTCATTTATAGTTATTATTGAGGTGGTGCCATGATAAAACGTTTGGTGTGGGGTAAATAATGATACACCATATTAGGGGCATATTTGGAGTTGCTAAGCGCTTTGGTGCACTAATGTAGCTTTATATAGTCTAGAGGTAATGTTGGTTGATACCCCTATCTGTAACTTTATTGACACAGAGCTGCTCTAAAAAATGTTTGTGTTGAGTGTGTTAAGTGGATTTTGTGTGAGAGAGGTTTTTTTTAGCTCGCCTCTTGTAGTGTGTGGTATTTTATTTGGGTTGAGCCAGTGTCCTCTTTTTTGTTCTGTATATAATGAAGGCATGCATTAGGCCACTTACAGATAAGTAGGTGCCTACTTGCCTTTATAAAAAAGGCTTAACGTAGACACCTTAAAAGCACTTTAACTAGGTGTTCCCTTATAAAATTACCCCATGAACTAAGATTGCACACAATGGATAAAACAATGGCACTGAGAAGTGTATGAGTAGTTTCCCTAAAGCAAAACTGTATATATAAGCTTAAGTTTGAAACACAACGTGGTCTCAGAGGAATGGTGGAGTGGTTTATATAAAAGAGAGACTGATGAATAGAAGAATATATACAGGATATACCAAAAATTGGATTTCATTTAGCTTTAAATTAAAATGGACCTTAAGATATTCTGGCTGACACTGGTGTGGTCCACCAAAAAAATAGATTTTTTCATGGCGGTCTAACAAGAATGCAAGAAAGTCTTTGATCTTGCGATATTTTAATTCTCTGGGAACAAGTAGGAAGTCAGTCCTCACATATGGGTGATGTCGGCACCGATGGAGCCCACGTGGTGAACACTCCTCAGCTTTCACAGAAAGCCTTTGGGAGTTAGACCACGAATGTGCGGTCACCTTTTCACCCAAGGGTGCCATCTTACCTCAGTCTTCTTTTTTCCATGGAGCTGATTGGACATTCGTCTGCACCCCAGAAAAAGTTTACATTTTTTCTTTTGATTTTCTTTCAATCCGGTCATGTACTTCACTTTCTCTGTTCCTGTGACCGCTGCCGCCACAGTATCATGTGTTTTTCAGGTACCTTTCCTTTATTTTCTTATTCTTCAGTGCACAGGTTTTTTCTCGCACCCTCCCTAACCAGGACCTTGGAGTTTGATTTTGTGGGTATCATTTTCCTTACTATGTCCTTGGTTAGTGGATTTAAGCAGTGTGACCCTTGTGGGCACACCATGTCCTGACTGCTGCCTGCAGGGCCTCAGGGCTGATCATCATGCCCCACCTGGACTACTGCAACGCCATCTTGCAGGGGCTACCAAGGAAAACAACCAACATACTACAGATGGCCCAACACGTAGCAGCAAGGATCATCATGAGAACTAGCGTCACCGAACATATCACACCTGTATTGATGGAACTACACTGGCTTCCAGTCGTTGCAAGGATTCAATACAAAACATTGGTAACTACATTCAAGTTAATTCACAACCTGGCCCCCTCATTCCTCTCCACCCTGATCTCCATGCAACCTACAACCAGAAGCAGGAGAACCATGAACTCTGACACACTAAGAGTTCCAAACAGCTTTAGGCACGTAAAGGTCAGTACTAGTCGCAGAGCGTTCTCCTTATCTGCCCCCACGTTATGGAACCAGCTCCCACACGAGCTGAGAGAAATTAAAGACATAAGCAACTTCAGAAAACAACTGAAGACGCACCTGTTCAATTGTCATTATACCAGATGAAAATCCAAAAGGACAAAAGAAATTGAATTGCAGTATGTACAAATGTAAATAGATGGTGGTTAGTGCCTGTGTAAATGTATGATAATAGCTAAGGTCTTTATATGGACCCGCATATGTGTGCTGTGTATCCCCCTGCTCTCTCTATCTAATCCCCAAATAATTCTGTCTGTAATTTATGACAAATCCCGTAATTGTAATCAAACCGCTTCTGATCGCTGGAAGGAGCGGTATATAAGTCCTTACTAAATAAATAAAAAATAAATAATGCCTCTGCCTGTTTGCACTGTCTTCAGATGATGAGGAAGGGTCGCAGGAATCACGAAAGGCATCAGGAGACGCTGTTTAGCAACAAGACCTCTTATTCAGCTCCAACTTCGAATGCGGAATTGATGTTCTTGGGGGTCGCCCTGCAGGCCTCGGCCTCACCTGGAAGCCGTGCCCATTCAGAGCCCTGAAGTCAAGGGGCATCAGACCAGGGATCATCTGCAGAGTTCCATCCCTGGAAGTATCGGGTCCCACCCATGGCATCATCGAAGGATAATGTTGGAACCGGGGATAAGACTCTCAGTCACCAGCATCAGAATCCTCGGCACGATGCTGAGGGTGATGGCTGGGAGTGGCCTCTGAAGCTTCCCCAATGGCATCGGGGGATCGGCATCAGTCCTCTGAGGCCATTGTCAAAGGAAACTTCTTGACGTAGCCGGCATTGTGACCAATACTCTCAGTACCCACGCTGGTTGCTGCGGAGCCTTCTTGCCTTGATGCCAGGATGGCAGTATTGGAATGCTGCCTTATTGACATCCTGTCCCAGAAGTAGGGCCCAATGCCCAGTTCCTCCGGGTCCTTGGGCCCAGTGACTGGCCCCTCCACCCTAAGGGCATCGCCTGAGGAGATCCAGCTGGCGCTGGAGTGGCATTGACTTTGGGCCAATAACCGGCATCACTCCCAATCCTGTTTGAGGCCTCAGATCTCTCCAACGAGTGCCTCCGGTTTGTAGCACTGGGGTCCTAGGACCCCATCGACACCCCCGGCTGGGCATGTGCATGAGGCCTGTTGGGTTCTCGAGGTCTCTTCTGATTCCGACTTGGAGTGGGAGACCAATAAGTTCTCAGATTACCTGGGATTCCGGGACATCCCCTCAAACCCATTTCTGCTGCAGGAGCATCGGAGGTTCCCGCTCGAGGACCTTTCATTCCTTAACTTCGTCCAGGTCATGGCCTTCAACATGGAGTCAGAGGAGGAGCCTTGGGCGGAGGACTTCGAGATCATGCAGTATGATGCCCCTCCCAAGGAGGTGCTCACAGTGCCCATTCCACCCATTTTTGAATGCTTATTGTTCAGGATATGGGAGTTACCTGTTATGGTTCCCATTGTGAGCAAGCAGCTCAGTTTCATGTATCGAGTCCGCAAGGGCTCTGGATTCCAAAAGACACAGCTATCATACAATTTCATGGTGGTGGAGTCGGCCATGTGCAGGATCAAGAGCCAGAAGACACACTCCTTAATGCCCCCTAGCAGGGAGACCTGCACCATGGTTGGCTTTGGTAAGAAGTGTTACCAGGGCTCGATACTTGTGGCCCGTATCCAGGCATACCAGCTGTACATGGGCATGTAACCTGAGGGACCTGGTGAAGAAACTTGCCAAGTTCTCAGATGGATTGTCTGAGGAACCTCTTCAGTGGATCCAGACCCTGTTATCGACTGTCAGGGAGTGCTCCAAATATGTCACTCGAGCAGCCTATGATGACTTTGAGTCCGTGGCTAGAGTTGCTGTGGTGGGCATTGGTGCCTGCCACCTGGGGTGGCTACAGTCCTCAGATCTGGAGCAGTTGGTTCAGGACAAGTTAATCAATCTGCTGTGCTGAGGGGAGAACCTCTTCGGCAAGCCCATGATGAACAAGGCTGCAGAGCTGGAGTCCGAATATATGACCAGAACCAGGCTTTCCCATAAAACCACAGACCCTTCCC
This sequence comes from Ichthyophis bannanicus, assembly GCA_033557465.1. Classification (NCBI taxonomy): domain Eukaryota; kingdom Metazoa; phylum Chordata; class Amphibia; order Gymnophiona; family Ichthyophiidae; genus Ichthyophis; species Ichthyophis bannanicus. The sequence continues at coordinate 420,323,522 of CM066031.1, read as the reverse complement.
AATGGAAGGCTTTGGAGAGAAAGCCCTTCTACCTGAAGAAGAAGAAGGCTTACAGAAATTACCTCAATATCCAGCCTACCTGGCTCCCCTCAGGGCCTGCAGGTCAAGGGCCAGAGGTTCAGCCCTCATAAGCCTAAGGCCCCCAAGCCCAGGCTGCGCCGCAGCCACAACCTGGGTGGGAGTTTGACTTCTTGAGCATAGCCTCTCTTCCCTTGCAGGATCAAGGGCTGCAGCATACAGGGGGGGGGGGGCATTTGACCTTCTTCACCGACCGGTGGACTACCATAACTACCGACGCATGAGTCCTCCAGGTGGTGGGGAAGGTTACCTCCTCCATTTCGAGCAGAAGCCCTCTCCGTCCTTTTCCAGAGAATTTCCCATGACTCCTCTTCACCGAGAACTTCTGCAGTAGGAGCTTGAGGACCTTCTCGCAGCCAAAGCAGTTGAGTCTGTCCATCCACTTCTAAGGGACGAGGGGTTCTACTCCTGATACTTCCTGGTTCCCAGAAAGACAGGTGGCTTTTGGCCTATCCTGGATCTGCAGGATCTCTACCAGTTCCTAGTGAAAGAGAAGTTTAGAATGCTCTCCCTTGGAACATTGCCGCTCTACCTCCAGCAGGGAGATTGGCTATGCTTCTTGGATCTAAAAGATGTGTATACCCATATCCTGATCTATTCTCGCCACCAGCAGTACCTCCGCTTTGCCATCAGAGGCCACCATTACTAGTACAGGGTCCTACACTTCGGACTGGATTCCACCCCAAGAGTGTTAACAAAATGCCTGGTTGTGGTTGCCGCTTACCTCTGGCTGCAGGGGGTGTTTGTCTTCCCCTACCTGGATGATTGACTCTTCAAGGGCTGCTCTGCTGACAAAGTCAGTCAGGCAACGCATTGCACCATTCTCATTCTTGAACACTTGGTCTTCATTGTCAACTACCCCAAGTCTCATCAGAAGTCAACACAGCATCTGGAGTTCATAGGGGCCCTCCTGGACACCATCCAGGCCAGGGCCTTCCTTTCTCTGGACAGGGCTCGACACCTAAGTGCCTTTGCTGCAGAAGTACAGAGTCACTCAGTGGCCTTGATCTGCCTCCTGGGGCATATGGCTTTGACAGTGCATATCACACCCGATGTCCGCTTCCACATGTGTCCGGCCCAGTGGACTCTCTACACTCAATGGATTCAGGCGATGGGGCACCTGGAGGACAGGATCCTCGTGACTGCTCCTTTCTCCATATCCTTCATCTTGTGGCAGCAGCCACTGCATCTCATGGCAGGGATGCCATTTCAGGCCACGATGCCTCATAAGATACTCACCACAGATGCCTCAAAACTGGACTGGGTGCCCTATTGTGATGGCCTGCAGACCGAAGGTTGACAGGGGAGAGTCAATAAACAACAGGCAAGTGGAATATGGAGGTCACAGGTGCTTTATTCCAATAAAAAAACCCTATGTGTTTCGGCGAACAGCCTTCTTCAAGGGGTACACATCCTCAAAAAACAAAAAATACAGTAAAAGCACAAATACAGATAATAAAAACAATGAATACAAAATATAAAAAAATATTGAAAATATTGATTATTTCTGTTTGAAATTGCAACTAAGGGGTATGTTTTCTAAACCATGTTAGGTAACGTTAATGCGCATTAACGTTACCTAACACGCGTTAACGTAACATAACGCACAGTCTGTTGTGCTGAGAGAGGTTTCAACCCTTTCTCCTGCTCTGTACCAGTGGTGTTGCAGTGCTTGATACACCTTTCCAATGCTCGGTGCTCTGGCAGTACACTATCATCTGATTGATGGGCAAACCTTGTCTGCCCATCCTTTCATGGCCCGCTTCATGAGAGGTCCCTTGCTCACTCGGCTTTCCATTCGCCCACCTGCGGTGGCATGGGATCTGAATATGGTTCTTGTGAAGCTCATGGCTCCATACTTCAAACTGCTGGCTTCTTACCACCTCAAGTACCTTTTCTGGAAAGTGATCTTCCTTGTGGCATTCAAGTCAGCTTGCCAAGTCAGTGAGTTGCAGGCGTTGATGGCTCATACTCCTTACAACAGATTTCATAAGATCAGGGTGGTCCTCTGCACTCATCCTTAGTTTCTCCCTAAGGAGATGGGAAGAACCACCTCCTGGTTAAGATGAAAGGAGGTGGTTCTTCCCATAAGAACATAAGAACATAAGAACATAAGATATGCCATACTGGGTCAGACCAAGGTCCATCAAGCCCAGTATCCTGTTTCCAACAGTGGCCAATCTAGATCATACGTACCTAGCAGTTTCCCCAAAAGACACAGGTTCCACAATGCTTGTAATGGGTCAAGCATTGATATCCTGGGTCCCTTCTTAATAATGGTTTATGGACTTTTCCTCCAGGAACTTGTCCAAACCTTTTTTAAACCCAGCTACACTAACAGCCCTTACTACATCCTCCAGTAACAAATTCCAGAGTTTGATTACACGTTGAGTGAAAAAATATTTTCTTTTATTAGTCTTAAATAGTTTACCCTGTAGCCTCATTGCATGTCCCCTAGTCTTTCTATATTCTGATAACGTAAACAATCGATCTACGTTTACCCGTTCCACTCCGTTCATTAATTTATAGACTTCTATCATATCTCCCCTCAGCCGTCTCTTTTCCAGGTTAAAGAGCCCTAACCTTTTTAGCCTTTCTTCTTAGGAATATCCTTCCATCCCCTTTACCATTTTCGTGGCTCTTCTCTGAACCTTTTCTAATAACGCTATAGCCTTTTTAAGATACGGCGACCAGAATTGCACACAATATTCAAGGTGCGGTCTCACCATGGAACGATATAGAGGCATTATAATATCTTTTGTTTTATTTTCCATTCCTTTCCTTATGATACCTAGCATTCTATTTGCTCTCTTGGCTGCCGCTGCACACTGGGCCGAGGGTTTTAACATGTTATCCACAATGACGCCTAAATCTTTATCCTGTGTGGTGGTTCCTAAAGTGGAACCTTGCATCGTGTAACCATAGTTTGGGTTGTTCTTCCCTAGGTGCATAACTTAGCACTTGTCCACATTAAATTTCATCTGCCATTTTGATGCCCAGTGTGCAGCGGCGGCCAAGAGAGCAAATAGAATGCTAGGTATGATAAGGAAAGGAATGGAAAATAAAACAAAGGATATTATAATGCCTCTATATCGTTCCATGGTGAGACCGCACCTTGAATATTGTGTGCAATTCTGGTCGCCGTATCTTAAAAAGGATATAGAGTTATTAGAAAAGGTTCAGAGAAGAGCCACCAAAATGGTAAAGGGGATGGAAGGATACTCCTATGAAGAAAGGCTAAAAAGGTTAGGGCTCTTTAACCTGGAAAAGAGACGGCTGAGGGGAGATATGATAGAAGTCTATAAATTAATGAGCGGAATGGAACGGGTAAACGTAGATCGATTGTTTACCTTATCAGAATATAGAAAGACTAGGGGACATGCAATGAAGCTACAGGGTAAACTATTTAAGACTAATAAGAGAAAATATTTTTTCACTCATCGTGTAATCAAACTCTGGAATTTGTTACCGGAGGATGTAGTAAAGGCTGTTAGTGTAGCTGGGTTTAAAAAAGGTTTGGACAAGTTCCTGGAGGAAAGGTCCATAAGCCATTATTAAGAAGGGACCCAGGATATCAATGCTTGGGGAAACTGCTAGGTACATATGACCTAGATTGGCCACTGTTGGAAACAGAATACTGGGCTTGATGGACCTTGGTCTGACCCAGTATGGTTTATCTTATGTTCTTATGTTCTTATGTCTTCCAATTTATCAAGATCCTCTTGCAATTTTCCACAATACTCTTGGGTTTTAACAACTTTAAATAGTTTTGTGTCATCTGCAAATTTGATAACCTCACTCGTTATTCCACTTTCCAGGTCATTTATGAATATGTCAAAAAGCAGAGGACCCAGCACAGATCCCTGGGGTACACCACTATTCACCTTTCTCCATTGGGAAAATTGGCCATTTAGCCCTACCCTCTGCTTTTTATCTTTTAACCAATTCCTGATCCACAGTAGTACACTGCCTCCTATCCCATGACTCTTTAGTTTTGCCAAAAGTCTCTGATGAGGGACCTTGTCAAAGGCTTTCTGAAAGTCCAGATACACTATATCTGTGGAGGAGTGGAGGAGTGGCCTAGTGGTTGGGGCAAGGTACTTCAGGCCGGAAGGTCGGTGGTTCAAATCCCAATAGAGGACAGCAACCTTGGGCCGGAAGGACTGGGGTTTCTAGTCCCACAGGTGCTCCTTGTGGTCTTGGGCAAGCCACTTAACCCTCCATAGCCCACGTTTCCTGTAAAATAGTTATCTCCAAGTTATAATGCCCTGTTCAATGTAATTTCAGTTTGTTCAATGTAAACCGCACTGATGCAGAATAGCGCGGTATATAAGAGAATGTAAATAAATAAATAAATAAATATCAACCGACTCACCTTTGTCCACCTGTTTATTCACACCTTCAAAAAAACATAAAAGATTAGTAAGGCAAGATCTTCCTTGTCTAAAGCCATGTTGGCTGTCTCCCATTAGGCCATGACTATCTAAATGTTGAATAATTTTATTCTTTATGATGGTTTCTACCATTTTTCCCGGTACTGACGTGAAGCTCACCGGTCTGTAGTTTCCTGGATCACCCCTGGAACCCTTTTTAAAAATTGGTGTTACATTGGCTATCCTCCAGTCTTCAGGAATTAGAGATGATTTTAATGATAGTTCACAGATTACTAATAGCAGGTCTGCAATCTCATATTTCAGTTCTTTCAACACCCTTGGATGTATACCATCCAGCCCAGGTGATTTGCTACTGTTCAGTTTATCTAATAGTTGTACTACATCTTCCCGATGTATCGATATTTCCTTCAATTCTTCCGCACCTTTAAATACCACTTCAGTCATGGGTAACATCCCTATATCTTCTTCAGTAAAGACCGAAGCAAAGAATTCATTCAGTCTCTCTGCTATCGCCTTGTCGCCTCTTAGTGCCCCTTTAACGCCTCTATCATCTAATGGCCCAACTGACTCTCTCACAGGTTTTTTGCTGCGAATGTACTTGAAAAAAATCTTTATTTCGTGTTTTTGCTTCCGCAGCAAGCTTCTTCTCAAATTCTCCCTTTGCCTGCTTTATTAATGCCTTTCCTTGGCCTCATTCAAGCAGGGCGGAGGCCGCTCTCCACACCTTGGATTGTAAGAGGGCATTGGCCTTTTATCTAGAGCAGACTGAGGCCCATCACCGCTCCTCACAGCTCTTCATCTCCTACGACCCTAATTGACTTGACGTTGCGGTCTCTAAGTGCACTGTCTACCTGGGTGGCTGACTGCTTCTCCTTTGCCTATGAACAGGCTGGTCTCTCTAGCGCTACATTACAGCCCATAAAGTGCAGGCTATGGCAGCCTCTGTGGTGAACTGTGTTCCATATCCATGCTTGAGTTCTTCTGCCACCTGGTCCTCGGTTCACACCTTCACAGCTCATTACTGCCTGGAAGAGGACTCTCAGCATGACAGCACCTTCGGCCAGGCAGTACTCTGTCATTTGTTTGGGGAATAATACAACTCTTACCCTCTGGCCCTTCTGTGTGTCCAGGCTACTGGAGAATTGATTCCCTGGTTGAAGCTGTGGTCATCCCTGAGGTTTGCTGTCTGCTGTCATTCACGGTTCGTGTTTTCAGTCACCCATGGATTTTTCAGTTTTTTTTGGTAGCCTGTAGCTGGGGAGTCCCATATGTGAGGACTGACTTCCTGTTTGTTCTCAGTGAAAGTTTAGTTACTCACCTATAATAGGTGTTCTCCTGGAACATTAGGAATCAGTCCTCACAACCCTCCCTTCTCTCAATGGGGTTGTCTTTTCTTTTTTGGCTTGATTAAGCTATGTTACACTACTGAGATAAAATGGCACCCTTGGGTGGGAAGGTGATCGCACATGCATGGTCTAACTCCCAAAGACTTTCTGTGAAAGCTGGGGAGTGTTCACTATGGTGGCTCCATCAGTGCCGATGTCACCCATTTGTGAGGAATGATTCCTGCTGTCCTCGGAGAACAACTGTTACAGGTGAGTAACTATGCCTTTTGAGAAGAGAGTCCAGCATATACTTATGGATTTTTATAGTGATCAGGAAACCTCAGAAATAATTATAGCACAACTACTATCCAAACTTGAACATTTCAGTCTTGGCCTGCTTAGACTTTCTGTATAATATACATGACAATGTAAGCGTGCATTATGGAAAGCAAACAGACTTTATCAAAAATAGAAAAACACCTAAAGAACATTTTTGCAGTCAGCTGTCTAGATCATATTTTGCACAATGCAATAAACACACTGCTGGATTTTGATGTGGAAAATATTCTCAAGGTATATGCTCGCTCTTGGCAGAATGGCTATGACGGACTTAGACAAGATTCTCAAGAGCAAAGATGTCTCTCTCCATACAAAGATTTGACTTTCCAAGCTATGGTATTTTTAATAACATCATATGGATGCAAACGTTGGACAGTGAAAAAGATAGGAAGAAAATTGTTGCCTTTGAATTGTGGTGCTGATGAAGAATGCCGTGTCTATCATGGACTGTCTGAAGAACAAACACGTCAGAACTAGAGGAGATCAAACCTAAGCTTTCTTTAGAAGCTCAGATGACAAAATTAAGACTTTCATACTTTGGACACATCATGTGAAGAGAGAAATCATTAGAGAAAGACATCATGCTTGGCAAGATTGAAGGTCAACACAAAAGAGGAAGGCCAGCAATGAGATGGATCAAAACAATAACAGTAGCTATGGATGCCACTCTATCAACAGTGAGCTGCCTGACTGAAGACCAAACACATTTTAGGACAATTATCCAAAGGGTTGCCATTAGTCAACACCAGTTCAACGGCACTTAAAAACAACATATGCTCACTTCAACATTTGAATGAGCAGAATAGTGCAGCTGTGTTAGTTTTTGCGTTTGTTGAAGTGGAGGAGTGCAATGTATTGTGATCACTTATACCAGCCCTATGATTGGTGTGAATGAATGTGCATATCTTACACACACACATACATACACACACACACATTTTATAACATACATGTGTAAATGCATGCTCTACCCAAGCTTTGCCTATGTGACTGTCCACAGTGAAAATATGCACCATTGGCCTAACACATGCATTTATAGACGAGTGCCTACTTAACATATGCTTGTAAAGGTCCCTTGTCACTCATTGAAAATACATGGTTTATGCACACTGATGGCATGTAACTTTCCAAAACTCCTTATATAATTTCCCCCTATATGTCCTCCTACTGCTGTACCTCCATGTGCAATAGGAACACTACTTTAGGGAATTCTGCAAGTATAACATAGAAGGTGTTAAGATATGGTGTAAAGTAAATTGTGAATTTACCAGTCTTGTATGCATATGAAACAAGAGTCGGCCAAAATCAGCTATATGTGGCTAAGCAGATTTTATCCAGTAAACAATATACACATATTTTAGTACACGTCAAAACTGACAGGTAAATTTAAAAGAAAATGCATGGGCAGGCTAATGTGCATACTATATAGTATTTTAAATTGTTTTTCCATATCTCTCCCTTACTTCTTAACCAAACGTTGTTCCTTAAGTGTCTGATTATTGTCTCTTATTTTATTTTGCATGAAGGAAGAAAGCCAGGATGTGTTGTCATGAACACTGGAATTGCGGGCGGCTTATGGGATGTTGTAAATTGTACAGAGAAAGCAAAGTTTATTTGTAAAGAATGGGCTGAAGGGGTAACTCAACCTCCACCCCCAATGACAACTGCTATGCCTAATTGCCCTGAGGGCTGGAAGACAAGCGACAAAACTAGCATGTGTTTTAAGGTAAGAATAGTGATACCTTCACTAATAGATTGCTGTTTAGCAACTACTGAAACTCTGAATTTATTCAATTCTGACAAGATACCCTGAAAGCTCTAGCCATTCTACTAGTTACAAAAAATCCAGATAGGAGCATTGTTTGTATAACCACTGTGATCCAGCTAGGTGCGCCTGGGTCAGAAAATGCATTTATGTTGTCACGGTGATCTAACCTGGGTTCTTGAGGCAGGACCACGATCTTCTTTTGGGATGCCTAACTCTAACCCTAACCCTTTCAGGAAGCAAGCTCACTCTCATTCAGTAACTAAAGAACCAGTCTTTCAAACAAAGGTTGCATCTGAACCTGATCCAACACGTCACTTGCAACTTCTCACAGTTGAAAATAATGGGCCTGATAGTCAGTAGCGGCGCACAGCACTTAGCCATTGCCACTGAAGAGTTAACCCAGATACTCAATGCCGGGACCATATCTGGCCACTAGCATTGAATGTCTGGGTCTGCCGCATAGCATGGAAGCTAACTGGGCAGCGACAATATTCAGCTTTGGCAGCAACCGTTAGGATAGCTTTCGCTGCGCCTAACTTTCACCACCGAGGGATAATTGGGAGGTGGCTGAATTCTGCCACTGACCTGTTACCCCTGGATACTCCCCCTGGAATGTCCTGGTGCTAACTGTGTGGCATTGGGGCACATAGTGGCAATATCTGAGAATATTCTGAATATCCTGCTTAGAGGCAGTTTCATGGTTTACAGGTCTGTGAACCGTGTAACTGCTTTGGAATATCGAGCCCTATGTCTTTTGCAATCAACAAGGTAATTAAACTCCAGAACTTAATCTATTGTCAGCAAGCCTAGGACACGTGACATTCTTATTGTCCTTAATCAGTTCCTGGGATATTTTTGAGGGGGGTACTTGGTGGGTACTTACTGCCTGCACTTTTTTTGATGCTCTGCTAAAATTGACCCCTAGTCCTCATGTATTAATAAAAACGTCCTGCATATCAGTACCGGCACCATTCACAAAGTCCTGCAGGTGCCATTTCTGTTTGCAAAAGGAGAAGCCTTGCAGCTATCAGAGGTATATGTATAGTTCATTCCAACTTCACCTCTGGAGGCACCAGTTCATCCACAGACGGATGCACACAGCTTATTTACAGTTCCCTTGAAGTAAATAGATGAACATATTTACAATTGGGCACACTCCAATTTAGTTAGCTTCAATCCCCAGCAATCCTTTTTCTTATATATACACTCAAACTGTGCCTTGTACTGGTTCCTGGGTGGACCAGCCTCTCCAAGTTCCTCTTCTTCGGGTGTCTGATCATGGCCAGTCTTTTTCTGCTACCCGCCATCCGGATGAGGCAGCTTTTTTCCTGTTGTGCTAGCTCCCCCTTCTTTCCTCCTAGTTCATGGTTCAACCTACTTCATGGTTCAATGACTTGCTGCCAAAGACCCTTATTTGCACAAAGTCTGGAGTCGTATACCTCAGCCCACCTCTTTTCTCCATGTCCTCCTTCCCCCTTGGGCCCTTCCCACTTGTTCCACCTTCCAGCAGGCTTCCCAGGCCCCTTCAGTCTTTTCTGTATCCTTAAACCCCTAGGGGGTTTAATTTGGAAAATGTTTTTTCTCATACATATGAAATAGGACAGAGTGTTGTGTACTCCACAGCTGTACCTGTGGCATACTTGTAGACGAACAAATCAATGTAACTTCCGTTATACCACTTCAGAAATGTGCCTTAGTCTTGAGTTGTTTAGAGAACAGTGAGTGAAATACAAGAGAGAAATGAAAAAATAGGGAAATTTAAAAAAGAAGAACAAAAGAAGCAGGGGAAGACAGATTTTAAAATGCTTCTTCAAAAAAGAAATAAGGGCTAGCCCAGTGGCTGAATAGTAGTGCCATGCCCTGACATGCGTAAGTCGTGGATTTAGCCCCTGAGCCATTTTTATTTATTTAACTGGTTTTATATACCGTTTTCTACAAGGCAAGACAGTTTACAATGAACAGGAAATGAATGTTTACATAAAGCGGTTGAAACTATGTTCAGGTAAACTTTGATACAAAGTAAGTAAACAAATTTAAAATGAAATAAGCAAACAGATTGACACAAGAATGCTTACATAAAACTGTTCAAACTATTTACATGGGGCTTAGATAATATGAGGCATGATGTTTTGTTTATTGTCTGGGGGTGGGAGGGGATTGTGTGATAGGGGGGGGTGAGTCGTGGGAGCAGTGTGATTTGCAACAGTAAATGGTTAAAGTGTTCCTCAAAGAGAAAGATCTTGAGATGTTTTTTTTTAAATGGTGTGGGATTGGAGGCAGCGTATGATGGGGGATAGTTTGTTCTAGTTGGTGGCGGCATAGAATTGGAAAGCCCTTGTGTAGGTGCACTGAGGTCTTTTGGTACTTTGAGCTGGTAGTAGAAGAAGATTTGTTGTGTTTTGACGCCGGAGTCTGCTGTTGTCGGGTCGTTGCACTAGAGATTGTAGCTGCTCTGCAGTTGTGTTGAAGAAGGCCCTGTGGGTGATAAGAGTCTTGAATCTGATACGGGATGCATCTTGTATCCAGTGTAGAGATTTTAATATAGGGGTGATGAGGGAATGTCTGGGCGCTCCGGCAATGAATCTAGCAGCTGTGTTTTGGGCCAGTTGAAGGGGAGCAAGGGTGGTTTTGGATAAACCTTGGAGGATGGAGTAGCAGTAATTAATGAAAGAGGTGATGGAGGCTTGGCAAACTGTGCAGAAATTGTCGTAGGGCAGTAGGGGGCGTAGGTTGTGGAGAATTCTGATTCTGAAGTAGATGTTTTTGGTGGTGTTCATGATGTGGGGTTGGAAATTCAAGAAGCGGTCGAGGGTTACTCCTAGGTACTTGATCTGTGGTTTGATTTGAATTTTGGTGTTGCCCAGTTTGATGCTTTGTGGTGGAGTAAATTTGGGATCCCTGGAGATGTGGAGGAGCTCAGTTTTACTGAAGTTGATTGCAAGGTTGTGTTGCTGTAACCATATAACAATTTCTGTGAAACAGGTTGTGAGGGCGGAGTAGTCCAGAGCGATGGTGTTGAAGGGGGTGAAGACCATTATGTCATCTGCATAGAGTTGATATCCAACCTTGAGGCTCTGAAGGATGTGACAGAGGAGTCTGATATAAATATTGAAGAGGAATGAGGAGAGGGCGGATCCTTGAGGTACCCCTTGGGGGAAGGTGAAGAGTGATGAGGATTGGTTGCCAGTTCTTACTTGCTGAATTCACTGGGAGAGGTAGGAGTGAATCCATTTGATTGGGGTGCCTTGGATGCCAATGTTGTTGATTTGGTTGTTGAGAGTCTGGTGGAATATCGTGTCAAAGGCTGAGGAAATGTCAAGGATAAAACCTGAGCAGGGTTTTTCTGTTCCAGTTATGAGTGTGTTTAGGAGGGTTATCAGAAGTGTTTCGACACTGTGGAATGGTCAGAAGTAGTCAAGTTGGTTGCAGTCAAGAGGTGCGGATCTGTCAAGGTGCTCCTAGGTATGAATTTGTACTGCTTTTTCGATGACTTTGGAGAGGAAGGGAACACTGGGGATGGGTCTGTATGAGGTGGGTAAGTTGGGATCAAGGTTGGGTTTCTTCAGGAGAGGTGTCACGGAGGTTAGCTTGAGCGATGGGGGGAGGTAGGTTTGGTTGAGAGAGGTATGAAGGATAGTAGAGATGAATGGAGCAACGAGTTCTCTAGTTGCTTGATCCATGTTACTGGGCATGGATCAAGAGGGGAGGTGGTGGCGTTGATGAGAGTGATAATGTTCTGTAGTTCATCAGGAGGGACATCCCAGAGGTCCATGTCTGAGTTGCGGAGGTTGAGGTGGTAGGAAGTATGGTTAGAATAGTTAAGCCAGGGTGTTTGTGTTTAGATATAAGAAAGTCTGCCATTGCTTGGGGATGGATGATGTTGTCCTGAGAGGGTTGGGATGGGTTGCTTGTGAGACTTCTGACAAGGTGAAAGAGCTCTCTTGGTTTGTTTATAGCATAGAGTAAAATATTGCTGTGGTGTTCGCGCTTGGTGTTGAGGGTGTTGGTGGAATAGGCTATACGCTGCTTGAGGTAAGTGGTCAGAAGGTGCGGCTCTTTAGTTTTTCTCCACTTAACGTTCTAGTTTTCTGAGAAGGCATTTCTAGTTCCTAAGTAGGGATGAGTACCAGGGGGCGTGGGGTCAGGGGGTTATGGGATGGGCATTGTGTGAGGCTTGAGAGGCATTGGTGATGGTGGTGTTCCATGTTTGTACCAGAAACTGTAGGTTGGAATGCTGAAAGGTTTGCTTTAGATGTGGGATGGTTTGCTCAAGGAAATTGTCTTCATTGACGTTTGTGAATCTTCTCGCTGTGGGAGGTTTGGGGAGTGGGGGGTGTTTGAGTGTAGGGGTAACTACGGTGAAGGAGATTAGGTGGTGGTCAGACCATGGGGCTGAGGTGGAGGAGAGAGAAGTGGGGGGAGAGGAGGAGAGTAGTTCGTTGGGGAGGAAGAGTAGGTCGAGGGCACTTCCTTTTTGGTGAGTTGGGGTGTTGATGAGTTGGGTAAATTGGAGGTCATTCATAGCTTGGAGGAAGGCATTGCTGTGTGTGGAGTTGACTGAGGGGAGGTTAAGGTCTCCAAGGAGAACAAGATGCTGTTGGCATGGGACAAAGGAACATACTACTTCCAGGAGAGAGTCAAGTTGGTCTGCCTTGTAGTGCAGTGCTTTGTATACAAGACAGATGGTGAGGTGTTTATTGCTTATGGTAAGGGTGTCTAGGCCAAGAGCAGATGATGTACTAGTGGTGGTAAATCTGAGTTATTTGTTGGAGAGGATGCAGACTCCTCCTCCTCTGCTGGTGATTCGAGGGCAGTTATGGATGTTATGGGTACTGGTGTTAAGCTGACTGAGTAGAACATTGATTGTTTCGGTGAACCAGGTCTTGGTGATGCATAGAAGGTTGATTGTGTTGTCAGTGACATGGTCAACATGGGTTTGAATTTTGTTGCGGGCGGAGTGTGCGTTGATTAGACTACATCTGATTGGCTGGGTGAGATGGGTGTTGTTGGGGATTAGGGTTCCAGAGGGGAGGAGGTGGGAATGTAAAGTAGTTGGGATTGTCTCCTGTGTTGATAGCTAGAGTGTGGGGTTCGGGTGTACTGAGATATGGGACTTGGAAAGTAAATTATAGGGATGTATGAGGGGAGGGTGGGGTGGGCTGAGAGGCAATGAGTCAGGAGGGATGAAAGGTAAAGGAGGGTGAGCCAGTTGGGTAGAATATCCATGTTTGTATGGTTTGAATGCTCTGAGTGAAATTGAGGTTGATGCAGGGAGGGGTGCTAAGGCTGTAGGATGTGCAACAAGTGTGTATGATGCTGAATATGTGAGAGAGAGGAGAGATATTATGGGGGTGCATCTGTTTAAAAAGCTTGTTGAGTAACTTACAGATTGATGGTCAGTGAGTCCGTATAGCATTTGTCCGCCCCTCAAGTCCCCGCCTAAGCGCCACGCCAAAGGGCCCTCTGGTGAGGCCCTCGGGTGCGGGCCTGCTAGACACGAGTTCCCGATGGCACTGGAAATTTATTTAAAAGTCCTTCTTGCTGGGCCCTGATTGGCCTTGGGCCGGTGAGTGGGGAGGGGTGTTCCTTCCCGCTCCCTCGCCTGATGCCGATCAAGGGGGTGGTGTTGGTCCCGGTGGCGCTGCTCTCTTCGTGCCCAATGGCACTGGAAATTTAAAAGTCCTTCTTGTTGGGCCCTGATTGTCCTTGGGCCAGTGAGCAGGGAGGGGTTTTCCTTCCCGCTCCCTCGCCCAAATCCGATCAAGGGGGCGGTGTTAGTCCCGGTGATGCTGCTCTTTGTGCCTGATGGCGCTGGAAATTCAAAAGTCCTTCTTGTTGGGTCCTGATTGGTCATGGCAGCCAGACCTTAACACTGCATACACACTAATATGAGTGGTGTCTGGTCCCACAGGGCTACATGTGACTGCAGAACCCAGATAGTAACAGACGTACTTTCAGTTGCACTGGTGGGAGCACCTGTCACACACTGGTAGTGGTGGGGATGTGCAGCAGGATCTATCTCTAGCACTACATGTACTGTGGACCTAGTGCTGGGCGCCCATCCTATCCCTCAGGGTGAACACGGAACCTGCACAATGGCATGGTCTGTAGCTACTCTGTGCCAGTATCACACACTGTCAGTCCGTCTTACCATGCTGCAGTACTGGTGAGGTGCAGACCCCATTTGGTGGTCAGCTGTAGGCCGCTGTTCTGCATGTGCAATGCATCATGGGTGCTGGTGGGGTTACCCTATCCTGGCACACAGAGCAGATGGTTTGTGCGGTGATCTGCAGTCCGTCTGTACCCAGCCAGTGCTGTGCAACAAGCCATAGAGGTATAGCCTACTGGTTAGTACACTGACATTCTAGGCCAGAGCAACTCACATCCAGTCCTGGAGGTCCGCAACCCTGCAGGTTTTCGGGATATCCCTAATGAATATGCATGAGCTATATATGCATTAGAAATATCCTGCCAACCTGACTGGTTTGTGGCCCTCCAGAGCAGGATTTGGAGACCCCTGCCTTACACCTCTGTCATTTACGATTGTGAGTGGGCAAGGTGCAGATGTCCAAGACATCAAAAAGGTTAGATAGAATGTGTCACATTCCTCCTTGCTTCTCACCACCACCAAAATATTGTCTATTAGACAACTTTATGGTGGTGGTGAGAACTGAGGAGGAATGTGACACATTCTATCTATCCTTTTGATGTTTACAAAATCTGTACCTTGCCCACTCACAATCTTAACTGACAGAGGTGTAAGGCAGGGGTCTCCAAATCCAGCCCTGGAGGGCCACAAACCAGTCAGGTTGGCAGGATATCTCTAATGCATATATATCTCATGCAGATTCATTAGGGCTATCCCGAAAACCTGCAGGGTTGTGGACCTCCAGAACTGGATTTGAGTAGCTTTATCTTTATCTTTATCTTTATTGGTTCATTTAATATACCGCTCTTTACCAGTGGCACCAGAGCGGTGTACAAAAACAAAATATATGAGCTGCTGAAAAAGGAAAAGGAACGCCATATGGAATTAAGAAAGGATAGAGTGGAGAGGAAGAATAAAGTAACAGACAGAACAAAACAGAGTGCACGACAACAAAAGAATCGGTACGTCTAGATTCAGCGAGGTGGAGGAGAAAGGGGAACGGAGGGAGGAGGAAGATTGAAGGCAGTGCAGAAAAGGTGGGTCTTCAGGTTGGCTTTAAAGATTTTATAGGAGGGCTCCAAACGGAGGGCGGGGGGGAGCGAGTTCCAGAGTCGGGGGCCCAGAAAGAAAAACGCTGAGGAACGGGTAGACTCAAGGTGGGCTTGTGATGGGGAGGGAAGGGACATACGGTTCAGGTGAACAGACCTAAGGGAACGGTGGGACGAGTGAAGATGTAGCTCTGTTCTAGACAGTGGTCATGGGGTTCGATTCCTCGTTGTTCCTTCCTGTCCATGTCTGATGTTTTGCATGCCTGTGACAGTCATATCTTTTCAGCTCCATGCTGCCAACCCATAATACCCTCACCACAGTTGCCATCACTCCCTATACGGTGTTATAAGGCACCTTACTAGGCACAGTACAAGGCACGTTACAAGGCACGTCATAAGGCATGTTACAGGGCACCTTACTAGGCACAGTACAAGGCACATTACAAGGCACGTGCCTTGTACTGTGCCTACTAAGGTGCCTTATAACGTGCCTTATGACATGCCTTGTAACGTGCCTTATAACGCGCATTAGCCTAAGGCGCCTTGTAACGCGAGTTAACTGACACAGCTTGCCATAATGATGCACCGCCCATTCCCTTATATAGGAATCCAGGGAACCTAACGTGGGGAACGTTACCGCAGTTTAGTAAACATACCCCTTAGTGTTTATAAACATAATTTTCAGAAAAATTTATTAAGCTTGGATAATTTGTTGAACAAGCCTAAAGATGGATTCTGAAATGTTAACAGTTAGTTAAACAAGTTAAATCAATAAGGTATTTATACAAGGTTGCACCTTAGAACTCAGAAGTACATCAACATTTAATATTTCAGTTTTTCTCTTTAGGAGACTCTTTACAGTTTTTCTCTTACTATGAATATACTTCTTTGTACAGGAACTTCCATCTTTTAACAGATAAGTTCTCTTATTATCCAGAGTACTCTATATGTGTTTCAATTGGTAATGTAAAGTATGAGCTCATAAATGTAATTCTTATAGTCTCTCAGGATGTTTGTGCACTGGTACCTTTCTTCCCAGAAACTTTCTTGCGAAGGGGCCTAGTCTTTTGTCCAGAAGTCCCATGGTGTGCTCTTCCAGGAGATCCGGTGTCACAGGAACTCAGGATTCCTTTGGTCCAGCGATGATCCGGACTTTACCTACTCCCTTACTTTAACAAATCAACAAATAAAACTAATCTAAATGGAGGCTGTGTCCACAGTCACTTGGGAGTTAGTATGTTGACTGGGATCTGATGTAGAATACTGTCCCTATTCATATCCAAAAATAAAAGATAATTGAATGATCCTATCTAAGCTCACACAAACACTGTCCAGTCACATCTTTCACAGTCATAAAAATTTATTCCTTTTAAGAGTTCAGCAATTTCCACTTTAAACCGTAATTAGGCAGTGTCCTTCTGCCAGAAGTCTGAAACCAATGCCTCTCTCCCTCTGCACTGCTTGCAATAGCATGCAGCACTGTCGCTACTCTTAGGATTCTAAACTGCCCAGACTCAGCAGAGCTAGCTGGATTCCTTCACAGGATTAAACATATATTTTCCAAAGAGCTTCTCTATAGTTTCAGCTTCCAGTAATCTTAGCCCCTAAGAGGAGCTCAATACAGCATTCCTTTCCAATTTCTCAATCTTTTTCAAAGAAAGGCAGTTTTCCCTTTCCCCCTTACTCAGAGGACTCCAAACTGCCATGCCTAGCAGAACTACCAGCTCCTCTGCACAGGATTTAAAATATTTCCTCTAAGAAGCTTTGCTACAATCTTAGCTTTCAGAACATTTAGTTCCTTGAAGGAGCTGAATCCAGTATTCCTTAGAAACTTTCCAATTTATAAAGCAGGAAAGGTTTCCCTGTTTCTTCTCAAACCCAGCTCCAAGAAATCATTTTTCAGGATTTTGGTTGTATTTCTCAACAGACAAAAACTGAGCCAATTCCTTATGCTCAGAGGCTTTTCACTACTTCAAAAAAATTCGTAAAGAAGCCCCCTTCTGTTCTTTCCTTATACACTCTCTCTTAGTTCAGTCCAAAACCAGAACCTTTAAAATGAAAACTTAGTCAGAAGGTTCTGCTCTGAGCTGTTTGAGCAAATCCTTTCCCTCCAGTACAGCTTGTACCCAGCAAATCTGTATTTCAAACACAGGGCACAAGTAATAAAACTCAGTCTGTTAACTCTCTGTCTTCCAATTCTCTCTCTAAGCAGGCATCAAACAATAAGCAGACGAATGACTTAACAAATTTAAACCTTTTTAACCCAATTTCTGGTTACCTTATACTTTCACAGCATACATAGACCTCCTTTCCTCTTCTTTTCTGGCCTCCAATTGCTTCCTTCAGTTTCACTTCAGTCCTCCCAAGATCAACTATTTAGTGGTCTTCCACTGCTAGAACTGCCAATAGTACCCCAGCACTGCTCTGGAAAAGGGCAAAACACCCACATTTCCAGATGCAAGTATTTTTCCACAATACATCAGAATATATCCTAGGGTTCTGTTTTGTTTCTGTAAGTCTCTGAAGCAGCAAATTTAAATACTGCCTCCCTGCATCAGTCTCTGCAGTTTGCCTCCTGAAAGACCGCTCACTAAAGAGATCCCTGCACTTCCTCCAGCACACTCAGGGCTGGCCCGTCCATTGAGCAAGAATGTTTTTTGCACAGGGCCCCGCGTTACAGGGGGCCCTGTGCAAAAAAACATTCTGCATTTGCCCAAGTTAATTTAAAAAAACCAAACCGGCTTCTGCTGCTGCCGCTGCTGCCATGGCAGCGGCAAAATCAAGCATCCCGCGGGGCCCCCCCTGCCCGGCAGAGCCTCCCTGTAGCATCAGCTCCCGAGTCCCAATTAGCGCAGGCTTTCAGAGCCGCGAGAGCTTCTCTGACCTCTCGCTACTCTCTTAATCCCGCCCGGGGAAATCCCATCAGCCCCGGCGGGATTAACAGAGCCACGAGAAAGGGAAACTCTCGCGGCTCTGAAAGCCTGCACTTTGGGACTCGGGAGCTGATGCTGCAGGGAGGCTCTGCCGGGCAGGGGGGGGCCCCACAGTACACTTGACTCTGCCGCTGCTTCGGCGGCAGCGGCAGCAGTAGCCACAGCCGGTTTGTTTGTTTTTTAATCTACCTGGGCTGATGGGGGGAGGGGGGTTAGGACTGGTAATGGGCTAAGACTGGAAGTGGTCTGATGGGGGGGGGGTTAGGACTGGAAATGGGCTGATGGGGGGCTAGGACTGGGAATGGGCTGATGGGGGGGTTAGGACGTAATGGGCTATGGAGGGGCTAAGACTGGAAATGGGCTAATGGGGGGTTAGGACTAGTAATGGGCTATGGAGGGGGCTAGGACTGGAAATGGGCTGATGGCGGGGTTAGGACTGGAACTGGGCTGATGGGGGCTTAGGACTGGTAATGGGCTATGGGGGGGGCTAGGACTGGTAATGGGCTGAGTGGAAGGAGGGCTTGAACTGCAAATAGCTGATGGGGACGGGGGCTTGGAATGGAAATGGGCTGAGTGGAAGGGGGCTTGAACTGCAAATAGCTGATGGGGAGGGGGCTTGGAATGGAAATGGGCTGTGAGGGGACGAAGCTAGGACTGGAAATGGGCTGATTAGGGCGGCTAGGACAGGAAATGGGCTGATGGAGGGGCTAGGATAGGACTGGAAATGGGCTGTTGGGGGGTGCTAAGATTGGAAATGGGCTGTGGTGGGGGCTTGGATTGAAATGGACTCATGGAGGGGCTAGAACTGGAAGTAGGCTCATGGGGTGCTTGGATCTGAAATAGGCTGAGTGGAGGTGAGCTAGGATTTAACATGGGCTGATGGTGGGGCTAGGAAAGGACTAGAAATGGGCTAGTGGCGGGCTGGGATTGGAAATGAGCTGATGGAGGGACTCGGATAGGACTGGAAATGGATGGGGGAGCTAGGACTGGAAATTGGCTGATGGTGGGGCTAGGATAGGATTGGAAATTGGCTTATGGGGGCTAAGACTGGAAATGGGCTTATGTGGGGCTAGGACTGGAAATGGGCTGATGCGGGGACTAGAAGGGAGCGGATGCTGGTTGGGGCTGGAACTAGAAGAGAGCTGATGTTGGAGGAGGATTAGAATGGGATGGAGCTGGGAGAGTGAAATGGAGAGGGAGAAAATATTTTGTGTGGGAGGGAAGACAAATCTACAATTGGCCGGGTATTGGGAGAGTAAGTGGGGATTGAGGATGGAGGAGTAAAATTTGAGTGGATGAAATAGGAATGAGGAAAGAGCAACAGGAGAAAGATTAGTATGTTAAAACAGATGTAGAGAGAGAATGGAAAAAAAACTAGAAGAGAGAAGAAAGGACAAATGGACAGCAGATGATGGAGAGTTAGCAGAAGACATGAAGAAACCAGAAGAAAGTGGCTGGAGCAATTGGAACTGAAAAAAAATGCACAAAAGGTAGAAAAATATCTCTTTATTTTGAATTTATTAACTGGAATATGTCAGCTCTGGGAAATGTGCATCATTAAAGTCTGCGCTTTGTTTAGTACAAGAGGAAATTAATTTATAGTTTTATTTCTACAGTGTTGTTGTACATGCCAAGTTTGGCTTTTGGAGTTCCCAATTTAATTATTGTCTTCCTGTTTCTAAATTGTGAATCCTTGTTTGGTGATGGTCTATGTTCTGCATGTGTAACTGAGCTGAGATATTCTGTTTATGTAATTCCTATTTGACATTGCCACTTGTTCTCTTTCCCCAGTAGGTCATGTATTGTTATTCTCTGAAATGTATTGGTTTAATATTTGCAGTGTTGCCTTTTGATAGGTAGAGTATGGTGCTTTGTGAGTCCTGGTAGTGATGTTGCGATACGGCGGGTTTGCTATGGGTTTAAATGGGCAGTGTTTGTAATAATTTCTAATGTGTCTGGCAGTTGTCACTGGATTATAGTAATGCAGAAATCTTTTAGTTTTTCTTTATCCATACACTCATTAAGAGGCATGTTTACTAAAAGATAGTGTATGGTAACATTATGCAAATATTTATGCAAATGAGGCCCTTATGCAAAAGAGGCCCCGCACCGAGTCTCCGCACATGGCCCCGCACCCCACTTGGGCCGCCCTGAGCACACTCAATGCTTTTCTATGAGGCCGGGACTTGTTTTCAAATTAAACTTCGTTTTCAGCATCAAATTAGGCTTTTAAAAGCTTGCAAATTCAGGATTACACTTTTTTAAAATTTATCTGAGACTTTAGTGCTATCTCTGGGTGCTGGGAATGAAGCCCTGCATCCCTCCTGGGGCACCAAACAGGTAATCTATTTATTTTAACCTACTGCTTACATTAAGAAGTCTTAGACTTCACTGCACATTGCTCTGTGCCTTCCTGTGCATGATTTCTGACAAGCCCCCCTCCTCTTCCTCCACCTGACAATTAATAAAATAAAGAGAGGGAGTGATCTGACACCAGGAAACAACAAAAGCAGAGTGAGACTATTACAAGGAAGTCATAATACAATTTTTCCCTTGCCTCTCACTGCCAGAGAGCTCCCCCCTCAGTAAACAGAGATTGCCAAGTTCAACAGCTGTGTTGTAGTATGGCATGTGGTGGGAACGGGTTTTCTTTAAAACACAGGCCAGACAGCAGTTCAGGAAAACAAAAGCAGTTTTTGTTCTGTCCCAGCTTGTTAAACCTCCACAACTGGTTCTCTCAGCCCTTCCTCCAGCCCTAGTTAAAGATCCTACTTCAGAACTCCTTTGCATAGCTTGCCTTGGAAGGACTTCTGCTTCCACAGGCCTCTCTCCCTTCTGCAGCCTGCTGGGTTCTTAACCTCTCCCTGTGAGCCACGTCCTCCCAGCTCTGAACTCTGGGCTGAGGATTCTCTTAAAGGGAACTGTTGATACTCCCTTTGGAGAGGGATGGGTAACATTCTATAGACCCCATCACAGACCTTCCCCCTCAGCTCAACCATGCCCCGTTAAGCCTGCCTCATCCAGGACCCCCACCCAGGAAAGGAAGTCCACATTCAGGTGAGTCCAACCAGTTCTATGGCAGACTCAGAACTGGTAGTGCTGGAGACTCAAAATCTATCGCATAATACAGCCATTAGAATCCTTATGTTGAGCCAGTCACTTGAGGGGTTGGTGATCCATTACCAGCGTAAACAGATGGCCTAATAGGTAGTATTTGAAGATCTCAAGCTTCCACTTGACAGCCATGGCTCTCTTCTCAATCCTAAGGAACAGCTTCCTGCTGATGAATGCTATGGAATGTTCTTCACCCCTGACTTCCTAGGTCTACCTATGAAGCATCTATTTGCACAATAAATGGTAGAGAGAAATCAGGACTAAACAGGATATGTTCAAAGCACACAGCTTTCTTGAGTCACTGGAAGGCCAGTTCTGGTCCGGTGATCACTGATTCCATTAGGGAGCTCTCTTCCGGAGGAGATTGGTTTAACAGCTCTACCACCTCTGCCAAATTAGGGATGAACTGGCGGCAATAGCCAATCAATTCAATTAAGGCACAAATTTGTTTCTTCAATTTCGAGGTGGGCTCCTGGATAATGACATCCACACTCCATAGCTGAGGTCATATCTGCCCATTCCTGATTGAATACCCCATGTATTGAATATCCTGACTTCCCAGAAAATATTTCTTGGGGTTTATCATCAACCCAGCCTTTTGCAGGCTGGTCATCACAGCTTGTACTTGGGTTAGATAGGTGGTCCAGTCTCTGCTGTAAATGATGATGTCGTCAAGGTATGCAGCTGCATACTCCTTTGCGATCTCAGTAGACAGAAAACTAGGCTTTGAAACATGGCAGGAGCCCCATGTAATCCAAATGGCAGTACTGTAAACTGGACATACCTTGCGTTGTCGAAAAGGCAGCCTTCTTCTTGGGAGTCGGAGTCAAGGGCACCTGTCAATATCCCTTGGTCAGATCCAAGGTTGTTATTTTAAATATGCTCCATCGAGTCACTCGATTAGTTCACTTACTCTGAGCATAGGATATACTTCCAGTTTAGAAACTGTATTGATCATCTGGAGGTCAATGCAGAGTCTGATGTTTCGGTCATGTTTAGGAACCAAGATGATTGGTGATGACCAGTCACTCATAGATTCTTCTAAAACTCCCAGGTTAAGCATCTCTTCCAGCTCTTTGGTGATGGCCTGTCACCAGGTCTCTGGAATCTGGAAGAGTTGTTGCTGAATAACAATATCATGACAAATGAGGTGGGTTTGTCCCAGGCAGATGGAAAACACCTTTAAGCTCCAGTGGATCAAACATTCTAGATTTCTTCTCTGGCAGCAGAAAGCTGGTCTCCAATTAGGACTTGAGCTGGATCCGACGGGGCAGAAATTTCCAGCCCAAAATCATCTCCCTGTACCACCATAGCTGTTACTGTAGTCCTCTTTCAATAGGTTAATATGGTAAATTTTGGCTTTATTCTGTTTATATGGCCAGGCAGTTTTGTAGTTAACAGGCCCCACTTTCTTTTCCACCTCATAGGGCCCCTGCCATTTTCAGAGTAACTTGCTCTCAGATGAGGGCAGCAAGACTAAAACTCTGTCTCCCGGTTGGAAGGTGCAGTGCCTGTCTGCCCAATTGTAGCCCCTGGTCTGCTCGACTTGGGTGCTTTTTTTTTGCCACCTCTCCAACTTTCCTCAGCTGGTCTTGCATTTGTATAATGTTTTCCACCAAATTACATCTGGTATGGGGTTCTTTTTTCCAGTTTTTCCTTACCATGTCTAATATGCCTCTTGGCTGTCTTCTGTAGAGCAACTCAAAAGACAAAAATGCTGTGGAATTCTGAGGTATCTCGCAGATGACAAACATTAAATATGGTAGGAGAATATCCCAATTCTTCCTATCCTCCTACATGAACTTTAACATCTGTTTCAAAGTTCTATTGAATAACTCAACGAGGCCATCTGTCTTTGGGCGATATATTAATGTCACAACATCTTGACCTTCACCAAGGCACACACTTGCTTTATCACCTTGGATACAAAGGATGTTCCTTGATCTGTCATGATCTCATTGAATATTCCCAGCTGTGAGAATACTTTCTAGATGGCATTTGTTATTGTAGTAGTCTTCATATAACTTAGAGCAATGGCCTCCAGGTATTGGGTAGTGTAGTCCAGTATGACTAAAATATACTTGTTGCCTCAGATGGTTTGCTCCAAAGGTCCTCCAACCAGATCCATGGTCACTCTTTCAAATGGGGTTTCAATGATGG
The DNA here is from genome assembly GCA_033557465.1 of Ichthyophis bannanicus. Taxonomy (NCBI): domain Eukaryota; kingdom Metazoa; phylum Chordata; class Amphibia; order Gymnophiona; family Ichthyophiidae; genus Ichthyophis; species Ichthyophis bannanicus. The sequence goes on along the minus strand of CM066031.1, from coordinate 420,300,214 downwards.
GAATAGGTACTAGAGGGGCAGGTTGGACTCTGGCAAGGTTATGAAGTTGGCAGGTAGGCATGACTGGCATTATAACCACTCCTGTTTATAGACTCTGGGCTAGAAAATCAGGTCAAAGTATGCTCCAGTGTTTTTTCCACCCCTAGATGTTCCCCTAATAAATGGCTATGGGCCAACAATAATACCTGCTGACAAGAGGGCTGGGGATCTATCAGTTGTTGTTCTTCTTCTTCTCCCTCTAGGGCACTCTCGGACACTCTGTATAATAAATCTCCCTTCAGAACAAAATAGGGAAAGGTTCTTGCAGGGCACTCTCCGTTACCTACCGGAACCCTAGCCACCTCCAAAACCCATGCTCGGGCATTTTTAAGGGACTCATCCTTATGCTGGGCCCTCCTGAAGCTCCCTGGGTCTTCCCTAGCCTCCACTCTGGGAAAGGGACAATTGTAACGCCGAGTCCTGAGCTATCCCCAGAGATTTCTTTCCTAAGCTCTCCCTCCCAGGATCCCTCCCCCATAACCGCCCCAGATTCTGATGGTAGCATACCTTTTCCTGGCGATGCCTATTCTGGGACTTAGCAGGCTTGGGATTCTTGACATATAGATCTATATCTTTATCTTTATTAAAACATTTGATGAACCGCTGCGGCCTAGGCATAGAGCGGTGTACAATAAAAGGTCCACACTGCAAATCATAGAAAAGAACGCCATAAAATGATAGGAAAGCAAAGCACACAGCACACAGCAGTAAAACCAAGTAACTAAAATAAAATAGATAAAACTAAATACAAAACAAGAAAGGACAGGGCACCAACAGACAAACAGCACAAAACAAGAAACCAACTACGGGTTCAGGGGGGGGGGGGGTACTGGCAGGAGGTCAAAAGCCTGTGTGAACAGATGGGTTTTGAGTAATGACTTGAATTGAGGATACGAAGGTTCTAACCTGAGGGAAGGTGGCAAAGAATTCCAGAGAAATGGACCAAGAAAGAAAAAGGCGGAATGGCGAGTCTGCTCCAGACGGGCCTGTGACGGAGAAGGTAATGATAAACGATTAGCATGGATAGACCGGAGTTGACGGAAGGGCGTGTGAAGAGAAATCAGATCCGCAAGATACAAAGGGTGGCCAGTAGGGATAGTACGGTGAATCAGAATCAGAAACTTATATTGATAGCGAAAACGAAGAGGCAACCAGTGCAGACGAAGAAAGAGGGGAGTGACATGGTCGAAAGGCCGGGAAAAAGTGATAAGGCGAGCTGCGGTGTTTTGGATGGATTGCAACCGTTTAAGCTGATATTTAGGAAGGTTAGCCAGAAAAACATTACAATAGTCAAGTCTACTAATTACCAAAGCCAGGACAAGAGTAACCAAAGAGTCAGGGGAAAAGAGAGAACGAGTAGCCCGACTCTGCCGAAGAGTCACAAAGGACCGTCGGGTGAGTGAAGAAATGTGATCATGAAAAGAAAGTGCTGAATCAAGAGTAACCCCCAAGTAGCGGAAAGAAGAAACAAGAGGAATAGGAACCGAATCAATCATAGGAGAAACAGCAGGACAAGAACCACTAAGAGATACCCACATAGCCGTGGATTTTGAGGGGTTTAAGTGAAGAAAGTTCTGAGAAAGCCAGGATGCGATGTGAGAGAGACAATCATTTAGTGGGGCAATATCCAAAGTGAGGGGAGAGACATGACAGAGGAGAATAATATCGTCCGCATAGATGTAAGGAGACACTGGAAACTGCTGAATCGCAAGAGGCAAAGGAGCGAGAAAGATATTAAACAATAAAGGAGAAAGAACAGACCCCTGCGGAACACCACAGACAAGAGGGAGAGAGGAAGAGGAGTGGTTACCCGAGTGCACAGTGAACGAGCGAGCTGTAAGGAAAGAACGAAACCATTGTAGAACAGAACCCCGCAGTCTAATATCGAAAAGACGAGAAAGAAGAGTCCGGTGATCAATCAAGTCGAAAGCTGCAGAAAGATCCAGAGAGACAAGAAGGGTAACATCACCACGATCGTGAGCAACGTGAATTTCATTTAAAAGTGCCAGAAGAACAGTTTCAGTGCTGGAAGATCTGGGTCTTCCAGCAGGAAAATCTCAAGGAAATTTTTCTGAAATGACTTAGCAGAGCCATTAGTTAACCAGGCCCATTTCGCTCCAAAGTTTTGCTAGTCTCAGCTGATCACCACTGGATATGGGAGCCAGGGCAGCACCACGACCTCAAACGGGCTTGCTCTGCTGGAGTCCTAAGTGAAACCTGTACTGTTGGATACTGTCACTGGTCTCCATGTACTATACAGGCCAGTGTTACCATCTTTGCATAATCAATTTGAAATTGTGTTACAATTTCCTGGCAAATAAAGGTCCACCCACTCCTGGAGTCTGTCAAGACCTTGAGGTGGGTTCCCTCAAGTTCCACTGGAATCACAAAGTTCTGTGCCATGGGCTGGAAAGACTCCACAAATGCGTAGGTGTAAGGGGTGGTTAGGCTGATATCTATGGGATCTTCTGTACCCAAGGGATATTCCCGAGCAAAACGTCCCCAGGCTCCACACCTGATACAGATGAAAGGGTCATGGCTGAGGCCATGCCCTTGCCTAGGAAGTGATTTTGGGAGCTGGAATATTGGAGCCAACATCCATTCCAGGTTCCCCTTCTTTCCTCCTAGGCTGATGGGTGACTTCTTACCCTTCTCACTGTCCGCTTCAGTCACCGGCTTGGCTTCATGATACAATGCACTCTCTAGTGTAAGCCTGGGCTGATGTACCCACTGTATAATCAGGGTGGTCAAGCCCTCCACAAACTGCTCCAATAGCACAATCTAGGCTATCTCGAGCCCGGTCTTTCCCTCTGGTTGCAGCTACTTCCATGCGAGATCCTTCAATGGATAGAAGAACCTCAAAGGGCTCTGTTTTATCCGGAGCCCCCTTTTTCTGAATTGCTGGGGGTAGGCCTCTGGGGTACAGCTTGCCCGTTCCAGTATGGCGGCCTTGACAGCTGCATACATAGCTCACCCATCTGGGTTGGCATCCTGGAATGCAGCTTGACTGCTGCCCGTCAGGAGATTCCCCAAATAAGTAGTCCATGTTGCCTCTGATCATGTGGCCATTCAGCCATGCAGGCAATTCATTTGAAGTTCACCAAAAAATGATTCAGTTTATCTTAAGCCATCATTTTAAGAAGCACTTGCGTTGGAGGGTGGAGTTGCAGTCTCTGCAAGGCCTGGGTCAACTGAGCTAGGGAACTCTTCTGTAGGTCCCCCTGTGCGTAAGATCCTTTATCTGCTGCTGCTGTTGTTGTTGCTCTTCCAGCAGGGCATGCTGAAGCTGTTGCTGACATTGTTGCTGTTGCTGTTGATACTGTTGCTTTTGCTGCTGACCTGCCGGAACCTGGAGGAGCCATTCCATCCTTGCTTGTCACTGTTTGCTTGCACAACCACTTCAGCTTCCTCTTCTGCAGTTGAGTTAACACTGTAGTATTCCAGCTCCAACAAACGTTTAGCGACCTCTAGTGGCCAAAACAAAGCCTGCATATCTGGCACTGACTATCTTCTTCAAGCTCTGTAACTAAGGCGAAGCTAAGCCTCTTAGCTCATACAAACAAACAAAAAAATCCTGACCTGCTGTAGAGGCCCAGCCCTGGAGGGACATGGATTTGCCCTCAGTCATATGGTTAGAAGAAATCCCCAAGCTACCACCATATGTGGTAGTATAGCATGCGATAGGAAAGGGCTTTCTTTAAAACGCAGGCCAGATAGCAGTTCAAGTAAAACAGAAGCCGTTTTTATTTTGTCCCACCTTGTTAAACTTCCATAAGCTGTTCCTCCCGCCCTTCCTCCAGCCCCAGTTAAGGTTTCTACCTCAGAACGTCTTTGCACAGCTTACCTTGTAAGGACTTCTAGAACCACAGGCCTCTCTCCGTCCTGCAGCTTGCTGATTCTTAACTTATCTCTGTGATCCACGCCCTCCCAGCCCTGAATTCTGGGCTGCAGACTCTCATAAAGGGGACAGTTGATACTCCGTTTGGAGAGGGATGGGGAACATTCTATAGACCATCTCACAAGCTGCTTTACCACAGGTCCCAGTACAGTGCAGTCTCCATCAGGAGATCCCACAGTGCCCCTTCTTAAAGTTAAAATGGCAGGAACAACTTCCATGCGGTCAGGCGCTGCATTGTACTCTCAGCGCAGCACAGCAAAGCAAATCAGGATCATCCTGTCACTCCCACTCCCCACTGAACTGCTTTATTTAAAGAGATAGGACACTGGGGGGCGGAGCCTGATGTCCAGCGGGTAGGACGCTTTGCGTTGAAGCTCCCGAGAGGCCTACTCAGAATCCTGACTTAATACCTATATAAATTTACTATTTTGCTCCGAGCTGACCGGGGCACCTCGGGAGGGATGGCGGCCCACAAACCAGCGCGCTTGGACTTCGGGTCTCCTTCTTCTTCTCACGGAAAACGCTCCAAAACTGAGGTATCCTCCCCGCAGAAGATGGTTCCATTTCGTGAAAACCCCGCAATGCACCTGGAGATTTTGGAGGAAATACGCGGCGTGAAGGAATTGGTGCAGTCTAATGGAGAAGCGCTTCGAGCCATGCGAGAAGACTTTGGAGTGCTCCAAGACCGACTTGAAGGTCTTTCATTACGGCAGGACAATATGGCGGGGGTCCTCGACTCGCACGAGGTGCGCTTGGGCAAACTGGACGAGGCTGAGCGCCAGATACAGAATCTTCAAAAGGAGTTGGAAGATAGCAATAATCGCGCCCGTCGCAACAATGTGAGGCTCCTTGGAATGCCGGAGGGAGTGGAAGCAGGAGATATAAGAGAATTCTTGCTCAAAACTCTTCCCTCCTTGCTGAAGATTACTTTTCACAGAGAACTGGAAATCGATCGAGCACACCGTGTTCCTGCCCGCATGGCGCTCAACCGCACGACCCCCCGGCCTATTATCTTTAGCTTGCTACGATATCAACAAGTGGAACAAATTTTACATGCTGCCCGAGCGAATCATCATTTGGAATATGAAGGTCGTAAGGTCTCCTTCTTTCCTGATTTGGCAAAGCCTACCGTTGACCGTCGGAAGAAACTCCTTGCTCTTCGCCCTCGACTTCAACAGCTACAGGCTCGCTTTGGCCTGTTGTATCCAGCGAAGCTCCGAGTGACTCTCCATAACCAGACCAGGACGTTCGAGGATCCTGATCTATTATCAACATTTTTGGACTCCAAAGAAGCAGAACAGATGCGCTAATCCCAAATTTTGGACTCTTATCTGCCGGCTCTGTCCGCCATTTTGAAGGGCCCGATGCGGCGATCATAGCCCAGCACAGAAATAGCCTGGACTTTCTTTCTTTCTCTGTATGACTTTTGTCTTTGGTCTCCTATCCCTTCATGATGTGTGCCTCGGTCGGATTCGGAGCACGCACAGTCCTACAGGTTATATGTTTTTTCAATTCCGGCCTTCTCTGGGGTTTCTCCCCGCAGACACATGGTCGCCAGTAATTTTGGGGTTTTGCTTCTCCTCTACCGTACTGCGGTTATCTTTGTTAATGTGGGGCGCTTCATTGTATTATATTAGCTTATTTTCCTATGTCATGTGTACAGCCAGATACAGTCAGTTTGAGGGACACAGTGAAATTATGTGTGCTATCATGCTCAGAATTTTAACTTTTCTGAATGGCCTCATGTAAACTCTTATTATTCATCGTACAAGGCATTGCTGGTCCACTCAGCAGAAAGAAAATCCTTAGCTATCTTAGCCACGAGCACGTTGATTAGGTGTTTCTTCAGGAAACGCACTACACTCTGCTGAAACACTGAAACTCAATGCTAGGCCTCACATGGTAGCTGCCTACTCTCCCACCGTTTCCAAATGGTACGGGATAGTCATTCTGGTCAAGAAGTTTTGCACGCTACTGTACCTGATATTAGCGCTGACATGGAGGGTAGATGGGCCCGTGTACACCTTGAGGTTGGAGATAGTGACTTCACGTGTATTTGCACTATGTCCCGAATGTGGACAACCCTGCTCACTATGCATGTTTTGCGCAGTTGGCCTCGGCCTCCGCTAATGTTCCATTAATACTTGGTGGCGATTTTATTCAAGTGCTCCCTCAATCTTTTCTTCTCAAACAAGGTGCTTGTTGGTTGGAAGCTCCAGTACCGAGCAGACCTGTGTGGCTAGATATAGTAGCGGGCCTTTGCTCACCGATTCCTTTTACCTTACTCCCTGGTATGACTCTCCCATTAGACTCCCACTATCCACCAATGTTTTTCGACACTTTAGGTGCCTTTAATATTCCTATGCAACCTTTCGACTCCCGACTCTGGTCAGTGTAACTTCAGCATTGCATTCGGAGCACTAGAGTACTCCCGCCATCGGCACTCTCTGCATAAGGTTGATTGGAAACTTCCGATCTCTCGGTAGTTTACCGGGTGTAGCATCCAATTTTACTAAACCTTATGTAATGCTATCACTAGAGATACCTCTATAGCGCAGAAAGTATGGGAGAGAGAATTGCATGTGACTTTAACCTCGGAGCAATGGAGCCTTATCTGGAGCAGAGGGACCCGGGTTTCCGACCCGCCTCACTCACTCAGACCCTCTTCTTTCTAGCCCACCGGTGTTTTTACACTCCTCACAGTTTAGACATATGGAACACTACTCAGGGTAATGGTTGCTGGACACGTCCTGTGGCCATTGGTTTATTACTTCATTTCATGTTATGCATGAATATCCCGCACTACAGTATAACTGGCGTCGGTCTGGGGTCGTATTTAGTCTATATTGCACTCTCAGGAGTCCCTTTCTCGGAGGGTAGTGGGACTTCGCCCAGTTGCGGGGATCCCCTCTCTCCCAAGAAATGGCTTATCTCCTTTTGAACTTTATGCTTGGCATTGCTGTTTCCCTCATTGAGTAATACTGGGAAATTAGTTCCCATCTGAGCCTCAATGAATGGTGGAATCATGCCTGTCTCTACAGTAAATATGAACAAATACCTCGTCTGTGTGCTTCCTCCGTTCAGACTCCTTCTTATTGGTCTTAATGGAAGATGTTCAATGAATATGTACATTTTGCTAAATGCTCTCATCTGACTGTCTAACTTTGTATATATCTCTGTCTCATGATGATGCTGTATTGTGGATATTTTTTGATTGTTTGATGTATAATCACTGTTAACTGGAAGCGCTCACATGCTGATACAAACGGGTAGAGAAGAAGCACCGGGGTGGGGGGTAATGGGTTTACTTTTCCTTATTGTATACTTGTTTTGTATCTTTTGGTGTGTTGTTTCTTTGTTTGTTGCAAAATGAAAATAAAAGTTTCAAAAAAAAAAAGAGATAGGACACTTCTGGTCAGAGAAGAAAAAAGTTTAAATTATAGAACCTGAGGTAGGAACAAAAAAACAAGAGATCCTAATCTAATAACAGCCAAGCAGGCAAAAGCAGGGCTACAAACAAACACACTCACAAAGGGAAATATCTAGAGCATATTCCATCTTCCTCAGACAAAAAGCCTCAGCTAACCAAACATGACAATCCTGTTCAGCAGGTAGCAGCAGACCAATCTGCCCTATTAAATCTACTGCTGAAATTTGTACAGGAGACGGCTATTCTTCTGCAGGCTACTGTGCCTAATGCATTTCCTCTCCATCTTAACATTCAGGGGGTTCCACTACAGAAGTGTACTTTCGCCCCATCTCCCCCCTCCCCCATCTGATACAGGATATTCTCCTGAATCATACCAAACACCCTGCAGCTATTACTCACCCAGTCACACCAATGCTGAGGTCTATTGGGACCTTATCAGTGAGACTACACAAGCATCTCTGGCTTTTCAACCATTAATCCCAGAGAATACAATCCCTCAGCAGACTGAGGAAGAGTGTTCCTATTCAAAATTCTTGCAAGCCATCATCAAGGAGCTAGTTCTCTCATCATCCCAAGAATTTACTAATAGGAAAGTTTTCCAATAGATGCAACAATCCTGTAGTCCTCCTAAAGAGATTTTAGTGCTACCAGTGCAACAAGTCCTTCAAGATCTGCAACTTTCCATTTGGAAAACACCATCTCATTTCACCCTACCTCTCAACACCTAGACCTCAAATATAAGGCTTTGTCAGTGTCAGGTCATGACTAAACCCATCTGCCTCATCAATCTTCAGTCTCTGAAGCAGCTGTAAAAAACAACAGATTTACAAAACCACAAACTCAGATCCCACTTGGCAAGGATCACAGACTTTCATGGACAACATGGGGAAGAAAGTAAATCAGAGTGCAGTATTAGCCTTGAAAACAATGGTCCACCAGCTACAGATACTCCAGCACCACCATGCCCTTCTAACCTCTCTAGACAACCCAGAGTACAGGGTGCTATTCTGTCTCCAAGAATTGGTTTTGCTACCCAGGATGATACCATCCTCTGGGCAGCGGTGTCGATTATAGCAGCCTGCTAGAGAGCATGGCTGTGAGTCTCTGGCTGCAGAAACAATCTCCAAAATACTTGATGCCCCATGCCTTGCTGACGGTCTTTCTGGAGTAAATGTAAGAGAAATAATTTCACAGGTCAAAGATAATAATTCAGCTATCAAGGAGCTTACGGTAGCACCTCAAACTTTTTCAAATTCCTCAACTTAACGAAGATCTGAACAATCCTACAAAAGATCCTATCATTTTTTTCCAGCAATATTAACCCAAAAGAAGATACCAGCCATACCCCAGACCCATACTGCAACATCCCCTGCAACTACCATATAACCAACATCAGTGTATCTAGGAATGCAAACAACCTGCTGCAGTGTCTTCCTCGGCGAAGACAACTTCTAGTTTTTGATGACCCTCCAGTAGGGGAGGCTTGGGAAAAGATCATCACAGATGCCTGGGTCCTGTCCATCATTGCCCACAGCTACAAGATCAGTTTTATGACCATGCAATTCCAAAATCAGTTCCTGAAAGCACCTTCATATCCTATTGAACATCAAAAGATTCTGTAAAATGAAATTGAAAAATTAATTTAGAGCAGTGCGATCAAGGAAGTCCCTCTTTGCCAACAAATACAGGTATTCTATTCCAGGTTTTAATTCATACCAAAAAAGGCTGGAGGCCCTTGACCTATTCTGAATCTGTGGAATCTCGACCTGTTTGTCTAAAAAGAAAAGTTCAAAATTAACTCCTTTTTACCATACTGCCTGTTTTGGACCTATGCAACTGGTTGACCTCCCTGGATTTAGAGGATGCATATTCCCATATACCAGTGCATGTCGATCACCAACAGTACCTGCACTTTGTGTTCATAAACAAACACTTTCAATACAAGGTTCTTTAGTTTATTTATTTACATTCTCTTATATACCATGCTATTCTGCATCAGTGTGGTTTACATTGAACAAACTGAAATTACACTGAACAGGGCATTATAACTTGGAGATAACCCTCCATAGCCCATGTTCCATGTAAAATAGTTAAGTGGCTTGCCCAAGACCACAAGGAGCACCTGTGGGGCTAGAAACCCCAGTCCTTCTGGCCCAAGGTTGCTGTCCTCTAGTGGGATTTGAACCCCTGACCTTCCAGCCTGAAGTACCTTGCCCCAACCACTAGGCCACTCCTCCACTCCTCAGGCTCTCTTCAGCTCTCAGAGTTTTAAAAAAATGCCTTGCAGTATTTGCGGCAGAATTTTGAAAGGAAAGCCATTTTCTATTTCCTTATCTGGATGACTGGTTGGTTTTGGGTCCAACCAGGGAGCAGTAATCAGCACACTTGAGAACACCAGAAAGCTACTACAGAAACTCGGGTTCATAATCAACATTGAAAAATGAACGCTTGTCCCAACTCAGACACTGTTATTCATAGGGGTCAACATAGACACAGGAGAGTGGTTCGTGTTCCTCCCCAAGAACGGAGAAGCAACTATCAACCACTATATCTCCTTAATGTACAAAATGCTTTTAGTCTCAGCCCAAACAATGTTCAGTGCTGAGACTCTTAGGGCATATGGCTGCTGCGGTCAGGGGCGGCCCAAGGGGGGTGCGGGGCCATGTGCGGAGACTCGGTGCGGGGCCTCATTTGCATAAGGTGCCTCATTTGCATAAATATTTGCATAATGTTACCATACACTAACTTTTTTTTTTTTTTTAATTCTTTATTTTCGTTTTATAACAACAAAGGAAAGGAAGACATACAGCTAAAAGACAGATACATACATAGAATAAGATACATACACCAAAGTAAACCCCTACCACCCCCCTCCCCCCTGCTTCTTCTCTAGAAAACTAATCATTCCCGAAACGGGCGTGCACTGGCATTATTGTGTGACAAAACCAAACGGTGATCTGAAACATGATGAGTATACATTAAACAGACATGTCGGAGCAATGAGCAGATTGTACATAATCATTGAGCATCTGCCATTTAGACAAGCGAGAGTGAGTTTGGGTATGGGGAATAGCTCTCCGAGATATCTGCTCATATTTACTATATAGGCAGACAAGGTTCCACCATTCATTGACAGTAAGTCGAGAGCTATCCTTCCAATTCCTCGTGATTAAACATATAGCTATACCCAGCATGAAATCAAGGAGAAAGCGACCCTTCTTAGGAAGAGAGGGGACCTCCGCCACTGAGCGGAGTCCCACAATCTGCCAAGAAAGAGGCTCGTGGAGGTGTAAGATAAGTTGAATACGACCCCAGACCCGCCCCCAGTAGACCTGTAGCTGAGGACATTCATAAATAACATGAGCGAGGGTTCCCACAGCAGTATGACAAGACCAACACTGGTCCCTAGCAGTTGTGTTCCATTTGGCTATTTTTTCTGGAGTATAAAAGCATCTATGTGCAAAAAAGAAGAGAGTTTGGGTAACTGAGGCAGATCGGGAAACCCGCACTACTTTGCTCCAGAAAACGCTCCATTGCACAGGGGTTAAAGTGGTTTGCAGTTCGCGCTCCCAGGCTTGTTGGGCTCTACAAGTAGCAGTATCTGTACCCTGACATAATAGTTTATAAAAGTTAGAGGCTACCCCATGTGTACTACTAATAGAGTGAATTAGGTCTAATAGCCTGCCCTCAATAGAGACAGAGGGTGGCAGGATTCGAGCACTTTTGAGGCAGTGTTGAAGCTGCATCAATTGAAAGTAATGTTTCGCTGGTAACGCAAATTCCTTTTGTAAATCAGAAAAGGTCTTCCAACGAGCTGCAGAGAAGAGCTGTTGGGGTGTCCAGATCCCCCTAGAGTACCAGGGTTTCCATGCTATCGTTCTATTTAGGACTTGAATTCTGGGGTTATTCCACAGCGGGAGTCCGTCCTGAGGACATACGGTTGGGCCCAGTGATAGAATGAGAGTATTAAAGGCCGCAAGAGTATCAACAATCATTGGGGGATGGCGGGTGTCTACTTGATGGGACATACCGGGGAGATGGATCAACGGAATTGGGTTACTAAGCTCCTCTTCTATGTCAAGCCAAACTGGTCTGCTGTCTGTCGAGGCATCTAGCCATCGGGCACCTTGTTTTAGTAAGAAGGCTTGATGATATTTGAGAAAATCAGGAAAGCGGGTACCCCCTAGTTCCTTCGCAGACTGTAGTTTTTGCTTAGCTATCCTTGGTGATTTGCCCTGCCAGAGATAGCGGACGAGAAGGCCCTCAATATCTTTGTAGGTGTGTAGCGGGAGTAAGCATGGCAGCATTTCTAAAATATAGTTCACCTTGGGGACTATCATCATTTTCACAGTTTCTAGGCGGCCCCACCATGTAAGGGATAAGGGAGACCAACGATTTGTGAGCTCACGGACTTTGGAGACTACCTCTTTGGCATTAAAAGTAATAGTGTCTTCTAAAGGAGAACAGTAATGGACCCCAAGATATTTCACCATGCGGGATTGCCAAAGGAAAGGAAAGGCCTGCATGTCAGCCTCATGTACCCAGCGGTTCAGTGGGAATGCTACGGATTTGGTCCAGTTTATTTTATAGCCCGATAATTGCGAGTATCCATCAATCAGATCCAAGACAGCTGGAACCGAATCAAGGGATACGAAGAGCATAAGGTCATCTGCATATGCAGAGAGTTTAATCTCTCTGTGACTGAAGGGGACACCACGAATACGTGCAGACTATCTAATGAGGAGGGCGAGGGGTTCAAGAGCAAGATCAAAGAGCATTGGTGATAGGGGGCAACCTTGACGCGTACCTCTTTGGAGATTAAAAGGCTGAGACTTAATAGCATTTACACAAATACTGGCAACGGGTTGAGTGTACATGACTTGGAGGTATCGGAGGAAGCCCTCCCCAAAGCCATACCATCGGAGAACTGCAAATAAAAAGGGCCATTCTAGGCGATCAAAGGCTTTTTCAGCATCTAGGGAAAGACCCACCCAGGGGTGGTCCAAGTTGGCAGCACTGGATAGTATATGGCACAAGGTCCGAGCATTGTCAGCGGTGGATCGGCCGGGTATAAAACCGCATTGGTCGGGATGGATTAAGGTGGCCATCCTGTCAGATAGCCGGGAGGCCAAGATCGTTGCGAAGATCTTATAATCGGCATTAAGTAGGGAGATTGGACGATAGTTGGCGGTTAGCAGCGGGTCTCTGCCTTCTTTCTCAAATACTACCACAGGGCAGTAAAATAGAGTTTTAAGTAGGGTACTAAATCTGCACTGAACGTTTTGTAGAATTCGGTCGGGAGACCATCAGGCCCGGCGGCTCGACCCGAGGCTGTGCGTTTTAGGGCAGATTGGATCTCTGAAGTAGAGAAAGGTTCATCTAGCGCATCCCTATCAGCTTCAGAAAGGGTCGGCCGCTGAATATCAGAAAACAATCGCTCGAAGGTCTCTGATGAGAAATCACATTCAGATTGATAGAGACGGGTATAGAAATCCCGAAAGAGTTCTACGATATCGGAGTCTGTGGTCAGTATGCCCCCTCCCTGTGGGGCTCGAAGGGCCGCTACGCGTTTGGCTTCTTTTTGACCTTTCAAGGCGTTGGCTAAAAGTCGACCGGCTCGGTTGCTTTCACGGTAATATGTCCCTCGTTGAAGCTCAATACTCTTAGAAGCTGCAGTTGAGAGGATTGCATTATATTGAAAACGGAGACGCTGTAAGCGAACTAAGACGCATGGATCAGTACGGGAAGTTAGAACTCGTTCGCCTGCTTTGATTTGTTGGTCTAGTATAAGTAGCTGCTGTTTGCGTTGTTTCCGTAGGCGAATTTGATAACTAGTGATCGTTGCACGAATGGCCGCTTTGAAACCCTCCCACCAAGCCCAATTTGCAGTATCCTGGGGTAAATTAAAGTGGAAGTAATCCTGTATGGCTGCTCGAATTTCTAACTGGAACTCTGGCTGAGTTAATAGGGCTCTATCAAAGAACCATGCCCCCGAATTCCCTTGGGGTGCAGTAGTGTGTAATTGAAAAGAAATAGCAGCATGATCTGAAATATGTTGGGAGTGAATCTTTGCAGTGTCCACCTGAGGGACTAACAGTTTTGATATGAGAAAGAAATCTATACGAGACTGGGATTTATGAGGGGAAGAAAAGAAAGTAAAGTCAAGCTCATTGGGGTGTAGTAACCTCCATAGATCGACTAAAGCAAGATCTTCGATCACAGAGGTAAGCGTGGTATGACTCTTGGGGGGACCACTTGTCCTAGGCGGCTGTTTGTCAATCAGGGGATCAAGAACTAAATTGAAATCCCCCCCTATTATCAATGAAGTATTAGCAGAGGCCTGCGCAACCTGAGCAATGGTAGCAAAAAAGGCAGGGTCATCCACATTAGGAGCATAAAGGCATATACATGTAACTTCAAGGTTACCTATCTTGAGGTGAGCTCTGGACCATCTACCTGCTGTATCTGAGCTAGTCGCAATAATAGTAGCATGCAGAGATTTCCTAACCAGTATGGCAACCCCGCATTTCTTAGAAATGGCTGGAGAATAGGCGGCCACCATGTAAGGTTTAACATTGAGTTTAAGGGTTTCCTTCGAATTTAAATGCGTTTCTTGGAGGAAAATCAGATCCGCAGCTTCATGACTTAGATAGCTTAGGATTTTCTTCCGTTTTATCGGATTATTGATTCCTTTTACGTTTAATGATAAAATCTTACATGGTGCCATCGATCAGTAATAGACATTTTAGATAAGGGCGCTGGAAAACATACAACATAATCAGAAACTGTATAAAAATGATAGAATCACCGAGTCTGCTGACTAATACACCCCATATTGAAAAGTATGTACCGAAGTAACTTAGAGAAGAAGCAAAACCCCCAATGAAAATGGCGACCATATGTCTGCGGGAGGAGGCCCTAGAGAGGAAGATAGAGACATAAAAAAAAAAGAAAAACAACACCAGAGTCCATAATTAACACTGTCTCTGATACTCATCGAGGCTACGATGGGTAGATGGAGTCGGGTCACAGATATCATCAAGATAAGGCAACAAACCACCCTCGGCAGACTTTTGCTGAGTCGCGGCAAATCCAATATGGCAGGCACAGCGGATATGAGAATACTGGCAGGAATATTCGGGAAGTCAACGCATCAAGTCGGCTTCTTTAGCATCCAAAAACTCCGCTAGTAGATCAGGGTCCTCAAATGTTCTTGTCTGATTGTGAAGCGTGACTCGGAGCTTGGCCGGGTACATCAGGCCATAGCGTGCTTGTAGTTGTTGAAGCCTCGGCCGGAATTCCAGAAAGCGCTTTCGGCGGTCGACCGTGGGTTTAGCCAAGTCAGGGTAGAAGGAGATCTTATGGCTCTCAAACTCCATATGGCCCTTTGCCCGAGAGGCACTGAGAATTTGCTCCACATGTTGATATCTCAAAAGTCGAAAGATGATAGGCCGCGGGGTCTTCCTGTTGAGCGTTATGTTTGTGGGTACACGATGAGCGCGATCGATCTCCAATTCTTTGGTAAAGGTGATTTGGAGCAAGGAAGGAAGGATTTTATATAAAAACTCCTTCATGTCTCCCGATTCCGCTCCCTCCGGTATGCCCACGAGTCGTAGGTTGTTGCGGCGCGCTCTATTATTGCCATCTTCCACTTCTTTCTGCAAGGCCCGCACCTGCCGTTCAACTTTGTCGAGTTTGGACAACCGGACCGCGTGGGAGTCTAATACGCTCTCCATTTTGTCCTGACGCGAAGAAAGCCCCTCTAGTCTGCCTTGTAACACACCAAGATCTTCCCGCAGCGCTCGGAGTGCTTTCACCGTTTGACTGCACGAGGTCCTTAACCCCTCTGATCTCTGCGAGGATTTCCTGCTGCATTTCGGGGCCCTCGCGCAAAGCCAGCCCCTTCTGCGGGGACGGGGGTTCAGTTTTGGAGCGTTTGCCGTGAGAAGCCGCTGGAGATCCAAATTCCAGGCGCGTAGGTTTTGGTCCCCGCCATCTCACCAATGTGCCCCGGCAAGATCAGAGCAGAAATTCAAGTATGTCCGGTGTTAATTCAGGATTCTGAGTAGGCCTCTCGGGAGCCTCAGCGTTATGCGACCATCCCGCTGGACATCGGGCTCCGCCCCCTACCATACACTAACTTTTAGTAAACATGCCTCTTAATGAGTATATGGATAAAGAAAGACTAAAAGGTTTCTACATTACTATAATCCAGTACCAACCGCCAGGCACATTAGAAACTACTACAAACACTGCCCATTTAGAACCCATAGCAAACCCGCCGTATCCTAACAGCACTACCAGGACTCACAAAGCACCATACCCTAACTATCAAAAGGCAACACTGCAAATATTAAACCAATACATTTCAGAGAACAACAATACATGACCTACTGGGGAAAGAACAAGTGGCAATGTCAAATAGGAATTATATAAACAGAATACCTCAGCTCAGTTACACATGCAGAACATAGACCATCACCAAACAAGGAATCACAATTTAGAAACAGGAAGACAATAATTAAACTGGGAACCCCAAAAGCCAAACTTGGAATATACAACAACACTGTAGAAATAAAACTATAAATTAATTTCCTCTTGTACTAAACAAAGCACAGACGTTAATGATTCACATTTCCCAGAGCTGACATATTCCAGTTAATAAATTCAAAATAAAGACATATTTTTCTACCTTTTGTGCATTTTTTTTCAGTTGCAATTGCTCCAGCCACTTTATTCTGGTTTCTTCGTGTCTTCTGCTAACTCTCCATCATCTGCTGTCCATTTGTCCTTTCTTCTCTCTTCTAGTTTTTTTTTTCCATTCTCTCTCTACATCTGCTTTAACATACTAATCTTTCTCCTTTTGTTCTTTCCTCATTCCTATTTCATCCACTCAAATTTTTCCCCTCCATCCTCAATCCCCACTTACTCTCCCAATACCTGGCCAATTGTAGATTTGTCTTCCCTCCCACACAAAATATTTTTCCCCTCTCCATTTCACTCTCCCAGCCCCATCCCATTCTAATCCTCCCCCAACATCAGCTCCCTTCTAGTTCCAGCCCCACCCAGCATCTGCTCCCTTCTAGTCCCCGCATCAGCCTATTTGCAGTCCTAGCCCTCCATCAGCCCATTTCCAATCCTATTCTAGCCCACCATCAGCCCATTTCCAATCCTAGCTCCCCTATCCATTTCCAGTCCTATCCGAGTCCCTCCATCAGCTCATTTCCAATCCCAGCCCTCCATCAGCCCATTTCTAGTCCTTTCCTAGCCCCACCATCAGCCCATGTCAAATCCTAGCTCCCCTCCACTCAGCCCATTTCCATTTCAAGCCCCCGTCCACATCAGCTATTTGCAGTTCAAGCCCCCCCTTCCACTCAGCCCATTTCCAGTCCTAGCAACCCCCCCAGCCCATTACCAGTCCTAGCCCCCCCATAGCCCATTACCAGTCCTACCCCCCCCCCCCCCATAGCCAATTACCAGTCCTAACCCCCCTCCCCCCCATCAGCCCAGGTAGATTAAAAAAAAAAAAACTGACTCCTGCTGCTGCTGCCGCCGTGGCAGCGGCAGAATCAAATGTCCTGCGGGTCCGCCCCCCCCTGCCTGGCAGAGCCCTCCCTGCAGCATCAGCTCTCTCAGCGCGGGCTTTTCAGAGCCACGAAGGGAGAGTTTCCCTTTCTTGCGGCTCTCTTAAGCCCACCGGGGCTGATGGGATTTCCTATCAGCCCAGGCGGGCTTAACAGAGCCGCGAGAGAGAAACTCTCCCTTCGTGGCTCTGAAAGCCAACTCTGAGGGAGCTGATGCTGCAGGGAGGGCTCTGCCAGGCAGGGGGGCCCTGCGGGATGCTTGATTCTGCCGCTGCCACGGCGGCAGCAGCTGCTGTTTTTTTTTTTTTTTAATCTACCTGGGCTGATGCAGAATGTTGTTTGCGCAGGGCCCCCTGAAACGCGGGGCCCTGTGCAAACAACATTCTTGCTCAATGGACGAGCCGGCCCTGTCCCCACCATCCACCCACTCCCTTGCTTATGGTCTTATAGCTGCTCTGTGCTTATTACCACAATCACTCACAGGTGCACCTTATCCTCTGCAATTTCTACCACCTGTCTCTTAATTTATTCTGACTTCTGTGCTCCTCTCCATCTCTCTCCATTATAGCTCCTCAACACTTTCTCTTCCTATTGCTCGTACACCAGAATTGTCTCCCCTCCTACCAATACCTTCAAGCCCCTCCCCCTTATCTCCTCTTTACCATCCTCACTTCCCCCAACCTCATGGAGTGGAGGAGTAGCCTAATGGTTAAGAACACTGGCTTAGGCACCCAGAGATCAGGGTTCAAGTCCCACTAGCACTCCTTGTGGTTTTGGGTAAGTCACTTAACCCTCCATTGCCTCAGGAAAAATTCAAGTTATCAATGTCCCTGTTTAATGTACATTACCAAGTTTAACTTTCAATGTAAACCACTTTGATTGAAATGATAAAGCAGTAGATAAAACCTGTTAAATAAATAAATCCACTCTTCAGCTTCATCACCTTCTGCCTCTCATTCAGCCATCTCTTTTCTCTCTAAAACTACCTCACCCTCGTTACTGCTGTGTTGTCTCTTCACTGCCCCCCACTCTTCTACTCCTTCTCCTTCTCTCTTCCAGAGATATCAACCCCAACCCTGGCCCCCTAGACTTTTGTCACACTCCCAGAACAGATCTTCATGAAACAGCTTATAGCCCTCTCCTTTCTCCTTCCTCTCTTTCTTTCTTTCTTTCTCATGTGTCTTGTGGAGCACACATTCCATCTCAAATAAACTTGCCTTTACTCGTGATCTCTTTATCTCTAATGCTCTCCATCTCTTTGCTATAACTGAGACCTGGCTCCTCCCTGAGGACTCGACTTCAGTTGCTGCTCTCCGTCATGGCAGCTATCAGTTATCCCACATGCCTCATCCCACTGGCCATGGTGATGGTGTTGGGCTTTTACTCTCTCTTTCCTGTCAATTTAAACCCCTCCTTCTGCCTCAGTCTCACTCCTTTCCCTCCTTTGAAGTCCACTCCAGCTGGCATTTTACTTTACTACCTCTCCGATTAGCTGTTATTTATCAACCCCCTGATAAGACTACCTCTATCTTTCTCTCTGACTTTGACTCATAGCTTTCCTTCTTTCTGGATTCATCTTCCCCCTCCCTTATTCTCGGGGATTTTAACATTCATGTTGATAACCCCTCTGTTCCTTGTACTTTAAAGCTCTTCTCCCTTACCTCAGCAGTCAACCTCCAGCTTTGCTCTACTGCCCTTACTCACTAGCAAGGCCACTGCCTCAACCTCGTATTCTTCTCTAATTGCTTACCCTTAAACCTCTGTACCTCACTTCTTCCCTTATCGTACCATCACCTGCTAAGCTTCATTCTTCATCACCTGCCACATCAACATTATTCTGCCTCCTCCAACCTCTTTAGAAATCTTTATGCTATTGACCTGTTGGCTCTCTCCTCCACTATCTCATCAACTCTTTCCTCCACTATGTCATCTGAGCCTGTTGATGAAACAGTAACTTCCTATAACACTGCTCGCTCCTCTGCTCTGGATGCTCTTGCTCTGCCCATGCCACGTCCTCACCCCTAGCTGTCTTCTACTACCCACTATCCATGTTCCTGCGCCCACTCAGCTAAGCATGCTGGGCTCAAATCCCGCTCCCTTGAGGACTTTCTACACTTCAAATTCATGCTTGTCTCTTTCCAGTCAGCCATAGCACTCGCCAGACCAGACTATTATGTCCATCTGACTAACTCTCTTGCCTCTGACCCTCGCCGTCTCTTTACAACTCTCATCTCTCTCCTCAAGGTGTCTCTGCCTCTGACCACTCCATCCCTTTCTGCCCAAACCCTGGTTGACTACTTCCATGACAAAATCCACAAGATCACACTTCAATTCCCCACGATGTCAGCTACTTCCCCTCCTCCTCCTCTTCACTCCCAACTTTTCCCCCCACCTCTGCTACCCTTTCTTCCTTTTCAATGATCTCTGAGGAGGAAACCATTTACCTTCTTTCCTCATCCAAATTCACTACCTGCTCCTCTAATCCTATTCCCACCCATCTCCTTAGCTCCA
Organism: Ichthyophis bannanicus; assembly: GCA_033557465.1. Lineage (NCBI taxonomy): Eukaryota > Metazoa > Chordata > Amphibia > Gymnophiona > Ichthyophiidae > Ichthyophis > Ichthyophis bannanicus. Next base: position 420,280,752 of record CM066031.1, on the reverse strand, counting down.
TCTCCTCCACTGTAGTCCCTTCCATCTCTCATATTCTCAACCTATCACTCTCCACTGCAACTTTCCCTGCAGCCTTCAAGCATGCTTTGGTCACTCCTCTCTGTAAGAAACCCTCACTAGACCCTACTTGTCCTTCTAACTATATACCCGCCATTGCATTGACTTTCTCTCCTCTCAAGCCCTTCTGTATCTTCTACAATCTGGCTTTTGTCCTTTACATTCTACCAACATGGCTCTTGACAAAGTTTCCAGTGACTTGTTCCTGGCAAAATCCAAGAGCTTTTATTCAGTCCTCATCCTTCTTGACTTTTCTGCTGCTGTTGACACTGTTGATGACAACCTTCTCCTTGATACTTTGTCCTCACTTGGTTTTAAGGGCTCTGTGCTATCCTGGTTTTCTTTTTATCTCTTCCATCGCTCCTTCAGTGTTTGTTCTGATGGATCTTCTTCTACTGCTATCCCACTCTCAGTTGGTGTATCCCAAGAGTCTGTCTCAGATCCACTTCTTTTCTCTCTATATACCCAGTCCCTTGGTGCACTCATCTCTTCCCATGGCTGTGACTCCCAGATCTACCTCGCTATACCTAAAGGGGAGGGAGGAGTGGCCTAGTGGTTAGGACACAGCACCTCAGCAAGCCTGATGGCCAGGGGCCCAATTCCCACCTGGGTACAACAATTTCAGGCCAGAGGGACTGGGGTTTCTAGTCCTATAGGCACTCCTCATGGCGTTGGGCAAGTCACTTAATCCTCTATTACCTCAGGTACACATAGATTGTGAGCCCCTTGAGGACAAGGGAATGTATCCAACACCTGTTTGTATTGATTACATAATGTAAACCATTTTGATTGAAGGATAAGGCAGTATAGAAAACCGGTTAAATAAATAAAATAAAATCTCTCTGGAAATCCAGGCCCAGATCTCTGTCTGCCTTTCTGACATTTCTGCTTGGATGTCTCCCCACTACTTGAAATTGAACATGGCCAAAACTGAGCTTCTTATTTTTCCCCCTAAACCCTCCTCTCCCCTCTCCCCTTCCTCCTTTCTCAGTCTCTGTGGATAACTCTCTATTTCTCGCTGTTTCCTCAGCTTGCAACTTTGGGGTTGTCTTCAACTCCTCTCTCTCCTTCTCAATACACATCCAACTGATAGCTAAAACCAGCCATTTCTTTCTCTACAACATCACCAAAATTCACCCATGCCTTCCTGAACACATTACTAAGACACTTATCCACTCTTTAGTCACCTCCCATCTTGACTATTTTAACCTACTCCTTGCTGGTCTCCCTTTGAATCATTGTTCTCCCCTTCAATCAGTTCAGCACTCTGCTGCGTGGCTAATCTTCCACCATCTTCGTCATGCTCATATTACCCCTCGTCTCATGTCACTTCATTGGCTCCCCATCTGTTTCTGCATGCTGACCTATAACTGCATTTACTCTGAAGCTCCTCACTCTCTTTCCTCTCTTCTCTCCCTACACCCCTCCTCAGGAACTCCGCTCTTCTGGCAAATCACTTCTAACTGTGCCCTTCTCTTCCATTGCTAGCTCTGGACTTCGCTCCTTTAACCTTGCTGGTCCTTATGCCTGGAACAAACTACTTGAGTCTGTATGTCAGGTTTCATCTCTGGCCCGTTTCAAATCCAGGCTGAAAACTCACCTCTTCACTACTGCTTTCAGATCTTGATGCGCCTAACCTCCTTTGTGTTTCCTTAGCATTCCCCCTACTGTGCTGACTGCTTTGACTAGATTGTAAGCTCTGATGAGCAGGGACTGTCTTTTACATGTGCCTCTGCAGTGCTACGTATGTCTTGAAGCGCTTTACAAATGTTCAGTAGTAATAATAGTAGTAGGGGGGGGTGGGGTGGAAATCTTAATCCCTGATTGCCATTTTCATGAATGATTGGAATGTATCTAGAACTTATAGTAAAGCATGATGTCTGGATTAAAAGGGAGAGTAGTAGCACCATGCACAAGAGAGTGTGAAGGAGGAGGTGGAGATTAGATATGTTTCCTTGGAATTGGTTCATTTAATATTTTATTTACAATAGCAGCTGTGAGAGCATGTTTGACGTGTAAAAGAACAGCGGATTAGGATAGAGAGTAATAAATTGAATCTACGGGCTTGTCTTAGGAGAAGATTCAGACTAGGACATTGGAGTTTTCTTTATGCAGGTTGGTGAACTTATAGATGGCTCAGACCTGCTGACTACGCCTGGGAGCACTTTCTAAGCCTAAGCTTCAAATTCCTGATATGTTGATTAGTGTGGACTAACTTCTTCGGAGTGTGTTTTAATCGAGAGAGCCAGAGCACGCTGGAGTGTTAGTGAGAAAGAGAGTCTGACCACCCTGTTTTAGGTCTAGGAGGTGGATTAGTGCAGCTTAAGGGAGTCAATAGCTCGCAGATAGTAAAGGCCAGGCAGATGGAGTATTTGTAAGGTGGAAGGGAAGGGAGAATATCATTGTGAGACAATAGGTAGTGACTCACCGTTCCTTGTTTCCTTTTCAGAATACACAGACTAAGTACTGCAGGGTCACTAGTATCAGCATTAGAATAGGATCGGTGCATGTACTTTCGCAAGTGTTTGGGCCATTCTTAAGGCCTGTTGCGCTCTACTTTTAAAGGACCAGAGATCAGGGCTGGATGCTAGCGTCACTTACAGAATGGAACTTACCACCATGTTTACAGTGCAGATCTCTGTAGAGCTGGAGGGTGATGCAGCTGGGAGATCAGAGTTGGGTGCAGCTGGGTTCGGAGGTCTGATGATCACCAAGGACACAAAGCAGTTGAGAGGGTCTTTGAATTGCTGCACTGTACTTTTAATGAGTCGGGGATCGACGCTGGGAGCTAGTGTCGCTTCTCCAGGAACAAGCAAGAAGTCAGTGCTTACATATGGATGATGTTGACACCAACGGAACTCACGTGGCAATCACTCCCCATATTTCAAAGAAAGCCTTTGTGAGCTACACCACGTATGCATGGTCACCTTTCCGCTGAAGGGAGTCATCTTGGAGTGGAGGAGTGGCCTAGTGGTTGGGGCAAGGTACTTCAGGCCGGAAGGTCGGGGGTTCAAATCCCACTAGAGGACAGTAACCTTGGGCCAGAAGGACTGGGGTTTCTACTCCCACAGGTGCTCCTTGTGGTCTTGGGCAAGCCACTTAACCCTCCATAGCCCATGTTCCCTGTAAAATAGTTATCTCCAAGTTATAATGCCCTGTTCAATGTAATTTCAGTTTGTTCAATGTAAACTGCACTGATGCAGAATAGCGCGGTATATAAGAGAATGTAAATAAATCTTACCTCAGTCTTCTTTTTTCTGTGGAGTCCAGTACATGTCCTGCCTATTCATTTGGTAAAACATTGATTTTTTTTCTGGCGTGTTTCGCTCCTCTTTTGCTGCTTCACATTCTGGTCAACTTCCCTTCACCTGGGATCGTTATTGCTGTGGTGTCACATTATTTTTTGGAGACTGAAAAAAGCAACCAAAGTATCTGTAATTTGCAACAGATCAAAAAGAACAGATACCCAGACTGGCAGAGTTTTCAGGTTTGAAAAAACCCCTTCCTTTATTGCCCCTACACGTTTCGGCCTATGGCCTTCCTCAGGGGGATATCTTGGGGGTGCAAACCTCAAAAAAACAAACATTGATAATTAAAATCAATCACATAAATAATCACATTAATTATAATTAATGAACAATATAAAAATTTATTAAAACCAATAAACAGTTCATTACATAAAATCAAAAGGAAAATAAAAAAGAATATAACAGCTGGAAAACCAAAACTGCTAACATTCATAATCACCCAATGATGATCACAAAGACAGAATATTTATTTAACATTTCTTTTATACCACGCTCTTTTCCATCAGTGCGGTTTACAGATAACAAAGTGACTCAATGACAGCGAAGGCAATCAGAGTTTACATAAAACAGGGGAAAGCAACATGGGATGAACTGGGGAAACTATGTACAATTTGCATGTTACCACTTTAATCCATCATTGTTCATATGGTTATTCAATTAATCAGAGCGAGTGTAGGACAGCAGGGTGTAATCTAGCGAAGGCTGTATTACATGACCCTGTCAGTTGCCTCTTGTGGATTATGTAGTTCAAGTTGAGATATTGGGTAGAGGGGAGGTAGGTGTGGTGGGGTAGTTGTGTTGTGAATAGTGCATGAGGAACAAATATATGTAAAGTACTTTGAACCTATATACATTAACAACCAGATAGTAAATGAGATAAGGAAGGCATAACTAAAACCATAAATATGTTAAAAAACAGACAGCAAAAGAGATGAGGAGGACATAACTAAAACCATCAATATGTTTACCGATACCTTCTCTGTACAGGACTTCTGTTAAAAGGAGAACAATTATCACTATAAAAGAATTAAAAGCTAATAAATAATACACAACAGGTAAAATGATAAAATTAATAAACAATATGAATGCCATATAAAATCATTAATAAATAATCTGTTTTGAAAGAATAAGACATACTCAAAAGGATACAATAATAATAAATCCATTATAAATAAACACTTAAAAATATAAATACAATTATGATGTCTTTATATTGGTGCCCTAATGGCACAAACATTGATAATTAGAAAACAGAGTTCATGATGTACACTAAAATGTATTAAAATATATCATGAGTTTGACTTTGCGGGGGCCATCTTCCCTGTTATGTCTACAGTCAGTGATTTCAAGCAGTGTGGCAAGTGTGCTTAAACCATGTCCATCACAGACCGCCACAGTTGCTGCCTTCGAAGTCTCGGTGCTGATCACGGTGACGCCACCTGCCCGCTTTTGTTTTTGTTTTACTTCATCTTTAAGACCCATTTTTTTGGCCATTTTTCATTTAGTTGTTGATGTGCCATCCCTACTGGTTTTAGCTTCCTTAAACCCATGACAACTAAGCTCTCTGTCATGTATCTTGTTATGTTTTTAACTCCTGGTTCATCATGGTTTTTATTATTTATTTTTAGTAGCATTTTAAGCTTTAATTTATTTATGATCCTGTTTTATGTGTGTCTTTTATTATTATGCAGTTGTATTTTTACAACATCTGGGTTTTTAATGCAATACTCATTAGTTTTCTATACCAGAGCATTTGAGCATTATTGTTTAAGCCAGAGCACATTCTCTTTATCTTTTTACGTTTTTCACTATTATTCCAACTCAATAATCTGATACTCTTTTGGACACATTTTCACCTATTATCTTTATGAACATTTTTTACATTCCTATATTAGCAACCACATCTCTCACAGAGGTTTGTTCCAGCGCATTTTTGTTTGGACACACTAAGGCTATCTTTCTCCCCCTCTAGTGCTGTACTTTTTTGGGACGGTTATTTACTTGCTGTTGTTATTTAATTGCTATTTAATCTGTACATTGATCAAGAAGCAACCGTTCGAACGGAACAAGGAGAAACAGAATAGTTTAAAATAAGCAAAGGTGTAAGACAAGGCTGCATACTTTCCCCTACCTGTTTAATTTATATGCAGAACAAATCATCAGATAAGCAGGATTGTATGAAGACAACAGAGGTGTGAAGATTGGTGGAAGACTCATCAACAACCTTCGCTATGCTGATGATACCACATTACTGGCTGAAAGTGAAGATGATCTGAAACATTTGCTTCTCACAATCAAAGAAGATAGTCTCAAAATGGGCCTGCACCTTAATGTAAAGAAGACAAAGATCATGACAACTGGCATAATCCACAGGTTCATCGTTGAAGGAGAAGAAATTGAAATCATGAAAAACTTTAACCTACTTGGATCAACTATCAATAAAGAAGCAACAAGCAGTCAAGAAATCAGATGACGCATTGCTCTTGGCAGAATGGCTATGAAAGACCTAGATAAGAGTCTCAAGAACAGAGATGTCTCTTTCCATACAAAGATTCGACTTGTTCAAGCCATGGTATTTTCAATAACATCATATGGATGTGAAAGCTGGACAGTGAAAAAGATAGACAGGAAGAAAATTGATGCCTTTGAATTATGGTGCTGGCAGCGAATACTGTGTATACCATGGACTGCCTGAAGAACAAACCAGTCGGTACTAGAGAAGATCAAACCTAAGTTTTCTTTAGAAGCTCAGATGACAAGACTTTGACTTTCATACTTTGGACACATGCGAAGAGAGAGATCATTAGAGAAAGACATCATGCTTGGCAAGATAGAAGGTCAACGCAAAAGAGGAAGGCCAGCAATGAGATGGATCGATACAATAACAGCAGCTACGGGTACCAGTCTGTCAACAATGAGCCGCCTGACTGAAGACCGAACACAATTTAGGATAGCTATCCAGAGGGTCACCTTGAATCGACTCTGACTCGACGGCACTTAACAACAACAACATTTAATTGCTGTATAAGATGGAATTATTATTTCTGAAGCATAATCGTAAACATTAGCATATCATGGATTGTAACACATTCCTTTATTCACTATCTGAAACATATTCACATCTATAATACAATTAAGGTAGAAGGTTCTGTACTTCCATTTATCATCTTTTCATTTAAATATGTCTCTTAGATACTTGTATTATTTTGAATGCTCACCTTTGACCTTTCTTTGGCACAAAACAAGTTCCTTTTAAAAAAAGCAGAATCATGTCTTTAGCCAATTGAGTTGAAACGTTTTGCTGCACTACTATGTGCCGCTCAGCATCGAACAAGACAAATTTAAAAAACAGTTCTTTTGAATATTATGTATTTTATGTGCACTTTATTTGTAGATGATATATATTTTACCTGCACAAGGCATAGTTAGTTTCATTCTTTTACTTGTTTTTATACTGTCGGCTTTATTTTTCTATGGTGTTTATCATAGATCTCCCTGCAGTCTGATTTTTATTGACATATTATATTTATAATGTTTTGCACTCTACATACCAGTATCTGATAATTCTTCATCACTTTTGTGCATTTATGTCTAAATTATTGGGAACTATTGACCACACTTGAGGGTCATCTGCCTGTTCCACGTAGGAGTTGTGATACAGGTTTAGTGCTCCTTTACCATAATATAGTGACTGCTGCTTAACATTAGACTTTTTACTAACTCATATTATGAAGAAGGATGAGTTCCTATCTGGGAGCATTTGAGTCACATTCTCCTCCCCCAAGTTTTTATTTCTTTTGAGGTGACTAGCTCACACTTTTTATTTGTCATTTTTTAACAGAAACATTTGTTATTTACATTTTTACAGACTTGCTTTACAAGCAAGTTTGATAACCCATTAGGGCTCTTAATTTTAAATTTGTCCTCCTCATCTCTCTGTCTTCTCTTTGATTTATATTGGCATATGTGCCACCCATATTAGGAGTTCATCCACATTGTAAATGTTTTGTTAGATGGTTCTGCTTATTTAGTCTTACTGCTCAGCCTTACTCTCTCTATTTTATTTGTTTTACTTTATGATTTTGACAGTATTTTTAAAGTTTTCCTCTTAAAGTAGTTTATTATTTCTTATTTATGTTATGCATATTTACAAGGTTGTTCATGTTTTAATTTGTTTTATATTTTGAGGTTTATTCCCCCTGAAGTAGGCGTTGGCTGAAACGCGTAGGGGTTTGTCTTAATAAAGCACCTGTGACAACTTTAATCACACCTTGTTTTTTGTGTCTAGTTGTATCTGGACCTATGCCATGGCAAGGGCCATGCTCCTTCTGATAGCCTGCTTTCAGGGACATGAAAATGTCTTGATGGACAGACTCAGCAAGATCTTTCAGCCACATGAGTGACATCTGGATCTGACTGTAGCCCGCTTTCCCTTCTGGCGTCGGGGGACTTCAACGTGGACCTCTTCACCAACCCCAGCAATGGTCAATTGCCTCGCTTTTGCTCCCGGGTACTGACCCAGGCCGATGCATTGTTATTGACATGGAAAGAGAGTCTGCTGTATGCATATAAACCCCACTGAAGATTCAATTGGTCCAGGCTATGGTGATTCTCATTGTACCCTGGTGGCCCTGGCAACCATGGTTCCCACTGCTGCTGCAGCTTTCGCGAGTGATCCCGATTCCTCTGGGATACACTCCGGATTTGATATCACAGGAGGACAGCTCTCTCTTGCACCCCAACCTCTGGTCCCTAGCACTAATGGCCTGGCTTCTGAAAGGGTAGCTCTGTCTCCCTTTCATCTTTCCATGGAGGTTTAGGATGTTCTGTTGGCCTCCTACAAGGATTCTACCAGGTGGGCGTATGCCTCTAAGTGGTGCTGGTTTTCACTCTGGCGCACTGACAATGGCCTTAGTCCCTTTTGTTGTCCCGTGCAGTCGATACTCCAGTACCTGTTGCACCTTTCTCATGTTGGCCTAAAATCCAACTCCATCAGGTTGCACCTCAATGTTCTGGCTGCACATCACCATTCAGTAGGCAGACAATCCATCTCTGTCTACCCTCTCATAGGCCGTTTCATGAAGGGGCTAGTCCAGCCACCCCTGGTGGTATGCGACCTGAATGTGGTTCTTGGGAAACTCATAGCTCCTCCCTTTGATCCGCTTGCTTCTGATTACCTCAAATTCTTTTCTTGGAAAATTGTCTTTCTCATCGCACTCTCTTCTGCTTGGCGAGTCAGTGAGCTTCAGGCGTTGGTGGCTCACACCCCATACACCAGATTTCACAGGAATATGGTGGTCCTACACACCCATCCCAAGTTTCTACCAAAGGCTGTTTCTACGTTTCATCTCAACCAGGAAGTGGTTCTCCCCACCTTTTTTCCTAGACCTCATGTGTCTTGAATGGAAGCCTCCCTACATACTCTCGAATTTAAGAGGATGTTGGCCTTCTACCTCGAGTGGACTAAGGTCCACCACAGCTCATCGCAACTGTTCGTCTCCTATGACCCAAACAGGCTTGATGCTGCTGTCTCTAAGTGCACCCTGTCCTCCTGGGTGATGGACTGCATCGCCTTTGTCTACAAGCAGGCCAGACTCTCCTTGGTGCGTCATGTCACTGCCTATAATATGCGCACCATGGCAGCCTTTGTGGCACATCTGCACTCGGTCCCTCTGCAAGACATATGCTGGGCCGCCACCTGGTCCTCATTCCATACTTTTGCAACTCATTACTGCCTGGAGGAGAGCTCACAGCACAACAGCACCTTCAGCCAGGCAGTACTCCATCATCTCTTTGGGGATCAGTGCAACTCCTTCCCTCCAGCCTTTATGTCCAGGTTACAGAAGAGGTGATTCCATCCTTGCTATAGGGGTCGCATCTTAGGACTTGAGGTTGTTCATCAATCCCTGCTGCCATTTCCGGCTCACCATTTTTCAGTCTCCTGTGACTTTTTACAGGTTTTTCGATAGCCTGTAGCTTGGGAGTCCCATATGTGAGGACTGAATTCCTGCTTGCTTCCAGAAAAAGTGTAGTTACTCATTTGTAACGGGTATTCTCTAGGGACAGCAGGAATCCATCCTCACAACCCTCCCTCCTCCCTGTGGAGTTGTTTTCTTTCTTATGCTTGATTAAGCTATGTCATCATATTGAGATAAGATGGCACCCTTAGGTGGGAAGGTGACTATGCATGTGTGGTGCAACTCCCAAAGGCTTTCTTTGAAAACTGGGGAGTGATTTTTGCACGGGTTCAATTGGGTCTGACGCCACCCATATGTGAGGACTGAATTCTGCTGTCCCTGGAGAACACCTGTTACAGATGAGTAATTACACTTTATAGGGCAGAGTTTACCTCCACGTTTAGAGTTCCAATCACTGTAGAGCCAGTGGATGATGCAGCTGGGAGATCAAAGTTGAATGCAGCTGGGTTTGGAGGTCCGATTATCGCCGATGACACCATGTGGCCGAGAGAGTCTTTGAACTGCTACGTTCTACTTTTAAAGGGCCGGGGATTGGTGCTGGGGTAAAATGAGTTTAAAATAAAAAAGGAGAAGAGAGGGAGAGCAGATTCCATCCTGCTTGGCCGGTAATGCAGCAGACTGAGGTGGAGGAGCAACAGACAGGCAGGAGGGGCTATTTGCACATGCCCAGGGTTTTCTGAGCTCTTCTGGGATCTGGGAGAGCAGTTTCGACTTAGGCGCTGTCAGGGATGACAACACCCATGTGTGTGGCTGATTATATCCTGCTCATTCATGGACAACATCTCTATCATCTAATTGATAGCAACTTAATATGAATTGCATGGCACTTTTTGCACACTTTGTAAAATGTATTATTTGCCATATATCTGCAAGGCAGTTTTATAGTAGGGATGGGTATGTGTGCAATTTGGTTCTGTTTGAAGTTTAATTTACCCCTGATGCAGGTGATTGTTTGTTGAAACACAGTCATATTAGGTTTGATTTAATAAAATGTAATTCTTGAAACTCTTTGGAATCCAAGCAATTGCCCCGTGTTAGTTTGCCAATTGCATGATTGTGAAAGTTCTTTGTTTTGTTTTGTTTTGGATTTTTCTGTTTCAATATAGCAGCTTAATGTGGAACAGATTCTTAAAAGAAAGCATTCAGCCTGTGACAAATAGATCTAGTGAATACATTGTACTAGGCTTTTGACCGAAGAATCAATCCGGACGATATGGTATCACTCTTGAGAATACCATGCGTAGTCTTCCAACATTTGAGCATAAAGAACTTTGAAAGCAATATCCAGAGTACCGCCTTTTCTGCAGATCAAGACCTCCATCAGGTCAAACATGAGAGAACATGACAAGATGTAAAGCTCAAACTACAGGTTGCTCCCCATTTCACAAAATCATTTAAGAGTAATAATAGGAAATATTACATCACACAAACATTTTTCAGTTTGCCTTGTTTGTTTTTTATTGTTTCTAACAACGATTTTTATGGTCAAAGGGTACTGCTTAGATTGTGTGCCACTGAAGTTTGTAATCTTGTAAAATGCACCCTTCAGGCTTTCATCAGAGAGAAAAAGGAAAGGCTGTCATGGTTTGAAGCTCAAGAGTTCTGCAGAGCAATAGGAGGAGATCTGGCTACAATTAGCAGCAAAGAGATAGAAGTCATCATTTGGAAGATAACATTGTAAGTTTACTAAATGTTTATTGTGATCTCATTGTGATTACGTTAAAAAATATGCTCTGAGATTTATGGGGACACTATTCAGAATCATTTATGCGGTTAATGTTGGCCACATAAGTGCTTCTGTTTAAAAGTTTTCCTGCCTCACTGAACACATAATCTTTGATCTTATAAGTTAATAGAAAGTCATTTCATAAACTCCCACCCCGTTAACGCATATTATCATATGTGTAGCTGGGACCTGCTTTATAAAGTGAAGTATGCACATATATTACTTTATAAAATAGGAACAAAGCATAGTCAAAAGTTGGGGGCATTTGCCAAAGAGCAACTGCTATAGATTTGGGAGAACTTGATCTACTACTGGAAAGGCGTAAGCTAAATATAAATAAATTAAATTCAAGGTAGTCAAAATGATATCTGGCCCAATTAAATGAAAGATTTGTGGAACATGCAGGAGGTGAAGTCATCATAGATGCACCTTCAGTGCCTGCCAGTCTTCCCAATGACATAACCATAGACACTTTTTTTTTAACGAAATACATAAATAAATGTATCCTGCTTCACCCCTCACCAGCAACAGAACCTGGCTCTTGGGCTTCATCCCTTCACTCAAAGCAATGGGAGAGAGAGAATAATAATACGTAATAAAACAATCCACACACACAAAATTATGTTAAAAACACCGTACTCTTCAGGTCTTAAGGGAGTCCACAGTCCTGCAAACTTGAGCAGTTCCTGTAAATCCCCTTCCCCCCCTAGCTAGACCAGAACACTTTGTTTGTTGAGAGAAAAACTGTGTTGTCAGCACCACTTTTGTTACAAGTCTTGTTATGGGACAAAGTAAGCAGAGACATATTGCTTAGCTGAATTAGAAGAAGCGAAAACATTCTGTCCCATTCTGCTAAACATGGCCTTGGTTTTGGGTGCACATATCTCTCTAGGCTGCTAGTGAATTCTAAGCCATTCTCCATATTAACTCTTTCAAAGGTCTCTGGTACCCCATTTCAAGTCGCTCTCAACAATCCCCCTCTATGATTCTTTAAAGAATCACTATAAAAATTATCCATGTCCAAAATGAATAGATTAATAAAAACATGCGTACAAAAATAAAAATATAAATGTATTGATACATCAATAAATAAAATAAATCTTCTGCCATGGTGGGAAATGCCTTCCACTTCACTTCATTTCAGAATACTAAGTACATCTGGTCCATGGTTGAACTTCATCTTGTTATATAGTCCATTTGACAATACATAAAAAAGATTACAAGCATCCTGAAAATTAATCAAAACTATGTGACACTGTTTGCCCTTGCAAGGTCTCAATAAGAATGTGTACATAAGTAAGGCTTTACCAATTATTCTTACAAGCAAAATTTGTTAGCAGTGGCCAACTGCTCTTCATAGATTTTTCAGAAGTTTAGAAGCTTGCAGCACATCTTCCGCCACCGCTGGTAACTCCAAGTTCTTCAGCAGCCTTTCACCCTGGGCTGTACTATGCACATCTTGGACAAAGAGCGTCAGTAACTGTCCGCCCAGGCATCATGGCTGCATCTTGCTGGAATCGTTGATCTTTGCTCCAATTTGGCTTTTATTAACACTGCTGACTTCCTTTCATTCACAGTAGTCATCATCTTCGGCCCATAAGATTCAGTGCATGTAATATATAATTTGCAGAACAAAAACTTACTATAACAGCATTCTTCTGATTCCCCAAAATGGCAAACATGCACAACTACTAATTGCAATAAAGAATTACTGAACAGAATTTTCTTATCTAATCTAATGTTATTTAACTACAATCCATCTATTGCTAGCACTAAATTTTACAACTTATTTAACTATATGGAGATCAAGATAACTTGCAACATACTTCTATTTTGTATCTACATTCTTTAATTTTTCTCTTTATCAAATTAAAGTTAGCATGTAGACTAATAAACACACCTCTCTTGTCAGGTGCACAACTGTACAAGGTATATTTAATCTTATTCCTTAAGGGGTAACAAACATTAAAATATAACTGACAGTTTATGGCAACTAAATTCAATCACAATCTAAGTTTGTATCTGAGGCAATGGAGGGTTAAGGGATTTGCCCAAGGCCACAAGGAGTGCCAGTGGGATTTGAACTCTGGTCTTTCTGGCCCTAGCCACTAGGCCACTCCTATACTCTGCTTTTTTTATATCTTAAAAAATCTAGCAATTTGGTATGCCAAGACTTGCTTTTGTTGAAGTCATGTTGTCTCTTCCTGCTAAGCCATATTTATATTATCGGTCATTTTGTTTTTATTGTTTACAACCCAATGGAAAGTGGAAAGAATTACACGGAAAAATTACAAGAAATGTCTGTCTCTCTGTCCATCTGTCTATTCCTCAGTTTGTCTCTCTGTGGGCAAAATGATTCTCAGAAAATTAAATAGAATGGGATGAAAATTAGCATGGGGAAACCAGTGAAGATGCACAGCAAGTTCGAAAATAGGCCACTTTGGATTGGGAATTCCAGGGAAGTAAGAGTCCTCTCAAAAAATAACCCAGTGCATTTCCACGAAAGGAGTTCCAGCTTCTGTCGCATATAGGAGATTGCTTCTTTCAATCTACCTCTACCAGCTTTCAAGTTTCCCAAAACCATTAACTGCCCCACCCATGAAACTGCCACCAACCACAAAAAATACCGCCAACTCCACCACAACCCCCACAAACTACCCTACCCCCAAAAACTACCCCCCACAACTGCCTCACCACTCTACAAACTGGCCCCATTCCCCAAACTTTACACTCCACACTTACCATTACCATCAAAAACTACCCCTTGCAACTGATCCACCACCCTGCAAATTACCCCACATCCATAAAATATCCTACCACAACTGCCCCAACAGTCCATAAACTGCCACCACCCCAAAAAACTACTCTGTCACTCTCCTACCACCCTTCTATTTGATGCACTGCCAAAAAATATCCCAATACCACACACACATAAGAACTGTTGTACAGGGTTAGAACATAGGTCCATCAAACCCAATGTCCTATTTCCAACAGTGTCCAATCAAGGTCATAAGTACCTGACATATCCCAGAAGGATAGGTTTTAATCAAACCTGTTAATCTCTTTTCTCCAGGAACAAGCAGGAAGTCAGTACTCACATGTGGGTGAAGTCAACACTGACGGATCCCTCGAGGAATCATCTCCCCAGCTTCCAAAGAAAGTCTTTGGGAGATGCCACCATGCGTGCGTGGTCCCTTTCCTGCCCAAGGGAGCCATTTTGGTCAGTCTCCCTCTTTCCACGGAGCCCTACAGACATATGCCTTGTCCCCCTCGAAAAAAGTTGATTTTTTTTTTTGTATACTCTTGTACACCTTTCCAGCCTTCGCAGGTCCCTTTCTCACCCTTCACCGGTCCCTTTCCCACCTTTGAGGCCTGCTGCCCCATTGTTGGGTTTCATAATTTAGTATTAATTTTTTAATTTTTTATTAGGTTCCTCCAGTGCTTTTGTACCTTTTTCAACTGCTGGCTGCGCCAAACATCTTTGACCTTGTGGGGTCCTTTTTGCTCCATTGGCCACTGGTTTAGAGAAATGTGATCGGTGCTCCAAAAACATGTCACTCACTGACACTTATGATTGTTGCCTCTGGTGTCTGGGTGCCTACCATGACCCGGAGGAATGCTCTCTGTGCAAAAAAATGTCCACCAAGGCCACCCAGAGCCGCCAGCAAAAGCAAGAGGGCATCTTCTACAGGGTGGACTCGACCCCGGTTTCACAGTCTTTCAAGTGAGGCCTTACCAGCGACTTGTACAGTGGCATTAGTACCTCTTCCTTTCTGCTGGTAATTCCTCTCTGTATGCAACCCAGCATTCTTATGACTTTTGCCACTGCCTTGTTATACTGTTTGGCCAGCTTGAGATCCTCAGAAACAATCATGCCGAGGTCCTTCTCCTGGTCCGTGCACACCAACCTCTCGCCCCCTATCACACACAATTCCCTTGGATTTTGCTTCCCAAGTGCATGACACTGCACTTCTTCACATTCAATTTTAACTGCCAAGCATTAGACCATTCTTCCAGCTTTTGTAGATCTCTCCTCATGTTATCCACGCCTCACTCTGTTGCAAATTTTCATGTCATCTACAAAAGGACAGACTTTTCCATTCAGTCCTTCAGCAATATCACTCACAAATACATTGAACAGTGCAAGTCCCAGAACCGAACCCTGGGAAACATTGCTAATTACCTTCCTTTCATCCAAGTGAGTTCCATTTACCATCACCTTCTGTTGTCTGTCAGCCAACCAATTTTGGATCCAGTTCCACCACCTTGGGACCCATCCCCAAGCCATTGAATTTATTGATAAACCTCCTATGACAAACAGTATCAAAGGTTTTGCTGAAATCTAGGTAGATCACACCCATCGTATGTCCTTGATCTAGTTCTCTGGTCACCCAGTCAAAGAGTTCAATCATATTTGTTTGGCAAGATCATCCTTTGGTAAAACCATGTTGCCTCGGATCATGCAATCTGTCGGTTTCGAGAGTCTACTATTCGCTTTTCAGGAGCACCTCTATTACTTTTCTCGCCATTGAGATAAGGCTTACTGGCCTGTAGTTTGTCACTTCTTCTCTATTACCTGCTGAGGCTAACCATGCAGCATTGATATTGGATGCTACACAGTTAGCCTCGGCACCTATAAGATAGGCAAGGGTTTTCCTCGCCTATCTTATAGGCACCGTGCGCTAATCATACAGCTTCCAATATTGGTGCTGCATGCTTAGCACCAGTCCCTGCCTCTGCTCTGCACCTAAATTCCCCTGACAAGCCCCAATGCTAGCCAGCATAGGGGACTTAGTCAGGGATAGTCAACGGTATGTGCCGTCAAATATCCGGTTAGCAGTTATTTACACGGATATCTGGCTGTTAACCGTGTAAACGCCTTTTGAATATGAGGCCCTTGGTTACCAAGCCAGTGCTCTAAATACCAAGCTACTCCTCCACTCCTTATCTGATGCATTTTTTTTGTGGATATCCCAAAACCCAGATTGGCTAGGGGGACCTCCAGGACCGGCTTAAGAAACACTGACCTAGATGGTAGAGTTGGCTGGCAAATATTATGTATAGCTCTTCCATACAGCTACATCTTGCCATCAATAATATCCATTTCTAGCAGCCAGAGAAACACTTTTTCACATGGAAACACCCACAGTATAAACTTTGCTACTGCTTGGATTATGTCCTCACAAAGCAAATGCTCTGAAATATATTCTTAATAGATGAGACATGCATGCACCTGAGTACTCCACAGACCAATTTCTCCTTGAAGCCATATGCCAATTTTAAGTTTCTATACTACTCCATTGTATTGTTCCCTGGTACTCTAAAAAAGCTTTATATCAAAAAGCTGAAATCTATGGTTGCTCATGATCAATTAGGAATAACAACTGCTTAAGTTTTAGGACCAGCCCATCTATCAGACAAAGAACCAATAACTGACTGGCTAGTTGGGTTTTCTTGTTTAGAAGGGAGAGGAGGGAGGGAGGGGTAGGAGGATTCCGGACTGGCTAGTGAGGAATTTTGTAAGGATGGGAAGGGGGGATGGTATTTGGCCACCCAACTGGCTAGCCAAGATGCTTGCCTTGGCCGGGTAGTGCACCTTTCCCGTGGAACAGTTCCTAATGGGGATCAGGAGCTATCCAGGGGGATTGATGTTGAAGGGGGGGGAAGGCACTTTGTTTGTTACTATTTCACCAACAATATAGTCGGATAAGGGGGGATGATCAGCACTGGGGAAGCAATAGAAAAACCCAATCGGCCCCAAAGCAGAGTCGGCTGCAGCCATGATGGGGCCCGAATTGGCAGCCATTGCACAACAAGGTTTCGCATGATACCTGCTGGCAATTGGCATGCCTACTCCCCTTCCTATCCCCCCCCCCCCCCACAAGTCTACGATGGAAAATGCAGATATCGCATAAAAGTGCTGTGATATCTGCATTTCCACTGCGATAGCTGCTACCACTGGGCATTATTTCCGTGTTAGCCCATGGTAGCAACTAACGCAGTTTAATAAACAAAATTGTGCACCAAACGCTTAAATATTATGAAGAAATGACATACCCAGTGTTGAGATAATTATAACAGCTACACAGCTGAGATGGACAGGTCATACTGTCTATATGCTTGAACATTGGTTCCAAATGCGATAGGAAGTGAAATGTGCCATAGGTGAACAGCAGCTGTGATATAAGGATACTTTTATTAACAACGTTCACTTACCACATATTTAGCAGTCAAATTAGTGCACAGTAAATGCATTCATAGTGCGCTATTGGGGGCATAACATACATGCGCCTAATGAAACCTATGAAACTATCATTATGTGCACTCATGCTAGCAGCACTATGCTCTCCACATCCACACTCCATCCCTAACCCGGCCACTTCACCCTAGCATGTAATGGCTGATTGCCGTGCTTTTTAGCCGCCGTAGCTGGCATGCATGCACATTAGCATTCTTGGTTGCCAGTTACCATTTGCTAAAATGTGCATTAACTGGCTAGCGGGCTTTAGTAAAAGGGCCCTAAAGTTCATTTACAAAAAGAGATAAGCTCTGCCTCTTTTGTGGAGACTCATGTTTATTTATTTATGCCAGTTTGATTATATGCCTTATTGAAACAGCTAAGGAAAGTTACAATATAAAAATCTAATAAAAATGGTTGCAATATAAAATAGAATAAAATACAATTAAAAATCATTCATATTATAAAATCTGTAAAATACAGCATCCATTGCATTACCTCCCATCCACTCCATAGCTCCTTTATTCTTTTTTTCAAAGTAGCCAAATCTTCCAGTGCCTTAACTTCTAATGTTGGTGCTTAATATAATACCAAAATGAAAACATTCTCCTATTCTTATCAGCCTTTCCTCATATCCCTATGGCGTCTTCCTACCTATTTGCAAAGAATCCTGGAGAGAATTTATTAAAAAAACCCACTGGTCAACACAATTTTTGTCACAGACCTGCTCTGACCTGTTTCATATGTAATTTTTACCATTGTTTACAAATATGGTATCAGAATTTTTCTGTCAACCATACTTCAGGAGATATCATCTAGTAAAGGGTGTACATTACTGTAAATTAGCCGTTACAGTTTTGTTTCAGTAAACAAAGGTTGAATACGAAAAATTCCATCATAATTATTATTGTATGTTGTCAGCCACAACCAAAAATGCTGAGTCATGTCGTTATAATATAATTAATTAACCGGGCCCCTTGCCCTACTGGTCCGGCTGATACAAGCAGAAAATGCTGAGTTATGTATTGGTATGCTTTCTGTCGCCGTCAGCGACTGTGGTTTGTATTGTTTGAAAAAAACAGAATCTGAATGGATGTGAGTTTGCAATAATCTATTTCATAAACAGCAGTTGGTTAATAAATATTATGGTTATCGCTTGTAGTTGTTTAACAATGCCTCAAAAGTGTGTTAATCGTCTGGATTCATTTTGCTACATTTGCGGTCAGGTTACTTTTAAGAAGCAGAGAAGACGTTTTACTCCGCTTGTTAAGACATGTTATAAGCTGTACTTTGGATGTCAAGTCGGTGACGAGGACAAAAATTGGGCGCCTCACGTCTGCTGTATAACCTGTGTCAGGCTCTTAACAGCAGGGGCGGCCCAAGGGGGGTGCGGGGCCATGTGCGGAGACTTGGTGCGGGGCCTCATTTGCATAATAGGCCTCATTTGCATAAATATTTGCATAATGTTACCATACACTAACTTTTAGTAAACATGCCTCTTCATGAGTGTATGGATAAAGAAAGACAAAGATTTCTACATTGCTATAATCCAGTGCCAACCGCCAAGCACATTAGGAACTACTACAAACACTGCCCATTTAGAACCCATAGCAAACCCACCGTATCCTAACAGCACTACCAGGACTCATAAAGCACCATACCCTACCTATCAAAAGGCAACACTGCAAATATTAAACCAATACATTTCAGAGAATAACAATACATGACCTACTGGGGAAAGAGAACAAGTGACAATGTCAAATAGGAATTACATAAACAGAATACCTCAGCTCAGTTACACATGCAGAACATAGACCATCACCAAACAAGGAATCACAATTTAAAAACAGGAAGACAATAATTAAACTGGGAACCCTAAAAGCCAAACTTGGAATGTACAACAACAATGTAGAAATAAAATTATAAATTAATTTCCTCTTGTACTAAACAAAGCACAGACATTAATGATGCACATTTCCCAGAGCTGACATATTCCAGTTAATAAATTCAAAATAAAGAGATATCTTTGTACCTTTTGTGCATTTTTTTTTCAGCTGCAATTGTTCCAGCCACTTTCTTCTGGTTTATTTGTGTCTTCTGCTATCTCTCCATCGTCTGCTGTCCATTTGTCCTTTCTTCTCTTCTAGTTTTTTTTCCATTCTCTCTCTACATCTGCTTTAACATAATAATCTTTCTCCTTTTGCTCTTTCCTCATTCCTGTTTCATCCACTCAAATTTTACCCCTCCATCCTCAATCCCCACTTAGTCTCCCAATACCCGGCCAATTGTACATTTTTCTTCCCTCCCACACAAAATATTTTTCCCCTCTCCATTTCACTCTCCCAGCCCCATCCCCTTCTAATCTCCCCCAACATCAGCTCCCTTTTAGTTCCAGCCCCACCCAGTATCCGCTCCCTTCTAGTCCCCACATCAGCCCATTTCCAGTCCTGGCCCCCCCATCAGTCCATTTCCAGTCCTAGCTCCCCATCCATTTCCAGTCCTATCCGAGTCCCTTCATCAGCTCATTTCCAATACCAGCCTCCCATCAGCCCATTTCTAGTCCTTTCCTAGCCCCACCATCAGCCCATGTTAAATCCTAGCTCCCCTCCACTCAGCCCATTTCTAATCCAAGCCCCCCATGAGCCTACTTCCAGTTCTAGCCCCTCCATGAGTCCATGTCCAAACCACCCCCCACCGCAGTCCATTTACTCTCTTATCTCCCCCCTCTACCCAATTCCCAGTCCTAGCCTAGCCCCTCCATCAGCCCATTTCCTGTCCGCGATCCCTCCCCTAAAAGCCCATTCCAAGCCCCCCTTCCCATCAGCTATTTGCAGTTCAAGCCCCCTTCCACTCAGCCCATTTCCATTCCAAGTCCCCCTCCCCATCAGCTATTTGCAGTTCAAGCCCCCCACTTCCCCTCAGCCCATTTCCATTCCAAGCCCCGTCCCCATCAGCTATTTGCAGTTCAAGCCCCACACTTCACCTCAGCCCATTTCCAGTCCAATCCCCGTCACCATCAGCTATTTGCAGTTCAAGCCCCCGGCCGCGCAGCCCAGTTCCAGTCCTAGCAACCCCCCCCAACCCATTACCAGTCCTAGCCCCCCATAGCCCACTCCCAGTCCTAATCCCACCAGCCCATTTCCAGTCCTAATCCCCCATCACCCAATTTTTAGTTTAAGCCCCCCCCCATAGCCCATTACCAGTCCTAACCTCCCCATCAGTCCACTCCAAGTTCTAATCCCACTAGCCCATTTCCATTCCTAATCCATCACCCAATTTTTAGTTTAAGCCCCCCATAACCCATTACCAGTCCTAACCCCCCATCAACCCACTTCCAGTCCTAATCCCACCAGCCCATTTCCAGTCCTAATCCCCCATCACCCAATTTTTAGTTTAAGCCCCCCCATAGCCCATTACCAGTCCTAACCTCCCCATCAGCCCACTCCCAGTCCTAATCCCACCAGCCCATTTCCAGTCCTAATCCTCCATCACCCAATTTTTAGTTTAAGCCCCCCATAGCCCATTACCAGTCCTAACCCCCCATCAACCCACTTCCAG
Source organism: Ichthyophis bannanicus (assembly GCA_033557465.1). Classification (NCBI taxonomy): domain Eukaryota; kingdom Metazoa; phylum Chordata; class Amphibia; order Gymnophiona; family Ichthyophiidae; genus Ichthyophis; species Ichthyophis bannanicus. The sequence continues at coordinate 420,259,887 of CM066031.1, read as the reverse complement.
TCCTAATCCCACCAGCCCATTTCCAGTCCTAATCCCCCATCACCCAATTTTTAGTTTAAGCCCCCGCATAGCCCATCACCACTCCTAACCCCCCCAGCGCCCATCACCACTCCTAACCCCCCCCCAGCGCCCATCACCCATCACCACTCCTAACCCCCCCAGCCCAGCCCAGCCCAGGGAAAATTTAAAATAAAAAAAGCTGTCTGCTGCCGCTTCCGGGGCCGCCGCGGCAGAATCGAGTGTGCTGCGGGGCCCCCCCTGTGCCCGGCAGAGCCTGCCCTCCCCTGTATCAGCTCTCTCTTTCCAGCGGCAGTCACACGCACCGGCTTTCAGAGCGCGAAGGGACTAGTTTCCCTTTCGCGGCTCTGTTAAGCCCACGGGGGCTGATGGGAGTTCCCATCAGCCCCCGCGGGCTTAACAGAGCAGCGAGGGAGAAACTCTCCCCTCGCGCTCTGAAAGCCGGCGCTTGTGACTGCCGCTGGAAAGAGAGAGCTGATACAGGGGAGGGCAGGCTCTGCCGGGCACAGGGGGGGCCCCGCGGCACACTCGATTCTGCCGCGGCGGCCCCGGAAGCGGCAGCAGACAGCTTTTTTTAAATTTTTTTAAAATTTTACTTTTGGATCAGAATGTTTTTTGCGCGGGGCCCTCTGCAAAAAACATTCTCACTCAATGGACGGGCCGGCCCTGCCCAACAGGTTGGGTAAAGGGTGTTCGATATATGAATTTTGCTGTTCCAATGATCTGGAGGGAACCAAGAGATCACTTGACAGATTGCTACTTTTGCCTTACAAACATTGCAGGCATTACTTCAAAATCAAAACACACTGTAAATTACCCAAATTTACCATCTGCCATGAGGCTTGAGCCTCACTGTCAAGAATTGTTGGTGCCAAAACCTCCAGAAATTCTTACAGTGAATGAGGATGAAGAAGAAGAAGAACCAATGAATGCTGATGATGTTGACGATGATGGCGAGGCTGTAATGCAGGATCCAAGCTTTGAGGCATCTGGTTCCTCTTCTGAACCATATTTACTGGACCAAGGCAATTTGAATGATATCGTCAGAGATTTGAATCTTTCAAAGCGACAAGCAGAACTGTTATGGTCATGACTGAAAGGCTGGAATCTTCTTCAGAAAGAAACCAAAGTGTACACTTTTAGAAATAGGCATACCGAGTTTGTGGATTACTTTGCCTTTGAAGATGGAATTGCTTTTTGTTGTGAAGTTAAATCCTTGATGGAAACACTTTGTCCAGATTATAGAACAGAGGATTGGCGACTATTTATTGATTCTACTAAATATAGCCTAAAAGCTGTGCTTATCCACAACGAAAATATTTTACCATCAGTTCGAGTAGCTCATGCCGCCAATATGAAAGAAACTTACAGCAGTATGCATCTCCTGCTAACAAATATCAAATATGAAGAACACAAGTGGAATATTTGTGGTGATTTAAAAGTAATTGCCCTCTTGCTTGGACAACAGCTTGGTTGGACAAAGTATTGTTGCTTTCTGTGTGAGTGGGACAGCAGGGACAGGAAAAATCATTACATCCAGAAGCAGTGACCAAAGAGAAGATCACTAGTCCCAGGCCAGAAAAATGTTGCATATGACCCATTTGTGGAGCCAAATAAAGTATATCTAGTAGCAGCAGTTTAAGTTTAAATTTAAAACACAGAAGAGAACTTTCTGGTTACATTTTATACCCAGCAGAGAGCTTGTAGTTTTAATTTAATAGTCACTCAGGGCCTAGTATTAGCAAAGTACTTTTAGTTTAAATTTAAAGCACAGAAGAGAGCTTTCTGGTTAAATTTGGAACCCAGCAGAGAGCTGTAGTTTAAATTTAATAGTCACTCAGGGCCTAGCATCAGCAAAGTACTTTTAGTTTAAATTTAAAACACAGAAGAGTGCTTTCTGGTTAAATTTAGAACCCAGCAGAGAGCTTGTAGTTTAAATTTCATAATAGGTTAGAGCCTAGCAGCAGCAAAGAGCTATAATTTAAATCAAATAAGAATATAGCTTACCTCAGCAGCACAGGACAGGGTACTGTGTAGCAGCCCTCTTTTAATAAGTGTTATTTCCCTCCCTCCCTCCCCACACCCACTCACCCCTGGGATAATCATAGCTTTATAGGTACATACACATCTTAAAAGACAGGAGGTGCTCTCAGGTGAAGCTCGTTACCCAAATCAGTCATACACTGAGATTAATTAAGCTTCAGGTGAACAAGGTATATTAAACATATTAGGTACGGTTTTATTGGTATAAATATCCATAGCAACCCTTAGTAAGTAAAGAACTTAAAGATCTAAACAAAATCTTAAAACTAAGATGCAGACAGCAGTCCAGCAGCGAGATGGGACCTTTCCAGTCTTTTGCATTGAGTGTCACATGTATGATTTTCTCCTAGTTGGTGAGAGGTCTTACGTATGCACTAGGTGCAAGGAGCTCTTTGCTCTCAGGGAACAAGTCCGTTCTCTAGAGGCTAGAGTAGCAGACTTGGAAAACATAAGAAAGACAGAGAGGTACATAGACGAGACCTACAGGGATATAGTCCTGAAGTTCCACCTTCAGTCTGGCAGCATCCCTGTTGCCATGGAGGAGAGAGGTCACGTGACAGGAGAGCATCACCCTGGTGTGGCAGGAAGTGATCCTGTAACTAGGACCTGTCCTCCAGGTGATGTAAAACCCTCTCGCACCGAGAGTTTCTCCAGGGCCATGTGCCCATGAGGGAAGGGTTAGGACAGCCATTATAGTTGGTGATTCAATCATTAGGCATGTAGATAGCTGGGTGGCTGGTGGACGTGAGGATCGCCTGGTAACATGCCTGCCTGGTGCGAAGGTAGCGGACCTCACGCGCCACCTAGATAAGGTCTTAGATAGTGTTGGGGAGGAGTCTGCAGTCTTGGTACATGTCGGTACCAATGACATAGGAAAATGTGGTAGGGAGGTTCTGAAGGCTAAATTTAGGCTTTTAGGTAGGAAGTTGAAATCCAGAACTTCCAGGGTAGTGTTCTCCGAAATGCTTCCCATTCCATGTGCAGGACCCAAAAGGCAGGCAGAGCTCCGGAGAATCAATGCGTGGATGAGACAATGGTGCAGAGATGTGGGTTTGGGATTTGTTAGGAACTGGGGAACATTATGGGGAAAGGAGGGGCTCTTCAGAAGGGATGGGCTTCACCTTAACCAGGATGGAACCAGGCTGCTGGCATTAACCTTTAAAAAGGAGATAGAGTAGCTTTTAAACTAGTTAATAGGGGAAAGCCGAAAGTCGCCCAAGAGCGGATGGTTTGGAAGAATGTATCCTTGAAGGATACTACCAAAAGCAGAGAGGTTCCAAAAAAGAGTAAAGTAGCCCAAATGCCCTCGAGTATGGAGCAGACAGAGCTTAAAGATCCCAAATTACCCATGTCTACCAATAGCCAAATTAATATGAATAAAATACAGTCTCTAAAATGCTTGTATGGAAATGCTAGAAGTCTAAAAAATAAGATGGGATAGTTAGAATATAAAGCACTAAATGAGAGGTTAGATATGATTGGAATATCAGAGACATGGTGGAAGGAGGACAACCAGTGGGATACTGTGATACCTGGGTACAAACTATATCGTAATGATAGAGCTGATCAAATTGGTGGAGGGGTTGCGCTCTATGTTAGAGAGGGCATTGAGTCAGAAAGGATTAAAGTTTTGCAGGAAACAATATTTGCTGTAGAATCTCTATGGATTGAAATTCCATGTAAAAAGGGGAAGGCGATGGCAGTGGGGGTGTACTATCGACCGCTTGGCCAGAATGAACAAATGGATGATGAAATGCTCAAAGAAATAAAGGAAGCTAACAAGAGTTACAGAGCAGTAATAATAATGGGTGATTTCAATTACCCCGGTATCGACTGGGTCAGTGTCACAGCAGGACATGCTAGGGAGATAAAGTTCCTAGATGACATAAATGACTGCTTCTTGGAGCAACTGGTTCATGAACCGACCAGAGGGAAAGCCATATTAGACCTAGTCCTTAGTGGAACACCAGATCTAGTGCAAGAGATAAGGGTGTTGGGGCCACTTGGCAATAGTGATCATAGCATGATCACCTTTGATTAAATTAGTGGAGGAGGGATAGTAAGGAAATCCACAGTACTACCTTTTAACTTTCAAAAGGGAGACTATGATAAAATGAGGAAAATAGTTAAGAAAAAACTAAAAGGAGCAGTTGCAAAGGTTAAAGACTTACATCAAGCTTGGGTGTTGTTGAAAAATACTATCTTGGAAGCCCAGACCAGCTGTATTCCAAGCTTTAAGAAAAGTGGAAGGAAGTCCAAAAAACTGCCAGCATGGTTTAAAGGTGAGGTCAGAGAGGCTGTTGTTGCCAAAAAAAGCATCTTTCAGGAAATGGAAAAAAGAGCCAAACGACGAAACCTGGAAACCGCACAAGCACTGGCAAGTCAAATGCAAGGCATTGATAAAGCAGGCAAAGGGAGAATTTGAGAAGAAGCTTGCTGCAGAAGCAAAAACGCGAAATGCAGATTTTTTTCAAGTACGTTCATAGCAAAAAACCTCTGAGAGAGTCAGTTGGTCCATTAGATGATAGAGGAGTTAAAGGGGCACTAAGAGGCGACAAGGCGATAGCAGAGAGACTGAATGAATTCTTTGCTTCGGTCTTTACTGAGGAAAATGTAGGGATGTTACCCATGACTGAAGAGGTATTTAAAGGTGCGGAAGAATTGAAGGAAATATTGATACATCTGGAAGATGTATTACAACTATCAGATAAACTGAAGAGTAGCAAATCACCTGGGCTGGATGGTATACATCCAAGGGTGTTGAAAGAACTGAAATATGAGATTGCAGACCTGCTATTAGTAATCTGTGAACTATCATTAAAATCATCTCTAATAACTGAAGATTGGAGGATCGCCAATGTAACACCAAATTTTAAAAAGGGTTCCAGGGGTGATCTGGGAAACTACAGACCGGTGAGTCTCACGTCAGTACCGGGAAAAATGGTAGAAACCATCATAAAGAATAAAATTACTCAGCATGTAGATAGTCATGGCCTAATGGGAGACAGCCAACATGGCTTTAGACAAGGAAGATCTTGTCTTACTAATCTTCTGAAAGTGTGAATAAACAGGTGGACAAAGGTGAGTCGGTTGATATAGTGTATCTGGACTTTCAGAAAGCCTTTGACAAGGTCCCTCATCAGAGACTTTTGGCAAAACTAAAGAGTCATAGGAGGCAGTGTACTACTGTGGATTAAGAACTGGTTAAAATATAGAAAGCAGAGGGTTGGGCTAAATGGTCAATTTTCCCAATGGAGAAAGGTGAATAGTGGTGTACCCCAGGGATCTGTGCTGGGTCCGCTGCTTTTTGACATATTCATAAATGACCTGGAAAGTGGAATAACGAGTGAGGTTATCAAATTTGCAGATGACGCAAAACTATTTAAAGTTGTTAAAACCCAAGAGGATTCTGGAAAATTGCAAGAGGATCTTGATAAATTGGAAGACTGGGCATCAAAATGGCAGATGAAATTTAATGTGGGCAAGTACAAAGTTATGCACCTAGGGAAGAACAACCCAAACTATGGTTACACGATGCAAGATTCCACATTAGGAACCATAGTCCAGGAAAAAGACTTAGGTGTCGTCGTGGATAACATGCTAAAACCCTCGGCCCAGTGTGCAGCGGCAGCCAAGAGAGCAAATAGAATGCTAGGTATCATAAGGAAAGTAATGGAAAATAAAACAAAAGATATTATAATGCCTCTATATCGTTCCATGGTGAGACCGCACCTTGAATATTGTGTGCAATTTTGGTCGCCGTATCTTAAAAAAGATATAGCGTTATTAGAAAAGGTTCAGAGAAGAGCCACCAAAATGGTAAAGGGGATGGAAGGATACTCCTATGAAGAAAGGCTAAAAAGGTTAGGGCTCTTTAACCTGGAAAAGAGACGGCTGAGGGGAGATATGATAGAAGTCTATAAATTAATGAATGGAGTGGAACGGGTAAATGTAGATCGATTGTTTATGTTATATAGAAAGACTAGGGGACATGCAATGAAGCTACAGGGTAAACTATTTAAGACTAATAAAAGAAAATATTTTTTCACTCAACATGTAATCAAACTCTGGAATTTGTAACCGGAGGATGTAGTAAAGGCTGTTAGTGTAGTTGGGTTTAAAAAAGGTTTGGACAAGTTCCTGGAGGAAAGGTCAGTAGTATAATGGGTACACTACTCGTCAAACTGATTGACTGGTGAGATAAGCTGATTGACAGGTGAGACTGGAGTGGAGGAGTGGCCTAGTGGTTGGGGCAAGGTACTTCAGGCCGGAAGGTCGGGGGTTCAAATCCCACTAGAGGACAGAAACCTTGGGCCGGAAGGACTGGGGTTTCTAGTCCCACAGGTGCTCCTTGTGGTCTTGGGCAAGCCACTTAACCCTCCATTGCCCATGTTCCCTGTAAAATAGTTATCTCCAAGTTATAATGCCCTGTTCAATGTAATTTCAGTTTGTTCAATGTAAACCGCACTGATGCAGAATAGTGCGGTATATTAGAGAATGTAAATAAAAATAAATAAATAAATAAATAAGGATGACAGTAGCCAATCAGCGTTCACTTCCAGTGTATGTCCCGCCTTAGGCCATGCCCCCTCCCATAAAAGTGAATGGTGATCTAGCCCCGCCCACTCCCACCCCAGGCGTGGCCACAGCCCCCACCTTGACACACCCCCACCCTGCCCCAAGGATGACATCATCCAATCAGCACCACTTCCGGGTTTGTGCCACACCCACGCCCCTCCCCACAATGTTGGCATTAGCCAATCAGCACCCACTTCCGGGTTTGTGCCACACCCACAGCCTCCCACCCTCAACCACGCCCCTGCCTACATCACCGGAAATGACGTTACCGGAAGCCGGATGTCATCAGAAATGGACTGTCGCTTTTTGCTGACATCACCAGAAACAGGGTCTCATCAGAAATGGACTGTCGCTTTTTGCTGACATCACCAGAAACAGGGTGTCATCAGAAAAGGGCTGTGGAAAGCAGAGTGACTGACTCCGGAAATGTGTTTTGCTTCTGGTTAATGTTTACATCTGCAAAAAGCGGGAACCCTGGAAAACAAAACAAAAAAAATGCTTTCTCTCTCCCACTGCTCTAGTTCTTTTTTCTCACAAAAACTGATTCTTAGCACAGGGGTATACAGGCTTTTCACAGAGGCACAGACAGGGTAGAAGCTTTTCTTTACAAATGTTAAACCTCAAATAACACATCTTTTGTTAGAGAAACCAGTGCTGTCCATGTGATAGAATTTTGCTTTTAAGACCACATGGTTAGAGAGAAGTATTCTGGCAAACACAGTGTAGTTCAGACTGAAATACAGAGAGAGAGAGAGAGAGCTGAGTTCAAATCACACTTCTACTAATACAGCTATTTTTTGGAGAGAGAGAGCTGTGTTCAAATCCCACTACTGCAGCTATTTTTTAGTGGCTTTGAAAAAACCAATACAGACAAGTCTGAACATTCCTCTCTAGGGTGTGGTAACACGTGATTGGTTGAAACAAGAGGCCTGTTCTGAGCATGCTCCAGGTGTTCTGAGCATGCTCCTGGTGTAAGGCTGTGTGTCCTGTGTAGGTGAACATTTTAACACAGAGATTCAAAAAGAAAATGTCTCTTTTTGGAACACCAAGCAGAATTTCCAGCAGGGCACACAACATTAATTACTTTCTTAAGGATCGTGATGCCGCAGCAGAGGGGTACCCACTGATTGAAAATCCATTTGATCTACAGGAGAGTCCTGCAGAGCCTGAACAAGAAATAGCAGAGATTGTAGATTTACCAGATGGTCAGATATTATTTGATTCTCAAGAATCCTGCGATTCTGACACCGAAATTGACTTAACAACTGACAACACAATGGATCCAGAGGATATAGAATTATATTACGCTGCTGTAGACGTAGAAACAAACTGTTTATTGGAAGAACTAGGATCAGCAGAGGTAAGAGAAGGTTTTTTTTTTATTTAGAAAAGTGTTATAGAAGAGGTGGTTCACAATTTCACACTGACATTGTTTTTTGTAGGGAAGTAACGAATCTCCGCTCCTACAAGAGCTAGAGGACATACAGGCAACCAATCTACGCTGTTTGTGCTTTCTCTGAACATATCAAAGAGAGACATTTGATGTCATAGCCAGCCAAAAGGACTACACAAAACCTGATGAAATAAACACATTTAAATCTGTTATACAAGCAACGGTGTGCTGTATTATCAAGATATGCTGGCAGGACATTATGCATAGAGACTGTGCAGCTTGTGTAATACATGCTCCAGGACAAAGACATCACGATTGCCTGAGGTGAGGACACAAGGAAATACAACAGGAAATCCATAAAACTTGTAACAGGTTGTGTCTAGGACCTATTGTAAATGTTGCCATGATTGTTGGTCATAAAATGAAAGCAATTGCCCTAGTTTATGAAAATTTGAATTTTTTGTTTGAACTCATCAGAGATTTTAATACCAGTAGAAATCCAGGACCAACTGCTCAATATTTTGCTTAGATCTGTGGCAGACTGTGATATAGAGCTAGTGGAAGGTTTAATCTGTGACAGAAATTATAGATCATTCTTTAAACACCAAGTTCTGTAAAAATTGACTTTTTATGAAAATGTATGTATTTCCAGAATCTATTAGCCGAACATACAGATAAACAAAAATTATATGTAGGCCTTTATATTTTTTTAAAAACTTGTAATGCTCAAATGAATCATTTCACAAGATGAAAACATTTTATTTGAAATAAAACATTTTGAACCTACAGCTTTGTGTGGTGTGTTTTAGGATGGCCTAGTTAAATAAAACATTTTGAACCTACAGCTTTGTGTGGTGTGTTTTAGGATTGCCTAGTTAAATAAAACATTTTGAACCTACAGCTTTGTGTGGTGTGTTTTAGGATGGCCTAGTTAAATAAAACATTTTGAACCTACAGCTTTGTGTGGTGTGTTTTAGGATTGCCTAGTTAATTAAACCTACAATGGGTTGTCTGTGAAAATGGGACCTTGTGATTTATCTAGGTGTGAAGAGCAGAGCTCTATTGTAGAACTAAAATCCACTCAAGGCATCTGGGAATGGGGGAATGTGTATTAGTCACATAGGTCCACATACACAATATATAGCATCTATTACAATGTACTGTCTGCGAAAAAAAAAGGCTGTGTGAATTTTTATTTGCAGACTCACATTCAGAAATTCGTAAGAACAGCATATTATAAATTGTTAAAACATTTGAAGCCTTTTTTAGCATTTCAAACCTTGGTACTTTTTCCATTTATCTACTGTAATAGTCTTCTATTAGGTATGCCAGCAGAGTCACCCAGTCTATAATACGTGGTGGTCAACCAAGGATACTTTATTAAAACCTGAGAGCCCTCAGGTTTTAATAAAGTATCCTTGGTTGACCACCACGTATTATAGACTGGGTGACGTTCATCTAACGTGGTGAAGTGCTCCCTCGTTGGACCTGCCAGCAGAGTCACTCCATCCATTACAATCAGTCCAAAATTTTGCTGCGCGTCTTATAACAAGGTGTAATCGATCTGTTGATATTACATAGCAATTGTATGTTTTGCACTGGTTACCTATAAAATATCGTATCCAGTATAAGGTGCTAATGTTTGCTTTCAAATGCATTTACCATCTGGCTTTAGTTAGCCTTTCTTCTCTATTACGATTGTACTGTCCCCGAAGGTCTTTACTGTCACAGGATGCTAGGATGAGGAGAGAGCTTTTGTGGGGACTTGGTGTACGGTGGAGATGAATTTAGCCATTGCAAAAGGGTATGTGGTTATTGAAATCTATGAAATCTGGCATTTCGAGCAAAAATCTGATAATCTCTTTTCCAAATACATCAAAATGCACCTCCGTCAAAAACAAGAGGCTTCTGGCTACCCTCGATGGTGAGTCTGCAAATAAAAAGAAGTATCCAACAATATTCCAAGATCACAAATCTCCGACTTAATTGTCAAAGAATTCTGTCGTTGATTATCTATAACAGGCATGCCCAACTTCGAACAGGTCGTGATCTACTTTTTCCAGCCAAAAGTGCCGGTGATCTACCACCATGAAAATTAAGTTTCAAATTAGTTTCAAATTAAATTTTAACCCAATAAAGTTGGAGGATACCCCCCCTTTTTTTCGCCACCTTTCAGAGCATGTGTGATCTGTATATTTTCTTTGGTCTCTATATACAACAGCCATTGAATAGAGGGGGATGATTATCTCTTTGTCTGCCGGCGATAGTTATCTGGTGGAATGAGTGCCACAGTCTTGGGTTCTAAAAACATTAATCTGAACATAGCCATACATACAGATGCAAGGGTTATATATTGGAAAGGGTCTAAACACCTTGTTAGAATTTCTGAGATGTCACCCTGCTCTACAAACACTTCTTTCTCTTGTCATTTTCATGATTTCAGCTTGGTAGAGAACACAGGCTTGCCGCAAAATAGATACATCCTGCTGGCAGTAATAAGCCAACTCTTTTTGCAAATTAAAAGTTTTATGCTGATTGTCCTTGTACCATTGTAAAAATTCCTCTTTTTCTTCAGGCAACATGTTACCCACACCGTAATGTTCAACACCCGGCATGGGGTCCACATAATTTTGATTTTCCAGAGTATTAAAAAAGTGCGGAAAGTACCCCTTGCTGCCTGTAAAACCCATGGCTTGTGGAAGTTTGTTAAGTTTCATAGGCAGGAAATTTAGAGAGTCTATAAAACGGATAGTCAAAGGTTCAACAGTAATTTGTAAAAGTTTAGCACCTTGAACCAGCAGCCCTGTGTTCATCTTTTCCTTAAGCAGTTGTTTAAGAACAAAATACCCGTCATAACCTTTGGAATTATGGGCTATGAAGGTGTAGCCTTTAAATGTTTTGTCACAAAAAATCTGTATAAAGGCAGAAATACATTCGAGACCCTTGAATTCCCAGTTTCTTTCATCATTTAAGTCTGTCACATATATGTAATTAGGGACATGCCAGCCTGTTTCTTGCATACATTCACAATCATAAAAAATATACTTTTCAGATGTTTCAGTTTTACCAATGTTGTTGTTGTTGTTAAGTGCCGTCGAGTCGGAGTCGACTCATGGCGACCCTCTGGATAGCTATCCTAAATTGTGTTCGGTCTTCAGTCAGGCGGCTCATTGTTGACAGACTGGTACCCGTAGCTGCTGTTATTGTATCAATCCATCTCATTGCTGGCCTTCCTCTTTTGCGTTGACCTTCTATCTTGCCAAGCATGATGTCTTTCTCTAATGATCTCTCTCTTCGCATGATGTGTCCGAAGTATGAAAGTCGAAGTCTTGTCATCTGAGCTTCTAAAGAAAGCTTAGGTTTGATCTCCTCTAGTACCGACTGGTTTGTTCTTCGGGCAGTCCATGGTATACACAGTATTCGCCGCCAGCACCATAATTCAAAGGCATCAATTTTCTTCCTGTCTGTCTTTTTCACTGTCCAGCTTTCACATCCATATGATGTTATTGAAAATACCATGGCTTGAACAAGTCGAATCTTTGTATGGAGAGAGACATCTCTGCTCTTGAGAATCTTATCTAGGTCTTTCATAGCCATTCTGCCAAGAGCAATGCGTCGTCTGATTTCTTGACTGCTTGTTGCTTCTTTATTGATAGTTGATCCAAGTAGGTTAAAGTTGTTCACGATTTCAATTTCTTCTCCTTCAACGATGAACCTGTTGATTATGCCAGTTGTCATGATCTTTGTCTTCTTTACATTAAGGTGCAGGCCCATTTTGAGACTATGTTCTTTGATTGTGAGAAGCAAATGTTTCAGATCATCTTCACTTTCAGCCAGTAATGTGGTATCATCAGCATAGCGAAGGTTGTTGATGAGTCTTCCACCAATCTTCACACCTCTGTGGTCTTCATACAGTCCTGCTTCTCTGATGATTTGTTCTGCATATAAATTAAACAGGTAGGGGGAAAGTATGCAGCCTTGTCTTACACCTTTTCTTATTTTAAACCATTCTGTTTCTCCTTGTTCCGTTCGAACTGTTGCTTCTTGATCAATGTACAGATTGCGCAAGAGAACGATCAGGTGTTCTGGTATACCCATGCTTCTTAACGTGGCCCAGAGTTTCTCATGGTTTACACAGTCAAAAGCCTTGCTATAGTCGATAAAGCACAAATAGATATCCTTTTGGTATTCTTTAGTCTTTTCAAGGATCCATCTCACATCCGCAATGATGTCTCTCGTTCCTCGTCCTTTCCTGAACCCTGCTTGCACTTCAGGTAGTTCTTGTTCTAGGTATGGCTGTAGTCTCTTTTGAATAATCTTCAGTAGAATCTTGCTGGCATGTGGGATCAGAGCGATTGTGCGATAATTTCCACAGTCAGTTGGATCACCTTTCTTTAGTATTGGTATAAACACAGATCTTTTCCAGTCAGTTGGCCATGATGTTGTCTTCCATATTTCTTGGCAGAGCCTTGTAAGTACGGTAACAGCTGCATCAGATTGCTGCAATACTTCTATGGGAATGCCATCAATGCCTGGTGCTTTGTTCTTTGATAAGGCTTTCAATGCTGCTTCAACTTCTTCTTTCATCACCAATGGTTCCTGATCATAAGGTATAGGTTGAAACGGCTGTTGGTCCACTTGATCTTTATCATATAAAAACTCTGTATATTCCTTCCACAGAGCTCCGGAAGAGTTATGGAATGACGTCAAGAAGGTTGTGCTGGAAGAAAGCGAGAAGTCTCTACAAAAGGTGAAAAAGCAAAAACGGCCAAAATGGATGACGGAAGAAACTCTGAAAATTGCCCAGAAACGCAGAGAAGCTAAAGCCAAAGGAGAAAGAAAGACAATCTCAGAACTCAACAGAGATTTCCAACGTGCAGCAAGACAGGACAAGGAAAAGTACTACAATGACACTTGCAAGGAAATAGAAGCAGAAACTATTAGAGGAAGAACAAGATCGGCTTTCCTAAAGCTGCGAGAGCTAAAGAAAAAGTTCCAGCCTCGAATTGGAATGTTACAAGATGCTCAAGGTTCTATGTTGAATGATGCTGAGAAGATCAAGAAAAGGTGGAAGGAATATACAGTTTTACCAGTAAGGGTCATAAAACATAAGTGGACGCCATCCACGGTTAGGGGTTCACGACATAGTTTACAATGCAGGCCCTTTCACTTATGTTTCTTGTCCACATAAGATTCACATTTCTGGCACAGTATCTTAGATAAACACGCCACTTCTTTTTTCAGAGCCAAATACGTGTGTCTATCTAAACACTCTTTAGAACGACAAAAGAGTTTGCAATTAGGGCATCTCTGTTGTACACCAACATTATTCGCACACGTTAGTGTCAAACAAAGACGGCACCACAATGTGCAATTATGATCGTGGCTGTACGGTTTCTGACAGTAACTACAGAAGTTGCGCTCCCCATAGAATTTTTTGACATCGGTTATACCATAGAAATGGTCATCGTGTAGCAACAAGGACACAGTCTTAGGGAACACAGGTCTGTCTGATGTCTTAAAACAAACCCATGAATTTGTGTAAAGCACAACGTGTATGTTTATCTTTAAATGCTATTCAAATATTGCTACATCATCGAGCATGACTTTTCTATGTACCGGCCACCCCAATTCATTATGTAGTTTTTTTAGCACCTTCTAACAATTCGACATCTGTCATTTTTACCTGTGACATGAGGGCTGTGAGGCTACCTGCAAAACACAGGTTATTATCAGTGTTAGTCAAGTCTATCAAATACATCCTTTTCTTATGAATAATATGGCTAAATGGTATAGTCTTTAAGACCCTACGAGCTCCTCCACCCTGATTTCTTTTGACAAGTACAACAACACGGAATATATCACAAACCTGGATTTCTCTGTGACTCTGAAGGAGTTTAGTGATCTGATTTAAGAAATCGTCAGTGTCTAATGCTTCTGGGTTTAACTTTCCAGAATACAAGGAATTGTGAAAAAGAGATGAGTGTAGATGCACCTGTACATAATCACCGGGTGAAACCCTGCTGCTAACCTCATCCAGAATATGTTGAATACCTTGCTGAATGGCGAATTGAGCCTCAGATAATGATGTTACCCTGTCTAAATTAATAAACCGAAATTCCTCTGAATAAATTACACCATTAAACTTGTCCAATTTACGATCCCACCTTTTCACAAACTGAACATAGCTAACTGGTTCTGATTCTTCAGCGAGGCCTAATGCAAGATTATTTGCTCTGTCCTCTGAAACACTGTGATCAGAGACACGGCTTTCACCATGCTCGCCGTATTCTGTACCGGCGTGTGTAGATTCACCGTCAGAAAAACTTTCGCTGTGTGATCTTTTCCTGTTAGACTTCACTTCCATAGGCGCTGGTTTTCTAACATTTCCTCGATCTGAAAAAGAAAACGTAGGGGCTAATACTTTATTCTTTTACAGCGGCCTTAAAATCTAGGTGCTGGATAAAACCGGAATACTCACTATTCTGCTTGTCTTTTGGTATGGAACTGTTTGCTCTTCTGTACCAGCGTGTATAGATTTACCGTCAGAAAAACTTTCGCTGTGTGATCTTTTCCTGTTAGACTTCTCTCCCATAGTTTCTGATTTTCTAACATTTTCTCGATCTGAAAAAGAAAACGTAGCGGCTAATACTTTTTTCTTTTACAGTGGAATTAAAATCTAGGTGCTGGATAAAACCGGAATACTCACTATTCTGCTTGTCTTTTGGCTTTCTGTAAGGTGCCGTCTGTTGATTAGGCTGGTCACCTTGTTTTGTAGCAGCTTCTTGGTCTTTAATATTTAAAAAAAAACAACATAAGACACATTATAAAAGAGAATAGCTGTTGGAAAATTAAAAAAACATATGACATACCTTTTAACTTTCTTTGCTGTCTTCTTTTTGTAAGAGAGAGTTTATTTGTACCCCGCGATTTCTGCTCCTATTTTTAAAGACAATCTTGAGAGACAGAAACATTACATAGCCAATATTTTTAAAAAGTAAGACTCATATCTACTCACCATGTCTGAAGAAGAGTTGCAGATGTTACAAGCTATAGAGACTATGTGGTCTTTTCTGGCAGCTGAAATGTACTGCGCCTTTTTAAATGAAATTCTTTGATGGGGTTTACAGCCCCCCATACTCTTTAACTGAAACATCTCTGGATCTCATAATCTTATCATACGACCTGGCTAATTCACACTGCCTTTTTTTTTCACAGACAGTACATTGTAATAGATGCTATATATTGTGTATGTGGACCTATGTGGCTAATACACATTCCCCCATTCCCAGACGCCTTAAGTGGATTTTAGTTCTACAATAGAGCTCTGCTCTTCACACCTAGATAAATCACAAGGTCCCATTTTTACAGACAACCCATTGTAGGTTTAATTAACTAGGCAATCCTAAAACATGCCACACAAAGCTGTAGGTTCAAAATGTTTTAATTCAAATAAAATGTTTTCATCTTGTGAAATGATTCATTTGAGCATTACAAGTTTTTTAAAAAATATAAAGGCATACATATAATTTTTGTTCATCTGTATGTTCAGCTAATAGATTCTGGAAATACATACATTTTCTTAAAAAGTCAATTTTTACAGAACTTGGTGTTTTTTAAAGAACCATCTATAATCTCTGTCACAGATTAAACCTTCCACTAGCTCCATATCACAGTCTGCCACAGATCTAAGAAAATATTGAGCAGTTGTCCTGGATTTCTACTGGTATTAAAATCTCTGATGAGTTCAAACAAAAAATTCAAATTTTCATAAACTAGGGCAATTGCTTTCATTTTATGACCAACAATCATGGCAACATTTACAATAGGTCCTAGACACATCCTGTTACAAGTTTTATGGATTTTCTGTTGTATTTCCTTGTGTCCCCACCTCAGGCAATCATGATGTCTTTGCCCTGGAGCATGTATTACACAAGCTGCACAGTCTCTATGCATAACGTCCTGCCAGCATTTCTTGATAATACAGCACACCATTGTTTGTATAACAGATTTAAATGTGTTTATTTCATCAGGTTTTGTGTAGTCCTTTTGGCTGGCTATGACATCAAATGTCTCTCTTTGATATGTTCAGAGAAAGCACAAACAGCGTTGATTGGTTGCCTGTATGTCCTCTAGCTCTTGTAGGAGTGGAGATTCGTTACTTCCCTACAAAAAACAATGTCAGTGTGAAATTGTGAACCACCTCTTCTATAACATTTTTCTAAATTTAAAAAAACCCTTCTCTTACCTCTGCTGATCCTAGTTCTTCCAATAAACAGTTTCCACATCTACAGCGGTGTAATATAATTCTATATCCTCTGGATCCATTGTTTGTCAGTTGTTAAGTCAATTTCAGTGTCAGAATCGCAGGGTTCTTGAGAATCAAATAATATCTGACCATCTGGTAAATCTACAATCTCTGCTATTTCTTGTTCAGGCTCTGCAGGACTCTCCTGTAGTTCAAATGGATTTTCAATCGGTGGGTACCCCTCTGCTGCGGCATCACGATCCTTAAGAAAGTAATTAATGTTGTGTGCCCTGCTGGAAATTCTGCTTGGTGTTCCAAAAAGAGACATTTTCTTTTTGAATCTCTGTGTTAAAATGTTCACCTACACAGGACACACAGCCTTACACCAGGAGCATACCCAGAACACCTGGAGCATGCTCAGAACAGGCCTCTTGTTTCAACCAATCACGTGTTACCACATCCTAGAGAGGAATGTTCAGACTTGTCTCTCTGTATTGGTTTTTTCAAAGCCACTAAAAAATAGCTGCAGTAGTGGGATTTGAACACAGCTCTCTCTCTCCAAAAAATAGCTGTATTAGTAGAAGTGTGATTTGAACTCAGCTGTCTCTCTCTCTCACTGTATTTCAGTCTGAACTACACTGTGTTTGCCAGAATACTTCTCTCTAACCATGTGGTCTTAAAAGCAAAATTCTATCACATGGACAGCACTGGTTTCTCTAACAAAAGATGTGTTAATTGAGGTTTAACATTTGTAAAGAAAAGCTTCTACCCTGTCTGTGCCTCTGTGAAAAGCCTGTATACCCCTGTGCTACAGGGCCGGATTTACCTATACGCCACCTACGCCGTGGCGTAGGGCCCACAGCTGACAAGGGCCCACAAAAATAGCCTTTTTAAAATTAAATTTAAAAAAAAACGCTGGCTGCCGCCGCGACAGCATGGACTGTTCCCGCGGGGCCCCCTCTGCTGCCGCGGCAGTATGGATTGTCCCGCGGGGCTCCCTATGCCCGGCTGAATCCCCTCCCTGCCTCCCTCCCTGCCGGCTTTGAGAGGCGCGAAGGGAGAGTGTCTCCCTCGTGTCTCTGTTAAGCCCGCAGGGGCTGATGGGAAATTTCCTATCAGCCCCTGCGGGCTTAACAGAGACGCGAGGGAGACACTCTCCCTTCACGCCTCTCAAAGCCGGCAGGGAGAGAGGGGATTCAGCCGGGCATAGGGAGCCCTGCGGGACAATCCATGCTTCCGCGGCAGCAGAGGGGGCCCCGCGGTAACAGTCCATGCTGCCGCGGCGGCAGCCAGCGTTTTCTTTTTAAATTAAATTTTACTTTAGGCCGATGGGGGGGGGGGGGTAGGACTGGTAATGGGCTATTGGGGGGGGGGCTGGGACTGGAAATGGGCTGGGGGGGTTAAGGCTGGAGGTGGACTGATGGGGTTAGGACTGGTAATGGGCTGTGGGCTGTTGGGGGGGTTTAGAAATGGGAATGGGCGGGGGGTAGGACTGGTAATGTGCTATTGGGGGGGCTGGGACTGGAAATGGGCTGGGGGGGTTAAGGCTAGAGGTGGGCTGATGGGGTTAGGACTGGTAATGGGCTGTGGGCTGTTGGGGGGTTAGAACTGGTAATCGGCTAGGGGAGGGGGTTAAGACTGGTAATGGGCTGTGGGCTGATGGGGGCTGTCTGGTAATGGGCTATGGGGAGGCTAGGACTGGAAATGGGCTGGGGGGGTTAAGACTGGAGGTGGGCTGATGGGGTTAGGACTGGTAATGGGCTGTGGGCTGTTGGGGGGTTAGAACTGGTAATGGGCTATGGGGGGGTTAGGACTGATAATGGGCTATGGGGGGGGCTGGGACAGGAAATGGGCTGATGGGGAGGGGTTAGGACTTGAGGTGGGCTGATGGGGTTAGGACTGGTAATGGGCTGTGGGCTGATGGGGGGGGGTTAGGACTGGCAATGGGCTATGGGGGGCTGACTGGAAATGGGTTGAGGGGTTAGGACTGGAAGTTGGCTGATGGGGGGTTAGGACTGGTAATGGGTAATAGGGGGGCTTAAACTGAAAATGGGGTGATGGGGGGTTAGGACTGTAAGTGGGTTGATGGGGGGGCTAGGAATGGTATTGGGTTGGGGGGTTGCTAGGACTGGAAATGGGCTGATGGGTGGCTAGGACTGGAAATGGGCTGATGCAGGAACTAGAAGGGAATGGATGCTGGGTGAGGCTGGAACTAGAAGGGAGCTGATGTTGGGGGAGGATTAGAATGGGATGGGGCTGGAAGAGTAAAATGGAGAAGGGAAAAATATTTTGTGTGGGAGGGATAAAAATCTACAATTGGCCGGGTATTGGGAGAGTAAGTGGGGATTGAGGATGGAGGGGTAAAATTTGAGTGGATGAAATAGGAATGAGGAAAGAGCAAAAGGAGAAAGATTAGTATGTTAAAGCAGATGTAGAGAGAGAATGGAAAAAAAACTAGAAGAGAGAAGAAAGGACAAATGGACAGCAGACGATGGAGAGTTAGCAGAAGACACGAAGAAACCAGAAGAAAGTGGCTGGAGCAATTGCAGCTGAAAAAAATGCACAAAAGGTAGAAAAATATCTCTTTATTTTGAATTTATTAATTGGAATATGTCAGCTCTGGTAAATGTGCATCATTAACGTCTGCGCTTTGTTTAGTACAAGAGCAAATTAATGTATAGTTTTATTTCTACAGTGTTGTACATTCCAAGTTTGGCTTTTGGGATTCCCAGTTTAATTATTGTCTTCCTGTTTCTAAATTGTGATTCCTTGTTTGGTGACGGTCTGTGTTGTGCATGTGTAACTGAGCTGAGGTGTTCTGTTTATATAATTCCTATTTGACAGTGCCACTTGTTCTCTTTCCCCAGTAGGTCATGTATTGTTGTTCTCTGAAATGTATTGGTTTAATATTTGCAGTGTTGCCTTTTGATTGGTAGAGTATGGTGCTTTGTGAGTCCTGGTAGTGCTGTTAGGATACGGCGGGTTTGCTATGGGTTCTAAATGTAAACCAGAAATACATGATTCCCCAACACTATATCACCAATAATACCTCTTAAAAAATATTTTACCCATGGACTCCCAAGTCAACTATAACCCCAGACTCTAATACCAATTTTTTTGTCGGATTATTCACCATGAGAAGAAACTTTTCTCCTCCTGAAGTGAACCCTCCTTTTTACTCAAAATGAAAACGGCTGTTCCTCAGCCAAGCCGACAAAATCAGCACTTGCTGGTGTCAGCAAAAACTCTCTAACTAAAACTGCTCAAAGAGTCAATTTGATCTCCAACGGCCCTCAGGCTAAAATAACAGTGGTACAGCTTCAAAAGTCTTCTTTTCCCAAGCAGAAACAATTTAGAAGACTTAGCTGATATGGAGCAGATACCACTTCACTCCATCCGTCACAGTCCCCGAAATTTCCGCTCTTATCTTTAAAAATTCGGAGACACTTGTGATAATCCAACAGATAATCTGCTCCACTCCAAAGAATGAGGATCAGGCTACACCGAAGGTGTTTCAAGCCGTCTGGTCTTCCACAGCTCTTCCTCAGGCATTGTGAACCCCGTAAGAATCACACCGCTTAAATCAGGTGATGCAATGACATCAAAGTTCAAAGGTCCACCACACAACAACTTTATTAAACCCCTAAGTGCAGCCCCCACCAGTCAATGTCAGCATTCATTCCATTCTGTATGATTGACTGCAAACGGAAAATCCACTGCTGTTCTTTAAAGTGCAAGCGAGCACTTGTGGGATGTGTGATTTCTGTGATCTAGCGCTTCAAGGAGAGGTTTGGGAAGATCTTAGTACAGGGTTCGTTCACCATTCTGTAGCGCATTCCACTTGCAAGTCAGATTTTGTGGTGTATATTTTACTTTGCCCCTGTGGCCTTAAATATGTGGGTCACACTATTAGACCGATTAAAAACCGCTTATTGGAACATCGATCGCGGATTAATAAGCGACAAGAGGGGGCCCCGGGTGTTTTACACTGTCAACAACTGAACCACTGTTTTAATGATTTGCGGTGGAGAGTATTGGAAGTAGTGACTCCAGTCCTTCGAGGGGGTGACCGTTTGGCTCGCTTGCACTTTAAAGAACAGCAGTGGATTTTCCGTTTGCAGTCAATCATACCGAATGGAATGAATGCTGACATTGACTGGTGGGGGCTGCACTTAGGGGTTTAATAAAGTTGTTGTGTGGTGGACCTTTGAACTTTGACGTCATTGCATCACCTGATTTAAGCGGTGTGATTCTTACGGGGTTCACAATGCCTGAGGAAGAGCTGTGGAAGACCAGACGGCTTGAAACACCTTCGGTGTAGCCTGAACCTCGTTCTTTGGAGTGGAGCAGATTATCTGTTGGATTATCACAAGTGTCTCCGAATTTTTAAAGATAAGAGCGGAAATTTCGGGGACTGTGACGGATGGAGTGAAGTGGTATCTGCTCCATATCAGCTAAGTCTTCTAAATTGTTTCTGCTTGGGAAAAGAAGACTTTTGAAGCTGTACCACTGTTATTTTAGCCTGAGGGCCGTTGGAGATCAAATTGACTCTTTGAGCAGTTTTAGATAGAGAGTTTTTGCTGACACCAGCAAGTGCTGATTTTGTCGGCTTGGCTGAGGAACAGCCGTTTTCATTTTGAGTAAAAAGGAGGGTTCACTTCAGGAGGAGAAAAGTTTCTTCTCATGGTGAATAATCCGACAAAAAAATTGGTATTAGAGTCTGGGGTTATAGTTGACTTGGGAGTCCATGGGTAAAATATTTTTTAAGAGGTATTATTGGTGATATAGTGTTGGGGAATCATGTATTTCTGGTTTACATTGGGTTGATTTCCAGGGGTGTAGTAAGTAGGATGGGTTCTAAATAGGCAGTGTTTGTAGTAGTTCCTAATGTGTCTGGCAGTTGGCACTGGATTATAGTAATGTAGAAATCTTTTAGTCTTTCTTTATCCATACACTCATTAAGAGGCACGTTTACTAAAAGTTAGTATATGGTAACATTATGCAAATATTTATGCAAATGAGGCCCCTTATGCAAATGAGGCCCCGCACCCCCCTTGGGCCGCCCCTGCTGGGGGCCCACAATTTTTGTTGGCATAGGGCCTCACTCAAGGTAAATCCGGCCCTGCTGTGCTAAGAATCAGTGGGAGAGAGAAAGCATTTTTTTTGTTTTCCAGGGTTCCTGCTTTTTGCAGATGTAAACATTAACCAGAAGCAAAACACATTTCCGGAGTCAGTCACTCTGCTTCCGCTGATGTCATCAGAAAAGCGACACAGCCCTTTTCTGATGACACCCTGTTTCTGGTGATGTCAGCAAAAAGCGACAGTCCATTTCTGATGAGACCCTGTTTCCGGTGATGTCAGCAAAAAGCGACAGTCCATTTCTGATGGCACCCGGTTTCCGGTGACGTCATTTCCGGTGATGTAGGCAGGGGCGTGGTTGAGGGTGGGAGGCTGTGGGTGTGGCACAAACCCAGAAGTGGGTGCTGATTGGCTAATGCCAACATTGTGGGCGGGGCGTGGGTGTGGCATAAACCTGGAAGTGGGCACGGATTGGATGATGTCATCCTTGGGGGCGGGGGTGGGGGCATGTCAAGGTGGGGGCTGTGGCCACGCCTGGGGGTGGGAGTGGTTGGGGCTAGATCACCATTCACTTCTATGGGAGGGGCGTGGCCTAAGGCGGGACATACACCGGAAGTGAACGCTGATTGGCTCCTGTCATCCTTATCTCACCTGTCAATCAGCTTATCTCACCTGTCAATCAGTTTGACGAGTAGTGTACCCATTATACTACTAAGGTCCATAAACCATTATTAAGAAGGGACCCAGGATATCAATGCTTGACCCAGTACAAGCATTGCGGAACCTGTGTCTTTTGGGAAAACTGTTAGGTACGTATGACCTAGATTGACCACTGTTGGAAACAGGATACTGAGCTTGATGGACCTTGGTCTGACCCAGTATGGCATATCTTATGTTCTTATGTACCTTCACTCCATATAAAGTTGGGTCTTATGAAGAACCTTGTAAAAGCCATGGATAGAAGTGAACTTGGATTTGCATATCTAAGAAAGACATTTCCACGAATCAGTGAGGCGAAGATCAAAGAAGGGATCTTTGTAGGACCTGATATTAGAAAACTGATGAAAGATGAAAACTTTGACGGTCAGTTGAATGAAACTGAAAGAGCTGCATGGGAGTCCTTTAAGACTGTTTGCCACGACTTCTTGGGAAATAACAAGGCAGACAACTACGCAGAATCAGTGGATACTCTACTGAAATCTTACCAGAAACTGGGATGTAACATGTCTTTGAAAATGCACTTCTTGCATTCACACCTGGATTTTTTTCCTGCAAATCTAGGAGCAGTCAGCGATGAACATGGGGAAAGGTTTCATCAGGACATTTCGGTAATGGAAAATAGGTGCCAGGCAAGTGGAGCTCCAGTATGCTTGCAGACTATTGTTGGACCATTAAGAGGGATGTTCTTGAGGCGCAATACAGCAGAAAATCATATACAACTACCTTTTAGGAGACATTACGTTACAATATACATCTATATACATCTAATGTAAATATGAGCAACATAGTCTAAATTTAAACTACATGTCACTCAAAAATGTTACGTGATGGAGAATTTCTAAGTACATATCCAAGTTCATAACCAAAAACAGCACTAGAATCAGCCATTTTCATTTCTTTGACAGAAAATCTTTTGAATTTTGTTTAACAGTGAAATTTATATTCCATACACTAACATGGCAGAGTACAATAAACACACACAATCATAGTAAAATAATAAAAAACAAAGAATTAAAAATATGGCATAAATCTTTAAATCCAAAAGACATTCAGATAGTAAACTTAACCCCAACTAAAAATGAAAAATACAAAACATGTTAAATTTAAGCACACAACAAAGGAAATGTCTGTTTAAAAAAATAAGCTTTCAATTTCCGTCTGAATAACAGCTCAGGGAGCTTACATAATTCCTCAGACAAGGAATTTCACAAGGCAGGAACAGACATTGAAAAAGGTCTGAAAAGAAACTTCTTTGAAACCTGGGACATCCAGCAAATTAGCATCCTGTGACAGTAAAGACCTTCGTGGGCAGTACAATCGTAATAGAGAAGAAAGGCTAACTGAAGCCAGATGGTAAATGCATTTGAAAGCAAACATTAGCACCTTATACTGGATACGATATTTTATAGGTAACCAGTGCAAAACATACAATTGCTATGTAATATCAACAGATCGATTACACCTTGTTATAAGATGCGCAGCAAAATTTTGGACTGATTGTAATGGATGGAGTGACTCTGCTGGCATACCTAATAGAAGACTATAACCGAGGCAGCTCGGACCCGGTGGTGCCCTGCTCCCCCCCCCCAACCTATACAGCCCCCCTCCCCCCAAACCATCCATACAAACTACACCGACACAGTTCTTGGGATCATATGGTCGCAGCTTTATTAACAATCATAATATTCCAAAACCGTTTCCTTGAAACATAAACTTCTTAATAATAACCACGAGCGGAACGAGCCCTCACCCGCCATATCACTAGCAAGGTGACTTCATTCCACTCCCGCCGCGGCTGTGCCAGCGGCAAACGCCATCCCCCCCTTTTACCTGGCCTCGCCATATTACTAGCATAGACCGGCCAGGGGTCATCCGGGTTGGGGGCAACCGCCCCGCCCCAATTCCAGTTTAAGGCTCCAGACCCTGGAAACCTCCGGGATCCCGCCACCCGGTGTAGGAGAAGTTCACGCCCCCTACGCCGCCCCCCCCCCCAAGACCAAGCTGCGACCATCTAGTCTCCCACTGAACGATACATTCCAAGGCCTCCTGCCAGTCATTGAGCAGCAAATCCATCCCTACCGGGGATAAGTGCAATCCGTCCTGCCGGTACAATCCAAAACAATTAACATCAACCCAGGAGTGCAAAATTTGATATCCCCCATGGCCACACACCCACTGCCCGATCTGCCGATTGATTTTCGCCAGACCACGAGACCATCGCCGCTGCTGCTGGCAGGCCGGCCTTGGAATGATGTCTGACCACAACAAAATAACGTCATGAAACATCCTCAGAACCTCAGCCAAGTCCCTCTTTAATGCTCGAATCAACTGTTTACAAGTCCATCTGACCAAGTCATTGCCTCCCACATGCAGTAAAATCACTGCCGGCTCTTTCCTCACTCGCTGATGGTGCCGAAGCAAAGGTAAAAGCTGCAGCCAACGCAGACCATGCTCACCCAGCCATAATACGGACACCACTGCCGGGTCAAGACCTAAATTACACCCCAGTGGCCGTTCAGCTGCTTGCAGTCCCGCCCAATGCACAAATGAATGTCCGATCATCCAACATCCATGCAGGCACCGCACAGCATCTGAAAGAGAAAACAGAATTAGCCATACAGACAGATCTTACTCCTCATAGCCACACATAACCCTTAAAGGCCTGCGATCTCTATCTGCCAATGCTCTGTATCTCTGCCTCTGAGAGCCCCACCGCCGCCGCACTGGTGGCCGCTCCAATACGAAATGAATGCAGCGCGAATCGCTGAGGGTCCATGCCTATGTACCGCAGGACCATTCTTAGCACAGCCACTACTTGGAAACGCGTCACCCCATGCAAATCCTTATGCACGAAAAACAGCCGACCCGCCACCGGGCGCTCCAAAAGGTAGTCCCTCAAAGCCGCTACAGGGAAAGTAGGCAGGGAAACAACTTCTTTCAAAACCACCCACAACCCCTTCCCCAACTGGTCCGTCTTCGATCTTACCAGCCGTATCTTCAGCTGCCCCTCCCCGACCAACACATGACTGCTCAACAAGCCACCACCACCTGTGGCCCGACCAGAGCTCGCCACCAACTCCCCCATCCGAAAAGCTCTGAAGAAAGCTAGACAAAACACTGCCTTAAAAAGTGTAGCCTCATAGCGTGATGAGGCTACACCGGGCAACGCCGCACAAAGCCTGACCAGCAGTTCATGCGTAACTGACAACCTCGAGTCCCGAGGCGACGGACAAGTTCGCTCCCAACCATGAAACAACTTCCAAGCCAGAAACCCAGGAACTGAGTAGCCCCATCCGGCTGCTCTAGCAAAGAAGGTGAAGCCAGCTAACTGACTCCGTACCGATGCCCTGGAAACCCCATTGCCTTTCGCCTGCACTATATAATGCCCCAGTAAGCTGTCCGTGGCCACACCTGGCTGCCATCCATGAGACTCCAGGAATTCCACCACTGTGTCAAAACCTCTCCGATACGCCGACCACGTCGCCGCCGACACAGAATTCCTCAACAACAGCACCATCTCCGCTGGCCAATCCGCCATAATTGCTCTGGAACCGTCAACCCTTCATCGTCCGCTTCTGGTGCCAAGGTCCGGAACAACTCCCACTTGGAACGAGAAAGGGCATCAGCAATTCTATTAGTGCACCCAGGAATATGCCTAGCCTTCACAAACACATTCAAACGCAAACAAGCCAAAACGATGTCCCTCATCAGTCCCGCCACTTGTGCACAACGCGGCGTATACCGATTAATCACAGCAACCACTGCCTCGTCGCACCACCAAACAACTCTCCGATTCCGTAGCCTGTCAGGCCACAACCACAACACAACTAACAATGGAAACAGCTCCAAGAACGTAATGTTACTAGTCAATGGCCATGCCATTGGCCAACTGGCCGCACACCAGTCCCCTCCGAAATAAATACCCAGCCCTGCGCTACCAGCCACATCTGTGTACAACTGTAAATCAGAGCTGGATATCTCTGCCTCCATCAGGACCGATATTCCATTAAAACCTTCCAGGAAATCGTCCCAAACCCGCAAGTCTGCCTTCATGACCTTGGACATTATGATGCGATGATGCGGCTTCCTTACTCCAGCTGTGGCCGCAGCTAATCGTCGCAGAAAAACACGTCCCATCGGTATGACTCTGCATGCAAAATTCAAGGAGCCAATCAATACCTGCAACTCCCGCAAAGAGAGCTTAGTGGACGACAACCTGTTAGCCACCAGTACTCGCAACCTCACCACCTTGTCCATTGGGAGGCGCGCCACCATTGCCACCGAATCGAGCTCCACCCCCAAAAAAGTAATACACGTGGCTGGGCCTTCTGTTTTACCAACAGCCAATGGAGGTCCACAAGCGCAAGCCATATCCACAAAACCCTCCAATAACTGCTGGCACTCCTCCGACTGCGCCGCCCCGACAAACAAAAAATCGTCCAGATAATGCACCACATTCCCACAGCCGACCCTCCGGACCAAATTCCAGTGCAAAAAGGAACTAAACATCTCAAAGTACGCACAAGACACCGAGCACCCCATAGGCATGCATTTATCAATGTAGAACTCATTGTCAAAGCAGAAGCCTAACAAATAAAAATCAGACGGATGCGCTGGCAGCAGCCGAAAAGCCGATTCAATCTCAACCTTCGCCATCCGAGCTCCCGGGCCGCACTGTTTCACCAAATGAACTGCCTCATCAAATGAAGCGTAACGCACCGCACACAACTCCTTAGGTATATGATCGTTCACTGAATCCCCTACTGGAAATGACAGGTTATGGATCAAGCGAAACTTCCCTAGCTCCTTCTTCGGCACTACCCCCAGCGGGGAAACCACCAAATCCGTGAAGGGCTGCTCAATAAAAGGACCTGCTATTCTGCCCAAGCTCAACTCCGCCGCCAACTTATCACGGACTACCGTTGCCAAACGCTGAACTGACGGAGAGTTGCGCACTGACCTACCCAACACAGTCCCCTGGACCGGAATACGGAAACCAACTTGAAACCCCCCTTCCAACACCGCCCTATCCCGCCCCAACGGATAACCTCTCAACCAGTCCCCTACAATCTCCCTACGAATCGGAGTGGGAGCCAACCCCAAAACATCCGCATTACTTGGGAGCCGGGGGGGGGGGGGGGAATGCCCGCACCGCACCGCCTTTCTTAAGATATTTACTTGCTGAATGCCTGCCCCCGCAGGCCGAACAGGCATGGTGGAGCTTACAGTCGGGGAATGGGCATGAGGACTTATTGAATCGCCAATAGATGTCCACAGCTCCCCCTTCCCCTGCTTTCTGTGGGGGGTAACCCCACCGCCCGAAAGGGCCGACCCATTCCCGACACGTTACCCGTCAGGACTCTCGCACCACCGCCCCCACCAGCACCCGCCCTTACCGACATTAGCCACAAATTGATATCCTGCGTACCCCAGGTCAAAAATTTACTCTCCTCCATCTTGTCCCTAAACTTTTCATCGTAATTCAACCAAGCGAACCCCTCATGCGTCTGCGCCGCCTCCAAAATGGAGTCCGCGTAAGCCAACAGCATTCCATAATCCTCCGGAGACTGATGACCCCAAACACTTGCCAACCTCAAAAAGCTCTGACCCAATTCACCACATTACGCGAGACTTTTCTTAACCGTCCCGCCTTCTCATCCTCCTTTCTCTTCCTCCTACTCTCACCCAAACGTTTCCTGCCCTCCAGCAATCTGAAAATGTCTATGTACCGCCTCTTCCAAATCTTATAACGTAAATTTCTGGGCACCCCTTCCCATAACTCCGCGAATGATACCAGCGTAGGCGTGCCTTTCCCACCGGAGGACCTAACTTGCGCCTGGCTAACCCCATGCCCTGAACGGGCGGTTCCAGATGAAGAGGATGAAGAGGAAGAAGCGGACAAAGAAGAAGACTCAGAACTATGGCGACGCCTGCGGGAATGCCTTCTCTTCTTTTTAGCCTTGCACCCCCCCATCCTGCACGCCCGTCCGCTCCGACCCGGCCCCACCATCCGCTTGAAACTCACCTGCTGCTGCTTCATCGTCAGCCTGTGTCTCCCTTGGCAGGCTCTCCGGTTCCTGGATCCTCGAGTCCGCCTGCTGCGTCACACCGTCATCCACCGAGCTGGCCTCGTGCCGCCGCGCGCCTCTTGATGCCGCTCCGGCCCCCCTACTCACTGCAGCACACTGAACACCCTACCTTGCCCCGCAGCCTGAGCCATTGCCATAGCCTGTGGAGACAAAAAAGGAAAGGAAGGGGGGGAGACAACCGGGGAAACGACCGGCTGCCACGCCGCCAACCACTCGGCCCTAGATGAGCCCTGCCCTCCACCCCGCCAATGATCCCATGCTGCAGACCCACCTGGTGTCCCCGCACCCGCTAAACCACCTGCCCAACCCATCTGAAAAGAAGGACCCTGACCAAAGCTATGGGCCCCGTGCCACGGCATGGCCCAACCTTCCACCCCCGACCCCCCGCCCCACCCCACCAGCCCCTGCCCACCCCAACCTTGCACCCCCCCCACCAATTCCCAGTACTTGCCTGAGATACACTGCCCCTCTCCCCCTCACCAGTAATGGCCTCATTAGAAACCACAGCTTCAGCAGCTCCCATCTCCAGCTCATGCGACTCGCTTCCCCCTACCGGCTGCCCTGCAACACACACCTCACCCCCCCTATGCCCCCGAAGAGAGGGTCCCCCTTTTCGCCTCCTGGCCGGGGCTGTCGTCCTCCCCCTTCCTGCCCTAGCCCCCTTGTTGCCTGCGGTGCCCCGGCCCCCAGCACCAAGAGCCACCCTAATCACCAACCCACCCCCGCAGCCCTCCTGGCTCCCCCCCTGGAGGCACTGCCTGCCCCCTCGCCTGCCCACAGCTGCACGCCCACCCCTGCCAGGCCCCCTGACTCCTGCCTGCCGCCCCCTCCGCATTGGCATTCTCACCCCTTTAGAAATCAAACACCTCAATGAAATACAACTGCAATAGAAATACTCACCCCACGAGGCCCAACGTTTTTCTTTTGTTTTTGTGTTTTGTTTTGTTTTTAATATTAACACTGCAAGCCAACACCTTTGGTGCAAGTTCACCAATATAAGCAAAATGCAGCTCCCAGACTTTAAGTAAATATGTAGCTGTATAAGATTTACATTAAGAAAAAGAAGGCAAAAGAGTTCCCTTACTTTCACTAGAAGAGGAAACATCAGACAAATGCTGAGTACAAAAGGAAAATTTCAATAGAAAATGATTGGAAAAGGGATCCTCTTAACTTCTGATAGATTTACTGTTTCACAAGTAATATTGCAAAACATCAATCCAAAATTCTACCTGCTTGATAAGTAGAAACATTCACTATCTGTGCAAAACCAGTGCCGATAACACTACTAAAAAAAGAATCAATAATCCTCTCAAATTCTATCTTTCCCATAGGTAAACTAAAATCACCTAAAATAATATTAGGCAAAACTGGAAGAGATCCCATTAGAAAAAAATCAGCCAGTGTGTCCTACCTGTTCTGAATGTGTCCCTCAGTTCTGCTAAACAGGTGAAAAGGAGCTAGCTGTGTTAAGTTCTAAAGGTCATATTGTCAGTGGACATTTACAGAATCATGGGCATAGTGCCATTAGTGGACAGTGGTGCACATGCACTACCAGATCACTCTCCTTGGTCACCTTGCTTGTAGTAGTTTCTATTGCAACTGCTTCTCTTGGTGCCTGCTGGTCTGGCAGCCTGGGATTAAAATGGCACCTCTGGGGGGGCGCTCGTGAGCCCGACCAGCATGGCAGCAATGCCTTAGAGCTCCTCAGCTGCTTCCTTCAGATACCGGATCTTTATGCTCCTAACGTTAGTTTTTCGGTCGGCAAATGCTCTGATTATGTAGAGCTAAACTTTCTACATAACATGCTGCCATCTGTTTGTTTGCCCTGCTGCTCAATCGCCCCAGGCTTCTGATCTCTGCCGTTCTGAGTTCCGTTGAGTGCACCTATGCAGTATGGCTGCTGTCTTCTGTGTCCTGCACTTGGCTACAACGAGCTCGCTGATGTAAAATTTTATGAGGCACGGAGTGAGAGTGATGCTTCAGCTACTTTGCCTTCTCTATTAGCCGAATGTAGATCTGCCTAAAATGTCAGAGCTGCAGCTGTGAGACTACGGATTGAAGGTGAGCGGGCACGGAGATCCCTCCCGGTGGATGTATTTTGGAGCCAGTACCTTTTTTTAAATTGTATTCCTTGTCCCTCGCGCTTGCTCTGTGTCTCCCTGAGGTGGCTACTTAACTATTCTCGCCCTGTTCGTACCTGTGAGAGGAGAGTTGGAACGCAGATGGGGCTACTGGTAGAGGCGGGAAAGCTGCGCTGGAACGCAAGCGGGTGCTGACGAAGACCGCGCTTCTGATGACGTGTGCTGCCTGAAGCTGTGAATCTCTTCAAAATGGCTGCCGGATCCTGGAACGCACAGCTGGAACGCAAAAGTTTCAACAAAATAGCTGCCGCACTTTACTGAGCCCAGCTGATTCTCCCGAGGTGGCTGCTGTTAACTGCAGAAGCTGAATCGGCGCGTCAAAATTCTGAGAGAGCTGTTCTTGATCCGGCTGGTCTCATCTCTCCTGCGATTAAGAGCTGCTGTTGGTGAAGGCTGCTGTCTGTGGCTGCTGGGTGAGGACTGCTATGAGCATGCGTCTATAGCTGTAGGGCTGCTTCTTTATCCTGGCGCACCCTCTGGTGTCTTTTGCCGGTATCGCAGGGTATTTGAAGTAATTTTTTTTTTTTTTTTTTTTTTTCTGCCAGTTTTTTCTGAATTCTGTGATGCTGCCTCCTCACTTCCACTTCGAGTTCTTTGGGAAATAATATGGTGGCGATTTGACACGGCTGCTGGAGGAGCGGAGGCTGTCTTATTTGCGGCTGTCCTTCTGAGATCATTGTAGGGTGAAGCCGTCCTGCCTTAACAGGAGCTGGCTGGCTGAGAGCTTCCTTCCCCTACTTCGCCGCTGCGACAGTTCAGTTACCTTTTTTCTTCTGTCATTACCCCACATCTCTCAGGGATTATACTGAAGAATGATCTCTTATTCTAGTGATGTCTAAGTGGTGGGATTGACGTCTTGGAGTCTTGTAGAAGAGCGACAATTTCTCCAGACCGCATGGTGTATATATAAAGTGCGATATCTTTTTGGATGACAACATTAGCCTTGTACAACGAATATGGTTACTGCAAAATCTTATGCAGCTTCCCTTTCCAAGTTTTCTAGATCTTCTGACTCTGTTACTGCTCAGCCCTCACCTGCTGCGGAGAACCCATCCGTTTCCAAAGCTAATGCCTCTGGCTCACAGTCCCCAGTTACAAAAGCAGATTTTTTGGAAATCTTAAAGGAGCTCAAGCTATTTCGTCAGGATTTCTCTAAGGCGGTGAGTGTTATCCGCTCTGATTTAAAGTCACTAGATGACAGGGTTACGCAGACTGAGATAAATATCGGGGAACAAATGGACTCGTCTCTGGCCCTTCAGACTAAAATCGTGAAATTAGAGCAACTGTCGAAGGACCTGAAAGAAAGGCAGGATGATCTTGAAAATCGGCAGCATCGGAACAACCTTCGAATATTTGGCCTTCAAGAACAACCGGGGGGGTCGGAGGACACGATGGCGCTAGTTCAAGATCTGTATGCCTTCTGTCTACCCAATGCTCCTAAGCCGGTTCGATTGGAAAGAGCTAATTGGTCTCTGGGGGCTCGTCGATCCTCTACCACCTAACCTAGAGCGATTATAATTTGCTTTTGCTACTTCTCTGATAAAGTGGCTCTAATGAGAAGTCTATGAGGTCGACGTTCAGTTGTCTTCAAAGGTCAGGAACTTCAAGTCTATCAAGACCTCTCTCAGTATACCCTAGAGCGTCGAAGGAGCTTCAAGCCCTTAACCTAGGCACTGCAGAAGCGAGAGATTCCATACAGATGGGGTTTCCCCTTTGCATTGCTATTTGATTGGAATAACTGTGCTCAAGAAATTTCTGATTTGTCAACAGCAGTTTCTCGATCTCATGCAGCATGGAGAGCGACCGTCGCGACAGAGAGGCACGCATGGAGAGTGGGAAATGTCACTACCAAAGAGGCGTAAGGTGCCTCGTTCCCGAAAATCTTCTAACTCTGACACAGACTCTAATCTGCAGAAGGAGATAGATACCACTGCTCCCACTTGATTATATTATGAATGTTCAGTGCGTGGTGGGAGTTTGTGTTTGGGATTGTTGTACCTTTGGGATGGTTATACCTTTGAAATCTGTTTTGAGGTGGAATGGTTGGTAAAGCCCTTAGTTGAGCATAGAGACAGCATGGAGGGCTTAGGGGTCTGCCGTTGGGGGGGTAGGTGATGGGGAGATGGCAGAGGGTTACGGGGGAGTGGTGGAAGACTGGGGGGTAGTTAGTATAGGGTTACTTTCTGTACTATGATAGCATGTTCAGGGATACTGTTTACTGCTTTCTTTTTCTTGATCCGATCTGTGGAGGGGGTGGAGTTGGGGAGACTCTTGTTTTCCTACACTTCTTCAAATGCCTTATTTGGTGACACGTGTAGTGTCATCGGCGTTAAGACGTTTATCTGTCAAGTATACTTCCTGCTGTTATAGGAATGTTAGGGGGCTGGATAGCAGGGGGTGGGGGTGGGGAGGGGGGCTGGGGGTTTGGGGGTGGGGGGAGGGGGGATGGGGGTTTGGGGGGTGGGGGGGAAGGGGGGGTGGAGCTCTGCTGACTGGAGCATTTGCTGGATTTCTTTCTATACCGAGAGTACCTTAGATGTTTTCTTATATAAGGGAGGAAGATATATTCAGGGTTTTGGGACAGGAAGGACTGTTGCTCGATTAATGGGGAAAGCGTGGATTAGGGTTCTGCCATGGATATTCGCTCATGACTGGCTTCTTTTCAGATTTGGGTATGGTTAAAGCTATTTCTTGGAATGTCCATGGCTTAAATAATCCCTGTAAGCGCAGAAGGGTGTTGGATCAATTGTGTAGAGAGA
Organism: Ichthyophis bannanicus; assembly: GCA_033557465.1. Classification (NCBI taxonomy): domain Eukaryota; kingdom Metazoa; phylum Chordata; class Amphibia; order Gymnophiona; family Ichthyophiidae; genus Ichthyophis; species Ichthyophis bannanicus. The sequence continues at coordinate 420,226,819 of CM066031.1, read as the reverse complement.
AAGCCGAGATTATATTTCTCCAAGAAACCCATTTTTCTCAGAGGGACCACTTTGACTCGGCTAAAAGTAAGTTTCCGCAAATATACTTAGCTAATTACTCAACCAAGAAACGGGGGGTTTCCATTCTGCTCTCCGCTGCTTGCCCCTTTCAGCTGGTTGATCAGGTTGTTGACCCGGAGGGTCATTTTCTGATACTGGTAGGTACAATTCATGGATTGACGCTCACTTTTGTAAATGTGTATCTTCCCCCAGCAGCCATGGGGAGCTCATTGATGGATCTTTCGAGGGCACTTCAGAACTTTAGTCAGGGACTGTTGATTGTGGGAGGCGACTTTAATTGTGTTTGCTCGGCATTGGACCGTTGAGGGACTCGGTTCTCAAGCACTTTCCAGGGGAAGGCATTGGGGGAGTGGGTTTTGCAATTTGACTTATGTGATGTTTGGAGGCATTTACATGCTTTGGAATGGGATTACACCTTTTATTCGCATGTGCACAAGGGCCACTCTTGCATTGACATGTGGGTTATGTCCAGATCGGGGATTTCTTGGCTGACTCAGGCGGATATTGGGACCATGGGTCCCTCTGATCATGCCATTATTTCTCTTGGTCTTACCTTGGGGGAGGCTGATTCTTCAGCTCGGACATGGTCTCTACCTAGGGGGTTGTTACTTAACCCGGAATTTGCGGATGAGATTCAGAAAGGATGGTTGGAATATCTACGGTTCAATGACTTCCCTGAAAATTCTAGAGCTCTATTGTGGGATGCAGGGAAAGCGGTGTTGTGGGGGCAGCTTATTTCTCTGTCAAGTGCATTTAAGAAATGGTTAGTGGTCAAACAGGAGGATTTGAGGAAAGAAATTGCGGAGCTGGAAAAAACTCACCCGAAGGGGGGTGGTAATCGCATGTGGAATCTACTGACTAGGCGTAGAGGGGAATTGGAGGCGTTGGAAGTTGACTGAGTGGCGTCGCTTTTCTTACGCACAAAACAAAGGTACTATGAGCAGGGAAATAAGGCAGGGAAGCTGCTGTTATGGCAATTAAAACGTCAGCGGCAACGTCATCGAGTTGATGCCATTAAATCTCCTCAGGGTCAAATTTTGTATCGGTCCCAGGACATTGCATCCTCGTTCGCTAAATTTTATAAGCAACTGTACACTAGTGAGATGTCGGCGACTCATCCGGACATCTCTGCGTGGTTGAAGGAGGCTTCTCTCCCTCAAATTCCAGTAGAAGACAGAGACCACCTAGACCATCCGTTTACATTAGAGGAGGTTCAGCAGGCGCTGAAGAATCTCAAGTCTGCTAAGGCGGCGGGACCAGATCTCTTGCCAGCAGAACTATATAAGACATTCCCGGACTTGTTTGCTCCAATTCTGCCTACAGTTTTTAATAAAATTCTCTTAATGAAGTCTCTTCCAGCTTCCTTTTATCAAGCAATTATTGCTGTAATTCCTAAACCTGATAAAGATACTCTGCAATGCTCTAATTATCGTCCGATTTCTCTACTGAATGTGGATTACAACATTTTTACAACGATATTGGCTAATCGCCTAGGGAAGCTCATCCCAGATATAGTTCACCCGAACCAAACGGGTTTCATCAAGAATAGTGTAGCGTCCCCTACGGGTTAGGCGGTTGCCTATATGTAGTGGGCGTACCTCTTTATGTCCTTTATCACCTGAATTCCCAATGCTGAGGCTTCTCAATAATGTAGTTGTGTGGTAAGAACCAAAACAGCCAAGGGTTTCAAAGGTAACAGGAATTTTATTTTCTACTTAACCATTGAACTTCTTTGTCAGCAGTTCAGATATAACCAGAACAAAAATGGGATACTTCTCCATTCAAAAAGGAAAAACAAACTGTACAGCACAGTCCAGGCATTAGCCGTTTCAAACAGCTTGTTTAAACGAAGCAATAAACCTTGCCTTCAGTCAAGATTACATTCTTAGGTCCCAGGCTTGGTATAGCACAAATCTGTATCACTCAGAGCTCTGCACAACACCTTGGCTTCTTGATTACAAGCTGCTAAACCTTTGTATCATTCCTTTTTAAAGACATTGGCATTCTTCACTTTCAAGTTGCAAATATTGGCTTTTAACTTCCAGCATTCATAGCCTTCTTTGAGCCTGTCTGACTAGCTCAACATTAGTGCTTCAATTAACCAAATTTCCAGCAGCTCATAAACTTTCTAAAGCTTCTGGCTTTTTCACTACTTTTAAAAACCCATACAGCTTTTACTTCTTCTGACTCACACAGTAAGAGCAATCCATTTCAACATCAGAACATACACTTTCTGAGAGGCATTCTTCTACTTCCATACTTTCCTCATTTGGTTCAATTTGCACCTGGCTGGCCTCAGCGTCTCTAACGGTAGGTTTCAACTGCTCCAACAATTTCAAAACCTGTTCCCATTGGGAATCCTCACTACGCTGAGTTGCAGGGGAAGGATATAGGAGATCTTTCTTTTTTAATAAACCTTTTAAAACTTGCAAGGGGCTCACCTTGTTCCCAGCAACCTGTCTCCTCTCAGGCTGTGCCACAGGTAGAACCTTCTCCACAGACTCTCTCACAGATTCCTGTTCCTTGCCTTCCACCAGCATTTCCCCCAGAATCAACTCTCCTGCGTTCCAAGCCAGCTGTACTCTTCCTACCAGCTAGGCTTCCTTCAGGGCTTGAGTTGTCTGAATGCTGCCTGCAATAAGGATCTCCTTTGAGGCTTCTGATAGAGCACTTTTCTCTTACACGTGTCCTCCTAATCTCCTTACTTCCTGTAGTTTCAAGAGATTCTCTGCTAGTGTCCAGCCTGCTAGGGAACGTCTCCTCCTCAGAGGATTTCCCTCCTGGACTCCACCCACGGACACAATCTCCTCCTGCTTTCCTTCTTCCTGGTCTCTCTCCTTTCACTCCTCCTTCTCCTTTCGCTTCCCCCTCTCTGGAAGATTCCCTCTGCTTATATGATTGGGGCTGCCCTATAGCCTCAGACTCCACCCCCAGCCTTCCCTCGTCACCTCCCCTGGTCACCATGGAGCTAGGGCGTGGCTCCCTCTCTACATCTCTGTGCACAGAGTTTTTTTCTTTGGTTAGAGATTTAACCCTTAAACTCCCTGAAGCTTTCTTCTGCCCAGAGGTAAAAGGCTGTTTTTTCACACTTTCTTTGGGCACTATACCTGTCTCGCCACCACAATAGATATGGGTTTGAGAACATCCGCAGAGTGCTTAATGTTTTACAGAGGTTGCAATTGACAGAGGGGTCGTATAGCATTTTATCACTAGATGCTGAGAAGGCCTTCGATAAGATAGAATGGCCCTATCTTCTGCAGGTTCTTCGGGAATTTGGTTTTGGGAGTTCATTTTGTACGTGGATCGCTTCCTTATACTCCGGCCCCCAAGCAGTGGTGTCTGTCAATGGTTCGGTTTCCTTGCCCTTTTTCTTGGGGAGAAGCACGAGACAAGGATGTCCTCTTTCTCCTTTACTGTTTGCACTTGCAATGGAACCGTTAGCAGCTCATGTCAGGTCTAGGGTGGAGGAAATAGGTATCCATCTAGGTTCTGAATGGCATTCTATTTCCTTATACGCAGATGATACATTGATTTTCTTGAATGAGCCTTCAAGGTCTTTACCTATTGTGCTACGTATCTTAGAACGCTTCTCTTTGGTTTCTGGTTTTACCATTAACCGGCAGAAATCCACCCTTCTTCGTTATATGTCCCGATCCTCCACTGTTGTCCAGGACAATATGGGTGATTTCCCGTTGGTAGACCATTTTAGGTACTTAGGTATTGTTATTCATCGGGACATATCGCGGCTGTATAGTTTGAATTATATCCCCCTTCTAAAATCGATCCAGGCGGATTTGGACTGTTCGAATCCTTGTTCGGTTACGTGGTTAGGTCGTATCAACACTTATAAGATGTTGATTTTACCGAAGCTACTTTTTATGTTTATGCAGTTACCTATTGCTCTTCCGAGCACGTTTTTTAAGACACTTTGGACGGCCTTATCACGCTTTATATGGATAAGGAAACGACCTTTGCTTAGCTGGCAGCTAATCACGCTTCCAAGAGGGTCTGGTGGGCTTGGCCTTTCTGATCCGGAACTATACTATTCCTGTATTTGTTTACGATCATTATTGTTGTGGAGAATTCATTCGGGGGCAAAATGGGCCTTGTTGGAAAAAGACTGGCTGCGCCCGATTCCGTTAGTAGCGGTACCCTTTCTTTATGATCCTGGGGAGGTCCGTCAGGTGAAGTCGGATGTGTTTATTGGCCCTTGTTGGGAGGCATGGAGGAGGGTTTGTAAGCAGGCGGGGGTACCTGCTTCCCAATCGCCCTTTACTGTTCTGGGAGTACTGGAGTTTATGCGACATATGATTAAGGGATCGAACCTAGATGTATTACTGGTGAGAGTATCTTCCTTGTATGTGGACTTGTGACCTGCATCTAAGCTCGGCTTGGAGGAGCGAATGGGTTACCCAATCTCTTTGTTTCAACATCTGCAAATTTCTCATTGCTTGGCTACCCACTTCTCGGTGGACGAACTATCTAGGAATCCTAGATGCTGGGAGCAGGATCTTTTTGTCTCTAGAAAACTTAAAGCGTTCATAGCTCGGTTGTATAGGCATATTGCAGCTGACACCTACGCCCTTCCTGCTTTGAAACTCCCTCAACAACGATGGGAGCCGACTTTGCCGGGGAAGGAGCAGGAGTTCTGGCTGGAAGTATATTCTTACTCGCATTCATGTTCCATATCGTTGGGGTTAATTCATACACAACTTCGGATTCTTTACCGTTTATCTATCACGCCGGCTGATCTTTTTCATTGGCGGCGAGCTGATGACCCACTCTGTTGGAGATTGTGTGGCCGACAGGGCACTTTTGATCATATGTGGTAGTTGTGTCCGCACATTCAGAGATACTGGCAGGGGGTAACGGGTTATATTGCTGGGAGACTGCAGGTTGCTCTCCCCTTTGATATGGAGTCTTGTCTATTGGGGGTTTTCCCTGAATTCCCTCATCAGCGTCCTCTACGGAGGTTGGTGCAAGCTCTCCTTTTAGTGGCCAGATCAGTGCTTGCTCATTTCTGGAAATGGAGTAGAGCGCCATCTCTTATAGAATGGCGTGCTAAATGCTGGGAAATATATAGGTTGGAAAAAATGACTGCTTCAATTCGGGGTCATTCTTTTCTAGAAGAGGATCTTTGGAGCTTAGTGTTTCAGGAGGCCACTTGAAGGTCTGAAGACCTGGTTTGCTTGGTGGTCTGCGATGTTTCCTTCCTTGGACTGGTTTGTCTCGCGGATCTGCTCTTCCTTTTTCCTTTTTCTCTTTCTCTTCTTCTTCTTCTCTTCTTCTTCTTCCTTCCTTCCTCATCTTGGGAGGAGTTGCTTGGTCGGCAGGGTTGGGTGGGGGGGTAGATGGGGGGTAGTTGGGGGGCAGGGGGAGGATGGGAGGGGAGGAACAGGGGGGGTGTTATAGGAGCAGAGTTTTGTATTTGCCTCTGTTTACTTCAGCAATGGTATGTGCCTTCTACTTCCAGCATTGTATTGCCCGGATGCAGACGGGATTCTAGTTTTACAGTTTAGGATGGTCTGGGAGATGTAGTGGTATGTCCTATATCTCACAGGGCTGCTTTAGTCTGCATTATTCTGATCTCTTCTGATATGTCCTGTTCTGTTCTGTAATGCATTAATGTGTAGGGCAGCACTTCTGTCTTTTTCTTTTTGTCTCCTTTTGACTCTCTACTATGTAGGTCCCATGTTCTGATGTGGGTTGTGAGGGAGGGGAGGTGCTTTAGCACAGGGAGGGTTCATTTCTGACGCATGTTGCCTTCTTTTGGTCTTGGTATATGTACTGACTGATTTACAGTGCTTGTTATTCTAACCTACTACTTACTTGCTGGTTGATCCTGTTGTAAATGAGTGGAGATTGTATTACATTGTTGTGGTTTGATGTGTTGAAATGTATGCTATTGAACTTTGCTTAATAAAATGTCTTACACAAAAAAAAAATGGCACCTCTGACCCTTAGCGGTATTCTTGTTGTACTACTACTAGGGGTCAAACTGCCAAGTAATCAAGCTGCTGATTGGGAAGGAGTAACTGGGGATTATTCCTGCTGCCTGCTAAATAACAGATTCCTGGTAAGAGCAAGGGTGAAATTTGAGGTTGAGGGTAGTCCAAGGTGGTTTGGAGAACTCACTGAAGAATGTTCAGAGTAATGGTTAGATCCAGGGTTCAGGGAATTTGTTGAAGGATGTTGATCTGTCCTGGGGAGCTTATCTGGAGGGTAGGATTATTAGAAACATGTTGGAGGAGGACCCAGGAATGTGGGATGGTTTGAAACATGTTGGAGGAGGCTTAAGGGCAGTAGTTGGATGTATTGCTACTGCACTGGCCCCATAGTACATTGCTGGTAATATAGTTGCATATGTATCAATAGGAGGCTACCGAGAAAAAGGCACTAACAAAATAGATCTCCAAACCATATACAAAATTGTCTGAGCATTAAACAGTGAAAAGAAAAGTGGTTCAGTTCACAAAGTGAAGTGCTCCATTTTAATCATTTTTATTATTTTCTTAAACTTAAAAGTGATACTTATCTAATGAAGATGCAGCAAATGTGGCTAGAAAATCCCCGAACAACGTGGCAAGGTCATCGCTGGTTTTTTGCTGCAAAATACTTCTGGTTTACATCTTGATGGAACATGTCTTGCACATCATCTTTTGTTGTATACCTTTTAGTTTGCCCTTGTAACATGGCTTATGTAGGACACACTACCTGCATGATCCGGACTTGTTTGGCAGAACATGCATCTTGTTTGCGGATGGCCATGATCTCAGCACCCATTGTGGAACATTGCCTGCAATGTCATCACTCTTTTGATCAATTACATTGGCGGGTTATTGATTTTATCCCGCCTGATCCACGTGGTGGTGATCGTATATCCAGACTCCAGTGGAGAGAACAGGAATGGATTTTTAAATTGGGTATTCTCTTTCCCTCAGGTTTGAATCTCAACATCGATTGGTCCAGCCTCCTTTAGGATAACCAATCCTGTAAGGGGTTTATTTATTTATTTATTTAGCTGTATTTATATCCCGCTTTTCACCGGGTCAAAGCGGGTTTCCCGGTCATGGGGGTTTCTCCCTTTTCTTGGGGATTGGCGGTTGACCCTATTACATCAGACGCCCGATCGTTTCAAAGGCGGTACCTCATTCTCTCTTTCTAATGCTGTCGATGCATTTTGTGGACTATTCCCATTGCATAACCTGAAGCAGAGTCGCTTCAATGTTTTGGACTCGAAGCGTGCCACATTGTTTGGAGATTTTCTAGCCACATTTGCTGCATCTTCATTTGATAAGTATCACTTTTAAGTTTAAGAAAATAATAAAAATGATTAAAATAGAGCACTTCACTTCGTGAACTAAACCACTTTTCACTGTTTAATGCTCCGACAATTTTGTATATGGTTTGGAGACCTATTTTGTTAGTGCCTTTTTCTCGGTAGCCTCCTATTGATACATATACATACTTTTTGGCTTTCCAATTTCTTTTGGGACACACATTTTGGTAATATAGTTGCAGCACGCTTTCAGCAATACCCAACATAATTCAGTGGTATTTTCCAATGTGAGCGGCACAATCTGGTCAAATCAAATTGTTAGATCCCCTCCGTAAGTGTGGCTCAGAGAAAATTAGCCATGGGAGAGCTTTTTCTCAGCCCCCCCCGTCCCCAGCCAGACTGCCATTGGACAAGTACTGCTTCAATTTCAGTCTGCAGCACTAATATGTGTGCTGCTGTTTCACTGCACTCCCTCCACTCACCATGCTGCATGTATGTTTCCAGGGTCCCCAGCTCTGGAGTTCTCTCTTGTCTGCCTTTCTCTTTTTTCTTGTTGACGCATGTGTTAGCACTTTCTCCCCTTGTGCGGGTGTAGACTGCAAGAGAACGAAGATGATAAAAGCAAACAGCACTTTTATCATCATCTTTCCATTGCAGCAAATATCAGGGCTTCGTCCTCCTGCATGGTTCAGTCACCACTTCTGAGCATGCGATCTTTGAACTGTTCATTGAACCATGTGAGAGGAGGAAATGCTGGCATGCATGGCAATAGGAGGAAGGGAGGAAGCAGAGAAAGAGAAACCAGGAGATGGAAGAAGCATTTCTGGTGGATCTGGTAAGTGCTTGGGGCAGGGGAGGAACAGCAGGGATTTGTGATCAGGTGGTGGGCTCAGGGAGCAGGGCCATGATCAGGTGGATGCTCGGAGCAGAGAAGAACAGGGACGTGATCAGGTGGGTGCTCAGGGTAGGGGAGTAAGGGACATGTGAATCAGGTGGGTGTTTTGGGCAGGAGGCGTTCAGGAACTTGGAGTTAGGTGAGTGCTTGGGGCAGATGGGGAGCAGGGATTCTGGCATTGATTGGGGAATAAAGGAATTAGATAAGAAAGCAGAACACCATGAATTAAGACTGGTGTGAATGAGAGATTGGGTAGGGAGGATAGCAGGGACTGAGAATGAACAAGGGTTTGGTAAATGGGTGAGAAGCATGTTTCAGAGGGTGCTAGATGGGCAGGGTTTTTTTTTCCTCACAGTCAGAGACTGGTCCTAAACCAGTGGCCTTTGGGTTACCAGACCAACATCCTACAGAAGAGCTATCACATTTCCACAGGGGCTGGTTTTGGCCAGCCTGCTCTTAACTCAAGTACTGCTGATGATCTTCCTTCCTGTTTCCTGATTAGCCCACAGTTTGTCTGGTCAGTAGTTCTTTGGAAAATGCTAACTGGATTTGTTTGCCTTGTGAATCTATTGACTCCCACTGTAAAGATTTACTCCAGATATTGTTCTTTAACCATGTTTTTCTGCCAGAAATTCTGTGAAACCATTTCTAAGTACCCAGTCAGAGATATTTACTAAGTCTAATCTAGATCCTGGTTTTCCAATTAGTGATGATCAAACAGAATCAGAATTAGGCTTGATAAATGTCTCTGACAGTATACTTAGGGGTATGTTTATTAAAAAGAGGTAGTGGCTTCCGTGCGATATCGGAGCTGATATCACATGGAAGCTGCTACCGCTGTTTAGTAAATATACCCTTTAGACATGGTTTCACAGAATCTCTGGCACAAGAATATGGCAAAAGAAAAATCTTTGGAGTATGCCTTCTAAACTCCACCTTGTAGTATAAACTAAAAAGTACTTTTATTCCAATTACTTTAGATAACACTAAAAAAACCTAACATGAAAAATACAAACACAAAGAACAGGCGATATTACCAGGAGAAAAAAGGGAAGCAGGAAGGGCAGACTGGCAAATAGAGGAGAATATTGCCCGATCAGTAAAGGCAAGGTGTAAAACTTTCTTTAGAAAAGAAAAATAATAAGGAGGACAGCAAGGAAATTGACTGTGCTAGCATTTAACTTTAAAAAGGGAGACTATGATAAAATGAGGAAAATGGTTAAGTAAAAACTAAAAGGAGCAATTGCAAAGTTTAAGAGTTTACTTCAGGCCTGGGCATTATTTAAAAATACTATCTTGAAAGCCCAGACCAGATGTATTGTATATTTTAAGAAAGATGGAAGGAAAGCCAAATGACAAACAGCATGGCTTAAAGGTGAGATCACAGAGGCTGTTAATGGTACCCTCATAACTCTGTTCACATATCTTTTGAAATAGGAAAGGTTCTGATATATCACTCCACAGGAGTGGGTGTGAAGAAAAATCATAAATCTATAGATCTGTTTGACATCAATGATCAGCAAGGGGATGGCAGTATTGAATGATATAATTGTGGATGGTCTGAGAGCCAGTGGATTACAGGATCTTGGGCTATGTTGTTAGTTTACCGAGCTGTTTCTTTTTTTGAGACTCACTGGAAGGTATGGCGATCTTTATTGGATGGGTCTATTCTGCCTGAATCCTCAGGAGGGATTTAATTGGTCTGATGGTTCTCCGGTGAATATTTCTCATTTTAGATAAGTATTTTTTCACATCATGCTCAGTCATTTCCATCCTGCTGCCAATCCTCATTCTGTGCCTTTGACTGCACCATTTCCATCTTGTGTTATCATTCTATGTACTTCTTTCATTCATTCTTTGTTCCACTAAGCATTAATGAGTTAAGACAATAACCTTTAAATACATTCTAAACCTGGCATTTCATAAAAAATAACAACTTTTCCATTCTTGATTTTACTTATTGTCTAACTTGTGAATGCAGTTATTATCTTTGATGTTATTTCCACTTGATGCTGAACATTGATGAGAAGAGCTGATTTCCATTGTCTACTGCTCAGTCACACAAATATACTCCACTACTTCTTCCATTTGGAAATACATTTATTTTGAGGGAAGAAATCTACTCTTTCTATTACAGCTTTCTTATATAAATTGGGGTTATGGGGAGCCTAATAACTATCAAGGAGTAGAACTCTGTGCAGAGGTTGCTTCATATTCAAGCATGCCATGGAATGATCGCCACTGTGAAAGCCCCCAGGATTTTGTTTGTCAGATAAAAAAAGGTAAGACTTTTTTTCTTTATGTATTTATTTATAAATACTTATATGTCAATTTGAAAAAAAAGGTAGCATTCTCAGAAATGCTTCCCATTCCATGTGCAGAACCCAAGAGGCAGGCAGAGCTTCAGAGTCTCAATGAGTGGATGACATGATTGTGCAAAGAAGAGAGTTTTGGATTTGTTAGGAACTGGGCAACATTCTGGGGAAAGGGGAGGGCTTTTCTGAAAGGATGGGCTCCACCTTAACTGGGATGGAATCAGGCTGCTGGTATTAACCTTTAAAAAGGAGATAAAGCAGCTTTTAAACTAGATAATAAGGAAAAGCTGACAGTTGCCCAATAACGCATGGTTCAGAAGAATATATCCTTGAAGGATACTAACCAAACAGAGAATGTAGGGTTAGATATTGTTATCTCAGAGACCTGGTAGAAGGAGTTCAATCAATGGGACACAGAAACCTGGGTACAACTTATATTGCAATGATAGTTTAGATCAAATTGGTGGAGGGATTGTGCTCTATGTTAGAGAGGATATTGAATCAAACAAGATAAAAGTTTTGCAAGAAGCAAATTTCACTGTAGAATAGGGGTGGCCAACTCCAGTCCTGGTGCACCACAATCCAGCCTGGTTTTCAGGATGTCCCTAATGAATATTCATGAGGTATATTTGCACCCACTGTCTCCAATTTTATGCAAATATATATCATGAATATTCATTGGGGATATCCTGAAAACCAGGCTGGATTATGGTGCACCAGGACTGGAGTTGGCCATTCCTGCTGTAGAATTTCTATGGATATTCATTCCATATAAAAAGGGGAAATGGTAGTGGGAGCGTACTACTGTTCGCATGGCCAGAATGAAGAGATGGATGATGAAATGCTAAAAATAAAAAACAGGGAAGCTAACAAAAGTTACAGCACAGTAATAATGGGTTATTTCAGTTACCTCGATATAGACTGGGTCACTGTCAAAGCAGGGAGATAAAGGGGCGATATTCCAAGGCACTTACATGGTTTGCAGACTTTGAAACCATGTAAATTCCGCTGAGCTGTATATTCAGTGGCACTAAAATCATTAGTGCTATTGAATAGCTGCAGGTGCAGCCACCACTACATACCCTGATACTAACCGTTTATCATCGCAGCATGTCAGAAATGTTCCGGGACACCACCCATCGCTAATGGGCAGCAGCAATATTGAGCCACTGCCCAGTTAGTTGAAGTGAAACATAGCAAATCCTGGCCTTATTTTAGCTGCAGAAGCTAAGCCAGATATTCAATGCAAGTGGTCTGATTTGGCTCCAGCATTGAATATCCGAGGTCAAAGTACAGCACTAGTGGCTAGCTGCTGGTGCTGAATATTGAGCCCAAAGATTCTAGATGAAATAAATGACTGTTTCATGGAATAGCTGGCTCATGAACCAACAAGAGGGGCATGTATTTTAGTTTTTAGTGGAACACAGGATCTGCTGCGAGAGATAACAGTATTGGGTCACTTCACAATAGTGATCATAACATGATGACATTTGATTTAATAAAAGAGGGAGGACAGCAAGGAAATCCACGGCACTAGTATTTAACTTCAAAAGGGAGACTATGATAAAATGAGGAAAATGGTTAAGAAAAAAGTAAAAGAAGCAGCAACAAAGGTTAAGGGGGTAATTTCAATATCTGTTTAGTGGGTCTGGACATCTGATCTGGATGTCTAGACCTGCTAAACAGCTGGATCTCTCCTACAGCCACAGAACTCCCTGCATGTACAGGCCACTTGTGTGTGGGGGGGGGGGGGGCTCTGTTTCTGGACGGGAGGGGTGAGCCAGGGGAGGAAAGATGGCAGGCGGAAGGAAGGGATGTGACCCTGAACATACAGGGCCAATTCTGAAGTCATCCCTTTATGTCCAGGGTTGCACAGTGAGGTGGGGGGCTTATTCCACCTCAGAGGTGGAATAAGTCCCCCTGGACATCGTTGGACAGTGGCGTAGAGGGCCACATTTGAGGTGAAGGGGTGCAAAGGGGTTCCCTGCAGCCCGACCCCGGCCATGGGAGGCCTGATCAGGGATTGGGCTGTGGGGAACAGGCCTACAACTAATGCCCTTGGTGATCGCGGCTCCTTTATGGAGCTGCGGTACCATGGCAATGAGACACCATGGCACTGTGGCTTCAGGAGGGAGTCTGACTGAGTTAGCTGGGCAAGTTGCTGGAAGTCCGGGGTGCCTGAATCGAGGCACCTCCTGGATGACCAACCATTGTGATATGATTCAGCTCCTGCAGGGAAGTCTAGCCCCCGCGGGAACAGAATCGGGTGCTTCCCCTGGCCATCTGGATGTCTAGACATCCGGAGGGCCCGGGAATGCACAAATCTGAGTATGCCTCCACAGGTTTACTGTCTTGGAAGCCCAGACAACATATATTCCAAGCTTTAAGAAAGGTGGAAGGAAGGCCAAATGACTGCTGACATGGCTTAAAGGTGAGGTCAGAGGGGCCATTGTAGCCAAAAAAACATCTTTCAGGAAATGGAAAAGTAGCTAATAGACGAAAGCAGGAAACAACATAAGCACTGGCAAATTAGAGGCAAGACAGTGAAAAGGTAGGCAAAGAGAGAATTTGAAAAGAAGCTTGCTGTGGAAGCAAAAATGCACAATAAAATCTTTTTCAACTACATTTGTAGCAAAAAACCTGTGAGTCAGTTGGACTATTAGATAATAGAGGGTAAAAGGGGCACAAAGGGAGGAAAAGGCCATAATGAAGAGACTGAATAAATTCTTTGCTTTGGTCTTTGCTGAAGAAGATTTAAGGAAGTTACCCATGTCTGAAATTGTATTTGAAGATGACTTCCTGGAGAAATTGAAACAAATCTTTATAAACCAGGAAGATACAGCTATTTGATAAACCAAAGAGTAGTAAATCACCTGGACTGAATGGTACACATCCCAGGGAGCTGAAAGATCTGAAATTTGAGACTGTAGACCTACTGTTATTAATCTGTGAACGATTATTAAAATCATCTTTAATACCTGAACACTGGAGAATGATCAATGTAATACCAGTTTTTAAAAAGGGCTCCTGGGATGATCCAGGAAACTACAGATTGGTGAGCCTGATATCACTACAGGGCAAAATGGTAGAAACTATTATAAAGAATGAAATTACTGAACACGTTGATAGTCATGTTTTAATGGGAGAAAGCCAACATGGATTTAGCCAAGGAAAGTCTAGAGTTATTAATCTGTTATATTTTTTGAAGATGTGAATAAACAAGTAACCAGTTGATATAGTGTATCAGGATTTTCAGAAAACCTTTGACAAGATCCCCTATGAGAGACTCTTAGTGAAATTAAAAAGTCATGGGATAGGAGACAGTGTACTATTGTGGATCAGGAACTGATTAAAAGATAGAAAACATAGAGTAGGACTAAATGGCCAGTTTTTTCAATGAAGAAAGGTGAATTTGGGAATACCCCAGGGATCTGTGCTGGGCCTGCTGCTTTTTAACATATTCATAAATGACCTGGAAATGGGAATAATAAGTGAGGTGATCAAATTTGTAGACGACACAAAATTATTCAAATTTGTTAAAACACAAAATGACTGCGAAAAATTGCAAGAGGACTTTGATAAAGTGGGAGACTGGACATCTATCTATCTATCTATTGAGCATTTATATAGCGCTGCAAATGTACAAAGCACTGTACAGACATGTAGGAGAGAGAGTCCCTGCTCATCAGAGCTTACAATCTAGTTAAGACAAAATACAAAATACAAATTACAAATCAGGGCTTACAATCTAGTAAGACAAAGTATACAAATATTCAGGGAGAAATCTAGACAGGTCAAAAAGCACAAACACAAACACGGCATTTATAATCTAGTCAAGTCACAACACAGGAGTCAGGATCTGAAAGCAACAGTGAAGAGGTGGGTTTTCAACCTGCACTTGAAGAGGGCCAGGGAGGGCGCCCAGCGCACTGAGACAGGTAGACTGTTTCAGGCGAAGGGTGAAGCCAGGTGGAAGGAGCGAAGTCTGGAATTAGCAGTACGAGTGGAGGGCATAGACGTAGACTGTTAGAAGAGCGAAGTTCCCGAGAGGGGATGTAGGAAGAGATAAGAGATGATAGGTACTGAGGGGCTAAAGAGTGAATGCATTTATAGGTCAGGAGGAGAAGTTTGAACTGGATACGGAAATGGATGGGAAGCCAGTGAAGTGACTTGAGAAGAGGAGTGATGTGGGTATGGCGAGGCTGGCGGAAAATTAGTCAAGCAGCAGAATGTTGAATAGATTGAAGGGGAAAGAGGTGATTTGCAGGGAGGCCGGCAAGGAGAAGGTTGCAGTAATCAAATGAAAGATGAAATTTAATGTGAATAAGTGCAAAGTTATGCACTTAGGGAAGAACAACCTAAACTAAACTATTAGGAACCACCAGCCAGTAAAAGGATTTAGGCGTAATCATGGATAATACATTGAAATCCTCTTCCCAGTGTGCAGCAGCAGCCAAGAAAGCAAATAGAATGCTAGAAATCGTAAGAAAAGGAATGGAGAATAAAATCAAGGATATTATAATGCCTCTATATTGCTCCATGGTGTGACTATATCTTGAATATTGTGTGCAATTCTGGTCACCTTTATCTTAAAAAGATATAGCAGAATTAGAAAAGATCCAGAAAAGAGCCACCAAAATGGTTAAGTGGACGGAAGGATACCCCTATGAGGAGAGGCTTAAAAGGTTAGGGCTCTTCAACTTGGAAAAGTGAGGGGAGATATGATAGAGGTCTATAAACTAATGAATGGAGTGGAACGAGTAAATGTAGATCAGTTTGTTTATTCCATCAAAAAGAAGAAAAACGAGGGAACACGCAATGATGCTACAGCGTAACCCATTTAAGACTAATAAGAGAAAATATTTTTTCACTGAACACATAGGGTTATGTTTACTAAACCGTCTTAACGTGCGCCCGGCGATAGTGTGCAGGCTGCCATAAAAGGAGTGAGCGTTTCAGTCTTAAAGTAGCAAAATGGGATTATCGTGCGATAACGCGCGCTGCTGCGCACATTATCGGGCAAAGCGCCGCTAAGCGCGTTAACGTGCGGTAATCTTAAGTAGGTGCCCAGACATGCACACATAGAAACAGAGGTGTAGCACAATGGTTAATACACTGACTGATGATACGGGGTCATGAGTTTGATCCCCCAGTGTGCCTAATGCATAAGGCTGGCTGAGGCATCAGCTTTGACATGTAAGTATTGTTTCTTGAGGCATTTTATTTGTATTTTAATTATTGCTGCCAGCAAACACACCCTCACGTGCCGTAACCTAAGGTGCTGCATAAGGCACCCTATAAGGCACTCCATAGGGCACATTATAAAGTGCACTGTCTGCCACGGCACCCTATAATGTCCCCTATAGGGCACCCTATAAGGCGCTCCATAGGACACCTTATAAGGCACCTTATATGGACTGTAACCATAAGGTGCCTCAGAAGGCGCTTTATAGGGCGCCCTATAGGGGACATTATAGGGTACATACCTACTCCAAAGAGCCCAGAACATCTGTGCCAAAGTAGTCACAAAAGCCCGCCTAGTAGATCATGTAACCCCAATAATGCTGGAACTGCATTGGCTCCCTATAAACAGCAGAATCAGATATAAAATCCTCCTAATCACATTCAAGCTCCTGAACAACATCGCCCCATCATATCTATCCATGCTATTACATGCCCCATCAGAATCAAGAACTCGCAGACTAAACGCAACACACTCACTTGAAATACCAAATTCATTCAAAAAAACTAAAAAATCCACCAGCACCAGAGCCTTCTCATTCACTGCCCCCATGCTCTGGAATAATCTCCCAATAAACCTTCGGATCATAAAAGACCTCACCCAATTTAGAAAGGAACTCAAGACATACCTTTTCTCCGAACACTATGAAATCCCATATCCCCAAGTCCAACCACACACCATCCCCAAACACTCAAACACAAAGCCCTAAAACCACACTCAACTACCCACACACATACACCCACCACATACTCCCACCACATACACCCCAAAATACTCCCAAGAGATGAAAAAAGGAAATAAATTCCTCCACACACACATATGAAAGGTAGAAAACTCTGACTACCTATAAAAAGGTAGAAAAACTCTGATCAACACTACGCTACAGAAACTTATTAATGTATATAAAATGTAAATAGTTTTGACAATTAATGCACAGTTATTTGTATAAAGTTACAATGTTATAAATCTCTGTTAATAACTATTATCTGTATAAAGTTAAAAAAAAAATCTCTGTTCCATGTAATGTATACATTAGTATACAAATTTGTTTACTTGTTCCATGTAAACCGCCCCTGATCTCTGGAAGGGGCGGTATAGAAGAAATAGATAAATAAAAAAAAAAAAAAAAAAAAAATAGGGTGCCGTGGCAGACAGTGCACTTTATAATGTGCCCTATGGAGTGCCTTATAGGGTGCCTTATGCAGCACCTTAGGTTACGGCACGTGAGGGTGTGTTTGCTGGCAGCACTAATGTACATTAAAAATAGACAATGCTTCAGACAACCGTATCAAATAACCCCACTGTGGGTTTGAACCCATGACCTCTGGCTCCACAGGCAGTGAAGTAACCAGTGGGCTACAGCTCTATAGCTGCTAACAAGCCCCTGGCTGGCTGCAGAAGGACTGCACGTCACCACACAAACAGTCTGCTGTGATCACCAGGATAGGGTTAACCCACCCGTACCCATGATGCACTGCACATGCAAATCAGCAGTCTACAGATGATCACAAGATGGGGTATGCACCCCCACAGCACCTCGGCCTGGTAGGGGGAACTGACCGTGTGTGTTACTGGCACAGAGTAGCTACACACTGTCACATTGTGTGGGTACTGTGCTCACCCTGAGGGTGAGGTGGGGCGCCCAGCACCAGGTCCACAGCACCTTCCATGGCAGAAGTAGGCCATGTTGCAGGTCCCCAGCAGTGCTAGTGTGTGAGATAGGTAGTTCCTGTAGACACATCTTGGATACATCTGTATTTCTCAGTAGGTTTAGCCCTTATGGACCCATAGGCGGATTATGTACCACCACCCAACCCACCCTCAGGGGCTGAGGGTGGGAAACAGGGTCTCCAACCAACAGATCCACATTCTACCTCCCTGCAATGGTGGCAGTAGAGGGGACCATCAACCCCAGTCCTGCTGGGGAACAGACACCCTACAGGGCAGTCAATGCAGCACTGTACACATCCATAAAGCAATAGCAGACAGACATTAGGCCTGGAAATACTCAGCTGCGCCCCACCACTATCTAATATTCTCCCGCAGCAAGCCTCCAGCCACTGCACCCTGCAAGGTGTTCCAGCAAGACACATACTAGCTGCAGACAGTCAGCTAACAAGTCCATAGTGCATGTTTCCGGAGGAGATGCATGCACCCAGAAATGGGATGTTAGCATATACACCAAGCAGATAAGTCAGTGATTGGGCCCCAAAAGGGAACCCATAAATATCACATGAGAAAAATACTATACAGCACTATGGGGGAACCTAGCCATGCCATGGTCACTGCTCAGTCAGCGTGAGAGTGATCTCCCAGCAGGACATGCTGTGGCCACCCTGTCTGTGCAGGTGGTGGCCGGGTACTACAATGTCCCAGCCATTGCCCTATGCCCTGTGCAGATGCATCCTGGCCAGGCCATCCTGTCCGGGCTTTACCCATGGTACCTTGCTCCTCATTATGCACATTGGCAGGCCAATACTGGCAACAGTGCTGGCAGTGTGGTCTGTGGAGGGTGTTTGCAGCCACCACACACTGGATAGACAGACACACACTCCCACACCTATGCCAGCATTGTACAACTATAGAGGAGTTTTGCAGCCCTGGCCACCGCTCCAGTCCTGGGCACAGTGCAGGCATGGCTATGGTACGCAATACTGTTGGGGTCACTCCCCAGGGTGGTAAACACTGTCAGACACAAGACCTGTAGCACACTCCACAGACATCAGAAAGGTTGCCATGATGCAGCTCAATCAGAAAATTGTACTTAACTTTGGAATTGCTATCTGCCAGTAATCATAGCAACCTTTTGATAGCTGTGTACCGTATTCCCAGGTTTAGGGTGGCATTGCTAAGGTATGCAAGTGCTAATATTGGGAGATGCACGCAGGGCCCAGTGTCCTGCCTCTCCAGGTGGCATTGGATAATGGAGCCTGTGGGTGTGGGTGTGTCTGCCCCTGTTGGCTGCTGCTTTACAGCAGAGTTCCCAACTCCAGTCTTGGAGTGCCAAACACTGTTCGGGTTTTCATGCTGTCCCTCATGAATATGCATGAGATACATCTGCATACCATGTGGGTGGCGCATAGAAATGCAGCACAGGCATCTTTATTAGAGGCAGCATGGAACCTGAATGGTGTTTGGCCCTCTAGGACTGCATTTGGGAGACTCTGCTCTAGGTAATGCGCCTGTTTATGGTGTCTGTGCTCTGTAGGGTAAAATGTAGGTGTTTTGGGCATGTTTACGTCATCTGCAATAAAGGTTCTGTCTGTATTGGCACGTTATAGTAGTGGGTAAAATATGGGGACTGGGTTGGCAGGAACCACAGCTGGGACTTGAACCTGTGCCCTTCTGCCTCTGAACACACTGGTTGTGTGCACTGCACCACCGTGTTGCCACAGAGGCAGTGCATTCCCTGGTGATACCATGACTGTTCGTCCGGCAGGGCCTGTCTGTTGCAGTGCATGGCACCCCCCTACACAGGGCTAGGCCATGGTCTACTCTGGGCAGCTGCCACTGCCCCCCTCCACCACCAGTACCCCTCTGCCACCATGCTGACATGCCCTTCTGCTGGTGGTGCGCAGTCTCAGGCCATCCAGTGTGCAGGTAGGCGGCTGCCTATGGTGCGTGTTCTGGGGTAGGGGTGCCTGCAAAGACGTCCACGCTTCCCCCCCAACACCGCCTGCCAATGTTCTGTGCCCTTGGAGGTACCTGCTGGGTACTATCCCCTGTGACACTGTGATAAACACACTCGTGTCCATGTTGGGCCCTCATCAGTTGCTGTCCTGCTGCTGTACAGTTTCAGCATTCCTAAGTGCTACCTAGGCATCTGCCTAGTCCGCACTGTGCCCCAGCTGCACCACAGCATGTGCCGCCTGCAGCCCTCTGTATCTCATTTTCAAGCATCTGTCCAGTTGGCCGTTCCTACATGCCTGCCCTGCTGTTGCCGCACATGTGCACGCCATAGGAAACCTGTCCGATGGAGAGGAAAACCCTGCACAGCGCAATTTCACTGTGGGCTCATTCACCTTGTATGGGGACGGAGCATGGACCCTTCCAGAATTCATATCCTTTTTTTGGTGCTTTCTTGGGAGTGTTTTTTGATGTTTCCCATTGAGATCACTATTGCCCAGCTTGGTTATTTTATTTTTCCATTTTCTTCTGTTCATTTTCACTGTTTATTTGCCCTTTTGTTCTGTGCACATGTATCACACTTGTCACTTTGTGTAGGTTTCCCTGGTTTTGCTGTACATTGCTGACAGAAATGGTTTCTCTTCCCTTTAAATCAGCTCTAACGCTAGCGTTAGTGTGCGGGGAGCCTCTCCCTCCCACTCTCCACCCATTGACCCCTTCTCTCCGGGAGCCTTTCTTCGCCTTCAGCGCTCGTTTGCGCCGCTGCACGCGTTATCGTGCGCTAAGGTACCTCTGCGCCCGATAAAGTGCCATTATCGCGCGAAAAGGTACCTTACTGCGCGATAATGTCACAGAGCGCACATTAAGACGGTTTAGTAGTCATACTCTGGAATTCATTACTAGAGAACGTAGTAAAATCTGTTAGTGTAGCTGTGTTTAAAAGCAGCATGGAATGTCTGCCTTTTGTGATCTTGCCAGATAAACAAATGTGTAGAACAATGTATCTTTATCTGAGACATCTATTCAATGGTTAATCTCCCTTTTCTCCAGGAAATTCAGGGTAGTTAGAGTTAGATGGAGAACAACCATTCTTAATGAGACATCTATTTCACTTAATTCTAATGACTGTACACTCCCGGGGAGACCAGTGGAGCTCCAACTGAATCCTTCTACCCACTGCAGAGTCTAGGAGATCCTTCTGTTCCACTACAAGGCTTCTGGTTCAGAAAGAAGGGATAATGTTTGGATCTAGTAGCCCTAGAAGAGTCTTGCCTAGTGTTCCCTAATTTGACCCCTATGGGGAAAACAGAGTCTCTTTGGGAAGTCACCTTTTAAGATACAAAAGATTTTAAGCCACATTTTGCATAGCATGCTTAGGTGGAAAATAGGATGTATAACTTTACAGATGGCAATATAAAGCTAGATAATGTATATTCAGTGGCAGCACTTGTACATTTACTTTTGCTGAATATATGTGTAACTTTATACATATAGGTTGTTTGATTAAAGATATATGGGCACTGTCCTGCTTAAAATGATCTAATTGATGCTAAGAAATATCCACACCCTCAAATGCAATCAACAAAAATATGAGAATTATCCACCAATCTGATCATTGAAAACTGAAGGCCTCTACTTCAAGTCCTCTCCCATCTACCAAGTGCTAACATAGACCATCAAAACATCTCCACTTTCCTGAGTAACCAAGAAAAGAATTACCACTTCTGATCCTTCTCTCATCCCCAAGAACCAAAGAAAGAAGACTCCTATCCCCTACCCCTTCCAACTGATTTAATCAACCATAAAACAAAGCATTTATCCCCAGCCCCTGTTCAACCCCTAGGACCTCTTAAAAGTTCCTAATGCCAAGCCAGCAAGAGGAGATAGCCTTTCTACTCCAGTACTCTGCCCATTTTTGCCCCAGGAACACCTATACATACATGTATATTGCAAGGTCAGAACTTATAAAAGTATTTGCCAATGCTTTAGCCTTGAATGATGCTGCTCATTTTATATAAACGTTTCTTTGTAAAATGGCTATTGCCACTCGACATGCCAGCAAATACATGGGTATTTCTTGCCACCCTTCTATGTATTTTACAAAAGGGCCACATTCAGCAGAGCCTTTTGAAAATATTTGAGAAACTGTGAACATCCTGACTTAGATGCCCCAATTCCTACCAAGGCATTCTATGCAAAATGGGGCTTTTAACATTTAAAGAGGTGCTAATGTGCACATGGCATCAGGATCGGTGCAAGGATTGGAGGAGCCCTTGGAGAGCCCTCCATCCTGCCATCCTCATGGCTGCCGCTGTGATCCCTCTCCGGGGCATGCAGTGGTGGCAGTGGCTACAAATCACGACGCAGCACTTACCTTAAGGGTCCGGTATTGCACCGCAGTTTCTTTTATTAGTTGCCGCTTCCGAAGCAGACTTCTGGAGGAAATGGTACTTTTGAATAAGGTCTGTTGTGTTTGGTTTCTTGTTTCCAAAAAATTTTAAATGAAGTATTATCACTTTGTACTTCTATTTCCACTACATTATTTGGTGTTCTTTGAGTATATATTAATTTCATAATTTCTTCAGTTTATGTGGGGATATTAGCATTCAATATATTAATTTCTTAACTCCATCCCCTCTTTGGATGAACCTACAGTATTCCTAGATTAAAATAAAGAAAATCCAAAAGACTCTGTTTTAAGGACTTGCACTGATTTTTTCTTTTTCATAGGGGCAACTTTAAAACCCGAACCAACAAAGCCACCTTCTTCAAGTAAGCCATTATTAGTTTGCTATTACAGAAATATGTATTATAATGTAATGTGTAAAATGAATGTTTTCATTGACATTTGATTAACTGCCTTTTGATACTGGTCCAGCAAGGTGAAGTAGAATACAAAAAGCAAAATTACAAAATAAATCAAAATCAAAACAAAATAAAAACCTCAGTGAGAGAAAGGAAAAGAGAAAGTTCACTTCAGTAACTACAAACCATGCACAACCAGAAACCCAAACCTAGATGGTATTAAAGACTTGCTTAAAATATCAGGTCTTCCTTATCATCCCTCCAGTCCAGTCCAATACATATGGGTTATTCCCCTCCACCAGAAGCTGAGGACTGAGCATGTCAGAATTCTGATGTCCCTGTACAAGCACTCCTTCAGCTCCATACTCCAGTATTTTCAGTCCTCAGCAGCTGAGGGAGCAACCTTTAGGTACTGTACTCCACTGAAAGGATTTTTTTTAAAAAGCAGAATAAAACAGAGGAAAGAGCAAAATGGAAAATCTTGTGATGAAGCCACAGAAGTAGAGGAACCTTAAACTGGGTTCACCCCCTTTGGTGTGGTGTGTGAGGGCTGGCAGTGCTACAGGGTCTGCCCGTGGGCACCTGGATCCTTTAGTAGGTCAGGAAAGCCCCTGGGGTCAAATAACCTGGTGGTTCAGATCCCTTTCCCCCTCAGTTAGACAGCCCATAACTGATCAGATTATTGGGTGTCCCTGTGTGAGTAAAGAGATTGTGTTTTGGCTGCTGTCGTTTAAAAAAAACAACAAAAAACAAGAAACAAGGTAAAGGAGCATGGGTGTAGCGGTAAGTGGCTGCTTTGATTGTTGACTTTTTCCTCAGACCGGCTCAAATCACGGCAGTAATTGTTATTCGAGGCTGCAAAGCTAGCATCGGAGGCAGCGTCTCAGCGGCTCCTGGCTCGCTCTCTCTTGGTGGGCCTTTTCTTTGTGCAGTGTGCATGTGCTCTCCTTCCTCTGCATGTGCTGCACGTGGGGGGAATCATGAATTAGTCATTCAGGAGCTCTACCATGTCTGCAGTCAGCAGCGCCATTCTCTGGAGAGTTTTTTAGCAGTCGGCATGGAGGATCAGTTGGGTTTCGTGGCGACAGATCAGACGGGGACTGCCCTTCCCATGGTTTTGGCCTTGAGCGTGGCCATTTCAGCTCAGGTGGCCATTTCTTCAGCGGCAAAGGTCTCATTGGGGGAAAAGAAGGCTAAAGCATGTAATGCAGGACTCAGCACCGTGGACAGTGACAGTGAAGCTTTTTGATCAAGCTGAGCCTATTTTTTCCCTGGGTTTCATCCTGTCAATGCACAGGACTTATTGTCTAAAACAACATCAGGCTTCTGAGAATTCTGTGCAGGCTGCTCTCCCTTCTCTTATGGCTCTTGATACCCTGAAAGAGAGTACCCCTGGTTCAGGGGAATCTCTCAAGAAACAGTGTAAAGAAGAGGCCGATCTTTGGGGACACCAGGGTTCTCCACACTCCCAGGCCTCAGAGGAGTTAGGGGAAGGCCCATCAGAACTCTGGGTGAGAACCATCAGTCCAATACTTGGAGGAGGGTGAGATATCTCCAGGAGAGGACCCAAATGTTTTCAGGGTATTCCACAGGGAAGAGCTCTCGGGCTTAATCAGCCATTCCAAATCATCCTGCGAGACCAGTCCAGACTAGTAGGTTATATCCCCCTGCCAGTAGATGATGGAGACAGAAAAAGAACCAATTAGAAGCTTCAGTGACAACATCGCTGGCACATATACATACTTCCCTAGGGGATAGCTTCAGTATTTTCTCTGTCTCAGCAGATGGCAAATGTTGGCTACTCTGCTCCTGGCAGTCACTTTGAGAGTGACAGTCCAGTGTAGCTTTTTTTTGGTACCGGACGTCCTCAGGATGCATAAGAGGTGCCCCTCTGAGGTTTCCCGAGATTTCGCTGGTGTGCTCCTGATTAGGTGGATCAGTTTGAGCTGCCTGGAGGGGGGAGGGGGGTGCCTGCTCAAGAAGAGCAGTGCAGGCCTCAGGGGTGAACCCCAGCTTCTGCCTTCTGAGAGGAGCTTTTCTGTCAGGTTTTTATTTCTTTGTTTGTTGTTTTTTCATTAAAGTTTAAAACGAATAAGGAAGTGCTCTGTTTGTTTCAGTGAAGCAGTTTACCTCAGCCTGTGGCTGGTTCCTGCAGGACTCGGGCAGTAACTAAAAGTACTACTGCACCCCTTCGCTCTCTTCACTTTATTTCTCTCAGCCAGCCGTGCCATTTTTTCTCTTCAGCCTTTTAACGCGGTTTTTCTCCCATTTTTTTTCTGCGCCATTTGTCTCCCAGTTTGATTTTTTTTTTCACCACGGGAGCTCTATTTTCACTGTTTTTGTTTCTTGCACTGCAAGCGTATAAATGGCTGTTGCTGCTCTTGTTTTTGGCATACCTGTTCATTTTCTCTGTGAAATAGCAGTGTATCATGATTTTCTTTTTTTCTGTATGGATGCCCTCTTCTCTTCAGCACTGTCTTGGCTGTGGCCGCAAGTGCTGGGTTTTGATAGACAGTCTCTGCACTTTCTGCACTTCTGACCCAGGGGAGGGCATGGAGAGTTCAGCTGTGGCTTCTCTTTTGGCCCCCCTCATGCCAACCCCACTGAGTGTTGTCTCTCTTCCTCCTGTTCTTTTGCCGGGATAAGTGCATCCTCCTGGGGAGCCTGATTCTTCCCAGTTTAGGTTCTTGTTCCATCAGGCCTGGGATCTTTGGTGTTCTGGCTCTGTGGCCATTCCTTCCAAAGCCCTCTCTCCAGGGCCTTCTGGTCTATCAGCATCCAAGGACCTGTCATCCAGAAAGTGATCGCGCTCTACCTTGCCTGCTCAGGAGGAATGGCCCTCCAAGGAGGTCTCCTGGGCTCCTGGAGAGTGGAATCCCTCAGAGGAGGCAGTTTCTGAGGATGGAGGAGTGGCCTAGTGGTTGGGGCAAGGTACTTCAAGCCAGAAGGTTGGGGGTTCAAATCCCACTAGAGGACAGCCAACCTTGGGCCAGAAGGACTGGGGTTTCTAGTCCCACAGGTGCTCCTTGTGGTCTTGGGCAAGCCACTTAACCCTCTATAGCCCATGTTCCCTGTAAAATAGTTATCTCCAAGTTATAATGCCCTGTTCAATGTAATTTCAGTTTGTTCAATGTAAACCACACTGATGCAGAATAGCACAGTATATAAGAGAATGTAAATAAATAAATAATGACAGTTTGGTCAGTGAGTTTGACGGCAAAGATGGGGAGTTGTTACCTCCAGAAGAGGACACTGATCTTCATGATGACTCCTACGATGTACATCTTTTTCATAAGGAGAAGCTGCTGGCTCTCATTTCTCGAATTGTGGAGTCCCTCCATATTGTTGACTCTCTGGAAAAGCAGGATTCCACCCAGTCCAAGTCTCATGCGGATCTCATTCTTAGAGGCATTCATGAGACGTCTAGAATCTTCCCTTTTCCTTTAGATCTGCAGCAGATGGTTTCCCTGGAGTGGGATTTTCCTGATACTTCCTTGCGCTCAGCTAGGTGTCTGGGCTATTTTTATGTCTGGCCACCCGCAGAACTTGATAAGTAGCTCTGCTTTCCTAAGGTGGATGCCCTGGTGATGGCAGTTACTAAGGACACCTCCATCCAGGTGAAAGAAGGAGCTGCGCTCCGGGATCAGCAGGATAGGAAGGTTGAAGGCCTTTTGAAAATGGCTTTTTCTTCTTTCTCTCTTACTCTGGGGGGGGGGGGGGGGGTTAGCAACATGTGCCCTGCTCAGATGGATTCAACTCCTACCGCAGGACTCTTCTTTAGCCCATTTGGAATCTGTGGCTGCCTTTTTGGATGATGCCCTCTATGACCTCCTTCAGTTGGCAGTGTGGACAGTCACAGCTGTTACAGTGGCGAGGCATTGGTTGTGGCTTCAACATTGGAATGTTGTTGTGGCCTCCAAAGCCTTCCTGGCCAAGCTCCCATTCAAGGGCAGGCTCCTGTTTGGGGAGAATCTGGAAAACCTTGTTAAGGATTTGGGGACATCTCATTAGTTGGACACTGGGACATCTTCATCTTCTTCAGAGTGCGCTTTCAAGATTTGCACCACTATAGACTCAGCAAGCCATCTTATTTGACACCCAAATTGAATGGCAAGTCGTAGCCCTTTCAAGGGGTCTGTCAATCTCAGGACAATTACTCCTCTTCCAACAAGTTCTCCAGGGCCACACACACCTCCCACTGATGGGCCCAGGGTCCATTCTGGGGTGCCGTAGGTCGGCAGGCAGATGTACCTCTTTTTCTGTAAATAGGTCCTCGACATAATATCCCAGGGTTATGTTCTCGACTACGCCAGACCCCTCAGGGATGCCTTTATGACCTCCCCTTGCAGGTCTACTTGAAAGAGGACTGTAGTGTGAGAAATCCTTCAGCAGCTTCTGCAGCTATGGACAATTTGTCTGGTTCCCCCCTCCGAGGTTTGATCCGGCACTATTCCATCTACTTTGTCGTGCCCAATAAGGATGGTTCCTTCTGACCTATCCTAGATCTCTAAGGCATCAATTGCTGTCTCTGCATGCTGTGTTTTCATAGGGAGACTTTGAAGTCTATACTTTAAGCAGTCTGCGCGGGCAAGTTCTTAGCTTCCCTGGACCTTGCGGAGGCTTGCTTCCATATTCCCATCTGAGAGGACCAGCAGCATTTCCTGCGCTTTGCGATACTGGGATGTCACTTCCAGTTTCGAGCCCTGCTACTTGGTCTAGCCACAGCTCCTTGCACCTTCTCAAAGATCATGGTAGTGGCTGCAGCTACCTTGCATCGTCAGAGGATGTTTGTCCATCCTTACCTAGACAATGGGCTCATCTGAGCAAAGTCTCACGCAGAGGCACAGAGAGCAGTGACACAGGTCTTCTCCTTCTTGGAAAGCCTTGGTTGGGTGGCCAACCATGCCAAGATCTCCTTACATCCATCTCAGACCCTCGAGTTTCTTGGAGCCCTCTTTGATACTCGGGTAGGGCGAGTGTTTCTAAGTTAGGACAGATGTAAGAAGTTCTACAGTCTGATTCATTCCTTCTAGTTTCACCTGACTCCTCGGTATTATCTGAAGATGTTAGGAACTATGGCAGCTACCTTGGCCGTGGTCCTCTGGACCATGCATCCACTTCAGCTTTCCTTACTGTCCTGCTGGTCCCCTTGCTTGCAGGAATATGACATTCCTCTCCTTCCCACCATTCATTGCAGTCTTTGCTGGTGGCTATGTTGCGATCACTTAATGCGGGGAATGCCCCTGGAGATGCCATGTTGTATAGTTCTGACCACCAATGTCAGTCTTTCCAGTTGGGGTGCCCATTGTCTGCAATAGAAAACACAAGGAACAGGGTCCCGGTGGGAGTCCGATTGGTCCATCAACTGGTTGGAAGCGTGGACAGTCCGCTTGGCATTCCACCATTTTCTGCTCCTCTTTGCACTCAGGCAGAGTCCTGTCCGACAATGCCACAGTGGTGGGTAATCTCAATAGACAAGGGGGAACCAAGTTGCCCAGGGGTTGTCTTGGATATGCATCTCCTGTTTCCTTGGACCCAGTGTCATTTGCAAGTGCTGTCAGCACAGCTTCTCTGGGAGAGACAATATGCAAGCAGATTTTCTCACTCGTCACCTTCTCGACCCGGGCGAGTAGGAGCTCACTCAGTGGGCATTCAGATGCATTGTGAACCGGTGGGGTCATTCTGAAGTGGACTTGATTGTCACCTTGGCCAATGCCAAGGTCTCTGCCTTTTTCAGTTATCCGAGGGAGTTGAAATCTCAGGGTCTAGATGCACTGGTCCAGCCCTGGTCTTCATTGCAGATCCTCTACGTCTTTCTTCCATAGGCTTTGATTGGCCGGGTTCTCCAATGTATAGAGACATATCTGGGTCCCGTGATTCTGATGGCACTGGATTGGCCTCATTGCCCATGTTATGCAGACCCAGTTTGCCTCCTAGTGGCAGAGCCTCTGAAGCTCAAGCTCTCGCAGGGGTCTGCTGGGGTAGGGGCTGGTCATCATGGATATCCTGCTCCTTACTTGCTTACAGCTTGGCTCTTGAAAGGTGCCATCTAACTTGTAAAGGATACCCATCTCAAGTTGTGGCTACCTTGCTTAAAGCATGGCACCCCCCTTCTATGTCACTAACTTACGCTTTAGTTTGGCGTTTATTCAAGCCCTGGTGCTCGCCCATGCAGTTTTGCTGTGGCAAACCCAAATATCTGATGATCTCTCCTTTTCTGTGGGATGGCTTTGAGAAGGGTCTCCCTTTGAATTCTTTGAAAGTGCAGGTGGCGACTCTCACCTGCTTTTATGGCCATGCTGGGGGTTGCTCGCTTGCCTCCCATTTGGATATTGGGTAGTTTTTTTTGTGTGGAATACATGCTTGGCGTCCTCCAGTTCATCCGCTTGTCCCTTTTTGGGACATTCCTTGATTCTCCAGACGCTCAAGTGACCACCTTTTGAGCCCTTGAAGAGGGCCACTCTGAAGGACTTGGCCCTCAAGACTGTATTTTTGATAGCCATTACATTGGACTGGTGTGTTTCTGAGCTGCAGGTGCTTTCCTGCTGGGACCCCTTCTTATCTTCCTCTGCCGGAAGGGATGACACTCAGGACAATTCCTTCCTTTTTTCTGAAAGTTCTGTCTGACACGTGTGTAAATCAGCCCATCTCGCTCCCATCCTTTCCAGAGGAGGAGTCTTCTACAGGCTCCATTGATTTTCACTTGTTGGATGTCGCATGGCTCTTGCGCCGTTATCTGAAGGTTACTAATTCCTTTCAGCTCGCGGATCACTTGTTTGTCTTCTTTTCTGGCCTCATAAAGGGGCTACTGCTGCTAAGCATACCATCGCATGGTGGATCAAGCAGATCATTGAGTCAGCTTATGGTTTTTACAGGGTAAGCCAGTACCTGCAGATCTTAAAGCTCATTCTACATGAGTGCAGGCAGCTTCTTGGGCGGAACGCTTTTGGGTCACTCCGATTGACATTTGCCCAGCAGCAGCCTGGTCATCCTTGTTGACCTTTGCCCAACATTTTTTGGACCTCCAAGTGCATGAGTCGGCCCATTTTGAAGCCACTGTTTTGGCAACAGCTTGCTCTTCCTGCCCTTGGGTGGTGTTGCTTTGGTACTTCCCACTAGTCTTGACTGGTCTAGGAGGATGATTTGGAAGGTGAAATTTTACTTACCATTAATTTCCTTTCTTGGAATCCTGCTAGATGAGTCCAGGACCCACCCGCTCTTTGTTTAAGAACCAGCCTTGCCGACATTCAGAATCAATCTTGTCTTTAGCTCGGCTGGCGGTTCTTTTACTTCTACTGAATCTGGTGGCTCTGCTACCTTGTATATAGTTGCACGTTTATGCAGTAGTTTATTTTGTTTAGCCTGTTGAGGAGGTTCTCTTTTTCTGAGCACTGTTCTGAAGTCCTCTTGCTTGGCCAGTGTCATACTGAAGCTATCCCCTAGGGGAGCACATATACGTGCCAGTGATGATGTCACTGAAGTTTCTGATTGGTTCTTTCTCTGTCTCCATTATCTGCTGGCAGGGGGATATAACTCACTAGTCTGCATTGGCCTAGCAGGATTCCAGGAAAGGAAATTAACGATAAGTAAAATTTCACCTTCC
Organism: Ichthyophis bannanicus; assembly: GCA_033557465.1. Lineage (NCBI taxonomy): Eukaryota > Metazoa > Chordata > Amphibia > Gymnophiona > Ichthyophiidae > Ichthyophis > Ichthyophis bannanicus. Next base: position 420,196,993 of record CM066031.1, on the reverse strand, counting down.
CTGGCAGCCCTAAATATTGCCCCCACTCAGGCACAGGTAGAAGAGCCGTTGGAGAACCTTTTGCTATAGGGATTCAAGGGATCACAAGCTTGTTTCTCCATGCACAGAGTGACCAAGACGATGATTGAAACTGAGTAGGAAGTGCCTGAAGTAGGCTTGAAGGGGGCAGAATGATGAGCCACCTTTACCCTATCCCCCAGGAAGAGAGAGGCTTCCTTAGGATGCCAAAAGTGAATGCTTTGGTTTCAGCAGTGACTAAGAAGACCACTGTTCCAGTGGAAGGAGGCACAGCCCTTAAGAATCTGTAGAACTGTAAGCTAGAGTTCTTTCTGTAGCAAGCCGTTGACACCAGTACATTGATCTTGCAGGCTTCCATCTGTGGTGCCTATGTCACAAGGCTTTCCATTCGTTGGTTGGGGGGCTTAGCAGCGTCAGCTCCGGAGGCACAGGCAGCGGCACCGGAATCAGCGTTGACATATTTGGCAGATGCCTTCTACAATTTAGTGTGAGCCTCCTCGAAAACCATGGTGTCCATTATAGCTGCCTGGCATTTTCTGTGATTAAGGAATTGGTCTGTGGACATTTCCTCCAGAACCAAATTCAGTCAACTATCTTTCAAAGGTGAGGCCTTGGATAAGATTGTGAAGGTTCTAGGGGACTCTAAGGGCACTCAATTGCTGGAGGATCGCCCTAAAGGACCCAGGCAGGGGAACCCTTCGAGGGGGCAGCCAAAAGTTTAAGAGATTTCAAGTGAATCAATTCATATCTTCTCAGCAGGAGCGTTATGGCACACAGGGCCAGCCCTTTTGAGGCTTCAGGGGATCCAATAGTGGGTTCTACTTTGCCCCCCAGGCTCCCACTAAAAACTCCCAATGATACCAGGGGCTCCCAGGTGGTAGAAGATCGGTTACAACATTTTAACCCCGCCTGGGTCAGGATCACTACCGACCAGTCAGTGTTGGAAATAATCTGAGAAGGCTGTGTGCTGGAATTTGCTCAACCCCTCTCCAAGATATTTGTACAATCACCTTTCTGTGCCTGGCAAAAGTGGCGGCAGTTTAGAACACTCTTCAGTGCCTGCTGAGCTTAGAAGCGGTAGTTCTGGTACCACAAGACCAGTGTGGCTCAGGTCAATACTCCATTTACTTTGTGGTCCCAAGAAGGAAGGATCTTTTTCGTCTATTATGGATCTCAAACACATCAACAGTGCCTTGTGGGTGCCACACTTCCATATAGAAATGCTGCTTTCAGTGATTGTAGCCGTCCGGCAGAGCAAATATTTGTCAGCTCTGGATCTCACCAAGGCTTACCTGCATATTCCGATATGACTGGAACATCAGCAGTTTCTCTGCTTTGCCATGCCTATGGGGCATTTCCAGTTTTGAGCATTACCATTTGGCCTTGTTGTGGCCCCATGTACCTTTACAAAAGTCGAGGTAATGGTGGCAGCGGTATTGAGACAGGAAGGCATTCTGGTTCATCCATATCTGGATGACTGGCTCATCAGAGCGAAATTGAAGGCGGTATCTGCCACTCAGAGGATGGTGGACTTCCTTCAAAGTCTCAGTTGGGTAGTCAACCTTTCCAAGAGTCAACTACAGCCCATCCAGAAATTGGTTGGGAGCAAAGGTAGATTCCAAGGCAGGGATCGTTTCCCTCCTGGCGGACAGGGAGCTGAAACTTCCTCAGGTGTGGCAGTTTTTGGCAAAAAAGGCACCAACAGCATGGCATTACTTACAACTTCTGGGATCCATGGTGGTGGCCTTGGATCTGGAGCCCTGTACACAGACACACATGAGACCTCTACAGCAACCCTGCTTTCATGCTGGCCCCCACAAGACCAGCCATTGTCACGGAAGTGGTATGCACGGAGGACATGAGATCACGCCTGTATTGGTGGGTGCAGGAGGGCTATCTGATGGCAAGAATGCCTTTGGAATCTCCAGACTGGGTGCTGGTGACCATGGATGCCAGCCTCATGGGGTGGGGAATGTATTGTCAGTCACAAGTTACACAGGGACAGTAGTTGCCAGAGGAGAGCACTTGGTCTATCAAGTGCCTGGAGATGCAGATGGTGTTTCTGGCTCTACAGATTTTCCACCTACTCATAGTGTGGAAAACAGTGAAAGTGTGCTCTGACAATGCGACTGCCATGACGTATATCAACCAGCATGGTGGCACGGGCAGTGTGATGTTAGCAGAGGAGATTCTACCCCTTTTCTCCCTCCCACCCTATCCCTTCGTTGGCGCATTTGCATGTTAATAGTTCCCTGCCTCTGTTACCTATATTTGCTATTTATGCCTGTTAAAGTTGCTTGTTTTGATGTTTTATGCCTGTTCTATGTAAAGTTGCTTGACTGTTCACATTTCCTGTAAACCACTCTGATACTAAATAGTGTGGTATATAAAAGCTATTAAATAAATAAAATAAAATAAAATTCAGCCCTTGCTGCGGTGAGAGGAAAAAAATCTCACTGCCCTTTCCGCATCCCATGTAGCTGGCAAGGACAACATCTAGGCAGACTTTCTCAGTCGACACAGTTTGGACCTGGGCGAATGGGAGCTGGATGTAGCAGTATTACATGACATCATGCTCTGCTGGGGAGAACCGATTATGGATTTGATGGTGACCCGGGTCAATGCTAAGGCGACCAGATTCTTCAGTAGATGCAAGGAGCACATGTCCGAAGGGCTCAACATTCTAGCACAGAGATGGCTGTTGGGCAGTCTCCTGTATGTGTTTCCACCGTGGGCCCTCATCAGGTTACATCTACGGATAGAGGCTCACAAGGGTCCCATATTCTCCGTAACCAAGCAGGAAGTCAGTCCTCACATATGAATGATGTCATCAATGGAGCCCAAGTGGGAATGCTTTCCATCTTCCATAGGAAGCTTTTGGAAGCTGCTCAATGCATGCATGCTGGTCTTCCCACTCAAAGGAGCCATCTTTCCTCAGTCTTCTTTTTTCTGCGGAGCCTTCCAGATGTCGACTATATCCCGGAAATTGTTTGATCCATCTTAGCTAGTTTTTCCATTTTTCTTCAGATCATGTTTTCCAGCATCTTCCTGTGGCCCCTGGAACATTGGTGCCATGTTTTTGGGGATTTTTTTCCTTATTCCTTTTCCACGTTCTTGTTGGCACCCGGGTTGTTCCTCTTGCACTCCGCTGTTCAGTGAGGACACTGGAGTCCTTTGACTTGGCAGAAGCAGTCTTCCATATCATGTCAAAACCATCCAGTGGCTTTTAGAAGAGTACTCAGTGTGGACCATGTCCATCACGGACTGCCACAGCTGGTGCCTTCAATACCTCGGGCCTGACCACAAGCCCTCAGACTGCTCTTTCTACTTGCAGAAGATGCATGAAGGACTTAAGAACCGAGAATGGCAATGAGAATTACTGTTCGGTTCCAAGGCATTGATGTCAGCCCCAGTGTCGACATTGGCCCTGGCATTGACCTCGGCATCAACGCCCTTGAAGGCCCCCACTGAAGTCTCAGCTTCACACAGAGACTGGGCTCATTTGGAGCCAAAGGGTTGCGGGGCACTGGAACGGCAGCCCTCCTTTGAGAGGGAGTGGCCCCAGAAAGACCAGACATCAACCTTGTTGGCATTGAAGGGTGATGTTGAACCCAGGGTGAAGGCCCATGGGCAATGGCATTGGAACCCTCAGCGCGGCTCTGAGGGAGAGGACTGGGAGTAGCCCTCCAAGCTGCTCCAGCAGGAAGAGTTGCCCTCTGAAGCCCTGGAGGGCCAGTGTGCAATTCCAGTGGCCGTGACTATCGAAGAGTCCCTGCCAAGGGAGCAAGCATTGGCACCAAAGGCAGCGGAGATCTCAATCCTCACTGACAGGATGCAGGCCCTTGAGCATAGTTTTGTTGCATTCATAACTCAGCAGGCTGCCAGTGACCCGGTGACTTTGGGTTCCTTGGCACCGGTGATGGTTCTGTCCATGACGGGTATCTCACTTGCAGAGTTTCAGCCTATCCTGGAAGTGTATGCTTTCTCAAGTGGCTCCCACAACCACTCGAGATTCCTCTCGGTGCAGCCGGTTTCCCCCTCAAGTGCATAGGGTTCGGATAGAAGGGAACCGGGGACTCCATCTCCAACCGAGCACCACTGTTGCGGTCAACATTCACAGCGGTATTTTGAGTTCCTCTCTGACTCGGAATACGACTGGGAGACCAAAGGAGAATCTCCGAAGACCATCTGTCACCGTGATGTCTCCTCTGACCCTCGCACCCATATGAACAGAGGAGGTCCACTTGAGGACCTGTCCCTCCTCAGGTTCACACAGGACATGGGGAAGGCTTTGCTCTTCACTATCAAGGCAGAGGAAGAGCCTTGGGCAGAGGAGTTGGAAATTCTCCAGTACCCGACTCCGCCTAAAGAGGCGATTATGGTTCCAGTCTATCCGATACTGGAACGGCTCCTCTTTAGGATGTGGGAGACACCACTCATGGTGCCAATGGTCAGCTAGTACCTCAATTCTATGTATCGGGTGTTCAAGAGCTCTAGCTTTGAAAAAGCACAAATCCCTCATAACTCCATAGTGATGAAATTGGCCATGTGTCAGATTAAGAGTTCCAAGATGAACTCCTCAGTGTCCCTGAGAAGGGAGGCATGCACTGTGGATGGCTTTGGGAGAAAGTGTTAACAGGGCTCAATGCCACTGACTTGGATGCAAGCATGCCAGTTATACATGGATATGTACCTGCGTGTCCTCTCTGAGGAACTAGCTGAGTTCTCGGCTGGCCTGTCAGGAGAGCATCTTGAGCATTTCTGGAGCCTGATGGACAAGACAAAGGAGTGCTCCATGTACAATACTCAGATGGCCTATGACAGCTTCGAGTCCATGGCTAGGGTGGCCACGGTGTGCATCAGTACCTGCCGCCTGGCATGGTTACAATCCTTGGACTTGAAACAATGGATCCAGGGCAAGTTGGCTGATGTCCCATGCCGGGGAGAGAATCTCTTCGGCAAACCCATGGTGGAGAAAGCTGTGGAGTTGAAAACGGAGCAACTCACCATGAACAGGATCTCAAGAGACTTCGGGAAAGGCTTCAGGAAAGAAGTCCTTTTACCCATAAGAACATAAGAAATGCCCTACTGGGTCAGACCAAGGTCCATCAAGCCCAGTATTCTGTTTCCAACAGTGGCCAATCCAGGCCACAAGTATCTAGCAGGTTTCCATGAGGCACACAGGTTCCATAATGCTTGTATTGGGGCAAGCAGTGGATTTTTAATAATGGTTTATGGACCTTTACTCCAGGAACTTGTCCAAACCATTTTAAACCCAGCTACACTAACAGATTTACTACATCCCCCGGTAATGAATTCCAGAGTTTGATTACGCATTGAGTAAAAAAATATTTTCTTAAATGAGTTACATTGTAACTTCATTGTGTGTCCTCTACTTTGTGATGGCGTAAACAACCAATCTATGTTTACCTGTTCCATACCATTCATTAATTTATAGACCTCTATCATACCTCCCCTCTGCCATCTCTTTTCCAAGTTGAAGAGCCCCAACCTTTTAAGCTTCTTCTCATAGGAGTATCCTTCCATTCCCTTTACCATTTTTGTCATACCACTCGTACCAGGCGCCCTAACAGGGGCAGCAAGCTAAGAGTCAAAACCACAGGCAACAGCGCAAACCTAAAGCTCTGAAGTCTCAAGCAGCACCGCAGCCCCAGCCAGGCGGGGTTTTTGATTTTTGGCTATGGACCATGGCCTTTCTTCACCTCCCAGCCTCTGTCTCTCCACAGGTGGGAGGATGACAGATCCACTATGCCCAATGATGGCCCAGCATAACAACTGACGCCTGGGTACTGCAGGTGGTCCAGGAAGGCTACCTCTTTTGCTTCAATCAGATTTCCCCACCTTCTTTCCAGGGGAGTACCCTCTCGGGCAACACCATCGCGAACTACTCCAACAGGAGGTCCAAGCCCTCCTAGCAGAATGGGCGGTGGAACTTGTTACACCATCCCAAACAGGAAAGGAGTTCTACTCCTGCTACTTCTTGGTTCCCATGAAAACAGACAGGTTCTGACTCATCTTGGATCTACGCAATCTCAATCGCTTCCTGGTGAAGGAAAAGTTCAAGATGGTATACCTTGGAATGTTGCTGCCCTATCTTCCACAGGAATATTGGCTGTGCTCCTTGGATCTCTCACACCTCCTCTTCCACCCCCTGCACTTTTAGTACCTCCGCTTTATACTGAGCGGACAGCACCATCAGTACAAGGTTCTACTCTTCGGCCTTGCCTCCACCCCAAGGTCTTCACGGACTGTTTGGTGGTTGTGGCTGCCTTCTTCCGAACCCTGGGCATCTTCTTCTTTCCCTATCTGGACGACTGGTTGATCGGAGGCGGGATGCATGACAAAGCTCGGTAGTCCGTGCAGTGCGCCATTCAGGTTCTGGAGCAGCTGGGTTTTGTCATCAACTACACAAAGTCCCGCCTGCAACCCCTTTAACGCCTCGAGTTCATCACATTGGCTCGAGTTTTCCTTCTGATGGACAGGGCCAAATACCTAGTCACCCTGGTGAGGGACATACAACATTGCCCAATTGTCATGGCTCGGCAGATGCCATACCTCCTGGGCCACACGGCTTCTACCGTCCATGTTACCGTCTCAGCCCAACTTCAGATGAGCCAAATGCAGTGGACTCTCTGCACACAGTGGCAACAGGCAATGGGCCGTCTTTCTAAAGGGTCACATTATCTCTGCCACTCCAGGAGTCCCTATCCTGGTAGCAGCAGTCTGCTCACCTGCTTGCAGGCCTTTCCTTCCAGGCCCTGCCAAACTAGGGAGTTCTAATGATGGATGCCTCCAAATTGGGCTGGGGCCTCCTGATGGCTGTGGAAAACCGCCATCAGATCAACTTACTGGAACTAGGGGCCATTGCCAATCCCCCATGAGTCTTTCAGCTACACCTCTCCAACCAGGTCATCCTCATACAGATGGACAACCAGGTGGCCATGTTCTATATCATCAAACAGGATGGCATGGGCTCGTACCTCCTCTGCTAGGAGGCAGTCTCCCTCTGGAAGTTTGTCATCTCACATGGTATGTTCCTCAGAGCTGTATATCTGCCAAGGGAGCTCAACGTCCTGGCGGATCATCTCAGTAGAGTCCTTCAGCCTCAGGAGTGGACTCTGAGCAGGCAGGTTGCCAACCGCATCTTCTGGATGTGGGGCACACCAACAATAGACTTCTTTGCCACCCTTCGCAGCACCCAGTTACTGCTGTTTTGCTTCAGTGCCATGCAAGAACCGTTTGGCTCCAATGCTTTTCTCATGGATTGGAGCTAGGGTCTTGTCCGGGAACAAGCAGGAAGTCAGTCCTCACATATGGGTGATGTCAGCACCGATGGAGCCCTTGCGGAGGCATAGAAACATAGAAATATGATGACAGAAAAAGATCATATGGCATATCCAGTCTGCCCTTCCATATCAACCACTACAACAGTCCCCTTTCTTCCTTTAGAGATCCTCTGTGTTTGTCCCATACTTCTCTGAATTCAGATACTGTCCTCATCTCTACCACCTCCACTGGGAGACTATTTCACGGATCCACCACTCTTTCCATAAAGAAATATTTCCACATATCACTCCTGAATCTAGCCCCTTTCACCCTCATCCTATGTCCCCTTGTAGCAGAGCTTGCTTTCAATCAAAAAAGGTTCTCCTCCTGTGCATTTATGCCATGGAGGTATTTTAACGTCTTAATCATATCACCTCTATCCCCCCTTTCCTCTAAGGTGTACATAGTAAGATCCTTAAATCTATCCTCATATGCTTTATAATGAAGACCACTAACCATTTTAGTAGCCACCCTCTGTACCGACTCCAGCCTGTTTATATCCTTTGGAAGATGTGCTCTCCAGAATTGCACACAATACTCCAAATGAGGTCGCATCAAAGACTTATACAGAGGCACAATCACCTCCTTTCTTCTGCTGGCCATTCTTCTCCCTAAGCACTCAAGCATACTTCTAGCTTTTTCTGTTGCTTTTTCTACCTGTTTAGCTACTTTAAGATCATCAGACACAATCTCACCTAGGTCCCGCTCTTCTTTAGTGGACAAAAGTACTTCACCCCCTATACTATATCATTCCCTTGGATTGCTGCAGCCCAACTGCATGACCTTGCATTTTTTAACATTAAATCTCAGCTGCCAAATTCTAGACCATTCTTCAAGTTTAGCTAGATCCTTCCTCATATTATCTATACCTTCCTGGGTGTGTACTCTATTGCAGATTTTGGTATCATCCGCAAAGAGGCAAACCTTATCCGACAGCCCTTCCACTATATCACTAACAAAGATGTTAAAAAGAATTGGACCAAGGACAGATCCCTGGGGCACACCACTGGTAACCTCCTTCTCCTCAGAGTGAGCTCCATTTACCTGTACCCTTTGTCACCTCCCACTCAACCAATTTCTATCCCAAGCAGTATTTTAGGGTCCATCCCTAGGGTGCTCAGTTTGTTTATAAGTCGCCTGTGAGGAACAGTGTCAAAGTCTTTACTGAAATCTAAATACACCACATCTAGGGCTCTCCCTCGGTCCAACTCCCTGGTCATCCAGTCAAAGAAATCAATCAGATTTGTCTGAGAAGACCTGCCTCTGGTGAATCCATGCTGCCTCAGATCCTGTAATCTGCTGGACTCCAGAAACCTCACTATTTTGTCTGTCAGCAGCGCTTCCAATAATTTACTCACCACTGACGTTAAACTAACTGGCCTGTAGTTTTCAACCACATCCTTACTTCCACTTTTGTATAAAGGAACCACATATGCCTCTCTCCAGTCCTTTGCCACCATTTCCGTTTGATCCCCTTCCCGCCCAAAGGTGCCAACTTGCTCAGTCTCCTTTTTTTTCCACGGAGCCCTTCAGACGTTCATCTGGCTTGTCCCCGGAAAAAGTTGATTTTTCTTGTCCGAGTTTCATACTCACCTCCGGTATTGCACTGGTACTCTTCCCGCCACCCGACCTCGTTGTCTCGGCATCAATTTCGGGTCTCTTTTGTAGTTTTTCATTTGTTGGCATCTTCGCGCCTTTTTTCCTCCAACTGGCAGCCTGTCGGGGCTTCAACCTCGCAGGGGTACGTTTTTCCCCCATGGCTACCAGTGGCTTTAAGAAGAGTGATCGGTGCACAAAAATCATGTCTTTAACCACACACGACTGCTGTCTCCGCTGCCTCAGGCCTGAACATGACCCTGCATTTCTGCTAAAAGATCTCCTGCAAGGCCCTCAAAATCCGCCAGCAGCAGCATAATAAGTTTTCCCCCAGTCCCCGGTGCCTCTGAATGCCAGGGCCTCGTCTGAAGCCTCAATACCTCTGGCGGGCCCCTCCAAACCTAAGCCTCACCGTGGCTCTTCAGAAAGTGGGTCTCCCTCTGGGGAACCCAGGAAGAAGAAGAAACCCTCCAAGGCGGTATATTTGGAGGGTTCGGACCAGTCAGATGTTCCCCGAGCCAGGTCCTGCAGTCCGATACATTTGTCCGAGGGATCAGAGAAGAAGCGGCCTCAAAGGTCCCCCAGAAGGACTCAACCTCGAAATGGCCTCGGTCCCAAGACACCATCGTCATTGAGGATTCCCCTTCTGGGGAAGTGGCATCGGGTACGAGTCCCTTGGTACCCATGCCAAAGACTGTGGAGCCTTCTGGCCTGGGGTCCAGAATAGTGGCCCTGGAGCACAGTTTGTCTGTCTTCATGGACCAGCAGCGGGCACTGTTGTCCGGTACGACTAGTTTATCCGCCCCAACCACTGGGCCCTTGACATCAAAGATGTCCCCGGAGGCCGAGTCTATCCTCAAAGTCCTTCAGCCTTGAGTTGATCCTCGGCCGAGGTCTCGCTCCGATTTCTGCTCGATGGGACCGCGATCATCCCCGGCCAGTGTCCTTGGCACTGGCCGTGAAATGTCGAGAGGCTGCTGGCCAGGTCTGACCCCATGGCCCACGGACCATCCTTCCTTTGAGTCCTTAACGGACTACTCCAAGTAGGAGAGGGAAGATCAGGAATCGCCTGATACCCATTGCCACTGTGATGTCCCCTCAGACTCTCCTGCCTTGGAGCCCTGGCAGTGGTCTCCGCCGGAGGATATGGGGTTCCTTGATTTCATCAAGGATATGTCTAAGGCCGTGGCATTCTCAGCTGAATTGGAGGAGGACCCTTGGGCAGATGAGCTGGAGATCCTAGCAAAGGAATTCACTGGGTTCTGAGCTGGTCTATTTGAGGAACCCCTGCAGCGGTTCAAGAACCTGGCTAAGGCTATCCGTGAGTGCTCCAAGTTTATGTCTCGGGTAGCCGATGATGAGTTCAAGTTGACGGCTCAAGTAATTGTGGCGAGCATCGGTGCACGACACCAAGATTGGCTACAGTCATCCAACCTCTATCAGTGGGTTCAGGACAAATTGGTCAATGTCCCATGCCAAGGAGAGAACCTCTTTGGCAAACCCATGACCGACAAGGCTGCCGAGCTGGAGACTGAGTTCATGACAACGACCAGGATGTTTAAAAAGACCGCTGCCCCTCCCTGATGGAAGGGCTCTGGTAAAAAGTCCTTCTACCTGAGGAAAGGGGCTGCTTACAGAAACTACCCACCTTTTCAGGCCTCCCTGGCTCTCCAAAAGGGTCCGCAGGACAAGGGATATGGGCATGGCCCTCATAAGCAGAAGGCTCCAAAACCCCAGGCACCAGCCCCGGCCCAGCCAGGGAGGAATTTTTGACTCCTTGGGCATCACCTCCCTACCTCAAGGAGGTCAGCAACCCACAGAGGGATGTCTGACCTACTATGCCTAGAGGTGGTTGACCATCCCCACCGACTCCTGGGCACTTCGGATGATCAGGGAGGGTTATCTCTTCCATCTGACTCAGACACCTCCCCCTTATTTTCTGGGAGAGCCCCTCAGGTCTCCCCTCTACCAGGACCTTCTACTAAAGGAGTTGGCAGGTCTTCTAGAGGACAATGCGGTGGAACCGGTGCCCCACCATCTCATGAGCAAGGGATTCTACTCCAAGTACTTCCTTGTGCCAAAAAGGACAAGGGGCCTAAGGACCATCCTAGACCTGTGCAACCTCAACAGGTTCCTGGTGAGGGAGAATTTCAAGATGCTCTCCCTAGGAACATTGCTGCCTTACCTCCAGAAGGGAGATTGGCTATGCTCTTTAGACCTGAAGGATGCCTATACCCACATCCTTATTCACCCCAACCACAGGAAGTACCTGTGGTTCATCGTGGGGGGCGGGCACTATCAGTACAGGGTACTGCCTTTCAGCATGGCCTCTGCCCCAAGAGTCTTCACAAAATACCTGGCAGTCGTGGCCACCTTCCTCCACCTCCAGGGGTTTTTTGTCTTCCCCTACCTGGACGACTGGCTCATAAAGGGAGGCACGGCCTCAGAGGTGCAGCAGGTGACCACACGCACCATCCAGGTCCTGCAGCAGCACTTGGGCTTTGTCATAAACTACCCCAAGTCTCATCTGCTTCTGACACAACATCTGGAGTTCATCAGGGCAAACTGGACACTCTCCAGTCAAAGGCCTTCCTGCCCAGAGATCGAGCCGACCACCTCAGGACTATGGCATGGGACATACAGCACCGTCCCTCCGTGCCCGCTCGGCTCCTCTTGCGCCTTCTCGGATACATGGCCTCCACGGTCCACATCACCCCAGATGCTTGCCTCCACATGAGGGCTGTGCAATGGTGTCTCTAAGACCAGTGGACTCAGGCACGGGGCGCCTCTGAGACAGAGTCTCTGTAACCCGCCAATTGACGGATTCTCTGACCTGGTGGCAGACTCCTCAATATCTCGAGGTGGGCATGCCTTTTCAGGCCCCGAGCCCCTAAAGGTCCTTACTGCGGATGCCTCCCTGCTTGGCTGGGGAGCCCACTGTGAGGAAATCTGCACCCGGGGCAGCTGGTCACCAGATGAGAGCACCCAGCAGATCAACGTCCTGGAACTGTGGGCGATATTCTTAGCCCTTCAAGCTTTTTGCCACCACCTGCGGTCACCAGCCAGTGCTGGTCCAGACAGATGACCCAGTGACCATGTTCTATGTGAACAAACAGGGGGGCACAGGGTCTCATGTCCTCTGCCAGGAGGTAATGCTCCTCTGCTTGTACGCAATCCAATAAGGTATTTTCCTATGGGCAGTACACCTACCAGGCCAGAACAACCTGCTGACTAATAGATTTAACAGAGTCCTTCAGTCGCACAAGTGGCAGCTGGACTCCAGTGTGGCCAGCTGGCTCTTCCAGATCTGGGGGAAACCCGTGATGGACCTGTTTGCCAGTCCGGACAGCTTCCAGTTTTCCTGCTTCTGTTCCCGGCAGGCCCACCCCTCCAGAGTGGCAGCGGATGCGTTCCTCATCTTATGATCGGAGGGCCTCATGCACGCCTTCCCTCCCACACTGCTGATTGCCAAAATCTTGTTCAGGACCCTCTGTGATAAGGCCTCACTCATCCTGATAGCCCTTCGGTGGCCCAGGTAACCGTGGTTCCCACTGCTCCTCCGACTAACGGTGGAGACCCCCATCACATTGGGGAACTCTCCGGGACTCCTGTCTCAGGAAGGGAGCTCTCTTCTGCACCCCAACCTGGGGTCCCTGTCTCTGACAGCATGACTGCTGAAAGGGTGACCTAAGCCTCTTTCAATCTCTCAGGTGATGTAGAGGAGATCCTGCTGGCCTCTCACAAGGCCTCTACTAGGAAAGCTTACGCTCTCAAATGGCAAAGGTTTTCAGCCTGGTGTACCCAGCACGGGACTAACCCATTCTCCTGACCAGTGGGACTGGTGTTACAGTACTTTCTCCATCTCTCGCAATTTGGGCTTAAATCTAGCTCTGTCTGGGTGCACCTTAGTGCCCTGGCGGCGCACCACCACCCAATGGATGGCAAGCCACACTCGGTCCAGCCGCTGGTGACTTGTTTTCTTAGGGGTCTGCTTTTATTGAAGTCACCGGTTCGCCCTCTGGTGACCGAATGGGACCTTAATGTGGTATAGGGGCAGCTCACTTGACTGCCCTTTGAGCCTCTGGCTACTTGTCACCTATGATACCTCTCATGGAAGGTGGCATTCCTGGTTGCACTCACCTCCACTCAAAGAGTTAGTGAGCTTCAGGCCTTAGTAGCAGAGGCCCTTATACCAGGTTCTAAAGGAATAGGATGGTGCTCCGCACGCACCCTAAATTTCTTCCGAAGGTGGTATTATCCTTCCATCTCAACCAGGAAGTGGTACTTCCTACCTTCTTTCTGAGACCTCACTCCAGTAGGGTGGAGACAGTTCTTCACACCTTAAACTATAAGAGGACTTTGTCCTTGTATATCCAACACACTCAGGGCCATCGCAAAACCGCTCAGCTTTTTGTCTCCTATGACTCCAGTAGACTGGGGGAGGCGGTGACCAAGTGTACACTGTCCACCTGGGTGGGGGACTGTATCGCCCTTGGCTATCAGCAGGCAGGGCTCACGCTGGAAGGCCATGTCACGGTGCACCGTGTCAGGGTCATGGCGAACTTGGTGGCAAACCTGCGCTCCATCCCAATGGTGGACATCTACCGTGCCTCCACCAAGTCTTCATTCCATACCTTCGCAACCCATTACTGCCTGGAAATGGAGTCCCGATGGGACAGTGCCTTCGGCCAGGCTGTGCTCCGTAATCTTTTTGGGGTTTAGGCTACTTCTACCTTCCGACCCTTCTGTGTTCAGGCTACCGGAGTGCTTGTTTTCATCAGACACAGGGGTCCTACTGTAGTCTGTGGGTATGGACTTAATTGCTGCTTGAAGTGTAAGAGAGCACTGGCTTTCTACCTGGAGAGGATGAAAGCCCATCGCTGTTCCTTCCACTCTTTGTCTCCTTTGATCCAAATAAGCTGGGGGTAGCAATGTCAAAATACATCCTGTCCATTTGGGTGGTGGCTGCATCTCCTTCGCTTACGCTCAGGCTGGACTAACTTTGCAATGCCACGTAATGGCCCACAATGTCCGAGCTATGGCTGCTTTGGTGGCCAACCTGCGCTCAGTCTCCATGGCAGAGATCTGTAGGGCTGCTACATGGTCCTCGGTCCACACCTTCACAGTCCACTGCTGTCAGAAAGGGGATTCCTGGTGTGACATCAGCTTCGGCTAAGCTGTACTCTGACACCTGTTTGGGGATTAAAGCAACTCCTTCCCACTGGCCCTTCTGTCTGCCAAGGCTATTTATTTATTTATTTAGACAGTTTTGTATACCACCTTATCCTTCAATCAAAGTGGGGGATACATTTAACACGAGGGGATAGGAGACACATATGCTAATACTTACAGGGGACATGGGCTATGGAGGGTTAAGTGGCTTGCCCAAGACCACAAGGAGCACCTGTGGGACTATTGTAGAGTCAATCTGATCTTGATGTCCCTGCTGAAAGCTGACTCTTTGAACTTCTCAAGGATTGCTCACGCTGTTGTTCTCGGTTTTTTTTTTCTGGTTTCCCTATTAGGCTTTTTACAGGTATTTTTGGTAGCCTGTAGTTTGGGAGTCCCATATGAAAGGACTGACTTTCTGCTTGGCCCTGAAGAAAGTATATTTACTCACCTGTAGCAGATGTTCTCTGGGATCAGCAAGAATCAGTCCACACTACCCTCCCTCCTCCCCATGGAGTTCCTTCTCTTTTTTCTTTGGCTTGTTTGAGCTATGTCATCATACTAGGGTAAAATGGCTCTTTCAGTCAGGAGGACCAGCATGCATGCATACAGCAGCTTCCAAAAGCTTCCTATAAAGCTGAGAAGCATTCCCGCATGGGCTGTGTCAGTGAAATCACCCATATGTGAGGACTGATTCCTGCTGATCCCGGATAACAGCTGCTACAGATGAGTAACTACACTTTCTCATTGCTCTGGACTGACCTCACAGGCCATGGTATGTGGATCGGATATGGCTCTTGATCGACTGACCTTGGCATCTTCCCAACAGGATCAATCTGCTCTCAGGCACCAATACTGATGCTTCAGGTGGATCAATTCTCGCTTACGGCCTGGCTCTTGAGTGGGCACGGTTGAAGTGGAGGGGCTACTCGGTGTCAGTGATTTCCATGCTTTTAAAATCCAGAAAAACTTTTACAACTTTAGCATATGTCCACATTTGGCGAGTTTTTGAGGACTGGTGTGTCTCCAGGTGCCTGTGCATTCAGGCATCTTCGCTTCTGGATATTTTGGTTTTCCTGCAAGACAGATTGGAGAAAGGGTTGGCTCTCAACTCCTTAAAGGCCCTCTCTTTTTATAGGGGGCGAGTACAGGTTTGTTTGATTGTGACTCATGCGGATGTGGTATGCTTTCTTAGGGCAGCGAAGGTCCATCTGCCTTTTCAGCTTGTTGTTCCTGGGACCTCAGCTTGGTGCTATCTGCCTTGACGGAGGCCCCCTTTGAGCCGTTGGCGAGGGCGTCTTTGAAGGTCCTTACCTTGAAGATGGTGTTCCTGGTGGCTATATGTTCTGCTCAATGGATTTTGGAACTATAGGCTCTATCGTACAGGGAACCCTTTCTCATTTTTTGTAAGGAGACGGTGGTCCTAAGGCCGGTTTTATCATTCTTGCCTAAAGTAGTGTCTTGATTTCATCTGAATCAAGCAGTATCTCTCCTGATATTTCCAGCCTCATGGGAGTCCAAGGAGGATCGCCAGTTTCACAAACTGGACGTGCATAGGTTGCTGCATCGGTACCTTAAATGGATGGAATCCTTTCGGAATTCGGATCGCTTATTCATTTTGTTTGGTGGCCACCAGAAAAGAGAGGCGGTCTCCAAGACCTCAGTGGCTTGCCGCGTGAAGGAGGCTATAGTATCTGCTTACCATGTGAAAGCCAAGTCTGTGCCGCTGGGCCTCAGGTCCCACTCTACGAGGGCACAGGCAAAGTCCTTGGAACATGATCTGGTCCCCTGGGGAAATTTGCAAGGTGACAATGTGGGCGTTGTTGCATACTTTTACCCATCATTACTGATTGGATGTGCAAGCCTCTGCAGATGCTTGCTTTGGAACGTCAGTGCTACAAGCAGGACTCTTTGGTCCCTTTCAGGATTAGCTACTGCTCTGGTACATACCACATGTACTGGACTAGACTGGAGGGATGATAAGGAAGGCAAAATTAGGTCTTACCTGCTAATTGTCTTTCCTTGAGTTCCTCCAGTCCAGTCCAGGTCCTTCCCTAGATTCTTATTGTCTATCTTTAGATCTGCACTTGGGTTGAGTCCAGCTGTTTTAGAAGGGGAAGATAGTCTGAAGAAGTACATCTTTACCTGATGAAGGATCTTCCTCTATTAAGGGTAGGAATCTTGGCAGGTAGGACTTTGTCAGCACGATTCAATCTCACTTGTACATAGTTGTTTGTTAGCTGGAGGTGGTACATACCATTGGGCATATCCTACTTCTGTTGCCTCAGGTGGGCTCTTTCTGGGCCTAGTGAGGATTTGTGGTTTTGATGCTTTCTCGTAGTCTGCTTTGTCAATAAGATACTGGAGTCTGGAGCTGAAGAGAGAGCTCTTATACTGTGACATCAGAATTCTGACATGCTCAATCCTCAGCTGCTGGTGCAGGGGAATATCCCTGCACATACTGAACTAGACTGGAGGGACTCAAGGAAAGACAATTATCAGGTAAGATTTAATTGGCCTTAAGTACCATTTCATCTTGTTTCATTATTGATGTTGCAGCATATAAAGTCACTGAAGATGGATGGATTCTATATAAAGATTCTGAATACTTTTTTGACAAGGGAGCTGTCCCAATGGAGAAGGCTAGAGAGTATTGTCAGAAGAATGCTGGTGATCTTGCTGTCATTGACAGTGAAAGTGAAAGACTGTTTCTCTGGAAATACGTAAGAGAAAAGCCTTTAATTAAAACATCAATTATCTAATCTGAAATTATAATACTTGGGGTCTGATTTCTGAAAACTTTCACCATAGACACAAATTAGGATAAAACCTTTTTTTTTTTAGGAATAAGGTGTCATGTGTCTTCCAGTTTTCATTTGTAGTTCCCAGTAATCATTTTTATTGAAATTTGTTTAAGTACAAGCAAGTAGCAAGAATGATGCAATAGAGAACACAAAATAGAAAGGACAGCCCCTTACAGAAAGAAGGAACAAAAAGAACCAGCAGAGGGAAACCAAGAAGAACTAATCAAACTCCAAAGGAGACTTCAAAATGTAGAAGAAAATCTTTAAGAATTCCAAATAGAAAAACAGAAATTGTAAAAATACAAAAACTGACTTCTATTATGAGTTTGGCTCAGCTGCCTGCTTCAAGGTCCATAAACCCATATAGACCTTGAATACTGCTTTGCTTGAGTCTCTGAGATTTATCAATTTATTTTTCAGAAAGGCTATATTAAAAGCACAATAATTTGAGAGCTCAATCTCCAGGAACAAGCAGGCATTCAGTCTTCACATATGGGTGACATCCCCAATGGAGCCTTCGTGGGAATGCTCCCCAGTGTCCAACTGGAAAGCCTTTGGGAACACTCGACTGCGCCTGCATGCCTTCTTTCATACCTTCCCATTTCCTCTCCTCAGTTCTTTGTTTCCCATAGAGACAATATGACACACCATCCTTTCACTGCTGAAAAAAATCTCCTTTTTTGGTGTCCTTTGTGGTATATCGTGATTCTGCCTTCCTGTTGATGCCGGTTCCGTCGAATATGACACCGGTCGCAATATTACTTTTTTTTTATTTTCAATTTGTTTTCCTTTTCTATTGATTCTCACCGTGGTTTTCACCACTAGCCTAAGCCTCAGGGTCTCTATAGCCTTGTCTTCAACCTCAAAGACAGTTTTTTCAGGCATGGAAAAGCTAGTCAGTGGTTTTAAAAAATGTACCAAGTGTGCCAGCACCATTTCAGTCACTGATAAACATGACAGGTGTTTATATTTGAGTCCTGATCATGAACCTACTTCTTGCCCTTTGTGCCAACAAATGACAAAGAGCCTAAAGAGCTGAGCCAGGCAGTTTAGATCATTGTTCACCTTGGACATTGGACTTGGTTTCAGTGACTTCCACTTCATTGAGGGCATCAACTTCTTCTCATGGATCTCAGGCTTTTTCAAAGTCCAAGCACAGACGTAAGTCAAAATCTGTGGCCATTTCCAAATCTTCGGCATTGTAGACCGATTCTGATGCCATGACATGGCAGCAGGGTTCTCCATCATGGTAGCCTTGGAAAGGGAACCAAGGCAGAGGAATTGGAGATACTCCAATACCTTCCAATGTCCAAGGAGGCTGCTATCTTAGCGGTGCATCATATCCTGCAGAACCTTATTCTCCACATGTGGGAGTGCCCGCTCACGGTTCCATCTGTTAGCAAGAGACTCCAAGGTGCATAGCGAAGTCTCAGGTCTGTTGGCATGAGGTCTTGGGAAGATGATGGACAGTCCACCAACTGATTGAGATGGAAAGTGAAAACCACTTTAGGTGGGAATTTTGGGTGAGTTTACAAAACTACCCTTTTCTTATGAAATCTGGTGTAAGGCGGGTGTGCCACCAGTGCTTGCAGTTTGCTGACTCTGCGCATGGAAGTGAGCACCACAAGAAAAATGACTTTCCAAATAAAGAATTTGAGCAGGCAGGAGTTAAGCGGCTCAAAAGGGGGCACGATGAGTTGCCCGAGTACCACGTTAAGGTCCCACGCTACCGGGGGTGGTTTAATGGGGGGGAGGTGAGATAGCAGGAGGGCCCTCATAAAGTGATCCACTAAGGGATAAGCAGATATGGACTTACCAGCAACAGATCGATGGTAAATGACCACAGCACTGAGGTGCACTCTGATGGAATTGGACTTCAGGCCAGAGTATGACCGGTGCAGAAGATAAGACAATACTGACTCCACTGAGCAGGAGAAGGCGGTCCAGAGACTTGCTCATGCATTACACAGAGGATCTGTGCCAGTTGAAAGCGTAGGCACGCCATGACAAGTCCTTACACAAGGCAAGGAGAAAGTTCTCCATGTCCTGTGGTAAATGGAGCTCTGCAAGTGCTACCTTCTCAGCATCCATGCCGTTAGTGTGAGATGACAGGTTGGGATGAAGCAGAGTCCCGTCGTTCTGCGAGATCAGGTCCGGGACACAGCCCAATCTGAGCATTTGCCATTGAGACAAGCAGAGCAGAAGTAGAAACCAGGGTTGCCTGGGCCAGTGCAGCGCAATGAGGATCATGGTAGTGAAGTCCACCCTCACTTTGAAGAGGATCTTGGCCACCAGAGGAGTTGGTGGGTGGGCATGGAGAAAGCGTAGTTACTCATCTGTAACAGCAGGAATCAGTCCTCACATATGGGTGATGTCGGCATCGACAGAGCCCTCATAGAAGCATGCCCCCAGCTTTCAAAAAAAACCTTTGGGAGATGCTACCACACATGCGTGGTCCCCTTCCCGCCAAGGGTGCCATCTTGCTCAGTCAGATGACATAGCTAAAAAATGGCAAAAATAAAAGATGGTAAAGAAGCAACTCCAAGGGGTGGAGGGACGGTTGTGAGGACTGATTCCTGTTGTCCCCGGAGAACACCTGTTACTGGTGAGTAGCTACACTTTCTCCGGGAATAAGCAGGAAGTCAGTCCTCACATATGGGATTCCCCAGCTACAAGCTACTGAAAACCCATAGTGAGCAGCAGCAATCCTCTTTTTTTCTTTAGAGATCCTCTGTATTTGTCCCATGCTTTTTTGAATTCAGATACTGTACTCATCTCTACTACCTCCACTGGGAGACTATTCCATGGATCCACCACTCTTTCCGTAAAAAAATATTTTTGCATATCACTCCTGAATCTATCCCCTTTCACCCTCATCCCATGTCCCCTTATAGCAGAACTTACTTTCAATCAAAAGAGGCTCTCCCCCTGTGCATTTATGCCACAGAGGTATTTATACGTCTCAATCATATCACTTCTATCCCGCCTTTCCTCTAAGGTGTACATATTAAGATCCTTAAGTCTGTCCTCATGCTTTATCATGAAGACCACTAACCATTTTAGTACCCTGAACTGATTCCATCCTGTTTATATCATTTTGAAGGTGCAGTCTCCAGAATTGCACACAATACTCCAAATGAGGTTGCACCAAAGACTTATACAGAGGCACTATCACTTCCTTTCTTCTACTAGCCATTCCTCTCCCTATGCACCCAAGCATCCTTCTAGCTTTTGCTGTTACCTTTTCTACCTATTTAGCTACTTAAAGATCATCAGACACAACCACACCTAGGTCCCGCTCTTCTTTAGTGTACAAAAGTATTTCATCCCCTATAAAATATTGCTCCCTTGGATTGCTGCAGCCCAAATGCATGACCTAGCATTTTTTAACATTAAATCCCAACTGCCAAATTCTAGACCATTCTTCAAGTTTAGCTAGATCCCTCCTCATGTTATCTCCACCTTCCTGGGTGTGTATTCTATTGCAGATTTTGGAATCATCTACAAAGAGGCAAACCTTCCCCGATAGCCCTTCCGCTATATCACTAACAAAGATGTTAAAAAGAATTGGACCAAGAACAGATCCCTGGGGCACACCACTGGTAACTTTCTTCTTCTTAGAGTGAGCTCCATTTACCTGTACCCTTTGTCACCTCCCACTCAACCAGTTTCTATCCTAAGCAGTAACTTTAGGGTCCAACCCTAGGGTGCTCAGTTTGTTTATAAGTCACCTGTGAGGAACAGTGTCAAAGGCTTTACTGAAATCTAAATACACCACATCTAGGGCTCTCCCTCGGTCCCACTCCCTGCTCACCCAGTCAAAGAAATCAATCAGATTTGTCTGAGAAGACCTGCCTCTGGTGAATCCATGCTGACTCGGATCCTGTAATCTGCTGGACTCCAGAAACCTCACTATTTTCTCTTTCAGCAGTGTTTCCAATACTCACCACTGAAGTTAAACTAACCGGCCTGTAGTTTTCAACCACATCCTTACTTCCACTTTTGTGTAAGATCCAGGCGAACAGGGCCACAATTATCCTTATAGCTTCACAGAGGCCCCAAAAGGCATGGTACCCACACCTCTTGTCCCTAGTGAGGGAGGGACCTCGGCCTTTGGGCACCCATCCATTTCTTCTCACGCAAAACTGAGGTGAAACAGGCAACCCTCATCTCCAAACGCTAGCCCTAGCTGCCTGGAAGTTACACAGACACTAATTCCACAGGAGCCCCTCTTGGATAACGTGCAGGCCATTATTTTGGCATCCAGGAAACTAGCAACCCAATGTTCCTACCAGTGGAAATGGAATCACTTCATGCAGTGGTCTTCATTGCGGGCGCGAGACCCTATTTCTTGTCCTCACCATCAAGCCCTCACCTTCCTTCTGCATCTATCCAACTCTGTCCTTCAGACCTCCTCAGTTCGGTACCATCTCTAGGCTTTAGCAGCCTTCCATGAACCAATTGATGGAAAACCCATTTCTCTGCATCCTCTGTTGGGTTACTTCACGAAAGGCCTAATGACTACCAAACTCCCGATCAAACCACCTACATCAGCATAGGATCTCAATGTAGTCATCTCTGAACTCATGAGAGAACCTTTCGAACTCTTAGGTTCTGCTTCCTTGAAACATCTTACCTGGAAATGATCTTCTTAGTGGCAATAACATCAGCACAGAGAGTAAGTGAGCTCCAAGCTTTCCTTCACTATCCTCCTTACACTCAATTTCTACATAGCAAAGTAGTTCATCCCAAATCTTGCCTAAAACCATCTTTTAAATAAATAAATAAATAAATAAATAAATCTTGGACTTCAATCTTAATCAGTCTGTTGTGCTCCAGGCATTTTTCCTGGGGCCTCACGCTGGCTTTCTAGAAAAGTCTCTGCATGCCTTGGATTGCCAACGAGCTCTCTTTTACTATCTCTGAGGGACAGAGCAAGTGCAATAAGCTTCATAACTCTTCATCACTTTTAATCCCAATAATCTAGGCTGATCGGTTTCTAAGCAGTTTCCTCCTGGATATCGCACTTCATTGCTTTCTTCTATCTCCAAGCTGGTTTACGACCCCCTGACTGCATCGGGACACACCACCTCCAAGCTACAGCAGTGACCATTGCCAACCTAGCCTCTGTCTTAACTCAGGATCTCTGCAAAGCTGCCACATGGTCGTCATTACAGATGTTCATGAAGTGCTACCGCTTGGACCACTCCTCAACTTGGGAGGCAGCCCCCTCCAGTACCTACTCCCGCCCCAACCTCATAAATGTACACAACCTAGTTATTTGTAAACCACTTTGACCAGGTTGTCCTCAGAAACCTCTTTGCATCTTGAGCCTTCTGCCTCCCACGTTGAGGCCCAGGCTGCATCATCACAATCAACACATGTTGGTCCTTAGTTCTGGACTCATGGAGCCTGCATCCCTCTGCTTGCCTCCGGAGAAAACATAGTTGCTTACCTGTAATGGGGGTTCTCCATAGACAGCAGCCACACTCACCCTCCTGCCTTCCCCTCGGAAAAACAAAAAAAGGAAGACAAATGTAGAAAACAAGACATTCATAAACAAAACTCAGATAATGATAGTCTGTCACATTTCAAAAAAGAAAACAAACAAACAAACAATCCAAAACAAAGAAATGGATTGCCCACTTATTTTCCATTTCCTTTCATCAAGGACTGCTCTATTATTTATTTATTTATTTATTTAACCAGTTTTATATACCACCTTTTTCTTCAATCAAAGTGGTTTACAAATAACTAGGTTGTGTATATTTATGAGGTCGGGGCGGGAGTAGGTACTGGAGGGGGTTATATGCATCCATAACTATTTACAATTGATTGATTGATAACATTGTGGGCTATTTGTGATCATGTCCATAGTTAGGCTTGTGGGCTCTGGGAGGGTCCATAGTATTCTATAAAGAGTATGGTCTTGGGCATCCATCTGAAGTCCTTGATGTCACTCATAGCTTTCATGACGTCAGGCAGAGTGTTCCATAGTTCTGGTGCATAGAGGGACAGTGCCCTTCTGGACATTGCCTGATTTGTTCTGTGGTATTCGGGGGGGGGGGGGGGAATCTTGTTATCCATACTGGTTCTCCGTGGCCTTGTGCTGGTGTGTCTGTTTACTAAGTTTTGAAGGGCATTGGCTGAAATGTTGTTAATGATTTTGAAAATATTTAAAGTCGCTTTGTATCTTGCACATGCATGTATGGGCAGCCAGTGGAGGTGCTAGAGCACTGGTGTGATGTGCTCATTTTTTGCTGTGTTTGTGATGATCCTGGCTGCTGTGTTTTGTACCAACTGGAGAGGGTGGATGGTTTGTTTTGGAAGTCCCTGATATAATGAGTTACCATAGTACATTATAGGCGTGATGATTGCCTGACATACCGTTCTGATGTGATCTTGACTTAGGATTGGTTTGAGTTTCTTGATGAGTTTTAATTTGTAGTATGCTTTTGCAGCAGTTTTGTTAATGTGCGAATGGAGGGTTAGCTTGCTGTCTAGGGTGATTCCAAGGTATCTTACTTCACCCTTCACTTACGAACTGACTGACACTGTGCAGGTTCCGAAGACGGGAAGAGGCACTATGGTTCTGTCTCAGATATCACCAATGGAGTGTGGCTGCATACGCCCGCTGTCTACAGAGAACTCCCATTACAGGAAAGCAACTACACTTTCTAATGCATGTTCAAAATTTTCTACCAAAATGATTATGTGGAACAAGGTGATAATTACCTAAAAACGGTGGAAAATTCCATAAACAAGCTGAAAATGTTTTGTCAGTGCACATACCTACTAGCAAACCTAAAGCAGATTCAAATCTAGCCAGTCAAATTTTGGGTAGCCAGGACATTTTTCATCTCAAGTGCTTAATCTTAGCATTTATCCGTCACTTCTTTCCTCCTGGAGTAAAAAAAAGGACCACTTACCAGGCTCTGTGATTTTCTCCCTACCTCCTCCCCAACGTTAAAAATTTGGGAAGTGCGCACTTACACTGTGACACAATGCTGTGTTCCCCCCTCCCTCCATTTAGGCATATCTACATAGGGAATTGGTGAGGAGGATTATGGTGATGTTGGCCTTAGTAGGATGGCAGGTGGATTGTGGGATGAGGGTCTATGTGTCTATGCAGAGGGTATAGACTTGTGGATGATGCCTATGAGGAGCTGTGTGTATGTATATATATAAGGAAGTGGGGAGTGTGTAGCAGACCTGGGGGTGAAATCTGAGGTGGTTGGGGTGAAGTGATGGAATTCTGGTTTTGTGTATACATGCACAAGCGGGTGTGTGTGTGTATGCATGCATGTGTGAGGGTGTTTGTTAGGGGAGGGGTAAAGGGCACAACTTCTCACCTTTCTGTTTCTTAGCCCATATTTTCTCTTTTCTCCTCCCAATCCCTCTTCTTCCTTGTTTCCTCTTCTGCCCGCTCCAGTTTCCCTCCTCCTATTATCTTCTCCACTACCATCGAATCCTAATGACATAAAATTTGCCATACTGGATCAGACCAAAGCTCCATCAGTATACTATTTCCAACAGTAACCAGTTCAGGTCACAATACCTAGAAGGATTCCAGAAGGTAGACAGATTCCATGCTGCTTATCCCAGGGATAAACAATAGATTTCAACCAGTCCACTTTAATAATGGTTTATGGACTTTTCCTCCAGGAAATTATCCAGAGCTGAATTATGCAATAAGTAAAAAACATATTTTTCACAATTAGTCTTTAGTGCTTAGTAGCTTCATTGCTTGTCCCCTAATCTTTCTACTATTACAGAACGAGCAAGGAAAGGTCACCCAGAGCTAGGAAACAAGCCGTTTAATATGCAGCATAGGCTCAGTGAAATCATTTTCAAAGCCTGGGCCCCGTCTATAGGGCTGAAACATACTATATAGACACTTTTATCAGTACATCAAGGCATCTCTTCATGATAGGTTAAGTTTTACTGCAGTACAATTTTGATTGGAGAATATTTGGTGCAGTGTTATCTCCAGCAAAACAGAGAGCGACAAGGCACAGAGGAACAAAGCGGGGGGGGGGGGGGGGGAAAAAAATTGTGTCGGTGTGTCGTCACCAAGGGGGTGTATCCTTTTCACACAGTGAATCAGGGAGAGTAAGGATGTTTCAGTAACCCTTTTAGTTCTCATTAACCCTTACAGCTCTCAGCCCTGTCTGGATTCCACCTCATTCCCCCCCTTTTTAAAGAAAACGTTTCCTTTGAATGAAGGAAGCCTAAGGCATTTTTCTCATATTATTGGATCTGACTGTAGAAGGGATTTGTAGTTGCACACTGCCATGACATGGGCAGTAGTTTTCCGCTCCACCATGGTCTCAATGGTGGAGGCAATAAATCGTGTAATGTCCGGAAGACAACAGGGCAGGATAAGACATATCAGGAAAATAAGAAGAACTCCTGCCACTAGGGTTTTAAGTCCACCTAACCAATTGAACCATCCCTCAAACCACCCGGCACCCGTGGAAGGGGCAACAATATGCATGGCCAGGTTATGAAAATCCTGAATAGATCTCTCAGTAGAGACACTTTCATTAGTTAGATTAAAACAACACATCCCTTCAAATTCTGCACATCCATGATTTAAACGTAGGAGCAGAAAATCAATGGTCATCCTATTCTGCAGAATCCCCATCCACAGACCAGACATTTCATGATTCATAGTAGCTAAGATGGTTGAGGTAAGATTAATGGATTTGGCCAAGGAACAAGCAATATGGCTCACTTCCATAGCATTGTGTAAGGCTAATGCTGGTGTTCTTACAATGGATATTGCCAGTCCCAGGGCTGTCTCATCACTACAAGGTTCTACATTGGAGTTACAGTTAGGGAGCATAGGCTTTGATTGAAGATAGCGTGAGTGGGAACTAACATTACTGGGAGTATGAGAGAAAGCAACAATAGTAAGTCTACTGAAAGTACAAGGACCTCCAGTAGCGTTCATGGGAACATAAGTATAAGCAGTTTTACCACATAACAAAAACCAACCTAAAGGAAGATACATTTCTAAGCGAGCATAAGATACTTTCGTAATGAACTTACAAGATAGTGCAGTGTTAGACAAATTAAATACCCCTTTAGTTGCATTTACAAAAATAAAGCAATCTGTGGCTCTAAGCGTGGAGACAACATGTAAGGAAAAAGGGATCTGGTTAAAATAGGCTGAGGAAGGACGGGTAACCCCAATGAAGTAGAAAAATGTAGAAAATGTTAGCTTTGGCTGTTTGCAGTTCAAATTATTTAGTACTGTAAACTTCTGCATTTCACACAGATTAGTAGGTACAGCAATAAGGCATGTCGATAAGTACACTCCAGCCTGCGATGAGCTGCTGCGTATACAAAAGTCCGAAGTATTCAAAGCAGTGCTGGCAAGTAATGCTACTGTGTTTATAGTTCCTGAGGCCAACAAAGGAAGGCCCCACATAAATGCCAGAACAAAAGTCAGCATAAGCAGGCGCATGTTGATCATGGAGTTGGTGTTCTACCACACCTTTGTCCTTATATGATCCCTTAGCAGTATCTGAACCATCCCTCCTCAAGCTTCAGCCGTGCGTAGACTAGCCGGCTTCTGGTGTGCGGCTAGTGCAGGGCCCTTTCATCTGCCGATTCCCTGGTCCTCCACAGTATCATTCATAAGGCATCCTGAGAATGTTCGTGCGCCGTCCACTTATCATCCAGATCAAGAACAGCTTTCTTGAGACAGGTATGGTGAATCCATGGGGTAACCTCTGTGACCTTGACTGTGGTTGGTATGACCAGGAGAACTGTATAAGGACCTCTCCAGGTAGGACACAGTGGTTCACATTTCCATTCCTTAATCCATACATGATCTCCCGGCTGGTGAGGGTGGAGCGGCTCTGACAAAGAGATAGGCAGTCGCTCTTGTATCCACCTGCTCAAAGACTGAAAAACAGATCCCAATGCCAATAGGTGTTGTCTTGTAAGTTCATTACCTATCTGCTCTAAGTCTCCCTTAAGGCCCTGGACAATGGGTGGTGGTCGGCCATACAGTACTTCATAAAGGGAAATGCCCAGGGTCCGAGTCAGAGAGGACCGGACATGGAGAAGAGTTATTGGTAAGGCCTGATCCCACTTAAGATAAGCTTCCTGACAGAGTTTGGACAACTGGAGCTTCAGGGTTCGGTTCATTCTTTCCGCTTTTCCCGAACTCTGTGGGCGGTAAGCAGTATGAAGTTTCCAGGTGATCTGGAGGGCTTTAGAGAGGTCCTGAAGGCATTTAGCAATGAAAGCAGGGCCATTATCTGACCCTATAGTAAGGAGTAGGCCAAATCTGGGAATAATCTCTTTCAGTAAGACCCTTGTAACTTCGCGGGCTGTCTCTGTTCTACAGGGGTATGCTTCAACCCATTCTGAAAACGTACAGACTATCACCAGCAGATATCGGTAACCCCTTACTCGGGGTAACTCATTGAAATCAACTACAATATTTTCCACAGGGGCAGCACCAACTGCCTGTATAGAAACAGGGGGTAGAGGCCCTTGGCGGGGGTTATTCCTGGCACATTGGAGACAGCGTCGTGCTGCAGCTGCCGTCAAGGCAGACAGATGTGGGACATAGAAGTAAGACTGTAGAATGGTTAGCATGGAGGTCTTGTCTAAGTGGGTGGTCTCATAAAATCACCAGACAAAAGTATGTGCTAGGCTCTCAGGGATAGCATATTGGGGTGGCTCTCCCAGTAACCGTAACCACCCAGCAGTGGTGAGAGTAGCCCCTTCCTGAGTGAAGAAATCCATCTCCTTCTTAGTATAACAAGGGTCCCACTCTGACATAGGAATTAGAAACAGGGGAGCTTGAACGCTAACTGGGACTGTTCCTTGCCGGGCTGCTAGCTTAGCCTCCCTATCTGCCCTGCGGTTACCCTGTATGACCAGAGTGTCTCCTCGCTGGTGTGCTTTGCAGTGTAGAACAGCCATCGCCTTTGTTGCCCACACAGACTCTAGTAACTCCAAAATCTCCTTCCCATACTTTATAGATTTCCCGCTTGAGTTTATGAGTCCCTTTTCTCTATAGAGGGCCCCATGGCCATGGAGTGTAGTGAATGCATACTTAGAATCAGTGAAAATGTTTGCCTTCAGACCTGCAGCTAACTGGAGGGCTCGAGTAAGGGCAATGAGTTCAGCTTTCTGGGCAGAGGTTCCCAAGGATAAGGGCCCAACCTCCACAACAATCCCAGGAGTGATCACAGCATATCCGGCCTTCCACTGTTCATCTTCCACAAAACTGCTACCATCGGTAAAGTAGTGAACATCGGGAGAGGCTAGCTGTATATCCTTCAGATCTGGGCGGCTGGAATACACGTCATCCATAACCTGGATACAATCGTGTTCGGGTAGCCCAGGTGCCACAGGTAGTAGAGTAGCAGGATTGAGAGTTTTCACTGTCTCCAAGTGAACCTGAGGATTTGCACACAGCATGCTTTGGTACTTTGTCATCCGCTTGTTGGTAAACCAATAATTGCCTTTGTACTCCATCAGCGTTAATACTGCATGCGGCACTTTAACATACAGTTCTTGCCCAAGGGACTGTTTATCAGCCTCTGTTACAAGAAGAGCTGTTGCTGCTACTGCACGAAGACAAGGCGGCCAACCCCTTGCTACTGGATCCAGCTGTTTGGACAAATAAGCCACCGGTCATTGCCAGGAGCCTAGGCTCTGAGTAAAGACACCAACTGCCATTCCCCTTTCTTCATGGACGTACAGATGGAATGCTTTTTCCACGTCGGGCAGTCCTAGTCTGGGTGCTGATAGCAAGGCCATCTTCATATTCTGAAAGACCCATTTTTGATCCGAAGCCCAGTCAAAAGGTTCTCGTTCTCCCCCTGTTGTAGCTGCATACAGGGGCTTTGCCAACACTGCAAAGTTGGGAATCCAGATTCAACAAAAACCAGCAGCACCTAAGAAGCCTCTCAACTGCCTGCGATTTTGTGGCTCAGGAATAGAACAAACAGCTTCCCTCCACTCAGAGCCTAATCTTCAAAGGCCTTGGGCAATATGGAATCCCAAGTACTTGACTTCAGTCTGGCACAATTGGGCCTTACTTCAGGACACCCGATAGCCAGATATACAAAGTAGGTGTAGAAGTTCTGAAGTAGCGGCTAAATATTCTTCCCTGGAAACAGCAGCGATGAGTAAAACGTCCACATATTGTAGCAATATATGTTGAGTAGGGTATGGCTGGACTGATGCAAATCTTGACTAAGGGCATCCACGAACAGCGTGGGGGACTTCTTGAATCCTTGGGGTAACTGTGTCTATGTCAGTTGTCCCTTACTGCCGGTTACAGGGTCTTCCCATTCAAATGCAAACAGTGGCTGGCTAGGAATGGCCAATCTCAAGCAGAAAAAGGCATCCCTTAAGTCCAAAATGGTAAAGCAGGTTGCTTGTGCAGGAATCAAACTCAGTAAATTGTAAGGGTTTGGCACACCAGGATAAATGGTAACAACAACTTCATTGACCTTCCGCAGGTCCTGTACAGGTCAGTAATCATTAGTACCCGGTTTTTGAACTGGCAGCAAAGGGGTATTCCAGGGCGATTTCAGAAGTCCAAACTTGAGTGAAGAAAACCCTGTGATCTGGCCACAATACCACGGCTCTTTCGGTCTCTGGTCCCTCAAGCAGTGAGAAATAAGCAGAGAGTAACACAGAACACAATCACACACAAAGTGCTACTTTCTTTGAGCTCAGAGGGAAAACAGACGGTCTATGAACGCAGCACAGTTCTATGTCTGTTGAATTCAAATTCTTTCTCCTGAAAAGCTCTTTTTATTAAAGAAAAAAGGGAAGTAACAGTCATTAATCATAACACAAGGTGTCGCTAGAGTTCTTTCTACAGAGTAAGAGCTGATTACATTGTTTTAGATGAAATTTACTTGATTATGACAGAATTATTTATAATTGCAAAGTTGCAAAAATTATGCTGTGCCAGCAGGGACCTATAGTTGACTGTACAATGAACTATGGTTGCGCAGTTCATAGCCTATGTTTACTCTTTATGCTTACGTTAACAATGTTCCCAAACTATTTTAAAGACAGTTACACAGAACTCATGATCATGATATCCTATTCTATTTAAGAGGAAGTAGGTGAAAAGCCAAAATTCTGAACACATTTTAGAGATCTGCATCAAGAAATTCATCCATCTTTAATTACATATTGGGGATTCTGGTATCCCTTTTACCTGTCCATTTCTACATTGAGTAGTCACTGGAGATGTTTATAAATGCCCTCAACAGCTCTTCGGGGCAGGGAATATTGCCTGACATGAATGGGACAGGCATCTGGTTTTAGTTCCACTATAATAGGCGGGATGTTCTGGGCAAGGCCGGGAGGCTTACCTTCTGCCCATACTCCAGGGAGGTTTTGCAGTTCTTGTGGTAGAGGTTGTTGTGGATCAGTCTACCACTCTTCTTCCTTTGGAATTTGTAGAGAAAATAATCCTGATACTGACGGCCCCAAAACCATCTGAGCCTCTCTTGTGGGGGTAAAAGAGATCTGAGCATGTAGCTTTGATAGGAGATCCTAGCCCAAAAGCGGTACCGGGCACTCAGGCATGTACAGAAAATGATGGGTAATTTGCTGTCCTCCTACTTCGTAGATTCGGGTGTGGAGAAAGGGCCGGACTGCCCGGTTTCCAGTTGCCCCACCACTGTGACAGCCTTTCCAGAAGCACTTGCTAATGGTTGGGACACAACAGGATGCTCTGTCCCAGTATCAACCATGAATGGTATTTGCTGGTCCCCGATTTTGATTGTGACCATGGTCTCATGGGGACCAAGAAGAATCTGCGAGTCCGGTCTGTCCTATTCATCATCACCCTGCGGTTAATCCGATGAACCCTGCTCGACCCTCACGTTCCTCGCCGGCGTCCTCAGTTGTTCTCCAAGTATGCCTTCCTCCTTCAACTCGCCCTCGGAATGCTGGTCGACCATGGTTTCCCTTTCCTGCATCACTTTGTCCGCTTTTGTTGGCATTCATTTTTCCAGTGGCCCATTTCATTGCAATAGGCACATTGATTGCGTTCCAATGGTCCCCACGCCAATGATCCTCACCGGGTTCCTCTACCCTGGCCTCGGCCCCTCGGTTCCCACGTTGACTTTCCTTGTCCTTTCTCAACTAGTGCCGCTGCTAACATATTCGCTTTCTTTTTCATCTTTCGTTCACACTCACGCTTCATCTCCTGATCTCTGTTCACAAATACTTTCATAGCAACTTCCATCAGCTGGGTTATATTCATTCCAGCAAAGCCCTCAAGCTTCTGAAATTTCCTTCGAATGTCCCCCTGTGACTGTCCCACGAACACTGCAGTTACCATCCGCTGGTTTTCAGGTGCTTCCGGATCGAATAGAGTATAGACCCGGAAAGATTCACAGAGTCTTTCATAAAACTGGCCAGGGCTCTCATTGGGGGTTTGCAGGACCTCAGATATTTTTCCCACATTCATTGCTTTCTGGCCCCCCCTTTTAAGGCCTTTGAGGAGAGCTCGATGATATCGACTCAGGGCAGTGCGGCCTGCCTCAAGGTTTGCATCCCAGTTAGGTTCTAGGTCAGGAAAGTCTCTCAGAGCTGATTGCCGGGGATCCTGTTCACCTGGAGGATTCTCTTCCAACCATTTCTTTGCTGACCTAGTCACCCGGTATCTCTCTTCTGTACTAAGGTTAAAAGGAGCTGACGGCAGTCTGCCCGAGTTGGATGATGGGTTTGAATAATAGACAAAAACAAATCTATTATACTGTAGCTTGAGGTTTAGTCAGTATATGAAGGATAGTGAGTTTTCCAGTTCAACAAGTTGGTGGTGGAAAAAGGTACATACACAAATGTCCGAGGACCCTCGATGAGCTGTCCCTGGGCATTAAAGACAGCCAGTCCCCGAGCCTCTCGGAGGGGTAGGTGGAGACTAACTTCTAGAGTCTGATTGCTAGCACATAGTGTGCGGTGGTCTCTCCTGAGGTCATAAGGCTCCAGTACTGGGGGAGGAGGGGTACTAAACTAGGACTGACTTCCTTCAGATCCGGGACTTCTGGAACTTTCTGAATTTTTGGGCGGATCTGTATCTGAAAATGTCGTTCTTGCCTCACTGCCCTTTTGACTATTAGAGAAAGTATCAGTCAAAAGGGGCAGGGGAGAAGTTGTATCCATCCTTGCTGGAGTCCCTGCTGAGCCTGGTGATCGTGCTTGGGTCATAGGGATCTGCCTGAGAACATAAGGGGGAGGGAATTCTTCTGGCTCTGGCTCCTGTACTAAAACTGGTAGTTTTGGTTCTACTTTAGGCTGCATTTCCTGTGGACTATGGGACAGGAGTATGCGACAGTGTTCCTCGTGGCATTTCCGGACCTATTGGGGTCTCTGCCGACAAACATCCAGCCAGGAATCAATATAAGGGAATTGATCAGGATGATTAGCCACCACTACGTGGTACACTCTGCTAACCAGGTTACAATCAAAGGTTCCTTCCAGGGGCCAGTCAGTATTAAAACTCGGCTACTTATTCTAACAATATTTCTTTAACAGGGACGGAGTCATATGAACTCCATAGTCTGCAGAGAATCCTTTCCGAAAATGTTTTACCATATACTCTAGGGGGCTGTGCCTTGACTCTGATCCACCCATGTCAGAACAATAGAATCCCTGTTATTAAAATATCCCATTCTCTGTAAACACAGAACAAATAAACAGCAAGGGAAAGGGGATTTGGACAGCAGGTAAGGGATCCTGCTGCCCTAGACACAAGAAGAATGACTAACAATCAATTGCTTCCTTCTTTTCGCGACCTGGGCAAGGTCGCACGGCCAGGAACTGTGCTACTCAGGAGTCCGCTCTCACTCCACAAGCTTCTGCTTGCTCCAAACACATAAATCAATCAATCACCCACCAACACACAGACACCCTCCTAGTCCAGAAAACCGTCTGACTATGAGGAGCCCGATTTCACCCAAAACATCGGGCTACTAAAGCATCCCTCGGGAGGTGATCAGGCTCCCCGTCTTCCCGCAGGAAGGACAGATTTTTTCTGAACTACAGATACAGGAACAGACCCTTTTTTTTCACTTACCCCACTCAGATGTCTTCCGGAGACCAATGGGTTGGTTCCTGAACTCCATAAGGGTTCGTGGGTGTCGGCCAGAAGGAGCCAGTGGCCCTAGCGAAACAAGAGGCAATACTCTCCAGAACAAGTGGTCCTGTGGCGCCTGATATTTCTTCCTGCCTTCACCACCCTCCAGCTGAACCTAGAGGCAGCAAGTATGCCTTCCTTTTCCTTTCTCTTTCTTCCCGGCCAACGCACCAAAATATTACAGAACGAGCAAGGAAAGGACACCCAGAGTTAGGAAACAAGCCTTTTAATATGCAGCATAGGCTCAGTGAAATCACTTTCAAAGCCTGAGCCCCGTCTATAGGGCTGATACATACTATATAGACACTTTTATCAGTACATCAAGGCATCTCTTCATGATAGGTTAAGTTTTACTGCAGTACAATTTTGATTGGAGAATATTTGGTGCAGTGTTATCTCCAGCAAAACAGAGAGCGACAAGGCACAGAGGAACAAAGCAGGGGGGATGAACAAACTTGTGTCGGTGTATCATCACCAAGGGGGTGTATCCTTTTCACACAGCGAATCAGGGAAAGTAAGGATGTTTCAGTAACCCTTTTAGTTCTCATTAACCCTTACAGCTCTTAGCCCCGTCTGGATTCCACCTCACTACTTTTTGAAGGAATAAACAACAGATTCATGTTTACTCATTACACTCTACTCATTATTATACAGACTTCTATATCATCCTTCAGTTGTCTCTTATCCAGTCTAAAAAGCCCTAACCCTTCATGCTTTTCCTCATAGGGGTATTTGTCTGTCCCTTTATCATTTTGGTCGCCCTTTTCTGTATCTTTTCTAATTCTGCTATATCTTTTTTTTTAGATGCTGTGACCAGAATTGCACACAATACTCAAGGTGTGGTTGCACCATGGAGCAATATAGAAACATTATAATATCTCTTATTTTTTATTCTTCATTGGTGGACCATACCAAAGAGTGAGATGTACACGTGATGTGTCCACAGTATAAATCTAGAAAGACTTAAATATCTGAAAAGCTTCATAAATGGAAGAAACAACTTCTGAAAAGATACAGACAGTAAATTTAGTACTAGGAAAAGTTTTAAAGGAATTTGGCCAAGTAACTAAACAGCTACCTGGGTAAATTCCCTGGGCTGAAACTTTCTTTTCACTTTGAATGCACATGGATATATTTGTACCAGTGGACTTCTCCAATGCAAATTTTCAAAGGGAAACTCTATTTATATGACACTGTTCCCACCAGAAAAAGCAGACAAACATGATCCACACCTGGGCGAAGCTTTATTTGTACTGAGTGTAATAAAGGTTTGATATCTAAAAATCAAATATTTCACATGGGAGAGAGACTGAGGATATATTCCACATAACCTTAGTTTAGGATTATAATTCATTACTGTCACAGTATGTTGACACACTGTCCCAGGAGAGAGAGAGAGAAACAGTCATACACATAGATATATGCACTTCTGGTGTTGTGCTGCTTATGTGCTCACTCAGTAAATGCCTCTCTCCTTTCTTCATCAGCTCTACTTATCATATCACCTCTATTCAAGGACTCACAGAAACAGAAATCATCATATAAAGTTCTTGGGCAGTTGCTGCTAGTTCTTTTTTTCAACTGGCAGCGGCTATCACACACATTGCCCCTCATTCCTCTTCCATTCCTACTCTTTCTCAACATCCCTTCTAGGATACTCACTGATTTCACTGGCTATTTTCAAGGTCAGCCAATGTCTCTTGCAAAGCTCAGTCCCTCCGCCTTATGAAGAACCTTCACTTGAGCAGCTCAGGAACTCCCCCCCCCCCCCCCCCGGCTCACCTTCTCCATTCCAGTGACTAAAGCTGTTTTCCACTGCACCCGTCCCCACAGCCATCCCATTAACTGAATGCTACTTACAGTCTCTGTCGCTCTGGTCCCTGGAAGCAGGCAGGGAAGGCTCACTCATGAAGGGGAGGATTGGAGATCTGGAGACAGTATTTAAACTCTACACATTTTAGCCATCATTCTAGCTTCTGGATATTAATACAAAAATCAGCACAGTCTTGAAAAAATATCGGACAGTTTTCAACCCTAACCTGAATCCTAGGCAAATTTAACAAGAGTCCCCAAAGCATATGGGCCCTAGCATTATGCTTAGTTTGCTGTGCCTTAATCGAGCCATACTGAACTGCCCAGCACCCTGTATGCATTCTCAAATATATGCATATCTTGGATAGGCAGACAGATAGATGAACACATCCTCCATACGGAGAGGAATGGCTAGCAGAAAAAAGGAGGTGATAATGCCTCTGTATATGTCTTTGGTGCGACCTCATTTGGAGTATGGTGTGCAATTCTGGAGACCGCACCTTCAAAAGGATGTGAACAGGATGGAGTCGGTGCAGAGGGTGGCTACTAAAATGATTAGTGGTCTTCATTATAAAGCATATGAGGACAGACTGAAGGATCTTAATATGTACACCTTAGAGGAAAGGCGGGATAGAGGTGATATGATTGAGATGTTTAAATACCTCCGTGGCATAAATGTTCAGGGAGAGAGCCTCTTTCAATTGAAAGCAAGTTCTGCTATGAGGGGACATGGGATGAGGGTGAAGGGAGATAGATTCAGGAGTGATATGCGGAAATATTTCTTTACGGAAAGAGTAGTGGATCCGTGGAATAGTCTCCCAGTGGAGGTGGTACAGATGAGGACAGTAACTGAATTCAAAAAATCATGGGACCAACACAGAGGATCTCTAAAGGTAAAAAGTGGACTGTTGTAGTTGTTATGGAAGGACAGACTAGATAGGCCATGTGGTCTTTTTCTGTCGTCATATTTCTATGTTTCTATGTTTCTATAACAGGTGTACTTGCTTTTATGAAACATGCCTTAAAAGGTTGCCCTCCATTGAACCCCAACTGATCCACTCACCTGATTAGGTTCAAATGAAAATTATCTTAACTTAGTTAAGTCAGTTCCTCTTGAAAATTCACATCTACAATACCTATAAAACAAGCCATTACAAAACCGGTGGCAGGGGGAGGGGGGATGTAAGACCCAAGGGGCTCATACTTTTCGCTCCAAGCATTTGGCATATGTATGGCATGACCCGCTCCATGGATAGTGGCAGGTGGAGAGTTTGACTGGGGCAATACACCTGTCAAACTGTAGCATAGATATTTTAAGGTGAGCTCAGGGAAGACAGAAACCTTCCATTAAGCAGAAGTGCAAAAGCTTACTTGATCTTGATTTTCAGTATGAATGCAGACCAGGGCCTGTGCTAGGGTTTCTAGCGCCCCCCTGCAATCTATAAATTGGTGCCCCTCCCTCATTATTTATTTTATATTTATTTATTTATTTAACAATCACTTATATACCGCATCTTCCACAGATCAGTTGCGGTTCACAATAAACAACAATCAACAAAGCAGGGTTTGTTTTACATGTAACATTATATAACCAAAAACAATAAAATTAGAAAACAATTGTTCAAGTTAACCAGCATTATTATTAATGTTGACTGCACCCTACCCTCTTTTTTTCCCAAAACTGCTCTGTGAACTCTTTTCAAGTGATATTAGTATTTCTCATTCAAATCCAATGTTGTAAGAAAATTGTAGCAAAAGAGCAAATGCATAACCAAAATAAAAATACTTAGCAGTAAATATTTAGCACCATACAAACAGACTGTGATAGTCCAAAAGTAAATCTGATTCTGGTCATCTCACTAACAGCAACATAAACATTCTCCAGTGCCAGGCATATTGTGGACTAATATAAAACACTGCAAAGGTCACTGAAAATCTACAAAGTCAAATTTACCATACCATACCAGCATACACTTCCAAAACTCATACAATAAGGGGCCTACCCAGTAAAAAGCAGCACTACAAATTCTGCAATGGGCCCCAAAATCTCCATACACCTATTTGAAAAGCTGTACAAGTCAAATTACTACAGTACAGATCCCTACGTGCAAACTCCATGTTAACAGAACACCTGGCCTTGGTCACACACTCAAGACACAGACCCTCACCAAGTACAGAATAAGTGACCGCAACCTAAAGTAAAAATAAAAATATGTAGTCAGAAATTAAAATGAAACCCCAAGAAGCCAGACTCTGCATGCGGTGTTACAACAGATAAGAGATGCCATTCCCCATATTGTTTGAAATATAAAGATAGCGCAAAGTCCAATTACTAAATTGAAAATAAAATTATTTTTTTTACCTTTGTTGTCTGACGATTTTTGATCATGCTGGTCCTGATCAGAGGTTTCAGTTTTCTTCTGTCTTCTCTTAGCTCTTTTTCTATGGTCTATAGTCCATCTGCCATTTCTTGTCTCTCCTTTTGCTTTCTTCATTTTCTTTCATCAGCCTTTTTTCAGTCCCAGTAACCCTCCCCAGTATCAGTACCGTTTACAGCCTCCCCTCCCAGTAACTTCCAATGTCAAACCCCCTTGCATTCCCAGCACTGCCACTGGTGTCTATTCCCAATTAGTCCCCTTCCTTCTTCATCGTCCAGCCCCTTCTAGTCCAAATACCATCCCAGTATCAGCGAACTTCCAGTCCCAGTGCCCCCTCCCATGTCAGTTCCCTTCCGGTCACCTTCTCCTCTGTCCATCTGCGTTCCAGTGCTATCCCTGGGTGTCAGCTCCCTTCAAGCCCCCACCTTCCCTCCAGCCTCCTCCTTCCCCTCTTTTCCGCTCACTTCCAATCCCCGATGTGAGCTCCCTTCTAGCCCCCACCTTCCCCCCCTGTCAGTTCGCTTCCAACCCCCCTTCTATTACCCAGGCACCTTCCAGTCCCATCCCTAAGTGTCTGCTCCCTTCCAGCTCCCCCCCCCCCATGTCTGCTGCCTTCCAGTTCCCCCCGGTGTTTGCTCCCTTCCAGCTCCCCAGCATCTGCTCCCTTGTAGCCCCCCCATGTCTGCTCCCTTTCAGCCCCCCCCCCCCCCATGTCTGCTCCGATTCACCTTCAAAAAAGAAAGCAGCCGCAGGAACCTTTCTCTGTTCCTGCGGCTCTGCTATCTTTCACACTGCTGGGTCATGGAGTTTCTAAAGGCAATAATAAGCATTTCCTGTTTCTTATAAGAAACAGGAAATGCTTATTACTGCTGAAAATGCTGTGGACCAGCAGTGTGAAAGATTGCAGAGCCGCAGGAACAGAGAAATGTTCCCGTGGCTGCTTTCTTTTTT
This sequence comes from Ichthyophis bannanicus, assembly GCA_033557465.1. Taxonomy (NCBI): domain Eukaryota; kingdom Metazoa; phylum Chordata; class Amphibia; order Gymnophiona; family Ichthyophiidae; genus Ichthyophis; species Ichthyophis bannanicus. The sequence goes on along the minus strand of CM066031.1, from coordinate 420,158,777 downwards.
GAAGCGGTGGTGTAGCAGCAGATAAGCATGCAATAAATAAAACCAGGAGTCGTTTCAAGGATCCAAGCCAGTTTAATGTGCACATGGCTCAAGCAATAAGCAATTTCAAAATGGCTGAGCAATGGTTTCTAGCAAAACAACAACTTTTATAGCGTTCTTCTCCATTCTAGACATAGGCAAACTTTTCATTGGTCCCAGTAACCCCTCTCACCCATCTATTGGTCCCGGTACTGATATGGCTACCCAATCGGGACTCTGGTCTGGGCTCAGCACCTGGTTGCCCCCCTTCTAGTCCCAATTACAATGGTCAGTGTCTCTAACTTGTTACATCTCTCCTCCAAGGTCGCTTAGCTTGTTAAAACATATGGGAAGCAGGGCACTGTAACCTTGCTTTTTGCAGAGTTAATTAATTCCATAGAAGCTGTGCTCTCTTATCAGTACCAATTAGAGCTGTTTTCTGTCTTTTATAAGTTTCGTTTCTGCTTAGCTATGTTCAGTTAAACTAAGTTAAGTTTCAATTCTATGGTGTCATCATTCAGGGGGGTTTTCATTCCTCTGGGCCTAACTACAGGCTTCAGTTACAGGTCAAGCTGCTCAGGCCTGTCTGCTCACTTCAGACACCATGGATCACAGGCCTTCGCCTACCACAGTGGGAGGTGGGCGGCTAGCAACGCTCCCACCCCCATGCCCCTATCGCTCTTCTGCCATGCTTACCCGGCTTACCGGGTAGCATTGGCCCTGATGCAGACCATGAAAGTGGGGGCCTCACGATCCTTCTTACTATTTGGGTTTTCAGCAGGAAGTGTTAAAATTTATTACTGGGACAACTGGCTTGCAGCAGCCAAATGTTCATAACAATGTTACTTAGTGATCTTTCAATGTTGGCTCTTTCCTCTTTATAATATTTAGACATTCAAATTGTAGGCTTCTTTACCTTTAGAAAGTCTCATATCCAGCTGACCCAATAACTCAGTGACAGTGCTATGTTGGAAAATACTCTATGGATTTTATTTCTGGCCTCTGCATGTTTAGCTGGCAGGGAATGGGGCTGCTGCAGAAGCAGCATTCTCAGCCCTTAAGAAGATGGAGAGAAAGGCTCAGCCATTGCTCAGCAGTGACACCTACTGGTTGGATTTCAGATGCCAAGTGTATGAGGCCTTGGGCCTCTGGGCAATGATTACAGCATTGACTGTGCTAGTTAATAAATATGTTAATAAAAACTGTGTGTGGGGGAAGGGGGATGTATTTTTTTTTATTATGGAATGGAGGAATAGCCTAGTGTTTAGAACAGTGGTCTTGTCACAGAGATCAGGGTTTGAATCCCACTGGCACTTTTTGGACAAGTTTTAACCCTCCATTGCCTTAGATACAAACTTAGATTGTAAGGCCTCTGGGGAAAGGGATATACCTACTGTACCTGATTTAACTGGCCTTGAACTACTACTACTGAAGAGATGTGAACTAAATACAAATTTCAGCAAAGCTTAATAGGATGAAGGTGAAAGAGGATGGACTTATAATATGTGGAAATATTTCTTTATGGAAAGAGTGGAAGATGCATGACATAGTCTCCCAGTGGAGGTAGTAGAGACTTGGACAGTATTTGAATTCAAAAAAAGCATGGGACAAACACAGAAGAACTCTAAGGGAAAAGAGGGACTATAGTAGTTGGTATGAAAATGCAGACTGGATAGGCCATATAGTCTTTTTCTGATGACATGTTTCCACACCGAAGGAAAACCTATTCAGCAGCAGGGGTTTCAGCGTTTTTTTACACAGACATCTTGCTGTTGTTCCATATGAATAGTGGTTCCCCTGATCTCTCCACCGTTAATGCCTGCTTGATATCTGTTGCGTCTTGGCTCCATACTTATCACTTGAAATTGAACCCTATAAAGACCTCTGCTTTGTGGCTTTTGGCCCATTTTCTCCATCCTCTGTTGGCCCTTCTCTTAATGGACTACACATCCCAATTATTACTCAGGTTTGGTAGCTTGGTATTGTCATAGATTCAGCTCTCTCTTTCCAGTTCCATATCAGCTCCATAGTGAAACGATGCTTTTATATTCTATGACAGATCCATGCTATTTGATCTTTTCTCTCTCTGTCATCTACTGCAACACTTCTGCTTACTCTTCTTACTGCCAGGCTTGATTATTGCAACATCGTGTATCTCGGTCTTCCTGAAAATCAACTATAAGAAAACACAAGCCCTCTTTATAACCAAAGATGAAGCCTTAACCTCTCCATCTATAATAACCATAAACAACTCACTAATCAAAACCAGCAAGAAAGTGAAATATCTAGGAATCACCCTCGATGAACACCTCACCTTTAAACCCCACATATGCAATATCATTAGAACCATATACCATAAAACAAAGACCCTGCAGGTCCTCTGACCACTCCTCGAACCATTAGATTTCCATACTGTTTTTCAAGCCATGTTTCTACCACCTTGACTACTGTAATGCTATCTACCAAGGCCTCCTATAATCCACACTTTTCCCCCTACAGACTGCTCTTCACACAGCTGTTGTCATCCTCCAAGGTGCAAAACATCAGGACCACAACACCCCCATACTCAAACAACTCCATTGGCTACCACGCACAAGCTGCATAAAGTAGAAAACCCTCTTACTGACACAGAAGACCATCCACTCCGACTCCTCTGTCTATCTCCACATGCTACTGCAAACGCCCCAACCTGAACAGTTCAAGACGCCCATCCATGAAGCATATGCTAATCATCCTCCATGTTAGAACTAAATCCAATCAACAGGCTTGTGGTCATGCATTTCAGCTCTACACTCCCTCAATCTGGAATGCCCTACCCGAAAAACTACGGAACATATCTGACCTCAACACATTCAAGAAGCACTTCAAAACACACCTCTTCTCTGAGCATTTCACCCGCACCAAATAATTCCCCCGTCCGTCCGTTCCCCGCAGATGCATCACTCGCTGTAAACTGGACAACAAAATATGTCTACCCATACATAGACCTAACACAGTTTAGGACAACTATCCAGAGGGTCACCATTTATTTATTTATTTACATTCTCTTATATACTGTGCTATTCTGCATCAGTGCGGTTTACATTGAACAAACTGAAATTACATTGAACAGGGCATTATAACGTGGAGATAACTATTTTACAGGGAACATGGGCTATGGAGGGTTAGGTGGCTTGCCCAAGACCACAAGGAGCACCTGTGGGACTAGAAACCCCAGTCCTTCTGGCCCAAGGTTGCTGTCCTCTAGTGGGATTTGAACCACCAACCTTCTGGCCTGGAGTACCTTGCCCCAACCACTAGGCCACTCCTCCACTCCTCCTCCACACCATGAGTTGACTCCGACTTGACGGCACTTAACAACAACAACCAACAAATATATAAATAATTATCGATCTAAACATCTTCAGTCTGTTCAGAATATGGCCATATGGCTACTTCATCAGGCTTCCAGATTCGACCATATTATTACACTCTAAATACAATTGCACTGACTTTCACTTTCCTACCGTTCTCAATACAAGTTGCTTACAATCATTCATAAAGTCCTCTACTCTGGTGTCCCTTTATATCTCTCTTCCTCCTCCTCTTTCAGTCCTTAGATCTGTACATGAAAACTGATTATACCTATCTTCTCCTGTGCAGGCCCGGTTAGAAAGGACCCGGCACTCTGCTTTTTTCTTTTTAGGTATTATTTGCCGTCCAAACTTCGGTCAGAACCCTTATATTTGAAGAAGTTTAAGGTTTCTTTGAAGACACACCTATTCTCTACTGATTTTGACATTCCTACTGCTATTTAATTTCTTTTGCCCTTTTCCATTTATTTAGGTGGTATGTACTGACCTTCAGGATTTTGCTTCCCTGTGTCACCAATCTTTATTCTCCCCTTCCCTTATTTTACTTCTCCGCATTTTCCCTTCTCTTACACTTTCCTGTCAGTTTTATGGTGTTCCTTTTCTCCGTAAAAAATAATGTTTTTATTGTACACAATCTTGGCGTGTCTGAAAGGCAGTATATCAAATTTTTTAATAAACCATCCTAGGTGGCTTTAACCTTGAATCAGCCCCTCTGAAAAACAACTCATTCATGGAAGCAATGAGAGCATTAGAATACTCCTAGATGATCAACACCCCACAGGAGCCACACTCAACCTAATATTTACCCCTTAACAAGATAACAGAGCAAAGTAACAATTTAATATTCCAACTGACCCCTGTCCCTTGGTCTGACCATGCAGTAATTGATTTCCAAATCTCAGTTGAGGAGACCGAAAACTGCATTAATTACAAACCAAACCCATATTGAAGGTTCAGACATTTTGACAAGGACACATTTGTAGATGAAATCACCCCTAAACTAAATATAGATAGAAACGATCTTGACTTACTTATAAGTAACTGGAATGATACCATAAATACAGCAGCCACAGCTCCAAATGCAAAGCGAAGAAAAATAAAATGTAAATCAGCAACATGGTACACAACGACCTTAAGGGAAATAAAGCAGAAACTCAGAAGGATTGAATGCAGATAGAGAAAATCAAAACTCATAAGTGACAGAAGCCTGTTGTTGTTGTTAAGTGCCGTCGAGTCGGAGTCGACTCATGGCGACCCTCTGGATAGCTATCCTAAATTGTGTTCAGTCTCCAGTCAGGCGGCTCATTGTTGACAGACTGGTACCAATAGCTGCTGTTATTGTATCGATCCATCTCATTGCTGGCCTTCCTCTTTTGCGTTGACCTTCTATCTTGCCAAGCATAATGTCTTTCTCTAATGATCTCTCTCTTCGCATGATGTGTCCAAAGTATGAAAGTCGAAGTCTTGTCATCTGAGCTTCTAAAGAAAGCTTAGGTTTGATCTCCTCTAGTACCGACTTGTTTGTTCTTCGGGCAGTCCATGGTATACACAGTATTCGCCGCCAGCACCATAATTCAAAGGCATCAATTTTCTTCCTGTCTGTCTTTTTCACTGTCCAGCTTTCACATCCATATGATGTTATTGAAAATACCATGGCTTGAACAAGTCGAATCTTTGTATGGAGAGAGACATCGCTGCTCTTGAGAATCTTATCTAGGTCTTTCATAGCCATTCTGCTGAGAGCAATGCGTCGTCTGATTTCTTGACTGCTTGTTGCTTCTTTATTGATAGTTGATCCAAGTAGGTTAAAGTTGTTCACAATTTCAATTTCTTCTCCTTCAACGATGAACCTGTTGATTATGCCAGTTGTCATGATCTTTGTTTTCTTTACATTAAGGTGCAGGCCCATTTTGAGACTATGTTCTTTGATTGTGAGAAGCAAATGTTTCAGATCATCTTCACTTTCAGCCAGTAATGTGGTATCATCAGCATAGCGAAGGTTGTTGATGAGTCTTCCACCAATCTTCACACCTCTGCTGTCTTCATACAATCCTGCTTCTCTGATGATTTGTTCTGCATACAAATTAAACAGGTAGGGGGAAAGTATGCAGCCTTGTCTTACACCTTTGCTTATTTTAAACCATTCTGTTTCACCTTGTTCCGTTCGAACTGTTGCTTCTTGATCAATGTACAGATTGCGCAAGAGAACGATCAGGTGTTCTGGTATACCCATGCTTCTTAATGTGGCCCAGAGTTTCTCATGGTTTACACAGTCAAAAGCCTTGCTATAGTCGATAAAGCACAAATAGATATCCTTTTGGTATTCTTTAGTCTTTTCAAGGATCCATCTCACATCCGCAATGATGTCTCTCGTTCCTCGCCCTTTCCTGAACCCTGCTTGCACTTCAGGTAGTTCTTGTTCCAGGTATGGTTGTAATCTCTTTTGAATAATCTTCAGTAGAATCTTGCTGGCATGTGGGATCAGAGCGATTGTGCGATAATTTCCACAGTCAGCTGGATCACCTTTCTTTAGTATTGGTATAAACACAGATCTTTTCCAGTCAGTTGGCCATGATGTTGTCTTCCATATTTCTTGGCAGAGTCTTGTGAGTACGGTAACAGCTGCATCAGATTGCTGCAATACTTCTATGGGAATGCTATCAATGCCTGGTGCTTTGTTCTTTGATAAGGCTTTCAATGCTGCTTCAACTTCTTCTTTCATCACCAATGGTTCCCGATCATAAGGTACAGGTTGAAACGGCTGTTGGTCCACTTGATCTTTATCATATAAAAACTCTGTATATTTCTTCCACCTTTTCTTGATCTTCTCAGCATCATTCAACATAGAACCTTGAGCATCTTGTAGCATTCCAATTCGAGGCTGGAACTTTTTCTTTAACTCTCGTAGCTTTAGGAAAGCTGATCTTGTCCTTCCTCTAATAGTTTCTGCTTCTATTTCCTTGCAAGTGTCATTGTAGTACTTTTCCTTGTCCTGTCTTGCTGCACGTTAGAAATCTCTGTTGAGTTCTGTGATTGTCTTTCTTTCTCCTCTGGCTTTAGCTTCTCTGCGTTTCTGGGCAATTTTCAGAGTTTTCTTCCGTCATCCATTTTGGCCGTTTTTGCTTTTTCACCTTTTGTAGAGACTTCTCGCTTTCTTCCAACACAACCTTCTTGATGTCATTCCATAACTCTTCCGGAGCTCTGTCATTTGTATCTAAAGCAGCAAATCGATTTTGCAGGCGGTCTTTAAATTCCAGTGGTATATTCTCAAGGTCATATTTTGCTGCATTCATGAGTGGTTTGCTCTTTTTCAACTTTAGCTTGAGTTTGCATACTAGTAGTTGATGATCTGTACCACAGTCAGCTCCAGGTTTTGTCTTTGTTGATGTTACAGAGCTTTTCCATCGTTGACTTCCACATATGTAGTCAATTTGATTTTTATATAATCCATTCGGTGAAGTCCATGTGTACAGTCGCCGCTTGTGTTGCTGGAAGAAGGTGTTTGAGATGAATAGATCATTGGTCTTGCAGAATTCTATCAGTCTTTCTCCAGCTTCATTTCTGTTGCCAAGTCCATATTTTCCAACTACTTTGCCTTCTTCTTTATTGCCAACTTTTGCGTTCCAGTCACCCATGACTATCAGGATATCCTGTTTGCATGTTCTGTCAATTTCAGCTTGTACTTGTTCATAGAACTCTTCAATTTCATTCTCTTCTGCAGCTGTTGTTGGGGCATATACTTGAATTATAGTTGTGTTGATAGGCAATCCTCGTAGACGAATAGAGATAAAGCGTTCGCTGACTGCATTGTATTTCATTACAGTTCTTGCAAGTTTCTTCTTTATTATAAATGCAACACCATTTCTTCTTTGTCTTTCATTTCCAACAGATCAAGTTGTACACGTTCCATTTCATTCTTGACCACCTCCAACTTCCCTTGGTTCATGCTTCGTACGTTCCATGTTCCAGTGTGAAAGACATCTTTACAGCTTCTGACTCTCATTTCATGCGCAGCTACATCAGCAGTCAGACTTCCCGAGGGCTTTGATCCAACCACATCATAAATGCTGGTTTTACTCTGAAAAGTCTTCAGCTCTTCCCCAGTAGCTAGTTGAGTGCCTTCTGACCTGGCGGTCTCATCTTCCAGCACCATAGCACAATTTGTTTTGTTGTAACTATCCATTGGGTTTTCATGGCAAGATACAGAAGTAGATTGCCGGGCCTTTCTTCCGCGCAGTTTAAGTTTGGTGGTGTTGCCGTTGTCACAAAAATGTGATCCTCCGCCGTCAACACTGTCCCATTCTGCTGCTGCCCAGATGGGTGGTTTGTCTTGGTCTGGCACCTCAGCTGAGACCTGACCATCTTGGGAGACCTTGCCAGTAGTTAAACTACCGATAGTTTAGCTCTCAGCATCACTGATGCACGCAAGCCCTCACAGCACGACAAGCTGCAAACCAAGTGAGAGGACAGAAGCCTATACATGGAGAAATTACACGAATACCGAAACATGATTGACACAAGCAAGAGACATTATTATAAAAACCTTATGATAACATCTCTCAACCACCCAAGGGAACTCTTCAGCATTGTGAACTTACTAGTGCAAACCCCACAAAAACCATAGAAAGCAGTCCACTAACTCTGGAGTTGATGGTGGAACATATACAAAGACAACTGACATCAAAACACACCAAACCGACAACACTACAGCAAAACACCCCAACAAATACCACCTGGCAAAACTTCAATCTTATAACAGCAGACAACATATCAAAAATAATAATCAATCATTCTTAACACAACAACATCCCCCCTTGACCCTTGTCCAGTGAGCTGGATAAAAACAGCGAAATCTCACCTAGTATTGACATTCACAAAGATAACATAGATATCCCTCACTGAAGGATACATGCCAGCAAGTCTGAAGATATCCTCAGTATGACCAATACTGAAAAACCTTGCACTGGATAAAAAGGACCCGGCCACAATATTGACCCATATCCAGCCTTTCACAGCAAAAGTAATAGAAAATGTAGTACAGCAACAATTATAGGAATTCATTGAAGCTCATGCACCACTCTACCCACATCAGCATGGATTCAGATCAAACCACGGAATCGAAAACGTACTAGTTTCACTTATGGACACATTAATAAAAGGCATTCAAAAACCTAAACAAAGTTTCATTTTAATATTTCTCAGCATAACAGTGGCATTTGATTTAATATGCCACAACACACTCTTATCACGACTGCAAACAATAGGACTCAAGAATAACACACTCAAATGGTTTCATTCATACTTGACTGACTGCCAGCAACAATTAAAAATAGGCCAAAACAATTTGGCACCATACCCCCAACAGCGAGGAGACTCTCAAGGATCAGCCCTATCAGCACTCCTTTTTAATATCTACATACAGCCACTGTGCACAATAATACAATTACATAAGTTGAAATACCATATTTATGCCGACGATATTATGGTCTACACACAATTTTACACGGAAAACCCACAGTTCACAGAACTCATAAATTGTTTAAATGTGGGGGTCCAATGACTAGCAAAGCAGCACCTCACAATAAACTACAAAAAGACTGAGGTACTCTGTATTACCAGAAACAAATCCTTCACGCCACCACCCACACTAAAAGTTGATAATGCCGACTTAGAAAGAAAACAAGAAGTATGTTACCTGGGGATTACACTTGACCAGAGACTGAACCTAATTGCTCACATCAACAAAACAATCAAAACAATACACAACAAGATCGGATCTCTCTGCAACCTCTGCAACCATCCGACTTCTGAACAGGCTTCCAAGCGATAATTTTCCCACACTTCGACTATAGAAACATCCTACATGGAATACTTAGACAATTACTACAGGCATTATAAATGGCTCGAAACACAGCAGTATGAACTATTCTGGGAAAATCAAGATTCAAACACATTACCCCAATATTAAAACAACTGCACTGGCTGCCCTATAAAAAGTAGAATTCAATAAAAGGCCATAATTACCATATTCAAAATCACCCACAATTTATTTTCCATCTGCCTAAAGCAACTACTACAAGAATCAAGGAACAATAGAGCCAAGAGGAAGATGATGCAAAATATGCTAACCGTTTCCTACTCTCAACTCTCTCTTCAAGGCACCCCTCTTTATCTTTCTGCCCAAACCCTAGCTGACTATTTTCTTGACAGAGTCAACAAGATTACACTCCAATTCCCCTCAAGATCAGCTTCATCCCCTCTTCCCCCTCTTCAATACCAACTTTTCCCTTCAATCTTTGTTACCATTTCTTCCTTTTCTAAGATCTCCGAAGAGGAAACCTCTCATCTTCTTTCTTTCTCTAAACTTACTACCTGTTCCTTTGATCCTATCCCCTCCTGTCTCCTTAATTCCATCTCTTCCTCTATTATCCCTTCCATCATACATGATTCTTAACCTATCATTCTCCACTACTACTTTCCCTTCAGCCTTCAAACATGCTCTGGTCACACCACTCCTCAAGAAACCTTCACGTGACCCTTCTTGTCCCTCTAATTATCGACCTGTCTTCCTTCTTCCCTTCATTTCCAAAATTCTTGAACGTGCAGTTCTCTGCCATAGCCTTGAATTTCTCTCCTCTCAAGCCCTCCTTGATCCCTTGATCCATTTCAGTTTGGCTTTCGTTCCTTACATTCTACTAAAACAGTCCTTCCCAAAATCTCCAGCGACTTGTTCCTGGCTAAATCCAAAGGCCTTTACTCAGTCCTCATTCTTCTTGACCTTTCTGCTGCTTTTGACACTGTTGACCACCACCTTCTCCTCGATACATTGTCCTCACTTGGTTTTAGGGGCTCTGTACTGTCCTGGTTCTCTTCTTATCTCTTCCAGTGCTCTATTCTGGTGGTTCCTCCTGTACTGCTATGCCTAGTTCCTTGGTGCTCTCATCTCCTCCCATGGTTTTCAATATCATTTTTATGCTGATGACTCTCAAATCTATCTATCTACATTTATATTCCTCCTACACTGCAAGCCCATATATCTGCCTGCCTATTGTGACGCAGCGGACCCTCTTCTAGAGAGAAAAAAAGTTTTCAATTCTGAGAAAAAAAGAAATGACCTGCAATTTCCAAAGGATCCATCTAGGGGGAGCAGGAGAGGCAGGACAGAGACTCCAGAACCACGCCTCAGGGGGCAGGAGTCATACTCCAACTCCACACATTTAAGGAGAGGCAGGCAAGAGTCAGCAGTCTCGCAAAGGAGCTCAGAAGGTTCACCAGGAAGTGTGCCACCTGGAAGAGAACACGTTAGAAGCAGCTCCAGAGAAGGACCAAGAACAGGCTATGCAGAGGGCAGATCAAAGCCAGGATCTAGGCCCAAGCCAAGCCTGAGCAGAAAGACAGGCTGGGGAAGGAGAAGCAGTCCTATAGCCCAGAGGATAGGCCGAGAAGGCCGAAGCCTGACTAGATTAGGCTCTGAAGCCGGAAAGAAAACCAGCTATAAAAGCCAAAGGAGAGAAGAGTGGGAGAGCCGAAGGAACGCACCAGAGAGCACTGACACGGAAGGCAGTAGCCAAGAGAGGCCTCCAGCTTTGTCCCAAAGAACCAGGAGAAAAACAAGAGGTAAAGCTTTTAAAGATTGTTATAGTTTGCCTAGAGAAGAATCCTGGAAAGGTGACCCTCCTTATCATAAACAAGGACAGAAATATAAGTTAAAAGACAGCTGTTATAAGCAAAGAACTGGTAGAGGAAAACATTACCAAGAAAATGTTTTTAAACATTTAGAAAAAGAGCGGCTACTGTGGTATTCCACCTTGCAGAAACCTAGGCCCAAACATTTGACTAAGCCTTGGGAAGCACCAGAACATACTCCAGGGAAGGACACTTATTCGGTTTCCCCAGAGCAGTCAGAGGAGGAGGCCATGCAAGTGGAATCTATATCCGAGGACTTGGATAGCCCAATGGAATGTACCTACTGTGTTGTGGATGAGATTGAATCATTCCATAGATCTGGCAGTGAATGAAGCATTACTGTTTTAACAATTTTTATACTGTGAAGTTAACAGCCCTTTTTGGTTAATTCATACCCTGTTTGGAGAATCCGTTGCAAAGACTTTTTCTGTTACGTTTACCAGTGTGTTGTGCGTATGATTTGAACCCTTAGTGCAAAAAAGGGGAATAAAAGCCTTTTTTTATTTCTCCTCCACTTTGTGCAAGAGTATAATTTTTCTCTTTGGGAGTTTGGTAACGAGGCCGGCACAAGGCTGATACCCTTGACCCTCGCACCTGGCCAACCCCAATCCAACCTTCTTGGTGACAGCGGACCAGCGAGCGGCGGCGCCCCGTGGAACCCACCCTTTGGTGGAACTACTACGCCGCCACCAGGGGGTGCTGGCACACGCGCGCGCACACTCCGCCCGGCGGCTCCCGCGTCACACTATCTGACATCGCCGCCTGGATGTCTCACCGCCATTTGAAATTGAACATGGCCAAAACGGAACTATTTATTTTTCCCTCTTCCTCCTTTCTCTGTCTCTGTTGATAACATTCTTCTGCTTCCTGGTTCCTCAGCTCATAACCTTGGGGTCATCTTCGACTCCTCCCTCTCATCCACACATATCCAATAGAGCAAAAACCTGTTGTTTCTTTCTCTATAACATTAGCAAAATTTGCCGCTTCCTTTCTGAATGCATTACTAAAACACTTATCCACTCGTTAATCACCTCTCACTTAGATTATTGCATCCTCCATGCTGGTCTCCCTTGGAGTCATATTTCTCCCCTTCAGTCTGTTCAAAACTCTGCTGCACAGCTTATCGTCCACCAGTCCCATTATACTCATATAACCCACGCGCTATAGCCTATTAACTCTAGTAACCCCACTAGACTACTAACCAACCACAAGTAACACAACACACAGAATAAAGACACCACTACCAATGCAGAACTACACATATAGGACCCACAGAATTACACCTACATGACCCAACTCAAGTTGAGCCCAGGTTAGTAAACCATAAAACTAATCCCAGTTCAGTAAAACACAAACCACAAAATGCACTCCACTACCCACTACCTCATGATCTACCTCACACTTCTACATATGTTCACACCCTGCACACATAGCGTCAGACTCAACGAGCAAATCCCCTTGTTCAACATACATACCACCCAACCCAGATGCACACCAGCATCACACCTATCCAAAGAACGCCAGCAACCGAAGCATACAGCCCACAAACCATACAATGCCACACACAATACACCCACACACCACACAAATAATGAACATACAAACCCAATCATAACAACAAACATCAGGTGTGCTCTTCTAAACGGCAGATCTATCAGGAACAAACCAAATACTATCCTTGACCTAATCCACGACAAGAAGCTAGATATAATATGCATCACCAAGACCTGGCTAGACAACTCGGACCAGGTCATATTAAACCAAGTAACCCCAACAGGATACTCGGCATTTAACTGTATCAGAGCACAAAGGAGAGGAGGAGTAGTATTAATACTTACCAGAAAAGAATACAGATTCAAAACAATCGACACCACTAACACAATTGAATCCAACACACTCACTATAGCTAACAAGTGCCTAAGCATATCCTTCACATACAGACCACCTGGAACAACAACTGAACACCTATCCACAGTAATCAAAATGATATGTGCACATAACAGAAGACACAAACCTCTCATTGCACTAGGAGACTACAACCTAACATCCGCTCCCACCAGAGAAACCACAGCGTTCTTAAAAGCCATGGAGTCATTAAAATACTGCCAGACAATTAATGCCCCAACATACCAGCATGGTACAACTCCGGATTTGGTCTTCTTGCCAATGCAATTAGTGGAACAGAACAAGACCACAAAACCAACAATCACACCAGTCCCCTGGTCAGACCACCATGTAATTGAATTCACCATGACCCTGAATAACCCCGCCCAACGCAAAGAAGATGAAAGAATAATCAGACGGTTCAAAACATTTAACAGAGACTCATTCATAAACGACATCACCCCACAACTTAAACAGGATCATGACACCCTGGACCTAAACATAGAAGAATGGAACACAATAATATCCAATGCAGCATCTGCCCCAGCTATCAAAGAACCACAAACACGCAAGAGATCTAATGCCCCATGGTACTCACATGAAATCAGAGTTGCAAACGTGCACTCAGAAGACTGGAAAGAAAATGGAGATGGAACAAATCACACAACTACCTAACCCAATACAGAGACAAACTACGGGAATATAACAATCTAATAAATGAGCGTAGACAGCAACACCATACCAACCTGATCATGAAAGCTACTAATAGACCAAGAGAACTCTTTAGCATTGTCCAAAAGCTCACTAAGGATGACACGCAACAAAGCACCCACCATCTTGACCCACAAAAATATGCAGACTATATGAAGGCAAAAAACACCAACCAAACATGCTCTACTACACCACAAACAAACGATCACACGATAAATAAACAACATCAAACATGGGAGAGCTTCAACATACCAACAAAGCAGCAAGTAGAAGACATTATATCTGGGCTAAACACTACAAATTCACCGTCAGACCCATGCCCAGTAACATGGCACAAAGCTACAAAAAGCCAACTCTCTCATCACATTCAAAAAATGGTCAAAGATTCACTCCAACAAGGATACATGCCGCAACCCCTAAAGCACGCAATGATACGACCAATACTTAAAAGTAGCAATCTGAGCCCCTCCGAACCAACATCATACCGTCCTATCTCCAGCCTGCCATTCCTTGCTAAAATCTTGGAAAAGGCAGTGCAAAAGCAACTTCAGGACCATATTGATATTAATGCCCCACTGGACATACATCAGCATGGATTTAAACCCCAACACGGCGTGGAAACACTACTAACCTCCCTCTTTGACAACCTACTAAGAGGTATGGACAACATAAAAAACGGCTTCCTGCTAGTGTTCATGGACATCTCGGCAGCCTTCGACACTGTGTCCCACACCAAGCTATTGCAACGCTTACAACAGATAGGACTATGCAAGAATACCCTGAAGTGGTTCACATCATACTTGGAAGGGCGAACGCAACAAGTCAAATGTGACCTAAAGAAATCACTACAATTCCCCGTCACACAGGGAATACCTCAAGGCTCGGCCCTATCATCTTTAACATCTACATACAGCCCATATGCAACATAATCAAGCACCTCAAACCTCACTATCACATTTATGCTGACGACATCATGGTGTACGCTCCAATCAACATACTAGCACTAAACACAACAACAATAACCAAATGCCTCGAAGACATTAATGACTGGCTCAGAGCCAACAACTTAACGGTCAACTACAATAGAACTGAAGCAATGTTCGTCACCAGGAACCTCACCTTCATACCTCCACAAACTATCAGCATCCTAGGCAAACACATAGTAGTCAAAGAAGAAGTTAAGTATCTGGGCATCACACTAGACAGAGCTTTAAACCTGAAATCCCACATCACCAAAACCGCAAACAAGGCCTATCAACGATTGAAAACAATCAGACAAATCAAACCAATGCTCTGCCAGGACCATTTCTGCACAGTGTGCCAAGCACTCTTCACACCACTGCTTGATTACGGAAACTCACTATATCAAGGCCTACCTCAGCAGACATTCCACCCACTACAGATGGTACAAAACACCACAGCACGCATCATTACAGACACACCAAGGACCGAGCACATCACTCCCTTCCTACAGCAACTGCACTGGCTCCCAGTGGTGACAAGAGCTAAATACAAAACAATCATGATCATCTTCAAAGTCATTCGCCATCTCTCAGCAGACGTACTCCAAAACGTCATAACAAGAGACATAAGCAATAAACCAAGAAGAACCAATAATGACAACATGATCGGCACACCTGCAGGCTATCATAAAACCAAACAAACAACATCAAAAAGAGCACCATCACTACTGGCATCCACACTATGGATCTCCCTCCCAACGAGCCTGAGAGCATTAGATGACCTCAAAGACGTCCGCAAAGACCTCAAAACATATTTATTTATAGAAACATATGAGCATCCAGGCAACATCCCATACCCAAACTGAAATACCACCTACCCTGCCAACTAAACACGCACCCATCCTATCCACACACACAGGTTTATCATGCCACGTTATTAAATACCCTCATGTTAAATGCTACCTTTAATTGTACTGTCTAAATGCTGTTATGTAACTGTACTGTCTAAATGTTTACATGTACCCTAATGTTAATTGTAACCCTCCAATTGTGATGTGACGTGACCACCTTGATTGAAGGATAAGGTGGTATACAAGTCTGTCTAAATAAATAAATAAATAACCCCTCTTCTTAAATCACTTTATTGGCTTCCCTTCCTTTTCTGTATCCAATACAAACTTCTCCTTCTGACTATAAATGCATTCATTCTGTTGACCCTTTCTACCTTTCCTCTCTCCTTCCTCCCTGCACCCCTCCTTGTGAACTCCCCTCTTCCTCTGGCTTTCTTCTCTCTATGCCCTTCTCTTCCTCTGCCAACTCCAGACTTTGATCCTTTCTCCTTGCTGCTCCTTGTGCCTGGAACAAGCTACATGTATCTTTCTATCAGGTTTCATCTCTCCCCCTTTTCAAATCCATGCTAAAGGCTCACCTCTTTCAGGCCACTTTTGGATCTTAATCCTTTGTTCTCCTTCTGTCTCCTTCTCCTTCCGTATTGTTCCTTTGTTCTCATCTTTTGTACTGTCTGCCTTGATTAGATTGTAAGCTCTGATGAGCAGAGACCATCTTATTATATATGTCTGTACAGCACTGCATATGCCTTGTAGTGCTATATAAATGATTAATAGAAGAATAGTAGTAGTAATGGAATGTGCTACCTGGCAAGATGCAAGACACTACCAAACTATCAACATTCCGCAAGGAATTAAAAACATACCTATTCATACCCTATCCAAAAGACAAGCAAACACCCTCAGCTAATACCATAACAACCTACCTATGAAAACTCTACAACCACTCCTACAAATACAGCGTGGACAATAAAACACGTCTGCTGGCCCTAATCACAAAACTCCACGAATATGTATGCATTCATACAGAGATGTATATACTAAGAACACATTATCAAAATCATCATAGCCCTTCAATCCACACCGATAACTCCACCACACTATCATGTATATAGTTCAATGCTTGACGCTTCCTGTTTTTCTGCTCTCACCTCAATGTATATCTAAGGTGTTAATGCTCTCTGTTCAATGTAAAACTGAGTTACTATTGCCACTTATAAACCGCTCTGTCTTGTGGAGAGCGGTATAAAAGAATAGTCAAATAAATAAAAAATAAGGGCCCGATTTCCGAAGGCCTTTACATGGGTAACTTCCTTAGTTTCCCATGTAAAGGCCTTATCCAGCACCTTCGAAGGGCACCTATATGGGTAGTGCCCTTCAAAAATGCCACTTATGTCCAAACATGCTCAGATGCTATCCGCACAGCAGCGGGGTGTGTTAGGGGCGTTCCGGAGCGGAGGAAAGGACTAAGCGGGTAGCAGTGATTTTTGATGCTACCCACTTAGCCTTCTGCGCCTTAAAGATAGGCAAGGTAGGATCGAAAATCATTGCTACCCATATAGCCTCTGCAGCTGCTGATACGTCCTGACTAACCCGGATTTTCACTTCTGCTGGTGTGGAAGTAAAAATCCGGGTTAAGGGGATCAGTGGGCAGGCTATGTGCCGACATCACGCATAGCCTGCCTAGATCAAAATCGGGCCCTAAATGTTTATTTATTTACAAAATTTATAATCTGCTCATCCAATTAAATTTGCACAAAACAGCAGCCAAAATTAAATATGCATAGTATTAAAAAATTAAGTCAGTGGGACAACAAAGTCTACAGACTCATGCAAAAGGTGAGTGAATGCTTATTGTGTCTTAGCTCAAGCAGTGACTGTTCTGATTAAACTGAAAGAATAAAAGAGTCAGGCAATACAAAAAAACATGAAAATATTCAGGTGTATCATACTTAATCTTCTGAATATTATATGATTTTTAGGGTTATGATATATAATACTGTTTGAGTCATTCATTGCCTTTAAGACTGTGATTGGTAAGATATGTTCTATAAATACTGGTCAATGATTGAGTAATATGGCAACATTGAAATTAAATTAGTAATATACTTTACAACTTACACGATCACCACAAAATCAGAAAGAAGGCTCCAAATTGTCAACTAGCACTACTACACTGATAAATATGTGCTACTGATGAAACAACTTCATTGTAAATGTAACTTATTTCACAAACTGTGGCCAAGTGTCTGTTCAGTTTAACTGCTGAAGTGTTTAGAACAAGACATCTATTTTTTTAAAATCTGTGTTTACATTTTAGATAACCAGGGATGGAGATCATAATTCCTATTACATTGGTTTACTTTTGGGATTAGATAAAACATTTAGGTAAGTCAAGAGGCAAAATCCATGCTTATGGCCATTTTAGTAACAAACGTTAAGTCTTATTTGCTATATGAAACATATAAAAATGTGAAACGAGTCTGGTAGTGATGCATTAATACTTACAGTATGAGTTTGGATATTAAAATTAAGACTCCATATTGCAGGAGTCTCAGCCAATTTAGTCACTCATTGGCAGTATTGTGTACTTCCATGCAGAGGGACCTTGCTTCAGTTTCTGGCTGAGCTGCATGGATAATATTCACTAGGGACGTGCACAAGAAAAAGTTTTGGTTTGTATCAATTACCTATTTGGTCCATTTTCCAATTAGAAATCATTTAGTCCCTTTAACGACATCAAGAGTTACATGAAATGCACACAGCATCAAAGGGCACTAACAGTGGCATGAAGCCTCCAAACCATTATGAGAAGGGAAAAGTAGCACAAACAGTGGAATGAAAGCCCCAAGGAACCAAGAGAGGGACAAAGCATCACCAAAACTGGCAGGAAGACCCCAAGGCATTGGGAGAGGGTCAAAGTACCACCAGTATTGACAGATCCCAAGGCTCTAGGAGAGGGGAAAAGCAGGACCAACATTAGAATTAAGATTCCAACCTCTAGGAAGGGGGGGGGGGAAGTAAGACCAACATTGGAATGAAGACCCCCCCCCCCCCAAAGCACCAGAAGTGGCACTGGAAGGAGGTTAAACTGCACCAGCAAAAGCACAAATACCTCAAATCCTCTGGATGGTGGGGGAGCAAAGAAGAATCAGCAGGATTAGGTTAGAACCAGAGTTTTGAAGGGAGATGAGCTAGTTTAAAGGGGGCATTTAGAAGTATACAGGCATTTCCATAGACAGGTTTGCCTGGGACAATTTGATTTCTATTCTAAATACACCTTAATATAATATATAATCAGTATCACACATCTATAAAGGATCAAAAAATGTTTTCTTTTGTTGGACCACTTCACTTTAAGAAAACTCCAGCTTAGTTATATTTAACATTTCTCTTGGTCCTTGTTCATTTTTAATAAATTCTTTATATCTTTGTTTTTAATTCCCAGTTCAACATCATTAGTCCTTTCCTTTTCATTTAAAAGAGCTTTAGTCCAACCTGCCTCCATATTCATCATTAATTTTTACCACCAAGATAATGTCATGTTTTGAACGTCCTCAAATCTTCTAATATTCTGCGTTAGGGTATAAATGTTAGTAGGCTAGCACCAAATTTCATAACAAAATCAACACTTACCTGAATTTTGAGATCCACACTGATTCTTGTACTGGCTACAATCAAAAGATGGACCTGGTGTTTCTAAATCCTCTTTATGATATCAGCCACTCAAAATATAAAGGAACATACTTTAAATCAGAGAATTTCACTCAAGTTCCAAATTAAGGCTAGAAAATTTAACTGTCCTTACTGTAAATATCCGGAATTGCTCACTATAATTCAGTTTGGCTAACTGGGCTTTCCCCTTTCCATTTCGGAGGTATCCAATCAATTATTCACTATCAGAGCTGATGAAATTCATGTCCAGGTGCCAAGCAATGTTCTTCTATAAGGGCCATGTGGTTCTGGGTCTTCAATTGAGAATGATGTTCCTGTAACTTAATCATCATAGCTCTTTCTGTCTGTCCTACATGTATAAAGAATAGTGACAACAACTATATATACCACAAATGCTGAAAGACATATTATGCGATTCTTTTCTTTAATGATTTTTGCTGTTCTGGGGTCTCTCTATGATTCCCCTTCAATAGCCTGAATACAATTTCACAGTTATTACAGCTAAAATATCCCTTAGAATCTTGCCCCATT
Source organism: Ichthyophis bannanicus (assembly GCA_033557465.1). Lineage (NCBI taxonomy): Eukaryota > Metazoa > Chordata > Amphibia > Gymnophiona > Ichthyophiidae > Ichthyophis > Ichthyophis bannanicus. The sequence goes on along the minus strand of CM066031.1, from coordinate 420,139,109 downwards.
TCCTCCGAAGTTTGCCTAGTAAACTATCATATAATTATATCTGATGTGTTCCTACTTACCTATAGGCATTTATGGGGTGCTCTGGGAAACATTGATAAGTCTCCAATATTTTCCAGTTTTTATGCTCATAGCTTGAACTGAATAGGGCAAACCACAACATATTTTGGGCCCTTGTTCCTGAGATTGATATTGTGTAACTACGGTTACACGATGCAAGGTACCACCTTAGAAACCACCACCCAGGAAAAAGATTTAGGTGTCATCATGGGTAATACTTTGAAACCCTCTGCCCAGTGTGCAGTAGCAGCCAAGAAAGCAAATAGAATGCTAGAAATCGTAATGAAGGGAATGGAGAATAAAGCCAAGGATATTATAATGCCTCTGTATCGTTCTATGGTGCGACTGCACCTTGAATATTGTGTGCAATTCTGGTCGCCGTATCTTAGAAAGGATATAGCGGAATTAGAAAAGGTATAGAGAAGAGCCACCAAAATGGTAAAGAGGATGGAAGGATACCCCTATGAGGAGAGGCTTAAAGGGATAGGGTCTTCAACTTGGAAGAGACGGCTGAGGGGGGATATGATTGAGGTCTATAAATTAATCAATGGAGTGGAACAGGTAAACGTAGATCAGTTTCTGTCATCAAAAAGTAGAAAGATTAAAGGATATGCCATGAAACTACAATGTAACCCATTTAAGACTAATACGAGAAAATATTTTTGCATTCAGCGCGTAATCAAACTCTGCAATTCGTTACCAGAGGGTGTAGTAAAAGCCGTTACTGTAGCTGGGTTTAAAATGGTTATGACAAGTTCCTGGAGGAAAGGTCCATAAACCATTATTAAAAAGGACCTGGGAAATCCACTGCTTACCCCAGGATGAGCATTGTAGATCCTATGTGCTTATTTGGGAACCAGCCAGGTACTTGCAACTTGGATTGGCCACCGTTGGAAACAGGATAATGGGTTTGATGGACTTTGCTCTGACCCAGTATGGCTTTTCTTACATTCTTATTGTAATTGGCATTGCACAAAATTAGCTGACAAATAAACCTTTTTTATAAGTGTCATGGGATATCCCCACCGATAAAATCGGACAGGTAGATCATTTGCTTGATGTCCAAATTCTTCATCAGAACTACATAATCTCCATATATACAGAAATTGGCTAATCAGGACCTCTGACTTTAGACGGCATGGATGATGACTTTGAAATTTTAATTAATTGTTCTATTTCACTTTCTTCCGATAAAGTGATGTCACAATCTTATTACCTTTTTTAGTCAACTATATGTCCTAAAATAATATAGCCTTTTCACTAAGAACAGCTTCAAATTTCAAATTAGTTTCACAACTATCCAATCCAAAAAATACAGTAACTCCTTTGATTCTATCCAGATGATCAAAATGTCATCCAGAAAGCATTTCCACAAAAAAATATATTGCATCTAATGAGATGAATAGATAAATCTTTCCTCAAAATCAGACACGTGGAGCCCGATTCCGAGAGAGGTATGTCTGGGCTGTCTGGATGTCCCTGAGGAAGGAGGGGCCTGTTAGGTCCCGATTCTGGACCGCGGGAATGGTACACAGAATCAGGCCCGTGGATGGCCCGGTGTGCCCCTGTCACCTGCGGGGATGTTCTCCCCACAGGCGTCCCCGACTCCCACAGTTTAGGCTCCCTCTTCACCGCCGCCTGACCCATGGCTGGCCAGCTGGGGCCTGGTTCGGGCAGCAGGGACCCCTGGTTGTGATCGCCAGGTTGATGCTGCTTATTCGACCTCCGAGATGGAATAAGCAGCACGTCCCCACGGACCCAGCAGGATGTACAGGGCCGTGACCTGAATCGGCCCTGTACATCCTGCTGGGCTGGCTCACCCCTGCCCCTCCCCCCTCCCACCCCCTACCAGCTCTGCCCGTCCTACTGCTCAGGACATGTGGGAAGAGCAGGAGGGGGAATAGGGTCTGGACGGCTTGCGGAGCTGCATGTCCCACAGGGACGTGCAGCCCCTCAACCTGTGTCTCGGAATCGGGCCCATAGAAGGTAGCTACAGGTGGAGTCACCATGACCCTATAGCTATTCCAAAAATCTGGAGGTAAAATTTATTATCATAGCAGAAAGAAATTCTTAACCAGTATTGTTTGTAATAACTTCATTATAAAATATTTTGACATCCGTGAGGTACAATTTGGTTACCAATCAAGATCTTCAATGATCTATAAGGCTTCTTCCTGTTTTATATTCCTATACAAAGTGGCTATATCCATAGCCACCATCAAAGCTTTTTCAGTAGTCCTTCCAGAGATTCCAAAATATTTAAAAGATGTATTTATTCTTTTCAAAATGAAGTAGCTCTTTTTGTTATGGGATTTAAAAAATAATCCACATGTATAGAAAAGCCTTCCAAACTGGAACTCCTAGAAATGATAGATCCGGAGGACTAGCTAAATTCTTATGAATCTTTGGTACTGCATATCACTGGAGCTGATTATATCAAAAATTGCTTCTCATTCAGTGGGACAATTTGATGACAAGTGCCCACTTTCTGTTGCACCGGAGGAAAGATCACAGGAAAGGAAGTAGGGCCCCTACTTTGAAAGGAAGATTGGAAGGCACAGTTTCATTTGCACTTTCCCCTAGCACAAAGAAGGTACAATTCACCAGTCCCAAATGCAGCCTGTGGGAAAATAGGACCATAGCATGTGAAAAAGATGGCCTTCCTCCTTCCCGTAGCTTTCCTGCTGCTGCTGTTTGGAGTGCAGGACAGTGTCTCCAGCCTACTATCAGCATCCTCTTCTGAAACCACGAACCCACAAATGGTGGTTGTTTCTGCAAATGATGGAACTGCTCCTATTGGAAAGAAGGCTCAGTATTTTTTCTCTATGATGCCCTTCAGACAGTAGCTGGATACAGTTAGGACATCTTTTCTGGCCTAAATTAGTGTGGATAGTTATCTGGTTAGCAGGCTGAATATTATCACTAATCAGATAACCGTAAACTCCACTCAAGCTCTGCCCACAGTCCACACCAGCACTATCCAGACAGTAATGAGGCTGTCAGAAGAAATATTATGCGGCGCTATAAAGATAGTGCCATTGAATACCTCGCTGGACAGCACTGCTATGGTTGGCAGATGTTTCTAATCGGGATAAGTGCTTTTGAATAGCAGCCCCAAAAGTCATCCATCAAATGCTAAACATTTTCTGGTCCATCTTTACGCTGAAAACAAATTGAAATTATTTCTAGATCTCATCCAAAGAATCCCAATCACCAAGCACTTTAACACAATCAGAATGCTCTTCTAATTTTTTTAAAACGAAGTTCCAGGCTGTTTCCATCTAAAAGCTATACTTACTAAAGTGCGGTACCGCATTAGCGCATGTTAATGTCATTAATGCATATTACTTTACTGCAGGTCCCATTTCATGCAATGGACCTAATAACGCAAGTTACCACAATAGTGCATGTTAGTAATTCTAACTGTGCATTCACTTCTTTGCCACAGCTGTGTGAAAGAAGTGGATATTGCAGGATCTTATCAGCAAACCAGACGGTCATAAGTTCACTTAACTCATACCCTCGCCTTAAATACTATTATGAAAATATTGTTAATATTGCAAAGTCCCTTTACTCCAACTGATGCATTTCAATACTTTATTGCATTTACTATCTACTGCTTTCTGCAAAATTACTACTGTGTTAATCTTCCATCTTGTTTCTCTCAGGATGTGTGTCCATCCTGGGAAAAGTAGTGCGATTTCCTTATTTGTGTGGCACATAAATTACACCTATTTTGCAAAGGGACCTGGCAAATTTGAATGGGTAACTTTTCCCAAGATAATTCACATACCAAAATTATGCTTATACTTCCTTTTTGAAATATGGTCAAGGGTACTCATCGATTTTGCAAGTAGTAGTTTGGTTTGGAATCTCAGCCCTGTAATCACTTTTGAATGTTTACCCTAGTGCAGTGCTTTTCAAACTTTTATCCCATATGACCCCATTTTAACAACTGAAAATTCACGTGACCCCAGGTGATGATGAAATCAAAATAGCAGGTTTCCCGTCTAATTCCCCTCCCTCTACTCATCTAAAGCAGGAAGTCAGCAGCAATAGTAGTGGCAACAGCAACAGCGCTCAGCACGGATGGATTTCCGGTCTAACAGGAAGCAAGGGCCTATGAATGTTCACTGACTCACAGGCCACATACTGACTGCTGATTACCACTACTTGGCATAGATCACATTGAAAATCCAGAGAAGGGGTAATTGTCATCTTTCTGTGACCCCATCCACTAAAGATGTGACCCCATTTGAGGTCTCGACTCCACGTTTGAGAACCACTGCCCTAGCATGTACATCTTACAAACATTCACTGTAAGTGAAATTTTTCACTTAAATTTGTTTTCCACAAACAAAAATAGTGCTAAGGTTCAAGAATGTAAATTTGATCTGCTTACAAAATTGAGCTGTGAAGTGTGCAGTATAATATTTAAGTATCTCTCTTGAAAAGGAAAAAGGGTTAAAAAGTAAATATTGTCATGTTATATTTAAGGTGGATGGATGGCACCCCAGTGAGCTTTGTAGCATGGGCTGTTGGTGAACCCAACTTTGCAAACAATGATGAGAATTGTGTTGTTATGTATAAAAATCTTGGTAAGTAACACTTCAACAGCTTTGAATTTTATATCTTTATGTCTGTCCAGAGTGGAGGTGTAGCCTAGTGGTTAGTGCAATGGCTTGGTAACCTGGAGAGCAGGGTTCACATTCCCACTAGCACTCCTTGTGGCCTTGGGCAAGTCTCTTAACTTTCCATTGCCTCAGAAGAAAGGCCTGACAAATCTACTTCTGGTCTCACTGCCAAGAAAATCCAGGAGCTGCTGGGCTACCAGGAGTCTGCATTGACTCAAAGGCACACATTGCTTGCATGTCTGTTATGCAGTAGTAGATCTTCTGCATATAATCCCAACAATGTGTCTGCACATTGCCTGTTTTTTGGGGAGAGCAAAGTATAGGAAGCTTAAGTTAGTGGTAATAGGAGGTGAATGTTGCATGTAATCTGTTCCCGACTGCCTGGCTGGGGCTTCAGTTCTTGGTTTCCTATCTCTGAATCTTAGAAACAAGTGAGAAGAAATGAAATGGAAACAAAACGCACAGAGTCATACCATAACAGAGTCTGCTTAAAGCTTTAAGGAGGGATTCACAGGACTGCAAACCTGAGAAGTCTCCTGTAACCCTCTCTTAGCTTGGTCACAGCACTTTCTTTTATGGAAAGATCCTGCAAGCAAAAACATGGAAAGATCCTGCAGGCAAAAACATTCTGTCTAGCTCTCACAAACATCTGCAAAATACTGCCTTGACTTGTATTACACATACCCTGTCAGGCTGTCATTAAAATTCTCACTTTCCATATTTCTGAACCTTTCTCCACTACCTCAGTACCCCACTTCAAGTTCCTTTCTACAGTGAAGTTTCTCTCTCCCTTTTCCCTAAGTATGCTTTTTACCAAGAGTGATGCAAGGATTAGAGGTGCCCTAGGTGAGCCCTCTATCCCACCATCCTCCCGCTGCCACCCCCGCCTCCATTGCCACAATGGCTGCCCCTCTCTAGGGCCAGCACTGGCAGCAAATGGCATTGAAACCACGACACATATTTCTTACCTAAACTCTCTAGTGCTGTGTTGTGTTTCCTGACTTCTATGACTTGTGTCAGGAAGTACAACACAATGTGGGAGAGTTTAGGTAAATGCTATGTTGCTGTTTCAATGCCTTTGCTCCCTCTTCAGATCCAGAAAGGGGTAGCAGTGACAGCAATGGAGCGCCCCCAGAATGTGGGCGTTCTGGGCAACTACCTAGTTTGCCTATTGGTAACATCGGCCCTGCTTTTTACACACACATACATATATATATATAGATACACACACACACACACATACACTCTTTCTCTGTCTCTCTATCACTCTCTCAACCCCACCCCCTTCTTCCAGGCCTGCCACCACTAGCTTTAATCTTCCACCTTCCCAATTATGGTCGCAGCAGGGTGACACAATAAAATATTTTCAAACCTTTATATTTGTTTCTTGTTTTAAATTTTGATTTATTTTCATTTCACTAGACTTTCCTTATTAATTTATTTTTTCCTTATTTCCTTCCCCTTCAGTCTTTTTGCTTCTGTTGCTCTCAGTATTTCCTCTAGATTTTTCAGTGTTATAGATTCAAATTCTTTTCTTTTCAAATTTTCCCTTTATTCCACTTATATTCTTTCTTTCTCTCACACACATTCTTTGCTCCTCTCCTCCCCATACACTGCTACTACTACTACCTTCTTCCACCCCACTCACTCATCCTTCCCCATCTTTCCATGATTCCCTTCTCTACCACCTATTTCCCTTCCTTTTTGCCACACCTCCTTCCATGCTTTACTCTCCTCCAGACCACCCTTTCCCGTCTTCCTTCTCTCTACTTCTACTCCTCCCCACTTATCTCTCCTACCTACTCTTCTCAGCTCTTCTTCCTCCACTCTCACTCTCATCATTCTGTCTTCCTCACCATCCCTCTGCTCTTGATTTTTTCCAGTTCATTTCCCTCCATCTTCTCTCCCCTACCACCTTCCTTACACATCCCTCTATTTTATCCCCAACTCTAATCTTCCCCTCTCCAGCACTCTCTCTTTCTCTCACCTTTCCCTTCCTCCTCTTCAGATACTTTTTCCTTCCATCCTTCCTGGTACTCACTCTCTCTCTCACTTTCCTAGCCCTCTTGGCACCCTCTCCCTCCTCCTCATTTCTCCCCCATCCAGGAAATCTCTATCTTTCTTTCTTTTCAGCTTCCCTCCTGGTACACACTCTCCCTCTCTTCCCCTCCCCTTGTACACTCTCTTTCTCCAGATACAAACTGGGAGATGCAAGCACACTGTAATGGTGACGTCATGGATGGAGCCATAGTGCCGGGCTCTCCCTTAGCCCAGAGAAGTCTTTTCCTTGTGGGAGAAGGCATGCATGCCTTCTCCCACCAGGATGTTCCTGCTCTGTGCCTTAGTTTCTTTTGACCGTGCCAGCATGCTGCATGGGTCTCCCTCTCTCTCTCCTTACTTAGTGCCTAACTTCTAACTTCAACCCGATCGCAGCCTGCTCAACTTCACCCGATCGCAGTCAACTCTAGATTAAGAATCTGGCTCCCCTTTCTAAAAAAAAAAGTGATTGCCTGCCTGTTCCACACAATCACCAGTTAGTGCCTCACTAATCTAAAGGATGGTGCTCCCCCACTGCAGCAGCTGTGCTGATCAGCAGGCCTTGTGGTTGCTGCTGGCAATTCTGCTCTTTAAAAACCCAAACTAGGACTTCCGGTGACAAATGGCAGCATAGGAACTCGGCTCTGCCGCCTAAGCCTGTAAAAGAAGGGATGTACCCCTAAAGGCATGGAGTAGTGGGGCTACCGTGAAGGAAAGGTTGGTGCAGAGCATAAGGCAGTAAAAAGGAAGCAGCGAACCTACCAGCCCCCGCCGGAGTGTCTGCGAGAGAGGAGCTGAGCAGTGGACCGGCGATCCCTCAGACTGCGTGGTAGGCCGCAGCGGCAAACGCGGCAGCAGAGGTGCCGAGACCTGCCCAGAGCTGTGGGAATGGAGGCAGCCCTGAACAAAAGGGAGAGAGAGCTCCGGTGTGGAGAGGCACCCCCCCGTGAAAGAGCGCAGCTGGCAAGGGAGAGGTGAAATTCCGGAGCAGGGGCGGATAGTGAGGCCAGTCGGCAGCAGCAGCAGTGCAAAGTACAGAGCGCAGCACTGCAGGGGCGCTGAATTACGGCAGCAGGAGGTGGCCTGTGGCGGACGAAGAGCCAGAGGAGCGGCACGCAGCCAGGACGACCGGTGAGGAGGCGGGAAGGCAGAGAGGCCGGGAGAAGAGCATCAGGGAGAGGGGGAAGGTGCCAGCAGTGCTCCTGGGTGGAATCTGCAGGGGCTCATCAGAAGCTGGAGTGTTGAGACAGGAGCGAGCCCGGATTGCAGCCCAGAAGAGAAGCGCTGAGAAGAGGAACAGGGCTTGAAGAGCAACGGAGACAGTTCCAGGAGATGGAAGGAGTGTGGTGGAGCATCGAGGTGAGCAGCCCGGAGGAGGAAACAGCCCCAGCAGGGGGGAAGTGGTGTGAGTAGTGCAAGGAGCACCATTAAAGAAGACAGTGTGGCTCAATAGAAGCTTACAAAATAAGCTGAGAAGCATAGGGAGAGGCATTCAGGGGAAGTAACCTATTGGGGACACCCCTGGACCTCTGGGAACCTAGTCTCGACCAAGAGGCCCTAAACAACAATATGGAAAAAAATAAAGGAAACCTGGCGGCACGGAAGAAGTTGGCGGATTTTCACTCCCCATACGCGGCAGCCAAAGGTGGAAGAGAGGGGGAGAAAGAGTGTCGAATATAGGAGGGTGAACCCACAGACCCGGGGGAGGAGTTGGAGCATGGATGCAGTCCAGGAGAAATCTCTAAATTGAAAGATTGGCTAACAGAAATGAAAGATGAGATTAAAACAGAAATTAGCGGGGTGAAACAGGAACTCAGAGTCCATACAATCATTGAGACAAGATATTGTGGATATTGGAAACAGAGTAGAGGAGATGGAGACCCAGATGGAACAACAAGGGGAGGAAATTGAAGACCTACAAAAACGATGGAAGGACCTCCAGCAGGCTCATGTAGAGCAGCAGGTGAAATTGGATGATTTGGAAGATAGATCCAGGAGATGCAATCTACGGATCTGGGGGCTTCCAGAAGAACCTCAGTACCAAAATTGTGAAGAAGTTCTGCTAAAAATTTTTAGATCTTTGGTCGTATCTGCAGACCTGCAGGGGGATATGCCGATAGAATCTTCGCAAATTGAGCGAGCACACGGAGGCTTGGGCCTGTTACGAGATAATAAACCAAGAGACATAGTTGTGTGTCTCAGCTCTTTCAAAATCAAGGAAGGACTGTTGCGAGCAGCGAGGAAAGTGCAGCAGATAACTTGGGATGAACATCATTTGGAGATATTTCAGGACCTCTCTGCAGGAACGCTGCAACGCAGACGAAACCTCAAAGAGGTGACAGCATATTTGCGAAGAGAGGACATAAGATACAAGTGGCTGTTCCCATTCGGGTTACTGATTACATTTAAGGGGAAGGCCAGGCGGGTGCAAACCAGAGAGGAAGCGTGGACTGTATTCAGAGACCTGGGCTTACCTAACATACCAGAAGGGGGGAGGCCCTCGGTAGGAGCACAGGCAAATACTGCGATACCCTCCAACTCAAAGAGGAGTCTTCAGAAATGGCATAGAGTTCCAACATCGGGGAGAAGAGCGGCGAGATTGAACAGAGAGAGCCCAGGAATACAGGAAGTGGAGCAGGGCGACAGTTGAAGTTGTGGACTTTGAGTTTAAAAGTTGTATTGGTATGCCTTTCCTTGATATAGCAGAAACATGTTGGTAGCGGGGGGGGGGGGGATGGATGAGGTCACCAATAGATAGGTGGGGGGAAAGGAGGGGTTAGATTGTAGGGGGCGGGGTAGTAAGGCGGGAGGAGGGGAGGATAGAGGCAGGGGTTGGGTTTGGGAGGCAAGGGGGAGGTTGGGTGATGTGCTGGTTTAGGGAGAAGGGGGGAGGGGGATGTAAAGATGGAGACAGGCACGGCCCGATAATTGGTCACCACTATGGAAGATGATTCTCTCTTACTGAGAGGGGGGAGGGTCGGGAGGGAGGAAGAGGGGAGGGGGGGATGGGGATGGGGATTCAAAGGCTAGGGTTAAGGAAGTGGGGGAGTGGAAGAATGGGTGAGTTAAAAATAGTCACATTAAATGTGAAGGGGCTTAACTCACCATTTAAATGGCGGAAATTGTCCACGGAGATAGCCCGCCAGAAGGCGGCTATAGTCATAATTCAGGAAACGCACTTGACACGAACAACTGAATATCTGGTTAAGCCTAAAGGATATGGGGTGTGCATTTATGCTTCAAATACTGTTGAGAAGAAGAAGGGAGGTGTTGCTATACTCTTCGCAACCCGGTTAAAGATGCAGGTGCAGTCAGTGGTAAGGGATAAAGAAGGGAGGTATGTTTTAGCGTGGGTGAAAGTGGGGAATGTATGGTACTGTGTAGTGAATGTGTATGCACCAACAGGGGCTCAGCGTGAATTCTGGACAAAACTGAACGAGGAGGTGGGGAAGCAGGGGGACAGTATCCTTATATGTGGGGGGGATTTTAACCTAACGTGGAACCCAGCCCGGGATGCTACAGGGAAACGAGAGGGTAAGAGGGGGAGATAGAAAGAGATATCGTAATTTTGTTATACAGCATTGTCTAGTAGACGCGTGGCGAATGCAGCATCCAGGAAGGAGACAGTTTTCTTACTATTCGCCAGTACATGGGTCTTACTCACATATTGATGCTATTTGGGTCTCAAAAGAGGTGGGGGGAAAGATAACAGGGGCTGAAATGGAGTCAATTACTTGGTCAGATCATGCTCCGGTGGTGGTGAGCCTGCAAATGGCAGACGAAGGGATGGGAACTAGGTTTTGGAGACTCAATGAGTCACTTTTGGAAGATGAGAGGGTTAAAGAGGATGTGGAGAGGGAAACCCGTGAATATTTTCGATTTAACGATAATGGGGAGGCCACGTGGGGAGGAGTATGGGATAGGTATAAGGCAGTGATAAGAGGAGTATTAATCAAATGGGGGGCACGGAAAAAGAAGGAACGGGAGGGCAGAGAGCGGATTTTGAGGGAACATCTGCTGGAATTGGAAGAATTGGATGGGCAGGGAAGGGGAGAAGCTTATAGAGGACAGGTACTGTTAGCGAGAGCGCAGCTCAATGACCTGCAGGCGGAAAAGATACAATACCAGATGCAGCTTCTAAGGCAGGAGGTATTCGAGGGGTGGGGGGGGGGGAATAAGGCTGGGAGGTACTTAGCGCAGAGGTTGAGGCAACAGAAGCTTCGCTCCCATATAATAGGAGTTCGCAAGAAGGGCGGAGACTTGGTTACTAAAGATGGGGAGATTAGAGATGCTTTTAAGGAGTATTATCAGGAGCTGTATAAAGTAAGAGACCCACCACAAACCGGGAGGATGCAAAATTACCTCGATTCCATAGACTTTCCTAAATTGGGAGAGGGAGAACAAGAAGAAATTAACAAACCCATACAAGAAGAGAAAGTACAGAGGGCAATTAAGCAGTTAAAGCTAGAGAAAGCTCCAGGGCTGGATGGATTATCAGCTAGATTTTATAGGAAATTTGAAGACCTTTTAATTGGGCCTCTGGTGAAACTAACCAACCACGGGAGGGTGGGAAATTAGCGGACACTATGGGGTGGGCGGGTATAACAGTAATTCATAAGGAGGGGAAGGACCCACAAGAGTGTGCATCCTACAGACCTATCTCCCTGCTTAATTTGGGTGCTAAACTTTTAGCTAAAATACTCATCATGAGATTAAATAAATTTATTGGAAAATTGATACACCACGATCAGGCGGGCTTTATTCCCAGTAGACAGGTCATGGACAATATCAGGAAGATCCTAAATATCATATGGTCTAGTGAGCAGAGCGGGGAAGAGGTGCTCTTACTCTCACTGGATGCGGAGAAGGCCTTCGATCAGGTGTCATGGCCCTTTCTCTTCCAGGTGCTGGAGAAAGAGGGGTTGGGGAGAGAGTTTTTAACCTGGGTGAAGATGCTCTATGCACATCCCAAAGCATGTGTGCGGGTGAATGGGGCCCATTCGAATTTCTTTGGTCAGGGGAGGGGAACGAGGCAGGGCTGACCTCTATCACCGGTATTGTTTGCCTTAGCAATAGAGCCTTTAGAGCAGCGGATAAGAGAACGGGCAGACATACTTGGAATAAAAGTGGGGCGGCGGGAATATAAAATTTCATTGTTCGCGGATGATATAATCCTAAGTATGGCTAGACCCCGGGTAAGCCTACCCATAGCCATGTGGGAGTTGGAAGAGTATGGTAAAATATCGGGTTTCACAATTAACCGGACAAAGTCGGAAATTTAAAATTTAACGGTTTCAAGAGAGGTAGCTAACATATTGGCTAAAAAATACCCCTTTAAGTGGGCTCGAGAAAGTATAAGGTATCTTGGCATCTGGATAAGTAATAAAATCGAAGAGCTATATAACTTGAACTATCAGAGGGTTCTGGGGAAGGTAGAGGGCTGGTTGGAAGGGTGGGGAAGGGGATATCTCTCATGGTTCGGGCGCATTGCGACGGTTAAGATGATGCTAGTGCCCAGATTGTTGTTTTTGTTTCAGACTCTCCCGATATGGGTGCCCCCGAATAGTTTGAGAAGGATACAAAGGTTAGTTAATAGGTTTATCTGGGTACAGATGCACCCAAGGGTGGCAATGCGGGTATTGCAAAGGGCAAAAGGAGAGGGGGGCTGGGGGTACCTAATATATGTAAATTCTATGAGTCAGCGCAATTAAAAAGATTTATGAGTGGCAAAGGGAAACATCTAAACCATGGGTCCAAATGGAGCACGAGCTGGGGGGGGGGGGGGATTAGAAAGAGTGATCTGGAGGGGGAATAAAGGTCCCGACACGCACTTACTCAACCCCATGGTGGCGAATAGCTTGAGAATTTGGAAACGTAATAAGACACAGCTAGTTGAAGATAAAGGCTATATACAGGGGGTGACTCTTGAGGCTTGTTTCGAGCGGGGGCAGGGGCCTGGAGAGCAAATCTTACGTAGATGGGCAGAAAATGGGCTGTCGTACATTCATCAAGTTATACACTCTCGGGGGACTTATCCGTTCGAGGGCATTAAGGACCTATATAGGTTGAAAGAGAGCGATCACTTTGCTTATATACAACTCAGCCACTTTGTGAGGCAACCGAAGGTATGGAAAGACCTACGGGAAAATAGAGGCTGGTTTGAGGCTCTATGCTCAGGCCAGTTGGGTCAAAAGGGGGTTTTGTCCAGAATTTATAAAGGCCTAATGGAGACTGGTGAATGCAAGCTAAACTACATGTTGAAATGGGAGGAGGACCTGGGGGTGTGTTGGACTGTAGAGGCTTGGAATAAGTTACTCCAGACGATAGCTATTGTGTCCATAGCTACACAAATTAAAGAAAATGCATATAAAGTATTATACAGATGGTACTGGACACCAGTGCGTCGGTACAGAGCGGGGAAGGGACGGGATGACCTCTGCTGGTGGGGGTGTGCTGAAAGAGGAGATTGGATGCATATGTGGTGGAAGTGTGACAGGATACAGGCCTATTGGGGGCAGGTCATTGAGATGATTAACAGCATGACTGGGCAACGATTGCATGGGAGACCAGAGGCATGCTTACTGCATCAACTTGGAGATGACATTTCGAGACGGGAAGAGGGGGTACTGCACCACTGCATTGCAGCAGCTCGATGTGAGATAGCCCAGCATTGGGGGGGACAGAGCATGCCACAACTGGCAGGATTTGCGCGAAGAGTGGCTGAGGTGAGTTTGATGCATAAATTAACAGAGTTGAGACGGGGGAAAGGGGGGAAAAGTGAGGTATATTGGCAGGGGGTTTGGAGATGGCTGGAGGTTTGGCGGGAGGGGTGGGGGAGAGGGGGTTGGATGGAGGTGGACAATAAGTGTGGAGGTATGGCTTTACATCATGTGAGTGCGCAGTGAAATGATGACCACAGGAGGAGTATGAGGGGAGCTGGGGGGGGGGAAGGGGGGAGTACTGGGGGGAGGGATAGCTTAATGTAGGTGACAAGTAGGTTGTAGGGGGTAGTGTTATTTCTAATGGAAGGTTTTCCCTGTAGGGAGAAACAAATTGGAGCATAAAAGCGTTACCCTATCTATGTGTGCTAAAAAGAAATGGTAGAATGGTGGTAGGATAATGAGTACGTATAACAGAGGGGGGAAATAGTGGGGGGAGGGTGGGGGGAAGTTTTAGGGTAGATCATATGCATTGTTGTACAAGTTATTCCTCAATCCACTATTAACCCTCTACAACCTGCTATGAACACCGCAGCTAGGGTCCTTCAGGGAGTCGCCAGATTCGAGCACATGACTCCTATACTAAAACAACTCCACTGGCTCCCCATACATGGTAGGCTCACTTACAAGACCATACTGATGACCTTTAAGGCCATCCACGGACTTTCATCCTCTTCACTCTCAAATCTCATCCATGTAACTCCATCTACTAGATCCAGAAGACCGACGGCTATATACACACTAACACTTCCTAAGGCTGTAACAAAATGCACCCAGATAACGGCAAGCAGATCTTTTATATTCTACGCCCCAAGATGCTGGAACGCCTTACCACCAAGCGTTCGTGCCATTACCGACTTAACCCAATTTAGGAAAGCACTTAAATATCACCTTTTCCTCATATATTACCCACCAAACATTATTTATTTTATTTACAATTCTTATATACCGCACTATTTAAGATCAGCACGGTTTACAAAGAACAACAACATCCGACAATATACAAAATGTCTGGTCATTACATTAAACAGGGAATGAAACTTGGAGAGAGGGGGTAACTATGTACATAGGAAATTAAATGGGGGAGGAATCTGCTTGGTGTTTTAAGTATTTGAGGACATTACCCCCAGCAAAAGCCCCCCCAAATAAGAGACACACCTTATCTTCAAATAGCCTCTCCCACTTTCTCAGTAAGATTACTAGGACTTTTGTGTTGTCATGATACCTTTTATATAATCATGTTTGTAATAAGTTAACCTTATGTTACCCAAGTTTATATACCTGTTTGCTGTAAACACGGAATAGCCTGTTATTCTGTTGATGTTGTTGTATGTGAACCGCGCTGATATCAAATAGCGCGGTATATAAAAGATTGAAATAAATAAATAAATAAATTAGGGAATGATAACCAGGTTGATGATCGCTTTTTGATCAAAATGTATAAAAGATGATTCCAGAATGGTTTGTATTGTTTATTGCACAACATCAATAAAAATTAAATAGAAAAAAACAAAAACCCAAACTAAACAAATCTCAGTGGGCAATAGCAGATCCTTCACATCCTCTTCACTTCTTATGTTGGGCCAGTGATCATCATCCCCCCATCAGGCCCAGACAAAGCACAATCAGGGATGGCTTCAGATCCCCGTTGCTGGGAAAGACACTCCCCAGGACAGCTGATGGCCTCTCTTCTGGGACCCATGGCTCTACCCCCAACTGACCCACCCCCTCCCATTAGGTGCCATTGTCTAAAGCCGACAAGGGAGGATAGGCAGCTGCAGATAAAGGAAGTAAGGCAGTAGCAAAAATAAAACACATGGAGGGTTCTTTCAGTAACACTGCTTCCACCACCAACAAGGTAAGCAGCCACCACAAATGGCATGCTTCGAGCGAGACTCACATGACCAGGGAACTCCCTGCCAAGATGGGGTGACTCTCCAAAGCCCCTATGCTGGTTCTTTCCCCTCCTGAGCCCCCCCCCCCCAAGGAGAGCCCAGTTCCAGTTTTATACTCATCTCTCTCTCCCATCTGTTCAGGATAGTGCTGCCCTCCTTTAGGGCAGACAGCCCACTCCAGAGAGGACTCCCCCCACTACCCCATCCACCCCCAGGCTCCAAGGGACCCACAGGATACACACACCCCAGTACCCCTCCACCTTATCAACTGGTGGCCTCCTCCCCCCCCACCCTCCCCCCGGAGGAAGATGCATGCTCATCACTGGGGACTGCCAGCCACAGGAAAGAGATGCTCCTGAGGAGTTGCCAGAAGACTATTCCTACCCATAATTCCTCCAGACGATCTCTCAGGTGTTAGCCCTCTGTGAGCCAAACCCCTACCAAAAATAGAGATTTTCAGTCCATTCTCATGTCCTGCAGCACCCCTAAGGAGGTTCTAGCTCTCCCAGTGCATCGACTACTCCAGGACCTTTTGTCTTCAATCTGGAAAGATCCATCTCCGTAAAGGCCACTTCCAAGTGCCTGGACTTTTGGTATAAAGTGATCCCTGCTCCAGGGTTTCACAAACAGCAGATACACTCCATGGTCTTTAAAGCCATCCTCAAGAAGTCAAAGAGTGGAAAATCTGTAGTGCAAACACTATCAGGGAAGGAGCAACAAATCCAGGACACCATGGGCAGAGAAGTCTACCATTGTGTACTCTTAGCCATGCGGATCTTGGCACATCAGCTACAGATCACCATGATCTTCTCCTGCAACTGGATGCTCTGGAGAATTTAACGACTGAAGACTGTGGACACATTCAGGAAAAGATACATGAGTCTCTACATCACATCATCTGCACCACCTACTACATGTATGATTCAACTGTCCGTGCCACAGCTACAGCTATTTCTGCCAGATGCACTACTTGGCTATGAGTATTGGGCCTCCGGGAGGATCTGCATGATTGCTTAGCAGACACATCATGTCAAGGCGACAGTTTGTTCAGATCCAAGGTGCAAGAGGCAGTCTCTGAGGTCAATGATCACTCATCCACAGTGTGGGAGCTTGCTGCCCAACCAGCCAAATCCACTTCCCAACCCCACTGAGGACAGCTCTCCCAGTTTCACAAGGCCTACCATTACCAGTACTTCCAGCAGTTTTCCCTCGCAGGAGGTTCTCTCCCTACACCCAGTTTCCACCACAAGATCCCCCAGGAACTTCATAGAGATTGAAACCACATGAGAGAAAGAAGCAACCTGCCACCTCTGCCCCTGCCAACAAACCCAACCCAAACCCAAACCAAGGCAGAATATGGCACTTCAAGGAGGGTTGATAGCCCATAACCTTGGACCTCTTGACCCTCAACATTATTTACAGAAGTTAGAGTATAAATTTCTGTACATTGCCCCAGTATCAACACTGAGCCTCAGGCAGAGGAGGAATAACAACCAAACAAATTCCAGTTCTTCAACAAGAAATCAATCAATTGTTGTGCAACCAAGCCATAGAGCCTGTACCATTCTCACAACATAACAAAGACTTCTACTTAACATTTTTTCTAATTCCGAAGAAATCCAGGGGCATGCGTTCCATCCTGGACCTCTACAATCTCAACCTCTATGTCAAACGAGAAAAGTTCAAAATGCATTCCCTCTGTACCATCCTCCCACTGCTATGCAAAAATGACTGGTTAACCTGCCTTGACAAAAGATGTCTACACCCACATTCCCATCTACCCCCGTCATTGGAAGTACCTATGATTCAGATTCAAAGATCAGTGTTACCAATACAGAGTGCTGCCATTCGGTCTGTTGTCAGCCCCCCGTGTCTTTATGAAATGTCTTGCAGTAGTTGCAACCCATTGCACTGTTATGGTCATTGCATCTACCCATATCTCGATGACTGGCTTGCTGCTGCTTCTGCCAAAGACCAGGCACAACTGGCCATTGGCACTACTGTCCAGACCCTGCAGGAGATGGGGTTTCTAGTCAACACTCAAAAATTGGAAATGGAACCTCAGAAGATCCTCTCTTTCATAGGTGCATGCATAGACACTGGGACACTGAAATCATATCTTCAAGACAAAAGAATTCTTATCCACAACCAGATCAGTGCCCACCTGTTTTGACACACCTTGGTGTGCTCTACCCTTCACCTCCTCGGCCACATAGTGGCCTCCGTTCATGTCCTTCTGCTAGTACAGCTGTACATGCGTCCATTACAATGGAATCTCAAACTCAACTGGAACCAGCACTCACAATCCCTTCACATGGAAGTCCCTCTATGTATCACTACCTCCACTCTACACCGCTTGCTTCAATTGAGGCCCGTGACATCCATCCTCAAGGTTAGGTGCCCCTTCCAGGACCCATCCCCTCATTAAAATGACCACTCTTTTCCTTTCATTGTACAAAGTTACCTGGTTCAATGTAAACGTTATTTGTAAAATCAAGTTCCTTGTAAACCATTTTGACTTCTGTTAAAAGCCGTATATAAATACAGTGAAATAAATAAGTAAATAAATCACCCTCACCACCAATGTATGCCCTCATGGATGGGGAGCACATTCGTTCTACTTCACCATGCAAGGAGTCTGATCGACCCACGAACGTACATTGCATATACATGCACTAGAGCTTCTTGCAGTGTTGTATGGGCTCACGGCTTTCCAGAGATGGGCATGTCATCGAGTCCTCCTGGTGTAGACAGACAACTAGGTCGCCATGTTCTACATCAACAAACAGGGAGGATACAGCTCCCTCAGCCTCTGCTGGGCAGCAGTCCATCTTTGGCTAGTCGCCTGATCGCTGGGGACCACTCTGAAGGACACCTACTTGCCAGAGGTGCAGAATCAGCTGGCAGACTCCCTCAGTGGACACCTGGATTCCCATGTGTGGTCCCTCGATCGCAAGACCATTCAACACACCTTTGACAGGTGGGACACTCTGAAAATGAACCTCTTTGCCTCTGTGCAAAATGCAAATTGCCCATTTTTCTGCTCCATCCGCCCCAGCCCCCAGCATTCTATGCACAATGCCTTTGCAATCTCCTGGAACTGGGAACTCCTTTATGCCTTTCCTTCCTTCTCACTTGAGCAGGATAAGAGAGCACAGGGTCAACATCATTCTCATAGCACTGAAATGGGCAAGGCAAGCCTGGTTTCCATACCTCCTCACTCTGACAGTGGAGCCCCCACTGCTGCTGGGGAATGATCCATTTCTTCTCACCCAACACAATGGATGTCTCATACATCTCAATCTCAGGAGCCTCTCCTTAGCAACCTGGAAATTGACCAGAGTATGATGGACCTTTCAGAAGCTGTCCTTATGATGCTTTTAGCTTCCAGGAAACCAGCAATGCAGCACTCCTACCAGCAGAAATGAACATACTTTGTGTACTGATCCATGACTCATCAACTTAACCCAGTGTCCTGCCCAGTCAACAAAATCCTATGGTACCTGACCCAGTCAGACCTAAAGACTAACTCTGTTAGGTATCATCTTTCTGCTATCACAGCTTTCCATAACCCCATAGCGAGGAATGCTCTGTCAGTGTATCCCATGGTGTCTAGATTCATGTAGGGACTCATGAACACTAAGCCCCAACCAAGTCACCCTCACCCATGTGAACTCATGAAGCCATCTTTCAAGCCCCTCAGTACAACTTCCCTCAAACACCTCACATGGAATACCATTTTCCAGGTGACAATCACTTCTGCACAGTGGGTCAGTGACCTTCAAGCATTGGTGGACTACGCTCCATACACCCAATTTTTCCATAATAGAGACATCCTTAGAACTCATCCAAAGCTCTTTCCAAAAGGTTGTCTCCAGCTTTAATTGCAATCAAAGCATTGTGCTGCTAACATTCTTTCCAAGGCTGCACACAGGTTCACCAGAGAAACCTCTTCACACCTTGGACTGCAAAAGGGCTCTCTTATACTATTTAAAAGCAATGAACAACATTCACTTCTGCTCCCAGCTTTTGATTATCTTCAATTCCAATAACCCTAGTCAGTCAAAATCTAAACAGATGTTCTCCTCTTGGACAGAGGACTGTATCTCCTTCTGAAACAGTAAGGGACAGCAGCTGTCTTGGGAAGCATTGGGCCCCACCACCTCTAAGTAACTGCTATTTCCATTGTTAGTCTGGCTTCCATTCCCAGCGCAAGACATTTGCCAGGTAGAAACATGGTCATCCATCCACACCTTTACCAAACACAACAGCATTGATGCATCCTTGGCATAGGATGCTGCCTTCAGCCAGGTGGTCCTCCACAATCTTTTTGCTCCATGATTCATCCTCCACTTGACCTCATCTCTCATCCGCCATTCTGTGCTCAGTCTGAAGGGTGGACCTAAGCTCTGCATTCACCATCACAGTATGCCTGCATCCGCCTGCTTGTATCTGAAGAAAGTGTAGTTGCTTACTGGCAATGGGGATTCTCTGTATACAGCAGTGGTATGCATCTATACTGATCCTTTCACCATACCTGCAAAAAAAAAAAAAAAAGAGGAGAAACAAAGGCGACCAATAAGTGCTGCATCTCTACGATCCACCTATTGTTCCTGCATATGTCCGCTGTTCCTCCATATGTCCATATTGTGAGGTGAGCTATGTTAACAACTGAGGCACAGAGCAGGAACATCCAGGTGGGAGAAGGCACACATGCCCTAGAAGTCATAAAAGACTTCTCTGGGCTCAGAGAGAGCTCAGAACTATGGCTCTGTCCAGGACATAACTATCACAGTATAGCTGCATACCCCTGCTATATACGGATAACCCCAGCTACAGGTAAGCAACTATGCTTTCTCTCTTCATTATCAGACACTCACGTGAAGTAACACAAAAGCCTCTCAGAACCTTACCATAAAATACCAGCACCAAGTCCAAGCACTCCAACTGTACCAACCCTAACAATAAAAAGTCCACACTGCAAATATTTGAGAACACCAGTACACCTTCCATTTGGAAGAGAGGAGAAGATGGAGTGCTACAGATTCCTGTGCAGAATTTAGTGTTATACAATCGGTTACCTCAGTTACACATTGAAAACACAGTCTATCATTTAGCAGAGAAAAACAGACCACAAATTAGAAAGAAATATGCAGACAAAAAATTGAACTGGACACCCCCTCTCCCCAAAAGACCCTTTTAGTAGTGGAACACTGAAGGAAAGAGAATCAGAAATACATATCTTGCTGTACTGAACAACATGGAAACGTTTTCAAAGCTGACATTCTTCATTTTCTAAAACTTGAAAAATATTTTTTTTTTTACCATTGTTGGATCATTTTATTTTTCCACTTGGGCTGATCCCTTTCCCTCTCTCTACTGTTTTCATTCGCTGTTTACACCTAAGTCCTTTTCCAGGATCTCATTTCCAATTTCCATTTTCTGTTTCTTCATTCTCCCAGTCTTCTTTCCTTCCTCCCTTATATCTATCTGTGATATTGATCCTTTTGTTTAATATTTTTTCCCCATTTCTCTCATCTGCTTTTCTTATCTACCTGTAGCTAGATTTCATTCCTCCTTCCCCTCATTCCTCATTCTCTCTCTTTCCATCTTTCACTTACCAGCTTTGCATTTCTTGCGCTAACCTCCTTAGTCCTCCTTTGCCTCTCATTCCTTTGTTAGCCTCTTATTCCCATCTTTCAGCCACTTTCTAGTCTCCTATTTCCATCCTCTGTGCTTATCACCTCTCCAGCCTCATCTATCTCTGCCTCTCGTCCCCTCACCAACCCCACTTCCTTCCCACTCGTTCCTTCTCCAAGTCCAGCCCCCTTCTTATATCTTACTAATTATAGAGGCTTCCCTTCCCCCCTTTACATGCCCCATTCTAGCTTCTGTCATCTCCTTCAAAGTCTTGCACTGTTCCTTTGGTTATCACCCTCTTCTTAGCTCTCTTCCTGCTGTGACAGGGCCAGCTCAACAGTAGGCAAGACTAGGTGGTCACCTAAGGCAACAATTTCTGTGGGGCAGCAAAGATCAGCAGCAGTTAGATCAAAATAGTAGACCCTGACGGCCACTCCAACTCATAAAACCATCAGCAGATTCTTTTACTTGCAGGGAGAGTGGACATACACATATACAAAGCAAAGTTTCAAATCTAAAAGTGTATTATACAATTATGCATTTTCACAGAATTGTTGTAGAGGGGTGGTATTGGAATGATAATGATTACTGAGTTTAATTATCAAAACCTCGAAGGGGAGCATAAGGCTAAAGTTTGCATAGGGCACCCAATGTCCTTATAGCAGCCCTGACTGTCACCCACCAGCATTTGCCTCCTTGCTTCCTTGTCAGCTTCCAGACTCTTCTCCCAAAATCAGTCCCTTTCTCCCAACTCAACCCCCATCCCAGCATCTGCCAGTCAAGCCCTCTTTTCCCACCTCCATTCCTTGTGTCACTCCAGCCCCCTTCTTCAAGCCCCAACAACTGGCACTTCTTTTAGCATGATGTCCCTTTCTCACACCCTATCATGTGCCAGCATCAGCCTCTCTCCCTCCTCCAATCCAGTATCACCTCTCCCTCCACCCTATCCCCCCAACATAGTCTAGCATCTTTTCTATCCTGCCCTTCCCCACATGGTCCAACATTACCTTCTCTCTCTCCTTCCTCTCTTTTCCTGCCATCCAGCATCTTCCCTTCTTGCCACCCCCTGCCATATTCTCCCACTTCCCCTAGTTCCTCAGACTGCTATGTTGCCTGCTACAGCTGCAGGTGTCAGAAGTAAAAAGGAAGGAAATGGGCCACAGAGCCTTCTGCTCAAATCTCTGTAATCCTCTGCTGGTCCATTCCGCAGGGCAACGGGAACTGTGTGTTACTGGCAGAGGGACCCAGCAAAATTATGCAGAGCATCTGAGCCTGTTCTTTTTTTTTTTTTTTTTTACTGCTGATGCTTGCAGCCACAACAAGCATCATGGGGATTTGAGGGACGGGGTGGGGAGGAAGAGGGGGAGATAGATAGCAAGAGGGAAATATGCTGGACTTTAAGGGTGGGGTAGGAAGGAAAGAGAGAGGAGAGATGCTGGGCCACATAGGGGAGAGGGAGGCACACCCTGTGCGCTTATGACTTGCAGCATTTGGGGGTCTAGTGCTCCCCTAGCCCCTCCTCAAACTATGCCCATGCTGACATTTTTAACTGGCTGTATGAAAAATTACTTAGTAGTGTCATTGGCACAAGCAGTATTGCATAGGCTGATTCTTTGTATCTCCAAAATACACAGGAGCAATGAGCTTTCAGCTGTCATCAACCTATAGATCAAGTGATATTCTACGGAATGAATGGAAGGTTTACATAAGACTTCAAGCCTTCTACTTTAATCTTCTTCAAAATTAAGTCCTTGTGCTTCAAGTTATTCCTATTAATCTTCTAACATATTCCTCTCACTCACCATCTTTGTCATCTCCTCCATTACATCATCAAAAGTCTCCTTCATTTTAGACATACTTACATACCAGACTTCCTCTCAGCATCTCCTTTTCTAGAGCAATCGGCCTAATGACTGATCCATTGTTCCTGTACATCATTGTCCCAGTCAGTCAGCATCTGAAACTCTTTCCAAATAGCTCCTTCTCCCTCACTTACACTGGGTTACATTTAGAGAAATGCGCTACTGCATTAACGCATTCTAACATGCATTAATATACGTTATTTTCTACAGATCCTATTTTATGTGATGGGACCTGTTTACAAATAATGCTCATTAATGGCATAAATGCATGCTAAGATGGTAGCACATTTTAGTAAAGCTAGCCTATTCTGAGCTAGTCAAAGATAAGAGACACTTGTGTTAATGTGTATTCATGGGCAGCCCAAGAGGGGTGCGGGGCCATGTGCAGAGATTAATTGCGGTGCCTCATTTGCATAAGGAACCTCATTTGCATAAATATTTGCATAATGTTACATGCGCTTTTAGTAAACATGCCTCTTAATGAGTGTTTGAATAAATAAAGACTAACAGATTTCTACATTACTATACTGCAGTGACAACCACCAGGCCCATTAGGATGTACTACAGACACTGATCATTTAGAACCCATAGCAAACCCACCATATCATAACAGTACTATCAGGACTCACAAAGCACCAAACCCTACCTATCAAAAGGCAATACTGCAGATATTAAACCAATACATCTCAGAAAATACAAATACATCTCACTGGGGGAAAGAGAACTAGTGGGACTGTCAAATAGAAACAATATGAACAGAATACATCAACTTTGTTACACATGCAGAACATAGACTGTCACCACACAAAGAACAAGGGATCACAATTTAGAAATAGGAAGATGATAATTAAACTGGGAACCCCGAAAGCCAAACATGAAATGTACAACACTGGAGAAATAAAACTATAAATTAATTTCCACTTGCACTAAGCAAAAACACGAAGATGTTAGCAATGCACACTTCCCAGACCTGACATAGTCCAGTTAATAAATTCAAAAATAAAAAGTAGTTTTTTACCTTTTGTTTGGGATTTTATTTTTCAGCTGCAATTGCTCCAGTCACTTTCTTCTGGTTTCTTCATGTCTTCTGCGAGCTATCCATTTGTCCTTTATTTCTTCTCTTTTAGATTTTTTCCATTCTCTCTCTATATCTGCTTTAACAAACGGATCTTTCCCTTTTTGCTCTTTCCCCCTTTTCTTTCCTTATTCCTTTATCATCAACTCAAATTTCACCCTTCCATTCTCAATTCCCACTTACTCTCCCAATACCCAGCCCATCGTAGACTTTTCTTCCCTCCCACACAAAATATCTTTTCCTCTCTCCATTCTCATTCCCATCCCCAACCCTTTCTAGTCCTCCCCCAAAATCAGCTCCCTTATAGATATAGGGGCTTGTTTACAAAGCTGCGGTAGCGGTTCGCGATCGTTATCGGAGCCGCGATCCCATTGATTTGAATGGGGCCGCGGCTCCGATAACGACCGCGAACCGCTACCGCGGCTTTGTAAACAAGCCCCATAGACCCAGCCAACATCTACTTCTTTCTAGTCCCAATCTCCCAAGTCCCCACATCAGCCCATTTCCAGTCCTAGCCCCCATATGCTTTTTTCCAATTCCATTCCAGCCCCCCATCAGCTCATTTCCACTCCAAGCTCCCCCATCAGCCAATTTCCAATTCTAGCCCCTTGACAGCCCATTTCCAGCCCTATTCCAACTCCCCATCAGCCCATTTCCAGTCCTATTTCCCCATTAGCCATTTCCAGTCCTATTCCAGACCATCACCCATTTGCAGTCCAAGCTCTCCCATCAGCCCATTTCCAGCCCTAGCCCCCATATGCTTTTTTTCCAGTTCCATTCCAACCCCCCCATCAGCTCATTTCGACTCCCAAGTTCCCCATCAGCCAATTTCCAATCCTAGTCCCCTTGTCAGCCCATTTCCAGCCCTATTCCAACTCCCCTCAGCCCGCTTCCAGTCCTATTCCAGCCCCCATCAGCCCATTTGCAGTCCTATTCCCCCATTAGCCATTTCCAGTCCTATTCCAGCCAATCACCCATTTGTAGTCCAAGCTCCCCCGTCAGCCCATTTCCAGTCCTATTCCAGCCCCAATCAGCCAATTTCCAGTCCTAGCCCCCCATATGCTCTTTTCCAGTTCCATTCCAGCCCCCCATCAGCTCATTTCCACTCCAAGTTCCCCCATCAGCCAATTTCCAATCCTAGCCCCCTTGTCAGCCCATTCCCAGCCCTATTCCAACTCCCCTCAGCCCGCTTCCAGTCCTATTCCCGCCCCCATCAGCCCATTTGCAGTCCAAGCTCCCCCCATCAGCCCATTCCAGTCCTAGCCCCCCATATGCTCTTTTCCGGTTACAATCCTAGCCCCCTCGTCAGCCCATTTCCAGTCCTAGCCCCCCCATATGCTCTTTTCCAGTTCCATTCCACCCCCCATCAGCCCATTTCCACTCCAAGCTCCCCCATCAGCCCATTACCAATCCTAGCTCCCTCGTCAGCTTTATTCCAGCCCCCATCAGCTCATTTCCAGTCCTATTCCAGCCCCATCAGTCCATTTCCAGTCCTAGCCCCCCATATGCTCTTTTCCAATTCCATTCCAGCCCCCCATCAGCCCATTTCCACTCCAAGCTCCCCCATCAGCCAATTTCCAGCCCCTCATCAATCCATTTCCAGTCCTAGCCCCCCATCACAGCCCATCCAGTCCTAGGGTTCCCTCCCCCCACACCATTACAGCCCATTGGCAGTCCTAGCCCCCATCACAGTCCATTTACAATCCAAGCCCCCCATCATAGCCCATCCAGTCCTAGCCCCCCCATTACAGCCCATCCAGTTCAAGCCCCCCCATTACAGCCCATTTACAGTCCTAGCTCCCCATCACGGCACATCCTGTCCTAGCCCTCCATCACAGCCCATTTGCAGTCCTAGCCTCCCATCACGGTCCATCCAGTCCTAGCCCCCCCATCATGGCTCATTTGCAGTCCTGTCCCCCAAGCAGCCCCACGGCCATCTAAGGGACTGCAGAGGGAGCCGGGGAAGCCCGCGCGAGGCCCTGGCTCCCTCTGCACAGCCACTAGCATGAGGAGTCTTTTCCCTCACGCTGGCGGCTGTATCTGTGAAGCCGTGCATGCTGGGAAAGGTTAAAGGGCATTCACAAATACAGCCGCTAGCGTGAGGGAAAAAAGGACTCCTCACGTTAGCGGCTGTGCAGAGGGAGCTGGGGCCTCACGCAGGCTTCCCTAGCTTCCTCTGCAGCTGTCCAAAGTGTGTATTAATGGTGTTTCCACGGGGCCCCCTGAAACACGGGGCCCTGTGCGAACAACATTATCGCACAATGGGCAGGCTGGCCCTGTGTGTATTGTCTTCTTATAAACATGCACAGTAGTCTATATTATCTTTTTATTTATGCTCAGTACAGAGCTTCTATTTTTAGGTGTTTATAAATTGAACATTATTTTTTTCCAGCTAATTAGTGGTTCTTTGAGGGTACAAAAATCAATGTTTATTGGTGCTTTTCACATATATCATTGCTGGGTGCCTCCTCCAGTGGAAGCACATATGGAGGTTTTTGCTGCTCATTAGTTGTCAGTGCAGGAAAGGTACAAAAACAGAGTAGAAAATACAAGACAAGCCAGTGGAGGGGGTGGAAGTTTTTCTAGTATTTACCCAAGAAACACCTATTCAAATTTTATTATGACGGTTGTTTTAGCGGTGTTTAGCAGAGAGCTGACACTCGCCCAAGAGCGCACGGTTCGGAACAATGTATCCTTGAAGGATATTACCAAAAAAATGAAGTTAGGGCACATCAGCAGAGAGGTTCCAACTAAGACAAAGGTAATCCAAATGCCCTTGAGTACAGAGCAGACAGAGCTTAAAGGTTCCAAATTGTAGTTGTTGTAGTTGATATGGAAGGACAGACTAGATAGGCCATGTGGTCTTTTTCTGTCATCATATTTCTATGTTTCTATGTTTCTAAATTACCCCTGCCTACTGATGATCAGATTAATATGAATAAAATACAGTCTCTAAAATGCTTGTATGCAAATGCTAGAAGTCTAAAAAATAAGATGTGACAGTTAGAATATATAGCACTAAATGAAAAGTTAGATATGATTGGTATCTCAGAGACATGGTGGAAGGAGGACAACCAGTGGGACACTGTGATATCTGGGTACAAACTATATCATAATGATAGAGCTGATCAAATTGGTGGAGGGGTTGCGCTCTATGTTAGAGAGGGCATTGAGTCACAAACGATTAAAGTTTTACAGGAAACAAAATTCGCGGTAGAATCTCTATGGATTGAAATTCCATGTAAAAAGGGTAAGGCGATGGCAGTGGGGGTGTACTATCGACCGCCTGGCCAGAATGAACAAATGGATGATGAAATGCTCAAAGAAATCAGGGAAGCTAACAAAAGTTACAAAACAGTAATGAGTGATTTCAATTACCCCGGTATTGACTGGGTCAGTGTCACAGCAGGACATGCTAGGGAGATAAAGTTTCTAGATGAAATAAATGACTGCTTCTTGTAGCAGCTGGTTCATGAACCGACCAGAGGGGAAGCCATTTTGGACTTATTTTTTTTTTTTAAGTATTTACTGTATATCCTGCTTTATCCTTGAATCATAGCGGATTTCACTGCAAACCAATCAAGTAGGGTAGTGCGGGGGTGTCGGCATGCAGTGGCTGTGAAGGTAGTGTTTGTGAGCGTTTGGATAGGTAAATCTTGATTTGGGGTGCAATATATACAGGTTGAGCTATCTACATTGGGCTATATACATTTTAATAAGAGTAATAGGATGTTTTGCTGTTGTGGATGTCATGTCTTGTGTAATTCGTTTTGTGGTGTGGTTAGGGTGGATTGGTGGTCTTCATTGAATTGTTCAATGAATAGGATGGTTTTAACTAGCTTCCGGAATTCTTTTATATCTGTTGTTGATTTTAGATTATCTGGGAGGACATTCCAGATAACAGGGGCAGCAAGAGAGAAGGTTCGCATGGATGTGGATTTGTTTGTTCTTGTGAATAGAGTAGGTGTTGGTATATTGTGTTTGGTGCTGTTTCTGTCTGGTCTTTTGCTTGTTTTGGTTCCAATGAGTTCCTGTAGTATTCTGGCTGAGGTGATGTTTTTAATTTTGAAGATGGTGAGCGCTGATTTATATTTTGCTTGTGAGGAGATTGGTAGCCAGTGTAGATCTTGTAGTATTGGAGTTATATGGTCTTGTATTGAAGCGCTAGTAATAATGCGGGCAGCAGTGTTCTGGACTATTTGTAGTGGGTGGGTGGTTTGTTTAGGCCAGGGGTGGGCAAGTCCGGTCCTGGAGAGCCGCAGACCAGTCAGGTTTCAATAATGTCCATAACGAATATTCATGGACCTATTTCCATACAATGGAAGCAGTGGATGCAAATAGATCTCATGAATATTCATTAGGGACATCATGAAAACCTGACTGGTCTGCGGCTCTCCAGGACTGGATTTGCCCACCCCTGGTTTAGGCAGACCTTGGAATAGTATATTACAGTAGTCCAGCAGCGGTGTAATGATGGCCTGGCATACTTAGGGGCATGTTTACTAAACATTCCTAACGTGCGGGGCCACGGTAGTGTGCCTGTGCCATATAAGGAGTAGGCGGATCAGGCTGAAAAAAGGAAAAAAACGACCGTACGTGTGCGCGCCGCGCAAATGTGCGGGGCCCACATTAGCGCGTGGGAAGGCTAAGTGGGGCGCCGCTGGGCACATAGAGGAACAGAGCCGTAGCACAACGGTGAAGACACGAACCAATGCTGCAGGGGCCACAGGTTCGACTCCCCATTGTGCTCCACAAAAAAGGCCAGCTGAAGCATCAACTTTAATGGTTAAAAGTGGTTGAGGAGGCAAAATAATTTTGGGCGGCAGAAGGCGGCACACTGTCATTTTGGGTGGCAGAAGGCGGCGCACTGTTAATTGTGGGCAGCAGGAGTCGGCGCGCTGATGGGCATCAGGCTGCGTGCTGATGTGTGCGGAGGCATTCAAATAGTGGGCGGCAGAAGTGGTGCGCTGATGCTTATGCACAGGAACAGAGCCACAGCACAATGGTTTGGACACTGACCAATGGTGCAGGGAGCAGGGGTTCAAATCCATACAGTGCCCAGTAAACAAGGCTGGCTGAGGCATTATATATTATGGGGATGAGTGCTGTAGGGGGCAAGTTAAGTTTATTTTAGTACTCACGACTAGCAGACGCACACGCAAAGTGTGTTAACATAAGGCGGCACATGTTACAGCTCACTGTCCGCCAAGGCACCCTAGAATGTCCCCTATAGGGCACCATATATGTTGCGGCACAGGGTAAGGTATAGTGCACCTTATATGGACGGCAACCATAAGGTGGCCAATAGGGCGCCCAATAAAGCACCCGCAGAGGCACCCCATGGGTACAGTACGCTGAGGGTGTTATTGCTGGCAGCAACATATGTACAAGAAATAAAATAATGCTGTGGAAAACCCTATCAGACAACCCCACTGTGGGTTTGAACCCATGACCTCTGGCATCATAGGCAGTGACGTAACCATTGGGCTACAGCTCTATAGCTGACAGCAAGCCCCTGGCTGGCTGCAGAGAGCCTGCATGTCACCCCACAGACAGTCTGCTGTTGTAGACAGGATAGGGTTAGGCCACCCATACCCATGATGCACTGCACATGCAAATCAGCTGTCCACAGATGCACACAAGATGGGGAATGCACCTCAACAGCTCCCCGGCCTGGCAGGAGGAAGTGTCCATGTGCACCCACACAGCACCCCGGCCTGGTAGGGTGTACTGAGCGGGTGTTCCACTGGCACAGAGTAGCTACACCCCATCGCATTGTGCGTGTACTATGCTCACCCTGAGGGTGCGATGAGGCGCCCAGGACCAGGTCCACAACACCCTCCATGGCTGAGAGAGGCCATGTCAGAGCTCCAAAGCAGTGTTAATCTGTGAGATAGGTTGTTTCTGCAGAAACATCCTGGATATATCTGTCTGTCTCAGTCAGGGGAACCCCCATGGACCCCTAGGTGGGCCATGCACCACCAAACACCCCCCCCCCCCTCGGCTGAGGGTGGCAAACAGGGTCACCCATCAACAGATCCACATTCTACCCCCCTGCAATGATGGCAGTAGAGTGGACCATCAACCCCGGCCCTACTGGGGAACAGACACCCCAGAGGGCAGTCACAGCAGCTCTATACACCCCCAGAACACAATATCAGACAGACATTAGGCCTGGATATGCTAAGCTGCACCCCACCGCTGTCAGATATTCTCCTGCAGCAAGCCATCAGCCGCTGCACCCTGCATGGCACCCCTTCAAGACACAGACCAGCTGAATACAGTCTGCTAGTTAGTCCTGGTGGAAATGCATGCACCCAGAACTGGGATGGCAGCACACACAAGCAGTTACATCAGTCACTGGGCCCCAAAAGGACACCCATATATATCACATGAGAGGAATACTATATAGCACTATGGGGGTGCCTAGCCATGCTGTGGTCACTGCACAGTCAGGGTGGAGTGATCCCCCAGCAGCACATACAGAGGTCACCCTGTCTGAGCTATACCCATGGTACCTTGCTGCTCATTATGCACATTGGCAGGCCAATACTGGCAACAGTGCTGGCAGTGTGGGCTGTGGAAGGTGTTTGCAGCCACCACACACTGTATAGACAGACACACACACCCACACCTATGCCAGCAATGTGCTACTATAGAGGAGGTTAGTAGCCCTGCCCACAACACCAGTCCTGGGCACGGTACAGCCATGGATATGGTACACAGTACTGCTGGGGGTCACTCCCCAGGGTGGTAAACACTGTCAGGGGCCAGACCTGGAGCACGCACCGCAGACATCAGACAGCTTGTTCTGATGGAGCTCAAGAAGCAAACAGTGCTGAACGTAGGACTGTCTATCTGCCGGTACCCACATCAAACGTTTGAGGGCTGTGTACCGTGTACCCAGGTATAGGGTGGCATTGCTAAGGTACGCAGGTGCTAGACCTGGGAGATGCACGCAGGGCCCAATGTCCTGCCTCTCCAGGAGGCATTGGCCAATGGGGCTTGTGGGTGTGGGTGTGGGTGTGTCTGGCCCTGTTGTCTGCTGCTTTACGGCAGAGTTTCCCTACTCCAGTCCTGGTGTTTCCAGACACTGTTCGGGTCTTCATGCTGTCCCCCCTGCATACCATGGGGGTGGTGCAGACATATGCAGCACAGGCATCTTTCTTAGGGGAAGCATGGAACCTGAATGGTGTTTGGCCCTCCAGGACTGCATTTGGGAGACTCTGCTCTAGATAATGTGCCTGTTTATGGTGTCTGTGTTTGGTGTGGTAAAATATAGGCCTATGTTCTCAGCAATAAAGGTTTGTCCTTACTATCACGGTGTAGTTGTGGGAAAAATATGTGGACAGGGTTGGCAGTAGCTGCAGCTGGGATTTGAACCTGTGACCCTCTGGTTTTAGAGGTACTGGCTCTGTCTACTGCACCACACTGTGGCCACCGAGACAGTGCAGTCCCTGGAGATGGTAAACCTGGCAGGATGGGGTCGCAAACCCTGCTCTGCACATGTTTACTGTGGGCTCATTCACCTTGTCTGGTCACATACGTGCAGATAAACCCCGGAAATGACCACGAAAACAGGGGCTATACTTTTAGCCAAGCTGGGCAACAGTGCTATTAATGGGCAACCATAGGGAACACTCCCAGGAAAGCTCCAAAGATGGCAATTAGTTTTGGTGGAGTCTCCGCTCCGTAGACCCTTCCAAAATTCATTTCTTTTTTCTGGAGCTTTCCTGGGTGTGGTTTTTATATTTGCCCATTACTATAACTGTTCCCCAGCTGAATTACTATTTTTAATATTTTTGTTGTGGTCATTTTCTATTTTTATTTTCACTTTTGTGCTGTGCACATGTATCACACTGCTTACGTTTTGCAGGTTTCCCCGGTTTTCCTGTACATTGCTGACGGAAATGGTTTCTTTTCCCTTTAACTGCCCTCTACCGCGAGTGTTTCACTCGCGCTATTTTTTCCTTGTAAATTCGTGCCCGATAATGTGCGGGGAGCCTCTCCCTTCCCCTTCCCCGCCCATTGACCCCGTCTCTCCGCCCCTCGGGAGCCTTCCTCCGCCCTCCGTTAGCCGTTCCACGCCTCTATCGGACATCTGCGGGCCCGTACTTGTGCGGGGCCCGTTAGTGTGTCGCGCACATGCGCGGGGGTTCATCGCACGTGTGCGGGGCGTTTAAGAGCATTTAGAAGCGTTTAAGTGCCGCTTTTCCGTGCGCTATTGTGCGGCGCGCACTTTTGCGGTTTTTAGTAAACATCCCCCTTAGTCCTTAGTGGAACACCAGATCTGGTGCAAGAGATAAGGGTGTTGGGGCCACTTGGCAATAGTGATCATAGCATGATCACATTTGATTTAATTAATGGAGGAGGGATGGTAAGGAAATCCACAGTACTACCTTTTAACTTTCAAAAGGGAGACTACGATAAAATGAGGAAAATAGTTAAAAAAACCCAAACAAACTAAAAGGAGCAGTTGCAAAGGTTAAAGACTTACATCAAGCTTGGGTGTTGTTTAAAAATACTATTTTGGAATCCCAGACCAGCTGTATTCCACGCTTTAAGAAAAGTGGAAGGAAGTCCAAAAAACTGCCAGCATGGTTTAAAGGTGAGGTCAGAGAGGCTGTTGTTGCCAAAAAAAAGCATCTTTCAGGAAATGGAAAAAAAGCCAAATGACGAAACGGCACAAGCACTGGCAAGTTAAATGCAAGGCATTGATAAGGCAGACAAAGGGAGAATTTGAGAAGAAACTTGCTATGGAAGCAAAAACACGTAATAAAGACTTTTCAAGTACATTCGTAGCAAAAAACCTGTGAGAGAGTCAGTTGGACCATTAGACGATAGAGGGGTAAAAGAGGCAGTAAGAGGGGATAAGGCTATAGCGGAGAGACTGAATAAATTCTTTGCTTCGGTCTTTACTGAGGAAGATGTAGAGAAAATCTTGTTTTACTAATCTGTTATTTTTTTAAATTTAACATTTCTTATATACCGCCTTTCATAATATCAAGGTTGTTTCCATTGAGCAAACTGAAATTACACTGAACAGAGCATTATAACTTGGAGATAACTATTTTACAGGAAACGTGGACAATGGAGGGTTAAGTGGCTTGCCCAAGATCACAAGGAGCACCTGTGGGACTAGAAAACCCAGTACTTCTGTCCCAAGGTTGCTGTTTTCTAGTGGGATTTGAACCCCTGACCTTCCAGCCTGAGCTAACGTGCCCCAACCACCAGGCCACTCCTCCCTGTTATGTTTTTTTGAAGGTGTGAATAAACAGGTAGACAAAGGTTAGTCATTTGATATAGTGTATCTGGACTTTCAGAAAGCCTTTGACAAGGTCCCTCATCAGAGACTTTTGGCAAAACTAAAAAGTCATGGGATAGGAGGCAGTGTACTATTGTGGATCAGGAACTGGTTAAAGGATAGAAATCAGAGGGTAGGAAAAAGGTGAACAGTGGAGTACCCCAGGGATCTGTGCTGGGTCCACTGCTTTTTGACATATTCATAAATGACCTGGAAAAGGGAGTAATGAGTGAGGCTATCAAATTTTCAGATGACACAAAACTATTTAAAGTTGTTAAAACCCATGACAATTGTGGAAAATTGCAAGAGGATCTTGATAAATTGGAAGACTGGGCATCCAAATGGCAGATGAAATGTAATGTGGACAAGTGCAAAGTTATGCACCTAGGAAAGTACAACCCAAACTATGGTTACACGATGCAAAGTTCCACATTGGGAACCACCAACCAGGAAAAATGATTTAGGCATCATCGTGGATAACATTTTAAACCTCTCCGTCCATTGTGCAAGGGCATCCAAGAGAGCAAATAGAATACTAGGTATCATAAGGAATGGAATGGAAAATAAAGCAAAGGATATTATAATGCCTCTGTATCGTTCCATGGTGCGACCGCACCTTGAATATTGTGTGCAATTCTGATTGCCGTATCTTAAAAAGTATATAGCGTTATTATAAAAGGTACAGAGAAGAGCCATCAAAATGGTAAACGGGATGGAAGTATACTCCTATGAAGAAAGGCTAAAAGGGTTAGGGCTCTTCAACCTGGAAAAGAGACGGCAGAAGGGAGATATGATAGCGGTTAATGAATGGAATGGAATGGGTAAATGTAGATTGATTGTTTAGATCATTAGAATATAGAAAGACTAGGGGACATGCAATGAAGCTATAGGGTAACCTATTTAAGACTAATAAGAGAAAATATTTTTTCACTCAACATGTAATCAAACTCTGGAATTTGTAACTGGAGGATATAGTAAAAGCTGTTGGTGTAGCTGGGTTTAAAAAAGGTTTGGACAAGTTCCTGGAGGAAAGGTCCATAAACCATTATTAAAAGGGACCCAGGATATCACTGCTTGACCCAGTACAAGCATTGAGTAACCTGTGTTTTTTTTGGGGGAGACTGCTTGGTACTTAAGACCCAGATTGGCCACTGTTGGAAACAGGATACTGGGCTTGATGGACCTTGGTCTGACCCAGTATGGCATATCTTAAGTTCTTATGTTCTTATCAGTTAAAACCTAAAATCAGAAGCCATCTGTATACTCACAACCTGTATTATTTTAAATGAAAGAAGAACGTAACAGATTGTGATTGACAATGCACTTAAAATCTAGAATGCTAATATTGAGCTGTAGGATATCTGGTTAAAAAAATATGTATCCAGTTACCTTTAACTAGATATTAAGATAATATCTAGTTAAAGGTAATTTGGGCCCATGAAGATCAGAGTCTGATGTTAATCAGATTAATTATCTGGATAGCCGTAGGACAGTGAATTTTTAAATCAGACTTAGGGTCATAGGGCCCGATATAATCAGCACTGGTGGTTGGCTCAATTACAGCGGCTAGCCACTGGCACTGAAGAGATAACCTGGATATTCAATGCCAGGGCCATATCCGGCCAATGGCATTGAAGATCCGGGTTTTCAGCACAGCCTCCACCGCTGCAGAAGCTAACTGGGCAGCGGCAATATTAAGCCGCTGCCCACTTAGCTCCCACGGGTAAAGATAGGCCAACTTTTGCTGCCCCATCTTTACCCATGGATCGCTAACTGGGCAGCGGTGCAATATCACCGCCATCTGGTTAGTGACAGGTGCTGTTTCCGGAACACCCTGGAATGCCCAGCACATGGCCTGATGCTACACGGTTAGCATCGGTGTATGCCGTGGCGTTAATCAGGGATATTCAGTGGCAGCAACCGTGTTAGTGTCGCCGAATATCCCTCTAAGCAGCATTTACATGGTTTACAGGCCTGCAAACTGTGTAAATGCACTTGAATATTGGGTCCATAGTTATTAAGGTGTACTGCTGCTAGCATGCATTATTTTACGATTAATGTCCGTTATTAGTGTAGTTGTAGTTGTTGATATGGAAGGACAGACTAGATAGGCCATGTGGTCTTTTTCTGTCATCATATTTCTATGTTTCTATGTTTGTATTAGTAAATAGGCCCCATGCATAAAATAGGAGTTATGGTAAAATAACATATGTTGTTGGTAGCACACCTTAGTAACTATGGCTCTTAACCAGTTATCTTTAAGCAAATAGCCCAATTTTATCCAGATGTGTTGTCCAAATAAACTTTAATCAGTCAGCAGTCTCAATATTTCATAAGAGTGGGTGGAGAACACCTTTAGATTCCAGTGGATCAAACCTTCTAAATTTCTTCTCTGGGTAGCAGAGAGCTGGTCTCCAATTGGGACTTGAGTTGGATCCAATGGGGCTGAAATTTCCAGCCCAAAATTATCTCTCTGTTCTACCATAGCTGTCACTTGAGTCCACTTTTTCAATAAGTTAATATGATAAATGTTGGCTTTCTTCCATTTATCTGGCTGGGCATTCTTGTAGTTAGCAGGTTCCACAGGGCCCCTGCCATTTACAGAGTAACTTGCTCTTGGATGAGGGCAGCAAGGCTAAAACTCTATCTCCCAGTTGGAAGGTGCAGTTCTTGGCTGCCCGATTGTAGCCCCTGGCCTGCGTGTCTTGGGCTTTTTCCAGACTGAGTTTAGCCACCTCAGCCAGTCTTGCATTTGTATAATGTACTCCATCAAATTAAACCTGGTATAGGGTTCTTCTTTCCAGGTTTCCCTTATCACGCCTAATATGCCTCTTGACTGTCTTCCAAAGAGCAACTCAAAAGGGAAAAACCCCATGGAACTCTGAGGCATTGTGCAGATGGCAAACATCAAATAGGGTAAGAGACTGCCCCAATTCTCCCCGCCTCCTGCACAAACTTTTTAAATATCTGTTTCAGAGTTTTATGAAATCACTCAATGGGGCCATCTGTCTGTGGGTAATATACTGATGCTTGCAGCATCTTGACCTTCACCAAGGCACACACTTGAGATCCAAGAATCTTCCTTGATCTGTGAGGATCTCATTAGGTATTCCCATCCTCAAGATAGGGAGGAGTGGCCTAGTGGTTAGGACACAGTAACTCAGGCCAGAGTGCTGGGGGTTCAAGTCCCACTGGGGACAGCAATCTCATGGTGGAGGGACTGGGGTTTCTAGTCCTATAGGCACACCTTGGGCAAGCCACTAAGCCCTCTGTTGCCTCAGGTACACATAGATTATGAGCCCTTTGGGGACAAGGGAATGTATCCAATACCTGTTTGCAGTGATTACATAATATAAACCACTTCCCTTGAAGGAGAAGGTAGTATAGAAAACTGGTTAAATAAACAAGAATACTTCCCAGAGGGCATTCACAATTGTAGTAGTCTTCATATTCCTTAGAGCTGTGGCCTCCAGCTATTGGGTAACATAGTCCAGTATGACTAAAATATATTTGTTGCCTCGGGTGTTCAGATCTATGGCCACTCTCACAAATGGGGTTTCTATGATGGACATAGGCACTAGCGGGGCAGGTTGGACTCTGGCATGGTTATGAAGTTGGCAGTGGGCAGTGACTGGCAATATAACTGCACCTGTTTATGGACTCTGGGCCAGAAAAATTGGGCCACAACATGCTCTAGTGTATTTTCTACTCCCAGGTATCCCCCTAATAAATGGCTATGGGCTAGCAATAACACCTGCTGATGATGGGGCCGGGAAACTATCAGTTGTTCTACCTTTTCCCCCTCTAGGGCACCCTCAAACACTCTGTATAATAAATCTCCCTTTAGCACAAAATAGGGAAAGGTTCTTTCAGGGGACTCTTCATTATCTACTGGAACCCCATCTGCCTCCAAAACCCACTCTCAGGCATATTTAAGGGATTCATCCTCTTGCTGGGCTGCTGTCCTGAAGCTTCCTGAGTCTTCCCCCAGCCCCTACTCTGGAAAGGGGACAATTGTATTTGGATCACTACTGGTGAGCCCTGAGCTATCCCCATGGGTATCTTCCCTAGGCTCTCCCTCCCAAGATCCCTCCCCCATAGCAGCCCCATATTCCATTTGTAGCGTAGCTTTTCCCAGCGATGCTAACTCTGGGACTTTAGCAGGCTTGGGATTTTCAACATATAGCTCCGTGTCTTCCAAGGGGAAAAGCTCGGAGAAATCGTCCTGGTCCAACTTAGTGGAGCCATCAGTTAGCCGGGCCCATATTGCTCGTCGTCTCGGCCAATCACCACTGGAAACAGGAGCCAGGGCAGTATCACAACCTCAAATGTGGCTTGCCCTGCTGGAGTCTTAATGAAACCTATGCCATTGGAGACTGTCTCTGGTCTCCATGTATGCAG
This sequence comes from Ichthyophis bannanicus, assembly GCA_033557465.1. Classification (NCBI taxonomy): domain Eukaryota; kingdom Metazoa; phylum Chordata; class Amphibia; order Gymnophiona; family Ichthyophiidae; genus Ichthyophis; species Ichthyophis bannanicus. The sequence goes on along the minus strand of CM066031.1, from coordinate 420,101,485 downwards.
GCCAGTGTTACCGTCTTTGCATAGTCAATTTGAAATCGGGTTACGATTTCCCAATGAATGAGGGTCCGCACACTTCCAAACCTGTAGTTCTCCAGCTCTAACAGTGGCCTCTGGTGGCCAAAACAAAGCCTGGCTGTCCGGCACTGACTATACCTTCTTCAAACTCCCTAACAAGGGTGAGGCTAACCCTTTTAGCCCATACAAACAATCAAGAAAATCCTGACATGAAGAAGCCCAGTGCTGGAGAAACATGGATTTATCCTCAGTCACATGGTTGGAAGAAAACCCAAGCTGCCACCATGTTTGGTAGTGTGGCATGTGCAGGAAGGTTTTTTCTTTAAAACACAGGCTAGACAGCAGCTCAGGGAAAACAAAAGCTGTTTTACTTATGTCCCAGCTTGTTAAACCTCCACAAACTGGCTCTTCTGGCCCTTCCTCCAGCCCCAGTTAAAGTTCCTACTTCAGAACTCTTTTGCACAGCTTGCCTTAGAAGGAATTCTGGCTCCACGGGCCTCTCTCCCTCCTGCAGCCTGCTGGGTTCTTAACATTTCCCTGTGAGCCATGCCCTCCCAGCTCTGAATACTGGGTTGCACACTCTCTTAAAGGAGACTGTTGATACTCCCTTTGGAGAGGGACGGGTAACATTCTGTAGACACCACTACCTTCATTTTGAAAATTAATGCAAAGTCGTCTAGAGGCAGCTATATGTGTATCTTGAAAATTGTCCCCAGTACAATGTTCTCAAGTATAGAAGCCTTTTCAGTTTTCACAAAAGCAAATACAAAAATGAATGTTTCTTTACAATGAAAATCTATTCGAACATTAGAAGGAAAATTTTATAAAGCATTTGCCTTATAATAAATATGTTTTACATATGTAAAATACTGTGATGATAAAATTGCACATAGGTATACATGCATAAAAAGCAGGTGCATGGAAAGTCTGTGCATACGTTTACATGATCCATACATAAACATTCTGATGATACTGATTGAGCAACATTATGATGTACAGTACTGTATGTACATATTTTAGATATTTTAGAAAATATACACATAACCCTTCTTCAGAGCAGGAGTAAATTAGTGTTAAAGAATTTGTGCAATATGGGGGGAGGGGTAATTGTAAGAGCCAATTTTATAAAGGCACCTAGGTGCCTACTGTATATTGCCTCTCTAAAATAAGTGCCTTTTAAAACATTTTGCACAAGTGCCCTGTTAAGAAATTACCCCCACAAGTATTCATTACATTCTTCTTGTTACAGGTTTTTGGAATGACATCAATTGCGGTGCTGTAGAGTCATTTATTTGTGAAAGAAAAAATGGTTCCATTAATGGAACACTGGCTCCTACAGTACCTTCTGCTCTAGGAGGATGCCCAGATGGGTGGCTTTCTTACAAGAAAAAGGTACCATAGGCATTATTTATTTATTTATTTATTTATTTAACATTTCTTCTATACCGCGCTATTACAATCAGCGCGGTGTACATCGAACAAAACATACTACAATGCATACAAGCAACATTGAGTTTTACATAGAACAGGGAAAAAACATAGGATAACCGGGGTAACTATTTACAGGGTAACTATTTACAGGTTAAATTAGTATTGTCACCATTAACCCTATATATTCACTATTTAGTTGAACTAAATGTAGAGTTATTAGTATAATTAATCATTTTGCATAATTAACATCACTAGATTAGAAAGTTAAACGTGTAAAAGATACAACTGTAGAGTTTTATTTATTTTATTAGAAAAGATTTATTTACTGTCTCTCTGATCCCAAGGGATGCCCAAGGCAATTTACAATATCAAAATCCACTCTCTTTTTTTCAAGACCAGGGGAAGGAAGCTCCTTCATACAAGCATTCATTCTCTCTGTGCTCCCACAACCTAGGAAAGGATTCTGCTGATCTCTGTTCACATTCAGATCTCCCAAGAACCAGCCTCATACTCACTCTGTGTTCTTGGGGCTTGGGAAGAGGATTCTATGGCTCCATGCTCACTTTGTCTATACTTTTGTTGCTTGGAGGGAGGATTCCCCAGCCTCACTTTCTCTTTGTGCTCTCCATGGCCTGGACTGAAGATCCCCTGATCTTGGGAGAGGAGATTCCCAGTCTTTAATTTATTTATTTAAATCATTTGCTATGTTGCTATTCAAACAAAAGTTGACATCATAGTGATTTACAGTACCATAACAATGTCTGTACAACATCAGACAGCAAACGTAATGACAACATACGCTAGGGTTATACAAACAATACAAACAAGAGGAAAAAGGGAAGGGAAGGGATCAATATCACTATCCTGGGGACAAAAAACCTATAACAGGACAAAATAAGAAGGGAAACAAAGCTTAAACTCTATCGGAAAGAAATTAGGAGTCAGGAAACATGCAGTGAAATAACCAAGAATTAACAGCTTTTTTTAATTTACTAAAGGAAGTCTCAGAAGAAACGTCTATATGAAGCAAATTCCAAAGGGAAGGAATGAGACAACTAAAAACAACACTGAACATTCAGTCTAGTCTCAATTTGCTGGAAGAAGGAAAAATCAAAAGATTGTCTCATGATGATTTTAATGATCATTGTAGACAATAGGGAATGAGTAAGGAGTGAAAATAAAGAGGTTGGTCAATATAGAAGGCCAGGTAGAGAAACATCAAGATTTAAAATTTATCTTACTGGTCACTTTTCACCTGGCAATGGTGTTACGTTGATCTGAGGGTCTGAGTAAGAGAGTGGATGAGAAGTTTTGAATAATGGGAGGATAAGTGGATTAGGGGTTTTAAGTGGCAAGGGAACTAAGTGAGTAAGTTCATGGGGAAAGGTTATGAACGGATGGCAAGACTGAGTAACTGACCTAGTGGATGGGGCTGTGAGGGAGGCTCAGTGAGTGGATGAAGGTGATAGGGTTACCAAGTAAATGAATGCCTAGAGACTGGGTTATGAGTGTCAAGTGGACAGAGTGAGTGGATGGGAGGTAATGAATGACGAGAGGATTGGGAGTTATGAGTTCCTAGGGAGCTGATTGAATGAGTGAATAGGAAGCTTATGAATGACAGAGGTGGGTAGAGTGCAAGGGAAGGTGAATCAAGCTGCAAAATAATATTAGTGAATATGGGTGGAGGAAGAGGATGATCGAGATTTCTGGAGGGGCATTCTCCATTCCTTCTGTAGCATCTCCTCTGACCTCTACAGACTGCTGCATGTCAGGGTCTCTGCCTCATTTATTTATTCATATTGATATATCGTCTTTGTTAATTCTTTAAAGCAATTTACAATCAAAGGGGCCGATGCAGAAAGTCGATGCTGAAGTCACATGCTATTAACTATGTATGTGTCTATTTAGTACACCGCTAGCATACAACTTCAGCACCAGCATACAGAAAGGGTTGCATATGCAAATGAGACATGCATAAAACCTCAGTGTAAAATGTCAGCATTCCTTATCGTCCCTCCAGTCTAGTCCCGAACCTCTGGGGTTGTGCCCCTCCTCCAGCAGTTTTGGAGACTGAGAAATGTCATTCTTTTGATGACACTGGTATAAAGGCACAGGCACCGCCTCCTTACTCCGGTTATCTCAGTCTCCAAGCAGCTGGAGGGTGGTGAGCCTGGAGGTCCGGGCCCACTACAGGAACAATTAAGGACAGTTAGAATAGTTAGGAGTGATGTACTAAGGAGAATAGCAGGATTGGTAGTTAAAGGGAGTTTTTATTTAAGAGGTATACCTTTAAATTGGTTTGGATCTGCTGAAGAGCTCTCTTCCCTTCCCCCTCCCTTTTTCTCCTGGGGGTAGCTTAAGCATTGGGGTGAAGACAGGTGAAAAGAAAGCAGAAGCTCTGGTTCCGATCTCACCGATTGGAGTGGGAGCCGGGGACTGCCACAGACCAGTGCATTGCATAAGGTTTGCCTGCTAGCGCTTGGGGGATCTGTGTGTGTGAGGAGACAACCTAAGAGAGAGGGCAGCTGGATGCGTTGGCGATACCGTTTCCCAGCTCTCTGACCTGTCATTCACGGGAGAGTCCAGTACCGGTCAGTCTCTGCGGGGGAGGAGGAGGCAACTGTGAGAGACTGCAGAGAGCTTCAGCGCAGTGAAGGAAAGGTGCAGGGCGCGCCGAAGGCCGCAGCAGGCCGAGCCACATGGGCTTTTTCGCACGGAAAAAGCAGTTTAGAGTTTTTCAGTTCCGAGGTGTATTGTGCGGCAGGAAAGCTTTGTTTTTAAGTTTTCACTTCAGGTGTTGCATCGGAGGGATGCAGTGAGGCTTCCATGTTATTTCTAAAAAAAAAAAAAAAAGCCGCAAATGTTTTTGTTTACAGAGAGGATTGGCTAGGAACACTTGTGGAGGGCACAAGGCTTGTTCTATTGCGGATCCTAGGTAGTTGCACAGCGGCACCGCATGGCGGGATGCCTTCTAAACTGCAGTGTTTACTCTGCGGTGTTAGAAGGGGAGCACTCTCTGAAGCAGGTGTTTGCAGAGGCTGCATCCAGGCGTCAGCTTCCATGGAGCAGGAATTGGAGGGTGGTAATGAAACTCAGCCTGCAATCCTGCCGGAGCCAGTCTCATCCTACTATCTCCGCTAGAGCCCGTAGCAGGAACTTCCAGCACTCCGTATCCCGTCAACCTCTCAACCGCCATTGCCAGGGGGCCTGGCGGCAATTTTTTCTCCAGAGTTCATGGCGCTGATTCGGCAAGCATTCGGGGGCGCTCAGGGACGATCTGCAGTGGATTCCCTGATGTGGGGCTGGGAGAAAAAAGGCCAGGAACACCGCTGACGGCAGGGGCATCAGGGGTATTTCCTAAGAAGGCTAGGTTAGAGAAAGAGCAGCCTGAGCAGTCGGTGACTTAAGAAGGTTTGCATTTGGAAGATGGAGAGCTGGATCTGGATTTGGATGAAGAGTTGGGAGAAGGGGAGATTGGTGAACAGGAGGACCAGGTCAGGGTGGTCCGTGGTTTTCGGAGAGATGAATTACCGGCTTTAATTTAAGAGACACTTAAAGCTCTTAATATGCCTACGGTGGGTCCATCGGAGGATTCTACTTTGGAGGATCCATTGCTACAAGCTTTTAGGAAAACTCAGCGGGCATTTCCGATTCACAGGGTAGTTAAAAAAATGATTCAGGGACATGCCTGAAGTGGGAAAATGATTCAGGGACATGTCTGAAGCGGGACTTAAAGGATCTAGGGTCATGTCTCAACTTTATCCACTCGTTGACCAGGATAGAGAATTGTTTAAGCCGCCAAAGGTGGATGCAGCCATTTCGACAGTAACAAAGAAGACTACCATTCCAGTTGAAGGTAGTGCAGCTCTTAAAGATACCCAGGACAGGAAGCTAGATTCTTTGTTGAAACAGGTCTTCGAGGTGAATGCGCTGTCTATTCAGGCCTCAATTTCTGGAGCATGGGTAGCAAGAGCTTGTCTTCACTGCTCTCAATGAATCCGTGGGGAGCAGGTGCAGGAAGTGACAGGTGAAGCGGCTAGACTAGAGTCAGAAGCGGCTTATCTTGCAGATATTCATTATGATCTTATTCGAGGATTGTCAAACAGTATGGCTTCGGTAGTAGTGGCACACCAATCTCTGTGGCTGCGCAATTAGGCAGCAGATACGTCTTCCAAAGTGAGGCTAAGTAAACTCCCCTTTAGGGGAAAGCTACTTTTTGGAGAGGATTTAGATAAGCTAGTAAAGGATCTAGGAGACTCCAAAGGAGGTAGACTACCGGAGGACAAACAGAAACAAGGTTGGTTGACTCCAACTTCCAAGATGCCGCAGAGAGAGTTTCGTCGGTTTTGGTCACCAAGGTTAAAGAGGTCGTTTTCCCTATAGAAACCAGGGATTTCGGGGGTTTCGAGGAGTGGGCAGAGGATTTTCTACCTCCTCATCAAATCTCAGAAAATCACAATGAAGTGAGGGGGACCCAGGCAGACCTAGTACCGGTGGGAGGTCATTTAAGGGATTTTTACCCTGCCTGGGTCCATATTACATCAGACCAATGGGTACTAGAGGTCATTCAAGAAGGTTATGCTTTGGAATTTCTTCGGCCGGTGACCAACTCTTTTGTGCAGTCCCCGTGCAGAGCTCATCTCAAGTGCAAAGCCTTCAAACAGACCGTGGAGAGACTGATAGATTTACAAGCAATAGTGCCGGTTCCTCGAGACCAATACGGTAGTTCCAAAAAAGGAGGGAACTTATCGGCCAATTCTGGATCTCAAGAGAGTAAATAGGTGTCTCCGAGTATCTCATTTTCATATGGAAACCTTGAGGTCGGTCATAGTAGCAGTAAGAAAAGGAGAGTTCCTTACTGCTCTGGATCTGTCAGAAGCATATCTACACATTCCGATTCGGCAGGAACACCAAATGTTTCTAAGATTTGCTGTTCCGATGGGACATTTTCAATTCCGAGCATTGCCATTTGGGCTCACGACAGCACTACGCACTTTCACCAAGGTAATGGTGGTAGTAGCGGCATCGCTAAGAAAGGACGGAGTTCTAGTACATCCTTATCTAGACGATTGGCTAATTTGAGCGAAGTCAAGGGCCGAGAGCAAGGCAGCTACGGCAAAGGTAGTCGCATTGCTGCAGCGTCTAGGTTGGGTAATCAATATGGCAAAGAGCAGGTTGATACCATCGCAGAGTCTGGAATAGCTGGGGGCCCATTTCGATACTGAAGTCGGCCGAGTATTCCTTCCTCAACATTGAGCACAAGGATTAAGGACGTTGATCAGGAAGTTTCTAGACAGACCAATGCCCATGGCGTGGCATTATATGCAGATGCTCGGAACCATGGCGGCAACGTTAGAGTTTGTGCTGTGGGCAAGGGCGCATATGAGACCATTACAGAAAGCGTTGCTTCGGTGGTGGTTTCATCAGAATGAGTCTCTGTCCAGAAAACTGCCCTGTCCGCGGCAGACTCAACTGGCACTGCAGTGGTGGTTGAGTCCAGGAAATCTGGAGAAGGGGATGCCCTTGGAAAAGCCTTGTTGGAGGTCCCTCACAACAGATGCCAGCTTAATAGGATGGGGGGCACATTTCCAAGGACGGTTCACACAGGGTCTGTGGACAGATCAGGAAAAGCAGTGGTCAATCCACAGGTTGGAACTCAGAGCGGTGGTGCTGGGGTTGCAGGTTTTTCAACCTTATCTATGCGAAAAGGCGATCCGGGTGTTTTCCGACAATGCGACTGCAGTAGCCTACATCAACCGTCAAGGAGGCACCAGCAGTGTGTCACTGGAAGCCGAGGCCAAGAAGTTGTTAGATTGGGGCGAACGAAATCTAGAGGCTCTGTCGGTGGCACATGTAGCAGGAGTAGACAATGTGGAAGCCGACTTCTTGAGTCGGGTGAAGGCGGACCCAGGAGAGTGGATTCTTCATCCGGAAGTATACGAGATTGTGATGCGTCACTGGGGGTCACCGATGATGGATCTCATGGTGACTGTCTAGTCAGCAAAGGTCAGTCGATTCTTCAGCAGAAGGCGGGAGAGAATGTCGGAGGGCCTGGATGCTCTCATACAGGACTGGCCAACGGAGCTTCTCTTGTACGTGTTTCCTCCGTGGGTGTTAATAGGCCGCGTAGTGCAACGCATCGAACGGCACAGAGGATTGGTCATATTGATTGCGCTGGATTGGCCGAGAAGGCCTTGGTATGCAGATCTGAGGAGACTTGTAGTAGAGTGACCGTGGTGTCTGCCGGTCAGAAGAGACCTGTTGTCTCAGGGTCCTCTGTACATGCCACAGGTGGGTCGATTCTTGCTTATGGCTTGGCTCTTGAAGGGGCACGGTTAAGAGCAAAAGGAGATTCTGCATCAGTAATTGCTACCTTATTGAAAGCTTGGAGGAGATCTACTTCATTAGCTTACATTCGCGTTTGGCATATTTTTGAAGCGTGGTGTGTGGACAGGAGTTTGGAGGCGTTAAGAGTGTCAGTACCACAAATTCTGGAGTTCTTACAGAATGGATTTCAGAAGGGACTAGCAGCCTCATCTTTAAGGGTGCAGTTGGCAGCACTCTCCTGTTATAGAGGAAAGAGCAAGGGAGAAGCGCTGGGGGCTCATCCAGATGTTAAGCGCTTTCTAAGAGCTGTGTTGCTCTTGAGACCACCATGTCGACAGGTGGTTTCGCAGTGGGAGCTTCAATTGATTTTGGAAGTGTTAGTGCGGGAGCAGTTTGAGCCATTGTCTAGGTTGTCTTTGAAGGATCTTACTCTCAAGGTGGTTTTCCTAGTAGCGATTTGTTCGGCAAGAAGGATCTCGGGATTGCAAGCGTTGTCCTGTAGGAAGCCTTTTTTCTCCTTTTACGAGTCAAAGGTGGTATTGAGGCCGGTTCCGTCTTTTTTGCCAAAAGTTGTGTCAGCTTTTCATATGAATCAGGTGGTTTTGTTACCAGTGTTCTTTGCTGGTTCGGAGGAGAATTCTGCGGGGCAGTAGCATCGGTTGGATGTTCGCCGGGCATTGAAGAAATATATCCAACGGACGGCAGATTTCCGGAAGTCGGATAGACTATTTGTTTTGTTTGGTGGTGCAAGGAAGGGAGAGGCAGCATCAAAGGCTTCTCTTGCAAGATGGATTAAGGAAGCAATAGAGTCAGCGTATTTGTTGAAGGGTAAGCTGGTGCCTGAAGGGCTTAGGGCTCATTCGACTAGGGCTCAAGCAGCTTGAGTATCGTTTAGTACCGGCGGTAGAGATTTGTAAAGCAGCAACCTGGTCATCTTTAAATTCATTTGTCAGGCATTACCGTATGGATGTCCAGGCAGAAAGGGATACCTGTTTTGGGACAGCAGTGCTTCAGGCTGGTCTAGCATGTCCCTCCCGATGATTTATTTCACTCTCTGTTACATCCCCAGAGGTTCGGGACTAGACTGGAGGGACGATAAGGAAGGTGAAATTAGACTTATCTACTAATTGTTGTTCCTTTAGGAACTCCAGTCTAGTCCCGTATCCCTCCCTGGTTTTTCCTTTGGACTAGAGCCTGAAGCAAATGAAGTATCACAGGTAAGAGAAGAATATAGCTGTGTGGGTTTTAGTTCATATGGGGAGGTCCTACATAGGGGATTTTGAAGGGGTCTCTTTTCTCCGTGAGGGGGGAGAGCAGGCCTCAGCAGGTCTAAAAAGTGTTAGTAAAGCGTAAAAGGAGCTGTTTCTCCCTTAAAGGATTATAGGTTAAGTTAGTTTACAGTTTGATAATAGTGGTGACTACTTAATTGCTGCTCCGGTGAGTCTGCTTTGTCAATATGTTACTGGAGTAAGGAGGCGGTGCCTGTGTCTTTATACCAGTGTCATCAAAAGAATGACGTTTCTCAGTCTTCAAAGTTGCTGGAGGAGGGGCACAACCCCAGAGGTTCGGGACTGGACTGGAGTTCCTAAAGGAACAACAATTAGCAGGTAAGTCTAATTGCACCTTAAAGTGGAACAGCAAGCCAAACACTTGTGCACAGAAGTTGACGCAGGTTTGGCATGCTCTCCTGGAGAAATGGAATCATCTGAGGGGAAGTCTGACATTTCACCTCAGATGATGCAGGCATTGGGGAAATCCCCCGATGCCATCAAAATACTGTTGGTAGTCCAGTGCCCCTGACACTGACCCCGCGATAGAAACCAAATCCCTGGCAGCCCTGATCCACATCCACCTGTCCAATAAAAAAAATCCATGGTAGTCCAGTGGCCCTGATCCCCCCACCCACCCAATAAAAAAATATCCTGGTGGCCCAGTGGCCCTGATCCCACCCACCCACCCAACCATTAGATGATAGAGGTGTAAAAGGGGCAGTAAGAGGGAACAAGGCTATAGCGTAGAGACTGAATGAATTCTTTGCTTTGGTCTTTACTGAGGAATATGTAGGGATGTTACCCATGACTGAAGTGGTATTTAAAGGTGATACTGCAGAAGAATTGAAAGAAATATCGATACACCGGGAAGATGTATTACAACTATTTCATAAATTGAAGAGTAGCAAATCACCTGGACCGGATGGTATACATCCAAGGGTGTTGAAAGAACTGAAATATGAGATTGCAGACCTGCTATTAGTAATCTGTGAACTATCATTAAAATCATCTGTAATACCTGAAGATTGGAGGATGGCCAATGTAACGCCAATTTTTTAAAAGGGTGATTCGGGAAACTACAAACTGGTGAGCCTGACGTCAGTACTGGGAAAAATGGCAGAAACCATCATAAAGAACAAAAATACTTAACATGTTGATAATCATGGCCTAATGGGAGACAGCCAGCATGGCTTTAGACAAGGAAGATCTTGTCTTACTAATCTGTTATGTTTTTTAAAGGTGTGGATAAACAGGTAGACAAAGGTGAGTTGGTTGATATAGTGTATCTGGACTTTCAGAAAGTCTTTGACAAGGTCCCTCATCAAAGACTTTTGGCAAAACTAAAAAGTCATGGGATAGGAGGCAGTGTACTATTGTGGATCAGGAACTGGTTAAAAGATAGAAAGCAGAGGGTAGGGCTAAATGGCCAATTTTCCCAATGGAGAAAGGTGAATAGTGGAGTACCACAGGGATCTGTGCTGGGTCCGCTGCTTTTTGACATATTCATAAATGACCTGGAAATGGGAATAACAAGTGAGGTTATCAAATTTGCAGATGACACAAAACTATTTAAAGTTGTTAAAACCCAAGAGGATTGTTGAAAATTGCAAGAGGATCTTGATAAATTGGAAGAGTGGGCATCCAAATGGCAGATGAAATTTAATGTGGACAAGTGCAAAGTTATGAACCTAGGAAAGAACAACTCATACTATGGTTACAGGATGCAAGGCTCCACATTGGGAACCACCACCCAGGAAGAAGATTTAGGCGTCATTGTGGATAACATGTTAAAACTCTCCACCCAGTGTGCAGTGGCGGCCAAGAGAGCAAATAAAGTGCTGGGTATCATAAGGAATGGAATGGAAAATAAAGCAAAGGATATTATAATGCCTCTGTATCGTGCCATGGTGCGACCGCACCTTGAATATTGTGTGCAATTCTGGTCGCCGTATCTTAAAAAGGATATAGCGTTATTAGAAAAGGTACAGAGAAGAGCTACCAAAATGGTAAAGGGGATGTAAGGATACTCCTATGAAGAGAGGCTAAAAAGGTTAGGGCTCTTCAACCTGGAAAAGAGATGGCTGAGGAGAGATATGATAGAGGTGTATAAATTGATGAATGGAGTGGAACGGGTAAACGTAGATCGATTGTTTACGTCATCAGAATATAAAAAGACTAGGGGACATGCAATGAAGCTACAGAGTAACCTATTTAAGACTAATAAGAGAAAATATTTTTTCACTCAACGTGTAATCAAACCCTGGAATTTGTTACCAGAGGATGTAATAAAAGCTGTTAGTGTAGCTGGGTTTAAAAAAGGTTTGGACAAGTTCCTGGAGGAAAGGTCCAAAAACCATTATTAAAAGGGACTCGAGAATATCAGTGCTTGACCCAATACAAACATTGTGGAACCTGTGTCTTTTTGGGAGACTGCTAGGTACTTATGACCTAGATTGGCCACTGTTGAAAACAGGATACTGGACTTGATGGACCTTGGTCTGACACAGTATGGCATATCTTATGTTCTTATTAATAACAAAAATGCTTGGTGGCCCCTGAACCCCCCACCCACCTCCCGGTACCTTTAAACTGGAGTGGGAGCGTAGTCCACCTGCTCCCACTCCTGTGCTGCCATCTTGAAAATGGCAACACCTGGCTCCACACAGTGTATCCTGGGATGCACCAGGTGGGGTCAGACTGCCATATAAAGTAGAAAATGCCTTATATGACAGTCTGACCCGGCCTGGTGTATCCCAGGATGCACCACACAGGGCTAGGCACCACCATTTTTCAAGATGACAGTGCAGATGATATTAGCATGCTATTTTAATATGCACAGCTCATTTGCATATAATTTAAATGTGCTTGGCATTATTATGCGCGCATATTTGTCCTTTGCTCTTTAACCCTGGGAGTACCGATGGGGTCAAAAGTGACCCCATTGCAAGTTTCAGAACGCGTATCTCGGAAACTAGTTGTTAAAGAATGCAATCTTTTAATGACTTTTCACATGTCAATATTCTCTTTATATTGCGCCATGAGAGGAATAATTTTCATATGCTAGGTGACGCTAGTGATGAATTGCAGCACAGAGTACCAGTGGGGTCATTCTTGACCCCAGTTGCTTACGTCCAGTTTGGATCGTGATAGAATTTGCAGTTTTGTGAATTTTTTGATCTGACAAAGGTATTTATCATTAATTATGTATCATTTATTTTTTGTACTCTTATTTTCTGAAAATTACACATTTTCTGTAATTTGTATCATACGTTCTCTCATTATTTCTAATGAAATCTAAAGGCTTTCAGCTCGTTCATCACGATTATTGTACACCTATAGTAAAACTGCTTTGCATTTTATTCAACTTTATCTTTGTTTATTTATTTTACGTTATTGTTTATGATGTCAAAACGAAAGTATTCAGCTGCCCAAGTAAGAGAAATATTGCAACGAGATGCTGACAGTGACGGCTCTGAGTTGTCTGATGATGCAGCATATTCAGCAAGCGAAGAAGCATATCAGCCAAGTTCGGGCGATAAATCTGATGATGACAGTCATGATTCAGATGGCGACAGCAGTTGGTCGCCAAGTGAATGTGAGACTCATGTTGAGCCGGTAACATCGCCTGCAGCAAAGAGTCAAGTTACAGGTTGAGGCAAAGGTCGAGGATGTGCTGGACAGGGAAGAAGGCAGGAGTCCTCGGTGTCAGTATCATCGGTGAGGAATCTTAGTTGTGGTCGTAGAGGAGCTAAGAGGTCATCAACTATAAGCACAAATGTTGCCATTGAAGCCTATGTATCTAAGGATGCCACATCATAGAACAGGAAACCTATAAAGCAAGCTGCTGGAAGATACGCCAGAGCTAATGTCATGCCCGTACAACAAGGTCCTACAAGGTATGCTGTACGAAATGCCGATGGCCCTCTCGCAGCATTCCACTTGTTCATGAGGAAGAACTTATTGAATGAAATCATGATGTGGACGAGCAAATAGGGAAGACACATTTATGATGGCACCTGGAAAGATTTGACAGATGGAGAATTTCAATGTTTTCTTGGACTTCTGATCCTCTCAGGCATGTACAAGTCACAAAATGAATCCATAGTTCAGTTGTGGAACCTTGAAGATGGTCATTCTGTTTTCGGCAAAAATATGGCCCGTAACCGTTTTCAGCAAATTTCTTGTGCTCTCAGATTTGATGATGCAACCAACAGATGTGAACAACGAGGCGTGGATAAACTTGCTCCAATCAGACACATTTTTGATACCTGGGAAGCAACTCTAAGTGACGCCTTTGTTCCTGATGAGCAACTGCTTACATTTCGTGGCTGTGTTCCATTCAGACAATATATTCCCAGCAAACCTGGGAAATATGGCATAAAGCTATGGATGTTGTGTGACAGTGCAACGCCATATGTTCTGTGTCTTCAAGTATATACAGGAAGGGAACTCAGACAAAACAGGGAACAGAATCAGGGTGAAAGGGTTGTGCTGCAACTCACTGAAGTATTGACGCGATCTGGCAAAAATGTTACTGTTGACAATTTCTTCTGCAGTTTACCCCTGTCACAGAAATTGCTAGAAAAACAAATTACACTTTTGGGGACAATTCGAAAGAACAGAAAAGAATTACCTCCAGAATTTGTAACAGCAAAGGGCTGAGAGGTATTCACTTCACTGTTTGCCTTTCGCGATGACGCCACTCTAGTTTCCTATTGCCCGAAGAAAGGAAAAGTGGTTGTTCTTCTGAGCAGTTTGCATGATCAAGAAGAAGTAGATAACACATGTCCAGACAAAAAAAACACACATGATCTTGGACTATAATTCTAGTAAAGGTGGAGTAGATACGGCAGATCAAATGTTGCGCACGTATGCCACAAAACGATTGACAAGACGGTGGCCAGTGACGATCTTCTACAACACCTCCTTCATCGGCTCTCCCCAGTCGGGGGATTGAGCCTCCAGAGGTGAGGGCAGCCCAGGAAACCAGCTCCGGCCAATCGGGCCAGACCAACTGCTTCAAAAGATCGCCGCCGGCAGGCGCACGTTCTTTCTTCACCCACCTCCTTCATCCGGCTCTCCCAGTCGGGGGATTGATCCTCCAGAGGTGAGGGCAGCCCAGGAAACCAGCTCCGGCCAATCGGGCCAGACCACTGCTTCAAAAGATCGCGCCGGCAGGCGCACGTTCTTTCTTCACCCACCTCCTTCATCGGCTCTCCCCAGTCGGGGGATTGAGCCTCCAGAGTGAGGGCAGCCCAGGAAACCAGCTCCGGCCCATCGGGCCCAGACCAACTGCTTCAAAAGATCGCGCCGGCAGGCGCACGTTCTTTTTTCACCCACCTCCTTCATCGGCTCTCCCCAGTCGGGGGATTGAGCCTCCAGAGGTGAGGGCAGCCCAGGAAACCAGCTCCGGCCAATCGGGCCAGACCAACGCTTCAAAAGATCGCGCCGGCAGGCGCACGTTCTTTCTTCTTCACCCACCTCCTTCATCGCTCTCCCCAGTCGGGGGATTGAGCCCCAGAGGGTGAGGGCAGCCCAGGAAACCAGCTCCGGCCAATCGGGCCAGACCAACTGTTTCAAAAAGATCGCGCCGGCAGGCGCACGTTCTTTCTTCACCCACCTCCTTCATCGGCTCTCCCCAGTCGGGGGATTGAGCCTCCAGAGGTGAGGGCAGCCCAGGAAACCAGCTCCGGCCAATCGGCCAGACCAACTGCTTCAAAAAGATCGCGCCGGCAGCGTGCCCGCGCCTTGCGGGCCTCGCCAGAGGGCCCTTTGGCGTGGCCCTTAGGTGGGGGCACGACAGGCGGAAAAAGAACGCTGGCCTAACGCCTCAACACGTAATAGCAAATCGGCAACCGATACTTCAAACAAAATCGAGCAGCTCGCTCCACCGCTGAATTGATCCCTCTCCGAGAACAGCAAGTATACCACATACAAATGGAACTATGTCTCTACTGATATCCTGCATATCCCTTAAAGCCTTGCTTACTATTGTTAGTAACCATATCAGTAAATATACTAAGTAGCTATAAACATACACTGTTCATATTAATAAGATACATTGTTGCCAGTACTCACTAGTGTGAATATTGTCCCCAGTAGCTAGACAGAATGTACTGTTGTCCTAATTCAGAAAGTTATACTGTTGTCAGTAGATAGACAGACACACTGTTGTCATAATCCAGAAAATTATACTGTTGTCAGTAGATAGACAGACATACTGTGCCATATTCCAGAAAATTATACTGTTGTCAGTAGATAGACAGACATACTGTTGCCATATTCCAGAAAATAATTATACTGTTGTCAGTAGATAGACAGACATAACTGTCGTCACCACCCATAATTTACAAATACTGTCTTCTCATCATACGATATGACTCACTAGCCTGTTTTCCGGTTACACAATATACCAGCTAAGATCCAGTCAGCTCTAGTGTGCCAAAAACCGCCTCGACTCACCTCCTGCAAGCCTCCTACCTCTTGGGGTTAACATGGACATGATCATCAGGTTGATATGCCTGTTCTACTTATTATAGCAACTACCATCCAATATTTTGGCCCTCACCACCCCACAAAAACCACATTCCTATTGTACTACATAGGGGAGAGAAAATGGTCAGGATAACCCCTATCACAACTCACGTGGGCCAACCTCTCGCCACCACAACCTTCCTATTACAAGTCCCACTACAACACAACAAGAAAAACCAGACAATCTAAAAAGTTCTACCTAGGTAGCATGAAGTGGCACTTATAAATGCCCGCTCACTTCGAAACAAGTGGCCAGCCGATCACAGACATAATAATATCCCATAACTAGACATTCTCATGGTAACCGAAACATGGCTCTCAGCGGAAGACATATCATCCTTAACCAACTGCTCCCACCTAACTTTACAGCCTTCACCGGACACAGACAGAACAAAAAAAGGCGGAGGAGTAATTATCATCGCCAAAGCCGACCTACAGTTTAAATTGGAGGAATCCAACAGCAACAACCATCTAGAGACAGTATCTATTTCAAAACAACTTATGCTCTATAAACCTGGTCTATAGATCACCATCAGGAGATCCAGACGACCTAGCAACCATAATAAATCTGGCCATCTCTCACCCAGGGCCCAAACAAACCCAATTGGATCTTAGGAGCATATCAACTACCATCATTACAGGACACCCAAGCAACAGCATTCCTAGATGCCTAGAGAGCCTCGGATACATGCAATGGTGAGAGAACCTACTCACGAGAAAGGCAATATCCTCGACCTCATATTCGCACCACAGCTAATTTTGGATCAACCACAAAACATAGTACTATCCATAACGGCAGTCCCCATGGACCGATCACAAACTCATCACCTTCCAGATGCATACCACTAACCATTCACACAAGACAATAATGGATAAAAGCAAGCCCACTAACTCATCTACCAGAAGTTTCCAACCATTTAACAGAGAACGCATCCTCTCTGAGATTAGCACACTCTCTGATGACACCTCACTAAGCCTTGAAGAACTGATCTCCTCCTGGAACAGAAAAATCAGCACTATTGCTATCCCCGCCCTCCAACAAACAAGAACCCAAAAAAGAGATCTACAGCCCCATGGTTCACAGCGGACTTAAAAGCCTCACTAACTATTCTAAGAAGGCTAGAAAAACGATGGAGAAAATCACGCACCAGTAGTGACCAAGCAGCTTACATCCAACACCTGGCAGAGCATCGTAGAACCATCACAGATAAAATCAGACAACACCACACAGACACCCTGAAACGGTCATTGAATAAACCTCATGACCTGTTAACTTAGTTAAAACACTTGCCAAAGAAACCAACCCCGGAGCACCACAGCATGATCACCCACAGGACTATGCAATTTATATGCAATCTAAAATGTGCAAAACTAATAAAATATTAATACCGGAAACTCTTGATGAACAAGACTGCCCAGTATCTCTGGCATCCTTCTCCACTCCCTCAAAGAAAACCATGAAGATACCATCCTAGCACTAAATACATCCACTGCGCACACAGACCCTTGCCCTGCACACTGGATAAAGGACCTGCGTTGTGACATATCATCAATTATAGCAAAAATTTTTAAACCAGTCCTTCACCACCGGCTCATTTCCAACGACGCTCAAGCAGACCTCTGTAAGACGCTGTGTTAAAGAACACTAAACTTGATCCTCAGAAGGTAGAATCTTATAGGCCCATATCTAGCATACCTATGCTAGCAAAAATCATTGAGAAAGTAGTGCACAGGCAACTACAGGATCATATAGACACCTCTGCTCCACTTGATCCGTCTCAACATGGTTTCAGAGAGTCACATGGAAGTAGAAACACTACTTACAACACTCCTCAACAACATAATCTCAGGTATGGATAACATACGCCAAGGTTTCGCTCTTGTATTTCTCGATATAGCAGCGGCCTTTGACTCGGTATGCCATGAAATTCTCATCTGCCGGTTAAGGGAAAAAGGCATCTGCGGAACAGCACTGAATGGTGCAAATCTTACCTGTCCGACAGATGGCAGCACATCCGAATTGACGGGGATCCATCTGAACCATGCCAACAAAGTCAAGGGTACCCCCAAGGATCCTCCTTATCTGCATTGATTGTTTAATATATATATTCAACCCCTCTGCAACATCATCAGATCCTTTAATGTCAGTTACATGATATATGCAGACGTTGTGCTACTATATATGCCAATATCATTGGATTGCCTGGATCTCACACGACTGTCGTACTGTTTTGACGCCGTAGCAGAGTGGCTCCTATCCCAAAAACTGAGAATACAACACAAAAACACGGAAGTCCTTATCGACACAAGGAACACCAACTTCACTCCTCCTAGTTGAATTAATGTAAAGGATGCCCAGCTCCAAGAGAAACCTGCAATACGTTACCTTGGAGTAACACTGGACCAAAACCTTGACATGAAGAGTCACATAGCCAACACAGTCAAGGCAATCTACTTTAAAATTAGATCCTCAGACACCTAACGCACACTACTTGAACCAGTGATTTCCGTACCATTTATCAAGCCCTTATACTTCCCCTTTCGACTTTGCAAACTCTATTCTACAGGGGCTCCCCGGTCACCCTGAACCCCCTGCAACTGGCCATGAATAGTGCAGCGAGGGTACTCCTCGGGGCATCTAGGAGAGACCACGTGACACACTCCTAAAACAGCTACACTGGCTTCCCATTCCAAGCAAGGATCAGTTTCAAGACTGTACTGCTAACATTTAAAAGCGACCAAGGGGCTCACCTCTTCTTCTCTCTCCAACCTCATTCTACCATTTCACCAAACAGGCCAAGAAGAACAGCAGAAATGAACACACTAGCTATCCCAAACGACACCACAAGATGTGCCAGAATCAACAGCCAACAGCATTCCGACTCTGTGCCCCCACTTCATGGAACACCTTACCAGCACAAATCAGATCAGTACCAAATTTGAGTCAGTTCAGAAAGTCACTGAACATTTCCTCTTCCTTAAATATCTCAATGACAGCTCTGAACATAACCTCCAGGTGAATAGCAGGAGTGGCCAAACAGACAGACCATCGCAACAGGCCAACTACACAATGTAAATACAAACAGTTCCATATACTATTGCACCACCTTTGTATATAGTTAACCATGATAAATCTCTTGTCAGATAACACACCTTTGTATATAGTTTCCCCTATTTCCCAAGTTTATATCTCCTGTTAAATGTAATTGACCAGACATATGTAAATTGTCGGATGTTTTTGTTCAATGTAAACCGCGCTGATGTCTAATAGTGCGGTATATAAGAATTGTTAATAAATAAATAAAATAAATAAATAAATAAAATCAGTGCTTTGAATGCCTTCATTGTTTGGATGTCACTAAATCCAGAATGGCAGTCCAAGTCAAAGCACAGACATCGTCTATTCCTCTTGGAATTAGGAAAGCAACTGCTTCAGAGTAATTGCAGCGAGACTTCTTCCAGCATTGAAGAAGCCACTGATGCTATTTGCAATGTCGGGATCCCAAAGATAAGGGCAAGGTGTCACTGCTGTTCCAGAGAAAAAGACAAGAAAAGCAACATAGTTTGAACCTCCTGCAAGTGCAATGTTTGCAATGAACATTCAGAAATTGTCTGTGTCTCATGCAAATGACTGTAGTACTTTACTGTGTTCATCAAGTGCATGCAAAAACTGCTTTCATGGCAACTCTTCTTCATGTAATTTTATGATAAAGCATTAAATTTCAAAACATTTAACCTTCATATAATAAATAATTAATTCAGAATAATATTTTGTCTGTTTAGTTTAAATTTTTCATGGTTAACAATTAAAATTAGTCGTGGGGTCATTTATGATCCCAACGGTATTCAGTGTGTGCAAAAAAATCGGTAATTCCAGGGTTAAGTGTGCATCAATCTCTTTTCTGCATTTGATGTTAGGTTAGGACAAGGTACTTCAGGCCGGAGGGCCAGGGGTTCAAGTCCCACCTGGGGACAGCAATCTCAGGCCGGAGGGACTGGGATTTCTAGTCCTATAGGCACTCCTTGTGGTCTTGGGCAAGCCGCTTAACCCTCCATTGCCCATGTTCCCTGTAAGTATTAGCGTATGTGTCTCATATCCCCTCGTGTTAAATGTATCCCCCAATTGACCGCTTTGACCCGGTGAAAAGCGGGATATAAATACAGCTAAATAAAAAATAAGATGTGTCAGAACTTGTGCTTATGAGTTGCTTTATCTGTATGCAAATGGTGCATTAGTCTTTTTGTATTGGCCTGAAAGTTTGGTCAACAGAAAGGAACTACAATAAAATCAATATAGGTAGGATAGATTGAAATCAATGAGGGAGGAATAGAAGAGAGTACGTTGTGGAGGATACAGACATCTCCTCATGCTGTACTTAAGATGCAGCTCACTCTTAGTTAAATACAAGGTCAAAAAAATAATTTTTTAGGCCTTTTTTGAATTTCTTGAAAGACAATTCAATATGAAGTTAGAGGGGAAGAGAATTCTAGAGAGCAGGTGCTAAGAAGAAGAAGGAGGCCATGGTGCAAGTTGATTCCAGACATGCCTGGGAAGATAAAGGGATTATGAGTAAGTTAAAGTTTAGAGATCATAGGCCATGGGCTGGGATCTGCTCATTAAGGAAGAAGGTAAGGTATTGTGATGTATTGGAGTAAAAAGCTTTATATGGTAAGATGAGTAGTTTCAGTTTTGTTCTATAAATGACTGGTAATGTTTTTTCAGCAAGAATAGGGGTGGCATGATTAAATTTCCTGGTGTTGCATAGTAGTTTTATTGCAATATTTTATACAGTTTGTAATCTAGTCATATCAATGTTTTTGATAACGTTGTAAGGTATCTTTATCTTTATTCAGTATTTGATAGACCGCTGTTGTAGGAACATTAAGCGGTGTACAATAAAAGACCGGTTAAACACTGCAAACCAAGAAAAAGAACGCCAAAAAATAGACAGGAAAGAGGGGAACAAAGTAGGACAGAGGCACTGCACACTAATACCAAATCATAATACAGGGTGGCCCAGCCGGGCAACACAGACCATAAAGACAAGGGGAAGGAAAACTGGCTTTAGACAAGACAAAAGACAAGGACAGGCAACAATCAGGTAGGGGCCTCAGGGGAGAGGTCAAATGCTTTCTTGGAGGTACAAGGTACATTGCAATTGTTGAGACGTGTGATAACAAATGCATGAATTAAAATATGGAAGGTCAAGGAATTTTTTGATGGAACAGATCATCTGAGAGCAAAGTAGGAAATTTAATTACAGCAGATATTTGGGAGCTGAAATTGAGCTTATCATCAAAAATACCACCCAGGATTTTAAGTGAATCTGTCAAGGTAACCAGGATGTCATGCAGTAATAGGGGGACTGAATTTAAAGGTACATCCGCTGATACACATGGATGCTGTATTGGCGGGGTTGGTGTTGAGTCATTGGTTTACTGTGTCTAGGCAGAAATTTAAACTATTAAGTTAAGAGATAATGGGTTGGTGTAGAAAACTAGTTGTCTGTGTAAAAACATCTGGAGATTCCGTGATCCTGGATTAAGGTCATGAGTGCAGTGATGAAGATGCTGAAAGATCTGAGAGAGAAGTAAACTTTGTGGAACTCCACAGGATAGTAAGTGGTGGAAGGATAGAGAGTCATTAAACGAGACCTGACAAGACCAGCTGTGCAAAAATGAGGTGAATCATTCTAGAACCTTGCCGACTATGCCTAAATCTGTAAGGCAAAATATGAGATATTGATGGTTGAAAGGGCTGAAGGCTGAAAATAGCAATGATGGCAGTTTGGTCAAAATCTAAGTGGTTCTGAATGCCTCTTAGGAATGCAATAACTAGAGTTTCTGTGCTGTGACCAATTTTGAAACCTGATTGGTGTGGATGTAGGACATTTGTTTTGTCGACACAGTTGTTATGTTTGAGGTTAATGAATTTCTCAACTGTTTTGGAAGGGTCAGGCAAGTTGGAGATCAATTAGTAGTTTCCTATGATAGAAGGATCTAGAGAGCACTATTGTTTGTTTACAGTCATCAGGACAAGCCCTTCTTGTAAGCTGGTGTTAACCATAGATAGGATGAACAGTAAAATATCTAGGTAGAGTTCTTTATTCCATTTTGAGAGGCTAGTAGTAGCGTTAACTTCGGGAAGTACTTTCTCAAAGTGGCACTTAGAAATTTATTTATTTATTTATTTATTTAACAGTATTTCTAAACCGCCTTATCTTAATAATCAAGGTGGTATCACAGCAAACAATCGGGTAAGGTGAGTGTGTTATACATGCAATGAGGGTGAAATTTAGTTGGGTGGGTGTTGTATTGTGTGCTAGATTGGTATGAGCTATGTACAAAGTGGGCTATATACAGTGGTTCTAAATACATTTTCCCATACATACATTGTTTAGGCGGGGTTATGTGCGTTATACATTCTCTGGGGTTATGTGATGTGTCCATAGTGTTCTATGAACAGCATGGTTTTCAACTGTTTTCTAAAGTCCTTGAGGTCTGTGGTTGCCCTCAAATCGTCTGGTAGTTTGTTCCATATTGTTGGAGCAGCCATGGAGAGTGCTCTGTCCGTTGTATCTTTGCGTGTGTTTTTGTATTCACTTGGGGTGCTGACTCTGTTGCGTGTTTGTTTCTTCTAGGACGAGTGCTGGTGTCTGGTTTGTATGAGGGTGTGCAGGCTGTTGGCTGATGTGTGCTGTTTTATCTTAAATAGGTTTATGATGGTTTTGTATCTGATGCGTGCACCGATTGGGAGCCAGTGTAAGTCCTTTAAGGTGGGTGTGATGTGTGTCCTGTCTTGCGGTTTTCCGGATATGATTCGTGCTGCGGTGTTTTGTGCCAGTTGGAGTGGTTTGAGGGCTTGTTTCGGTAGTCCGAGGTATATTGGATTGCAGAAGTCCAGTAGTGGGGTTATCAGGGCTTGACAAACGGTTCTGAAGTGATCTGGGGCGAGGAGTGGTTTCAGTCTCCTGATGATTCGCATCTTGTAGTAGGCCTTCTGGATTGTTTTGTCTATGTGTGGCTTGAGATTGAGTTGATTGTCCAGAGTAACTCCGAGGTATCTCACCTCTGACCTTATTGGTATTGTGGTGCTTTGTATCTTTATATTTGGTGGGTGTATGAAGCTTGTTAGTGGAGTGGGATCTGGAGGGGCTAGTAGTATGGGATATAACAGGAGATTGTAGAAGGAATTGTTAACAGCTGTTGGGAAAGTCAACTGGAGATCAGAGATTATTTTAGCAAACAGGGTGACTAAATGAGTGGCGGAGAGGGATGAGCCATTAGAAGGTGGGGGCTTCTGTGGTATAGGGGTCAGAGAGGAGACAATGGAAAAAATTTTCTTACGTGACTTTGTGATGTGTTAATTGATTTTGTTAATAGAATCTTTTAATTTCATGAACTTTTTCTTTGTAGAACTTCAGTTGTTCATAGCAGTGTCAGAAATTGATCTTAGAATAATCATGGTTCCAGGTAAATTCAAACTTCCGTACCTGCCTTTTTATTATTTTAAGACCTGGGTGGTTCCAGGGATGCTATTGTCTATTCTGGGTGGAGTATGTGTTCTGGGTAGTGATGGACTTTGTGTGGGAAGTCTGAAGGGGACAATATTCCAGGTGTTGCATTGTTTTGGTAGTGGAAGGTACAAGAAATTGGGAGGGAACTGAAGAGGATGAGCAAAATGTTTTTAAGCTTGCCAAATTGAATCCGTTAGGGACAGGGCCAGATGAAGGTTTTTTTGATACGATATGGTGGGTCATGCGAGAGAATAAAATTAGATGATGATCAGTCCAGCTCAGGGGCAAAGAGGAAAAGTTCATTAGCGGAAGATTGTGATTAAGAAAGTATACAGCATTGTGGCTATTGCCCTCAGAATGAGTGGGAACGTGTAGAAATTGGGTAAAATTGAAGGTCTCCATATGTTCTACAACGACTTTATCCTTATTGTGTGTGAGGTTGTCAAAATGTATTCTAAAGTCTCCTAGGATAATCAGATTAGGATAGAGGATTGAGGCCCCAGAGAAAGAGGATAACAAGGAGTCCCAGGAAATAATGGTCAGAGAATGTGAGGTGGTAACACTCTGGAGGCGATTTGGGCTGCTATAATGCAGCTTTGAGAGGAGTTGGCCCCGCGGATGACTACTTTGGCATCTCAGGTTTCTGTTAAGACTGAAGATATTAAGGAAACTGTGGTTAAAATATCTGCTTTACACACTGAAGTTTCTGGTTATCAGGCTAAAGCTGACACTGTTGAGAATGAATTAGAATCTCTTAAAAAGTCTTCTATACCTATCCGATCCAAGTTGGAAATGTTGGAGAATGCAGTTCGTATGGCAAATATCCGTCTGGTTAATTTTCCCAAAGTATCATTGATATCTGCGAGGGATATGTTTCGGACTTATATGACTGAAATCCCCCTGAATCCCATCCCTCTGTAGTTAAAATGTATTACTTGCCAACTGGGAAAAAAGTTGAGGGGCTGGGTGTAGTTAGAGGTTTATCTAATGTGGATGTTTTAAATGTTACTGATATCTTAGAATCATCACAAGAAGAGCAGGTTACATCTTCTACTTTATTAATTACTTTGGTATTATTATCGGATAAGGAATGGCTTATGAAGCTGTTCTTTAAGAAACGTCATATGTTATTTAAGGGTTTGACTGTTCGTATGTTTCCAGACCTATCTAGGGAGACTCAGAAGAGGCGACGGGACTTTCTCCTTTTACGTCCTGGGATTCAGCAATTGGGAGGGCTTTTTTTCTTGAAATTTCCCTGTAAATGTTTGATCAAGTATCAATCACATTCCTATATATTTTATGAGCCCTCCCAATTGCTGTACTTCATAAATGCCCGACTTTCTGAGGGGGGGGGGGGGCTGACCCACTGTTTCGGTTTGAGTGATTATTAGTTTGCTGCTGTCTAGCCCACCTGAATTTCTTTCAGAATTTTGGATGTTATATTTTCTAATCATTGTATCCCCCTTATTTGAGGGCTAGAGTGGGTAGGATATGAATGTTGTTTTCCTTTGATATTGATGGGATTAATGCTCTATATTATTTTCTTGTTATCCATCCCAATTTCTGTTTCAAGATGTATTCTTGATATATATTGTGAGAGATAGTGAGTGATAGCTATCTCTTATGACCCTATTAGGCGGCTGCCTATGGTGTTAAGATTTAAGTTGCCTTTAATAAAAAAGAGTCTTGTAGTCAAGTGGTAAGGCAAAAGTAATATTAGGGCTTTATTCCCTGCCCTGAGGGGATATTCCTGGGATACAACAAACAATATGAAACAAAAGAACTGCTGCACAGAAAATATCTTCTTTCCTTCAGGCACCATCAGCTGGTTGCTTTGCACACGCTCAACATAAAGATACAATATCGTCAGATAAACAAATTGTACAATCCATGGGCACAGGGTCAGAATTATAGCTGCTGTTCTCCCACTGCGCTAACTCAGTCACTTACAATTGCATATGGGTCACACTCTTGCCAGCTGCTGTCTTCCTTAAAACTCTCCTGTGAGTCATGGGTTAACTTTTCTAGAAAGGGCTCTTTAAATCCAGGGCTCTGAATGCCTGGTATGTTAGGAGCTTCCTTCTGGCTTTCCCTTCTTCTCCACGCTGGTGGAATTACTGTATAACTTTCATTATCAAAGTTACTTCTAGTGCCACGCCCTTGCCTTTCAAACCAAACAGAACTTCTTGCCTTTTCTTTAGCAGAGCTAGGTTCCCACCTCTTAGCTGTGGTTCTGTCTCTTATCTCTGGGCTTCTGGCAGCTCTCTCCAACTACCAGGAATCCTAGCAGGGTCCTGGGCACAGTGCTGGCTGTTTCCTGCTCTGCTGCCACACCTACTGCTTCCTTCCCTCAGTGGGTTTCCTCCAGCATAACGTGTGTTCACTGGATGCTGGCTTAGTCCTCCCAGGTCGCTGCCCCTACTGGCCTTCCCTGGTTCTACCCTGCAGCTTTTATCCTTGTTCTCTTTGCATGCTGCCTGGGTTTCTGAGAACAGGTGTTCCTGATTAGCCTTCCTGCTTCTAGCTACATCAGGACTAGTGCAAGGACATTTTACTCTAATGCCTTTCTACTTTTCTTGTGCTGAGTTTGTTTGCTGCTCAGCCAATTCTACATGAGCTGGGTTTGTTTGCTGCTCAGCTAATTCTACATGAGCTGAGTTTGTCTGCTGCCCAGCTGATTCTGAGGTAAGTTCCTTACTTTCCCCTAACTCCATGGGCTCTCTGCCAGCTGCTGTGTCACAATATGTATAAACTTAAAAATTTTAAATTAAAAAAAAAAAAGAATGCTGGGGAGGAGCCTGCTGTCTTGGTACATGTTGGTACCGGTTACATAGGAAAGTGTGAGAGGGAGGTTTTGAAAGCCAAATTTAGGCTTTTAGATAGAAAGTTGAAATCCAGAACTTCCAGGGTAACGTTCTCAGAAATGCTTCCTGTTCCACGCACAAGACCCAAGAGGCAGGCAGAGCTCTGAAGTCTCAATTCACAGATGAGATGATGGTGCAAGGAAGCACTGTTTTATGTATTTCATGTTGTTTAATGTAAACCGCCACTGATCTTAGGAAATGGCGGTATATAAAAGATTTGCAAATAAATAAATAAAATAAATAAGAAGGTTTTGGATTTGTTAGGAACTGGGCAACATTCTTTTCTGAAAGATTGGGCCCCACCTTAATCAGGGTGGAACCAGACTGTTGGCATTAATCTTTAAAAAGGAGATAGGGCAGCGTTTAAACTAGAGAATAGGGGAAAGCTGACAGTTATTTATTTATTATTTATTTATTTAACAGTTTTTATATACTGTCTTTCTACAAGTCAAGACGGTTCACATGAAACATTATAATACAGTATATTACAACTGTTAACAAGGAACAAGGAAAACAATATAAGTAATATAACTAGGTAACAAGTAACAATTAACAACAGTTGCCCAAGAGCGCATGGTTTTGAATAATGTATCTTTGAAGTTTATTAGCAAAAGAGGGACGTTTGGGCATCCCAAAAGAGAGGTTCCAATAAAGGTAAAAGTAACCCAGGTGCCTTTAAATAAAAAACAGAAAGAGTTAAGATTCCAAATTACACCTGTCATTCAATAGCCAGATTGTTAATATGAGCAAAAAAACAACTTTGAAATGCCTGGCATCTCAGAGCCCTGGCAGAAGGAGGATAACCAATGGGATGCTGTGGGGGGGGGGGGGGAATATTCAAAGTCATTTAGAAACATAGAAACATAGAAACATGATGACAGAAAAAGACCACATGGCCTATCTAGTCTGTCCTTCCATATCAACAACTAAAACAGTCCACTTTTTACCTTTAGAGATCCTCTGTGTTGGTCCCATGCTTTTTGAATTCAGTTACTGTCCTCATCTCTACCACCTCCACTGGGAGACTATTCCATTGATCCACTACTCTTTCCGTAAAGAAATATTTCCGCATATCACTCCTGAATCTATCTCCCTTCACCCTCATCCCATGTCCCCTCGTAGCAGAACTTGCTTTCAATTGAAAGAGGCTCTCTCCCTGAACATTTATGCCACGGAGGTATTTAAACATCTCAATCATATCACCTCTATCCCGCCTTTCCTCTAAGGTGTACATATTAAGATCCTTAAGTCTGTCCTCATATGCTTTATAATGAAGCCCATTAATCATTTTAGTAGCAACCCTCTGCACCGACTCCATCCTGTTCACATCCTTTTGAAGGTGCGGTCTCCAGAATTGCACACCATACTCCAAATGAGGTCGCACCAAAGACTTATACAGAGGCATTATCACCTCCTTTTTTCTGCTAGCCATTCCTCTCCGTATGCACCCAAGCATCCTTCTAGCTTTTGCCGTCGCCTTTTCTACCTGTTTAGCTACTTTAAGATCATCAGACAAAACCACGCCTAGGTCCCGCTCTTCTTTAGTGGACAAAAGTACTTCACCTCCTATACTGTATTGCTCCCTTGGATTGCTGCAGCCCAAATGCATGACCTTACATTTTTTAACATTAAATCCCAGCTGCCAAATTCTAGACCATTCTTCAAGCTTAGCTAGATCCCACCTCATGTTATCTACCCCTTCCTGGGTGTCTACTCTATTGCAGATTTTGGTATCATCTGCAAAGAGGCAAACCTTCCCCGACAGCCCTTCCGCTATATCACTAACAAAGATGTTAAAAAGAATCGGACCAAGGACAGATCCCTGGGGCACACCACTGGTAACATCCTTCTCCTCAGAGTGAGCTCCATTTACTTGTACTCTTTGTCGCCTCCCACCCAACCAATTTCTAACCCAAGCAGTAACTTAAGGGTCCATCCCTAGGGTGCTCAGTTTGTTTATAAGTCGCCTGTGAGGAACAGTGTCAAAGGCTTTACGGAAATCTAAATACACCACATCTAGAGCTCTCCCTCGGTCCAACTCCCTGGTCACCCAGTCAAAGAAATCAATCAGATTTGTCTGACAAGACCTGCCTCTGGTGAATCCATGCTGCCTCGGATCCTGTAATCCGCTGGACTCCAGAAACCTCACTATTTTCTCTTTCAGCAGCGTTTCCAATAATTTACTCACCACCGAAGTTAAACTAACCGGCCTGTAGTTTTCAACCACATCCTTACTTCCGCTTTTGTGTAAAGGCATCACATGAGCCTCTCTCCAGTCCTTTGGCACCACTCCCGACTCCAATGAGGCATTGAAAAGGTCAGTCAGTGGAGTTGCTAGAACGTCCCCAAGTTCCCTCAGTATTCTAGGGTGTATCCCATCTGGTCCCATCGCTTTGTCTACTTTAAGTTGAGCTAGTTTCTCACGAACACAGTCTTCTGAAAAATAGTTCAAGATGTCCCTCGCTTCTGTTCTTATTTGTGGGTGTTTTCTGAGGTCCTGCTCCTGGTTCTTCATCTGTGAACACAGAACAAAAATATTTGTTAAGCAATTCCGCTTTATCCTTCTCAGCTTCTATATATTCCCCCCCTGCACCCTTGAGTCTGACAATACCACTTTTGTCCTTCCTCTTCTCACTAATATATCTGAAAAATGTCTTATCCCCCCATTTTATTGCATTGGCTATTTCCTCCTCCTTTTGAATCTTTGCCTTCTTGACTACTTTGCTAGCTTCTCTAAGTTTTTCCAAATACAGATGCCTGTCTTCCTCTCTCTGTGATCTCTTGTATTTCATGAAGGCCTCCCTCTTTTTCTTCACTTGTTCAGCTACTTCCTTTGAAAACCATAGCGGTCTCCTGTTCCTTTTGCCTTTATTTACCATTTTAACAAAAAGGTTGGTTGCCTTTAAAATACCCCCTTTCAGTTTTGCCCACTGTTTTTCTACATCCCCCAGCTGTTCCCATCCCACTAACGACTCCCTGAGGTATTGGCCCATCTTCGCAAAGTTAGTCTTCCTAAAGTCTAAGATCCTCACCTTGGAATGGATTCTAACAGCCCTAGTCCTAATACTGAACCACACCATCTGGTGATCACTGGATGCAAAATGATCTCCCACTACAACATCAGAAACACTTTCACCATTGGTAAGCACCAAGTCCAGTATGGCCCCTTCACGTGTGGGGTCTGTTACCAATTGCCTGAATAGTTCTCCCTGTAGAGAATCCAGGATCTCCTTACTTCTAGATGATACTGCAGCAGGAATGTGCCAATCAACATCTGGCATATTGAAATCTCCTATCAGTAGCACTTCCCCTTTCCTAGCAATGCTGCGCATGTCTTCAATTAACTCTCTGTCCACCTCTTCCTCTTGTGAGGGAGGTCTGTATATCACTCCAATGCAAATAGATTTCTCTTTCCCTCTTTCTAGTTTAAACCCACAATGCCTCCTCTCTCCCTTTTAAGCTCTGTAATTCCAAAGCTTTAATAGTAGTTTTTACATATAGTGCCACTCCTCCTCCCCTTCTTCCTACCCTGTCCTTTCTGAATAAAGTATAGCCAGGTATAGTTACATCCCAGTCATGGTTTTCTGTGAACCACGTTTCTGTAACTGCCACTAAATCCAAGTCAGTCACTCCCACCAAAGCTTCAACTTCAGGGATCTTATTTCCCATGCTACGGGCATTAATACACACTGCTTTCCATATGTTACCCCTGTTACCCATTTCCATAAAGGTATTTAATGTATCACCTACCTGGGGGCTTTCACCTACCTGGGGGCTTTCTTCACCCATCCCCAACGAATCTAGTTTAAAGCCCTCTTCAGTAGATTAGCCAGTCTACCACCAAAGATGCGTTGACCTCTCTTGGACAGCTGGATGCCATCTCTGCTTTGCAACCCTTGGAACAGCATCCCATGGTCTAGGAAACCAAAACGCTCTCGATGACACCATCCACGCAGCCATGCATTCATCTCCAGGATGCGAGCCTCTCTGCCTTGGCCTTTACCCTCAACAGGAAGGATTGAAGAGAACACCACCTGTGCACCTAACTGCTTCACCCTCTGTCCCAGAGCCATGAAGTCACTTTTGATACGTTCTGAGGTATACCTGGCAGTATCATTTGTTCCAACATGGATTAGCAACATTGGGTAATAGTCAGTGGGCTTGATGAGTCTCGGGAAACTCTCCGTAACTTCTTGGATTTTGGCACCAGGCAGACAGCATACCTCTCTGGACATCAAGTCTGGTCGGCAGATGGACGCCTCAGTACCCCTCAGAAGAGAGTCTCCAACCACCACTACCCTTCGTTTCCTTCTGGTCACTGATTCCGCAACTTTGGGGTACTTGAACTCTGGTTCTTCCCTTTCCAGGGATGCTTTCACCTCATCCACTTCCAGGGCTGCATAATGGTTCTTCAATTCAAGGGCTGGAGAAGTTGGATTGGTGATTTTGCAGGCCCTGGTGACTTGTGTCCAACCATCGACATTCTGTTGGCACCCATCTTCTCCTGTGCTGGAGAGCCTGGTTGCTGCAAGAAGCATCTCATCAATGTACTTCTCACTGTCTTGAATGCTCCTCAGCCTTGCCACCTCCTCTCTGAGTTCCTCCACCTGTTTCCTCAGAGCTTCAGCATGCAGGCACCCTACACATGGGACCGGTCCTTCAACCGGCATTAGGACCTCTGTCTGGACCGAGGCAGAAGCTGTAACGGGGGCAACAGCTTTAGCAATACGATTTTTCCCAGCCATTGTTCTTTTCGTGGAGCTTAGGTATCTGTTAGAGCAAAAGAGAGAGATCTACCAAGTACCAGCTGGTTTCGCAGCTGTCCTTTCAGAGAAAAAGTAGTTAAAACTCTTTAATTATATACAAATGTGCTTGTCCAATTCACTGTGATCTGTTAAAGGGGGAGGTGCCCTATAAAGCAAGACTGCTCACTAGGGGTGGGTGGGAGTCGGGGTGGGTAGGGAGGGAACTAACACCTGATTAGGTGTTAAGAGTTTCTAAACCTGAGGAGGTTACTGGAGTCAGCAACCTACTGTGCTCAAGTAAAGTTCCCCTAAAACAGCAAAAATGAAAGTAACCTTGCTTTAAAAAATATACACAAAACCCTTTTAAGAGCTCCCAGTCAGAGAGCTAGCAATGTAATAAAAACAAACAAACAAAGAAACCCTCAAATCCTTACTTACTGTTTGATGTGTGGAGCCCTGGTTAGGAAAGCCTCAAAAGGGCAGGGCACAGGAGCCTTTTATGCAGGCTTCAACTGCACTCTGGAAACAGGCCCACTAACTCCTGATTAGGTGTTAAGAGTTTCTAAACCTGAGGAGGTTACTGTTACCTGAGGAGGTTACAAGGTTTGCAGATTGCAAACCGTATGGGAATATTCAAAGTCATTTACAAGGTTTGCAGATTGCAAACCGTATAAATTCCACTGAGCTGGATATTCAGTGGTTATCCGTGGGTGCTGTCACTAAATGCCTCGATGCTATATGGTTAGCATTGGGGCATGCTGAGCTGGAGCAGATGTGGCACCCATTGCAAACTGGGCAGCGAAGATATTGAGCCGTTGCCCGGTTAGTGACCCATGGGTAAAGATAGGCATGGCAAAAGCTGGCCTATCTTTATTTGCGGGAGCTAACCGGGCTGTAACTCAATATCATTGTTGCCCAGTTAGCTTCTGGGTTGTGCAGCGACCTCGATATTCAATGCCGGTGACTGGATATGGACCCAACATTGAATATCTGGGGATAGAATTCAGCAGTGGCAACTATGCACTTTTTCAAGCACTAGCCGCTGCCACTGAATATCGAGCTTGTGATATCAGGCTACAAACTATATCACAATAATAGGATAGATCACATTATTGGAGGAGTGACACTATATGTCTAAGAGGGCATTGAGTCAAACAGGATAAAATTTGCAGGAAACAAAATACACTGTAAAATCTCTGTGGATAGAAATTCCATGTAAAAGGTGGAAGGGAATGACAGTGGGGGTGCACTACCACCCACCTGGCCAGAATGAACAGACAGATGATGAATTGCTAACAGAGATTAGGGAAGCTAGCAAAGTTTACAATATAGTAATAATGGGAGATTTCAATTACCCCAGTCTCATCAGGGAGATAAATTATCTAAAAGAAATAAATGACTGTTTCATGGAGCAGCTGGCTCAGGAACTGACACGAGGGGAAGCTATTTTAGGCCTAGTCCTTATTAGAATGCAGGATCTAGTGTGAGAGGTATCAGTTTTGGGGCCGCTTGGCAATAGTGATCATAACATGATTTCATTTGATTTAATAAATAGAGGGAAGATAGCAAGGAAATTCACTGCACTAGCTTTTTACTTTCACATATGAGACTATGATAAAATGAGGAAAATGGTTAAGAAAAAACTAAAAGGAGCAACTGCAAAAGTGAAGAGTTTACATCAGGCCTGGGCATTATTCAAAAATCTATCTTGGAAGCCCAGTGCAATTGTAGTCTACACTTTAAAAAAGGTGGAAGGAAGGCCAAACGACAACCAGCAAAGAGAGAATTTTAAAGAAGCTTGCCATGGAAGCAAAAGCATATTATAAACATTTTTTCAAGTATAGTAGTAGCAAAACACCTGTGAGAGAGCCAGTTGGAAGGGTAAAAGAGAAACTAAGAGAGGAAAAGGCCATAGAAGAGAGCCTGAAAGAATTTTTTGCTTCAGTTTTTACTGAAGTAGACGTAGGAAACTTACTCATGCCAGAAATAATAGTTAAAGGTCATATGTCAGAGAAATTGAAACAAATCTTGATAAAGAGAAGTAAATCATCTGGACCAGATGGCATACATCCCATGGTGCTGAAAGAACTGAAATATGAGATTGCAGACCTACTTTTAGTAATCTGTGAACTATCATTGAAATCATCTGTAGTACCTGAAGATTGGAGAGTGGTCAATGTAACGCCAATTTTTAAAAAGGGTTTTGGGGTGATCCAGGGAACTACAGACTGGTGAGCCTGACATCAGTACCAGACAAACTGGTAGAACCCATTAGAAGAACAAAATTATTAAACATGTAGGTAGTCATGGTTTAATGGCAGAAAGCCAACATGGATTTAGCCAAGGAAAATCTTGTCTAACAAATTTCTTATAATTTTTTTGAAAGTGTGAATAAACAGGTAGATTAAAGTGAGCCATCTGTTATACTGTAGTGTATTTGGATTTTCAGAAAGCATTTGACAAGGTCCCTCATGAGAGATTCTTCGGAAAATTAAGAAGCCATGGGATAGGAGGCGATGTACTACTGTGGATTAGGAACTAGTTAAAAGATAAAAAATGGAGAGTAGGGCTAAATGGACAACTTTCTTAATGGAGAAAGGTGAATAGTGGAGTACCCCAGGGATCTGTGTTGAGCCTGCTGCTTTTTAACATATTTATAAATGACCTGGAAATGGGAATAATGAATGAGGTGATCAAATTCGCAGAAGTCAAAAAATTGTTCATAGTTGTTAAAACACATGAGAATTGTGAAAAATTGCTGGAGGACCATGAAAAATTGCTGGAGGACCTTGAAAATTTGGGAAATTGTGGACAGGTACAAAATTATACACTTAGGGAAGAACAACCCAAGATACGGTTACACAATTCAAGCTTCCACACTAGGAACCACCACCCAGAAAAAGGATCATTGTGGATAATACATTAAAACTCTCTGCCCAGGGTGCAACTGCAGCCATGAAAGCAAATAGAATGCTAGGAATTATAAGGAAAGGAATGGAGAATAAAACCAATGATATTATAATCCCTCTATATTGTTACATTGTATGACCACATTTTGAATATTGTGTGCATTTCTGCTCACCATATTTTAAAAAGGATATAACAGCACTTAACAACAACAACAACAGAGAAGAATGACATAATGGTAAAGGGGATGGAAAGATATCCCTGCGAGGAAAGGCTTAAAAGGCTCTTCAACTTCAAAAAGAAACGGCAGTGGGAAGATATGATAGAGGTCTATAAAATAATGAATGGAGTGGATACATGTTAATTGTTTTTTTACTCCTTCAAAAAGTAGAAAGACTAGAGCATGTGCTATGAAGCTACCATGTAGTACACTTTAGACTAACTGGAGTAAATATTTTTTCACTCAATGTGTAATCAAACTCTGGAATTTGTTACCAGAGAGTGTAGTAAAAGCTGTTAGTGTAGTTGGATTTAAAAGAGGTTTGGACAAGTTCCTTGAGGAAAAATCCATAAGCCGTTATTAAATTGGACTGGGAAAATTCACTGCTTACCCTTTTCTACCTTTTGGTAGCCTGACAGATACTTGTGACCAGGATTGGACACTACTGGAAATAGGATACTGGGCTCGATGAACCTTTGGTCTGACTCAGTTGGCATTTCTTAAGTTTCTTATGTTCTTATGAGGAATGATAACAAGATGTGTGGTATCTTACCTGAGGGGTCCAAGGAGCAAGGGTTAATTGTGGTGGTCTTTTTCCCCATATGACCAGCATGTGTGAGATGGCTGACACGGAGGCAGTCGTTGCAGAAGGTGAGGTTGCTGCAGAAAGAGAGTACAAGACGTATAAGAAGGTTAAATAGTAAAATATGGTTGGAGTTGCCCTTTATAATTGTCCCAAAGAGCTTGCCAAAGGAGTATATCAATTTCTTGGATGCATTCCTCTGGCACATGCCTGTGGCATGCACTGCCATGGCACAAAAATGCCACACTATAATGATTTATTTCCAGGAACAAGCAGAAAGTCAGTCTTCACATATGGGTGATGTCGGCACCGACGGAGCCTGGCGCAGGAACACTCCCCAGCATCCAATAGGAATGCTTTTGGGAGCATGCCTCCATGCATGCGTGGCTGCCTTCCCACCTTCCCTCCTGGTCTCCTCAGTCTTTTTTCCGTGGAGCCATCGGGACTTCATCCCTATCAGCCACATCTAGAGACTTCAAAGGTTTTCACAAGTACCTTCAAAGTACTTAGGTTGCCTTCCCATCGACCGACTCGACTTCCTGTCGATTCAGGTTCCCCTTTTTATGTTTTCTTTTAAATAATTTTTATTTTATTTTCAGTTAACTAATGTGTGGCTGTGGCCTCATTGGGCACAATTGCCCAATTTCATTTTGCCTCCATATTATTCTCTAAAATGGAGAAGCCCTGAAGTAGTTTCAAGAAATGCTCCAAGTGTTCCAGCACAATTTCTATCACTGATGAGCATTATTGGTGCCTAAAATGTTTAGGCCCAGATCATGATGTCGATTCTTGTCCCTCCTGTCGCCACATGACTTCTAGAGGTAGAAAGAACCAGGACAAACAGAAGGTTAAGCTGTTTCCTACAGATTCAGCTCCTTTGGTGCACTCCTCGGGAGCGTTGACTCCTTCAAAGTCTTCCCATGCATCTGTTCTCACAAGCAAAGGAAAAGTATCGCTCGTAGTCAACAGTGCTTAAGAAAAAGAAGATATCTGCCTCGGCATGGGGGTCATCGACTTCCAGGTTGGCATCGGCTTCGGACATCAAGCATTGGCATCGACACCATCATTCATTTCATTCTGATGCTCACCGTCCATTAAAGCAACCCTGGCGGGAGATATCACCCTCCAAAGCAACATAGGGGTTTGGGGATGCCCCCAAGGTCCAATCCTTGGTGGAACACCCTATACTGGCATCAGGAGTTGTGGCCCACACAGTTATGTATGGAGTCACTCCTTCCCCGGTATCGTCATTGGATGACCATGTCATTGCCTTCGAGCACAGCATTGCTAAACTCTTAATGGCAGTAATACCGATGACATCGAGTGCTCTGCAGCCAGCACTTTCACTGGTTCTGTCGATGCCGACAACGGCCACAGAGCTCAGAATTTGTAAGCAGGCATCTCCTGCCTCACATAGCTCCAAAGAGCAGCTGATATCAATGCCCTCGGCACCATCATGTCTGATACCCTCTACATCCAAGCAGCAAGGCTCTGAGCAGCGAAGCTATCAAACATCTCATAAGGATTATTTTGACTTCCTTCCAAACTCGGTTTCCGAGGTGGAATCCATTGATTCCAGTACCCATAGGGAGGTACCATCAGATCCATCTCAGCGCACCCCTTAGTAACCATATTTATGCATGGTCTTCTCCTGACCAAGATGCCTTTCCGTCCACCTCACGCACCATGGGATCTAAATGTTGTTCTTGCACAACTCATGCGCAATCCTTTTGAACCAATGGTTTCAGCTCCTTTAAAGTTTGTAATATGGAAGCTCCTTCTCCTCATAGCAGTCACTT
This sequence comes from Ichthyophis bannanicus, assembly GCA_033557465.1. Lineage (NCBI taxonomy): Eukaryota > Metazoa > Chordata > Amphibia > Gymnophiona > Ichthyophiidae > Ichthyophis > Ichthyophis bannanicus. The sequence goes on along the minus strand of CM066031.1, from coordinate 420,065,272 downwards.
CAGCTCGCAGAGTCAGTGAACTGCAAGTTTTGGTGAGTTATGCTCCCTATACTACTTTTCACCATGACAAGGTGGTCCTTCGCACACATCCTAAGTTCTTGCCGAAGGTTGTCACCTCCTTCCATTTGAACCAATCTGTCTCGCTATCTACTTTCTTTCCAAGGCCCCACGCCTCCTCGGCTGAGTCCAGACTTCATAGCCTAGATTGCAAGAAGGCGTTGGCATTCTATCTAGACAGTATTAAGGACTATCGCCAATCCTCTCAGTTGTTTGTCTCTTTTGATCAAAGTCATCTGGGGACACCAGCATCTAAAAAAACACTTTCAAACTGGCTAGCAGATTGCATATCCTTCATTTATGGACAAGCTGGGTTGCCTCTTCCACACCATGGCTACTACTGTTGCTAATCTTTGGTCTGTCCTTATCTCAGAGATCTGCCAAGCAGCAACATGGTCTTCTCTGCATACCTTCGCAGCGCACTATTGTCTGGACAAAGACTCCAGAGCTGATGCTCAATTCGGACAAGCAGTTCTACGTAATCTTTTTCAAATTTAGAAAACGTGCCCACCGCTCATGTGACTACCTCTCAAGGAGTGCTCTGATCGAGCAGAGTTTGTTGGATCCCTGTTATAACCTCTAGTTGTGCCAGGATTCTTCTCTTGCTCGGTTGTCTTGGGCTAGGGAGTCCCATATGTGAAGACTGACTTCCTGCTTATTCCTGGAGATGGCGTGGTTACTCACCTGTAACAGATGATCTGCAGGAACAGCAGGAATCAGTCTTCATAATCCTCCCAACTCCCTATCAAGTTGCCCCATTTTTTTTCTCATTCCTGGTATACAAAGATTTTTATTTCTCCACTGTTCACCTGACTGAGGAGACCAAGAGGGAAAGTGGGAAGGCAGCCCTGCATGCGTGGAGGAATGCTCAAAAAAGCATTCCTATTGGATGCTGGGAAGTGTTCCTTCGCTGGGCTCCATCAGTGCCAACATCACCCATATGTGAAGACTGATTCTTGCTGTTCCCAGAGATCACCTGTTACAGGTGAGTAACCACGCCTTCTCTGAGGACAAGCAGAAATAAAGTCATCACGTATGGGTAAAAATTTGGGAATACAGTTTAAGTGCTTCACTAACAACAGATATTAAAGTGAAGGTGTGAATGCTATAATTCTCATAGGAATGTATCGAGTCATGGATCACTATTCATTTTCACTGGCCTCCACAGGAAACTAAGATACTGTGGATTCTCTCATCTCTTCAGTGGTGGAGGGGTAACGTTCCACTAGCTAGATATGTCATGCCCAACAACACTTCCTGCCTGCTCCTTTCTATACTGTTTGGGTAGTGGAGCCTGGCCTTCCTTGCTGCATTCCTCACTTTGTTTGTATACATAGCTCTGCCTGTGCAAAAACAAAGCTACAGATAGGCAAACTGATCCTTTACAACAGGCAATCTCACCTAAGACAAAACACACCTAAAGAAAGAACTAAAATAAGAATATAAAAGCATAGCTGTACATATTTTTCAAAATGGTTTTATATATCTTCAAAGGATTAATTTTGAAAACATGTCCCTTTGGTATTATTCTATGACTGACACATGTAGTATTTTTCTTTCCATTTCTAATGAATTTCCTATTTTGTTTGAAACAGAACTAGGAAGTGGTGCCATGAGCTTTCATTTGCAGCTATCCAAGGATTTTTCTACTATTTTATATTCTCTCACAACTCTTATAGACAGGTCAATGCATGGCACGGAAATCCTATTGGAACCCTGCAGTTACGCACCCTAAATCCAGCCTGTGGGTTTTCTTGTTCACACATCCAGTTTTTCAAGATCTTTAAGAGGCCATTCTCCAATCCCAAAGCTGTATGAGAGTACCAGAATTGCCAGCAGATTGATGGCTTGTATCTTATTCCGTGGTATTAAAGCACTTTTCAATAACAATTTTAACATCCTATAGTATTTTTTACTGATCTTTTCTCTCACTAATTTCTTCTTGAGTGTCATTCCTCCCTCTACTCCGAGATATTTATGTACACCTTTTTCGAGTTCCTTGATGTCACAGCCCACATCCAGGGAGTTGTCTGTTTTGCTCAGTTTTCCTCTAAAAAAAAGTTGCCTTAGCACATATGGGTTTCCTCACTGAGGTGCAACCCATCTCTGCTCGAAGAAGCTGAGGTGCCAAGGACTTGGCAATATGGTGCATCCTCAAACACCTAGTCAAGGGAGAACATCCTCAAACACCTAGTCAAGGGAGAATTTTTGTTTTTTGGAAATTTGGGGTATTTTCTTCAATTTACTTTCTTGGAGAGAAGAGTAAATTATCAATTTTTGTGTCTTCTCTTAGGAGGCACACACCTAGGAGTAGTTTCTACACTTTTTATAATAGTCCATGAGCACAAGACATTGATTGTACTCACTTACAGTAAGTTGACCCTAGGAAAGGAGGAGTAGCCTAATGGTTAGAGCATTGCCTTGGTAACCAAGAGACCAGCGTTCAGTTCCCACCAGCACTCCTTGTGGCCTAGGAAGAAAGGCCTGCCAATCTACAGTCAAACCTCGGTTTTCATTTGCCCCGGTTTTCATACGCTTCGGTTTTCAATGTCTTTTTTGACTGAGATTTTGTCCCGGTTTTCATACATCGCTTCGGTTTTCAACGTCTTTTGACTGAGATTTTGGCCCGGTTCTTGTACATCGCCTCGGTTTTCGTAAAGTACAGTACTGTAAATACATACACCCTCGCGCTGCACACCATTCTGTATACACTGCCAGAACGCCTGCCCGGTCCCGGCAGCACTGCCCCCCGGACTCACCGATCGCCAGCGTGATGAGAAGCAAAAGCCAGCTGAGCACGTAAATGAAACACATCCTCGAGCCTGGTCAGAGTCAGAGAGGCAAGGATTGCGCAGAGAGGAAGGCCCCGATCTCGTCCACCGCCTGCCCGTTCTCTGGAGCGCCCCCTCAGGCTCGGAGGTAGCAGGGAAGAAAAGCTGTCAACGTAAGCAGGAGATGTTGCATGAATGTGGGAGGCAGTTCTTTCTCTTGCATGGTACGTCTGAAGCTATATCTTTAAGATTTTCTGCCATTCTGAAGCATTGAGCAGATAATGTAAAGGTATTTTAATGGGCTGAATCCAATGTGATTCCGAAGAGAGCTGGGCACAGCAGCTTGTCAGGGGTGGCTAAGGCCAGATGTTAACATACTGTACTGTACAGTACTGAACTTAGCTTGCTTTCAGTGATGTTAAATGTTCATTTATCCATTTCATTAGGCATTTATATTTATTTCTCATTGTTTTCTGTATGTAAAAATATAGTTATTCTCTATAAAATGTATTTTTGTGAATATTTTTGGGTGTCTGGAACGGATTAATTGGATTTACATTATTTCTTATGGGAAATATTGCTTCAGTTTTCATACGTTTCGGTTTTAGTCAGACTTTTTCGAACGGATTAATCATGAAAACTGAGGTTTGACTGTATTTCCTATCACATTACCTAGAAAGTCTATGAGCTGCTGGGTCACCAGGAGTCAGCATTGACTCAAAGGCATACATTGCATTGCAAGTTGCAACTATGTTGCAGAAACTCCAGAAGGAGTTTGAGGAACCCAGCTCAAGACTAGAAAGGAGAAGCAGAAAGAATTTAATTTAAAATGGCATTTTATATCACTCGTACCAGCTTCCCAGTTCAAGACAAATCCTCCCTGCCACCCTCCACAAGGCCAATCAGGTGCACTGCAGCAGCACAAAGGACTTTAAAAACAGCGCGCCTCCAGGAGCAGAAACAGCACAGAGACACTATCATCTCTGGCCCCCAATCGGCATCGGGAAGGAAGCCGGAGGGACAAATCCTCCTTGCCACCCTCCAGAAGGCCCGATTGGGCCCACTGCAGCAGCACAAAGGACTTTAAAAACAGTGCACCTCCAGGCGTGCCCACGTCGAGGGCCTCACTAGAGGGCCCTTTGGCGTGGCTCTTAGGCGCAGACCGCAGGGGAGGACAAGAAAGCGCCAACGAGATTCAGCAATACTGAAATTGGACAAGACACACATTATTGCATGGGCCAAGGCACCCGCAACAACAGAGAAGGAATAAAAACTATCCAAGTAGAATCACTCCAGCTGAGTCAATGAGGATACCCAGGTATAGCAGACCACATGCCTCCATTCCAACCGACAGCATACTTCCGAACCTCAGTACGCCCTTCACAACAATACATCAACATCCATGCCACCACTCTCTTCATGCCACAATCTCTCCCACATCGCACTTCAGAGAAGCAATCAATAACAGCCCCACTCACCCTGACACAACTGTGATGATGACTTATAGTCATCCCAATCATACCAGAATACATCCCTTACAATCACACAACACCAGAAACTAAACAATCACTCCAATTCTCACTCATAAATGCACGATTTGTGAGAAATAAACTCCCCATAATCCAAGACCTCATCACATCCCAAAGGATTGATATCCTCTGCATAACTAAAACATGGCTATCTGAAAAAGACACTGTACTCATGAACCAGCTCACTTCATATGGCTACAATCTCTTCCACTGTTCATGCTCCCATTGCATAATATCAAGAACAAGCCTTCACCTCTGGAACCATGCAACAGAAAGCACGGAAGAAGCAGACATACTCATGATCACCAACAAACATCTAACAATCTGCCTGATATACAGAGCTCCTACAACAACCTTTGACCTATTGGACATTCTCAAGCAAGCAACCAAAATTGCCAATACTACAAAGGACCTGGTAATTCTTGGTGACTTCAACCTTCTCTCTGTGCAAGAGAGACATGCGACTGCCTTTACTGAAGTAATGGAAGCCATGGATCTGTCAAAGATCATCCACATACGAACACACGAGAAGGGTAACACCCTTGATCTCATGTTCCTCAACTCCCAAATCACCCATGCAGGCAACAATCCCCGGACCACACCTGTGCCATGGTCTGACCATGGTCTCATCACCTTCATCACATCCAATCAACCATTTACCACTACTGAGGATATACAACCAAAGAGACGATTCAAACCATTCAACAAAGACAACTTTATCAAACATGTCCTACCGAACATACAACCGGGCACTCTGACCACAGTACATTGATCAGTAACTGGAACAATACAATAGCTAAAGCAGCACAACCAATGACAGTCCCTACGAGAAAGAATGAGAAACCAGAAAAAACATGCTGGTATGCCCCCGCCTTTTGGAGATTAAAAATACAACTTAGAAGAATCGAGAAAAGATGGAGAAAAGCCAAACTTGAATCAGACAGAACAAGATATATGAATGCACTAAAGAATTATCACACTGAAATTGACAACACACGAAGAAACTACCACTCAAAGCTCCTCAATGCATCTCTTAAACACCCACTCAAGATGTTTGACCTTGTCAAACAGCTGAACAAATCTCCCAATCAAACCAATCCACTCTCGAACATTCCCCCACAATAGCTCGCTGTAATACAGGTTAAGGATGCCGAACTGAAAACTAAACATGAGGTCCATTACCTAGGCATTACACTGGACCAGCACCTTAATATGGAATCACACATAAACATCACTAAAGCTGTTTATCTCAAAATCCGCTCCTTCTGTCAGCTTCAACCACTTCTTGAACCTACAGACTTCCGATCTGTTTTCCAAGCTCTCATTATGCCTCACTTCGACTACGCTAACATCATTCTACACGGTCTTCCTGCCCACACACTCCACCCATTACAAATGGCCATGAATACGGTCGCACGGACCATCTACGGTGTCTCCAGATACGAGCATATGACATCTCTACTAATGCAGCTTCACTGGCTTCCTATAGCTGGTCGCCTCAAGTTCAAAGCCCTCCTTATTGTATTCAAAACCCTCCACCAGCTGTCTGCTACCGCCTGAGAAGACCTCATACATTGGATACCTGACAGCAGAAGCAGGAGAACGAACATGGCAAATACCCTTGTCATTCCCTGTCTGGCCAGTAATACCTCCCAATATGTTAGGCATAGAGTCTTCACTTTATTTGCCCCTCTACTCTGCAACTCCCTCCCTACTCCAATTCATCTTATCACTGACCTCTCCACCTTTAGAAAAGCAACAAAAACATATCTTTTCCAGCTTTACTTTGACCACGTCACATAGCCCACCACTACCATGCTTCTTCTAGTGCAGACTATTACCTCACCTCCTTCTAATTCAGTTTCCATTCTCCCCTTGATGACTGTAAACAGTTAATGTCTTTGGTAGTCACGAAAACTATGTCCATACTGTTACGAATTATACTGTTGTTCCATTCTAATTGTAAGCTCTGTTAATTGTTACTTGTTCAATGTGAACCTGTTCAATGTAATCCTGTTCTATGTATTAAGTTGTTTACTGTAAACCACACTGAACTAAAATAGCATGGCATATAAAACCAAATAAATAATATAAACAACTCCGCCCAATCCCCAATGTCCCACTCACTCTAACACGGAACTGGCACCACGCCACCCCCACTAGCACATGGGTCACATTTGAAACAATCAGCAAGGAGAGGGTCAAAACCCTCAACACCACCACCTCCCCCCTTGATCCATACCCTATCAGCTGGATCAAGATGACAAAGCAGGAACTAAGCCCAGCACTCACCGCCATCGCGCAGGAATCACTCAAACAAGGCAAGATGCCTGCTAGCCTCAAAATGTCCATCATCCGCCCCACCCTCAAAAAAGCCCAAACTTGACCCTTTCTCCTGCCTTCTTCAGACCCATAGAAAGCCTCCCATTCTCCGCCAAAGTCATTCAGAAGACAGTACAGAAGCAGCTATAGGACCACATGGACAGGAACAACCTACTCATCCCACAACAACACAGTTTCCGACCATCACACGGAGTCAGAACACTCATGGTCTCATTAATAAGCACATTGATCAAGGAAATACAAACCAAACAAACCTTATACATACTCATCTTTCTAGATATATCAGCAGCGTTTGACATTGTATCACATAGCATCCCTTCTCCACCACCTACAAGAAGCCAGAATGCAGGATAAGATTCTCCAGTGGTTCCAGTCCTACCTGACAGACAGGTATCAGCTAATTCGAACAAGCTCCAGCACTATAGCCCCCTACTGCCAGACTCAAGGAATACCTCAAGGCTCCGCACTGTTGGCACTGCTCTTTAACATTTATCTACAACTATTCTGCTCAATAATATAGTCACACAACATCAACTTCCACATATACACAGACAACATAATGCTATATGGACCAATAACCACCACAAACCCCACAAGCACACAGTTACTACAGTGTTTCAACAATGTCTCCAGATGGCTCCAAGAAAACAATCTCATGATCAACCTCAAGAAAACAGAAGCATTATTTGTCACAAGGGATCAAACCTTCACCCCCACCAACCCTCCTGATACCAGTAACAACCCTAATAAGAGTTCAAGCACAAATAAAATACCTAGGAGTCATTCTCTCACTCAAGCAACAGATAGCAAAAACCACAAGAATGATATTCTTCAAAACCAAAATGATACAGCACCTCAAACCAATCCTACACTCCCCGGACTTCAGATCAGTACTACAAACAATGACATTCTCCCACCTCGACTACTGTAATGCGATATATAAAGGACTCCCCCTCTCCACTCTTCACCCCAGTGCACAGTCTTTAACAGCCACCAGGATCATGTAGAGAGCAAGGAAGTATGACCATATCACTCCAATACTGAAGCACCTCCACATCCTCCCTCTGGAATCTCGGATAAAGTATAAATCCTTACTACTGATTCACAAAGCACTACACCAACAACAAACATCCCATCTACACACCCTCCTACCACAACCAAACTCTGGGAGATGCACAAAACAGACCACTAACAATGTTCTGACCATACCGCATGCAAGGACAAAACACAACCATCAAACATGTGCCTGTGCATTTGACCTCTATGCCCCATTGCTATAGAACTCTCTCCCAACCAAATTCTGGAACAACAAGGACCTCACCTCCTTTTGGAAACAATTAAAGACCCACTTGTTCAGAGAACACTTTGGCGGAGATTCATGCAACACTGCATTTGCCTAATTGGGATTGTAAATAAGTTGAAACTGTGTTGATTGTATAACCTCCCCACCTTCCCTGACACCCTATATCAAACTGTAAATATATTATAACATGTTTGATGTATCACTTGTTGTTTAATGGAAACCATTTTGACCCAGTGAAAAGCAGTATTTTTTTTTTTTTAGTGCCATCAAGTCAGTGTTGACTCATAGTGACCCAGCTACCTCTGGATTTTCTTGGCAATTTATCACCAAAAGTAGATTGCCAGCCTTTTCTTCCAAGGCAATGGAGGGTAAAGTGACTTGCCCAAAGTCACAAGGAGTGCTAGTGGGAATTGACCCCTTGATCTTCTGGGTACTAGGCAGTTGCTCTAACCACTAGGCTACTCCTCCACTCAAAATGAAATAAATAAATAAATAAGAATGAGAGAACCAGAAGAGCATTTTCTTGTCTCAAGACTTGAATTTCATCTCCCCCCCTACCAGTGCCTTTTGTCTTCTGGTGCTTCCCTCATCTTCTAGAGAGAGATTGTCTACAAACAGCTTTGTGATTTCCCTGTTATTGCTATCTTTTCATCATGGTTCAGTTCATACATGTTGAGTGTAGATAAATAATTCTGATTCCGCAGTTGCCATGGCACTGTGGCTCCATTCATGATCCGCGATTGCCAGCCTTCCTGGAGCGACACCTGTTCCCTGGAGCCTGACCCCCGATCTGGCCTTCTAAAACCTGAGTCGGGTTCCCTGAGCCCCCTCACTTGCTTGCCCATTTCCAGCACCGCAGTGCCCTGCCATCCAAGGGGACTTAAGTCCCCATCTAGCCTGAAGGCCCTGGATGTACAGGACCGACCTCGGAATCATCCCTGTACATCCAGGGTCAAGGGCAGCTCATGTCACGCCCTAGCTCCACCTCTGGAATACCCCTCCTGCTCCTGTCTGGGCTTCCCTGTATAAACCCACTGTTCATATGGGAAGGTTAGGGATGGGGACAGCAGGGGGATGAATAGCTGGGATGGACATCCCAATGGGACGTCCATTCCTACTATTCTCAGGACAGAATGCCTCTATGATCTATGCTGAAAATGAAAGACAATAAATGGTGTTGCATTTATAATTAAGGAGAAACTTGCAAGAACTGTAATGAAATACAATGCAGTCAGTGAACGCTTAATTTCTATTTGTCTATGAGGAATTCCCATCAGCATAACTATAATTCAAGTATATGCCCCAACAACAGCTGCAGAAGAGTATGAAGTTGATGAGTTCTATGAACAACTACAAGCTGAAATTGACAGAATATGCAAACAGGATATCCTGATAGTCATGGGTGACTGGAACACAAAAGTTGGCAACAAAGAAGAAGGCAAAGTGACTGGAAAATATTGACTTGGCAACAGAAATGAAGCTGGAGAAAGACTGATAGAATTCTGCAAGACTAATGATCTATTCATCTCAAACACCTTCCAGCAACACAAACAACTACTATACAAATGGACTTCACCCAATGAATTGTATACAAATTGAATTGACTACTTCTGTGGAAGTCAACAGTGGAAAAGCTCTATAACATCAACAAAAACAAAACCTAGAACTGAATGTTGTACAGAACACCAACTACTAGTATGCAAACTCAAGCTAAAGTTGAAAAAGAACAAGCCACTCATGAATGTCTCTGGTCCCATGGCCACTCCTTGTGGCCTTGGGAAAGCCACTTAACCCTTCATTGCCTCAGGTACACTTAGATTGTGAGTCCTTTGGGGACAAGGGAATAAAAAGTACCTGTTAGTATACATGTAAATCGCATTGATTCTAAAGAGCGCGGTAAAAAAAATAATAAATAAGAATGTAGCAAAATATGACCTTGAGAATATACCATCGGAATTTAAAGACTGCCTGCAAAATTGGTTTGCTGCTTTAGATACAAATGGCAGAGCTCCATAAGAGTTATGGGATGACATCAAGAACATTGTGTGGAAGAAAGTGAGAAATCTCTGAAAAAGGTGAAAAAGCAAAAATGTCCTAAATGGATGACCGAAGAAACTCTGAAAATTGCCCAGAAGTGCAGAGAAGCTAAAGCCAGAGGAGAAAGAGAGGCAATTGCAGGACTCAACAGAGATTTCCAATGTGCAGCAAGACAAGACAAGAAGTACCACAATGACGCATGCAAGAAAATAGAAGCATAAACTATTAGAAGAAGAACAAGATTGGTTTTCCTAAGGCTGCAAGAGTTAAAGAAAAAATTCCAGCCTCAAATTGAAATGTTACAAGATGCTCAAGAATCCATGTTGAATGATGCTGAGAAGATCAGGAAAAGGTGGAAAGAATATACAGAGTTATTATATGATAAAGATCAAGTGGACCAACAACTGTTTCAACCTGAACCTTATGATCTGAAACCATTGGTGATGAAAGAAGAAGTTGAAGCAGCATTGAAAGTCTTAGCAAAAAACAAAGCACCAGGCATTGATGGTATTTCCATTGAAGTATTACAGCAATCAGATATAACTGTTACCATATTTACAAGGCTCTGCCAGGAAATTTAGAAAAAAACATCATGGCCAACTGACTGGAAAAGATCTGTTGTTTATACCGATACTAAAGAAAGGTGATCTAACTGACTGTGGAAATTATCACACAATTGCTCTGATCCCTCATTCTAGCAAGATTCTATTGAAGATTATTTAGCAGAGACTACAGCCATACCTGCAATGAGAACTGCCTGAAGTGCAAGCTGTGTTCAGGAAAGGACGAGGAACAAGAGACATCATGGCAGATGTCAGATGGATCCTTGAAAAGACTAAAGAATACCAAAAGGATATCTATATTTATTTATTTTTATTTATTTATTTTAATTTCTTATATACCGCACTCTTTGACATCAGCGCGGTTCACAGAGAACACAACAAAACCAGAACAACAGGCTGTTCGGTATTACATATAACAGGAGTATCAACTTGGAGCAACATGGGCGAACTATGTACATAGCACGGGTGTTGGGGGTGAGAAGGAAAAGAAAAAAGACAAAGTGGTTGGATATGTAGTGGGACTATTATGTTAACTTCATATGGGGTAGTATTTGTGTTTTATTGGGGTAGTATATGTGTATTTATGGGGTAGTATATGTGTTTTATTGACTACAGAAAGGCTTTTGACTGTGCAAACCATGAGAAACTCTGGGCCACATTAAGAAACATGGATTTACCAGAACACTTGATCATTCTATTGCACAACATTTACATTGATCAAAAAGCAACAGTTCAAATGGACCAAGGAGAAACAGAATGGTTTAAAATCAACAAAGGTGTATGACAAGGCTGCATACTTTCCCCCTACCTGTTTAATTTATATGCAGAACAAATCATCAGAAAAACAGGACAGTATGAAGACAACAGAGGTGCGAAGATTGGTGGGAGACTCATCAACAACCTTCACTGTGCTGATGATACCACATTACTGGCTGAAAGTGAAGACGATATGAAACATAGTCTTAAAATGGGCCTGCACCTTAATATAAAGGGGACAAAGATCCTGACAACTGGCAAAATCAATAAGTTCAACTTTGATGGAGAAGAAATTGAAATAGTGGACAACTTTAACCTACTTGGATCACCTATCAATAAAGAAACAACAAGCAGTCAAGAAATCCAATGACACATGCTATTTTCAGTAACGTCATATGGATGTGAAAGTTGGACAATGAAAAAGAGAGACAGGAAGAAATTGATGACTTTGAATTTTGGTGCTGGTGGTGAATATTGTGTATATCATGGACTGCCTGAAGAGCAAACCAGTCAGTACTAGAGGAGATCAAACCTAAGCTTTCTTTAAAAGCTCAGATGACAAGACTTTGACTTTCATACTTTGGACAATCATGTGAAGAGAGAGATCATTAAAGAAAGACATCATGCTTGGCAGGGTAGAAGGTAACACAAAAAAGGAAGGCCAGCAATTAGATGGATCAAAACAATAATAGCAGCTATGGGTGCCACTCTATCAATAATGAGCCACATGACTGAAGACTGAACACAGTTTAGGACAACTATCCAGAGGGGCACCATGAGTCAACATGAACTTGACGGCACTTAACAACAACACCTGGATAGTGCCATGTAGATTCATAGATGGAGCTAGAGTTCTATTCAAAGTTACCTAATTAGTAGCGATATTCAGACTACTAACTGGAAAACCATCTGCCCAAAGTTAGGCCAGAAAAAAAAGGTTGTCCCAAATTTATGCAGTTAGTTATCTGGATAGTGGGCTGATTATCGCTGCTATCCAGACTGTGGCACTGGTCACCAATGAATCCAAATATTCACCATTGGCCACTATCCAGGCTACAGTGCTAAATATCCATGCATTTTAGCCAGTTAACAGACCTGCTACCTGACTTAAATATGGCACTGGAGCAGTCTGTGGCTGATCGAAGGTGGTCCCAATCGCTATCAGGTCAGGTCAATGGGCATCCTTTAACCAGTTTTCAGTACGAGGTGGGGTTGATAAGTCTCTGGCCTTGTATTGAAAGGGAAAGCTACGAGCACACTTCAGCTCCGGAGGTGTGAATGATCTTCAGCAGTTTCATTTTATTTGGTTTGTGGCTGAATATTGCCACTAACTGGATACTGATGGCACTATCCAGTGAAAGTGGACAGTCAGCGCTGGACACCAGATAAGTTCCGGCACCAAATACTGTATCCAGTTTGGAAAGAGCAGTGATGGCTAGATTCTGAATATCATCCCTCCCCCACCCCACCGATTTTATTTAGTTTTGAAAGTCAGCATGTAAAAAATGCTGACAGCCATGGCTAAATATTGACCCCCTAGGTTTTTAACTGAAACAATGGAGAGTGAAATGATTAGCCTAAGGTCATTTGGAAAAGTAGGATGTATGCTCTGGCTTCCCTGGTTCTAAGTCCACTGCTATTACAGCTGGGTTACTTCACTTTTACTTTGGTGGGTGAAAACATTAGAACAGTGGTTCTCAACACAATCCTTGGGACATATTAGCCAGTCAGATTTTCAGGATAACCACATGAGATATTTTTGCATTCATATCCTCCATTGTATGCAAATCACTCTCATGAATATTCATTGTGGTTACCCTGAAAACCTGACTGGCTAGGTGTGTCCTGAGGACTGGATTGAGAACCTCTGCACTAGAGGATGACTGCTGTCATTAAGTAAACATTGCCAACCAACCATCTGAACCAGACTGACATGAGGAACAATGAGCAGATTCTCTTAGTGGACCTTAAAGAATGAAGAGATTCTACTTGATCCTCTAAGAAGCCTAGGCCATTCTGATTCTGAAATCAGTACTGCTAAACTATAATACAAGAATAAGCAAAAGCTATAGTAAGCAAATAATTTTATTAAAAGAGCATCCCAGGTAAAGAGCCTTACAGCTCTTTATTTCCCAGAGCTGATGCTGATATTCAATGTATTTTTGCTGGATAGTAAGAATTCCTGTTATGCTAAATTATCTTTAGTGTTACAACATTTTTGGCACTGATGAAGAAGACAGAGAGGACTGGCAATCTGCAAGAAATGCTTGTCAACGAAAATTTAAAGAAGCGAATCTGGCTAGCATACCTGATTCAAGCGTGCAAGGTAAGTGAGCTTTCTAATAAAACGTATATTGCAAATCCATAGATATTCATTAACACCATCAATTCTTTTTTTTTTCAAAATTTATTTAAAGATTTTCATTTTACAGATACAATCTTTAACACTAAAAAGTGCAAATTATATCCCCCCAAAAACTAAAACAATAATAGCCAGAGGTTGCACAATATTAATTACAGCAATCATATTCAAGATATTGACAGATACTCATCAAGAGATCTCCAGATCCGCTCAACTTTCCTTATACAATTTAGTGAGACTGAAGCCACATCTTCAAATTTATGAATCTGGCAAAGAGTGCCACCAAAAGATGACATTATTGTCAAATGTATCTTTCCAGCAACGCAAAATATGTTGAACAGTAGTATGTCTAGCAACGATCTTTTGTAATTTGAGTATTCCTCTCAAGCATAGGGATCTAAAGAAAACTATTTGGGAGGAGTGGCCTAGTGGTTAGGACAAGGTACTTCAGGCCGGAGGGCCGGGGGTTCAAGTCCCACCTGGGGACAGCAATCTCAAGCCGGAGGGACTGGGATTTCTAGTCCTATAGGTACTCCTTGTGGTCTTGGGCAAGCCACTTAACCCTCCATTGCCCATGTTCCCTGTAAGTATTAGCGTATGTGTGTCATATCCCCTCGTGTTAAATGTATCTCCCAATTGACCGCTTTGACCCGGTGAAAAGCGGGATATAAATACAGCTAAATAAATAAATAAATAAATTTGGATTGATAGAGGGTTATCAATTTGAAGTATATCTTGTATATATTCCCAAACACCTGACCAGAAATGTCTTATAGATGGGCATTCATAAAGCATATGATTTAGCGACACTATGCTTGCAGAACATTGCCAGCAAATATTGGACTGAGAAAGTCCCGCTCTGTATATGCGTAGTAGTGTCCATTCTCCAGGAACAAGCAGGAAGTCAGTCCTCACATACGGGTGACGTCGGTGCCGATGAAGCCCTCGTACGGAGCAATTCCCCAGCTTTCAAAGAAAGCCCTTGGGAATGCATCGCGCATGCGCGGTCCCCTTCCCACCCAAGGGTGCCATCTTGCTCAGTCTTCTTTTTTCAGCGGAGCCCAACGGACGTAGTCCTGTTTCCACCATGGAAAAAGTGGAAAAGTTAATTATTCTTTTTTTCAGCTTCCCAGTCGACACCGGTTCCCCTTCCCGCCCCCGGCTCAGTACACCGGTATCGAGTCCGGTCTTATTTTTCATTTTTGTCCTTCGTGACTGGCATTCGCGCTCTTTTTAGTTTTCACTGGCAGCCCGGTTGTTTGACCTCACAGGGGCCCTTTTTCCCCCGATGGCTGCCAGCGGGTTTAAAAAATGTGATCGGTGTAAGAAACTCACCAACACACACGACTTCTGCCTCCGATGCCTTGGCTCCGATCATGACCAGGTGGTCTGTGGGCCGTGTGGTAAGATGTCTTCTAAGTCTTTGAGGAGCAGGCAGCAGCAGCATGACAGGAGTTTTTCCAAGTCCACCTCTAGCTGGGCCCGGACCTCATCAGAAGCCTCGACATCTCGGGAATCGGAGCCCGAACACCGTTGTGGGTCTTCTGAGCGAGGGTCTCCCTCCAGGGAACACCAGAGGAAGAAGACACTCGTGAGGGCGGCGTCGCTGGATGCCTCTGATCGGCCTGGGCCCTCGGGTTCGAAGCCGCGGAGCCCGGACCGCTGTCCCGGGTCCTCAGAGTCGGAGCGGCCGGCTAAACTACCTCGGAGGGAGCCGGAGACATCGGACAAGGTAACTTCTGTTGTCCTTGTGGACTGTCCTCCGGGAGAGCCGGTGTCGGGGCCCGAACCGGAAGCTGCGGAGTCTTCTGAGCTCGGTCTCAGGTTGGCGGCCCTGGAGAGCAGCATGGTTGCCTTCATGGAGCAGCAGCGGGCACTGATGTCTGGTCTCGCCAGTTCATCCGCCCCGACCACTGGGACGTTGAAGTCGACGCCGGAGGCCAAGCCAGTCCTCGAGTCAATCAGGTCTCGAGTCGATCCTCGGCCAAGGTCCCCCTCGACCTCCCGTTCGGGACAGAGGTCATCGATGCTGGTGCTCTCGGCATTGGGGCAGTCCAGCTCGAAGCCCTCGAGGCCGGAGCCTATTGAGTCCTCCTCAGAGGACTTGGCATGGGAGACGGAGGAGGAAGACTCCCCAGACACCTTCCGAACCCAATGTGTCCTATCGGACTCTCCGGGTTTGGAGCCTCAGACTAGGTCCCCTCCAGAGGACACTCAGTTCTCGGACTTCGTCAGGGACATGGCCAAGGCTTTGGCATTCCCTGCTGATGCCAATGAGGAGCCTTGAGCCGAGGAGCTCGATGCCCTCCAGTATGACTCTCCCCCGAAGGAGGCCCTTACTGTACCAGTGCCTCTGATGTTAGAACGGCTGATGCTCCGCATGTGGGAGTCCCCGGCCTCAATGCCAGTGCTCAGCAAGTGGGTCCATTCCATCTATCAAGTCCACAAAAGTCCTGGGTTCCATAAGGCGCAGCTGCCGCACAACTCCATGGTTGTGGAATTGGCCATGCACCGGCTGAAAAGTCAAAAAACGCACTCCTCGGTGCCTCCCAGCTGGGAGGTCCGGAACCTGGATGCCCTCGGCAGAAAGTGCTACCAGGGCTCGATGCTGTCATGCTGTGTCCAAACTTACTAGCTGTACATGGGCATGTACTTGCGGGACCTGGCAAAGGAGATTGCCGGGTTCTCGTCTAGCCTATCCAAGGAACCCTTGCAGCGCTTCAAGGCCTTGTCCACAGGGATAAGAGAGTGCTCGAAGTTCATGTCTCGAGCAGCTTACAACCAGCTTCGAGGCTTCTGCCTGAGTAGCCATGGCCGGCATCGGTGTACGCCGACAGGCCTGGCTCATGTCTTCAGACCTAGAGCCATGGGTTCAGGACAACTTGGCCAACGTCCTATGCCGAGGAGAAACCTCTTTGGCAAACCCATGACTGAGAAAACTGCAGAACTCGAGTCAGAGTACTTGACCCAGATAAGGTTGTCGAAGAAGACATCTGCCCCTTCTCACAAGAAAAAGGCCTCGGGGAAAAAGCCCTTTTTCCCGAGGAAGGGTATGGCTTACAGAAACTACCCCACTTACCAGGCTGCCCCAGCTCCCCAACAGGAGCAGCAGGCCAGGGGACAGGGGCATGGCCCACGTAAGCCGAAGACCCCCAAGCCTCCAGCTCTGGCTCCTACCCAGCCGGGAGGGGGTTTATGACTCCCAGTGCATAGCTCCTCTCCCACCAGTGGTTTGGCCCTGCACAAGAGGACGGTTGTCCTTGTACGCTCACAGGTGGCCAGCCATTACTACCGACACCTGGGTTCTGCAGGTAGACCAACAGGCATACTTGCTTCACTTCCACCAGGTGCCCACCTCCTTTTTCCCAGGAGAGCCTCTAAGACCCCCTCTTCACAGGAACCTCCTCCTGCAGGAGTTGGCAGGTTTGCTAAAGGATCAGGCGGTGGAACCGGTGCCCCACCACCTGCAGGGGCAAGGCTTCTATTCCAGGTATTTCCTCATACCCAAAAGAAAAGGAGGCCTACGCCCCATCTTGGACTTGTGAAATCTAAACAAGTTCCTGGTGAGGGAAAAGTTCAAGATTCTTTCCCTTGGGATCCTACTGCCTTACCTCCACCAGGGAGACTGGCTATGCTCCTTATATTTAAAGGATGCTTATACTCACATTCTCATACACCCAGACCACAGACAATACCTCAGGTTCATGGTCGGAGGAAACCACTTCCAGTACAAGGTGCTTCCCTTTGGCCTAGCGTCTGCTCCCAGGGTATTTACCAAATGCCTAGCAGTGGCGGCGGCCTTCCTCAGAAGCCAGGGTGTCTTTGTCTTTCCATACCTGGATGACTGGCTCATCAGGGGCCAGTCGGCACAGGAGGCACAGCAGGCCACTGCTCGCACAGTCACCCGGCTCCAGCACCTAGGGTTAGTTATAAATCACTAAAAGTCCACTTTACTCCCCACTCAGAACCTGGAGTTCATAGGGGCAAGACTGGACACACTTCAAGCAAAAGCTTACCTACCGCTGGACAGGGCAAGGAGGTTGCTGGACTTGGTACAGCAGATCCAGCCCAAACCTCAAGTCTCCGCAAGAGTCTTCTTATGCCTCCTGGGCCACATGGCCTCCACGGTGCATGTGACTCCATATGCTCGTTTTCACATGCACACAGCTCAATGCAGCCTCAGGGACCAGTGGACGCATGCCACTGGCCGCCTCAGCGACAGAGTAGCGATTTCCAAGCTACTAGTGACAGCTTTGCAATGGTGGCTTCACCCCCCCAACTTGCTTCAGGGAGTACCATTCCAACCTCCCTCTCACACCAGAGTGCTGACAACAGATGCCTCCTTGCTGGGCTGGGGGGCCCATTGCCAGGGTTCATGCACTCAGGGTCTGTGGTCCTCGCAAGAGGCCGCACTCCAGATCAATCTTCTAGAGCTTCGAGCCATCCGCCTAGCTCTTCAAGACTTCTGTCATCTTCTTGCACATCAATTGGTGCTGATACAGACAGACAATCAGGTAACAATGCTCTACATCAACAAACAGGGGGCACAGGATCTCACGTCCTATGCCAGGAAACTCTGGACCTCTGCTCTTTTGCAGTGGCACATCACATGTCCCTAAAGGCAGTTTATCTGCCAGGTCAGGAGAACCTCCTAGCAGACAAGTTGAGCAGGATTTTTCAGCCTCACGAATGGCAACTGAACCGGGATGTAGCCCAGTGGATCTTCAATCGTTGGGGTCTCCCATCCATGGATCTCTTTGCCAGTCCACAAAACCATCAGTTGCCCCGGTTCTGCTCGAGACAGCTGCATCCGCTGAGCATAGTGGCGGATGCTTTCCTGATCTCGTGGGCACAGGGCCTTCTCTATGCGTTCCCACCCATGCCCCTGGTGTACAAGGTACAGCACCTCTAGTTCTGAGAAGGTTTATCCAACGTATTTGTATTTATATCTGGTGTACTACAATACAAGGATATTCCCTGCACGTTCATGATCACTTTGACAATCAAGTTGTTGTCAGCCTAGATAACCATTAGAATAAAGCACAAGATTTTTTCATTCGTGAGGTGCGCCATACTGTATTCCCCTGAGGAAGGCGTTTGCCAAAACGCGTTGGGGTTTATTAATTAAAGCACCTTGTGATCATCACACGTCTCTTGCTCTCTGTGTGTTCCAGACAGCCTTGGTTCCATCTTCTCCTTCTCCTTCAACTGGCGGTCGAGACTCCACTCCCACTGGGGGTGCAGCCCGACCTCTTGACCCAGGAACAGGGTTCCTTGCTACACCCCAATCTCAGATCCCTCAACTTAATGGCCTGGCTGCTGAGAGGGTAGTACTTGCGTCTCTACTCCTTCCCAAGGAGGTTGAAGAGGTGTTGCTGGCCTCTAGGAGGCAATCCACTAGGAAATCCTATGCCTTCAAGTGGCATAGATTTGAAGGATGGTGTGCTCAGAATAAGGAGAACCCGTTCACTTGTCACGTATCGCAGGTATTGCAGTACTTGCTCCACCTCTCGGAGTTAGGCCTCAAGTCTAACTCTGTCAGGGTCCACCTGAGTGCGCTATCAGCTAACCACTCTCCCGTGGACGGGCAACCTCTTTCAGCTCATCCTTTGGTATCCCGATTTCTCAGAGGCCTCCTACTCTTGAAGCCTCCGATTCGCCCACCAGCTACAGAGTGGGACTTAAATGTGGTCTTGCAGAGACTTACTTGCCCACCTTTTGAACCAATGTCCACCTGTCATCTCCGCTTCCTTTCCTGGAAAGCGCTCTTTCTGGTGGCACTCACGTCTGCTCGACATGTGAACGAGCTGCAAGCCTTAGTATCAGATAGGCCGCATACACAGTTTTACAAAAACAGGGTGATCCTACGTACTCACCCCAAGTTCCTCCCATAGGTGGTTTCCTTTTTTCACCTTAACCAAGAGGTGTTTCATCCAACCTTCTTTCCCAAGCCACATACCAGCAGAGCAGAGGCGGTTCTGCATACCCTGGACTGTAAGAGGGCGCTCACCTTCTACCTGGAGTGTATGCGGGGACACCGGAGAGCTTCCCAGCTCTTCGTCTCGTATGACCCTAGTAAACTGGGTCTACCTGTCTCCAAGCGTACGTTATCCACCTGGGTGGCAGACTGCATAGCCTAGGTGTATAGGGCAGCTGACCTCCAGCTGCAGGGCCGAATCACGGCCCACTCTGTCAGGGCTAAGGCCGCATCAGTGGCTAACCACCGCTCTGTTCCATTGGCAGACATCTACCGGGCCGCAACTTGGTCTTCAAGCCAGACTTTTGCAGCCCATTACTGCCTGGAGAGAGAGTCCCGGCAGGACAGTGTTTTCGGTCAGGTGGTACTCTGTAACCTATTCGAGGTTTAGGCAACTCCTACCCTCTGACCCTTTGGTGTCAGGCTACCATGGATGTTTTGTTCTCAGAGAAAAATCCTATCACTGCTGCTGCAGCTCTTCTAGAGGGAGCCATTTGTCAGCTATGGGTTCTCAGTAGCCTATAGCTAGGGAGTCCCATATGTGAGGACTGACTTCCTGCTTGTTCCTGGAGAAAGCGTAGTTACTCACCTGTAATAGGTGTTCTCCAGGGACAGCAGGAATCAGTCCTCACGACCCTCCCTCCTTCCATGGAGTTGCAGTCCTTGCTTAATTTTTTCTCATTTTTGCCATCTTTTTAGCTATATCATCTGACTGAGCAAGATGACACCCTTGGGCGGGAAGGAGACCGCGCATGCGCGATGCATTCCCAAGGGCTTTCTTTGAAACCTGGGGAATTGCTCCGCATGAGGGCTCCATCGGCGCCGACATCACCCGTATGTGAGGACTGATTCCTGCTGTCCCTGGAGAACACCTGTTACAGGTGAGTAACTACACTTACTGTGCAATGTGCCAAGAAAAATAAGCTTTTAGTGAGACTACTAGACATTGTTGGTCTAATTGTCCGACCCCAAAAGGAATTCCAATTAATCAAATCCGGAGCTAACTCCAGATCAGTCTCCCAAACCCAATAAAGCCCAACAGAGATGGACCTCCACTATCCTTAATCTGTTTCTATAGGAACAAGGTTGAGTTACTAACCTCTAACGTTTTATGACAAATGCCCCCTAAATCAGATGTTGGGAGGTTAAAAACTGACCAAATATTTGATGATGCTAACCCATTCAATAAATGTGTAAGCTTATGGGCCTTGGAAGATGAAATATTATAAACTTCCATCAACCTTTGTATTATTATCCAACTATCACTGTCCACAAGCTGACTGATATTAAACAACCCCTTAGTAATCCAGCCTTTCCAGTAAATAGTCTTCCCTTTGACAAGTATTTTAGGATTAAACTAAAGAGAAGCATCAATAGAACCAGAGTATGAAATAGTGCAGCAACTATCCAGCTTTCAGAAAGTTATAATGGTACTATTATTAATAAGAGGGACGTTTAGTATCTTCTGTGGCAATTTCATTGACCACCATCCATTCTGCCCATAAACAAGCACACAAAATACCCATTTCCTTAGAGATATTAGCATCTTTTATTGACAACTCAGTTATGGGTGAAGTTTGTGGGGCACCCTTGCCTCCCCCCATATAACCACTATTATGTATTGTATAAAACCTTTCCTCTAGGGGTTTCTGTCCCAATTTGTTGTTTCCAGGAATCATTTGCAGTGCTAGAAATGGAACACTGTAGCAAGTGCAAATGCTGCAGATACACTGTGATATGCTGTGTTCCACTTATGGTTTATGGTTTCTTAAAACTTGATATACTTCCTACTATCGAGATCTCTAGATAGGGGATCCTGGGAGGAAGAGTCTACATTGAGGGATAGTAGGGGAGGATCTAGGAGAGTAAAGTCCCATTGCAGCTGATGGACCTTGTCGGAGAAGTACCAAGCGGTGGGGGCAGTCATGAAGGGAGCCAAAGAAGGTGGACTAAGAAGGCGGGAGACAGCAGGGAAAAGCCTCTTAGGCTGATTGCTGGCCATAATAATCCTTTTTGACCATGAAGATGGCCTGGCAATAAGTACAATGCACCTGCTTTAATGAAACAAAAGAGGATGAGGTACGCCGGCAGTGCCTGATGCACTCTGCCCTACGCAGCTGATATCTGGGAATATGTAACCCTGAATGGAACCAGGGATAATGGCAAGGATTATAAGAATGGGGTTTGGAGGAAAGGAGTGCAAGTGAGTCAACAGCCGAGCCTAGTATGGAGTTCCAGGTAGATGCTTGGTCATCTACTGAGAGAGAATTAAAGTTTGATGGGAAGAGAGAATCAGATGACAGAAAAGCCTGAGGATTATAAGCAGAGATATGGCACGGAGGAGGGGGAGGCCTGAATAGATGGCGAGATCGGAGACTGTAAGAAAAGAGAGTTGAAAGAGAATACAACAATGGTCTGTCCAGGGAAGAGGTTTATGTTTATGTTTATTTAGAAATTTGATATACCGCCCTTCATTACAGCAGGGCGGTTTACAATACAGTAGCAAATTGGGGGAGGGGCACAGGCCCGGAAATATAGAAAGGAACTACATCGTTGGGACAGGAAACAGAGAGAATAGGAAGCAATAGATCAAGCGGTTGAGAGTGGGGAGGACAAAACACAAAGAAAAGTGCAAACATAGATAAACCAGGTCAGCTCTGAAGACCCAAAAGTTGTATACAAGAGGCAGCAGTAGTGAGAAGATCCAATATGTGACCAGTGGTATGTCTTGGGAAGAGAACATGCTGAGATAAGGAGAGATCTGACAATTGCAAAAGAAACATCTTGTCCTGGGGACGAGTAGGGGAATTTACATGGACGATGAAGTTGCCAAGTATAAGCAGATCAGGATAGGTAGTGGAGGTTTAAATTAGAGTAGTCAGAAGAGATTCCCAAAGGTGGGGGGATAAAGAGGGGGAAAAATAGACTAGTAGAGCATTAAAAGGATACGGAGAGAGAAACTGGACCAAGAGGGACTCTGGATAGTGTATGGATGAGGAGCTTACTTCAGAAATATTCAAGGACTCCTGGTACATGATTGCTATTCCTCCCTCAGGCCTGGAGGAACGTGAAGTTGCCAGGGCTGAGAAATCACAGGGAAGGCAGTGGTATAAGACAGCTTCCTGCCCATCTTTGAGCCATGTCTCCGATAAGAACAGAAGGTCAAGAGAGTGTTGCAGTAAGAAGTCATGAATTAAAGTAACTTTAGATTGTATAGAATGGCAATTAAGGAGCGCACAGGAGGCAGACAATGGGGGGAAGGGGGGCAATTGAGCACATTAGAGACAGACTGTAGAATACAGGGCACAAGAACCTAGAGTTGTTGATAAGAAGGGTTCCTTATTGAAGGAAGGGGATGATTGCTCCAGAGAACAGGATTTGGTATACCATATACAGAAGATGTAGCAAGTACAGTACCTTAGATGATAGCAGTGTGGAGCAGTAGTGACATGGAACCAGCCCAGTGGCAGAAGTACACCATTGCTCTGGGTAAGTCAAAGAGCTGCTGGAGCTGCCCCAAGGAGTAGAACCTGCTCCTTGGGCGTGCTCCTTAGGCACACGCCTGCGGTACATGCCTTTGTGGCATGGGAAGTCGCTGCTATGGTATTTATCCTGGCAGACAGGATACCTACTGTGTCACATGAGGAGCACATCACTTCAAGGTACCCGGATGTGGAGAGAAACAAATTGAATTCTGCAGGGGAAAACAACAGGTGAACAAATTAGCAGATAAAGCACAATAACACTAGCGTATGATACTGCAGATCGACAGACAGTAAATACAGCACGGGAAGCTGCTACTATGGTATTTATACTGGCAACCAGGACATCTACTGGGTCACATGAGCGCAATAGCATCAGAGTACCCAGATGTGGAGAGAAACCAATTGAATATGGGTCTCTTGAGGAGTGTGTCAGCATCAGGGCCCGGATATGGAGAGAAACCATGAATTTGGGTCATGTGAGGAACGCTTCAGCATCGGGGTACCCGGATGTTGAGAGAAACCAATTGAATTCTGCAGGGGAAAACAACAGGAGAACAAAATAGTAGGTAAAATGCAATAATACTAGCATATGATACTGCAGATAGACAGACAGCATGTAGTGTGATGTCCCACAACCAGGCACTTGTATGTAGGTGTTCTGTTACAGGAGTTTGAGGATTAGCCTACTTGGGAAGGGAAAAAAGACATAGGAGCCTTTTACTAAAGTTTGCTAAACAGTTAGCACAGGTTTCAGCATGCGCAAATCACACACTCAAGCCAATGGTAACTGTTAGCACAGGACCATCACAGGTAATCACCAAATCTGACCTCACCATCACCATCACCAAATCTGACCTCACCATCACCAAATCTGATCTTCAGTTCCGCCTGAGTGATGCAACCAACACACCACTACTGGATACAATCACGATAGCAAACAAAAGCTGCTCCTTCAATCTACTATACAGAGCTCCATCAGCCGACCCAGATGCCCTATCAACAATAACTGACCTGGCAACCAATAACCAGAGCCCACACACATCAAGCTGGGTTCTAGGAGACTTCAATCTACCTTCACTACAAGTCTCCCACGCCTCAGCGTTTCTTGAAGCCCTGCGGGATTTAGGATACAGCCAATTGATCAAGGAACCCACCCATGTAAAAGAAGGCATTTTGGACCTAATATTCGCCCCAGTGACAACCCTCAACTCACCAACTGTCCCAGAGTTGTCCATTGCCTCAGTTCCCTGGTCTGACCACAAACTTATCTTATTCCAAGCACCCCTACCCAGCTGTAGCCAGACGGAAGAAAGAAGAGCAAGCAGCCATCCCAATGCTCCACCACGAAGGTTCCAGACCTTCAACAAAGACCTAATTCTGAGCACAACACTCCCGCTAATCACCTCACCTGCACACGACCCAGAGGAGCTAGTCTCCGAATGGAATAAAACCTTTAGCTCAATCGCCATACGTCCACCACCCGACAAACCCCAAGGGAAGCGACCCACCGCAACCTGGTATTCTGCCGAGCTGAAAACCTCACTCACCGCCTTAAGGAAACTGGAGAGGCGCTGGCGCCATTCACACTCAGCTGAAGATCAAAGTGCATATAACTCACACCTGGCAGCACATCGCGCCGCAGTGAGTGAGAGCATGAGACGATTCCACACTGACACTCTAAAAAGATCATTGAACAAACCTCACAACCTGTTTGCCCTTGTCAAGTGATTGACAAAGGAACCTGCATCAGAGCACACATCCGAAATCCACCCTCAAATATTCACCGACTATCTGCAATCCAAGCTCTGTCAGACCAACAACACCACAAGACCCAGCACCACCCTCGAACCAAGCTATCAATCACCTCTCACCATCTTCTCAACACCACCCAGAAAATGCATCGAGGACACCGTTGCTGCCATCAATACGACCACTGCTCAAACGGACCCGTGCCCTGCATTCTGGATCTAGGATCTACGGACCAACCTCAGTCCCTTTATAACCAGACTCATGGAACAATCATTCTCAACAGGAACATTCCCACCATCCCTCAAGCGCACATCCATAAGACCTCTACTAAAAAACAATAAACTCGACCACCATAAGCCAGAATCATACAGACCGATATCTAGCATACCATTGCTGGCAAAAATAATGGAAAAGGAAGTGCAAATGCAAATACAAGATCACATAGAAACCTCCGCACCACTGGACCCATGCCAACACGGCTTTAGAGAAGCCCGTGGAGTTGAAACACTTCTTACCACACTCTTCAACAACATAATAGCAGGCATCGACAACATTCACCAAGGATTTGTCCTGGTCTTCCTGGACATCGCAGCGGCATTCGACTCCGTGAGCCACGAGCATCTCCTGGTACGCCTCAAGGAGAAGGGAATCACCGACAAAGTGCTTGAATGGTGCAGGTCCTACCTTTCTGATAGATGGCAGCAGGTACGATCCAGTGATACATCATCAGATCCGTTCCACCAAAAGCAAGGTGTCCCGCAGGGATCTTCCCTTTCCGCTCTGATGTTTAATATATACACACAACCTATCTGCAACCTCATCCGGTCCTTCAGTGTCAACTGCCTGATATACGCAGATGACGTGCTGCTCTACACGCCTTTTTCAACAGAGAACCCTGACCTCTCCCCACTAACAAACTGCATTCATGCAGTATCCAATTGGCTGCAAACCCAGAACCTTAGGATACAACACAAGAAAACTGAGGTGCTATTCATTACAAGGAATCGAGACTTCTCCACACCGCCCTTCCTAAAAGTAGAGGGAGCAGACCTCCAGACCAAACCCACCATCCGATACCTTGGCATCACCATAGACCAACGCTTGGATATGAAGGTGCACATAGGAAACATGGTGAAGGCTGTTTACCATAAGATCCGATCCCTCAGACACCTACGATCCCTGCTGGAGCCAGACGATTTCAGAACAATCTATCAGGCACTGGTCATACCACACTTCGATTACGCAAACTCAGTCTTGCATGGTCTCCCTCAGTCCACCCTGCATCCACTGCAACTGGCAATGAATGCCGCAGAAAGATTCCTACATGGAGCGTCTAGGAGAGACCACGTCTCACCCATCCTAAAATACCTCCACTGGCTCCCGATACAAGGTAGACTCACTTACAAAATCTTACTGCGAACCTTCAAGGCTATCAACGGACTCTCATCCTCATCACTAACAGAGATCATCCAGACTACACCCTCCAACAGAGCCAGATGGTCTGTAGCACTCAATACCCTCGTAGTTCCAAGATCAATTACACAATGCACCCAGTCAACAGCGGGCAGGGCTTTCAAATTCTGTGCCCTAGATGCTGGAATAGCCTCCCCCACGACATCCGAACAATACCAGACCTACTCCAGTTTAGAAAGGCCTTGAAGCACCACCTCTTCCTCCAGTATTACCCTGTAAACAACGCAGCTATGACACCAACCTCACAAACCTCGCAAAACACCCATGACTAAGACCAAGGAAGTGAATCCTAACATGTTGTAAATGTAAATAGTTACCCCAGTTATCCAAGTTTTTAACACCTGTTCACTGTAAACACAAAGTACCCCGGGAAATGTGTAATCTTTGTTCATTGTAAACCGCGCTGATGCTGAATAGCGCGGTATAGAAGAGACTGTAAATAAATAAATAAATAAATTTCCGCATAT
The DNA here is from genome assembly GCA_033557465.1 of Ichthyophis bannanicus. Lineage (NCBI taxonomy): Eukaryota > Metazoa > Chordata > Amphibia > Gymnophiona > Ichthyophiidae > Ichthyophis > Ichthyophis bannanicus. Next base: position 420,038,400 of record CM066031.1, on the reverse strand, counting down.
CACTCCTGAATCTATCCCCCTTCACCCTCATCCCATGTCCCCTCGTAGCAGAACTTGCTTTCAATTGAAAGAGGCTCTCTCCCTGAACATTTATGCCACAGAGGTATTTAAACATCTCAATCATATCACCTCTATCCCGCCTTTCCTCTAAGGTGTACATATTAAGATCCTTCAGTCTGTCCTCATATGCTTTATAATGAAGAACACTAATCATTTTAGTAGCCACCCTCTGCACCGACTCCATCCTGTTCACATCCTTTTGAAGGTGCGGTCTCCAGAATTGCACACTATACTCCAAATGAGGTCGCACCAAAAACTTATACAGAGGCACTATCACCTCCTTTTTTCTGCTAGCCATTCCTCTCCATATGCACCCAAGCATCCTTCTAGCTTTTGCCGTTGCCTTTTCTACCTGTTTAGCTACTTTAAGATCATCAGACACAACCACGCCTAGGCCCCGCTCTTCTTTAGTGGACAAAAGTACTTCACCCCCTATACTATATTGCTCCCTTGGATTGCTGCAGCCCAAATGCATGACCTTACATTTTTTAACATTAAATCCCAGCTGCCAAATTCTAGACCATTCTTCAAGTTTAGCTAGATCCCTCCTCATGTTATCTACACCTTCCTAGGTGTCTACTCTATTGCAGATTTTTTGGTATCATCCGCAAAGAGGCAAACCTTACCTGAAAGCCCATCCGCTATATCACTAGCAAAGATGTTAAAAAGAATCGGACCAAGGACAGATCCCTGGGGCACACCATTGATAACATCCTTCTCCTCAGAGTGAGCTCCATTTACTTGTACTCTTTGTCGCCTCCCACCCAACCAATTTCTAACCCAAGCAGTAACTTTAGGGTCCATCCCTAGGGTGCTCAGTTTGTTTGTAAGTCGCCTGTGAGGAACAGTGTCAAAGGCTTTACTGAAATCTAAATACACCACATCTAGGGCTCTCCCTCGGTCCAACTCCCTGGTCACCCAGTCAAAGAACTCAATCAGATTTGTCTGACAAGACCTGCCTATGGTGAATCCATGCTGCCTCGGATCCTGTAATCCACTGGACTCCAGAAACCTCACTATTTTCTCTTTCAGCAGCGTTTCCAATAATTTACTCACCACCGAAGTTAAACTAACCGGCCTGTAGTTTTCAACCACATCCTTACTTCCGCTTTTGTGTAAAGGCACCACATGAGCCTCTCTCCAGTCCTTTGGCACCACTCCCGACTCCAACGAGGCATTGAAAAGGTCAGTCAGTGGAGCTGCTAGAATGTCCCCAAGTTCCCTCAGTATTCTCGGGTGCATCCCATCCGGTCCCATCGCTTTGTCTACTTTAAGTTGAGATAGTTTATCACGAACACAGTCTTTTGAAAATTGTTCAAGATGTCCTTTGCTTCTGTTCCTATTTGTGGGTGTTTTCTGAGGTCCTGCTCCTGGTTCTTCATCTGTGAACACAGAACAAAAATATTTGTTAAGCAATTCCGCATTATCCTTATCAACTTCTACATATTCCTCTCCTGCACCCTTGAGTCTGACAATACCACTTTTGCCCTTCCTCTTCTCACTAATATATCTGAAAAATGTCTTATCCCCCACATTTTATTGCATTGGCTATTTCCTCCTCCTTTTGAATCTTTGCCTTCTTGACTACTTTGCTAGCTTTTCTAAGTTTTTCCAAATACAGATGCCTGTCTTCCTCTCTTTGTGATCTTTTGTATTTAATGAAGGCCTCCCTCTTTTTCTTCACTTTATCAGCTACTTCTTTTGAAAACCATAGCAGTCTCCTTTTCCTTTTACCTTTATTTACCGTTTTAACAAAAAGGTTGGTTGCCCTTAAAATATCCCCTTTCAGTTTTTCCCACAGTTTTTCTACATCCCTCAGCCGTTCCCATCCCACTAACGACTCCCTGAGGTATTGGCCCATCTTCGCAAAGTTAGTCTTCCTAATGTCTAAGATCCTCGCCTTTGAATGGATTCTAACAGCCCTAGTCCTAATACTGAACCACACCATCTGGTGATCACTGGATGCAAAATGATCTCCCACTACAACATCAGAAACACTTTCACAATTGGTAAGCACCAAGTCCAGTATGGCCCCTTCACATGTGGGGTCTGTTACCAATTGCCTGAATAGTTCTCCCTGTAGAGAATCCAGGATCTCCTTACTTCTAGATGATACTGCAGCAGGAATGTGCCAATCAACATCTGGCATATTGAAATCTCCTATCAGTAGCACTTCCCCTTTCCTAGCAATGCTGCGCATGTCTTCAATTAACTCTCTGTCCACCTCCTCCTCTTGTGAGGGAGGTCTGTATATCACACCAATGTAAATAGATTTCTCTTTTCCTCTTTCTAGTTTAACCCACAATGCCGTGCAGCCGTGCTAATATTACCCCATGTTGGGGCTCGGGGCAGCATGTTAACTGACGGGAACATGCTGTCCATGTCCCTGACAGTTAACACAATAGCTTTGCACCTAATATACCATGTTTTTTTGGGCTATTGGTGCGTTAGGTGCAAAACCACAGCACACCTTAGTAAAAGAGCCCCATAATAACACTGTGGGATAGGAGGGGGAGCGGATATCTATGGGACAAAGGATGGGGGAGAGAGAGTTGGGGAGAGAAGAGTGATGTTGAGCACAATGGGAAGGGCAAAGATGGAGAGAGTTTTGTAGGGGGATACTGGTGCACTGGTGCTCACTAGAGGGTAGAACGTGCAGAGAGAGGCGATGGGGAGGAGAAGAAGAAAGAGAAGTGGGACCAGAGAGAGGGGGGTTGGGCTAAGGTTTGGGAAACAGAGAGCGCGGTGGTATGAGGAGGAGGAGAAGAGAGAGAGAAGCATGGGCGAAAGGTGGCAGCCAGAGGTGCTAAGTTGGGACTACCAATTCCCTGTTTTTCCTTTTTTGGAGGCAAGAGGTGCTATGATTGGACTACCAAACTTTTGCCATGGTTCTCCAGTGTGTGCTGGAGAAGGATATGTAATTTTGGGGTCATGAAACTCCAACTGCCATTCATGTGGGACATAGGTGTTAGATTAGGACCCAAAATATCCAGACAAAAAAAGTGAAAAAAAATCCATTTATTTTCAGTATAGTGAATGCAATAATGATAATAAATTTTAGTATCATAGTAACATAGTATATGATGGCAGATAAAGACTAGCATGGTGCATTTAGTCTGCCCAGCAAGGCAGCAAGAGTAGGTGCACTTGCCGCTCCGTGCAGGTCACCCCTCCCATGCCTTTGTTTAGGGATGTACCCACCACTCTGTGTAGGTCATCCCTATTTGTTCAGATATAAGAGATAGTTATGCTTATTTTGATTTTATCCTATTGCTATAAAGCAGAGGTTTCAAACACGCGGCACAAGAGGATTTTGTGCGGCCCGCGACGCATTTTGGGATCATAAAAACTTTCCTCTCGCCATTGTTTAACATTAATGCCATGCATGCAGAGGGTGGAGTGCTCCTCCGACCGCGATTATGGCCCAGCCGATTGAGGAAGGAGTGTTTTCTAGCGAATCGGAGGCATCGGAGAGCCTGGTTTAACGGTGAAACTCACCTATATTTATAAAAGTGCTACCGAGTGCGGCCCGCGGGTTACTTTACAAGTCCTCATTTGGCCTTCAAAACAATTTGAGCTTGAGACCCCTGCTATAAAGGGATCCACTGTGTCTGTCCCATGCCATTTTGAATTCTGTCACTGTATTTGCCCTCACCACTTCCATCGGGAGGACATTCCAAGCATCCACCACCCTTTCAATGAAAAAATATTTCCTGATATTGCCTTTCAGTTTACCCCCTTGCAGCTTCATGTTATGCCCTCTAGTTTTACAGTTTCCCCATCTTTGGAAGAGGTTTGTTTGTCCACTAATACTCTTTAAGTATTTAAAAGTCTGAATCATATCTCCCCTGTCCCTCCTCTCCTCCAGAGTGTACATATTTAGGCCTTCAAGTCTCTTTTCATAAGTCTTCTGATGCAGGCTCCAAATCATTCTGGTCACCTTCCTCTGAACCGCTTCCAGCCTTTTTATATCCTTTGCGAGATACGGTATTCAAAACTGAACACAATATTATAAGTGAGGCCTCACCAGCGAGTTGTACGGTGGCATTAGTGCCTCTTCCTTTCTGCTGGTAATTCCTCTCTGTATGCAACCCAGTATCCTTCTGGCTTTTGCCACTGCTTTGTCACACTGTTTCGTCACCTTGAGATTGTCAGAAACACTCCGAGGTCCTTCTCCTGTTCCGTACACATCAATCTCTCGTCCCCTATCACATACAGTTCCCTTGGATTTCTGCTTCCCAAGTGCATGACACTGCACCTCTTCACATTAAATCTTAACTGCCAAGTATTAGACCATTCTTCCAGCTTTTGTAGATCTTTCCTCGTGTTCCCCACTCCCTCAGGGGAGTCCACTCTGTTGAAAATTTTGGTGTCATCTGCAAAAATACAGATTTTTCCATTCCGCCCTTCGGCAATATCACTCACGAACATATTGAACAGTACCGGTCCCAGGACCAAATCCTGGGGCACATCGCTAATCACCTTCCTTTCATCTGAGTGAGTTCCGTTTACTGTCACCTTCTGTTGTCTGTCAGTCAACCACTTTCTGATCCAGTTCACCACATTGGGACCCATCCCCAAGCTGTTGAGTTTATTGATAAGCCTCCTATGAGGAACAGTATCAAAGGCTTTACTGAAATCTAGGTAGATCACATCCATCACTTGCTCTCGATCTAGTTCTCTGTTCACCTAGTCAAAGAACTCAGATTTGTCTGGCAGGACCATCCTTTGGTAAAACCATGTTGCCTTGGATTATGCAACCTATTGGTTTCAAGGAAGTCCACTATTCGCTCTTTCAGGACTGCCTCCATTACTTTTCCCGCCACCGAGGTAAGGCTTATTGGCTTGTAGTTTGTCACTTCTTCCCTATTACTACTTTTGTGGAAAGGTACCACACCAGCCCTTCTCCAGTCCTATGTAACTTCTCCTGTTTCCAAGGATCTATTAAAAACATCCTTTAAAGGCCCTGCAAGAACCTCTCTGTGCTCTTTCAGTATCCTGGGGTGTATCACATCCGGTCCCATAGACTTGTCCATGTTCAGCTTTGCAAGCTGTTCTAACACATCATCTTTTGTGAATGGTGTGATATCTACTCCATTCCCATTTGTATATTTGTCAATCACAGGTGGTCTTTCTCCAGGATTTTCTCTAGTGAAAACAGAGCAGAAGTATGCATCAATATGGATGTGCCTTCTTTCTCCTTCTTTACATTTTTTAACCTTATTAAAATTGCTCTTAGAATAAGTGTTGGAATTAGAAATACATTTTCTTTTGTTAATTGTTTGGGTAATGTTCAGTTTGCTCACGCTTTTTGTTATAATTTAATTTTTGTCAGTATCCACATATCTGTCACATATTTGTTAATAACTGGAATATGTCAGCTTTGGGAATGTGCATCTCTTGTACCTTTGTAGTTTACACAGTATAGGAGGAATGCATTTCTGTTTCTAATTCTCTGGTGTTACATTGGGGGTTATTTTAGAAGCTTTAGTTGTACTTTGGATGTGCGATAAAATGCATGCGAATGTCCCAAGAAGCATTTTATAAATGGCTTTTAGAGACGTCTCCAGTACAGGGATATCAAAGTAAGCAGGAGATGTGGTGGAGCTGCAATGGACTTAGATGTCCCTGCTCAGTTTCAGAAACATAATGGATGTCTGTGACCACATCCAGGGCCAAATAGCATCAGGAAAGTGCTTGTTTTGGCTGTGAAGCATCCAGAAAGTGTAGAGAAGATGGAGGGTTAATTTATTAATTTATTAATTTATTTACATTCTCTTATATACCGCACTATTCGGCATCAGCGCGGTTTACATGGAACAAAATGCTCAGTACAAATAACATGTATGGGTTTACAGATAACAGGGAACAAAAACTTGGATAACAGGGGTAACTCTATTTACAAAACTTACTACAATGGAACAAAATCAAAGAGGAATGCATAGAAAACACAATCCACGTCATGGGTTTGAGTGTCAACTTGGTGTGTTGTTGGTATGCTATAAGTTTGTCTGGGAATGTGGATGGTATGGGGGTGTCTTGGAGCTCTAGGGGATGCAGTTGGGCTCAATAAGGTACTTGTTGAAGAGGTGGCCTTTGAGGGCTTTCCTAAACTGTGGTAGATTCTTAATAGCCCGGATATCATGGGGTAATGCATTCCAGTACTTGGGACACTGAGACTGAAGGCCCTGTTGGCTGTCGATTTAGTGCAAACAGTAAGTGCCTTCGGTACGGTTAGGGAGTTTATAGCCGTGGATCTTCTTACTCTATTTGGTGATGTGGCATGGATGAGGGAGGTTAAGGATGTGGATGAGAGATTGTGAACAGCTTTAAAAGCGATTATCAAGATCTTGAAAACTATTCTAGCCTGGATGGGTAGCCAATGCAACTGTATTAGCAGAGGCGTCACGTGGTCGCTCCTGGAGGCTCCATGGAGGATTCTTGCTGCCGTGTTCATGGCTAGCTGCAGCGGGATTAGTGTAGACTGGGGCAAGACCTTGTAATATGGCATTGGCATAGTCGAAATGAGGTATGACCAATGCCTGGAAAATTGTCCAAAAGTCAGTTGGTTCAAGCATGGAGCGTAGATGCCTAATTGAGCGGATCTTGTAGTAGACTGATCTGACTATGTTTCCTATGTGAGCCTTTCATATCCAGGCGTTGATCTATGGTGACTCCCAGGTATCGTATTGATGATTTAAAGTGCAGCTCAGCTTCTTTTTACTTTAAGATATTGTGGTGGGGTAAAGTTGGGGTTCCTCGTAATGAAGAGAGTACTTCCGTTTTCTTATGTTTTTATTCTGAGGTTTTGAGAAAGAAGCCAGTCAGATATTGCATTGAAACAACTCGTCAGTGGGGAGAGGTCCAGATGCTCATTAGAGAAAGGTATGTAGAGAAGGACATCGTCTGCGTATAACATGCATTCGACATTGAAGGACCGGATGATGTTACAAATTGGCTGCATGTAATATTGACAAGAGCGCAGAAAGGGAGTATCCTTGTGGGACTCCTTGACTTTGGTGGAAAGGTTCAGAATTTGTCCCTCCAGAACGAACATGTTGCCATCTTTTCGGACAGGTAGGATCTGCACCATTCGAGCGCTCGTCCATTAATGCCTTTGTCAATCAGTCATCTTAATAGAAGCTTGTGATTTACTGAATCAAAGGCTGCAGCGATGTCCAGAAAGATGAGAGCAAAACCCTTACGGATGTCATTAATGCCTGTGATTATCTTGCAGAAGAGAGTGGTAAGGAGGGTTTCCACTCCGTGGAATTCTCTAAAGCCATGTTGGCATGGGTCTAACGGTGCAGCGGAGTCGATATGATCCTGCAATTGTCGTTGAGCTTCCTTTTCAATGATCTTCGCAAGTAGTGGAATGCTGGATATGGGTTCTATAGGATTCCACCTGCTGGGGATCAGCTTGCTGTTTTTTAGCAGAGGTCTAATAGAGGTGTGTTTTAAGGGCTGAAGGGAAGGAGCCGGTTGAGAAGGAGAGGGTCATTATTTTGGACAGTACTGGGCTGAAGTGGCTGCGAAGCTCCTTGATCCAGAAGGCTGGGCATGGATCAGACTGGGCAGTAGTGATATTTAGGGCCGCAATAGTGTCTTCGAGTTCTCTCTTGGCGGGGTAGAAAACATGGTTAGTGTTGTTTGGCAGTCTTGCTCTATTTCGAAGGTTGTAGTAGAGATTTTGTCAGTCTGGCATATTTTTGGATTGGAGATAAGTTGCAAAATCTTGTGGGTGTATCTCAAATGGAGGTCCAGAGGATGGTTCCTTTGATAAGGTCTTAACCAGGTCGAAAAGGTCATGCGGTTTATTAAGTGATCTCTTTAAGGTGTTTGAGTAGTACTGCTTCATCGTGTCGGTGATTGCGTTGCGATGCGCAGCTAGATGACAGTTTGTATGCTGTCTGGTCATGTAAGAATGAGATCGGCACCAGCGTTTTCTCTAGTTTCCGTAATTGGTTAAGTGATGTTTTAAGATCAGCTGAGTACCATGGGCACTCATCCTTTTTGCCTGGGGCCTGTTGGTTGGCATACGTAGGGCAATCGAACTGAGGCAGTTGTTCCAGTGAGAGATTAGGTCATCAAGGTTCTGGGTGGTTTCAGAGAAGAGTTGTTGCGTCTCCGCAAGGATAGATCTCTGTTGTAAGGCTTGAAACATCGAGAGGGCGGTCTTGAGGTGTTGCTTTGTATTTTGTTGATTTTTGTGTAGGCTTTGTACGAAGGAATCTGGATGATCAGTTTGTGATCTGACCAAGGAACAGGAGTTATGGAGGTTATAGGATCCTGGGCTGGGTTAAGAGAGGTTTGCGGGGCGAATACTAGATCCAGGATATTTTCCTTAATATGAGTAGGATCATTAACTAATTGCTTGAAGCCAAAATTTTTGAGGGCATCGAGGAAGGCTGATGCTTGATTATCTTGTAGTGTAGGCAGGTTAAAGTCCCCTAGGATCCAATTTGGGATGCTTGGGTTCTGAGTGTTAGATGCCAGATCGATGATAGCCGAGAGATCATCTGGGGAGGCTGAAGGTGCTCTGTAAAGCAGGATGATTGAGCAGTGTTTATTGGAGATGGTGACGGTCTCCAGATGGTTTGAACTGGTGGAGTCTACAGTTCGATAATGGAGGTCTGACCTTGTTAAGTGACTTACCCAAGATCACAAGAAGCAGCAATGGGATTTGAGCCCTGGCTTCCCTGGTCCTAACCAACTACTCTAACCATTAGGATATTAGACGTCCTCAGTCTTGGATATTATTCTGGGGACATCTATGTAGCTGACCCTATATACATCCTTATCAGGTGCATCTACATTTGTGAAATCATGCCTGAACTTGGATGTGCCTGCTTTATTTTCAGATGTTCTGGCTAGGACGTCCCAGATTGCACTTGGACATCATTTGTAAAATGTGCCTTATTCTGTGTCAGGCTCCATCTGTGGCTCTGTTCAAATCCAGGCTAAAAACTCAGGGCCCGATATTCTAAAGACATTTACATGGTTTACTAACCTGCTTTACTGACATGGTTTGTGCCACTGAACATCCCCAAGTAACGCCATTATATGCCCCGATGCTAACTGCGGCAATAGTTGCTAACCGGGTAGCGACCTGCAAATAAAACTAAGCAAAGCAAAAGCTGGCTTAGTTTTACCCGCAGGAGCTAACTGGGTAGCTTCTGTGGCATCAGAGGCTGTGCAGTGACTCCGGATATTCAATGCCGGGGCTGCATATGACCCCGGCATTGAAAATCCGGGATTAGAGGTTGGAGATGATGGCTATGTACCATAGTGGCGCATAGCCATCCCAATTGAATACACTGGTCAACATTGAAATCATTACTGACTTTAAAAGGCCCTAATCTGTAGTATCTTGGTGAGCTGGACATGAATATAACAGTAAAAAATTTTTATTGGCTCTCGTTTTGAAGATATTGCATGTAGTTCATTTTTGACGTTTCACCGTGTAAATTTATCCAGTAGGACATCAACAACATCCCAGATAAGCCTTGAATGATGTAATATTGCATCACATTGCATAATACCAGCATGCACACATCATCCAGAGTTGATTGCATCATTTTCTGATGCAATGCAATACTACTGCCAGATGGCTGCTGAAGCCATCTGATGTCAGCAGTGTACTATACGCAGTTGGAAAGGAAAGTAATCTGGTATTCTTTTCCGATATTGAAAGCCTCATGAATGCCTTAAAAATCACTCATGACCCACAAGACTGGAGACTATTTATAGACTCTTCGAAACTGAGTCTGAAGGCTGTGCTTTTGAACAATGGAAACCGTCTTCCATCTATTCCAGTAGCGCATGCCGTCTACATGAAAGAGACATACGATAACTTAAAGCATCTGCTGACTTCCATTAACTATAACAAGTACAGCTGGCACCTCTGTGGTGACTTGAAGGTAGTTGCCCTTTTAATGGGACTGCAGCAGGGATATATAAAATACATGTTTCTTATGTGAGTGGGATAGCCAAGCAAGGGATTGGCGCTACTTGCGGAAGGAATGGAATCGCAGACAAAATGTAACAGTTGGAGAGAAGAATATCCAGCACCCAGCTCTGGTTGAGGCTCACAAAATCCTGCTACCACACCTCCACATCAAACTAGGTTTGATGAAAAACTTTGTGAAAGCCATGGACCGCACTTCGCCAGCTTTCCGATGCCTGCATGAAAACTTCCCTCGATTCAGAGAAGCAAAGATTAAAGAGGGAGTTTTTGTGGGTTCTCAGATTCGAGAGCTCTTCAAAGATGACCGGTTCAACAACTTGCTGCAGGGTGATGCAAAGCAAGCATGGAATGCTTTTCGCCTAGTGTCAACAAACTTTCTCGGGAATGTCAGGGCAGAAAACTACTAGGAACTAGTAGAAGACATGTTGATGCAGTATCTGAAACTTGGCTGCAATATGTCTCTAAAGATCCATTTCCTTGATTCCCATCTCGATTTCTTTCTTGACAACTGTGGTATGGTTAGTGATGAACAGGGCGAACCTTTTCACCAGGATATCGCAACGATGGAGCAAAGATACCAGGGAAAATGGTCCACTACAATGCTGGCTGACAACTGCTGGACACACCCCAGAGAAGCTCCCGAACTGCTGTACAAGAGACAGGCGAAAAAAAATTTAAGAAGTAGTCTATGACTTCTTTTTTTACAAGTATTAACCGAAGGGCTATTATATTTACTATTGACATACATTTCGTGATGTAAACATTAATTCTTGTAGATTACAAAAAACCTAGAGCCAACTTTGCAATTTCACTGTCATATTCGTGTTCAGCATATAAAAATTGATAAGAAATGACTATTTTTATTTCAGTAACATGACTTTTGTAAAAATTTGTTGACCAGTGATATCGGACCCTCATTGAGACTGCTTTTGGATCCTGATCCCCTTAGTCTCCTATTCATTTCCTCTGTGCTTTGTTATCATTCCCCTAGATATGTCCTAGTCCCCAGTTGTTGTGTTGACTAGATTGTAAGGGCCTGATATTGAATGAAGCAGCGATGCAGTCCCTACCTGGACAAAGATACCCATGCAGGAAAAGAGCACAAATCGTGTGTTAGGCGGTGGCCACATGGGCAAGCACTGAAAATGCGAGCATAATAAAGCATGGTAGCAGCCATTTAATGTGCCATAGGCGGGCAAGCACTGCTCTAAATGCTTTGGTTTGCCATGCTGCCACTGCCCAGAAATCACATTCACATATAAATTCAACTTTAAAATATATTTTCTTTATTAATCAAGAAGCAATGAAGATCCACAGCTACCATCAATGCTACTGTGTCATCCTTTTACTGGCATAGCATGCTGACGAAAGACTTTTTTTTAAACTGTATAAATGTTTTTATTGAAAAGCATCCAGTAAACTAATGTGAACATTAACTCTTGTGCAATTGAATCATTTCAGTTATTTAACATTAACTAACCCCCTCCCCCCAACCTCGTACTATCCACCCTCTCCACTTCCCCCCAACCCCCATACCCCTCGCTCCCCCCTACCTCCACTCTCTGACTGCACCACTCCCACACCACCTTCCATTGGCACTCTATCTGTGTCACTCTTCCCCACTGACATGCCATCAGCCTATGCATGCTAAACAACACACTAAGCCTCCAAGCATATCCCTCCCTTCTCCTTCGCATAGCCCCATTCCAATACCAGGCGATCTTGTACTGGGCCGCAACCACAAAATGTCGCCACAGTCCACTCTGGTCTCACGGGTAGCTGGGCTCTTGCTTATGTAAAAGGTATACTGCCGGGTCCCATGTGAGGGCCCTCTCCAGCATCCTGATCGTCCTTTCCCAGTACTACTGCACCACCGGGCAAATCCAGAACATGTGAAAATAGTCTCCCACAGCCCCACACTTCCACCAACAAAGTGCGGAGCGTGTGGGCCCGCCTGCTGCAGGAGCACTGGTGTGAGATACCACTAGTATAGAACCTTTTAGGCATTTTCCACCAGAATTGCTGACACCGGCAATTTGCCTATCGTTTGGAAGACCCTCTACCACTCCTCCTAGTCCCAATCTTCCCCCAGGTCCTACTCCCACTTAATCATATACCCCTCCTTTTCCCGCCCTGCTACCTTAAGGCCCTGATATAGTTTGGACAGAGTCCCCTTCTTGCCCAGAAGTCTTGAAGCCAGTACGGTCTTGGCCTTAGTCCTTCTGTACCCTCTTTTGTGTCAAAAAGTGTCTGATTTGCAAATAGCTGTAGAACCCACGCCCATCAAGAGAATACAGATCATGTAGGTCCTCGAATGGTAAAAGGTCTCCCTCCTAGAACAGCTGAGCCACCCCCTCGAGTCCTTTCCATTCCCACCCTGCTAAGAGCTGTTCTGAGGGCCTCATCCCCGCTCAAAAGCAATACTGCAATAACCATAAGTGTGAGTATGTCTTCCCTGCCATAAGTATCTTAAGGTGCCTTGCCCAAATGCCCAGCATGTGTTGCACTAATGGGTGGTTCACCCCCTCCCACCCCATGCTCCCCAGATTCCCTCTCCCGGCCCAAGCTTCCTCAGCTTGTGCCATTCCATATACATCCACTGCTTCTCCCATTCTCACAGCCATGCGTACACCCCCCTGAGTTGGGCTGCAGCATAGTAACCCCCAAAGTCCGAGAGCCCTATCCCTCCTGTGCCATTGCAGCACACTCCTCACCACTCTCAAGGGTCTGCCTAGCCATATAAATTGCTCATTTCATCCAAATCCCCCTCAGTACCGTTTCCGCACTAAAGCTGGCAAGGATTGAAACAAGTATAGAAATTTCAGTAGCGCCATCATTTTGATCGCAACTATCTGGCCCGTCCATGTGAGATTCAGTTATCCCCAATGTCCAAGCTGCTCCTCTAGCTCTTGCAACAGCCACAGATAATTGAGTTGGTAGAGCTGGCCCACATCCGTCCCAATGTATACCCATACATACCTCACCCCTCCTTTCGCCCATTGAAAAGGGAAATGCTGCCTCAGCCGCTCCTCCTGCGAGGTGCTGACCAGTAAGATTAAGAATCTGAGACTTCCACTTATTGAGGCTAAAACCCGACAGGCAACCATACTCACCTAACTCCCATACAATTAAAGGCAGAGATATCAATAGCCGCATGACAGCGAAAATGATGCCATCCCCATAAAGAGCAATATGTGTTTCTTCGTTTCCCTCCTCAGTCCTCCATATATGCAGGTTCTGCCTAACCTGTTGTGCCAAGGGCTCAACTGTCAATGCGAACAGCAGTGGGGAGAGTGCCTGGTCCCCCTCCCCAGGGTGAGGAACTCCAAATAGCATCACTTAACTTTCATGCATGCCTGAGGGATGCGATAAAGGACACGTATCCATCTCATAAAGCCCTCACCAAAACCCATCCACTCTAACACCTTAAATATAAAGCCCCATGCTACTTTTCGGCATCAATCATCAAGAGCAATGCCTCCTCCCTTCCCCATCTAGCTCCCCAAATCAGATTGAGCACCCTCCAGATGTTATCAGCCGCCTGTTTTCCTGGAATGAAGCCGGCCTGATGAAGATTTATCAACCGGGTTATGACCCTGTTCAAGTACATCGCCAAAATGTTTGCCAGAATCTTCACATCCAGACTGAGTAGGGATATGGGCCTGTAGGATGCACAATGCTACAAATTCTTGCTCTCTTTAGGAATCAAAGACACCCATGCCAGCCCATGGAATCCGCTAATGGCTCCCCTTCCAAGACTGCATTGAAAACGCTCGCTAGATGTTCTAATAACTCACTCTCAAAGCTCCTATAAAACTGGTCTGTAGAGCCATCTAACCCTAGGGCCTTCTCCACCTTCTGGCTCACCTCCTCCAATGAGATGGTCCCGTCCAGCCCACATGCTTCTTCTGCCTCCAAAACTGGCAGCTCAACTGAGGCCATATAACTATCCACATCCGCTTCTGGGGGTCCCAGCTGACCCTCGTTATACTGCTGAAATGCCCCATACAAATCTCCCTCCTCCAAGAGTAGATGACCCTGCGTATTTCTCAACCCCCCTATCTGCGATCGCACCTTCTGCTTGCGAAGTCGGTGGGCCAGAAGCCTTCCCACCTTTCTAGTAAATTCAGATTTGGACTGCCGGACCTGCTGTAGGGATTTGTCTATCTCCCTCACAAAAAAATATATTCAACTGTGCTCTAGCCACGTCTAGCCTCCACCACAACCATCCTGACAGCCTGCACTACCACTCCTCTTCCCGCTACTGGGCCTCAGCTCTGAGGTCAGATTCCTGCGCTGCCTTTTCCCTCTTCAGCTGTGCACCCTATTTCACCAGGACCCTCCAGACTATAGCTTTAAATCCATCCTAAACCTCAGCCCTACCCATTTTGCCCCTCAAATTTTCTGCAAAGTAGAACTGAATCACCTGCTGCACCACCTGCCCATCTGCCAGTAAAGAGTTATTAAGCTTCCAGAAGTACTGACCACGGTCCTCCCGGTCCCCCACTAAGACCACCATAACCAGAGCATGGTCTAACCATGTTATTGAGTCTATGTCTGCTGCCCAGATCCGGGGACCAAACTCCCGCCCCACCCACCCCATATCGATCCAGGATTGGGTCCCACGCACTACTGAATAGAATCCCCATCCCGTTCTATTTCTGCAGCCTGTTTGAGGCAAACATCTGTGTCCCATCATTCTTGCAAGATATCATGTGCCAGCAGCAGGTGCATCTCCTGTCTAAAGTATACAGAGGCTGCTTGGCGCTGCATTTCTTGGTAAGGATTCTGCCGCTTCAATGGTGAAGTAAGGCCTTTGACATTGAGAGTGACAGTCTTCAAATCCCCCTTCATCCTATCCCTTCCTTCTCTCCCCCAAACTGAATTCTTTCCCTACTCCCCACTTACCCCAGCCCCCTACTCCCTTCCTGCCCCTGTCTGCCCTCCCCTCCCCATCCCACCCCCATCCTGTCCACCTCCCTCCCTGGGCATCTTTTAGGGTTCACTAGACCTCTCCCACCCAGCCAGCCAATTTCTCTCCCCCTGCCGTTACTCACCTCCCTCCTTCACATCTCATCCCCTCTACCCTATCCCCTAGTTCCCAACCTCCAGCGCCACTGACCATGCTACCCCTCATCCTCTGCCCTCACTTCCACCCCCCAGGATAAAAAGCTATTAATGATAACAGTTAACAAAGAGTATCTCTCTCCCTAAATAGCCCCAACCAAAATAACAGTCCCAAAAGTCAAATGGGGTTTGTGTGGACTGCCAGTGCCCCCCCCCCCCCCTTCTTCTGCAGATTGATGTTGCAGGTGCTTTTGGACAGATGTGACCCACTATCACCTGGGCTGCTCTTTGCGCTGTTCTCCATTGTTCTGATTCTCCATGGTCAAGCCAGTCAGTCCCGCCTCAGTCAGGATCTTCACTTCCTCTCCCTGGATCTGCACTCAATGTCTCTGTCCTTTCAGCATGAAGTTTAGGCCAAAAGGAAAGGCGCAGTTATAATGCACCCTTCCACCCAGGGTTTCTGTAGCACATCCCGCATATCTCTCCGCTGGCGGAAGGTGGCTTGTGCCAGATCTGCAAACACCTTGACCTGGTAAACCTCCCACTGGAGGGATCCCAGCTCTTGAAACATATAGGCCATTCACTCCTTCACACCATAGTCATGGTAGCAGACAATAATGTCCCATAGCCTATTGGGCCCCACCAGGTCCAGCATGCGGTGCATCTGGTTGATGTGCAAGACTATACTTGACCAGTCCACATTAGTAGCTTGAAAAACTGCCTTTGTACTGTAAGTTGCACCGCTATCTGCTCACAGACCAGAAACTGCCTCCTCCGGAATATCCCAGAAGCATAGGTTGTTGCAGCGCGATTGATTCTCTAAGTCCTCCAGCTTATCTTGTATCTCTTCGCACTGATGAGCTAAATCCACTATATGCTGGTTAAGACTGGTTCTGACCTCTGCCTGCTCCTTCATCTGGCTCTTAGTCAACTCCACCTGGCCCCCAAGCTCGTTCATGTCCCGATGCAACTCTGCTAGCCCGGTTTTCAGGTCCTCCTGGACCATGCTCATGTCTGACCGCTTAGAGTGAAGGTCTAATTTTATTCCACGAAACCACTCCCGGACCTTCTCCTGAACACCTGTAGTCAGCATTTGTGGGTCTCCTCTCACCTCTCCTGTTGTCTGGGATTGCAAACCATCCATGTCTGCCTGCTTTGTGGGATCAAAATTGCAACCCCCTCTGTACGTGGTTTTCTTTTTCGCCACCATCTTCCTGAACTGTGGGACTATTGAATAGCTGTGATTTCCAGCCACTAAGGACACTGTGGTGGGGGTGAGCTGCTTGCTTATACGCTGGACTCCACGGAGCTCATGCTGTGGTGGGGTGAGCTGCTTGCTTATACGCTGGACTCCTCGGAGCTCATGCTGTGGTGGGGGTGAGCTGCTTGCTTATACGCTGGACTCCACGGAGCTCATGCTGTGGTGGGGGTGAGCTGCTTGCTTATACGCTGGACTCCTCGGAGCTCATGCTGTGGTGGGGGTGAGCTGCTTGCTTATACGCTGGACTCCTCGGAGCTCATGCTGTGGTGGGGGTGAGCTGCTTGCTTATACGCTGGACTCCACGGAGCTCATGCTGTGGTGGGGGTGAGCTGCTTGCTTATACGCTGGACTCCACGGAGCTCATGCTGTGGTGGGGGTGAGCTGCTTGCTTATATGCTGGACTCCTCGGAGCTCATGCTGTGGTGGGGGTGAGCTGCTTGCTTATACGCTGGACTCCACGGAGCTCATGCTGTGGTGGCCATTGCAGCACATGATATCAGCGCGTCAATGAAAGACATTTAATAAAAACAAATGAATCGCTGCATTCCCATCTAGCTTGAGTTATTCACTTATCATATATATATATATATATATGTTTATCTAACTAGAAACCTGATAAAACCACACACAGTTTTTTAAGACACACAATAGTTACTTTTAGTGTGAGTCCTTTTAACAGGTGTCAAATCATAAGAATTCAGGCATCCATAGCAATTTTTCTCTTTCTTTATGGTAGCATGCATACAATGCATACATACAATACAATTTCAACATCTTGGGCATATTCTGATCTATACTGTAAATACAACTTATATTTTGTTCTTTAATCATTGTGTTCCTTTTTGTGATTCAGGGCTCTGCTTTCTGCATGCCAGTACCTCAATTCATGGAGTCTCCTTTTTTGAGACTGACAAAAAAGGACTTAGCAAAGATCTAGGTTCCTATCACAATATAAACCATACATTTTTATTTTACCCATCCATCTTTCCCACCGTCCCCAATTACTCTCCCTCCACACATACACACACACACCTTTTCATCATGTGACTCTCACATTTGTGATTAACTTATATATTCTGATATTGTCATCGTTTGCTCATAATGTCCTGGTGTGAGGAAGAAGGTTTGAACCTTTGAAAGCTAATCATAAAATGTATTATGTTATTCTAATTAAAAAAGGTATCACCTTATATTCTTTTTTTTTATTTTTAGTTATCATATATTTATTGTGTATGCTTCCTTTCAGCCTTCCTCACCTACCACCTACAAGATTTCAACGTTCCTGCTTGGATTGGTTTGAATGACATAAATAGCGAGTATAGGTTTTTATGGACAGATGGAAGTGGAGTCTACTTTACGAAGTGGGCCAAGGGCTACCCAGCAGGAGGCAGCTACGACTACGGAGGCTCAGTAAGAAATGTCTTGCTTATATATCACTCTCCTTGTTCCTTGTTAACTTTACTGAAATCTGGGCATTTCTAACCCTGATAGCCAAACTAACCCATTTCATATTTCTGTCCACCTCCAAGCAAACATCAGTCTCATTCATTCCCCAGTACAGAAAGATAATAAACATTTTGTCTGTAAAATAAATTAAAACAAAGAAACTCCCGAAGGATGTTACAAAGAAACGATCTCCCAATTCTCTTTCACATTTTCCACACAGTTCAAAAACAGAACTGGGGATTTTTTCCTATTACACCTAGGTGTGTTAATTTATATCTACATGATTACTAGATTAGAAACACAAGATTTATTTCTGTGGATTGTTGTCCACTGTAAGAGAAAAAAGGTGATGATGCCTCTGTACAGGTCACTGATGATAGCTCACCTAGATTGGCCCAGGATATTGTGTTCAGCTCTGAAGGTTCTGTTAAGCTTTGCACAGTAGTTCACTTTTGGTTTAGCACAGATATTTTTCTGTGGTATGAATGATTACTCATCATTTAGCAAACTGCTTACAGAATTAATTCCAAGGAAGTAAGCTGTGCTCAGTTTAAGCACAGTAGCCTACTTCCAAATTAGCACTGATTCTTTACTTTTGCTCCAGAGATAAACTAAAGTTTTAATTTCCTGCTGACTTCAAAGGAAATCAATGGGAAATTAAAAAAATCAGCCAGCAAAGATTTGAGTTCCTCTAAATTGGGGAATGCTGGAAATGGGATTCTTAGTTTGGAGTCCCACAAATCCAATATCCTCTGGCCCAGAGCTCCCACATCCCAGGAGTCCTTGCCCTATTTTAAAATGTTCAGCCAATGTCAGTGACTTCAGAGTAACTCCCATCATTTTAAAAATGATTCCAGTTTGACTGTAGTCAACAATATGGTGGCAGGCAGGAATAGATTCAGAAGGAGAAGTAGGATGCTATCTCCAGGAACAAGCAGGAATGTATTCTTCACATATGGGTATTGTTGGTACCGACGGAACCTGTGCGGGAATGCTCCCCAGCGTCCAGTAGGAACACTTCTGGGAGCATCTCTCAGCACATGCGCGCTGCCTTCCCGCCTTTCCAACTGTCCCTCTTCAGTTCTTCATTTTCCGTGGAGCCGACAGCACACATACCCTGTCACCGCAGAAAATGTCTTCTTTAAACTTGTTTTTTTGTGGTCACGCCTGCTTCCGCACGACACCTACTGGTACCACCGGTTCTTTCTTTCTTCTTTAAAAAAAATATATATATATATATACATATATTTTTGAGCTGTTTCTCTTCAAAAACTTTTTCTTTTGGTGCTAGGCACCATTTTGGGCATTAGGCCCCATTTTTCCCAAAAGATGGAAAAAACAGCTAGTGGTTTTAAAAAATGTACTAAATGTGGCGGTACCATCTCCGTCACCGAAACCCATGACGGGTGTCTAAAATGTTTAGGCCCTGACCATTCTCCATCTGAGTGTTCCTCCTGTATGGGGATGACTAAAAGAGGAAGACAGAACCGAGCTGCAAAGCTTGGTATCCTCTTTTCTTCGGATACCAGGTCCATTGCATCGACGACTTCAAGAGCCTCGTCTTCCTCCCATGGATCTCAGGTAACTAAACATAACAGCCGGTCCTCAAAGGGTAGCTCTCCTTCAAAGCATCGCGAGGCCATTGGCATTGCCCTTGAGGAAACTACACCGGCAAAACAGCCCCGGCGGGAGGCTTCGGGCTCCAAAGCATCAACGGGTTTCTAGGATGTTCTCGAGGCTTCGACCTCGGCAGAACTACTGGTGCCATGCTCAGAGGTTCCGGCTGCTTTTACTGGTACCGATACCAGGCATTGGCAGCGTCGATAGACCAGAGATTCCTCGCTATTGAACACAGTCTTGCAGCTCTCCTTACAGCTGCGGTACCGTTGACACCAGTGGTTCAATGGGCACTGGTACCAACACCACTACCGATGCCGGTACCAGCACTGGTACAGATACCGGTACCAGCACCAACGGTACCGGCCCTGGTGGGAATCCTTTCCATGCAGACTTTTACTGGCATCGACAGATTGATACCGGACCAATTCGGTACCGACTTCGATCGATACTGAGACCGTACTTTGCATGAACATCGGGATCAGAGATACTTTGAATCCTTTGATTCTGATGACTCTGATAATTCTGCCTGTACCACAGCGTTTCTCCCGGAAGACTCCTCTTCTCCCCAACGCAGAATGTCTCCTCTGGAAGACATGTCTTTTCAGGATTTTATTTGTGATGTGGCCCGAGGCCTTTCAATCACGGTAGCTCCTGAAAAAGAACCTAGAGCAAAGGAATTGGAAATTCTCCAATACCCTAAGTCTCCCAAGGAAGCAGCCACTCTGCCCATTCATGAAATTCTTCATGATTTGATGCTCAGAATGTGGGAGACACCTTTGACCACATCTCCTCATTCTAGGAGACTCAATACCATGTATCGAGTTCCACCATGTCCTGGTTTTCAAAAGACTCAGCTGCCACACCATTCAATGGTAGTGGAGTCAACCGTGCATAGGATGAAAAGTGCAAAGAGACATGCATCCAATCCTCCAGGTCGTGAATGCAGGACTCTTGATGCTTTCAGCTAGGATCAGCTCATATATTTTATATATGGGAATGTTCCTCAAAGAGGTCACAGGAGATTTGGAGCTTATGAGCCCCCTTCTCCCTGAGGACAAATGACAGGACTTTTTCACTCTGGTCAAGATGTCTCCAAGTTTGTAAACCGTGCAGCCTTTGACTGCTTTGAATGCACCAGCAGAACCTCTGCTATTGCCATTGGTGCACGTCGAATTGCCTGGCTTCAGGCATCAGACTTGGAGATTTGGGTACAGGATAAATTGGGAAACATCCCTTGCACAGGAGAAAACCTCTTTGGCAAGAATTGGCAGGAGAAGGCTAATGAGATAGATACTGACAATCTCACTTTAGACAGATTGTCAAAATCTAAAGCCACCCCAGACAAAAAGAAACCCTATATAAAACCCTTTTTCAGCAAAAAGAGGAAGTTTTATCCATCCTATACCCAGCAAGGGAAAGCTCAGGGTCAAGTTGCCCAGAAGGGTCAACAACAACAATCCAGACAAAAGAAGCCAAAAGGCCTTAGAGCTCAACCAGCTCCATAGGCCCAGCCCCCTCAAGGGCTTTGACTCCTTCATAGAGAACTTAGCCTTCCTGCCTCTGAAGGGGCCAGAACTCCTAAACATTCCAGGCAGGCTGTGTCATTTTCCCACAGATGGCACCAAATAACAGCAGAAAACTGGACTCTGTCCATTATCGGAGAGGGGTACAAGCTTCATTTTCACAGTATGCCCCCTCCTACAATCGTAAGACAGTTCAATTATTTATTTATTTATCTATTTATTTTATATACCGCGCTCTTCAATATCAGTGCGGTTTACATGGAACATCGGGATGTTTTACGGTGGGGGATTACACCATAATTACAAATAAGAGGTAGCTCAACTTGGATAACAATATTGACTATTTACATTTGTATGGATAACAGAAAAGTATTTACACATGTATACATCACTTTGAGGGTAGTTACATATGGTCGTGTAGCTTTGTTGTGAGTGGGGGAGTTGGTGTACCTTCCTCCGGGTAGCATTTGAGAAAGAGATAGTGCTTCAAAGCCCTCCTGAATTTGGTCCGCTCCGGGATTGTTTGTATACTGGGTGGTAGAGCGTTCCAGCATCTGGGTGCACAGAGGCTGAAAGCCCTGTTTAGAGTTGTTTGTGTACAATGGGTCATTGTTTTGGGGATTACTAAGGTGTTTATTGCACTAGGACGTCTGGCTCTATTTGGGGGGGTAATGTGCGTGAGGCCAGTGAGTGATGAGGGGGCAAGCCCATTCATGGTTTTGAATATTAGTAGCAAGATCTTGAAGGCGATCCTACCGTGGATTGAGAGCCAGTGGAGACTTTTGAGGATGGGTGTTATATGGTCTCGCCTTGAGGCCCCACCTAGAACTCTGGCTGCAGCATTCATGGTGAGTTGGAGCGTGTTTAGGGTGGATTGTGGAAGCCCTTGAAGGATCGCGTTGGCGTAGTCGAGGTGAGGAATGGTTAGTGCCTGAAAGATTGTTCTGAAGTCATCCGGTTGTAGTAGGGGGCGTAGATGTTTGAGTGTCTTGATCTTATGGTACGTTGATTTTACCATGTTGCCAATGTGTGTCTTCATATCCAGTCTTTGGTCCAGTGTAACACCCAGGTAGCGGATTGAGGGTTTAGTTTGCAGCTCTATCTCTCCGATTTTTAGGCAGGCTGGTGGGGAGAAATTGGGGTTTCTGGAAATGAACAGCACTTCAGTCTTTTTGTGTTGTATTCGGAGATTCTGGTTTTGGAGCCATTTTTCCACTGTGCTAAAACAGCTGGTTAGAGATGTGAGGTCAATCTGGTCGATCTTGAATGGCATGTAAAGTAGAACGTCGTCAGCATAAATCATGCATTTGACGTTGAATGAGCGTATGAGGTCGCAAATAGGCTGCATATAGATGTTGAACATTAAGGCTGATAGGGAGGAATGCCTTGTTTCTGGTGGAACGGTTTGGAGGTGGAGGACTCTGCACGTGTTGCCATCTATTGGATAGGTATGACTCACACCAAGTTAGTGCTAGGTCGCAGATGCCCTTCTCTTTGAGTCGTTTCAGGAGGGTTCGTGGCATACAGAGTCAAACGCTGCAGCTATATCTAGGAATATAAGGGCAAACCCACAATGGATGTTATCTATTGCGTTGAGTATATTGTTGAAGAGGGTGGTAAGTAGCGTCTCCACACCATGGGATTCTCTGAATCCGTGTTGACAGTGGTCTAGCGGTGAAGTATTGTTGATATGTTGTTGTATCTGGCATAGGACTTCTTTCTCGATTATCTTTGCCAGTAGTGGAATGCTGGCAATTGGTCTATATGATTCCACTTTCTGGGGATCCAGCTTACGGTTCTTTAGCAGGGGTCTGATGGATGTGTGTTTGAGATTTAGGGGGAATGAGCCTGACGTGAAAGATGAGTCAATGAGTCTAGCTATGAATGGGCTAAATTCTGACCGTAGTTCCTTTATCCAGAAGACAGGACAGGGGTCGGTCTGAGAGGTAGTGGTGTTGATTTTAGAGATGGTGTCAGTGATTTGCTTATTGGATGGGGTGGTGAATATTGCTAGTGTCGTTGTGTTTGATGGTTCTATGATGGAGGAGGGTGGGTCAGTCTTGACGGTTTGGCATAATTTTGATTGAAGGAAGTCAGCGTAGTCTTGGGCGTGGATTTCAGGTTTTTGCTCCGGCCCTGGTTCTTTCATTAGGTTCCTGATGAGGTTGAATAGGTCATGTGGTTTTCGTAGTGATCGCATTAGTGTGTCTGTGTGTGCTTGCCTCATTTTCTCAGTTATCGTCTTGCGGTGCATTGCCAACTGGAGGTTATAGGCTTCCTGATTTTCTGTGGATCGTGATCGCCTCCATCGCCTTTCGAATTTCTAAGTTTGCGGAGAGACGTCTGCAGTTTGTTGGAGTACCAGGGTGCGGGAGCTTTTTTCCTTGGGGCTTTGTTGTGTACTGTGTGTAGTGCAATGGCACTAAGGCTGTCATTCCAACTGGAGACTAGTTTATCAGGACTGGTTGTTGTGCTAAGGAGTGGTTGTGTGTGGTTCAAGATGGATTCCTTATTGAAAGGTTGGAACCTTCGTGGGGGTAGGCTCGTGGGGTTTGTCTTATTTCCGGGGGGCTTCCTGGGCCGATTATCCATGGGGATGTGAAAATAATTAGTTTATGATCGGACCATGGTACTGCAGTGTAGGTTGGTAGTGTGAAGTGGGCGGTATCATGGCTGGTTAGTGGGGCGAAGATCAAGTCCAGCATGTTTCCCTTAGTGTGAGTTGGTTCATCGATTAGCTACAGATAACTTAGATCCTTAAGTGCATCTTAAGTGCATCTTAAGTGCATCTGAGAGGGAGGAGTGGTCTAGTGGTTAGGACAAGGTACTTCAGGCCGGAGGGCCGGGGGTTCAAGTCCCACCTGGGGACAGCAATCTCAGGCCGGAGGGACTGGGATTTCTAGTCCTGTAGGCACTCCTTGTGGTCTTGGGCAAGCCACTTAACCCTCCATTGCCCATGTTCCCTGTAAGTATTAGTGTATGTGTCTCATATCCCTTCGTGTTAAATGTATCCCCCAATTGACCGCTTTGACCCGGTGAAAAGCGGGATATAAATACAGCTAAATAAATAAATAAATAAAAATCATGAAATGCTGATGCTTGGGAGTCTTGTAGGGATGGGAGATTGAAATCTCCTAGTATTCGGTTTGGGGTGCGCAGGTTTGGGGGATTGCAGGCTAGCTCGATTATTGTGGCTAGGTCGTAAGGGGATGATGTCGGGGCTCTGTATAGTAGATTGATGGAGCATTGATCATTTGCTATGACTACTATGTCAAGGTTGGTTGTGTTGGTACAGTTGGATAGATGGAACTTGAGGTCAGTTTTTGTGAGTATGAGAACTCCTCCGCCCCTTTTGTTGATTCTATGGCAACAGTGTATTGTAAAGTTGGGGGGTAGAAGGTGGTTGATGAGGACCATGTCATCGTTCAACAGCCATGTCTCTGTGATGAGAAGCATGTCTAGATCGTAGAGGGCTAGAAGGTCAGTGATAACAGGCCATTTCTTGCGGACTGAACGCGCGTTTATGAGGGTGGCTTTTAAGTCTTGAGGAGGTAAGCTGTCCTTTTTTACCCTTGTGGTGTGTTGAATTGCAATGTGTAGAAGGTGCTGGTAGGATGGTTCCCAAACCTCTACAGGCAATCTACTGGATCAAGAGGCCTCAACACTCCTTGCTCAAGGAGCAATAGAGGAAGTGCCCATTCTTTAGCAGGGTGCAGGGTTCTACTCCCCCTATTTTCTTATTCCAAAGAAAACAGGACACAAACCCATTCTAGACCTCAGAGAATTGAACAAATATCTGTTCTGAGAAAAGTTCAAAATGATTTCTCTGGGAACTCTTCTTCCATACCTTCAAAGTCAGGATTGGCTTTGTTCTCTAGATCTAAAGGATGCTTATACTCACATTCTGATCCATCCAGATCACAGGAAATTCTTACGATTCCTTTTCAAGGGAAAACATTTCCAATACAGGGTTCTTCCCTTTGGTCTGGCTTCGGCACCAAGAGTATTCACGAAATGCATGGCAGTAGTAGCTGCATTTCTGCAAACCCTGGGGATATTCGTCTTCCCTTACTTGGACGACTGGCTCATTCGAGCCCCCACGGTTCCAGAAGCCAGATCTGCACTGTCTTGCACAATGTGAATCCTTCAATACTTGGGATTGGTCATAAACCTCCCAAAATCCCAACTTGCTCCGTCTCAGTCCCTAGAGTTCATAGGAGCCTGTCTAGATACCAGACAGTCAAGGGCTTTTCTCCAACAACCCGTATAATGCAGCTAGCTTCTCAAGCAGCGGTGAAGTCCTCCCTAACTGCTCGAGAACTACTACAACTATTGGGACATATGGCATCCATGGTTCATGAGGTTCATGTGCTTCATTTGCGAGCAGCCCAGTAGACCCTATCCACACAGTGGACACAGGCCACAGGACGTCTGTCGGACAAGATATCAAACTCACAACGACTGATCTTGTCCCTACAATGGTGGCAATCACTGGAAAATCTTCTAGTGGGGTCTCCTTTCCAGCAACCCCTATTCCAGGCCACCCTAACAACAGATGCATCACAGGTGGGATGGGGAGCACAACTGCATCATCTCTCTACCCAGGGTACCTGGACTCCACAGGAGGCTTGTCTTCACATAAACCTCCTGGAACTCAGAGCAATCTATCTAGCTCTTCGAGTATTCCATGCCCAGCTCAGCTACAAGACAGTCCTAGTCCAAACGGACAATCAAGTAGCTAGGTTCTACGTGAACAAGCAGGGCAGAACAGGCTCTCTGTCGTTATGCAATGAAGCTTTACGACTATGGGCCCTCACCAGAGAGCATCAAATTCACCTTCTCGTGGTATATCTTCCAGGCATTCAAAACCTTTGGGCAAACAAACTCAGCCGAGTACTGCTGCCTCACGAATGGTCTCTCCACCTAGACGAGGTGGCCAAGATATTTCAGATCTGGGGAATCCCAGACATAGACCTATTTGCAAGTCCACTGAATGCCAAACTTCCCCGGTTCTGTTCCAGGATTCCGGCTTAAAATTGCCAGGCAAGGGATGCCTTCCTTCTTCACTAGGGTCATGACTTCCTCTATGCCTTCCCACCTATTCCCCTCATCCCCAAAACACTCTTCAAGCTTCAGAGAGACAGAGGTCATATGATCCTCATAGCGCCACTGTGGCCACGCCAAACGTGGTATCCCCTGCTTCTACATCTCTCTCAAGCTGCACCTCTGGAGTTAGGCTATGTTCCAGATCTCCCCTCCCAAGAGAACGGGATGCTATGGCACCTGAATCCCCAGTCCCTGCATCTCAGGGCCTGGTTGCTGAAAGCTTAACCTTTCCCAACAGGTAAAGGATATCCTTCAGGCTTCCAGAAAATCTTCCACAAGTCGCTCTTACGCCTTCAAGTGGAAACGTTTTACTATATGGTGTTCACAGAAGGGGTTAAACCCCCTTATGATACCTTTGGAATCGATACTAGAGTATCTACTTCATCTATCAAATTCTGGTCTAAAGACCAAGTCAGTAAAAGTCCATCTTAGGCAATTGCAGCTTCCTATAAGCCTCTAAATGGACAATCAATTTCCTCTCATCAACTCATAACAAGATTTATGAGAGGTCTTCTATTAACAAAGCCTCCCATTAGGCCACCACCGGTGGCATGGGATTTAAGCCTAGTTCTCAGGCAGCTCATGAAACCGCCTTTTGAACGTTTAGCCACTACAACCCTAAAGCTTTTGTCCTGGAAGGTCATCTTCCTAATTGCAATCACCTCTGCACGTCGCATTAGTGATTTGCAAGCATTAGTGGCTGATCCTCCTTATACTAGGTTTCACCATGATAAGGTTATTCTTAGAACTCATCCACACTTTATGCCAAAGGTGGTTTCGCCTTTTCATTTAAATCAATCAATTTATCTTCCTGTATTCTTTCCGAGGCCTCATGCCTCTAATGCAGAAAGGAACCTTCATACTTTGGATTGCAAAAGAGCCTTGGCTTTTTACCTACAAAGAACACAGCAACATAGAAAGTCTTCTCAACTTGTTATTGCTTTTGATTCTAGTCATTTGGGATTTTCAGTCTCCAAGAGAACTCTGTCCAAATGGATTGCACAATGCATATCCTTTGCTTATGAGAGTAAGAGTCTTCCTCTTCAAGGCCATGTCATAGCTCATAATGTGAGAGCCATGGCAGCCTCTATGGCTAACTTTCACTCTGTGTCTATTGAAGACATTTGTCGAGCAGCCACCTGGGCTTGGGTACACATCTTTACAGCCCACTACTGCCTAGATAAAGCCTCCCGTCGGGATGCCTTTTTTGGCCAAGCTGTTCTTCAAAATCTCTTCCAGACCTAATTCAGCTCCTACCCACCAACCCTGGTGGGATGCCAGAGATCCATGGGGAGGAAGCATGGCCCACCTCACCATAGGTGGCAGCTTCCTGGGGCTATCTCCCTGGCATCTTCAGCTAGGGAGTCCCCATATGTGAAGACTAGATTCCTGCTTGTTCCTGGAGATAGCATAGTTACTCACCTGTAACAGGTGATCTCCGGGAACAGCAGGAATTTAGTCTTCACAACCCACCCACCTCCCCTAGGAGTTGTCTCTCTATCTCTCTGTCTCTTTCCTCTCTCCCTCTATCCTTTCACTCAGCTAAAAACTTAACTGAAGAGGGACAGTTGGAAAGGCGGGAAGGCAGCACACATGTGCTGAGGGATGCTCCCAAAAGCATTCCTATTGGACGCTGGGGAGCGTTCCCACGCAGGCTCCGTCGGTACCGACGATACCCATATGTGAAGACTAAATTCCTGCTATTCCCGGAGATCACCTTTTACAGGTGAGTAACTACACTTTCTCTGAATAAGGCATGCAAGGGCAGGCCATCAGGAGCTCTGTGGGAAAGTGGGTGGGTGGACAGGTAAATAGGTGAGTGGGTGGCGATACAGATGGGTGGACGGAGTTGATAAGTAGGTAGGTGGGTGAGTGGATGGGTGTGTGTAATGGGTTGGTTAGTGAATGGCTGGGGTTCAAGAGGCTCTAATACCAGGAAACTCTTGTTCAGGGGTTCTGAACCAGAGTATCTCTGCCCCTGAGGGTCTTGCAGCAGGGGGTCTCACCTCAGGAGTCCCAGAAAAGGGGG
This sequence comes from Ichthyophis bannanicus, assembly GCA_033557465.1. Lineage (NCBI taxonomy): Eukaryota > Metazoa > Chordata > Amphibia > Gymnophiona > Ichthyophiidae > Ichthyophis > Ichthyophis bannanicus. Next base: position 420,010,321 of record CM066031.1, on the reverse strand, counting down.
TCCTTGCCTTGGGGGTTCTAGGCCAGGATCCCTCTAAAACAGGAGTTATAGGCCAGGGCAACTATGCCTTACGGGTCCTGGGGCATTTGGGACTGAACCAGTGAGCCTCTAAATATAAAACATAGAAACATAGAAACATGATGACAGAAAAAGACCACAAGGCCCATCTAGTCTGTCCTTCCATAACAACAACTACAACAGTCCACTTTTTACCTTTAGAGATCCTCTGTGTTGGTCCCATGCTTTTTTTTTGAATTCAGTTTACTGTCCTCATCTCTACCACCTCCACTGGGAGACTATTCCACGGATCCACTACTCTTTCCGTAAAGAAATATTTCCGCATATCACTCCTGAATCTATCTCCCTTCACCCTCATCCCATGTCCCCCCCTCGTCACAGAACTTGCTTTCAATTGAAAGAGGCTCTCTCTCCCTGACTCCCTGAAACATTTATGCCACGGAGGTATTTAAACATCTCAATCATATCACCTCTATCCCGCCTTTCCTCTAAGGTGTACATATTAAGATCCTTAAGTCTGTCCTCATATGCTTTATAATGAAGACTACTAATCATCTTAGTAGCAACCCTCTGCACCGACTCCATCCTGTTTCACATCCTTTTGAAGGTGCGGTCTCCAGAATTGCACACCATACTCCAAATGAGGTCGCACCAAAGACTTATACAGAGGCATTATCACCTCCTTTTTTCTGCTAGCCATTCCTCTCTGTATGCAACCCAAGCATCCTTCTAGCTTTTGCCGTCGCCTTTTCCTACCTGTTTAGCTACTTTAAGATCATCGGACACAACTACGCCTAGGTCCCGCTCTTCTTTAGTGGACAAAAGTACTTCACCTCCTATGCTGTATTGCTCCCTTGGATTGCTGCAGCCCAAATGCAGCCCAAATGCATGACCTTACATTTTTTTAACATTAAATCCCAGCTGCCAAATTCTAGACCATTCTTCAAGCTTAGCTAGATCCCTCCTCATGTTATCTACACCTTCCTGGGTGTCCTACTTTTTATTGCAGATTTTGGTAGCATCCGCAAAGAGGCAAACCCTTACCCGACAGCCCTTCCGCTATAATCACTAACAAAGATGTTAAAAAGAATCGGACCAAGGACAGATCCCTGGGGCACACCACTGGTACATCCTTCTCCTCAGAGTGAGCTCCATTTACTTGTACTCTTTGTCGCCTCCCACCCAACCAATTTCTAACCAAGCAGTAACTTTAGGGTCCATCCCTAGGTGCTCAGTTTGTTTATAAGTCGCCTGTGAGGAACAGTGTCAAAGGCTTTACTGAAATCTAAATACAACCACATCTAGAGCTCTCCCTCGTCCAACTCCCTGGTCACCCAGTCAAAGAAATCAATCAGATTTGTCTGACAAGACCTGCCTCTGGTGAATCCATGCTGCCTCTGATCATGTTATACGTTGGACTCCAGAAACCTCACTAGTTTCTATTTCAACATTGTTTACATTAATTTACTCACAAATGAATTTATACTAAGCGGTCTGTAGTTTTCTACCACATCCTTACTTCCGCTTTTGTGGTAAAGCACCACATGAGCCTCTCTCCAGTCCTTTGGCACCACTCCAGACTCCAACGAGGCATTGAAAAGGTCAGTCAGTGGAGTTGCTAGAACGTCCCCAAGTTCCCTCAGTATTCTAGGGTGTATCCCATCCGGTCCCATCGCTTTGTCTACTTTAAGTTTGAGCTAGTTTTCTCACGAACACAGTCTTCTGAAAATTGTTCAAGATGTCCCTCGCTTCTGTTCTTATTTGTGGGTGTTTTCTGAGGTCCTGCTCCTGGTTCTTCATCTGTGAACACAGAACAAAAATATTTTGTTAAGCATTCCGCTTTATCCTTATCAGCTTCTACATATTCCCCCCCTGTACCCTTGAGTTCTGACAATACCACTTTTGCCCTTCCTCTTCTCACTAATATATCTGAAAAATGTCTTATCTCCCCATTTTATTGCATTGGCTATTTCCTCCTCCTTTTTGAATCTTGTGCCTTCTTGACTACTTTGCTAGCTTCTCTAAGTTTTTCCAAATACAGATGCCTGTCTTCCTTTCTCTGTGATTTCTTGTATTTCATGAAGGCCTCCCTCCTCTTTTTCTTCACTTTTTCAGCTACTTCCTTCGAAAACCATAGCGGTCTCCTGTTCCTTTTGCCTTTATTTACCATTTTAACTAAAAGGTTGGTTGCCTTTAAAATACCCCCTTTCAGTTTTGCCCACTGTTGTTCTATAAAGTTAACTTCAGAAGTTTGCTTCCATTTTCCATATTGTCCTGTTAGAGCAGTCCAGACAAGTGGGACTGTATCCCCCTACCAGCAGATGTGGAGAAAGAAGAAACTTCCATGGGCTTTTTTATGCCATATCAACCAGAACCACCAGAGGGAGCCTTCAGTAATTCTCTGTCTCCAGCAGATGGTGGATGCATGTTTTCAGCTCTGTGAGAATCTGAAAAGATTTAAGAATGATTGAAAGGAATGATTGATTTCACTTGTGAGCAACTATCTTTGTTGGTGAATTTCTTGCTAGAATGTGACACGGTAGGCTCCACTAGGGTTACCCTTAAAACTAGTGCTCTTTTCTGATGCCATTTGAGGAGGGAAATTAGTTCAGTTCCCTGCCCTTATCTTGTTAAGGACATGTTGAATATCCTGAAGATTAGGAAAGGAATTTGGAAGCTTCACACAACCTTAGTGCCCCCTCCCTCATCCTCCTTCCCTCTGCTCTCCTTTGAAAATTGAAGAGGTCTCTTAAGAGATAGAAGACTGCATGTCTGGAAACAGGGGAGTAGCACTGAGCCTGGCATGGTATTTACCTACCATGGGCTCCCCAAGGTGAGTGCTAGAGGCTTAATCTGTCTGTCTGTCTTATTATGGGGGCTCCAACCATCTATTGCTGGGGTGCTAAGTCGGGCCTGGGCCACTCAGGGCATCCATTGGAATCAGCACCAGTGTTTTGACTGTCTATGCATGTTGTTTGCGCTTCCCGTGCTTTGCTGCACCTGTTCCATGCCTTAGAGGTGTGCCGGTGGCATGCAGAGTTTGAGGGTGCATGGGTCCAATGTGAGCTGCTTGCCCATGCAGTGTTGGCATGTGCAGCTTGTCTGCATGTTATCTGCATGCATGTGGCTCTTCTCCATGCGGTGCTAGTACACCTGGCCCTTTCTCACAGGTTTAGCACTCATGGCCCTGCCCATGCCGATTGGACGTACAATGCAACATGCAGCCTAAGCACATCTTCAACCTGTTTTGCATAACTGCTTGGCAATGAAGAGTGCTTATGCTACATTCAAAGAAGCACAGCCTGGACCACAGAAGCCGGAGATCCTTGTGGCTGGATTCTGAAATCTGCTCTGCTTGCATGGATGCTTCGGACAAACTCTCAGAAGGTCTGTCCCTTCCTGCTCTGCCTGGAGATGAAGTGTTCCAGCCTTATCTTCTGCACTGTTGTTGACAGCGGACATGGCCCTAGAGAAGGATGATCGACAGTTTTAGTGCACTCTCCTCTGGATGCTCACTTTTGCAGAAGGGATCATCTCCTGCTGCTTCCCCCAGTGATGAGGGTCATCTGGCCAGTGGGAAGCTCCCTGGTCCCAGGCTACACTCCCCAGAGTTCTTTATTCTGCAGCAAGCTTGGACTTCTGAGATGAATCATAGACCCTAGAGCTTCCGAGTCCTTTTGAATTCTTCTGTCCACTCGGAGGAGGGACAGCTGATGAGTCAGAGTCTGGTTTGATAACTGCCTTCTAAGCACTCACTGTGACTGTTTGGAGTTGGAGTTTTGGAATGACTGGCCTTGGTTGAGACCTAGATTTCAGTCCTGATGTTGCGGGCACACATTCTGCTCTGGTGAACAAATGGTCATCTCTCTCTGCAGTGCATGAAGAGTCTGGAGTTATTCACCTGTTCAGGAAGGTTAAGTTGGTGGCTCTGGTTGCTCAGGTGTCTTCTGCTCTGAATTTGTCTAACCCTCTGGTGGCTGAACAAGAGCTGCTGGGTTTTGAAGTACAAGATGGCTTTCCCTTTGGAGGTTCTCAAGAGCATGGTATGCTTGGAGTGGACCCTGCTCGATTCCCCAGTTAAGGGGCCAAGAGTTTGAAGGAGGCCTTTGCCCTAACAAAGGAGGATTGCATAGTATAGTTGAACCTGCCAAGAGTGGATAGTCAGGTTACAGCAGGTGCAAATTGGGCAGCCATTCCGATGGAGGGCGGAATGCACCCGAAGAACCCTGGGATCACAAGATGGACATTATCTTGAGGAGTCAGTTTTGCAGCCTCTGCTGTCATTCTTCAGTTGATGGTGTGTATGGGCCTGATGTCCTGGGATTTTCTCCAGCAGTTTCAGTCCCTTGCATAGAGAATATTACATCCCTCTTAGAGTTAGCTACAGCCTTTCTTGACGGAGGCTATATGTAATCTCATCCATGGGATTGTTAAATACATCGTTCTGTTAACTGTGACATGACAGTGTATATGGTTCCTCTTTTGGGTAGCGGTTTCATCCTCCATGTCCCAGCTCTCTCTAAGGCAGGCTCTTGTTTGGGCAGACTTAGATAAGATGGGTAAGGACTTGGGCAAATGCATGTATCATTGCCTTCCAGAGGATAGGCTCAAGAAAAAAATAAGAGGAAGAGGCATATGGGCACATGTTCCAGTGCTATTTGTATTCTATTTGTTACCATCCCTGCAAGTCCTCCTTGCTTCACTTCTGGGTTTCAGTCTCATATTCAGCCCTGCGAGCATCTTAGGGCTCTTATACCTCCTGAGGTGCTTCCACCCAGCCAGTGCAATTATGGCCAGAGAGCCCATTCTGGGAGTGAGCCCTGGTCACCAAGGACTGATGAGCACTAGCCACCATTCTATATGGCCATGTTTTAGATTGCAAGAGCCGGTTCTGGGTTCCTTCCTATCTCCTTGTGGCTCTGCAGTCAACAGAACAGTAGTTCAATGTACTCTGGATAGACTCCTTTGTCTATGGGTGGTAGTCCTAGTTTTCCCCCATTCGACCAGGGCCAGAGTGGATGTTCTATTTCTTTGTGCTGCCTAGAAAAAAGGCTTTTTCAGCAGGTCCTCAACCTCAAGGGAGTCAACGCTTGCTTGCACATCTTTTCATTTTTATGGGAGACCCTTCAATCATCATGGAAAATGCCTTGCTCCTTTGGACTTAGACAAAGTTTACTTCCATGTCCCTATTTGGGAGGATTGACTGCACTGTCTTTGTTTTGCTGTTCCTGGCTCATTTCAGTTTGCTGCTCTCCCCTTTGGCTTCTCTACCGCCTCAAGGGAGCTCTTGATGGTGGCAGCCAATGTTCCCTCTAAGATGCGCTGGGTCCGCGGGGGGGGGGGGGTGGTGCAGTGCGATCGATGCTCTGCCCCTCCCCCCATTGGCGGGAGGGTCCTTTGCGAGCATTCCTGCCATGGGGGGGAGGGGCGGAGCGTCGATTGCACTGCAGCCTCCCCCGCTGGCAGGAATGTTGCTGGCGGACCCAGCGCATATTAGAGGGAACATTGGTGGTGGCCTCCATGTTTAGAAGGCAGGGGATCTGTCCATACCCCTTTCTGGAAGACTGACTTGTCTGGGTCAAGTCACAGCCCAAAGCGGCTCAGGGTTTGTCCCAAGTAGTGTGGTTCCTAGAGAATCTTTATTGGGTGCTTCATCAAGGAAGAACCATGTGAAGTCTTCCCATTCTCTGGAATGCTGGGAGTGTCTTCAACCCTAGGTTAAGCATAATCTTCCTGCCTAAAGAAAAGCTAAACAAATTTCTGACCAGTTGGCAGCCCCCCAATCTCAGCAGGCTCCCAGAGTTGGATTCTCTTCAGCTTCTTGGCTTGATACAATTGTATTTTTGGTATTTGGCATTGTTTGACGGACGGAGGGTTGGATACAGGCCGTTGATGTTATTTTCCTCAAATTGCTTGACTAGAGCCGGTTTATCTGGCCTTGAAGCATTTTATGAATATCTGAGGATAGTTCTGAGGCCTGTGCCCCCGTTGTCATGGTGCTAAAAACCTTTTAAGTGCAGGGTTACTAATACTACAGTTGGTTAATATGTGGAGTTGTTCTTTATTTATTTGATGACAATGGCGACAGACCTGTGGTCTTGTGCACAAACTTGTATGAGGCATCTTTGGAAGTCCCTGCTTTATCAGTGATCTCACAGTTCTCTAGAGTTCAAGGTGAAATGGCTCTGCAGTTAGAAGTGGTCTCCATCATGCAGGGGTGGCAGCAGCTGCAGTATCTGAAGAATGGTATGTCACTGGATGATCATGCATGGCGTCTTCTGCCATCAGATGCCAGCCATTTTGGCTGGGGAGTTACTGAGATACATGGACAGCACAGGGCCACTGGGAAAGCCATGAGCCAGCATGGCCTGTCAACCACCTTGAGGCGAGGGCCATTGTTTGGCCCTCCTGGACGGGTGGATCCTGATCAAGGGTGAAGTGGTTCAGGTTTTTTCTTAGATGGCAGTGGTTAATGTCAATCAGCGAGTCGGCTTGCAGAATACCAGAGTGGCCTGGGAGGTGACTCTCCTGGATGGGAAAGCGCCTGTTAGTTTTATCAGCTCATATCATTTCCGAAGTCAACCACATGGTGGCAGTCTTCTCAGTCAACATTCTCTCGATTCCAGAGAGTAGGAACTGAGCCGAACGGCTCATCAGCGAATTCTGCACAGCTGGAGTCATACCAAGATGGATCTGATAGCGACTCAGATCAATGCGAAAGCCAACTGCTTCTTAAGTCACTGCAGAGAGATGGACTCTGTGGTTGTCAATGCCCTAGTTCAGTTCCGACCGATGACCTGCTGGCCATGTTTCCTCTGTGGTCACTGATGGATCGTGTACTTCGACACATAGAGCATCATCTGTGCTGGGTGTCCTGGTGGAACCAGATTGGCACAGAGACCATGGTTTGGTGACCTGACGAGGCTCCTGCAAGATCCTCCTCTGCAACTAGCCCCAGATCAGGGGCCATTATGTCAAAGACCAGTTCTTTTGATGACCTGGCTCAATTCTTGTTTACAGCTTGGCGCATATGAGATACTCTCATGATGTGGTTCCACCCTCCTTAAGGCTAGGAGAAGATGTTCCAGCCTGGTCTATGTGCACATCCTGGTGTCTTGAGAGTTGGTGCCATCAGAATGAGGCTTGACCTGAGATGACGAACTTACTATCCTTTCTCGCCTTTCTTCATGAAGGTCTGTACAAAGGCCTTGCTCTTCATTGTCTGAAGGTTCAGGTGGTGGTCTTCCTGCTTCAGGAGGCCAGGTACATAGTCTGAGCCCCCCCCCCCCCCCCCCCCGGCATTCACTTGTTGCTCCGTAGGATCTTTATCTGGTGCTCTGGGCCTTGATGTCAAAGTTTTTTTGGCCCTTGAAGTGGGCTATGTTTGAAGTTCTGACCCTCAAGACTATCTTTCTGGCCATTATGAACCCGATATTCAAAGGTATTTACATGGTTTAAAGAGTTTTTAACCATGTAAATGCCTCTAAGCGATATATTCAGCGGCACTAACATGGTTAGTGCCGCTGAATATCCGTGAGTAATGACACCATATGCTCCGATGCTAACTGCTTAGCATCGGGCATGTCAGGGGCATTCTGGGAGCAGTACCCAAGGATAACTGCGTAGCGGCTGTATTCAGCCACTATCCGATTATCCTTCAGAGGCGAATGTTGAGTGTAGCAAAAGCTGTCCTAATCTTTGTCATCGGAGCTAACCGGGCAGTGGCTGAATATCACCACCGCGCGGTTCGCTTCTGTGTCATGTGCAGCTGTGCGGCGACCCCAGATATTCAATGCTGGTGTAACTCTGAGCTGCATGGCATGTCATGCAGGGATCCTTGCTTATCATTCTCAACAGTGGCTATGTGCATTCGGCTTGTTCCTTTATTCTTGCCCAAGGTGGTTTCTGCCTTCCATTGGAATCAAGAAGACTGTTGCTGTCATTTTCAAAGAAGCAGTGACAGGAAAAGGTCAAGGCCCTTCACCTGGTGGATGTCCGGAGCGTGTTTCTCTGAGGCTTAGAGGTTGCTAACTGCCTTTGCAAGTCAGGCTATCTATTTGTGCTGGTTGCTGGACCTCATAAAGATGACGCAGCCACTTATTCTACTATGGGACAATGGATCAAGGAGGTGATTGCCTCTGTGTATCTGTTGCGGAACCAGCCAGTCCTGAGAGGTTTCTGTGCACATTCCACTTGGGTGCAAACATTCTTGCAGGCAGAGCACAGTTTAGTATTGCCCTTAGCCATTGTCAGGCAGAGATGTGTGCATCACTTTCCAGTTCTGTCAAGTGTTTACGCTTGGATGTCCACTCTCGGGTGGATGCTGTCTTCACTCAGAGGTCTTCAATGCCGTTGTGCTTTCTTCCCACCAAGTTGTGGGATTGCTTTGGTATGTTCCACTTGTCTGGACTGGTCTAGCAGGATTATATGGAAGGTGACATTTTACTTACCAGATAATGTACTTTCCATGACTCCTGCCAGATCAGTCCAAGACCCACCCTACATAACTACTTAGTCTGTGGTTAGCCCTGTGGGCTCATACCCTTCTGACAAGCCTTTTCTTGAAGCTGATCCTGTGCATAGTTATTGTTATTGTTCTGTTGAACTATGTTGCCCTCACTGAGGTTGCATGAATTCTGGGGTTCCTCACTATATGCTTTTATATGACTATTACTGAAGGCTCTCTCTGGTCGTTCTGATTGATATGGCATGATGATGCCATGAAGAAGCCTATGGAAGCTTCCTCTGTCTTCACATTTGTTGGTAGAGGGATACAACCTCACTTGTCTGGACTGGTCTAGCAGGACTCAAAGAAAGGACATTATCTGGTAAGTAAAATGTGATATTTTACTTTCCTTTCATTTTAATATGAATTTTTTATTTAAATGTTTTTTTTTCTACATCATTAGCTTATTAAATCAGAAATAAAGTAGAAAAAGTAATACCAAAATTTAAAAAAACATCTACTATAGATTTTTTAATACAGTCTTATTACATAGACCTGATAGGTAATCTAGATAAAAGTGAAAAGCAACCAAAATATTGCAGGATCTGCACCAAAGCTATATGAGATGAGACTTAAGGACCTAAATATGTATCTCCTAGAGAAGAGGAGAGACAAAAAGTATATGTGGCGATATTAAGTTTCTGGAAGATATTAATAATGCACAAAAAGTAAAACCATTTTCAGTAGGAAATAAGCTGCAGAATGAAGGGTTCACAATATGATATGCTAAGGAAGTAGATCAAGGAACAAAATCAGGAAATATTTTTTCCATGAGTAAGGTATTGGATGCTTAGAGACTAAATGGCTTTCAAAACAAGTTATGGGATAGACACAGAGGATTCTCACAAAAAAATGAAGGGATAGTGGAAACATGGCCTACTAACACCATGGGAGAAGCCAAAGGCTACTTTGCATGGAGCACCTGTTACAACCTTAATGGCAGTGGTGTGTTGACAGTGGGCTTCCAAGAAGGCATTGGGGTAGACTACACAAAGCAGCAATTGCAACCCAAACAGCAGTAATAAGATTGAAGCAGTGTTCCAAGAATAGCACTGGCGTAACTGTTACAGCAATATTATGGCTGCAGTGGACTTCAAAGAAAGCAATGGGGTCATTTGCCACCAATCCCAGAGTTGAAGAAATAACAGTAATATTTTATGATATTGATATCTGGTGCTACCACACCTTGAACACTGTGTGCAGTTCTGATCACACTATCTGAAAAAAGATGTAAATGATCTAGAAAAGATACCGAGAAAGGCAACTCAAATGATTAAAGGATGCAACAGCTCCCCTCTAAAAAAAAGGCTACACAAGTTAAGATTCTTCAAATTGAAGAAGAAATAAGTGACCGTGGATATGACAGAGGTTTATAAAAATCACAATTGGTGCAGTGAAGGTAAATAGGGAATAGTTATTTATTTTTTCAAATAGTACTAGGGCTAGGGGACACTCCAAAACCTAACAGCAGCAGATTTAAAACTAAGGGCTTTAGTATCCATTTCTGCACAATTTAGCTTTGAGATGCAAATGAGGTCTTGGCTCATTTATATCCCTAGCTAAACTGCAGGGAATTTCTCATGAGTTGCTACAGCCACCAAATTCACATGCTCTGGGCTGTTGCAACGTATGAGTATTTTAAAAAAATGTTCCTTGGTGCAGTGGATGATGAAATTTAAAGAGCCTACTGGTCGGAGTGACCCATGTTGGGATAAGTTATGGATTGTAGAGAATGTTGTTTTTTGTTGCAAATCAGTGTCAAGGTCAGTTCTGAAGCTGTGTGGGAACAATTTTGGGACTTTTGTATCCTATTTCATGTTTGTGGTTGCATTAAAATCTAATAAAGCTTAAATTACAAAGAAAAAGTGCCTGGCTGCCCAGCGAGCAAGATATCCCCAACCCAGTACTAAAACTTTCTAATCCCCCTCTCTAGAGCTCTGACCTTAGCATACTGAACAAGGTCGGCCAATCTCCTACCACCATTCTGACTTACTCCAAGGGTCTGGGAGATGATAGGAGCAAGTGGAATAAGATTCAAAATGGGAGCATAGGCTGTAGTCTTCAAAATGGCACTGGTAGTCTCTTGGTACCAGGCCCGTACCTACAGGGGCGGCTCAAGGTAGTCTGCTGCCTGAGGTGAAGAATGAGATGGCGGCCCCCCACCACCACCTTAGAAGGGGGCGGGGCTTTTTCAGAAATCCAATCAGAGACTGAACCAAATCAAAAAGCCGATTAGATTATATGGAGGAAATGCAAGATGTTTGCACACAGGGCCATATCGAACTGCAATCGGCCCTGTGCAACTTGCAACTCGGGCGCACGCTCCCCTCTCCCCCCATACCTCCATCCAGTGCTGCTTGCTCTTTTCCTGCTGCTGTCGCCCTCTGTTTTTTTCATGGCGGCTCTGGCAGCAGGGAAAGAGCAGGCAGCGCTGGACGGAGGTATGGGGAGGAGGAGGGGGGCATGCGCCCGATCTGAAAGGCGCCGGCACTCTAAGCAGATCTGTCCCTCCCTGCTCTGACATCGTGTCGGAGGAGGGAGGGACCAGACCTACTTAAAGTGCTGCGAAAAAGCTTTGGGTGCATTTTAACTGCCTGCTATTGTTCTGCCAGCGGCAGCAGGGCAACAGCAGAGAGCCGAAAAGCGCCCCCCCCCCCCCAAGCCTTTGCACCCTGTGCGGCTGCACTGCTTGCACAGGGCTAGGTACGGTCCTGTTTGCACACCAAAGAACTAAAAGACAGCAAGAATCAATAGCACAGTTTATAAAACTAAATTATAGCCCATTTTTATTTTGTTATAAACTGTGTTACGGTTCTCCCTTTTTCTTTTTCAACATATATTTTGCATCCACAGTAGGTACAGAGCAGAACCAGGACATTCACCCACAGAACTCAATATTTTTTTAAAAAATCTGATTCTGATCATCTCACTAACAACAACAACCACTATTCTCCAGTACCAAGCATATTGTGAACTAATAAAAAAACCCTACAACAAAAAGCAAACCTACCATACCATACCATACCATATCAGCACAAACTTCCAAAAGTCACATAAGGAGCCCATCCAAAAAAAGCGTCACTGTAAATACTACAGTGGGCCCTGGAACATCCATACACCTATTTGAAAAGCTGAACAAGTCAAATTACTACAGTATAGTATAAATCTTTATATACAAACTGCATGTTAACAGAACACCTGACCTCAGTCACACACGCACAACATTGACCCTCACCAAGTACAGAATAAGTAACCACAATCTAAAGTAAAAATAAAAATATGTAGACAAAATTTGAACTGAAACCCCAAGAAACCAGAGTCCACATGCAGTGCAACATCAGATAAATAAGAGATGCAGTTCCCCAATATTGTGTAAAATATAAAAATAGCACAAAGTCCAATCGCCAAAATTAAATAAAATTATTTTTTCTACCTTTGTTGTCTGACCATTTTATTCTCTGATTATGCTGGTCCCGATCTGAGGCTTCTGCTTTCCTGTCTTCTCTTAGCTCTCTTTCTGTGGTCTATGGTCCATGGTCCATCTGCCATTTCTTATCTCTTCTTTTGTTTTCTTCACTTCCTTCCATCAGCCCATTTCCAGTTTCAGTAACCCTCCCCAGTATCAGTCCCCTTTTCAGTTCTCCCCTCCCAGTACCTTCCAATGTCAACCACCTTGAATTCCCATGACTTTCACTTGTGTCCATTCCCTTCCAGTCCCCCTCCTTTCCCACTGTCCAGCCCCTTCTAGTCCAAATACCATCCCAGGTATCAGCTCAGGTTCACTTTCAGTGCCACCCCCCAGTCAGCTCCCTTCCAGTCACCCTACCCTCTGTCCATCTCTCTTCCAGTGCCATTCACATGTCAGCTCCCTTCCAGCCTCCTCCCTATTACCCAGCTACCTACCACTCCCATCCCCAAGTGTCAGCTCCCTTCCAGTCCCCCTTCGGTACATTCCAGGTGTCAGCTCCTTTCCAGCCCCCTCCTTCCCTTCCTGCCCCATCCTTCCCCTGGCAGACCATCTCAGTATCCGTTCCCTTCCAGTCCTATTCTACCATCCCCCCGCATCAGCCCATTTGTAGCCCTAGCCCCTAGTTTTCTTCCAGGGCCAGCAGCACTCTCCTCCCCTCCCCTATTAGCCCATTTCCTGTCCCAGCTCATTTCTAGTCCTATACCCTTTATCAGCCCACCCCAGTCCTAGCCACCCAATCAGCCCATTACCAGTCGTAACCCTCCAATAAGTCCATTTTCAGTCCTAGCACCCCAATCAGCCCATTTCCTGCCCTAGTCTCCCCCCATAGCCCAACCCCCCCATCAGCCCATTTCCAGTTCTAAACCCCCATCAGTCCATTACCAGTCCTAGCCCCCTCCGATCAGCCCATTTCCAGTCCTAAGCCCCTATCATCCCATTTCCAGTTCTAACCCCCCACCCAATAGCCCATTACCTGTCTTAACTCCCCTCCTGATCAGTCCATTTCCAGTTCTAAACCCCCATCAGTCAATTTCCAGTCCTAACCCCATCCATCAGCCCATTTCCAGTTCTAACCTCCCATAGCCCATTTCCAGTTCTAACCCCCCATAGCCCATTACCAGTCCTAGGCCCCCTCCCGATCAGCCCATTTCCCGTACTAATCCCCCATCAGCCCATTTCCAGTTCTCACCCCCCCATACCCCATTACCAGTCCTAACCCCCCATCAGCCCATTTCCAGTTCTAACCCCCCCCCATAGCCCATTACCAGTCCTAGCCCCCCTCCTCGTCAGTCCATTTCCAGTTCTAAACCCCCATCAGTCGATTTCCAGTCCTAGCCCCCCCGCAGCCCATTTCCAATTCTAACCCCCTCATAGACCATTACCAGTCCTAGCCCCCTCCCGATTAGCCCATTTCCAGTACTAACCCTCATCAGCCCATTTCCAGTTCTAACCCCCCCATAGCCCATTGTCAGTCCTACCCCCCCATCAGCCCATTTCCAGTTCTACACCCCCCAATCAGCCCAGTTCCTGTCCTACCCCCCCCTCAGCCCAGTTCCAGTCCTAGACCCCTCCCCCCAACCCAGGGAAATTGAAAAAAATAATAAACCTCCGGCGTAAGAAGCAGCTGCTGCTCCAGTGGCAGCAGTGGCAGAATGAGGAGCCCCGTGGCTGCCCCCCCCCCCGGAGAGCCTGCTGGTTTCCCTTGGTTTCACCGACTCCACTTTGCAGAGCCGCAGTGAAGGGATAGTGTTTCCCTTTCGCGCGGCTCTGTTAAAGCTGAGCCCGAGGTGCTGATGGGAAACAGGATTTCCCAGCAAAGCTGAGCCGGTGAAACATGGGGAAACCAGCAGGCTCTCTGGGGGGAGGGGCAGGCAGGCAGCCACGGGGCTCCTCATTCTGCCGCTGCCGCCGCTGCAGCAGCAGCGGCAGCTGCTTCTTACGTCGGAGTTTTTTGGGGGGGTTTTTGAAGGCCGAGTGAGGCGGTGACGGCGGACTTTTTGGGGGAAATTTTGCCGCCCCCAAAAAGCCCAATAAGTTGCCACCTGAGGCCACCGCCTCACTTGGCCTCATTATAGAGCTGCCTATGCGTACCTAGCCCTGTGTGAGCGGTGTGGCAGCACAGGGCGCAAAGGCTTAAGGGGCACATTTTAGCTGTCTTCCGTTGCCTGCTGCCCCCATTTTTTCTTCTCTCAGTGGCGGCAGACAATGGCAGGACAGCTAAAATGCACCCCTTAAGCCTTCTCGCCGGCATGCTAAGCAGATCTTTCCCTCCTGACAGATCTGCTTAGCATGCCGGCGACTTGCACATCGGGCGCGCCTCTTCTCTCCCACCAGGGGGGGCGCACCCACAGATGTGCAAGTTGCACAGGGCGCGATCTTCCCTCGGTACAGCACTGCTTGGTACTACTTCTAGGGTTCAGATTGGCAAATAAGGATGCATACCTTTATGTGGCAATTGGACCTCTAGCAGTAGCACCATGAGAGTAGCATTAATAGGTGGTGCCATTCTGATGCCAGCAGCCTATGAGGCAGGAGTAAGGATCACTCCCAGTCCCATCACCCCCTTGAACCTTTGGGGTGAGCCAGAGTGCCAGGGGGAAGGAGAGGCAAGTCAACCCTCTGTAGGATACTCCAAAGGAGCAGGGCTTCAGGGAAAGGGAAATTACAATATTTTTGTGAAGTAGCTTTGCACTTTAGTAACAAAATATTTGCTCATTCAAAGGACAATTAAACTGTGGAATTTGTTGCAAGAATATGGTCAAGTCATAAATAGTATAGGTGAGTTTAAACAAAATGCTGTTAAGTGCCATCGAGTCAGTATCGACTCCTGGCAACCCTCTGGATAGTTGACCTAAACTTTGTTTAGTCTTCAGCCAAGCGGTTCATTGTTGATAGAGTGGTATCTATAGCTGCTGTTATTGTATCGATCTATCTCATTGCCGGCCTTCCTCTTTTATGGTGACCTTCTCAATTGCCAAGCATTATGTCTTTCTCCAATGATCTCTCTCTTCGCATGATATGTCCAAAGTATGAAAGCCAAGTCTTGTCATCTGAGATTCTAAGGAAAGCTTAGGTTTGATCTCTAGTACTGACTGGTTTGTTCTTCGGGCAGTCCACGGTATACACAGTATTCGTCACCAGCACCATAATTCAAAGGCATCAATTTTCTTCCTGTCTATTTTTTTCACTGTCCAACTTTCGCATCCATATGATGATATTGAAAATACCATGGCCTGGACAAGTCGAATCTTTGTATGGAGAGAGACATCTCCATACAAAGATTCGACTTTTTGAATATATATTCTACATCCACAGAAACCTCTCCCTTGACAATGGGTGCAGAGCAAAAGTAGGACATACACCCACAGAACTAAATATATTTTTAAAATATCTGATTCTGGTCATCTCACTAACAAATAAACATTTTCCAGTACCAAGATCTACAAGGCCAAATCTACCATACAATACCATACCAGCATAAACTTCCAAAACTCATACAAGGGACCTACCCAGAAAAAAGCGGCACTATAAATACTGCAGCAGGCCCTAGAACATCCATACACCTATTTGAAAAGATGAACAAGTCAAATTACTACAGTACAGTATAGATCCTTATGTACAACCTCCATGTAAACAGAACACCTGGCCTCAGTCACACACTCAGAACACAAACCCTCATCAAGTACACTCACGCCGCCGCCAGCAAACATCAAAGGGCGATCGGCCCTTAAAGCGGCGTGCTTCAGCGGGAGCCCTCACTCATGCTGCCACCAGCAAACATCAAAGGGCAATCGGCCCTTAAAGCGGCATGCTCCAGCAGGAGCCCTCACTCACGCCGCCGCCAGCAACCATCAAAGGGCAATTGGCCCTTAAAGCGGCGTGCTCCAGCAGGTGCGCCCACACCTGGCGGGCCCGCGTCTGAGGGCCCTTTGGCATGGTCCTTAGATGCGGGCCCGGAGGCACTCTGGCGTAATCCATCTACCCTACTCCTCCAAATCACCATAACTCCCTGGAACCAAGTAAGCACGATCGCTCCTCCACCCATTGTCTGCTTAGAACTGCTTCCCATTGCCTGCATAGAACTGTTATCCATCATCTGAGGGAGGAGTGGTCTAGTGGTTAGGACAAGGTACTTCAGGCCAGAGGGCTGGGGGTTCAAGTCCCACCTGGGGACAGCAATCTCAGACCGGAGGGACTGGGATTTCTAGTCCTATAGGCACTCCTTGTGGTCTTGGGCAAGCCACTTAACCCTCCATTGCCCATGTTCCCTGTAAGTATTAACGTATGTGTGTCATATCCCCTCGTGTTAAATGTATCCCCCAATTGACCGCTTTGACCCGGTGAAAAGCTGAATATAAATACAGCTAAATAAATAAATAAATAAATAAATAAATAAATCTGCATAGAACTGTTATCCATCATCTGCACAGAACTGCTTCCCATTGCCTGCATAGAACTGCTCCCCATTGCCTGCATAGAATTGTTATCCATTGCCTACATAGTACTGCTATCCATCGTCTGCTTAGAACTGCTTACTATTGCCTGCATACAACTATTATCCATTGCCTACATAGAACTGTTATCCATTGCCTGCATAGAACTGCTTCCCACTGCCTGCATAGAACTGCTACCCATTGCCTGCATAGAACTGCTACCCATTGCCTGCATAGAACTGTTATCCATTGCTTATCCACTGTTTGCATAATACTGCCACCCATTGTCGCATAGAACTGCTTCCCACTGTTTGCATACTGTCGCCCCCATTATTGCATAGTACTGCTACCCACTGTTTGCATACTGTTGCCCCCATTGTTGCATAGTTCTGCTACCCACTGTTTGCATACTGTTGCCCCCATTGCTGCATAGTACTGCTACCCAATGTTTGCATACTGTTGCCCCAATTGCTGCATAGTACTGCTACCCACTGTTTGCATACTGTCGCACCCATTGTTTGCATACTGTTGCGCCCATTGTTGCATAGAACTGTTACCAACTGCTTATCCTCTGCCTGCTACCCATTGCTTGCATTGAACTGCAAACTACTGCCTGCTTGTTTGCCTATCACTTGCTACCCGTTGTTTTGCTTAGAACCTGCTACCCATTGCTTGCTCAAACCTTGCTGCCCACTACCATGGCCCCACATCTCATTGTCCTCTTCTTCATTATCCTCCCTAACTGCCTCCCCGCCTACCAGCACCCTCCCTCCTTGTCCCCTCCCCCTCCCCCTACCTTCCTCACTTCTCCCTCCACTCTGCCCCCTAGCCTAGCACCTGCTCTTGAGCTTCCTCACACCAGCCCCAACAGTCAAGCAGCCCCCCTCTCTACCTTCCTCACTTCTCCCTCTATTCTGTCCCCTAGCCTAGCACCTGCTCTCGAGCTTCTTCACACCATCCCCCGCATTCAACCAACCCCCCTCACTTTAAGGCAACCCCTCCCTTGCTTCCGCCGTACTATCTCTACCTCGCTCTCTAATACTCCTGCTCCTTCTATCATCCGGTAATATCAACCCCTACCCTGGCCCCCCCCCCCTCGATTTCCTTCTCACACTAAAGAAAGTTCCTCACGTACCCCATCTAATCTCATCCACATCCCACTCCTCCCTCTTTCCGCACTCCCTCATTCATCCCTCATTCACTCATCCATAGATATCAACTCCAAACCCACCCCCAAAAATAATCCCTCACATAACCTACCCGATACCATTGATTTTCCCCTCATTTCCCCTCCCTCATGTCCCTGTTGGAGAACACACTCACCCAGTCACACCCACCCACACTCTGCTCCCTCTAAACCTAAATCTCGGCATTACCCTAGAAATAGACCCCCACGCCACTCTGATAAGAAATCTACACGTAACTTATCCAACCTTATCCATATCCCTCTCCTCCCCCCTCCGCTCTCCTGTTTTCATGTGCTCTATGGAACGCATGCTCAGTCATTAAAAAAAACACTTTCATTCATGACCTTTTCATCTCCAATGCCCTACACCTTCTTGCCTTGACCGAGACCTGGCTCCCCCAGATGACACCACTTCCATTGCCTCTCTCTGCTATGGGAGTTATCAGTTCTCCCATACAACTCGATCTACTGGTCGCGGTGGTGGTGTTGGCCTCCTACTCTCCCCCTCCTGCCAATTCCAACCCCTCCTGCCACCCCACTCACACTCCCCCTTCTCCTTCGAAGTCCACTCCATTCGCCTCCTCTCACCTCTTCCCCTCCGAATAGCTGTTATTTATTGCCCACCGGACAAATCCAAATCAACCTTCCTCTCCGACTTCGACTCCTGGCTTTCCGCCTTCATGGACCCCTCCTCCCCCACTCTTATTCTTGGTGATTTCAACATTCACATCGACAACCCCTCTGACCCCCATGCCTCAAAGTTTCTCGCTCTTACCTCCTCATTCGACCTCCAACTTTGCTCCACTGCCCCCACACATCTACACGGTCACTGCCTTGACCTAATACTCTTCTCCAACTCCTCTCCTTCAAACTTCCGCAAATCAATCCAGCCCTCATCTGACCATCACCTCTTAACATTTACTCTTAAGCTTCTGCTGTCCCAACCTCATCCTGTCTCCTCCGACCTATTCAGAAACCTTCATAATATTGATCCCCTGACTCTCTCCTCCACCATCTCTCCATCTCTTTCCTCAATTTTATCCTCCAAGTCCGTCAACGAAGCATTATCTTCATAGAATGCTACGTTATCCTCAGCCCTTGACACTCTTGCCCCTCCCACCCCACGACCTGTCAAACGATCTACTCCCCAACCTTGGCTTTCTCCCACAATCCATCACCTACGCATCTGCGCCCGTTCTGCCGAACAAGCTTGGTCCAAATCCCGCTCACTGGAAGACCTTCTACACTTCAAATTCATGCTTGGCTCCTTTCAGTCAGCCTTAGCACTTGCCAAACAAGATTACTACATTCATCTGACCAACTCCCTGGCCTCTGATCCTCGCCGTCTCTTTAATACCCTCAATTCTCTCCTCAAAGTCCCCCCACCCCTGATCCCTCCCTCTCTTTCTACCCAAACCCTAGCCGACTACTTCCACGTCAAAATCCACAAGATTACCCTCCAATTCCCTACCCCCCCGCCAATTCTCCTCTCCCATCCCTACTCCCTCTGCCACCCTTTCCTCCTTCCCTCCGATCTCTGAGGAAGAAACCACACTCCTTCTGTCCTCCAAACCCACCACCTGTTCATCAGACCCTATCCCTACCCATCTCCTACGTTCCATCCCCCTCACCATTGTCCCCTCCATCACTCATATCCTCAACCTTTCACTCTCCACTGCAACTGTCCCCGTTGACTTCAAACATGCTGTTGTAACACCCCTCCTCAAGAAACCCTCACTTGATCCCACATGCCCTTCTATCGACCATCTCCCTTCTTCCCTTCATATCCAAACTATGCCCTGTTCAATGTAATTTCAGTTTGTTCAATGTAAACTGCACTGATGCAGAATAGCGCGGTATATAAGAGACTGTAATAAATAATAAATAAATAAATAAAATAAAATTAGAACGAGCAGTCCACCGTCGCTGCCTCGACTTCCTCACCTCCCAGGCCCTCCTGGACCCACTTCAATCTGGCTTCCGTCCCCAACACTCCACTGAAACGGCACTCACAAAAGTCACAAATGACCTGTTCCTGGCTAAATCCAAGGGCCTCTATTCTGTCCTCATCCTTCTTGACCTTTCTGCTGCCTTTGACACCATTGACCACAACCTCCTCCTCATCACCCTCTCCTCACTTGGCTTCAAGGACTCTGTAATATCCTGGTTCTCCTCCAACCTCTCTCATCACTCATTCAGTGTATGCTCTGGTGGCTCCTCTTCCTCCCCTACCCCGCTCCATGTAGGTGTACCCCAGGGATCCATCTTGGGCCCCCTCCTCTTCTCTCTCTATACCCAAGGCCTTGGCATGCTTATCTCCTCCCATGGCTTTCAGTACCATCTTTATGCCAACGACTCCCAAATCTACCTCTCCACACCTAATATCTCTCCGGCAACCCAGTCCAAGATCTCTGCCTGTCTTTCGGACATCGCTGCCTGGATGTCTCATCGCCGATTGAAACTGAACATGGCCAAGACTGAACTCCTTGTCTTCCCACCTAACTCCACCCCCCCCCACTTCCCCCTCTCTCAATCCATGTGGATGGATCTACAATCCTTCCTGTTCCCTCGGCCCGCAATCTAGGTGTTATCTTTGACATCTCTCTCTCCTTCTCTGCTCATATCCAGCTTGTAGCTAAGAACTGCTGCTTCTTTCTCTACAACATCAGCAAAATATGCCCCCTCCTCTCTGAACACACTATCAAAATGCTTATCCACTCCTTAATCTCCTCTCGCCTTGATTACTGCAACCTACTCCTCGCTGATCTTCCCGTGAGCCACCTCCTTCCCCTCCAACCCAATCTATACAAAATCATGCTGCTCGACTAATCTTCTGCCAACCTCGCCATGCCCACATTACTCCTCTTCTCAAGTCGCTTCACTGGCTCCCTGTTCAACTCCGCATCCAATTCAAGCTTGTCCTGCCGACCTATAAATGCATTAACTCTATGGCCCCTCAATACCTCTTATTTCTTCCTACGTCCCCTCTCGAAATTTGTGCTCCGCTAACAAACTACGTCTATCAATGCCTTTCACCCGCACCGCGAACTCCCGACTGTGCTCCTTTCACTTTGCTGCACCTTACGCCTGGAACAGCCTACCTGCATCTGTATGCCAAGCATCCTCCCTGGCCCCCTTCAAATCCAAGTTGAAGACCCACCTCTTCACCGTCTCATTCAGATCCTGACTCCTTCCACATCTTACCCTAACCCCCGTCAACGTTTATGACCAAACTGACTAATGCTCTGTACTCTTCTAATTAATGAATTAGATTGTAAGCTCCGATGAGCATGACTCTGATGGGCAAGGACTGTCTCTTGTATGTTGGCTACCTCCTATAGGTTAGCTCTGCAGCGCTGCGTGCGTGGCGCTTTATAAGTGCTGAATAGTAGTAGTAGTAGTAGTAGTAGTAGTAGTAGTAGAATAAGTGACTACAATCTAAAGTAAAAATAAAAATATGTAGACAAAAATTAAACTGAAACCCCAAGAAGCCAGACACCGCATGGAATGCAGCATCAGATAAATAAGAGATGCAATTTCCCATACTGTGTAAAATATAAAGATAGCACAAAGTCCAATCATTACAATGAAAGTAAAATTATTTTTTCTACCTTTGTTGTCAGACCATTTTATTCTCTGATCATGCTGGTCCCGATCTGAGGCTTCTATTTTCCTGTCTTCTCAGTTCTTTCTATGGTCTGGTCCATCTGCCATTTTTTATCTCTTCTTTTGTTTTCTTCACTTCCTTCCATCAGCCTATTTCCAGTTCCCGTAACCCTCCCCAGTATCAGCCCCCTTTCCAGTCCTCCCTTCCCAGTACCTTCCAGTGTCAACTGTCTTGCCAGGACTGCCTCTGATGTCCATTCCCTTGCAGTCCCCCTCCTTCCCCATTGCCTGGCCCCTTCTAGTCCAAATACCATGCAGGAATCCACTCACTTCCACTCCTAGTGCCACCTCCTCCTCATCAGCTCCCTTCCAGTCATCCTACCCTCTGTCCATCCCCCTTCCAGTGTCATCCCCACATGTCAGCTCCCTTCCAGCTCCAGTACCCCTTCCCTTCCAGTCTCCTCCCCATTACCCAGACACCTATTAGTCCCATCCTCAAGTGTCAGCTCCCTCCCAGTCCCCCTTCAGTACCATCCCCAGGTGCAGCTCCCTTCCAGCCCCCTCTTTCCCCCACCCACATATCAGCTCCCTTCCTGCCCTCACCTCCCCCCATGTCAGTTCCTTTCCTGCCCTTCCTTCCCCTAGCAGACTCTTTCAGCATCTGCTCCCTTCCAGTCCTATTCTCCCATCCCCCCCGCATCAGCCCATTTGTAGCCCTAGCCCCTAGTTTTCTTACAGGGCCTGCAGCATTCTCCTCCCCTCCCCCAATCAGCCTATTTCCAGTTCTAGACCCCAGTCTTCTTCCAGTGCTAGCAGCTCTCTCTTCCCCCCATCAGCCCATTTCCAGTCCCAGCCTATTTCCAGTCCTAACCCCATTATAAGCCCATTACCAGTCCTATCTCATTTCTAGTGCTAGCCCCCCGATCAGCCTGTTTCCAGTGCTAGGCCCCCATCAGCCCATTACCAGTCCTAACCCCCCTTGATAAGCCCATTTCTCCAGGACCAAGCAAGAAGTCAGTCCTCACATATGGGTGATGTCGGCGCCGACGGAGCCCCTGTGCGGAGTATTTCCCCAGCTTTCAAAGAAAGCCTTTGGGAATGCAGCGCGCATGCGCGGTCCCCTTCCTGCCCAAGGGTGCCATCTTGCTCAGTCTTTCTTTTTACGCAGAGCCCAACGGACATGAGTTCATGTCACCTGGGAAAAGCAGATTTATTTATTTATTTATTTTTATTTATTTAACATCTCTTATATACCGCACTATTGTCATCAGTGCGGTTTACATGAAACAAACATATACATACAGATAACTGTAGTGCATTTTACAAGTAACAGGAGTTTAAAACTTGGGAATAAAATAAAAAAGGTAAACTACGTCTACTATATAACTATCTACAATACTCTATACGCATTAGTCACATATGGGATTGTCTTGGCCTGAAATGGCGGTAGTATTTCCCTCGTGAAGGATTAAATTGGAAAATAGCTTAAGAAGAGGTGGTGTTTGAGACTTTTTCTGAATTGTGTTAGGCTGTTTATGGCTCTCAATTCTGGTGGGAGGGCATTCCAGGCTATTGGGGCGTGAATGCTGAAGGCTCTTTTAGTTGTTTCCTTAGTGTATCTGACTGTTTGTTTCGGGATTGTTAATGTATTTATAGCAGCTGATCTTCTGGCTCTATTGAGTGTCTGCATGTATAGGAGGTTGGCGATCGTTGATGGTGCTTGATTATTTAATGCTTTGAAAGTAGTGATTAGGATCTTGTAGTGGATTCTTGCGTTGGTTGGTAGCCAGTGGAGTCTTTTTAGGATTGGAGTTATGTGATCTGTCTTTGATATTCCTTCAAGTACTCTGGCAGCGGTGTTCATCGCCAGTTGGAGAGGATTTAGTGTTGATTGGGGGAGACCATGTAGAATTGCATTTGCGAAGTCGAGGTGAGGCATTACCAAGGCTTGGTAGACTGTTCTGAAGTCTGTGGGTTCCAGTAAAGGTCGTAAGTGGCGTAGTGTGCGTATCTTGTGATATATTAGTTTTGTTATATTTTTTATGTGGGTTTTCATATTGAGGCGCTGGTCGAGGGTGATACCTAGGTATCGTATCGTAGGTTTTACTGTCAATTCCTTGTCGTTTATCTTTAAGGTAGTAGGAGGTGTGAAGTTTTGGTTCTTTGTGATAAACATCACATCGGTCTTGCTGTGGTTGATTCTTAGGTTCTGTGAGAGGAGCCAGTCTTCTACTGATTCGAAGCATTTTGTCAATGGTGTAAAATCAGGGTGGTTGATGGAGAATGGCATGTA
Organism: Ichthyophis bannanicus; assembly: GCA_033557465.1. Lineage (NCBI taxonomy): Eukaryota > Metazoa > Chordata > Amphibia > Gymnophiona > Ichthyophiidae > Ichthyophis > Ichthyophis bannanicus. The sequence continues at coordinate 419,986,810 of CM066031.1, read as the reverse complement.
TAGGAGAATGTCGTCTGCATAGGCTAAACAGGTAACATTAAAGGAACGGATGAGGTCACAGATAGGTTGCATATATATTAATCATTAATGCTGAAAGAGAGGATCCTTGCGGTAACCCTTGATCTTGCAGAAATGGTTCAGATGTTCTTTCTTCAATTCTTACTTGTTGCCAACGGTTAGTTAGATAGGATATACACCAGTCAAGTGCGGATCCAAGAATTCCTTTTTCCTTAAGGCGATCGATAAGTATTTGGTGGCTTACTGAGTCGAACGCAGCTGATATGTCCATGAATATAAGGATGAATCCTTGGTGGACATTATCTATTCCTGTGATTAATGTATTGAATAACGTGATGAGGAGGGTCTCCACTCCATGAGCTTCTCTAAAGCCGTGTTGAGCAGGGTCAAGTGGTGCTTCAGTGTCTATGTGCTGTTGTATTTGACGTTGGACCACTTTCTCAATTATTTTAGCTAGGAGTGGGATGCTGGATATTGGCCTGTAGGATTCTACTTTTAGTGGGTCTAATTTGCTGTTTTTCAATAATGGTCTAATTGAGGTTTGTTTAAGGCACTGAGGAAAGGTTCCGGTTGAAAAAGATTGTTCAAGGATATTATGTATGAAGAAGCTTACTTCATATCTAAGGTCTTTTATCCAGGCTGCTGGACATGGGTCACTTGCTGCGGTGGTAGCATTTATTGATGCGATAGTGTTTTCAATTTCTTTTGTTGATAATGTATTAAACTTGGTTAATGTGGTTGACTGTGATGGCTTGTCTCTATTTGTTGGTCCAATGGTGCAGAAGTTGGTTGTTTTCGTCATCTTTGACTTTAAGTAGTTAGCATAGTCTTGCGGATGTATTGTTTGAGTGTGTTGGGGAGTTGGTTCCTTTGCCATTGTTCTTACAATGTTGAAGAGATCATGATGTTCATTTAATGATTGCTTTAGGAGATTAGTATGGAATTGTTTCCTTCGATCTGCTATTTCCTGGCGATGCTTTTTTAGGTATTTGCAGTAGGCTGTATATGCTTCAGTAGAGCGGGATCGTCTCCAGCGTTTTTCAAGTCTGCGAAGATGGAGGAGGGATGTTCTTAGCTCATTAGAATACCAAGCTACGTGTGTATGGTGGTTGGGCTTTCTAGCCATGTTTGATGGTTGAGAATTGGCTCTGAGAGTGTGATCCCAGGTATTGATTAGGCTATCCAAATCAGGTTTAGAGGTGTGTAGTGTTGGGAGAATATTCTTAAGTACTTCCTCTTTGTCAAAGGGGCGGAACCTCCTAATTGTTGGTTTGGCAAGGGTGGCTTTGGGGTTAGTGGTATTGGAGGAGTTGGGCATTTGGAATGTAATGAGGCTGTGGTCAGACCATGGTACTGGTATTATGGAAAGATCATAATTGTGGTTGGTTTCTGTGGCGGCTTGTGGTACGAATATCAGGTCGAGTGTATTTCCCATAGTGTGAGTGGGATCTTTGACTATCTGGTTGTATCCAAGGTTGTCAATCGCTTCTATAAATGCTGCGGTTTGGGTGTCGTGTAGGGAGGGGAGGTTGAAATCTCCCAATATCCAATTAGATAGTTGTGGTTTTTCCGTGTTGCAGGCCCGGTCAACTATCGTTGGCAGATCATCAGCTGAAGTTGTTGGAGCTCTGTAGACTAGGTTGATTGAATGCTCGTTGTTTGATATGTTTAGTATGTTTAGATGGGTTGTGCTAATACTGTTGTCCATCTGAAATTGTAGTTGGCTTTTAGAGATAATGAGTACTCCACCTCCTCTTTGTTTGTTCCTATGACATGTGTGTATTGAGAAGCCTGAGGGTAGCATCTGGTTAAGAATGACATTATCAGAGTCAGATAGCCAGGTCTCTGTGATCATCAAAATGTCAAGGTTATGTGTTGTTATGAGATTAGGTATCAAAGGCCACTTCGTGCGGATGGATCTAATATTGATAAGGGCGCAATGCAGTGGTGGATGGTACTGTTTAGGTTGAGATTTTTTGGTGAGGTGAAGGGCAACGTGGAGAAGATGTGAGTGGTGGTTGTGAGTAGGGTTTGTTTGGTCTGTTTGAGTCTTATTTGACCATCTCTTCCAATTGTTTCGTAATATTGGTATATGGTTTTGGTCACCGTTAAAGGCGTTTGAGTGACCAGCTAGTGCAGTGAGGAGATAAGTAATGGTGAGGGTTATCAATGTATGCATCTTTAAAGGGGACATTGCGTATTAAGGGAGAAGGTAGAGATGCTATCTGCAAATGCTAGGGGCTAGGAGATGGGGTTTTTGTAGGTGAACAGTGACAGTACCGTATCTGGGGTGAAAAGAGCAGTGTATATGATTAATGGTACTGGCAATTAATGATTATTGACAACGGAATATCTAGCTACTGGGAGCAGTATTTGTAATCAATGATTACTGACAACAGTATATCTAGCTACTGGGAACAGTATTTGCAATCAATGATTACTGACAACAGTATATCTAGCTACTGGGAACAGTATTTGCAATCAATGATTACTGACAACAGTATATCTAGCTACTGGGAACAGTATTTGCAATCAATGATTACTGACAACAGTATATCTAGCTACTGGGAACAGTATTTGCAATCAATGATTACTGACAACAGTATATCTAGCTATTGGGAACAGTATTTGCAATCAATGATTACTGACAACAGTATATCTAGCTACTGGGAACAGTATTTGCAATCAATGATTACTGACAACAGTATACATGGTGTTATGAATGAATGTGCAAGAATTCAGTTCTAGATAGTTCTTTAAGGTGTAATATACTTGCTGTGATCAATGGACGTCCCAGTTGAGAGTGGGAGCGAGCTCAACCCTGAGGGAGCTCCAGCTGCTTGAACTCAGGGGAGTTTGCAGATGGCGATTTAATGTGAGAGGGACTGTTTGTTAGAAGGCTGGTATTGGCAATCACTGCTATTCAAGTTGCTTGTAGATTATGGTGCTTTGTGTGCTGATTAAGCGCTAGGTTACAGTTTGTTTTTCGCCTGCCGTGCCCCGCATAAGGGCCACGCCAAAGGGCCCTCTTGCGAGGCCCTCAGGCGCGGGCCCGCAAGGCACGGGTGCGCCTGCTCACGGCCCCTTTTAATTGAGCGGCTAAAGCCCCGATTGGGCTGCCGCTGGGGTAGGAGGCGTCTGGTGGCTGAGAAGGCTCGATCCCTCCTGGGAGAGCACGCGGGATGGAAGAGAGCGTTGTCCTGCTCACGGCCCCTTTTAATTGAGCCGCTAAAGCCCCGATTGGGCTGCCGCTGGGGTAGGAGGCGTCTGGTGGCTGAGAAGGCTCGATCCCTCCTGGGAGAGCACGCGGGATGGAAGAGAGCGTTGTCCTGCTCACGGCCCCTTTTAATTGAGCCGCTAAAGCCCCGATTGGGCTGCCGCTGGGGTAGGAGGCGTCTGGTGGCTGAGAAGGCTCGATCCCTCCTGGGAGAGCACGCGGGATGGAAGAGAGCGTTGTCCTGCTCACGGCCCCTTTTAATTGAGCCACTAAAGCCCCGATTGGGCTGCCGCTGGGTAGGAGGCGTCTGGTGGCTGAGAAGGCTCGATCCCTCCTGGAGAGCACGCGGGTTGGAAGAGAGCGTTGTCCTGCTCACGGCCCCTTTTAAATTGAGCCGCTAAAGCCCCGATTGGGCTGCCGCTGGGGTAGGAGGCGTCTGGTGGCTGAGAAGGCTCGATCCCTCCTGGGAGAGCACGCGGGATGGAAGAGAGCGTTGTCCTGCTCACGGCCCCTTTTAATTGAGCCGCTAAAGCCCCGATTGGGCTGCCGCTGGGGTAGGAGGCGTCTGGTGGCTGAGAAGGCTCGATCCCTCCTGGGAGAGCACGCGGGATGGAAGAGAGCGTTGTCCTGCTCACGGCCCCTTTTAATTGAGCCGCTAAAGCCCCGATTGGGCTGCCGCTGGGGTAGGAGGCGTCTGGTGGCTGAGAAGGCTCGATCCCTCCTGGGAGAGCACGCGGGTTGGCTATTTTGGCTTTTTCTGTTACGGTTCAATGCCGGTTCCCTTTCCCTCCTTGGCTAGGTACACCGGTATCGAGGCGGAGTTTTTATTTTCAGTTTTTGTCCTTCGTGACTAGCATTCACACTCTTTTTGTGTTTTCACTGTCAGCCCAGTCTTTTGACCTTGCAGGGGTCCTTTTTCACCCGATGACTGCCAGCGGGTTCAAAAAGTATGATCGGTGTCCCCACGATGCCTGCCCGAAGTTCGGGAAACGGCACAGCGCCCCAGACAAGGCTCCCAGCTGCTACAGTCCCAGGGCCACTCGACAGACCCCCTGCACCTCCAGAAGATCACTCCGGGTCCACGGGGTAAACGCTGGAGCAGATTTTATACAGGTCAGGGTCCTCGTAGGCTGAAGGTGTCCCCACGATGCCTGCCCGAAGTTCGGGAAACGGCAAAGCGCCCCAGACAAGGCTCCCAGCTGCTACAGTCCCAGGGCCACTCGACAGACCCCCTGCACCTCCAGAAGATCACTCCGGGTCCCTTTGATTTCCTTGTAAATGTATTGTAAATTATGAGGGCGCTACCTTCATTTTTTCAGATGTTGCTCATTTGGAAAAATTTGTTTTAGATCGGCAGGGCTCTGGTGAGGTTAGTCGGGATGAGTAAATAAACATTGCCTCCAGTTTCGTAGGTTTCGTTGAAACCTTGTTTTCCTATGTTTATGAAGTTTAATTTTTTCTCACATCCAGGTCCCAGTAACGTGGACTCTATCACTTTTGATTGTATGCTGTAATGGTATTGTTTCCTATTATACTTGTTATGATTGTCTTGATTTTGTTTGGATTAACTTGTAATGCTGGTTAAAATCAATAAAAAAAAATAAAAAAAAGTATGATCAGTGCGAGAAACCTATGTCTCTCACCGACACACATGACTGCTGCCTCCATTACCTCGGGCCCGACCATGACCTGCTGGCCTGTGGCCTGTGCGGCAAAATGTCATTGAAGGCGCTTCAGAGCTGTCAGCATCAACGTGAGAGAATTTTCTCTGACTCCGCGTTCGGCCGCGTCCGAACTTTGTCAGAGGCCTCGACATCTCGGGAGTCTGACCCCGAGCTCCGTTGGTGTTCCTCTGAGAGGGAGTCTCCCTCCCGGGAGCACAGAAGGAAGAAGAAACTCGCAAGGGCAGCGTCGGTGGAGGCTCCTGGATCCTCGAGGGCCAGGTCGTGTAGCCCTGACCGCCACCCCGGGCTCTCGGAGTCGGAGAGTCCGTCCAAGTTACCTCGTGTGGAGCCAGAGTCCCCGAGTCATGTAAGTGCAGTTGTCCTCGTGGACCCTCCTCTGGGGGAGCTGACGTCGGGCCCGACACCATCGGGGCCCGATTTGGGGGCTGCTGAGTCTCCTGAGCTTGGACTCAGGTTGACGGCCTTGGAGAGCAGCTTGGCTGCCTTCATGGAGCAGCAGCGGGTGCTGATCGCTGGTCTGACCGGTGCATCTGCCCCGACCACCGGGACCTCGATGTCCAAATTGACCCTGGAGACCGAGCCGATCCTCGAGTCAATGAAGTCTCGAGTCAATCCTTGGTCACGGTCCCCCTCGACCTCCTGTGCGGGGCTGAGGTCGTTGACACTGATACCCTCAGCGTCGGGACGGGTGGCACCGAGGCCCACATGGCCGGAGCCGCTCGATTCCTCCTCAGAGGTATCGGCTTGGGAGACGGAGGACGAGGAGTCCCCGGACACCTTCTGGACCCGGTGCATCCCTTCGGACTCACCGGAGTCCGAGCCTCGGAGACGGTCCCCCCCGGAGGATACCCGGTTCTCGGACTTCATGAGGAACATGGCCAAAGCCCTGCAGATGCCGAGGAGGAGCCTCAAGCTGAAGAGCTCGATGCCCTCCAGTATGACTTTCCTCCGAAGGAAGCCTTTACTGTACCGGTTCCTCCAATGCTGGAACGGCTGCTCTTCCATATGTGGGAGGCACCGGCCTCGGCGCTGATTCTTAGCAAACGGGTCGATTCCATTTATCAAGTCCATAAGAGCCCTGGGTTCCAGAAGGCACAGCTACCGCACAACTCCATGGTTGTGGAATCGGCCATGCACCGCCTGAAGAGTCAGAAGATGCACTCCTTGGTGCCCCCCAGTCGGGAGGCCCGGAACCTGGATGCCCTTGGTAGAAAGTGCTTCCAGGGCTCTATGCTATCTTGCTGTGTCCAGACCTACCAGATGTACATGGGCATGTACCTACTAGACCTGGCAAAGGAGATTGCCGGGTTCTCAGCTGGCCTCTCCGAGGAACCTTTGCAGAGGCTTTGTCAACAGGGATCCGAGAGTGCTCAAAGTTTATCTCTCGAGCAGCCTATGATGGCTTCGAGGCTTCGGCCCAGGTAGCTGCGGCCAGCATTGGTGCACGCCATCAGGCCTGGCTGCAGTCATCAGACCTGGAGTCATGGGTGCAGAACAAGTTGGTTGATGTCCCCTGCCGAGGTGAAAACCTTTTCAGTAAGCCCATGACTGAAAAGGCTGCAGAAATCGAGACTGAGACTCTCACCAGGACAAGGCTGTCCAGGAAGACTTCTGCCCCTTCTCAGAAAAAGAAGGACTCAGGAAAGAAACCCTTTTCCCGAGGAAGGGTGCTGCCTACAAATCCTACCCTCAATATCAGGCCTCTCCAGCTCCCCAACAGGGCCAGCAGGCCAAGGGGCAGGGGCTTGGGCCCCGTAGGCAGAAGACCCCCAAGCCACCAGCTCCAGCTCCTGCACAGCAGGGAGGGGGTTTTTGACTCCCACAGCATAGCCTCTTCTCCACAGCTGGCTCCACTCAGCACAGGAGGTCGGCTGACCCTGTACAACTACAGGTGGCCAGCCATCACAAGAGATACCTGGGTCCTCAGCATAGTCCAAAAAGGCTACATACTCCACTTCCACCAGCTACCCCCCTCCTACTTTCCAGGGGAGCCTCCAAGACTCACTCTGCACAGAAACCTCCTCCTTCAGGAGTTGGCAAGTCTTCTAAAGGAACAGGCAGTGGAACTGGTGCCTCACCATCTGGAAGGGCAAGGCTTCTACTTCAGGTACTTCCTGGTACCAAAAAGAACAGGAGGCCTCCGGCCTATCCTAGACTTGCGAAACCTAAACAAGTTTCTGGAGAGGGAAAAGTTCAAGATGCTTACCCTTGGGATACTGCTGCCCTACCTCCAGCAGGGAGACTGGCTATGCTCCTTAGACCTAAAGGATGCTTATGCTCACATCCTCATTCATCCAAACCACCAACAATATCTCAGATTTGTGGTGGGAGGAAACCATTTTCAGTACAGAGTACTTCTATTTGGCCTAACTTCCACCCCCAGGGTTTTCACCAAATGCCTGGCGGTGGTGGCGGCCTATCTCAGGAATCAGGGAATTTTTATCTTCCCATACCTGGATGACTGGCTCATCAGGGGCTAGTCTCTCCAGGAGGCCAGACAAGCCACTCTTCACACTGTCCCTCTTCTTCAGCATCTGGGCTTTGTCATAAACTACGCAAAGTCCACTTTGCTCCCCTCACAGAACCTAGAGTTTATACGGGCAAGATTGGACACCCTGCAGGCAAGAGCTTACTTGCCCGAGGACAGGGCCCATAGACTGATGGACTTGGCCAACCAGTTCCACAGCAATTCTCAGGTCTCTGCCAGGCACTTCCTGCGGCTCCTTGGCCACTTGGCATCCACGGTACATGTGACTCCAAATGTCCGTCTGCACATGCAGGTTGCTCAGTGGTGCCTCAAAGCTCAGTGGACACAGGCCACAGGCAACCTCCGAGACAGAGTAAAGGTGTCCAAACCACTTTTGGACTCCTTGCAGTGGTGGCTACATCTCCCAAACCTTCTCAAGGGGTTACCTTTTCAGGCCCCAGCACACACAAGGGTGCTGATGACCAATGCTTCCTTAAAGGGCTGGGGTGCACATTGCCAGGGCACGTGCACTCAAGGCCTCTGGTCTCCTCGGGAGGCCACACAGCAGATCAATCTTTTGGAGCTGCGAACAATCCGCTTGGCTCTACAGACTTTTTCTCATGCCCTTTCTCACCAGTCTGTCTTAGTTCAGACAGACAATCAGGTAGCAATGTTCTATGTGAACAAGCAAGGGGGCACAGGGTCCAGGCTCCTATGTCAGGAGGCGCAGGCCCTTTGCTTCTTTGCAGTCAAACAAGGCATGTTTCTCAAAGCAGTTTATCTACCTGGTCAGGAGAACTTCTTGACAGACAAGCTAAGCAGGATTCTCCAGCCCCACGAATGGCAGTTGAATCCATTGGTGGTCCAGAAGATCTTTCTACAATGGGGACTTCCATCCATCGATCTCTTTGCAAGTCCACTAAACCGTCAGCTGCCCAGGTTTTGCTCCAGACAGCCGCATCCCCTGAGAATGGCAGCAGATGCTTTTCTGATCTCTTGGTCTACGGGCCTCCTGTATGCGTTTCCTCCCACACCCCTGGTGGCCCGAAACTCTGTTCAAGATTCTTCGGGACAAGGCCTCGGTGATTCTGGTAGCCCCCAGATAGCCGAGGCAACCGTGGTTTCCACTTCTGCTACAGTTGGCGGTGGAAACTCCTTTCCCTCTGGGGTTGTACACGATCTCCTGTCTCAAGATCAGGGTTCCCTTCTGCACCCCAATCTCAGATCCCTCAATCTGATGGCCTGGCTGCTGAAAGAATAGTGCTAGCTCCTTTGCTTCTACCTAAGGAGGTTGAGGAGGTGGTTTTTGCCTCTAGGAGGCAGTCCACCAGAAAGTCCTATGCCCTCAAGTGAAGTAGGTTCACAATATGTGTGTTCAGTGCAATGAAGATCCTTTCTCCTGCCTTGTGCCAGTAGTACTGCAGCATCTACTTCACCTGTCAGACCTAGGCCTTAAGTCTAACTCTGTTCGGGTCCACCTCAGTGCCTATCAGCGCACCACTCACCGGTGAAGGGACAGTCTCTGTCGGTTCACCCCTTGGTGTCCCGCTTCCTCAGAGGTCTGCTTCTTCTCAAGCCTCCGGTTCGTCCATCGGCGACTGAGTGGGATTTGAACGTGGTCTTGCAGCAACTTACCTGCCCACCGTTTGAGTCGATGGCTACTTGCCATTTGTGTTTCCTTTCTTGGAAAGCGCTCTTCCTGGTAGCTCTAACCTCAGCCAGACGTGTGAGTAAACTACAAGATCTGGTTTCTGATACACTGTACACACAGTTCTATAGGAACAGGGTGGTCCTACAGACCCGTCCCAAGTTCCTCCCAAAAGTGGTCTCCTCTTTCCACCTCAATCAGGAGGTGGTCCTTCCGATCTTCTTTCCCAGGCCGCATTCCAGCCGGGCTGAGACAGTCTTGCATACCCTGGACTGTAAGAGGGCGTTGTCCTTTTACATAGAACTTACGCAGGAGCATCGAAGGGCTACTCAGCTCTTCGTCTCCTTTGACCCTAATAAACTGGGGTTACCTGTCTCCAAGCATACGTTGTCCACTTCGGTAGCAGATTGTATCGCCTGGGCGTACAAGGCAGCCGACCTCCCCTTGCAGGGTCGAGTCATGGCCCACCATGTCAGGGCGAAAGCTGAGTCAGTAACTCATCTCCGCTCTGTTCCATTGGCTGACATCTGCCGGACCGCTACTTGGTCTTCAAGCCAGACTTTTGCAGCCCACTACTGCCTCGAGAGAGAGTTCTGAAGGGACAGTGCTTTCAGACAGGCAGTACTCCGTAATCTCTTTGAGGTTTAGGCAACTCCTACCCTCCGGCCCTTGTGTTGGGCTACCGTACGGGGGCGTTCTCAGAGGATATTCCTATCACGGATGCTGAGGCTCTTGAGAGGGAGCCATTTTTTCAGCTTTGGGTTCACGGTAGCCTAGAGCTGGGGAGTCCCATATGTGAGGACTGACTTCTTGCTTTGGTCCTGGAGAAAGAGTAGTTACTCACCTGTGACAGGTGTTCTCCAGGAGCAGCAAGAATCAGTCCTCATGACCCTCCCTCCTCCCCTGGAGTTGCAGTCATATACTTTATTTTGTTTTTGCTGTCTTTTAGCTATGTCATCAGACTGAGCAAGATGGCACCCTTGGGCGGGAAGGGGGCCGTGCAGGCGCACTGCATTCCCAAAGGCTTTGTTTGAAAGCTGGGGAAATGCTCCGCACAGGGGCTCCGTTGGCGCCGATGTCGCCCATATGTGAGGACTGATTCCTGCTGCTCCTAGAGAACACCTGTTACAGGTGAGTAACTACTCTATACTCCTATGAAGAAAGGCTAAAAAGGTTAGGGCTCTTTAACCTGGAAAAGAGACGGCTGAAGGGAGATATGATAGAAGTCTATATATTAATGAACGGAGTGGAACGGGTGAACATAGATCGATTGTTTACGTTATCAGAATATAGAAAGACTAGGGAACATGCAATGAAGCTAGAGGGTAAACTTGGTCCTGGAGAAAGAGTAGAGTTGCAGTCATATACTTTATTTTGTTTTTGCTGTCTTTTAGCTATGTCATCAGACTGAGCAAGATGGCATCCTTGGGTGGGAAGGGGACCGCGCATGCGCACTGCATTCCAAAAGGCTTTCTTTGAAAGCTGGGGAAATGCTCCGAACGGGGGCTCCGTCAGCACCGACATCACCCATATGTGAGGACTGATTCCTGCTGCTCCTGGAGAACACCTGTTACAGGTGAGTAACTACTCTTTCCTGTCCTAGATCCCCCGATCAGCTCATTACCAGTCCTAGCCGCCTCCCTCCCCCTCCCCCCCAATCAGCCTATTTCCAGTTGTAGCCCCCAGGTTTCCAGAAACCACAACACCCCCACCACTCCATGGTTGTGGAGTCTGCCATGAGGAGAATTAAAAGCCAGAAAAATCACTCCTCAGTGCCTCCTGGCAGAGAGGGCAGGACTCTGGATACATTTGGCAGAAAGCATTCCTAGCTACCATGCTAGCCTTTAGAATAGACTCCTATATGCTATATATGAGCAGGTTTCTCAAGGATGTATTGAGGGATTTGTCAGTTTACCATCTTGTTGCCCCCTGACAAGCAGGCAGTTCATCAGATCTTAGTGACACATGCCCAGAATACATCAAAGTTCTTGACAAGAGCAGCATTTGATGCATTTGAGGCCAATAGCATATCTACTGCAGCCTGCATAGGTGCTATGAGAACAGCATGACTCCAAGCATCTCCCCTTTAACGGTGAGAACCTCTTTGGCCAGAGGTGGAGGGAGAAGGCCGATGAGATAGAAACTGATGACCTCACCTTGAAGAAGTTGTCAAGGAAGATAGCAGACTCTTCTAAGAAGAAGGCTATAACTAAGAAACCATTCCTCCCTAAGAAGAAGAGGTTTTATCTTCCATATCAGGCCTATTCTGGCTACTCTGCCTCACAACAATACCAGAGACAAGGCCAGAAACAGGTTAGGAAGCCCAAGGTTACCAAACCACAGCCTGGAACTAGTACTCAACCACCTCAGAGTTTTTGACTGCTTCAAAAAAAGCATGGCCAGTTCTCCTATAACTTTCCCTCTTCCTCCTGTGATCCCAGGAAGACTGGTGCATTTTGCACACCGCTGGATCAACATCACTTCTGAGCCCTGGACCTTACATCTAGTCAGTCAGGGCCTACAGCTAAAATTCCAGACTCTTCCTCCCACTCACTTTGTGGGACAACTGTCTCTGGATCTCCTTCACTCTTCTCTACTTCAACAGGAAATGTTCTCACTGCTGAGACAAGGGGCTATAGAGGAGGTTCCCTCAGCTCAGCAGAGCCTGGAATTCTTCTCCAGATATTTCCTAATTCCAAAAAGGATGGGAGGTCACAGGCCTATATTAGATCTCCGAAATCTCAACAAATTTTTCATCAAGGAGAAATTCAAGATGATTTCTCTAGGTACTCTTCTGCCATACCTCCAACGAAATGATTGGCTATGCCCTCTGGATCTAAAGGATGCTTATACACACATCCGGATTCACCCAGACTACAGAAAGTTTCTCAGGTTGTTTTCAGAACAACCACTACCAGTACCGAGTCCTCTCATTTGGACTGGCCTCAGGATCTCCAGTTCATAGGAGCTCATTTAGCCATGGTAAGAAGCAGAGTGTTTCTGCCAGAGGACAGACACCTCCATTTCATTGCCTTAGCCACACAGATCCAGCAACAACCATCAGTTACGGTGAGAACATGTCCATGCCTCTTAGGCCACATAGCTTCCACAGTCCATGTTGTGCTCCATGCACGTCTCCACATGAGGATCGGGCAGTGGACTCTATCACAGCAGTGGAAGCAATCCACAGGTCGCCTATCTGACCTCATCAGCATCTCTCCGCAAATTAGAGCAGACCTTCAGTGGTGGTGCAGACCACAGAACCTGGTCGTAGGATCACCTTTTCAGTATATCCTAATGACCGATGCATGAAAACTAGACTGGGGAGCCTATAATGGCTTGATGACAAAGGGCCTTTGGTCCACTCAGGAAGTGTTTCTCCAGATCAATCTTCTAGAATTCAGAGCAGTCTTCAATGCCGTCAGTCTTCTCTCCCCAACTCAGGGTACACTCTTCTCATACAGACAGACAACCAGGTAGCTATGTTTTATATAAACAAGCAAGGAGGAACAGGCTCTCAAGCCCTATGCATGGAAGCCATTCGCCTTTGGAACTGGGCAATTCCCCAAAGAATTCACCTTCAGGCAGTCTACCTTCCAGGAGCAGAGAATCACTTAGCTGACAGACTAAGCCGGATCCTCCATGCACACGAGTGGATGCTGGAACCTCAAGTAACCCAACACTTGTTCCACCTCTGGGGGACGCCACTAATCATCCTCTTTACATCTCCCCTCAATGCCAAACTACCTCGCTTCTGCTCAAGGATTCCTTCTGCTCACAAGGAGTCATCGGATGCGTTCCTCATCCATTGGGGTCAGGATCTCCTTTATGCTTTCCCTCCCTTCCACTAATAGCAAAAACACTATTCAAACTCCAGGCCGACTGGGGATGAATGATTTTCATTGCCCCTTACTGGCTCAGACAACCCTGGCTTCTTCAACTTCCTCAAGCACCTCCCCTCTTTGCTCGGTTATTCACCAGCCCTACTCTGTCAGGATCAGGGGACCCTCCTGCACCCCAGCCTCAAGCCTCTTCACTTGATGGCGTGGAGGCTGAACGCTTTGTCCTCTCACACATAGATCTCCAAGAGGACATGTTGCATGTCCTTTTATCTTAAAGAAAGGATTCAACCAGATGTTTTTATGCTTTTAAATGGTGCAAGTTTTCTATCTGGTGTTCTCATAAAACAACGGATTCTTTCACATGTCCCATTCCGGACTTGCTCCAGTACCTGCTCCATTTGTCCTCTTCTGGTCTCAAGACCAATTCAGTGCGAGTACATTTATCCGCCATTGCGGCCTCCAACCATACACTAGGAAACCACCCTATCTTGGCGCACCCTTTAGTAGCCAGATTTATGCATGGTCCTTTCCTGACCAAGTCGTGTTTCCATCCACCTCTCGCTCCATGGGATCTAAATGTTGTTCTTGCACAATTCATGCACAGTCCTTTTGAACCAATGGTTTCAGTTCCTTTAAAGTTTGTAACATGGAAGCTTCTCTTCCTCATAGCAGTCACCTCAGCTCGCAGAGTCAGTGAATTGCAAACTTTGATACGCTATGCACCCTATACCACTTTTCACCATGACAAGGTGGTCCTTCGCACATATCCTAAGTTCTTGCCAAAGATCATCACCTCCTTCCACCTAAACTAATCAGTCTCACTGCCAACTTTCTTTCCAAGGCCCCACTCCTCCTCAGCTGAGGCCAAACTTCATACCCTAGATTGCAAGAGAGCATTGGTGTTCTATCTAGATCCCAATAAGAACTATCGCCAATCCTCTCAGTTGTTTGTCTCCTTTGACCAAAATCATCTGAGGACACCAGTATCCAAAAGAACACTTTCAAACTGGTTAGCAGATTGCATATCCTTTACTTATTCTCAAGCTGGGCTGTCTTTCCACACTGTGTGACAGCTCATAATGTCAGAGCCATGGCTACTACTGTAGCTAACCTTCACTCTGTCCCTATCTCAGAGATCTGCCAAGCGGCAACATGGTCTTCTCTGCATATTTTCACAGTTCACTATTGCCTGGACAAAGACTCCAGAGCTGATGCTCAATTCGGACATGCTGTTCTGCGAAACCTTTTTCAAATTTAGACAACTTGCCCACCGCCCATCTGACTACCTCGCGAGGAGTGCTCTGAACGAGCTGAGTCTGTCGGATCCCTGCTGCAACCTCCAGCTATGCTGGGATTCTTTTCTCACTTGGTTATCTTGGGCTAGGGAGTCCCATATGCGTAGACTGACTTCCTGCTTATTCCTGGAGATAGTGTAGTTACTCACCTATAACAAGTGATCTCTGGGAAGAGCAGGAATCAGTATTCACAACCTGCCCACCTCCCCATCAAGTTATCCAATTTTTTTCTCATTCCTGGTATACAAAGATTTTTATTTCTCTGCTATGCAACTGACTGAGGAGAACAGGAGGGAAGGGAAGGCAGCCACACATGCGTGGAGGAATGCTCCTAAAAGCATTCCTATTGGATGCTGTGGAGTGTTCCCACGCTGGGCTCCATCGGTGCCAACATCACCCATATGTGAAGACTGATTCCTGCTGTTCCCAGAGATCACCTGCAACAGGTAAGTAACTACAATTTCTCAGCAAGAATGTGTTGGATCCAGGGCAGTGGGAGCTAGCACCATTGATGTTTCACTGCATAGTCCAACGCTGATCTCTTCTTTTGTTTTCCTCACTTCCTTCTATCAGCCTATTTCCAGAACCAGTAACCTCCCCAGTATCAGCTCCCTTTCCAGTCCTCCCCTCCCAGTATCTTCCAATATCAATCCCCTTGCATTCCCAGGACTGTCACTGTTGCCCATTCCCTTCCAGTCTCCCTCTTTCCCCACTGTCCAGCCCCTTCTAGTCCAAATACAATCCCAGATATCAGCCCACTACCAGTGCCACCCCCATGTCATCTCCTTTCCAGTCACCCTACCCTCTGTCCATCCCCCTTCCAGTGCTATCCCCATGTGCCCACTCCCTTCCAATACCAGTGCCCCCTCCTTTCCAGCCTCCTCCCCATTACCCAAGTGTCAGCTTCCTTCAGTCCCACCCCCAGGTGTTGGCTCCCTTCCAGTCCCCCTCCAATACCATCCCCAGGTGTCAGCGCCCCCTCTCTTCCATACCCTTCCTCCCTCCCTTCCCTAGTGTCATCACCCTTCCAGTCCCACTCCAGTACTATCCTTAGGTATCAGCTCCCTTCCAGTCCCCTCCTTCCCTCCTCTGTCAGCTCCATTCTAGCCCCCTCCTTCCCCCTCTGTCAGCTCCCTCTCTGCCCCCTCTTTCCCATGTCAACTCCCTTTTCTGCCACCTCCTCCCCTGTGTCATCTCCTTCCCAGCCCCCTCCTTCTCCCCCCCCCGTGTCAGCTCCCTTCCAGCCATCTCTTTCCTCCATGTCAGCCCCCTTCCAGCACCCTCCTTCCCCCCTCTGTTAGCTCCCTTCCAGTCATCTCCTTCCCCTTCTGTCAACTCTCTTCCAGCTCCCACGTTCCTCCCTATGCCAGTTCCCTTCCTGACCTCTCCTTCCTCCCTCTGTCAGCTCCCTTCCAGCCCAGACCTTCCCCCCTGTATCAGCTCTCTTCCAGCCATCTCTTTCCCCATGTCAGCCTCCTTCCAGCCCCCTCCTTCCCCCCGCTTTCAACTCCCTTCTTGCCTCCTCCTTCCTCTGGCAGCCTCGGCTCCTGTGTCTTACAGAGCCATGGCTGTGATAGCAGTAATAATTGCAAACAAAAGCAAAATTGGTGCGGAGCCTTCTGGCCTCTGCTATTTAACCCCTGCTGCTGTGTCCTGCTCCCTCTAACTAACTTCCTTTTGGGAGTGAATGCAACAGCAGGGGTTACATAGCAAAGGCTGGAAGGCTCCACACTGGTTTTGCTTTTATTTTAATTATTAGCACTATTGCAGCCACAGCTCTGTAAGATGCAGGACCTGCGGCTGGATCAAAGGGCAGTAGGGTGAGGCTGCAGTGGGAAATGAAAAGCCAGTTTTCTGCTCTGACTGCTTCCAGTCCTGCAGCCAGCACAAAAAAATGGCTTTTCAGTGGCCGGTTTTAACTCACTGCTGGCAGCCGGCCTGGCCATATAAAAACCGGCCAGGATGGTTGAAAACTGTTTGGTTGGCAACCCTATTCTGAAATGGAAAAGCCAGCTAGTGAATTAAAAAATATACCAAATGTGCCGGTACCATATCAGTCACAGATAAGCATGACTGATGTTTAAAATGTTTGTCCCTGACCATTTGCCAGATTCTTGTTCTTTGTGTCAATAAATGACAAACAGAGCTAGACAGTATAACTCACTGTTTGCCCCAGACTCAATTTCAGTGGCCTCCACATCATCAAGAACATTGGTCTCCTCTCAAGGATCTCAGGTCTCTTCCAAGTCTAGGAATGTATCAGCATAAGCATCGAGACTTCCCTAGCGGTGCGTTCAGTGCAGACTGGCCAGCCAAGTAGCCCTGGCAGGAGGACCTATCCTCCAAAGCACAAGAGGGGCTCCAGGACGCTCCTGAGGAATCAACATCTAGAGAGCTACTGGTTCCATGTCCTGGGACGGTGGTTCAAAGCCCCATTGGCAATTCCATCCAGACATCGGTCATCTCTTTGGACCAGTGTATTGGCTATCTCTACCAGAAGACATCGGCCATCTCTACCAGAAGACATGTCTTTTCAAGACTTCATTCATGACATGGCAGCAGGATTGGCAATCACAGTAGCCTTGGAGAAGGAACTGAGAGCAGAGGAAATGGAGTTACTCCAGTACCCTCCAATGCCAAAGGAAGTGGCTACTTTACTGGTGCATCATATCTTACAAGATCTTAAGCTCCGCATATGGGAGGCTCCTCTCATGATTCTGCCTATCAGCAAAAGGTTGGATACCATGTACCAAGTTCCAGAGTGCCCAGGCTTCCAGCAGCCTCAGCTCACACACCACTTAATGGTGATAGAATCGTCGATGCATCGAATAAAAAGTTCAAAAAATCACTCTTCCATTCCTCCAGGTAGAGACTAGAGGATGCTTGATGCCTTTGGATGTCTATGCTTTCAGGCATGCATGTTAGCCTCTAGAATAAACTCCTACATGCTATACATGGGCATTTTTCTAAAAGATGTCACCAGGGATCTGGAGACATTTGCCCCATATTTCCTGATGATAAGTGGAGTGTATTCCAGACACTTATCAAGTAGGGTCAAAATACTACAAAATTTGTTATCATTTCATGCCTTTGAGTCAACAAGCAGGGCTTCAGCAGTCTGCCTTGGAGCTTGCAGGATGGCCTGGCTACAGACATCAGATCTCAAACAGTGAGTCCAGGACAAGCTGGTCAATATCCCATGTATGGGAGAAAGCCTTTTTAGGAAAGGTTGGAGAGAGAAGGCCAGGGAGATTGAGACAGATGATCTCACCCTCAAATGCCTTTCCAGGAAAACATCTGACCCCTCAAAAATGAAGACTCTCCCCAAGAAACCTTTCCATTCTAAGAAGGAATGGTATTATTCTTCCTACCCACCTTCAACTTCTTGCCAGCCTCAGAACCTCAACAGCGATAGCAGGGCCCTTGCCAACTCAAAAAGGCAAAGACTCCAAAGCCTCAACCAGTGGCATTGCCACTTTGCCTCTGGAGGGTCCCCAGCCCCTCCATATAGCAGGCAGACTCTGTTCCTATGCCCACAGGTGGCACCTCATAACTTTAAAACGTTAGACACTCAACGTTGTCCAAAGGGAGTATCTGCTTCACTTCAAAACTTTACTCCCCACCATTTTCACAAGGGACTATCCCACCCATCCCCTCCAAAGCACTCTTTGAAGGGGATGGGTGGGATAGTCCCTTGTGAAAATGGTGGGGAGTAAAGTTTTGAAGTGAAGCAGATCCAAACTAAACGTTTCAGAGCCTTCACATATACTGCCCCCAACCTCTGGAACTCACTACCTCTCACACTTTGCTCAGTCAAAGACCTCCAGACATTTAGGAGTGACCTCAAAACATACCTCTTTTCTAGTCATTACAGAAACTCAGATTTGAACCCAAATACAGACATGTCCTTACAAACACTCACCATACACACCCCTGAACTACACCCACCTCTAACAATCACAAACTCAATGTAATTCTTCTAACCTGAAGTTTTGTACATAGTTTATTATTATCCTGTAATAGGCTAAGTTTGTAGCCAAATGTATATCCAACTGTTTTTTTTACTCCCAAAAAGTTACTATGTAAAAAGTTAAACCATTGTTCTATGTAAAATGTTCTGTTATCAGGGGTGGCTCTACCATGAGGCGAAGTGAGGCAGCTGCCTCAGGCGGCGAAGTTTTAAAGGCGGCAAAAAATGCCCCCAAAATAGTCGCCTCACTTCAACTTCTAAAGTTAAAAATAAAAAAAAATCCAACTGCTCAATTTGCTGCTGCTGCCAAGTCCACTTGTGCCAGCAACATCAACTTAAATAAACACAAAGCAAAACCGGTGCAGAGTAGACTCTGCAGAGCCTTCCCGTGCAGTGGCGTCCCACCCCCAAAGGAAGTTGTATGCAAAGGAAGTTACTTCCTTTGGGGGCGGGACGCCACTGCAAGGGAAGGCTCCGCAGTCTGCACCAGTTTTGCTTTGTGTTTAAGTTGATGTCGCTAGCAGAGCCGCGGTTCCAAGAAGCAGGAGCCTTGGCTGCTATAGGAAGGAGAGGCAGGTGAGTCTGCTGGAGACTGCCGCTGCCGAGATGTGGACTCGGCAGTGGCAGCAACTTGAGCGGTTGTTTTTTCCCCTGGGGGCCAGGACTGGAAATGGGCGGTGTCTAGGACTGGAATTGGGCTGGGGGGGGGTAGGACTGGAAGTGGGCTGATGGGGGGGTTAGAACTGGAAATGGACTGATGGGGGGGGGGGTTAGGACTGGAAGTGGGCTGATGGGGGGTGTTTAGGACTGATAATAGGCTGATGGGGGGGTTAGGACTGAAAGTGGGATGATGGGGGGGTTAGGACTGGAAGTGGGCTGATGGGTGGTTAGGACTGGAAGTGGGCTGATGGGAGGCTAGCACTGGAAATGGGCTGATGGGGGGGGGGTTTAGGACTGGAAGTGGGCTGATGGGGGGTGTTTAGGACTGGTAATAGGCTGATGGGGGGTTAGGACTGGAAGTGGGCTGATGGGGGGGTTTAGGACTGGAAGTGGGCTGATGGAGGGGTGTTTAGGATTGGTAATGGGCTGATGGGGGGTTAGGACTGGAAATGGGCTGATGGGGGTTAGGACTGGAAGTGGGCTGATGGGGGTGTATAGGACTGATAATGGGCAGACAGGGGGTTAGAACTGGAAATGGGCGGATGGGGGGGATACGACTGGAAGTGGGCTGATGGGGGGTTAGGACTGGAAATGGGCTGATGGGGGGGCTAGGACTGGAAGTGGGCTGATGGGGGGGTTAGGACTGGAAGTGGGCTGATGGGAGGCTAGCACTGGAAATGAGCTAGGACTGGTAATAGGCTGATTGGGGGGCTAGGACTAGAGTGGGCTGAAGGGGGACAGGACTGGAAATGGGCTAATGGGGGAGGGGAGGAGAGTGCTGCTGGCCTTGGAAGAAAACTAGGGGCTAGGGCGACAAATGGGCTGATGCGGGAGGATGGTAGAATGGGACTGGAAGGGATCGGATAATGAGAGGGTCTGCCAGGGGAAGGAGGGTGCACGAAGGGAGCTGACACGGGGGAAGGAGGGGCTGGAAAGGAGCTGACACCTGGGATGTACTGAAGGGGGACTGGAAGGGAGCTGACATTTGGGGATGGGAGTGGTAGGTGGTTGGGTAATGGGGAGGAGGCTGGAAGGGAGCCGACATGCAAATGGCACTGGAAGGGGGTTGGACAGAGGGTAGGGCGACTGGAAGGGAGCTGACGGGGGGGGGGGTGGCACTGAGAGTGGAAGTGAGCTGATATCTGAGATGGTATTTGGACTAGAAGGTGCTGGACAGTGGGGAAGGAGGGGGACTGGGAGGGAATGGACACCAGTTGCAGTCATGGGAATGCAAGGCGGTTGACATTGAAAGGTACTGGGAGGGAAGGGTGCTGATACTGGGGAGGGTTACTGGAACTGGAAATGGGCTGATGGAAGGAAGTGAAGAAAACAAAAGAAGAGATAAGAAATGGCAGATGGACCATAGACCACAGAAAGAGAGCTAAGAGAAGACAGGAAAGCTGAAGTCTCAGATTCGAACCAGCATGATCAGAGAATAAAATGGTCAGACAACAAAGGTAGAAAAAATAATTTTATTTAATTTTAGTTATTGGACTTTGTGCTATTTTTATATTTTACACAGTATTGGGGAACTGTATCTCTTATTTATCTGATATTGCACTGCATGTGGACTCTGGCTTCTTGGGGTTTCAATTTAAATTTAGTCTACATATTTTTATTTTTACTTTAGATTGTGGTTACTTATTCTGTACTTGGTGAGGGTCGATGTTGCGAGTGTTTGACTGAGGTCAGGTTTTCTGTTAACATGGAGTTTGTACATAAAGATCTATACTGTACTGTAGTAATTTGACTTGTTCAGCTTTTCAAATAGGTGTATGGATGTTCCAGGGCCCGCTGTAGTATTTACAGTGATGCTTTTTTTGGTTGGGTTCCTTATGTGAGTTTTGGAAGTTTGTGCTGATATGGTATGGTATGGTAGGTTTGCTCTTTGTTGTAGGGTTTTTTATTAGTTCACACCATGCCTGGTACTGGAGAATAGTGGATGTTGTTGTTGTTGGGAGATGATCAGAATCAGATTTTTTTTTAAAATATTGAGTTCTGTGGGTGAATGTCCTGGTTCTGCTCTGCACCTACTGTGGATGCAGAATATATGTTGAAAAAGAAAAAAGAACCATAACGCAGTTTATAACAACAAAATAAAAATGAGCTATAATTTAGTTTTATAAACTGTGCTGTTGGTTCTTGCTGTCTGTTATTTCCTTGGTGTGCAAACGGGTCTGTAACTAGCCCTGTGCAAGCAGTGCAGCCACACAGGGTGGAAAGGTTTGGGGGGCGCATTTCGGCTGTCTGCTGTTGCCCTGCCGCCGCTGGCAGGACAATAGCAGGCAGATGAAATGCGCTCCCCAAGCCTTTTTTCAGCACTTTAAGCAGGTCTGGTCCCTCCCTTCTCCGACACGATGTCAGAGTAGGGAGGAACAGATCTTCTTAAAGTGCTGGTGCCTTTCAGATTGGGCGCATGCCCCTCTCCTCCTCCCCATTCCTCTGTCCAGCAACGCCTCCATGAAAAAACAGAGGGCAGCAGCAGCAGGGAAAGAGCAAGCAGCACTGGACAGAGGTATAGCGGAGAGGGGGGGGCGTGCGTCCGAGCTGCAAGTCGCACTGGGTGCGATTACAGCTCGATATTGCATTTCCTCCATATAATCTAATCGGCTTTTTGGTTTGGTTCAGTCTCTGATTGGATTTCTGAAAAAACCCCGCCCACTCTAAGGGTGGAGGGGGGGGGGTGCCTTTTTATACTTCATCTCAGGCAGCAGATTGCCTTGAGCCGCCCCTGTCTGTTATCTGTAAACTGCCTTTGATCTTCGGAAGGGGAGGTATAGAAAAATCAAATCAATAAATAAATAAAATAAAAAAAGAGAAAAGGTGTCCACCCTGTTATCCCAGGGTGCCATAGAAAGGGTTCCTCTTCCTCAAGAAGGGATGTGCTTCTACTCTCCATATTTTCTTATTCCAAAGAAAACAGGAGGCTTCAGGCCCATTCTGGATCTCAGAGACCTAGAGAAGTTCCTGGTCTGAGAAAAATTCAAAATGATTTCCCTGGGAACTCTCCCATACCTCCAGAGGCAAGATTGGCTAAGTTCTCGAGACCTAAAGGAGGCATACACGTACTTACTGATCCACTCTCAGCACAGACAGTACTTGCATTTCATGTTCCAAAGAAACCACTACCAATACCAGGTGCTGCCCTTCAGCTTAGCCTCTGCACCGTGAGTATTCATAAATTGCATGGCAGTAGTCGTTGCCTATCTACACACTTTGGGGATCTTCGACTTCCCTTACTTAGACAACTGGCTAATCAGGGGAGACTCCCCTCAGGAGGTAAAACTCTCCCTTCATCGCACCATCATGGTGCTCCAACATCGGGGTTATTTATTTATTTATTTATTTATTTAGTTGGGCTTTTAAACCACTTTTCACCAGGTCTAAGCGGTTTACAAATAACTCAGTTACAATGAAACATGGGGTGTGTATACATTAACTATGTACAGAAAACGTAACTGTTTACAATGATTTGTATTTGTTGGGATGCATAGGTGAGTGGGATTATGTTACAGGACCATAGTGCTCGATGAACAGATGAGTCTTCAGATGCTTCCTGAATGAGAGGAGGTCTTTGATGGTGATGGAGAGGGTTGGTGTGTATAGTTCAAATGACCTTAAGCAAGCCTGCTGGGTGCTCTTAGTTTTTGAGTGTGGGATAATCAGGGTGCCGTTGTTGGATAGAAACATAGAAACATGATGACAGAAAAAGACCACATGGCGTATCTAGTCTGCCCTTTCATATCAACCACTACAACTGTCCCCTTTTTTCCTTTAGAGATCCTCTGTTTGTCCCATGCTTTTTTGAATTCAGATATTGTCCTCATCTCTACCACCTCCATTGGGCGACTATTCCACGCATCTACCATTCTTTCTGTAAAGAAATATTTCTGCATATTACTCCTGAGTCTATCCCCTTTCACCCTCATCCTATGTCCCCTCGTAGCAGAGCTTGCTTTCAACTGAAAGAGGCTCTCTCCCTGAACATTTATGCCATGGAGGTATTTAAACATCTCAGTCATGTCACCTCTATCCTGCCTTTCCTCTAAAGTGTACATATTAAGATCCTTAAGTCTGTTTTCATATGCTTCATAATGAAGACCACTAACCATTTTAGTAGCCACCCTCTGTACTGACTCCAACCTGTTTATATCCTTTTGAAGGTGTGGTCTCCAGAATTGCACACAATACTCCAAATGAGGTTGCACCAAAGACTTATAAAGAGGCACTATCACCTCCTTTTTTTCTGCTGGCCATTCCACTCACTATGCACCCAGGCATCTTTCTAGCTTTTGCCATTACCTTTTCTACCTGTTTAGCTACATTAAGATCATCAGACACAGTCATGCCTAGGTCCTGGTCTTCTTTTGTGGACAGAAGTATTTCACCCCTATACTTTATTGCTCCCTTGGATTGCTGAAGCCCAAATGCATAACCTTGCATTTTTTAACATTAAATCTCAGCTGCCAAATTCTAGGCCTTTCTTCGAGTTTAGCTAGATCCCTCCTCATGTTATCTACACCTTCCTATTGCAGATTGTGGTATCATCCGCAAAGAGGCAAACCTTACTCAACAGCCCTTCCGCAATATCACTAACAAAGATGTTAAAAAGAATCGGACCAAGGAGAGATCCCTGAGGCTTACCACTGGTAACCTCCTTCTCCTCTAGCTCTGTTTGGTTGTCATGTGTTCTTTTTTTGGAGCTGCCAAAAGGGTACATGCAGTGGTATGAAGGGACGGTAAAGGGAGGATGGTTGATTGTGAGAGTCTTTGATAAATAGCATTGCAGTAGTCAAGGATTGGAAGGATTGCTGTTTGGAGTGCTGATATGAAGTCGGGGGGGATCCAAGAATGGGTGTTGGAGAGTGCAGATCTTGTAGAAGATTGAGTTTGCCATTTTCTTCACTTGTTGTTTAAAGGTAAGGTTGTGGTCTAGAGTGATACAGAGGTACTTTATTTCTTGCTGTACCTCAATTTGAGTATTGTTTAGAGTTATGGTTGCAGGGGGAGTAAACATGCTATCATGAGTGATGAAGAGGGCTTCCGTTTTCTTGTAGTTGATGGAGAGGTGGCTAATTGTGAGCCATTGTGAAACTTCAAAGAAGCAGTGTTGCAGTTCTGCGTATGTGGGATGATTGGTGTTGAAGGAAGTGTAGATCAGGATGTCATCAGCGTAGAGGTGGTAGAGTAAGTTATGGGACTTGAATATTGAGCAGAGTGGTTGTAGATATATATTAAAGAGCAGGGCAGAGAAGGTGGAGCTTTGTGGGACACCTTGAGTTTGGGTGAATGGGGTGGAGAGGGCATCTCCCATCTTGATTTGCTGGTGACAATTGGACAGGAAGGACTGGAACCAATTCAACACTGTATTCCGATAGATTGGAGGCATTAGAGAAGGATGGGGTGGTTTAGTGAGTCAAATGCTGCTGAGATATCAAGAAAAACTAAGATAAATCCTTGTTGCACAGATTGGATGTCTTGGATGAGTTTGTTTAGAAGGGAGAGGAGGAGGGTTTAGGTGGTATGGTAGATGGTATGGTAGATTTGGGGGTCAAATGGAGCATGTGTTTCAATATGGTCTTGGAGTTGTTGGCATTCCAATTTTTCTATAATTTTGGCTATGACGGGGAGGCTGGCGATGGTTTTGTATGAAGTAGGGTCTGTTGGGTCGAGATTGGTTTTTTTGAGGATTGGGTGAATTGAGGCAGATTTGAAGCTGGAGGGCATAAGTCTTTGGGTGAGGGATGCTTGAGTGAATTTAGTGATGATAGGGCTGAGTTCCATTTTTGTTGCCTTGATCCAGGAGACTGGGAATGGATCAAGAGGGGATGTGGTGGTGCTGAGTGAGAGTTTTCAATGTAGCTTGTGCTTATGTGGTGAAAGGATGACCAGGGTGCTGCAGTGGTGGATGGTTGAGGTGGGGAAGGTCTCGTGGCTGAGGATGATGTTGTGGGTGGTTATAGTAGTTTGCAAGTTGTTGAGGGTTGGTAGGGAGTTTAGTAAGTTGTTTCACAATATTAAAGAGTTATCTTGGATGGTTGAGGGATGAGTTGATTAGCTTAGAGTAGTATTGTGTTTTTTTTTAATTATTTGTTGAAGTCCTGTATTCTAATAACAGATTCATATAGAGGATGCGGTCAGTGGGGTGTTTGGTTTTCCGCCATTTTCTTTCTAATTTCCATAGGTGGGTTTTGATTCTTCGGAGTTCTGGGGTGTACCAGGGTGTTTTAGGGATTTTGTTGGGCTTGTGCTGTGAGTTGGTTGGGGCAGCTGAGGCTGTCTGAATGGTGTAGTTCCATAGTTATGGGAATGTTTCAGGGTTGATAGCTCCGTCTTTGAGAAAAGGGAGGGTGTTGTTGAGGAAGTCTTTTTTTGTTAAATTGTTTGACTCTTCTCTTAGCTGGTTTTGATGGATTGTGGGAGGGTCTGAGGAAGGGTGGAAGACTGAAGTTGATGAGACAGTGGTTGGACCAGAGAACTGGTTGTATTTGTATTTGTGTAGGGAGTGTGGAGTGTGGAGGGGGGGATGTGGTTGTTGATAAAGACCATGTTGAGTATGTTACCTTTGTTATGGGTAGGGGTTTAGACATCTGCTCAAAGTCCATGGCTTTCATAGCATCTAGGATGATGGTGGCCTGGTTTTGGTGGAGAAAAGGGAAGTTGAAGTCCCCTAGTAGTATGGTGGTTTTGTTTGTCTTGGTGGTCCAGAATGCTGGTTAGGTTGGAGGCAGGAGAGGATGGTGGTCAGTAGATGATGCATAATGTAATGAGTTTATTTGAGATGGTGAGGGGGTCTGAATCACTTGTGCTTTATCTTTCTTTCTTTCTTCATTCATATGATATACCGCCCAGGCTGTTGGAGGCTTGGGTGCTGAAGTTGTGTTGAAGCTTGGAGAGGATGAGCACTCTGCCCCCTTGAGTTTGGGATCAAGGGCAGTGATGTAATTGGTAGCCCTGGGGGGTAAGATGATTCAATAGGACTAGGTCTGTTTCATGTGTCCAGGTTTCAGTTATACACAGGGGGGGTATTCTGTGCCACAAATAGTGGGGATGGATGACCCGACGACCTGACGGGTTGTGCAGGGAAGTTAGACGGGGGCGGGGAAGGGGTAGCTTGAGGGCAGAGTCTGTGCAATCGCAGGCCCTAGATGTACAGGGCTGATTCTAATGTTGGCCCTCTACGTCCAGGGCCAGTGACATGTGTGGGGAAGTTATTCCACCTCCGAGATGGGGATGCAGATGGGGCAGCGGGGGCTGGAGAACATTCCTCGCAGCCCGACCATGGCCTTAGGAGGCCAGATCAGGGGTCAGGCTGTGGGGAATAAGCATTTATTCTCTGGCAGCTGGCATTGTGGCTCTTCAGTGGAGCCGCAATGCCATGGCAACATGACGCCATGGTGCCATAGCTCCATTGAAGAGCCTTGTCTGAGTTAGCCGGGGACAGTCCTGCACATGCAGGCCAGACTGAATCGCAGTCCCAGCTTGCACATGCAGGACTGATCGCGATTCTGATCTCGCGGGCTAGACATGCTCCATGGGATCAGAATCGCGATCCCCTCTGTACGTCCAGTTCAGACCGGACATATTGAGGGGATCGACATCTGGGATGGAATCGGGTCCAGGATGTCCAAATGTTTGTTTGTGGTGAGGTCTCTGATTAGTTGGATCTTTTTCTTGATTGAACAGGTATTTATTTATTTATTTATTTATTTTTTTATTTATCAATTTCCAATAAACAAGCAAGAAAACAACAATCTTGCAAAGAAATGAGGTCTATACATAGGAAGATACAATTCAAATAAGATACAATACAAAGAAACAAATTCCTATACCCCATGTAGGCCAACAAAAAGGGGGGGTGGAGGGGAAAGAAAAGAAGCAGACCAGACAAGAGAGAAATGGTCTGCTAACTAGCAAGAAACAATACAACAAAAACTCATATGGCCGCGAGGAACCCCAGATAACTCTAAGCAGAGACAATTATCCCAGAACAACATCGGCCGAAACCCGAGCATTTATAAAGGCAGCAAGATCTGTCAGATTAGTGAAAAAATAATGATTAGATTTATATATGACCAGGCATCTGCACGGATATCGAAGGAAAAAGGACCCTCCTAGTTGCAACACACCAGACTTTAACAACAAGAACTGTTTACGTCGATTCTGAGTTTCCCGAGTTAAATCGGGAAACATTGAAATAGTCAAACCTAAGAAAGATTCTAGCCTCTTCTTGAAAAACATTCTAAGAAGCCAATTTTTATCAGTGATTAAGGCACATTGAACAATCAGAGTAGCAGGTACACAGCCCCCACCACCCGTATCTTCTAACAAATTAGACAGATTAAGAACTTCAAGATCAATATTTGATACATCTGATGAAATCACAGCTTCTTTTTTCCCCCCGAGGAAGATAGTAGACCTTATTCAATGGTGGAAACAAATCCGGTGGGACTTTAAGAACTTCATGTAGATATTTCTTAAACATATCAAGCGCGGTAACACCCTGAGACTGAGGAAAATTCAAAACCCGTAGGTTAGCGGCCCTAGCAGCATTTTCCAAAGTTTCAATTTTGTAACGAAGAATCCCATTATCCTTGACCAAGGTTGAAAATTGGTCAGAAAAAGAATGTAACTGGGTCCCATGGTCAGCAACCGATGTTACCAAAGAGTCACACGTGTATACAACAGTCACAATCTTATCAGCGTTCTCCTGAATACGTAAAGCATTATCTTGAATACCGGCAGCAAAGGCTGCTGATTGTGAATGAACAGCGCCAGCCAAAGCAGCTATAGCATTCCAAATAGATTCAAGTGTGAAGATTTTCGGTCTCAAGAGGCTGAAAGTTGGAGGTGGCAACATTAAGGAAACAACCGGAGAGCTCCGTTCTCCCGAAGATGGCAAATCTGGGGGTTCCACCGGGGATGAAACGCCCAACGCCTCCCCGCCTTCCACAGGGGTCTGCTCGGCCACCGCAACAAGGAGCTGCCCTCCAACGACAGACTCGTTCCCCAACGCAGGAGGAACAGGTGTCGCAGCTTCCGAGGTAGGGCCGGCAGAAGCAGGACGGACCGGCGGAATTCTCTGCACGGGGGAGAGTGATGTATCCATTTCCGACGGCGGAGATGCGGCCTCTCCACCGCTCGCCACCAAGCCGGCTCGAACCTCCGCTTTCTGCTCCGGGGTCAGGGTCACAAAACGGTCCATCGGGCCCGTAGATGGGAGTTGGGGCTCCGAGGGAAGAGCCCTCAACTTCCCCTTTCTTTTCGGCATGTAGTCAGAAGAAACACTCAGCGGCCATCTTGAGAAAGCTCCTCCCTCCGAACAGGTATTTATTAAAGCACAGTGGAGTGTAGGAGTGGGGTAAGATGAGGAAGGATGTGCATCTGCTGGGTGCAGAAAGCTGGGAATGTATATTAGGTGGGGGCTTTTCTTGGTTGGATGTGAGTATATGGAAGGGACGGTGAGGAGTAGAATATACAAGGAGTAATTAGGAAATTACTATGGGGGAGCAGGTATGCATTGGAGGATAAGGTGAGCACTATGAGAAATAGAAGAGCATAAAGGGTTGCGTATATGGAGAGCATGGTCGTGCTGTGCATTGGTACCTTGTTCAGTTGGGTGGTTGAGAATGGTCCTGAGTGGATGGGTGAGATGTGGTCGGTGGTGGAGGAGTTTCTGTTGTCTTCAGGATGGTTTGGTTGGAGACAGGAGAGGGGCGGCTTAGCTGTTCTCTTGGTCCACACCTATGGGCAGGCACAAGCACGCCGGGAGGCGCTTCTAATTTAAAGGTCCCGACACTGCCCTGATTGGCCTTGTGGCAGGGAGAGGGGAGGGGCTCTTCTTCCCGCTCCCATCCCCGATGCTGATCGGGGCTGTAGCAGCTGAGATGGTGGCAGCAGTGATCTTCAGCACCTGGAGGCACTTCTAATTTAAAAGTTCCAACAAGGCCCTGATTGGCCTTGTGGTGGAGAGCTGGGAGGGGGTCTCCTTCCTGTTCCCTTCCCGATGCCAATTGTCCTAAACTTCCCAGTCTTACCTCGCTCCAACTCAATGGCTGGAATTCATTGGAGTGTTCTTAGATACTTAGCAGGCACAAGCTTTTCTTCCTCAGGATCACTGTACTCACCCCATCAAGCTGGCGAGAGAAATGCAACAGCTGCATCTCTTGGGACACATGGCCTCAATGGTCCATGTCATCCCCTATGCTTTACTATACATGCCACAAGCCCAATGGACTCTATCTTCTCAATGGATGCAAGCAAAGGAGCGTCTCAGAGGCAAGATACACATCATCTCTCAACTGAACATGTCTCCTCAGTGTTGGTGCTCTCCACAGAATCTACTCAGTGGGTCACCTTTCCAGATGCCTCCACCTTGATGTACCCTGATGAAAGATGCTTTCAAACTGGGTTGGGGAGCACATCTGAATGAACTAACCACACAGGAACTGTGGGCACAACAAGAATCTGCTTTGGAGATCCCTTAAGATACAGGCACTGACAAATGCCCTTTGGATTTTTCAACCCCATTTTCGGGGCAAAAGGTCTTAAGACCGACAACTAGGGTGCCATGTTCTATGTGAATAAACAAGGGAGACAGAGTCCTATCCCCTATGCAAGGAAGTGCTTTGCCTCTGGATCTTTACCATCATATACCGCATTCACCTCAAAGCGGTCTACCTCCCGAGTGAGCTCAATATCCTGGCAGACAGGCTAAGTTGAATCCTATCTCCACATGGTCTGCTCTATGCTTTTCCTCCCATCCCCTTGATACCCAAAACACTGTTCAAACTAGAGGCCAACAATGGCTCCATGATCCTCACAGCCCCTTTTGGCCCTGTCAGCTATGGTTTCCTCTGCTTCTTTGCCTTGCGCAGACTCAATCTCTCAGCCTCGTATGTGTGCCCGCACTCTTCTCACAAGGGATGCTTCTCCATCCCAATATTCACTCCCTTCACCTCACAGTATGGCTGGTGAAGGGCTAGTGCTCGCTGACCTCAACTGCCACAGGAGGTCAGAGATATCCTTGCATCACGCAAATAGTCTACCAGGCAATCTTATTCCTTCAAGAGGCAACGGTTTGCCCTCTGGTGCTCCTCAAAGCCTGCCCGGTGGAGTCCCTTCTACAATATCTCCTCCACTTGTCCTTGGCAGGTCTCAAAACTAACTCAGTGAGAGTTCCATCTCAGTGCCATTGCGGCCTCTCACAAACCACTGGTTGGATCGCCTATCTCCTCACCCCTTAGTAGATCACTTCATGCCGGGTTTCCTGTTGTCCAAACCATCCATTAAGCTGCCTTCGGTGGCCTGGGACCTCAGCATGGATCTTGCTCAACTTTTAAAGCCTCCTTTCGAGCCTTTAGCCACTACTTCACTGAAGTTGCTATCTTGGAAGGTAATCTTCCTCATTGCCATCACGTCAGTCCGCTGCATCAGTGAACTGCAGGCTCTGGTGGCTAATCTGTCATATACCCGGTTCTACCACGACAAGGTAGTCCTCCATACAATCTGCATTTCCTACCGAAGGTAGTCTCTGCCTTCCATCTAAACCAGAGGGTCATCCTCCCGATTTTCTTTCCAAGGCCACATGCATCTTGGGGTGAAGCAGCACTACACACCTTAGACTGCAAGTGGGTGCTGGCTTCCTACTTGAATAGAACCAAGGTTCAGAGAAAATCTTCTCAACTATTCATTTCCTTTGATCCAAGCCTCCTTGGGCTACCGGCAACAAAACAAGCTCTTTCCAGATGGATAGCAGATTGCATTTCCTTTGCTTATGCACAAGGAGGACTCTCTCTAAAGGGTTATATTACTACTCATAATGTGTGGGCTATGGCAACCTCTAACCAACCTCCATTCAGTAACCATTGAGGAGATCTGTCGGACAGCTACCTAGTCCTCCATCCACACTTTTGCTGCACATTATTGTCTGGACAGGGATTCCTGTCGGGACGCTGTCTTTGGCCAAGCTGTACTCCAGCATCTCTTTGTGACTTAAACTCATCTCCTACCCTCCATCCTGGACTTCTACAAGAGACCAGACTATCATGAGGGGTGGTTAGCCTCTTGGAATTGAGTCCATCAGCCCCGGCGTGATTAACAGAGCCATGAGAAAGGAAAACTCTCCCTTTGCGGCTCTGAAAAACCCACGCTTTGGGAGCTGATGCTGCAGGGAGGGCTGTGCTGGGCAGGGGGGGGGCCTGCGGGATGCTTGATTCTGCCGCTGCCACGGCGGCAGTGGCAGCAGCAGCCGGTTTGTTTGTTTTTTAATCTACCTGGGCTGATGGGGGGAAGGGGGGTTAGTACTGGTAATGGGCTATGGGGGGGGGGCTAAGACTGGAAGTGGGCTGATAGGGGGGTTAGGATTAGTAATGGGCTATGGGGGGCTAGGAATGGAAATGGGCTGATGGGGGGGGTTAGGACTAGTAATGGGCTATGGGGGGGCTAGGACTGGAAATGGGCTGATGGGGGGGTTAGGACTAGTAATGGGCTATGGGGGGGCTAGGACTGGAAATGGGCTGAGGGGGGGGTTAGGACTAGTAATGGGCTATGGGGGTGGCTAGGACTGGAAATGGGCTGATGGTGGGGGTTAGGACTGGTAATAGGCTGGGGGGCTAATACTGGAAATGGGGTGATGGGGGGGTTGGACTAGTAATAGGCTATGGGAGGCTAGGAATGGAAATGGGCTGATGGGGGGTTAGGACTGGTAATGGGCTATGGGGGGGGTTAGGACTGGTAATGGGCTATGGGGGGGCTAGGACTGGAAATGGCCGGATGGGGGGGTTAGGATTGGTAATGGGCTATGGGGGGGCTAGGACTGGAAATGGCCTGATGGGGGGGTTAGGATTGGTAATGGGCTATGGGGGGGCTAAGACTGGAAATGGGCTATGGAGGGGCTAAGACTGGAAATGGGCTGATGGGGGATTAGGACTGGAAGTGGGCTGATGGGGGGCTTAGGACTGGAAGTGGGCTGATGGGGGGTTAGGATTGGTAATGGGTTATGGGGGTTTAGGACTGGTAATGGGCTATGGGGGGCTAGGACTGGTAATGGGCTGAGTGGAAGGGGGGCTTGAACTGCAAATAGCTGATGGGGACGGGGGCTTGGAATGGAAATGGGCTGAATGGGGGGGGCTAGGACAGGAAATGGGCTGATGGAGGGGCTAGGATAGGATTGGAAATGGGCTGTTGGGGGTACTAAGATTGGAAATGGGCTGTGTTGGGGGCTTGGATTGAAAAGGAATCATGGAGGGGCTAGAACTGGAAGTAGGCTCATGGAGGGCTTGGATTGGAAATGGGCTGAGTGGAGGGGCGCTAGGATTTGACATGGACTGATGGTGGGGCTAGGAAAGGACTAGAAATGGGCTGATGGGGGGCTGGGACTCGGATAGGACTGGAAATGGATGGGGGAGCTAGGACTGGAAATGGGCTGATGGTGGGGCTAGGATAGGATTGGAAATGGGCTGAGGGGGGCTAGGACTGGAAAGGTTTAAGGTTTAAGGTTTAATTATTTGATAAAAACTGCCTTTCTGCAACAATCAAGGCAGTGTACAATAATAAAATACATAAAATAAATAAAATACATAATACATAAAATTTTGGCCAAAGCCAGAAAAGGAAAATGAAACTTACAAATTTATAAGGACAGGAGACAAAAGTACAGGAGGTACAGGACAGGATACAAAAGGCAGATAAATACACTAAGGGTAAACTCATACAAAAGGATAAGGAACGTTAAATGCTAGGGAGAAGAGATGGGTTTTGAGGTTTTGTTTGAAGGTGGTATATTGTGATTGCAGGCGGAGAGAGGATGGGAGAGAATTCCAATGAGCCGGACCGGCAAAGTAAAATGCAGAGAGACGGGTGAGCTGCAGATAGGCACGGGAAGGGGAGGGAAGAGCAAGACGGTTAAGATGGAAAGAGCGAGGTGTGTACCGAGGGGAGTGGAAAGAAAGAAGATCAGTCAGATAAGATGGAGTACTGGTGTGGTAGACTTTGTGTAGCAGGGTCAATATCTTAAACTGAAAGCGAAACGAAACTGGCAACCAATGAAGATTGAAGAGCAAGGGAGTGACATGATCCCGAAGAGTGGAGTGTGGGCTGATGCAGGGACTAGAAGGGAGCGGATGCTGGGTGGGGCTGGAACTAGAAGGGAGCTGATGTTGGGGGAGGATTAGAATGGGATGGAGCTGGGAGAGTGAAAAAATATTTTGTGTGGGAGGGAAGACAAATCTACAATTGGCTGGATATTGGGAGAGTAAGTGGGGATTGAGGATGGAGGGATACAATTTGAGTGGATGAAATAGGAATGAGGAAAGAGCAAAAGGAGAAAGATTAGTATGTTAAAGCAGATGTAGAGAGAGAATGGAAAAAAAACTAGAAGAGAGAAGAAAGGACAAATAGACAGCAGACGATGGAGAGTTAGCAGAATACACGAAGAAACCAGAAGAAAATGGCTGGAGCAATTGCAACTGAAAAAAATGCACAAAAGGTAGAAAAATATCTCTTTATTTTGAATTTATTAACTGGAATATGTCAGCGCTGGGAAATGTGCATCATTAACGTCTGCGCTTTGTTTAGTACAAGAGGAAATTAATTTATAGTTTTATTGCTACAGTGTTGTTGTACATTCCAAGTTTGGCTTTTGGGGTTCCCAGTTTAATTATTGTCTTCCTGTTTCTAAATTGTGATTCCTTGTTTGGTGATGGTCTATGTTCTGCATGTGTAACTGAGCTGAGGTATTCTGTTTATGTAATTCCTATTTGACATTGCCACTTGTTCTCTTTCCCAAGTAGTTCATGTATTGTTATTCTCTGAAATGTATTGGTTTAATATTTACAGTATTGTCTTTTGATAGGTAGGGTATTGTGCTTTGTGAGTCCTGGTAGTGCTGTTAGGATATGGAGGGTTTGCTATGGGTTCTAAATGGGCACTGGCGGTTAACACTGGATTATAGTAATGTAGAAATCTTTTTGTCTTTCTTTATCCATACACTCATTAAGAGGCATGTTTACTAAAAGTTAGTGTATGGTAACATTATGCAAATATTTATGCAAATGAGGTCCCTCATGCAAATGAAGCCCCGCACCGAGTCTCTGCACATGGCACCGCAACCCCTTTGGGCCGCCCCTGGCTGTAGGGGATGGGGAAGCAGGAAAAATCCCAAAAGACAGGATTTCATAAAGCAAGAAAATCATCAAGGCAGTGGGAAATTTGTACAGTGGGGTTTATCCTCTTTCTCTACCATCTGCTACTTTGAACTGTGTGAGGTCACACAGTTCAAAGCCATGTGGTTCAAAGCAGCAATCAGGACCAAGTCACAGAGGATGAGGTAGATGCAGCCTAATCTGCTGTCAGCTTGGATCAGTACAGGAGGGAGATGGGTCTGCTTGGGTCTGTGAAACTGGGATTGAGCAATGGAGTTCTTTGAAATGAGGTGCTGTGAGATATGTGTGAAAGAAAGTTTGGGTGGGAGTTGTGAAAAAGGGGTTGGGGAATCAGGATGTGTAAAAGAGGAGCTGGGGGAGGATGGATGGGGGTGTGGGCACCTAGAATGGGGACTACTGTACTGTCAGATTCCTTAACATATCAAAATATGGAGCAATATATGAATTTCCAATGATACCAAACATATTTACAAGTATTGAAGAAGTTTTATTGTTTCTTTCTTTAACTTTGACTCTGTTTGATTTAGGGGCTGCTTTTCACTTACCTGCATTGTTGCACAGTACAGTGCACAGGCACTTTAGTTTATAATAAAGTTTCAAAGGGAAATTACAAGGATTGTTCCCTTATGAAAACTACTAACAAGTTCTGCACATATTGAAGTTCTTGCATGCTTTGCACCTGCTATTTTTGCATGTGGCACGACCAAACCAAACCAAATATAAACTGTTCTTTACGACTCAAAACCCTCTGAAGCACCACATTTTAATCCAGCTAAATGTACACATTTTATGAAAAATATACATACAATTCACCATTGTGAGGGGAAATCTAATCAGAGAACTACTTAACTTTAGCACTAACTGGCTAAGTTTAGGCAGGCAACCCTGATCCTAAATCTGGCTTATTAAATTTCCCTAAAAATAACCAGCTGTCTTATCTACCCAGTGGCTTTTTGAAAACTAAACTCTTGAATGTCTTTTTTCTTTAAGGCTGATTGTGTATCTATGAGAGGTAGCACATCCCTGGATGCAGGAAGCTGGATTGATGAAGATTGTGACCACAAAAGACCCTACATATGTCAAATTAAGAAAGGTATTTTAGTCATTTTTGCATATGTGCCCAGCGTAAAAGTGCACGCATTGATGTGATGGTGCTCACTTTTACTATGGGTGTGCACATAAGTGGAATTTGGGTGGAGCACAGATGGAGTGTGAAAGTACACATGTACATTATAAAAATGCCTAAATACTAGTGCAGGAGTGCACATGTATTTGCTAATATGTAGAATCAGAGGAGCCATTTTGCAAATCTACATGTGGGAAAAATCAATGGGGGAATTCAACAATTGCCAAATGTGAGTGCCTGCACATGCATGTGCATGTTGGACATTTTGCAAAATTACTTGTACAAATGCCATCAGTTAGCTACAGATATTGCTATCTTTAATCTCCAGGAACAAGCAGGAATGTAGTCTTCACATATGGGTATCATCGGTACCGACTGAGCCCGCGCGGGAACGCTCCCCAGCGTCCAATAGGAAAGCTTTTGGGAGCATCCCACAGCACATGTGTTCTGCCTTCCCACCTCTGTACCTCTCTCACTTCAGTTCTTCATTTTCCGCGGAGCCGACAGGACACGGTACCCTGTCACCGCAGAAAATCTACCTTTATTTCTTGTTTTTTTGTGGTCGCGTCTGCCTTCATTTGATGCCTACCGGTACCGCCAGTTCTTTTCTTCTTCTTTCTTTAAAACAAAAAACAACATATATTTTTCTTCAGGGATCTTTCCCTGTTTCTGGTGCTAGGCGCCATTTTGGGCACTAGGCCCATTTTTTTTCTTCAAGCATGGAGAAACCAACTAGTGGTTTCAAAAAATGCTTAAAATGTGGCGGTACCATCTCCATCACCGACACCCATGATTGGTGTCTAAAATGTTTGGGTCCTGAACATTGTCCAACGGAGTGCCTCTCCTGCACGAGGATGACCAAGAGGGACCGGCAGAATAGAGCTGGAAAACTCAGTACCCTTTTTGCCTCCGATACGATGTTAGTTGCATCAACGTCTTCCAGGGATTCATCTTCCTCCCATGGATCTCAGGTAACCAAAACTAAAACTAGCTGGTCCTCGAAGGGAAAATCTCTTTCAAAGTATCGAGATGCCTCGGGCATTTCCCTCGAGGATACTTCACTAGCAAAACAGCCCCGGCGGGAGTCTTCGGGCTGCAAAGCATTAACGGACTCCAGGATGTTCCAGAGGCGTCAACCTCTGTGGAACTACTGGTGCCATGCTCTGGGGTCATGGCCACATCCACCGGTACCGGCACCCAGGCATCGGCAGGAGCGATGGATCACAGAATCCTCGTTATCGAACGCAGTCTAGCGGCCCTTGTAGCAGCTTCGGTACCACTAAGACTGCAACAGACGGTTCCACAGGTATCGGTACCGGTAGCGACAGTACCTGCTTCGACAGGACTGCTTCCCCCCATGCCGATGTCCAGTATCGTGGATCAGGAACCGAGACATTTTGGTACCAACTTCGAGCGGTACCAATAACATGCGTCGCAGGAGCACCCGGTGCTTGAGTCTTCCGATTACGATGACTCTGACGATTCTACCGGTACAAGAGTGAATCTATTAGAAGATTCAACTCCATCTCCTCAGTGCAGGATGTCTTCTCCAGAGGATATGTCCTTCCAGAACTTCATAAGTGATTTAGCAAAGGGTCTTGCAATCACTGTGGTTCCAGAAAAATAACCTAGGGCAGAGGAATTAAGAATTCTACAATACCCTATGGCTCCCAAGGAAGCAGCTATGCTTCCCATTCACAAGATCTTACATGATCTGATGCTGAGAATGTGGGAGACTCCTTTAACGATATCTTCACATTCCCAACGCCTGGACACTATGGTTTTCAAAAAACTCAGTTACCGCACAATTCAATGGTAGTGGAATCGGCCATGCGAAGAATCAAGAGTGCAAAAACACACTCTTCTAATCCTCCAGGCCGTGAATCCAGGACACTCGATGCCTTTGGCCGTCGATGTTTTCAATCCTCCATGCTGGGGGCAAGGATCAGTTCCTACATTCTGTATATGGGGATGTTCCTGGAAGAAGTCACAAAAGACTTAGAGCTCATTAGTCCTTCTGTCTCAGATAGGGTTGCCAACTGGCCGGTTTTCAGCCGGCCTGGCCGGTTTTTCTATGGCCAGGCCGGCTGCCGGCACAGAGGCAAAACCGGCCCTTGAAAAGCCGTTTTTTTTGCTCTGGCCACAAGATCGGGAGCGGCCAGAGCAAAAAAACCGGCTTTTCTCCCAACCCGGAGGGCTTCAGAGGAGCCGGGGAAGCCCGCGCGAGGCCCCGGCTCCCTCTGTACAGCCGCCAGCGTGAAGAGCCTTTACCTTCACGCTGGCGGCTGTTCCTGTGAAGCCGCGATTGGTGGAAAAGGTTAAAGGCAATGCCCTTTAACCTTTCCCAGCATTCGCGGCTTCACAGGAACAGCTGCCAGCGTGAAGGAAAAGGCTCTTCACGCTGGTGGCTGTTCAGAGGGAGCCGGGGCCTCGCGCGGGCTTCCCCGGCTCCCTCTAAAGCCTCAGACAGCCGCGGTTTTGGGGGGGAGGCCAAGGACTGCCTGTGCTGTGATGGGGGGAGGGGACCTGGACTGGAAAAGGTCTAGGAGGGGGGAATTTGACTGGAAATGGTTAGAGATCGGGGTGGGGGGACCTGGACCGGAAAAGGGCTATGGGGGGGGGGGGGGACTTGGACTGGAAAGAAATGGGCTGTAATGGGGGGGGACCTGGACTGTAAAAGGGCTATGGGGGGGGGGAAGGGACATGGACTGGAAATGGGTTTTGATGGGGAGGAGGACCTGGACTGGAAAAGGGCGGGGGGGGGGGGGGGACATGGACTGGAAAAGGGCTATTGGGGGGGAGGGGACATGGAATGGAAATGGGTTGTGATGGGGAGGGGGACCTGGACTGGAAAAGGCTAGGGGGGGGGACTTGGACTGGAAATGGGCTATGGTGGAGGGAGGGGGAACTTGGACTGGAAATAGGCTGTGATTAGGGGGACTTGGACTGGAAATGGGTTGTGAAGGGGGGGACCTGGACTGGAAAAGGGATATGGGGGGGCATTGGACTGGAAAGAAATGGGCTGTGATGGGGAGGGGGACCTGGACTGTAAAAGGGCTATGTGGGGGGGGGACATTGACTGTATATGGGTTTTGATGTGGAGGGGGACCTGGACTGGAAAAGGGCTATGGGGGGGGGACATGGACTGGAAATGGGTTGTGATGGGGAGGGGGACCTGGACTGGAAAAGGGCTATTGGGGGGGGACTTGGACTGGAAATGGGCTATGGTGGAGGGAGGGGGAATTTGGACTGGAAATAGGCTGTGATTAAGGGGGCTAGGACTGCAAATGGACTGTGATGGTGGGGGGGGGGGCTAGGACTGCAAATGGGCTGTGATGGTGCGGGGCGACTCGGACTGCAAAAGGGATGTTGTGTTGGGGGACTTGGACTGGAAATGGGCTGTGATGGGGGGGGCTAGGACTGGAAATGGTCTGTGATGTGAGGGCTAGCACTGGAAATGGGCTGATGAAGAGCTGGAATAGGACTGGAAATGGGCTGATGTGGGGCATGGGAGAATGGAATTAGAAGGGAGTGGATGCTGGGTGGGTCTAGAACTATAAGGGAACTGATTTTGGGGGAGGACTAGAATAGATGGGGAATGAGAATGGAGAGGGGAAAATATTTTGTGTGGAAGAAAAGTCTATGATGGGCTGGGTATTGGGAGAGTAAGAGGGGCTTGAGAATGGAAGGGTGAAATTTAAACGGATGATAAAGGAATAAGGAAAGAATTGGGGGAAAGAGCAAAAGGGAAACAATCAGTATGTTAAAGCAGAAATAGAGAGAGAATGGAAAACATCTAAAAGAGAAGAAAGGACAAATGGATAGCTCGCAGAAGACACGAAGAAACCAGAAGAAAGTGACTGGAGCAATTGCAACTGAAAAATAAAACGCCCAAACAGAAGGTAGAAAAATACTTTTTATTTTGAATTTATTAGCTGGAATATGTCTGGTCTGGGAAGTGTGTATTGATAACATCTTTGCGTTTTTGTTTAGTGCAAGAGGAAATTACTTTATAGTTTTATTTCTCCAGTGTTGTACATTTCATGTTTGGATTTTGGGGTTCCCAGTTTAATTATTATCTGACCAAGGAAGTTAGCCTACACGTATCCTCGGTAATTTTTGTGGGTGGGGCTGGGGGCGGGGCAGGGGTGGGACTAGGGGCGGAGAATGGGTGGAGCATGGCGAGCCACAGGTGTCGGGTTTTTCTCGGTGAAAAAGTTGGTAACCCTAGTCTCAGAGGAGAAAAGAGCAGACTGCCTTACTCTGGTCAAACATGCCCAGAATGTCTCTAAATTTATGAACCATGCTACCTTTGACTATTTTGAATGTCTTAGCAGAACCTCTGCTATATCCATAGGAGCACGTCGTATTGCTTGG
Organism: Ichthyophis bannanicus; assembly: GCA_033557465.1. NCBI lineage: Eukaryota > Metazoa > Chordata > Amphibia > Gymnophiona > Ichthyophiidae > Ichthyophis > Ichthyophis bannanicus. The sequence goes on along the minus strand of CM066031.1, from coordinate 419,947,341 downwards.
CTTCAAGCATCAGATTTGGAATAATGGGTGCAAGAAAAACTTGGAAACATTCCTTGCACAGGAGAAAATCTTTGGTAAGGACTGGCAAGACAAGGCTAATCAGCTTGAATCTGACAATACTACTTTGAACATATTGTCAAAGGCTACAGCCAACCCAGCAAAAAAGAAAACATTCAAGAAACCTTTTTTCAGTAAGAAAAAGAAGTCTTACCAATCGTACACCCATCAAACTCACTGTCCACTTCATGTTTCCCAAAAGGGACAACAACAGAACAGACAGCAGAGAAAGCCACAAGCTCAAAAAGCTCAACCAGCTGAACAGACCCAGCCCCCTCACGGTCTTTGACGTCCACCTAGAGAACTTAGTCTTTCTGTCCCTAAAAGGTCCAGAGCCCTTGACCATTCCAGGCAGACTATGCCATTTTGTCAAAAGATGGCAACAAATAACATCAGAAAATTGGACTCTGTCCATTGTAAGATTGGGATACAAGCTTCATTTCCTCAACTTGCCCCCACCTACAATTCTGAGACAGTTCAATTCTCAGCGCCCTGCCACCGACCTCTTGTGGTAGGAGGTCACGTCACTTCTGGCTCAAGGAGCAATCACAGAAGTGCCCATATCCCAACAGGGGAAAGGGTTCTACTCCCCCTATTTTCTTATTCCAAAGAAGACAGGGAGACACAGGCCTATACTAGACCTCAGAGAATTAAACAAGTATTTGTTCCAAGAAAAGTTCAAGATCTTCCTCGGAACACTTTTACCATACTTTCAAAGTCAAGATTGGCTCTGTTCTCTAGATCTAACAGATGCACACATGCATATTCTCATCCACTCAGATCACAGGAAGTTCCTTCGATTCCTGATCCAAGGAAGACACTTCCAGTACAGAGTTCTTCCTTTCGGACTTGCCTCTGCTCCAAGAGTCTTCACAAAATGCATGGCAGTGGTAGCAGCATTTATGAGGACTCTGGGAATACTTGTCTTCCCTTACTTAGATTTTTATTTATTTATTTATTTATTGAACGGTTTTATATACCACCTTTCAGAAAAATCAAAGCAGTTTACATAGAACAAAACTTGAACATTACATTGAAACTTATTCAAACAATTGAAATTACAGTGAACATTAAATTGTATATAATAAAAATGGTAATTTGGGGGTTACATTGCTGAGTAAATGCTGATTAGGTATATAGATAGTTTAAACATATATACAGATTTAAATATTTACAACTTTCCAAAATCTTATCATCTTATCTGAGCAAGGAAAAATGTATTGTAGTTCACAAGAATTATTAGTGTAAAGAGTAAATGTGATAATATGGAGAATTGGGTATTGTAGGATAGAGTAAGAAAAAGGAAAAAATAAGTTGTGAATTAATGAATATGAGTATACATGAGTTTAAGTGGGAAATATTTCATCTATTGGGAATGAGTCTCCAAAGACTCATTGGATGATTGGCTCATTCGAGCATCGACAGCTCCAGAGGCCAGCTTTGCTCTCTCTCGAGCAATAACAATTCTTCAGTACTTGAGGTTGGTCATAAACCTCCCAAAATCTCATCTCACCCCCTCTCAATCTCTAGAATTCATAGGAGCTCGTCTAGACACACGGCAGTCAAGGGCCTTCCTACCCCAGCCACGCTGTCTACGTAGAATACAACTGGCATCTCAAGCATTTATGAAGGTAATCCTTACTGCTCGAGAGATGCTTCAACTGCTGGGACACATGGCATCCACTGTCCATGTGGTTCCCTATGCTCGCCTCCACATGCGAGCAGCCCAGTGGACCCTTTCCTCTCAGTGGTCACAAGCCTCGGGTCGACTAACAGACAAAATCAGAACTACCACATGTCTGATTTTGTCCCTGTAATGGTGGCAGTCCCTGGAAAACCTCCTTGTAGGCTCTCCTTTCCAGCAACCCCTATGCCAAACCACTCTGATGACAGATGTGTCCAAGATGGGTTGGGGGGCCCACTTGCACGATCTCTCCATTCAGGGGTTTTGGACCTCACAGGAGGTTTCCCTTCACATAAACCTCCTAGAGCTGAGAGCCATCTTCAATGCTATTCAAATCTTTCAGGGCCAGGTCAGCAACAAAACAGTTCTGGTCCAAACCGACAATCAGGTAGCTATGTTCTATGTGAACAAGCAAGGTGGAACAGGCTCTCTGTCGCTATGTAATGAAGGTTTGCCAGAGAGTTACAAATTCACCTGTTTGCGGTATACCTTCCGGGCATTCAAAACTTGTGGGCAGACAAACTCAGCCGAATACTGCTACCACACGAGTGGTCCCTCCACTCAGTTGCTGTTCAGCAGAGCTAGAGTGCAGACCTCTCCCAGAGAGCTCCTGCTAGGGGGCGGGGCTTAGCAACTACCTGAGACTGGATGTCGAGTCCTGGGCCACCTCCAGCAGGAGAGGCCCAGGCCCAGAGGCCTACCAAGTCTGGTGGGCCTCCTTCTCTGAACCCGGATGGAGGAACCAGCAGCCTGGAACAGCCGGTGCCCGGGTGGGGGACCCCCCAGGTAGGACTGTGCCTGGCCAGGGAGGAGGGACCCACAGGTATGGAGGTTTGGGCCCGCTACCCCAGGGAGGAGGCTCCTGTCTCCTCCCCAGGCAGGGTGTGGAGGCTGGGTGGCAGCAGGGAGAGGCCCTGGGGAGACCCTGGAGGACCGTGCAGTATAGCACTGGAGGAGGCGGGTTCCCCCCTCCGCCTCGGGTCCTGGAGGAGGCCTCTACCTCCTCCAGTGAGGATGAGGACGGAGGGTCGGGCCTGCCATCCTTCCAGCAGCCAGCTAGGGCCCCAGACGAGATCGTGGCGGCGGTGCGGCGGCTCCGGGGTCTCCAGGAGGAGGCAGCCCAGCTGCAAGCCCAGCTCTCCCACCTGGAGAGCCTGCAGGCCACCGTTCCCGGTGAGGAATGGGTGGCATATAAAACCTATAGAAAGGGGGTGAAGCGGGCCCTGAGAGACAGGTATATACAGATTATGTCTTTAAAAACCCAGGGTTGTGGGTCCCTCACAGAAATTTATCAACAGTATGATCGTTGGGCAGCCCTAGGTGCAGTTCAGGGGGGGCCCCCGGGGGTGGGAAGGCCGGTGGATCCCAGAAGGTTTTGTTACCCACCCTTGCCTGTCCTGGGTACAGTGGAGAAAGGGTTATCATCATTGGCAGTAGTGCATAATGTTCCAGACCCCAGATTTCCTTACCTGTCGGCTACTGTGGAAGCTGGATCGACGGATGAGGCATCGGTGGCTATGGTGGCATGTCCTGCTGTTCCTTCAGTGTGTTCTCTGAGGTCCGATGCCCCCGGGGCGGTTGGGGGAGGGGCACTGGCCCAGCGTACTGCACAGGATCCCACAACCGATGTTGCACCCCTGTATCAGGAGGAAGGGCTGGTGGATGAAAACCGAAGCCAGAAATCGGTTCCTGGGGCTCCGTCTCTGTCCATTCCGGCACTCCCTGGGTCTGTGGCAGCTGAACAGAGTTTCCAAGATGGCCGCCGGAGTCCCCGCAGGTGTCTTGGTGCAGCTGATGGAGTTCCTCTACAGGAAGTGCGGTTGGCAGGGCTTACTTCGGCTCCTTTGGAACCCCAAGATGGCCGCCATCGGGATGATTGCATCATTTCCGGGTCTTCCAGGAAGTCTGCAAGTCACTATGAGTCTGCTGCTCTTCTGATGCCGGCTCTTTGCAGTGATGCTGTGGAGGATTTCTTGCTGCTGTCCCAGCGAGGTTTGGTGTCTGATGGTCCTCGGGGGGCTGGCTCTTCTGGATTCTTACCGGGAGTTCAACGTCGGGGGTCTGCGGGCCACATGGCCGCGGTATCAGTGGCTCCATCTATCCCGGCAGCAGTTCAAATCCCGGTGCAGGGTTTTGATAGGGGGATGGCTGGCAGGCCGGATTCCCCTGTTTTGGCTGCCCTTCCGGCCCCTAGCAAGCAACAGGGTACTCGCCCAGGGTGTTCTGAGGTGGCTGGCTGGGGTCGGAGGGGTGCTGGAAGGGGGAAGAAGCAGGATGGGGGCTGCTCTTTCTTTTCTGCGGCCCCCAGAGGGGGTCAAGGGGGGGGCCAGGGAGGGAAGAGTGTTGGCCTGCTGTCTCTGCAGTCTGGGACCGCGGAGCGGGCTGTACAGCTGCCTGTTTTGTCTGTTGCTGTGGCCGAGGGAAGCCTGGCTCGCAGGGGGGCGTCCGCCCTTGCTGTTGGAGCCCTGGCTCCGGGCCGCGCTGGTCCGGCCCCCGGTGCCACGTCTGGCACCGGCAATAAGGTAGGACCTGGGGGAGACGGAGGGCAGGGGGGCGGAGGTTTGGGGGGAGGCATGTTGGGGGGATCTGCCCTGATGTCTCGGGACGGTCCTGCTTAGTGCCGGTAGCCTTGAAGGGGGTAGTGGATGGGGAGGAGCAGAATACTGTGGTCGCTGGTAGGGAGGGAAAGGGGGAGAGGACGACTGGTCTGCCGGTAGGGGAGGAGGGAATAGTTGGTTCGGATGGGGGGAAGGGCCTTTTATTGGGGGGGCTGGGGGAGGGGGTGGTCCCCATGGATCCCGGGATTGGGGGGGAGAAGTGTTTGTCCCCGTAGTGGTAGCTGAAACCCAAGAGCCCTGCGAGGGGTTAGGAGCACTGTATAGGGGTATGGGGGGGTTCCCTGGTCCTCTGGGTGTTACCGAGAACCAGGTCAGTGAAGCCATCAAATTGGCATTGGAGACCCCGGACGGCCCACAAGGGGCCTTTGCTGCCTTTCGGCAGCAGCAAGAGTCGATGGAAGGGGGTGCTCAGGAGGTTCTCGGTGGCACCCAGGGATCCGGAAGGGATAGTATACCTGATGCCATCTTTGCAGAGTTGGTCCTGCCCAGCCCCCGGGCCGCCTCCTGTGCGGTGGCTGCGGACCCTGCAGACCAGCAACAGGGTCCACCGCAGGTGGCTGCAGGAGAAGAACGAGGAGAGCAGGGGGTGGGAACTGGGGGGTCAGCTCCCCCCCGTACATTTGCAGAGGCTCTGAGGGGGGCCGGCACCACTCCGGGGACGTTAGGTGGGGGAGGGGGGGTTCCCAAGGGAATGGTCCCACAGGAGGGGGAGGAGGTGGGGGAGGTTTCCGAGGGGTAGGGGGTGAGGTCAGACAGCGCAACGTGGCGCAGATCCGGTGGGCTGGGGAGGGGCCCCCTCCAGCCAGGGAACAGGTCTTGAGGATGGTCCTTGGGTTGGGATTTCTCCCGGGAGATCTCTACGCCTTCATCCACATGAACAACACCATTGAATATAATGTTAGTTTCATGCTGAGACGGGGGCTGGAGATTTTCTGGGACCGATACCAGCAGCAGAGGGGGCAGGGAGGGTGGGCTGACTTTCGTGTTGTGCCTATCTCTCGCCAGGGGACGGTACCTGTGACCATCCTATCCCGGAATGAGTCGCTCCCAGGGCAGGACATCCAGTTTTGGTTGTCACGCCATGCGGTGCTCCTCGCACCCCTGGTTAAGGGCGCTGGGCCCCTAGGGGTGTGGGACGGGTCGTGGAAGGGCAGGATCCATTTGCGTGAGGTGGGAAACGTGGTGCAGCACGTGCCCTCGGCCGGTTTCCTCGGTCGGGATCGCATCTTGTGCTATTACCCCGGGCAACCCCGCGAGTGTCACCGCTGTGGCTCATTCCGCCATTTGAGCATGAACTGTCCCGAGCAGGTCTGCACCCGTTGTGGTGGACGGGGTCACGCCTCGGCCGGGTGTGTTTGCTTATTCGGTGTAACCTTTGTGGGGAGTTGGGCCACCCCTTCGCCCGCTGCCCCTCCGCATCACACAATGGACCGGGGGGGGATGCCGTCACTCCACCTCGGGCTCCTGTGCGGGAGGAGGTTGTGGAGGCCCCTCTCCCTCAGGAGGAGTCCGAGGGCCCTAGGGTGGAGGAGTCCATCGAGCCGAGGGAGCCACCAGGGGGAGGGGATTCGGGTAGGAAGGAGGAGAGGGTTGATGTGGTGGAGGTTAATGTATCACGACAGGATAGCGGGTTGCGGGTGGTGCCACCTGAGGAATGGACCACGGTCCCTTCCAAGGGTGGCAAGTCCAAAAGGAAGAAACGGGAGACATCCCCGTTGCCGGATGCAGAGCCCGTGTTGGACATCAACCGTTTCGTCTTTTTGGCTGCTGATGCGGCTGAGGCGGATGAGGGCTTGCCTGTGGAGGCAGGGCTTCCTGTGCGGCGCTCGGAGCGGTTAGCGGCGGGGGCGGCCCCTCTTCCTCAGCGGCGGCCTTCCAAAATAACGAAGGCGCGCCGCGGTCAGGGTCCTCCAATCAAGGGGGATACTGGCGCCCGACGGGTGAGGGAGGATGGGTTTGTACCCCCGCAGTTGGGTTCGGGGCCTTCGCAGGAGCCCCCTGCTGACCCGGCCGCCCTGGCCTCCCCCGCGGGGGTGGGCACTGTCGTATTGTCGCAGTCTTTGTCCAGGGAGGGGGGGGCAGCACAGGGGGTGGACCCCACGGAGGAGGTCATTCCTCCGACCCCTGACCCGTTTGTGCCTCCTCATCCCGTGGGGACTGGGTCTGCCCTCGCGACAGCTTTGCCTGGTGGTCCCGGGGGCGCCAGCACCTCCTGGGGCGATAGGGTTGAGCGGGAGGAGGAGGAGATCCTCGAGGTGCTCGATGTGGACCAGGAGGAATTGCTCCAGCTTGCGGGCTTGTCCTGCAAGCGGGATTCTGGGGATCCTGGGGTTGGTGAGAAGAGGAGGAAAGGGTCACTGCACTCGAAATAGGCATGGCGTGCACTCCTGCGTTCTCGTGCGCCACCATCAACGTGGCCAGCATTTTCTCAGACCAGGCGCGGGCTACGGCCTATGATTTTCTTTCCACGAGTGGGCTGGATGTCATCTTCTTGCAGGAGACCAGGCTCACCTCGCTCGCTAGCCTTCATCGGGCGAAGCGGGAGTGGAGGTGGGGCCCTTCGTACTGGTCCCTTGCGGCACAGCCCTACGCAGGAGTGGCGGTTTTGTTCACGTCTAACCGATTTCAGGTGCAGTACGTGTGGGAACTGGAGCAGGGCCGGTGTCTGCTCTTAGATGGCTACTGTGGGCCCCATCGGTTTCGTTTCGTGGTGGTCTACGGCCCCCAGTCTAAGTTGGCGCGGAAGACCCTGTTTGGGGTCATCCGCCCCTACCTACACACCTCCCGTTTGGTGGTCCTCGCCGGGGATTTCAACACCACCACCTTTTTGCAGGACCGAGGGGGGGATCGTTGCCCACCCAGTTACGAGGGCCTCTTTTTGGCCGAGATGACCCGGACGGCTGACCTAATGGATGTCTTCCACCGGGCCTTTCCACGGTCACCGGGTTTCACCTATTACCATGGGACCTGCAGGAGTCGTATCGATCGGATATATGTGAGTGCCCGGGTGGAGTGTTCCCCTCCGCAGTTGCAGGCGGTTGACTTCTCGGACCACCGCGTCCTCTCTGTGTCCTTCCTGGCTAACCACGAGGAGCTCAGCAGGGGTCCTGGTCTGTGGCGACTGAATGTGCAGTTGTTGGCAACATCAGAGGTGGTCCAGGAGTTCTTGGCCTTTCTCGCAGACCAGGAGACCCTGTTGGGCGTTTTTCCTTCCCGTGGCGCCTGGTGGGATGAGGTGAAAACGCGTGCCCGCCAACTCTTCCGTTCCCGGGGTACCTCCATGGCTCGATCCCGCTACCTCACCTACACTGTCCTCCGGAGGTCGCTGGATCGTTTGGTATCCCGAGGGGCAGCGCGGGAGGAGGTGGAAGAGGTACGCGTCCAGCTCCGTGGCCTGCTTTATGATCGCCATGCCTCCCTCTGCTTTGAGGGGGCGGCCGGTGGGGTCGGCACTCCAGACCCTTTCCTGACTTGCAAGGAGAGGGTTCGGCGTCGGGAGGTCATGGCCCTGCGGGGCGAGGACGGTACCATTGATACCTCCCAGGAGGACCTTTTGCGGATGGTGGGGGAATACTTCTCGGACCTGTTTGGGGATCGCCCCGTGGACCTCACCCATATCCGAGAGTACTTGGGCCTTCCCCCGGTGTATTCGGCTGTGGTTCAGGCACAGGTTGATGCACTTGCTGCTCCGATTCAGCAGGTGGAGGTGGAGAAGGCAATTCGTGCCATGCCGTTGGGGAAGGTGCCTGGGCGCGATGGGCTCCCTGTGGAGTTCTATCGCACTTTCATCGCCCAGCTGGCCCCCTTCCTGACCTCTCTGTTTCAGGAGATCATGGATACGGGGTTTCTCCCGCGGTCATTTCGCGAGTCTCTGTCCTGCTGCTGCTCTCCAAGGGGAAGGACGATAGCTCCTTGGACTTTTGGCGGCCTCTCTCTTCTGAACGCGGACCGGAAGATCCTGGCCAAGTGTTTGGCCAACCGACTGGTGGAGGTGTCGGGCGCTTTGCTGTCACCTTCCCAGTATTGTTCCGTTCGGGGGAGAGGGGTTCTGGACGCTGTCGCCACAGTCCGGGAGGTGGTGGAGAGAGGCCGGTCGCTCCAACGGGACCATTGGTTGGTCTCCTTGGACCAGTCCAAAGCCTTCGATCGAGTCAGTCACCGGTACCTGTGGGTGGTGCTCCAGCACTTCGGCCTCCCCGCAGGTTTCCTCTTCATCGTGCAGGCGCTGTACCGAGGGGGGGGGTGAGCTTCCCGTTTATTAACGGGTGGCTCGGACGGCCGTTTGGTGTCGCCTCGGGGGTGCGGCAGGGGTGCCCTTTGAGCCCCTTGCTGTATGTCTTCTCCCTCGACCCCTTCCTCCGGAGATTGTCCTCAGGTGGGTTGCGGGGCCTGGAGGCGCCGGGTGCGCCCCTGGTGTCCGTTGTTGCCTACGCTGATGACATCTCAGTTTACGTGGACGGCACTGAGGGGGTAGAGGCCCTGCGGGAGGCCATGGAGGAGTACTCGGAGGTAGCCCATTCTGTTGTTAACCACAGCAAGTGCCAGACGCTGTGGTTGGGCCCCTCGGAGGCCTCCCCGCCTTCCTGCACCCCCTTTCCTCCTCCCGTGGGGGAGGTCCGCGTTTTGGGCCTCGTCTTCGGGTCGGAGGACTGTGCGGAGTCCAATTGGGACCATTGTCTTGAGACTGCACGGTGTCGGGTGCTGCGGTGGAGGGGGTGGTGGAGGTGTACGTACGAGGAGAAGATCAAACTCCTCGGGACGTTTCTTCTGCTTCCTCTCTTTCTGCACGTGGCCACGGTCTTCGTCCTTCCGTCGTCCCGTCAGGCGTCTGTCTGTGCTGTCTTTTTCTGTTTTCTGTGGGGTAATCGCCTGAACCCCGTCCAGCGCAACATCGTTTGCCTGGATCGGGCAGAGGGCGGTTTGGGTATGTTGCACCCCCTTGTCTTCCTGTCAGTCTTGTCTATGGCGTTCCACTTGGGTAGGATGCGGGAAGGGGGTGGGGTTTGGTGGGTGGCCTCCTATCGGGAATGGTTCTCCCGCTTCTGGGAGCAGTGGGAGGGGGCGTCCTCGGTCCCACGTGTGCGTCGGAGCGGGGAACAGGCCCCATCGCACGTATTTGCGATGGTGGGGCTAATTCGGCGGTGGGGGGTGACCGACCCGCTCGCCCAGTCCTTGGGGCGGAAAGGATTATACCGGATGGTACTCACCTCTCACTTTCAACCACGGTGGGCCCTGCGGGACTGTCCAGCGGATGTGATGCAGCGAGGCCTTCGGTTGTTGAACTCCCCTCGGCTACCGAAGAAGGTTCGGGATGTGGCCTGGTTGTCTTTCCACGGGCGTTTGTACGTGAGGGACAACCTCAAGTACAGGTCACAGGCCGAGCGGGTCTGTCCGAGGGCCGGGTGTGAGGGGCAGACGGAGACCATGGATCATTTCCTCCGGCAGTGCCCCTTCAACGTGGATGCCTGCCGGTTGGTGTCCGCTGCTCTTCACCTGCGTGACCTTTCCCTTCTCACGTATGCGGAGTGGGTGTACGGGGCCTGGTCCTTTCCTCTAAGGCAGGACTCCGGGACCCTCTACCTCGTCACGGCAGTAGTGCGCTACCACCTGTGGCAAGCGCGCTGTCATGTCTCGACCCGGGGGTTGGTCCTGCCCCTCGACGAGGTGGTGCGGGACATTCTGGAGGAAGTGTCCAGCATGGCGCAACGCGAAAGGCGGGTGGTGGAGGCCCATCGTTGGGAGCGTCTGTGGCGTCACCTCACCCTCCGCCCCCCGTGAGGGGGAGGGGTTCCCTGGGGTTCTCGTCCCTGTAGAGCTTTGGGGTTGTGTTGTTTCCCTGGGGAGGGGGGTTGTGACAGGAGAGGGAGGGTTTCCTTCCCTGGGGTTTGTTCATGGGTAGGATTTTGGGGTTGTTTTTCTCTCAGGGGGGGGGTGGGGAGTGGGAGTGCTGGGTTTGACCACTTGTCCGCTCTCCCTTTCTCCTTGGGGGTTGGACGTCCCCCCTGGTTTTTGTTTTTGTTTTTTGTACATGTCCTTGTCTTTTTTCGTGTTCTGTGCATCCCGTTCCGCTGTCTCGGTTGCAGGGCAGGGCTGGGGCGTGTTTCTCTTTTATCTTTTGTTTTTGTATAATTGGTTTTGTTTGGAGGGATTTTGTTGGGGATGGGCTCAAGGTGCCCTTATGTTTTTGTTTGGGGGGGTGGGGGCGGGGAATTTTTGCTATGGCTGTTCTTGTTTTGTGGGGTGGACGGGGAGGAGGCAGGGATCGGGGGAGGGGGAGGGGGGAGCTGCTGCTCCCTCTGCAGGGAGGGGATGGGGACAGGGGATGTTGTATTTGGGTGGGTTTGGGGGGGGGGCGGTTCCGGCAATCCCCACCAACGGACAGTGCGGACAATTTGGACTGGTGGGGGTTGTTGTGCGAGGGAGGGGTTTTGCGATGCACCATGGACATTGGACTGAAGGGGGGGGGGACATGGACATTGCCATGGACTATTGCGGATTGTTGTTGGGGGGAGGGGCACGTGTGTTGGGTGCTGGGTCTGGTGGGGGGTTTGGGGAGGTGGGTCACGGGGGGGGGGTTATGATATTTGTTCTGTGCTATGTCGGGGGGTGCGGGTTTTGGGGGGGTGTGGGACTTGGTTGGGGTGATTGTTTTTGCTTTTGTCTGTTTTTCTGTTGCTTGTCACAATAAACAAAATTTCCACTCATACCAGCTTGCTCGAGTGTTTCGAATCTGGGGAACACCAGATATAGACCTCTTTGCAAGTCCACAGAATGCCAAAATTCCCCGATTCTGTTCCAGAATTTTGGCTCAAAACTGTCAGGCAAGAGATGCTGGGTGAGGAGTGGTCTAGTGGTTAGGACAAGGTACTTCAGGCCAGAGGGCCGGGGGTTCAAGTCCCACCTGGGGACAGCAATCTCAGGCCGGAGGGACTGGGATTTCTAGTCCTATAGGCACTCCTTGTGGTCTTGGGCAAGCCACTTAACCCTCCATTGTCCATGTTCCCTGTAAGTATGAATGTGTGTGTCTCTTATCCCCTCATGTTAAATGTATCCCCCAATTGACCGCTTTGACCCAGTGAAAAGTGGGATATAAATACAGCTAAATAAAATAAAAATAAATACTCCACTGGGGACAGGACTTCCTCTATGCCTTCCCACCCATTCCCCTCATTCCCAAGACTTTATTCAAACTTCAGAGAGACAGAGGTCATATGATACTCATATCTCCACGTTGTCCACGGCAAACGTGGTATCCTCTTCTTCTGCGTCTCTCTCAAACCACTCCTCTGGAGTTGGGGAATGCTCCAGATCTCCTGTCGCAGGAGAACGGATCTTTACTGTATCCCAATCCCCAGTCCCTACATCTCAGGGCCTGGTTACTGAAAGCCTAGAATTCCAGGATGTTAACCTTTCTCAACAAGTAAAGGATATCCTCCTGGCTTCCAGAAAACCCTCTATCTGGTGTTCACAAAAGGTACTTTTAGTACCTGTAGTACTTTTCGTACCTGTAGTACCCTTTTAGTACCTGTAGAGTTACTACTAGAGTATCTTCTACAATTATCAACTTCTGGTCTGAAGACCAATTCAGTTAGGGTCCATCTTAGTGCTATTGCTGCTTTTCATAAACCTTTCGATGGACAACCTATTTCCTTTCATCCACTTATATCAAGATTTATGAGAGGCCTACTTTTAACAAAACCTCCCATTAAACCGCCACCGGTGGCATGGGATCTAAATCTTGTTCTTGGTCAGCTTATGAAACCGCCCTTTGAACTTTTAGCCACTTCAGACCTAAAGTTTCTTTCATGGAAAGTTATTTTCCTAATTGCCATCACTTCTGCAAGACACATTAATGAACTACAGGTGTTAGTAGCTGGCCCTCCTTATACAAGGTTTCACCATGATAAAGTGGTCCTCAGGATTCACCCTCACTTTCTGCCAAAGGTGGTTTCGCCTTTTCATTTAAACCAGTTGGTTTATCTTCCTATATTCTTCCCTAGGCCTCATGCCTCCAGTGCGGAAAGGAATCTTCACACATTGGATTATAAAAGAGCCTTGGCTTTTTATCTCCAAAGAACTAAGCCACATAGAAAATCATCCCAGCTTTTTGTGGCTTTTGACTCTAGTCATTTGGGACTTCCAGTTTCTAAAAGAATTCTGTCAAATTGGATTGCAGACTGCATATCCTATACATATCAGAATAAGAGACTTTCTCTCGAAGGCCATGTCACGGCTCACAATGTGACAGCAATGGCAGCCTCAACGGCTAACCTTCGTTCTGTCTCTATTGATGACATCTGCAAAGCAGCCACTTGGACTTCGATACATACCTTCGCAGCCCACTATTGCTTAGACAAGGACTCGCGTCGGGATGCCTCATTTGGCCAGGCTGTTCTACAACATCTCTTCCATACTTAATACAACACCTACCCACCATCCACAGTTTGGATGCCTAAGGTTCATGGGAGGAAGCATGACCCATCTCACCTGGGTTCACAGCTAGCTGGGGTCACCCTTTGGCATCTTTCAGCTGGGGAGTCCCCATATGTGAAGACTACATTACTGCTTGTTCCTGGAGATAGCGTAGTTACTCACCTGTAACAGGTGATCTCTGGGAACAGCAGGGATTTAGTCTTCACAACCCACCCACCTCCCCTAGGAGTTTGTCTCTATCTCTCTCTCTACTTCTCTCCTTTGGTCTCAGCTATAAACTCAACTGAAGTGAGAGGTACAGAGGCGGGAAGGCAGCACGCATGCACTGTGGGATGCTCCCAAAAGCTTTCCTATTGGACGCTGGGGTGCGTTCCCGTGCGGGCTCTGTCGGTACCGATGATACCCATATGTGAAGACTAAATTCCTGCTGTTCCCGGAAATCATCTGTTACAGGTGAGTAACTACCCTTTCTGTTCTATTCAGGCATTTATATACTGCCTGTCTACAATGACATATTGTAGGCGGTTTATCATCAGGTACTGTAAATATTCCCTCATCCCTGAAGGGCTCACAATCTACATGTGTACCTGAGGCAATGGAGAGTTAAGTGGCTTGCCCAATGCCACAAGGACACCTATGGGACTAGAAACCCCAGTCCCCCTGGCCCAAAGTAACTTGACCTAACCACTAGGCCACTCCTTCCCTCAATTTGTGGAGGGAAATAAACAATACGGGATTAAGAAGTTTAAACCCCCTTAATCCCTCTGGTAAAGTGCTGGCTAAAATGAGCCCTTTTAAAAACCTATAAATGCTAGTGAGCAGCTGTAAATCACAGCATGGACAATTTGGTCATACATGTGCATTCCGTATATGAAACGGAGAATACACCCCCAACATGCCCCATTACAATTTCTACATATTATGGGCATCCACAAATACATTTATCCCTTTCTAAAATCTACATTTATATGCAGATGTCATTTCAATACATAAATGTTAGATTTTCCATGTGTTAATTGTAAATAAGGCTTTTAAACTAACCCCATGTGTATAACAGCAAATATACATATGAAGTTGAATATAAGAAGGGACATCAATGAATCGTTTGAACTGGGCAAAACGTTTGCCGTATACTTGAATCTTCAAGAGAGACATCCATGATCTATTGTGCCTCTTGACCTTTGACCACAGCACTTTGGCGAGAGTCTGTTTGAATAGTAGCACACTACTGCTGTGCTGCTTTCACTAACAATTTGGCATTGCTGAATGCATTGTGTCTGATTTAAAAGGGCATATTTAAAGTGGTTTTGTTTCACTACTCCCTTTGGAAGCAGAATTGCAGTTAACATGCCCTGAAGAAGGCGCCAAGCTGAAACGCGTTGGGGTTTTTTAATCAGGATTGTTTAATAAAGCTCTTTATCAGCAGCACTGGGCGGTGCACCTGTTTTGTTCTGCAGGGGTAACATATGAAAAGCAGTGTGTATAAATTCCCGTAGCATGGGAAATAAGATCCCAGATGTTGAAGCTTTGGTGGGAGGAGAAGTGGCACTATATGTAAAAACTACTATTAAAGCTTTGGAATTACAGAGCTTAAAAGGGAGAGAAGAGGCACTGTGGGTTAAACTAGAAAGAGGGAAAGAGAAATCTATTTGCATTGGTGTGATATACAGACCTCCTTCACAAGAGGAAGAGGTGGACAGAGAATTAATTGAAGACATACACAGCATTGCTAAGAAAGGGGAAGTGCTACTGATAGGGGATTTCAATATGCCAGATGTTGATTGGCACATTCCTGCTGCAGTATCATCTAGAAGTAAGGAGATCCTGGATTCTCTACAGGGAGAACTATTCAGGCAATTGGTAACAGACCCTACACGTTAAGGGGCCATACTGGACTTGGTGCTTACCAATGGTGAAAGTGTTTCTGATGTTGTAGTGGGAGATCATTTTGCATCCAGTGATCACCAGATGGTGTGGTTCAGTATTAGGAGTATGGCTATAAGAATCCATTCAAAGGTGAGGGTCTTAGACTTTAGGAAGACTAACTTTGCCAAGATGGACCAATACCTCAGGGAGTCGTTAGTGGGATGGGAACTGCTGGGGGATGTAGAAAAACAGTGGGCAAAACTGAGAGGGGATATTTTAAGGGCAACTAACCTTTTTTTTTAAATGGTAAATAAAGGTAAAAGGAAAAGGAGACCGCTATGGCTTTTGAAAGAAGTAGCTGAAAAAGTGAAGAAAAAGAGGGAGGTCTTCATGAAATACAAGAGATCACAGAGAGGAAGACAGGCATCTGTATTTGGAAAAACTTAGAGAAGCTAGCAAAGTAGTCAGGAAGGCAAAGATTCAAAAGGAGGAGGAAATAGCCAATGCAATAAAATGGGGGGATAAGACATTTTTCAGATATGTTAGTGAGAAGAGGAAGGGCAAAAGTGGTATTGTCAGACTCAAGGGTGCAGGGGAGAAATATATAGAAGCTGATAAGGATAAAGCGGAATTGCTTAACAAATATTTCTGTTCTGTGTTCACAGATGAAGAACCAGGAGCAGGACCTCAGAAAACACCCACAAACAGGAACAGCAGCGAGGGACATCTTAAACAATTTTCAGAAGACTGTGTTTGTGAGAACCTAGCTCAACTTAAAGTAGACAAAGCAATGGGACCGGATGGGATACACCCTAGAATACTGAGGGAACTTGGGGACGTTCTAGCAGCTCCACTGACTGACCTTTTCAATGCCTCATTAGAGTTGGGAGTGGTGCCAAGGGACTGGAGAGAGTCTCATGTGGTGCCTTTACACAAAAGCGGATGTAAGGATGTGGTTGAAAACTATAGGCTGGTTAGTTTAACTTCAGTGGTGAGTAAATTATTGTAAACGCCAGCGGATTACAGGATACGAGGCAGCATGGATTCACCAGAGGCAGGTCTTGTCAGACAAATCTGATTGATTTCTTTGATTGGGTGACCAGGGAGTTGGACCGAGGGAGAGCTCTAGATGTGGTGTATTTAGATTTCAGTAAAGCCTTTGACACTGTTCCTCACAGGCGACTTATAAACAAACTGAGCACTCTAGGGATGAACCCTAAAGTTGCTGCTTGGGTTAGAAATTGGTTGGGTGGGAGGCGACAAAGAGTACAGGTAAATGGAGCTCACTCTGAGGAGAAAGATGTTACCAGTGGTGTGCCCCAGGGATCTGTCCTTGGTCCGATTCTTTTTAACATCTTTGTTAGTGATATAGAGGAAGGGCTGTCGGGTAAGGTTTGCCTCGTTGCAGATGATACCAAAATCTGCAATAGAGTAGACACCCAGTAAGGTGTAGATAACATGAGGAGGGATCTAGCTAAGCTTGAAGAATGGTCTAGAATTTGGCAGCTGGGATTTAATGTTAAAAAATGTAAGGTCATGCATTTGGGCTGCAGCAATCCAAGGGAGCAATATAGTATAGGGGGTGAAGTACTTTTGTCCACTAAAGAAGAGCGGGACCTGGGCGTGGTTGTGTCTGATGATCTTAAAGTAGCTAAACAGGTAGAAAAGGTGACTGCAAAAGCTAGAAGGACGCTTGGGTGCATACGGAGAGGAATGGCTAGCAGAAAAAAAGGATGTGATAATGCCTCTGTATAAGTCTTTGGTGCGACCTCATTTGGAGTATAGTGTGCAATTCTGGAGACTGCGCCTTCAAAAGGATGTGAACAGGATGGAGTCGGTGCAGAGGGTGGCTACTAAAATGATTAGTGGTCTTCATTATAAAGCATATGAGGACAGACAAAGATCTTAATATGTACACCTTAGAGGAAAGGCGGGATAGAGGGGATATGATTGAGATGTTTAAATACCTCCGTGGCATAAATGTTCAGGGAGAGAGCCTCTTTCAATTGAAAGCAAGTTCTGCTACGAGGGGACATGGGATGAGGGTGAAGGGAGATAGATTCAGGAGTGATATGTGGAAATATTTCTTTACAGAAAGAGTAGTGGATCCGTGGAATAGTCTCCCAGTGGAGGTGGTAGAGATGAGGACAGTAACTGAATTCAAAAAAGCATGGGACAAACACAGAGGATCTCTAAAGGTAAAAAGGGGACTGTTGTAGTTGTTGATATGGAAGGACAGACTAGATAGGCCATGTGGTCTTTTTCTGTCATCATATTTCTATGTTTCTTTGTTTCTTGGAGATCCCGGCCAGCTTTTTTCCAGAAGGAGAATGTCCATGTTCAGAGACATTACTAACCCATTACTGCACATCTGAATGTATGTAATCTGTTTGGGAGTTGTCTTTACATACTGTATTTTTATGGCCAGAAAATAATGATTGTGGCGATGACAGTGCATTGTGCTCTTCCTCATGATAGCATTGCCGCCATGAAACAAGCACCTTTTTGCTCCTTATTCATGGTCAGGAGCAGGTATTGGCATGGACGCCACAATAACCAAGGCCAGATGTGGTTTGTCATTCTGAAATCGCACCGCAACATACATCTTTATTGCTCTGCCCAGGCCATTCCTCTGGCACGCCCCCATTCTATTTGGAAGTCCTTGTGCCGGGGAAATTCATATACCTGATTTCTAAAATGACTCTGGGAACAACCTTGTGTTTTGATTTCTGAGTGCCTGTTTTGTAAGCACCAACCTCAGAATACCCGGGTCATACCCCTTTGACTCTACATATAATGCTGGATGATTCCATTGCAACGACTATATGCTGCTACGGCACATAGCCATCGCTACTGAACTTTAACCCCGGATATTCAATGCCAGGGTCATATGTGGCCACAGCATTGAATATTCAAGGTCGCTGCATAGCTTCCGCAGCCACTGCACTACTTTTTCTGCACCTATCTTTTGCCTGCGGGTCACTAACCGGGCAGTGGTGCAATATCGTCGCCGCCCCAGAACCCCCATGACATGACCTGATGCTAAGCAGTTAGCATCGGGGCGGTAAGCAGAGATCATAGGGAAAGAGGGGACTATTGTAATAGTCAATATGGAAGGGCAGACTAGATAGGCCACATGGTCTTTTTCTGCTGTCATGTTTCTATGTTTCTATTCAACGGCATTAACCAAGTTAGTGCCACTGAATATCCCTCTAAGCGGCATTGACATGGTTTAAAGGTCTGTAAACCAAGTAAATGCCTTTGAATATCGGGTCCTATATGTATAATGTTGGCAAATTTTTTTTAAAAAGGCACTTATACATTTGTTACATTGACACATATATACGTGCCTTTTAAAAATTGTCCTCAATGTGTGTTGGAGCTTTTTAACTTGTTTTAAAATTTTTAGCCCCAAATTGTGAAACAAACTGAAATATGTTTTTATGTACATCCCTTGCTGATTTCCAATGGGAAGCAGTTCATGTGGGTTCCCTTTGAAAACTGACTGCAGTGTACATGTACTAAGAAACTTCCAAACATTGCAAACAATGCAGACTATTTACAATTGCCACCTGTGTGTTTATTGCAAAACTATTCTGAAAATAGTTTCATATTTTGTAAAATGCTAATAAATTTCTATTTTAAAATTTGCTTTTTCTTTTACTACAGATCCTAAGTGGCCTATTTACCCAACAAAGGCACCATCTAATGTTATACAATATGGCAATGATAGCTATGAAGTTATTCATGCTGAAATGAAATGGGATGAATCACGAAGACAATGCAAAAAAATAGATGCCGAACTTGCAAGCATTTTGAATCCATATGCTCAATCATTTCTGATAATTCACATATTAAAGTATGGAAAGCCCTTATGGATTGGTCTGAACAGTAATATGGTATGAATAAAATCTATATGGAATTGCACATGGAATTACAGATTTAAATAACTTTATCATGACAATTTTAAATGTTTTTCCACAGTAATATATTGAGCAATTAGAGAAAATACATTTAGTAATTTAGAGAAAACACAGGAAGAGAAGAGAATTTACAGAATAATAGTAATAAAGCAAAATAAAATTACAGTTACTATAGAGGCCACAACATGCAATGCCTTTTTATGCCATCCCTGTGGTTCAGTAGAAGAGTTTCTTTTGGGGGAAGGGGGCCTAGAAGACAGTACCACTTTCCTCCTGTTTCTTTAGATTTCCAGATCAGTTGGAATTGGTCTTTAATGGATTATAGTTCTATGAGTCTTGGATAGGCTTTTACCCTATACTTTTACGTCCCTGTTGTAGTATGGTGTGTGGTGGGAAGGGGATTTCTGCACAACACAGGCCAGATAATAGATCAGGAAAAACAAAAGTAGCTTTTAATCTGTCCCTGCTTGTTAAACCTCCACAAAGCAAAACACAGAACAGACAGCAGTTCAGGGAAAACAAAAGCAGCTTTACTTCTGTCCCAGCTTGTTAAACCTCCACAAGCTACTTCTCCCGGCCCTTCCTCCAGCCTCAGTTAGTTTCTACCTCAGAACTCCTCTGCACGGTTTGCCTTGGAAGGACTTTTGGCTCCACGGCATCTCTCCTTCCTGCAGATTGCTGGGTTCTTAACCTCTCCTTGTGAGCCACGACTTCCCAGCCCTAAACTCTGGGCTGCAGATTCTTTTAAAGGGGACTGCTGATAATTCCTTTGGAGAGGGATGGGTAACATTCTATAGACCCCATCACAGTCCCTTTCCCAAGTCAACCCAGCCAGGAGCCTCAAACTGCAGCTCCCTTTTGAAATTGGCTTATGTGAATCCTGAGTCTAGCCACTGAGCAATGGCAGAAGACGTCCTCTCTGCTAGAGCTGTGAATGCTTCCTCCACAGCACCCCCAGCTCTAGCCAGCAGGGCGGCAGGGGTTCTGGCCTAGGCTTTAATCAAATCCAGGTTTCTACATGGCAGTACATGCTTGTAGATTCATGTACTATGCAAATAAGGCTAAAATCGGGCCTCTATTTTAGCAGGATGACAGTGTACCAATATGATAATGAGGCAATATACTAGGATATGTTTACTAAGCATCGTTATCTGCTAACATGCCCAGATAGTGTGCACTAACAGATTACATAGGGAAATTGCACATAATGCAGCAATTTTTTTTGCGCTATCTGCAGATCCCATGCTAACTGTTAGAGTGGGCAGGATATGGGTGGAAAGTGAGCATGTCTGCAAGGCGCGTTTATCATGGACACATTTAGCACATGGTAACTATCAAAGTTGCAGACAGCATGGATGTTCATATGATGCTGCCACGGTGCATTCTCTGCAATTTAAGTGTGCTGAGGAAATGCTGTGCATGCCCCCAGCAGATAATACACAGCTTTTGTAGCTAGCACTGCAGTATCTGTGTTTCTTTGCCAAGTTAGCTGCAAAAGCCTAATGTGCTTTAATAAACATGATCTATAGAGGCTTCAAAAGGTGTTCCCTTGATCAACAAGGATTCCAAAAATCATTCTAGAGAAAAACAAAGTTAAACAAAAATTTTGATTAATTTCAACCAGATTATTCTGTAGTATATTTCCATATTTACAGTGATTACAAAGATAAGTATTCCTTAATTCAGTGTGCTCACTACCAGATGTAGCACACTTTCTTCAGGGGTTCAGCGTTTGCGTTCTCCCCTCCAGTCAGTGGTCTCTTCCTGGAATCTGTGTCTGGTGCTCAGGGCCCTGATGTCTGCACCCTTTGAGCTGTTGAAATGTGCTACTCCGAAGGCTTACACGCTCAAGTCATTTTTTTCTTAGTCATGTTTTGTTTGGCAAGGCAGATTTCCAAGCTGCAGGGTAGCACGCTTTGTTTAACTTTGCCTTGCTCCCCTTGTCATACCAGTTGCCGGGATACTTATGTCTTTTTCCGAGGAGGCCATCTCTATTCAACCTGTGCCTTCCTTTTTATCCAAGGTGAATTCTCCCTTTCATGTGAACTAGATGATTTGCCTGTCCTCTTTCTCTAATTAACAGTGTTGGAGGAAGGATAAGGATCTTTGCCTTGTGGATGTCTGGAGTGTGCTTCTCCGATACTTGGAAGTTATGAATTCCTTTAATAGATTGGATCATCTGTTTGCACTTTGCTGGCCTGTGCAAGGATGACTCGGCAGCTAAGTCTACAATGGGGCACTGGATTAAGGAGACCATTACCTTGGTGTTCGCAGAACCTGACAGCTCCAGAGAGTTTGCATGCCTCTTCTACCTGTTCACAAGTATCCTTGCTGGTGGAGTGGAGTTCGGTACTTCCTGCAGACATTTGTAGGGTGGAAACATGGCCATCACATTTCACTTTTGTCAAGCATTACTGCTTGGATGTCCATGCGTGGGTTGTCTCGACCTTGTCAGGTTTTTGCGAGCTGCTTCCCTTCCCAATGGAGGCGTAGCTTTGGTACATCCCACTTGTCTGGACTGGTCTAGCAGGACGATATGAAAGGTGACATTTTACTTACCAGATAATGTTCTTTCCTTGAGTCCTTCTAGACCAGTCAGGACCCACTCCTGCAACTGTGATTGCTCTGTTATTCTGCAGCGAGTCCTTGGTCTGTTATGATTTATTTCTGCTTGGTTCTTTTCTGCATGTTTTTTTTCTGCAGGCTCATTTCTTACTGACAGACCTTTGGTCAATCTCTCATAAACATAGTTTCTTTACATAGTTTCTTGACTGTGTGATTCATCATTGTTGCCCACGTTGACATTGTGTGAGGTTTGCCATGTTTCCCATATGCTTTGGGATGTATACTGTGTGATACAGTGGAGCCAAGTGAGCTTAGTAAGAGTGAAGAACTCACCTCAAACTTGGCTAGGCAGAAGGATTCAGCATGGCTAGGAAGGGCTGAGCAGCCGGTGCCATCAGCACAGATAGAACAGAAAGGGTTTAAAATGAGGTTTCCTTTTCTGAGCAGTGACGCAGATAGAATTCAGGAACCTCATTACAAACACCTGTCCCCAGAAGCTGACGTAACGTGCAGAGAGGGGAGGTACAAAGGGCCCTGGTTAGAACCAGGAAGTGAGAGCAAGATCCAGAGGGAGACTCATGCAGAGACTCATGCCAAGAGCAGGAAGGAGAGCACGAGAAGAAGTCCAAGCAGTTACCTGAAAGAAAGCAAGCAGGACTCTGAGGAGGAGAGTGGCAGTCAGATGCAGGTGGAGTTCCAGCATCAGGCAGGCAAGTCTCCGAGGCAGAAAGAGTCCCAAAACCCCAGGAGACGTTACAACTCCAGGGGAAGCTTTGGAGGTCTGGGAGGACCAAAAGCTCTTAAGGGAAGCTCCGGGCAAGAGCAGTGGAGCAGTAGAGAAACGAATCTCTGGAGAGATAGTCCCTGAGAGGATTTCCCTTCAAGCAGGAAGTGGGACACTAACTCCGAGGGTTTTCCCAAACCACGGGGAAACTTTCTACATGCCGGTAAAGCTTTGCTGAGAGAAAGAAACCCCACAGCTGACTCCAGAAGCACACAGAAGGTAACAGGGTTAAAGCCTTATGCTGGGGAGAGAAGAGAAGCTGGGAGTTTTTACAATCCCTGTTTTGAGCAAAGTTTTAACATAGGAAAGTGTACAGACTTCCCTGTAAGAGAGCCAAGGGAGGCTGGCCATAAAGAGACTTATTATACAAGAGGTTTTTACAACCCTGAGCTAGACAAGTGTCTGGGAGAAGAGAGAGTCTACCTTCCCCCAGCAAGTGTACCCAGCACATGCTATGAATGTGAGCCGGGCTGTAACAGTCACCATCCAGATGTAATACAGGGAGAAAGCAATAATATTTATCCTGATCCTGAACCGATGGACTGTACGATATGCTTGTCTGATGAGATAACATCTTTATGTTGAACTGTCTTGTAAAAGGAACAAGAGAGAGAAGGAAAAAGTATTCCAGCTGTTTTTGTTTAGTTTGTTTCATCGTTCTGTATTTGTTTGCAAAGAAATGATATCCGCCAGGGAACGGGAATAAACCCTACTTTAATTTACCACTCTGACTGACTGACTCTGTATACAAAAGAGAAAGCAGATCAAGGTATTCACAACACCCTAGGCAGTCGCCTAGTGGACACGCGGAGTCTCCTACTACGAGGCCCGTGACAACTGAGATGCCCTCTAGTGGATCAGTCTAAGAAGGGAATGGGAATGATGTCATTGAAAAAGCATTTCATTGGCTCTTTGTCTCCACCAATCCGCTGGTAGGGGAACACAATCCACTTATCTGGACTGGTCTAGCAGGACTCAAGGAAAGGACATTATCTGGTAAGTAAAATGTCACCATCCCTGATCCTCAGCTTATTCCTCCAACCACTAGGACATGCTTTCCTTCACCTCTGCAGCAGCCCACACTCACTCTGTAGTTTCCTCCTTTTTTTGCTCTGTTATGGATGTCCTTAAGTTCGAATACTCTCACCATTTAGCTTCCCCCTTCTCTGCTAAAGTATGATTCAGGTTATTTATGGAAATCATTTTGTCATATCTCCCCTTTCTCTATTTTCTTCTGTCCCAACATTCATTGGCATCTATATAGTTAGCAGCACCTGCTAACCAGATAAGTGCAGTTGGCAAAGATATTTAGTAGCACTATCTGGATAGTGCCACTCAATAGCACTATAGTCCAAATAGTGCCAGGTGGAGTTAGAATGGTGCGGAAAATTATCCAAATATAGGCTATTTTCAGTGCCGCTATCCAGACAATTATCTGCATAACTTAGGACAGCAAAGAAGCTGTCCTAAGCTCTCTGGATAGTGGGCTGGATATTCAGAACTGTTCATTATCTGGTGCTGAATATCAGGATTTTATTTAAATTGCACGGCTGTCGATTTTTAAAATATGCTGATCATGGAGGTTAAATATTGCCACTTGGGCTTAAGTCACTTACACGGTGTCATGCACATATTAATGGGCTTCATTTGAATCACTCCTGCTTCTGAATGTCCATTTCTTTCATAGCTATGGTCCTTAAAACTGAACACAGTAGAGTGAAGCCTCACAAGAGCCCCATACAAAAGTATTATTACCTCCTCCCTTCAACTATTGCTAGTGCATATTATTAACGTCCCCAACAGTTTTATCAAATTGACTATCCTCAGATCTTCATAGAATCATAGTAAATGATAGCAGACATACTGAAATAGCCCATCCAGTCTGTGTAATAAGGCAGCTAGGGTTTTTTAACTGCCACATCATGCAGTTTAACAACTCTCATGCCTTTGTTTAAGGTTGTATTTCTTGCAGGTAGTAACTATCTGTGAATTCCTTTACAGATTTTGTGCTTACAAGCTCTTTCACTTCAGAATGGTATATATCCCTTGATATTTATAACCAAGATATATAATTTTGCATATTTTGGATTAATGAGTCGTCATCACATCCTTAACTATTCTTATCATTTTAGAAAGTTATCATTCTGTTTGTTCTGTTGCAAACTTTAGTAGTATCATAAGAATATAAGATATGCCATACTGGGTCAGACTAAGGTCCATCAAGCCCAGTATCCTATTTCCAACAGTGGCCAATCCAGGTCACAAGTACATAGCAAGTTCCAAAAAAGGCACATGGGTTCCACAATGCTTGTCCAGGATCAAGCAGTGGATTTCCCAGGTTCTCTTTAATAATGGTTGATGGACTTTTCCTCCAGGAACTTGTCCATAAACTCAGAAACACTAATAGCTTGTACTACATCCTTTGGTAATAAATTCCAGTTTGATTACGTGTTGAGTGAAAAAATATTTTCTCTTATTTATCCTAAATGAGTTACATTGTAGCTTCATTAAATGTCCTCTGGTTTTTCTACTTTTTGATGGTGTAAACAATCGATCTACGTTTACCCGTTCCACTCCATTCATTAATTTATAGACCTCTATCATACCTGCCCTCAGCCGTCTCTTTTCCAGGTTGTAGAGACCTAACCTTTTAAGCCTTTCTTTTACCATTTTGGTGGCCCTTCTCTGTACCTTTTCTAATTCGGTGATATCCTTTTTAAGATATGGTGACCAGAAATACACACAATATTCAAGGTGCGGTCACACCATGGAACGATACAGAGGCATTTTCCCAATGGAGAAAGGTGAATAGTGGTGTACCCCAGGGATCTGTACTGGGTCCTCTGCTTTTTGACATATTCATAAATGACCTGGAAAGTGGAATAACGAGTGAGGTTATCAAATTTGCAGATGACACAAAACTATTTAAAGTTGTTAAAACCCAAGAGGATTGTGGAAAATTGCAAGAGGATCTTTATAAATTGGAAGACTGGGCATCAAAATGGCAGATGAAATTTAATGTGGACAAGTGCAAAATTATACACCTAGGGAAGAAGAACCCAAACTATGGTTACACGATACAAGGTTCCACATTAGGAACCACCACCCAGGAAAAAGATTTAGGTGTCATTGTGGATAACATATTAAAACCCTCGGCCCAGTGTGCAGCAGCAGCCAAGAGAGCAAATAGAATGCTAGGTATCATAAGGAAAGGAATGGAAAATAAAGCAAAAGATATTATAATGCCTCTATACAGTTCCATGGTGAGACCACACCTTGAATATTGTGTGCAATTCTAGTCGCCGTATCTTAAAAAGGATATAGCGTTATTAGAAAAGGTTCAGAGAAGAGCCACCAAAATGGCTCTACTGTTTTTAAGTGGCCGGGAAGCAGAGGGATGACCGAAGGAAAAAATGCAAATTAGCCACCGGTGCTTGGGGAAAGCAAGCCAAACTAGCACAGACTTCTTGTGCGCATGTGTTTGGCTTGCTCTCCCTGTTTAACACTGCAGTGGCTCATTTGCATGGGCAGGTTTACCGCGGTGTGCATTTGCATAGTATAACCTGTTTGCATGGCATGTTAAAATGCATGCATTGTCAGGAACGTTAACCAATCCATCCAGCACGGGTATAGCGCTGGCTTTCTGCATGAGCCTGTTAGTTAGTTTGTTCCAGGTATAAGGAGTAGCAAGATAGAAAGATCAAAGATTGGGGGTGAGGGGTCAGTGGAAGAGAAGGGCACAGATAGAAGGGATTTATTTATTTATTTATATTTCTTATATACCGCACTATTTGCAATCAGCGCGGTTCACATGGAACAGAAACATCCGACAACTTAAATATGTCTGGTTATTACATTAAACAGGAAATGCAACTTGGAAAAAGGGTACACTATATACATATGAGGTGTGCTGAGAAAGGATAATGTTTGGTGTTTACATTGTAGGGGACGCCTGTTGCGAGGGCTTGCCTAGTTGACTACTATTATTGTTGAGGTGCTCGTTATTCAAGTGGATCTGCCAGAAGGGCAGAATTCCCGAGGAGGGGTTTAGAGAGAGATAAGAAAGGAAATGTAGTGAGGAGATGCTGAATGAAGGAACTTATAGGTCAGTAGTAGACGTTTGAACTGGATGCAGAAACGGATAGGGAGCTAATGAAGTGACTTGAGAAGAGGGGTGACATGAGCATA
The DNA here is from genome assembly GCA_033557465.1 of Ichthyophis bannanicus. Lineage (NCBI taxonomy): Eukaryota > Metazoa > Chordata > Amphibia > Gymnophiona > Ichthyophiidae > Ichthyophis > Ichthyophis bannanicus. The sequence goes on along the minus strand of CM066031.1, from coordinate 419,921,223 downwards.
GCAACATTGGCGGAAGATTAGCTGTGCACCTGAGTTTTGAATAGACTGAAGTGGGGAGAGATGACTCAGAAGAAGACCATCGAAGAGGATATTGCAATAGTCTAGATAGGAGGTGACTAGAGAATGGATAAAGATCTTAGTAGTGTGTTCAGAAAGGAAAGGACAGATTTTGCCAATGTTATAGAGAAAGAAGCAACAGGTTTTAGCTATCTGTTTGATGTTCATGGAGAAGGAGAAGGAAGAGTCAAAGATGACCCCAAGGTTGCGAGCCAAGGAAACAGGGATGAGTAGAATGTTATCCACAATAATAGAGAAAGGAGGAAGGGGGTAGATAGGCTTAGATGGAAAGAGCAAGGGATTCAGTTTTGGTCATGCTCAATTTCAGATTGCGGTGAGACATCTAGGCACTAATGTTAGATAAGCAGGCATAGATCCAGGCCTGGATTCCCGGAGATATTTCAGGTACAAATCGGTAGATCTGAAAGTCCTCAGCATAGGGATGGTACTGAAAACCACAGGAGGAGATGAGTGCACCAAATAAGTGTAGAGAGTGCAATGAGTGTAGAGTGAGAAAAGGAGAGGTCCCTGGAATACACCAACTGTAAGTAAGATAGCAGTGGAGGAGGATTCACCAGAACATACACTAAAAATGCGGCGGAAGAGATAGGAATAAAACCAGGAAAGGACAGAACCCCTAAATTCAAGGGAGGACAAGATATCAAGGAGAGGGTGGTTATCAACAGTGTCAAAAGCAGCAGAAAAGTCAAGAAGGATGAGGATCAAGTAAAGGCCCTTGGATTTTGCAAGAAACATGTCATTGGAGACTTTGGCAAGAGGTGTCTTAGTAGAATGTAGAGGGCAAATGCCAGATTGCAGTGGATCTAAAAGGGACTGAAAGGAGAGAAAGTCAAGACTGCAGTGGTGAACTGCACATTCAAGTAGTTTAGAAATAAATGGGAGGAGAGATATGGGTTGATAATTAGAAGGACAGGTAGGATCAAGGGATGGTTTCTTGAGATGGGTACCCACAGCATGCTTGAAGGCTGCAGGGACAGTTGTAGTAGAAAACAATAGATTGAGGATATGACAGAAAGAAAGGATAGCAGTGGAGGAGATGGAGTTTGGCATATTGGTGGAAATAGGATCAGAGGAGTAGGTAGTAAGTTTAGAGGACAAGAGAAGATGTGTGGTTTCTTATTCAGTGATCTTAGAAAAGAGGAAAGAGTGACAGAGGTTGAGGGAAGGATTAGGGAATGAAAAGGGGGAAGGGGGATGGAGATGACCCTGGTGGGAACTCAAGAATAATCTTCTGGGTTTTGTCATGGAAGTAGTAAGCCACAGGCTGGGCAGAAAAGGAAGGAGGGGTTAGAGTCGGAGGCATTTTGAGGAGAGAGTTAAGAGTTGTAAAGAGATGGAGAGGGTCAGAGGCAAGGGTGTTAGTCAGATGGACATAGTACTCTTGCTTGGCAAGTGCTATGGGAAACTGAAAAGAGGCTAGCATGAATATGAAATGTAGGAAGTCCCCAAGAGTGTGGAATTTGAGCCAAAGGTGCTCAGCTGAATAAGCACAGGAACAAAGGTAGCCGGTTTTAGAGGACAACCAGGACTGAAGTGCAATACAGTACATGACATGGGAGGAGCAATAGCATCCATAGAAGAGTAGAGTGTATATGGCCTCATCAACAGACTTAGATGACATAGTTGAGGGAAGAGATGGTAAGACAGCAGTGGAGAGAACTGTTGGGTCGATAGCGTGAAGATTCCTAAAGTTATTAGAGGAGGTTAAGTGAGAGTGAGGTGGGAGGTGGGCGGTGATGAAGTGAGACTTAGCAGGTGATGGTCAGATAAGGGAAGAACTGAGGTGTATAAATTTGAAGGCAAGCAATAGGAGAAGAAGACAAGGTCAAGGCAGTGGCTTAGCTGGTGAGCAGGGGCAGTAAAGATTGAATGTGGCTATCAACATAAATGTTAAAATCCCCTAGCATAAGTGAGGGGGAAGATGCATCCAGAAATAGGGAAAGCCAGGTGTTAAAGTCAGTGAGAAAGACAGAGGTGGACTTACCAGAAGGTCGATAAATGACATCTAATCCGGAGAGGTAGTGGAGTAAAGAGGCAGATGGAGTGGTCTTCAAAGGAAGAAAAGGAGTGAGACTGAGGCAGAAGCAGGGGTTGAAATTGGCAGAAATGACAGATTAAAACCCCAACACCACTGTCATGTCCAACAGAGCAGAGCATATGGAAGAATCGGTAGCCCCGATGACTGAGGGCAACAGCTGAAATAGAGTCCTCAGGAAGAAGTCAGGTCTCAGTTAGAGCAAGAAGCTGCAGAGCATTAGAGATAGAGAGGTTGTAAATGAAGGCAAGTTTATTAGAGATGGAGTGTGTGTTCCATAAGGTGCATGAGAAAGAGAGAGAGGATAGGGAAAGGAGAGAGAAAGGAATAGGATTTGACAGGTTGTGTGTGGATCTGCCTGGGAGTATGAAAAAAGTCTAGGGGAGTCAGGGTTGGGATTGATATCCCCGATGAGAGAAGTAGGAGTATGGAGGGGAGAGAGGAGGGGGCATGATAGTAATGAGAGTGAGGTTCTTTCAGAGAGAGGGGAGATAGCTGAATGAGATGAAGAAAATGGTGAAGCCAAAGAGCACATGACTGATAGAAGACAAGATGGCAGGAGAGATGAGGATGGTAAGGGAGGGTTTTTATTTATTTATTTTATTTATTTATTAGCATTTATATACTGCTTTTTCCAAAAGATCAAATGTGGTTTACATTAAACATCGGGGTCAAATACATGTTGTTGTTAAGTGCGTCGAGTCGGAGTCGACTCATGGCGACCCTCTGGATAGCTATCCTAAATTGTGTTCGGTCTTCAGTCAGGCGGCTCATTGTTGACAGACTGGTACCCGTAGCTGCTGTTATTGTAGCGATCCATCTCATTGCTGGCCTTCCTCATTTGCGTTGACCTTCTATCTTGCCAAGCATGATGTCTTTCTCTAATGATCTCTCTCTTCGCATGATGTGTCCAAAGTATGAAAGTCGAAGTCTTGTCATCTGAGCTTCTAAAGAAAGCTTAGGTTTGATCTCCTCTAGTACCGACTGGTTTGTTCTTCGGGCAGTCCATGGTATACACAGTATTCGCCGCCAGCACCATAATTCAAAGGCATCAATTTTCTTCCTGTCTGTCTTTTTCACTGTCCAGCTTTCACATCCATATGATGTTATTGAAAATACCATGGCTTGAACAAGTCGAATCTTTGTATGGAGAGAGACATCTCTGCTCTTGAGAATCTTATCTAGGTCTTTCATAGCCATTCTGCCAAGAGCAATGCGTCGTCTGATTTCTTGACTGCTTGTTGCTTCTTTATTGATAGTTGATCCAAGTAGGTTAAAGTTGTTCACGATTTCAATTTCTTCTCCTTCAACGATGAACCTGTTGATTATGCCAGTTGTCATGATCTTTGTCTTCTTTACATTAAGGTGCAGGCCCATTTTGAGACTATGTTTTTTGATTGTGAGAAGCAAATGTTTCAGATCATCTTCACTTTCAGCCAGTAATGTGGTATCATCAGCATAGCGAAGGTTGTTGATGAGTCTTCCACCAATCTTCACACCCCTGTTGTCTTCATACAGTCCTGCTTCTCTGATGATTTGTTCTGCATATAAATTAAACAGGTAGGGGGAAAGTATGCAGCCTTGTCTTACACCTTTGCTTATTTTAAACCATTCTGTTTCTCCTTGTTCCGTTCGAACTGTTGCTTCTTGATCAATGTACAGATTGCGCAAGAGAACGATCAGGTGTTCTGGTATACCCATGCTTCTTAATGTGGCCCAGAGTTTCTCATGGTTTACAAAGTCAAAAGCCTTGCTATAGTCGATAAAGCACAAATAGATATCCTTTTGGTATTCTTTAGTCTTTTCAAGGATCCATCTCACATCCGCAATGATGTCTCTCGTTCCTCGCCCTTTCCTGAACCCTGCTTGCACTTCAGGTAGTTCTTGTTCTAGGTATGGCTGTAGTCTCTTTTGAATAATCTTCAGTAGAATCTTGCTGGCATGTGGGATCAGAGCGATTGTGCGATAATTTCCACAGTCAGTTGGATCACCTTTCTTTAGTATTGGTATAAACACAGATCTTTTCCAGTCAGTTGGCCATGATGTTGTCTTCCATATTTCTTGGCAGAGCCTTGTAAGTACGGTAACAGCTGCATCAGATTGCTGCAATACTTCTATGGGAATGCTATCAGTGCCTGGTGCTTTGTTCTTTGATAAGGCTTTCAATGCTGCTTCAACTTCTTCTTTCATCACCAATGGTTCCTGATCATAAGGTATAGGTTGAAACGGCTGTTGGTCCACTTGATCTTTATCATATAAAAACTCTGTATATTCCTTCCACCTTTTCTTGATCTTCTCAGCATCATTCAACATAGAACCTTGAGCATCTTGTAACATTCCAATTCGAGGCTGGAACTTTTTCTTTAACTCTCGCAGCTTTAAGAAAGCCGATCTTGTTCTTCCTCTAATAGTTTCTGCTTCTATTTCCTTGCAAGTGTCATTGTAGTACTTTTCCTTGTCCTGTCTTGCTGCACGTTGGAAATCTCTGTTGAGTTCTGCGATTGTCTTTCTTTCTCCTTTGGCTTTAGCTTCTCTGCGTTTTTGGGCAATTTTCAGAGTTTCTTCCGTCATCCATTTTGGCCGTTTTGCTTTTTCACCTTTTGTAGAGACTTCTCGCTTTCTTCCAGCACAACCTTCTTGATGTCATTCCACAACTCTTCCAGAGCTCTGTCATTTGTATCTAAAGCAGCAAATCGATTTTGCAGGCAGTCTTTAAATTCCAGTGGTATATTCTCAAGGTCATATTTTGCTGCATTCATGAGTGGTTTGCTCTTTTTCAACTTTAGCTTGAGTTTGCATACTAGTAGTTGATGATCTGTACCACAGTCAGCTCCAGGTTTTGTCTTTGTTGATGTTACAGAGCTTTTCCATCGTTGACTTCCACAGATGTAGTCAATTTGATTTTTATACAATCCATTGGGTGAAGTCCATGTGTACAGTCGCCGCTTGTGTTGCTGGAAGAAGGTGTTTGAGATGAATAGATCATTGGTCTTGCAGAATTCTATCAATCTTTCTCCAGCTTCATTTCTGTTGCCAAGTTCATATTTTCCAACTACTTTGCCTTCTGCTTTGTTGCCAACTTTTGCGTTCCAGTCACCCATGACTATCAGGATATCCTGTTTGCATGTTCTGTCAATTTCAGCTTGTACTTGTTCATAGAACTCTTCAATTTCATTCTCTTCTGCAGCTGTTGTTGGGGCATATACTTGAATTATAGTTGTGTTGATAGGCAATCCTCGTAGACGAATAGAGATTAAGCGTTCGCTGACTGCATTGTATTTCATTACAGTTCTTGCAAGTTTCTTCTTTATTATAAATGCAACACCATTTCTTCTTTGTCTTTCATTTCCAGCATAGTAGACCATGTAATCATCTGATGCAAAGTGCCCGATGCCAGTCCATTTCAGTTCGCTGACACCCAACAGATCAAGTTGTACACGTTCCATTTCATTCTTGACCACCTCCAACTTCCCTTGGTTCATGCTTCGTACGTTCCATGTTCCAATGTGTAAGACATCTTTACAGCTTCTGACTCTCATTTCATGCGCAGCTACATCAGCAGTCAGACTTCCCGAGGGCTTTGATCCAACCACATCATAAATGCTGGCTTTACTCTGAAAAGTCTTCAGCTCTTCCCCAGTAGCTAGTTGAGTGCCTTCCGACCTGGGAGTCTCATCTTCCAGCACCATAGCACAATTTGTTTTGTTGTAACTATCCATTGGGTTTTCATGGCAAGATACAGAAGTAGATTGCCGGGCCTTCCTTCTGCGCAGTTTAAGTTTGGTGTTGTTGCCGTTGTCACAGAAATGTGATCCTCCGCCGTCAACACTATCCCATTCTGCTGCTGCCCAGATGGGTGGTTTGTCTTTGTCTGGCACCTCAGCTGAGACCTGTCCATCTTGGGAGACCCTGCCAGTAGTTAAACTACCGATAGTTTAGCTCTCAGCATCATTGATGCACGCAAGCCCTCACAGCACGACAAGCTGCAAACCAAGTGAGAGGGTCAAATACATATAACAGCTTAAAACTATGTACAGAAAACATTGAACATAACTTAGGCTTGAACTAGACTAAATTGAGAATTACTGTATGTACACTAAACAGGGCCCTTGGATTCAATTCTGTGATCCGGGGATGGCTCATATAATTTGCTGGCTTGAGAGTATTTTATTTGCGTGTGGGGGAAGGGAGTTCTGGTTTTGAGGAATTATGTCTTCTAAGTGGTGAATTAGGTGAGGTCTGTGTTGGGAGGTTCCAATGGGTTTCCAAAATGTTGCTTGAAGAGATGGGTTTTTATTTTTTTTGCGGATTGTGGTGGGATCTTTAATTTCTCTTAGCTCATCTGGTAGGGCATTCCACAGAGTGGGTATGAAGTGTGAGAATGCTCTTTTATTTGTGGCTTTCATGGATTTTCGATGGTCTGGGAGAATCATTAGTTTATTTTGATTGCATCCTCGTTTTAATCGTATCTCTACTTGTTTGCTGATTAGGGAGGTGAGGTGGGAATGGGGCTATGTCTCTGAATGTGATCATTGGTGTTTGGTGATGTATTCGGCTTTGGACTGGGAGTCAGTGTGTACAGGAGTGATGGGTTCCGATATGCTTGCATTCCATGCTATTCGTGCTGCAACATGTTGTGCCATTTGGAGCTGTTTTAGGATCTGTTTTGATAAACCTTGTAGTGTGATGTTACAAAAGTCAATGTGGGGTGTAATTGCTGCTTGGAGGACTGATCTGAAGTCATGGTTGGGGATTAGTGATCGTAGCTGTTTTAACATTTTGAGTTTATAGTAGATTTTTTTGGTTGTTAGTTTTATGTGTGTGGACATGCTGAATGTCTGGTCTAGGGTGACCCCAAGGTATTTTACTTCATTCTTTACTACTATGTCAGTCACTAATTCTGATATTTGGAGGAGGGGTAAAACTCTGATTTCTGGTAATGTAAAGTGCTTCAGTTTTTCTGAAGTTGTTCAGTAGGTTATGACAGTTGAGCCATTTTGCTGCTTCTTTGAAGCAGTCTGTAATTTGGTGCGGGACAGGGTTGGAGATGTTCAATGGTAGATATAGCATCTGCGTTTATGTGATAGCTTACGTTGAATTTTTTGAAGATAGTGCAAATGGGCTGTAAGTATATGTTAAAAAGGAGAGCAGAAAGGGCAAATCCTTGGGGTAGGCCTTGTTCTTGTTATATGGTTTAGATGTGTGTTGTCCAGTTCTAACTTGTTGGGTTCTGTCTGAAAGGTATGATTGGAACCATTGGAGTACTGTGCCTTTTACTCCTATCTGCTGTAGTCTGGTGAGCATTATGGTGTGATTGATGCTGTCAAATGCTAAAGTGATGTCTAAGAATATAAGGATGAACGCTTGTTTGGTGTCGTTAATGCCATGTATCAGTTTGTCAAGTAGAACAATTAACAGGGTTTCAAAACCATGGTGTGATCGGAAACCATATTGGTGTTCATCAAGGGGTGCATGGGTTTCAGTGTAATCCTGGAGCTGAATTTTATTTTTATCGATTACTTTGGCCATGAAGGGGAGTCTTGAGCTTGGTCTGTATGCTATGAGGTTGCTTTTATCCAAGGAGTTGTTTTTTGGGATGAGGGGAATTATGGCATGTTTCAGGGATGTAGACATATGACCTTGTTTCAAAGAGGAGTTAATAATTGGAAGTATGAATGGGGAAAGCTCTGTTTTTGTGGCCTTTATCCAGCTGACTGGACATGGATAGAGACTGGATGTGGTTGTGTTTATTTTAGTTATAATGTTACTAAGTGTATCTTTCATGGTCTGAGAGAATGTTGACCAGGTGTAAATCGGTGTGGAGTTGGTTTCAAGTGTGAGAGTTGAGTCTACCATTTGATATTTTAGTTGTTGGGTTGTCAGGAGTGGGGGCTTGAGATTGTTGGAATGAGGGAAGAAGTTTAGGGAGTGTCAGCAATAGGAAAAGAAAGTGATGTGGAGCCATTGGAATGAGATATGGGGAGGGGGGGGGAGGAGGGGGGCTTGGCTCACAGGTTCCAGGTTTCTGCCTCATAGACTTCCTAAGGTGGATTCTCTGAAGGTGGGAGGAGATTCTCCAAATCATTGCCCAGGCCTTACTTTTTATCGTTTAAGGATGCAAGAATAGGATATTCCAAAATAAAAGTTTTGACAGAGAAAATGAGAGCAGGTAAAGACTGTATGGCCTATTCAGCCTACCCATCCATGCCAGCTACAAAGTTCTACAATTCCTTACGGAAAAGGTTTCTTTTGATTTGATTTATGAAATTTAAGAGGCTGTTTTAAAACAGTTGTGCACTATCTACACATGTAAATAGAGACATCTACATAATTAAATGACATGCATGTGTAGATAGTGATATTACAGTGTTGCTTTTTACATGTAGGTGACACAGGATACATAGATTTTAAGGTAGAATGTTCTGGATGTGGTTTGGGCTGTTGAAAAGACTAAACATTCATTTCCAGTTTTACAGTGGAAATACACATCTATTTTAAAACGTTTTCCTGCAGTATTTACACCTGCTGTGTGGAAAGCATGTTAGGTAATTACTCTTTCAGACCTGGGATTCCAGCCATGCAGCTACACATGGCATTTACATGCAGAAAGCTTTGCATGATGCTGCTCCTTTTTAAGATGTGTAGTTTTGTGAAATTGATGCTCCGGCTGTATTCATTTGTAAATCCACCTGTATTTGCTGGCATCCTTATAGGTATTTTGAAGCTACAGGGTAAACTATTTAAGACTAATAAAAGAAAATATTTTTTCACTCAGCGTGTAATCAAATTCTGGAATTTGTTACCGGAAGATGTAGTAAAGGCTGTTAGTACTCGTATAACTGGTTTTAAAAAAGGTTTGGACAAGTTCCTGGAGGAAAGGTCCATAAAGCATTATTAAGAAGGGATGCAGGATATCAATGCTTGACCCAATACAAGCATTGTGGAACCTGTGTCTTTTGGGGAAACTGCTAAGTACATATGACCTAGATTGGCCAATGTTGGAAACAGGATACTGGGCTTGATGGACCTTGGTCTGACCCAGTATGGTATATCTTATGTTCTTATGTTCTTATTTTACAAAAGGCTCTGTGTGAAGCAGAGCCTTTTACAAAATACTCAGGGAACTGGGAACATCCAGCTTCCGCTCCAATGCAAACAGGAAATCTGCATAAAAGGGCGTAAAAGTAGCTGCAGATCTCAGAGAAGGACAGCAGCAGTGGAAATGGGCTACCATTGAAACGGTGCTCTAGGCAACTGCCTAGTTCACTGGATGATTAGCGCCAGTCCTGAGGATAAGACTGTACTAATCTGGCAAGTTTTTTCACTTGGTGTACTGATGTTCTAGTAGCCACTAAAGAATTTGCAGTGACTATCTTGTCCTACATAGAACTCTTAAGGGCTCATTCCATTCCAGCCGTAGATCCCCTCTGTTTGTCCGGTCTGAACTGGACATACAGAGGGGATCGTGATTCTGATCCCATGGGACACGTCTAGCCCCACGGGATCAGAATCTCAATCAGTCATGTACATGCAGGCTAGGACTGCAATTCAGTCTGGCCTACACGTTCATGACTTGCCCGACTAACTCAGTCAGGGCTTTTAAATGGAGCCGCGGCACCATGGCGTCCGATTGCCATCGCACCGTGGCTCCATTTAAAAGCTTCAATGCCAGCCGCTGGATAAAAGTGTTTATTACCCGCAGCCCGACCCCCGATCTGGCCTCCTTAGATCAGGGTCAGACTGCGGGGAATGTTCTCCGGCCCCCCTCCCTGCCCCATCCGCACCCCAGCAGTATGAAAAAAAAAATGTCCAGGGAAGTTATTCCACCTTGGAGGTGGAATAACTTCTCCGCACATGTCACTGGCCCTGGATGTACAGGGCCACATTAGAATCGCCCCTGGATGTTCAGGACTGGCGACCACCCAGACTCCGCCCCCGAGCGGTCCCTTCCCCACCTCCATCTAACTTCCCTGCACAACCGATACTCGTGGCACAGAATTGGGCTCTTATTGTACAACTCCTTGAAGTTAGTGCATTTATGGTATGGCAGAATTTCTCTATAGGTCCTGAATGCCCTTTGTAGAGTTTTGTATTACTTCACAATATGCCTGGTACTGGATTTTGGATTTAGATTTAGCCCACACCTTTCTCAGTAGTAGCTTGAAGCAAGTTATATTAAAGTATAATACTTTGCTGTCCCTGGAGGGCTTACAATCTAAGTTTATACCTGAGACGGTGGAGCATTAGGTGACTTCCCAAGCTCACAAGGACTGTCAGTAAGATTTGAACCCTGGCTTCCTTGGTTTTCAGTCTGCTGCTTTAAAAATTAGTGACAGGACCTTGAGAAATTTGGGGGATGGGTGTTCAATTGACAGACAAAATTTAATGTTGACAAGTGCAAAGTTATGCACTTAGGGGAGAACAACCCAAACCGCGGTTACATGATGCAGGGTTCAAAATTAGGAATCACCACCCAGGAAAAGGACCTAGGCGTCATTGGGGGATAATGCATTGAAACCCTCCACCCAGTGTGGAGCGCAGCCAAGAAAGCAAATAGAATGCTAGGAATCATAAGGAAAAGAATAGAGAATAAAACCAAGGATATTATAATGCCCCTGTATCGATCTATGGTGCAACTGCACCTTGAATATTGTGTGCAGTTTTGGTTGCCATATCCTAAAAAGGATATAGCTGAATTACAAAAGATACAGAGAAGAGTGGCCAAAGTGATAAAGGGGATGGAAGGATACCCCCTATGAGGAAGGCTTAAAAGGTTAGAGCCCTTCAGCTTGGAAAAGAGATGGCTGAAGGGAGATATGATAGAGGTCTATAAAATAATGAGTGGAGTGGAACGGATAAACGTAGATCAGTTGTTTACTCCTTCAAAAAGTAGAAAGATTCTGACCAGCACTGCTCAGTTCTATCCTAGTCCCATCCAATTTATCCCTGCCCTAGCCCTTCTGCTCTTCAGGCCCATCCTAACTCCACCCCACTAGTTTCCCCAAACAGCTGAGCCACCAACTATCTAAGCAGAACGAATTCCAAAGCTTTTCTGTAGGCAGACGTCAATGTTAAGAACTTATGATGGGAAGAACCCAATATTCTACAAGGGGAATAAGGAACTAGTATGTTAAGTCAGCATTAAGGGACCACTAGTATACAAAAGAGCATGTTTACTAAGCCCTGCACCAATAACCTGTGGGGCTTCAGGCTAACTGCAGAGGGCCATGCACATCCATCCTCCTGCAATTACCACACTGTAGCACTGTGTACCTGTCACGGGTATAACTAACTCCATCCATTAAGGTGCAGGTAACATGTGCCACAAACATGCATACTAGCTGTGCTACACCGGGAACAGCCCATCTCAACCAGTTTCCACACCGACAAGCATTACCAAGGTAACACAGGGTTTTTATCATGGGACTCCATGCTACTTTTTACCATGGAGCTGAAACAATGTGCTAAGTCTGCGCTACCCTCATAACGCACATTAGTAAACATGTCCCAAATAGTGTTGAACTAGGGTCAGGATTTCAAATTTTACGCTTGTCAACACTGGCAGCCAGTACAGTTCAATCAAGACAGGTTGTTCACCTGAACGTTTGCTAGTTTATAAAATGAATGAAATGAATAATGCTCCCATGAATCACCAATCAGATTAAATTATTTTAATTTGCTTTCAGACTAATAAATATTTCAGATGGGTGGATGGCTGGAGATTGAGGTATTCCAACTGGGCCACAGCAGAGCCTAAAAAGAAACTAGCCTGCGTGTATCTAGATCTGGATGGAGCCTGGAAGACAGCATCCTGCGAAGAAGATTACTACGCTCTCTGTAAAAAGTCAGCCAGTAAGCAATTACCTTTACAGCTTAATTTGACTACCTCTTTTATGTTTGATCAACTACATTTGACAAAGAAGGATGTGTGAAAACCTTCTCTTTGCTAAGTAAATCATGATTGCAAGAAAATTGTCTACTTTTTCATGAAAGCTTTTACTAAAGAGCTCAGGCCCAAATGTTTCATATGAGAAGGCAAAAAGTATCTAATATTTATGAAATACACTGAAAATTTGTTGAAAAATCAATAAAATTGCTGAGCTATTGCTAATATACTCTTATGGGTATACCAGGAGGGCAATCTTTCATTTTATAAAGAAAACTCATTAGATAAAAAAATATCTGAAGCATTTTTACTATCACTACTACTTATAATTTATATAACATTACAAGGCATATGGAGTGTTGTACACATACACGTAAGAATCTGTCCCTTCTCGGCAGAGCTTAGAATCTATTCAAGACATTTAAACACAACAAACGGGACTAGGGTAAAACTAAGAAGAAATGGTTAAACAGACATGGGGGTAAACAGGAGAAATACTTGGATCAGTATTCAAAAACAGTCTTGAAGAAGAGGGTTTTAACTTGGATATGAATAGGACCAGAGATGGATCATGATGGACTGACTCAGGGAGCCTGTTCCAGGAACACAGTGCAGCAAGATAGATCAAAGCCCGGAGTCGGCAGTGGAAGAAAAGGGCACAGATAAAAATAATTTGCCTGATGTGCAGAGTTTCTGAGAAGGTGTTATAGAGAGGAAAGGTAATGAGTAACCATAGAAAGAATGTACTGGAGTACTGTAAAAGAATTTGAACTGGATGTGAAATTGGATAGGGAGTCAATGAAGTGATTTGAAAAGAGGGATTACGTGAGAGTAGCACCACTGGTGGAAGATTAGCCATGCCGTCGAGTGTTGAATGAATTGAAAGGGCAAGAGATGACTCAGGGGAGACCAGTGATGGGCAGTGACTGGACAGTGGATAAGGGTGGTAGTGTATTCAGAAAGGAAAGGAGAAATTTTGCTGATATTTTTTTACAGAAGAAACAGCAGATTTTAGTTATCTGTTGGATGTGTGCAGAGAAAAGAGTAAAAGATAACCCCAAGGTTGCAAGATGAGGAAACAGGGAGGATGACAGTGTTATCCACAGAAACAGAGGAGAAAAGAAGGAGTGAGTTTAGGAAGAAAGATGAGAAGCTCCATTTTGGCCATGTTCATTTTCAGAAAGCAGTGGGACATCCAGGCAGCAACATCAGACAAGTTGGATGAGATTCAGTCCTGAATTCCTGGAGATGTTTCGAGTGCAGAAGTAAATCTGAGAACCATCAGCATGATACCAAGGTAACAAATATAGGGGAAAAAAAGAAGAGATCCCAAGACAGAGCCCTGAAGTACACTGACTAAAAATGTGATTGCTGTGGATGAGAATCCACCAAGAAAAAAACAAAAAGGAGCAGTTGCAAAGGTTAAAGATTTACATTTATTTCTGCGAATCTCAAGGGGGCAAAACAGTGCGACAAGGCGGTGGCAAAGGCCAGGAGAATGTTGGGTTGCATATGAAGAGGAATTACCAAATGACGAAAACTGGAAACAACATAAGCACTGGCAAGTTAGATGCAAGGTATTGTTAAGGAAGGCAAAGACAGAATTTGAAAAAAAAGCTTGCCTTGGAAGCAAAATCGCATACTAAGGACTTTTTCAAGTACATTTGCAGCAAAAAACCTGTGAAAGAGTCAGTTGGACCTTTAGATGATAGAGGAGTAAAAGGGGCACTAAGAGGGGACAAGGCCTTAGTGGAGAGACGGAATTAATTCTTTGCTTTGGTTATTACTGAGAAAGATGTAGGGATGTTACCCATGGCTGAAATGGTATTTAAAGGTGATGCTGCAGAAGAACTGAAAGAAAGCATAGTTATTCACCTGTAACAGGTTATCTTCGGAAACAGCAGGAATTTAGTCTTTACATATGGGTAACGTCGGTACCGACGGACCCCGTGTGGGAATACTCCCCTGCGTCCAATAAGTAAGCTTATGGGAGCATCCCACTGCACCTGCGTAGCTGCCTTCTCACCTTTCCAGCTCTCCCTCCTCAGTTGAATTTGTAGCTGAGATAAAAGCAGAAGGAGAAGAGAAGAAGACCTACAACTCCTAGGGGAGGAGGGTGGTTGTGAAGACTAAATTCCTGCTGTTCCCAGAAATCACCTGTTACAGGTGAGTAACTACGCTATCTCCAAGAACAAGCAGGAATGTAGCCATCACATATGGGACTCCCTAGCTCGAAGATGCCAGAGAGATGACCTCAGGGTGAGCTGTGGATCACAGGCATAACTAAGTAGGTCATGTATCCTCCAAGGATGTCTGGTATCGAAACCCGGGACAGAGGGTAGGAGTTGATCTAAGTCTGAAAGAGATGCTGGAGAACAGCTTGGCCAAACAAGGCATCCCGGTGGGAGTCCTAGTCCAGGTAATAGTGAGCAGCAAAAGTGTGGACAGAAGTCAAAGTCGCTGCTTTGCATATCTTTTCAATCGCTACAGAGCATAGATTTGCCATAGAGGCAGCCATGACTCAAACATTATGTGCAGTGATATGACCCTCAAAGAAGAGTCCTGCACTTTCATAAGCAAAGGATATGCAATCTGCTATCCACCTGGAGAGAGTTTGCTTGGATACTGGCAAGCCCAGGTGACTCGAGTCAAAGGTGATGAAAAGTTGGGAAGCTTTTCTGTGCTCTCGCGTTCTGTGTAGATAGAAGGCCAAGGCATGTTTGCAATCCAGAGTGTGAAGGGTTGCCTCTGGCCTAGAGGAATGAGGTCTAGGGAAAAAGACAGGAAGGTAGACTGACTGGTTTAAATGGAAGGGCGAGACCATCTTTGGCATAAAGTGAGGATGAGTTCTAAGGACTACCTTATCATGGTGGAATCGTGTATAAGGAGGGTCAGCCACCAAAGCCTGGAGCTCACTAATGCGTCTCACTGAAGAAGAGAGCAATAAGGAAGGTGAGCTTCCACGTGAGAAACTTCAGAGAGGTAGTGGCTAGAGGTTCAAAGGGTGGCTTGAGAAGCTGTCCTAGAACAACATTGAGATCCCATGCCACTGGAGGGGACTTAATGGGAGGTTTGGTTAATAGAAGACCCCTCATGAAGCGTGCTACAAGCAGCTGAGAAGAGATGGGCTGACCATCTAAGGGCATGTGAGAGGCCACAATTGCACATAGGTGTACTCTTACCAAATTGGTTTTAAGCCCAGAAGAAGATAGGTGGAGAAGATACTCAAGTAATGCATCTACTGGAGCTGAGAAGGGGTTAAGCACCCTCTGCAAACAACAGAGAGAAAATCTATGCCACTTGAAGGTGCAGGAGTGCCTGGTGGAAGGTTTCCTGAAAGCTAAAAGGATAAAAGGAGGGAGGAGTGGTCTAGTGGTTAGGACAAGGTACTTCAGGCCGGAGGGCCGGGGGTTCAAGTCCCACCTGGGGACAGCAATCTCAGGCCGTAGGGACTGGGATTTCTAGTCCTATAGGCACTCCTTGTGGTCTTGGGCAAGCCACTTAACCCTCCATTGCCCATGTTCCCTGTAAGTATTAACGTATGTGTGTCATATCCCCTCGTGTTAAATGTATCCCCCAATTGACCGCTTTGACCCGGTGAAAAGCGAAATATAAATACAGCTAAATAATAAGCTAAATAATAATACTTAACATGTTGAGAGAGGTTAATGTCCTGGAAGAGTATGCCTTCAGCACCATGCTGTAAGATGGAGAGACTGCGGATAGGGATGGAGCAGCGTCCTCTCCTCCTGAGAGAGGAGATCTGGAGCAGACCCCAGATCTACAGGTTGAGCCCGAGACAGACATGGAAGGAGAGTATACCATGGTTTTCATGGCCAGCATGGGGTTATGAGTATCATGTAGCCCCTGTCTCTCTGGAGTTTTAAAAGTGTCTTGGAAATGAGGGGAATAGGAGGGAAGGCATATAGGAAGCCCTGACCCCATTGGAGATGTAAAGCATCCACCTGCTGGCTGTCCGGTACAGGAGTCTTGGAGCAGAAGCGAGGAAGCTTGGCATTCTGAGGACTTGTGAATAGGTCTATCTCTCTGGGGTTCCCCAGATCTGAAAGATGTGAGCGACCTTGTCTGCATGGAGAGACCACTCGTGTGGTAGAAGGACTCAACTGAGTTTGTCCACCAAGACATTGTGTTTGCCCGTAAGATATACCACAAGTAGGTGAATGTGATGCTGTATGGCAAAAGACCACAGATGCAGGGCCTTGCTGTAGAGGGTCCAAGAGCCTGTTCTGCCCTGCTTGTTCAAGTAGAACATGGCTGTCCATCTGGACTAGAACTGTGTGGAATCGAAAATGTTCCTGGAAGACTTTGAGAGCATTGTGAATGGCTCTGAGTTCCAGCAGATTTATTGTGAAGTTTTGACTCCTGATGAGATCAAAGCCCCTGAGTGGAGAAATTGTCCAGAGGAGCTCCCCAGCCCGATTTGGACACATCTGTGATTAGGGTACATTGATGTGCTGGCATCTGAAAAGGTGACCCTACTAGGAGGTTTTCTGGGGATTGGCATCACTGTAGAGACAAGATTATGTGGGTAGAGACCATTATTTTGTCTCCCAGGAGACCGGATGCCTGAGACCAAGCCAGTGTCCATTGAGTTATGCACACATGTAGACGAACATATGGGACAACATGCACTGTTGATGCCATATGACCCAGAAGTTGTATCAGTTCTCGAGCAGTGAGAAAGTTCTTGAGGCTTGCTTGAGATGCTAACTGATTGAGATGAGCTCAGTGGAGTTGGGGCAGAAATGCCTTTGATTGCCGAGTGTCTAAGAGAGCCCCTATGAACTCTAGAGTTTGAGAGGGAATGAGATGGGATTTTGGAAGATTTATTACAAATCTCTAGAGAGGTGTTTGCTCGAATGAGCCAGTTGTCTAACTAAGCGAAGACAAATATCATGAGAGTCCTTAGGAATGCGGCTACTACTGCCATGCATCTTGTGAAGGCTCTTGGGGCAGAGGTGAGGCCGAAAGGTAGGACTCTGTATTGATAATGTCTCCCTTGAAACATGAAGTGCAGGAACTTTCTGTGCTTGTGAGTGAATAAGTATGTGAGTATATGCCTCCTTTAGATCTAGAGAATAGAGCCAGTCCTGACTCTGGAGATAGGGGAGAAGGGTGCCTAGGGAGATCATTTTGAATTTCTCCCATAGCAGGTACTTGTTCAGTTCTCTGAAGTCCAGAATGGGCCTGTATCCTCCTGATTTCTTTGGAATGAGGAAGAATGGAGAATAAAAGCCCATTCCCTGCTGGTATGGTGGAACCTCCTCTATTGCACCCTGAAGAAGAAGGGAGGTGACCTCTTCCAACAAAAGAGCAGTGAGAGGGGGCTGAGAGCGGAACTCGCTTGGAGGAGTCCGGGGGATAGACTTTGTAGATGAAGCTTGTACCCCTCCCAATCTATGGACAGTGTCTGCTGCTCTGATGCGATAAGATGCCACCTGTGGGCAAAGTGACAAAGTCTTCCAGGAATGTGGGTGGGATTTGGAATCTCCAGAGGCAGAGCGGCTATGTTCTCCAGAAAGGAGTCAAAGACCCTGAGGAGGCTGGGTTTGCTGAGGTGGCTGTGACTTAGGAGTCTGAGCCTTCTTTTGCTTTTTTGATGGCTGCTGCCCCTTCTGAGGAGCATGGTGTTGACATTGCACAGCAAGGGTATAAGAAGGATAGTACTTCTTATTATTGAAAAAAGCTTTTTTCGCTGCTTTTTTCCTAGCTGGGTTGGTAGTAAATCTAGAAAGTCTATTAAGAGTGGTGTTCTCGGATTCTAACTGAGAGGCTTTGTCCTGCCAATCCTTGCCTAAAAGGTTTTCAACGATGCAAGGGATATTACCCAGCTTATCTTGAACCCATTGTTCAAGATCTGATGCTTGCAACCAAGCAATCCTGCGTGCACCGATGCAGATAGATGAAGTTCTGCTGATGCACTCAAAACAGTCAAATGTTTTATAAGGGTGAGATAATCTGCTCTTTTGTCATCAGGGAGAAGAGGTGCCATTAACTCCAAATCCTTAGCCACCTCTCTAAGGAACATACCCATATAGAGTATGTAAGAACTGATCCGGGCTGATAACATTGAGGCCTAAAAACAACGTCAGCCAAAGGCGTCGAGGGTTCTCGATTCCCTACCTGGAGGGTTTGAAGAATGTGTCTTAGCACTCTTTATTCGATGCATTGCCGATTCCACCACCATGGAATGGTGTGGTAACTGCATCTTTTGAAATCCAGGACACTCCGGTACCCGGTACATGGTATTGAGTCATCGGGTATGTGGAGAAATGGTAAGTGGCGTCTCCCACATATGAAGCATAAGGTCATGAAGTATGCAATGAATAGGGAGAGTAGCAGCTTCCTTTGGGGCTGTAGAGTACTGAAGAATTTCAAGTTCTTCAACCCTAGGCTCTTTCTCCGAGGTCACTGTTATGGACAAGTCCCGAGCAACATTGCGAATAAAGTCTTGGAAAGACATGTCCTCCGGAGGGGACATGCGATGTTGTGGAGACAGAGATGGGTCTTCCAGGAGAGTTCTCATGCCCCAGATATCGGCCAATTCATTGTCCGATGAATCAGAGCGTGAAGACTCAAAATATCGATGGGCAGGATCTGCATGTACTCAATACCGATAAAAAACGGTAGCTGAAGCTTGCGGTACCAGAACCTCGGTACCGGAAACGGATTCAAGGGCCGGCCTGGGCGGTAGCGTGGTAAGCAGCAAAAAGTCGATGCAGGCTGTGTCGGTACCGAAGCTGGTACTGATGCCTGAGGGATCGATTTAAAGGCTTTACCGGTATGAAGGCTGCCAGAAAGGCTGCTAAGCTCCGCTCAACAGCCAGTATATGTTGATCCATGGAGCTTGCCGATGCTTGGGTATCAGTACCAGAATCGCGGACCACGATCCCTGAGCATGGCACCAGGAGCTCTCTGGAGGTGGAGGCCTCGGGAGCATCCTGGGACCCCACTAAGACTTTGGGACCAGTATGTCTCCCTCCAGGGCAATGCCCGAGGCACCTCGATGCTTAGAAGGAGATCTGCCTTTAGAGGGCCGGCCAGTCTTTGAAGAAGACCTAGAATTTGATACCTGCAATCCTTGGGAGGAAGATGAAGCTCTTGATGATGTTGATGCTAAAGATACTGCATTGGAGTTGAAGAGGATGCCTAGCTTTGCAGCTCGGTTCTGTAGGCCTCTCTTCGTCATCTTCCTACAAAGAGGACATTCTGATGGGTTGATGATCCGGTCCTAAGCATTTTAGGCACCAGTCATGGGTGTCTGTGGCAGAAATGGTACTGCTACTTTTAAAACACTTTTTAAAACCACTGGATGGTTTTTCCATTTTGTCTGGGACAAAAGGGGAGGCCTAAGCCTAAGATGGCATCAATGTGCCTGAAGGAAGAAATAATTCCTTCCCTCACAGATATAGATATAGATATATTTTTTTTTTAGAAGAAAGAAAGAAAGCACTGACATGGGTTGGTACCAGCGTTGACGGGAAGGCAGACACAACCACAAAAAATAAGAAAGGACACATTTTCTGCAGTGAAAGGAATTGCTTCTTGTTGGCTCCGCGGAAAATTAAGAACTGAAGAGGGAGAGCTGGAAAGGCAGGAAGGCAGCTACACAGGCACAGTGGGAAGCTCCCAAAGGTTTTCCTATTGGATGATGGGGCGCATTCCCATGCGGGCTCCGTCGGTACCAACGTTACCCATTTGTGAAGACTACATTCCTGCTTGTTCCTGGAGATATATCGATACATCAGAAAGATGTATTACATCTATTTGATAAACTGCAGAGTAGCAAATCACTTGGACCGGATGGTATACACCCAAGGGTGTTGAAACAACTGAAATATGAGATTGCAGACCTACTATTAGTAATTTTTTGAACTATCATTAAAATCATCTGTAATACCTGAAGATTGGAGGATGGCCAATGTAACGCCAATTTTTAAAAAGGGTTTCCAGGTATGATCTAGGAAACTACAGACTGGTGATCCGGACATCAATAACGGGAAAAATGGTAGAAACCATTATAAGAACAAAATTACTAAACATTGTGAAGAATCATGGTTTAATGGGAGAAAGCCAATATGGCTTTATCCAAGGAAGGCCTTGTCTTACTAATCTGATATGTTTTTTTGAAGGTGTAAATAAAGAGGTAGACAAAGGTGGGTTGGTTGATACAGTGTATCTGGATTTTCAGAAAACATTTGACAAGGTCCCTCATAAGAGACTCTTGGAGAAATTAAAAAGTCATGGGAGAGGAGGCTATGTACTATTGTGGATCAGGAACTGGTTAAGAGATAGAAAGCAGAGGGTAGGGCTAAATGGCCAATTTTCCCAATGGAAAAAGGTGAATAGTGGAGTACCCCAGGATCTGTGCTGAGTCTGCTGCTTTTCAACATATTCGTAAATGACCTGGAAATGGGAATAACGAGTGAGGTTATCAAATTTGCAGATGACACAACATTATTCAAATTGTTAAAACCCAAGAGGATTGTGGAAAATTGCAACAGGACTTTGATAAATTGGAAGACTGGATGTTCAAATGGCAGATGAAATTTAATGTGGATATGTGCAAAGTTATGCAGCTAGGAAAGAACAACCCAAACTATGTTTACACGATGCAAGGTTCCATATTAGGAACCACCACCCAGGAAAAAGATTTAAGCATCATTGTGGATAATATGTTGAAACCCTCTGCCCAATGTGCAGAGGCAGCCGAGAAAGCAAATAGAATGCTAGGAATCATAAGGAAAAGATTGGAGAATAAAACAAAGGATATTATAATGCCTCTGTATCGTTCCATGGTGCAACCGCACCTTGAGTGTTGTGTGCAGTTCTGGCTGCCATATCTTAAAAAGGATATAGCGTTGGAGGCGGAGCCTAGCGTCGAGCAAGATGGCTGCATAGAGCGTTTGCTCCGGAGGGAGAGGAAAGTATCCTGATCTGTTCCCCAAATTCGGCGGTGCGAAAGAGGGCTGTTTGGGTCCGTGAGCTAGGAGGAGAATGTCTGCTTCGAAGCCGACGCGGCTCGACTTCCCAAATGCGCAGAACAACAGCGCAAAGTGCTCGAAAACAGAGCCCCCCTCACCACAAAAGATGGCGCCTATGCGCGAAACCGAGGCCCTGCAGGAGCTCCTTGCGGAGGTGCGTGCTATCCGGGAGATGGTGCGGGCGAATGGGGAGGCACTGTCGACAGTCCAGGAGGATGTCGGGGCGCTGAGAGTTTCTCTGGAAGCCCTTAACCTGACACAAGACAAGACGGAGAGTGTATTGGGTGTGCACGACGAGAGACTGCATCTCCTGGAAAGGCAGGTGAAGCAAATTAAGTCCTTGCAAAAGGAGCTGGAGGAAGGGAACAACAGAGCAAGAAGAAATAATGTGCGAATTGTTGGTATCCCTGAAGGGGCTGAGGGCAAAGATATGGTGACTTTCCTGCAGAAACTGATCCCACAGGTGCTGTGGCTCTCTTTCTCGCTCCCTTTTGAGATAGAGCGTGCGCATAGGGTTCCCTCCCATCTCCAACTTAACAGCAAACGGGAGAGACCTGTTATCCTAAAGGTACTGCGGTTCCAACAAGTAATGCAGATCATGGAGGCCTCCCGGGCGCGCGCCCCGGTGGAATATGAAGGGCACAGGCTTCTCTTTTTTCCTGACTTTGCCAAACATACTGTGGATAGACGGAGGGGCCTGCTAGCATTGAGGCCACGTCTGCAGCAGCTTCAAGCCAAGTTGGGGCTGTTTTATCCGGCACGGATGCGTGTGACCTTATATAATCAAACCAGGACTTTCGAGGACCCGGAGGCTCTAGCGGCGTTTTTGGAGGAAAAAGAACAATTGCAGATGCGCTGAGGTCCAGTAAGGAGGGACTGGTGCTAATGTGCCTGGAATTCCAGGAGGAGTTGTCTGCTATGTGACTGGGGGGGGGCTGCTGTTTGGACTGTTTGGGGGGTTGGTGTAGGGGCCCTGTTTGTGTCTGATGGGAGACCCCCTCAGTTTGCAGAGGGTAAGGGCTTGTTACATGATGTATGGTTTGTTTGTGTGTTGGGGTGTGCGGGTACTTTTGTAAGGTGGTGGGGGGCTGAGGGAGGGAGCTGCCTTTAGACTCCCCTATGCGACGGTTTCTTTGTTAAAGTCAGGCTAGTGTTAAGGTTTGGGGACTATTTTTTATTTGTTTTGTAATTCCCTCTGTGCCCATCTTGTATCCCCTGGGCTAACCTTTCATTTTGGTAAAAGGGTACCCCGCCTGGGGCCTGCAGGGATACTGGGGTCATGTGGAGTATGGGGGGCAATGTAAGCTGGTATGGTTTGTATGTCGACGAGGGTTCTATTCATGGGCTACCATCTCAAGGCGAGGCAGGGCTGGTAATGTTAGGGGCATGCATGGCGGGGCCAGGGGTCCATTCATAGCGGGATTTTATTGCGATTATCCATGTTGCATATTAGGGTACTTTCCTTAAATGTCAAGGGGATTAACAATCCTATTAAACGTAAGAAAATAATTCTGTATGGGAGGCAGGAGAAGGCAGATGTCCTGTTTCTTCAGGAGACCCATTTGGACTCTAGAGAATCCCTGAAACTGAGCATACATCCTTTTACCGTTGTTGCCTTTTCGGCTGCGATACACAAGCGCAATGGTGTGGCTTTCTTGGTGCGGAGGTCTCTGGCCCCCGGGGTGCTCCAAACTCGCTCGGATACTGAAGGTAGGTGGGTTAGAGTCCTTTTAAAAGTAGGGGGGAACATTTGGATTAATCGGGGGAGTAATCAAGATGGCGGATGCTAGCGTGGAGTGGTGAGCCGCTGCCCTGAGTTCTGCGACCTTGTGGAGCGGCATCCGTGTGATGGGTCGGAGAAAGCGGAAGCAAGTCGCCATACCTCCGGGCGAAAAAACAGCAAGTTCTGCGGGTCAGCGCACGTTGGGGCAGTGTGGCTTTGAGCCCTGCGTTGGAGCAGCGTCTTTGGCTGGGGCAGAAGGAGTGGGGTCGCCCCAGAGCGTGTCGGGCATTTGGCTCTCGCCAGAGGAGCGCATGCCGCCGCCGCGACCCGGAAGCTTGTCCTCGGTTAACGCTTTGATCCCGGAGTCGGTCTCTACGAGTACGCCGATACGTGAGGGTCTAGGAGGTGCGAACGCCGTGTTGACTTCTCCTTTGGTGGATACAGGACGAGGTTCGAGGAGTGAGTTGGGTGAACCAGTGGAGAGATCTGTGCCTGCAGTCCTGACAAAGAGAGGAGAGCTTCCTGTGGTTCCAGATTTGGTGAGACCCGCGGCATATACAATGGAAACGCTATGGGAAGGACTGGCCTCATTGAATCGCTCTATGAATAGACTTTGTGGGACGTTTCAGTCTGAACTTAATGTGGTTAGAGATTCATGCGATTCTTTATCTAGGGCTCATGAAGAGCAAGTTAGTAGGGTTAATACCCTAGAGAAGGAGGTGGGGGAGGTGCGTAACTTGCTTCATGCCCAGCTGAAGGATAGTACTGTGGCTGCTAGGAAAATGGAGTACCTGGAAAACCAGGTCCGGCGTTGTAATCTCCGGTTCCTGAGTTTTCCCAGGTCTCCAATACTATCAGCGGTTGAGATGCTGCGGAAGTATTTTAGGGAGGTTTTAAAAATCTCCCCGGAGCAGTATCCCCCCTTGACTAGGGCTCAGTACTTATCCTTGGGTAGTGGAAGTGGAGGAGGGGGGGCCTCCCCGTTCATCCCGGTTTGGGGGATCTCACGGGTCTCCTTGAGAGTTCCTTGGAGATTGCAGTGGAAAGAACTACCCTCCTTGCCACATTTGCCTTAGAGACAGATAAAGTTTTTATTCTTAAAATGTATTTCCGAAATGCTAATGAAGAGTTTATGGGTTCAAGAGTTAGGGTATTTCCTGATTTATCACGTATTACTCAAATGAGAAGGAAAGAGTTTTTGGCTCTTCGCACTAGGACTTTGGCCCTGGGTGCTTCCTTCCAACTTAAATTTCCTGTTAAATGTTATGTTAATTTTAAACAAAAGATGTATTTGTTCTTCAACCCTAAGCAGCTGTTAGCATTTTTGGAACTTAGGGAAAGAAGCGATATTGAGGCTGTTTTACCTTCTCATACAGCTGACGTATGAGTCTCCCATTCGCCTGTTATGATTATTTGTGTAATGGCTAGGATTTCTGTGTCATTATTTTCTATGTTTCCTAGTACTCCCCTATTTCTTAAATTTTGGGGTCTAAAATGGGAAAGATGAGTAGGTGATAGTTTATTTCCTTTTGAAAAATTTGGTGGTTGTTTCCATTTTTCTGTTTCATTCATGGATAATGTGTGGATGTTCAAGATTTATTAAATTTATAAATAAAAAGTTAAAAAAAAAAAAAAGTAGGGGGAATGGAGATAATCTTCTTCAATATCTATGCTCCCAATGTAGATAGCCCGGGTTTTTTCAGCGCCCTTGCAGAAGAGCTTTTTGCGATTTCATACTTGCCATTAATTCTGGGGGGTGACTTTAACTTGGTGTTAGATCCTCTTATAGATCGGGCTCCCGTGAAAACGGTGAAGTCCTCAAGGGCCCACGCCATTCTTCAGCCCCTATTGGAGGAGATCGGGCTGGTCGATATTTGGAGGCTCCAGCACCCGTCGGGCAAAGAGTTTACTTATTTCTCTCCCCCGCATAAGACTTCCTTGCGTATAGATGTGCTTTTGATTTCCAAGACGTTGGTCCCTATGATTATAGAGTCAAAGATTCACGCGATGCATATTTCAGATCATGCTGCCATATCCTTATTGTTAGGGGTGGGTACCCTTGATACTCCTTCTGGGAGATGGTCTTTCGATCGGAGCCTTTTGGATGGGGAGGAGTTCCAGTTGACAATACGGTCAGTGATTCGGGAATACTTCCAGTTTAACCGGTTGCAGGATACGGCGGGCTGGGCCTGGTGGGAAGGTTTCAAAGCCTCCATTAGAGCAGCTATCACCAGCTTTAGCATTCGGCAACAAAAGCAGGCCAAGGCCCAGCTTCAAGATTTAGAGGTTCAAGATTTAAAAGCGGGTGAGCGGGTCCTTTGTCGCCGCTCTGACCCTTGTATTTTGTTGAAATTGCAGTGTTTGCGATATCAATATAATCAGTTGTTATCGGATGAGGTGTCGCGTAGTATACAGGTGCAGAACGGTACCTACTACTGGGAAAGCAATAAGGCAGGGAAAATGTTGGCCAACACCTTGAGAGCCCGTAGGGCGGCGGGTCGGATTGCCGCTATTCGTGACCCTCAGGAGCAGAGCCTCCTGCTTACGGACGTGGCGATCGCAGAGGCTTTTGAATCCTTCTACAGGGATCTCTATGCTTCTGAGGTAGATTTCACGAAGGGGGGGGGGTTCGCGGAGTTGGTTGCCGAGTTGCAGAGACCTGTGCTGGACGGAGAGGATGTGGACAGGTTAGATGCTGCCTTTTCGGTAGGAGAGATACATCAAGCGATCACCTCCCTGTCGGGGGGGGGGGGGGAAGGCAGCTGGCCCAGATGGGCTCCCTATTGAATTCTTTAAAACTTTCGCTGTAGAGTTGGCTCCGCAGCTCCAGTTGTATTTCCAAGCCTTAGCGCAGGAGCCGATTCAACCCGGTGCTTTTGCCGCAGCGAATGTTATTGTGTTGGAGAAGCCCGGTAGGGATCCTCAGCTGGTAAGCAATTATCGCCCCATCTCGCTATTGAACTCTGACTATAAAATTTATGCAACGATCCTGGCTCGCCGGATAGCCGAAGTTGCTCCTCGATTGATTTACCCTGACCAGTGTGGGTTTGTGGAGGGTAGGTCCACGGCCGACAATGCCAGATTGCTCTGTCATGCCTTAATAGGGGCTGAACAAGTGGATTATCCCGTTATTGGTTTATCGCTCGACGCCGAGAAGGCATTTGATCATTTGGAATGGCCTTTCATGCTAGCGGTGTTGGATTGGTTTGGCTTTGGTAGTGGATTCATCCGCCTACTTCAAGTGTTATACGCCCGCCCCACTGCTTGCATTTGTGTGAATGGCACGCAATCGAAGGGAATGACGCTGGGTCGGGGCACCCGGCAGGGATGCCCCTTATCCCCGCTGCTATTCAACCTGGCGCTGGAGCCTTTGGCATTGTTGATCCGCCAGAACCAGCATATTCAGGGGATCAGAATGGCGGGACTGGACGTTAAACTATCGGCCTATGCTGACGATTTGCTACTATTTTCCACTCCGGGCTCAGTGTCGCAGATTTTTAGTCTTATAGATCGGTATTCCTCCTTGTCCGGCTATAAAGTAAATTGGTCAAAATCCACAGTGTTCCCGATGAATTCGAGCGCGAAGAAAAGGGATGTGGAGCATTTTTCTTTGGTATGGGAGCCAAAGATGATCAAGTACCTGGGGGTACAGTTCTGCTATCCGCTGGAAGAGACAATTCGATTCAACTCTTGTTGGGTGGTGGATTTAGTACGGGGCCTGTCTAGTAAGTGGTCTCCTCTGGCTTTGTCATGGTGGGGACGGTTAGAGACAATTAAAATGGCGATTACCCCAAAGATTAATTATATCCTCGAGATGCTCCCTTGTTACTTTCCAAAGCAGCTTTATCACCAGATCGAGGGATTGTTAAGTCGCTACCTGTGGAACAATAAGACACCCAGAATTGCACTGGCAAAATTGAAGGCTAAGAAGGAGGCGGGTGGGGTGAACTTCCCTGATTTTTGGGCTTATCATTCGGCCTTCTTACTTAAACAGGGATCTAGGTGGATGGAGCAGGTTACGGAGCGGAGTCCTACTTGGCTAGTGCTGTAGCAGAAGCTCATTGCCCCGGTTCCTAGTTATCTCCTATCTCAGATGGTTTGCCCACAAGAGGTTGCCCCAGTAATGATTTGTGATTCGCAAAGAGCTTTCGCAACTCTGCGGCGAGCTTTGTCATGTGACAAGGAGGTGTTTGTTTCTATGCCCCTATGGTACAATCCTTTATTTAAAATACAGCGTGAGGCTTTTGCCTGGCGCAAGTGGTACCAGCAGGGCATTTGGGAGCTGGGGCAACTTGTGGCTCAGGGTAGCTGGAAGCCGTTTGATAGGTTACAAAGGGAGTTTCACCTCCCTGGGTCCTTATACTTTCAGTGGTTGCAAATTAGGCATTGCGTGGGGAAGGTGATAGGGGATATGCAGCAGTTGGCCACGGAGAGTAATGTGGGGCTCGTGATTCAACAGGTGATACAGCAGCCCGGGGTTGCATCTCAGTACTATAAGCTGTTAAAACAGAATGATCCCTCCCAGATACGGGGGCTGAAGGGTGTCTGGCAACAGGAAGTTGATATCGACCTTCCCACCCAGGGTTGGGCAAGGTTCTGGTCAAAGTCGGTCAGGGTGTCAAGATCGGCATCACTGACTCAATCTCTCTTTTTTTTTGCACACAGGGCTTACTGTACGCCGGTTAAACTGGCCAAATGGGATGAGACTTCCGGTAACAAGTGCTGCTCTTGCCAAGGTGATGTAGGCACGCTAGAGCACACCGTGTTTAGCTGCCCTTGTGTCCGGGGTTTCTGGGTGCGGGTTTGGGATAGAATTCAACTTGTGCTAAAGTTTCAGGCTCCTCTCTCTTGGACCATAGTAGTCTTCAGATCTCAAGCTAAGATTCCTGCTCTGGACAAGGATTGTTACTTTCTCCTTGACTTCATGCTGGGGGTTGCTTTGCACATGGTTATCCGGAATTGGAAGCACACCTATGACGTAAGTTGGCTCGCTTGGTGGAACCAGCTTTCGTTGTATGGTAAATATGAACAATTGCCTAGAAAAGGTGGGCCCCAAGTGTGTCTCAGCATGTGAAATGGCAGGCTCTGAATGAGTTTGTTGCCCATGTCTGAGCAGATTAGTGGGTTATCTGCCCGACAGCCTGGTGTTGGTGGTTATTGCCTATAGGAGTATGTTCCCTGATGGACCCTGGGGGGAAGGGGGTGGGGGGGAGGGGTTTTGGGTGGGTGGGATGCTTAGCTGTATGGTGAATTTCTCTTTTGTTCTATCTTTGTATTATGTTGATGTTTGTTTGGTGTTTGAAAATTAATAAAAAAAAAAAAAAAAAAAGGACATAGCGTTATTAGAAAAGGTAAAGAGAAGAGCCACCAAAATGGTAAAGGGGATAGAAGGATATCCCTATGTTGTTGTTGTTGTTAAGTGCCGTCGAGACGGAGTCGACTCATGGCGACCCTCTGGATAGCTATCCTAAATTGTGTTCGGTCTTCAGTCAGGCAACTGTTGACAGATTGGTACCCGTAGCGGCTGTTATTGTCCCGATCCATCTCATTGCTGGCCTTCCTCTTTTGCGTTGACCTTCTATCTTGCCAAGCATGATGTCTTTCTCTAATGATCTCTCTCTTCGCATGATGTGTCCAAAGTATGAACGTCGAAGTCTTGTCATCTGAGCTTCTAAAGAAAGCTTAGGTTTGATCTCCTCTAGTACCAACTGGTTTGTTCTTCGGGCAGTCCATGGTATACACAGTTTTCGCCGCCAGCACCATAACTCAAAGGCATCAATTTTCTTCCTGTCTATCTTTTTCACTGTCCAGCTTTCACATCCATATGATGTTATTGAAAATACCATGGCTTGAACAAGTCGAATCTTTGTATGGAGAGAGACATCTCTGCTCTTGAGAATCTTATCTAGGTCTTTCATAGCCATTCTGCCAAGAGCAATGCGTCGTCTGATTTCTTGACTGCTTGTTGCTTCTTTATTGATAGTTGATCCAAGTAGGTTAAAGTTGTTCACGATTTCAATTTCTTCTCCTTCAACGATGAACCTGTTGATTATGCCAGTTGTCATGATCTTTGTCTTCTTTACATTAAGGTGCAGGCCCATTTTGAGACTATGTTCTTTGATTGTGAGAAGCAAATGTTTCAGATCATCTTCACTTTCAGCCAGTAATGTGGTATCATCAGCATAGCGAAGGTTGTTGATGAGTCTTCCACCAATCTTCACACCTCTGTTGTCTTCATACAATCCTGCTTCTCTGAAGATTTGTTCTGCATATAAATTAAACAGGTAGGGGGAAAGTATGCAGCCTTGTCTTATACTATTTTAAACCATTCTGTTTCTCCTTGTTCCGTTCGAACTGTTGCTTCTTGATCAATGTACAGATTGTGCAAGAGTACGATCAGGTGTTCTGGTATACCCATGCTTCTTAATGTGGCCCAGAGTTTCTCATGGTTTACACAGTCAAAAGCCTTGTTATAGTCGATAAAGCACAAATAGATATCCTTTTGGTATTCTTTAGTCAAGGATCAATCTCACATCCGCAATGATGTCTCTTGTTCCTCGCCCTTTCCTGAACCCTGCTTGCACTTCAGGTAGTTCTTGTTCCAGGTATGGTTGTAGTCTCTTTTGAATAATCTTCAGTAGAATCTTGCTGGCATGTGGGATCAGAGCGATTGTGCGATAATTTCCACAGTCAGTTGTATCACCTTTCTTTAGTATTGGTATAAACACAGATCTTTTCCAGTCAGTTGGCCATGATGTTGTCTTCCATATTTCTTGGCAGAGCCTTGTAAGTACGGTAACAGCTGCATCAGATTGCTGTAATACTTCTATGGGAATGCTATCAATGCCTGGTGCTTTGTTCTTTGATAAGGCTTTTCAATGCTGCTTCAACTTCTTCTTTCATCACCAATGGTTCCTGATCATAAGGTACAGGTTGAAACGGCTGTTGGTCCACTTGATCTTTATCATATAAAAACTCTGTATATTCCTTCCACCTTTTCTTGATCTTCTCAGCATCATTCAACATAGAACCTGGAGAATCTTGTAACATTCCAATTCGAGGCTGGAACTTTTCTTTAACTCTCGCAGCTTTAGGAAAGCCGATCTTGTTCTTCCTCTAATAGTTTCTGCTTCTATTTCCTTGCATGCGTCATTGTAGTACTTTTCCTTCTCTTGTCTTGCTGCACGCTGGAAATCTCTGAGTTCTGTTATTGTCTTTCTTTCTCCTCTGGCTTTAGCTTCTCTGTGTTTCTGGGCAATTTTCAGAGTTTCTTCCGTCATCCATTTTGGCTGTTTTTGCTTTTTCACCTTTTGTAGAGACTTCTCGCTTTCTTCCAACACAACCTTCTTGATGTCATTCCATAACTCTTCTGGAGCTCTGTCATTTGTATCTAAAGCAGCAAATTGATTTTGCAGGCAGTCTTTAAATTCCAGTGGTATATTCTCAAGGTCATATTTTGCTGCATTCATGAGTGGTTTGCTCTTTTTCAACTTTAGCTTGAGTTTGCATACTAGTAGTTGATGATCTGTACCAGTCAGCTCCAGGTTTTGTCTTTGTTGATGTTACAGAGCTTTTCCATCGTTGACTTCCACAGATGTAGTCAATTTGATTTTTATACAATCCATTGGGTGAAGTCCATGTGTACAGTTGCCTCTTGTGTTGATGGAAGAAGGTGTTGAAATAAATAGATCGTTGGTCTTGTAGAATTCTATCAGTCTTTCTCCAGCTTCATTTCTTTTGCCAAGTCCATATTTTCCAACTACTTTGCCTTCTTCTTTGTTGCCAACTTTTGCGTTCCAGTCACCCATGACTATCAGGATATCCTGTTTGCATGTTCTGTCAATTTCAGCTTGTACTTGTACATAGAACTCTTCAATTTCATTCTCTTCTGCAGCTGTTGTTGGGGCATATGCTTGAATTATAGTTGTGTTGATAGGCATTCCTCGTAGACGAATAGAGATTAAGTGTTCGCTGACTGCATTGTATTTCATTACAGTTCTTGCAAGTTTCTTCTTTATTATAAATGCAACACCATTTCTTCTTTATCTTTCATTTCCAGCATAGTAGGCCATGTGATCATCTGATGCAAAGTGCCCGATGCCAGTCCATTTCAGTTCGCTGACACCCAACAGATCAAGTTGTACACGTTCCATTTCATTCTTGACCACCTCCAACTTCCCTTGGTTCATGCTTCGTACGTTCCATGTTCCAATGCGTAAGACATCTTTACAGCTTCTGACTCTCATTTCATGCGCAGATACATCAGCAGTCAGATGTCCCGAGGGCTTTGATTCAACCACATCATAAATGCTGGCTTTACACTGAAAAGTCTTCAGCTCTTCCCCAGTAGCTAGTTGAGTGCCTTCCGACCTGGGGGTCTCATCTTCCAGGACTATAGCACAATTTGTTTTGTTGTAACTATCCATTGGGTTTTCATGGCAAGATACAGAAGTAGATTGCTGGGCCTTTCTTCCGCACAGTTTAACTTTGGTGTTGTTGCAGTTGTCACAGAAATGTGATCCTCCGCCGTCAACACTATCCCATTCTGCTGCTGCCCAGATGGGTGGTTTGTCTTGGTCTGGCACTTCAGCTGAGACCTATCCATCTTGGGAGACCCTGCCAGTAGTTAAACTACTGATAGTTTAGCTCTCAGCATCACTGATGCACACAAGCCCTCGGCTGAGGGGAGATATGATAGAGGACTATAAATTAATGAATGGAGTGGAACGGGTAAACATAGATCGATTGTTTACATCATCAAAATATAGAAAAACTAGGGGACATGTAATGAAGCTACAGTGTAACCTATTTAAGGCTAATAAGAGAAAATATTTTTTCACTTAACGCGTAATCAAATTCTGGAATTTGCTACCAGAGGATGTAGTAAAAGCTGTTAGTGTAGCTGGGTTTAAAAAAGATTTGGACAAGTTCCTGGAGGAAAGGTTTATAAACCATTATTAAAGGGAAGCTGGGAAATCCACTGCTTGCCCCAATACAAGCATTGTGGAACCTGTGTCTTATGGGGAAACTGCTAGGTACTTGTGACCTAGATTGGTTACTGTTGGAAACAGGATATTGGGCTTGATGGACTTTTGTCTGACCCAGTATGGCATATCTTATGTTTTTATGTTCAGATACAAGGAGAAGGAGCAAGAGAGTATGGGGAAGAGGAGATGTTTTCAGACAGAACAGAGATATCTGAATGGGATTAAGAAAATGATAAAATGGAATACAAAATGGCTGGGCTGGAGAGGTGAAGAAAAAGTTGTTTGAAGAGGGAAAATATTGGGGAGAGTTAGCATCAAGAAGAGAAGATGTAGTGGAGCCATGAGAAATAGATGGAGAAGAGAATACAAATCTGAAGTGATTGGGAGTATTAGGAGTGGCAATCCCTGTGGTTTGCAATGCACTGGGGGTGTTAATCAATGACTTTTAGCCTTTGGGGGAAGGGTAGGAAGGAATTAAATCAGCACAGCAGAATCAGCTTTTAAACCAAAATTGCAAGAGTGAGAGGAAGGAGGGGTTTTTTTTGAGGGGGGGGGAGGGTGCGTATGTTGTGGAGTGAGGAAGACGGCTTAAAGGGAAAGAAGGAATAAATAAGACAGCAATCAGAATGAAACCACAAGTAGGAAAACAACTTATGATTTAAATCTTGGGGTCCACAACAGAGAGACCAGACAAACTGCTAAATCAGACAAATATAACCAAAATATGTAAATCTCAGCAAACCACAGAATATTGCAATTAAAATTAAAAATTTGATTCTTATCTGGAACCACAACTGCCGTTCAGGGAGCAGTTCACATGTGCTCAGACCAAACTGCAAAGGTTTGTCAGTTCCACAGCTAATGCGGGCCAAATGCAGATAGCGCAGAGATTTCCTGCACTATCTACAGATCATGTAGTAGCTGTGCACCTGGGTGGAGAGTGGGAAGACAGTGGGCAGATAGTAGGCGTTCCATTAATGTGCGATTAGCATGAGCATCAACAAAGCGCGGTAACTGCACATTGTTTATGTTTATGCAATTTCTTGATATACCACCCAGGCTGAAGGGCATCAGAGCGGTTTACAATCACTATAAGCAAGTACTGGATACATTCCCTCGTCCCCAAAGGGCTCACAATCTATATGTACATTGTGCAGATATCATGGGTGAAGCTAGCACCACCTCAGTTGGTGGCATCAGCTACATCCATGGTGCTTCTATTCAGTGATCCTTGAAATATTGTGGCGTTAGCTGATGTGGAAATGCTGTGCCCACCACCAGCAGATAAATCATGGCTTTTTCAGGTAACAAAGCGCTAGCACCCAGCATTACCTGAAACACCCAGCGTTTGCTGAAAAAGCCTAACACATTTTAGTAAACATATCCCTTAGTGTTATGGGATCCCATCCTGCCACTATGACCACCCACTTAATAGCCACTACCTGACGGGAATTTACTTTTTTATTTTTTATTATTCTTAAATTCAGACACTTCATTACCATTGACCAAAGGCCTCTATAAAGAACAATAAATTAAATCAAATTCTTACTGGGACCCTGTATAGTGGATGGGGGCAAATGAAAGAAGACAGAAAAATCTGATTACCTGTAGAATTTTTTTGTTGCTTCCGGTCCCTTGTCCTGTTGGTCCTTTGCCAGGAGCCTTCATGCCACACGTTGGGCACCAGATACTGTAGAAATTTTGGAATTTAGGAGTCAAGAGACCAACTCCTTAAAACAGAAGTTACATTTTAATTACCAAGGAAACAAAGAATAGAATGCAGCTGCAATTGAGATGTGATGTACCAGCCAGCTACAATCTGAGCTAGCAATCCCCGTGCAAGAAATTATATAGGGGGCGGGCTTTTACCGTGTCATCATTACACTTATCAGTCTCTTTGATCTCATAGCCTCAAGTTTGGCTCTTAGCCAATCACAGTGATATATTAGTATAATTCCCATATATGGCAACGACATCACAGTTTAACATATGCTCAGTAGTGTTTTCTTTGTCTTGTCTGTCTTAATTAGATTGTAAGCTTTCACGAGCAGGGACCATCTCTATCTATGTTTATAATGCTGCATATGCCTTGTAGAGCTTTAAAAATAAAGACATCATGCTTGGTAAGGTTGAAGGTCACTGCAAGACAGGAAGAATCATAATGTAATAGATTGATATAATAATGCAGTAGCATACCAAGGACAGGGTGGTGGATGCAGCCTGCCTCGGGTGCCAGCCAGGAGAGGGGTGCATCTCTGCTGGGCCCACTGAAGTAGTGTGGCAAAGTTATGATTAAGCTAGCCTACCACGGTGCTTCATGCTCCATGAACTAACTGCTCTCTCTCCCAGCTGAAGTCTCGTGAATCTCAAGACTTCAGCGCGGAGAGAAGAGCGATGGGTCCTGGAGCATGAGGCACTGCAGCAAGCCAGCTTAATCATAAATTAGCCGTGCTGCCTCTGTGATTCCTGCTGGGAATAAGAGGGTTGCATCATGATGAGCAGTGTGCCGCGTAGGGGTGTGTGCCAGCAGCGCAGGGGGGCATCTGCTCCGGTTAACCGGTGGGGAAGTGCTGGGAACACTACTGCAATTACGGCAGCTGTGGATGTCACTCTATCAACAATTAGTCAATTGAATGAAGACCAAATGCAATTTAGGACAACTATACACAGGATCACCATGAGTCAATATCGACTCGACAGCACTTAACAACCACAACACCACATTCTTGCCACTGAGCTGCTAGGCCTGCTTATAACCATGTTTTTGAAAAGCTTTCTTAACCAATACTCTGTTGTTTTTAACAGGTGTGGCTCCCACTGAAATAGCAGAAAAACCAGGAAAATGCCCAGAAACAGAAGAAAAATCTTGGATTCCTTTCCGTGATTCCTGTTATTACTTTGAGTCCTCATATACAAGAAGTTGGTCGCAAGCCTCACTGGAATGCCTCCAATTAGGTTGGTGTCTCTCATTATTATTTATTTATTTAACTGGCTTTGAAATACCATTTCTCTACCAGGCAAAACGGTTTACAAGGAACAAAACGGAATGGTTTACATAGATCAATTGGAACGCATGTTTGAATGGGCAACTTTAACTAGATCATCAAAACGAACAGGGAGTAGGGGAATGTTGGAGGGTACAACTTAGCAACTATGTTACAGAGATCTTGTGTAAAGAAGGAAGAGGTGTAGTAGGTTAGAGCTGGGTTGTTAAGGAAGAAGGCATCATGTGGTAAGGTAAGGTAAGGAGGCGTGGGGAAAAATAGAGAGGGATGGGCAGCCTTAGGTGTTTAAGGAGGAGGGGTGAAAAGATGGTATGTGTGATTGGGGGCTGGTCTTGCTGGGGATTTGCTGTATTACTACTACTACTACCAGGGGCGGCCCAAGGGGAGTGCGGGGCCATGTGCGGAGACTTGGTGCGGGGCCTCATTTGCATAAGGGGCCTCATTTGCATAAATATTTGCATAATGTTGCCATACACTAACTTTTAGTAAACATGCCTCTTCATGAGTGTATGGATAAAGAAAGACAAAGATTTCTACATTACTATGATCCAGTGCCAACCGCCAGGCACATTAGGAACTACTACAAACACTGCCCATTTAGAACCCATAGCAAACCCACCGTATCCTAGCAGCACTACCAGGACTCACAAAGCACCATACCCTACCTATCAAAAGGCAACACTGCAAATATTAAACCAATACATTTCAGAGAATAACAATACATGACCTACTGGGGAAAGAGAACAAGTGACAATGTCAAATAGGAATTACATAAACAGAATACCTCAGCTCAGTTACACATGCAGAACATAGACCATCACCAAACAAGGAATCACAATTTAAAAACAGGAAGACAATAATTAAACTGGGAACCCTAAAAGCCAAACTTGGAATGTACAACAACAATGTAGAAATAAAACTATAAATTAATTTCCTCTTGTACTAAACAAAGCACAGACATTAATGATGCACATTTCCCAGAGCTGACATATTCCAGTTAATAAATTCAAAATAAAGAGATATCTTTGTAGCTTTTGTGCATTTTTTTTTCAGTTGCAATTGTTCCAGCCACTTTCTTCTGGTTTATTTGTGTCTTCTGCTATCTCTCCATCGTCTGCTGTCCATTTGTTCTTTCTTCTCTTCTAGTTTTTGTCCATTCTCTCTCTACATCTGCTTTAACATAATAATCTTTCTCCTTTTGCTCTTTCCTCATTCCTATTTCATCCACTCAAATTTTACCCCTCCATCCTCAATCCCCACTTAGTCTCCCAATACCCGGCCAATTGTACATTTTTCTTCCCTCCCACACAAAATATTTTTCCCCTCTCCATTTCACTCTCCCAGCCCCATCCCCTTCTAATCTCCCCCAACATCAGCTCCCTTTTAGTTCCAGCCCCACCCAGTATCCGCTCCCTTCTAGTCCCCACATCAGCCCATTTCCAGTCCTGGCCCCCCATCAGTCCATTTCCAGTCCTAGCTCCCCCATCCATTTCCAGTCCTATCCGAGTCCCTTCATCAGCTCATTTCCAATACCAGCCTCCCATCAGCCCATTTCTAGTCCTTTCCTAGCCCCACCATCAGCCCATGTTAAATCCTAGCTCCCCTCCACTCAGCCCATTTCTAATCCAAGCCCCCCATGAGCCTACTTCCAGTTCTAGCCCCTCCATGAGTCCATTTCAATCCAAGCCCCCACCAC
Organism: Ichthyophis bannanicus; assembly: GCA_033557465.1. Classification (NCBI taxonomy): domain Eukaryota; kingdom Metazoa; phylum Chordata; class Amphibia; order Gymnophiona; family Ichthyophiidae; genus Ichthyophis; species Ichthyophis bannanicus. The sequence goes on along the minus strand of CM066031.1, from coordinate 419,884,808 downwards.
AGCCCATTTCCAATCTTAGCTCCCCCCAACACCCAATTCCCAGTCCTATCCTAGCCCCTCCATCAGCCCATTTCCTGTCCTAGCTCCCTCCCCTAAGAGCCCATTCCAAGCCCCCCTTCCCATCAGGTATTTGCAGTTCAAGCCCCCTTCCACTCAGCCCATTTCCATTCCAAGTCCCCCTCCCCATCAGCTATTTGCAGTTCAAGCCCCCCACTTCCCCTCAGCCCATTTTCATTCCAAGCCCCGTCCCCATCAGCTATTTGCAGTTCAAGCCCCCCACTTCCCCTCAGCCCATTTCCATTCCAAGCCCCATCCCCATCAGCTATTTGCAGTTCAAGCCCCCTTCCACTCAGCCCATTTCCAGTCCTAGCATCCCCCCAACCCTTTACCAGTCCTAGCCCCCCTTAGCCCACTCCCAGTCCTAATCCCACCAGCCCATTTCCAGTCCTAATCCCCATCACACAATTTTAAGTGTAAGCCCCCCCAGCGCCCATTACCAGTCCTAACCTCCCCATCAATCCACTCCCAGTCCTAATCCCACCAGCCCATTTCAAGTCCTAATCCCCCATCACCCAATTTTTAGTTTAAGCCCCCCCATAGCCCATTACCAGTCCTAACCCCCCATCAACCCACTTCCAGTCCTAATCCCACCAGCCCATTTCCATGCTAATACCCCATCACCCAAATTTTAGTTTAAGCCCCCCCATAGCCCATTACCAATCCTAACCCCCCATCAACCCACTTCCAGTCCTAATCCCACCAGCCCATTTCTAGTCCTAATCCCCCATCACCCAATTTTTAGTTTAAGCCCCCCATAGCCCATCACCACTCCTACCCCCCCAGTGCCCATCACCACTCCTAACCCCCCCCAGCGCCCATCACCACTCCTAACCCCCCCAGCGCACATCACCCATCACCACTCCTAACCCCCCCCCCCCAGCGCTCTGAAAGCCGGCGCGTGTGACTGCCGCTGGAAAGAGAGGTGATACAGGGGAGGGCAGGCTCTGCTGGGCACAGGGGGGCCCCGCGGCACACTCGATTCTGCCGCGGCGGCCCCGGAAGCGGCAGCAGACAGCTTTTTTTTATTTTTTTTTTCAGTTTACTTTTGGATCAGAATGTTTTTTGCGCGGGGCCCCCTGAAATGCGGAGCCCTGTGCAAAAAACATTCTCGCTCAATGGACGGGCCGGCCCTAACTACTACTGACCATTTGTATAGCGATAAAAGTTGTTCGCAGTGCTGCACAGACCTGTAAGAAACAGTCCCTGATCATCAGAGCTTACGATCTTCTCAAGACAGACAACACAGAAGGTGTAGGCAGGGATAAAAGCAGGGGGAAAGGAAAAGAAAAAGGAGATCAGGTGAGTCAAGATCCAAAAGCAGCAGCGAAGAGGTGAGTTTTCAGTCTGGATTTGAAGAGGCTGAGAAGAGGCAGAGAAGGTGCCTGGCGTACAGACACAGGTAGTTTGTTCCAGGAGTAAGGTGCAGCAAGATAAAAGGAGCGAAGTCTGGAGTTAGCAATAGAAGAGAAGGGCACAGATAGAAGCAGTTTGCCAGAACAGTGGACTTCCCGAGGTGGGTTGTAAGGAGAGATAAGAGAAGAAAGGTAGTGAGGAGCTGCAGAGTGAATGCATTTATAGGTCAGCAGGAGAAGTTTGAACTGGATGCAGAAACGGATAGGGAGCCAATGAAGTGACTTGAGAAGAGGAATAAAAAGGGCATGATGAGGCTGGCGGAAGATTAGCCACGCAGCAGAGTGTTAAACAGATTGAAAGGGAGAGATGATTCAAAGGGAGACCAGCAAGGAGTAGGTTACAGTAGTAAAGATGGGAGGTGATTAGAGTGACACTGACATGTCACTGGGTCAGTGTCACGTCAGGACATGCTAGGGAGATAAAGTTCCTAGATGAAATAAATGACTGCTTCTTGGAGCAGCTGGTTCATGAACCGACCAGAGGGGAAGCCATATTAGACCTAGTCCTTACTGGAACACCAGATCTAGTGCAAGAGATAAGGTTGTTGGGGCCACTTGGCAATAGTGATCATAGCATGATCACCTTTGATTTAATAAGTGGAGGAGGGATAGTAAGGAAATCCACAGTACTACCTTTTAACTTTCGAAAGGGAGACTATGGGGCTTGTTTACAAAGCTGCGGTAGTGGTTCGCGATCGTTATCGGAGCCGCGGCCCCATTGATTTCATTGGGGCCGCGGCTCCGATAATGACAGCGAACCGCTACCGCGGCTTTGTAAACAAGCCCCTATGATAAAATGAGGAAAACAGTTAAGAAAAAACTAAAAGGAGCAGTTGCAAAGGTTAAAGACGTACATCAGGCTTGGCTGTTGTTGAAAAATACTATCTTGGAAGCCCAGACCAGCTGTATTCCACGCTTTAAGAAAAGTGGAAGGAAGTCCAAAAAACTGCCAGCATGGTTTAAAGGTGAGGTCAGAGAGGCTGTTGTTGCCAAAAAAGCATCTTTCAGGAAATGGAAAAAAAGAGCCAAATGACGAAACCTGGAAACAACACAAGCACTGGCAAGTCAAATGCAAGGCATTGATAAGGCAGGCAAAGGGAGAATTTGAGAAGAAGCTTGCTGCGGAAGCAAAAACGCGAAGTAAAGACCTTTTCAAGTACATTCGTAGCAAAAAACCTGTGAGAGAGTCAGTTGGTCCATTAGATGATAAAGGGGTTAAAGGAGCACTAAGAGGCGACAAAGCGATAGCGGAGAGACTGAATGAATTCTTTGCTTCAGTCTTTACTGAGGAAGATGTAGGGATGTTACCCATGACTGAAGTGCTATTTAAAGGTGCGGAAGAATTGAAGGAAATATCGATACATCGGGAAGATGTATTACAACTATTAGATAAACTGAAGAGTAGCAGATCACCTGGGCTGGATGGTATACATCCAAGGGTGTTGAAAGAACTGAAATATGAGATTGCAGACCTGCTATTAGTAATCTGTGAACTATCATTAAAATCATCTCTAATACCTGAAGATTGGAGGATCGCCAATGTAACACCAATTTTTAAAAAGGGTTCCAGGGGTGATCTGGGAAACTACAGCCTGACATCAGTACCGGGAAAAATGGTAGAAACCATCATAAAGAATAAAATTACTCAGCATGTAGATAGTCATGACCTAATGGGAGACAGCCAACATGGCTTTAGACAAGGAAGATCTTGTCTTACTAATCTGTTATGTTTTTTTGAAGGAGTGAATAATCAGGTGGACAAAGGTGAGTCGGTTGATATTGTGTATCTGGACTTTCAGAAAGCCTTTGACAAGGTCCCTCATCAGAGACTTTTGGCAAAACTAAAGAGTCATGAGATAGGAGGCAGTGTACTATTGTGGATCAGGAACTGGTTAAAAGATAGAAAGCAGAGGGTAGGGCTAAATGGCCAATTTTCCCAATGGAGAAAGGTGAATAGTGGTGTTCCCCAGGGATCTGTGCTGGGTCCGCTGCTTTTTGACATATTCATAAATGACCTGGAAAGTGGAATAACGAGTGAGGTTATCAAATTTGCAGATGACACAAAACTATTTAAAGTTGTTAAAACCCAAGAGGATTGTGGAAAACTGCAAGAGGATCTTGATAAATTGGAAGACTGGGCATCAAAATGGCAGATAAAATTTAATGTGGACAAGTGCAAGGTTATGCACCTAGGGAAGAACAACCCAAACTATGGTTACACGATGCAAGGTTCCACATTAGGAACCACCACCCAGGAAAAAGATTTAGGTGTCATTGTGGATACCATGTTAAAACCCTCGGCCCAGTGTGCAGCGGCGGCCAAGAGAGCAAATAGAAGGCTAGGTATGATAAGGAAAGGAATGGAAAATAAAACAAAAGATATTATAATGCCTCTGTATCATTTCATGGTGAGACCGCACCTTGAATATTGTGTGCAATTCTGGTCGCCGTATCTTAAAAAGGATATAGCGATTTTTGAAAAGGTTCAGAGAAGAGCCACCAAAATGGTAAAGGGGATGGAAAGATACTCCTATGAAGAAAGGCTTAAAAGGTTAGGGCTCTTTAACCTGGAAAAGAGATGGCTGAGGGGAGATATGATAGAAGTCTATAAATTAATGAACAGAGTGGAACGGGTAAACATAGATGGATTGTTTATCTTATCAGAATATAGAAAGACTAGGGGACATGCAATGAAGCTACAGGGTAAACTATTTAAGACTAATAAAAGAAAATATTTTTTCACTCAACGTGTAATCAAACTCTGGAATTTGTTACCGGAGGATGTAGTAAAGGCTGTTAGTGTAGCTGGGTTTAAAAAAGGTTTGGACAAGTTCCTGGAGGAAAGGTCCATAAACCATTATTAAGAATGGACCCAGGATATCAATGCTTGAACCAATACAAGCATTGTGGAACCTGTGTCCCTTGGGGAAACTGCTAGGTACATATGACCTAGATTGGCCACTGTTGGAAACAGAATACTGGGCTTGATGGACCTTGGTCTGACCCAGTATGGCATTTCTTATGTTCTTAGGCGTCTTAGTAGTGTGTTCAGAAAAGGATGCTGTAAAGGATGCGCCATAGTGTTCTTCAAAGAGGTATGTTTTAAGGTGTTTTCTGAATAAGATGTGAGATTGAATGCCCCGTAATGTGGGGGGAAACTGGCTCCAAATGGTGGAAGCATAGAATTCAAAGGCTCTTGAGCATGCGCGTTGTGATCTCTTACATAGCTGGGTGGGAGGGAGAAGTAGATTCAGTGAATTCTGTCATCACAGTCTGTTGGTGTTGGGACGTCTGATGAGTGATTGTAGTTGCTCTGAGGAGGTATTGATTAGTACTGTATGGGTGATGGCAAGTACTTTGAACTTGATCCTGAATGTGACAGGGAGCCAGTGGAGAGATTTTAATATGGGGGTGATGTGGAAGTGTCTGGAGATTTTGGTTATAGTGTGTGCTGCGGTATTTTGGGCAAGCTGTAAGGGGGCAAGGGTGGTCTTGGGGAGCCCATGGAGAATGGAGTTGCAATAGTCGAGCAGTGGTGTGATGGAGGCTTGGCATACTGTGCGGAAGCTGTCGGGGGGGGAGGAGGGGGCATAGGTTGCGGAGAGATCGAAGTTTAAAGTAAATATTTTTGGTGATGTTCCTGATATGGTGTTGAACATTTAATAGATGATCCAGGGTGACTCCGAGATACTTGATCTGAGATTTAACTTCGGTGTTTTAGAATTTGATGATGGGAGGTGGTATGAAGTTGTGATCTCTGTTCACATGAAGAATCTTCGTCTTGTTAAAGCTGATTGCAAGGTTATGTAGCTGTAGCCAGGAGACAATTGCTTTGAAACAGACGGTGAGGTTGGAGTAGTTGGGGCAGTGGTCTGAAATGGAGTGAATATCATTATGTCGTCGGCATAGAGTTGGTAGCTGATGTAAAACTTCTGAATAAAGTAACAAAGTGGTCTAATGTAAATGTTAAAAAGGAGAGAGGAGAGCGCAGACCCCTGTGGGACTCCTTGGGGAAGGATGTAAGGTGTAGATGATTGGTGACCGGTTCTTAAGAGTTGGGTATGCTGGGGTAGGTAGGAGTGGATCCATTTGAGTGGTTTGTCTTGAACACCAATGTTGTTGAGCTGGTCAAGTAGGGTCTGGTGGGACACGGTGTCAAAGGCTGCAGAGATGTTGAGAAAAAGCAGTATGTAATCAGAGGATGGTTTTTCAGTTCCAGTGATGAGTGTAGTTAAGAGGGAGGTTAGTAGTGTCTCAGCACTGTGAAAGGGGTGGAATCCATGTTGATTGTGATCAAATGGAGCATATCTGTCAACGTGCTTCTGAAGATGACAAGTCATATTAAAAATCTGACTTGTTCAAGAGCTACTGTAACAAACAGTAGTAGTTCAGTTATGTTTTGGAAATAAAACAAAACCCAGGTTACTAAATTTGAATATACTCTCAAATTTCTGGAAATTATACAAATTAAAGATCTACTTAAAGGGACCCTTTTAACACACCTTGTAGGTCACCCCTATTTGCTGAGATATAAGAGATAGTTATGTTTATTTTGATTTTATTCTGTTGCTATAAAGGGATCCACTGTGTTTGTCCCATGCCATTTTGAATTCTGTCACTGTATTTGCCCCTTCCACTTCCATTGGGAGGGCATTCTAAACATCCACCATCTTTTCAATGAAAAAGTATTTCCTGACATTATCTTTCAGTTTGCCCCCTTGCAGTTTCATGTTATGCCCACTAGTTTTACAGCTTCCCCGTCTTTGGAAGAGGTTTGTTTGTTCATTAATATTCTAAGTATTTAAAGGTCTGAATCATATCTCCCTGTCCCTCCTCTCCTCCAGAGTGTACATATTTAGGTCTTCAAGTCTCTTCTCATAAGTCTTCTGAATCAGGCTCCAAATCATTTTGGTTGCCTTCCTCTGAACTATTTCTAGCCTTTTTAAGTCCTATGCGAGATATGGTCTCCAAAACTGAATACAATATTCCAAGTGAGGCCTCACCAGCGACTCATACAGTGGCATTAGTACCTCTTCCTTTCTGCTGGTAATTCCTCTCTGTATGCAACCCAGCATCCTTCTGGCTTTTGCCATCGTCTTGTCAAACTGTTTCGCCACCTTGAGATCCTCAGAAACAATCACTTCAAGGACCTTCTCCTTGTCTGTGCACACCAACCTCTTACCCCCTATCGCATACAGTTCCCTTGGATTTCAGCTTCCCAAGTGCATGGCACTGCACTTCTTCATGTTAAATCTTAACTGTCAAGAATTAGACCATTCTTCCAGCTTTTGTAGATCTTTCCTTATGTTATCCACTCCCTCAGGGGAGTCTACTCTGTTGCAAATTTTTGTGCCATCTGCAAAAAGACTGACTTTTCCATTCAGTCTTTCAGCAATATCCCTCATTAATACATTGAATAGTACCGATCCCGGGACTGAACCTTGGGGCACACTGCTAATCACCTTCCTTTCATCTGAGCGAATTCCGTTTACCGTCACCTTCTGTCGTCTGTCAGTCAACCAATTTCTGATCCAGTTCATCACCTTGGGACCCATCCCCAAGCTGTTGATTTTATTGATAAGCTTCCTATGAGGAGCCGTATCAAAGGCTTTGCTGAAATCTAGGTACATGTAGATCACATCCATCACATGCCCTTGATCTAGTTCTCTGGTCACCCAGTCAAAGAACTAAATCAGATTTATTGGCAAGATTGTTCTTTTGTAAAACCATGTTGCCTCGGATCATGCAACCTGTTGGTTTCGAGGAAGTCTACTATTCGCTCTTTCAGGAGCACCACCATTACTTTTCCCGCCACTGAGGTAAGGCTTACTGGCCTGTAGTTTGTCACTTCTTCCCTACTGCCACTTTGGTGAAGAGGTACTACATCAGCCCTTCTCCAGTCCTGTGGAACTTCTCCTGTCTCCAAGGATCTATTAAAAACATCCTTTAATGGCCATGCAAACACCTCTCTGAGGACTTTCAGTATCCTGGAATGTATCCCATCTGGTCCCATGGCCTTGGCCACTTTCAGTTTTTCAAGCTGCTCTAATACATCATCTTCTGTGAATGATGTGGTATCTACTCCATTCCCATTTGTATATTTGTTAATTATAAGTGGTCCTTCTCCAGGATTTTCTCTAGTCAAAACAGAAGCAGAAGTATTTGTTTAGCATCTTCGCTTTTTGAATGTCACTTTCCACAAATCCGTTCCCTGCACTTTTGAGTCCTGTAATTCCACCTCTGACTTTCCTCCTCTCCCGAATATACCTCAAAAAAGGTTTGTCTCCACACTTCACATCTTTAGCCATATTTTCGTCTGCCTTTGATTTTGCTATCCTTATTTCTCTTTGTGTCCCTTTTAGTTTGATCCTGTATTCTTTTCTGTGTTCCTCTGTTTGCAAACTTTTGAATTTTGCGAAAGCTGTGTTTTTTGCCTTTATTAGTGTGGCTACTTCTTTGGAGAACCAAATAGGTTTCCTTTTCCTCTTGTTTTTATTTACTTTCCTTACATATGTAGCTAATGCCTCTTTTATTGCCCCCTTTAGTTTATCCCATTGCAATTCCACTTCCCTTATCCCCTCCCAACCTGCCAACTCCTTCAGGTACTCCTTCAGGTACTTGGCCATTTTACTGAAGTCAGTGTTTTTAATGTCCAGGACTTTGAGCTTGTTGTGATTGGATTCTACCTTGGCTTTTATGTCAAACCACACCATGTGATGATCGCTGCTGCTCACATGGACACACACCCAGATATTCTACTTTCTGAAGGAGTAAACAATCAATCTACATTTATCAGTTCCACTCCATTCACTAATTTATAGACCTTTATCATATCTCTCCCCAGCCGTCTCTTTTCGAAGTCGATAAGCCCTAATCTTTTAAGCCTATCCTCATAGGAGTATCCTTTCACCCCCTTTGCCATTTTCTAATTCTGTTATAAGCTTTTTAAGATATGGTGACCAGAACTGCACACAATATTCAAGGTGTGGTTGCACCATGGAACGAAACAAAAGCATTACAATATCCTTGGTTTTGTTCTCCTTTTCTTTCCTTATGATTCCTAGCATTCTATTTGCTTTCTTGACTGCCGCTGCACACAGGAAAGAGAGTTGATGATGCCTAAATCCTTTTTCTGGGTGGTAGTTCCTAATGTGGAACCTTGTATCGTGTAACCATAGTTTGGGTTGTTCTTCCCTACGGGGGCCATTCTGTGAAATGAATAGCGGGGATGTACGTCCTGTCGAGCATACATCCCAGCTATTCGTCCTCCTGCCACCCCAGTGCAAAGATTCCCTATACCTACAGTGTGTTGTATGGGGAACCATAGACAATGACGAGAGGGGGTGGTCTGGAGGTGGGGTGAGGGCAGGGCATGGGCAGGGCATCATCCCAGATGTACAGGGCCGATTCAGGCTAGGGTCGGCCGTGTAGGCAGGGGACATATTCCACCTCTGAGGAGCGAAGGGGCAAAGGGGGTTCCACGTAGACTGACCCTCTGTGGTGGAATAAATCCTGCTGGATGTTGGGGGATGGCTGTGGATGGTGGGGACAGACAGGTGAGAGATGAAGGGGGTTCTCCGTAGCCCGACCCTGGCTATGGGAAGTCAATCGAGTGTTGGGATGCGGGGAAACGGCACTTTGAGTCGGCAACTGGTGATCACAGCTCCATAATGGAGCTGACGTTTCATGGCAATGAGACGCCATGGCACTACAGTCCATTATAGAGCTAGGCTGAGTTGCTGGGCATGCGGCTGATCAGAATCAGGGCCTGGACTGCATGTCCAGGCTGTAGACCCAATTCTAATCCCGCGGGTACATCTAGCCTCCGCAGGATCAGAATTGGGTCTACCTCTGTATGCCCCAATTCTGATCAGCTATTCAGGGGCTTGATGGCCAGCACAGAATCGGCATCTCTGTCTCTCCACTATGGCTTGTCCTCCCTTAGTGCCCCTTTTACCCATCCATCATCTGATGGTCCAACTGACTCTCTCATAGGTTTTTTTTGCTACGAATGTAATTAAAATAGTTTTTATTCTGTATTTTTGCTTCCACGGCAAACTTCTTTTTTTCAAATTCTCTTTGCCTGTCTTATCAATGCCTTGCATCTAACTTGCCAGTGCTTATGTTTCCTGTTTTTGTCATTTAGCTTCTTTTTCCATTTCCTGATAAATGCTCTGACCTCAGCTTTAAACCATGCTGGCAGTTTTTTGGCCTTCATTCCACATTTCTTAAGTGTGGAATACATCTGGTCTGGGCTTCTAAGATAGTATTTTTAAACAACGCTCTTACTTCATGTAAATCTGTAGCCTTTGTTGCTTCTCCATATACTTATTTCCTTTCTCCTGACCTCATCCTGCATGTTTTAACCTGCAATAGGGGGCAAGGCAATTCTCAAGCAAAGATTTTACACCAGTAAACACCTGTGCTTATCCTATTAAAGCCCTTTGAACATCACTTCCCTAAGAAAATAGAGTGGTCATTTTATAGAAAGACTTATGTGGTGCTGATGACATAAGCCATGCTTGCTGAAATTTTTGCTACTTATACAGTTAGATTCTGGCCATCTATATCAGTGTACAGCCAAAATTTGGTCTTATAAATACAGGTCAAGTCAGGGGGATTCAAAGGCTAATGTTGAATATTATTCACCAGCCCTTTTTAAGAGGTTAATTGGGAGCATCAAGCCACATGCCAGTGACCTGATGCTCCCATGAAAGAAAGATAATGAATGTCAGCTCAAAGCTGTCATTCTTTCCATGATTAATGCAGCTTGTGAGGTCAAACACAAGCGTTGCTATTTATTTTCTGTGCATTTGCATGTTTGGCATCTCATTATTTAATATATATTGTGCTAAAAAGTGTATTAAGGGCATGTAATGTACAGTTATATCATTTAATGCATGTTATTTGGCAAACAATGTATGTTATTCTGTTAATGACCTTCAGTAACTACAGCCTAAGTGGGCTGCATAAATAGCAGGGCCCCATCCCCTGCCTCCCTCTCCCTGCACTGAAAATGAAAAAAGAAAGTACCCAACTGCTGCCATATATAATGGAACATAAAATATGCTAATAGCAATATCAAAAATTCTTAAAAAAATTCACTCATATACACTCACATTATTCTAATTGCACATTTCTCAAATGCAGTCATTACCTTCATTACATATATTACATTTATATTATATTATACCCGGAACTCAAACCATGGAATTTTACTGGCTCGGAAGCATCTTCTGTCACACCACCTGATCATGATCATCATCGTTTCATAGGTATATAAAATAAGCATCCACATTATCAGTATAATCCATGCCTACTGCCCATCACTCCAAATAGACGTGGAGCCCGATTCCGGTAGGTGTACGTCTGGGCCGTCCAGATGGCCCCAAGCAAGACAGGCCCATTTGGACCCAAGTTTGGACTGCGAGAACAAAACGTTCCCGTGGTAGCCAGAATCGGGCTCGAGGATGGCCTGGCGTGCCCTTGCTGCCTAGGGGGACGTCCTCCGTGCAGGCGCCCCCAACTCTGGTGTTCCTGGTCCCCTTTTTCCCTGCCACCCGGCCCAAGGCTGGCCTGCTGTGGTTTGGATAGGGCGGCAGGGACCCCCCTGCAGCCAGCCCTGGTCCTGGGCGGGATCCATGGCCCCGATCATGGCAAAAGCGCTGCTTATTCTGCCCTTGAGGTGGGATAAGCAGCACGTCCCTAAGGGCCCAGCAGCACATACATGCTCATGACCTGAATCGGCCCTGTGCATGCTGCTGGGCTGGCCTGCCCCCACTCTGCCACAATTCCGCCCCTCCTCCCCTGCCGGTTCTCCCTGTCCTGATGCACAAGACGAACAGGGAGAGCCGGTGAAAGAATCAGGCACTGATGGCTTGCGGGGCTGCATGTCCTGCTGGGATGTGCAGCCTCGCAGCCCACATTTTAGAATGGGGCTCATATTATAAATAAACAATGGAAATTCAACAATAATGATGTTAGCAATGATCACACAAAAATCCCATGGTTTGAGTTCTGGGTATAATATAATATAAATGTAATAAATGTAATGAAAATAATGACTGTAATTGAGAAATGTGCAATTAGAATAATGTGAGTGAATTGTTTTAAGAATTTTTGATATTGCTATTAGCATATTTTGAGTCTCATTGTATATGGTAGCATTTGAGTAATTTATGGCACTTTAGTTTGATATAATTTGAGTGAAAAAAGTACTCTCCAGCCCTATTCCCTTCCCTTCTTCTCTCCACAATGAAAATAAATTAAAAAGACACCCAATGGTGGGCATTGTCTTCCTCTCTTACTTTCTTTGCTAAGGGCAACAAAAAATAAATGGGGCCCCCATCCCAGGGACAAGAGCGCCAAGGCTTCCTGCCCTACTAAAAAAAACAAAAAAAACCCCGTGGGATTCCATATAAGAATAGAGGGCTGGATGGGAGATTTCTTTTCCAATCTTCTTGTCTTATTCTTGGTGACTTTGATATTCATGTTGATAATCCTTCTGACCCCTATGCGTCTAAACTCCTTTCCCTTACCTCCTCCTTCAACCTCCAATTTTGCTCTTCTGCTCACATTTATCAGCGTGGTCATTGCCTTGACCTGGTTTTCTTCTCTATTTTCCTTACAATTTCCATACCTCAGTTCTTCCCTTATGTGGTCATCACCTCCTAAGCTTCACTCTTCATCACTTCCCAAGCAATCTCACCCAATCTCCTCCTACCTTTTAAGGAATCTTCATGCATTCGATCCATTGGCTCTCTCCACTATTGTCTCATCACCTCTTTCTTCCACCTTGTTTTCTAAGTCTGTTGATGAGGCTATAGCTTCCTATAAAACTGCCCTTTCCTCTGCTCTGGATATTCTTGCTCCACTCCTCCCCTGGCCTATGAGATGCACTATACTTCAACCCTGTGCTCCTGTGCCCGTTCAGCTAAGCACATTTGGCTCAAATCCCACTCCCTTTCTAACCTTCTTCACTTCAAATTCATGCTTACCTCCTTCCAATCAGCCTTAGCATTTGCTAAACAAAACTACTTTGTCCATCTGACTAACTGTCTTGTGACTGATCCCTGTCATCTCTTCTCAACTTTGAACTCTCTCCTCAAGGCACCTCTCCCTCATCCACTCCTTCTCATCCTACCCAAACCCTAGCCAACTATTTCCATAACAAAATACACCAGATTATGCTCCAATTCCTCACTAGATCAGCTAAATGATCATAACACACAATTGAGCCCCCCTCACTCTATCGAAGCCCACCCAATTCCATGGTCTGACCATAAACTCATCAAGTTCCCCCTCTCACCAACCCAGATATCCTCATTGAGATCTGGAACAACATTGCCAGAAATGCTGCCGTTGCCACCAATACTGCCAAACCCACACACACAAAGCAATCTAAGACCGACTGGTACATGCCTACCCTCCGCAACCTGAAACTGCAACTCCGTAAACATGAAAGAAAATGGTGCAAAACTAAACTCAATGAACACAAATTATAATATTTACAACTGCTAAAAGACTAGCACACAAAAACAGACAAAGTTAGACGTGAACACCACACTAAACTATTAAATTCTGCAATCAACCGACCAAGAGAGTTCTTCAGCATAGTGAAACACCTGACAAAGACACCATCCCACCGAAAACCAAGAAATCACGCTCACCCCCCAACAACTAGCTCAACATTACAAACAACTTCATCCCCAACCAGATGTCCACCACCCACCCCCCACTGATGACAGCCAACCAGACCCCTGGATCTCCTTCAGCTAAATTACTGAAAGCCAAATTGAAGACACCATAACATCTCTAAACACAACAACCTCCCCTCTAGATCTCTGCCTGGCATATTGGGTTAAGGCGACCAAAAAGGAACTCAGCGGTTCCTTTTTGGTTGCCTTAACCCAATCAGCAATCACCAAAATCACACAGTCAATACTTCAACAGGGCATCATGCCCTTATGCCTGAAAACCTCCTCCATACACCCAACACTAAAAAAACGTACCCTAGACCCCTCTGATCTATCATCATACAGACCCATCGTGATCCTACCTTTCGCAGCAAAGATCGTTGCGCAAACAGACAGCACCAACTTCAAGACCATATTGACAAACACAATCTACTAGACCCCCAGCAACATGGATTTCGCCCACATCATGGTATGGAAACACTACTAGCCACCCTGATAAATACCCTAACTCGAGATATGCAGAGAGCCAATCAAGGCTTCCTCCTAATCTTCTTAGACATCTCATCGGCCTTTGACACTGTAAACCACCAAATACTACTGTAACGTCTCTGCACCAATAAAATTCAAGGCACTGTACTCAAATGCTTCACATCCTACCTCACCGATAGACACCGACAGATAAATATCGGAAATAACACCTTCACCCTATACAAGCAAATACAAGGCATCCTCCAAGGATCCACTCTCTCCGCAATACCCTTAAACCTCTACCTGTGACCACTCTGCACAATCATAAGATCACACAACCTAAACGTCCACATCAACGCCGATAATATTATGATATATGGACCAATTAACACAAACCAACCCCCTCTATCTGCCCACCAGGAGTGTTTCACTGAAGTAACCAACTGGCTAAGAAATAACAACCTGCAAATTATCTACAAGAAGGAGGCCCTCTACATAATGAAGGAAAACCACATTTGTCCCCCCGCTCTACAATAACACCAAATAACACTATAATCAAAACCAAGGCTGAGGTCAGATACCTTGGAGTCACCTTCGATTAACACCTAACATTCAAAACCCACATAAACAAAATCACCCAAACAGTTTATTACAAAGCAAAAACACTCCATCACCTCTGACCACTCCTTGAACAAGAAGACTTCTGCACTGTACTACAAACCTCAATAATACCTCACCTGGATTACTGCAATGCCTTCTACCAAGGACTAACACAATCCACATCCCTACCATTCCATTCAAAAGCCAGATCCCTACAAGCAGCAGCAAGGCAAGATCACATTACCCCAATACTCAAATAGCTCCACTGGCTCCCACTACAGAGCCATATAATATACAAAACCATCATGCTAACCCACAAAGCAATCCACTCAGACCCTCCCACACACCTCCGCACATTTCTTCAGCCCTCTCAACAACACAGATCTGAACGGACCTCCATGATGAACACCCTCATCATCCCCCACATCAGAACCAAATCCAGCCAGCAAGCATGTAAAAAAGCATTCCAACTATATACACCCTCCATATGGAACAGGCTAAAAGACCAGCTCAGGATCATCACTGACCTCAAGACATTCAGAAAACATTTAAAGACGCATCTGTTCACAGAACATTTCAACCCAAGCACATAACCCCCCCCCCCACCCTTCAGAAAAAAACATAGCATGATGCCTATCACTACTGCTGTACATAGTCAGAAATGTATATAGTTAAGAACCCTAAGGTTCATAATTGTATGTTGTATATAGTTTGAATGCCACTGTTATATATTTTGCATTTGTTCCATGTAAACCGTCTTGACCAGGTGAAAGGTGGTATATAAATACAGCTAAATAAATAAATACATTCCCTCTTTCCCCCTCCTCAATACCAGCTTTTCCCCTCAATCTCTATTACCCATTCATCCTTTTCTAAGATCGCTAAAGAGGAAACCTCTCATCTTCTTTCATCCTCTAAACTCACTACTTTCTCTTCTGATCCTATCCGTCTCCTTAACTCCATATCCTCATCTGTCATCCCTGCCATCTCACATATTCTCAACCTCTCACTCCCCACTGCTATTGTCCCTGCAGCCTTCAATCATACTATAGTCACACCTCTCCTCAAGAAACCTTCACTTGACCCTAGTTATCCTTATTGACTCATCTCCCTTCTTCCCTTCATTTCCAAACTTCTTGAACGTGCAGTCCTCCACGATTGTTTTGAATTTCTTTCCTCTCAAGCCCTGCTAGATCCACTTCAATCTGGCTTTCATCCCTTACATTCTACTAAGATGGTACTTGCCAAAGTCTCCAGCAACCCGGTTCCTGGCTAAATGCAAGGGCCTTTACTTAGTCCTCATCCTTTTTGACCTTTCTGTTGCTTTTTGCACCTTCAAACACCAGCTTCTTCTTGGCATATTGTCCTCACTTGGTTTTAGGGGCTCTGTGCTGTTCTGGTTCTCATCTTATCTCTCCCATTGTTCTTTCTGTATTTGTTCTGGTGGTTCCATCTCTACTTCTATCCATCTCTCAACTGGTGAACCCCAGCAGTCTATTCTGGGCCTTCTCCTTTTCTCTCTCTAAACCCAGTCCCTTGGTGTTTTTATCTCCTCCCATGGATTTCATTATAATTTTTATGCCAACAACTCTCCGATCTATCTTTCTACACCTGAAATTTCTCTGACACTTCAGGCCCATATCTCTGCCTGCCTATCTGACATCATCACCTGGATGTTTAATCACCATTTGAAATGAAAAAATGGCCAAAACCAAACTTCTTATTTTCCCCCTAAATCTTCCTCCCCCCATTTTCCATTCTCTGTCTCTGTAGATAACACTCTTCTACTTCCTGTCTCCTCAGCCTGTAACCTTGGGTTTGACTCCTCCCTCTCCTTCACCTCACATATCCAACAGATAGCTGAAACCTGTCATTTCTTCTTCTTTAATATTAACAAAATTCACCCCTTCCTTTCAAAACACACTACTGAAACACTTGCCCACTTTCTAATTACTTCCCTTCTCAACTATTGCAACTTTCTTGCTGGTCTCCTTCTGAGTCACCTCTCTTCACTTCAGTCTGTTCAGAACTCTGCTGTGCGACTAATCTTTTGCCAGCCTCAATATACTCATATTTCCTCTCTTCTCAGATCACTTCATTGGCTTCCCTTCTGTTTCTTTATCCAATTCAAACTTCTCCTTTTGACTTATAAATGCATTCACTCCTCTCCCCTTCACTACCTTTCTCTCTTCTCTCTCCCTACAACCGTCCTCGTGAACTCTGCTCTTCTATTGGCCTGCTCCTCTCTATGCCCTTTTCTTACACTGCCAACACTAGACTTCGATCCTTTCACCTTGCTGCTCCTTATGTCTGGAGCAAACTTCCTGAGTCTGTACCTCAGGTGTCCTCTCTCCCCCTTTTCAAATCCATGCTGAAGGCTCACCTCTTTGGGGCTGCCTTTGGATCCTGATCCCTTGTTTTCCTTGTGTCTCCTCACCCTTCCCTATTCTACCCCTTATTCTTATTTTTGTCATATCTGTCTTAATTAGATTGTAAGGTCTGATGAGCAGGGACTGTCTTTATATGTATCTGTACGGTGCTGCATATGCCTTGGAGTACTAATAGTAGTAGTAAGAAATCCCAGGGCATTTCAGCAGACTTTTTGCAAATTTAGTTTGACGGAAGGAGGAAGGGATGGAGCTCCTGGTCATGGGATGGGACTCCACTGATTCTTTGATGCTAATAGGAAGAGGAGGTAAGGAAAGAGCATGTGAGCCATGGTGGTTCCTTTACTTAAATTAATTTTCACAACAGGGGGAGAGAGGGAATTGGAGTTTGTCCCATGGCTATTTCATATTTTTTGGGAACACTAACCAGCTAAGATTTTAGCCAGGAGATCCCCAACAACACTGAGGGGCCTGTTTACTAATGCATGCTAAGCAGTTAGGACCTGATATTCAGCTGGGCAGGCTATGCGCCGCTACGCAGAGCCCTGCCCGCCAACCCTTAACACCGGATATCCAATGCCGTGGTGACGGCATTGATTATCCGGCTTTCCGGCACATGCCCTGGAACTTCTGAGGCTAACTGGATTGTGGCAATATTGCACTGCTATCCAGTTAGCATCCGTGGCTCAAACTAGGCGAGCCAGAAGCTGGCCTAGTTTTAGCCGCAGATCGCTAACCGGGTAGTGGTGCAATACCACCACAACCTGGTTAGCGGCAGTCTCCGCCTTTGCTCCTCCCCAGAACTCCCCCAACACGCTCCAAAGCTAACTGCAGAGCATCGGGCGTATAGTGGGTTTTGAAGGGGATATTCAACAGCAGTAACCGTGTAAGTGCTGTTGAATATCCTGATTTAGGGCATTTACATGGTTTACTGGGCTGTAAACCGTGTAAATGCCTTTCGAATATCGGGCCCATGGTGTGTGAGTTAGTGCATGCTCCTTGCGCATGAGGATGGTAACGGCTTACAGTTTACACAAATTCCTGCACTAACTGTATGTCATGCCATGAGGTGGGAATTGGGCAACCTATGGGCAGAGAATGGGCACAGGAGGCAAATTGAGTGAGTGCATGGTACTTTACTGTATGCTAACTGTCATGGCTGCCAATATTGCAGCTTCATTTACTGCCTATTCAAGAGGAAGCATTAAGTGCCCCATACTATTGGTATGCATTTACAATAGCTACGTCTGCTGCTAGTTATAAAAAAACTTGATCCCCCCTCCCACTAATCATCTTCCAAACACCCCACCCCCTATCAACATCTACAACCCTCCACATTCTCAATCTGTATCTTCCAACAACTCCCACCCCCGATCAGCATCACCATTCCCACCCCCCAAACCCCTGGCACTTATTAGGGGTGTCCTTGGTGGGCTACTGGAAGACAGAATAATCTCATAGTACTGGCGCTGGGGGTCAAGCAGATAAATATGGCGTGCTTGATCCCTAGCAGTAGTACCACCATGCTATCACTAGGGTTAAGAGCTTTTTTTTTCTTTCCAGGGAACTGAGGGAGCAGGAGTGTCTGGGGACTACTTCTGCCCCTCCCCCACTAGCCCACAGGGACACCCCCTGTAAGTGCTGGCAGGGATGAGGGGATAAGGGTGATACTAATGTTGATGGGGAGAGATGGATGTTGAAAAGTGTGGATTAGAGGGGTGGGGGTGTTGGAAGATAATCACCTGGGGCATTGTGTTTTTTTTTAGAACAGCAGCGGCCATGGTAAATCCATGCTGATAACGCAGGTGCACTTGTCATGCTATCTGCCAATGCATTTACCATGCAGTAAATGACTTCCCTGTGCAATTACTGCAGAGCAGATGCTGGCCATACCCCAAAAGTTGCTGCAGAGGTTTTGCCTTTACCTGTGTTAATTTTTGCAGCTAATGCATGGTAAGAACAAAAGTTTACTGCACTTTAGCGAACAGGCCCCCTAAATATAGCTGATCAAATTTTGAGTTGCTACATTTCCTTGCATATTCAGCTCAAAACCTGGCTGAGTAGTTTCAGCTGAATATTTGCATAAAAATAACTGGATAAAATTAGTTATCTTACCTATTCAATAGGTTTTTGAATATAACTTGTTTATGAGCTAAAATAGCATTGAACACAAGGGTGTGATATAAGAGGCAGTTATGAGAGTACATACAAAATGTACATAGTAAGATAGTTCTTGTAGCACACTAAACCAAAAAAGGCTGATTTTCAAGGACTTGCCCATGCAAATTAGCACTGATATGTGTGCTTTGGTTGGTCACTATTCTGTAAGCATATGTGTAAGTGTCACCATGCGTAAGTGCCATAGGGGCATGCAAAGAGGCGGTGCTTGGGCAGAGGGTAGGAACGGCTTTTGCTGGATGCCCCAACACTGGCCAGGGGCAGAGCGATGGTAGCACTTGGTGATAACCAAACAGCGACGATATTCATCTGCTACCCAGTTATCCTTCAACCGCGAAAGCGAAGCACTTTAAAGGCTTGCCTAACTTTTATCACTGAAGCTTAACCAGGCAGCGGCTGAATTTCACTGCTGCGCAGTTAGCTTTGGCACTATATGGTCGGCCTGGATTTCAGTGCCAGTGGCTGGATCTGGCCCTGGTATTGAAAATCCAGGTTTAAAGTCCAGCGGCTGTAATCATGCTAACTGCTGCTACTGAATATCCCCTATATTATAAAGAGTCTCCTAGTTAAAGAGAGTTTTAGAATCCTATTTTCTAGACAACAGATAACATTTTGGAAAGTAGTTTTGTAAAACTTGACAAAAAATATCCCCTAAATGCATTGTATTAGATTTAAGGAACAAATGACATTGAGTCCACTAATATGCTGTTCATAAATGTTTACAGGAGCTTCCTTGTCATCAGTAGAAGACTCGGTGGAATCTGACTTTTTGTGGCAACACATAGAGCTATTGCAAGACAAAACTTCAGCTTTTTGGATAGGAATGTACAAGAATATAGATGGTAATATATTTTTTGTTTTATATCTCATGTACCATTATAAATAGTTATAGTATCAAAGTATACAAGAGTTTTAAGAAAATATTAAATTCCTTATCGTTCTTCTAGATCAGTCCATACAAGTGGGTTGTGTTCCCCTACCAGCAAATTGGTGAAGACAGAGAACCAATGAAATGCACAGGTTTCAATGACATCACTCCCATGCCTCTATCAGCATGAGCCAATAGAGGACAACTCAATATTTTTCTGTCTCCAGCATGGTTGGATTTTCTCAGCTCTGAAGAAAATGCAAGTGTTTGAGAGGAAAAAGATTGCTTTCACTTGTGAATGGCCACCTTGAGGGTGACTCTCTACATGGGAGGCTGTACTAGATTGTGGTCTTTTTGGTAGCAATAGGAGGAGGGAAAATTGGTTGAGCTCTGCACTCTTATCATAGAAACATAGAAATATGATGACAGAAAAAGACCATATGGCCTATCTAGTCTGTCCTTCCATATCAACAACCTCAACAGTCCCCTTTTTACCTTTAGAGATCCTCTGTGTTTGTCCCATGCTTTTTTGAATTCAGTTACTGTCCTCATCTCTACCACCTCCACTGGGAGACTATTCCACGGATCCACTACTCTTTCCGTAAAGAAATATTTCCGCATATCAATCCTGAATCTATCTCCCTTCACCCTCATCCCATGTCCCCTCGTAGCAGAACTTGCTTTCAATTGAAAGAGGCTCTCTCCCTGAACATTTATGCCACGGAGGTATTTAAACATCTCAATCATATCACCTCTATCCCGCCTTTCCTCTAAGGTCTACATATTAAGATCCTTAAGTCTGTCTTCATATGCTTTATAATGAAGACCACTAATCATTTTAGTAGCCACCCTCTGCACCGACTCCATCCTGTTCACATCCTTTTGAAGGTGCGGTCTCCAGAATTGCACACTATACTCCAAATGAGGTCGCACCAAAGACTTATACAGAGGCATTATCACCTCCTTTTTTCTGCTAGCCATTCCCCTCCGTATGCACCCAAGCATCCCTCTAGCTTTTGCCGTCGCCTTTTCTACCTGTTTAGCTACTTTAAGATCATCAGACACAATCACGCCTAGGTCCCGCTCTTCTTTAGTGGACAAAAGTACTTCACCCCTTATACTATATTGCTCCCTTGGATTGCTGCAGCCCAAATGCATGACCTTACATTTTTTAACATTAAATTCCAGCTGCCAAATTCTAGACCATTCTTCAAGCTTAGCTAGATCCCTCCTCATGTAATCCACACCTTCCTGGGTGTCTACTCTATTGCAGATTTTGGTATCATCCGCAAAGAGGCAAACCTTACCCGACAGCCCTTCCGCTATATCACTAACAAAGATGTTAAAAAGAATCGGACCAAGGACAGACCCCTGGGGCACACCACTGGTAACATCCCTCTCCTCAGAGTGAGCTCCATTTACCTGAACTCTTTGTCGCCTCCCACCCAACCATTTTTAACCCAAGCAGTAACTTTAGGGTCCATCCCTAGGGTGCTCAGTTTGTTTATAAGTCGCCCGTGAGGAACAGTATCAAAGGCTTTACTGAAATCTAAATACACCACATCTAGGGCTCTCCCTCGGTCCAACTCCCCTGGTCACCCAGTCAAAAAAATCAATCAGATTTGTCTGACAAGACCTGCCTCTGGTGAATCCATGCTGCCTCGGATCCTGTAATCCGCTGGACTCCAGAAACCTCACTATTTTCTCTTTCAGCAGCATTTCCAATAATTTACTCATCTCCGAAGTTAAACTAAACGGCCTATTAAAGGCCCATTGAGCAGCCAGAAAATTGGAAGGATTTGGAAGACTTCAGCAGCCTCACACAACATCAGTGCTCCCTCCCTCCTCCCTTTGTCCCACCTTCTCTCCCCCCAAAATTATAGAAGGCTCTTTAAAGCAAAGATTCGGAACAGCAAGGGAAGCAGTTTCAGGGGAGTAGTGTTCAGCCCGGCATGAATTTTCTGCCTAAGGTTCCCAGGGACTGAATACCAAGGCTTGACCTCATTGTCCTTGTTGGGGACTCCCGATTCTATTTGTCTGTGGTACAATTTAGGGTGGACTGCGGGTTTTCCACCCTTTTCCAATGTGTACTGTTAGTGATTTCTCTTATGTGCCTTGTGGTTGCATGGTCCTAGCTTGCATTTTGCCCGAGTTGCTCCAACACACACTCCTGACCCAGTGCCCCTTTCACACAATACTGTACGCATTCAAATAACGCGCGCTTTTTGTGTTAGCATGGCCTTAACACACGCAAGCGTTACCCTTGCCTTAACTCTCTGTCTTCTTCCAGGAAACATTGTCTGGCCTGTGGCAAGTGAAGTGTTTCATCTCTGGATTCTAGACTCTGCTCTTCTTTCATGGCAGCTTCTGACTCATCTCTGGAGGGACTGCCTCCTTTCTCCCTGTGAGGGGATTCAGCTGGCCCAGTCTTGCCCGCTTCAGTGCAGGAGGTGATGGATGGCTCTGTGGGTAAGGATGGTAAGCCAGCCAGAGGTTCCAGCGACTGTGCTTCTGGCCACTCCCCTTTCCTCTAAGGGCTCAGCGGTGATTGTGTCACCTGTGGTTGGAGCTCCCGGAATCCAGGTTGTCCCCCCGAGTATTCTTTTCCTTTTTACAACAGGCCTGGTCATTTTGGTGTGGAAACTTAGACCCTGCAGCCTCTGGATTCCCCCGAGCTCAGTCTCATCAGCAGAGGTCGCTGCCTGGAGATGTGGATCAACCAGGATCTGTCCAAGACTTGGACTGTGATTTTGGTTCTGATGTCTCGGCTGTGGGCTCTGATGTGGAGGATAAAGTGCTTTTGCCTTCAGAGGATTATGAAGAGGCTGGTCTTATCTGCCTGATCTAGAAGGAGGAACTGGTAGGGTGGATTACCTGAGTCTCCTCCACCTTGAACTTAGTTGACGCTGCAGTGGAAGAGCAGGAGCTGAAGGTCCATCCACTCCTGCAGGGAGTAAGGAAACCCACTGCAGTTGTCCCATTTCCGGAGGTTATCAAGGACATAATTCAGTTGGAATGGGATCTTACAACTCCCCACCTAAGGGACTGAGGGTGTGTCCTCCTAGAGGAGGAGTACATCATGTAATTTGGCACTCCTAAGGTAGATGCACAAATCACGGCAGTTATGAGGCAGACTGCCATGCCTGTGGAAGGAGTGTTCACCTTGAAGGACACTCTGGACCGAAAGGTGAACTCCTTGATGAAGAACTAGTTTGCAGCATTGGCTGCTATTCTGCAGTTGGCTGTGTGTGCAGGTCTGACATCTCAGGCTCTTCTCCAATGGTTTCAGTCTGTGTCACCCAGATGTTACTACCCCTCTTTTGGAGTCAGCTACTGCCTTTCTTTCTGATACTATACATGATCTCATCCACTTAGCGGCTAGAGATATTGCTCTGTCAACAGTAATGAAGCATTGGATTTAGCTTCACCACTGGGCAGCGGACACATCTTCCAAAGCACGGTTGATCCAACTGGCCTTTAAGGGGGAGCTCCTTTTTGGTGCCGATTTGGAGAATTTGGTGAAAGACCTGAGGAGGCCAAATCTTATTGCCTTCTGGAGGAGAGACCAAAAAGGCCTGGAAAGTGGGCAGGCACCCTCCTTTCCTAGGCCTCTACCTGTCCCTTACAGACACACTGGACTTCCGGGAGTCTCGAAACTCCTGTTGTTATTGTCCTGGAAAGCCTTTCTTCCCCTCTGCTTCCAGATTTTGGACTCATTTTCAGTTCTTTTGAGGAGCTCGTGGGCACAGTGACTCTGATCCCTCCAGAGGAAGGCCCTCCCTGTCTACGCAATGAAGGTTTGGGGGCCCATTTCTAGTTACCGACGGTTGGAGGTAGGCTTTGCCTTTTCTTTCAGGAGCAGGCCTGGGTCACCAAGGATCGCCAAGTGCTAGACAACATTCAATATGGCTATGTCCTGGAATGTAAAGTCAATCCTGGAGGCATTTGTCATCTTCCCCTCTGGTTCAGTGAATAAAAGAGCTGCCATCCGAATCACTTTGGAGAAGTTGCAGTGCCTGAAAGTGGTGGTGCCTGTTTCCCAGGCTGATCGGGGCAGGGGCAGATACTCCATTTTTTGTGTTGCCAAAGAAGGATGGCTCCTTCCGACCAATTCTCGACCTCAAGGGGGTCGACGCTCATTTGTGAGTTCTGCACTTCCAAATGGAAACTCTGAGATCGGTGATTTTGGCGATGTGCTGAGGGGAGTTGCTTGCATCTCTGGATTTGACTGAAGTGTATTTTCATATCCCGATCCAGGAGGATCAGCAAAGATATCTGCATTTTGTCGTGCTTCGCTCTCACTTTCAGTTCACCGTCCTTCTTTTTAGCCTCTCCACTGCCCCGAGAACATTCTCCAAGATCATGGAGGTGGTGGCTGTGTGCATCTATATCTGGGCAATTGGCTAATCCGAGCTCTTTCTCTGTCAGAGGCATCCTGGGTGTCGACCCGAGTGGTGTCCTTCCTGGAAAGCCTCGGCTGGGTGATCAACCAGGGAAAGAGTCAATTGGTACCTTCCCAGTCCCTGGAGTTCCTGGTTGCATGGTTCGATAATCAAGTGGGAAGAGTCTTCCTGCCAGAGGAGAAAGTAGAAAGGTTGCTGTTTTGCCTTGCAGTGTTTTATTTGCAATAAGCTCCCAGAGTTTGGGATTATCTACAGCTGCTAGGATTGATGGCAATGACAATCGAGATGATGCCGTGGGCATGTGCTTATATGTGTCCACTCAGTGGTCCCTAAGTTCTCAGGAGTTCGAACTCAGGCTTCTGCTTCAACTGAGGATAAAGGCCAGTCTGCGGTGGTGGCGGCAGCCATGCCATGTGCAGAGGGGCATAGCACTGGATGATCCCTTGTGGATCTTTCTGACGATGGATTCGAGTCTTTCAGGCTGGGGAGGCCATTGCCAAGTCCAAATTGTTCAGGGATGTTGGATCCATAGGGAGGCAGTGTGGACCATCAACCACTTTGAGGCAAGGACCATCAGGTTGGCTCTTTTGCATTTCTGGTCTTTGGTCAAGGGTTGGGTAATGCAAGTGTTTCTTGACGATGTCACAGCAGTGGCATATGTCAATCAGCAAGGCAGCAAAAGGAGTGCCAGAGTGGCCCTGGAGATGGCTCTCTTGTTTGACTGGGCAGAGAAGAACCTCCTAAATCTGTTGGCCAAACACATTGCCGGGGTGGACAATGTGGAGGCAAATTTCTTCAGTTGTCACTCTCTGAATCCTGGAGAGTGGGGGGTGAGTCAGAAGGCTTTTCAGGCTCTCCACCATTGGGAGTCAGCCTGAAATGGATTTAATGGTGACCTGCTCCAATACCAAGGTGTGCCGCTTCTTCAGTCCCCACATGGAGGCAGGGTCTGAGGGCAATAATGCCCTGGTTGAGCCCTGACCAAGGCAATGCTTACTATATGTATCTCCTCCTGGGCCACTGTTGGGTCATGTGATTTGTTGTGTAGAGTGCCATCTGGGAAGGATTGTTCTGATGGCACCAGATTGGCTGAAGAGAGCATGGTTTGGAGACCTGATGTGGCTCATGCGAAAACCTCCTCTTTGTCTGCCCCCATTTCAGTACTGCTTGTGTCAAGAGACAATTGTCCTGGAAGACCTGGCTCACTTCTCGCTTATGGCTTGGCTCTTGAAATGAGTCAGCTATCATGTAAGAACTACTCCCATGCACTGCTTTTCACTCTGCTCAGAGCCCAAAGGGGGTCTACCAGCCTTGCACATGTGCATGTCTGGTGCCTCTTTGAATGATTTTGTGGTACACAAAAGCTAGTATCTTAGACAGCCAAGGTGCCATCTGTCTTGGCCTTTCTGCAGGAAGGGCTGGAAAAGGGCCTTTCTCTTAGCGCCCTGAAGGTTCAGGTGGCAGCTTTGACTTGTGGCTGATAAGTCTCTAGTTTTGCACCCAGATGTTTCACATTTTCTTCAGGGAGTTCAGCATTTGTGTCCTACCCTCCGATCAGTTGTCCTTTCCTGGGATCTATGTCTGGTGCTCAAAGCCTTGATGTTGAAGCCCTTTAGCTTTTGAAGTATGCTACCCTGAAACATTTGATGCTTAAGATGGTTTTCTTGGTTGCAATTTGCTCGGCAAGGCAGCTTTCTGAGCTGAAGGCTTTGTCTTGCTAGGATCTTTATCTGTCTTTTTCCATGAAGGCTGTTTCCATTCAGCCTGTACCTTCCTTTTTACCCAAGGTGATTTCTCCCTTTTATGTGAACCAGGTGGTTTACCTGCTCTCCTTCTCTAAGGAGCAGTGTCAGGGGAAAGATAAATATCTTCGTCTTGGGGATATCCGGAGGGTGCTTCTCCGATATTTGGAGGTTATGAATTCCTTTCGTAAATCAGATCATCTCTTTGTGCTGTTTGCTGGCCTGTGACACGGCAGCCAAGTCTACATTGGGTTGCTGGATCAAGGAGACTATTGCCTCGGCATATCTGCTGCAGAACTAGCCGGTTCTGGAGGGTTTATGCACCTATTCTATCCAAGCAC
This sequence comes from Ichthyophis bannanicus, assembly GCA_033557465.1. Classification (NCBI taxonomy): domain Eukaryota; kingdom Metazoa; phylum Chordata; class Amphibia; order Gymnophiona; family Ichthyophiidae; genus Ichthyophis; species Ichthyophis bannanicus. Next base: position 419,858,653 of record CM066031.1, on the reverse strand, counting down.
AGGTGTCCTCATGGGCAGAGTATAGCTCAGTAGTCCCTTCAGACCTTTGTCAGGAGGCAATGTGGGCATCACTTTCCAATTTTGTCAAGCATTACCTCTTGAATGTCCATGCTCAGGTGGACACGACCTTTGGCTCCAAGGTTTTATGAGCTGCTGTGTCTTCTTCCCACCCACTGAAGGCATAGCTTTGGTATGTCCCACTTGTTTAGACTGGTCTAGCAAGAATATATAGAAGGTGACATTTTACTTACCAGATAATGTCCTTTCCTTGAGTTCTGCTAGACCAGTCCAGGATCTGTACATGGAACTGTTTGGTCTGTTATGTTGTGGCAGTACCTTGGTCTGCTATGATCTAAATGCTTGACTCTGCAAGTCCATATCCTACTGACAACCTTCTGTTCAATCTCTCCTATACATAGTTTCACTACAGTTTGATTAATCATTATTGCCCTCGTTGAGGTTATGCAAGGTTTGACATGCAATGAAGCTACAGGGTAAACTATGTAAGACAAATAAGAGAAAATATTTTTTCCCTCAACGTGTAGTCAAACTCTGGAATTTGTTACTGGAGGATGTAGTAAAGGCTGTTAGTGTAGATGGGTTTAAAAAAGGTTTGGACAAGTTGCTGGAGGAAAAGAAAGGAGTGGAAGAGTAACCTAATGGTTAAGAACACTGGCTTGGGAACCCAGAGTTTGATTCCCACTAGCACTCCTTGTGGCCTTGGGCAAGTCACTTAACCTTCCATTGCCTCAGAAAAATCCAAGTTATCAATGTCCCTGTTTAATGTACATTACCAAGTTTAAGTTTCAATGTAAACCACTTTGATTGAAATGATAAAGCAGTATATAAAACCTATTCAATAAATAAATAAAAAGTCCATAAACCATTATTAAAAAGGGACTCAGGATATCAATGCTTGACCCAATACAAGCATTGTGGAACCTGTGTCTTTTGGGGAAACTGCTAGATACGTATGACCTAGATTGGCCACTGTTGGAAACAGGATCCTGGGCTTGATGGACCTTGGTCTGACCCAGTATGGCATATCTTATGTTCTTATGCTTTGCCATATGCTTTGGGATGAATACTGAGTTGCCCTCTAGTGGTTCAGGCTGATAGAGACATGGGAGTGATGTCATTTAAACCTGGGCATTTCTGGTAGGGGAGCAAAACCCACTTGTCTGGACTGGTCTAGCAGTACTCAGGGAAAGGAAATTATATGGTAAGTAAATATCACCATAGGTAACATTGCTTGGATATGATGAGTCTAGAAATGATATGGTCGATAATCAAGAGCACTTATGCAGCTATATGTGTTGGCCACATAAGAGCTTTTGCTTAAATTTTCCAGGATGCAAAATGGATAAGTCCATCTGATGGCAATTTTATAACAAGGTGCTTAAGGTAAGAAGTTGCCTATTTTTTGTCTATCTGAAAGACACATAGGCACCTATGTGTCTTTATAACATACTAGCACAAATCCTACACAAATGTCACCTAAATTGAGGGCATGTACATTACACTGCTCGAGAGCAGGCGTTAATGTTAGCACATAATTTACACGCATACATGCGTATTTTATAAAATGCAGAAATCGTGACTCAATCCATGGCTCCATCCTAACTCTGCACTTGTGCAAGCCTATTCTACAGGCAAGCAGCATCTTGCACCATGCCTACTTTTAGGCATGACCTAAAATTATAAGAGGCCTTTTCTGCACATGAGGCAACATCTTACATGTGGAAAATGTTTATAAAATTACCCACTTATAGGGGCTGATTTAATAGATCTACACATTTACACCATGTGTTTTTCTAGGTATTTTAGTAATATACTGTACACGCGTAAATGGGCATTCTGAAAATAGGCGCATTGGGCCAATCATGTGTGCTTTCACCGTGGGTATGTACAGAGGTGGAGTTTGGATGGAGCGTAGCTGGAGCACCAAGTTGCGCCTGTATAAAAAATACTGTAATTTACATGCATTCTTGAAAAATCTAGGCACAGACTTTTAGACCAGTCATAAGGCTGGCATAAGTGTTTGTGTCTTAAATTTAATCATTTTACAGATGACAGTAGTGTAATAGCTTTAATATTTTGACTGTGCACCACACTGAGTGGATTTGATGGTACAATTAATAAATAAATAATAAATATTTTATAAAAGTACATGCACACTTGGGGGTATGTTTACTAAACTGTCTTAATATCCCCGGCGCTATTTGCAGCGATAATGTGAAGGATGCCATATAAGGAGTGGGCGTTCTGGTCTTAAAGTAGCAATCGTGGGTTATCACGCGATAAAGTGCGCCATGTCCATTATCGCGCGACAGAGGGAGCCACGCACGTGACCGCGCGTTAACCTTAACTTCGCGTGCTGACCTGCAATCACAGCAATAGAGGTGTAGCACACTGATTAATACAATGACTGCTGAAACAGGGGTCATTAATTCAATTCCCCAGTGGGCTTAATGAGTAAGGCTGCCTGAGGCATTACCCTTTACTTTAAATCAGTGCTGTCTGAGGCATTTTCTTTTTTAATTTAAATTAGTGCTGCCAGCAAACACACCCTCACAGTGCCGTAACCTAAGGTGCCGCATAAGGCACCCTATTAGGCACTCCAGAGGGCACATTATAAAGTGCACTGTCCGCCAAGGCACCTTATAATGTTCCCTATAGGGCGCCTTATAAGGCACTTTATAGGGCGCCTTATGAGGCACCTTAAGGTTACAGCACTGTGAGAGTATTTTTGCTGGCAGCACTAATTTAAATTTAAAAAGGAAATGCCTCAGACAGCCCCATCAAATAACACCACTGTGGGATCAAACCCATGACCTCTGCCTCCACATAGAAGACAACTTTCTGGTTACATATCATACCCAGCAGAGAGCTTGTAGTTTAAATTAATAGTCACTCAGGGCCTAGTATCAGCAAAGTACTTTTAGTTTAAATTTAAAACACAGAAGAGAGCTTTCTGGTTTAATTTGGAACCCAGCAGAGAGCTTGTAGTTTAAATTTAATAGTCATTCAGGGCCTAGCATCAGCAAAGTACTTTTAGTTTAAATTTAAAACACAGAAGAGAGCTTTCTGGTTAAATTTAGAACCCAGCAGAGAGCTTGTAGTTTAAATTTCATAATAAGTTAGAGCCTAGCAGCAGCAAAGAGCTATAATTTAAATTTTTTTTTTTTTTAAGTGGTGGTGTTATAGTATTAAAAAGAAAAACAATTGCATATAGCTTACCTCAGCAGCACAGGACAGGGTACTGTGTAGCAGCCCTCTTTTAATAAGTGTTATTTCCCTCCCTCCCGCCCCACACCCACCCACCCCTAGGATAATCGTAGCTTTATAGGTACTTACACATCTTAAAAGACAGGGGGTGCTCTCAGGTGCAGCTCATTACCCAAATCAGTCATACACTAAGGACCTGAGATAAATTAAGCTTCAGGTGAACAAGGTATATTAAACATATTAGGTACAGTTTTATTAGTATAAATATCCATAGCAACCCTTAGGAAGTAAAAAACTTAAAGATCTAAATAAAAACTTAAAACTAAAGATGCAGACAGCAGTCCAGCAGCGATATGGGGGCTTTCCAGTCTTTTGCATTGAGTGTCAAATGTATGATTTTCTCCCAGTTGGTGAGAGGTCTTATGTGTGCACTAGGTGCAAGGAGCTCTTTGCTCTCAGGGAACAAGTCCGTTCTCTAGAGGCTAGAGTAGCAGACTTGGAAAACATAAGAAAGACAGAGAGGTACATAGACGAGACCTACAGGGATATAGTCCTGAAGTCCCACCTCCAGTCTGGCAGCATCCCTATTGCCATGGAGGAGAGAGGTCACGTGACAGGAGAGCATCACCCTGGTGTGGCAGAAAGTGATCCTGTAACTAGGACCTGTCCTCCAGGTGATGTAAAACCCTCTCGCACCGAGGAAGTTTCTCCAGGGCCATGTGCCCATGAGGGAAGGGTTAGGACAGCCGTTATAGTTGGCAATTCGACATTAGGCATGTAGATAGCTGGGTGGCTGGTGGACGTGAGGATCGCCTGGTAACATGCCTGCCTGGTGCGAAGGTAGCAGACCTCACGTGCCACCTAGATAAGGTCATAGATAGTGCTGGGGAGGAGTCTGCTGTCTTGGTACATGTCGGTACCAATGACATAGAAAATGTGGTAGGGAGGTTCTGGAGGCTAAATTTAGGCTTTTAGGTAGGAAGATGAAATCCAGAACTTCCAGGGTAGCGTTCTCCGAAATGCTTCCCGTTCCACGTGCAGGACCCAAAAGGCAGGCAGAGCTCCGGAGTCTCAATGCGTGGATGAGACAATGGTGCAGAGATGAGGGTTTTGGATTTGTTAGGAACTGGGGAACATTCTGGGGAAAGGAGAGGCTCTTCCGAAGGGATGGGCTTCACCTTAACCGGGATGGAACCAGGCTGGTGGCATTAACCTTTAAAAAGGAGATAGAGCAGCTTTTAAACTAGATAATAGGGGAAAGCCGACAGTCGCCCAAGAGCGGATGGTTCAGAAGAATGTATCCTTGAAGGATACTACCAAAAGCAGAGAGGTTCCAAAAAAGAGTAAAGTAGCCCAAATGCCCTCGAGTATGGAGCAGACAGAGCTTAAAGATCCCAAATTACCCATGTCTACCAACAGCCAAACTAATATGAATAAAATACAGTCTCTAAAATGCTTGTATGCAAATGCTAGAAGTCTAAAAAATGAGATGGGAGAGTTAGAATATATAGCACTAAATGAGATGTTAGATATGATTGGGATATCAGAGACATGGTGGAAGGAGGACAACCAGTGGGACACTGAGATACCTGGATACAAACTATATCGTAATGATAGAGCTGATCAAATTGGTGGAGGGGTTGCGCTCTATGTTAGATAGGGCATTGAGTCAGAAAGGATTAAAGTTTTGCAGGAAACAAAATTTGCTATAGAATCTCTATGGATTGAAATTCCATGTAAAAAGGGCAAGGCGATGGCAGTGGGGGTGTACTATCGACCGCCTGGCCAGAATGAACAAATGGATGATGAAATGCTCAAAGAAATCAAGGAAGCTAACAAAAGTTATAGTGCAGTAATAATAATGGGTGATTTCAATTACCCCGGTATCGACTGAGTCAATGTCATGGCAGGACATGCTAGGGAGATAAAGTTCCTAGATGACATAAATGACTGCTTCTTGGAGCAGCTGGTTCATGAACCGACCAGAGGGGAAGCCATATTAGACCTAGTCCTTAGTGGAACACCAGATCTAGTGCAAGAGATAAGGGTGTTGGGGCTACTTGGCAATAGTGATCATAGCATGATCACCTTTGATTTAATTAGTGGAGAAGGGATAGTAAGGAAATCCACAGTACTACCTTTTAACTTTTGAAAGGTAGACTATGATAAAATGAGGAAAATAGTTAAGAAAAAACTAAAAGGAGCAGTTGCAAAGGTTAAAGACTTACATCAAGCTTGGGTGTTGTTGAAAAATACTATCTTGGAAGCCCAGACCAGCTGTATTCCACGCTTTAAGAAAAGTGGAAGGAAGTCCAAAAAACTGTCAGCATGGTTTAAAGGGGAGGTCAGAGAGGCTATTGTTGCCAAAAAAGCATCTTTCAGGAAATGGAAAAAAGAGCCAAATGACGAAACCTGGAAACAGCACAAACACTGGCAAGTCAAATGCAAGGCATTGATAAAGCAGGCAAAGGGAGAATTTGAGAAGAAGCTTGCTGTGGAAGCAAAAACGCGAAATAAAGATTTTTTCAAGTACATTTGTAGCAAAAAACCTGTGAGAGAGTCAGTTGGTCCATTAGATGATAGAGGGGTTAAAGGGGCGACAAGGCTATAGCAGAGAGACTGAATGAATTCTTTGCTTCGGTCTTTACTGAGGAGGATGTAGGGACGTTACCCATGACTAAAGTGGTATTTAAAGGTGCGGAAGAATTGAAGGAAAAATCGATACATCGGGAATATGTATTACAACTATTAGATAAACTATTAGATAAAGAGTAGCAAATCGCCTGGGCCGGATGGTATACATCCAAGGGTGTTGAAAGAGCTGAAATATGAGATTGCAGACCTCCTATTAGTAATCTGTGAATTTTCATTAAAATCATCTGCAATACCTGAAGATTGGAGGATCGCCAATGTAACACCAATTTTTAAAAAGGGTTCCAGGGGTGATCCGGGAAACTACAGACCGGTGAGCCTCAGGTCAGTACCGGGAAAAATGGTAGAAACCATCATAAAGAATAAAATTACTCAGCATGTAGATAGTCATGGCCTAATGGGAGAAAGCCAACATGGCTTTAGACAAGGAAGATGTTGTCTTACTAATCTATTATGTTTTTTTGAAAGTGTGAATAAACAGGTGGACAAAGGTGAGTCAGTTGATATAGTGTATCTGGACTTTCAGAAAGCCTTTGACAAGGTCCCTCATCAGAGACTTTTGGCAAAACTAAAGAGTCATGGGATAGGAGGCAGTGTACTACTGTGGATCAAGAACTGGTTAAAAGATAGAAAGCAGAGGGTTGGGCTAAATGGCCAATTTTTCCCAATGGAGAAAAGTGAATATTGGAGTACCCCTGGAATCTGTTCTGGGTCTGCTGCTTTTTAACATATTCATAAATGACCTGGAAAGTGGAATAACGAGTGAGGTAATCAAATTTGCAGATGACACACAACTATTCAAATTTGTTAAAACCCATGAGGATTGTGGAAAATTGCAAGAAGATCTTGATAAATTGGAAGACTGGGCATGCAAATGGCAGATTAAATTTAATGTGGACAAATGCAAAGTTATGCATCTAGGAAAGAAAAACCCAAACTATGGTTACACGAAGCAAGGTTCCACATTAGGAACCACCACCCAGGAAAAATATTTAGGCGTCATTGTGGATAACATGTTAAAACCCTCTGCCCAGTGTGCAGTGGCAGCCAAGAGAGCAAATAGAATGCTAGGTATCATAAGGAAAGGAATGGAGAATAAAACAAAGGATATTATAATGCCTTTGTATCATTCCATGATGCGACCGCACATTGAATATTATGTGCAATTCTGGTTGCCGTATCTTAAAAAGGATATAGCATTATTAGAAAAGATACAGAGAAGAGCCACCAAAATGGTAAAGGGAATGGAAGAATACCTCTATGAAGAGAGGCTAAAAAGGTTAGGGCTCTTCAACCTGGAAAAGAGACAGCTGAGGGGAGATATGATAGAGGTCCATAAATTAATGAATGAAGCAGAATGGGTAAACATAGATCAATTATTTACGCCATCAAAATATAGAAAGACTAAGGGGTATGCAATGAAGCTACAGGGTAACCTATTTAAGACTAATAAGATGAAATATGTTTTCACTCAACGTGTAATCAAACTCTGGAATTTGCTACCAGAGGATGTAGTAAAAGCTGTTATCATAGCTGGGTTTAAAAAGGTTTGGACAAGTTCCTGGAGGAAAGGCCCATAAACCATTATTAAAGTGGATCTAGAATATCCACTGCTTGCCCCAGTATAAGCATTGTGGAGCCTGTGTCTTTTGGGGAAAATGCTAGGTACTTGTGACCTAGATTGGGCACTGTTGGAAACAGGATACTGGGCTTGATGGACCTTGGTCTGAACCAGTATGGCATGTCAGGGCAACAGGTATTGGTCAGGACAGACAACCAGGTTGCCATGATCTATGTGAACAAACAGGGAGGATGGGGGGGGGGGGGCAGGATCTTAACCCCTATGCAAGGAAGTGCTTTGCATATGGTTCTTTGCCATCGCACACCGGATTCACCTCAGAGTGGTGTACCTCCCGAGCAAACTGTGTACTTGCGGACAGGCTAAGCCAAATCCTTCATCCACATGAGTGAACTCTACATCAGGAAATGGCTGCTTGGATCATCCAAATGTGGAGTACCCCATTCATAGATTTTCTGGCCACTCTGCAAAACACACAGCTTCCACTCTTCTGTTCCAGGCTTCCGTTCCTGCACTGACAGACCCCAGATGCCTTTCTTCTCCACTGGGGACAGGGTCTTCTCTATGCATTCCCTCCTATCCGCTTGATATCCAAAATGCTGTTCAAGCTACAGGCTGACAAGGGCTCCATGATCTTCATAGACCCTTTTTGGCCCCGTCCACCATGGTTTCCTCTGCTTCTTCGCCTTGCACAAACGCAACCTCTCAGACTGGGATGTGCGCCTGAACTCCTCTCCCAAGACCAAGGGACACTTCTCCATCTCATTGTTTATGTCCTTTGCCTCCCGGCATGACTGCTGAAGGGATGGCGATAATAAGCCCAGAGAAATTTTTGAAATCATACACACACTTACAAAAGACCCTATATGAAGAAAAGAGGTCAACATAGATCCACAACAGATGGCACTTTTCCTACAAACAAGACACACAAATGCAATACCAAACTACAATTCACAAACCATCCATAACCTCCCAAATTCTCACCATGACAATCCCTGGGGCACCTTCCACCTTCCTACTATAAAAAAATTATAGAACATCACAATTAATCTGGACACAACCAAATCTTGCTCTAGACCCATGTCCAGTATCATGGATTAAGCTCACAAAAGAGGAACTAGGCAAAACTCTTCTAAAAATCACCCATCTCTCACTCTCACAGAGTTACCTATCAACTAGCTTAAACAAGCATGAATCAGACCAATCCTAAAAAACCCTGAACTCAACTCACTAGACCCAGCAGCATACCGACTAATCACCACTCTACCATTCCTCACCAAGATGCTCGAGAAAGCCATTCAATTACAACTGCAAGATCACATCAACCATGCTGTCCCACTTGACATCCACCAACATAGCTTCAGACCCAACCACAGCACTGAAACATTACTTGCTTCTCTACTGGATAAAATAATAAAAAGTATCGATAACATCAAACAAGGATTCATATTGATCTTCATAGATATAAAAGGAACCTTTGACACAGTCAGTCATTACCAACTAATTCAAAGACTGAGTGAGATTGGTGAGATTGGCCATAGCACCACACTCATGTGGTTCCAATCATACTAAAACCATAGATAGCAACAGGTACGAATGGGCCAGCATTCATCAAAGCCATTTACACTGCAGCAAGGAATACCCCAAGGCTCATCACTATCCACCCTGTTTTTCAACATAAATATGCAATTTCTTTGCACAGTAATCAGCAAACATGCTATACTATTTCAAATATATGCAGACGACATAATGATATACATTCCATTTAATACAGATAAACCAGACTATGCAAAAATAACAGAATGTTTAGAATCAATGACAAAATGGCTCAACCAACACAACCTGTGCATCAACTACAAAAACCCCCAGAAGCTTTACACATTACAAGGAACAAAATATAGTACGCAACTTCATAACAGTCAAGCAAGAAATAAAATACCTTGGAGTCACCCTGGACCAAAACCTAAGTTTCCAGCCACACATAAGGAAAACAATGAAAGCAGATTACTACAAGATGAAAGTAATGCAAAAATTAAACCCTTACTCAACCAGGATGATTTTAGGATTGTCTGCCAAGCAACAATAACACCAATCCTGAACTGCTGCAATCTAATATGCCAAGGACTACCTAAGCATACCTTACACTCCCTCCAGATGGCCCAGAACATGGCAGCCCACATCATAACAGGAACCACAAGACAAGAACACATAACCCCTATCCTGAAACAACTCCACTGGCTCCCAATTCAGGCTTGGATCAAATATAGGACATACTCGTTACATTCAAAATCATACACCATACATCTGTGGACACACTCCAGTCTCTCATAATAAGAGACCTGGAAATCAGACCAAGGAGAGCCAACAGCAAAAACCACCTAATAGTTCCTAAAAACAAAACAAGAAGCAACCAAACAACCTGCACCAGGACATTTTCTATAGCAGCACTAACAATATGGAACACTTTACCAGAGAACCTCAAGATGATTGCAGACATAAAAGACTTCCATAAGAATCTCAAAACCTACCTATTCACTGAACATTATGGAAGTATCTCTTAACCCACTAATTATCTCATGGACCACAAACACTGTTCTCCCCAGATATGGTTGAACTCCTAATTTGACGCCCTTGTCAAAGATTCTCCAAGTTTGCTATCCATGTTGTAATGTAATCCAAGAGTTGAGTTTAAATGTAAACCACTTTGATTTAATGATAAAGCAGTATAAAACCTATTTAAATAAATAAATAAAATAGTGCTCGCTGACTCCAACCTGCCACAGAAGATCAAGGATATCCTGTGTGCATTATGCAAGCAATCCACTAGGCGATCTTATGCCTTCAAATGGTGAAGGTTTGCCCTCTGGTGTTTCCCAAAGAGCATTGATCCCTTTGCGCCCCCCCCCCCCAATGGAATCTAATCTACAATACCTCCTCCACTTGTCCTTGGCAGGTCTTAAGACTAACGCAGTCAGAGTTCATCTTAGTACCATTTTGGTCTATCACAAACCACTGGGTGGACAGCCTATCTCTTCACACCCCTTAGTAGCATGCTTCATTTGTGGTCTCCTGCTGTACAATCCTCCCATTAAGCTGCCTCCGGTGGCCTGGGACCTCAACATGGTTATAGCTCAACTTCTAAAGCTTCCTTTCGAGCCTTTAGGTACCTCTTCAATGAAATCATTTTCTTGGAAGGTAATCTTCCTCATTGCCATCACGTCAGCTTGCCACATCAATGAACTGCAGGCTCTGGTGGTGGATCCGCCATATACCCAGTTTCACTATGACAGACTTCCTTTCGAAGGTGGTCTCTTCCTTCCATCTGAACCAGTCGGTAATCCTACTGACTTTCTTCCCAAGACCACATGCGTCTCGGGCTGAAGCAGCGCTACACACCTTAGACTGTAAGAAAGTGCTAGCTTACTACTTGGATAGAACTAAGGTTCACAGAAGATCCTCTCAGTTATTCATTTCCTTTGATCCTAGTCAACTTGGCTTATTGGTGACAAAATGTACTTATCCAGATGGATAGTAGATTGCATTTCATTTACTTATGCGCAAGCAGGACTCTCTCTGGAGGGTCACGTTACTCTTCACAATGTGTGGGCTATGGCAGCCTCCGTAGCCAACCTCCATTCAGTATCCATTGATGAGATCTTTCAGGCAGCTACCTGGTCCTCCATTCATATTTTTGCTGCACATAATTGTCTGGATAGGGACTCCTGTCAGGACGCTATCTTTGGCTAAGCTGTACTCCAGCACCTCTTTTGGACTTATCTCAACTTCTATCCCCTGTCCCAGACTTCTACAAGAGACCAGACTATCATTAGAGGGGTATAGCCTCCTTGTCATAAGTCCAATGGGACACATCATGTCCACATCTTCAGCTCTATCTTTAGTCTCAGGGATCACACTGCTCTCCCCCGCATGCCAATCTGCTACTTGGGAGCTAGTGAGTCCTATATGTGAAGACTGCATTCTTGCTTGTTCCTGGAGATAGCATAGTTATTCTCTTCTAACAGGTGATCTCCAGGAACAGCAGGAATCAGTCTTCACAACCTGCCCTCCTAACCTAGGAGTTGCAAGGTTGGTCTATTTTTCTCTTCCTCTCAGCTACAAACTCAGCTGAGGAAAGGAGTTGGGATGGTGGGAAGGCAGAGAAGCAGGCACAGTGGAGTGCTCCCAAAGGCTTTCCTATTGGACACTGGGGAGCATTCCCATGCGGGCTCCGTTGGTACCAATGTCACCCATATGTGAAAACTGATTCCTGCTGTTCCTGGAGATCACCTGTTATAGGTGAGTAACTACACTTTCTGTGGATGGATCAAATATTACAGAGATAATGGAAATATTTGGCAACAGTCCATATAATTTTATACATATAAGTGGATCCTTTAATAGCAGTTCTATCTTTATACAGATAATTTATTGAAATACATTTAGGAGAGCATATTCAGCAGTCTGACTTGTAAATTGGATGACTATATGTATAAATATATCTGAATAATTTCTAAATATGCTTTCATCATCCTGCTGAAAAGCAACTATGATGTTTATGGTTCTCCTATTCTAAAATTCTAATATTGTAAAGCAGTGGTTCTCAACCCAGTCACGTTTTCAGGATATGCATGAGAGATTTGCATGCAATGCCTCCATTGTATGCATATCTTTGTTATGCATATTCATTGTGGTTATCCTGAAAATCTGACTGGCTAGGTGTGTCCCAAGGACTAGGTTGAGAGCCCCTGCTGTAAAGGGTTCTATAGTATTTATAAATACGTTGGTACAAGGAAAGATATATGATTGTCTGAAACCCTTACTGGCCATATTACATATGCAAAGATTAGATTTCACTTTGGCTCATTAGAGTCCTTCATGTCCATACTTCAAAAATGGAATACTCCATGTGACCAATATAAAAGATAATCAAGATGAACACAGTTCAGGCACTGCTTTTCAATTTTCATTCAAAAATAATATTTGAGACTCAACCATCTAACTAAAAATGACAAACAATTGCATCTTTCCCTGGTTTGAATAAAATTCTGACAGTTTTTGGGTGATAATAGCATACGAGACCCACATTAAGCATGAGTTCTATGATTCCATCCCAGCTAGTATCCTCAAACCCTCTTGGTTTCAGAGTAGATCCAGTTTTAAAAAGGCTTGAGGATTGAAGCAGGGCATATCTTAGGAGATTTTTAGACACTTTGGTGGCCATCAGTGCAGTGGAACATTTATTTTTGTTACCAAGGTTAACCATTTTAAGTTTAGGAGGGATTATTCTCTCTTGAGAGTCTGTCTAATAAACCACATTAGCTTCTACCATGGGACTAATGCCAAAATACTGCCTGGCGGCAACAACTAACAGTTAAAATGCTGATATTGCAGGCACTTTTCTGCAATATCTGCTTTTCAGTAGAGCTGGGAGGAGGCAGGATCAGAGTGGGGAGTAGGTATGTTGATGTTCAGCAGCCCCATGTGAACAATTGTCGCGCATTGGCTGTCAAAATCAGCCCAATCACTGCTGCAGATAACGCCTCCTCAAGAGGTATTGCAGCGGCCAACTCAAAAGGACCTGATCCCACCTACCATGCCCAGATTGGGCCCCCCAACCTATGTCCAATGTGTCCCCTTCAGCACCAACCCCCTTGGACAGCTCCCCATCAAATACTTTCCAATCGGCTGCTAGCCAGTCAACCTCCCTCACAGTCCCCCATTTACTTAAGTAAACCTGGCTAACCAGTCGGCCCCCTCCCTACTTTTCACCCCTCCCTCCCATACAAGAACTAAAACTTGCCTAGTCAGTCAGCAAAAGGGGTCCTCCCAACCTCTCTAGCTCTCACCTGCAAAATCCTGGTGGTCTAGTGGGCCAGGGGGTAGGAGCGGTACTCCCTGCACTTGCCCCCATCCTTGGCATATGTAAAATGGTGCCTATCTTGTGGTGCTGCCCCCTAGTGTCCACATTTTTGTTCTTATAGGTAAAGAGTGCAGGAGTGGTTCGCTCTGCTCCTGCTCTTTTCGCTTTTTAATGAATGAGCTCCCTTTGTGAATAAAATTGTCTTCGATTCATTTTGTCGTGGTAAAATATTTGTACTTTTTTTGTATGCTTTAACTTGGTGTGTTGCTGTTTAATAATAGGGAACTGGTTATGGCTGGATAAATCTGTGGTTGATTTTGTCAACTGGAATGATGGTGAGCCCTCAGAACAAAAGAGTGAAAACTGCGTGGAGGTTTATACAGCATCTGGGTACTGGAATAATATCTATTGCTCTGCATACAAAGGGTTTGTTTGTAAACAATTAAAAAGTAAGTAATACACTCTAGGGCATGTTTACTAAAGTGCGCTACCCGGTATCGAAGGTTTAGTGTGCACAGTTTGGCTGCCACATTTAAAGGTTGCATGGGACCTCGCATTTAAAATCCCATGCCATCCAGGTTGCACATGATGGGGCAGGGACTTGTGGCCCAGGGGCGAAATGGAGACATTGATGGAAAATCCTGGCTAGAATGGGCGTTAGTAGCTCACGCTAACCACACTTGCTGCTCTTAGTGTGGGTGTATTTAACACTACCTCAATGGGTGGCATTAAGTGAATCCACATGCTGACTTGCATGGTGCTGTGTCTCGGGCACAAACTAACTACAGGGGGGTGGATGCACACACCCCCTGAAGTAAGCATGGGCCCCCTGTGTGTTGATAATGCGGCCCACATGCATGTTCGTGGTACAGGCTTTAGTAAATATGCCCCTATGTCATTTCCAACTTTAATCTTTTGGGTTCTTTATCTTTTGTATGCTTGTTATGAAGAAGTAGTGATAAAATAAACGGCCTGTACCTACAGTTGTGTTGCATGTATTATGCTTTACATAGCATGACAAGGTCCTTTAGTGCTAGCACCTTCTCAGCTATTTGAATATGCATTGACTTTCATTCAATTTCATCTCATTACACGTAAATGCTTTAAGCATGTAAAATCATATTTTTATGCATAAAATCAATTTACTTGTGAAAATCATGAAAATGAAACTGGAAAATGTAAAAACAAACTTAACAAAAAAGCAGAACCCCTCTTCCCCAAAATTAAACTTGAAACTTTCCCCAGAATATTCCAAAAACATAATACCAGAGCTAGGTGATAAATCTAGGTACCTGCTGAAGCTCTTTTGTAGAGCCATAGATATTGCTACTTTTATAGCAATAGCAGAATGGGTAGTTAGTCTTAATTATTTGATCGTCAGAATTTGCTAGATTTCTTCTGGTACTGTAATGAGCATTTTTGTTTCTTCTGTAATATCTGTCTCTCTAAGATTTTCATCGGTGTCACCTGTAGACTTGTCATTGGATTTCTTTTAATCGTGATACCCAGTACAGATATACATAGCATGTATTCAAGAAGTTACTTATCACCTCCTCTGGAAATCTTTTAGCTTTAAGAGTGCAGAAGGACCACTCAAGCAAAAGAGAAAATAGAGAGCTAAGGAAAAATAAGAGGGAGCAAAGTTGCTGAAGGGAAAGAGTAGAAAGAGAGAAAGCATGATGTTATATTGGGGTCATGAAACGGACTGTGTTTCATATACTCAGGATGAATATTTAGCGCACTATTGAATTGAGAAAAGGTAAAAAGGTTGAATGAAGGACCTAAAATAATTAAAAGTGTTTACCTAACTAAATAAAGTAAAAGGACCACGAGGTGGATGAGAATTAGCTTGTGTGCTGGTTTTCAGGAAGAACTGGTCTGAAAAAAAATTTGTTCTATGTTTGGGATTAGAGAGTGTACATTGAGTGGATTTGTTTATTCCTAAATATGACCTTGGAGAGAAAGAGAGAGTATAAACTCAAAATGCCTTTTATTAAGATACCATAAAATCAATTTTCCTCGGTAAACCCAACATGGCCATATTTTGGCTAACGCCTGCATCAAGGATATGTAGTGCACAAATTTTTTAAAAAGATCTCGCAACACAAATCAATGACATTTCACAAAAATCATTGTGGGTATAACTCCTTTATTTATCCAATCTCTTATCAGTCCAATACAGAATTCAAATCATAAGCTGGATATTATATAACTGCATATGCTCAGTGCTAATTGCCCCAAAAACAGGCTGTCAAATTCCTCAGAGCTCGATTTTCAGTTTGCTACATGAACAATGGAAAATGTGAAATGTAGAATTATCTATTAACTTATTTTTTTATTTTTTAACAGCAATTGAACCAACTGAGAAACCCCCAGAGCTGAAACGTAAGTCTAGTTCTCATTTCAAAATGTAAGCAAAGCCCAGATATGTTACTGGAATGTTCTTCATATCCACTGTTACCACAAGATGCCTTCTAGATGTGTGATTTGCACTGAGATGTGACTATTGCCTGAACTACAGTTCTGATATCTGCCTCTGTCAAGACTAGTTGTAACTTGTCAGACGGCTGCCTGGGTGAGAATTTTCACAGTCTTGGCAAGTGCATATATCTATATGATTTGCAAGGTATTGTGGGCAATGTAGTTCATTCACACCAGACACAGCTGCTGACAATAATTTAGTTGTGCTCTTGGGTAAAGTCAATAAGATATTTATTTATGGGGTTATTTCTCCCAACACAGATATGCTTGGTAGCACATAAATTAGGTTACTTGCTTTCAGTGTTAACTTGGAAAAACAAAGTTAAAATCAGGAAAACAACAAATGAAAAGCCACAAAGCAAGAAACAAACTGTTCTTTTCAGGTTAACTTCTGATTACTTCCCACATAGATACAGAAGTGATTCTCTCCTAGCTCACAAGCAATTAGGTAAGGCTTAATTGCTAGCAGTTACCAGCTGAAACCCCTTAGCTGGCTTGCCTTCCACTGTGTGGGTCAAATCCTGCTTCAGGAGCTTTTCTGAGTAGATTAAAGAACAAATTTGTATTTCTTTGTGATGGTTGCTGTACTTTATAACAGAAAGTTACCAACGGAGTTTAGATAGAGAGCAGTCCATATAAACAGGATCCTCATCTGCTATTATTCCCCCTTGTTCAACAAGCATGGGTTCAATATCATGGATTGGCACAGATGAATCTCTCAATGGAGCATTTTCAGGAGAATACTTGTTTCCCTGATGTCTTTCAAGGTTATAGCTAGGGCATAGATCAGTGTTCATACCTGAGCTTCCATTGCTGCTAGAGTTCCTCTCTATATAGCCTGGCCAGTATGTAGTCCAGTTCTTATGTCCAGCCTTCCAATCCAGATCCCTGGACACTGGATCTCTCTTCACATACCTTCTGGCACTGGTCCTAGGGTCCCTTCCACGTGCAGCCGTCTCCCTCACAGGTACCCTCTGGAGATTCCTAGCTCTGCAGCACCATTCCTCTGGCTTTCCCCAGTCCAATGGTGTACGCTGGCCCTTGGAATACCTCCCAGTATACGTACTGCTTTGGACTCTTCTAGACCTCTCAAAGGCTTTTCTCTTCCTTCTTCCAAAGGGTCTCTTTCCCTCTCTGTCCGTCCGGTTTGGCTTCTGCTTCTGATGATCCTTCAGATGAAACTGATGATCCTTCTCTGAATATCCAAGGTGATCATGAAGATGGTCATCTGTAGAATAAACTCTACTCTTATTCTGCTTAGATGAGTGCTCCTCCCTAACACAGCGCAGCTGTGCTGAATCAGGCCCTGCCCTTTGAGATGAGTGCTTAGGGATTACCTCATAGCCCTCCTGATTGAACACACGTTTCCCCACTTCAGCTCCTCTAATGGCTGTTGGAAACCTGGTGCATTCTGGGGCTGGTAGTCTTTTATGGGAAAATTCTGTTTTCTTATTTCTACCAGAACTGACAGGTTGCTTGTTCAGAGTCACTTCACCTTTTCTATAGCTCCTTCCTGAGCTATGATAAGCTTCCTTATCACAAACTGCAGGTTTTGAAACTTTCTTAGCTATAGGACTCACAACATTTCTGGCTTTGTTGAAGAGGAGGCACCGAGGGTGAGGTGTGCTGGAAGAAAGAAATGCTGGACTGATGACAAATATTTGGTATTTTGTATCAGCTCTTAGAGCGACATATGTATACATCTGTGCAAATGTTAGAATGCAATTCTGCATATAAATAATAGTACTGAAAAAGTAGTGTGTGCAGAATAGCATCCCAACACGTGCTGATGTATGTGCATGCAACTCTGAGTGCCAATACAATTTTTTGTGTACAAAATATAGCTGCCACTAGCACAGATCCATGCACACATGTATCTGACAGGCTTGTCCATGTTAGTGCACTTTTTATGCTCACAGTCTTACTGCATCAGGCTGCCGATTGTTTTTTTCTCCATGATCAAGCAGGATAAATCAGCCACACAAGTGGGTGACATCACCCCTGATGGCACCAGATCAGACTTGCTCTCCCAGAGCCCAGAAAGGTTTGTGAACTATTTTGCGCTCATGCAAGTGAACCCCTCCTGTGAGCACATTGCTTCTCCCCTTCAGTCCCTCCCAGAACCAAGGCAACCTCTCCCAGTCTTCATCATGGCCATGCATGGATGTAGCTCTCCAGTCTTAGACTTCTATTTTTATTGCCTTTTGTTATTTTTAAACCCCTCTTTATCTTCGATGGAGATGCTTACCTTTTTCAACTTGCTGGCAGTGCTCGCCCAGTCCGCAGCAGACCTTTCTGGCACTGGCGGCACTTAGGAGTTTTACTCCTTCTTATGTCACTCTGTCCAGACAAGACTTCTCTAGCTGCAGGACACCGAGATTCAACAATATGATATCTTTACCAGCTTGCCCAACCCAGAGCAGACTTCCCTGGAACAGGCAGCTTTCTCGACATCCCAAAGAATTTTCATCCTAACAACGAAGCTTACAGTGGTGGTTGCTGGTTTTGTTTCAGCAGCGTGGAACCGCTCTTTTTCTCACAAGAGTAACCTAAAATGGCAGGAAGGCATCGGTCTCTTCCAAGATGTGCCTAGTGAGTTTTTCCTCCCAGACCCCAGGAGCCTTTCTCAACGCCCTGGGTCAAGCAGTCGTTACCACCTGAAGTGATTTAACTTAAAAAAAAAAAAAAAAAGCCTGGCTAAGCCTGGCGGGGTTCCCGAGGCCTTATCCATATGCGCGCCCACCACCTAACCAATGAAGCACAACTCTTACCGGGAACCTCTTTGCGAATTCCAACATGGTCCAGCACAGGCCTGCTGGTCTTTACAGTTGTGAGCGAGACAGATCCGCTGCTTCACTCTGTGTGAGCTGTGAACTAGTCCCTCACCTGAGGCAGCAGTGCTGAATCTGCTTGTGCTACCTAGAACAGCGGGACAGTGCAATAACCCTGCTCTGTCCAGGAGACCACCAGGGAACTGACTGTGAGACGACCCTACTTTCTCCCGGAGACCGCAGGACACCTGGCAATTCTCCAGGCCAGGTCTAGGGGTGCCGACTGTCAGCACTTCCATAATCTTTGCACCCCCCCCCCAAAAAAAAAGAGAAAAAAAGGGAAACAGCTGCAGCACCTCTCATCACCTCAATGCACACTTCAGCGGACTATGCACAACACTCCCGAGGCACCTTTACCACAGTCGATACTATAGTTTTGATTGCATCTCGAGGGCTCCCTTTCAGTGTTGCACATGTAATGGGAAGGAGACACGAAAACCATCTCCCATGATGGTGGCCTCGTGCTTAGCTCCTCTATAAAAAAGAAAGAAAAACAAAAACTGGTTGCAGGGCTTCCAGGACCTGGGAATGATCTTTGCATTCCAGGAATAGGGGTAAGTAATGCATTTGCAGTTCCCTCCCTTCACTATTAAGTTTCTTTGGAGGAGGGGTAGCACTGCAAGATATTCCTAGTATTGTACACCCATGCATAAACTGTAGTCTTAATCCAAGGAGACTACAATCTACTCCATAAGGATTGTCACAGGGGGTGGAGGATAGCCTGGTGCTTACAGTACTGACTTGGTAACCAAGAAACCTGGGTTAAAGTCCCACTATTAGCTCTACATTTCTTTTGAAGAAAGTCCTGGCTACTTCCACTCATGCTTCAAAACAAAAAAAGGAAACAAGAGAACCCTGGGTGATGCTGTGTCAGCAATGCCTCAAAAGCACACATTGCTTTTCCTTATATCCGTAGCCATGGGCTACTCAAGGACCCCCTCCCCCCCCCCCTTGGTGTACAGTGCCTCCCTCTGCTGTTGCCTCCACACACACAACCCCAGGAGGCTTTGTTACTACTTCTGTGCAAGGTCAGAACCAGGGGAGCTCTATATAACCCTGTTTTCTCCAGTGACCACAATTTACAGCATAATACCAGAACATTGTTCCAATGCTTTCCCTCTGACCTTGAAATGATGCAAATGATGAGGAGTTCAGCCATTATAGTATTGGACTGGTCACCAAGAGACTATGGTTCACTTCCCTCTAATCATAATCATGAGAGCATCTGACTCTACGGACAGCCACATGGGGTCAAAATCAGGCCCGATGTCAGATTTCCAGCGGTGACTATTCCAAGTTTCAACTACCTGTCTGGTACTACAACACAGCTGCCGAAGTGAAGAAAAAAGACACTCTTCACTTTGGTAGCTGTCAGACATGAGCCGGGGCCTCTCCGGTTCCCTTTCAAGCTGACCCTGAAAGTGCTGAATAGGATGTGGGAAATGTTGTTGGTGTGGGGCCCCCTGAAGTGCGGGGCCCTGTGCGAACAACATTCCCATACAATGGACGAGATGGCCCTGCTTTACACCTATTCACCTGATGGCTGCAAAGTCCATCAAACAGGCAAAAACCCGTGCTCCTGAGCCTAAGATGGTGGACCTCTCCCTGGAGAGCCCACGTGCAAAACAGCTCCCAGGTACGCTGGAGGAGGTGTCACAAACCATCGTAGCAGCACTAGAAGGAAGATTTCAAGAATTATTCAAACAACTTTCTTATGTTGCACAAGCTGTTAGTGAATTTAAAGGTCGGATTGATGAAGTGGAACACAGGGTATCCGACGTGGAGGACACACAGTGCTCTCAGGCCCAAACTCTGCAGAAGCTGGAAGAACTCATCAAAATGCATGGGAAAAACTAGATGACTTTGAGAACTAAGGACACTATAAGAACCTCCGGTTCATGGGTATTGAAGAGTCAGTAACAGAACTGGAGTTACAAGGACACCTGGAAGCCTGGATTCCCTTAAATCTTGCCAGGCCTTCATCTGTGGGAAAAATTCTCATAGAACTGGTACATGCTTGGGCCCACAAAAGGCAGAAATAGATGGCCCAAGGGTTATTATAGCCCATTTCCATAACTTTACACAGAAGGAGGCCGTACTTCGGGCAGCTCGGGAACAAAGAAACTCCCACTCAGGATATAAAAAAATGATTAATCTTCCAAGATTACTCTGCCTTAGTCTGCAAACGACATTGAGAGTTTTTGAGTATTTGCAGGCAGCTCTCGAATCAAGGACTCAAATACTCTCTGCTATATCCAGCTGATGTTCTACATGCTTTTGATATACCTGGTGCTTCTATGCTTTGGTAATAAGGAAGTCTGGATAGGGTAATATCTTAGAAGGGGAAGTGATGGGAATTGGGCATGTATCGGTATGGGACAGAAGGGGAGGAATGTATTTTGTGTGAGTGTGTATGTTCTAAGTGTGGCAGGGTTTCTGTGAAGTGCGATGGGCACATTCATTACCTGCTAATCATTTGAAGGGGGGAGCTTCAATGGCCTTTTCTAAATGGCTACTCCATTTATGCCACAGATTGCCAGTGGTCAAGAAAAAAAAAAGAAGAAAATGTAAACCAGAACATGAACCTTTCCCACTTCAGCCCATCACTGTAGATGATAGGTATTAAGGTTCTCCCTTCAGGGGCACGGAGAATCCTCTACATGATCAGTACCCCATGACCTCTGGACTCAAGCATTGTTTATTCCCAGAACTTCACTTTCAGTGTATGCAACTTCCACAGGCCCTGTCACCTTTAGGGCATAGGCTTTGATTATAACCTGGCCTGATTCCTCCGGCTCTGTTATCGTCATTCACATTTTCCAAAGTTACCAGGTAGTTCTTTTCAGAGCATTCTATCAAATGTATGTTGTAGACTCCTTTGCCATGCCTTGTGAGAGACTCTGTCCTCCCATGCTACATGCTTCCAATTTAGAGCACTCATCTAGCTAGTGAGCTGCTATGTCTGGTCACCTTGCCCAATTCTCAGCCATCTAACTGGCTGCTGGCCACACTGCCCTTTCTCCTGAAGCCAACCCAGCTTCTTCCCTGGTTTTCCATCCAATGTATTGCCCCTGTCCATTGTGGGAGTGCTATCCTTCATCAAAATCTCTTCTTCCAGATTGCTTCATCTGTATCCCTAGACCTTCCACATCCTCTTCCTTTGGACTACATGACATGCACTTCAACAGGTTGCTATTTGGAACTACACTACATGTGCAAATCAGTATGATGTCATGTTTCTAGCATGACCTCTCAGCAACACAAGCAAGCTATATGTTCTAACCCTCCCTCAATTGTCCTTGCCTTGTTCCACAGGCTCATCAGCCAATGCCTCAGTGCGTCCACCTACCCTTTCTCAGCGTTCCCCCCCAGCTCACCTCATGGCTCATGCCCTGATTTTCCTCTGCATGTACTACTACTCACAGTTCATGCTAAAGCAAAACAAAACAAAATACTAAATTCATAGGTAAACAAACCAACAAACAAGGTAAAATACAGTCAGCGGCTACAGACCACAGCCCTCATGCTATGTGGCCTGGAACAAAAATAAAAATAAACAAAAGAAACTAAGGATGACAAAAGATAAAAGAGGTGAATCACGCAATATCATGTGGGAAGCAATATAGAGAAATGCTGTTTCACGCTCCACACTTGACAGCATACAACCCACCAAATCTCCACTGGTTTTTTTCCCCAGCCAATAAGTCGTCTTTCCTCTATTTCAGCCATATCGCCTTTGACCCCTCTACTCCTTTCGACACTGTTGACCACAACCTTCTCCTCAATACCCTGTCCTCGCTTGGTTTTAAGGGCTCAGTACTATCCTGGTTCTCCTCCTACTTCTCCCTTCGCTCTTTCAGTGTTAGTTCTAGTGGATCCTTCTCTGCTGCTATCCCACTCTTAGTTGGTGTACCACAAGGATCTGACTTAGGTCCGCTCCTTTTCTCTCTATATACCCAGTCCCTTGGTGCGCTCATCTCTTCCCATGGCTTTCAGTACCATCTTTATGCTGATGACTCCCAGATCTACCTTTCTATGCCTGAAATCTCCTCGGCAATCCAGACCCGGATCTCTGCCTGCCTTTCTGACATTGCTGCTTGGATGTCTCACCGCCGCTTGAAATTGAACTTGGCCAAGACTGAGCTTCTTATCTTTCCCCCTAAAACCTCCTCTCCTCTTCTTTCCTTCTCAGTCTCTGTGGATAACTCTCTACTCCTTCCTGTTTCCTCGGCTCGCAATCTTGGGGTTGTCTTTGACTCCTCTCTCTCCTTCTCCACACACATCCATCTGATAGCTAAGACCTGCCGTTTCTTTCTCTATAACATCAAAAAAATCCGCTCTTTCCTTTCTGAGCACACTACTAAGATGCTTATCCACTCTTTAATCACCTCTCGTCTTGACTACTGCAACTTACTCCTTGCTGGTCTCCCTTTGAATCATCTCTCTCCCCTTCAATCTGTTCAGCACTCTACTGTGTGGCTAATCTTCCATCAGCCTCGTCATGCCCATATTACCCCTCTTCTGAAGTCACTTCATTGGCTCCCTATCTGTTTCCGTATCCAGTTCAAACTTCTCTTACTGACCTATAAATGCATACACTCTGCAGCTCCTCACTACCTTTCTTCTCTTATCTCTCCTTACAGCCCCCTTTGGGAACTCTGCTCTTCTGGCAAATCACTTCTATTTGTGCTCTTCTCTTCCGTTGCTAACTCCAGACTTCGCTCCTTTCACCTTGCTGCACCTTACACCTGGAACAAACTACCTGTGTCTGTATGCCAGGCACCTTCTCTGACCCTTTTCAAATCTAGGCTGAAAACTCACCTCTTCGCTGGTGCTTTTGGTTCTTGACTCACCTGATCTCTGTTTCTTTACCACTCCCCCTTGATTTATCCCAGTCTGCACCTTCTGTGTTGTCTGTCTTGGCTAGATTGTAAGCTCTGCTGAACAGGGACTGTCTCTTACATATCTGTGCAGCACTGCGTATGACTTGTAGCAATATAAAAGTGCGTAGTAGTAGTAGTAGTAAAAAGAAAAAAAAGACAGGAAAAAAACAGGAAATGAAATGAAGGAATCAAGCACCCTCATTGTCTAGTAGCGACCTGTCCTCCTATCCTTACCCCCACCTTTTCACCTCAGTTTCAACCACAGTAGCTTTACTGCTTCCATGTCCTTCCACAGGTCATCCCAGTGCAGTGGGTTTAGCAAGTCTACCTTTCAACCTCTGGGGAAGTCACAGCAGAGGGACCACCACCCCACCCATGCATGTGTCTGTCTGCTCATAGCAGACTGGTCTAGGGGAGCGGTATGGCTTTTGTTCTGCCTGCAGACATGTCTTCATGTTTTCCATATCTCATTCCTTCGATTTTAGCTTCAACCTACCACAGCAAGGTTCTTGGGTGCAAGGAAACTTCGGCAATCTCAACACTATACCCTTGCACCCTCAGCTCTGGACTCACCCACTAGTGTGACTGATTTGTATCCTGCTTGTTCATGGAGAAAGTAAGGTTGCTTACCTGTAACAGTCATTCTCAATGGACAGCATGATAAATCTGCCACACAATCCCTCCCTCCTCCCCTTTTTTTGAAGCTGCTCTGATTCTCAAAGAGGTTGCCTTGGTTGTGGGAGGAACTGAACGGGAAGAGCAATATGCTCGCAGGAGGGGTTCACTTACACATGCCCAGAAGAGTTCACAAACCTTTCTGGGCTTTGGGAGAGCAAGTCTGACCTGATACCATCAGGGGTGATGTCACACACTTGCTGATTTATCCTGCTGTCCATGGAGAATGACTGTTATAGGTAAGAAACCTTACTTTTTAGCTCAAGACAAAATTATCTAAGTTTTAAGCACCCACACTAATAATAAGCACACTCAGTATTAGTAGGCTCAGCGATATAGTTTAAAATGTTTTTTTTTGGGCCCATCCAAATTCATGTAGCACTTTTATGTATCATAAATCACCATTGTACTTTTTCAAATTTCATCATTGGTGCTATTAACCATGTCTTTTTAATATTCATATATACGACTTTTGTTTAGTTTAAAATAGATTCTTTAACATTTTAAACTAAACAGAAATTGTTGTTTATGCATAAAAAGCAGGCTAAATGAACCAATGATGAAATTAGAAAATGCAAGAATTTTGATGGTCCAAAAAAACCCATTGGATTTTTTTTTATGCAAGCATTAGGATTCCCTGTGCTGAGCTTTAGTGCAGAGCACTAATATATAGCCTTCTGCATTGACCCCTAAAAGGAGACATGTAACTGCTGAATCTCAGGTGGAAAAAAGCCCATTTTTTCCTTGTTTGAAGCTTTTCCTATTTGTGTATAAGGCAGGAGAAGACTTAAAAAAGGAGAAACATAGAAACATGACAGCAGAAAAAGACCACATGGCCTATCACTTCTGCCCTTCCATATCAACCACTATAACAGTCCCCTTTTTTCCTTTAGAGAACCTCTGTGTTTGTCCCATGCATTTTTGAATTCAGATACTGTCCTCATCTCTACTACCTCCACTGGGAGGTAGTATCTATCACTCTTTCCATAAAGAAATATTTCCACATATTACTCCTGAGTCTATTTCCTTTCACCCTCATCCTATGTCCCCTCATAGCAGAGCTTGCTTTCAATCGAAAGAGGCTCTCCCCATGTGCATTTATTGTACGGATGTATTTAAACGTCTCAATCATATCACCTCTATCCCGCCTTTCCTCTAAAGTATACATGTTAAGATCTTTAAATCTGTCCTCATATGCTTTATAATGAAGACCACTAACCATTTTAGTAGCCACCCTCTGCACCGACTCCAACCTGTATATATTCTTTTGAAGGTGCGGTCTCCAGAATTGAACACGATACTCCAAATGAGGTTGCACCAAAGACTTATACAGAGGCACTATCACCTCCTTCTAGCTTTCACCATTGCCTTTTCTACCTGTTTAGCTACTTTAAGATCAGCAGACACAATCATGCCTAGGTCTTGATCTTTTTTTGTGGACAGAAGTACTTCACCCTCTATATTGTATTGCTCCCTTGGATTGCTGCAGCCCAAATGCATGACCTTGCAATTAAGGTGAGAGATGCAGAGCTCCTGAGTAGGCCCACCATCCGCTACTTGGGTGTCATCCTAGACCAGCAGCTCGACATGAAAACACATATAAGCAACACCATCAAGGCAATCTACCACAAGATAAGTACAATTTGCCACCTATGTCCCCTACCGGAACTTGCTAACTTCCAGACGATCTTTCAAGCCCATGTAACCCCCTACTTTGACTACGCCAACGCCATTCTACATGGTCTTCCTAAGAGCACACTTAACCCACTACAACTAGCAATGAATGTCACTGCCCGCATCCTGCATGGAGCCTCCAGAAGAGACCACATAACTTCTAACATCTCCATTGGCTTCCTATCTACTGCAGGCTCACCTTCAAAGTACTACTGAATACCTTCAAAGCCCTTAACAAACTATCCTCCACCTCCCTCACAGACCTTGTTCACCCCACTCCTCAGAATAGATTCAGAAGATCGGTCGCTGCTAACACACTCGCTGTCCCCAATGCGATAACAAAATGCTCCCTCGCGACAAAGAACAGAGCCTTTGAGTTTTACGCACCCAAATTTTGGAATGCCCTCCCTACCACTATCCGGTCTATTTCTGACCTTACACAATTTAGGAAGGCTCTAAAGTACCACCTTTTCCTTCAGCATTACTCTCATACTAGTGACATGACATAACCCAGCATACCCTCCCTATCCTCCACGATGACATAACCCAGCACACCCTTCCTATCTGTCTTGTTAACATAACCATATCCATTGATACAATTACTCAACTTGTATATAGTTATCCCTGTTGAAACTTGTATATAGTTATCCCTGTTGAAGCCCAAGTTGTATTACCTGTTCCTTGTAAAGTTCAATGTGTTTCAGCCTACATTGTATAATTTAATGTTATTTGTAAACCGCACTGATTCTAAAAAGCACAGTATAAAAAAAAGACTTAAATAAATAAATAAAATCTCAGCTGCCAAATTCTAGACCATTCTTCGAGCTTAACTAGATCCCTCCTCATGTTATCTATACCTTCCTGGGTGTCTGCTCTATTGCAGATTTTTGGAATCATCCGCAAAGAGGCAAACCTCACCTGACAGCCCTTCCGCAATATCACTAACAAAGATGTTAAAAAAAATTGGACCAAAGACAGATCCCTCACTGATAACCTCCTTCTCCTCAGAGTGAGCTCCATTTACCTGTACCCCTTGTCACCTTCCACTCAACCAATTTCTAACCCAAGCAGTAACTTTAGGGTACATCCCTAGGGTGCTCATTTGTTTATAAGTCACCTGTGAGGAACGGTGTCAAAGGCTTTACTGAAATCTAAATATACCACTTCTAGGGCTCTCCCTCGGTCCAACTTCCTGGCCACCCAGTCAAGAAATCATTCTGATAAGATCTGCCTCTGATGAATCCATGCAGCTGCCTCAGATCCGGTAATCCATTGGACTCCAGAAACCTCACTATTTTCTCTTTCAGCAGCGCTTCCAATAATTTACTCACCACCGAGGTTAAACTAACCGGCCTGTAGTTTTCAACCACCTCCTTAGTTCCGTTTTTTGTGTAAAGGGGCCACATGTGCCTCTCTCCAGTCCTCTGGCACCACTCCCAACTCCAAAGAGGCATTGAAAACATTAGTCAGTGGAGCTGCTAGAACATCCCCAAGTTCCCTCAGTATTCTCAGATGTATCCCATCTGGTCCCATCAATTTGTCTACTTTTGGTTTATCTAGTTCCTCACGAACACAGTCTTCTGAAAATCATTCAAAATGCCCCTCACTTTTTTCCTGTTTGTGTGTGTTCTGAGGTCCTGCTCCTGGTCCTTCATCTGTGAACACAGAACAGAAATATTTGTTAAGCAATTCCACTTTATCCTCATCAGCTTCTACGTATTCCTCCCCTTCACCCTTGAGTCTGATAATACCACTTTTGCCCTTCCACCTCTCACTAACATATCTGAAAAATGTCTTATCCCCCATTTTATTGCATTGACTATTTCCATCTCTTTTTGAATCTTTGCTTTCTTGACTACTTTGCTAGTCTCTCTAAGATTTTCCAAATATAGGTGTCTGTCTTTCTCTCTCTGTGATCTCTTGTATTTCATGAAGGCATCCCTCTTTTTCTTCACCTTTTCAGCTATTTCTTTTGAAACCATAGTGGTCTCCTTTTTTTTTAACCTTTATTTACCATTTTAACAAAAAGGTTGGTTCCCCTTAAAATATCCCCATTCAGTTTTGCCCACTGTTTTTCTACATCCCCCAGCTGTTCCCATCCCGCTAACAACTCCTTGAGGTATTGGCCCATCTTGGCAAAGTTAGTTTTCCTAAAGTCTAAGATCCTTGCTTTTGAATGGATTTTATCAGCCCTAGCCCTAGCTGAACCACATCATCTGGTGATCACTGGATGCAAGATGATCTCCCACTATAATATCAGAAACCATTGGTAAGCACCAAGTCCAGCATGGCCCCTTCACATGTGGGTTCTGTTACCAGTTGCCTGAATAGTTCTTCCTGTAGAGAGTCCAGGATCTGTTTACTTCTAGATGATACTGCAGCAGGAATGTGCCAATCAACATCTGACTTATTGAAATCCCCTATCAGTAGCACTTCCCCTTTCCAGGCAATGCTGCGTATGTCTTCTATTAAAGCTCCACCCATTTTATTTATTTATTTATTTATATTCTCTTATATACCGTGCTATTCTGCATCAGTGTGGTTTACATTGAACAAACTGAAATTACATTGAACAGGGCATTATAACATGGAGATAACTATTTTACAGGGAACATGGGCTATTGGGGGTTAAGTGGCTTGCCTAAGACCACAAGGAGCACCTGTGGGACTAGAAACCCCAGTCCTTCTGGCCCAAGGATGCTGCCCTCTAGTGGGATTTGAACCCCCAATCTTCTGGCCTGAAGTACCTTGCCCCAACCACTAGGCCACTCCTCCACCCATGTCTTCTTCCTATGATGGAGGTCTGTATATCATGCCAATGCAAATAGATTTCTCTTTCCCTCTTTCTGTTTAAACCCACAGTGCCTTCTCTCTCCCTTTTATGCTCTGTATTTCCATAACTTTAATATTATTTTTACATATAGTGCCACTCCTCCTCCCATTCTTCCTACCCTGTCCTTTCTGAATAAAGTACAGCCTGGTATAGTTACATCCCAGTCATGGTTTTCTGTGAATCATGTCTCTGTAACTGCCACTAAATCCAAGTCAGCCTCTTCCATTAAAGCCTCAACATCTGGGATCTTATTTCTCATGCTTCGGGCATTTATACACACTGTTTTCCATATGTTGCCCCTTCTACCCATTTTCATAAGGATATTTAATGTTTTCCTTACCTGGGGGCTTTCTTCACCCATCCCCAACAAATCTAGTTTAAAGCCCTCCTCAGTAGGTTAGCCAATCTGTTACTGAAGGCAACATATTGGATACAGCATCTTTATTTTAATGCTGTCAGGTCATTGCTGCCCTTGGCAGCCCAGTTGCACCTGGGTTTCCCTGGTAATATTTTGCTGGAGATAGACAGCCAAGTCTTGACTTCTGTGGCAATGCAGTGTACAGTGACTTGCCCAAGGTCACATGGAGTGCCAGTGGGATTTGAATGCTGGACATTCTGGGTACTAGGCAGTTGTACTATCCACTAGGCTACTCTGCTGTTGTTGGGGGGGGGGGGGTGGGGGGCAGGAAAGAAACAAAATATAAGGGGCACCTTCATAGGTGGTGTTAAGCACATCCAAGTTATTTGCAACTGATAAACTGAAGAGTAGCAAATCACCTGGGCCAGATGGTATACATCCAAGGGTGTTGAAAGAATGGAAATATGAGATTGCAGACCTGCTATTAGTAATCTGTGAACTATCATTAAAATCATCTCTAATACCTGAAGATTGGAGGATCGCCAATGTAACACCAATTTTTAAAAAGGGTTCCAGGGGTGATCCGGGAAACTACAGACCAGTGAGCCTGACATCAGTACCGGGAAAAATGGCAGAAACCACTATAAAGAATAAAATTACTCAGCATGTAGATAGTCATGACCTAATGGGAGAGAGCCAACATGGCTTTAGACAAGGAAGATCTTGTCTTACTAATCTGTTATGTTTTTTTGAAGGAGTGAATAATCAGGTGGACAAAGGTGAGTCGGTTGATATTGTGTATCTGGACATTCAGAAAGCCTTTGACAAGGTCCCTCATCAGAGACTTTTGGCAAAACTAAAGAGTCATGGGATAGGAGGCAGTGTACTAATGTGGATCAGGAACTGGTTAAAAGATAGAAAGCAAAGGGTAGGACTAAATGGCCAATTTTCCCAATGGAGAAAGGTGAATAGTGGTGTACCCCAGGGATCTGTGCTGGGTCCGCTGCTTTTTGACATATTCATAAATGACCTGAAAAGTGGAATAACGAGTGAGGTTATCAAATTTGCAGAAGAAACAAAACTATTTAAAGTTGTTAAAACCCAAGAGGATTGTGGAAAATTGCAAGAGGATCTTGATAAATTGGAAGACTGGGCATCAAAATGGCAGATGGATTTTAATGTGGACAAGTGCAAGGTTATGCACCTATGGAAGAACAACCCAAACTATGGTTACACAATGCAAGGTTCCACATTAGGAACCACCACCCAGGAAAAAGATTTAGGCGTCATTGTGGATACCATGTTAAAACCCTCGGCCCAGTGTGCAGCAGCGGCCAAGAGAGCAAATAGAATGCTAGGTATGATAAGGAAAGGAATGGAAAATAGAACAAAAGATATTATAATGCTTCTATATCGTTCCATGGTGAGACCGCACCTTGAATATTGTGTGCAATTCTGGTCGCCGTATCTTAAAAAGGATATAGCGATTTTAGAAAAGGTTCAGAGAAGAGCCACCAAAATGGTAAAGGGGATGGAAGGATACTCCTATGAAGAAAGGCTAAAAAGGTTAGGGCTCTTTAACCTGGAAAAGAGACGGCTGAGGGGAGATATGATAGAAGTCTATAAATTAATGAACGGAGTGGAACGGGTAAACGTAGATCGATTGTTTACCTTATCAGAATATAGAAAGACTAGGGGACATGCAATGAAGCTACAGGGTAAACTATTTAAGACTAATAAAAGAAAATATTTTTTCACTCAACGTGTAATCAACCTCTGGAATTTGTTACCAGAGGATGTAGTAAAGGCTGTTAGTGTAGCTGGGTTTAAAAAAGGTTTGGACAAGTTCCTGGAGGAAAGGTCCATAAACCATTATTAAGAAGGGACCCAGGATATCAATGCTTGAACCAACACAAGCATTGTGGAACTTGTGTCCCTTGGGGAAACTGTTAGGTACATATGACCTAGATTGGCCACTGTTGGAAACGGAATACTGGGCTTGATGGACCTTGGTCTGACCCAGTATGGCATATCTTATGTTCTTATGTTCAGTTAGTGCTTGTTAAGTATATTTTCTCTCTGTTAGCTGTAGGGGAAGATAATGGTCATGCCCCTTGTAGCTATTTGAAAGGCTTTGTAGTTGCAATGCATACTGTTGTGTCCGTGTTGACTTCTGGTAACTCAGCAGCCCACTGGGTTTTTTTTCACCAGGTATGACTGAAAGTAAATTGCCAGGCCTTTCTTCTGAAGCAATGGAGAGTAAAGTGACTTGCTCATGGCCACAGGGAGTGCCAGAGGGAACTGAACACTGGTCTCAGGCCACTTCCTTAACCACTGGGCTCCCCTTCCACATGTTGCAGTTGCTGCACATTAATATTTGTAACTTACACATGATAACTGCAATGCTCACTTTAGTAAAAAGTCCCCGTAGTATTATTTAACTGTCCATGCTAAAATAAAAGGTATGATGATAGATTACAAAAGAAATTCCATTTAAGAGTTTCATTGTACATAATGGATACCTTTATCTCTTTTTTCCAGCATCATCAAGTGACAAGACAGCCCCATCTTCCCACAGCGTAACTGGCGTTGTTGTTATCACAGTCATTCTGATTATGGCAGGTGCCGGGGTGGCACTATATTTCTTCTACAAACGAAGACATGGCCAACTGCAATCAGAGAGTAGCTTTGATAACACACTGTATTTTAATGGCGTTAATGTGCCCGGAACTAGCGATACAAAGAATCTTGTGACTAACATTGAACAGAATGAACGTGTTCAAATTTAATACAATGAATGCAAGGGGCCTGTTGGAGATACAGCTACAGAACCGAAACACAGAGGGTGTTATGCCAAAGCCCTGTTATGAACACTGGTTTTTTCTTTCATACTAGCAAAAACAAGTACTTCATTATAATACAAAGAAATTTCCAGCAATTTCCATTTGTACAGCAAAGATATTGTTTACACCTATTTTAAGCAGGTCCCCTGAGCTCTGGAGGCTTGTGTAAATATGATATTGGCATGGAGGTGCCATATGCAAGCTGATAACTCGGCATTCTGCAATCCCATTAATTTGATTTTATTGTCTGCATGGGGTGCAATATATTTGTGTCCTTTTAAATCATGTCACAGCATAGCAGTTCTGTCATGAGCTGTTGTGAAAGGTTTGCAATTCACTTGTTTTCTTATTGTATTTTGTTCTTTTACCCACAGTTCTCTTAACTGTAAGAGACTGGAGTTAGGCTCTATGTGATATGCTCCCAGATTGTAAAACCATAATCAGATCTCTGTAAATCTTGTAAAATTGAAATCAGTTGTGAAATAAAAAATATGTTTCATTATCTGTTCAGAGTCTGGAATGTGTGAAGATGTTTCTTCTCATTCATTCACAGTATTTCATTTTTGTTTTATTTACTAAGCAATAATCACCTGTATCTACTTTTATAAAGGATAGCATATTTTTATGTTTCATATTAACTCACAATCCCCCCAAAAACATATTCCATCATACAAACTATGATCAAATAAACGCAGTGATGTACCAAACATAATATAGTAAATGATGGCAGATAAAGACCAAAATAGACCATCCAGTTTGCAGTTGAGATGTGTCTTTCTTTGCTAGATAGGCCTATAAAATTCCCAAATGAAACCCAATACCAACTTCCCTCTGGACTATGTCTTCCACCCAGTCTCACAAAACTCCTCACATATATGTTCCAAGCATATCCCAAATCAGTCACAGTGGTGGCGTCTCTGTGTTTTCCAATGCCATGGTACCACTGGTGCATAGGGTTGCAACAGCCTAAATATTAATCAGAAATAAACAGCTCAAGGGGCTTTCATAAAAATTGAAAATGTCAAGCAAAGAACATCTTATCCAAGTTCACATGGAGAAACCTTTGTCTGTGAGGTTCTCCCACTAGTCTGCAGGTGGCTCAGTTTCTACAAAAATCTTGCCTGGATAAATCTATGATTTCCAGCCTGAAGGTGTCAGTAGATTCCACTTGGCTAGCTAGCCATGCTGCCTGCTACTCCCTTATGGAGACTATTTTTTCCTGTCTGGGATCTATATGTAAACCCATCCCTGGCTAGACCTCTTTGCCAGAGCTTGGTCAGCACCTTGGTTTCACCTTGTGCTTGACTCCCTGATTCTCTTTAGATTCTTATCTGCATTCTTGGACATTCCTAGATCCTGCACCAGTTCCTGTTGGGCCTTGGTTTAGTCTTTTTCTTCCTTGGTGAGTACTCCATTTTTATGTTTCTTATCTCCTTTGGAGTTCTTCTATTCCTAGTTCTCACTCTGGGTTCTGGGCAGGGCCAGCCCTAGAGTTGGCTCAAAGTGTTGGAGCCCTAGGAAAGCCTCAAGCATTATACCCCCTAAGGCTGTCAAAATGTATTATTCCAGATCATCCTACTAGATCAGTTCAGACAACTGAGTTAATACCCCCAATCAGTAGATGATGAAACAGAGAACTACCAGAAGAGTTGTGACATCACTAGTAGTATAATACTTAGTACAGCTAGGGGCACCTTTCAGCATTTCTCTGTCTCAGCAGATGGTGGTTGGAGATCAGTACAGTGTGGTGTCTACAGGCTGCTGGACATTAGTGAACAGAAATACGATTTCCTTTTTCCTTGACTAACCTAGGAGTACATGTGGTGCCCAGTTATAGAGGCAACATAGTGGGAGTGGGGGGGGGGCAACTTCTGTCTAAGAGAGCTAGTTTAGTTGCTGGAATACTGCATGGGCTGCCTGACCCTATTTTAGTGATTTTTTGGTTTGGTTTAAAAAAAACAAAAAAGAGATTATTGTTGAGGATGGACTTCTGCAGGGCTAAGGCACCCGACCTCCTTATCTCCTCCCCCCCCCCCCACTGTCCTCCTAGCTTGAGGAGGAGTCAACGGTGAGGAGTTGTGCCCGAGCAGGGTGAAGATGGCAGCTGTGAGTACTTGAGGCAGTTAATTTCGGCAGATTCTGCCCAGTTCTTCTCTGTAACTCTGTCGGTTCTTAGTCGGCAGCCCTTCTGGTCACAGCTCAAACTCTCCAAGGCCTACTTCCCACTCAGCTACCAGCCCTCCTTCCCACCTCTCTCACACTATCTGGCCTGTGGGAAGAAGCGTCACTTATTGACTAATAACATCTGTTCCTCATGTGCAGACCACCGGTGGGGGGGGGGGGTGTCTTCATTGGCGGTACTCTTTCTTGCCACCCAATCTACCAGTCAGATCATGTGTTCACCACCACTGCCGCCCGGCAGGGCCTTCAAGCATGATGCAGGTGCAGGATGACCCTCCCCCACTGTCCCTTTTGCCACCTCGCACAGATGACTCGGGAAGATCAGTGGGAGATGCAGTGAATGCAGCTGAGGAAAGTTGAAGTAAAAGCTGTTAGTGTAGCTGGGTTTAAAAAAGGTTTTCACAGGTTCCTGGAGGAAAGGTCCATAAACCATTATTAAAGAGGACCCAGGAAATCCACTGCTTACCCCAGGAGGAGCATTTTGGAACCTGTGGCTTTCGGGAACTTGCCAGGTACTTGTGACCTGAATTGGCCACTGTTGGAAACAGGATACTGAGCTTGATGAACCTTGGTCTGACCCAGTATGGCATTTCTTATGTTCTTACATTGGGGAGTTGACATGAATGCGGCTGAGTTTGCTTCCATTTTTAAGCATGCATGGTCTATTTGGAAGGGTAGCCAGGTCACTCCTTCTTCCCTACCAACTCTGGAGCAGGCCTTCCACCAAACACATGGTTCCAGCAAGCGCACTCACAACGCGGACACCACTCAGGCTCAAGGGCCTCATTTGGGTGCTTGAGGTGCTGGATTCCCCAGAGGAAGAGGATAGGGCTACAAGTTCAGGGGTATCTACAGATGAATCCAGCTCAGAGGACATCAAGGTCCCGCTCCCAGATGAGGAGAGCGAGGCACAGATTGTTCGCCTCTTCCGGTGGGAAAAGATGGCTTCCTTGATCATGCTCTGCATCCCCGAAATCACAATGGTGGACCCTCAGTCTGTGGCAGACCCTATTCACAAAGGCATCCAGACTCTGTTGTCCTGCTGAGCTGCAGCAAATGGTGATGGAGGAATGGGACAAGCCTGACACTACCCTTCACGAAGCCAGGCGCCTCGAACGTTCATATCCTTGGTCTCAGGAAGACCTACAGTGCTGGCTGTGCTACCCCAAGGTGGACTCCTTAGTGACAGCTGTCACAAAACACCCAACCATTCCAGTCGGAGGTAGTGTGGCCCTGCGTGACTCACAAGATAGGAAAGTGGAGGGTCTGCTGAAGAAGGCCTTTATTGCATCCTTGGGTTTGCAGATGGCTGCCTGTGGGGGTCTCGCTGCTCAAGCCTTAGTGAGGTGGATTCAACTGTTGCCAGATGGGGTGAACACCACTCATCTGTCCATCGCTGCCTTCTTGGCCGACACCTTTTATGATTTTTTTTGCGGCATAATGCCCGTGGCATGGCAGTGGCGAATGTCATTTGCCGCTGGCTCTGGTTGCGAAATTGGTCGGCCGATACAGCATCAAAGACTCGCCTGGCTGGACTGCCCTTCAAAAGATCCCTCCTGTTTGGGGAGGACCTAGAGAAGCTGGCAAAAGACCTTGGTGAGGTCAAGTCCCAGCACTTACCAGAAAACAACCAAAGTCTAAGTGTCTGTTCTCTACACCTTCGCATCCAGGACCGGCTCTCATGCCGCCAGTTGACCTCCATCGACTATGTTCGAATCTGGGTCCTTTTTGAGCGGTGGTGTTGGTCCCATCAGGCCTCTCTCTGGAAAGCCCGCCTCCCAGAGATTTTGTCTTTCCTGCAGTGGGGTTTCCAGTCTAGCCTGTCATGGAACTCATTGAAGGTGCATGTGGCGGTCTTGGCTGCCTTCTGTGGTCCACTAGTGGGATGACCGCTGGCAGGACATCAGGATGTCTCTAGGTTCCTGAAGGGCATGCACACCCTCCAGCCTCTTGTATGGCCAGCTGTTCCCCCTTGGCAACTGTCACTGGTTCTGTGGGCTCTTACTCATCTACCCTTTGAGCCCCTGCAATGGGCTATGCCTAAAGATATCATGCTGAAGGCAGTGTTCCTTGTCACCATTACTTTGGCTAGATGTCTGCAAAAACTCCAGGCACTGTCCTGTCAGGACCCATACCTGATGTTTTTGGAGGAGGAAGTGACATTCCTCCCAAAGTACTGTCATCCTTTCACTTGAATCAAGTAATTTCCCTGCCCCCCTTCTATGCAGCCGAGTGCATCAGCAAATGCAAGAATCTGCATCTTTTGAATGTTTACAGGATCTTAATGCAGTACTTGGAATTTACCAATTCCTTCTGGATGTCTGATCATCTTTTTGTTCTGCTCATGGGGCCCCATTGGGGTCACAGAGCATCCAAATCCAACATTGGGTTGTGGATAAAACAGGCTATCTCTTCTACCTATATATTAGTGGGCACACCTGTCCCAATTTGTTTGCAGGCACATTCCACTTGCACCAGGCGGCCTCTTGGACAGAAACCTCATCCATTTCGCCCTTGGACATCCTCCCTCTCCACTTTCGCATGCCACTGTCATTTGGATGTGTAGGCAGGTGCCATGGCCCAGTTTGGAACAGGGATACTCATGGCTATGCTCTCAACCCACCTGGATAGGGAGTAGTTTTGGCACTTCCCGGTTGTCTGGACTTGTCTAGAAGGATGATCTGGAAGGGAACTTTTACTTGCCGATAATTTCCTTTCCTGGAGTCCTGCTAGAACAGTCCAGGACCCACCCCTTAAGGGGATTCCAATGCCTGTTCTGTATTGTTTTTATTTATTTATTTATCCAGTTTTATATACCACCTTTTCCTTCAATCAAAGTGGTTTACATTGGTAGGTTAGATAAACTTTAGGAAGGGGAAGAGGGGATGAAAGGGGGCTGGTTGACAGTAGTTGGCTATGGGCATTGGGAAGATCCATAGTGTTCAGAGAGCAACAGTGTTTTTAACATCTTGCGTAAGTCCTTGATTTTCTTTGTGGATCTCATATGTTCAGGTAGAGAGTTCCATAGCATGGGTGCAGCGAGTGATGGAGCTCTTCTGATGGTGGACTGATTTGAGTGTTGGTTTTCAGCAGGTATGATGAACTTATTCATCATGTTAGTGCACCTGGGTCTTGTGCTATGGTCCTTGATTACCCAGGCTTTGAAGGACAGTAGCCAAGATGTTGTGAAAGAGTCAGAAGATGTTTAGGGTTGCTTTGTATCATGCGCATGAAAGAATGGGGAGCCAGTGAAGCTGTTGAAGGATTGGAGTGATGTGTTCTTTTCTGGAAGTATTTGTGATGATCCTAGCTGCCGTATTCTGGACCAGTTGGAGAGGATAAAGGGATTGTTTTGGAAATCCTTGGTAGATCGAATTTGCATAGTCGAGAATAGGGGTGATTATTGCTTGGCAATCTGATTGGAAGTGGTCATTGCTTAGGATGGGTTTGAGTCTTCGGATGAGTTTCAGCCTTTGGTGTGCTTTGGAGGCAGTTTTGTTGATGTGGGTCTGCAGAGTCAGGTTTTTGTCCAGAATGACACCTAAGTACTTCACTTCTTCCTTTATTGCTATGGGCTTATTGTGGATAGCGATTGTTTGAGGTGGCGAGAAAATGGTGCTTCTAGTAATGAACATCGCTTCAGTCTTGTCACAGTTCACTAAGAGTGAGTTGTTAGTGAGCCAATTAATGATGTCCTCTATGCACTTGGTTGTAGGAGTCAAGTCTGGATTAAGTATGTTGATGGGGTTGTAGACCATGATGTCACCCGCATATAGGTGATAATGCACCTTGTGGTGTCTGATTATATTGCAAATGGGCCGTATGTATATGTTGAACAGAATGGATGATAGTGCATAACCTTAAGGGATGCCGTGCGGTATGTTGAACTTTGTTGATTTGTTTTTGCCACATGTGACCTGCTGCATGCAGTAGTTGAGGAAGGAGCAAAACCATTTTATGGTGTTGCTGCATAGGTCGATTTCTTATAGTCGCTGTATCAGTATGGGGTGGGATATTGTGTCAAAGGCTGGAGAGATGTTCATGAAGATTAGGATGAATCCTTTTTCGACATTATCAATGCCCCTTATGAGGTTGTCGAATAGGGAGGTCAGTAGAGTCTCAGCGCCGTGCTGTGGCCTAAACCCGTGCTGATGGTCCAATGGTCTGTTTTGGTCAAGGCGGCCTTGAAGTTGTATCTGTATGGATTTTTCGATGACTTTTGCAATGAATGGCAGGCTAGAGATTGGCCTGTAGGATTTCGGGTCT
This sequence comes from Ichthyophis bannanicus, assembly GCA_033557465.1. Taxonomy (NCBI): domain Eukaryota; kingdom Metazoa; phylum Chordata; class Amphibia; order Gymnophiona; family Ichthyophiidae; genus Ichthyophis; species Ichthyophis bannanicus. The sequence continues at coordinate 419,820,309 of CM066031.1, read as the reverse complement.
GCCAGATCAAGGGAATTTTTCTTCAGAACTGGCCGAATGATAGCTTGCTTGAGGACAGATGGCATGTAGCCCTGTTGTAGGAAAAGTTCTATGATTTTTTTGAGGCTTTGATCCATGCCACAGGGCAGGGGTCAGTTGAAGAGAATGTTGTGTTAAGTGTGTTCATGATATGTTCGATCTGCGCCAGAGACGGAACAGTAAAATTATCACAGTTTGTCTTATGTGCATAGGTTATTGGATTGAGTATTGTGGGATCTTGGTTTTGGGGGACGTTGCTGTGCCTGCTGAGTTGGAAGTTTGTGTAAAGTTGGGGGTCAATAAGGTGTATGTCCTGTTGCGCTGTGTCTTTGGTAAGTTGCTGCACGATACTGAAAAACTTTCTAGGTTGGTTTGCTGACTTCATGATGATGTTGGTGTAGAATTGTTTACATTCCTTAATCAAGTTGTTGTATTCCTCTTGCTTGACTCTGTATTGCTGAAGTGTGTCCTGTGTCTTGTTGTGCCTTCACTTTCTTTCAAGTTTCCTTAGTGCTCGTTTAGCTTCTCTGATGTTATCCGAGTACCAAGGTGCGTTGGGTCTTTTACGAGCATGTGAGCATTTAGAGTTCGTGATTGCTACAGCTGTTGAGATAGTTGTGTTCCAGTTTTCAATGATTTTGTCAAGATCTTGAGAGTCCTGTTGGACCTTCGGAATTATTTCCTGCAGGAATGTCTCATTGTTGAAGGTTCTGAATTTTCTGTTTGGATGCCATGGTTTCTGATGAAGGTCAGAGCCCTTGATGTGCATTGGGAATGTTATTGTGTGGTGGTCAGTCCAGGGGACAGGGGTGATTGTCGGTGCTGATACCTGATCTTGCTCCATAAGTTGTTTCGATATAAAGATTAGATCTGGTCTTGTTCCGTGTTGATGGGTGGGTGCATTTATTATTTGGGTCTATTTAAAAGCCTTCATTGCCCTGAGGAATAATGTGGCTTCTTTGCCAGGTGATATGTAAATGTTGAAGTCCCCAAGGGTGATAAGTGGTTTGTGCTGCGAGCCATGCGAGCAGATTGTTTCCAGGATGGTGGAGAGCTCCTTGTTTTTAGCATTCGGTGGTCTATAGATGAGGCAGATGCTTAAGTATTTATTGGAGATGGTAATAGTGTTCATCTCTGTGGAGATCCTGAATTTGTAGTCATTTCTTGCAAGTATTAGTATGCCACCTCCTCTTTTTTGAGTCCGGGGGCAGTTGAAGGCTGTGAAGTCAGGTTGGGTTATTTGTTTGAGAATAACTTGATCTGTGTCTGTTAGCCAGGTCTCCATGATGCAGATGATGTCTATCTTGTAGGTTTGCAAGTAGTCATAGATGGTGTTGAGTTTGTTTCTGATAGATCTTACGTTGACTAATACACATTTAATAGGGGAGGCCACGATGGGATTTGTCTGTGTGGTAAGATGTATACATTGTGGCTGGATTAGATTGTGTGCTCTGCGTGTGGTGGCTCTCAGGGGCTGATATATCAGTGTAGATGGGGGGGGGGGTGTGAGCAATATTGGTGGCAGGTGGGTTGGAATGGAGTGAGACTTTGAAGCCATAGAGATAGTCAGGTGCATTGTGAATAGGGCCAGCAGGAGCTGGAGTTTTAGGTTGGTGCCGATTACTTGCATATTGGTGTTGTCAGGGTTTAGTTGGCTTGAGGATAGTAGAGCCAGGCCAGATGGATTAATTAGGCTTGCTTAGCACAGCTGCTGCCAATGTGATTGGATAGTCTTATAGAGAGGACGCTGGAGTGATGTATGTCCTTGTCTGGTGGAGTTTGTTCGGGATTAAGTGCATCCAAAACTTGTTTGCAGCAGGGCAGCTGATCTGGAAGGTGTGTCTTCACGGATGCCTGAGGCTGCTGGTGCTCTCCTTTAAAAGTTCAGCTGTTTGGCCCTGATTTGCCTGGAGACGGACAGCAGGAGGGGTTCTGGCTTCCTGCTGTCTGTCTTTATTTATTTATTAGAAATTTTTATACCATATTTTCCAGCAGATCAAATGCAGTTTACAATTAAACAACTTTTGAATAGTACAAAGAAAGGTACATATTCAATTACATGGAACCATTTAGAACTATATACATTCCCATTATTATATACAGTCAAAACCAAAGAAAAACTATATACATGAAAATTCAATGAAGTAAATGGCTTGAATCTCACATTAGGCGAGCATTTGAGGGGGAGCATTTTGAAGGGGAGAAAGACCGAGATTACTTATGTGAAGGGAGGGATAAAGTCAGGATTATTAGGTTCGCTTTGGTTTCCAAAATGTTTTATAAATAGATGAGTTTTATTTTTTTTGCAGAATGTGGAGAGGTCATTTATATCTCTTAGGTTGTCTGAGAGCTTATTCCATAGAGTGGGAGAGAAGTGGGAGAATGCTCTGTTATTTGTTATTTTTGTAGTTTTCCTGTATTCTGATGGTGTTGCCAGGTTTTTTTGTTACAAACTCATTGACTGTGAGTCAGGGGCGGCCCAAGGGGGGTGCGGGGCCATGTGCGGAGACTCGGTGCGGGGCCTCATTTGCATAAGCGGCCTTATTTGCATAAATATTTGCATAATGTTACCATACACTAACTTTTAGTAAACATGTCTCTTAATGAGTGTATGGATAAAGAAAGACTAAAAGATTTCTACATTACTAATCCAGTGCCAACCGCCAGGCACATTAGGAACTACTACAAACGATGCCCATTTAGAACCCATAGCAAACCCGCCATATCCTGACAGCATTACCAGGACTCACAAAGCACCATACCCTACCTATCAAAAGGCAACACTGCAAATATTAAACCAATACATTTCAGAGAATACTGGGGAAAGAGAACAAGTGGCAATGTCAAATAGGAATTACATAAACAGAATACCTCAGCTCAGTTACACATGCAGAACATAGACCATCACCAAACAAGGAATCACAATTTAGAAACAGGAAGGCAATAATTAAACTGGGAACCCCAAAAGCCAAACTTGGAATGTACAACAACACTGTAGAAATAAAACTATAAATTAATTTCCTCTTGTACCAAACAAAGCACAGACGTTAATGATGCACATTTCCCAGAGCTTTCATATTCCAGTTAATAAATTCAAAATAAAGAGATATCTTTCTACCTTTTGTGCATTTTTTTTCAGTTGCAATTGGTCCAGCCACTTTCTTCTGGTTTCTTCATGTTTTCTGCTAACTCTCCATCATCTGCTGTCCATTTGTCCTTTCTTCTCTCTTCTAGTTTTTTTTCCATTCTCTCTCTCTACATCTGCTTTAACATACTAATCTTTCTCCTTTTGCTCTTTCCTCATTCCTATTTCATCCTCACAAATTTTACCCCTCCATTTTCAATCCCCACTTACTCTCCCAATACCCGGCCAATTATAGATTTTTCATCCCTCCAACACAAAATATTTTTCCCCTCTCCATTTTACTCTCCCAGCCCAATCCCATTGTAATCCTCCCCCAACATCAGCTCCCTTCTAGTTCCAGTCTCACCCAGCATCCATTCCCTTCTAGTCCCTGCATCAGCCCATTTCCAGTCCTAGCCCCCCATCAGCCCATTTCCAGTCCTAGCTCCCCCATCCATTTCCAGTCTGAGTCCCTTCATCAGCTCATTTCCAATCCTAGCCCCACCATCAGCCCATTTCTACTCATTTCCTAGCCTCATCATCAGCCCATGTCAAATCATAGCTCCCCTCCACTCAGCCCAATTCCAGTCCAAGCCCCCCCCATGAGCCTACTTCCAGTTCTAGCCCCTCCATGAGTCCATTTCAATTCAAGCCCCCACCACAGCCCATTTCCAATCTTAGCTCCCCCCAACAGCCAATTTCCAGTCCTATCCTAGCTGCTCTATCAGCCCATTTTCAGTCCTAGCTCCCTTCTCTCACAGCCCATTTCCATTCCAAGCCCCCTCCCCATCAGCTATTTGCAGTTCAAGCCTCCCCTTCCGCTCAGCCCATTTCCAGTCCTAGCAACCCCCAAACCCATTACCAGTCCTAGCCCCCCATCAGCCAACTTCCAGTCCTAACCCCATCAGCCCATTTCCAGTCAGCCCTCCATAGCCCATTGCCAGTCCTAAACCCCCATCAGCCCACAGCCCATTACCAGTCCTAACCACATCAGCCCACCTCAAGTCCTAACCCCTCCCCATCAGCCCATTTCCTGTCCTAGCCCCCCATAGCCCATAATCAGTCCTAAACCCCCCCATAGCCCATTACCAGTCCTAACCCCCCATCACCCCATTTCCAGACAGCCCCCATCAGCCCACAGCCCATTGCCAGTCTTAACCCCCCATAGCCCATTACCAGTCCTAACCCCCCATCAGCCCACAGCCCATTACCAGTCTTAACCCCCCATAGCCCATTACCAGTCCTAACCCCCCCATCAGCCCACAGCCCATTACCAGCCTTAACCCCCCCATAGCCCATTATCAGTCCTAACCCCCCATCACCCCATTTCCAGACAGACCCCATTAGCCCACAGCCCATTGCCAGTCTTAACCCCCCCATAGCCCATTACCAATCCTAACCCCCCATCACCCCATTTCCAGACAGCCCCCATCAGCCCACAGCCCATTGCCAGTCTTAAACCCCCATAGCCCATTACCAGTCCTAACCCCCCATCACCCCATTTCCAGACCGCCCCCATCAGCCCACAGCCCATTGCCAGTCTTAACCCCCCCATACCCCAATACCAGTCCTAACACCCCCATCAGCCCACAGCCCATTGCCAGTCTTAACCCCCCCATAGCCCATTACCAGTCCTAACCCCCCCCATCAGCCCACAGCCCATTGCCAGTCCTAACCCCCCATCAGCCCACAGCCCATTGCCAGTCTTAACCCCCCCCATAGCCCATTACCAGTCCTAACCCCCCATCAGCCCACAGCCCATTGCCAGTCTTAACCCCCCCCATCGCACATTACCAGTCCTAACCCCCCCCATCAGCCCACAGCCCATTGCCAGGCTTAACCCCCCCCCCCCATAGCCCATTACCAGTCCTAACCCCCCCATCAACCCAAAGCCCATTGCCAGTCCTAACCCCCCCATCAGCCCACAGCCCATTGCCAGTCCTAACCCCCCCCATAGCCCTTTGCCATTCCTAAATCACCCCCCATCAGCCCACAGCCCATTGCCAGTCTTAACCCCACCCCCCCCATAGCCCATTACCAGTCCTAACCCCCCCCATCAGCTCACAGCCCATTGCCAGTCCTAACCCCCCCCCCATCGGCTCATGGTAATTAAACTTAAAAAAAAAAGCTGGCCGCTGCTGCCGCGGCAGCATGGAGTGTCCCGCGGGGCCCCCTCTGCCCGGCTGAACTCTCCCGGCGCGGCTGAAGCCCTCTGCTCCGGCTTGCAGATACGCGAAGGGAGAGTGTCTCCCTTGCGTCTCTGTTAAGCTCGCAGGGGCTGATCGGAAATTTCCCAACAGAGACGCAAGGGAGACACTCTCCCTTCGCGTATCTGCAAGCCGGAGCAGAGGGCTTCAGCCGCGCCGGGAGAGTTCAGCCGGGCAGAGGGGGCCCCGCGGGACACTCCATGCTGCCGCGGCGACAGCGGCCCATTTTTTTTTTTTTTAATTTCATTTTTAAAAAAAGCAGAATGTTCTTTGCGCGGGGCCCCCTGAAACATGGGGCCCTGTGCAAAAAACATTCTTGCTCAATGGACGGGCCAGCCCTGCTGTGAGTGTTTACTTCCTTGGCAATGAAGGACTACAAAAGGGGACTGCTACTTCTGGAGTGAGATCTGCAATTGTAACTATTTACTTCTGGGAATTTTTCTAAATCTTGAGGAAAAAGGAATTCTTTAGATTCAAGCTGACTAATCTGTGAACCCAGTATATTTGTTAAATCAGTCAGGGTCTAGTAGCAGCAAAGAGCTTTCAGTTTAAATTTAAAACACAGAAGAGAGCTTTCTTGTTAAATTTAGACCACAAGGCACCCTCAATCCAAGCAAGGGCTGTGAGATTCCCCCTGGAAATGGTCACAGATTACCTTAGAAGCACAGGACAGGGTACTGTGTAGCAGCCAGCTTTTAATAAATCTTCTTTCTCTCCGTCCCTCCCTCCCCTACACACACACACACCCCTGGGAAGATCGTAGCTTTATAGGTGCTTACACCTCTTAAAGGAAAGAAGGTACCATATTCATTCTCAGGTGCAGCTATTTATCCTCATCATGCTTACATTAAGGACCTGAGATTAATTAAGCTTCAAGTGAACATTGTACATTAAACGTATTAGGTATATTTTATTAGTATAACTATCCCCAGCATCCTTTAGTAAGTAAAGAACTTAATATCTAAACACAACCTTAAAACTAACATGCAGACAGCCATCCAGCAGTGAGATGGGGGCTTTCCAGTCTTTTGCACTGAGTGTCACATGTATGATTTTCTCCCAGTAGGTGAGGGGTCTTACATGTTCACTAGGTGCGAGGAGCTCTTTGCTCACAGGGAACGAGTCCGATCTCTGGAGGTTAGAGTAGCAGACGTGGAGGACATAAGGAAGACAGAGAGCTACATAGACGAAACCTGCAGGGATATTGTTCTGAAGTCCCACCTCTAGTCTGGCAGCATCCCTGTTGCCATGGAGGAGAAAGGTCACATTTTAATTTAATTTAATTAACAGTTTCTTATATACCGCACCTTCCAGTGATCAAGTGCGGTTTACATAGAACAACATGGAACATGACAGGAAAACAATACCCAGGTGTGGCAGGAAGTGATCCTGTAGCTAGGACCTGACCTCCAGGTGATGTAAAAGCATCTTGCACTGAGGAAGTTTCTCCAGGGCCGTGTGCCCATGAAGGAATGGTTAGAATAGCCGTTATAATTGGTGATTCGATCATTAGGCATGTAGATAGCTGGGTGGCTGGTGGACATGAGGATCGCCTGGTAACATGCCTGCCTGGTGCGAAGGTACTGGATCTCACACGCCACCTAGACAAGGTCTTAGATAGTGCTGGGGAAGAGTCTGCTGTCTTGGTACATGTCGGTATCAATGACATAGGAAAATGTGGTAGGGAGGTTCTAAAGGCTAAATGTAGGCTTTTAGGTAGAAAGTTGAAATCCAAAACTTCCAGGGTAGTTTTCTCTAAAACGCTTCCTATTCCACGCGCAGGACCCAAAAGGCAGGATTTGAGTCTCAATACGTGGATGAGACGATGGTGCAAGGATGAGGGTTTTGGATTTGTTACAACTGGGGAACATTCTGGGGAAAGGAATGGCTCTTCCGAAGGGATGGGATTAATCTTAACTGGGATGGAACCAGGCTGCTGGAATTAACCTTTAAAAAGGAGATAGAGCAGCTTTTAAACTAGATAATAGGGGAGAGCCGACTGTCGCCCAAGAGCGCATGGTTCGGTACAATGTATCCTTGAAGGATATTACCAAAAGAATGAAGTTAGGGCGTATCAGCAGAGAGGTTCCAATAAAGACAAAAGTACCCAAAATGCCCTTGAGTACGGAGCAGACAGAGCTTAAAGATTCCAAATTAACCCTGCATACCTATAGCCAGATTAATATGAATAAAATACAGTCTCTAAAATGCTTGTATGCAAATGCTAGAATTCTAAAAAATAAGATGGGAGAGTTTGAATATATAGCACTAAATGAGAGGTTAGATATGATTGGTACCTCAGAGACATGGTGGAAGGAGGACAACCAGTGGGACACTGTGATACCTGCGTATAAACTATATCGTAATGATAGAGCAGATCAAATTGGTGGAGGGGTTGCACTCTATGTTAGAGAGGGCATTGAGTAACAAAGGATTAAAGTTTTGCAGAAAACAAAATTTGCTGTAGAATCTCTATGGATTGAAATTCCATGTAAAAAGGGGAAGGTGACGGCAATGGGGGTGTACTATCAATGGCCTGGCCAGAATGAACAAATGGATGATGAAATGCTCAAAGAAATCAGGGAAGCTAACAAAAGTTACAGCACAGTAATAATAATGGGTGATTTCAATTACCCCGGTATTGACTGGGTCAGTGTCACGGCAGGACATGCAAGGGAGATAAAGTTTCTAGACGAAATAAATGACTGCTTCTTAGAGCAGCTGGTTCATGAACGGACCAGAGGGGAAGCCATTTTGGACCTAGTCCTTAGTGGAACACCAGATCTGGTGCAAGAGATAAGGATGTTGGGGCCACGTGGTAGTAGTAATCATAGCATGATCGCGTTTGATTTAATTAATGGAGGAGGGATGGTAAGGAAATCCACAGTACTACCTTTTAATTTTTGAAAGGGAGACTATGTTAAAATGAGAAAAATAGTTACGAAAAAAACTAAAAGGAGCAGTTGCAAAGGTTAAAGACTTACATCAAGCTTGGCTGTTGTTGAAAACTACTATCTTGGAAGCCCAGACCATCTGTATTCCACGCTTTAAGAAAAGTGGAAGGAAATCCAAAAAACTGCCAGCATGGTTTAAAGGTGAGGTCAGAGAGGGTGTTGTTGCCAAAAAAGCATCTTTCAGGAAATGGAAAAAAGAGCCAAATGACGAAAAATGGAAAGAGCACAAGCACTGGCAAATTAGATGCAAGGCATTGATAAGGCAAGCAAAGAGAGAATTTGAGAAGCTTGCTGTGGAAACAAATACACATAATAAAGACTTTTTGAAGTACATTTACAGCAAAAAACCTGTGAAAGTCAGTTGGACCATTAGATGATAGAGGTGTAAAAGGGACACTAAGAAAGGACAAGGCCATAGCAGAGAGACTAAATTAATTTTTTGCTTCGGTCTTTACTGAGGAAGATGTAGGGATGTTACCCATGACTGAAGTGGTATTTAAAGGTGATACTGTGGAAGAATTGAAAGAAATATTGATACACCGGGAAGATGTATTACAACTATTTAATAAACTGAAGAGTAGCAAATCACCTGGACTGGATGGTTTACATCCAAGGGTGTTGAAAGAACTGAAATATGAGATTTCAGACCTGCTATTAGTAATCTGTAAACTATCATTAAAATCATCTGTAATACCTGAAGATTGGAGGATGGCCAATGTAACCCCAATTTTTAAAAAGGGTTCCATGGGTGATCCGGGAAACTACAGACTGGTGAACCTGACGTCAGTACCGGGAAAAATGGTGGAAACCATTATAAAGAACAAAATTACTGAACTTGTAGATAGTCATGGCTTAATGGGAGACAGGCAACGTGGCTTTAGACAAGGAAGATCTTGTCTTACTAATCTTATGTTTTTTTGAAAGTGTGAATAAACAGGTAGAAAAAGGTGAGTCGGTTGATATAGTGTATCTTGATTTTCAGAAAGCGTTTGACAAGGTCCCTCATCAGAGACTTTTGGCAAAACTAAAAAGTAATGGGATAGGAGGCAGTATACTATTGTGGATCAGGAACTGGTTAAAAGATAGAAAGCAGAGAGTAGGGCTAAATGGCCAATTTTCGCATTGGAGACAGTTGAATAGTGGAGTACCCCAAGGATATGCGCTGGGTCTGCTGCTTTTTGACATATTCATAAATGGCCTGGAAAAGGAAATAACAGGTGAGGTTATCAAATTTGTAGACACAAAACTATTTAAAATTGTTAAAAACCTTGAGGACTGTTGAAATTTGCAAGAGGATCTTGATAAATTGGAAGACTGGGCATCCAAATGGTAGAAGAAATTTAATGTGGACAAGTGCAAAGTTATGCACCTAGGAAAGAACAACCCAGACTATGGTTACACGATGCAAGGTTCTACATTAGGAACCACCACCCAGGAAAAAGATTTAGGCGTCATCGTGGATAAGATGTTAAAACCCTCCGCCCAGTGTGCAGCGGCAGCCAAGAGAGCAAATAGAATGCTAGGTATCATAAGGAAAGGGATGGAAAATAAAACAAAGGATATTGTAATGCCTCTTTATCGTTCAATGGTGTGAGCGCAGCTTGAATATTATGTGCAATTCTGGTTGCCATATCTTAAAAAAGGATATAGCTTTATTAGAAAAGGTACAGAGAAGAGCCACCAAAATGGTAAAGGGGATGGAAGGATACTCCTATGAAGAAAGGCTAAAAAGGTTAGGGCTCTTTAACCTGGAAAAGAGACGGCTGAGGGAGATATGATAGAGGTCTATAAATTAATGAATGGAGTGGAACAGGTAAACATAGATCAATTGTTTACGTTATCAGAATATAGAATATAGGGGATATGCAATGAAGCTACTGGGTAACCTATTTAAGACTAATAAAAGAAAATATTTTTTCACTCAATGTGTAATCAAACTCTGGAATTTGTTACCGGAGGATGTAGTAAAAGCTGTTAGTATAACTGGGTTTAAAAAAGGTTTGGACAAGTTCCTGGAGGAAAGGTCCATAAACCATTATTAAAAGGGACCCAGGATATCACTGCTTGACCCAATACAAGCATTGTGGATCCTATGTCTTTTGGGGAAACTGCTAGGTACTTATGACCTAGATTGGCCACTGTTGAAAACAGGATACTGGGCTTGATGGACCTGGCATATCTTATGATCTTATAAGAAGGGGCAATGTTTTTGATCAATTTAAATGTGGTTATGAATATTTTATAGTGTATGCGACTCTGGACTGGGAGCTAGTGCAGAATGTATAGTATAGGGTTGATGTGTTCTATTGGCTTGGCATTCATTGCTATCCTGGCTGCAATATGTTGCGCTGTTTGGAGCTGTCTTAGTGTTTGCTTAGGTAGACCTTGTTGGACAGAGTTGCAGAAATTGAAATGGGGTGTAATAATAGTATTGACGACAGATTTAAAGTCTGATGGGTGAAGTAGGGGGCAAAGTGGTTTTAACATTCTGAGTTTATAGAATATTTTGCTAGTTATTATTTTCATGTATGAAGTTATATTGAGTGTGCCGTCCAGAATGACTCCGAGGTATTTTACCCTGTTTTTGATAGAGATGTTTGCGTTTTAAATCCTTATAGAGGTAGGAGGGGTGAAAATTTGGTTTCTTATTATATAGAGTGCTTCAGTTTTATTGAAATTGAGCATGAGGTTGTGAAAAGATACCCATTCTGCTACCTTTGTGAAGCAATCTGTGATTTGTTGAATTGAGGGATTGGAGATGTCGAATGGGAGATATAAGATGATATTGTCTGCGTATATATGATAGTTTACTTGGAATTTCTTGAAGATTGAGCAGATGGACTGAAAATAAATGTTAAACAATAGGGCAGAGAGGGTAGAGCCTTGTGACAGGCCTTGTTCCTGGTTGTATGGGTCAGATAGTAATATAGTAACATAGTAGTAACGTAGTAAATGACGGCATATAAAGACCAGTGTGGTCCATCTAGTCTGCCCAGCAAGAGGGCAAGAGTAGGTGCACCTGCCGCTCAGTGCAGGCCACCTCTCCCCATGTCTTTGTTTTAAGGGTGAACCCACCGCTCCGTGTAGGACACCCCTGTATGTTGAGAAATTAGTTAGTTAAGTTTATTTTGATGTTATCCTGTTGCTGTAAAGGGATCCACTGTGTCTATCCCATGCCATTTTGAACTCTGTCACTGTATTTGCCCCCAACACTTCCATCGGGAAGGCATTCCAAGCATCCACCACCTTTTCAGTGAAAAACTATTTCCCGACATTGCCTTTCAATTTACCCCCTTGCAGCTTCATGTTATGCCCTCTAGTTTTACAGCTTCCCCGTCTTTGGAAGAGGTTTATTTGTTCATTATTTCTCTTTAAGTATTTAAAGGTCTGAATTATATGTCCCCTGTCTCTCCTCTCCTCCAGAGTGTACATATTTAGGTATTCAAGTCTCGTCTCATAAGGCTTCTGACGCAGGCGCCAAATCATTTTGGTCGCCTTCCTATGAACAGTTTCCAGTCTTTTTATATCCTTTGCAAGATATGGTCTCCAAAACTGAACACAATATTCCAAGTGAGGCCTCACCAGTGACTTATACAGTGGCATTAGTATCTCTTCCTTTCTGCTGGTAATTCCTCTTAGTATGCAACCCAACATCCTCCTGGCTTTTGCCACTGCCTTGTCGCACTGTTTTGCAACCTTGAGATCCGCAGAAATAATCACACCAAGATCCTTATCCTGGTCCATGCACACCAATCTCTTGCCCCCTATCACGTACATTTCCCCTGGATTTCTGCTTCCCAAGTGCATGACACTGCACTTCTTCGCATTAAATCTTAACTGCCAAGCATTAGACCATTCTTCCAGCTTTTGTAGATCTTTCCTCATGTTATCCACTCCCTCAGGGTAGTCCACTATGTTGCAAATTTTCGTGTCATCTGCAAAAAGACAGACTTTTCCATGCAGTCCTTCAGCAATATCACTCACAAATACATTGAACAGTGCCGGGCCCAGGACTGAACCCTGGGGCACCCCGCTAATCACCCTCCTTTCATCCGAGTGAGCTCCATTTACCATCATCTTCTGTCGTCTGTCAGTCAACCAATTTCTGATCCAGTTCACCACCTTGGGACCCATTCCCAAAGTACTGAGTTTATTGATAAGCCTCCTATGAGGAACAGTATCAAAGGCTTTGCTGAAATCCAGGTAGATGACATCCATTGCATTCCCCTGATCTAGTTCTCTTGTCACCCAGTCAAAGAACTCAGTCAGATTTGTTTGGCAAGATCGTCTTTTGATAATACCATGTTGCCTCGGATCATGTAACCTGTTGGTTTTGAGAAAGTCCACTATTTGCTCTTTCAGAAGATCCTCCATTACTTTTCCCGCCACTGAGGTAAGGCTCATGGGCCTGTAGTTTATCACTTCTCCCCTGTCACCACTTTTGTGAAGAGGTACCAGTCCTGAGGAACTACTCCTGGTTCCAAGGATCTGTTGAAAACATCCTTTAACGGCCCTGCAAGAACCTCTCTGAGCTCTTTCAGTATCCTGGAATGTATCCCATCTGGTCTCATGGCCTTGTTCACTTACACATCATCTTCAGTGAATGGTGTGGTATCTATTTCATTCCCATTTTTATTTTTGGGAGTCACAGATGGTCCTTTTCCAGGATTTTCTTTAGTAAAAACAGAGCAGAAGTATTTGTTTAGCAATTTTGCTTTTTCAATGTCACCTTCCACAAATCCGTTCCCAGCACTTTTGAGTCCTGCAATTCCATCTCTGATTTTCCTCCTCTCCCGAATATACCTGAAGAAAGTTTTGTCGCCACACTTCACATCTTTAGCCATCTTTTCCTCTGCCTTGGATTTTGCTTTCCTTATTTCTCTTTTTGTCTCTTTTAGTTTGCTCCTGTATTCCTTACTGTGTTTCTCTGTTTGCAAGCTTTTGAATTTTGTGAAAGCTGTGTTTTTTGCCTTTATTTGAGCAGCCACTTCTTTGGAGAACCAAATAGGTTTCTTTCTCGTCTTGGTTTTATTTACTTTCCTTACATATTTATCTGTTGCCCCTTTTATTACCACCTTTAGTTTAGCCCATTGCAATTCCACTTCCCTTATCCCCTCCCACCCTGCCAACTCCTCCTTCAGGTACTTGACCATTCTACTGAAGTCAGTGTTTTTGAAGTTTAGGACTTTCAGCTTGCTATGATTGGACAGCACCTTGACTTTTATCTCAAACCACACCGTGTGATGATCGCTGCTGTTCACAGGGGCACCCAGATGTGTGATGTCCCATTCTAACTTATTGAGTTCTACCCATAAGATATGAGTTGAACCATTGAAGTACAGTGTCCTTGATGCCTATTTGTTGTAACCTGGAAAGCAAATGAGGTGGTTTATACTGTCGAATGCTGCAGTGATGTCTAAAAATAGAAGGATGAACACTTTTTGAGGTTGTCCATACTACGAATGAGACGATCAAACAAGATAGTGAGGAGAGTCTCAACTCCGTGCTGTGGACAGAAGCCATATTGGTGTTCATCTAGGAGTGCAAAGGTGTCTATATGATCCTGAAGCTGAATTTGTACCATCTTCTCTATTAGTTTGGCCATGAAAGTCAGGCTGAATATGTGTCTATATGATGTGGGAATGTTTTTATCAATGATATTGTTTTTCAGAATGGGGCGTATTAGGGCATGTTTCAAGGGGATTGGAATATAACCATTTTGGAGGGAGAGGTTAACAATTGGGAGGATGAGGGGAGTAAGTTCTACTTTTGTTACTTTTATCCAGCTGACTGGACATGGGTCGAAGTAGGAAGTTGTGTTTATTTTAGAAATGATGTTTCCAAGTGCGTCCTTTGAGGTAGGGGAGAATGTTGACCAGTGGCGTTTGGAGATAAGAATGGTCTCTTATGAGTATTTATAGGTAAGACTTGGAGTATTAGTTTATCCTTGTAATAGGTAGCTAGAGTTTGGGGATCTTTGGTAGGTTCACATGTGGCTTTGTTTGAGGTGTTACTAATGAGAGATTTTATAATTTCAAAAAGCTCTCTTGGGCGGTTGAAGGATTTTGCTAGGATGGTGGAGTAGTAATCTTTCTTTATGGAGTTTAGGGTGCTTCTGTATTAATGTGTAGTGATCGACATTCTGTAGATTTTGTATAGCGCCACTTGCGCTCACTTTTGCGCAGATCACTTTTTAGTTGTTTAAGTTCAAGTCTGAACCATGCAGCATTTTGTTTCCTTATGTTTGCTGGTTGGTGTTAATCTAAGACTGCTGCATTGGAAATAGTGTTGTTCCAGGTCATTATGGGACTTATAGTGTCATTGGATTGTAGGTATTATAGATTACCTTAGGTAGAAACACTAGATCAGGTGTGTTTCCTTTGACATGGATTCTGGTGTCAATTATTTGGTGGAAATCCAAATAATCTATGGTGGATAGAAACGTAGATCTGTAATTGTGGGGTAATGATGCAAGGTTGAGATCTCCCAATAATATTAGGGGTGGTTGTCAGTAGAGGTGCATAATATCTCAGTTAGTATGTCCAAATTATGAGGATTTGGATTTGGGGGTTGGTATGCTAGGCAAAGGTAGATACATTTATTTTTTATAGTGAGTATATCTATGTCCTCTATATTGTTTGAGGTCTTTAGTGATGCTTTCAGTGGGAGTGAAAAATTTCAGATCCTGGGGCTTTCAGTTGGTTAATTAATACTGAGTCTGTGTCTGTGAGCCATGTCTCAGTTATGCAAACAAGATCGGGAATGTTCTCAGTTAGTAGGTCTTGAAAGAGTGGTATTTTATTCCTTAATGGCCTTGCGTTAATGAAATAGCAGTTTAGGTTTTTGTGCCTTAGTAAGGTTATGTTGGGGAATGGAGGGAGGTTTGTTGTTAATTTCTCCTTTTCAGGTTCAGCTGTTGGGCCCTAACTGGCCTTGAGACGGAGAGTGGGAGGGGTTCTGGCTTCCCGCTCTCTGTCTTGATGTCTATTGAAGTTTGGTTTAGTGTTGTGAGAATGTCTGAAGTAGGAATGTGTGGGGGAGTGCCTGATAGAGAAATATTGTGGTGGGAATGAATTGGTTGTGAGAGGGGTTGAAACCATAGTTGAGTAATGTGGTGCAGATTAAAATGTAGATAATACAGTTTATCCAGAATGTTTTTTTCTTGTCCATATTGACGGTGTAAGGAAAATTGCCCTGCATGGGTTTGCTAAACAATTGGCTTTATATATGTTTTGGGTGGGAGGTAGAGATGTACTTCATGCTACTATGCTTCTGGGAGGGGGGCTGAAAAAGTCTTGTTGGGTGGTAGCAGCACTAGGGGAGGGTGATTAGTTTAGTGGGAGGGTTAGAAAAAACAGTATATCAAGCTGTAAACGGTAGTTCCTGAGGGAAGGAATAGAAAGAATGGAAAGAACAGGAACTAATAGTTATTTTGAGCAATCAGTAGTATAAAGTAGTTGCGGTGCAAAAACAGTAGTGTTTGCATGAACAATATTGTGTACAGACACTATGCAATTTTATATGAGTGGAGCTGCAATATGGTCAGGAAAAGAATGTTGTAGACAAAATATAATAGCAGTAACATGTATGAACAATAGCAATTGTATGGTCGGAGAGACTGAACATTTGTGAAAACAATGGAGTGTTTCTAACATGAGAATAATGTCAAAAATTATATAAATGAAAGCTGAAATAGTCGAAGATGATGCGTTTGAAAACATGAGGTGGAGATCCTGGTAAGAGAGAATGTGCTAACAGTGCAACAGGTAAAATTCAAGAACATTCAATAAGAGACTAAACGTTAACATCAAAGGGGAGACCTTTTGTACTTACAAGATAGGCAGATAGATTGCATAGATCATGGTTCTAGCAGTCATTGTTAAGACTTTGAGCAGGGAGGTATTCTGATTTTGCTTGGAAGTTTCAGAGGATCCAGTCTGGACAGGAAATTCTGGTCTCCTTGATCGCTGTTTCAGATGGAGTGGGAGAGATAGCTTGACAGTGAAATGGTATTATTGTTGGAGTGTATGCAGTAGGAGCAGAGACAATATTTGAGTGAGTGTGTACAGATGAAGATTTGTAAATTATATGCTGTGGAGAACGATTTAGATTAAAGAGGGAGGCTTTGGATTGCTGCTCTGTTCTCGTCTAGCAATCCTCGTCTAAGGGCCTCACCCAAGGGCCCTTAGGTGCGGGCCTGCCAGGCATGGGCGCACCAAGGCATGCTTAGGTTTTAAAGTTCCAGAGTAGTGCTTCCTCTTCAGCCAACTGGCCTGGTTGTCGGGAGGGCAGGGAGGAGCTTACCGGCCCTGCTCTCCCACGATGATGTCGATCGGCTGGAGCTGCAGAAAGGCCGGTCTCAGGCATGTTTATGGTAATGGTAATAGGTTTTAAAGTTCTCAGATAGTGCATCCTCTTCGGTCGATTGGCCTGGTTGTCGGGGGACAGGGAGGAACTTACCAGCACCAGCAAGCCCCGATGACCAGGTCAATCTTGATGCTTTGTCCTGTTGGCGCTCTCCTTTTCAAGTTCAGCTGTTGGGCTCTGATTGGCCTTGAGACGGAGAGCAGGAGGTGTTCTGGCTTCTCGCTCTCTGTCTTGATGTTGATCAGGACTTGCCGGTGTATCAGTTGTCCAGTCAGTTTCTTCCCTTGTATATAGTCGGGCCTGAGAGCGCAGGAGGTTCTTGTTCCTCCATTTTGTTTTGTGTGGGCTGGGAAGCCCCTGAGATTCTCTTGGGGTACCATTATTTTTTATGCATACTGAAGAGTGTCCCTAGCTGTACTGAGTATTATACTACCAGTGATGTCACCACTCTTCTGGTAATTCTTTATCTCATCATCTGCTGGTTGGGGGGTGTTAACCCGATTGTCTGGACTGGTCTAGCAGAACTCCAGGAAAGGAAATTATCGGCAAGTAAAATTTCCCCTTTCCAAACATCCTGCTAGACCAGCCCAGACAAGTGGGTTCTGTACCCCTGACAGCAGATGTTGGAGACAGAGAAGAGTACTAGAAGCGTCAGACTCGGCCCTGGCACCTATGTGCCTCCTCTAGATGTCACCTACAGTATTTCTCTGTCTCCAGCAGATGATAGATGTCTCTTTTCTGGCTCCTGGTACATCATTTTGAAAGTGTTGGCCAGGACTTAATTTTCCCTTGGAGGAAGTCTCCAGGGTGCAGAAGAGGTGCGCCCTGTGAAGTTGCCCATACATTTTCCTGGATTTTTTGGTACAGCGCCTGATCACGAGGATCAGTGTTGCTCACTAGGTTCTCGGGGGACAGGCTTCTGGTCAGAAGGACCAGTGCAGCTTGTATTGAGGGGGCGTAGCCTTCAGTGCTTCTGTTAGGCTTGGTAATCAGCCTTAAAAATAAAAGTATAAAAGTGAGTAAACAGAACAAAGCCAACTGTCTTCAGCCTTTACTCTTCAGCAGCCATACTTCTTGGGATTGCGTCTCCGACCAGAAAAATGGAGAGTAGTCCTCTTCAGAGGAACCAGATGATGATCTGCAAGATTCTCAAGATGTCTGACTGTTCTACAGAGAGGATTTGATGGCACCCATTTCACAAATCAGAAAGGCTCTTCAGATCTCTGATGTTCCTGAGTATATGTCTGCGCAGACCAAGTCTCAGGCGGACCCCATTCTGGTGCACATAAAGAAGCTGTCTAAAGCCTTCCCCTTCCTGCAGGAACTCCAACAGATGGTGTTCCTTAAGTGGGACTCCCTGGATGTCTCTCTCTCTGCATGGCAAGACATCTAGGGTGTCTCTATGCCTGGCTTCCAGGGCTTTGATTCCTGGTGATGGATGCTCTGGTCATAGTTGTGACCAAATACAACATTTATTTATCTAGGCTTATATACCAGTCAAAGCAGTGTACAATCAGGAGCTGTATATATATATTTCCCTTGTCCCTGAAGGGCTCATAATCTGTTTCTTATACCTGAGGCAACAGAGAATTAAGTGGCTTGGCCAAGGCCCCCAAGGAGCACCTGTGAGACTAGAAGCCCCAGTCTTTGTGGCCCAAGGTTACTGTCCTTTAGTGGGATTTGAATCCCTGACCTTCCGGCCTGAAGTACCTTGCCCCAACCACTAGGCCACTCCTCCACTCCACTCCACTTCCAATTTATCAAGATCCTCGTGCAAATTTCCACAATCCTCATGGGTTTTAACAACTTTAAATAGTTTTGTGTCATCTACAAATTTGATAACCTCACTCATTATTCCCATTTCCAGGTCATTTATGAATATGTAAAAAAGCAGTGGACCCAGCACAGATCCCTGTTGTACACCACTATTCACCTTTCTCCATTGGGAAAATTGTCCATTTAGCCCTTCCCTCTGCTTTCTATCTTTTAACCAGTTCCTGATCCACAATAGTACACTGCCTCCTATCCCATGACTTTTTAGTTTTGCCAAAAGTCTCTGATGAAGGACTTTGTCAAGGCTTTCTGAAAGTCCAAATACACTATATCAACTGACTCACCTTAGTCTACCTGTTTATTCACACCTTCAAAAAAACATAGCAGATTAGTAAGACAAGATCTTCCTTGTCTAAAGCCAGCCGGAAATGAGATCTGATGGTCTCTGTGTCCAATACCGATGTCCCTGTCTTCTTCAGTCACAGGAGGGAGACCAACTCTCAGGGGTTGGATGCCCTAGTTCAATCATGGCCGACAGTTGGGCTGCTTTACCTATTCTTGCCTTGGGTGATGATCGGATGAGTCCTTTGCCGCATAGAGGCTCCCCCGGGGTGGTGATTCTCGTGACGCCTTACTGGCTGCAACATCCTTGGTATGCCAATCTAGTCCACCTGCTGATTTGCATGCTCCATGACCCACAGGTCATGCCATGGACTTCTTCATTAGGGACCCGTCTGGATGGACAATCCGGCTCCCTATTCGCAACACAGCCTGGCTCTTGAAAGGTGCTGCTTAATATGTAAGAGTTACTTGAAGTATGTCATTGAAACACTCCTCTAGGCCTGCCGTTCTTCTACCTTGCTGGCCTACACCTACAACTGGCGCGTTTTAGAGACCTGGTTCTCCCGCAAACAACTCTCTTCCTGACGAGTTCAGATTCCTGATATTCTCATCTTCTTGCAAGATGGGTACAATAAGGGTCTCATCCTGAATTCCTTGAAGGAGCAGGTGGCGGCCCTTATCTGTTTCCAGGGGCCGATTGCCGGCCATTCCATAGCATTGTATGCTGATATCAGCCGCTTACTCTGGGGCGTCTGGGCCTTGTGCCCACCGCTGCAGCCCACAGTCCAACCATGGGATCATTCCCTCGTATTGTGCAGCCTCAGGAAGCCTCCCTTTGAGGCATTCAAAGACACTACTCTTCATGACTTATCTTTCAAGACCACCTTTTTAGTAGCAATTACTTCCGCACGGAGTGTTTCAAAGCTACAAGCCCTTTCTTGCCACAAGCCCACAAGTACCTTGCGGCCTCCAAGGCAACCACAGCACAATGAATCAAAAAGGCCACATAATCTGCCTATATTTTGCATGGTAAACCTGTGTCCCTTGGCCTTCGAGCCCACTCCACCAGGGCCCAGGCCATTTTGTGGGTGGAGCAGTTGTGGGTGGACCCACTGGATATCTGTTGAGCAGCAACCTGATCATCTGTCTCCACCTTTGTGCACCATTACTGCCTTAATCTCCAAGCACAAGATTTGGTGGGCTTCGGGGGCAGTGTTCTGGCAGAGGCTGTCTCATCCTGTCCTAAGGTGGGGTAGTTATGGTACTGCCCACTTGTCTGGACTGGCCTAGCAGGATATTTGGAAGGAGAAATTTTGCTTACCATTAATTTCCTTTCTTGACGTCCTACTAGACCAGTCCACGTCCCGCCCTCACTGACTGCATTTTCCTGGACAGCCATCTCAGCAGCTTGTCAGTGGCTGCCCTACTCTCTGTACATACCTGTACATAGTTGTTCCCTTGTGCCTTGGGCTACATGGCTAGACACTGGTTGCGTCTCTGTTTTAGATGGGCGCTTGTTGCATCTCTCTTCCTTTGTCTCAGCTTAATGTCTGAGCCTGTTTGATCTCTGCTTTGTCGTAGGTATATTGAAGGCGACCCCTAGGGGATACATATAGGTGCCAGGACTGGGTCTGAAGCTTCTGGTACTTTTCTCTGTCTCCATCAGCTGCTGGCAGGGGGATAGAATCCACTTATCTGGACTGGTCTAGCAGGACTCCAGGAAAGGAAATTAACAGTGTCACAAGGTGGACCTATCGGAGCCTGAGAAAATGGAAATCAGCAGCAGTGATCAGGGGAGAGATGACAATATAAACAAAAAACTGTCAGATGGTTGCTACAGACAACCTAGGCACACGTGGGTAAGGGCTGAGAAGACACACCCAGATAACAAGCAAAGGGAGTTTGCTTGGCCTGATAGGAATCAGCTGGGTAGAGGTGGAGCCCAGAAACACAGAGATATAATACGCTCCCAAATAGTTAGAGAGGGAGAGGAGGTGAACCAGCAAGTCTCACAGCAGGGGAGACAACGGTCAGCGCAGCAGAAGCTGGGAAAAGTATGGAAGTGGAATGAAAGAGAGTCTGAATTACTGGGACAGCATGCAAGCCCACACGAAGGTCTGAGTGAGTCTCAAACCCAGAGTGAAACATTTGGAAGGCAAAAGCCAGATTTTGAATGCATGTGTGAAGAGCACGAGAGACGTGAGAGAGTTGCAGTACAAGGTAACAAAGCCAGAAGTGTTGATAGTGGCTGTTTTCTACCCGAGTGGGTAAAACCTTGCAGCAATAGAAAAAGCCACCCAGAAATAAGCTTTGGAAATAATCCCTTCCCTTGTGCTAGAAAACCCAGGAGAAAAGAAGCTCACTTACTTGGAAAAGCTAGAGATTCTAGTATCCACTTTAAACTCCCAGAGTTTGAGCAACCTCCGTATAGAGCAGTGCAATCCAGGGCAGCTGTGAGGAAAAGGCTAGACCCGAGCACGCTCAGAGTCTACCGTAATCACTCTAACAGCAGAGCCAGGAAGTTCCTGAATGTCCTTATGCTTACCAGCAGGGGCTGAGTTCTCATAAGCCTCATGCAAAAGTATATGGTAGTTCCCAGGGAGGCTTTGAGAGAGAAGGACAGCATAACTTCCTGCTTGACGAGGAAAACCTACATTATCCTTTTGAAACAGCTGACCTTGAAAACGTGAGTGTTAATGAACCAGAATCTATGGAATATGAGAATGCAGAGTTAGCAACAGTTCCTGAGCCCATGGAATGCTCAGTCTCGGTAATTGACCCAGAGTTTTCCTTAAGGTGAAAAAGGGTTGAAGATAACCTGAGTAAGAGTCACAAGTTGTGGACTGGAAAACATGTCTCACAGAAAACCATGTGAATGAGCTGTGCTGTATCAGCAAAAAAGGAAAGCCTGTGAAAAACATTGAGAATGTTTAATTCTTTTCTTTTTGCATTTAAGCTGAAGTAAGCTATTTTTGTTTAACCTTTTGATTTCTGTTATATGCCCGAAGTGGTTGTTTGCTTTGTTTTGCCAAGGAGAAAATACCTCGCGGACGGGGAATAAAACCCTGAGTTTGGAACACAAGTGTCTTTTGTGGTTTATAGAGAAGGTACAACTACCACCCTCAGGCAGTACCAAGGCCTCACCGGTAGGGCACCTGGGGGTGCGACAACAGTAAGAGAAATGTCTCCTTAACTTTGAATGGCCTGCTATAGCTGCCCTCTAGAGATTGCTGCCCTAAGTGACCACCTAGTTTGCCTAGTGGCTGGGCCGTCCCTGGTTCTGGGTTCGGGCAGTGAAAACTTGGCAGCCAACAGCACTGGAGGGCTCAACCTAAAGGGAAGGTGGCTGTTGCAGGCAGAAGACACCATCTTAACTACCCCTGGACCCATCCTTTTTAATGTACATTTACCAAGTTTAAGTTACAATGTAAACCGCTTTGATTGAAATGATAAAGCGGTATAAAAATAACCCAAACAAATAAATAAATAAAAATCCTGTGAACAACTTGACTGTGGATCATGCCCATTCACTGTTCTTGGATGAGAACTATCACATAGTCATTGGTACGCCTGAAAATTCTCAAAACAGCCATCTCAGCCATGTTTTGAGAAGAATCTGCACATAAACGTTTATTGATTGTTCTCTCGGTAGCCCACATACTGTACAAACCTTAGGAAAATCAAAGACATGTCACTGCTAAGTCACAACCTTCTGCAATCTGACCTAATGAAATCTGCAGATGCTATGGACCTCCACTTATCAATCTTTCAGGAAGAAAGGATGTTCATTCATTGATACGTATTCAGTTCATGAATACACCTTTAAATATTTAATGCATGCTAGTTTAATGCAGACTAACCTAAAAATTAATTTGCATTAAGTCAATTAGTGCACATTAAAATGCTATTGCTCATGTTTAAAAATTTCTATTAAAATGAATGTGTGAAAGTAACTAAAACCACCAAAAAATGAAATCAGAGGGGGAATATTCAACATGATTAGTGCAGTTAGCAAACCTACTAAGCACATTAATTTCAGTCACTGGGCTATTCAACGGCACTAACATCGTTATTGCCTCTGAATATCCATGGATGCTACCGCTGCACACCCCAATGCTAATTGACTAGCATCAGGGAATTCCAGGGGTAGAGCGGGGACAGCATTGAGCAGTAACGAGGTAGTGATGATATTCAGTCACTGCCTGGTTACCCTAACCAACTGAAGTTAGGACAGCTGAATGGCTGTCCCAACTTTAGCTGATTTTGCAATCCAGCCAGCAACTGAATATCACCGGATTGCAAGATCACAATCTGGGCTACCTTAATATTCAATACTGGGGCCCGGATCTGGCCCTGACACAGTCAGAAGCTTTAGCTGTGATGTAGATCTGTGGCTGAATAAGAGAGGTTCAGATGGTGCAGTACTAACCATATGGACCAGGTGCTGTGTGACCCATCTGCCATTCATAGTGACCTCTGCAACTGGTAGGTAATGGTCTCTGTTGCCATATTTGCCATGAAGGACATGAGGGCCTGTAAAATCATTATGTCATGTGAAGGAACAGAGCCGCTGGTTGTTTTGGAGGGAATGAATACAGCATGTCTGAATGTGCAATGCATCATGTGGGATGTGGGAAGAACCAATAGCAGAACACAGAACAGCACCAAAGGCAGAATGGATGGATGGAACCATGTGGCATGTCAGCTAGGATGGCTGGAGATGTGTGCATGGTACCCCATGGAGGTCTAGGATGGTCCGCAATTGACCATATGCTGCTTAAAGGCAGTCTATGTTCAGTGTGTGTGTAGTTCTGCCCACATTGCCATGTGTAGCAGGTCACAGGGGATAGCACATCCTGTACATGTGCTGTGACACTGTCCATCAGTGTACACTACAACCGCAGACACATGTGAGTGTGTGGCTAGTATAGCCTGTGAAACCACGATTGCACATAGGATGCAGCCTGTACAAGTGTGGCGTAAGCAGCTGCAGCACTGTGTGGTACGCATCACATGATGCATGTGCATTGCCGTAGCTGGGCCTGAGGTGCAATTTAGTAGGGGCTCCAAATGTGTCATCCCCAATAACTGGCAGTGCTGTGCCTGACTATGTTGAGGTGTAGTCAGGGGTCAGAGATCTGTCTATTTAAGGTATAGAAAACAGATTTGCTTCCATGGTATATTCATTGGCCAATGAATACCCATGTAGGGTCATGGCTGTGAAATGTTGACTGACTGCATCAGTGGATGCAGTATGCTGCTGTTTCAACCAAATGCATGTTCTGTATATGTGAGCATGTCCTGCTGAGGGCTTGACCCTATTTGCATGACCCAAGGACATTGCAGGGGAGGAGACCAGTCCATGTCTCAACCACAGTGTACTTGATTGCAGATTTAGCCTAATGGATGGGTCATGTGCAATATTAACAAGTGGCTGGGGTTTGAATCACACCCAAATGTATTTTGATTGTGAACCATACATCCTCTGTTTTTGTCAATAAGCATGGTTAGTATGCACTGAGAGTTATCTGTGGAACAGGCTGGGCACTGAATTGACTCTGATGCTGATGTGTACATGTTTGTTTGTGCAACATTGACATAGTGTGCCCAGGCACATCTAACATGATATGTACATGGCCTCTGCTATAGACCATGGCCAGAGTGTGCCCATTTGAACACAGCAGACGTAGAACAAAAGACATGTACCGGATTGGTATCACAGCAATGCATGGAGAAGGTGCAGGTCTGCCCCTATCCCATGTCTGATGAACATGCAGCCATATTATGCCTGTGGGTCAGCCACCTGCAAGTTTTGTCATATGGCTTACATTGACACCTATAACCAATAGAAAGGACATCTGGGCAGGCACAACACAGATGCATACCCTATGGACCCACAAAACACACAGAACGCCCACCGCCGTGTCATCTGATGGAGAGGATAAAACATTGGAATGGCCCTGTGGAAAATGGGTGTTAGAGGCAATCTCACAGGGCAAACACCAAAGACTGATGTAATAATGACATACGTACTGTCAGACGGCTGCCTAGGGTGAGAACTTACACAATCTTGACGATGCATATATTCATATGATTCTTGCAAGGTATTGTGGGTATTGTAGTTCATTCACTCCCAAACACAGCTGATGACAATAATTTGAGTTGTGAAACCAAGTGGTAAGATCAATAAAATACTTCTTTTATGGATGGGGTTTAATTCACCCAGCACATGTATGCTTGATAGCACTATAAATGAGGTTACTTGCTTGCAGTGTTTAAAATGGATAACAAAAAGTCACAAAGTAAACCAGAAAACAACCTTCAGCTTGTCAGGCAATTAGCTAATGTTTTCTTAGCAAGTAATTACCAAATACAAAGGCACAAAGTAAAGAATAAACTTTGCTGGTTAGGTTAACTTCTGCTTATTTTCCACGCCGATCTCAGCAGTGATTCTCCCTTGCTCACACACAATCAGGTGCAGCCCTAATTACTATCAATGGACCAGCTGAAAGCCTTTAGCTGGCTGGCTGCTACTGTGTGAGCCCAAATCCTGCTTTAAGAGCTGTTTGCAGTGGAAATAAAGAACAAAGTTAGGTTTCTTTGTGATGGCTGATGTGTTTGCTCATAGAAAACTAGCAATAGCATTTAGATAAAGAACAGTCCATGTAAATAGTTTCATCTGCTGTATTTCCCCCTGCATCAACAATCATAGGGTCAATATCATACATTGGCACAGATGAGTCTTTCATTAAGGCACTATCATGAGAATGCTTATTCCCTTGCTGCCATTCTCTATTATAGATAGGGTCTGGATCAGTGTTCATACCTGAGCCTCTCCTGCTATCATTATTCCTCTCTGTATAGCCTGGCCAATATGTAATCCAATTCTGATGTCCAGCCTTCCAATCTTGATCCCTGGACGCTGGATCTTCTCTCACATACCTTCTGGCCTTGGTCTGAAAGTCCCTTCCACATGCAGTCTTCTCTCTTCCAGGTAGCCACTGGTGATTCCTATCTCTGCCACTCCATTCCTCTGGCTGAATCCAGTCCAATGGACTCTGCTGGCTTTTGGAATACCTCCCAGTATGAGTACTGCCTTGGAATCTCCCAGACCTTCCAATGGCCTTTCTTCTCTTCCTTCCAGAGAGTTTCCTTCTCTCTCTATCTGCTTGGCTTGGCTTCTGTTTCTCCAGGTGATACTGGTGCTTGTAGCCGTTGCTGAAGCTCTCCCTCAAGCTGTTATCTGAAGAATAAGCTCTATTCTTATCCTGTTCTAATGTGTGCTGCTCCCTAACACAGCGCAGCTGTGTTGAATCAGGCCCTGCCCTTTGAGATGAGTGCTTAGGGATTACCTCATAGCTCTCTTGATTGCACACACATTCTCTCACTTCAGCCCCTCTCATGGCTGCTGGAAACCTGGTGCATTCTGGGACTGGTAGTCTTTTATGTGAAAACTCTGTTTTCTCACTTCTACCAGAACTGACAGGTTGCTTGTTCAGAGTCACATCATCTTTTCTATAGCTCCTACCTGAGCTATGATAAGCTTCCTTATCACAGTACACAGAAAAAAACAAACATATTTATATAGATATACACAGGCCTTTCATAAAAGGCAAAGGTGTGTAATGTGATGTGGTCAGGATCATGAGGCAAATCACTGTGAACTGAACCCTTGATCTGTACTAGGTAGTTTCCCCTAACCACTGGGCCAACTCTCCATGCTGTATGTATCTGTACAGAGCTACATATATACATATATATATATATATGCACATGTCCACACATATATAGTGTGACAAGGAAGCCTCTTTTGAACCTGTGAGTATAGAAAAGGCCAATGACTTTAACTTAGAGAAAGGAGAAATCCCTGCAGGGCATGGATTTCAGGCCCCTCATAGAGAAAGAAACCTGAGGGAGAGAAAGTTCAGGCAGCCACACCCTAACTCCTATGACGTAACTGCAGGCTTGAGAGGTGATTACAGTCACCTGGGAGGAGTGGAGGAAGGGCTGGAGCCCTGGAGAGGGAAATATAAACCCCTGCTAAAGCAGAGGAAAGGGGAAGCTCAGAGGAAAGGAGAAGTTAGAGGTCTCAGGAGGTTCAGAAGACTCAGAGGATTCAGGGGAATCAGGAGTGGGACCAGGAGCACCTGCAGATCTCCAGGAGAGAACCCAGAGAGGAATACAGAGAGCTGTTCCAGAGAGGCTGGAAGGAAACAAGGAACTGTAGTAAGCACAACCAGGGAGAACTGCCCAGTGCTTCAGGTACTGACTGTCTGTATCGAGGAGAGTTAAGCTCAGGAGAGACATTAGAACCCCCAGGGAGGCTGTATTCTGAGCACTGTGTCCAGAGCTCAGAACAGGACACTGCCCTAACAACACCAGAGGATATGCAGATTGAATTGGCAGGGGAGGAATTGCAAGATCTAGATATCCCCATGGACTGTACCCTGTGTCAAGCTACAAGTATGGAATCATTATGCTAAAGGCTAGCATTGAATGAGAAAGTCTCCTAGAAGCAGGTAACTGGAATTGAGCCATGAATTGGGTTTGAAGAAAACTCCACGTGTTTGCATTTCTCAGGCAAAGTGCTGAGTCACATTGAAGAGAAAGCTTGTGAATGTTTGTTACTTGTTTTCTTATTTTGAGTTTAAAAACCTACCCTGAAAGGAAAGAGGGAAAGAAGAGGTTGTTCCAGAGGAACTAAGTTGTTCTTTTGCTGTTAAGTGCTTCACAAACCACAAGGTTAAAAAGAAGTATTTTTACCTTGCTGAGCAGAGCTGTTTCTCTAAGACTGAGCAACATTGTTAACCAGCTGCACGTGTTTAAAAGACTGTAAAGCAGTTATACTGATCTAAAATGTTCTGTTGCAAACAATCCTGAATGGACAAAATTCCTGTGTACAGTTTACTTGAACCTTGACTTTAAAATAAATTCTGTCATTTGCCTTAACATCGGACCATGACTACACTTCTTCTTAAGAGCCAAACTACATGTCCCAGAATCCACCTGAGGAAAAGCTAGTTTATTTGAGCTCACCAAGAGAAGTTCTCCGTTACCTCGCCCCTCTAAGCCAGAGGCCAGGGGCAAGGGCGTGACAATAGATATAGATATATGTATAGATAGGGTTATGATTTTTTTGTAACCCGATGTTCCTGTGTCATAATTCAATGAACAATTATTCAAAAGTAATGAAAAAGGTATCAGCTTGATTTAGTTTTTGAAAAAGGACACCCCCAAAACAAAAATTTGATTTTAAGATATATGCGTGTAATGCCGTATATAACTGAATATTTTAAAAAAATAATTTTTAGAAGTATTCTAATATAATTTGATAGTGCTTGTGCAGTTTTGGTTTTGCTATACTTTTTTGTTTGGTTGTGGACTGTTCTGATTTTTCAGACTCTTCATATTCACCCTCAGTTTCTGATTCAGCAGTTGGGATTGTTGTTGTTGCTATTGTTGACGAAGGCTCCAAGGTCATTTTCCTTCTTTTGGATGGATGAATAGTTTTGAAACTCAAAGCCTTCCCAGTTGCATATCCAACCTGGCCCTTTCGATCTGAAGGTGATATAACCTTTGGTCCTTGCTGCATAACCATTCACCATTTTCTTTTGTGATGTCAAAAACTTCATTCAAAGGATCATATTTTCTTCATTTTACACATTCATCGTAGGTTTGCAGGATTTGGTTCAGTTTAGCTTGTACGACTTGAATAGATAAAGCTGGAAAATTAAATTTCTTTTGCCATAAATGTGTTACTTCTTTCGCGATTTCCTTTACACGTTCTTTCCTTCCTTTTATTGATGCTCCAAGGAACAGATCGCGACCAACACTTTGGATTTTAAGTGGTATTCTGCTTTTGTTTTCCAGTGATTCTTCTTCCAGTGGAAGAGTTCTTCTATTTCTATGTTTCTTTAAATTGCACGAAATTCTTCGTCCAAATCTTCTTGTTTTTTTCAGTCGTAGAAGCACTTTTCTTATGAGACATTGTGAATAAAAAATAATCTCAGAGATCTAAAAATGATACAGAAAATCAACTAGCTTGATCAATCATAAAGCTTATAGAAAGTTCCAGAAATTTTAAGAAAGTTCTAATGGGCTCCAGATAGTTCTATTACCTGTATATACTACTTATATACGATTTTAGAAATTTTGTGTGCGGAGTGACATTTTTTGAAAACAAAACAGAATTAAACTTTTTATCATCACTTTTTAGCAAATGTTCATCGATTCATGACGCAGGAATTCAATAATTTTGCAAAAGGTCAAAAAGTCATAACCCTAGTAGACATATATATGCATGTATAGATATGCACTATCCTTCATAAGCCATACATTTATATATAATGCACACATGCATTATATAATGCACGCATGGATAGTGATATATATACTAGGTAGATACCCTAACCACTGGGCTACCCCCTCCATGTCATATGTCTGTATAGTGTGATGAAGCAGACGCCAGTAAACCCATGGAGGTAGAAGAAAACACTGATCTCTTTAAAGGAAAGGATATACATAAAGTGCAGTTAGTGAGAAGTGCAGCTAGAGGGAGCATGCATGGAGATTCTGAAGGTAGGCTGACACGCCCAGGTTGGGATGATGCAAGAACTAATTCAAAGCATAATCAGATACACCTGGTCAGAGGGACAGAATCCTTACCTAAGAAACAGCTTTATAAGCAAAGCATAGACAAGCCAGAGAGGAGAGGAGCGGCATGAGCCGCAGAAGCTGCTGATAGAGAAGAAAGAGAATGGAGACGGCTCTAAAGAGAGGAGAAAAGGCAGTTGGACTTGTAGCACTTACAGGAAAGGAACAAGTTCCAGGAGAGCCAGTTTCAGGCTGGGAAGCTCCAGAAGGAAGTCTTCAGGAAGGACAGAAGGAGAACCGGGAGAGTGCCTGGTAGGGAGAATACCAGAGACACAGACCCAAGAGTTCAGAGGTACCTTCATGCTTCTTCCCCTGTATGTGAGCCACAAGGAGTTCAGAGGTGGGTGAATCAGAGTCAGCCCAGGAGTCTAAGAGACACAGATCTGAACCAGGAACTGAGGCCAGGTCACAGAGGAGCCTGGAAGCCAGGGAGCCCTAAGAGCAGCCAAGGCAGCTGGAGAAAGGTTTGGGAACCTATAGAAAGAATGCTTACCAAAAGTCCTGTTGCATATTTGCCTGACCTGGTACAGCCAGGCTGGAGAGCCTTAGAAAGAAGTTCTGAAGTAAAACCAGGAATTTATGGGGAAAGCTCAGGGGCAACAGATATCTCAGCAGAACAAGAGGCTATGCAGATAGACCCTGCTGAACCTGACCCTTTGCTAACTGAATGCCCTATGGACTGTACGTTTTCTTGTACTGGGAGTTTAGAATCCTTGAGAGAAACATAGCATGCAAGATATACTTTTGAAACACAGTTTTGTTTGACAAGCTGAAAGAAGAAGCATTGCTTTTGTTTGTATAACCTGTTTTGTTTGAACCCTGCATAACCAACAAAGACTGTGAAGCATATCTAAGTTTTTGTCCTATGTAAATACCTTAAGTGAAAATCCTGAACAAGGTGAAAATCCTGTTGTCTTATTTTTAAACCTTTTGTGCATTAAGGGAATAAAACCCTATACTTTACCATTCACATGGCTTACACAACTATTCATTATGAAGAAAGGGACTACTAGTACCAGAATACTTCTGGGCTAACAAAAGTTTCTACCTTCAATACAACAATAATGTCCACCCTGACCTATAAGCACGTTGCTAAAGGGATGGGGTTGTGACAATAGATATACATGCATATATGTATATCTATACAGACACATATGACATGGAGGGGATAGCCCAGTGGTTAGGGTATCTACAAAGTATGCAACACATCAAGTGCTCAATCCCCACTAACACCCGCCCCTGTTACCCAGCAAATATTACATTGCCTTCCATTGCCTTGTAGGAAAAGTCTGGGCTATCTGTAACTGTTGGGACATAAGAGCATAAGATATGCCATACTGGGTCAGACCAAGGTCCATCAAGCCCAGTATCCTGTTTCCAACAGTGGCCAATTTAGGTCATACGTACCTAACAGTTTCCCCAAAAGACACAGGTTCAACAATGCTTGTATAGGGTCAAGCAGTGATATCCTGGGTCCCTTCTTAATAATGGTTTATATTTTCCCGGATGTTTCTAGGCAAATGCAGCTTCGACGAAGGGCTTTTCTGTTGTTAAAGCCTCGCGTGGTGGCACTTGGTGCAACATTTTTTCTTAAATTTCCTTGTAAATGTGTAGTTGTACTTGATGGCACTAAGTATGTTTTTTCTGAAACCTCTTCCCTAGAGTCATTTATTGCAAACCAGGAGTCTTCTGCTTAATGTTGGATTAATCTGTATTTCAGTAAGCAATGTAATTAGAGTTTTGTATATTTTTGGGCATGTAATTTCCTCTTTTCCTTTTAGGCTTGATGCCTGTATCGTATTATTTTGTATTTTGCTTATTGACAGTGCTTGCTCCCCTAGATGTGGACTAAGTTATTTTCTTTTGTAACGTTTATGAAGTTGAAATTTGTATTTTTAATGTTTCAATAAAAAAGATTTAAGTAGAAAAAAAATAAAAAAATAAAAAAATAATGGTTTATAGACCTTTCCTCCAGGAACTTGTCCAAACCTTTTTTAAACCCAGCTACACTAACAGCTTTTACTACATCCTCCGGTAACAAATTCCAGAGTTTGATTACACATTGAGTGAAAAAATATTTTCTCTTATTAGTCTTAAATAGTTTACCCTGTAGCTTCATTGCATGTCCCCTAGTCTTCCTATATTCTGATAACTTAAACAATTGATCTACGTTTACCCGTTCTACTCCATTCATTAATTTATAGACTTCTATCATATCTCCCCTCTGCCATCTCTTTTCCAGGTTAAAGAGCACTAACCTTTTTAGTCTTTCTTCATAGGGGTATCCTTCCATCCCCTTTACCATTTTGGTTGCTCTTCTCTGAACCTTTTCTAATAACGCTATATCTTTTTTAAGATACAAAGACCAGAATTGCACACAATATTCAAGGTGCGGTCGCACCATGGAACGATACAGAGGCATTATAATACCCTTTGTTTTATTTTTCATTCCTTTCCTTATGATACCTAGCATTCTATTTGCTCTCTTAGCCGCCACTGCACACTGAGCAGAGGGTTTTAACATGTTATCCACAATGACGCCTAAATCTTTTTCCTGGGTGGTGGTTCCTAATGTGGAATCTTGCATCGTGTAACCATAGTTTGGGTTGCTCTTCCCTAGTTGCAAAACTTTGCACTTGTCCACATTAAATTTCATCTGCCATTTCGATGCGCAGTCTTCCAATTTATCAAAATCCTCTTGCAAATTTTCACAATCCTCATAGGTTTTAACAACTTTAAATAGTTTTGGGTCATCTGCAAATTTGATAACCCCACTCGTTATTCCCTTTTCCAGGTCATTTATGAATATGTCAAAAAACAGCGGACCCAGCACAGATCCCTGGGGTACACCACTATTCACCTTTCTCCATTGGGAAAATTGGCCATTTATCCCTACCCTCTGCTTTATATATTTTAACCAGTTCCTGATCCACAATAGTATACTGCCTCCTATCCCATGACTCTTTAGTTTTTGCCAAACGTCTCTGATGAGGGACTTTGTCAAAGGCTTTCCGAAAGTCCAAATACACTATATCAACCGACTCACCTTTGTCTACCTGTTTATTCACACCTTCAAAAAAACATAACAGATTAGTAAGACGAGATCTTCCTTGTCTAAAGCTATTTTGGCTGTCTCCCATTAGGCCATGACTATCTACATGCTGAGTAATTTTGTTCTTTATGATGGTTTCTACCATTTTTCCCAATTCTTTTTACTGTGCCCAGAGAAACACATAGTTCTCTGGATTGCCAGGAGACACCACTAAAAAACACAGTACAACATGGAAAATGGGTATGTGAACATCACACAGGTGCAGGAGTCGACGTGTTGGGACAGGGCTGAGGTGTGAGAGCAATGGTATGGGGCAACTATGCCACATAACCTCTCACATGGGCCACATCATGTACCATGTGACACCCTCACAGTGATCTGTAGCAACATAGCAAGCAGTACAAAGGTAGGACCTAAGGCAAGTGCACAAATATTGCAACATGTGCGTCTCCATAACATGCGTGTGTGATGCCATGAGGCTTGTGCCCAGCATTGACTGCTGTCTTGCTGTAAGGGGGGAGGTAATGTGCAACCTCAAAGAGCCCATCTAGCTGCAGCCTGCAACCAGAATACTGTGACATAACACATACCCATCAGCTGTCTGCTGTTGTGTCACCAGTGGTATGTTTGGAACAGCACAGATGGCATGTATCCTGTTCCCCCAGGTGGAGTATGTGCAGAAAAAGGGCCGGGAGATGTACCATAAACAGCCTGACTTTCTCCAGCGGCTGCAGGAGGAGATGAGGGCATCTGCAGATGGTGAATAATGTAGCGTGTGTGTAACACAACATCAAGTGTGATGTAATGGCCATGGCCAAATGACCCTATTGGACTGCTCAACAGGCATATGTCCATGCACCGTGCACCAAACAGGATATTCGCTGCACATTTACCCATGTATGTGCTAGCATGCCTGGCATGGGGGAAAGGGGAACTGTCCAGATCACATGGGATATACATAAACATGCAGAGGTTAACATGTTGCCTCAGATACATCGTATGGACCTATCGGTCATCCTCCTAGTCCAAACATATACAGTCAAACCTCGGGTTTCATGATTAATCCGTTCGAAAAAGTCTGACTAAAACCGAAACGTATGAAAACTGAAGCAATATTTCCCATAAGAAATAATGTAAATCCAATTAATCCGTTCCAGACACCCAAAAATATTCACAAAAAATACATTTTATAGAGAATAACTATATTTTTACATACAGAAAACAATGAGAAATAAATATAAATGACTAATGAAATGGATAAATGAACATTTAACATCACTGAAAGCAAGCTAAGTACAGTACTGTACAGTACAGTATGTTAACATCTGGCCTTAGCCACCCCTGACAAGCTGCTGTGCCCAGCTCTCTTCGGAATCACATTGAATTCAGTCCATTAAAATACCTTTACATTATCTGCTCAATGCTTCAGAATGGCAGAAAATCTTAATGATATAGCTTCAGACGTACCCTGCAAGAGAAAGAACTGCCTCCCACATTCATGCAACATCTCCTGCTTACGTTGACAGCTTTTCTTCCCTGCTACCGGGACAAAATCTCAGTCAAAAGACGTTGAAAACCGAAGCAATGCATGAAAACCGGGACAAAATCTCAGTCAGAAAAGACGTTGAAAACCGAAGCGTATGAAAACCGGGGCAAATGAAAACCGAGGTTTGACTGTAGTTATGTTGTCATGCAACATGTGCATGGCTGCTGTGGTCATGCACATTGCAGAGATAGTGATGGCACAGTAGACATGTACTGTATAGCATCAAACCCTTCCCAGGGTTTACATCACACACACATCTGAATGACACTGGATCATGCATATAGAGGCCATGGTTTGCAGCGGGTGCCTGGTAGCAAAGGCCCGTACCAAGGATGCTGACTCCTGGTCGGTGGAAACACCAGCCACCCAACAGTCCCTGACACATCCCTAGCTGAAATACAGGATTGCAGACAGGGACCATGTGGGCCATGAGGGCTTTGGGTCCACATGTGCCTCATCTGCACCTATCCATTGCCCCATCAGGCATATCTGTGTTGGTAAACCTCTGCTGTACACACAAGCCTATTTGCCGTGTCCCAGGGGTGCCTGTGTCCAGACCAGCCCCCATTGCCCACATTTCCCATGTACACACACCCCTTTATATGGCTCTGGGTGACTGCACTGTGCTGTTCTCTCCCTGTCCTATCTCACCATATGTGTGCATCCACCCTGACCCCATCCCATGGTCCTTGCCTACTGCCTCACATTGCTGCTGGGATGTGTTACTGTTGCCTTAAACAGAATATTGCTGTGGCCACATAATGGACCCCTGCACCAATACCCTCCGCCACCCAAATACCCCCATCTCTCCCCCTCCTGCCAATATGCCAACCTGCCCACATCACTGCCCGACCCTCTCCAGTGCAACATGTATCCAACTGTCATCCATGACCTGCCTGTCCTGTCCCACTGACACAATGAACTGCCACACATATCACCACAAGCACACCACTAAGGCACATATCTGCACCCTGGCCACCCAGACAGGTCAAAATATGTTCCCACCCCCCTGATGATGTACACCACCTGTGGTCCAGCAATCACCCCAATGGTCTGCACAGCCCCCTGATGTGCCAGTTGCCTCAGCTGTCCCCAGCATGCTGGTAGCACCCCTTGGCCAGGTCACCTCACAGTCCCCACAGACCTCAACAGACAGATGCCAGACCTTCCCTGATGATGTATGGCCACATGCACATTGCGGGTCACACACCTTCCCCCCAGGACATACCATACACATACTGTTGGGAACCCCACAGAGCTGGGGTGCTGCCACTGTCTGGGCTCTCCTTCCCACTGTTCTGCGCAGGCATCACAGGGGACATCTTGTGCCCCCACTTTGGGGGGCTGACATCTAGGGTGGGTAGGCCAGGTGCCCACCTAGCCACTAACACACCAGTGGGGCTCCGGCCCTCTCTGCTGCTGCCTACACTGGCTGGTCAACTCTCAACCCCTTGTCTGTCACGTCCACTCCCCTTGGATGCATCTCATCTGTGCAGTTAATATCCTGTTTGATCTGGGGGGGGACTGCATGCCCCACTGTGCATGGCTCACCTGCTATTGGTTGGCCATCAGCTATATACAAGGCTTGCAGGCATTGTGGCAGGTGACGGCTGCCCTGCAGCCAATGAACATGTAGCTGATGTGGCACTCTTTGCTCCCATTCACAGAGCCTGTAGATGGAGCAGATACACCAGGAGGGCTAGCAGGTGGCAGTGATACAACACAGCAGCCAGTGTTGCCACCAGAAGATATGGATGTGGCCAGGGTGGTGGAGGAGGATGAGGAAGAGACACAGACAGAGGACAGAGGAGCAATGACCGCCTGGGATGTGGGGGAGGAAGAAGAGGTGATGGAGGGGTTGGGGAGGAGGAGAAGGAGGAGATGAAGGAGGAGGAGAAGGAAATGGAGGGGGAGGGGGAGGAACAGGAGGTTGGGGGAGGAGGAGGCTGAGGAGGAGGTGGGGCATGATGAACCACTGGAGGTGTGGGATGTGGAGCGGGATAAGGAGTGGGTGGAGCGGAAAGAGGAGGAGGAAGGCACAAAGGGGCTGCATTCCCACACCCCTAGGGGGCCATCCTGCCACACACGGCCACTTGTGAGCACACACCTGGGACCCAGGATTGCAGAGGGCCCAGGGGAGCCCTGCCAGCTGCCCTACAGTCCCGCAGCAATGGCAGGGTCATGCACAGGGGTTGCAACCAGTGCCTCAGCCAGGGCATGGATGGAAGCTTCAATACAGACCCCATACACATGGGGCCTGGGGAGGGGGGACCAGTACCACACCCTGGCTATAGTACTGGTTGCCCTTGCACAGGGCCAGCAGACCAAGACACAGACTATGGGGCAGCTGGTAAATGCAGTAGTAATGATGGTTCATGATCTGTGGAGGCTGAGGGAGGTATACAAAGCCTCTGCAGAGCATGACCCATCATGCCATGATGGCTCCTAGGAGGGATAGTGCCACCAGTGGGTTTGGGTGCACCCTAGCCCTCTGCACTCCTGGGTCCCAGGTGTTGTTATCGCCTCATGGGCACAGACCATGATATTTGTGGAGCAGCTACTGCCATCAATGTTGGCACTGTGTGCCATGCCATGTTGACATGCTTTCCAAGTGTTAATGTTTTGTATGTTTGTTTGTTTGTACATTTGTAAATACATACATTAATATTTTGTTTTAACTATGGCCCAGTCATGTGTTCTTCTTTGTCACCAACTTGCACATTGGTACACACATAACACTATTTCTCTGGGTTTGTGACAGGCACACATGTGTCACACACATGGTCCAGTCCAAACAGCATTTATTGGGGGATGATTATGTGTAGTGCTGTATGCAATCTCCTGGGACCTCCCAGATGTCACCACCCTCACAGGCACAGCAGGGGACATGTCCTGCACACTGGACCCACATACCTGGGGACCAGGACATGTCCTTAAGTGCACACATATCACGTTGTCGGTCTATTTCTTACAGAGTAAAAATCAAAATAGCCAAAAAGACTCTGTATGCTAACCAGAAAGTAATATGTTTTAGAAAAAGACTGCAAATATTTATAAACATGAGACGTTGACACAGAGAAATTTCCTTATTGGTAGCAATGTGGTCTCAGTATCCCAGGGCGGAAGTCAGAAACTCTGACTCATACCCTCACTTTCACATCAACGACCACCAAACTATAGCTACCTTATTTTTAAATATTTTCATGATAATAAATTAAGAGTGTCTCAATCAGTAAATATCAATAACAAATTGCTTAGCTTTGTTTGATGATGAGTTGTACGATTCTTTCACAGCAAAAATTGCTTGACTCCATTTGTTTTTGGATACTTTCCCAACGCTAACAAGCGCTAAGCGTTTCTCCAATGTAGGGTTCCTCAGGGGAAATTGCTAAGCTTTTTCAATGTCTTGTGCTGGCATTCTATCCGCATAGACACGCTGCACTGCTAAACGTTTAGCAGTTCAGCATGTCTATGTGGATAGAACGCCAGCACAAGACATTGAAAAAGCTTAGCAATTTCCCCTGAGGAACCCTACATTGGAGAAACGCTTAGCGCTTGTTAGCATTGGGAAAGTATCCAAAAACAAATGGAGTCAAGCAATTTTTGCTGTGAAAGAATCGTACAACTCATCATCAAACAAAGCTAAGCAATTTGTTATTGATATTTACTGATTGAGACACTCTTAATTTATTATCTTGAAAATATTTAAAAATAAGGTAGCTATAGTTTGGTGGTCGTTGATGTGAAAGTGAGGGTATGAGTCAGAGTTTCTGACTTCCGCCCTGGGATACTGAGACCACATTGCTACCGATAAGGAAATTTCTCTGTGTCAACGTCTCATGTTTATAAATATTTGCAGTCTTTTTCTAGAACATATTACTTTCTGGTTAGCATACAGAGTCTTTTTGGCTTATGTGCACACATGGCATAGTGGACAAAACAGTAGCAGATCCATGACAGAGCTCTGGAACAAAAGAATTGAGTATGTGCCAGGGGTAGCTGAGGTTCAATGAGCACATCCACTGCTATGGTGAGAGGTGACCCAGTGGGTAAAGGTGTTTGGCACAAGGCCTGCAACACCAATCAATGACATAGTTCTAAGGGAAGGGTGAGACAAAAAAGTGTCAAACATTGTGCACAGGTCAGGAATGGGGTGCATAGAGTATGGACTGTGGAATCTGCTAGGAACAGGTGAATGGATGTGATCATTGAAGGTACGGGACACATGCCATTCTGAGGAAGATCCCAGAGGATATGGAGGAGATGACTGTGGCCACACAATAGCAATGGCCTGCATGTCCATGTCATTTAGAATGGGAGGGGGAGGGGTACGGGACATAAATGGGAGGGAAAGGTGGGGATGTGATGTTGGCCACCTGAGGGGAGGGGTACCCATGACATGTCTACCTAGGTGAGTGCACACCCGGACCCATATCTGATAAGAAGCTTTACAGATTCCATGCTGTGGTAATGACACAGCCAGACATGTACATTTGTTTGTCTGTAGAACTACACACATGCTACTGGAATAGCTGCTGGGCATCACCCCTCTGGCCAACATTACTACCTGTGTGGATGCCCACGACAATGTTGTCCTGCCCCATAGTACCCCTTTCTGTTTCTGCTGCTGCTTCTGGTTGCTGCTGCCTTGCTGATATGTCTGCCATGAAGTCTGCGTGGCAGTTGATGGCCGCCACTATGGCTTGCAGCACCTCTGCTATCGCTCCCATTCCCTGGGCCAGTATGATGTCCACATCACAATTCCTCCCCATGTCCTGGTGGAGGCTCTGCAGCTCCTGGTGGATATCTGTGGAATGATAGTTGTGAATATGAGGCAATGTTCACACAGCTGCTCTGCTAACACATGCAAATGGAAGCTCAGGGATGACAGAGACCTGGCATCTTGGCAACATGCATTGTTTGTAGCAATCACAGGTCAAAGGTCTTCTCATGGTGGGACAGTAGTGTGTGCATTCAATCCTCCCCCCCCCCCCACATGTCAGTACCTGCACCCTATCACACCATGTGCTACAACATGCCACATAAGGGTTTGTCACCCACCTGCAAGGTCTTCATGCATTGTTGTGGTGTAATCATGCAGCTCATTCATCATGCCCCTCAGCAGCTCTGTGGATGGCCTGGCGGATGTGGTGCCCTCAGACATCCCTGGTGCAGGACCTAGTCCAATCTACCGCTCCAGTCACTTCCACATCTGTTGGCTGTCAGGTGAAGACTAATGTGATCTTCCTGCTCCTCCCCTCCATCCTCTGGCTCTGACATCCATTGGGCCACACCTCCATGCATCCCGGCTCATGAACCCTGTGTGGGCAGCCAGTGGTGCCTCATCCACAATGCCTTGGCCCCCTGCAGCACTGTTGCCATGCCCTCCCTCTACCATGGCACCATCATCGACATCTGCCACCTCCTCCAGTATCATCTATGTGTCATATGGGGAAAGACAACAAACAGACATAACAGTTCACATCCTGGTTGATGCCCACCTCCAGACAGATGGACAATGTACAGTGCTGTGCTAATGTGTATACCTCCATAGTATATGAGCTGTTATGTCGCAGCACATACACAATGGCATGAAGATGCAGGGTCATTTAGATGTTTGGTCTTGGGCCCAACAATATTGGTCATATTGTGGGGGTGTGACACAATGATGCACCTTGTTGATATGCAGGACACATAATAATGAGAGTGTGTGTGTGTGTGCAACTGTTTCCATCCCTGGGGTTTGTAAACCCCTACATAAGGATCTGGCCCCAAATATTGGCCACAAACACCACCTAATAAGCTGACAAGGGTCCACCTGTGTGCAATCTATATCACCTGATCTGTGAATATGCTAGCCTTATGAATTTGCATGTTCCATAAGGCCTGTGATTGGGCAACATCACCAAGCAGGCAACATGAACACCAAGGTCCACTCAGGACAGGTCAGATACAAGGTTGAGGGGATATGTAGATCACAGTGGCGCTGTAACAGATCTCCCCATTTGGCGATGGCACCACAAAGCACCCCACAGACATCATGACAACACAGGGAGAATGTGGCACCCCTACTAACCTGACAGGAGAGGCTGCCCACCCAAACCCAAAGATCAGCCAAGGAGGTCAATGACCAGAGACGCTAGAAAGACACTATGGATAGCACTGAGGGAGCTGCACAGGTCCACAGTGGAGATGGGGGTATGTGCCCATGGAACCACCGTAGGGCAGATACTACACAGAATGGGACCTCAAGCAACAGTGGCTCAGAGAGAGCCATTGCTCACATAGAGACATAGGACAACATGTTTTGTGTGTGCAAAAGAGCATGTGTGGACCCCCCCCCCCAAATAGCTGCTGGTCATGAGGGCAGATGAGATGGAACCATGAACCCTTTGGCCATCATGGGCAGCACCATGTGTTGGACAATGTAATCATTAACCATCACCCCTAGTCAACTATTCCCACAGTGAAACATGGCACATGTACTGAAATGATGGTTGCCATCAAATATGCTGCATTAATCATGGATGACCTGTGACAGTCTGCCTGAGATTGGAGAGCAGGGCAATGACCCAACATATACTGCCAATGCCTCCCTACCCTGACACAAATGAATGGCATAGTGGGGTGTTGGCAAAGAGCACAACGTGGTCCAACTGGTAACCATGCCATCACTGCAGGTGTGCTGTATACCAACGCATACCAGAAATGGATTGATTTGGGGCAGGGTGACCTGGGGAATGGGGTCACATCCCAGTGCCCAAATGTGCATGCCTAATAGTGCTAGTCCCCAAGATAGTTGCAGCTGTAATAGCAGCAACTGCCTTCACCTTGTATAGACATTGGTGCACGCATCGCCACAGTCCTGCCATCATATATACACAGGCCTACTTATTTTCTGTGTCTCAATGATGGATGTCTTGCTCCTCAACACATCTTGGTATGTTATATACAGTACATGGTGTTAACCCCTCTCCCCCCCAGCCCATGTTGATTCCAGGTTGTACTGCGACATGACATGACATAACTAACACACAGGCAACACACTGTACATACATGTTGCCTATGTGCATGACACTGGTGCGTCATCTGCTGGTCCAGGGTCAAATGCAGCACGTGAACAGGACAGTCCACATTGGTGTATGCAGGGACACAATGGCATAGTGTAGTTGTCCAGGACACAGGTGTGTAGTGATAGGGATGCAGGGGATGGGGCAGAGGGGCACAGTGTATGACTGCTTGGTACCATCTTGC
The DNA here is from genome assembly GCA_033557465.1 of Ichthyophis bannanicus. Taxonomy (NCBI): domain Eukaryota; kingdom Metazoa; phylum Chordata; class Amphibia; order Gymnophiona; family Ichthyophiidae; genus Ichthyophis; species Ichthyophis bannanicus. The sequence continues at coordinate 419,779,019 of CM066031.1, read as the reverse complement.
TTTGGTATAGGAAGGGGATTCATGGAGGGACAGTGCAGCCCTGCAATGGCACTGACTGAGTTGTGGGTATGTTACTGTTTGGTGGTGGTGGGGATGTGTCTGAAGCACAACATCAGCCAGGTTGATGCAGGTACATCTGCAAATGATAGAATGCTGCAGATAGTATGTAACATGTGAGGTTATGTTGGACACTTTGGGGACCTTGGCCATGTGACTATGTTATGCCCAGCATGTCTGGCATTGGCCATGTGCAGATGGGGGGCTGTTGCTGACTGGTGGTGGCACAGGTTCCTAGTGTTTTTAGTGGTGGAGTGTGGGATGTCATGGCATGGGTGCAGCAGTGGCATGACTACATAGAAAATGTTTGGGCACCTGTGTGGTGTGTCAATGTGGCCAGGGGCCATGTCAGGGCTGTCAAGTGATGTTACTGTGCAGATGCATCCTTACACTCCTACTGCTACACAGATCCAACAATTAACCTGCCACTATCTCGTCCAGACACACAGTGGCATGTACAGACTACACACACATCTGTTTGGCAACCACATCCATGCAATCTGTTACAACAGACAGATGTAGATACTGACGTCCCTAGCTGTGGCATCCACATGTTACCCAGTCTGATGTGCCATCCTACAACATGACCTTTGACAGCTGACTATGGGGCCCAACATGTCACAATGTTGTATTGTGACCTATCATACCACAGCTACTCTGGCAGCCTGGCAGCACAGGTCCTTTTCCCACATGACACATAGCAAACCCATACCTAACCCTGTGGTACATCTCCATCGACATCACCTCAAAACACATATGGTCATCGCATCTGTTCCAGATTCAGGCCACTCTACATGGCATACGAGGTGTAAAGGACCAACATGCTAGGGAATACACCCATCCTGACAACGTGACCATGATATTTACAAGGCACCCACAGCACCAGTGGCATTGCCCAGGGGCAGCATGCCACCACCCTCACAGGACCCTGTGCCCAGATGCAGTTAGTCATGGCCCCAATGGCCAGGGGTGTCTCTACAATGCACCTCAACAGGTACATTGCACTACATTCCAGGGATGCTGTTGGATCATAGGGACAAACCAGTGCCATACATCATCATGACAATAGAGACCACCAACAAAAGTGACATGTCACAGAACTATGCCACCATCACAGAGACAATGGTGAATGCTTAGAAAGCCATGGTATGCTTGGTGCACACTCTGCTTGGGCCACCACCATCCTCCAGGGAATCACAGACTGTACTGTGCACATCTCACAAAAGACACAGTCCACTGCTGCATGCACCATCATGTTGCCAGTCAGGACAGGACACATAACACCCATCCTACAGCACACATGCCTGATATCAGTCACACAGTGTCTCAGCTACAGCATACCAGGGGCCACCTATGACACAGTCACATTCACGCAACATATCGCACTGTTGGACACTGGATATCGATATAATGGAGGCTGTAGGGCACTGGTTCACAGGGCACCCTAACATTCACCAGAGTACTGGGGAGGGTGTCCCAATCATCTCTAAATGTTACACATAGCCTCTCACACCAAGAGACTTGGCACACTCCACCAGCTGCACAATGTGACATGGGTAATGTATCTTCATTCTCAATGCAGATCATGCCACCATGCTTTATTGGCACCCCCACACAACGAATGTGCAAGCCAGATGCCATACTTCCACGTATTTTCTTCTGCAACAGCATACAAGCACGGTACCCCACTGCACAGATGTGGGATATATCTGTCGCCATTCACACAATGTGATATACTGCATGTTCATCATACCACCACACAGTTCAGGACACTGTACCCAGCTTCATGTTCATGGTTCTGCCAAAGCAGTCCAGCCAGCACTGACTGATTAGCACAATGTTTTGTTACATGACATTTCACCCCACAATGTATCCTTGCTATTCTGGTCAGAGGGAGGGTAATGGGAATGGCCACCTAGTACAGATTTGGTGGCCATCCCCACTACCCTCCCAGGCACCATGAATGCAACAGTCACACAGGCCATTGGACCACACACATATGTACCTACATATATACATGGTATATGTGTGGCTACATGGCCATCCATATCTACAAAATGTGTCGATTGCTTGCACAGGACAGGGTATGTGAGGAATGAATAGGGTTGCATTGCCCTGAGCAGTCCCATGTGTCTGGTGTCTGGCTTGCAGGCATTGTGCACAAGGGATGGGCCCAGGGGAGAGCACTCATTGGCAGAGCTGTACACTGCATGGAGGGAGGTGTGATCAGTGCCCTTGGGTCTTGATGATGCCTGACATGTGGTGTTTCAGAATTGTGTGTCTACATGTGACCTTGGGGGCTATATGCAGGCCCACGTGCATACAATGATGGGTAGTGGGAGGTGGCTGTGAGGTGAACCTGCAGGGGTGTGGACCTATAATGGTTGCAATGTGTGACTAGTAGGGATCACCCCACCACCTATGACCAAGTGTCCATTACCTGCTTACAGTGATTGTACCTTGGCCCGGCCAATACATCCAGATATTGCATGGGCATGGACATAAACATACTCATAAACATAAACATGGGAGCTTCAAATCTGGACAAGTCTCAACACTTACTGGCACATGGGTGGGCTGTGTCCAGCTCTGGGGGCAGTCCATGGATGTAGATGGACCCCAGTCTCCCTGCCAGCTGTTGTTCCAGGGCTGAAAGGTTGGCCAGACTGGGTCCACCACCACCGGTGTCCATTGCATGCTGACACTTGGCTGTGATGTGTGCTCTGACAGAGCATTTTATATCATTGATCCTCTTGCGTAGGCCCTCACAGTCCTGGTTTGGTCCACAGACCTCAGCAACAGCTTTACGGATATGCTCCCATAGCACATTTCTTGTGCTGACAAGGGTCTGTGTGCTCAGGCACCAATAGAGCACCTCATAGTGCTCAAGCACATTTGCAAGGAGCACGTCATTCTCCTCTTGTGAGAAGCACACTGCCCTCTTGTGCGCCTCATCAGGCACATACTTCTTGCATTTGCCAGCACTTGGCTTGACAGGCTGTTCTTGTTGCTGCTGTATCACCCCAGATGGGCCAGCTTGTTCCTCTTCCAGAGCCTCGACTGTTGGCATCTCCGCACCAGGCTGCCCCTGTGGCACCTGCTCCAGCCCCTCTCCCTATGTTTCTCATCCCACTGAGGCCTGCTGTTCTTTGCCATTGTCTCCATGTGCAGATGCTTTTTGTATTCGGTCAATGCCTGTCAGCAATGTCATGGCTTTTGCTGTGTTATCACAATCTGAATATCTCTCTGTGTTTTGTAAGCACCACCGCGTGGCACATGTACAAGGTGCCTAACCCCCTTGAGTATGTGCAGGGCGCTTTGCCTTTATGTTCCGTGCCCTGTGCATGCACAGGGCACCTTACATTTACATTCTATGCCTTGTGCATGTGCATGGCGCCTTATGTTTGTGTTCCATGCCTTGTGCATGTGCAGGGCACCTTACATTTACGTTCCTCACCATGCACATGTGCATGGCACCTTATGTTTATGTTGCACACCTTGTGCATGCACACGGCACCTCACGTTTACGTTCCGTGCCATGCGCATGCGCAAGACACCTTACATTTACGTTCCATGCCTTGCGCACGCACAGGGTGCCTTACGTTTATGTTCTGCACCGCCTTGCACATGTGCAGAGCTCAGAGGGTGCCTTCATAACATCAGATTAGTGCCGCTGCTCGTGAGTGGTGACTGAGGGTCAGGTGTGTGGTGTTTGTTGTCATCAGTTGCCTGTCCCCTCCCTTTCCCCACAGTCCCTATTTGAGGCACAGTGAATTTGCAGATCCTGTCATACAAGATGGCTCACTTTGGCTTTGCTGTGAGTGCTATCCAGTGGTTGCATGATGAAGGAAAACAGCAGTTGCTTGATGAGGGAGATGGTATGCCAGAGAGAGTGGCAATGGGCAGGGATCCAGCCCCACAGCAACACAGACCTACAGCTGTGGAGGGGCCAAAGCCAGGTATGGGGTGCTATGGTTCCATAGGTGTACAGAGGTCTTCCCCAGACAGCCTCACCTCTACAGGCCCAGAGCCATGCTCCAGGGCATGCGTGAGGACCAGGTCATCTCCCTCTATCGTCTGAGCACAGGAGCTATAAGAGAACTCTATGAGGATCTAAGATCTGACCTTGAACCTCTGACTGGCTGGTCTCATGCCATACCAGGGTTGGTCACTCTCCTGAGTGCCCTATATTTCTTTGCCTCCGGCTGCTTCCAGACATCAGTGACTGCAGTTGGTGGAATGAGCCGGCCCACCTCCTCACGCTGTCTCCACCAGGTACTACAAGCCATGATCAGCCAGGAAAGAATTACATTGTATTTCCTGACAGTAGGCAACAATGGGGGGCTCTGAACCAGACATTTGAGCAAATTGCAGGAATACCACACGTGATGGGAGCTATTGATTGCACACATGTTGCCCTGGTCCCACCCAGAGACAGGGAGTCAGTGTTCCACAACTGCAAGCATTACCATTCCCTGAATGTGCAGGTTGTTTGTGATGCAAATATGCATATTCTGAATGAGGTTCCTAGGTTTTCAGGATCATCCCATGATTCCTATATCCTGCATCACTCAGTAATATTCCCAACAGTTCGAGAATGGATAGTATGAGGACTGTGTCCTGCTAGGTGAGTAGTTTTTCTATCTACTATGTGCATACTGTTTATGAGATATGGGTTGCATGACCACTATCACAGATAGGGCAGGTTCACATGTGGTTTTTGGGTGGAACTTTTATGTCAGGATATCTCATTGCGAAAACAACACATGGGCTACTGCAGGAATACTGTTGTTATGTCTGACATGATATATACTGGTGTTTCTGCCATGGCACATCAACCACAGCCAGGGCATTAATGCCTTTCTGTAGCTGCATTATAAATGAACATAGTACTCCCTTGTTTCATATGTCTGTTATTTGGGTTGTGGGAATCTGCAAAGTCTGGTACTTGTAGCTGCTATCTCAGCAAGTCACTGTCTCCAGACTGATCTGCACATTACTGTTTGTGTTTTCACAATGACATGTGTATGCAATTTCTTTAGACTGTGTGGTTTGTCAGACCATGCAGCCAAGAGGATTCAGTATTCCAAGCCCCTGTTCTGTTTGAATGTTATTTGAGCTTCTGCAGGTATCTGAACATGTGATGTGGTCATCATGCGCTATTCTTCAGCATGTGCTAGGCAGCAGATCTGCTGGTTACACCTCTCATGACCTGGATATCCACATTTCCATCTACCAGCCTTTGTGGTGTATCCCTATTTCTATCTCTTGCCAATCACTGCCTGTAAAGGTACTTGCAGAGCTGGAACTCTGATTAACAATGATGAGCAATTGACCTTGATGACATCTGCAGCACCTTGCACAATGTTTCCCTGTGGTCAGGGAGGCTATGTAGTGACTTCTGGCAGCAATGGCAGAGCCACAGCAGATATCATCCAAACACACCTTCTGGAGGGAAGTGAAGGGCCTGTCCAGTATGCAGGAGTGCTGTTTGCACAAGGCCTTGCGCTTTGGAGGGGTCTGCACCACTAACATCACACAAATGCAGTTTATCTCCCCTCAGTGGCAGCCTCAGAGGGATACACTCAGCCCCCATCTCATCTATATACAGCTGCCCAGATGAATTGCACCAATTTTCCTTCCATCAGGTAGATGTGTTCAAGTATAGGGCACTGGTATGATGGGGTTATGGCCATTTTGTGCCTCCCAACGCCCAGAGCACCTGCGCCACACATTAGAACTGACACTACTGCATTCCTGAACAACAACACTCTTCAACTCAGCAGCTGTACACAGGCGAGATGTGACTTGGCAGGCTTCCTTTACAGCCACTCTGACATGCACAGCTCCCCTCAAGGGTACAGGGGGAGGCCGGGACTAGGAATGGTCTGTTGATGGGGGATTCCAGGATAAAGATTATGGGTAGTGGATGCTAGGTAGACCCGGGTGGTGTTGGGAGCTGATGTTAGGGAAGGACTAGAATGTGATGGGGCGGGGGGGGGGGGGGGGTGTTAACACGCAGAGGGCAAACATTATTTGGTTAGGATCAAGTAGGGCTCTGTTTGTCCAAGTATTTGGAGAGTAGGTGCAAACTGAGGATGGTAGGGTGACATCTGAGTGGGCAATACAGGGATTAGAGGAAGCTGTGCAGTAAAGACCAAAGGGGATGGTTGAGTATGTTGTAGCAGATGTAGAGAGAGAATGGCAGGAAACTAGATGTGAGAGGACAGGACAAACAGACAACAGACTATGGTGAGCTAGTAGAGGGCATGCTGACACCAGATGAAGGTGACTGGACCAGTTCACATGGACACTCCCATTTCCAAAATGCAAAGGTTAAAACTTACCTCTTGTCTAAATGTTGTTTGTCTCCACTTTGTCTGGTTTGGTATATGTGCACCATTCACTTCTTTGCATTTTATCTACTGCCCGAGTCACTTACCTAACACTGTTCTCATCCCAGTGTTGTTGTACATTTCTGATTTTGTTTTTGGGTAACCAGTTTAATTGTCTTTCAGTTTGTACATTCTGATCCCTGGTTATTGATTTGCTGATGGACTATGATTAGCATGTTTAACACAGCTGAGGTAGTCTGCTCATGTTGTTTATGTGACAGTGGCACTTGTTCTCTTTCACCAGTAGGTAATGTGTTTTTGTTTTCAGAGATGTATAGCTTTAATATTTGCAGAGTTGTGTTGTGCTAGGTAGAGTTTGGTCCTCTATAACTGGTGGTACTGATTTTGGATATGACAGATTTTAAATGTGTTTGACATGAGCATGGATATTTGTGGGAGCATATTGACCCAAGATCACTGGTATGTCTCTCATTAGTCTGAGATCCTGTGGCTAAGGGACACATTTATTTATTTATTATTTATTTAAACAGATTTGTATACCACCTTATCCTACAATCAAAGTGGTCACATCACAATTGGAGGGTTACATTTAACATAGGGGAACTTAACAACATGTAGACAGAATAATTGGAGGGTTACATTTATCCTAAGGGTAACGTTTAGACAGTACGTGTTAATTAACAATGTTATATTATGTTTGTTTGGGGTGAGTGTTTGGGGTGAGAGGGTATTGAGTTGATGTTATGTCAATACCTTGTATGCCTATTTGGGGTGAGTGAGTATCGAATTATCGGCAGTAGATGTATTGCCGTTTGGGTGGGTACTGTTTTCTGTCTGCTGATAAGTTTCAATAAAGAGATATGTTTTGAGGTCCTTTCGGAAGTCTGTTAGGTCATCTAATGCTCTCAGGCTTGTTAGGAGGGAATTCCAGAGTGTGGGCGCTAGTAAGGAGGGAGCTCTTTTAGAAGTTGTTTGTTTAGTCTTGTGGAATCCTGCAGGTGTGCCGATCATGTTGTCTTTATTGGTTCTTCTCGGTCTGTTGCAGGTATCCTTCGTTATGATGTATTGGAGTGCCTCTGCTGAGAGCTGGTGGATGATTTTAAAGATGATTAGGATTATTTTGAATTTTGCTCTGGCCATCATGGGTAGCCAGTGTACTTGCTGTAAGACTGGGGTGATGTGCTCAGATCTTGGAGTGTCTGTAATGATGCGTGCCACAGTGTTTTGCACCATTTGGAGTGGGTGTAGAGTTTATTGAGGGAGGCCTTAATATAACGAGTTTCCATAGTCAAGCAGAGGTGTAATGAGTGCTTGGCATACTGTGCGAAAGTGATCCTGGCGTAGTAATGGCTTGAGTTTTCTGATGATCCTTAAGTGTTGATAGGCCTTGTTTGCGGTTTTTGTGATGTGGGATTTCAGGTTTAGTGCTCTGTCCATTGTGATACCCAGATATTTAACCTCATCTTTAACTACTATAAGCTTATCTAAAATGCTGATGGTTTGTGGTGGAGTGAAGGTAGTGTTCCTGGTGATGAACATTGCCTCAGTTTTATCATAGTTGACCATCATATTATTGGCTGTGAACCAGGTGTTCATATCTTCAAGGCATCTGGTTATAGTTGTGATGTTGAGTGCTGGTAGGTTGACTGGGGCATACACCATTATATCGTCAGCGTAAATGTGATATTGGAGCTTGTGACTTTTGATGATGTTACATATGGGCTGGATGTAAATATTAAAGAGCATTGATGATAGGGCTGAGCCTTGTGGTATTCCCTGCGTGATGGGGAAATGTGATGATTTCTTTTGTGCGCATTTGACTTGTTGCGTTTTGTTTTCCAAGTATGAAGTAAACCATTTTAGAGTATTTTTGCATAATCCCATTTGCTGCAGGCATTGCAGTAGTCTGGCGTGTGACACTATGTCGAAGGCTGCCGAGATGTCCATGAATACAATCAGGAATCCATTCTTTATGTTGTCTATGCCTTTTAGGAGATTATTAAAGAGGGAAGTACGTAGTGTTTCAACTCCATGTTGGGGTTTAAAACCATGCTGATGGATGTCCAGTGGGGCATTGATGTCAATATGGTCTTGTAGTTGGCGTTGTACAGTTTTTTCAATGATTTTTGCAACGAAAGGTAGACTGGAGATAGGATGGTATGATTTTGGTTCAGAGAGGCTGAGGTTGTTGCCTTTAAGTATCGATCTTATCATGGCGTGCTCCAGAGTTTGCGGCATGTATCCTTGTTGGAGTGAATCTTTGATGATTTTGTGAATGTGATGGGAGAGCTGGGTTTTAGTGGCTTTGATCCAAGCTACTGGGCATGGATCTGATGGTGAGGTTGTTGTGTTGAGGCCACTCATCATGTCCTCAATTTGTTGTTTTGATGGTATGCTGAAGTCTTCCCAGGTTTGATGCTCCTCTATCGTTTCATGGTTATCTGTTTGCGGTGCGATGGAGCATGTCAGGGTGTTGTTTTTCGATTTTATGTTGTCTGCATATTCCTGCGGGTTAAGATGGTGGGTATCATGCTGTGTAGTGTCCTTAGTTAGTATTTGGACAATTCTAAATAGTTCTTTTGGTTTGTTGATAGATTTCATGATTAGGTTGGTATGGTGTTGCTGTTTACGTTCATTTATTAGATTGTTGTATTCCATTTGCTTGTCTCTGTATTGAATTAGGAAGTCTTGTGATTTGTTTCTCCTCCATTTTCTCTCCAGTTTTCGGAGGGTGCGTTTTGCGTCTCTAATATCAGTTGAGTACCAAGGGGCACTGGGTCTTATGTGTGTTTGTGCTTCTGTACTTGTAGGGGCTGATGCTGCATTTGAAATTATGGAGTCCCATTTCTCTATGCCTAGGTCAAGAGTTTCATAATCTTGCTGAAGTTGTGGTTTGATTTCGTCTATGAATGCTTCTTTTTTGAAGGCTCTAAATCTCCTTGTTATGATCTCATTTTCCTTGTGTTGGATGAGGTCATTTAGTGTCAATGTGAATTCAATTAGATGGTGATCTGACCAAGGAACTGGTGTGATTGTTGCTGCTGTGTGTTTATTGCAATATGGTATATGCTAGATGTTATAACAACATTATGTGTGTGTGTGTGTGTGTGTGAGAAGGGGAAGGGCAGGCTGCAATAGAGATGTACAGGCAATGTACATCCAGACATTGTGTGTGCACATGTGTTACTTTGTGAATTGTCACATTTTTTTCTGCAGGTGATGCTGGATATGGGTGTCGGGCCTAGTTGCTGACCCCTGTGCATTTTCCATGGTCACCTGCAAAGACATGGTGAAATGAGGCCCATGCCTCTACCTACTCTGTCATCGAGCACACCTTTGGCGTGTTAGTCGCTTCAGGTGTCTGGATAAGACCAGCGGGGCCTTACAGTACCAACCCATGACTGTGGCACAAATAATTTTGGCCTGCTACATTCTGCACAACATTGCTCTCAGGCACAATATCCCAGTCAACATTAGTCTGGATCTTAAAGATGATCCTGTGTGCCCTCCTGAATGTGGACATGGATACACATGTGGGCACAGCAATCCGGCAATATCTAATTGAGCAGCTCTTCTCATGTAAGTACTGTGTATGTGAGGAAATATATATGTGTACAAATGTGCATACTATCCTATGTGTTTCAGATCTAAAATATGTGTGTCTGCTGTGTTTGTGACTGTACAGAATCTGTTTGGCAGGCTATCAGTCCTGCTGTTGTGGTGAGGTACTGCCACATCTCCATCTGGGCCCAAGGGCTTACAGACTGGAAGACGGCCTTGTATGTCCCCCTTGAATAAAGTTCCCTTTAAAGTGACCAGAGGATTCTGGGACTTGTAGTGCTCTTTACTCTTGAGAGACAAGAATTTGTAGTTGAGTCGGTGGTTGTAAGGCAGCAAGAAATTTATTGTGGGGATTTTCCAGGTCATGCAAAGGTTCAATACACAACATAAGCAGAAGGATACATCTCCAACGTAAAAGATGAAATCAGGACTAAATCAGGATAACGTAACAAAAGCTTCACTTCACAGCTGTTCTGCTTCTCATACACATTCACACCGGAGACTGCCCCGTGTGGTCAATTAGCAGTAACACCAACAAACATATAACAGCCGTGGTTTCTCTTTTGAAAGCACACAGTTCTTTCACAGCACTGCTTATCTTCAGCCAGTGGTAAAACTCAGTAAAGACAAACTTAGCTTTCTTCAGCTTAAGCAGAGACTGCCCTTATTTTCCTATAGGGATTTCACAGATTCTCAGCTCATATTCTTCACTGCAGAATCTTTCCTTAAGGCTAAAGAACAGTCCATTGGAATGGGCAAACATTCACCATTAGGCAAACATGAGTCTATTTGCATTCCTTCAATATCATCAGAGCAAATAGTGTTTCTCTCAAGGTTAGGAGTTTTCTCAAACTTTCTTTCTTTCAAGAACTCCTGAAATTGGCTCCACAGCAACTCAGCCTGCGTTGGCACTTTTAAATTAGGGGAGTGAACCTTCTCTTCAGAGAACAGCTTCCTTAATGCCTCTAACTTTGAAGTTTCAAAAGCTGTACTTTTAACAGGACTATGGCTTTTAGCTTCTGATAAGCTCTCTACCCACTCCTTAACAGTGGAAGGTGAGGACACAATTTCCTGCCCTTTAAGACTGGCAAATTGTCTCTTTGCTAGATTATCAGAAATGAAACTGCTGGCTTTACCTTGGGGCTTTTCCTTCAGACAAACGCTGCTTTCTCTCCTCCTGGGTTCCTCCAGGCTCTGAAATGCAGGCTCCTTCCGTCCTACTCCAGTCCCTCTGAGGTAGCTGCTTTCTGGGGAAATTCCCTCTGGCTTTCTCCTCCAGCTAAGCACAGCTTCAGCTTCTTTCTCTCCTCTCTCACCTTTCCAGCTCCAACAGCTGTTCCTGTTCCTTGCTCCATGTCCACCTCTCCTCCGTTCACTTGTGCTTCTGCCTTCAATTGCTGTCTCTGTATCTCTCTCCACCGGGTCTTTCTCTCCCGTGTCTGAGATTATGTCAGGGCTCCAGCCTGAGCCTCTGTTTCCTTCATTTCCTTCACCTCTCTGATTTCCTTGTTGACTCTTGCTTTGCTCTGCTCGTGATTTTAAACACTGCTGCCTGCTAGGCTTTCCCTGTTCTCTGCACCTGTGTGACCAATCAGCAGGGAAGCCTGTCTCTACCCCTGAGCTAGGGCGTGGCCTGACTTTTGCAGGGAGCTGACTTTTCCTCTGACTTGGCTTGTAATTCCCCTGCACATGTGCACTGCCATTCAGTTCCAAGGGGAATTCAGGATTTTCATCCAGTTCTATGTCTTCTAGAGAGCTTTCAACACCACAGTACCTAATTGGACCAAGAGGATCTGTAGTACAGCTCCATACACCAGCTTTCGACACCACAGTACCTAATTGGACCAAGAGGATCTGTAGTACAGCTCCATACACATGACAACATGGCAGTGATTTGGGACTGGTGCATCATATACAGAGGCATCAAAGGTATGCATTTTACATCACATACCTGCATATGTTCCACAAACATAACTCTCTGCTGTTCTGATGCTGTTGTGTCAGTTGCCCTGCATAAATTGAGGGCACAGGACAACAATTGACATGGGTGATGTTCCCTTGTATTCCTAAATTAATTGCTCTATACCTATCTTGTATGCATACTGTGACGCTCGCGCCCCTACCAGGCGGCCGCCTAGTAGGGACGTGATCACCTCTTCTATTTCCTAGGGTTGTAGTTGTGTAAGGAATGATGAGGCCGAGTGGTTTATAAAGCGCACAGGAATTTATTCAGCTTCCTTTCAGGTAAGTGGATACAATTTCTCCCAAACACATGTACTCTCCAGACAAAAGAAAATAATGGATACTTCTCCAGTAACAAATGTCCAAACAAAACAGTGAATTCCAATATCAAGTGTTTCTGGCTCACACTAATTTACCTTAGTGCAGGCATCACATTCCATCTCTGAGACATTTGAATTTACCTCAGCCTCCTTGACTTCAATGTCCATACTCTCCACTGAGCTGTAGCAGGGCTCTGCTAGGTACCGCTCAGGGACTTTCTGCTTTAGACTTTTTAACAGGTTAAACAACCTCTCCCACTTCCTTGCCTTCCCTGCTCTAGGCAGGTCTCCTATGGGTTGCTCTTGCTTAACCTTCCTGGTACAACATTTCTTTTTGTGCTGTGTTATCTGTGGTATAACAGTTTCATCAGAGTCAGAAGAATAAACATACTTAGAAGGCCTTGCTGCCTCCCTTCTCTTACCTTGGGCTTCTTGCGCAATATTCTCCTGGTTAGAGCTTTGGCCAGTGTCGCACCCCCAGGGGCCCTATCGGTGGGGTCAGGTATTGCCAGATGATTCCTCCTCCTGGCTCCGTACGTACCGCAGGCAGCCTTGCCTGACCCTCTGAGGGTGGTAGTTGTACCTTCTTTATATAAAGCACACAACACACTTGAGTTTCAAACTCAGGGCTTTATTCCCCGTCCACGAGGTTTTTCTTTCTCTTTGGCAAACAAAACAATAGCCTACTTCGGGCATGTAACAGAAATTAAAGGTAGAACTAAAATAGCTTACTTCAGCTTTTAAATGCAAACAAAAAGAAAAGAATTAAACATCCTCACTGTTCCTAACAGCCTTTTCTTTTTGCTGCCACAGCACAGCTCACTTATAATGGTTTTTCTGAGAGACACGTTTTGTTAGCACACAGCTTGTGACTCTTAAGCACTGGTTATCTTCAAGCATTTATCTTAAGGAAAACTCAGGGTCAATTACAGACAGTGAACATTCCATTGGCTCAGGAACTGCTGGTATATCTGCATTCTCATATTCCATTAATTCAGGTTCATTTGAACTCACGTTTCTGAGATCAGCTGTCTCATAAGGATAAGGCTGGCTTGCCTCGTCAAGCAGGAAGTTGTTCTGTCCCTCTGAATCACTGCTTCTCTGGGGACTACCGTAGGGTTTTGAATGAAGCTCATAGGAGCTCAGCCCCTGCTGGTAACTACAAGGATATTCAACAACTTCCCTGGCTCTGTTACTAGAATAATTACGGCAGGCTCTGAGCATGCTCGGGTCTAGCCTTTGCAACACAGCTGCCCTAGATTGCACTGCTCTAGACGGAAGCTTATCCAACGTGGGGAGTTTAAAGTTGCTAGTAGAATCACCAGCTTTTTCAGGTAAGAGAGCTTCTCTTCTCTTGGAGTTTCTACTACAAGGGAAAAAGTTATTCTCTGTTTCTTTAAAGCTTGTTTGTGACTGGCTTTTCCTATTGCTTCGGGGTTTTACCCACTCTGGTAGGAAACAGCCACTATTAGTACTTCTTGCTCTGTTACCTTGTATGTAAGACTTCCCACGTCTCTCATGCTCTCCACGCATGCACACAGTATCTGGCTTCTGCCTTCCAAATGTTTCACACAGGTCTCGGGACTCACTCAGACCTTCGTATGGGCTCTCCTGCTGATCCAGTAGTTCAGACTCTCTTTCTCTCTCTCTTTCATTCCAGTCCCATTCTTTCCACAGCTTCTGCTGCGCTTGCCGCTGTCTCTCTTGCTGTGACCCTCGTTGGCTCACCTCCTCTCTCCCTCTAACTATTTGTGAGCGTGTTTTATCACCGTGTCTTTGGGCTCCACCTCCACCCAGCTGATTCCTATCAGGCAATGCAAACTCCCTTTGCTTGCTATCTGGGTGTGTCTTCCCAGCCCTTACCCACGTGTGCCTTGGTTGTCTGTAGCAACCATCTGACAGTTTTCTGTTTACACTGTCATCTCTTCCCTGATCATCGCTACTGATCTGCATTTTCTCAGGCTCCATTAGGTCCACCTTGTGACACCAGTCAGGACTCCCTCTGCCTCAGCGTAGGGCAGAGACCTGTGTTAACACTTTCCCACTCTCTTGCTAGGGTAGGTGGTTCTCCCCCTGGTACCTTCCCTACATCCTTGGTTTCTACTGCGCTGAGTATGGTGGCTTCCTTTGTACCTTCTCTGGCTGTCTTTATAGCGGTTCCCTTTTCTGCTGCTCCTTTTGGCTACAGGGCTGTTCCCTCTGTACCTTCTGGAACCAGGACTGGAACCTGAGCTGCAACTCCCACTTAGGCCTGGACTGCAACTCCGACAACAACTGCAACTGGAACTGTATCTCCAATCATGCTTCTCACCATGCTTCCAACCAGCACTTGAACCAACTCCTGAATCAGCTCTCCCACCATGCTTCCAACCGCACTCTGAATCAGCTCTTGAACCAGGCCTCCAACCAACTCCTGAATCAGCACTTGAACCAGGCCTCCAACCCACACCTGAATCAGCTCATGAACCAGGCCTCCAACCCACACTATCTCTAGTGTTTGTTTGCTCCCTTTCAAACACTGAGCAGGGCAACTCCCTTCCTGGCTCCGCCCTTCTGTACCTCCCACTCCTATCTGTGGCTGATCTGGAGTGTGGGCGTGACTTCCAGCTAGGTCTGCCCTCTAGGTTTCTCTCCAGATTCCTGCTGTGGACTATGTGATCCTGTTTGCCCATCCCCCGCAAAGAGGAAAAATTCTTCCTTTTTTCACTTTTCCCTGGCTGGGCTGCACTCTCCTTATCACAATACATATACCCCGTGTTTATGATTTACCATTTATATGGCCATCTTGATTTCAGCAGGTGTTAATTGGACACCATAGTATTGCAGACATTCTCAACTATGATGTTGAGTATACACATGTGATAAGAGTAGGAGTGTTGCACATTGTATTTATCTTTTTCTTACCATTGTTCAAACAGCCAACATAAATGTGGCCTTGGATAAGCTCATGGCATTGCTTCTAGTAGCCTCATCTTTGAACCAGACAGGGGACATGGTACCAGGTGCACATATGTTGTATATAGCAGTGTGTGTGCAGTATGTGTCGCATCATACAGATACACTGTACAGGCATATGTTTACTATTTGTTCCTGGTGTGAGGTGTGATTGGTCCTTTACATATCACAGCAGTAATAATGCTAACTTTTAGATGCCTCCCTATGACTGATGTGATCGTGTCATGCATTGTGTTCCTTGTGGAAAATGTTCTACATTTTGTCTGATAGCAAATCAGAATGCTTCATCATTCACATTTTCCACATGATAGAATAATTTAGACAATAGGCAATGATGTTTTAACATGTGCACAGACTAGTCTCACACTTCCAACGACCACCTCTGGGTCAGGGATGACAGGTTGCACACAATGACATCTCTAGGCGGTCCCTGTCCACCACATGTACCACACACCAGATGTCCTCCACATTGGATAATGTTTGCCTAACATCATCAAACGTCTTGTATGTAATTAGCTTGTTTGGTGCTCAGAGTTCATAGAGAAGTCATTGTCCTGCAGCATTGATAGGCATGATGGGGACCTATGACACACCTATAACACATGGCCATGGACATGTCTATGTGCCTGTGTAGGTGTGAACATAATCTGTACTGATCAATTTGAATGTCCTACACCTTCAATGGTAGCTGTGTTATGGCAATGTGATGGCCTAATGTTAAACGTTTCCTACTTGGCATGTTTAACTTTCCGGCACTAGGATGGCACCTCATGATGTGTGATGACAAGCATACCTACCTTTCTATTATCTTTTTCACAGAGCATGGGCCATCCACAGTGGAAGGGGCCAACAGTGCATCTGCGGTCACCACCACCCACAGGTTGGATGTGACAGCAACTACAGGAGATGATGCCTGAGAAGGGGTGGCATACAGTCATGGAGCTTATGTTGAGGAGCACATGCCAATGCTGGACATTGATATCCAAGTGGCAGATCGGTGCATCCAGAGGGTGCACACTGGCCTGGTGATACAATCCACTGCTTGGGTGGAGTTGCTCCTTGTACATCCTAGTTGTCACATTCCCTTACTATGGATTCTCCCATCATCATCGGCAAACCTCACACCTCAATGTAGAAACCCATGTCTGCAGAAAATGACTTGGAGAGAGCCGTGATGCTCCATATTCCATTACAGCCAGGGAGACGGACTAGTGGTAGTAAACAGTCCAGCAGCACCAGCACTGATTACTGCGGTCTGCCACTCCTGACTGTCATTTATATTTTGCTTGTTTTACCATGTCACTGCCATGGCTCTATAAATGATAACAAATGTTTAGGCAGGAAACAGGATCAACAATTGGTGTGTAGCAGCAGAGGCACATTGTATATGGGGTGTGTTATTTCCTTGTGACCCTTGCACTGACCAATTTGACCATGACAAGCTGTCACACATCCCCAGAAGGTGCACCACAACAATTTTTATTTATTTCTTTTTTATACCACACTCTTTAGAATCAGTGCAATTTACATGTATACTAACAGGTACTTTTTATTCCCTTGTCCCCAAAGGGCTCACAATCTAGGTGTACCTGAGGCAATGGAGGGTTAAGTGGCTTGCCCAAGGCCACAAGGAGTGGCCATGGGACTACAGACCCCACTCCCTCCAGCCTGAGATTGCTTGTCCCCATGCAGGAATTGAACCCCCAGCTCTCTGGCCTGAGGTAACCTATCCCATCCACTGAGCCACTCCTCTCTCTCTACACTGTGTCATTTCTGTTTGGCCATATCCAGGAGTGATACTCTGCATACAGGGTGTCACTGTGTCATTTGGGGATTTACAGTGTGCATATGTGTGTGCATGAATATGTTCTGACATAGTGACATCAGATGATGTGCACTTTGAGAAGTTTACTGTACCATCGTTTTCATGTTTTGCCAATTCACAGACCATGTTGATCTGCTGTTTCCTAATAAAGATTTGTAATTATTGATTTGTTTACAGCTTAAACAGTCACATGTGTGCTTCATCCTATGTGCCACACACATGGCAAGGGCCATTTTCTGATGTGCTTATCTGTATTTTCACACATAGCTTAGATTGTGTATTGCATGTACATTCTTGTACCTGTACTCCTCATGGGCGTAGGGCCTACTGTGACACCCCAAAGCTGTTGTATTTAGCTGAGTCTGCACCTGTGAGAGACATGTTTTTTTTAATGTGCCAACACATGTGCTTCTCATAACTACCTCCATCTCATCATTGTAGATCGTGGCCTGGATTTTGGAAGGCATTTATACAGGTATCTGCCCTAGTTACCTGTGTAAATGGCTTCTTGGTGATTTTGGCAAGGCACCTACTCAGGTGTTGGCCCTCTAAGATGCTATGTACCACTCTAACATGCTCATATGCTATTTGATTGGCATCAGGGTGTATTAGGGGCATTCTATGGTCGGGCATGGGCAGATAAACATGATTGGCGGGTGGCTACATTTTTCTAAGCAACACACATAGCCATCTGTGCATGACAGCTTGGCACTGATTTTCCTGAGATATCTTTCAGGCATAAGGTCTGGGCGATTAGCCAGTTAATTTTGCCCTACCTGGCTAACTCCTGCTCCCTCTCATTTGTGTGTGCGTACCCTGATTTTCAATGGGCGAGACACATATGACCACAGCTTTCACATCAGGGTTAGACAGATGGCGGTCATAAATATGCACTGACACATCACTTTGCAACACCCAGATGAAAATCTGGGAACCATATATTTTAGCACATAGCATCCATACATTATGTTTATGTTTATGTTTATTAGAATTTGATATACCGCTCAGGCCAGAGGCATTAGAGCAGTTTACAATGCTATATCATTCGAGGAAATAGGAAAAGAACGCCAATTATATGATAGGACAGAATAGAGGAACAGAGACAGTCAAACAGATAAGAGAATGAGAGGAACATGGAACAGCAAGTTACCATAAAAAAGAAGCACGTCAACCCAGTCCATGTCATCAGTGCAACTCTCAGCAGCAGACGCCACGGACCAACGCCTAAGGGCCACGCCAAAGGGCCCTCTAGCGAGGCCCTCAGGCGCGGGCCCGCAAGGCACGGGCGCGCCTCAGAAGCAGTGTTTTTTGTGCCGATGAAGAGGGCTGCTGATAGGCAGGTAAAGGAAGTGAGGAGGAGCTCCTGCTCCCTCCATCCGAAGATGGCTGCTGCTCCCTGATCTGACCGCGCGCCTCAGAAGCGGCGGTTTTTGTGCCGATGAAGAGGGCTGCTGATAGGCAGGTAAAGGAAGTGAGGAGGAGCTCCTGCTCCCTCCCTCCGAAGATGGCTGCTGCTCCCTGATCTGATCACGCGCCTCAGAAGCATACATGTGCATACATTCACTAGAACTATGTTGAAACATTAGCCATGTCCCATATGTGATATAGGAATTACAAGGATGATGCAGGACACATCATTGCATACCCTCCAACTCACTCACTGCACTGACATCCCAAGATCACCGATGTCATCAATGGCCAGTGTGGAGATAAATATAACAGAAATATCTGTGAGCAGCAAATATGGTATGTATGGTTCAGACCTCTGTGATATAGCACATGTATATAAAGGTGCACACCACTAATGTTCAGATGGGTGAGCAATGTGTTTGTTCATAGAGTCACAGCCATTGGGGAGGTACACCATTTGTCTTTCAGCTGGTCATTTCTCAGAGGTAGCTATGAGGCTCATATATCTGCACACATCATTTACCAACAGAGCCTTATTTACTGATATCTGACCTGTGGTTCACTCAGACTTCCCTTGCTAAAAAGTAAATGTTGCCAGCTAAGTAACAGTGTCTGAGGCATAGATGACATGTGTACGGTATGCTCATATTTAGCTAGGCCTCCTATTTCTTGCACATGAACCATAGCCTCCATGACATGTGGGATTGTCATCAGCACCCCTGGTACACATGGGCACCACATATATTCATACATTAGCTTTACGCATACAATAGACTGTTGAGTAATATGCCAGACGTCATGCTTTCTGCTTTCTATTGCACTGACAATTTGCTCCTTCTTCACCACACTTCCCCTCTTCATCCTGATCTTGTCCCACTCAGCTCCTGTCTTTCTGCTGTTGCTAACTGGCTCACTATAAACTGTTTGCACCTAAATCTAACAAAAGCATTAGCCATCTGGTTCACTTATGGTAGCCCTCACCCCCTGATCACTCCCTCCTTTTCTGACTCACCCATTCCTCTTGTTTCGAGTTTCTGCTATCTAGGTGTTTTCTTTGATTCTGACTTTTCTTTTCGTGCTCACATCTCCCACGTTACTAAAACCTCCTTTTTCTTTCTTCGCCAGATCCAAGCTATCTGTCCCTTTCTTACCCCCCAGGCTCTAAACCACCCTTCTTCTTTCTTTGGTTATGTCACGCGTCGATTTCTGCAACTCGGTTCTGGCTGGGCTTCCTCTTTCACAATTACATCGCCTCCAACGTATTCAAAACAACACCACCACACGCCTTATTTTTCACTCTTCACTCCGCGATCATGTCACTCCCCTCTTTCTTCACCTTAACTGGCTTCCCCTCCAATTTCGCATACGTTACAAAGTCCTCAAACTGGCCCACCAAGTATTATACAATCACACCCCTCAATACCTGGCAGATCTACTCCAATTCCATACTCCCACTCATTCACTTCGATCATTACACATTAACCGCCATCACCTCCCCTCTCCATCATGTGCCCACTTACAATCTACACGCTCCTCTGCTTTCTTTTTCATTGGCCCTGTGCCTACTGGAATTCCCTACCCACTTCCCTCAGACTCGAACAACACTATCCCACCTTCAAGAGAGATCTAAAAACACGTCTTTTCTCCATTGCTTTTGACCTCCCTTCCCCTTTTGTGTGAAGCTTCTGACCTCCCTTCCCCTTTTGTGTGAAGCCCTCCTCTTCCCCCTTTCTCTCACTCCTCTTCTCTTTAGTCCTGTATATTTAAATGTCTTGAGTGCTTTCCTATCACACTTTGTAACTTCCTTTCCTTTTCCGGCTCATTGGCCTCTCCTGTACATTCATTAACTTTGTAAACCGCTGTGCTCTTATTGACATGGCGGTATATCAAACTAATAAACATAAACATAAACATGTTTGATTACCAACATCACTGCAGAAATTTGTTGTTCATGCTGCCCTCACATTGTGTTTGAATCACACATAGCAACTCGGTGCATGCTACTCATACAAACCCTGTACAGCCGCTCTTCATCGGGACATACTCCACTAGATGCAATAGTGATACAACAGGTGTACGTTGTGTGCATATGTACAGAATGAGGCCTTATAGACTCAACATGTATTCCATGGCACAATTTTCATGAGGTCCACAGCAAGCAGATTCACAGCTGATGCAGCAGGGCCCCATAATGTCAAAGGATATTGCATGGGGTTGTGTCTCCATGTCTGTGCTGCTCCATTATGGTGCTCAAACCCCAGCCCAGCAAATAACATTGTCATTGCCATGCTGCCAGAGCCACAATATGGCAGTCCATAGCCAAGGTTCAGCTGCATGTCAGCTCTTGCATCCCTTCCTGTCTTGTTTTCAAGTCGCCCACAAATATTATGCCATAGCCAGAATCACTTGGGGCAACTTGTTGGTAGCATAACATCCACATCTGACAGGCCTATCAAGGACATAGATTGCCTATGACATATTCATCACTGGGCATCCAGACTAACGAACAACAGACAGCCCCCACTTGCACCTCCTTGCATAATACCATCCCAACCATATCTGGGGCGCTCCATACACCTCCACTGTTCTTGCAGGGTATGCATGTGCTGGATTGTCATGGTTATAATAAAAGGCAGGAATGTGATATAGGACATAACATAGATAATTCACTGATCAACAAATTTTTACAAAAGTCATGTTACTGAAATAAAAATAGTCATTTCTTATCCATTTTTATATGCTGAACATGAATATGACAGTGAAATTGCAAAGTTGGCTCTAGTTTTTTTGTAATCTACAAGAATTAATGTTTACATCACGAAATGCATGTCAATAGTAAATACAATAGGCCTTCAGTTAATACCTGTAAAAAAACAAGTTATAGACTACTTCTTAGATTTTTTCGCCTGTCTCTTGTGCAGCTGTTCGGGAGCTTCTCTGGGAAGTGTCCAGCAGTAGTCAGCCAGCATTGTAGTGGACCATTTTCCCTGGTATCTTTGCTCCATCGTTGCGATATCCTGGTGAAAACGTTCGCCCTGTTCATCACTAACCATACCACAGTTGTCAGGAAAGAAATCGAGATGGGAATCAAGGAAATGGATCTTTAGAAACATATTGCAGCCAAGTTTCTGATACTGCATCAGCATGTCTTCTACTAGTTCCTTGTAGTTTTCTGCCCTAACATTCCCGAGAAAGTTTGTTGACACTAGGCGAAAAGCATTCCATGCTTGTTTCGCATCACCCTGCAGCAAGTTGTTGAACCAGTCATCTTTGAAGAGCTCTCGAATCTGAGGACCCACAAAAACTCCCTCTTTAATTTTTGCTTCGCTGAGTCGAGGGAATTTTTCATGCAGGTATCGGAAAGCTGGCAAAGTGCGGTCCATGGCTTTCACAAAGCTTTTTATCAAACCTAGTTTGTTGTGAAGGAGTGGTAGCAGGATTTTGTGAGCCTCAACCAGAGCTGGGTGCTGGATATTCTTCTCTCTAACTGTTACATTTGGTCTGCGATTCAATTCCTTCTGCAAGTAGTGCCAATCCCTTGTTCCCACTCACATAAGAAACACATGTATTTTATATATCCCTGCTGCAGTCCCATTAAAAGGGCAACTACCTTCAAATCACCACAGAGGTGCCAGCTGTACTTGTTATAGTTAATGGAAATCAGTAGATGCTTTAAGTTATTGTATGTCTCTTTCATGTGGATGGCATGTGCTACTGGAATAGATTTTATTTATTTTCTCTTATATACTGTGCTATTCTGCATCAGTGTGGTTTACATTGAACAGGGCATTATAACTTGGAGATAACTATTTTACAGGGAACATGGGCTATGGAGAGTTAAGTGGCTTGCCCCAGACCACAAGGGACACCTGTGGACTAGAAACCCCAGTCCTTCCAGCCCAAGGTTGTTGTCCTCTAGTGGGATTTGAACCCCTGACCTTCTGGCCTGAAGTACCTTGCCTCAACCACTAGGCCACTCCTCCACTCCACTAGATGGACGATGGTTTCCACTGTTCAAAAGCACAGCTTTCAGACTCAGTTTCGAAGAGTCTATAAATAGTCTCCAGTCTTGTGAGTCATGAGTGATTTTTAAGGCATTCATGAGGCTTTCAATATTGGAACAGAATACCAGATTACTTTCCTTTCTGACTACGTATAGTACACTGCATCAGAAAATAATGCAATCAACTCTGGATGATGTGTGCATGCTGGTATTATGCAATGTGATGTGATATTACATCATTCAAGGCTTATTTGGGATGTTGTTGATGTCCTACTGGATAAATTTACACGGTGAAACGTCAAAAATGAACTACATGCAATATCTTCAAAACGAGAGCCAATAAAAATATTTTAATATTATATTCGTATTCAGCTCACCAAGATACTACAGATTAGGGCCTTTTATTTATTTATTTATTTATTTGTATTTCTTCTATACCGCACTCTTTTTCATCAGCGCGGTTTACATTAAACAGGAATACTCATTTCAATCAACAGACTGTGGTGAGCTTACATATAACAGGAAATATACAACTGGGATTATAACTTAGGGAAACTATGTACATATTTGTAGCATGTATAGGACCTATATACACGGGATAGAGTTTCTTTTCATCATCTTAAATAGGGCGGTTACACTTTATCTGAAAGTGTTAGAGGGTTGATGATGTGCTTTGGAAATGTAGAATGAAGAGGTGATGCTTTATGGCTTTTCTAAATTGTTTGAGGTCAGTAATAGCTCTAATGTTGGGAGGTAGGTTGTTCCAACATCTGGGTGCGTAGTACGTGAAAGCCCTGTCTGTTGTTGATCATTTGTATTTTGTGGCCTCATGTGGTGTAGTTAGGGTATTTGCCGCTGCTGACCTCCTAGATCTGGTGTTGGGAGTGTGATGGAGGAGTTTCGAAATTGATGATGGAGCTATAGAATTTATTGCTTTAAAGGTCAAGATAAGGGCTTTATATGTTATTCTGCAGTATATAGGGAGCCAGTGGAGCTCCATTAGGATGGGTGTTATGTGATCGCTCTTTGAAGCACCGTATAATACCCGGGCTGCGGCATTCATGGCTAGTTGTAATGTATTTAGTGAGTTCTTTGGGAGACCATGGAGTATTATATTCGCATAGTCGAAGTGGGGTGTGACTATGGCTTGGAATATAGTTCTGAAGCTGTCTGGGTCAAGCATATTTTTTAGATGGCGTAGGGTCTTTATCTTGAAATAAATGGTTTTCACGGTGCGGTTGATATGTCAGTAAAGTCAGTAACGATTTCAATGTTGACCAGTGTAATGAATGTTGGTGGCTCATAATAAACCACATACTGTCTACACATAAGCTCATGACAATCAGGCATGCAGATCATAGGACTGCAATGAGGGGCATACAGCACAATGCACATAATCCAGCTCCTACAAGAGATCTGTCCTGGGGATGAGCTTTGGACATAGCACTGAATGTACATGGGAACTGTTGAAAACATACCTTGTGTCCTTCCCATATCTGCACTATACACCAGCTCATCAACTGGTGTATAGTGCCTACATGTTCACAAATTGCAGACAGGTACATGCTGTTGCATTGTTTGCTGATTTTCCACAGTTAATCGTTGTAAGGGCCTAGTATCAGGGTTCCTGCACTGTCCTTGTACACAGCACCGTCCAGTGGAAATTACACTTGTTGATATGCATCTGTATGTACCTACCAACAAAGGTCATTTCCCATGATCTCTTTCATAACATGCAGAGGGCAGAGACATGCATTTGAGGCCATTTTAGTTTTGGGTGAGGTTTGGGAGATCGCACAGGGTTGTTGGTGTGAGGGCAGCAGATGTCTGACACATGCATTTAATATGAGTCATGTTTGATACCCAAACCAAGACCTCAGATACTTTAAACCATGACAGATATGTGCACAACATGCAGGTCAATCACGGTCCGGTGAGATTGAACTGAGAACCTGCTGATACACTGCAGGCAGATACATACATACATTCCCTTTACTAGTAAGTATTCCCATAGCAGGTGCTGTGTAATTTTAGCATAGTGGTTAGAGCCCTGTTTTTGGACACACCAGAGGGCCAGTTCAATTCCCACAGGTTGTTTTCTGTTCATTTTGTTCTGGGCTAGGGTTGCCAACTGGCCGGTTTTCAGCCGGCCTGGCCGGTTTTTCTATGGCCAGGCCGGCTGCCGGCGCAGAGGCAAAACCGGCCCTTGAAAAGCCGGTTTTTTTGCTCTGGCCGCAAGATCGGGAGCGGCCAGAGCAAAAAAAACGGCTTTTCTCCCAACCCGGAGGGCTTCAGAGGGAGCCGGGGAAGCCCGCGCGAGGCCCCGGCTCCCTCCGTACAGCCGCCAGCGTGAAGAGCCTTTTCCTTCACGCTGGCGGCTGTTCCTGTGAAGCCGCGATTGGTGGGAAAGGTTAAAGGCAATACCCTTTAACCTTTCCCAGCATTCGCGGCTTCACAGGAACAGCCGCCAGCGTGAAGGAAAAGGCTCTTCACGCTGGCGGCTGTACAGAGGGAGCCGGGGCCTCGCGCGGGCTTCCCCGGCTCCCTCTAAAGCCTCAGATAGCCGCGGTTTTGGGGGGGAGGCCAAGGACTGCCTGGGCTGTGATGGGGGGAGGGGACCTGGACTGGAAAAGGGCTAGGAGGGGGGAATTTGACTGGAAATGGTTTGTGATTGGGGGGGGACCTGGACCGGAAAAGGGCTATGGGGGGGGGGGACTTGGACTGGAAAGAAATGGGCTGTAATGGGGGGGGGCCTGGACTGTAAAAGGGCTATGGGGGGAGGGACATGGACTGGAAATGGGTTTTGATGGGGAGGGGGACCTGGACTGGAAAAGGGCTGGGGGGGGGGACATGGACTGGAAAAGGGCTAGGGGGGGGGGAGGGGACTTGGACTGGAAATGGGTTGTGATGGGGCGGGGGACCTGGACTGGAAAAGGGCTATGGGGGGGGAACTTGGACTGGAAATGGGTTGTGAAGGGGGGGACCTGGACTGGAAAAGGGCTAGGGGGGGCATTGGACTGGAAAGAAATGGGCTGTGATGGGGAGGGGGACCTGGACTGTAAAAGGGATATGTGGGGGGGGGACATGGACTGGAAATGGGTTTTGATGGGGAGGGGGACCTGGACTGGAAAAGGGCTATGGGGGGGGGGGGGGGGACATGGACTGGAAATGGGTTTTGATGGGGAGGGGGACCTGGACTGGAAAAGGGCTATGGGGGGGGGGACTTGGACTGGAAATGGGCTGTGGTGGAGGGAGGGGGAACTTGGACTGGAAATAGGCTGTGATTAGGGGGGCTAGGACTGCAAATGGACTGTGATGGTGGGGGGGGGCTAGGACTGCAAATGGGCTGTGATGGTGCGGGGGGACTCGGACTGCAAATGGGATGTGATGGGGGACTTGGACTGGAAATGGGCTGTGATTGGGGGGGGCTAGGACTGGAAATGGGCTGATGAAGAGCTGGAATAGGACTGGAAATGGGCTGATGTGGGGCATGGGAGAATGGGATTAGAAGGGAGTGGATGCTGGGTGGGTCTAGAACTATAAGGGAACTGATTTTGGGGGAGGACTAGAATAGATGGGGAATGAGAATGGAGAGGGGAAAAATATTTTGTGTGGAAGAAAAGTCTATGATGGGCTGGGTATTGGGAGAGTAAGAGGGGCTTGAGAATGGAAGGGTGAAATTTAAACGGATGATAAAGGAATAAGGAAAGAATTGGGGGAAAGAGCAAAAGGGAAACAATCAGTATATTAAAGCAGAAATAGAGAGAGAATGGAAAACATCTAAAAGAGAAGAAAGGACAAATGGATAGCTCGCAGAAGACACGAAGAAACCAGAAGAAAGTGGCTGGAGCAATTGCAACTGAAAAATAAAACGCCCAAACAGAAGGTAGAAAAATACTTTTTATTTTGAATTTATTAGCTGGAATATGTCTGGTCTGGGAAGTGTGTATTGATAACATCTTTGCATTTTTGTTTAGTGCAAGAGGAAATTATTTTATAGTTTTATTTCTCCAGTGTTGTACATTTCATGTTTGGATTTTGGGGTTCCCAGTTTAATTATTATCTGACCAAGGAAGTTAGCCTACACGTATCCTCGGTAATTTTTGTGGGTGGGGCTGGGGGCGGGGCAGGGGTGGCACTAGGGGCGGAGAATGGGTGGAGCATGGCGAGCTACAGGTGTCGGGTTTTTCTCGGTGAAAAAGTTGGTAACCCTATTCTGGGCTGGTGCAAATACCATCTAAAAGGGGTGCAGGTTCGGCACAGCCCCAGGCACCCTTGCATCTATTCAGTGTGAGATACTTTATGCATGCTCTTTTCAATCCAGGCTATCAGCTGTGGCCCATTGGAGAGTGTTGGTAATGTGACCACAGCTGATGCATGACCCCACAGTGGACAGGCTTGGGAGACTGGAGGCTAGCTGTGGGGGCCGATCCGTGCCTCCATTGCAAATATACTGAATGTGCAGCCACATCCTACAGGGGTGATAGGGATCTATCAAACTGTTTCTACATTGCAGGCAGATATATACTTTCCCTTTATTGGTAATTCCTGCCATGGCAGATGCCTTGCAGGTTTAGCATAGTTGTTAGAGCACTGCATTTAGATACCCCTAGGGCCGGTTTGATGCCCACGGGTTCTTTTCTGTTCATTTTGTTCTCGGCTGGTTTAAATACCATTCAAAAGGGTGCAGGTTCAGCACAGCCCCAGGCACCCTTGCATCTATTCAGTGTGAGCTATTTTATGCATGCTCTTTTCAATCTAGTCTATCAGACAGGCAGAGTGTGTGGCCTCAACTGTGACCCATATCCCACTTACTAACTATAATATCAGATGGCAAAGGTCTATCATCTACCACCTGTCTGTCCATCCATCACCTTCAGATTGTCTTCCAGTGATGCTCCTTTATCCAGTGTTATGGTTACAGCCATTTTCGTGCCTTTAGATGCATGCTTGTCAACTTGAAGTACCTTAAAATCCTTGGCCATCTTATGTTCAGGTGCCTAAACCCCTTAGGGCACCTTAACGTCATGCGTCTTAACCCTTCAGGGCGCTTTAACCTCAGGTGCCTTAAAACCCTCAGAGCGCCTTAGCTTCATGCGCCTTAACCCCTCAGGGTGCTTTAGCCTCAGGCACCTTAACCCCTCAGGGCACCTTAACCATGCATCTTAACACTTCAGAGCGCTTTAACCGTAGGCGCCTTAAAACCCTCAGAACGCTTTAGTTTCATGCGCCTTAACCCCTCAGGCTTCCTTAAAACCTCAGGGCGCCTTAACCCCTCAGGGCGCCTTAAACTCAGGCGCCTTAGGTTGAAGTGCCTTAACCCCCTTGGGCACCTTAATGCTTGTCACCTTAATGTGAGTTGTGCCATTCCCATGTATTAAATAGTCAGGGCGCCCTGTTCCATGTGTTTCATGGCCCATAGCACCCTTTACGCAGGACCACCCCCACCTGCCCATAGTCTTATATTTCTTTGGGAACCTTAGCGCTACCCTTACCGCCGGTGACTTTATCGACGTTTTGTAAACCTACCCCTAAGATATTATAAGATCAAGTAGATTTTAAGATTTTCTTCTCATTGTATAGTTACCTATAAGGATAAGGGTTTTTTTTTTTTTGGGGGGGGGGGTTAACCTAGGCAGCTACTAGAATTCCTGGTTGCTATAGAGGAGACTGGGGTTAATATGATGTCTCATACGGCTGACTCATAAGTCCTCATCCTGTTATGATTACCTGTATTTTCCTTTAGGGGTAGGTCACTATTTCCCTTGTTTATTTTTATTTCCTGATGCCTCTGTATTTTACCTTTAGTAGTGGTCTAAATGAATGGAAATGATTACTTCATGGACATTTTTCTTGTTTGATATTGTTAAACCATTATTTTTCCAGTTTCCTTGTACTTTCTGGAATGTATTTTGAAAGCTTAATAAAAATGAAAATTAAAAAAAAAAGATCAAGTAGATACTAACATGTTTGTCATGACATACCTTGCATCAAAACGTACATGGCAGTATAACAACTCCTCTGTCATTCTTGCATTGGTCATCTCTAAAAACACTCTTTACAATGCTCAGTATGGACCCTTACCAACCTCACAAGAACCTAAACTGACTTTGCAATTCTCCAAAGGATGCATTGTATTGCTGAATGACATAACTATGATCTTCTAATGACAATGGCTGTCTGGCTATGGCATCTGTTTCCCTCATATTTGGGCTCTGGCATTTCTCACAGTGGCTCCCTACATGTGGCTACACCTCTCCCATACAATGTCCACTCTCTGTTCTGGCTTATGTTGGTCTGTATACATCTGCTATCTGTGGGGCAACCCTGTCTGCCTTCCTACAGTCTGCTTTCTGGCACTGCTCACCTGGTCAGGCCTGCATGGACATGGGGGGGGGGGGGGGTTCCCTGTGCCAGCATACTAAGTAGCCAGCCTTCAAATATATTGTTCCTCTCACAGCTTGCATAGATCCTGGACTGGGTAAGGATGTAGGCAGCACGGCACAATCTGGGAAATGTTGGCACAACAGCTGTTAGATCTCCCAGTGTCTGGCACAGCTGCTATATGGCTGCTCTATGACAGTGGCACCTGGTGTCACTGCGGTCATCTGTAAGGTCCAGGTACTGACTATGCATTCATGTCCCCCCTGATTTGCAGATCAGCAGACCAGATCCTCCCATGCAACCCTCAAACCACTCACACACTCTCTCACTTGTAGGGATAAATTGTAGAACCTAGCAGAATATTTTTTATGTACTGGCCTTATTCCACGTCTCTGGCAGGAATTACGGGTACGTCTGCGGGGACATCCAAAAACATACACGGACCTTTCCAGAATATGTTATACACAGCTCTGCAGCAAACCACACCCCTGTTACACCCCTCCCAGGCATATTCTGACATCATGCAAGTGAGATAAATGTGCGTGGGTGCCATGTAACGGAATTCGTTCGTAGACATTTTTGACACATAAACGTCCCCAGTGCATGTACAAACCCTTATTCAGCTTCTGGAATGACTCTATAAGTAAATGTCACATCAAGACATCTTAGAGAGGTAAATATTCAAGATTAAATAAATATTGGCTTCATGGAACAGCTGGACTAAGAACAGATGAGAGGAGGAGCTATTTTAGACCTAATTCTTAATGGACCCTGTGGCTGCACTTTCTCAGTGGAGGCATGTCATGGGGAAGTGCAGAGGAGAACACATAAATCTTTCCCTCTGAATCACAGATTAAATCCCCCTATTGCCAGACTGCTATCCTAGAGTTTGTCTTCTGTCTTTGAACTTAGCAGTTTCCCCTGGAGGCTTGCTTGGAGCTGCAGCCCTCTACGAGAGTGATACATCATAGAGCCTGTGTGAGTGGACATTATGTTGAACCCCTCTGCTCAGTGTATGGTGGCAGCCAAAAAAGCAAACAGAATGCTAGGAATTATTAGGCAAGGAATGCAAAATAACATAGAATATCAAAATGCCTCTGTATCACATAGTGCGACTGTGCCTTGACTATTGTGTGCAGTTCTCATCGTTGCACCTCAGAAAGGCCATAGCGGAATTAGAAAAGGTACAGAAAAGGGCAAGTAAAATGATAAAGGGATAGAACAACTCCCCTGTGAAGAAAGGCTAAAGAGATTAGGAATCTTTGGCTTGGTCCTGGTTGGATTATGTCATTTCAACATCATTATTAGGAAGTTCCATCTTGTTTTGCAGCGGTCAGTTTATCACATTTTTTCTGTAATGATTTTTCCCCACTGTACCTAATGCTGCCACAGATTTTCATTACTCCACAGCAAACCCTTTGTTTTCACTATTTCTCTGGCTTATTCACAGGAACAATATTCGCTTTTTGAAGTTATTTGTCATTTGCAGTGTGTTACTGGCACTATTAATGTACAGTAAGTAATGCTACTGTTTGCCCCTGTGCCTGCTACCATCATAATTCAATCTCACCTACCCCAGTAGAGAGAATCAAGAAAAATCGTCCTGTCTGATGCATGACATTTCCCTGTAGGCACCATCAATTTGGTATTATTGAATCTAGTACACTAGATCAATGCTTCTGAACTCTCTCCTGGCGGGATATCTAACTAGTCATGTTTTCATGATCACCACGATGAATGCCCATACACATGTTTGCGCAAACAAACATGCATATGCTCCCCCTCCATCTAAAGGAGCAGCATGAAGAGCCAACAGGAGTCCTAGTCCCAATGGCAAACCCTGGCTATGTCCTGAATAGGCCAGTGGAAGACTCTGATTCCCATCAACTAGAACAGTGGGGCTGTGCCTCAAGCCAGTGGGAGGCCCTGGGTCCCAATAACCAGAAATGCGAGACTGTGGCCTGTAAAGGCCAGTAGGAAGCCCTGTGTCCTACTGGCCAGAACAGTGGGGCTGCAGCATATAGAAAAAGAGAGTGACAAAAGACAGGGTGGAGGCGAAAGGAAGAGGTAAGTGAGGAGTGGAGCCTAAGGGAAGAGATGAGGTTAGAAGGAAAGAAAGAGGTGAGACATAAGGAAATAGAATGAGCATAAGGGAAGGCACAGGTTAGGGGAAAAAAGGAGAAAAGTAGATAAGTACATTAAAGGAGAAGGAAAGGAGGGAGAGAGTGAAAGGCTACAGAGAGTACAAGATTGGGCAGCATAAGAACATAAGATTTGCCATACTGGGTCAGACAGAAGGTCCATCAAACCCAGTATCCTATATCCAAGAGTAACCAATCAAAGTCACCCAAAGACCAGGGTTTGATTCCCACTAGCACTCCTTGTGGCCTTTGGCAAGTCACTTAACCCTCCATTGCCCCAGAAAAATCCAAGTCATCAATGTCCCTGTTTAATGTACATTACAGAGTTTAAGTTTCAATGTAAACCGCTTTGATTATCATTAAAATCATCTCTAATACCTGAAGATTGGAGGATCGCCAATGTAACACCAATTTTTAAAAAGGGTTCCAGGGGTGATCCGGGAAACTACAGACCGGTGAGCCTGACATCAGTACCGGGAAAAATGGTAGAAACCATCATAAAGAATAAAATTACTCAGCATGTAGATAGTCATGACCTAATGGGAGACAGCCAACATGGCTTTAGACAAGGAAGATCTTGTCTTACTAATCTGTTATGTTTTTTTGAAGGAGTGAATAATAAGGTGGACAAAGGTGAGTCGGTTGATATTCTGTATCTGGACTTTCAGAAAGCCTTTGACAAGGTCCCTCATCAGAGACTTTTGGCAAAACTAAAGAGTCATGGGATAGGAGGCAGTGTACTATTGTGGATCAGGAACTGGTTAAAAGATAGAAAGCAGAGGGTTGGGCTAAATGGCCAATTTTCCCAATGGAGAAAGGTGAATAGTGGTGTACCCCAGGGATCTGTGCTGGGTCCGCTGCTTTTTGACATATTCATAAATGACCTGGAAAGTGGAATAACGAGTGAGGTTGTCAAATTTGCAGATGACAC
Source organism: Ichthyophis bannanicus (assembly GCA_033557465.1). Lineage (NCBI taxonomy): Eukaryota > Metazoa > Chordata > Amphibia > Gymnophiona > Ichthyophiidae > Ichthyophis > Ichthyophis bannanicus. Next base: position 419,747,114 of record CM066031.1, on the reverse strand, counting down.
AAAACTATTTAAAGTTGTTAAAACCCAAGAGAATTGTGGAAAATTGCAAGAGGATCTTGATAAATTGGAAGACTGGGCATCAAAATGGCAGATGAAATTTAATGTGGACAAGTGCAAGGTTATGCACCTAGGGAAGAACAACCCAAACTTTGGTTAAACGATGCAAGGTTCCACATTAGGAACCACCACCCAGGAAAAAGATTTAGGCGTCATTGTGGATACCATGTTAAAACCCTCGGCCCAGTGTGCAGCAGCGGTCAAGAGAGCAAATAGAATGCTAGGTATGATAAGGAAAGGAATGGAAAATAAAACAAAAGATATTATAATGCCTCTATATCGTTCCATGGTGAGACCGCACCTTGAATATTGTGTGCAATTCTGGTCGCCGTATCTTAAAAAGGATATAGCGATTTTAGAAAAGGTTCAGAGAAGAGCCACCAAAATGATAAAAGGGATGGAAGGATACTCCTATGAAGAAAGGCTAAAAAGGTTAGGGCTCTTTAACCTGGAAAAGAGACGGCTGAGGGGAGATATGATAGAAGTCTATAAATTAATGAACGGAGTGGAACAGGTAAACGTAGATCAATTGTTTACCTTAGCAGAATATAGAAAGACTAGGGGACATGTAATGAAGCTACAGGGTAAACTATTTAAGACTAATAAAGGAAAATATTTTTTCACTCATTGTGTAATCAAACTCTGGAATTTGTTACCGGAGGATGTAGTAAAGGCTGTTAGTGTAGCTGGGTTTAAGAAAGGTTTGGACAAGTTCCTGGAGGAAAGGTCCATAAACCATTATTAAGAAGGGACCCAGGATATCAATGCTTGAACCAATACAAGCATTGTGGAAACTGTGTCCCTTGGGGAAACTGCTAGGTAAGTATGACCTAGATTGGCCACTGTTGGAAACAGAATACTGGGTTTGATGGACCTTGGTCTGACCCAGTATGGCATATCTTATGTTCTTATGTTCTTATGATTGAAATGATAAAGCGGAATATAAAAACTTGCTAAATAAATAAAATAAATAAAAGTCACAAGAACCTCTCCGATTCTCAAAAGGTAGACAAATTCCATGCTGCTTACTACAGGGGTAAACAGTGGATTTCCCCATTCCCCATTCCCCATTTAATAATAGTATATAGACTTTTCCTCCAGTAACTTGTCCAAATATCTTTTAAATCTAGCTACACTAACGTCTTTTATTACTTCCTTTGGTAACAAATTCCAGAGTTTGATTACACATTGAGTGAAAAAATATTTTCTATGATTAGTCTTAAGTGTGCTGTATTGTATTTATTTATTTAACGTCTTTTCTATACCGTGCTATTCACATCAGTGCAGTGTACATTTAACAGAACCTTATACGATGCAGTCGGGACTGCACTGTATTTACAATAAACAGGATCTATAACTAGGACAAAACTGGGGTAACTTTCTACAAATATTTACACTAATAAATATACTGTACACCTGAAATCTACTCGGAGTTGCACTGGTGGGACTGGCTGCCCTCTAGTGTGCTTGGTGTGCTATAGGGGGGGTCATGGTGTTTGGTGAGAGTTTTTGTAGCTTCATTGCTTGTCCCCTAGTCTTTCTACTTTTAGGAGTAAACAACCAATTTATATTTACCCATTACACTCCATTTATTATTTTATAGATCTCTATCATATCTCTCCTCAGCCGTCTCTTTTCCATTTGAAGAGCCATATCCTTCCATTCCATTTACCATTTTGGTCACTCTTCTTTGTACAGTACCTTTTCTAATTCCACTATAAACCTTTTAAGATATGGTGACCAGAATTGCACATAGTATTTGAGGTACAGTTGCACCATGGAGCAATACAGAGGCATTAGAATATCCTTGGTTTTATTCTCCATTCCTTTGCTTATAATTCCTGGCATTCTATTAGCTTTTTTGGCCACTACTGCACACTCGGCAGAGGGTTTGAATGCATTATCCACAATGACGCCCGGATCCTTTTCCTAGGTGGTGATTCCCTATGTGGAACCTTGCATCATGTAACTGTAGTTTCGGTTGTTCTTCCCTAAGTGCATAGCTTTGCACTTGTCCACATTAAATTTCATCTGCCATTGGGACTCCCAGTCTCCCAATTTCTCAAGGCCCTCTTGCAATGTTTCACAATTCTCTTGTGTTTTAACAATTTTGAATAATTTTGTGTGATTTGCAAATTTTATCATCTCACTCTTTATTCTCATTTCCAGGTCAGTTATGAATATCTTAAAAAGCAGCGGGCTTAGCACAGATTCCTGGGGTACTCTACTATTCACCTTTCTCCATTGAGAAAATTAGCCATTTAGCCCTACTCTCTGTTTTCTGTCTTTTAACCCGTTCCTAATCCACATTAACTATACTGCCTACTATCCCATGACTTTTTAATTTCCTCAGGATTCACTCATGAGGAACCTTGTCAAAGGCTTTCTAAAAATCAAGATATAATATATCAACTGGCTCACCTTTATCTACCTGTTTATTCACACCTTTGAAAAAGTATAACAGATTTGTGATACAAGACTTTTCTTGGCTAAATTCATGTTGATTTTCTCCCATTAAACCACGACTATCTGTATCTTCAGTAATTTAGTTCTTTATAGTGGTTTCTATCATTTCACCTAGTACTGACATCAGGCTCACCGTTTTGTAGTTTACCAGATCACCTCTGGACCCCTTTTAAAAAATTGCCATTATGTTGGCCTCTCTCCAATATTCAGGCACTGCAGATGATTGTAATAATACTTCACAAATTACTAATAGTAGGTCTGAAATCTCATATTTCAGTTCTTTCAGTGCCCTGGGATTCATACCATCTGGGCCAAGTGATTTGCTACTCTTTAGTTTATCAAATTGCTGTATTACATCTTCCCAGTTTATTGAGATTTGTTTCAGTTCCTCCAATACATCACCTATAAATATCATTTCTGGAGACCCACGTGACACATGAGCGGGTAAGGACGTTCCTTGCTTGCTCCGGGGCTGCCTCAAGTTTTAATCTGAATTATAGCGCCATTTACAGAGGTAGCCTACAGATATTGCAACTAGAGTGGAGATAAAGCTAAGCCAGTTTGGAAGATCTGAAAATAAATAAGATACCATGCCGGTAGTACAAAAAAAAGATTGCGAGAAGATCAACAAGCTGGGGCCTACCACAGCCACGGCATCACAGCCGGCGTCCCTGGGAACTGAGAGTGCCGATTCAGCCACTGAGGATGTTGCGAAGGAAGTGGTTAAGTTACTGGATCCGAAATTTGATCAAGTGCTGAAAAAGTTGGATGCGGTTGGAGAATCGTTGTTGGAAATGGGCAAGCGGGTGGAGGAGTTGGAGCACCGTGTAGCGTCCATAGAAGATGTGGAGGGCTGGCAAGAGAGAGAAACAACTGCTCAGCAAAAGCAAATTGAGATTTTGCAAGCAAAGGTGGAAGACCTAGAAAATAGGTCGCGTAGAAACAATATACGCATTGTCGGGGTCCCGGAGGATAAAACGGACGCTCAATTGCTGCCATTTATTGAGGTTTGGCTCCCAAAGGAGTTGGGCCTAGAGGCACAGGCTGGGAAGTTGAGAGTGGAGCGTGCGCATTGAGTTGGGCCGAGGCTGGAGCAGAGAAACAAGCCAAGAGTAGTAATAGCCAGAATTTTAAACTTTCAGCATAAAACTCAGCTATTACAAGCCTACCGGAGGAAAGGAGAGTTGAAGATCAACAACCAAAAGCTGCTGATGTTCCAGGACTACTCGGCGGCAGTGGCGATGAAGAGGAAAGAATTCTCACCTATTACTCCACCCTTTTCAAGAAGAAACCGCTTTACATTGGCTTACCCAGAGGTATTGAGAGTCTCCAGGCACGGACAGGATTACTCGTTTGATACCGCGGAGGCTGCTAAGAGATTTGTGGAGGGCATGGAAGGGGAGAATGGGGATACCGCCAGCACCCCCGAGTGAAAAGAACAGGCTTCTGGACTTCTGTTTTCCGTTATCAGGACTCTCTACGTAGCACTATTGTTATGCTGTGGATATTTAAGGCTGTGGTACTGTTGTGGAGACAACTTTTGTGTGTGTGTGTGGGGGGGGGGTATCTGTGTGGGTGTATGGGTGTGGGTGTGGGTGCGCGGGTGTGGGTGTGATAAAGCACAAGGAGTGGATGGTACAATGTGCTGGGTAGAAGTAGAGGAGTAGAATGGCAGTGGAAACAGGCGAGGCAGCCCTGTAGCATCTCAAAGGGTCTAGATCCCAGCAGAGAAGCTGGGAATAGAGAGAATAATGAACGATAGGGGGGGGAGGGGAGGGGGGGCTAGGACTGGGGTGTGTTTGGGATGGGAAGTGTGTGTATGTGGGATGAATGGGGAAGTGGGGTGGAAAGGTATGGAATTGAATTGCAATACTTGTGGATGTCGGGGTCCTCTTTGTTTGAGAGGGTTTGCGAAGCTGTATGTGTATATTCCCGGAAGGGTGGGGCTCGAGGTTGAGGCTGGGCAATCTTGGGCGGCGATTATGTTAAAGCAATTGGTAAGAATGATGAGAGTTACTGGACTCAATGCATGACCTGCGTATTATAACATGGAATGGGGGGGGGGGTCAGCACTCTCATAAAGCAGACCAAAATTTTGCAAGCCCTAAAGAGGGGGAAGGCCCAACTGGCTCTGCTGCAGGAGACACATCTAAGTTTGAAAGAACATGAAAAGCTGAAGAGAGACTGGGTGGGACAGGTACATGCTGCCTCTTCGGGGGGGGGGGGGTACGAAAAAGGGAGTAGCAATCTTGGTCAGGAAGGGGATTCATATAGAGATTTTAAATGAAGAAGTCGACTCCCAGGGTAGATACATATTTTTATATGCAAAAATCCAGGGGGAAGAACTGCTCCTGGGAAATGTTTATGCGCCAAATATTTATGATCATAAATTTTTTAAAGCTATTTTGGTCAGGATGGGGAGAGTCCCAAATATTCCGGTCATATTAGTGGGAGACTTTAATTGTCCGCATGACCCGGAGATGGATAGATCACAATTGAGGTTAGGTGGGGGTTGGAGCAAAAAAGGAATTAGCTATCTCTGTAGGATGGGGGAGCTAATAGATGCATGGAGAGTCCTACATGAGGGGGAAAGAGATTACACGCATCTGTTGAGGGCCCACCAGTCCTGGTCCCGGATTGACTATATTTTAGTTTTGAAGCATTGTTTTGGAAAGGTGACTTCAGTGGAAATAGATCCTGTGATAGTTTCGGATCATGCGATGGTCCAGATGGACTGGAAGGGGAGGTTGGGATCAAGCTCTAAGTGGTCTTTTCCGAGACATTTATGGAAAAATGAAGAATTTTGTAAGTATTTGAAACTGCATTGGGAGGAGTATGTAAAATTCAATGAAGATAGTGTAGAGACGGTGGCGATATTCTGGGAGGCTGGGAAAACAGTGATGCACGGACATATCATGGCTTATGTTGCAAAAGAAAGGAAGAGAGTCAATGATACTATATTGCAATTGGCTCAGGAACTTCAACGACTTAAAAGAATAGATGTGTGAAATTTGGACAGCCGAGCTAGGGAAGAGTATTTAGGAGCTCAGAGGCATTTAAATAGGGTGCTTCAGGAATGGGCAGTATACTCGATGCAATATTATAGGCACCAATTGTTGTTATGGAGTCAGGACAGGGAAATTACTCGCCAGATTGGTGAAAGAGGGGGGAGGTACTAAAGTAATTGCTACAATTAGATATAAGGTAGGGGGGGGGGGGTAAAGCAGAATGACACTCAAGAAATTATGAGGGTTTTTAGGCAATTCTATCAGGATTTGTATACACCAGAAGTAGAGGATAGAGAGCAGGAGATCCTCTTCCTAAATGCGGTAGAGCTACCAAAAGTGGGAGAGGTGGAATTGCAGGAGTTGAATAGAGCGATTTCCGGCACAGAAATTCAAAAGGTTATAGAGGGTGCTTCACCTCATAAGACTCCAGGGCCAGATGGCTATGGGGCGGAATTTTATAAGATCTTGGGGATACAAGTGGCGCCTTCACTGGCGGCTCTTTATGATGAGGTGTTAGTCGGGAGGATTCCCGAGGGACATGAGGACGGCAGCGATCACAGTGATCCCCAAAGGGGGGGAAGGATCCGGAAGATCCTGCGTCTTATCGCCCCATCTCGCTAATCAATTATGATATGAAGATTCTGGCCTCGGTTCTGGCAGAGAGGCTGCAGGGAATATTGCCGAGTTTGATTGGGAAACATCAGATGGGCTTTGTTAGGGGCAGAGAAGCCTTTCTGAATATCAGCAAGGTATTGTTGGGGATGGAGCTGTGTCTTCTACAAAAGGAGCCGTTAGTGTTGGTGAGCTTGGATGCCGAAAAGGCTTTTGATTGTGTATCCTGGAAGTATATGTTTTCTGTTCTCCAGAAATATGGTTTTGAGGGAGCCTTCGTAAATTGGATTAAAGCCTTGTACGCGGACCCGTTGGTGTGTATAACCATGGGGGGGAAGAGTTTTCAGAGTCCTTTTCCCTTAAGCGAGGCACGAGGCAGGGGTGCCCCATGTCTCCCTTGCTGTTTGTCTTGCAATTGGAACCCTTGCTGCTTACTCTTATTCGTGAGGAGGAGATAAGGGGGATAGAGTGGCAGCATGGCAGGATCAAAGTGAGCACCTTTGCGGACGACATGCTCCTCTGTCTACGGGAACCTCAAATATCATTGCTAGCAGTTCTTCAGCAGATGGAGCGGTTTAGCACCTTTTCGGGACTACGCATCAATAGGTCTAAATCGGTAGTGCTGGATGTGGGGGGAGGGTGCACCAGAAATGGGCGGGGGATTTCCCGCTTATCTGGGCAGAGGGACAAATAAGATACTTAGGTGTGTAAATCCCAGAGGAAGTGCCTCGGCTTTATGATGTAAATATCACTCCAAGACTAGCAAAGACAATAATAATTTTGAAGAAGTGAAGGGACTTGCCCATATCTCTGATGGGTCGTATTGCCCTTTTTAAGATGGTTGAGCTCCCGAGATGGATATATTTGTTACGTCACACCCCGTTATGGATATCTAGGAGGGACATGGTATTATTGCAGAGCCACCTAGGTAAATTTCTCTGGAAGGGTCGAAGGTCACGAATTGCCTTATTGGCTCTGTTGAGACCTTTGGAGGAAGGAGGGGGGGAGGGCTTGTGTCGCTGAGAGAATACAATGTGGCTAGTCTGATGCGCCCCCTTCGGGACGTACTATTTGGAAGAGGTGAGACCGTGCCCATTGAATTAATAAATGCGATGTCTGGGTCTGCGCATAGAGTGTTTCTGTTGCATAGTGTAAACAAGGACCTACCCGCATGGTGGAAGTCTTCGGTGTATATGCGAGCTGTGAGGCAGGTATGGAGAGTGGTATGTCAGAAGTGGAACTTGTCGTGGAGGAGAACGGACTACCTGCCTTTGAGGAGTAGCAGGGATTTTTTTACCGGGGGGTCAGGGTGCGGTGGTCAAATAGTGGGAGGAGCGGGGAGTGAAGTGTTTAGGCCATTTGAGAATGATCTCGGACCCTGAGTTGGACTCGTTCAGTCTTTGCGACAATGGTTTGAATTAGATGCCAAAGGTTTTACTTTTACTTGCAGGTTAGGCATTATGTGCGCATGGTTCAGAAGGAGGAGGAGGGACTTTTGGGCCCGAGAAGTATAGTGGATTTTGTCCAGGGGTTGGACGGGAGAATAACAGTGCATGTTCTGAGAAGAGAGTTGGGCCTGGTTGAACAGAGGGGAGCCCTAAATGGACTGGTTACGAAGTGGAAACGAGACGGGATGCCAGGGATGACGGTAGCGAAACTTGAAGTTGCATTTAGAGCTGTTAAAGATATTTCGGAATCGGTACGACTGCGAGAAATTCAGTTTTTATTTCTCTGGAGGGCGTATGTGTCTGAGATTTGGGCAGCCAGGGCTGGGATGGTACAGACGGATGTGTGTAGGTTCTGTAGAAAAGAAAGGGGAACCTTCATGCATCGGTTCTGGTCTTGTGTAAAAATGCAAACATTTTGGTGGGGAATTTGGGTAAAGCTTTCCAGATGGATAACTCAGGACTTAGATTTAACCCCGGACTGGTGTTTATTTGGGCTGAATATTGCTGAGCTGTTTAAGGGAGAGAGTCCGGGGAAGCTGGTGCAGAGGGGAATGGTGGTGGAGAAGCAATGCATTTTGCGCCATTGGATAGCGGAGGATCCTCCAGGGGTAAAAGAATGGGAGCATCTTATGTTAGAATTGATGAATATGGAGAAGAGCTTGGTTGCTGGGTCATTAAAAACTGGAGACATGGGGAAAAATTTGGGAGCCGTTATCGGCAGGGGGGGGGGGGGCGAGTTCTGCAACTAACTCTCATCATAATTCTAATGCTGAACTTTGAGTTGGGAGCTAAAGTAGATTTAAAATGTTGGTAGCAAAGAGGACACATTATTACACCCGGAGGGAGAATGGTGATATTCTATCGGAATTGAGAGGTAGTATCAGGAATGGAAGGCATGGTCGGAGTGGTGGTGCTTTGTAATCCGGAGAAGCAGGGTTACATTGATGGAATGAATGAATTTATTTATTTATTTAACATTTCTTATATACCGCCTTTCATGATATCAAGGCGGTTTACATTGAACAAACTGAAATTACATTGAACAGGGCATTATAACTTGGAGATAACTATTTTACATGGAACAGGATGAATGAGGAATGGATGAGGGGAGGGTGGTGGGGTGGGGGTAGTGGATAGCTGGGGAATGGAAGGAGGGGAGGTGGGGTAATGGGGGGGTAGGGGAGTACGAAGTAGGGGAGAGGAGGTTTGAGGGGGCTGGAAGGGTGGGAACAAGGGGAGGTGGGATATGGAAAGGCTGGTTAGTAATACTGTTATTGATATGAATAGTGTGTGAGTTATCCGTGATCAGAGAAATAGATTAGTGTACAGGAGTGGTCAGCGTTGATGTTGTGATGGTTGAACTGTTGTACAATGTTTGTTAATGCTGCCGTGACGGGTGAATTATGTACTATGTTGATGACTCGGAGGACACACGGAAATGTTGCTGTTGGTTCCATAATTATAATAACGCTAATAATAATAATAATAAAAATGATTTTCCTTAAATATCATTTCTGAATGGGTAACTTCCCAATGTCTTCTTCAATAAAGACCAAAATAAAGAATTTGTTCAGTCTCTTCGCTATGACCTTGCCCTTCCTTAGTACTTTTTTTATCGCTCTATCATCTAATGGTCCAACTGACTCTCCTGCAGGATTTTTTGCAGCAAATATACTTGAAAACGTTTCTGTTATGAGTTTTTCCTTCCACAGCAAGCTTCTTTTCAAATTCTCAGTTTGCCTGCCTTATCAATGTCTTGCTTGCTTATGTGGTTTCTTGGTTTCGTCATTTGGCTCCTTTTTCCATTTTCTGAAGGATGCACTTCTCTGACCTCACCTTTAAATCATGCTGGCAATCATTTGACCTTCCTGCCACCTTTTTTAAAGCAAGAAATATATCTGGTCTGTGCTTCCAAGATAGTATTTTCAAACAGCACTTATGCTTGATGTAAACTTTTGACCTTTGCATCTGTTCCTTTCAGTTTCTTCTCAACCATTTTCCTAATTCTATCACAGTGTCTCTTTTGAAAGTTGAATTCTAGCACTATGGTTTTCCTTGCTGTCCTCCCTCCATTTATTAAATCAAATGTGATCATGTTAGGATCACTATTGCCAAGTGGCTCAATACTGTTATCTCTTGCACCAGATCCTTTATTTCACTAAGGACTAGGTCTAAAATAGCTTCCCTTCATGTTAGTTCATGAACTAGCTGCTCCGTGAAGCAGTCATTTATTTAATCTAGAAATTATCTTTCTAGCATGTCCTGATGTGACACTGACCCAGTCGATACCAGGAGAATTGAAATCACCTATTATTATTGTGCTGTAACTTTTGTTAGCTTCTCTTATTTCTTTTAGCATCTCATAAGAACATAAGATATGCCATACTGGGTCAGACCAAGGTCCATCAAGCCCAGTATCCTGTTTCCAACAGTGGCCAATCTAGGTCATACGTACCTAGCAGTTTCCCCAAAAGACACAGGTTCTGCAATGCTTGTACTGGGTCAAGCATTGATATCCTGGGTCCCTTCTTAATAATGGTTTATGGACCTTTCCTCCAGGAACTTGTCCAAACCTTTTTTAAACCCAGCTACACTAACAGCCCTTTACTACATCCTCTGGTAACAAATTCCAGACTTTGATTACACGTTGAGTGAAAAAATATTTTCTTTTATTAGTCTTAAATAGTTTACCCTGTAGCTTCATTGCATGTCCCCTAGTCTTCCTATATTCTGATAACGTAAACAGTCGATCTACGTTTACCCATTCTACTCCGTTCATTAATTTATAGACTTCTATCATATCTCCCCTCAGCCGTCTCTTTTCCAGGTTAAAGAGCCCTAACCTTTTTAGCCTTTCTTCATAGGAGTATCCTTCCATCCCCTTTACCATTTTGGTGGCTCTTCTCTGAACCTTTTCTAATAACGCTATATCCTTTTAAGATACGGCGACCAGAATTGCACACAATATTCAAGGTGCGGTCTCACCATGGAACGGTATAGAGGCATTATAATATCTTTTGTTTTATTTTCCTTTCCTTTCCTTATGATACCTAGCATTCTATTTGCTCTCTTGGCTGCCGCTGCACACTGGGCCGAGAGTTTTAACATGTTATCCACAATGACGCCTAAATCTTTTTCCTGGGTGGTGGTTCCTAATGTGGAACCTTGCATCGTGTAACCATAGTTTGGGTTGTTCTTCCCTAGGTGCATAACTTTGCACTTGTCCACATTAAATTTCATCTGCCATTTTGATGCCCAGTCTTCCAATTTATCAAGATCCTCTTGCAATTTTCCACAATCCTCTTGGGTTTTAACAACTTTAAATAGTTTTGTGTCGTCTGCAAATTTGATAACCTCACTCGTTATTCCACCTTCCAGGTCATTTATGAATATGTCAAAAAGCAGCGGACCCAGCACAGATCCCTGGGGTACACCACTATTCACCTTTCTCCATTGGGAAAATTGGCCATTTAGCCCAACCCTCTGCTTTCTATCTTTTAACCAGTTCCTGATCCACAGTAGTACACTGCCTCCTATCCCATGACTCTTTAGTTTTGCCAAAAGTCTCTGATGATATAGCGATTTTAGAAAAGGTACAGAGAAGAGCCACCAAAATGGTAAAGGGGATGGAAGGATACTCCTATGAAGAAAGGCTAAAAAGGTTAGGGCTCTTTAACCTGGAAAAGAGACAGCTGAGGGGAGATATGATAGAAGTCTATAAATTATTGAACGGAGTGGAACGGGTAAACGTAGATCGATTGTTTACCTTATCAGAATATAGAAAGACTAGGGGACATGCAATGAAGCTACAGGGTAAACTATTTAAGACTAATAAAAGAAAATATTTTTTCACTCAACGTGTAATCAAACTCTGGAATTTGTTACCGGAGGATGTAGTAAAGGCTGTTAGTGTAGCTGGGTTTAAAAAAAGGTTTGGACAAGTTCCTGGAGGAAAGGTCCATAAACCATTATTAAGAAGTGACCGAAGATATCAATGCTTGACCCAGTACAAGCATTGTGGAACTTGTGTCTCTTGGGGAAACTGCTAGGTACATATGACCTAGATTGGCCACTGTTGGAAACAGAATACTGGGCTTGATGGACCTTGGTCTGACCCAGTATGGCATATCTTATGTTCTTATGTTCTTATGAGGGACCTTGTCAAAGGCTTTCTGAAAGTCCAGATACACTATATCAACCGACTCACCTTTGTCCACCTGTTTATTCACACGTTCAAAAAAACATAACAGATTAGTAAGACAAGATCTTCCTTGTCTAAAGCCATGTTGGCTGTCTCCCATTAGGCCGTGACTATCTACATGCTGAGTAATTTTATTCTTTATGATGGTTTCTACCATTTTTCCCAGTACTGACGTGAGGCTCACCGGTCTGTATTTTCCCGGATCACCCCTCGAACCCTTTTTAAAAATTGGTGTTACATTGGCGATCCGCCAATCTTCAGGTATTTAATATCTCATCATCCATTTGTTCATTCTGGCCAGGCAGACAGTAGTACACCCCCATTCCCATTGTCTTCCTCTTTCTACATGGAATTTCTATCCATAGAGATTCTACAGTGTATTTTGTGTCCTGCAAAATTTGCATCCTGTTTGACTCAATACCCTCTTTAATATATAGAGCAACCCCTCCACATATTTGATCTGTCTTATCATTGTGATATAATTTGTCCCCAGGTATCACAGTATCCCATTGGTTGTGCTCCTTGAAGGGGGAGGGAGAGCAAATGGGTGAGTGGAGGGAAAAGAACGAGAGTGCAAGAGAAAGCAATGAAGTATAGTAATGGGGAAGAGTATAAAAGGGTGGGAAGGACAAAGTGCAGGCAGACAAAGGTATGTGCAGACACACACCCATCACTCCAACACACATGGACACACAGCCACTCACACCCAAACATACACACATCCATCCCCACCACACACATGTAACACAGTACATGTACTGAGCCACCAAAACACACAAGCACAAACACACACCAAGACACACACATACCAATGCCCCAACACTCCCCATCACACACACACACACACGCATGCACCCAACACTCCCCATGAAACATATATATATGCATGCACGACCAGCTCTGACATTCCTCATGACACACACACACACACAAGTATGCAGCCACCTGACACTCCCCATCACATCCCCTTCGCACACACACATACATACATGTACCCTCCACGAACCTGATTTTGCAAATGGGGGGAAACAAGCCATTGTGTTACTCTGCAAGTGTACACTTTCAATTTGCATAGTCTTCTGGATGTATATAGCACTGCAAATTAGTAGATGTGTATAGGTGAGATATTGATGCTGTTCGCCAACATGAAAATATTTCCACAAAAACAGAGTCAGGATAGAAGTCCCTTACCTGATATACTCAGGCTTAGCTAAGTCCAGCTGAATATATATGCCTTTGAGTTGTCATTCAAGTTAGTTTGTCCTCAGACCTGGTTTACAATCCAGACTTCTTTGCTGCAAAGTTGAGATTGGTCTCAGATCTGTTATAAACCTATTCATCCAATGTTAACATCAACTCTGGACTTTGTATTTTTAAGCCTTCAACAAACCAAATAGTTTAGCAGATCACGCAGGCAACATTCATATGTTAATTAGTGAAAGTTATCTAAAATAATGAGCCAGCTATCTGAGTCCTTGCTTTATTAACAACTGCCATGATTTGTACCCAGTTCTTATCCGCCTCCATTGTTACCTTAAGAACGGTTCTCTCCATAGCAACTGTGAAGTTCTTGCAGAGCAGAAAAAAATAACTAATCCTTTTCATCTTCCAGAGCAGCGTGAAGGAACTTTAAAAACTACTTCAGGCTATCAGCTACAGGGTTTTCAAACAAAGAACTCAAAGAAAACTAATAAGTACACATAAGAAATAAGGTAAGAAAATGGTGCAAAAGGAAGCAATATTCTTCTTGTAGAGTATGCAGATTTTAATGACTGAAATCCAGTTCTTGCATAAAGATGAAAGCTTGGCCACCTTCTTGCAAAATGTCACCACTACGCAGTTTTCTATCAAGCGTGTGAGTGTAGCATACTAATTAAACGGACATCATTTGTTCACCATACGTTGTTATTCTATTATTCTTTCTAAAGGATATAATAAGGCAGGTCTATGTGTTATGAAAGAGGCACATGATGTGTGTGGGACTGTTATTGCTTTCCTAACATATAACATAGTGTCAAAATCATACTCTGCTTTGATCAACCAAAGTAAAACCTTTGCAGCTGGTAAGGGAAAAAGGAAACCAAAGAGAGGAAACAAATTAAAGAAATAAGAAATGGCACAAGTTTTGCATTTCTTTTCCTGCTCTTGCTGTGAAAGACGATTAGCAGCGGTCTTGTGTTGGGAATGCTTCCTCACTGCAACATACATTTGGAAACTTGTTTATTAACCAGTCCAGTACAAACTTGCACCTATGATATCTTCAGCAAAAGTCTTCAGTAACAAAGGTCTCAATGGTTTGAAATACTCATATTTTGTAGTAGCTGGTCCATGATCTATTTTTAAAGTAGTGGTTATGTAGAAGGGAAATAGTAGTTAACTGTGCAGATATGAGATTTATTAATATCTCCTTTAGATTATTTCTTTTTTACTTTACATTTGGTGATACCTCTCCCTGGGTGTAGCTTGGGGTTCTCCCTATTAGTGGTCTAATATAGTATTGTACTTATTTCATTGTTTGTTGTTTTCATGTCCTTTGCAAAGCAAGATTGCTCTTGTTAATTTTTTTTACATGTAAATAAATAAAAAGGAAAACAAAATAGTATTTTTGCTGAAACATATTTTATTGGTTTCAATCTTAATTTGTAATGGTTTTTAGAAGAAACATGCTGTTTCTTTCTCAGACTTAATAATAAAAGCTGTAAATAGCAATTGTGTAATTTTTACAAAAGATTTTAACAAACCTCAGTATTTACCTCAGACATCGGAGGGATGCATTTTCTTGAATAGAGAAGTGTGGTTAGCCCACTTGCATACCTAGAAATAATGGTCAGTGAACATGTTATTTTAATGCAGTTTCTCAAAATATACGATGGCGCATTCAAGCAGCTTGAACCCACCATCATCTTACCTCCTACTGCTTCAGACCTCTAAATCTCTCATTGTTCAAAAATAGCATTTCAGACTAAATCAACTTAAATCAACCAATTAGTAAATTCTTTCACACTGCTGCCATTTAATCTGAGTTTTTTTTCTTTAATATACACATTCCTTAGACTGTAAGCCTAATGATCTGAACAACTGTCTACAACTGAGGACAGAGATGGTTGCATGCTGCTGAATACAGTTAAAACCATGTCCTGCTGGCAAACATTGCTGTTTTTGGGCGCAGAATCGGTTTTCCTGTTCAGCCTAGTCTACACGAAAGCACAGTCAGAGAAACACCATGAGCACATCAGCCACATACACAACAGAGAATCTCTGCTGGAAGTTTTACAAATTCTTGCAAACCATAACAGCAGTAACTTCAAGGAGCAGCACACAGAGAAATTACTCTCAGTATTACTGGAGAAGGCAGAATGCCCGGAAAGGACTCGTGAGGCCCAGGAAAGCTGTTATCGGGTACGTACATACTAATAAATAATAACTAAAGATATATTCCAAGCCCAGGATGAGATGCTTATTCTGCACATGGCTCACCTGACTTGCATGAACCATTAGATGTATCCCTGAGCTGATATAGGGTCCCTCTTATTAAAGCGCGTTAGGATTTTTACACATTGTTTTATTGCATGTGGCAATAAAACAAATGTGTGTGAAGTTCAAAGCCTCCACAATAACTATCGTGGATATGGACAGCATGTTCCCATCAGTTACCGTGGGTGCACCTAATGCTGCCTATTGAGGCAGTGTTAAGTGAACCCACGTTACCTTTTACTAAAGGGTGCTGGGGTGTTGCACCTAACGTGCCAATAACGCACCAAACCATGGCGCTTTATGGTAACACCCCAGCATTAACTTCCAGGAACATGGAAAGCATGTACCCAGCAATTAGCATGCTGCATGCAGGCCTGTTGCAGCACAGCGATAGCGTGGATGCGCTCAACACCACCTCTAAGGCAACAGAAACCTACATTGATAGACTGTTAAGCAATTTTCAAAGGGACAAGGTTAAGCAAAAATTGCTTAACAGTCTGTCTATGTAAGTTTCCTTTGTCCTAGATACGTAGACTATTGGTGCAATAAAGGAATTTCATAGCTCTAAAAAAGTGTTCATAATTTCAACCTGTTCTGAAGAAAAGGTAGCTTGAAAGAAAAGCTTTGGCTTGTATTGCAGTAGCAAGCCTGAGCTCTGGCAGTTAACAGTTGCTCAGCTGTGTATTTATATTATTTTAGATGGTATGGAAGTTTGATAGCATTGATGAACATTGGGTGCTTTTCATAACTTTTAGTGGCAATAGTGATAGCACTTCCTCTTGATTTTCCTTTTCATTAAGCTCTGGGAAGGATGTACTTTATGTGGGATTATTAGTATCTTAGCTTATTAGAACAATAGATGGGTCAATATTTGACCACAGTGGCAACACTCTAGATAGTTGTCTTAAACTATGTTTGGTCTTCAGTGAGGTGGGGACTCGTTGATAGAATGGTAACTATAGCTGCTGTTATTATATCCATCCATCACATTGCTGGCCTTCCTCTTTTATACTAACCTTCAAACTTGTCAAGCATAATGTCTTTCTCTAATGATCTCTCTCTGCATGAAGTGTCCAAAGTAGGAAAGTCAAAGTCTTGTCATCTGAGCTGCTAAAGAAAGCTAAGGTTCTATCTCCTCTGGTACCGACTGATTTGTTCTTCAGGCAGTCCATGGTATACACAGGATTCTTTGTCAGCACCATAATCCTGTTTATATCATGAAATGCCCGAAGAACAAATCAGTTGGAACTAGAGGAGATAAAACCTAAGCTTTCTTTAAAAGCTCGACAAGACTTTAACAGATAGCTAAATAGTATTTTAGGACAGCTTTTTTCTGTCCTAAACTATCCATTTAGTAACCGGGGTACGGCGGACGCGGTGCTCCTGTCTCCACCCCTCCCTCCCCACACCCATAACCATCTCTTCCTTCCCCCCCCCACCCAAAATAACCACATCACAACACTTTGGGAACTAAACTGGTCGCAACTTTATTAACCATATAACATTATCAAGTAACAAACTACCAACAACCAAACCTTCATCATTCGAGTTCTGGCAGCGGAACGAACCCTCAACAGCCATGTGAGTAGCAAGGTGAGTTCCTCCCCGCTTCCGCCGTGAACCTGCCCCAGGCTATTCCTTCTCCCCCTCTTTCAGCTTCGCCATATTATTAGCAAAAGACCCGAGGGGTTCTCCGGGTCGGGGGTACCCCACACCCGCCCTGCATATTGCCAACGGCTCCGGACCCTGGACACCTCCGGGATCCCGCCTTCCACCTCCCCCCAGCTGCAACCCCCCTCCCCCACTCCCACCCAACCCTAGGGATGGGAGGGTGGGACGCCAGCCACCTTCTACCGCTCTCTCGGCGACTGCCGTCCCGCCAGCTAGCTCCGCCCCCAGACTGGCTATCGCATGCCTGCCTGATCCCCCATTGGCTCCCGCGCTCCTCACTCACCCGTGGGAGTCAATGGGTTCAAACCACGCCACCTGCGCCCAGACAGCCTCCCCCTTTCCTCCCCGAGGGCCGGGACCACACACCACACTGCCCACCCGGTTAGCGGCAGTCAGCAGGTATGTGGCCCTGCGGCATTTTTGTAACTGGGGTATGGCAGATGCGGTGTTCCTGTCTCCGCCCCGCCCCCCCACACCCTCAACCACCTCTTCCTTCCCCCACCACCCAAAATAACCACATCACAGCACTTTGGGAATCAAACTGTTTGCAGCTTTATTAACCATATAGCATTATCAACTAACAAACTACCAACAACCTAACCTTCATCATTCGAGTTCCGGCAGCGAAACGATCCCTCACCAGCCGTGTGAGTAGCAAGGTGAGTTCCTTCCCGCTTCCACCGTGAACTGGCCCCAGGCTATTCCTTTCCCCCCTCTCCCGGCTTCGCCATATTATTAGCAAAAGCCCCGAGGGGTTCTCCGGGTCAGGGGTACCCCACCCCCGCCCTGCGTATTGCCAACAGCTCCGGGCCCCGGACACCTCCGGGATCCCGCCTAACCCCACCAGCTGCAACCCCCCTCCCCCAGCCCAACCCTAGGGATGGGAGGCTGGGATGCCAGCCACCTTCTACTGCTCTCTCGGCGACTGCCGTCCGCCGGCTAGCTCTGCCCCCGGACTGGCTATCGTCTGCCTGCCTGATCCCCCATTGGCTCCGTGCTCCTCGCTCACCCGCGGGAGCCAATGGGTTCAAACCACACCGCCCGCGCCCAGACGGCCTCCCCCTTTCCTCCCCGAGGGCAGGGACCACGCACAATGCCACCCCCGGTTAGCGGTGGCCTGCAGGTACGTGGCCCCGCGGCCATTTTGTAACCGGGGTATGGCGGATGCGGTGCTCCTGTCTCTGCCCCACCCCCCAACACCCCCAACCGTCTCTTCCTTCCCTCCCCCACCCAAAATAATCACATCACAACCCTTTGGGAATCAAACTGGTCACAGTTTTATTAACCATATAACATTATCAACTAACAAACCACCAACAACCAAACCTTCATCATTCGAGTTCCAGCAGCGGAACGAACCCTCACCAGCCGTGTGAGTAGCAAAGTGAGTTCCTTCCCGCTTCCGCTGTGAACCGGCCTTCCCCCCCTCTTCCGGCTTCGCCATATTATTAGCAAAAGCCCCGAAGGGTTCTCCGGGTCGGGGGTACCCCACCCACGCCCTGCGTATTGCCAGCAGCTCCGGACCCCAGACACCTCCGGGATCCCGCCACAGGCTCAGGGACCGCCATCCCTGTGCCACCCCCCAAAGCCAAGCTGCGACCAGCTACCCTTCCCTTCAACACATACTTCAAAGCCTCTTGCCAATCGTTCGGGAGCAAATCCACCCCCACCGGGGATAAATGTACTCCGTCCTGCCGATATAAACCGGCGCAATCCACCTCGACCCACGGATGCAAAATCTGCCATCCACCTATTCCACACACCCATCGGCCAATTTGCCGATTAACATTAATCAACCCCCGAGACCACCTCCGGTGGCCCCAGCAAGCAGGCCTTGAAATTATATCTGACCATAATAAAACCACATTGTTAAACATCAACAGTACGTCAACCAAATCCCATTTTGCCACCTGATCAGCTGCTTACAGGTCCAGGACCCCAGGTCATTGCCTCCCAAATGCAGCAACAGAAACTCCGGCGCCCCTTTTTCACACTCGTGTTGCCGAAGCAAAGGAAAGAGCTGCATCCAGCGAAGACTGCGCTTGCCCAGCCATAAGAATGTCACCTCCGAAGCGTTCAGTCCAATATTTGGCCCCACTGGCCTTGTAGCTGCTCGCTGACCAGCCCAGTATACGAACGAATGGCCGATCATCCAGCAGCAACCTGGAACCCGGCCGACATCTAAAAGAAAATAAACAGTTAGTAGCCATTATACACTCATCCCCTCATAGTCGCACATACCCTTGGAACGCTCTTGACCGTCGTCATCTGCCTATCCGGTGAATCTCCTGTTCAGATAACCCAGCCTCCGCAGCACTAGTAGCTGCACCAATTCAAAACGAATGAGGAGCAAAATTGCCCGGATCCAATCCCAACTGGCCCAGCGTCCACCGCAGCACTGCTGCAAACTGAAACCACGTCAACCATCGCGCATCCTCATGCATAAAGAGATAACCACCCCCCGTGGCCTCGCACATAGGTAGGCCTCCATAGCTGCCAACCGGACAAGTCGGGGAACCCCAAATTGCTCTCAAGAGCACCCACGCTCCTCTGCCCCTATGATCCGTCTTGAACCTTGCCAAACGCATGCACAACTCCCCCTTGAACACCTTCACATGCTGCATCAGCAAGGCCCCTCCCCCTTTTGCCGCGCTGGATGCAGCCACCAATTCCCCCACCAGAAGGCTCCAAAAAAGGCCACGCAAAACACTGCCTTAAAAAGCGTGGTTTCATAAGCCAATGCTGCCACCAAGGGTAACGCTTCACACAACCTCCCAAGCAATTCATGTTTGATAGGCTGCCGCCTATTGCCCTGCGAAGGGTGAGCCCGTTCCCAACCCAACAGCAGCCTATGTGCCAGGAACCCCCCACCAGATGCTTCCCAACCCACTCCCCTCGAGAAAAAGGCAAACCCCACTAGATGCGCCCGCACAGTTGATCTCGCTGTTCCTGACGCCTTCACCGACATGACATACTGGCCCATGAGATGGTCCGACACTGGACCCTGCTGCCATCCCTACGCCACCAGGAAGTCCATCATGCTGTCGCAGCCTCGCCGATAAGCCCGCCATGTCGCCGATGACACCGAACTCCGTAACAGGTTCAGCATGTCTTCAGGCCAGTTTGCCACAAGTGCTCCAGGACCTGCACTCCCGCGGCGTCCACCTCCGGTGCCAATCTCCGGAACAGGTCCCACTTGAAATGTGAAAGAGCATCAGCAATCTTATTAGTACTCCCAGGTATATGATGAGCCCTCACCAACACATTCAACCTTAAACAGGCTAGCACCACCTCCCTCATTAGAGCCACTACCCGCAGGCAACGCGGAGCATAATGATTAATCACACTAACCACTGCTTCATTGTCGCACCACCAAAGTACCCTGCGATTGCGCAGCCTGTCTGGCCACAGTTCCAAAAACACCAATATTGGAAACAACTCCAAAAAAGGCTATGTTATCAGTTAGGCCGCCTCACACCAAGCTTGAGGCCAGGCCCCCGCACACCAAGAGCCCCCAAAATATATACCCAATCCCAAACCGCCCGCTGCATCGGTAAATAGTTGCAGATAGAAAGTGGAAATTTCATTCTCCATCAGTACCAATACTCCATTAAAGCCTTTCAGGAACTCATCCCAAACTCCCAAATCAGCCCTCATACTCCTCGATACCCTAATGTGGTGATGCGGCTTAAGAACCCCTGATGTGGCCGCCGAGAACCTGCGCAGGAACACCCGCCCCATCGGAATGACCCGGCACGCAAAATTCAGGGAGCCAATCAAGAACTGCATTTCCCTCAGTGTTACTTTAGTAGATCCCATCACATTTGCCACCAGGACACGCAACCGCGAGACTTTCTTGAGTGGCAAGCGCACCATCATATCCACAGTATCCAATTCCACCCCCAAAAACGTAACATGTGTCGTCAGGCCCTCCATCTTCCCCCCAGCCAACGGGACGCCCCATTCCTGGGCCAGTCTCACGAAACCGTCTAGTAACTCCTGACACCACATCGACTGCTCCTCGCCGACGAACAGAAAATCAACCAGATAGTGGATCACATTCGCACATCCCACTGTCCTCACCAAAATCCAATGCATGAACGTACTGAAAATCTCAAAATACAAACAGGAAACTGAGCAATCCATCGACATGCATTTATTGAAATAGTAATGGCCGTCAAAACGAAACCCCAGCAAATGGAATGCGGAGGGGTGTACTGGCAACAATCGAAACGCGGATTCTATATCCACCTTTGCCATCAAACTCCCCATCCTACATCTCCTCACTAACTCTACCGCGTCATCGAAGGATGCATAGCGCACCGCACACAAATCCCTTGGGATGTGATCGTTGACTGACAATCCTACCGGGAAAGACAAGTTATGAATCAGGTGGTACTTTCCGGGCTCCTTCTTTGGTACAAATTCCCAACGGAAAAAACTACAAAGTGTGCAAACGGCCGCTCTACAAAAGGCCTGGCTACCCTGTCCGCAGCCAGCTTATCTCTCACAATCTTCACAAAACGCTTCACCAATGGGGAGTTCCGAGACCCTTCCACTCCCACGTTCCCCTCTACCGGTATAGTAAATCCATACAGAAATTCCCTCTCGAGCACCTCCCTGTCCTTTAGCCTCCTGTTCTGGCTAAGCCAGGGCCTAAGGGCTTCGACCCGTATCGGCGTCGGAGCCAGGCCCACAAAGTCCCTACTGCTTGGGGACAGGCAGGGGGCCACCCGAAGCCCCTTTTTTGACACACTTGATTGCTGAATGCCCGCCACCGCATACAGAACAGCTATGTTGGAACTTGCAATCTGGGAAAGGGCATGATGACTTGTTAAACCGCCAACATAAGTCGCCTGCTCCTCTGCCGACTGCTCTCTATGGTGCGGGAACCCCCCCCCCCCGCCCAAAAGGGTCGCCCTGTACCTGCCGTAGCCACCACTCCCCCTTTAAGTCCGCCTCCTCCCTCTGCGCCCCCTCTGGCTGCCATCTGCGTCACACCATAAGTTGATATCCTGCGTTCCCCAGGACAACAACTTATTCTCCTTCATTTTATCCCGGAACTTCTCTTCATAGTTGAGCCACACCCTACACTCATGAGACTGCGCCACTTCTAAGATAGAGACCACATAAGCTAACAACATCCCATAGTGACCTGGGTAATGATGCCCCCAAACACTAGCTAGCTGCAAGAAGGCTCTCGTCCAATTAATGATGTTGCCGGAAACCTTCCGGACCCTACCTGCCTTCTCATCTTCCTTTCTCTTCTTTTTACTGTCCCCCGACTGCTTCCTGCCCTCCAGAAGCCTAAAAATGTCTATATAGTGCCTCTTCCGGATCTTCCGACGCAGCTTCCGCGGCACTCCCTCCCATAATTCTGAAAAAAGATGCAAGCGTGGGAGCCACACTGCCCGATACGGCTCCCCCCGTACCCAAGCCACCCCCAGCTCGCACCCCTTTCTCCGAGCCTGACGAAGATGACGAAACATCAGATGACGAAGACAAAGAGGACCCTGACCTACGGCGTCGCCTACGGGAGTGTCTTCGCTTCTTCTTCGCCTTGCGCCCAGCCTCTCCCTGCACTTCCCCCTCCTTTTCCAGCTCCCCTTGTCCCACAGGTAACTCACCTGCTGCAGCAGTCCTGGGCCTTGCCACCCATGCACAGCCATCCTGGGCCAGCCGCCTGCTGTCCATCTTCTCCGCAGCCTGCTCGCCTCATGCTACCTCCGCATCCACATCGCCCCCTCGTGCTGCACCTCCTCCATGCTGCCCCGTCGCATGCAGCCTTCCGGGCGGCATCTGTGAAAATAATGCAGAGAACACCGAGGGGAAACCTGCCATGACCCAGGGAGAATGCCATGCCCCCAACCACTCGGCTTTGGAGGATCCTTGTCCCCCTCCACGCCAATGATCCCAGCCCACTGGATAATAGCCGCCAGGTATCATAGGCCAGCCCCACTGGCCCCCAAAACCTTGCCCCTCCTGACTGGCCTGCTCCACCGCTCCACTGCCACCCCCAGAGGGATAGTCCCTAACCCAGCAATCCCCATATCCTCCCTCCCATCTCGGAAGGCCCCCCCCACACCCTGCCATCCCAACCACACCCCTGAAATCCTCAGCACCCCGACTAACCCCCCCCCACTGTAGTCCCCACCCCGCATACCCCGAGCTCTCCCCCTGCCCCTTACCAGCACCCGAACAGACTCCGCACCCCCTCTCCAGAGCCTCCTTGCTCGGCCCATCCCCCCGCCCGG
This sequence comes from Ichthyophis bannanicus, assembly GCA_033557465.1. NCBI lineage: Eukaryota > Metazoa > Chordata > Amphibia > Gymnophiona > Ichthyophiidae > Ichthyophis > Ichthyophis bannanicus. Next base: position 419,723,923 of record CM066031.1, on the reverse strand, counting down.
TGCCCCCCCTCTTTTTTCCCTTGCCCCCATGCCCTGATGCCCCCCGCCTCAACCTTCCCTACCCGAATGCCCCCTTTTTGCTGCCTCAGCCTGCCTACCCGCACCCCCTCCCCCCGGCCCCCCGGCCCTCGCGTGCAGACATGTTCCTCCTATCCTACTGTAAAACAGATGCTTTTGCTCTATCTTAATAACTTCCCCAGCACAGCTAAGCCCTCCATTTATTCAAGCTTCAAACAAGCCAATTATTCCGTTTCCCTTTATTGTATTTTATTTTTTTTTTAACACGCCTGGTCGTCTACGCTGCTGACCTCCACTGCCCTCAGCACTCCGCAGGCCCCAAACTGATGTCTCCTTCAAGTCACTCCTCCCCCACGTGGCAGGGGCTGCAGAACAGGACCGGCAGCCTTCTCCTCGCCTGCCGCTCTGAAGTTCAGCCAGCTGGCCTGCACTGTGCCGTTTCAACAACCGCCAGCAACGGAACTCCGGGGAACGCCAGCCACCTTCTACCGCTCTGTCGGCGACTGCCGTCCTGCCGGCTAGCTCCGCCCCCAGACTGCCTATCGCCTGCCTGCCTGATCCCCCATTGGCTCCCGCACTCCACACTCACCCGCGGGAGCCAATGGGTTCAAACCATGCCGCCCGCGCCCAGACAGCCTCCCCCTTCCTCCCCGAGGGCCAGGATCACGCACCACGCCACCCACCCGGTTTGCGGTGGCCAGCAGGTGCATGGCCCCGTGGCCTTTTTGTTATATGCATTGTAGGACTGAAAAGTGCTTCCACATACTGTAGATACAGTAACTTCTACTTCTGCCCTCACTCCATCCCCAGACTTGCTGGATAGCTCCGAGTCAGCCAGTGGGAATATAGTAGTCTGCGGCACTCTCCATATGGTGCTCCTGAATATTCCCTTCAACTGCACTTATACCTCTTAGCAGGCAGACTGAATAAGCGCCTTTGACTATTAACCCCAGAGTGTTTTGTTTTCCATTTATATATGTTATCTGCCTGGAATGGTAGACGATGTGGACTATACATTTTTTTTTAAATAACCTGTATCATTAATGATCATTTTTATTCATTTAATTAATGTACATTTTATTGCAATACATATTTATAGTATAAACAAATAATACCATAAATATTAACTAACCATGGCTGCCATACGCATGTGAACACTGGATTTCACAATTTACACGTGCGTACGCTTTGTAGCGCTACACAAATGATAAGTAGTTCTAGTAGTAGTAAGTTCCAGCTCTACACATGCACGGTGGCTATTTCGCAATCCCACACGTATACATGCTGCCAACTAACAACAGATTCCACTATCTCTATCTAATTTAACTTTTGAAGGGGAAATAAACAACAGGGGATTAATTAGGATTACCCCCTTAATCACTCCTCTCAAAGGCTGGCCGAACTGAACACTTCTGTAAAACCTAAATGTGCCAGGAAGCAGGTGTAAATCCCAACTCAGACCATTGCAGTCATATCCATGTGTTCCCTATATAAAATAGAGAATACACGGGTAGAATTTTTACCGCCCAAGCAACTCCATAGCCACACCCACTATATGCCTGTTGCGATTTCTAAGGAGAAAGGTCATGCACGTGTTGTCTGAAATGGCGATGTTTTAATGAAACCCTTTCCATGTGTGTTCTGTTTACAGTGCCTAGATGAAAATGATTTATTATTAAAAGTTGGAGGGAACTTGAACGATCATCCCAGTGAAGAAACATTCCAGAAAATCAGCGTTATTCTCCTTTACCACATCATTAATCAGAAAGATCTTTGTTCTACTGCAATTAATCACAATAAAAAGGACTATATCTTCTACCTCCATGGCTTACTCAATTTAAGGCAGGAAGAAGACTGTCATTACCTTTCCCGTAATGAAACTGAAGACATCTTGACAGTAATACGTCATCACTTTAAGACTTCTGAGGAAGGCCTGGTAACATTTCTTTTTATGCTTTCTTTTTAAAATATTCTGTGAGGTAAAATGTATGAAAAGAGAAAAAAAATTACATGTGTATTATTTTATCTTGGATAAAGTAGTCTGATTGCCATGTTAGTTCATCTTAATGGTAGTAAGATAAAAGGAGAAACAAAAAAGCAAAATAAGATGATACATTTTTATCGGACTAACAATACATTCTTTCAAATGTTAAAGTCTTATTAGTCAAGTAAGGACAGTAAGAGCAACAGCTGACCATGCAGTAATACTGTATATAAGTGAATTACACAAGCATTCCATTGACAGTCTCAAAGGGAGGGGAGGGGGGAAGTGGGAGTGATGGCTGGATGATAAGTAGGTGACCAGGCTGTAAATATTTATAGGGCCCGATATTCAGCAGCGGCAGTGTCTAGCCATTCTAAAGTGTCTAGCCAGCGCCACCGAACTTTAGATCCGGATAGTGAATGCCAGGGCCATATCTGGCCACCAGCATTGAATATTTGGGTCAGCCAGATAGTGATGAAGCTAACTGACAGTGGTGATATTCAGCCGCTGCCAGGTTACCTTCTGCGAGGAAAGGCAGGCCGGCCTTTAAAGTGCCTAACTTTCATCACTTAGCAATAACTGTTCAGCGGCTAAATATCATAACTCTATTTTTGCTGGTCTGTCTTGTGAAAGGTTAAAAAGACTCCAAATGGTACAAAACATGGCCATTTGGAGATTTACACGTGCCCATAGATACGAGCATGTGACCCCCCTGTTTTTCAGCATCACTGGGTCCCCATTAAGGACTGTATTCAGTATAAAATTCTCATCCTACCTTATAAGGCTTTGCATTAGTTAGCCCCTGATTATCTTCTCTAATCACTCTGTACTGCCCAGCCTGCTCTCTGCTTTCAGTACACTGAAACAGATTGTGTCTACTCTTTCCAATTCATGCCCAGTACGAATCCACACATAATTCAGCCTTTTCTTTCCTTGCACCTCTGCTATGAAATGGACTCCCCCTGAAACTTCGCCTTCAGTCTTTCTTAAAATGCTTTAAAGCAGCACTAAAGACACATTTATTTAAACAAGCGTTTGAGCTTCCCGACTAATTAGATATGCCTAGAATTAAAAGAGGTGTAGTTGTAGTGACCCAGCCTGGAAGCCTATAATTGTATGATTGATCTACTAGAATGTTTGCTTGCTCTCTGCTTGTGCAATTGCAGTGTGTTTTTCTCTCATACTCTTTTCTTCTGTCTTGTTTATTAATTGGAGTTCTTTTCACCCTTTAAGTTTCTTTTTTAATTGTAATTTGTAAACCATTTTGCATAACCCTAAAAGGTAGTATAGTAAATAATATAAATCATAACCGTAATGTAATAGAAAGCCTATATTGTATCTTCATTAACTCCTGTCTGGTTCGGTTGAAAATAACTTAAGTCCAAAGGTTTTATGTTCTTGGATTGATCTGAATCTTCCTTTTAGCATTCTCACCATAAAATCATTGATGCTGTGTTCTGGTCCTGCAAAGTGCTATCCAACCACCGAGATGACAGAAGCGACACCTATCTGTGTGAACTGATTCTTGCCTTTAACATTTGGCCTAGGTCAGGATGTGCCTACTCCGTACTGTCGCTCCTCCTCTGGCCCACCACCTCCCGCTCCTGTCCTGAGCTCCTCGCACATCTCTGCTGTGCATGTGAGGAGCTCCTTGGCTGGAATCGGCACCCTGGCATTTAGCGGGGGAATATACGTCCAACCCGGATTATATCCCTGCTTAATGCAAATTGGAATGACTCCCATAGTGTTCAATTTTCAGAGGCCTTTATCCAAATAACCACAGAAGTCATCTGAGAGAGACAGTGACACTGAATATCTCCACAGACCTCCTCAGGACCAACTGGTTAGAGATGGTCCATGGGTGGAGGAAGGACGGTACGTCCCCTATCCAGATAACTTTGGCACTTTTCCTGAAATCAATGATTTTCAGTCGCTATATGGGTAAGTTATGCAAGTAGCTTTGATCACCAAAAAAGCTGGCCAAGTTCATACCTGGATGACTTATCCAGATAGTGTCTGAAAATTGCCACTATCATGAAAAGTGCTGTGATTACCAATACAGTGGCCGTATAATCCAGATATTCAATGCAGCCATAATCTGGATACTGCTGCTGAATATCCAGAGGATATTTAAACATCACAGCTGACTGCCATGGTGTTTAAATATTTGGGACTTTGAATATTGGCCTCATAATTTTTTGGCACCATAACCCTGACACACCCCTTCAAACCTCTATGTCCCCAGCCTCTACACCTATAAATAGTGGCTTTCTGAAATCTGTATTTACAAATATAGATCCTTCTTAAAATGACCTCCAAAGAGATTTGGGTAGACCTGGCATTTACTAGAGAGGTGCATTAATTTTATTTTTTTTCCTTTACCTAAATATTGTAAGTAAATTTCATGTATGTAACTAACCATAAACAAAATCACAAAAATGGAAAAAACAATAGCAAAATGAAACAATCTAAATAAACTTTTTCCATGCACACCCCAAGCACCCATAACTTGCTGTCAATTTCTACCATTATAACCAAGGCCCCTGGTTTCCCATGATTAAGCAGATGTGATAAGAGATGCAAAATTCAGACCTTGGTTGGAGTTGCCCAGTACATGCAGAATAACCACAAGAGAGCAGGGATCAGATCCAATTGCAGTGTGCTCCACCCCCCATGGTGCTCTAGCTCAGTGCTTCTCAACCAGTGTGCTGTAGCACACTGGCGTGCCTTTCAAAAGTCCTTGGTGTGCCTTGGTGGTGAAAGGCAAGGCTAAGGAGTGGAGGAGTAACCTAATGGTTAGAGACTAGGGTTCAATTCCCACTAGCACTGCTTATGGCCTTGGGCAAGTCACTTAACCCTCCATTGCCTCAGAAAAATCAAAGTTATCAATATCCCTCTTTAATGTACATTACCAAGTTTAAGTTGCAATGTAAACCACTTTGATTGACATGATAAAGCAGTATATAAAACCTGTTAAATAAATACAGTTAGGCATGAATTCATGAGGGTCTTGTCCCAGAAAACAGTCTTCTGCTTCCTGTCCCAGCTTCTCACCTTGGAGACAGTAGACAAAAGGAGTGGCCAGGGCAAGGAGGAGTTGCTTTCCTCCCTTATATGTCCTTTTCCTCCTGTCATTCATGGAATGGAGGTATGTCAATAGAGAAGACTTTGCATAGCAAAGGAGACTCCCTTCCCTCTCTATTGCAACTTCTTTCTCTTTTATCATAGAGGTAGAAAAAAGCATTTTATTTTCAGTTTTTCGATTAGCAATGATCTAGTAGGTGTTCAGCTCTTAGAGGAAATTGGATCTGGAACACAGCCAAAATCCCAAACTTGAACACATTTTCTACAAAGAAGATGCATGTTGGGAATAATAGGATTGTGTTAGCTGATGATTTTTTTTCTTTTGCATAGTTAATTCTTTTGTAAGCAGGACATACTTGCCAGCCCTGACTCTTCTGTATCAGACCCATGCAGAAAGGGGCGAGTATGCAAATGAGCTACATGTTAGCCATTTGTTAAAAGGGGTCAAATGGCCACGTTAAACTGGGAGAGCAAACCAAACACATGCGCACAAGAAGTCAATGCTAGTTTGGCATGCTCTCCCAGAGAAATGAGCACCATCTGGCTAATATGCACATCAGCCCTTACAGTATTTTGATGGCATAGGGGGTGATCCAGGCATTGGGAAAAGCACCTGCTGCCATCCAAATACTGTCGGGGGCTGGTGCCCCGACAGAAAGAGAATCACTGGTGGCCCAGTGGTCCCAATCCCCCACCCACCTGAGTAAAAGCTATCCCCAGTGGCCTAGCGGCTCTGAACTACTACTACTACTAAGCATTTGCATAGCACTACAGTCATATGCAGCACTGCACAGACATAAGAGACAGTCCCTGCTCATCAGAGCTTACAATCTAGCCAAGACAGACAGCACAAAAGGTGCAGACAGGGATAAAACAAGGGGGAGTGGTAAAGAAACAGAGATCAGGTGAGTCAAGAATCAAAAGCAGCAGAGAAGAGGTGAGTTTTCAGCCTGGATTTGAAAAGGGTCAGAGAAGACGCCTGACATACAGACTCAGGTAGTTTGTTCCAGGCATAAGGTGCAGCAAGGTGAAAGGAGCGAAGTCTGGAGTTAGCAACAGAAGAGAAGGGCACAAATAGAAGCGGTTTGCCAGAAGAGCGGAGTTCCTGGGGGGGGGGGGTTGTAAGGAGCGATAAGAGAAGAAAGGTAGTAAGGAGCTGCAGAGTGTATGCATGTATAGATCAGCAAGAGAAGTTTGAATTGGATGTGGAAACAGATAGGGAGCCAATGAAGTGACTTGAAAAGAGGGGTAATATGGGCATGACGAGGCTGGCGGAAGATTAGCCTCGCAGCAGCGTGCTGAACAGATTGAAGGGGAGAGAGATGATTCAAAGGGAGACCAGCAAGGAGTAGGTTGCACTAGTCAAGAGGAGAGGTGATTAAGGAGTGGATAAGCATCTTAGTAGTGTGTTCAGAAAGGAAAGGGCGGATTTTGTTGATGTTATAGAGAAAGAAACGGCGGGTCTTAGCTATCAGATGGATGTGTGTGGAGAAGGAGAGAGAGGAGTCAAAGACAACCCCAAGGTTGTGAGCCGAGGAAACAGGAAGGAGTAGAGAGTTATCCACAGAGACTGAGAAGGAAGGAAGAGGAGGGGAGGTTTTGGCCAAGTTCAATTTCAAGCGACGGTGAGACATCCAAGCAGCAATGTCAGAAAGGCAGAGATCTGGGTTTGGATTTCTGGAGAGATTTCAGGTTTAGAGAGGTAGATCTGGGAGTCATAGGCATAAAGGTAGTATTGAAAGCCAAGGGAAGAGATGAGCACACCAAGGGACTGGGTATAGAGAGAGAAAAGGAGCGGACCCAAGACAGATCCTTGGGGTACACCAACTGAGAGCGGGACAGCAGCAGAGGAGGATCCACCAGAACTAACACTGAAAGAGCGATGGGAGAGATAGGAGGAGAACCAGGATAGTAGAGAGCCCTTAAAACCAATTGAGGACAGGGTATCGAGGAGAAGGTTGTGGTCAACAGTGTCGAAAGCAGCAGAGAGGTCAAGAAGGATGAGGACTGAATAAAGGCCCTTGGATTTAGCCAGGAACAAGTAACTGGAAACTTTGGCAAGAGACGTTTCAGTAGAATGTAGAGGACGAAAACCAGATTGTAAAGGATCCAGGAGGGCATGAGTGGAGAGGAAGTCAAGGCAGCAGTGATGAACCGCACATTGAAGTAGTTTAGAAAGAAAGGGGACACCCCCCCCCCCCCACTCGACTAAAAAATAAAATACCTGGTGGACTAGCAGGACCCGAACATCCCCCCACCTGACTAAAAAATAAAATAATACCAGGTGATCTAATGGCCCCAAAGCCCCCACCCAACTAAAAGATAAAATATCTGGTGGTCTAGCAGCCTCAAACTCCCCACCATCCTCCCAGTATCATTAGAAATGAGTGGAAGTGCTGCCCATGCACTCCCACTCCTGGTCTGCCATCTTGAAAAATGGTGGTGCCTGACCCCATGCAGTGCATACTAGGATGAACTGTGAGTGGTCAGACTGCCATATAAGGCACATTCTACCTTATATGGCAGTCTGACCTCATCCAGTGCATCCCAGGATGCACTGTGTGGTCAAGGTGCAGCCATTTTTCAGGATTGCTGGCCAAGAGCGGGAGCATGTGGATGGCACTCCCACTCATTTCTAAAGGTGCTGGGAGGGGGTGGGGGGTTTGGGGCCACTAGACTACCAAGTGTTTTATTTTTTAGTCGTGTGGGGGGTTCAGGGCTGCTAGACCACCAGGTATTTTATTTTTTATTTGGGTGGGTGGTGGAGCCGCTAGACCAACAGGTATTATTTTATTTTTAAGTCGCATGGGGACTGTTGGACTACCAGGATTCACTTCTATTGGGGCACCAGCCCCAGACAGTATTTTGATGACATTGGGGTTTTTCCTGATGCCTGCATCGCCACTGATGCCATAAGAATACTGTAGGGTGGGGGGATTGGGGCTGCTGGGCCACCAGTGATTTGCTTTCAGTATTTTGATGGCATAGGGGGCTTTGCTCAAAGCCTTGATTGTCTGAGAGGAAGATGATCCAGGCATTGGGGAAAGCCCCCGATGCCATCAAAATACTGTTGGGGTAACATGCTAGTGTTTAAGCCACCTCAGATCCAGGCATAGAGATACTGGCGCTAAGGCTGATTGCAAAATCCTCTATGCCTGTCTCTGCATTGGGCACAGCCATTATTTCCATACTAGTTTAGTATGTGCAACTCATTTGCCTACATTTAGATACTCTTGCCATTAAATGTGCGCTAGTTTTTCAATCGCTCTTTACCAGCTTGTCCATCTCTTTTCTGCATTTGACGTTAGCTTAAAAGCGCTTAAAGTGTGCCTAAAGGTCGTGCTAGTTTTCTGCATTGGCCTGATAGAGAAGTGCGAAGAAGACAAGGAGGCTGAGCAGAATGCCAGGGTTTAATACAAGGTCTGGGAAAAAGCAAAGGTTTATATCGTTCTTCAGTTAGTGAAGGTTTCATGCTTGTTTCTTCTTTTTACACTGAGCATGACGTACATATACATTTTTTCTGGCTTTGTTCAAGTGGAAGGGTAAAGAAAAAAAGACAGAAGAGTAGCTGAGGGGAGGTGTGCTGGAACAAATATGCACATGCACTGGAATGCTATTTTGTGTGTAAACATCAATATTCTTCTTCATAGAAATATCAGTGAATTATGCTATGTCAGCAGTTCAAAGTGCTATGCTGCTGAAATAGAGTAACACAAAAATGTTTATGCACAGAATAATATTGATGCTTATGCGTGAAAAAGCATTCTAGCACATGCACATCTTGATCCATCTGTCTGTGGAATTGATCGCACAATTGTTCTGATCCCACACGCCAGCAAGATTCTACTCAAGATCACTCAGTGGAGACTGCAATCATACCTAGAACGACAACTGCCTGAAATGCAAACAGGATTCAGCAAAGAGCGAGGAACAAGAGACATCATCACGGATGTGATATACAGTAGATCCTTGGAAATACAAAAGAATGCCAAAAGGATATCTAAATATGTTTTATTGACTACAGCAAGGCCTCTGGGCCACATTAAGAAGCATAGGTTTACAAGAACATCTGTTAGTTCTCATGCACAACCATTACATTAATTAAGAAGCAACAGTTTGAACAGAACAGGGAGAAACAGAATGGTTTAAAATCAGCAAAGGTGCACAACAAGGCTACATATATTTTCCATACTTGTTTAATTTATATGCAGATGAAATCATCAGAGAAACAGGACTGTATGAAAACATCTGAAGTTTGGAGATTGGTGGAAGACTCATCAACCTTTGCTATGCTGTTCATACTATATTAGTGGCTAAAAGTGAAGATCTTAAACATTTGCTTATCAAGATCAAGGAACATAGTATTAAAATGAACCTGCACCTTAACATAATGCAGACAAATATCCTGACCAGTGGCAAAATCAATCATTTCAACCTTGATGGAGAAGAAATAGAAGACAACTTTAACCTGCTTGGTTCAATAATCAATATAGAAATGACAAGAGTCAAGAAATCCAATGACCCATTGCTCTTGGTAGAACGACTATGAAGGACATAGACACGATTATCAGTGCAGAGACGTATCTGAACATACAATGATTCAACTTGTCCAAGCCATGGTAGTTTCAATAACAATGCATGGATGGAAAAGCTGGACAGTGAAGAAGAAAAAAAGTAAGAAAATTGAAGCCTGCAAATTATGGTGAAAAATGCTATGTCTACCATGGACTGCCAGTAGAACAAACCAGTTGGTACTAGAAGAGATCAAACTTGAGCTTTCTTTAGAAGCTCAGATGACAAGACTTTGGCTTTCATAATTTGGACACATCCTGTAAAGAGAGAGATTGTTAAGAGAGTGACATCAAGCTTGGCAAGGTTGAGGGTCAGCATAGAAGAGGAATGCCATTAGTGTGATGGACTGATAGAATAACAGCAGCTATGGATGCCACTCTATGAACAATTAGCTGCCTGATCAAAGACCAAACATGGTTTAGGACAACTATCCAGAAGATTGCCATGGGATGACCTCAATTTAGCAAATTGAATATGTCACTAAAACTCCTGTGCACTGCTATAATTTTCCTCACTGCTAACAGTATCTATTAAACAGGTTTTTATACTGCTTTATCATTTAGTCAAAGCTGTTTACATTGTAACTTAAACTTGGTAATGTACATTAAACAGGGACATTGATAACTTGGATTCCTCTGAAGCAATGGAGGGTTAAGTGACTTGCCTACAGCATCTTAGGAGGAATCAAACACTGGTCTCTTGGTTCTCAAGCTAGTGCTCTAACCACTAGGCTAGTCCTCCACTCTGTATAAACACCACCTCTTTCTTTTACACTAGTGGTTGGGGCAAGGTACCACAGGCCGGAAGGTCGGTGGTTCAAATCCCACTAGAGGACAGCAATCTTGGGCCGGAAGGACTGGGGTTTCTAGTCCCATAGGTGCTCCTTGTGGTCTTGGGCAAGCCACTTAACCCTCCACTGCCCATGTTCCCTGTAAGTATTAGTGTATGTGTCTCATATCCCCTCGTGTTAAATGTATCCCCCAATTGTGTTGTGACCACTTTGATTGAAGGATAAGGTGGTATACAAAACTGTCTAAATAAATAAATAAATAAAATACTCACAGTTCTCTGACACGGCACCTCCTAAAACACTACCATCCACGAACATGTAAACCTTACCAATGTCTTATTCACTATAAATATGGACTGTGAACAAATGTAAATTGTTGTATATAGTTACCACTAGTTACTCCAAGTTTTATTCCCCTTGTTCATTGTAAGTGCTCTTATTGCACCACACCGTTTTATGTAAACCGCACTGATTTTAAAGAGTGCGGTATATAAGAACAATAAATAAATAAATAAAATATAATGTATCACCAATTGGGTTTAATAGAGCAATTAAATATCAACTCCAAATGCACAAAATTGCTCAACTCTCTCACGTATTCAAAAAATACTGTATCATTTAGGGAACAGGTCTCAGACTAAATCAGGGAAGGATTGTATCAGGTAAAAACCTTTAAACTCCAATCCCCTATGTTGCATCAAGGATCTGAATATTCCGGTTTTTTTTTTTTAATTTTCTTATAATAAATTAGTAAATAAAGTCACTATCCATGTATATAGTCAGTCGGGTGATAGTTATGACTCATTTAACCACTTGAATAAGTAACAAAAATCGCTTATCTGTGAAAATAGTATGAGTCAGAACTCGGGTCCCAACGCAAATCTTGAGCGCTGATGCGTTTCACCGACCAAGCGGTTTCTTCGGGGGAATCCAGCTCTTTATAGGCATACTGCAACTGCTCATCTCTGTGAATTCTAAATAATACAAATGAACAAAATCAGTATTTTTCTTACTAAAGTTCAGTATTTTCAGACTCAAATATGCTTTAGAAACCAATCCATTCATATCAACGGGAGAAGTCATACCTCGCAGTTCTCATCATGGGCTTGTCATTGCTAAAAAATGCCGCGCATGTGTAATGGCAATAATAGGACCTGCTTTTATGTCAGTTCTACCTGCTAACCTCCTCGCATTAGCTACAGCTGTTTTTTCATCTTGATTCATCACAACCGTTGATGTTCTGCCGGCCCCTCCCCACATGGGTAATCCGTACAATACGGTCACAGTTATCAAACGACTACTACTGTGTAGTGGAAAACATCATTTCTGCAGATCATTTGCAATCACATTAGTATTACATTCTTCTATTATTCATATCAATTTTCCTAGTCACAATTTCAGACGCAAACTGTCCAATCAAGTTGAGTGTTTAAGCCTCCTGGATAGGTACACCGTAAAGTATATATCCACCGTTGTTCGCAGATCAACAGGTTTTGATCTCTCGTCTTGCCAGCAAAACCGGCAGTCACTTGATCTACACAGAAGCAACGAAGTTGATCAAATTGATGGTGAAAAGTTAAGCAATGAGCTACTATTGGTGCTTCCGTTTTCTTACAGCGCAACCGACTATGATGTTCATTGATTCTAATTCTTAAAGGTCGGATAGTTTTACCAATGTACAGCAATTGACATGGGCATTGAATAGCATACACCACATACGTGGATCCACAAGTTGTCTGTTTTTTCAGGGCAAATGTTGTCCCTTGATACTGAAATTCGGTCAATTCCAATGTAACATTACAAATATTACAGTTACCACATTTAGTATGACCCCGCTGTAAGTCACTTCCTTGGGTAAGTAAAGGCCTTAGCACCATCGGACTAAGAAGTTCCTGCAAATTTTTGTGGCTATGCCACACACATCGAATCGATTTCTCCTCCAATCCTGGAACGTTATGGAGCACATTCATGTGGCGTTTCAAAATCTTTTTAAGGCGACAACTAAAAGGTGAAAATTTTGTTATTAAATTGACTTGTCCCTCATCAGATTGTTCCTTATCTCTTCCTTGTGACAGTAGCAAGTCCCTATTGTTAAACAGCGCCCGAGTATATGCCTGTGTTATAACCCGCATAGGGTATCCTCTATTTTGAAATTTTTTTTGAAGAATCTTCAATTGAAATTTAAAATCAGTTGCTTCAAAAAACAATTGGAAAAAATTAAAGAAGACACTAAAAAAATTAAATTAAAAAAATTGGCAAGAGATCACACTGACTATACCACGGGGTATGTTTACCTGTGGATGAACTAAAAGAAGAAAGAAAAATCACAACGGAGACATGTGGAATTTGAGGACTTGTCAGATGATTCTTATACTTCTGATTCGAGTAAACGCTCGAAGGAAGATTTTTTTAGACAAAGGAGATCCCAAAAAGAAAAAAACAAAGTACAGAGTCGGGTAACCACACGTCACAAGACTTGAATCAGGGTCCGGGCCAATCATTAGAGGAAAGTTCATTGGTGATCAATATCTCTTCTCATCAGTTGACCACTGAACAAATTAGTCTTTTGAATAAGGGTCTTTCTTATGTACCGAGAATTCATCACGATGGCTTTCAATTTCGTTTAGATTTTGAGCGCCTCATTTGCAAACTTAATTTGAAAATGTATTTTTCCTCGTTAACTGCATCTACTTTGCCAGAGCAAATCCCATTGGTTAATCGAGTGCCTTTGCCTTTAACATCTTCCTGGAATCCTCCAGGTCCGGTTCATTCATTGTTACTTCTTTATAAAGATTTAGTTCTTAAAGATGTATACAAATTGGAACAGAGTGCAAAGTGTGTGCGTGAAACTCTTTCAAGGGATGAAAGGATAGCGTTGCAATCATTCTTATCCCGTCCCGAGTTGGTGATTCGGAGAGCCGATAAAGGAGGAGCTATCGTGGTGCAGGATCGAGAGCAGTATTTACTGGAAGCTCAAAGACAACTATTAGATGCTAATATATACACGATTTTGGAGCAGGTTCCTACAATGGGGCTACAAGAATGTGTTAAAGAATTGACGACGCAAGCTCTACATGATAAAATTATATCTAAGAAAGAATGGCAGTATTTAAATGTGAAGAGTCCGTTGCCAGCGAAATTTTACCTGGTGCCTAAAGTTCATAAGCGATTGGAGAATCCTCCTGGCCTTCCCATCGTTTCCACTCGGGGGATGGTCTTAGAGCCTTTATCTGCTTTTTTAGATTCTTTTCTAAGAACTTTACTTAAAACCATTCCGTCATATATTAGGGATACAACGCATTTTTTGCAGTTATTGACACAGCATTCCCAGTGGGCAAGTGACACAGGAGTGTTTTTAGTCACGTTGGATGTTACTTCATTGTACACGAGCATCCCGCAAATGGCGGCGTTCTCTAGTGTGTTGTCAGCATTACAGAGTAGAGGGGATTTGACTGAACTACAGTTGAATTTTTTGACTGAAGTAATGAAGTTGGTATTGTTTCAAAATTTTTTTATTTTTGAAAATATTTTATACCATCAGATAGCTGGTGTAGCGATGAGGGCCACGTGTGCCCCCTCCATTGCCAACCTCTACATGGGAGAATTTGAACAAAAGTGGGTATCATCGTCTCTTTTTCAGCAATACATCCCCTTTTGGGGTAGATATGTTGATGATATCTTCATGTTGTGGGCAGGTCAAGAAAGTCATCTGAAAGTATTTTTTTCTTGGTTAAATCAACAAGATACTCACATTCAATTTACCTATTTTTATGATAGAGATCGAATAACTTATTTAGATGTAGAAATTAGGAAGGGCTTACATCGATCCACAGAAAGAAAATAGACAAAAATGCTTTGCTACATTGTCGTAGTGCCCACCCGATTCAACTAAAAAACAGTCTCCCATTTTCACAGTTTCTCTGATATAGATGGAATTGTTCTGAAGCAACTGATTTTAAATTTCAATCGAAGATTCTTCAAAATATTTTTCAAAATAGAGGATACCCTACGCGGGTTATAACACAGGCATATACTCGGGCGCCACAAAAATTTGAAGGAACTTCTTAGTCCGACGGTGCTAAGGCCTTTACTTACCCAAGGAAGTGATTTACAGCGGGGTCATACTAAATGTGGTAACTGTAATATTTGTAATGTTACATTGGAATTGACCGAATGTCAGTATCAAGGGACAACATTTGCCCTGAAAAGACAGACAACTTGTGGTGTATGTGGTGTATGCTATTCAATGCCCATGTCAATTGCTGTACATTGGTAAAACTATCCGACCTTTAAGAATTAGAATCAATGAACATCATAGTCAGTTGCGCTGTAAGAAAACGGAAGCGCCAATAGTAGCTCATTGCTTAACTTTTCACCATCAATTTGATCAACTTCATTGCTTCTGTGTAGATCAAGTGACTGCCGGTTTCGCTGGCAAGACAAGAGATCAAAACCTGTTGATCTGCGAACAACGGTGGATATATACTTTACGGTGTACCTATCCAGGAGGCTTAAACGCTCAATTTGATTGGACAGTTTGCGTCTGAAATTGTGACTAGGAAAATTGATATGAATAATAGAAGAATGTAATACTAATGTGATTGCAAATGATCTGCAGAAATGATGTTTTCCACTACACAGTAGTAGTCGTTTGATAACTGTGACCATATTGTACGGATTACCCATGTGGGGAAGGGCCGGCAGAACATCAACGGTTGTGATGAATCAAGATGAAAAAACAGCTGTAGCTAATGCGAGGAGGTTAGCAGGTAGAACTGACATAAAAGCAGGTCCTATTATTGCCATTACGCATGCGCAGCATTTTTTAGCAATGACAAGCCCGTGATGAGAACTGCGAGGTATGACTTCTCCCGTTGATATGAATGGATTGGTTTCTAAAGCATATTTGAGTCTGAAAATACTGAACTTTAGTAAGAAAAATACTGATTTTGTTCATTTGTATTATTTAGAATTCACAGAGATGAGCAGTTGCAGTATGCCTATAAAGAGCTGGATTCCCCCGAAGAAACCGCTTGGTCGGTGAAACGCATCAGCGCTCAAGATTTGCGTTGGGACCCGAGTTCTGACTCATACTATTTTATTTTCACAGATAAGCTATTTTTGCTACTTATTCAAGTGGTTAAATGAGTCATAACTATACACCCGGCTGACTATATACATGGATAGTGACTTTATTTACTAATTTATTATAATAAAATTTAAAAAAAAGGGAATATTCAGGTCCTTGATGCAACATAGGGGATTGGAGTTTAAAGGTTTTTACCAGATACAATCCTTCCCCGATTTAGTCTGAGACCTGTTCCCTAAATGCTCCACTCCATATAGCCTATAGCAGGCATGTCCAACAGGTAGATCGCGATCTACCTGTAGATCACAGCGGGGTCATAGGTAGATCGCCAGCCCCACTTGGCTCCATCTCTCCAGCAGCTCACCCCCGTCGCTAGGAGAGAGCTCATGCCAGCAGGTTGTCTGCCGAGGGCTTGCCGCCACTGCTGATCCTTTGCCAGTCTTTTTTCCCTGCCTGCAGGAATCTTGCCTGCGGGTGTATTGGGGGGCGCTGCTTGATTTTGCGCCAATAGTTTCTGGGTACCCCAGGGGGCTGCCGCCCATGCCCCACAACGAGACACCACAGGCCTGGCATCATACCTGGTCTCCTGCCTCTCAGAATCACCCATTCCTGCCCCCACCCCAACACCTCTTAGAAGTGTGTTATATACCAGGCAATATCCATTCGCCCGTGCTTTACCTGAATACACTTACCGTATTAGTTGTATCGTGTGCTGGTCATTGGTCATTGGTTCGCTTTCATTAAACGTTTTCGGGCAGACACAACAAAGTGTCAAGAATTTGGTGATTTTGGCGGGCTTTTCCAATTTTGTTCTAACTTACCTATGTCTTGCCTTCGAATTGGTTCAAACCACTGTGACTTTTGCTTGTCTCTGCAATTTTATTTCGCCTTGTCTTTACGTAGATTCTACATTGTGTGCAGAATTTATTAAATCGCGTGTGGTGGTATTAGAACTTGTTTGGCGGTATATGATTTTATCTGCTTTGCTGGACAGGTGTTTGAGTTTTTTTGATGATTGTTTGATGGTATTTGATTATTGGTGCCGGTATAATGAATTCTTATTTTTACTTTTAGAACTGCATGTGTGGTTTTGGCATCTCCAGTCCTTGTATGGCACATCATCCAGAGGTCTTCAGTTCCTGTTGATCTTTAATACTTTGGGACAGTGACAGTTTTGGACCAGATTCAACCAGTGTTTATACTAACTTAGCAGATTTGGCCTTCTTAAATCCAGCCACCCCAGTATAACATAGAAACATAGAAATATGACGACAGAAAAAGACCACATAGCCTATCTAGTCTATCCTTCAATATCACCATATCAACAACTACAACAGTCCCCTTTTTTCCTTTAGAGATCCTCTGTGTTTGTCCCATGCTTTTTTGAATTCAGTTACTGTCCTCATGTCTACCACCTCCACTGGGAGACTATTCCACGGATCCACCACTCTTTCCGTAAAGAAATATTTCCGCATATCACTCCTGAATCTATCCCCCATCACCCTCATTCCATGTCCCCTCGTAGCAGAACTTGCTTTCAATTGAAAGAGACTCTCCCCCTGAACATTTATGCCATGGAGGTATTTGAACATCCCAATCATATCACCTCTATCCTGCCTTTCCTCTAAGGTGTACATAGTAAGATCCTTAAGTCTGTCCTCACATGCTTTATAATGAAGACCACTAACCATTTTAGTAGCCACCCTCTGCACCGACTCCATTCTGTTCACATCCTTTTCGAGGTGAGGTCTCCAGAATTGCACACTATACTCCAAATGAGGTCTCACCAAAGACTTATACAGAGGCACTATCACCTCCTTTTTTCAGCTAGCCATTCCTCTCCGTATGCACCCAAGCATCCTTCTAGCTTTTGCCGTCGCCTTTTCTACCTGTTTAGCTACTTTAAGACCATCAGACACAACCACGCCTAGTTCCCGCTCTTCTTTAGTGGACAAAGTACTTCACCCCCTATACTATATTGCTCCCTTGGATTGCTGCAGCCCAAATGCATGACCTTACATTTTTTAACATTAAATCCCAGCTGCCAAATTCTAGACCATTCTTCAAGCTTAGCTAGATCCCACCTCATGTTATCTATACCTTCCTGGGTGTCTACTATATTGCAGATTTTGGTATCATCCGCAAAGAGGCAAACCTTACCCGACAAGCCCTTCCGCTATATCACTAACAAAGATGTTAAAAAGAATCGGACCAAGGACAGATCCCTGGGGCACACCACTGGTAACATCCTTCTCCTCAGAGTGAGCTCCATTTACCTGCCCTCTTTGTCGCCTCCCACCCAACCAATTTCTAACCCAAGCAGTAACTTTAGGGTCCAACCCTAGGGTGCTCAGTTTATTTATAAGTCACCTGTGAGGAACAGTGTCAAAGGCTTTACTGAAATCTAAATACACCACATCTAGGGCTCTCCCTCGGTCCAACTCCCTGGTCACCCAGTCAAAGAAATCAATCAGATTAGTCTGATAAGACCTGCCTCTGGTGAATCCATGCTGACTCGGATCCTGTAATCCGCTGGACTCCGGAAACCTCACTATTTTCTCTTTCAGAAGCGTTTCCAATAATTTACTCACCACCGAAGTTAAACTAACCGGCCTGTAGTTTTCAACCACATCCTTACTTCCGCTGTTGTGTAAAGGCACCACATGAGACTCTCTCCAGTCTTTTGGTACCACTCCCGACTCCAAAGTTTTTGCAAATATAGATGCCTGTTATCCTCTCTCTGAGATCTCTTGTATTTCATGAAGGCCTCCCTCTTTTTCTTCACTTTTTCAGCTACTTCTTTCGAAAGCCATAGCGGTCTCCTTTTCCTTTTACCTTTATTTACCATTTTAACCAAAAGGTTTGTTGCCCTTAAAATATCCCCTTTCAGTTTTGCCCACTGTTTTTCTACATCCCTCAGCTGTTCCCATCCCGCTTACGACTCCCTGAGGTATTGACCCATCCTGGCAAAGTTAGTCTTCCTAAAGTCTAAGGCCCTCACCTTTGAATGGATTCTAACAGCCCTAGTCCTAATACTGAACCACACCATCTGGATCACTGGATGCAAAATGATCTCCCACTATAACATCACCAATACTTTCACCGTTGGTAAGCACGAAGTCCAGTATGGTCCCTTCATGTTTGGGGTCTGTTATCAATTGCTTGAATAGTTCTCCCTGTAGAGAATCCAGGATATCTTTACTTTTAGATGATACTGCAGGAGGAATTGGCCAATCAACATCTGGCATATTGAAATCCCCTATCATTAGCACTTCCCTAAGATTTATGCGTCATTGTGTATACCATGTTAAAACCCTCGGCCCAGTGTGCAGCGGCGGCCAAGAGAGCAAATAGAATGCTAGGTATCATAAGGAAAGGAATTGTAGATAAAACAAAAGATATTATAATGCCTCTATATCATTCCATGGTGAGACCGCACCTTGAATATTGTGTGCAATTCTGATCGCCGTATCTTAAAAAGGATATAGCGATTTTAGAAAAGGTTGAGAGAAGAGCCACCAAAATGTTTATGGGGGGATGGAAGGTTAGCCCTATGTAGTTATGCTATTAAGGTTAGGGCTCTTTAACCTGGAAAAGAGATGGCTGAGGGGAGATATGATAGAAGTCTATAAATTAATGAACAGAGTGGAACGGGTAAACATAGATCAATTGTTTACATTTTCAGAATATAGAAAGACTAGGGGACATGCAATGAAGCTACAGGGTAAACTATTTAAGACTAATAAAAGAAAATATTTTTTCACTCAACATGTAATCAAACTCTGGAATTTGTTACCGGAGGATGTAGTAAAGGCTGTTAGTGTAACTGGGTTTAAAAAAGGTTTGAACAAGTTCCTGGAGGAAAGGTCCATAAACCATTGGGACCCAGGATATCAATGCTTGACCCAGTACAGGCATTGTGGAACCGGTGTCTTTTGGGGAAACTGCTAGGTACCTAGATTGGCCACTGTTGGAAACAGGATACTGGGCTTGATGAACCTTGGTCTGACCCAGTATGGCATATCTTATATTCTTATGTTCCCAGGGCCGGATTTACCTATACGCCATGTACGCCATGGCGTAGGGCCCACAGCTGGCAAGGGCCCACAAAAATGGAACGTTAGGCTTTTTTTTAAAAATAAAATAAAATAAAAAACCTGCTGGCTGCTGCCGCGGGGCCCCCTCTGCTGCTGCGGCAGCATGAACTGACCCACAGGGGCCCCCTCTGCAAGCTCGATCCCTCCCTCCGTGCCTCCCTCCCTCCGTGCAGGCTGTGAGAGACGCGAAGGCAGACTGTCTCCTTCGCATCTCTGTTAAGCCCGCAGGGGCTGATGGGAAATTTCCCATCAGCCCTGCGGGCTTAACAGAGACGCGAGGGAGACAGTCTCCCTTCGCGCCTCTCACAGCCTGCACGGAGGGAGGCACGGAGGGAGGGATCGAGCTTGCAGAGGGGGCCCCCCGCGGGTCAGTCCATGCTGCTGCGGCAGCAGAGGGGGCCCCGCGGCGGCAGCCAGCAGGTTTTTTTTTTAAATTAAATTTTACTTTAGGCCGGGGGAGGGGGGGTAGGACTGGTAATGGGCTATTGGGGGGGCTGGGGCTGGGACTGGAAATGGGTTGGGGGATTAAGGCTGGAGGTGGGCTGATGAGGTTAGGACTGGTAATGGGCTGTGGGCTGTTGGGGGGGTTAGAACTGGTAATGGACTTTGGGGGGGGTTAAGACTGGTAATGGGCTGTGGGCTGATGGGGGCTGTCTGGTAATGGGCTATGGGGGGGCTAGGACTGGAAATGGGCTGGGGAGGTTAAGACTGGAGTTGGGATGATGGGGTGAGGACTGGTAATGGGCTGTTGGGGGGGTTTAGAACTGGTAATGGGCTTTTGGGGGGGGTTAGACTGGTAATGGGCTGTGGGCTGATGGGGGCTGTCTGGTAATGGGCTATGGGGGGGCTAGGACTGGAAAGGGGCTGGGGGGTTAAGTCATGATGTGGGCAGATGGGGTTAGGAAATATAATGGGCTTTTGGGGTGGGTAGAACTGGTAATGTGCTTTGGGGGGGTTAAGACTGGTAATGGGCTGTGGGCTGATGGGGGCTGTCTGGTAATGGGCTATGGGGGGGCTAGGACTGGAAATGGGCTGGGGGGGTTAAGACTGGAGGTGGGCTGATGGGGTTAGGACTGGTAATGGGCTGTGGGCTGATGGGGGGTTAGGACTGGCAATGGGCTATGGGGGGCTGACTTGAAATGAGTTGATGGGGTTAGGACTGGAAGTGGGCTGATGGGGGGTTAGGACTGGTAATGGGTTATAGGGGGGGCTTAAACTGAAAATGGGGTGATGGGGGGTTAGGACTGTAAGTGGGTTGATGGGGGGCTAGGACTGGTATTGGGTTGGGGGGTTGCTACGACTGGAAATGGGCTGATGCAGGGACTAGAAGGGAATGGATGCTGGGTGAGGCTGGAACTAGAAGGGAGCTGATGTTGGGGGAGGATTAGAATGGGATGGGGCTGGAAGAGTAAAATGGAGAAGGGAAAAATATTTTGTGTGGGAGGGATAAAAAATCTACAATTGGCCGGGTATTGGGAGAGTAAGTGGGGATTGAGGATGGAGGGGTAAAATTTGAGTGGATGAAATAGGAATGAGGAAAGAGCAAAAGGAGAAAGATTAGTATGTTAAAGCAGATGTAGAGAGAGAATGGAAAAAAACTAGAAGAGAGAAGAAAGGACAAATGGACAGCAGACGATGGAGAGTTAGCAGAAGACACGAAGAAACCAGAAGAAAGTGGCTGGAACAATTGCAGCTGAAAAAAATGCACAAAAGGTAGAAAAATATCTCTTTATTTTGAATTTATTAATTGGAATATGTCAGCTCTGGTAAATGTGCATCATTAACGTCTGCGCTTTGTTTAGTACAAGAGCAAATTAATGTATAGTTTTATTTCTACAGTGTTGTACATTCCAAGTTTGGCTTTTGGGATTCCCAGTTTAATTATTGTCTTCCTGTTTCTAAATTGTGATTACTTGTTTGGTGATGGTCTATGTTCTGCATGTGTAACTGAGCTGAGGTGTTCTGTTTATATAATTCCTATTTGACATTGCCACTTGTTCTCTTTCCCCAGTAGGTCATGTATTGTTGTTCTCTGAAATGTATTGGTTTAATATTTGCAGTGTTGCCTTTTGATTGGTAGAGTATGGTGCTTTGTGAGTCCTGGTAGTGCTGTTAGGATACGGCGGGTTTGCTATGGGTTCTAAATGGGCTGTGTTTGTAGTAGTTCCTAATGTGTCTGGCAGTTGGCACTGGATTATAGTAATGTAGAAATCTTTTAGTCTTTCTTTATCCATACACTCATTAAGAGGCACGTTTACTAAAAGTTAGTATATGGTAACATTATGCAAATATTTATGCAAATGAGGCCCCTTATGAAAATGAGGCCCACACCCCCCTTGGGCCGCCCCTGCTGGGGGCCCACAATTTCTGTTGGCCCTCACTCAAGGTAAATCCGGCCCTGTATGTTCCCCTTTCCTAGTAATGCTGCGTATGTCTTCAATTAACTCTCTGTCCACCTCTTCCTCTTGTGAGGGAGGTCTGTATATCACGCCAATGCAAATAGATTTCTCTTTCCCTCTTTCTAGTTTAACTCACAATGCCTCCTCTCTCCCTTTTAAGCTCTGTAATTCCAACGTTTTAATAGTATTTTTTGCATATAGTGCCACTCCTCCTCCCCTTCTTCCTACCCTGTCCTTTCTGAATAAAGCATAGCCAGGTATAGTTACATCCCAGTCATGGTTTTCTGTGAACCATGTTTCTGTAACTGCCACTAAATCCAAGTCAACCACTCCCATCAAAGCTTCAACATCAGGGATCTTATTTCCCATGCTACGGGCATTTATACAAACTGCTTTCCATATGTTACCCCCGTTACCCATTTCCATAATGAAGATAAGTGTTGCAAAGAAGAGCAAAACCTACCACTTTCATGATGAATGGGTTTTGGACTACTTCTTGATCATGGTGAAAGACAAGTGTTGTTGTCTAATTTGTAACGCTCCAGTATCCTTGCCCAAATAGGGTAATCTGGAACGTTATTATAAGGCTCTGCATAGCAATAAGTTTGATGCTGATTTTCCACCCAAAAGTGAAATTCGTAAACTGAAGCTCAAAGAACTTAAATCGAAATTGGCTACTCAGCAACAGTTGAAGGCAAAGCCAAGGTCACATTCGGTCAATGCAACCATAGCATCCTTCAAGGTCAGCAACCTGATCACAAAGAAATGCAAACCTTTCACTGAAGGGGAATTTGTAAAAGATTGTTTTCTTGAAGCAGCTGACAATCTTTTTGAAGGATTTAAAAATAAGAAAGAGACCATAGCTGCTATTCAAGGTCTACAATTGTCAAGAAACACCGTCGTGCGGTGAATAGAAAAGATGTGTGGAGACACATCTGAACAATTGTTCGAGGATGTTTCAAATTGTGTTGCTTTCTCACTCCAACTGGATGAATCTACATACATAAGAGACATAGCCCAGTTGCTAGTCTTTATCCGGATGGTTTTGGAAGACTTCAGTGTTAAAGTAGAACTACTTGGAATGATTTCTTTAAAAGGGAGAACAACTGGTCAGGAAATATTCAGTTCTTTCCATTCTTTTGTGACAAAGTGTAATCTTCCATTGCATAGACTTGTTTCCATCACTACTGATGGAGCAAGAGCAATGACAGGTGAGGTTAACAGTTTCATAGCCCTCTTTAGACAGCATGACGACTTCCCAGATTTCCTTTCTTACCACTGCGTCATTCACCAGCAAGTTTTGGCAAGCAAGAGACTCAATACAAAGACTGTCATGGACATCACTTTCAAAATTGTAAATTCAGTTCGTGGAAGATCACTTCAAAAATGGCTTTTCAATCTTACTCTTGATGAAGGGGCAGCGGAGATAATTTTGCACACAGATGTAAGGTGGCTAAGTAGGCACAAATTTCTGCAAAGATTTTGTGATTTGCTGAATGAAATAAGAAGTTTTTTAAAGGAGAGGGGAGATGACCAAACAGAGTTGGAAGATGAAGAGTGGTTGGTTATGTGATCTGGCATTTCTTGTTGACTTTACAGGCGAACTAAGTGATATGAACCTTGAACTACAAGGTAAAAAGAAATGCATTGGCGAGATGATGAATACAGTTTCATCCTACAAGAGCAAATTTGAGCTAATGATGACTCACCTTGTAAACAACACTTTTGATCATTTTCCTAATACGCAGGATCATCTGGGACAATTTCCAAATTTTGTTTTTCAGAATGAGAAGTATGTGACAGAAATCTGTTCTGTTATCCAGGAATTCAAAAATAGATTCTGTGACGTACAAAAAATTGGAACAGTTGTACTTGTCATACCCATTCAAAGTAGATGTGGACATTAAAGAAACTGCAGTTGCTATCAGTAAAAATTACTCACTGAACAAGCCATCTTTTGAAAATGAAATATTAACCCTTAAAAATGACATTTTTCTTAAGACCCTGGCTGAGCAAGAATCGTTTTGGAAGCTAGTGCCTAGAGACAAATTTCCCAACTTGAGAAGATGCAGTGAAGCTGTACATTCCTGTTTCGGTTCAACTTATTTGTGTGAATCTGCGTTTTCCCATCTGAAAATGACAAAGAGTACACAACGTTCCAACATGACAGATGAACATCTCCAGGATTCCCTGAGACTGGCCCTCATGCAATATTCACCCAACTTCTAAAAGCTGGTGGATGAAATGCAGGCTCAGACGTCTCACTAATGAGCAAGAGCGAAATATTAAAGATTGTGCAAGATCAGCCTGGATCAATACTCGACCTAAATTTAACACAAATTACTCAATAAAAGTTAAAGAAAGTTATTAAGACAGTTAAAGAAAGTTATTACTCAATAAAACTTTAAGAAAAAATGTACTTTCCATTTCCCCTCGCAGTTCTTACTGGATCTTCGTCTCTCTGTTTTGTTTTTGCTTAATTTGCTTAACAGCTGATCACTTCCAAGTAAATGACAGAAGGTTCATTAAAAATGGGGGGGGGGGGGATCCTCCAACTTTATTGGGTTAAAATTTAATTTGAAACTAATTTGAAACTTAATTTTCATGGTGTTAGATCACCGGCACTTTTGGCTGGAAAAAGTAGATCACGACCTGTTCGAAGGTGGACATGCCTGGCCTATAGCATTGCAGCACATGAACACAAATGCTGATACAATTGTTTTCTGCACAAAATATGCCACTGCTAATGCAGCCCACTGTGTGCATGTTTCTGGCATGCTCTCCTCATTTAGTGCAGACTTTTTGCATACAGCTGATTTGCATGTTGTTTAGAACAGAACCAGGCTGCTGGCATTAACCTTTATAAAGGAGATAGAGCAGCTTTCAAACTAGATCAGGGGTCGCCAAACCTGTCCTGGAAGGCCACAATCCTGCCTGGTTTTCTGGATATCCCTAATGATATGCATCAAACAAGAAAATCCACACGGATAGTGTTACATATACCAAACAGAAACTCTCAGACCAAAACAATCCAAATTAACTGAGTTAGGAATTATTTGGATTGTTTTGGTCTGAGAGTTTGTTTGGTAATGAATATGCATGACATACATTTGCATACAATGGGGGCAATGCATGCAAATATCCCAGGCATATTCATTAGGGATATCCCAAAAACCTGGCTGGATTGCAGCCTTCCAGGACAGGTTTGGAGACCCCTGAACTAGATAATAGGGGAAAGCCAACAGTCGCTAAAGAGTGCATGGTTTGGAACAATATATCCTTGAAGGATACTAGCAAAAGAATGAAGTTAGGGCATATCAGTAGAGAGGTTCCAACAAAGACAAAAGTAGCCCAAATGCCCTTAGAGTACAGAGCAGACAGAGCTTAAAGATTCCAAATTACCCCTGCCTACCAATAGCCAGATTAATATGAATAAAATACAGCCTCTAAAATGCCTCTATGCAAATGCTAGAACTATAAAAAATAAAATGGGAGAGTTAGAATATATAGCACTAAATGAGAGGCTAGATATGATTGGTATCTCAGAGACATGGTGGAAGGAGAACAACCAGTGTTATACCTGGGCACAAACTATATCGTAATGATAGAGCAGATCAAATTGGTGGAGGGGTTGCGCTCTGTTAAAGAGGGCATTGAGTCACAAAGGATTAAAGTTTTGCAGGAAACAAAATTCAATGTAGAATCTCTATGGATTGAAATTCCATGTAAAAAGGGGAAGGGGAAGGTGATGGCTTTTGGGGTGTACTATCGACTGCCTGGCCAGAATGAACAAATGGATGATGAAATGCTTAAAGAAATCAGGGAAGCTAACAAAAGTTACAACACAGCAATAATTGGTGATTTCAATTACCCCAGTATCGGCTGGGTCAGTGTCATAGCAGGACATGCTAGGGAGAGAAAGTTTCTAGATGATATAAATGACTGCTTCTTGGAGCAGCTGGTTCATGAACTGACCAGAAGGGAAGCCATTTTGGAGCTAGTCCTTAGTGGAACATAAGATTTGGTGCAAGAAATAAGGGTGTTGGAGCCACTTGGCAATAGTGATCATAGCATGATTGCGTTTGATTTAATAAATAAAGGAAGGACGGTAAGGAAATCCACAGTACTAACTTTTAACTAAAACTAAAAGGAGCAGTTGCAAAGGTTAAAGATTTATATCAAGCTTGGGTGTTGTTTAAAAATACTATCTTGGAAGTGCAGACCAACTGTATTCCATGCTTTAAGAAAAGTGGAAGAAAGATCAAAAAACTGCAAGCATAGTTTAAAAGTCAGGTCAGAGAGGCTGTTGTTGCCAAAAAAGCATCTTTCAGGAAATGGAAAAAGGAGCCAAATGACAAAATCTGGAAACAACACAAGCACTGGCAAGTTAGATGCCAGGCATTGATAAGGCAGGCAAAGAGAGAATTTGAGAAGAAGCTTGCTGTGGAAGCAAAAACATATAATAAAGACTTTTTCAAGTGCATTCATAGTAAAAAAAAACCTGTGAGAGAGTCAGTTGGACCATTATATGATAGAGGGGTAAAAGGGGCACTAAGATGGGACAAGGCCATAGTGGAGAGGCTGAATGAATTCTTTGCTTCGGTCTTTATTGAGGAAGATGTAGGAATGTTACCCATGACTGAAATGGTATTTAAAGGAGATGCTGTGGAAGAATTGAAAGAAATATCGATACACCGGGAAGATGTATTACAACTATTTGATAAACTGAAGAGTAGCAAATCACCTGGAATGGATGGTATACATCCAAGGATGTTGAAAGAACTGCAATACAAGATTGCAGACCTACTATTAGTAATCTGTGAATTATCATTAAAATCATCTGTAATACCTGAAGATTGGAGGATGGCCAATGTAACGCCAATATTTAAAAAGGGTTCCAGGGGTGATCCAGGAAACTACAGACCAGTGAGCCTGATGTCAGTACCAGGAAAAATGGTGGAAACCATCATAAAGAACAAAATTACTGAATATGTAGATAGTCATGGCTTAATGGGAGACAGCCAACATGGTTTTAGCCAAGGAAGGTCTTGTCTTACTAATCTGTTATGTTTTTTTGAAGGTGTGAATAAACAGATAGACAAAGGTGAGTCAGTTGATATAGTGTATCTGAACTTTCAGAAAGCCTTTGACAAGGTCCCTCATGGGAGACTTTTGACAAAATTAAAAAGTCATGGGATAGGAGGCAGTGTACTATTGTGGATCAGGAACTGGTTAAAAGATAGAAAGCAGAGGGTAGGACTAAATGGCCAATTTTCCCAATGAAGAATGGTGAATAGTGGAATATCCCAGGTATCTGTCCTGGGTCCGCTGCTTTTTAACATATTCATAAATGACCTGGAAATGTGAATAACGAGTGAGGTTATCAAATTTGCAGATGACACAAAACTATTCAAAGTTGTAAAAACCCAAGAAGATTATGGAAAATTGCAAGATGATCTTGATAAACGGGAAGACTGGGCATTCAAAAGACAGATGAAATTTAATGTGGACAAGTGCAAAGTTGTGCACCTAGGAAAGAACAACCCAAACTATGGTTACATGATGCAAGGTTCCACATTAGGAACCACCACACAGGAAAAGGATTTAGGCGTCATCGTGGCTTACATGTTAAAACCCTCCTCCCAGTGTGCAGCGGTGGCCAAAAGAGTAAATAGAATGCTAGGTATCATAAGGAAAGGAATGGACTATTAAACAAAGGATATTATCATGCCTCTGTATCATTCTATGGTGCGACCGTACCTTGAATAGTGTGTGCAATTCTGGTCACCGTATCTTAAAAAAGATATAGCATTATTAGAAAAGGTACAGAGAAGAGCCACCAAAATGGTAAAGGGGATGGAAGGATAGCCCTATGAAGAGAGGCTACAAAGGTTAGGGCTCTTCAACGTGGAAAAGAGGAGGCTGAGGGGAAATATGATAGAGGTCTATAAATTAATGAATGGAATGGAATGGGTAAACGTAGATTGATTGTTTATGTTATCAGAATATAGAAAGATTAGGGGACATGCAATGAAGCTACAGGGTAAACTATTTAAGACTAATAAAAGAAAATATTTTTTCACTCAACGTGTAATCAAACTCTGGAATTTATTACCAGAGGATGTAGTAAAAGCTGTTAGTGTAGCTGGATTTATAAAAGGTTTGGACAAGTTCTTGGAGGAAAGGTCCATAAACCATTATTAAAAGGGACCCAGGATATCACTGCTTGACCTAATACAAGCATTGAGAAAACCGTGTCTTTTGGGGAAACTGCTAGGTACGTATGACCTAGATTGGCCACTGCTGGAAACAGGATACTGGGCTTGATGGGCCTTGGTTTAACCCAGTATGGCATATCTTATGCTCTTATGTTCTTATGGTTACTGCATTGGGGAGCAAATGTTTTGTGTTATGTTGCATTAGGAAACTGTGTGCTGAGTTTTAGCACATGGCTCTAATGCAGGGTTACTGCATCGGGGCTTGAGCTGGATTTAGGGACTTGCTTTTCGAAATCTTTGCTCACAGCAAATTATAGTTCAAGTCCAATACCTAGATTCTTGGGCAACTAAGTTGGTACCTTGGGCAATCATCATATTACCTCATTTAAATATCCTTTCAATCAATTATGGGCTCCTACTCCAAAAAAATATCGGGAAAATGTGATCCAATAAGAGTGAAACAGACACAAATCAAATCGATTTTGCCTTCACATATTCAACTTAAACAAATCAAAATTGTATTTTCACATGTAAACATATAAAAAAATAAAAGAAAAACATTTACAGGGAAGTAGTAAAGAACATGCCATGAGTGTCTGCCCTTAGCACAATATTCCCTCCCACCACCCAGCTAACCACTGAGATACCTCATCTTCCTCTATGGACCCTCCAAGAGTCTCCAGAAAATAAAAGCCAACTCCAGAACATGAATGCAAATATTTCTGGAGAAAACTCATAATTCTCCCTGTTCCAAAAAGACCTCAAACCAACTAGATATCTGTGAATCAGAATTATTTTGTTATGGGATATTATTAATGTTATGTTTTTCTGATAACTCTAGTGTAGATATTATTTGAAAAGTTAATTTTTATGGGAAAAGACAACAATTTCAGGAAACAGATTTTGTACAATAAATTCAGTAACATTTATATAATTTTGTTGTTGAATGGAAGCATTTTGCATATACAGTTTTAATCACAGGTGAGGTAATTTTCAAAATGGCTTTGACTGGGTAACAAAGGAATTAGCAAGATAAATACTCACAGATGAAAGCTGTCCTCCCCTTGGTGGGTAAATATACGGCATATACCCTTTTAGCCACAGTTGAAGAAGGTGGAGCCAGTGGTAGAGAAGAGAATATACCACACGCAAATGAATTTAATCTCATTCTGAAATTCCTGCATATGCTTTTCAGCTGCTGTTTTTGCTGGCCTGAATTTTCAAAGGAAATCTGTGGTGAGTTTTTCTTTGAAAATTAGGTTTTAGTGGAGACATTCAGGGACCCATAAGCTACCTGGGCTGTTTAGAAACTGCTCCCATAAAGACAGTATACTATTTCCTTAAAAATAAAAGAATGAACATTCTTTGTCACCAGCACTACCAACACCATAGTTGCCCCTCTCACTCCTGACATCGAGTGGTACAGGATAACAGATTGTAATTCAATGGATGGTAGGACCACAATGGCCAGCACTTTAGAGCCTGGCACCTCTTCTCTGCCTTCTACAGATGATTGGCTTATTGTTGGTCAACTTACAAATCTACCACAGGAGGCTGGTGAAGGATAGATGATGCCCAGTAGAACTTCCTCCCATTTCAGGTCTGTTTCTAAGAGAGAGGCTAAGGGGCATGTTTACTAAAGGTTAACAGACGTTAAGTAAAGTTAATGTGGGTTAAGTACTGCCATATCTATGAGCTGTTGCAGCGCTTAATGCATGTTAACTTTATTAATGTTATTGTTTGTAAACCGCTCCGATGTTATGGGGAGCGGTATATTAAATGTGATTAAACAATTAAACAATTAACTTGTAATAAACCTGCCCATAAGAATTGTCAACTAGAAAAAGTCAGCTGCCCAAGTTGGTTTCTATCTGGCCAGACTGACTGCCGGCAGTGGCAGCCCAAGGGTGGCGCAGGGCCTGAGCGAAGACTCATTGCGGGACCTCATTTGCATAAAGGGTTTCATTTGCATAGACATTTGCATAACGTTAAAGTGCACTATGCCTCTTAATGAGTGTCTGGATAAAGAAAGACTACCAGATTTCTGCATTACTATACTCCAATGCCAACTGCCAAGCACATTAGGAAGTTCTATAAACACTGTCCATTTAGAACCCATAAACTAACAAAATAACTAACACTCTATACAAAATGCCCATAAACAAAAATAGAGTGAAAAATCTAAACGTGTGCCTAATTCAGATTTTGTTCCTAAGGCCAGATGGCACACCACTTGTTCAACGTCCTTCGTGGTATACGTTTTGGTCTGCCCGTGTGATCTTTTATACATTGGCAGGACAATTCGTCCTGTATGAATTCGTTTAAGCGAACATGCATCCAGAATTAGGAATGCAACAACGTCAGCTCCGGTTGTTCAACATTGTTTGGACTTTCATCATACATTTGAGGATTTAGCTTGGAGGGTACTTGACTGTGTGCCTGAAAATCCACGGGGTGGAGATCGTGAGCAACTCCTCCAAACACTTGAACAAAGGTGGATATTCAGATGGTCCACTGTTGAACCATTGGGACTTAAAAAAGAATTGGATTGGATAAGTATCCTTTGATTCATTTGCTTCAATTGGGACTGTTGCAGTCAATATAATATCTCACATATGGCAATGAGATTTGGCAAGCTGTCATTGGCTGCTTGTGTCATTTAATACAGAAATCTTTCTGTTGGGTTCAGACCGTTAATGAGCATGTGCTGGCGTCTCGAAGAGGTGGAGAAGCCGGAAGACCGATTTCAGTTTTTGCAGTTGAATCAAGCGTTGAAACAGGGCATGCAATTTGCATTTGCCCGAAACGCAGTACTGTGTACTTCTTAATAGCTGCTGTTTGTTTCGTGTGAAGTCTGAGAAGATTTATGGGAAAAACAGTTGAGATAAGTGATGACTTTTTGACCCTTCTGTTTGGACCCTTGCACATACACTCATAACTAATGTTTGGATGTCGGTAGCACTATTTTATGGTGATTTTTACCTATGATATATGGCTCCGATGTGAGCTCATTAAAATTGAGCAAAACGGAAGTATAGCTTCGAGAGGTTGATTTAACCTCATGGCTGATTTTCCGACATAAACATATTTACACACACGCTAGCTCACACGTTTAGATTTTTCACTCTATATTTAGAGCCCATAGCAAACCCATCATATCATAACGGCACTACAGGACTCACAAAGCATTAAACCCTACCTATCAAAAAGGCAACACTGCAAATATTAAATCAATACATCTCAGAGAATACCAACACATCTTCTACTGGGGAAAGAGAGCAAGTGGGACTGTCAAATAGAAACTACATAAACAAAATACCTCGGCTCAGTTACACATGCAGAACATAGACCATTACCAAACAAAGAACAAGGAATCACAATTTAGAAATAGAAAGACAATAATTAAACTGGGAACGCCAAAAGCCAAAGTTGGAACATACAACAACACTGGAGAAATAAAACTATAAATTAATTTCCTCTTGTACTAAACAAAAAACGCAAAGACATTAGCAATGCACATTTCCCACAGCTCACATATTCCAGTTAATAAATTTAAAATAAAAAAGTATTTTTCTATCTTTTGTTGTTTGAGCATTTTATTTTTCTGTTGCAATTGTTCAGTCACTTTCTTCTGGTTTCTTCGTGTCTTCGACTAACTCTCCATTGTCTGCTGTCCATTTGTCCCTTCTTCTCTCTTCTCGTTTTTTCCCATTCTCTTTCTACATCTGCTTTAACACACTGATCTTTCCCCTTTTGCTCTTTCCTCCATTTCTTTCTTTATTTCTTTTTCATCAACTCAAATTTTATCCTTCCATCCTCAGTCTCCCAATACCCGGCCAATCTTCGATTTTTCTTCCCTCCCACTCAAAATATCTTTTCCCCTCTCCATCCTCACACCCCCAACCCCATCCCCTTCTAGTCCTCCCCCCAATATCAGCTTCCTTCTAGTTCCAGCCCCACCCAGCATCTGCTCCCTTCTAGTCCCATTCTCCCATCCCCCCGCATCAGCCCATTTCCAGCCCTAGCATCCCATAAGCCATTTCCAGGCCTATTTCATCCCCCATCAGCCAATTTCCAGTCTAAGCTCCTCCCCAGCCCATTTCCAATCCTAGCCCCCCTGTCAGCCCATTTCCTGTCCTAGTCTCCTATCAGCCATTTCCAGTCTTATTCCAGCCCCCATCAGCCCATTTTCAATCCAAGCTCCCTCTCAGACCATTTCCAATCCTAGCCCCCCCGTCAGCCCATTTCCAATCCTAGCCCCCCTCCATCAACCATTTCCAGTCCTAGCCTCCCTCATCAGCTATTTCCAGTCTTATTCCATCCCCCATCAGCCCATTTCGTCCAAGCCCCCACATCGACCATTTCCTGTCCTATCCTAGACTCCCTCCTTCCTTGAAGAGTCCTGCGCCTATCTAAACTGCTTCAGAGGTGAGACGGGGAAGCAGCGCGAGGCCCCAGCTCACCTCTGCACAGCTGCCAGCGTGAAAAGCGCCATTTTCCCTCACGCTGGCGGCTGTTACTTTGAAGCATGGTGAATGCCGGGAAAGGTTAAAGGGCATTTCCCAGCACTCGCCCGCTTCACAGTAACAGCCTCCAGCATGAGGGAATACAGCACTTTTCACGCTGGCAGCTGTGCAGAGGTGAGCCGGGGCCTCATGCGGCTTCCTCGGCTCACCTCTGAAGCCGTCCACTGTGCAAGAATGAAGTTCGCGCGGGGCCCCCTGAAGCATGGGGCCCTGTGCAAACAACATTCTCGCACAATGGACAGGCTGGCCCTGACTGCCGGCACGAGATCAACAAAGTATCAAAGTGCCGCTTTGTCTTTACTTATAGAAACATATATTTATACTCTGAAAAGGAAGACTTCATAGCTCTGTGATTTAGATTCCCAATTCGAGATAAAGGAGTGTCATTACCATATTAGTTCACTTTAATGGTAGTTAAATTTAAAAAAAAAAAGCAAACAAGATGATACCTTTTTCCTGACATGAATAAGAAAGTTTTAACCTCTGAAAGCTAGTCCAAAAATGTATTACGTTGTCCAATAAAAAGGTATCACCTTATTTTACTATTTTTGTTTTCATTTAACTACTGATTAAAGATGATAATCCATGTCAGAATCAGATATAAACAGCCAAAGACGCCACTGTCCAGTAAAAAAGGCTGATGATAGTTGCTTCCAGTTTATATATATGTTTTGAAAATGCTCTTTATGCTTCTTTTCAGTGTGTCAGTGTGCATGCTCTGGGAGAGGAAGTTGGTATACTGGACAATAAAGGTGCTGATGTTAACACGCTCCCAGCACTGACTGCTGCAATCCTTAGCTTGGCTCTCCGAGGTGTCTGCATGGGCAAAACAAGTTTACCTTCCCCAGATTTCTTTACAGAATACATTTTCAAATCATTAAACTGCACAGATGATCTCCACATAACAGGTACAATATATTTTTCACAGTTATTTTACTATATAATAGTCTCACTGCAAATTGGAAAATTGCAAATACATGGAATTATAAATATAAACTTATTAAGATATGCTGAATTTCCCTACACAATCTGTGTCGGTGTGATAGCACAAGTACAAAACATCTGCCCTTGTATATTATGAAAAGGCTTGTGAAAATCCTGCATACTGATTGATTGGTCAGGACAAATTTATACTCGTAATTATATCCTAGTATAACATCATGAGCTGGACCATACTGTTAAAGAGATTCCTTCATCGGGGTTGTCCTTGATCATTCTGTCTCTCCCTTTCTTTTAAGTCTGCCCAGTTTCTTGCTATCTCCTTTTCCCTTGACCCCGCATGTTAGTGATAAGAGTCTGAGGCAAGCAATACAATTTAATTCTTTTGAATTCTGTTCTTTCCCAGTAAGCAGCCTAATTTTCAGAGCCATTTGGAAAGGGGATCTTTGAGAATTGCCCACGTTTACTTACATTTAACGGAGGTGTTTGAGGGCACACACAAATCTCAGGATGAGGTTAGAGTGGAGAGTGAAAAGTACATGTAATATTTTAGTTAGGAAAAATATCTGTAGAAAAGGTACCGGTTGGAAGAGGTACTTTTTTAGACAGTTTTTAAAGTGAATGTATGCATCTGCTTTCATTTGAAAAGCTGGCACAGTCTGGGGGTAAACGTACCTGCAAACTGGTAGTACTGTGAGCAGTATGAAGATCATTCCCTTAAAATCTTGACTGTTGGGTCCTTTTACTAGAGCATGGTAAGGTTATGCTCTTACTGCACATTATATGCAAAAAATAATATGTGGTAAGTGCAAAGTCAATACGGTAAATGCAGGGGAAGTGCCTAGCATCTGCCCAACATTTACCAGGCAGGCAGACACTTAGGGAGTCATTGCCATCCTCGAATAGCGGGGATTGAACATCTTGTGTGGATGTTCAATCCCCGCTATTCGCAGGGATTCTAATGCCTGCACAGATTTCCCCACACGTACAGAGGGGATGTGCAGGGAGCTCTGGATGGGGACGCGAGAGGCAAGGGAGGGTGGAGGCGGGACCCTGACCCTGGACGTACAGAGCCAATTTTGGTTGCGACCCTGGCAATTTGGATGGGGGACTTATTCCACCTTAGGGGTGGAAGAAGTCCCCCCACCAACGTCAGTGGACATGCAGCCCAGGCCCCACGAAGAGGTGATCAGGGGAGGAGGTTCCCTGCAGCCCGAGTCCATCCTCAGAAGGCCTGATCGGGGATCTGGCGGCGGGGAACTGTAACTTAAAGCAGTTGCAGCCTATCAGGGTGCCTGCATGGCATCCCCGTGCCATGGTGATGAAACACGATGGCCCAGGGCTACATGCAGATGGCCCAGCCAGGTTGGACAGGGAGCTGGCTGGACATCTGGGCCCTAAGAATCGGGGCACAGCCTGCCTGTCTGGGCCCTCTGCACAAAATTCTGATCCCATGGGAACCCCCGTGGGATTAGAATTGGGTGCAGATCTGGCCCATCCAGATTCTGGACATCCAGAATGGGGGGACATGCCCCGAACATGATGGGGCTCTTACTGTACAGACCCACATCACATGCTTTGACAGATACTGACAATCAATTATTCATCAAGGGAAACACACCACCAATACTATTTTTTGTCGGAACTGACACCGTGAAGGAACTAGTCCTTCTCGTGGTGAAATGTTCCTTTTATTCTTTTATCTAGGGACGCAACCCTGACTTAAAGGTATTCGAGGGGATAAAAACCCCTCAACACCAACCGGTATTAATTACATTCACTGCCATCACAATCGAACAGCAAACGAAAAGACCACTTAGCTGAATTCACATTAGTTGTTCTATTCTTCTTTCAGCAGCCATAATGGCTAAAGGTATAGCCAGATGATCTTCCCAAAATTTCTGGATTTGTAGCAACCTGGTCGAGATCTCCAAATGCTCGAACTGGTAACCCAACGTTGTGTTTCAAGCCAAAGAAACTCCTGGCCCTTCTTCAAACTGTGTTGCTCATCCTGTTCCCGGAAGTAACCCTATTTAAACTTCCTGGACTGAACATATGACCAGTTGTTAACTGTGCAAAGGCTCACGGTAGTTGAAGTCCTACCTCCATGATTATATAATACTCCACCAGTCCAAAGATGCATTTAATCCCTGTGGTATTGTAGACTCAAGGGTATAGATCCAGAACTGTTCTCGGTATCTCAAACGAGAGTCCCGATCTCCTCCTCTGTCATCAGATGGAACGTGATCTATCACCCTCCAATGCAAATCTGTAAAACGATGACCATGTTCCTGACAATGAGCTGCTATTGGGGCTGATAATACTGCATTAGTTATTCAAGATCGATGTTCTTGAAGACATTTCTTTAGTGATCTGGTAGTTTTTCCCATGTAGACCTTTTGACATGGGCAAACTATAATATACACAACAAATGAGGTCTGACAATTAGTAAAAAATTTACTAAACAGTCTACAATGTTGTGAAGGATGTATCCAGTCTGAACCTTCCAACGTCAAATCACAAAAGGCACAATTAGCACATTTAAAGTGCCCTGACTGTACTGTTTCTTGTTGATGTCTGGAGTTATGTATAGCCCAATCCGCAATATTCTTTCCTCTTTGAAAAGCAATCATCAAGGGCTTCTCAAAAGAGGGATGTAATGATAAAACCGCCCAATGGGTTTTCAAAATCTTCACTACCTCAGGGGAAAACTCCTCTCGGTCCTTAGATGAATCATGACCTGCCGGGTGTCACCACTCTGCATGATTAAAACGAGCCGTGTGATAAGCCCGATTAATTATAGATCGTGGATATCCCCGCTCCAATAGACGGATCCGCAAGTCCTTTGCCTGCGATTTAAATTCCTCCACAGACGAGCACAATCGACGCAGTCTAATGAATTGACCTACTGGAAGACCCCGTCGTAGAGGGCCCGGATGATAACTCCAATAGTGCAATAAAGTATTTCGTTGGACCGTTTTTCGATATAAAGTAGAGCCAATTTCTGTTTGAGATTTGAACAACTTTAAATCCCAAAATTTAATAGTATCTTTGTGAAATTTCGTCATGAATTTCAAATCCGGTGACTGAACATTAATCCAGACAAAAAAGTCATTCAATTTTTCCTCCGTATCCACCCAGAAGAAAAAGATGTGATCTAAAAATCTTGTCCACAGATACTGAGGCATATAATACAAGCTCTGGCTAAAAAAATGAATAAAGTTGATGCTTATGAGGAGAGGCTTAAAAGGTTAGGCCCCTTCAACCTGGAAAAGAGATGGCTGAGGAGAGATATG
Source organism: Ichthyophis bannanicus (assembly GCA_033557465.1). Taxonomy (NCBI): domain Eukaryota; kingdom Metazoa; phylum Chordata; class Amphibia; order Gymnophiona; family Ichthyophiidae; genus Ichthyophis; species Ichthyophis bannanicus. Next base: position 419,686,911 of record CM066031.1, on the reverse strand, counting down.
ATAGAGGTCTATAAATTAATGAATGGAATGGAACAGGTAAAGGTAGATCATTTGTTTACACCACCAAAAAGAAGAAAGACTAGGGGACATGCAATGAGGTTACAGTGGAGGCCTTTTAAGACTAATAAGAGAAAATATTTTTTCACTCACTGCATAATCAAACTTTGGAATTCGTTACCAGAGGATGTAGTAAAAGCTGTTAGTGTAGCTGGGTTTAAAAAAGGTTTAGATAAGTTCCTGGAGGAAAGGTCCATAAGCCATTATTAAAGAGAACCCAGGTAATCTACTGCTTGCCCCAGTACAAGCATTGTGGAATCTGTGTCTTTTTGGGAAACTGCCAGGTACTTGTGACCTGGTTTGGCTACTGTTGGAAACAGGATAATGGGCTTGATGGGCCTTGGTCTGACCTAGTGTGACATTGCTTATGTTCTTATGTTCATTCCCACCCCCCACCCCCACCCTTTGGGCTATATTTTAGTGAAGGGCCAGCAATAGGGCCAGACAGAGATCGCTGTGGTTGCTGGCTATTTTGTAAAAGACAACAGGAAGAACATTTTAAAGGCAGTGTAGGAGGGGATTTTTCCTGGGATCTGATGTTTTGCACAGTTGCTGCGATTAATAATAAGAGACTCCCTACACTTGGGGAGCAAGAAAAGTGACAGCTCTTTCCTGAAGCTAACCATCAATAATTGCCAAAAGATAGCTAAGTATTAAAGATGGGCATAAGCTGCATCAGAATCAGGAAGCAGCAGGGCATCTGTGTAACAGCTCTTTCAGAATATTGGCACCAGCTGGAATTCTACTATTTGATGTTAGAAAGGATAGTGGCACAATAAGCAGCTTTCTATCAGTGAAGAGAATTGAAAGCCCAATGGCATCAGGATTGGACAAGCAAGACTTAGGTCATAGATGTCCTGAAGCTCTTCAAGAATCTTATGGAAGACCTGAGTTCAAGAAGGGCTATTCTGGAAGGGCTAGCCCAAGGATTTCCGCCACGCTAGACAGGGTGACTCCCCCCCCCCCCCGGAATCCATTATCTCCACATCCCACTAGCCTCAGGAGGGGGGGGTGGCACATTGACCCCCTCCATCATTTATCAAAGTGACAGCAAAGGCTCAGCCGAAACAGCTCTGCCTTCACGGCAGGCTTTAGAGCACTTATGCATGTGTGTGCACCCATGGCCTTGCTGTTACTGCAGCATGGTACCTTGTAGACACCATTGAAGTCATTCCCAAAGACTCGGTATAATGATCACATAAAAACATAAGATATGCCATACTGGGTCAGACCAAGGTCCATCAAGCCCAGTATCCTGTTTCCAACAGTGGCCAATCTAGGTCGTACGTACCTAGCAGTTTCCCCAAAAGACACAGGTTCCACAATGCTTGTACTGGGTCAAGCATTGATATCCTGGGTCCCTTCTTAATAATGGTTTATGGACCTTTCCTCCAGGAACTTGTCCAAACCTTTTTTAAACCCAGCTACACTAACAGCCTTTACTACATCCTCAGGTAACAAATTCCAGAGTTTGATTACACGTTGAGTGAAAAAATATTTTCACTCAACTGTAGCTTTATTGCATGTCCCCTAGTCTTTCTATATTCTGATAACGTAAACAATCGATCTACGTTTACCCGTTCCACTCCATTCATTAATTTATAGACTTCTATCATATCTCCCCTCAGCCGTCTCTTTTCCAGGTTAAAGAGCCCTAACCTTTTTAGCCTTTCTTCATAGGAGTATCCTTCCATCCCCTTTACCATTTTGGTGGCTCTTCTCTGAACCTTTTCTAATAACTCTATATCCTTTTTAAGATACGGCGACCAGAATTGCACACAATATTCAAGGTGCGGTCTTACCATGGAATGGTATAGAGGCATTATAATATCTTTTGTTTTATTTTCCATTCCTTTCCTTATGATACCTAGCATTCTATTTGCTCTCTTGGCTGCCGCTGCACACTGGGCCGAGGGTTTCAACATGTTATCCACAATGACGCCTAAATCTTTTTCCTGGGTGGTGGTTTCTAATGTGGAACCTTGCATCGTGTAACCATAGATTGGGTTGTTCTTCCCTAGGTGCATAACTTTGCACTTGTCCACATTAAATTTCATCTGCCATTTTGATGCCCAGTCTTCCAATTTATCAAGATCCTCTTGCAATTTTCCACAATCCTCTTGGATTTTAACAACTTTAAATAGTTTTGTGTCATCTGCAAATTTGATAACCTCACTCGTTATTCCACTTTCCAGGTCATTTATGAATATGTCAAAAAGCAGCGGACCCAACACAGATCCCTGGGGTACACCACTATTCACCTTTCTCCATTGGGAAAATTGGCCATTTAGCCCAACCCTCTGCTTTCTATCTTTTAACCAGTTCTTGATCCACAGTAGTACACTGCCTCCTGTCCCATGACTCTTTAGTTTTGCCAAAAGTTTCTGATGAGGGACCTTGTCAAAGGCTTTCTGAAAGTCCAGATACACTATATCAACCGACTCACCTTTGTCCACCTGTTTATTCACACTTTCAAAAAAACATAACAGATTAGTAAGACAAGATCTTCCATGTCTAAAGCCATGTTGGCTTCTCTCCCATTAGGCCATGACTATCTACATGCTGAGTAATTTTATTTTTTATGATGGTTTCTACCATTTTTCCCGGTACTGACGTGAGGCTCACCGGTCTGTAGTTTCCCAGATCACCCCTGGAACCCTTTTTAAAAAGCCTGCAATCTGGCCAGATACAGCCAAGGTCACCCAGCATTTCTTTTCCTACCCACCAATCAGCATGCCCAGTGAGCAGACGTCCTCAGTGACGGGGGATATTGTGAGTCAGCATTGTTCATGGCTGCCAGACTTTATGGACAAGCTGCTATTTCCAAAGACAAACCTCCTTGTGCTTAGGTTCCTTCAGTTTCCATGTGACTGGGAGGAGGACTCCTCTGAAGCAGCACATGCCCACACTCTTTGCCCTCAGTGTCCTTCTGTGGCATTGCAGCCTGGTCTCCTTTTTATGGGGTTCTATTAGCCCCACATACAAAAGCATAAAAAGAGAGACAAATCTCCTCGCCATCCCTCTCTGCTTTGGCTTCTGCTGCTGCTGCTACTGCTGCCTATTTCACTGCCTGTCCTGCTCGCTTAGTCCCAATGGGTTCTTTTAGCATCAGACATAAAAACAGAGAAAAATATCTTCTTCTTCTATTCATCTCTGCTTTTGCTGTTGCTGCTGCCTCAGCTTGTGGCACTATCTGCTCCAGACCCTGCTGCTGCCTGCCCTGCTCTCTTGCTACAGTGCCAGCTCCCTACTTTATTGTTTCTTGGACCATTCCAGGTGCCCTTCCCCAGTGTGAATAGATGCACTGCTACTCTTTTGTTTCCATAAAAGAGAAACAAAAAAAAAGAAGAAAATGGCTTATTCAAAAAATTCTGACTTTTTTACTACTGCGACTACTACTGATCATTTGTGTAGTGCTACAAGGCGTTTGCAGCGCTGTACAGAGATGTGTAAGAAACGGTCCCTGCTCATCAGAACTTACAATCTAGTCAAGACAGCAACACAACGGCTGGAGACTAGGATAAGTCTAGGGGAATGCTAAGGAAACACGTAGTTGGAAAGAAGGAGACTGCGCGAATCAGGATCCAAAAGGAGCCTCGAAGAGGTGAGCTTTCAGCCTGGATTTGAACAGGGCCAGAGATGAAGCCTGATACACTGACTCAGATAGTTTGTTCCAGACATAAGGAGCAGCAAGGTGGAAAGATTGAAGTCTAGATTTGGCAGTGGAAGAGAAGAGCACTGATAGAAGTGATTTGCCAGAAGAGTGGAGTTCCCGAGGAGGGGTGTAGGGAGAGATAGTAAGGAACTGCAGAGTGAGTGCACTTATAGATCAGTAAGAGAAGTTTGAACTGGATATGGAAATGGATAGGGAGCCAATGAAGCAACTTTAGAAGAGGCATTATATGAGCATAGCGAGATTGGTGGAAGATTAGCCATGCAGCTGAATTTTGAATAGATTGAAGGGGAGAACAGCAAGCAGGATGTTGCAATGGTCTAGACAAGAGCTGACTAAAGAGTGAATAAGGATCTTAGTAGTGCAATCAGCACTGACCAGCCCAGTGGATGAAGGAGAGACCGACCAGCCACCAGGAACCAGACTGCTCCATTGAGGATGTAACATAAAACACATATTCAATCTGCCCCCCTAGCCAACAACCCCCCTTCACAGTCAAACATAACCCACAAATGCTCCCAAGTGCCAGCAGTTGAGGAGCAGTATGACCGAATTGTCCAGCCTAGCCACCACGGCGCTGATTGCAGCCCCAATCTGGAAAGAATGCGCAGCATAAGAGTGTTCGTCAAAGCTCAAAGACTGCAAAGTCTTTTGCAGCACTGCAGTGAACTGGAACTTAGTGACAGGCCATCCATCGACAAGCACAAACAGAGTGCTACTCCCACCGGGATCTGCAGCCAGGTAACTCCCAAGCCATGCCACCGGGCAGGTCGGTGCCCCCTCCATGGCCTTAAGAGTCATCCATAATGCTCTACCCTGCTGATCCATCTTGGATCAGGCGATCAAGATCCGAAACTACGTAGCTCCTGGTCAAACACACATGCTCAACTGCCAAACCTGGCCACAAACATGCCTGTGCCGACTTGGCTACCAACTCACCAACCCTGAATGCCCCAAATAACTAGAGGCAGAAAAATGCTCAAAACAAAATTACCTCAAACCCCGAAGAGGCTATGGCCGATAACCACTCACACAACCCCACCAACAAGGTCTGCGAAATTGTTCGACGAGAGTCAGGAAGCATCGGTGCCATCCGCTCCCACCCAGCCAGCAGCCTCCATACCAAATCCCCCCATAGGGTTGCCCCAACCCAAGGCCTTTTCAAAAAAGACAAAGCTCACCAAATGATACTGTACAGAAGCCCTGGAAAAAAATGCCTCCCGAACCACCACAATGTAGCTCCCCAGGAGTTTCTCAGGGACTCGGCCACACTGACACACCAAGGACTTAAAACACTGCAGCACCTGAGTAAAGCCTCATAACTAGGACCCCCAAATAGCTGCAGACACAGACCTCTGCATAAGCAACATCACTCCTTGTGACCAAGCTGCCAAAAATGAGCTAGAACTTCTGCTCCCTCTGCATCTGCTGCTGGTGCCAAAGTGCAAAACTGCTTGGGTTAGAAATTGGTTGGGTGGGAGGCGACAAAGAGTACAAGCAAATGGAGCTCACTCTGAGGAGAAGGATGTTACCAGTGGTGTGCCCCAGGGATCTGTCCTTGGTCCGATTCTTTTTAACAACTTTGTTAGCGATATAGCGGAAGGGCTGTCGGGTAAGGTTTGCCTCTTTGCAGATGATACCAAAATCTGCAATAGAGTAGACACCCAGGAAGGTGTAGATAACATGAGGAGGGATCTAGCTAAGCCTGAAGAATGGTCTAGAATTTGGCAGCTGGGATTTAATGTTAAAAAATGTAAGGTCATGCATTTGGGCTGCAGCAATCCAAGGGAGCAATACAGTATAGGAGGTGAAGTACTTTTGTCCACTAAAGAAGAGCGGGACCTAGGCGTGGTTGTGTCTGATGATCTTAAAGTAGCTAAACAGGTAGAAAAGGCGACGGCAAAAGCTAGAAGGATGCTTGGGTGCATATGGAGAGGAATGGCTAGCAGAAAAAAGGAGGTGATAATGCCTCTGTATAAGTCTTTGGTGCGACCTCATTTGGAGTATAGTGTGCAATTCTGGAGACCGCACCTTCAAAAGGATGTGAACAGGATGGAGTCGGTGTAGAGGGTGGCTACTAAAATGATTAGTGGGCTTCATTATAAAGCATATGAGGACAGACTTAAGGATCTTAATATGTACACCTTAGAGGAAAGGCGGGATAGAGGTGATATGATTGAGATGTTTAAATACCTCCGTGGCATAAATGTTCAGGGAGAGAGCCTCTTTCAATTGAAAGCAAGTTCTGCTACGAGGGGACATGGGATGAGGGTGAAAGGAGATAGATTCAGGAGTGATATGCAGAAATATTTCTTTATGGAAAGAGTAGTGGATCCGTGGAATAGTCTCCCAGTGGAGGTGGTAGAGATGAGGACAGTAACTGAATTCAAAAAAGCATGGGACCAACACAGAGGATCTCTAAAGGTAAAAAGTGGACTGTTGTAGTTGTTGATATGGAAGGACAGACTAGATAGGCCATGTGGTCTTTTTCTGTCATCATGTTTCTATGTTTCTTTGTTTCTAAGGACCACTTGAAGCGAGAAAGAGAATCAGCAATGCGGTTAACCAAGCTGGGGACATGGCACACCCATGCACAAACATTCAACTGCAAGCAGCACAAGACCAATTCGCGCATCAGAGCTGCCACCCTCAAGCACTTTGGTGAGTGACAATTGATGACCTTGACCACCGCTATGTTGTCACACCAGAAAACCACTCTAAGATCACAAAATATGCTCCAGCAAAACCACCACTGCCACCACCACAATGATCGGGAACAGCTTGAGAAATGTGACATTGAGAATCAGCCGCAACTCCCGCCAGTCCTCTGGACAATGTGCCGCACACCAAGCACCCCAAAAATAGATGCTGAAGTTGATATCACCCACCGCATCTATAAACAACTGCAAGTCCCGCTTAGAGATGACTTCATGCCGCAGGACGGATGTCCCATTAAAATCGGTCAGAAAGCCATCCCACACTTGTAAACCATCACGCATTGCCTGCGAGACTCTAATGTGATGATGTGGTCTGGCAACTCCTGACGCAGCGCATGCAAGGTGTCGAGAAAATACCCTCCCCATCAGAATGACCTGGTAGGCAAAATTCAAAGAGCCAACCAAGGACTGCAGGACCTGGAAATGCACTTTACTAGCAGACATAACCATGGCCACCAGATCCTGATGCTTGCTAACCTTCTCCACTGGCAAATAGGCCAGCATGGCATCTGTATTGATCTCAATGCCCAAGAACGTAAGCCTTGTGACTGGCCCCTCTGTCTTGCCTGCTGCCAAGGGGATACCAAACTCAGCTACAGTTCAACAAAGGACTGGAGCAGTAAGCCACACTTTCGCAATTGTGAAGCAGCAACAAACAAGAAATCATCCAAGTAATGCACAATGGAAGGCAATAATATCCGCCATACCAGCTCCCACTGAAAAATAGTGCTAAATGCCTCGAAATAGGCACATGAAATAGCACAATCCATGGGCAGTCACTTGTTGAAATAGTAAAACCCCTCAAAAACAAATCCAAGTAGATGGAAAGACACTGGCTGGACCAGCAACAAAGAGCGGGCTCAATAACCACCTTTGATAGAAGGACTCCTGCCCCACACCAGTACATGAGGAGCATGGCGCTGTCAAATGATGTGTACTGCACCGAACACAACTCCTGCGGCAGGTGATCATTCACCGAGCTGCTGGCCGGGAAGGACAGATTGTGGATCAGATGGAATTTGCCTGGCTCCTTCTTGGGAAGCACCACCAATGGCTACACCACGAACACCTCAAATGGAGGGTCCTGAAAAGGTCCCACAATCCTCCCCAAATGCAGGTCACTCACCAGCTTCGCCCACACCACCGTCAAAAAGCAACAAGCCGAAGGTGCATTCGAAGCAAACAAACTGACCACCACCTCTTGAAATGGAATTCCAAACCCTACCAAAAAGTCCCACAACAGAGTGAGGCTGACAGCCCGCTATGGATACAGCTCCAACCACGGCCGCATCACCTCACCTCTCACAAGGGTGCAGGCCCAAGACTGCAAAAGCAAGTCACTTTCTCTGTGAAAGGGCCCAGTGGCGCCCTTCTGTCTGCACTAGGAGGCTGGGTGCCCCCCACTATACCCTGAGCAGGCATGCTGGAACTTGTAATCCGGGAAGGGGCATGAGAACCAGCTGCAGAGCCAGTAGGGATCACTGGTGACTGCCCCACTTTTAAGCTGCTGCAGGCCTGCAGCTCTGGCCTGAAAGGGCCACGTAGCTCTGCCAGCCACTACAGGGCCAACCCTGCCAGCTGCTGCACCACTGACCCTGGGATACACAGAAATCTGCATCAACCACAGGTTGATGTTCTTCGTCCCCCAGCAGATAAGTGGGTTCCCTTCAATTTGGTCGCAAAAGTCCTCATTGTAGCTGAGCCACGCCCAACCACCATGCATCTGAGAAGCTACTAAGATGGCATCCACATATGCCAGCATGGGGCCATACAGCGATGGCTGCTCACGCCCCCAAACACTCGTGAGGCGCAGGAAAGCTCAAGTCCAGTTAATCACTGTCCAGGAAACCTTTCTAACCTGCCCTGCTTCTCATCTTCTTTCCTCTTTTTCTTGCTATCCCTCGAGCACTTGTGGTCCTCCAGCCACCGAAAAATATTGATGTACTTCTGCCTTATAATCTTCTTATGTAATGACCAGACACCTCCTCCCATAATTCCGCGAATGCCACAAAAGAAGATGTCCCACCAGAACCACCTCCAGCAGCTGCTAGAGGCTGCCTCCCTGACCCCACCTGCTCCACCAAGCCTGAAGAGGAAGATGAATCTGAACTGTACATCGATGAAGCCGAATTGCTCCCTCTTTGACAGCAATGTGAACGTTTGTGCGACTTCCCACTCCTAGTAGCCCCCGCACCCACCGAGCCCACCACATGCAACATAGGAATGGAAGTGAGGTAGAACTTGAACCAACTTTCAGAAGACTGTGTTCTTGAGGAGCTTGTAAAACTACAAGTGGACAAAGTGATGGGTAGGACGGGATTCATCCAAAAGAGCTTAGGGCAATACTGTAGCTCTGTTGGCTGACCAATGCTTCTTTAGGGTTGGGAGTGATCCCAGAGGACGGAGATGAGCAAATGTGGTTCCTGCCCACAAAAGTGGAAGTAAGGAAGAAGTTAACAACTATTGACTGGTTACTCTCACCTCTGTGATAAGTAAAGTAATAAAACGTTCCTAAAATAGAGGATGGTGTACAGTGGTGAAAGTTCTAATGGGGCCCCTCTATTTCATCTCCCCCCATGGTGAGTCATCTCCCTGCACCAGTGGCAGTGCCGTGACCTCCCCATCAACCTCCCCCTCTCTCCAGTGGCCTCTTGCAGCAAACTTACTTTAATCTGTTTGCTGCACTGCACTCCCTCTGTTCCAGGCCTGGAGGCAGTATTGTGAGACTTCGGCCTGGGAGGATCATCTCTGAGCTTGAAACAAAGGCTGCGTGGCAAACAGAAAAAATAACCACTGCACTGCCATGTGGGCCCCCTTCCTGTCCAGGCCCCCCCCCTCCCAAATTGCTGGGGCTGCTTTGGCGGCATTTATGCCACTAATGGTGCGGTTCTGGATTCCAAGGGACTGTAGGATCTGAGATAGCATGGCTTTACTACAGCTAGATCTTGTTAGACAAATTTGATTTTCTTTGATTGGGTGACCAGAGAACAGGATCGGGAGAGAGCACTAGATGTGCTATACTTAGATTTCAGCAAGGCCTTTGACACTGTTCCACACTGGCGACTTATAAATAAACTGAGTGCCTTTGGATGGACCCTAAAATGATTGACTGTGTAAGAAACTAGTTTGAGTGGAAGGCGGCAGAAGGTAGTAGTAAATGGAGTTCACACTGAAGATAGGGGCATTATTAGTGGCATCCCTCAGAGATCAGTCCTTGGTTCTATACTTTTTAAAGTTTTTGTAAGTGATATTGCAGGTCTGTTGCGAAAGGTATGACTTTGCAGATCATACCAAAATCTGTAACGGAGTAGACATAGTGGAAGGTGTGTATAGCATGATGAGGGATCTAGCGAAGCTTGACTAATGGTTGATAATTTGGCAACTTAGACTTAATGCTAAAAAATGCAAGGTCATGCATTTGGACTGCAAAAAACCTGAGGAAGCAATACAGTATAGGGGGTGAAGTACTTCACTGTATCAAAAAAGAGTAGGACCTGGGTCTGATCATATCAAAGGTTCTTAAGGTAGCCAAACAGGTATAAAAGTTGACAGCAAAAGCCAAAAGAATACTTGGATGCATAGAAAGAGGAATGGCAAGCAGGAAAAAAGAGGTAATAGTGCCTTTGTATAAGTCTCTAGTGAGACCTGTGATAAGGAAGCTTATCATAGTTCAGGAGCGAGCTATAAAAGAGGTGAATTGGCTCTGAACAAGCAACCTGTCTTTGCTGGTAGAAATAATAAAACAGAATGTTTTCATAAAAGACTACCAGTCCCAGAATGCACCAGGTTTCAAACAGCCTCTAGAAGGGCTGAAGTGGGGAAACGTGTGTTCAATCAGGAGAGCTATGAGGTAATCCCCAATCACTCATCTCCAAGGGCAGGGCTTGATTCAGCACACCTGGGCTGTGCTAGGGTGGAGTGTCCCTCTAAGCACATTAAAAGTAATAGATCTTCTACACACAGACAGAGCAGACAGAGCAGAGAGAGAAGAGAGAGCAGAGAGAGTAGAGGGAACCATCAGCAGCAACCTGGAAGGAAGAAGAGAAAGACATCTTGGAGGTCTAAAGAAGGAGCCCACAGCAGTACGTGTGTTGGGAGTCATTCCAGAGGCAAGCATACTCCATTGGACTGGAGGAAGCCAGAGGAGTGGGGTTATAGAGCCAGGAATTCCCAGACGGCACCTTTGAAGGAGACGGCTGCATGTGGAAGGGGCCCTAAGACCGTTGCAAGAAGGTATGTGAAGAGAGACCCAGTGTCCAGGGATCTTGATTGGAAGGCTGGACATAAAAGCTGGACTACTTACTGGCCAGGATACCTGGAGAGGAAACCTAACAGCAAAGGAAGCTCAGGTATGAACTTTGATCTATGCCCTAGCTCTTCTCCAGGAAGACAGCAGGGAAACAAATATTATCCTGAGAGTGAACAATTGAGGAATTCCTCTGAGCCAGACCCTGATATTGATTCCATGATATTTGAGGAAGAAGGAGATATTAAATGATCAGAATGAATACATGGATTGCTCTCTGTCTAGACTGCTGTTGTAAAATACTTTCTCAATAATACAAAAACCACCAAAAGGAACTATAATTTGTTCTTTTATCTACCCAGAAAAGTCTGCAAGAAAGCTTTAGAGTAGGATTGAGCCACGTAGAGAAAGTGAACCAGCAAAGGGGTTTGCAGCTGGCTAATTAGTGATAATTGAGCCAGGCACAAGTGCACGTGAGCTCTGAAAGGAAACTTTTCTTTTTGTGTGTGTAAATAGAAGAAAGTTATCCTTGATAAAGAACAGTTTTTGTTACTTTTGGGTTTTGTTTTTGCTTTTGGAGCAATGCTAAGAAAGTTATTAGCATGAGCCATCAAAAAGACCTTTTCTGTTTCCCATCAAGGTCTTATTTGATTTTTGCTTAAGAAGTTCAGTTACCTTATTTCATGTTTTGTTTTCCTGAATGCAATACTGAAAGCAAGTGTCCTTTTTGTGTTACCAAGTAAATCTGTGTGGGAGAATTAACCCCATGAATAAAATCCATTTTTCTTTGCTTACATTCGTGCATCGCAACTCATTATTTTGTGAACGGCTGATTCTGGTATAAGTGAACTACATTCCCCACAATCCTTTGCAAGTCATAATAATATTTTGCCTTTGCTAAGACTGTGGCCATTCATGACCAGCGCCCCCGTTTACAGACCTCATTTGGAGTACTATGTTTATTTATTTATTTATTTATTTCTAGCTTTTCTATACCACGCTATTTGACATCAGTGCGGTTTACAGTTAACAATTTTACACAAGGCGGGGAAGTGCCTTGTGCTTACATCAAACAGGACATAGTAACTGGGATTCATAACATTGAACTATTTACATCTGAACAATGGCAGCTTACTAGTGTCGCTTTTACATTCTTAGAGCTGTTGGGTGGTTGTGTTTGTGCAAGGTGTAGGGGAACAGTTGGATTGCGAGTAGTATGAAAGGAATAAATGATGTTTTATGGCTTTCCTGAATTGTGAGAGATCATTGATTGATCTGATGTTGGGCGGGAGATTATTCCAACACCTTGGAGCGTAGAAAGAGAATGCCCTGCTTCTAGTTGTTTGCATGCATTTCGTCACTTTGATCGAGGTTACCAGTGTGTTAGCGCCTATTGACCTTCTTGACCTATTATCGGGGGTATGGGTAATGAGTGCCGTGATGGACGAGGGGGATATCCTATTGATGGCTTTGAACGTAATGAGTAGTGTCTTGTAGGTGATTCTGCCTTCTATTGGTAGCCAGTGAAGGTCCTTTAATGTAGGGGTGATATGGTCTCTCCTTGAGACTCCGCAGAGGACACGTGCCGCGGCATTCATTGCAAGCTGCAACTGGTTTAGGGAACTCTTGGGGATCCCGTGTAGAATGATGTTCGCATAATCGAAGTGAGGAAGTAACAGGGCCTGAAATACTGCCCTGTAGTCTTCATGTGCCAGCATTGGTCTTAGGTGACGTAACATCTTAAGCTTGAAATATATAGCCTTAGAAACATAGAAACATGATGACAGAAAAAGACCACATGGCCTATCTAGTCTGTCCTTCCATATCAACAACTACAAAGGTCCACTTTTTACCTTTAGAGATCCTCTGTGTTGGTCCCATGCTTTTTTGAATTCAGTTACTGTCCTCATCTCTACCACCTCCACTGGGAGACTATTCCATGGATCCACTACTCTTTCCGTAAAGAAATATTTCCGCATATCACTCCTGAATCTATCTCCCTTCACCCTCATCCCATGTCCCCTCATAGCAGAACTTGCTTTCAATTGAAAGAGGCTCTCTCCCTGAACATTTATGCCATGGAGGTATTTAAACATCTCAATCATATCATCTCTATCCTGCCTTTCCTCTAAGGTGTACATAGTAAGATCCTTAAGTCTGTCCTCATATGCTTTATAATGAAGCCCACTAATCATTTTAGTAGCCACCCACTGCACCGACTCCATCCTGTTCACATCCTTTTGAAGGTGCGGTCTCCAGAATTGCACACTATACTCCAAAGGAGGTCGCACCAAAGACTTATACAAAGGCATTATCACCTCCTTTTTCTGCTAGCCATTCCTCTCCGTATGCACCCAAGCATCCTTCTAGCTTTTGCCGCCGCCTTTTCTACCTGTTTAGCTACTTTAAGATCATCAGACACAACCATGCCTAGGTCCCGCTCTTCTTTAGTGGACAAAAGTACTTCACCTCCTATACTATATTGCTCCCTTGGATTGCTGCAGCCCAAATGCATGACCTTACATTTTTTAACATTGAATCCCAGCTGCCAAATTCTAGACCATTCTTCAAGCTTAGCTAGATCCCTCCTCATGTTATCTACACCTTCCTGGGTGTCTACTCTATTGCAGATTTTGGTATCATCAGCAAAGAGGCAAACCTTACCCGACAGCCCTTCCGCTATATCACTAACAAAGATGTTAAAAAGAATCGGACCAAGGAAAGATCCCTGGGGCACACCACTGGTAACATCCTTCTCCTCAGAGTGAGTTCCATTTACTTGTACTCTTTGTCGCCTCCCACCCAACCAATTTCTAACCCAAACAGTAACTTTAGGGTCTATCCCTAGGGCGCTCAGTTTGTTTATAAGTCGCCTGTGAGGAACAGTGTCAAAGGCTTTACTGAAATCTAAATACACCACATCTAGAGCTCTCCCTCGGTCCAACTCCCTGGTCACCCAGTCAAAGAAATCAATCAGATTTGTCTGACAAGACCCGCCTCTGGTGAATCCATGCTGCCTCGGATCCTGTAATCCGCTGGACTCCAGAAACCTCACTATTTTCTCTTTCAGCAGCGTTTCCAATAATTTACTCACCACCGAAGTTAAACTAACTGGCCTGTAGTTTTCAACCACATCCTTACTTCCGCTTTTGTGTAAAGGCACCACATGAGCCTCTCTCCTGTCCTTTGGCACCACTCCCGACTCCAACAAGGCATTGAAAAGGTCAGTCAGTGGAGTTGCTAGAACATCCCCAAGTTCCCTCAGTATTGTAGGGTGTATCCCATGCGGTCCCATCGCTTTGTCTACTTTAAGTTGAGCTAGTTTCTCATGAACACAGTCTTCTGAAAATTGTTCAAGATATCCCTCGCTTCTGTTCCTATTTGTGGGTGTTTTCTGAGGTCCTGCTCCTGGTTCTTCATCTGTGAACACAGAACAAAAATATTTGTTAAGCAATTCCGCTTTATCCTTATCAGCTTCTACATATTCCCCCCCTGCATCCTTGAGTCTGACAATACCACTTTTGCCCTTCCTCTTCTCACTAATATATCTGAAAAATGTCTTATCCCCCCATTTTATTGCATTGGCTATTTCCTCCTCCTTTTGAATCTTTGCCTTCTTGACTACTTTGCTAGCTTCTCTAAGTTTTTCCAAATACAGATGCCTGTCTTCCTCTCTCTGTGATCTCTTGTATTTCATGAAGGCCTCCCTCTTTTTCTTCACTTTTTCAACTACTTCCTTAGAAAACCATAGCGATCTCCTTTTCCTTTTGCTTTTATTTACCATTTTAACAAAAAGGTTGGTTGCCCTTAAAATATCCCCTTTCAGTTTTGCCAACTGTTTTTCTACATCCCCCAGCTGTTCCCATCCCACTAACGACTCCCTGAAGTATTGGCCCATCTTCGCAAAGTTAGTCTTCCTAAAGTCTAAGATCCTCACCTTTGAATGGATTCTAACAGCGCACAACAGCCTTGATGGTATTGCTTATATGCGCTTTAAAGTCAAAACGTTGATCAAGCGTAATACCCAGATAGCGTACTGTAGGCTTACTTGGGAGCTCTGCGTCTCTGACCTTTAATGTTTTCGGTGGGGAAAAGTTTTTGTTCTTTGTTATGAACAATACCTCCGTCTTCTTGAAATTTATCCAAAGGTTCTGTTCGAGGAGCCAGTCTGTGATTGTGTTGAAGCAGTTAACTAAGGCAGTGAAGTCAGGATGCGCTATGTCGAATGGCGTAAACAGGAGGACATCATCTGCGTAGATCAAGCAGGAGATTCCAAAGGATTGAATGATTTCACAGATAGGCTGCATGTAGATGTTGAATAATAGTGCGGAGAGGGACGAGCCTTGGGGTACTCCTTGGGTTTGTTGAAACGGATCCGAGGTGTTGTCTCCCATCCTTACATGTTGCCATCGATCATCTAGATATGATTTACACCAATCCCACGCCAAGCCCTGAATTCCGTTATCCTGGAGGCATCTGAGGAGTTGAGTGTGACAGACAGAGTCGAATGCTGCGGCAATGTCAAGGAAGATCAGTGCAAATCCTTTCTTGATATTGTCTAATCCTCTGGATAAGGTATTGGTTAGTGTGGTTAGTAATGTTTCTACGCCGTGAGCTTCTCGAAACCCATGCTGGCAGTCATCTAATGGGGCTGAACTGTCTATGTGCTGTTGAATCTGTCTTTGGACATTCTTCTCAATTATTTTGGCAAGTAGGGGGATACTTGAGATCGGTTGGTATGAGTTGGCTTTCTGCGGATCTAAACTATTGTTTAGATGTACTATGTACAATGCTGAAGACCATACCCTCAGAAGGATATAAATACTGTAGGGTGGAGTTGCTCCACGGGGCCACTAAAATGGTGATTGGTCTTCATCAGAAGGCCTATGGGGATAAGCTTAAAGATGTCAATATATATACTCAATGACTCAGAAAATGTTTATCAAGATACTAATACCAAATGGAAATTTCTTCTGTCTATTCAATAGTGCATATCAAAATCTTCATTCAGCACAAACAAATTGCAGTAAGCATAAAATTGAAAGAGAAGGAAAAAGATCTCAGGTGGTATCAAGCCATAAAAATAGCTTCTTAAAAACATAGAAATATGATAGCAGAAAAAGTTCACATGGCCTATCTAGTCTGCCCTTCCATATCGACCACTACAACAGTCCCCTATTTTCCTTTAGAGAGCCTCTGTGTTTGCCCCATGCTTTTTTGGATTCAGATACTATCCTCGTCTCTACTACATCCACTGGGAGACTATTCCATGCATCTACCACTCTTTCTGTAAAGAAATATTTCCACATATTACTCCTGAGTCTATCCCCTTTCATCCTCATCCTATTTCCCCTCATAGCAGAGCTTGCCTTCAATCGAAGGAGGCTCTCCTGCTGTGCATTTATGCCATGGAGGTATTTAAATGTCTCAATCATATCATCTCTATCCCGCCTTTCCTCTAAAGTATATATATTAAGCTCATTTAGTCTGTCCTCATATACTTTATAACAAAAACCACTAACCATTTTAGTAGCAACCCTCTGCATTGACTCCAGCACGTTTATATCCATTTGAAGGTGCGGTCTCCAGAATTGCACAAAATACTCCACCAAAGACTTATATAGAGGCACTATCACCTCCTTTCTTCTGCTGGCCATTCCTCTCCCTATGCCCCCAATCATCCTTCTAGTTTTCACCTTCACTTTTTCTACCTGTTTAGCTACTTTAAGGTCATCAGACGGGATCCCACGTGATGCGTGAGTAAGCAAGGTGCTTGCTTGCTTGCTCCGGGGCTGCCCCGAGAAAATCTGCGATCTCGCCTATCTATTTGCCATCTTGGGTACTTATGGAGGAGAGTGCTGGGTGTGGGAACGCTACCTGCATGATTTGGGCTTGAGTGCTGTACTCCCCATGCCGAGCCTGCCGAAAAAAGAGAAGGAGAGGCTGACCAGGGGGCCGGGAGCGGGCCCGTCCAAGATGGCGCAGCCGTCCTCGCCGAGCACGGGTAGTGTTGAGTCGGCGACGGAGGAGCTGGCTAAAGAGGTGGCTGCTGTGCTGGAGCCGAAATTTGATCAGCTCATTAAAAAGCTGGACTCGCTGGGGGACTCTCTCACGGCGGTCGGTAGGAGAGTGGACGAACTGGAAGACCGGGTTACCAGCGTGGAAGAGGGAGAGGGCCGTTTGGAGAGAGAACTGGCCGCGCAGAAGAAACAAATAGAACTGATGGAACTCAAACTGGATGACTTGGAGAATAGATCGCGACGCAACAACCTGCACGTGGTTGGTATTCCGGAGTCTACCACTGACGCTATGCTGATCCCTTTGCTTGAAAATTGGTTACCCAAGGAACTGGGCCTTGGTTCGCTGGTCGGCGTGCTCAAAGTCGAACGGGCACATCGCCTGGGCCGCCGGCAGGAAGATCAGCAGCGGCCACGTGTTGCCATTATGCGGATCCTTAATTTTCAGCATAAGGATCAGATTCTGCGGGCCTACCGTGCTAAGGGGCACCTGATCTTGGAGAACCAGCGCATTCTGCTTTTCAAGGATTACTCCCTCAGGGTTACGGACCAGAGAAAGGCTTTTTCTGCTATATGTACCGAACTCTTTAAACGGCAAATCCGCTTTGTGCTGGCCTTCCCTGTGACCCTGCGTGTATGGCAGCATGGCAAGTCACTCACATTTCAGACGCCAAAGGAGGCGAAGACCTACGTGGAGGCTCTCCCGAAGGATACTGCACAGGACCCGGAAAGCTGAGGTCAGAGTTGGTAGACTGAGAGACATACTGAACTCGACCGTGGCACTACTGCCTGGCCTGGTAGCTGCGAGTTGAGACTGCCTGTTGATTGCAGACAGCTGCTGCACTGGGCCCGTGGCCGCCCGTGGGTGATGCCGAGGACTAAGCTAACGTTAAACTTATGTTAAGTCTGTGCTATGCATCGGAGGATGTTCTTTTGTAGCAGGAGTCTGTTGAAATGTTTATTTGATGGCAATGTTCTCTTCTGTTTTCTGTTTCTCATTTACAGGGCTGCATTGACTTTATACTGCTGGGGGGTGTTTGCTTTTTTGCCCTTGCACTTTCTTTTGTCATCTGCTTTGTTACTATGGTTTGCCCGAACCTGTGGGGCTCTTGGGGCAGCCCTGCAGCATCATTTTAGGGATCGCTGCTCAGCGAGTGAGCTGAGGAGGGAATTTAGTGGGGTTTTTTTGGATGGGGGGGGGGGAGGGGGAGTTGGGCTTAGTGGGCTTAATGGGGTTAAGTCTTGGGGGGTTGAATTTTTCGGGGGGGAGTGGAGGGGATAGTCCTAGAGTGGTGTGTTGGGGCCTAGGGGGGAGGGGGGTGGGGATAGGGGGGAGGGGGGAGTCTGAGATTGTGTGTGGTTGGAGTGGTATGTTTGAGTGGCTGGGGAGAGGTGGCTGCAGTTGCTATGCATGTTTCTGCTTGGGGCTGAGGCTGGGCAGCCCTGGGTGTTTTTTGTGGTGGAACTTCTGGGTTGAGCCTTTTCCTATTTTGAATGCTTCCTAGTCTTCGCATACTTACCTGGAACGTGGGAGGCATTGGGACTCCTATGAAGCGTACCAAAATATTACAGGCTCTGAAGAAATCTAAGGTACATATTGCCCTCCTGCAAGAGACGCACCTGTCCGCTGAGGAGCATCAGAAGCTTCGCAAGGACTGGGTGGGTCATGTATTCTTTGCCTCTGCGGGGGTGCGGAAGAGAGGGGTGGCAGTCCTAGTTCGGAAGGGCCTTGCCCTTGAGGTGCTTGCGGAGGAACGGGATCCACAAGGGCGTTTTCTTTTTCTCCATATTTGGGTAAATGGGGAGGAGTTGTTTCTGGGGAACGTTTACGCCCCCAACACATATGAGCACCCTTTCTTCAAGGCACTCCTGCAGAGAATTTTGGGTGCCCCTAAGGTCCCGTTGGTCATTGCTGGGGATTTTAACTGTCCTCACGACCCCCTCCTGGACCGCTCCGGGGGGGGGCCGTGGAGGGAGAGGGAGACAGTGGATTAATAAGGGGGTGGATTTTCTATGTCGTTGGGGAGACCTCTTGGACGTTTGGAGAGTTCTACACCAAGAGGAGCGGGATTATACCCATCTTTCCAGGGCCCACCAAACATGGTCCCGTATTGATTATGTTTTAATTTCCCGTGATCTTTTTAATAAGGTTGAGAGGACGGAGATTGAACCGATTGTGGTTTCTGACCACGCGAAGGTCTTTTTGGATCTTAAAGGAGGTCGCTCTCAGGGGGGTCGGTGGTCCTTTCCCAGACATCTATGGCAGAGGATTCATTCCGTGAGTATCTCCTACGGCAGTGGCGAGACTATCAGAGGGAGAATGAATCCCCGGAGATTTCGGCCACCACCTTCTGGGAGGCAGGGAAGGTGGTACTGCGGGGACACCTAATAGCCTATGTAGCCCGGAGAAGAAGCGGGTAGATGCGCGTATCCTGAAGTTGGCATGTGCCCTTCGGGAGACTAAGAGAGAAGCCATAGCGGATAACACTAAATTGGGGCTTTATCTTGACTCACAACGGGCTTTAAATGCTGCCCTCCAAGAGCGGGCGGTGTTCTCGGACCAATACTATCGCCACCAGCTCTTTCGCTTTGGCAACCGCTCGGGTCGGCTTTTGGCCCGTTTGGTTAAGGGCAGGGGGGGAGTCCAGGTGGTCACGGCTCTTCGTGATAGGGATGGTGTGCGGCAGTTGGGGGCGGATAATATTTTGCAGATTTTTGCGAGTTTCTATCGTGAGCTATATACCCCTGAACATGAGAGCCGTGTAGCGGAGCGGGAGTTTCTGGATGGGGTCTCCTTGCCCCAGCTGTCCGAGGAGGATAGACAGTACCTTAATAGGAATATTACGGCGGAGGAGATCCGCAGGGTGGTTGGTCAGGGGAAGCCTCATAAAGCGCCCGGGCCTGATGGCTATGGGGTGGAGATGTATAAAATCTTGTTAGATCAGATTGCTCCCATGCTGATGGTTGTCTTTGAGGAAGCTCGGGAAAGGCGCACTTTTCCGCGAGATATGCGGACTGCGGCGATCACGGTGATCCCCAAGGAGGGCAGAGATCTCGAGAATCCGGCTTCTTATCGCCCCATCTCTCTCATCAATTATGATATGAAGCTGTTAGCCTCTATCCTAGCTACTCGGCTGCAGCACTTTTTGCCGCAGTTGGTGGGGTCCCATCAAGCAGGGTTCGTTAAAGGCCGGGATGCTTTTGCGAATATTACTAGGGTGCTGCTGGGCATAGAAAGGAGTGCAGGTATGGGCGAGTCGCTGATTTTGGCGAGCCTGGACGCGGAAAAGGCCTTCGATCGTGTCTCATGGCCATACATGTTTAATGTCTTGGAGCGTTTTGGTTTTGCGGGTGCGTTCTTTGATTGGATTACGGCGCTGTATGCGCAACCGCTGGCATGTATTTCTAGTGGGGGACGGTTTTCCGCTCCGTTTGAGCTGCAGAGAGGCACCCGACAGGGCTGCCCCTTGTCTCCACTACTCTTTGTTTTGCAATTGGAGCCGTTGTTAATTACTATTCTGAATGACGCGCAAATCCGTGGAGTGGGTTGGCGGGGCGGGGGATTTAAGCTTAGTGCTTTTGCGGACGACATCCTGCTGTGCTTGTGTGATCCCCAACGCTAGAGCGTGCTTTAGAACTGTTGGGGGAGTTTGGCTCGTTCTCGGGCCTGCGTATCAATTATGGCAAGTCTTCTGTTTTGGATGTGGGGGGGGGCGGTCGAGGAGTGCTTGGGTGGGGCCGTTTCCGTTACTTTGGGCCCCTGGCCAGATTAAGTATCTGGGAATCTACCTCCCCGACGATCTTTCCCGGCTATATGAGGTGAATGTGCACCCGCTGTTGGAGAAGACCTTGGCACGCCTCCTCAAGTGGCGGACGCTGCCATTGATGGGCAGAGTGGCATTGGTGAAAATGATGGAATGGCCGCGCTGGCTGTATTTGCTGCGGCACCTCCCCCTTTGGTTGGCTCGACGTGACTTGGAGGTGTTGCGGAAACATTTAAGTAAGTTTCTGTGGAGAGGTCGGCGTTCTAGGATACCGTTGGCGGCACTATCGAGGCCTGGCGAGGAGGGGGGCCTTGGCCTTCCATCTCTGCGCCAATATAATCTCCTGTGTCTACTTCGACCCCTTGCAGATTTGATCTTGGCTCGGGGGACCCTTCTCCCTCTAGAGCTGTTTGATGAGATGGCGGGCCCTCTCCATAGAGTCTCTATGCTACATGTGGGTTGTCAAAAACTATCTCCTGCTAGTCAACGCTCTCAGTATTTAGGGGCTCTCCGACAGGCTTGGCGGCTACTCTGTCAGATGCGGGGCATTCGGTGGCGCTGTACGGATTGTTTGCCCTTGGGGGGGAACCCGATGTTTGCGCCGGGACGGCACTGCATGGCGGGGCGGCAGTGGGCGAGAGCTGGCTTAGTATATATTGGGCAGTTGCGAGGGCGGGAGGGGGTGGACTTCGATTAGTTTCAGTCCTTGGCCCAGCGTTTTTCTTTGGATAAACATTCCTTTTACTTTTATTTGCAGTCTCGTCATTACACTCGGCAACTTCAGACTGCACATGGATTGCGGTGGGGCGTGGAGGGCCTATGGGAGCTCTTTGCTTCGTTAGGTGAAGTCCTCTCGCTGTCGGCTTTGCGGGGAGCTTTCTGGCTGGAGGATGCGGCGGGGCCCCTGGAGCTTCTGAGTAGGCGATGGGTACGCGAGGGTTTGTCATGGGTCACGCCGGAGATTCTTCTGCAGGCGTTTGCTAGGGTAAGGCAGAGCTCGGAATCCATCCGGATGCGAGAAGTTCAATATAAATTTCTTTGGCGGGCATTTGTGTCGAATGTACAGGCTGCCAAGATGGGTTTGACATTAACGGATGCGTGTGGCCTGTGCCGGGTGGAGCGGGGCACCTTGTTCCATCGGTTTTGGCAGTGTCGGGTAATTTGACGCTTCTGGGACCAGGTTTTTAAGCAGTTAGCGAGTTGGAAGGGATTTGATGCTCAGCCTTCGGAGCAGTGGTGTCTCTTTGGGTTGTACATGGGTGTCTCACCGATGGCGGTTGGGTGTCGTTCCCTCTATGAGAGGGGTTTTTTGGTTGTCAAACAATGTATTCTGAATCACTGGCTGGAAACGCGGCCCCCATCTTTTAACTCCTGGGTCCGGGCTATGCGTGAACTACAAACCATGAAAAAACTGACAGCTTCTCTCTTAGGTGGGAGGAAAGAAGTGCATATGGATGCCATTTGGGAGGGGGTGGTGTAGTGGGTGGGGGAGCCTCGGCTTCAGGCGGTCGCTTCTGGGGTCTTGGGTCTCATCTGTAGGCGTATGCTTAACCACATGTCTATTTTTGTTCTCTGTTTTTCATGTAAGAATAGCTATGGCCATCTCTCTGGCTTGCAGATTTTCTGCTCCCAAGTTTCGGCGGGGGGGGAGTTGGGTTAGGGGGTAAGTGGGGGGTTTGAGGGCGGGTGGGAGGGGGGGGGTCTTATGGGCGTAAAGCGAGAAGGCATCTGTAGAGGGGGTTGGGGGGCTCTGCGCTGCTTGGGAACTGAGGTCTGCGGTTTCGGGGTTAGGGCTCTCTTGGTAGTACCTTGGGTTGCCCTGTGTAGGGGGGGTCGCTCTCTCTCTCCTGAGGGGTGTGAGGGGTGTGTTGGGGTGGTGCTGCGCCTGTAATTGTATCTGTATCTGCTGCTAGTCTATGATGTTATTGGATTGTTATAATGTTCTGTTTGCTATTGGGTATATAATGTTAATAATAATAAAAATTACTTTCTATAAGGTCATCAGACGCAATCCTGCTCTTCTTTTGTGGACAGACGTACTTCACCCCCTATGCCATATTGCTCCCTTGGATTGCTGCAGCCTAAATGCATGACCTTGCATTTTTTAACATTAAATCTCAGCTACCAAATTCTAGACCATTCTTCAAACTTAGCAAAATCCCTCCTCATGTTATCTACACCTTCCTGGATGTCTACTCTATTGCAGATTTTAGTATCATCTACAAAAAGGTAAACTTTATCTGACAGCCCTTCCACAATATCACTAACAAAGATGTTAAAAAGAATCGGACTAAGGACAGATCCCTGGGGCACACCACTTGTAACCTACTTCTCCTCAGAGTGAGCTCCATTTATTTATTTATTTAGACAGTTTTGTATACCGCCTTATCCTTCAATCAAAGTGGTCACAACACATTTGGGGGATACATTTAACACGCGGGGATATGAGACACATACACTAATACTTACAGGGAACATGGGCAATGGAGGGTTAAGTGGCTTGCTCAAGACCACAAGGAGCATCTGTGGGACTAGAAACCCCAGTCCTTCCGGCCCAAGGTTGCTGTCCTCTAGTGGGATTTGAACTTCTGATCTTCCGGCCTGAAGTACCTTGCCCCAACCACTAGGCTACTCCTCCCCCATGAATTTACCTGTACCCTTTGCCGCCTCCCACTCAACAATTTCTAACCCAATCAGTAACATTAGGGTCCATCCTTAGGTTGCTCAGTTTGTTTATAAGTCGCTTGTGTGGAACGGTGTCAAAGGCTTTACTGAACTCTAAATACACCACAACTAGGGCTCTCCCTCTGTCCAACTCCCTGGTCAATCAGTCAAAGAAATCAATCAGACTTGTCTGACAAGACCTGCCTCTGGTGAATCCATGCTGCCTCGGATCCGGTAATCCATTGGACTCCAGAAACATCACTATTTTCTCTTTCAGCAGTATTTCCAATACTTTCTTAACATCATAGGTAATAAAAAATCTTCCATAACATGCCTATTTTGGATTCAGACAAACAGAATAAATATGCTTACTTGGTGCATTTCTGGTATGTTATATCCATTCTCAGATACACTCTTTCGCTGTCAGTGTTTTGCTATACCTGTGTGACCATCTGTGTGGCCGTAAAAATACAGCACTGTATATTAATATATTCTTAAACACTAATGTATCCTAAAACTGTGCTGTTAGTTATTTTGCAAAATATTTGTGTGAAGCATATTCCAGGCATAGTTTAAATACATGCTAATGAGCTGTTTTGCATGAATTTGCTTCAGAGCAACTCATTACTGAGCTGAAAATAGTTTCACATATAGAAAACTACATGTGAAATATTATTCCGTGTCAACATTGAAATCTTCACAAATGGTAATCATGCACTAAAATGCCAGATGCAGTGTACTGTCGCCACTGTTGCACACTGGGGTTTTAGCACGTAAAGCACCATTTGTGACATTGTTTGCACTTTAGTGGAGTAGAGGAGTAGCCTAATGGTTAGAACACTGGCTTGGTAACCAAGCAACCAGATTCCCACTAGTATTCTGTGTGACCTTGGGCAAGTCACTTAACCATCTGTTGCCTCGGAAGAAAGGCCTGGCAATCTACTTCCAGTCACACTGCCAAGAAAACCAAGGAGCTTCTGGGTTGCCACAAGTCAGCATTGACTCAAAAGCACACATTGCATTTTTTTGCATGTTAGTGTATTGCCTTTAATGCATGTTTGAAAATTGGCTGGATTTGTACTGGCTCAAAAGTGCATACATACTTTTGAAGTTTGCCTCTTGAAAATTCTCCAATTCATGTTGGATTGACAAATTACAGATTTTTAAAAATATATTTGTTGTAATTATTGCAGCCTCGGAAGCTAGTCTACTGGGCACAGGGATTTGCAGAGGCTACAAAGAATGGTAGTTTTCCCTTTAGTAAATCGTATTCTTTATGTCATGTTTCATGTCATGGACAGAATATAATCTGATTTCTTCTTTTCCCAGATATTGAAGAACTCCTTGGCAAACTGAAAGCAGGGAGAAGCTGTAAAGACCATGAACATATTGACAGTCATAGACAGGAACCACTGAAACAAAAAGAGGATGATTACATAGACGCCTTCCATGAGCACAGCGAGAGCACTTCAGATTGGGAGCAGGTTCATTTATTCTGAATACTATTGATTGACAGTTGAACAGCAATAGCACTCAGTAGCTCAGAAGGTGCCCTGTGAATGACTATGACCTTGGCCTCTCAGAATGCTGAAGTTTAATCTCTAAATCCCAAATTCCAAAGTTTTCTCACTATGATTCTCCCCTCCCCCTCTGCTACTGACCAATCTGTACTTTTCTTTCTGATCTTCTCTTTTTCCTCCCTTGTCTCTTGTGTTTTGACTGAGGTTATATTAATTTTTTGTTTATAAATTGCATGCTTCCCTATTGACTTTCTTTCTTCTCCTTTCCTTTCCTCTCTGCTATTTTTTACTGTTATTACTCCCGGCAATGGAGGTGAAGCAGTGCGAGTCATCAAAATGTATTGCCCTATAGGTCAACATCTCCTTAAAGTGAGATAAAAGATGCTTAACTACAGGCTAAGTTGTTTAGGACATACCAAAATGTCCCTGACCCGCATAATAAAGACATAAGTCTTTATTTATTTGCAATCTTTTATATACCAATAGCACATGACACATCAAAGTGATTTACAAAGACATATATAATAAATTATAAACAACTAAAATCCAAACATAATTAAAACCATTCCTCATACTTTACAAAACAAGACAGTAAAAACCAAAAATGAACAATTTAAGTAAGAGTCAAACTGAATAATGAGTTTTTAAGTTTTTTACATAAAGTCAATAAATTCTGTTCCTGACGAAGGTCATAAGAAGCTTATTCCAAGGTCCTCATCCAACTACTGAGAAAATGCTGGCTCATGTTTCCGCTAGCTGAGTCACTTGTATATTTGGACATTCCAACTGATTGCTATGCTACTATACTGCCAGCACAGTGCCCGTGAGGAGTTCATGCCACGTTAAGAGTGACTGTAATTCAAAGGAAGTTTCCAAGTGCAAAGATTTATTGTTAATAACTTAAACCATATATGATAACCAATGGTTAACCAGTGCAAATGCATTAATGAAGGCATAAAAGGAATCACATTCATCATAGTTCGAATAATAATATTCTGTAACAGTCATATATTTGACAAGCCCACGTGGATCAAATTATAATAATCAAGAACTGGAAGCACCATTGCAAGGACTATGGTGCAAAAATTAAGGGCCAACAAAAGGATGCAATCTGTTGTTGTTGTTAAGTGCCGTCGAGTCGGAGTCGACTCATGGCGACCCTCTGGAAAGCTATCCTAAATTGTGTTCGGTCTTCAGTCAGGTGGCTCATTGTTGACAGACTGCTGTTATTGTATCGATCCATCTCATTGCTGGCCTTCCTCTTTGGCGTTGACCTTCTATCTTGCCAAGCATAATGTCTTTCTCTAATGATCTCTCTCTTCGCATGATGTGTCCAAAGTATGAAAGTCAAAGTCTTGTCATCTGAGCTTCTAAAGAAAGCTTAGGTTTGATCTCCTCTAGTACCGACTGGTTTGTTGCAATCTGTGCAACGTACAAAGTTTAAAAAAAGCCCGATGGACGACTTTGGGGGCCCTTTAACTAAAGTGTGCAAAGCAGTTATTACACAAATTAGTGTATGCTGGTAGCACACTCCCATAGAAACTGTTAATGCGCTGGGAGAATAGTTAACATGCCCTTGTTGACATGGTAACTGCATGTTGTCTTTTTGGGCAGGGTTGTGGCAGAGAATGAACTTGGCAGCAATTTTCCTGCTAATCAGCTTGAAGCTGCACTGGAATCCTCTGCCAACATTCCTGCCTGTGGGGGGTGCAACGCAATCAAGTTTAGAACTGCTCCAACATAGGCAGGTCCTGAAGAATAGGCTGCCCCACCTCCCCCCTCCCCCCCCCCCCCCACACAGTCTATACCTTTAATCCCTGGTGGTCTGGTACTGCAGGGAGAAGGAGAGGTCATGAGGGCAGAATCACGTGATCATGGCCAGGAGGGGACTGTGGTGCCCTGCAGCTTATTCCACCTCTGAGGTGGAATAAGTAGGGAGTCCTCTCGTTGATCCCTGGATGTATAGGGCCGTCACCTGACTTAGCCCTATACATTTGGGTGCATGGCCCATCCACACTCAGCCCACTCTCCAACCCCGAGCTGATCTCCTCACACAGAACCTCTGTGTGTGCAGGGAAACATTTTCTCAGAATTCGAGCCAGATGACTAGCAGGGCTACAACTTCCATTAGGACGTACTGCCCCACTATTCGCCATACAGAAGCGGGCCTAATATTACAAACATTTACAGAAAATGAAATCACAGGAGTAAGTGTAAAAGCAATATTTAAAACAAACTAAAAATTTCAAAAATGATAAAACAACACCTTACCACTTAATTATTAAAACACTTGCAATTAATACAGTAAACCACAAAAATACTTTCCCAGTTTACTGCCAGCAAACACTTGCTGGAACATATGGGCTTTTAATAGCTTCCAAAAAAGTTAAAAAGAAAATAGTACAGTTCTGCAGGCAGAGCATTTCATAGTACCAGACCAACTAGGTAGGGTCTAAACTATAGAAACACAACATGACAACAGAAAAAGACCACATGGCCTATCTAGTCTGTCCTTCTATAGCTACCACTACAACTGTCCCATTTTTCCCTTTAGAGATCCTCTGTGTTTGTCCCATGCTTCTTTGAATTCAGATACTGTCCTCATCTCTACCACCTCCATTGGGAGACTATTCCACAGATCCACCATTCTTTCCGTAAAGAAATTTTTCCGCATATCACTCCTGAATCAATCCCCTTTCACCCTCATCCCATGTCCCCTCATAGCAGAGCTTACTTTCAATCAAAAGAGGCTCTCCTCCTATGCATTTATGTATGTGCATGTAAATATCTATGGAACAAGATATTTATTTTTATTTTATTTATTAATCACTTTTTATACACCGCTTTTTTGGGTAGTCAAACTGGTTTACATAGAACAACAGAGCAAATTCAGTTGAATTCATATTCAGTAAGAAAGAAATTTCAAGGATTTTAGAAAAAACTGAAAATCTTGACTATTTTTTTAGATAAATTTATCTGATAAAGTTATGTTTTTAATTTTTTAAAATTATTGTTGTAAAATTGTATAATTTGCCTAGAGCTATTGGATCATAGTGAAACATTAAACCAAACTAAACTAAACACATCCCAATATCCATCATGGAAGAAATAAAAAAGAGTCAGAATATATCATCATGGGAATCATCATGGAGCATGTTAAAGTTCTTGAATGTTATGGCTTCAAAAGTAGATGCCATTCCCTTGGCAGTGGCGTAGCGTGAGTTGTCAGCACCCGGGGCAAGGCAAGTAATTTGCGCCCCCTAACCCGTGGATTTTAGCCGCCGGGGAGCTTCTTTGCGCGGGGGAGCCGACCGTGATCCTACCCCGGGAGGGAGCGATCGTCAGCACTGACCTCGCTGAGCCGGAGTCCAGGGAAACGAACAGCACAGCAGCAAGAGCCCGACAAGCATGGTTAAACGCCCAACAGCAGGGAAGAGGAGGAGATCCGGAACCAGAAACTCGCGATGCCGCCCTGCAGCTCCGCCTTCTCGAGTGCACAGGGCGATCCGACCCCAACCCCAGCTTTACATTGAGACGACGCGATAAACAGTCCCCCTCCCACCCCGCCCCAGCAGCTTGTGTGAAATAGATACCTAGAGGGGGTCAATCGCATCGCCTGCGCTTTGTTGCCGAGGGTTTGCCAAGAACAATGCGACTCCCAGGACTGCGGGCTCGAGGGCTATAGCGCAAACCTCTTTGCAGTGCCACCACCAGATGGCGTACGCGCCAACATGTATCATAGGGACCTGCCTTTCCCCCTCATCGGCAACAGAGAGCTGCGAGTGCGAGCGCCCCCCCCCCATGTTGCGCCCGGTGCGGCTGGCCCCCCCTGCACCCCCCACGCTACGCCTCTGTCCCTTGGTGCATCTCAATAGGAAACAAGCTAATAGACATTATGCTCCCAGAGGACTCAGGCCACTCATAGCTTTAAAGATACCATTTGAATCATCGAGAAGTTCAGGGACTCTGACCTGGTGGTAGATCCAATTAAATCTGGACAGGGCATCTCATTTCAAACTTTTCAAACTCAAATTGTCTTGAATTCTGTTTGGATCCAGATATGTACAAGCTGGTCTGGGAAGTACTGTACATGTAGAGGATCTCCAAATCCAGGGTCTATGACCCACTTAAGAAAAACCAACAGATAAACCTCCTAGACGTACAGGTGATCTGGTTGTCCTTAGACCTTCAGAGATCAGCTTTCCAAAACAATTTGTCCTGGTCCAGGTGGTCAATCAAGTAGCTACTGTATGTTCTACATGAACAAGCAAGAAGGAACAGGATCATACCTTTTGTGTGGGAATGGTTAGAATGTGGAAATGGGCTATCTTACTCAGGATGACAAGGAAAGAATACCTGAAAGAGAATAACACCATCTAGGTGGACAAACTGAGTCCTGCAACCACATAAATGGTCTCTGCAAAGGGGATATTCTGCAAGTAGAGGGCACCCACACTAGATCGGTTTACATCTCCTCTGAAAAGGAGGGTGTTTGTGACACTCTTGATGGCTTGTACTGCAGCTGCCTCTGCTAAAGATGCCTGCCAAGAAGTTTTCAAGCAGGTTTGATAGAAAATGGATGGCAAATCTCACTGTTACATTGTAAAATAGCTTGTCCCATAGAATTGAATAGGGGACAAACAGGATTAATGCACAAATAATTCAGTGTATGAATAGTAATTCAACAGGATCTGTGGACAAATACTAATGAATATGAAATCTTTGCATGTGTTCATCCCTACAATCTACTCTATCTAAGGTTAAAGTTAAATATTATTTGAGGGCACCAGTATTATGCTGTACTTTTGAAATAAAATCCCACATTCAATTTTCTGCCATAAACATTGCTAAAAATTATAATTTTAACCCGGAAAGAGATATAAAAAAATAAAACTTAAAGGGACACCGTAAGAGCCAGTCTAACAGAAGAATAACATTCTTATTCATGCAAATTTGTGTAGAATAATTATTCAGCATAGGATATTTTCCTTCTTTGGGCCTTTGAATCAATGCTGATTCCTGGGTTTTCTTGGCAGTGTGACTGGAGGTAGATTGGCAGGAATTTCTTCCAAGGAAATGGAGGGTTAAGTGACTTGCCTAAGGTCACAAGGAATGCTAGTGGGGATTGAACCCTGGTCTCTTGGTTACCGAACCAGTGTGCTAACAATTAGGCTACTCCTCCACTCTGGCATAGGGTATAGCACACTGAAATGATTTTTTTTCACTCTTTTTTTTTTGTTCAGGAAGTTTCCTCCTGCTCCTTTGGGTTTCCAGCTCAGTTGGATCTGGTCTCTACTGGTCTATAATGCCATTAGTCATCATTGACAGTTACCTGGAATATTTTCTCCTCTCCTAGCTCAGCCCAATTGTCAAAGGGGAGGAGTGGTCTAGTGGTCAGGGAAAATTACCAAGGGCCAGGGGTTCAAATCCTGCTAGGAGGACAGCGACCTTGGGCCAGAAGGATTGTGGTTTCTAGTCCCACAGGTTCTCCTTGGGCAAGCCACTTAGCCCTCTGTTGCCTCAGGTATAACACATAGATTGTGAGCCTTTTGGGGACAAGGGAAAAATATAAATATACAGTACCTGAATGTACACCATTTTGACTGCGAGAAAAGTGGTATATAAGCCTAGTTAAATAAATAACTAAAATGACAGTCTTCAGCCATGGGCCACATGCTGTGTGACCCTGTGCAAAATCTGACCATGGAGACTTCCGCCCCTCTAAGGTTTTGAATACCAGCTGCAGCATTCCAGGCCCTAGGATAGCCTGGTGTAAATATTGGACTTGAGAGCCAGCCCTAAGGTCTTCACTTGGCAATGCACAGCACCTGCCACTGAACCACAGGTCGAGCCCCTGAAATCTTTGTACACATTAGTTTTCTATAATGTGTTATAATAAATTGTTTGGTGTGTTCTTCCATGGTGATATACAACTAATGTAGAGAGTAAAGCCAACATCATAGCCTGAAGAATTCAAGCCAGAGGAATGTTCTTAGTATGAAAATAAAAGGTAATAAGGTTCACAGATGGCTTCAGGTCATCAGAGACCAGCTGAGTCAGTCCTGGTTTTATTTTCCTTGCAGTCAAACATGATTTTCTGGTGCATCGCCTTTAGTTTTCTTCTGAAATAGACAAGGCTTTGTCCACCTGATTCTGAAAAGTGCACAGGATATACATTAGAATACAGTTTAGATATGTCATTGTTTTTATAAAAGCGTAGAAAAACGACAGCAGATAAAGACCATATGACCTATCCAGCCAGCCCTTCTGCGCTATCCACTAAGATTTACAGTACAGTCCCTTTTCTTTCTTTAGAAATCCTGTTTCTCCCGTGTTTTAATGAATTCAGATACAGATCTCTACCATCTCCACTCTTTCCTTAAATAAATATTTCCTCAGCTTACTCCTGAATCTATTCTCTTTCACCCTCATCCTCCACTCATTGCAGAGATTTATTTCAATTGAAAGAGGCTCTCCTCTTGTATATTTATGGCATGGAGGTATTTAAATGTCTCTATCATATTTCCTCTCTCACACCTTTCTTCCAAAGTATACATATTGAGATCTTTAAGTCTAGTCCCATATGCCTTATGATGATGACTACCTGCCATTTTCATATCCACCCTCTGTATCACTCTATCCTGTTTATATCCTTCAGTAACCCGGGACTGTCTTTTCTTCCCTGTAGTTGCTTAAAACCTACAGGATAAAAGCCCTGAGACAGGAGACTGGAGATTTTTGGTGCTTAGATATGTGCTCCAGCCCCTAGAAAATTGACATGATTCAAAGGACTTGTATCAGATGTTTATGTTTATTATTCGTTTTGATATACCACCCTTCACAGGGGCATCAAAGTGGTTTACAATAACAGGAAGAAAAATAATTGCATTAATGGCCAAAGGAATATTGGAACACTGGATGTAGCAAGATTGGTTAAATCTAAATGAAATAGTGGATACTGAGCCCTGTGGTATAATATACTTTGTTCAGAATAAAAGCAAACAAAAAAATATTTAAACCAACTCTTTTATTTTACTGTTATGAACAAGAAACAGCTCGTTAATAAAAATGATACAGATTTTACCAATGCATACCAAAGCCAGAAATAGATTTAAATAACAATATCTTCCAAAATAAATCAGCAATTAAGGTAAACATGTAGAATACGTAAATTAAAAGCTTGCATTCCTAGCTGACAACAGAAACCGAGGCATTTTTTAACCTAGTCAAAGTACTCAATTTGGTTACTGAAACCCAATGAGTTTCAAGTATGTTGCACAAGTACTATAAATTCTGTTTAGATCCAGACACAAACCCAGTCCCATTCAAATCCTTGATACATTTTTCTGCTAGGAAAAAATATGACTTTCTTTAATTTATTTATGGTTAGATCTCATCATTTGGATGGCAGTTCCATTTGGTCTCTGGCAGTTGAAAGGCTTAACTTGTTCCCAAGAATAAGAGCTGGGTCAGAATAAATCTTTGCTATTTTTTAAAGTTAGAGTCCAAGGTTTGGAACTCTGGAGGAGAGTTGGAGTCCATCTCCTAGGCTTGTGTCTTCCAAAAACAGAAGCAGCCTTTTGATGCTTCTTAGCCAGAAGCTGGCCAGAAACTGACTCTTCAATTCAAAAAAACATCAGGAGGTTTCAACCAACAACAGAATACTGCAGTCTATTGCAAAAGCCAACCTCCCTGTTGCCGACTAAAAAGTCAGTCCAGCACTTTCTAGCAGTTTTAAAAAATTGCTCATTGTAATCCACTTAGGGGTTTGCTGCTAGCAGCCTATATTCTCAGGTTTGTAATTCCCAAAGCCTGCAGCAATTATCCATGCCAGGCAGAAACCTCTGAAAGGTGGTACTTACATATGCATTCCATCTGAATATATTACTCCTGCTGGAATTCTACACACAACACAAAATTCTGTGTCAAAATGTCTGAATTTTGCAAACTTCTGCATGCTTTGTCAGAATAACAAAACATATGGGGGGGGGGGGATATCCAAAGGCATTTACACAGTTTGAAGACCTGCAAACCATATAAATGCTGCTGTGTGGAATATTTAGCAGTATTAACATAGTTAGTGCCATTGAATACCCGTGGATGTCGCCTCTTCGTGCCCCAATGCTAACCCTCCATCGCTAACTGGGCTGCGGTGATATTGAGACGCTTCCCGATTAGCAATACATGATGAAAATCAGGCACAGGACACCCTAGCCTAGCTTTCATTGCAGAAGCTAACGAGGCAGCAGTTGAATATTGCCACTGCCCGGTTAGCTTTGCGGCAATCCAGGCAGCTCGGATATGGCCCTGGCATTGAATATCCAGGTTTTAAGTTTAGCGCCAGTGGATAGCTACTTTATCAGTGCTAGATACCAGCACTGAACATGAAGCCCATTGTTTCTGGGTGATACTTAAGGCCTTTTTGCTAAAGTCCATAAAGGATTTGCAATTGGCGCTTCAAACTCGCATTAATTTCAAAGCCCCCATGTAATCTGTCAAGGACATGACCAGTAGGTGAACCCAATAAGAGCCGTGTTGCCACTGAACATGCATTAATTGCCCTGGTGCTAGTGGTAATGCACTCTCCATAGCCACTCTCCATGGCCACATCCCAGAATTGCTGAGTAACATGTGATTTAGTGTGCAGTGGCAGACGTGCTCACATTTTAGTGTTCCCAACGGCCAGTTGCTGTGTGTTAAAATGAACATTAACTGGCTAATGGGCTTTAGTAAAAGGATTCCTTAATTTAAAATACAATACAAAAAAAAAATCACAAAAACGTGCAACACTTTGAATTATCGCATGTAGAATTCCAGCAGTGATAAATATGTAAAGCTTTATAAGGATATCTTATCTGTACAAATCCCGCTACTGAAAATTTGCCTGTAAATATTTAGTTTAAAAAATGTTTTCCCCACACAGACTTGCTTTTCTGCCAATGAACTTATGAAGATTTTTTTACAAAACAACTCTTCTGTTTCTAAAGAACACTTCAAGCAAATCAGTCCTGCGATCATTCAGCAAATATTAAGCTGCTCTTGTCAATGCACCAGACACCAGCATACAAATCAGCAGCCTACGACGCTAGAAAGTAAGTTGCAGCATGTTGCAATTAAAAGGAAGGGTGACAGGAATTTAGAACACATGTCTATTAAGAATTTCTTTACATTCTCCTACA
Source organism: Ichthyophis bannanicus (assembly GCA_033557465.1). NCBI lineage: Eukaryota > Metazoa > Chordata > Amphibia > Gymnophiona > Ichthyophiidae > Ichthyophis > Ichthyophis bannanicus. The sequence continues at coordinate 419,653,074 of CM066031.1, read as the reverse complement.
GCTCCCAGTTAAAGTCGTTGGACCCAGTATTCAAACACAGCTACATATAATTACCTTTAAGTGGGATATTCAGTGGTACTAACACAATAAGTGCCGCTGAATATCCCCAGATACAGCTGCTATACGCCCTGATGCTACATGGTTAGAATTGGGGTGTTCCGGGGGCAGTACCTATTACTAACCAGTCAATGGAGGTATTGAGCCACTGTCAGGTTAGCGACCCATGGGTAAAGATAGGCGCGGTAACAGCTTGCCTATTTTTACCCACAGAAGCTAACCGAGCAGTGGCTCAATATCGCAGTTCCCCGGTTAGCTTCCGGGTTGTACAGCAAACCAGGATATTCAAGTCGGTGGCCAGATATTGCTCCTGTATTGAGTTTCCGGGTTTCTTCTCCATGGCAGCAGAGATTCTACCAGACTGGAGATTGGATTTCTCTATTACATTCCTGAAGGTTTCCTCTATATACCTCTCTGCCTGCCTCCTTTAAATAACCTATTATGACCTTAATGGCTGAGTTTTAGGCTTTGTTTATATCTTTATAAAATAGGCTTAAAATAGACTTGGTTTTAGAATTTTCTAGAGATTCCTTGTTATAAAATAATGCATTTAGCAAACTATAAATGGGTTGAAAATAATAAGCAGCAAAAAATTCTGTAACTTAGGTTTTGTATGAACTACATTAACTTCATTTCTATTACAAAATGACTTCCTGTGCTATCAGTATCATATCCTGACTTTGCTGAAATCATTCTTCTATTATATATGGAATAATGAACTTCTACTTGAAACAACTTGTTATGACATAGAGAACTTCATTTATTATAGGCTTTTGGTATAGACACATGGAGGCTAATTCTGTTCTGTGTGCCCCCCGCCTGTCCGGAACATGCTCAGGTTGCACCCGATTCTGAGCCCGTGTGGGTTAGATGTGCCCATGGGATCAGAATTGGGTCTACCCGCCCAGACATGCAGGCCGTGCCCCAATTCTGGCCGCCTGGATGTCCAATGAACTTCCCGGCTAGCCCAGCCAGGCTCCTGTATAGAGTGGTGGTGGCATGGAGTCCTGTTGCCATGCCACCGTGGCTACATGCAGGAGCTGCGATCACCAGCAGACCCAGCGAAACTCCTTTCCCTGCCGCCCGACCTCCAAACAGGCCTTCCGTGGCCAGGGTTGGCCACAGGGAGTCCCCCTACCCCTCATCTCTTCGGTGGGCCCCAGATCCTCCATCATCCGCCATCCAGGGGAACTTATTCCACCTCCGAGGTGGAATAAGTCCCCCGGACATACAGGGCCGACCTCAGAAATGGCCCTATACTTCCGGGTCATGTCACCACGCACAGCCCACCCTCGCTCTGCCTGCAGCCTGCCCCCTCCCGCTCACAAACAGAGCTCCCCGCACAGTTCAGATCTAGGTGTGTGGAGCTCTGTTTGCAGAACACAGGCTAGGTGTTTAGCGGGGCTGGACATCCGCATCAGACGTCCAGGCCCTCTAAACACAGGTCAGAATATACCCCATGATGTTTACTAATGTGCGCTGTTAGAGCCGTCAGGTAGCATATGATTAGATGGGGACTGGGCAGATAAGAGGAATAACAAGGGCACTGAGAATGCATCACAGTTAGTGCAGGCATTATTGGCATGCATGCACTAAACTTTGAATGCACCATAGCGACCAAACGCACATCCCTACAAGATTACATATGTCACAGTTTAGCATACAGATAATATGGGTTTCTGCACACAATATAAAACAAGAAAGCAAAAATAATATGTTTGTTTAACTCAGTTTTCAATAAATAGCTGTAGGAAATTAGTCTTCATGTCTTATGATGAGCCTATGTACTTTTTCATATATTTGATATGATGTTTTATTAGTAGCTCTTATTGATGGTATGCTCTAGTATCCTTTCTCAGCTATACTAACCATCATTGCATGTGTGTTTCATTTTCAGAGTATGGCTACAGCATCATTGCCGTGTTACTTCTCACAGTGGGCTCTATGTTCGGTATCACTCTCATTCTGTTTGTTCCTTACAAAGAGACCTACCAGCTCATTTTACAGTTATTTGTAGGCTTTGCCGTTGGCACGCTCTCCGGTGATTCCCTGTTACATTTTATTCCTCAGGTAATCAACAAATCAGTATTTACTTTTTTAATGTTTAATTATTGTTTGATAAAAACAGACATTCATTAGGGTCCCTGGTTACTTCCACTTCACAGATGCTACTGGGGGCTGCAAAATCTGGCCTTCACCATGGAGTTCCCTATTCCCTGCAAAATTACTGTGAGAGACCGGGGATATGCCAGGGTGGAAGCAGTGATAGTGATGGCTTTTTCATCTCTCTCTACCTCATCGCACGGCAAACTGAGCCTGACAGTAGACGAAAAACGGAAGTGAAATGGTGGCTCAAGCTATCTTCTCCTTCTCCTCTGCTTCCTGGGGGCTAAAATGTTGCATTTTGAATAAGATGGGGCACTGTAATGCAGCACAGTTCAAAATGTGACACTCCAGTCACTGGCAGCAGAGGGGAAAGGTGCAGCCTGAAGTATCACACGTCTACGGTCCTCTTACCACTAGGCGCAGAGTGGAAGTTGAAGGGATCAGTGTAGGGCAGGGAGAGAGGTTTAAAGTGTGCATAAGGGTTTAAGCGAGTGAGGAGATTAGACGAGGTGTAGAGTAAGTAAGGGGACCGAATTTTAGGACAGCACATTTGAGTCAGACCATTTTACCCAAGTAAATATTTATTTACCTGGGTAAATGTCTTTGAAAACTGCCCTCTGTATAATTTAACGGATCTCTGTGGTAAAATGAAACCTCTCATTGTAAATTCAAGCGCCATTAAAATTTCCGCTATTTCAAGTGTTTCCCATTTATGTTCCGTATTCATTGTTTAAAAAAAGGTGTGTTTAAAGACTTTGCATATTTATTAATACCACTTCTACTTTACTTTCTAATGGAATGTCTACATTGTGCAATTAGACCGAGATCCAGACAAAAAAACCTAAATGATTTGATTTTATCACAGAGTGCTTATGTGAAAAGTCCAGAAAAAACACCAATTTTAGGACTATTTCATAAAGGCATCAGAGTCTATTTGAAAAATAAGCTCCTACAATGACCCCTGGTTGTGCATAACTGTTTGCATACAATTTACTCCTGTTCTGAAGAAGGCGTTAAAGGGTGTCTGCATTCTAAGTGTGTACACAGCTATTTTATAAATACATGAGTGCATTGCATCTCTGCCCCAGCTCCTCTAGAGCTATGCCTCCAGGGATGCTTATATGCACATTGCATAAAAGGAGGCACCATGTTGTCTACATGTACACTTATACATCTTCTTTCAGCCATACAATTTTATAAAAGCTCTTTTCTGCATGTAAAACAGGCTTTACGATTAGTATAAACTTCAGAAAATGATTCCTAAAATGTGTATATTCAAACTTTGGGGATTTTTTCTTTAAGCATTTTTATCACATTGAAATATATTAGATGGAATGGGAATATCAGTAAGAGTTCATGTATGGTGAGACTTTAACATATCAAATCATCTTTCCTTGAATCTTGCTAGACCAATCCAGATGAGTGGGTTATATGCCCCTCCCAGCAGATAAGGCAGACTTGAACAACTTTTAGTGAAGTCATCACCAGGTATCTCCTCTGGTACAGCACTGACAGAAGCCAGTACTTGGTTTTCTTACCATGAAAAAGCTGAAGTCGGACCACAAAGCTGATTAGAACTTCCATGGCAGCCAGAACCCCCCAAACCTGCAGAATTTCCCAGGCAACAGCATCACTAATGTGACCAAAAGGCAGCAGGCTTTCCAGCCTGCAAAAGGAGTCTTCTAGGGTGGGTCCTAGACTGGTCTAGCAGGATTCAAGGAAAGGAGATGATCAGATATGTTAAAATCTCTCCTTCCTTATCATCCTGTTAGACCAGTCCAGATGAGTGGGATGTACCCAAGCAGTCAGGACTCAGTGTGGGAGGAAGATGATAAACAAGATAGACTACTCTGTCAGAGGAGTCATATAAATAACCTCCACAAGTACCCTGGAGGAGCCTCAGAAAGGTGATCAATGAAAGTCAAGAGGCTAAACATTGTATTCTGGTGACACCCAAGTGGACTCCACCCAAGAGGTTTGCCTCTATGAAGTGAACTGTGATTCACTCCTAAAGCACTTACCAGGCAGGATGCATGTGCCCCAAACAGACTGCAGGGGTGAAAGGGCAATAGACAACTTGATCTTTGTCGGCACTTCTCTCAGACAGCTGAGGATGGAGAAAGTCAAATCAGTAGGAGGCATTAGAAATTGCTATGAACTTGAGCAACACCTTCCTCTGTTCCACCAGACACAGTGAAGAATCCAATTGAAGACCCTTCTGTATGAAGGAAGGCAGGACTACAATCCAGTAAGGATGAGAAATGAGGGCGGCAGCCTCCTTGAAGAAAAGGGTAGTGAAGGCTTCACAGAGAAAGGTGCCATCCAAAGAACCAGAAAGGCATACTTGAAACCAAGGGCTGCAGTATGGACACTCTTCTATAAATGCCAAAGATGCCCAGAAAGTATTGTAAAGGACCAACCCACCAGGGAGGCCTTATACATGGACCCCAAGAAGGGTCCTTCTAGGGCCATTTACCATAGGAGCCCGCTAAGAGCCAACAGCAAAATTCAAAACCCTTCTAAACACCCATCTCTTTCAAACCGCTTTTGATTTGCAATCTACCATTACCTAACCTCTGTCCTCCAGACTCTTCAAGGTACCTTTTCTCTTCTCTTTTTGTTCTACCTTTACCTGTTTCTTTCCTGTCATTTAATGGAGTTCTTTTCTTTTCCACAGCCTATGGCCATTGTGTTTGTTACCAATTGTAAACCGCCCTGGACCCATAAGGCACGGTATATCAAGTATTCTAATAAACATAAACATAAACAGGACACTCAGGCAGGCAGCACTGCTTCTCTCCTCTGGAAGCAAATCCTGTAGCAGAAGAGGGCTGCCACTCAAAATCCAAGGGTTCAGGGTCAACTCACGGTCCAAGTTGAACTGCTAAAAGGCTCCAACATTTGCTAGGGGAACAGAGACTCACCAGAACACAAGAGTGAAGGTGCCAAGTGTAGAAAGGAACTTGAAGTGGAGTAAAGGGGTACTGGAGAAAGGTTAAGAAATATGGAGAGTGAGAATTTTTCTGACAGCCTAACAGGATATGTGTAAAACAAGTCAAGGTTGTATTTTGCAGAAGCAGCTAGATAGAGAAGCAGATGTTTGTGAGAGCTAGACAGAATGTTTTTGCTTGCAGGAAGCTTGTCCTGAGTAAGCATGAGCAATATGTCTATGCCCAATTTGGCCAAAAATAGGTAGAGGCTGAATCCGAAATGTGCATGGCTAGGCTGTCCGGACGCCAAACAATGAGCGGAGCCAATTTGTACCCGATTCCGCAACCATGGGAGCTATATGTTCCCACGGTAGTGGAATCTGGGCACCCAGATGGCCCAGTGTGCACCCAATTCCATGGAGGGAGACCTCCTGTAATTTGTCTGGCCAGCCTGCCTAATGTTCTGGCTGTTGTGCCAGTGCAGCAGCATCCGATTGCCATGGCACTGGCACATCCAGCCGGAGGCTCACATTGTCCAAATGCCAATCATCCCTGTCATCATGCCATCTGGGCCTCGATGAGGGCCCCCAATGCCAGGATCGGGTTACAGATTCACTCCTGTGATGGCATGATGGGGTAGGGGGCTGCAGCCCGCAAATGGCACGGAGCCCAGCACTTATTCCACCTTCAGGGTGGAATATACCAGGCGTTCAAGTGGATGCTGGGGAATGTACAGAAGCATGACTGGAATTGTCTCTGTGCATCCCAGCAGATGGCACCTCCCCTGCACTGCCCCTCCCACCCCTGTCCAGCATTCTCCGCACAAACGCTGTGTACATGTGGGGAGTGCAGGGACCGGAATCATGAACAGGGACTGTGCTTGGGTTGGACGTCCAACCCTGCTATTCCTGGAACGGAATGACCACCATAGTGTTTAGCTTGACATATAACATGTAGATATGGACAAAAAGAAAAGAAAGAAGCATGATGAAGAGTGATAAGACAAAATTGTACAATGTGGCATTTTTTTCCTAATAAAAGAAAGTGCAGCGGCCAATCTAAAAGAGGGGTTACAGGAGACTGCTCGCATTTGCAGACCTGTGAATTCCTCACTAAAGCTTTAGTAGTACTCTGTTATGTTATAATTCTGTGTGTTTGCATTTCTTTTCACTTGCTTTGGAATCCAGAGAATGGAAGACCAAGGGCTGAGGAAGGATCCCTTTGTTTATTGCCCTCAGCCAGGTAGAAGGACACAAAACACAAAGCAGCTTCAAGTCACCAGCCAGGCCCTAAGCGAGAAGGCACCAGGAAACTATCTTACAAAGAGTCCTCACCATGCTTCTCCTGTAGATCCATAGGTTGACGAGGAAGAGGAAACCACATAACATGATCCCAGAATATGCCTAACACATTGCATGAACTTAAGCTAGGGCACCTAGGAACACCAGGACCAGATGGGTCAATAACTGGTGCAGAAGACTGCTCACCCAGAGTCAGAGAGGAAGGCACACAGTTGTTCCAAAGGAAGGGTCTCTCATCCTGCCATCTATGAAATCCCCCTACACCTGAAGCAGCTCTGCAATTGGCATCTGACAGATAGGCCAACAGATGGGGTACTGAAAGACCACGTTTTCACACTAAGAGATGCTTACTTCACCCAGAGTCATGGAGTTCTGATACAGTCGGACTGCATAGTAACGAAGCTTGTAATATGCACTGCAGCTAGGGAAATCACATGGCCCTCTACCTAACAGTAGAGCATTATAGCTGTGAGAACTGGTCTGGACCCTCAGCTCTTCTGCAGTAGAAGACATGCATAACTGAGATGCATAAGAAGATGCAGTCTGCTATTTCACTTAAAGGAGATATGAGCTACTCCAGGGTCAATATGACTGTTCTGGCCTCCAGGCAGATGATCCTTCAGGGGCCCTATTAGTGGACAGTCCCCAGGCATCGGAATACTCATGCACTTTGTCACGACCAAGAAATGGACTTCTACCCCATGGGGCCAAAAGGGCTGGTCCAGCTCGCCATGGACTGAGGGAGCAGCCAAGTCAGGCATTAGGACCCCAGGGCCCAGTTCAGGGCTTTCTCTTCCTAAAAGGCCCATAGAGTACTGCTAAAGGCCTGGAAAAGGCAGAACAATGGGTCTACCAGGGACAAAGGGGACCAGTCTGCAACCCTCATCTTAAAGCCATCTCCAAATCCTACAGAGCCACCATAATATTCCCTAAGGCCTAAATAGGGCACAGTCAAGAAAACATGGATCTTGCAGGGATCCCAACTAGCTCATGTGGGAATCACCACTCCATCCTCCTCAGGCTTACCTTTCAGCGATCAGAACGCTACCTGAGTCCTTCAAACAACCCCTGTAGGAGAAAGCTAGGCTCACAGAGGAATGGAGGAGTGCAAGTGTTGTGACCTTTCCAGCTGCCCTTGAGAAGAGTCCGCAGGGATTCTGGGTCCCCGGAGGGTGCATTCGGGCCCCAAATCCCCCCACAGGGGTCTGAAAATCAGCTAGTCAACTAAATACAGCCTTTGGGCTGTATCACAAGATACGGCACAAGCCCGCTCGGAAGCAGAGCCCCAGGCACAAAACTAGTGCTGTCCTGCCATGCTCCACTCTTGCTGGGCCTATGCAGTCCACTGAAGTGGCTGCAGAACTCACCAACAGTAAAGAAAAAAAGAAAGTAGCAGTAGGGGCCACAGTGTGTGGCATTGGGCCCTTGGTCCCCCGTAAGTGCTTTCAGAATGCCGGCTAAAAGGTGCCCTGGGCATAAAAGCCCAATTGGAGGAAAAGACTGCAGCCACGGTAAAAGAATGCTAGGAGCCACATCTGTATTGGGCCATTGAAAACTGCAGCAGCAAAAAGAAAACAAAAAACAAAAAAATCACTCCAAAAAAAAAAGCAAAACGGGAGTCCTGAAAAAGGAATCTCAAGGCCTGTCAAGCCAACCAGAAAACCCCATCAGGGAGACCCTCGACACCCACACAGGCCTGGGGAGGCCTGACTGAGGAAGATCTTTTTTTTTCAGCTTGAAGCTGCATTAATCATAGCAGCAGAGAGCCAATTAATTCCCCTTGAAATTAATGGGGAAAAAGGGACTTAGAAAAAAAATTACCAAGATTTAGAACAAATAGCAAAGATCAGATAAGGAAAGCAAGACAGAAGGGAAGCCTGGGTCCAACTTATTGACCCCCTTCAGTGGCCCCATGGGCCTCTCTTGCTCTTCCTTTGGTCCATCAGTGTTAGTAACCTGAAGGAAACAGTGTATACACAGAGGGTGGATACCCACTCTAGAAGACATGAGTGTACCCATGTTCCGAGCCATTGAGCCCTTTGAAATTCAATCCAAGGCTCCGCACTGCAGCGCAAGTGAGGAGAGTTCAACTCAATCCAAGGACTCTGCACTGAAGTGTGGGTGAGGAGAGTCAGGGCTATCTTTACAGCCGTACCAGTCTATGCACCCTGCTGGAGACAGACAACACTCGTTTTTCTCAGTGCTATACCAGAGGATATGTCGATGATGACCCATTGCCACCATTCCCACTCCTCTCGGACTGACACCAGGGCCATAGCCACAACCAGCCCCGCGGCGCTTACCTTCAAGCTATGGTGCCATGGGGCTGTTTGCTTCTGCCGCTCTCCAACACCCGATGCTGACTACCTGCACCGAAGCTTGAAGGTATGCATCACGGGTGCTGTTTAAAGTCATTGCCGCCATAACAGCAGAAATGGTAGCCCCTGGAGTGCTGTCACTCTAAGTGACTGTGTAGTTCGCCCAATGGTAGCACCAGTCCTGATGATAAGGAATAGAAAATTCACCATAACAGAGTTCACTTTAATGGTCACTGCTACAGGGATTCAGAGTGAAAAAATTCTGATATTGGATTTTAAATTTAGCCCCTTTTACTAAAGGGTGGTAAGCAGTTAATTATTGTGTACTATCAATGCATGCCTGTACTAGCAGTTAACAGAGTAGCTTAATAGTTAGCATCTGTGAAATTCCCATGTTAACTGACAAGTGTGGAATAGGGTGGGAAATGGGCAGGGACTGTGCATTTTTGAAAACCGAGGCACAGATAATTATGCCTTCCCTAGAGCTACTAAATTGAGGTGCGTCTTTAAGCCCTATTTTCTAAAGTAAAGTATGCATGTACTTCACTTTATAAAATAGCCCCCAGATATATGCATGGCAATGCACATCAACTCAGTGGTGGGATTCAAACTAGGCGGGACCCGGTTCAGTCCATCCCACCATCAGTCAGGATGTGAGGATGGTAGCACCACACATGGTAGTGTTGTGGGAGCTGCACGCTTGGTCCACAGCCATCCTCATTGGGAGAGCAACTACCTGATGAGCCAGTGGCCCGATCTCCCTACCCATCAGTAGATTCACGGCAATGGAGGCTTCTCCCGATGCCGCGATCCCCCCCAATGCCTTCAAACCACTGTCGGGTGGGGGGATTCCTGCCACTCCAGAACCGGTGTTGCAATGCCATGTTTGGCCTGGTTCAGTGAACACAGGCTGCAGCAGGAACTGATTTGCACGAACCCAGCTGAACCGGCTGAATGCCACCATTGCATTAACTGCACAGGAGTTTATGGAATTATCTTCAACATATAAACCTTTTCAAATAAATAAGTAACACCTCCTACATAGGTAGCATTAAGGGCATACATATTATCTGAAATGCATTTAATGCATGGTAAGTGTATTGTCTCTTCATTACGTATATGGCAGGATGCTAGACACACCCTCAATAATTAATACACATGTTTTGCCGTTATCGTACATTAATTTTGATGAAAGGGGCCCTTGATTACTTTCATTTTCCAAATCTGTGCTTAAGATGAGTTTCAAAGAAGTGCAATAGTTATTCCCTGTCCAAGTGGACTTACTAACTAGGCTGTCGCTGAGACAATGAAGGGTAACATGATTTGCCCAAGGTCACCATGAATGTCAGTAGAAGTTAGATTTAAACCTGGCTTCTCAACTGCTACGCTAACCACCAAACTATTATTCACATCTACTGGTAATACTGGCAAAAATTTGCTTTGTCCACTTTATAACTAGTACTACTTGAACAGCTCAGCTTAGCAAAACACAGTAGATTATCATAATTAAATTAAGCTTACTGCTAGCATCTGAAAATAACAATTACTTCCACCCAGAGCAAAATCAGCCTACTTTTTGGGGCACATGCACTCACATCTGTGACCGATGCATAAATGTGGAGCCAAAATAAACCAACTTTCTGCCCCTATCAAAATCTTCATCCCCTCTCCTCTGAATATATTCATAAAATTGTTTAGATAGGACCAATGAACAAAAGTAGTCCAAGAAAGAGGTTTTCATCGTGAAAGACAGCAAAATCGTAAGATCAACCAGAAGAGAATTAAGGAATACAATTTTCATGCCAGTTATTTCCAGCTTAGATAATGTACTCATTACACTACACTATGTCCTCACTACAGAGTTGATTTATTTATTTTATGTATTTATTTGTTGGTTTTATATACCGCTTTATCCATGGAATCAAGGTGGTTTACAGGAAACTCAAAGAAACTCAATGGAACACAAAGAAAACAAAGCAATTAAATTGAGATTTGGTTTCTGTTAGTTTGTGCAGTGCAAAAAGCTCCAAGCGCAAGGTTTAGGGGGCAAGGAGATAGAGAAGAGAGAGAGAGAGAGAGGAAGACTAAATCAAAGTTCTATTGCTTATATGATATTCTTGTATTTTTAATTTGACTTTCAGATACTTGACTTGCATGCCCAAATCGATGAAGAGGATAAGCACTCCCATGAAGATAAAGAACATATTTGGAAACTCCTGGCAATAATTGGTGGAATGTATTTATTTTTTCTTCTAGGAAAACTTTATTTACTTCTATTAGCACCAGCTGAACAGGTAAAAATTTATTTTCATCAATTTGTTCTTATTTATATTAAACTAACCATGGGTCCAACCAAAAAGCAAACAAACACATTTGCAGAAAAACACCTGAAACCAGTCAAGGCGAGGTGTTCTAAAGGAAATTTTATTCATAGGAGGAGAATCGCTGGGAGCCTATGACCTGACATGGCCATGTTTTGGCACAAGCCTTCATCAGGGGTATGGGCATCTGTATACATAAAATGAATAAAAAAAATTTTAATAGAGCAGTTTAAAATTTATGTATAAAGCATGGCAATACAGAAGAGCATTCCTTATGTAAACCAGAAATATTGACAGCTAAACTGAACATAAATTAAAAGTACTAAAATTGCATATTAAAGCAAGTAATAAAAGTGAACATAAAAAATTGTTATAAAACAGACATCCTACAAGCTGGAACAGTAAAAAGTCATAAACAAATGTATGTAGACAAATCAGAAAAACAACCCAATGATGGAGGATTTTAAGAACAAAAGGGGTAAAAGCCAAGGTATCTAATAAAAGCATTAAGAGACCTAGCGGATACTATTGTAAAATCCTAGAACAGTGGTTCCCAACCCAGTCCTCTGGTACCCCCAGGCCAGTCAGGTTTTCAGGATATCCACAATGAATGTGCATATTTTGAGGAATATTTACCCAATAATGTTTGCCTTAATATATAAGCAGGCACCCTTCTGCCAGTACAGAAGCCAAATAAATATGAATCGCTAAAATATAAAAGAGAGACGTGAATGCATAAAAATTATTTGAATGGGATTGCTGTGAACCAGTCTAATGTCATCATTTTTAAAGTGGCATATCTTTGAAATTAAGGTGTATGTTCACTAAAGCGTAGTAAGGGAACAAGTGTCCTGTTAATGCCTGCTTTTCAGCACTATTATGCCCTTAGCGCTGCGGAAAGGGCCAATAATGCTGCAATAACGAGTGTTACAGGGTCCCACAGCATTAAGGGAAAAGGAAGTGGAGAGTGGGCATTAATGGGGCAAAGACTGGGTGTTGACAGTGGGTGCTCTCTTAGTGCCAGTTGCGCAATCACACGTTAGAGCCCTCATCGCAGAGAATCCTAATGCCTAGTAAAACCTTGTTGAAAAGGTATGCTTTGAGGAGAGAGAACCTATTACAGTGTCTGCAAAGTGATCCACACACAGGGGAAACCAAGACAGTGATAATAGTGCTCCCTTAGCAGCAACAGCATAGTGACCAAGTATGAAAGGGCACTATTTTGTTGGTGGAAATGTGGCAAAGGAGGTGGCACGTGGGTGATGGGAGGTGCTGGTGCACAAGACTGACCAGGCAGCTGCCCAGGTGGCACATCTGGGATGTCCGCCATGACCCCACAGTAACAGTGGGAGCACACAGTCTTGCTGCTGCTGCGGAACAGGTGATGTGCAACCAGGGGTGGCCCAAAGATCCCTGGTGCCTTAGGCTGAGTACCCCGGCCTGCCTCTCTGCTACCGCCAAAGTTGCCTGTGGAGGGAAAGACTGGCTGCCGCAGCAGTGGTATCACTAAAGGGGGCTGCAAAAAGCAGCTGCCCACCAAAATACTGTTGGTGTGACTGTCCGCCTCCCCTGCCCAAGATGGAATCAGTGGCAGCTGAGGAGGGGGGCAGCCGCAGCAGTTGGGTGGAGGGGCTGCGCGATGGAGTTCTTCATTGAGCTGTGTGACAAGTCCTGAATCCTGAAGCAGCCCGTTTATAACATCATTTAGGTCTTTAAAAATTCCTTCTGCAGCACACATTATTGACATTGATTTGCTTTATATTCCACCGAGATCATGCCTTACGGCACAAGAGTTTATTCAGCACTACGGCTTTTGATCCTGTTCAATACTCTTCATTTTGAAAATATGCCGCTTTAAAAACAATGGCAGATTGGTTCACAGCAATTCTCTTCCAATATTTTTTATGTATTCACATCTTTCTAATTTATATTTTAGCAATCCATATTTATTTGGCTTCTGTATTGGCAGAAGGGTGCCCGCTTATATATTAAGGCGGGCATTATTGGGTAAATATTCCTCACAACATGTTGTACCTCCTCCTAATCACATGCGTTTTCCTTTTTCATCTAACTTTTAATGTTTTATTAGGGTTTTACAATAGTATTCACTAGGGGTCCAATGCAGAAGAGTGGGGTTGGACATCCCGGTTCGATCACCGCCGACCCCACCAACGTGCTCCAGACGATCGGGGTAGAGCAGGGGAGTGAGAAGCAGGACTTCTCCCTGCTCCCAACGCTCCCCCGCCAATCAAGCAGCTCAGCTTTTCATTTAAAAGAAGAAGTGCCATCGGGCGTGTCCACGCCTGGCGGGCCTGCGCCTGAGGGCCTTAGGCGGGGACCTGAGGCATCAACGGCGCAAGCATCCAGCACCAAAGCAGCCACCAAAGATGCAACAACACCATTCAAGGAGGATTCTAAAAGGTACTCTTGACTCTCGCTGTGTCATTTCACAACCCAAATCATTGTTTCTACCCAGCCCACAGTATCATTACAATAAAATGTTACAACAACTTGTAAGCTAATTGTTACAATACTGCCTAACAATTGAAACAACAGCTACCCCTAAAAAATGTGTTCGTTAATATTTCTCTGAGTCTTTTATATTCTTTTCCAAACCCCCTGCACCCTATCCCACCCTTCACTTATCTATCTATTACCTACAAAAATCTAATTACTTTGAAACATTCTGGCATTAACATACTTGCTACTCAGACATCGTGCCTATGCAACTTATTTATAAAGCACCCTCTATCTGAGACACAATACAACCCCAGTATTCTCAAACTCAAACTTATTCAACACTAACTACTTCACCCTAAATAGAATTCTTAAAAAAAAAACAACAACACATCTATCACCTAAAAATGGCTTCCCACAACTCAACTGCAACAAATACCCTCCTCCTATGCTACATACTAATTACTATGTTAGTGACCATCCAAGGCCTAACCAACCCTCAAATCTACAATATACCAGTAATCTATAACTCAAACTGTTATATACATACACCACCATCCTACAGCACCACCCACAACTATAAAGCAAACTTTAACCAACTGACCAGCATAAAAACAAACAAAACCCATCATTTACCCCCAGAAATCAGCCTGTTTGAACCAAAACACCTCACATGCTACTATGCCAATGCTAGGTCCATAAGAAACAAATTACCGATCTTCCAGGATCTATTCACAGACCATACCCTTGACATTTTATGTATCACCGAGACATGGCTGAGTGAAACAGACTCAGTAATAATCAACCAATTAAAGAGGCCGGGATATCAATTATTTCATACCCATAGATCATCTAAAAAAGGAGGACGGTTCTTATTGTCAGAAAAGACTCCCTGAAAGCCTCCCTAACAACTTCCAAAAATATTGACAACATGGATATCCTAAACATCAACACAAAAAATTACCACATAAGATTAATCTATAGGCCACCCGACCCAAAACCCAACAATCTAGACACAATAATCGAACTCCTCGGTAATACAAATGAATCTAAACCTCTAATACTACTTGGTGACTTTAATTTACCCTCCCTTTCCCAGAACCACACAGAGACCTTCCTAAACACTACAATCCAAATGGACTACACCCAAATCATCAACAACAGTACTCACCGCAAAGGGAATTCTCTAGACCTAGTTTTCCTACCCAATCACCTTATTACTACACATGACATCCCCATGATCGAAATTCAACCTACTCCCTGGTCCAATCACCACCTAATAAAAATCCTACTCCCCTCCCCTCCAACGACACTACACTCTCTGGACCTCCACCCCTGAAACACTTTAACAGATTAAAAAATTTCAATAAAGACGAGTTCCTAAACCAAACAACTCAGAATCTAATACAAAACCCTTCAAACCTTGATGACGCAATTTTAAATTGAAATTCCACAATTTCAAATGCTGCTATATCAAATTACCACTACATAACACACTCTACAAGACAAACACGACAGAATGCACCATGGTTCCAACAAGATATTAAACAAATAAGAGCAGACCTGCATAAAGCCGAGCACAAATGGAGAAAATCAAAATACAAAGACCACCAATTAATCTACTTAAATAACCTCAAAAGATACAGAGAAAGTATTAACACAACAAAGAAAAGTTACTACTCCAACATTTGAAATAAATCACTAAACCGCCCAAGAAAACTTTTAGGAATTGTGCTGTCTTTAAAAAAAAATAGAAACAAAATAACAAATGACTTTAAAATAACTTCCCAGATTCTAGCTTACTATTATAGGGATAAGCTCAAGCAAAAGACACTCCGCGTTAGTGATAACACCCACCTCACACCCTGGTCCACCTTCTACCACCTAACCAAAGATGTACTCAAAAACATAATTTCCAAATTAAACACCACTACATCACATCAAGACCCATGCCCAGTAGGCTGGATAAAAACCTCCTTTGCCCAACTAGCCTCATTTGTCATCCCTATCATCAATCTCTCACTTACGAATGGACATATACAAAATACACTGAAACACGCCCAAATCCGACTGATTCTAAAAAACAAAGCCTCTGATATAAAAGCCCCTACTTCATACAGGCCTATCTCAAGCCTCCCTCTATTATCAAAATTATTGGAGAAAACTGTCCAAATACGATTGCAAGACACCTCCGCTCAATTGGATGAACAACAATATGGCTTCCGTCCATTCCACGGGGTGGAAACGCTCCTTACTGTCCTAATCGACACCCTTGCAAGAGGCATTGACAATACAAAACATGCATTTTTGCTCATATTTCTTGACATCACTGCAGCTTTCGATAGTGTTAACCACCATAGGATGCTAAACAGACTTAAGCAAATAGGGATCAAAGACAATGTGTTAAAATGGTTCACGTCATACTTAACTAATAGAACACAGACAGAATAGATCACCAATCATCAGACACTTATAAACAAGAACAAGGCCTTCCCCAAGGCTCTGTTCTTTCTGCCCTACTTTTTAACATTTATATCCAACCCATATGTTCAATCTTCAAAAGATTCTGCGTAAATTATCACATTTACACGGATGAAATAATGCTATATTTACCATGGGACAGCTTAAACCCACCAACCTAACTACTTGCTGACTGCCTCTCGGAAACAATAAAATGGCTAGAGAATCACAACCTTTACATCAATTTCTCAAAAACTGATGCCAAGTTTGTTACAAGAAACCATAACCTCTCCCTCCCTTCAACGGTTAAAATCAACGATTTTAACATTTCTGTTAAAAATGAAGTTAAATACTTAGGGGGTGATCATTGACTTCTTCCTTAACTTCACACCCCACATAAAACAAACCATCAAAAAGATATACCATAAACTCAAACTTCTAAAACAACTCCATCCCTTTCTTCACCCCCACGACCTCCGATCAGTAATACAAGCCATGATCACACCCACCTAGACTTTGCAAATTCTATCCTTCAAGGTATCACAAAACAGGATCTAAAACGCCTTCAACTAGCTCAAAACATTGCAGCTAGAATTGTCATGAACACTAACCAAACCGAACACATCACACCAACACTCCAGGCACTCCACAGGCTACCTATACAAAGTTGCATTATATACAAAATCCTTGTCACTATTTTCAAATTAATTAACCAGATTTCCCCATCTTACCTTTCAATACTCATCACCAAAAAAATAACCATCGCAACCAGTGCAAGGGAAACAAAAACAAACTTTTGATGCCAAGTGATTTCAGGAAAACTAGACAAATAACTAGCAACAAGGCCTTTTCTCATATGGCCCCACACCTTTGGAACACCCTCCCTGACTACCTCAGAGAAAAAACTGACTTAATAACTTTCAGAACAAACCTCAAAACACACCTATTTACCCTACACTTTGACAATCATGACCAACACAATACACCAGCAACATCCCCCTCCAACCCCCACCCCCGCTCCCACTCCTAATCTAACAATCCACTCTACAAATAAACTGTAAATAGTTATCTTGAAATTGTTTTATGTTCATGTTGCTGTCACTGTTAAGCACGCAACACATTTAAGTTTATTTATTTATTTGGTTTCATTTGTATACCGCTACTTCCAGCGATCAGAAGCGGTTTACTCTACACATCAAACATTGGTTACATATGGTAAGAATCAACAATTTACATTTTCATTGAGATGTACTTGACTATACATTTATACATATTTACATTTTATATTGTTTTGCTTGCTTTTTTACAGATTTGAATATTGAAATTTTGTTTTAATTTATACAGTGTAAGGGCATCTATATAGTATTTAAACAGTATGGGCCATGTACAGTTTTGTTTCAGTGGTTGCAATATATACATTTTGGTTACAACAAATCGGTTCTTAATACTTTTGTTTGTTTGGGTTGCGAGGTTATGTTCATTCTGGATTGTTTATGTTAAGTTGTAATGATCCTGGAAGAGGTGGGTCTTTAGTTTTCTCCTAAAGTCCTGTAGGTCGCTGTTCGATCTTAGTTCGTTTGGTACCTGATTCCATAATGTGGGTGCTGAGTAGGTAAATGCTCTGTTGCTTGTGCAAACTTTTACAGTTTGGATGTTAGTTGAGACGTGAAGGGTGTTTAAGTTGTGAGTTAATGTACAAAGTTTAAGTTAATGTACAAAGTTCTCCTCTGTTCCATGTACTTGAAGATTGCAACTGTTCATGCACTCTTCAAAAATGTTGTTTATTGTAAACCGCATTTGATCTTCGGGAATTGCGGTACAGAAATTGTTTCAAAATAAATAAATAAATAGAAGATGTCCGACCCCTCACACGCTATTCCGAGTCCAGCCCTCCTCACATGTACAGAGGGATAGTGCGGGGATGGGGACGGGAGGGAGGGGTGGAGGCAGATAGTGGGCGGAGCAAGGGTGAGCCAAAGCACCCAGACGTAGGCCACAGGAGCAAGATGCTCCCACGGGTGCAGGACCAGACGCTTGGAGACGGCCCGGCAGGCCCAACATCACCGCGGGGACATCCTCCCCACAGCATCGCATGTCCTGCACCCCTGGGACCACAAATCCTCTCTGCCCAAACCCAACGGGGGCTGCCAGTGCCCAAATCAGGCAGTGGGGACCCAGCCGCTGCTCTTCCGCTGGCCCCAGTGTCCTGGCCTGCTGATCCAGAGGATCGGCCACCACTTATTCCACGTCTGAGGTGGAATAAACAGGCCATCCCCCTGGTGACCCCAGACATACAGGGCCGTGAGCCATGTATGTCTGCGGGTTGGTCCCACCCATGCCCCTCCCACTCTCCACCCCATCATGCCTCCATCTCCTACAGCATGAACAGCGGCTCTGTGTATGCAGAGGGGATGCGAGGCGGCATTTGGCAGGGGAGGATAGCAGGGCTGCACGTCCCGCTGGCACGTACAGCCCTGCTATCTTCCTCTTTGGCTTGGTTTGGGGCCTTAGGGGGCTAGTTACTAAGGTGTGCTAACATTAATACTGTTAATTCACTGTTAACATGCATTATTAGTAACTACATACTATTGAATAACATAGGAACTGAGCTAAAATAACTCGTATTACAGTGAATTAACATGTGTTATCATTAGCGCACCTTAGTAACCGGCACCCTTAAATTCTCAAAATTCTTGGAGTTCTTTGGCCCTCAGCATTCTTTCTCATTCTCCAATAAAAGATATTCAGTCCAGTTTGGGTGATGATGAGCTCTTTTCCACAGATGTCTACTCCTCTGAATGCCACAACAGCCAGGAGATTGACTGGAGTCAGATGGTGAGAGAGTGCTGACTGCTTTTGATGCAGTTGCCGTAGTTTCCTATCAGAGAGTGGTGTTGCTTTAAATTGCTGGTGGTGATATTCAAAATTTTATAGAATCAAAAAACTGAATATATGAAGGATTGTTTATAGTTTTATATCCTGCAGTCCTCCTAGAGAAAGTTGTTAGTGGTTCCTAGTGCAAATGTCATCTGGAAAACAGTATGGTGGGCATGGGCTTTTCGAGTAGCTGCACCTGAGGGGATGGAATAAATTCCCAGTTGGTTTACAAAAGATATCTAACTTGTCAGACTTTTGGAAACACCTGAAAGCATATCTGTTTTCCCAATGTAATTTTCTGACTGCAATGGAGAGTGGGAGGAACTGGAATATTAGAAGATTATTATTCCTAATGCATTGCTTTTTATTTTTTAATGTTTTTCAGTTTTGTATAGATTGATCTGTTTATGCTTTTATTATATTGCTTTATGACATGTAAATCATCTTGAATGCAGGGCCAGTCCAACCATTAAGCAAACCAGGTAGTCACCTAGGGTATCAGATTCTGGGGGCAGCAAAGAGCAGGGCATTCAAAGCTATAGAATTGATTCTGATAGCCAGGGATTGCGTAAGACTTAAGGTTTGTCCATACCTTGAATCAACTCAGGCGGGCCCTGCTCGAATGAGTTTTTCAAGATGGATAAACTTTTTATAAATAAATAACATTTATTGTGTGCTTCTAAATTTCTCAGAATGCAGATCAGTGTGAATGGTCAGAAAAATATTCAGGGAAAAAAGCTTTAGATAGCAAAAAATTACTGTAATTGTCTAGCACAATGTAATTTTAAAACAATTCTGGATGTAGTGTTGTGCTTAGTAAAATGACGTAAAGCCTGATGTTGGAAAGGTTGATGAGATAGGAAAAGGAATGTCCAAGTCTTGACTTTCAAAATGCGCACGATATTTAAAAAACAAGTTCACTGAATGCAGAATATTTTATAAAGCAACTATAAAAATGTAATGTGTGTCTTCATGTCATTGCTGACTACTGCAGCTGCTGGATTTTCTTGGCAAGGTGTGACAGGAAGCAGTTTGTGAGGCAATGGAGGGTAACAAGGCATGTCACAGGGAATCAAACGCTGGTTTCATGATTAGTAGGCCACTGCTCTATCCACTAGGCTATTCTTCCACTTATGAAAGATATGGGAAGAGGCATGTATTGCGGGGCTAGCCGTTTTACAAAGAAACATGAAAAAAAAAAAAGAATGACATTACTCAAGGCTCAGAATGTGTAAAAACTGGCACTTACTCTGGGCACTGCAAGAAAGCCAGTTAAGGAGTCAGGCTCCAAAATTCAGATTTTTGAATTTTTGAGGTGGTTTTACATGCAAAAGAGGGGGGCCACAATTACCCTCACAGTCACTCCTCTAAAGCCTAGATCCAAACAAGCAGTTAGCTAATACCTTGGGGTATGTTTACTAAAGGGTGTTAAGGTAGCAGTCATTATCGAGTGTTAACAGCAGCAACAAGGGGTTTTTCATGTGAAAAAGGCTCTGGGTGAGTAGAAGGTGTTCTGGCGGTAAGGGCACAATGAGCCGCTTAACATGTGTTAACAGGACACCAGGTGTTAAAGTGGCAAGCGTACACCATAACACCCTAAAATGGCTGTATATTGCAGCGCTGGGTAACAGAGCCCCAGCAAAAGGCAATGTAATGGTGATAGATGGAAGGACATGTGGTAGCTGATGGATCTGACAGATCTGTGGGCACCCAACATGGCAGTCAGTAAGTGGGGTGAGCATGTGGGAGGCAGCTGTACTGATGCACTGGGATGTGCCCACATAGAATGCTATAATGTCATGAGTGGCATAGAATGGGGAAGACATGTCCCCCAGCGGAGCCAGAAGTGCCAAGAAGTGTGCATCAAAAGAATGATGGAGCAGGAGCGGTGACGTGCAGTTCAGGCACAGGAGAGGCATGCGTGAGAAATTGAAATGCAGTAAAGAGTACTTGCATTTCAATTTCTCACTATGTGTGGGACATAGTGTAGCAGCTTGCAGGAGAATACATGACTGCAAATAACCGGCAGAGGCTGATGGATGGGCTGAAGAAAGGATGGCGGTAAATGAGAGAGTGGTATATGTGTGCAACACTGATGTACCTGAGAAGCCATCCCCTATGCAATTGTACTGTGTGGGAAAAATGTGTGCCAGGGCCACACGGAAGGCCTGTCCCAGCCATCAACCACCATACAACTCATCACTGAACAGGAGTCTCTCAAATTGGCCAAATGGGGCACATAAGGACATGAGGTGATCCTTGCAGGTGGCCATCCAACGGATAGAATGTGTCCGCATATAATGCAGAGAAGTCCAGATGGAGCAAAAGCAGTACAGTCACAGTCATGATGTGATACCTGAATCATGCTTCACAAGTGGGTTATATCTAAATGTATTTAACTGCCGTTTATTACACCGCTATATCAGTGCAGTCAAAGTGTTGTACATTGTACCAAAAACCTAGTAATGTATGATTAAAAACAGAGACTGTGAGAACCTGCGGTCTGCTGAGGCAATGGAGTGTTAAGTGACCTGGCTAAGGTCACAAGGAGTTGTGGTCATCCTACGAAGGCTGTGCCATACAGAAAAAGCCTCACTAAAGCATTCCAACCAGTCACACAAGGAGTGCTAGTGGGCACTGAACCCTAGTACCTTGGTTCCCAAGCCACTGCCCTGGCCATTAGGCTATGCCTCTAGCAGATGGCAGGTATCTACAGGGTCTCTTAACGTTAAGGGAAAGGGAGGTGGAGAGTGGTCATTAACAGGGTGGAGTGTGGGTGTTGACAGTGGGCACTTCCTTATCGCTGGTTGTGCAGTCGCGCATTAGAGCCCTCATCGCAGAGAACCCTAACACAAAGTAAAACCTTGTGGAAAGGGTCTATTTTGCGGGGAGAGAGCCTATCCCAATGTCTGCAAGGTGATCCACACCCAGGGGAAACCAAGATAGTGATAGCAGTACTCTATTAGCAGCAACAGCATAGTGGCCAAGTATGAAAGGACACTATGATGATGGTACAAATGGGGCAAAGGAGGTGGTACCTGGGTCATGCAGTGGGGGTTTCTGGTGCACAAGGCTGACCAGGCAGCTACTCAGGTGGCACATCTGTGATGTCTGTCATGCCCCACAGTGACAGTAGCGGCACACACACATGCCGCTGCTGTGGAACAGGCAATGCAAAACCATGGGTGGGCCAAGGGACCTTGGTGACCTAAGCAGAGACCCTGGCTGGCTCTCCCCCCCCCCCCCACTGCTGCCACCCAAGCCAACTTTGGAGTAAGAGGTCAGCAGCGACTGTAGCTCTAAAGGGGGCTACAAAAAACAGCCGCCCATGAAAATACCACAACCGCGGCTGCCTGCCCCCCCCCTGAATCGACGACAGCTGGGAATGGGGTGCCAGCAGCAACAATTGTGTGGGGGGCAGCATGGCTGAACATGTGTGCCACTGTGACCCCTATATGACCTGCCACCTCAGGCGCTCGCCTAACCCACATAGTTGACGGGCCAGCACAGTACCCCACCCACACTGCCACCATGCTGGCATGTCAGCATGGTGTGGGGTGGTGGCAGCGGGAACAGCGGCCATCACCTGCAGCAGCTAAAAGATCTGTCCTGGCCCTATGTGTTCTGCGCAATGCCAAATTTGGCAAAGTCTGTCTGATTGCAAACATTTCAGCAAAAGGGACAGCGGAGCACATGCTGATCCCTTCTCACCGAGGTCATAAATAACAGGATTTGTGCCCACATCCCATAGTGGAGGGGGACTGGAGTGGCTAGGTGTGCACAGTTGCTTGGGTGCAACATCAGTGAGGCCGTCTGCAGCACTGAACTGGTAGGTGTGCCACGATGGCAGGGAGGGATGGAGTAGCCGGCAAGCTCAAGGCCAGTGTATAAATGAGCAGAAAGTCAAAGGCCAACTAGACCATAGGCCCATTGCACTGGACTAGTTGACCATGTAGATCACTTGGCCCTTGGATCAGGATACCCCCCCCCCTCCGCCCCACCCGTACATAGTGAATGGATATGTGCATGTTTGGAGGAAAAATGACACTGTGGAAGGAATACTATGCCATAGGAGAACAGGGCATGTCAGAGGCAAGATGCCCACCCAGCACCATCACCTGCAAGATGTTAACACTACTACTACTGATATACATCATTAACAAAGCACTACTAGGTATACGCCGTGCTGTATGAACACAGAGGGAGACAGTCCCTGTAATGGGCTGCAGTAGAGCCAATAAAGCCATGCACTCAGAAGGGCATGATGGCAAATTGCATGTGCTTAGCAGGCCCACTGCATTAATGTTTAGCACAGTGGTTTTTCTGATGATTTTCCCATGCTAGCTTGCTTTCTGCATCAGAAAATCACGAGAAAAATGCTGCACTAGAGCAAGTATACTGTTTCTGAATCTGCTCATTAGATTTTAAGCCCCTTAAGAACAGGACATATTTACTATAGCTCAATGTAACTCACCTTAAGCTACTACTGAAAAAGGCATGAGATAAATCCAAAATCCCTTCCATTTCTTCCATGGAAAATTATGGGAGTCATGCCACACTGTCTTCTCTTTTTTTAATCGTTACTATTCCACTCACAATGAATATAAAAAATGTGTCAGGAAAAGATCTAAGAATGTGCACACTCTTCAAAGCTACTCATGAAGTTGGCAGCAGGTCTTAATGCATAAATAGTTTTCTATAGAATTAGCAGGCAGCCATACATTAACGTGGGATGAATAAATATATGGCCAAAATTAATTTGGACAAAATGGTCCTGGAGTTGGGGCTGGCCTTAAAGTTATCTGGAAAGCAACAGTATTCAGCAACATATTGGAAACCGTAGCTATCCATTCTGAACACAGAAATAGCAGGGATAAGATTAAATGGATAATTGATTTGTTTAACTGTACACACAAAGATGGTAATTGACTCGCACAAGAACAAGAAGTCTAAAAAACCCACTCAAATTCTCAACAGAGGTCAATAAAAGATTCCTTAATGAAATAAATCACACAAGAGGTATAAAAGACCCAATACGGCCATGTTTCAGTGAATGCCTGCATCAGGGGTAACAATAATAGCTTCTTGATGTATACCATCTTTTAAAGTAAACAGATATATGTGAACCAATTACATCCATTTAAAGAAAGGGAAAGCCTAAAAGAGTAGTAAAATAATTGTTAAAATGTTTACCTTGTAATAAAGAACCAAAATCATACGATAATGCTCCAAATGAGTCTTATGCACAATAAATCTGTATAAATGAATGCCATATATAATACATGTTTAATTTCAACTCATAATAAAATAATGCAAAAAATATAATCTTACTTAAACATGTGCAATAATTCAATATATCAAAAATTGACAGTTAATTACAAAAAAAATGAATAAATAAATAAGAAGCACCAGGTTATATAGAAAAATAATCCAAAAAGAAATCTCATACTTGCATTATGAGTGGAGCCATAATAGAAAAAATGTCAGTTTAAATATACTAAAAAAATAATAATCTCCAGGAACAAACAGGAATGCAGTCTTTACATATGGGTGACAGTACCGATGGAGCCCATGTGGGAACACTCTCCAGCGTCCAATAGGAAAGCCACAGAGTAGCTTCAAAGAAGGAACCGTAAGGGTCCTCAGCCTCTCCACATAGCAGGCAGACTCTGTTCCTATGCCCACAGGTGGCACCTCATAACTTCAGAGCAGTGGATTCTCAACATTGTCCAAAGGGGGTATTTGCTTCATTCAAAACTTTACCCCCCACCAGCATCACAATGGATTGTCCCATCCATCCCCTTTAAAACACTTTCTTAAGAGAAGAGGTGTCCACCCTGTTGTCCCAGGGCACCATAGAAAGAGTTCCTCCTTCTCAAACAAGGATGGGCTTCTACTCTCCATTATTTCTCATCCCAAAGAAACAGGAGGATTCAGACCCATCTTGGATCACAAAGACCTAAACAAGTACAAAATGATTTCCCTGGGAACTCTTCTTCTATACCTCCAGAGGCATAATTGGTTATATTCTCTAGAACTAAAGGAGGCATACATGCATTTACTGATCCATCCCCTGCACAGACAATATCTGCATTTCATGTTTCAAGGAAACCATTACCAATACCAGGTGCTATCCTTTGGCTTAGCCTCTGCACCGTGTGTATTCACAAAATGAATGGCAGTAGTCGCTGCCTATCACTGCACTTTGGGGGTCTTAGTCTTCCCTTAATTAGATGACTGGCTAATCAGGGGAGAATCAACTCAGGAAATAAAACTCTCCCTTCATTGTACCATCATGGTGCTCCAACATCTGGAATTTGTCTTAAACTTCCCAAAGTCTCATCTCGCTCCAACCCAATGTCTGGAGTTCAACGGAGCATTCTTAGACGCCCAACAGGTCCGAGCTTTTCTTCCGCAAGATTGCTGTGCCTGCCTCATCGAGTTGGCAAAAGGAATACAACAACAAAGCTGCATAACAGCTCAAGAGGCCTGTTGGGACACATGGCCTCCACGGTCCATGTCGTCCCCTATGCTCACTTACACATGTGACAACCCCAATGGACTCGTCTTCTCAATGGATGCAAGCAAAGACAAGATCCACATCACCCCTCAACTGATCAAGTCTCTTCAGTGGTGGTGTTCTCCACAGAACCTACTCACGGGTCAGATGCCTCCACCTCAATGCACCCTGAGAATGGATGTCTCCAAGCTAGGTTGGAAAGCACATCTGAATGACCTAACCACACAGGAGCTGTGGACACAACAGGAATCTGTTCTGCAGATCAACTTCCTTGAACTATGGGCACTGACAAATGTCCTTCAGCTTTTTAAACCCAAATTTCAGGGTAACATGTCTTAATCAGGATGGACAACCAGGTTGCCATGTTCTACGTGAACAAACAGGGGGTCATCACAGTAGCCTTGGAGAAGGAACCGAGGGGAAAGGAATTGGAAATACTCCAATACCTTCCACCCAAAGAAATGGCTACTTTACCGGTGCATTCTTTGCCATTGCACACCTCATTCACTTCAGATTGGTGTACCTGCCAGGCGAACTCAATGTCCTTGTAGACAGACAAAGCCATATCCTTCTTCCACATGAGTAGACCTCACATCGGGAGATAGCTGCTTAGATCTTCCAAATACAGGGAACCCCATTCATAGATCTCTTCACCACTCCTCAGTACACACAGCTTCTACTCTTCTGCTCCAGGCTTCCCTCACTGCACCAATAGGCTCCCGGTTGCCTTCCTTCTCCAGTGGGGACAAGGTCTGCTCTAAGCATTCCCTCCCATCCCCTTGATAACCAAAACACTGTTCAAGCTACAAGCTGACAAGGGCTCCATGATCCTCATAGCTCCCTTTTGGCCCTGTTAACCGTGATTTCCTCTGCTTCTTTGCCTTGGGCAGACTCAACATCTCAGCCTCAGATCTGCACCCAAACTCCTCTCTCAAGACCAAGGGACACTCTTCCATCTTAATCTTTACTCCCTATGCCTCATAGCATGGCTGCTGAAGGGCTAGTGCTCGCTGACCTCAACCTGCATCATACAAGGATTCCACCAGGTGATCTTATGCCTTCAAGTGGTGTAGGTTTGCCCTCTGGTGCTCTCTAAAAAGCACTGACCCCTTTGCTTCCCATGTGGAGTCCCTTCTACAATATCTCCTCCACTTATTTATTTATTTAATGTTTCTTCTATACCTAGCTATTTATCATCAGTGCAGTTTACAGGCAAAACATTTGTGCAGTGTGGGAAGGTCCACACTGGACTTACAAACAATGGGGTATTTTATACAGGGCTAACAGGTAAACTATGTACAAATTGGTGGCCACAGGTTATACGTGCAGCTCTGCATTATTTACAGGTTAAACCACGTAACTATGTACATTCTAGCTGTATGTCGCAGGGTAGTGTACAGTTCATCATTATCTGCAATTAGGGTCAGATGTACACAGGGAGGAGGTTTCAAAGGGGTGGGGCTCATTATCTGCAATTAAGGTCAGATATACACAGGGAGGAGGTTTCAAAGGGGTGCAGCTCACTTAGGCAATCTGAAGGTGTGTGAGGTGGGTACTCTGGAGTGCATGCTTGGACTCGGGGTGTGGGTGGCTGTGAGATGTCATCTGGGTCAGAAAAGTACTGGAGGAATAAATGGTGTTTCAGTGCCTTTCTAAATTGGGAGAGGTTGTTGATGGCCCGGATGTCCGGTGAAAGGATGTTCCAACAGGAAGGAGTATATAGTGCGAAGGCTCGGTTTCTCGTGGCCTGAGAGCATTTGGTGATAGCTCTCGGGAGTAGCAGAGAGTTGGTGGCGGCTGATCTCCTCAACCGGTTGAGGGGGTGGTCTGGATGAGTTCTGTGAGGGTGGTGGACATGCACTTGTTGATGGCTTTGTATGTCATTGTTAAGATCTTGAAGGAGATCCTGTAGTGTGCCGGGAGCCAGTGCAGATGTTTCAGAACTGGGGTGATATGGTCTTTCCTGGAAGCTCCCTGAAGGATTCTGGCTGCTGCATTCATTGCGAGCTGCAGAGGGTTCAACGAGCTCTTCAGAAGGCCGTGAAGGATTGCGTTAGCATAGTCAAAGTGCGGCATTACTAGTGCTTGATAGACCATTCGGAAGTCTTTAGGCTCTAGCAGCTGCCTCATGTGGCACAGAATCCGAATTTTGTGGTGGAGTGGAGGAGTAGCCTAGTGGTTGGGGCAAGGTACTTGAGGCCGGAAGGTCAGGGGTTCAAATCCCACTAGAGGACAGAAATCTTGGGCTGGAAGGACTGGGGTTTCTAGTCCCACAGGTGCTCCTTGTGGTCTTGGGCAAGCCACTTAACCCTCCATAGCCCATGTTCCCTGTAAAATAGTTATCTCCAAGTTATAATGCCCTGTTCAATGTAATTTCAGTTTGTTCAATGTAAACCGCACTGATGCAGAATAGCGTGGTATATAAGAGAATATAAATATCGCCTTTACAATGTTGCTTATATGGGCATTCATGTTAAGATGTTGGTCCAGCGTGACACCAAGGTATTATTTTGAGTTTCTGCGTGTGTAGCCAATCTGTGACCACATCAAAGCAGGTAGGCAGCAGAGAGAGGTCTGGATGCTCCATAGAGATTGGCGTGTACATCAAAACATCATCAGCGTATGTTAGGCAATTGATGTTGAAGGATCGGATAAGGGCACAGATGGGTTGCATGTAAACGTTGAACAATAGGGTTGAGAGTGATGATCCTTGTGGCACGCCCTTTACTTGCGGGAAGGGTAAGGAGGTGGAGGAGCCAGAACGGACATGCTGCCATCTGTCGGTCAGGTATGCTGCCATCTGTCGGTCAGGTATGACTTATCCTTGGCAGGTCTTAAAACTAACTTAGTACAAGTTCACCTTTAGTGCCATTGTGGCCTCTCACATACCACTGGATGGACAGCATATCTCCTCACACCCCTTAGTAAAATGCTTCATGCTGGGTCTCCTATTGTCCAAGCCACCCATTAAGCCCCCGGAGGCGGCCTGTGACCTCAATGTGGTTCTCGCTCAACTTTTAAAGCCTCTTTTCAAACCTTTAGTCACCACTTCACTGAAGTTTCTATCTTGGAAGGTAATCTTCCTCATTGCCATCACATCAGCCCACCGCATCAGTGAACTGCAGACTCTGGTGGTGGATCTGCCCTATACCCAGTTCCAGCATGACATCGTGGTTCTCCGTACCCATCCACATTTTCTTCCAAAGGTAGTCTCCTCCTTCCATCTAAACTAGTCAGTAATCCTACTGATTTTCTTTCCAAGATCACATGCGTCTCAGGCTGAAGCAGCACTATACACCTTAGACTGCAAATGAGCACTGACCTACTACTTAGATAGAATTAAGGATCACAAAAAATCATCTCAATTATTCATTTCCTTTGATCCCAGTCACCTTGGACAACCTGTGACAAAAAAAACTCTATCCAGATGGATAGCAGATTGCATTTCATTTGCTTATGCACAAGCAAGACTCTCTCTGGAGGGCTACTTTACTGCTCCTAATGTGCGGTCTATGGCATCTTCCATAGTCAATCTCCATTCAGTACCCATTGACGAGATTTGTCAGGCAGCTACCTGGTCCTCCATTCATACTTTTGCTGCATACTATTGTCTGGACAGAGACTCCTGTTGGGACACTGTCTTTGGCCAAGCTGTACTCCAGCACCTTTGTGGGACTTAGACTCAACTCCTACTCCTCCATCTTGGACTTTAAAAGTGACCAGACTATCATTAGGGATGGTATAGCCTCCTCGAATTGAGTTCAATGGGTCACATCATCTCCACACTCTTCAGCTCTAAGCTTTAGCCTCAGGGATCACACTCCTCCCCCCCCCCCCATGCCAGTCTGGTACATGGGAGCTAGTGAGTCCCATATGTGAAGACTGCATTCCTGCTTGTTCCTGGAGATAGCGTAGTTACTCACCTGTTACAGATGATCTCCTGGAACAGCAGGAATCAGTTTCCACAACCCGCCCTCCTCTCCTAGGAGTTGTAGAGTTGGTTTATTTTTTCTCTTCCTCTCAGCTACAAACTCAACTGAGGAGAGGAGTTAGGAAGGCAGGCATGCAGGTGCAGGGGAGTGCTCCCAAAGGCTTTCCTATTAGATGCTGGGGAGCGTTCCCACACAGGCTCCTTCGGTACCGACGTCACCCATATGTGAAAAACTGATTCCTGCTGTTCCCGAAGATCACCTGTTATAGGTGAGTAAGATCTGAAACATTTGCTTCTCATGATCAAGGAGCATGGTCTTAAAATGGGCCTGCACCTTAATGTAAAGAAGACAAAGATCCTGAGAACTGGCAAAATCAATAAGTTCATCGTTGAAGGAGAAGAAATTGAAATTGTGGATAACTTTAAACTACTTGAATCAACTAGCAATAAAGAAGCAACAATGGCTATGAAAGACCTAGACAAGATTCTCAAGAGCAGAGATGTCTCTCTCCATACAGAGATTTGACTTGTTCAAGCCATGGTATTTTCATATGGATGTGAAAGCTGGACAGTGAAAAAGATAGGAAGAAAATTGATGCCTTTGAATTATGGTGCTGGCGGGGAGTTCTAGAGGAGATCAAACCTAAGCTTTCTTTAGAAGCTCAGATGACAAGACTTCGACTTTCATACTTTGGACACATCATGCTAAGAGAGATCATTAGAGAAAGACATCATGCTTGGCAAGATAGAAGGTCAATGCAAAAGAGGAAGTCC
Source organism: Ichthyophis bannanicus (assembly GCA_033557465.1). NCBI lineage: Eukaryota > Metazoa > Chordata > Amphibia > Gymnophiona > Ichthyophiidae > Ichthyophis > Ichthyophis bannanicus. Next base: position 419,623,022 of record CM066031.1, on the reverse strand, counting down.
AGCAATGAGATGGATCAATACAATCTATTTATTTATTTAAAATCTTTTCTATACCGCGCTCTTTATTATCAGTGCGGTTTACAGTTAACAATTCTCGAACAGTCAAGGAAGAACTACCCTGTGCTTACATTGAACAGAAGCGGTAACTTGGAGTTGTAACTGGGTGAACTATTTGCAATTTACTGGGTGAACTATTTACATTAGAACATCAAAAGATGTGGCGAGGTGACTATTTACAAGCTAGATGTTAGACCCAATCCTCATGGTAAGGACTGGGTCTTATCGGTTGTATATAGTAAGTGTTATAGCATATATATCAACACATATTCATTGTTGATACATATATTCATATATATCAACACAATAACAGCAGCTGTCAATAATGTACCAGTCTGTCAATAATGAACCGCCTGACTGAAGACCGAACACAATTTAGGACAACTATCCAGAGGGTCGCCATGATTTGACACCGACTCGACAGCACTTAACAACAACAACACGCATATATATATAAATATATATATATATATATTGTCGCCACCTCCTGGCCGGGCGTATAGCCGGGCAGCAGGAGAGTGTCGCCTTGTTGCCCTTTGAATAAGGTTCACTAATATGGCCGCCAGCTAGGACTGCTGGGTACTGTAGTTTACTTATTCTATCAGGCAAAGTAGTGTGACCACAAGTGGTTAGGCGAAAACAGAGAATATTTTATTTTCTTGGGATTTTTCCCCTCGCATCAAATTTAACAGTGCTGAACTCAAAAATGGATTCTTCTCCAAAAACAAAGAATAAAGCTCACAAGTTGTATTCACAGGTAGGTCAGTTTAAGCAGTTAACTTTGACACCGGAATTAGCTTCCAAAGCTCAGGCTGTAAACTTTCTTTAAAGCAAGTTACTTTCACAGGAAGACTGTTTTACTCACAGCTTCCTCACATACAGACAGCTTCAAAATGTCCATTAAGTTTCATTTTCACTTCCAGGCATATAGGAGAAACAGCTTGGCTTAAAACCTCCAGTTATTTTCCTTTGCTGTATCTCTCATTCAAACAAGCTTCACTACTTTAAACATTCATTCATTCACATGTGCTTTAGGCTTCAGCACACCTCCGGCTTGTTTGCCCTACAAAATGAGCATTGTATTTCCTCAGGCTCATTACCATAAGATTCTACTTCCATCTCCTCTACAGATTCATTGCAGCAGTACTCAGAGGGTACCTGGTCGTAGAGCTTACTACTCTGCTTCTGCAACAGTTCATTTAATTTTTCTAGCAATAGTTTCTTCTGCTCTATTTCTTCAGAGAGACTTAGATTAGGGAATGCAGACAAGCTATTCTCTCTACTTTTACAGCTTAGCTGGCTAGCTGAGTTACTTCCTCCAGTAGGAACTAACTCCTTCAAATTTCTCTTATGCAGGGACTCTGGAACATACACTTGCCTGAACTCTGGGCCTCTTAGTTGTTCCACTCCTTCCTGCTCCAAGCCATGCTGCCTTCTCTCTTCAGACGCTTGTCTCCCTCGTGGCAATTTTCCTGTTATCTGTGTCTGCCTTGAACCTGTTGCTCCTAGATCCCACAGCTCGTCTCTGCTCTTAGTTCCAGCTCTGCTCGAGCCTCCCAAGGCTCTTCTGCTGCTTTCTGGAGCTCCTCTCGAGACTCCTTTCCTTGCACTCGTGCCTGTTCCCTTTCCTCTTCCTCTAACTGACTGCTCAAACTCAGCAGTTTTAAACTGATCTTTCTTAGGGACCACACCCTTCTCCCAGCACACGTGGGAGCTGCTAGGATTCCACCTAGCTCTGACGTGCTGACATGGGCGGGGCTTGATGCTGGCTGTACTCTGACTCAGAGTTTCTTGGTTACTAGGGAAACCCTGAATGCTAGCATTTTTAAAGGAACAGGGTTCACTTTTCTGCCATTCCATTTCCTCTGAACTGCCTTCGTCATCACAATATATCAATATATATATATATATATACACACACATAAGAACATAATAGAGCATAAGATGGATAAGATGGAGTCTATAAAATTAGTCATACTGATGGCGATAAACAGAGATGCCTTATTTCAACTCAGACATACTGCTAATTCCATTTATAATTATCTAAGGTCAATGGGCCGGAGTCCCAGTGGCCATAAGTACAGGGTGCACAGTTGAGGGACTATATGGCCTGAGGTAGTAGAACTAGGCAGGATGAGGATGAACATTAGCCCTATGGGCTTTTCTAGTCAAGGTGTGGAAGTAAGGTGGCATTTGCCCATGGGGAGGGCGGGAGAGTTTGGATTTGAATTAGCTAGGTGGGCTAATGGGAAGAAGCCTAATTGGCTGGATGCACTAGTAATATGGGCTTAGGAAGGTGCAGCTTGCAGGCAATGGGCCTTTTGTCCTGTTGGTGTAATGTGTTGAGTCCATTCTTGTAGTTCACCTGCTGGGAGAATTTTGCCTTGCCTGCCCTGTGTTACTCCTGTCTCCCAGGTTGCCGCCCCATCATGATTTTGTGCTGCCCTGATGACAGCTGCTTGCACAATCAATGAAGTTCAGTTAATTTCCAAATTCATGCCCCTCAGGCTCATTATTTTTAAACAATAAATCCAACATTGCCCTCAATAGTTTAAATTCCACTGGCAATTACCATCCCTCCACCTCATTGAGATATGGTCGATAATTCGCCAGGGTAGCGATTGAAAAGTATGGCCTACTTATTCACAATGGGATACAATTGGTGCAAATGCTGAGATGCCACTGAGCTGGATGAAAAAGATGCTGAAGGAGCGGTGGGGCATTGATTTGAAAGATGAATGTGGACAATATTTTAGACAGATAACTGCTATTTTTAGTTCCATGATGCAGGACTATTGAGTGTATCTGATATCATCTGAAACCATGCTGTGGAGGACACTGAGGGACACAGTAGTATTCAATAGCAGATTAAGGATATTGAATAGTTTTTTTTTAAATTATACAATAAAAGGGATTCTAGCAGACAAATAAGCAGAATTAGTGTGTTGTTGGTGCCTTTGAACAGTGTCCAACAAAAATTTTATTTTGCTATCAAAATTTATTTATTTAGGCTTATATACTGCTTTTCTACAAGTCAAAGTGGTATACATTCAGGTACTGTATATATATTTCCCTTTTCCCCAAAATCTATGTTTTTGTACCTGAAGGTTAAGTGATTTGCCCAAGGGCACAAGGAGCACCTGTAGGACTAGAAACCACAGTGCTTCAGGCCCAAGGTTGCTGTTCTCTAGCAAGTTTTGAACTCCTGGTCCTCTGGCCTGAGGTACCTTGCCCCAACTATTAGGCTACTCCTCCCTTGGAGTTCATTTTTGATATTGATAAAGTGTATGCTCCAATAGGACTCAGTATTTATTATCCATTTATACAGACAGATGAGATGAGATCAACTTGGCCAATTTCTTGGGTATTTTTTTTCTAACTTTTGAAAACTGAGCCCTATATTAAGAGGTTTCTGTTCCATTAAAAAAAGGATATATAATGCCTCTGTATCATTGCATGATGTGATAGCACCTTGAATATTGTGTGCAATTTTGATCGCCGTATCTTAAAAAGAATATAGCAGAATTAGAAAGGATACAGAGAAGAGCCACCAAAATGGTAAAGGGGATGGAAGGATAACCCTTTGAGGAGAGGCTTAAAATGTTAGGCTCTTCAACCTGGAAAAGAGACGGCTGAGCGAAGATATGATAGAGGTCTATAAATGAATGAATGGAGTGGAATGGGTAAATGTAGATCAATTGTTTACGCCATCAAAAAGTAGAAAAACTAGGAGACATCCAATGAAGCTATGGTGTAACCCATTTAAGACTAATAAGAAAAAATATTTTTTCACTCAACATGTAATAAAACTCTGGAATTCCTTGTCGGAGGATGTAGTTAAGGCTGTTGGTGTGGCTGGATTTAAAAGGGGTTTGGACAAGTTCCTGCAGGAAAGGTTCATAAACTAGTATTAAAGAGACCCGGGAAATCTACTGCTTGCCCCATTACAAGCATTGTGGAACCTGTGTGTCTTTTTGGGAAACTGCCAGGTACTTGTGACCTGGATTGGCCACTGTTGGAAACAGGATACTGGGCTTGATTGACCTTGGTCTGACCCAGTATGGCATTTCTTATGTTCTCATGTTATGTTCTTATGGGCAATATGACAGGTTTAGAGAATTATTTTAGAAGCCTTATTTGTGATTTACATGTGTACAATCAGGCATATGCAATGCAATGTGTGCCTTCGAGTCAATCAGGCATATACAAATGGCTATTTTAGAAAGGGTCCAATTTATACATGGATGTCTTTAGTATGTGGGGCAGTTTGAGGGGGCATCAGGAATATGGTCTGAGCGTGGCTGGATGGAATAAAAACTACACATGTTCTCCATGTCATATAGGGAATACACATTTAAGCCCAAAAATCTGCATGTTAGGATTTGCACCTATTCCTCAGCATTGGTAGGTTTTTAAAAGTGTGTGTTTCAGCCAGCCTTTTACAGGAGAGATTAAAGAGGTTATACTTCTGAATCCACCCTAGTTAATTTTATCTCTATATTGAAATGTGTTAAAAATAGAGCCCTCTGTAGTAAACTAGCAGCATCTATTTCTCTAAGTTTGTAGAATGGCTCATATGCACATGTAAGAGCTGACATTTACATCTGCAAGTTATAAAATGCTGTAGTTGATGGGTTTTCTCTGTTGATTTTTGCCACATGTAAATTTGTAAAATGGTCCTCTTGCTGCATGTAGATATGAATGCACACACATTCCTGTACTTCTTTCTATGTATTTTAGAAACAGCTCCACGTTAAGCAAGCTACTTCTGAAATACCATCAAAAATGAGTACATCCTGACCTCAACATTTCAATTCCAGTCTCCATGTACTATCTAAAATATGCCTTTTAACTATAGAATACCTTTTGTCTTTACAGGGCCTCTCTTCAGTTAATGGACATGTGGGGCATTCACATGACCTTCCAGTGGAATCTGATTTGAGTCAACAATCAGAAAGAAACAAATCCATTTCAACCATACAACTGGTAAGCTTCTAACCTATGCTGCCTCAATAACACATTTTGGGGCCCTTTTATTAAATGTTTTAATGAATGTTAAAAGGGCCCCTTTACTTCTTTTCTAACATTGTAGCCTTATAAGGGAATTATTGCCAACTCATTCTAGTCATTTAAATAAAATCTATTATTTTGATGAAGAAGTAAATAAATATTGATATGTTATATTTTGATCTAATAACCAGTATGTAGAACACTGTGTACACTATGGACTGCCCGAAGAACAAACCAGTCAGTACTAGAGAAGATCAAACCAAAGCTTTCTTTAGAAGCTCAGATGACAAGACTTTGACTTTCATACTTTGGACACATCATGCGAAGAGAGAGAGATCATTAGAGAAAGACATCATGCTTTGCACGGTTGAAGGTCAATACAAAAGAGGAAGGCCAGCAATGAGATAGATAGATACAATAACAGCAGCTATGGATGCTGTTCTATCAACAATGAGCCGCCTGACTGAAGACCGAACACAGTTTAGGACAGCTATCCAGAGCGTCGCCCTGAGTCAACACCAACTCGATGGCACTTAAAACAACAACAACATCATTAAATATAATTCCAGAAATGGAATTAATGTCATTTATTTCACATTTATATAAATATGACCCTAACATAAATTCATGTATTCATCAACAGTTGTTAAGTATTATAAGCCTTTCCCCAATAAGTCTGCATATTGAAGGCAGCTTGTCTTGGTTTAACAGTTTCTTTGCTATCGAGGCATGCAGATACACACCAAGGCGATGTGAGTCTTTGGGCACTAGGGGGAGCTCCAGTGAGGCTTTGCGACCTCTTTGTACATATTGAGGCCAATTCCATTTGGGGCACGTCTGGCCTGTCCAGACATCCAAAATCTGGACGGACCGGATTTGCAACCAATTCTGATCCCAAGGGGGCTAGATGTCCCCGCGGGATCAGAAATGGGTACAACCGGCCTGGTCGGGCAGGCCATGTCCTCATTCTGGGCCTCTGTGCGTCCAGCACCCTCCCTGCACAACCCTCCCGAGGTGCCTGCATGGCTCCCGGTGCCGTGGCATCCCGTCGCTATTGCACTGGGACGCCATGCAGAGGCCCCGATGCTCCGCCGGAAACATACCTGGCTTTTCCCACTGCCTGACCCCTGGAGGGGCATATTACGGCCCGGATCAGGTGGCGGGGCATCTCCTCTGCAGCCACTGTCCTTGGGAGGGTCCACCAGTGCAGGTAGCTGCCCTTGGGTGGGACTTATTCCATCTCTGTGGTGGAATAAGTCCCCCGTTTAACCCAGAAACCCCAGACATACAGGGCCTTCACCGGAATAGGCCATGTTCGTCCGAGTTGGAAGTCATGCTTCCGGCCTGCCCCTCCTGCCATCATAGAATTCATACAGAGCTCCTCACACATCTCAGCAGTACGTGTGGGGAGCTCTGCACTCAGAATCGGGTTTAGGGAAATAGCAGGGGCTGGACATCCATGTCAGACATCCAACCTCTGCTATTTGGGATCGGCATGACTCCCATTGTATATAGATTATCTTGTATACAGTTTATCTTGCTCAGCAATTCCCGCATGTTTCCCCTCTCCTTTCATCTTGTTATTATGTTAACTGTTCAAGTTGCCATGTAAACCGCTTAGCATCGGGGCATCCAATGGCACTAACTGTATTAGAGTCTCTGAATATCCCAGTGTGCAGCATTTAGGCAGTTTTCAGGTCTGCAAACCACATAAATGCCTTTGAATATTGACCCTTGGGTTTCTAAATGTAAAAGTGATGCACATAGGAAAAATAATCCGAACTACAGGGTGCTGGGTTCAGAATTAGGAGTCACCACGCAACAAAATATTGGAGTCATTTTAGACAATACAATGAAATTTTCAGCCCAGTCTGCCACAACTTCTAAAAAAGCAAATGGGATGTTAGGGATTATTTGAAAAGAAATGGAGAACAATACTACTACTACTAATCATTTGTATAGCGCTACAAGATGTAAGCAATGCTGTACATATAGATGTAAGACACAGTCCCTGCTCAGCAGAGTTTACAATCTAATCAAGATGAAAAAACATTGCAGAACTGGGGACTAGAGTATGGCAAGATCCACATAAATAGTGGATAAGAGAATGAGGAGCATCAGGATCCAAAAGCAGCCTCAAAGAGGTGGGCCTTCAGCCTGGACTTGAATAGAGCCAGAGAAGGAGCCCGATGCACCGACTCAAGTAGTTTGTTCCAGGTATATGGAGCAGCAAGGTGGAATGAACGAAGTCTGAAGTTGGCATTTGCAGAGAAGGGCACAGATAAAAGGGATCAGCCAGAGAAGCGGAGTTCCTGAGGAGGAATATAGAGTGAAATAAGACAGGAAAGGCAGTGAGGAGCCACAGAATGAATGCACTTGTAGGTAGAAACATAGAAACATACAAATATGATGACAGAAAAAGACCACATGGCCTATCTAGTCTGTCTTTCCATATCAACAACTACAACAGTCTCCTTTTTACCTTTAGAGATCCTCTGTGTTTGTCCCATGCTTTTTTGAATTCAGTTACTGTCCTCATCTCTACCACCTCCACTGGGAGACTATTCCACAGATCCACTACTCTTTCCGTAAAGAAATATTTCCGCATATCACTCCTGAATTTATCTCCTTTCACCCTCATCCCATGTCCCCTCGTAGCAGAACTTGCTTTCAATTGAAAGAGGCTCTCTCCCTGAACATTTATGCCACGGAGGTATTTAAACATCTCAATCATATCACCTCTATCCCGTCTTTCCTCTAAGGTGTACATATTAAGATCCTTCAGTCTGTCCTCATATGCTTTATAATGAAGACCACTAATCATTTTAACTCCTGATTAGGTGTTAGCAGTTCCCAAAGCTGAGGAGGTTACTAGAGTTCAACAACCTACTCTGCTCAAAGAAAGTTCCACTAAAGCACCAAAAAGAAAGTAACCTTGCTTTAAAACTATACAAAAACCTTTTTAAGAGCTCCCAGTCAGAGAGCTAGCAATTTAATAAAATAAACCCTCAAATCCTTACTGTTGGTTGATCTGTAGAGCCCCTGTTAGGAAAGCCTCAACAGGGCAGGGCACTGGAGCCTTTTATGCAGGCCTCAGCTGCTCTCACGTAATCAGGCCCACTAACTCCTGATTAGGTGTTAGCAGTTCCCAAAGCTGAGGAGGTTACTAGAGTTCAACAACTTACTCTGCTCAAGGAAAGTTCCACTGAAGCACCAAAAAGAAAGTAACCTTGCTTTAAAAATATACAAAAACCCTTTTAAGAGCTCCCAGTCAGAGAGCTAGCAATTTAATAAAATAAACCCTCAAATCCTTACTGTTGGTTGATCTGTAGAGCCCCTGTTAGGAAAGGTAAGTAGGAGAAGTTTGACTGGATGAGGAAATGGATAAGGAGCCATTGAAGTGAGTTTAGAAGAGGTGTTACAAGAGCATAGTGACACTGGTGGAAGATAAGCCGTGCAGTTGAGTTTTGAACAGATTGAAGGGGAGAAAGATGATTCACAGGGAGACCAGTGAGGAGCAGGTTATAATAGTCAAGATAGGAGGTGACTAGTAAGTGAATGAGGGTCTTAGTAGTGTGTGTAGAAAGGAAGGGACAAATTTTGCCACTGTTATAGAAAAAGAAGGGACAATTTTTAGCTATCTGTTGGATATGTGCATAGAGAGAGTAGAGTCAAAGATGACCGCAAGTTTGAGAGCTGAGGAAACAGAGAGGAATGTAGTGTTATCTATAGAAACAGAGAAGGGAGGAATGGGGGGAAGTGGGTTTAGGGGGAAAGATAAAGAGCTCAGTTTTGGCCATGTTCAGTTTCAGATGGTGGTGAGACATCCAGGCAGCAATAACGAATAAGCAGGAAGAGATCTGGGTCTGGATTCCTGGAGAGATTTCAAGCGCAGAAAGATAGAGCTGAGAGTTGTCAGCATAAAGATGGTACTGAAAACCATGGGAGGGAATAAGTGCACCAAGTGTAGAGAGAGAAAAGGAGAGGTCCTAAGACAGAGCCCTAAGGTACACCAACTGAAAGCGGTATGGCAGTAGAGGAGGATCCACCAGAACATACACACAAATGTGATGGGAGAGATAAGAAGAAAACCAGGACAGAACAGAGCTTCCTAAATCCAAGTGAGGGCAGGGTATCAAGGAGAAAGTGGTGATCAAGAGTGTCAAAGGCAGCAGAAAGCTCAAGAAGGATGAGAATCTAGTAGAGGCCTTTGGATTTGGCGAGGAACAAGTCACTGGAGACTTTGGTAAGAGCCATTTCTGTGCAATATAGAGAACGAAAACCAGATTGCAGTGGATCCAGAATGACTTGAGAGGAAAGAAAGTTAAGACAGCAGCAGTGAACCACTCATTCAAGTACTTTTGAAGCAAAGGGGAGGAAATAGGCCAATAACTGGAAGGACAGTTAAGGGGCCCTTTATAAAAGTCTTCCAGGTTTTTGCATTTAATGTGCGTTGCCAACACTCATTGAATGCAAAGCCTCCACATCAGCTGTTGGGAGAGTGAGCAGTATATTCCCAGTAGCTAATACATGATGGGCCACTCTAACATGCACTCCAGTAAGGTGGGTTAACTTAATGACACCCATAGAGGTGTCACTGGGTGAACTCTGGTTAAGAGCCATGTTGCTGCTGAGTGCACGGCAATTTCCCTGGTACTAGTGGTATTGCGCTCTCCATGTTCACATTTTGCCCATTCCATGCTCTTTCCTATGATGGCAAGTTAACATGCATTCCATATAATCCCTCCAGTCCAATGCAGACATGTGGGTTATGCTCACCCACCAGCAGATGGAGACTGAGAAACATCACTGAGCTGAAGCAGCCCATAAGAAGCCTGTGTACCCTCAACGAGTCAGTATTTTCTCATTCTTAGCAGATGGTGGATGTGCATAGCCTGTGTTGTTCTATGCTGTGATTTCTTTTTTGAACCTTTGTTATTTTTTCTGACTTGTTGGTCCCCAGTAAGGGCACAGAGCCTGGTGGTCCGGGTCCCTACTACCACTACTACTAATACTACTACTACTACTACTACTGAACATTTGTATAGCACTGCAAGACGTATGCAGCGCTGCACAGACACATGTAAAAGACTGTCCCTGCTCTTCGGAGCTTACAATCTAGTCGAGATAGACAACACATGAGCTGTAGATATGGGATAAAGCTAGGGGGAATGGGAAAGAAACACAAAGGATATTAGGTGAATCAAGATCCAAAAGCGGCAGCGAAGAGGTGAGTTTTTAGCCTGGATTTGAAAATGGTCAGAGAATGCACCTGATGTATAGACTCAAGTAGTTTGTTCCAGGCATAAGGAGCAGCAAGTTGAAAGAAGCAAAGTCTGGAGATGGCAATAGAAGAGAAGGGCACAGATAAGAGTGATTTGCCAGAAGAGCGGAGTTCCAGAGGAGGGGCGTAGGGAGAGATAAGAGAGGAGTGGTAGTGAAGAGCTGTAGAGTGAATGCACTTATAGATCAGCAGGAGAAGTTTGAAATGGATGCGAAAATGGATAGGAAGCCAATGAAGAGACTTGAGAAGAGGGGTAATATGAGGATGATGAGGCTGGCAGAAGATTAGCCGCGCAACAGAGTATTGAACAGATTGAAGGAGAAAGAGATGACTCAGAGGGAGACCAGGAAGGAGCAGGTTACAATAGTCTAGGCGGGAGGTGACTAAGGAGTGGATAAGTGTCTTAGTAGTGTGTTCAGAAAGGAATGGGTGAATTTTGTTGATGTTGTAGAGAAAGAAATGGCAGGTTTTAGCTATCAGTTGGATGTGTGTGGAGAAGAGAGAGGATTCAAAGACGACCCCAAGGTTGCAAGCTGAGGAGACAGGGAGGAGAAGAGAGTTATCCACAGAGATTGAAAAAGGCAAAAGGGTTTAGGGGGAAAAATTAGAGGCTCAGTTTTGTCCATTTTCAATTTCAAGCAGCGGTGAGACATCCAAGTAGAAATGTCAGAAAGGCAAGCAGAGATCCAGGCCTGGATTGCTGGAGAGGTATAGAGAGGTAGATCTGTGTAAAGATGGTACCGAAAGCCATGGGAAGAGATGAGTGCACCAAGGGACTGGGTGTAGAGAGAGAAAAGGAGTGAACCCAAGACTGATCCTTGGGATACACCAACTGAGAGTGGGAAAGCAGTAGAGGAGGATTCACCAGAACAAACACTGAAATTGCCATGGGAGAGATAAGAAGAGAACCAGGATAGCACAGAGTCCTTAAAACCAAGCGAGAACAAGGTATCAAGGAGAAGGTTGTGGTCAACAGTGTCAAAAGCAGCAGAAAAGTCAAGAATGATGAGGATCAAGTAAAGGCCCTTGGATTTTGCCCGGAACAGGTCACTGAAGACTTTGGCAAGAGCTGTTTCGGTAGAATGTAAAGAACGAAAGCCAGATTGTAGAAGATCCAGAAGGGCTTGAGAGGAGAGAAAATTGAGGCATCAGAGGTGAACTACACATTCAAGTAGTTTAGAAATGAATGGGAGGAGAGAGGTGGGTCGAGAGTGAGAAGAACAGGTAGGATCTAGTAAGGTTTTCTTGAGGATAGGAGTGATCACAGCATGCTTAAAGGTTGTAGGGAAAGTTGCAGTGGAGAGAGCGATAGATTGAGAATATGAGAGATGGAATGGACTACAGTGGAGGAGATAGAGCTAAGGAGATGGGTGAGAATAGGATCAGAGGAGCAGGTAGTGAGTTTGGATGAGGAAAAAAGATGAATGATTTCCTTCTCGGAGATCATAGAAAAGGAAGAAAGGGTAGCAGAGGTGGGGGGGGGGAGGTTGGGAGTGAAGAGGGGGAAGAGGGGGAGCAGTTGATCTCAAGAGGAATTGGAGTATGATCTTGTGGATTTTGTCATGGAAGTAGTCAGCCAGGGTTTGGGCAGAAAGGGAGGGAGGGGTCAGAGACAGAGGCACCTTGAGGAGAGAGTTGAGAGTTGTAAAGAGATGGCGAGGGTCAGATGGACATAATTGTCTTGTTTGGCAAGTGCTATGGCTGACTGGAAAGTGACAAGTATGAATTTGAAGTGTAGAAAGTCCACAAGGTTGCGGGATTTGAGCCAAGCACACTCAGCTGGGTGGGCACAGGAACGTAGATTGCGGGTAGTGGAAGACAGCCAGGATCGGGATATAGTACGCCTCACAGGATGTAGCATGAGTGGAGCAAGAACATCCAGAGCAAAGGAGAGTGCAGCATTATAGGAAGCTACTGCCTCATCAACAGATTCAGATGATATACTGGAGGAAAGAAGTGATGAGACAGTGGAGGAAAGAGCCAATGGGTCAACAGCATGAACATTTCTAAAGAGGTTAGAGGAGAAAGGGCGAAGTTGAGGTGGTGAGTGATGAAGAGTGAAGCTTAGCAGGTGATGGTCCGATAAGGGCAGAAGTGAGGTACAAAGGTTTGAGGGTAAGCAATTATAGAAGAATACAAGGTCAATGCAGTGGCCTTGCTGGTGAGTAGGGGCAGTAGAGCAAAGCTGGAGGTTGAATGATAAGGTAAGGGAGAGGAGCTTTAAAGCATAAGGGTCAGAGGGGTTATCAACATGAATGTTAAAATCCCTGAGAATAAGGGAGGGGGAAGATGAATCCAGAAAGAAGGCAAGCGATGAGTCAAAATCAGAGAGAAAGGTAGAGGTGGACTTGTCAGGGGGTCGATAAATAACAGCTAGTAAGAGAAATAGTGGGTTAAAAAGCCAGATGGAAAGGAGGGAAAGGAATAAGACTGAGGCAGAAGGAGGGGTTGTAACTGACAGGAAGGAGAGAGTAGAAGGCCAACACTTCCACCACAACCAGTAGAACCAGGTATGTGGGAGAACTGATAGTCACCATGACAGAGAACAGCGACTAAAGCTGAGTCCTCAGGGGGAAGCCAGGTCTCAGTTAGAGCAAGGAGATGGAGAACATTAGAGATAAAGAGATCATGAGTCTCAGTTCCTCTCTCAGGTCCAGCCCTTTCGGGGAGGCCTCCCTCTGCCATGCATGAAGCTCCTCCGTTCCCTCTCCCCTTTTATTTATTTATTTAACTATATTTATATCCCGCTTTTCACTGGGTCAAAGCGGTTTTGGGAGAGATCCCAGAGTAGAGTGGGGCTTGCTTAGTGCGGAACGCACATACACACAAAAAAAAAAGCAGGTGAGAGAAGCCGTGTGTGCAGTGACAACAATCAGGAAGCTCAGTGCTGATGGCTATATCCAGGTAAGGCGGGCGGAAGCCATGGTGAACAGTGCGGCCCAGGGAGGGAGTGCAGAACATTGAGGCAGTCTGATGGCAGCCAGGGACATGCGGAGCTAGTGTACGACCTGTGGCAGCCAGCAGGCACACCTCTCAACTGAGGGGTTGTGCCATGGCTGCCCAGGGGCAGCATTGCAGCTGCCGAGTTACTGGCAGGGAGTCAGCATGCACAGGGCACTGGGGGGGGGGGCCTGATGACCATGGCTATGTGCTTGGGAATGACTCCCGGCCCGGATCAGTGGTGGGAATGGATGTGATCATGGATCCAGCCGCTGGCCTGACCGCAGGCCGGGAGCTTTCCAACTTACAGCAAGTGTTCCAGGCTGGGTTCGGAGGCTCAGGGGGGAGATGTCCCCCTCAGTGGGGGTTCCTCCTTTTTTGTCAAATTTCATCCTCCTTCTTCATCAGGCCGATTGCCTGAGGCAAGGCCATGAGGGGGGCCCCCGGGGCGGGGAGTTTCCCCAGTAACCCAGGAAAGGCCTTCCACTACCACTCCTAAGAGGGCTAGAAGGGAGCCCTTAGTTGAGAAGGAGTATAAGGGCTCCATGGGATTGCTGAAGTCCCTGGGAGGCCCTGGAAGGTCCCTTGGACCTTCTGAAAGGGCCCTTTCAAGAGGACCCGGAGGAGGGGGAACTCCCTGTGGGCGAGGACCCCACTGTGATTCGGCTTTTTCTTATGTTAAATATATTTATTGAATTTCAACGTATTCCATACAATAGGTAGAACAAGAAATATGAAAGGAACATAAGATACTTACATATACCAAGATACCATTAATTCATGGAAATCTGAGTAATTACACATATAGTACATAAAAGTCCACATTATGGGAGGGTGGAAAATCATTAATAAATATTAAATCAAAGAAAAACAAAAACATGTCCCTAGTATCGTACTAATAATCCAAACCCTAATTTACATAAACCCGTCATCCCAAATGAGACTCATGATTCTTAAGAAAAACCTCTAAATGATCTGGGTCTAGAAAACCATAACGTTTCCCATGATACTCTACTACACAGTTTTTTATTTTTATTTATTTATTTATCTATTTCTTCTATACCGCCCCTTCCAGAGATCAGGGGCGGTTTACATGGAACAAGTAAACAAATTTGTATACTAATGTATACATTACATGGAACAGAGATTTTTTAACTTTATACAGATAATAGTTATTAACAGAGATTTATAACATTGTAACTTTATACAAATAACTGTGCATTAATTGTCAAAACTATTTACATTTTATATACATTAATAAGTTTCTGTAGCGTAGTGTTGATCAGAGTTTTTCTACCTTTTTATAGGTAGTCAGAGTTTTCTACCTTTCATATGTGTGTGTGTGGAGGAATTTATTTCCTTTTTTCATCTCTTGGGAGTATTTTGGGGTGTATGTGGTGGGAGTATGTGGTGGGTGTATGTGTGTGGGTAGTTGAGTGTGGTTTTAGGGCTTTGTGTTTGAGTGTTTGGGGATAGTGTGTGGTTGGACTTGGGGATATGGGATTTCATAGTGTTCGGAGAAAAGGTATGTCTTGAGTTCCTTTCTAAATTGGGTGAGGTCTTTTATGATCCGAAAGTTTATTGGGAGATTATTCCAGAGTATGGGGGCAGTGAATGAGAAGGCTCTGGTGCTGGTGGATTTTTTAGTTTTTTTGAATGAATTTGGTATTTCAAGTGAGTGTGTTGCGTTTAGTCTGTGAGTTCTTGATTCTGATGGGGCATGTAATAGCATGGATAGATATGATGGGGCGATGTTGTTCAGGAGCTTGAATGTGATTAGGAGGATTTTATATCTGATTCTGCTGTTTATAGGGAGCCAATGCAGTTCCAGCATTATTGGGGTTACATGATCTACTAGGCGGGCTTTTGTGACTACTTTGGCACAGATGTTCTGGGCTCTTTGGAGTAGGTATGTACTTTTTTGTGGTAGGCCAATTAAGAGACTATTACAATAGTCGAAGTGTGGGGTGATGAGTGTGTTGACAACTGATCTAAAGTCATGGGTGTCAAGAAGGGGTCTTAGGTGTTGTATGGTTTTGAGTTTGTAGAATATGGTTTTTACCGTCTGTTTTATATGTGGTAGCATGGTGAGTGTATGGTCTATTATTACCCCTAGGTATTTTACCTCTTTTTTGACGGGTATAGTTGTATTTATGATTGAGATTGATGTTGGATAGGTGTCCTCAGTCACGGGTGATCTTGTTACGAACATTGCCTCAGTTTTTTTGAGGTTGATGCTAAGGTAGTTAGATTCCATCCAGGAGGTGGTCTCCACCATGCATTTTGATAGGGCATCGTAGGTAGGATTTTTTTTGGTGGATATGGGGAGAGCAAGCATGATGTCATCAGCATAGATAAAGTGACTAATTTTGTGTTTTCTGAATATTTTTGTAATGGGTTGGAGGTACAGGTTGAAAAGGAGGGCAGAAAGGGCGGATCCCTGGGGTATTCCTTGTCCTTGGGGGAAGGTTTCTGACACTTCCTGGTCTATTTGAACACGTATTAGTCTGTTTGTGATGTAAGACTTAAACCAATTGAGTACTGTCCCACCTATTCCTAGATTTTCTAGTCTATTGATCAAAGTAAGGTGGTTGATGTTGTCAAAGGCGGCAGAGATGTCTATGAAGAGGAGTAGGAAGCCTTGACTGCTATCATCTGTGCCTTTGATGAGGAAGTCTATCAGTGTAGTTAGAAGGGTATCTCCAGGAACAAGCAGGAATAAGTCCTCACATATGGGTACGTCGGTACCGACGGAGCCCGTGCGGGAAAGCTCCCCAGCTTCTTAGAATAGAAGCTTTTGGGACCTCCCACTGCACATGCGCACTGCCTTCCCGCCTTCCTGAACAGCTCTCCTCAGTTTCTCTTTTTCCGCGGAGCCAGCAGGTCGTGTTCCTGTCACCGCTGAAGAAATTGTTATTTTATTTGTTTCTTTAGACCGCGTACCTGCCTTCCCCATACCGATACCGGTATCGCCGGTCTTTTCTTTCTTTCTTTAAAAAATTATAATTCTTTTTTCTTATTTTTTAGCTTTTTGGTCACTTCAGAGAGGCCTCTCGGCCTACTCAATTTTCTCCTCATGGAGAAGCCAGCCCCTGGATCTAAGAAGTGTACCAAATGTAATGCTGTTATTTCAGTCACAGACACCCATGACTGGTGTCTGAAATGTTTGGGGCCTGACCATTCCATACCGGACTGCCCATCTTGCTCCCACATGTCTAAACGTGGGCTGCAGAACCGGGCCAACAAATTCCATGTGCTGTTTGCTTCAGAGAATACAGCATCACAGTCATCCAGGTCTTCTTCTCCGGATGGATCTCAGGTAACCAAACCTTCTGTGGGCAAGTCCTCAAAGAGCAAATCTCCTTCAAAGCATCGAGAGGCTCTTAGCTTAGAACTTGAGGACCCTGCCCCAGCCAAACAACCCCGGCGGGAAGTCCAACTTCCAAAAACGCCAATTCAGGGGTCTCAGGTTGATATCGATGCTACGGCCTCGACAGATCACCTGTTAGCCTGCTCTGGGGTACCGGGTCACTCCGGTACCGACATCCAGGCAGCTATGGCGTCCATGGGCGATACTGTACAGTCCATGCAGCAGGCCGTCATGGCTTTCATTAAAGCTGCAACGCCATCGGTTCCGCTTTCAGCGGTTCCGGGCCCGATACCGGTATCGTCCGCCATGCCGGTATCGAGGCCGTCCACCTCTAAACGCAAGTCGGTACCGTATGGGCTTTCGCTCCATACCGGTTCCATACCCGATACGCCCGATATCGATAACGATCGGTACGCGTATCGTGCGTTAGAGGAAAGCACCGATTCCTCTGAGGATTTTCACTCCTCTGATGATTCTGCTGAGTTTTCACTCAACTTACCTGAGGAGCCCTCTTCTCCTAAAAGGAGAATGTCCCCTCCAGAGGATTTGTCCTTCCAGGACTTTGTTTTAGATATGGCTACAGCCCTTTCTATTACCACATCCTCTGAAAAGGAACCCAGATCCAAAAACTGGATATTTTGGGATACTCAAAGGCCCCTAAGGAGGCAGTTACCCTGCCTATCCATGAAATCCTTCAAGAACAACTGATGGATTTCTGGGAAAATCCTTTGACTTTGTCTCCTTATTCCCGTAGGTTGGACACCATGTATAGGGTCCCTCCTTCTCCTGGTTTCCAAAAGACTCAATTGCCCCACCACTCTATTGTGGTGAAGTCTGCAATGAAGAAGATTAGGAGTACCAAAAGGCACTCTTCCACCCCTCCAGGACGGGAATGTAAGACTTTGGACTCTTTTGGTAGGAAAATTTTCCAGGCTAGTATGCTTATAGCCAGGATTAATTCCTACAGTCTCTATATGGGCATGTTCCTGGAGGAACTTGCCAAAAAGGTGCGGCATTTTGCCCCCTTTATCCCTGAGGATAAAAAGCAGGGTTTCCTTTCCCTAGTGAAACAACTCTTAGAGGTTTCTAAGTTCTCTAATAGGGCAGCATATGATTCCTTTGAGGGAGCCAGTAGGGCTTCGGGCATTGCTATTGCAGCCCGACGTCTTGCTTGGCTCCAGGCCTCTGATCTGGAACCTTGGGTTCTAGATGGCTTACGTAATCTGCCCTGTACAGGTGAGAACTTATTTGGGGAAGAGTGGCAAATCAAAGCCACCCAGATGGATGCTGAAAATGCCACCTTGGAAAGACTTTCAAAGTCCACTTCAATTCCTACTAAGAAAAAGTCTTTTAAAAGGCCTTACTATAAGAAGGCCAGAGTTGCTTCAAATACTGGCCAGCAGTCTTCTCAACCTCGCTATACTGCTAAGCGTCAGCAATCCAAACAAGCACGAGCTAAGCCTGCAGCAGCTACTGTAGCTCAGCAGGCTCCAACCCCTCAGGGGTTTTGACTTGCTCCTAGGGAACTTGCCACTTCTGGTTCTAACACAACCAGAACCTCTCACCATACCCGGAAGGTTGGTTCACTTTGCTCCCAGATGGGAACAAATCACAACAGAACAATGGACCCTCTCTATCATTCGAGAGGGTTACAAACTTCATTTCTCCAGCCTTCCTCCCCATCATATGGTGAGACCATTCAATTCTCCCCCATCTCTCCTAACCCTGTTGGGTCAAGAGGTTTCCTCTCTTCTTGCCCAAGGGGCCATAGAAGAGGTTCCTCTTCCTCAACAAGGGTCCGGTTTCTACTCCCCTTATTTTCTCATTCCAAAGAAGACAGGGGGATTCAGACCAATCCTAGATCTGAGAGAATTGAACAAATTTCTCTTCAAGGAGAAATTCAAAATGCTGTCTCTCGGCATTCTCCTTCCTTACCTCCAGGGTCAGGACTGGCTTTGTTCTCTAGACCTACAGGATGCGTATACACATATACTCATCCATCCATCCCACAGAAAGTATCTTCGCTTTCTGTTTCAGGGAAAACATTTCCAATACAGAGTACTCCCCTTCGGTCTAGCCTCTGCTCCAAGAGTATTCACAAAATGCATGGCAGTCGTAGCCGCATTTCTAAGAGGCATGGGAATCTTTGTCTTCCCATATCTGGACGACTGGCTCATCCGAGCTCCAACTCAGTCACAGGCCCAGATTTCCCTGGACCACACAAGGAGCCTTTTGCAGTATCTGGGACTGGTAGTAAACCTTCCCAAGTCCCAACTCATCCCTACTCAATCTCTAGAATTCATAGGGGCCCAGTTGGACACCATCACTGCAAGGGCCTACCTTCCACAGGTTCGAGGCCAGCGCCTCCTGAGTTTGGCCTCCCAAGCTCAGTCCAGCACTCACTTGACAGCCAGGGAAATGCTACGCCTACTGGGTCATATGGCCTCCACAGTGCATGTGGTGCCCTATGCTCGTCTTCATATGAGAGCAGCTCAATGGACCCTGGCCACTCAGTGGACTCAGGCGTCAGGAGCGCTCTCAGACCAAATACAAACCTCCGATCGTCTGTTTTGGTCCCTCCACTGGTGGGCTTCCACCAAGAATCTGTTGTTGGGGGCTCCATCTCAACCATTGCTACCCCAAGCAACCCTCACAACAGATGCCTCCCAAACAGGGTGGGGAGCCCATCTGCAAACTCTCTCCACTCAGGGCACTTGGTCTCTACAGGAGACCACCCTTCATATCAATCTTCTGGAACTGCGAGCAATTTACCTTGCCCTCAAGGTCTTCCACTCCCTCCTAGCCAACCTCACTGTCCTAGTTCAGACGGACAATCAGGTGGCCATGTTTTACATAAACAAACAAGGAGGGACGGGCTCTCTGTCGCTTTGCAACGAAGCTCTAAGACTATGGGCCTTCGCCAGAGAGCATCAGATTCACCTGCTAGCAGTGTATCTCCCAGGAGTTCAAAACTCTCGGGCAGACAGGCTCAGTCGAGTTCTGCTGCCACACGAATGGTCCCTACATTTGGACCAAATAAACCGAATCTTTCAGGAATGGGGGACCCCGGACATAGACCTCTTTGCAAGTCCGTGGAATGCCAAACTTCCCCGGTTCTGTTCCAGAACTCCGTGTCAGGGAGCTCAGGCTACGGACGCCTTTCTCCTGAATTGGAATCAGGCATTCCTATATGCCTTTCCACCCATTCCTTTGATTCCCAAGACTCTGTTCAAACTCCAGAGGGATCATGGAACTATGATCCTCATAGCTCCACGCTGGCCACGCCAAGTGTGGTTCCCTCTACTTCTACAGCTCTCCCAGGGATCCTACTTGGATCTGGGAGCTGCGCCAGACCTCCTGTCTCAGGAGGAGGGGACTTTGTGGCACCCAAACCCCAAATCCCTTCACCTCAGTGCTTGGTTACTGAAGGCTTAAGCCTTCAAGACTTTCATCTTTCCCAACCAGTGAAAGATATCCTTTCTGCCTCTAGGAAACCCTCTACCAGGCGTTCCTATGCTTTCAAATGGAAACGTTTTTTCCATTTGGTGTGCTCAGCAGGGTCTTGACCCTCTGGCACTTCCTTTGAATTCTCTTCTTGATTATCTCCTGCATCTATCCAATGCAGGCCTCAAGACGAATTCGGTAAGAGTCCATTTAAGCGCTATTGCAGCATCCTTGAAACATATAAATGGACAACCTATCTCCTCTCATCCTCTTGTTGCAAGATTCATGAGAGGCCTGACTCTCACTAAACCTCCCATCAGACCACCCCCGGTCGCATGGGATTTGAATCTAGTGCTCGGTCAACTTATGAAGCCACCTTTTGAGCCAATGTTTTCCACCTCCTTGAAATTTCTTTCCTGGAAAGTCATCTTCCTCATTGCAGTCACTTCGGCTCGCCGCATCAGTGAGCTGCAGGCTTTAGTGGCTAATCCACCTTACACAAGATTTCATCATGATAAGGTGGTCCTTAGGACGAATCCCCACTTTATGCCTAAAGTGGTCTCGCCTTTTCATCTTAATCAAGAGGTATATCTACCTGTCTTTTTTCCAGCTCCTCATGCATCCAATGCAGAGAGGAACCTTCATACTCTGGATTGTAAAAGAGCTCTCGCTTTTTACCTTAATAGGACTCAGCCACATCGAAAGTCTTCTCAACTTTTTGTGGCCTTTGATCCTTCCCATTTGGGACTTCCAGTCTCCAAGCGTACACTTTCCAATTGGATTGCTCAGTGTATTTCTTTTGCTTACCAGAGCAAAAACATTTCTCTGGAAGGCCATGTCACTGCTCACAATGTGAGGGCCATGGCAACTTCTATGGCTCATCTGCACTCTGTTTCCATAGATCAGATCTGTCGAGCCGCTACCTGGGCCTCGGTTCATACCTTCACAGCCCATTACTGTTTGGACAAGGACTCCCGCCGGGATGCCTTGTTTGGCCAGGCTGTCCTCAAGCACCTGTTCCATTCCTAAACAACTCCTGCCCACCTTCCCAGAATGGATGCCTGAGATCCATACGAAGATGGCGAACCTTTACAGGGGATCCCATGCATCTAAGCTAGGGAGTCCCCATATGTGAGGACTTATTCCTGCTTGTTCCTGGAGATAGCACAGTTACTTACCTGTAACAGGTGATCTCTGGGAACAGCAGGAATTAGTCCTCACAACCCACCCACCTCCCCTAGGAGTTGTATCTTTTATCTATCTATCTTCCTGTCCTCTCTCTGTTGACTCAGCTATAAACTCGAAACTGAGGAGAGCTGTTCAGGAAGGCGGGAAGGCAGTGCGCATGTGCAGTGGGAGGTCCCAAAAGCTTCTATTCTAAGAAGCTGGGGAGCTTTCCCGCACGGGCTCCGTCGGTACCGACGTACCCATATGTGAGGACTAATTCCTGCTGTTCCCAGAGATCACCTGTTACAGGTAAGTAACTGTGCTTTCTACACCGTGGTAGGGGCGGAAGCCAAACTGGTGAGAGTCTAAGGGTTTGTGTTCATCGATATGGTCTTGTAATTGTAATTGGACGTTTTTTTCTATTATTTTAGCTATAAATGGAATGCTGGCTATCGGTCGGTAAGAGTTTGGGTCTTTTGGGTCAAGTTTATTGTTTTTTATTATTGGTCGAAGCGTTGTGAGTTTTAGGGCGTTGGGCATGATGCCCTGGACAAGGGATTGGTTCACCATTTGTTGGATGTTTTCAGCGAGTTCTTCCTTTGTGCATTTGATCCATGACACAGGACATGGGTCCAAGTGGAGAAGTTGTGGTGTTGATAAGTGTTATGATCCTAAGAAGGTGTTTTTGATCTATCGTGTTGAAGGAGGTCCATGTGTTATTAGATTCAGTGTTTGTAGGTAGTGTTATTGGTATGGTGTTGGATTTGCACTTTAGTTTTTCTGCAAAGTGGGTTGCTAAGGTCTGTATGCTTATAGCCGACTGTTTTGGCTCTTGGTTTTTAGCTTTTGTCAAAGTTTTTACGATTGCGAATAGTTCTCTGGGGCGGTTGATAGCCATGTTTATTACTTTGGAGTGGTAATCCTTTTTTGACTTGTTAATTGCATTTTTGTAATTGTTGAGGGTGGTCATATATTGGGATTTGTTTTCGTCAGATTTAGTTTTCCTCCATTTCTTTTCTTGTTTCCTCAATTGTTTTTTTATATTTGCTAGTTCTCTCGTGAACCATTTTTCTGTCTTTTTTACTTGTTTATGCATGGTATGTGTGGGGGTAGCTGCTTTCTGGACTGTTTGATTCCAGTGGTTTACAGCGGATTCGATGTCTGGGAGGTTTGTGTTGAGTATGGGTAATACTTTGTCAAGGAAATTAGCTTTGTCAAAGTGTGTAAAACGTGATATGTGGGGTGATGAGTTTGTTGTGTTTAGTGTTGCTTGAGCTGGGAGGTGGAGTGTGATAAGGTAGTGATCAGACCATGGTACCTCTGTTATTGTTGGAGGGGTATGTTGGTGTTGGTTATTAAGAAGGGAGGAGGGAAGGAAGATGAGATCTAAGGTGTTGCCTTTTATGTGGGTGGGAGCATGTATTATCTGAGTGTAACCCATTTGGGTCATAGCATCTATGAAATTGTCTGATTGAGAGTTATTCAGGGAAGGGAGATTCAAATCACCTAGGATTATGAGATGTTTGTTTGGTGATGCTGTGCATGCAAGTTCTAAGATGGAGGAGAGGTTTTTTTGATCAGTTGAAGGGGGTCTATATATGAGAGTAAGTGCAAGGGTTCTATTTTCTATGTTGATGATGTCTATTCCATCTATATTGTTTAAGCATGTTAAGGTGAATTGTAGGTCTTTTTTAGCGAGTATGAGAGTGCCACCTCCTCTTTTTGCATCCCGATGGCAGCTGAATGTATCATATTGATGTGATGTTAACTGGTTTAGTAGTAAGAACATAAGAACATAAGAAATGCCATACTGGGTCAGACCGAGGTCCATCAAGCCCAGTATCCTGTTTCCAACAGTGGCCAATCTAGGTCATACGTACCTAGCAGTTTCCCCAAAAGACACAGGTTCTGCAGTGCTTGTACTAGGCCAAGCATTGATATCCTGGGTCCCTTTTTAATAGTGGTTTATGGACCTTTCCTCCAGGAACTTGTCCAAACCTTTTTTAAACCCAGCTATACTAACAGCCCTTACTACATCCTCCGGTAACAGATTCCAGAGTTTGATTACACGTTGAGAGAAGAAATATTTTCTCCTATTTGTCTTAAATAGTTTACCCTGTAGCTTCATTACATGCCCCATAGTCCTTCTATATTCTGATAGCGTAAACAATTTATCCACGTTTATCCGTTCCACTCCATTCATTAATTTATACACCTCTATCATATCTCCCCTCAGCCGCCTCTTTTCTAGGTTAAAGAGCCCTAACCTTTTTAGCCTCTCTTCATAGGAGTAGCCTTCCATCCCCTTCACCAATTTGGTGGCTCTTCTCTGTACTTTTTCTAATAACTCTATGTCCTTTTTAAGATACGGTGACCAGAATTGCACACAATATTCAAGGTGCGGTCGTACCATGGAGCGATACAGAGGCATTATAATATCCTTTGTTTTATTCTCCATCCCTTTCCTTATGATACCTAGCATTCTATTTGCTTTCTTGGCCGCCGCTGCACACTGGGCGGAGGGTTTTAACATGTTATCCACGATGACTCCTAAATCTTTTTCCTGGGTGGTGGTTTCTAATGTGGAGCCTTGCATCTTGTAACTATAGTGTGGGTTGTTCTTTCCTAGGTGCATAACTTTGCACTTGTCCACATTAAATTTCATCTGCCATTTGGATGCCCAGTCTTCCAATTTATCCAGATCCTCCTGCAGTTTTCCACAATCCTCTTGGGTTTTAACAACTTTAAACAGTTTTGTGTCATCTGCAAATTTGATTACCTCACTAGTTATTCCCTTTTCCAGGTCATTTATGAATATGTCAAAAAGTAGCGGACCCAGTACAGATCCCTGGGGTACTCCACTATTCACCTTTTTCCATTGGGAATATTGGCCATTTAGCCCTACCCTCTGCTTTCTATCTTTTAACCAGTTCCCGATCCACAATAGTACACTGCCTCCTATCCCATGACTTTTTAGCTTCGCCAAAAGTCTCTGATGGGGGACCTTGTCAAAAGCTTTCTGAAAGTCCAGATACACTATATCAACCGACTCACCTTTGTCTACCTGTTTATGCACACCTTCAAAAAAACAGATCAGATTAGTAAGACAAGATCTTCCTTGTCTAAAGCCATGTTGGCTGTCTCCCATTAGGCCATGACTATCTACATGCTGTGTAATTTTGTTCTTTATGATGGCTTCTACCATTTTCCCTGGTACTGACGTCAGGCTCACCGGTCTGTAATTTCCCGGGTCACCCCTGGAACCCTTTTTAAAAATTGGTGTTACGTTGGCGACCCTCCAATCTTCAGGTATTACAGATGATTTTAATGAAAGTTCACAGATTACCAATAACAGGTCTGCAATCTCATATTTCAGTTCTTTCAACACTCTGGGATGTATACCATCCGGTCCAGGTGATTTGCTACTATTCAGTTTATCAAATAGTTGTAATATATCTTCCCGGTGTAGCGATATTTCTCTCAATTCCTCTGCAGTATCACCTTTAAATACCACTTCAGTCTTGGGTAACACCCCTACATCTTCCTCAGTAAAGACCGAAGCAAAGAATTCATTCATACAGTACGGTGTCTGTGGGAGTGAGCCATGTTTCAGTAATGCAGATGATTTCCGGGTTTGTGTCTTTTATCATGTCGTTGATGATTGGTATTTTATTTCGTATGGATCTAACGTTTATTAAGATGAGCTTTGTTTGGGTATCTATTTTGGTTGTGTTGTCGCTTAAACCAGTGTGTGGCTGGTGTTTTATTTGGATGAGTCTGCGATGGTGTCTGTTTGAGTCATTGCTTGAGTAATTATTGTGAGTGTGTGTAAAGGTTGAACAGTGTGGTGTGTTTTGGTGCGGATTGTGGGTAGTGATAATGTTGTTATATGGGTTTCTGTAACGATTATGTATGATGGGGATATGATTATAGGGGTTTTGATTGGTTTTGTATGAGTAGATGTGTTGAGTTAGGAGAGTTATTAGAATGAGAGTGAGTGGGAGGTTTACCTGTCTTGTGGGAGACATTGTGTATATTTTGGTGGGCAAAGGAACTCTGAGAACGGGGCTCTGGGAATGGGGACTAGTGGATGTGTCTATGTATTGATGGTATATAGCTGTCTGTGACAGTTTTCGATGAACTGGGTGACTACTGGCAATAGTAGATGACTAATAGGATACACTCTATAGTGTTGTAGCTACTGGGTTACAAATAACAATACAATAGTATATGTGCTACAGATGACAATATAACAATGTATCAATATCCGAGAGGAGGGTGAGAGAACTAGTTACTGTTAACAATTAGCTACTAGTATTAATACAATGTGGGATTAATTGCTGTTAGTGATAGTCTGAAAACAGTTTTATAAATGAGATAGCTACTGGCAACAGTATTTCTACAGTATTATACATGTAATATAAATGAGACAGCTACTGGTAACAGTATTTCTACAGTATTATACATGTAATGGCTGATTGGTAACAGTAATGTGAGACTGTTACTGACAGCTGCTACTGACAACAGTAATGTAAGAAGTTAAGAAAGGGGAAAAGTCAGTTGGATGAAGTTTGTGAAGAGTATACTTGCTGTGATTGAAGTTCTGTGGAGGAGGTGAAGTACGCGGTCTCGACCCTCTATGGGAGCTCAGCTGTACTTGGGTGTAGGACGTGGCCTCTGCATTTGCTGCTTTAGTGGTAGATCTTGGTGTAGGGGGAGGGATTCACATTCAAAGATCTCTTTTGTGAATGCAGGTTTCAGAGTGGCTGGAGCTTCGGTTACTTGTCTCTGGGGGAGAGAGGGTTCTCCTCAGATGACTTTGTTAGGATGTAGCTTTTTGCTTATCGTGCCCCGCCTAAGGGCCACGCCAAAGGGCCCTCTGGCGAGGCCCTCCGGCGCGGGCCCGACAGGCGCGGGCCTGTCTGTAAGTGGGTTGCCTTTTCAAGCTTCTCTCTGCTCCTCCCACTCCCACAGCCCCGAATTGGGCCGGAGTAATTGCTCGGGAGGGCAGGCCAGGCAGCGGCGTTGCTCTCACCCGGACGGGGAGAGTGAAGATGATGGCGGCAAGCCAGAAAGGATTTTCCCGCCGGCAGCAGCTGCTTTTTCAAGCTGCTCTCTGCTCCTCCCACTCCCACAGCCCCGAATTGGGCCGGAGTAATTGCTCGGGAGGGCAGGCCAGGCAGCGGCGTTGCTCTCACCCGGACGGGGAGAGTGAAGATGATGGCGGCAAGCCAGAAAGGATTTTCCCGCCGGCAGCAGCTGCTTTTTCAAGCTGCTCTCTGCTCCTCCCACTCCCACAGCCCCGAATTGGGCCGGAGTAATTGCTCGGGAGGGCAGGCCAGGCAGCGGCGTTGCTCTCACCCGGACGGGGAGAGTGAAGATGATGGCGGCAAGCCAGAAAGGATTTTCCCGCCGGCAGCAGCTGCTTTTTCAAGCTGCTCTCTGCTCCTCCCACTCCCACAGCCCCGAATTGGGCCGGAGTAATTGCTCGGGAGGGCAGGCCAGGCAGCGGCGTTGCTCTCACCCGGACGGGGAGAGTGAAGATGATGGCGGCAAGCCAGAAAGGATTTTCCCGCCAGCAGCAGCTGCTTTTTCAAGCTGCTCTCTGCTCCTCCTACTCCCACAGCCCCGAATTGGGCCGGAGTAATTGCTCGGGAGGGCAGGCCAGGCAGCGGCGTTGCTCTCACCCGGACGGGGAGAGTGAAGATGATGGCGGCAAGCCAGAAAGGATTTTCCCGCCGGCAGCAGCTGCTTTTTCAAGCTGCTCTCTGCTCCTCCCACTCCCACAGCCCCGAATTGGGCCGGAGTAATTGCTCGGGAGGGCAGGCCAGGCAGCGGCGTTGCTCTCACCCGGACGGGGAGAGTGAAGATGATGGCGGCAAGCCAGAAAGGATTTTCCCGCCGGCAGCAGCTGCTTTTTCAAGCTGCTCTCTGCTCCTCCTACTCCCACAGCCCCGAATTGGGCCGGAGTAATTGCTCGGGAGGGCAGGCCAGGCAGCGGCGTTGCTCTCACCCGGACGGGGAGAGTGAAGATGATGGCGGCAAGCCAGAAAGGATTTTCCCGCCGGCAGCAGCTGCTTTTTCAAGCTGCTCTCTGCTCCTCCCACTCCCACAGTTACATGGGAACTTCAAAAAAAAAAGTAGCTCCCAATACTAAGGTGCGGTCTTTCAACTCCAAAAAGGTTTTACGCCGATTTTGAGTTATACGCGCGACATCTGGGAATATGGTGATCTTCTGACCACAAAAAAATATGTTTTCAATACAGAATTCTTGTCCAAATCTGTAACAAAGGTAACAATCAAAGTCACAAGAGCTGAAATAATATCAGAAGAGAACTCAAGAAATTCTGAAATATCCAAACTAATAGGCGAGAGCAATTGAACAGGCTCGTCCCCCTCCACATTACCCTCGATTTTCTTTTTAAACCTAGGAATGTAATACAAGTTTGCAACCTTAATAACCTCAGGTTGCTCAAATTTTAAAACTTCTTTCAAATACTTATGAAATAGAATAAGGGGGGAGAGATAGTGTGTAACTGGAAAATTTAAACATCTCAGATTTTTAGGAGGATGTAGTAAAGGCTCTTAGTGTAGCTGGGTTTAAAAAAGCTTTGGACAAGTTCCTGTAGGAAAAGGTCCATAAACCATTATTAAGAAGGGACCCAGGATATCAATGTTTGACCCAGTACAAGCATTGCGGAACCTGTGTCTTTTGGGGAAACTGCTAGGTACGTATGACCTATATTGGCTACTGTTGGAAACAGGATACTGGGCTTGATGGACCTTGGTCTGACCCAGTATGGCATATCTTATGTTCTTATGACCGAGATGCATTCTCTAGCACTTCAAGATGTCTATGAAAATACAATCTATCCTTAACTGAGGCAGCTGAGACTGCCTGAACAGAGCCTATTTTTGCCTCCACCTGCGTCAAACGTTCATCCTGAACCACATATTGAGCATCATATTCAACAAATTTAGCGACAGAATCCCAAGTAAATTCTTCAATTTGTCCCAAAGTTCCTGTAAGAGCAGCTTCAGTACAAGTAACTACCGCCCAGATGTCTTTCAAAGTCACTTCCTGAAGGGGCGAAGAAGAACCAATAGCACTTCCTAGCACCGACGGGATATAAATCACTTTAGGTATTGGTAGGTGTTTAACATCTAGGCAGGCCCAATCTGGCGCTCCTACAGAAACCAAGGTGGCGTCAGGACAGAGGGAAGGACCACCTAAACCCTCTTCCCGCACCGCAACCTGATCAGATGACGAGAGGGGTAGGGTAAAACCCCCAATTGGAGATGAGGCTGAAAGTGAGAGAGTACTTACTGAGGCCGATAGCTCCAAGCTACAATTTTCCACAACCTGACGAATCAAGTGTTTATCCAGAGGGCCCTCAGACTTGGAGGCCTTCATAGTTGATGCAGCTGGTATGCTCTTCTTCCTTCTTTTCCCCATACCAGAGAAAAACACTCACTTCTACTCCTCAAAGCTCCAAAGAATTCTGAAGGGGCACCAAAGAGGCATGGCCTGCCCCTTTGGTCACGCCCCTTCGGGCACGCGTCCGCGTCCCGTGGTGTAGCCCAGATTAAATAGGGCTAAGCAGACAGCAGCAATCAGCATCCAATACCCGCAGGTTATGTACGACTACCGGACAGGGTCAGACTCCACTCCTCAGCGTCCCGTGGTGTAGCCCAGATTAAATAGGACTAAGCAGACAGCAGCAATCAGCATCCAATACCCGCAGGTGATGTACGACTACCGGACAGGGTCAGACTCCACTCTTCGGCGTCCCGCAGTGTAGCCCAGATTAAATAGGGCTAAGCAGACAGCAGTAATCAGCATTCAATACCCGCAGGTGATGTACGACTACCGGACAGGGTCAGACTCCACTCCTCGGTGTCCCGCGGTGTAGCCCAGATTAAATAGGGCTAAGCAGACAGCAGCAATCAGCATTCAATACCCGCAGGTGATGTACAACTACCGGACAGGGTCAGACTCCACTCCTCCGTGATTTGGCTTTTTCATAGGGATAAGTTGCCTTCGCTTATTTCTCATACCCTGGCAGAACTCCGAATCTCCAAGGAGGCTTCCTTGGACCCAGCTGTGATGACTGGGGATCTGATCATGCAGGGGATCAGAAAGCCTCCCTAAGGCCTTTCCCTTCCATAATGCTGTGAAGCAGCTTATAGAGGACAAGTGGAACGTGCCAGACATGGGTTTGCGTGAGGGTAGAACCATGACACACATTTACCCCATAGTCATGGAGGAAAAGGACAGATTGTGCCTGCCACAGGTAGATGCCCTTGTAGCTTTGGTTACCCAAAAGACCACTATACAGATGGAAGGTGGCGCTGCTTTGAAGGAACTGCAGGATTGCCAGATGGAAGCCCTGCTTAAGCAATCCTTCAAGGTCTCAGCCTTGGCCTTGCAGGCTTTGGTCTGTGTGGCTTATGTGGCTAGGGCCTGCCTCCACTGGGCGCAGAAGGCCCCAGAGGGCCCACTGGCAGAATCGGTGGCTCTTTCCGATGCAGCTAGGTTGAAGTCAGTCACCGCATTTTTGGTGGACTTACTCTATGATCTCATCAGAGCCTCGGCAAATAATATGGTCATGGTGATGGCTGAAAGGAGGTTACTGTGGCTCCGTAATTGGTCAACGGATGTCACTTCCAAGACCTGACTCAGTAAGCTCCCATTCATAGGGCAGCTGCTCTTTGGTGTGGACCTCAAGAAGCTGGTCAAGGACCTGGGTGAATCAAAGGTCCCGTGCCTGCCAAAGGATAGACCCAAAGGCTCTGGGAAAGGTGCTCCCTCCTGGTGCAGGGGTCGGGAATTCCGGAGGTTTCAGGCAACAGAGTGGCAATCCGCAGCAGTCTTGGTTCCTCTCTCGGGGCCACAACAGGAAGGATGCCAGGGTGGTAGAGATGGCTGCAGAGGGGGCTCTGGGACCCCCAAGTCAGCACAATGAAGGTTTGGGGGCCCTGGCATGGTTTCTGCCAGCGAGTGGAAGACTAACATTTTTGCTCCACTTGGGCCTGGATAATGACAGATGTATGGGTGCTGGAGGTCGCTTGAGTTTGTATGTCTCCTCTCTGACACCTTTATGCTTTCCCCTTGTGAGCCCCACGCAAGGCGAGGGTTGTGTGGGACACATTGGAGTGGCTCCTGCAACCCGAGGCCGTGGTGCCGATCTCCAGGACTGAGTGGAGTCTCGGATGCTACTCCATCTACTTTGTGGTCCCCAAGAAGGAAGGGATCTGCCATCCCATCTTGGACTTGAAAGGGGTCAACAAGGCCTTAAAGGTCCCACACTTTCATATGGAGACTCTGCACTTGGTGATCATGGCGGTATGGCAGGGCGAGTTTCCACCACACTGGACCTCACTGAGGCCTACCTACATGTTTCGATCTGCCCCGACCATCGGCGTTTCTTGAGGTTCACAGTACCGATGGGGCATTACCAGTTCGAGGCTCTTCTGTTCGGCCTCACAACGCTACCACAGGTCATCATCAAGGTGATGGTGGTGATGGCAGCAGCTCTGTGTAAAGAAGGTGTGCTTGTCCATCCTTACCTAGATGACTAGTTGATCCCACAAGTTCGCCACAGGAGAGTTGGGAGGCAACTGAGTGGGTAGTTAAGTTGCTGTGGGACCTCGGCTGGGTGGTCAAAAATGTGAAGAGCAGGTTCATGCCCTCGAGGTCATTGGAGTATCTGGGAGCTCTCTTTGACACCCAGAGGGGCATGGTGTTCCTGCCAGAGGGCAAGGCCATCAAATTGCAGCCCCTTGTTCAGGTTCCCCATCTGAGAGTCTGGGACTACCTGTAGGTGCTGGGCTCGATGGCAACAATGCTGAGATGGTGCCCTAGATGTGGTTGCATATGAGGTCCCTGCCATCAGCCCTCCTGGACTTCAGGTCCCCGCAGTTCCAGTCCATAGAGGTTCAGCTGGCATTGCTGGGGGCAGCCAAGGACAGTCTTTGGTGATGGCTGGACCCGGCCCGCCTGGCAATGGAGATTCTGCTCGAGCCTCCAGACTAGGTGGTGGTCACCACAGATGCCAGCCTTCAAGAATGGGGAGGCCACTGTCTCTCATAAGTGGCTCAGGGGAGGTCATTTCTGATGGACAGCCGGTGGTCAATCAACCAGCTGCCCTGCCGGCATTCTTTCCACTTGTTCGGGGCTTGGCCACAAAGATCATCTCCAACAATGCAATAGTGGTGGCTATATCAATTGCCAAGGAGGCACTTGAAGCATGCTAAATGCAGCGGAGGTGCTCCAGCTCTTATGGTGGGTACAACATCACCTTCTCGCCCTCTCAGTGGTTCACATTATAGGTGTGGAAAATGTTTGGGCAGACTTCCGGAGCTGTCAGCTGCTGGATCCCAGAGAATAAACTCTCTCAGAAACAACATTTGATTTGAGTGTGCAACAGTGGGGTCCTCCTGTCATGGACTTGATGGTGACTGCCTCCAACCCCAAGGCCCCGAGATTTTACAGCCATTGGAGGGAATGCAACAGTTCTGCAACCAGCCTCCATGCCCTCTTATCCCGTGATACCAGCAACAGACCTAGAAGATTATCCACCTCAAACACCCTCAATACCCCAAGAAACTTCGCTAAATCACGCAAATGTACATCACAACGAGCAATTTCTTTGGCTGCCCCTTTGATTTGGAACTCTCTCCCCCCTGATTTACGTGCAATTGATGTTTTAAGTGACTTTCGTAAGCAATAAAAACTTTACTTTTTATTGAGCACTATGGATCAACAAATGACTAAGATATCATCTATTGTATATATTTTATAAATAATCCACTATTTTGTTAACCCTTGTTATTTTTCCTACATTACCATATGTTGTCATGTCTATACTGTTTGTTTCCCTTGTTTATACCTTGTATTTCTTGTGACCGCTTTGATTGAAGGAAAAGGCAGTATAAAAAACTTGTTAAATAAATAAATAAATAAATAGCGGGGCTCCTGTATGTGTTTCTGCCCTGGCCCCTGATTGGCAGAGTCCTTCAAAAGGTCCAGGAGCATCTAAGGAAGGTGATTCTGGTGGCCCTGGATTGGCCTCGGAGGCCTCGGTGTGTGGGTCTGCGATGCTCACTGTTAGTGGAGCCTCTTCCTTTCCCCATAGAGAGAGACCTTCTCACCCAGAGGCCGGTCTGGATGCCAGAGGTGAGTCAATTCTTGCTTATGGCATGGCCCTTGAGAAGATGTATCTGACCCATAGAAGGTAATTCCCTGATGTAGTGGATACCCTGTTACAGGTATAACAGGGTGGCTTTTGTGCACATCTGGTGGAATTTTGAGGCCTGGTGGGCTAAGCTTGGGTTAAGACTGTTGACTACCTCTCTTCCAGACATTCTGGCTTTCCTCCAGATGGGTCTAGAGAAGAGGCTGGCTTTGAGCTCCTTACGAGTCCCAGTAGCAGGGCCATGTGCAGGGTCAGTCCCTGGTGGCCCACAAGGATGACCCACAAGGATGACCTCTACAATAAATAATAAGACAATTAAAAACACTAACATACATAATAAAAATAAGGATAATAATAAAACCATTAGACACGATGATAAAAAGTAATAAATATTACAAAAAGAAATATATACAGGAATCGTAATACAATCAATAGCATCAGTAGTCCACAAAAGGAGCATCTTTACAAGCGTTTTCTTGCTTGGTATAACTTGTAAAATGTATAAATATAAAATTTAAAAAAGTAATAAATAATAAATGACAATAATCCAACAAGGAAGATCGTGACACACATGGTAACTTCTAATGTAGTATTAAAATATTACACTCAAAAGAACAATAATAATGAATCATACATAAATAGTAAACTAAAACAAAGGTTGCAGTATGGTGAATGCATTGTGTGTCATTCCAAATCTTGTGATAACTAACAATGAAAAGCTTATTCTCAAATGCAAATACTTGTAAATGTAGAGCCATAACTGGATGCAAGTTCAATGGTAAAACATACTATCATATCCAGGGAATAGAGCACCTCCCTTATGAAGAAAGGTTAATAGGGTAGTGCTCTTCAGCTTGGAAAATAGACAGCTGAGAGGGGATATGATAGAAGTTTATAAATTTATGAGTGGAATGGTTGTTTAGCCTTTCAAACAATACTAAAATAAGAGGACACTCCATGAAATTAACAATTAGCAGATTAAAAACAAATTGTAACAAGAACTATTTCTTGCAGGGCACAAATTAAGCTGTGGAATCTGTTGTCAGAAGACATGGTCAAGGTGATTAACATTGCATTGGGGTGAAGGGGGTTCAAAAGAAGTTTTGAAAAATCCACTTTGCCGCCAACAAAAAAATTCACATTCACAATTTCTTATCTCGAATCCTCTTCTTCAGTTGCTGACCTTTGTTATGGAGGCTACCTTTTCTCCCATACACTTTGCCCAGTTGGCTGTGGTGGTGGCATTGGGCCGCTAAGCTCTCCTTCCTGGCTTTTCTGTTCTTCTACCTCAGTCTGACTCCTTTTCTTCCTTTGAAGTCCACTATGCCGCCTATACACCAACTCTCCAGGTAGCTGTCATTTATTGACCCCCTGAAAAGTCCAACTTTCCTTTCTCATCGACTTTAATTCCTGGCTTTCCTTCTTTCTTGAGCCATCTTCCCCTTCCCTTATGCTTGACGATTTTAATGTTCATGACATGTAACGTGGATGACCCCTCAAAGTTCCTTGCCTTGATCTCCTTATTCAACTTCCAGCTGTTTTCTATCGCCCCTACTCACCAGCTTGACCACTGATTTGACCTTATCTTTTCCTACAACTCCTTTCCTTCAAACCTCTCCACCTCATTTCTCCCCCTATCTGACCATCATCTGATAACTTTCACTCTTAACTCCCTGCCACATTCTTGTCCAATCTCCAACAACCTGTTTAGGAATTTTAAAGTTATTGACCCTTCCACTTTCCCCACCGCTGTCTCATCTCCTCTCTCATCCACTGTAATCTGAGTCTATTGATGAGGCAGTCTCTTTCTATAACACTATACTCTCCTCTGCTTTGGATCCTCTCACTCCACCGATTCCACATCCTGTGAGATATACCATTCCTCAGACTTGGCTGACCTCCAGAATCCATTACCAAGGTTCCTATGCCTATTCTCTTGAGCGCCTTTGGCTAAAGCCCAGTGCCCATACTGATTTCATACATTTCAAATTCTTGCTGATCTCCTTCCAGTCTGCTATAGCACTTGCCAAGCAAAATGTCATCTGACAAACTGTCTTGCCTCCGACCCTCGCTATCTCGTTGCCACACTTATCTCTCTCCTGAAAGTGCCTCTGCCACTGACCCCTTCTTCACTTTCTGCCTAGACTTTGACTGACTATTTCCATAACAAGGTTCACAAGATTAGGCTTTAGTCTTGAGTTCTCCACCAGGTCACCTCCATCTCCTTTCCCCCTGCTTCATTCTCAAATCCTTCCTCCAACCCCTACCAACCTTTCTTCCTTTTCTAAAATTATTGAGGAGGAAACTCACAACCTCCTCTTCTGATGCCATTCCCACCCAGCTACTAAGCTTTATCTGCACCTTCTCCCCCCCCCCACCCCCCATCATCCCTTCTATCTGTCATATCCTCAAGCTATCACTTTCCAGTGCAATTGTTTCTACCACTCCAATCTGGCTTTTGTGCTCTGCATTCTACAGAAATGGCCCTTGCTAAAGTCTTTAGTGACCTGTTCCTGATGACACCCACGTTACTTCATCATCATCCTTCTTGACCTCTCTTCTGCTTTTGACACTGTTGATCACTACCTTCTCCTCAATAACATTTTCTCACTTGGATTTTGGAGATCTATTCTATGTTTATTTATTTAAGCTTTTCTATACCGCTTTATCTTATGCTCAAAGCGGTTTACATTGAAACAGAACATTATACATTTTATTCTTGTCTCTGCCACCATACTTTTACGAGGTCATCCTGAACACCGTTTAGCAGGTTTGGATGTCTGATCCATATGTCCAGACCCACTAAACATCCGGGCAACCTGCCGGGGACAAACTCCCCATACAAGCAGGTGATTTGTATGCTCTATTCGTGGGAGGGAGGGGGGCAGGACAGAGGTGGAGTGAGGGCAGGTAGTGGGCGGATTTGGAAGTCAGCCCTGTATGTCTCCCTGGATGAAGCCAGGCTCAGTAAGGAGGGAGAGGGGGTGCAGGAGGTTCCCCGCAACCTGACCCTGGCCATGGGAGGCCAGATCGTGGGTTGGGCTTTATCTTTATCTTTATTCAAACACTTGATAAACTGCCCAGGCCGGAGCATCAGGGCAGTGTACAATACAAAAATGTCAGCTGCTGGAAACAAAAGATGGAAAGGAATGCCAAAATACGATAGGACAGAGAGAGACAGTTAAATAAGATTGAGGACAGAAAAGACCCAAAGAGGGACGGGGAGGAGGGGAAGAGGGGGAGAAAGGAAGGGGGGAGAAGGAAACAGGAAAGAATCATGGAGGATGGAGGGCACGACTAGGGGATGAGGCTGCGGGGAAAGAAGGATGCCATTCAAGAGCTTGGCTGAGTTAGCCAGGTATGTGGGCTAGACGTGCGGCTGATCTGAATCGAGGCACAGCCTTCACACCCATAGACCCGATTCTGATCCCATGGGCATGTCTCACCCCCCCTGCTATCAGAATCAGCCGTACAGGGGGGAGACAGCCAACACAGGATGTCCCTCTCAGTGTATGCTCTGGTGGATATTCCTTTCCTACTATTTTACATTCAGTTGGTATACTTCAGGGCTCTGTCTTGTGTTCTCTTCTCTCTCTATATTCATTCCATTGATGCCTTGATCGTCTCCCATGGTTTTCAGTACCATCTTTATGCTGATGATTCTCTGATTCACCTCTCTGCACTAGAAATCTCTCCAGAAATCCAGTTCTGAATCTCAGTTGCTTGCCTAATACTGCTGCCTACATGTCCTGCCACTGTCTGAAACTATAGATTGCTAAGATAGAGCTTCTTATCTGTCTCTCTAAACCCACCTGTGTTTCATCCTCTCTCTGTTTCTGTGGCTGACACTGTCATTCTCCCTATTTCCTCTGCTTTGACTCCTCTCTCTCTCTCTCTCTCATTCTGCACATATACAACAGATTGCTAAAACATGTTATTTTTTTCTCTATAACATCAGTAAAATTAATCTCTTCTTTTCTGAACACAATACTAAGATCCTTATCCACTGTGTCTTATCTTCAGCTTAGACTATTGCAAGTTGGTCCTCGTTGGTCTCCCATTGAACCAGCTCTGTTTGCATCAGGAAGTTGGCATTGGGCGTCAGAGGGGTAGAAGCAAACAGCACCGTGGCACTGAAGTTTAAAGGTTAGTGCCATGGGGCTTTTTGCAGCCATTGCCACCACTGCCTGTCTCGAGAGGGGTGACAGCAGCCACCCCCGGAGGGCTGGTACTTTAGACGACCACTTAATTTGCCTAATGGTAGCGCTGGTCCTGCTCTCTTCATCCCTCCTTGAAACTCCATTCATCCAGCAAATCACTTTTATCTGTGTTCTTATTTTCTCCACCTAGTTGCAAGTACACCTGGAATAGAGTACCTGAGTGAGTACATCAGGCTCCGTCTCTGGTCCTATTCAAATCCTGACTAAAACCCCACCTCTTTGAGGCTGCTTTTGGATCCTGACTCCCTTTATTCCCTGTTTAAAACTCATGTGTGCTTTTTTAATCATTTCCCTTAAAAAATTAACTTAGTCCCCTGTTTGTTACAGTTACAGTTAGGATATACCACCTATAGCCAAGGCAACTAGGCAGTGAACAGAGTAAAAATAATAATAAAAAATACAATAAAATATAATGACAAATAAGAGGATAACAAACAGGGGAAGACAGAGAGACAATGGGTAAGAAAGAAGGGGGGAGACTAGGTTACAAATTAGGCATGAATGCCATGAAAACAAAAGACAAAATAGGAAGGGAGGGAAGGGGAGGAACAAAGACATATCAGAAGCTGTCTTATTTGTCTGTCTTGAATAGATTGTAAGCTCTGAGCAGGGACTGTCTCTTACATGTATGTATATAGTGCTGCATATATCTAGTAGCGTTACACAAATAAATAATAGTAATAGTAGTAGTAGTAAGAGATTTGGACAGGTTCCCAAAGGAAAAGTCTATAAAAACTTATTAGCCAAGTCGATTTGGAAAAGCCACTTCTTGTCCCTTGAAATGAGTTGTAAGAAATGAATCTACTTTTCGGAATCTGCTGGGTACTTGTGACCCAGAAGGTTATTGTCAGAGTCAGGATGATGGGCTTGATAGACCTTGGTTAGACTCAGCAAGATTTACCTTCTCTTCTTCTGAGCCTCATTACTTCATGGATAGGATGTTTAGCCACCGAAGCCTGACAAGAATGCCCCTAAAGTTGGATCTATAGGTGAAACTGAGCCCCTAACAAATATAGACTGGTTAGCTCATGCTTTACACCAAGAGATACTTATTAATGGTGAAAGGCCTCAAAAAAGTGGACCTTTATGGAAAGGACTCTCAGGCCTAAACCTGAACTTACTACAGGAAGCCAAGTTGCTGGTGAGAAGTGTGAGATAATTCTTGTCCATGTGTGTAGCACTGAATTCCTGCTGTGTACACTAGGAATAAATTAGTGCTTTCCATTTTGCCCATACAACCTAAGGGCATGTCTCCTGTGCCTGGTTCTTAAGAGATCCAGCAGTCTATCTCAAGGTATTTCTTACATAGGAGCAGAAGGCTTTGAAACAATTTCAGAGAACCTCCCACAAATTACAATCTAATCAGAAAAAGCTGCATAGCAGGTGACATCATAGTCAATATCGATGCAGTGACTGATATTATTTTATGGAATATTCCAAAGAATGCAATAGAAATGAAACCACAGGGAAGAAAGAAAAAGTAACAAGAACGATCAAAAGAGAAAAAAATCTCCCTGTTTCCAAAAATCCAAAACTGATCAGAGAGTCAACTAATATTAATTAATTAATTATTGAAATTCTTTCTGTCTTGCTAAATCAGAATTTTCTTGGTGGGTTACAAAAACATATACATTCCAACAACATTAAAATACACATCATATTAGTTATTAAAATTCTGAATTAATAGCTTGGACAAATAAGTGAGACTTCAGTTTCCTCCATAATTTCATCACGTCATTAACCACCCTAATTTCAAATGGAGGAAAATTCCATAAACTGGGCGCGCTGTCATGCTGCTGATGGCAAGCTTGCCGAATTAGTCTATCAGACCTATATGAGTAATGTTAAGGTATCAAATTATCCGGTAACAAATGATGATGTGTTTTAAAAACTATTAGTAATATCTTAATGCTTATTTAATTCTCAGTAGGAAGTCAGTGGAGTCCCTGTCAGAAATAGAAAAGAAAGTGACAACACAGCTCAAAATACTCCAAAAACTCTACATTCCCCCTGGGCCCAGTCCTACCACTGAATAACTGTGAGGTTTGCACTTGACCCCACTATTCAGCTCCTTTTAATTTATGCAAATAAGGCCCCACAATCAATCTCTGCACATGGCCCGCATCCTTCGATATCCCCCTCTGGCCATCCCCGAGTCCCCATAACATATCACTTAGTTGAACTCAGAGGAGGCACTTACATAAGGTCAAGGGGAATTAATCTTACTATCTAAGAAAAGATAAAATTTGCCCTGAAAGTCAACAATATGTTTTCTAGAAAATTTCAAAAACAAAATCATTCCCAAAGGCAGAACTCTATATTGCAGATCCAAAAACTCTGCTGCCTCTAAAACAATTAGGAAGACATTCATTTCATGGCCATGACGTATACT
Source organism: Ichthyophis bannanicus (assembly GCA_033557465.1). Classification (NCBI taxonomy): domain Eukaryota; kingdom Metazoa; phylum Chordata; class Amphibia; order Gymnophiona; family Ichthyophiidae; genus Ichthyophis; species Ichthyophis bannanicus. The sequence goes on along the minus strand of CM066031.1, from coordinate 419,583,940 downwards.
AAACTTAAATTTAACAAATATTTTCCAAGTTATATCCCTATCAGTAGAGGAACAACAGAAGCAATTTGTGTTGTTCTATTTGAAGTTTGTAGAATAGAAGTTTCCAACAAATCAGTCACATTTAAATTACCAAAAGAAAACCGATCCATCTCACCTGCCCCTACCGCAAGTTTACATAGAGAGCTTGGGAAATAATGAGCATGCAAAATATTTGGCAAGAAATCAGCGAGATGTGCAGTATATCCTAAGAAATAATTCTTAAGGATTTCCTGAGCTAAAATCATGTTGAAGGTATATTAGAGCAGATGCTTTTTGCCTGCTCGAGGTTAGGTAAGCTCTGGTTTGAGGTATGAGGTCTGATCAAGTTACTGCTGAAGTTGGATGTGCAGTTGTCCTTCAAGTTGACAGTATTTAGGTCAGCTTGACTGGAGTTTTCGATTTCCATACCTACTAAAGCCCTGTTGGATATTCTTTGGCTTTAAAGGTGGTTCCAAATGATTAGAAAGTGGGCAAATGTACAGAATATGTTTTTTGGTAGAACACAGTTTGTGAGACCTATTTGTCTGAATTGTTTTTTGCAGAAAAGAATGGTACAGTGCTTAAGGGAAAGCTAATCTGGTGGCCAGTGTATTGTGGTGATGTTGCCTAGCAGGTTCTACTATATCCTGATGCACCCCATCATCTCCTGTTTCTTGTCTTGCTACTTTTGTTTGTTTATTGGTTTTCCCCCCATGAAATTTGTGCTTTTATGATTGATATGGTATCTTTTTTTTTTTGTTTTGATGTTGAAAAAACGCAATAAAGTTTTTGAACTGCTTTAAAAGGCAAATTGAGAAATTTCAAATCATTATAAGGTACGCCATTTTTTAAACCCTCATCTTGTTTGTGCAATAATAAAATCCCCTTGACTAATGCCAATATGGTAGATTCTGATTCTTTTATCTTATTTTTTTTTCATTCTGAATCTCAAAAGCACAATCTCCAATCAGGTCATCCTGAGAAACAAATTTTAGTGCTATATAAATGATAAATAGTAGTAGAAGTAGTAGTAAATGAAGCATTACTGAGTTAAGCAATTAGAATGGCTTCCGTCCCAGTAACTGTTATAGCATACCTGCTGTGAGAGATGTAGAGCAGCAACCTAAAGAATTTCAGAAGAAACAATTTTAGAGTAAATATGTGCCTCAAATGTAATTTCCTAACAGCACACACAGTATGTTGTGAATTTAAATCCCTTTTAGAAATACAACAATAATTAATTTTTCTTTGTCAATTTAGAGAGGTCCTGAAGATTCGGAGTCAACTGACCTTCCAATGGATAATATTACAGCCATCAGAAAACGTAAGCACTAAAAGAAAGAACAATGTAAGATCAATGAAACAGATAATTAAAGTGCAAACAGCTGACCTGTGATCGGTTCGGATCTGCACTAGAAATTTGTTGAAAATTCAAGGTCAGGCTCAAACCAGGCGAATTTCAACTGGGTTCAGATTTGATGGAATTTTTGAATTATCCCCAGATTTGCTAAGGAAATGTCTCAATTGCCTCATGAAGAGTAGGGAAAACCAGACCAGAATATGCAGATTTGACTCAGATTGGCCATCCTGCAAAAACCTGCATTGAATCTGCCTGCTGTAGACCCTGGAAATCAGGGAAATCTGCTCAAATTTCTGTGCAGACACACTGATTTGGGACGGAGTCGGCATCTGATTTTATTCATTTAATAATCCTGCTAGCTCTTGTGGGTTTTTGCAAGCCCACACATCTTTAGTCTGAACTTCCTCCAATATCTGTAGAACGATTTCATTAGTTGCTTCCAATTCTGGTATTAATGAGAGTCAGGAACCAACCTGGCCTGCATGATAGAGAAAATAAAATCCTAAGCATCTCTCTCTGGTTTTGAAAGTTTGTTAGTTTGCTTTTTTTTCTGGTCTGTATGCATTTGGACACTGTTCGGATAAATGCAATGAAATTTGGAACGGAATATCCTTTTGTCCAGAGCAAGGTCATGGACTTCCTAGTGATCCAATTTTCTGTTCTTCTCCAAGCTAAATGCTTCAAGCTGAGAGACACAAACACACACACACACACGCACACACACGCACACACACACACACGCACACGCACACACGCACACACACACACACGCACACACACACTGTCTCTCTGAGAAAGCAATACTTTTCAAGTCTGACATTCAAAAGAATGTATAAGTTTAGGCCTTTATTTTAGAAGCATCTCTTCTTGTGAATATACTGTATGTTTATGTTTATTAATTTTGCTTGCCTGCCTTCCAAACTGTCAAAGTGGGATGCAATAATAAAAATGGAAAACAACTATAAAATGAAAACTAAGGAAATGTAGAAGTCCATTCATGGATAGGACACCAGTAAGAGAGCAGTTTGAATGCAGGGGAAGATTCAAGCCAGTCATTTTCGCTCTAAGATACTACTGAATGCTTGTTCAAAAAGAAAGATCTTATTAATTTTATAATTTTATTAATTTTTCAGTGCTAGAGAGAGGGTAAGAGGTGGGACATGGGTCGGGGAGTAGATGAGAGACGGAGATAGAAAATTGATAGATGAAAGATAAACAGAGGGACATTGAAGACAAGAGGGTAGAATGTGAGTGAATAGGCATGAAAGAAAGAAATGGAAGAAAGGGAGAAAACAAAGAAATGTAAGAAGGAAGTAAAATGTCAGAGACAGATGTAAGGGAGGAATGAATGAAAACACAGAGAGATGAAATGGGATATGTGCAGCAAATCCTAGAAAGAGTTTGGAGAAATGAAAGCAGAAGAAAGATACACTGGGACCCACGTGATTGAAAAAAATACAATTCTTAGACAAGAAAGGTAGAAAAAGTATTTAATTTTGAAATTATTAATTGGAATATGTCGGCTTTGGGAAATGTGCATCATTGATGTCTCTGTATTTTGCTCAGTACATGAGGAAATGCCTTTCTGTTTCCATTTTGCCAGTGCTGCACTGTTGTCTGCATATTTCTGTTTCTAATTTGTGGTCCCTTGTCCTGTATTGGGTGAGGGGCTGTCTGTGTTTTGCATATGGGACTGAGATGCAGAATTCAGCCAGTACTGACCTTCTGTGTAGTAGTGTGCAGCAGTCCTACTTCTTCTGTTTCTCTAATAGGGGGCATATTGCTGTTTTAGGGCCCAATATAATATCTATAGTGCTGCCTTTTAGTAAGCAGGGTTAGTACTGTGTGAGTCCTGGCAGTAGGAGTTTTGTAGCACTTCATAATATGCCTGGCATTTGGCGCTGGAGGGAAGTCATATTAGCATCCAATGGACATCCTGGTGTCATCATGGATAACACATTGAAATCCTCTGCCCTGTGTGCAGCGGTGGCCAAGAGAGAAAATTGAATGCTAGAAATCATAAGGAAAGGAATAGAGAATAAAACCAAGGATATTATAATGCCTCTGTATCGCTCCTTGGTGTGATGACACATTGAATATTGTGTGCAGTTCTGGTTGCCATATCTAAAAAAGGATATAGTGAAATTAGAAAAGGTACAGAGAAGAGCAACCAAAATGATAAAGGGGATGGAAGGATCGGGGCGGCTTAAGGCAATCTGCTGCCTGAGGCGAGGGATGAGATAGTCCCCCCCCCCCTCGAGCGGAGAGGAGGTCAACTTTCTCAAAATTCCAGTCAGGGACCGAACCAAACCAAAAGGTCAATTAAATAATATGGAGGAAATGCAAGATGTGGGCCCCCAAAGGGACAAGTGTTCCCGGCACTGCCAGGGAAGATTGTGCTGGACTATGTGCAATCCATACATAAGAAATGCCATACTGGGTCAGACCAAGGTCCATCAAGTCCAACATCTATCTCCAACACTGGCCAATCCAGGTCACAAGTTCCTAGCCGTTTCTCAGAAAGACACACAGGTTCTACAATGCTTGTATTGGGGCAAGCAGTGGATTTCCTGGGTCCCCTTTAATAATGGTTTATGGACCTTTCCTCCGGGAACTTGTCCAAACCTTTTTTAAACCTGCTACACTAACAGCTTTTACTACATCCTCCAGCAACAAATTCCAGAGTCTGATTACATATTAAGTGAAAAAAATATTTTCTCTTATTACTCCTAAATGAGTTACATTGTAGCTTCATTGCATGTCCCCTAATCTTTCTACTTTTTGATGGAGTAAACAATACATCTACGCTTAACCATTCTACTCCATTCATTAATCTATAAACCTCCATCATATCTCCCCTCAGCCATCTGTTTTCGAAGTTGAAGATCCCCAACCTTTTAAGTCTCTCCTCATAGGGTATCCTTCCATCCCCCTTACCATTTTGGTGGCTCTTCTCCGTACCTTCTCCAATTCTGCCATATCCTCTTCAAGCTATGGCGACCAGAACTGCATACAGCATTCAAGGTGCGAGCGCACCATGGAACGATACAGAGGTATCACAATATACCTGGTTCTACTCTCCATTTCTTTCCCTAAGATTCCCAACATTCCATTTGCTCTCCTGGCTGCCATTGCATACTGGGCCGAGGGTTTCAGTGCATTATCCATGATGACACTGAAATTTCTTTACTGGGTGCTGGTTCCTAATATGGAACCTTGCATCGAGTAACTGTAGTTTGGATTATTCTTTCTTAGGTGCATTATTTTTGCACTTGTCCACATTAAATTTCATCTGTCATTTGGACATCCAGTCTTCCAATTTATCAAGGTCCTCTTGCAATTTCTCACAATCCTCTTGTGTTTTAACAATTTTGAATAATTTTGACCATCTCACTCGTTATTGGCCATTTAGCCCTACTCTCTACTTTCTATCTTTTAACCAGTTCCTAATCCACAATAGTACACTGTGTCCTATCCCATGACTTTTTAATTTCACCAAGAATCTCTCAAGAGGGACCATGTCAAAGGCTTTTTGAAAATCCAGATACACTGTATCAACTGGCTCACCTTTGTCTACCTGTTTATTCACACCATCAAAAAAATATATTCACACCTTCAAAAAAATGTAACAGTCAGACAAAACTTTCCTTGGCTAATGTTGGCTTTCTCCCATTAAACCATGAATATCTACATTTTGCCTGGTACTGACATTGATCTCACTGGTCTGTAGTTTTCCGGATCACCTCTGGAATCCTTTTTAAAATAGGTGTTACATTGGCCATTTTCTATTTTTCAAGTACTACAGATTATTTTAATGATAGTTCACAAATTACTAATAGTAGATCTGCAATCTCATCTTTCAGTTCTTTCAACTATCTTGGATGTATATCATCCAGTACAGGTGATTTGCTACTCTTCAGTTTATCAAATAGTTGTAACACATCTTCCCGGTTTATCAATATTTCTTTCAGTTCTTATGATATAGCACCTTTAAATACCATTTTAGGCATGGGTAACTTCTCTACATCTTCTTCAGTAAAGATTGAAGCAAAGAATTCATTCAGCCTCTCCGCTATGGCCTTGTCCTCTCTTAGCACCCCCTTTATCTTTCTATTATCTAATAATCCAATTGACTCTCTCACAGGTTTTTTGCTACGAATGTACTTGAAAAAGTTTTAATTATGCTTTTTTGCTTCCACAGCAAGCTTTTTTCCAAATTCTCTCTTTGCTTGCTTTATGAATGCTTTGCATCTAACTTGCTAGTGCTTATCCCATTTTCATCATTTGGTTCCTTTTTCCATTTGCTGAAAGATGCTTTTTTGGCTACAACAGCCTCTCTGACCTCACCTTTAAACTATGCTGGCAGTTTTGTGGCCTTTCTTCCATTTTTCTTAAAGCATGGAAAACATCTGATCTGGGCTTTAAGGATAGCATTTTTAAACAATGCCCATGCTTGATGTAAATTTTAACCTTTACAGCTGCTCCTTTAAGTTTTTTCTTAACTATTTTCATCATTTTATCATAGTCTTCCTTTTGAAAATCTAAAGGTAGTACTATGGATTTCCTTGCCATCCTTCTTCCATTTATTAAATCAAATGTGATCATGCTATGATCACTATTGCCAAGTGGCACCAACATCCTTATGTCTTGCACCAGATCCTGTGTTCCACTAAGGACTAGGTCCAAAACAGCTTCCCTCTTGTCGGTTCATGAACCAGCTGCTCCGAGAAGCAGTCATTTATTTCATCTAGAAACTTTATCTCCTTAGCATGTCCTGCCGTGACACTGACCCAGTCGATAACGGAGTAATTGAAATCACCCATTATTACTGTGTTGTAACTTTTGTTAGCTTCCCTGATTTCTTTTAGTATTTCATCATCCATCTGTTCATTCTGGCCAGGCGGTTGGTAGTATAACCCCACTGCCATCACTTTCCCCTTTTTACATGGAATTTCTATCCATAGATATTCTGTAGTGTATTTTGTTTCCTGCAAAGCTTTAGTGCTGTGTGACTCAATGTCCTCTCTAACATAGAGCACAACCCTTCCACTAATTTTATCTGCTCTATTATTATGATATAGTTTGTACCCAAATATCACAGTGTCCCACTGGTTGTCCTCCTTCCACCATGTCTCTGAGATGCCAGTCATATCTAACCTCTCATTTAGTGCTATATAGTCTAACTCTTTCATCTTATTTTTTAGACTTTAGATTTTGCATACAGGCATTTTAGAAGTTGTATGTACTCATATTAATCTAGTTTTCAGTTGATAGGGGTGATTTGAAATATTTCAGCTCTGTCTGCTCTGTATATAAGGGCATCTGGATTAGTTTTATCTTTATTGGAATCTCTCTTTTTATTACTATATACTACCATTGCCTCCTGACACCTAAAGAAATAAAAAACGAGGCTAGTCTCATTCCCATTTGGGCTAAATACTAAATCCATAGTATTCCCATGTCAGTGTGCAGGGAAACATTTATTTTTATTTATTTTACAGTTTTTTTATACCACTTTATAATTTCAGTTAAAGCAGTCTAACATATGTTAAACAGGGACATTGTTAACTTGCATTTTTCTAAGGCAATGGAGAAGTGATAGTGGGGATTGAACCCCTGGGGGTATGTTTACTAAACCGTCTTAATGTGCGCTCTGACACGTTAGCGCACGATAAGGCACCTTAGCGCGTGATAATGGCGCTTTGCCATGTGATAAGGTACCTTATCGCGTGCTAATGCACTCAGCGGCGCTCAGCGGCGCAAACGAGCGCTGAAGGCGGAGTAAAGGCTCCCTGAGGGCAGAGGAAGGCTCCCCAGGGGCGGAGAGAAGGGGTCAATGGGTGAAGAGTGGGAGGGAAGAGGCTCCCTGCACACTAACGCTGTGGATTTCGGGGCTGAAAACTAACGCCAGTGAAACCCTGGCGTTAGAGTAGATTTAAAGGGAAGAGAAACCATTTCCGTCAGCAATGTACAGCAAAGCCAGGGAAACCTACATAAGGTGATAAGTGTGATACATGTGCACAGAACAAAAGGGCAGATAAACATTGAAAATTACCTGAACAAACTAGAAAAAAACCATAACCTAGCTGGGCAATAGTGATATCAATGGGAAACATCAAAAAACACTACCGAGAAAGCTCCAAAAAAAAGATATCAATTTTGGAAGGGGCTATGCTCTGTCCCCATACAAGGTGAATGATCCCACAGTGAAATAACGCTGATCAGGGCTTTCCCTTGTTACTGGACAGGTTTCCTATGGCATGCACATGTCCCGCAACAGCATGGTGGGCATGTTGGAATGGGCAACTGGACAGATGCTGGAAAAGGGGACACAGAGGGCTGCAGGCGGCACATGCTGTGATGCAGCGGGGCAACAGTGCGGACTAGGGTGATGCCTAGGTGGCCCATACGAATGCTGAAAAAGTAGAGCAGTCAGACAGCAACTGATGAGGGCCCAACACAGGCACGAGTGTGTTTCCCACAGTGTCACAGGGGATAGTACCCAGCAGGTACCCCCAAGGGTACAGAACATTTGCAGGTGGTGCTGAGGGGAAGCGTGGACATCTATGCAGGCACCCCTACCCCAGAACCCGCACCATAGGCAGCCGCCTACCCGCACACTGGATGGCCTGAGACTGCGCACCACCAGCACCACTAGCAGAAGGGCATGTCAGCATGGTGACCGAGGGGTACTGGTGGTAGAGGGGGCAGTGGCTGCTGCCCACAGCAGACCATGGCCCAGCCCTGTTTAGGTGGGTGCCGTGCACTGCAACAGACAGGCTCTGTCTGACAAACAGTCATGGTATCTCCAGGGAATGCACTGTCTCTGTGGCAACACAGTGGTGCAGGGCACACAGCCAGTGTGTTCAGGAGCAGAAGGTCACAGGTTCAAGTCCCAGCTGTGGTTCCTGCCAACCCAGTCTCCATATTTTACCCACTACTAAAATGCGGTAATACAGACAGAACCTTTAGTGCAGATAACGTAAACATGCCCAAAACACCTACATTTTACCCTACAGAGCACAGACACCATAAACATGCGCATTACCTAGAGCAGAGTCTTCCAAAAGCAGTCCTGGAGGGCCAAACACCATTCAGGTCCCATGCTGTCTCCAATAACTATGGCTGTGCTGCATTTCTATGCACCGCCCCCATGGTATGCAGATGTATCTCATGCATATTCATTAGGGACAGCATGAAAACCCAAACAGGGTTTGGCCCACCAGGACCGGAGTTGGGAACCTCTGCCCTAGAGCAGCGGCCAACAGGGGCAGACTCACCCACACTCACAGGCTCCGTCATCCAAAGCCACCTGGAGAGGCAGGATTTTGGGCCCTGTGTGCATCTCCCAATACTAGCCCTAAACCCGGGAATACGGTACACAGCTATCAAAAGGTTGCTATGATTACTGGCAGATAGCAATTCCTAAGTTAAGCACAATTTGCTGATTGAGCTGCATCATAGCAACCTTTCTGATGTCTGTAGAGTGTGCTACAGGTCTTGTGTCTGACAGTGTTTACCACCCTAGGGAGTGACTCCTACAGTATTGCGTACCATAGCCATGCCTGCACTGTGCCCAGGACTGGTGCGGTGGCCAGGGCTGCCAAACACCTCTATAATTGCACAATGCTGGCATAGGTGTGGGGAGTGTGTGTCTGTCTATCCAGTGTGTGGTGGCTCCCAACACCCTCCTCAGCCCACACTGCCAGCACTGTTGCCAGTATTGGCCTGCCAATGTGCATAATGAGGAGCAAGGTACTGTGGGTATAGCCCGGACAGGGCAGCCTGGGCAGGATGCATCTGCACAGGGCATAAGGCACTGGCTGGGACATTGTAGTGCCCGGCCACCACCTACACAGACAGGGTGGCTACAGCATGTCCTGCTGGGAGGTCACTCTCACTCTGACTGAGCAGTGACCATGGCATGGCTAGGTTCCCCCATAGTGCTACATAGTATTTCTCTCAAGTGATATATATGGGTTCTCCTTTTGGGGCCCAATCACTGACTTATCTGCTTGGTGGGTGTGCTCACATCCCAGTTTTGGGTGCACACATTTTCTCCAGGACCATGCACTGTGGACTAGCTAGCAGACTGTCTGCAGTTAGTATGTGTATGGCTGGAATACCTTGCAGGGTGCAGCGGCTGGAGACTGTCAGACAGTGGTGGGGGGCAGGTGAGCATTTCCAGGCCTACTGTCTGTATGCTATTGCTTTATGGAATGCTACAGATCTGCACTGACTGCCCTGTAGCGCATCTGTTTCCCGCAGGACTGGGGTTGTTGGTCCCCTCTACTACCACCATGGGCAGGGCTGTAGAATGTGGATCTGTTGGGGAGAGATCCTGTCCACCACCCTGATCCCCAGAGAGCAAGTTCGGTGGTACTACCTAATCCGCCTATGGGTCCAAACACCACCCCCCTTCCCCCCTTGAATCATGTGGCCATGTCACTCACAGAGGATATGCACTATTCTGGTGCATTATAGTCCACAAGGGCTAGACATGACTGGGATATACATATGGGCACAGGTGTATCGTAGGTGTGTCTGAAAGAACTACCTATCACACACTGGCACTAATGGGGACCTGCAGCATAGCCTATCTCAGGCAGGGCAGGTGCTGTGGACCTGGTGCTGGGCGCCCCACCTCACCCTCAGGGTGAGCACAGTACACGCACAATGTGACGGTCTGTAGCTACTCTGTGCCAGTAACGCGTACGGTCAGTACCCCCTACCAGGCCTAAGTGCTGTGGGGGTGCATACCCCATCTTGTGCTCATCTGTAGACTGCTGCTTTGCATGTGCAGTGCATCATGGGTACGAGTGGCTTAACTCTATCCTGGTAACAACCGCAGACAGTTTGTGTGGTGACCTGCAGTCCTTCTATGGCCAGCCAGAGGTTTGCTTGTAGCTGTAGCCTACTGGTTACTTCACTGTCTGTGGAGCCAGAAGATGTGGGGTTGATCCCACAGTGGGGTTATTTATTAGGGCTGTCTGGGGCAGTTTCTTTTTTTAATCTAAATTAGTACTGCCAGCAAAAACACCCTCACAGTGCTATAACCCTACGGTGCCTTATAAGGCGCCTTATGGGGCACCTGAGGATTACGGCACTGTGAGGGTGTTTTTGCTGGCAGTACTAATTTAAATTAAAAAAAGGAACTGACCCAGACAGCTCCAATAAATAACCCCACTGTGAGATCAAACCCAAAACCTTTGGCTCTACAGGCAGTGAAGTAACCAGTGGGCTACAGCTCTAGCTCTGAACAAACCTCTTGCTGGCTACAGAAGGACTGCAGGTCACCACACAAACTGTCTGCTGTGGTTACCAGGATAGGGTTAATCCACTCGTACCCATGATGCACTGCACATGAAGATTACAGCACTGTGAGGGTGTTTTTGCTGGCAGCACTGCTTTAAAGTAAAAAGGAAAATGCCTCTAGCAGCACTGCTTTATAGTAAAGGGTAATGCCTCAGACAATCTTACTCATTAACCCCACTGGGGGATTGAATTCATGACCCCTGGTTCAGCAGTCAATGTATTAACCATTGTGCTACCCCTCTCTTTCTGTGTTTGTTGGTCAGCACGCCTACTTCAGGCTAATGTGCATTGACGTGCCACGGTTCCCTTTATCACACGGTAACAAGAAACGCTACGTTAAGACCAATACGCCCACTCCTTATATGGCATCCTGCACACTAACGCCTGCTGCACATTAAGACTGCTTAGTAAACATACCCCTAAGTTTGCTGCATGCACAGGCCCAGAATTTTGGCACCTCCCCCCCCCCCCCCCACTGGGGAGGGCATCGCAGGAGTGGGGGTTGTCTGCTCTGGGTGACACTTTGGTTCGGCATGCCACTGAGTCCACTTCAGTGGACTAAAATGAATTTGTTCAAAGTAAGAAGTAGCTTGTTCATCACATGAGTTTTCCAGTTAGCTATGACTCAGCTAGCCAGTACATTCTTGATATTTCTGGTATACTTTCATGATAATAATCCTCCAACAGTGTGGGATTTGTTTTCAGAGTGAACAAAACAAATGCTTAGTTAATGAGGTGAACAGTTCAGATTAGAACCAAACCTACTTAAACTGTGAAAAAAGATTTGCCATCTAAACAGAAATGTCAGGCATATGTATCTGGGAATTTGGGGGTTTAGCTTTCCCTAAGATTTATGGTGAGCAGAGCAAATAGACTTTGAGGTGTGAGGGATTGGACCCTATGGAAATGCTTTGCATAGTTTAAATATTATAAAATCTGGCCCCATCTAAATTAGCAGCTTTAAGTTTTTTTTGTGCACTAATATAATTGAATAGAACAGATAAATTTCAATGACAGAAAAGAAGATCCGTTGTGGATAACAATACTCAATCCATTTCCTTTTCTGTCATTCAAATGAATTCATCAAGCTTAATCCTATAGAATTTAGCACTGGGTCAGCCGTTCTCTCTTGAAAATGTTTCTCCATTCATTATCCCTGGCATATGCCATAACCAGACAGAGATGGCCAAGGGGGATGCAGGTCATGTGCAGAGACTCATTGTAAGGCCTCATTTGCATAATCATTTGCATAACCTTGGGATCTTGTATCTATACCTCCATTCAGCCTGTTCTTTAGACCACCCATTTCTCACATCTATCTTATTCTTTCTGCAGTCTCTTATTCCCCGACCCCGACTTTCACCCGCTTTCTAGTCCCCCATTTCAACCCTCTGTACTCATCCCCTTCCCCAGCTCCATCTACCTTCTGCCTCTCATCCCCTCACCAGTTCCAATTCCATCCATATTACTCATTCACCTCTCCACCGTCAGTCAACAACATTGTTCATGTCACTTCATCTTGTTTTTAATCAGAAATAAGAGGAAAAAAATCAAGGGGGGGGGGATAATCAGAGGCGGCAGCTAACACAGTTTCAGTGGTTAGCTATTGCTGCTGAAACTTAAACCCAGATATTCAATGCCAGGCTCATATCCAAGCCCCAGCTTTGAATACCCAGTTTGCCAGGAAACTAACAGGGCTCTGGTGATATTCAGCCGCTATCCAGTTAGCTGCTACGGCAAAAATGAGGCCAGCCTTCGCTGCATCTTATTTTTGATGCTTTGCCATGACCAGGCAGCAGCAATATTGAGCCGCTGCCCAGTAATGGCTGAGTGCTGCTCTCGAAATGCCCCAATGGTAACTGGTTAGCACTGGGGGTGCAGCAGCGGCACCCAGGGAATAGGCAGCGGCACTGAATATCTCGGATAAGGGAATTAACACCTCTGGCGGGTCTGCTGTGTTAATTCCTTTGAGAATCAGGCTCCAAAATTTCATTTTTTCCCCAGTCAGTACTATATGCTATTGCTCAGTAGTGTAACTTCTTGCTCAACAGTAACGCATCCTATTTCATCCATACCCGAGGGACTGCAAACTCAATGCGGAGATTCATTCTACAGAGAATTTTATAAAGCATTTTTCCTCATGGAAAAGGGCTCTTTTAAAACCGCATGACTGTTTGCTTATGAATGCATTCCAACAGCGGGAAAGTAGATGGAACTGCGGCAGAGCAGCAGTGTGACATGTATATTTCATAAATATGCACACCTATGCATAGAATACACGCACGCACACAGTTACATCTTCTTCAGCGCAGGTGTAAATTTGTGTATGAGGATCTGCTTCTGGGCACCTATTTTATAAAGCATGAAGATGCATATGTTGCCTTTATAATGCAGAAAAACAATAACCTATATAAGAAGGAGGCAATTATCCAAAAATCGTCCAAAAAACACCCTCCTACTCCATAAAGGCTTAACAATAAAATTCAGAGGACCTCAAATCACCTGTATCAGGCATATCAAGCCCAAATATTATAGGTTATCGGACCAGATCACTGAAATTCATGATCGGTCCAATGAACATTTTAGATAATTGCTTCCTTCTTATATAGGTTAATGTTTTTCTGCATTATCAATGCAACATACAAATCTTTATGCTTTATAAAATAGGCACCCAGAACCTGATTCTCATGCACAAATTTATACTATTAAGTCTAGCTGGAGTAGGAGGGTGGTTTTTGGTCTTTATAATGCAGGCTTAGAATACGTAGAATTCTGAAAGCAAGCTACCTATATTTGTACTTTAATATCCACCTGAAGTTACCCGGGTACTCTCACTAGCTATTTTTTCACAATAACTTAAGCAAGAAAAGCTACTTTCCTATACTGGAAAATTCAACATAGGTTATAGTTTTGTTCCCGACTATACTATGCCCCTACCCAATGTTCATATTTAAGCATCTAAGAGGGAATAATTACTAAGCTTTAGTAAAATGTCACATTTAAACACAGATTAATTTATCATGGGAGTCACTAATCTGTGTAACTCAATACCGCAGGTTAGTAACTCCTGCAGTAAGGGGTCTATTCTGAAGAGCAAAAAGTGGGTCTGGATGTCCAATCTGGACATCCAGACCCACTAAATGCCTGACCTGCATCCAGGGAACAGAGCTCCCTGCACATAGAGCTGAACTGTGCAGGGAGCTCTGTTTGTGGGTGGGAGGGGTTTGTGAGAGCGAGGGTGGGCTCTGGGAGGTGCCAGGACCCCAGACGTACAGGGCCGATTCTGTTGTTGGCCCTGTATGTCTGGGGTCGGCAATCTAGATGGACTTATTCCACCTAGGAGGTAGAATACGTTCCCCTAGATAGCAGGACATGAATGCTCCGGGGCCAGAAAGTGAGGTAAGGGGGTGGAGGGGGTACTCCACAGCCCAACCCTGGCCATGGCAAGCCCAACTGGGGGACGAGCGGTGGGGAAAGGACATTTGTGGGTTGTGCTGGGGATCTCAGCTCCTGCATGGATTCGTAGTGGCATGGCAACAGGATACCATGCCACCACTGCTCCATGCAGGATCCAGGCTGGGCTAGCCAGGGATTTGTTGGATGTCCAGGTAGCCATAATTGGGGGCACAACCTGCGCATTCAGGCTGATAGACCCGATTCTGATCCCGCAGGCACATCTTTCCCCCACGGGATCAGAATCAGGTGCACCAGATCACATCCCGATTCTGACCGACAGGTGGGAGACACACAACAAAATTGACCTCCACGTGAATAACGAGCTTGCAATCAACCTCGCAAACTGTATTATTCTGCTCTTTTGGGAGCACCAGACTGCTAATGTGTGACCTGATGCTCCCAGGGAGCCTTTCTTACAGGGGCTGGTACAGAATGCAAAAATAAATAAATAGGTAGATAAATAAATAAAGCATTGTCCACGGCTCCCACTCCCAAAGATAGCCCATCTCCCACATAGAACCCTCCTCCGATCTCATCTCTCATTGGGCCCCCTAGACCTACCTTAAGGCTGCCCTGGTGGTCTAAAAGTGTAAGGGCAAGAACTACCCCAATCACTCCTCCCCCTACCAGCACTGGGTTCAAAATAGTAGCTATAACCCCTAGCAAAATTCAAAAGGACCATATATGGCAACTTGACTCCCTAGCAACAGTAACGTGAGATTACTTCTAGGGGGTCACACACAGCTTTTTGAAAATGGTGTTGGCAGGGGCAAGACTAACTGAGGATCACTCTTACCCCATTCCTAGTAACCCCATCAGCCCATTTCCAGTTTAAGCCCCCCCAATCAACCCTTTCCAGTCCTAGCCCCCCCATCAGCGATATCAAGTCCTAGTCCCCCATCAGCCCATTTCCAATCCTGTCCTACCCCCCCCCCCATTAGCCCATTTCCAGTCCTAGCTCCCCCCTCCCTTCCAAAGAGCCCTGTGCCTATCTGACCGGCTTGAGACAGAGCTGGCTTACCTGTGCACAGTGCCAGAGTGAAGATCAGCGTGTAGCATCTCTGTTCTCCTGAAGCATGCTGGCACGCTGGATGTGAAAAGGCATTTCCTGTTTCCCGGCACTCAGCGTGCTTCAGGAGAACACAGCTGCTGAACGCTGCTCTTCACTACGGCACTGCACAGAGGTGAGACGGGTCTTCGGCCCTCCCCTGCTCCCTCTGAAGCCAGCCAGCCCTGCAAACCAAACAACATGTGCAGATTGGAGTTGGTTTAGGGGGCTCCTGAAGAGAACAACATTCTCGCACAATGGCCGGCCCTGGGTACAGTTTGAGAGTGGATTACTACTATTTTCTATGGGGAAAATCCACTGGATTCCCCTCATCCTCTCCAACAAACTGAACTAATCACTCAAAACTAGCACTAGAAGGAACAAATGTCCCAGATTCATCCACCCAAAATCTGATAGCCTTAGTTCCTCTCTTCCATTCCCATGGGTAGGACATCAGCACTTCTTACATCTGTGCCTCTTCTGCTGGCTTCAATCTGGTGTCAGAAAGCACGGAGCCTTGCTGGTCTAGTATATTCAAATGTGAGACTGAATCCTGCAGAATGAGGCACCACAGATAAAAAAATGTTGCTCTCCTTCTGCCAGCGGGAGGGACTGGGCAGTAAGGATCATGAAAATCTGGTTTGTGTGCCAGGAAGACTGAACAAACTGAAAAGTGTGCCACAAAATAAAAAAGATTGAGAAGCACTGCTCTAGACCTTTTGGAAAATTGCCCTTTGAGTGTTTTTACTCTATTTAAACAAATAGATGGGGAGATGGGGGGGGGGGGGGATTTTGTGGCCGGCCATCTCCGCTTTAACTTCACCCTGGATATTCAATGACAGGGCCATATCTGGGCCCCAGCATTGAATATCTAGGTTGCTCAGATTGTAATTTTAAAATCTGGTCAGTGGCGATATTCAGTCGCTGGCCAAATTGAAAAACCGTCTAAAGTTAGGACAGCCATTCAGCTGTGCTAATTTTAGCTGGTTAGGGTTAACTAGTCAGTGGCTGAATATCGCTGCTCAGGGCC
Organism: Ichthyophis bannanicus; assembly: GCA_033557465.1. NCBI lineage: Eukaryota > Metazoa > Chordata > Amphibia > Gymnophiona > Ichthyophiidae > Ichthyophis > Ichthyophis bannanicus. The sequence continues at coordinate 419,567,713 of CM066031.1, read as the reverse complement.
ATAACAAGCTATAACTATGCCCTGTGCATCTTGCTAACCTGGTGTCTCCCCCATACCCACTGGACCTCATTCACATACATTTATTTTTAAAATTTATATGCTGCCCATCTAAAATTTTAGGAGGCTTCCCAAGGAGCCCTTATAAACCTCTTTTTTGTCCCAGTAATGAATTAGGCACATGTTTACTGAACATTAATGTGCGGTAAATGCCACTACATCCATAGAAATATATGTGTGTTGCTATACTTAGTGCGCGTTAACATTTGTGAATACACAATCACCTTTAGTAAGCATGCCTCTTAATGAATTTCTTAATACCATATGCATGGACAGTGAGGATAAAGAAAGGCTACCATATTTCTACATTACCATCCTCCAGTGTCAACTGCCAGGTACAAAACCCTGCTCATTCAGAACCCAAACCAAACTTGCTATATCATAACAGCACTAACAGGACTCACACGGCCCCAAACTCTACATATAAAAAGACAGCACTGAAAATATAAAACCAATACATCTCATAGAAAACTAAAACATCTACTGGGAAAAGAGAACCAGTAGGACTCCTACACAAAAACTACACAAACCAAACATCACAGCTCGGTCATATATGCAAAACATAGACCATTATCAAATACAGAACAAGGGATCACAATTTAGAAATATGAAGGCAATAATTGAACTGGGAACCCCAAAAGTCAAACTTGGAATGCACCACAACACTGGAGAAATAAAACTATAAATTGTCCGCTGTCCATTTGTCCTTTCTTCTCTCATTTGTTATTTTTTCCACTCTCTCTCTATATCCGCCTCTGACATATTCCTCCATTTCTTTCTTTCTCTGAGTCAGCATGCTGCGGCCAGCGCTCCCTATAGCATTCACTTACAGTGCACAGTACAATGGCCCCACATACTGGAAGTGAATGCTACGGGCAGCTGTGGTTGCTGTCATTTGTAGCGGCAGAGCGCAAACAATCCAATAATACCAGGAGTCTGTTCAGAAGGTCCAAATCATTTATTGTGCACACGACTCAAGCAGAATCACATTCAAAATGGCTGAGCCATGGTTTCTAGCAAAACAACAACTTTTATACCTTTCTTCTCCATTCTGTACATAGGCAAACTTTTCATTGGTCCCAGTAACCCCTTCTATCCCATCTATTGGTCCCGGTACCATTACGTAGTCATCCAATGAGGACCTTGGTCTGGGCTCAGCACCTGGTTGCCCCCCTTACAGTCCCCATTACAATGGACAGTTCTTAGACTCTTGATACAATTCTCCTCCAAGGTCACTAACTGACTAGAACATGTGGGAAAGCAGGGCACTGTAACCCTTCTCTCAGCAGAATTAATTAGTTCACAGAAGTTTTCACACTCTTATCAGTACCAATTAAAGCTTGTTTTTCTATCTTTTCTAAGTTTCGATTCTGCTTAGCTATGCTTGGTTATGCTTAGTTAAGTTTCGATTCTTTGAAAGCAGCATTGGGGGGGGGGGTTCACTCCTCTGGGCCTAACCACAGGCTTCATTTACAGGTCAAGCTGCTTAGACCTGTCTGTTTAGTTCAAGCAGCATGGATCATAGGCCTTCGCCTACCACATTCCCCCCTTTGATTATTCTCACCTGCAAGTGAGAAAGGGTGAGAATCAAATCACATCATACTAGGTAAAGGTATCACTCTGTGGTATAGGGTAGTAGTTTCACATAGCTAGTATCTTTGTAGCTGCCTTGCGCTCTACAGTGTTATTAATAACGGAAGTTATCATTCGCAAGCAATGTGGCAAGAAACAAGGGAGCAACAAGCAGATAGTCAGAGTCCATAGTTTGGCAAGAGTGGGAAAAAGAACTAAAGGAGTAGAAGGTTCAGGAACATTTATGCCGGACCACCAAGATGTCTTCTTTGTTGTGATGTTGTAAAACATCTGATTTAGACAGTCCAGCTGTCCAATCTTCATAGCAAATTGTGGTCCGGTGTGAACAAAACACAAACTGTCAACAATGGGGTGGGCCAATACCCACTCACTAGTAGTATTATGTAAATCAGTCTGATTGTAGGGGATGGAATAATTCAGTTCTTGAGCCTCCCAGGGCCACTGATCTCCCATCTTGGTTCCTCCACAAAGAAACAGTCATAAATGTGGAGACTAGATGCTACTGCTTCGGCAAGTTCAAGAAACAAGTTCTGGGAGGCATGAGGAACCTTCAGCCCAGTTCGCGTGGTACTTATACAGGCTGCACAGGGAGGTAAAGCAAAAGTCATTTCAAAGCACCCCAAGGCTGCTGCCGAAATAAAGCAATAATAAGAATTCATAATGGGCATAGCCTCTGGAAAATTGGTGGAACTATTGGCATCCACAACAGATAACAGATGTAGAGTTGATTGTAGATCCTCCAGCCTCTGCCGTACGTAGACCTACCAGCTTTGTGGCAGGAGTAGGGCTGTAGATTCCAAAGTATCACTGTCCTCTGGGATGTCTCAGGTTCTTAAAATATCATAGTACAGTCTCTCAGGCTATTATTGCCTCCTTAGAGCAGTTCACTTTTTAGGAGATCAAAACAGTTTTTGTTCTCAGAGCATTTGAACACAGTCTCTTAGAAGACTCAATTTCTTAACACAACACAGTCTATTTCTGATGATTGCAGCTTTCTCCAGATGCGAGGCTTACCTTCAGATAAACGGACAGTCTTGAAATAGTGCAGTTTCCGAGGGACCAATAAGTCTTAGGTCCGTGGCTGTTGTCGTAGGGTGAGGCGCAATGGAGTCTCAGGATGCTGTACAGTAGTCCAGTGATCAGGTTCAGAAACAGTTGCTGGCTTTACTCGACTATGATGGATCCAAAGTTCGAATTCTGCGACTTTTACTGCAGTTAGAGTTGACAGGATGACAACATAGGGTCCCTTCCAATGCAGGGCTAACGGTATCCTTCTCCACTCTTTGATCCACACCGAGACTCCAGGCTTGAAAGGATGCAGGGGTTCAGGCAAATTGATGGGTAATCGATTTTGTACCCAGGTATGAAGACTCTGCAAAACAGAACTTAAAACCAATAGTTCATGCCTAATAATTTCAGATCCTATCTGTCTCACATCTCCTTTTATTCCCTATAAATAGGCTACAGATTCTCAGAATCTCAAAAAGGGGGAACTCCTAAAGACTTAGCAGGGGCTAAGTATATCCTAGGAAGGGCTATAGGAAGAACCTGGGGCCACTTCAGGTAAACCTCTTGGCAAAGTTTGGAAAACTGAGATTTCAAGGTTCTATTCATACATTCTACTTTTCCTAGAGTTTTGAAAGCTGTAGGTAGTATGCACCTGATAATGTCAATATCTTGGGGCCATACTTAATGGACTTGCTTCCTAAGGTTATCCACCCTCATTATTTGTACAGGGTCCCATGTGCATGCAAGGTTGTAAGGCCATACTTAGAATCTGGGTACACATTTAGACAGAGTCCTTTTCCTATTGTTAGTGCTCTAGTGAGGGCTATCAGTTCAGCTTTCTGTGGTCAAGTTTCTGGGGCCAGGGCTGAGGACTCAACTACCAAATCAGGGGTCACCACTGCATATCTAGCACAACAATGTCCATTGATGATGAAACTGCCGTCAGCCACAAAGAAAGTCTGTTCAGGGTTCTCCAGAGGGACATCAGTCAAATCCAGGCGGCTTGAGAATACAGTGTCCATAATTTCTAAACAGTCATGATCAGGGGATCAAGACCAACTGGTAACAACATAGCAGGATTCAAAGCTTGACTGACCTTCAGTTGTGTCTGGGGGTTTTCACGCAACATACTCTGATACTTCAACATTCGTAGATTTGTTAGCTAGTAGTTTCCTTTGTATTTCATATTGGTTAGAACAGAGTGTGGTACAGTAACTGGAAGATTCTGTCTCAAAGTGATCTTGTTAGTTTTGCTCACTAGGAGGGCTGTAGCTGTAACAGCTTCTCAAATAAGTTCCAAGAGATTGAGTCAATACTCTTAGAACATTTCCTTGTGACTCATGAACATAGAGACTGAAAGGTTTTCTGGACATCTGGTAGACCCAGAGTTGGTGACAACATTAGAGTGGTTTTCAAAGATCAAAAGGCTGCATCCTGTTCAAGTCCCCATTCCAATGGAGACTTTTCCATTCCTTTGGTAGCTTGATACAATGGTTTTGCTAGCAGCGCAAAATTGGGGATCCATATACAACATACTCTGTGGCACCCAAGAAGGCTCTCACTTGCCTCCTGGTGGTTGGAGTAGGAATACTGCATACAGCTTCTTTGCGTTCTGGTAAGGGTCCCAGGCGTCGAATTCCATTGGACAACGGGAATCCTAGGTATTTAACTGGTTTGACATAATTACGCCTTGGCTCTTGAGACTTTGTATCCAGCCTCATTAAAAAGGTGCAAGAGTTCACTGGTGGCCTGTAGACATTCACTTTCTGAGTTGGTGGTTATGAGCAAATTGTCCACATATTGAAGTAGAATTCTTTCTCCTGGAATTACTGGATAACTTGTCAAATCTTTTGCTGAGTGAGGCGAGTTCTTGAATCCTTGAGGTAATCTTGTCCAGGTGAGTTGGCCCCGCCTTCCTGTAGTGGGGTCTTGGGCTAAGCGTATGCAGAAAAAAAACATCTTTTGAGTCCAGAATCGTGAAATGTGTGTAGCTTCAGCAGAGATCAGTCCCAAGAGAATATAAGGATTTTGGTACCACTGGGTGTATAGTTTCAGCTGCATCATTCATTCTTCTTAGATCCTGCACTGGGTGGTAATCACCTGTCCCAGGCTTCTTAACAGGAAGAAGAGGAGTGTTCCAAGGTGACTGACATTCCTTGAGAAGTCCATACTTCAGCAGTTTCATTAAATGACAGTGGATTCCTGCAATGGCTGGTCAGGGAAGAGGATACTGCTTCACATGCACTAGTTCCGCTTCTGGCTTGAGGGTGACGATGATAAGGGAGCCCTCTCCGGCTGCCACTTACTCTATAGCTGCTTCCCTTTCTTGCTAGAACACTGTGCTCGGTTTAATATTATTTTTTAAATCAAGTACTCCCTCCTCCCCCCTGGGGTGGAGTCAAGATACAGGCATTCACTTCTCTAATGTCCTTCTCTGCAATGGGCGCACTGACTCGCACCCAGTTTTTACTTCCTCTGCTCCTTCGATCAGGATAACCTCCTCCACATCATTCAACTAAAGTATCAGCAAGAAGATCTGTTCTCTTCTCCATCTTTACACTTACTTTCTCTGTCACATTCAACAATTCACATACTTTCTGATCAACTTCCATTAACTATCATGCCCGCAAATCCATCCAGTTTCTGTAATTTCTGTTTTATATCTCTCTGGGACTGACTGACAAAAATGCAAATCCTCCTGGGCTGCTGGAACCATTGGGGCATATAGTGAGGGCTGCCTGCACTATTTGGATTCCACTTGGGGTTATCAAGACTGATGGGTTTGAATAATACTGTTCATTAGTTCAATTAAATCCTAAAGCTTTCAGTTCAGTAAATCAGTGGCAGAGGGAAAGGCACCTAAACAAGTCTGGTCAGCTGACTGGCTGGCAAACTACTTGGGAATCTGCAGGGAGGCGTCCCCCCCCCCCCCCTTGCCCTAGGCCCACACTGTTTCTCCTAGCAACGCTCTATCCGGGAAGGTTTTTGTTTTTTTTTTACTTCTCTGCTGTGGGCACATTAGTTCACGCCTACCGGGGGGGTGGCATCATCGGTGGACTGGGCCCCCTCCCCCCCCTTAAGCACTCTGAACGGAGCCAGGGCTTCTTAGGGAGCTGCTTACAGGGAGAGAAACTGACGGGACGGGATATCTAGAGATTCTGGGGCAAAATATGGTGAACTAAGGAAATATGGAGCAACTAGCAGAAGCCACTCCCTTTTACATAGCTTTCCTAATTGGGACAGAGACATTTTATTACCATAGTCTTCAGTAAATCCCTTACTGAAATTCTTGATCATACTTGAAAAAAACTTATTAAAAAACATTATTATTACTGTAAACATAGGGCAGGCAGAAAACATAAGCTTAGATTGAGTACAGACATTCATTAGGCTTATTGCAACTTTTTTCCAAACAGGGACAATTTAGATACAGTTCTTAAAATATAAAACTATTATTTTGCAACATGTTATAACATCTATTCTTATAGAGAGAACTATAGCTATCTGTTACGTATAACTGGAATGAAATTACTTAGCATGGAAACTAACTGCCAGCCGTAGTCTGCATGTCTCTGTAAAAGAAATTATTATTTTATTTTTATTAAATCTTACAGTTCAGAAAGCAGATATTCAAGAGACATGAAATGGATACTTTTCCATAGCGTTGGTGGATATCTAGAATGCATATACACCCTCTTTTTTAACAATAAATATGTCTTCTATCAGGTGCTTGCCACAGTATATCAGGAAATAACGTCTTGAAATTTAAAAGACTTTCAAAAAAACAAAATACCCCCTTTTCCTCTGGACACGGACACACAAAATTCAAATACAGAAAAACAAATGAATTTATCTTGAATTGTAAAGGTCTTCATTAGTCACTAGTACAGAGTTTAACAATTCAAAGTAATCACCTTAAATGTTACAGTATGGGGAAGCATGCATTCAAATGACTTATACTTGTTCATAAAAAGGTTGGTGAATATCTGGAATGCAAACACTCCGCAAGATAAACTCTTCTCTTTTTTTTTTCTTCTTTTTTAAATCTTTCAGATTTCAAAGATAAAATCCTAGCACAATTTCTTATTCACTCAGAATTTAAACCATTCATTCTCAGGTTGCAATCTGGTACACTTCCAACCCAGAAGGCTGCACCGTCCCCCAAGGTTCTTAACCTCTAAGGGTCAAAGGAAAAACACTTTATTTGCTCTCTCTTGTCCGTGTCAGTTAGTTTTTGAAACGACGGATATACTTCAAAAACAAAAGAACTTCTGAGTCACTGTAGTTATCACAGCTGTAAATTAATAACTAGAAAACTAATTATAAATTCATCTCCTGTCACACTTTGATTGAATGAATCCTTTATTTTTAAACAAGCAAGAGACTTTTCAATCGGGAGCAGCTGTCTTATTTTTTTCTCCTAGCAAGCTGTGTGAAAGCCACACCCCTTCGCTCACTGGAAACAAAATGAAACAACTTAGTTTCACAGGCACACAGAGACATGCTAGCAAGAATAATTTAAATCAGTGTCAAGTCGTGATCTAATAATTACTTTGTAGGTCAAGGAAAAAAACCCCCCCAAAAAACAGTTTGCTTAGTTTCTCTATCATTTCTGTTCGAACCATAAAACACAGGGCAAAGCTAAGCCCACAAATGTATGAATAATACCTAGCAGCCTATCTGACCAGAGTAAGTAATCTCACCCTGCCCACTAAAACTGAACTAGACCCTTCACCTCCTGGATAGTTCTGAAAGGTAACAATAATATAACAGGAGCAGTTGACATAAAAATACAGAGAGAGCAGAGAATATAACTAAAAACAGTTTACGGAGCTACGATGAGGTTAATACAACCTTCAAAACTAAAATTCTGACTAAATATTCCTATCGAATGGTATATAATACATGACCATAGTAGAATGAACATCACTATTAAAACAAAGTAAATAAAAACAGGTATAATTGTCCTAAAATAAGCTCCAATTAGCCCAGCAGCAGAACGTTGAAAACATGCCTTCATAGGGTTAAAAAGCACCTCTGCACAGACACGCCCCTTGTCAGTCTCACGCTGTGCTGTAGGAAGGAGGCTGAATGAGTGAGACATGTTCTTGATTTTACAGTGACTCTAGGCATTTACCCAACCGAATATAATCTTACATTATATTAGAAGGGAAACTCGTGGTTTCAACAAATACCAAAAAACAAAGACACACAGAACGACAAACATGCTAGCATTTCCCAAATAGCCCAATCCTGTCTTTTCTGACTAGGCTATACCAAAATTATACAAGTTATGCCGGCTTTTTCCAAGTTCCAAGAAGACGGTAGTTTCACCCCGTGAATACACTATGCAAGGTTAATCGGACCGTCTTGAGAGGTGATCATGCTCTCTTACCAAAATTCCAAGTTACAAGTTACAAGTTCCAAGTTCCAAGTTACAAACTGCAGTTCTGACTAACCCTTCTCTCAGTAGAATTAATTAGTTCACAGAAGTTTTCACACTCTTATCAGTACCAATTAAAGCTTGTTTTTCTATCTTTTCTAAGTTTCGATTCTGCTTAGCTATGCTTGGTTATGCTTAGTTAAGTTTCGATTCTATGAAAGCAGCATTGGGGGGGGGGGGGTTCACTCCTCTGGGCCTAACCACAGGCTTCATTTACAGGTCAAGCTGCTTAGACCTGTCTGTTTAGTTCAAGCAGCATGGATCATAGGCCTTCGCCTACCACAATTGACTTAGATAAAGAAAGGTGAAGCTTGGGATGGTGCTGAAGGATACTGCAATCTTTCTGCTGCCGGGACTGCATGCACAGGGAGTTGTGCTGGTCCTGGGCCCGCCGCCTGAGTCCCTTTTAACTCGCCCAATACCCAGTCAGTCTTAGTTTGTCATCTTTTCTCCCTCCCAATTTTAAAGTCTCTACTCCATCTAAATCCCAGTTCCCGCTCTCCCCCATTTCCCCTCCCCAGTACCTACCCTCCTGCCTCCTACATCCTCCTCTACACCCACCCAGCTACTTCCTTCTCTGACATTCATTAACTCTGGTTTTCCTCCTCCTTACCCCAGCATCCATCGTATGTCTCTCCCTCTCAACCTTTCACTCTGTATGACTTGTTTATTCCCTCCTACACAAAATATCTGTCCCCTTCCCCATCCTACTCCTCCAGTCCTCAGTCAGTGAGCCCTTCTCCTTCTTCCTTCCTTCTCATCCTGGACCTGTCTGATGCAATCACTACACAGCCTTGGGACCATTCTCCTTCTGTCCCGCGGCTGTGCTAAACTGCAGCAGCCGGCATAATAGCATCACCACACTATTAAAAGCGAAACAGGGGAACTTCCTGTCTCTTGTGCAAGAGACAGGAAGTTCCCCATTTCACTTTTAATAGTGTGGCGATGCGATTAATTTAGCACAGCCATGGGACCAAAGAAGAACGGTCCCGTGGCTGTGTACAGGTGAGCCAGTGAGGATGGCTTGTAGTGCCCTGAACCAGTGCCTCACTGACTCACCACTTGTGGGGCCAGAATGGGGCCATATGCAGCAACACCCTCCTCTTTGGCTCGTGAAAGTAACAGGCTGCTCCCATCACTGCGTTCCTGGCCTTTAACACGGCTATCCCCCTGTAATGCTTACCTTGCATAGGCCCTGAATTCAGGAGGTTTAATGGTAAGCTTTCACTACCGGTGGGAGGGCGGGGTTTCAACTTCCAGTCCCGGTGTAAATGTGCCCTTACTTTTTTGCGCTCTGTGTGGCTTCACCGCTCACACCGGGCTAGGTAAAGTCCTGTTGCTGCTGCCCTGTTAACCTGTGGTGCTGCCCCCAAGAATGCTCCGATGCTAAGTGCTTAGTGTCGGGGTGTTTAGTGGCCAAAACTAGGTATATTTAGGCGCACTGACCCGGTTAATGTGGCTGAATATCTCCGTGAGCGGCATTTACGCTGTTTGCAGGTATGTAAACCGCATAAATGCCTTTGAATATCCCCTTCAATATTTTTAGGTAATTTTTTATTATTGTAAATTTTGGTTGTTTTAATACAAATTATTTTTGTGAGGATGTTCAAAAAGTAACTAATATCATCCATATAAGCAGTAATGGAGCACCCTGCGGATCTCTGGTGCACCTCAGTCTTAGCTTGCATGTTTGCTCTTATCTGTTAGGAAGCAATGCCCAACTTGTCCATAATGTTGTCTGGGTCCTACTTGCATTGAGCCAGTCCTGCTGTACTCCGGTGCACAATGGATACCACCCTCCAGCTCAAGAAAGCGAAAACAAACTAAACACGGCCTGAGTAGCCCAACGTCCCACAAGCACTGGAGAAAGGAAAAATCCACAGCCCAGGTTTTCCATAGCATCTTGCTGGCTGCAGCTTCTCAATGCTGCACTGCGATTCCAAAACAAATAAAAGTAAGTCCTGGCTTTCCTCTTAGCCCTTTTGCTTTGCCAAAACTTGGTGCAGCTTTATGCTTAAATGAAACAACTTCGAGTGCAGTTTGCAACAGCTTTACAGACATGCCAAGTCACATGAATTTGATCATCTTCTTAGAAATATAGAAACATAGAAATATGACGACAGAAAAAGACCACATGGCCTATCTAGTCTGTCTAGTTCTTGCGCTCACACATCAAAGCCCCATCCTCTCATGCATTTGTAGTTGGAGCACCAGTACTTAATGCACAGGCACATTGCAAGCTTCTTAGGCTCTGCAGTGCGTAATATTTCTCCTGAGGGTTGAGAGTGGCTGGCATAATGTACAGTGCTAAGGAGCTTCTGCCACGCCATTCATCCAGCAGTGTCAGAGCAACTGGAGTCCTAACAGGGTGCCAGTAGCTGAAGTTTACAAGTCACGTTCAGGTAAAAGCACCTATGCCAAAGCCTGACCCTGGCGAGAACTTATCTCTGCCAGCACCTTAAGAGAGCTCAATGGATCATCCCTACCATATCATCGGGCTCCCTCTTAAGTCTTCCCTTGCTCACCCTCCAGCCAGCCTGGTCAATCGTTCCCTTGGCAATTCCGTCCAGTGCTGCTGATACATGGTGCTGCTGCTGACACTGGATCACTGCTCCTATGTGCGTTCACTGTGCACCAACTGGTAGATGTCACCCACATGCCTCACCTGTCATCCATTTAGTGTTAGTACATGCATGCATGCCTTGGGCTGAGATCCTCAGACAGGCCCCACAGCACTGGATGGAGGGTTCTCTTTCTGGAACTGACTTGTTCCCTCCAAGTGGAGCTAACATGGTCACCTGAAGGAAACAAGTAAGTCCATGAAAAAGGGTCCCCTCCCCCATATGACTGGGGATTGTCCAGAGATCTCAGCTCATGGCAAGCATGTACTAATATCTTAAGGTACTGCCAGGGCTGCAGTGTAATCTGAGTCAGTCTCCATTTGGCCATGTTGCCCCATACTACCATGGTGCCACACTGCTGACTCTGCGCCTGCAGCACATGAATCCATTGGGGCCCGCATTGCATGCCTCACAGTTTGGGTCCATGGATCTAACTAGGTCATTGCTGCCACCTGAGGCCAAGGCTTCCCTAATGCCATGCATTTATGGCACCATGAAGTTCTGATCCATTCTGGAACAGCAACCAGTCCAGACCAAGGTGTATAACCACAAAGTCATTTATTTATGCATGTAGAGGATTATGAGAGCCACCACCCGACATGGCCATGTTTCGGCACTGCCTTCATCAGGGGTTTGGCCTATATTTAGGGTATACATAAAACAGAAAGCATAAGTTAAATAAATAAGTACAAACACAATAAAGTAAAAACAAATATCAAATGGACATAAGGGAATGCCACCCAAATTACACATAATAAAACAATGTAATGTAATCATAAAAACTCATAAAAACTACATCAACATAGGTAAAAGCAAAACAGTGTAAACAAAATGTAAACAGAACTGCTAGCATAATAAACTTCATATGTGAGTGACAGAGAATAACTAATGAGGACAATAGTGATAAAAACATTTAAACATCAAGAGCCATCACCTAAAAACATAACCATTCCTTGTGAACTTCATGCTTAAATCAGGGAAATTATACACTTATAAATATAAAGGTTAAATAGAAGGAAACTGGAAAAGGTAAGCATATGTGGAATTATAGGGGGCAATAAAAATAATATACCAATTGGTTCATGTTCAAATTTTCTTGGTGAAAAACACAGGTAAAAACCCATTATATCTGGAATAGGGGGGAAACAGTCATATTTGTTATTTTATTTTCTTTATTTATTTTTATTTGAATCGCTTTTCTATACCGCTGCTTCCATAGATCAGGGGCGGTTTACATAGTGAAACTAACAGCTTACATTGAACAGAGTTAGTAACTGGTTATAAATTTAACTATTTACATAGAACTAATAACATATATACACATCCATGTGGAATGATAGATAAAATACTTATTAAGGTATCAGTAAAGGAGAGGAATTGGTTCTGAATTTTAGGAAGGAGGGATGTCTTGAAGGATGGGATTGTTTGTTGTGTGCTGACTACTACTGCAGATATGATTTTAGTGCTCAATAAAGAGCAGTGTCTTTAACTCTTTTTGAACGTTTGGAGGTCTTTGATTGATAAGAGCGGGTCAGGTAGTGAATTCCATAGTATGGGGGCTGTGTATGAGAATGCTCTATTACTTGTTACTTGTTTAGACTTACTGTACGAATGGAAGTAGGTACTGAGAGGAGGTTTTGGGTGATTTTTCTTCTGCTTATGGTATCTGTTTGATTATAAATCAGAGATGCAAGAAAAGAAGGAGCAATGTTATTGCATAGTTTGAATGCAGTTACTATTGTTTTATATTTTATTCTACTAGCTATCGGGAGCCAGTGAAGATTATATAAGATGGGGGGCGATGTGGTCAGTTAGGGGCAATTTGAATATGATTCTTGCAATAACATTTTGAGCCATCTGGAGAATGTTTAAATACTTTTTAGGTATTCCCTGCAACAAGCTGCTGCAGTAGTCAAGATGGGGCGTAATTAGTGCATGGACTACAGATCTAAAATCATTTGTGTCTATGAACTTAAATAAAGCACATGATCATCATCCTTTAAGATATGCATGGATCATGTGCTTTTATACCTTCTTTCTCAGTAGATGCTGAAGGCAAGCTGAGAAGCACTTATTGAGCTTTCAGCTACTGGTTTTTATTTGTTACAATGTCCTGACTGCCATTGGAGTATATATGCAACTGACTCTTAAGTGTCTGACAGCTGAAACTTGGCCAGGTGGGGTCTGTACCTTTGAAGGTTTTACAAAATAAAGGTTTCTTTGTTTTTAAGTGATGTGGCCATGTCCTCCCTGTGCTGTTCTGGTGACTTCTGTGATTTCTGCGAAGGGTTGTTCTTCCCGTGGTGAACTGAAAACGGCATGAAACAGGACATTCAGTGCCATTAACATGGTCAGTGCTGCTGACTATTCCCGAGCGATGCCACTAAATACTCTGACACTAGCCGGCTAGTGTCGAGACATTCCGGGGACAAAGCAGAAGCAGCACCTGGGCACAACCGATTAGCGGCGATATTCAGCCACTAGTCAGTTATCCCACAGCAGTGAAAGGCTTGCCTAACTTTCACCACTGTAACTAACCGGGCATCGGATGAACATCGCTGCTGTCTGGTTAGCTGCGGCACTCTCCGGCCAACCTGGATATTCACTACTGGGGACGTGATATGGCCTCAATATTGAATATCTAGGTTCACAGTTCAGTGGCAATGGCTAGCCGTTTTAAAATCACTAGCTGCTGCCAATGAATATCCCCCCAAGACTTTTAAATATGGCTTAGGGGCAAAACCCCAACACCCCACTCTAATTCCCTCTTCAGACAACCTGCCATTGACTATTTCATAAATATTCATATTGTGAAAATGCTTAAACAGTGCCAAGGTTGGTGGTTTAGCAGTAGTAAGGCAAAGCAAGGATTCCAGCAACATTTTCTATCACTTTCTTCTCCTTCTTAGTCTCTTTTCTTACTCCTTTCCTCCTCCTCCTCCCCTATTTTCCTTTCCTTTCCACTCATTTCTGCCCTCTACTTTGTGATTGATTGGAACAACTGAAATATGGAAGCCCTAGCTGCCAATTACAGCTGGCTATAATCTACCATTTGGCCACTGTAAACATAAGCGCCACTAGCCACTATAATTGCTTCCTTGAGTAGCAATCTAATGGTTAGAGCAATGGGCTGAGAACCAGAGAAGGAAGACATGAATCCCATTGCTTCTCCTGGTGATTTGGGCAAGTTGCTTAACTGTCCATTAGGGGGACGAGCTGAACTAGTGATTGGGAAGGGCAGCTGCAGACAGAATGAACTGTAAAAGACAAGGTAAAACAACAGTAGGCGAAAGGGTGTTCTGAAGTGCCGTGTAATTAGATTAATTTACGTGTATGTAGCTATGCAGCAAGAGAAATAGTAAGGTAAGTGACAACAAAGAAAGCTAAATGTTGTTTTGTGATGCTCCTTTTATTTGCAAAGCAATACAACATGCATATCTTTCCAAAGTTATACGCCAAATGCGCTGTGAGAAAAAAACTCACTCTTTGGAGCCATACATTTCATTCTTTGCGATGGGCCATCCTTGGCATCTCTGGCTTTAATAGCTAGGGCGTACCTGGGCTGCCAAGTATCATTGGCTTTAACATATCCACTGGTTTGGTTTTTCAGTGGACAAGCCTTCTTATAGCCTCCTATAAATCTTACACTGGAAAGTAGTTTTGTCTTTGTACATAGAGGTGTTTTATGCACATCATTTCTTCTCCATGGGAGGAATTCATCTCCCTAGGTAAGGAGCCAAGGTTCCCCAGCATGGTATGTACCCTCCTCAAGTTGCAGGCAACTTCTTTCTGTGAAGAAATTCAGTGGCACTATCTTCATATTTCACTCAGCACCCTTATCCAGATAGCCTCATCTTCGTCTTCCAGATAAGAGCTTTAAATATCGGCCCCATGATTTCTTCAAAAAATAACTAAAATCAGTTTGGGTTCAAAAAAGGTTCCTAATAAGTATTGTAGCAAAATGTGGCCTTGAGAATATACCACCAGAATTTAAAGACTGCCTGCAAAGTCAATTTGATGCTTTAGATACAAATGACAGAGCTCCAGAAGAGTTATGGGATGACATCAAGAAGGTTGTTTTGGAAGAGAGCGAGAAGTCTCTACAAAAGGTGGAAAAGCAAAAATGACCAAAATGGATGTTTGAAGAAACTCTGAAAATTGCCCAGAAATGCAGAGAAGCTAAAGCCAGAGGAGAAATTGAGGCAATCTTAGAACTCAAAAGAGATTTCCAATGTGCACCAAGACAAGACAAGAAGAAGTACTACAATGATGCATGCAAGGAAATAGAAGCAGAATCTATTAGAGGAAAAGCAAGATCGGCTTTCCCAAAGCTACGAGAGTTAAAGAAAAAATTCCATCCTCAAATTGGAATGTTACAAGATACTCAAGGATCCATGTTGAATGATGCTGAGAAGATCAAGAAAAGGTGGAAAGAATATACAGTCATTATGCTATAAAGGTCAAGTGGACCAACAGCCATTTCAACCTGTACCTTATCATCTGGAACCATTGGTAATGAAAGAAGAAGTAGAGGCAGCATTGAAAGCCTTATCAAAGAACAAAGCGCCAGGCATTGATGGCATTCCCATTGAAGTATTACAGCAATCTGCCAGGAAATTTGGGAGACTACATCATGGCCAACTGACTGAAAAAGATCTGGATTTATACCAATACTAAAGAAAGGTGATCCAACTGACTGTGGAAATTATCGCACAATTGCTGTAATCCCACATGCCAGCAAGATTCTACTCAAGATTATTCAGCAGAGACTACAACCATACCTGGAACAAGAACTGCCTGAAGTGCAAGCAGGGTTCAGGAAAGGGTGAGGAGTGAGAGACATCATCGCAGATATGAGATGGATTCTTGAAAAGACTAAAGAATACCAAAAGGATATCTATATGTGTTTTATTGACTACAGCAAGGCTTTTGATTGTGTAAACCATGAGAAACTCTAGACCACATTAAGAAGCATGGGTATACCAGAACACCTGATCGTTCTCTTGCACAGCCTTTACATTGATCAAGAAGCAACAGTTTGAACAGAACAAGGAGAAACAGAATGGTTTAAAATCAGCAAAGGTGTATGACAAAACTGCATACTTTCCCCCCTACCTGTTTAATTTATATGCAGAACAAATCATCAGAGAAGCAGGACTGTATGAAGACAACCAAGGTGTGAAGATTGGTGAAAGACTCATCAACAATCTTCGCTATGCTGATGATACCACATTACTGGCTGAAAGAGAAGACGACCAGAAACATTTGCTTCTCAAGATCAAAGAATATAGGGCCTGATTTTCGAAGTCCTTCACATGGGCAACTTCCCCAGTTACCCATATAAAGGCCTTATCCGGGATTTTTGAAGGGTACCTACACAGGTAGTGCCCTTCGAAAATCCCAGATAAGTCCTTAACGCGCCCAGATGCTATATAGGTAGCATCGGGGCATGTTAGGGGCATTCTGGGGTGGAGCAGGGGCAGAGGAAGTGGCTACATGGGTAGCGATTTTTAAAGATAGGTGAGGTTTTTCCAATAAGTTCATCATTTATGGAGAAGAAATTGAAATAGTGGACAACTTTAACCTACTTGGATCAACTATCAATAAAGAAACAACAAGCAGTCAAGAAATCCGACGACACATTGCTCTTGGCAGAATGGCTATGGAGGACCTAGTCAAGATTCTCAAAAGCAGAGATGTCTTCTCCATGCAAAGATTCAACTTGTTCAAGTCATGGTATTTTCAGTAACGTCATATGGATGCAAAAGTTGGACAGTGAAAAAGATAGACAGGAAGAAAACTGATGCCTTTGAATTATGGTGCTGGTGATGACTACTGTGTATACCATGGATTGCCTGAAGAACACATTAGTCAGTACTAGAGGAGATCAAACCTAAGGTTTCTTTAGAAACTCAGATGACAAGACTTAGACTTTCATATTTTGGACACATCATGTGAAGAAAGAAATCACTAGAGAAAGACATCATGTTTGGCAAAGTAGAAGGTCAACGCAAAAGAGGAAGGCCAGCAATGAGATGGATTGATACAATAACATGAGCTATGGGTGCAGATCTGTCAACAATGAGCTGCCTGACTGAAGACCAAACACAATTTAGGACAACTATCCAGAGGGTCGCCATGAGTCGACACCAACTCAACAGCTCTTAACAACAACACTTTTAGGGGTATGTTTACTAAAGGATTTAATGTGCGTTTATGAAAATAATGTGCGTGAAGTACCCAGAGCCCTTTTATTTCTATGAGTGCAGTGGCACATCATCGTGCACTAACTTCATTAATGCACATCAACCTTTGGCAAACTTGCCCCTTAGATGCAGAAATTGTTATAGTTCTTTATGTATGGGAGATAAGGTTTTGGTTATGAGAACTTTGGCATGCTGCCATTCCCTTTTCCCTCTCAGATATGGGGGAGATTTATTTTCAAAAGCATCTCTGTAGGTAAAATTTCTTTACCTGGAGACATCCTTTTTATAAAATTGGTAGCAAATATGTGGCTTCTCTTACCCATGTACAGTCTGTATGCATGCAAGTTACCTGGCCTGAGGGGATGCACCCTCAGGATGGGAATGGGGCAGGATGTGTATTTACACGCATATATTTGAAAATTGACCCTAAAGCAAATTAATTAAGCTTAAAGATGTGTGTATGCTAAAGAGCAAGTACGAAAGTTAGCACATAATTTCCTTGAGATCATTTTTAAAGCAGAATTACACACGTACCTTACTTTGAAAATTCAGAGAAATTTGTGTGAACTTTATTTACACACACATGCAGTTATAAAATTACCCCTTAAAGGGCCGTTTTCAAAACTGCCTACACTAGTGCAAAGTCCGCAGGTATTTTTACCTGTAGGCTTTGCACCTGTTTTCAAAGGGAAAGTACGAGTATACTTTAACTTTAAAAATTGCCTCGGGGAAACGTAGTCATAGAAATTTGTACCCATTTGTTTTGGACTGAAAAGGCACCCACAGAAAATCTGTGTAGTTTTTAAATTCCAAGACTTTGTATGTTGTTACCTCTCCATCCTAACCCTACCTGTTTTACCAACAGAAATAGAAGCATATAGAAACATAGAAAAAGGCTTCAGATAAAGACCATATGGTCTATCCAGTCTGCCCATCCATAAGAACTATTATTTCCCTCAGAGATCCTCTGTATTTATCCCATGCTTTTTTGAATTCAGATACAATTCTTGTCTCTTAAACCTTCTCTAGGAAGCTGTTCCATCATCCTTTTTGTAAAAAAAATATTTCCTCAGATTACTCCTTGGTCTATCCCCTTTCTCCTTCATCTTATGACCCCTCATTCCAGAGCTTCCTTTCAACTTGAAGACGGTTACCTCCTGTGAATTTATTCCATGAAGGTATGTAAATATCTCTGTCTCTATCCAGGGCTTTTTTTGAGGGGGTATGCGGTGGTATGGAGTACTGGCACTTTTTTCATTGCCTGCGAAAACTGACCCATGGTCCTCAGTTATTAATGAAAAAGCCTTGCCTATGAATACCACCATCGTTTTTCCTAGGAAAAATGCACTATCTTTATCATATCACCCCTCTCCTGCCTTCCTCCAAAATATTTATATTGAGAACTTTAAGCCCATCCCCATTTGCCTTATAATGAAGACAACATAGCAGCCCTCTAGACCGCTCTATCCTGTTTATATCCTGAAGGCGTGGTCTCTAGAACTATACACAGTATTCCAGATGAGGTCTCACAGAGGCTGGTACAAAGGCACTATTACCTCATCTTTCCTGTTGGCTATTCCTCTCCCTATACACCCAAGCATTCTTCTGGCTTTTGCTGTCACCTTTTCTATGAGGACCTGCTTGCAACTTTACTATCATATGATACGATCATCCCCAGGTTCTGCTCTTCGTTGTGCACTGAAATACTTCATCCCTATACTGTATCACTCACGTGGGCTTTTGCATCCTAAATGCATTTTTTGTCATTAAATTTTAGCTGTTAAATTCCCAACCATTCTTTAAGCTTCCATAAATCCCTTGACATCAGTACTCCAAACTCATACAGACCAATCTCCTGTATCCCATTTATAGAAAAAATATTAGAGAAAACAGTACTGATTCAACTACAAGACTACATTAAGGATCATTCCCCCCTCGACTGTCATCGGCATGGCTTTAGACAGAACCACAGTGTTGAGACTCTACTTACCTCACTAATCAATACTCTGCTCACCGGCACCCAAAACATCACTCAAGGCTTCATCCTCATCTTCCTAGATATCTCATCAGCTTTTGACTCCATACCCCACCATCAGCTCCTAGTGAGACTCCACAACATCGATCTCTGAGATACCACGATAAGCTGGTTCCGCTCATACCTTGAAGACTGCAGCCATCAAATAAGAATTGGCAGAAGATGTCACACCCATTCAACCAACAACAAGGAGTACCTCAGAGCTCAGCCCTCTTAACCTTCCTATTCAATATCTTCCTCCAGTCCTTATGCACAATATTTAAAACACCCAAGATACACTCATGGTCAGTCCAAAGGTTTCTGTTGCCCTAGGCAGAAACCATGGCCTTGCCATCTACCCCTTCCCGTCTGCTGCTGCCGATTTCATCTCAGGAGGGGGAGGCAGGGAGCGGCAGTATTTCCAAAAGCAGCTGCAGTGGCAAAAAGATGTCGCTTTTGGAAATACTGACTCTGTCTGCCTCACCTTTCCAAGAAGGAGTTGGCGGCAGCTGGGGGGGGGGGGGGAGGGGGATGATGACAGCTTGGGGGTGGCACAGCTGGTCATGTGTGCTGCTGCCACCACCTACCCGGGACAGTCACCCTATGTGGCTGCCTAGCTCCCCTAGTGGATGGGCCGGCCCTGGATACACTACCAAATATATACTGATGACATCATGTTCTACACTTCATTCAATACATCAAAACCTGAGTACACTAGTATATCCAAATGCTTCACTGACATGAGACAGTGGCTTCAACAACACAACCTATTCATCAACCAGAAAAAGATGGAGGTACTCCAGGTATTCAGAGATCCAGCCTTCACCGCACCACAATCACTGAGGCTTGAAGATTGCGACATCCGGGTAAAAGCAGAAGTTAAATATCTGGGCACCATAATAGACCAAAAACTAAATTTCCAGGCACAAATCAAGAGAACAGCTAACTCCATTTACTATAAGCTGAGAACACTGAAGAATCTATGCCCCCTGCTGACACCAAACCTCTACTGAACAGTTTGCCAAGCAATAATCACCCCCATTCTTGACTACAGCAATATTATCTGTCAAGGCCTACCCAAATTTACAATATACCCTCTCCAAATGGCCCAGAACACAGCTGTTAGAATAATACATGGAACCCCATGACTTGCACATATCACTCCAATTCTAATGCAACTCCACTGGCTCCCTGTGGCAGCAAGAATAAGGTACTAGTCCCTATTCAAATAAATCAGCAACCTGTCTGGAACCTCTCTTATCAAGACCTAACAGTGATGGGATACGAAGTAATAACTCACTCAACCTCCTTTCCATACCAATACAAAAGACAAAGACCAAACAATCGGTGTGCAACCGTGTGTTCTCACTCTATGGCCCCACGATATAGAACTCCTTCCTCCCAGACCTAAGAAGCTGCATCGACCTAAGTGACTTTCATAAGAGACTGAAAACTTACCTATTCTAAGAATATTATAGCTCCGCCATACTCCACGATCCACAACTAGAACAACAACCAAATGCAGGAGCACTCACCCATTCTACTCACTAACCAGTCACTGTAACAAGAGTCTTCTAACTGTAAATTGCAAATGCTTTACCAAAGCATACATAAGTTATACCCTAAATTGTAAATGCTTTACTAAAGTGTATATAAGTTATATTCTACAATTCGCCCCTTAAAGACATGCCTCCCCTTACCACTTGATGTTATTTATGTTATAATGTTACAGTGTTCATTAGATTGCATAATCATGCTCTGTACAAGTTATTAGTTGCATGTAAACCACTTTGGATTATAGAAAGGTGGTATAGGCATAAATTTATATAAATAAATAAAATTTATAAGTTGCTGATGCGGAACGGTATCAGAGGCCTTGCTAAATTCTAAGAACAGCACATCTACTGCTTCTCCCATTTCAATGCTCTGCTCAATCAATCAAAAAAAAACCTCAATCAGATTCATCTGACAAGATCTACTTCTAATAAAGCCATGCTGACTCAGATCCTGCAGTTGCTTAGATTCCAGACAGTGCACCATCCTCGGTTATAGCAGCATTTCCATTAATATACTCACTACAAGGGTCAGACTAAACGGTTGATAGTTACCTATCTCTTCCTTACTTCCGCTTTTCTGGACAGAAACCACATTTGCCCATCTTTGTCCTCCGAGATCATTCCCGATCTTAAAGAAGTATTGAAAAGGTCAGCCGGAGGAGTCGTGATACTTCCCTATGTTCTTTCAATACCCTCGGATGAATCCCGCCTGGCCCCAATTTTAATTTAGCTAGTTCCTCGTAAAGTCTTCTGAAAATTATTCATGCTCTACCTAACTTGCATTCCTATTTATGTTTGTTTTCTGAGGTCCCATTCTAGGACCTTCTTCTGTGAAAACAGAACAGAAATATTTGTTAAGCAATCCTGGTTTATGCTCATCAGTCTCTACATATTCCTCCCCTTCAACTTACAGTCTCACAATGCCTCCCTTGCACGTCCTCCTGCCACTAATATATCTTTTAAAAAAAAGGCTTGTGCCTTTGTTTTACTGTTTGGGCTTTTTTTTTTCTATTTCCATCTTTGCTTGTCTGACTACTTTTCCAGCATCCTTTAACTTCTCCAGCTATTGCTGTTTGTCTTCATCTTTCTGCGATCTCTTGTAGTTTATGAAGGCTAACTCCTTTTTTCTTACCCATCCAGTCATTTCTTTTGAAAACCATAGTGGCCTTCTTTTCCACTTCTTTTTATTTACTTTCTAACAAAACGTTTGTTGCCCTTAAATTATCTTCTTTCAGTTTTTTCCACTATTGTTCTACTTCCCCTAGATGTTCCCATCCAGCTAAAGGCTCCTTGAGATATTCTCTCATCTTTGCAAAGTTAGTTTTCCTGAAGTCTAGGACCCTCACTATTGAATGAACCATTTTCACCCGTGTCCTAATATTGAAGCTCACCATCCAGTGATCACTGAATGCCAGACGATCACCCACTGCAATATTTGAAACACTCTTTCCATTTGTAAGCACCAAGTCCAGTATCACCTCCTCCCAGGCGGGTTTTGTTACCATATGCTGGAACAGTTCTTTTTGTAGAGAATCCAGGATCTCCCTAGGTCTAGATGACACCGCTACAGGAATAGCCCAATCAACATCTGGCAAATCAAAATCTCCTACTAATTGTACTTCCCCTTTCATAGCAACATTGTGAATGTTTACAATTAAATCTGCTTGAGAGGGAGGTTTTTATTTCACGCCAATATAAATAGATTTTCTATTTTCACTTTCCAGATTAACCCACAGTACCTCCTCTCCTTGTAAGCCCTGCAGTACTGCAACTTTAATATTATTTGTTTTTACATATAGTGCCACTTCTTTTCCCTTTCTTCCTATCCTGTCTTTCCAGTATAGATTATAACCTCATATAACTGCATCCCAGTCATTGTTTTTTTGTCTACCATCTCTCCATGACTGCTGCTATATCTAAGTCAGCTTTTTCCATCACAGCTTCTAAATCTGAAACTTTATTTCACATACTTTTTTTTTGTGTCATCAAGTCAGTGTTGACTCATAGCAACCCAGCTACCTCTGGGTTTTCTTGGCAATGTATCACCAGAAGTAGATTGCCAGCCTTTTCTTCCAAGACAATGGAGGGTAAAGTGACTTGCCCAAAGTCACAAGGAGTGCCAGTGGGAATCAAACCCTTGATCTTCTGGGTGCTAGGCTACTCCTCCACTATTTCACATACTATGGGCACTAATATAATATATAATATGGGCACTATTTCACATACTATGGGCATTAATATACACAGCTATCTGGATATTGCACTTTTTTCCTTTTTCTAGGACTTTGTTAAGTCATCCTTGACGATCCTAGATTAAAGCCCTCTTCAGTAGGGTAGCCAGTCTGCTGCGGAAGACACACTTCTCCTTCTTGGATAGAAGTGGATGTCATCTCTTCTCAGCAGCCCTTGGAAAATCATGCCATGGTCCAGAAAGCCAACACTCTCTTAATGAGATCATCCATGCAGCCAGGCATTTATCTCCAGGATGTGAGCCTCTCAGCCCTAGGCCCGACCTTCAACAAGGAGGATTGAGGAGAACACCATCTTTACACATAACTGCATCAACTTCTCTCCCAGAACCATAAAGTCACTTTTGTTAGACTCAGGTGGGAACCTAGCAGTATCATTTGTGCCAACATGGATAAGTAGCTTTGGATAACAGACAGTAGGCTTGAGGAGTCTTGATAAACTCTCTATAAAGTCTTGGATCTTGGCACCAGGCAGACAGCACATCTCCTAGGACATCATGTCTCAATGGCAGATGGATGCTTATGTATCCCTCAGAAGGGAGTCACCAATCAAGATTACCCTTTGATTCCCAGTGGTTGCTGATCATACAGCTTTGGAGTTCTTGAACTCTGATACCTCCTGTTCCTGGGATACTGTAAGCTCTTCTGCTTCCAAGACTGCATACCAGTTCCTCAGTAATAGGGAAGGTGGAGTCGGGATGTCAAGTCTGCCTTGGTGATCTGATTCCAGCTTTTTGTACAATTTCATCTTCTACTGGAAATTTTAGATGGCTCTAGAACAGTGGTTCTCAACCTTTTTTGTACCGTGACCCCTTTTACCATTGGTCAACTTGTGATGACCCCCAATGATAAAATCAAATGTGTCTCTCTTCCTTTACCGTTAACGCATTGTTGCTGTAATCATTTGTTCAATTATTAATATATTATAGGCCTTTGAAATATGTTTTTATTTATAAAATTTACTTATTTAAACCACAATAATTAATCACAATACCATGTAACAATATTTGATTTCAAAATTATTATAATTTTGTAATCAGATCACTAATATGAAATAAAATTATTTTTTCTACCTTTGTTGTCTGACCAATTTATTCTCTGATCATGCTGGTCCCGATCTGAGGCTTCTGCTTTCCTGTCTTCTCTTAGCTCTCTTTCTGTGGTCTATGGTCCATCTGCCATTTCTTATCTCTTCTTTCATTTTCTTCACTTCTTTCCATCAGCCTATTTCCAGTCCCACTATCAGCACCTTTCCAGTCCTCACTCCCAGTACCTTCCAATGTCAGCTTGCATTCCCATGACTGTCACTGGTGTCCATTCCCTTCCAGTCCCCCTACTTCCCCACTGACCAGTCCCTTCTGGTACAAATACCTTGGCAGCCCCTCTCAGATCCACTCCCTTCCAGTTCCATTCTCCCATCCCCTTGTATCAGCCCATTTGTAGCCTTAGCCCCCAGTTTTCCTCCAGGGCCAGCAGCTCTATCCTCCCCTCCCCACCATCAGCCCATTCCCAGTCGAAGCCCCCCAATCAGCTCACTTCCAGTGCTAGTCCCCCCTCAACTCCATTACCAGTGCTAGGCTCCCCTAATCAGCCCATTACCAGTCCTACCCCACCCCCCACCCCCATCAGTCCATTACCAGTCCTACCCCCCACATCAGCCCATTACTAGTCCTAGCTTCCTCTAATCAGCCCATTTCCAGTCCTAACCTCCCCAATCAACTCATTTCCAATGCTAGCCCCCCATCAATCCATTACAGTTCTACCCCCTATCAACCCATTACCAGTCCCAACCCCCCCTTGATCAGTCCATCTGCAGTCTTAGCCTTCCCTAATCAACCCATTACCAGTTCTAGCCCCCTGATCTGCCCATTACCAGTGCTAGCCCCCCCATCAACCCATTATAATCCTAACACGCACTCTCTCCCCTCTGTCCAGCATTTATCCCCTGTCTGTCCAGTATGTCCCTCTGTCTCTCCCCTTTGTCCATTTCAGATCCTCTCCCTCCCTCCCACCATGTCAGCCCCCCCTCTGTCCATGTCAGCCCCCCTCCCTCCATCCATCCATCCATCCATGTCAGCCCCCACTTCCCGCCCTCCCTCCATGTCAGCCCCCTCCCTCCCTACCTCCTTCCATGTCAGGCCCCCTTCTGTCATGTCAGCCCCCCTCTCTCTCCATCCCTCCATGTCAGCCCCCTCCCTCCCTCCCCCAATGTCAGCCCCGTTGCAGGTTCCCTGCCCCCTCCTCCCCTCTCCCTATATCTGCCTGCTAATGCCCTGTTCTTCTGCAGCTGCGGCTCCCTGTCTCTTAGGGAACCGCAGCTGTGCCTGTGAAGCTGTTGCGGAGCCTTTCTGTCTCTCGACAGGCTCTGTACAGCATTGTCCCGCCTCCAAAGGACATTGTTTACTACTTCCTTTGGAGGTGGGACAATGCTGCACGGAGCCCGTCGAGAGATGGGAAGGCTCCGCAACATTTTCACAGGCACAGCCGCGGTTCCCTAAGAGGCAGGGAGTCGCGGCTTCAGAAGATTGGAGGCGGTGAGTTTGCCACTGCCGAGAAGTGGACTCAGCAGCAGTAGCAGCAACTTGTGCATTTTTTTTAACTTGGAGTGAGGCGACCCCTGCTAAATCCTGTGGTGACCCCCATGGGGGTCGCGACCCACAGGTTCAGAACCTCTGCCCTAGAAGGATTTATCAGTGTACCTTTCATTGTCATAGATGCTTCTATGCCTTACCACCTCCTCTCTCAATTCCTCAAATTGTTTCCTGAGGGATTCAACCTGCAGGAATTGTGCATACTTAATTGATTCCAATCCATGGATCCGGTTGTCTGTCTGGACAGAAGTAGAAGAGGTAATGGAGGTGACAGCTTTGGCACCACAGTGTTTTCCAACCATATTTTTGATGTTGGAGCTCTGGTACCTGCTGGGAAAAAAAGAGAAAGAAAGATCTACCAATGTTCCTATCCTGTCCTGTCAGTAAAAACTAGCCTTTGTTATGATAAAACCAATACCTTTGTTTAGATTCCCTGTGTATAACCCTACCTTTTTTGCTACTTACTGTTGGGGTCTGCAGCAGTTTACCCTCTCTCGTCAGACTGCAAAATATGTTTACTTATCTGGAGTGTGTAGTATAGTGTACCCCCTTGGTAGGATTAGAAACATAGAATAGAAAAAGACCATAGTCTGCCGTTCCATATAAATCACTACAACAGTCCCCTTTTTCCCTTTAGAGATCCTCTGTATTTGTCCCTTGCTTTTTTGAATACAGATACTATCATCATCTCTACCACCTCCACTGGAAGACTATTCCATGCATCTATCACTCTTTCCGTAAAGAAATATTTCCACATATTACTCCTGAGTCTATCCCCTTTCACCCTCATCCTATGTACCCTCGTAGCAGAGTTTGCTTTCATTTATGCCACGGAGGGATTTAAATGTCTCAGTCATATCACCTCTATCCCGCTTTTCCTCTAAGGTGTACATATTAAGATCCTTAAGTCTGTCTCCATATGCTTTATAACAAAGACCACTAACCATTATAGTAGCCACCCTCTGTACCGACTCCAACCTGTTTATATCCTTTTGAAGGTGCAGTCTCCAGAGTTGCCCACAATATTCCAAATGAGTTTGCACCAAAGACCTATACAGAGGCACTGTCACCTCTTTTCTTCTGCTGACCATTCTTCTTCCCATGTACCCAAGCACCCTTCTATCTTTTGCTGTCGCCTTTTTGGCCTGTTTAACTACTTTAAGATCATCAGACACAATCATGGCCTAGGTCCCGTTTTTCTTTAGTGGACAAAAGTACTTCACCCCCTATACTATATTGCTCCCTTGGATTACTGCAGCCCAAATGCATGACCTTGCATTTTTTAACATTAAATCTCAGCTGCCAAATTCTAGACCTTTCTTCAAGCTTAGGGAGGAGTAGCCTAGTGGTTGGGGCAAGGTACTTCAGGCCGGAAGGTCGGGGGTTCAAATCCCACTAGAGGACAGCAACCTTGGGCAGGAAGGACTGGGGTTTCTAGTCCCACAGATGCTCCTTGTGGTCTTGGGCAAGCCACTTAACCCTCCATAGCCCATGTTCCCTATAAGTATTAGTGTATGTGTCTTATATTCCTGCGTGTTAAATGTATCCCCAAATTGTGTTGTGACCGCTTTGATTGAAGGATAAGGCGGTATACAAAAACTGTCTAAATAAAAAAAATAAAAATAGCTAGATCCCTCCTCATGTTATCTACACCTTCCTGGGTATCTACTCCATTGCAGATTTTGGTATCATCCACAAAGATGCAAACATTACCCGACAGCCCTTCCATAATATCACTAACAAAGATGTTAAAAAAGAATCGGACCAAGGACAGATCTCTGTGGCACACCACTGGTAACCTCCCTCTCCTCAGAGTGAGCTCAATTTATCTGTATCCTTTGTTGCCTCCCACTCAACCAGTTTCTAACGCAAGCAGTAACTTTAGGGTTCATCCCTAGGGAGCTCAGTTTGTTTATAAGTCGCTTGTGCGGAACGGTGTCAAAGGCTTTACTAAAATCTAAATACACCACATCTAGGGCTCTCCCTTGATCCAACTCCCTGGTCAACTAGTCAAAGAAATTAATCAGATTTGACTGACAAAACCTGCCTCT
The DNA here is from genome assembly GCA_033557465.1 of Ichthyophis bannanicus. Taxonomy (NCBI): domain Eukaryota; kingdom Metazoa; phylum Chordata; class Amphibia; order Gymnophiona; family Ichthyophiidae; genus Ichthyophis; species Ichthyophis bannanicus. The sequence continues at coordinate 419,540,324 of CM066031.1, read as the reverse complement.
GGTGAATCCATGCTGCCTTGGATCCAGTAATCTGTTGGACTCCAGAAACCTCACTATTTTCTCTTTTAGCAGCGCTTCCAATAATTTACTCACCACTGAGGTTAAACTAACCGGCCTGTAGTTTTCAACCACATCCTTACTTCCGCTTTTGTGTAAAGGGACCACATGTGCCTCTCTTCAGTCTTCTGGCACCACTCCTGACTCCAACGAGGCATTGAAGGTCAGTCAGTGGAGCTTCTAGAACTCAACTCAAGGATTTATTAAGATATTAGTAATCAAAGACCTCTGAAGTACATTATACTGAATTATTTGGCCTATTATCTTTAACTCTCTAATATGCCTACTCAAAAATAAAACTATCTAAGCTAGTCCTTTAATTGGAGGATCTAAACTATATAGCAACATTGGTATGGGTGGGAAGGAAGGGATCTAACACCTAATCAGTATAATGGCTTCAAAGAATATTTTCAAGCTTCCCTCCTATTTGAACTTACAGGCTAGAGGGAAGGGAAAATCCCAGCGGCAAAACAGAAAACCTTGCTTAATACAGAAAAATCTTTTAGTGTAATCCGCTACAAAAAATAAACCAGTAACTTCAAGCAGCAAGCAATGGCATCTAACAAAACTAGCCCCCTTTTTTAAAGAACTTTCAGCAGAGAACTTGTAGCAAACATCACAGAATTACCTTACTTTAAATGAAGTCTCTCCCTTACCTTACTTTAAATGGCGTTGAAAATGGCCCTCTGAAAAGATAAAGGCATAAAGCCACTCTTAATAACTTACTGGAATATTATGAATTATATCTGAAGTCATAGGTGGAAGGGCTAATATGAGCCTGGATTAGCTATATTATGAATTATGTTTACAGTCGAGTGTGGGTCTGTACTTCATTGGGAGCAGATGACCACCTTTAGAGAGGATGTATGTTATTTTAAATGGGAATGTGGGGCCATTTGCTCAGGGTTGATGCCAAAATGTCTGGGAGGTGTTACTGTGGAATTTATGTAGATGAATTACTAGCCTGAGAAAGATCAAGACTAATAAAAGCCAAAGGATTCTGTATTTTGTGAACAGAGGCTGTTTTTCTTCAAAGATTTCTGTTTGTGTTAAACTTATGAAAATTTCTTAATAAAAGGGCCAGTGGGAATACTGAGTTTGAAGCAGAAAGGGCAAAGATATGCATCTTGCTTTAAATGGCTTTGAAAATGGCCCTCTACCTGCAAAAACGTAAGCGGTAGTATTTAAACTCTGTGTTTGGCATTTTCTTTAAACACTAGCTGCTATGTTTAAATAAAATGCAGATATCCATCACTGGCATTGAATATCAGGATTTAGCACTGGCCACTTGGTGCTAAATAGCTAGTGGCGCGTTTCAGCCTGTTTTCCAGATAGCTATGCCCATAGCACCTCGGAAGCTTTTTGCAGTCCTAAATTATGTGGCTAGCTATCTGGATAGCGGCACTGAAAATCGACTTCTATCCGAACAAGTTCCGACTCCGCTCCCAGACTGTCTTGGAGCAGTCCCTACAATGCCAAGGTGGCCTCTGATGTTATTTGGGGACAGTGTCTGGATTGAGCACTGGATTATGTGGTTCACAGGTGCTGCTAACTGCATAAACTCTGTTGAATATCAGACACTAGGCATCAAGGATACATCTTCAACAAATTTTCCTTCTTAGTTCATGATAAACATGTCTCCTATGTTTGCTTCATGCATGTCTCAGGCCAACACTTACCTTATCTAACGTCATATAGATTGCACAGTACACCATCAACTCAATATGGACTCGACAACTGATAGCCTTTAATTTTGAAGACTGAATTTTACATGGAAAGGTAGAGAAAGAAGCCACCAATATGTGCCCTTTTTTTTAAAATATAAAATAGCACTGGTGCACTTGCCTCCACCTACTAAAGTAGTGTAAGTACACCTGCAGTAATTGGCTGTCTTTCAGTTAGCACAGAATCACTGTCTACTCTCTGCCCTTAATCGGCCCACTTGTTCTCCTAATGTGCCATGGACAGTTAGTGCCAATATCCGGTGGCAATGTCATATCCACATGCTAAAAGTCAAGTTAATGCTCTTTGATAAAAGAGTCCCCTAGAAATACTAATGTGTACTACAACATACACACATGCTTACACTGTTAACCCACTCTATTAGTATCCAGATCCCATTGCATAAAATGGGACCTGTGATAAACTAATGCATGTTGATGGGGTTAATGCATTCTAAAATAGTAGTGCATGTCAGTAATAAGCTAAAAGATAGGGGCGGTAATGTGGAGCCCTTAGCTGAAATTATTGGACTTCTAGATGGATTATCCAGAGCCTTAAGGATTTTAGACAATGTATTAAAAAATAGGAGTCACTGGCTAGTGAAAGGAGTGAAGAAGTAGCCTAGTGGTTAGAGCACCGGCTTGGTAACCAAAAGGCCAGGGTTTGATTCCCACTGGCACTCCGTGTGGCCTTGGGCAAGTCACAGCCCTCCATTGCTTCAGAAGAAACCTGGCAATCTACTTCAGTCACACTACCAGCAAAACCCAGGAGCTGTTGGGTTGCCAAGAGTCAGCACTGACTCAAAGGCATGCATTGTGTTTGGCTAATGAAAAAGTAAAGAAAAATGCAATATTTGCTTGCAGTGCAACTGATACTTCCAACAAAAAATGAATTATTTGAAGTATATGACTAGACATAAAGGGCTCAATATTCAAAGGCATTTACCTGTAAATGATGTAAATGCTGCTTAGAGGGATATTCAGTGGCACTAACACAGATACTGCCACTGAATATCCCCAATTAACACTGCCACATGCCCCAATGTTAACTGTGTAGCATATGGGCATTCTGGAGGAGGAATGGGTAGCATGATATTGCACTGCTGCCTGGTTAGCATCCTGCCAGTAACGTTAGGCCTATCTTTACCCATAGGAGCTAACCGGGCAGTGGTTCAATATCGCTGCTGCCCGGTTTGCTTCTGCAGTGACGGAGGCTGTGTGGCGACCCCAGATATTCAATGCTAGAGCCAGATATGAATCCAGCATTGAACAGCCTGGTTTAGTGTTCAGCGCCAGCAGCTAGCTGCTGTACTCATGCCTAGCCACCGGCACTGAATGTTGTTGTTAAGTGCCATCAAATCAGTGTCGACTCATGGCGACCCTCTGGATAGTTGTCCTAAACTGTGTTCAGTCTTCAGTCAGATGGCTCATTGTTGACAGAGTGGCACCCATAGCTGCTATTATTGCATCGATCCATCTCATTGCTGGCCTTCCTCTTTTGCGTTGACCTTCTATCTTGCCAAGCATGATGTCTTTCTCTAATGATCTCTCTTTTCACATGATGTGTCCAAAGTATGAAAGTCAAAGTCTTGTCATCTGAGCTTCTAAAGAAAGCTTAGGTTTGATCTCCTCTAATACTGACTGGTTTGTTCTTCGGGCAGTCCATGGTATGCACAGTATTCGTCACCAGCACCATAATTCAAAGGCATCAATTTTCTTCCTGTCTGTCTTTTTCGCTGTCCAACTTTCACATCCATATGATGTTATTGAAAATGCCATGGCTTGAATAAGTCAAATCTTTGTATGGAGAGAGACATCTCTGCTCTTGAGAATCTTGTCTAGGTCCTTCATAGCCATTCTGCCAAGAGCAATGTGTCGTCGGATTTCTTGACTGCTTGTTGCTTCTTTATTGATAGTTGATCCAAGTAGGTTAAAGTTGTCAACTATTTCAATTTCTTCTCCATCAGCGATGAACTTATTCATTTTGCCAGTTGTCAAGATCTTTGTCTTTTTAACGTTAAGGTGCAAACCCATTTTAAGACTACATTCCTTTATCTTGAGAAGCAAATGTTTGAAATCGTCTTCACTTTCAGTCAGTAATGTGGTATCATCAGCATAGCGAAGGTTGTTGGTGAGTCTTCCACTGTGTAAACCATGAGAAACTCTGGGCCACATTGAGAAGTATGGGTATACCAGAACACCTGATCGTAGGCACTGAATATCAGGCCCAAAACATGTACGAATTTCTTGCCATATGCTACTTGTGCTTACACATTTTTACACTCTTGTGATGAGTCCATATAGAACCCTCTTTCCTTTCCTGGAAAGCTTTGAGAGGCTTCTCATTGGAAAAGCATTATGGCATTATGGCATGCGCAAAGCTAACCCATTTGGAGAACTTGTCCCCTTGGGCATTAAATACTGATCTAAATTTCTACACATTTCAGCAAGTCGACATTAAACTTCAACATCGCTGTCAGAAAGCAAAACATTTAGTTTCCTCACAACCCTGCAAACCTTGATTCCATGCAGACAAAGCATCACTCTTAGCATTCTTGCTGTAGCTGCAGCTGATATAACCTAAATTAATCATATAAAAGGGCACGCTTACTAAACTATGTTAGGGTTTTGTACCTTAACATGGCACACTAGTGCGAATAACGCCAGGTTATCTTCAAAAGCCATGCAGTATCTGTTGGGGGTGTGCACAGCATTTCTCCAGCAGATACTGCTCGGAAAATGCAGATAGCACAGTCAGAGAACAGCACGGACACAGCTAATGCCATCCATTGAGGTGGCGTTCGTTCCACCCACACTGTGCATAACCAGCTGTCCTTGTGCACTGTGGATGCGTGTGGTAACCCATGATGCAGTCATGTTCACTCTCTGCCCTTGCCCCACCCAACTGCACAGCTAATGCATGTTCCGCAGATACTGCAGTGATTTTCTGCGCTATCTGTATTTGCCCCATGTTAGCTGTTAGCGCTTGCCAAGCTCACCGCATCATCTGCCATATTAATAGCTAATGCGGTTTTGGAAACATGCACTAAAGTGTTTAGCAGGAAATGAATTAGGATCATAAGAGAACAAACCAAATTTTCTTATACTCTTATCTTAACTTTTTTTCCAGGCAAAGGAATTAGTTTGTTGGCAATTATGGTTCTGGTGGGTGACAGTCTACATAATTTCGCTGATGGCATGGTGATAGGAGCAGCATTTTCATCTTCCACAGAAGCTGGTATAGCAACCGGTATTGCAATGCTATGTCATGAAATTCCTCATGAGATGGGTAAGTATAACCTCGCAATGGAAACTGATTTTCATCTTCAGGATCATTACGTTCCAGTCCAATGCAGACAAAATACTGTAGCAGTCCTGCATTTAAATATAAAAATCTATAATTAAGCCATAAATCCACAAACATTTCAACCTTAAAAATGTTTATAGGTTAGTGCCTGTTTAGATGAAATTTAGGAAAGGGATGCAAACGAGCTCCTGACTCTGGGAAATGTGCACCATGCAAAAAAAAAAAAAAAAAATCGATAAAAAGGCTCATTTCATATTGCAGGGGCAATACAACTTAAAGGGGCTTAGTGGTTACAGCACTGGCTTGGTAACCAGGGTTCAAGCTTCACTAGCACTCCTTGTGACCTTGAACAAGTCACTTTACCTTCCATTGCTTCAGAAGAAAGGCTTGGCAGTCTACCTCAGTCACACTGCCAAGAAAAGCCAGGAGCTGTTGGATCACCAGGAGTCAGCACTGACTTGAAGACACACATTGCACTTGCAATGATATGCTTTGTAGGCCCCCCAGCCATTCCAGGGTCCTGTGATCCCTGCTGGGTCTGCAGTCTCTACAATTACTCCCTCTTTGGCCTTTGCCCTTAAGATGCTACAGCCCTGCCTTATTATGTTCCTCCTTCCTTGTCTAAATTACCTGATTAGTCAAAATATAACAAGCTTTGTGTATTTGTAACAAAGCTGTAATATCTCCCATAACATAAAATCCATCCTACACTCAGTATCATCCTATGCATTACTATATGGGCTTCCGAGAAGCCTCTTTTCCAAACTCAGAATAAAATGTGATGCTTCTAAATAGCTATTCAGCACAACCACCTTTCCAGGCTCTAAAATGAATGAATTGATCCCCCTGTCCCTAAACTGCATGAATTAATAAAAGTTTAAAGACATGGAAGATCAATTCCTCATAACTAGTTGCTGGGAAGTTTTGGCTAATTATCAGTAGATTTCAGAATCTTCCTAGGATGACACAGACTTGCATGAAGCTGGACTTCTTCGGGTCATAGTTATAAACTAATTTCTTATCATAGGTTCATTACTATATTAGTTTTGATTTTCTCAGCATCAGCTTCCCATACTTATCAGGATGTCCTTTTTATCATGCTTTTTATGAAGCTTATGAAGCCCAAGAAAGCTTTTCATCTATAGGATCTGTGAAAGTTAATAATAAATGGATACCTTTAGGGGCTAATTTTATAAAGTCATTTTAAAATGTGTTTGGCTACATGTGCATGTGAAATAGCTCTCAGGTGTAGAAATACACACAATGGCATGAACGCACGCACTGTCATGGGCGCAGTCTAGGTAAAGTTTGGGGGGAGCCCCAAATTACACAAATTGATTATAAAATATAGGGCTTATTCCATTCTGGACGTGCACCCCCTCTGTACATCTGGTTTGACCGAATGTACAGAGGGCATCGCGACTCTGATCCCGCTGTGCACGGCTAGCCCCGCGGGATAAGAATAGCGATCAGTCATGTACATGCAGTCTGGGAGTGCGATTCAGTCCAGCCTGCATATGCATGACCTGCCTGACTAAGTCATTCAGGGCTTTTAAATGGAGCCGCAGCACTATGGCGTCCAGTTGCCAAGGCACCATGGCTCCATTTAAAAGCCTCGATGCCGGCTGCTGGTAATAAATACTTATTCCCTGCAGCCTGACCCCTGATCTGGCCTTCTAAAGCCATGGTCGGGATGCGGGGAATGTCTCCTGGCCTCCCCTGTCCCATTCGCACCCCGGGCCGTGAGAAAAAACACATCCAGGGACCTTATTCCACCTCGGAGGTGGAATAACTTCCCCGCACATGTCGCCGGCCCTGGGCATACAGGGCAGACATTAAAATCGGCCCTGTACGTCCAGGGCTGGCGACCGCCCAGTCTTCACCCCCGAGCTGCCCCTTCCCCATCCCCATCTAACTTCCCCGCACAACTGGCGGGGAGGTTAAACGCCAGCGGGAGAAGGCACAAATAGCGAGGATGGACATCCCGCTAATCGTGGCACAGAATGACCCCCTTTGCTTATCTACATGTGCACTCACATGTTCTATGTGTATATTTATGTATGCTCCTGAGCAGGTGTAAATGTCACCAATCTGCTGGCTTAGTGCTAGTATTTTATAAAGACACCTAGGGGCATGCTTCTTAAAATGCAGTAAATGTTTGTACTTACCATGCGCTATGTGCAATGCTTTCATAATAGATGCATGGAACCGATCCAGCATCTGCCATACTTACCACACATTACATACCTTGGCAGTAATGTGAAGCTACTGCTAGGGGTTGAAGCCTGAAGCAGGGGACTGCGCCTGCCTCAGCCCCACTAGACACCAAGGATTCCCCTGGGTAAGGCCTAGGGATGGGTGGGGGACACATCAGAGATCGATGGGGTCTCCTTTGTTCCATCTTCTGTTTAACTGTTTGAGGGGAATTTCATGTGAGAGAGGTAGGCTTCTGTTGAGGTGGTTGGTAGGAGGGAGCTTCTTGTGTAGACACTGTCCAGGAGGGGTGCTGTAGTCTTATTATTAATTAGTATCTAGCTCATGCCTTTTCCAGCAGATGCTCAAGGCAAGTTACAGCACATTAAGATACAGTAGTTATTTCCCTGAGCAAGTCCCCACAGGGCTTACAATCTAAGTTTGTACCTGAGGCAATGGAGGGTGAAGTGACTCGCCCAAGGTCACAAGGATATGAACCCTGTTTTTCCAGCTCTAGACTGCTGTTCTAATCACTAGGCTACTCCTCCTGGGGAACTCCCAGGGAGAGTGCTGAATGAGCAGTAGCTCTGTGATGGGGCACAGGGGGGTCTACGATAGGTTCTGGGGAGCTGTGATAGGAGCCAGGGGGATTGGATTGCCCCACCGCGGCTGTCAGTTTTTTTCTGCATTTACAGAACTTGCCATTTGCCTCACTCTGGGATTGAGATGGTGTTAAGTGCAACTGTGCTACTGGCACTTGTGACACCCACTCTGTCCCCCCTGAACCCACCCCAATCCTGCCCAGACCTGCGCTATGTACTTAGTATGGATTTTTTTTTACCAAGGGGGTATTTTTTTACTGTATGTTATCCATTAGTGCAGGCCCACACTAAGTGCTTACCGCACTTTAGTAAACATGTCTCATAGGTACCTATGTGTCTTTATGTGATTTTAAAAGATGGCAATCTGATACAATTACCAAAAAGCATAAGTGGAGATGGGATGAAGATGTGCCGTTACCTTTTCCTATGTGTTTCCATCTGAGAGAACTTTAAATTTTTGTCTCTGAAGCAGGTTTGATGGAATATAATGCAATATAAGACTGGATTTCTGAAGATTAGCTTTGCTATATGAACCTAGAATGATATGATTAATTTTGTTTTGCATTTTGCTTTTCATATTAATGGATTAGGCACTTGGCACTTCAAAAATATGTTTAAATTGAAATGGACCAGATTTTTGTCTCAAATATTGGGTTCAATGTTTGAGGTAATGTCATGGTCCTATGTATACATTAATACAATCTATTTGGTCTGAGACTGATTTTTGCCTTTGTCTTTATAAAATTGGGCAAAAATAGGCATCTTTTTTCCCTCTAAACCTAGGTGTCCTATTATAAAATTACCCTCCACAATGATAAGCATACAAAGCCTTTATTTCCAGGTATTCAGTAACTGTATTATATATTCTGTTTTGTCTTTAATTACAGGAGACTTTGCTGTTCTCTTAAATACAGGACTATCAGTAAAGATAGCTTGCTTAATTAATTTTATAAGTGCATTAACTGCCTTTGTGGGACTTTTTATTGGCCTGTCTATATCAGCCGACCCAAGTGTTCAGATCTGGATAGTTACTGTCACAGCTGGAATGTTTTTGTACATATCACTGGTTGAAATGGTAAGCAATATGGCATTTTCTAATCATATCCTTTTTGTCCTAATTATTTATAGAAACTCTTATTAAGGAGCTTGTTACTAAAGTATGCTATGCAAATAGTGTGGGTTTTGGTGTGTATTAAGCATGCGCTGAGGCCCACAGTACTTGCTAACTTAGAGCCAACACAGCACGGGCTGATGTCTGCACTATGAATCATGCGTTGAGGTGGTAAGGGAAGGGTTAGGGTTGGACAGTGGGCATGATAAGCTCCGCACAGTTGGCAAAGGGGTAAACGGCATGCATTAACTGCGACCCTTGCAATTAGCTAAGGTTTATCTACCGCCACCTCAATAGGTGGAGTTAAGCGCAGCCGCAGTAATTGGGCATGTTATCTCCATGCCACCGGTGCATTAGGATACTATTTAGTGCAGTGATTGCCGGGAACATGCTGGAAACACCCTGGTAGTTAGCGCACAGTGGTTGCAACTACCGGGCACGAAACATTTGTTAGTTGTAATACCCCAGCTCACTTTAGTACAAGGGCCCCACGAGTGTACAAGCAGAACCACTTTGTTTTTATTTTGGTCCCTTTTATGTTTCATTTTTTTTTCTTTTGTTACGTTTTTATCAATTTGATGTCATTTCATTTTAGTGCGCACTACATGAATTGGTGCTCACTAAAACAAAATGACATGAAAATGCACATATTTGACTGTTATGAGCTCTATAGATGTGGAAATTAAAATAGCCATTTGAATTTACCCTGCCAAGATCGTTTTATGTATTGCCATAATTGAAAATGAGTTAAAATGAGAGGTTCACATTTTCCTAAAAATACCATTTATTTTATACTCCGTTATGCTCTTTTTTATAATATAGTAATTCCATGCACGTTGATCATATGATTTGTCTGTATTAAATATGTCTAGTAAGACAGCATGGCATGCTCAGTTCATTTAACTAACATACATTTCACTGTCCTCAAACCAGTCCTTAGGGTGCACCAGTCAGGACATTCAGAAAGAAAATGCATGAGACGGATTTGCATTTTGTGAAAATGTATTTGATGCAGTAGTGTATATTCTGCCCAAGCTGCCCCGGTGGTGCAGGAGGGCCCAGAGAAAAAGGGGGCCCATTTATAGCCATTCCCATATCTTTTGAGGTGGATTCCCCCTGCTCTGGGGGCCCTTTCAGATATTTTGCTTGGTGGCCTTCAATTTGAATTTCTGCCACGGATCCCATACTTTTTTGAAGGGAATATTCTGAAAATCTGACTTAATGATGCTACCCCAGAGCTTGTCAACCATTGCTCTATATGTATCTATTTATACAATCTCTCTCTATATATTTTTGAAAGCTTGTTGGTGTTCTTTATACATTTGGACACCATTTGAGTAAATGCAACCAAACTTGGCATGGATACTTTTTCATCCAGAGGGTGATGGGCTGGTTTTTGACCCAAAGGGGGAAATTTTATAAAGTCAATAATGCAGGCCTTGACAAATTTTGTTTGTATTGAGGAGCCAGTCCAAAATCCTAGGAACCAGTGGCTGTGACCTCCTTGTTCTCTTGCCCCCCTTTGCCTCCATCCTCCACTGACATTCCTCCATTTATAAACTCATATATTTGGGCAGGGTGGAAGAGTTTGAGGAGAGATAATAAAGTGTGTCTTATTACGGTAGCAGGGTCTGTACGAGTCGTCTTTAAACAGAAATATGTAGAAAGCGTCTGTGTGTGCTGTGTGGTGCAGTAGTGGTTTGCCTGTTTGCATGGGATGTGGTGGTGGATGCTTTTGTATGGGTGGGGTGCAGAGCTGAGGTGCATGTGTGCATGTGCTGCAGAGCTGGGGAGCCTCTGTGTGTATATGTGAGTGAATACTGTGTGGTATGGAGGTGAGGTGGCTATGTGTGTGAGAGTGTGACTGTGTGTAGGGAAAGCATACTGAGGCTGGCTTTGGAAATGCATTCCAATAGATTGTAGAATTCTCCATGGACAAGCAGGAATGAAGTCCTCATGTATAGGTGACATCATCCAATGGAGCCCATGCAGGTACACTCCCCAGATACTAGTGAAAACGTTTAGAAGGTTCCACCACACCTGCGCACCATCATCCCATCTGCTACCATGACCTCATCTTAAATTAGTCTTTGTTTTTCCATGAGAGCCCAATGGATGCGTTTCTATGTGTATCTCTACCTTGATAATTGTTTTTTTCTCCTCTGGGGATCCTGCCGCCTTCCGGTTTTTACTGTAACCTCTTTGCCTGCCGTTGTGGTTACTTTTCTCATTTCCTTTTTGCTAATCTCCATTTTGATTGTTTTAAGTTTCTTTTCTTTTCTGTGGCATCTCTGCCCCCTTAGGTGCTGTCACTGGCCAGGCCCTGCTATTTTCAAAATCGAGCAATTTGATTTCCCAGATGATAGGACCCAAAAATTGGCCAGTGGGTTCCTGTTGCTCAGGGATCAATCTGTCACAGATACTCATAGTTCGTGCCTTCAGTGCCTGGGACCCGATCATCAGCCCTCTTCTTGTAATTTGTGTTTGCAAATGACAAAAAGAAGACTCAATGGTTGAGAGAAGCAGCGCAAATCACTTTTTGGCACTCACAAGTCTGATCCATTGACATTGCCATCGATGGCACTGGTCTCAGCAGCTTCAAAGGCTTTATCGGATGCAGGTGGTGCATTGACATCAAGGAGTTCTCAAGTCCACTTGGAGCCAAGCACCCATAGTGCCCGGTAGCATCAGTCATTGATCGATCTCCACCCAAGGGTGAGGAAGGATTCAGCTTCATCTTCATCAATACCGAAGGGAGATCATGCCAAGCACTGCGTGAAGACTTTAGGGCACTGGTGTCAGAGCCCCTTAAGACATGGCACTGAGGCCCGCAAGAGTGCCCCTCTAAGCTACTTTGAAGGGAGAAAAGCTCTTCCTCCAGAACATCGGAGAGGCAGTGACAGCCTACCGAGAACTGAGACAAAGCCTCCAATAAAGCTGTTCAGATTCTGAGTACATTGGTCCAAGTTGCTGAGGCCCTACAATCTTCAGAATTGGCAGCAATGAAGAAATGCCTTCTACAGTCTCTCGAGCAACAGATTGCAGTGCTATTGACTGTGCAGCAGGCCGAGGTCTCAACGTCGGTTGCATCAACATCGGCAACCGTACAACCGATCCTTGAAATACACACTTTGCCTGTTGAAGAGGCATTGGGGCATCGAAGGACTCTGATAACGGTGCCTACCTGGCGAATATCACTCTAGCATTTTGGGGTTCAATGTGCCCTCAAAGTCCAGATAAGTGTAAGTGCATCATCGCCCCCAAAGGAGTTTCCAATGCCCTCGGGTCAGGAGAGATTCAGGCAGAGAGTCAGATAGTCATGGCTTATGTAGATAGTCATGGCTTTATGTAGAAGTCATGGCTTAATGGGAGACAGAAAGCATAGCTTTAGCCAAGGAAGGTCTTGTCTTACTAATCTGTTTGTTTTTTGAAGTTGTGAATAAACAGGTAGACAAAGGTGAGTCGGTTGATATAGTGTTTCATGATTTTCAGAAAGCCTTTGACAAGGTCCCTCATGAGAGACTCTTGGCAAAATTAAAAAGTCATGGGATAGGAGGCAGTGTACTATTGTGGATCAGGAATTGGTTAAAAGATAGAAAGCGGAGGGTAGGGCTAAATGGCCAAGTTTCCCAGTGGTGAAAGGTGAATAGTGGAGTACTATGGGGATCTGTGCTAGGTCCGTCTATTTTTAACATATTTGTAAATGACCTGGAAATGAGGATAATGAGTGAGGTAATAAAATTTTTCAGATGACACAAAATTATTCAGTGCAGGACAAGCTTGCTGAAGTGCCGTGCCATGGAGAGAATCTCTTCGGAGAACAGGTCGAAGAGAAAGCTGGCTTCATCAAAAAGCAGCATTTCACTTTTTGTAATCTCTCAAAGCACATGTCTGAGCTGGCCTCCTATAGCAGGAGGTACCAAGTAGGGGGCCAGAAAAAAACCAACTACTCTCGTAGGCATAAGTACTTTCCTAGATCCGCTAACCATAACAGGCTCCTCGCCCAGAACCACGATGAGAAGAGCCTTTGAAAGCCCAACCTGCTCCTTGAGCCAAAGCCAGGGGTGGGGTTTTGACTGGTTCTTTCAGAGCATAGCCTTGTAACTGCAGTGGAAGATGCTCCAGTTGGTGGAAGGCTCACTTTTTTGCCCAAACATGGCCCCTCATAACCTCAGATACATGGGTTCTGCAGATCATCCAAAGCAAACTACCTCCAAAATGCCCCCCAAGGGTGCATCACATCAACCCTCTGCATCAGGAACTGCTTCAGAGAGAAACCACCATCCTCTTGATTGATCTCCTGATCGAGTTCATGCTACCAGAGCAAAGTGAGCAAGGATATTATTCCTGGTATTTCCTGATCCCCCCAAGAAAACAGAGGAATACCATCCAATCCTAGGTCTGAGAGATCTGAACACATACTTGGTAAGAGAAAAGTTCAGAATGATTTCTCTAGGCACCCCACTTCCTTATCTTCAAAGAGGAAATTGGCAATGCTCCCTTGATCTAAAGGATGTGTACACTCACATACAGATACTTCCTGCTCACTGGAAGTAGCTCAGATTCATCCTTGGAGGACAACACTTCCAGTACCAAGTGTTGCTTTTGGTCCAGCTTCAGTGCCTTGCATTTTTGTGAAATGCATCGTGGTAGTATTTATTTATTTATTTGTTTATTTAACATTTCTTATATACCGCCTTTCATGATATCAAGGCAGTTTACATTGAACAAACTGAAATTACATTGAATAGGGCATTATAACTTGGAGATAACTGTTTTTACAGGGAACATGGGCAATGGAGAGTTAAGTGGCTTGCCCAAGACCACAAGGACCACCTGTGGGACTAGAAACCCCAGTTTCTAGTCCCACAGGTGCCCCTTGTAGTAGCTGCTTACCTTCAGACATTGGGAGTGTTTGTCTTCTCCTATCTGGACAATTGGCTGATCAAAAATACCATTCTGGAAAGGGTTCAAGAATCAACACGGTTGACCATTTGGGTGTTGTAACTACTAGGGCTCATCATAAATTACCTTAAATTCCTCCTGTAGCCCAATCAACAATTGGAATTCATAGGAGTCCTGTTCGACATGACTCAGGTGAGAGCCTTCCTCCCGCACATCTGATTCCTCCGATTGTCAACGCTGGTGTGGTAGATTCAATTGAGTCAACAGGTAACGTCTCACAAGATGTTAACTGTACTAGGTCACATGGCCTCTACTATGCATGTAACACCCTTGGCATGCCTCCATATGAGGCAGGCTCAGTGGACTCTGAGGACTCAGTGGACCCAGGGCACAAGTCAACTCGGGGATTGTTTGTGTGTCACCAATCCTCTAGTTCAGTCACTGCATTGGTGGACAGTCCACTACAATTTGCTTAAAGGTCTCCCCTTCCAAATTTCTCTACCCAAGACCATACCAAGCTAGAAATGCACCCTGTGCAACTAATGAATCTGCTGCCCCCTCTCCACCCACCTACGTTCAGTAACTCATTATTTTTGAGCTTCCTGGAAGCTCAGTGATGATATCAGTGCCCCCTTCTGTGCTTGCACCCTGTGCGGCCGCACCACTCATACAGCCCTTGGTATGGCCCTGGCTCCTCCTCAAAAGGTTTTGACGTCAGATACATCCAAACTGAGTTGGGGAACTCATTTCGATGAGTTTCACACTCAGGGCAATTGGTCCTTCCAAGAAAGTCTCCAATAGATCAACTTCTTGGAGCTAAGAGCCATAGAAAATGCTCTAAATACTTTCTGGGATCGACTGTCCAACCAAATTGTTCTTATTCAAACCAGCAATGAAGTCAAAATGTTCTACATCTATTTAAGGCATATATATATAGGGACCTATTTACTGAGCTACATTAGGGGGCATGTTTACTAAATAACGTTATCAGGATAGGCCGAGGTTAGCAAATTTTGAGTACCATATAGCGTAGGCCTATATGCTATAAACCCCGATGCTATATGCTATAAACCCCGTGGGCCTATATGCTATAAACCCCGGGGCGAGAACTGGATGGGACATAAGCAGCATGCAGGTGTTCCCTGTGCATCACAGCTACCATGGATATTAGTCGTCTGTGCTAACTGCGCTTGATGCTGGTAGCATAGGTGCAACTAATGCCACTTCGGTGTGTGACATTAGTTGTGTCCACATGTTGGCTAGTGTGGTGCCAGTGTGCTAGCCCACACAAAATGCAGGCGGATGGAAGCACATTCCCCCTGCATTACTGCTTATTTCCCATGCTGGCAACATGGTACACATTAATGTTACTGCTGCAGGGGTTAGTAAACATGTTTGCTAGGTGTTTAATACTATCACTACTACTGTTACTACTACTATGTATCATTTGCACATTGCTATAAGGTACACACAATGCTGTACAGAGATATATAAGAGACAATCCCTGCTCTTAAGAGCTTACAGTCTAATCAAGACAGACAATACAACAAGTGGGGACTAAGACATATCTAAGGAATGGTAAGGAAACACATAGGAAGTGAAGAGGAGACTAGGGAGATCAGGATCCAAAAGCAGTCTCGAGGAAGTGAGTTTTTAGCCTGGATTTGAACAGGGCCGCAGATGGAGTCCGACATATAAAGCGTGGTGTTATCTTAATGGTTAATGCAGCATGTCAACTATTAGTATGTGATAACTGGTACATTAAACAACTAAAACAGAAATTCCTATTAGGGGATATTGTATAGATGGGAAATTGGCAGAGACTGCAACTTGCAGTTAATGAGGCGGTCATTACTATGCATTAGCATAGCGGAACTATGCATCGTGTAACTATAATTTGCGCTGTTCTTCCCTAAGTGCATAACTTTGCACAAGTCCACATTAAATTTCATATTTCACTTCGATGCCCAGCCTCCCAATTTCTCAAGGTCCTTTCACAATTTTTCACAATTCTCTTGTGATTTAACAATTTGAATAATTTTGTATCAATTCCTCAACGGGAAATCTTTTGCCATATGTGTTGATTCCCTTCATAAAATGGAAAATATACACATGTAGATTTTTGGCCTGCTAGGCCACACTCAAACCACACCTCCACCACTCTATCTTGATATTTATGTATGGTGAGACCACCTAGGACTGCCAACTTTTTCACTGAGAAAAACCCGACACCTGTGGCTCGCCATGCTCCACCCATTCTCTGCCCCTAGTCCCACCCCTGACCTGCCCCCAGTCCCACCCATGCTGCACCCCAGCCCCACCCACAAAAATTACCGAGGATAAGTGTAGGCTAACTCCCTTGGTCAGATAATAATTAAACTGGGACCCCCAAAAGCCAAACATGAAATGTACAACACTGGAGAAATAAAACTATAAAGTAATTTCCTCTTGCACTAAACAAAAACGCAAAGATGTTAGCAATACACACTTCCCAGACCAGACATATTCCAGTTAATAAATTCAAAATAAAAAGTATTTTTCTACCTTCTGTTTGGGCATTTTATTTTTCAGTTGCAATTGCTCCAGTCACTTTCTTCTGGTTTCTTTGTGTCTTCTGCAAGCTATCCATTTGTCCTTTCTTCTCTTTTAAATGTTTTCCATTCTCTCTCTATATCTGCTTTAACATACTGATCGTTTCCCTTTTGCTCTTTCCCCCATTTTTTTCCTTATTCCTTTATCATCCACTCAAAATTTACCCTTCCATTCTCAATCTCCTCTTACTCTCCCAATGCCCGGCCCATCATAGACTTTTCTTCCACACAAAATATCTTTTCCCCTCTCCATTCTCATTCCCCATCCCTTCTAGTCCTCCCCCCAAAATCAGATCCCTTATAGTTCTAGACCCATCCAGCATCCACTCCCTTCTAGTCCCATTCTCCCATGCCCCCACATCAGCCCATTTCCAGTCCTATTCTAGCCCATCACCCATTTGCAGCCCAAGCTCCCCCATCAGCCCATTTCTAGTCCTATTCCAGCTCCTCATCAGCCCATTTCCAGTCCTAGCCCCACATATGCTCTTTTCCAGTTCCATTCCAGCCTCCCACTTTCCACTCCAAGCTCCACTCCAAGCTCCCCCATCAGCCAATTTCCAATCCTAGCCCCCTTGTCAGCCCACTTCCAGTCCTATTCCAGCCCCCATCAACCCATTTCCAGTCCTATTCCAGCTCTTCATCAGCCCATTTCCAGTGCTAGCCCTCCCATCACAGCCCATTTCCAGTCCAAGTCCCCCCATCACAGCCTCTTTCCAGTCCTAGCCCCCCCCCCCCACCATCACAGCCCATTTCCAGTCCTAGGCCCCCCACCATCACAGCCCATTTGCAGTCCTAGTCCCCCCACATCACAGCCCATTTGCAGTCCTAGCCCCCCCCCCATCACAGCCCCTTTCCAGCAAGTTCACCCACCATAGCCCATTTCCAGTCCAGGTCCCCCCCCCCCATCACGGCCCATTTCCAGTCCTGGTCCCCCCCATCACAGCCCATTTCCAGTACAAGTTCCACCCCCCCTCCCCCCCGCATAGCCCATTTCCAGTCCATGTCCCCCCCATCACAGCCCATTTATAATCACCGCCCCCCCCCCCTCACCGCCCATTCAGTTCTTGGCCTCCCCCCCCCCCCCGACCAGCCACGCAGCTGTCTGAGGGGCTCCAGAGGGAGCTGGGGAAGCCCGCACGAGCCCCAGCTCCCTCTGTACAACCACCAGCGTGAAGATCCTTTTCCCTCACGCTGGCGGCTGTTTGTGTGAAGCCGCGATTGCTGGGACTTCTGGGAGAGGTTAAAGGCAATGCCCTTTAACCTTTCCCAGCATTCGTGACTTCACATAAACAGCCACCAGCGTGAGGGAAAAGGATCTTCACACTGGCGGTTGTACAGAGGGAGCCAGGGCCTCGCACGGGTTTCCCCGGCTCCCTCCCCCGCGGACTTCGGGAGTCGGGAGAAAAGCCGTTTTTTTGCTCTGGCCGCTCCCGATCTTGCGGCCAGAGCAAAAAAAACCTGCTTTTCAAGGGCCGGTTTTACATCTGTGCCAGCAGCCGGTCTGGCCATGGAAAAACCGGCCAGGCCGGCTGAAAACCGGCCGGTTGGCAGCCCTAAGATCACCACATGTAACTAGCAGCTTTCTGAAATCACCATTTGCACAATCTATACATGTAAATGCTATTATTTCCACATAGAAAGCGCACATAAGGCTTCTAAAATAACCTCCACCATGTCTAGCCTTTAGGGTTTGCATCAGACTCCAATGGCTTGACGCATTAAGGTGGCAATTTTGCTTTTGAAATCACTGTACTATGATGTGCCAATACATTTTCCATGTCATTCATTTAGGTTGGAAGAGCAAAGAGGGTTAGTGCTTCTCTCTATGAGGCAGTTTCATACTTGATCTTTTTCAATTACAAATCCTATTTTGTGGAATTTATTTCCGTAAACGATCAGATCTGAGAGAGGTCCACTTTGTTTAAGAAAATAAAGTTAGAGTATACTTTATCTCCAGGAACAAGCAGGAATGTAGTCATCACATATGGGTATCGTCGGTACCGACGGAGCGCGCACGGGAACGCTCCCCAGCGTCTAATCAGAATGCTTTTGGGAGCATCCCACAGCGCCTGCGTGCTGCCTTCCCACCTTTCCCAACTGCCTCTCTCCAGTTCTTCTTTTTCCGCGGAGCCAGCAGGTCGTGTTCCTGTCACCGCTGAAAAATTTCTTTTTTCTTTTTTTTTTTTTTGTGGTCGCGTCTGCCTTTTTCGACGCTCTACCGGTACCGCTGGTCTTTCTTTCTTATTTCTGTAAAAAAAAAAAATAAATATATAAAAATATATATATATATATATATATATATATATATATATTTCTTTTTCCTTTTCTTCAGGTGCACCCGCCTTTTTTGGGCCTTAGGGCCAGAAATGTTTCCTCAACATGGAAAAACCTGCTTCAGGGTTTAAAAAGTGCACCAAGTGTGGCGGTACCATCTCCATCACCAACACCCATGAATGGTGTTTAAAATGTTTAGGTCCTGACCACTCCATCACGGATTGTGTGTCCTATGCCATGATGTCTAAAAGAGGTCGGCAGAACCAAGCTGCCATGCTCAGTACCCTGTTTCCCTCTGAAGCGGCTTCGGTGGCATCGACGTCTTCCAGGGCTTCTTCTTCCTCCCGTGGATCTCAGGTGACTAAACATAAATCCAGCCGGTCCTCGAAGGGTAGATCTCCTTCTAAGCATCGAGATGCCTCTGGCGTTGCCCTCGAGGATTCTGCACCGGCAAAATTACCCCGGCGGGAGGCTTCGGCTTCCAAAGCATTATCATGGTTCCAGGATGTTCTAGATGGCTCGGCCTCGACAGATCTCCTGGTGCCATGCTCTGGGGTACTGGTGGTCTCCACCGGTACCGACATCTAGGCATTGGCGGCGTCCATGGACCAGAGAATTCTGACCATGGAATGCAGTCTGGCGGCTTTCCTTGCGGCATCGACGCCCTTGGTACCGCGACAGACAACTCCACCGGTACCGGTACTGTCACCGGAATCGGTATCGGTATCGGTATCGATAGCATCGACATCGGCATCGGTGTCTGCTATGCTGGCACCCTGTCCTCCGATGCCCTCTGGTACCGATTCTCCGGTAGCGGTTTTTCCCGGTACCGACCTGGGTCGGTACAGGTATCGGGCTCTACAGGAGCATCCAGACAGACGATACTTCGAGTCCTCAGAAGAATCTGAGGATTCTGATAGTTCTGTCGATGCAGCAATGCTTCTTCCAGAGGAGTCCTCCTCCCCTAAACGTAGGATGTCTCCTCCAGAGGACATGTCCTTCCAAGACTTCATCAGGGAGGTGGCTCGGGGCCTGTCTATTACTGTGGCCCCTGAAACAGAGCCAAGGGCCAAGGAGATGGAAATTTTACAATATCCTAAAACTCCTAAAGAGGCAGCTACCTTGCCCATTCATGAGATTCTATATGATCTCATGTTGAGGATGTGGGAAACACCTCTTACCACCTCTCCTCATTCTCATAGATTAGATACTATGTATTGAGTCCCTCCTTGTCCTGGGTTCCATAAGACTCAGCTTCCTCACCACTCCATTGTGGTGGAGTCAGCTATGAGAAGGATCAGAAGTGCAAAAAGACATGCCTCTAATCCTCCAGGACGTGAGTGCAGAACCCTGGATGCTTTTGGACATAGAGTCTTCCAAGCTTCCATGCTTGCTGCAAGAATCAGTTCCTATAGTCTCTACATGGGAATGTTCCTAAAGGAGGTCACAGATAATTTACAGACTTTAAGTCCTTTCATTTCTGAGGATAAAAGACAGGATTTTCTCACTTGGGTCAAACATGCCCAAGATGTGTCTAAGTTCTCCAACCGTGCAGCCTTTGACTGCTTTGAGTGTATAAGCAGAACCTCGGCTATTGCCATAGGTGCACGTAGAATTGCTTGGCTCCAGGCATCTGATTTAGAGCACTGGGTACAAGATAAATTGGGAAATATCCCTTGTACTGGTGAGAACCTGTTTGGTAAAGATTGGCAGGAAAAGGCCAATGAAATGGATGCTGAAAATTCCACCTTGGATAGATTATCCAAGTCCACTGCTGACCCTGTTAGAAAGAAATTGTTCAAGAAAACATCTTTTTCTAAAAAGAAAAGATTTTATCCTACTTATGGTCAGCAGGCATCTGCTGCAGGTCAGTTTTCAAGCAAACGTCAGCAACCTCCCAAAGAGAAGAAAGCAAAGGCTGCTAGGCCTCCACCAGCTCAGCAGCCACAGCCTCCTCAGGGCCTTTGACTTTCAGCTAGAGAACTTAACCTTTCTGGTTCTGGAAGGACCAGAACCGTCCACCATTCCAGGAAGGTTATGTCATTTTGCCCCCAGATGGGGGCAAATAACAGCAGAGCATTGGACATTCTCCATCATAAAGGAGGGGTACAAACTTCATTTTTCAAGCATGCCCCCTCACACAATAGTGAAGCAGTTCAATTCTCCGACCTCTCTCATCAACCTGTTAGGTCAGGAGGTTGCCATCCTTCTTGCCCAAGGGGCAATAGAAGAAGTACCTCTTCATCAACAGGGCACAGGGTTCTATTCCCCTTATTTTCTTATTCCAAAGAAAACAGGGAGATACAGACCTATCTTAGATCTCAGAGAATTGAACAAATTCCTTGTCAAGGAGAAATTCAAGATGATTTCTCTCTGAGCTCTGCTACCATACCTTCAGAGTCAGGATTGGCTTTGTTCTCTAGATCTCAAGGATGCGTACACCCATGTCCTCATCTATCCAACCCACAGAAGGTTCTTTCGGTTCCTTTTTCAAGGAAAGCACTACCAATACAGGGTGCTTCCTTTTGGTCTGGCCTCAGCACCAAGGGTGTTCACGAAATGCATGGCCGTAGTAGCAGCATTTCTCCGCACTCTAGGAATATTCGTCTTCCCTTACTTGGACGACTGGCTCATTTGAGCCCCAACAGAGTCAGAGGCCAGGACTTCTCTATCCTGCACAATGCGTATCCTTCAGTATTTAGGGCTGGTAATAAACATCCCAAAATCCAGTCTGACTCCCACTTAGTCTTTAGAGTTCATAGGAACTTTTCTGGATACCACAAAGGCAAGGGCCTATCTTCCCCAGGCCCGTTGCCTTCACTTGGTGCAGTTAGCTTCTCAAGCAGTGCTAAAGCCTCATCTAACTGCTCGTGAAATGTTGCAATTGCTAGGCCACATGGCATCCACCGTGCATGTGGTTCCATATGCTCGCCTCCACATGAGGGCAGCTCAGTGGACTTTATCCACCCAATGGACCCAGGCATCAGGGTGCCTGTCAGACAAAATAGCAAACACAAGTCGCCTCATTTTGTCTCTCCAATGGTGGAGGTCTACTCAAAACCTGTTGCTGGGGTCTCCCTTTCAACAACCCTTACCCCAAGCAACTCTCACAACAGATGCTTCTCCAAAGGGTTAGGGAGCTCATCTGCAAGACTTCTCCACCCAGGGCACCTGGTCTCCTCAAGAGAGTTGTCTGTATATCAATCTATTGGAACTCAGAGCAATTTTCCTGGCTCTGCGAGTGTTCCACTCCCTGCTCAGCTACAAGACAGTCCTCATTCATACGGACAATCAAGTAGCCATGTTCTATGTGAACAAGCAGGGCGGAATGGGCTCTCTGTCGCTTTGCAACGAAGCTTTGCGACTATGGGCCCTCGCCAGAGAGCATCAGATTCATCTGCTGGCAGTATATCTTCCAGGCATTCAAAACTCTTGGGCGGACAGACTCAGTCGAGTTCTGCTTCCACAGGAGTGGTCTCTGCATGCAGACCAGGTGACCAGGATATTTCAGCTTTGGGGAACCCCGGACATAGACCTCTTTGCAAGTCCGTGGAATGCCAAACTTCCCCGATTCTGTTCCAGAATTCCGGCTCAGGGGGCTCAGGCCAGGGATGCTTTCCTCCTTTACTGGGGTCAAGACTTCCTGTATGCCTTTCCACCCATTCCCCTAATTCCCAAAACCCTCTTCAAGCTTCAGAGAGACAGAGGCCACATGATTCTCATAGCACCACATTGGCCACGGCAAGTGTGGTATCCTCTGCTTCTACATCTCTCTCAAGCTCCCTCCCTGGAGTTAGGGTCTGCTCCAGATCTCCTATCTCAGGAGAATGGAATGTTATGGCATCTCAGGGCTTGGTTGCTGAAGGTCTAGATCTCCAAGATCTTAATCTTTGCCAGCAAGTGAAAGATGTTCTTTATGCTTCCAGAAAACCTTCCACCAGACGCTCTTATGCTTTCAAGGTTTACTATTTGGTGTTCGGAAAAGGGTCTTAACCTTCTTGCGATACCTCTGCAATCTTTGCTAGAGTATCTCTTCCATTTATCTAATGCAGGCCTTAAGACAAATTCAGTAAGAGTCCATTTGAGTGCTATTGCAGCTTCTCTTAAACCTCTAAATGGACAGCCTGTTTCCTCCCATCCTCTCATAGCAAGATTCATGAGAGGCCTCCTTCTAACTAAGCCTTCCATTAGACTACCTCCGGTGGCATGGGACTTAAACCTGATTCTTGGGCAGCTCATGAAGCCACCTTTTGAACCTTTAGCTACAACCTCCTTAAAATTCCTTTCTTGGAAGGTTATCTTTGTCATTGCAATCACATCAGCACGCCGCATTAGTGAGTTGCAAGCGCTAGTAGCTAATCCACCTTATACAAAGTTCCATCATGACAAGGTAGTCCTTAGGACTCATCCACACTTTATGCCTAAGGTGGTCTCGCCTTTTCATCTAAACCAAGAGATCTACCTACCTGTCTTTTTTCCAGACCTCATGCATCAAATGCAGAAAGGAATCTTCATACCTTGGACTGTAAAAGAGCTCTAGCTTTTTACTTACAAAGAACACAGCAACATACGAAGTCCTCTCAACTCTTTGTTGCTTTTGATCCTTCTCCTTTGGAACTTCCAGTCTCCAAGAGAACACTATCTAACTGGATTGCTCAGTGTATTTCCTTCGCCTATCAGAGTAAGAACCTTTCTCTGGAGGGCCATGTCACAGCTCACAATGTGAGAGCCATGGCAGCCTCAGTGGCTCATCTGCACTCTGTGTCTATTGACGACATCTGTTGAGCAGCCACTTGGGCCTCAGTTCATACCTTCACAGCCCATTATTGCTTGGACAAGGACTCCCGCCAGGATGCCTTGTTTGGTCAGGCTGTTCTCAAACACCTGTTCCATACCTAATCAACTCCTGCCCACCATCCCTGGTAGGATGCTAGAGATCAATGAGGGGAAGTGGAGCCCTTTTCAGGGACACACAACTTCTGGTGTCTCTCCCTGGCACCTAAAGCTAGGGAGTCCCCATATGTGATGACTACATTCCTGCTTGTTCCTGGAGATAGCATAGTTACTCACCTGTAACAGGTGATCTCCGGGAACAGCAGGAATTTAGTCCTCACAACCCACCCACCTCCCCTAGGAGTTGTATCTCTCTATCTCTTTCCTTTCCCTCTCTCTCTCTCTCTCTCTTTGTCTCAGCTTTAAAACTCAACTGGAGAGAGGCAGTTGGGAAAGGCAGGAAGGCAGCACGCAGGCACTGTGGGATGCTCCCAAAAGCATTCTGATTGGACGCTGGGGAGCGTTCCCGTGCGGGCTCCGTCGGTACCGACGATACCCATATGTGAGGACTAAATTCCTGCTGTTCCCAGAGATCACCTGTTACAGGTGAGTAACTATGCTTTTTCAGCAAGCATTTTGAACTGTTTAAGGCAGTGGCTCCCACACTGTGGATCAAGGCCCCGAAGGAAGTGATATGATCAGTGAATGGGGATCACAGAAACAGGACCACTCTCTCTCCCTGGGCTTCCTCTGTGATCCTTGCTCAGAAGTGCAGTGAGCAGGAGTCCTGTGAGCCAGTGTGAGCCAGTGAGTATTCAATGGGGTTCGTGAGCACACACTGAGATGTGAATGGCCTCGTATAAAGCACCGACTAGAGTAAAAGTAGGCATGTTCACCTGAAGGCACATATTTTGCCAGTTAGTGCCACTCTACGCTCCTCCTCGGGAGCTCTGCTTCTCTGGCAGATCACTTTTATCTGTGCCCTTCTCTGCCACTGCCAACTCCAGACTTCGGCCATTCCACCTTACTGCTCCATATGCCTGAAACAAACTACCTGAGTCAGTATGTCAGGCTCTTTTTCTGGCCCATCTCTTTGAGGCTGCTTTTGGATCCTGATGCCCCTCACTCTCTCGTTCACTACTTGTATGTCTTACCATACTCTAGTCCCCAGTTTTGCAATTTTTTTTTCATCGATTAGACTGTAAGCTTCAATGAGCAAGGACTGTGTCTTACATCTTTATCTACAGCGCTCTGTATGCCTTGTAGCGCTATACAAATAATTAGTAGTAGTAGTGAAGTGGGTATGCACATGGGCAGAGTTTGGCCGGAATGTGGGCGGAGTCCACAAGTACACCACATCTATAGGTGTGGGTTCTATGGCTGGTGTAAATATCCGTGCCTGCAATGTAGGCACTTATTTATCCTTATATGATAGGCATAGGATAGGTGCCTAAAACATATTTTTAATAGGCATCTCCTTATAAAATGACACTATGAACTCTCTTCACATGTCCTTTTATGACCAAGGTATTTACTTGTCTTTTTTGTAGGCTGCAAAAAGCAAAGGGCCCGATGTTCAATTGGGCAGGGCTAAGCGCTGTAGCCACATAGCCCTGCCCGTGACCCCTTAAACCTGGATTTTCACTTCTGTGGCGATGGAAGTGAAAATCTGGGGTTTGCCACACAGCCGGAAAACCGCTGAGCCTAACTGGGCAGCAGCAGTTTTGGATGCTGCCCGGTTAGCCCTGGCGCTTTTCCTTGTCTATCTTTAAGGCACAGAGTGCTATCAGGGCAGTGTCTAAAATTGCTGCTACCCGGTTAGCGCTATTCCCTGCCTCCACTCCGCCCCAGAACGCCCCGATGATAGCCGGATCGCATCAGGGCACATAGGGGACTTAATCGGGGATTTTCAATGGCACTAGCCATGTAGGAACCTTTGAAATCCCCAATTAAGGCATTTACACGGTTAACATGGGCTGTTAACCATGCAAATGCCTTCAAAAATTGGGACCAACGTGACTAATGAGTAGAGAAGCTCAGCCGACAGCCATTGATGGACTAAAATAATAATAATTACCTTGTGATAACATATTTCCTCTTTGTTACCCAATAAGCAGTATTAAGTGCTAGAAAATTGCCACTTTATTTAGTTTTTATTCACCAATTAGAAAAAGATCTTAGGTTTTTCTGTCTCTGCATATTGCAATATATATAGGTTCACAGAAGGATAATTCTGCTATTTAGGACAAGTAGGGTATAATTATATTTTACTGTCCTTTGTTTTCAGAAGTGAGTAGAACAAATGTTCAGACAAAATAACCAAATTAAACACTTCTCAGCAATTTAGGATGTGAAATGATATACCAGGTTATCAAGTCCAAATAAATACACTTATTTTTGTCCTTTTTTAATAGAAACAAAATCCCTAAATGCAGACAGGCTCATGTACAAATTAAATTGCACACTTAGCCAAAATTAAACTTGTGAATGGCTAAGGTAAGTGCGTGGGCATTTAGGATTTCTGTTGAAAACAGAGAACCCTATTTGTATAGTCTTTCTGCTACATTAGATCTTGGCATTTTGCTTTCTGTTTGCTAAGACCTAGTAAAGGGAGTTTTTTTTCATTATTACTATCTATAGGAAGAGCTGAGACTATAATTATTCTTGCAAGAAAAACATGTACTCTGAGGACATAATGCTGTATTGTATTACTCCATAATCAGTATAAGAGTGCCACCTACTGGGAATCTATTCCATCTACATCACATGCCAACTCAAGACAAATTTCACATCAGCTGCATTGAAAAGGAAGGTGAGGGAATTTTCAGTAGATCCCCTGTTTTATGGAATAGTCTCCCTCTGATGCTATGTACTAATTCGAATAACCTGTCTTTTAGGAAAAGGCTAAAAGCATATTTGTTTGGCTAATTTCCCGGGGATGGCTACCTGTTGCAGGTTAAATGATGTTTATGCTTTTATACTCCTGATACATACTATCTCCACACCACTTACGAACACCAAACATTAGCATCTATCCCAAACCTCTGTCATTTTACCTCCCTCATTAAATCCATAGCCAACCTAGACTCTTCTCCCTTCAAGATGGCACCCTCCTTACTAGCCTTTACCAGCTGTTACCTCCTTGCTAACCTATTCTATAGTGCCTCCACTCTCACCACCAGCTACAGCCCCATTCCAGTTCTACAAGGCCTAGGAAAGAGATGCTATGGTGGCCCCCATCAGCCACCAATAGAAACTAAGCCCGACTGACAACTGCATTTACTCTATAATCCCTTCAGCATACAACAAAGTCCTGGGTAGAGAAGCACATATATCCTCGCAACTTGAAATGCGCCCTCATAAATGCACGCTCTGTCCAAAAGTAATGGCCGTCTATCTCCGACCTAATAGCCAATTATGACCTAGACATTCTCCTGGTCACAGAATCATGGTTGACTGACTCGGACTCAGTCCTCCTTAACCACCTCATCCCTCCCAACTTCTCAATCTACACCTGCCACAGAACAAACCGCAAAGGAGGAGGTGCATTCATCCTTGCAAAGACGGATCTCCAATTCCAACTTCTCTCTTCTACTAGTACCACACACCTAGACTCAGTTGTTATAACCAACAAACACATCTCAATTTGCCTCATTTACAGATCCCCGTCCTCTTCCCCAGATGACCTCTCGACTATAATAGACCTTACTTGCAACCCCAGTAACCCACTCAAACCAAACTGGGTAATGGGCGACTTTAACTTACCAGTTCTCCAAAGCAACCACTCCAATGCTTTCCTCGAAGTTCTCACTCAAAAGGAAACAAACTAGATCTTGTCTTTGCACCGCTATCAACCACCAACTCAATCTACAACTCCTCCCTCTCTATCACTCCGACCACAGCTTAATTAAATTCCAGATGCTTATGCTTCAGGGTCACAACAACCTTCAGAAGGACACTGATGCTTCTTCAACTCCCACAAGATGATTCCGGCCTTTCAACAAACCTCAGTATGGTATCACCCAGCCTCGACTTGCTGATATCCACCTGGAACAACCGCCTCAGCTCCTTTGCACTTCTACCTGCCTCAAATAAGCCACCAAGAAGAAGGCAAACAGCACGATGGTTCTCCTCAGACCTATGGACTTCACTACTCCTCCTAAGGAAGCTCGAAAGATGTTGGCGACGCTCATGGTCCTCAGACGATCATGGAGCCTACTTATCCCACCTTAAAGTACACCGTGAAGCAGTCTCCAAGAAAATGAAGGAATACCATTCTGAGATCCTGCTCCACTCCCTAAACAAACCTCGTGACCTCTTTAACATCATCAAGACCTTCACTAAAGAACCTTCTCCCACCCTACCTGGTTTCCTACAAACTCAGAAATTCGCCAATCATCTACGTTCCAAAATCAGCCTAACCAACACCTCTCTCCCTAATTCCACACCAATCCACACGCCATGCTCCCAAAAGATTTGACCTCCTTCACGCCCCCTTCTGAGAGGTCCATCAAGGACACCATCATATCCATTAACACTACCACATCCACCAATGACCCTTGTCCAGCATTCTGGATAAGATCCCTGTGTGCGGAATTCAGCCCAATCTTAGCTAAGATCATGGAGCTGTCCTTTTCAACAGGAGCATTCCTCCAGATTCTAAAGCAAACCTCCATCTGACCCCTCCTAAAGAACAGCAAGCTGAATCCCCAGAAGGCAGAATCTTATTGTCCAATCTCCAGCATCCCCCTGTTGGCAAAGATAATCGAGAAGGTTGTTCAACTCCAAATCCAGCACCACATTGAGACTACCGCTCCTCTTGACCCATGTCAGTACGGCTTTAGAGAACTCCATGGTGTCAAGACCCTCCTCACCACTCTACTCAGCACCCTTCTCACCGGGATTGATAATATCAAACAAGGCTATGCACTAATCTTCATGGACATTGCCTCCGCTTTCGACTCAGTCAACCATGAGCTGCTCCTTACACGTCTTCAAGAGAAGGGAATCTATTGTTCAGCCTTGAGCTGGTGCAAGTCCTACCTATCAGATAGATGGCAACAAGTACAAATTGACTCCACTACCTCTGAGTCTTTTCAACAAAAGCAAGGCGTCCTCCAAGGCTCCTCTCTCTCTGCCCTACTTTTTAACATCTATATACAGGCCATCTGCTCAATCATCCGCGCATTTAACATCTCCTGCCTTGTGTATGCCGATGACATACTACTGTTCACACCATTCTCTATTGACCAGCCTGACTTTTCACTACTAAGAAGATGCTTTGACTCTGTTACTGATTGGCTCTGCACGCAAAACCTCAGAATTAACTTCAATAAGACGGACGTCCTATTTATCACAAGAAATCAATCCTTCACCCCTCCTGCTTCAATTAAGGTGAGAGAAACAGAGCTCCCAATTAGGCCCACCATCCGCTACTTGGGCATCACCCTAGACCAGCAGCTTGACATGAAAATGCATATAAGCAACACCATCAAGGCAATCTACCACAAGATACGCAAAATTCGCCACCTACTGGAGCCTGCTGACTTCCGGATGATATTTCAAGCCCTTGTAACCCCCTATACATGGTCTCCCTAAGAGCACACTTAACCACTTCAACTGGCAATGAATGCCGCTGCCCGTATCCTGCTCGGAGCCTCCAGAAGAGACCACAACTCCTATTTTTCAAAATCTCCATTGGCTCCCTATCTACTGCAGATTCACCTTCAAAGTACTACTGATTATCTTCAAAGCCCTTAACAGGCTACCTTCCACCTCCCTCACAGACCTTGTTCACCCCACTCCTCAGAATAGATCCAGAAGATCAACAGCTGCTAACACACTCGCTGTTCCCAATGCAATAACAAAATTCTCCCTCGCGACAAAGAACAGAGCTTTTGTGTTTTACGTACCCACTCTTTGGAATGCCCTCCCTACCACCATCCGGTCTATTTCTCACCTCGCACAATTCAGGAAGGCTCTAAATCACCACTTTTTCCTCCAGCATTACTCTCAGCCCGGTGACATAACATAACCCAGCATACCCTCTCTACCCGTCACAATGACATAACCTAGCACACCCTTTACCTTTCATGTTAACAAAACCATATCCGTCGATACAATTACCTCTGTAGAAACTTGTATATAGTTATCCCTGTTGAAATCCAAGTTTTATCTCCTGTTCCTTGTAAGTTTCAATGTACGTTCCATTCTACATTGTACAATTTAATGTTAATTGTAAATCACACTGATTCTAAAGAGCGCAGTATAAAAAAGACTTAAATAAATAAATAAATGTATTTTATTGTTTTGTTCTGCTCTTTGTTGGGTTGTAAAACATGTTTAATGTCTGTGCCACTAAGGGGCCTGTTTATTAAAGTGTGCTAAGCAGTTAGCATGTGAATCAGCACACGCTGTTAGCGCAAAAGCATGGTAACTGTTATGGCCCTGGCATGACAATGCATACTAATTCACATTCACCGCATTATGTGTTGAGATGGGAAATGGACAGGTTATGGTGGGCAAAAAGTGCAAACTGTGCATTGGAGTTAGGGTGCAGAACTTTACAATGCGCTGTCGCTTCTGCAGTTAGTGTGGATTCAGTTACCGCTTCCTAAATAGGGAATGGTAACTGTATTGGCATTGTCAATAAACATAGGGCCTCATGCACAAACACGGGTTGTGGGGCTGCACATCACAGTGGGACATGCAGCCCTGTAAGCCGTCGAGGCCCAATTCTCCCACCGGCTCTCCTTGTATGTCCTGTGCATCAGAACAGGAAGAGCCGGTGGGGGCAGGAGGGGACGGGATCAGCGTGGAGCAGGGTTGGGCCAGCCGGCAGCAGGTACAGAGCCGATTCAGGTCACAGCCCTGTACATGTTACCAGGCCCATGGGGACATGCTGCTTATTCCACCTCCTAGGTGGAATAAGCAGCACTTTTACCATGATTGGGGCTGGGGATCCCTGGCTGGGACTGGGTGCAGGGAGGGGGAGGGTCCCCACCACCCATCCAGGTGGCGGGGAAAAGAGAGGCCGGGAACGCCAGAGTCAGGGGTGCTTGCGGGGAAGATTTCCCCGCAGGTGCAGGGGCACGTTGGACCTTCCTCGGACCAAATTCTGGCTACCGTGGCAACATTTTGTTTCTGTGGTCCAGAATCGTGTCCAAATGGACCTGTCTTGTCCGGACAAGCCCCTTCCGTAATCGGGCTCCACATGCACAGTAAAATACATTTCTGTGCGGTAACTGTAGGGGAACATGTTGGGAATGCCCCCAACGGTTAATGCACATGCTTTGCACTTACTGCGCCTTAGTGTTTGCATTTAAAGTGTGGTAAGTGCAACAAGTTTGCACATTTTTGTAAACAGGCCCCTAAGGCAGCACATTAATTTATAGATAGATAGATAGATAGATAAAATTCCATCTGAAAATTGCCATCCTACGGCCAGCTAAAAATACTTTATTAGACTATGAGGGGATGTTCCCAGGAGCATCTTTAGTTTATTATTTTCATTTGTTATTTCATATACCGCTCTTTCCCCTAGGCGCCAAAGCAGTTTGCAGACAAATGTAAACAATTGATTTAAGGAGGAAGTTAGTCCTGCATAGCAGACATACAATTAGGAACCTCTGATTAATCTTCAATACCAGGCTTCATCATAATTCATACTACCCCATTAACCCATACAATTAATACGAACATATCCATGAGAATGTTTATGAGTATGCACACATTTCTGTGAAATTTGGCTATGAGATACAACTGACCTCTGGGCTCATTTACAAAGGTTAGTTAAATTTCACATGGACTTTTCATTTGTTGCCATCTCTAACAACTTACAAGAGGTGCCCAATATGAATTGCACAGGACAAAAATTGTCAGTTTGTTTTCAGTTCACTGTGCTTTATCCTTGATTTTTCAGACTTTATTTCAGTTCAATTCGCACATTAGTTTTAAAGAAAAATGTTTAACATGCATTTGAACTTTTTAATGTGTGCTAATCAGCTTAACTCATGTTAATTCATAGGTTAATATGTCTTAAATGGACTCAATGAGGACTAAATTTGCAATATGCAGAAACAAACATAGGGTCCCTTTTACTAAATCCCGGTGACCAGTTAATGTATATTTTAACATGCGGCAACTGGCAGCTGGGAACACTACTATGTGGACATACCAGTCACCGCAGATTAAAATGCATGATGATTGGTCATTGTGTGATGGGGTGGGGAAGAGCACACTATCGCTAGCATCAGGGCAATTGCCGCATGCTCAACAGCAATGGGTTTCATAATACAAATTCACCTAGCCCTTCTATAGCAGTCCTTAGGTGAAAGTGCCTTACTGGGGCACAGGTCAATGGCCACGTCCCAGTGTTAAATGGCGGGGTATGCTGGTCATGCCCCGACAGCTAATGTGGAGGCTTTGCACGTAAGGTGCATTTGTTTCACATATTGAGCTCAGAACCTTAGCAGGCTTTAGTAAAAGGCACCCTGAATGTGCTAAGGAGTGCACATCCCTAAAAGCCAAACACGAGCTTGTTGTTTCTTCAACAATAGCCCTGCTTGACGCCTGGCATTAATCTGGTGCTACTACTACTAGGGATCAGCTTGTCAAATAAAGGTGCCAAATAACTACTGCATCACATGGAAAATAGCACAAAACACAAACTCGCAAAAATGACAGGTCGGGTATTTTGCTCTCTTTTTCACACAAAGTGCACTTTTGCAAAATCACTTTAGTACATGAGGCCCTAAGACAGGATGTTTAACCGGCTTATTATTCAGAAGACTAGAAAGAAAAGATACTTATTGTTCAGATATATCACAGGTTACATTTTCTCTTGTTTTTGTGTAGTAAACATATATACTGTATACATCAGAAAACATTCACAATGTATACATTTGATGGAAAGATAACTTTGCAGGTCAATATGTAATCCCCACAGTCATCATTTTTAAAAGCAGAGCCACAGAACCAAGCATTTTGCACCTATAGTTGGAATTATTTTTCCCTATGTGCATCACTGTACTTGCCCACATTAAATTTCATCTGCCATTTAGAGGCCAAGTTTCCTGGTTTCACAAGATGCTTCAGCAAATCCTCACTATCCTCTGTCCTTTTAATAATTTTGAATAATTTTGTCTCTTCTGAAAATTTGATCACCTCATTCATTACTTCTATTGCCACATCATTAATGAATATGTTAAACAGCACAGGTCGTTGGAGTAGTCTACTAGTGACCTCGGAGTAGTCTACTAGTAGTCTACTAGTGATCGTTGTCACATTTTGTCATAGTCTCCCTTTTCATAATTAAGGGGTAAGTTTACTAAACCGCGGTAAAGTCACAGGCAGTAATGGCAACATTAAGGTACCTGAAGCCATATAAGGCAATTGGCATGTAGGGGGCTTCCCAGCGTTAGGGCGTCTTGGGCCAGTTAACGTGAGCTAATAGGACTAAGTGTGGTAAGATGACAAGATGTCCTAAGGTGAGACAAGGTGTCCTAAGGAGAAACAAGGCATCCTAAGGAGAGACAAGGTGCCCTAAGGGGAGACAAGGTGCCCTAATATGTGACAAGGTGCCCTAATATAAGACAAGGTGCCCTAAGGGAAGACAAGATGCCATAATATGAGAAAAGGTGCCCTAAGGAGAGACAAGGTGCCCTAAGGTGGAAAGCATGCACCTTAAGGTACAAGAACAGCTGTAACCCAAACGCTGGATAGAGCACCAAGGAATGTCAATGTAAAGGTGATGGAAGAAAGGACAGGTGATGGACCTGCCATATCGGTGGGCACCCTGTGTGGCAGCCAGTAAAGCAGACGAGCATGTGGGAGGCAGCTGTACCGATGTACAGGGTGGTGCCAATATAAAGTGCTGCAATGTCAGTGTGTGGCATAGGATGGGGAAGACGTGCCCCCCAGTGAAGCCAAAAGCGGCGGGATGTTTGCAATGAGAGGAGGACAGAGTAGGAGTGGTGACGTGTAGATCAGGCACAGGAGAGGTGAGTGCAAAGAGCTGAAATGTGGAAAAGAGTACCAGTGTAGGTCATGGAGTAGCAGCCTGCACAAAAAGACAAAGACAGATAGATGGGCTGAAGGATGGATGGCGGCAGGTGAGAGGGTGGTATGGGCTGCCAGCACTGATCTGCAGAGTCCTGACTGTTACAGGCATGAAAATGATCTGAGTAGCACAGTCACAAAAAAAGCATGTAGGAATCAAACCCCTGTCAGCTGCTTATAGAGACCTTGCTCTAACCAGTAGGCTACACCTCTATACCACTCTGTACAGCAATGGCTGGATACAAAGAGACTGCAGGTCACTGCCTAAAATGTCTGTTGTGTGTGCCGGCATAGGGTAGCCCCACCAGTACCCTGATGCAGTGCACATGCGGAACAGCAGTCTACAGCTGATCACCGAATGGAGAATGCACTTATCCATCACCTCAGCTCAGTAAGATGCACTGACAGTGTGTGATACAAGCCCAGCGCATCTACAAACCGTGCTACTGAGCAGTTTTTGTGGTCACCCTGAGGGTGAGGATGGGCACCCAGCACCAGAGCCTCAATACCTGCAGTGCTAGAAATGGTCTCTGCCACCCATGCTGTAGATCCCCATCACTGCCGGAGTGTGGCAGGTGTTGTCTGCAGTGTGATTATGCTATTCACATCTGGCCCTGTGCTCTGCCCCTGTTGGACAAGGACCCACCTAGAACAGTGCATGCCAATATCTAGTGCTACAATGCTGATTCCATGGCCACCAACTACAGGGGGGGGGAAGCAGAGCATCTATACTTGCATGGGGGGTGTTTCTAGTGTCCTGCTAGGACACCCAAAGGCATGAATATGTGGGTGTTCAGGTATCACGTCTTGCCTATTTGACTGGACAGATGCCATATGTAGGACATGCATGTTAGTTGCACCAGCAGCATCGCAAAGCTGTGCAACATACAGACCTCACAAGAGGTCCCTCTTGCACACCAGCAAAATAGACCCCATCAGACCAGTACGGCACAGAGCCTGCAGACAGCTAAGAAGACATAGGCACACCCCAAGTCATGCACTCATGCACCCTGTGAATGACCACTTATATACTGATGGACCGATGAAGCCAGACTGCTGCTCTGTGGCTCCAACAACATGGCCATTGTGTGTATGAGTGAGGGGTCATGTGTTCAAGGTCAGCCTGTGGCTCAGGAGTGGTATTCCCAGATGTGTTAAATATATCCTACCTTCCTGGTACAAAAACATCATGTGCAACCCACCACATTTCTTTCAGCTTGAGTCCTCACACTCAGCTGTCAAACTGGGCAACTGCACGATGTAAGACTGGATGGCAGAGCACACTAACAGCACCGGCACACTGAGTGGCCGTTGATAGCATCTGTACTTTGCAGAGCATGCTAATAATGCCTTCACACCTCTGCTTTTCTTCTCTCCACGCCTCATTCTACTTCTGCTAACTCTTAGCATTGCTCCTTTGACCTTGCTGTCCCTTTTGCTTGGAATAACCTACCCCTGTCCCTGTGTCAAATCCCTTCCCTCACCCTCTTCAGGCCTAGACTCAAGACCTACCTCTTTGAGACTGCCTTTGACTCATAATCCCCATCCTTATGGTTCAGGTCCTTATTGCCCCTTTTGTCCTTCTCCTTTCATACTACTGTATGCCCATTCTTTTAGATTGTAAGCTGTACGAGCAGGGACTGTCTTTTCAGTGTTTGTACAGTGCTGAGTATGCCTGGTAGCATTTTATAAATGCTAATTAATAATAATAATAATAATAATTACAGAAGGCCTAAGGGGCAGGTACCACTGGCAACGTGCCACCCGTTTGGACAGTGGGGTCATGTGTGTGTCTGTGTGTGTGTGTCCATAGAGGACTGTGAGCTGCAGAAATGCAGTGGGCATGCATGTGATGGCCAGGCTTTGTGTTAGTGCATACAACTTGCTGCAGGTCAGCTTCTCAGCAACTCTACATACAGTTTGAGACCACATGTACAAGCCACCATGCTCAGATGTGCTCTTGGAGGGGGGGGGGGCGGCATTGCCTCTGCAGTGTGGGTGAGGGTATGTGCTACACTGGCCAGTTTGGCAGGGTCTATGGCAAGGGACCCGACATAATGTGGTTGTACAAGCATGGCAGTATGTGCCATGCTCAGGGCCACAAGCTGCCTAGAGGAACACATTATTTGTGGATGTTGTAGACATGGGCCGCTGTGGCCCAACATGCACTCACAGCCTGTCTGCATCCCAATTCCCAGTATACCTAGCCTTGTATTCGTGTTACACAGATTCAAAGTCCAAGGGTACTCAAATGAAGGGAAGGGGATTCTGGGTACAGAGCCGTTTGCACATGATGTATCTGAGTCACAAGTTAGGTTATTGGCAGAGCCATCCCAATATGTGTCTGCAACAAGCATGGCCGGGGTGCTTACATCAGTGCACGCTGAGAGGCTGCGCTCACTCTGATTGACTGTGACCATGTCACGGCTATGTATCATCATTATGCTAGATATTTTCAAGCTGCAGTGATGTGTGTGCAATTCCTGTTTTGGCAATGCACTCACTACACAGGCTGCTGGCTGTCCATGCTGTTTGTACCAAGCCGGGGGGGGGGGGGGGTGTACGTGGTTGCTCAGTACATATGCATTGTATGCTGACCAGCAGATTGGATGGAGGGGAGGAGTGGCCTAATGGTTGGAGCAAGGTACCTCAGGCCAGAAGGTCAGGGGTTCAAATCCCACTAGAGGACAGCAACCTTGGGCTGGAAGGACTGGGTTTTCTAGTCCCATGGGTGCTCCTTGTGGTCTTGGGCAAGCCACTTAACCCTCCATAGCCCATGTTCCCTGTAAGTATTAGTGTATGTGTCTCATATCCCCTTGTGTTAAATGTATCCCCCCAATTGTGTTGTGACCACTTTGATTGAAGGATAAGGTGGTATACAAAACTGTCTAAACAAACAAACAAACATGGATATGAATGGCTGACACAGACAGCCCTGTGGTGGCCAACATATGCACACTTGCTGTGCCTACTCTAATAGCTTGGAAATTCCAAAAGGTATGGCTTATAGTTGGTCTATGGCTGAATAGTGTGATCTAGCCAGGTCTATCAGTTAGATGTCAGCACAATGCCCCCCCCCCCCACTGCATACACAGCTCAGATGTGATTACTAGAGTATTGCCCAGTATCTGCTTGTTGTCTATGCTGGTGGAAGACATATGCATTGCCCCCTGGGGAAGCCAGGATGGTCGGATGATCTGCAATGGACCACATCTGCCAGTTATATGGTCTGCAGTCTGTGTGTGCAGGTGTACCTATCTCTGCATGTGTAGCAGCTCATAGTGGACTGCATGCCCTGCATATGTGCTGCATCTGGGGTAGGTGCAACACTGTGGCAAAGCAGACCCATGCATATGAGTGTTGTTTGCTGTAGGGAGAACAGTGGAGGGACCAGCATCCTGACCATCTTGACTACTGTAACCTACTCCTTCCTGGTCTCCCTTTGAATCATATCTCTCCCCTTCAATCTGTTCAACACTGCTGCACAGCTAATCTTCCACCAACCTCATCATGCCCATATTACCCCTCTTCTCAAATCCCTTCATTGGTTCCCCATCCATTTCAAACTTCTCCTGTTGACCTATAAGTGCATTCACTCTGCAGCTCCACACTACATTTCCTCTCTTATTTCTCCTTACACCCTCCCTCGAGAACTCCATTCTTCTGGCAAATTGCTTCTATCTGTGCCCTTCTCTTCTATTGCTAACTCCAGACTTCACTCCTTTCACCTTCCTGCACCTTACGCCTGCAACAAACTACTCGTGTCTGTATACCAGGCACCTTCTCTGACCCTTTTCAAATCCAGGCACTTCTTCGCTGCTGCTTTTGGATCTTGACTCAACTGATTCCATATTTCTTTACTATTCCCCCTGTTTTATCTCTGTCTACACTTTCTGTGTTGTCTGTCTTAACTAGATTGTAAGCTCTGATGAGCAGGGACTGTCTCTTACATGTCTGTGTAGTGCTGCATATGTCTTGTAGTGCTATACAAATGCTCAGTAGTAGTAGTAGTAGTGACCACACATGTGCCTTGGCTTCTGGATAAGAGATGCATCCTGCAGCAGTGTGTCTGTTGAGCAGCTACAGTGCTGAATTTCCTATACATGTGTGCCGCTGTGGGTGAGCCCTTGTTGTGGTGTACCCTGGTCTCACAATGCTCTTGCCACATTATTTCATCTCCTGGCTTTCACCCATTGCAGGCAGGGACCAGAGGTCTCTTTGATGTGCAGGACAGTGTGGAGATGTAGCCTAATGGTTAGAGCACTGGCTCATCAAGTGATGGACGAAGGTTCCATGCCCATTTGTTTTCTTTATGGCTGTGGGTTATTCAGGTCATTTTGATGCCAGGAACAGTCAAGGATCTGCTTTGACTGATGGACACACATTTGTATGTTTTGTTATGTGTTCCTATAGCACATTGGCTCATCAAAACTGCAAATCATGCTCATGCCCTTCGGAGAGCAGGCCTTTATGGGCTCTGCTGCAGCTCATTGCAGAGAGTCATACGTGTTCCCCCTGCAGATGTATGGCATTTGAGTGATTTCAGCACTAGCTTGAGAACTAAGGGACCAGGGTTCGATTCCAACTAGTACTCCTTGTGTGACAGGTGTTTTTTTTTTTAACAGAGACTTTCTATGTCTGGCAGATCCTTCATCGACTGACCTCTCCACCTTGTGACGTTGGGCAAAGCATTTAGCCCTCCTTTGCCTCAGGGGCTTCCAGGTTGTTGTTGTCATTGTCCCTGTTTTCATGTACATTACCAGATTTCTGTTGCAATGTGCACCACTTTGGCTGAGCTGCTAGCACGGTGTACAGACCACCAGTTAAATACTTGCACCTCTATATTATATATGCTGCCTGCTTCCACTATTTCAACAGTACTGTAGCTCAATGTTCCCTCTAATTTTCTGTAGGCTGTGTGTGCATAAAATATCAGCTGTGTGCAGCTTTTGAAGGAAGGTTAAATTTTTGTGCGCCACATAACGACACTCAGAGTTATATACTTTAAAATTTGACTACACGTCAGAATACAGTATGTACACCACATTGATTTTAATCAAATTAAATGAAAATAGACGATTACTAAATGAAGCGGGAAATTTCTAGTAATTACAATCATAACTTTTAAATTTTAAGACGTCTGTGTTGTTTTCTATAAGAATCAGAGCTGTAATTTTTGTGCGCTCTGTTGTAAAGTATGTGCGCTCGCTCGGCGAGGTGTGTGCACGCGCACACGCGCACAGCTTAGAGGGAACAGTGCTGTAGCTGTACTACTTTGGATCCCTCACATCTTGCCATTACCTGCAGCCACATCCTAGCCATGGGATGTCCACCTGCGGGGATCATCACACTCCCTTACTTGCTCCATATGACCAGTATTGGCAACTCTTGTCTAGTTGCTGTATGCACAATTGTCAGGGTGTTATATGGTGCTTGGGAGGCTGGGACAGCTATGTGAGCTACTTAGCTGGTACTGAGGCTTCCACATGGCACAGCCACACTTTTTTCCCACACCCTACAACTGCATTTTTGGGGTCATAGTGGGTACATCGTTGCTGCGAGCCGATACCACACTCTCATCTAAACACCATCCTTCTTTCTGCCCATCCATCAGCATCTGCCAGTTATGTGCAGTCATGTATTCTCCTGCCAGTTGCTACACCATCACCCACACAGAAACATTATCCTCATTTTGCTGTACTGCTCATGTCTTTCCTGTGACTGATCTGCACATCACCACTCCTGCACCCTCATCCTTTGGATGCACACATCGAGGCACATCAGCCTCCACAGAGGGGCGCGTCTTCCCGATCCTATGCCTCACACTGACATTACAGCGGCTTTACACGGGCAGCCCTCACTGTTTCAGTACTGTTGCCTCCCACATGCTCATCCCACTTGCAAACTGCCACGTAGGGTGCCCGAGTTACTGTCAGGTCCATCAGCTCCTGCCCATCCATCCATCCATCAGTTTTACCTTGCCTTTCAATGGGACTCCCTTTTCCTGAGTTAAGGTGCTGCCGTTTTCGGGCATTAAGGTACATGCTTTTCACCTTAATGCCCAGTGTCCTCCTAGCACATGCTAAATAGGCTATTGCACCCTTACCACCGGAATGCCCACTATCCGCCCTGAGCCTTTATCGCCCACAAACACCCTTACCGCTGCCGTTATCGCTTGATCCCCACAGCTCCTTTATCGCCCTTTAGTAAACATGCTCCTTAGTATCCTAAAGTTGCATTACCTCTATCAGAGCTACCTTAAAAGTATTTCCCTGACTGCTGATTCTAATTCAGATTGTTTTTTGAAAGATGCTGTCTGACAGTTACATGGATAGAAAGAAACTATGTTGAAAGGAAAATTGTTCCAGTTGTGTGAATTTTCTAAGGAATCACTTACAGATTTTGAATAACGAGGTGATATGCTGTTTTCTGTAGATACCAGACCTGCTGAAGTAGGAAATCATTTGTGAACTTTACAATCCTTGCAGAATGTGTCTATTAAGGGTACCTTGGTTATTTCCAGTAAATTAGAATCACTTAAAAATTGGATGAAAGCAAAACATTTGATATTTTTAAATTTTCTTATTATGTACTTGCTTTCCCCTTATGAATTGTTAAATACCTGAGAGAGTTCTTGCTATGTTAATGTGGATACTCTGTTTCGTGCATCTAGTACCTTACCAGAGGGGTTCGGAGTGAGGTTGGTGAAGAGGAAGGGTTTGATCAGATTGTTTCTCCTGATAGTCTAGAGCTAGATTGTTGGCAGGGCCGGCCCAAGGAGATGAGGCCCCCACCCTCCCTGTGGCACCCACTGCCAGTGCCACCTCCCTCTGGGACCTGTAGCAATGGCCACAAACAGCTGCTGCTTCCTCTTCCCTTCCATTTTTTGCAGTGGCCACAGGGTGGGAACCGCACCCCTACTTCTTCATTCTGCCTGTCTTCAGCAGTAGCAGCCATAGGATTTGAATTGTATGACTGCTTCTGACTTCCTTCTGCCCATCTTCAGCAGCAAGGGGGCGGGGCATGATGTGCTAGGCCTTCAGCACACTCGTCATATCAGTGTAATATGCCACATCTTCCACTCTCTTCTAGAACTGACTGATGAACTCTAGCTGGTGTAACTGGAAGGGATTCCCCAAATGACGCTTTCTCTTTTCTCATTACAGTGTGACCATCATGGTTGACTGGCTTAGTGGAAACTGGCTTTTGTTAAACTCTAAGATGGATATTTTAGGGAGGGTGCATGTGCAGAAAGTCATTACCAGATCATTTATCATTTGATATACCGCCATTTGTTTGATACCTTTCCCCAGAACCAAGGGAAGGGGGAGATCAGTGGGGAGGTACATATTTTAGCAATGATTCTTGTCACTTCTCATAAGAACATAAAAATTGCCATACTGGGTCAGACCAAAGGCCCATCAAGCCCACTATCATGTTTGCAACAGTGGCCAATCCAGGTCACAAGTACGTGGAAGGATCCCCAAATATAAGTCTATTACATGCTCAGTACCACCGGGATTAGCAGTGGCTTTCCCCAAATCTTTTTTAATGATGGTTTATGGCCTTTTGCTCAAGGAACTTGTCCAAGCCTTTTTTTAAACAGCTATACTAACTGCATCTATCATATCGTCTGACAATGAATTCCACATCTTAATTATAAGTTGAGTGAAGAAATATTTGCCCTGATATGTTTTAAATATACTACTTTGTAACTTCATGTCATGTCCCATAGTCTGTACTTTTTGAAAGAGTAAACAACTAATTCACATCTACCCATTCCACTCCTCTCAAGATAAGCGGTAAGCACCATGGGTAAGCAGCTCTACAAATTCTGCACAGCATAGCCTACAGGACCCACCTCCACCTCACTCCCATCTCATTGCTTGCAGGTTAACATTATTGCTTTGCCTGAACATTCCATTGCTGCCTCATTGCTTGTAGGGCCTCGCCAGAGGGCCCTTTGGCATGGCCCTTTGGCAGTGACCAAGGCACTTTAGTGTGATGCTCCTATACACCTTGCTGCCTGACCCTAACCAACTTCCTTACGAAGTAAGCACTCCACTGCTACTGCTACCCGCAGCCAAATGTCTCCACTGCTATCCACTGCTCCCTCATTACCTCTACCCTTGTACCTGCAACTAGCCCTGCATCGCGCTGATCTGGCTACCCATTGCTTGCATTGATCTGGTTACTGAACTGCCTACCCATTGCTTGCACTGAACTGGATACCGATTGCTTGCACTGATTTGATTACCCATTGCTTGCACTGATTTGGTTACCCATTGCTAGCTCCGAACTGGTTACCCCATTGCTGCACTGAACTGCCTACCCATTGCTTGCACTGAACTGGTTACTGAATTGCCTACCCATTGCTTGCACTGAACTGGTTTACCGATTGCTTGCACTGATTTGATTACCCATTGCTTGCACTGATTTGGTTACCCATTGCTAGCTCCGAACTGGTTATCCCATCGCTTGCACTGTACTGGCTACCCATTGCTTCCACTAAACCTTGCTGCACTGGCCTCAGTCCCTCCACTACCCTTACCTTACCTTACCCCTACCTACTCTCCACTACCCTTACCTTACCTTACCTTACCCTTACTGCAACCCATGTGCATAGTGCGTAATCCCCACTTGTAACCTTACATATACTGCATAGTGTTTAAAATCCTAAAATCCGAAGCCATCTCATCCCCTGCAAATTAACTCATGCTGCTTAGCTCCCACTCCTCCTCTGCTATGGCCCCACATCACATTGCCCTTCTCTTCCTCATACTCCCCAACTGCATCCCCTCCTACCAACACCCTCACTCCTCTCCCCCCTACTCTCCCTCCACCTTCCTCTCCTCTCCCTCCATTCTGTCTCCTAACCTAGCATCTGCCCTTGAGCTACATCTCACCCTCCCCCTTATTCAACCAGCCCCTCTCTCATTAAGGCAACCCCACCCTCGCTTCTGCCATACTGCCTCCGCCTTACCCCGCTCTCTACTACTCCTTCTCCTTCTCTCATCAGGTAATATCAACCCCAACCCTGGACCCCCTCAATTTCTTTCTCATTCTAAGAAAAGCTCCTCACGCACCTTATCTAATCTCATCCATATTCCTCTCCTCCCCCTTTCTGCCCTCCCTTACTCATGCCCCAATCTCTCAATCAGAGATATCGACCCCAACCCCAACCCTATCCCCTCTAGAGTTCTGTCTCACTCTAAAAAGAAATCCTCACATGCCCTATCTGATATCATCAATATTCCTCTTTCACCTCCCCTCCCTCATGCCACTCCTGGAGGGCACACTCATCCAGAGATACCCACCCATACCCTGGTCCCTCTTGGAGGGCACATTCATCCAGAGACACCCACCCATACCCTGGTCCCTCCAGACCTCTGTATTACTCTGGCAATAGATCCTCACGTAACAGCGCCCCTAGACCGCTGCCTCACTGTGAAAAGAAGTCCTCACGTAACTTATCCAACCTTATGCATATCCCACTCCTTTCCCCCTCCGCTCTCCCGTTCTCATGCGCCCTATGGAATGCATGCTCACTCGCTAACAAACTTCCTTTTACTCATGATCTCTTCATCTCTAATGCACTACACCTTCTTGCCCTAACTGAGACCTGGCTCCTCCCAGATGATACCACACCCGCTGCTGCTCTCTGCCATGGGGGCTACCAGTTCTCCCATACACCTCGTTCCACTGGCCACGGTGGTGGTGTTGGGCTCCTACTTTCTTCCTCTTGCCAATTTCAACCCCTCCTGCTGCCTCAATCACACACCTCCCTCTCCTTTGAAGTCCACTCCATTTGCCTCTTCACACCACTCCCCCTCCATGTAGCTGTTATCTATCGCCCACCCAACAAATCAAAATCAACCTTCCTTACCGACTTTGACTCCTGGCTTTCCATCTTTCTAGACCCCTCTTCCCCCACTCTTATTCTTGGCGACTTTAACATTCACGTGGACAACCCCTCCGATCCCCATGTTTTAAAGCTCCTCGCCCTCACTTCCTCGTTTAACCTCCATCTTTGCTCCACTGCCCTCACCCACCTGCACGGCCATTGCCTTGACCTGATACTCTTCTCTAACTCTTCTCCCTTAAACTTCCACAACTCAATCCTTCCCTCATCTGACCATCACCTTTTAACTTTCAATCTTCAGCTTTCGCTGTCTCAACCCCATCCCATCTCCTCTGACCTATTTCAAAACCTTCATAATATTGATCCCTTGACACCCTCCTCCACCATCTCTCCATCTCTTTCCTCCATTTTGTCCTCCAAATCTTTTGACGAGGCAGTAGCCTCTTATAATGCTGCACTATCCTCGGCTCTTGACACTCTTTCCCTGCTCACCCCTCGTCCCATTAGACGTTCTACTCCTCAGCCCTGGCTTTCATCTACAACTCGCTATTTACGCA
The DNA here is from genome assembly GCA_033557465.1 of Ichthyophis bannanicus. Lineage (NCBI taxonomy): Eukaryota > Metazoa > Chordata > Amphibia > Gymnophiona > Ichthyophiidae > Ichthyophis > Ichthyophis bannanicus. The sequence continues at coordinate 419,496,312 of CM066031.1, read as the reverse complement.
TCTGTACCCGTTCTGCTGAACGTGCCCAGACCATATCCTGCTCCCCTGAAGACACTTCAAATTCATGATTGACTCCTTCCAGTCAGCCATAGCACTTGCCAAACAAAACTACTTCATCCATTTGACTAACTCCCTAGCCTCTGATCCTCGCTGCCTCTTTAATACCTCAATTCTCTCCTCAAGGTGCCCCTGCCCCCAGTCCCACCCTCACTTTCTGCCCAAACCCTTGCCGACTATTTTCATGACAAAATCCAAAAGATTACCCTCCAATTCCCCACACCCTCATCTACCTCCCCTCCTCCCCAATTCCCCCCCCCCCCATCCTGACTTCCTCTGCTACCCTCTCCTCCTTCCCTACGATTTCTGAAGAGGAAACCACACTTCTTCTTTCCTCCTCCAAACCCATCACCTGTTCCTCTGACTCTATCCCCACCCATCTTCTACACCCCATCTCCCCCACCATTATCCCCTCTATCTTTCATATTCTCAACCTATCACTCTCCACTGCAACCGTCCCCATTGACTTCAAACATGCCATTGTCACACCTCTCCTCAAGAAACCCTCACTCGATCCCACCTGTCCTTCTAATTATTGACCCATTTCCCTCCTTCCCTTCATATCTAAACTTCTAGAATGAGCAGTCCACCGATGCTGCCTCGACTTCCTCACCTCCCAGGCCCTCCTGGACCCACTACAATCCAGCTTCCGTCCCCTACACGCCACCAAAACGGCTCTTACAAAAATCTCCAATGACTTGTTCCTTACTAAATCTAAGGGCCTCTACTCTGTTCTCATCCTTCTCGACCTCTCCACTGCCTTTGACACTGTTGACCACAATCTCCTCCTCTTCACCCTCTCCTCATTGGGTTTCAAGGGCTCTGTATTATCCTGGTTCTCCTCCTACCTCTCCCATCGCTCCTTTAGTGTATGCTCTGGCGGCTCCTCCTCCTCTCCCATCCCGCTTCATGTTGGTGTTCCCCAGGGATCCGTCTTGGGCCCCCTCCTTTTCTCTCTCTATACCCAATCCCTTGGTGTGCTTATCTCCTTCCATGGCTTTCAGTACCATCTCTATGCCAAGGACTCCCAAATCTACCTCTCTACAACTAATATCTCTCCAGCAATCCAAACCAAGATCTCTGCCTGCCTTTCTGACATCGCCATCTGGATGTCTCATCGCCGCCTGAAATTGAACATGGCTAAGACTGAACTCCTCCTCTTTCTCCTAACTCTTCTCCTTCTCTTCCCCCTTTCTCAGTCTCCGTGGCTGGATCTATGATCCTTCCTGTTCCCTCAGCCTGCAATCTGGGGGTCATCTTTGACACCCCTCTCTCCTTCTCCACACATATCCAGCACATTGCTAAAACCTGCCGCTTATTTCTCTACAACATTAGCAAAATCTGCCCCTTCCTGTCGGAACACACCACCAAAACACTTATCCACTCCTTAATCTCCTCTTGCCTCGACTACTGTAACCTACTCCTTGCTGGTCTTCCCGTGAGCCATCTCCTCCCCCTTCAATCCATTCAAAATTATGCTGCTCGACTAATCTTCTGCCAGTCCCGCCATGCCCACATTACTCCTCTTCTCAAGTCGCTTCATTGGCTTCCCATCCAATTCCACATCCAATTCAAACTTCTCCTACTCACCTATAGGTGCATTCACTCTGCAGCCCCTCAATACCTCTCATCTCTTATCTCCCCCCACATCCCAGCTCGGGAATTTCGCTCTGCTAACAAATTACTTCTATCTAGGCCTTTCACTCGTACCACTAACTCCCGACTTTGCTCCTTTCACCTTGCTGCACCCTATGCCTGGAACAGCTTACCTGTGTCTATACGTCAGGCACCCTCCCTAGCCCTCTTCAAATCCAGGTTAAAAACCCATCTCTTCACTGTCGCGTTCAGATCCTGACTTCTATCCCTCATCTTAACCTAACCCCATCATTTTCATGACCGAACTGTAAAACCCATCGAATTGATTAATGTTTGTACTGTCTTGACTAGATTGTAAGCTCGGATGAGCAGGGACTGTCTCTTGTATGTTTGTCTGTACAGCATTGCATGCATGGCGCTATATAAGTGTTTAATAGTAGTAGTAGTAGTAGTAGTAGTAGTAGTCATTTTCTAGATCTCGATCATATCTTCCTTTGGCCGTCTCTGCTCTAAGCTAAGCAGGCCAATCTTTGGATCTGAGGGGAGAGCTGATTTTGTGATGTTTCAGAAGAAATTAAAGACAGTTGTGTAACTGGTGCCTTTTTCAACTTAAGATGACTTTGTGACTATGGTTAAGATGATTTATCTTATTTTATTTATTTATTGAACAATTTTTCTATACCGCTTTTCTTGTATTCAAAGCGGTTTACATGGAACATGGAACAGGAAAATTGAACATTACATAGAACAGGTCATTAAACTTGGAGAGGGAACTTTAAACAATAACTGGGTATATTGCATAGAACAGTACATCAACTTGGAGTGATGGGGTTTAATATCTTATTTACATGGTTGGTTGTTACAGGTTGAGGGTGTTATTAGGTGGTAGGAATTGATTTAGGTTATAACTGTTAGTTTTGTTAATGGGGTCATATTTAGATGTTATGTTTCCTGTATTGGTTCTGTTTCTGGTCCGTAATACTGTGAAAAGAGGTGTGTCTTTAGTTCTTTACGAAAGTCCCATAAGTCATTAGTGGTTCTTTACCTTTCCAGGAGTGCATTCCAGAGGTATGGTGCATAGATTGAGAAGGCTCGGTGACAGGTAGATTGTTTTGCTTTGATTTTGTTTTTGGGTATTATTAGTAGGTTTTTATTGTCTCTCCTTTTTATTCTGATTTCAGGGTCTTTGCATACAAGTGTTTGTAGTATTGGTGGGGCTAGCTGGTGTAGGATCTTGAAGATGGTGAGAATGGCTTTGTATCTAGTTCTGGTGATTATGGGGAGCCAGTGGAGCTCTACCAATGTTGGGGTTATGTGGCTGGTTCTTGAGGTACCAGTTATTATGCGGGCAGTTGTGTTTTGTAAAAGTTGCAGAGGGTAGATGGATTGGGTCGGTAAGCCCTGATAGATGATATTACAGTAGTCTAGAATGGGCGTTATCAGGGCTTGACAAACTGTGTGGAATTTGCTGGGATCCAGCAGAGGTTTGAACTTTTTTATCGTTCTAATTTTATGGTAGGCTGTTTTTGTTAATTTTCTTATGTGGGCTTGGAAATTTAGGTTTTGATCGAGGAATATCCCCAAGTATCTTACTTCTGTTTTTATGGTTATGGAGTTGTGTGATAGTTGTAGAGAATTTGGTGGAGAAAAAGTGTTGTTTCTTGTTATGAGGATTGCTTCCATTTTATTGTAATTTATTGAAAGGTTGCATTCCTGAAGCCATTCTGACATCTCATTTATGCATGATATTATTCTTGAGTAGTCTGGTTGGTCTATGTTGAATGGTGTATGTACCATGATGTCATCGGCATAGATGCTATAGTTTCTGTTGTGTTTGACCATTATGTGGCAGAGGGGCATGAGATAGATGTTAAACAGTAGAGCGGAGAGTGCTGTTCCTTGTGGTACTCCTTGTAGTTGTTCGATTGGGGATGATCGGCGTGTTCCAGATTTCACTTGTATTTTTCTGTTGGTTAGATAAGATTTGAACCATTTTAGTGTAGTTTCTTGGAGTCCAATTTCATTTAGGCATTTGATAAGTGTAGTATGGTTGATAGAATCAAAGGCAGCCTTTATATCAAGAAGATATAAAATATATATATAAAGCTGTATATGAAGTATACAGCCTTGTTTGATGTTGTCTAGGGTAGTTATTAGATTATCCAGGAGAGATGTGATGAGCGTTTCTACACTGTGTTTGGGTTTGAAGCCATGTTGATGGGGGTCCAGAGGGGCATGCATGTCTAGATGATCTTGAAGTTGTAGTTGCACAACTTTCTCTATTATCTTTGCTATAAATGGTAGACTTGAGATGGGTCGGTATGAGTTAGGGTCATTCGTGTCTAGGCTGTTGTTCTTTAGGATTGGTCTTACAATGGATTCTTTAAGTGTGAGGGGGATATTGCCTTGTGTAAGAGAGATTTTGACCATTTCCAGGAGTGCAGGGACTAGATGATCAGTTGTTGCTTTGATCCAGGATGCTGGACATGGGTCCAGTGGGGATGTTGTAGTGTTGAGGTTGCTTATGATGTTTTTTAAGTTCCTTTAGTGATGGTATGCGGAAGGAGTTCCATGGGTGTGCTGGTTTTCCCGTAGGGTGGGGTGGGGTGATTGAGGTTTGGTGTTGGGTCATAATAGGTTTGATCTTTGATTTTAGTAGGTCAGCAATGGCTTGTGGATCAATTGGATAATGTTCCTTGAGGTTGTCCTGCGTTAATGTCCTTGATATGTTGAATAGTTCTCGTGGTTTATTTATGGATTTCATTATTAGATTGGTGTGGTATTCCTTCTTACAGTTATTTATTAGGGACTGGTATTCGTGCATTTTGGTGTTGTAGGTTGTTCTGTTTTGTGGGTCTTTTGTTTTTCTCCATCTTCGTTCTGATTTTCTCAAGTCTTCCTTTAGTTTAATTCTATCTTGTGTTTTCTGGTACACTTAGGCAGTTTTATTGCTTTCATTTTGGGGTCCAGGTATTTGTTGTGTTTTGTGGATCTTATGCTCTATCTTTGTTAATGCTGCATCAGTTTAATTTTTGTAACATGGCAAGAGAAGGAATGCACTCCTGGATTGTATGGAATATAATTGGTCAATATTCAGCTTTAGTGGTTGGTGTTTTTTTTTTTTTCAATTTGGATCTTACACATTATTTGTCCCTTTAACTTTATTTTGCAAGTATCTGAAAGAGGTTTTGCTGTTTAAGTAATCTGAAAAGTTAAAGGTCGATAATATATATTATATTCCTAGGGCTAAGAGACTGGCTTAACAGGGGGTGGGTGAGCTAGACCAGTTACATTCTCCTGATAGTATGAATGTGTCTGAGTTTTTAGAATCCTGTTCAGACATTTCTGTTAGAGTGACATTGATTGTAACATTTGTGTCTGAATCAGATAAAAACTCAGTTCTTAAGGCATATTTTCCTAAGGAGATGAAATTTTTTGTGGGTAGGTCACTCTATTTCTCAATGTTTCCCGCACTACCCAGCTTCGTCACAAGGCGTTTTTGGAGTTAAAATCTCACACCCTTGCAGTGGGAGCTATGTTTGGGCATAGTGTGTGGTTGGGCATTGGGGGAAAAGTTATGGCTTTCTGGATCCAGATCATTTGGTAGATTTCCTTAGTAAGCATGAGCCTTAATTTCTGTTAGAGATGGGGTTAGTAAAATAATCTGATGCACTGCCATGTGATTGTTTAATTGTTTTTTTATGTTGTATTTTCCTTTTTTGTTGGGGTTCCCATTCTTCCTATATGTGGACTTATATGCATTTTATGTGTTTGCAAATGTGGTTGGAGAGTATCCAACCTTTTTTTTGTTTGTTTTCCTGCATTTCTTTGACAATGTATTTGCTTTGTTAATGATTGAAACTGAAATTAAAAATAAATAAATAAATACATTTGGATATTAGGGGGTATTTTTACAAAGAAGCGATAGCGGCCTCCATGCGATATCGGAGCCGCGACCCCTTGGGCCGTAGTTCCGATATTGCACAGAGGCCGCTACCACTGCTTTGTAAACATACCCCTAGGTGTCTTGCTCCATGCCACCCCACCCCCACTTGGCACTCCGGAAAGATAAATGTCTCTTCAACAGGCCTGAGGAATACAATTCGTTGAGTGCAAGAGAAAAAAAAAGTTGAAAAGTGTGTGTTGTAAACATTGTAAAAAAGCATGTTTAACTGGTGGAGTGCATGATTGTCATATGTGAGTGAAAAGAAACATAAGACATGCCATACTGAGTCAGATCAATGGTCCACCAAACCAAATATCTGATTTTCAAGACTGGTCATCCAGGTCATAAGTGCCTTCAGGTTCCCAAAAGGTACACGGATTCCATGCTGCTTATCCCAGTGAATTTCCCCAGTCCACGTGAATAATGGTTTATGGACTTTTCCTCTAGGAACTTGTCCAAACCTCTTTTAAACCCAGCTACTCAAACAGCTTTGACTGCATCCTCTAGCAATGAATTCCAGAGTCTAATTATGTGTTTAATGAAACTATATTTTCTCTGATTAGTCTTAAATGTTCTACATTGTAGCTTCATTATGTGTCCCCTAGTTGTTCTACTTTTTAAAGCAGTAAAAAACCAATCTACATTTACCTGTTCAACTCCACTCATTATTTTAGAGATCTCTATCATAATTCAGCTATCAGGCTGAAGAGTCCTAACCTTTTAAGGCTTTCCTTCATAGGGGTATCCTTCCATCCCCTTTATCATTTTGGTAGCTCTGCTCTGTATCTTTTCTAATACCACTATATATTTTTAAAGATTTGGCATATGGAATTGCACATAATATTTAAGGTGTGGTCACAGCATGGAGTGATATGGAGTCATTTTATTATCCTTTGTTTTATTCTCCATTTCTTTTCTTATAATTCCTAGCATTCTATTTGCTTTCTTGGCCACTGTGGCAGAGGGGTTCAAAGTATTATCCATGATGATGCCTGAATCCTTTTCCTAGGTGGTGATTCCTAATGTGTAAATGCAGTGGCATATAAAGGGTGGGTTGGTGGTTGTGGCCCGCCCTGGGTGTCGGCCAGGAAGGGGGGTGCATCCTAGCTGGCTCACAGGCAAAGGCAGTGTGGTAAACTTAAAGCCACATGTGGCTTGACATGCTGTCTCTGCTCCAGGCCCAGCGGCTCTTCTTTCCCAGCTGAAGTCTTGCAAAACATGAGGCTTCAGCCCAAGAGAGAAGAGCTGCCGGCCTAGAACAGAGGCAGCACGGCAAACCACCTGCGGCTTTGTTTGCCATGCTGCCTCCGTGTGTGGGCCTGGCAGGGGGGGTGCACAGTGCGGCATGGCGCCACACTGGGTGCCTGCCCCCTGGGGGGTGCCTGTTTTGGGTGATGAGGGGGCATGGAAAACCACTGTGTAAATGTAGTGTACTTGTCCACATTAAATTTAATCTACCATTGGGATGACCAGTCTTCCAAACTCTCAAGGTCCTCTTGCAATTTTCCATAATCCTCTTATAATTTAATAACTTTGAATAATTTTTTGTCCTCTGCAAATTTGATCACCTCACCATGTCATTTATGAATATGTTAAAAAACAGTGGGTCCAGTACAGATCTCTGAGGTACTCCACTATTCACCTTTTTCCATTGAGAAAATTGTCCATTTAGCCCTACTCTCTGCTTTCTATATTTTAGCCAGTTCCCAATCCACAATAGTACATTGCCTCCTATCCCATAACTTTTTTATTTCCTCAAGAGTCCCTTGAGGGACCTTGTCAAAGGCTTTCTGAAAATCCAGATACACTATATCAAGTCATCGTTATCTACCTGTTTATTCACACCTTCAAAAAAATATAACAGACCAGTGATGTTGCATGTAACGGATTCCTAGATGGGGGCAACAAACACGGGGATCCTTCCTCGGCCCTTGATTTCCTATATCTGGTCCCAGAAGCAAGTGAGAAGAAATGAAAGCACAACACACGCAGAGTTATACCATAACAAAGTCTGCTAAAGCTTTAGTAAGGCAGTCACAGGCCTGAAAACCTGAGCAGTCTCCTGTAACTTCCTAAATCTGCTAGTCCATGGCACTTTCTTTTATTAGAGAAAAAACTGCCACATTATACATTCTTTTTGCCTTATCATTCTGTCATGCTTTTTGCTTTACTTTTTGTTTATCTTTATCTACATGTTACAGGTCAAGTTAACACTACGAGGCCAGTTCAAAGATGTGCGTCCCCCGGCTGTCCGGATGTCTAGACATCCGGATGGCCAGGGGACGCACTCGATTCTGCTACCATGGGGGCTAGACAGCCCTGCGGGAGCAGAATCGCAGCATAAGGCTGGGATGTCAAGGACATGCCCCGATTCAGGCACTCTGGACGTCCCGGCACTTACCCGGCTAACCCAGTCAGGCTCCTGCATGGAGCCACTGTGCCATGTCATCCCATTGCCATGGCACCACAGTGCCATGCAGGAGCCACAATCCCCGGCCGCCACAGCAATGTTCTTTTCCCCACAGCCCGACCACCACTCGGGCTCCAGGGAACCCGCTGCACCCCTCACCTTCATTTCCAGCCTCAGAGCCATTATCCTCCTCTGTCTAGGTGGACTTATTTCACCTCCGAGGTGGAATAGGTCCCCCATGCAAATGGCTGACCTCGCAATCGGTACTGTACTTCCGGGGTCAGTTTCCCACCCACTCCCCGCCCTCGCTCCTCCCACCAACAAACAGAGCTCACTACACATCTTGCCTATACATGTGAGGAGCTCTTTCTACAGGATTGCCACCACTGTGTTTAGTGGGTCTGAACGTCTGGATCAGACGTCCAGACCTGCTAAACGCAGGTCAGAATAGTCATCTACATGTTTCAGGTCAAGCCCAGCATAAACATATTGCTCATTCTTAATCAGGACAAACTTTCTGCAAACAAAATCTCCCTGTCTTGCAAGATGTAAACTTGACTGTCTCACTTATGCATAAATATCCCTTGTAATAGGAACAGAAGTGACAAGGAGCTCGAACGATTTTCAGAAGACTGTGTTTGTGAGAAACTAGCTAAACTAAAAGTAGATAAAGCAATGGGACTGGATGGGATACATCTGAGAATACTGAAGGAACTTGTAGATGTTCTAGCGGCTACACCAACTGACCTTTTCAATGCTTCTTTGGGGTCCAGAGTCATCCCAGAGGACTGGAGAGAAGCACATGTGGTCCCTTTACACAAAAGCAGAAGGATGAGGTTGAAAACTATAGGCTGGTTAGTCTAACCTCTGTGGTGAGTAAGAACATAAGATATGCCATACTGGGTCAGACCAAGGTCCATCAAGTCCAGTATCCTGTTTCCAACAGTGGCCAATCTAGGTCATACGTACCTAGCAGTTTCCCCAAAAGACACAGGTTCCACAATGCTTGTATTGGGTCAAGCATTGATATCCTGGGTCCCTTCTTAATAATTGTTTATGGACCTTTCCTTCAGGAACTTGTCCAAACCTTTTTTAAACCCATCTACACTAACAGCCTTTACTACATCCTCCGGTAACAAGTTCCAGAGTTTGATTATACGTTGAGTGAAAAAATATTTTCTTTTATTAGTCTTAAATAGTTTACCCTGTAGCTTCTGTCTGTAAATTATTACAAACGCTGCTCAAAGAGAAAATAATGAGGTATCAGGAGTCCAATGGATTGCAGAATCCAAGGCAGTATGGGTTTACCAGAGGCAGACCTTATCAGACAAATCTGATTGATTTCTTTGACTGGGTAACCAGGGAATTGGACTGAGAGAGAGTCCTAGATGTGGTGTAATTAGATTTCAGTAAAGCCTTTGACCTCGTTCGCACAGGTGACTTATAAACAAACTGAGCACCCTAGAGATGGACCCTAAAGTTACTGATTGGGTTAGAAACTGATTGAGTAGGAGGCAGCAAAGGTTATAGGTAAATGGAGCTCACTCTGAGGAGAAGGAGGTTGCCAGTGGTGTGCCGCAAGGATCTGTCCTTGGTCCAATTTTTGTAACATCTTTGTTAGTGATATTGCGGAAGGGCTGTCAGATAAAGTTTGCCTGTTTGCAGATTATATCAAAATGTGCAATAGAGTAGACACTCAGGAAGGAGTAGATAACATGAGGAGGGATCTAAGTAAGCTTGAATAATGGTCTGGAATTTGGTAGCTGAGATTTAATGCTAAAAAATGCAGGGTCTTGCATTTGGGCTGCAAAAATGCAAGGGAGCAGTGCAGTGTAAAGTACTTCTGTCCACAAAACCACAAAAGAAGAGAGGGATCTGGGCCTGATTGTGTCTGATGATCTTAAAGTAGCTAAACAGGTAGAAAAGGCCACGGCAAAAGCCATAAGGATGCTTGGATGCATAGGGAGAGGAATGGCCAGCAGAAAAAAGGAGGTGATAGTGCCTCTGTATAAGTCTTTGGTGCAACCTCATATGGAGTATTGTGTGCAATTCTGGAGTCCGCACCTTCAAAAGGATATAAACAGGTTGGAGTCAGTGCAGTGGTGGCTACTAAAATGGTTAGTGGTCTTCATTATAAAGCATATGAGGACAGACTTAAAGATCTTAATATGTATACTTTAGAGGAAAGGCGGGATAGAGGAGACATGATAGAGATATTTAAATGCCTCCATGGCATAAGTGCACAGGAGGAGAGCCTCTTTAAATTGACAGCAAGCTCTTCTACGAGGGGACATAGGATGAGGGTGAAAGGGATAGACACAGGAGTAATATACACAAATGTTTCTTTATGGAAAGAATGGTAGATATGTGGAATGGTAAAGAGGAGAACAGTATCTGAATTCAAGAAAGCATGGGACAAACACAGAGGATCTCTAAAAGTAAAAAGGGGACTATTGTAGTTGATATGGAAGGCAGGACTAGATAGGCCATGTGGTCTTTTTCTGCCGTCATGTTTCTATGTAATAATGACAGCATTTTCAGAGCTGTTCTCGCACTCTAAACTTTCCCCATGAGACCCCAGCACTCCTTCGAGTTCCTTTCTTAAAGTGAGCAAGACTTTCCTTGGCTAAACCCTTGTTGGCTTTTTCCCATTAAACCATGACTATCTATATGTTCAGTAATTTTGTCCTTTATAATGGTTTCTACCATTTTACCTGGCACTGACCTCAGGCTCTTAGATCTCTAATTTCCATCTCAGTTTTAAGTTCTTTTGGCACTCTGGGTTGTATACCATTCAGTCCAGGTGATGTGCTGCTCTTTAGTTTATCAAATTGCTGTATTACATTTTCTGTGTTTATCTAGATTTGTTTCAATTCCTCTGATACATCATCTTTAAATATAATTTCTGGAATGGGTAACTTCCCTATATCATCTTCAGTAAAGACCAAAGAAAAAAATTCATTAATTCTCTCAGTTATAGAAACATAGAAATATGACGACAGAAAAAGACCACATGGCCTATCTAGTCTGTCCTTCCACAACAGCTACAACAGTCCCCTACAACAGTTATGGCCTTGTCCTCTCTTGGATCACTTAAGACTTGCAAATTCATTCGAACCTGGGAGGGGAGCAAAGAGACATGATAATGTGTCTTCTTAGGGTAGCAGGAGCTATGGGGTTGTACGAGGCATCTTTATGACTGGGGTCATCTATATATCTGTGTCTATCTTGAGACGGTGTGTGGGTGTGCATTCATGTGGGAGTGGACAGCCTGCATGTGTCTCTGTGTATGTGATGCAGAGATAGGGTGTCTGTGTGTGTTTGTGTATGGTGCGGGAGGGTTGTGTATGAGGTGCAGAGGTGTGATGTCTGTGTGTGAGCGCAGGTATGTGTGATGTGAGGGTGGGTGTCTGTATGTATGTTGTGGGGGTTGGGTGTCTGAGTGTGGTGGCATGTGTGACCTCCTGCATTTTGTCTTCGTAGTCATAGCTTTGTTTTGAACATTTGCAAACAAAGCTGTGTGCAGACAGACAGATTGACCCCCCCAAAATATGCAATTATGCCCAATGAAAACGTGCCTAAAAGGTGTCTTGGAAAAATATTCACCAACAAGTGAAATGTCCATACTTCCTAACTATATGTGGATAGTTCTCTTAGTGGACCTTTTACTAAAGAGAATTAGGTTTTTGCACTTTACGCGTGTTTAGCACAAAAACTAACATGCATTAAGTGCACAGCCTCAACTGTAACTGTCAAGGTTTAATTAGCATGTTCTCAATAGTTAACATGCGGATGCATCCCCTAAAGCATGGTGCAAATACTGCGGGTGCGCCTAACTCCACATATCGAGGTGCCATTTGGTGCAACCGGGCTAGTGGCAACATTGACAGCACATAATATGTCCTTGCCATGCTAACTGCAATGTGCTCACCATGCCCACTCTCCTTCCCCACCCGTTCAGCCCCCCAATACGCGAGTGGCAGTTAGCATGCAATAACTGTCATGCTTCTCCGGCAAGTTACTGCAGGCCCAAGCAAGCAGGTACTGTGTATGAAAACACACATTAATTCCTTAGTGCATTTTAGTAAAAGGGCCACTTAGTAACCTTTTATTCAAATAATTGTATTCATATTGTTCTGCTATGCTTATGCTGTGCCTTTGCTGACTTGATCAGAGCTCTTGAAAGCTAGTCACTGATCTATTTGAGTTCCTGTTCGGTAATCCAGTTTAGTCCTCCAACATCGGGTAGTGCCCCTCCTCCTGCAGCCTGGAGACTGGACCAATCAAGTCTTCTGTAGTATATATGCAGACGGAGCTCCCAGAAGCCCCCAGTGTGTCCAGTCTCCTTGCAGCTTGCAGACTTCTGTGCCCTTTCTGGGCACACTAAGTGACACTTGAAGGAGCAACACTAGTTAGTTAGTTCTTTTGGGGTTTTATTTTGGGTCCTTTATTTACCATTTCTTTGCTAGGTAGCTGTATCTTTAAAAAACAAAAAGGAGCATTGCCACAGGGGACATCCTGGGGGAAGCCAGACCTGCATTGGGCTCCTGCCTTCCTGCCTGGGAATATCTGAAACCTGGGTTGAGCTCTCCCCAGGACTGTTCGGGGAAGAGCCATACCTGCTACAGCATTGCCTGTCACTTGGAGGAGTTGGCTGAGTTCCTTGCTGTTCCCTGAGCTGGTAGGAATTTTCCTTGCTTTATCTTTTCAGCTCTGTTGTTTTTTGCATTGTCAGAGGCTCTGTCGGCTCCCCTGGCTTCCGAATTGCACTTTTTCCTGAATTTTTTCGCTTGCCCTGTATTAGAGGGTCGTTTTCTTTCTTTTCCATATTATTTGGTTACCTTTGTATTTTCGCGCCTTTTTTTTTATTGTGGGTGAAAAAGTGCGGCGGCCATTTTGGATTTCTAAAGTGTGCTTTTTAAGGGCACTTTTTAACACTTGTGCACGGGTTCCCCTGGCATTTTTGGGGTTTCTTTTGCTGGCGATTTTGCTCAGGGCACCCCTAGGATTCTGGGGAGTATTTTGTTTTCTGTAAAAAAAAAAAAAAAAAAAAAACGTTTTAAATTTAAAGCTGTACTGATTTGAATACGGTTAGTCCCTTTGCTGTGGGCTTCCCTGTTCCTGTTTCCTTCTTTCCCCCTGGAAGCAGGTTGCCTTAGCATGGCTGCCAAACCTCAATGTGTGATTTGTGGGTCCCGCAGAGGTACAATGACTGACTCTGGCATCTGCAAGAGCTGTGCTGCAGTTTCTTTAGACCTGGAATGTCTTCTCCCACTGCTGTTTGCAGCTCTGTGGTAACTCGATTGATTTTTCTTGATTTTTCTTGATTTTTCAGCGATTTTAGGCATTTCTCTCATGCCTGCAACCCTCCCACCTTCTTCTGTGATTTTTTAAGTTAATTCCTTAGCTTTTGGGGGTTTTAATTCACTCTTTTGGTGTTTTATTTTTGCTGGTGGCCATTTTGAATAGCTAATGAGCCTCGGTTTTTGGCGGGAAGCCAGATTACTTCTCTGCTGGCTTCTAAAAGCTATATTGTTGTTTCAGTTTTTTTCCACAACACTTGCTAGATGTCAGTTGTGCAGAGGTTACTTTTTTCTCTGCCTATGTATGAACATAATGGATAAAAAGTACAGAAGGCATGGATAGAGAACAGTATGCAATTCAGAGCCACAGTACAATGCTGAGTCACTGACGAAGGGTGCAGGGCTCATGGGTTCCATTCCCCACTGTGCCCAACAAAGAAGGCTGGCTGAGGCTTACCTATTATGGGGAATATTGTTAAATGCCTGTTCCTGCGGGATGCAGTTATTTCTTTTTAGTTCTCCCTGTGCCTTATTCAGGTTTACGCTGCATAGGCTGTCAGAAGAAACACAGGGACCTCAGGCATCAGCTCTGCTCTTCCCCCAGCATCTTGCTTCCCCTGAGGAACTTGGGAACTCCGGAGCTTGGCTTCGGGGGAGCTCTCCATTGGCTTTACGCTGCACTGAGTCTTTACCACGAGAGTTTGGATACCTCCAGGAAGTTCAGGTATCATTTTCTGTAAGGAAACTGTGAGTACTCTGTTTTTGTTTTTTCTTCCTTGCCTCAGCTGCTCTGGGATGCTTTCAGCTGTATCCGGACCGGCTGCCCCTGAGTTTGGAAGTGCCTACTTTGACTTTTTAGTCCACAAACTGCAGCCGGGTTACTTTGTACGTCCTACTGATTATTGTACCTGTCTTATTCAATATACCATTTGGTTGAGGTTTTAAGTCAGGGTTTTGGATCCTGACTGTTTTGGGCTCGGCCTAATTAAGCATGCTCACTGTAATTTTCCTATGGCTGGATTGAGCTTCTACATCCCTCCCCAGAAACACCTTTCAGCCCCTACCATGGAGGTCTGATTGGCTGCGGAGGGATCCCACTCTAATTTCCCTACTTTCAGTCACTGTAATTGCCTTACCCTGACCTTGAAAGTTTCTCTATGCCAGCACAGTGAATGACTGACAGTTCCCTTCTCAGTTCTGCGAATACCTGACAGTTTTTCGGTGCCAGCGGCTGTTTTGTTTTTCTCTTCAGTGTTTCTTTTTAGAGGAAACAGCTCTAAACAGCAGTTTCCACACACTTAATCATGCTGTGGAGGCACGTGGAGTTTCAAAATCCTTTTCTTAAACAGTCTTGGGTTTCCCTGAGCCTTCCTTGCTTTTTGTTTTAAATGCAAAAAAAAAGATAAATAAATAAATAAATAAATAAATGAAACCCCACACAAGAAGAGGAAAGGTGGTTTAAGTCTCTACAATGCTTTTTTCTCTGCCTGTATTATATGTGATATGTAATCAGCCGAAGGGTACATTAATAGCTTGCTTGTGTTACACCTGCACGCTGCATCCCGGAGGCTTTCCCCATACCCACTGCGTTGCTAGCTGGGTCCCTCAGCACCTTATCTCCCCCCTCCTCAGAGCCCCTGCTGCAGGATCTTCCACAGCCGCTGCAGACCACATTACACATTCCCATCCGGCCGTCTCATCAACGGTTTCTCCACTTCGCTCTTCCGTGGGGCCACTTCCAATTTCCGGCCATGCCGTTTGGTCTCGCCACGGCCCCCCGCACCTTCACAAACGTGATGGTAGTGGTCGCGGCGGCCTTGTGCAAAGAGGGCATCCTGGTCCATCCGTATCTCGACAACTGGTGGATTCGGGCAAAGTCCAGTCGGGAGTGTGTGCACGTCACGAGCAGGGTGGTGGCTCTGCTGCGGTCCCTCGGCTGGGTGGTGAAAGAATGCAAGAGTTGTCTGTGCCCGACTCAGGATCTCGAGTATCTGGGAGTGAGCCTCGACACAGCACGGGGCTTGGTGTGCCTACCGGAGCGCCGCATTCGGTCTCTTGTCCGACTCTTCAGGGGGATGCCCGCTCCGTCTGCATGGTGATAGCTACAGCTCCTCGGTACGATGGCAGCAACCTTGGAGGTGGTGCCCTGGGCGCGCTTCCACATGCGCCCGCTGCAGAGTGCTCTGCTGCGCCGTTGGTCCAACCAATTCGACTCGTTGAACAGGAGATTGACTTGCCCAAGGGCGGTTCGCCGATCACTCCGGTGGTGGCTCTCCTCCGAGAACCTGGCGCGGGGGATTCCCTGGAGCCTCCACTTTGGGTTCCGTTCACAACGGATGCCAGCTTAACCGGCTGGGGGGCTCACTGCGAGACCCGCTTCGCTCAAGGGGAATGGTCTCCCCTGGAGACTTCTTGGTCGATCAACCGCCTCGAATTGCGGGCGGTGCGGCTAGCCCTCTTGGCCTCAAAGCCCTAGTTCTCGACCGGCTGGTGCGAGTCCTCTCGGACATTGCGACCACCGTAGCTTACATCATTCGCCAAGGGGGCACCGGCAGCATGGCCCTGGAATCAGAAGCGATGGCCTTGGTCAATTGGGTGCAGTCTCGTCTTCCGGCCATCTCGGCAGCGCCTATTGCAGGCGCAGACAATGTTCAGGCCGATTTTCTCTGCAGAGTGCGGGTGGACCCCGGAGAGTGGGAGCTAAACCCGCAAGTTTACGCGCAAATAGTTCGTCGGGGGGGGGGGCGCCCTTCATGGATCTCATGACGACATTTCAATCGGCCGAGACAGGACGCTTCTTCAGCAGGCAAAGGGAGCGCATGTCCGAGGGGCTCGACGCTCTCTTTCAGCCGTGGCCAACGTCCGGCCTTCTTTATGTCTTTCCTCCGTGGGTTCTGATTGGCCGGGTCGTTCAGCGCATCGAGGGCCATCGGGGTCGAGTGTTACTGGTGGCCCCGGACTGGCCTGGGTGGCCCTGGTATGCCGATCTGGTCCGGCTGAGCGACGGCATTCCTTGGCTCCTATCCACGCTGCCGAATCTTCTTTTTCAGGGACCCTTGCGGATGCCCCAAGTGGGTCGATTCTCACTTACGGTTTGGCCATGGAGAGGGCTCGGCTGAAAAAGAAGGGTTACTCCCCCCGCGGTGATTTCTACCCTACTGCGGGCGGGGAAAACGTCCACTTCTCTTACTTACGTTCGGATTTGGGGGATCTTTGAAGACTGGTGCTCCCGGCGTGGAGTCCGGGCGGCGACGGTTTCCGTCGTTTTAAGTTTCTTCAGGTTGCTTTTGATAAGGGCCTTGCGGCTAGTTCCCTGAAAGTCCAGTTGGCGGCTATCTCGTTATCGAGGCAAAGCTTTAGGCCGTCTCCGCGGTTCTTATCCGGACGTACGTCGTTTTCTTACGACTGTTTTTCATTTGCAGCCCTCCCGCAGGATTTTCGTTCCTCCGGGGGACTTGAATCTAGTGATGCGGGCCCTGGTTCGTGAACCTTTTGAACCCCTGAGTAGGGCGTTTCTGAAAGATTTTACGCTGAAGACGGTTTTTCTTGTAGCCATCTGTTCGGCACGGCGTATTTCAGATCTACATGCGTTGTCCTGCCGAGAACCTTTTTTGTCTTTTTTGTCTTTTTCCCCGGTCCCTTCCTTTTTGCCGAAGGTGGTTTCCCCTATTCATGTGAATCAGGCAGTGTTTCTTCCAGTTCTTTCTTCCCACTCTGTCGGGTCGGCGGACAGAAGTCTTCACCGTCTCGATGTGGGTCGTGCACTTCGTCGTTATTTGAAGGCTACCGAATCTTTTCGGAAGACTGACCGGCTATTCGTGCTCTTCGGTGGTGCACGTAAAGGGGAAGCGGCGGCTAAGGCCTCCGTTGCAAGATGGCTCAAGGAAGCGTTCGCGTCTGCGTATCTGTTGCAGCAGCGGTCTGTTCCGGAGGGGCTACTGGATCATTCCACTAGGGCTCAGGCGACCGCTTGGGCGGAGTATAGCCTAGTTCCGCCAGCAGATATCTGTAAGGCGGCCACCTGGTCGTCTCTGCATGCTTTCAGTACACACTATCGTTTAGATGTGTCAGCGGCTCAGGATTCCTCTTTTGTTCGGCGGTTCTGCGCGCCGGATGGCAAGGTCCCGCCCGGTCTTAACTGCTCTGTTACATCCCGATGTTGGAGGACTAAACTGGATTACCGAACAGGAAATGGAAATTACACTAACCTGGTAATTGTAGTTCCTGGAGGGTCCAGTTTAGTCCTCCTTCCCTCCCGACTATCTGTTATAAAAATGCGGCGCGCTTTCCGAACGGTGGATCATAAGACGGTTCCTCTTGCCGTTCGAACCTTTTTTGCAGCCGCGTTTTTGGCTATGGCTCTTTCTTTCTCAGGTGTTCAGTCAGCTCCTGAGATTTCTGATACGGAGCTGTATTTTGATTTCTGGGGCGTTGGTTCCAGCGCAATACAGTGTTCTGACTTCCTCGTTTGGGGAGAAAGTTGGATATTTTTGTGGGGGGGAAACAAATTGTTCTTTAATTATGTCATTTTCATTATGTCATTTTGTATATTAATCTAATGTGTTGCTTCGTTAAGTATGCTTTGTTACTAGTACACTGGGGGCTTCTGGGAGCTCCGTCTGCATATATACTACAGAAGACTTGATTGGTCCAGTCTCCAGGCTGCAGGAGGAGGGGCACTACCCGATGTTGGAGGACTAAACTGGACCCTCCAGGAACTACAATTACCAGGTTAGTGTAATTTCCATTTAATCCACTAAAAAGGTGCCATTTCCAGCCTGCTTTTTGACCCTTATTTCTACACATCTTTGGGCTCTAATTCTGTCAGAATTAGGTTGCTGTTTGCTTATGTATGCAAAGTATGTACTGTACATCTTTCAGAACATTGAAGGATGAAATATATCATGCTTCCTCTAAGAATTTTTCTATTCTTTTATTTATGCCATCTGAGATAATTGTGGTCACTTAATAATGAATCATAACTGTTGTTTTCATTTTCTTTTTAGCTTCCGGAAATGATTCACATTCAGACACGACGACCCTGGCTGATGTTTTTTCTACAAAACCTTGGATTGCTATTAGGCTGGCTCTGCCTTTTACTTCTGGCTATATATGAACATAAAATCAAAGTACCAAATTTATACTGAACTTTCCAAAGGCCTGCCTTGAGTGTTTATACTGCTGATTCCGTCTTGTTCATGACTTGGACATTGAGCTGAATACATCAGAAGCACTCTAACCTTTGCAATGTATTAACTTGGGATCTTTTCATCAAAGTTTATTACATCTGTTAGACATATAGTGATCTGATTGGGCTTGTGGAAAATAGGAATATCAGTTCTGATGTGCAGAGCCCTTTTAGTTTCAGTACTAATATTGTAAATATCATAGAGGGGCTTTTATCACATCTTAGGTTTAGCTCATCAAACTACCTACAGATTCTTAGCAATTAGCAGCTTCTGAAAGATCTCTTCAACAGCTTTTCAGAAGTAATTTTCCAACCACTCTCATCTGAGGTTTTGCTGTAATCCACTATTGAAGAAAACCTTTTAGTACTGAATTCTAAGACCAATATTTTAAAGCATCTATTTCTGCTTCTAGAAAGCATTAGAACAGAATGATTAGCTGGTAATTAAGTAGCGCCTTTCCAGGATAAGATCTGATGTTCTAGGAAATCGTGACTAAATTATGAAGCATCACCAAATACTTTTCATAAATGCGGGAGACCCCCAACTTTACTTAAAGATACATTTCAAATAGTTTAACAAGATAACTTCTGGAGTTAGCCTTTAACAAATCTGTTTTCAAAAGGTCCCTCTCACTGACCCAACTATAGGTGGAGCCCCATTTTCGATAGAATGTATTTGTGAGAAAAGAGATGTCTAGGCGTGAACATGGAGGCAGGGGGCGAATGTGGAGCCTTTTATAAAATAAATATAAGGGCATGCAGGTGTGCATGTGGGTTTGCTGCCACGCACATGAACATGAAGCATCATAAACACAGCAGCTTCCATGAAGCAGTAGCAATTTTGCAATTTCTACAATGCATGTGTAGTCAGGCATCGTGGAAGTTGTCAGTAAGTAGTGGCAATTACATATTGAGACCTCTCTTTTTTTTTTTTAATTTTGAAGGAGCAAATAAACAATACGGGGGTCATTTGTACAGGGAATAGTGGGAATGGACGTCTCTTTTGGATGTCCATCCCCACAATTCACTCCCCTGCTGGCCCCGGCTAATGCCTCCCCATACGAACAGTGCATTTGTACGGGGAGACCTAGATGATGGCAGGAGGGGCATTTCTGAGGCAGAGCGAGGGGAGAGCATGGGTGGGCCATGACCTTAGATTTATAGGGCTGATTCTGAGGTCAGCCTGTATGTCCGGAGCCATGAACATAGACGGGGGACCTATTCCACCACAGAGGTGGAATAAGTCCCCCTGGACGTCAGGGGATCATGCTGCCGCGCCCGATCAAAAAGGTAAGAGGTCAAGTAAGTTCCCTGCAGCTGAACCCTGGCCATGGGAGACCGGATCAAGGGTCCAGCTGTGGGGAAAGAAGGAAATATGCGGCAGCCAGCATTCGCGGCTCCTGAATAGAGCCGCGGTGCCATGATGACGGGACGCCAGGGTACTGTGGCTCCATTCAGGAGCCTGACTGAGGTAGCCGGGCACGTGGCTGGGCATGCAGGCTGATCAGAATCAGATCTACCTCTGGGCATCCCGATTCTAATCGGCCGCACTGGAGGCTGACGGGCAGATTAGAATGTGCCTCCACGGGATTAAGGAGAATAATGCCCTTAATCCCTCATGCAAAATCCTAATTTAAACATGCACATTTTAAAAATCTATGCATGCCTCAGAGCTGGTATAAAACACAACGTTGACATTTTTTGCCGTATATATGTAAAATGAGGTATACACATATAGATTTTTGGCCTTCCCTAGTCACGCCCAAACCATGCCTTTACCATGCCCCCTTGAAATCTCTGCATAGAGTGGATATGCTAAAATAGCACTCCTAATTTCTTAGTTCACAAGACAGGCAGATTTCACTGGCCCATAAAAGGGACAGCTCAAATATATTCCTGTGGTAGGCCTATGATTTATCCCACCACAGGAATACCAGTTCACATACATCTCAACACATGGCAACTGGCAACACTAACATGTAAGCACGCTATCAAATCATTCTTTCACACAGTACCTGTGGTAACATTCCCATCATCGCAATGCACTATAGCAGTAGTATTCACTCTTAGTCCTGGAGAGCCACTGAAAAGGCAACATGGAAATTTCTCTCATGCATATTCATGAGTAAATCCTGAAAATTTGACCTGTTGGCAGCCCACCAGGCCTGAGAGTGAATACCAAGGCATTATAGCGTTCATTTTCACAGTAGCCCCTAAATGGTAGGTAGCACCACAAGACATCGAGATACCTCAGTAAAAATACGAGACTGACCTTCTCTGTAATGCTCGTTCACTCTGTTTATATTTACAATTCTCATTCCATTTAATATACAGTACAGCTGTAGTAGACCCATAATTGTTAATTATTCTATTGAAGATAATACTTTACTACTACTACTCTGGACATCTAAGACAGTTTTTAGAAATGTTTTCTAATATTCTAAGTCAATAAAGTTCTAAATGTAAGCATTTGCAGTTTAATTATATGTATCTTGTGCTTTCTTTCTGAAGTAGGCCAAACAGACAGTCAAAAAGAAATGATGGGCTATGAAACCTTTTACTAAGACCTCTGCTTCTCCCACTGGAGGACATGTAAAGGGTAATATATTGATTATGTGTAAAGGCCACTTATACACCTTGTGATGGGGTATATAAATGCTACCCATCCCTCTCCAAAGAGATTATTAACAGTCCTCTTTAAGAGAGTCTGCAGCCCAGAGTTCAGGGCTGGGAGGGCATGGCTCACAGGGAGAGGTTAAGAACACAGCAGGCTGCAGGAGGAAGAGAGGCCCGTGGAGCCAGAAGACCTTCCAAGGCAAGCTGTGCAAGGGAGTTCTGAGGTAGGAACTTTAACTGGGGCTGGAGAAAGGGCCAGGAGAACCAGCTTATGGAGGTTTAACAAGCTGAGACAGAATAAAAGCTGATTTTGTTTTCCCTGAACTGCTGCCTGTTCTGTGTTTTAAAAGAAAACCCCTTCCCACTGCAGGCCACACTACTAAATATGGTGGCAGCTTGGGGATTTCCTCAAGCCTCATGATAGAGGGAAAATCCATGTCCCTCCAGGGCTGGGCCTCTATAGAGGGTCAGGATTTTTTTTTGTTTGTTTCTATGGGCTAAGAGGGTTAGCCTTGTCCTAGTTTGGAAGCTTGAAAAGTCTAATTATTGTTGGACAGGCAGGGTTTTGTTTGGCGACTAGAGGCCACTAAAAGTTTGTTGAAGCTGGAATGCTGCAGAGTTAACTCAGCTGCAGAAGCGTGAGCTGTGATTGTTTTGTTTTGTAAGAGAACAAGTGTCAAGCCAGAATGGAATGACTCTTCCAGCTTCTAGAAGAAGGGAAGCAGCAACAACAACAGTATCAGCAGCAACAACAACAGTTTCAATGTGTCCTGCTAGAAGGGCAGCAGCAACAGTAGCAAGTTGATTCAGGCCCTACAGAGACTGCAACTCCACCCTCCAGCACAAGGGCTACTTAAAATGATGGCTGAAGATGAACTGGACCACTTTTTGGTGAACTTTGAATTAACTGCCTGCATGCTGGAAGAGACATGGACTGGCTACATTCTAGAATGCCAACCCAGATGGATGAGCTACAAATACAGCTATCAAGGCTGCCATACTGGAACAAGCCAGCTGTACCCTGGGGCCTACCGCTTGCGATTCAGAAAGGGAGGCCTCCAGATAGAGGAACCTCCAAGGGCTCTCCTTTATCAGTTGAAGGATCTCGCATGGAAGTGGCTGCAACCTCAGGGAAAGACTGAGTCTGAGATAGCCAAGATTGTGCTATTGGAGCAGTTTTTGGAGGGCTTGAACGCCCTGATGAAACAGTGGCTATGTTAGCACCCCAAGCTTATACTGGACAGTGCACTGGAAATAGCCGAGGGATATCATGAAGCCCAGCCATTGAATGAAACGGACAGTGAGAAAGGGAAAAAGTCATCCATTAGCCCAGGAGGATGGAAGGGGAAGCCAGAATGGATGTTGGCTCCCATGTTCTGACCCCCAAATTCACTTCCTAGGTGAGGACATGGCTCCAGCCATAACCTCTTCACCTGTTTTAGGTGTGGAGTCCAGGGACACTTTGCTCAGGAATGTTGCCTGTGTACGGAAGAATCCATGTATGTCAATCTAACCACCCCTCACACCTGCATTTTTGTGGACACTCCCCACCCAGAGGCAAAGAACTTTGTGATTCCAGTGGAGCTCGAGGGAACCCACCTCCAGGCCTTGATAGACTCCGGAAGTGTGTGGACCCTCATTAGCAGGAAAACCGTAACCCGATTTCAAAAAGACTATGCAAAGACAATGACACTGGTCTGTGTGCATGGAGACTAGAGGGAGTATCCCACAGCACAGGTTTCACTTAAGACTCCAGGATCCCACAGCACAGAAACATAGAAATATGATGACAGAAAAAGACCACTTAAGACTCCAGGATGCAAGCCATGTTGGAGGTTGTGGTACTACCCTGGTTCCCATATCCAATGATGATTATCTAAGACTACCCAAACGTCAGGGACGGTCCAAGGGGGGGGGCCGGGGGGGGCCCATGTGTGGAGACTCACTATGGGGCCTCATTTGCATAATGTTAAGGTACGCTAACTTTTAGTAAACATGCCTCTTAATGAGTGTCTGGATAAAGAAAGACTACCAGATTTCTACATTACTATACTCCAGTGCCAACTGTCAGGCACATTAGGAAGTACTATAAACACAGCCCATTTAAAACTCATAGCAAACCCACTATACCATAACAACACTACCAGGACTCACAAAGCACCAAACCCTACCTTTCAAAAGACAACACTGCAAATATTAAATCAATACATCTCAGAGAATACTAATACATCTCCTACTGGGGAAAGAGAACAAGTGGCACTGTCAAATAGAAACTACATGAACAGAATTCCTCAGCTTGATTACACATGCAGAACATAGACCTTCACCAAATAAAGAACAAAGGATCACAATTTAAAAATAAGAAGACAATAATTAAACTGGGAACCCCAAAAGCCATACATGGAATGTACAACAACACTGGAGAAATAAAACTATAAATTAATTTCCTCTTGAACTAAACAAAACACAAAGACATTAGAAATGCACATTTCTTAGAGCTGACATATTCTAGTTAATAAATTCAAAATAACAAAGTATTTTTCTGCCTTTTGTTGTTTGGGTATTTTATTTTTCAGTTTCAATTGCTCCAGTTACGTTCTTCTGGTTTCTTCATGTCTTCTGCTAACTCTCCATTGGCTGCTGTCCATTTGACCTTTCTTCTCTCTTCTAGTATTTTCCCATTCTCTCTCTCTCTACATCTGCTTTAACACACTGATCTTTCCCCTTTTGCACTTTCCTCCATTTTTTCTTTATTCCTTTTTCATCCACTCAAATTTCACCCTTCCATCCTTAAAACTCACTTACACTCCCAATACCCAGCCAATCATAGATTTTTTTTCCCTCCCAAACAAAATATCTTTTCCCCCACTCCATCTTCACTCCCCCAGACCCATCCCCTTCTAGTCCTCCCCAACATCAGCTCCCTTCTAGTTCTAGCCCAACATCCACTCTCTTCTAGTTCCATTCTCCCATCTCCCTGCATCAGCCCATTTCCAGTCCTAGCCCCCCATCACTCCATTTCCAATCCTAGCCCCCCCATCAGCCATTTTCAGTCCAAGCTCCCCCCAATCAGTCCTATTCTAGCCCCCATCAGTCCATTTCCAGTCCTAACCCCCATAAGCCATTTCCAGTCCTATACTAGCCCCCCATCAGCCCATTTCCAGTCCTAGCCCCCCCATCATCCATTTCCAGTCCTACTCTACCCTGCCATCAGCCCATTTCAAGTCCTAGCCCCCTATCGGCCCATTTCCAATCCAGGTACCCAAATCAGCCATTTCCACTCCTAACCCTATCAGCCATGTCCAGACCTATCCTAGCTACCCATCAGTTCATTTCCAGCCCCAGCCCCCCATTTGCCATTTCCAGTCCTATCCTAGCCCTCCATCAGCCCATTTACTTTCCTAGCTCCCTATCAGCTATTTCCAGCCATATCCTAGCCACCCATCAGCACATTTCAAATTCTAGCCCCAAATCAGCCATTTCTACTCTCATCCTAGCCCTCCTTCAGCCCATTTACTTTCTTAGACCCGCCTCAGCCATTTCCAGTCCTATCCTAGCCCCCCATCAGCCCATTTCCAGTCCTAACCCCCAATTAGCCCATTTCCAGTCCTAGCCCTCCATCAGTCATTTCCAGTCCTATCCTAGCACCCCATCAGTCCATTTTCAGCACTATCCTAGCCCCCCCAACAGCTCATTTCCAGTCCTACCCCCCTTCAGCCATTTCCAGTCCTACCCAAGCCTGCCATCAGCCCATTTCAAGTCCTAGCCCCCTATCAGCCTATTTCCAGTCCAGGCCCCCAAATCAGCCATTTCCAGTCCTAGCCCCCATCAGCCATTTCCAGTCCTATCCTAGCCCCCATCAGTCCATGTCCAGTCCGAGCCCTCTATCAGCCCTTTCCCAGTCCTATCCCAACCCTCCATCAACCAATTTCCTTTCCTAGCCCCCCATCAGCTATTTCCAGTCCTATCCTAGCCATCCATCAGCCCATTTCAAATCCTAGCCCTCAATTATCCCATTTCCAGTCCAAGCCCCCCAATCAGCCCATTTGCAATCAAAGCCCCAAATCAGCATTTCCAGTCCTAGTTCCCCATCATCCCATTTCCAGTCCTACCCTAGCCCTCCTTCAGCCCATTTACTTTCCTAGACCCCCATCAGCCATTTCAAGTCCTATCCTAGCCCCCCATTTGCCCATTTCAAGTCCCAGCCCCCAATTCACCCATTTCCAATCCTATCACCCATCAGTCATTTCTAGTCCTATCCTAGTCCATCAGCCCATTTCCAGTCCTAGCACTCCATCAGCTATTTCCAGTCCTATCCTATTTCCCTTTAGCCCATTTCCAGTCCAAGCCCCTATCAGCCCATTTCGAATCCCAGTCCTCCATCAGCCATTTCCAGTCCTATCTTAGCCCCCCCATCTGTCCATTTTCAGTGTTATCCTAGCCCCCTATCAGCCCATTTTCCAGTCCTATCCCCCCATCAGCCATTTCCAGTCCTAACCTAGCCTGCCATCAGCCCATTTCAAGTCCTAGCCCCCTATCAGCCCAGTTCCAGTCCAGGCCTTCAAATCAGCCATTTCCAGTCCTAGCCCCCATCAGCCATTTCCACTCCTATCCTAGCCCCCCCCCCCATCAGTCCATTTCCAGTCCCAGCCCTCCATCAGTCTTTTCCAGTCCTATCCTAGCCCTCCATCAACCCATTTCCTTTCCTAGCCCCCATCAGCTATTTCCAGTCCTATCCTAATCACCCATCAGCCCATTTGATATCCTAGCCCTCAATCAGCCCATTTCAAGTCAAAGCCCCAAATCAACATTTCCAATCCTAGTCCCCCATCAGCCCATTTCCAGTCCTACCCTAGCCCTCCTTCAGCCCATTTACTTTCCTAGACCCCTATCAGTCATTTCCAGTCCTATCCTAGCCCCCCATCCTCCCATTTCAAGTCCTAGCCCCCAGTTAGCCCATTTCCAATCCTAGCCTCCCATCTGTCATTTCTAGTCCTATCCTAGCCCCCCCACATCTGCCCATTTCTAGTCCTAGCCCCCATCAGCCATTTCCAGTCCTATTCTAGTCCCCATCAGCCATTTCCTGTCCTTTCCTAGCCCCCCTTCAGCCCATTTCCTTTCCTAGCCCCCATCAGCCATTTCCAATCTTATCATAGCCACCCATCAGCCCATTTCAAATCCTAGCCCCCAATCAGCCCATTTCCAGTCCAAGCCTCCCCAATCAGCCCATTTCCAGTCTAAGTCCCCCAATCAGCCAATTCCGTTCCTAGCCCCCCATCATCCATTTCCAGTCCTATCCTAACCCCCCATCATCCAATTTCAAGTCCTAGCTCCCCATTAGCCATTTCCAGTCCTATTTTAGCCTCCCCCCCTCAAGAGCCCCGGTCCTGTCTGACTGGCTTGAGATGGAGTGGGAGAGGCCCGAAACCCCAGCTCACCTCTGCACAGTGCTGGAGTGAAGAGCACCGTGTTCCTTCGCTCCAGCAGCTGTGTTCTTCCGAAGCGCGCTGGCGCCCCAGAGGTTAAAGAGCATTTTCTGTTTCCCGACACACAGTGTGCTTCAGGAGAACACGGTTGTTGGATGCCACTTTTCACTCCAGCGCTCTGCAGAGGTGAGCCAGGGCTTTTGGGCTTCCCCAGCATCCTCTGAAGACATCCAATCCTGACAACCGAATGCCATATGCAGAATGGAGGCAACATTCTCACACAATGGACAGGCCTGCTTCAGACCAATAAGGGCCAGGCTATCTGGTGTGGAGGAGTGGCATGATGGTTAGCACACTTGGTTGGGTACCAAGAAACTTAGGGTTTAATTCCAACTAGCACTCCTTGTAGCCTTGGGCAAGTCACTTAACCCTCCATTGCCTCATAAAAATCCAAGTTATCATTATCCCTGTTTAATGTACATTATTAAGTTTAAGTTACAATGTAAACTGCTTTGAATGATAAAGCCGTAAAAAAAACCAGTTAAATAAAATAAATAACTGACAGCTCTACTAAGTCAGACATGGAAGATTTCCCAGAGATTTTCCACTTGGAAGACCTGGATCTATATGTTGAGAATCCCAAGCTTGATAAGTACCAGAGTTGGAATTGCCAGGAAAAGCTATGCTGCCTACATAATCTGGGGGTGGCTATGGGGGAGGGATCCAGGGACAGAGAGCCTAGGGAAGATAGTTCTGGGTTCAGTGATAGTGACCCAAATATAATTGCCCCCTTTCCAGAGTTGGCACTCAGGGAAAACCAAGGGAGCTTCAGGAAGCCCCAGCAAGAGGATGAGTCCCTTAAACATGCATGAGAATGAGTTTGGAGAATCCCCTGAAAGAACCTTTCCCTAAAGGGACATTTGTTAAACATTGTGGCCAAGTGTGCCCTAGAAGGGAAAAATGTAGAACAACTAATAGGGTTGGGGAACTAACATCAGCAGGTGCTATCTTGGCCTATAGCCATTTATTAGGGGGACCATTGGGGGTGGAGAAAACAGTGGAGCATGTATTAGTCCAATTTTTCTGGCCCATGATCCATAAACAAGTGTAGTTATATTGCCAGTCATGCTCATCAGACAACTTCATAACCCTACCAGAGTCTGACCTGCCCCCCTCTAGTGCCTATGCCTATCATTGAAACCCCATTTGAAAAAGTGGCCATGGATATAGTATATCCTTGAAAGAAACTACCCGAAGCTATGCTACCTGATACCCAGAGGCCATTGCTATAAGGAATATGAAGGCTACTACAATCATGAATGCCCTCTGGAAAGTATTCTCGTGGGTGAGAATACCCAATGAGATCCTCACAGATCAAGGAACACCCTTTGTATCCAAGGTGATGAAGCAAGTCTGTGCATTGGTAATGGTCAAGATGCTACAAACATCAGTATATCTCCCATAGATGGATGGCCTCGTTGAGTGATTCAATTAAACTCTGAAACAAATGGTTAAAACGTTTGTGCGGGAGGACGGGAAGAACTGGGACATTCTCTTAAACTGTTTCATGTTTGCCATCCATGAGGTACCTCAGAGTTCCATGGGGTTTTTGCCTTTTGAGTTGCTCTTTGGAAGATGGCCAAGAGGCATATTAGACGTGGTAAGGGAAACCTGGTTAGAAGAACCCCGTGCTGGGCATAATTTGGGTGGAGAACGGCTGAGAGATGGCCGAACTCAGTCTGGAAAAAGCCCAAGACGAGCAATCCATGGACTAGAATCATACAGCTGTGAACTGCACCTTCCTACTGGGGACAGAGTTTTAGTCTTGCTGCCCCTTTTTTCCTTTAGAGATCCTCTGTGTTTGTCCCATGCTTCTTTGAATTCAGATTTCGTCCTCATCTCTACCACCTCCACTGGGAGATTATTCCACGGATCCACCACTCTTTCCATAAAGAAATATTTCCTCATATCACTGCTGAATCTAACCCCTTTCACCCTCATCCCATGTCCCCTCATAGCAGAGCTTGCTTTCAATCGAAAGAGGCTCTCCTCCTGTGCATTTTTGCCACAGAGGTATTTAAATGTCTCAATCATATCACCTCTATCCTGCCTTTCCTCTCTAAGGTGTACATAGATTTTTATGTCTTCCGTCATATGCTTTATAATGAAGACCATTAACCATTTTAGTAGCCACCCTCTCTACTGACTCCAGCCTGATTATATCTTTTTGAAGGTGTGGTCTCCAGAATTGCACACAATATTCCAAATGAGGTCACACCAAAGACTTATACAGAGGCACTATCACCTCCTTTCTTCTGCTAGCCATTCCTCTCCGTATGCACCCAAGCATCCTTCTAGCTTTTGCTGTCACCTTTTCTACCTCTTTAGCTACTTTAAGATCATCAGACACAACCACACCTAGGTCCCGCTCTTCTTTAGTGGGCAAAACTACTTCACCCCCTATACTATATTGCTCCCTTGGATTGCTACATCCCAAATACATGACCTTGCAGTTTTTAACATTAAATCTCAATTGCCAAATTCTAGACCATTCTTCAAGCTTAGCTGGATCCCTCCTCATGTTATCTACACCTTCCTGGGTGTCTACTCTATTGCAGATTTTGGTATTATCTTCAAAAAGACAAATCTTACCCGACTGCCCTTCCCTTCCTCTATGTTCACTAAGAAAGATGTTAAAAAGAATCAGACCAAGGACAGATCCCTAGGTCACACCACGGGTAACCTCCTTCTCCTCAGAGTGAGCTCCATTTTTTATTTTTATTTATGAAATTTTACAATATAATCAAGAAAGAAAAAATAATTCTTTCCTGCGGAAACAGGTTGACAAAAAGAAAAACAGAACAAATAACAAAATAGAAAATATACACGGCTCTACTACAAGTCCAGTGACCAATAAGAAATTAATACATGAATGCCAACCCCACTAGCCCAACATACAAGGGGAACTCTTATTAACATTAAACTAAACCAAATGTGTAAGAAACAAGACAGCAGTCAAATTCAGAACAATTTATATTGTGAGTTTAAGGAGGGTCACTTATAGAGTCTGGCTGCTTAGCACTAATGAAGGCTACCAGCTGAGAGGTTCATAAAAAATATAGGAAACCGCCTGGTATCTCACCAAGCATTTACAAGGGTGTTTAAGGAAGAAAAGCCCTCCCAGCTGTAAGACTCCAGACCGAAGCAGGAGGAACTCCCTGCGTCTTTTTTGAGTGTCACGAGCCAAATCAGGGTACATACGGACAGCCATGCCCCTAAAGGGAAGCTTCCTTTTCCTAAAAAAATAACCTCAACATCCACTCTTTATCCGACAATAGAGCAAATGTAATAAGTAAAGTGGAAGATTCCTGAGAGTTAAGCCCAGAATTCTCTATCAGAACCGTAATATTCAGGTCTTCCCCTTGACCCAAGCCAACCCCTAGGGCCCCACCAGGTATTCTCTTCCCCTTAGAGAGGTAATAAATCTTAACCAAAGGGGGCATTAATTCAGGAGAAACCCCCAATATTTCACGCAAATATTCCTGAAACATATCTCTTGGAGAAACGGAAGAAACTCTAGGAAAATTTACAACACGCAAGTTATGTGCCCGAGAAAGATTATCCAAATGCTCCATTCTATATTGTACTGACAGAAAATTCCTCTTGAAAACATCTACTTGATCCTCCACATTAACAACTCTATTTTGTATACCCCCCACAGTCACAGTAACTTCTGAAAGTCTCCTTTCTAAGTCCGTAACAGAGGTCGTCACAGATTTCACCTGAGAAACCAAAGAAGAAAATTGAGGGAGTAAAGCTTCACCCAACGAGGCTATAGCATTCCATATTGATTCTAAAGTAAAGTCAGTAGGACGCTGTAATATAAAAGTCAACCCTGAATCAGCAGGCAAACCTTCAGCCTCCATAGGCACCAGCAAGTCGACTCGTCCCGCAGAAACAGCTGTTCCCTCTGCCGAGACACCTCCAATTCTCGCCGAGGTTGATAAGGAAACACTCACGCCACCAGATTGCTGATCGCGCTCCACCAGCCCTCCCTCTCCTGGCCCTCGTGAAGAAACACCGTCTCCTGTCTTCGCAGAAGAGAGCACTTCCAGGAAGCCTTCCGGCAATAGAGAGCTGCGTGGGACCTTCGGCGCAGGACTCAACACAGGGGAGAAAGATGTCACCAAAGCAGATGCCGAACCACCCGATTCCGGCGAAACTGCAGCTCGGCACTCTCCACCCGGAACTGAATTTGGAGCGGAACGCTGTAAGTAAGCATCAATAGGACCAGTCACTGCGGTAACAGGCGTCGAGGCTCTCAGGGGCAATGAGTGCAACGGCCCCGTTTTGCCTTTACGTTTCCTGCCCATAGAAGAAAAGCATCCTCAAACCGCTAAGACTGCTGCCGCCATCTTAAAAGGTTCCCCCAGAGTGAGCTCCATTTACCTGTACCCTTTGTCACCTCCCACTCAACCAATTTTTAACCCAAGCAGTAACTTTAGGGTCCATCCCTAGAGTGCTCAGTTTGTTTATAGGTCGCCTGTGAGGAACAGTGTCAAAGGCTTTACTGAAATCTAAATACACCATATCTAGGGCTGTCCCTCAGTCCAACTCCCTGGTTACCCAGTCAAAGAAATCAATCAGATTTGTCTGGCAAGATCTGCCTCTGGTGAAGCCATGCTCCGCTAATCTACAGAAACCTCACTAGTTTCTCTTTCAGCAGTGCTTCCAATAATTTACTCATCACGGAAGTTAAACTAACTGCCTGAAGTTTTCAACCACATCCTTACTTCCGCTTTTGTGTAAAGGGACCACAGGTGCCTCTCTGCAGTCCTTTTGCACCACTCCTGACTCCAGGCATTGAAAGGGTCAGACAGTGGAGCTGCTAGAACATCCCCAAGTTCCGGTGTATCCCATCCGTTCACATCGCTTTGTCTACTTTAAGTTTAGCTAGTTTCTCACGAACAGAATCTTCTGAAAATTGTTCAGTATGCCCCTAACTTCTGTTCCTGTTTGAGGGTATTTTCTGAGATCCTGCTCCTGGTTCTTCATATGTGAACACAGAACAGAAATATTTGTTAAGCAATTCCGCTTTATCCTCATCAGCTTCTACATATTCCTTCCCTTCACCCTTGAGTCTGACAATACCAATTTTGCCCTTCCTCTTGTCACTAACATATCTGAAAACTATCTTATCCCCCCATTTTATTGCATTGACTATTTTCTTCTCTTTTTGAATCTTTGCTTTCCTAACTACTTTGCTAGCTTCTCTACGCTTTTCCAAATATAGATGCCTGTCTTCCTCCCTCTGTGATCTCTTGTATTTCATGAAGGCCTCCCTCTTTTTCTTCACCTTTTCAACTACTTCTTTTGAAAACCATAGCATCTCTTTTTCCTTTTACCTTTATTTACCATTTTAACAAAGAGGTTGGTTGCCCTTAAAATATCCCCTTTCAGTTTTGCCCACTGTTTTTCTACATCCCCCAGCTGTTCCCATTCCGCTAACGACTCTCTGAGGTATTGGCCCATCTTGACAAAGTTAGTTTTCCTAAAGTCTAAGACCCTCACTTTTGAATGGATTTTAACTGCCCTAGTCCTAATACTGAACCACACCATCTGGTGATAACTGGATGCAAAATGATCTCCCATTATAACATCAGAAACACTTTCACCATTGGTAAGCATCAAGTTCAGTATGACCCTTTCACTTGTGGGTTCTGTTACCAGTTGCCTGAATAGTTCTCCCTGTAGAGAATCCAGGATCTCCTTACTTCTAGATGATCCTGCAGCAGGAATGTGCCAATTAGCATCTGGCATATTGAAATCCCCTATCAGTAGCACTTCCCCTTTCCTGGCAGTGCTGTGTATGTCTTCAATTAACTCTGCGTCCACCTCTTCCTCCTGTAAAGGAGGTCTGTATATCACACCAATGCAAATAGATTTTGTGACACAGCAGCGGGCACAGAGCCCATGGCGTTAAGGGAAAGTAAGGAACTTACCTTAGAATCAGCTGGGCAGCAGACAAACTCAGCTCATGTAGACTTAGCTGAGCAGCAAACAAACTCAGCTCATGTAGAATTAGCTGAGCAACAGACAAACTCAGCTCATGTAGAATTAGCTGAGCAGCAAACAAACCCAGCTCATGTAGAATTAGCTGAGCAGCAGACAAACTCAGCACATGTAGAATTAGCTGAGCAGCAAACAAACTCAGCACAAGAAAAGCAAAAAGGCATTAGAGTAAAATGTCCTTGCACTAGTCCTGATGTAGCTAGAAGCAGGAAGGCTAATCAGGAACACCTGTTCTCAGAAACCCAGGCAGCATGCAAAGAGAACAAGGATAAAAGCTGCAGGGTAGAACCAGGGAAGGCCAGTAGGGGCAGCGACCTGTGAGGACTAAGCCAGCATCCAGTGAACACACGTCATGCTGGAGGAAATCCACTGAGGGAAGGAAGCAGTAGGTGTGGCAGCAGAGCAGGAAACAGCCAGCATCGTGCCCAGGACCCTGCTAGGATTCCTGGAAGTTGGAGAGCCCAGGAGAGAGCTGCCAGAAGCCCAGATATAAGAGACAGAACCACAACTAAGAGGTGGGAACCTAGCTTTGCTAAAGAAAAGGCAAGAAGTTCTGTTTGGTTTGAAAGGCAAGGGCGTGGCACCAGAAGTAACTTTGACACTGAAAGTTACACAGTAATTCCACCAGCG
The DNA here is from genome assembly GCA_033557465.1 of Ichthyophis bannanicus. Classification (NCBI taxonomy): domain Eukaryota; kingdom Metazoa; phylum Chordata; class Amphibia; order Gymnophiona; family Ichthyophiidae; genus Ichthyophis; species Ichthyophis bannanicus. Next base: position 419,463,068 of record CM066031.1, on the reverse strand, counting down.
TGGAGAAGAAGGGAAAGCCAGAAGGAAGCTTTTAATATACCAGGCATTCAGAGCCCTGGATTTAAAGAGCCCTTTCTAGAAAAGCTAGCCCATGACTCACAGGAGAGTTTTAAGGAAGACAGCAGCTGTGAAGAGTGTGACCCCTATGCAGTCGTAAGTGACTCTGAGTTAATACAGTGGGAGAACAGCAGCTATAATTCTGACCCTGTGCCCATGGATTGTACAATTTGTTTATCTGACAATATCGTATCTTTATGTTGAACGTGTGCAAAGCAGCCAGCTGATGGTGCCTAAAGGAAAGAAGATATTTTTCTGTGTGACAGTTCTTTTGTTTCATATTGTTTGTATCCCAGGAATATCCCCTCAGGGCAGGGAATAAAGCCATAATATTATTTTTGCCTTACCACTTGACTACAAGACTCTTTTTGTATCAAAGGCAACTTAAATCTTAACACCCTAGGCAGCCGCCTAATAGGGTCATATGAGGTAGTTATCACTCACTATCTCTCACAATTTCTCATTCCCTCTTTCTAGTTTAACCCACAGTGCCTCCTTTCTCCCTTTTAAGCTCTGTAGTTCCAAAGCTTTAATATTATTTTTTACATATAGTGCTATTCCTCCTCCCCTTCTTCCTACCCTGTCCTTTTTGAATAAAGTATAGCCTGGTATAGTTACATCCCAGTCATGTGAACTATGTTTCTTTAACTGCCACTAAATCTAAGACAGCCTCTCCCATTAAAGTTTCAACATATGGGATCTAATTTCCCATGCTAAAGGTGTTTATACACACCATTTTCCATATGTTAGCTCTTCTACCCATTTCCATAAAGGTATTTAATGTTTCACTTACCTGGGGGGCTTTCTTCACCCATCCCCAACAAATCTAGTTTAAAGCCCTCTTCAGTAGATTAGCCAGTCTGCTACTGAAGACACTTCAACCTTTCTTGGGCAGATGGATGCCATCTCTGCTCTGCAACCATTGGAACAGCATCCCATGGTCCAGGAAACCAAAACACTCTCGATGACACCATCCACGCAGCCATGCATTCATCTCCAGGATGCGAGCTTCTCTGCCTTGGCCTTTACCCTCAACAGATGCTCCAAGGGGAATAAGATCTGAAGAAAATTTATACAGGACTACTTTGCATGACTGGTATGTGTTCTTTGGGATCACTTATATCATTCTCCATTTTCTGTTACGTCTCCTTGTGATGTAATAAAAAATGTTTTTGGATAAGAATTGTGGTGATTATTTTTCAGGTTTGATGGTTACTCTTTGGGGTAATTTGTGCATGCATATTGCACTCAAACGTATGCCCACATGTGCGCAGACACAAATGTGTGTACATTTCCTGGGGAACGTGCCTACATTTCATGGTCATGCTCATGGAATGTACATGGTTGTTCCGTCCTCCTGTTTCTGTGTCATACACATGCTGGTTCTGTGAGCATGCACACTCAAAGAGCATGTGCAGCCTTCCAGAAAATTGTGGTGGCAGTGACACCTCTTGGGCAGAAGCCTAATTTTGTCCAGGAGGATGTAGAGTTATTGGCCACCCTTATTGTGGCCAGGAATTTTTTTTTCAAACTAGAGAAGAGGAGGAACTATCCCTTGATGAAGCAGTCCTGGAGGAGGCTCAGGACCGCTTTAAAGAGAGAGGCAGTGTTCCCCAGGGATGTGAGTGCAGCACACATCTGAGCACATGTAGGCATCTGCCTAGGTGATTTTTCTTGGGCGGGGTGGCGGGTTGCCAGCAATTTATGGGTTGATTATGGATGGGGTTGATTCATTCTGGGTGTGCTGTTGAAATAGAGAGGGAGGTAGCACTTTATGGATCCATTCACCTGTATGATATTATGTTCTTGTCTTTCAGATTGAGAAAAAGGCATTGCAACAGGAGGTTCCTGGAGTGGGTGTGTCGCGAGTGAGAGATGTCACCGTGTGTGCATCATTAGTCTGGGAAGCTGTTGCAATCCAGTCCAGTTTCTATTTATTCTTGCAGACTGCTTTGGGATATTGTTGCCTGGCTGACTTGTGCTTTTATTTTGGCAGAGCACAGTCAAGGTGAGGACAAGGAGGAGGTGGAGGGACCCTCAAGAAAGCCGCACCTGCCAGGAACGTCTATTGCTGTTGCACCCCCCCCCCCCTCCATGGCCACAAATAGGGGTTATTTTGTTGGCTGCTCATGCCCGCGCCCCCCGCCACAACCTCTGCCACTACACCGACCCCATCCCTGCCCCCATGATCCCCCAAAAAACAGTCCAAAAACGTAGCACGAGGAAGGAATAGCTTAAAATGTTTATTCAATACTTAAATGAGATTGCGTGTCAAAGACCCAACACAGGCCATGTTTCGTCACACCTTCATCAGGGGTATTGGCATACTCTTTTTGCAGTATGTTCAATGTTCGCAAATATCTTTTAGACAATTGCGCCGATCATACACAATTCTTATATGCTATGCAGCACTTCTTTCACTATAACGCAATGCCTCACTCACAAGCACTCGCTTCTACCATTTCCATACCCTCTTCCAATGTTCCACACTCCTCTCCCTTTTCCCTTGCCTCAGCTTCGTCAGTCGATGCATCAAACACAATTCTGTCATTCTTCTGACAAAACTTTCACTATGTCTAAAAGTGACAAATTCAATATTTGAGATTTTGCCCAGTTTATAGTGAATCCCGATAGCCTTCCATATTCTTCTAATTCCCATATTAATATTGGTATAGAAAAGCCCGGTCTAGTCACGTTCATAAATATATCGTCTGCAAGCAGAGATATTCTATATTCTTTCTTTCCTACTACTATACCCTTCAGATCTGCCTGTTCTCTCACCCTCTCCGCGGTGACAGAGGGCACCCCTGCCTCGTCCCTCTCCCCTGCTCAAAAAAATTGGAATAAGCTCCATTCACCCGAACACAAGCTTTCAGCTTGTGGTATAATGCTCATACCCAACCCATGAATTCTACTCCCAACCCCATTCTTTCCATTACCTGAAATAGAAAAGGCCAAGACATCTGGTCAAAAGCCTTTTCCACGTCTGGAGATAACAGTAGTGCCTCCTCCTTACTTTGTTCAATCGACCATATTGTGTTTAGTATCTTTCGAATATTATCTGCTACCTGCCTACCTGGGATAAATCCCACTTGGTCTTGATGGATAAGTTTCCCTATTACCCTATTTAAACGTGTAGCCAATATTTTAGCCAATAATTTAGCATCTAAATTTAACAATGAAATTGGTCTGTACGATGAGCATTCTTCCGAGTCCTTTCCTGCTTTATGTATTACTGTTATTCCTGCCCATCCCATAGTATCTGCTAATAATCTTCCCTCCCTTGGTAGATTAAACAATTGCACTAATGGTGTAGTTAATATATCTCCGAACCTTCTATAAAACCTCGCTGTTAGCCCATCGAGTCCCGGTGCCTTATCTGCTTTCAACTGTTTTATAGCTTTCAGGACTTCCTCATCTTTTATGGATCTATTTAACTCTCTTTGTTCCTCCTCTTCCAATTTCGGGAGCTGTATGGAATCTAACTCTGTACCCTCTCCAGCTTTGGGGGAGTTCTTACGTAATACAGCGACTGATAAAATCTCTTAAAGGCCTCCCTGATATCCCAATCTTTATAAACTAGTTTCCCTCCAGAATCTCTTTCAATATATGTGATTTTAATTTCCGTTGTTTCAATTTCTGCACCATATGTCTCCCAGATTTATTGCCCCCCTCAAAAAATTCTTGTCTGAATAGCTGCATGTGATACTGTATCGTATCTGCCTGCATTGCATTTATTTGCGCTCTTACTGCCAACACTTGTCCTCTATATGTTCCTTTTCTATCTTGCGCATCTAATTCTTCCAATTTCATGAATCTTTCTCTCAATTCCCTATCTCTTCCCTCCCTTTCCTTCCTTTTACGTGCCCCCCATTTAACTAAAACACCCCTCACTACTGCCTTATATCCATCCCAAACACCACCACACGCAACCTCCCCATTGTCATTCCATCTAAAATATTCTCTTGTTTCCCACTCTATATCTTCTCTTACCCTCTCATCTTCTAGTAGAGATTTGTTTAATCCCCCTTTATTGTCATTCTAACTTCCACTAAAGCATGGTCTGACCACGTTATTGAATCCATCTCCGCCCCTTTAATCCTACTCACCACCTCCTTAGTTATCCAAATGGCGTCTATTCTGGAGTAAGAACCATGTACTGGGGAGAAGTATGAGAATTGCATTTTCCAAGGATGTTGAAATCTCCATGCATCTATCAAGCAGTGTTGTGTTACAAAGTGACGGTATTTACTTATATCTGCTCTCTTGCCCTCTTTTCCCCGTGGCATCTCTGGCCGGATTCCAGGTTAAATTAAAGTCACCCCACAGATGAGAATACCTTCTCCTAATTTCCCCACCTCTTCGTTGAGCTTCATCTAAAATTCTCCTTGCGCCCCTGTAGGTGCATATACATTCATTATACAATACCACTCATTCCCTAGTTTCAAACGCAATAGTACATATCTCCCCGCTTTATTTCTAATTAATTTCTGTAACTCCATCTTTAATTTTGAATCTATTAAAATTTCAACTCTTCCCTTCTTTTTTTCTACTGTGTTTGATGCATGGACACAAACCCCATACCCCTTAGGTTTGACCAAGTATTCTGTCACCAGTGTAAGGTATGTTTCCTGTATGAGCACCACCGATTGCCTTTTGGCGTGTTATTTCTTTATATAATTTCTGCCGTTTAAATGGCGAATTAAGCCCTTTTACATTTAGGGGCTTGTTTACAAAGCCGCGGTAGTGGTTCGCGATCGCGATCGCAGCCGCGGCCCCATTGAAATCAATGGGGCCGCGGCTCCGATTACGATCGCAAACCGCTACCGCGGCTTTGTAAACAAGCCCCTTAATGTTACTATTTTTAGCTCACCTTTGAAATTTGTTGCCCCACCCTCTCTTGATCCCATCCTCCCCATCTCCCTTCCCCTTCCCCTGTCCTCTCCATGGAGACTCGCCTTCCATATATAGTGACTATCTATCAGACCTCAGTCTACCCTTGCCCTGGCCAACTTGGATTTAGTGGCAGTTACAGAAACATGGTTCACAGAAAACCATGACTGGGATGTAACTATACCTGGCTATGATTTATTCAGAAAGGACAGGGTAATAAGAAGGGGAGGAGGAGTGGCACTATATGTAAAAAATACTATTAAAGCTTTGGAATTACAGAGCTTAAAAGGGAGAGAGGAGGCATTGTGGGTTAAACTAGAAAGAGGGAAAGAGAAATCTATTTGCATTGGCGTGATATACAGACCTCCCTCACAAAAGGAAGAGGTGGCAGAGAGTTAATTGAAGACATACGCAGCATTGCTAGGAAAGGAGAAGTGCTACTGATAGGGGATTTCAATATGCCAGATGTTGTTTGGCACATTCCTGCTGCAGTATCATCTAGAAGTAAAGAGATCCTGGATTCTCTACAGGAAGAACTATTCAAGCAATTGGTAACAGACCCCACACATGAAGGGGCCATACTGGACTTGGTGCTTACCAATGGTGAAAGTGTTTCTGATGTTATAGTGGGAGATCATTTTGCATCCAGTGATCACCAGATGGTGTGGTTCAGTATTAGGACTAGGGCTATTAGAATCCATTCAAAGTCTTAGACTTTAGGAAGACTAACTTTGCCAGGATGGGCCAATACCTCAGGGAGTCATTAGAGGGATGGGAACAGCTGAGAGGTGTAGAAAAACAATAGGCAAAACTGAAAGGAGATTTTTTAAAGGGCAACAACCCTTTTTGTTAAAATGGTAAATAAAGGTAAAAGGAAAAGGAGACCACTATGGCTTTCGAAAGAAGTAGCTGGAAAAGTGAAGAAAAAGAGGGAGGCCTTCATGAAATACAAGAGATCACAGAGAAAGGAAGACAGGCATCTATATTTGGAAAAACTTAGAGAAGCTAGCAAAGTAGTCAAGAAAGCAAAGATTCAAAAGGAGGAGGAAATAGCCAATGCAATAAAATGGGGGGAATAAGACATTTTTCAGATATGTTAGTGAGAAGAGGAAGAACAAAAGTGGTATTGTCAGACTCAAGGGTGAAGGGGAGGAATATGTAGAAGCTGATGAGGATAAAGCGGAATTGCTTAACAAATATTTCTGTTCTGTGTTCGCAGATGAAGAACCAGGAGCAGAACCTCAGAAAATACCTACAAACAGGAACAGAAGAGAGGGACATCTTGAACAATTCTCAGAAGACTGTGTTCGTGAGAAACTACCTCAACTTAAATTAGACAAAGTGATGGTACCAGTTGGGATACACCCTAGAATAATGAGGGAATTTGGGGACGTTCTAGCAGCCCCACTGACTGACCTATTCAATGTCTCAGTGGAGTCGGGAGTGGTGCCAAAGGACTGGAGAGAGGCTCATGTGGTGCCTTTACACAAAAGTGGAAGTAAAGATGTGGTTGAAAACTACAGGCCGGTTAGTTTAACTTTGGTGGTGAGTAAATTATTTGAAACGCTTCTGAAAGAGAAAATAGTGAGGTTTCTGGAGTCCAGCGGATTACAGGATCCGAGGCAGCATGGATTCACCAGAGGCAGGTCTTGTCAGACAAATCTGATTGATTTCTTTGACTGGGTGACCAAGGAGTTGGGCCGAGGGAGAGCCCTAGATGTGGTGTATTTAGATTTCAGTAAAGCCTTTGACACTGTTCTTCACAGGTGACTTAAAACACAAACTGAGCACCCTAGGGATGGACCCTAAAGTTACTGCTTGGGTTAGAAATTGGTTGGGTGGGAGGCGACAAAGGGTACAGGTAAATGGAGCTCACTCTGAGGAGAAGGATATTACCAGTGGTGTGCCCCAGGGATCTGTCCTTGGACCGATTCTTTTTAACATCTTTGTTAGTGATATAGCGGAAGGGCTATTGGGTAAGGTTTGCCTCTTTGTGAATGATACCAAAATCTGCAATAGAGTAGACAACCAGGAAGGTGTAGATAACATGAAGAGTGATCTAGCTAAGCTTGATGAATGGTCTAGAATTTGGCAGCTGGGATTTAATGTTAAAAAATGTAAGGTCATGCATTTGGGCTGCAGCAATCCCAGGGAGCAATATAGTATAGGGGGTGAAGTACTTTTGTCCACTAAAGAAGAGCAGGAGCTAGGCGTGGTTGTGTCTGATGATCTTAAAGTAGCCAAACAGGTAGAAAAGGCGACGGCAAAAGCTAGAAGGATGCTTGGGTGCACACGGAGAGGAATGGCTAGCAGAAAAAGGAGGTGATAGTTCCTCTGTATAAGTCTTTGGTGCAACCTCATTTGGAGTATAGTGTGCAATTCTGGAGACCGCACCTTCAAAAGGATGTGAACAGAATGGTGACAGTGCAGAGGGTGGCTACTAAAATGGTTAGTGGTCCTCATTATAAAGCATATGAGGACAGACTTAAGGATCTTAATATGTACACCTTAGAGGAAAGGCGGGATAGAGGTGATATGATTGAGATGTTTAAATACCTCCGTGGCATAAAATGTTCAGGGGGAGAGCCTCTTTCAATTGAAAGCAAGTTCTGCTACGAGAGGACATGGGATGAGGGTGATGGGGGATAGATTCAGGAGTGATATGCGGAAATATTTCTTTACGGAAAGAGTGGTGGATCCGTGGAATAGTCTCCCAGTGGAGGTGGTAGAGATGAGGACAGTAACTGAATTCAAAAAAGCATGGGACAAACAGGATCTCTGAAGGAAAAAAGGGGACTGTTGTAGTTGTTGTTATGGAAGGACAGACTAGATAGGCCATGTGGTCTTTTTCTGTCGTCATATTTCTATGTTTCTATGTTTCATCTCTCTCCGACGCTGCAGTGTGCCCAGAGACAGATCCTGAAACAGTTCCACTGCATGTCCTTCCCACTGAAAATATCCCAGTTTCCATGCCGCCTTCAAGAGGTTTTCTTTAATTTTAAAGGATCAGGCACACCACAATGTCTCTTGGTCGATTGTCTCTTATTGGCCCCAGCCCCCTATGTGCCCTCTCAATTTGCCAAGACTCACCCTCCCCACTCTCTTCTAGGGCTGCAGCTTGTAACAATGCTCCAAACACTTTTGTAATAACTTCTTCACAATTTTTATATTGGGGGTCCTCTGGGATGCCTCTCACTCTGATATTACTTCTCATCCTTTCTGTAGATATTCCAATGCATCCCCTTGTGGTTGCAACTGATTTTCTGTTTCCTCTATCCGGGATCCTACGTCCACTATATCCTGTCTTAAAGATTGCAACGTCTCTTTTAATTCATTTTTTACTCTGCTAATTTCCACTTTAAGTTCTTCTTTTAGCTCATTCAGCCACATCTTAGAAACATAGAAACATGATGACAGAAAAAGACCACATGGCCTATCTAGTCTGTCCTTCCATATCAACATCTACAACAGTCCACTTTTTACCTTTAGAGATCCTCTGTATTGGTCCCATGCTTATTTGAATTCAGTTACTGTCCTCATCTCTACCACCTCCACTGGGAGACTATTCCATGGATCCACTACTCTTTCCGTAAAGAAATATTTCCGCATATCACTCCTGAATCTATCTCCCTTCACCTTCATCCCATGTCCCCTCGTAGCAGAACTTAAGTCTGTCCTCATATGCTTTATAATGAAGCCCACTAATCATTTTAGTAGCCACCCTCTGCACCGACTCCATCCTATTCACATCCTTTTGAAGGTGCGGTCTCCAGAATTGCACACTATACTCCAAATGAGGTCGCACCAAAGACTTATACAGAGGCATTATCACCTCCTTTTTTCTTCTAGCCATTCCTCTCCATATGCACCCAAGCATCCTTCAAGCTTTTGCCATCACCTTTTCTACCTGTTTAGCTACTTTAAGATCATCAGACACAACCACGACTAGGTCCCGCTCTTCTTTAGTGGACAAAAGTACTTCACCTCCTATACTGTATTGCTCCCTTGGACTGCTGCAGCCCAAATGCATGACCTTACATTTTTTAACATTAAATCCCAGCTGCCAAATTCTAGACCATTCTTCAATCTTAGCTAGATCTCTCCTCATGTTATCTACACCTTCCTGGGTGTCTACTCTATTGCAGATTTTGGTATCATCTGCAAATGGCAAACCTTACCCGACAGCCCTTCCACTATATCACTAACAAAGATGTTAAAAAGAATCGGACCAAGGACAGATCCCTGGGGCACACCACTGGTAACATCCTTCTCCTCAGAGTGAGCTCCATTTACTTGTACTCTTTGTCGCCTCCCACCCAACCAATTTCTAACCCAAGCAGTAACTTTAGGGTCCATCCCTAGGGTGCTCAGTTTGTTTATAAGTTGACTGTGAGGAACAGTGTCAAAGGCATTACTGAAATCTAAATACACCACATCTAGAGCTCTCCCTCAGTCCAACTCCCTGGTCACCCAGTCAAAGAAATCAATCAGATTTGTCTGACAAGACCTGCCTCTGGTGAATCCATGCTGCCTCGGATCCTGTAATCCGCTGGACTCCAGAAACCTCACTATTTTCTCTTTCAGCAGTGTTTCCAATAATTTACTCACCACCGAAGTTAAACTAACCGGCCTATAGTTTTCAACCACATCCTTACTTCCGCTTTTGTGTAAAGGCACCACATGAGCCTCTCTCCAGTCCTTTGGCACCACTCCCGACTCCAACGAGGCATTGAAAAGGTCAGTCAGTGGATTTGCTAGAACGTCCCCAAGTTCCCTCAGTATTCTAGGGTGTATCCCATCCGGTCCCATCGCTTTGTCTATTTTAAGTTGAGCTAGTTTCTCACGAACACAGTCTTCTGAAAATTGTTCAAGATGTCCCTCGCTTCTGTTCCTATTTGTGGGTGTTCTCTGAGGTCCTGCTCCTGGTTCTTCATCTATGAACACAGAACAAAAATATTTGTTAAGCAATTCCGCTTTATCCTTATCAGCTTCTACATATTCCCCCCCCCCCCTGCACCCTTGAGTCTGACAATACCACTTTTGCCCTTCCTCTTCTCAGTAATATATCTGAAAAATGTCTTATCCCCCCATTTTATTGCATTGGCTATTTCCTCCTCCTTTTGAATCTTTGCCTTCTTGACTATTTTGCTAGCTTCTCTAAGTTTTTCCAAATACAGATGCCTGTCTTCCTCCCTCTGTGATCTCTTGTATTTCATGAAGGCCTCCCTCTTTTTCTTCACTTTTTCAGCTACTTCCTTCGAAAACCATAGCGGTCTCCTTTTCCTTTTGCCTTTATTTACAATTTTAACAAAAATGTTGGTGGCCCTTAAAATACCCCCTTTCAGTTTTGCCCACTGTTTTTCTACATTCCCCAGCTGTTCCAATCCCACTAACGACTCCCTGAGGTATTGGCCCATCTTCGCAAAGTTAGTCTTCCTAAAGTCTAAGATCCTCACCTTGGAATGGATTCTAACAGCCCTAGTCCTAATACTGAACCACACCATCTGGTGATCACTGGATGCAAAATGATCTCCCACTACAACATCAGAATCACTTTCACCATTGGTAAGCACCAAGTCCAGTATGGCCCCTTCACGTGTGGGGTCTGTTACCAATTGCCTGAATAGTTCTCCCTGTAGAGAATCCAGGATCTCTTTAATTCTAGATGATACTGCAGCAGGAATGTGCCAATCAACATCTGGCATATTGAAATCCCCTATCAGTAGCACTTCCCCTTTCCTAGCAATGCTGCACATGTCTTCAATTAACTCTCTGTCCACCTCTTCCTCTTGCGACGGAGGTCTGTATATCACGCCAATGCAAATAGATTTCTCTTTCCCTCTTTCTAGTTTAACCCACAATGCCTCCTCTCTCCCTTTTAAGCTCTGTAATTCCAAAGCTTTAATAGTAGTTTTTACATATAGTGCCATGTCAACTGCCCCTGGACCCCAGGGATCCTCCATCTCCTCCGCTGACTCAGCCTCATGCTCTGCCACCATTTTGCCCTCCTTCTCCCCTTCTTTCCCTCCTCTCGAGGGGGCATAGGAGGATCTGAATTCCGCCAATTTTTTCTTTGCTGAGAGCCCTCCTTTGGACTTGTCCATCTTCCCCTCTTTCGCCTCTGGTAGCGCACCCAGGACTTCTGGAATATTCGATCTCCCGGATCTGCAGCCTGCTTCTCCCTTTTGGCTTTCCTGCTGTGCAGTCTGCAGGTAAACTTTCTCCCTTTATATCCTTTCAATAAATGTATCAATTTTTTGCAGTGTAATTGATTTGGCCTGGTTTTATTTTGTGTAGCTTTATTTTGTTGGGTTTTGTTATATGTCTTTAAGTGCTGTACTCCCCCTCCATGTCTTGCCTGTTATAGCTTCTTACGTCTAGCTGTGCTGTTTTCTCCACCGTCTCGCTATTTCTGCCTCCTCTCTGGTCCCTCTCCACTCCTGTGCCGCTTTCCTTCACCGGCGTCCTTGCCGGGATCGCTCATGCCGCAATGCCCCAGTCGCCTCTTCCTTCCGCCACGTGCTGCCCTGTACAGCCGCACAGCTTCACTTGCTGCCCACGGTGCTTGCGGGCCCCATGACTCTCAGCCTCCTTTTCACTGCCGGGTGGCTCCTCTGCTACTGCCCCTTCATTTTGCCGCAATTAGCCTCTGCTTTCGGGGATTTTGCCCCGTTGATGCAGGCTTTGGTGGCGAAGCTCCATCTTCACGCCGTCATTCAGCCTGATGATGTCACTGGAAGTCCTCCTATATCATCTTTAATAATGGTTTTTATGGACCTTTCCTCCAGGAACTTGTCCAAACCTTTTTTAAACCCAGCTACACTAACAGCTTTTACTACATCATCTGGTAACGAATTCCAGAGTTTGATTATGCGTTGAGTGAAAGAATATTTTCTCTTATTAGTCTTAAGTAGGTTACACTGTAGCTTCATTGCATGCCCTCTAGTCTTTCTACTTTTTGATAGTGTAACAATTCATCTACATTTACCAGTTCCACTCCATTCATTAATTTATAGAGCTCTATCATATCTCCCCTCAGCAGTGTCTTTTCCAGTTTGAAGAGCCCTAACATTTTAAGCCTCTCCTCATAGGGATATCTTTCCTTTACCATTTTGGTGGCTCTTCTCTGTACTTTTTCTAATTCTACTATATCCTTTTAAGATATGGCGACCAGAATTGCACACAATTTTCAAGGTACTGTCACACTATGGAACAATACAGAGGCATTATAATATCCTTTGTTTTATTCTCCATTCCTTTCATTATGATTCCTAGCATTCTATTAGCCTTTTGTCTGCCCCTGCACACTGGGTGGAGGGTTTCAATGTGTTATCCATGATGAAGCCTAAATCTTTTTCCTGGGTGGTGGTTCCTAATGTGGAACCTTGCATCGTGTATCCATAGACTGGGTTTTTCTTTCCTAGGTATATAACTTTGCACTTGTCCATATTAAATTTCATTCGCCATTTGAAGGACCGAGTCTTCCAATTTATCAAAGTCCTCTTGCAATTTTTCACAATCCTCTTTGGTTTTAACAACTTTGAATAATTTCGTGTCATCTGCAAATTTGATTATCTCACTCGTTGTTCCCATTTTCAGATCATTTACGATTATGTTAAAAAGCAGCGGGCCCAGGACAGATCCCTATGGTACACCACTATTCACCTTTCTCCATTCAGAAAATTGGTTATTTAGCCCTACCCCCTGCTTTCTTTCTTTTAACCAGTTCCTGATCCACAATAAAACACTGCCTCCTATCCCATGACTTTTTAATTTTGCCAAGAGTCTCTCATGAGGGACTTTGTCAAACACTTTCTGAAAATCTATATACACTATATCGACCAGCTCACCTTTGTCTACATGTTTATTCATACTTTCAAAAAAATATAACAGCTTAATATGACAAGACCTTTCTTGGCTAAAGATATATTGGCTTTCTAACATTAAACCATGACTATCTACATGTTCAGTAATTTTGTTCTTTATAATGTTTTCTACCATTTTTCCAGTACTGTCATCAGGCTCACCGGTCTGTGGTTTCCAGGATCACCTCTGGGGACCTTTTTAAAAATTGGCGTTACATCGGCCATTCCCCAACCTCCAGGTATCACAGATGATTCCAATGATAATTCATAGATTACTAATAATAGGTCTGCAATCTCATATTTCAGTTCCTTCGACACCCTCAGATGTATATCATCTGGTCCAGGTGATTTGCTGCTCTTTAGTTTATCAAATAGTTGTAATACATCTTCCCGGTTTATCAATATTTCTTTCAATTCTTCTGATGCACCTTTAAATACCATTTCAGTAATGGGTAACTTCCCTACATCTTCTTCAATAAAGACTGAAGCAAAGAATTCATTCAGTCTTTCCGCTATGTCCTTGTCCCCTCTTAGTGCCCCTTTTACCCCTCTATCATCTAATGGTTCAACTGACTGTCTCACGGGTTTTTGCTATTTTTTATTTATTTGCACACAATTTTTATACCGCTCCTTCCGGTGATCAGTAGCGGTTTACATTTTAACAATTCGTTCTGCAACGATTAGCAGTTACATAGAACATCAGTAACCAGGGCCGGATTTACCTTGAGTGAGGCCCTACGCCAACAAAAATTGTGGGCCCCCAGCAGGGGCGGCCCAAAGGGGTGCGGGGCCTCATTTGCATAAATATTTGCATAATGTTACCATATACTAACTTTTAGTAAACGTGCCTCTTAATGAGTGTATGGATAAAGAAAGACTAAAAGATTTCTACATTACTATAATCCAGTGCCAACTGCCAGACACATTAGGAACTACTACAAACACTGCCCTTTAGAACCCATAGCAAACCCGCCGTATCCTAACAGCACTACCAGGACTCACAAAGCACCATACTCTACCAATCAAAAGGCAACACTGCAAATATTAAACCAATACATTTCAGAGAACAACAATACATGACCTACTGGGGAAAGAGAACAAGTGGCAATGTCAAATAGGAATTATATAAACAGAACACCTCAGCTCAGTTACACATTGTTGGGATATCTTGGCGTAGGGATAGTTTTGCTCCTTCAGATGCTATCTGTGACTGTAATCATGGCCTGCCTGCAGTTTGCACGATGGAGAAAAGCAAATGTCCTGTGGGCTAAGAAAGTATATGCTACAATACAGCCTTGCGGCCTGCTGTAGTCTGGAGGCCTTGCTTTGAGTAGAAGTGCATAAAGTCAGGCCTGCTCAGAGAATTAATTAGCAGAAAACATACTTTCAGCCTTGAGCACCAGGATATGAGAAGACCATAAAACAGGCCAAGGAATGCTGGAAAGATTTGCTCTACAGCACAGATAAGGAGCACAATTAAGCAAAAAACCTTGAGAGCACCATCTGCAAGGGAGGGTAGCCCTAAGGCATAATTGGCATTATTCATGGGAGGGGGCCTCAGAGAAGGAGTTCTAGCAAAGTTTTCTTTCTTTGCAAGTAACTCTGACTTTTACAGAATGACATCAGACTTCTAGAAGTTTTTGTGACAGAGAATATCTATATAAGGGGACGGCTCCATAACTCAGTGGGCAGTCTGCTCCCCAATTCCGGTGAGGGAAGTGGACTGTCCAACACCTTTCTCAGGCAAAGACTTTTGCTCAAAGCAGTTGCTGTTTGTTTGTTCTGGTACCCGAATAAAAAGCATTGTATTCGAGCAATTTGCAGTCTGAGTGATTTGTTGCTAATTGGTTATTGGTGATATCTAGAAAACATGTGTTGTGGGAGACAGGGCCCCACAATTAGTGCCGCAACTCTGGGTGCCGCATCTCACTTCTAAGTTGAGTGTAGTCACTCCTAACCTTTTTCTAAATTGCCCAAGGATTCTTCGGACTACGCTTTTGGCTGCGTGTTTGTCCGAAAGGCTCCCTCCTGTTTTAAAAGGCAACAACAGGGGATGTGAATTCCTGCTCATTAGGAGAAGAGGCTACCTCCTGTTCTTAACATAAACAAAAAACAAAACAAAACAAAAAAAAAATAGAACAGGGGAAGAGGTTTCCTTCTGCTGGCCTAGAAGACGTGATTCCCTCCTGCCAGTTCAGGAGAAGTGCATGCGGTCCCTGTGTGATGCAGTGACATCTGGATCCCCTAGGAAGACTCTGCTTTTGAGTATTTGTTTCCTGTCTACCCCATCAATGACAGAAGACTTGCCGGTTGCTGAGTAGTGACTTTATGCTTTTATGTGATCACTGTTCTGCTATTGTGCTGCTATGTAACTGATTAGGGTGTTCTGTAAATATTAGGGAAAGTAAGGGTTTTTTTGTTGCCCAGACTTTAGATTTTTAAAGTCCCAGGATTGCTTGGTGTATATGTGAGACTGTACGCCCCAAGAAATTGGAGCGAAGCGCCTGTGTGTCCTTATCCACAGTTCCGTATCTCCGTGAGGGGAACGGCTGGGTTTGGACGAAGCGTAAGTACTGTGGGTGTGTGTGTTTGAGTCCTGGATTTTGTAACTTCATTTCCTCTGCAGATAAGGAGGTTATTTATGTAAAACCACGAAGTTACCAGCTCCTCTGTGACTTAAGGAGTTGCTGGCAGGTTTATTCCTGCGAAGCGGCGAAATTACCAGCGAATTTACCAACTCCTCTGCAGATAAAGAGGTTCGATTTTTATATATATATCGGTAAAAAGTGAAGTTATTAACAGGATCTTGCCTGTAATTAAAGTGTCCCCAAACAGTGAAAACACCAGGTCTACAAAAAAAATATAGGAAGAGGGACAGTGCAGGAGACTAACAGATTGTTATAAATAAAAACAAAGAGAGGAAAACTCCTTATCTGGGATGCTCACAGACCAGAGACGGCAACAATTAGATCAATTGAAAAGAACTAGTCTAGTTACATAACACTGTACACATCAATTGTAATTATGGAGTTCTGAACTTCAAGGTTTGTTCCTTGAACATTGCGGGTCACCTGGCCAGTGACTAGCTGTGTTGAATGAATAACTGCCTCTACAGGAGATGAAGTACAGAACTTTTTTTTTCGGTGAAGTATAATTCCTCTGTAATTAGCTTTCTAAGTATCTTTTTAACTGATTGCAATGCAATGCAGTATGAATGAATGGGAAGATCTTCCATGCTTTGATGTCTTTAGCTAAACAGTGTCGTTTGTGTGTGCCGTGACAAAGGTCAAGAAAACATTCAGTGTTTTATAGGAAGGATAGAAGTTAGTAACCTCACTGGAGAAAAACAAAACAAAACCAAATTGAATTGCTTGCCATGTTAAGTCCAGTAAGTTTTGGAAGAAAGTAAATGATACAACTACATTCAAACAAGTGAATTATGTAATTAAAAACAATATTACCAGATTTGTATTTTAAAATTATTAGAAATAGAAGACCATTAACAGCTGTGATAACTGCAGTGATTCAAAAGTTCCTTTGTTTTTTTTTTTAAAAGCAGTATCTACCAGTACTGTCGTTTCCCCTTCTGAAAGTGCCTGGTTTAGCTCTGCATAACACTCGCACAATTTATGTTTTCTTAATTGGTTTTTCTGATCCCTGGAATTGACCTGCCTAGAAGTTCTTTACTAAATCTGAGAAAATCAGACCAGGAAGATGGAAAATTAAGGGAACTGCTTTTGTTTTGAACTTTAACCTTCAAAGTAGAGGTTAAGAATCTTGAAGGACAATGTGGCATTCTGAATTGATTGTTACTAGATTGCAACCTGAGCATAATTTAATTCCTGAGTGAATAAGACAGTAATCATGTTTGGATTTTATCTTTGATATATATTTGGTTCTCACTGCGTGTGCTATTGAAAGAAAAAATTTTTTGTAAACTAAAGAGGG
The DNA here is from genome assembly GCA_033557465.1 of Ichthyophis bannanicus. Classification (NCBI taxonomy): domain Eukaryota; kingdom Metazoa; phylum Chordata; class Amphibia; order Gymnophiona; family Ichthyophiidae; genus Ichthyophis; species Ichthyophis bannanicus. The sequence goes on along the minus strand of CM066031.1, from coordinate 419,446,305 downwards.
GATATATATTGTGCACCTCATGGAGGACATAATTATTGTTCATAAATTACAGTAACAACAAAACAGAGCTGCAACTATGCTTATTTAGGATTTAATATTCTCAAACAATGTTTTGTTTTATTTTAACCCTTAGTGTTTATGACTGCTCTGTTTTTCTTCAGCTGCATGGTAATTTACGGCTGCTTTGAAAGTCAGGATTATTTGCCTAAGATAACTCCAAGGCTGGCTTCCAAGCGCTGAGTAGTTTGTCTTAATAATAAAAATAACTTCTTTGGTTTCAAATCAGCTTAACACCAGTCACTGGTAAGGTTTTAATTTAAGTGAGAAAAATGTCATTGGAATGCATGTTGCTCGAACTGTAAGATTCAAATTAATTACTTTGCATTGTTGAGCTCTGTGCTGGGGGCTGGTGAACAGGCCAGTTCAGTAAATTCACCTGTTTTTCTGTATTTGAATTTTATGTGTCAGTGTCTAGGGAAAAAAAAAGTATTCTTTGTTTTGACTAAATTTGTATTTTCTGCCTAACTATAAAAAAAACAGGGGAAAACATGTTATGAGGGGTGACGTGGTATATTAAAAGAAAAGATACTAAGTTTTAATAATTGTCTAATGTTCTTAGCAGCCCTGCCAAATAAAGATGCTGCCTGGTTGAGTTACGTGGGATTGATAGTACTCCAAGAAGAAGGGGGAGGGGGGAGTACAACATTCTTTTGTTTGTGCTTGTAGACTTCAAAGTGGAGTGAGTGAAAAAAACAGTCTGATAAGAAGTTACTTCAGATCTGATGCAGTACAAGAAATTGAACTGGCTCTTCAGTGCTGTTGGCTGTGCCTGTGGACAACAGCGACCCCTACTGAAACAGCATCATGTAGACCAGGGGTCTCAAACACGCGGCCCGCGGGCCGCATGCGGCCCGCGAGAGACCTTTGTGCGGCCCGCGATGCAAGGGGGGAAAAAAAAACACCCCGGCTTCTGCTGCTGCTGCCGCCGCTGCCGTGGCCGGCAATAGCAGCAATATCGCAAGTCCCGCGGGCTCCGCTCCCCCCCCCCCTTCTTCCTTCCTGCTTGCCTGCCAGTTCTCCGCTTCGGCTTCGCCTTTCAGAGCCGCGAAGGGAGAGCTTCTCCCTTGCGACTCTGTTCAGCCCGCTGGGGCAGATGGGAAATTTCCCATCTGCCCCAGCGGGCTGAACAGAGTCACGAGGGAGAAGCTCTCCCTTCGCGGCTCTGAAAGCCAAAGCCGAAGCGGAGAACTGGCTGGCAGGCAAGCAGGAAGGAAGGAAGGGGGGGGGGGGAGACGGAGCCCGCGGGACTTGCGATATTGCTGCTATTGCCGGCCACGGCAGCGGCGGCAGCAGCAGCAGAAGCTGTTTTTTTTTTTAAGTTTAATTTTCCCGGGGGGGGGAGGGAGGGGGCAGGACTTGATGGGGGGGGAGCAGGACGATGTGGGGGGGGGAGCAGGACGATGTGGGGGGGGGGAGCAGGACTTGATGTGTGGCTGGGGGGGTAGTACTGAAAATGGGGTGATGGGGGTTAGGACTGGTAATGGACAGATGGGGGTTAGGACTGGAGGTGGTCTGATTGGGGGGCTAAGACTGAAATGGGGTTATGGGGGGGCTAAGAATGAAGATAGGGCGATGGAAGGGTTAGGCCTGGAAGTGGGCTGTTGGGGGGCTTAGGACCGATAATGGGCTAGGGGGGGGGGCTAGAACTGGTAATGGACTGGGGGGGGGGTGCTATGACTGGAAATGGGGCCGAGTAGAAGGGGGAGCTTGAACTGCAAATAGCTGATGGGGACAGGGTCTTGGAATGGTAATGGGCTGAGTGGAAGGGGGCTTGGAATGGAAATGGGCTGATGGGGAGGGGGGCTTGGAAAGGAAATGGGCTGATGGGGAGGGGGGCTTGGAAAGGAAATGGGCTGTGAGGGGAGGGAGCTAGGACTGGAAATGGGCTGATGATGCGGGGACTAGAAGGGAGCGGATGCTGGGTTGGGCAGGAGCTAGAAGGGAGTTGATGTTGGGGGACGATTAGAATGGGATGGGGCTGGGAGAGTGAAATGGAGAGGGGAAATATATTTTGTGTGGGAGGGAAGAAAAATCTACAATTGGCCGGGTATTGGGAGAGTAAGTGGGGATTGAGGATGGAGGGGTAAAATTTGAGTGGATGAAATAGGAATGAGGAAAGAGCAAAAGGAGAATGATTAGTATGTTAAAGCAGATGTAGAGAGAATGGAAAAAAACTAGGAAAGAAGAAAGGAGAAATGGACAGCAGACGATGGAGAGTTAGCAGAAGACACAAAGAAACCAGAAGAAAGTGACTGGAACAATTGCAACTGAAAAAAAAATGCACAAAAGGTAGAAAAATATCTCTTTATTTTGAATTTATTAACTGAAATATGACAGCTCTAGGAAATGTGCATCTTTAATGTCTGCACTTTATTTAATACAAGAGGAAATCAATGTATAGTTTTATTTCTACAGTGTTGTACATTCTAAGTTTGGCTTTTGGGGTTCCCAGTTTAATTGTCTTCCTGTTTCTAAATTGTGATTCCTTGTTTGGTGATGGTGTATGTTCTGCATGTGTAACTGAGCTGAGGTATTCTGTTTATGTAATTCCTATTTGACATTGCCACTTGTTCTCTTTCCCGAGTAGGTCATGTATTGTTATTCTCTGAAATGTGTTGATTTAATATTTGCAGTGTTGCCTTTTGATAGTTAGGGTATGGTGCTTTGTGAGTCCTGGTAGTGCTGTTAGGACACGGCAGGTTTGCTATGGGTTCTAAATGGGCAGTGTTTCTAGTAGTTCCTAATGTGCCTGGCGGTTGGCACTGGTTTATAGTAATGTAGAAATCTTTTAGTCTTTCTTTATCCATACACTCATTAAGAGACATGTTTACTAAAAGTTAGTATATGGTAACATTATGCAAATATTTATGCAAATGATGCCCTTATGCAAATGATGCCCTTATGCAAATGAGGCCTGCGTCTTGTGCGGCCCCCGGGTTACTCTACAAGTCCTCATTTGGCCCTCAAAGCAATTTGAGTTTGAGACCCCTGATGTAGACTGTTGTATGACATTTTGAACTGGTTCAAGCTTGTTTGCAATTTATGTAGAATAGTATAAACAGTATTGTGTGTTCTCTCCTTCTGCTCTCTCTCTGGGATGTGGCAAGTGTTTGCTGTATTATATTTTAATGTAATCATGTATTGTTGAATATCAGGGTTTCACTACTGTTGTACTTAATCCTTATCTTTGATGTTAGACATTTTTTATCTCTTGTTTTTCTTCCTTCCAACTCCATACATTTTGTTTTCATGCCTGGAAGCTAGTGCAACAGCCTCTATTTCTGTTTTTGTTCTAAGCCATGCTTAAGGCTTACCTCTTTAAGGCTGTTTTTGAATAAGTGATTCCCACATTGTCTATTTGATATGGCTAATTACACTAGAGAGGTTAGACCAGAGCCTCTCTGATTTACTTTGCAGGGCTTCGGATCCTGTTCCAGGAGTTTGCTGATCGTGTGGTGACTACATAGCTTGTACCCAGCTCATTATTGTCAACTTGTTTTCATAGGGACTACTGTTTATAGCAAGAAACTGTGTTTGTGCATCCTGGGACTGCTCTACTTTTTCAGGACTCCTGCTTCCCCATTCTGCTGCCTGCTTGAATGATACCAACACTCGGACTCATGTCAGTCATTTGAAAGTTTCTCCAATTGTCACCTCTGTTCTATCTACTTCCTTCGTGTATGAACTGTTGTTGACCAAGATGTTTGCTGCCAAACCTGCTCCTTGGGGCAACATTTGTTTCCTCCTTGCTGTCTCCATCATGTTTGTACTACTTATTGAGTTCCTTCATCCTGATGGACAATTAGCTTTACTTATGCGTGTTCACAATACAACCCACATCTCCAAAGAAGTTCTCAATCACACCCCTGCCTTGAACTGAACTCTTATCAGGACATTCTACTGAACTTTTGATTCCCTTGTGTTCTCTATTGCTATTATTCTTTTGTACTTTTGTCCTTTCTAGTCAGATAAGTATGATGTTTATTTTATATGATTGGGACCGCTCCCTGCTCACAATGTATTGTCGCTTCCCTACTCTGGTCACACTGTGGGTCAAACCCCCCTGTACCGCAGTCATTATGACTTTTTTTCTCCTTTTTGGGTGGGTTACGGGGAATTCTAATTTTTATGCTGATGTTTATTGCTTGTATTCTTATTATGTGTTGTGCACTTCCTCTCCTGATTGCATTTGGATGTACATTGATTTAGTCTTCTGCTAAAACCCTGTATATTCTATCTAGGGACCAGTGTGAGCTGCTGCCTCTTGGATGATCCTTTCCTGTCACAAATGGTTCTTGTTCATAGTCCCTAAATTTGGGTTACCTGCCTTTGGCCCTCACCTCAGAAAAAGAAAAAAATAGAAAAAATTGGAGAATGTTGGGATATCTTGGCGTAGGGATAGTTTTGCTCCTTCAGATGCTATCTGTGACTGTAATCATGGCCTGCCTGCAGTTTGCACGATGGAGAAAAGCAAATGTCCTGTGGGCTAAGAAAGTATATGCTACAATACAGCCTTGCGGCCTGCTGTAGTCTGGAGGCCTTGCTTTGAGTAGAAGTGCATAAAGTCAGGCCTGCTCAGAGAATTAATTAGCAGAAAACATACTTTCAGCCTTGAGCACCAGGATATGAGAAGACCATAAAACAGGCCAAGGAATGCTGGAAAGATTTGCTCTACAGCACAGATAAGGAGCACAATTAAGCAAAAAACCTTGAGAGCACCATCTGCAAGGGAGGGTAGCCCTAAGGCATAATTGGCATTATTCATGGGAGGGGGCCTCAGAGAAGGAGTTCTAGCAAAGTTTTCTTTCTTTGCAAGTAACTCTGACTTTTACAGAATGACATCAGACTTCTAGAAGTTTTTGTGACAGAGAATATCTATAAGGGGACGGCTCCATAACTCAGTGGGCAGTCTGCTCCCCAATTCCGGTGAGGGAAGTGGACTGTCCAACACCTTTCTCAGGCAAAGACTTTTGCTCAAAGCAGTTGCTGTTTGTTTGTTCTGGTACCCGAATAAAAAGCATTGTATTCGAGCAATTTGCAGTCTGAGTGATTTGTTGCTAATTGGTGATATCTAGAAAACATGTGTTGTGGGAGACAGGGCCCCACAACATGCAGAACATAGACCATCACCAAACAAGTAATCACAATTTAGAAACAGGAAGACAATAATTAAACTGGGAATCCCAAAAGCCAAACTTGGAATGTACAACACTGTAGAAATAAAACTATACATTAATGATGCACATTTACCAGAGCTGACATATTCCAATTAATAAATTCAAAATAAAGAGATATTTTTCTACCTTTTGTGCATTTTTTTCAGCTGCAATTGCTCCAGCCACATTCTTCTGGTTTCTTCGTGTCTTCTGCTAACTCTCCATCGTCTGCTGTCCATTTGTCCTTTCTTCTCTCTTCTAGTTTTTTTCCATTCTCTCTCTACATCTGCTTTAACATACTAATCTTTCTCCTTTTGCTCTTTCCTCATTCCTATTTCATCCACTCAAATTTTACCCCTCCATCCTCAATCCCCACTTACTCTCCCAATACCCGGCCAATTGTAGATTTTTTTATCCCTCCCACACAAAATATTTTTCCCTTCTCCATTTTACTCTTCCAGCCCCATCCCATTCTAATCCTCCCCCAACATCAGCTCCCTTCTAGTTCCAGCCTCACCCAGCATCCATTCCCTTCTAGTCCCTGCATCAGCCCATTTCCAGTCCTAGCAACCCCCCAACCCAATACCAGTCCTAGCCCCCCATCAACCCACTTACAGTCCTAACCCCCATCACCCCATTTTCAGTTTAAGCCCCCCCCTATAACCCATTACCAGTCCTAACCCCCCATCAGCCCACTTCCAGTCCTAACCCCATCAACCCATGTCCAGTCAGCCCCCCATAGCCCATTGCCAATCCTAACCCCCCCATCAGCCCACAGCCCATTACCAGTCCTAACCCCATCAGCCCACCTCCAGTCTTAACCCCCCCAGCCCATTTCCAGTCCTAGTCCCCCCATAGCCCATTACCAGACAGCCCCCATCAGCCCACAGCCCATTACCAGTCTTAACCCCCCCCAAAGCCCATTACCAGTTCTAAACCCCCCACCAGCCCATTACCAGTCCTAACCCCATCAGCCCACCTCCAGTCTTAACCCCCCCCAGCCCATTTAAAGTCCTAGCCCCCCCATAGCCCATTACCAGACAGCCCCCATCAGCCCACTGCCCATTACCAGTCTTAACCCCCCCCAAAGCCCATTACCAGTTCTAAACCCCCCCAACAGCCTACAGCCCATTACCAGTCCTAACCCCATCAGCCCACCTCCAGCCTTAACCCCCCAGCCCATTTCCAGTCCCAGCCCCAGCCCCCCCAATAGCCCATTACCAGTACTACCCCCCCCCCACCCATCGGCCTAAAGTAAAATTTAATTTAAAAAAACAACTGCTGGCTGCCACCGCGGTCGGTCCCTCCCTCCGTGCAGGAAATTTCCCATCAGCCCCTGCGGGCTTAACAGAGACGCGAGGGAGACACTCTCCCTTCGTGCCTCTCACAGCCTGCACGGAGGGAGGGAGGGACTGATGGACCGACGGATTCAGCTTGCAGAGGGGGGCCTCCGTGGGTCAGTCCATGCTGCCGCGGCAGCAGAGGGGGCCCCGTGGCGGCTGCCAGCAGTTTTTTTTTTATTTTATTTTTAAAAAAAAGCTAATTTGTTCTATTTTTGTGGGCCCTTGCCAGCTGTGGGCCCTACGCCATGGTGTACATGGCGTATAGGTAAATCCGGCCCTGTCAGTAACAATATAACAGTAGTAACAGTAGACAAACTATGTACAAATAACAGCAGTAATAATAGAATAAACTATGTACAACCCATGGATATCTGTTAAATAAAGCAATATTAACAGTAGTCAATCTATGTATAAGGTAATGCTAGTAAGGGATTCGTAGGACTCAAAATATTTACATGAGATAAGGGGACGTGTATTTGGTTATCTAAATATAGATTTCTATATTGACAAACATTGGGAGATGTCACTTGTCTATTGTGTGTGTAGTTTAATATGGTCGAGTTTGATTGGCATGTTTTATGAAGGAATTGCTAGGTGTCTATGAATGTAAGTTTTTATTATGCATTTTTGCTTCCATGGCAAGCTTTTTTTCAAATTCTCTCTTTGCCTGCCATATCAATGCCTTGCATCTAACTTGTCAGTGCTTATGATGTTTTCCAGTTTTTGTCATTTGGCTCCTTTTTCCATCTTTAAAACATGCTGGCAGTTTTTTGGACTTCCTTCCGTGTTTCTTAATGCGTGGAATACAGCTGGCCTGGGCTTCCATGATAGTATTTTTAAGCAATGTTGTTGTTAAGTGCCGTCGAGTCGGAGTCGACTCATGGCGACCCTCTGGATAGCTATCCTAAATTGTGTTCAGTCTTCAGTCAGGCGGCTCATTGTTGACAGACTGGTACCCATGGCTGCTGTTATTGTATCGATCCATCTCATTGCTGGCCTTCCTCTTTTGCGTTGACCTTCTATCTTGCCAAGCATAATGTCTTTCTCTAATGATCTCTCTCTTCGCATGATGTGTCCAAAGTATGAAAGTCGAAGTCTTGTCATCTGAGCTTCTAAAGAAAGCTTAGGTTTGATCTCCTCTAGTACTGACTGGTTTGTTCTTCGGGCAGTCCATGGTATACACAGTATTCGCTGCCAGCACCATAATTCAAAGGCATCAATTTTCTTCCTGTCTATCTTTTTCACTGTCCAGCTTTCACATCCATATGATGTTATTGAAAATACCATGGCATGAACAAGTCAAATCTTTGTATGGAGAGAGACATCTCTGCTCTTGAGAATCTTATCTAGGTCTTTCATAGCCATTCTGCCAAGAGCAATGCGTCGTCTGATTTCTTGACTGCTTGTTGCTTCTTTATTGATAGTTGATCCAAGTAGGTTAAAGTTGTTCACAATTTCAATTTCTTCTCCTTCAACGATGAACCTGTTGATTATGCCAGTTGTCATGATCTTTGTCTTCTTTACATTAAGGTGCAGGCCCATTTTGAGACTATGTTCTTTGATTGTGAGAAGCAAATGTTTCAGATCATCTTCACTTTCAGCCAGTAGTGTGGTATCATCAGCATAGCGAAGGTTGTTGATGAGTCTTCCACCAATCTTCACACCTCTGTTGTCTTCATACAATCCTGCTTCTCTGATTTGTTCTGCATATAAATTAAACAGGTAGGGGGAAAGTATGCAGCCTTGTCTTATACCTTTGCTTATTTTAAACCATTCTGTTTCTCCTTGTTCCGTTCGAACTGTTGCTTCTTGATCAATGTACAGATTGCGCAAGAGAACGATCAGGTGTTCTGGTATACTCATGCTTCTTAATGTGGCCCAGAGTTTCTCATGGTTTACACAGTCAAAAGCCTTGCTATAGTCGATAAAGCACAAATAGATATCCTTTTGGTATTCTTTAGTCTTTTCAAGGATCCATCTCACATCCACAATGATGTCTCTCGTTCCTCGCCCTTTCCTGAACCCTGCTTGCACGTCAGGTAGTTCTTGTTCCAGGTATGGTTGTAGTCTCTTTTGAATAATCTTCAGTAGAATCTTGCTGGCATGTGGGATCAGAGCGATTGTGCGATAATTTTCACAGTCAGTTGGATCACCTTTCTTTAGTATTGGTATAAACACAGATCTTTTCCAGTCAGTTGGCCATGATGTTGTCTTCCATATTTCTTGGCAGAGCCTTGTGAGTACGGTAACAGCTGCATCAGATTGCTGCAATACTTCTATGGGAATGCTATCAATGCCTGGTGCTTTCTTCTTTGATAAGGCTTTCAATGCTGCTTCAACTTCTTCTTTCATCACCAATGGTTCCCGATCATAACGTACAGGTTGAAACGGCTGTTGGTCCACTTGATCTTTATCATATAAAAACTCTGTATATTCCTTCCACCTTTTCTTGATCTTCTTTCTCAGTATCATTCAACATAGAAACTTGAGCATCTTGTAACATTCCAATTCGAGGCTGGAACTTTTTCTTTAACTCTCGTAGCTTTAGGAAAGCCGATCTTGTTCTTCCTCTAATAGTTTCTGCTTCTATTTCCTTGCAAGTGTCATTGTAGTACTTTTCCTTGTCCTGTCTTGTTGCACGTTGGAAATCTCTGAGTTCTGTGATTGTCTTTCTTTCTACTCTGGCTTTAGCTTCTCTGCGTTTCTGGGCAATTTTCAGAGTTTCTTCAGTCATCCATTTTGGCCGTTTTTGCTTTTTCACCTTTTGTAGGGACTTCTCGCTTTTTTCCAACACAACCTTCTTGATGTCATTCTATAACTCTTCCGGAGCTCTGTCATTTGTATCTAAAGCAGCAAATCGATTTTGCAGGCAGTCTTTAAATTCCAGTGGTATATTCTCAAGGTTATATTTTGCTGCATTCATGAGTGGTTTGCTCTTTTTCAACTTTAGCTTGAGTTTGCATACTAGTAGTTGATGATCTGTACCACAGTCAGCTCCAGGTTTTGTCTTTGTTGATGTTACAGAGCTTTTCCATCGTTGACTTCCACATATGTAGTCAATTTGATTTCTATATAATCTATTCGGTGAAGTCCATGTGTACAGTCGCCGCTTGTGTTGCTGGAAGAAGGTGTTTGAGATGAATAGATCATTGGTCTTGCAGAATTCTATCAGTCTTTCTCCAGCTTCATTTCTGTTGCCAAGTCCATATTTTCCAACTACTTTGCCTTCTTCTTTGTTGCCAACTTTTGCGTTCCAGTCACCCATGACTATCAGAATATCCTGTTTGCATGTTCTGTCAATTTCAGCTTGTACTTGTTCATAGAACTCTTCAATTTCATTCTCTTCTGCAGCTGTTGTTGGGGCATATACTTGAATTATAGTTGTGTTGATAGGCAATCCTCGTAGACGAATAGAGATTAAGCGTTCGCTGACTGCATTGTATTTCATTACAGTTCTTGCAAGTTTCTTCTTTATTACAAATGCAACACCATTTCTTCTTTGTCTTTCATTTCCAGCATAGTAGACCATGTGATCATCTGATGCAAAGTGCCCCATGCCAGTCCATTTCAGTTCGCTGACACCCAACAGATCAAGTTGTACACGTTCCATTTCATTCTTGACCACCTCCAACTTCCCTTGGTTCATGCTTCGTACGATCCATGTTCCAATGTGTAAGACATCTTTACAGCTTCTGACTCTCATTTCATGTGCAGCTACATCAGCAGTCAGACTTCCCGAGGGCTTTGATCCAACCACATCATAAATGCTGGCTTTACTCTGAAAAGTCTTCAGCTCTTCCCCAGTATTTATTTATTTATTTATTTTATTTATTTAGTATACATTTGTATACCGCTATTTCCAGCGATCAGCAGCGGTTTGATTACAGATTGGAAATTGTCAAATCATGACAGGAAATTTTTGAGGTATAAACACATTGATTAGACAGGAAAGCACAGCACACAGAGAACTATTTTACAGGGAACATGGGCTATGGAGGGTTAAGTGGCTTGCCCAAGACCACAAAGAGCACCTGTGGGACTAGAAACCCCAGTCCTTCCGGCCCAAGGTTGCTGTCCTCTAGTGGGATTTGAACCCCCGACCTTCCGGCCCGAAGTACCTTGCCCCAACCACTAGGCCACTCCTCCACTCCAGTAGCGAGTTGAGTGCCTTCTGACCTGGGGGTCTCATCTTCCAGCACCATAGCACAATTTTAAACAATGCCCATGCTTAGTACAAATCTTTAACCTTTGCAGCTGCTCCACTTAGTTTTTTCTTAATTATTTTCCTCATTTTATCAGCCTCCCTTTTGAAAGTTAAAAGGTAGTACTATGGATTTGCTTGCTGTCCTTCCTCCATTTATTAAATCAAACATGATCATGCTATGATCATTATTGCTAAGTGGCCCAAAAACTCTTATCTCCTGTACCATATCTTGTGTTCCACTAAGGACTAGGTCCAAAATGGCTTCCCCTCTTGTCGGTTCATGGACCAGCTGCTGCAAGAAACAGTCATTTATTTCATCTAGAAACTTTGGGGTATGTTTACTAAAGGGCATTAAGGTAACAGGCATTAACGACAGTGATAAGGGGTGTTACATCCAAAAAAGGCTCTGGGCAGGTAGAAGATGTTCCAGCATAAAGGGCCACTTAATGGATGTTAACAGGACATTGGGCATTAAGGTGTCAAGCATGCACCTTTAGGCACGAAAATGGTTGTCACTTTAGTGCTGGATAAGGGAGTCCCAGCAAAAGCCAATGTTAAGGTGATGTATGAAAGGACAGGTGTGAGCTGAAGGGTCTGACAGATCTATGAGCATCTGATGTGCCAGCCAGTAAGTGTGATGAGTATGTGGGAGGCAGCTGTACCTATGCACTGAGGGGTGCCCACGTAAAATGCTGTAATGTTAGTGTGTGGCATAGGATTGGGAAGACGTGTCCCCCAGCAGAGTCAGACACTGCGCAATGTGTGCAGCAAAAGGATGACGGAGCAGGAGTGGTGACATGCAGATCAGGCACAGGAGAGGTGCGCATGAAAAGCCAAAATGGGGAAAACATCACTTGTATGGGTCTTGGTGTATCAGCTTTCGGGAGAAGACATGACTGCACATAGCTGCCAGAGGTTGATGGATGGGCTACAGGAAGGATGGTGGCAGAGGAGAGTGTGGCATGGGCTGGCAAAACCAATGTACCAGAGGTGCCATCCCCAACGCATGTGTACTGTGTGGAAAAAGCAAGTGTCAATGCACATGTAAGACCTGATACAAAATATGTGGGTCTCACACCTGACCCAGCCACTCAACCACCATATAACAACCCGTACAAAAGTGCATACAACAGCTGGACAGGAGTCATTCAAACTGGACAAAAGGAGCATGTACAGACATGATTTGACACCTGCAGGTGGCTATCCGACGGTTAGGATGTGTCTGTATGTAATGCAGAGATGTGATGGAGCCAAAGCTATACAGTCACAGTCATGATATCATACCTCCCTCATGTTGCACATGTAGGTTACAGCTGTATGTATGTAACTGCCTGTTAGTATACCGCTGCATCAGTGCAGTCACATCGGATTATGTTGTACTGAAAACATGGTAATGTCTGATGAAGAGCAGAGACTATAAGAACCTGCAGTCAGCTGAGACAATGGAGGGTTAGGTGACCTGCCCAAGGTCACAAGAGGCGTGGGCAATCTGTGAAGGTTGTGGCATACATAAAACGCCACAGTAAAATATTCCAAATTGTCGCAAAGCAAGTACTATTGAGCCTCAAACCCTGATAGTCTGGGTCCCAAGCTAGTACTATGACCACTGTTCCCTCTAAGCTGTGCGCGTGTGCGCGTGCACACACCTCGCCAAGCGAGCGCACATACTTTACAACAGAGCGCACAAAAATTACGGCTCTGATTCTGATAGAAAACAACACAGGCGTCTTAAAATTTAAAAGTTATGATTGTAATTACTAGAAATTTCCCGCTTCATTTAGTAATCGTCAATTTTCATTTAATTTGATTAAAATCAATGTGGTGTACATACTGTATTCTGACGTGTCAAATTTTAAAGTATATAACTCTGAGTGTCGTTATGTGGCGCACAAAAATGTAACCTTCCTTCAAAAGCTGCACACAGCTGATATTTTATGCGCACACAGCCTACAGAAAATTAGAGGGAACATTGACTATGACTATTACAGCTCACCTCCAAACAGTTCCCATACATCTGTAAGGTGAACGTTTGACCCCCTGCAATGGGCTGCAGCAGCGCCAATAAAACCATGCTCTCAGAAGGGCATGATATTGACTAGTCTGTATGCTGACCCAAATTGTGACCAGAACACATAACATACTCTAAGGATGTATGTCTGGCAGTCGCAGCAGAGCCCGAACTGCCACAGGCCTGAAAATGAAGTGAGTAGCACACAGTCACAACAAAGAGCAAGTGGGAATCAAACCCCTGTTCCCTGTTTATAGTGGCATTGTACTAACTTGTAGGCTATACCTCTATGTACAGCAATGGTTGGAGTCAAAGAGACTGCAGGTAACTGCCTAAAATGTTTGCAGTGTGTGCCTGTGTAGGTTAGCCCCCTCCAGTACCCATGATGCACTGTACATGCAGAACAGCAGTCTGCAGATGATCACCAAATGGAGAATGCACTGATGCGTCACCTCAGCTCAGTAAGATGCACTGACAGTGTGTAATACAAGCACAGAACAGCTGCTAACCATGCTACTGAGCAGTTTCAGCATACACCCTGAGGGTGAGGATGGACACCCAGCACCTGGTCCCCAGACCTTGCACTGCCAGTGTATGACAAATATTGTCTGCAGTGTGTTATGCTAGTCACATTGTTTCCTGCCCAATTACAGCATGCCATAGGTACCTGTTGTATCTGGGCCCTGTATACTGCTCCTGTTGCCCAGGGATCCTCCTAGACCAGCACATGTCAGTGCCCAGTGTTGCAGCAGCTGTTGCTATGGCTGCTAAATGCAGCATGGGCTTATAGACTTGCCTAGGGCTGCTGCTGCTGCTACAATTGTGCTGATCTCACAATGCCTACAGTGAGCAGGCTAGGAACAGCTTTGTCCCAACCATCCAGGACTACCAATCTACCAGAGCAAGCATAGTCAAACTGCACCTGCTGGCTACCACAGGGCTGTTTCAGCCATTCGCATACCAACTGTGGCCTGTCCGCTGGTCAGCACACCATGCTTGTGCAGAAAGTAACCATGTACACCCTGACTTGGGCCAACCTGCATTTGGCACAGTGATTGGGCTCTCAGAACAACGAGTGCACCCACATCACTGGAGCTGCATATAACACCATGGGCCTGATTCTGTCCCAAGAATAGTGGGGATGGATGTCCCAATGAGACATCCATCCCCCCTATTCGTGCCCTCCCCGCCAGCATCTATCCTCCCCATCAGTTGTACAAGGAGGTTAGACAGGTTAGGCGGAGTTAGAGTGGGCGCCGGCCCTGGACATGCAGGGCCGATTCTAATGTCAGCCCTGTACATCCAGGGCTGGCAACTTCCCTGGACATCTTTTTCCTTCTGGCCTGGCCCCTGGCCCCCGGCCCGCCCCCCCCAGGAATGCCCCGTAGCCTGACCCTGGCCTTAGGAGGACAGATGTGGGGTCAGGCTGCAGGGGAAGCCTTTATTCATCCAGCATCACAGCTTTACAATGGTGCCACAGCTCCATTATAAAGCCCTAACTGAGTTAGTCAGGCTTTACCTTTATATGCAGGCTGGGCGGGATCGCAATCCCAGCCGGCACATGATTCTGGTCCCATGGGCCTAGATGTGCCCCATGGGATCAGAATCACAACCCCCTTGGTACATCTGGTTCAAACTGGACATAAAAGGGGCTATATGTCCAGAATGGAATGAGCCTGTATGTGAATTCATAGCCATGCCATGGTCACAGCTCAGTCAGGGTGAGAGTGCCCTCGCAGCGTAAACTGCTGTGGCCACACAGGCCATGTACATGCCAGACAGGCACTATGAAGTCTCAGCCATTGACCCTACCTCTGATGCAGACACATCCTGGGCAAACTGCTCTGTTTAAGGCCATATGCACAATTCTCTGCTCCTCATCATTCACATTTTCAGACTAACACTGGGAACAGCCTAGGCAATGTGAGACACAGTGCACTGCAGAAGGCCAAAGAACTCTGGGGAGACATACACACACACACACACATATACACACACACAACCATGATGTGCAAAAATGGGGATGGGTGGCATTCCTGCCTGCCACTTTGGTCTCCATATCAGCTCAAGCATTGTTAACATGTTCTCATGGTACAGGTGCTAGTAGTGTGCTCTAACATTCATCCCTGCCTTTCCATCCAGCTGTGAATAGTGGAGCCTGTCCTTGTGGCTGATGGGTGTCTATACCCTTGCTGGCCAATGCTTTGGTGATTGGATATGCTGGTGCTGTACCTGCACTGTAGGCTAAAGTTTATCCACAGGGACATGCAATACATGATCCACAGCAGGGCCTTGAACCTGTGACCCTCCACTCAGTTCCTGGGGCCGACATGTTACCCATTAGGCAGACCTGGGCAAATTTATATTTTATATTTTATATACCACCTTTCTTGTAGTCAAAGAAAATTGCAACTTTTAGAAATTACATTGAACAGGAAATCAAACTTGGAGTTAAGGGAGAGAAGCAGTACAAGATTTATAACAGGGAATAACAATTAATGCTGTACAGTATCTTCAATAGGGAAAATCAATTTATGCTGAGGGGTAGGTACACCGGGATAATGGTGGACAATCTATGTTTGTGTGTTAAGTGTAGGGTGTTGTACAAGGGAGTTGCAATGTCACCAAAACCCCCATTTCCATGCTGACATGCCCATGTGCTGTCAATGTTGGTGGTGCACAGTCCCAGGCCAACCAACATGCGGGTTGGTGGGTGCCTAGGGCTGTGGATTTGGAGGGGGGAGGGCAGAGGCATACGTGGATGGCCACTCATCTCCTTCACACCCATTTACCTCTCCAGGGACCCCATCACTGACTACCAATGTTATGTCTCATCAACCTGGGGAAGAGATGACTGAGGAGTCTTATGTTAGAGGCCTAGAACATATTGACTGGAGTGGTTTGGGTAAACGTAGATCAATTGTTTACACCATCAAAATGTAGTAGGACTAGGGGACTTGCAATATGGCTACAGTGTAACCCATTGAGGATTACTGGGAGAGAATGGTTTCTCAGTCTACGAATATTCAAACTCTGGGATTCATTTCCAGAGGATGCTGGAAAGGCAGTTAGTGTAGCTGGGTTTCAGAAATGTTTAGACAGGTTCCCGGGGAACGGTCCATAAACCTTTACTAAAGAGGAACCCAGAATAGCCAATACACACACTGTGGATCCTGTGTGTCTTTTGGGGAAACTGCTAGGCACTTGTGACCTAGATTGGCCACTGTTGGACACAGGATACCGGGCATGATGGACCTTGGTCTGACACAGTCTGGCATATTTTTGAGTCTTATGTTCTTATATGCCACCTAGGCAACTGCCTGGTCCGCTCTGTGCACCAGCGGCCCCCACTGCATGACTCACATGCACCCTCCTTTCCCCCATATGCACCATTAACATAGTGCCCTTTCATACTAGGGCACTATGTGGTTTCTGCTAATGGAGCACTGCTTAAGAACATAAGAACATGTAAATAGTTAGCTACTCCTCAACATAAGTTATGTGTAAATATGCTGTTAAAATATGCTGTTAAAACTGTACATTTCTGTTATATTGTAAGTTAAAAATGTTTCATTTCTGTTACACTGTAAGTTCAGTGTAGATTGTCTTCACTGAACAGTTATTGTTACATGTAAACCATGCTGATGCTGAATAGTGCGGTATATAAGAAAAATAAATAAATAAAATAAAATAAATAAATAAGATATGCCATACTGGATCAGACCAAGGTCCATCAAGCCCAGTATCCAGTGGCCAATCTAGGTCATAAGTACTGTCAGACGGCTGCCTGGGTGAGAATCTTCACAGTCTTGGCAAGTGCATATATTTATATGATTTGCAAGGTATTGTGGGCAATGCAGTTCATTCACACCAGACACAGCTGCTCACAATAATTAGTTGTGCTTTTGGGTAAAGCCAATAAGATATTTATTTATGGGGTTATTTCTCCCAACACAGATATGCTTGGTAGCACATAAATCAGGTTACTTGCTTCCAGTGTTTAACTTGGAAAAACAAAATCAAAATCAGGAAAACAACATTCAAACTTGTCAGGCATTAGCTAATGTTTTCTTAGCATATATCAAACAACAAACCAAAAGCTACAAAGAGAAAAAAAACTGTTCTTTTCAGATTAACTTCTTATATCTTCCCACATAGATTCAGAAGTGATTCTCTCCTAGCTCACAAGCAATTAGGTAAGGCTCAATTGCTAGCAGTTATCCAGCTGAAACCCCTTAGCTGGTTTGCTTTCTACTGCGTGGCTAGAAATCTTACTTAGGACCTTTTCTGAGTAGATTAAAGAACAAGTTTGTATTTCTTTGTGATGGTTGCTGTACTTTATAACAGAAAATCACCAAAGGAGTTTAGACAGAGAGCAGTCCATGTAAACAGATTCTTCATCTGCTATCATTCCCCCTTCTTCAACAAGCATGGGTTCAATATCATGGATTGGCACAGATGAATGTCCCAATGGAGCACTTTCAGGAGAATACTTGTTTCCCTGCTGTCTTTCAAGGTTATAGCTAGGGCATAGATCAGTGTTCATACCTGAGCTTCCATTGCTGTTAGAGTTCCTCTCTATATAGCCTGGCCAGTATGTAGTCCAGTTCTTATGTCCAGCCTTCCAATCCAGATCCCTGGACACTGGATCTCTCTTCACATACCTTCTGGCACGGGTCTTAGGGTCCCTTCCACGTGCAGCCGTCTCCCTCACAGGTAGCGTCTGGAGATTCCTAGCTCTGCAGCACCATTCCTCTGGCTTTCCCCAGTCCAATGGTGTATGCTGGCCCTTGAAATGCCTCCCAGTATACGTACTGCTCTGGACTCTTCTAGACCTCTCAAAGGCTTTTCTCTTCCTTCTTCCAAAGGGTTTCTTTCCCTCTCTGTCCTTCCGGTTTGGCTTCTGCTTCTGATGATCTTTCAGATGAAACTGATGATCAAGCTCAAGCTGATTCTCAGGATAAGGATCAAGATGAGGATGATGATTCTCTGTAGAATAAACTCTACCTTTATTCTGCTTAGATGAGTGCTCCTCCCTAACACAGTGCAGCTGTGCTGAATCAGGCCCTGCCCTTTGAGATGAGTGCTTAGGGATTACCTCATAGCCCTCCTGATTGAACACACGTTTCCCCACTTCAGCTCCTCTAATGGCTGTTGGAAACCTGGTGCATTCTGGGACTGGTAGTCTTTTATGGGAAAATTCTGTTTTCTTATTTCTACCAGAACTGACAGGTTGCTTGTTCAGAGTCACTTCACCTTTTCTATAGCTCCTTCCTGAGCTATGATAAGCTTCCTTATCACAGTACCTAGCAGTTTCCCTAAAAGACAGGTTCCACAATGCTTGTATTGGGTCAAGCAGTGATACCCTGGGTCCCTTTTAATAATAGTTTATGGACCTTTCCTCCAGGAACTTGTCCAAATCTTTTTTAAACCCAGCTACACTAACAGCCTTTACTACATCCTCCGGTAACAAATTCCAGAGTTTGATTACACGTTGAGTGAAAAAATATTTTCTCTTATTAGTCTTATACTCACTCTCTAAACTCCCATGATGCCCCCCACCTGCCATCCAATAGCACAACAGGGGTCACCACTTCAAATAACCACATGGACCCCAGCTCCCCAACCCCCACATCCACTCCATTCTATCGGTTACCACTCCAAAATTCCCAAGGATCAACTGTCCAGTGATGGGTCACTGCACTACTGCAGGCCACTGGCACTTCTTATCATTGGCAGAGAGGACCTAGCCATACCACCATAACCTAATATTAATGGTCTCTTGTTGAGTTATTTGTATAGAGCGATTCTATCTTAAGAGAACTTTGCAAATCTCTAATGTATGACGGGATTAGAGGGATGAAAAAGCACAACAATTTATCTGTGAGGAAAGATAAAGGTTACAAAAGAGAACCAATAGCTGAAGGTATGAACAGCTAGATAAAGGTGAGCTTGTTGATTTAAAGGCACATTTAACAAAGGATGTCCAAGTGCAATCTGGGTCATCAAAGCCAGAATGTCTGAAAAAAAAAGCAGGTGCGATTTCAGAAATGTGGATGTGCCCAATATGGATGTCTATGGAGACGTCTACATAGAAGTTCCCAGAATAGCATTCCACCACAGGGATGTCTAATAACTTAATGGTTAAAGTCATAGGTTAGTAGAAAGTTGGCTGGGGATTAGATCCTAGCATGGGCCTTTGTGATCTTAGGATAGTCAATTAATTCTCTATCTTCTCTACATCCTTTGGATGTTTTAAGGCTACAAGAAGCACTTTCCTGATACCTGTACCTGCCTGAAGCAGGTCTAAAAAGACATACCTCAGATGCCCCCAGGGTTTCTGATATTGAACTAGGACATCTGAGTTCATTGCATGTGCCCAGACACATACCCCCTGCCTACCTGAATGTCTTCTCACTGGAGATATCTGTAAATGTCATTTGTAGAATGGCTCTGGAGACATCTCTGTGATTTCAATGTGCATGTCTTTGGACATCCTGATCATGGCTAAGATTTTTAAAGTGACACCCCATAGTGTATTTTCAGAAAGACTTTGACAAGATTCCTCATGAGAGACTCTTGAGGAAATTAAAAAAGTCATGGAATAGGAGGCAGTCTCCTATCTTGGACTGGGGAACTGGTTAAAAGAAACCAGAGTAGGGTTAAATGGCCAATTTTCTCAGTGGAGAAAGGTAAATAATGGAATGCCCCAGGGATCTCTACTGGGGCTACTACTTTGAGCATAGTTATAAATACCCTGCAAATGGGAACAATGAGTGAGGTGATTAAATTTCTGGTCACCACATCTAAAAAAAATCCGTATAGCAGAATTGGAAAAGGTACAAAGAAGGGCTACCAAAATTAAATTGAGGATGAAAGGATACCCCTAGGAAGAAAGGCTTAAAAAGTTAGGATTCTTCAGCCTGGAGGCGAGATGGCTGAGGGGAAAGATAGAGGTCTATAATATGAGTGGTGTGGAACGAGTAAATGTGAATCAGTTGCTTTGTCCTTCAGAAAGTATAGAGACTGGGGGACATGCAATGACACTATAACATAGTACATTTAAGACTAATCAGAGAAAATATTTTTTTTCATTCAATGTTTAATTAAGCTCTGGAATTCATTGCCAGAGAATGTGGTAAAAGCTGTTAGTGTACCTGGGTTTAAAAGAGGTTTGGACGAGTTCCTGGAAGAAAAGTTCATAAACCATTATTAAAGTGAACTGGGGAAATCCACTGCTTGTCCCTGGGATAAGAAGCATGGAATCTGTCTACAATATGGAATCCTGCTAGATATTGGCCACTGTTAGAAACAGGACACTGGGCTTGATGATCCAGTCATCTAACTCAGTATGGCACTTGTGTTTTTATGTTGATGTGGTCTTCATTAAAGCTGAGGATGCCATGCCAAGGCACAAAAGTCATAATGGCTGTGCTCAGTAAGTCCAAAGAAAAGCCAATGAAAAAAGAGCTATAACCATCGGCAGATCAATATTTCATCCCAAAGACAGAGGTATAATGTGGCAAAGGTCACTTGTTGTTGTTAAGTGCCGTCGAGTCGGAGTCGACTCATGGCGACCCTCTAGATAGCTATCCTAAATTGTGTTCAGTCTTCAGTCAGGTGGCTCATTGTTGACAGACTGGTACCCATAGCTGCTGTTATTGTATCGATCCATCTCATTGCTGGCCTTCCTCTTTTGCGTTGACCTTCTATCTTGCCAAGCATGATGTCTTTCTCTAATGATCTCTCTCTTTGCATGATGTGTCCAAAGTATGAAAGTCAAAGTCTTGTCATCTGAGCTTCTAAAGAAAGCTTAGGTTTGATCTCCTCTAGTACCGACTGGTTTGTTCTTCGGGCAGTCCATGGTATACACAGTATTCGCCGCCAGCACCATAATTCAAAGGCATCAATTTTCTTCCTGTCTATCTTTTTCACTGTCCAGCTTTCACATCCATATGATGTTATTGAAAATACCATGGCTTGAACAAGTCAAATCTTTGTATGGAGAGAGACATCTCTGCTCTTGAGAATCTTATCTAGGTCTTTCATAGCCATTTTGCCATGAGCAATGCGTCGTCTGATTTCTTGACTGCTTGTTGCTTCTTTATTGATAGTTGATCCAAGTAGGTTAAAGTTGTTCACGATTTCAATTTCTTCTCCTTCAACGAAGACAACATCATGGCCAACTGACTGGAAAAGATCTGTGTTTATACCAATACTAAAGAAAGGTGATCCAGCTGACTGTGGAAATTATCGCACAATCGCTCTGATCCCACATGCCAGCAAGATTCTACTGAAGATTATAGCAGAAACAGTTGTTATTCGAATGCTGCTATTTCTTGTTTTTCATTGTGCCTATAAAAGCCATGTGCTTTCTTTGAAGGGTGCCCAGCATACCTATGTAATTTGTGGGGACAGTATTCAAAGGATTTTTAAGCCAAACATTGGAAAATCCAGTCCCCTGCCCCTTGTCCAGTTACATTTGTACAGGTAGATCATTTTCTGAGCAAACTTTCAGGAGAAAATATACAAATATAGAAAATGACAGCAGATAAAGACCAAATGGTCTATTTAGTTTGCCCACCTAAACCAACTAATATGTTCCACAATCCCTTCTCCCTCTGAGCTTATCCATACCTTCTTGAATAAAAATAATATGTGGCAGCTGCAGCCCCAGTGGACTAACTGCCAGGGCATGACCAGTATGTTTCTTGCAGTTTCTGAGCAGAAAGGCACTCGAATGTGCCACGGCAGTATGCGCTATTACCATGGGTGCGCTGAACACCATCTTTCAAAGTGATGTTTGATGCACCCCACTAACTGCACGAAGCACAGGTAGCGCAGGTGTGTACTTGCATGCTACCTGTGCTGGGCTCACCATGACCACTCTCCGCCCCTAACCCACCCTTTCACCATGCCAACACATGACACGCTGATAATGCAGAAATCAATGCATGCTTGCTGTCCTGGAGCCATGCTTAACGAGTCCAAAAACAGGAGAAGGAGGCCTTCCGCAAACAAACAATCGAACCAACAGCGGAGGGCAGAAACCACGGCCAAACATGATAATCAGTAAAATGTTTCAAAAAAGTCACTCATAAGAAAATGTTAAGACAATTTTCTGTTCCCTTTTGCTTCCTAATCAAAGACTTTTTACCTGTTCCGATCTGTGGGTTCATTTGCAAACTGTGTTATTATTGTGAATCATAGGAACTCCTTTGATGCCACTTTATTTCAATATATTTCAGATCTTGCAATAAAACAAAATCTTTTCCTTATCATAAGCAAGTTTCTTCCAAATCTATGTGCTTATAAATTGAACCCCTTCCATTTTCATTAGGCAATGGTATAAATATTTTTGCTGTTAAACTGTAGCTTTTTTTTTTACAAGTTTCTGTAGAATATGCAAGTTTTAGATCTAATCCTTGATCTACAGGCAGACTGCAGCCAACCCTAATGTTTAGAGAAAAGGTTGGAAACCATAAAGTAGGCCAGTGAATAAATGTGCAGAGTATTTATGGTTCTGTTTGAGACCAGCTGTTTATTTAAAACATGGGCCAACTCCAAGATAGTGGAACAGGCTTTCTGGCAGTACACCACGCTTGTTCATTTTGTTTGCATCACATCAAAGTCTGAGGGACTCTGTATGGACCTCCCATTGAATAAAGTAAGAGGTCTGGCCATCATCCTTCTCATGATGTCTGGGAGACATAAAACCCCTGCTTTCAGAACAAGTTTACATTTGTAAGGTCTGTTATTTTAATATATTCATAGAAGTTAATATTCTAAATACAGTTCCAGGCTCAAGCAACTAAATAATTTTACAATGTAAATGTTATATATAAGTCAAAAGAAGCAGTTCCGCATGGACAAGTAAGAGAAAAGATACACATATAAAAAAACATACAAGATTTACAGCACAGCCAACATTTCAGACAAAGAAAGCTGTACTCTCCTAATCCAGAGGACTCGCAATCTAAGAGAAGGCAATAGTGAGGGGAAGATGAGATTGAGAAAGAAAGGCCATGGTCCGGGACTTTCTGAAAGGTGATGGCTTTGAGAGGGAAAGGGGCTAACATCTAGAAGTCACCTAGATGCTAAAGCAACAGGCTGAAAACCGGAGTTCAAACACCTCTTCATCCATTGACACTCTGTGACTTTAGGCAAGTACCCACTTAGAGGGTAATTTTATCAACCCCTGCTTAGTCAACGTGAGTTTTTCTGCTTCTCACCAGCCCCCATTTAATCAAGTCAAGTGCACGGGCACTTTATAAAACAGGAAAGTAAATATTCATTAAATCTAGGAACGAGGATTTACATCAGCCCTATGGCTGTTCTAAATGCACACTCCTAGATTTTTTAATATCATGTGTAAGTTATAGCATTATATAATTTAAATGCATAAATCTGTGCTCCATATACTAAGGGGTTTCTCCCATTGTGTGACTGTGGGGGGAAATATTGGGACTTACAGACCTCAGAAACCTCTGCCATCGTAAAAGAAACTCTTTGCAAATTAAGGAATTTGTTCTGGTTTTTTTAACATCAAGTGCTCTGCCTTATTCCCTTTAAAAAGAGGGTTTTTAAATTATAACTTTATATTGCAGGTCAACTGTTGGGTTATTTTTTGCTTTAATAGACAAATGTATTTTTAGGAGCTTGTTTGTTTGCTCTAGGAATAAAGTCACAGCACTTCTTACAAATGTGGTTATATTGTAGATTTGCTCACCAATTAGCTGTTGAATGAGATACAAGTGTTTCATACTGGTTGGAAGGGAAAATTAAGAAAGTAAATAGATCAAATTTTAGTTATCTGTTAAAAGAGAACAATTATGTTTCAAGAGCCTTTGATTGGTTAAAGTTTTGATTAGTAATACTAAATCTATTGGAGGAGTAGCCTTATGGTTAGAGCAATAGCCTAATACCCAAGAGATCTGGGTTCCGATCCCATTAGCACTTCTTGTGACCTTGGGCAAGTCACTTTACCCTCCACTGCCTCAGAAGAAAAGGCCTGACAATCTACTTGTGGTCATACCTGGTCAAGAAAACCCAGAGGCTGCTGGATTTCCAGGAGTCAGCATCGACTTGACAGCACTTTATCATAAAAACAAATTAAATCTTTGAGGCACTTCTACTAAGGAAACATGCTAGACTATATACCTCAGATACATAAACCGAGATGTTTTAAGTGCAATGACCCTTTTTGTTAGGAAAGAAAAGAGGTTAGCCCTCCTAAGAGGATGACAAGCAACAATATATGGAAAAGCTGGGAAAGTGATCTACAAAGCAAAGGTGCAAGCACATGAAAATAAAAATAACCATTACAATAAATTGGGAGACAGGATCTGTTTTAGATAAGTTAGTGTCAGGATGAAACACAAAAGTGGCATTGTTTAAACTCTAGGATGAAAGGGAGGAATATGTAGAAGCTGAGAATGATAGAGCAGAATTGCTTAACAAATATCTTTGTTTTCCATTCACAGATAAAGGACTGGGAGTAGGAACTCAGAAAACACACATAAATAGTAATGGGAATTAGGAGATCTTGAATGATTTTGTGATGAGCTAGCAAAACTAAAATAGACTAACGGGGCTGTGTGAGCTATATCTGAGTGTACTGAAGGAACTTAGGGAAGTTGTGGCTGCTCCACTGTCTGATTCTTTAGAGATAGGAATGGTCTCGGAAGACTGGAAAAGAGCAGATGTGGTTCCGTTCCACAAAAAGTGGAAGTAAACAGGCAGTTGGGAACTACAGGCCAGTTAGTCTGACTTCTGTGGTGCATTAACGAATGGAAATGTTGCTGAAGCAGAGGATAGTGCATTTCTGAAATTCAGTAGATTGCAGGATCTGAGGCAGCATGGATTTACTAGAAGTAGGTCTTGTGAGATGAATCTGATTAATGTATTTGACAGTGTGGCCAGAGAGTTGGATGAATGAAGAGCGTTTTGATATGGTGTACATAGATTTCAGCAAAGCTTTTGACATAGTTCCACATAGGTAACTTATAAATAAACTGAGCACCCTTGGTATGGGCCCTAAAGAGACCGATTGTGTTAGAAACTGGTTAAGTGGAAGGTGACAAGGGGCACTGTTAAATGGCATACACTCTGAGGATAAGGACGTTACCACTGATATGCCTCAGGGATCATTCCTTTCCCCTGTTCTTTTTAATATTTTTTAAACAATATTGCAGAAGGATTGTTGGGTAAGGTTTGCCTCTTTGTGAATGATACCAAAATCCACTTTATTGAGAACAGCCTAGAAGATGTGGCTAACATGAGAAGGGATCTAGCAAAGCTTGAATTGTCTAGAATGCTAAAAAATACAGGGTCATGCATTTGGACTGCAAGAACCCAAGGAAAATATACAATATAGGAAATGAAGTACTTCTGTGCTCAAAAGAAAAGTGAGGCATGTATCTGATCTCAAGGTGACTAAGAAGATGGAAAAGGGGACAGCAAACAGCAGAAGGATGCTTAGGTGCACAGAGAGGCATGTCCATCAGGATAAAGGAGGTGATATTGTCTCTAAGTCTCTGGTAAGACCTCAGTTGAAGTACTGTGTACAATTATGGAGACGTCACCTTCAATAAACAAAATGGAGTCAGTCCAGAAGGCAGCTACTAAAACAGTCAGTGATCTTCATCATAAAGCATATAGCGACAAGATCTCAATATGTATATTTTGGAAGAAAGGCACAAGAGGAAAGATAGAGACATTTAAATACCTCCATGACATAAATGCACAGGAGGCGGGCCTCTTTCAATTGAATGAAGCTCTGGAACCAGGGGACACAGAATGAAAGTGACAGGGGATAGACTCGGGAGGAATCAAAGTAATATTTTCTTCATGGAAAGGGTAGTAGATGCATGGAACTGCCTCCCAGCAATGGTGGTGGAGACAAGGACAGTATCAGAATTCAAGAAAGCATAGGACAAGCACAGAGCATCTCTAAGAGAGAGGAAGGGACTGCAGAGATTAATATTTGACGTGATTGGTCAGACTGGATATGCTGTGTGATCTTTGGCATTTTCTAAATTTCTCTGTTTCTCTGACTTAGGCCCTTATTAATGAGATTCCACTATAGCTTCACTGTCCTGAATGAGCCCAATCTTGCCTAATCTCAGAAACTAAACAGGGTTAGGCCTCGCTAGTAGTTGGATGGGTGACCACCTTGGAATACCAGGTACTGTAGACATACTGCATGGAAGAAAGGCCTGATAACCTACTTCTGGTTGCACCTTCCCAAGAAAACCCAGGGGCTGGGTTGCCAGGAGTCAGCATTGTCCCCGGAACGCCCCTGACATGCCCCAATGCTAAGTGATTGACATCGGGGGGTATAGCGGCATTACTCTGGAATATTTAGTGGCACTAACCATGTCCCGCTTAGGGGCATTTATATGGTTTACAGCTCTGTAAACTGTGTAAATGCCTTTGAATAACGGGTCCGTAGACGTCAGACTGATTCTTGCTTTTTATAGCCCTCTTGATCATTTTTTGTACCTCTTCTGCAGATTTTATACTGAAAAAAAAAACCAAAAGGCCCAATATTCAAAGCCATTTACATGGCTTACAAGCCTGTAAATCGTGTAAATGCCGCTTAGAGGGATATTCAGTGGAACTAGCAGTTAGTGCCGATGAATATCCCAGAATAACACCACTGCACAACCCAATGCTAATCGTGTAGCATCGGGGCGTGTTGTGGATATTCTGAGGCGGCGTGGAAGCAGCATCCATCACTAACTGGGCAGTGGCGATACAGCACCATTGCCCGATCAGTGACCCACAGCTAAAGATAGGTGCAGCAAAAGCTGGTCTTTCTTTACCCACAGGATGCAACCGGGCAGTGGCCTAAAAGCGCCGCTGCCCAGTTAGCTTCTGGGCATGTGCGGTGACCCTGGATATTCAATGCTGGGGCCGCATATCCACGTTTAATGTTCGGCGCCACTGGCTAGCTGCTATAATCACACTAGCCGCTGGTTCTGAATATTGGGCCCAAAGAGTATAAATGCTTCAGTGCACTGGAATTCAAGGTCAAAAACCAAGGCTTGCCAAACTTCTCCTTGGAGAAACAGGTCGATTGGAAGTTGCCCCCAACAATGGACATGAATGAATTTCTCTGCTTGCTGTGTGTTCTGATCTAGTGGTAGGAGTTTGTGAATTAGTGAGGATGCAGAATGGCAGAACGTCCTCGGAAGACTATAAAATACTGAGGGTTCAATATTCAGTGGCAGTGGCTAGTGCTGCTGCCGCTGCTGAACTTTAGACCTGGATATTCAATACCAGAACCATATCTGAACCCCAGCATTGACTATCTGGGTTGCATGGATTGCCTGTGATATTCGGCTGCTGCATGGTTAGCTTCAGCTGCACAAATTAGACCAGCCTTTACTGCGCCTGACTTTTTCCACTTAGCAATAACCGGGCAGCAGTTTAATATCACTGCTGTCTGGTTATCTTCGGGTGCTGCCCCCAGAACACCCCAATGCTAACTGTTTATCATCAGGGTGTACAGCGGTGGCACCCCCAGATATTCGGCCGTAGCAACCGTGCTAGTGCTGCTGATTATCCCGGCTAGGCGGATTAACATGCAAGTCTGCTAATCATGTTAATCCCTTTGACGTTTATTCTGGATGCTAATAAAAGTTCACAATAAGTAAGATTCTGTCAAAAAATAATAGAGTATCCAGGTGGAGCAGATGCAAAATGGCTGGCACTGCTTTCCTTGGCAAAAGTTGGTATTCTCTGACACTACAGTTAATCACTTGGTGAATAAGTATCAGATTATTCAGAGGCAGGAGAAACACAAAAGCAGAATGAATCTGACTCATGGGTACTTACATCTGCTCTTCAAGGGCTGCAGACAGAACTGGCTTTCAGGGTAATCTACTTATGTACATTATTTTATTTATTTAAAATACATCTGATGAACAGTCATTGTCAATGTCCAGCAAACCAGGCTTGCTTGTGGCCTCCACTGAAGGTGTGAATAAACAGGTGGACAATGGTGAGTCGGTTGATATAGTGTATCTGGATTTTCAGAAAGCCTTTGACAAGGTCCCTCATCAGAGACTTTTGGCAAAACTAAAGAGTCATGGGATAGGAGGCAGTGCACTACTGTGGATCAGGAACTGGTTAAAAGATAGAAAGCAGAGGGTAGGGCTAAATGGCCAATTTTCCCAATGGAGAAAGGTGAATAGTGGTGTACCCCAGGGATCTGTGCTGGGTTCGCTGCTTTTTGACATATTCATAAATGACCTGGAAAGTGGAATAACGAGTGAGGTTATCAAATTTGCAGATGACACAAAACTATTTAAAGTTGTTAAAACCCAAGAGGATTGTGGCAAATTGCAAGAGGATCTTGATAAATTGGAAGACTGGGCATCCAAATGGCAGATGAAATTTAATCCAAAGTTCTGCACCTAGGGAAGAACAACCCAAACTATGGTTACACGATGCAAGGTTCCACTTTAGGAACCATCACCCAGAAAAAAGATTTAGGCGTCATTGTGGATAACATGTTAAAACCCTTGGCCCGGTGTGCAGCGGCGGCCAAGAGAGCAAATAGAATGGCAGGTATCATAAGGAAAGGAATGGAAAATAAAACAAAAGATATTATAATGCCTCTGTATCATTCCATGGTGAGACAGCACCTTGAATATTGTGTGCAATTCTGGTCGCCGTATTTTAAAAAGGATATAGCGATATTAGAAAAGGTTCAGAGAAGAGCCACCAAAATGGTAAAGGGGATGGAAGGATACTCCTATGAAGAAAGGCTAAAAAGGTTAGGGCTCTTTAACCTGGAAAAGAGACGGCTGAGGGGAGATATGATAGAAGTCTATAAATTAATGAACGGAGTGGAACGGGTAAACGTAGATCGATTGTTTACCTTATCAGAATATAGAAAGACTAGGGGACATGCAATGAAGCTACAGGGTAAACTATTTAAGACTAATAAAAGAAAATATTTTTTCACTCAACGTGTAATCAAACTCTGGAATTTGTTGTCGGAGGATGTAGTAAAGGCTGTTAGTGTAGCTGGGTTTAAAAAAGGTTTGGACAAGTTCCTGGAGGAAAGGCCCATAGACCATTATTAAGAAGGTACCCAGGATATCACTGCTTGACCCAGTACGAGTATTGTGGAACGTGTGTCTTTTGGGGAAACTGCTAGGTACGTATGACCTAGATTGGCCACTGTTGGAAACAGGATACTGGGCTTGATGGACCTTGGTCTGACCCAGTAGGCATATCTTATGTTCTTATGTTAACTCCTGCTGTAGCTCAGTGATTCCCACTTCCATCCCTAAAGAACCATGAACAGACTGGCTTCTCAGGATCCCCTTCATGAAATTCATGATACAAACTTGCAGATGTTACTCTGATAAGCAAGTTCATTAGAATCTTTTGTTTGCCCTGAAAACTAGGCATGTGCATTCGTTTTATTTTGATTTTTTAAAATAAAAACAGCAAAAAAAACCTTATTTGTCATTGCTTCCTCTCATTTCAAAAATGAACAACCCACCCCTCTATGAAAAGAGGTAAAGAAAAGCATTCTCCCAATTGCTCTGGACATTCCTCTCAGCCTCTCCCACCATTCCTGGGTGATAATGAGCAGAGGAAACAGAAATTATTCCCAGTCACTCCTGACCCAGCAATGCCATAATCTCAAATGGTTACAGTTGACCCGAGGTGGGGCTGTTTTCTTCTTTTTTTTTTTCCTCTTTTTATTTATAGCTTTCCATTTACATCATCTAAGCATAAAACAAAAGTGAACAGAAAAATAAAACACTTTTGATCAGGGATAAAGAAAAAAAAGAAGGCAAATATTAAACATCAATCAGTAAGTCCACAGTAACAAGAGGGGCAAATAAGAAAACAAAACAGGCAAAGGTCACCTAACCTCGGCGGCCGATACCCAATACAGGAAAATAAAAAGAAAAAACAGAAGGCATAGACTAACGCATCAGCCAGATGGGCAACAATACATTACAGCTTAACTACTTCTTCGCTAACCTCCAAGAACTCCTGAAGTTGTTTGGGGTGAAAATACATTTAAATCTCATACTTATAGGAAATACAACATCGACATGGAAATTTCAACAAAAACTGTGCCACCAGAGCTAGGACTCTTGGTTTAAAAAACAAGAATTCCTTTCTCATATGTTGGGTATCCTTGGAAAAATCAGGGAAAATACGCACTTTAGACCCTAAAAACTGCTCCTGCATGTCCTTGAAAAATAAGCACAAGATCAAATTCTGATCTGATTCAAGGGCAAAGGTAACCACGTCCAAGGAGCTTTCCAGGAACTCCGTAAGCTCCACCGCTCCTGAATGAGTCAGCCCAGACCCAGTAGCCCAGGGGGGCAGTTTCCAAATATGTTTGGCTGGCACCCTTTTGGATGAATACACTGGTGGGGCAGGAGTGACTAGGAATTGCTTCTGCCCCATGAAGATCCATAGATGGTGTAAACTACTGAGGAGTAGGGATGTACATAGGCAAAAATGTTTGATTAGTTTTTATTTTGTCCAAAATATTTCCTGATTTTACGATGACTTTTTCAGTTAATTTTGTACATTCATTTTAAGAGCAATTTTTATGCGTGCAACTGCATTTAACATGCACTGCCTTAAAGTGTGTTAATTTGCAGGTTAGTGTGCATAAAATCACTTTAGGACACTCTAAAATTTTTAAGGCATAGTAACAAACCAATTGAATGTGCATCCCTATTGAAGAGTTGGTGCAAGGGTATCTGGGGATCATCTTCTTCAAATGGGTGGCAAGAAAAAGGGGGCAGGGCCTGAACCTAATGTGTTAATTTTCATTTTGTTTTTCTTCCCTTTTCTTAAAAATTGTTTATATTGTCTTAAATAAATATAAATGTAAATAAAACAAATTACAAATGAAATGAGGAAAACAAGATTTCGAAATTACTGCTCCAAGCAACTCTGCCAAGGATGATCCCAAGCTCAGCTGCAAAAGGAGGAGGATGGCCACCTACTGCAGTGACCAGAACTCAGAAACCAGGGAAATTAGGCAAGAAACTATTTGGAAATTCAAACAAACTCATTTGCTTATGCTACCACATCTGGGGAAACTAATGTGCCAGCATTGGGAACACAGATGTGCTGGTGAGAAGTGGGCTACTGGTCAAAGAATCAAATTTATGACCCCAAAAACTGGAAATTCACATCACCGCATGGAATGTGTGAACTGGACACCACGTCAGATAAAAGGAAATCATTGCCATGGAATTGTTGCCGTGCAAAATTGATCACCACAGTATAGAACAAATACCTGGAATTCAAATACCTGGGATCATTGATGCAGGAAAAGAAGTTAGCATCTACCACTGAAGTCCACAGCAGGATTGGCCTCACTCACATTGTTTCTCTGGAAGAAGGCCAATGTCTCCATCAAGACCAAAATTCACCTCTTCCAAACACTGATCCTGCCAATTCTCCTAAATGGGTCGGAAACATGGCCTCTGCTCAAACTTGACATGAACAAGCTCCAGGTCTTTCAAATGTGATGCCTGAGACAGATTTTGGGTGTCTCTCTCATCGAAATGAGACAATTCAGACAAGGTGCGACCATCAACCTTCAGTTGAAGAACAAATCCAAAAACACAGACCGCGATGGTTTGGCCACATTTGCAGAATGAACACCAGTCAGCTGCCATACAAACTCCTCTGGCAAGAATGACCTGTTCATTGGAGGGTTCAACAAGCAGCACTGAAGAAAACGTGGCTCAAAAACATTGAGGAAGACCTAAGGAACCAGCGACTGACCATCGACGAGACCAGAAATATCACCACCAATCGCCAAGGTTGGAAGCGTATTGAACAACACATAGAATCCAGTGGCACCTACAGCAGTGTATTTGTTGAGAGGATGACCTGCTCCCCAAATGCCAGTTAAGGATTAAAGAAGAAAAAGACTGCTCCAAGCTCCTTTGTATTCTAAACCTGGTTTGCAGCTACATCTCTACAGAACAGCAGACTTTACAAATATTGCACCTTTCTGTTTTGATTGTAGACACTTTCAGAGAGTTGCACAAATCTCTTAGGTACTGGAAGACTCGTTGCCTTGCCCTCCTTCTTCCAAAGACACTTGTTGTGGAGGGCATTGTAGCATGAAGGAAGATTTCATTGATCTGTCATGCTAGAAAATTTTCATTCTTTATTGCCTTAGCATGAATTTTAAATCTTTTCCTGCTGCAGTCCTCAGTCATTTCACCTAAGAAAGTTTGATTAGACTATCCAAATCAGCTAACACTGATGTGTTCTAGTGCAAGGGTGAGCAAACCTGGTCCTCGCAGGCTGCAGCCTGCCTGTACACCACCTAGAATGCTTTGCACTTGGTGGAATGTAAATGTTTTTAAGTAAGTAAGGTTTTCAGGATTTCCAGAGACTATGTATGAAATCTATGTGGATACAATGGAGGCGGAGCATGCACATCCACCTCATGCATATTAATGGTGGAAATCCTGAAAACTGGACTTAGTTGTGGATGTTTAGAACCAAGTTTCCCCACCCTTGCTCTAGTAAAGCTTTGATACAGAGATTAGGGTTGCCGATTGGCCCCGGATTGACCATACAGGGTTGATTCAATGCTAGGTTTATTCCATTGCATGCCGAGACTTGTAGTTCTGATTTCCTAATTGCATTTCCTAAGAAGAGCAAGACTACAGATCCCAATATGGAATGGGGTAAACTCAGGACCATGTCAAGCCTGTTGGCACATTATGAACTGAAGATCAATTCTAGTAAGGGTCCAATCACATGAGGAACGTATTGCAGGCATCAGATTCCCCTTCTGACTCTGAGATATGAGATAGAGGAGAGTTAGAAGTTAAATCTTCATAGAAACTCCCTCTGTGCTAGAAGACATATGAGAAGAAGCTTGAAGACCTAAATATATAAACCCTGGAGGAGAGGAGGGAGAGGTATGATACAGATGTTTAAATATTTAAAGGGCATTCATGAACAAACAATGTTTTTTTCAAAGACAGAGAAGCTGTAGAGTTCGAAAATATGAAATGAAGTTGCATGGAGGTAAAATTCAGAAGCAAAGTCAGGAAATAGTTTTCCATTGAGAAGGCAATCCAATCATCCACCACCCTTTCTGTGAAAGCGGTGAGAAGAAAATCAGTGACTGTACTGACACAGAGCAACTCTTTATAGCAAGAGCATGGAATCAAAATAAACTTAAATAACTTTCACATTTCAAAAAATCAAGGGAGAACTTGCATAGAGTGACAGGAAGCAACCCTAAACAAAGACATAGAGGGGGACAATCTGCAAGGAGCAGTGGGCATAACTCTAGCCATCTTACTTTGTAGACTAGATAGACCATGCTAGCCTTTATCTGCCCTCATTTACTATCTTCTTTGCTACAATGTAATTGGGAGAGGTCTCCAAAAGCGAGGTACTGAACAAAACTCATGAACCCTGATGCTCAAAGATTCTTTCTTGTTCCTTCTTGTTCATCCCGTCTTGAGAAGGTAGCAACAGCCCAAGGGCAAGGTGCCTAAGCCCTCAGGCAGGGCATGATTAACTGTTTGATGAGCCCCAGACAAAGAAATGTGTTGAACCTCCCCATCTTCCTATCTCCTGGAATAATCACCTTCATCATCTCCCTTCTCCCCTCTCCCCATCCTAGCAGATTCTCTCCAAGCAGCAGGAGTCAGAGAGCACAGTGCTTCTGACCCGCAGTCACCTCCTGCTCTGCTGG
Source organism: Ichthyophis bannanicus (assembly GCA_033557465.1). Classification (NCBI taxonomy): domain Eukaryota; kingdom Metazoa; phylum Chordata; class Amphibia; order Gymnophiona; family Ichthyophiidae; genus Ichthyophis; species Ichthyophis bannanicus. The sequence goes on along the minus strand of CM066031.1, from coordinate 419,412,800 downwards.
CTTTCTTCTGCAAGTGGAGCATCTAGGCCGCACAAGACTAAGGGATCCTGCATGCCTCTGATGGCAGAGAGGATGGTAGCAGGTAAGGAACACTGTTTGCCAACTCCTCTGGCCAGCATGATATTTCCCTTTAATATGCACTAAAAAACAATACAGTAATGGACTTTAAGTTAAGGCAAAATGTGCTGTATAATAATGAGATGCAAGGGATACAAATGCATACAAAACATTAACTATAAAAATTTAATAAAGCAGCTTGCAAACCTCCCCTCTTATCAGTCCTGACCCCACCACCCACCCATGGACTCCCACCAGGCGTACAAGCTGCCGTATAAAACCAAAAAGTCCTTATATGGCAGCTTGACCCCCTAGTGACAGTACCATGGTTCTATCATTAGGAGCTAACCAGCGCCATTTTGAACCCAGAGCAGGAGGAGGCAGGAGTGACTGGAGATCACTCCTGCCCCATAAACCTAGACCATCAGGAATTTCTTGAGGTAGGCCTCTGGGGGTGTCGAAGATGTTTTTGGGAGGGGGATCAGGGTGGGAGGGAACTTCAAGGGAAAGAGAGTCCACAGGGTGACCACGGACTGGGATCTGGGGGGAATGGGAGATCTTGACCAGGAGCAGGGGGAGTATGTACATCTTTTAGCCTACACCACTTTCTATAAGAAAGGATCCCCAAGGAGCATCAAGCCACATGTTAGCAGTCCAATGCACCTGGGAAGAAGAAAAATGCAGCTTGTGAAGTTGATCACAAGCTACATTATTCATTTACCCTGAGAGTCACTAACCTGCAGTACTGAGTTATTGTAGGTTAGTGACTCCTGTGATAAATTAAGCTTCGATAAAATCTGAGGGCCTGATAGTCAAAGATAGGTGAGCTCCTAAGATATGATCTTAAATTAGTGCCCTATTTTATCCAAACTTAGGAGCAGTGGCATAAATACCACCTAAGGTGCCCCAACAATGCAGAGTGGCTCAATAAAGAGGAAGACCACTTCTACTTACATTATCTGTGCAGCGGCAGCCTGATTCCCACTCCAGTGAGGACAACTCCATTCTGCTTCAGCTGGTGAAGGAAATGCCAAGCAAATGCCTTCTCAGCAGCTCATCTCTTGCTACCCCACTGACTCCATTCTGCATCCAGAGAAGCAGCAAGCATGTGATACAGCAGCGTATCAAGTCTTGCAACCACCAAGCCCAGTCTCACGAGACTTGTCTCACTGACAGCGAAACCTGAGGCGCTGCTGAGGCACATATTTACTGCTTCTTGGGTCATAAAATGCAGGCAGCAGTCGGCGATGACAAAAGATGAGGTGCCCCATGCTGCTGAGGTGCATGCTTTGTGTCTAGCCCTGATTTTTTAGAAAATTGAGTCGGGCAGTTGGTGGCAGAAAAAGATGAGTTTGCTGCCAAGACTGGCCCAAGAGTTCCTGCCACCCTAGACAGGAGTCCCAGCCTTGCTGCCCTGTCCCGGCATGCTATCCCCCCTGACGTGCCAACGCTGTGTCGTGTTGCATTGCAGCCACCACCCCACTGCCACCACTGATTCTGATTTCTGGGGGGCTGGCAGTGGCAGTAGTAGTTTAAAAGTGGCAGCTTTGTTGCCTCTTTGATGCCCACGGCAGACCATGTGCTTCAGCATGCATGGCCTACCACTTCTGATCCCCCCACTCCAACAGGATGTTGTGTCAAACGCGGGTCAGAAGCGGAAGACCGAAGCACATGGCCTGCCACGGGCACCAAGGGACAGCACAAAGTTGCCATGCTGCATGCCATGGTTTTCTGCCCTTGGCAGCAGCTTAGCCTGCCTAGTGGATGGGCCGACCCTGGTTGCTATCATTGCTGAGGCATGTGTTTGATATTTACAGCTTGGCCTGTTGATGGAGAAAAGAGTCAGAGCTGCACATGAGAAAAACAAAATTCATCCCCTGCTCGTTGGGATTTCTTGGGCAATACAATGGAGAAAGGGAGCAGGCTTTAAAATAAAACTTTATTGAAAAATGAATCAATTTAGTAACAGGGATACAAGGTTGATCTTTGTTCTTTCATGCTGAAAACTGCAATTTGTGAACTTAAAAAGAAATACTCATTAAAAAGAAAACTGTACTATTTCAAGTTAGTACCAAAAGAATAAGCAGGGAGAATTCTGAGAAACAGGAATAATGAGCCAGAAATATGACATATTCATGCCTGGGGATGACTGTATCTGTTTAAAAAATATTTTTTTTTTTGACAGAGAGAACCAGGTATTTTGTTTTAAAATGAGTCCAGATGGCAGAATTTGATAAGGTGGCTTGACCAAGACTGTGGAGAGTGAGTGGTCTTATGCTCATTAATCTTAAACCAATCCCTTTATTCAGTGTTGGAGGAACAACTTTATGACTGTATTGAGTAGCTTAGTGGTTAGAGCAACTGCATACTACCCAGAAGATAAAGGGTTCAATTCCTACTGGCACGCTTTGTGACCTTGGGCAAGTCACTTTGCCCTGCATTGTCTTAGAAATCTACTTCTAAAGACACATGCCCAAGAAAACTCAGAGGCAGTTGGGTTGCCTGGAGTCAGCACTGACTTAATGGCAATAAAAATGCTCATATAAAAAGTAGATGCATACTTTTCTCTATGTGTGGAATCTTCAAAGAGAACGTATGCATTTCTGTACTGAAAATCCCTTGCCTGAGCTGAAACCGTGATAAACAATGTCTCTCAATGGCTGTTGCTGTCATCCCACAGCATCTCTCTGTGACAGTGGCTTGCTTAAGTGATAAGGCACACTGCATTAGGGGCACAGGAAGCCTGGCTTGCTCTCTGCCTCCTGAGCTGCTGCTGCTATTTTAGACATTAACACAGCTGTGGGAGCATTTGCTTTTGCTCCCATGGCTGTGCTTTACTCAAGTCACTGGCACTGCAGGGGGTTGACTGATACTGGAAATGGGCTGGTACTGTGGCTGGGGACTGGCACTCGAAATGTGATGATATTGTGATGAGGGAATGGAAATGGGCTGATACAGGGTCCAGGGGAACTGACTGAAATGGGCCGATAATATATCTGGGGAGATGGGACTGGGGGGAGGGGTTCTAGGACTAGGGTCCTGGGACTGAAAGGGGGTTGATGCTGGCAAATGCTAGGGTCATAGTAGGAAAAATAGGGAGATGCTAGGAGAGTGAGAAGGCAGAGGTGAGCAAATGTGGTGGGTAGGGAAAAAGTAAAGCCAATCAAGGAAAAGTTGAGAGGGAGGTGTATAAGAACACATGCTGGATAAAAAGGAAGAAAGACAAGATTAATGAATGTTGGAGAAGGAGGTAAATGGATGGGTGCTTGGGAAGGGAAGTAGGAGATAGGAGGGCAGGTAATAGGGGCATGGAATGTGGGAAAGCAATTACTCTGACAGGTAGAGACTCTAAGATAGGCTGGATATTGGGAATTGAAGTGGGGACTCAGGGCTTGGGTAGGATTGTGAGTGGGAACTTGGAGTTGCTTGGGAGGATAGTGGGGACTACGAAATTTACCAGGGATTAAGAGGACAGTGGGGACAAGGTGAATGAGTGAATAGGGCTGTGAGACCAAGTGCAGATATATGGGGAGGGGAGAAGATTTGAAGGACCTGAAGGGCTTGGGGAGGGATTGAGGAGCGATTGAAAAGGACTGAGTGGATGATAGCCACAGGAAGAAACAAGTCTTCCTTGAAGCAGGTGAAAGAGGATAGAAATGGAATAAGTGAAAGGGGAAATAGAAGCCTGAATGTGGGTAAGAAAAGGTCTGGAAGTAGAGACATATTTTTTAGCAAAGTTGTACCGCCTTTTCATCTGAAATGCAGTCAACAATGGCTTCTTGACTAGTTTTCGAGCTGGGAGATTAAAATCATCCTTCAGGCGTCGACGAATTGTTCTCATGCTGATGTCAGAGCACAGGGATGGCAGGCTTTGTTTCACTTTAGCAGATGAAATAAATGGATTTTTTTCAGACCAAAATATGAATCTTGTGGTCAGTTATGGGAGTAGTTACTCTTGGACATTCAGATCTCTTTCTGGAACTCATAGATCCTGTTTCTTCTGCACGCTTCTTTGTACGTGAAATTACGGACTGTGAAACACCAAGCTTCTTTGCAACTTCTGTCTGTGAGATGCCTTCCTTGATCAAGGCCAGGGCAATGCCTCTCTTCTTTGGTGACAATTCACATGCTTTTCCCATCTTTAACAGAATTATTTTGTGTATTTTTGCAGGGAAAGATCAATGTATGAACCATGGTATAATAAGGTTTAAAGGTTCCATTGACCAAATTTTGGCTGGAGGAAATAAAATAAACCTTCCAAAAATGCTATCAACATGTGTTTCCTTCATTTATGCTCTTTACTATTTTATCTGACTGAGGTGGAAAATTCTACTTGTAGTCACCAGCTTACCAAACCCATTGGTTCTTACCCAGCCCTAATCTTCAAGCCCCAAACAGATTTGAAATCTGGGGGTAGAAACACATAAAACAGAGATCATTTGGGTTCAGCAGATACAAATAATTGATCTACAACTCTTACCTGTTGAAGTAAATGCAAGAATAAGCTGTAATTGAGTCATATTGAGTCGTAACTTCACAGAGCTGGTATGATGTAAAATAGCAAAAAAATCAGCAAAATTTACTGTATCCACTAAACCGTGTGATTATGTAAACAAAAACAAACTATAAATAGCCCACCTCCAAAGATTATTGATTTCAACACTATATTCTGGTGTCTGGAGAAAAATAAGTAAGCAAACTACGTAAAAACTGGAGTTTTACTTTCAAAATTATGCCAGTTCAGTGATATTTCCTACCTATGCTAAACTTTTGGCCAATACTGTAACTCCCTTGCTTGAAGAACTTCATTGGCTTCCAATCATTGCAAGATCAAAATAGTAAAATCTGATGATCATTTTTAAAATTCTTCACGGACTATCAGCAGATATTCTAAAATCTATTATTTCTAAAGACACAAGCTCAAGACCCAGAGGTTCCCAAGCTACCAACAGACTTAATACCCATTTGAATTTTAATAAATCTAAACAAATGACTTCTAAAAGGGCTTTTTCATTTATGGCACCAAAACTATGTAACTCTATTCCCGAGGAATTAAGATTTCAAACCGACATGAAAGACTTTCGCAAGTCTCTTAAAACATATCTATTTATCGAGGCTTATTTTATTTATTTATTTAACTGCATTTATATACCGCTTTTCACGGGTCAAAGTGGTTTATTTTATTTATTTATTTATTTATTTTATTTATTTTATTTCAATTTTTTATATACCGCGCTATTTACAATCAGCGCGGTTTACAGAGAACCAAAGACCAGAACAACAGGCTGTTCGGTATTACATAAAACAGGAAAATAAATTTGGATAAGATAAACATGGATAATATGGGGGTAAAACTATATACATTGAACTATATACATAGAATATTGATCTGCTAATTCGATCACATGAGAGAAGTATTTATGTAATATTATCAATAATGTTTGGAAAAGGAGGGGATTCTGTTAAGTTTGTGGTGAATATTATGTGGGGTAGTATTTGATGAATAAGTTATGTTTGAGGGCCTTTCTGAATTGGACTATGCCGGTTATGGCACGAATTTCGGGTGGTAGGGAATTCCAATGTTTTGGTGCGCAAAACATGAAGGCTCTGTTCGCTGTTGCTTGGCTACAGGTTGTTATGGCCTTCGGCATCATTAGGGTGTTTGTCGCTATTTTTCTTCTGGTTCTAGTTGGAGGTAAAAATTGTGTGAGATCAGTTAGAGAGTTTGCAGATAAACCATGTATGGCCTTGTATGTGAGAATTAGGGTTTTGAATATGATTCTGCCTTGTATCGGGAGCCAGTGAAGATGTTTGAGAATTGGTGTCACGGGAAGGGGGGTGGACAGTGATCAGTGTAGAGGGGGGGGGGGAGAGCCGTCACCGGGGGGCCAACATTGATGATTCGAACATGTAGTAAAGACTTAGGCAATAGACATAGGTCTCTTCTAGGGTATTTTGGGGATTTGGCTGAGGGACTGTGGGATGTCAGTTGAGGTTGTCTGCTTCTGGTCCAAAGTATTCCTGAAAGAGGATGGTTTTTAGTTGTTTCCGGAACTCGGATAGATCGGTAGTGTTTCTGATTTGGCTCGGTAATGAGTTCCAGAGGAAGGGTGCGTATAGTTCAAAGGCTCTGTTGCAGGTTCGTTGATTATATTTTGTTTGTTCATAGGAGATGGTAAAGATGTTGTTGGTGGTTTGTCGGGTTGGTCTGTTGTGGGTGGGCTGGGGTAGTAGGGAGCGGAGGTGGGAAGTCTGTGTTTGATGGAGGGCTTTTTGTATAAGCAGGGCACCTTTGTATTTGATCCTTGCTTCGAGTGGAAGTATGTGTAGATCCCTCAGTACTGGGGTGATGTGGTCGTGTTTCTTTGCTTTCCGGATGATCCTTGCGGTGGTATTCAGGGCAGTCCGTAGTGGGTTGGTGTGGGTTGTAGGAAGTCCGTGATAGATTATGTTACAGTAGTCCAGGTGGGGGAGTGTCATAGCCTGCATGACAGTTCTGAAGTCCTGTGGATTAATGAGTGGTCTGAGCCGTTGTATTGTTTTTGCTTTGTGGAATATTGTCTTTGCAGTCTTTTTTATCTGTGGAGTAAATGTGAGTGCTTGGTCTATAGTGATTCCCAGATATTTTATTTGGGGTTGAATCTTTATTTGGGTGGTTCCCAATATGAGGTGTGGTGGCAAATAACCTATCACTTAAAAGACCAAGATACCTTACTAACTGTTTCAATTCAATTTTGTTATAGTGTTATAATATAGTTTAACTTTATATACTATTACAATGTACTGTCATTTATTGTAACTTATGTGATGTACTGTAATCTACTACAATGTTTTGTCTCTCTGTCCTCCATGCCCCAATGTAAACCCTTTTGTTGTTTTGTTGACCACTTTGATTGAAGGATAAGGTGGTATATAAAACTGATTAAATAAATAAATAAATGCTGTACTTCTGCTTTGCATTTGTTGTTGGAGAGTTTTAATGGTAAGTCTGGGAGTATTCCATATGAATGAATAATTATGCCTTATCAGACTAATATTCAAAGGCAATTAGGTGTTCACTGGCAAATGCATAATTTAGCCTAATCACGTATTTTCAAAAAATATACAGATTTCAGGCTGTTTCTCTAGTGACCCCACTCACTTTTGCAAAAAACGCTCTATAACTCAGTGATTTTACATGTTAAAATTATTTTAAAAAAATAGATTTTGGGGATACCCTGGCCATCTTCCAGCTTCCTGGAGCATTAAAACTTTTAAACTTTAAATTTATTTTAATTGGGCCATTTTTAACCATATTAAAGGGTCTTAATTCCCTCACAGAGTTAATCTCACCTTTTTCCTGTGATACTGGTCTCTCATTTGCCAACTTCACCCTTTCTGCCTTGATTCTGGCCACTTGTTGGCTAGACTAGCCTTTATATTGCCTCTGTCTTCTCATTGGCCAGCTTCACCCTTGACAACAATTCTAACCTCCTATTGGCCAATCTCATACTTCCTAGTGTTTCTGGCACCCTATCGTCCAGCTTCTCCCTGGCGCTTTTCATTTCTGAGTTTTTTCCTATACCCAATTATTCTTATTTTAATTTCATTTTCCCAGGCCTTCCTTATGGCCCATCTCCTATTTCTTTTCTCTTTTATATTTAAGTATTTTACACTGAGCTCTCTCAGGCACACACGTTACCCTTCCAAAGCCCCCTGCTCAGGCAATCTCCCCTTTTCAGTTGGGTCATCCTGGCTCCCAAGCACTTTTTATTTATTTAAACTCTGCCAGCCATCCTGGAGCCTTGGGCAACCCCCAGAGAGAAACCAACACTGGACACACCTCTAAATGCCTCTACCAGGTATTTTATTCTTATTTCTATTTTTGTTTCTTCCATTTGGTTACATTCTGCCTGCCGGAGTTAAATATCAACCACGACATTTCTTCACTCAATATAATCACCTGTCACCATTCAATTAATTAACTAAACACTTAATTGACTCAATTTAAACGTCTAGGGTACTTGTGTAAACTCTTCTACTAGAATAACCAGTCCTTCATCCGGTATATCCTGGAAGCACAGGAGCGCTACCTTGATAGAGTCCCATGCTCCCAGGTACACAGGACCAACAAACGCTCAAATCATTTCCTCACTTGGCTATTTTTATTCACGTGGAGCCCGATTCAGGAAGGGGCACATCCAAGCCATCCAGATGTCCCAGACCAGGACAGGCTTCTTTGTACCTGATTCTGCACCATGGAAACTAGACACCCCTGCAGTAGCAGGATCGAGCACCGAGATGGTTCGGTGTGCCCCTTCAGTGGCACAGGAGACATCCAGGTGGCAGGACAGCCAGGCCTCCTCTGCTCCCACAGGCTGGACACCCCCTGATCAGGTTTCTTGCCTCTCAACCCTTGGCGGAGTCCGTCAGGGCCAGGATCTGGCGACGGGGCCTCAACTTCAACTGTGCCATGGCTTCTGGGGGGGCTTCTGGGCCAGTGAGAAGGGTCACCCTGCACTTATTCCACCTCTGAGGAATAAGTACGGGTTCCTCCGAGGTGGAATAAGCTGGGCTACCTCCAGGTGCTCCATGGATATACAGGGCCCTGACTTGAATCGGCCCTGTACGTTCGGGTGTCTGGCTCACTCTTGCTCCACCCATGTCCCATCCCAATACTACCCCCATCCTGCTCTCCCTGCACAGCAGCTCTGTGCATGTGGGGAGAGAGAAATGGGGAATCGGGACAGAACGGCTTGCAGGGCTGCACATCCCATTGGGACATGCAGCCCTGCAAGTCGCTTTACAGAATCAGGCCCTTAATGTGAAAGGTTGACTTCCCTCAACCAGGAAAGGGCTTTCTTTTCCATTCTGCAAACCTTCTACTGAACTAATTAGATTTGGCATCCCTAATTAGATTGGGCCATTAAAACTCCAGAACATACCTATGAATCTTTAAAATTCACAATATGCGAACAACACAGAGTCCTATGACAACTTTTAAACTAATTACATCAATCAAAAACATTAAGAGTGTTTTCATCATTCAAACAACGTACATATGAGATAGCATAGCTTCATACCTCCATTTATAAAAAGACATTTCCAAATCACTATATCTCAAATGCCAGCTTAGTTCTCTTGTATATATAGGATATAGGTTTTGTGGCTCAAATTAATTTCTCTTACCAATTTTTATTTCATCTGAAAAGTTTGCTTTAAGTACCTAGGACACACCCCTTATTTGACTTCAGGGACTTCTTAACTCTAGCACTATCAGGGATTTCTTCAGAAACAATATCAAGTGCTCTTTCAGATGTATCCAGAACAGTGGAAGTTACTACAGGCTCAGGTAAGAGAGTTTTCATTTGTAACATCCATCACACATTATTCTCAACTTTAGATTTATCCAAATCTTCCTCTGAATTACCAGCTGGCATGTTTACAATAGGTTCATCATAGTGCTCCAAGCTCATATCCTTCTCATTGTTCTCAAAGGGAACAACCTTAATTGGTCTCTATGTAAAATTTTTATAGCACCCTCCCTATTTTGAATTTTATAAATGTTGGGACAAAAATCAAAAACCTATAATTTTACAGAGGTTTTCCTCCCAGATTCCACTTAATTGGTGCTTATCCTGGAACTCTTGTCGCCAAACAAGCACCCAGGAGCCCACTTCCAGCACCGGACCATGTGCTTTTCGGTCATATTTTTCTTTCTTTTTAATGCCACGGATGGAGACACCTCACAAGCAGCTTCACTAATTCAGTTCAACTCCTGTTGGTGATCATGTAGCCAGTCTTCCATACTTTTTGCAATATTTTCTTCCTTTTTTTCCAGGGGAAACTCAGAGGGTAATAAGGTGGACCTTCCCAGATGAGTTGAGGTGAAACCAGTAGCTGAATGAATGGTATTGCTGTACACACGAGTTATTTCTGTTAAATACTCTGACCAGTGTTTTTTTTTTCCTCCTCATCATAGGTGCGCAGGATCTAGTGGAGAGTCCTGTTAAATCTTTCACACCTTCAGTTCACTTGTGGGTGGCATGGGGTGGTTCGAGTTTTTTCAGCTCCATAAAAGGTACATAGCTCTTTAATTATTTCCAATTCATAGGCTCGGCCTTGGTCGGAATGTAGCCTTCTGGGAATCCCATTGCTGCAAACCAATGTTTAACTGAAGCTTTGGCGGTAGTTCTTGCTGTCTTGTTCTTTGTAGGCACTGTTACTGCAAAATGGGTGAACATATCTGTAATTTATTTATTTATTTAACACTTATTTCTATACCGCTCTTTCCCAAGTATCAAGTGCGGTTTACAAGGAACAGTAAGTTATATGGTATGTTAAAGCGCATACCTAGTCGTTTTACATAGAACAGGTGGAACTATTTACAAGTAACAATATAACATTTGAACAGTAAAAAAGTTAGAACGTATTTAAATTATGGGTACTTACAAAAATATATCATGGAACAAAATTGTGATGTATAAAAATATTTTGTGTGTTATGTAGTATTGTAGTATGATTGTTAACCTGTGTCTCTTTGTGTATTCTGATTAGGTAGTGTATTGTAGTGTAGAGAGAATAAATGGGTTGATAAATGGGTAATGACCAGAAGGTTCTCATATCCTCTGTAATCCTTCTCAAGGACAGTGTAGTCAATGGCTACTACTTTGTATGGGTTTTTCACTTCAAAGCAAGTCATTTCTGCCTGTTCCTTGGGTACCATTTCCTTCATTACAACACATTTTCAGCATTTTCTAATCCATTCAATTGTATCTTTCAACTGGTGTATCTAGTAATAGTCCTCTCTCATATTTTTCATCGTCAGTTCTTCTGCTTAATGTCCTCTCTCGTCATGGTATCTTTTCAGGATTCTCTCATGAAATTTTGCGGAACTATTAACTGCCATATTCTTTTCCCATCCCTGGGGTTTGTTACATTTTGGATTAATAAGCCATAATTCAGTGATAAACGATCTCTCTTTTTCCAGAGCTGGATGATTTCTATGGACTGACCAGTTAAGTCTAAGTCTCACCAACCTTCCATGACCTCTGTCAAGATACCGAGGTTGGTATCAGTTCTCTGAGCCTTATGCCATTCTTCTTGTTCCTGCTCTGCATTCCACAGATGAGACCTTTGCACTCCAACATGGCCGGTACACACTCTTGGCATTCCTCTAGTTATCGTTGTTGCTTTAATTTCCCAATGTGACAAAACTAGGAAGTCTTTTTCATCATCAAGTGTCTCTGGTTCCCAATTCTCTCTTTGTGGTAACCAGGACAATATATCAACATTTCTATGTAAACAGCTTGTCTTATATGCAACATTGAACTCTAACTTGGCCAGCTGAGCCAACTATCTTTCCTCAACAGCCTGAACATTGGAAGAGTTCAGGTACTTGAGGGGATTGTGATTAGTCCTTATAAAAAAATTTCTTGTAAATGAGATAGTTGCGGAACTTGTGGTCTTGGGCAAGCCACTTAACCCTCCATAGCCCATGTTCCCTGTAAAATAGTTATCTCCAAGTTATAATGCCCTGTTCAATGTAATTTCAGTTTGTTCAATGTAAACCGCACTGATGCAGAATAGCGCGGTATATAAGAGAATGTAAATAAATAAATAAACTTTTCTGTAGCCACCCACTTTAATGCCAAAGGTTCTAGCTTGAAAATGCTGTAATTTTGATTGTTCCGTTCAGATCATTTGAGGCCTCTACTGGCATAGGTGATAATGCATTCCTTCTGCCCCTAGCCCCTGGTAACTAGCATCGGTTGTCAGAATAAATGGCTTAGTAAAGTCTGGCTAGGTGAAGATTGGAGGGCTCATTAACTTCTCCTTCAATTTTTCAAATGCAGTTTAGCATTCCTTAGTCCAGAAAAAGGAAATTTCTTTCTGATTTCTCTTCAGCTTTCCCATTGGCCTATGAAGAGGCACAGCTAATTAAGCAAAGTTAGGAACGAAGCGCCTATAAAAGCTAGCGAAACCAAGGAAACTTCAGGTTTTCTTCACATTTGTCATGGTCTTCCATTCTTTTAGGGTCTTCAATTTCTCTTGATCCACTTTGATTCCTTCATTTGACATGATGTATCCCAGGTACTTGACCTGACGACAGAATAATCTGCATTTTGAAGGCTTCAACCTGAGGCCCACTTCCCTCAGCTTCTTAAATATGAGTTCCAGTCTTTCCAGGTGGATTTTAAAATCAGGCAAATATACAAGGAAATCATCCAGATAAATCAGCAATATTTCCATTAAATAGCTTCCCACAACAGTCTCCATAAGGCAGAAAAATCCAGCTGGCGCCTTAAAAAGGCCAAAAGGCATACACGTCCATTTGAAGAGGCCGAATAGCATTGTAACTGTGGTCTTTTCTATGTTCTGTTCAACTACTTCCATCTGGAAGAATCCAGAGTTTAAGTCTAACGAAGAGAACCAGAACACATTTCCTAGGGTGTCTAAGGACTCATCTATCCTTGGGAGTGGGTAGGTATTCTTGATTGTAACTGAGTTCAGACTGCGGTAGTAACAGCAAAATTGTAGAGTTATGTTTGGCTTCCACAGAACCACAGCTGGGGAAGCCTAGGGGCTACTACTTCTCCTTAAGATCCTCTGATTAACCAACTCTGCGACATGTCTCTTGAATCCACTGCTTACCTATGATACAAGCAGCATGGATCTGCATATGTTTGGGAATATGACAGGTACTTGTGACCTGGATTGGCCACTGTTGAGGCCAATCCAGGTCACAAGTGAGGCGGTCTTTTTGGGGGCATTTTTTTCCGCCCTCAAGAAGCTGCTGCCTGAGGCCACCGCCTCACTCGGCCTCATTATAGAGCCGCCCCTGGCACCTAATATGCATGCCACATTATCCATGGAAATAGATGCCATTTTCCACAGCACATGTGTCAGGATACATGCCATGGTCTGGGAACAGATACATCTATAGACCTGCAATGTCCCAGGATGCATGTATGACACATTTGTAGAAATGTGAATAGAGGCACAGCATTTTGTAGTCTGCCCCCTCCAACCATACAGGCAATGCACTGCCATGGCAACAGGGGGCACACAGGGTAGATACCACAGGCACATGCATGGCAGCACAAGTTCACTGGCACCTGCACACTCAAATACAATGCTGTGCATGGAGCGGATGAAATACCTTGCAGTGCACAGATGGGGGTTCACTGTGCATTGTTACTTCTGCGACTGTGCAGCAGTGCCTAGTGGACATGCCACCCAATGGGTGTCCCAATAGCATGTGCATAGGGGGGGCTCATCAGATGACCACAGCACCTGCCCCCATGCCACCCACTGGGCGATTCCATAAGCAGCACACACCCAGGGTCCCGCACACACACACTGACCTGTCCCCCACAGGTGTTCTGGGCTGCTGTGCAGTGTCTGAGGATGTTACACAATGGGGCCACTACCTTGTTTGCCACTGCCCTGTTGGTGTTTGCTGACCATAAGCACCAGAGGGCAGCATGTCACCTCCCATATACCAGGGTCCCCAGGCTGCACTTCAGGGTTCACCATGACATCCGAGGATGAGGGGGATGACATGGTGGACCCTCAACCAGCACATGGTCCTGCTTACTGATGGGGTGTGGAGACAAGGCAGACCCTCTTACTAACATCTTTGTTAGTGATATAGTGGAAGGGCTGTCGGGTAAGGTTTGCCTCTTTGCGGATGATACCAAAATCTGCAATAGAGTAGATACCCAGGAAGGTGTAGATAACATGAGGAGGGATCCAGCTAAGCTTGAAAAATGGTCTAGAATTTGGCAGCTGGGATTTAATGTTAAAAAATGTAAGGTCGTGCATTTGGGCTGCAGCAATCCAAGGGAGCAATATAGTATAGGGGGTGAAGTACTTTTGTCCACTAAAGAAGAACGGGACCTAGGCATGGTTGTGTCTGATGATCTTAAAGTAGCTAAACAGGTAGAAAAGGCGATGGCAAAGGCTAGAAGGATGCTTGGGTGCATATGGAGAGGAATGGCTAGCAGCAAAAAGGAGGTGATAGTGCCTCTGTATAAGTCTTTGGTGCGACCTCTTTTGGAGTATAGTGTGTAATTCTGGAGACCGCACCTTCAAAAGGATATAAACAGGATGGAGTCAGTACAGATGGTGGCTACTAAAATGGTCAGTGGTCTTCATTATAAAGCATATGAGGACAGACTTAAGGATCTTAATATGTACACCTTAGAGGAAAGGTGGGATAGAGGTGATATGATTGAGATGTTTAAATACCTCCATGGCATAAATGCACAGGGGGAGAGCCTCTTTCAATTGAAAGCAAGTTCTGCTATGAGGGGACATGGGATGAGGGTGAAGGGGGATAGATTCAGGAGTGATGTGTGGAAATATTTCTTTACGGAAAGAGTGATGGATCCATGGAAAAGTCTCCCAATGGAGGTGGTAGAGATGAGGACAGTATCTGAATTCAATAAAGCATGGGACAAACACAGAGGATCTCTAAAGGAAAAAAAGGGGACTATTGTAGTTGTTGATATGGAAGGACAGACTAGATAGAAAAATGAAGACAGAAAAAGACTACATGGCTTATGTTTCTACCTGGACATCAGCGATGAGCTGTGCATAACCCACTACAGATTCAACCGTGCAGTCATCCATCACCTGTGTTAGGAGCTGGAGCCATACTTGGCACCACATGCACACAGCCAGGACACGGCACCTTCCAGTCAGTGGTGGCAATGGCAGCTGGGCTGAGCCAGGCAGCTGTGTCATACAGCATCAGTCAGTTCCTTGATGCCTTTCTGGGACGTGTTGCACAGTATATATCTTTCCCGCACACCCCACAGCAGCATCAGCAGAACATGCTGCAGTACAATGAGAATGCAGGGTTCCCATCCATCTTGGGGGCCTCCGCCCACCACATCTACATGATGCAGCGTACCAGAACAGGAAGGCCTTCCACTCACTGAACATGCAGGTCATCTGCAATGCCAGATGGGAATCATGGATGTCATGGTGCACTACCCTGGCTCATGACATGATGTCTACATCCTGGCCCAGTCAGGGATCCAGCCTTCAAGGGTGGTGCTATCACTGGTACCTGGCTGCTTGGCAGGTGCACACAGGCCAGCATCCTACACACCTGGGGCACAGGGGCATGGTTTGCTGTGTGCATGCAAGCAGGCCATGCCCACTGAGGCACCACACTGCAGCTGTGGGTTGCCTGACCATGGTCACGGGACCCACTGGCACTCTCACCACTGCAAGGGTGCAGAAAGGGGCTGGGCATATTCTGTACATGGGCTTGTTGGGGGCTGGGCCACCACCACAGCTGGGGATGCACAGGGGAAGTTGTACATCAGGGATGATCCATCATTGAGCATGCGGGGGTGCTGCATGGCACAGTTGCAACACACATGCATATTGGATGTGTTGGGATGGCATGTGGTGCATGAGTAGGCCATCACCCATGATGCTGGCCACGTCGCAGCACGTTGTCATCCAAGCCATCTCCATTCTCTGCAGATGACAGGGGATACCCGCTGTGGGACTGGCTGATGACCCCATTCGTCAGCGCACGCACACCTGAGAAGCAGAGGTACCACCGGTCACACCAGTGGACCTGCTCCATCATTGAGCAGACATTTGGTTTGCTAAAGAGTCACTTTCAGTGCCTGGACCGATCAGGTGATGAGCTACTATATGAGCCATCCAAGGTGTGCAGGATATTCCTGGCCTGCTGCATGCTAAAGAACTATGCACTGCACCAGAGGCAGCCCATTCCTGATGCAGCAGATGTAGAGCCCGAGGATGAGGGGGATGACATGGTGGACCCTCAACCAGCACATGGTCCTGCTTACTGATGGGCTGCGAAGACAAGGCAGACCCTCCTACAGATGCACTTTGTGTGAGGTAGGCTGACTGTACTGGGGGGGGGGGAGTAGGGGTAGGACTGGATGGCCATGGGCAGGCCCTGTGTGCACCAGCCATTGTCCACTTTCTAATGTGCCATTCCAGCCCCTGCCAGCTTTCACCTTGTCCCCCACATCTACTGTTGCATGCTTTACATCCCCAAATGTACATCACCCCATCTGCACTCTGCCATCCATGTGCCCCCATGCAGGGCATCCCCTCACCCCATGCAAGCACCCCATCACAGCCAGGCATGTGGCCTTCCTCTCACCCACACAGGCATTATTTCCCTCTTGCCCCCATATGCCCCCAGTCTGTGCACACTGTCCAACCCCAGCCCACAGCAGCCACATCCTGCTGCAGCCCCAGCTCATACGGTACATGGGTACATCCATTCTGTCCCAGCTACATCCCCTGTCCCCCTGCCCAAACCAGGTGAGTACACAAGCCCCCCCCCCACAGGGCCATCAGTATGTGCAGAGGAGGGATGCACCCTGGCATGCAGGGTCACCTCTACTCACCCATTGTGTGGGAGTGTGGTCCCATATGCTATGCTGATTCAGCGATGGGGCACTTGCCAGTGCTCCACATGCCTGGTGCCTGCATGGGGGCATGTCCTCTCTAGCATCTGACTGCATATACCCTGCCCACCTGCAGCATTGCTCTCTGCATGTTGCTGTGCCCCCAATGCCCCCCCACCACCAGTGTGGACAGACATGTGGACAAGCTGTTGAAAAGTAAACAACCTTTATTGCTGGCACATCAGCATCATTTTTTACAAGCTGGCATTTTCATCAACCGTGCTATCCATTCAATGGTGCCTACTTTGGCCCACCCCTACCACCCAGTGGCCCAAGTGAGGACATGAGTGACTCGGTGAGCTATGCACCACTGGGGTGAGGGCCTGGAGGTCTCCCCAGATGCCCTGCAGGTGCTGTGCAATGAGGTCAAAGGGCTCTCACCATGCTGAGAGGTGGAATCTTGTGCATCCTCAGATGGTGCCCATTGCCCAGCACCATATCAGGGCCCCTGTCACATAGGCCAATCACATCCCCACCTCCTGGCCCCTGCTCCCCTGTCCCTTCCCTCTGTCCCCTGCCTGCTCCCATCCCCCTATCCACCCTCTGCATGCTCCTATTCCAACTCTCTGTCCCCTGCATGCTCCCATCCTCTACCTATGCCCCCTCCCATCCTCTCCCTCTGCCCCCACATGTTCCCATCCCCTCTCTCCACCCCCTACCTGATCCCATTCCCTCCCTCCATGTTCCCATCCCCTCCCTCTGGCTCCTGCCTGCTTCCATCCCCTCCCTCCACCCCCTGCATGCTCCCATTCTCTCTGCCCCTTGACCACTCCCATCCTTGCCACCCTCCATATCCCCCATGTCACCCCCTCCTCCATCCACAGGGTGTCTCTGGGTGATGTGTCCCTGAGCTCCCCCTCCTCCAGGAACTCCTCTTCCTCCTCCTCCTTGGGGTCAGCCCTCCAGGTGTGCCTTGCCTCCCCACTCAGCCCCAGATGTGCCCCCCTCTGTGCCCTGGGCCTCCCACTGTGGGGTCTCCTGCCCAGCCCGCCCAGTGCCATTCTCTCCCTCCCCCTCAGGGGAACATGGAACCTCAGTCAGGGTGAGGGTATACTCATCCCCACTCTCCCCTGATGGGGAGGTGCTGGATAGCATTGTGGTGCTGGCTGTTGCAGTGGTGGATGTTTCCTCAGTGGTCAAGCTGTGGGAGCTGCGTATTCCAGGGGCTTGCCCCCTGCCACATTTTTATGGTTGTGACTGCTCTTCTGCCCCTCCTCCCCCTTTATCCCCCCCCCCCATCATCATCATCTTCCTCTTCTGGCATGGGGGGGGGGGGCAAGTCCTTGACTGGGATGGCTGTGTGTGGGATGCAGAGAAGGGGGTGTTAGTTACAGTGGGTGGGGGTATCTGGCTGTCATGTCCCCATTGTCATACACTGCCCTATCCTCTGTCTGCTGTTGCCCCTGCATTGCCTGGCCAAACTGGGCCTGTGGCATGTCACATGTCATGGCTCCTTTCTTGTGCCATACGTGCACATGCACCTTGCTCCTGCAGCCGGAGTCAGTTGAGCATCCGCAGCCACGTGTGTCATATGGCCCGAAAACACACCCGGTAGGCCTCCATTCCCCTCAGAATGTGGAAGTGTCTGTGGAGTCAGAAGAGTGGTGTCTTACATATGCGCATGTATTCTTCCCTCCCTGGTCTTCTCCCTGCAGCTGCCTGCTTGCAACCCACCACCTGCATACACTGCACCCAGTCCCATCATGTTAGTACATCTCCAGAGCTACCTCACCCTGGACTGTAGCTTGCCTTACTCCCCCAGGCCTCCTCTGTCCTGTATGCCTGCATTGCTGACTGGCTGGAGCATGGGCTGAGGGGGCCATGGGGACAGTGGTCCACTGCTCAGATGTTCTGCAAGCAACATTGTTGAGGCGACCAGCTGCATTTGCTGCCTGCCCTGTGGTTCACATTGTGGGCCTTGCATGCTTGTTTGGGACCTTGCTGTGTCTTGTCCAAGGTCTGTGGCACAGTCGTGACCAGGTTACAGGTGCATTACATTGGTGCACAGTTCCAAGTCTGCTCCTGTCTGTTTGTATTTGCCTGTGCTCTGTCCTACACAGGTGCCACATTGTATGCTCACTTCAAGGGTTGAGATGGTTTGGGCACAACTTGGGGAGCCAGGGGCAGGGGATTCAATTCTCACCTGCTCCCTTTGCTTTGTATGGGCAGCTGGTGTGCTTCCCCATTTTCTTTGCTCTGGGTTTCTGTGGCTTTCTCTGTGTGCTCTTTAAGGGCACTGTCCCACAGGTCAGCACACCTTTTTGTCTGCATGGCGGGATTTCATGTTACTTGACCCCATATCACAGGCTGTTTCTGCCTTGTGCCATGCACATGTGGCTGCTTTCTTCCACCTGTCTGTTTGGGTTGGTGGGGAGATGTGTTGTGGTGGTTTGGGCACTGGCTCAGGGGACTGGGGGTCAAGTCCCACTTGCTCCCATTGTTGTGTTGGCTGTGCATTCCCATGTTATGGTGTTGCACTGTGGATTCCTGTCTTTGGGGTGGGCATTACAGGGTGCATTTTGATTGCTAGTTTGCATACCAGATACAGTGGGTATTCTATGGGCAGGTTGGCTACTTCCTTATTGCAACATTATGATTGAACTAGACATATCAGGCATAGGAGTTTGTTCCTCACCCTGATAGGTCCAGATATTGTAAATTCATATATTGTTAGACTGTTTGCATTTGACTGTGCTCATTCATGCATAGTTTTCCCTCTGTTTGGGGTGGTAGTGGATATCGATATTGTATTACCATGTTTGTGTGGCACTGTACAGTGCTTTGGCTTACATGATCTGGCCATGTTGCTGCACTGTTACACATGTGTGTGATGGTTGGTGTGTTTCACTGTTGTTTCTGTATCGTTTCTGTTTCTGCTTCTCAGGGATTGCTCCACTTTCCCATTGTATATTATGCAGGGACATTGTTGTGTGTGTGTCTGTGTGTGTGCCTGTTCCTCCATTGGCTCATCTGTCCTTTGTACCTGCATTGCCTCCCTGCTAGTCTCTTGGGCAGTGTGTTTCTCTTTGCATGTTTCCTGTTGCTGGCCCTGTTGTGTGACTGCAGACATTTGGTGGTGTGATGTCACTGTATGTGCACTCTCTGGATTCAGCTGACTGTTGCTCATTTTAGCCTTTTGCTTTGGGGCTGCTCTCCTGGCTCTGTGCATTGTTCTTGTCCCTGCACATGCATTCATCCTGCTACCCCCCTTTCCTGCCCCTCTAGGTCACTCACATGCCTTCCTGCTTTAACCTACTTATTGCACTAGGGTGGTCCTGATGCATTCCCAGTGTGCTGCAGCTAGGTTTGGCTGTCTGTGTCCCATGGGGAGCAGAGCTTCCTCATTTTCAATTACCGGCCTGCAGAACAGGCGGATCTCGGTCTCTGAAAAGTTCACCTGGCGTGTTGCCATTTTCTGAACTCTTGAATGAGACTTGTTGCAGCGGGGTGTCATCACTTCATCCTATTCCTTGTTGCACATGAGCTGTAGTGAAGGTGGGCACATTTTCAGACTTACACATGAACAGCACAGTGCAGGTGGGCACGATTTCGGACTTACACGTGTATGGGACATCGACATCTGTATGTGGGTGGTGATGACGGAATCATGCTTTTGTGTGAATGGGCAGTGTACATGTTTTGCACAGATTACAAGGGTGCACATTTTCTCTTTTATATGCATAATCCGCAGTGCCCTGTGCCCTGCTGTACATGTGCAAAGTCGGACATGTTCTGCTCCGTATTCCGTGCATGAGTGTACATCATTGCACGTGGACATGGGATATTGTCTCCAGTGGGTACGTGCACTGGTTGTGCATTTTTGTCGGCCCTGTACATCTTTCTCTGAATCGGCCTCTATGTTTCCCTGCTAATACTATTTCCCTTTTTAATTCGGAAAAAGAACAGTGAAAAATTGAGCTGGGCATCAAATATGTCACTGAGGAGGAATTAGTTACAAAACTGAAGTATTATAATACAAAATAACCACAATCTCATAAGTATGTAAAAAATCTATGTAGTAAGTATAAATGTATCCCTTTGTAATACGATAAAATGGAAACATTTACATATATCACTTGTCTGTCTTTCGTTCGTTCACAAATATATTTAAAACTACTTGAGGAACAGTCTGGTTTTGAACCAGTTTAGCTGGAAATCTCAATTTCCAAGTGTTTATTTGAGCTCAAATAACCCTAAATGTGTCCGTGCAAATATGAGTACTTCTCATCCTGAAGACTGTAAGTCGTTGTGGCCCATGGATAGTCTTCTTCTCTTGTCTGCAGCCCGGTACCTCTCAGGAACTCTGGACCTTGGCTTCAACTTCAAGGCTCAACCGACTTCTTCCTTCCCTACAACTATAGTACACAAACCTTCCTAACTTTATTCCTAAAAAGTCACTAAAAGGGGAAAAATGGGCTTGCTCAGTGATAAAAAAAAACCCTCAATCAAAAAGGCTCACTCATTCAGACCCCTTTCAAACATCCAGTCCCTCGATCACTCAATTACAACTGTCTCTCAACCCTTTTTGTTCTTTTATTATTTTATTATCATTTATCACTCTCTCACCCATGCACTCTTACTCTGCCCTATCCTGGACATTAATCTTCTCCGTATCCCCTAAATCTCTTCCTACCAACTCCCCTTAAGTATCACCAACATTACAGACTATGCCAGAGAAAAAAAGCACTTAATTTGGAAAAATAACTCTAAATCTTTTTTTTCTTTTCCTTCTCTACCCCTTTTAGTATAGTTCTATAAACTTTTTAGCTTACCTTAATCCACTACTAGTTTTCCCTTTTAATTGGGCTCTAACTAGCTTAGTATTATTGAAGGGGAAACCTGTCTGATACTTAAAAACTGTAGCACAGGTGTCATTAGGCTCCTAAGTTTGGCTGAAAATAGGGCACAAATTTAGGAGTCTAACTTGGGAGCCTAATTAGAGGCAATCAGGGGCCAATATTCAAAGCCAGTTGACCAATGAGAAGCCAGTTGGCTAAGGATGCTCACCACAATATTCAGCGGCACTATCTGGATATTGCAGGCGGACCAAGGGTGGTGTCAATGCTAATCGGATAAATGGTGACTGTATCTGGTTAGTGGGATTTTCAATCACCACCTATCAAGCTTATTTAGACTGTTTGAAAAGCCGTCCTAAGTGGGAAACTGGAAAAGCAATGGCTGAAAATTGCTGCTAATGGGATAAGATCACCAATTATCCAGTTAGCACTGCTCATCCCGGATCTTCAGCAGCAGCTCCTATCTGGATACTGTTGCTGAAGATCCTGCCAATATTTAAGTGCCATGGCCAACCACCGTGGCCTTTGAATATCGGCTGTTTTGAAAATCGTACCCTTTTTTGAATATTGGACCTTTTGATTATAACTTTAGGCATTCAGCCCTAGTAAATTTTCAAAAAAGGCCAATTTAGGCGTATCACTCTCAAAGTTTGGCGCATAAATCCTTTGAATACTAGCTTTGATGTGCGCAGGCACCAGGTGTTTGAAAATTAGTTGGGCTTGTGTAGGTTGTGCCTATTGAAAATTTACCTCTGTAAATAAGTCTCACATATTTTCTTTTCTTCTGTAATAGTTTTGTATGTCATATTGAAAGTGAGCAATTTTCTTGGTTGTCAAGGCAACTTCTTTTCCATACAGACAATACCCAGGGCTGATTTGAAACCCTGAAATAGACTGTTTTTTCCAAATCATGTACCAAACCACACAATACATGAATCATGTGTGCTCATTTATGATAGTACACTGGCTGTGCATGGAGCAGAATGCATTCTGCTGTCTTCCCTAATATCAGAAGGACTTCTCTGGCTCTTTTGAAAGCTAGAATGATATAAGACAGAACAGTAATGAACAGATCCCTTATGGTAAAGAGCGTAACTTAGCATATTCCAACTGCAAAAGGAAGTAATAGCAGCCAACACTTTAACATCCCAAAAGCTGAAATTAATTGCCAAATCTTCTTGGAACCTTATCGTCACCATTCTCAGCTCCCAGTCATCATTCCTCACCACATTTTCAAACATCTTTACTGTGCCTTGTAGATTCTCACTCATTAGCACTTACATTCTTTCTGGACTGCATTGATTTTACATCCTAGCAATGAGCTGCGAGTGTGCTGAGAGCCAATAGAAAGTCTGGAGGGGTAACAGCTCAGTGTCAGCATTTCCTTCTGCTGGTAATGAGCAAGAATGATGACCGGGGGGGGGGGGGGGGGGAGTGGTCAGTGTCCTGCCTAAGAAAAGCTTGCCAGACCTAGGCAGCAATTTTTATATAGCCTATAATGTATGGTGCTTTTAACATGCCTATTTTATGTTAATTTTCACAATGAAACATGGGCAGCTTTTCTGTAAACATTATGATAACGAGCATGCATTAAAAACAACATAATTTGCACATGCTGTTTTGTTCTTGGGGGACAAGAGGGAGCTACTTTCCTCCCTCAACCTAAGCTTCTTGAAACGCCACTTCACAGCCTGGCTTAAAGTGTGTACATTATGGAAGACCACACATATTTTTAGCCAGCTGGATATCAGTTTTTAGGAAGGCCTTTTTATCTGGGAGAAATGCTATTTAAGTGGGTAAATGGCTTTTTGCAAATGGTTCTAATGGATGGAGCCTGATTCAAGATCCTGGAGGAAACAGCAGCTGGTTAGGGGAATAGTTACTAACATATGTTAAGAGAATAATAACAATATTTGCTTTAACATGCAAAGCACCTCACTATTAGGCAAATCAAATAACACATCTTGCAGTAAACTTTGCAAGCTATGTTATGGAAACTAATGCCAGATTTGAGTTGGAGTTATTTTTCCTCTTGCGACACCACGCCACCAACATGCAGCCCAAAACTCCCAGATGTCATCTTTAAAGGGCTGGAGTTAAAAACATGACACATGAACCCACCCCAATCAAGATCCCCCACTTCCCTGAAGACCCTTGGAATCCCAGGGCCAAACCCCTCACCCTCCCTGAAAACTCTTCAGATCCCAAGACAAGATCCAACCCCCCAACCCCTGAAAACCCCTCCTGGACTTACCAAGGGTTTCCTTGGGGTGCTATGAATATCCTATCTGGCTCTGGGTTAAAAATAATGGCACCATTTGACCCCTAGCAGTAATCTCAAGGTACTACTGCTAGGGGTTAACTGGCATCATTTTGAACCCAGAGCTTTAAGGGCAGGAGAGGCTGGGAATCACTTCAGTCTCTTCTGCTAGACACCAGGGAAACCTCTAGACGTGCCCTGCGGGATCAGAATCGTGAACCCCTCTGTACATCCTGCTCAACCTGGATGTACAGAGGGGCTGTATGTCTCCGATGGAATGAGCCCCACTGTGTTTAAAAACCTCTCCTAAAGAAAAGCTCAAACTGAAGATTAATTTCCACAGTAAAGTACAAATTCCTCAAAGTTTAATTGGGACATAGATATTTCAAACACAATGTTGTATAACTTGGTCCTGTGTCTCAATGAGGATTTTCAGCTGCTAAAAAATAGGGAAGTGCATTCATTAACACTCATTGGGCTCATGAGTCCACCTTAAATAAATCAATGCATGAAAATGAACACGTTAATCTACAAATTAACATGCATAATGACAATTTGCAAGTATAAAAGTTTTAATATGCATTTGAATTTCTTAACAAAAACATTTAAAATGAACTGAAAATAGTTTAAAATTGGGAAAAGTGTTTGAAAATGATTTGACATTTTTTTCTGTACACATCATTAAAAATGATGTATAACCCTCTGCCTGTGTGTCCTTGCTGTAGCTATCCATGATGCTTAGCAGACAGTTGTCACAGCCATTTAAGAGCACTGCTATGTCTCTGTCTCTACTCTTGGAAAATTCACTGGATTCTTTGAATGGGACCAGTACACTGGGAGGCCTATAGCACTTAAAACTCCACTGTCTCCTCTGTCCTTCTCAAAATAACTGAGTACAGACCAGCATGTGTGCTCTGAACCAATAAGTTTACTTAAAGAACATTAGGGTCACTGATAACAATGACAACAAAAATAACTGTCAGAGAAAAGATTGTTTTGCAAGCTGGTTAACTTCTCTCTCTTTTTACTTCAAATACGCATAATCAATTTATGTTCCTTTGCCTCTTCAATGATATAGGTCACAATCAATTACCTCTTGTTACTCCTTTTTCTGGGCACTAGAAATGTAGTCTACTCAACTTCACTTCTGTATTCTCTCTCTCTTTTGGTTACCCTTCCCTCCCACACAATTAACTTCCACGGGATACCTTGGAGCTGATGGCTTCTGTAGAAGCAGGTCCCTGAAACTGACTCTGAGATCACTAGGTCGTTTGGTGTTCTTCTGGTTATTTCTCTCCTTTTTCTCTGTAGTGGCTGGCTCCTGATGAAAGCTCTGTAGCTCCTTTTCTTCACAGGCTACCCTAAGCAGAAACACTGGCCTCAACCCCCCCCCCCCCCCCAAGCCATCACCAATTCCATCTTAGGAGGGGGAGGCAGGCAGCAACAGCATTTTAAAAAGCTGTTCAACATGGGTCTTTCATTCCCAGACACCTAGGGCCCCATTCCCATCGCAGCAAATCCAGCCTGTCAAAATGTCCAGAATCTGGATGGGATGGATTTGCACTGGAGTCTGCACATGTTGGAGCTCCCGCAGGAGCAGAATCGGGTGCAAAGGGCCTGGACAGGCAGGACCTGCCTCAATTCACTGCCACCGGATGTACACCTCCCACCCCATCTTATCTAGCTGGTGCGACTGCATAGACCCCCGGTGGCGTGGCATCCCATTGCCATGGCACCAGGACGCCATGCGGGAGGCCCAAAATCACGCAACCACCTAGACATGCTTGTCCCCACCACTTGACCCCCGAGAGGGCCTACCAAGGCCAGGATCCGGCTGCGGGAAACCACCTGGCCATTCTTACTATTTCGGGAGGAAGGGGAGGTCCGCTGCTGCTGACTGCCTCCCACGGGGTAACTTATTCCACCTCTGAGGCCCTGTATGTTCAGGGTCAGGGTCCCACCTCCACCCCATACCTGTTTCTCCTCCAGCCCCCTCCCCCCCCCCCATCCAGAGCTCCCTGCACATCTCCTGTGGATATTCGGGGAGCTTTGGGCATGGAATCGGGCCCAAGCATTTGCGGGGATGTACGTCCAAACCGAACGTACATCCCCGCTAAATGCTAATCAGAATGACCACCTAATCTCTTAGTACTTCATTTGGTTACCCGTGCTCATCTGGAATCCACGGGTCATGATGCCATTTATTTCTTAGCCCCTTTTCTTTGAACCACTTTATCAAATTATCTCTGCCTAGAATCCCTTTAAAAATTTTTAAAGGGCCCTTAAAATATCTTCTTTGTGAAGGCTTTCCCAGAATTTCAGCAGGGGCAGCGCCAGATGCCTAAGACTGGTTTAACTTGCATCTTAATTCTCTTGCCTGTCCTATTGATATTATATTGATAGCAGGGGAAGAAGCAGAAGCCACTAACTTATCTTGCTCCACCCCCCCCCCCCCCCAAAGTCCAATCACGAGACCAGAGGGACTGAATACTGTATTAGTTATGCATGTGGCAGGAACAGTCCTTTCACCACCAGATCCAAAACAGCTGCCGATCCCGATTCTGCATCGGAGGAAGAAACAGGAGCCAATAACTCCTCCTGCTCCCTCCCCAAAGGCCAATCGGGAGACCAGAAGGACTGAATATCAACTGAGCATGCTCCAGAGGGCTCTTTGGCATGGCCGTTAGGCGGGAATGCTGGTGGGATAAGAAAAATCCAGTCCTCCAACAACCCTGGCAAGAAGAAAATCACCCTGCAACCGTATACCTTAACAAACTGTAAGTTTACCATAAGATTGCCTTATCAGGCTAGGTATTTGATCTTACAGTAACCACCTCTGTTACTCATTAAGAAAACCTCTAGCACCAATATACATGATCACATAATCACTACTGAATGTAATAATAATTGCAGGTATCCTGCTCCATTTTGTCCTGACCACTGTTACTTTCCACAGAACATCTCTCCAATCTTTCTAATGTGTTACCAATATTACTAATGTGTTACCAATCTTGATACCATCTTAGCAACATACTCTGTTAGCACCCAAGTCAAATACCACATTGCGACTACGCCTCCCTGCAAGCTGGCAGATACCACTTAAATACTCTTGTATACCGACACACTAATTATTCATCACACAACCTGTACACTGTCCAAGCAAAATTATCTGACCTTGTTCAATTATTTGATTGTATAATTATTGCATCCCAGGTAATAACTGTGCCCAAATTAGAACAAACACAGGACGCAATGGAACCTAAAATAACGATGATGTATGCATTAGTCCTCATACTCACATCTGCTTGAGTACTCAAAGCCCTCTCCCCCAAGATGATCCTTACCAAACCTTCCTCATCCCTACCCTAAACAAAACCAAGACCTCTTGCCTCATAAATATTAACCCTCTAAAGAGCACAACCCAAACCAGTACAAAGAAACAAAATCCCACTCATCCATGATATCATAATAGACAAGAAACCAGACATCTTATGTATCATGGAAACCTCTCTCTCTGGCACGGATAATGTCCTCATTAACCAACTAAAAGTCCAAGGATATAGCCTCTCCAACTGCACCAGGGTCCATAAAAGAGGTGGTGGAGTGCTTGCGATTACTAAAGAAGAACTAAACGTTTCCCCCACCATATGCAGCAACCATGATTTTATAGACCTTCTCAAAGTTGAAAACAGAAACATAGCAATATGCCTTCTACTGTATATAGACTGCCCACACCCAATCACCAGAACATTATAGCAGTCCTCAAATTAACCTGCTCCTCTCTGTTCAGGAATCTGCATATAATCCTAGGTGATTTCAACCTTTCATCCCTCCCCCACTCAAATAAATGCATTCCTGGAATCAATAAATGAGATGAGTTTTCAGGAAATAATACAGCATCCCACCCACAGCAAGGGAAACACACTAGACATGGTTTTCCTCCCAAAACAAACAACTGAACACTCAACTCACACACCCCCGCCCCCTGCAAATTTCACAAATCCTTTGGTCAGACCACTCTCTAATCTGCTTCATCTATTCCTTACCATTACCCCCACCCTCCCCCACATCATCTAATCTACATCTTAAATCACGATTCATACCCTTTGATAAAGATACCTTCATAAATTCCATCATAACACAACTGGATTCCTCCTCAAATAATATTGATGATTTACTAACAAATTGGAATTTATCAATTCCTACAGCAGCAAAACCAACAACCAAAACATTGAAACTTCCTCGCAAACATTCTAAAAAATAGTATACAGCTGAAATGGGTGGAGGAGTAGCCTAGTGGTTGGGGCAAGGTACTTCAGGCCGGAAGGGCGGGGGTTCAAATCCCACTAGAGGACAGCAACCTTGGGCCGGAAGGACTGGGGTTTCCAGTCCCACAGGTGCTCCTTGTGGTCTTGGGCAAGCCACTTAACCCTCCATAGCCCATGTTCCCTGTAAAATAGTTCTCTCCAAGTTATAATGCCCTGTTCAATGTAATTTCAGTTTGTTCAATGTAAACCGCACTGATGCAGAATAGCGCGGTATATAAGAGAATGTAAATAAATAAATAAATAAATAATCAAAATGAAAAAAACATCTCAGGAAAATAGAATGCAAATGGAGAATGAAAAAGACCAGAGACAACAAAACCATCTACATAATAATGCTAAAAAACTACAAAGCAATAAAGAATGCAAAAAGAACCTCACATACAAAAGTTCTAAATAAAGCCATTTACTGACCAAGAGAGCTCTTTGAAATAATCAAATCAATAACCAAATCCCCACAAGATGAGTCCTCCAAACTTCATTCAACCCCAAATCCTAGCAGACTACTATGCCAACAAGCTAAAACGCAAGGATCTCTTAAGGGCATTTTCCTTGTGGCCACTGTATATATTGTCCATTGGCTCTTTTGGATCCTGACTGGATTGATGGCCGTACATCTAGAATTTTTTCAAATAGACGGCAAACGGATTGTTCCTCTACGTTTGTTGTGTATTTATCATATGCCCTTGTTCACTTTATTATGTCGGTCGCACTAAGCGTGCGGTGCGAATTCGGCTCTCTGAGCATGCTTCTCGATTAAGGACCAAGTCTCTCTCGGCTCCTATAGTGGAACACTGTTTAACAGCCGGTCATGAATTTGATACTTTGCGCTGGAGAGTGCTTGATTTTGTACCGGCTGATCCGAGAGGTGGAGATCGAGAGCAGAAGTCACAATGGCAAGAGCAACGATGGATTCATTCATTAAATTCAGTTGCCCCCAAGGCTTGAACCTTCAAATTGATTGGCATACAATTATTTAGTACAGTTTCTTCACATTCTTGCGATTCCATTGAGGGATTCCCTGTTTAGTGGGAGCTCTCTTGGGTTTCAGAGGAGGTGCATTTTGATTGGCTCTCTGTAATCCTCAGTTAATAATGATGTCAGACGCCGAAGAGTAAAAGGCAAGGCACATCCTTGCTTGGTTGCTTGCTGAAGATTTGTCAGCTGCCGACTACGGACGGACCTGAAGCAGGGTTTTTTGAGAGTTAGATACAAACCCGAAACGTGAGCCACGTCGTCTTCTTGGCGTTTTTGGCAGTATTTTGGCTATGATGCTTGGACACAAACATAAAGCTAAGTTTGAATTTTTAACTATATGAAGTTTATTTAATAAAAGGAGAAGTCACAGTGGTGCTGTGAATGCTTTCCATGCACTGAGCTGACTCACTCCAGACAAAATGTTTACTCAAACTTCATGGGGATTCTTTGTAATCAGAACTTTTGGATATTTTGGGGTTTCTCATATGCTTTATAACAAAGACTACTAACTATTTTAGTAGCCACCCTCTGCATCAATTCCAACCCGTTTATATCCTTTTGAAGGTGTGGTCTCCAGAACTGTGCACAATACTCCAAATGAGGTTGTACCAAAGACCTATACAGAGGCACTATCAACTCCTTTTTTCTGCTGGTCATTCCTCTCCCTATGCACCAAAGCATCCGTCTAGCTTTCACCATCACCTTTTCTACCTGTTTAGCTACTTTAAGATCATCAGACATAATCACGCCCAGGTCCGTCTCTTCTTTTGTGGACAGAAGTACTTCCCCTTCAACACTGTACCGCTCCTTTTGATTTTTGCAGCCCAAATGCATGAGGTTGAATTTTTTAGCATTCCATCTCAGCTGCCAAATTCTAGACCATTCTTCAAGCTTAACTAGATCCCTCCTAATGTTATTTACTTCTTCCCGGGTGTCTACTCTACTGCAGATTTTTGTATCATCCACAAAGAGGCAAACCTTATCCAATAGCCCTTCCACAATATCACTAACAAAGATGTTAAAAAGAATCTGATCAAGGACAGAACCCTGCGGCACACCACTGGTAACCTCTTTCTCCTCACAATGAGCTCCATTTACCTGTACCCTTTGTCGCCTCCCACTCAACCAGTTTCTAACCCAATCAGTAACTTTAGGGTCCATCCCTAGGGAGCTCAGTTTGTTAATAAGTTACCTTTTCAGAAGAATGTCAAAGGCTTTAATGAAATCCAAGTACACCACATCTAGGGCTCTCCCTCGGTCCAACTCCCTGGTCACTCAGTCAAAGAAATCAATCAGATTTGTCTGACAAGGCCTGCCTCTGAAGAATCCATGCTGCCTCTGATCTTCTAATCCATTGGACTCCAAAAACCTCAATGCTTGCTCTTTCAGCAGCATTTCCAATAATTTACTCACCAACCGGCCTGTAGTTTTCAACAACATCCTCACTTCCGCTTTTGTATAACAGGACCACATGTGCCTCTCTCTAGTCCTCTGGCACCACTCCCGACTCCAAAGAGGCATTGAAAAGGTCAGTCAGCGGAGCCAATAGAACATCCTTCAGTATTCTCAGATATATCCCATCCAGGCCCATCATTTTGTCTACTTTTAGTTTAGCTAGTTCCTCCCGAACACAGTCTTCTGAAAATCGTTCGAGATCCCCGTCGCTTCTGTTCCTATTTGTGGATGTTTTCTGAGGTCCTGCTCCTGTTCCCTCATTTGTGAACACAGAACAGAAATATTTGTTAACAATTCAGCTTTATCCTCATCAGCTTCTACTTATTCCTCTCCTTCACCCTTGAGTCTGACAATACTACTTTTGCCATTCCTCTTCTCACTAATACATCTGAAAAATGTCTTATCCCCCATTTTATTGCATTGGTTATTTCCTCCTCTTTTTGAATCTTTGCTTTCCTGACTACTTTGCTAGCTTCTCTAAGTTTTTCCAAATATAGATGCCTGTCTTCTGCTCTCTGTGATCTCTTGTATTTCATGAAGGCCTCCCTCTTCTTCTTCACCTTTTCAGCTACTTCTTTTGAGAACCATAGCAGCCTCCTTTGCCTTTTACCATTATTTACCTTTCTAACAAAAAGGTTGGTTGCCCTTAAAACATCCCCTTTCAGTTTTGCCCACTGTTTTTCTACATCCCCCAGCAGTTCCCATCCCACTAACGACTCCTTGAGGTACTGGCCAATCTTGGCAAAGTTAGTTTTCCTAAAATCTAAGACCTCGCTTTTGAATGGATTTTATTAGCCCTAGTCCTAATACTGAACCACACCATCTGGTGATCACTGGATGCAAGATGATCTCCCGCTATAACATCAGAAACACTTTCACCATTGGTAACCCTTCATGTGTAGGTTCTGTTACCATTTGCCTGAATAGTTCTCCCTGTAGAGTCAACAAATGCTGCAGGACCCTGTAATGCTCATTGTTGCAGCATTATCAGCCCTTTCCGCAGTGTTAATAACAGATGTTAACGGAACACTTGCTCCCTTAACGTCCTTTAGTAAACATGCCCCCATGTTTCTATAATGGCCACAATGTTTGAGTCGATTTCCACCATTAGGGCTTCCAGATCAGGAACTTTGTTGGCTAGGCTGTGAGCATTTGTGCTCATTTCTTTCCAGCATTTGTTGGCTGGCTTGCCTGTATTTGGCATGGATTTTATTCTACACACCTCTTCCCACTTGCCATTGAATAGACTTTGTACCTGGTTTTCAGTATGGTCAGCTGAATGTGCATTCCCTCTCCCTCCAGACTCAGCTCTTTTCAATGTGACTGTGTGAAACAGTATGAATACTTTTACCCACAGAGGAGGAGGGCAATTTTCAGCCCCACCCTAGTTTAACCAGGTAACTCCTTAGCTACCTGAATAAAAACCATCCAAAAATTACCTTCTTTATTTTTAACAAGAACGTATGGCATCTCTTTGAAAAACCGGAAAGAAATTGCCGTTTTATTAGAACCAACAACTTATTCAGGACATTTTGTTTTTGCTGACAGCACTTTTGTAAGCCTTGTCAAGGAGAAATTAGCTGCATCAATAGTCTTTACTGCATTAACACTTGTCAGGGTATGACAGCGCCCATGTTTCTATCCCTGCATTTAACCACTTATCAAGGAGTGCTCTAGAAGTGTGGAAGAAGGCAGCATTCATGCCTGAAATTTGGACTGAACTTTTTGTTCAGAATTTCCAAGTTCGCCTGAGTTGTTTTTGGTATAGTCTAGTAGTTAGAGCAACAGCCTAGCACCCAAGAGATCTGGGTTCAATTTCCACTGGCTCTCCTTGTAACCTTGAGCAAGTTGCTTTACCCTCCATTGCCTTGGAAGAAAAGGCCTGGCAATCATACCCTTCCAAGAAAACCCAGGGGCTGCTAAGTCGCCAGGAGTCTGCATTGACTTGATGGCACTTAAAAAAAATGATAAAATTAGATTTGCCAAAGTTCAGTATTTTAAGCAAGCTGATTCACATTTTACTGCAAGTCAGCCAACATTTGCAATTGCCAGGGCAGAAAGATTTCTCATGACTGAAGCAAGTCTTCTGAATAATCTGTGGCGTAAACAGCATGGAATCTGTTTGCCTTTGAGGTTCCTGATAGGTACCGTGACCTAGTTTGGCCACTGTTGGAAAAAGGATAATAGGCTTGAAGGACCATTCATCTGGCCCAGTAGGGCAAATCTTAGGGGCCCTTTTACTAAAGTGATTAGGTTTTGGCACCTAACATGCATTTAGCACAAAAGCTATATATGCATTAAGTGCAAAGCCTCCATGGTAACTGTTGGAAGTGTGACCAGCATGTTCCCACACTTGAAGCACAGATGCATACCTTAGCACACAGCGCAAGTACCAAGGGTGCCCCTAACTCTACCAATTGGGGAGGCGTTAGCTGCACCCATGCAAATGACATTGACAGCAAAGTAATATGCTCCACGCGGTAACTGCAACATGCTCGCTATGCCCATTTGCCACCTCTAACCCATCCAATCAACACCCCAATGTGCAAACTATAGTGCACAAATCAGCGTGTGGCGACTGTTATGCTCCCATGGTAGCAGTTACCATGGCCCAAGCGGGTAGGTACCATGTGCAAAAACATGAGTTAACAGCTTAGCACACTTTAGTAAAAGGGCCTCTTATCTTTTTATGACATCACTATATCCTTAACCTCTTCCTCTGAAACCAAACCAAACTGTAATAGAGAAGCAACTCCAGGTGTTGGAGTCACACAAGGTGGTCTAGGCAAAATCTCTGCATCCAGATCCCTCTGGAGAGAAGGTACCTTTTCATAACATTGCAAAAGTGGTTCTTAATATAGCCCCCCAAAGTTGTTGTGGGTTCTGGAAAAGAAAGTTTTTGGTCACAAGATTCTTCTTAAAGTTTGGAAAACTGCTTAATAAGAGGATTTTACACCATTCCTTTCAGAAACATAGCAGAGATTAAAATATTTTTCTCACATTCTGGTTAGGTTGCTGTTAACTATCAGAAATTTAATTAATTTGAATTATGATGAAGAGCATATTAAAGTTTAACTGTGGTGACGGTAGTGTCCAGTGTGAGAAATGCATTATTTATTTATTAAATCAGACTTGTGGCAATAAGGGTCAACAGACCAATGGTAGGTGAAACCTTCTTATTGGACTAAGAAGAACAGCCTGATTTGGAAAAGATAAGCACACAGGTTAGTGGCCTCAGTCATGCAAACACAGAACATTCTGCTTGCAAAGTGGCTGAAAAAAAAAATAACTACATCTCATCAGGGTATAGTCATCTTTTATATGAAAACCAGAAAGAAAAGACAGCTTTGCACACTGGTTTCACAACGAATTTAAAAACTTTCACATATAGCAGATTGCATGCAAAATCTAATTGTTTTGCAAATGAAGCCTACCTGTGAAAGACTGGCAAATGACAGTGTTTTTGCACATTTCAAGACATTTTGCTTGCTTTTTCACATGCAGACCCAAATTGTAAAAAACGCCTTTAAATTATTACATTGCCCTGGTTAAGTTCCTTGAGCAAGAACTGTAGGAAAAATGCTGAATTTAGGGCAAGATGCAATGCAATGTGTGCCTTCGAGTCAGTCCTGACTCCTGGCGACCCAGAAGCTCCTGGGTAAGATAGAGCTCCTAATATTTGAAAATTTAGTCTAGTCTCTTTAAAATAAGTTAGAGAAACATGTGTGAAGGCACATTTTAGATAGTACGTGTTATGGCAGGATCACTACAACTCCCAGAATCCTTCAGGATGGAGTTAGGAAGGCCCCTGCCACAGTTAAAACATGGGTGTTTCAATTAAGGAGTATTCAGGAGAGGGGTGACTGGGGAAAGCTACCAAGGCAGGAAACTAACAAAAAGATCTACTCTGACCAAGAGGAGGAGGCTACAGAAACCTAGCCCTGTGAAGACATGGAGAATCCTGAACTCATGGAGGTACAAGGGATTAAACCCTAAAAGCTCTACATTGGGGCAGGTTCCACTAGAGGAGTAAGTGAACCTGAAGGGAGGAAGGGTGGGGCAGCTGCGCAGCTTCTAACTGCGACTGAGCTTTCTAGTGCATTCCATGAAAGACTTATGATGAACTGAATTGATCTGAGATGAAAGACTATGTGTTGTACTGAACTGAAGCATTATTAATGTTCTCATTATAACTTTATGTTGTGGACTGGAGAGATTGGAGCTAGTAGCCAATCTCTAACTCTACAGATGAACTCCAGTACCCTTGTGATAAAGTTGCTGCTCACGGGGGGCTCTGAGGGCCCATTTTCCTGCCATGAGAGGGGAAGAGGAAGGGCCATTCCAGGCCTGGTGGCTAAAGAAGCCCAGGGGCTTGAACCTGAGGCCAGAGGATTGTGTGCGAGTCTTACAGGATAGCTCTAAGAAGGCCCGGATTGGATCTGCGCACTGCTGCCACCAAGGAGGTTCGTCTTGGGCACTACAGTGTATCGCATGTGACTTGCGATGTCAAGGTTGGGACAAACTCATGTCTGATGGTATTTTCTAAACAGCTCTGCTAAACGTGGAGCTGCTTCTAAAACACATCGAAGCGCAGGAATGCAGGTGCTTTTATATCACATGCAGTGGGAGGAGCCATTTTACAAATTTACATATGCAAGAAATCAACCGAGGAAACCTGGTAACTTGCACATGTAAGTGCTGCTATTTCACAACTTTGTAAAAGTTCCCACTTCCACGTGCATGTGAGTTATTTCACAAGCACAGACATGTAACCTCTGCTAGTTAACAGGGATATTATCTTGTACTTGTTTCCATTAAAGGGCTGACCGATATGCACACTCTTTAAAAACTTACGTGTGCCAAGGAGAAGGGGTAAATCCAAAATGTAGATGGGGAGTACACGTGTAGATTTTTGTTCTGCCCAGACTATACCCGGGCCACACTCCTGACACACACCCTTAAAGCTTCCACATACTAAAGGACATCCACGTGTAAACTAGACCGGTTCTAAAATAGCCATTTACTCATGGATGTGATTTACACTGTATATGCCTAATTATACACATTTCCAGCACGAAGAGAGCTTCTAAAATAACCCCCTTAATCTGTTCGTTTTTTAATCTAGAAAAAAAGTGACTAGGTAACTACAAGCACTATCAGAAGTGTGTTAAATGTGGATTTGTAGAAGACTGGCTTTGGTATAGTCAAAGAAAAAAAAGACTTTCTGTGTTATGTTTTCCAGCTAAAATTAGTGAGGTTCAGTAAACAGTATAAGAGAAAACTATTCTGATAATCTGTTTTGTAGACACGTGGAGGGCTGCAAGAAGGGGCTTCTTTACTTATCTAGTGAATCTGTTGTGGTTCTAGAGATTACCCGGTGACTTCTGTGGGTTACAACACAGCATAACTGCACAGTGGCACGTGAGTTCGTATCAACAGGTAATTCTGATCAGAATGAGTTAACTGGTTTTCATATTATTCTGCAACGATATGGAAAGAAAAATATGTAGGGAAGTGAGAATTAACATACAGCACTGTATTGAGAGCTGTTGAAAATAAAGAGGGCAATACTGAAACAATTTGTCTAGGTAGTTTTGGTTCCCAGACAAATCTTTGAATTTAAAAATCCCACCATTTTGAATGGTTAACTTTTTTCCAGCCAGTGTGTTGTCTGGGCAAAACTTCACTGTCAAAGAGGTAGAGTTTGAGGAATGAGGCATTACCAGTGGTATGCCACAATATTTGGAACTTGATTGTTATTTTTAACTTTTTTGTGATATTGTGGAAGGGCTATTGTGGAAGATTTGCCTTTAAAAAAAAAAAAAATAACAAACTTTGCAGCAGGTTAGGCCCCTAGACATTGTAGAAACCAAGAGAAGGGACCTACTGAAGCTTGAGGGATGATCTAGAGTTTGGTAGTTACAATTTAATACTAAACAGTCCAGGGTCATGCACATGGGTTGCAAAAATCAAAGGAAGCAGTACAGTAGAGGAAGGGAAGTTCTTCTGGGTACAAAACAAGAGAAGGAACTGGGGGTGATCATATTTGATCATTTTAAGATGGCTAAACAGATAAGGAAATGGCAAAAACTAAAGGTGTCCATTCATTGCAGTTTATTCCATTTTGTCTGGACAACCAAAAATAGTTGTATGCAAGTATACCATGAATTAACATAGAAACAATTGATTTGAGCACACAGAAATGATGTGGTGCACACAAAGGTATGCAATTAAGACAAATGCATGCAAAAAACACAACCACCCCCTGTACATAGTTGCTTTTTGTACATAGTTATTATGTTCCTCTGTTTATGAAACCTGTTGAATGTAACCTGTTTAATGTATACCCAGCTGTTCATTGTAAGCACTGATCAATTTTTGAGAAGTGTAGTTTCTGTTCATTGTAAACCGCGCTGATGTCGAATAGTGCGGTATAAAAGAAACTGTAAATAAATAAATAAATAAAATAAATAAATAAACACAAAAATTGCTAAACTTTTGTTTTAAATGAACACTTATCAACCTTTTTTGGCCCTGAATATTCCAGGCAAAAACCAGAAGGAATCTTGGGTACACAGGAGGGGAGAGGCCATAAATTAAGAAAGCCTCTGAGCTCTAGTTTAATTGTAGATCACTGAATATCAGCACTGCCTGTCCAAATTTAACCAGGCAGCTCTGTGCACTGGCAGAGACTGTCCTAGATTTAGCTACATTTATCTGGTTAAATTTATTGTTATGTTCAAAGGCACTTCAGCATTGGTGAATATCTGAACAAGATTAACTAGAAAAAATATCCAGTTAACTTTGCCATTCCTGGGCTCCTGAAGATTGGCCTTAGCTATCTGTTTTGCACAAACTCAGTTCTGAAGCACTTTGTTTTAAAACGTTAAGGGGCATGTTTAATAAGCTCTGGGCCAGTAATGCATATGTGGGCCACACTACCAGCACAAGGCTCCTTCTTAACTGTACCCCTGTAGTACCACGGAGATCAGGCTGTGGGTGTAACTAATGCCATCCACGTTTCCTGTGTGAACTGCCGTTAGCTTGGACCACTAATGCCCATGCTATCCGCGACACACTAGGAACGCCCATGACCCATCCAGTCCCATCCCTACTCCTATGCCTGCTACCAGGGTATCATGATGCTTTTACAGTGAGAGCCCTGTGCTATTTTTTAATATGGCACCCAAACTGCGTGCTAAGCTTGTGCTACCATGGTAGTGCACCTTAATAAACATGTCTCTACATGCACTTTACAATTTATTACAACATCTTGCATGCTGTATAATGTATTTAATAACTTTGAGATCAACATTCAGAGGGATAGTGACTGGTTAAAGTTATCCATATAATTTATCCAGATAAATTTAACTGGTTATTTAGCAGGTTTAACTGGACTAGATAACATCAGTACAGCTTTTTTTGTTGGCTGGACTTATCCAGCTTGGTTAATGGGATAGCACTGGCATGCTCTGTTTCTTGCTGAACTAAAGCTGCACCCCTGGAATGCCCCTATTATTGTCCCAAGACAACTGGATAATTTTTGTCCAGTTGAGTTGGCCAGAAAAAGTTCATATGGTCAGAGAATGTTTAAGGGTGCTAATTTGTCTGGACAAATCTTTTGATGCTTATTTATTTAAGTTAGTGGCTCTACAAGGATGTATTCTTATACAATACTGTAAAATGGCATGGCACAATTATTGACTAGATTAGAGTATTCCAGATGGCTTATAAAAGACAGGCACCCCATTTCCTGCCTGGCAAAAGCTTTGTGGCTTCTTAACATTGACTTATATATTGAAAAACATAGATACCGTTTTAAAAATTGTTAAGGTTGTTAAAATTGTGTATGAGTATTATCCAGTGATGTAAAGGAAACTGCAATATAAGAGGGGGAGGTTATGACTTGGAATGCATGCTAAGCAATTAAGCGTTTTAGGAAACACGGGTCATACCCCTGCACTGATTGTAGTCAATGCATGCTTTGTGAGCTGGGATCAACTCCCATCCGTACCCTAGAAAGAATTGTTTGTGACCAATGATTTTTGCTGAGAGCAGGGAGAGGCAGGTTTACAACCCCATGCTACTACAGCAGAGAATTTGGAACTGCTGTTTATTGTCACTAGTAGAGTTTGTAGAAGGTTCTTCCTCACTGGCTGTATCCAAATGAAGACTGTGAGAATGTGGAAATTGTCTTTTCCATCCCTCAATGTCTTAGGGAAGAAAGTGGAGGGTAGATAACCCAGTTTTTATTGCTGCTGCCATGTGGAAGGCACTACCAAAGGGACTGCAAGAGGAGGGGGGGAGAGAGATGCAGAGAGACTTAGGGGCTTGTTTACAAAGCCGCGGTAGCGGTTCGCGATCGTTATCGGAGCCGTGGCCCCATTGATTTCAATGGGGCTGCGGCTCCGATAACGATCGCGAATCGCTACCGCGGCTTTGTAAACAAGCCCCTTAGTTGGAGGGGAGAATGAGCTAGTACATGAGAAGGAGCATCAATGGAGAGTTCACAAGTCAGGAGAAGAGGGAGAGAGCAAGTTTAGGAGGGAAGAGGATGGAGGCATTTGGAAGCAAAATAATGTAAGTAGGAAGTGGGGGGGGGGGGGGGGGATGACTCCAAAATAGTATATTCATCATCTTGAAATCAGATATTGGAAGGGTGGAGGAAAAGCCATCATAGATGCTCCATTGGAAGAATAGTCTCATGGTTAGAGCACTGAGCAGAGGAGGAGCCATTAGACATGCTCCAATGAGGAATAGTCTCATGGTTAGAGCAGTGAGTGGAGAAGGAGGAGCAATCAAGATGCTCCAGTGAGGAGCATCTTGATTGCTCCTCACTGGAGCATGGTTAGAGCAGTGATCAGAGGAGCCATCATAGATACTTCAGTGAGTAATAGTTTCACAGAGCAGTGAGAAGGGGCCATCATAGATGCTCCAATGGAAGAATGGTGTCATGGTTAGAGCAGTAAGTGAAGGAGGAGCCATCATATATGCTCCAGTGGAAAAACAGGCTCATGGTTAGAGCAATGAGTGGAGGAGGATCCATCACAGACTTCTCCAGTGGAGGAACAGTCTCATGGTTAGAGCAGTGAGCAGCCATTATAGATGCTCCAATGAGGAATAGTCTCATAGTTAGCAATGAGTGGAGAACAAGTCATTATAGACACTCCAATGGAAGAATAGTCTAATGTTTGAAGCAGTGAGCAGAGGAGGAGCCATCATAGATGCTCCAGTGAGGAACAGTCTCATGGTTAGAGCAATGAGCAGAGGAGGAGCCATCATAGACCTCTCCAGTGAAGGAACAGTCTCATAGTTAGAGCAATTAGTGGAGAAGGAGTCATCGTAGAAGTTCCAATGGAGGAAAAGTCTCATGTTTACAGCAGTGAGTGGAGGAGGCACTATCAAAGATGTTCCAGTGAGGAATAGTCTCAAGGTTAAAGCAGTGAGCAGAGGAGCAGCCATCATAGACTCTGCAGTGGAGAAACAGTCTCATGACTAGAACACTGAGCAAAAGAGGAACCAACATAGACATTCCAGTGAAGAACAGTTTCATGGTAAGAGCAGTGGACAGAGGAGGAGGAGCCATTATAGATGCTCCAGTGAAGGAACAGTGTCATAGTTAGAGTAGTGGGCTGAGAATCCGGTTTATGGTTCGCTATTGATGAGAATATGTATGTTTGGTCAGGGCTGGTGCAAAGCGATGAGGCGCCCTAGGTGAACCTCATTCCTTGCACATTCCCCAGATCTGGCTTCGGCTCCTGCCCCCTCCTTCTCTCTGGACCCTATTGCAGCCTCTGCCGCCCCTCTTGGGGACCTGCAACAGCGGCAACAGTCACAAACAGTGCCACAGTGCTTACCGTCAACCTCCAGTGCTGTGAGACTGTTCAGCTTCCACTCTTGCCAAGGCCCGATGCCAATTTCCTGTCGGAACGGAAACAGCCTCACAGCACCAGGGTTTGAAGGTAAGTGCTGCGGGGCTGTTTGTGACCACTGCCACTGCTGCAGATCGTAGAGAGGGGTGGTAGCAGTGACAATGGGATGTCCCCAGGCCATTGGTGCTCTAGCTGGCTGCCTAGTTCACCTAATGGTCGTGCTGGCTGATTGGTGTATTTTATGTTTAGTGCCACTGAATATCAGTGGGTGCCACTTTTACATGCCCCAATACTAATCAGGTAGCATCGGGGCATGTCGGGGGTGTTCCAGGACAGAGGCAGCACTGATCACTATCTGGTCAGTGGCGATATGGTGCTGCAACCTGGTTAGCGATATGCGGTAAAAGCCAGGTGCAGGAAGCCCCGGCCTAACTTTTACCACTTATCACTAACCGGGTAGTGGCTCAATATCACTGCTGTCCAATTAGCAATCGGCAAATGCAGCGAACCTGAATATTGAATGCTAAGACCAGAGATGACTCCGGCATCGGGCCTTGGCACTGAATATCTAGAAACATAGAAACATGACGGCAGAAAAAGACCACATGGCCTATCTAGTCAGTCCTTCCATATCAACTACAAGCCCCCTTGTTTTCCTTTAGAGATCCACTGGGGTGACAAAGGGATCTACCACTCTATCGTAAAGAAATATTTCCTCGCATTTACCACTCTTTCCGTAAATAAATATTTACGCATATTACTCCTGAGTCTATCCCCCTTCACTCTCATCCGATGTCCCCTTGTAGCAGAGCTTGCTTTCAATCGAAAGAGGCTCTCTCCCTGAACATTTATGCCATGGAGGTAATTAAACATCTCAATCATATCACCTCTATACCGCTTTTCCTCTAAGGTGCACATATTAAGATCCTTCAGTCTGTCCTCATATGCTTTATAATGAAGACCATGAACCATTTTAGTAGCCTCCCTCTGCACCGACTCCATCCTGTTTATATCCTTTTGACGGTGTGATCTCCAGAACTGCACACTATACTCCAAATAAGGTCGTACCAAAGACTTATACAGAAGCACTATCACCGCCTTTCTTCTGCCGGCCATTCCTCTCCCTATGCATCCAAGCATACTTCTAGCTTTTGCCATCACCTTTTCTACCTGTTTAGCTACTATAAGATCATCAGAAACAATCACTCCTAGGTCCCGCTCTTCTTTAGTGGACAAAAGTACTTCACCCCCTATACTATATTGCTCCCTTGGATTGCTGCAGCCCAAATGCATGCCTTTGCATTTTTTAACATTAAATCTCAGCTGCCAAATTCTAGACCATTCTTCATGCTTAGCTAGATCCCTTCTTCTTATGTTATCTACACCTTCCTGGGTGTCTATTCTATTGCAGATTTTGGTATCATCCGCAAAGAGGCAAACCTTACCCGATAGCCCTAACACAATATTACTAACAATGATGTTAAAAAGAATTGGACCAAGGACAGATCCCTGGGACACACCACTGGTTACCTCCTTCTCCTCAAAGTGAGCTCTATTTACCTGTACCCTTTGTCACCTCCCACTGAACCAATTTGTAACCCAAGCTGTAACTTTAGGGTCCATCCCTAGGGTGCTCAATTTGTTTATAAGCCACCTGTGCGGAAAGGTGTCAAAGGCTTTACTGAAATCTAAATATATCACATCTAGCTCTCTCCCTTGGTCCAACTCCCTGGTCACCCAGTCAAAGAAATCAATCAGATTTGTCTGACAAGGCCTGCCTCTGGTGAATCCATGCTGCCTTGGATCCGGTAATCCATTGGACTCCAGAAACCTCACTATTTTCTTTTTCAGCGCTTCCAATAATTTACTCACCAGAGAGGTTAAACTAACCAGTCTGTAGTTTTCAACCACATCCTTACTTTCGCTTTTGTGTAAAGGGACCACATGTGCCTCTCTCCAGTCCCCTGGCACCACTCCCGACTCCAACGAGGCATTGAAAAGGTCAGTCAGTGGAGCTGGGGGATGGGGTAGAGGGTACGGTTGCCAACTAGCTCCAGATGCACCTGCCAGGTTAGATCAAGTCCTGGGTTTACCTCATTGCATGCAGGGATATGTAGTTCTGATTTCTCCTTTGCACTCCATAAAACAAGGAAAACTACAAGTCACTGCATGCAATGAATAAACCCAGGACTGGATCAAGCCTGTCGGGAGCATCTGGAGCCAGTTGGCAACCCTAAGTAGAGGAAAGGGATTCCCTATCCCATATAATCCAGCTTCCCTATGTCTTCCAAATAAATACAATTTTTTGACCCCAGCAAGCAAAGTATCTGTCAAAAATGTTTTGATACCTATAAAGTATAATCTTCCTCTTTCAAAAAAAAAAGAAACTAAAAAACATATCTAGGAATGTGTCATACAAAACAATATTTTCAAATAGTGCCATGAGTTAGCATGATCTGAAATATTCAGCAGTAGTACACTTAACTAGTACTAGATTCACCATGCTGGATTTAAGGGCTGGACAAAGGTAAGGCAGAATAAACAGATTGTAAGTATACACTTGGGGTTTTTTTTTGCCACAATAGCTCATGTCCCTTTTCTCATTCCACAGTCTCAGGCATATCTGTATGGAGGACTTGGTGTGAACAGCCATAGTAATGTGTGCCTCAGGAGGGTAGCAGAGGATGTATGGGTGGGTGAGTGGGGGACAGGGTATGGAGTCTGATGCAGTATGTGAGGGCAGGTGTATATTGGTTGTGTAGTGTGTATATATATATACATATATATATTTCTATTGGGAGTTTAGCTGTGGGCTATATGGTTGGGATGTCAGGAGTTGGGGGAGATATGTATATACTATAAGTGTCAGGAGTATGCAGTGTGTGTGTGTGTGTTGGTAGAGGTGGAGGGAGGGGTGTGATGGTGTATGTGTTTGGGGGATGTGAAAAGTGTGAGGAGGGAATGTGTTTGCTATAGTCTTCCCCTCTTACACTGTATCCCGCCCTATTGTATTCACTTTCTCCCTTTTACTCCTCTTCCCCCACCAACCCCTTGCTTTCTTCCTTTCCTTCTCGCAGCATACTCCCCCTTGCACTTGCCCCCTTCCCCACCACCTTCCACTCTCTTCCGATCTCTTCTCCTTCCGATCCCCTTGCTTTCC
Organism: Ichthyophis bannanicus; assembly: GCA_033557465.1. NCBI lineage: Eukaryota > Metazoa > Chordata > Amphibia > Gymnophiona > Ichthyophiidae > Ichthyophis > Ichthyophis bannanicus. Next base: position 419,369,446 of record CM066031.1, on the reverse strand, counting down.
CCCAACATCCTCATCCTAGCATTCATCTCCTTCCCTTGCCATCCTCCATCTTGCACTGTCCCCCTCCTCCACCAATTCCCTCTTGATATCTTCCCTCTTTTCTCTGCCACCCTCTTTTCCCACCTTGCACTTTTCCCAGTCCCCTTCCCTCGTGTTCTTCCTTTCCTGCTCTTTCCTTCCCCCACCCCAAAAAGCTAACCCTTGACTCCACAACTGCACTCATCGCTGCAGTTCTGGCTTCCATGGTCTTCACGAGCTGGAGAGATTTGGGTCTCCATAAGCACTCTCCTTTGATCTTTACCACAGCTCTCACTGTCTTCCTGTGCCATAGTGCACACTGGGATTGGATCCCAGCCAGAATTCTCCTGCACTCTTTCCACTAATCTGTTCCTGTTGTGGTGACAAGCTTGACTCCTCTGCGACCCTCCCATTAAACTTCCTGGGAATCCTCTGCCTGCATTGCTGCTGATGAGGGGTGATGCTGTTGCGATTATCGGGTTTTCAGTTGCGAGGAGCAGGAGGCCTGCAGGTAGGTCACGAACCTACCTGCTTCTCATGATTGAAAACATGGTATTGCAGCCCCCCACCAACAGCAATGTAGGCAGAGGACTCCCATGCAGCTTAAACATAGAAACATGATGGCAGAAAAAAAGACTATACAGCCTATCTGGTCTGCCCTTCCATATCAACTACAACAGTCCCCTCTTTTCCTTTACAGATCTTCTGTGTTTGTCCCATGCTTTCTTGAATTCAAACATTGTTCTCATCTCTATTACCTCCACTGGGAGACTATTTCATGTATCTACCACTCTTACCATGAAGAAATATTTTCTTATATTACTCCTGAGTCTATCCCTTCTTACCTTCATCCTATGCCCCCTCATTGCAGAGCTTGCTTTCAATTGAAAGAGGCTCTCCTCTGCATTTATGCCATAGAAGCATTTAAACATCTTTATCATATCTTCTTTATCCCGCCTTTCTTCTAAAATATACATACTGAGATCTTTGAGTCTGTCCCTATATGGTTTATAATGAAGTCCTTGGGCCGTTTTGGTAGCCATCCTCTGCACCAACTCCATACTGTTTATATCATTTTTAAGGTATGGTCTCCAGAACTGTATACAATATTCAGAATAAGGGATCACCAAAGACATATACAGAGGCACTATCACCTTTTTTTCTTCTGGCCATTCCTTTCCCTATGCACCCAAGCATCTTTCTGGCTTTCGCTATCGCCTCCCTATCTGTTTAGCCACTTTAAGATCATCAGAAACAATGATACCCAGGTCCCACTCTTCACCCCTATACTGTACCTCTCCCTTCTATTTTTGCAGCCAAAATACATGACCCTACATTTTTTAGCATTAAGTCTCAGCTGCCAAATTCTCAACCATTCTTCAAGCTTACCTAGATCCCTCTTCATGTTATCTACACCTTCCTGGGTGTCTATTACAGATTTTGGTTTCATTTGCAAAGAGACAAACCTTATACGATAACCATTCCACAATATCACTAACAAAAAGGTTAAAAAGAATAGGACCAAGGACAGATCCCTGCAGCACACCAACTACAAGGGACAAGATGAAATACCTGGGCATCACCCTGGACAGGAACTTGAACTTACAATCACATATAAAGAAAACATCAGCAAAGGCAAAGCACTGATTAAAAATAATCAGGAGGCTTTGACCAATCCTCAATCAGGACAACTTCCACACCGTGTGTCAGGCAGTAATCACCCCCATACTGGACTATGGAAATTCGTTGCATCAAGGACTTCCCAAGCAAACCATCCACTCACTTCAAATGGTGCAAAACACTGCAGCACGCATCATCACGGGCACAGTAAGACACAAACACATCACACCTGCACTACAGCAACTCCATTGGTTACCCATAACAGCAGGGCCGGATTTACCTTGAGTGAGGCCCTACGCCAACAAAAATTGTGGGCCCCCAGAAAAGATAAAAACGAGCACGCAGGATCAGCTGCGCGCTGTTGGCCCTGACGTCATAATTAAACTGGGAATCCCAAAAGCCAAACTTGGAATGTACAACACTGTAGAAATAAAACTATACATTAATTTGCTCTTGTACTAAACAAAGCACAGACGTTAATGATGCACATTTACCAGAGCTGACATATTCCAATTAATAAATTCAAAATAAAGAGATATTTTTCTACCTTTTGTGCATTTTTTTTCAGCTGCAATTGCTCCAGCCACTTTCTTCTGGTTTCTTCGTGTCAGCCCACCTCCAGTCTAAACCCCCCCAGCCCATTTCCAGTCCCAGCCCCCCCCCCCATCGGCTCAAGTAAACTTTAATAAAAATAAATAAAACGCTGGCCGCTGCCGCATGGACTGTCCCGCGGGGCCCCCTCTGCTGCCCCCAGCTCTTCTTGAGTAAGATTACAAGCCGGGTTTAATTTCTGGGGAGGGGCCTGGAGCCCAGTCCCACTGCTTCTTTCCAGACGGCAGAGCAGCAGGTGTGTCCTGCCCCAGCCCCTCCCTTCCAGGCGTTCGGGGGGGGGGTGAGGGGCAATCTTCCTAAACCAGCCGCTCATCTCCTGTTCCTCTTGCCCCTGGTGCCTTCCTCCCCGGGCTCCACAGTCCCTTTAGCCTACAAATTACACCCCCGACTCCAAAATTCCAAGAGCAAGCTTTACATTTTTCCAGCTCCCGCATTGTTAAATTAAAAAATAAACCGCTGGCTGCCGCCGCGGCAGCATGGACTGTCCCACGGGGCCCCCTCTGCCCGGCTGAATCCCTCCCTCCGTGCCGGCTGAGCCCCTCCGTGCCGGCTTTGAGAGGCGCGAAGGGAGAGTGTCTCCCTCACGTCTCTGTTAAGCCCGCAGGGGCTGATGGGAAATTGCCTAGAACAGCAGCAAAATAATACTAGGGAGGAGTGTCCTAGTGGTTGGAACAAGTTACCTCAGGCTGGAGGTTCGATTCTTGCTCAGGGACAGCAATCTCGGGCTGGGGGAACTAGGGTCTCTAGACCTATAGGCATGCTCCTTGTGGTCTTGGGCAAGCCACTTAACTCTCCATTGCCTCAGGTACGTATGTAGACTGTGAGCTCTTCAGGGGCAAGGGAATACATTCAGTAGCTGTTTGTAGCATTTGTAAACTGCTTAATCTTTTCAGCCTGGGCAGTATACCAAAAAATTAAAACTAAATAAATAAATAAATCCTAACATTCACACAAATTCATCAGAACACACTTTTGCCTGCAAAGAGCGTGGGGCCACAATAAAGTTTAATATTTAAAAGTATGGTGTCCAATTATATATTTTTATAAGATTGTTGTAGGAAGGTTATGTTGAGATGGTCATGATTCTTACATTTAATTATCAAATCGTAAGGGGGGGGGGCGTAATGATAAAGGTTCACCTAGGGCACCGAGTATCTTTGCACCAGTCCTGTCTGGCATCACAGTTTACGGCAATCTAATCTAGCAGTCAAGGTAACATCAGGATGACACTTCTGAATAAATGCTAATTCAAATAAATACGCAGAGGGCTTATTTAGCTTTAAAACGCTGTGCATTCTGCAAAGGCAAGAGGTTGGAAAAGACCTGATCATCTCTCCCCAGAAGAGAGTCGGACTCATATTGCGCCAAGACTATCATAATATGCTGCAGCTTTTTCCCGACTGAAAAATGGCCAATGTAGTTTAAGAATGACCCTTTTGCGAGAAACTCCGGCCTCTTACCATCTCCTCCTGCCCGTGGCATGCTGCATCCACCCCGGACCAGGCTGCTGCTGCTGCCCCGAGGTGGGCGCGGAGTTGGCCCGTCCTTCCGCATTCTTCCTCTTGCCCTCCTTGTCGGTTCTCCTACGACTCCACAGGTACACCGCCCCGGCACCGAGGAGCAGCGGCGCACCCACCGCCAGCACCAGCTGCCAGCGCGGCAGGGCAGCCCCGGCCTGCGGCTCCACGGGCTTCGAGGCGGCCATGATGCTGCACTCCACACCGACACAGAGACAGGAGGCATGGGGTCACCGGAAACCAGGGGTATGCTGGGAGCCGGCCGGGGCGCGAGATGTTACTTCCGCTCACTAGGAGAGCGGATGATGGTGGAAGCCAGCGGTTTTTGTTTTAATTTGTTCAATTTTTGTGGGCCCTTGCCAGCTGTGGGCCCTACGCCACGGCGTAGTTGGCGTATAGGTAAATCCGGCCCTGCATAACAGCAAGAGCAAGATTCAAGACAACACTAAATATTTTCAAAATCATACATCAACGTTCAGCAAATATTCTACAAAACATACTGATCAGAGAAACCAATGGCGTCAAACTCTGAACACCCACCAGATACCAAAAGACAAAGCAAACCACCTCCAACAGAGCCTTATCTTTCTCGGCACCAGCCCTATGGAACTCCCTCCCAGATGAACTGAGAGCACTAAGTGTCAGTAAGGACTTCTGCAAGGTGCTCAAGACACTCCTGTTCACAGAACACTTTTCACACCTAACCTAGGACGCCAAACCCCACTGGCACACATTGAAGGAACAGAAGGAATAACTACCAAATGTCTAAAAGTCTGCATGTATGTCATGTTGCCCCACCCCTCTCGTTCAATGTAGACCTTTTGTGTTGTCAACTACTTTGATTGAAGGATAAAGTGGTATATAAAACTGGTTAAATAAAATAAAATAAATTGGTAATTTCCTTCTCGTCAGAGTGAGCTCCAAATACCTGTACACTTTGTCACCTCCCACTCAACCAATTTCTAACCCAGTCAGTCACTTTAGGGTCCATCCCTACGGTGCTCAATTTATTTATAAGTCACCTATGCGGAACAGTATCGAAGGCTTTACTGAAATCTAACTACACCACATCTAGGTTTCTCCCTTTGTCCAACTGCCTGGTCACCCAGTCAAAGAAATCAATCAAATTTGTCTGACAAGACCTGCCTCTGGTAAACTCATGCTGCCTTGGATCCTGCAATCCATTGGACTCCAGACTAACCAGCATGTGGTTTTCAATCTCATCCTTACTTCCGCTTTTGTGTAAAGTGACCACATGCACCTTTTTCCAGTCCTCTGGGACCACTCCTGACTCTAAAGAAGTTTAGTGGGAAATTGTTTCTCTGTCACTCACAGCTTCTCCTATCCTTCAGTGCCAACTGCTTTCCTGTTGGGGTGATGGAGCCTGTAGAAGGACATGAGGTGCCCTAGGAGAACCTTATCCCTAGTGCCCTCCCCCCCATTCCCACCTCAGAGACAATGCTTTTAAAATGGTACCACTGTGTTTATCATCACCTCCGGCACTACAGTTCTGTTCCTACTTCAACCCAGGAGTGATGTTACCCATGCAGGGCGCTAGGGCAGAAACTGGTGAGGGGCCCCAAAGTCTGCCTGCAAATTATGCCTCCTTCAGCTTGAAGCAGACTTGGGGACCCCTGTGGCATGGGGGCCCAGGGCAACTGTCCTGTTTGCCACCCCTAGGCCGGCCCTGCTTCCGCCTCTCTGATTCTGTTTCTTTTTGCCTGGTGGCTGAAACAGCTGGTTCATTACCGCAGCACCGGAGGTATGTTAACTACTGCAGTGCTGTTTTAAAAGCATTGCTATTGCTGCAGGCCCCAGAGAGGGGCAGAAATAGTGACAATGGGCTGCCCTCTGACTACTGGCACTCTAGGAGACGACCTAGTTCTCTTGACGGTAGCACCGGCCCTGGGGGCCTGGCCTTTCCACCATTGGTGGCTCAGTTCCTTCTCACATTTTTTTCCATTTTGTATGTGCATATGCAAACAGATGCCTATGGCAAGTCAATCAGACAGTCGGACAGACCCTTCCCGACAGGTCTGGTCCCTTGACTAGGCAAACTAGGCTGTCTCCTAGGGCAGCAGGCACATAAGCGACACAGCTGCCCCTTCAGTGCTGCAGGGTGCCTTAAAGCAGCACCCCACATGCGTGCAGTCAGGGCATACTGCCCCAGCCCCCCCCCCCCCCCCCCCCGCCGTGAGCACGTGTACTGCTGCCTTTAGGCTTGCAGCGGCAAGGAAGGGGGAACTGCCATGATGGATGTCGGGAGGGACGGTGGCTTGGCGATTCCTCCTTTCCGTGCCACTGCGAGCCTCAAGGCAGCAGTGTGGTGAGCTGGGGGTTGGCTTGACAGAAACCCTTTGGCCCTGGGTCTGATGCTTAAGCGAAAGGCACCAATTAAGGTAAAACATAAAAAAAATCTGTAAGTTAATTCACTTACACAATTTTGAAATAAAACTCCTAGATAAAAGACGTTTTATTTCTTGCCACCTCTGTAAGTGAAAAGAAAAATCCTCCGAGAAAAACTGCATGAAAATGCTTGCAAAGAGCGCTAAGGATTCCCACCCAGAAGAGTTACATTTATTTATTTATTTTATTTTATTTAGCAAGCATTTGTAGCCCGCTCCTTCCAGCGATTTAAAGACTGGCCAAAAGTTAAATTATGATTTTAATGCGAGATTTTACTTGCATTTTTTTTTTCGTATGTAGAAAATGATCATTGAGAAAAGATGTTCTATTCCGAAACCATATAAGGCAGCAAACGAAACGTTTATTTTTCGCGCACTTATTGCCCGGACCTTAAGTCCCGTGCACGCTCCCACAGTACCTTCTGCTGGCATCCAAGCTCGGGAGGCCACTGCTACGATGAAGTCCATCGCTTTATCCTAGGGGCGCAGAACCAGTCTTCTCGTAATGACTGCGGGACCGACGGCATCTGTGAAGTCAGCTGGGAGGCAGGTCGGTTTCCCGAATTCTCGGGGGTGCCGTCGGTCCCGCAGTCATTACGAGAAGACCCCACCGTGGCCCAAGAGGTTCTGCCACGCCCATCCCCAGACACGCGCACCGTACCTCGGGGTTCTGTGGGCTTTCACTCTTGGCTCTCGCCTCGTAGCCCCTCCTCCGGCATCCCCGGACCACGCCCCTTTGCTGGCGCCCTGCCTCCTCCCCTCCCAGCCCCAGGCGGCAGTGGCAGCGAGGGGGCACAGTGAACCTAGCGCTGGCGGCCGCAGGTGGTTTAGTAGGGCTGGGCTTGGTTTTTTTTTTGTTTTAAATTATTATTGTGTGTTCTAAGCTGCCTTTAAACTCCCATTTTTTATCGACCTTATCAAATGGTCCATAGCAACATGTCCAAAACGCTATCTGCTTCGCAGGAGATCCAGATGGACGTGTTGGAGAATCCCAGCGCACAGGTAAGTGCTGCCGCTTCGCTTCTCTCTTGCACTTGGCTAACGCTAGTTGGGATCTGCAGAGAGCCGGGGCACCTCCCCTGCACGGACCACACCGGGGGGTAGGGCTAGCAGGACTCCGAATTTGGCTGCAAGGTGGAAAACTACAACTGCGTCTCGAATTCTAAACTTTGGGGCTGTTACTGCGGTGCGGCTTGTGCCAAGTACTCAGCATTTTGACTGACTCCTGGGTATTTTGGATCACCCGCGTTCTGCTTTTAACCGGAATCTACAGCAGTTTTTACGTCTGAGAATCCGTTTTCCATCACTTTAGCGAGAAATCCCTTCATATCCTCCCAGCACACTCTCAGGCACCACTACAAATGCCAGTGAAACAAGAAAGCGCATTGCTTTTGTAAAGAACAATAAAGAATTCAAGAGGACGTTCTTTACAAAAAGGTCTAGCTTCTGTTTTATGTCTTTTGAAAACAGATTGATTAAACGGCTCTTAGATCGTTCCTATGAAATTTTATGAATGGTCATTGGCCTTTTACTGTTGGCCACATCCTTAATTTTGTCAACAAAATATTCAGGGAACATTACTTGAGGCTTTAATCTGTGGTCGCTAAAAAAAAAAATCTGTTAGTGGCCACATTTGAGGAGAGCTACCCTGGATGCTTTAGTTGTTAGCCTCTTGCAGAACCTGAAATAGTTGGTACTAGAGGTGGAGAGCTCCATCACGATCCAGGTATGCTCATGTAGGTAGCACCAGTAGGTCTGATTTTGATCCTTTATTTGCATTAAAAAACGAGAAAAGTGAAATATACAAAAGCAATTTAAAGATGCTGAAATCGTTGTTTGTTAAGTAATAAAACAGGTTTTCTTTTGGCTATTCTTAGAGCTGGTGCAAAGATATTTGACATCCTAAGCAACTTTCAACCTTATGTGTCCCCCCCCCCCCATCCACTCCCCCCCCCCACACACACACACAAGGAACCTGTAAAAAATTTTAAAAATTAAATGTTTCTTTGTATGTATATGTGTGCCAGTCTCCCTGGAGCTAAAAGAATGTGCCGATGGCTGGCTTTGTGTGGCTGTCAGGATATTTTGCTTAGACTGCTGTGACAATTTGTCCTGCCTAGGCGACTACCTACTCTTGCCTCATGACTGGGCCGACACTGGTTGTTCTGGTCCTTTTCTTTTTAACTGAAAGCAAAGCAAAATCTAGTCATGTGCATTCTTGACAAAAAAAATAATTTTTTGCCCAGCTGCATTGTGTTATAGAGTTATAAGCCCTGCCCAGCTACCATTTCCCCAATACCGGACTCCAGTTTTACAGAGCACTTGTCCTCTACTCTTGCTTTCTTTTTGTGGGATGCAAGATGTTGAGGCATCCCAGTGATTTTGCATGTAGGAAAGCAAGGCTGTAAACTAAACCCAACCCGGCTTCCACAAAGCAAATGAACTGAAAGGTGGAGTTCGTCCTCTTCTCCTTATTCAACTGTGATGCAAAGAAGGAACTAAGCATCAGCTCAAGTGACCTGTAGCTTCAGCAGGGCCCTGGTCTGCACTGCCCACTATCCTTCCTGATCCATCTAGAAAAAGCAAATACAAGTGAGGACTACACCCAAAACAAGAACATTTTATGCATTTGCAAACTCCAAAAGCAGAATGCATCTAGCTGTGACCACTCTGTTCCTGCAATGCAATTATCATAGGCTGCCTTAAACCAACTGATCCTAACAGTTTGCATATCCTCGCTGGAACAGTGCCACAAAAGATCTGAACATATGTGGCAAGCCAAACAAAAAAGAAATGGCAAACAAAGGAATCGGGACACACTCTCAGTGGAGTCAGACTGTGGCCTGAAATCGCTTAAGAACTTCCTTATAGTTACAAAGGTAAGGTGCAATTGCCAGTGAAGAGATTAGTAAGAGTGATTTGGAGATCCCGTCACTAGGATTATCATGGTTATTGAAGGGACTGAGCAACTTCTGGAGGAGGAACGGAACATCGAAGCAGGGTGGTCGAGCTGATATAGCAACATGTGAATACCATTGTAGATGTGAGACTATAATTGTGGTGATCATGGACCATGCAGCATCCTTTGGTCTGCCCGTGGCTGGGGTATGGTCTCTGCACAGCTCAGGATCTTGCTGAAGCCAAGTCACAAGTGCTCATCAGTGAAAAGAACTGACTTTGAATGGAAATGAAAACAAGTCACAGGTGTGAGAAAAATGTTGCGCAGATTTCTTTTAGGATTCACTTCCTTAGTCCTTTGTTTTTTCAAGAAATTCACAACAAATATTTTTAAGGGTTGAAGAGCTCGGAAGAAAGGAAGTAATAAAATATGTATGATCACGATTAAAGTCCATAAGATGTATTTTTGCTAAGCAATCGTGACGTCATTTCCTTCTGAGATGAGAACCCATTCATATGAATCACAGAATGGATGAAAGCTGCCTCTTGCTGTGATGAATCAAATCATCGATTTTATGATATCAATTTATCCAAAAAAAGGAAACGATAACCGCCATATACAACTTACCCATAGTGAACTATAACCACGTCTAAAACACAGTAGAGGAGTATAAAGTGCATAGGTTGTAAGCTGTCACGGAAAGGGATGATTCCTATGTATTTTAGCCATGTAATATATATTAAACACTTCATTATAATGGACGGCACAAACTTTCATCATTTGGATCACAGACTGGGTAGATGCTATTGCCTTTTCCAGTTTTTGGCAGACTCTGTATACTCTCTCAATTTAAATGCAGGGTTTATAGCATAAATGTAGAAGCACACTATCTTTTTGCAAGGGACCACTTAATTGTGGTCCATCCTCTTAATTTCTGTGCTTTGTCTCCTGCCTCAGTTGAATCCATGAACAAGTTCATTCTGATCTTGATCTGTGGCAGGATTATTATCTTCATTTGTTGTGTCCGCTCTCTTGCTACCACCATCTCTAGCCCTGGTGCATAAGCTGTGGGCGTCACCGTTTTATCCCGGTTAACATGGGGCCAGTATGTATTCATCATTTTCTTTCCTACCATAATTCAATTGTAGTGTTGCCTTGCTGAAATTTGCTAGATATTAAATACAACAGGGTTGCCATATAGGTTCTCAGCAAGACTTGGGGAGTGTAACTTATTCTTAGCCCCCCTCACCAGCAACCCACCAGCTTTGCTGCTCTGGAATTTTATGTTGTGCCCTCTGAACTCTCCCTCTTCCTGCGAATATTGCTGCTGTATGGATATTTTAATGGTTTCCTCCTTCGCTCTGGCCTAACTTGGGCCCAGTTCTATATGCATAGTGGTGGAGTGGTTCGCTATTCAGCTCACCACTCTCCATAGATGGTCTGAATATCAGCGGAGAGGGGATGTATTTATCCCTATAAATCTTTCTGAAAATTGATCCTTTAGTTTCTTAAGTATGCACTGAAGCAAAAGAAAATGTGTTATGAGATCTACTGTTCTTCAGACTTATAGTGAATACAGCACTAGGCTAAAACGAGATTCAAGGATTTCTATTTCTGTTAGAGCCTTTTAGACTGGAAAAATACAGGGGTCCTTACTGTATATCATAGTCATTCGCTCACCTACAGGAAGGAAAATGTGACTTTTAACGCAATGGCTGAAGGTGTCCCAAAATGGACATGTAGCCTCTGTTGTTTTTATCTTCTTAGTAAGATGAAACAGATGTATAATAATTGCAAACTTTTATGATGTGTTATGTAATCCTCTGGTTGCTTAGCTTCAGATCCTGAGTTTAAGTGCTGATAGTACTGTGAAAGCAAATGAGGTTGATGTAATGTGTTTGCCAGAAATGCAAAAAAAAAAAAATCCTCTTTCAGTTGCTAAAGAGACAAGAAAGAGGTGAGAGTCCAAGGAACTGCAACTGTGACACACATAAGGGAATAATCATAGTTTTAGCTCATCTTTGGTTGTATTTTACATCTAGAATTCATGTAAAGAACTTCCAAATATCAGGCAGAGAAAGTAGCTGAGTTCTGAAAAGTATAGTGTGGGGGTTTTTTTCTTGTTTTGTTTTTTAATTTCTTTCAAAATTTCAGTGTTTCCAAACACATGAAAGTACTTCCAAATTTGGATGTGTGAACTGTTTTCAACTCCGAGAACTTAAAATTTAACTGATCCCCTGGGAATCGCTCAGATACGTTTGGCCAGACTGGACAGGAGCAGAGCTGTCTGACACCATTTCACCTCCAACATTTGTTTTAGGATTATGTCTGAAGAAAGTCTATTTAAGCGGAAGTACTATTACCCCTCTGAAAAGAAATCAAATGTGGTGATTATATCTGTCCTTCTTAATATCAATACAGCTCATACAAAACGGGTAGTGGTGGTACCCAAGAAGAATGTGGTTGGATATCATTCATTATAAAAGAAATATAAATTAATACTTTTGTATTATACTAATTTCATTTATTGTGCAAGACAAAGCACTCTTACATCATCAGCATCACAGATTTGGTCTGCCCAATTGCAGTCAATAATTTATTAGTATCTCAGTATTTTAATAGCCTTGAGCCTGGTCTGAATTTTAAGATAATAATGTTATAAAGTCATTTGAGCATGTATGTAGCATAACATAAGCACTCACACCCTTCTCCTTTCTTAATTCAAACTTTAAATCCAAAATTACATAACACAATAAAATACAAAACTCAGTTGGTGGTAAAGCCAGGCGGCAGCTTTATTAACCAAACCATGAGGGAAGGATTTGGATGGCCATTATAGCTGGCAAGTCAATCATTAGGAATGTAGATAGCTGGGTGGCTGGTGGATGTGAGGATTGCCTGGTAAGAGGCCTGGCTGGTGCAAAGGTAGCAGACCTCATGCGCCACCTAGACAAGGTTTTAGATAGTGCTGGGAAGGAGTCTGCTGTCTTTGGTAAACATTGACACCAGTTTATCAAATAGTTGTAACATCTTCCCAGGATATCAATATTTCTTTGAATTCTTCTGCGGCATCACCTTTAAATACCATTTCAATCATGGGTAACATCCCTACATCTTCCTCAATAAAGACCGAAGTAAAGAATCCATTCAGCCTCTCCACTATGGCCTTGTCCCCTCTTAGTGTCCCTTTTACCCCTCTATCATCTAATGGTCCAACCGACTCACTCACAGGCTTTTTGCTATGAATGTACTTGAAAAAGTCTTTACGCGTTTTTGCTTCCACAGCAAGCTTCTTCTCAAATTGTCTCTTTGCCTGCCTTATCAATGCCTTGCATCTAACTTGCCAGTGCTTATGATGTTTCCAGTTTTCGTCATTTGGCTCCTTCTTCCATTTCCTAAAAGATGCATTTTTGGCAACAACAGCCTCTCTGACCTCACCATTAAAGTATGCTGGCAGTGTTTTTGACTTCCTTCCATTTTTCTTAAAAGTGTGGAATGCAACTGGTCTGGGCTTCCAAGATAGTATTTTTAAACACCCATGCTTGATATAAATCTTTAAACTTTGCAACTGCTCCTTTTAGTTTTTTCTTAACTATTTTCCTCATTTTATCTTAGTCTCCCTTTTGAATGTTAAGAGGTAGTACTGTGGTTTTCCTTACCATCCTTCCATTTATTAAATCAAACGCGATCATGCTGTGATCACTATTGCCAAGTGGTCCCAATCCCCTTATCTCTTGCACCAGATCTGGTGTTCCACTAAGGACTAGGTCCAAATGGCTTCCCCTCTGGTCTAGTCATGAATCAGCTGCTCCAAGACTTAGTCATTTATTTCATCTAGAAGCTTTATCTCCCTAGTATGCCCTGCTGTGACACTGACCCAGTCGATAACGGGGTAATTGAAATCACCCATTATTATTACTGTATTATAACGTTTGTTAGCATCCCTGATTTCTTTGAGCATTTCATCATCCATTTGTTCACTCTGGCCAGGCAGTCGATGGTACACCCCCACTGCCTTCGCCTTCTCCTTCCCTTTTTTACATGGAATTTCAGTGCATAGAGATTCTACAGTGAATTTTTTGTTTTCTGCAAAACTTTAATCCTTTGTGACTCAATGCCCTCTCTAACATAGAGTGCAACCCCACCACCAATTTGATCTGCTCTATCATTTCGATTTAGTTTGTACCCAGGTATCACAGTGTCCCACTGGTTGTCCTCCTTCCACCATGTCTGTGAGATACCAATCATATCTAACCTCTCATTTAGTGCTATATATTCTAATTCTCCCATCTTATTTTTTATGCTTCTGGCATTTGCATACAAGCATTTTAGATGCTGTATTTTATTCATATTAATCTGGCTATCGGTAGGCAGGGGTAATTTGGAATATTTAAGCTCTGTCTGCTCTGTACTTAAGGGCATTTGGACTACTTTTGTCTTTATTGGAACCTCTCTGCTGATATGATCTAATTTCAATCTTTTGCTAGTATCCTTCATGGATACATTGTTCCGAACCATGCACTCCTGGGTGACTGTTGGCTTTCCCCTATTATCTAGTTTAGAAGCTGCTCTATCTACTTTTTAAAGATTAATGCCAGCAGTCTGGTTCCATCCCGGTTAAGGTGGAGCTAATCCCTTTGGAAAAATCCCTCCTTTCCCCAGAATGTTCCCCAGTTACTAAAAAATCCAAAATCCTCTTCCTTGCACCATTGCCTCATCCACGCATTGAGACTCTGGAGCTCTGCCTGCCTAGTATCAGCAAAGAGCTTTTATTTAAATCAACTCAGAGTATAACTTAGGGTCCTGTGCATGGAATGGGAAGCATTTCGGAGAACGCTACCCTGGATGTTCTGGATTTCAACTTCCTACCTAAAAGCCGAAATTTAGCCTCCAGAACTTCCCTACCATGCTTTCCTATTTCACTGGTACTGACATGTACCAAGACATCAGACTCCTCCCAGCACTATCTAAGACTTTGTCTAGGTGGCGCGTGAGGTCTGCTACCTTCGCACCAGGCAGGCATGTTACCAGGCGATCCTCATGTCCACCAGCCACTCAGCTATCAATGTGCCTAATGGTAGAATCACCAACTATAATGGCTGTCCTAACCCTTCCCTCATGGGCACATGGCCCTGGAGAAACCTCCTCAGTGCAAGAGGATTTTACATCACCTGGAGGACAGGTCCTAGCTACAGGATCACTTCCTGCCACACCAGGGTGATGCTGTCCTGTCACATGACCTCTCTCCTCCATGGATGCTGCCAGACTGGAGGTGGGACTTCAGTACTACATCCCTGTAGGTCTTGTCTATGTACCTCTCTATCTTCCTTATGTCTTCAAAGTCTGCTACTCTAGCTTCCAGAAATCGGACTCGTTCCCTAAAAGCAAAGAGCTCCTTGCACCTAGTGCGCACATACGACCCCTCACCAACTGGGAAAAATTCATACATATGACACTCATTTGCAAAAGACTGGAAAGGCCCCATCTTGCTGCTGGATTGCTGTCTGCATCTTAGTTTTAGGTTTGTGTTTAGGTATTTAAGTTGTTTAGTATATCCCCAGCAAATCTTAGTAAGTAATCTCATGTCCTTAATATATGCCTGATGAGGAGAAATAGCTCCACCTGAGTGTGAATATGGCACCTCCTTTCCTTTAATAGGTTTAAACACCTATAAAACTGTGATTATCCCAGGGATGGTTGGGAGTTGGGGAGAGAGGGAGGGAAAGAAGACTTATTAAAAGCTTTCTTCTACACAATACCCTGTCCTGTGCTTCTAAGGTAATCTGTGACCAATTTGATCTGACCCTTAGCTTTAACACATGTTTAAAACAATTTCACAAGTCTCTTTCCCCGTCTAGAAGGCCTCTTTGTAATTTATTGCTTAACACTAGAAGCCCCAAAGTGCGTCAATTGGCGCAAATGCATCTTCAAAGTTGTATACCAGCGCCACTGCTAGAACCATATCTGTCATGTTCCATGACTTTGTTAGCAAGGTCAAGATGTTCAGATATGCGCATCGAAAATTGACAGATGCCCCACCTAGCGGGAAAATTAATTTATACCTAGAAGCCCCAAAGTACGTCAGTTGACGCACTCAATTGTCTTGGATGCGTCAGTTGATGTACTTTGGGGCTTCTAGGTATAAATTCATGTTTCCACTAGGTGGCACATCTCAATCACTGTTTACAGTTTTACTCCGACATTACAAACAATAAACACACGATGATGTCATGTAATGATGTCACATACTGCACATATTTAACAAATAAGTAACGTCACATTAATTCATATCTGCATTTCATGCTAAATGCAGTCGTCGTGATAATGCATCAATTGACGCACTTTGGGGTTTCTAGGTAAAATTCCTTTTGGGGCTTCTAGTGTTAAAGAATACTAACCCTGTTTTTCTTTTTTTGCTAAGTTATAGTCTGAGTTGATTTAAATTAAAGCTCTTTGCTGATACTAGGCCTTGACTGAGTATTACATTTAAACTAGAAGCTCTCTGCTGGGTTTTAAATTTTACCAGAAAGCTTTCTGCAGTGTTCTGATTTTAAACTGAAAGCCCTCTGCTGGGTTTTAAATTTAAACTGAAAGTTACCTGTTGAGTTTTCAATTTAACTAAAAGCTCTTTGCTGATGTTTGGCCCTGACTGACTTAACAATACAATGGATTCTAATTTGCACACATTAATCAGCTTTGATCTAAAGAATTCCCCAAGATTTAGAAATTAATTCTCAGAAGTAAATACTTACAATTGCAGATCTCTCTCCAGAAGTAGAAGTCCCTTTTTGTAGTCCTTCAAGATTATCTTAGAAAGGATATGGAAGAATTAGAAAAGGTACAGAGAAGAGCAACAAAAATGGTAAAGCGGATGGAAGGATACCCTTATGAGGCTTAAGAGTTTGGGGCTCTTCAACTTTGAAAAGAGATGACTGAGGTGGGATATGATAGAGATCTATTTATTAATGAATGTAGTGGAATGGGTATACTTAGAATGGTTGTTTACGCCATCGAAAAGTAGAAAGACTAGAGGACATTCAAGACTAATACTGTATTCACACAAGGTGTTCCTCAAAGCTCCGCTCTGTCAACACTTCTATATAATGTATTTATACAACCTCTATGCCAGTGTTTTTCAACCTTTTTTGTGCAAAGGCACACTTTTTTCATGAAAAAAATCACGAGGCACACCACCATTAGAAAATGTTAAAAAAATTTACCTCTGTGCCTATATTGACTATATATAAAGTAATTCTCTTGAATAGGAATCAAACACAAAGAAATTATTTTATAATTACTTTATTATGAAATAATAAAGTATTTTATAATTGTTCATATTTCTGTTTACTTACTCAGTGCGAAACCTGGGCCTGTTTGGCTGAACACAAAGCTGATATTCTGGCAGGAATCGAAGAAAGACACATACGTAGCTCTTCGTCAACAGCTCTCAGTCTCTCTCTGTCTTTAGTTTTTATAGCAATCAGGCTTGAAAAGCTCATCTCACACAGATATGTAGTGGAAAATGGGAGCAATGTCAAAATAGCTTTGTTTGCCAGAACGGGGAACTCCTTGGCAGTATCCAACCAAAAACTGTCCAAAGGTAGATCAGCAAATCTTAGCTTGAAACCACGATTTTGTCTCAGTTCAGTTAGTTCCTCCTGCTCCTGTAAAGTCATGTCCTTTCCACCAACTGATGCTGAGCTATAAGGGTCCCTAACCCAGTCAAGGCATTCAGTGGAGACTGAAGAGAAATAACATGACAACTTCTCCTCGAGAGTTTTTAAATGTTTAACTATTATCTCACCCAGTGCAGCAGTGTGAACACCTTGCCATTGCTTGGTGAGTGTGAACATTTCAAGATTGCCACTTTCCACGTGTTGATTCCAGAGTTGCACCTTTGAACGGAATCCATTTATTTTATCTGTACTTGTAAGCAGATTTTCATTTCGGCCTTGCATTCGTGTGTTCAGCTCATTCAGATGATGAAAAATATCTGCCAGGTATGCCAGCCTTGCACACCACTCATCACTTGTAAGCAGCTTTTCGTAATCTGACCTCTCATTTGTCAGAAACACTTTAAGTTCCTCCCGCAGCTCATACACACGAACCAAGACCTTGCCACGCGACAACCACCGGACCTCCGTATGAAACAGCAAGGTTTTATGCTTCGCTCCCATCTCCTCACACAAAGCTGCAAACATGTGACTTTTCACGGGTCGTGACTTTACAAAGTTTACCATGCGCACAACATCATCCAACACAGGAACTAGGTCTGCTGGTAAAGTCTTGGCTACGAGGGCCTCACGGTGTAAAAAACAATGCGTAACAATCACATCTGGATTTCTTTCCTTCACTCTGCTTACAAAGCCTTTGGTGCGCCCGACCATGGCTGCAGCTCCATCGGTGCAGACACTTGTGCAGTTTTCCCACTTAAGTCCTCCTTGTTCAAGGTATTCTGATGTGACCCGAAAAATTTCTTCTCCTGTTGTTTTTTCTGGCAATGCCTTGCAAAAAAATAAGTTTTCTCTAATTGCATCACCATCCACAAAACGCACATTGGCCAAGAGTTGAGCATGTCCACTGATATCAGTAGACTCGTCAAGTTGCAATGCAAATTTCTCACTGATACGGATCTTTTCCAAAACCACACTTTCTATGTCTGCAGACATGTCATTAATACGTCTGGAAATTGTGTTGTCTGAGAGAGGGACTTTGTCTATTTCCTTAGCTGCTTCAGGTCCGAGCATCTCCTCTACAATAGCTTTGCAGGCGGGAAGTATTAATGTCTCTGCCACAGTGTGCGACTTTTTTGACTTGGCTATAAGTTCAGCAACTTGATAGCTAGCTTTAAGAGCTCTTTCATTTACCTTTGTGGTTTTTCTCATGAAAGTTGCCTGTTTCTCCGTGTTTTCACGCAGGCGAACAAAAAAGTCCGCATTCTTGTTTTGAAGCGAAGGGTGTTTCGTTTGGAGATGGCGTTTAAGTTTACTTGGGACCATAGCACTGTTAGATAGCTTTTCACCACACACAGTGGAGTTGGTTTCTTTGCATCTCCGGTGAAAGTAAATCCAAATGAAATATAGCTTTCGCTATATTGCCTTGTGCCAGAGAATTTCCTTGAGCTAACCATCTTTGCTTTCTTTTGATCCCCACTCATACTTGGGCTCTTATCTGGCTCCGAATTTTGTTCAGAATCCAGTTCTTTCCTTTTCAAAAATTTGTCCATCACTGCAGTATCTATTCCTGTCTCACTGTCACTCAGTACTTACTGCGCTTGTCTCCTCCAGATAGCCGCTGTCCGTCACACTCAGCACTCCATCCAGATCCATCAGTCAGCGCTCTTCTGCTCCTGTCTCCTCCAGATCCATCACTCAGCGCTCTTCTGTGCTGCGTCCGCGATAATCCTCCAGAGTCCAGATCCTTCGGTGCTCTTCTGCGCATCGGCAATCTACTGCGATGTCTTCTCCTGTCAGTGTAACAGTGACACCAGAGCTATTTATAGTCCGTAACATGTGCTTCGGCTCACAAATAGACCAATCATTAGAATCTAATGATTGGTCTATTTGTGAGCCGAGGCCACATGTTACGGATGAAATTGGAATTTTTCCCACGGCACACCAGACAATATCTCATGGCACACTAGTGTGCCGCTGCACAGTGGTTGAAAAACGCTGCTCTATGCAACATCATCAGTTCACATGTTTCAGTCCATATCTATGCAGATGACATCATGCTATATGTGCTTTTCTCCACCCTCCATTCTGATTACTCCACACTAATAAAATGCTTCACAGCACTATCAAATTGACTGTCTTCTCACAACCTTCTCATGAATTATCAAAAGACGAATGTCCTCCATGTTACCAAAGACACAAACACCACACCTCCAACACACATTGACATTCTATAGGTGCGGCTTCAAGTCAAGCCACTAATACGTTACCTAGGAATTACTTTGGACCCAAAGACTAACCTTCCAGCAATATATCAATAACGCCATAAAATTAACGTACCAGAAAATGAAGATAGTACAAGGTCTGCAACCACTCCTGGATCACCATGTCTACCGCATAGTATTTCAGGCTATGGTCCTGTCACACCTGGACTACTGTAATATCACCAGCATATGCTGTATGCCCACTACAGATAGAGAACACCGCTGCCAGAGTGCTTACAGGAGTATTCAAGCAGGACAACATAACACCTATACTCGGTGATCTCTACTAGCTCCCCATTAAAGCCTGTGCCAATTACAAAGCCTTAATCCCTACCTTCAAGGCTTACCACCAGCTGTCCTCTGAAATCCTGTATTCACTTCTCCTGAAAGCATCTGCCGACAGGCCCAGAAGATCCAGCACGCAAGCCACCCTTTTCATTCCACAAATGCACAAGAAATGCAGACAAGCCACATCGAATAAAGCATTCTCCCTATTTGCAACTAAGATCTGAAACAGCTTCCCAGACAACATCCAATCAACAAATAACCTTGAAGACTTCCGCAAGAAGATAAAGACACTGCTATTCTCTGAACACTTTGACAATGCACCTACCTAATAAGCTGCATATACAATTAAAACCTATGACCCTCCCTTCCTATCCCCCCTCTGCCCCTTTGCCTGCCTCTTGCCCTATCTCCCCCTCCTCATAGCGTACAGATCCCCTTTACACCACTGACAATCCCCCAGAAATATATTCCCTCTAAATTCTCCAGTTCATTCTAATTGGTATGTTATGTTTAGTTCTGTAATTTTGTTATTATGTAAATTCTGTTCATCTTGTTCCCTTTAAACTACCTTGATGTTATGAAAGGCAGTATAGGAACCAGTTAAATAAGCATTAAGAAAATATTTTTTTACTCAACGTGTAATCAAACTCTGGAATTCGTTACCTGAAAATGTAATAAAAACGGTTAGTGAAGCTGGGTTTAGAAAAAAGGTTTGGACAGGTTCCTGGGGGAAAGGTCCATAAACCATTATTAGAGGACCTGGGAAATCCACTGCTTGCCCTGGGACAAACATTGTGGAACCTGTGTGCCTCTTTGGGAAACTGCCAGATACTTGTGGCCTCGCTGGCCACTGTTGGAAACAGGATACGTGGCTTGATGGACCTTGGTCTGAACCAGTATGGCATTTCTTATGTTCTTATAACTCAAAAAACCATTCCACACCTCAACTAGATAGTGACATCCTAGTCAAGTGGTTAGTCACAAAACTGCTGAATTTCTCTTTAATTGATAACCTGCAGTGAATCAAGGATGAAGGGTAGAATTGTGTAGGATGATCATCTCCCATTCCGGAACTCACTGGTGGTGCCCATGTACCCTAGTAGTCCCAATAGTAATCACTTCTTCCTGTGGAAGCTGATCATGATCTAGCAGTGTCAATAAATATAACTTTCAACTAAATTTTGCCCATGACAGCAACAACATTTTCACCCCATATCCTAAAGCTTATCCCAAAGAACTTACCAATGGCATGAAGGAGGGAGAGTGCCTGAACAGCCCAAGGCTTTCACTGCTATCAGAGAATCCACTAAAGTAAGCAGCTAATTATCTTCCTGCCCAAATTCTTCCCTCTCTTTCCTCACAACATCGCCTCCCCTCATTCCTCATTCCTCAACCAATCAACAATCGCAGCATACCGTCCAGTAGCTCGGCTACATTAAGTTGCTCTCACCCTTTACTTCTTGTAGGACAGTGGAATGGGCTCTCATATACATAGCCTAGCCAACAAGAGTTCTTGATCTGGAATCCCTAATGGTGGAAATGGACTTGGACATTGTGGCCATTACAGATGAGTCACATGAATGGGATATAACCATAGCTGGCTATAATCTATTTAGATGAGATAGTGAGGGTAGAAAAGGAGGAGGAGTAGCCCTGTATGTCAAAAGCAATATTAAAGCTACTGAAATGCAGGGGACATGGGGAAAAGAAGAGGCGCTCTGGATTGTTTTGGAAAGAGGAGATGGCACTGTCATCCATACTGGTGTGGTCTACACGCCTCCAACTCAAACCGAAGAAATGGATAGCAAATTGATTGTTGATATTGCAAAGATAGCCATAAAGGGGGAAGTGATCATATTGGTTGACTTTAATCTATCCGATGTGGATTGGAGTGTTCCTTCTGCAAATCTGGAAAGAAGTAAAAAAATTGTGGATGCTTTCCAAGATACCTTACTTAAATAAATGGTGATGGAACCAACCAGGGAGAGCTCCGTGCTGGATTTAGTGCTCACCAACAGAGACAGCATGTCGAATATCCTGGTGGGTACCCATGTGGGCAGCAGCGATCATCACATGGTGTGGTTTGAGATAAAAGCCATGGTGGAATCCAATCACAGCAAACTCAGTCTTAGACTTCAAATACGCTGACTTCAGTAAAATGGCCAAGTACCTGAAGGAGGAGGTGATAGGGTGGGAGGTGATAAGGGAAGTGGAATTGCAATGGGCTAAAGAACTAAAGAAAGCTATAAAAGGTGCAACAGATACATACATAAGAAAAGTAAATAAAAACAAGAGGAAAATGAAACCTATTTGGTTCTCCAAAGAAGTGGCTGCACAAATAAAGGCAAAAAACACAGCTTTCACAAAATTCAGAAGCTCGCAGAGGAACACAGAAAAGAATACAAGATCAATCTAAAAGAGACAAAAAGAGAAATAAGGATAGCAAAATCAAAGGCAGAAGAAAAGATGGCTAAAGATGTGATGTGTGGCGACAAGACCTTTTCAGGTAAATTTGGGAAAGGAGGAAAATCTGAGGTGGAATTGCAGGACTCAAAAGTGCTGGGAATGGATTCGTGGAAAGTGACATTGAAAAAGTGAAAATGCTAAACAAATACTTCTGCTCTGTTTTCACTAGAGAAAATCCTGGAGAAGGACCACCTGTGATTGACAAATATACAAATGGGAAGGGAGTAGATACTACACCATTCACAAAAGATGATGTGTTAGAACAGCTTGCAAAACTGAAAGTGGATAAGTCTATGGGACTAGATGGGATACACCCCAGGATATTGAAAGAGCTCAGAGAGGTTCTTGCAGGGCCGTTAAAGAATGTTTTTAATAGATCCTTGGAGAAGTTCTACAGGACTGGAGAAGGGCTGATGTGGTACCTCTCCACAAAAGTGGAAGTAGGGAAGAAGTGACAAACTACAAGCCAGTAAGCCTTACCTCGGGGGTGAGAAAAGTAATGGAGGCACTCCTGAAAAAGCGAATAGTGGACTTTCTCAAAACCAACAGGTTGCATGATCCGAGGCAACATGGTTTTACCAAAGGATGATCTTGCCAAACAAATCTGATTGAGTTCTTTGACTGGGTGACCAGAGAACTAGATCATGGGCATGCGATGGATGTGATCTACCTAGATTTCAGCAAAGCCTTTGATACTGTTCCTCATAGGAGGCTTATCAATAAACTTGACAGCTTGGGGATGGGTCCCAAGATTTTGAACTGGATCAGAAATTGGGTGACCGACAGATGACAGAAGGTGATGGTAAACAGAACTCACTCAGATGAAAGGAAGTTGATTAGCAGTGTGCCCCAGGGTTCGGTCTTGGGACCGGTATTATTCAATATATTTGTGAGTGATATTGCCAGAGGGCTGAATGGAAAAAATCTGTCCTTTTGCAAATGACACCAAAATGTGCAAAAGTGGACTCCCTGAGGGAATGGGGAACACAAGGAAAGATCTACACAGCTGGAAGAATGATCTAATGCTTGGCAGTTAAGATTTAATGTGAAGAAGTGCAGTGTCATGCACTTGGGAAGCAGCAATCCAAGAGATATGTATGCAGTAGGGAACAAGAGATTGGTGTACATGGACCAGGAGAAGGACCTATTTGACTTAGTAAAATCCTTAATCAAGGAACCATCATCACCATAATATGAACCTATACAACCACAGCTATATGCCAACTATATTCAATCCAAAGCTGTCAAAACAATCACAGCCTCAAGCCCAAAACCTTCCCGGATCCCACAGCATCAGATTCCCCTCATTAAACTCTCACCTCCATCTGCGAGAAGCATTGAAGACATTATTGCCACCATCAACACCACCACTGCACCAAATGACCCATGCCCAGCATACTGGATCAGATCAATGCGATCGGAACTCAGCCCAATCATAGCCGAGATCACAAAACTTTCCTTCTCAACAGGAATATTCCCATCTGCTCTTAAACAGACATCCATACGACCACTGCTAAAAAACAACCAGCTGGATCCGCAGAAGGAGGAGTCCTATCGGCCAATCTCAAGCATCCCACTACTAGCTAAAATACTTGAGAAGGTGGCTCAGAGACAGATTCAGCAACCTCATCCCCCCCTTGATCCCTGCCAGCATGGTTTCTGGGAAGCTCATGGAGTTGAGACGCTACTGACCTCCCTATCCAACACCCTAATCAGTGGGATAGACAACATCAAAAGGGACTTCGCGCTAATCTTCCTCAACATCGCAGCAGCATTTGATTCAGTCGACCACGACCAACTCCTAACACAACTCCATGAGAAGGGAATCCATGGCCTTGCATTGGATTGATGTAAATCCTACTTAGAAGACCAATGGCAACAAGTTCGGATTGGCTCCAACACTTCGGAACCATTTCACAAAAACAAGGTGTACCCCAAGGCTCCTCCTTATCCACGCTGCTCTTTAATATATACATGCAGCCGATATGTGAAATCATCCGCTCCTTCGGAATTTCATGCCTGATCTATGCAGACGACGTCCTGTTTTTTACACCTATCAATGTTATGCTTCCTGACTATACAGCATTAGTGGACTGTTTCAACGCAATCACAGACTGGCTTCACAATCAGAACCTTCGAATAAACTTCAAAAACCGAGGTCCTATTCAACACGAAGAACAGAAGCTTTTCACCCCCCTCGGCCCTAAAAGTAAGAGAGACAGAGCTTCCAACCAAGCCCACCATACGCTACCTGGGTGTTACTCTGGATCAACAGCTAGACTTCACAGCGCACATAAGTAGCACTGTCAAGACCATATACTACAAGATCAAGATATTACGTCACCTGAGACCCATGCTGGACCCAGTGAATTTCCGCACAATATTCCAAGCGCTAGTAACACCCCATTTCGACTACGCAAACATTATACTCCACGGCCTCCCCAAGAGCACCCTAAACCCGCTACAATTGGCAATGAATGCTGCTGCCCATGTCCTCTGAGAGACCACATAACCCCCATCCTAAGGGACCTACACTGGCTTCCGATAAACTGCAGGATCACATACAAAGCCCTCCTCATTACCTTTAAATCCATTAATAAAATATCCCCCTCCTCAATCTCAGCCCTTCTCACTCACACCCCCAACAATAGACCAAGGAGAACATTTGCCTTCAATACACTTATCATCCCCAGGGAAACCACAAAATGTGCACAATCAACTAGTAACAGCCTTTGCTCTCTATGCCCCCAGATGCTAGAACAACCTCAAGCAATTCAGGAAAGCCCTCAAGCACCATCTGTTCCTTCTACACTTCTCACAACCCAACGGCTCCTCCCACCCCACAACCCAATCCATTAACGTCACACTCATCACAGACAAACTAGGCTGGTCCTAACCACAAACCAATCTCTGTACACAATATTAATCTAGTTGAGCTTTAGATATTAAGCCACGTCGGTAATACTATGAACGCTAGTAGCTCTAGAATATGCTTTTACAGAAATATGGGAATATATACCCGATGGCATTATAAACTGTCAATTGGACTAAATCCAGCTTACAAATGTGCAGTATTGTAAACAGCCACCTATCCTCATCTTTCATTGCTTAAATGTACACTGTTCCACCAGTTCAACTCCATGTTATCTTCCCTGTTATATGTAAACTCAGGGCAGCTCTCTGTTTTTGCCCTAGAGTCAAATTGTTATCTGTAAACCGCACTGATAATAGAGCGTGGTATAGAAAAGCTTCTAAATAAATAAAATAAATAAATAATTGGTGTGATTGTTTCTGATGATCTCAAGGTGGCGAAACAGTGTGACTATGTGGTGGCAAAAGCCAGAAGGATGCTGGGTTGCATACAGAGAGGAACTATCAGCAGAAAGGAAGATGCACTAATGTCACTGTACAAGTCGCTTGTGAGGCCTCACTTGGAATATTGTGTTCAGTTTTGGAGACCATATCTTGCAAAGGATATAAAAAGGATGGAAGCGGTTCAGAGGAAGGCAACCAAAATGATTTGGAGCCTGCGTCAGAAGACTTGTGAGAAGAGACTTGATGACCTAAATATGTAATCTCTGCAGGAGAGGAGGGACAGGGGAGATATGATTCAGACCTTTAAATACTTAAGAGTATTAATGGACAAACAAACCTCTTCCAAAGATGGGGAAGCTGTAAAACTAGAGGGTATAACATGAAGCTGCAAGGGGGTAAACTGAAAGGCAACGTCAGGAAATACTTTTTCACTGAAAGGGTGGTGGATGCTTGGAATGCCCCCCGATGGAAGTGGTGGGGCCAAACACAGTGACAGAATTCAAAATGGCATGGGACAGACACAGTGGATCTTTTTATGGCAACAGATTAAAATCATATTAAGCATAACTATCTCATATCTCAACAAATAGGGGTGTCCTACACGGAGCGATGATACACCCCTAAACAAAGGCATGGGGAGAGGTGACCTGTATGGAGTGGCAAGTGCACCTACTCTTGCTGCCTTGCTGGACAGACTAGATGGATCATACTGGTCTTTATTTGCCTTCATATACTATGTTACTATGTATGAAATGGATCTTGTAAAATAGCAGCAGATGTAACACACATTTTTACTATAGACATTGCCAGGAGCATGGGCGGGGTCGTGAAGTACGCATGCTGATTATAAAATACATGAGCCTGTGCATATATTTGCATATTCTAAGTGCAGACATTTATACTTCCTCTCAAGCAGGTGTAATGTCTGCGCCTTCAATCTAGGCATGTTCAGCTGCAGGATTAATATTATCTACACTTGAGGGAATGCTGTGCAAAAAAAATTTAAAATTCTGTGTGAAAACTTTGAAAATTCTATGTGCAGTGTTTAAAAATTCTGCAACATTCTGCATGCTTTATTAGTAAATTTTATGCACAGAATTCCCCCATCATAAAGCTTAAATCCACCTCTAAACCTGAAATTTCTCCTGCCTTTTTCCTCCTCATCGCTCTTGCTCCAATCACAGTTCTGTCCCCAACACATCCTTGTCCCCTGTTTTCTTTCCCTCTCTTTATCCCCCAGCAGCCCATTTCCAGCCCCCATCCATGCCTCTGATTCACCAGCAGCTCTTCTTCCTGCCACCAACCAACCCCCCCCCCCCATCCCCTGACCCACCAGCAGCCCGATCCCAGCAACACAGCCGTGGGAGCACTTCTCTTTGCTCCTGTGGCTGTGCTAGAGTCTGATGCTGGTGTGTTTTTCAAAGGTACACAGGAAGTGTACCTTTCAAAACACACTAGCATCAGACTGTAGCAAGCTATGGGAGCAAACACAAGGGCTTCCATGGCTGTGTTAGTGCTAACAGGGGCGGCCCAAGGGGGGTGCGGGGCCATGTGCGGAGACTCGGTGCAGGACCTCATTTGCATAAGGTGCCTCATTTGCATAAATATTTGCATAATGTTACCATACACTAACTTTTTGTAAACATGCCTCTTAATGAGTGTATGGATAAAGAAAGACTAAAAGATTTCTACATTACTATAATCCAGTGCCAACCGCCAGGCACATTAGGAACTACTACAAACGCTGCCCATTCAGAACCCATAGCAAACCCGCCGTATCCTAACAGCACTACCAGGACTCACAAAGCACCATACCCTACCTATCAAAAGGCAACACTGCAAATATTAAACCAATACATTTCAGAGAACAACAATACATGACCTACTGGGGAAAGAGAACAAGTGGTAATGTCAAATAGGAATTACACAAACAGAACACCTCAGCTCAGTTACACATGCAGAACATAGACCATCACCAAACAAGGAATCACAATTTAGAAACAGGAAGACAATAATTAAACTGGGAACCCCAAAAGCCAAACTTGGAATGTACAACACTGTAGAAATAAAACTATAAATTAATTTCCTCTTGTACTAAACAAAGCGCAGATGTTAATGATGCACATTTCCTAGAGCTGACATATTCCAGTTAATAAGTTCAAAATAAAGAGAGATTTTTCCACCTTTTGTGCATTTTTTTTTCAGCTGCAATTGCTCCAGCCACTTTCTTCTGGTTTCTTCGCGTCTTCTGCTAACTCTCCATCGTCTGCGGTCCATTTGTCCTTTCTTCTCTCTTTGTTTTTGACCATCCTCTCTCTACATCTGCTTTAACATACTAATCTTTCTCCTTTTGCTCTTTCCTCATTCCTATTTCATCCACTCAAATTTTACCCCTCCATCCTCAATCCCCACTTACTCTCCCAATATCCGGCCAATTGTAGATTTGTCTTCCCTCCCACACAAAATATTTTTTCCCTCTCCATTTCACTCTCCCAGCTCCATCCCATTCTGATCCTCCCCCAACATCAACTCCCTTCTAGTTCTAGCCCCACCCAGCATCCGCTCCCTTCTAGTCCCTACATCAGCCCATTTCCAGTCCTAGCCTCCCATCAGCCCATTTCCAATCCTATCCTAGCCCCACCATCAGCCCATTTCCAGTCCTAGCTCCCCCATCCATTTCCAGTCCTTTGAGTCCCTCCATCAGTTCATTTCCAATCCCAGCCCCCCATCAGCCCATTTCTAGTCCTTTCCTAGCCCCACCATCAGCCCATGTCAAATCCTAGCTTCCCTCCACTCAGCCCATTTCCAATCCAAGCCCCCCATGAACCTACTTCCAGTTCTAGCGGCTCCATGATTCCATTTCAATACAAGGCCCCACTACAGCCCATTTCCAAACCTATCCTAGCCCCTTCGTCAGCCCATTTCCTCTCCTAGCCCCCCCCCCACTCAGCCCATTTCCAGTCCTAGCTCCCTCCCCTCACAGCCCATTTCCATTCCAAGCCCCCTCCCCATCAGCTATTTGCAGTTCAAGCCCCCTTCCACTCAGCCCAATTCCAGTCCTAGCAACCCCCCCAGCCCATTACCAGTCCTAAGCCCCCCCACAACCCATTACCAGTCCTAGCCCCCCCATATCCCATTACCAGTCCAAATCCCCCCATCAGCCCACTTCCAATCCTAGCCCCCCCATAGCCCCATTACCAGTCCTAACCCCCCCCCCCCATCAGCCCAGCTAGATTAACAAAAAACACAAACCGGCTGCCGCTGCCACTGCCACTGCCACAGCGGCAGAATCGAGCACCCCGCGGCCCCCCCCCCCTCCTGCCCTGCAGAATCCTCCTTAAAGCATCAGCTCCCAAAGCGCGGGCTTTTCAGAGCCGTGAAGGGAGAGCTTCTCCTCTCGCGGCTCTGTTACTCCCGCCGCGGGGCTGATGGGAAATCCAGCCGACGCTGAGGGAGTTGATGTTTTAAGGAGGATTCTGCAGGGCAGGGGGGGACCCCGCGGGGTGCTCGATTCTGCTGCTGCCACGGCGGCGGCAGTAGCAGCAGCAGCAGCCGGTTTGTGTTTTTGTTAATCTAGCTGGGCTGATCGCTGATGCAAGATGTTTTTTGCGTGGGGCCCCCTGAAACGCAGGGCCCTGTGCAAAAAACATTCTTGCTGAATGGACGGGCCGGCCCTGAGTGCTAACAGTGAGGCAGGATCGGGCACTCTTTAAATCTTGTGTGCCCAATCCTTCTTCACTATCTGACCTGCGTAGAATTCTTCACAGCAGATGCAGAATTCTGTGCAGATGGTGATTTCTGCACAAATTCTGCTTTGCGCAATATTCCCCCAGGAGTAGTTAATTTATAAAGTCACACAGGTGCTTGTGTCTTTATAAAATGGGTTAGAAATAGGCACTTTCATGCAAAGTGCAATGTGTGCCTTCAAGTCAATGCTGACTCCTTATCCTGTTATGAAATTGCCCTCTAATAACCTTGTTTTAAAATAGATTTTCTGTCTTTCTCTGTCTAAGGAAAGAAGCTTTTTTGAAAAAGGCCTTCAGAATGATAGCTAATAAAGATCAAGCCTTTTTGGTATCCGTGGTTTCTTGTTCTGTGTCTCATTTGATGGTTCTAAAAGTATACTGTTCTTTTCTTTCAGGAAAAAATACAATCTTGCATAATATGATTGGTATCCTAGAAAGCAGTAGAATTTAAACCTAGAGACTGTTGAATGTTTTTTGTCTACGGCAACACGGCCTGTTGTAATAGAACCTGACACATCTGACAAATAACAAGTTGGATGGTTACAGAGGACAGTGGGATGTGATCCTTAGCAGTTTTGCACTACCAAACTATTAATATGGTTCAAGCAAATGGTTTTCAAGGCCAGATGTTTTTATTATAAACTAAAAAAGATGTGGAATTACAACTGAGGTAGGTGTGTTTTCGCTGTGTAAGAACACCTTTGTATTCATTGTTTACTCAGTTTTGCGAACTGTTAGTAGGATGTTCACTAAGCGCAATTGTTGCTAGTCTGAATGGTATCTCTTTTCAATTAGATCTTGGTTCCATATAGTAGCTTCTCTGTGCCTTCTTAATGCTGGAGTGCATAATACATCTCAGAATTTATGCAGGAGTTTATGTGGAATATACAATTATTGACTGGTGTGGAGACTTTTGTTTGAAACTGTTGCCTCACTGGATAAAAACAGTAGACATGTGCAAGGCCAGAAAAATAAAATAAACTTTGTTGCAAAGGAAATTGAACCAGAGTTTCTTTTGTATTCATCATAATTGTGGGGCTGCTATGCATGCTACAGCTCTTTTTGTGTGCACAAATTGATACGTGCACACAAGCACTTTTGTGCACGCTTACATTTTTAGATGCCCAAATGAATGTCCAGGCGAGCTTGAAGTGCACACAGATAGAAAATAGAATGAATGTGTGTGTAGTGTTAATGGCACATAGGAGGCGCTGACCACGCAATTGAAAAGAATTGTAGAAATCTCTAATGAGTAGGTTAGATGGATAAAATTATAGTAAAAGAAAAAGGATACATCTTTTAGAAGACCTTTCCACAAGGAAACTGGGTGAATGGGGCAGAAATGAATTGGGCCATTACAACTTATATGAATGCCATACAACTGTTAACCTTCGCTGTTTAAGAAATAGTAGCCTGGGTAACTACAGCATTTGTATTCTGCCAACAGGAGATGGGATGCCAGAAATAAACAGGGCTACTAGCACAGCAACCATTTTTTCCCTTCTTAATCATAAAGAGGAAAGCATTTTGGTCTTGGCGAAGGCGTGATGCAGTTTTTGCCAAACTGCTTTCCTGGTTTCTAATGACCTGGCACTAACTCCTCTGCTTTGTTTGCTGTAAAGGCGGGTGATTCAGTGATCCCCCATCAAATAAAGCCTGGCATTTTTAAGGTAAAGCATCTTTCATTACAGCCAGTTTGATGGTGTAGTTGTTGAGCTGTGCATGGTAGTAAATTTTGAACCTTAAAGAAGCAATGCAGAGGAGGTAACTGACCAAATTCACCATGCTAGTAGGCAGTTGTGATCCCAGAGAGGTGACATCTTAGTAGAAAGATACTTCAATCCGTTAAGAATCTAATAGCATTAAGAGCCATACGCAAGAAAACTCGCAGTAAAAAAAAATAAAAAATTTGCATGCAAGTCGGTGGACATCAAAATGCTTCTTAATGGGTTTTGCAATAAATTTTAGTGTGCACAGTGAAATATTCCCCAGTGGCATACTCACACTGTTATTGTGCACATTAACCTCAACTGCAGTGGTAAAGAGTCAGCACATCAAGAACAATTATTTTTATGCTAGATGTTTAATCTTCCTACTGTGACAATAGACATTACATCATGCGGCCTGTCAGTAGAGTTGAGTGGAAGAGGGCAACTCCCCTAAAAGGCCACAATAGGATTATCCTTCTCTCCCTCTGGGTTTGAGTTTTGCAGGTTGTATGCAAAGATCCAAAGACCATCAAGTACAGAAGTACGCTATTAAAGAGGAATTTGTGGCATGACAGCAAACCCCACTGTGCCTTCTGCTTTATGGTATTTCCAATGTTTGCTGTGAACTGAGCCCTTTCAATAGCGTGTATGCCGAAAGGTTTGCACCTGGTCTGAAGCAGCTCTCGGATATTAGTCTGTGGTGAGCAGACTGAATAGCAGGTGGAGGAGAGCATCTCATGCTAGTGACCATGCACATGCTGAAGGCTCATTCATTCCCATGTGCATATATGCTAATTTTAGCGTGTAGTGAGGGATGGCTGTTTCATGTTTCTGTTCATTTCACATATTCATTCTTTAGGTGCATATTGTATGTGAACTGGAACTTTAAGCGCACAGATTGTATATATGAAAATTCATAGCTATGTGCATGTACAAGTGATTTGCACACTTTAAGTTTCTGGGCACTTAAATGAACTGAATATGTGCTCACAAGTGCACATTTCTACTGTGCACCCGTTCCTGTCTTTTCAGAAAAGATGATTGTAAATGTTAAGGCCTTCTTGTAGAACATACTGAGTGACCTGAAGACGCACACTAAGCTCCTAGGTATGGAGCTGGAGTATCCCAGCACACTCTTGATTCCACAACTTATGAGTCAGTAGCTGGATGCCACCAGCAAAAATGTGACAAATCGCCCTGAATTGCTCTGCCTCTTGTTGCTGGTTGGCAGAAATTCGGCAAAAGACAAACTCCTCCACATTGGAAGTTCTTCCCCCTTCTTCTTCTGCTTGGGGCGTCCGTTCTTTTCATTTGGCCCATGACTGCTTTAGTCCTTAGGGCCCTACCCTCCAAGGGTCTGAGACTCCAGACTGCTGAGCTCTCAGCCTGCTTCTGAGAAATAGGGAAACATGTCATTTGCCTTTTTTTCTCCAATCATATAATGGAGATCCTTTCTATTTATTCCGGCAGCTACTTTGAATATTGTAAACCACTCTGATACTTGCGCAAAGGCGCAGTATATTAAGCATGGCAATAAAATTCTGACTTTTATGACCTTTTGGTACCTCGTAGGTCCTCTCTTAGCTTTTCCTTACGTGGTGCACAGCTTGACAATTCCTGGGACATATACATCTATTTGCCTTCCAGAGCATATGCTATCTCTGGTCACCACAGAAAAAATATTTCTGGTTGCTAATGTAAACGGTTAAAAAGAAAAAAAAAAAAGCCAGGGAGTTCTAAAACTTCCTCCTGAGGGGTAGACATGAAGCTCCAAGACTCCAGACGACTAGAAGAAGTAGCATCAATGGAGCAAGGACCCCCCTCTTCCCAAAACACACCAACAGAAGGAAGGGGAAGAATGTCCCATATGAAGAAAGAGGGCATGTGGGCAGACAAAACCCATGCTCAGAGAATCAAAGCAGCGTCACATGAAAAGGCAAAACGGGATGGGAAGTGCAGCCTGAGCTGAGAAGCCCCTCACTCGTCCCTGCTGAAAACAAAAGAGCCCTGAGAGTCAGAGTATGCTACCTAAGAGGGCACTAGAAGGAATAGAAGAGAGAGAGGAAAGCACAGGCGCCGTCTTTGGAAAGAGACTCGGGCCAGCTGAGGGTTGTGGAAGCCAGCCTGGGGAGTGCTCAGAGCTGCCAGCATCCCAGGGCTGCAGAGCTAAACAAGGAGGGACAAGGGCTGAAAGTACCCAACTGTGAGCATGACACAGACAGCATGCGTGAGGAAAAGTAGTGAAACGACACTGCCAGAGAAGCAGCCTGTCAGCTATAGAGAGAGAGAGAGCCACTAGGATCTGGAAGCTGCTGATTCCAGGGAGAGAAACCCTGCTCCTGAGGGACTGTGGATCCAGAATAGATCTCTGAAGAGACTCGGCTAGGGAAGGAAGTGTAATAGTTGTTAAAACTGAATTTCATTTTTATTTCTCGTTTAGTTCCAATGTCAGAGCAGTGCATGCACTAGAGCAGACATACTTGGGGGCAAGACCTGAACTCTAGTGTCCTGCCTGCTTCAATAGAGATGTGCGATGTGGGACAGGAGAACCCAGAGGCCTACACAGTGGGACCCCCAGCATCTGGAAACTGTGCAAGATCCAGGAGATGAGCACATCACCAGGACATGAGACCCTAGACCATCTGTGGTAAAACTGGAGCATGCGCCTACACATACACTGGCCAGGGTTTAGGGTAAATTACTGGGTTTTGGGTGGGGCAACCCTTAACTCAAATTCCTGATTCCAGTGATGTCTACCAGGGAATTGAAACACACCTGCCTGTATCTTTCTTTGAACTGACTGGCTTAAAAGTAGAAGTCTTAATAGCAACAAAGTCCTCCTGGAACTGGCAGAGGGGGGAAGCTTTACACTAAGAATTACTTAAATAAGCACTTAGTTCTTGCAGATTGTGTTCTTATTGTTCATATTGCTAATCCTGGAAGTGCTAGCAGGTCTTGTAATCTGGACTGGGTGACGTTTATGTTCTTTTATTCTGCTTTCTTATTCATTTTGTCCCACCCCACAACCCTCAATAACGTTTATTCAAAATTTTATTTCTTTGGGCTACTGCCTACCTCTCCTCTTCCCTAAAGAAACTGTTATTTTACTAACATTTTCTTTTACAGAGACGATACCTCACCCCTATCTCTGTGGTATCCATTTGTGCCATGTCTAAACACGCTGTGTATGGGTGATGTCTATTTTTTGTGCCCTATCCTGTGGGAGGGTTGGTGCTCAGTTTGCCCTGACTCGGCAGCATTGATGCAAGGGGAGCTGGAGCTACAGACCCCCCATCCCCACCTATGCGGGTGTGTGGGATATACCAGGGTATAATCATAGTTTTTGTTTGAATGCTTATGTGACAGGAGGAGAAAATGTACCTTCCTGTGACATAAAACGAGGAACATTCTGGGTTTCTACTCTAGAAGAGTTCCACATACAGCAGAGGTTCTCAACCCTATCCTTGGAACACACCCAATCAATCGGATCTTCTGGATAATCAATATGCATTTGAGAGATTTGCATGCACTACCTCCATTGCATGTGGATCTATCTCATGTATACTCATTGTGGCTATCCTGAAAACTTGATTGGTTGAGTGTGTCCCAAGGACTGAGTTAAGAACCTTTGCTTTAGAGGATGACGACGTAGAGGGTGTTGCTCGTGTAGGAACCTGATCAGCTATCGGCATTCCTTATAGTGTTGGAGGGGAATTATTAAAAGCAGGACAAAGAGGGGGCTAGGAGGACTTTCTTCACTGGAGCACACAGTTATAAGAGGAGTGATATGTGGTCTTTCCTTCTGGAAGTCCAGCCAGATGTGAGAGGAGGAAGGCACTTGGTCTCCCTTCACAGGAGCCAAGAAATATTATTAAATATTACAGGAGATTAAAACTGTTATTGAAAAGTACTTTAACATCACAAAATAAGATACAAGCCATCAATCAGCTGGCAATTCCTGAACTCTGCTACAGTTTTGAGATTGTGGATTAGCCTCATAAAGAGCTTGAAAAACTGGATTTGCAAACAAGAAAACTCCTCCATGATCACAAAGTAATTTACAAGAATCGGTGTATGCCAAGATTGTACATCCCTAGAGCTGAAGGAGGGCTAGGACTTATAGAGATTGACTACACCTACAGAGCTACTATCGTAGGCCTCCAAGCCTATCTGACAGCATCATCAGATCCAATACAGAGAAAGTGCTGAAATATGAAAGTAAACGTTGTCCCCAGGCGCCCCTACTGGCGTAGGAAATAAGGGCGTCCGGTGACATTTAATTTATTTTAAGGAGTGGTTGAGCTGAAGGACCAAGAGGATTCTGGTCCTTGTAGTGCAGAACTCCTTACAAAGAACAGTCTACGCCAAAGTGTAGGGTAATAAGGCTTTATTTCCCTGGTCAACGCTTAGGTTCAATAAGACACAAAAGAAAATGAAGGTAATTCTTTCCTCTAACAAAAAGGTTCCACCGTTATATAAACAGTTAAGGGTTGTAGGCTTCACAATTAACTGTTTATCTGGGTTAAGGCTTCTTTCAAATCAATAGAAATTAACATCAGGAAACAAATGGTTATCAACTTCACCATATGCAGAGTTCTCTTTTCTCTATACAGCTAGCAAGGCAATCAAGCTAGTTCTTGAACAGAAGTTACATTCCATGGGTTCACTCTGAGGAATGGGAACACTGGTTTCACAATCAAAGTCCATTGATTCTGGGTCACTCCCTTCTTCAATGCTATGACTGTCTTCAATATCTGCTAACTCCTCACAAGGGTTCTTCTGTTTCTCATACAACTTCCTTATCACACTGTTGGGAAGTACTTTTAAAAGGTTAGCTTTACTTCTTCTAACTTTCTGAGGGTTATCTATTTCCATAAGGTTTTCATCACTTAAACTTTCCCTTATAATGAAAGGCTTTGCATACCTTGGCTTCTGTAGACTGCCACACCCAGGACTCCGCTTGCAACGTAGCTTCTCAGGCTGACAAGCTGTTCTGTGCACTGCTCTACAATCAGAGTTACCAGGAAAACCTGACGTGGATTTCCACTCTCTGTGTTTCTTGGCAAAAGTATCACTGTAGAAGGAATCTCCTTTCCTTGTGCCTTTCTGGTTTAGCATAGGAGACTTACTTGGGCTAGGAGAGCTGCTTTCATCAGGCAAGCTGCTGCTTTGGTTTGCTTGGCTTTGGACTCCGTTCCAATACCTTTGGCCTCTCTGGACTTTATCCCTTTGAGAATACCTCTTTTGGATTCTGTCTCCTTGAGTTGGCTGCACATGGAAGCCTTCCTCTTCCAGGCTTCTCTCACTGGTCCTGCTGCCGGTCCTTCTGACTTCGCTCTTGCCACTTTCCCAGCACTTGCTCTTGCCTCCTCCTGTTTCTCTCCCTGTTCCTCCTCTTATTCCTGTTCCTCCCGTCTCACTGATCATCTGATTTCCTTTATAAAGGGATTTCTGGTTTGCACGTTCTGAGTTTGAGGACAGGTGAAACTGCTTGTTATTAATGTGATCAATGCTAGAGCACGTTGCTTCAGGTACTGTGTAATTGTTCATGCGCCCTCTGGCTGAGCTGCGCTGGAACTGCGCTCTCTGCCTTTTCTGAGTTCCATGAAAATCAGGAGTTTTTTCCAACACTGTTTCTTTTCTAGCTCCAGCCTCATGACAACGTCCAGAATCTGTCTCCATCATCAAACTTTGACAAGCATTCTGATGATTAGAAGGAATGAGTGAGAATCCACAGGCATGCATAGGAAAGGAAGTAACAGAATTTTCAAAACAAGAGAAAAACCTCTTCAAAGAATTAAATCAGCAGGCGAGGAAAACTATCTTAATGTTGAATGAGAGCCGACATTAGCAGTATTGGATCGAGTTTAAAAGAGGAATGCTGTAAATGGTATGAATTTAAAAATCCCCTGAAGAAACGCTTCATCCGTGAAACGCCACGGTGCTGACATCCAGCGTTGGCAAGGTTCTAAACATTTTGAAGATAATAAGCATTGCCTTTTAAAATAATTAGAAAAAAGTTAAAAAATATTTTGAAGATAAACTAAATAGCAATATACTGGGTCATTTATGCATCAGAAGGCACTGAATTGAACCTAAACAATTAAGTCGGTTCAATAAATAGCCATGTTCTAGTATGAGACCCTATCGCCTTTTCTAAGAATTATCTAGCTGAGGTACGTTTTATTTCTAAACGGTTATAATTTCAAAGGTTAATAGTGGAGCTGACCTAGTACGACAACTGTGAGGAAAAACAAGTGGAAAATGCACAAATACAGTGGAAAATACAGAGTGTTACTCCAAGAGCCTTTTGTTGATCAAGAACGGACACACAAATGGTTGCGGAGAGGTAGACTGAAACCGAAGGATGAAAGATTGATAGTTGCAGCCCAGGACAGCGGATTATGGACGAGATGGTTTACGGTGAGTATTGAAAAAACTAGCACAACAGACATATGCTGATTCTGTAAGAAAGAGTTGGAAACAGTGACTCACCTAATAGCAGGCTGTGAAGTTCTGATGGCAGAAAATTTCTATACAGAAAGGCACAACAAAGTAGCAGGCCTCCTGCACTGGAAACTCTGTAAGCACTACAACATCACTGTCCCTGAAAAGCACTGGGATCATGACCCTAAGAGAATAACAGAGAATGAAGAGGTTATGATAACCTGGGACATTCCCATACTGACGGATAAGAAACTGGATGCCAGGAAACTTGACTTAGTGGTAAAGGAAAGCATCAGAGTGCCATTGATAATAGAAGTGCCGGTACCTAGTGATTATTCTGTGAATCGCGTGGAGAGGGAGAAGATCTTGAAGTATCAAGAAATGTAATCAGAGACCAAGAAAATGTGGCAGAAAGATACAGAAATATTTCCCATTGTACTGGGAGCCACAAGCCTGATAAAGAAGGATTTCCAAGCACATCTTGACAAACTATCCATACATGTTACATCTTATGAACTCCAGCAGGAGGCTCTTTTTGGCACGATGCAAGTATTACGCCAAGCATTAGCAGTAAATTTGAGAGATTAAGATCATATTCCACATACCCTGGCTTAGAAGTGAGGTTTACAACTGCCATAGTATGCACAAAACTAACCCATTTGGAGAAACTACTCAGAATAGAGCCAAGAAAAAAGGAGAAGGAAGGGCTTTTTTTCTTCAGGAATTGACCCTAGAGAATTCAAGAGGAGTCAGCAGGCCAAGGACAATGCTTGCTGAAAAGGGTATTTAGGCTTATGGGCTCTGACTGTGAGACTATATAATAGGCACCTAAAGGAAAGGGGAGGCTTGGTGCCTCTTGTTGCTATTCCAAGACAATCTAAAGCTGTTCTGCAGGGACCTGAACTTCAGGGGCATCCTGTGCAGATGGTGGGAGTGGAGGAGAAACTGTGAAGAGTCTGAGAAGACTTATTTAACTGGGGAAGTAAAGAAGGAGAAGAGAAGGACTTCTCTTACAAGTGTCCTGGGACATCTGCTTTATTAACATAAGAAATGTCATAATGGGTCAGACCAAGGTCCAACAAACCCAGTATCCTGTTTCCAACAGTGGCCAATCAGGGCCAAAAGTACCTATCAGGTTCCCAAAAGGGTACACAGATTCTACAATGCTTATCCCGGGGCAAGCAGTGATTACCCTGGTCCTCTTTAATAATGGTTTATGGACTATTCTTCCAGGAACTTATCCAAATCTTTTTTAAAATCCAGCTACAATAACAGCTTTTACTACATCCTCCGCTAATGAATTCCAGAGTTTGATTTACTCATTGAGTGAAAAAATATTTTTTTCTTTTTAGTCCTAAATGGGCTACATTGTAGCTGC
Source organism: Ichthyophis bannanicus (assembly GCA_033557465.1). Classification (NCBI taxonomy): domain Eukaryota; kingdom Metazoa; phylum Chordata; class Amphibia; order Gymnophiona; family Ichthyophiidae; genus Ichthyophis; species Ichthyophis bannanicus. Next base: position 419,331,089 of record CM066031.1, on the reverse strand, counting down.
TTTGAGTGTCCCCTAGCCTTTCTACGTTCCAAAGGAGTGAACAACCGATCTACATTTACTCGTTCCACTCGATTCATTAATTTATAGATCTCTATCATATCTTCCCTCAGCCATCTCTCTTCCAAGTTGTAGAGCCCTAACCTTTTCAGCCTCTCCTCATTGGGGTATTCTTCTATCCCCTTTACCATTTTGGTGGCTTTTCTCTGTACCTTTTCTAATTCTCCTATATTGAAGGTGTGGTCACATCATGCAATGATACAAAGGCATTATAATATCCTTGTTTTTGTTCTCCATTCCTTTCCTTATGATTCCTAGCATTTCTATTTGCTTTCTTGGCTGCCGCTGCATACTGGGCAAAGGGTTTCAACATTTTAGCCACGTTGATGCCTAAATCCTTTTCCTGGGTTGTGGTTCCTAATGTAGAACTTTGCATTGTGTAACCATAGTTTGGTTTGTTCTTCCCATAGCTTTGCACTTGTCCACTTTAAATTTCATCTGCCATTTGGACGTCCAGTCTTCCAGTTTATCAAGATTCTCTGCAATTTTTCACAATCCTCTTATATTTTAATAACATTGAATAATTTTGTGTCATCTGCAAATTTGATAACCTCACTCATTATTTCCATTTCCAGGTCATTTATGAATATGTTTAAAAGAAGCAGGCCCAGCACAGATCCCTGGGCTACTCCACTATTCACTTTTCTCCATTGAGAAGATTGGCCATTTAATCCTACCCTCTGCTTTCTGTCTTTTAACCAGTTCCTGATCCGCAATAGTGCACTGCCTCCTATCCCATGCCTTTTTAAAATTTTGCCAAGTCTCTCATGAGGAACCTTGTCAAAGGATTTCTGAAAATCCAGATACACTATATTAACTGACTCACCTTTGTCAACCTGTTTATTCACATCTTCAAACAAAATATAACTGATTAGTGAGACAAGACTTTCCTTGGCTAAATCCATGTTGGCTTTCTCTCATTAGTTCATGACTATCTACATGTTCAGTAATTTTATTCTTTATAATGGTTTCTACTATTTTGCTTGGTACTGATGTCAGGCTCACCGTCTGTGGTTTTCTGGATCACCCCTGGAGCCCTTTTTAAAAAATGGTGTTTAATTGGCCATTCTCCAGTCTTAAAGTACTACAGAGGATTTTAATGATAGTTCACAGATTACTAATAGTAGGCCTGCAATCTCATATTTCAGTTCTTTCAACACCCTCAGATGTATACCATCTGGTCCAAGTGATTTTCTACTGCTGTTTATCAAATAGTTATACTACATCTTCCCAGTTCATTGATATTTCTTTCAATTCATTACCAAGTGGGAGGATAAGTATCTTTTTTTCCCATGCACCCAGAAGTGTAGCTTCAAAGGCAAACCTAGGAGCCCTTGGTTAGGTGGTATCTGTACTGAGGCAGGTTAGTCACTGTAGAGACAGGAAAAGAGCATTGAAGATGACAAAGGAGCTACACAGAATCTGCCAAATATCTGTGATAAGAAGAGAAAGAAAGGGAGAGAGGCCAGAAGATAACCTAAGGACTGTGAGCTGCTTAGACTTTTTTTTTTGTTCTATGCAAATCTTTATTTGGATTGAATATTTATTTAATTCTTTTGATTTTTCTACTGCTATATATAGTGTGGCCCAAAAATAGTGAGGACATCTCGTAGCATATAAGTTATTTAAAAATTCAAAAAGACTGATGTAAACGATTGACAAATTTTTAAAAAAAGATGGCGACCAGAAATTGTCGATATAAAGACGTTATATAGCTAAAAAAGTTAAATAAGTAAACTATTTAAGATTTTTTTCATTTATTTATCAATTTTTCAATACAATCCAGAGAACAAGTCTGAATCTGAATCAGAATTAACATAAGAAGAAATAAAGAACAACCAAGACCATCTAAAAACAAAGATAGTCTTAATCAAGAAGAAAAAGAAAACAATTGGAATAGACCACAATAACATATCCCTCAATATGATCCAAGAAAAAAGAAATTAACTATTGGTAATTACACCATCTTCTATACACAAATTAATCATAGGAGCATAGATATTATATGGCAGCCGATATGGGAGCCTCCCCAGCCCCTCCCATCTCCCTACTCAAAAGAAATTGTAATAGTTGCTTGGACTCAAAAAACATAAATTGTTTAGACTGAAAACTAACCACACACTTACAAGGATATCTTAACTTAAACTGCACTCCCAAGGCGAGCGTCCTCTGGCACAAGGCCAGGAACGCTCTACGCCTTTTCTGCGTCTCCCTAGCCAAATCAGGAAAGATTAAAAATTTTGAGCCCAAGAACTGAGATACAGACATCTTACGGAAATAAAGTTTAAGCACAGTGTTCCGATCAGATTCAAAGGCAAAATTAACCATCAAAGTCACCCTGCTGGTCACCACCTCTAGAGAGCTCTCTAAAAAATCAGACAAACCAATCTGAGGGGAACCAGAGTCTGTGGCAAAGACCCGCTGATCCCCAGTCTCCGCAGCAGAAATTGAAACATATTGAGCTCTCACCACCGGTGGCAGTGATTTAGCAGGCATCTGAAGAACCTCAATAAAAAACTTACGGACCAGGTCCACAGGAGCTATCAAAGGAGACCGAGGAAAGTTCAAGAATCGAAGATTATTCCTGCGAAGTTGATTATCCAGAAACTCAATTTTCTAGCTTGAACTGACCGATCCTGCACATTAACAGCACCAAGTGTCTCCAGGTCCTCCACCTTTGACGCCAATTGAGAAAGTCTTGCAGACTGCGCCTCCGCCTCCAAACCCGTCGAAGTACACTGGATTTTAATATCAGCCAGTTCCTGCGAAAAAACACCCACAAAGGGCAATAGGGACTGTTTCAGAGCCAAGATAGCTTCCCATAAGCTATCTAACGTTACCAGCGCCGGTTTCTCCACTCACCCAGGAAGCCGGAGCGCCAAAGTACCAGATGAGCCAGATGTCAATTGCTCCATACACCGAAGGCTGCTTGAGGGAAGAAATTCCACCCGATCTCCAGCAGCAACTCCAACACCAGCTCCAGCAACAGCTGCCATCGACTTAATCCTCTTGGGTGAACCCCCGGCAGCCGCATACCCCTCCTGCACAGGAGGGATGCCGCTAAGCTGCCCCACCCTGAGGGAGCTTCCAGGTTGAACTGGGAGCGCCTGCATGGGGCTCAATACTACCCCTTCAACGCTCAGATCCATTGACTCATTCAAAGGATCTGTCGAAGCCATACCAGTCGGAGTACGGAAACTGGCAATAGATGACTGCACCAGCCTCTCCAACGGGGTCGAAGCCTCAGGAGGTTTCTGAGTTTGCTGTTTCCTCTTCCTCCCCATTGGAAAGCGAGTGCAGGAACTGGCTTAAAGCACTCCACCTCAGCGTCTCACTCCTTCGCCATCTTGGATCCCTATTCTTCCTTATCAGACTTTCAACTATTTAAGCTTTTAATTTACGAGATGTTCTCACTTTTTTTGGGCCACCCTGTATATTTGTTCATTTAGGGAGTGCCCAGCATAGAGTATTCTTTTATAAAGAGAAACCATTCAAAGACTCTACTGCAGTGGTTCTCAACCTAGTCCTCTGGGACCCCACCAGGCCAGTCAGGTTTTCAGGATATCCTCAATGAGTATGCATGAGATTAGATCTGCAGATACTGCTTCCATTGTGGATACCCTGAAAACCCAACTGGACTAGCAGTCCCAAAGGACAGTATTGAGAACCACTGCTCTAGTATATTTTTGCATGGCTTTTTTGGCTCTTCCCCATGTGTCAGCTTAGGCCCATTTCACCAGGACCCTAGATTTCTAAGCCTGTTTGTTAAAGGAGAAGTGATAACTGGAGTTTCTCCAGGAACAAGCAGGAAGTCAGCCCTCACATATGGGTGATGTCTGCACCAATGGAGCCCACGCAGAGCATTTCTCCAGCTTTCAAAGAAAGCCTTTGGGCATGCCACCACGCATGTGTGGCCCCCTTCCCACCCAAGGGTGCCATCTTACTCAATCTCCCTTTTTATGTGGTACCCTTCGGACGTGCATCTTGTCCCCACAAAAGTTTCTCTATTCCAACCAGTTTTTTGCTTTCCGGCCTTTGCCGGTCCTCTTCTCGCTTCTCAAGAACCTCTGCTTCAGCCCTGGTCTCGGGTTTTTTAAATTTTTTTTTACCTTTTTGCCTTTTTGTGTTTCACTGCACTTCATGCTCTTTTTAACTGCTGGCTGTGTCGAGGGTCTTAGGACCCCTGCGAGGTCATTTCCCCTAATGGCCTCCGGTTTTAAGAAATGTGATAGGTATTCAAAAAACATGTCACTCATGGACACCCATGACTGTTTTCTCAGGTGTCTAGGAGCTGACCATGACCCGGAGCTATTCTCTTTCTGTAAGAAGATGTCCTCCAAGGCCATCCAGAGTCATAAGCAAAAGCTGGATGATCTCTTCCGTAAGGCAGCCCTGGTATCCCCAGTAGCCTCCTACTCTTCGACCCTGCAACCTCTAGAGTCTCCCAAAGCTCCTCCCTAGGCCAGATGGCACTCTGACCAGGGTTTGACCGAACACAAGTGGAAGAAGAAGAAGACCACGAGGACTCTGTCGGGGGCGCCAGACAAACATGAGAGGTCACGCGCCCGGTTCTCAGCCCCCTCGGCAAACTTTGAAGTCGGAGAGGGAGCGGCCCAGTAAGGTACCTCGAACCAATACGAAGGCTTCCAGCAAAGGCGCCCAGTCTCCCGAGGTTTGCCCCAGTGAGGACCCCCTCTCCTTCTCGACACCCGACGTAGTCACCCCAGCATCGGTGTTTCAGGGCCCCACTCCCGAGTGAGAGGCCTGAATGCTGGCCTTGGAGCACAGCTTTTCTGCATTCTTCACTACCTAGCAGGCGCTGGTGCCCAGCCCCACCAGCATGCACGTCAAGACCACAGGGACCTTGACCTCGAGGACTACCTGGGCTGCTGCAGTGATCCCTGAGAGCCAGAAGCCTCATCAGGATCCTCAACACGGGTCTCGCCCTCTGTCTCAGTGCTCAGGTGTGAGATCTTCTCAGTTGAGCACCTCCGGCTCCAGGCAGGCTTTGGCCTCAGGAACCCAGCGCGGGTCACCAACCCATCTCAAGCCGCCTGACCTCGAGGACTACTCAGAGTGGGGTTCCAACAGGGAAACCTCCCCGGAGACTCTGTCCCATCGAGACCTCCCCTTGGATCCCTCTCCGCTGACCCAGAAGAGGTGGTCACCTCCCAAGGACACCTTCTTTCTGGAGTTCATCTGAGACATTGTGCAGGCCCTAGCGCTCCCCACCAAGTCGGAGGAGGAGCTCTGTGCAAAAGAGCTCAATATTCTTTAATATGAAGCCCCTCAGTGCTGGTTTATCCCATTATGAACAGACTCCTCCTCCACATGTGGGAGACCCTGGCCTCTGTCCCTATCATGAGCAAGCACCTGGACGCTATGTATAAGATTCAGCGGGGCCTGGGGCTTTGGAAAGCCCAGCTTCCTCAGATCTCGATGGTGGTCAAATCAGCCATGCGGAAGCTAAAGAGCCCGAAGACTCATTCGTCAGTCCGACCCTTCTTTTTCCGGATACCAGGAGCATGGCCATCCATGGACCCGGGGTCCTCGGGCTGCCTTCGGCCTTCACTGGTGACTGCTTACAGCTCTGCTGTGCCTTTTTCTACAGGTTCTCAGTAGCATGTAGCTGGGGAGTCACATATGTGAGGACTGACTTCCTGCTTGTTCCTGGAGAAAGCGTAGTTACTCACCTGTAACAGATGTTCTCCAGGGACAGCAGGAATCGGTCCTCACAACCCTCCCTCCTCCCCTTGGAATTACTATCCTTTTTTTGCCATCTTCTTAGAGGGGCTATAGCTATAGCACCTGACTGAGTAAGATGGCACCCTTGGGCGGGAAGGAGACCATGCATGTGTGGTGGCATTCCCAAAGGCTTTCTTTGAAAGCTGAGGAAATACTCTGCGTGGCTCCATCGGTGCTGACATCACCCATGTGTGAGGACTGATTCCTGCTGTCCCTGGAGAACACCTGTTACAGGTGAGTAACTCTGCTTTTTTCAGCCACAGATCATAGACATATAATCCTCTTTGGTGGTAGCCCTCTGGATAGGTCAGAATATTTATGGATGAGCAGACGGCATGGAGATTGTTTTAGTGCCCTCATGTATTAACGATATGCAACTTTAGTACCAGGAAGACGTGAGGAACCAGGGATTTATTGAGCCAGAGCTTCCTTTTGAACAAAAGATTTCAATTTTACTACTACTACTTATTTATATAACACTACTAAGAATATGCAGCGCTATACAAATAGACATAAAAGACAGTCCCTTCTCCACAGAGTTTACAATCTGCTAAAACAGACTAACTGATCAACAGGGGACTAGGGATCCTTAAGGGAAATGAATAAAACTAAATATGGGTGTAGACAAGAGAATTAGAAGGTCCAAATCCAAAGGCAGCCTCAGAGATGAGTTTTTAGCCTGGACTTGAATAGGACCAGAAAGTGCGGGCTGTTTTGTCAGTTTGACTATTGTAGTAAATTCAGATTTTCCTTCAGTATATGGATTTGGCTACTGTAAGTCATGCTTTGATTACATCTCAGCTTAAGTACTGGACTAGTTTGTATTATGGACTGCCAAAATCCTTGTTAAATCTGGCCCTGCCAGTTGCAAATACTTTAAGATGTTGGCACACATACGCAGGACCAGAGAGAGGCAGGGAAGAGCAGTTTCTCTCCAAAATATTCAGCACAGTCTTCAAGCAAGTAAAATCAGATCCCATTCAGCTCAGGTATTTGGTGCCTTCAAAATTTGGCATCCTAGACAGTTAGCTATGTTGCTTAGGCTTAAATCCAGGCCTGGGAGTAGAATACAGTGGCATGGTTGTTTTGAGGAAGAAAGCATGTGATTCTGCAGTTCTTAAATTAGTCTTCACACTGATTATCCAAGGATTTGGTTTGAGATGCTATGCTTGATTTGTAAAGTTCTTCATCATGATGATGGTCCAAGGTATCTTACGGACTTGCTGGCACCATATGCATCTGTTAGGATATTAAGATCATCACAGCCATCACTTTTGCATCTTCCTCAGCAAATAAGATTACAACATGCATTGTTGCACACCTTTGCCTTTTGTGGTCCAGTCTGATGGAATGTGGAGAAGAACTTGTTTTTCCAAAAGAAAAATAAAGACTTTAATATAATTGTAGAGATTGCCTGGATGTTACTGTTTGACGCCATCCAGTGGATGTACTAGATTACTACAATGAATGTTAGAGAAAAGCCTAACATTTTCCAGAACAGGGGAGGTTCTTGCTGCTAGTCACTTCATGCTGGAAGGAGAATCCTCTGGGAGGGAAAATCCAAGTTCATATATAAATCACTCCTAAAGACAGAACTCTATGTTTGGCACACAGCTTCTGTACCAGAAGGGAGCAAAGGTGTCTTCTCTTTGGGCCAGTGTCTTTGGTACATAGCCACTCATACTATCTAGAACAGGGGTTCTCAACCCTGTCCTCGGGACCCACCTAGCCAGTCGGGTTTTCAGGATAACCACAATGAATATGTATGAGATAGATTTGCATACACTGCCACCATTATATGCAAATCTCTCCCATGCATATTCATTGTGGTTATCCTGAAAACCCGACTGGCTAGGTGGGTCCCGAGGACAGGGTTGAGAACCCCTGATCTAGAATAAGCAATAGGAATCAGAGCAGCAGCATAGCAGAAGAGAGCACTGGATTGATGTCTGTGCAATACCGGCCAGCACTGCACTGTCTCAGAAGGAGAGTAGCTCTCCCTATGAGAAATGTTCCAAGAATAGTACCAACAACTCAGCCTTCCAGTCCATCAGAGCAAGGTGACCTGCTGAGCAGTGTCAGGGATCTGCATCTACAGAGGCCACCACCTCCCAGGAAGAGAGGAATCCAAGAAACATACACCAGTGATACCGGATCCAAGCGTGAGTCCAGCACAGTATCGGGAGCCTGTGTTAGCATCACCACCAGCTTTAAGTACCCTGGGAAAGAGTACTAGAAACAGGAAACAGTCAGGTTTCCCTGAGTGGGAACCCCTATCAAAAAACGATTCTGGAGTAGTGAAGAGTGGAGTTCTGTTCAGTTTAGGATGCAGAGTAATTGAAGGGAGTATGGTAACTTAAACTGAGAGGAGAAAAAAGTAATCTCTCTAACCATTTTTTTTTAACTAAGAGAAAGAAGCTAATTGCTTGTAACCCATTTCTTGTTTGTTTGCTTCTGCCAGTTGTTGCTCAGTGACCCTAAAGTTTAAGTAAATCCTTGATTCAATTCTGGCCTGGACTCATTTATTTGAGACGGGAAGAGGTAGAGTGTGAAGTGCCAGGGCTTTCCAGTGTATGCAGGTCCTCACCGAAAAGCCTTGATATTAAATTCCTTGAGCCCAAGACTAAAAGACTACAAAAAAGGCTCTAGAACTATTTTTCCCCTTGTCGGTCAAGCCCCAGTAGTAGCAGCTGCTAGGACCACACAGAATAGGTGTTACTTTTGTTTGTTCACTTTGTGGCGTTTTAATAGTTCTTTTATTTATTTTTATTATTATTGTAATGTTTATTGATATTAACATGAACACTACAAGGAAAAAAGAAACCATAGTCTCAAATACAGAGGAAAAGGAGAAATATAAAAGAAAACATTCCCATATATAAACCTCTAATATGTTTCTCCTAAGACCGAAGTACTGTATAATGGAGGGGAGATAAAATTGCACAAAACATCATCAAATGCATACTAAGCAGTAATAGTTTTATTTTTTTATTTATTTAACAAATTTTTATACCGTTTTTCTACAAGTCAAAACAGTCTACATGGAACTGAATTGATACAGTGAATGAATTACAAGAAACATTAAAAACTATTTACAATGAACATGAAAACTATTATAAATGTGAACAGAGAACAATGAACTTTTGCATATATCAAAGCATTCAAATCAATACTTATCTAAAGAACTATGTACATAGGGGAAGAGGGGTGTGAGGGGGGTTATAGAGGCTTTATGGGGTTAAGGTGGAGGATGAAGTGATTGTTGTATGGGGTAGTCCTGATCTGTGGGTGATGGGTGTCTTTTGCAAAAATATTCCAGGAAGAGGTGGGTTTTGAGTTGTTTGCGAAAGTCTACGGTTGATTTGATACTTCAAATTGAGGGGGATAGTGCATTCCAGAGGGTAGGAGAATACAGAGAGAATGCTCTTATTCTTGTGGTTTGCTTGGATTTGCGAGTCTGTGGTGGGAGCATGAGGGGGTTTTTGGTGCTCACTCTTCTTGGTCTGTCCAAGTACAGGGTGTAAATTAGTGCTTGGAGGTGCTCTGAGGATTGTTTGTCTAGGGTTTTGTGAATGAGGGTTAGAACTTTGACTTGTATTCTGGAGCTGATGGGGAGACTGTGGATGTGTTTGAGGATAGGAACGATGTGGGTTTGTCTTGAGGCTTGGAAGATAGATTGAGTAACAGTAATTTGGGCTAGTTGTAATAGAAAAAGAGCATACTTCAGTAGACCATGATAAATGGAATTACAGTAGTCAAACAAGGGAGTGATGATGGCTTGGCAGACTAAGCGGAATGTATCGGGGGTGGGGGTAGGAGGGGGACATAGGTTTCCAAGAGTTCTGAGTTTATATTATGCAGCTTTGGTGATACTTTGAAGGTCAGCTGCTGGTCCAGTATGATACCGAGGTATTTTATCTGGTTGCTGATGGAAGCAGGGAGGATGGATAACACTCGGCGTCGATTATTTACAGCTGGTGGCAGGAACAGTGAGCAAGGGTCAGGACTCAAGAAGGCGGCTTCCAGACTCGGTTCTCCCAAGCCCATCCCCTCAGAAGATATAGGCCCAGCTGCCACACTACATGCAATCACATATAAATCCATAGTCCCTTGTTTCACTGAAGAAACTGGCGTTTCCCCTATCTTAAGCTTCTCCTTCCTTTTCCTCATAATGAGCGAGCATCTTCAAACAGGGAAAATCAAAAGTAATACCTGAGTCATCAATCATCAAAAAAAGCTGCATTAGAGTCGGGAACCTGAAGTTGAATTCTCCAGCACTACTCTGGTGACCCCTTTGAGCACGCCTCCATGGACATGTGACCGTGGGCTGCATGCTACAGCTCTCAGCTGGTGTTATAGTGGCAGGGAAAACACCAAGCAGTGCTCCTGGCACATTGGTAGAGCAGGGGAGACTCTTTACTCCTTCCCCACTCAGGCTCTGGCACCGCCCCTCCACCTCGCTCCTCTCCCTTTTAGTTAGGTTTTATTACGAGTTGCTTTGTGTATTATTGATTCTTAGTTGTAACTCACCTTGAGTGTTTCTTATGCTAGAACTTGTAATCAAATTTTACTAAATAAATATATTTGCCAACTTTTGAGGTCCTTCACCATGTGAAGTAGATTTTTGGATTTGGATTTTAGATTTTATTACTTTCTTTTCCAAACATGAGCTCAAGGCAAGTTTTTATATTCGGGTGTAAAGATGAATTTCTCTGCCCTAGAGGACTTGCCTGAGAAATGGTGAATTCACTTGCCCAAGGTCATAAGGAATATGAATGAGAGAAGCAGGTCGTGAATTCTAGCGTCCCTGGTTCTCAGGCCATGGTTCGCCTCCCTTTGTTTTTTAAACACGAACGAAATAAAAGCTGAGACAGTCTGTCGAGTCATATCGTTATCAAACCATTTCATGTTTAGTTGCATATATAATCCAGGAGCATACACTAATAATGCACTTAGTAGAAAATGAAGGTGCGAGTTGATGACACAGTTGTATTAGACCTTGTTGAACATACAGTCTTGAGATGAGCGCAGGGTTAATTCACGTTGTACTTCCCTCTCATTTGAATGCATTATTCTCATTGTCAGTGCTGGCACTACCATTAGGCAAACCTAAAGCACCAATGGCGCCACTGCGTCCTCTCTATGGGACCAGCAGGGCGGCAGCAATGACTTGAAACAGCACCACAGTCTTTACCAAAACCTGCAACGCTGTGGGTGCTACTCCGGCTTCCGCTCCCTCCAATGCAAACTTCCTTTTGCAGGGAGTGGAAGTGGCTGGTTTTACAGTGAAAGCGTAAGGAGCTGGATAAGCTAGCTTGTTGCAGGGAACTGAGCTCTGCAACCTAAACGAGAAGCTAAATTCTACATCCTATAATCCTTTGCAAATCTACAAATAATTAAAAACATGAATGACAACAATTTCCGAGACATGAAATAGTTCCTCTTACAATGTTTTCTTCACCTCTCTGGGTCCCAGGATGGGCACCTCTAATTCCTTCAGGAGTATCCGAAAAATATTTGCAAAAAATACAAAACTCCCAATTGTGTGAACCTTAAGCAGGCACAATCTGTGTCTCGTGCTTTGTACTTTGATACAAGCTCCAAAAATTCCTTCAGTACTGCACGGCTTCAGTACCTACCGCAGGAATTTAACTTTTTACTACAAGAAATGGACATGCTACAGGGATAGACAGCACTTGCAGCTAGTGCATGATAAGTTACTGGGGCAGATGAGGTGGCAATAAGAGCACCCATACTCCCGGCATGTATGTACCGCCCACTATACGAAAAAAAATGGCTGAATTCCTGGAAGTAACATCATCCCCTCCAGCCTCCCAGTTCTCCATCTGGGGATTTCCCCCGTAGTATAGTGGCAGACAGATAGATAATGCTTCTAAGGAATCGGAGCCATGATTTTGAACCTGGACTGGCAATGGGATGGGAGTGTCTGGGGATTGCTCCTGCCTCACCAGGGAAAATTCATTCATTTAATGACATAGAAAAGTCACTTCATATCATTTTTAATCTAACCTTGACATGAAAAAATCCAGAATCCTAGGTTTTTATTTTTTTTCCCAATGCTGCCAGAGACTGGCATTGAGCTAGTGACCTTTAGGTTAGAAGGAAGGCGCTTTGCATAACTGGAGAGCCCACTGAGGAACTTATGTGGACATATTAACCTCATGTTTCTCTTATTCCTGTGTACTTTAAATGAGTTACATACAAGGGAGGACTGATAAGTCTCCGGCCTTATAACAAAACAGAAAGCCACGGGCACACTTCCATTCCGGAGGTCCGAATGATCTCTCTGCAGTTTTGTTTTATTTCGTACAGATCACCCCATTTCCAGACTTAATTTATTCCGGTAACAGTAATGCTAGATGTTTGATTCGGCTTCCACTGTGCTTTTAGTACTGTAGATCAAGCAGTCATTCTGTGCATGTGAGTGCTGGTGTGTGTACTGCAGCTTATTAAGTAGATTAATTGTGTTATTCCTCTTTCTTTTCAGGCTTATGGGAAAGGAGCTAGAAGAAAAAACAGATTTAAAGGCTCTGATGGCAGCACATCATCTGACACTACCTCTAACAGTTTTGTCAGACAGGTACGTTTTTCGGTGTTCATTTTATTTTTGCAATGTTTAATTTTGTTGGTTACATACACTGAAATACGGGCATTGTTTTGTCCAAGTAGACTGATATCAAAATGACCATAAGATAATGCATTCTTTGTCCAGTTTTGTGCCTGTGGTAGGACATTTATTTTAATGATGCCATCTACAGTCTGAGGATGCAAGGGAATTTTTTTCTTCCGTAATCTGGATGCTGTTTAGACTGGTGAGGCTTTGACTTCATGTATAGCAGGCATGTCCAACAGGTAGATCGCAATCTACTTGTAGATTGCGGAGGGGTCAGAGGTAGATCACCAGCCCACTTGGCTCCATCTCTCCAGCAGCTCACCCCGTCGCTAGGAGAGAGCTCGTGCTGGCAGGTCATCTGCTGAGGGCTTGCCGCCACTGCTGTTCCTTTGCCTGTCTTTTTTCCCTGCCTGCGGAAATCTTGCCTGCGGGTGTATTGGGGGCGCTTGTTTTCATGCCAATAGTTTTGTGGGTACTTCAGGGGGACTGCCGCCCATGCCCCGCGATGAGACGCCACAGGCCCGGCGTCATACCTGGTCTCTTGTCTCTCAGAATCACCCATTCCTACCCCAACACCCTTAGAAGTGTGTTATATACCGGGCGATATCCATTCGCCTGGGCTTTACCTGAATACACTTACCGTATTAGTTGTGTCGTGTGCTGGTCGTTGGTCACTTTATAGTTCGCTTTCATTAAATGTTTTCGGGCAGACACAACAAAGTGTCAAGAATTTGATGATTTTGGCGGGCTTTTCCAATTTTGTTCTAACTTACCTATGTCTTGCCTTCAAATTCTTTCAAACCACTGTGACTTTTGCTTGCCTTTGCAATTTTATTTTGCCTAGCCTTTGCGTTGATTCTACACTGTGTGCAGAATTTATTAAATCGCGTGTGGTGGTATTTGAACTTGTTTGGCAGTATTTGATTTTATCTGAATTGCTGGACAAGTGTTTGAGTTTTTTTGATGATTGTTTGGTGATATTTGATTATTGGTGCCAGTATGATGAATTCATATTTTTACTTTTAGAACTGCATGTGTGGTTTTGGCATCTCCAGTCCTTGTATTGCACATCATCCAGAGGTCTTCAGTTCCTGTTGATCTTTAATACTTTGGGACAGTGACAGTTTTGGACCAGATTCAGCCAGTGTTTATACTAACTTAGCAGATTTGGCCTTCTTACATCCAGCCACCCCAGTATAATGAAGATGTGTGTTCCAAAGAAGAGCAAAACCTACCACTTTCATGATGAATGGGAAATGGACTACTTCTTCATCATGGTGAAAGACAAGTGGTGTTGTCTAATTTGTAACGCCCCAGTATCCTTGCCCAAAAAGGGTAATCTGAAACATCATTATAAGGCTCTGCATTGTAATAAGTTTGATGCTGATTTCCACCCAAAAGTGAAATTCATAAACTGAAGTTCAAAGAACTTAAATCGAAATTGGCCATTCAGCAACAGTTGAAGGTGAAGCCAAGGTCACATTTGTTCAGTGCAACCATAGCATCCTTCAAGGTCATCAACCTGATCTCAAAGAAATGCAAACCTTTCACTGAAGGGGAATTTGTAAAAGATTGTTTTCTTGAAGCAGCTGACAATTTTTTTGAAGGATTTAAAAATAAGAAAGAGATCATAGCTGCTATTCAAGATGTACAATTGTCAAGAAACACAGTCATGCGGTGAAAAGAAAAGATGTATGGAGACACAACTGAATAATTGTTGGAGGATGTTTCAAATTGTGTTGCTTTCTCACTCCAACTGGATGAATCTACAGACATAAGAGACATAGCCCAGTTACTAGTCTTTATCCGGATGGTTTTTGAAGACTTCAGTGTTAAAGAAGACCTACTTGGAATGATTTATTTAATAGGGAGAACTACTGGTCAGGAAATATTCAGTTCTTTCCATTCTTTGGTGACAAAGTGTAATCTTCCATTGCATAGACTTCTTTCCATCACTACTGATGGAGCAAGAGCAATGACAGGTGAGGCTAATGGTTTCATAGCCCTCTGTAGACAGCATGACGACTTCCCAGATTTCCTTTCTTACAACTGCATTATTCACCAGCAAGTTTTGGCAAGCAAGAGACTCAATACAAAAAACTGTCATGGACATCACTTTCAAAATTGTAAATTCAGTTCGTGGAAGATCACTTCAAAGATGGCTTTTCAATCTTACTCTTGATGAAGGGGCAGCAGAAATCATTTTGCATGTAGATGTAAGGTGGCTAAGTAGGCACACATTTTTGCAAAGATTTTGTGATTTGCTGAATGAAATAAGAAGTTTTTTGAAGGAGAGGGGAGATGACCAAGCAGAGTTGGAAGATGAGGAGTGGCTATGTGATCTGGCATTTCTCGCTGACTTTACAGGCGAACTAAGTGATATGAACCTTGAACTACAAGGTAAAAACAAATGCATTGGCGAGATGATGAGTACAGTTTCATCCTACAAGAGCAAATTTGAGCTAATGATGACTGACCTTGCAAACAACACTGTTGATCATTTTCCTAATACGCAGGATCATCTGGGACAATATACAAATTTTGTTTTTCAGAACGAGACGTATGTGACAGAAATCTGTTCTGTTATCCAGGAATTCAAAAATAGGTTCTGTGACTTCCAAAAAATTGGAACAGTTGTGGAGTACTTGTCCATACCCATTCAAAGTAGATGTGGACATTAAAGAAACTGCAGCTGCTATCAGTAAAAATTACTCATTGAAGAAGTCATCTCTTGAAAACAAAATATTAACCCTTAAAAATGTCATTTTTCTCAAGACCCGTGCTGAGCTAGAATCGTTTTTGGAAGCTAGTGCCTAGAGACAAATTTCCCAACTTGAGAAGATGCAGTGAAGCTGTACATTCCTGTTTTGGTTCAACTTATTTGTGTGAACCTGCATTTTCCTATCTGAAAATGACAGAGTACACAACGTTCCAGTATGACAGATGAACATCTCCAGGATTCCCTGAGACTGGCCCTCACGCAATATTCACCCAACTTCAAAAAGCTGGTGGATGAAATGCAGGCTCAGACGTCTCACTAATGAGCAAGAGCGAAATATTAAAGATTGTGAAAGATCAGCCTGGATCAATACTCGACCTAAATTTAACACAAATTTCTCAGTAAAAGTTGAAGAAAGTTATTACTCAGTAAAACTTTAAGAAAAAATGTACTTTCCATTTCCCTTGGCGGTTCTTACTGGATCTTCGTCTCTGTGTTTTTGTTTTTGCTTAATTTGCTTAACAGCTGATCACATCCAAGTAAATGACAGAAGGTACATTAAAAATGGGGGGTGGAATCCTCCAACTTTATTGGGTTAAAATTTAATTTGAAACTAATTTGAAACTTAATTTTCATGGTGGTAGATCACCGGCACTTTTGGCCGGAAAAAGTAGATCATGACCTGTTCGAAGTTGGACATGCCTGATGTATAGGATTTTGGCCTAGTCTAATTCTTGCTCAGAATTAATTTCCACAGCTTGGCAAGTTGTAGTTCAATGATCTTTCAGGAATAAATAGTAAAATTTGGGTCTGCTTCCCATGAAATATCGTTTGGCTTTGTGGAAAATCATGAGTGGATGTGGTGCAGGAAAACTGCTGGTCAAGCATGCCTTTGTGGACCTTTCTGAAGCTCACGGGCCCAGATCAGCAATATCCTGGATGCTCAGAAACAGACCAGGCCATAGTTAATGCACACACCTCTGTTGTAGTATAAATATTGTGTGCCTTGTGATTTATTCATGTGAAAAGATTGAGTTCTTTTGTACGTTAACATTGTATTATTTTGGATCACTAAAATTCCTCAGTGAGATTACAGAATATTTCATATCAACCTAGCTATTTAGAGTTCTCCATTTTACTGTTTGTATTGTTATACAGTAATGGAAACCATGCATGTTATAGTTCATCAGTCTATTAGAGAAAATAGTTGAGCGAAGCCTTCATTAGTAGTGATAAGTTAGCAAGATCACTGCTTTAACAGGGATAGTTAAACTTAATTTTTACATATACATGGAAGTCTTTAAAATACAGTGACAGATATTGCTTATGTTTATTTATTTAGACAGTTTTGTATACCACCTTATCCTTCAGTCAAAGTGGTCACAACACAATTGGGGGATACATTTAACATGAGGGGATATGAGACACATACACTAATACTTACAGGGAACATGTACAATGGAGGGTTAAGTGGCTTGCCCAAGACCACAAGGAGCACCTGTGGGACTGGAAACCTCAGTCCTTCCGGCCCAAGGTTGCTGTCCTCTAGTGGGATTTGAACCCCTGACCTTCCGGCCTGAAGTACCTTGCCCCAACCACTAGGCCACTCCTTCACTGTAGTGGCCTAGTGGTTATGTTCCAGTGACATTTCTCTCACCTCTTCAAGAATAACGAGAACCACATGGCTAGTGGAGTTATATACTGAGTAAGGACATCGCAACATAAATACTGTATGCTGTAGCTATAGATGGGAAACCCTGGATACATGAACTGTACGATCTTTCAGGCTGCGAGATTTTAGGTCAGTGTATGTCTTTCAGTTGAACTCCATTTGAAGGAGAAGTGGTTTGATTTCATGTATCTTAAGTTTTTCACATTCTGTAGTATTAGACCAAGCAAAGAAAATTACAATAGGATAAGGGAGGAGGTTAGCATGGAGAATAGCGAGAGGGATAAATACTAGCGAATGAGCACAGATGAAACCTGCCTCGTTCATGTCATGCCTCACTGAGTCCTCAGTGGCTGAACTATGATCAGCAAATCAGTGGATAGGTTCATCCAGCCACATAGGAAACTTTATAGAAACTGACTTCTTTTGTAGGAATTTTTTTTAAATGTTTAAATCCAAGGAGAAACAAAAATCAGTAATTTCAGGACAAACTAAAGAGAGTGAATTTATAGAGTCAAATTTTGTTATCATCTCTTCCAGTATACAGCAACCTCGGGCTGGAGGGACTGGGTTTCTAGTCCCACAGCCACTTCTTGTGGCCTTGGGCAAGCCACTTAACCTTCTGTTGCCTCAGGTGCAAAAACATAGATTGTGAGCCCTTCAGGGACAAGGGAAAATATAATATATACTGTAACACGGAAGATCTGCCCTCTGCCTCAGAAGCACAGAAATCTGCTGTTTGCAGTTTAGATTTTGACAGGCAGGCAAGTCACAAGATTCCCAGTTACCATAGGCAACGTAAACAAACTCAGACACGAGGTCTGCAGTCACGCCTAGCTAGTAAGCATTCCCCAGCTGTTGATGAAAACAGCTTTCACCTGTGCAAGGGAACGCCCAAGAAGCTGTATAAAAAATGCTCAGTGCAGTCAGAGTTAGACTTGCAGGACTCAGGGGATTTCAGAGACTGGCAAGACGTGAGAGACTTGCAGGACTCAAGGGACTCAGAAGAAAGCTCAGAATATTCAGGAAATACAGACACGGAGTCAGAACTGCCTGGAACTTCTGGCAGGAAGCCACAAAGAAATTCACAGAAAGAAACACTGAGAGTTTCATACAGAGAGGTCAGCTGTAAGAAGCACTTACCTGTGACGCAGCTTGAATTTCCTAAGCACCGGGCTGTGCTGAATGAATGGGAGGCAGTGAAAGGCAAACCGTATGTATCTGAAAAGCATGGCAGCTTAAAGCAGTTACAAGCCCTAGAGAGGGAAAGAAATGCTATTGAAGATGTGTGTATGTCTGAACCTGAAGAGCGTGTGCCAGTGAAACCCTGCAACAGATTTCTTAGAGAGAAATCCTCACATAATAGAAGAGAACAGTGTTATGGTTTGCAGCCAAATTTAAAAGGCATGAAGCTTAAAAGTTTTAAGGATAAAGCTTATCCAGAGAAAGGTGTCTCTCCTTCCTGCTATTACAAGATATATGATAGCTATTTGCCCTGCTGTGAAGAAGGCTGTTCAGAGAGCACTGATAGAGATACGGGACTAAGAAAGGTGCAAACTTTCTGTTCTAATGAAAATATTGGTAATGATATAGCACAGTGTGAGCCTATGATTACTGAGGCTGGTATTGAAAGCCCATGTGATGAAGCCATGGATTGTACGCTGCTGTTATCCGATATGATCTCTTCTTTAGCTGAAGCCAGGATAAGAGTGCCTTGTGAGTGCTGAGAAAGCTGAGAAGAGACAGCTAGCATATCGGATGAACTTTATACTGTGATTTATGAGTTCTGTTGAAGCAAGATGCTATGTTTAAGTTTTCTTCAGTTTACCAGAAGTATGGTTGTATCCTAAGTTTTTGTATTATAACCTTTTTGAAAATCCAACCCCGGGAGGGGAATAAAAATCCTTTTGAAAAACCTGACCACTTGACTCACAACTACAACTTTCTATAAGAAAGGTTGGGCCCAGCAGTCTGGCTGTTAGCTTAGGCCACAGTCCAGCCCCCTGCTGGTGACAATACCGTACCTGAATGTACACCACTTTGACCCAGTGAAAAGTGGTATATAAGCATTGCTAAATAAATAAATACTATATTAAAAAATGCCCCATTTAGTAGTCGAGCATCCATTTCAATCCTAAT
Source organism: Ichthyophis bannanicus (assembly GCA_033557465.1). Classification (NCBI taxonomy): domain Eukaryota; kingdom Metazoa; phylum Chordata; class Amphibia; order Gymnophiona; family Ichthyophiidae; genus Ichthyophis; species Ichthyophis bannanicus. Next base: position 419,312,126 of record CM066031.1, on the reverse strand, counting down.
ATTTTCTGTCGAAAAGAGATTTTTGTAAAAACGGCATTGTGCGAAAAACCACAAAATATTTCACTTAATTTTTTAAGCCAAATGTTGGAAAAAAATAAAGCTGATAGATCGCAAACATTTGCTATTTTTACAACTGCTAAGATTTAAAAAATTATATTTGTAAGATTTTGTCTTTTTTTATATCAGTTACCCTTGGAATCAGGTTATGTTAGCACTGGGGCAAAAGAGAAGGAAGGGAGTAAGGAGAACGAAGGAACATTCTAGCAGTTCTCTATCCAGCCCTCAGGACCTACCCAATCTACTGTGGGTTTCAGCACAGTGAATATGTGTGAGATATATTTGCATAAAGGGGGCATTATTTTTTTAAATCCCTGTTCTGCTTGAAGGCTTGCAGGTACTCTGTATTCATGGGCCTGTAGACAAATTTTCACAGGGAAACTCACCATGGGGCTAGATAGTGCCTCAGATACTTTACAAGAGCTATAAAGTTGTCACCCATAAAACATGCACAGAGATTTCAGCCTAGCAGCTGGGGTAGATGTACCCACACGCTGAAACGGCACAGGGAGTCACATCAAGGGAGGGCAATTTTCAACCACTGATTTTACTCTGCTAACTCATTGCTTAAAAGCTGGATAAACTCATTTGAAAGCTGTCCTCACCAGGTGTAGTATATGTAGATACATCTTAATATATCTATTTTGTATATACTGAGAACAGTTTTTGGCTGGATAAATCCTGAGGCATGCACTGAGGACCACTAAATTGGAAGCTGCCTGCTTCTTTGGCTACCACTGATTAATTTGTACTATGCCACTTAGGTCACAGTAAAAGAATATTATGGACTTGTTGGGCATCTGTAATGCTGTATCTTATTTGGACTCTAGCCACCAAGTGGTGTTCATATGTTCTGTGGACTCCTGGGGTTCATGAGACCATTACAGGAAGTCTGCAGGACACAGAAGAGTAAAAAGTCTTTTAGGCTGTTATAATCTATGCAAGCAGAACAGAGGCCATTGCAATGGTGGGGGTGGGGGTGGGAGTGGCAGTGGCTGGGGGGATGGTGATAGTATCAGGAGCCCCAGCGTACAAATGATGCAACAGCTATGGGGGGGGGGGGGTATGATTAGAGGTGGTTGTGCAGGCCTGAAGCAGTAGTGACCATGAGGGGGTGGGATCAGAGGTGCAGACTAGAAGCAGAAGTGGTTGGGGTGTAATTGGAGGCAGCCATAGAGGCTAAAAGTAGGAGTGCTGGGACAAGACTGCAGAGCTTGGGAATAGCAGTGCAGCATCAATAGGTGAGGGGAAGAACTAGCTGGAAGGGGAGAGGGAGACTGACTGGTGGGGACAGGGCCAGTGCCAAGAGTATCAGATGCCCTAGGAGAAACATCAGTCATGCACCCTCTTGCAGTTAACGTTTATACCCCAGCCCCCCTCCAAAAAAAAAAACGATTTGAAAATTAAACTTGATCATAATCATCTCAATATCATCCCTCCCAGAACAGTCCTATACAATTGCATATTTGGACATTCCACTTATAAATATTAAACATTGTTTTGTAAATATATACACAATGAGGGAGATTTCCAAAAGCTACTTATGGGGTAAATGGATTATTGACAAATTGCCTATTTTTCCAGCAGGTAGAAACATGCCCCGAATCTGTGGTTGTGTGGCTGTTACAATCCATTGTTTTACTTTGACTGCGGCTGCTCTTTGCTGCCCCCCAGCGGCCTTAAGCAATCGCCTGGATTGCCTAGTGGTTGGACCGGTCCTGAGTGGGGACTGGCTGGAGGTAGAGAGAGAGAGAGAGAAACTGATAGGGACTGTTAAGGAGAGAAAGAATGGGGTAACTGGTTGGTGAGAGGGAGACTGATTGGGGAAGTGGGAGAGAGGGAGAAGTTGGTGGGGACTGTTGGGGGGGGGGGAAGAGACTGGTACTATTGTGGATCAGGAACTGGTTAAAAGATAGAAAGCAGAGAGTAGGGCTAAATGGCCAGTTTTCTCAATGGAGAAAGATGAATAGTGGAGTACACCAGGGATCTATGCTGGGCCCGTTGCTCTTTAGCATATTCAAAAATGACCTGGAAATGGTAATGAGTGAGGTTATAAAATTTGCAGATGACACAAAATTATTCAAAGTTATTAAAACACAAGTGGATTGTGAAAAATTGCAAGAGGATCTTGCTAAATTGGAAGACTAGATGTCCAAATGGCAGATGAAATTTAATGTGGACAAGTGCAAAATTATTTACTTAGGAATTCATTCCAGAAACTGAATAAGGGTTTATACATGCACCAGGGACATATATATGCTGAAAATGTATACGAGCATATTCCGGTACATAGCACCCGTGGATGATTATCTCACTAACACAGGGATCTCAGAACGTGTCCAGGAGGGGCAGAATGGGGGTGTGGCTTGCCACAGAGATGTTTAAAGCATAATCAGGAAAGGCCTGTATACGTTTTGGGAGGTCCCCGCAAATGTGCCAGTTATACCTGCCAGAGACATGGAATAAAGCCAGTACTTAGAAAATATTCTGCTGAGTTTCTATAAAGGTGGTGACTAGTCTATTCTAAACTAGTGGACTGCAGTATGGAAAAAATCAGAGGTGTGGAAATCTTGTAAGCTAAAGAGGCATTAATAACCATCCTGAAAGAAATATTAGGAAGAGCAATAGTGATTATTCAGGCCATGCTGACATTTGCTGTTTGCGCTAAAGGAGCTAATCTAGGGGACCCTAACAATTCCTGTGTCCTGAAAAATGGGACTGTTGATGTAGGAATAGTATGTGAGTGAATATGGAAAGGATTCTTGTTTGGGTGAGAAATGGAGATCATATTTTTAGTGTTTGGACTCCATGCTGTTATGTTTATACTAGCTGTTATTGATAGGTTCAGGGCATCTTTTTGGCAGAAGGGTGGTTTTTTTGTGACTGTGTGTGTGTGTGAGTGTGAGTTGAGGGTTGCATGGGAGGATCTGTGTGCTCATCTGCAGTTCAGGGGGGAGATGAATGTCTGGCCAGTACCTGGACCGTACAGATGACCACAGTGTCACCAGGTGCCAGTGTGATAGGGCAGAAAAAATCACAAGAGGTTCTCCATAGAAACATAGAAAAATGATGACAGAAAAAGACCACATGGCCTATCTAGTCTGTCCTTCCATAACAACAACTACAACAGTCCACTTTTTACCTTTAGAGATCCTCCTGTGTTGGTCCCATGCTTTTTTGGATTCAGTTACTGTCCTCATCTCTACCACCTCCACTGGGAGACCATTCCACGGATCCACTACTTTTCTGTAAAGAAATATTTCCGCATATCACTCCTGAATCTATCCCCCTTCACCCTCATCCCATGTCCCCTCGTAGCAGAACTTGCTTTCAATTGAAAGAGGCTCTTTCCCTGAACATTTATGCCACGGAGGTATTTAAACATCTCAATCATATCACCTCTATCCCGCCTTTCCTCTAAGGTGTACATATTAAGATCCTTAAGTCTGTCCTCATATGCTTTATAATGAAGCCCACTAATCATTTTAGTAGCCACCCTCTGCACCGACTCCATCCTGCTCACATCCTTTTGAAGGTGCGGTCTCCAGAATTGCACACTATACTCCAAATGAGGTCGCACCAAAGACTTATACAGAGGTACTATCACCTCCTTTTTTCTGCTAGCCATTCCTCTCCATATGTACCCAAGCATCCTTCTAGCTTTTGCTGTCATCTTTTCTACCTGCTTAGATACTTTAAGGGAGTGGAGGAGTAGCCTAGTGGTTAGAACACTGGCTTGGTAACCAAGCAACCAGGGTTCGATTCCCACTAGCACTCCTTGTGTCCTTGGGCAAGTCACTTAACCCTCCATTGCCTCGAAAGAAAGGCCTGGCAATCTACTTCCAGTGACACTGCCAAGAAAACCCAGGAGCTTCTGGGTCGCCAGGAGTCAGGACTGACTCGAAGGCACACATTGCATTTGCATTGCAGCTACTTTAAGATCATCAGACACAACCATGCCTAGGTCCCGCTCTTCTTTAGTGGGCAAAAGTACTTCACCCCCTATACTATATTGCTCCCTGGGATTGCTGCAGCCCAAATGCATAACCTTACATTTTTTAATACTAAATCCCAGTTGCCATTTTATAGAGACCGATGATGGTGCTTTTGAGCATGTATTAATGATGTTTGCACTGTTGAACCTTCTTATTCTGAGGGTCTCTTATTATTAAAAGGGATATGTTTTGATATTTAGCTATGGAGAACCTTTTGTGATTTTTTTTTTAATATGTTTGATAAAGTACTCCTGATAAGATCATATATTGTTGGCAGTGTGAAAGAGCAGCCATACATCTGCTGTGCCAGGCACTGGGCGACATGACTGATGTGCCAACATTTCCCAGATCATTCCATGAGGCCTACATCCTTACCCAGTCCAGGATCTATGAGAGCTGCAAGAGTGGTAATATATCTGGAGGCTGACTACTTGGTATGATGCACAGGGATCTCCCTTCCATGCCCACACAGGCCTGAGCAGGGGAGCACTGCCACACAGCAGACTGTGGGAAGGCAGGCAGGGTTGCCCCAAAGATAGAAGATGTATACACACCAACATAAGCCAGGACAGAGAGTGGACATTGTATGGTACAGGTATAGCCACATGTTGGAGCTGCTATGTGAAATGCCAGTATCCAGATATGTGGGAAACGGATGCCATAGCCAGATAGCTAGAGTCATTTGAAGAGCATTGCTATCTCACTCAGCAATACAATGCATCCTTTGGGGAACTGCAAAGTTGACTGAGGTTTTTGTGAGGTTGGTAAGGGTCCATAAAGACTGGTTTTAGAGATGATCCATAAAAGACTGACTAAGGATTTTTTTCTACTGCCATATATGTTTTGATTCAAGGTATGTCATGACAAACATATCATTTTCACTGTTCCCTCTAAGTTGTGCGTGTGTGCGCGCGCACACACCTCGCCGAGCGAGCGCACATACTTTACAACAGAGCGCACAAAAATTACGGTTCTGATTCTGATAGAAGACAACACAGATGTCTTAAAATTTAAAAGTTGTGATTGTAATAACTAGACATTTTCCGCTTCATTTAGTAATCGTCTATTTTCATTTAATTTGATTAAAATCGGTGTGGTGTACATACTATATTCTGACGTGTAGTCAAATTCTAAAGTATTTAACTCCGAGTGTCGTTATGTGGCGCACAAAAATTTAACCTTCCTTCAAAAGCTGCACAGCTGATATTTTATGCACAAACAGCCTACAGAAAATTAGAGGGAACATTGATCACTTTCTACTTGCTGTTATTACATCTTTGAGTGTACTGAGATCACCTTGCACTGTTCTGGGCATACAGCAGACTAGTATATCTAGTATAGTTTGCATCAATATTTATGTATCATCAGTATTTATGTGTAATTAGTATCAGGACAACACTATCAGTGAGAGAAGCAACTTAGGAGATGCACGTTTTTTACAGAGGAGGCGTGGTTGATGGTGGAGACGGGCAGGATTGGAAACGTCCATCTTTTCAGCGTAGGAACATCTAAACTTTTTGCTGCATATACCGGTGTCTCATTATAACAGTGGTGGTTTGCTCGTGCCATGCCAGAAACACCTATGTCCCTGATTATGGATTTGCAGATGCATGTATACCTGTGGCTGCGTGATTAGGGTGAAATTGGGCCCATTTTTGACTTGGATGTGTCTGCGGGCCAAACATGCATGTTATAGAATTGGCCTCTTAGCAAAGAAAACAAACAATGGTTATACGATGGAAGGTTCTATATTAAGAACCACCACCCAGGATAAGGATTTGGGCATCATTGTGCATATGCTGAAACCCTTTGTCCAGTGTGCAGTGGTGGCCAAGAAAGCAAATAGAATGCTAGGAATCATAAGGAAAGGAATGGAGAACAAAACCAAGGATTTTATAATACTTTTGTATCATTCCATTGTACAACTGCACCTTGAATATTTTGTGTAATTCTGGTCACCATATCTTAAAAATGATATAGCAGAATTAGAAAAGGTACAGAGAAGAGCCACCAAAATGGTAAAGGAGTTAAAAGGATGCCCCTATGAGGAAAGGCTTCATAGGTTAGAGCTGTTCAACACGGAAAAGAGATGACTGAGGGGAGATATGATAAAGGTCTATAAATTAATGAATGGAGTAGAATGGGTAAACATAGATCAGTTGTTTTACTCCTTCATAAAGTAGAAAGACTAGGAGACACTCAATGAAGCTACAATGTAGCCCATTTAGGACTAATAAGAGAAAATATGTTTTCACTCAATGAGTAATCAAACTCTGGAATTCATTACCAGAGGATGTAGTAAAAGCTGTTAGTGTAACTGGGTTTAACAAAGGTTTGAACAAGTTCCTGGAGGAATAGTCCATAAACCATTATTAAAGAGGACCAGGGAAATCCACTGCTTACCCCGGGATAAGCATTATGGATCCTTGTGTACCTTTTTGTGAACCTGACAGGTACTTATGACTTGGATTGGCCACTGTTGGAAACAGGATACTGGGTTTGATGGACTTTGATCTGACCCAGTATGTCATTTCATATGTTCATAGACTAGCTGGTGGTAGAGAGAGAGGGAGAGGCAGGTGGGGACTGGTGGAAGGGAGGAAAAAGAGAGATTGATGGAGAATGGTTGCTGGTAGAGAGAGAGAGAGAGACAGACAGACTAGTGGAGAAAGGAAAGGGAAAGAGGAAGGAAGGAAGGAAAAGAGGGCTAGTGGAGACAGATTTGGCTTTGAGGGGAGAGGTCCAGGAAAAGTAGTGGAGATACACTAGGGGTCCAGGAAATTTCTAGAAGGTAATAAGTGATCCACACAACCAAAGAAAGTTGAGAGCCTCTGTCGTAAAGTTTTTCAGTGGGTTTGGAAAGTGTATGTCAATGTTCTAAATAAGTTGTTTTATGTTCTGCGCCGCTCCACCTTCATGATTTGTTGGGGTTTTTCTGGGCTTCCCCTAAGATTATGAGCCACCTGACTGAAGACCGAACACAATTTAGGATAGCTATCCAGAGGGTCGCCATGAGTCGACTCCGACTCGACGGCACTTAACAACAACAACAAGATTATTTGGGGATTTTCTATTTTTGTTTGGCTGCTTGTGTTCAACCCCAACATACATACAGGATTTGCTTTAAACAAATTGCTCGTGCCACCATAAAAGCATGGAAATGTTTTTATCTATCTTGCCAGGTCTGTAACATCACAATCTTTGCTGTAACTTATAAGGTACAAATTTCAATATCAATCCATATCATCAATACATCTATAACAAGCAAAGCACCTGACTTAAGTGTAAAAAGGTCCTGGAGACAGAGACAGCCTTACTCCAGTGAGATCAGCTAATGTCTGTCTGCTTATTAGAATTTCTTCTCTATATTTATATTCATTTTTAGGCTCAAATTGCTGATAAATGTATTTCCTTTCTTTTCTTATTCTTAATTATTTCAAGCAAAACCTGCTTCTTAATCTTTTACCCTCTGTTTTCTCTGTAGCATCCTGTCTCTCCATTCTCATTTGCCTTGTGCTAGTCATGTTTCCTGCAGATAAACTGTAAATAATGATATTCGTCTTCCTTGTTTATGTTCCCCTTTGTTCATTCAAGGGGCCCAGGTGACAGCTTTTCACTAGCTGTGTAGTTTTCAGAGCCTCTCATTGTGTCAGCTCTCTGGGACAGGATATTTAGCTCATTTCATTGCTCAATCTTGCTGATTTTGCAGTTTCAGTGTGAAAAAGTCAGAGCAGGCTGTTCATTTTTCCCCTTCCGATTGCAGGAGGTTCTGTGTAACCCTGATATTATAAGAACATAAGTAATGTCATAATGGGTCAGACCAAGGTCCATCAAGCCCAGTATCCTGTTTCCATTAGTGGCCATTCCAGGTCACAAGTACCTAGCAGTTTCCCTAAAAGACACATGTTCCACAATGCTTATATTGGGGTAAGCAGTGGATTTCCCGGGTCCCCTTTAATAATGGTTTATGGATCTTTCCTCCAGAATCTTTTCCAAACCTTTTCTAAACCCAGCTACACTAGCAGCTTTTACTACACCCTCCAGTAACAAATTCCAGAGTTTGATTATGTATCGAGTGAAAAAAATATTTGCTCTTATTAGTCTTAAATGTTGCTTCATTGCATGTCCCCTAGTCTTTCTACTTTTTCATGGCGTAAACAACCAATCTACGTTTACCCGTTCCATTCCATTCATTAATTTATAGACCTCTATCATATCTCCCCTCAGCCATCTCTTTTCCAGGTTGAAAAGCCCTAATCTTTTAAGCATTTCCTCATAGGGGTATCCTTCCATCCCCTTTACCATTATTCTAAAGCCCAGTGATTACAAATATGGCAACAGACCATATTTATACATTATATGCTATGTTTACAAATGAATTTGCAATACAGACTGCAGGCTCCCCTGCTTTACACCAAGAGAGTCAGGATTTTATAAACATACTTTTTCAAGTCTTAAATGCTGGCCTTATGCCTGTTACAATGTCTCTAGTTGCAGACATCTGTATTAATAGTTCTGCATTTATTAGCTTGCTGTCTTTTGAAACTCTTTGCTGGGCTATTGTTGCACCTGTGTCAGATGGTCATTTGCAAATAGTAAAGCTCTTTTCCAAGATTTTCACATGATCGGGCACATTTTGCTGGCACACACTTTCACAATTCCTGGTTGCTGTGAATATACAGTACACACACATTGCTGATTCTTTCTGCCTATCTTGTACTTTTCTAGCTTTTCTAACTTTATGACTTTACCATGATCCTAAAGAGAGACCGTCTATAAGGTTACCAGATTTTTTGCGGATTTGTTGTCCAAAGTATGGTGGGAGAGCAGGGAAGGACATCTTAGTTCCAGGTTTAAAAAAGAAGGTGTGAAGGTGGAAAGAAGAGTCATTACTCTGCCCCCCCACTCCCATGGCCGGCCCGTTCATTGTGCAAGAATGTTGTTCGCATAGGGCCCCATGCTTCAGGGTGCCCCCGCGCGAACTTCATTCTTGCACAACGGACGGCTTCAGAGGTGAGCCAGGGAAGCCCGTGCAAGGCCCCAGCTCCCTCTGCACATCCGCCAGCATGAAAAGTGGCATTTAGGTTAAAGGGCATTTCCTGGCACTCATGCGCTTTACAGTAACACAGCTGCCAATGTGAAGGAAAATGTCGCTTTTCACGCGAGCGGCTGTGCAGAGGGAGCCAGGGCCTTGCGCGAGCTCTTTGGGGAGGGGAGGATCTAGGATAGCACAAGGAATATCTGATGGGGGGCTAGGATTGGAAATGGGCTGATGGGGGGAGCTTGGACTAGAAATGGGCTGATGGGGAGCTGGAATAGGACTGAAAATGGCTGATGGGGGCGCTAGGACTGGAAATGGGCTGATGCGGGGGGATGGGAGAATGGGACTAGAAGGGAGCGGACGCTGGGTGCACTGTTCCCTCTAAGCTGTGCGCGTGTGTGCGTGCACACACCTCGCCGAGAGAGCACACATACTTTACAACAGAGCGCACAAAAATTACGGCTCTGATTCTGATAGAAAACAACACGGATGTCTTAAAATTTAAAAGTTGTGATTGTAATTACTAGAAATTTTCCACTTCATTTAGTAATCGTCTATTTTCATTTAATTTGATTAAAATCAATGTGGTGTACATACTGTATTCTGACATGTAGTCAAATTTTAAAGTATATAACGCCGCGTGTCGTTATGTGGTGCACAAAAATTTAACCTTCCTTCAAAAGCTGCACAGCTGATCTTTTATGTGCACACAGCCTACAGAAAATTAGAGGGAACATTGGCTGGGTGGTGCTGGAACTAGAAGGGAGCAAAAATATAAGTGGTAGTTCATAGTCTTTGGACTTATAGTTCTGCTTCACACTCTCCCTCCTGATTCTCCTCTCCCGATGATTCCTGAGTGGGTACGCTCCTCTTCTCTCTGTTCCTCCTCCTTTTCCGATGCTTTCCCTGGAGAGATTGCAGATGCCCTTCAGCAAAACACTGATGCTTGAATCAAGTGCCAACACTACACTCTCCTTTAGACTCTCTAATAAAGAGGGATATGCCTCCTGTATAGCACTATGCTTTATTTTATTTATTTATTTAACATTTCTTATATACCGCATCAGAAGTTGCATGTTGATCCATGTACTCTCTGCCCATGAGAACAAAGAAAAATACAGGTAGCACAAAAACATTAAATAATCCTCAGATTGGGAGGCTAGGGAACAACTTGGTTGACAGTTCCTTCTCCACACGCAGTGCCCGAGACCTCAGGGGTAGAACCAGGATACCTTTGGATATCAGGCCTCTCCTACTATCTTGTGTTCAATTCTTTTTGTCTTCTTTTCCCTTAGATAGATGGTTACCTGTCTTCCTGTACAATGGCCCTTTGCTTCTGGGTTTGTTCTTCTTTCCAGACCTCCCTTGACATTGTACTCTCTACTCACTTCTTGCATCGTGTTGCTTGTTCAAGCCTATCTTGTAGAGGTGGCTGGTTTCATTAGATGCCTACTGTAGGCTTGCACAGCCTCGATTTACTCCTTGTGGAAGGAAGACCCTGGGCAAGGGTTTGCCAGATACTTTATACAACCAGACAGGTTAGCATGATAACACCAGTAAATCCAGCCCTAAGAGGGTGCCTGAGGCAGTGAAGGTTGCCCAAGGTCACAAATATCATAAGGAAAGGAATGGAAAATAAAACAAAAGATATTATAATGCCTCTATATCGTTCCATGGTGAGACCGCACCTTGAATATTGTGTGCAATTCTGGTCGCCGTATCTTAAAAGGGATATAGCGTTATTAGAAAAGGTTCAGAGAAGAGCCACCAAAATGGTAAAGGGGATGGAAGGATACTCCTATGAAGAAAGGCTAAAAAGGTTAGGGCTCTTAACCTGGAAAAGAGACGGCTGAGGGGAGATATGATAGAAGTCTATAAATTAATGAACGGAGTGGAACGGGTAAATGTAAATCGATTGTTTACGTTATCAGAATATAGAAAGACTAGGGGACATGCAATGAAGCTACAGGGTAAACTATTTAAGACTAATAAAAGAAAATATTTTTTCACTCAACGTGTAATCAAACTCTGGAATTTGTTACCGGAGGATGTAGTAAAGGCTGTTAGTGTAGCTGGGTTTAAAAAAGGTTTCGACAAGTTCCTGGAGGAAAGGTCCATAAACCATTATTAAGAAGGGACCCAGGATATCAATGCTTGACCCAGTACAAGCATTGTGGAACCTGTGTCTCTTGGGGATACTGCTAGGTACGTATGACCTAGATTGGCCACTGTTGGAATCAGGATACTGGGCTTGATGGACCTTGGTCTGATCCAGTATGGCATATCTTTTGTTCTTATGTTCAAGAAGCATCAGCATGATTTGAACCTTGGCTTTCTTAGTTTTTAGTCTCTTGCTCTAACCACTAGGTAATTTCTGCATGCCACTCCTTTTTCATGGATGATTTTTAGATGGTGGTAAGTTTTACAATTTAGTCTAATTAATCTGCTGTTCATGTAATACTATTTAGTAAGAAAGAAAGATGTAAATATATTACTTAAGTATGAGGATTTTTCAGAGTTGGTACATTTTGATGGTATTTTTAGCCCAAATTGCAACCTGTTTTCTGAACATAGTTACATTGCTTTAATGACTGGGTATATTTATGGCAATGTTACTAAAAGCCAAGCCATCCCTGTAAACAAGAGACAGGCTGTTTTATATTATATGATTTACAGCACATCTCTGAAAAATATGCTTGTCTTTTAATGTGTTTATTTTATCATGAATAAATACTGGTGACTTCCTAGAGTGACGCAGGACAGTAGCAGTTTTTATGAAAGACCAAACAAAGCAAAACATCAATAAAAGTTACACATTATTCCATGTATCACTCACTATTCTAAACAAGGCTCCATTTTCTTGCACATCTGTGTTTGTAGCAAATGCTACAAAATGTGTTCCCGGGTAGAGCTGCAGGATGGTGTTAGACCATCCTGTGATCACTGGGTTCCTACAGTCTGTGTCTGCTCAGTCTGCCATTTACTCTGCTTCCATTGAAGCCATATTCCTTCTCCTCTCTGCTGCACAAGTTGGGAGAGAGAACTGACAGTTTCAAATGGAAGAGAGCTTGGGGAATGGTCTTGCAGCTTGGACAAATTTGCTGATGGGCCCATGACTAGTAAAGGTTCTGGGAGAGGGGACATTGGCAGAAATTATGTCAAGGCAGTCTTGGCATTTTAGAGATTGTCACTCAGGGTTCTCCTGGATTCATGGAACCCACCAATTGTATGTTGGAGTGTTGTTTCAGACTCCAGAGAAAGAAGAAAGAGGGGTCAACGCTCCTCCTAAAAGATTTCACACCCGCAGAATATAAAAAAAACAATCATACCATGTCCAGAAGAGCGCCCTCGCTTGCAGCACCTATGCTGTGGAACTCTCTTCCTGAAGGTATGAGAACCCTGAGAGATATCAAGGATTTCTGCAAGAAGCTCAAGATCCTCTTATTCACGGAGTACTTTGGTCATATAACCTAAACTACTACAGGCAGCTGACAGGATCCCTTACTAAAGCCACATAACACACACAATCACAAAATGGACTAATCTGTAAATAGTTTGTATATATGTATATAATTGTTACCCATTCCCTCCTAATTCCAGTCCCATTTGAACCCAGATATGTTAGTGAGAGGAACAAGTGCAAAAGTGGTATTTTCAGACTCAAAGGTAAGGTGGAGGAATATGTAGAAGATGATGAGGATAAAGTGGAATTGTTTAACAAATATTTCTGTTCTATGTTCAGAGGAAGATCCAGGAGCAGGACCTCGGAAAACATGCAAAAATAAGAACAGAAGTGAGGCAGATCTTGAATGGTTTTGAGAAGCTATACTAAAAGTAGCCAAAGCGATGGGGCCAGATGGGGATACATCTGAGAGTACTGAAGGAACTTAGTGAAGTTCAAGTGGCTCCATTGTCTGACCTTTTCAATACTTCCTTAGAGTGGGGAGTGGTAAAAGAGGGCTAGAGAAGGACACATGTAGTACCTCTACATAAAAGTGAAAGTAGGGATAAGTTTGGGAGCTACAGGCCAGTTAGTTTGACCTCTGTGGTGAGTAAATTAATGGAAATTCTGCTAAAAGAGAGGTTTCTGGAATCCAAAGGATTGCAGGATCTGAGGCAGCTTGGTTTTACTAGAGGAAGATTTTATCAGACAGGGTGACCAGAGAGTTGGACCAAGGGAGAGCACTAGATGTGGTGTATTTAGATTTTAGTAAAGTCTTTGACACTGTTTCAAACAGGCAACTTATAAATAAATTGAACACGCTAGGGATGGACCCTAAAGTGACTGAGTGGAGAAATTGGTTGAGTGGGAGGCGATAAAGGTACATGTAAATGGAGCTCACTCTAAGGAGAAAGATGTTACCAGTGGTGTGCCGCAGGGATATGTCCTTGTTCTGATTCTTTTTTTGTAAGTGATATTGCAGAAGGACTGTCTGGTAAGGTTTATCTCTTTGCAGATGATAAAATAGGGTAGATACCCAGGAAGGTTTAGAGAACATGAGGAGAAATCTCATGAAAAATACCCTTAAAGAGTTAATGCTAAAAAATGCAGATTCATGCATTTAGGCTGCAAAAATCCAAGAAAGTGCATGGGGGTAAAGTACCTCTGTCCACAAAAGAAGAGCAGGACCTGGGAGTGGTTGTTTCTGATCTTAAGGTGGCTAAACAGGTAGAAAAGCTGACCTCAAAAGCCACTTAACCCTCCATTGCCTCAGGCACACATAGATTGTGAGCCCTTTGGGGACGAGGGAATGTATCCAGTACCTGCTTATAGCGATTGTAAAACGCTCTGATGCCCTTCAGCCTGGGCGGTATATCAAGAAATTGCATAAACATAAACATAAACAGAAGGATACTTGGGTGCATAGGGAGAGGAATGGCCATCAGGAAGAAGGAAGTGATAAAGCTTCTGTATAAGTCTTTGGTGAGATCTCATTAGAGTATTGTGTGCAATTCTGGAGACCACACTGTAAAAAGGATATAAACAAAATGTAGTCAGTGTAGAGGGTGGCTATCAAAATGGTCAGTTTCCTTCATCATTCGGCATATGAGGGCAGACTTTAGATCTCAATATTTATAGTGGAGAGATACAATAAAGATGTTTACTTCAGTGGCATAAATGCACCAGAGGAGAGGCTCTTTCAGTTGAAAGGAAACGCTGCAATGAGGAGGCATAAAATGAAGTTGAAAGGGGATAGACTTGGGATTAATTTGCAAAAATATTTCTTTATGGAAAGAGTGGTAGATGCATGAAACAGTCTCCCAATGTAAGTGGTAGAGATGTGGACTGTATTGAATTCAAGAAAGCATGGGGCAAACACAGAAGATCTCCAAGGGAAAAAAAGGGGACTGTAAAGCTTAGTAGTTGGTATGGAAGGGCAGGCTGGATAGGCCGTATGATTTTTAAAATATCTGCCATCATTTTTCTATATTTCTATGAGGTGAGATTATATACTGGAGAGAAGAGGCAGGGAGCCACACTTTAAGGCCAATGAAGGCTGCCATTGACCCCTGGGCCTTCCAATGAAGACGTCCACTGGAAGTTTCCTATCAGTCAAGGTACTCCTTTTTGGAGAAAATCCCTGCCTGAGCTCTCCCCTCTTTCGTATCAGATTCAAGAAGCAGCTCCTTTGAAATACCCCATTGCTGTGCCCCTGCTAACTCCTCAGGCAGGCAGAAAATCAAAAGCAGTTTTTTAGACTGGCTGGCCTTCTACTGACTTCAACAGGGACTCCACTTCTTCCAATGTGTTAACAAGATCTCTCAAGCAAGATGCGGAATATGGAACAAATTCCCCTCTTTTCTAAAAGATTACTGTCTTAGCCCTTCCAGTTCTTGTTGGTTCACACAAAACCCAGAGTGATCTTAATCTGTTTTTGTGGGTTTGTTTTTGTTCTCTAAGTGATATATCACATTAAGAACAATTCTACAGGCTGAAGACAAAGATTCTACAGGTTGCAAACAAAGATTCAATATATACTGCATTTGACCCAAGTGTCACTAAAACATCTTATTCACACTGCTGTGCCACTTCTGGGGTACAAACAAGGGCTGTTCAAGCATGGTAAATATCTGGGAAATTGACAAGAAAACAGTAGGAGCCCAGCCTAAAGGGAAGATCCTTATTGGGAGTATAATTACCTAGAGGTTTGAAGGGAAAGCATGGTTTGTGAGTCCTCTGAAGTCTGATCACCTCAGCTGGTGAAAGAAAATGGTGGAAGTAAGAGTGTTAGGAACATTCTGGAGACAAGCTTCAAGAGATTGTCCTGCTTTCAGTGAGTCTGTTGTCACTACCTGTGACAGGCAGACATCAGTAAAGGATGCTCACCATACAGTAGAGTTTCTCTGTTTCTGTTGAGCTGGCCTCTAAATTGCTGACCTAGCAAAGGCCAGTGAGGTCTCCATTACTGAGAGATCTGGAGGAAAATTAAATCTTAGAGGAGCAGGGAGGAGATAGGGCTTACAGCCTAGTGAGAATTTGGAGGAGAACCTGCCTGAGGGGGGATCCCCAGGATAAATTCTTGCTGCTACCGGCAGCTGACACTGCCAGGGGTCTTCGGAATACCACAGTAAGTGGTGATATAAGAACTGGAGAGAATGAGGTGAGATAGAGTTTGTTTTTCTTCTATCTTGTACCAAGGGATTTTGCAGATGACTGTTGAATTAAGCTTATAACTGAAATGCATACCTACTTCATCTGGAAGTTGCTATCAACATCTTGACTTGGGTCCCAATAAAATTTGGAGGAGTTACATTAACTTGGATTGGAGTGACTGATTTGCTGAGCCCTATATCTAAGAGGGACTTGGATATCGTAGGCTGGCACTGATGCTGCAACAATTACCTCCCTTGTAGGCTCCTGGCTTTCACCACCAAGAACCTTTATATATTCAAATGTTATAGCGTGCAAGCAGGAATCTGCTTGGGGTAATTTCCCCAGACCTGACCTCATTACATATATATATAGACAGAAGATAGTGGGCATCCAGTGAAACACTTTTTCATGTCAGATTTTTGGGGCTACACAACAATTTTGATTTGGGTCCTGAGGAACAAAGGTAAGGCACAGTCTCTGAGGCTGTGATGGGGAACATGATTCTGTGTATCAGCAAACACTTTTCACTATGTACCTTTTCTAACTACAGTTGTGGTCAACATTATTGGCATCTTGCATTTTAGGTATGTTATGAACGATATCTTGAGAAATAATTGGAAATATTCCAACTGTATATCATCATAATATTTTAATAGTATGTTAAAATGTATACAACAACAAAAAATGTCTGTGCAACTTAGCCATAGTAATTTCTGAGAAAAAAACAAAATATGACCTGGACAGGATTAATGGCACCCTTCACCAATATTTGGTTGCACAAACCTTGGCAGTGATGACAGCCTCCAAACATTTCTATAGGTTTTGTACATCTGTCTGCTGGTAGCTTCTTCCACTCTTCAACTGCAATTTGTTCCAACTCATGAATGTTTCCAGGATTCCTTTTACCAATGGCGGATTTCAGCTCTTTCCAAAGGTTCTTGATTGAATTGAGATCAGGACATTGACTAAAAGGAACAAATGGACTGTTTTAAACTGGCCAGCATTCTTTTGTACTTTTGGATGCATGTTTTGGGTCATTGCCCTGCTGGAGGACCCTTGAACCAGACCTAGCTTTCTATGACACTAGGTAGCATATTTCACTCCAGAATACCTCGGTAGTCCTCTGACTTCATTTCTGTAATATGAGGGTAATTTTTAAAGTAAGAACCGATTGCGCATCGTGTCCGCGCGATCTGTCAAGTGACATCCGTTCAAGGTCAGCCACTCTTGGCCAGTCTCTCACTACGCCACCATTACGTTTCACGTCTCTGCCAGTGTTGGTTGTATGGTTATACTGCTTCATTTGTCGCCATATCAATCAGTAATCCCTCTGATTGTGAAGTGCGCTTGGTTATCCGTTTTTTAAATGCAAAACAAGTTCGTCCAGCTGAAATTCACCTGCAGCTTATTGAAGTGTATGAGGAAGGTGTAATGAATGATGTTTAAGGAAGGAAGGACAAATGTTCATGATGAAGAACGATCTGGACGGCCTACTGTCATGAATGAAGACCTGACACAAGAAGTTGATGAGGAAATTCGCCAAAACAGGTGCTTCACTATAGACGAGCTGCATCAGACATTTCCACAAGTTTCAAGATCAGTAGTTTATCACATTGTTACTGACAAACTGCAATACAAAAAAATGTGTGCGAGATGGGTGCCGAAAATGCTGGACGAACTTGTTTTGCATTAAAACCGGATAACCAAGCGCACTTCACAATCGGAGGGATTACTGATTGACATGGCGACAAACGAAGCAGTATAACCATACAACCAACACTGGCAGAGACGTGAAACGTAATGGCGGTGTAGTGAGAGACTGGCCAAGAGTGGCTGACCTTGAACGGACGTCACTTGACAGATCACGCGGACACGATGCGCAATCGGTTCTTACTTTAAAAATACCCTCGTACATTCCAGGCCTCCAGTTCCTGAGGCAGTAAAACAGCCCCACAACATTATGGAACCTCCACCTTATTTAACTGTAGGAAGAATTGTTTTTTTCTTTATAAGCTTCATTTCTTTCTTTGCCTGCAAATGTATCGCTGGTCTGCATTGCCAAGAGCTCATTTGTCAATAGAATTTCTCCCAAAAGGATTGTGGTTTCTCAAGGTGGGCTTGGGCAAAGATAAAGGCATTCCTTTTTATGTCTTTCTTTGAGCAGTGGAGTCCTCCTTGGCCTTTGCCCACGAAGTCCTCCTTTGTTTAGTGTGCATATGGTGCGGGTTGAAACCACCACTCCAGATTGCTCCAGGTCAGCCTTAACCTCTTTGGATGCTGTATGTGGTGGTTTTCCAACAGTTCGCACTAACCTTCAAAGATTTCTTCGATTAATTTTCCTCTTCCCACCATATCCTGGGAGGTTCTTGACAGTTCCATGAGCAGAAAGCATCTTAATAACATTGCAAACTATAGACACAGGAATGCCAAGGTCTTTGGAGGTGGCTTTGTACCCGTTTGAAATTTGATGTTCAGTGATAATGGCTTTTCTGATGGTCTCAAGCAGCTTTCGTCTTCACCATTGTGAAAATGGAACAGGGAGTGAATGTGGCCATTTTAAGCATTAGAGTCTTCATCCATTGTTTGATTCAAGTCATATCAGTACTGACAATTGATTACAGGTGTGCCTAGTTTTACTGCAATTGGAATGTGGTTCTTCTCTTCAAACTGATTTGAATTGTTTAAAAGGATGCCAATAATCATGTCCTCAATACACAAAAACTAGAGTTTTTTTATCCAAAGAGCACAAAAGGATAACCAACTTGAAAAAATAGTTTAACCAACTGAAAAAATAGTAAACTTCTTTTTGTTGGAACCTTTGTTGAGAAAGGCTAAGAAAGCCGTTCAAATAACAAAGTTTCTTTTTTATTCTATAAAAAAGACACTCAAGTAAGCATCAAAGCTGTGTAAATACATCAGTGAAGCACAGAGTAAAAGAGAAGCAAGCACTTAACTTGTTAATGCAGGAAGAACATGTTCCAGTGATCTCCTTCTTCAAACATATGACAATGCTTGTAGATGTTGAATGAATTGGTAAATAATCATGCCCTGGCAATGTCCCAGTTTTTATACTATGTTGTACTTGTTCCTTTTTAAATTGGTCTTGTTTTATTTTATTTTATTCTTTTATGTGTCAGATATGTTGCATATATAGTTTGCATATATAGTCCAAAGCTATTTCACTGGCCATGTTTTTTTTAAGGAGATATTGGAGATTAAGGGGTTGAAATGCAAGAGTGCCAATTATGTTAACCAGAACTGTATATTGGCACCACTCTGTAGTGAGTGGCTGAACAGGTTCACAGGAGTCTGCTTAAACCTTTTCCTTGCGGGCACATTTTCTGCAGCATCAAACCCAATCAACAACCTCTTGATTTTATCAGGTTTCACGTAATCAAATCCAATGCACATGGTGGTGTGGATTAAAATAATAATTTACTCAATGAGATTTCTTAAAACAAAATTTATCTGTTGAATGAAAGGTGGTTTCTTAATCTTCAGGCCTCACTGTTGGTTGTTTAACCCCTTCATCTGACTTCTTATGTTTCCTAGAGATTCTTCAGTATAAACTCCCTGTTGGGTTTTTAGAACACTTCCTCCTTCAGGATTCTGAGACTCTTTCCCCCCCCCCCCCCTTTTCTTCCTTATATATCACACACTTAAGCTGAACAACTCTTTTTTTTTTCTGGCTTCATAGCTGATTAGAGTCCTAATTTCGGAGCTCTAGCTTCACTCCTTTTTCTTCGGCATACACACGCCATGGGTGCAGTGTCTCCTCACACATTGGATACTCGCAATCAGCAGACTTTCTATGACTCACAGGTGCCTGGATCTAATCCTGGCCATCCCCTTTCTAGTTGCCTTGCACTTGCAGGTCTTTTGGCTCTCAGACTCCTACATGACCTCAACCTAATTCCTTGTAGGCATCTCCTCCCTCATGCATCTTTGTCCTCTGCCTTAAGACCTGGATGGTTCTTCAGGGCACTACACCCATAAGACTTCAGACTGCTTTTGGGTGGAGAAAGGCAAAACAACTCTCCTTCCTGAGGTTGTACTGAGGCTTGACTAGCACTTTGTATTTATCTGCCGTCATTTACTATGTTACTATGTATCCTCCCTCTGCAATGGTGCAGACCTTATCCAGAATCTCCACTAAAACTGAAGATTGTCCTCCCAACTGTCAGCTTGATAGAAAAGGGAGGAAAAAGACAGCATTCCTCTCTATTAGGAGTGCTTTCCCCATCTTCATTTGCTTGGGGTCTCTTCATTTTAATCATGGCTGGTTTAATACTTAGGGAACTTGAGGCTCCTGGCCACTGAGCTCTTAGACTGTTTTTGGGCAAAATACCATTTTTCCTCCAAAACTCTGCATTGTATGACTTTTGGGCTGTCCTAGCTCCTCCCCTGTTTTTTCTTTCCAGAGAATACAGCTAGAAATGTTTTGGGTTTTATATGTCTGTTTCTCTCCCTGATTGGTTGGCATAGAAAAATTATCTCCTGTTGCTAAGGGGCACATGCATATATGTAGAAACCACTTTGATTTTGCAGCTAGGAACAGCAACTCCATCCAATGTCCCTACTAATACAAGATGTAGGCAGAAAGTTGTAGCATTTTTCAGATCATGGGAGAATCTTGCTGCCTGTCATTTTGGACTGGGAGGGGACCACCCTGAGAGGAAAATCCTATTGGCTATAAAAACCACAAGAAAGCCATTGATTCATGTGCATCTATGTGGATGTTTGCCCTTAGGAGCAAGTGCCTTTCACACTCAGCCATGGTACTTTATCCACTTAGAGGACAGATCAGCACATGCCACCCTAACCAGCAGAAGAAACAAAGAGGCTTGGAATCACTGCAGGAGAGTCCTCAGTCTGAAAATGGATATTCCCGCAGGGACCTACACAGAATCACCAACTGAGATGACATAGCAAGGACCAAAGTGAAGGGGAGCGAGTCTTTTTTCAATGCCAGGGAGCTGAGATAACAACCTTAAGCCCAAATGCTGTAAGATTTAGAGGAAGGGAGGACCAGAAGACTAATTCCTAGAAAAGGGAATCGAGAAGACCAGAAGACTCCTAGAAAAGGGAATCGAGGGTCTCGCCTGGGAATGGTGTAGGTCATACCTGTCTGAGCGATGGCAACATGTCAGAGTCGGTCCCACCACATCCACACCTTTCCACCAACACCAAGGTGTTCCGCAAGGATCGTCCTTATCTGCACTTCTGTTTAATGTATACTTACAGCCGATCTGTGACATCATACGCACCTTCAACATCTCCTCATTAATCTACGCTGACGATGTTCTACTGTTTACTCCATTTAAAGTCAGTCAACCAGACTTCACCAACCTTGTCCAATGCTTCAATGCCATCACAGACTGGTTAGCTTCTCAAAACCTCCGTATAAACTTCAAGAAGACCGAAGTTCTCTTCATATCAAGAAACAAAGCATTCTCACCTCCATCCTCTCTAAAAGTAAGAGATGC
The DNA here is from genome assembly GCA_033557465.1 of Ichthyophis bannanicus. Classification (NCBI taxonomy): domain Eukaryota; kingdom Metazoa; phylum Chordata; class Amphibia; order Gymnophiona; family Ichthyophiidae; genus Ichthyophis; species Ichthyophis bannanicus. Next base: position 419,290,952 of record CM066031.1, on the reverse strand, counting down.
GGATCTCCCCTGTAAACCATCTATTTGCTACCTAGGGATTACTCTGGATCAACATTTTGAATTTAAGGAACACATTCAGAATGTCACAAAGGCTGTCTACAATAAAATAAGAACGCTAAGACAACTCAGACCCATGCTACCTCACAACAACTTCCGGACCATTTTCCAGGCCCTCACTCTACCTCATTTTGATTATGCTAATGTCATCTTATACGGTCTCCCTAAAAACACCATTAATCCTCTACAACTGGCGATGAATGCGGCTGCTAGGGTGCTTTGTGGTCTATCAAGATCAGACCATATCACCCCGACTCTCATGGAACTACACTGGCTACCAATTCATTGCAGGATAACCTATAAAACCCTCATCATCACTTTCAAGATCATCAACAACCTTGCCCCCACGTCTCTTAACGATCTCATCTCCCTCACCCCAAAAAACAGAGAGAAGGACAACAACGGACAACACCCTGATTATCCCCAAGGAATCCATCAAATGTACCCAATCAACCAAGAAAAGGACCTTCGCCTTCTATGCACCTAAATGCTGGAATGACCTCACACCTGAAATAAGAGCGATTAAAGACCTCTCTCAATTTCGTAAGGCAATCAAGCACCACATCTTCCTGATCCATTTTGCACAAGCATCCAATCCTCATCGGATCATCAGCCCTCCTAAACCGACAAATTCTCACTCTTCTCCCCAATTCCCTCACAAGTAATTTCTGCCTCAAGTTCTCTTATGTCCTACCTTATTCCGACCATAGTCTGCCTGTGAATACTAAAGAACCCAATATGTTTATACATAGCTCAGTTTTTGCACTGTTTTTTGTACATAGTTTCACTGTGTGTACATAGTTATAGTTTTATTACCCCCTGTTCCAAGTTTAAGTTCCCTGTTATAATGTAAGCACACCAGTGTTTTCTGATTGTGCAGATCTGTTACTTGTAAACCGCACTGAAAACAAATAGCGCGGTATATAAAAGATGTTAAATAAATAAATAAATAAATAAATAAATTCACAAAGGGGGTAATTCTGAGGCACGTTTAGGGGTAATGGACATCCCAACAGAATTCCATCCCCGCTATTCATGCTGGCTCCTGCCCCTGTATAACTTCCCCGCCAGTTGTGCGGGGAAGTTATATGGGGGCAGGGAAGGGGTAGCATGGGGGCGGAGAGTGGGCAGGCAGTGGGTGGCCACCGGCCCTGGACCTAGAGGGCCAATTCTGATGTCGGCCCTGTATGTCCAGGGCCAGCGAAATGTCCAGGGAAGTTTTTCCACCTCCGGGGTGGAATAACTTCCCTGGACGTTTCTTTTGGTCTGGATCGGAGTGCGGAAGGGGCTGGGGGGGGGGGGGGGCAAAGCTAATTCCCCAAAGCCCGACCCTGGCCTTAAGAGGCCAGATCAGGAGTCGCGCTGTGGGGAATTAAATTTTGTAGCAGGCAGCCGGCATTGTGGCTTTTAAATGGAGCCGTGGTGCCATGGCAATATGCCGCCATAGCATCATGGCTCCATTTAAAAGCCCTGGCTGAGTTAGCCGGGCAGTGCCTGTACCTGCAGGCTCAGACTGAATCTCAGTCCCAGGCTGCATGTACAGGCTTGTTTGCAATTCTGATCCCGCGGGGCTAGACTTACCCCATGGGATCAGAATTGTGATTTCCTTGTACGTCCGGGTCAGCACGGACGTACAATGGAGATGTACTTTGGGATCGGAATCAGGCCCAAACTATTTAAAACTGGTTATACAACTTAACTTGCAGATGGAAGGAACTGAAGTAAACTATACTCCAGAAATTACATGAATACATTGATCTAATGTATTATAGTAATTATAGTTATCCCATAAGATTGTAAGCTGTTCAAAGTTAAAGTTGTTTATCAGTGTCCTTAACTTCTAAGTAAACCCTCAGTTGAGAACACGTACTTCTGGCCTGGACTCTAGTTATTGAGCAGGGTGAACTAGAGTGTGTCAATGTGCCAAAGCTCGTGAACAGTTGCTGCTACATAGCCTCAATCTTCTCTCAAGTGTGAACCCTGATATTTAACACTCCAAAGAACTCAGAGAGACTCTGGCTAATAGCTTTTTGGATTGATGTGCTCACTTGTCTGCCTAACGGTTCTACATCATCTGCTTGGACCACACGGAAAAGGGGGTTACATATAAAATACATAATGAAGGAAGGTTTCTTAGGCCATTTCACTGGCTCAATGGGCCAGGGCCGTACCAAGTCATAACTGTGTCCTGTGCAACTCGCAAACTTAGCATCCCCCCCCAGTGGCAGACATTTGTCATTTTGCCTCTGCCCCCCCCTCCCATGAGCAGCATAGCCTTTCTGCTCCTATCACCCCATGTCCAGCCGACTCCCCCCCCCACCCCCCGTGCTGCCTGCCTGGCCTGCCCTTGCTCCACCGCTGCTTGCCTGTTTCCTTGCCGGTGGCGGCGGCAGCAGCGGAGGACCTCTAATTAAAAAAAAAAAAAAAATGTGTCTTTTGGACTCCACGCTTGCATGGCTGCTCTGATCCCTCCTTCCTCTGATGTATGCTCACGTTAGAAGCAGGAGGAACCAGACAAGCCATGCAAGTGCAGAGTCTTAAAGACCGCCAAGGGAAAAGGAAAAGCAGTGGCGGGCAAGGGCAGGCAGCGCGGGGGGAGCAGAGGCTGGCGGTCTGCAGAAAACCGGCCCTAAATCACGTGCCCCTTTTTTATTGTGCTCTGTGCAGCTGCCCTGCTGGCAGAGGCCTAAGGACAGCGCTGCAATGGGCTGTTTACTCTTATGTTTAGATAATTTACTCTACTGGGTTTCCTCTTGCTATTCATGTGTTTCATTTCTCCATTTCTCTCTCTGTATTACCCATCCTATTTTGCTATAGCCTCTCTCTTCCCCCTCCCCCTTTGTATCTTTTTCCCCTTCCACTTGCTTTCACTCTCCTAGCCGATATATTTATTTTGTAGTCTCTCATCTCCTCTCTCCTGTTTTCCGCGTCTCAGTTTCCCATCCCTTCTCTGCTTTCCAGGTGGAAGATAGTACAGTGCTGACAGCTGCAAAAGGAAAGGGCTGACAGCTCCTGCACCTGTGTATACAGCCTCTTCAAGCCCACTTGTGTTATTCTCGTGCTGTTTCAAACAATCCAAGACTCCTCTCCTTGTAAAGCTGAAAACAAAAATCCTGTATAAGAAATTAAAGAGACACTTTCCAAAGTGCACTTAATATGACCTGTGACAGAGAGAGAACGCTGAAAAGGTAAAAGAAATGAAAAAGACAAATTACTGTAAATTTTGGAGTCATTATCACTATGATGATGAGACAAGTGTGGGTGGAGACATCTCTCCTCCTCTCGCCTCCCCCCTCCATCCTCACCCCTCCTCATGATCAACAGAGTGTAAGAAGTGCTATATTGGGTCAGATCATTTTTAGGGAGGACAATTTTCAGAAAGCCAATCTGGATATGCAAATTGCAATACAGTCATGTATATAAGAACATAAAAGTTGCCATACTGGGTCAGATCAAAAGTCCATGAAGCCCAGTATCCTATTTCCAACAGTGACCAATCCGGGTCACATGTGCCTGGCAGGATCCCAGAAATAGTAAGATTCCATTTTTCTTACTTGCAAAAAAGCAGAGGTTTTCTCCAGATCTTCCTTAACAATGGTTTATGGACTTTTCCTCCAAGAATTTGTCCAAATCTTTTGTAAACCTAGCTATGCTAGTTGCTTTTATCATGCCTATAATCACCTGACATGACAACGATGACGAGATGCCTTGAGGAAATGAGCACCTGGCTCACCACTAACAGCCTGACGGTCAACTTTGATAAAATGGAGGCTACGTTCATCACTAGAGACTCCACTTTCATTCTGCCGCAGTCAGCATTCTAAACAAAGCTATAACAGTCAAGAATGAAGTGAGGTGCCTGGGCATTACCCTGGAAAGAGCTCTGAACCTAAAATCTCACATTACTAAAACAGCAGCAAGAGCCTACCACCGATTGAGGATCATCAGAAAGCTCAAACCAATCCTTAACTAAGACAACTTCCGCACAGTTTGCCAAGCAGTCATCACTCCACTGCTTGACTATGGAAACTCATTATACCAAGGCCTCCCCCAGCAGACTATTCACCCACTTCAAATGGTGCAGACCACTACAGCATGCATCATCACAGGCACTGCAAGATCTGAACACATCACCCCTGTCTTACAACAGCTACACTGGCTCCCAATAATTGCAAGGGCAAAATTCAAAACAATCCTGAACATCTTCAAAATCTTCCATCACTGCTCGGCAGATGCGCTCCAGGTTATAATAACCAGAGATGTCAGAAACAGACCAAGAAGAACAAACAATAGCAACAGGATCAGCACACCCGCAGGGTATCACAAGACTAAGCACGCAACATCTAAGAGAGCTCCCTCGCTACTGGCGCCTGCAGTGTGGAACTCCCTCCCTATGGACTTAAGGACCCTGAACAACAACAAAGACTTCTGCAAGGCACTCAACACCCAGCTCTTTACCCAGGCCTATGAGCAACCACCTTAAGTTGCCAAACACTAGATACCACCCAAGCAGCCCGACATCTACCTACACCACTTGGCCCCATCTACCCATTTCCATTTAGACCTATAAGCACATAGTATTTAAGTTTGTGAGTCGTATCCACTCCTGTTAAATGCAGACCTCCAATTGTGTTGTGACCACTTTGATTGAAACATAGAAACATGATGACAGAAAAAGACCACATGGCCTATCTAGTCTGTCCTTCCATAACAACTACAACAGTCCCCTTTTTTCCTTTAGAAATCCTCTGTGTTTGTCCCATGCTTTTTTGAATTAAGTTACTGTCCTCATCTCTACCACTTCCACTGGGAGACTATTCCACGGATCCACCACTCTTTCCATAAAGAAATATTTCCGCATATCACTCCTGAATCTATCCCCCTTCACCCTCATCCCATGTCCCCTCATAGCAGAACTTGCTTTCAATTGAAAGAAACTCTCCCCCTGAACATTTATGCAACGGAGGAATTTAAACATCTCAATCATATCACCTCTATCCTGCCTTTCCTCTAAGGTGTACATATTAAGATCCCTAAGTCTCTCCTCATATGCTTTATAATGAAGACCACTAACCATTTTAGTAGCCACCCTCTGCACCGACTCCATCCTGTTCACATCCTTTTGAAGGTGCGGTCTCCAGAATTGCACACTATACTCCAAATGAGATCGCACCAAAAACTTATACAGAGGCACTATCACCTCCTTTTTTTCTGCTATGCACCCAAGCATTCTTCTAGCTTTTGACGTCCCCTTTTCTACCTGTTTAGTTACTTTAAGATCATCAGACAGAACCATGCCTAGGTCTCGCTCTTCTTTAGTGGACAAAGTACTTCGCCCCTATACTATATTGCTCCCTTGGATTGCTGCAGCCCAAATGCATGACCTTACATTTTTTAACATTAAATCTCAGCTGCCAAATTCTAGACCATTCTTCAAGCTTAGCTAGATCCCTCCTCATGTTATCTATACCTTCCTGGGTGTCTATTCTATTGCAGATTTTGGTATCATCCGCAAAAAGGCAAACCTTACCTGACAGCCCTTCCGCTATATCACTAACAAAGATGATAAAAAGAATCAGACCAAGGAAAGATCCCTGGGGCACACCCCTGGTAACATCCTTCTCCTCAGAGTGAGCTCCATTTATCTGTACTCTTTGTCGCCTCCCACCCCACCAATTTCTAACCCAAGCAGTAACTTTAGGGTCCATCCCTAGAATGCTCAGTTTGTTTATAAGTCGCCTGTGAAGAACAGAGTCAAAGGCTTTACTGAAATCTAAATACACCACATCTAGGGCTCTCCCTCAGTTCAACTCCCTGGTCACCCAGTCAAAGAAATCAATCAGATTTGTCTGACAAGGCCTGCTTCTGGTGAATCCATGCTGCCTCGGATCCTGTAATCCGCTGGACTCCAGAAACCTCACTATTTTCTCTTTCAGCAGCGTTTCCAATAATTTACTCACCACCAAAGTTAAACTAACCGGCCTGTAGTTTTCAACCACATCCTTACTTCCACTTTTGTGTAAAGGCACCACATGAGCCTCTCTCCAGTCCTTTGGCACCACTCCCGACTCCAACGAGGCATTGAAAAGGTCAGTCAGTGGAGCTGCTAGAACGTCCCCAAGTTCCTTCAGTATTCTAGGGTGTATCCCTTCCAGTCCCATCGCTTTGTCTACTTTAAGTTGAGCTAATTTCTCACGAACACAGTCTTCTGAAAGTTTTTCAAGATGTCCCTCGCTTCTGTTCCTGTTTGTGGGTGTTTTATGAGGTCCTGCTTGTGGTTCTTCATCTGTGAACACAGAAAAGAAATATATGTTAAGCAATTCCACTTTATCCTCATCAGCTTCTACATATTCCTCCCCTTCACCCTTGAGTCTGACAATACCACTTTAGCCCTTCCTCTTCTCACTAACATATCTGAAAAATGTCTTATCCCCCCATTTTATTGCATTGGCTAGTTCCTCCTCTTTTTTTGAATCTTCGCTTTCCTGACTACTTTGCTAGCTTCTCTAAGTTTTTCCAAATACCGATGCCTGTCTTCCTCTCTCTGTTATCTCTTGTATTTCATGAAGGCTTCCCTCTACGACACCACCCTCAACTGTTTCAGCTCTTACCTGGATTCCTGGAAGCAACAAGTACAGATTGGCAAGGCGACTTCAAACTCATTCTAGCAGAATACATTTGTACCCCAAGGATTCAGTTTATGTGCCCTGCTCTTCAATATCTACATCCAGTCATTATGTCAGATCTTAAAAGCACACAAAATCCTATACCAAATATGTGCCGATGACATGTTTTTCACATCCATTGACCTCTCTCCAGATCTTAACAACCTACATAAGTGCTTCACGTACGAAAAAGATTGGCTTGGTAGACACAACCTCAACATCAATGAAGAGTAGACCGAAGCGCTCTACCTAACCACTAACTCATCCTTTTATCATCATCAACAATTGAACTTGGCGACGTAAAAATCAAGGTAAATTCTGAGACAAAATACTTGGGCATAACATTAAATCAGCAACTGTCCTTCCAATCTCATATAAAAAGAATAACCACCTCAGTCTATTATAAACTAAGAGTTCTGAAGCACCTCCGCCCATTACTCACCCCAGACCTTTTCCGAACCATATGCCAAGCATTGATTACACCTGCACTTGATTTCTGCAATATCTGCTAGGGCCTACCCAAACAAACTCCCCATCCACTACAAATGGCCCAAAATACTGCAGCCCAAATTATTGCTGGTGCCCCTTTTCGATCACATATCACCTCCATACTGATTCAACTTCACTGGCTTCCCGTCCCAGTCAGGATCTGATACAAAACCCTCATCACGATATTCAAAATACTCCACAAAGAATTCACTACATGTCTCCAACCTCTAATCTCAACTGCAAAGAACGAAAGACTGCGAGGGAACTCCACCCTCAACCTGCTCGCCATTCCACACCTAAAGATTAAAAGCAAACAGACCACTTGCAATAGAACATTTATACTATTCACCTCATCCCTATGGAATAAACTGCCACCATCATTGCAAGGCCTCTCAGACCTGTCAAATTTCAGAAAGAAATTAAAAATGCACCTTTTCAAGGAAGAATACAATATTTACTCAGACCTAGAGACTCACCCACCATAAATCCTTAATGTAACATCTTACAATTCAACCCAGCTGACAGAAGCAATCTAATAAGGACTCAAATAAGACAGCCACAAAACATTTGTAAATGGTTCAAAGTTAATTATACCAAATGTTATGCAGTTGTTATTGTTTGTTAAACAATTCCAGTTCTCTGTAAAACATCATACCTTTGGTCATGTTAATCTGTTGTTTGAGTGTAAACCGCTTTGCATAGTAGAAAGGCGGTAGAAAAATAAGTTTAAATAAATAAAATAAAATAAGAAATTTTTGTCAAACACTTTTGGAGAACCCAGATACACGATAGGGATTTTTAGAAACCTTATTCAGGATTTACACATGTAAATATGAGCACTTACACATGTAAAAGGCCGTTCTATAAAGGCTGCATTTTACACATGAATGCAACATAATGTCTGTGTTGCCCAGAGGTGTGTTGGGGAGTAGCCAGGGTGGTATCAAAATCTGAATGCGTATCCCTAATTTCATTTAAGGGGATGCATATGTAAGACTAAAATTGTCCATGTCCAGATTTACACCAGCTCCTCTACATGAATAGCGGTAAAAAAGTGCTCCTTTTGCCCTTCCCATTGCAGGAGGGTATCCCCTTACATCCTCAATGTTTATTTCTATCTCTTAATCATAATGAAGTTAAGATAGAGGCCTCTGTTGTTAATTAGTGGTATCTTCACATCTAACTTTGCAAAATGGCAAAGATACACATCCAAGTGCAACCTTTACATGTTCCATTTGTAAAATGCCGGGACTTAGATGTGTAAGTTGCCGAGTTTGGCATCTTTTTTTCCCCATATACTGTATGTCTTTGAGAAAGCTTGTCACACGGCATGTGGATCCCCATCCTTGTACATTCCTGCACTTCCTACTGTGATTTATAATACATGTCTATGGTGAGGGGTGGAGAAATGCTGATGTTACATCAGACTTACACCTGCCCACGCTCTCCTCGAAAACCAACATAGATTTGCACATATTTTGGTTTGTATGGTGCTGCAACCACATAAATAGCCTTTCTAAAATGTGCCTTTAAATCAACTGGCTCAACTTTACCCACATGTTTATTCATGCTTTCAAAAACATGTTGCTGATTGGTGAGGCAAGACTTCTCTTGACGAAATCCATGTGGCTTTGCCTCATTAAACCATGACTATTTATTTATATGTTATGTAATTTTGTACTTTTGTTATAGTGTCTGCCATTTAGCCTGGCGCAGACATCAACTTCACTGGTCTGTATTTTAATGGATCACCTCTGAAACCTATTTTAACATTTTACTAGGATGCCCATTTCTTTCAATATGGACTGTATAAATCAGGTAGCACATTAGAGCAAACTAATTGTGATAACGGGACTTTAATCTCCGGTGTGATTGAGTATAGTTGGAATCCTTAACCAAGTTATGGCTTCTTTGTTTTGCAAACCGTACATGTTATATCACTTAATTTTTTCAAATGTCTCCTGTTTTACTCTGTTGGGTCCCCTTTGTTTTAGCATGGATGTATATTGAAGCAATTACTTTACCCTCCATTGCCTAGGGTACAAACCTAGGGGTTAATATTCAAAAGCACTTGTAGGTTTAGTGGCAACTGCTAAACATCTGAGCGCTCTATCAATGAATTTCCAGATAGTGCTGGGGTGGTCTGTAAGAATTTTCAGTGGTTCTATCTGGATAAATGCCAGGGTGGATTGAGGGCAGAGTGTGAACGTTCCTCACAACTGTACGCTTTGCCCTCAATCCACCCTGGCATTATCCATGCAACTTAGATGTCATTGCAACTGATACATGTATATTCAAAGCTTTCTAAAATGGCTCTTGGGATCTGTCTGTGATTGGCATATATGAATGGCCATTTTCAGACATGCAAATCATGAATAAAGCTTCTAAAATGAGCCCCATGGTCAGTAGTGCCAAATATGTGTATGATCACCGAGCTACAAGGAGAGCAGTGATATTCGGGTGCTATTCATATAATTAAGCGGTTTAATTTAGGACAGCCTTTTTCCTGTCCTAAGTTAAAACACTTTGCTATACAGACTGTATTATATGCTGCCATTGCAAATTAAGGTCTTTTGACATTTATAACCCGACTATGAAGCAAATGAGACATTATCTGGTGATTCCTCACTATAAAAGGAAATGTCCTCTATAAAAGAATTCTATCCTTCTGCCTTAAAGTCTCAGAGCACTTAAAAGGCAAGATACTCCATGATTTCCATAGGTAATACCTCTAAATGAGTTTAATTTGTGTCTATCAGGATAGGAATAAACTGCACTCCTGAGTCAGGGTATATTAGAAATAATGTGAGTATGACCCAGCCTTTAATAACCAGAGCATGGTCACAAATCGAGCACTGCAACATCCAGCCACCACAAAATTGCCCCAAACCAAAGGCTTCCAGTAGTCAGAAGGCCTAATGAATCATCTTCCGTTTTATAAACACGCATTACCCTTCTCTGGAATAAGACATGTTCAGTGTCTATTAATAACATTTACACTGGTGGGGGTTCATTGTAATATGTTGTGGATGATTTTAAAAATAGAACATGATGGTCTCAGTCTCTCAGTATAAAGCTTGTTCACTACAGCAAATTGCCTTGTATTGAAGCTAGTGGTTCCATATAGTATTGGCAAGGCTTTGACCTACTCCCCTAAAAGTTTATCACAGGACTTGCTGAATCTATCACCTTCAATGGAGCTTGGCTTCAATGTATAAACTGGGGCTCCATGGGGACGTTGCCCTACTTTACCTGGATTTTCAAAGTGTCAGGGTGGCTGAGTTAACTCAGGTAAGCCACCAATGTATACTCCCAGCTTACAGAGAAAATATTATTTTTCTCAATGCAATTTACAACTTCTTGAATCTTAAATTCAAATCAGAACTTACTAAAGGGGTGGGAACTCTCTCACAAGGAACCACTTGAACAAGTTTAACTTTTGTAAAAATTTCTAATTTTTTTAAAATAATGTCAATTCAATTTTTATAAATAAACAATATTTATAAATGCAGTCTAGTATTTTTCTGTGAACAATTCTTACAATGCTTCTATTCAACAGTGGTACAACATTGTTTCTTTCATAAACAGGCAAGTATTATTTAACACAGTTTAAAGCTAGAGATTTCTTTCCTCCTTAGTAGAAAAAAAGTTCAGTTCGAACACTATTTTTATTTGTAACTTTGCAAGTGAATGGGTATTATCAGTCAGGTAAAGATACCTTTTTGTTTCAAAAAATTCAATTACTAGTGCCACCAGTGTTTTGCAAAAAAAAAAAAAAAAAGTTACTGTGGTGTCAGTCACTTATCTCAATTCTTCTTTTCAGGTCTTGCTGCTTTCTTGATGGTGGGTGCCTTAGGATTCTCTCCACTTCAGCGATGACCAGCTGCAGTTAGGATACCTACTAATGGTCTTAAAAAAAATCAACAAAAGAGACTATCTCCTAAGCTTTTTGTGTAGTAACTAGAAAAGTGTTCCTATTTTTTCTTTTTCCTATTTCTGTTACATATGAGAATTGCTTTTCCCAAAAACAAAAGATAATCAGATTCTGCGTCTTTCCCTCCAACATAACTTTGTGCAAAAATCAGTTTTTCTTTAGGTATGTGCCAGGGTCAATTCTTACAACTGCCAGTTAGTTTAGGAAAACTATACCAATTGCAAATAAATTTAATTCTTTAAATAAGGCAATGTTTTGTTTTCTTTCTTCAAAAGCACATTCAATCCTCTTAAACATACTCTCTCTTCATCACTGAAACAATTCAATATGTTTCAGGATTCAATAAATCTTGTAAGCTATACACTTCTTTTAAAACAGCTCACTTTTAAGGTTTTTCTTTTCACTGCACTGGGAATTTTATACCTTCTGCCTTACTTTTTCTTCACTGCTTGAAGGACTCCAATGCTATAGAAAGCAAGTCACACACTGTTAAGCTTTTAATCAAACCAATGCTCAGAATTAAACTCGCTCTCAATAAATCAAATAAAATTCTCACTGACCAATCAGTTCAAATCCTCATTCAGCTTGGTTTTAAAGGTGCTTGAATGACTTCAGGGCTCCCTCAGCCTGTTTCTTGTCACTAAGGGGGAAAAAAGTTCACATTTACATTTTCTCTCCAGCTTTTGTGCAAGCTCCTTGCACACTCTTCCTGTAAATAATTCTCAGTTATTTACAATTCTGATATCAAATAAATCCTTTCCCAGTTATCTCACACAGAGACACTCTGGCATACCTTTCTCCAATCTTCTTCCCCAAACCTCTTCTGCTAAGGTTCCTGTATGTGGATTCTATCCTCTCTAAGAGTATTCTTACACCCAGTTCTGCCCAAAACAGTCCCTTACTATCTTCATTTCAGCTCACACGGCACACTTTCAGTGCTCTAAAGCCCCTAGAAGACCTTTGCAGACATAAAAGTAATTTTACAGGTCATTTTCTTCAGCTTGCTTAGTATCTGTTTTATTTACTTAACAGGGTCATGCTTTTTATGTCCTTATCTCCTGTGAGCTTCCTGCACCAGCTCTACTCTGTGCATTAACTCCCTCAACAAGGTATTGAAACTGCAGTCTGATTCCCCATACAGTCATACATACATATGCCCACACATATTCCTTCAGAATCAGTAAAGATTTATTTATTTGGCATGTTTCCTTATTTGAAACTTCATTTAAACTAGCCACCTTTTCACTTTAAACGTTTATTTCCTTATTTGAGATCTTACGACCCTTTTCATTTACTTTTAATGTGGCTGTCAGCAGATACCTTTAACTTTTTTTCTCTGCTATTACAAATGCCACTTGTTTGGCAGATATGAATGTGCAAAGAAAATCCCCACAGACACCAAGGCTATAGACAAATATTTTGTTGCACTGCGTTTTCTCTTCAACATGATTATTCCTCCTTCCATGTATGCTATCAGATACTCTGATTTGAAAAGCATACAAGGCGGCATGATGCCTCCCTTCTCCAAGCCTCAGAAACAACATCAGCAATCCCCTTTCTCCAAGCCGCGAAAAGACGCCTCAGACCCCTGCATCTGCCCCCTACCAGTATACAGCTGGCACTGGAAAGAGTTTGAAAAATGAGACCAGTTTTAAACCTTTTCAGTGGCAGACAAGCAGCAGAGAGTAGTGGAAGCAGGGCTGGCCCAACCATTAGGCAAACTAGGTGGTCACCTAGGGTGGCAGCTTCTGGGAGGGTGGTAAAGAACGGGGCATTCAAAGCTAAACAATAGATTCTGACAGCCAGAGAGGGCATGAGGCTTAAGGTTTGCCTAGGGTTCCAGTATCATGAAGCATATCTGGGGCTAGTCCTGAGAGGGAGTCAAAAGCACATGTTCCTGCTGCTGCCAAAAAGACTCTGCCTGCAGCTTTCAGCTCAGATGATGTCACCCAATTATAGCGGTAGCTGCCAGATGACATTGTCTGAACACCAAGGAAGAGGCCATTTTTCAAGGGCTTTCTGTTATAACTGAAAACCACAGTTTCCACTTTGGGGTGTTTTTTATTGGGGTTTATTGGTTATAACCAAAAACTGGAAGCTCTAATCATAATGATTGATTATAGGATAAGGCGGTATAGAAATCCGTTTAAATAAATTAAATAAATAATGCTGTCAGCATAAACTAATCAAGTGTCCCCATGTAATCACTAAATAACAGGGCGCAAATCAATGTTAAATAATGTGGCTGACATATTATGAGGCGTTCCTCAGGTGTCTGTGCTATCAAAGGGGTCTGAGACCTCCTGCCCCATTTTCACAACCTGATCCTACCAGGCAGGTATGATTGAAACCACTGAAGAACCTGATCTTTAATACTGAATGATTGCAAGCGTGTACATAAAGTATCATGTAAAACACTGTTGAGCATTGTGACGGATCGAGAAATGCTGCAGCTATTGTCTCATGTGATTCTAGAGAAGTTAACCAATGGACTGTCGCAGTAAGTAATTATGTTTCTGTGCTGTCTTGGACCTAAAACCCAAAATGATAATCATGTAAGATCCAGTTATTATCCACATAATCTTTCAACTGAGGATAAACTACTTGCTCGCTCACTTTAGCAAGGAAAGGTAAACTTGCAATGGGGTGATTTAATTCTTTGGATCTTTAATATCTAACTTCTCCCTGAACGTCATAGTTTGTTTTAAGTTACTTGCCATTAGTCCCTCTGTAAGGAGACGTTAACAATAGATACCAAAGAATCAATCACATTGTTCTTCATGATTTTTAATGTCCAAACAGGACATGGATCAGCTGCACTAGTAGATCTAGAGATTATATATAAAATGTGACTATTCCTATTCTATATGCTGCTAAGTATCTTCTTTGTCTACTAGTTCTGTGCTGATTTCGATTTATCTTAGTTCTATTCTCTGTTAGATATCATACTTTAGAGTGCAAGTCTCAAGGATAGCTAAGCGTTGCAGATATTCTGGTCATGAAAAAAATTCTCCTAGATTCCTCAGTTGTCTTCTGGTATACGTCCATTGCTATCATTTAGCTCACTTTGGGCTAGATGCAGAAACCCTACATTACAGCACAGCACTAAAGCTCTAGTGCAGGGCTTCCTAACACAAGTTTAGCACAGAGGTTTTGCTTAATGATGTTGTAAGCAGACAACTTGCAAAAGAGCTGGAAAAATGTCTGTGCTAAACAAGGAGGGTAAGTCAGGCACCCGTGCGCAAGGATTTCCATTAGTAGCATGAATATATTGTGCCCAGAAAACCAATTTGGCACTTGTGTGCATTGCCGAAATGCTGTCTGGCACATAAGCAGTAAGATTATTCTGTACACTTTAGTAAGCATAAGCATAAACTGGGTAAAGGGTGGAGTGTGGATGATTGTGCATTGTGGTTAGCATAGACATCATTAGTATGTGCTCCCCATCAATGCCGCAGTAAGTGTGAATGTAGTACCGCCACTTTAGTGGGTGGCATCATTGCACGTCTGGTATTCACAGCAATCTGATTAGTGTGTGGTGCTGCTGGAGCTGCATTAAAGAGCATGTCTAATAAAGTGCACTACCTGATTGCATGGGGTTTAGTGTGCAGTAAGAGCGCTGCACTAAAAATCCCATGCTAACTGGGTAGCACACGATGGGGAAGGTCACTAGGCAGGTCAGCGGCAGAATATTGGCATTGATGATCATTTTTGGTTAACTAGGGCATTAGTAGTTTACGTTAACGGCGCTTGCTGCCATTAGCATGGGTGCACTTAATGCCATCTCAGTGGATGGCATTAAGGGCACCCTCATGCCAACTTGCACGGTTCTGTGTCTTTGCATCATGCTAGCTGCAGTGCCCCCTGAAGTTAGCATGGGCCCCCCGCACTGGTAATGCAGCCTACACACACGTTACCAGCATGGGCTTTAGTAAACATGCTGCGAACTGCATGCACACATGCCATGCACACCGCCAGTGGATCCAGTAACACCCTGCACTAATTTTTTAGGATGAACACGCAGTAAACTACCGTATTTTAGTTAACATACCCCTTTATGCACCAGATAGTATTCCAGCATATCTGCATAACATTGTTCCAGCACATTTCTCTTGCCATTTTTTTCAGCACTTCAATAAAGCCAGCAAAAGGTTGCAGGGGCTGTGCGCACAAGAAACATGCATAAATTCAATACCAGCACCCTGCTAACCCTTAACATCTCTTCAGATCTTACGTTAAACTCCCAGCTCAGCCTTCTGGTCTTCTGCGCACTTTCCTGCATCTCTGCTGCACAACTAATTGCTTCATTGCCTTCAATTTAAATGGGTTAAAATGCTGTGTGTGCTTCAATTAGTGCAGCCATGTGTGTACTGATTATGCTTGTGCGTGATCCCTTCCTGCATTCTGGGCCCACACTAGCGCAGAAAGTGGCAGCGTACATTACTGCATCGAGCCCTTTGCATTCCTCTGAGTCTTTCTCCATTTCCTTTCTAACTTACCGAGATTGAGGATTATTTTAGAAGCCTTATTCACAACTTCCATGTGTAAAATCCAGTATTTACAAATGGAAACTACATCCATGTGTAAATGCTGATTATGGAAAGGGCTAAATTGCCATGTAGTCAACATACCAATTCATGCCCCTCACGTTACATCCAACTACCACTCAACTCCTGACTCCCACATCACATTCAACTCCCACACCTTGTCTCCCTTCCCTCCCCATGTCCCTGTGTTTAGCTCTGTAGACTCTACTCTAATTTTCTCTCTTTCTCTCTCTTACTCTTTCCTATTATCCAATGGCGTTCCTTTCTCTCTTTGCTTTTCCACAGCTGCCTTTTATTGTACACCGCCCTGATACCTCGGTCTTGGGCGGTATATCAAGCCTAAATAAATGAAATGAAATGAAATGAAAATGTGAATGTCCATAATACTGAGAAATGGTCAAGGGTGTGGCTGTGGCATAGCCTGGGCAGAGCAAAGATGTACACGTGTCTTTCCCATTTCATATGGAGAATGCATGTATATGACCAAAATTGTTCACGTTGAGATTTACAGGGTTTTAAAAAAGTCAGCCCTTTACTGGAGGAAGTAAGGGGTTATCCTTCTTAATCCCCTATTGTTTTTTCTCACCCAAATCCTAATTAAAGATACTGGCCTTGGCAACGAATAGGCTAGCAAAATGGGCAACACATACACACATGTAAATGCTGGCACCTACTGATGGATATGTAAAATACTAATTTACACGTTTACTTAGAAGCACTTAGATGTTTAAGTTGCTGTGTTTACTCCGTTGATTTTTTTCCCAATGTAGATTTGTAAAATGGTTACTCTGGCTCTCCTTATTGATATTTTAGAAAAGGTTCCACATTTGACAGAGCCTTTTCTAAAATACCGCCAGAATTGTTCACATCCCGACCTTGATGTTTCATTTCCGATCTCCATGTACCATCTAAAGTGTGCCTTACTATGTTTTCCCACAGCAATTTCTTTACAATACCAGAAAGCTCTCTGCTTTCTTATATCTCCTACTATCTGAATTGCTGAAACTGTATCAACTGCCTTTTGTAGAGTTGGATTCTACTGCTGAACCCTTCTTTCTACCCCATCAAATGGCTGAATACTTATTTTCCCTTCTCCCAAAACTTCTCTTAATAAAGTATTGTCAAGTTTGGAATGAACTTCCATTTTTTTCATTAATTAAATCTGTCACCAAAACATTTTCCCTGCTAGGGCTGATCCTACATAAGATCTCGTTAATATGCAAAAGCACGTAAAATGGTGCTACTCCATAGCAACCATGATCAATGTTCCCTCTAATTTTCTGTAGGCTGTGTGCGCATAAAATATCAGCTGTGCAGCTTTTGAAGGAAGTTTAAATTTTTGTGCACCACATAACGACACTCGGAGTTATATACTTTAAAATTTGACTACACGTCAGAATACAGTATGTACACCACATTGATTTTAATCAAATTAAATGAACATAGACGATTACTAAATGAAGCAGAAAATTTATAGTAATTACAATCACAAATGCGTTTAATTTTTATTGAAAGTCATTGTTATTTCATGTAAATAATTTATGTATGGAAGAAGAGAATGAGCTTACTATTAACAGTTCATTCTCAAAATCTTTCTCTTCAATCTTTCAAATTTAACCAGTCTGAATAAATTTTATCAAGATCTACCGATCCGCCATCTTGAAGATGACTCCTAACACGCATCAGCATTTCCAAATGTTCTAACTGTAAGCGATTCCTTATTTTGGTTTTTAAACTGTTCATCAAGCTGAAGCCACGCTCACAATCTGCACTAGAAGCAAAAATGTTCCACCAATTTCCATCAATTTCGCTAAATCTGCAAAGTGAGCATTCTGAAACGCCAAAGTCACTATATCCGGAAAACTGTTTATCAGTTTGCTTTTGATTTTTTCTGTGACTAAGAACTTGAAGTCATTGTACTGCTGAATAACAATATGTTCCTCTATAAGAAATTGTTTGTACTTTAAGAAGAGTGATCAGATGTTTTCAATTCCATATTCATAATCACACTGTGCTATTGCTGTCCAGTCAAAAGCAGACCATTACTCAATTTCATTTTCAGGAAATCTTTTCCCTAAATGCAGACACAGCATATTAATGAAAATAAGTGTGGAACCAGTATCCACTGAAACATCTCCAGGCATCTTGTCGAGAAGATGTTTTACATTATCACTCCATTTTAATGTGTCACCCAAGTATTGCATTCAGATTTTGTTCAGCTTACCCTGTGCAAGATGATATGCTTCCAGTGGTGTTAGCACACGTTTTTGAAATGCCATTGTTAATGAAGCTAGTTCAGATAAAACATCATTCAAAATTTGCAGTGTTATATGGAATTGATGACTGTTTAGCTTTTTATAACAGTACTTTGCAATGGGATTATTATCCTTCTCGTCTTCAAAGTATTTTAATAATGGATCATAATTTTGAATAATTGCTTGAAGAGCAAAATGACTAGATAACCACCGCACTTCGTTCAGAGGTCTAAAAGCAATTGACTTGCATTCAGAAGCATCTGCTAATTCTTTAAATTGTGACCTTTTAGTAGAAGATCGCAAAAAGGTTATGTAAACAGTTCTCATGAAAGTTTCAACTTCTTTCATCAACTTTACTTCCTTCCATGATCCAGAGATCTCCAAATCTTTACAAAGGGCAACACAATGCTGCTGCACTAAATGTGAAATGTTTTTTTTAGCTGTGCAGCAACACCATTTATTCTGCCTGATATGACAGAGGCACCATCCGAAGTAAACATGACCATTTTGTTAAGGTCAAGCTTGTATTTCCCATAGAATTCCCGGAGTACACTGACTATTAATGCAGCATCACATGCTTCCAACTGTAGCATCCCACCAAATGAAGTTTTATACAGACATGAATTTACTGGCCGATATTTAAAGTACAGTATTAAGTATTTGTTGACAGAAATGTCTGTGCTTTCATCAATAGTTAATGTATGATACGCTGCTAATGTATGATACGCTGCTGATGCAACATCTGCTATGAGCTTATCTTGGACATTGATGTTTATAATTTCAAGAAATTCAAACAAATAGTTTTTGCTTCTCCAGCTTTCAGGTTACTTGGACATGTGTTCATTAATATCTTGTACAGAGAGCATGGAAATATTCATCCGAACAGCCAGCAAAGCACTATCAATTAGAATTTTAATTTCTTCTGGTGTAGAACACTTCCGGTCATTACTAATTTGCCTTTTCTCTTTTTCAGCGGTGCTCTCAAGCAACAAGTTAAATAATCCTCCTCTTAAATTTGGATTTTTAGCTCTAAGTTTCTTAACACTTTCAGTATGAGACTTACTAGACAGATGTCGTTTCAAAAAGTCCAGTTTCCACACATCATCCCAAAATTTGCCACTCAAAAACTCTCCGATAGTTTTTGCATCTCGGCAGTATAAACAGACTACTCCGTCATCCTCTTCGTAAGTGAATATTTCACGCAGTTGAATGCACGTTTTATCCCGAGATTTCGGTGTCTCCGTTTCAACAATTTCTTCAAGCCATTCAGGCTTAAAAGCTCTGGCCGTTTGCTTACGTTTTGTACCTCTCATCGCTATCAGTGTCAACATTTTAAAAATTAACTTCTTTCAGTTTTCAGTGTAATAAAAAATTTAATAATGCAATTCGAATTACAGATTACAATTGGCCTACTCATGCATGTCACAAGCCAAAGTACAGAAGCAGAAGTTTCTCAATGCGCCAATTAAAGTTTAAGACCAAAGATCTTATATCCTGAAGGTCTATAAGATTGCACTAGAAAATATTGTAGAACTTGTGAAAACTGTAAATACACAACTTTTAAATTTTAAGACGTCTGTTTTTTCTATCAGAACCGTAATTTTTGTGCGCTCTGTTGTAAAATATGTGCGCTCGCTCGGTGAGGTGTGTGCATGCGCACACGTGCACAGCTTAGAGGGAACAGTGACCATGATCTATAAATCACATTTTATTGGTATACCAACTTATTAAGTTACATCTTTATGATAGTGCTAATGCTAATAAATTAAACTTAATTTACCTACTATACATTCAAAACAATGTATACTAACTTGATTAAATCTTACTATAAATCATATGTAGCTAGAAATTATAAAATGGTAATAACAGCAACAAAAAAACAATCAAAAATTATTATAATCATGAATTGCTCTTGGAGTTGCTCAAAGGGGCATGCCCTTTAGTAGCACCACTTTGTTGGTGCACCACAGAAAGAGTTTTTCAATTACCACCAGGCCAGCTGTCAATAAAATCATTTCCAGGTATTGAGCTCACCAAATCTGGAAATGGAATTGGTGATAGAGATTAGTCCAGTATGCAGATAAACAGAAGCCACAGTGGGATGCAGTCAAAAGTCTAAGTGAGTATATGTTAGGAACAGACTTACCACCAAAGTGGTGTTTGTTTAAATACAAGTAAGTCAGCTGCTGATGACATAACATCTGGGTATGGATCTCACCAAATCTGAAAGAGTAATACTCCATATACAGTATTATTCTTTCTGTCTGTCCACACCACATATAGTTCTCCTCTCTTTGTGCCCCTCTTAAAGGCCTCTCTTCTCCCTGCCAGTTGCTTCTTCCCATCCAATTCCTAGTATTTTAATTTTTCTTCTTCCCATCCTGATGCCCAGTGACCTGTTCCTACCCCAGTACTTCCTTGCTGCTCAACTAGTCAACCCCCATGGCCGGAAGAAGGAAGAACATTTAAAAGCATGTTAGTTTCATGTGACATGTGAGCTGGGTCAGTCTCACAGTATGCGCCATGAGATTCAGAATCTTGCAGATCATATCAAAAGACTGACTCTATCACAGAGGAAACGAATGTGCTCTTCAGCACCCTTTTTCCTGCTGTCCAAGGGGGCCAAGCCACTAGGCGATTTAAGATGTCTGTTGGCTGCTGCTGCTGCTATTACTGCCCTTTTGCCATCCTTAGAATGTCAGTACTCTAGGTGACTGCCTAATTTGCCTAATGGAAGTGCCAGCCCTGATGGGTGCTAATAAGAAATATCTACTTACACCATATTGTAGACAGGACTGCTGCCCAGTCCTTAAGCCTGCTTGCATTTCAAGTGACTATAGTGACACTGTTCCCTGTTGCAAAGGCCTACTTTATTTCTGAAACTGGAAGCCATGGCTGTATAGAGGTTGCCTATTTGCAGCAGGAACAAAGCATTACAATGATAGATTATAGTGCATCAGCTGCAAAGGAGTAGTTGCCCACTGTGAAGGGAACCCGGGCTATATGACCAAAAGGAATACTTCCCCTATGAGGCAGTCTTGCAGATGGAAAATGAAATAAGTATCTAATGCTCAGAATAGAACAGAAATGAATTCAAACGGTATATACTACCAACCATCTGTTCAGTGCATTTACCTTGGAGTTGCTTTATTTTTTTGGCCACAATGGCCAGTTTTTGGTAGGAAAGGCTGACAGCCACCCAGACACAAATCCAGCAACTGTAAGTGCCAATTTTCTTACTGCAGACCACTGACCTCAAGCGTGGCTCTGTCCAGCTGCCAGAGATGGTGCTGCTCAGACGGCTCCTCTGCTGCTGCCGCTGCATCACCGCACCTGGGACTTGTGGCAGGGCCAGTGGCAATAACAGCAAAGAAGTGCAGTGCATTGATGAGCCCATGAGTGCTCTCAGCCCAAGACTTCCTCTTTCTGCGAGGGTGGGATGGGATGCAGCAGGGGCTTCGGCACGTTCATGTGCTCAACAAGGATCTAAGTTCCTGTTCCATTATTGCAATTGGTGAGGCCACAGATCCGAAGTGTGGTGATGCAGTAGTAGTTCACTAGTGCACAGGGAAGGGAGATCGGCGCGGTATGAAGCTGGACATGAGGCTGTGGAAGCAGACAGAGATGCTGGACTACTGGGGGAGGAGGGAAATAGGGAGACAGAGGAGAGACACTGGACATAGAGGGAGGAATAGGGAGAAAGGGGAGAGATGCTGGATACTGGAGGACAGGGATAAAGGGAATGCTGTACATGGAGGTGAAATAGGGCTAGGGTAGATGCTTGGGAAGGGATAAGGAGACAGAGGAGATGCTAGCACGAGAATAAGGAGACAAAGGGAATGCTGGACATGGGGATGGGATAGAGAAAGAAGAGCATGCTGGTTGTGGGGTGAATATGCTGGATGTGGGGGAGGGAAGAGGAGACAGAGGGCTGGTACAGGAAGATAGGGAGAGAAGGAGATGGTGGACATGGGAGGGGGGATATGCTGGGCATTGAAGACAGAGGAGAGATACTAGATACAGGAGACAGTAGGGATGCTGGACATGAAAGTGAAATAGGGAGAGGGTGATGTGGGACATAGGGGCAGAATAGGGTGCAAGAGGGATGCTGGACATGGAGAAAATATGCTGGGACATAGGAGAATAGGAAGATGGGGTGAAAGCTGAATGTAAGGGGGGATACAGAGATATGGGGATGCAATAGGAAGAGAAGGGGTATGTTCAACTTTGGGGGTGAATATGCTGTACACAAGAGGCTAGGGAGATGGAAAGGGGATGTTGCACATGGGCATAATAGGCAGGGGGTACTAGACATGTGGGTAGACTAGGGAGATGCCAAATGGGAGGAAGAGAGGGGGAGATATTGGATTGGGAGGAGGGGGAGGAGAGCTGAGATTTAGTGAGAAATTGAGAAATAAAGTTGGGGAAGGAGAGAGAGATGAGAAATGGGAGAGGCTGAGGTAAGGGAAAGAGATAAAAAGATGTAGGTTGATGCAGTAAAAAGAGGGAAATTAAGGTAATGTTTGGTAAGGAGGGCAGGACTGTAGCAAGCTAGCGATGCACCATGTGTGACTAATTAATCTGGCATCCCCTTCCGCCCCAGCTACATGCTGTAACTCACTCTTTTAGCTTCCTGGAAGCCCAGTGACCATATCAATGCCCGTTCCTTATTTGCGCCCTGTGCGGCCGCCACACTTGCACACCTTTTGGCGTGGCCCTGAGGAGGAGGCGTGAAATTTGGATAGAGGAGCAGAAAAATAAATGGAAGAAAACTGGAAGGAAGAGGCCAATGTTAGATGTACTGTAGGTGAAGGGGAGGAAATGAAGACGGGAGAGAGAAGAAATGGCTAATGGATAAGATAGGAAAAAGAGTTAAGAAAAGTTGGATAAAGGAAAGTAAACTAGAGTCTGAGAAAGATACAATTAGAAAAATAAAATGACCAAACAGCAAAGGTAGAAAAAATAATTTTATTTTCAGTGTTGTGATTGTGATGTCAGTTTTTGCAACATACATCTGTTATCTTTTGCACAATATGGGGGGAAATAAGAAGAGGTACATCTGGTGTTGTACTTCATGTAGGAGTTTGGCTTCTTAGTGTTTCAGTTTAATTTTTGTCTACATAATTTCTATTTTTGCTTTGGATCACTTTTGATTTGAGAGTGTATCTGTGTTCTGCATATGTGACTGTGGTTGGGAATTCTGTTACTGTGTGGTGATCTGTAGTAATCTGGACCAGATTAGAGGAAGAGTGAGAGCAAGCCAAAAAATTTATCTGGATGGTGGCAATATTCAGACAGACACCAACCTTCCTAAACCCCAACGTTCCTTACTGTTCCAACATTGAAATAAATCACTAATTTAACAAAGGCAAACAGGCCTCAGAGAAATCTTACCCTTCACTTGGCGAACCGGGTCACCATAGGGTTAGATGGAAAATTCCACATCACGGGCCGAAAAGCCTTTCACTTTTCTATTATAACAATTTAATTACACCAATTATCTATAATCAAATTAGACCTAATTAAAAATCACCTAAAAGTACTTTTTTGGGATTTCAAAAAAATTCATTATCTTAACCACACAACTGAAAAGTATGTGCAGAATACCCAATACGGGTGCTATCAGGCCTCACCCGAGGCTCCGTAACCTACAAAAGATAAGGAGAACCTTTCAAAGTTAGTTAAGATAACATGAAAAATGTAAATAGCATACTCAACTTAAGGTTCTTCAGAGATCTCCCGCACACGCTTGATATCCAAACCGCACATACTTTTTCAATTCCTTAATAGCGAATCCAATAGCCTCAATTTGAAGAAGCAGAGTCAGTGCCACGAAAGTTCTTAGAAGTCCAACAAAAGCTTTTGTTTCGCCTAATAGGCTTCTTCAGGGACAGTGGACTCAAGCACTATAACCACAACTTCACAACTCAAAAATACATTCAAACGGACAATAAATGCCTCCAACCTGAAAAGCTTTTGTTGGACTTCTAAGAACTTTCGTGGCACTGACTCTGCTTCTTCAAATTGAGGCTATTGGATTCGCTATTAAGGAATTGAAAAAGTATGTGCGGTTTGGATATCAAGCGTGTGCGGGAGATCTCTGAAGAACCTTAAGTTGAGTATGCTATTTACATTTTTCATGTTATCTTAACTAACTTTGAAAGGTTCTCCTTATCTTTTGTAGGTTACGGAGCCTCGGGTGAGGCCTGATAGCACCCGTATTGGGTATTCTGCACATACTTTTCAGTTGTGTGGTTAAGATAATGAATTTTTTTGAAATCCCAAAAAAGTACTTTTAGGTGATTTTTAATTAGGTCTAATTTGATTATAGATAATTGGTGTAATTAAATTGTTATAATAGAAAAGTGAAAGGCTTTTCGGCCCGTGATGTGGAATTTTCCATCTAACCCTATGGTGACCCGGTTCGCCAAGTGAAGGGTAAGATTTCTCTGAGGCCTGTTTGCCTTTGTTAAATTAGTGATTTATTTCAATGTTGGAACAGTAAGGAACGTTGGGGTTTAGGAAGGTTGGTGTCTGTTTTACTATTATATTTCCCTTCCTTGCAGTTGTTTTTTGGGCAATATTCAGACACCATCTGGATCAGTAATTTGTTTAGACCTGCTGAATAGGGATATGCTGTAACGTGGACATCCATATGAAACACACAGAACGTACAAGGGCCTTTCCTGAATATGCACTGCATGGCTCTGCTGCTGACCACGGCCCCATTACGCCGCCTCCTGTCCACATTCTGAGATCCCCGCGCTAGTGCACAGGTGTTGCAGAATATGGTCGTAGATGCGTTCACTAGAACACTATCTACGCCATATGTCCAAAGGGCTTATTCCTGTTCTGGAATGACCCCCATAGAGGATATGTTAGAGACATTCAAAAAGGATTAAGTAGTATACGAGAAGCAGGGCCCCAGTACAAGGGCCTTAGGCACCTGCGGTATTAGGCATGCAAGCGAAGGGCAGTGACCCAAGGATCCACAGCCAATTGAAGGTTGATAGGGAAACACACAACTTTATTAGGCACTTGTGCAGGATCAGGCAGGCTGCCTGGCCACTTCTTGGGCCTTAGTGCACTTGCAAACGGTACTTCAAAGGCACAAAACAAAAGCTGGTGCTGCACAGTTTCCTCACTCTGGCCAGCACAACTCAGTTCATGCACTTGTCAGTTTTTCAGCAGCAAAGCAACATACACATAAACCAGAAAACAGCAGCTTTCAGCCGGTACTGTTCCTGCCTTCTCAGAGATAAGTCGTCAGCATGCAACCCATAGAACCTTGGGCTTCTTTTTCTCCCTCCAGGTCTCCAGCTTCCCGTTTTAAAACCTGGAGCCTGGCCACGCCCTCCCAGGGCATTTTCCAGCCTAAAGTTTGGACTCTTACAGGGACAATGCCTCATCAGTTCTGAGCTTGACTGGGAAGTGTTTGTGCAGGAGATGGAGAGTTTCCCATACACTCCATCGCAGCACCCTATTTGAAACTTTAGCCTTGTGCCCTTTCACAATTAGCTTTTAGACCCCCAGCATCTCCTCCTCCAAGATTTGTTTTGTTAAACTCAATTGTATTCATTTCAACAGGATCCCTCCTAGAACAAGCCAATATGAATGCATATTTGGCATCACACTTTTAAATACTAAAATTTGTTTTGTAAATATTTTCATATCGCCCGTTCTTCCTGCTGATAAAAGTACACACTGATGACTCTGCATTTGGGTGGCTGCCAGGGCACATTGCTTTGCTTTGACTATAGCTGCTCCTTGCTGCCCCCCCCCCCCAGAAGCTGCTGCTCTAGGTGCCTGCCTAGTTTGCCTAGTGGTTCGACTGACTGTCTATGTAGCTGGCCTCTTATTTAGGAGAGTATGAGTAGCCCTGGGGGTCCTACACAAAAGAATTAATTTATGGTGCCTGTCACTTTAAACAGGGAGAAAATAGTAAACAGGCACACCAGCAGGTAAAAGAAAGGGTCATGATCAATTAGGAGAGACAGAGCTCGGTGCCTACTACTGGAGAAAATTAAGACATGAAGACGCAAATAGAAATGTAGGCACCAGTAGGTATATTTGACTACTTTTATTGGGTGGTGCCCCAGAAATAAAGTATCTACAGCAAAAAGTAATACAGATGCAAAAAGAAAAATGATAGCTCAAAGTCCATGGACTTAAAATACTCAGCACTTTTCTTCTGGATCCTTCCTTCTGTCTGATCCCTAGTAAGGTCCCTTCTTTCTTCTCCCTGCCCATGCTGTAGCTTTTATGTGAGAATAGAGCTTCCCTGCTATAGACACCTCCAGGGTATTAGGATTCCAGATTATAAAACACCAAACTCTTACCGTCCCTCTAATTTATGAGGGGTGTAAAGGGCAATATCCCTAGTTGTCCCGAAAAGACGAGCATGACCCACCTTAAGGGGAAGCAGAGCTAGGGAGATGAAGAGGGCCCAGGTAAAGAATTTAAAAGCCCATGCTCAGAGTGAGGAAGGCAGGCCCATACTAGAAAAGGGAAGGCCTTGGGACTATGCTAAGAGTGTGTAAGTTTACAGTACTTGGTTGTGATCCTGTTTAGAGCCTGCAAGGTAAGCCAGACACATTTTCTGCTGATGTAAGTGAACATTTTCCTTTTGTTCTAAACATAGGCTCAACTGACCTTATCAGAGTTGCCAAGTTACTCAATTCCAGGAGTGAGATGTTTTGCCAGTTCTGGTTTTAAATTTGCATTACAATGCAATATGGTATTTGTAGTCTCTCATTTTACCCATTGGAATCAGTATTGCAGGTCACATAATGCATCAGATTGATATTGTCAGAAATCTAGGACTGGCTTAAACTCTCACTCCTGGAACTGGGTAACTTGGTAACTCTCCCTTATTTGTGTTCACAAGCCCAGAAACCTGGTCACTCATATATACCCTAGTTGGAGATATAGATAAGGGAATGTACTTATATTTATTTTATTTATTTATTTGACATCTTTTATATACCTTGCTATTTGTTTTCAGTGCGGTTTACAAATAACAAAGGCTGCACATTCAGAGGACACTGGTGTGCTTACATTATAACAGGAAACTTAAACTTGGAACAACAGGGTAAAACTGTAACTATGTACAAAACATATTGGATTCTTTAGTATTCACAGGAGGGCTAAGGCAGGACATCAGAGAACTTGAGGCAGAATTACTTATGAGGGAATTGGGAGTGAAGAGTGAGAATTTGTGGGTTTAGGAGTGCTGATGATCGGATGTGGATTGGATGCTTGTGCAAAGTGGAGAAGGAAAATGTGGTGCTTGATTGCCTATAATGGCAGATATATATATATATATAATGGCAGAGAAAAAAAGTTAAATGTACCCGATGACAACTGCATTAAAAATAAATGAAAAGGGTCAGTAAAATCTCAAATAAGGAAACATGACAAATAAATCTTTACTGATTCTATGGGCATATGTGTGTATGAATGTATAGGGAATCAGACTGCAACTGCAGTGTTGAAGGAATTAATATACAAAGCAGGGCTGATGCAGGAAGCAGCTGAGCCTGGGGAAAGTACAGGAGATAAGGGGATACAAAAGCATGACCCAGTTAAATAAAAGAGATACTAAGCAAAGTTTAAAGAAAATGACCTGGAAAATTACTTTTTTTTATCTGGGCAAAGGTCTGCTAGGGGCTTTTAGAGCACTGAAAGTGTGCTGTGTGAGTTGAAATGAAGGTAGTAAGTGACTGTTTCCAGATAGAGCTGGTTGCAAGAGCACTTTTACATAAAGGATAGGATCCACGTGCAGGAACTTTAGCAGGAGGGATTTTGGGTAGAAGATTTCTGATGGTGTGCCAGAGAGAAGGTATCTCTATAGAACAGCTGGAAGAGAATTTAATTGATATCAGAACTGTACATAATTGAGAATTATTTACAGGAGGAGTGTGTAAGAAGCTGGAATGGAAACTGGAGAGAAAATTTAAAGTTAAATTTGAAAAATATTTTCCTTGGTGACAAGAATAAGACTGAAGAAACTCTAATTCATTCAAGCAGCTTTAAATCCAAGCTGAATGAGGATTTGAAGTGATTTATTTGAGAGTGAGAATTTGAAGTGATTTATTTAAGAGTGAATTTAATTTTGAGCACTGTTTTTTGATTAAAAGTTCAACTTGCTTTCTATAGCACTGGAGTCCTTCAAGCAGTGAAGAAAGGTAAAGCTGAAGGTATAAAACTCACAGTGTAGTGAGAGAAACCCTGAAAGTGAACTGTTTTAAAACAGAATACTGCTCATAGGATTTGTTTTATTCCTGATACAGCTTAACTGTTTCAGTGAGGAAGAGTGCATATGTTTGAAAGAGTGAAAGATAGAATGTGTTTTTTGAAGAAAAGAAAACATATTGTCTTATTTAAAGAATTAAATTTATTGGCAATTAGTATAGTTTTCCTGAACTGATTGGCAGTTGTAAGGATTGACTCTGGCACATACCTAAAGAAAATTAGATTTTTGTACAATGAGTTCTATGGGAGGGAAAGACAGGGAATCTGATTATCTTTTGTTTTTGGGAAAAGTAACTCTCACAAGTAACAGAAATAGAAAAATAAGAAAAACAAAAGATAGGAACACTTTCTAGTTACTGGACACAACAGTGCAGGCAGTTTCTTTTATTGATTTTTTAAAAAAGACATGGAGTAAGAATCCTGACTACAGCTGGACATTGCTGGATCAGAGAGAATCCTAAGGTGCTCAATGTCAAGACCTGGAAAGAAGATTTGAGATGTGACTGACACACCACAATGACTATTTTGTGGCAAAACACTAGTAGTAGTACTAGTAGTTGAATTTTTTTGAAACAAAGGTATCTTTTCCTGAATGATAATACCCATTCACTTGTAAAGTTACAGATAAGTTCAGTTCTAACATTGTATTTTTTTCATCTTCTAAGGAGTAAAGAAATCTCAAGCTTTAAACTGGTTAACTACTACTTATCTGTTTTTGGAAGAAACAATGTTGTGCCACTGTTGAATAGAAGCATTGTAAGAATTGTTCACAGAAAAATACTTGACTGCATTTATAAGTATTGTTATTGTTTGTTTATTTACAGAAATTGAAATTGACACTTTTTTAAAATTAAGATCAGAATGTTTTACAAAAGTTAAACTTATTCAAGTGTTTGTTTATTCAGAATTTGATATACTGCCCTTTGTGAGGCATATAGGGCAGTTTACAAAAAAGATAAAAACCATAAAAACAAAAACAAAAAGAGAAAGGAACTACAATATAAGATAGGATAGAGGTTGAAAGTCAGCAGGCAGCAGAGAACATTCAAACCAGGGTCATAAGGTCAGGTAGACATGCAGTTGTGAATGCAACTTAGACAGCATCCGGACCAAAAGCCTGTTCAAAAAGATGGGTCTTCAATAGAGATTTGAATTTGGGGAAAGAAGGTTCAAGCCGAATGTAAGAGAGCAGGCAATTCCAGAGGGAAGCGGCCAATGAAAAGAAGGTTCCTATATGTTATGTATTCATTGGATTGTAAGCTCTAATGAGCAGGGATTGTGTCTTACATCTTTATGTACAGCGCTGTGTACGCCTTGTAGCACTATACAAATGATTAGTAGTAGTAGCAGTACTCGGGAGAGATTTATCACTCCTCGGTTCAAACCCCTTTTATAAATTCTAATTTGAATTTGAGGTTCAAGAAGTTGTAAAGTGCATTGAGAAAAAAATAAAAAACTATTTTCTCTCTAAGCTGGGAGTTTCCATTGGTGGCTTACCTGAGGTAACTCAGCCACCTGTGACACGCATAACATTAAGGTAAACTAGGGTAACGCCCCTGTGGAGCCCCTAGTTTAAACTCACTCTCTTCTTCAAGAGCACAAGCAGAGCTGCCAAGTTACCCGGTTCCAGGAGTGAGATTTTAAATTCGTTCTGGCTTTCTGACAGTCTGTCTGATGCATTACAGAACCTGCAGCACTGATTCCAATGGGGATAATCGACTACAAATACCATACTGCACTGCAAGGCAAATTTAAAACCAGAACTAGCCAAAAATCTCACTCCTGGAATGGGGTAACGTGGCAGCTCTGCACAAGTAAGAAAACAAGAGAGCTGAATATTTCACGTAAACTCCTTGACTGGGCGTAACTGAGGGATGCAGCTTGTGGACAGCTCCCTTTCCACCACGGTACTAAGCTCTCTCGGGTATGAAGCAGGGATGCCTCTGCAAGCCCCACTCGCATCTCTGGGTCTGTTCTCTGGTTTTCTGTTTTCCAGCAGCTGGATCTCTTCCTTTGGAACCAGTGGCTCCTCTGTTATTGGTTTCTGTCCTCGGAGACCTCACTTGATCTTTGTTCTCCCTTTGTTTCAGGAACTTTCAACTGGTTGCTAGGTCAAGCTTACTTAGCTTGTGTTCGGTTTGGTTGAAGTAGCGGAGTTGGCCATATCAGATGCAGCACCCTTAGCTGAATATTACCCAAGTGAGTCTATTCCTCCTCCCTAGATTCCTTGCTGAAAGGACAACATGGGCTTATGGAAGCAAGATCCTTTTTATAGTTGCCTCCAGTTTGGAAAGAGGCAACTCCTCCCCAGTGACTGGAAGGATGGCTGGCCTCCATTACTTCATATTGCAAGCTGGGTCTACCTTAGCAGCAAGAGCTCCAGAATATCCCTCTTTATGGACAGTAATAGTACTAGTAGTAGTACTAGAGTGCACATTTTTGAGGTTCCTGCTACATCTAGATGAAGACGTCATGATATTACACTCAAATGGGCCAATGCAGAAAGCTGTCTCTGAAGTAACATGCTATTAACTCTGTGTGCCTCTATGCAGCACACCAAAAGCATGTGACTTCTGCACCAGCATGCAGACGGGTGCAAATGTCAGCAGTAAACTGGAAGAGCAAGCCAAACACATGCACACAGAAGTCAGCACAAGTTTGGCATGCTCTCCCAGAGAAACAGGGGCACCACGTGGCTAATTTGCATATGAGTCCCCAACAGTATTTTGATGGCATCGGGGACTTTCCCCGATGCCTGGATAATCTGAGGGGAAAAGCCCCCAATGCCATGAAAATACTTTTGGGGGGGGGGCAGTGCCCCCAACAGAAATCAAATCCCTAATGGTCCAGCAGCCCCGATCCACCCAATTAAAAGTAAGCCTGGTAGCCCAGCAGCTCGATTTCCATCCCACCCAATTAAAAATAAGCCTGGCGGCCCAGCATCCCTGAAACATTCACCCTTTCCCGGTACCTTTACAGTGGAGCAGAAGCATTGCCATGTGCTCTTGTTCCTGCACCTTCATCTTGAAAAATGGCGGCACCTGTCCCCATATGGTGCATCTTGGGATGCACCGGGCAGGGTCATGCTCCCACACCCAGAGAAACAACAAGAGAGTCTCAGTCTACAGAGAAACAGCACCCACATCTCTTCCTCCTCTCTCTTTCTCATACTTTGTACTTCCCATGCTCTTTACTCCCATCTATTTATCTCATATTCCATGCTACCTTTTCCTACTCTTACCTTATCTCCTTCTTCCCCATCCTCTCACTCCCACTCCCTTTTCTTCCCCCTCCTTTTAGCCCACTGTTTCTCTTTCTATCCTGATACTTATCCCACACTTCCCTCTCTCTGCCCCCATCCTTTTTGTCTTATTTATTTAATTGTTTTTATATACCGCACTATTTATCATCAGCGCGGTTCACAGGGAACGTATTTGTGCAAAGAGGGGACTTCAATGCACTCACAATAAACAGGGTAAATAAGACATGGATAACAGGTTAACAGGTAGCAACTATTTACAATTAGGTATGCAGGCTTATACACCTATCTCGTCTGTAAGTAAAGTTGATACGGCAATGATATTCTGACAATTAGATAGAGGTGGGTTCGGAAAGTGGTGTCATGGGCAGAGGGCTCGTGCGGTGAGAGTTGGACATGGGGGATGGAGAAGTGCTGGGTAAATACGTGACGTTTCAGCGCTTTCCTAAATTGGGGGAGGTTGTTGATGGTGCAAATGTCAGGTGGAAGAGCATTCCAGCAGGAGGGCGCGTCTTGGAGCATTTAGTGATTGCTTTGGGAAGGATGAGAGTGTTAGTAGCGGCAGATCTCCTTATCCTGTTGGGGGGGGGGGGGTTATCTGGACTAGGTCAGAGAGGGAGGTGGCCGTGCAATTATAGATGGCCTTGAAAGTCATTGTTAGGATCTTAAATGAAATCCTGCAGTGGACGGGGAGCCAATGTAGGTGTTTTAGTATGGGGGTAATGTGGTCTCTTCTGGAGGCTCCATGTAGAGTTCTTGCTGCAGCGTTCATTGCCAACTGCAAGGGATGTAGGGTGCTCTTTGGAAGTCCGTGCAGTATGGAGTTAATGTGGTCGAAATGAGGCATTACTAGAGCTTGAAATACTGTTTTGAAGTCAACCGGGTCTAGCAGTTGTCTAATGTGGCGCAGTGTTTGGATTTTATGATATACTGCCTTTACCATGTTGGATATCTGCTCATTCATATTGAGGTGTTGATCGAGAATGATACCGAGATATCGTATCGTAGGTTTGGCGAAGAGTTCAGCATCACGTACTTTTATGGATGATGGTGGAGTGAATGCTTGGTCTCTGCAGACGAATAGGACTTCTGGGTTTTTTTTAGTTTATTTTGAGCTTCTGGGTGTGTAGCCAGTTTGTAACCGCATCGAAGCATTAGGACAGGCGGGAGAGATCTGGGTGCTCCGTTGATATTGTTGTGTACATCAGAACATCATCAGCGTAAATTAGACAATTGATGTGGAAGGATCTAATGAGGGCGCAGATGGGTTGCATGTAAACGTTAAAAAGAAGGGCTGAAAGTGAGGACCCTTGTGGTACACCCTTTGCTTGCAGGAATGGATCTGATCTAGAGGGGCCAGAGCGAACATGTTGCCATCTTTCATTTAGGTATGATGTACACCATAATAGCGCAGTGCCGTGTACTCCCTTCTCGGCAAGGCGGGAGAGAAGTAGGTCGTGGCTGACTGAGTCGAAGGCAGCCGCGATGTCTAGGAAAATGAGAGCAAAGGCTTGTCTGAGGTTGTCAGTACCCACAGTTAGGGTGTTGAATAAAGTGGTTAAAAGGGTTTCAACCCCATGTGACTCACGGAACCCGTGTTGGCAGGGGTCCAGGGGTGAGTTGTTTTCAGTATGATGGTCTAGTTGTCGTTGGACTATTTTTTCCATAATTTTGGCTAGGAACGGGATGCTTGATATGGGTCTGTAGGAATCCATTTTAGCAGGGTCAAATTTGTTATTTTTGAGCAGGGTTCTAATTGATGTTTGCTTCAGGCTGTTGGGGAAGGTTCCGGTCAGGAAGGATATGTTAACAAGATTGGTAAGGAATGGGCTGAGTTCAACACGTAGTGATTTTATCCATTGTGCTGGGCAAGGATCATTTGGTGCTGTGGTGGTATTTATGCTGTTAATTATGTCTTGGAGTTCTCTAGCGGATGAGGTTGTGAATGACGTGAGCATTTGTTGGGCAACGGTTAAGTCAGCGGTTAAGGTAGAGGAGGGGAGCAGCCCAGATTTGTCATCCAGGGCACAGGTTCTGGAAGATACGCTAATCTGACTGGCTTTGGTTTGGAGGTATTCAGCATATTCTTGGGGGTCAGGGTGGTTAGGTTGGTTGGGGGAGGGTTCTTTTGCTAATGAGCTAACAATGCTAAAGAGATCGTGTGGCTTGTTCAAGGATTGGCGTAGCCTTTCAGCGTAGTATCGTTTCATTCTTGTCGAGACTGCTGCACGGTGTTTAGCTTGGTGAGTGGTGTAGGCTTCATGACTCTCAGTTGATCTTGAATGCCTCCAGCGCTTTTCGAGACGTCTGAGCAGTTGTAGGGATTTTTTCAACTCGGGTGAGTACCATGGTGCTTTTGTTCTCCTGCGGGGTTCTTTGGTGATGGAAGGCAGGTCAATTCTGGCATCTAGGTTTGAGTTCCAGGTTGAAATCATATCATCGAGGCTCTGTTCAGGTGGGTTAAGGAGAAGGTGTGCTTTTTTCAGGATTTCATCTTTGTTAAATGGACGGAATGACTTAGATGTTGAGGCATGAGATTTGTCCGGGGACTGGGGGATGGTGGGCTCAGGGCATCCTGGCATTGAGAAGTTGATTAAGCTATGGTCAGACCAGGGTACTGATCTTATAGTAATCTTAGGGTCGTAGGTGGAGCTAAGAGAAGCTGATGGTGCGAAAATCATGTCAAGCATGTTTCCCTTGATGTGAGTTGGTGCGTTAACTAATTGGGTGTATCCTAGCACTTCTAGGGCATCGAGGAAGGCTTTGTTGTGAGTGTCTTGGAGAGCAGGGAGGTTGAAGTCACCTAATACCCAGTTTGGTTTGCGTGGATTTGGGGGGTTGCAGGCGAGGTCGATGATTGTGGCTAGGTCGTCTGGTGAGGGGGAAGGAGCCCGGTAGAGCAGATTAATGGTGCTATGTTTATTGGCTATGGTGATGGAGTCAAGATGTGGGGTGCTACTGGAGGCAATCAGATGAAATTGTAGATCTGTCTTGGTCAGGATAGTTGTTCCTCTTCCTTTTTTATCTTTCCTGTGACATGAATGGACAGAGAAATTGGGTGGGACAAACTGGTGAAGGAGGACGGTGTCCGAGGCAGACAGCCAGGTCTCGGTAATGCATAGGATGTCGAGGTCGAGGGCATCTAACATGTCGACAACTGCTGGCCATTTCTGTCGGATGGAGCGTGCATTTATTAAGGCACACTTAAGGTCACGGGGGGGGAGGGGTATAGTGTTCTTGTTGGTGGGGTTTGGACTGCTGAAGGGCTATATAGATGAGGTGGGGATAAGGTGTATGGCCTGGTTGGGCTGTCTGCTGACTATGGTGGTTATAGCTTCTCTTCCAGGGGCTGTGTAATATTGGGATGGAGTTGTAATGAGAGGTGAGGGCTTG
The DNA here is from genome assembly GCA_033557465.1 of Ichthyophis bannanicus. NCBI lineage: Eukaryota > Metazoa > Chordata > Amphibia > Gymnophiona > Ichthyophiidae > Ichthyophis > Ichthyophis bannanicus. The sequence goes on along the minus strand of CM066031.1, from coordinate 419,256,099 downwards.
AGAGCCGAGTGCTAGGGCGAATAGTATGTAGCCCATGGGTAGGGCATAGGCATGTGTGATTGAGGTGAGTTGTAACATAGTGATTCGGCGGTCTGGTGTTGACGTGTGGTATGATGGTTAAGATGTTAGCGGGCTGATGTATCTGAGGGAGAACTATCAGCAGTAGTGCTGGCACAGCAGTAGCAAAATAATAGTAGCAGTACTATTGACAAAAGGAATAGTAGCAAAAATATTAACAAGAGCTAGCAGCAATAATACTGGCAAGAGCTAGTAGCAACACTGTTGGCGAAGTGATGAAGGGCTAGTAGAGGAAACTTACTGGTAAAAATACTGGTAGGGAATGGTAACAGAGGTAGTGAATTACAATATAACCAAAGCGGAGTATTGGTGACAATATTTGTAACAACCAGAGGTATATATAATATTTGTAACAGCCAGTGGTATATATAAATACTTGCAGTAAAGGTAGCACGGGTGAGAGTTGTTAGCTGTAGAAGGGTTAGCGGTTGGTAGACTGTTGAATTTTCTGCTTCTTATGGAGTTTAGTTTTCCTGTCTTAGGGGGTCATGCATGTGGTCCGCTGGCTTCGTGGCGTTTTGATATAGATAATGGTTGGCTTCGGCACTTTCTGGGCAGGCTGAGTGCTGTTGAGTGTGTAGGTGGGTCTTTGTTGCTTCTTTTGGGGTCCTCGCCTAAGGGCCACGCCAAAGGGACCTCTGGCGAGGCCCTCAGGCGCGGGCCCGCCAGGCGCAGGCGCGCCCGATGGCGCTTCTTTTTAAAAGGTGACCGGGCTGCCCTGATTGGGCAGGGGGAACTGCAGGGCGTCCTCTTCTGTGCCGGCATGCTCGATCCCTCCTGGGAGAGCAGCGGCCAGCTGGAGAGTGGAGGAGGCAGCAAAAGGAGCTTGCGCCCGATGGCGCTTCTTTTTAAAAGGTGATCGGGCTGCCCCAATTGGGCAGGGGGAACTGCAGGGCATCTTCTTCTGTGCCGGCGTGCTCGATCCCTCCTGGGAGAGCCGCGGCCGGCTGGAGTCCCAAACTTCCCTCACTCTGTCCTCCATACTCTCTTAGCTCTTCCCCTGCTGTGAAAATAGGTAAAAACTGGATCCTCTAGATCTGCCAGACTCTCTGGATCTCCCAATTTCCCACCCTAAATAGGATCACCAGATCAGCTCTTTTTTGTTCTTTCGACTCCTGTGACCTGCAGGCAACTGCACTCTAGTAGCACCAGCCACTTCTTACTCAGGAGAAGTCTATTGCCAAAGGAACAACTATCTGTATTTTTTTCTCTTTTTCATCTTCTGGCTGCCTCTCTTCCACTGGCAGATCTGGAGGATCTACTGGATCTTGCATTGACGTTACTAGTTACTGTACATTTGTTTTCCTTCTGCTGGACACCACTGCCTCTCCACTCATTTACAGGCAGAGGACTTTGCTGTTTGACATGAAGCGGAAAAAACTGGATCCTGTGCATCCATGCAGTGCAATTTATTTAAGGTGGAATAACTAAGATCTGGAGGATCCAGTTTTTACCCCTCCCCTCTTATTTCCCCCATCAACACCTTTCCCTTGTTTGACTGTCCCTCCATTCCTATATTCCCTTTATGCCCCTTTCCCTCTTGCTATCTCAGACTCCCCCCCTCTGTACCCCCAATCCTTTCCTGCCTCCCCACCCTTCTTTCTTATTTATTTGACTGTTTTTTTTTATACTGCTTTTCACCGGGGCAAAGCAGTGTACATTACAAGTTGTTGTACATAGAACTGTGGAACTTATTTACAGAGTAGTTAATGTATGCTATCGATATTACATAGAACTGTGGAACTTATATACACTATACTACCTTGGCGGTATAACTTATATGCATTGAAGTTCTAGACAGAAGTGGTAAATATGTTGCAAACAGATTGACTGATTATTATGGGCGGGTGCTGGGAGGGGGGGGGGTTATGTGATATAACCAAAATGTTCATTAAATAGGTGCGTTTTGAGTAGTTGTATGAATGTGGATAGATTGTTTGATCAGAGGGTTCTAGGGAGGGAGTTCCAGAGGAATGATGCATATAGTCCATATGCTGTGTTGCAGACATACTGGGTGTTTTTGTTTTTTTCTTGTGGTATTTGTAGCATGTTCATGTTTTGCTTCTTTGATCTGGACGAACTGGTGGTCTTCAGGAGGGATTGTACGTAGTGAGATGATTGGTTATTGATGATCTTAAATGTTAGGAGTAGGACTTTGTAGAGTATGCAGCTTTGTAGTGGCAACCAATTGAGTTGTTTGAGGATAGGAGTTATGTGCTCATACTTTGACACATCTTGAATTGTGCGTGCATCAGTGTGCAATGCAATGAAGAGGGGAAGCAGAGTGGATTTTAGTAGTCCTTGGTAAATTGAATTGCAATAGTCAAAGTGTGGAATTATTATTACATCCTGGAAAGCTGTGCGGAAGTTGGATGGGTCCAGCAGGGAGCAGAGATGGCGGAGGATTCTGATTTTGAAGTATATTTGTTTTGTTATATTACTTATGTGAGCTTTAAAGTTGAGTTGCTGGTAAAGAGTAATTCCCAGATATCTGACCTTTGTTTGTACCTGCACTTTTATGTCATTTAGGTTTATGGATGCTGGTGGTTGGAATTTGGTGTCTTTTCCTATGAATAGTTCTTCCATCTTCTTGTAGTTTATTTTTAATGAGTTGTTAGCTAACCATTGGGATATTTCATTGTTTTATTCCATCATATGTTGGTGTGCTGGTGTTTATTGGGGCATAAATATGGAATTAAATGTTATTTGCACGGATGATTTTACATAGTGGCTGCAGACAGATGTTGAATAAGAGAGCTGATAGAGAAGTCCCTTGAGGGACACCTTGGGTTTGCAGGTAGGGGTGGGGGCAGACGAGGTATCCCATTATGACTTGTTGTTGATGATCACTAAGGTATGATTGAAACCATAAGAACATAAGAACATAAGACATGCCATACTGGGTCAGACCGAGGTCCATCAAGCCCAGTATCCTGTTTCCAAAAGTGGCCAATCTAGGTCATACGTACCTAGCAATATCCCCAAAAGACACAGGTTCCACAATGCTTGTACTGGGTCAAGCATTGATATCCTGGGTCCCTTTTTAATAGTGGTTTATGGACCTTTCCTCCAGGAACTTGTCCAAACCTTTTTTAAACCCAGCTATACTAACAGCCCTTACTACATCCTCCGGTAACAGATTCCAGAGTTTGATTACACGTTGAGTGAAAAAATATTTTCTCTTATTTGTCTTAAATAGTTTACCCTGTAGCTTCATTACATGTCCCCTAGTCTTTCTATACTCTGATAGCGTAAACAATTGATCCACGTTTATCCGTTCCACTCCATTCATTAATTTATAGACCTCTATCATATCTCCCCTCAGCCGTCTCTTCTCCAGGCTAAAGAGCCCTAACCTTCTTAGCCTCTCTTCATAGCCTTCCATCCCCTTCACCAATTTGGTGGCTCTTCTCTGTACTTTTTCTAATAATGCTATGTCCTTTTTAAGATACGGTGACCAGAATTGCACACAATATTCAAGGTGCGGTCGTACCATGGAGCGATACAGAGGCATTATAACATCCTTTGTTTTATTCTCCATCCCTTTCCTTATGATACCTAGCATTCTATTTGCTTTCTTGGCCGCCGCTGCACACTGGGCGGAGGGTTTTAACATGTTATCCACGATGACTCCTAAATCTTTTTCCTGGGTGGTGGTTTCTAATGTGGAGCCTTGCATCGTGTAGCTATAGTGTGGGTTGTTCTTTCCTAGGTGCTTAACTTTGCACTTGTCCACATTAAATTTCATCTGCCATTTGGATGCCCAGTCTTCCAATTTATCCAGATCCTCCTGCAGTTTTCCACAATCCTCTTGGGTTTTAACAACTTTAAACAGTTTTGTGTCATCTACAAATTTGATAACCTCACTAGTTATTCCCTTTTCCAGGTCATTTATGAATATGTCAACTAGTCCAGTATCTTGTCTTGGATTCCGATGCATTGGAGTCTTGTGTAGGAGGATACTGTGGTTGATGGTGTCGAAGGCAGACAAGTTATCTAAGAATATTAGTATGTAGCCTTGGTTTGGTTTTTGGGTCCCTTTTATTAAAGTGTTTAGGGGAGAGGTTAGCAAGATTTCAACACCATGGTTTGGTGAGGGTCAAGAGGAGCATGTGGTCTAGGTGATCCTGGAATTGTTGCTTAATGTTTTGTTTTTTTATTATATTCAACAAGAAAGTTAGGTTTGTTATGAGTCTGTATACATATGGATCATTGGGGTTGAGGTTGGCATTCTTCAAGGTGGGGCGAATGGAGTAGGATTTGAGTTGTTTAGGTATGTTTTCTTGTAGGATAGAGAATTGGGTGATTCTGAGCAGGGTGTGACTGAGCTCTTCTTTTGATACCTTGATCCAGCTCACCGGGCATGGATCAAGTGGTGCTGTGGTTGAGTTTAATGTGTTGATGGTGCATTTTATGTTTTCTTTGCTAATTGAACTGAAGGTAGACCAGGTGTTGATTGAGGATGGGGTCTGTGGTGGAGGCTGGTACGTAGAGTTGTTCTTTTGGTAGTGCATTGCAATAGTTTGAGGATTAGTGGGAGGGTTCCAGAGTGCTTGTGTATGGGGGCTGGGTTAGATTCTTTACTATATGGAAGAGCTGTTTTGGTCGGTTGAGTGATTTATGATTTTTGTATGAAAGGTATTCTTGCAGTTGTCAGTTACCTGATGCTATTTGAATAGTGGAAGCATTTAGGGGTTTTTGTCCCCTGTTGACTTTGTCATTCTTCATTTTTGTTCTATTTTTCAGAGCTGCCTCTTGAGCGCTCTGAGTTCTTCAGAGTACCATTGTGTCCTTTGATGTCTGTTGGAGTGTCGTTGGTTTGTGATTTCAGTGGCTGTTTGTCCGATTACCTAATTCCAGTTCGATATAAGGGTGCCAATGTCTGAAGTTGAGTTGTCCAGGAGGCAGAGTACTTCCTCAATGAAGGCTTTTCTGTCAAAGGGTTTGAATTATCTGTTGGCCTCCATTTTCCAAGATGGTGGACCGAGAGCGGGCGTGCATAGGTTGCGCTCCTGCTTTAAAAGATACCTGGAGGGGGTTCTGGGGCTGCTAGACCACCAGGTTAGATTTTTAAAAGTGGAGTGGGGGTAGTGGGATCGGGCCACTAGACTACCAGGGAGTGACTTTCTGTCAGGGCACCGATCTCCAACAGTATTTTGATGGCATCGGGGGCTTTTCTCAATCAAAATCTTGTTGGGAGCATACACTAGCGGTTTAAGCCACCTTAGAACCAGGCGTAGAGAGATTGGCGCTAAAGCTGGTTGTGAAATCTGCTATGCCTGCCTGTGCTTTGGGCGCAGCAGTCATTTGCATACCAGATTATTGCATGTAGCTCATTTGCCTGCAGTTTAAATACGCATGCCATTAATTGGGTGCCGTTTATGCATGTCAGTCTCTCTTCTGCATTTAGCGTTAGATTAAATATGCTTAACGTGTTCTTAAGCGTTCTGTTTTTGGTGCTTAAAGGCCGCAATAGTTTTCTGCATCGGGGCCATTGTTTATTTAGACCTTGGCACCAGGGAGCAAGCCAACTCAAACAAAGTTTAATTAAAAGGAACACGAAAGGCAAGCTGAGCACTTTCTCAAAGACATTAAGCATTTGTGAATGGGGAAAAGACTGAATATCCAGAACTCTAGTGTGCTGTGCTGTCTGAAGTGATAGCAGGAAGGGATGCCCTCTTGCTCAGCCTGCAAAACTGCTACTTGCGGCTTTGCTGCATGCAGCAGGTCCGTAGTCTGTAAGCATAAATATAACACATATTACTGAGCAGAGACACTCTTCTACTTTTCAGGTTTACGTCCACTCAACACCTGTGCCCATAGGGGTTTATTTTAGAAGCCTTATTTGTGATTTATGTGTGTAAAGTTGGGTTTTTTCACATGGTCATTAACATGTAGATGCAATTTCCATTTTAGAAGGGATCCAGTTTACATGTAGGTGTTTAAAATAAAGCAAACCTGGTGGTCTAGCTGCCCCAGAACACCCTCCCAGTATCTTTCAAAGCGGGAGCTCTGCCTGCATGCTCCCACTCTCGGTCCACCATCTTGGAAAATGGCAAGGCCTAGCTCCACGCGGTAGATCCTGGGATTCAGACTGCCAGGATGCACTGCATGGGGCCAGGCACCAAAATTCTGGGAGCATGGACTAAGTGCATTCCCATCCCATATAGGGAATGTACGTGTAAGCCCAAAATTGCCCACATCCAGATTTACACCCACTTCATGATACAAATAGGTACTTAAAAGGTGCTCCTCTTTGGCCATTCCGTTACAGGAGGGATTAAAGGGGATATCCCCCTTAGTCATAGGAACATAGGCCTTATGGTCTTTTTCTGCTGTCATGTCTATCTAATCTGCCCTTCGATATCAACTATTATAGTCTCTAAAAGAAAAAAAAAGTGATCTTTTGCATTTGTCTCCATGCTTTCGAGAATTCAGATACTGTCCTCGTCACTTCTACCTCCACTGAGAGACTATTACATGCATATACCACTCCTTCCATAAGGAAATATTTCCGCATATTACTTCTGAGTCTATGCTCTTTCACTTCATCCTATGCCCCCTTATTGCACAGCTTTCTTTCATCGAAAGAGGCTCTCCTCCTGTACATTTATGCCATGGAGGTATTTAAACATCCCCTATCATATCACCTCTATCCCACCTTTCCTCTAAAGTATACATATTGAGATCTTTAAGTCTGTCCCTATATGGTTTATAACAAAGACCACTGACCACTTTGGTAGCCACTGTCTGCACTTACTTCACATTGTTCTCATGCTTCTGAAGGTGTGGTCTCCAGAATGCAATGTTGAATCGCTACCTCCAAATTGAATGGGGTCAAGACAGAGTCCTCTGTAGTTAAGAGCATCTGCACCTTTAGCGTCACAAAATGGCCCAGACACACACACATGGAAGTACCGATATTTACACCTGTTGTGAAATGCTGTCACTTACATGTGTAAGTTGCCAGGTTTCTTCCATCAATTTTTCCCACGTGTACTTCTGAAATGAGTCTTCCAACTACACTTGGCTGTGTATTTTAGAAAGGGCTGTTCCTAAAATACTGTCAGAATTGAGTATGTCCTTATCTTGACATCTTGATTCAGTTTTCAATGTCCTTTCTAAAATAGGCGTTCAAGTGTTTTGAGGTATTGGATTTTAACTATTTACTATTTTATATTTAAACGTGACTTTTGTTAAACATATGTATAGATATTTATGTATTTGGATTTTCTGGTGACAGTCATGTTAAATAGTAATCAAATGGAACTGTTTTGGTTTCAATATAGACTGATGAGTAACGGCATGGGTTGCTCCAGTAGTTCAGTTGCAGGAGCAATCGTTGCTGTCTAATCTGAAGCAAGTGTTTTGGGGGTTATTTTGGTTTCGGAATTATCTATGCAAACCCATATTGACTGTGTTGTTGGGTCTGCTCTTTTCCATTTGAGAACGGTATGCAACTTACCGTATTTGACTCAGGATAGCTTGGCAAAAGTCATTCATGCATTTGTAATAAGCTTAATTGATTATTGTTCTGTTCTGTTTATGGGCCGAAGTAATTGTTGGCCAGATTATATACAGCATGTAGAGAACATGGCACCTAGAAGTCTTAGGACTCAAGCCTTGTAATTCAATTCAACCAGCCCTAGATATGTTTCATTGACTCCCGGTTGAAATATCAGATTCAGTTTAAGGTGCTGTCATTAGTTTGAAAGTTTTAATTATGGGAGCACCAAAAATATTGTGACTGAAATTGGTGAGATATCAACCGGTATGTCTGTTATGCTCTACACAAGATGTATTATTGAACGTGACTAAGTTGAATTCAGGTAGCCTGAAGAGGGATTTTTTTACTGTCATGCCCTGGCAATGTGGAATGTAGCACCAAAAGCATTTTGGATAGGGCTAGGATATTTGGCTATAATGTGGCTATTCCAGGAGGATTTTATTGATTTCATGTGTCATTTTGAGGGTGGGGGGGGGGCATGTTTCTGTTGTGTTAATTATGCATGAGAATCTGTAAGTCACCTGGAGCTTATTGGACAGGTGGTCTATATGTTTTGATTAATTGACAAGCAAACAAAAAATAATTGCTTAAAGCATAATTGTTGTATATATTTTGCTTTTTAGAAACTCTCATTGGATGGTCCTTTGCTGGACCAAACAGATGGCATAGAAACTCCAGATTAGTTTAGATTAGATTCCTCTGCTGTTTGTTTTGTGCCTTGCTCAAGTTTCACATATTTTCCACATTTCAATTTTATTTGATATATCGCATAGTCAACATAAAATCTACATGATTAAAAGGATTGTATGGATGCAACTACTGCTTCTGCTGCTGCGCCTCTCCATCAATATCATGACACTGGTCGCATCTGGATGAGGCATGATAAGCTGTGGGTACAGTGAGGGGCACATCTGCAGAGGGCACAAGTGGGTTGTGCTCCATACCCAGGTCATGGATGATAGTCATGCCTGGGCCCTTATCTTAGCAGAGGTAAGAGTACTAATACGGAGCTGGCAGCTATCCTGGAGAGAGAGAACCATGGTTCCTAGCTATTTGTAAAAGATGGCAGGAGGACATGGAAGTGGGTGGCTTTTATCATATTTTATGCTTTATACACTTGTGACATCTGATAGTAAGCCTCCCTGGGAGCAAGGGAAGAGACAGCTATGTCCTGAAATTACTGATCAAAAAGTAGGGCCACACCCAACTTTTAGGGGGTTTCTGTGACAGCGTATCACCTGTGTGAGATGGCAATAACGCCACTGCAGGACAGATGCCTCTGCCGGAACTGAGAGCTCCCTGCTCCTCGAACGGAAGTCTTCAGTGACCCCTTATCCGGGCAGTGCTATTAATGTGGCCCTCTAAGGAAATAAAGCTTGCTCATCCCCCAGAATAGGTGATGGCAACATACAGTGAATAGTTAATCAGCTTTCTAAATGTAACCAGTTCTAGAAACAATCATTCATAGCCCTTTTCATTGTGGAAATGGGGTTTAGGTTCTGCCATTTGTAGAGTCCCTGCACATATAAAACAAAGGCTTCTTCTCTCTTAGACCAGGGATTCTGAACCCAGTCCTCGAGACGCACCTAGGCAGTCAGGTTTTCAGGATAACCACAATGAGTATGCATGAGAGAGATGCGCATACTGATTAGCCTTGAAAACTGACTGGCTAGATGTGTCCTGAGGCTGTTCTAATGCAGTGTGTGCTGTCGTGTCAACCTTGACTCCTGGAGACCCAGTCCCTTTGTTTTCTTGGCAAGGTGGGGTCAGAAGAAAATTGCCAGGCCTTTCTTCCATGCAGTGAGTTTACATCCTCTGGTATTCCAAGATGGTCATCCATTCAAGTACCTCTTTAGCCTCCGAGATCAGCCAAGAGCAGGTTCATTCAGGAAAGCTGAAAACTCAACAGCAACCCTAACCCCATTTCAGACATTCAGAAGCTAACCAAGCTTTCTGTGACAGGAGTTCACAAGTTCAGTCCTCAAAGGCTGCCAACAGATCGGAATTCCCTAATGAATACAAATGAGAGAGATTTGCATATAATAGAGGTAGGATGCAATGTATGCTGTCAAGTCAGTACTAATGCCTGGACTGGGTTGAAAACCCTGGTTTTAGACTGATAAACTCTGTGAAGTCTGAGAATTTGTTTGCACGTGCTACCAGAATAAGCAAGCTTCTCCTCGGCCCGATCTCCCTCCCACCTTCTAGATCTCTGGCCCCACCAACCAGTATCAAGAGGAGGCATGTTTTCTCCCTCGTTGCTCCAGAGCTGAATCACCTAGAAGCACTTGGAAACTGGACCCCCATAGTACAGAAGTACATGAGTCAGCCCTTGTAGGATTTACCTACATGCTGCCTCCATTATATGCAAATCTATCTCATGTGTATTCATTAGGGACTCCTGATCTCTTGTCAGCCTTTGGGGACTGAACTTATGAACTCCTGTCACAGTAAGTTTTGGTTAGCTTCCGAAAGTCTGAACGTGGAAGAAGTGCCATCATTTCTGCTTCATGCTCACCCTTTTTTGTTACTGCCTTGGGGGATATAACATCTAGCAGTTGCAGCTAAATGCTTCAGTACTGAAACCTTGGAAACTCCTGAAGCCTCCCAATGACATAATCTATTGAAGTCCTTTGATTTAATAATACAGATTAGCTGCTTCCGCTGTGTGCAGTATTCTGTACGGTTCTAAATATGCTTTCAATAAGCTTTCTTACAGAGCGTCCTTCATTAACTTATTTCTCTAAATGCTTTGTGTAGTGATCTTGTATGGAACAGTATTCGAGTATGACATTACATAGCCGCTCCCTTCTAATCACTTCATACTGTAGGTTCTGCTTTTATCTGTCTCATTCCTTTTGCTGTTACATAGATTCAAAGCCAAGGCAGCCCAGTCTCTGTAATGGTAGTATTACAGTGAGCATTTATCAAAATCTGTTCCGATCACACATTTTCTCAAGTTACTGAAAAGTGAATTGGCAGTAGGAAAGACCTAAGTGCATGCTTGACTATTGCCTCATGCTCGATTGATGTAATGTCTTATAAAGTATTGCATCTGCAAATGGGGGTGGGGTTTGGGGTTGATTGCTGGGTAAAATCCTTAGAGGATTTCTCTATGAAAATGAACTATGGCTGGAACAGCTCTTATGTGTAGGTTTATCATGCCAGCAGAGGCATCATAATTTCAATTTATACAGGGCCTTTTATTGAAGGAACACTGATGCTCCGTATAATTCTGTGCATACACTCTGCTCCTTCAGTGGCTGTTCTTTCAGCTGCTTTGACTATAAGACACATAAATCTCAAAATCAAAACCTCAAAATCGTCCAATGACTAATGTGAATACACAAGTAATGTGAATACACAATCAGACCACTCCTCCTCATATATTCTCCAATCAGCTACCTTGATGGTTGTATAATAGTTAGCCGTTGAGTTCGGCGTTCTCAAGGGCGATGGATTCAAGATGGGACATTTCACTTGATACAGGGCCTTCATAGGTCCGAAACATGCATGTCGTGTGCAAGCAGTATTCCCTCACGAAGATTACACCTCGCCGTAGTTTGAGCTAAGTGATATTTCACTCTTTTGCGGTTTGGTTTTTATTACCCATTCCTTCATTAAAAGGGACTTCCCGGAGTGGAGAGGAAAGGTTTTCCTCTTCTCTCTCTTGCCGGGGGGGCCCGACATTAACAAGATTAAGTGCGTTGATGTGTTTTTTCAAAAAGATATCATTGTGGATTTACCAACAACTGGTGGAGTTTTTATATTTGGAACTCAACGTTTTGTTCCCTGTGACTCTTTACTTGTGTGTTGACTATAAGACATGCAGCATTCAGTGAGTCCTGAGTGAAAAGTATGTGTGTACTGTATTACCAAAGCTCTGTTTGTGTTTATCTGGAGATTCTTCTCTGGAGGGACAGGAATGGGGTTGAAAGGTACTGAGTGGGGAGGGGTCTGTATAAGTGGCGAAAGGTGTGGCTAGAGAGAGACGTTTTTCTCTTCCCGCCACTTTGCTCTCCTTTTCTTTTCCCCCCTGTACTTTCACTAAACATCCAGAAAATTGAGGAGTTGAATAACAAAGACCTGTGAACTAGCCAGGATCTGGTTCAGTTTTACTTGGATCTGCACCCACTTTACTGAAGTAACAACAACAATGACTTAGTTGGAATTGTGTTTTGAGTTTCAGTATGGGTTTAGATCTCCTGGACTGCCTTTCTGGCGATGTATTAAGGGGGCATATTCAGCAACAGCAGTCAGATCAAGTACCTAGACATCACTACGTTGTCAAAACCTGGATGTTCAATGCTGGAACTTGACCAGCGCTGAATATCAGGGTTCACCAATCAGCACATTGCTGTCTAGCTGGCAGCGATATTCAGCCACAAACCAGGTAGTGATAACTGGTTAAAGTTAGGCCATCCATTGAAATGTCTTAACTTTAACTGATTATGCTATCCAGTTAGTAGCTGAATATTGCCGCTGACTGGATAGCAACTGGCATTGCCCCCAGACCACCCCGGTTTTAACCCGGCATTTGTGTGGTCTGTGATCAGTACTGCTGAAGATTATCAGGATTAGTGTATTTTAGATGGCTAGCAGGTCTGCTATTTGTCTAAAACGCCTTGAATATCCCTCTGTAAGAATATTATGTAGTAGGGCCCCCAATGAACCCCCTTTTCATACGGTAGATTTTGAGGCTACAGAAAAAAGTGTTATTGTTTCGGGTCCTGAGGAGTGGGTGGTAAACAGTGTCTCCTAGGCCCTGATCGCATCTGGTCATCATAAATCTATTCAGCCTGTACCCCTTTCTTAAATTCTGGACACTATTTCTGTAGAGACTAACCCTGTGCACAGCTTCTTTTCAGAGTAACACACTCCATAAGCCCACTTCACCACGGTGACCTTGATTAAAAATATTTATTAGTGTTTCTAACCCACTGTATCAAAACTTCACAGAGGCCTACAATAAAAACTTGAAGACTGAACACAGTTTAGGACAACTATCCAGAGGGTCACTATGAATCAGCATTAACTCGATGGCACTTAACAACAACAACAATGACGATAACTCAATAAAACCACAAGAGAGAGTGCAGCATAAAGTTCACTAGCTGCGATTGGTGAATTGCTGTGCTCTTTTTAGGAGGTGAGATTATACTTCTCTCCCCAAGTCTTCCCGGGTACCTTCATGTGATGACCCTGTTTTACAAAATCTATACTGAATCTGAGCAAGGTGACGCTACAGCTGAAGTATGGTAGGAAGAAAAAAGAAACATACATACGGTACTTGGCTGCCAGTCTCCCAGGACATAAAGGTGCCCACCCGTAGCATATGCACTGGGGTTAATGATGGTAGTTGCAATAGTGCAAGCACTGAGGATATAGATTACATCCCTATCACAGATAAAGGCAAAGGTGAGCATGTTTATGGACCTACTGTGGCAGGAGAAAAAAAACACAGAAATTAATGAAAAAGTTAAGAGGATTAACTACGGTTAAGTGGACTTCTACAGATAAGGAGGAGTTAATATACTGCTACTTTTATGCTACAAACCCTATATTTACATCAAGAGGGTATACAAAGAGAATCCACCAAAAACTGGAAGAAAGAGGAAAATTGCCACAAGAAAAACTGCAAAAAGCAACAGATGCAATTTTATGATGTTTTCACAAATGAAAACAAAGAAGTATGTGAACAACAACATATTGAAGCAACTAAGGGCTCCCATGGAAAAAGACATACAGGGAGGAGGAGCAGACATGGGTAAGAGTACTAGGAGAAAAGAACACACAGAAAGAGATGGAGCTTGGAGATCTGGGACTGCAGGAGAGTGAAGCAACTACAGGACAAGTCAACCAATCAACTGAAGAGGACGAAGAAAGGGAAGAGAGAAACCCAGAGGTGGAGAAGTTCAAGATCGAACTCCTGGTCTGCATAGAAAAAGATGAAAATGCTAGGTTTCAGGCAAGGGAAAGAGATTATCCATGTTACTTTTAACCATAGGTGTTGGCCTTGTTCATTTTTATAATCATAAATTTATGTCCATTATAAAGGGACCATTTATTGACATCACCAAAATAAACTGAATACAATATTGTGCGGCAAAAATTATTTCTGGAAGAATACTACCAGCTAAAGTGCAGGGCCAGAAGAAAAAGAAAATAACGGTTCCTCCTTGAAAAAAGCACATCGTGCGAAATTGCAATCATTGCATGTGGAGATATCCCTTATAGACGTAAGAACATAAGATATGCCATACTGGGTCAGACCAAGGTCCATCAAGCCCAGTATCCTTTTTCCAACAGTGGCCAATCTAGGTCATACGTACCTAGCAGTTTCATCAAAAGACATAGGTTCCATAATGCTTGTACTTGGTCAAGCATTGATATCCTGGGTCCCTTCTTAATAATGGTTTATGGACCTTTCTGCCAGGAACTTGTCCAAACTTTTTTAAACCCAGCTAAACTAACAGCCTTTACTACATCCTATGGTAACAAATTCCAGAGTTTGATTACACGTTGAGTGAAAAAATATTTTCTTTTATTAGTCTTAAATAGTTAACCCTGTAGCTTCATTGCAGGTCCCCTAGCCTTTCTATATTCTGATAATGTAAACAATCGATCTATGTTTACCCGTTCCACTCCGTTCATTAATTTATAGACTTATATCATATCTCCCCTCAGCCGTCTTTTTTCCAGGTTAAAGAGCCCTAACCCTTTTAGCCTTTCTTCATAGGAGTATCCTTCCATCCCTTTTACCATTTTGGTGGCTCTTCTCTGAACCTTTTCTAATATCGCTATATCCTTTTTAAGATATGGCGACCAGAATTGCACACAATATTCATGGTGCGGTCTCACCATGGAACGATATAGAGGCATTATAATATCTTTTGTTTTATTCTCCATCCCTTTCCTTATGATACCTAGCATTCTATTTCCTCTCTTGGCCGCCGCTGCACACTGGGCCGAGGGTTTTAACATGTTATCCACAATGATGCCTAAATCTTTTTCCTGGGTGGTTGTTCCTAATGTGGAACCTTGCATCGTGTAACCATAGTTTGGGTTGTTCTTCCCTAGGTGCATAACTTTGCACTTGTCCAAATTAAATTTCATCTGCCATTTTGATGCCCAGTCTTCCAATTTATCAAGATCCTCTTGCAATTTTCCACAATCCTCTTGGGTTTTAACAACTTTAAATAGTTTTGTGTCATCTGCAAATTTGATAACCTCACTCGTTATTCCGCTTTCCAAGTCATTTATGAATATGTCAAAAAGCAGCAGACCCAGCACAGATCCCTGGGGTACACCATTATTCACCTTTCTCCATTGGGAAAATTGGCCATTTAGCCCAACCCTCTGCTTTCTATCTTTTAACCAGTTCCTGATCCACAGTAGTATACTGCCTCCTATCCCATGACTCTTTAGTTTTGCCAAAAGTCTCTGATGAGGGACCTTGTCAAAGGCTTTCTGAAAGTCCAGATACACTATATCAACCGACTCACCTTTGTCCACCTGTTTATTCACAGCTTCAAAAAAACATAACAGATTAGTAAGACAAGATTTTCCTTGTCTAAAGCCATGTTGGCTGTCTCCCATTAGGTCATGAGTAATTTTATTCTTTATGATGGTTTCTACCATTTTTCCCAGTACTGACGTCAGGCTCACTGGTCTGTAGTTTCCCGGATCACCCCTGGAACCCTTTTTAAAAATTGGTGTTACATTGGCGATCCTCCAATCTTCAGGTATTAGAGATGATTTTAATGATAGTTCACAGATTACTAATCTCACATTTCAGTTCTTTCAACACCCTTGGATGTATACCATCTGGCCCAGGTGATTTGCTACTCTTCAGTTTATCTAATAGTTGTAATACATCTTCCCGATGTATCAATATTTCCTTCAATTCTTCCGCACCTTTAAATACCCTTCAGTCATGGGTAACATCCCTATATCTTCCTCAGTAAAGACTGAAGCAAAGAATTCATTCAGTCTCTTCGCTATCGCCTTGTTGCCTCTTAGTGCCCCTTTAACCCCTCTTTCATCTAATGGACCAACTGACTCTCTCAAAGGGTTTTTTGCTACGAATGTACTTGAAAAAGTCTTCATTTCACGTTTTTGCTTCTGCAGCAAGCTTCTTCTCAAATTCTCCCTTTGCCTGCCTTATCAATGCCTTGCATTTGACTTGCCAGTGCTTGTGCGTTTTCCATGTTTCGTCGTTTGGCTCTTTGCTTGATGTAAGTCTTTAACCTTTGCAATTTCTCCTTTTAGTTTTTTCTTAACTATTTTCCTCATTTTATCATAGTTTCCCTTTCGAAAGTTAAAAGGAAGTACTGTGGATTTCCATACTATCCCTCCTCAACTAATTAAATCAAAGGTGATCATGCTATGATACCTATTGCCCAGTGACCCCAACACCTTTATCTCTTGCAATAGATCTGGTGTTCCACTAAGGACTAAGTCTAATATGGCTTCCCCTCTGCTCGGTTCATGAACCAGCTGCTTCAAGAAGCAGTCATTTATTTCATCTAGGAACTTTATCTCCCTAGCATGTCCTGCCGTGACACTGACCCAGTCGATACCGGGGTAATTGAAATCACCCATTATTATTACTGCGATGTAACCTTTGTTAGCTTCCTTGATTTCTTTGAGCATTTCATCATCCATTTGTTCATTCTGGCCAGGCGGTCGATAATACACCCCCACTGCCATCGCCTTCCCCTTTTTACATGGAATTTCAATCCATAGAGGTTCTACAGAAAATTTTGTTTCCTGCAAAACTTTAATCCTTTCTGACTCAATGCCCTCTCTAACATAGAGCATAACCCCTCTACCAATTTGATCAGCTCTATCGTTACGATATAGTTTGTACCCAGGTATCACAGTGTCCCACTGGTTGTCCTTCTTCCACTATGTCTCTGATATTCCAATCATATCTAACCTCTCATTTAGTGCTATATATTCTAACTCTCCTAACTTATTTTTTAAACTTCTAGCATTTGCATAAAAGCATTTTAGAGACTGTATTTTATTCATATTAATTTGGCTATTGGTAGACATGGGTAATTTGGGATATTTCTCATCCACCCAAGTTAGTCTACTCCCAATACTTTATTTATGATCACAAATAACTATTATAATCTCTTACTAACCATGTAAATCTACCCTTCTGGTTCCTTGTAACATAGTTTTATGACTCCTTGTAACATAGTTTTATATTTCCTTTATGTTAATAACCCTCACATTGTTTTCCATTTAACCTAGTTATTATGTAACCTAGTTTATGTTCACCTAATATTTAATGTGAACATAAACTAGGTTACATAATAACTAGGTTAAATGGAAAACAATGTGAGGGTTATTAACATAAAGGAAATATAAAACTATGTTACAAGGAGTCATAAAACTATGTTACAAGGAACCAGAAGGGTAGATTTACATGGTTAGTAAGAGACTATAATAGTTATTTGTGATCATAAATAAAGTTTATGTTCACCTAATATTTAATGTCTCTCACTTGGTTTGCAGCTTGTCGTGCTGTGAGGGCTTGTGTGCATCAGTGATGCTGAGAGCTAAACTATCGGTAGTTTAACTACTGGCAGGGTCTCCCAAGATGGACAGGTCTCAGCTGAGGTGCCAGACGAAGACAAACCACCCATCTGGGCAGCAGCAGAATGGGATAGTGTTGACGGCGGAGGATCACATTTCTGTGACAACGGCAACAACACCAAACTTAAACTGCGCGGAAGGAAGGCCCGGCAATCTACTTCTGTATCTTGCCATGAAAACCCAATGGATAGTTACAACAAAACAAATTGTGCTATGGTGCTGGAAGATGAGACTCCCAGGTCGGAAGGCACTCAACTAGCTACTGGGGAAGAGCTGAAGACTTTTCAGAGTAAAGCCAGTATTTATGATGTGGTTGGATCAAAGCCTTCGGGAAGTCTGACTGCTGATGTAGCTGCGCATGAAATGAGAGTCAGAAGCTGTAAAGATGTCTTACACATTGGAACATGGAACGTACGAAGCATGAACCAAGGGAAGTTGAAAGTGGTCAAGAATGAAATGGAACGTGTACAACTTGATCTGTTGGGTGTCAGCGAACTGAAATGGACTGGCATCGGGCACTTTGCATCAGATGATCACATGGTCTACTATGCTGGAAATGAAAGACAAAGAAGAAATGGTGTTGCATTTATAATAAAGAAGAAACTTGCAAGAACTGTAATGAAATACAATGCAGTCAGCGAACGCTTAATCTCTATTCGTCTACGAGGATTGCCTATCAACACAACTATAATTCAAGTATATGCCCCAACAACAGCTGCAGAAGAGAATGAAATTGAAGAGTTCTATGAACAAGTACAAGCTGAAATTGACAGAACATGCAAACAGGATATCCTCATAGTCATGGGTGACTGGAACGCAAAAGTTGGCAACAAAGAAGAAGGCAAAGTAGTTGGAAAATATGGACTTGGCAACAGAAATGAAGCTGGAGAAAGATTGATAGAATTCTGCAAGACCAATGATCTATTCATCTCAAACACCTTCTTTCAGCAACACAAGCGACGACTGTACACATAGACTTCACCCAATGGATTGTATAAAAATCAAATTGACTACATCTGTGGAAGTCAACGATGGAAAAGCTCTGTAACATCAACAAAGACAAAACCTGGAGCTGACTGTGGTACAGATCATCAACTACTAGTATGCAAACTCAAGCTAAAGTTGAAAAAGAGCAAACCACTCATGAATGCACCAAAATATGACCTTGAGAATATACCACTGGAATTTAAAGACTGCCTGCAAAATCGATTTGCTGCCTTAGATACAAATGACAGAGCTCCAGAAGAGTTATGGAATGACATCAAGAAGGTTGTGCTGGAAGAAAGCGAGAAGTCTCTACAAAAGGTGAAAAAGCAAAAACGGCCAAAATGGATGACGGAAGAAACTCTGAAAATTGCCCAGAAACGCAGAGAAGCTAAAGCCAAAGGAGAAAGAAAGACAATCGCAGAACTCAACAGAGATTTCCAACGTGCAGCAAGACAGGACAAGGAAAAGTACTACAATGACACTTGCAAGGAAATAGAAGCAGAAACTATTAGAGGAAGAACAAGATCGGCTTTCCTAAAGCTGCGAGAGTTAAAGAAAAAGTTCCAGCCTCGAATTGGAATGTTACAAGATGCTCAAGGTTCTATGTTGAATGATGCTGAGAAGATCAAGAAAAGGTGGAAGGAATATACAGAGTTTTTATATGATAAAGATCAAGTGGACCAACAGCCGTTTCAACCTATACCTTATGATCAGGAACCATTGGTGATGAAAGAAGAAGTTGAAGCAGCATTGAAAGCCTTATCAAAGAACAAAGCACCAGGCATTGATAGCATTCCCATAGAAGTATTGCAGCAATCTGATGCAGCTGTTACCGTACTTACAAGGCTCTGCCAAGAAATATGGAAGACAACATCATGGCCAACTGACTGGAAAAGATCTGTGTTTTATACCAATACTAAAGAAAGGTGATCCAACTGACTGTGGAAATTATCGCACAATCGCTCTGATCCCACATGCCAGCAAGATTCTACTGAAGATTATTCAAAAGAGACTACAGCCATACCTAGAACAAGAACTACCTGAAGTGCAAGCAGGGTTCAGGAAAGGGCGAGGAACGAGAGACATCATTGCGGATGTGAGATGGATCCTTGAAAAGACTAAAGAATACCAAAAGGATATCTATTTGTGCTTTATCGACTATAGCAAGGCTTTTGACTGTGTAAACCATGAGAAACTCTGGGCCACATTAAGAAGCATGGGTATACCAGAACACCTGATCGTTCTCTTGCGTAATCTGTACATTGATCAAGAAGCAACAGTTCGAACGGAACAAGGAGAAACAGAATGGTTTAAAATAAGCAAAGGTGTAAGACAAGGCTGCATACTTTCCCCCTACCTGTTTAATTTATATGCAGAACAAATCATCAGAGAAGCAGGACTGTATGAAGACAACAGAGGTGTGAAGATTGGTGGAAGACTCATCAACAACCTTCGCTATGCTGATGATACCACATTACTGGCTGAAAGTGAAGATGATCTGAAACATTTGCTTCTCACAATCAAAGAACATAGTCTCAAAATGGGCCTGCACCTTAATGTAAAGAAGACAAAGATCATGACAACTGGCAAAATCAACAGGTTCATCGTTGAAGGAGAAGAAATTGAAATCGTGAACAACTTTAACCTACTTGGATCAACTATCAATAAAGAAGCAACAAGCAGTCAAGAAATCAGACAACGCATTGCTCTTGGCAGAATGGCTATGAAAGACCTAGATAAGATTCTCAAGAGTAGAGATGTCTCTCTCCATACAAAGATTCGACTTGTTCAAGCCATGGTATTTTCAATAACATCATATGGATGTGAAAGCTGGACAGTGAAAAAGACAGACAGGAAGAAAATTGATGCCTTTGAATTATGGTGCTGGCGGCGAATACTGTGTATACCATGGACTGCCCGAAGAACAAACCAGTCGGTACTAGAAGAGATCAAACCTAAGCTTTCTTTAGAAGCTCAGATGACAAGACTTCGACTTTCATACTTCGGACACATCATGCGAAGAGAGAGATCATTAGAGAAAGACATCATGCTTGGCAAGATAGAAGGTCAACGCAAAAGAGGAAGGCCAGCAATGAGATGGATTGCTACAATAACAGCAGCTACGGGTACCAGTCTGTCAACAATGAGCCGCCTGACTGAAGACCGAACACAATTTAGGATAGCTATCCAGAGGGTCGCCATGAGTCGACTCCGACTCGACGGCACTTAACAACAACAACAATATTTAATGTAATTCAGTATTGCACTGTTCTGCTATATTGTTGTTTAAGTTCCTTGTTTTTGCTCAACTAATGTTTAATGTAATTCAATATTGCAATGTTCTGCTATATTGTTGTTTAAGTTCCTTGTAAACCGCCCCTGATCTCTGGAAGGGGCGGTATAGAAAAGCACTGAAATAAATAAATAAATAAAATAAATATTTAAGCTCTGCCTTCTCCATACTCGAGGGCATTTGGGCTACTTTACTCTTTTTTTTGGAACCTCTCTGCTTTTGGTAGTATCCTTCAAGGATACATTCTTCCGAACCATCCGCTCTTGGGCAACTGTCAGCTTTCCCCTATTATCTAGTTTAAAAGCTGCTCTATCTCCTTTTTAAAGGTTAATGCCAGCAGCCTGGTTCCATCCCGGTTAAGGTGAAGCCCATCCCTTCAGAAGAGCCCCTCCTTTCCACAGAATGTTCCCCAGTTCCTAACAAATCCAAAACCCTCTTCTCTGCACCATTGTCTCATCCATTCATTGAGACTCCGGAGCTCTGCCTGCCTTTTGGGTCCTGCGCATTGAATGGGAAGCATTTCGGAGAACGTGACCCTGGAAGTTCTGGATTTCAACTTCCTACCTGAAAGCCTAAATTTAGCCTCCAGAACCTCCCTACCACATTTTCATATGTCATTGGTACCGACATGTACCAAGACAGCAGACTCCTCCCCAGCACTATCCAAGACCTTATCTAGGTGGCACGTGAGGTCCGCTACCTTCGCATCAGGCAGGCATGTTATCAGGCGATCCTCACGTCCACCAGCCACTCAGCTATCTACATGCCTAATGATCGAATCACCAACTATAACGGCTGTCCTAACCCTTCCCTCATGGGCACATGGCCTGGAGAAACGTCCTCAGTGCGAGAGGGTTTTACATCACCTGGAGGACAGGTCCTAGTTACAGGATCACTTCCTGCCACACCAGGGTGATGCTCTCCTGTCACATGACCTCTCTCCTCCATGGCAACAGGGATGGTGCCAGACTGGAGATGGGACTTCAGGACTATATCCCTGTAGGTCTAGTCTATGTACCTCTGTCTGTCTTATGTTTTCCAAGTCTGCTACTCTAGCCTCTAGAGAATGGACTCGTTCCCTGAGAGCAAAGAGCTCCTTGCACCTAGTGCACACGTAAGACCTCTCACCAACTGGGAGAAAATCATACATGTGACACTCAATGCAAAAGACTAGAAAGCCCCCAACTCACTGCTCGACTGCTGTCTGCATCTTAGTTTTAAGTTTGTGTTTAGATCTTTAAGTTCTTTACTTACTAAGGGTTGCTATGGATATTTATATTAATAAAACTGTACCTAATACGTTTAATATACCTTGTTCACCTGAAGATTAATTAATCTCAGGTCCTTAGTGTATGACTGATTTGGGTAATGAGCTTCACCTGAGAGCACCTCCTGTCTTAAGATGTGTAAGTACCTATAAAGCTACGATTATCCCAGGGGTGGGTGGGTGTTGGGGAGGGAGGGAAATAACACTTATTAAAAGAGGGCTGCTACACAGTACCCTGTCCTGTGCTGCTGAGGTAAGCTATATTCTGATTTGATTTAAATTATAGCTCTTTGCTGCTGCTAGGCTCTAACTTATTATGAAGTTTATACTACAAGCTCTCTGCTGGGTTCCAAATTTAACCAGAAAGCTCTCTTCTGTGTTTTAAATTTAAACTTAAACTGCTGCTACTAGGCCCTGACTGATTTAACAAAAAATAGTGGGTTCACAGATTAGTTAGCTTTAATACAAAGAATTCCTTTCAGAAAATTCCCAGAAGTATATACTCACAATTGCAGATCTCTCTCCAGAAGTAACAGTCCTTTTCTAGTCCTTCAAGCACGGTTATCTAAAAGGATTAAGGTCATCAAAGATATTAAAGATGATCCAAAATATCAAGCTGAAGCATGCTGCATTAATAGAAGACCTGAAATTTATATGTTCCAATAATAAACTGAAAATAGCAGCAGAAGCACAAAAACTGCAAAGACATGAAGAAAACCGAAAAGAAAGATATCAAAATAAGCTAATTAGAGAGAACCCAAAACAATTCTGCTGTCAATTGGGAAAGAGTCCAACAACAAGGGGCCACCTGAAATACAGCAGTGCACTAGCAAATGAAAATACCTATATAATGTTTGTCGGGTTAAACAATTAGGAGGAGAGTTGGAAACCACTCTACTCATATGATTGTAAAGCCCTTTTTATTGTGTTTTATATATAGTGAAGAAACTTATCTAAAAAGTGGTGGAACTCATAACGCAGAACCATCCCTCCAAAAGCAGTTAGTTTCCACACAACATGCATGTTTCGGGCCGACTCTAGGCCCTGCTTCAAGTGTCAGACAAACTGTAAACTGGGCTCCGTAATGCCAAATCACGAGAACGCCGATAATCATGTGAAAATCTTTAAAGTGCCTTCGATCCAAACAGACTCTGCCATCATCAATCTCACCGGATTGGCTTTAACATCTGCTCAACAGAGCGTGTTGGATCTGGGTTTATCCTTTGTACCTATGATCAGGTATGACCCCTTTAAGATGCATGTATACTTGTAAATTTTTTAGGAAATTACAGATCATTCTTATTTTTGCAGACAAACCGGATTCCAGGGACGATTCTAAGTGGATCCCTCCTGGCCCCATGGGCCCTCTGATTGCCACTTATCAGAATTTGATTTTTCCACGATTTGGTTGTTCTGGAAGGCTCCTTCATGCACCATCATTCTAATATTTCTAGAGCACAGCGAGTGGCCATACAACAACTGGCCAATGACTCTCATCTGACTATTAAGGGTGCAGATAAAGGTGGAGCTGTTGTGGTTTAATTGTCAGCGTCTTATCATAATGGTTTATTATTACAGCTTAGTGATTCTACCTATTATCAACAACAATTACAGACCACAGTGTGATCTGAAGTTTAATGAGGCCAGCCAGTGGGGCTGGATTACAGCCAGGAGGCATCCTTTTTGATTCAGTCGCACCCTAAGATTCCTGTAATGTATACTGTACCTAAAGTACATAAATCTTTAGTGTCCCCTATGGGTAGACCCATTGTTTCCTGTAGAGGTTCCATATTGGAGCCCCTATCTCAATTCTGTGATGTATTTTTGAAACAGGAAGGCAACGGGTGAAGTCTTATCTTAGGGCCTGTAAAAAATGAGAAGTGTCCCGATCACAGTATGCAGGTCTGGTCGACCAGGTTCTATTGGTCACCCTGGATGTGACTGCTTTGTACACAAATATTCACCAAGGGGAGGCTTTAAAGCTTTCGGGTTCTGTGTTCAAGTTTGCTCCTCCACAGATCCCTAAATTCTTCTTGATGGATCTGATCCGTTTGGTGTTGACGAAGAACTATTTTTTGTTTGATGGCCATTTCTATCTACAAGGCTGTGGCATTGATATGCGTGCCACAGTGTCCCCCTTTGATTACCGTGTTATATCTATCAGACATGGAAGAAAGATACATCTATCCCTTGGAGTGTTTGTCCCTCTATGGTTAAGATTTCTTGATGACATATTTTTTTCTCTGGACTTCGACAGCCGATGATTTACAGGTGTTTATTTCATGGTTGAACACTATAAAGTCTAGCATTCAGTATACTGCACATGTTCATGAGCACAAGATAGATTTTTTGGATGTTACTATATACAAGCATGATGAAGCCTTGTTAACCACTCTATTACAAACTGAGACAGCGGAACAGTTTATTAAGATTTCATAGCCATCATCCGGCCCCATTGCATAGGGGCTTCCCTTTGGTCAGTTTTTGCAGCTTCGTCATATTTATTCCACACTGGATGAATTTCACCATCAGGCACATCTGTTACGTGGAGAGAGGGTACCCCTCAGGGTTATCAAATGAGCTTACACCAGGGCTAGGTTTGTCCATCGGGAATGGCTATTGGTGGACTCTGCATCTGATACTGACCAAACCAGGGACCAAGTGGTAGGTATTCTGCCATTTATGGAACACACTTCTGAGGTAGTTCATCTATTGAGGAGGCATTGGCGGGTGCTTCACCTGCACTCTTGCTTTTGTAAATCATTATCTTTCACGTATACCCATGGCTTCAATTTATGGGACCAACTTGTGAGGTCTGCCTTACCATCTGACCACCCAATTAGGATATCAGAGCCTACGGGTCACTTCACCTGTGGGTCTTGCAATTTTTGCCATAACACTTTGGAGAGTGACACTTGGACTCATCCCACCTAAGGCCAAGTTTATTCTTTTTTTTTTTTTTGAGAACCACTTGCCTTATAGTTTTGTGGTGTATCTTTTACAATGTCCCTGTGGCCTTATTTATATTGGTTGCACCACTCGTTCCATCAAACCTCGCCTTTGTGAACATGCCTTTCGTATCGGGACATCTACAGTTGCAGCCCCTTTGTGGAACACTGTATGACACATGGTCATTCTTTCACCGATTTTAGGTGGAGAGTGATGGTTCCTGGTGACCCGCGAGATGGTGACCGTATCCACCAGCTACAGTGGTTGCAACAATGATGGATATTCCATCTGAAGATTGTTTCCCCCAGTGGGCTTAATTTGGAACAAGATTGGTGGCGTTTAATTTGAACTTCGTGTTTTTTAACAACATTTGGTGTTCATTACTGCTAGGGAGTTCCTGTGACTTGGGGATTCCCTGATCTGCTATTGTTCTTCCTCTGCTGCTGAAAGTTGCAGGCACTTTAAAGATTTTCACTTGATTATCGGCGTTCTTGTGCTTTGGCGTTATGGATCCCAAATTACAGCTTGTCTGACACTTGAAGTAGGGCCCGGAGTCGGCCCGAAACATGCATGTTGTATGGGAACTAACTGCTTTTGGAGGGATGGTTCTGCATTTTGCTGCTTTTCAGATAAGTTTCTTCTCTATATATAAAAAAACAATAAAAAGGGCTTTACAGTCATATGAGCAGAGTGGTTTCCAACTCCCCTCCTGATTGTTTAACCCGACAAATGTTTTATAGGTATTTTCATTTGCTGGTGCACTGCTGTGTTTCAAGTGACCCCTTGTTGTTGGATTCTATTATTGAGGTTATCCTGTTTTTGGAAGTTAAGGGTTTGTCAATTGGGATAGAGCATTAAGATGGTAAAAGTACCACCAACCAAAGCCGAAACAGAAAGCTTTTGGAATAAACTATATGATGGTCCTATAAAGCACAATCAAGAAGCAGAATGGTTACCCCTCATACAGGAGCATTTAGAAAAAGCAAACATCAAGCCTATGGAATGACCTGCAGTAACAACAAAAGACTGGAAAGCAGGTTAAAGCAAGCCCCAAACTGGAAGAGCCCTGGCCCAGATGGAGTGACCAACTTTTGGCTCAAACATTTAATATCACTTCACGCAGACCTGATGAATTGCAGAAATCAATTGTTTAAGCAGTCAGACTTAGCACCATAATGGCTTACTAGAGAAAGAACATTTCTCCTTTCAAAAGGAGACCCAAGTAACACTTCCAAAAGTTATACACCAATAACTTGTCTGCCTACAATCTATAAGCTGTTCGCTGCAATAGATACAGACAGAATATATGATTATATCAAGTCCAATAACATCATGGCAATAAAGCAAAAGGGCAACAAGAGAGGAGCATATGGACCTAAGAACTAATTAATGTTGAATAAGGCCACCATGGCCAGTAATAAGAAAAGCAGACATCTCAGAATAGCATGTTTTAATTATAAGAGAGCTTTTGAAGTGCCCCACACTCTTGGATAGGAAATGGCCTTGAAATGTATAAAATAAATCCTGGTTTGATGGAGTATATTAAGGTCACCATGACAATGTGACAAACCACACTCTCTTTGAAATATGAACATAGTCAGTACATCATTCCTAATATCAGGATTTAGTGAGGAATATTTCAGGGGGATTCACTGTCACCCCTTCTGTTTTGTGTGGCGCTTAATCCAATGAGTATTCTCATCAGATCTTTGGGATATGGATTTAGCCTGAATCCTAAAGAAGGTAACAACCTAGAAACAACATTTTTTTTGTAGACTATCTGAAACTCTATAGTTCCAGCGACCAACAAGTGGCAGAGCAACTCCGTGTGGTGAAAAACTTTTCTGATGACATCAGGATGACCTTTAGCCTTGACAAATGTGCTAAGACAACATTTTTTTTTTTTAGAGGAAAATTGAGCAAAATGGAAAACATCTCCATGGCTGAAGGCTGTGACATCAAGGACTTCAAATAGGAAGGAGTATATATGTACCTCAGAGTAGAGGAAGGAGTGACGCTCGAGCAGAAATTATTGAGAAAAAAAGATCAGTAGAGAATACTACAGAAGATTAAAATTCTATTATAAAATTACCCTATTTTGGGGCTGATGTACTACTAAATGACAAAGATTTTTAGAGCTGAGGAGTGACCTAATGGTTATAGCAGCAGAATGAAGACCAGACTTGGGGGGGGGGGGGCAGTAAATGAAAGGCTCTCAAAAATGTGCATTTTATCATAACCCCCCCCCCCCCTATTTTTCCTGGAGGTTTGGTTAGGTTCACACAATTTCACGTTTGTAAAATGTTGCACTCACAATTTCACTTTTGCAGAATCATTAATGAGTTGAGTTGTGTAATTTGTGTTATCTCATTAAGGGGGTCATTTACTAAGAGGTATATTCACTAAAGTGTGTCAGTGGTCAATGCGTACTTTAGTGTAGGGTCATGATAATAGTCCTTGTAGCATGTTAAGTTTTATGTAAACCACCCCTGATCTCTGGAAAAGCACAACAAATAAATAAATAAATAATGGCAATCACACACTAAAAACAGCACAGTAAAAATCCCATGCCAGCTGCTTAGTGCATGAGGGGGTGGGGACTGGGCGGGTTGGAGCAGAGAGCGGGTGTTGACTGCAAATTATGATTTGCGTGGCAGTAATTAACCCTCACTAATTGTCAATGTTGTGGTTACCTCAATGGGTGGTGCTAAGTGCAGCCATGTTATTGAAAATGTTGCTACCACATGTGGTTAGTGCCAGGAACATGCGTGGGGTGTTGCATTTACTACTATAACGTTTTACTCCTAATGTGCCGTAAGTGCAAAAAACATTTTATGCAGCATGGCCTGTGACTGCATGTTAATGGCATTAGCACACAGTAACTGTTAGTAAATGACACTCTGGGTGATTTTGCTTAAGATTTGCAAACAGCTTTCACAAATACAAAATTTAAAAGATCCAAACATTAAACATTACACAAAATTTTGTTATGATTGCATGTTTTAATGTGTGAAATCCCATTGTATAATGCATGTTTGTACATGTGCTTCAATGAAAGAACACGTTTCCTGTATGCTTAACATAGATGCTCAGAAATCAAGCTTCCCTATATTGTGTTCATGGTTACAGATTTTATTTTTGCTTAAATTTTAAGGAGCAGTTTAAAAGTTACAGTAAATGATAGTCTATACAGTAATTGAAAAGATTTAAAACTATTATGAGCTCCTATTAGACCAACTGTTTGTTTGAATTAATTATAGCATGTTTGTAGTGCCATAATTTTACCTTTCATAAAACTGCTTCCTGGCTAGATGCATGCATTAATCTAATGTGACAATGCTTGTGCTCGTATGTGGTATGACGTGGATAGGTTCCATGACCCATGCTGCGGTTTTTATAAATAAAGAGGACACACTGACAAATTACTGCCTTGAGCATACAATCACAGATATTTTAAGTACTAGCTGCTGCATTTTAATCTGGACTGAGAACTTGTTCTCGGGCTGTCTCTGGGGCACTGCTATTGCACTTCTTTGTAGAGGGATCTGAATTTAGTTCTCAGCTGAGGTCCTCTACTTCCCCAGGATGACTGGGGCTGAGGCAATGCTCACAGTTTCTGTAACAGAGGGAGTTGTAGTCATTGGATATTAGTGGCACCTTTTGGCTGGATTTGGAGCCCTTGATTGCAGGATTCCAGAAGGAGCCCTGGTGCATTACCCTTAGCTGAGGACTGTCATTAAGATTAAGTTGGAATGGGAGGGCATATAAAATGGTGGGAGAAAGGTCTCCCCAGTGAATGTTGAATGCAGGCTTATAGTACCAGATCTCAGCCTTGGTTCCAATTGAACAGAAGGCTCAAAATTAACAGGAAGAAGCTGTCGAGAGAGAGCGAATTTTTTCCCCTTTTATACTTGGAGAATGTTGTGTTTGTAGTGTACTCATATATTGTAATACTTCAGAAAAATAAAACCCCTAACTCACCCATGAGGGAAGCCTTATTGTGGGTAAACATCAAGAAGTGATGATCATGGTTTGAGGTGCTAAGACATTCAGCATGCGGGTTGCAGGGACCTTAGTGGGTACAAGTGGAAGACTTCATTGTTGGTCTTTTGGCAATGTGCTGTGAGGTTTTGCAATTAGCATTCATTAATAGCCAGAATAACTGTATGGTAACTGCAAAGCTTCTGTTTTAACTGTTGAGGGCATTCTCATCATCTGCCCTTACAATTAATGCAGAGAAAACACACTTGGTGCACTTAAAGGTAGCAGATCATGCAGAACATTTTACACCACCTCAATAGTTCATGTGTGATACTATACTACATATTAAATGTAAGATGCTGTCCTGACCAATCCTCACCTCAAGCAAAAAAAGAAGTGGGTTATTGTAAATGCATTTCACAGTTAACGGGGAAGTTGTGTGTGCTAAGTGTCAAGCCTCTGTGCTAGCTGTTAGCGTAGGCCTGCTCTAAGAGCACATGGTAATTCCCCATTAATTGCTCAGTGTACTTCAGTGAAAGGACCCCACTGTGTTTTAAGTTACCGGTACTGAGAATTCAAAGTAAATATGCTTGGGGCAGAGAAGTTTCAATATGTTGCTAACTCACATGAAGGACTGAATGTCAGTGTATGAAATATGAAGCTTCGTTCTTAGGACAAGGTTGATTCTTACCCTGAAGTTTTCATGCTTTTGTGCATGATATATCTTCTTTTCTTTTTATTATGACAGGGGCGGTTCTATCATTAGGCCAACTGAGGCAGTGGCCTCAGGCTGCAGTTTCTAGGGGGCGGCACTGATTTGCCGCTCCCTAGAAACTGCCTGTGATAGAACAGCCGCAATCTTAAAACAGGAGCCGGCGCTACCTGGTAAGCCAGGTAAGCATGGCATGAGTGTGCCAGCAGAGGTGGGTGAGGTCGAGGTCATTGCTGCTGCTTCCGCCTCCAAAAAGAAAGCAGCTGCGGGAACATGTCTCTGTTCCCGCGGCTCTGCTTTTAAACTGCTGGGTCGCAGTTTTTATAGGAGTGGAGTGGAGTGGAGGAGAGGCCTAGTGGTTGGGGCAAAGTACTTCAGGCCGGAAGGTCGGGGGTTCAAATCCCACTAGAGGACAGCAACCTTGGGCCGGAAGGACTGGGGTTTCTAGTCCCACAGGTGCTCCTTGTGGTCTTGGGCAAGCCACTTAACCCTCATTCCATTCCTATGCATTGATACCCTACTTGTATATAGTTACAACTGTTTTAGAGACAGTACTTCTGTTTTAGAGACAGAACTTCTGTTTAAATTGTAATACAGTGTTAGTTGATTTACTGAATCATTCTGTTTAACCTTTAAACCCTTTGTTGCACAAGTTAAGATGTTCTATGTAAAAAGTTATAATTGTTCTATGTAAAACAAGCTCTGCATTGTTAATTGTTGTTAATTGTACACCGCAACTGATCGCTGGAAGATGCGGTATATAAATAAGTGTTAAATAAAATAAAAATAAAAATGTTCCCTGTAAAATAGTTATCTCCAAGTTATAATGCCCTGTTCAATGTAATTTCAGTTTGTTCAATGTAAACCGCACTGATGCAGAATAGCGCGGTATATAAGAGAATGTAAATAAATAAATAAATAAATAAAGGCCTTTAGAAATTCCATGACCCAGCAGTTTAAAAGTTAGAGCCGTGGAAACGGAGAAATGATCCCACAACTGCTTTCTCTTTTTTTTTTTTTTTTTTTTTAAAGGATGAATTAGTGAGGGAGGAGGGAAAGGAGCAGATATGGGGGGGGGAGGGAGCTGGAAGGCAACAGAGCAGACATGGGGGGGGGGAGCTGGAAGGCAACAGAGCAGACATGGTGGGGACTTGGAAGGGAGCAGAGCAGACATGGTGGGGGGGGAGCTAGAAGGGAGCAGAAACGGGGGAGTTTGTATGTAGGGATCTGTACTGTAGTAATTTGACTTGTTCAGCTTTTCAAATAGGTGTATGAATGTTTTGGGGCCCGTTACAGTGTTTATAGTGCTGCTGTTTTCTGGGTAGGCCCCTTATTGTATGAGTTTTGGAAGTGTATGCTGGTATGGTATGGTAGATTTGGCCTTGCAGATCTTAGTGACTTTAGTAGGGTTTTATATTAGTTCCCAATATGCCTGATACTGGAGAATGCTGTTGGTGAGATGACCAGAATCAGATTTTTATTTTTTTAATATATTGAGTTCTGTGGGTGAATGTCCTACCTTTGCTCTGCACCCATTGTTGAGGAGGGGTTTCTGTGAATGCAAAATATATGTTCAAAAAGAAAAAGCAAGCACCATAATGCAGTTCCTAACAACAAAATACAAATGAATTATATTTGGAGTTATAAACTGCTGTGGTTCTTGCTCTTTCTTTTAGTTACTTGGTGTGCGAACATCTTGCATTTGCTTCACATTATCTAATCGACTTTTTGATATGGTTCAGTCCCTGACTGGAGTTTTTAGAAAGATCCTCACCCCCCCCCCAGGGGGGGGCGCCATCTCATCCCTCGCCTCAGGCAGCAGATTGCCTTGAGCTGCCCCTGTATGAACATATATGTTGCTGCTTTCAATGGTTATCTAGAGTAAGAGCAATATGCTTGCAATTTGATATAAAATGAATACCCTTATGTTTCAGGCAACAGATGAAGTAAAAACATGTGCTGAATTGAGGAGTTGATGGAACACTGATAGGGTTTGAAAATTAAAGCAAATCAATAAACTGTGGGCCATAGTTACTAACATGTGCTGCTGTGTGTTATTTTACCATTGCAGTCTGCTGTTGGAAACTAGGTCCCATGTCATAAAGTATAAGGGTTGTGCATTCATTTGAAACACCGTAAGAAATGTAAATGGCATTTACCATGTTTTATATCATTTCAAATCTGAAACCACAGGGAACTGCCCCCCCCCTCCAATTTTTCTTTCAGCATCATTAATAGTTTGCACCACTGTTCAGTAGACTCCTTTGCTTCAATAGGCATCTGTAGTTGGCTTGCTGAATAGGTACCTGTTGATAACTATTAACAAAATTGTCTCAAAATGAAAATTCAAAATAAAACAAAAATGAAAAAACCCACAAATGCAAGAAAATACACAAAACACTTTTTTTTTTACCTGCACTTCCCTAATAAAATGGGACCTGCAGTAAAATAACGCTGTTGTGTAATAGGCCTAACTGCCCTGGAGATATTTCTAGAAGTATACATACAAGTGTGTTAGTGGAATTTGTGGAATTTGCATTGGGAAAGTACCAGTAAGGTTTAAGGTTTAATTCAGTTTGTTCAGAGCTGTTAGGTGAGAGCCAACAGTGACTGTGATTAGCCCCACCCACCAATGTCAGGGATGTCATCTCAGCAGGACCTAGCTCTGCTTAAAATCTTGGGCCCCTCGGTTGGTCTCACCATGTCATGCCCCCGTGTATTCCCCTTGGGATGTCATGGGATGTGGAATATTTTTTTCTGGTCCTACTTTGTTTACTTTGCTGGGTTTGGCACTGGTTTATGTGCCAACAGAACTCATCAGCTCTCAATATTAGAGGGTTGGGTTGGTATAACTCTGACTGGATTGAAGATGCAAGGTACCGAATATTGGAAGATGTGATAAAGGTATATTGGTCAGCGCTTATTATCTGAGGTAGTTAATTAAATGCAGTTATACACATTCGGCTGCTTACTAACGCTAGATCAATTGTGAACAAGAGGCAATTATTCAATGGTTTACTCCAGGATGAAAAAGCAGATTGTCTTTTTATCACTAAAATGTGGATCTCTCAAGAGAAACATTATTTTTTTCTTAGATTTGCCCTGATTCTTTGGCTGTGCTGTTTTATGTCCAGGATTGGAAAACATGGTGGTGAGGTGGTGCTGTTTTTATGAATGTGAAACGTTTTAAGCATTGATCTATTGCAGGAATGTGATGGAGTACTGAAGATTGAAGGGGGTAGGGGTATTGCTCTTCTGCTTCCTCCTGGTCTGATGAGGGCAAGGTGGAAACATAGTGATTGAATGCATCATGTTTGTTGTAATGGGTTTTTATAAATTTCTGGTATTTGGGGAATTTTAATCAACATGTGGATGTCCTCTCTCAAGAGTATCTTTTTAGATTGTATGTCTGTGGGATGGCTTACTCGCTGAATACTCTTGTCTTTTATTTTGGTTTTAATGCATTGTTAAGGAATAATGGTTTGGCAGTATAGGCTATAGTAGCCATGTCTTAGACTGATCATTTTTTAGGGAGGTTTCAATTGGATTTGGAGTCTCCCAAGAGGAAGATGAGGAGAAATGTGGAGTATGTTGAGGGTAAGAGTAAATTCAATGAGAAATTCTATAGGGAATTGGGGGTTGTGGATGATTCTGAATGTCCAAGGGAGGTGGATCAGGCTTTCGAGTAGTGGGAAGATCAGGTTAGGAAAGTAATGGATAGGGTGGGGGTTCTGCATTTGGTGGCAAAATTTCAGAGTACGGTCAGGTTGAAATGATATACTGAAGCTTTCAAGCAGTAGAGGAGAGAATTAGAAGGCTGGAGAGATACCGGCAGAAATCTGGATTGGAGAGTGATTTGACGTGAGGCTGTTAATAACCTTTCTGTGTAAGGCAGAAAAGACGGAACTGCTCTAATTAATTGAGAAAGCTGAGAATAAGCCTAGATGCTTGTTTCAAATGGTATCTAGACTGATAAATTCAGATTTTGACCAGAAAGGACTCTGCCCTAGGGCTGAAGAATTGGCCCAGTTCTTTGATAGACCAAAATGTATGTTAAGAGATGAACAAACAATTAATGGACAAATTTTGAAATGTTTTCAAGGGGTATCTATATCAGAGCTACAAAAGGTTAGATAGAATTTGTCATATGCCTCCTCATTTCTCACCACCACCAAAATATTGTCTATTAGACAACTTTTTGGTGGTGGTGAGAAATGAGGAGGCATGTGACAAATTCTATATAACCTTTTTGATGTCTTGGAGATCTGCACTCACATTCTTAAATGACAGAGATGTAAGGCAGGGGTCTCCGAATCCAGCCCTAGAGGGCCACAAACCAGTCAGGTTGGCAGGATATCTCTAATGCATATATATCTCATGCATATTCATTAGGGCTATCCTGAACACCCGACTGGCCTAGGGGTTCAAGGAGGACTGGTTAAGAACCACTGCTCTAGACAATTTAAACACCTGTTTGAAAGATGTAATTAATCTGGTAGATAATGTTAAATCTTCAGAAGGCAAAGTTCATCTATTTGGGCGAGTCAGACTGGGCTTTGAGGCCTGGGACTAGGGGAAATGCATGCAATTGTCCTCCGAGATTTGGAGTTTGGGTGTGGTGCTGAGTTTTGAGCTTTCAACCTCAGATTCAGGCAGTTTTGTGCAGTGTTTACAATAAGATCAAACTGGTATGGCAGTTGCGCTACCTTTTAGACTCCTCAGCTATTAAAATTCTGGTCCATGCATGGGTACTTAGTACCATTCATTACTATAATGTGCTCTTATGATGGTGGTGGTGGTTCTTAAGGGCTGTTGAGTCTGTGACTCATGGAGACCCTCTGATAGTTTTTCTAAACTGTGTTCAGTCAGATGGCTCATAGTTGTCTGCATGCAGGAGATGGAATCCCCACGGACAAAACAGGAAGGGTCTTTGCCATGATTGTGGCTTCTCTTTTTCTGCCCATGGGGGATGGGATCCTTGTGGCTAGCCTGCTGCCTGTCAGCCACAATCATGGCAAAAACCTTTCCTGTTCTACCTGCGGGGATTGGGGTGGAGCTTAGGGCAGAGCTTGGGACGGTGCTTGGGCCCCACCAAAATAAAGACTTCCACTGCCCTGGCATGATGTATTTAAAGTATGACAGTCAAAGCCTTGTCATCTGAGCCTCTAAAGAAAGCTTAGGTTTAATCTCCTCTAGTACTGACTGGTTAGAGCTCTATGGTAGGCTTTCCTAATGGTTTACTAAAAATACTCTAAGTAGTACAGGATG
Source organism: Ichthyophis bannanicus (assembly GCA_033557465.1). NCBI lineage: Eukaryota > Metazoa > Chordata > Amphibia > Gymnophiona > Ichthyophiidae > Ichthyophis > Ichthyophis bannanicus. The sequence goes on along the minus strand of CM066031.1, from coordinate 419,221,448 downwards.
TTGCCACTCGTTTAGTAACTGATGAGGGGAGATTCAAAAGTGCTACACCATTACTAGCAAAATTAAATTGGCTACTGCTACAAAGCTGCATGAAATTTAAGATTCTGCTATTGACTTTTAAGACTTTGCGTTGGAATCAGTCTTCATGTTTGGCCAGCTCCTTGTATTGGTACAATCCAATTAGGCCATTATTTTCAAGCCAGCAGAATTTTCTAGAGTATCTCCAGTACAGACTAAACAATGCATTTGAAAGCTCATTCATTTTTGACTGTTGCCTCAGATCTGTAGAATGGGCTTCCATTGATGGCAAGGCAAGAACTAAATTTAATTAAAGTCCGTAAATTGGTGAAGACACATTTATTTGATGACAGTGCTTAATATTTTGACATTCTTAGCAAACAGCTTAGGAAAGAATTTTAAAAGCAATAAAAACAAAAAATGTAACTAAAATAAAATAAGGTACAAACATTAAGTAAAATAAATCACTAAAACATGTATATCAATCGTAAATATAATTTAATTTTATTGTATTCATTTTTAGGCCGGTCTTAACAATAATTGTTCAAAGCAGATTATTTAAAATCAACTCACAGAACAATTCATTATATGTGGCATTTTAGAAGGGACATCTAGGGAGAATCTGGGATATCCAGAGCACAATGCCTAAAAATCAGGGGGAAATGGCAGCAGTGAAGGGAAGCGCATATAACTGCCATCTGTAATTGCTCCGTTCCTACTGCAAAAGATGGACATCCCAGCAGCCGGATCTGGAGGCGGGCCTGTGCTGCTAACGAGGCCAGGTACATGAATGGCTGTAGGTTATTTTAGAAATGTGGACATTCCCAAATTGGACAGCCAGACAGTGTACAGCCAAATGCGTGCTTGGACATCCCAGACAGTGTACTTTTGAAGGGGAAGGAAGTCTATGTTCAGTGATATGCGTATCCCGGATGGTCATTTCAGAAGCTCAAATGTGCAGCAGCGCCCTGCTGATATGTTTGGTGTATATATTTAAATGGTGGTTTCATTAGATAGAAGATATTAACTGTGATAGTGAAAGCGCATATTGTTCTATCTCCTGGAAGTGTTATAGCTGTGAAATGAGCACTGTTTTGCACCCTGTTTGTGGTCAGGAGGAGGTATAAGCATCGACGTCTCAACAAACTAGGCCAGATGTTCTTGTGCTGTTCTGAAATCATGCTGTGAAGTGCATCTTCATTGCCTTACCCAGGCCACTCCTGTGGCATGCCACCATTCTACCTAGTCATCCTTGCACGGGGGACATCCATATACCTGATTTCTATTATGGGCCCGGGGTAGACTTGCGATTTGGCTGCCTGAGTGCCTGTTTTCAGATATCCAAAGCATGAATAGGGTTCTAAAATAACTCCCAATATTATCATACATTATAACATTTCTAAATAAATAAACGTACAAATGAACATAACTATTATCTCTTTAATTATAAACTATGCCTCTTCTGCATAATCTGCCAAATATTGCTGAAAGTATCTAGGTTTCAACAGATATCTACATCTCATAAGAACATAAGATATGCCATACTGTGTCAGACCAAGGTCCATCGAGCCCAGTATCCCGTTTCCAACAGTGGCTAATCTAGAACATACGTACCTAGCAGTTTACCCAAAAGACACAGGTTCCACCATGCTTGTATTGGGTCAAGCAGTGATATCCTGGGTTCCTTTTTAATTATGGTTTTATGAACGTTTCCTCCAGGAACTTGTCCAAACCTTTTTTAAACCCAGCTACACTAACAGCTTTTACTACATCCTCCGGTAACAAATTCCAGAGTTTGATATCCAATCTCATAATTGGACTCTCATCTAACATCAATTGGAAGTGAGTTCCATTCCTTTGCTGCTCCAAAACCAAATTATTTATCCAATGTTTGCTTGTAATGGTAATTTTTATAAGAAGGAATCGTTAATTTGTTATTTGAGACTGAATGAAGAGATTGAGCAGAAGCGTGAAAATCCCATCTAAAAATAATATAATCCTGTGCAATTTAAAAAGCGAAACGTGTCAATTTAAATAAGATTCTTACTGAAATAGATAACCAGTTAAGTTGCCTGAAAAAACTAGCTGTAGCTACTGCAACTCTTGCTGGGACCTATCACACTGAGCGTTCGAGTGCAAGTGTCCAGTGCATTATGAACATTCAAAAGGGCGGGAGAGATTTCCGCTGTTGTTCCTCTGTGGAGGGGGTGAATTACATCCAGCGTGTGCAGCTTGCCGGCTTCCTCGGGGCAGCTCCATCTACGTCACCGAGGCCCCTATTTAAAGATCCCAGCGTTCCTGTGATGTCGGGAGAGATTTCCGCTGTTGTTCCTCTGTGGAGGGGGTGAATTACATCCAGCGTGTGCAGCTTGCCGGCTTCCTCGGGGCAGCTCCATCTACGTCACCAAGGCCCCTATTTAAAGATCCCAGCGTTCCTGTGATGTCGGGAGAGATTTCCGCTGTTGTTCCTCTGTGGAGGGGGTGAATTACATCCAGCGTGTGCAGCTTGCCGGCTTCCTCGGAGCAGCTCCATCTACGTCACCGAGGCCCCTATTTAAAGATCCCAGCGTTCCTGTGATGTCAGGAGAGATTTCCGCTGTTGTTCCTCTGTGGAGGGGGTGAATTACATCCAGCGTGTGCAGCTTGCCGGCTTCCTCGGGGCAGCTCCATCTACATCACCAAGGCCCCTATTTAAAGATCCCAGCGTTCCTGTGATGTCGGGAGAGATTTCCGCTGTTGTTCCTCTGTGGAGGGGGTGAATTACATCCAGCGTGTGCAGCTTGCCGGCTTCCTCGGGGCAGCTCCATCTACGTCACCAAGGCCCCTATTTAAAGATCCCAGCGTTCCTGTGATGTCGGGAGAGATTTCTGCTGTTGTTCCTCTGTGGAGGGGGTGAATTACATCCAGCGTGTGCAGCTTGCCGGCTTCCTCGGGGCAGCTCCATCTACGTCACCAAGGCCCCTATTTAAAGATCCCAGCGTTCCTGTGATGTCGGGAGAGATTTCCGCTGTTGTTCCTCTGTGGAGGGGGTGAATTACATCCAGCGTGTGCAGCTTGCCGGCTTCCTCGGGGCAGCTCCATCTACGTCACCAAGGCCCCTATTTAAAGATCCCAGCGTTCCTGTGATGTCGGGAGAGATTTCCGCTGTTGTTCCTCTGTGGAGGGGGTGAATTACATCCAGCGTGTGCAGCTTGCCGGCTTCCTCGGGGCAGCTCCATCTACGTCACCAAGGCCCCTATTTAAAGATCCCAGCGTTCCTGTGATGTCGGGAGAGATTTCCGCTGTTGTTCCTCTGTGGAGGGGGTGAATTACATCCAGCGTGTGCAGCTTGCCGGCTTCCTCGGGGCAGCTCCATCTACGTCACCAAGGCCCCTATTTAAAGATCCCAGCATTCCTGTGATGTCGGGAGAGATTTCCGCTGTTGTTCCTCTGTGGAGGGGGTGAATTACATCCAGCGTGTGCAGCTTGCCGGCTTCCTCGGGGCAGCTCCATCTACGTCACCGAGGCCCCTATTTAAAGATCCCAGCGTTCCTGTGATGTCGGGAGAGATTTCCGCTGTTGTTCCTCTGTGGAGGGGGTGAATTACATCCAGCGTGTGCAGCTTGCCGGCTTCCTCGGAGCAGCTCCATCTACGTCACCGAGGCCCCTATTTAAAGATCCCAGCGTTCCTGTGATGTCGGGAGAGATTTCCGCTGTTGTTCCTCTGTGGAGGGGGTGAATTACATCCAGCGTGTGCAGCTTGCCGGCTTCCTCGTGGCAGCTCCATCTACGTCACCGAAGGCCCCCCGGCTTTCCCCTCCCCTTTTATGCTTCTTTTTGGATAAAGCTGCGTCGTGTCTCTTCGGCGTCAGCCGTCGGCGTCTGCAGTAGGCATATCCTAAGTCTCTGGAGATCGGTGCACTGCCTAGAGTTGTTAATTGGAAGGAGCCAGTTTCTTCGGTTGGAAGTCCCTCTGGGGCTTCAATTTCCCTGGTAGATATTTGGCATGTAGTTAAAAGAACTGAGTCTGTTTTAATGGAGACTGTTCCCTCACTTTGCCAATTTACCAGGGATGTACATTGTAAGTTCCAGTTAGTGGATACGCAAGTGAAGAACGTATCCTCCAGTTATGTGCAGCTAGACACTCAGGTTAAAGCTTTGTTATCTTGGCAGTCTGATAGTGTCAAGGACAGTTTGGCTTATTCTCAGAAACTAGAAAACTTAGAAAATATGCATAGATCTAAAAACTTGCGATTGTTAAATTGCCCTTGTATATCTTTATTGTCTCCTATTCTTTTTAGAAAATATATGAAAGATATATTGCAAGTATCTAATGCAGACACGTTAGTACTACTCAAATGTTATTATCTTCCTTCCAAAGTAGTTGTACGTTCCAATAGCGATGACCTAGCTGCTGTAGAAGAACCTGCGGCTTTCGACCTAACAGCTTTTTTGGAGGACACACAGGATAACATTTCTACAAGGGCTACTTTGTTAGTCACTTTGGCTTCTGAGGAAGAAAAATCTCCCTTTTTAAGGCCTATTTTCGCAAGAAGGATGTTTTGTATTGTGGTGAGAGGGTTTCTATGTTCCCTGATGTGTCCCGGTCGACGCAGTTTCGCAGGAAGTCTTTTCTTGCTCACAAAGATCGTGTTGTCGCTATTGGGGCTACCTTTTTTCTTCGCTATCCTTGCAAATGTATTATCACTATGGATCAGAATAAATTTATTTTTCTGTCTTCCACTGATTTAGACAGATGGCTCTTAGATAAGGAAAAGCAGGCTGTGAGGGTTTCCCCATCTTTTTCTTCCTCTCGTGATGAGTAATTTGATGTCGGAGGGAAAGTGAAGGCTAGCTTAAAGATGTTAGTCGGGCACTTTGTTGTGCCTGACTTTGTTTTCTTGAGAATTTATTTTTCTTTTTTCTAAATACTCCCCGTGATGTGGGCTGTGACACCTTGGAATTGTACTATTTTGTGTTGGTTATTTGATGGTTTATATATTGTTTTTCTTTTTCTGATATGGTATTGTCAGAATGTAATGCATCAGGGTGTATACCCAGGGTGAAAACGTATACACCCTGATGCATAAGAAATATTAAAAAGTAATTACAAGGTCATTGATGCTAACGAAGCGCTTGAGCCTAACAGTTCAGAAGCGCTGGTGAGTCTGAGACCTTTGTTCCTATAAATGGGTGGTATAGCGTATTTTGAAATGATGAGATAATCCTGCTGAGAAAAAAGCAAGATCCACTGCTTTTGGTGATTGTTGAGTCTATTAAGTTTTGGTTTGAGTTCATTCACACTCTATAAGCAAGACCATTATATAGTGTTTATATAAACAAACAAACAAACAAATAATTATAGGTCAACAAAATATTTCATTTTATGAGGAGAAAGCCATCAAAATGCAAGGAAAATATGTAAAATAATAAGTGAAAGAAATATCCTTAGGCTGACTTCAAAACCTTTCCAAATATCTATGAAAACAAAATCACTGAGAATTATTGGAGTGAAAAACACAACTTAAAGTGCTTATCTCTCAAACGTGGATAGTTGCTCAATGCATTAAAATTGAAAATCCAAATTGAACTAAAGATCCATGCATGAATAGAGCTAGAAAACTGAGATCAAACATCCATCCAAATCAAACTTTTTTTTCCTGGCTGAATCGGGGATGACCAGCTAATTTCTTCAAAAAAGCTCCAATAGACAAATCTAAGGTTAATGTCCCAAGTTCTCAAAAAAAGTAACCCCAAAAGTTTCATACTAACCCTCGGTCAAATGTGTGTTCACAAATTTAACAGCAGCTCTCAGTTGCGATATTCACATAAAAATGATGGATTGATTGAAATATTTTAGCTGAAATACTGCTTCTTTTTACTGGTGAATTTAACATCAGTGTTACGCCAACTTCTGGTAATGTGCAGACGGCTGCCACATGTGTGAAAGAGGGACTCCCGACTTCTAAACAGCTGCTACTAAAACCAGCGAAATTACCACGCTTTGCCCTTGAGGGCGGTGGACTTCCCCTACCCCCCCCCCCACCTCTGGAAGCGGGAGGTAGTGGATTGAGTGGAGGAGCGTAGTATGCCAAAGAAAGGGCTACGCCTTGTCTGGGAGACCCATCAGCATGCAGAGCTTAAATGGCCACCGAGGCCTTAAAATTGGCCTCTCCGAAGGCGGACGACTTGGTGGCAGAGATCTCCCAGGTGTTTACTGCAGCACTGGAAGACAGGTTCAGCAAATTACAGTCTATTGTGGAAGACATAAGAGATCGCTTTGAAATGCAGATTCAGAAGATTGCAGAGGTAGAGGAGCATGTGGAGACACAGGAGAGGGAGGTCAGGAGACGGAAGATGTATGGCATATCTAACGCAGGAAAAAGGTCGCCTGTTAGAGCGCCTTGAAGGGCAGAAAAACCGGGCAAGAACAAGGAACTTGCGGGTGGTGGGGCTCGATGAATCATTGTTAGACCGTGATCTTTAAAATTTCTTTCAGGACTGGCTCCCCAAACAGCTTGGTCTACCGATTACAGAGGGTGAATGGTGCTGTGAGCGCACACGATGCATAGGCCTTAAAAATGATGATCACCATCGCCCTAGAGCTGCAATTGCCTGCTATGTCATTTGATCGAAGAAGGAGAGGATACTGTGGGAATTCAGAAGGCTTAAAACCATAGAATACAACAGTAAGCTCATACTATTATTCAGTGATTATTCCAGCCACGTGGCAGCTAAGTGTCATAAGTTTGCACCTGTGTGCACAGAACATTTTAAGAGGGGTGCATTTTGTGTTCCTTTTCCGCACAAGCTTTGGATTACCCAAGATGGAAGAATGGAGTACCTGACAATGGTGGAGGAGGATCAGTAGTACCTTGCAAGCCTTGGAGAGGAGGGGGCGCAGTGGGAATAGTGACTTCGAGTAGTCTAAGGGGCTTGTTTACAAAGCCGCGGTAGTGGTTCGCGATCGCGATCGCAACCGCGGCCCCATTGAAATCAATGGGGCCGCGGCTCCGATTACGATCGCAAACCGCTACCGCGGCTTTGTAAACATGCCCCTAAGTGATCGACTGGATTTTTTGACTGGGCTATGTTGTTGGAAGGTGTTCTGGAGTGAGGGGTAATTCTTTGTGCACTGGTTCTCCAGGCCAGAATTCTTCCCAATGGATGTTTTGTTTCCTTTCTGTCGGTTCCTCTCCTTGCTGTCCCCCCTCCTCCCTCATGATCCTTTGCACAGCAGGTGCTTTGTTGTATGGTATTGTACTGGATTGCAGAGTGGGGGATGCGGGGGCAGGATTGGTGGGCTGGCTGCAGCCAGAGTGCCCTGGGGGATGGGAGGGCAAAAAGTCACTTTTGAGCAGAGATGTTGTGCTGGCCCACCTAAATCTTTGTCCTGGGACATTTGGTGGGCCCACTGTGGCTGGAGCCACTGGGGAGAGCTGGGTATGGGCTCCTTTTGTGTTTTGATTGTGAAGCTGTATTTTATGACCCCATGACTGTTGGGTTCTGGTGGTTGTGGGTGGCTGGGGGTCAAGTGGTGTGAGCAGTAGGGGCTAGTGAGGACGTGGGAGACCATGGTCTGCTGGGAGTGTGGGGTTGCCTGCTGTGGAAGTTGGGAGTGAATGGTTGAATGGTGGCATGGGAGCAGTTGGTATATGGGGGGGCGCAGAGTATGAGAGTTGGGACAAAGGGGATGTGTGCTGGCAAGCTTGTGCAGGAGGGGTGTTTATGGGAAGGGAGGGTGCAAGGTAGGATGAGGGGAGAGGCTGAGGGTACCGGTATCTTGGAGGTGAAGTTGCGGAGGGAGAACAAGACTCCCGGGGGAGGAGGGGCTCCGCTGGGAGGTTCCCATAGGGAACTTACTTTTCTGAGTGTCCAAATATAACACAGTGGTGAGTATGGCTGAGGTTAAGATCACTGCCTTGAATGTGGGGGGGTTTGCACTCACCCATAAAGCATGAACGTGTTCTTACCTACCTCCGGAACCTAGATTCGGATATCATGCTCTTGCAGGAGATGCATACCTCTGCCCAGGAGCATTTAAAGCTCAAAAGGTGGTGGGTGTAAGTTGTTATCTATGCTCATTACAATTCTTGGCAAAGGGGTTTGGTGGTCCTGATGGCTAAGAGTTGAACTTTGAAGTACATCAGGTAGTCAGGGACCTAGAGGGGCACTGTCTCTTGGTGTGGGGGCTCCTTCAGGACAAGAAGATAGTATTGGGTAGCATTTATGCTTCCAATACCTATAGCCAGGACTTCTTTTTAGAGCTCATTGAGAAGCAAGCTGGCTGACCAGACAGGTTATTACCTGGTGCTGGGATGCGATTACAAAATAGTGGTGGATGCATTCATTGACTACCAGCCAGCTAGACTGGTTACCAGGGGGCCGGGGGGGGGGGGGCGGAAAATAAAGAAATTAACCTACTGTGTACAAAGCTTGAACAGATAGATAGATGGTGTACACCACACCCTAGTGATGCCAAATTGACCCTTTACTCTAGGCCCCATAAAGTTCTTTGGCATACAGACTATTTGTTGCATGCTGAATGGCTTTTTGCAAAGCTGGCTGGGATGGATATTCACCTGCAGCTGTTCTCGGAGCATGCAACAGTACAGGTGCACATTGCTGTGTCTCCCCAGCCGGGGATAAAATCTGGAGACTAAATCCTGTTTAGATGCAGAGCTTGGAATTCCAGGCATTTCTGCAGAAGGCCTGGCAGGAATATGAGGAGGAGAATGGGAGGGGGGAGGTTGGCCCAGAGACCTATTGGGCAGCAGTGAAAGCTGTCTTTCTAGGAAGGTTGATGGGTTTTATCAAGGCCCAACAGATCCAGCAGAATTGTGCATTGCAATATGGGCTTGTGGAGGTGCGATACAAGAGGCTGGCCTATATGCAGACCAGGCATAGAAAGCAGCAGGAAACAAGCCACCAATGGAAGGACTGAGAGCTTTATTACCACGAGGTCTGCCCTACACATGTTTCGGCCACACGACCTTCTTCAGTGGACTATGACCTTTAAAAATATACACAAAATCACAATCTCAAACATTAAAATGAAAATGAAAATATAACTATAACCCAAACAGTGAAACGCTATTTCTTCAGCATAAATGTGATTTTCATGAATCGGCTAAAATCATATGTATTCTAACCATGCACATAAATGTATAAATAAATATAACAGTAATCAATAATTTAAAAAATTGTCAATGAATATATACATAATAGGAACCAGTCCGAAGCGTGATAAAAGTGGAAAGACAGAATCTTTATTTAAAACCTTTGACACTAAATCACTTAAATCACTAAAATCACATTATCAAAAACTGGAGGCTGAAATTGTTCCCTTTGTATGCCATGCCCTGCTTGTCGCACTGCTTTTTCATGGTTCAAATCCTATACCCGTTTTGATTCCTTTTGGAGAAGTTAAGTTTTTATAGTATTGTATTACTTTATAGTTTCTTTTTTTTGGCTCATTCACTCTAACTGACTCACTCCTGCATTTTTGTTATAAAGAGATTTTCTTATTCAATCAATATGTTTGTCCTCCGTTTCATTTGGCTCCAATTATTATATCATGATTAGTACACCTATGGATGTATTATATAAAATTTTATATATTTTTAACCTTATTTATGTTTTTCTTAGTGTGTATGTTTTTTATTAAGCCCTATAACAGCATGATACATGATGTTTTAATGGGCTTCAACAGAGGTATTTATACTTTTATCTTCTTGAGCACATTTGTTCAGTTTGTTTTATATTGGCTGTATATGACACATTATATTCTTATTTTAATTTTAGTGATTTATTCATCTTTTAATGTTTGATTTGTTATTTATTGGTTTTAATTGTTTATTCATTTGTATATTATGCTATTAATGGTCTGTTCTTTTATGCTTTTAAGTGTGTATATGTTTGTTTTCAGTGTGTGCCTGACAAACCCCTGACGAAGTGTAACAAAACATGGCCTGTGTCGGGTTGTCAAAGGTTTTAAATAAAGATTCTGTCTTTCCACTTTTATCACGCTTTGGACTGGTTGCTACTCTCTGCGTGGCATTTGCTTTTTTTTTAGTGTTGTATATACATAATAGGAACAGTACATGACATTCAATTAAAAATCATAAACCTAATTATCTGATATAAGTCCAAAAACAGATGTCTCAATGTTAATAAAACATCTAAGATGCAAGGTCCAGTTATGAAAACCACAATCTAACAGATGAACAGAAGAATTGCCATCAGTGGAAGAGAAAGAAACTTGATTTCAAAACAACTGCTCTGGATTGCTAAGGCTAAGGGGGAGAGATTATTGGATTTGATAAGAAAGCTATATATGCATAGTGGAGGAGTGGCCTAGTGGTTGGGGCAAGGTACTTCAGGCCGGAAGATCGGGGGTTCAAATCCCACTAGAGGACAGTAACCTTGGGCCGGAAGGACTGGGGTTTCTAGTCCCACAGGTGCTCCTTGTGGTCTTGGGCAAGCCACTTAACCCTCCATAGCCCATGTTCCCTGTAAAATAGTTATCTCCAAGTTATAATGCCCTGTTCAATGTAATTTCAGTTTGTTCAATGTAAACCGCACTGATGCAGAATAGCGCGGTATATAAGAGAATATAAATAAATAAATAATGATAAAATTTAAAAATATAACTCTGATTGAAAAGGGTCCAAAACTATCAAGAGCACCTATAGAAACAAATTAATTGATAGTTCCATCCCTGTCCCCGCTTTTGTTTGTTCTTTTTCTGGAGCTGCTTGTGCAAAATATGAGGGAGGAAGCAGCTATCTAAGGGGTCTGCATAGGTGGCCATGCCCATAAAATTAGTTTGTTAATGATATGTTGGTTAGCATGAGGCATACCAGAGAGGGGTGGATGGCCTTGTGCCGTTTTGTTGCTTCAGTTTGAGGATGATCTTGGGGTTAAAAATTAATATGGATAAATTGGAGGTCCAACTTTTGAGGACGGGAGGCCCGGAGGGGAAAGAAAGTGTAAGGTTCTACTGGGCTGTGGGTCCTTTCAACTTTTGGCGATTTAACTGCATAAAGACCTAGCCATGGTATACCAGCTCAACATACAAGCCCCGGCAGCTATATTTGAGTTGCCCCTGTCCCTTTATGGGCGAGTGTCGCTTGCTTGCTTGCTTGCCTGCGATTCTAAAACTACTTTATCAGCTGCAGATGTTGGCTTTGTGAGTGAACCCAGGGGGATGAGCAGTTTTTCAAGAGCACTATGAGGCCTTTCCTCTGGCAGGGGACAAGGGCGTGGGTCAGCTATGCAAAACTTACTTTGAGTTGGGAGAAGGGCCGATGGGCTTGCCTGACTTCTGCATATATAATGTGGCAGCCCTGGTTCGATGGATCCACGATGCCTATACCTCTGAGATGCACTATGGACCACAGGAGCTTCTTGAAGAGTGGTGTTGGCCTTTTGCTTTCATGAGCATCCTCCATGGTGGTAAGGTACACTTGGCTAGCCCTGAGTATAAGGTTTTGCTGGACCCCCTGAAAAGATCATGGTGATAGTGGGCAAATGTCCTTGGCAGGAGTTGGGAGGTGACCCCCTTTTGGCAGGCTACTGCTAATCTTCAGCAGGGCAGCAGCACTTATCAAACTTGGAATGGGGATGGCAGCAGGTTGGATCTGGGACAGTTGTGGGGCTGGGGAGGTGGAAGACTGCCATCCCTGGAGTGCTTTCAAGAGCATGTGGGATTCACCGAAGTCCCAGTGTTTCAGTATCTGCAACTTCAGCCCTATTGGAGGGCCCTAACTGCAGTGTAGCCAGGCGGGGTAGTGATTCGCGAATGCGACAGAGGTTTTCGTAACCTGGTGCCCAAATGGAATATATTTTTAAATTGGTACAGAATGCTGCGGGAAGAGCTCACAAAGGCTCCTATGGCTTCGCTGGCGTGAAAATGGATGGAGGAGTTGGGGGAAGAGATTGATGAGGAGCGACTGCTTCCTGCAGATCCCAAAAGTGATTGGCTCCACCCGATATCAGGAAATGCAGTATCGGATCTTGCATCAAGACTACCTTATGAGGGAGTGTGGTGCTCGTCTGGGGATCTGTGCTCACGAAAAGTGCAAAAGTCTGAGGAGACCTTCCTTCATGCCTTCCTCAAATGCATGGCTCTTGAGAGGCTGTGGAAACCAGTCTTGCGAGGCCTAGTGGACCTGGTTCATAAATTTATTGGCTGGACACATAACTTCCTAATCCTGATAGGAATCGGGGGGGGGGGGGGCACAAAGAAAATGATCTTGCAGTGGGTTAACCTCATGCACTAGTATGCCTTTGCAGATTTCACTAAAGCTCAGTGGGTTAGGTATAAATGGCTTTGGATGCAATTTCAGTGCTGGTACCCACAGGAGTAGGGAGGGGGCTGTGTGGAGGGGAGGGTGGAGGGAAGTGGGCCTAGCCTTAAGGGAGCAGGTGAGCTAGGTAGCATTGTTTTGGTGGATCAGAGTTGGTCCGGCAGCAATGTCCTGGGAATGGGTAGGCTATTGATGAGTGATGATGCACGTGGGGAGGTGGAGAATGTTCCTGAAATTTATTGCCTGCTTTTTTGGTTGGGTTCAGCTCCCAGTGTGTCAGCGTGTGCCGGAGAAATAGCTTTTGATGCTCTAATCTGTTACTACTTTGCCATTGTACAATGGTCTTTTGAGCCTTATGTTACATGTGGGACTTCCATAGATCTGACAGGAGCTCCACTGCAGTCATTTGTTCTAAGCACGGCACATATCATTCTTTGGAACGTTACTGTAAAATTAACTGAACTGTAGAACACAATAGACTCACTTTTGAAGGACCTGGATTTAAGGCTGAGTGGGGGCGACTTGATTGTGGATTGTGTTACAAAAAAAAAAAGAAAAAAAACAAAACATCAGTGTTAAGCCAATTAACTTCATGAAAATCATATGTTCCGACACAAGTACGAGATTAAAAAATATATTAGACGTTCATTGTAAAAGATCCTATTTAGTGTTCAGATTGATATCCACTGATTCCATTAGTTTTCAAATATTCACTTATAGATAAACCTACATAAAGTCCAATTTCTATCGCTCATGGACAGTCTGACTTGATTTATAACAAAACACACCAGTGAATCAAAAGCATAACCAGGTGATCAATCAATAGTGTCTGAACCCACTCGTGTTTTAAGCAGTCCTTGTCTCTTTTCTGCTAGTGCTCAAGCATAAAGGTAAATCAGGGGTCTTTCCCAGGGCTGCTGCTACCCATTGGTTGAACTAGTTGGTCGCCTAGAGTACCAACCTTTCGAGGGTAGACCACTGCTGCTCTTCTTCGGGACCTGCATAGAAGGCAATAATAACATGGCAATGCAGTGCTTAACCAGAGTCTCTGACGCTGTGTGCTTTTGATGCCATGCTTTGACCAGACACTTCTGTTTTGGAGAGTGTAACTAAAGGCTCAAAGCGCAGCACCAACAGCATGCCGTGTTAGAGGCTTTGGGCAAGTGCTGCATTGATGTTTTAAAGTCGTTGTTGCTGCAGATCCCAGAGTGGGGTGATAGCGGGGGGCTGCAAGAATGAGGGCTCGCCTAGGACACCTCATATCTTTGCCTTGGCCCTGGTCTTTCCATCTGTAGACACTGTGAACTATGAACCAATAAACCAATTTTAGTCCATTGGAGCTTGCCAGGCTGACAGGTACAGAGTTGCAAGGGCAACAGAACTCATGATAGAAAATCTTGTGACTGCCTTGGGCAGTGTCCCTACTCTGCTTCACTTGTCTCGGAGATTTCATCCTGTCTTCACACTTTCTGCAATGCTGGTTCCCTGAAACACGATATTGCTGCCTAGAAAGAAATTGTGGCTTCTGTTGGAACTCTGGCTACTGTGCTGGACTCTAGTTCTTTGCCTTTAAATTTTGGGGCTATAACTCTGCCCACTGCTGAGTACTGCGGGAGCTAAGCACCAGGTGTTGGCATTTAGCTGGGCAAGTTATGGGCAGGGAAATAGTAAGGAGTCAGGAGCCACGTTCAGTAGAGAGAGGCCTGGATCTGAAACAAACACAAGATTTGCTATACTGGGTCAGACCAAAAGTCCATCAAGCCCAGTATGCAGTCACTCAATACAAAGGCAATATGATATTCTCTGTTTTATTCACCATTCCTTTTCTTATAATTCTTAGCGTTCTATTTTCTTTTTTGGCCATCACTGTATACTGAGCAGACAAATTCTTCATACAGCATTATCTGTGATGATGCTTGGATCCTTTTCCTATTGTTGACTCCTAATATAGCATTTTTGATCCTGTAGCTGTAGTTGGGATTATTCTTACCTACATGCATAACTTTGAACTTGTCATTTAAATAAATCCAAATGCTCGCATATAAGTATGCAGGGTCTTCAGTCTACTCTCAAAAAAAAATCTTCTACACTTTGGAATCCCAGTGCTGGTAGCTGAGTTAACTTCTGACTTTCTTCTACTCTTGAATTTTTCTAGACGAACAGTGTAGGGAACCCAGAACAAGCATGAAATTCTTCTCATGAGTGTGGCCCTCCACGGAGTTTCCCCTCGTAATTCAATCCTGTAGAATTTCTTGTGGCTGCTCTCCTAGGTATTAGATTCCTCTCAGCTACAGATGCACTCACACTATGGAGCTTGTCCTGCTTCTGATTGTCCTTCCTCTTAAATACACTAGTGAGAGGAAGATAAAGCCCACTAGAGCAAGGAGAGTTAAAATTGCTCCCTCCCACTAGGAGTCACATCCATATACTTGCCTAGAGCCACGCAAGCACCAAAAACTCTGAGCCCTAGAGACTTTCTATGCTCTTAGTTTTATGCATTTTCCAGCACCTCAGACACCATGCATTGGATAACACTTCTATAATTTCATAGCTTATGTGTTTATGAAGAGAAACGTGCCTTTGTAAGGATATATTGGTCTCCTTATCTTGACATTTGTGTAACCCGGGGCTAACATTTCTGCCCTATAGTTGCTTAAAACCTACTGTATTTGCCAGCCTCAAGACATCTTTAGGAGGCTGGCAAATTTTGTGCTCCAGCACCTGGAAAATTCACAGGGTTCAAAGGACTTGATCAGATGTAGTCAGATTTATTAACTCTAAAAGAAATAGTGGGTACTGAGCCCTGTGATGTAGTGTAGTGTGTTCAGAATAGAAACAGACAAAAAGTAATTGAACCAAATCTTTTCTTTTACTCTTGAACAAGAAACAGCTCACAAAGAAAACCTAATACAGATATTTGCCAAAGCAAACCAAAAACAGAAATGAAATCATCAAATAACTATATCTTCCAAAATAAATCAACAATTAAGGCAAACTGGTAAAATATGTACATTTAAAGGTTTGCACTGCTGACTGACAACAGAACCAAGGCAATTTGTTTTTAATCCAGCAGAAGTAGTCAAAACCCAATGATTTTAAAGAATTTTGCACAGGTTCTATAAATTCTATTTGAATCTGGATACAAGCCAAGCCCCATCCAAATCCTTTGAACATAAGAACATAAGATATGCCATACTGGGTCAGATCAAGGTCCATCAAGCCCAGTATTCTGTTTCCAACAGTGGCCAATCTAGGTCATATGTACCTAGCAGTTTCCCCAAGAGACACAAGTTCCACAATGCTTGTACTGGGTCAAGCATTGATATCTTCGGTCACTTCTTAATAATGGTTTATGGACCTTTCCTCCAGGAACTTGTCCAAACCTTTTTTAAACCCAGCTACACTAACAGCCTTTACTACATCCTCCGGTAACAAATTCCAGAGTTTGATTACACGTTGAGTGAAAAAATATTTTCTTTTATTAGTCTTAAATAGTTTACCCTGTAGCTTCATTGCATGTCCCCTAGTCTTTCTATATTCTGATAACGTAAACAATCGATCTACGTTTACCCGTTCCACTCCGTTCATTAATTTATAGACTTCTATCATATCTCCCCTCAGCCGTCTCTTTTCCAGGTTAAAGAGCCCTAACCTTTTTAGCCTTTCTTCATAGGAGTATCCTTCCATCCCCGTTACCATTTTGGTGGCTCTTCTCTGAACCTTTTCTAAAATCGCTATATCCTTTTTAAGATACGGCGACCAGAATTGCACACAATATTCAAGGTGCGGTCTCACCATGGAACGATATAGAGGCATTATAATATCTTTTGTTTTATTTTCCATTCCTTTCCTTATCATACCTAGCATTCTATTTGCTCTCTTGGCCGCCGCTGCACACTGGGCTGAGGGTTTTAACATGGTATCCACAATGACGCCTAAATCTTTTTCCTGGGTGGTGGTTCCTAATGTGGAACCTTGCATCGTGTAACCATAGTTTGGGTTGTTCTTCCCTAGGTGCATAACCTTGCACTTGTCCACATTAAATTTCATCTGCCATTTTGATGCCCAGTCTTCCAATTTATCAAGATCCTCTTGCAATGTTTCACAATCCTCTTGGGTTTTAACAACTTTAAATAGTTTTGTGTCATCTGCAAATTTGATAACCTCACTCGTCGTTCCACTTTCCAGGTCATTTATGAATATGTCAAAAAGCAGCGGACCCAGCACAGATCCCTGGGGTACACCACTATTCACCTTTCTCCATTGGGAAAATTGGCCATTTAGCCCTCTGCTTTCTATCTTTTAACCAGTTCCTGATCCACAATAGTACACTGCCTCCTATCCAATGACTCTTTAGTTTTGCCAAAAGTCTTTGATGAGGGACCTTGTCAAAGGCTTTCTGAAAGTCCAGATACACAATATCAACCGACTCACCTTTGTCCACCTGTTTATTCACTCCTTCAAAAAAACATAACAGATTAGTAAGACAAGATCTTCCTTGTCTAAAGCCATGTTGGCTGTCTCCCATTAGGTTGTGACTATCTACATGCTGAGTAATTTTATTCTTTATGATGGTTTCTACCATTTTTCCTGGTAATGACGTCAGGCTCACCGGTCTGTAGTTTCCCGGATCACCCCTGGAACCCTTTTTAAAAATTGGTGTTATATTGGCGATCCTCCAATCTTCAGGTATTAGAGATGATTTTAATGATAGTTCACAGATTACTGTTAGCACATCTGCAATCTCATATTTCAGTGCTTTCAACACCCTTGGATGTATACCATCCGGCCCAGGTGATTTGCTACTCTTCAGTTTATCTAATAGTTGTAAGACATCTTCCCGATGTATCGATATTTCCTTCAATTCTTCCGCACCTTTAAATACCACTTCAGTCATGGGTAACATCCCTACATCTTCCTCAGTAAAGACCGAAGCAAAGAATTCATTCAGTCTCTCCGCTATCGCCTTGTCGCCTCTTAGTGCTCCTTTAACCCCTTTATCATCTAATGGACCAACTGACTCTCTCACAGGTTTTTTGCTACGAATGTACTTGAAAAGGTCTTTATTTCGCGTTTTTGCTTCCGCAGCAAGCTTCTTCTCAAATTTTCTCTTTGCCTGCCTTATCAATGCCTTGCATTTGACTTGCCAGTGCTTGTGCTGTTTCCAGGTTTCGTCGTTTGGCTCTTTTTTCCATTTCCTGAAAGATGCTTTTTTGGCAACAACAGCCTCTCTGACTCACCTTTAAACCATGCTGGCAGTTTTTTGGACTTCCTTCCACTTTTCTTAAAGCGTGGAATACAGCTGGTCTGGGCTTCCAAGATAGTGTTTTTCAACAACACCCAAGCTTGATGTACGTCTTTAACCTTTGCAACTGCTCCTTTTAGTTTTTTCTTAACTGTTTTCCTCATTTTATCATAGTCTCCCTTTCGAAAGTTAAAAGGTAGTACTGTGGATTTCCTTACTATCCCTCCTCCATTAATTAAATCAAAGGTGATCATGCTATGATCACTATTGCCAAGTAGCCCCAACACCCTTATCTCTTGCACTAGATCCGGTGTTCCACTAAGGACTAGGTCTAATATGGCTTCCCCTCTGGTCGGTTCATGAACCAGCTGCTCCAAGAAGCAGTCATTTATTTCATCTAGGAACTTTATCTCCCTAACATGTCCTGACATGACACTGACCCAGTCGATACCGGGGTAATTGAAATCACCCATTATTATTACTGCGCTGTAACTTTTGTTAGCTTCCTTGATTTCTTTGAGCATTTCATCATCCATTTGGTCATTCTGGCCATGTGCTGGATAGTATACCCCCACTGCCATTGCCTTCCCTCTTTTATATGGAATTTCAATCCATATAGATTCTACAGCAGATTTTGTTTCCTGCAAAACTTTAATCCTTTCTGAGTCAATGCCCTCTCTAACATAGAGCGCAACCCCTCCACCAATTTGATCAGCTCTGTCATTACGATATAGTTTGTACCCAGGTATCACAGTGTCCCACTGGTTGTCCTCCTTCCACCATGTCTCTGATATTCCAATCATATCTAACCTTTCATTTACTTTGTGACTTTATCTGCTGGGAAAAAATGTGGCTTTCTTTAGTTTATTTATGGTTAGATCTCACTATTTAGATGGCAGTTCAGTTTGGTCATTGGCAGTTGCAAGGCTCAACTTCCAGGCTTTCTTCTCCCAAAGGTAGGAGTAGCCCCTTGATATTTCTTTGCCAGATGCTGGCCACCAACTGACTGCCTTGATTCAAAAAACATCAGGATATTTCAACCTATCACAGAGGATTGCAGTCTGATATAAGAGCCAACTCCCCTGTTGCTGACTAAAAAGCCATTTCAGCACCTATTGGCAGTTTATAAAGTTTTCTCAATGCAATCCACTTTGGGGGGTTTGCTGTTAGCAGTCTATACTCAGGTTTGTAATTCCCAGAGCTTGTAACGAGCATCCATGCCAGGATTTTTGTCTTTTAATGGCAGAAACCCCTGAAACAGGGTACTTTGGAGCCTCTGTTTTAATTAAATCCTCGCATTTCGATTATGGGGGGGAGGGGGTTTGTCTACTTTTGCCTTCCTCTCATGAATTTCCTCTTGGACTGCTGATGTTTTGTGTTTGTATATCTGTTTTGTGAATTTACCTCTTTGTTATTCTCAGAGATCTGTTGTGAATGCTTATGATCAGCATTTTGTTTTTAAATCTTGGATACTATGGCTAAAAAAGAGATATTCAATGCCAGTACTCAGATTGTGGCTAGATACTGGGTGCTAGTTAATAAGGCGTGCTAATGTTAACATGCATTAATTCACCATTAATATGTAATATTAGTAACTAGGTCACATTAAATAACATGGGACCTGTGCTAAAATAGCGCACATCACAGTGAATTAGCAAGCATTAATGTTAGTGCACTTTAGTAACTAAGCCACCACTGTTTCCAGAGCCACCGCTATCCATAAAGCAGCAGTATTTAGCACCACGATACAGATAGGCATCTACTATCTGGATGGCCTTAAGACATATTTTCTTTACTGCCTAAGGTCAGCTGGATAATTATCTTTATAGCAGCCCTAAATATCACCACTATGTGGATAGATTTTTACTTACCAGTATTTATTATAGCATCATTCAGACACAGTGTCAACCGAGGAGGTTTACAAAGCTAAAGTGGCATAAACATTCTGCACAAGAATATAGAACCAACAAAAAGGAGCAATTTAGTCACTTATTCCCTGGGGAACTTGATCTCCCGATCAAAAGCTGGCTGGAAAAAGAAGGTCTTCAGACCTTTTTTGAAGCGAGAGTTCTTGTCTTAAAGCCAAGGGCAATAGTATTCCAGAATGCTGGAACTAAGTAAGAAAAGGTTGCCTGCCTGGAAATCTAATGAATCTGAGATATTGGAGGTAACTGAAGCAAGGTGGATTGGGAGCGTGTACATTTTGAGAAGGGGTGTAAGGGATAAAATGGTTGGCCACATATAAAGCTTGATCATAGTGAAGGCTTTGTGGGTTAAAATTTCTTATGAATCTTTACCTTGCGTGAGCCCCTGACCTTTCTGCTGGTACCGATGTGGAAGATAAGGGGCTATAGTACTGCCTCCAGATATAAAATTAATTTGAGCAAAACACAGATTATTTGGTTTTCCAAAGAAGTGAATGCTCAAATAAAGGCAAAAAACCACAGCTTTCACAAAATTCAAAAGCTTGCAAACAGAGGAACACAGAAATGAATACAGGATCAAGCTCAAAGAGACAAAAAGAGAAATAAGGATAGCAAAATCAAAGGCAGAGGAAAAGATGGAAGTAGTGGGGGCAAATACAGTGACAGAATTCAAAATGGCATGGTAACAGACACAGTGGATCCCTTTACAACAACAGGATAAAATCACAATAAACTTAACTATCTAATGGGCAGACTAGATGGACCATACTGGTCTTTATCTGCCGTCATTTACTATGTTACCATGTTACCATGTTAAGTGTGGCGACAAAACTTTCTTCAGGTATATTCGGGAAAGGAAGACGATCAGAAGTGCTGGGAATGGACTCGTGGCCCCAAGGCTTCCCGTGGCTAAACTCCTGTAATGCACACAAAAGGGTTTTTTTAAAGTGATATTGAGGGTCCTGCATTTTGTAATAAGGCTGATGATGCATTCCATGGCAAGGCCTGGACTTGGGTATAAGCAGCTACTTCCAGCACCAACTTCTGATTGCACCAGAGCATTGCCATCCCTGTCATGTCTCAGTCTGGGCCAGCAGCACTGTCTCCTTCAATGATCTGGTTCCTGAGTAGAGGCGACTGCAGCAAATACACTTAAGAATGAAGTGCAAGGCCTGTAGCCCTCATGCTCTGGATGGTCCTCATGGCACCCTACTCCCCCTTCCCACACACTCGATGAAAGGAGGCGAGCACTATAGGTCCTATCCTGAATGTGAGAGCTTGCAGATCCTTTGCAGAGTCTATGCAATGCACTTGCTGCTGTTTTGGGACCCTGTGAAGGTGAGAGGGTAGGATCAGGTGGCAGGAATGATGGAGCATCACTTCCCACCTCTCCTGTTGTCAGAGGGCAGAATGAGAGGGCAGCAGAGCACCTCTTCCCCCCTCCCCCATGTCAGAGGGCAGATGGCAGGCTTGGTGGGGGGGAGGGGAGTGGAGCTGTTCTTCCTCCAATTACCTATCGACACTCAGGAAATAAATTTAACATTGACCACAGCTGAGAGCTTGGCAGTCCCCAAACATTTCATCATTGTCAATTCCCTGCTATTTGGCCTCCCTCACAAACCTTGCTCCATTATTTTGTTTTACATGCCTAGCCTCCTTCGATAGCTGTTTGCCTTGGCTCTCCTTTTTAACATGAAATTGGATGAATTGTCTTCCAAGTAACTGAATTATATTGTTGGCTTACGCATCCAAAAAAGTTTCTTCTTAGTTTGTGTGAACAAGAAAAATATTTTTAAAGGTGGCTGAAATCATAAGTGGTTTTTCTTCACAATGTGAGTTGACGAGAGAATACTTTTGGTTGTCTTCAGCAGATAGAACACTGACCTGACGTATAAACCATTCTTTCAAGGCATTCATATTTTTGGAACACAGATTGCACAATGTGCTGAGAGAAGTCCTACATTACTCATGCTGTGGTATGGTGTGGATCATTGCTCTTTGCTGTAGTGAGATGCAGTTTATGTAGTCTGTATAAATATCAAAGGTCAAGCTAGGTTTAACGATTTGTTCTAGCAATAAAATATACACATTCAAGATTTCATAGTATTATATCAGTTGTAAAACTACATTTCTGTAAAGTCTCTTAATGTGTATCAATAGGAAACAGACAGGTGGCACTAGACAGAATCCTTATTTTCCCCACCTTGATCCACTCCTCACCAGTGTCAGAAACAAAACGTGAAAGCTTTAGACATTCTACAATTAAAATGTACCAAGACGCTCTGTGAAACATTTATGCAATGATGATCTGTTAAGGTTTAAATTTATGACTTCAATTACTTTTGCTATGAAATGTCTTGCTCTATGCATATTCCTCAAAGGGATAAATGTGTGGAAAAAGA
Organism: Ichthyophis bannanicus; assembly: GCA_033557465.1. Classification (NCBI taxonomy): domain Eukaryota; kingdom Metazoa; phylum Chordata; class Amphibia; order Gymnophiona; family Ichthyophiidae; genus Ichthyophis; species Ichthyophis bannanicus. Next base: position 419,199,568 of record CM066031.1, on the reverse strand, counting down.
GAAGCGCTGACCGACTAGCTATGGCACCTTATCCTGGGAACAATGCCTTGGAACTCGGATATGATGCCACCATGTTTACTCTGATTCCTTGGTTACTACTCATGGAGAGAATGCTTTATTGGAAAAATTCCATGAAGACCTTTTTCCAGATTCAAGGCATACTCCAGCTCAGAGTAAAGGTGAATTTTATTCCAGAGAGCATTTAATACCATATAAACAATTCAGACACATTTTGTATCATAGCAACATATAACATACAGGGGTTGGGGGGGGGGGAGACTATGAGGGGAAAGAGAATGAGTGAGGATCTGAGTCATGGTGAAAAGTCAAGCCATGCACAGCTGTCATGAGGCACAGTCTTCTACCAGCCCCATACATTGGTGCACTAAAGGTCTGATCTACCATCCATTCCACAGTTCTATTTAAGATTTCATTAAAACCTAGAATAAATCATTGCATAAGTTCAGCCCATGATGGCCAGTGATTATGTTGGCCTTGCATCAACATGTATTTTCTTTCTAGTGCACTAGGGGTCCTAGTGCAACACTGGATCTAATCATACTTGATAAATCCACATATTCCAATTTTTTTCACATTTGCCTCCTTATACTCTTCATCTACAAAATCCTAGAATGAATCTATACTAACAATTCCTTTGACACCCTCTTAATTGGGTTTGTCACAACATATTCAACTGCAGTGCCCAGGCAGGGGGCATCTGGATTCCCCATGCACTCAGTTTTCATCTGGGCTGATTCTGCCATGTTAAGGCCACTACTACTGTCATAACAGCTGCTGTTCCTCCCCAAGAATTGGATTGTGTCACGTCAAAAGCTTTGTCTATGTGTGGTTATTGACACAGAGGGCGTTTGATAACTACTTTGCAGGAGCACAAGAGCCCACTGGACTGCCCCTGCACTTTGCGCCACAATTTTTGAAACTATCTATATATCATCCTTGCAGAGCTCAAAGTCTCTCTGAATACACAACAGTGCTTCAGGGAGTCTAGTTATAATGTATCTATAATAGGTATTCAGCAAAGTTAAATCTGTTGGAAGTTCAGTAGATTTTCAGTCAATTTAGCCAGTTGGATTGCTGAATATGTGGTCCTAAACTTAACTGGATAAGCTATTAATGCGGTCCTGCTTATCCAAATAGTGTTGCAAATCAGTGCTAACTTTGTCTGGTTATCAACTTAATTTTTAGACCCTCTCCCAGAATGTTCTTTCTCCATCAAAACTTATATAAATAAATTTTAACTAGACGACATGTTGTCTAGTAAAATTGTATCTACTAGCTGGCTCCAAAATTTTCTTGGTAATGATTTATGTGGTTATCTCTGAAGCTAACCCCATAAATCATGAATATCTACCTCATTGTGCCCATTTTGGAGTTGATAGGTCTCGCCATCTTGTGTATCCTGGTATGGCGTTTCTTCTCTGTCTTGAAAGACTAGAAAAAGGGACTGTTACTGCTGGAGAGAGATCTGCAACTGTGAGTATATACTTCTGGTAATTTTCTAAAAGGAATTCTTTGTATTAAAGCTAATTAATCTGTGAATCCACTATTTTTGTTAAATCAGTCAGGGCCTAGTAGCAGCAGTTTAAGTTTAAATTTAAAACACAGAGGAGAACTTTCTGGTTACATTTCATACCCAGCAGAGAGCTTGTAGTCTAAATTTAATAGTCACTCAGGGCCTAGCATCAGCAAAGTACTCTTAGCTTAAATTTAAAACACAGAAAAGAGCTTTCTGGTTAAATTTAGAACCCAGCAGAGAGCTTGTAGCTTAAATTTCATAAGAAGTTAGAGCCTAGCAGCAGCTAAGAACTATAATTTAAATCAAATCAGAATATAGCTTACCTCAGCAGCATAAGACAGGGTACTGTGTAGCAGCCCTCTTTTAATAAGACAGGAGGTGCTCTCAGGTGAAGCTCATTACCCAAATCAGTCATACACTAAGGACCTGAGATTAGTTAAGCTTCAGGTGAACAAGGTATATTACAAGTATTAGGTACAGTTTTATTGGTATAAAAATCCATAGCAACCCTTAGTAAGTAAAGAACTTAGATCTAAACACAAACTTAAAACTAAGATGCAGACAGCAGTCCAGCAGCGGGATGGGGGCTTTCCATTCTTTTGCATTAAGTGTCACATGTATGATTTTCTCCCAGTTGGTGAGAGGTCTTACGTGTGCACTAGGTGCAAGGAACTCTTTGCTCTTAGGGAACGAGTCCGTTCTCTAGAGGCTAAAGTAGCAGACTTGGAAAGCATAAGACAGACAGAGAGGTACATAGACGAGACCTACAGGGATATAGTCCTGAAGTCCCACCTCCAGTCTGTCAGCATCCCTGTTGCCATGGAGGAGAGAGGTCACGTGACAGGAGAGCATCACCCTGGTGTAGCAGGAAGTGATCCCGTAACTAGGACCTGTCCTCCAGGTGATGTAAAACCCTCTCGCACCGAGGAAGTTTCTCCAGGGCCATGTGCCCATGAGGGAAGGGTTAGGACTGCCGTTATAGTTGGTGATTCGATCATTAGGCATGTAGATAGGTGGGTGGCTGGTGGAGGTGAGGATCGCCTGGTAACATGCCTGCCTGGTGCGAAGGTAGCGGACCTCACGCGCCACCTAGATAAGGTCTTAGATAGTGCTGTCTTGGTACATGTCGGTACCAGTGACATAGGAAAATGTGGTAGGGAGGTTCTGGAGGCTAAATTTAGGCTTTTAGGTAGGAAGTTGAAATCCAGAACTTCCAGGGTAGCATTCTCCGAAATGCTTCCTGTTCCACGCGCAGGAACCAAAAGGCAGGCAGAGCTCCGGAGTCTCAATGCGTGGATGAGACAGTGGTGCAGAGATGAGGGTTTTGGATTTGTTAGGAACTGGGGAACATTCTGGGGAAAGGAGGGGCTCTTCCGAAGGGATGGGCTTCACCTTAACCGGGATGGAACCAGGCTGCTGGCATTAACCTTTAAAAAGGAGATAGAGCAGCTTTTAAACTAGATATTAGGGGAAAGCCGACAGTCGCCCAAGAGCGGATGGTTCGGAAGAATGTATCTTTGAAGGATATTACCAAAAGCAGAGAGGTTCCACAAAAGAGTAAAGTAGCCCAAATGCCCTCAAGTATGGAGCAGACAGAGCTTAAAGATCCCAAATTACCCATGTCTAACAATAGCCAAATTAATATGAATAAAATACATTCTCTAAAATGCTTGTATGCAAATGCTAGAAGTCTAAAAAATAAGATGGGAGAGTTAGAATATATAGCACTAAATGAAAGGTTAGATATGATTGGAATATCAGAGACATGGTGGAAGGAGGACAACCAGTGGGACACTGTGATACCTGGGTACAAACTATATCGTAATGATAGAGCTGATCAAATTGGTGGAGGGGTTGCTCTCTATGTTAGAGAGGGCATTGAGTCAGAAAGGATTAAAGTTTTGCAGGAAACAAAATCTGCTGTAGAATCTATATGGATTGAAATTCCATGTAAAAGGGGGAAGACAATGGCAGTGGGGGTGTACTATCGAGCGCCTGGCCAGAATGACCAAATGGATGATGAAATGCTCAAAGAAATCAAGGAAGCTAACAAAAGTTACAGCACAGTAATAATAATGGGTGATTTCAACTAGCCCGGTATCGACTGGGTCAGTGTCACGTCAGGACATGCTAGGGAGATAAAGTTCCTAGATGAAATAAATGACTGCTTCTTGGAGCAGCTGGTTCATGAACCGACCAGAGGGGAAGCCATATTAGACCTAATCCTTAGTGGAGCACCAGATCTAGTGCAAGAGATAAGGTTGTTGGGGCCACTTGGCAATAGTGATCATAGCATGATCGCCTTTGATTTAATTAGTGGAGGAGGGATAGTAAGGAAATCCACAGTACTACCTTTTAACTTTCGAAAGGGAGACTATGATAAAATGAGGAAAACAGTTAAGAAAAAACTAAAAGGAGCAGTTGCAAAGGTTAAAGACGTACATCAGGCTTGGCTGTTGTTGAAAAATACTATCTTGGAAGCCCAGACCAGCTGTATTCCACACTTTAAGAAAAGTGGAAGGAAGTCCAAAAAACTGCCAGCATGGTTTAAAGGTGAGGTCAGAGAGGCTGTTGTTGCCAAAAAAGCATCTTACAGGAAATGGAAAAAAGAGCCAAACGATGAAACCTGGAAACAGCACAAGCACTGGCAAGTCAAATGCAAGGCATTGATAAGGCAGGCAAAGGGAGAATTTGAGAAGAAGCTTGCTGCGGAAGCAAAAACGTGAAGTAAAGACCTTTTCAAGTACATTCGTAGCAAAAAAACTGTGAGAGAGTCAGTTGGTCCATTAGATGATAAAGGGGTTAAAGGAGCACTAAGAGGCGACAAGGCGATAGCGGAGAGACTGAATGAATTCTTTGCTTCAGTCTTTACTGAGGAAGATGTAGGGATGTTACCCATGACTGAAGTGGTATTTAAAGGTGCGGAAGAATTGAAGGAAATATCGATACATCGGGAAGATGTATTACAACTATTTGATAAACTGAAGAGTAGCGTAGCAAATCACCTGGGCCAGATGGTATACATCCAAGGGTGTTGAAAGAACTGAAATACGAGATTGCAGACCTGCTATTAGTAATCTGTGAACTATCATTAAATTCATCTCTAATACCTGAAGATTGGAGGATCTCCAATGTAACACCAATTTTTAAAAAGGGTTCCAGGGGTGATCTGGGAAACTACAGACCGGTGAGCCTGACATCAGTACCGGGAAAAATGGTAGAAACCATCATAAAAAATAAAATTACTCAGCATGTAGATAGTCATGACCTAATAGGAGACAGCCAACATGGCTTTAGACAAGGAAGATCTTGTTTTACTAATCTGTTATGTTTTTTTTGAAGGAGTGAATAATCAGGTGGACAAAGGTGAGTCAGTTGATATTGTGTATCTGGACTTTCAGAAAGCCTTTGACAAGGTCCCTCATGAGAGACTTTTGGCAAAACTAAAGAGTCATGGGATAGGAGGCAGTGTACTATTGTGGATCAGGAACTGGTTGAAAGATAGAAAGCAGAGGGTAGGGCTAAATGGCCAATTTTCCCAATGGAGAAAGGTGAATAGTAGTGTACCCCAGAGATCTGTGCTGGGTCCGCTGCTTTTTGACATATTCATAAATGACCTGGAAAGTGGAATAACGAGTGAGGTTATCAAATTTGCAGATGACACAATACTATTTAAAGTTGTTAAAACCCAAGAGGATTGTGGAAAATTGCAAGAGGATCTTGATAAATTGGAAGACTGGGCATCAAAATGGCAGATGAAATTTAATGTGGACAAGTGCAAGGTTATGCACCTAGGGAAGAACAACCCAAACTATGGTTACACGATGCAAGGTTCCACATTAGGAACCACCACCCAGGAAAAAGATTTTATTTTTTATTTTTATTTATTTAGTATACATTTGTATACCGCTACTTCCAGCGATCAGCAGAGGTTTGATTACAGATTGGAAATTGTCAAATCATGACAGGAAATCTTTGAGGTATAAACACATTGATTAGACAGGAAAGCACAGCACACAGAACTATTTTACAGGGAACATGGGCTATGGAGGGTTAAGTGGCTTGCCCAAGACCACAAGGAGCACCTGTGGGACTAGAAACCCCAGTCCTTCCGGCCCAACGTTGCTGTCCTCCAGTGGGATTTGAACCCCCGACCTTCCGGCCCGAAGTACCTTGCCCCAACCACTAGGCCACTCCTCCACTATTTAGGCGTCATTGTGGATACCATGTTAAAACCCTCGGCCCAGTGTGCAGCAGCGGCCAAGAGAGCAAATAGAATGCTAGGTATGATAAGGAAAGGAATGGAAAATAAAACAAAAGATATTATAATGCCTCTATATCGTTCCATGGTGAGACTGCACCTTGAATATTGTGTGCAATTCTGGTCGCCGTATCTTAAAAAGGATATAGCGATTTTAGAAAAGGTTCAGAGAAGAGCCACCAAAATGGTAAAGGGGATGGAAGGATACTCCTATGAAGAAAGGCTAAAAAGGTTAGGGCTCTTTAACCTGGAAAAGAGACGGCTGAGGGGAGATATGATAGAAGTCTATAAATTAATGAACGGAGTGGAACGGGTAAACGTAGATCGATTGTTTACGTTATCAGAATATAGAAAGACTAGGGGACATGCAATAAAGCTACAGGGTAAACTATTTAAGACTAATAAAAGAAAATATTTTTTCACTCAACGTGTAATCAAACTCTGGAATTTGTTACCAGAGGATGTAGTAAAGGCTGTTAGTATAGCTGGGTTTAAAAAAGGTTTGGACAAGTTCCTGGAGGAAAGGTCCATAAGCCATTATTAAGAAGGGACCCAGGATATCAATGCTTGAACCAATACAAGCATTGTGGAGCCTGTGTCCCTTGGGGAAACTGCTAGGTACATATGACCTAGATTGGCCACTGTTGGAAACAGAATACTGGGCTTGATGGACCTTGGTCTGACCCAGTATGGCATATCTTATGTTCTTATGTTCTTATTTATTTTTGCCCTTTAAGACAGTGCACCCCCTGGGTCTTGGCTTTCTCTACTTGGTTTATGGCAGTGATTCATCCTGCCCTGTCATTCCCTTTGAGGCAGCAAGCTTCATATGTCATTGAAGACACAAGACGCCTCAGTCAAGGCAATAGGAGTGAAAAGCGAGATGATCAAATTTGTAGATGAGAGAGTTATTCAAAGCCATTAAATGGCTGAGGATTGTGAAGGTTTGCAGAAAGATCTTGTGAGACTGTGAGACTAGGCACCTAAATGGAAAATGAAATTTAATGTGGACACGTGCAAAGTGATACATGTAGGGAAAAATAATCCCAACTACTGGTACAAAGTACAGGGATCTGAGGTAAGAGTCACCACCCAAGATAAAGAACTTGGAGTCCTTGTAGATAATGAGAGGACTTTTATAAATTCCTATGCAATTAACAACTGTTACCATGTTCACATTTGGGGCCTATTTTATAAAGTATGTGCATATTTTATTTTATAAAATTGAGGGATGGGGGCCATATGATGCAGTGAGAAGAGGAAGATGTGAATCCTGGAGCTCTGAGCCTTCCAATATATCCACAGGTGCCAAAATAGTTTTCTTTAGGAGCAAACACTAACGGGAGTGAATGTGACACCCCCCCCCCTTCAGTCGCCAGTTGAAAGTAAAGATTTTTGTTGAAGGCAATGTCCTCTAAATGGCAAAAGAAAGAACATGAGAAGAATCGGCTGTGGAGGCTAAGATGGTGGATGCTCTGGCTCGCTAGTAGTGAAGACAGAGCCTTTAGTGGCAGAGGCCACTAGCACTGTTCTGCAAGCTTTGGAGGGTAAATTTCAAGCACTTGCTGCAAAAATTGATAATGTGGTGCTGCCTTGGAAACTTGTGGTGGGCAAATGGCTGAGGTGGGGTGGCAGAAGATGAAAAGCAGGCATCATGTGCTGAGGTGGAGGCCCTAAAGAAATCCTTTGCCCAGCATGAGGACCACTTCGATAATCATGAAAATAGATATTGACAGAATAACTTGAGGACCGTGGGCCTGCTGGAATCCCTGGCTGACATGGTTATCAAAATTCATAGAAAACTGTATATTTGGATCCTAAAGATTTAACCACTGATGGAATTGGAGTAATTGATCAACCATACTCTCACAAAGCAAAAAGGTGCTATCTACAAACTGATGCCACAATTTAGTAAATTGAGAAAAAGGGGACTTGTATATCCATTTTGATTCATATACCCCCATAAATATATTAGCAAACGATTTTGCAAATGTGGCCTCCATTGCTACCCTCGACAATTGATGGTAACTTATTTCATTTATTTATTTATTTTTTTGAAGAAACTTTCACTCAAAGCCATTGATATTAATTCCACTATAAAACACAGATGGCCATTCCCAAGATCACCCCTACTATCTAGGGCCTCATGTTTTCTATGAATTTTGACAGCAAACAAATTTATTTTTTAGATGTGTGCGTCTCCATTGATAGTGAAGGTTGACAGACAATGGTATTTTAAAAAATGATAGATTGCATGCACTTTTACACTTTTTGAGTACACATCATTTACGATTATGTGAAGAGTTACCATACTTTCAATTTATACGTTTTAGACGTAATTGTTCTAGCTTGTCTGAGTTCATAGTTTAGTCTAAGATTTTGAAATCTTGAGTTTCAAGAAAGGGTATACCTGAGTCGGATAGTAGAACAGGCATACAAATGAGGAATAACAGGGAATGGTTATTATCAGGGGCGGCTCAAGGCAATCTGCTGCCTGAGACGAAGTATGAAAAGGCCCCCCCCCCCCCCCATACACACTTTAGAGGGGGCGGGGCTTTTTCAGAAATCCATTCAGAGACTGAACCAAACCAAAAAGCCAATTAGATTATATGGAGGAAATGCAAGATGTTTGCACACAGGGCCATATCGAGCTGCAATCACACCTTGTGCGACTTGCAGCTCGGGTGCATGCCCTCCTCTCCTCCCATACCTCTGTCCAGTGCTGCCTGCTCTTTCCCTGCTGCCCTCTGCTTTTTTCACGGAGGCACCAGCAGCAGGGAAAGAGCAGGCAGCGCTGGATGGAGGTATGGTGAGGAGGAGTGTGGGGCATGCGCCAGATCTGAAAGGCGCCGGCACTTTAAGCAGATCTGTCCCTCCCTACTCTGACATCGCGTCGGAGGAGGGAGGGACCAGACTTGCTTAAAGTACTGCGAAAAGGCTTGGGGAGCACATTTCGCCTGCCTGCTATTGTCCTGCCAGCGGCGGCAGGGCAACAGCAGATAGCCGAAATATGCCCCCCCCTCCAAGCCTATCCGCCCTGTGTGGCTTCACCGCTTGCACAGGGCTAGGTACGGTCCCGTTTGCACACCAAGGAACTAAAAGACAGCAAGAACTAACACCACAGTTTATAAAACTAAATTATAACTCCTTTTTATTTTGTTATAAACTGCGTTATGGTTCTTGCTTTTTCTTTTTCAACATATTTATTTATTTATTATTCTTATATACCGCACTCTTAAAAATCAGTGCGGTTTACATATAACAGCGTTGTGCATTAAAAAGCACTTACAGTGAACAGGGTAGAGTAACGTTTTTGGAGTGGAGGAGTGGCCTAGTGGTTGGGGCAAGGTACTTCAGGCCAGAAGGTCAGGGGTTCAAATCCCACTAGAGGACAGCAACCTTGGGCCGGAAGGACTGGGGTTTCTAGTCCCACAGGTGCTCCTTGTGGTCTTGGGCAAGCCACTTAACCCTCCATAACCCATGTTCCCTGTAAAATAGTTATCTCCAAGTTATAATGTCCTGTTCAATGTAATTTCAGTTTGTTCAATGTAAACCGCACTGATGCAGAATAGCGCAGTATATAAGAGAATGTAAATAAAATAAATAAATAAATAATAACTTGGGGTTCAACTAGTGGTAACTATGTACATCATTTTACATCTATCTACAAACTGTATTATGTACAACGTTGGTAATGGTTTACGTGTTGATGGACGGATATATTTTGTATCCACAATAGGTGCAGAGCAGAACCAGGACATTCACCCACAGAACTCAATATTTTTAAAAAAAACTGATTCTGATCATTTCGCTAACAACAACAACAATAACAACCACTATTCTCCAGTACCAGGCATATTGTGAACTAATACAAAACCCTACAACAAAGAGCAAACCTACCATACCATATCAGCACAAATTTCCAAAACTCACTTAAGGAGCCCATCCAAACAAAGCATCACTGTAAATACTACTGTGGGCCCTGGAACATCCATACACCTATTTGAAAAGCTGAACAAGTCAAATTACTACAGTACAGTATAGATCTTTATGTACAAACGCCATGTTTTTTTTTTAATTCTTTATTTTCGTTTTATAACAACAAAGGAAAGGAAGACATACAGCTAAAAGACAGATACATAAAGTGTAATACATACACCAAAGTAAACCCCTACCACCCCCCTCCCCCCTGCTTCTTCTCTAGAAAACTAATCATTCCCAAAACGGGCGTGTACGTACATTATTGTGTTACAAAACCTAACGGTGATCTGAAACATGATGAGTGCGCATTATACAGGCATGTTGGAACAATGAGCAGATTGTACATAATCATTGAGCATCTGCCATTTAGACAAGCGAGAGTGAATTTGGGCATGGGGAATAGCTCTCCGAGGTATCTGCTCATATTTGCTATATAAGCAGACGAGGTTCCACCATTCATTGACAGTAAGTCGAGAGCTATCCTTCCAATTCCTCGTGATTAAGCATATGGCAATACCCAGCATGAAATCAAGGAGAAAGCGACCCTTCTTAGGAAGAGAGGGGACCTCCGCCGCAGAGCGGAGTCCCACGATCTTCCAAGAGAGAGGTTCGTGAAGGTGCAAGATAGATTGAATACGACCCCAGACCCGCCCCCAATAAACCTGTAGTTGAGGACACTCATAAATAACATGAGCGAAGGTTCCCACAGCAGTATGGCAAGACCAACACTGGTCCCTAGCATTTATGTTCCATTTGGCTATTTTTTCTGGGGTATAAAAGCATCTGTGTGCAAAAAAGAAGAGAGTTTGGGTAACAGAGGCAGACCGGGAAACCCGCACTACTTTGCTCCAGAATACGCTCCATTGCACAGGGGTTAAAGTGGTTTGCAGTTCGCGCTCCCAGGCTTGTTGGGCTCTGAAAGTGGCCGTGTCTGCACCCTGACATAATATTTTATAAAAGTTAGAGGCTACCCCATGTGTACTACTTATAGAGTGAACTATCTCTAATAGCCCCTCCTCAGTAGGGGCAGAGGGCGGCATGATTCGAGCACTTTTAAGGCAGTGTTGAAGCTGCATCAATTGAAAGTAGTGTTTCGCTGGTAGCGCAAATTCCTTTTGTAAATCAGAAAAGGTTTTCCAACGAGCTGCAGAGAAAAGCTGTTGGGGTGTCCAGATCCCCCTTGAGTACCAGGGTTTCCATGCTATCGTTCTATTTAGGACTTGAATTCTGGGGTTATTCCATAGCGGGAGTTCGTCCCGAGGACATACGTTCGGGCCCAGTGATAGGATGAGAGTATTAAAGGCCGCAAGAGTATCGACAATCATTGGTGGATGGCGAGTGTCTACTTGATAGGACATACCGGGGAGATGGGTCAACGGAATTGGGCTACTAAGCTCCTCTTCTATGTCAAGCCAAACTGGTCTGCTGTCTGTTGAGGCATCTAGCCATCGGGCACCTTGCTTAAGTAGGAAGGCTTGATGATATCTAAGAAAATCAGGAAATCTGGTACCCCCTCTTTCCTTTGCAGACTGTAGTTTTTGTTTAGCTATCCTTGGTGGCTTGCCCTGCCAGAGATAACGGACGAGAAGGCCCTCAATATCTTTATAAGTATGTAGCGGGAGTAAGCATGGCAGCATTTCTAAAATGTAGTTCACTTTGGGGACTATCATCATTTTCACAGTTTCTAAGCGGCCCCACCATGTAAGAGATAAGGGAGACCAACGATTTGTGAGCTCGCGGACTTTGGAGACTACCTCTTTGGCATTAAAACTGATAGTATCTTCTAAAGGAGAACAGTAATGGACCCCGAGATACTTCACCATGCGGGATTGCCAGAGGAAGGGAAAGGCCTGCATGTCAGCCTCATGTACCCAGTGGTTCAGTGGGAATGCGACAGATTTAGTCCAGTTGATTTTATAGCCCGATAACTGTGAGTATCCGTCAATCAGATCCAAGACAGCTGGAACCGATTCGAGGGATACGAAAAGCATAAGGTCATCTGCATATGCAGAGAGTTTGATCTCCCTATGACTGAAGGGGACACCTCGAATACGTGCGAACTGTCTAATAAGGAGGGCTAGGGGTTCAAGAGCAAGATCAAAGAGCATTGGTGAGAGGGGGCAACCTTGACGCGTACCTCTTTGGAGATTAAATGGCTGAGACTTGATGGCATTTACACAAATACTGGCGACAGGTTGAGTATACATGACTTGGAGATATCGGAGGAAGCCTTCCCCGAAGCCATACCATCGGAGAACAGCAAATAAGAAGGGCCATTCTAGCCGATCAAAGGCTTTTTCGGCATCCAGGGAAAGACCCACCCATGGCTGATCTAGATTGGCAGCACTGGATAGCACATGACACAAGGTCCGAGCATTGTCAGCCGTTGATCTGCCGGGTATAAAGCCGCATTGGTCGGGGTGAATTAGGGTGGCCATCCTGTCAGATAAACCGGGTGGCCAAAATCGTAGCGAAGATCTTATAATCGGCATTGAGTAGGGAGATGGGGCGATAGTTGGCGGTTAGTAGTGGATCTCTGCCTTCTTTCTCAAATACTACCACATTAGCTGCAGCAAAGGATCCCAAAGAAGATGTATCTACCGCAAGGGCAGTAAAATAGAGTTTTAAATAGGGAACTAAGTCTGCACTGAACGTTCTATAGAATTCGGTCGGGAGACCATCAGGCCCTGCGGCACGGCCCGAGGCTGTTCGTTTTAGGGCAGATTGGATCTCTGAAGTAGAGAAGGGTTCATCCATCGCATCCCTATCAGCTTCAGAGAGGGTCGGCCGCTGAATGCCAGAGAGCAATCGCTCGAATGTCTCTGACGAGAACTCACATTCAGATTGATATAGGCGGGTATAGAAATCCCGAAAGAGCTCTACTATGTCGGAGTCTGTGGTCACTATGCCCCCTCCCTGTGGAGCACGAAGGGCCGCTACGCGCTTGGCTTCTTTTTGACCTTTCAAGGCGTTGGCTAAGAGTCGGCCGGCTCGGTTATTTTCACGATAATATGTCCCTCGCTGAAGCTCAATGCTCTTAGAAGCTGCAGTGGAGAGGATTGAATTATATTGAAAACGGAGACGCTGTAATCGAATTAATACACATGGATCAGTACGTGAAGTTAGAACTCGTTCGCCTGCTTTTATTTGTTGGTCAAGTATGAGTAGCTGCTGTTTGCGTTGTTTCCGCAGGCGGATTTGATAGCTAGTGATCGTTGCTCGAATGGCCGCTTTGAAGCCCTCCCACCAAGCCCAATTCGCAGTATCCTGGGGTAGATTAAAATGGAAGTAATCCTGTATGGCTGCTCGAATTTCTAACTGGAACTCTGGCTGAGTTAACAGGGCTCTATCAAAGAACCAGGCCTCCGGATTCCCCTGGGGTGCAGTAGTGTGTAATTGAAAGGAAATGGCAGCATGATCTGAAATATGTTGGGAGTGAATCTTTGCAGTGTCCACCTGAGGAACTAAGAGTTTTGATATTAGAAAGAAGTCAATGCGAGACTGGGATTTATGAGGAGAAGAGAAGAAGGTGAAGTCAAGCTCATTGGGGTGGAGTAACCTCCAAAGATCAACTAAAGCAAGATCTTTGATCAGGGAGGTAAGCGTGATGTGACTCTTGGGGGGACCACATGTCCTAGGCGGCTGTTTGTCAATCAGGGGATCAAGGACTAAATTGAAATCCCCCCCAATTATCAATGAAGTATTAGCAGAGGCCTGTGCAACCTGAGCAATGGTAGCAAAAAAAAGGCAGGGTCATCCACATTAGGAGCGTAAAGGCATATACATGTAAATTCAAGGCTACCTATCTTGAGGTGAACTCTGGACCATCTACCTTCTGTATCTGAGCTAGTCGCAATAATAGTAGCATGCAAGGATTTCCTAACCAGTATGGCAACCCCACATTTCTTAGAAACGGCTGGAGAATAAGCGGCCACCATGTAAGGTTTAATATTGAGTTTAAGAGTTTCCTTCGAATTTAAATGCGTTTCTTGAAGAAAAATCAGATCCACAGCTTCATGACTTAGGTAGCTCAGGATTTTCTTCCGTTTTATCGGATTATTGATTCCTTTTACGTTCAATGAGAAAATCTTACATGGTGCCATCAATCGGTAATAGACATTTTAGGTAAGTGCGCTTGAAAACATACAACATAATCAGAATCTGTGCAACAATGACATAATCACCGAATATTCTGTCTAATACACCCCATATTGAAAAGTATGTACCAAAGTATCTTAGAGAAGAAGCAAAACCCCCAAAAAATATGGCGACCATATGTCTGCGGGAGGAGGCCCTAGAGAGGAAATGGAAAGACATAAAAAAAAAAGAAAAGAAACACCAGAGTCATAATTAACACTGTCTCTGATACTCATCGAGGCTACTGTGGATAAATGGAGTCGGGTCACAGATATTATCAAAAGTAAGACATCAAACTGTCCTCGCCAGACTCTTTGCTGAGCTGCGGCAGATCCAATATGGCAGGTACAGCGGATATGAGAATACTTGCAGGAACATTCTAGAAGTCAGCGCATCAAGTCGGCTTCTTTGGAATCCAAAAACTCCGCTAGTAGATCAGGGTCCTCAAATGTTCTTGTCTGATTGTGAAGCGTGACTCGAAGCTTGGCCGGGTACATCATACCATAGCGGGCTTGTAGTTGTTGAAGCCTCGGCCGGAATTCCAGAAAGCGCTTTCGGCGGTCGACCGTGGGTTTAGCCAAGTCGGGATAGAAGGAGATCTTGTGGCTCTCAAACTCCATATGGCCCTTTGCCCGAGAGGCACTTAGAATTTGCTCCACGTGTTGATACCTCAAAAGTCGAAAAATGATAGGCCGCGGGGTCTTCCTGTTGAGCGTTATGCTGGTGGGTACACGATGAGCACGATCGATCTCCAAATCTTTGACAAAAGTGATGTGGGGCAGGGAAGGGAGGATTTTGTATAAAAACTCTTTCATGTCACCCGATTCCGCTCCCTCCGGTATGCCCACGAGTCGTATGTTGTTGCGGCGCGCTCTATTATTGCCATCTTCCACTTCTTTCTGCAAGGCCCGCACCTGGCGTTCAACTTGTCGAGTTTGGACAACCGGGCCGCATGGGAGTCCAATATGCTCTCCATTTTGTCCTGACGCGAAGAAAGCCCTTCTAGCTTGCTTTGCAGCACACCAAGATCTTCCCGCAGCGCTCGGAGTGCTTCACCGTTCGACTGCACGAGGTCTTTGACCCCTCTGATCTCTGCGAGAATTTCCTGCTGCATTTCGGGGCCCTCGCACAAGGCCAGCCCCTTCTGCGGGGACGGAGGTTCAGTTTTGGAGCGTTTGCCGTGAGAAGCCGCTGGAGATCCAAATTCCAGGCGCGTAGGTTTGGTCCCCGCCATCTCACCAATGTGCCCCAGTAAGATCAGAGTAGAAGTTCCAAGTATGTACGGTGTTAATTCAGGATTCTGAGTAGGCCTCTCGGGAGCCTCAGCGTTATGCGACCATCCCGCTGGACATCAGGCTCCGCCCCCCCGCCATCCACAAACGCCATGTTAACAGAACACCTGACCTCATTCAAACACTCGCAACATCGACCCTTACCAAGTATAGAATAAGTAACCACAATCTAAAGTAAAACTAAAAATATGTAGACTAAATTTAAATTGAAGCCCCAAGAAGCCAGAGTCCATATGCAGTGCAACATCAGATAAATAAGAGATGCAGTTCCCCAATACTGTTTAAAATATAAAAATAACACAAAGTCCAATCACTAAAATTAAATAAAACTATGTTTCTACCTTTGTCTGACCATTTTATTCTTTGATCATGCTGGTCCCGATCTGAGGCTTCTGCTTTCCTGTCTTCTCTTAGCTCTCTTTCTGTGGTCTATGGTCCATGGTCCATCTGCCATTTCTTGTCTCTTCTTTTGTTTTCGTCATTCCTTCCATCAGCCCATTTCCAGTTCCAGTAACCCTCCCCAGTATCAGCCCCCTTTTCCAGTCCTTCCCTCCCAGTACCTTCCAATGTCAACTGTCTTGCATTCCCATGACTGCAACTGGTGTCCATTCCCTTCCAGTCCCCCTCCTTCCCCACTCTCCAGCCCCTTCCAGTCCAAATACCATCCCAGATATCAGCTCACGTCCATTCTGTCCCACCCCCCCCAGTCAGATCCCTTCCAGTCGCCCTACCCTCTGTCCATCCCCCTTTCAGTGCCATTTGCATGTCAGCTCCCTTCCAGCCTCCACCCCATTTCCCAACCCCAAGTGTCAGCTCCCTTCCAGTCCCCCTTCAGTACATCCCAGGTGTCAGCTCCTTTCCAGCCCCCTCCTTCCCCTGGCAGACCCTCCCATTATCCGTTTCCTTCAGGTGCTATTCTACCATCCTCCCGCATCAGCCCATTTATAGCCCTAGCCCCTAGTTTTCTTCCAGAGCCAACAGCACTCTCCTCCACTCCCCCATTAGCCCATTTCCAGTCACAGCCCACTCTAGTCCTAGCCCCCCAATCAGCCCATTACCAGTCCTAGCTCATTTCCAGTTCTAGCCCCCATCTGCCCATTTCCTGTCCTAGCCCCCCTAATCAGCCCATTTCTAGTTCTAACCCCCATCAGCCCATTTCCAGTTCTAGCTCCCCATCAGCCCAATACCAGTCCTAACCCCCCCATCAGCCCACTTCCAGTCCTAACCCCCCTATCAGCCCATTTCCAGTCCTAGCCCCCCATAACCCATTACCAGTCCTAACCACCCCCATCAGCCCACCTCCAGTCCTAGCCCCCCATAACCCATTACCAGTCCTAACCCCCTCCCTCCACCATCAGCCCACATCCAGTCGTAGCCCCCCCATAGCCCATTACCAGTCCTAACCCCCATCAGCCCATTTCCAGTCCTAGCCCCACTAAACCCATTACCAGTCCTAACACCCCCCGCCATCATCCCAGTTCCAGTCCTAGCCCCATCAGCCCACATCCAGTCCTAGCTCCCCATAACCCATTACCAGTCCTAAATACCCCCCATCAGCCCACTTCCAGTCCTAGCCCCCCATAACCCATTACGTCCTAACCACCCCCATCAGCCCACCTCCAGTCCTAACCACCCCCCATCAGCCCACTTCCAGTCCTAACTTCCTCCCTATCAGCCCATTTCCAGTCCTAGCCCCCCCATAGCCCATTACCAGTCCTAACCCCCTCCCTCCACCATCAGCCCACATCCAGTCGTAGCCCCCCTATAGCCCATTACCAGTCCTGACCCCCCATCAGCCCATTTCCAGTCCTAGCCCCACTAAACCCATTACCAGTCCTAACACCCCCCGCCATCATCCCAGTTCCAGTCCTAGCCCCCCCATCAGCCCACATCCAGTCCTAGCCCCCCATAACCCATTACCAGTCCTAACCACCCCATCAGCCCACCTCCAGTCCTAACCACCCCCCATCAGCCCACTTGTAGTCCTAACTTCCTCCCTATCAGCCCATTTCCAGTCCTAGCCCCCCCCCCATAGCCCATTACCAGTCCTAACCCCCTCCCTCCACCATCAGCCCACATCCAGTCATAGCCCCCCCATAGCCCATTACCAGTCCTAGCCCCACTAAACCCATTACCAGTCCTAACATCCCCGCCATCATCCCAGTTCCAGTCCTAGCCCCCCCATCAGACCCACATCCAGTCCTAGCCCCCCATAACCCTTTACCAGTCCTAAATATCCCCCATCAGCCCACTTCCAGTCCTAGCCCCCCATAACCCATTGTTGTTGTTTTTTTTTATAAACTTTATTTAATAATCACCAACAAGAAACAAAAAAAATAAGACAACCAACCTCCAGAGGGGTGGACTCTCATCCCCAACTGGAGTCGACACGTACAAGTGATGATTACAATTTTAATATTTTCTTTCCCTCCCCCCCATCCCCACCCCCCAACCCCCTCCTCCCCCCCCAGATCGCACCCCATACACTCTAACCTCACCAGCCCATACCTCTCACAGGCAGCCCCTCCTCCACTAGCACCCACAATCACCCTCAACTACCAATATGTAATATCTCATTGCGACATCGAGCCCCTAGGGTATAAATATAAGGGCCCCATATCAAAAGAAAGGATGTCCAGCGTTTGACACTGCCCCGCGCTCTCCACCGTTCCATCAACATTAGCTGATGAAAACAATTCCACCACTCTCCAAACATAGGGGGACTCTGCTCCCGCCATAAACGCAAAATTGGGCCTTTACTCACCAGACAGGCCTTACGCAGTAACAAGCGTTCCGATTTCCGTGTAGGGCAAGGGGGATCGATCCGATCCAAAACCAAGAACGCTCCGGTCCACCGTAACCTCTGCTGTACCAAGCCACCAACATAGGCACAAATCTTGGCCCAATATGGTTGAATATGCGGACAAGTCCACCACATGTGCAAGAGGTGTGCCAGGGGTGTCAGGCAACGCGGGCAGCGGCCATCGTCAGTCAAATGGCTACGCAGGGCTCTTCGGGGTGAAAAATGGGCTCTAGTTAGGCATTTGAATTGCACCTCCCGCCATCCCGCCCCTTCCACAATATCAACAATCCGCCGCAAAGCTGTACGAATAGTTTTGGGGTATACCTCCCACCCTAATTCAGCTCCCCACGCCGCTTCTACGCCTCTATAATCAGCGAGAGGTCGGACACTGTCCAGTCGAGATTTCAAACCCACAATAGTCTGAGGCGTATCCTCCCCCAAGGCAAAAAATCCCAAAAGCTGCGTCGATCGCTCGTGCGCCAATGCCTCTCAGGGCAAGGAAGATATATAATGGGAAACCTGCATAAACACAAAAACATGCCTGGAGGGCAGCTCATATTCCCGACAGAGAGATTGAAAGGACTTACACTTCCCTGCGGGGTCAACGAGATGTCCTGCGTTCCGGATACCCCTTCTCCGCCAGTCTCAAAAATCACAGGAGCCGGAGCCCGGAAGAAAGTGTACATTGCCCTGTAATGGCAGCCAGCTAGATACAGTCCAGGACATCTTCTGAAGGCCATTTAAGTATCACCATGTCCGCTGTGCCCAACTGAACAGGACACTACGCACAAGGCGGGTCGGTAAGTCTTTAGACTCCGTATGCAAAGCCCCCAATAATGACAAAGGGGCAACAGATTCCTCTTCCAAAAGCGTAGGAGTACATACAGCGGTCCCTCCTAGCCAGTCTCCGAGATGGCGGGCCTGGCATGCCAAGGCATAAGCACCTACATCTGGAAATCCCATCCCCCCCTCCCTCCATTTCCCCATTAACCGTACCAAGGGGAGGCATGCCCGCGCCCCGCACCACACCCATTGTTGTTGTTAAGTGCCGTCGAGTTGGAGTCGACTCATGGCGACCCTCTGGATAGCTATCCTAAATTGTGTTTGGTCTTGAGTCAGGCGGCTCATTGTTGACAGATTGGTACCCGTAGCTGCTGTTATTGTCTCGATCCATCTCATTGCTGGCCTTCCTCTTTTGCGTTGACCTTCTATCTTGCCAAGCATGATATCTTTCTCTAATGATCTCTCTCTTCACATGATGTGTCCAAAGTATGAAAGTCGAAGTCTTGTCATCTGAGCTTCTAAAGAAAGCTTAGGTTTGATCTCCTCTAGTACCGACTGGTTTGTTCTTCGGGCAGTCCATGGTATACACAGTATTTGCCTCCAGCACCACAATTCAAAGGCATCAATTTTCTTCCTGTCTATCTTTTTCACTGTCCAGCTTTCACGTCCATATGATGTTATTGAAAATACCATGGCTTGAATAAGTCAAATCTTTGTATGGAGAGAGACATCTCTGCTCTTGAGAATCTTAGACTAGGTCTTTCATAGCCATTCTGCCAAGAGCAATGCATCGTCTGATTTCTTGACTGCTTGTTGATTCTTGATTGATAGTTGATCCAAGTAGGTTAAAGTTGTTCACGATTTCAATTTCTTCTCCTTCAACGATGAACCTGTTGATTATGCCAGTTGTCATGATCTTTGTCTTCTTTACATTAAGGTGCAGGCCCATTTTGAGACTATGTTCTTTGATTGTGAGAAGCAAATGTTTCAGATCATCTTCACTTTCAGCCAGTAATGTGGTGGTATCAGCATAGCGAAGGTTGTTGATGTCTTCCACCAATCTTCACACCTCTGTTGTCTTCATACAATCCTGCTTCTCTGATTTGTTCTGCATATAAATTAAACAGGTAGGGGGAAAGTATGCAGCCTTGTCTTACACCTATGCTTATTTTAAACCATTCTGTTTCTCCTTGTTCCGTTCGAACTGTTGCTTCTTGATCAATGTACAGATTGTGCAAGAGAACGATCAGGTGTTCTGGTATACCCATGCTTCTTAATGTGGCCCAGAGTTTCTCATGGTTTACACAGTCAAAAGCCTTGCTAAAGTTGATATTGTCACAGAAATGTGATCCTCCGCCGTCAACACTATCCCATTCTGCTGCTGCCCAGATGGGTGGTTTGTCTTTGTCTGGCACCTCAGCTGAGACCTGTCCATCTTGGGAGACCCTGCCAGTAGTTAAACTACCGATAGTTTAGCTCTCAGCATCACTGATACACACAAGCCCTCACAGCACGACAAGCTGCAAACCAAGTGAGGGCATAACCCATTACCAGTCCTAAATACCCCCCATCAGCCCACTTCCAGTCTTAGCCCCCCCCCCCATCAGCTCACTTCCAGTCCTAGGCCCCCCCATCAGCCTATTTCCAGTCCTAGCCCCCATAGCCCATTAGCTGTCCTAACCACCTCCCATCAGCCCACCTCCCATCAGCCCACCTTCAGTCCTAACTGCCCCCAGCAGCCCACTTCCAGTCCTAACCCTCTCCCCATCAGCCCATTACCTGTCCTAGCCCCCCTCCCATAGCCCATTACCAGTCCTATCTCCCTGCCATCATCCCATTTCCAGTCCTAGCACCCCCATCTGACCACATCCAGTCCTAGCCCCCCATAACCCATTACCAGTCCAAAATACCCCCCATTAGCCCATTTCCAGTCCTAGCCCCCCCATAGTCCATTTCCAGTCCTAACCCCCCAATCAGTCCATTTCCAGTCATAACCGCCTCCCATCAGCCCACCTCCAGTCCTAACCGCCCCCCAGCAGCCCACTTCCAGTCCTAACCCCCTCCCCATCAGCCCATTACTAGTCCTAACCCCCTCCCCATGAGCCCATTAACCAGTATTAGCCCACCCATCAGCCCGCTTCCAGTCTTAGCCCCCCATCAGCCCATTTCCAGTCCTAGCCCCACCCCATAGCCCATTACCAGTCCTAAATACCCCCCATCAGCCCACTTCCAGTCCTAACGCCCTCCCCATCAGCCCATTTCCAGTCCTAGCCCCCCCCATAGCCCATTACCAGTCCTAACCCCCTCCCCCCGCCATCATCCCCGTTCCAGTCCTAGCTCCACTATAGCCCATTACCAGTCCTAACCCCCCATCAGCCCATTTCCAGTCCTAGCCCCCCATAACCCATAACAGGAAATGCCTGTTTCCCATCAGCGCTAGCGGGCTTAACAGAGTTGTGAGAAAGGGAATCTCTCCCTTCACGGCTCTGTAAAGCCATGCTGAGGGAGAGAGGAGGGCTCTGCCAGGGCGGCCATGGTGGCAGCGGCTGCTCTCCTCCAGATTTTTTATTTTTTTTGAAGGCCAAGTGAGGCGGGCTTTTTGGGGGAAATTTTTGCCGCCCCCAAAAAGTTGCCGCTTGAGGCCACCGCCTCACTCTGCCTCATTATAGAGCTACCCCTGGTTATTATGTCCAAGACAGTCCACAAAATTGGAGAAGGATAAAGAAATATATCTATTTCATCACACAGTACTCCTCTTTGAGTCAAAAATTACAACACATTGTATATAGAACCCCAACTTTACTGGAATCACAGACTGCTTTAATGCAGTTTCTGACTGGTTAGGAGCCCACAACCTTAAAATGAACTACAGTAAAACAGAAGTTCTGTTCATCATGAAGGATCCAACATTCGTACCTCCAGCTACCCTACATATGGAGAACGCTGAGTTAAAGACTAATCATGAGATTAGATATTTAGGTGTCACCTTGGACCAACGTCTAAATTTGGAACTCCATATAAGCAATATCACAAAATCTGTCTATCTCAAAATTTGCTCCCTCCGCCAGCTCCAACCCTTATTAGAACTTACTGACTTCCGCTCGGTCTTCCAAGCTCTCGTCACTCCACTCTTTGATTATGCCAACATCATCCTACATGGCTTACCTGCCTATGTGCTCCATCCTTTACAAATGGCTTTGAATACAGCTGCTCGAACCATTTATGGAGCTTCCAAATATGATCATGTATCACCTCTCCTAGTACAACTACATTGGCTACCATTAAACAATCGTCTCACGTACAAAGCCCTTCTATTGACATTTAAAATCCTTCACTAGCTATCCACATTCTCTCTGGAAGATCTCCTGCATCGGACGCCCGACACCAGAACCAGAAGATCAATTATGGCAAACACACTGACCATGCCAGCCCTGACTAGCAAAAGTGCCCAAGTCACCAGGCACACAGCCTTCTCCATCTTTGCCTCTCTGCTCTGGAACTCTCTTCCGGCTCCGATCCATCTCACTGGCCTATCAACTCTCCGTAAAGCAATTAAGACACATCTATTCCAGCTATCATATGACCATGTACCATAGTTTTTTATGGTCTCCCTTTAATGCTAAGATCCCTGCAGCTTGTATATAGTTATTGATCACTATGATTAGTTTATTTTATGTATTCAGTTATTGCATTAACTCATGTTTTACTTGTTCATCATACCTGTTCAAATTTCAATGTATTTTAACCTGTTACTTGTAATGAGGCGTTTGTTTTATTTGTTTGTTTGTTTGTTTGTTTTTATATACCTCACTTTTTCAGATCAGTGCGGTTTACATATAACAAGAACAGTAACTGGTTTACATAGAACAGGTGACAGGCTACATGGAACAAATTTACATCAAATTGGCATTAACATTAAAACATTAACAGGGTTTGTGTGGGACAGTTTAACTTGGGTAGGAGCCAAAGGAGAACAGATATATCATAGTGTTGAGGAAGGTAGCTAAGTGTTAAGTGATTTTTCTTATGTAAACCGGTAGTTCTGTCAAGAGTCTGTATGCCAAGGGGGATAGTGCCCTTCTAGAGAATCCTGATTATTTGGATAAGGTTTATTTTCCCTGTCTTACAGAAGAACAAAGTGTAGCAGTAGAGGCCGCTATTCAAGCTGAGGAATTGATCGAGAAATCCAACAAGCTAAGCTAGATAAGGCACCGGGATCTGATGGTTTTAGTAATAAATGATACAAAATGTTGTGGGGTTATCAGATGGGCCCACTGTGTTTGTTATTTGACTTGTTGTGAAGCAGCATTTTTCTTATAAATGTAATAGAGACTTAATTACTGTTTTGCCTAAACCAGGAAGAGACCCCTTATTGGTATCATCATATCGACCTATATCCTTGTTGAATTGTGACAATAAGATGTTGTCTAGGGTGATCAGATAGATTTGCCTTGGTATTGCCAGATTTGGTACAGGACAGTCAGGTGGGGTTTGTGTGGGATCATCATCCTTTGTTAAATTTGCAGAAATTATTGCATCCATGGAATTTTGTTTGGCCACTGGTCAGAAATCATTATTGGTTCTGATGCCAGAAAGACTTTTGATTTGGTAGATTGGGGTTTTTTATTTGCAGTTCCAGAAAGATTCCTCCAAAATCCGTCCCTTTGGGGGGTGGTGCGGTCACTATATGCAAATCCCAATGCATTGGTAGTGGTAAATGGTCTTTTGTCCGAGGATTTTCCACTTTTTGGAGGATACAAGTTGTCCCTTGTCCCCTTTGTTTGTTTTTTGGAACCTTTTTTTGTGCAGTATGGTCTAATCTGAAGGTATTAAGAGGGTGTGTTGTGGAGCAGAGTTCAAAATTGATGCTTTTGCAGATGACATCTTGGTTCATCTGACTGATCCTCAAGCTTGTCTGGAAGCTTTGCTGACAGAATTTTGTGAGTTCGGGGGTGAGTCTAAAGTTGAACAAAGATAAATCTGAGGGTTTGGTGGTGGATCCTGAGGTCCGTTCTCAATGGAGAGGACCCTATCTTCTAAAATGGGCATCAAGTGCCTTTAATATCTGGTTATTCAACTTCCCTCAAGGCAATTTTATAGACTTAATGTGCTCCCATTGATAAAGAACAAGCAGGAACAGTTTCAAAGATGGGAGCATCTTCCGATTTCACTTTTGGGACATACTGCCCTTTACAAGATGACGCTACTGCCTTGGCTATACGTGCTAAAGGTGTTACCACTATGGATATTAAAATGGGAGTTATGTAGTTGGAGGCAACAAGTGGGGTGTTTTTTGTGGAAGAGGCCAAGAATTGCATTTTCTCAGATGTTGGGATCCTGGGAGTGGGCTGGGTGTGGGTTTGGGTGTTCCAGATTAGTAAAAATATAATTTGGGTGGTTTATTTTTGGTTGTGCAGTGGAGTACATTTTACCCCTTTGGTAATGGAAAAAGGCTTGATGGGCCCTTTGCACCCTTCATATCTGTTGCATGTGGGTGTGGGGGGGGATATAATGCCTAAGCAGCTTCGTAAAAAACAGGGGCCCGATATTCAAAGGCATTTACACTGTTTACAGACCTGTAAACAGTGTAAATGCTGCTTAGAGGGATATTCAGCAGCATTAACACGGTTGCTGCCACTGAATATCCCCAACTAAGTCCGCTACATGCCCCCATGCTGCGTTGCATCGGAGTGTGTCATAAGCACAGGGAGGAATGGAGGTGGCACCAGGCACGAACTAGACAGTGACTATATTGCACTGCTGCCTGGGTAGCACCCGTGGGTAAAAGGCCAGATTTTGCTGTGCCTATCTCTACCTGTGGGAACCAACCGAGCAGCGACTCAATATTGCCATTGCCCGGTTAGCTTCCGCAGGCTTGTGGGCTATGTGGCGATCCTGAATATTCATTGCCAAGGCCGCATATGACCCTGGCATTGAATATCAGGGTTAAGGTTCAGCGGCAACAGCTATGTGCCATAGCAGTGCATAGCTGTCCCAAAAAAATATTGGGCCCCATATTTTAATATCGTTAAGAGGAACTTGAAGGTCTCTGTGTGAAGATGGGTCAAGTGGTGGGAGTGTTTGTGTTTTCTGCCACTACGAGGTAATCCAGGGTTTCCACCAGGGGATACTACAGTAGTGTTTGTAAGATGAGAGCAGTGGGGCATATGGAACTTCAGCCATGTTTTTCAGGAGGATGGAAATACAAAATCTTTCAGGAGCACCAAAACATCCTGCTGAAGCACGCTCTACACATACACCCGGATCTTATCCCAATAGCTCCGAGTCTTTCTGCATTGCCCAAACACATGAACTAATGTATCCCTAGATATTTGACACTTAGCACCTAAGGGTTCCTGGGATAAACACACTCTATATGCTTTTGCAGACACCACATAGGCCCGCAAACCACTTTACAAAACATTTCCTGCAGATCAGCCTCAGACACTAAACGTAACACTCAGGTGAATATCCTCTCCCTCCCACTGCATCCCCAGCTCCTCATTCCAACGTGAGGCTCTTAACTCTGTGATAAGGAAGCTTATCATAGTTCAGGAAGGAGCTATAATAGAGGTGAATTGGCTCTGAACAAGCAACCTGTCTTTGCTGGTAGAAATACTAAAACAGAATGTTTTCATAAAAGACTACCAATCCCAGAATGCACCAGGTTTCAAACAGCCTCTAGAAGAGCTGAAGTGGGGAAACGTGTGTTCAATCAGGAGAGCTATGAGGTAATCCCAATCACTCATCTCCAAGGGCAGGGCTTGATTCAGCACAGCTGAGCTGTGCTAGGGTGGCGTATCCCTCTCAACAAGTTAAAAGTAAAACATATTCTACACAGATGCAGATGAGGAACCCAGAGCTCAAGGACAGAGAGAGCAAGAAGCAGCAGCAGCGTGTAAGGAAGAAGAGGAAAACATCTTGGAGGTCTAAAGAAGGAGCTCACAGCAGCACGTGTGTTGGGAGTCATTCCAGAGGCAAGCATACTCCATTGGACTGGAGGAAGCCAGAGGAGTGGGGTTACAGAGCTAGGAATTCCCGGACGGCACCTGTGAGGGAGACGGCTGCATTTGGAAGGGGCCCTAAGACCAGTGCAAGAAGGTATGTGAAAAGAGACCCAGTGTCCATGGATCTTGATTGGAAGGCGGGACATAAAATCTGGACTACTTATTGGCCAGGATATCTGGAGAGGAAACCTAACAGTAAAGGAAGCTCAGGTATGAACTCTGATCTATGCCCTAGCTCTTCATCTGGAAGACAGCATGGAAACAGATATTATCCTGAGAGTGCTTCATTAAGGAATTCCTCTGAGCCAGACCATGATATTGATTCTATGATAGTTGAAGAAGAAGGAGATATTTTAAATGATCAGAATGAATACATGGATTGCTCTCTGTCTAGGCTGCTGTGGTAAAATACTTTCACAAATACAACAACCATCAAAAGGAAATATAACTTGTTCTTTTATCTACCCAGAAAAGTTTACAAGAAAGCTTTAGGGTAGGATTTGAGCCACGTAGAGAAAGTGAACCAGCAAAGGGGTTTGCAGCTGGCTAATTATTGGTAATTAAGCCATGCACAGTTGCACGTGAGCTCTGAAAGGAAACTACTGTTTGTGTGTGTGAAAATACAAGAAAGTTATCCTTGAAAAAGAACAGTTTTGGTTACTTTTTGGGTTTTGTTTTTGCTTTTGGAGCACTGCTAAAAGGTATTAGCAGGAGCCCTCAGAAAGACCTTTCTGTTTCCCATCAAGGTCTTTATTGTTTGATTGATTGCTTAAGAAGCTCAGTTGCTTATATCATGATTTGTTTTTCCTAAGTACAATACTGAAAGCAAGTGTCCTTTTGTGTTACCAAGTAAATCTGTGTGGGAGAATTAACCCCAAGAATAAAATATATTTTTCTTTGCTTACACTCGAGCAACACAACTCATTATTTTGTGAACGGCTGATTCTGGTATGAATGGACTACATTCCCCACAATCCTTTGCAAGTCATAATAGTATTTTGCCTTTGCCAAGACTCTGGACATTCACGCCCAGCGCCCCCGTTTACAACTCATACCTAGCACTCATTTCCAAAACCTCCCATGCCTTATGGAGAAAGGAAAGAGACACCTTCTCCCTGCAGTGAATATAAAAATACTGCCTCACCTTGCCTGAGAAAGGGGAACAGAGCATGCCCTTCCTCATAGAAGCAATATAGTTACTCACTTGAAGATATGTGTAGAAATCCTGCTGATGTTTTGGTGACCTCTCCCAGTATAGTGGTGGGAGATATTTGAAAGTTAGGGGTCGCGGGCTCGTGCCAGATTGTTTGTGCAGGAGATATTTTTGATTGGTTTGAAGGTGATTCTCCTGGTGTGGGTGGGTCTGGATCAACCTGCCTTTTGGTTGTGGTGCAATCTATTAGATCAGTTAATGCAGATGGAGAGCATAGATGCCCAATGCTCAGCTTTGAAACATGCCACATTTTTGGAGATCTGGGAGCCCTGTTTACATATCTTGTCACCTCGAGGTCGAAGTATGATGTTAATTGTTTTGGTTTTGGGAGGGTGGGAAGGGAAGGGAAGGAGGGGTTATGTATATATGTATGTATGTGTATATCCAGGAACAAGCAGGAATGTAGTCTTCATATATGGATATCGTCGGTACCGACGGAGCCTGCGTGGGAACGCTCCCCAGTGTCCAATAGGAAAGCATTTGGGAGCATCCCACAGTGCCTGCGTGCTGCCTTCCCGCCTTTCCCAACTGTCCCTCTCCAGTTCTTCATTTTCTGCAGAGCCAACAGGTCGCACATCCTGTCACTGCAGAAAATAATTCCCTTTTATCCTTCTTTCTTTTTTTCCAAAAAAACCCAAAAAACTTTCTTCTGGAGTCTTTTCCAGGTATTTTCTCCTCAGGTGCCATGCGCCATTTTGGGCACTAAGCCCAACTTTTTCCTTTAAAATGGAAAAACCCGCTTCGGGTTTTAAAAAATGTTCCAAGTGTGGCGGTACCATCTCCGTCACTGACACCCATGAGTGGTGCCTCAAATGTTTAGGTCCTGACCACTCTATTTCAGAGTGTGTTGCCTGTGGGATGATGTCGAAGAGGGGCCGGAAGAACCGAGCTGCTAAATTAGCACCCTTTTTCCCTCTGATGCAGCCTCTGTGGCATCGATGTCTTCCAGGGCTTCATCTTCCTCCCATGTATCTCAGGTAACTAAACATAAATCTAGCCGGTCCTCAAAGGGTAGATCTCCCTCTAAGCATCGAGATGCCTCTGACGTTGCCCTTGAGGGACTTTCACCGGCAAAATTGCCCTGGCGGGAGGCTTCGGCTTCCAAAGCACGAACGGGGCTCCAGGGTGTTCTCGAGACCTCAACCTCGGCAGAACTACTGGTGCCATGCTCTGGGGTACCGGCTGCTTCATCCAGTACCGATACCCAAGCATCGGCAGCGTCGATAGACCAGAGATTCTTGGCTATTGAACACAGTCTGGCGGCTCTTCTCACGGCCTTGATGCCCTTGAAACTGCTTCAGACAATTCAACAGGTACCGGCACCAACGCCGGTACCGGTGTTGACTGCATTGACATCTGCAGGTATTCTGCCGGGACTGAGTCATGCTTATCCATCCGGTATCGACAAGTTGGTACCGGACCCCTCCGATGCCGACTTTGATTGATACTGGAACCGGTACCGGTACCGTGCCTTGCACGATCACCCGGATCGGAGGTACTTTGAATCCTCGGATGAGTCTGAAGACTCTGAAAGCTCTGCCGATACCAGAGTACTTCTTCCTGAGGATTCTTCTTCTCATCCTCTGGTGGAGACATCCTACACTATGTCCTTTCAGGATTTTATCCGAGATGTGGCTCGAGGTCTTTCCATCACAGTGGCTCCTGAAAAAGAGCATAGGGCAAAGGAATTAGAAATCCTACAATACCTTAAAGCTCCCAAGGAGGCAGCTACCTTGCCTATTCATGAGAACTTGCATGATCTCATGTTAAGGATGTGGGAAACACCTCTAACCACATCTCCTCACTCTCAAAGACTCGACACTAAGTATCGAGTTCCTCCTTGTCCTGGGTTTCAGAAGACTCAGCTACCACACCATTTCATGGTGGTGGAATCAGCTATGAGAAGGATCAAGAGTGCAAAAAGGCATGCATCTAATCCTCCAGGACGTGAGTGTAGGACTCTTGACGCTTTTGGGCGTCGAACCTTTCAGGCTTCCATGCTTTCTGCTAGGATCAGTTCCTATATATTATATAAGGGAATGTTCCTTAAGGAGGTCACAGGAGATTTAGAGCTTTATGAGCCCTCTCCTTCCTGATGATAAGAGGCAGGATTACCTCGCCCTTGTCAAACATGCTCAGGATGGTTCCAAGTTTGTCAGTCGTGCAGCCTTTGACTGCTTTACGTGCATAAGCAGAACCTCTGCTATTGCCATAAGTGCACGTAGGATTGCCTGGCTCCAGGCATCTAACTTGGAACTTTGGGTACAGGATAAACTAGGGAATATTCCTTGCACAGGAGAGAATCTCTTTGGCAAGAATTGTCAAGAAAAAGCTAATGAGATAGATGCTGACAATATCACCTTGTATAGATTGTCTAAATCTACAGCTGATCCTGCAAGGAAAAAATCCTACAAGAAACCATTCTTCAGTAAGAAGAAGTATTTTATCCCTCCGATACCCAGCAGGGGCATCGTTTGGGTCAGTCTGCCCAAAAGGGACAGCAGCAACAACCTAGGCAAAGAAAAACAAAAGCTGCTAAGCCTCAACCGGCTCAGCAGACTCAGCCTCCACAGGGGCTTTGACTCCTATCTAGAGAACTTTGTCTTCCTGGCCCTGAACAGTCCAGAACCATCCACCATTCCAGGAAGGTTATGTCATTTTGCCCCCAGATGGAGTCAGATAACAGCAGAAAATTGGACTCTGTCTATTGTAAGAGAGGGGTACAAGCTTCATTTCCTCAGCATGCCCCCTCCTACATTGGTAAGACAGTTCAATTCTCAGACCTCTCTCAACAACCAGTTAGGTCAAGAGGTCACTGTGCTTCTTGCCCAAGGGGCAATAGAAGAGGTACCCATTCTACAACATGGTACAGGGTTCTACTCCCACTATTTCCTTATTCCAAAGAAAACTGGAGGAAACAGACCCATTTTAGACCTCGGAGAATTGAACAAATTCCTGTTCAAAGAGAAGTTCAAAATGATTTCTCTAGGAACTCTGCTGCCATACCTTCAGAGTCAGGATTGGCTTTGTTCTCTAGATCTCAAGGATGCATACACTTATGTTCTCATCCATCCAACTCATCGAACGTTCCTTTGCTTCCTATTTCAAGGGAAGCACTACCAATACAGGGTTCTTCCTTTTGGCCTGGTCTCGGCACCAAGGGTGTTCACAAAATGCATGGCTGTGGTGGCAGCATTTCTTCGCACCCTAGGAATATTTGTCTTCCTTTACTTAGATGACTGGCTCATTCGAGCCCCTTCAGAGCCAGAGGCCAGGGTTGCTCTCTCTCACACAATGCGCATCCTTCAGTATTTGGGACTTGTTATAAACTTCCCAAAATCCAACCTTGCTCCCACTCAATGTCTAGAGTTAATAGGAGCTCTGCTGGATACCAGACAGGCAAGGTCCTACCTTCCACAGGCCCGCTGCCTTCGCATTGTGCAGTTAGCTTCCCAAGCAGTGTTAAAACCATACCTCACTGCTCGAGAAATGTTACAGTTGCTAGGCCACATGGCTCCGTGCATGTGGTTCCTTATGCTCGCCTCCATATGAGGGCAGCCCAGTGGACTTTATCCACTCTGTGGGCTCAGGCGTCAGGTTGCCTGCCAGACAAAATAGCAGAGTGCCTTATTTTGTCCCTCCAATGGTGGCAGTCACCCCAGAACCTTTTGGTGGGGTCTCCTTTTCTGCAACCCCCACCCCAGGCCACTCTAACAACAGATGCTTCACAGGTGGGTTGGGGAGCCCACCTGCAAGGCCTCTCTACCCAGGGTACCTGGACTCCACAGGAGGCCTATCTACACATCAGTCTCTTGTAACTCAGAGCAATCTTCCTTGCTCTTCGAGTATTCCACACCCAGCTCAGCTACAAGACAGTCCTAGTTCAAACAGACAATCAAGTAGCCATGCTATTTATTTACATTCTCTTATATACCGCGCTATTCTTCATCAGTGCGGTTTACATTGAACAAACTGAAATTACATTGAACAGGGCATTATAACTTGGAGATAACTATTTTACAGGGAACATGGGCTATTGAGGGTTAAGTGGCTTGCCCAAGACCACAAGGAGCACCTGTGGGACTAGAAACCCCAGTCCTTCCGGCCCAAGGTTGCTGTCCTCTAGTGGGATTTGAACCCCCGACCTTCTGGCCTGAAGTATCTTGCCCCAACCACTAGGCCACTCCTCCACTCCACTCCACTCCATGTTCTATGTGAACAAGCAGGGTGGAACAGGCTCTCTATTGCTATGCAGCGAAGCTTTGCGACTATGGGCCCTCGCCAGAGAGCATCACATTCATCTCCTTGCGGTGTATCTTCCAGGCATTCAAAACTCTTCGGCAGACAGACTCAGTCAAGTTCTGCTTCCACCCGAATGGTCTCTCCATGCAGACCAGGTGGCCAAAATTTTCCAAATTTGGGGAACTATGGATATAGACCTCTTCGCAAGTCGACTGAATGCCAAACTTCCCTGGTTCTGTTCCAGAATTCTTCTCAGGGTTGTCAGGCCAGGGATGCTTTCCTCCTCCATTGGGGCCAGGACTTCCTGTATGCTTTTCCACCCATTCCCCTAATTCCCAAACCCCTGTTCAAGCTTCAGAGAGACAGAGGTCATATGATTCTCATAGCTCCACATTGGCCACGGCAAATGTGGTACCTTCTGCTCCTACATCTCTCTCAAGCTCCGCCTCTGGAGTTAGGATCTGCTCCAGATCTCCTTTCTCAGGAGGACGGGATGCTGTAGCATCCCAATCCCCAGTCTCTGCATCTCAGGGCCTGGTTGCTGAAAGCCTAGAAATTCACGGTCTTAACCTTTCTCAGGAGGTAAAGGATATCCTTTATGCTTCCAGGAAGCCTTCCACAAGACGGTCTTATGCTTTCAAGTGGAAAAGGTTCACCATATGGTGCTCGCAGAAGGGTCTTGACCCTTTTGTGATACCTTTGGAATCATTACTGGAGTATCTCCTTCATTTGTCTAATGTAGGGCTTAAGACCAATTCAGTGAGTTCATTTGAGTGCTATTGCAGCTTCTTTCAAGCCTCTAAATGGGCAACCTATTTCCTCTCATCCTCTCATAGCGAGATTTATGAGAGGCCTTCTTTTAACTAAGCCTCCCATTAAGCCACCGCCGGTAGCATGGGACTTAAATTTGGTTCTTGGGCAGCTTATGAAACCGCCTTTTGAACCATTAACCACTACCTCCTTCAAATTCCTTTCCTGGAAGGTCATCTTTCTTATTGCAATCACATCAGCATGTCGCATCAGTGAATTGGAAGCGTTGGTGGCTGATCGTCCTTATACAAGATTACATCATGATATGGTAGTCCTTAGGACCCATCCACATTTTATGCCAAAGGTGGTGTCACCTTTTCATTTAAACCAAGAGGTTTACCTTCCTGTATTCTTCCCAAGGCCTCATGCCTCAAATGCAGAAAGGAATCTTCATACTTTGGACTGTAAAAGGGCTCTGGCCTTTTACTTACAAAGGACAAAGCAACATAGGAAGTCCTCTCAACTCTTTGTTGCTTTTGATCCTAGCCATTTGGGACTTTCAGTCTCCAAAAGAACACTGTCCAACTGGATTGCACAGTATATATCTTTTGTCTGAGAGTAAAAACCTTCCTCTGGAAAGCCATGTCATAGCTCACAATGTGAGAGCCTTGGCAGCCTCTATGGCTCATCTTCACTCTGTGTCTATTGACGACATCTGCCAAGCAGCTACTTGGGCTTCGGTTCATACCTTCACAGCCCATTACTGCTTAGACAAGGACTCCCGCCAGGATGCCTTGTTTGGTCAGGCTGTTCTTCAACACCTGTTCCAGACTTAATCAACTCCTACCCACCATCCCTGGTAGGATGCCAGAGATCCATGGGGGGAAGTGGAGCCCTTTCACAAGGGCACACAACTTCTGGGGTTTTCTCCCTGGCATCTGCAGCTAGGGAGTCCCCATATGTGAAGACTACATTCCTGCTTGTTCCTGGAGATAGCATAGTTACTCACCTGTAACAGGTGATCTCCGGGAACAGCAGGAATTTAGACTTCACAACCCACCCACCTCCCCTAGGAGTTTTATCTCTCTATCTCTCTCTTTCCCTCTCTCTTTTGTCTCAGCTTTAAACTCAACTGGAGAGGGACAGTTGGGAAAGGCATGAAGGCAGCATGCAGGTGCTGTAGGATGCTCCCAAAAGTTTTCCTATTGGACGCTGGGGAGAGTTCCCGTGCAGGCTCCATCGGTACCGACGATACCCATATGTGAAGACTAAATTCCTGCTGTTCCCGGAGATCATCTGTTACAGGTGAGTAACTACGCTATACATACACACACAGGGTGGCCCAAAAATAGTGAGAACATCTCGTAGCACATAAGTTATTTAAAAATTCAAAAAGAGAGATGTAAACGATTGACCAAAAAAAAAAAAAAGATGGCAACCGGAAATTGTCGAAATAAAGACGTTATATAATGTAATGTTATGTTTTTTTGCTTAATGAAAAAGATTTGACCATAAAATTGAGGGATGTTTATACTTCTGTCTAGTCACAGCAATTATGCCTGTTCTAGAGCTGAAATAAATGCCTGTGCCTAGGTATTTCAAAGATGTGTGTAAGCTATAATTTATAACTTGTGTGCAAATGCAAGCTCCTCCCCAGAAAGTATGCACCGTAGGACTTACATGCACTCTTATAAAATGGTGACCACCTAACGCATGCATGAAAGTGTCTATTCACATGCATAAGTCCTTGAAAATAAGGACCTATTGTTAAGTAGCACATAACCTTCCATGCATCCCTCATAAAATCAGACCCATTTTGTTGAAATTTTCAGCTCATTGTGCCTTCGCTGCTAAACCCCCCCCCCCCCCAAAAAAAAAACCCATCTAGAATGTTAGAGATGAACTGAATAGGGATGGAGATCAAAATGACAAATATCATTATGTCTCTGTTCCCTGGTATGTCCACATTTTGAGTACTGTGCACCACTCTCGTTGTCCCTTCTCAAAACAGACAGCGCAGATAAAAAAAAGTTTCAGAGAGAGGTGACAAAAATGAAAAAGGGAAGGAACGCCTCCCTTATAAGGAGAAGTTAAACAAGTTAGGGCTTTTCAACTTGGTGAAAATACGACTGAGAAAGGAAATAGAATTTTATAAAATTATGAATGTGGTGGAATGATTAAATATAACTGTTTATCCTGTCAAACACAAAAACAAGAGGAATTTCAATGAAAGCAATGACCAGCAGATTGAAAACAAATTATAGAAAGTTCTTTATGAATCAGTGTGTAATTAGACTGTGAAATCTGTTTCCAGAGGATGAAGTCAAAGCTAGTAACATAGCAAGATTCAAGAAAGCATTGGAAGGTTCCTGGAGGAAGAGTTCAAATAGCCAGGCAGACTTGGGAGAGCCATTGCTCATCCCTGGAAAGGAACTATGGGAAATAGATCTACTTTTTGGGCTCTGTTGGACAGTAGCATTCCAACCCCCATAGGCATCCAGACCTGGCACTCCCCCCTCGTGGCACACAGTTACACCCCAGCCAGGCCTACATGGTAGAGCCAGCATGGCAAACCTACCTTAACACAGTGGTTGGCTTGTCATGCTGCCTCCACGCTTGGCCTGGTAGCTCTTCCCTTCAGGGCCAAAGTCTCGTGAACGTGACTTTGGCCTGAGGGTGTGGGGGGGGGGGTGGAGAGCAGCTGGGCCTGGAACAGAGGCAGTGTTGCAAACCATTCACCTCGCTAAGGTAGGTTTGCTGCTCTGGCACGCCCATGTGGGCCTGACAGAGATGCACCCTCATTGTCCGAGAGGATGCTGGGCTCAGTGAACCTTGATTTCACTCGGCATGGCTTTTCTTATGTTCTTACAGGTTTCCTCCTTTCTAACCCCATTGTACTTGCAAAAGCACAGCGCAGGCACTGGTTTAGATATTGCATGTGCTTGCTTTCTGTTCTCTGCTTCTAAAAATGAAAGGCCTCTGAGAAAAAATGCCCAGGTACTTCTGCAAATAGAGATAATAGGTTCATCGAGCTCCCTTCCTTCTCCATGGTGTTTGCCCAGCCAAGCATCTATACCATGGGTTGTATGTATGAAGACTTCCTGGTGACTCTGTATGAACCAGTTTGTTCTTCATCTCATTCTACAAATCAAGGAGAAACTGATGGATCTGAGGATTCCACAACAGGCCCACTGACGTTTTTCTGGAATCAGGAAAGTGCAGAACCAGACTCTATCAGTTGCTGCAGAGGGTCCTGTTGGCCGTTTGAGCTTAATATGGGACCTAGAAAGTTCAGTTACACTCCTGCATAATTTAGCCCAGTTTGCCAGCCTAGGATTGAATTGATCCATCAGCATCGTCGTCCATTTTGAATTGCCTCCTGTGAGAAAGCCAATGACCCATTAGATGTTCATGCTGTTCTCACTGAAATATGAAGCTTATATTCATGGATGGAACCCTGCTAACATAGTTTGTTGCCTTCAGATCACTCTGGCAGCATTGGGCTGTGAGCAGGGTATTTCCTCATGATTATATGCTCGAGGAGTTGATACTTTGTGTTAACTCCCATATCATCATCAGCTGATTGGGTTTGGCACTGATGATCCTTTGCCTTCCATTGCTGCTCACCCATCTGTTGCCATGGAAAATCCAGGTTTTGAGAAGCTCTGCCATTGTGTTTCTGGATGAATATTAGTTATAGCAGCATCAGATTATTGTTAAAAGGAGGGGTTCAAAGGCACACTGCAAGCAGAGATTTACAAATTGAGTGCCCATAGACACCAGGGCGAGAGGAAAATCCCCCCCCCCCCTCCAAAAAAAGAAAATTATCAAAGGCTGGTGGGGTTATAATCTTCCCAGAAATCATTGACAGGTCTTGTGATTTTCTGCCCTTCCTCTACACATGTTCTGTTACCATGGAAAATCTGTGCAAGGGCGGGGCGTGTGACTGCACACTAACTGAGGTTCCATGCTGCCATCTACTGTGTGTTAGGACCACTGCAGCTGGCCCGTAAAAACAACATAAATGGAACCTGTAGGACAGCAGTGTCAGTTCTCTGATGCCTATTGATATTGGACTCTGAAGTTGCTTACGCCCAAATACCAGTTTAGCAGGGTCTGGAACAAGATTTCAAAAACTGGAGTACTAGGTTTATTCCCAGGATATGATATTCTGCTTACGCAGGGATTCTGCAGCTGTGAATCTGTAGCTACTGTACATCCCCCTCGGCTACAATTCCTGTCACACCTGTGGAAATGTCCCATCCACGGCGCTGTATAACAAAAACACAAAGAAAAGCCTAGCTCATGTCAGCATGGTTGCTAATTTTTGCCAGAGTAGACGGATAAAGTTAATCTGGCTTGTAATGGTACAAAAAACTGTTTTCTGCTGTTGCAATTTTGTCAGCACCAACAGGGTTTTCCCCCTCTGCTATTTAACCAAAGCAGTTCTAAGGGTTAAAAGGCAGAATATGAGGTCCCTGGCAAATCGGTTTGTTTTAGCACCTCCTGCCAACGTAAGTTCCACTCCAGCTCAGACTAAACCAAAGGTTTTTCAGAACAGTTACGCTGATATAAGCACTCATGGGTGTCTTCTATATCCAGACAGCTCATCTCAGTAGTCATCAAGTTGCTGGGTAAAATATATAACATTTCCAACCATCCGTTTTGTACCTCTGAGGACCAGTTTAAATCCTCTGGGGAACTGCAAGTTCATGCTTGGGCTGCAGATAAGCAGAGCTGCTCACGAAGTCGACCTCTAGTTCCCATTCAAATAGACCCTGGTTCAAAGCTATCCAGATTTTTTTTTAACTTGACACCATGCTGCTTGTCTGTCACAGGCTGTAAATCTTGCTGCATTTGTGGAGACTTTTAGGTCTAAGGAAAGAAGTTAACAGGGTTCTTCTGATACTGCAACTTGTGTGGGTGACTGAGAACCTGTTGCCCTGCACTGGGATCCGGTTGCAGTTCCTAAAATAAATCATCAGTTAATTAATTTTGCTGAATTCATGACTATCCAGAGAAGTCCAATTGTTTATACAGGAGCAAAGCACAATATATTAACTTTTGTGACTATGGTAAGACGCTCCAGAGGGTTCTCTCTCCCAGTGCTAATGGAATTATCAGATAATTCTGGGGTTTCTTTTAATACATAGATGTTCTATTTGCACATGTAAATTTAGAAAAGCAAACAGATACTTAAATCTATGAATGTTAAACTCGAACTTGTGCTAATGGACTTATAGGCCTGTGCCAAAACATCCACTTTGCTTCCCTTCTTATGAATTCCACTTGATTACAGATGGTTTATGTGATAGTTGCTATAGAAACCAGACCAGGCTCTTCCTGTTGCCATGGTGCCTTTAAGGCCACTGCGTACTAACTTGTATGAAATACCATTTAGATTATGCGTGACAGCCACTGGGTAACAAAGCGTATTGACTGCTGGTTATCCAGCAGCAGGTCACTGGAGGCTGTGTACTAATTAGCACGCTTTCTTTTCCTCAAATGTTGCATGTAACAGGTGGACAAAAATTAATTGCAAAAGTAAGTTTTTAAGCTGAGCTGGAGCATTTTTTTTTTATTCAATTCATTCTTTAGTGAGAAAAGAGATTCTAATTTGGGTTGAATGAGTTCAGTAGAACTTTGTTACTATTAATGCTACTTAATTTCTAAACTGACTTTATCTCTCTTAAGGATCCCAGAACTTTTACATGTCCCATTCTAATTCCACATTGTGCAGTCTCACACTTTTCCAACTAACATATACTAGATTTGTCTATTTTTTTTTTGTTTAATTAAAAATGACCTGTATATTTGGAAACCTAGCCTATGCCTTATTCGCTTTGTCTTGCTGTTTGAAATGGATAGTGCAACAGGTATTTCAAAAGCAGGTCAACAACTGCGACAGTCAACTTAAAAAAACCCCCATTGCCATGGTTAAATAAAATCTGGATATTCAGTGCCAGTATCTGGATAGCAACCTGCATAAATCTAGGATATCCTCGTGCTGTCCTGCCTTTGTGCAGTTAGCTATCCTCTTAGCAGGCTGAATAGCAATTCTAAGTGGATAATCTTTAACTCTGCCCCTTCTCTACCCAAGGACCACTCCGACTCTATCCAGGAGGGAGGAGTGGCTCATTGGTTGGGACAGGTTACCTCAGGCCGGAGGGCCAGGGGTTCAATTCCCACATGGGGACAAGTAACCTCAGGCCGGAGGGACTGAGGTCTCAAGTCCCATGGCTGCTCCTTGTGGCCTTGGGCAAGCCACTTAACCCTTCATTGCCTCAGGTACACTTAGATTGTGAGCCCTTCGGGGACAAGGGAATAAAAAAAGTACCTGTTAGTATATACGTGTAAACCGCTCTGATGCGTAAGTAAAGGGCGGTATATCAAATGCCTAAACCATAACCATAAACCATAACCATACTGCTGAGTCAGTCAAAGGAAAAAGCCAGTGACAGCTTCTGGATATTCTTCTCACCAATACTTTATCTGGTTAGCACTTCCTACTAATCAGTTAAGTGCCTTTGAATTTTACTAATCTAATCAAACTTAAGTGATAAACCCTAACTCCCCTTATGGACCTAAGGAAAAAAAATTGTTGGATCATTTGCCTTGAAAGGAATCTTCCTCTCTTGTAGCAAATCCTCCTTTTTATTCTATTTAACAGAGTGGACCTACTCTCGTAACACCACACCAAGGTATAATTACAAAATTATCCTTAGATACTTTAACACAAGAAGGAGTATTCTGAAAAGTACTTAGCTGCAGTAAGTCTTTTTCTTTCAGCAATTGCCTGGAAGAAACTGCAGATTCAGCATTGAAACGTTGGCGTCCATATATAGGAACACCACTGATCTTCAACAAATCTTTCCCTTGGATCCAGCTATCATTCCAAGGCCTCTTATTCCACATATGCTTTTACTCGTACTCTTCAGCTTCCTCTCAGTTCAAAGCATCCCATAACCTAAACAGAAAACCTTTCAAGGACGCATGAAAAACTGTACACAACATCCTGTTTCAGACCTTGACACTCCCGGTCCTTCTTCGTGCAAACTACGTACGACATGAGAGGAAGCTGAAGAGTACCAGTAAAAGCATATGTGGAATAAGAGGCCTTGGAATGATAGCTGGATCCAAGGGAAAGATTTGTTGAAGATCTGTAGTGGTCCTATATATGGATGCCAGTGTTTCAATGGTGGATCTGCAGTTTCTTCCAGGCGATTGCTGATAGAAAAAGGCTTACTGCAGCTAAGTACTTTTCAGAATACTCCTTCTTGCGTTAAACCGCAGTGGTTCCCAACCCAGTCCTCGGGGAACCCCAGGCCAGTCAGGTTTTCAGAGAACCCACAATGAATATGCATGAGATAGATCTGCATGCACTGCTTCCATTGTATGCAGATCTATCTCATGCATATTCATTGTGGGTACTCTGAAAACCTGACTGGCCTGGGGTTCCCCGAGGACCGACGTTGGGAACCTCTGCGTTAAAGTATCTGAGGATAATTTTGTAATTATACCTTGGTGTCGTGTTACAAGAGTAGGTTCTCTCTGTTAAATAGAATAAAAAGGAGGATTTGCTACGAGAGAGGAAGATTCCTTTCAAGGCAAATGATCCAACAAATTTTTTTTTCCTTGGGTCGTTAAGGGGAGTTAGGGTTTATCTCTTAAGTTTGATTAGAATGTTAGATGTGAGTTGAACAATATTTTTTTAAATTTAATAGCTGTTTGAATTTTACTAGGCACGTATTGCATAAATGATAGCACCAGTTGGGGAGGCTCCATTAGTTTTGTTTGCATGCTGGTGTGTCTATCCATGTGCAAGCAAACAGATGCATACCCCTTCAGCTGCAAGCTCGAACGCTGACCTGTTATCCCCCAAGAGAAATGTGAAAGGGCAGCCAAGGGTGGTGGGGAGGTCTAGCCTTGCTGCACAAATGAATAGGAGCAGGCTCCGCTGCTGGAATGAAGAGAAGTAGCGAGAATAAGTTAAATGTAAATGCCAATGCAGCACCAGTTTTTAAAATGGGCTCCGGGTGTGATTCAGAGAACTACAGACTGCTGAGCCTGATCATATTAGGCAAAATGGTAGAAACTGTTATATAGAACAAAATTACTAAACATTGTTTAATGGCGGTAAGCCAAAATAGATTTATCAATGGAAAGTCTTGGCTCACTAATCCCTTATATTTTTTTGAAGGTATGAATAAGCAGGTAGATAAAATTGAGCCAGTCGATATAGTGTATCTAGATTTTCTGAAAGCCTTTGACAAGGTCTCTCATCAGACATCCGACAAAATTAAAAAGTCATGGGATAGGAGGCAGTGTACTATTGTGGATTAGGAACTGGTAAAAAGATATAGATAGAAAACAAAGAATAGGACTAAATGGACAGTTTTATCAATGGAGAAAGTTGGAGATATGCATGAGATATGCAAGATGAAGAAGAAACCGCACTCCTTCTTACCTCCTCCAAACCCACCACCTGTTCATCTGACCCTATCCCCACCCATCTCCTACACCCCATCTCCCCACCATTGTACCCCCCCATCTCTCCTGTCCTCATCCTTTCACTATCCACTGCAACTGTCCCCGTTGACTTCAAACATGCTGTTGTCACACCCCTCCTCAAGAAACTCTCACTCGATCCCACATGCTCTTCTAACTATCGACCCATCTCCCTCCTTCCTTTCATATCCAAGCTACTAGAACGAGCAGTCCACCGCCGCTGCCTCGACTTCCTCACCTCCCAGGCCCTCCTGGACCCACTACAATCTGGCTTCCGTCCCTTACACTCCACTGAAACGGCTCTCGCAAGAGTCTCCAATGACCTGTTCCTGGCTAAATCTAAAGGCCTTTACTCTATCATCCTTCTTGATCTCTCCACTGCCTTTGACACCACAATCTTCTCCTCGCCACTCTCTCCTCCCTTGGCTTCAAGGACATGGTACTATCCTGGTTCTCCTCCTACCTCTCCCATCGCTCATTCAGTGTATGCTCTGGCGGCTCCTCCTCCTCCCCTACCCCTCTCCACGTAGGTGTACCCCAGGGATCCGTCTTGGGCCCCCTCCTTTTCTCTCTCTACACCCAAGCCCTTGGCGTGCTTATCTCCTCCAATGGCTTTCAGTACCATCTTTATGCTGATGACTCCCAAATCTACCTTTCTACACCTAATATTTCTCCAGCAACCCAGTCCAATATCTCTGCCTGCCTCTCCAACATCGCTGCCTGGATAAAATTGAACATGGCCAAGACTGAACTCCTTGTCTTTCCCCCCCAGCTCCTCCCCTCCTCTTCCCCCCCTCCTCTTCCCCCTTTCTCAGTCTCTGTGGATGGAGCTACTATCCTTCCTATTCCCTCGGCCCGCAACCTAGGGGTTACCTTTGAATCCTCTCTATCCTTCTCCGCACATATCCAGCTTGTAGCCAAGACCTGCCACTTCTTTCTCTACAGCATTATCAAAATCAGCCCCTTCCTCTCTGAACACACCACCAAAATGCTTATCCATGCCTTAAACTCCTCTCGCCTCGATTATTGCAACCTACTCCTTGCTGGTCTGCCCGTCAGCCACCTCCTTCCCCTTCAGTCTATACAAAATCACGCTGCTCGACTAATCTTCCGCTAGTCTCGCCATGCCCACATTACTCCTCTTCTCAAGTTGCTTCACTGGCTCCCTGTCCAATTCCACATCCAATTCAAACTTCTCCTACTGACCTATAAATGCATTCACTCTTTGGCCCCTCAATACCTATAATCTATTATCTCCCCCTATATCCCCTCTCGGAACCTGTGCTCCGCTAGCACATTACTTCTGTCTATGCCTTTCACCCACACCGCTAACTCCTGACTTCGCTCCTTTCACCTTGCTGCACCTCACACCTGGAACAGCCTACCTGTGTCTGTACGCCAGGCACCCTCCCTGGCCCTCTTCAAATCCAGGTTGAAGACCCACCTCTTCACCGTCGCTTTCAGATCCTGACTTCTACCCTTATCTTATCTTAACCTCCGTCAACTCTCATGACTAAATTGCATAGACCAGACCGTGCCTTGCACTAAACCGACCAATGCTCTGTAATATTCTCACTAGATTGTAAGCTCCGATGAGCATGACTCTGATGGGCAGGGACTGTCTCTTGTATACTGGCTGCCTCTTATTGGTTAGCTGTACAGTGCTACATGTGTGGCGCTCTATAAGTGGTAAATAGTAATAGTTGAGTACTGGATCTGCTGCTTTTTAACATATCTATAAATGACCTGGAAATAGGAATAATGAATAAAGTGATCAAATTTGCAGATGGCACAAAATTATTCAAAGTTGTTAAAAACAAACAAGAGGTTTGTGAAAAATTGCAAGAGGACCTTGAAAAATTTGGAGATTAGGCATCCAAATGGGAGATGATATTTAATGTGGATATGTGCAAATTTATGCACCTAGGAAAGAACAACCCAAACTACAGTTACACAATGCAAGGTTCAAGATTAGGAATCACCACCAGGAAAAAGGGTCTGGGCATCATCGTGGATAATACTTTCAAACCCTCTGTCCAGTTTGCAACCATGGCAAAGAAAGCAAACAGAATGCTAGGAATCATAAGGAAAGAAATGGAGAATAAAACCAAAGATGATAAAGTGCCTCTGTATCGCTTGATGGTGCGACTGCACCTTAAATTCTGGTTGCTACATCTTAAAAAGGATATAGCAGAATTAGAAAAACTACAGAGAAGAGAGACCAAAAGGATAAAAAGGATGGCAAGATATCCTTACAAGGAAAGGCTTAAAAGTTAGTTCTCTTAAACTTAGAAGAGAGACGGCTGAAGGGAGATATGATAGAGGTCTATAAAGTAATGAATGGAGTGGAACAGGTAAACATAGATCAGTTGTTTACTCCTTCCAAAAGTAGAAAAACTAGGGGACAAGCAATGAAGCTACAATGTAGCATGTTTAAGACCAATCAGAAAATATTTTTCACTCCGTGCATGATCAAACTCTGTAAGAGAATGTAGTAAAAGCAGTTAGTGCAGCTCTGCTTAAAAGAGATTTGGATGAGTTCCTAGAGGGAAAAGTCCATTAACCGATATTAAAGGAGATGGGGAAATCCATTGCTTACCCCTGGGACAAGTAGAAGGAACTTGCCAGGTACTTGTGACCTGGATTGGCCACTGCTGGAAACAGGATACAGGACTCAATGGACCCTCGGGTCTGACCCAGTATGGCAAATCCTATGTTCTTAAAAGCATCTGTCAACAACAGGGAGCTCAGGACCTGCAGCGGAATGAAGAGGAGCGGCGGATAGATGTTTAAAAAGCATTTGCCGATGACTGGGAGGTCAGACTTTACTACTGGAATGACAGTGAGAGCCACGGCCGCTGCAGGATGGAGATGGCAGGGAGGTATGCTCAGCCAGCACAGCAAAAGGAGCCAGAAAAAGCAGAGGAGACGGGGACAAGCAGCTGTAGGGAACGGGAAGGAAGAATAGTGGAAAGAAAGGAGGCATTGGAAGAGTGCAAGAGGCAGGGGGGAAAGAGTGGAGGAGAGAGAGTATGAATGGCTGGTAGGGCGAGAAGCAGAGAGTGCAAAGGTGTGGTAGTGAGGGGGAGACTGCATGATGGAGAGAGGGGGAGGAGTGCAAGAAGATGGGAGAGTCAGGAGGCGAGTGCAGAAGGACAGAGGTCATCTCCCCACATACACTGAATCTGCAGACCATAACGCTAACACACTTACACACCATAAGTCTCTCCACAGTGACCCACTCTACCAAGATGCACTTTAGCATGGCTGTTTCAACACGGGACTGCTGTGGTCACCATTAGGAGAGGTGATGGGCTTCTGCAGAACATAAGAACAGAACAGACGATATGCCATACGGGGTCAGACCAAAGATCCACTGAGCCCAATATCCTGTTTTCAACTGTGACCAATCCAGGTCACAAGTACCTGGCAGGATCCCAAAAGATAGACAGATTCCTTGCTGCTTATCCCAAGGATAAGCAATGGATTTATTGATCTACGTTTACCCGTTCCACTCCGTTCATTAATTTATAGACTTCTATCATATCTCCCCTCAGCCATCTTTTTTCCAGGTTAAAGAGCCCTAACCTTTTTAGCCTTTCTTCATAGGAGTATC
The DNA here is from genome assembly GCA_033557465.1 of Ichthyophis bannanicus. Lineage (NCBI taxonomy): Eukaryota > Metazoa > Chordata > Amphibia > Gymnophiona > Ichthyophiidae > Ichthyophis > Ichthyophis bannanicus. The sequence continues at coordinate 419,155,438 of CM066031.1, read as the reverse complement.
CTTCCATCCCCTTTACCTTTTTGGGGGCTCTTCTCTGAACCTTTTCTAATAATGCTATATCCTTTTTAAGATACGACGACCAGAATTGCACACAATATTCAAGGTACGGTCTCACCATGGAACGATATAGAGGCATTATAATATCTTTTGTTTTATTTTCCATTCCTTTCCTTATGATCCCTAGCATTCTATTCGCTCTCTTGGCCGCCGCTGCACACTGGGCCGAGGGTTTTAACATGTTCCCCACAATGACGCCTAAATCTTTTTCCTGGGTGGAGGTTCCTAATGTGGAACCTTGCATCTTGTAACCATAGTTTGGGTTGTTCTTTCCTAGGTGCATAACTTTGCACTTGTCCACATTAAATTTCATCTGCCATTTTGATGCCCAGTCTTCCAATTTATCAAGATCCTCTTCCAATTTTCCACAATCCTCTTGGGTTTTAACAACTTTAAATAATTTTGTGTTATCTGCAAATTTGATAACCTCACTCAATATTCCCTTTTCCAGGTCATTTATGAATATGTCAAAAAGCAGCGGACCCAGCACAGATCCCTGGGGTACACCACTATTCATCTTTCTCCATTGGGAAAATTGGCCATTTAGCCCTAACCTCTGCTTTCTATCTTTTAACCAGTTCCCGATCCACAATAGTACACTGACTCCTATCCCATGACTCTTTAGTTTTGTCAAAGGTCTCTCATGAGGGACCTTGTCAAAGGCTTTCTGAAAGTCCAGATACACAATATCAACTGACTCACCTTTGTTCACCTGATTATTCACTCCTTCAAAAAAAACATAACAGATTAGTAAGACAAGATCTTCCTTGTCTAAAGCCATGTTGGCTGTCTCCCATTAGGTCGTGACTATCTACATGCTGAGTAATTTTATTCTTTATGATGGTTTCTACCATTTTTCCCGATACTGATGTCAGGCTCAACGGTCTGTAGTTACCCGGATCACCCTTGGGACCCTTTTTAAAAACTGGTGTTACATTGGCGATCCTACAATCTTCAGGTATTAGAGATGATTTTAATGATAGTTCACAGATTACTAATAGCAGGTCTGCAATCTCATATTTCAGTTCTTTCAACACCCTTGGATGTATACCATCTGGCCCAGGTGATTTGCTACTCTTCAGTTTATCTAAAAGTTGTAATACATCTTCCCGATGTATCAATATTTCCTTCAATTCTTCCACACCTTTAAATACCACTTCAGTCATGGGTAGCATCCGTACATCTTCTTCAGTAAAGACCGAAGCAAAGAATTCATTCAGTCTCTCTGCTATTGCCTTGTTGCCTCTTAGTGCCCCTTTAATCCCTCTATCATCTAATGGACCAACTGACTCTCACAGGTATTTTGCTATAAATGTACTTGAGAAAGTCTTTATTTTGCGTTTTTGCTTCCGCAGCAAGCTTCTTCTCAAATTCTCCCTTTGCCTGCCTTCTCAATGCCTTGCATTTGACTTGCCAGTGCTTGTGCTGTTTCCAGGTTTCGTCATTTGACTCTTTCTTTCATTTCCTGAAAGATGCTTTTTTGGCAAAAACAGCCTCTCTGACACCACCTTTAAACCAACAATAAAAAGTCACACCAATATAACAAATTTTTTTTTAGTGGAAGACAAATTTTATATATAAGCATCTAAATGGTGTAAATACTAAGGTGAATATCGGCACCAGTGTTAAAAATGATATTAGTAAGTGATGTTATTATTAAACCAGGGGGTTTCAGCTTTTCACTGCGCTCAGAATGCTTTTTCAAAGAGTTTGTTTGAGCATTAGCGCTTCAACCACATCAGTAACCACCCTGTAATGCAAGAAGAATTTTATATCACTTAACACCCATACTGCCGTCACCAATTAGTGTGAGAAACTCTTAGGGAGATATTTCTTTGACTGTAACTTATTTCTTAATAAAAAACTTTATCATTTGTAAAAAACTCTTCTATGACCGCACTATTCGTGCTCAATTTATAGTCTCTGGTTTCTCCGTTGTTACTACATAAACACCAATCTTCGATGCCAACTTCAATCTTCTTTCGATAAATATTCAGCAAAACTATTGCACAAAAGATTCTTCTTAAAAGTTATGTTTCATCAAAAGAGCCTTGGCTAATTTTCTTCAAAACTATATTTCATCAAAAAGCCTTAGTTTGAAAACATGTTTAAAGTCCAGGAAACTTATCTAAAGCCTTTTCTGCACACGAAATTAGCCAACTGCTTATGATGAATTTTCAATGCCTCAACGCTTTAACTGGCGCCCTCATAGCGTTTCACTCCATATCAGGAGTTTCTTCAGGAGGGTCTGTGGAAAAAGACATGGCAATAGCTGTAACTATTCCACTATGCTGCGAAGGAAATCATTCATTTGAACGTCAGGAAATAAAACCTCAATTACTTACAAGCAAATGATACTGCCCACGTTTATTCAAGTTTCATGGTAGAATTGTCAAAAAACGCCGCGCATGCGGACTGGCGGATCAGAGCTCTATTTATTATGAGCATTAAAACTCCTCCCAGAGTGACAAACCTGCCTATTGGAACTCACTATGCAATTAAAGGCATACTTGCCAATCAATAGTAGAGTTTAAGCCGAAAGGTTGTATCGTGTTCACTGAAAAAATCCAGCGTTGTTCAGAGAATAACAAAGTTTCGTCCAAACTTTTTCCTCTCATCGGGGAACAGATGTGATCAACGCAAAAACACCGTAACTGATCAAAAGTTGGCTAATTTCGTGTGCAGAAAAGGCTTTAGATAAGTTTCCTGGACTTTAAACATGTTTTCAAACTAAGGCTTTTTGATGAAATATAGTTTTGAAGAAAATTAGCCAAGGCTCTTTTGATGAAACATAACTTTTAAGAAGAATCTTTGTGCAATAGTTTTGCTGAATATTTATCGAAAGAAGATTGAAGTTGGCATCGAAGATTGGTGTTTATGTAGTAACAACGGAGAAACCAGAGACTATAAATTGAGCACGAATAGTGCGGTCATAGAAGAGTTTTTTACAAATGATAAAGTTTTTTATTAAGAAATAAGTTACAGTCAAAGAAATATCTCCCTAAGAGTTTCTCACACTAATTGGTGACGGCAGTATGGGTGTTAAGTGATATAAAATTCTTCTTGCATTACAGGGTGGTTACTGATGTGGTTGAAGCGCTAATGCTCAAACAAACTCTTTGAAAAAGCATTCTGAGCGCAGTGAAAAGCTGAAACCCCCTGGTTTAATAATAACATCACTTACTAATATCATTTTTAACACTGGTGCCGATATTCACCTTAGTATTTACACCATTTAGATGCTTATATATAAAATTTGTCTTCCACTAAAAAAATTTGTTATATTGGTGTGACTTTTTATTGTTGGATAGTCATAATTCACTCCGTGAAGACCGAATATATTTTTTGTACCACCTTTAAACCATGCTGGCAGTTTTTTGGACTGACTTCCACTTTTCTTAAAGCGTGGAATACAGCTGGTCTGGGCTTCCAAGATAATATTTTTCAACAACATCCAAACTTGATGTAAGTCTTTAACCTTTGCAACTGCTCCTTTTAGTTTTTTCTTAACTATTTTCCTAATTTTATCATAGTCTCCCTCTCGAAAGTTAAAAGGTAGTATTTATTAAAAGAGGGCTGCTACACAGTACCCTGTCCTGTGCTGCTGAGGTAAGCTATATTCTGATTTGATTTAAATTATAGCTCTTTGCTGCTGTTGGGCTCTAACTTATTATGAAATTTAAACTACAAGCTCTCTGCTGCGTTCCAAATTTAACCAGAAAGCTCTCTTCTGTGTTTTAAATTTAAACTAAAAGTACTTTGCTGATACTAGGCCCTGAGTGACTATTAAATTTAAACTACAAGCTCTCTGCTGGGTATGAAATATAACCAGAAAGTTCTCCTCTGTGTGTTAAATTTAAACTTAAACTGCTGCTACTAGACCCTGACTGATTTAACAAAAAATAGTGGGTTCACAGATTAATTAGCTTTATTACAAAGAAGTCCTTTCAGAAAATTCCCAGAAGTATATACTCACAATTGCAGATCTCTGTCCAGAAGTAACAGTCCACTTTTCTAGTCCTTCAAGTCTTACATGTTGAGTAAAAACAAATTTGAGAAAATATTTTTTCAAAGTGCTACATTATAGCTTCATTGTGTGTCCCCTAGTCTTTCTATTTATGAAGGAGTAAACCACTGATCTACAGTTCGAGCTATAAACCATTTTGAATGTTGAAAATGTATTTATTTAACCGGTTTTTATACTGCTTTATCATTAGTCAATGCAGTTTACATTCTAACTTAAACTTGGTAATGTACATTGATAACCCTCCATTGCCTCAGAAGAATCCAAGTTAAGTGCCTTGCTCAAGGCCACAAGGAGTGCTGGTGCGAATCAATCCCTGGTCTCTTGGTTCCCAAGCCAGTGCTCTAACCATAATGCTACTACTCCTCTCCACTGAGATGGTATATAAACTCATTTAAATAAATAAGTAATCATTCCACTCCACTCTTTATTTGATAGACCTCTATCGTATCTCCCTCCACCCATCTCTTTTCCAAGCTGAAGAGCCCCAAACGTTCAAGCCTTTCCTTGTGGGGCTATCATTTTATCCTCTTTATCATTTTGTTCATTTTTCTGTGGACTTTTTCTAATTCTACTATATCCTTTTTTTAGATACGGTGACCAGAATTGCGCACAACATTCAACATGCAGTTGCACTATGGAGTGATAGCGAGGCATTATAATATCCTTGGCTTTAGTCTCCATTAATTTCCTTATGATTACTAGCATTCTGTTTGCTTTCTTGGCTGCTGCTGCACACTGACTGGGCAGATGTTTCAATGTATTATCCACGATGATGCCTAGGTACTTTTATTGGGTTGTGATCTCTAATGTGGAACCTTGTATTGTATATAGGTTGTTTTTCCCAAACGTTAGACTGATTCTGTGTTGCTTATTCCTAGGACAAGCATTGTGGAACCTGTGTGCCTTTTTGGGAACCTGCTAGGTATTTGTGACCTGGATTGACCACTGTTGGAAACAGGCTGCCGGGCTTGATGGACTTTGGTCTGACCCAGTATGGTATATCTTATGTTCTTATGAAAAACTTTGCCCTTGTCCATATTAAATTTCATCTGCCATTTGGACGCCCAGTCTCCCAGTTTCTCAAGGTCCTCTTGTTTAATAACTCTGAATAATTTTGTGTCATCTGCAAATTTGATCACCTCTCTTGTTGTTCCCATTTCCAAGCCATTTATAAATATGTTAAAAAACATTAAACCCATCGCAGATCCATGGGGGACTCCACTATTCATTCTTCTCTATTGAGAAAATTTGCCATTTAATCCTATTCTCTACTTTTTAACTAGTTCCCAGTCCACAGTAGTACATTGCCTCTTATCCCATGACTCTAATCTCAAGAGTCTCTGATGTGGGACCTTGTCAAAGGCTTTCTGAAAATCCAGATGCACTGTATCAACCGGCTCACCTTTATCTACCTGTTCATTCACACCTTTTAAAACATATAATAGACTGTCGTAATAAGACTTTCCTTGTGTAAATCCATGTTGGCTTTGTCCCATTTAACTAGGACTATCTATATGTTTAATAATTTTGTTCTTTATAATGGTTTCTACCATTTTGCCTGTGAGTGAAGTCAGGCTTACTAGTCTATAGTTTGCTGGATCACCCCTGGAACTCTTTTTTAAAAATTGGTATCACGGCCACTCTCCATTCTTCAGGTACTACAGATGATTTTAATAATAGCTCTCTGATTTCTAATAGTAAGTCTGCAATCTAATTTTTTAGTTCTTTCAACACGCTGGGATGTATACCACCCAGTCCAAATGATTTGCTACTATTTAGTTTTTCAAATTTACTGAGATTTGTTTCAATTCCTTTGATATGTCACCTTTAAATATCATTTCTGGCATGTGTAACTTCCATATGTTTCTTCAGTAAAAACCGAAATAAAGAATTCATTCCATTTCTCTGCTATGGCTTTATCCTTCCTCCGATCCCTCTATCATCTAATGGTCCAACTGACTCTCACAGGTATTTGAATGTATTTGAAAAAATGTTTATCGCCTGCCTTTCCTTCCTGGGCAAGTTTCTTTTCAAATTCTCTCTTTCTCCAGGACCAAGCAGGAAGTCAGTCCTCACTTATGGGTGACGTCGGCGCCGACGGAGCCCTCGCGGAGCAATTTTCCCCAGCTTTCAAAGAAAGCCTTTGGGAATTGCAGCGCGCATGCGCGGTCGTCTTCCCGCCCGAGGGTGCCATCTTAGCCAGTCTTCTTTTTTCCGCGGAGCCCTACAGACGTCCCCGTCTTGTCCCCGCGAAAAAGTTGATTTTCTTCTTTATTTTATCCTTTTTTTCTTTCGGTTCGACGCCGATCGTTTTCCCGCCCGCCCGGACTCCGCGACGCCGGTCTCGAGTCCTCTTACTTTTTCGGTTTTTCTGACTTAGTCAGCTTTCGTTTTCGTTTTCCCTGGCAGCCCGGTCCTTTGACCTCGCAGGGGCCCTTTTTCCCCCGATGGCTGCCAGTGGGTTTAAGCGGTGTGGTCGGTGTGACCGAAATATGTCACTAACCGACACACACGACTTTTGCCTCCGCTGCCTGGGCCCGGATCATGAGGAACTGATCTGTGGGCCCTGCAGCAAACTGTCCTCAAAGGCGTTGAGAAGTCGGCGGCATCAGCGTGAGAGAATTTTCGCTGACCCCAGCCGTACCCGGACCTCGTCGGAGGCCTCCGTGTCGAAAGGCTCCAGCTCGGACCGTCGCCGGAGCTCCTCCGACCGGGGTTCTCCCTCCGGGGACCATCGTCGGAAGGAAAAACCCGCGAGGGCGGCGTCGGTGGACGCTCCTGGTTCCGCGAGGGCCAGGTCGCATAGCCCCGACAGCCGCCCCGGGTCCTTGGAGAAGGAACACGTCCCGAAGCGACCTCGCCTGGAGTCGGAGATGCCTGCCCGGGTAAGTCCTGTGGTCCTTCTGGACTCGCCTCCGCGACAGCCGACGTCGGGCCCGACGCCGTCGGGGCCCGAGTCGGGGGCTGCTGGGTCACCTGAGCTCGGACTCAGGTTGACGGCCTTGGAGAGCAGACTGTCTGCCTTCATGGACCAGCAGAGGGCACTGCTCGCTGGCTTCGCTGGCGTCGCTGCCCCGACCGCCGGGACGTCGACGTCCAAGTCGACCCCGGAGACCGAGCCGATCCTCGAGTCGATGAGAACTCGAGTCGATCCTCGGTCGAGGTCACCCTCGGCCTCCCGTTCGGGACCGAGGTCGCCGACGCCGACTCCCTCGGCGTCGGGGCGGCTGGCGCCGCACCCTGCCCAGGCCGACCCCACCGAGTCCTCGTCGGAGTCGGTCTGGGAGTCTGAGGAGGAAGAGTCACCTGATTCTTTCCGGACTCGGTGTGTCCCATCGGACTCACCGGAGTCCGAGCCTCGGAAGCAGTCCCCCCCGGAGGATACCCGGTTCTCGGACTTCGTTAGGGATATGGCCAAGGCTTTGGCCTTCCCTGCGGATCCCGAGGAGGAGCCTCGAGCCGAAGAGCTCGACGCCCTCCAGTATGACTCTCCCGCGAGGGAACACTTTACTGTGCCGGTTCCTCCTATGCTGGAACGACTACTCTTCCCCATGTGGGAGAGTCCGGCCTCCTCGCCGGTCCTGAGCAAGCGGGTCGATTCTATCTATCGGGTCCGCAAGAGCCCTGGCTTTCAAAAGGCACAGCTGCCACACCATTCCATGGTAGTGGAATCGGCCATGCATCGTCTTAAGAGCCAGAAGATGCACTCCTCGGTGCCTCCTGGAAGGGAGGCCCGTAACCTGGATGGCCTTGGCAAGAAGTGTTTCCAGGGCTCTATGCTCGCATGTCGTGTCCAGACTTACCAGCTATACATGGGCATGTATCTCCGGGATCTGGCTAAAGAGCTAGCCGGATTCTCCGCTGGTCTCTCCGAGGAGCCCTTGCGGAGGTTCCTAGCCTTGTCCACGGGCATTCGGGAATGCTCAAAGTTCATGTCCCGAGCAGCCTATGATGGCTTTGAAGCCTCGGCTCGAGTGGCCGCAGCCGGCATCGGTGCCCGCCGACAGGCTTGGCTTCAGTCGTCTGACCTTGAGCCCTGGGTACAGGACAAGTTGGTCGATGTCCCCTGCCGAGGCGAAAACCTCTTTGGCAAGCCCATGGCGGAAAAGGCTGCACAAATTGAGACTGAGACTCTCACCAGGACTAGGCTTTCTAGGAAGACCTCCGCCCCTTCCCAGAAAAAGAAGGGCTCGGGGAAAAAGTCCTTTTACCCGAGGAAGGCGGCTGCCTACAAACAATACCCCCATTATCAGGCCCCTGCAGCTCCCCAACAGGGCCAGCAGGCCAAGGGACGGGGTAACGGGTCCCGTAGGCAGCAAGCCCCCAAGCCTGCACCACCAGCCCCTGCTCAGCAGGGTGGGGGTTTTTGACTCGCTCAGCATAGCCTCTCCCCCCCCGCTGGTTCCTCCCAGCACCGGAGGCCGGCTGGTTCACTTCGCTCACAGGTGGTCCAGCATCACCGCAGATGCCTGGGTGCTTCAGGTCGTGCGAGAGGGCTACCTTCTCCACTTCCATCAGGTCCCTCCCTCCTATTTTCCGGGAGAGCCTCCGCGCCCCCCTCTGCACAGGGAGTTGCTCCTTCAGGAGTTAGCAGGTCTCCTGCAGGATCAGGCGGTGGAACCGGTGCCACACCACCTGAGAGGTCACGGCTTCTATTCAAGGTATTTTCTGATACCAAAGAAAACAGGGGACCTCAGACCCATCCTGGACTTGCGCAACCTCAACAAGTTCCTTGTGCGGGAGAAGTTCAAAATGCTTACCCTTGGAATCCTTCTGCCCTACCTCCAGCAGGGAGATTGGCTATGCTCCTTGGATCTAAAGGATGCCTACACGCACATCCTCATCCACCCAAGCCACCGCCAATACCTAAGGTTTGTGGTGGCAGGAAATCATTACCAGTACAGGGTACTGCCCTTTGGCCTGTCCTCCGCACCGCGAGTCTTCACAAAATGTCTCGCGGTCGTGGCGGCCCATCTCCGGCTTCACGGCCTCTATGTCTTTCCGTACCTCGACGACTGGCTCATCAGAGCAGCGTCCGCTCAGGAGGTCACCGACGCCACGCGCCGCACGGTGACTCTTCTGCAGCACTTGGGCTTTGTTATAAACTTCGCAAAGTCCACTTTGCTCCCCTCACAGGATCTCGAGTTCATCGGCGCAAGACTGCACACTCCTCAGGCGCGAGCATACCTACCGCTCGACAGGGCTCAACGGCTCATGGACCTAGCCGACCGCTTTCGCAGCCAGCCCCTGGTCTCCGCCAGGCGCTTCCTGAGACTACTCGGCCATATGGCTTCCACCGTCCATGTGACCCCCAATGCCCGCCTGAACATACGGTCTGCTCAATGGTGTCTCCGCCAGCAGTGGCGACAAGCCACGGGCGGCCTAGCAGACCTAGTGCGCGTCTCCGAGCCGCTGATCTCGTCTCTCCGGTGGTGGCTCCGGCAGCCGAACCTAATATTCGGAATGCCTTTCCAGTCACCTCAGCCGACCCGGGTGCTGACCACCGATGCATCCCTCCTGGGCTGGGGAGCACATTGCCAAGAGGCACGTACTCAGGGCCTCTGGACCACGTGGGAGTCTGCTCAGCAGATCAACTTCCTGGAGCTCAGGGCGATCCGCCTAGCTCTCAAGGCCTTCTCCCACCTGACTTCCCACCAGTCCGTCCTTGTCCAGACGGACAATCAAGTTGCCATGTTCTACGTGAACAAGCAGGGGGGCACGGGCTCCTTCCTCCTCTGCCGGGAGGCACAGAAGCTCTGCTCTTGGGCCGTCAGTCACGGCATTCTCCTCAAGGCGGTTTATCTCCCGGGCCAAGAAAATTGCCTTGCGGACAAACTCAGCAGGGTCCTCCAGCCGCACGAGTGGCGTCTGGATCCCTTGGTAGTTCAGAAGCTCTTCCTCCGATGGGGCCTCCCCACGGTGGATCTCTTTGCCAGTCCTCACAACCGGCAGCTTCCTCGCTTCTGCTCTCGTCAGCCGCACCCCCTTCGGGTCGCGGCGGACGCCTTTCTGATCCCATGGTCGGGGAGCCTTCTGTACGCTTTCCCTCCCATCCCGCTAGTCTCTCGGACTCTTTTCAAGGTTCTCCGAGACAAAGCCTTCATGATCCTGGTGGCCCCTCGCTGGCCCAGGCAGCCGTGGTTTCCGCTCCTGCTGCAACTGGCGGTGGAGGATCCAATCCCTCTGGGGGTACAACCGGATCTCCTCACTCAGGATCAGGGGTCCCTACTGCACCCCAACCTCAGGTCTCTCAACCTCATGGCCTGGCTGCTGAGAGGGTAGTCCTGGCTCCCCTTCTCCTGCCGGCGGAGGTGGAGGAGGTCGTCTTGGCTTCGCGACGGCCTTCTACCCGCAAATGCTACGCCCTTAAATGGCGTCGCTTTGCAGTCTGGTGTACCCAGCAGTCTCAGGATCCCTTCTCCTGCCCGGTGTCGGTGATCTTGCAGTACTTGCTGCACCTCTCTAATCTGGGACTTAAGTCCAACTCCGTCAAAGTTCACCTCAGTGCTCTTTCAGCACATCATGTGCCGGTGGACGGCAGACCTCTCTCAAATGACCCTCTCGTAGCGAGGTTTCTCCGAGGTCTCCTTCTACTTAAACCACCTCTGCGCCCGCCAGCGCCTGACTGGGACCTGAATGTGGTTTTGCAGCGGATCACCTGTCCGCCTTTTAAACCTATGGCTACCTGTTCTCTCCGTTTTCTGTCTTGGAAAACGCTGTTCTTGATAGCCCTCACTTCCGCTAGACGCGTAAGTGAATTGCAGGCCCTCGTGTCTGATCCCCCTTACACTAGGATCTACAAGAATAGGGTAGTCCTACGGACTCACCCAAAATTTCTGCCTAAAGTGGTCTCCCCTTTTCACATCAATCAGGAGGTGGTACTTCCAACCTTCTTTCCCAGACCACACTCCAGCCGAGCTGAAACGGTCCTCCATACCCTGGACTGTAGAAGGGCATTGAACTTCTACCTTGACCGTACGCGGGAGCACCGTAAAGCTGCTCAGCTTTTTGTGTCTTTTGACCCCAATAAATTGGGGCTCCCGGTCTCCAAGCGTACTCTGTCCATCTGGGTTGCGGACTGTATCTCTTGGGCTTATGGGGCAGCCGGACTCTCCTTAGAAAGTCGAGTCACGGCTCATTGCGTTCGGGCAAAGGCTACGTCAGTGGCTTACCTCCGCTCTGTTCCGCTGGCAGACATCTGCCGGGCCGCTACTTGGTCTTCGAGCCAGACTTTTGCGGTCCATTACTGTCTCGAGAGGGAGTCCCGTAGGGACAGTGCTTTCGGACAGGCAGTCCTCCGTAATCTCTTTGAGGTCTGAGCAACTCCTACCCTCCATCCCGGATGTGGGCTACCGGTGGGTGATAATTCAGCGAAGATTCTATCCTTCTGTGCTGCTGAGCTAGAGGGAGCTCATTTTTGTGCTTAGGGTCTCCGGTAGCCTTGAGCTTGGGAGTCCCATAAGTGAGGACTGACTTCCTGCTTGGTCCTGGAGAAAGCGTAGTTACTCACCTGTAACAGGTGTTCTCCAGGAGCAGCAGGAATCAGTCCTCACTACCCTCACTCCTCCCCTTGGAGTTGCAATCGTCTGCTTATGTTCTTTTTGCAAATTTTTATGCTGTCTTTTTTAGCTATGTCATCTGACTGGCTAAGATGGCACCCTCGGGCGGGAAGACGACCGCGCATGCGCGCTGCAATTCCCAAAGGCTTTCTTTGAAAGCTGGGGAAAATTGCTCCGCGAGGGCTCCGTCGGCGCCGACGTCACCCATAAGTGAGGACTGATTCCTGCTGCTCCTGGAGAACACCTGTTACAGGTGAGTAACTACGCTTTGCCTGCCTTATCAGTGCTTTGCATCTAACTTACCAGAAGATGTTGCTAAAGGGGGATGACAGAAGATGGAGTGGACATCACCCTGCAGTGTGTGTAGGATAATGCAACCATGATATAGGAGGCGTTTGGGCTGTGATAGGGAGAGTATTTGCTGGAACAGGCAGATGGTTATCCCAAGCACGCATTCACCGAAAGAGTCTGTAATGTGAGTGGGGCTATGAACTGCAGCAGGAGGAAGCAAGCTGGCATAAGAGGCCCAGAGGTAGCAGGAGCTGTTGATGCCACTGGGGACATAGACAGCTGCTGTGTCAGAAGTGTGCATGGACTCGGGGGCTACAGCAAAAAATGAGTTGCAGGCCCTAAATAGGGAGGCAGACAATTAAGCAGCATAGAAAGGGGAAAGCAGCACCAGGAATGCTTCTGCTGATGGGAAAAGTGCTGCATGACCTTGATTAAGATCATCAGGGGTCCTCATGGTAGTGGGCTGCTGCATAGGTGAATATGATGCCTCAGAGTTTGCAGCAAGAGACTTTTAGTAGCAAGGATGAAGCTCCCATTGTAGCACAGAATGCTGGAGAGTATCTTCTGGGGTCACCAGTTGTCCAGATGCAGGGGCAGATTGCCCTGTTGGGGAACTGGGCATCCCCCCAGTGGGCTGCTAATATAAACTAAGAGTTGACTGCTGATGCAGGTTTTTATATCTGTTTGTGCAGGGGTGTGCAGCAATAGCAGCAGGGGACTGGAGCAGTAGAGGATGCAGCATCAATGTTAGGAAGGGAAGGTGAGGGGCCGGAGACATGATCATCATCCCAACCCATCCCGTCCAGGTGTTCGTAGATTAGCACAATAACCGAGAGGGCTGCAGTATTAGGTTATGTACAGCAGTCTCAGGACCTGCGCTCCCAGATATTGTATTCAGGCCAAGCTTTCTGACTGACTGATGCTGCAGGCAGGAACAATTTGAGAAGTCAGTTGGGGAATGGACTTCAAATAAGTTGTAGGTGAAAGCTGCTCCTGGGACTTAGTTTTAAAGAAACAAAGGTTAAGTTATTGTGAAGGAAAACTGTTTCAGAGGCTGAGAAAAGATAAATGTGATGGATCGATACAGTAACTGCATCTGTAGATGCCAGTCTTTCAACAATTAGTTGTCTTGACTGAAAACTGAATACAGTTTAGGACAACTATCTACAAGGTTGCAATGAGTCCATATTGATTCAATGTCACTTAACAGCAATGGATTTAAATGTGTTTTGTGTAGAAAAATAAAATAAGGTTACTGAGCACAGTCCCAGTGGCCAATGATAACAGTGTGCTTGTTGGCCATAAGCATAGCCCTGGGGGAGCTAGATAAGGTTTTAGTTGAGAGCAACTAAGAGGGGGGGGGGGAGTTGGAGAATGTGTAGGTAGACTTTGTTCTAGGCAGAGGATTGAATTTTCCATGAGTATGTAATTGAGTGATAGGGAGTAGTTAGTTATGTTTTGTAAAGCTACCATTACTAGAACCATCATCTAAGCTTCATGGAAACCCACATCACTCCCATCCACAAACACCTCCATTGGCTCCTCATCAACTCAAGAATACAGTACAAGGTTCTAACTCTCATCCACAAAACTCTGAAAGGGAAATCAGCAGAGCAACTACACGCCTTAATTCACAATTCAAACTCTAATAGGCTAAGGAGAAAAGGCACACAGAATCTCCTCAATATTCCACCACATACTCACAATTGCAAAAAGACCACAAGAGCAAGAACGTTATTCCCAGCAATTTGAACCATCAAGTCTTCCACAGACTTTCATAAACAATTCAAGGCACACCTCTTCCACGAGAATTTTGGCAATGAGCAACCAACAATGTAGAATCAGTAGCAACTCATGCCCACAAGCACATCCTCCCCCTGTCCCTTCCTCATGAAACCCTTATGACCCCACACCTCCTACACCCACCGGCCCTCCATCCCTTTGTATATAGTTTTGTTTGTTCTCAGTTTCACAAAATGTTCATTGTTATGAGTTCACTGAATTACACTCCATATCTATTGTAAAAGTTCCAATGTTGTTCATAACTTGTTCATTGTAAAAACTTAGTTCTTTGTAAACCGTTTTGACTTGTAGAAAAACTGTATATAAAAATTTGTTCAATAAATAAATAAAACAAGATTAGAATTGCAGGAGGGGTCTAGGATTGGCTGAGGGTAGGGTGGCATAGGGAAGTTTGGAGGGGGAAAAGAGAGACTGCAAGTTTTTAAGCCCAGTGACTGCAGGAGATGGTGGGGGGTTTTCTGGCCACCAGTAAAGGCATCAAGGTGACAAATATTTGTGTGCATGTGTGTGTGTGTGTGGGGGGGATTATATTGTTATGTTGTTGCTGTTGCTTTGGTTCATTGCAATTAGTGGGGGTTTATTATGTGCAATACCCAAGCCAATCAGTACTCATGTTTTTGAGTGGGGTTCAAACTATGGGGTTGCTATAAAGTGGTGGCAGCTGGAAAGCCTTTTTTGACACTGCAGGGACTGGTCTCTCGATCCAGATGCAGGATCGGTAATCCTCAGCTAGTAATATGGCAAGGAGGCTGTGGCTGATGGTATGCTGTTGTCCTTATGGTGGGGATTTAGGATAGAGGGGATAACTAGCTAATACTATAAGAACATAAGATATGCCATACTGGGTCAGACCAAGGTCCATCAAGCCCAGTATCCTGTTACCAACAGTGGCCAATCTAGGTCATACGTACCTAGCAGTATCCCCAAGAGACACAGGTTCCGCAATGCTTGTGTTGGGTCAAGCATTGATATCCTGGGTCCCTTCTTAATAATGGTTTATGGACCTTTCCTCCAGGAACTTGTCCAAACCTTTTTTAAACCCAGCTACACTAACAGCCTTTACTACATCCTCCGGTAACAAATTCCAGAGTTTGATTACACGTTGAGTGAAAAAATATTTTCTCTTATTTGTCTTAAATTGTTTACCCTGTAGCTTCATTACATGTCCCCTAGTCTTTCTATATTCTGATAACGTAAACAATTGATCTATGTATACCTGTTCCACTCCATTCATTAATTTATAGACCTCTATCATATCTCCCCTCAGCCATCTCTTTTCCAGGTTGAAGAGCCCTAACCTTTTTAGCCTCTCTTCATAGGAATAGCTTTCCATCCCCTTTACCATTTTGGTTACTCTTCTCTGTACCTTTTCTACTAATGCTATATCCTTTTTAAGATACGGCAACCAGAATTGCACACAATATTCAAGGTGCGGTCTCACCATGGAACGATATAGAGGCATTATAATATCCTTTGTTTTATTTTCCATTCCTTTCCTTATGATACCTAGCATTCTCGTATTTGCTCTCTTGGCCGCCACTGCACACTGGGCGGAAGGTTTTATGGCAGGTGTTTTTCTCTTAACTGGTGAGGGACTGGAAATATCATTAGAATGTTGTTTCATAAGGGTCAGGAAACTGTTGTGGATGAAAGCTGTTCAAGTTAAGATTCTAAATAAAGCTGCAACCAATGTGTTTTTCCAAAAATGGATGTCCTGATCTAAGTTTGTTTGGTTGGAGATGTTGGGAATAAGTGGATTTGGAGAAAGGTTCAGTGGAGGTGATGTTGGTATGTAAGGACTGATTTCTGGACCTACGCTATATATATTGGTTATTAGTACAAATTCTGTCAGATCAGTACTGAAAAGCTCTTACTGCATGTATTTGGTGCTGGTGCAGACTGCTTTAGTGCTGTTCTCTTTTCTTTTATTTAAAGGGAAGCTTTAACATCTTTGACAAAATGTACAAAGTTAACAGCAAGTAGAGCCTTCTCCATCTTCACACCCATGGCCTGGAATGCCCTCCCTGCAGAAATCCGTGCCATCCCGAACTTAATGTCGTTCAAAAAAGCCCTCAAACACCACTTGTTCCTTCAGCACTACCCCGATACCATGCCTGAAAAACACACAACCTCTACATTGACCCCCCACCTACCACATCCCATTGAACCATCCCGGTTGACAATGGATAATCAACCACCACCTCCGTCCCCCCCCCCCCATCCCAAGAGCTCTCGCATCCACTACGAATCCTACATGCCCCATGTGAATACTTATTACTGTATAATGTGTATATAATTTGTATATAGTTCTCCCCAGTTCATCCAAGTTTTTGACCACCTGTTCCATGTAAACTCAATGTACCATACTGCATTGTAGTGTGTTTCTGTTCTTCTGTAAACCACACTGATTATAATAGCGCGATATATAAGAAATGTTAATAAATAAATAAATAAGCTGAACTCATAATTCTGGATGTATAAATCATTATATGCTAAAGCTACTTTCAAGGGCAATTTCCCTTTATCATATCTCCCCTCAGACGTCTTTTCTCCAGGCTTTAACCTTTCCTCTTAGGAGAGTTTTTAATCTTCTTAATCATTTTAGCCACCCTTCTTTGTACCTTTTTAGGCGTATTTTGCATAAGTGATAGTGCCTATTGCTGAACACAGAAGATCTCTAAAGATAAAAAAGGGACTATAGTAGTTGGTATGGAAGGGCAGAATAGATAGGCCATATGGTCTTTTTCTGCCATCAGGTTTCTATGAAGATTCATTATTTTTGTCAATGAGATTTTTGTCTGTCCATACACGTTTATGTGTGCACAAACAGATGCCTTTTCTCCCCCTCTCCCCCCCCCCCACCTCATCTCATTGCTCTGGTTTTGATAGGTGATGCCAGTGGGGACCCCATCCTCTCCGTCAGAAGAAGAGCTGTGGCAAGAGCTGTGGCAAGAGCTCTGGCCAGCAGAGGCCCTATCTCCCACCGGTGGAAGAAGAGGTAACGACAGAAGAGCTGCTGGAAAATGGCATGGTGCACACTTCCTCTGCTGCGATCGGCACTGTGCATGGTTGAGTCCCACAATGGAGGAAGTTTGGATCATCTTGTGGTTTCAAGTCTTTCTCTCTCTTCCACCCTCCCCTAGTTCAGCACCTTTTTCTCTCTCTCCCTCTTTTTTTCCACCCTCTTCTTCTAATCCAGTATCCTCTCGCTCTCTCTCTCTCACTTCTACTAATCCAGTATCTTTCCCCCTCTCTTTACTCATATTCTATGCCAAATTTCCTCATCTCCTCTGCCTTCCCCTTCACCCCATATTCAAACATTCACCTCCTGTAGTCCAGAATTCTACTGTCCCCTGATATAATCCAGCATCTCCCATCTACCTGTTTCCTCCATATTCCAGCATCCCCCTACCACCCATAATCCAGCATATTCCTGCCCTCCCCATGGTCCACATCTCCTACTCTCTCTCTCTCTTCTCCTTCCTATCCCTTCACCCCATCCCTATAATACAGCATTTCCCTGCTCCATCCCCCCCCCCAAAGCTCAGTATCCCCTATCTCCTCCACCCAATCCCAGTGGTTCAGTATCTTTCATTTCTCCTTGTCCTCTCCCTTGTCACTGCAGCATCAGTGCTGTGGTAGGTAGAACAGCTGCAGCTCATCAGGCAAGCCAGCATTTAAAACAAGAAGCAAACATGAGGCCTCGGCACCAGTCTGCTCTTAAGTCTTGCTTTGCCCCCACCCACTCTGTAACAGGAAGTCTGCATTGAAGTGGGTAGTGAATGTAACAAGCCTTCAGCACTTGCAGGTACCAAAGCTCCATGCTCCTTTTTATTTTAGTGTTCAGTCTTCTTGCTGAGTTTCACTGTCCACTTATTATTTTATTTATTTATTTCTCTTATATACCGTGCTATTCTGCATCAGTACGGTTTACATTGAACAAACTGAAATTACATTGAACAGGGCATTATAACTTGGAGATAACTATTTTACAGGGAACATGGGCTATGGAGGGTTAAGTGGCTTGCCCAAGACCACAAGGAGCACCTGTGGGACTAGAAACCCCAGTCCTTCCGGCCCAAGGATGCTGTCCTCTAGTGGGATTTGAACCCCCGACCTTCCAGCCTGAAGTACCTTGCCCCAACCACTAGGCCACTCCTCCACTCCACTTGCCACAACAATTGTGTGGTCTTTGTGGTTGCAGGCACCTGAGATGGAAGTGAAGGGGTTCAGGCCCCTGAGGCTATCCCTGACAGATCCATGTTGGCTTTGTCCCATTAATCCATGGCTATCTATTCATTCTTTGTACTAGATTCTATCATTTTCCCAAACACTAACATCAGGCTCACTGATCTGTAGTTTCCTGGATCACCACTGGAACCTTTAATAAAAAATTGACTTTCCTTTGGCCACTTTGAAATCATTATACATTGTAAATGATTTTAATGATAGTTTGCAAATTACTAATAGTAGGTTTGCGCTATAATTTTTGAGCACTTTTGCCACTCTGGTTTGTACACCATCTGCTCCAGGTGATTTGCTACTCCTTAATTTGTTAATTTGCCCTATTACATTTTCCATGTTCACTGAGATTTGTTTAATTTCCTCCAAATCATCATCACTAAATGCCATTTTTAGCATGGGTATCTCCCTAAAAAACACAACCCCCCCCCCCCCAACCACAAAATTCTTGAAGATAACAAACATACCTTCAATGATCCAATTATTTTTTTAATGTTTTGGAAACATTATACATAATTTGATAATCCAATGCATAATTTTTTATACAGTACAGTAAAAACACTTTTGTACACATTTAATATAACTTGCTCCAATAGATTTTTCCCATATCAAACATTCCCACAATAATAAAAATTCACAGATCATACAGATTATGTAGTCCTGTTGAACCCTAAATGTTACTGGAAACATCCATTACATAGCCCACAACCAGGGGCAGCCCAAGGGGGTTGCGGGGCCTTGTGCGGAGACGAGGTGTGAGCCTCATTTGCATAAGGGTCATCATTTGCATAATATTTGCATAATGTTAATGCATGCTAACTTTTAATAAACATGCCTCTTAATGAGTGTATGGATAGACTACCAGATTTCTATATTACTATAGTCCAATGACAACCGCCAAGCACATTAGAAAGTACAAACTTTGCCATTTAGAACCCATAGCAAACCTGCTGTATCATAACAGCACTACCAGGACTCATAAAGCACCATACCCTACCTATCAAAAGACAACACTATTAAACCAATACATATCAGAGAATACCAATACGTCTCCTACTGGGGAAAGAGAACAAGTGGCACTGTCAAATAGAAATTACATGAACAGAATACCTCAGTTTGGTTACACATGCAGAACATAGACTGTCACCAAACAAAGAACAAGGAATCACAATTTAGAAATAGGGAAACCAAAAATCAAAACAGGAACCCCAAAAGCCAAACTTGGAATGTACAACAACACTGGAGAGAAAAAAATATAAATTAATGTCTTCTTGTATTAAACAAAATGCAGACATTAATGATGCATATTTCCTAGAACTGACATATTCCAGTTAACAAATTCAAAATAAAAAAGTATTTTTCTGCCTTTTGTTTGTGCATTTTATTTTTCAGTTGCAATTAATTCTGTCACTTTCTTCTGCTTTCTTCGTGTTTTTCTGCTAACTATCCGTTGTCTGCTGTCCATTTGTCCTTTCTTCTCTCCAAGGTTTTTTCATTCTCTCTCTACATCTGCTTTAACATAATGATCTTTCTCCTTTTGCTCTTTCCATTTCTTTATTTCTCTTTCATCCACTTACTCCCGTAATACCAGGCCAATTGTAGATTTTTCTTCCCTCCCACACAAAATATCTTTTCTCTTCTCCATCCTCACTTCCAGCCCCATCCTATTCTAATCCTCCCCCAATATCAGCTCCCTTCTAGTCCCGTCCCCACCCCCTTCTAGTCCCATCCCCCCGCATCAGCGCATTTCCAGTCCAAGCCCCCCCATCAGCCCATTTCCAGTCCAAGCCTCCCTCCCAACAGCTATTTGCAGTCCTATCCTATCCTAGCCCCCCCCAATCAGCCCATTTTCAGTCCAAGCCCCCCTCCCATCAGCTATTTGCAGTCTTAGACCCCCCCCCCCGCCCAAAGAGCCCCACGGCTGTCTGACAGGTTTTAGAGGGAGTCAGAGAGGCCCCAGTCACCTTTGACAGACGCTGAAGTGAAGAGCACCTTTTTTCTTCATTTCGGCAGCTGTGTTGTAGTATAGGCCACTGGCATGCCAGAGGTCAAAGGGAATTTCCTGTTTCCTGGCACTCAGCGCGCCAGCGGCTTTACTACAACACAGTTGCCAAAGTGAAGAAAAAGGGCGTACTTCACTTCGGTGGCTGTCAGAGGTGAGCCAGGGCTTCTCTGGCTCCCTCTAAAGCCTGTCCACTGTGCGAACAACATTCTCGCACAGTGGACAGACCGGCCCTGCCCACTGCTTGCAAAAGGGATATTTAACTCACAGTTCAAAAATATTCCTGATGAATAAATGAGGCCAACATCCACCGTAAAGGCACTGAATCTTCTACTTAAAATGGGTAAACCACATATGGTTCTCTTAATCAAATCATCAGTGCCTTATTTTCCTTCTTTTAATAATACAGCAGCAGAAGATTGTTTAGGTATTCACATATGAGCCACTGCCTGCAACTAGAACATCTTGGGTGTGGAAATTATTTAGCTACAATTTAGGAACTCCATGCAGACATTTCATTATAGCTTCATGCAGAAACTGAGATGGAGCCATCTGGTGAGTGAAGTAAGGTATGCACCTAGGAGCAAGACATATAATTGCCCACATAAGGTAACATAAGCCTATGCTGTACTGACTTCACTAGTAGTAGATTCAAATGCTGTGGTAGATGCTTCTAGAAGCATAGCTCTTGGAACTACCCTATGTTCCTTTATTACCAGTACAACACGGTGGTAACTTATCGTAAAACCATGATTGTGCCTCTGATGGTTTGATTGCATGAGCAGAAAACCAGTGCATCCATAGCACTATTCACCTCTAGATTACTAATTTTAAATCTTGTCCATATATAAAGTGGATCAAAAGTCATCATTACAGTTTAATGGTCATGCGATGATCAGCGTGAAGTGACTTAAAGATTGCGATCTAGTCTATGGTGCTGTTTCTTGATGGGGACAGCATTTGTAGATTTGAAGCTCTATAAAAGAGGATCACAAACAATTTGATGAACCTTCTAACATTTCTGAATTTTTTTCAAGGTTGTTTGATGAACTACTTTTAAAGAAAACACTGTTATGTGTTTTGAAACCTTACTACAGTTGTCAACATTGTTGGCACCTTGCAGTTCAACTCCTTAATGTCCAATATCACCCCACTCCACAAAAAAAAAAAATTGGCCAGTGAAATGGCTTTGGACTACATATGCACACACATTTAATACACAAAGGAATAAAACAAGATAAATTAAAAAAGGAAGTAGTATGACATTGTATAAAAACTGGGACATTGCCAGGACATGATTATTCTCAAATTAAGGTGAAAACCCTATAATCCCTCGCTAATAATTTGCTTATCTAAATAAGGCTATCAATTTCTAATTTTTTGTCAGATTGCCTACCTTGAGAGGTCTCCCTCTCCCGTAGTAGGCCCTCCTTCTAATCAAATTTATAAAAAGCTAAATAGCCTAAAAAACTCCATGGGAAGACACATGAATGTGCCCCCTCAGCTATCCTTTAATTGAAAAGATGCATGTCCTTAACTCTCCATGTTAGAATTATTTTAAGCTACTGCAGTAGTAAACTTAGTTTCACGATATGAAATTCCTCGTCACAGGCTCTCAAACCTTGTCTTCATATAAACAGCATCAGAGTAACATTTTATGTCAAGGATCACCAATGTTCCAAGTATCACTCAACCAAGTACTACAACACAACATAGTGTTTCAAGCTTTGTGTCTTCTTAGCTCTTCTTCAAGCAAAGTAACCTCGTCGCATATCCATTTCCAGTTTTATATCTCTACTCATGATTAAACAGCAGATGTATTAACTTCATAAAGCCAGGCATCTGATTACAGCAGATGAAAACCAATCCAAAAAAGGCAAAACCTTCATAGAATATGTTGTTGTTTGCCCATGTGAGCTTAAATATGTGGGCAGAACTTCTCATCCCATTAAGAAACGTTTGCAGGTCCATCACTCACATAGGAGGAGTAGCCTAGTGGTTGGGGCAAGGTACTTCAGGCCGGAAGGTCGGGGGTTCAAATCCCACTAGAGGACAGCAACCTTGGGCCAGAAGGACTGGGGTTTCTAGTCCCACAGATGCTCCTTGTGGTCTTGGGCAAGCCACTTAACCCTCCATTGCCCATGTTCCCTGTAAGTATTAGTGTGTGTGTCTCATATCCCCGCGTGTTAAAATGTATCCCCCACTTGTGTTGTGACCGCTTTGATTGAAGGATAAGGCGGTATACAAAACTGTCTAAATAAAAATAAATAAATATATTAATTCCCATGTTTTGGTCGCTCTAATGGCTTCACATTGTCTTCAATTAACACATCAATTTGAGGATTTGAAGTGGTTGGTGATTGATCATGTCCCATATGATTTGCGGAGAGGGGAGGGTGTATGATCGGATCTCTAAATTGTAATATAAAGAACAACGTTGGATTTTTAAGTTACAATCAGTGATTCCCAATTGCCTTAATTTGGAAATAGATTGGTGGACTTTGCTCTTTATGCCAATATTGATCAAAAGGAAGCGCTGTACATAATAAAAGATGCATCTATTTTATTACCTGACTGCATTCCTAACTCTTTTTTTGGATTTACTTAGATTTGTCTTGTCACAAAATTATTTTCTATACAATTCTAAATTTTATTTACAGATTTTTGAAATTGTCATGAGCGCCACAGTGGCTTCCTCTGTGGCGACAATTTATATGGCTTCCTTGGAGGAGATTTACATATATACTTCAAATTGGTTTAAATATATTCCTTTATGGGTCCGTATTTAGGACGATATTTTTTTCTTATGAACTGATACTGAACAGTTTTTGACTGATTTTATATTGTGGTTAAATACCATTAAGTCAAACATAAAATTTACAGCCAAATATCATTTTTCCACTATTAAATTCTTGGACATTTGTCTTTATAAACATGATGGTCGATTATCTACTACTCTATTCCGTAAACCTGTACAGCGCAATACTCTTTTATAATTTCAGAGTCATCATCCGGGCCTGCTATGCAGGGCTTTACCTTTTGGCCAATATCTCCAGTTGAAACGCATCTGCTCTACCACTGACCAATTTATTTTTCATTCAAAGAATCTACATAAATGACTTTCTTACCGGGGTTACCCTTCTTCGCTTATTGATACAGCATTTAAAAGAGCCAAATATGTACACAGGGAATGGCTGTTGGATTCTACCACCAACTTGCATGACATACCTCGGGGTGCGGTGGACAATATTATTGGTATATTACCTTATACGATCGGCTCTTCCCAAGTTGTAAACATCCTGTGAAAACATTGGCATATATTGGCCCTTGATTCATGCTTTCACAAGGATCTGATGATTCTGTTCCAACATGGCAGCAATATATGTGATTTGATAGTCCATGCTACTGCTTGTGATGATCTTCCTTTGATTTCTCATGAGGATCCAGGTCATTTTACTTGCAGTTCTGCATGCTGCACATTTTGTAAACCATCCCAAGTTGGTCCTCGTTGGCAACATCTTTTGACAGGATGCTTCTTTACTACCAAATGGCATTAGACTTTGGTGTTTTATTTACTCACCTGCCCTTGTGGATTGCAATATGCTGGATGTACAACTCACCCTGTGAAGAAACGTTTGACTGAACATAAATCTAGGATTCATACTAAAACATTATTGGGGCCCCTTTAGTTCCTCATCGTATCCAACTACAACACACTTTTTTGGATTTCAATTGGTGTGTCATAGATCATGTTCCTTTTGATCCCCATGGTGGTGATCGTGAATATTGTTTGCAGGTTTTGGAACAACGCTGGATTTTTTTTCTCTTAACACTGTTATTCCGAATGGCTTAAATTCAGAAATTGATTGGTGGAGTACCCTTGGACCATGACGTTTTACTCTGGTTTCTCTTGATTTGTCCTCTCTGATTCTCCGTAGCTGTTCTGTTGGGTATTTAAGAAAATATCTTATGCCCTGACGTCAGATGCTATCCCTATTGAGGGAATGGTAAGGGAATCAAAGCTGTAATCTGTGATACTGTTACGTTTGGAGAGCATTTAACAACGGCTGAAATCTGTGAATCTACTGTGTCTAAGGAGCATATATCAATGCAACGCTTGAGACAAGGTCTTTGACCTGAAACACAGTGCTGTGTCGCGTGTTATAGCGCCGCTTCCTTGGCGCTGTATAAGTTGATTCCTGGTGGAACATCCTTTGCCTGCTCTTCATGGTACAGACTGGACCACCTTAATTTCCATGGATTTTCAGCTCTGATTGCCAGATAAGTATATGCTTTTAAACCTTGTTGGTTATTAAGTTCTTTCTTGGTATGTTGGCTTTGGGTTGCTATTTTGAAAGTTTTCACTTCTGCACATTTTGCTAAAAGATTAAAAAGGAGTGGTTCGTTTTTCGGAGGGGTTTCCCTTTCCCCCTGCATAATGGACATTCCAACATATGAATTTAATTCTGTGCTTCTTCCTTTTTATTTTTGGGATCAGATTTTTTTCATATTTCCTGGTTTTTGCTCTGATCTACACATTGTGGGTTTTTTTCTACAGAATATAATTCCAGCATATGAAAGGCATAAACTTCTCACTTTTTCTGAGTGCAGAACAACAAACTACCCCTTACTTCTCCTCAGACCTTGCGTTAAAAAATGGTCCTTGTGCTCAGCCTCCTGGTCTTCTGCACACTTCTCTGCATCAGTACGGCTTAGATAATTGTTTCATTACCATTAGTTTACATGGATTTAAATGCTGTCTGCTTGGAGGCTTTGCACACAGCTAGCTCGTACGCAAGACTGTTTCTTGCATTGACAGCACATAAAATTGTGCACTCAAACTGAACTAACCTGTGCACAAATCCTAGCACACTTTAGTGCATCAGCCCTTTCGATTGTAAGCCCCCTGGAGACCGGGAAATATCTGCTGTATCTGAATATAATTCACCTTGAGCTACTACTGAAAATGTGTAAGCTAAGGCCAAAATCCTTTCCTTTCCCTGTTTTCTTAGATCATCAAGTTAAAGCTTTGCAGGGATACCTTCTGATGTACAGTAGTTCTACAGAGGTAGAGCCTGATATTCTGCACAGGCAGAGCCTGGGCATGTCATGAGGTGACATTTTCAGGTCCTGATGGGCAGGAACGGGAAGATATATCCTTTATTGCTAGTAGTACAGCAGAACTGTAGAACTCAGTCTTGGTACAGGCTTCCTTTTACTTCTTATTTGCTAAGGTGTCCACATTTTTTTAGGGCAGAGGCTGTGGGGAAAATGATTGACAAACCTTCAACTTGTCCTGCCTGTTGGTTATTCTTTGAATAGGTGTGAAGCTGATGGTAGCAGAATTGTACTGTAACATTTCCACTAGTCTTAAAGCTGATTACATTGTCAGAACAAATGAATTTCTTTGTCAACAAGCAGAACATGCATTTTATCATACAGTATTTTAGTAACAACTTACCAAGCTCCACTAGTCACTGCTACAGTACTATCAATGCTTTTTTGACATGTAGTTCAGGTCTTTTTACACCTCTAATGGGTTTCTTACTCCCCACCTGCTCCCCCTCCCCCCACCCCCACCCCCACACATACACAGGATTTTTAATTTAGAGAACTGAATTCTCTGAGCAATGGTTGACCTTGTAACTGTACTTGTAGTATATATAGTGTATGCTATTCTGGTCATTGTATCTTAAAAAGGATATAGCGGAAATAGAAAAGGTTCAGAGAAGAGCCACCAAAATGTTCAAGGGGATGGAAGAATACCCCTATGAAGGAAGGCTTAAAAGGTTAGGGCTCTTCAACTTGGAAAAAAGACGGTTGAGGGGAGATATGATAGAGGTCTATAAATTAATAAATGGAATGGAACGGATTAACATAGATTGGTTGTTTACACCATCAAAAGTAGAAAGACTAGGGGGACATGCAATGAAGCTACAGTGTAACCCATTTAAGACTAATAAGAGAAAATATTTTTTCACTCAATGTGTAATCAAGCTCTGGAATTCATTACTGGAGGATGTAATAAAAACTGTTAATGTAGCTAGATTTAAAAAAGATTTGGGCAAGTTCCTGGAAGAAAGGTCCATAAACCATTATTAAAGGGAACCTGGGAAATCCACTGCTTACCCCAGGACGAGCATTGTGGAACTTGTGTGCCTTTTGGGAACCTGCTAGGTACCCGTGACCTGGATTGGACACTGTTGAAAACAGAATACTAGGCTTGATGGACCTTGGTCCGACCCAGTATGGCATGTCTTATGTTATGTTCACTGTATCTTGTGGGATGATTGATTTCTCTAAAGTGGTCCCTAGAAATAAAAGATTTGGAGGATTTTTAAAAATATAATTGTTTTATTAGGGAATGCAAGCACAATTAAAACGCAGCAAAAACAGGTTTTCATTTGTACCTCCATCTCTTTCATATCCCCAGAACACATTTTCAAGAAAACACACACAAAAATCCTGCCTTTCTACTTTGTCTCAGCTTCTTCCACCCCAAACAATAGTGACAGATGAGACAAATGCAGCCAAACCCAACTACTGCACCTTTCACTGGGCTCCACCAAACGAGCCATTATCGGCCTGCACCGTTTCCATCCTTTTTGTGTGCATTCCAAAACATCTTGCTGATAGCAAATCCATCTCCATCAACCCTTCTTCTCAGAAGCACTCCTGCAATATGGACAGGCTGACTGCATTACACTTATTCAAGATTACTCTTTGCCTCCACCAATAGCAGCTTTTAATTAAGGTTCCTCACTGCGTATCACCCACACCTTGAGTCAGAAAATATAGAAGAGAAGTTCTCAGGTCCTTCTGTAGGCGTACATTGCATTCAGCCTCTTTCAGATATTTTTTTTTTAAATCTGATCCCAAAACCTCTGTATCACTGGTCACCTATATAGAATATGAAAGAGGTTCCTTTGTAACCACACAGCCTGCAGCTGTTTGCCAGTTCTGTGTTTATTCATTGTACGTAATTGCATCAGAGTTAGCTTAAATACAGCTGTCAGTAGTATAATATAACTATTGTGCACCTTTGTGTTTGGGGACTTTTTCTAACCCTCCTTTGATATAGCGTAAGGCTTTGATATTTGCTTAGCACAGTTGATTTTTGATGAGGGGACATAGCACTATCCATAGTCCTTTGATAAATCTGGGTGTACCACCATTTGGGTCAGGGCGACTACGAGAATGCTGGCAGGGACACAATGATCCCCTAGATGGCTTATGACTGGGCAGCGGTATCTTTCGTACCAGCGCAAATGTTAAGTCGGGCCCCGCTTGTAAGCCATCTGCACTGACAGCAGTGTATCATGAAAAAGAACATGTTACATAATATTGAGAGAGAGAGAGGGAAAGCACATGGAATGATACTCATGGACATATGTGAGCAACACTGTGATAATAATTATGATTTGTTTTGACAAATTCTGCTTACTATTTTACTATTAGAGATTCACAATGAAATCAATTCTTCCAGGACATGAAATTGCTGAGAATCATGTCTAGCTCCTCTGGGAGAGATTTTTTTTGGACCTGTAATGTATGTAGCATGTATTGAGCAGAGTCAGCTGATGCTGCAGCTGTCTATTAAATGCAAACTCTGTTGAGAAGAGAGCTATGGGCTTTCAAGAGAAAATAGTTTTGACATACAGGGATCAGAACTGTCTTTCCTACATCATTGCTCTATTTCTGTTTGTTTTTCCATCTACGGGACATCATGCACCTGCCTTCCCAGTGTTTGTCAGTTTCTCTGGTGCTCTCTCACTCTGGTCCTAGGGCTGCCAGCGTCTGCTAGAATGCCCATATTACGTTCTGCTCCTGGCAGGCCACTCTTAGATTGACATCCAGCAGAGTCCTTTAAGTCGTCAGTGCCTGGGCATGCAGGTTCAGCGGTACTCCACTGTATACACACGCAAGAAGCACTGCTTGCATACATGACGCTGGACTAGACCAAACGCAAAGTTTTGTGTGTGTGTGTAATATATATATATTGTGTATATGTACTCATATGTGTGTGTGCATATTAAATATATACAAATTTCAGTTCTAAAAATGGATGCACACATGTGACACTGCAAAAAGTGTATATCTAGATATTCTAATTTAGTTTACTTAAAAGGAATTAGTGTGGTTGCTGTTTGAATTCTTTTTTGGATTCCTTTGTGCATTGAGATGGATTTTGACTTCTTACTAAGATACACAGGCTTAAGTGAAACAATTCTAGACATGCAGCAGTATGGGTGAAACAATAAATAAATAGGTTTCCTTAGCAACGAGAGCTTGGCACAAGCTCTCATCACAGTTCCTCGGCATTTCTTCAGGAAAGCTTTAGGGAGGATGAGGACAAGGGACCTGAAATGAGGAAAATCATATTTGTAAATGAAACTTTGGCTACATTTAAGGGGAAACATAAATGATGTGTGTGGGGGGGGATATTCATAGCGATGAATGCAGACCTGCTAACCACATTAATCGCTGCAAGCAGAATATTGAATGCCCCGGTGCTAGGGGTGGGGCAGAGGCAGCACCTGAGGAGAACTGGCTAGCAACGATATTCAGCTGCTAGCTGCTTATCCCATGGCGGCAAACGTTAGGTACCTGAAAGGGTCACCCAGCCTTTGCTGCCATAGCTAACTGTGCAGTGGCTGAATATCGCACTCCACCCCATCCGGATATTCAATGCCAGTGGCAAGATATGGCCCCAGCATTGAATGTCTGAGTTTAAAGGTCAGTGGCTATAGCTATCTGCTTTTCGAGGGCTAGCTGCCACTGCTGAATTACACCCCCCCCCCTTCCCACTATGTCTAATTGCAAAGCTGTAGGCAGTCATTACATTTTAATTAAAAGTCTGTTTTCAGGCAAAGGCCAATCAGGAACACAGGGCTTGAATATCGTGATGTCAGGCAAATCAAATGTATGCATGAAACGTCATGTTTCAAAATGATGCAGTTAGCCATGTTAGCAGGATGCCTAGAATATGCACGCTTTTCTTAAAATTCAGTAGAAGCATGTAGGGGCCGATATTTAGCAGCATTTTACCCAGTTAAATCTAACTGGATAATTATCTGATTAACTTTAAATAAATATAAAGACTAACCTGGTTACGTTTGCATCACCATATATATCTGTATAAAGATAACTCTGTAAGTCCCGGCTGCCGCGGCCATGCAAAACCCTCTCTAAAAGGGCTCTCACTGACCTAACAAACTCTGCTGGATCTCCTTAGTAACTTCTTCCAGTTCTCCACAAAGCACATTCCGAATAGCCAGAAAAATCTTTCCTTTTCATGCATGCCAGACCAGACCTCACCAGGGCGGCCCAAGGGTGGTGCGGGGCCATGTGCAGAGACTTAATGCACGGCCTCATTTGCATATCCACTGGACCTCATTTGCATACATTTGATGTATTTAATTTTAAAATGTATATGTTGCCAACTAAAATTTTAGGTGGCTTTCAAAGGAGCCCTTCACAAGCCTCTCTTTTGTCCTGACAATGACTTAGGGGCAGGTTTACTAAATATTAATGTGTGTTAAGTGCAACTGCACCAATAGAAATAAATGGGTGTTCCTGCACTTAGCGCACATTAACATTTCTATCCTATCCTAGGTGCTCCCCATCAGCCCATTTCCAGTCCTAGCCCCCCCATCAGCCCATTTCCAGTCCTATCCTAGCCCCCCATCAGCTCATTTCTGGTCCTAGCCCCATCAGTCCTTTCAAGTCCTATCCTATCCCCTCCATCAGCCAATTTGCAGTCCTATCCTAGCCCCCCATCAGCCCATTTCCAGTACTATCCTAGCCCCCCATTAGCCCACTTCCAGTCCTATCCTAGCCCCCCATTAGCCCATTTCCAGTCCCAGCCCCCCATTAGCCCATTTCCAGTCCCAGCCCCCCATCAACCCATTTCCAGTCCTAGCCCCCACTTCTGTGAAGAGCCCCACAACTCTGACCAGCTTCAGAGGAAGCCTCTGCACAGCCATCGGACTAAAGATCGGGTTTTCCTTCACTGATTCTGGTGGCTGTGTTCTCGTGGAGCCCGCCAGCACACTGAGTGCTGGGAAACAGCAAATGCCCTTTAACCTCCAGCATGCTAGTGGATTCTAGGAGAACACAGCCACCAGACTCAGTGAAGGAAAACCCGGTCTTCAGTCCGGCAGCTGTGCAGAGATAAATCGGTGCCTCAGCCGTCCCCTGCTCCCTCCAAAGTCAGCCCTGCAAACAATCAGGATTCGGCAGCCGAACTCCATGTGCAGCATGTTGGCGCGGGGCCCTCTGAAAACAACATTCCCGCACAAGGGGAAGAGCAGGCCCTGAGTCCACACCAGTGGAATCTACCATCTTACCACCAGCTGGAGACAGAGCAAATCTGCTCACTTTCCCTATATATGCTGCTGCAGCTGGAAGCTGGTGAGTGTGGACTGGTACAACAGAATAGAAAAGGTTTCTGGCAGGCAGGCTAACTTTCATGCCAGGCCTGCAGATCCTCGGATCCAGGGCCTTAAGGGTCCCTGAACCAAATGGGAAGTTTTTGGCCTGGCACTGCCTGTTATAGATGATAAAGCTTTACCTGCAAAAATAAAATAAAATAAAGACAAAAGGAAGAGAGAGAAGGTAACTGGCAGCATTTTCCAGCGGTTGAAGGCCCTGCAGGTCCCCAGAAGCTGTGCC
Source organism: Ichthyophis bannanicus (assembly GCA_033557465.1). Classification (NCBI taxonomy): domain Eukaryota; kingdom Metazoa; phylum Chordata; class Amphibia; order Gymnophiona; family Ichthyophiidae; genus Ichthyophis; species Ichthyophis bannanicus. The sequence continues at coordinate 419,124,783 of CM066031.1, read as the reverse complement.
TCCCCCAGAGTCTCAACAGCATCCAAGAGTTGCAGGAGTCCAAGTGGCTATGCACCTAACACAGTGAAGATGTTGGGCAGTAAGTTATGTATTAATTGGTGCAGGCTCTCTCCGCTGCATTTGCAACATTTGTTGCATTTCTTGCTAACAATTTCTACCAAAACTGTGAATATTCCCGAGGGCGGAGCTTTTGTGTCTGTTAGGCTGTAGTCTTCGCTGCTGATTTCTAATACTTAACTCTTTTGACTAATTGATTGTTACAAAAAAAGAAGGGTATATACAGTATAAGATGTTTTTGTTGTAGCACTGCTGTTTAATGTGTGTGCATGTACATTTGTGTGTTTTGGAAAAAAAAAAAAAGGGTGCTGCCTTATGTGACTTGGTGGCTGAAACAGTTTCTACTCTTTCCAGTCTGAATGAGCTCTTTGGGGGAAATATAAGTCATTGCAGAGCAGGACAGTGAAGACAAAACTTGTGTTCAGAAAAAAAAAGAGAAAACAAGAAGCTGTTTGTCTTGCTTGCATTATTGAGAGCAAGATGTCCAAGCAGCAAGACAGGGTCAGGAGATGTCCTAACTGTAGAGCACATAAGCAGAGCTTAGTTGTTGGATCTTCTGTATCTACTGTGAATTGAACCCATAGGATTTGATGGTGGATCTCCCAGAAAGCCTACCATGGTGGGGGTGGAGGGGAGTCTATAAAGCTTCCCACTCCTTGATAAAGAGCCAGCTGGGGAGTCAAAGGGGGGCAGTCTCTTTGGGTGTAGTCTCCTCAATAGTACAGATATTGACTCCAATAGCAGGTCTCCTTTCATGGACTCTCCCATTCCTGCCCTCTCTCTTGAGTTTATTATAAAGATGTATCAAGCATGTACGTCCTGGAGTCAGCAACATCCAGAGACCTCAGAAGATTCATAGATGAAAATACCTAGAGCAGAGAAGGCCAAAGAGCTTTCATGTCTCTCGTCCTCCTATCTTAGATTCCTAGGGATATCAGACATCATAAAATAGTACATAGGAACATAAGAAATGCCATATTGGATCACACCAAGGGCCATCAACTCCAGAATCTTGCTTCCAACAGCGGCCACTCCAAGTCACAAGTACCTGACAGGTTCCCAAAAATGTACACAGGTTCTACAATCCTTGTCTGGGGTAAGCAGTGGCTTTCCCAGAATGCCTAAATCCTTTTCCTGGTTGGTGGTTCCTAAATGTGGAACCTTGCATCGTGTAACTGTAGTTTGGGTTGTTTTTTCTTAGGTGTATAACTTTGCACTTCTCCACATTAAATTGTATCTGCTATTTGGATGTCCAGTCTTCCAATTTTTCAAGGTCCTCTTGCCATTTTTCTTAATCCTTATATGTTTTAGTAATTCTGAATAATTTTGTGTCATCTGAAAATTTGATCACCTCACTTGTTGTTCCCATTTCCAGATCATTTATAAATATGTTAAAAAGCAGTGGAGCCAGCAAGGAAACCAGAGGTTCTCTACTATTCTCCTTTCTCCATTGAGAAAATTGGCCATTTAGCCCTACTCTCTGCTTTCTCTCTTTTAACCAGTTCCCAGTCCACAGTAGTACATTGCCTCCTATCCCCTAACAATTTAGTCTCCTCAGGGATCTCTCAGGTGGGTCCTTGTCAAAGGCTTTCTGAAAATCCAGATACACTATATTGACCGGCTCACCTTTGTCCACCTGTTTATTCACACCTTCAAAAAAACATAACAGATTGTAAGACAAGATCTTCCTTAGCAGCCACTGAGGTAGTGACCTGCACAAAGCTGTAGATACAACCAGTCTAGCCACTTTTATGGGCAGACTAGATTGTTCATGCTGTTCTTTATCTGCTGTCATGTACTATGTTACCAACATAAGCTGTGTCTTGTCTGTGGAGGTTATGGAATTATCTTGTAAGGTCCTCCTTCCCTATGGGCCAACATGACAAGAACATCTTCTGCAACTGCCTCGACGAACCCTGGTCTAAGACTACCTCAGTTGCTGCTGACATGGGAATTAAGACCTGCATGCATTCCCATGCCACAGGGTTAATCTAATGAAGTAACTTACAGTACAATTTGGCGCTGGAGATCAAATTTGTAGATCACACAAAATTATTCAAAGTTGTTAAAACACAGGAAGACACTGAAAAATTGCAAGAGGACTTTGATAAATTGGGAGACTGGACGTCCAAATGGCAGATGAAATTTAACGTGGACAAGTGCAAAGTTTTGCACCTAAGAAAAGAACAACCTAAACTATGGTTACACATTATAAACCATCACCCAGGAAAAAAAGATTTAAATGTCATCATGGATAAAACATTGAAATACTCCGCTCAGTGTGCAGCAGCAGCCAAGAAAGAAAATAGAATGATAGGAATCATAAGGAAAGGAATGAAGAATAAAACAAGATATTAAAAATGCCTCTGTGTCGTTCCATCTGCACCTTGAATATTGTGTGCAATTCTGGTCACCAAATCTTAAAAAGGATATAGCAGAATTGGAAAAGAGAAGATATAGAGAAGAGCCACTAAAATGGTAAAGGGGATGGAAGGATGCCCCTATGAGGAAAGGCTTAAAAGGTTAGGGATTTTCAACTTGGAAAAGAGATTGCTAAGGGGAGATATGATAGAGGTCTTTAAAACAATGAATGGAATGGAACAGGTAAATGTAGATTGGTGGTTTACGCCATCAAAAAGTAGAAAGACTAGGGGACACGCAATGAAGCTACAATGTAACCCATTTAAGACGAATAAGAGGATATATTTTTTCACTCAACGTGTAATCAAACTCTGGAATTCGTTACTGGAAGATGTAGTGAAGGCTGTTAGTGTAGCTGGGTTTAAAAAAGGTTTGGACAAGTTCCTGGAGGAAAGATCCATAAACCATTCTAAAAGAGAACCCGGGTAATCCACTGCTTGCCCTGGGATAAGCATTGTAGAATCTGTGTGCCTTTTTGGGAACCTGCCAGGTACTCGTGACCTGGATCGGCCACTGTTGAAAACAAGATACTGGGTTTGGTAGACCTTGGTCTGATCCAGTATGGCATTTCTTATGTTCTTATGAGTTTTCTCCAGGGACATGTGCCCATGAGGGAAGGATTAGGATGGCCATTATAGTTTCAACCAATAGGCATGAAGATAGCTGAGTGAATGGTGGATCTCCAGGTAATATGCCTGCCAGGTGCGAAGGTAGCTGACCTCATGTGCTACCAAGACAAAGTTTTAGATAGTGCTGGGGGAGGAGTCTGCTGTCCTGGTACATGTTGGTACCAATGATATAGGAAAGTATGGGAGAGAGGTTCTGGAGACCAAATTTTAGTATTTTAGGTGGGAAGTTGAAATCCAGAAATTCCAGGATAGCATTCTCTGAAATGTTCCCCATTCCACCAGCAGGGCCCAAAAGGCATGCAGAGCTCTTGAGTTTGAATGCATGGATGAGACAATGGTGCAAGGAAGAGGGTTTTTGATTTGTTAGGAACTGGGCAACATTCTGGGGAAGGGAGGGGCTTCTCCAAAAGGATGGACTCCACTTTAACTATGATGGAACTAGGCTGCTGACATTAACGTTTAAAAAGGAGAGAGAGCAGATTTTAAACTAGATAACAGGTGAAAGTCAAGAGTTTCCCAAAAGTGCATGGTTCGGAAGGATGTATCCTTGAAGAATACTAGCAAGTGGGAAGTTAAGGCATCCCAATAGAGAGGTTCTAATAAACTTAAAAGTAACCCAGATGCCCTTGAGTACAGGGTAGACAGAGCTGAAAGATTCCAAATTACCCCTATCAACCGATAACCAGATTAATATGAATAAAATACCACCTCTAAAATGCCTGTATGCAAATGCTATTAGTCTAAAAAATAAGATAGAAGAGTTAAAATATATAGCAGTAAATGAAAGGTAAGATTGGAGTGGAGGAGTGGCCTAGTGATTGGGGCAAGGTACTTCAGTCCGGAAGGTCGTGGGTTCAAATCCCACTAGAGGACAGCAACCTTGGGCCGGAAGGACTGGGGTTTCTAGTCCCACAGGTGCTTCTTGTGGTCTTGGGCAAGCCACTTAACCCTCCATAGCCCAAGTTTCCTGTAAAATAGTTATCTACAAGTTATAATGCCCTGTTCAATGTAATTTCAGTTTGTTCAATGTAAACCACACTGATGCAGAATAGCGCGGTATATAAGAGAATGTAAATAAATAAATAAATTGGCATTTCAGAGACCTGGTGGAAGGAGGACAACCAATGCAATACTGTGATACCTGGGTACACGCTATATTGCAATGATAGGATAGATCAAATTGGTGGAGGGGTTGCACTCTGTTAGAGAGCACAGAGTCACAGGATTAAAGTTTTTCAGAAAGCAAAATACATTGTAGAATCTCTATGGATAGAAATTTCATGTAAAATGGAGAAGGCAATAGCAGTAGGGGTGTGCTACCGACCGTCTAGCCAGAGTGAACAGATGGATGATTTAATAAATGGTGGGAAGAAGGCAAGGAAATTCAAGGTAGTACCTTTTAGCTTTCAAAAGGGAGTCTATGATAAAATGAGCAAAATAGTTAAGAAGAAACTAGAAGGAGCAGCTGCAAAGGTTAAAGATGTTCATCAAGCACGGGTATTTAAAAATACTATCTTGGAAGCCCAGTTCAGATGCATTCCATGCTTTAAGAAAGGTGGAAGGAAGGCCAAAAAAACTGCCAGCATGGCTTAAAGGTGAGATCAGAGAGGCTGTTGTAGCCAAAAAAAAAAAAAAAAAAATGCATCTTTCAGTAAATGGAAAATGAGCCCGATGATGAAAATGGGAAATATAAGCATTGGCAAGTTAGATGCAAGGCATTGATAAGGTAGGTGAAGGGAGAATTTGAAAAACAAAACTTGCCATGGAAACAAAAATGCATAATAAAAGCTTTTTCAAATACATTCATAGCAAAAAACCTGTCAGTCAGTTGGACCATTAAAAGACAGAGGAGCACTAAGGGAGGACAAGGCCATAGGGGAGAGACTGAATAAATTCTTTGTTTCAAATCATTGCTGAAGATTCATTGCCCAGTCCCATCCTGAAATGGTATCTAAAAGTGATGTATCAGAAGAAATGAAAAATATTGATTAAACCAGGAAAATATATTACAACTATATGATAAACTAAAGAGTAGCAAATCACTTGGACCAGATGGTAAACATCCAAGGGTGTTGAAAGAACTGAAATATGAGATTGCTGACCTAATATTCGTAATCTGTAAACTATCATTAAAATAATCTGTAGTACTGGAAGACTGGAGAATTGCTAATGTAACATCAATTTTTAAAAACTGTTCCCAGGGTGATCCGGGAAACTACACACACTGACCTCCATACCAGGCAAAATGATAGAAATCATTATAAATAATAAAATGACTGAACATATAGATAGTCATGGTTTAATGGGAGAAAGTCAACATGGATTTAGCAAAGGAAAGTCTTGTCTTACAAATGTGTTAAATTTTTGGGAATATAGTAGATCTGGATCTTCAGAAAGCCTTTGACAAGGTTCTTCATGAGAGACTCTTGGCGAAACTAAAAGGTCATGGGATTGGAGCTAGTGTACTATTGTGGATCAAGAATGGGTTAAAAGATAGAAGGCAGAGGGTAGGGCTAAATGACCAATTTTCTCAATGGAGGAAGGTGAATAGTGGAGCACTTCAGGGATCTGTGCTGGGCCCACTGCTTTTTAACATATTCATAAATGATTTGGAAATAGGAATAATGAGTGAGGTGATCAAATTTGCAGATGGTGCAAAATTATTCAAAGTTGTTAAAATACAAGAGGTTTGTGAAAAAATGCAAGAGGGCCTTGATAAATTGACGACCAAATGGCAGATGAAATTTAATGTGGACAAGTGCAAAGTTATGCATCTTGGAAAGAACAAACCAAACTATGGTTACTGTACATGATACAAGTTCCACATTAGGAACCACCACTCAGGAAAATGATTTTAGGAGTTATCGTGGATAATAGGTTTAAACCCTCCATCAAGTATGCAGCGGTGGCCAAGAAAGCAAATAGAATGCTAGGAATCATAAGGAAAGGAAGAGAGAGTAAAAGCAAGGTTGTTATAATGCCTCTGTCGTTCCATGGTGGGACTGCACCTTGAATATTGTGTGCAATTCTGGTCACCATATCTTAGAAACATAGAAATATGATGACAGAAAAACGACCACATGGCCTATCTAGTCGGTCCTTCCATATCAACAACTACAACAGTCCCCTTTTTTCCTTTAGAGATCCTCTGTGTTTGTCCCATGCTTCTTTGAATTCAGATACTGTCCTCATCTCTACCACCTCCACTGGGAGACTATTCCATGGATCCACCACTCTTTCCGTAAAGAAATATTTCCGCATATCACTCCTAAATATATCCCCCTTCACCCTCATCCCATTTTCCCCTCATAACAGAACTTGCTTTCAATAGAAAGAGGCTCTCTCCCTGAACATTTATGCCAAGGAGGTATTTAAACATCTCAGTCATATCACCTCTATCCCGCCTTTCCTCTAAGGTGTACATATTAAGATCCTTAAGTCTGTCCTCATATGCTTTATAATAAAGATCACTAACCATTTTAGTAGCCACCCTCTGTACTGACTCCATCCTGTTTATATCTTTTTGAAGGTGCGGTCTCCAGAATTGCACACTATACCCCAAATGAGGTTGCACCAAAGACTTATACAGAGGCATTATCACCTCCTTTTTTTCTGCTAGCCATTCCTCTCCGTATGCACCCAAGCATCCTTCGAGCTTTTTCCATTGCCTTTTCTACCTGTTTAGCTACTTTAAGATCAGACACAACCACGCCTAGGTCCCGCTCTTCTTTAGTGGACAAAAGTACTTCACCCCCTATACTTAACGATGATATAGCAGAATTAGAAAAGGTACAGTGAAGAGCCACCAAAATGGTAAAGGGGATGGAAGGATACCCCTATGAGGAGAGGCTTAAAAGGTTAGGACTCTTTAACCTGGAAAAGAGACGGCTGAGGGGAGATATGATAGAGGTCTATAAATTAAATGAATGAATGGAGTGAATGTAGATCTGTTTACACCATCAAAAAGTAGAAAGACTAGGGAACACTCAATAAAACTACAATGTGGGTACTTCAGGCCGGAAGGTCGGGGGTTCAAATCCCACTAGAGGACAGCAACCTTGGGCCGGAAGGACTGGGGTTTCTAGTCCCACAGGTGCTCCTTGTGGTCTTGGGCAAGCCACTTAACCCTCCATAGCCCATGTTTCCTGTAAAATAGTTATCTCCAAGTTATAATGCCCTGTTCAATGTAATTTCAGTTTGTTCAATGTAAACCGCACTGATGCAGAATAGCACGGTATATAAGAGAATGTATGTAAATAAATAAATAAATGTAACCTATTTAAGACTAATGAGAGAAAATATTTTTTTCACTCAACATGTAATCAAACTCTAGAATTAGTTACCGGAGGATGTAGTGAAGGCTGTTAGTATAGCTGGGTTTAAAAGAGGGTTGGATAAATTCCTGGCGGAAAGGTCCAAAAGGAGGAGTCGAGAAACCTACTGCCTACCCCAGGACAAGCATTGTAGAACCTGTATACTATTTTGGAAACCTGACAGGTACTTGTGACCTGGATTGGACACTGTTGGAAACAGGATACTGGGCCTGATGGACCTTGATCTGACCCAGTACGTTCTTATTAGAAAAATGCAAAAACAAAACACCACGGCATGATCTTCAGTTGGGCAGAGCTAAGCGCCGCAGTCGTGTAGCCCAGCCCGTGACCCCTTAATCCCGGATTTTTACTTCCACGGTGACGGAAGTGAAAATCTGGGGTTTGCCGCACAGCCAGGAAGCCACCGAGCCTAACCAGGCAGCAGCGATCTTGGATGCTGCCCGGTTAGTGCTCTGCACCTTGAAAATAGGCAAGGAAAACCCTCGCGTATCATTAAGGCGCTGGGACTAACTGGGCAGAATCCAAAATCACTGCTACCTGGTTAGCACCATTTCCTGCCTCCGTTCCATCCTGGAATGCTCGCAACATGCTCCCATGCTAACCGGTTAGCATCAGGGTGCGTAGGGGACTTAATCAGGGATTTTAAAAGGTACTAGCTGTGAAGGTGCTTTTGAGAATCCCCGATTAAGGTATTTACATGGTTAACCATGGGCTGTTAGCCATGTAAATATCTTAGAAAATCGGGCCCCTAGAGCATAGCTCCTCTTCAATTCCTTTATGACTTCACTCCACATGATAAAAAGTTATGGTTGATTCTGATTCCCCCCCCCCCCCAAGTTTTTGAGGTTTTTTTGTTTCTTTGTTTTACAGTTTTAATTTTAAAAAAAAAGTATGGGGTAGGTTTACTGAAGTGCCTTAATGTTTACTGTGCATGCTCGGGTTGGGGTAGAGGCTGGGCAGGTTAGGATTGGAGTGTGAGTGTTGACAGCACTTTGTGATTAGCATGGGCATCATTAGCATGTACTCATGCCCAAGGTTGCAGTTAGTGTGGGTGCACTTACTACCACCTCAGTTTGACTTAGGCCAATTGGATTTTTGTGGAGGATGGCACTGGAGCTGTGTTAATTGCATGGAGATATGCCATATATGCCCCCATTCATTAGCATTGGTCTGCGCCACTCCGTGATAATTTCTGGGGCCGAATGCATGGTCAACTAACATGTTTTAGTAAACATGCCCCTAATTGCCATAACGTGCTAATTCCCAGGTTAACAGTCATGAATCAAATGTGCATGAACGAACGCAGATCCCTAGCTCATAGAAATGAGTATGAAATGGGCAACCCCCACCCAAGGTTTCACTCCTCCTTTGTAGGGTGAAGAGTTTCTTATGCAACTATAGAAGGCAAAGGAGATCGTGGTTGTCCTTACCATTGACTTGCTTCAAGGCCTCTACTTTCCTTCTCTTTAACATGGTAGAAGAGACGAGCAGGCCAGTAAACTGATTTGCTTCAGTCTCTCTCTCCCCCAACAGTTTACCATTCAACTGAACCAGAGATTCTCTTTATTCCTCTAACTTTCCTACTTACTCAGGAAGCAACAAGAAGGTACACCACCTGATTTCTTTCCTTCTCCCCTCTGCTCTATGAAGGAAGGAAGAAAAATTCCCCCTTTAAAATAGCATCCACCCCTTTTTATATCATGGTGGTGCTGCCATCTACTCACATCACAAAATGATTACATCTCCCATACACTACTTCACGGTCTACTATCCCATTTGGGGAATAACAGTACACCTGTCACCTCTCATATGTAATCCCAAAGGGACATAACAATTAGGAGTATACAGTATTTACTAAAGGGCGTTAGCTGTTATCACGGCTCTAATGTGGAAAAATCGTGTCACCATCATAATGTGGGCCAAATGCAGCTAGCGCAGACACTTTTTGCAATAGCTGCATACCATGCATTATTTGCGAGTGTGAGCAGGGTATGGGCAGAGTCTGGGTATGCCTGTATTGTGCGGTTACCACAGCTGTTGACAGCATGCAGTAACTGCATATTTTGCAGACATCGCATTTGCAGCTGTACCTGCCTTTTCAATAAGTTATCCTTTGAGGTAGTGCTAGGCATGCCCCCAACAGATAATGTGCGACCTTTCCAGCTACCGCAGTGCTTTTTGCACTAACACCCAGCATTAACTGCAAAAACCTAATGCCATTCAGTAGACGTATCCCCTTAATGTTGAAACCTTCTGTTAGGGAGACAACTAACATTTCACTCTTAGAATAATGACAACACTGTCGAAGGCCACATGGACACAATGGACACATGGACACAATTCCTTATCGTCACTCCCAGTCCAGTCCCTTACTTCAGGGTTACGCAACCCTTCCAGCAGCTTGGAGGCTGAGCCCAACCTTTTTGGGGTGGAGCGGTATATATACCACTGGTGCCACCCACCAACTCCAGTATACTCAGCCTCCAAGCAGCTGGAGGGTCCCGTAAGCCTAGGGCTTACTGGAGTCCTTCTTTCCTCTTAAATTCCTTTTTATTTAATTTATTGAATTTAATTTATTTAATTTAGTTGGATTTGATTTATTTAATTCATTTGATTTACAGGATCCTTGGTATCCTATTTGATTCTCTCCGGAGTACTCCTTTCCCCCCTCCCCCCCCTCCCTCCCTCCCTCCCCGCAGCGTACTGAAACTGATTCTCTGCGGATCGGGCAGCAGCGAGGAGGAAAGTCCAGAGCTCCTCTCACTGCCCGTGCTGCCTATTCTCCGGTCTGCCTGCCTCAGATCCGGCCCGTCCTCGCGCCGAAGCCCAGCTGGCGGCTGAGCGCTGGAGGACGCGCCGTACACGTGGGGAGAGCCAAATCCTCTTCAGCCCCCCTTCTCTTCTTACGGCGACGCGCTGTTTCAGCGGCGGAAGAGGAGAAGCGCGGCGGGCAGCGTGAGCTCCGAAATTGTTCGGGCTTCAGTTTCCTCTCTCCCCCTTACCGCCGGAGCGCGGGGGACAGCAGAGGCCAGCGTTTGCAGGCGATTCATCTAGGGCTCCACGTGGCTGCGGCCTAGCATGTGTTGAGCCCCTAAGGAGAACGGCGGTCTCGGGCCTGGAACTGAAGAGCTCCTGAACCGCAAGTATACAGCTTAAGCTGTTAGCAAATTTATAGAAGTTTTCCTGCTACAGCTTTTCTTGGCGTTTAATGAGATATTGAGGGGGAAATATTGCAACATAGCCCCCCCAGCCCCGGAGAACTTGCTGGGTCTAATATTGTAAGGGGGGGGCCGGTTATTAGCCTAATTTAGTTTAGTTAATTTATTTTAATTTATTTTAATGTAATTTAATTGGATTTAATCTGGTTTATTGATTTTGTTTAGTCTGAGGGGGAAAAGTATCCTTTTGTTGGGGGAGGCAACTAGGAGATCTCTCCCAAGAACATGACGGGCAAACCGAGGTGTCCCTCTTGTGGCACTAGAAGGGGCACTGCATCTGAGGCAGGGGTCTGCAGGGGCTGCGCCGCTGTCGCTTCCTCTGTGGAACAGGAAATCAGCCTGGCCATGTCCCAGGCCTCGCAGGGGTCTTCTGATCCCTTAGAGGGAGAAGCAGCGCCTCAGCTGTCCCCTCCCTCGCACTCAGAGACCCTCCTTCCCCCAGCTCCTTCCTCCTCCCTGCCGGCAGGAGAAGGGGGAGCAGGGGACTTCTTCTCCCCTGATTTCATTCTCCTGCTGCACCAGGCCTATTGCCTGCGTAAGAGGGGTCTTGGCCCAGGGGAAGCGGGTCCGTCGTCTGAAGGCAAACTGGTCAGACCCATGAGATCTAACTCCCAGGACTCGGGGATTTCCTCGAAGCGTCCCAGGCTGGCAGTTGAAGAGCCCCTCACTCCACTTTCCCAGGACTTGCCAGAGGAAGAGCCCTCGGAAAAGGAGGAGGAGGAAGAGGAGGAGCTGGAGGAAGGGGAGATCCCGGAGGAGGACCACTCTCGCATAATCAGAGTATTCAGGTGGGAGGAGTTGCCCGCTTTAATTAATGACTCCCTGAAAGCTCTCAACGTAGCCTCGGATACTCCCGCAGAGGAGGAAGCCCTGGAGGATCCCTTGATTCAGGCCATCAGAAGGTCCCAGAAGGTCTTCCCTGTCCACAGAGTGGTACGTCAGATGATTCAGGAGGAGTGGGATCAACCAGAGTCAGCGTTGAGAGGAGTCAGGGCCATGTCTCGGCTCTACCCTCTCCCTGAGGCAGACAAAGAACTTCTGAAGTCCCCCAGAGTGGATGCGGCGGTCTCGGCAGTAACGAAGAAAACCACCATCCCAGTGGAGGGCAGCGCGGCGCTGAAGGATGCCCAGGACAGAAGATTGGACACGCTCCTTAAGCAAGCCTTCGACGTGAGCGCTCTTGCCTTACAAGCCTCAGTTTCGGGAGCATGGGTGGCACGAGCATGTTTGAGGTGGTCTCAGCAACTCCAGGCGGAGGAGGGTTCCTCCGATGGGGTCCTAGCCACCTCGGCAAGGTTGGAATCAGGTACGGCATTCTTGGCAGATAGCCAGTATGACCTCATCCGGAGCTTAGCAAAGAACATGGCCTCGGTGGTGGCAGCCAGACGCTACTTGTGGCTCCGGAATTGGGCCGCGGATGCCTCCTCCAAAGCTCGCCTGAGTCGCCTCCCCTTTAAAGGGAAACTTTTGTTCGGAGAAGACTTGGACAAGTTGGTAAAGGACCTGGGCGAGTCCAAGGGCGGCAGACTTCCGGAGGACAGGATCAAGGAAACGCGATCTTCTGCCCCTTCTCGGAACCAATCCAGAGAACCCCGGAGGTTCCGCTCGAACAGACCTAACCCTTTCCTCAGGGGTCGTTTTAACGCTAGGGGTCAAGGTGCCAGAGGGTTTCGGGGCAGAGGTTTCTCATCCTCTTCCTCCTCCTTCTCCTCGGGTCCCAGAAAGCAACAATGAGATACAGGGGGTCCGGGAGGACGGATTGCCGGTAGGCGGTCGCCTGAGGCAGTTTCTTCCCGCCTGGTCCCGAGTCACGTCCGATCAATGGGTGCTGGAAGTGATTCGAGAAGGATACTCTCTCGAATTTGCAAAGCAAATACTCCCAGCTTTTGTTCAGTCTCCCTGCGGCTCCGCAGCAAAAAGAGAAGCCGTGGAGTCGACACTTTCCCGCCTCATAGCTCTCGGGGCCGTAGTCCCGGTGCCCCCAGACCAATGCGGTACGGGTCGGTACTCGATTTACTTCGTCGTCCCAAAAAAGGAGGGATCCTTTCGCCCGATCCTCGACCTAAAACAGGTCAACCGCTGCCTCAAGATACCTCACTTCCGGATGGAGACCCTAAGGTCAGTGATAGCGGCCGTGAGGGCCGGAGAGTTCCTAACATCGCTGGATCTGACAGAAGCGTACTTACATATCCCGGTCAGAAGGGCCCATCAGCAGTTCCTCAGATTCGCGGTACCTCGAGGTCATTTTCAATTTCAGGCGCTACCCTTCGGGCTAGCAACAGCGCCCAGAACCTTTACCAAGGTGATGGTGGTAGTAGCGGCCGCCCTACGAAAGAAGGGAATCTTAGTGCACCCCTATCTGGACGACTGGCTGATCCGGGCAAAGTCAGAGGAGGAAAGTCGCCAAGCAACAGCCGAAGTGGTTCAAGTTCTGGAAGAACTAGGATGGGTCATCAATCGAGCAAAGAGCAGTTTGGTTCCATCACAGGAGCTCGAATATCTCGGAGCAAGTTTCCACACAGGCAAGGGCAGTGTCTTTCTGTCCAGCTCAAGGCTAAAGGACCTGAGAACTCTAGTCTCACAGTTCATGGTCAGACGGCTTCCTTCAGCGAGGCATTACCTGCAATTGTTGGGTACCATGGCGGCGGCAATAGAAGTCGTTCCGTGGGCCAGAGCTCACATGCGCCCCTTACAGCGGTCTCTATTGCGGCGGTGGTCTCCGCAACAGCACCCCTTGTCTCGACTGCTCCCCTGTGCTCCTCGGACCAGACACTCTCTTCTCTGGTGGAGGTGCCCAAGGAACTTGAGTCGCGGAATGCCCCTAGAGCCTCCTCAGTGGGTACTCTTGACGACAGACGCCAGCCTGGCAGGCTGGGGGGCTCATTTCGAGGACCAGTTTGTCCAGGGACAATGGTCGGCAGTAGAATCCCTTTGGCCTATCAACCGCCTGGAATTGAGAGCGGTCACGCGGGCGCTCAGGGCTCTTCAGCCTTCAGTGCGAGGGAAAGCGATTCGCGTCCTCTCCGACAATGTCACCGCCGTGGCGTACATCAATCACCAGGGGGGCACCAGCAGTCCGGCATTGGAAAAGGAGGCGGACTCCCTGTTCAAGTGGGCGGAAGTCCACCTGGAGGCGCTCTCAGCAGGTACGGACAACATCATGGCCGATTACCTCAGCAGGTACAAGATAGATCACAGCGAGTGGGAACTGCATCAAGAGGTCTTCGACCAGATAGTGGCCCGGTGGGGTCCCCCAGTAATGGACCTCATGGCACGGTTCACATCCGCCAAAGCAAGCCGATTCTTCAGCAGGAGAAAGGAAAGGATGTCCGAGGGCCTGGACGCCCTGTCTCAAAGGTGGCCCACGGAAGGGCTCCTTTATGTCTTCCCCCCTTGGGCTCTAATCGGGAAGGTTCTCCAGCGGGTGGAAGCTCACCGGGGTCTAGTAGTCCTTATTGCCCCGGATTGGCCTCGCCGTCCTTGGTATGCGGATCTGGTAAGGATGATCGCCGACCGACCATGGCACCTTCCGGTCAGGAAGGACCTACTCAAGCAAGGACCGGTTCAGATGCCACACGTGGATCGATTCTCGCTTACGGCATGGCTATTGAAAGGGCGTGGCTCTTGAAGTGCGGCTACTCACCGGCAGTAATCGCGACCATGTTGAGCGCGAGGAAGCGCTCCACCTGTCTTTCCTACGTAAGAGTCTGGCGTATCTTTGAAGCATGGTGTACAGAACGCCGGAAGAATCCCCTGTCGGCCTCGGTCCCGGAGGTGCTGGAGTTCTTGCAAGCGGGCCTCGACAAGGGTTTAGCTCACAGCTCCCTGAGAGTACAACTGGCGGCCATCGCGTGCTATAGGGGCAAGGTGGGCGGAAAAGCCTTGGGAACAAACGCGGACGTTGCAAGGTTCTTGAAAGCGGTCAAGCGGCTTCGACCACAACGAAGATCGGTCATACCCCCTTGGGACCTTAACCTAGTTCTGAATTCCCTAGCCACGGGTCCGTTTGAGCCTTTGAAGAAGGCCTCCTTGAAGGATCTGACGCTGAAGACGGTGTTCCTGGTGGCCATTTGCTCAGCCAGACGAGTCTCCGAACTACAAGCCCTGTCTTCTCGGCCTCCCTTTCTGTCCTTCCTCAGGGATAAGGTAGTACTTAGGACAGTTCCTTCCTTTTTGCCTAAGGTGATCTCCCCCTTCCACGTCAATCAGTCCATCTCTCTCCCGATTCTCCGACCGGAGGGGGCAGTAGGGGGAGACAGTAAGCTCCATCTGCTAGACGTCCCCAGAGCCTTGAAGCGCTACCTCTCCCGCACGGCACCCTTTCGGAAATCCGAACGACTCTTTGTACAGTTCGGAGGGCCCCACAAGGGTGAGGCGGCAGCCAAGGCCTCAATTTCCAGATGGATCAGGGAGGCGATCGCTTCCGCCTATATCCTCAAGGGGAAACAGGTCCCAGGGGGCTTGCGCGCTCACTCAACTCGAGCACAGGCTACCTCTTGGGCGGAGTTCAGTCTAGTACCTCCTCTGGATATCTGTAGGGCAGCGACTTGGTCCTCTCTGCACTCCTTCACCAAGCACTACAGGCTGGATGTGCAGAGCTCGTCGGACTCTAGGTTTGCACAGGCAGTGCTACGTTCCGGAATGGCGGATCCCGCCCGGGCTGGTACTGCTCTGGTACTTCCCTGAAGTAAGGGACTGGACTGGAGTGACGATAAGGAAGAGGTAATTAGATCTTACCTGCTAATTATTGTTCCTGAAGGAACGACAGTCCAGTCCCTACTACCCTCCCTAGTTCTGTAGCCATTCCGGCCGTTCTCTTTGTTAGGGGTCTGCGGCCTGAGGGCGGTTTCAGGTGTGTTGGTGGGTCAGGCTGGAGAAAAGGCACGCACCATGGCAGTTCTCCTACCTTCTCCCTGGACCTCCTCTCCTACTAACTTCTCCTGGTTAAAAAAAAAACAAAAAAAAACCTTAGATTTGAGTTTGTTTACTTATGTTTTCTGAGTTATCTAGGTTGGTTATATCTGCTTTGACAGTCGTTTACTGGAGTTGGTGGGTGGCACCAGTGGTATATATACCGCTCCACCCCAAAAAGGTTGGGCTCAGCCTCCAAGCTGCTGGAAGGGTTGCGTAACCCTGAAGTAAGGGACTGGACTGTCGTTCCTTCAGGAACAATAATTAGCAGGTAAGATCTAATTACCTCTTCTCTGTCACTAATGTTTCATTCCAAATACATTTGATGCTCCCCCTGTCCTTGGCTAACTCACCCAGCTATCTTTATAATTGATGTTTGTGTGTTCCAACTTAAATGGTTTTCCTTTACTAGATAGCGGTCAATATATTGACACTGTCCAATTAAAAGTTAACTGCACTCCCAGCTGCCTTGGATCATTTCTCTTTTTTCTTTTTTTTGGTAATTTCTTCTTTAGTAAACACTGTACAGAATCCTATATACGAGCCTGTTTTTCTTCATTGTTTATCTTATAACAAACTACCCCAACTTTTCTCCCAATCATTTCCTCTCCATCCTTTGCCCCATATGCTCTGAAAAGGAGCTGACTAGCTTCAAGATGAATGATAGAATATACTCTAAGTTTTTATACTGATGCATCTTTCCTTAAGCAACAGCAAGTCCAGGGATACGCTCCAAGTTCTCAGGAAGACTTCCTAACATTTTGCCGAAGTCTTCACCATCACCATCAAATACTGAAAAGCAAAATGCCTTTGCATCAGCTGCCCAGTCAGCTTCAACGTCATTTGGCTGACCGGGTCTTGAGTTCAGCAGTGACGCTGAATATCAGGCCCTTAGAGTATTTAATCATTTGGCAGAGCCTAGATCGAATTATGCAGGCTTATTAGATGAGTCTTAATTTATTTTTACTTGTTTCTACTGTATTATGTCCTGTTCACCTCGTTCTTGGCAAGCGCAGGGCACAGAAAGTACAGAAAGTCATCAAGTCAGTTTATATTCATAAAGGGATTTGTGCAACTTTATTTCTAGATGTTGGAGAGATTTATATATTTCTGCTCAAACAAAGGCATACATTTTATTGACAAAACATATATGAAGAAGGAAAAGGATGCAATAAGGGAAGAGAAGCAATTATGCCAAAGGCTTGATAGGATCCGGCGGTGGTGGTGATAATCATTTGCTAGTGCACTGAAAATAAATATTTAAACCCACAGACATGTAAGACATCCTCTATCAAGTAGATAGAGATTAGTGCCAAATTACATAGTAACATATTAAATGACGGCAGATAAAGACCAGCATGGTCCATCTAGTCTGCCCAGCAAGATGGCAGGAGTAGGTGCACCTGCCACTCTGTGCAGGCCACCCCTCCCCATGTCTTTGTTTAGAGGTATACAGCGATGTCAAAGAATTATGTTGCACAATAAACCAATTCAGTCTTGTTCCTTGTGCAATTAAGCCAAATGTCTTTCAACAGTCAGCACAACAAAAGCATACAGCAGCTCTGCAAACCTTCAACTAGATGCCTGAATCAAAAAGGCTCTTTAGAAATAATCCTTCATAGAAGATCCGGATGGACTCTGCTACTGTACTTCAAATATACATCTATAGATGTACTGTAACAATTGAGTTACAAACTGTTCCTTACAGTGAGATTAAGATCCATTTCTTGTCCTAGAATGTGTTTTGAGAGACACTGCCTTGAAGCACGCACATCAAATTAAACTGACATCTTTGCAAATATTTTGGACAAATAAGTGTAACGGCTCCTCCTCAAAGCTTTCCCTCTATAGTTGTGATCAACATTATTGGCACCCTTGCAGTTCAACCCCTTAATGTCCAATATCTCTTTAAAAAAAGAAATGTTGCCAGTAAAATGGCTTTGGACTATATATGCACACATATCTGATACATAAAGAAAACAAGAACAAATTTAAAAGGAAATAGTAGGAAATAGTATAATAAATGGGATCTTGACAGAACATGTTTTCTGGCACTCTTATAAACAATTTATTTATTTTTATTTATTTAATAAATATTTTTATACCGTGCTTTCCAATGATCAAGCATGGTTTACAAAAAACAGTATATGAAATGCATTTCATTGCATATTCATGTTCATAGAACTGGTAAACTATATACAATTTTATACAAGTATAACAAGTATCATAATGTAACAAACTATGTACAGTAGGGGTGTACAGGGGACTCTGAGGGCGAGTACAGTATAGTTACTGTAATGTGGGAATGATATCATATGGCATTAGTGAAGGAGTACTCATGTTATGGGGAGTTTATACTGTTTGTGTGGGTGCGTTGAGCTTTGATCCATAGTAAGTAGTAAATAGGTGTGTTTTTAGGTGTTTGTGGAATGTTCTTGGGTCATTAACTTCTCTAAAGTCATCAGGTAATTCATTCCAAAGTATAGAGTCAATGTGTGAAAATGCTTTTATTGGTTACCTTTTTGGCTTTTCTGTAATCTGACGATGTTATAAGTTTGTTTGTTTTTGCTCCTTATGGTTTGGTTTGTTATGAATTAGAGAGCTGATAAATGAAGGTGCTAAGTTGTTAATTATTTTGAATGTGGTCACCAGTATTTTATAGTTAATTCGGCAGTGGATAGGTAGCCAGTGTAATTTAAGGGTAATGGGTGTAATGTGTTCAATGGTGCTGAGATTCATGATTGATCTTGCAGCCACATTTTGAGCTAGTTGCAGTCTTCTGAGGGCTTGTTTAGATGCACCATGAAGAATGGAGTTAGCAAAATCAAAATGAGGTGTGATGATTGCTTGTATTACTGATGTGTAGTCCTGAAGGTGAATTAGGGGACAGAGCTGCTTTAACAGTTTAATTTTATAGAGATTTTTTTGTAGACGTTTTCTTGATGTGAGCTTCCATATTGAGGGACTGGTCTAGAATAACCCCTAGGTATTTTACCTCTTCTTTTTTTTTTTTTACTGTAATGGTGGCGTCTTGGAGCAGAATTTCTGTTGGGGATACAAAACTTTGATTCCTAGTGACAAATAAGACTTCGGTTTTTGAAAAATTGATTAATAGGTTGTGTTTTTTTAAGCCATGCAAAATATCATTAAAGCAATTTGAAATCCATTGAGTCGGTGGGTTTGGTAATTTGAAAGGTATGTAAAACATAATGTCATCCGCATAAATATGATGATTTACGCGGTGCCTTTTAAGGATGGAGCAGATAGGCTGCAGATAGATATTAAAGAGGAGGGCTGAAACTGCAGATCCCTGGATGAGACCTTTCTCTTGTTGGAAGGCTGAGGATGTATGTTGGTTAATTCTAACTGCTTCGTGTTCTGTCCTTTAGGTTTGATTCAAACCATTTATACACTGTTTCGGTTAGTCCTATTTGCCTGAGTCTGGCAAGCAGAAGTTGATGACTTATGCTATCAAATGCTGCTTTGATATCCAAGAAAAGGAGGAAAAAGGCTTGCTTTGAATCATCAATTCAAATCAGTTTGAACAGAAGAACCATATTCCCGTTGCAGTAAAATTAGACTTGCCTGTCATCAATTGTCAGAACTCCTGTGACTTGACACAGATAATGAATCATGGCTCTAATGCTTAAAATGGCCACATTCACGCTCTGTTCTATTTTCACAATGGTGAAGACAAAATAGCTGCCTGAAACAATCAGAAAAGCCATAATCACCAGATATCAAACTTTAAGGGGGTACAAGGACATCGCCAAAGATGTTGTGATTCCTATGTTTTTGCAATGTTATTGAGAGGTTTTTTGCTCATGGAGATGTCAAGAACCTCCCAGGACGTGGTGGGAAGAGGAAAATTAATCCAAGAAGTCTTTGAAGACTACAGCAAATTGTTGGAAAACCACCACATACAGTACCCAATGAGCTTAAGGCTGACCTAGTGTAATCTGGAGTATTGGTTTCAACCCACACCATATGCCACACACTAAACAAAGAAGGTTGTCATGGGTTAAGGCCCAGGAGAATCCCACTACTAAAAGACAGACATAAAAAGGCAGACCTAATCTTTGCCCAAACTCACCTTTGTAACTATAAATTCAGAAACCCAAGTAGTGTGACCACTATAATATGTCATCAAAGAAGGTACACATTAATTAATCACTAGTTTTACCAACTATAAACTCCCGTAATATAATGGACAGAATCTCACTTTTTTTTATATATATATTGTTGCCCCTTCACCCCCCAGAGGCCATAGGCATGGGTGGATTAGCAGGGTAAGTTCTTTAATAGCTGTGGAGTATAGTAGAGAGGCTTGGCAATGCCCTCTGGGATTTGTAGTTCCACAATTTTAGCAAAAAGAAAGTAGTTGTAGTCGGAGTGATAAGGATTTAAACAGGATTTATTCCCTTCCCAGGGTTGGATTTCCACACAATGAAATAAGGCAACACAAAAACCATACGTCTGGTATCAAAGTTAAAGAAACATTTGAACAAAGGATATGCTTATCTTCAGCTTTCACAATGGAGGCAAAAATGGTAAAAGAAAACAGTTTCCTTCACAAAACTCTTCCTGTCTGTTTTCTTTATGAATCAGCTGCTACAGCTCTTCAACATAGAGAAGATATGCTATCAGATAATGTATATGTACAGTCCATGTAAATATCACCATTAGACTCCTCACACGGATCACATTGCATCTCTTCTATATCTGGATAAGTTTCCCGGTGAGTGAAACTTCTGTTCTGACTGCTGAGTTCCTCTCTATAGCTTTGGGAGTTCCCTTCCCCCACCGGCCTAAAGGTGGATGGGTAAATACCGTAATCACTATAGTCTCTCTCAGAGGCGGCACATAATTCTTGGTAAGTACAGGACTGACTGCTATAGTCTAAGCTTCTCCTATTAGGAAGAATAAGGTTACCTTTCAGCAGTCTCCCTTCAACGTTCCTCCCTCGAGCACAGCTCTGCTCGTGGGAAGGCTTTTCACTCCGTGTCGGTTTGAGCTTTCTCCTTGGCACCAAATTATCTTCAGGATAATGGTTTTCTCCTGCTTGGTACCTTGTGCTGGGTGACTGGTCTTGCCTTAGCCTGGCCTCAGAGCTACTACCTCTGCTTCCTCTGTAGCAAGGTTCTCGGAAGCACTGGTCAGCTGTGCACTGCTCTTCCAAACAGCCCTTCCTGGGTTTCTCAGCACTGCACCTCCCTGGTAGTCTCCTTTGGTCAGCAATTGGTTTCAACCAGCATGGAGATCCTTCTCTCCTGCCTCTCAAGCTTCTCTCCCTGCTTGGAGTTCTCCTGCTATCGGGACTTCTCTCCCTGCCAGCACGTCTCTCTTCAGCAGTTCTCCCTCTAGCCCGCTTCTGCACTACTCTCAGGTGAGTGATTTTTAACTGCGTAGCTTGTGATGTTGGCTCCGCCCCTTGTCAGCTGCCCCTCATCCCCTGATGAGCTACGAGCTAGCTTTGAGTCTGGGCGTTCCCCTACACCACGTGAAATAGCTTGTGTATAGTTCCTATGGCAACCTTTGGCCATGTGTATCTCCGAGCTGTCAAAGTTAGCTCCATTTTGTTCAGAATCCCCTATCTCCATGGGCTCTGACCGCTGCACCTCATGACAGATCCCACCCCCCTTAAAACATTACGGGCTGCCGAACTTTCAATCGGACAGCTCGTAATCCGGGAGAGCGCATCCGCGTTCCCATGAAGTTTCCCAGCCCTGTGTTGTATGGTAAAATTGAATGATTGTAGCGCCAGATGCCACCTGGTCAAACGCGCGTTGCTATTCTTCATTTGATTCAACCATTTCAGAGGGGCATGGTCTGTTATCAGGAGGAATTTTCTACCTGTCAAGTAAAACCTGAATGCCTCAATAGCCCATTTTATTGCCAGGCATTCTTTTTCAACTGTCGAATAGTTTTTCTCTGACTTGGAAAGTTTCCGGCTTAGATAGGTGACCGGGTGCTCCACCCCCTCAAATTCTTGGGATAATACTGCCCCCAACCCACTCTCTGATGCATCTGTCTGCACTACAAAAGGTAGACTGAAGTCTATCCCCCGCATTACTGGGGCTGTGCAGAGTTTTCCCTTAAGGGCGGTGAATGCCCTTTCAGCTTCTGGGGTCCACTTCATGGTGTTGGGAGCATTTTTTCCTTAGCATTTCCGTAAACAAAATGCTTTCCTCGGCAAACCGAGGTATAAACCTCCTATAATAACCGATTAACCCCAGGAAGCTGCGTACCTGTTTTTTTATGACGGGACGGGGAAAATCCCTGATGCTTTCAACTTTATTGGCTAAGGGTTTTACTATCCCCCTCCCCACCATGTGGCCCAAGTATTTTGCCTCCTCGGTGGCAAACACGCATTTCGCTGGGTTAAGGGTTAAACCCGCTTTGCGTAGCGCACGGAGCACAACCTCCATCCTAGCGAGGTGTTGGGTCCATGTTGTGCTGTAGATGACTATGTCATCCATATAGGCCAGGGCATAGTCATGGTGAGGCCTCAGCACCTGGTCCACCAAGCGCTGGCAGGTGGCTGCCGCCCCGTGCAGCCCAAACGGCATCCGCCTAAATTGAAACAGCCCTATGGGGGTGCTGAACGCCGTTTTTGGCTTTGACTCGCGTGTAAGGGGTATCTGCCAGTACCCCTTGGTTAGATCTAAAGTGGTTAGGTATCTGTCCTGACCCAAACGATCTAACAAATCGTCTATACGCGGCATCGGATAGGTGTCGAATTGCGAAATCTCGTTTACTTGCCGGAAATCGATGCAAAACCTAAGCGTTCCATCCGGCTTCGGAACTAAAACTATGGGGCTTGACCACGGGCTGCGGGATTCCTCAATTATGCCCATCTGAACCATCTCTTTCACCTGTTTGATCACTTCAGCTTTTTTGGCTTTGGGCATGCGGTAGGGCCGCTGTCTGATTATCCGCCCTGGTGACGTAATCACCTCATGGGCGACTAGATGGGTTTCGCCCGGCTTTGTTGTAAGGACATCACCAAATCTCCCTAACAATTGGGCCAACTCTTGTTGTTGCTGCAAAAATAGGCCTACGCCCAATCTAGGCTCTGGCTTTTCCTTCCAATCGGCGGTCTGAGGGCCGAGGTCCTCCTCTCGCCTTTCCTCCACCAGGGCTGTCATCCCCTTAATTTCTCTTTGGCCTGTGGAACCAAACCCACCCGTTCCCCTAGTAGTGGGTGTTAATTCAGGAACCTCTTCTACGGTGGGGAACCCCACACGTTCACACACCAATTGTGCAATGCGCTCGCCCTCTTGAATTTTGATGTCCTTTTCCCCAAAATTAAAAAGGAGGACTTTTATAAGGCCTCTATAATCGGGGTCTATCACCCCTACCCCAATGTCTATAAAGTGTTTAACAGCCAGGCCCGACCTTGGAGCTATTCGCCCATAACATCCCTCGGGTATCTTTATTTGTATCCCCGTGTTAACTAGGGCCTTTCCGCCTTTTAATACTATGGCCTCTTCAGCACTGAAAAGGTCATATCCGGCTGCCCCAGCGGTAGCTCTTTGTGGGCTCTTTGCTTTTGGAGTGGCCCTGCAAAATTGCAGCACAAATTTCTGCTTCTTCGGTGGTGCTTCACTGACTCGGGCCTGGGGTTGAATACTAGCCCTTTTCGGCTTTCCAAACAGGGGGCCAGGGATCTTGGCTGTTAAGGCTTCCAACCCTATTCCTGGTGTCTCTGTTGGGTGTGGGACAAACTCATAGCCTAGTCTATTAAGGCCCTTTTCTATTTCCTTGCAAAAAGGTGGCCAATCACGCCCCAGAACAATTTCATGGGGTAACCGTGGGACAATGGCAGCTAGTAGCGAGTGTGTGGTTCCCAACCCTGTTACAGATACCATGTGTAAAGGATAAGGTGACGATGCACCGTGCACGCATCATACGCGGACCTGGCCCTCTGTTTGACTCGGGGGTGATGAACGGCGCCTCTCGATGGCATCCCAGAGCCTGCGGGAAATCATGCTCTGGTCAGCCCCCGAGTCAAGCAGTGCCAGCGCTTCTACCCCTTCTACCTTAACATGCAGAAGAAATCCATCCTGTGCTGGCTTGTCCACTCCAGACATGAGGACAGTCCGCTTGATGCAGTCCTTTTGGAAATGTCCAGCTTTCCCGCATAGATAGCATTTCCCTTTATGTGCAAGCAAAATATTATCATTAGCATTCATATTTTTTACATTACACATTTTCCTCTGGGGATACCTCCCTTTCTTACAATCTGCCATACCTATGGCCTGCATTACCCCAAACCCTGAGGTGTCAGCTATCTGGGCTTCTAAAAACCTATCTGCCAGACTAGCTGCTTCATCGGTAGATTGGCAGTTTTGTAAGGTAAGGTATGTTTTCATTTCTGTGGGCACAGCTTGGATAAATTGCTCCAAGACCACTGTGTCCAGTATAGATTCCATGGTTCTCCTTTCTGGAGTTAACCACTTCCAGGCCAAATTCCTCAATCTTTGATGCAAGGCTTTTGGCGTCTCTTGCAACTTCATTTTGGCCTCCCTGAACATCCTTCTATAATGTGAGGTAGTAAGCCCTAGCCTATCCTTGACTGCCTTTTTTATTTCGCTATAGTCAGCAGCAAGGGTTGCAGGCATTGCCCATTGCTCACTAGGCCATTTCAGGGCCTCGCCTATGCGTTCAAAAGCATCAATAAAATCATCTACATTGTCATGAGGACTCAATTGCCCTAGAGAGAATGCATGACTAGCATTTAGTCCTACCCCTGGTATTATTGAGGGGCTTTCAGTCCCATGTTCTTGTGGTTTTCTCAAAAGCGCTTCCATAGCGTCCAACAGTGGTTTCTGTTGCTCCCTCATCATACTGGCACTTTGCTCCTGGATATGGCGAGCTAGTTCAAACTGCTTATCCCACTGTAGTTGCATCCACTGCATGACGTCTCTGGGCTCCATTCCTCCCGTCTGTACGCTGTGGAGAAAAGAGAAAAAAAAACACCAAGTGTGGCACCTTATATTTCCTCTCCCCTTAATCCTTCAGCACAGCAGCGCCCTCTTTCCTGCACAAATCCTCCCACGTTTATGCCCCAGGTAACGTTACCTTAGGCTTCTTGTAGAGGTGAGCTTACAAGAAAGGTTACTGCTTCCTTCACCGACCGGTCTGTCAGTAAACTTGCTTCCAAGGTCTTCAGGTACCGTAGCAGTTTCTTTACTAGTGTTCTTTTTATTTCAAGGTAAAAATCCTGCCAAACGACGCCATATGTTGCCCCTTCACCCCCCAGAGGCCATAGGCATGGGTGGATTAGCAGGGTAAGTTCTTTAATAGCTGTGGAGTATAGTAGAGAGGCTTGGCAATGCCCTCTGGGATTTGTAGTTCCACAACTTTAGCAAAAATAAAGTAGTTGTAGTCGGAGTGATAAGGATTTAAACAGGATTTATTCCCTTCCCAGGGTTGGATTTCCACACAATGAAATAAGGCAACACAAAAACCATACGTCTGGTATCAAAGTTAAAGAAACATTTGAACAAAGGATATGCTTATCTTCAGCTTTCACAATGGAGGAAAAATGGTAAAAGAAAACAGTTTCCTTCACAAAACTCTTCCTGTCTGTTTTCTTTATGAATCAGCTCCTACAGCTCTTCAGCATAGAGAAGATATGCTATCAGATAATGTATATGTACAGTCCATGTAAATATCACAGTTAGACTCCTCACACGGATCACATTGCATCTCTTCTATATCTGGGTAAGTTTCCCGGTGAGTGAAACTTCTGTTCTGACTGCTGAGTTCCTCTCTATAGCTTTGGGTGTTCCCTTCCCCCACCAGCCTAGAGGTGGATGGGTAAATACCGTAATCACTATAGTCTCTCTCAGAGGCGGCACATAATTCTTGGTAAGTACAGGGCTGACTGCTATAGTCTAAGCTTCTCCTATTAGGAAGAATAAGGTTACCTTTCAGCAGTCTCCCTTCAACGTTCCTCCCTCGAGCACAGCTCTGCTCGTGGGAAGGCTTTTCACTCCATGTCGGTTTGAGCTTTCTCCTTGGCACAAAATTATCTTCAGGATAATGGTTTTCTCCTGCTTGGAACCTTGTGCTGGGTGACTGGTCTTGCCTTAGTCTGGCCTCAGAGCTACTACCTCTGCTTCCTCTGTAGCAAGGTTCTCGGAAGCACTGGTCAGCTGTGCACTGCTCTTCCAAACAGCCCTTCCTGGGTTTCTCAGCACTGCACCTCCCTGGTAGTCTCCTTTGGTCAGCAATTGGTTTTAACCAGCATGGAGATCCTTCTCTCCTGCCTCTCAAGCTCCTCTCCCTGCTTGGAGTTCTCCTGCTATCGGGACTTCTCTCCCTGCCAGCATGTCTCTCTTTTGCAGTTCTCCCTCTAGCCGCTTCTGCACTACTCTCAGGTGAGTGATTTTTAACTGCGTAGCTTGTGATGTTAGCTCCGCCCCTTGTCAGCTGCCCCTCATCCCCTGATGAGCTACGAGCTAGCTTTGAGTCTGAGCGTTCCCCTACACCACGTGAAATAGCTTGTGTATAGTTCCTATGGCAACCTTTGGCCATGTGTATCTCCGAGCTGTCAAAGTTAGCTCCGTTTTGTTCAGAATCCCCTATCTCCATGGGCTCTGACCGCTGCACCTCATGACAATATGTATATTATTTTTGTCGGATCATCTGTTATGAGGATGCACAAACATACTCTTGCAACAGACCCTCCATTTTATTCAAATTTAAAAAGGCCAACTCGGCCGACCACACGTGAGGCTATATGGTCAGAAAACCAGCCACCACAAACTTAAATTTCTTTAGAACATACACTCGTTCAATCAGAACATAATTTCAAATGTCCAGAAATGGTACTGATGTCACCCAAAAAGGTGTATATACTCATATGGTGATGATGATGAAAGTCAGCCTACTATGAGGAGACTCAAAGGCTTGAAAATACAGCTTTCCTTCAATTCGGCGGGAATTACCATCCCCACTCAGGAGACCGCTCTGGCTGTCGCCATTCCCATCAATGAAGCTATACAGCTGGGCGCTCAAACATTCTTTGGGCAAAGATCAGGTCTGCCTTTTTATGTCTGAGAAACCACAGTCCTTCTAGGAAAATTTTCTATAGACAAATGAAACCAAACTTGAGCTCTTTGGCAATGCAGACCAGCGAAGAAGTGAAGCTTATAAGGGAAAAAAAACCACCCTTCCTACAGTTAAATATGGTGAAGGTTCCATAATGTTCTGGGACTGTTTTGCTGCCTCAGGAACTGGAGGCCTGGAATGGATGAAAGGAATCATGAAGTCAGAAGACTAGCAAGGTATTTTGGAGTGAAATGTGCTAACCTGGTGTCAGAAAGCTAGGTCTGGGTCTAAGATCATGGGTTCTCCAGCAGAACAATGGTTGTCATAAGAGCTCTAGTTTTGGTTTCTGTCTTTTGTTTTTGTTTCCTGTTAAACACATTATACAATATTATTTGTATTATTTGATACAATAATGTTATGATAATGCCAATTTTTAAAAAGGGTTCCAGGGGTGATCTGGGAAACTACAGACCGGTGAGCCTGACGTCAGTACCGGGAAAAATGATAGAAACCATCATGAACAAAATTACTCAGCATGTAGATAGTCATGGCTTAATGAGAGACAGCCAACTTGGCTTTAGACAAGGAAGATCTTGTTTTACTAATCTGTTGTTTTTTGAAGGTGTAAATAAACAGATACACTATTATCAACTGACTCACCTTTGTCTGTCTGGACTTTCAGAAAGCCTTTGACAAGGTCCCTCATCAGAGACTTTTGGCAAAACTAAAAAGTCATAGGGTAGGAGGTAATGTGCTATTGTGGATCAGGAGCTGGTTAAAAGATAGAAAGCAGAGGGTTGGGCTAAATGCCAAGTTTCCCAATGGAAAAAGGTGAATAGTGGAGTACCCCAGGGATCTGTGCTGGGTCCACTGCTTTTTGACATATTCATAAATGACCTGGAAAAGGAAATAACGAGTGAGGTTATCAGATTTGTAGATGATACAAAACTATTTAAAGTTCTTAAAACACAAGAGGATTGTGGAAAATTGCAATAGGATTTTGACAAATTGGAAGACTGGGCATCCAAATGCCAGATGAAATTTAATGTGGACAAGTGCAAAGTTATACACCTAGGAAAGAACAACCCAAACTATGGTTACACGATGCAAGGTTCCACATTGATAACCACCACCCAGGAAAAAGATTTAGGCATCATCGTGGATAACATGTTAAAATCCTCTGCCCAGTGTGCAGCGGCGGCCAAGAGAGCGAATAGAATGCTAGGTATCATAAAGGAATAGAAAATAAAACAAAGGATAATGCCTCTTTATCGTTCCATGGTGCGACTGCACCTTGAATACTGTGTGCAATTCTGGTTGTATCTTAAAAAGGATATAGCGTTATTAGAAAAGGTACAGAGAAGAGCCACCAAAATGGTAAAGGGGATGGAAGGCTACTCCTATAAAGAGAAGCTAAAAAGGTTGGGGCTCTTCAACCTGGAAAAGAGACGGCTGAGGGGAGATATGATAGAGGTCTATAAATTAATGAATGGAGTGGAACGGGTAAACGTAGATCAATTGTTTGTCATCAGAATATAGAAAGACTAGGGGACATGCAATGAAGCTACAGGGTAACCTATTTAAAACTAATAAGAGAAAATATTTTTTCACTCAACGTGTAATCAAACTCTGGAATTTGTTACCGAAGGATGTAGTAAGAGCTTTTAGTGTATCTGGGTTTAAAAAAGGTTTGGACATGTTCCTGGAGGAAAGGTCCATAAGCCATTATTAAAAGGGACCTGGGATATCACTGCTTGACCCAATACAAGCACTGAGGAACCTGTGTCTTTTGGGGAAACTGCTAGGTACTTATGATCTAGATTGGCTGTTGGAATCAGGATACTGGGCTTGATGGACCTTGGTCTGATCCTGTATGGCATATCTTATGTTCTTATTAGTTTCATTTCACTTTTAGATTATTGCTAAAATTGTGTTTTTTTGACATATACAATGCAATTTTACTTTTGCTCAGTACGTCTCCTTTAACTATACCTGTGCTGGTGGATTACCTTATTCACAATGAAAAATTGAATAAGGTATTTGGTGGTTTGTCTCTTTAGACACCTCTATAAGTCTTCTGTCTTTGATTTTCTCTTTTAACACTTCCTTTTATATTATTTAGTGTGTGTAAGATCGATGCTTTTATTGTTTGTTTATATTTATTGTTTTTATGCATTGTTTTATTTATTTATTCATTATTTATTTTTATATAATGTTTATTGATAAACATGTTTTATGTAAATGTGAGATCTGATGACCATTTTTTTATTTTTTGAGGTTTACCCCCTGATAAATTCTAATGCTGAAATGCGGCCGTGTCGAGGTCGCTGTTTGCAAATAAAAGGACTTTTCAGTTACGTTCCACTCTCTGTATTTTTCCAGTGATCCAAAATATACATCCAAAAGTTCAAAAGAATTGTTAAAAAAGAACAAATGGACTGTTTTAAACTAGCCAGCAACGAGTCTTGATCTCAATCCAACTGAGAACCTTTGGAAAAAGCTAAAATCTGCCATTGTTTCCAGGATTCCTTTTACCATTCATAATCTGGAACAAATCACAGTTGAAGAGTGGGAGAAACTAGCAGCAGACAGATCTATGAAACGTTTATAGATGGCTACAAGAAATGTTCGGAGGCTCTCATAATTGCCAAGGGTTGTGCAACCAAATATTAGTGAAGGGTGCACCTTTTTGGGAACCTTCCAAGTACTTGTGACCTGGCTTGGTCACTATTGGAAACAGGATACTGGGCTTGATGGGCCCTGGTCTGTCCTATTATGGCATTTCTTATGTTCTTAGGTTCTTCTCAAGATATTGTACACAACATACCTTTGCAGCTTCTCGTGCTGTGAGGGCTTGCGTGCATCAGTGATGCTGAGAGCTAAACTATTGGTAGTTTAACTACTGGCAGGGTCTCCCAAGATGGACAGGTCTCAGCTGAGGTGCCAGACCAAGACAAACCACCCATCTGGGCAGCAGCAGAATGGGATAGTGTTGACGGCGGAGGATCACATTTCTGTGACAACGGCAACAACACCAAACTTAAATTGCACGGAAGAAAGGCCCGGCAATCTACTTCTGTATCTTGCCATGAAAACCCAATGGATAGTTACAACAAAACAAATTGTGCTATGGTGCTGGAAGATGAGACCCCCAGGTCGGAAGGCACTCAACTAGCTACTGGGGAAGAGCTGAAGACTTTTCAGAGTAAAGCCAGCATTTATGATGTGGTTGGACCAAAGCCCTCGGGAAGTCTGACTGCTGATGTAGCTGTGCATGAAATGAGAGTCAGAAGCTGTAAAGATGTCTTACACATTGGAACATGGAATGTACGAAGCATGAACCAAGGGAAGTTGGAGGTGGTCAAGAATGAAATGGAACGTGTACAACTTGATCTGTTGGGTGTCAGCGAACTGAAATGGACTGGCATCGGGCACTTTGCATCAGATGATCACATGGTCTACTATGCTGGAAATGAAAGACAAAGAAGAAATGGTGTTGCATTTATAATAAAGAGGAAACTTGCAAGAACTGTAATGAAATACAATGCAGTCAGCGAACGCTTAATTTCTATTCGTCTACGAGGATTGCCTATCAACACAACTATAATTCAGGTATATGCCCCAACAACAGCTGCAGAAGAGAATGAAATTGAAGAGTTCTATGAACAAGTACAAGCTGAAATTGATAGAACATGCAAACAGGATATCCTGAAAGTCATGGGTGACTGGAACGCAAAAGAAGGCAAAGTAGTTGGAAAATATGGACTTGGCAACAGAAATGAAGCTGGAGAAAAACTGATAGAATTCTGTAAGACCAATGATCTATTCATCTCAAACACCTTCTTCCAGCAACACAAACGGCGACTGTACACATTGGCTTCACCCAATGGATTGTATAAAAATCAAATTGACTACATCTGTGGAAGTCAGCGATGGAAAAGTTCTGTAACATCAACAAAGACAAAACCTGGAGCTGACTGTGGTACAGATCATCAACTACTAGTATGCAAACTCAAGCTAAAGTTGAAAAAGAGCAAACCACTCATGAACGCAGCAAAATATGACCTTGAGAATATACCACTGGAATTTAAAGACTGCCTGCAAAATCGATTTGCTGCTTTAGATACAATTGACAGAGCTCCGGAAGAGTTATGGAATGACATCAAGAAGGTTGTGTTGGAAGAAAGCGAGAAGTCTGTACAAAAGGTGAAAAAGCAAAAATGGCCAAAATGGATGATGGAAGAAACTCTGAAAATTGCCCAGAAACGCAGAGAAGCTAAAGCCAGAGGAGAAAGAAAGACAATCGCAGAACTCGACAGAGATTTCCAACATGCAGCAAGACAGGACAAGGAAAAGTACTACAATGACGCATGCAAGGAAATAGAAGCAGAAACTATTAGAGGAAGAACAAGATCTGCTTTCCTAAAGCTACAAGAGTTAAAGAAAAAGTTCCAGCCTCGAATTGGAATGTTACAAGATGCTCAAGGTTCTATGTTGAATGATGCTGAGAAGATCAAGAAAAGGTGGAAGGAATATACAGAGTTTTTATATGATAAAGATCAAGTGGACCAACAGCCGTTTCAACCTGTACCTTATGATCGGGAACCATTGGTGATGAAAGAAGAAGTTGAAGCAGCATTGAAAGCCTTATCAAAGAACAAAGCACCAGGCATTGATAGCATTCCCATAGAAGTATTGCAGCAATCTGATGCAGCTGTTACCATACTTACAAGGCTCTGCCAAGAAATATGGAAGACAACATCATGGCCAACTGACTGGTAAAGATCTGTGTTTATACCAATACTAAAGAAAGGTGATCCAACTGACTGTGGAAATTATCGCACAATCGCTCTGATCCCACATGCCAGCAAGATTCTACTGAAGATTATTCAAAAGAGACTGCAACCATACCTGGAACAAGAACTACCCGAAGTGCAAGCAGGGTTCAGGAAAGGGCGAGGAGCTAGAGACATCATTGCGGATGTGAGATGGATCCTTGAAAAGACTAAAGAATACGAAAAGGATATCTATTTGTGCTTTATCGACTATAGCAAGGCTTTTGACTGTGTAAACCATGAGAAACTCTGGGCTACATTAAGAAGCATGGGTATACCAGAACACCTGATTGTTCTCTTGCGCATTCTGTACATTGATCAAGAAGCAACAGTTCGAACGGAACAAGGAGAAACAGAATGGTTTAAAATAAGCAACGGTGTAAGAGAAGGCTGCATACTTTCCCCCTACCTGTTTAATTTATATGCAGAACAAATCATCAGAGAGTCAGGATTGTATGAAGACAACAGAGGTGTGAAGATTGGTGGAAGACTCATCAACAACCTTCGCTATGCTGCTGATACTACATTACTGGCTGAAAGTGAAGATGATCTGAAACATTTGCTTCTCACAATCAAAGAACATAGTCTCAAAATTGGCCTGCACCTTAATGTAAAGAAGACAAAGATCATGACAACTGGCATAATCAACAGGTTCATCGTTGAAGGAGAAGAAATTGAAATTGTGAACAACTTTAACCTACTTGGATCAACTATCAATAAAAAAGCAACAAGCAGTCAAGAAATCAGACGACTCATTGCTCTTGGCAGAATGGCTATGAAAGACGTAGATAAGATTCTCAAGAGCAGAGATGTCTCTCTCCATACAAAGATTCGACTTGTTCAAGCCATGGTATTTTCAATAACATCATATGGATGTGAAAGCTGGACAGTGAAAAAGACAGACAGGAAGAAAATTGATGCCTTTGAATTATGGTGCTGGCGGCGAATACTGTGTATACCATGGACTGCCCGAAGAACAAACCAGTTGGTACTAGAGGAGATCAAACCTAAGCTTTCTTTAGAAGCTCAGATGACAAGACTTCGACTTTCATAGTTTGGACACATCATGCGAAGAGAGAGATCATTAGAGAAAGACATCATGCTTGGCAAGATAGAAGGTCAGCGCAAAAGAGGAAGGCCAGCAATGAGATGGATCGATACAATAACAGCAGCTACGGGTACCAGTCTGTCAACAATGAGCCGCCTGACTGAAGACCGAACACAATTTAGGACAGCTATCCAGAGGGTCACCATGAGTCGACTCCAACTCGACGGCACTTAACAACAACAGCAACCAACTCAAAACCTGCCTAAGAATGTACATACTGTAGATACATATTGTAGTTATTTCTCTTAATATTGTATATAGCTCCCCTGTTCAAGTCCAAGTTTCATTCCCCTGTTTCATTGTAAGTGTCGACCGGCACAATATTCGTTTTATGTAAACCGCGCTGATTTTTAAGAGTGCGGTATATAAGAACAATAAAATAAATAAATTAAACATACCTAAAATGCAAGTGTGCTAATAATGTTGACTGCTAATCCAAATAATATAACGGTCAACTAGCAGAGTGGAACTAGCAATATACAAAAAACTCACTCCATCAAAAACAATTGTAATCTGTTGAAAAATCTTTCAGAAAACTTGTTTGTCAAACAAAAACAAGGTCTCAGCATATACGAGCATATAGTGAAACAGGTCCCAAATGGCTGGACCATTAACACACTAGCAAGGCCCAATCACATCAATGACCTTGACAAATACTGCAAGCAGCCAGCTTCAGCCATAAATCAGCACATAGGTATTTAGAGTGGAAAAATCACTTAGCTGTAACAATCACTGTAACACTGTGCTTGATGCTGGATAGTCAGCTGCCATCCCCGACGTTCTTACAAAGAGCCCTCAAACGTTTCGCGAGCAATCTCGCTTCCTCAGAGGATACTAAAATTGAAACACAAACACAACACAGCATGATCTAAAGCACCACAGATAACCAATAACAAAAAAAATTTTAAAAGCATAAAAACCCACACCCAAAGAGCAAACCACTGACCTGCCAGCTAATCATCAACAACGCTGTGCAGAAAACGCTGCCCATGCGCACTCTTACAATGCATCTGCCTTTTAAAGGGAGTCCCCAGGCGGCCTTGCTAGTGTGTTAATGGTCCAGCCATTTGGGACCTGTTTCACTATATGCCCGTATATGCTGAGACCTTGTTTTTGTTTGACAAACACGTTTTCTGAAAGATTTTTCAACAGATTACAATTGTTTTTGATGGAGTGAGTTTTTTGTATATTAATAATGTTGACTGCAACAATATATATATAATGGTGACGTTTGTGGAGCAAATGTTTGTGTACCAAAAATGACAAAATGTCTGTCTGTGTATCCGTTCAGATTTTTGGAGAGTATTATAACATGCCTTGCTAATCTGGATCTTGGGAGATTGTTGCCTGATTTGGGCAGTGAGAGTTTCTGGAGCTCATGGCTGTGGAGGAGCAGCAAAGGAAGCTGCCTCTCTGCATGGTTGTCTAGTCTTGGAGGAGAGGAGATCCCATAAACTCTCCTGATCTACCTCTTCGACAGCATCATAAGAATAATTGACGACATCAGGAATGGAATTATAATGATCTTCATCGACATCTCCTCAGCGTTCGACACAGTTGATCACAATATACTCCTGGAGAGACTGAAGAACACTGGTATACACGGTACCACTCTAAAATGGTTCCACTCGTACCTAACAGAAAGACAGCTACAGGTCAAGGTGGGACAGGACACCTCCCGGCCCATAAACGTCCAACAAGGAGTACCACAAGGATCCGCACTCTCAGCACTCCTTTTTAACATCTACATCCAACCAATATGCAACATTATGAAAGAGAACAACATCCAATACACAATATACGCAGACGATATAATGGTATACTCCCCGATATCAATCGAAAACCCGGACTTCTCTAAGATAGCAGACTGCCTTACCCAAATGGCGAAGTGGTGCCAAAACAACAATCTAGCTATAAACTACAACAAGACTGAAGCTTTAATCATCACTCGAAACCAAAGCTTCACACACCCACCAAACATAAAGATACAAAGCACCACGATACCGATAAGATCGGAGGTGAGATACCTTGGGGTTACTCTGGACAGTAAACTCAACCTCAAACCACACATAGACAAAACAATCCAAAAAGCATATTACAGGATGCGAATCATCAGGAGACTGAAACCACTCCTCGCTCCAGAACACTTCCGTACAGTCTGTCAAGCACTGATAACCCCAATACTGGACTTCTGCAATCCGATATACCTCGGACTACCAAAACAAGCTCTCAAACCACTACAGCTGGTACAAAACACTGCAGCTCGAATCATATCCGGAGCCGCAAGGCAGGAGCACATCACACCTACACTAAAGGACTTACACTGGCTCCCAATCATTGCTCGCATCAGATACAAGACTATCATAAACCTATTTAAGATAAAAGAACACACATCAGCCAACAGCCTCCACCTGCTCATACAACCGGAAACCAGCGCACGTCCCAGAAGAAGTCAAACACGCAACCGAGTCAGCACCCCAAATGAGTACAAGCACACACGCAGGGACACAACAGACAGAGCTCTCTCCATGGCTGCTCCAACAATATGGAACAATCTACCGGACGATCTAAGGGCAACTCCAGACCTCAAAGACTTCAGAAAACAACTGAAAACCATGCTGTTCATAGAGCACTATGGTCACATCACATAACCTAAGAGAATGGATAACAGCACTCCAATCCTCCCAAACAACTGAATATATAAAATATGATTCTAGCACCACTGTAAATAGCCCACCCTGTATATAGCTCAAACAAATCAAGCACCCAACACATCCCTCACACAACTAAGTTTTATCCTCACTGCATGTACAACACACACACTTTACCTGATTGCTTGCTGTGATACCACCTTGATTATTAAGATAAGGCGGTTTAGAAATACTGTTAAATAAATAAATAAATAAATAAAATAAATAAACCTGCTTGGCCTCACAAAGGAAGAGATGGAAAAGGAGGACAGCCAAAGGAGGCTCTGAAATAGAGTACCAGATGTGAGCTGTTTGAAAAGAGCAGCAGGGGTCTAAAGGGACTCATCCAAGTGATCCTGAAGACATCCAGCTGCAGGAATGATTTTTGCATTTCAGGGGGTTAGTACTGTATGGGTGTGCTGGCAAACACATTTTGTTTTGTTGCATTTCCTGTTTTATTTGCAGGGTTTTAATTTATTTTATTTTGTTTATTTTTATACATTTTTTTTCAAGGCAATTTTCTTAGAAAAAAAAAGTAGCTGTAGCTTCTGCTCAAACAAAAAGACAAGCTGAAAGGTTACCAGATGTTTCAGAGAAATAAATAACTTAATTGTATTCTTTTTCTTACAGCCAGAGACTGGTCTCAAACCAGTAGCCTTTGGTTTACAAGGCAAGCACTTGCAGAACAGTCATCTGGTCTTCATGGGGGTTGGGTCTAGCCAAACGTATTTTTATTACAGTTGCTTATATACCGCACTCTTCGGCATCAGCGCGGTTCACAGTATAACAAAATGACCAAAACACACTTCTGTTTGGTTTTACATCGAACAGGGGTATAAACTTGGATAACAGGGGGTTGAACTATATACATGAACTATATACATGAAATATAAACATGAAATAGGTCAAATGCATGACGTAAAAGACCTATAACACAAATACATTGTGAGAATGGGCTGTAAGAAAGGCAGTGTTTCTTGGTGGTGTTATTTAGAAACAACGCTGGCTGTGTTTCTTAGTTGGTGTTATCTGGAATCATCGCTGGCTGGGTAGTATTGGAGGAAGAGGTGATATTTGATCGCCTTCCTGAATTGGGTCAGGTCAGCAATGGCTCGGATGTTTGGTGGGAGTGTATTCCAAATTTTGGGGACGTAAAGGCTGAAGGCCCTATTCGCTGTCATGTTATTGCATTTAGTCAATGTTTTCGGGGTAGTTAATAGATTTAAGGCGGTTGACCTCCTGGCTCTGTTGGGGGGCACTGTTTGAATGAGATCAGTAAGTGCACTGGAGGACAGGCGCTTGATGGCCTTGAATGAGAGGATTAATGTTTTGAAGATAATCCTTCCGTGTATAGGTAGCCAATGAAGCTGTTTTAGAATCGGAGTCACATGGTCGCTTCTGGTGGCTCCATGGAGAATCCTTGCTGCAGCATTCATGGCTAGTTGTAGCGGGTTTAGTGTGGATTGCGGGAGCCCTTGTAGGATGGAGTTAGCAAAGTCAAAGTGCGGTAGTATCAGAGCTTGGAATATAGTCCGGAAATCATCTGGTTCCAGTAGGGAGCGCAGATGCCTGAGTGAACGGATCTTAAAATAGACCGCTTTCACGACGTTGCCTATATGGTATTTCATGTCAAGGTGTCTGTCTAAGGTGACTCCCAGGTATTTTATTGTTTCTCTGGTTTGTAATTCCGCTTCTTTGACCTTTATATGTGTTGGTGGGGTAAAGTTTGTGTCTCTAGCGATGAACAGTACCTCCGTTTTCTTGTGCTGGATGCGGAGGTTTTGTGCTTGTAGCCAGTCCGATATGGTATTGAAACATTCTATAATAGGAGTAAGGTCCATTTGAACGGTTGAGAAAGGCATATATAGGAGGATGTCATCCGCATATATCAGACAGCTCACGTTAAATGCTCTAATGATGTTGCAAATGGGCTGCATGTATATGTTGAAAAGTAGAGATGACAATGAGGATCCTTGCGGCACACCCTGTGTTTGATGGAATTGTTTGGACTCTTCTGCTCCGGATTTCACATATTGACATCGTCCACTTAGATAGGAGCTGCACCAATCAAGTGCAGTATTGCAAATTCCCTTTTCTTTCAGTCTCCCGAGGAGAATCTCATGATGAACCGAGTCAAAGGCTGCAGCGATGTCTAAAAAGATTAACACAAAGCCTTGTCGGATGTTGTCCATGCCTGTGAATATGTTATTGAATAGGAAGGTTAGAAGTGTCTCTACTCCATGGTATTCTCTAAACCCGTGTTGGCAATAATCTAATGGAGCTATGGAGTCTATATGATCCTGAATTTGCCTTTGAACCTCTTTCTCCAGTATCTTTGCTAATATGGGAATACTAGCTATTGGTCTGTATGACTCGGCTTGTTTTGGATCAAGTTTAGGGTTCTTCAATAAAGGTCTGATTGATGTTTGCTTGAGGGTTGTAGGGAAGGAACCAGTAGTAAAGGAAAGATCTGTCAGTGTTGCGATGAATGGACTGAATTCCTTGCGTAGCTCCTTGATCCAAAAGGCCGGGCAAGGGTCTGTTTGTGCTGTGGAGGTATTGAGAGAAGCTATTGTATCCTCAATGCTTTTTCTAGATGGTGTGGAGAATTTGCATAATGGGGTTATTATATTGCTGGTGATTTTCCTTCCTGTTTACTGATTGGCCCAAAGTTTGTCTACTCTGGGGCTGTGTGGAAAATGCCAACTGGAATTTTTGCCTTGAGAATCTATTAAAATCAGGATGTAGGCAAGCTTTAAGTTGAATTAAACTTCATCAGAGATGTTTACTAAACCTAATCCAGATCCTTTTTGATCATCACTAATTGGACATGCAGCAG
Organism: Ichthyophis bannanicus; assembly: GCA_033557465.1. Taxonomy (NCBI): domain Eukaryota; kingdom Metazoa; phylum Chordata; class Amphibia; order Gymnophiona; family Ichthyophiidae; genus Ichthyophis; species Ichthyophis bannanicus. The sequence goes on along the minus strand of CM066031.1, from coordinate 419,086,680 downwards.
GATCTGTTTGGTAAATGTTAGGTTTGGTAAATTTCTCAGATAATGCACTTAGACATGGTTCTATAGAATTTCTTTGAAAAGAACATGGCAAAAGAAAAATCTGTGGAGTAAATCTCTACAACAGGAGTCAATAGATTCACAAGGCAAAAAAATCAAGTCAGCATTTTCCATACAGCTCCAGAGCAGACAGACTTTGGGCCAATCAGGATACTGGAAAGAAGATCATCAGCAGAGTTAAGAGCACTGAAACCCGGTGCTCTTCTGCAAGATGCCAGTCTTTCAATCCCATGGTTACTGGTTTGAAACCATCTATGATGAAACTGGTGGGGAAAACGAATTTCAGATTGTTTAATGTTTTCAGATTAAAAATGATAGGAAACTTTGTTTCATATTTCATTGATATTTCCCATATTGTTTCAAATGAATGCACATCCTAGAGATTAGTGGCACCTGGTGGGTGCACCCCACTTAACATCCTGGGAAGTGCAGACTGTGATATGAAGAACCAAACCAGCACATCGGAAACATATAGCATGAAAGCTTTGATATTTTTGCAATGTTTTGCCAGTAAGGAGTGTTTGAGATTTATGGATGATATTTGCAAGGGGGTAAACTGAAAGGCAACAACAGGAAATACTTTTTCACTGAAAGGGAGGTGGATTCTTGGAATGCCCTCTCGCTCCACTCTTCACCTTTGTGAGGTTTGTTTGATTTTCGGCAACCAGGTCTCAGACTGATAAGGAGCTTATTTTTGGGATTTAAAGTAAAAAACTTAGACCCAATGCTCACTTTTGCATCAATGACCTGTTTTTGTTGCCTATTCGACGATGTATTCTATAACGTGGCTTTGTATTGCATTAATGGTGCTCAGCTTTTAACAGATATTTCCCACTAGAGTATATGTCAAATCCAAAAATGATTCAGAGGTGGTACTTATCTGGTGAAGCTTTTCTTCCCCAACACCAACCTTAGTGCTGTTGCGTTTCACTAGCGTTTTCTCAAGGGGTCTTATTTTGCACTCTTTGTCTTCTTTCCTAGAAATACAGTGTCATGTTTTCCATTAGATTATTTTCACCACCTCATTTTCTAGATATTATTCCAAATAATAAAGTATCACATTGAACCCTCCATTACTGGGGCTTCCGTTTTCACTCACCGCACTTTCAAAACCGGCTACTGTCTTCTGCTCTTTCAGTTGAAAATCTTTCGCCTGAGACGCCGCGCATGCTCACTATGTGGCGTTTTTCTACAGGCCAAAATTATCGCTCTGTATTCTTCAGCTGCTACTGTAGAGACTGTGCTATGAGATTCGCTAACATAAGACTGCCCTGATGTTTTAAAGTAGTAATCAGAGTAACTTGCTAAGATTATGTGGGATATAAATGGTAGTTGTAAACCACCCTAATCTTATGCAATAAGGATTGTTAATCATTTCTGAACTCCTTTTTTGTCTGCGCGCGGGCTTTCACATGTCTCATAAGTGTCCTTGATTGAAGATTATATAAAATTTAAATGATAGTTGTTAACCACCATGATCTTGTACAATGAAAATTATTGATCGTTTCTGAATTTATTTTTTGTCTACACGCGTGCTTTCCAATCTATCTGCATATTCAATCCCGTAGGTATCATTGATTGAAGTGTGAAAATCCATTTTTGTTCTCTATACACCAACATTTGTTCTCTGGATTTTCTGCCATTGCCATTCAAGACTTGATCTATGCAGAAGCAGTAGAGATCCTCAAAACTATGATTTAAACTTAAGCAATGGGATACTATTGGTGCTTCCATGCGTCTGCATTTTAATCTACTGCGATGCTCTTGTATACGGATGTAAAAAGGTCGAATAGTCTTGCCCACATAAATTAGTTGGCAGGGACAGCGAATACAATATACAACATACATTGAGGTGCATGTAGTTCTATGCTGTAGATGGTATCTCTTATCTCTATGGTGAGAAATGGTACATTCTTCCGTGATTTGGCAGATGGCACAATTTCCACATTTATAGTGCCCATTATTCTGTGTCGTGAGTGTTACGTTCAATGGTCTTAATACTGTGGGGCTTAGAATTTCTTTTAAGTTTTTATGTCTTTTCCATACACATCGAATGATCTTATCTTCCAAACCACTTGTGCTCTGAAGTACATTAGTGTGTTTTTTTATTATACGCTGGATCATATTGCTAAATGGAGAGTATGTGGTTATTAGATTCACCTTATTGTCTTCTTCAGACATCCTTGCTGTTTATGCTTGTGTCTGTCTCTTTTCTGCGTTTGGCGGTAGCACTGTGTACTTAAGTGGCATTATCTATGCAAAAGGCCACGCTAGTTTTCTGTATTGGCCTGTGTATTCTGAACTTTGACTGAACTTTAAATTGTGAGCCAGGGGGAGGTGCACCGAGAACCAGCCTTGTGGAGTCATCAAGCTGGGAGAATGACCTTCTGGCCAGTGGAGCATAATAAGTGGGTTTCATTTGCCCTTAACTGTTGCTTGCCCGGGATTTTTAAGAATCCCTTGTCGCCACTCACCACGCTATACCACACACTGACTTGTCTTTACAAAGTAGACAATTTAGAGATGTTAAAACGCTCTTTAACTTGGCATGTGTCATAAAATTATCCTCCATGGGAGTGATTTGATAAACCATTTTCATGGATAAACAGTTTTTTTATGGGTCTAAATGGCCTCTTATAAAATCAGTGCAGCACCAGAGAGAAATCCCCCACAGAGAGCACAAAGCACAAAACCGTAGCAGGGAAACCCGACAGCAATGCTGGAAATGTCAAATTTATTCAGATACAACACAGCAATTCTTTATATTACCAACTTGCTTTGGGTTATATACAACAAGGTACACATAACTCTGTGTGTATTGTGTATATACTTTTTTACTTTTATAAATTTGATTATGGACTACATTGGTTGTTTCTAATCCCTGATGCAGGTGGTGTGTGCTGAAACGCAGTCATGTTGGGTCTGAATAAATCTGGCACTTCCACCATTCCTCTCCAAACTCCTTTTTCCCTGTTGTGGATCTTGCATCTTATAAAATTAAGTCATGTCTAAAAGTGCACATGGTGCAAGCCAGCACATACTTGTATAGTAGGCATGCATGAGGTGGAGTTAGAGCATGGGCAGACTTGTGATTTACATGCACATTTTATAAAATATGCATATATGTGTACAAAGCTCATGCTAACATTTACACTTGCTTGTGAGCAGGCATAATGCCTTGAGCGTAGGTGCTATTGCTGATGGATTTGTGCTAGTATTTTATAAAGTCACATAGGCGCCTATGTGCCGTCATGAAATCAGACCAAAACAGGAACTTTCTTGCTGACTTAACCTAGGCACCCCATTATAAAATCACCCTCATATTGGTAAGTGCCCTACCTTAGAGGTTTTCTGCTCGTTTTCTTCAGGTCTTACCTCAGCTGTAAGAAGGGTTGCCCTAGTATCACATTCTTTCATCTTTAGTGTCATCTGGTAACTTCACATATCATAGGTTATGCCAGTCAATTTTTCTTAACTATAGACTTCATTTTAGTCATGGCTCCTGACGTGATCTCGGCGATTTACTTGCCATATCTTAGTTGTGCAGTGCAATTGTATATACTGGACTCATGATAAAGTTAATTATGTAATGTTGATCCAAGTGAGCTAAATTGCAAATAGTATGAAGAAAGGTACCTGGCGTGCTTCTCAAACAAGACTAGCTTACTGGATACTGTCATCATAGAAACAGGATGCATAATTGTTTTAGCTTCACACGCAACAAGACATGACATAGACAATGTTTGATGCAAGAAGGCTGGTATTCAAAAGATCTAGGCATCTACCAGAGTTAGTTTCCTAAATCTGGCTCTTTAAAAATTATCGCCTGCTAAGTTCCTAAATTTAGGCACTTTAATTCACTTGGTTCCTAAATTTAGGATCCTCAAAATAGTAGGGGCAAGGAGGAAAGTCAGGCTGGTTCTTAACTTGGGTAACCAAATCTAGGCACTGTCAAAGCAACCGTAATTCTAGCTTTAAACATTCTGTCTCCCCTCTTGTTGGAACCGATAAAAATAACTGAGGATGGGTCCACCTCCCACCTAACCAAAATGCAAGTCCAGAGTGGTGAGGGTGCTGTTAGCTGCTAAACCCCACTCACCTCTACAATTCCATGCTCCCTTCCAGGAAATTTAAAAAGACCAACAGACCGCCTATTTCCTCTCAATCCTTGCCTCCACTGACAACCTAAATTCTGCCCTGAGCCGCCTCCCAGTGATTCCTTTCACCAGGACGGTCAAAATGTACCTTGTGATCTCTCAAGATCACTCTAACCACACCTAAAAATCTATCCAATCCCCAGCCACAGGAAGGATGTGCATGCATCTGTCACCATCCTTGCTCTGGGAATCGGCTGAAATCGAATTCAGGTTCCAGCTTAGCAGTGTAAATTCAGGAGCTCATTGATGATAACATTTGGGGCTGAAGACTTGAAAACATTTCACAGTGCTTGCTCTTTGGGAGAATAGTGAAAAACAAGGAAAACAAATGCTTTTGTATTATTGAATGTGTTAAACTGTCTCCTATGGTTTGCAGATTCTATTTAAAATATTTATTTCTCCAGGACCAAGCAGGAAGTCAGTCCTCACTTATGGGTGACGTCGGCGCCGACGGAGCCCTCGCGGAGCAATTTTCCCCAGCTTTCAAAGAAAGCCTTTGGGAATTGCAGCGCGCATGCGCGGTCCTCTTCCCGCCCAAGGGTGCCATCTTAGCCAGTCTTCTTTTTTCCGCGGAGCCCTACAGACGTACCCGTCGTGTCCCCGCGAAAAAGTTGATTTTTCTTCAGAATTTCTCTTTTTTTCCATTCGGTTCGACGCCGGTCTTTTTCCCGCCGGACTCGCGACGCCGGTCTCGAGTCCTCTTCTTATTTTTCGGTTTTTCTGACTTAGTCAGTTTTCGTTTTCGGTTTTTCCCTGGCAGCCCGGTCCTTTGACCTCGCCGGGGCCCTTTTTCCCCCGATGGCTGCCAGTGGTTTCAAGCGGTGTGGTCAGTGTGACCGAAATATGTCACTAACTGACACACACGACTTTTGCCTCCGCTGCCTGGGCCCGGATCATGAAGAACTGATCTGTGGGCCCTGCGGCAAAATGTCCTCCAAAGCGTTGAGAAGTCGGCGACATCAGCGGGATAGGATCTTCGCTGACCCCAGCCGTACCCGGACCTCGTCGGAGGCCTCCGCGTCCAAAGGTTCCAGCTCGGACCGTCGCCGGAGTTCCTCCGACAGGGGTTCTCCCTCCGGGGACCATCGTCGTAAGGTGAAACCCGCGAGGGCGGCGTCGGTGGACGCTCCTGGCTCCACGAGGGCCAGGTCGCATAGCCCCGATAGCCGTCCCGGGTCCTTGGAGAAGGAGCATCTCACGAAGCGACCTCGCCTGGAGTCGGAGCTGCCTGCTCGGGTAAGTCCTGTGGTCCTCCTGGACTCGCCTCCGAGACAGCCGACGTCAGGCCCGACGCCGTCAGGGCCCGAGTCGGGGGCTGCTGGGTCACCTGAGCTCGGACTCAGGTTGACGGCCTTGGACAGCAGATTGTCTGCCTTCATGGACCAGCAGCGGGCACTGCTCGCTGGCTTCGCTGGCGCCGCTGCCCCGACCGCCGGGACGTCGACGTCCAAGTCGACCCCGGAGACCGAGCCGATCCTCGAGTCGATGCGAACTCGAGTCGATCCTCGGTCGAGGTCGCCCTCGGCCTCCCGTTCAGGACCGAGGTCGCCGACGCCGACTCCCTCGGCGTCGGGGCGGCAGGCGCCGCGCCCTGCCCGGGCCGACCCCTCCGAGTCCTCGTCGGAGTCGGTCTGGGAGTCGGAAGAGGAAGAGTCGCCTGATTCTTTCCGGACTCGGTGTGTCCCCTCGGACTCACCGGAGTCCGAGCCTCGGAAGCAGTCCCCCCCGGAGGATGCCCGGTTCTCGGACTTCGTCAGGGATATGGCCAAGGCTTTGGCCTTCCCTGCGGACCCCGAGGAGGAGCCTCGAGCCGAAGAGCTCGACGCCCTCCAGTATGACTCTCCCGCGAGGGAACACTTTACTGTACCGGTTCCTCCCATGCTGGAACGACTACTCTTCCGCATGTGGGAGAGTCCGGCCACCTCGCCGGTCCTGAGCAAGCGGGTCGATTCTATCTATCGAGTCCGCAAGAGCCCTGGCTTCCAAAAAGCACAGCTGCCACACCATTCCATGGTAGTGGAATCGGCCATGCATCGTCTTAAGAGCCAGAAGATGCACTCCTCGGTGCCTCCTGGCAGGGAGGCCCGTAACCTGGATGGCCTTGGCAAGAGGTGTTTCCAGGGCTCTATGCTTGCGTGTCGTGTCCAGACCTACCAGCTATACATGGGCATGTATCTCCGAGATCTGGCTAAAGAGCTAGCCGGCTTCTCCGCTGGTTTGTCCGAGGAACCTTTGCGGAGGTTCCTGGCCTTGTCCACTGGTATTCGGGAATGCTCAAAATTCATATCCCGAGCAGCCTACGATGGCTTTGAAGCGTCGGCTCGAGTGGCCGCAGCCGGCATCGGTGCCCGCCGACAGGCTTGGCTTCAGTCATCTGACCTCGAGCCCTGGGTGCAGGACAAGTTGGTCGATGTCCCCTGCCGAGGCGAAAACCTCTTTGGCAAGCCCATGGCTGAAAAGGCTGCACAAAATGAGACGGAGACTCTCACCAGGATTAGGCTTTCTAGGAAGACCTCCGCCCCTTCCCAGAAAAAGAAGGGCTCGGCAAAGAAGTCCTTTTACCCGAGGAAGGCGGCTGCCTACAAACAATACCCCCATTATCAGGCCCCTGCAGCTCCCCAACAGGGCCAGCAGGCCAAGGGACGGGGTAACGGGTCCCGTAGGCAGCAAGCCCCCAAGCCTGCACCACCAGCTCCTGCTCCGCAGGGTGGGGGTTTTTGACTCACTAAGCATAGCCTCTCCCCCCCGCTGGTTCCTCCCAGCACCGGAGGCCGGCTGGTTCACTTCGCCCACAGGTGGTCCAGCATCACCTCAGATGCCTGGGTGCTTCAAGTCGTGCGAGAAGGCTATCTTCTCCACTTCCACCAGGTCCCTCCCTCCTTTTTTCCGGGAGAACCTCCACGACCCCCTCTGCACAGGGAATTACTCCTTCAGGAGTTAGCAGGTCTTCTACAGGAACAGGCGGTGGAAACCGGTGCCCCACCACCTGAAAGGTCAAGGCTTTTACTCCAGGTATTTTCTGATACCAAAGAGAACAGGAGGCCTCAGACCCATCCTGGACCTGCGCAACCTCAACAAGTTCCTCGTGCGAGAGAAGTTCAAGATGCTTACCCTTGGAATCCTTCTGCCCTACCTCCAGCAGGGAGATTGGCTATGCTCCTTGGATCTAAAGGATGCTTACACGCACATCCTCATCCACCCAAGCCACCGACAATACCTAAGGTTTGTGGTGGCAGGAAATCATTACCAGTACCGGGTACTGCCCTTTGGCCTGTCCTCCGCACCGCGAGTCTTCACAAAATGTCTCGCGGTGGTGGCGGCCCATCTCCGGCTTCACGGCCTCTATGTCTTTCCGTACCTCGACGACTGGCTCATCAGAGCAGCATCCGCTCTGGAGGTCACCAACGCCACGCGCCGCACGGTGACTCTTCTGCAGCACTTGGGCTTTGTTATAAACTTCGCAAAGTCCACTTTGCTCCCCTCACAGGATCTCGAGTTCATCGGCGCAAGGCTGCACACTCCTCAGGCACGAGCGTACCTACCGCTCGACAGGGCTCTACGGCTCATGGACCTAGCCGACCGTTTTCGCAGCCAGCCCCTGGTCTCCGCCAGGCGCTTCCTGAGACTACTCGGCCATATGGCTTCCACCGTCCATGTGACCCCCAATGCCCGCCTGCATATGCGGCCTGCTCAATGGTGTCTCCGCCAGCAGTGGCGACAAGCCACAGGCGGCCTAGCAGACCTAGTGCGCGTCTCCGAGCCGCTGATCTCGTCTCTCCGGTGGTGGCTTCAGCAGCCAAACCTGATCTACGGAATGCCTTTCCAGTCACCTCAGCCGACCCGGGTGCTGACAACAGATGCATCCCTCCTGGGCTGGGGAGCGCACTGCCAAGGGGCGCGCACTCAGGGCCTCTGGACCGCGTGGGAGTCTGCTCAGCAGATCAACTTCCTGGAGCTCAGGGCGATCCGCCTGGCTCTCAAGGCTTTCTCCCACCTGACTTCTCACCAGTCCGTCCTTATCCAGACGGACAATCAAGTTGCCATGTTCTACGTGAACAAGCAGGGGGGCACGGGCTCCTTCCTCCTCTGCCGGGAGGCACAGAAGCTCTGCTCTTGGGCCGTCAGTCACGGCATTCTCCTCAAGGCAGTTTATCTCCCAGGCCAAGAGAATTACCTGGCGGACAAACTCAGCAGGATCCTCCAGCCGCACGAGTGGCGTCTGGATCCCTTAGTAGTTCAGAAGCTCTTTCTAAGGTGGGGCCTCCCCACGATGGATCTCTTTGCCAGTCCTCACAACCGGCAACTTCCTCGCTTCTGCTCTCGTCAGCCACACCCCCTTCGGGTTGCGGCGGACGCTTTTCTACTCTCATGGTCGGGGAGCCTTCTGTACGCTTTCCCTCCCATCCCGCTAGTCTCCCGGACTCTTTTCAAGGTTCTCCGAGACAAAACCCTCATGATCCTAGTGGCCCCTCGCTGGCCCAGACAGCCGTGGTTTCTGCTCCTGCTGCACTTAGCGGTGGAGGATCCATTCCCTCTGGGGTTACAACCGGATCTCCTCACTCAGGATCAGGGGTCTCTGCTACACCCCAACCTCAGGTCTCTCAACCTCATGGCCTGGCTGCTGAGAGGGTAGTCCTCGCTCCCCTTCTCCTGCCGGCGGAGGTGGAGGAGGTCGTCCTAGCTTCGCGACGACCTTCTACCCGCAAATGCTACGCCCTTAAATGGCGTCGCTTTTCCGTTTGGTGTACCCAACAGTCTCAGGATCCCTTCTCCTGCCCGGTGTCCGTGATCCTGCAGTACTTGTTATACCTCTCTAATCTGGGACTTAAGTCCAACTCCGTCAAAGTTCACCTCAGTGCTCTTTCAGCACATCATGTGCCGGTGGACGGCAGGCCTCTTTCCAGCGACCCTCTCGTAGCGAGGTTTCTCCGAGGTCTTCTTCTACTTAAACCACCTCTGCGCCCGCCAGCGCCTGACTGGGACCTGAATGTGGTTTTGCAGCGGATCACCTGTCCGCCTTTTGAACCTATGGCTACCTGTTCTCTCCGTTTTCTTTCTTGGAAAACACTGTTCTTGATAGCCCTCACTTCCGCTAGACGCGTAAGTGAATTGCAGGCCCTCGTGTCTGATCCCCCTTACACTCGGTTCTACAAAAATAGGGTAGTCCTACGGACTCACCCAAAATTTCTTCCAAAAGTGGTCTCCCCTTTTCATATCAATCAGGAGGTGGTACTTCCAACCTTCTTTCCCAGACCATACTCCAGCCGAGCTGAAACGGTCCTCCATACCCTGGACTGTAGAAGGGCTCTGAACTTCTACCTTGACCGTACGCGGGAGCACCGTAAAGCTGCTCAGCTTTTTGTATCTTTCGACCCCAATAAATTGGGGCTCCCGGTCTCCAAGCGTACTCTGTCCATCTGGGTTGCGGACTGTATCACTTGGGCTTATGGGGCGGCCGGACTCTCCTTAGAAGGTCGAGTCACGGCTCACTGCGTTCGGGCAAAGGCCACGTCAGTGGCTTACCTCCGCTCTGTTCCGCTGGCAGACATCTGCCGGGCCGCTACTTGGTCTTCGAGCCAGACCTTTGCGGTCCATTACTGTCTCGAGAGGGAGTCCCGCAGGGACAGTGCTTTCGGACAGGCAGTCTTCCGTAATCTCTTTGAGGTCTGAGCAACTCCTACCCTCCATCCCGGATGTGGGCTACCGGTGGGTAATAATTCAGCGAAGATTCTTTCCTTCTGTGCTGCTGAGCTAGAGGGAGCTCATTTTTGTGCTTAGGGTCTCCGTAGCCTTGAGCTTGGGAGTCCCATAAGTGAGGACTGACTTCCTGCTTGGTCCTGGAGAAAGCGTAGTTACTCACCTGTAACAGGTGTTCTCCAGGAGCAGCAGGAATCAGTCCTCACAACCCTCCCTCCTCCCCTTGGAGTTGCAATCATCTGCTTTACTTTTTTGCTAATTTTTATGCTGTCTTTTTTAGCTATGTCATCTGACTGGCTAAGATGGCACCCTTGGGCGGGAAGAGGACCGCGCATGCGCGCTGCAATTCCCAAAGGCTTTCTTTGAAAGCTGGGGAAAAAGTGAGGACTGATTCCTGCTGCTCCTGGAGAACACCTGTTACAGGTGAGTAACTATGCTTTATTTACATTCTCTTATATACCGCGCTATTCTGCATCAGTGTGGTTTACATTGAACAAACTGAAATTACATTGAACAGGTTGCTGTCCTCTTGTGGGATTTGAACCCCCGACCTTCCGGCCTGAAGTACCTTGTCCCAACCACTAGGCCACTCCTCCACTCCAAAAATATAACATTCTTGTAGCTAAACTGTGCTTGGTCCTATTTTCAAGTGGCCTATCCTGTCGGGTGTACACCTTCCTTAAATGAAATTTGTCTTGTGCAAAGCATTTACACTTTATTCACTAAGCACATGCACGTTCTAATCCTAAAACATGTACAAATTCAGGTTTGTTTTACTTACAGAAATACATGCTTCCCTGTGCACTAGACTTTGACTTATTTCAGCTGATGATGATCTGAATTTAAGACACTAATGCCTAATTAGATCTCTTGGAGTAACCTAAATGAGAAATGAGGTCTTGTTGAAAATGATTTCAGCAGCAATTAGATATGGGCTGTCAGGGCAGCACCATGGCAAAAGCACTGAGCTGCATACCTGGAGGCCCTGATCGGGTTCCTTTTCTGAGCACCAATTATGTGTCCTTCAACAAGTTAATCAGCTTCCCTCTGCTGCAAGCTGTCTGTGCACTAAGTATACAGCTATACTGAGTTCTGCTTTTTTGCCATATCTTTCTTTATTTACATGCATTCGATTTTTAATTTTTTAAACATGTATGACCCACTTTGAGGGTAATTTTCTAAACCTTCCCATGCCTACAACTTACCGCAGGTGTTACTCGTGTAAAAATACACAGGGTGACAAGAATGTGCAACTTTTTTTATGCTACCTGAGTATAAGCTTGTTCTGGAATTTGGGTGGAATCTCAAAGTATGAGTGTTCTTTATAAACACGTATGGTCATACACATTGTACATATGTGTGAATACAGGGCCAGTGCAAAGGTATTGAGGTGCCCTAGGCGAACCTCATCTTGTGTTACCCCCCTGCGCCCACTCCAGCTCCGTTCCTTGGTCCCCATTACCACTGTCCTCCAGGTTGTGCAGCGGCCACAGTGATTTTAAACTGCCCTGCATGGCTTACTTCAATCTTTGGCACTGCGAGGCTATTTGACTTCCACTCCTAATGCAAAAGGAAGTCTGCATCAGGCATCGGAGGGGTTGAAAGCTCAAACAGCCCCACAGCGGTGGAGATTGAGGAAAGTGCAGTGGGGCCATTTGAAGCCATGGTTGCTGCTGCTGCAAGAGCCAGGACCACTAGTGCGGTAGGCGGCTGCCTAGTTCACCTAATGGTCCTGCTGGTCCTGTGTTTCGATTTACACCAGCTCCGCAGCTTCAGTTTATCTATGATTTCGGCCAGTTTACTCCTAGTATTTTATAAAGACACTAAGTACCTATGTGTCTTTATAAAATAGGCTACAAAAAAAAGCATCTACTTATTCTCCTAACCTAGGTGACCTGTTATAAAATTATCCAGTTTGTGTGTATCTCTGACAGGACGCTGAGTTGGTCAATTTCAGTTCTGTTGTTTCAGGCAGAGTAGAGAGGGAGATTAGGGAGTAAGGTTAAAAAGCATGAATAAAATATATATAATTATATAATTGCTAATTCAATGACAACTCTTTTTTTTTCCTTTGCCATTAGAGATAAGTGTTTAATAAACTGTAATGCTTCTACTATTAAAGCTATCCTTTCTGCTTTAATGACCTTATTAAAGTGATTAATAAGTCCTAATAAATAACTTGTCATTTTGCAATACTCCCAACTACAAAGAAAATTCACAGGAGATCTAGTGCATTGAACAATATTCCATCCTGCTGGTTTTAGTACATTAACCTTGTCACACAGGTGCATAGCTTGTTGCTGCTGAAAGATACAGGGGCATAGGAGGGAAGGGAAGACGGCGGAGGAAGTATAGTGGAAGGCAGATACAGATGAGAATGGGAAACCACCACGAGGAGGGAGAGGGCAGAGAGAGGCCCGAAGGAATGGAAGTACAGAGGAGGAAGAAAGGAGAGTAGCTGAGAGGGCATCCACAAAGGGGGGAGGGAGGTGGGACTGGAAGGAGGGGGGAAGGAGGTGGGACTGGAGGGAGAGAATGATCTAAGAAACATAGAAATGGGAAAGTGGGCTAGTGAGGAAAGAGTGGGAATGAAAAATGGGGTTGAAAGAGAGAGAGGCAGAGGGAGTATCACAAGGGAGGCAAGAGAGAGGAGGCTGGGGAAGAGAGAAGTTAAAAAAAAAGAAAAAAAAAGGGAGAGTTCAGTTTAGGGGTAACAGAAGATGGCTGGGTGACAATGAGGTATCAGAAATGAAAGCTGCCATGTTATGGTGGGGGAACAAGATAGGAAAAGGGATTGATGTTGCTTTGATCATTTATTTGTTAGTGAAATATAAATTTATGCAAATTATTCTTAGTGGATTACATATACTACATGAAATGATATAATAGAGCAAACAAAAGACACAATAAATAAGCAATAAGCTAAAATCCATTAAAACTAGTGTTAAATCCAAAATAAATAACCAGATAGAAGCTAAGCAAAGGCCTGGCTACATTAAAAAAAAAAACAGCCAGGCTCTCGATTTCTTTTTAAAATTGAGAACATCAGTCAGTAGTATAGTGTAGGAGGCAATTGGTTTCATGTGGAGCCCAATCCTAAAAAGGGCACATCTGGGCATCCAAACACTGGACAAGCTCGGATCGTGCACAGTTCTGCACCGCAAGAGCTAGACATTCCCGTGGTTGCAGGATCGGGCACCAAGATGGCCCGGCGTACCCCTGAATCTGCCATGGGAGACGTCCTAACAGCCAGCCTGCCCTGTACTCCTGCTGGTATGCTGGTGCCGTGGTGCCCTGTCGCCCTTGTACCAGGACATCCAGTTGGTGCGCCGAAGGCCTGACACAGAGACCGAGGTGGTTTCCCTGCTGTTCGACCCTCAAGGGGGCCTGCCAGGGCTAGGATCAGGTGGAGGGGCCTCACCTGACGCTGCTCCCTGTTTTGGAGGGCTGCTGGGACCGATCACTGACATCTCCATTGCTTATTCCACCTCTTATCCAACAGCACGTCAATCCCCCACCCACCAGACGTACAGGGCAGTGACCTGAATCGGCCCTGTACGTCTGGGTACCTTGACCCACCCCCACTCCGCCCACTCCTTGCCCCTCCTACCCCCACTCCGCCCACTCCTTGCCCCTCCTACCCCCATCCAGCTCTCCCTGCACAGTGGCTCTGTGTGTGCAGGGAGAAAGTGAGGCAGCATATACTTCCAATGAATAGCGGGGCTGCACGTCCTACCAGATCGTTCAGCCCCTGCTATTCGCATCTCAGAATCAGGCCCTCTATGGGAACAGACAAAGGAAACATTTTATTATCATTTATTGTTTATCATGCAAAAGAAAACAATGTAGCTGTCTGCCATCAAAGGCTCAAAATATATATAAAGCGTGGCCCAAAAAAAGTGAGAACATCTCGTAGCATATAAGTTATTTAAAAATTCAAAAAGACAGATGTAAATGATCAACAAATTAAAAAAAAAAAAGATGGAGACCAGAAATTGTCAAAATAAAGACATTATATAGCTAAAAAAGGTAAATAAGTAAACTATTTAAGCTTTTAATTTACAAGATGTTCTCACTTTTTTTGGGCCACCCTGTACTGCACACCCAAAGTTACGACCCACTTTAACTGTAAATTTCCAGAGGTAATATATCTTTCTGTATATAGCTTGTATATAGTTTACCATGTTGTCTCCAAGTTACTGACCCTATTATAATGTAAGCAAAAGACCCTGTTATAATGTAAGCAAAGGACTGTTCTAATGCGAAATTTGTTATCTGTAAACCGCACTGATACCAAAGAGCGCGGTATATAAAAACTGTAAAATAAATAAATAAATAATAAATATATATATAAATACACAATATCTGTATCGGTAGACAACAACCCCATATACTTATAAGCTGGGAAATACCTTCAATAATTTTTTTAAATACACATATTAAATGAACTTATCAATTGCATTATACCATTTTCTCAGTCTCCTGATGCGCGTTTCTTTCTGCCAGCAATCAGCCTGATAACTGGTGTCATCAAGTGATTGGGTCAGGCCTTGGTCCAAGGATTCGAACCAGCAAATCAGAAAGTGTCCTCTGGATACTAGATATTTGCTTGAGGCCTCCAGGCCTGGTCAGTGCTGTCATGGCCTGAGGAATTTATGACTGGTGTCTTTATGGTCAGAGGTACACTAGGCCCCATGGAAAATTTCAAAAGTATTGTTTTATGTTAATGTCTGCCTCTAAAACAATGCCATCAGTGTCTCTATCTGTGCTGATGCAGTGTACATGCAAGGTTTCAGCATTCTTATAATCCAGGCTTTCTCATTATGGCCAAGCTGATCCGGACACTCACGTGTGCATCTGTCCTCCATCTTGTGTTGCTCCCATGTGCAATTTCCCCATGCAGTTTTTATCTATTACCCCTAAAAATGGTGCTGCTGAATTTTATAAAAGCTGTAATGGTTTTGTAACAACTGCTGGCAATTTAAATAACAAAGAATGACAATAACCCATTGGAGTTAATGCCAAATATAACAAGATCCTAAAAGCCAATGAATCTAAAAATGTTATATTTAACTGATTCTTGAATAAAGGGCACAAGGTAAAGTTTGCATCTATTAAAACCTCTTATTAGGAATCTATTGGAGACCATGGTGTACCAAGGGTGGGGTGAGGGGTGCACCCCCGCTGGCCCCATGGAGGCAGCGTGGCAAACTTAGCGTGGCAAACCAACTGAATTGTGCCTTGCGCTCCAGGGACTGGCTGCTCTGCTTTCAAGGCTGAAGTATCATGAATTGCAAGACTTTGTCCAGGAAAGCAGAATGACCAGCCCCTGCAGAACAAGGCACAATTAAGCTGGTTTGCTATTCGTCACTGGTAGTGTCTGCTTTATAGGAAGTCAGAGAGGCCGTGGCTCACCTCTGATAGCCGCCAAAGTGAAGAGCGCCAATTTTCTTCACTTCAGCAGCTGTGTTATAGTATAGGCCACTGGCGTGCCAGAGACAAAAGGTAATTTCTTGTTTCCCGACACTCAACATGTCAGAGGCCTACATTAGAACACAGCTGCCAAAGTGAAGAAAAACGGTGCTCTTCACTTCGGTGGCTGTAGAGAAGTGAGCCAGGGCCTACCAGGAGCCCTCTAAAGCCAATGGGAAAGCCACAGGGCTCTTTGGGGGGGAGGGGGGCTAGGATAGGCCTGGAAATGCCTGATGAAAGGGCTAGGATAGGACTGGAAATGCCTGATGGAAGGGCTAGGATAGGACTGGAAATGGGCTGATGGAGCTAGGATAGGGCTGGAAATGGCCTGACCGGGGGGGGGGGGGGGGGGGAGGGCTAGGACTGGAAAGGGCTGATGGGAAGCTAGGACTGGAAATGGGCTGACGGGGGTTAGGATAGGACTGGAAATGGGCTGATGGGGGAGCTAGGACTGGAAATGGGCTGATGGGGGTGCTTGGACTGGAAAGGACTGATGGGGGAGCTAGGACTGGAGATGGGCTGATGGGGGAGCTAGGACTGGAAATGGGCTGATGGGGGGCTAGAATAGGACTGGAAAGGGCTGATGGGGGAGCTAGGATCTGAAATGGGCTGATGGGGGCTAGGATAGGACTGGAAATGGGCTGATGAGAGACTAGGACTGGAAATGCGCTGATGTGGGATTAGGACTGGAAAGGGCTGATGGAGCTAGGACTGGAAATGGACTGATGGGTGGGCTAGGATAGGGCTGGAAAGGGCTGATGGGGAGCTAGGACTGGAAATGGGCTGATGGGGCTAGGATAGGAATAGAAAGGGCTGATGGGGAGCTAGGACTGGAAATGAGCTGATGGGGGCTAGGATAGGAATAGAAAGGGCTGATGGGGGAGCTAGGACTGGAAATGGACTGATGGGGGAGCTAAGATAGGACTGGAAAGGGCTGATAAGGGGCTAGGATTGGAAATGGGCTGATATGGGGGAATGGGACCAGAAGAGAGCGGATGCTGGGTGGGGCTGGAAATAGAAGGGAGCTGATATTGGGGAGGACTAGAATGGCATGGGGCTGGGGGAGGAAGGATGGAGAGGGGAAAAGAGATTTTGTGTGGGAGGGAAGAAAAATTTACCATTGGCCGGGTATTGGGAGAGTAAGTGGGGATTGAGGATCGAGGAGTGAAATTTGAGTTGATGAAAAAGAAATGGAGGAAAGAGCAAAAGGGGAAAGATCAGTATGTTAAAGTAGATGTAGAGAGAGAGAATGGAAAAATACCAGAAGAGAGAAGAAAGGACGAATGGACAGCAGACAATGGAGAGACACGAAGAAACCAGAAGAAAGTGATTGGAGCAATTGCAACTGAAAAATAAAATGCCCAAACAACAAAAGGTAGAAAAATACTTTTTTATTTTGAATTTATTAAATGGAATATGTCAGCTCTGGGAAATGTGCATCATTAACGTCTTTGCGTTTTGTTTAGTACAAGAGGAAATTAATTTATAGTTTTATTTCTCCAGTGTTGTACATTCCAAGGTTTTCTTTTGGGATTCCCAGTTTAATTATTGTCTTCCTGTTTCTAATTTGTGATCCCTTGTTCTTTGTTTTGTGATGGTCTATGTTCTTCACGTGTAACCGAGCTGAGGTATTCTGTTTATGTTGTTTCTATTTGACAGTGCCACTTGTTCTCTTTCCCCAGTAGGAGATGTATTAGCATTCTCTGAGATGTATTCATTTAATTGGGTTGCCGTTTGATAAGTAGGGTTTGGTGCTTTGTGAGTCCAGGTAGTGCTGTTATGATACGGCGAGTTTGCTATGGGTTCTAAATGGGCAGTGTTTGCAGTACTTCCTAATGTGCCTGGCGGTTGGCACTGGAATACAGTAATGTAGAAATCTGGTAGTCTTTCTATCCATATGCTCATTAAGAGGCATGTTTTTCTAAAGTTTAGTGCACATTAAAAGTTTGCAAATATTTATGCAAATGAGGCCCCACAATGAGGCTCCACACATGGCCCCGCACCCCCCTTGGATCGCCCTTGCTAGGAACGCCACATTTTAAAGAGAGTAGAGTAGAACAATTCTCAGTTAACACATGAGAAGGAAAAACTGCTGATGTACTTCTAGAGAGGATCATAAATTCAAGTTTTTCGACATTTAATTCTAGGTCATGTAACTTCAATATAGTGCCCTGAATGACATTAATAATGTGTCGCATCACTGTCACATGGAAGAAAAAGCATAATGTCATCTGTATAAAATCTATAATCAGAGCTGGTGCTATCATTAGGTGAACTAGGCAATCACCTAGAGCAACAGCCCTCCTGGGGGTTACCCATTGCTGCCACTGTTGCCCCTCACTGGAACCTACAGTGGTGGCAGTAGATTGAAACAGCCCTATGGTGCTGTCTGCTTCCGCCCCCACCGATGGTTATTGCGATTGGAGCTCCATTCTATCTTAAATTTCCTTGTGTCATATCACCCATGATAGATACATTTTTACAGAGGTATTTCAAATAGTAGGGTTTTTAGTAGGGTTCTTTTTGTCCTCCTTTTGTTACATTGGTTTGGTTGAGATGTTAATTGGGGTCATAATTTTTCAGTTCCTGCTGCAGCTTCCTTGATGTGGGCTTGAGTGTTATTAGTATAATGGTATTTTTGTATTTTTCTTTTTTCTAATGTGTATACAGTAAAACCTCTTATGGTTTATTTGTAATCATTATAATTGAATAAATTTAAAAAAAAGGGCAAAATTGAAGCAGAACAAAAGATTGCCTTACCTGAGGGATCACGATCCAACTTTTTCAAGATCAGACATGTGGTAGACTTTAACTCCCGTGGTACATACTTACATTGCAAAGATGCACTTTTTTAATTTTACAAGAAGAGGAACTGTCAGGGAGCAGGAATAGATAAATGGAGTGGAGGAGTGGAGGAGTGGCCTAGTGGTTGTGGCAAGGTACTTCAAGCCGGAAGGTCGGGGGGTTCAAATCCCACTAGAGGACAGCAACCTTGGGCCGGAAGGACTGGGGTTTCTAGTCCCACAGGTGCTCCTTGTGGTCTTGGGCAAGCCACTTAACCCTCCATAGCCCATGTTCCCTGTAAAATGGTTATCTCCAAGTTATAATGCCCTGTTCAATGTCATTTCAGTTTGTTCAATGTAAACCACACTGATGCAGAATAGCGCGGTATATAAGAGAATGTAAATAAAATAAAATAAATAAAATGATGTGGGAAAAGGATCTAAATGCAAGGTGATATGGCCAATCTGTTTTAAAAAGTTCTCCACATGAACCTCGTCGACTAAAAGAAATCCTTCAATAAGGAAGGTAGTGGAGTGCCTGAATGTCAGACTCCTGATAAATCAGAGCATTCCTAGCTGGAATGGCATTTTGTTTCTTTAAAAAAACAAATTCCGGGGGGAGTTTTCAAGATGGCGGCAGCAGCCTTTCTCGAGTGAGCACGTATTGCAATGGGGTAGAAGCGTAAGGGGAAAGGTGGGTTGTTGCCTTCCCAACCCTCCTGTACCTCTATGCTGGTTTCTAATCAGATTGTTAGTCCTTTGGAAGCGTTTCTTTATCGTGCTGCTCAAGGGCCGGAGGTGGCTGGGGGGGGGGGGGGTAAGCTGAGTTGCAGTTTCACCGGAGTCGGGGCACTTGACAGCTGCTTCGGCATCATCTCTCTCCCCAGCATTGAACCCGGCGCCGAAAGCGCTCCGCAGTCAACCCCTGCAAAGAAGGATTCCTGGAGCTTGTTTCTCCCTCGGTGCAGGGCAATTTCAGTGCCTCGGGAGGGTCAGGAAAGGAGGGGCCGGTGGAGCCAGAGAGTGCAATCCTTGGACGGCACTGCTTGATACCATCAACACTGTTGATAAGTGAGCAGCGAGCAGGGAAGGAGGTCCCTGCAATATGGGGAGGAGAGTCGCCAGCAAGAATGGAGGCTGCACTGCCATTAGTCGAATCAGTGGCGGCTTTTTCTTTACAGCAACCTGTGAATTTCACCTTAGAGGCTATTTGGAACACTAGTGTTTCGTTGGGAGAAGTTTTATTGCCTCAGGTATCTTCCTTAGCTGTGAAGTTGATAACTTCCTTGGATGCAGTTGAAGACTTGGAAAGGAAAGTTTCGGGGATACAGGTGGAAGTGGAAGACGTGCGGAATAAGGTTACTCCTCTTGAGGAATACTCTGAAGCCTACAAAAAGAGCTTCTCATTTGTTCAAGTTAAGTTGGAACATTTGGACAATTTGTCTAGAGCAAATAATTTGAAAATAATTAATTTTCCAAGGTTGATTACAGTCTCAGCTAGAGATATGTTTAAACAATATTTAGTAGATGTATTAGGGGTTTCTCCTGAATTGATTCCACCTTTGGTTAAGATCTATTATTTATCTAAAGTGAAATTAACTTTGGCTTTGGTTAAATTGGGGGGGAAGACCTACAACAGAGGAATACTTTGAATGTAACAGATTTGTTGGAAAATTCAGGATATGAATCTCAGGTTCCTTCCACATTATTAATAATGTTTGCATTGCTGTCTGACAAAGAATGGCTGTTGAAACTTTCTCCTGCTTTGCCCTGGAGTAGTGCAGTTGGGTGGGCTCTTTTTTTTAAAGCACCCATGTAAATGTCTAGTGAAATACCAATCTGTTTCTTATATTTTTTTATGAGCCCTCCCAGCTGATGGCCTTCATTAATGATAGGTGCCTGGAGTCCTCAATTGACTCCTCTTAGTGCTCTTATGAATTATTGATCCGGATTTTGACTGCTTGCCTTATTGTTTCTTTACATATTTGGTTAAAGTTTATAGGGTGATACCTCCCCCTCTTTATTGTGGGCTATGGTGGCCTGACACATTTTATTTTTAATTGAAAATGCTTCATGTTTTTTTTTCTTTTTTGTGTATCTTGTAAAAGGGTACTTTCTTTGTGTCTGCTCAGTTTCTGCAAGAATGGTTTGTATAAACTTTCTTGATTTATTTTGTAAAGATTTAATAAATATAAAATTAAATTAAAAAAACAAATTCTGCAGACTCACTGGGAAAGGGAATGTCTTGTATTTTAGCTGAGGATTTGAACTGTGTCAGGCATCAAACTATTGCAAACAGTAACCGAGGTAGCCCATACCCAGGACCCCCTTGCCTTACCCTCGCCTCCTCCCTCACTTCTCCATTTTAGAAACTCAACAATAAACACAATTGTAGAAGCCACTGGCCGCAGCTTTATTCCATTAAATCTCTTAGCAAGCAATTAACATTTCAGTCTAAACACCATATATTACAACAATAGGGATAAAATCCCCTTTTCTGTCCGGATAAAGCTTCCACCAGCCATGTTACTAGCAAACTGGAACCATATTCACAACCCCCACCGCTGTCGACTTCAGCAGCACTCTTAAGCCCCAATGGCAGCCTTTCTATATTACTAGTAAAGGCTAGCTCCTTCAAGTGAAGACCACAAGCTCCAGGGATTCAACCACTCCCCTGCACCTCCAAGCTGGGATCACCAGATCCCTGCCCAACAGCTTACAGCCAAAGACTTCTGCTAACCCAAATGGCTCGGGTAATCGCCACCGGTGTAGGGCAGGGCACAGCCCCAATACACCCCTAAAGCTGCAACCAGGGACGGACACCACAAACAGCAGATTCCCAAGCCTCCTGCCAATCGTTAAAGAGTAAATCCTGCCACACTGGAGACAGGTGCACTGTGTCTGGACCATAAAGGCTGGCACATTTCACCTCCACACACTGGTGCCTAATCTGATAACCCCCCTTCTCCGGCAGTTTATCTTTGTTAGACCCCACGACCACATTCTCTGTTGCATGTTCGTCAGGCCTATGAAGATGTCTGACCAACAAAGTACAACACCAGGAAATAAGGCAAGGGTACTCTCAAAGTCTCTTTTTGCAGCCTGGATAAGCTGCTTACAAGTCCAGGTGGACAAATCATTTCCCCACAAATGAACAATAATTCCTGCCAGACGGCTTCGTAAATGGGCATAGTGCTACAACAGGGGAAGAAGCTGGCTCCAGCGCACTCCATGCTTGTCCAGCCATATTACAGAAATCCCAACTGAGGCCATTCCTAAATGATGACCCAAGAGTCCGCGATGCAGCATGCTGATCATCCCAGAATACGAAGGAATGGCCAATCGGCCACCGGGCATCTGCAAAAAGAAAAGATAGTTAGACAGGTCTCAACAACCCCCCCCCCCCTTACAATCGGATATGGTCAGCAAAGGCCCCAGACCACCATCTGCTGATCTGCTGAATCACTGGGTCATCCAAGTCCGCAGCAGCTGCACTAGTCGGCACTCCAATATGGAAAGAATGAGATGCAAAATAAGAACATAAGAACATTAGATATGCCATACTGGGTCAGACCAAGGTCCATCAAGCCCAGTATCCTGTTTCCAACAGTGGCCAATCTAGGTCATACGTACCTAGCAGTTTCCCCAAAAGACACAGGTTCCACAATGCTTGTACTCGGTCAAGCATTGATATCCTGGGTCCCTTCTTAATAATGGTTTATGGACCTTTCCTCCAGGAACTTGTCCAAACCTTTTTTAAACCCAGCTACACTAGAGTTTGATTACACATTGAATGAAAAAATATTTTCTTTTATTAGTCTTAAATAGTTTACCCTGTCGCTTCATTTCATGTCCCCTAATCTTTCTATATTCTGATAACGCAAACAATCGATCTACGTTTACCCGTTCCACTCCGTTCATTAATTTATAGACTTCTGTCATATCTCCCCTCAGCTGTCTCTTTTCCAGGTTAAAGAGCCATAACCTTTTTAGCCTTTCTTCATAGGAGTATCCTTCCATCCCCTTTACCATTTTGGTGGCTCTTCTCTGAACCTTTTCTAATAACGCTATATCCTTTTTAAGATAAGGTGACCAGAATTGCACACAGTATTCAAGGTGTGGTCTCACCATGGAACGATATAGAGGCATTATAATATCTTTTGTTTTATTTTACATTCCTTTCCTTATGATCCCTAGCATTCTATTTGCTCTCTTGACCGCTGCTCCACACTGGGCCGAGGGTTTTAACATGGTATCCACAATGATGCCTAAATCTTTTTCCTGGGTGGTGGTTCCTAATGTGGAACCTTGCATCGTGTAACCATAGTTTGGGTTGTTCTTCCCTAGGTGCATAACTTTGCACTTGTTCACATTAAATTTCTTCTGCCATTTTGATGCCCAGTCTTCCAATTTATCAAGATCCTCTTGCAATTTTCCACAGTCTTCTTGGGTTTTAACAACTTTAAATAGTTTTGTGTCACCTGCAAATTTGATAACCTCACTCGTTATTCCACTTTCCAGGTCGTTTATGAATATGTCAAAAAGCAGCGGACCCAGCACAGATCCCTGGGGTACACCACTATTCACCTTTCTCCATTGGGAAAATTGGCCATATAGCCCTACCCTCTGCTTTCTATCTTTTAACCAGTTCCTGATCCACAGTAGTACACTGCTTCCTATCCCATGACTCTTTAGTTTTGCCAAAGGTCTCTGATGAGGGACCTTGTCAAAGGCTTTCTGAAAGTCTTGGACCGGGCACCCAGTTATTTGCGGTCATCGGGGAGCTCGGCCCTGCGGCCTGGAGCATTGCTCATAGTCTATTGATGTATTTATTTATTTATTTATTTATTTATTTTATTTAACAGTTCTTCTATACCGCTCTATTTTAGATCAGAGCGGTTTACATTTAACATCAACTATACAACACAAGGAACTTTGAGTTGTATTTACAATAAACAGGGAGATCAACTTGGAAGTAACTGGGGGAAACTATGTACAATTCTTAACTCTATACATTGTATCACACTGGTACCTGATTTCAGGCAGAAACATATCTACATCTTATTTACACTGGGGTACATTCTGAGCGATCAGTTGATTATCCTTTTTCATGCTGAGTCTGATTGTTTACTTGTAATGAGAGATTGTCTGGGGGGCCATATGTATGGTTACTAAGGCTAGATTCAGGGTAGTATGTAGTGAACAGGTGCTGCTTTATTGCCTTCCTGAAGTGGGTTAGGTAAGTGATATTTCGAATATAGGTAGGGAGAGCATTCCATGCTCTGGGAGCGTAAATCGTAAATATATTATTGTATTTTGCTACATATGCTGTTGTATTTGATGTAAGTAGAGGGGTTGGCACGAACCAAGATGGCACTGGCCTAGCGGCACCGGCTGGATGCATTTCTCTTCCTCCTCTTGCTGTTGGCGATTTGCAAGCCCAGGTAATGGGCAAGCATATGTTGAAGGGGAAGGCTGGACTCCAGGGCAGCTCCCAGTCTCAGCCACTTAGGCAGACGATGCTGCAAGCTTTTTGCGTCCTTGCTGGACCTTCGGAGTCTATCTTACATCAAATACAACAGCATATGTAGAGAAGTGTACATAGTATAAAGTTAGCTTGTACATAGTTTTCCCGGTTTATTCCATGTTTAATATCCTGTTTCACTGTAAACTCAATGTTGCCTGTATGCATTGTAGTATGTTTCTGTTCGATGTACACCGCGCTGATTATAATAGCGCGGTATAGAAGAAATGTTAAATAAATAAAATAAATAAGTGGTATATGTTTTTGCTCATTTAATGTTGTCAACCACCCTGGTTCCTTTATTGGAATAAGGTGCTGACAAATCAAAAATTTAATATAATGTAATTAATCAGCTCAGACTCATTAGACACCTGTGGATCCAGTCACTAAGGTGTGCTAATATTGACACATATTTGTTCACCATTAATGAATGTTGTTTTAGCGCGGCTCTCATGCTAGCCAATGGGACCTAACTGCTACTTATGTGTGTTTAACTTGTGTTAATCCACCATGTTTGATAGCTTAACTGTGGGAGGTATAAGATACAGAGAGAGAGGTGGAAGAGAAGGAAAATATTGAAGAGGGATGAAGTGCATAGATGCAGGAGCTGCAAGACCACACCACTAGATGTTTTGGTTTGTTCCAGAAGAAAACCACCACATACTGGAATTTATGCTGTAAAACTACAGTGAGCTCTTTGGAAGACACTCAACTAGAAAATTTCTGGAACCAAAGGAACTCACTGGAAAAGAATAACATCAGACATCCATAGCCTCAGAGTCACTCTCAGGATGTTTGTTTTGTGTTTGTTTTATTCTGATTTAATATACTGCCCTTTGTGGGACTGACAGAACAGTTTACAAAAAATAAAAAGAACATAAATAAAACTGGGAGGAGGGGTTGGCACGAACCAAGATGGCGCTGGCCTAGCGGCACCGGCTGGATGCATTTCTCTTCCTCCTCTTGCTGTTGGCGATTTGCAAGCCCAGGTAATGGGCAAGCATATGTTGAAGGGGAAGGCTGGACTCCAGGGCAGCTCCCAGTCTCAGCCACTTAGGCAGACGATGTTGCAAGCTTTTTACGTCCTTGCTGGACCTTCGGAGTCTATCTCTTTGAATCAGCCCGCGGCATCACCGGTGAGCAGCAGTGATGGGGCTTCTTTCAGCTTGATTGCCCGCATTCCCCTGCCTAGACCCAGAAGCAGTTGGCTGCAGGGAGAATGGGGGGCCCCCATGCCAATGTGGATGGATGGGCCATCTTCACTGGAGGTTCACCAGCAGCAGTTTCCTCCCCCTTGGAAGATGGAGCGGCTCCGATGTGAGGGCTATGCAGCAGACTAAGAGTGAAATCGCACGGAGAAAGGGAGAGGTAGCTCCGGGACTTTTCATCTTCGGAATCGGACAGGAGTGGTGACTATGGAGTCTCTCTGGGAGGCCTTGCAGAGCCTTAGCTCTTCTCTTCAAGTATTTTCTTCATGTTTTTGTGAGAAATTTGAACATTGTCTCTTTGTGTGGTCGAGCAATCGCAAACTTTGGGTAAATTGGTGAATAGATGTGAGGAGCTGGAGCTGGAGCTGAAGATTAAAGAATTTCAAACTTTGGGAGAATCTTTGGTGAAGGATAGGAACTTAATGCATAGGAGGGTGGAATATCTGGGTAATCAAGTCTGAAGAAATAATCTCTGTTTTTTGAACTTCCCAAGTTTCCCCTAGTGATTTCAGTAGATATTGTCAAAAAATATCTGACTGAGGTTTTGGGGATGGCAAGTGAACTGCTTCCATCCCTAGTAGGGCCCAGTACCTCTTTGTGGGAAGGGGGTCCTCAATCTAGGGATGGTGAGAGCTCTGAGGGGCTAAATCTTACGGCTTTCTTGAGTCATCCCTGAAAGTTGTTAAGCGGAGAACTATTCTTATTGCCACCTTTGCGCTTGAGTTCGACCATAACTCTGTATTGCATTTGTATGTCTAATATTGATAAGTTGTTCTTTGGTTTCAAAAGTATGTATATTTCCTGATTTGTCTAGATTCACACAGAAGAGACGACAGGAATTCCTGTTGCCACGACCAAGGATTTTGTCCCTTGGTCTTAACTTTGCTTTGAGATTTCCTTGTATTTGCGGTGTTATTTGTGAGAGTAAAACATTTATGTGTTTTGAACCAAGTCAACGTAATGATTTTCTGGTGGCGAGGGAGGGTGCTAAGGGGTAGCTGGTATTTCAGTGGCACACTGATTTGTTGGAGGTGGGGGTTTGGAGGGTATCGTAAACCTGTTTGACATGTATCATTTCCTAATTTTCCTTTTTGTCTTGGATCTAATTTCCTTATTTTGTGGTCCTAAGATGTATATTGTTTAATGAATGTTTTTGTTGCTTTTGGTTAGTTTATTTCTTGATTTCATCACTTGATTGTATTTTTTGAGTGAATTGTATAAAATTGATAAATATAAAATAAAAATAAAAAAAACTTGGGAGGAGGGAGACAGGACAGAAAATAAAAAACCCACAAGCAGCAGGATCCACTCAATCCAAAACATATGCAATAAAAGGCATACTATTTAAAATACAAATAAGAATTAAAAAGAGAGACTGCAATTACAGCCTAGGGAGCAACTGGACCAAAAGCTTGCTCAAAGAGATAAGTCTTCAACATGGACTTAAATTTGGGAAGTGAAAGCTCCAACTGAATGTTAGAGGGCAAACAGTTCCAAAGGGAAGGGGCAAGTGAGAAGGAAGCAGTGTGTCTTGTAGAGTCAAATTTGATGTGAGCAGGGGAAGGAAGTACAAGTCTGTGATCCTGAAGGGATCAGAGAGTTATAAGGAAAGGGAGATAGAGGGGCTATATCTGAGAAGACCTTATGAACAAGGGTCAAGATTTTAAACAAAACCCGCTGAGGAAAAGGGAGCCAGTGATGATTAATAAGGAGGGGGGTAATGTGATCATATTTACACACATGTGAAAGTAACTGGGCAGCAGTATTTATTTAGCTGTGCTTATATACCACTTTTCACCGGGTCAAAGCAGTTTACAGATATACTAACAGGCACTTTTTATTCCCTTGTCCCCAAAGGGCTCACAATCTTAAGCATACCTGAGGCAATGGAGGGTTAAGTGGCTTGCCCAAGGCCACAAGGAGTGGCCATGGGACTAGAGACCCCAGTTCCTCCAGCCTGAGGTTACTTGTCCCTATGTGGGAATTGAACTCCTGGCCCTCCAGCCTGAGGTAACCTGTCCCAATCACTGAGCCACTCCTCCCTGTACAGATTGAAGTTTCTTCATCAGATGCTGGGGGAGGCCAGAGAAAACATCACAATAATCCAAGGGTGAAATTACTGTGGCGAGAAGGATGGTGGTGAAGCTGATTGATCAAGCAACAGGCGTAACGCCCTGCAGCTGTGAAGGGCAACGAATGATGTCACTAATATGGGCTGAAAAGGAGCAGTGTCAATGTGAATATCTAAATATTTGAATTTGGAGAGGAGAGAAATAGGAGTGGAACCCAGAGATGGAGCTAGAGAGGGAGTGGTCAGAGCCAATGATCCAGGTAGCAGTAGTTTTAAAGGGATTAAGTTAAGAGAGGATAACAAAACACAGTAAATGTCAATATCAGGATATTAAGATGGTAATTTGATAGCTGAGCATCTAGTTTAAGGCAGTCACAATGCACCTATTTTAAGCCTATTTTCTAAAGAAAAGTAATTGCCTACTTTTCTTCATATAAAATACTAGCATCAATGGCTGAAAATGCTCCTTAATTTAAGGTGAGATCCCTTACAGAAGTCCTAGGGCTGTTGTAAATGCCCACGTCTAGATTTATAAAGAATGTGTAAGATGTTGTAATTTAAACACATATTTGTGTGTCCTGCCATTACTCCATCCAGTGAAAGTATACGCCATCGGGTCTACGCAGGCACTTCTACAATAGCACCGAGCGATTACAATTAGTGTGAGGGGTGGCAACAGTGGGGGGATAAGAATGAGAGGTTAGTAAGACTTGGTTGGTTCCACAATTTCCTGGTAAGTGGCAAATTCTGTGGCAATTATAGTCATGGAAACATTCATGTTGGCCGGTAGCCTATACATGATGGGCCCGATACTGAGTTAGGAGGGCTATGTGCCCCTTTGGTGCGTAGCCCTCCCCATCGACCTCTAACCCTGAATATTCAATGCTGGGATCATATGCAGCCTCTGTATTGAATATCCGGGATCGCCGCACTGCCTCTCAGCCGCAGTTGATAACCGGGCAGCAGTGATATTGCATGCTGCCTGGTAGGCTCATCTGCTTAGAGATAGACAAGCTTTTGCTTATCGATTGTCGCTGCCTCCACTCCTCCCTGGAATGCCCCTGACACATCCCGATGCTAAGGGGTTAGCATCGGGGCGTGTAAGGGAGAAGAGAGGGGATATTCAGCAGCAATTAACCATGCTAGTGCCGTTGAATATTCCGGAAAGCAACATTTACATGGTTTACAGAGCTGTAAACGGTGTAAATGACTTTCGAATATCGGGCCCGACATTTCTGTTTCCATTGCTAACTTTCATCTGTTTATCCTAAACTATTTAGTTGATCATCTGCAGTTATATAGATGTTAGAGATCTGAAGGTGCACACTGCTACATTGCAGCAACTACTTCTGTAACTGAGCTGTCCACTTGTCATGCACAGGATTCCTTGTTATATGTCATCAGCTACAAGAAGTACAGTTTGTTCTTGGATCAGGATTTGATGGTGTGGCTTTATTCTCATTGTCAAACTTAAAACATGATTTTACAGCTGTCTAGATATTTATACTTAGGGGAAAGAGTGCAATACAGCCAGACCCATCTGTGGAAATCGTGGGACAAATTACACAGGTACACTACCAAAAAACTGCCTCCAGTTTTGCAACTGATTCCTATAGATTTTGGGGTGCTGAATCCAGGAAAAATAGCCAAAATGTTCCATCACGTCACGTTTTCTTGCAAAATTAGATTTCTTACCCATATAAGGAATGTTCACATAATTTCTTTTTAGCCGACTGCAGTTTATTTTCTTGGCCCAAAATAGAGGTTGTAATGGTTAACTAACTAGAAACACTCCCTCATGATATTTTAGAGTGTTTTGTATTCATTTTATACATTAACAGGACAATTGGGAGGCGGGGGGCTAAATCCAGTACTCGCGCTGGCGCATGTTCTTTCCTGTTCGCCTCGCCTCGTTCGCTCGCTCGCTCAAACACGGTGGTTGCGACATGAACGTTCCTGTCAAATTTCAGTTTCTTGCAAGTTCATTATTACCTTTTGTTTGCTCAGTCGTAATCCAGCTTTATTCCGAAGTGGTTCACTACAGTTGTAGTTTGCAGTGCTGTGTATTTGTGATGGCTCACAGAGCCAGAGGTTGCGTCAACTCTCCGGACAGTTTTTGTTTTATTTGTGGGGAATATACCGTGAAAAAGCGGCAGAGGAACATTTCTGCATTTATTAAAAAAGTATATTTCGCCTATTTCGGTTTGAAGTTAGGCGATCAAGACAAACTGTGGGCTCCTCACAAAGTGTGCAAGACATGTGAGGAAGATCTACGCTTATGGATGAAAGGTAAAAAACAAGCATTTCGTTTCGGAATACCTATGATGTGGCGTGAACAAAGAGACCACAGCAGTGACTGCTATTTTTGCTCTTGCATTGTGAAGGGATACAACTTAAAAAATAAGAACGTAATAAGTTACCCCAACCTTCCCTCAGCAATTAGGCCTATGCCTCATAGCAACAAAGTACCTGTGCCTGAACCACCAAAATCTTTGGATCATATTTGTGTGGACGGTTCTGATCATGATGAGACTCATCAGATGGCTTTTCCCGATGAGTCCAGTACTTCCGAGTTTGAAACTGAACCAGATCCGAAACCTGAACTTTTCTCTCAAGCTGAATTGAATGATTTAGTCCGGGATTTAGGACTCCCAAAAGATGCTGCCGAACTGCTAGGTTCTCGGCTTAAACAGAAAAATCTATTGTCACCAGGAACAACTTTTATTGGTACCGCAACCGCGAGACACAATTTTTGAAGTATTTCAGCAAAGAGGAAGATTTGGTATTTTGCAACAATATATACGGAGTGATGGAAAAGTTTAAACTCAAGTATGATCCTGCTGAATGGCGGCTGTTCATTGATTCGTCAAAAGACAGCAT
Organism: Ichthyophis bannanicus; assembly: GCA_033557465.1. NCBI lineage: Eukaryota > Metazoa > Chordata > Amphibia > Gymnophiona > Ichthyophiidae > Ichthyophis > Ichthyophis bannanicus. The sequence continues at coordinate 419,056,831 of CM066031.1, read as the reverse complement.
AAAAGGTGTTCTTCTTCATAATGGCAACACATTCGCTTCAGTTCCTATTGCTCACTCTGTTATTCTCCAAGAAAAATACGAGAATTTGGCCCTGATTCTTCAGAAGATTCGTTATGATGAGCATAAGTGGATGATTTGTGGAGACTTTAAAATTCTATCCATGCTATTAGGGCAGCAATCCGGTTTCACCAAATATCCCTGCTTCCTTTGCTTGTGGGATAGCCGGGCCCGCGACCTACACTGGGGGAAAAAAGACTGGCCAATTCGGGAGTATTTGAGACCCGGTGAGAAAAATGTTCTTCATGAGAGCTTGGTACCTCGTGATAAAATTCTATTACCACCTCTCCACATTAAGTTGGGTCTCATTAAGCAATTCATCAAGTACCTTCCAAAAGATGGTGAGTGCTTTCGGTACCTTTGCTCAAAGTTCCCCCGACTTTCTGAAGCAAAGCTAAAGGAAGGAGTGTTTGTTGGCCCTGATATAAGGAAACTCATTTCAGATGGAGCATTCGCTGAAACGATGTCTGAGAAGGAAAAAGAAGCCTGGGATTCCTTCAAGGATGTTGTTCTCAAATTCTTGGGGAACAGGCGGGATGAGAACTATAAGGATATTGTTGCCAGGATGCTCAATGCCTTCAAAGAACAAGGCTGTAACATGAGCCTGAAAGTCCATTTCTTGCACGCCCATGTGAACTACTTTCCCGAAAACTTGGGGGCGTACAGTGAAGAACAAGGTGAAAGGTTTCACCAGGACATCAAGGACGCAGAGAGAAGGTACCAAGGAAGATGGAACACCACTATGATGGCTGATTTCTGCTGGTTGCTGCTGCGGGAAACCCCAGATGAAAAATACGCCAAGCAGCGCACCAAGAGAAGCATTCGGGGGAAGAAACGGGCCCACCAGGAGATTGATTGACCCAAGAATGACTTTAAAATCTAAACTGTGTTGACAAATATCGTGTTTTTACTAAACTTTGAAATAAAAATTTGCTAGTTATTACCACAGTGTCGGATCTCATTTATTAGAATTTTATTTTCACACCATCGGGTGTTTGTCTTCATGTATTGCAATGGTGCGGTTTGCATTTTCTATTCTTACATACATACCTGTACAACAATTTTTGCACATTTCTTTGCTTTGCTTTGTGTCTAACCTCGCTCTTATATGCTCAATGTTTGTGCACATGTATGTGGCTGTTTTAAGTGCAGACAATTTTGCTACCATCACAGTGTGTTTTGTTGACATTACTCTATTCTTATGTGCTGCCTTGTTACAATTTTCTTTATTCTTATTTGAATAACTACTAAACAATTAGTATAAAGAATTAATCCAAGAAACTTTTATCTCGATCGCACTCAATCTGAAACGTTCACCTCAAACTGCTAACCCAATGTAGCAAAAAATCTGTACGTGATGGAGCAAATTGGTTACCAGATTTGGATTCAGCGCATCAAAAAACGTAAAAATCAATCGAAACATTAGAGGCAGTTTAAAAAAAATTTTTTTTAGTGTACCTGTGTTATGGGTTAACTCCAGGTAAAATGGCGGAGTTTTATGGGCTAAAAGATCTCTTAAGCAGGGACTGTTTTTATTTTAGTAAGGTTTCCTATTTTGTTTGATTTTGGAAATGAAAAGAGAGAAATCCAAACACAATTTCCTTAAATTTCTTTTTGTTTTGTTTTGACATCCTTGATAACTAAATATACCACAGATTTTATTAAAAGCCTCCTCTGCTTGCCCCAGGGGCTCTCTTCTTCCACCCGATTTCCCACTGTCCCCAGGGTCCAAAAAGGGCAGGACCTTATGTCCCTTGCATTTCCTGATGAGATATTTGTCCTGTCAATATCAGGGCATTTGAAATCTCACATTATTATTATATGCCCTATAGAATTTGCCTTTACCAATCCCATGTTCCACTTCACAGTCTGTTCCTTACCAAAGTCATTCATTCTCTGAGATCTAGGAGCTATTTGCACAAGCTACATTTATATGAAAATCTCCAGGGCTGCTCCTGCTTTTGGAGTGAAAGGTGCAGCTGGCCACCGACTCAGCATAGTCTCTCAAACTCCACTGGGTCCTCTGTGCTATTAATGGCCCCCCACCCTGCACCCCATCTCCAAACCCCTCCTCTTTACTAGAGGTGTCCAGTAGGTTAAATACCTCCATACTGGAAGCTGTTAACCGACATTGTGGCATCAAAGGCCCCACTGCACAGACTTTGTTAGACCTCCACTCTGCAATGAATACAACTTTCCAACAACCCAAAACATACAAATGTAACCAACAACCCTAACTCCATTCTGAAGAAGGAGCGATGAATAGCATTCAGTTGCCTGTCCATGGTGCAGCATGCAGGGTCTTTCCACCATGCTTAAGAACCATCCTGTCTGCTTGTGCCCCTCACCTCCACTTTCCAATCAGTGAGTGCAGAATTCAGAACTGAATCCCCACCCTATTTGCCCCCCCCCCAACACGGCACAGGGCTTTCAAGGGAAGGGTGAATGGGCCCTGAGGCTTTTATCATGGCTGGTTGTGTGGGATGGCCAGCCCTCCCCCCTTTTGTTTTTGTTGTTAGAGTTTAATTTAATAATTGCTTGTTTATCCTGTTTATCAGTAACTTAAAATTAATCTAGTTCTTCAAATTTTGACAATGACCTGTAATTGGCCAGCAATTTCTTCAGATTTTATTGAGGGTTGATTTTACATTAATTAAGGTGAGTTGCTAATTGATTCCTATTATGTAAGGTTTTCTCCAGCACCCTAATTTGGCTGCATCTATATATAGTTATGAGATGGAGATGGGTGGGGGAAAAACACCACTGGATTGGCTAACTCTTCTGACTTTGCACTTTAGACACCTCTCTGCAACAATCTACCCTTACAGTTATCTACTCTTTCTCAGCAAACAGAATACTCTTTGCGTTTAGACAAATCCCAGCAGTTACCCAGGCTAAAGTTCTGATCTCGCCAGTTGTTGCGAAGACTCTCTAGCTCCCATTGTTGTTCTTGCAAGGCACAGGGTTTAGAATGATTCATTTGCCAATATTAGCACAGTATGTTTCTGAGGCAAGGCTGCAACGAGGGCATGAGGTGCCCTAGGTGAACCTTATCCCTTGCACACCCCTCACCAGGACATGCAGCGATGATAATGCTTTTAAAATGGCACAAAAGTGCCAGAGTAACCTTCAGCTTCGGCGCCGTTGTGCTTCTACCCTCTCCTTTGATTTCACTTCCTATTTGCTTGGAGGTAGAAGCCGCTTCTGCTCCCATGCAAAAGAAAGTTAAATTGGAACGGGACGGAAGCACAAATGTCACTGCAGAGCCATAGCTGAAGGTAACTCCAGCACTTCGGTGTCATTTGAAAAGCGTTGCTGCCACTGCATGTCCCCAGTGAGGAGCAGCAGCAGAAGCATTTGCCCCCGGAGGGCCATCGCTCTAAGCAACCTCCTAGTTCTCCTTATGGCAGTGCCAGCCCTATTCTGAGGCTTGAATAAGGTGCTAAAGCGTGAAAAGCCTTCACTGCAAATTCTCGCTCCTGACATCAACCTGACAAAACACCAGAGAGCACAAAGCAGGTCACACAATGGACAATGTAATGGAAGCTATAATTGCTATCTATAGACAAGATTAATAAGGGAGTGAGAAGGATTCGTTTAGGTAGTTTCTATTTATGGAAACAAGAAAAACAGTGACAGGAAAGCTGGACTGCCAGAATGCATTCTCTCTCTAGTCCTCTCCCATACAATAGCTAGAACATTTTATTTATTTTTAATACATATCAGGCTGTAGTGTTTGCTTTATTGTGGTATTTACATTATGAGTGTAACTCGCTTTGGGCGTTCTTTGATAAAGTGAAATGGAACTAAATAAATCTATTTACCACTGTCCAACAGATGCTGTTTGGAATTTATCAGAACAGTTAATCCTTTCTACCTACACCTCTGTATAAGAAGGACACATTCAAGTAGGGAAAGCTACTTCCTGCACAGAATGCTCTCTATTTATTTATTTATCTAACATTTTTTGTTCTATACCTCTTTTCTATGAGTCAAAGCAGTTTACACAGAACATATAACAACATGGACAGAGCAAGGGGCAAGACTTAATTTGTAGATAAAAAGAAGCGGCACGATGGAGGGAAGGAGACAGGCTGGCCACTGGCAGATTGACAGAAGAGGGCCTAGATTAGCGAGTCGAGTGACTGACTGTTCTCTGTTCTGCTCCAGCCTGATCCCCTCCTCTCTTCTTCCCTGCGGGCTGCCTAGAAGGGAGGGGTAGAGCAGAACACCCCTGCTGTTCTGGAGTCTGAAAAGAAATGCCAGAGCTGTGTTCCTCCGCGTTCCCCCGGAAATTAAGCCCTGGCGAGGAGTGTGAGTTCTGTCTTATATTGTAACATAACAAGAAAAGAATATCATACAGAGAGAAGCTGGAACCTTCTTGTGGGGGGGGGGGTCGTTTGGAACATAAATTATTTACAAGTTGACTAGTTACTGAGTGTTAGGAGCATGTTTATGGGATTGATAATGATGAGTTAACTTCTTGGATTATTCTGAGCGGCTGGTAGGGTTCCGTTCATGCAGTGAGTCAGGGCCATAAGCTTCTTGAAATAGGTAAGTCTTCAAGCTCTTTCAGAAGTCTATTAGATCTACCCTTCCACTTAGATCTGGTGGTAGGGAGTTCTAGGTCGTAGGGACATAGGAATTCAAGAGCAATCGCGCCTTCATGCCCTGTTTCCATTGTTTGAATTGTCTATTACAAGCCTGCTCACAGGTTATAGCTAATTGAATTACCTTACAGTCTGTCCACAAGTACCTGATCAACTCTATTCTTCACAGCTTCCAGAGACTCCACACAGCTAAGCTTTCAGCCTTTCTATTGCCTGTTTTTTTTTCCTAATATAGATTTTAACTGTTGGATATATGTTCATTTTTAGGAATATTCTGACTGCCTACATTCCTTGCATAGCCTTTAAATCAGATATCTGAGTGAGCCCTCAGTTCATTTAAGTCCTACTGGACACTTGTGATATATAGCTACTTGGAATAGAAGTACTTAGATTTGTAGGGAGCTGGTCTTTTACCCGAGTCTCTCACTTACTTTCAATCTGTACGCCAAGCAATAACACCACAGTTAGATTACCGCAACATAATTCTCCAAGGCTTACCCAAAGGTGCAATCCAAACCCTCCTACCCACCCAAAACAAGGCAACCCAATTAATCACAGGAGCAAAAAAAAAACCATGAACACATTACTGCTGTCTTAGAAGCCCTCCACTGGCTCCCCATGCAATCATGAATAAAATTCAAGGCCATAATGATGAAATTTAAGATACTACACAGTTTGCCGAATGTCTAAAAAACAGTTGAAAGGGTTCCTAACAATAGATCAAGGAGGAAGCAGCACCAGAACGCCACCTCAATGATGGCTATACCATCGTGCACCTCCCAAATATCGCGCCAGAGAGTGTTCGAATACTATACCCCAGCACTTTGGTGCTCCCTCCCATCTCATTTTAGAGCAATTTCAGATATTGCAGACTTCAGAAAACATCAAAAAACCTGCCTATTCACAAAATATTTCAATACCATAGATAATACACACCTTAACAACAAAACAACCCAACAGATACACCAATGACAGGTTACTGCTCTAATTAAATATCAATGTTGCAAGATTACATTGTAATATGCATGAAAATCAAAATTGTTAAATGTAAATAGTTGCAATTTAACATTTTATGTAAACCAATGTTACGTTTTACTGTAAACAGCTTTGATAAAACTGATAAGCGGTATATAAAAAATGTTAAATAAAATACTTTTGTAGCAAAGGTATAATGTTAAAGTTACAGAAGGCAAATATATAGAAGTAAAAGTTCAGTTTGACTATTTCTGTTTCCATTGTTTGAATTGTCTATTACAAGCCTGCTCACAGGGTGGAGCTAATTGAATTACCTTACAGCCTGTCCACAAGTACCTGATCAACTCTGGTCTTCACAGTTTCCAGAGACTCCACACAGCTAAGCTTTCAGCCTTTCTATTGCCTGTTTTTATTTCCTAATATAGATTTTAACTGTTGGATATACGTTCATTTTTAGGAATTTTCTGACTGCCTACATTCCTTTCATAGCCTTTAAATCAGATATCTGTGTTTGTCCTCAGTTCATGTAAGGCCTACTGGCCAGAGGCACTTAGGTTCCTGCCCACCCTACCTCTCACCCACCCACCCGCCCCAAGCCTGCATTGCCTATATAGTCATCATATACGCTGAAATCTGTTCTTTTATTTAGATGTTACACCCACCTTTTCACCTTCTCCTAAGACCACTTAATCAGCATGTTGTGTATTCAGTGCAATAACTGTGGTGCTTTCATTCTGAGAAGAATCATTTGGAACCTAAGAGCTTGCCCTATATGCCTCAAGTTAGCTGCTATGCATAAAGAATTGACTCTTTTAAGGGAAGAACTAGCTGCAATTAAACACACCTCTTCTAGGATACAAACAGAACTAAATCCACCACCACTCCCACAAAGAATGAAACATCCCAGGAACCAGTGGATCACAGTGGGCTCTGGTAGGTTGTGATCTTTAACACAGAGGCACCATATACATCAAGAGATATCCCTGCATAATGCTTTCTTGCCTTGGATAATGAGGATGCCCAATTTGTGAAAACTTAAGGGCCCTTAAATGAGAGAGTCAATGCCCAATCTACTGATAATGCAGCAACTATGAAGAAAAAAAATCACAAAACAGAAAACTACTACTACTTGATGATTCCATCCTCAAAGGCACCAACTTGGGAACACAGCTCAAAGGACAGAAGATGGTCAAATGCCTCCCGGGCTCTTCAGCCAGCAGGAATACAAACCAAATTGTTGGTGTAGTTAGTGCAGAAAGTGAGCACTCCAAAATTGATGATGTCATCCACGTGGGTATAAACAACCTGGCTAGAAACAGTGCCTCTGCAGTTCACAGCGACTTCCAGACTCTGGGGGAGAAACTCAAGCCCATTGTTAACACTGTAGCATTCTCAAAAGTTCTACCTGTTCTTGGTAAGGGGGCAGAAAGACTGCATCGCAAAAAACAACTGTAATACATATCTCCAGACCTGGTACGTACAAGAAGGATTCAGATTTATAGGCAACTGGGGAAACAGATGGATCAACAAGAGGTGTTACTGTGCTGATGGACTACATCTCTCCGTCACAGGGAAAAGGGTTCTGAGTGAAAATTTCAGGCAGTATGTGGACAGGCATTTAAACTAGAGAAAGAGGGTGACAGATGGGGAAGGACAAGTTCAGGATGTCACTCCCGGAAAAAGCAGAATAACATTAGAAACAGCCACACTTTTAAACCACACATCAATGACAAGTGGGAAGAGGTGTGTAGAACAAAATCAATGCAAAATACAGGCAAGCTAGTTAACAAATGTTGGAAAGCAATGAACACAAATGCTTGAGGCTTAGCCAACAAAGTTCCTGACTTGGAAGCCCTAATGGTGGAAATGGACTTGGACATTGGGGCCATTACAGAAACATGGTTTAATGAATCACATGAATGAGATATAGCCATAGCTGGCTATAATCTATTCAGAAGAGATAGAGAAGATGGAAAAAGAGGAGTAGCCCTATATGTCAAAAGCAACATTAAAGCTAATGAAATGCTGGGGACGTGGGGAAAAGAAGCAGCACTATGGATTGTGTTGGAAAGAGGAGATGGCACCGTCGTCCATACTGGTGTGGTCTACAGGCCTCTGACTCAAACCGAAGAAATAGATAGCGAATTAATTATAGATATTGCAAAGATAGCCACAAAAGGGGAAGTGATCATATTTGGTGATTTTAATCTACTCGATGTGGACTGGAGTATTCCTTCTGCAAATCTGGAAAAAGTAAAAAAAAAACTGTGGATGCCTTACAAGTTGCTTTACTTAGACAAATGGTGATGGAACTGGCCAGGGAAAGCTCGATGCTGGATTTAGTGTTCACCAACGGAGATAGCGTGTTGAATGTCCGGATGGGTGCCCCTTTGAGCAGCAGCAATCATCACAAGGTATGGTTTGAGATAAAAGCCAATGTGCAGTGCAGTCCAATCATAGCAAGCTCAAAGTCCTAGACTTCCAAAACACTGACTTCACTAAAATGGCCAAGTACCTGAATTCAAAATGGCATGGGACAGACACAATGGATCCCTTTATAGCAACAGGATAAAATAAAAATAAACTTAGAAACATAGAAACATGATCACAGAAAAAGACCACATGTCCTATCTAGTCTGTCCTTCCATATCAAGAACTACAACAGTCCCCTTTTTTCCTTTAGAGATCCTCTGTCCCATGATTTTTTGAATTCAATTACTGTCCTCATCTCAACCACCTCCACTGGGAGACTATTCCATGGATCCACCACTCTTTCCATAAAGAAATATTTCCGCATATCATTCTTGAATCTATCCCCCTTCACCCTCATCCCATGTCCCCTCATAGCAGAACTTGCTTTCAATTGAAAGAGGCTCTCCCCCTGAACATTTATGCCATGGAGGTATTTAAACATCTCAATCCATATCACCTCTATCCGACCTTTCCTCTAAGGTATACATATTAAGATCCCTAAGTCTGTCCTCATATGCTTTATAATGAAGACCACTAACCATTTTAGTAGCCACCCTCTGCACTGACTTCATCCTGTTCACATCCTTTTGAAGGTGCGGACTCCAGAATTGCACACTATACTCCAAATAAGGTCGCACCAAAGACTTATACAGAGGCATTATCACCTCCTTTTTTCTGCTATCAATTCCTCTCCGTATGCACCCAAGCATTCTTCTAGCTTTAGCCATCGCCTTTTCTACCTGTTTAGTTACTTTAAGATCATCAGACACAACCACACCTAGGTCCCGCTCTTCTTTAGTGGACAAAAGTACTTCACCTCCTATACTATATTGCTCCCTTGGATTGCTGCAGCCCAAATGCATGACTTTACATTTTTTAACATTAAATCCCAGCTTCCAAATTCTAGACCATTCTTCAAGCTTAGCTAGATCCCTCCTCATGTTATCTACACCACCTTGGGTGTTTATTCTATTGCAGATTTTTGCATCATCCGCAAAAAGGCAAACCTTACCCGACAGCCGTTCCGTTATGTCACTAACAAAGAAGTTAAAAAGAATCGGACCAAGGACAGATCGCTGGGGCACACCACTTGTAACATCCATCTCCTCAGAGTGAGCTCCATTTACCTGTACTCTGTCACCTCCCACCCAACCAATTTCTAACCCAAGCAGTAACTTTAGGGTCCATCCCTAGGGTGCTCAGTTTGTTTATAAGTCACCTGTGAGGAACAGTGTCAAAGGCTTTACTGAAATCTAAATACACCACATCACCTCCCTGGTCACCCATTCAAAGAAATCAATCAGATTTGTCTGACAAGACCTGCCTCTGGTGAATCCATGCTGCCTCGGATCCTGTAATCCGCTGGACTCCAGCAACCTCACTATTTTCTCTTTCAGCAGCGTTTCCAATAATTTACTCACCACCGAAGTTAAACTAACCAGCCTGTAGTTTTCAACCACATCCTTACTTCCGCTTTTGTGTAAAGGCACCACATGAGCCTCTCTCCTGTCCTTTGGCACCACTCCCGACTCCAACGAGGCATTGAAAAGATCAGTCAGTGGAGCTGCTAGAACGTCCCCAAGTTCCCTCAGTATTCTAGGGTGTATCCCATCCAGTCCCATCGCTTTGTCTACTTTAAGTTGAGCTAGTTTCTCACAAACACAGTCTTCTGAAAATTGTTCAAGATGTCCCTCGTGTCTGTTCCTGTTTGTGGTTGTTTTCTGAGGTCCTGCTCCTGGTTCTTCATCTGTGAACACAGAACATAAATATTTGTTAAGCAATTCCGCTTTATCCTCATCAGCTTCTACATATTCCTCCCCTCCACCCCACTTTTGCCCTTCCTCTTCTCACTAACATATCTGAAAAATGTCTTATCCCCCCCATTTATTTTGCATTGGCTATTTCCTCCTCTTTTTGAATCTTTGCTTTCCTGACTACTTTGCTAGCTTCTCTGCATTTTTCGAAATACTGATGCCTGTCTTTCTCTCTCTGTGATCTCTTGTATTTCATGAAGGCTTCCCTCTTTTTCGTCACTTTTTCAGCTACTTCTTTTGAAAGCCATAGCGGTCTCCTTCTCCTTTTACCTTTATTTACCATTTTAACAAAAAGGTTGGTTGCCTTTAAAATATCTCCTTTCAGTTTTGCCCACAGTTTTTCTACATCCCCCAGGTGTTCCCATCCTGCTAACGACTCCCTGAGGTATTGGCTCATCTTGGCAAAGTTAGTCTTCCTAAAGTCTAAGACCCTCACTTTTGAATGGATTCTAACAGCCCTAGTCCTATTACTGAAACACACCATCTGGTGATCATGGATGCAAAATGATCTCCCATTATAACATCAGAAACACTTTCACCATTGGTAAGCACCAAGACCAGTATGGCCCCTTTACGTTTGGGGTCTGTTACCATTTGCTTGAATAGTTCTCCCTGTAGAGAATCCAGGATCTCTTTAATTCTAGATGATACTGCAGCAGGAATGTGCCAATCAACATCTGACATATTGAAATCCCCTATCAGTAGCACTTCCCCTTTCCTAGCAATGCTGCGTATGTCTTCAGTTAACTTTCTGTCCACCTCTTCCTCTTCTGAGGGAGGTCTGTATATCACACCAATGCAGATAGATTTCTCTTTCCCTCTTTCTAGTTTAACCCACAGTAACTCCTCTCTCCCTTTTAAGTTCTGTAATTCCAAAGCTTTAATAGTATTTTTTACATATAGTGCCACTCCCCCTCCCCTTCTTCCTACCCTGTCCTTTCTGAATAAATTATAGCCAGGTATAGTTACATCCTAGTCATGGTTTTCTGTGAACCATGTTTCTGTAACTGCCACTAAATCCAAGTCGGCCACTCCCACCAAAGCTTCAAGATCAGGGATCTTATTTCCCAGGCTACGGGCATTTATACACACTGCTTTCCTTATGTTACCCCTGTTACATTAAATACCTTTATGGAAATGGGTATCACTTACCTGGGGGCTTTCACTTACCTGGGGGCTTTCTTCACCCATCCCCAATGAGTCTAGTTTAAAGCCTTCTTCGGTAGATTAGCCAGTCTACAACTGAAGACGCGTTGACCTTTCGTGGACAGATGGATGCCATCTCTGCTCTTCAACCCTTGGAAAAGCATCCCATGGTCTAGAAAACCAAAACGCTCTTGATGACACCATCCATGCAGCCATGCATTCGTCTCCAGGATGCGATCCTCTCTGCCTTGGCCTTTACCCTCAACAGGGAGGATTGAAGAGAACACCACCTGTGCACTGTGGCACTGCAGACCAGCTGCAGGCAGAAGAAAATGTTTTAAACCCAGAAAAAAGAAGCAGACACCGGCTGCAGCATCACGAGGAGCCATATAGGGGGAGCAAGAGAGACCTCTGGAGGACTGAGGAACCACGCCCTAGAGCCAATGATGCAATACCGGCCTACACCCAATCCAGAAAGGGAAGGATTCCTTTTAAAAACCCAGATGACTGGAGGAAGTCAGTAGAAGGAGGAGAAGGGGAAGAGTGGCAAAGAGATTTGCAAGCAGAGTCGCAAGGAGACTGCCAAGGGGACTGGCAGGGAGTTGTGCAAGGAGTTCCAGTTCCAGATTTGCATGGAGATCCGGAGGATCCAGGAATAGGAGTCCTGACAGAGGGAACCGGCCTAGCAGACTCAGCAGAGCCAGGTGAAGAAACTTGCTTTAAATATTTCAAAAGGGGAAAAGATACACTTTCCAGGAGGGAAAGATACCATAAGAAAGCTAACCCTGAAAGGAAGAGGACTGTACCAGAGAGTCCAAGGCCTGAGTTTAACAAGGGCCCGCAACTGTTGAAAGGCGCAACAGGGAGCAGCAAAGAAAGAGGTGAAAGAGGAATTTTGAAGGGTAACTTTCAAGGCCCTGGGAGAAAGAAGCTGTGGTGCAAATGCGGCCTAACCCCAGCAGAAGGCCGACCTGAGAACCGGAGGCCTACCTTGGCGCCGGGGGAGCCAAGACCCAGCAGGAACAGGCCTCAGCCCTCACCTCACTGTGCTAACCTTAGAAGAAAAGGTAATTACCATTTTACTAACTATGATTTTATGAATGCTGTGACGCAGAAGGAGCAGGGCACTGGAGAATGCTGTCCTTCTAGAGGCATTCATGCTATAAAATACAAACCTGTATTAAACAGGAAACTTCCTAGAGAAGGAACAGTGTGCAGGAGAGACTGTCTGCATTATAAAAGTATACAAAGCAAAGACTTACCTTTAGATGCTGAACATTGGGGCATCATACAAGCATTGTACAGAAAGCCTGAAGGAGAGCCCATAGACATTCCGGAATGCGAGCCCATGCAGGTGGAATTCCCGGAGGATCCCTCAGACCTCCCGATGGATTGTAGCTATTGCCTGGCCGAAAGAATTGAGCCCTGAGCAGAGGAATAGCTGTGGTCTGGGGAAAAGGTTGATGCTGTATTTCGTTTGACATTGCTGTGAAGTTAACAGGTTTTCTTCAGTTCATGATTCTTTTTCTTTTAACCTGGAGCAAGGACATTCTTTTTGGGTTGATGTAATCTGAGCTATTTGAACCTATTTGCAACATGGGAAATAAAAGCCTTTATTTTTCCCTACTCTCGGACTGTGATATTCTTGGGAGCTTTTAGTACACAGAAGGCTACCAGGACCATAAAAACCTGGGCCCTGCAATTGAACTAAACTCCTCCACAAACAAACTTTGCATGTCCACCCCCTTTCTGCTGTGACCCGCCATTGCCACCAGGGGGGCGGTGTGACAGCACCTAACTGTTTCACCCTCTGTCCCAGAGCCATGAAGTCACTTTTGATATGCTCAGAGGGATACCTGGCAGTATCATTTGTTCTGACATCGATTAGCAACATTGGGTAATAGTCAGTGGGCTTAATGAGTCTTGGCAAACTCTCCATAACCTCTTGGATTTTGGCACCAGGCAGACAGCATACCTCTCTGGACATCGTCTAGTCGGCAGATGGACGCCTCAGTGCCCCTCAGAGGAGAGTCACCAACCACCACTATCCTTCGCTTCCTTGTGGTCACTGATTCTGCAACTTTGGGATACTTGAGCTCTGGTTCTTCTCTTTCCTGGGATGCTTTCATCTCCTCTACTTCCAGGGCTGCATAATGGTTCTCCAACTCAAGGGCTGGAGAAGTTGGATTGGTGATTATGAAACCTGTTGGTTTTAAGAAAGTCCATTATTCACCCTTTCAGGAGCACCTCCATTACTTTTCCCACCACCGAGGTAAGGCTTACTGGTCTGTAGTTTGCCAGTTCTTCCCTATTACCACTTTTGTGAAGAGGTACCATATCAGCCCTTCTTCAGTCCTGTGGAACTTCTCCTGTTTCCAAGGTCTATTAAAAACATCCTTTAACAGCCCTGCAGGAACCTCTCTGAGCTCTTTCAGTATCCTGGGATGTATCCCATCCAGTCCAATAGCCTTGTCCACTTTCAGGTTTGCAAGCTATTCTAATAAATCATTTTCTGTGAATGGTGTGGTATCTACTCCATTCCCATTTGTAGCTTTGTCAATCACTGGTGGTCCTTCTCCAGGATTTTCTTTAATAAAAACAGAACATAAGTATTTGTTTAGCATTTTTGCTTTTTCAATGTCACTTTCCACAAATCCGTTACTGGCACTTTTGAGTCCTGCAATTCCACCTGCATGTAGATAGCTGGGTGGCTGGTGGACGTGAGGATCGCCTGGTAACATGCCTGCCTGGTGCGAAGGTAGCAGACCTCATGCGCCACCAAGATAAGATCTTAGATAGTGCTGGGGAGGAGTCTGCTGTCTTGGTACATGTCGGTACCAATGACATAGGAAAATGTGGTAGGGAGGTTCTAGAGGCTAAATTTAGGCTTTTAGGTAGGAAGTTGAAATCCCAGAACTTCCAGGGTAGCGTTCTCCGAAATGCTTCCCATTCCACGCGCAGGACCCAAAACGCAGGCAGAGTTCCAGAGTCTCAATGCGTGGATGAGACAGTGGTGCAGAGATGAGGAGTTTGGACTTGTTAGGAACTGGGGAACATTCTGGGGAAAGGAGGGGCTCTTCCGAAGGGATGGGCTTCACCTTAACCGGGATGGAACTAGGCTGCTGGCATTAACATTTAAAAAGGAGAGAGAGCAGCTTTTAAACTAGATAATAGGGGAAAGCCGACAGTCGCCCAAGAGCGCATGGATCAGAAGTCTAAAAAATAAGATGGGAGAGTTAGAATATGTAGCACTAAATGAGAGGTTAGATATGATTGGAATATCAGAGACATGGTGGAAGGAGGACAACCAGTGGGACACTGTGATGCCTGGGTACAAACTATATCGTAATGATAGAGCTGATCAAATTGGTGGAGGGGATGCGCTCTATGTTAGAGAGGGCATTGAGTCAGAAAGGATTAATGTTTTGCAGGAAACAAAGTTTGCTGTAGAATCTCTATGGATTGAAATTCCATGTATAAAGGGGAAGATGATGGCAGTGGGGGTGTACTATCGACCGCCTGGCCCGAATGAACAAATGGATGATAAAATGCTCAAAAAAATCAAGGAAGCTAACAAACGTTACAGAGCAGTAATAATAATGGGTGATTTCAATTACCCCGGGCAGGACATGTTAGGGAGATAAAGTTCCTAGATGAAATAAATGACTGCTTCGTGGAGCAGCTGGTTCATGAACCGACCAGAGGGGAAGCCATATATGACCTAGTCCTTAGTGGAACACCAGATCTTGTGCAAGAGATATGGGTGTTAGGGCCACTTGGCAATAGTGATCATAGCATGATCACCTTTGATTTAATTAGTGGAGGAGGGATAGTAAGGAAATCCACAGTACTACCTTTTAACTTTTGAAAGGGAGACTATGATAAAATGAGGAAAATAGTTAAGAAAAACCTAAAAGGAGCAGTTGCAAAGGTTAAAGACTTACATCAAGCTTGGGTGTTGTTGAAAACTACTATCTTGGAAGCCCAGACCAGCTGTATTCCACGCTTTAAGAAAAATGGAAGGAAGTCCAAAACACTGCCAGCATGGTTTAAAGGTGAGGTCAGAGAGGCTGTTGCCAAAAAAGCATCTTTCAGGAAATGGAAAAAAGAGCCAAACGATGAAACCTGGACACAGCACAAGCACTGGCTAGTCAAATGCAAGGCATTGATAAGGCAGGCAAAGTGAAAATTTGAGAAGAAGCTTGCTGCGGAAGCAAAAACGCGAAATAAAGACCTTTTCAAGTACATTTGTAGCAAAAAACCTGTGAGAGAGTCAGTTGGTCCATTAGATGATAGAGGGATTAAAGGTGCACTAAGAGGCGACAAGGCGATAGTGGAGAGACTGAATGAATTCTTTGCTTCGGTCTTTACTGAGGAAGATGTGGGGATGTTAATCATGACTGAAGTGGTATTTAAAGGTGCGGAAGAATTGAAGGAAATATCGATACATCAGGAAGATGTATTACAACTATTTGTTAAACTGAAGAGTAGCGTAGCAAATCACCTGGGCCAGATGGTATACATCCAAGGGTGTTGAAAGAATTGAAATATGAGATTGCAGATCTGCTATTAGTAATCTGTGAATTTTCATTAAAATCATCTGTAATATCTGAAGATTGGAGGATCGCCAATGTAACGCCAATTTTTAAAAAGAGTTCCAGGGGAGGCGGAGCCAACCTTGGAGCAAGATGGCCGCGTAGGAGATCTGCTCCCCAGGATCCTTCTGTTCAATCCTGCCTTCATCAACTCAGGTGGTGTCGAAGTGTAATTGCATAGTGCATGTGGCTTTTTAAACATGTCTTGTACCAAACAAACTCGGCTTGAGTTTGCAAACTCGCAGGGCACTGGCTCTAAGCGTTCTAAAACGGACCCATTGTCACCCCTCAAAATGGCGCCACAGGCCGAGACTCATGAGGGTGCGGCGGAACTTCTGAAGGAGATTCGAGTGGTGCGTAGGCGGGTCGAAGCGAATGGGGAGTCTTTGGATGAGCTCCAGGCTGATTTTAAAGAGATGAAAGAGCAGCTCGTGACACTTACTTGTCGAATGGAAAAATTGGAAGGGTCTGTTGGTCAACATGAGAAGCAGCTGTCTCAGATGCCTCAAACAGCACGGAAAATTGAGACGCTAGAACGCAACTTGGAAGATATGAACAATCGGGCCCGTCGCAATAATATTCGTATAGTGGGGATTCCCGAAGGAGCGGAAGGGAAGGATCTCATACGATTTTTGCAAAAGTGGCTCCCTCGGGCTTTAAAAATTGATTTTCAAATGCCGTTTGAGATTGAGAGAGCTCATCGGGTCCCCTCAGCTTCTACTGCGCAGCTGAAGAGGCCGCGGCCTTTGATTTGCTGTGTGTTGCGCTATCAGCAAGTTGCGCTAATAATGTCAGTGGCGCGTTCTACCCTGGAGCTACAATTTGAAGGCCATAGGGTGGCTTTGTATCCTGATTTCAGTAAGATAACAGTCGACAAGAGGAAGCAGTTTTTGGCGTTTCGGCCGAGACTCCTGCATTTGCAAGCTCAGTTTGGATTACTCTATCCGGCTCAATTCAAGGTGACTTTGAATAACTCTACTAAAACTTTCGATAACCCAAAGGTTTTGGAACAGTTTTTGGAGGATCAGGAAGCCTTGGCCATGCAATGAAGTGGTTGCAGTGAGGCCTTGTTTCGTTCGGCTTTCTTGGCCTGTACCTTCAAAGGGCGTGCCCTTTAGCCCCTTGTTAGGCTACGGTCTGCAGCAAGTTTCTGTTATGCGCGCTGAAGCAGGACATTTTGCTGTCGATGGCTAACAAATTTTGTAGGCGAGCAGAATTTGCTTCTTGGACTTGTTTTGCTCTCCTGAGCAGTTGAAGACATGCTATATATTCTTCTGTGAATGTTTCTGATTATTTCCTTTTTCTTTCAGTTTTTTTTCTTTGTATAAGGATCATGGGAATGTAGACTTGATATTTGTTTTTTCTGTTCCTTTTTTTGAGACTTCTACTAGGTTTTCTGTTTTAGGTTGCCTCACCTACTACATGGGGCCTTTTCTTTTAAAGGTTAATGGGTTGTTCTTTGGGGATTGGCACATCATGATGCATCTTTTTAGGAGGTCTATTGGCACCAGACTTAGTATTTGTATTGTATGGCTAAGGATGTTAAGTTATTATCTCTAAATGTAAAAGGTATTATGAACCCTATTAAGAGGAAAAAGATCATTACATATTGTAAACAACAACAGGCCGATCTGATTTTCCTTCAAGAAACACATTTGTCCTCAGTTGAATCCTTAAAGTTAGAAGACCGACATTATGCATTAATAGGGCACTCCCCTGCAGTCCAGAAAAAAAAATGGTGTGGCAATACTGGTTCGTAAGTCTGTAGGGATCACTGTGGAGAGTACCCGCTCTGATACAGCTGGAAGATGGGCGAAGTCTATTATTTCAATAGGCGGTGTCCGGCGGGTAGTTCTCAATGTTTACGCCCCCAATAAAGATGATCCTAGTTTTTTTAAGGATCTGGCGGGGGTCCTATTGGAAGAAACACCTACCCCACTCATAGTTGGGGGTGACTTTAATTTAGTATTAGATCCGTTATTGGACCGGCTTCCCCCTAGGGTAGATAATACTTGCAGAGCGAGAGTGGCCCTTGAGGCTTTATGTGAATCTGCTGGGCTAGTAGATGTGTGGCGAATCTTGCATCCCAGGGAGAAAGACTTCACTTATTTTTCGCCACCTCATAAATCTTTCTCATGTATTGATTTTTTTCTGCTCTCCAGTTCGCTGGTAGCAGATGTCAGTGCGGTTGAAATCCTAAGTATGCATATTTCAGACCATGCGGCTCTTAGGATCTCGCTCAGGCTATTTGACAGTCATCCTCAATCATCGATCTGGTCTTTTAACAGATCATGTTTGATGGATTCTTCTTTTCAAAAGGAAGTTCGAATTGCAATACAGGAATACTTTGAGATAAATAAATTAGGGGATACCTCATGCTGGGCATGGTGGGGGGCTTTTAAAGCTCACATGCGCTCTGTGATCACGAGTTATATGATTAGAGAGAATAAGCGGAAGAAGGCCCTGCTGGTGAGCTTAGATGAGCAAATCCGAGCTGGTGAGCGTTTGTGGCAACAGTATTCTGATGTTGGTATCATCACACGACTGCAGCGTTGGAGATATCAATATAATGAAATACTGAGTGCAGGGGTAGAACAAGTAATGTTTAAACAGCGTGCACGGTATCATATTGAAAAGAACAGAATGGGGCGCTTATTAGCCAATGATTTAAAGGGTAAGAGAGAGAAATCGCGTATAACTGCTATCTCTGATGGGCACCTAGGTAATCTCACTGGCAATGAGCAGATTTTAGAGGCATTCTTTGCCTATTACCAGAATCTCTACAGCGCTGAAGTGAGTTCTGATATAGATTGTGTCCGGGATTTCTTGGGACATTTAACGCAGCCTACTGTGAGTGCGCAGCAGAGGAAAGTCCTGGATGAGACAATCTCCAGATTGGAAGTGGATAAGGCAATAAATAATATGGCTAATGGAAAGGCGGCAGGGCCTGATGGCATTCCCGGTGAATTCTATAAAGTTTTTCGGGATGATTTGAGTCCGGTATTGTTAGTCTATTTTGAAACGTTGTCTAATTCTTTGGATCAGTTAGGGGACTTCGCTGAAGCTACTGTTGTAGTGCTGGAAAAACCTGGTAGAGACCCTTCCCAAGTGGCAAACTACAGGCCTATCTCATTGTTGAACTCGGATTATAAAATCTACGCGAGCGTGTTAGCTAGCCGTCTGTGATTGGTAGTTTGATACATCCTGACCAGTGTGGATTTGTTTCAGGACGGGCAACCTCAGATAACGCTAGATTATTGTGCAATATGTTTGACAGGGCCTCTTTAAGCACTCTTCCTTATGTTGGCCTTGCCTTGGATGCAGAAAAGGCCTTCGACCGACTGGAATGGTTTTTTCTGTTTGAGGTGTTAAGATGGTTTGGTCTGGGTCCCCGGTTTATACATATGGTTCGGGCCTTATACTCAAATCCTAGTGCTAGGATCCTGGCCAATGGGAGTCTGTCGCAGCTTTTTTCTCTGCAGAGAGGGACTCGTCAAGGGTGCCCCCTTTCTCCTTTATTATTTGATTTAGCTTTAGAACCCCTTGCTATAGCTCTCCGACAACATAAGAACATCAAGGGTGTAGTGGTTGATGATATCCAAGTTAAGTTATCCGCCTATGCAGATGACCTTCTTTTATTTACGCAACCGGAGGAAGTCCCCTTGATTTTGGGTTTGATTGAGTCTTATTCTAAAATATCAGGTTATAAAATTAATTGGACCAAGTCAGTGGCCTTCCCATTGAATTCCTGGGCCTCCTCGGCCATGATGGTGGACTATCCTTTTCGTTGGGAGGCTGGTAGTGTTAAGTACCTAGGGGTTAAGTTTTCTATGAGTGTCGAAACTACTGTCCAGAGTAATATATCGGATCTGCTGAATGCGATCAAGAAAACGGCGGTAACCTGGGCACCTTTGTATTTAACGTGGTGGGGCCGCTTGGAGGCCATTAAAATGACTCTAATGCCTAGGGTTAACTATATTCTGGGGATGTTGCCATATAAAATCCCGGCAGGTTTGTTTGTTGAGTTGGAAAGGGCCCTGTCTAAATTTCTCTGGGGTAGCGCGCAGCCGAGGATAGCTCTGAGAAAGCTCAAGGCGTCAAAGGCAAGGGGAGGGGTTCACTTCCCAGATTTCAAATGGTACCATTCCGCTTTTTTGTTAAAACAAGGGGCCATGTGGTTGCGGGATGATATTCCAATGTCGACCCCTAGATGGGTTGAGGTGGAGAGTAAAATTGTGGCGCCTTGTCCTTTAGACCGGCTCCTTGGTATGAAACACCCAGAGGAGACTTTGGTGAGTGGTCCGATTGAAGCTACTCAGATGGCGTATTTGACATTTGTACAATCGGGTGGAAAATGGAACTCTCTTTCTAATAGACTCCCCCTTTGGTGGAATCCGAGTTTGAAAATTAATGGGAAGATGTTTGCTTGGAAACAATGGCAGGAGTGTGGTGTCTGGTCGCTTGGGCAATTATTGCGAGTACAAGGGTGGAAGGACTTTCGGGAGCTTCAGCAGGAGTTTTCTCTTCCCTCTGCTGCGTACTTTCAGTGGCTTCAGCTGAAGCACTTATTGAAAAGCTCACTTGCTGAAATCACGGGCTTACCCGAAACAGACTCTGTCTTTGATACTGTCAGATGCTTGGGTGAGAAACCGGGAGCTGCATCAGGGTTGTATGCATTCATTAGAGATCTGTCTTCTTTGAATCCCCTTGGCTTGTCCAAAAATTGGGAATCGGAACTGGAGTCTTCCCTTTCTGAGAGGGAATGGAGTCTTTTATGGGGCCTTATCACCAGGATATCCCGGTCTGCGGCGATAACTCAATCAATGTTCTTTTTCCTCCATCGTGCTTACATAACTCCGGTTAAAATGTCTAAGTGGGACAAGCAGTCTGATGGGAAATGTTGGTCTTGTCATGTTGGGTTGGGTACCTTCCAGCACATGGTTTTTACCTGCCCCATTGTTCAGAAGTTTTGGAAGGTGGTCTGGGAGAAAATGCAATGTATATTGGGCCTTACTGCTCAACTCACCTGGCGGGCTGTATGTCTGCGCTCTATAGAGCGCAGCTTGGGTCTGGATAAAAAACATTTTTTTCTGTTTAATGTTATGATGGCGGTGGCTTTAAAACTTATTTTTACTAACTGGAAAGTACCCTCCCAATTAAATGGTGATATGTGGTGGAATATGGTCGCACAATATGCCAGTTACGAGAAACTATTTGTCCAGTTGCATGGTCCTGGGTCAAAGGGTGGGTTAGAGAAATGGGCTCCTTTAGATGATTATATTTCAAGAGCAAAAATATCTTAGTGGGGGCCCGACTGGGTCCATAATACCATAGAGTGGTAATTTCTTAGTACCTGAAAGGTGTTGAAGGTATGCCTATATCGCTAGCGTTCTGGTGCCTAGGGTCAGATGTGCAGTGCCTCAAAGAACTAGGGGGGGAGGGAATATGTGAGTAGCATATGGGATATTGCTGTAGTTTTGTGTGTTGTTATTCTGTTGTTGTGTGTAAATGTATAAGTAAATTGCATAAATAAAGAATTTAAAAAAAAAAAAAAGAGTTCCAGGGGTGATCCGGGAAACTACAGAACGGTGAGCCTGACGTCAGTACTGGGAAAAATGGTAGAAACCATCATAAAGAACAAAATTACTCAGCATGTAGATAGTCATGGCCTAATGGGAGACAGCCAACATGGCTTTAGACAAGGAAGATCTTGTCTTACTAATCTGTTATGTTTTTTTTTAAGGTGTGAATAAACAGGTGGACAAAGGTGAGTCAGTTGACTAGTGTATCTGGACTTTCAGAAAGCCTTTGACAAGATCCCTCATCAGAGGCTTTTGGCAAAACTAAAGAGTCATGGGATAGGAGGCAATGTACTATTGTGGATCAGGAACTGGTTAAAAGATAGAAAGCAGAGGGTAGAGCTAAATGGCCAATTTTCCCAATGGAGAAAGGTGAATAGTGGTGTACCCCAGGGATCTGTGCTGGGTCTGCTGCTTTTTGACATATTCATAAATGACCTGGAAAAGGGAATAACGAGTGAGGTTATCAAATTTGCAGATGACACAAAACTATTTAAAGTTGTTAAAACCCAAGAGGATTGTGGAAAATTGGAAGAGGATCTTGATAAATTGGAAGACTGGGCATCAAAATGGCAGATGAAATTTAATGTGGACAAGTGCAAAGTTATGCAACTAGGGAAGAACAACCCAAAGTATGGTTACAAGATGCAAGGTTCCACATTAGGAACCACCACCGAGGAAAAGGATTTAGGCGTCATTGTGGATAACATGCTGCTCAGGTTTCACTATCCACTCCAGTCCCCATCCCCTGGTCTGATCATTTCTATCTTGCCTTTACTCTTTCATCCTTACCTCCCCCCTCTTCTCCCCCTCCTCTACCTACACATCTTTCTCGCCGTCTTGACTCAGCTACCTTACGAAATTTTTCTTCAGTTTATCAACCCCCTTTGCCTGGTTTTCTGTCCCTCTCGCCATTAACTCAGGTTGTCCTCTGGAACACTGAATTGTCCCACACTCTGGACCAGGTTGCCCCTTTAAAACCCTATAAGCCTCGTCATCTTACTCGCCACCCCTGGTTCCATGCAGGACTTCGTCTACACCGCTCCCAGTTACGGAGAGCCGAACATCTCTGGCGGAAGTCTCGATCTGCAGCGTCCTATCAGTACTTCAAGTCCTGCCATGCCCAGTATCGGGCTTGTATTCACCAAGCCAAACGCACCTTCTATTCCACGTCTATTATGTTGGCCCCCAATAGATCCCGACATCTCTTTGCTACTTTAAACTCACTCTCTCAATTACAGTCCTCCTCCTCTGCTGAGCCTCGCATGACTCTTCCAGCTCCCAGTCCTACTAGCCTGGCCTCTTTCTTTTCCTCCAAAGTTCTCACCCTTCGCTCTTCCTTACCACTCTGTACACAGGCTTTGTCCCCTCCCTCTCGCCTACCTCATCTACCCTGCCATCCCACACCTGGGTTCACTTTCATTCTCTCATTCCCCCAGAGCTCGTCCAACTTCTGTCCACTACTCGTAAGACTACTTGCCCTTCTGATCCCATTCCCTCTTCTTGGTTCTCTGAGCCGTCCCCTGCTTTATTTCATCCTCTCCTTTCTATTATTAACACCAGCCTGTCCCAAGGCATCTTTCCGCATCCGTGGAAACATGCCTTGGTACGCCCTCTCCTAAAACATCCCTCTCTGGACCCCTCTGTTCCTGCGAATTATCGCCCAGTATCCAACCTTCCCTTCACTTCCAAACTGCTGGAAGAGGCTGTTTTTTCCCAACTCTCACATCACTTGGACTCTACATCTTTTCCTCACACCCGGCAATCTGGTTTTCGGCCTGGGTACAGTTTTGAAACTACTATCACGGCAGTTTTGAATGAGATTTACACTTCCCGGGATCGTGGTTATATAACGGTGGCGGTGTCTCTCGACCTTTCAGCTGCTTTTGATTTAGTGGATCATGCTCTTCTCCTCTCTCTGTTACGGGATACGGGTATCCGTGGTACTGTGTATCGTTGGTTCTTTTCTTTCCTATCCTCCCGGTCTTTTGCAGTTTCTTCAGCCTCTTCCACCTCTCCTCGCTTTCCTCTCACTTGTTTTCCACAAGGCTCCATTTTGGCCCCTCTGCTATTCAATGTCTTCTTGGCTCCTTTAGCTTTATTAGTTCAACAATCCGGGATATCAGGGTATTACTATGCCGATGACATCCTTCTCTTACACCATACCTCCTCTTCCCATCCTGATATTACTCCCCTGGAATCCTGCCTGTCCTCGGTTTTCTCCTGGCTCTCCTCTAACTGCTTGGTCCTTAATGTTTCTAAGACCGCAGCTATTTGGTTCACTCACGGCTCCTCTACACTGTTACCCACTCTCCTCTTTCTCTGGCACCCCTATCTCTCTAGTTCCCAAACTTCGCTATCTGGGTGTCATCCTCGACTGTAATCTCACCTTCCATGACCACATCTCACATGTCTCTCGGAACTCCTTTTTCTGTCTTAGGCGAATCCATGCTATCCGACCATTTCTTTCCTCTCAAGCCCTTACTACTCTCCTCCTTTCCCTGGTCATCACCAGACTAGATTTTTGTAACTCTATCTACGCAGGCATTCCCCAATATCAAAAACACCGATTACAGCTGCCAGAATGATTTTACATGCCTCCCCCCGTGATCATGTTACCCCACTTTTACTGCATCTTCACTGGCTGCCACTGCAATTCCGGATCCCCTTCAAGATTCTTACACTTGTACACCGAGCTGTCTATCTCCATACACCACAATATCTCTCTGATCTGTTAACTTTTTATACTCCCACCCGTAGTCTTCGGTCCATCCACATTAACCGTTTGCACCTCCCAGCTCCTTCTCAAGCCCACCAGCAGTCCACCCGGACATCAGCATTCTTCTTCTTAGGTCCTGCCCTCTGGAACTCCCTCCCTACCGCCCTCCGTCTTGAGGAATCTTACCCTACATTTTGCTGTCTGCTCAAAACTCATTTCTTTTCCCTAGCTTTTAATGTTCCCTCTGACCCTGTATGACTTTGTTCTCCTTGCTGCACTGGTTCTGCTAAACTTTGCTTTTAAGTGATTGTAATTTATTTTTCTCCTTTCTTACCTGATACTATTATATTATTGTAAACCGCCCCGATGTAATGGGGGGCGGTATATCAAGTTTTAATAAACAATAAACCCTCGGCCCAGTGTGCAGCGGCGGCCAAGAGAGCAAAGAGAATGCTAGATATCATAAGGAAAGGAATGGAAAATAAAACAAAAGATGATATAATGCATCTATATCGTTACATGGTGAGACCGCACCTTGAATATTCTGTGCAATTGTGGTCGCCGTATCTTAAAAAGGATATAGCGATTTTAGAAAAGGTTCAGAGAAGAGCCACCAAAATGATAAAGGGGATGGAAGGATACTCCTATGAAGAAAGGCTAAAAAGATTAGGGCTCTTTAACCTGGAAAAGAGACGCCTGAGGGGAGATATGATAGAAGTCTATAAATTAATGAACGGAGTGGAACGGGTAAAAGTAGATCAATTGTTTACGTTATCAGAATATAGAAAGACTAGGGGACATGCAATGAAGCTACAGGGTAAACTATTTAAGACTAATAAAAGACGATATTTTTTCACTCAACGTGTAATCAAACTCTGGAATTTGTTACCGGAAGATGTAGTAAAGGCTGTTAGTGTAGCTGGGTTTAAAAAAGGTTTGGACAAGTTCCTGGAGGAAAGGTCCATAAACCATTATTAAGAAGGGACCCAGGATATCAATGCTTGACCCAGTACAAGCATTGTGGAACCTGTGTCTTTTGGGGAAACTGCTAGTTACGTATGACCTAGATTGGCCACTGTTGGAAACAGGATATTGGGCTTGATGGACCTTGGTCTGACCCAGTATGGCATATCTTATGTTCTTATGTTCACCTATGATCTTCCTCCTCTCCCGAATATACCTGAAAAACATTTTGTTGCCACACTTCACGTGTTTAGCCATCTTTTCTTCTGCCTTTGATTTTACTATCCTTATTTCTCTTTTTGTCTCTTTTAGCTTTATCCTGTATTCTTTTCTGTGTTCCTCTGTTTGTGAACTTCAGAATTTTGTGACAGCCTTGTTTTGTGCTTTTATTTGTGCAGCCACTTCTTTAGAGAACCAAATAGGTTTCCTTTTCCTCTTGTTTTCATTAACTTTACTTACATATGTATCTGTTGCCCCTTTTGTTGCCTCCTTTTAGTTTAGCCCACTGCAATTCCACTTCCCTTATCCCCTCCCACCCTGCCATCTCCTCCTTCAGGTACTTGGCCATTTTACTGGTCAGTGTTTTTGAAGTCTAGGACTTTGAACTTGCTCTGATTGGACTGCACCTTGGCTTTTATCTCAAACTACACCGTGTGATGATCGCTGATGCTCACATGAGCACCCACTCGGATATTCTACATGCTATCTCTATCGGTGTGTATTAAATCCAGCATCAAGCTTTCCTTGGTTGGTTCCATCACCAATTGTCTAAGTAATACATCTTGGAAGGCATCCACAAATTTTTTACTACTTTCCAGATTTGCAGAAGAAATACTCCAATCCACATCAGGTGGATTAAAGTCACCCAGTATGATCACTTCCCTTTTCATGGCTCTCTTTGCAACATCAATAATCAAATTTGAGTTTGAGGCTTGTAGACAACACCAGTATGGATGACAGTGCAAACTCCTCTGTCCAAAACAATCCACAGTGCCTCTTCTTTTCCCCATGTCCCCTGCATTTCAGCAGCTTTGCTTTTGACACACACACGCACACGCACATGCACATGCACACACACACACACACACACACACACACACACACACACACATGTGTATCTATCTATCTATCTATATATACACACACACACACAATTTATTTAGCCATTTTTTATATTGCTTTATCCCTCAATCAAAGCGGTTTATATTAGAACTCAACAGTATACAGGGAACATAAAACCATTATAGAACAAGAACAATTAACCATTATAAAACAGAGCTTAAAGGGGGATGGTGCACGGAAATAAATTAACATATGTACAATGTCATGTATTTGACAAAACTATGTACAGTTCGTAGTTCATGGTTTTGAAGAGAAGATGTTAGTCCATAGTCTAGGTTCAACAGATGGTAGTTTGGCTATTCCCCCTCCTTTTCAATCCTCTCTATCTCTTCTAAATAGCTTATAGCCTGTTATGATGATATCCCATTCATGTGACTCATTAAATCATGTTTCTGTAATGGCCACAATGTCCAAGTCCATTTCCACCATTAGGGCTTTCAGGTCAGGAACTTTGTTAGCTAGGCTTTGAGCATTTGTGCTCATTGTTTTCCAGCATTTGTTGACTGGCTTACGTGTATTTTGCATAGATTTTGTTTTACACTCCTCTTCCCACTTGGCATTGATATGTGGGGCAATACTGCATCTGTTTCCAATGTTGCTATGTTTTTGCTGGGATTGACGCCCACTTGTTGTTTTCCATATGTCACCCCTTTTTCCTTGTTTAAATGCCTGTCCACATAATGCCTGAACTTCACTTAGGGTCCTTTTCCCTGCAACAGAGAGATGTGGTCCATCAACACAGTATAGCCTCTTGTTCTATTTTCCCAGTCGCCTATATATCTAAATCCTTGTTTGCAATAGGTTTGGAGCCATGTGTTAAAGTTGATTATGTGACACAGCCTTTCTGCCCCCTTACCAAGAACAGGTAGAACTTCTGAGGAGGCTGCAGTGTTAACAATGTGCTTGAGTTTCTCTCCCAGAATCTGGGAGTTTCTCTGAACTGTAGAGGCACAGTTTCTAACCAGTTCATTTGTACCCAAGTGGATGATAACATCAATTTTGGAGTGCTCACTTTCTGCACTAACTATGCCAGCAATTTGCTTCGTATTCCTGCTGGCTGAAGAGCATGGGAGGCATTTGACAATGTTTTCCCCTTTGAACTGTGCTCCCAAGTTGGTGCCTCTGATGATGGAATCTCCAAGTAGTAGTAGTTTCCTTTTTTTGTGATAGTTTTTTTCATATTTAGGGCACTATCAGTAGATTGGGCATTAATCTTCTCGTTTAAGGACACTTCAGTTTCCACTAATTGGGCACTCAAATTTCCCAAGGCAGAGAAGGCGTTATGCAGGGATATCGCTTGATGGCAAGGATGTTTCCATGCTACAGGTTGCAACCTACCAGACCCCACTGTGATCCATTGTTCCTGGGCTGCTTGATTCTTTGTGGGAGTGATAGTGGATTTTTTTTTTCAAGTTGTACCCTAGAGGCAGTGTGTTTAATTGCAGCTAATTCTTCCCTTAATAGAATCAATTCTTTATGCATGGCACATAACTCAAGACTTATAGGGCAAGTTCTTAGGCTCCAAATAAGTCTTCTTAGAATGAAGGCACCACAGCTATTGCGTTGAATACACAAACTGATTAAGATGGTTATGAAGCAGTTATAGGACAAGGAGAGAAAGTGGGTGTTACACCTAATTGGAGGACAGATGCCAATCTATATGATGACTATATAAGCAATGCAACCCTGGGGTAGGTGGGGTGGGTGGGAATTTAAGTGTACCTGGCCAGTAGCCCTTCTATAAACTTAAGGGCACACTCAAATCTAAGAGAATATAAACAGGTAATAGGCAAGTAAACATTTATGTTAAAACCTGCCAAAATAGTAAATTTAGAAACTTAGCTTTACAGGTGCTGGATCAGAACTCTTGCTCAGGTAGCAGAGACTGATTCAGGAGGTGAATAGTGTCAACACTGTGATTAAGTCCAAAACCATGTTGCTGTTGGTCTAAGGGTGCAAAGTCATTTATATTTATTTATTTATTTATTTGTTTATTAATTTGATTTTATATACTGCAGTCTTTAGAAATCAGCACAGTTTACACTGAACAGGCATCACAGAACAAAACAGTAAACATCTAGCATTGCACAATAAACAAAAAACATATTACATTGAACAGGGACGTCAACTTGGTTAGTAACAGTGGGAACTAAGTTACAAGCTGATATGTGGGCAATAACAGCTAGGGTGGTCGGAGCTAGGACTGGCAGGCAAAGTCTGTATAGCTATGGTATATGGTCATACAGTAGTATAGTTGGAACAAATGAGTCTTTAGTGCTTTCCTGAAGGTTGACAGGTCAGAGATGGATCGGATCGAGGCAGGGAGGATGTTCCAAAGAGTTGGTGCGTATAAGAGAGAGAAACATAGAAACATGATGACAGAAATAGACCACATGGCCTATCTAGTCTGTCCTTCCATATCAACAACTTCAACAGTCCCCTTTTTACCTTTAGAAATTCTGTGTTTGCCCCATGCTTTTTTGAATTCAGTTACTGTCCTCATCTCTACCACCTCCACTGGGAGACTATTCCACGGATCCACCACTCTTTCCATAAAGAAATATTTCCGCATATCACTCTTGAATCTATCCCCCTTCACCCTCATCCCATGTCCCCTCATAGCAGAACTTGCTTTCAATTGAAAGAGGCTCTCTCCCTGAACATTTATGCCACGGAGGTATTTAAACATCTCAATCATATCACCTCTATTCTGCCTTTCCTCTAAGGTGTACTTATTAAGATCCTTAAGTCTGTCCTCATATGCTTTATAATGAAGCCCACTAATCATTTTAGTAGCCACCCTCTGCACCGACTCCATCCTGTTCACATCCTTTTGAAGGTGTGGTCTCCAGAATTGCACACTATACTCCAAATGAGGTCGCACCAAAGACTTATACAGAGGCATTATCACCTCCTTTTTTCTGCTAGCCATTCCTCTCCGTATGCACCCAAGCATCCTTCTAGCTTTTGCCGTCGCCTTTTCTACCTGTTTAGCTACTTTAAGATCATCAGACACAACCACGCCTAGGTCCCGCTCTTCTTTAGTGGACAAAAGTACTTCACGTCCTATACTGTATTGCTCCCTTGGATTGCTGCAGCCCAAATGCATGACCTTACATTTTTTTAACATTAAATCCCAGCTGCCAAATTCTAGACCATTCTTCAAGCTTAGCTAGATCCCTCCTCATGTTATCTACACCTTCCTGGGTGTCTACTCTATTGCAGATTTTGGTATCATCCGCAAAGAGGCAAACCTTACCTGACAGCCCTTCCGCTATATCACTAACAAAGATGTAAAAAAGAATCGGACCAAGGACAGATCCCTGGGGCACACCACTGGTAACATCCTTCTCCTCAGAGAGAGCTCGTTTCTTAGCAGCTTGGGAACTCTTTCTTATTGTTGATGGGGTGCTGAGTGTATTTGTCATGTTTGTTCTTCTCATTCTGTTCAGTGTCCATTGTATGATTTCCGCAAGGGAGACTGCAGAGAGGTTGTGCAGTACTTTAAATGTCATCAATAGAGCTTTGTAATTTAGGCGGCTCGCTATTGGGAGCCAAAGCAATTGCCTTAGGATGGGCATGGCATGTTCAAATCTGGAGGCTCCATATAGGATTCGGGCAGCAGTATTCAAGGCCATTTGAAGAGGATGAAGTGTGCAACCTTGGCAGGCTGCGGAGTATATTTGCATAGTCAAAGTGTGCAAAGATAAGAGCCGGGAATATGGTGCAGCAGTCCCCAACAGTGGGCGTAGGTGATGGAGGGTCCTTATTTTGTGGTATACTGCCTTGGTAACATTATTTGTGTGTTTCCATACCAGGGTGACTCCTAGTTAACACACTTCTTGCTTCATCATACGTTCTTCATCTTTTACCCATAGAGAAGATGGTGGGATGAAATTTGGGTCTTTTGTGATAAACAATTCAGTCTTTTTGCAGTCCACTCTCTGGTTGTGTGTACAGAG
This sequence comes from Ichthyophis bannanicus, assembly GCA_033557465.1. Taxonomy (NCBI): domain Eukaryota; kingdom Metazoa; phylum Chordata; class Amphibia; order Gymnophiona; family Ichthyophiidae; genus Ichthyophis; species Ichthyophis bannanicus. Next base: position 419,026,817 of record CM066031.1, on the reverse strand, counting down.
CCAGTCTGAGACTGCATTAAAGTGTTCCATAATCTTGGTGTAATTGGACTGTCTGTGGAGAATGGGGTGAATAGTAGTACATTGTCGGCATAGATGTGGTATAGTATGTTGTATGACTGGATTATAGAACAGATTAGCTGGATGTAGATGTTGAAGAGCAAGGCAGATGGAGGTAAACCCTGGGGAACTCATTGCATCTGTTGGTATGTGGATGATGCCTGAGTGCCTATGCGCCCCATTTGTTGGCGATCTGTTAAGTAGGATCTGTACCAGTCAAGGGCCAAGTTCTGCATACCTTTCTGTTGTAGACTAGCAAGTAGGAGATTGTGACTGGCCATGTCAAAGGCCGATGGAATATTCAGGAATATTAGGATGAATCCTTGCTTCACTTTGTTCATTCCCATAATGAGATTGTCCAGCAGAGTGGCCAGGAGGGTCTCGGCACCATGTTGTTGACAGAACCCATGCTGCTCTTGGATGAGGGGAGCATAGGAGTTTATGATCTTGGATTTGTTGTTGGACTAGCTTCTCAGTTATCATAGCCAGGAATGGGAGGCTAGATATGGGCCTATAGGAATTTGTCGAGGGGGTCCAATTTGTCATTTTTTAGTAGTGACCTTACAGTGGTGGTTTTCAGAGGTGATGATACCAGATCCATTTATTTATTTATTTAACAGTTTCTTCTATACCGCCCCTTCCAGAGATCAGGGGCGGTTTACATTAAACAGTGAACAGAACATTTGTATACTTCTGTATACATTTACAAGGAACGTTGTGTTTTAACTATATACAAGTGTAATTACAGGGAACATATTTTTGAACGTTAACTAGAACAGTACTTATTAAAACTATGTACAGGTTATATAACATGGAGCACAACATAGTTAATTACCAGTGGTTATTTACAATAGTGATATAGCCGAAAGTTTGAGTGGATCTTTTGCATGTTGTGTGATATATGTAAAGTTTCTTGAGTTAGTCATTTGTTCTGTCATGAATACTGTGGATGTGTTTCTGTGATTGTTTTGGAGAGGTTTTTTGTTGATAGGGGATCTCAAAGTGTTTTGTAAAGAGGTAGGTTTTTAGTTCCTTTTTGAATTGGTGAAGGTCTTTTATCATGCAGAGGGTTAATGGAGGGTGGGGGCAGCAAAGGAGAAGGCTCTATCACTTGTTGTTGCTTTAGTTTTTCTGAAATTTGTTTTTATGTTGAGGAAATGGGTTGCATTCTGTCTGCGCGTTCTAGTTTCTGATGGGGGGTGTATTAGAGTAGATAGTTGTGAGGGAGAGATGTTATTAATGATTTTGAAAGTAGTTAGGAGGATTTTATATTTTATTCGGCTGTTTATAGGGAGCCAGTGTAGGTCTAATAGAATTGGGGTCACATGGTCTGTTAGTTTAGCTTTTGTGATCATCTTGGCGCATATGTTTTGGGCTCTTTGGAGAAGGTATATGCTCTTTAATGGTAGTCCGTTTAGGAGACTATTACAATAGTCGAAATGGGGGGTGATGAGGGTATTGACTACTGATCTAAAGTCATCTGTGTTAAGTAGGGGTCTCAGATGTTGTATTGTCTTGAGTATATGAAATATGGTTTTTACTGTATGTTTTATGTGTGGGATCATGGTGAGTGAGTGGTCTATAATTATTCCAAGGTATTTTACCTCCTTTTTAACAGGTATAGGTGTATTACTTATTGTGATTGTAGTAGGGTAGTTGTAGTCAGTGTCTGATTTCCTCGTTATGAACATTGCTTCTGTTTTTTTGAGGTTAATGCTTAGGTGGTTGTCTTCAAGCCATGTGGTAGTCTCGTTCATGCATTGGAGTAGGCTATCATATTTGGGGTTGTTGAGGTTTATGGGGATGGCAAGCATGATATCATCTGCGTATATGAAATGGTTGATTTTATGCTTCTTGAATATGTTTGTAATGGGCTGGAGGTACAAATTGAAGAGGAGGGCAGAGAGAGCTGATCCTTGGGGGATACCCTTACCTTGAGGGAAGGTTTCTGATGTTTCATTACCTAATTGTATCCGTATTAATCTGTGTGAGATGTATGATTTGAACCATTCAAGGACAGTCCCTCCTATTTTTAGATTTTCTAGTCTCTTAATGAGTGTATTATGGTTGATGCTGTCGAATGCGGCAGAAAGATCTATGAAGAAGAGAAGGAAACCTTTGTTATTGTCATTAGTACCCCTGATGAGTAGGTCTGTCAGTGCGATTAGGAGAGTTTCAACTCCATGGAAGGGGCGGAAGCCAAATTGATGTGCATCAAGGAGTTTGTGTTCATCAATGTAGTCTTGTAATTGGAGTTTTATGGTTTTTTTCTATTATATTGGCGATTAGTGGTATGCTAGCTATTGGCCTGTAAGAGTTGGGGTCTTTTGGATCTAGTTTATTGTTTTTTATTATGGGGCGGATCGAGGAGAGCTTTAGGGCATTGGGCATAGTTCCTTGAGAGAGTGATTGGTTTACTATGTATTGGATGTTTTCTACAAGAAAGTCCTTAGTATGCTTGATCCATGACACCGGGCATGGGTCAAGCGGTGAGGTTGTGGTGTTGATCATTGTTATGATATTAAGGATGTGTTTTCGTTCAACCTTGTGAAGGGTTGTCCATTCATAATTACTGTCATGTTTATATATTGTGGTGGTTGGGGAGTAAGATTTTACCTTTAGTTTCTCAGCAAAATGTGAAGCTAAGGTTTGTACGCTTATTGTGTCTTGGTTCAGTTCTTGGTTTTGTGTTTTTGTTAGTGTTTTTACAATTGAGAAGAGTTCTCTTGACCGGTTGAGAGCAAGATTTATTAATTTGGAGTAGTATTCTCTTTTTGACTTGTTGATTGCATCCTTATATCTATTAAGTATGTTTATATATTTAGTTTTGTTATCGTGTGATTTTGTTTTTCTCCAGATTTTTTCTTGTTTACGTAGTTGTTTTTTTAGCAGGGCGATGTCTTTAGTGAACCATTTTTGTGATTCCTTCTTTTTCTTCTGCATCGTTTGAGTAGGGGTTGCTGCTTCTTGGATTCTTTGGTTCCAGTTCTCTATAGTTTGGTCTATATCAGTTAGGCTTGTACTGAGTTTGGGTAGTACCTTATTAAGGAATGTGTCATTGTCAAAGCGGGGGAAACGTGAGTGGTGTGTTGTTGTGTTTGCAGGCTGTAATGATGTTTGTGCTAGTAGGTGAAATGTTATCAGGTGGTGGTCAGACCATGGTACTTCTGTAATTATTGGGGAAGAGTAGAGTTGATGTAGGTTGAAGGGGGTAGGGAGGAAAATGAGATCTAGCGAGTTTCCTTTATTATGTGTGGGGGTAAGGACTATCTGGTTAAATCCCATGTGGGACATTGAGTCAATGAAGTTGTCTTTTTGGGATTGGTTCAGGGATGGGAGGTTAAGGTCACCTAGGATTATGAGGGGTTTTCTCTGAGATGCTGTGCATGCAAGTGCAAGGATAGGGGAGAGATTTTTCTGATCAGCTGATGGGGGTCTATAGATTAGGGAGAATGCTAGTGTTCTGTTTTCAATGTTTATTATGTCCATGCCTTCGACATTGTTTGAGTTCGTTAGGGTGTATTTTAAGTCTTTTTTTAGTGAGAATGAGTGTGCCACCTCCTCTTTTTGTATCACGGTGGCAGTTGAATATATCATATTGTGATATGTGGAGTTGGTTTAATAGTATTGTGTCTGTAGGTGTTAGCCATGTTTCAGTAATGAAAAAGATGTCAGGTTGCTCGTCTCTTATTATGTCATTTACTATTGGTATTTTGTTCCGTATAGAACGAATGTTTATTAAGATCAGTTTTAGTTTGGTGTCTGTGTTGGGGGAGGATTTTTTGTTGTTGTGGTTTTTACAGTTTATCTGGATTACTCTAGGACGATGTCTGTGGGTGCTGTTGTTTGGTGGCAGGTTGAATGGGTGATAGTGTAATGGGGAGCGTGTTAGGTTGCGGTTGGGGTTATGGATGATAGGGATGCTATTACAAGGGGGGTTGTTGGATTTATATGTGTAGATTAGTTGCAATAGGAGGGCTATTATTAGGAGAGTGATTGGCAGTGTTTTTATTTTTAGGTAGGCTATTATGTTTTTATTTATGAGAGAGATGGGTTTCTTTGCGGTCTGTGCGAGAGGGCTAGTATATGGTAGGGTTGGGTTGTACGTGTATCAGGTGTACTAATCCGGTTTGTAGTGTAGTTCACAGCGCAGTGTAATTTACAGTACCAATGTAGTTCACAGTGTGCTATAGCAGTTCACAGTATACTTTAGATTAGAGCATAATAGTGTCTGAGTGGCTGTTTACAACGCAAGTTTACAACACGTTTTGCAACACTTTTATAATTCAATGCATTAGTGTAGTTTACATGGTAAAGAAGAGGTGCACGATTCTGGTAATGAATGCACTAAGGTCAGATCGGGCTGACTTGATCTAATGTGCGGGGCATGGATTGGTTGGGGAAGTGGTGGTGTTGACCCCACTTAAGACATTCTCAATGTGCTCAGAGGAACATAGGTAGAAGGAATCTAGATTGGGAATGTCTCTGTTTTCAATAGGAGGATTATCTGAGAGAGGATTTCCTGGATAAAGGGAATTTACATTAGTTTTACTATGGAAGTGTGTAGCAAATTCCTGCCAGTGGAAGATGTCTGCGGTATGTTGCTTAGATGTGTCCTTTATGAGGGACTTAATGATTCCAAAAAGCTCTCTGGGCTTGTTAAGAGGTAGCATTAGGATATTGGTGTGGTACTCCTTTTGTATCTGGCTAATTGCTTTGCGATGGTCTTGCAGGGTCTTCATGTATGTGACATGATCTTCGGGGAGTTTATAGTGCCGTCATTTCCACTCAAGCTCCCCGAGTTGTAGTAAGGGCTAATGTAGGTCGGCTGTGAAACAATATGGCTGTGTGATTCTTCTTGACGGGTTTCGAGGACTGTGGTAAGAGTGTGGCGTTGCTTAAGGTGGTGTTCCATGTGTCTACAAGCTCATCCAGCTTGGTGGTGTTAGTATTAAGATTTCTATGATTCTGCAACTGTTTTGTACAGTCTTTTCAATTAGTTTTGTTATAAATAGAATGCTGGAGATGGCTCTGTATGAGTGTGGAGATTTGGGGTCCAGTTTTGAGCTTTTTAATAATGGTTTGACTGACGTGTGCACAATGTGGGAAGTATATACCCTTATATGAGGGATAATTGGATTATCTTGAAAAGAAAAGGTGTGAGATCAGATTTCGCTAGCTTGATCTATGACACTGGGCGAGGATCTAAGGGGGATGATGTTGGGTTAAGATTGGAGATGATATTCTCAAGTTGTTCAGCAGTGATTGTATCAAATATATTCCATTTGTTGTTGCTACTGTCCTGATCGGTTGAAGTGGGTACTGTGGTTGTGTCGAGGTTGATAGTATTGAATTTGCTTTGGAGGTGAATAGCCCTTTTATGTGTGCATAGGTTGCTGTGGTGCCTTTAATTGGTTGCGTTCTCTTGTTTTAGTGGTTTCACTATGTCAAATAACTGTCTGTTGAGAGCACTCTTGATGAGATTGGTGTGGTATTCCATTTTGCTTTTGTTTATGTCAAAACAGTATATCTTTTGTTTGGCTAAGTATGCTGACTGGAGGCGTAGATCCTTAGTGTCTCCATTTAAATTAAAGCTGTCAGAGGTTGTGTTTTAAATCTTTTAAGGCACATTGTTATCTTCTGTTGACATTTGTATTTGATGGTGCATGTGCTGCTGGAGCTGTTATGTTACTTTTGTTATTAATGAATAGTTCTATGTCTGTGAAATCCATGTTTAGGAATAGTATAATTTTGATGAGGAAAGATTGTTTAGTAGTGGAATCTGCAGTTCCTATTTTGCGTGCCGTCTACCGTGTCTACATTTGTGCTCTGTGGTAAAGTGAAGGAATGTTATGATGCTGTGGTAAGACCAAGGAAATGGAAATATTTGAAGGGGGGGAATGGAGATGTGGACTTGAAATTTGGCTAGGGATAAAGATGAGGTCCATTATTCCTCCTTTTGAATGAGTTGGCTTAGTGAGAATAGGTTTAGATCACCAAGTAAGATAAACCATTGCTTCTTGGTAGCATTGGCACATGTTGCCTCAAGGAAGGTCAGCAGTTAATCCGCCTTTGTATTCGGCGTTCTGTATGCTAGGCATGTTATGAGATGCCTGTTTGATATTGTGAGGATATCTAGGTTGCCCGTGGAGCTGGTTGTTATAGTATTAAATTTCAAATGGTTCTTTGCTATTATGCATACTTCTCCACCCCATCTGGTTATTCTCAGGCAGTTGTGGAGTGTGTATATTGGAGTGATTAGCTGGTTTATGAACACATCCGTATCTATAAACCATGTTTCAGTTATGCATGTAGAGCCTGATGCTGAAAGGTGCTCATCTGGACGTCCAAAATCTGGATGGGTCAGATTCGCCCCTGATTCTGCAACCGCAGGAGCCAGACATTCCCACAGGAGCATAATTGGGATGTTAGCTGGGCCAAATGTGCCCCTATTCTGCCACCCTGCATGTCCATCTATGGCTTTGCCCAACCCTCCCAATGCCCCTGCATGGAGCCTTGGTGCCATGGTGTCCCTTCGCTATGGCACCGGGACGCCATGTAGGAGCCCCGACACCCTGCTGCAGCGCTATCATGCCGTTCCCTGCCACCTGACCCCTCCCCCCGAGTCGCCTACCAAGGCCAGGATCATGCTTCGGGAACCCCCTGCTGCTGCCCACCTGATCCATGGGGCTCACTGGTACCGTCCCCCTCAGCCAGGGAGACTTATTCCCATTAGAGGTGGAATAAGTTCCCTGGCCTTCCATGCACTGTCGACCCTGTACATCTGGGGTCTTTTGACCGCCGCTGCCATGCCCATGCTCCTCCTCCAGCCCCCACCCTCATCCAGAGCTCCCCACTCAGCAGCCATGTACATGCAGGGAGCTTCGGTTCTGGAATCAGGTCCCACGGAATAGTGGGGGTTAGACGTCTGGGTCGGAAGTCCACCTCTGCTATTCCTGTCTCAGCATGCCAGCCATTAAGTTTGTTATGGTTATTGATGTAGTAGGAATCATGTTATGTGCAGAATGTGCATTTATTAAAGTGCATCTCAATTTTTGGCTGTGCTGCTGTACTGCAGTGATTCTCAACCCAGTGCCCTAGGTGGGCCCTCCATTCTCCTGCCCACCACTCCCATTATTGTCACTGTCTCCCCTCTCTGGGGTTACCAGTGACAGCAATCTGCTCTCAAACTGTGACACAGCACTTAACTAACACTTGGCACTGTGTGACAGTTTTCTCCAGTTCAGAATGTGCCGTTTCTGCCCCCTCCACCACTGCTTCCTATTTCAGAGGGGTACGGAAATGGAACATTCTGAACTAGAGGAAACCATGATGCAGCACAGTTAGTAAGTGCTGTGTCATGGTTTCAGGGCAGTGGCAGCAATGTACGGGCTCGGAAGGCCGGCACCTTAGGTGACTGCCTAGTGGTAGCCCTAATTGTGATGAAGCTGAAGCCATTGAAGCTATAGACTTAGAAAAAAAACACTGTTTATTATAAAGCAACTGACTCACAGAGGGTGCAGTTACCTAAATGTACAGCTAGAGGGAGCAGGCACAAGGTTGCAGAAGCTAAGCTGACACACCCAGGTTTTGAGAATGCAGGAACTAATCAGGTACACCTGAGTAGAGAGCCAGGAAGCTCAGTGGAGAAACGGCTTTATAAACAGTGCTCAGAAGGAAGAAAGCAGAGAGGGTCTCGAGTTCAGAGAGGAACTGAGAGAGGACTACGAGCTGGGAGAGGATCTCGAGTTCAGAGAGGAACTGAGAGGGGACCTGAGAGAGGAACCTCACATACTGAAAGGCAGAGAAGCTTGGAGTACTTACAAGGAAGAGCTAAGTTCCAGGGAGGACAAGCCCGTTCCAGAAAGCTTCAGGAGCCAGTCTTCAGGGAAGACGGTGATAGAAGGAGACTACCGGGTAGAGCAAATACCAGCAGAGCACATCTCAAAGATCCAAGGTACAGTTATATTTCCTTTCCAAGATGTGAGCCAGCTCCTAGAAAAGCTTATAACCCAGAGAGCCGTACTGATAGGAAACAAATCTGGGAAAGGCTTGTGAAACCTTTACAGAGAGGCATAGTAAAAAGCCATAACAGTTATTTGCCAAACCAAGACCAGCAAGGCTGGGGAATATTGGAGAGATCTATTAAACTACAACCTGCCTTATCCAGGGATTGCTCAGGACTAGCTGACCACACGGCTGAACAGGAACCTATGCAAATAGAGGTGATAGAACCAGAGCCTTTGCAGTTAGAGCACCCGATTGACTGCTCACTCTGTGTTTCCAAGAGTCTAGAGTCTCTCACAGAATTGTAACCGGCAGGACATGCTTTAACATATCTTTTTGCTTTTGTTAAGCTGAAAGAAGAAGTTTTGTGTTTGTTTTTCCTCTTGGTGTTGAAAATCTGTTTGAACGCAAAGAACTGTGAAGCGCCTGTAACAGTTACTGACTTTGTAAATATTTTGCCATAAACCCTGAAGTAAGGTACATTCTGTTTTTGTCTTCCTGGAGAACCTTTGCGCAACAAAGGGAATAAAAGCCATTTAAGTTTAACCCTGCACAAGGCTCACAACTATTTCTTTATGAAGTGGGACTACAAAGACCATGATGCATCTGGTCTAGAAAAGTTTTTCCTTCTTCAACCAACAATAAGTGTCCGCCCTCTCCTTTCTGCACGCTGCCACTAGGAGGGGCTGTGACACAATATAATACAATGTAAGTAATTTTGCACCTTAAAACATCTTAATAAAGCATTAAAATAACTAATATGATACAATATCAGCAGAACACAATTGCACTCAAATAACTAATAATGTCCGCACAGTACAGATGATGATCATAAAAGGCAACACAGTAGAAAATTCATATGATACTGTATAAATAGGATACTCACAATGTTGGGACCATACAATGAAACATCCTAATAGGCAGAAGAGGAGACAGGTGCAGCCGGGACATACAGACAGACAAGATGGGCAAAGTACAAAGACATAGGGACAAACAAAAATGGGTAATGAGATTGAGTGCAAACTAGATATATACAGATGGATAAGGTATGTGGATCTGGCCACGCTGATCACATTCATGGAGTGCTGATATTCTGGGAAAACCTAGCTAGCACATTCTCTGAAGGGGTTACTTTTGAAGAATATAATTTTGTATAAAATTGTCTAAATTGATTAACAATACATTTATCTTCTATCAATAATGCACCCACTTTGCTTTTAATAACTGTTATCCTAGTTTTTTCTTTGAGTTTTAGAGATTGTGCTAAACACTTCCCAGCCTGATTACCACCCGATCTGGGCCCCAGGGAAATGGGGGCTCCATAGCAGCATGCAGATTGTGCTGTGGGAGTACGTCCCCGTGGCAATGCAGGGGTATACTGGGCCATCTCCCAGGTCCCAATCCTGCAACCACGGAAACATCTGGCTCCCATGGCGCAGAATCAGGTCCTAACAGGCCTGTCCAGATGGCCCTGACATGCCCCTACTGGAATCGGGCTCTAACTGTATTTAATCATTGATTTTCAATCCTAGCCCCTTTTCCCCACCTTTGGAAGATGCCTTAAAAGAGTAGGATACTCTTTGTTAAAGTACCCTGATAGAGGGAGGACTATGGAAAAGAGCTTAAATGAAGAACATTTTGGATTTCTTACATGGATGTTGTATTATAAAAGTATCTCCCATTATATTTTTGGTAAATTCAGTACCAGAAGACATGATTGTCCAGCCTTAGAACATGGGCACTTGCAGCGCTTCCTCACACCACTACGAGAAATAATCCTATAAACATTGCCTTGGTGGCAACTCTTGGCCACAGCATTATTTAATTCCAATAATAAATGCTCACCAAATATAACAGTACATGACTCTCATTATCTCCCGAGTTGTTCTTCCTCCTGTACCACCTCCCCACTGTACAAAACATGTTCACCATCATCCCACTTTCACAACTGCATTTAGCCACTCAGCTAGCCATAGCAAGGTTCTTTAAGAACCCTGTGAAAGACCCCATCCTCTCCCATATAGCGTGTGGTGATACCAAGCCATGTTCCCTGCTAGCCTGCAAATCTTTTCCCACTTTACTCCATTCAACCCTGTACCCTTTTATCAGCAGTCATTTTTGAAAGGAAGGCTAAGCCCACCCTATTCAGGTCCCCAAAACCAGCCAATACCCCCTTAACAAAACCCACTGAACCTGAAGAATAAAGGGATGGGAGGAAGGAGAAAAATGCTGTTCTTTGTCATCCCCTCCCAACTAGGCAGCCTGCCCTGATTAAAACCAGCTACTAGCCTACCAACTCCCTGAATTATTCAAACCCTGCATGTATTGCCTCCTCTCCTCTCATGCGCTGGTTACCAATCAGCCTTCCCTGACCCCCCTACTTTATTTTATTTATTTATTTATTTATTTCTCTTATATACCGCGCTCTTAATTCAGTGCGGTTTACATATGAACAAATATAAACACAATGGTACAAGCAGCATTGGTTTTTTACATAGAACAAGGTACATAAACTTGGTGGAAATCAGGGTAACTATAGACAAAAAACTATATACATGGCTACTATATACATGGTTATTTGGTTAATTAGATGCGAACAAGAATATCTATAATGCCGTGGGTAAGAAATTAATTAAAGAGCAGAATAAAAATGCCAAATATCGTGATAATAAATATGGCATAGTATAATGAGCATGTAATAAACATCATAATTACCCATTCTCTACCGGGGTCAAGTATGAGAGATCTGCATGAGTACTATTGTCAGATGGAGTGTCTTCGGGGTAGTATGTTAGGAACAAATAGTGCTTCAATGCCTTTCTGAACTTCATCAGACTTGATATAGCTCTTATTTCGGGTGGAAGGGCATTCCAGGCTCTGGGAGAAAACAGAGAGAAGGCTCTAGAGGCTGTTGATTTAGAGCATTTTGTGAGGAGTTTCGGGAGGTCAATGGAGTTTAATGTAACAGACCTCCTGGATCTGTTATTTGGGGTGATATGTATCATATTACTGAGAGGTGATAGAGATGGGCATTTTGATGCTTTAAAAGTCATGACCAGGGTCTTGTATAGAGTTCTGGCCTGTAGGGGTAGCCAATGTAAACTCATCAATATTGGAGTTATGTGTTCTGATCGTGGAGCGCCTACGAGGATTCTCGCGGCTGCATTCATGGCCAGACGGAGAGGATTTAGGGTGGATTGCGGGAGACCGTGTAGAATGATATTGGCGAAATCCAAGTGTGGTAATATCAGGGCTTGGAATATAGTACGGAAGTCAGAGTAGTTAAGTAAAGGTTGGAGATTACGTAGTGATCGCATCTTGTGGTAGATTGCACTCGTTGTTTTCTTAATGTGGGCTGACATATTAAGCTGTTGATCTAATATAATTCCTAAGTATCGAATTGTGGGTTGTGCTTTCAGTTGGCAGGTATCCAAGTTTTCAGTTGGCAGGTATCCTACCCCATCCTCCATTCTGGACACTGCACCCCTCAGAAGGAAGGGGGGTATAGGGCCCGTGGTCTAAATCTTGAGCCCCCTTTATCCTGATTTTCAGTTCTCCAGTGTAAAGTCTTATCGTGTATAAAAGCTGTATGGCCTGATTTCTTCTAACACCTGGCTTTTTTTCAGCTCCCCTAGCTAGGGCCAATTAAGTAATATCCTCAGATTGCATTCTGGAGAAAATTTCATTAGTAATCAAAGTCAAATTATAAATGAATTGTTCCCAAGAGGTCAATTCTTAGCTTTTGTGATTTGTCTAATTTCATTGGTTAGATTTCACGGAAATCTAACCAACTTTCTCCCAAAAGTTACTGCTTTTAGGATTCTTGTCTTTACTTTTTTAAAGTTAGCCATCTTCCTATAATTCTCTAGAAATATCCATCCATTTTTTAACTTACTGTGTCATAAGTCTAAAACACTATTCAAAATATAAAAATAGTCAAAGGTCTTTTCAGTTGAAACATTTGTGGCCAGTTTCTATGTTGCCAGTATTATCGACTATGTATCTACGGACGGACTCAAGACAAAAGAGATTTTGTATGTTGGAAGGTGGGCCATGATGACCCTACAAATATATCTGCAAGAAAAACATTTTCTATTTCTGGAGAGGGAAACTTGTGGGTCTTTAAAATTCTACCGATGTATGTTCCTGGCTGGGAAGATAGTGCAGACTAAATTAGGTCCGTAGACTTTAAGAAAGCTTGGATACCTGCCAACTGTCAAGTCAAACTTAATGCATCTAAACAATCAATTTAAATGCGTGTCACGAGGGACTACATTTTTAGAAGTTTTATTTCTAGCAGTGTTTTAGTGAGAAAACGCTTCTCTTTATTGCTTGAACATCTATGTGAACAAAATGATTATATTGCAAAGTTTATCTAGTAAAACATGACGTTTCCTGATGATGCATATTACTAACTTCCAGTCTTTCACATTTGATGGTGCATTTGTCCTTGTGACAGGGGTCTTTTATGAGGTGAAAGTTGAAATCTTATTTTATTTATTTATTTGAATTTATTTCTATACTGCTTAAAAAACATAATTATTAAAGTTATGCATACAACATCAACAACAGAAAAATAGTTCTGTAGAAAAATCATCTATTTTTTCTCTCTGTCTTGGAGTAGGTATTGATTGAATGTTCTTTCCTTTCTATGTTGGGTCTCAGAATGTCCTGGCCAGATGAGAGGAAGTAGATCTGTCTCTTTCATGCCTTCAGCCATAGAGACTTGATGGCTTCACTTAACCTGACTAATGCAAGTTTTCAGATGTTTGTTTTATTTATTTAACCAATTTTCTATACTGCCTTATCCTTCAATCAAAGTGGTTTACATTATGTAATTACTAGGAACAGGTACTGGATACATTCCCTTGTCCCCAAAGGGTTCACAATCTATGTGTACCTGAGGCAACGGAGGGTTAAGTGGCTTGCCCAAGGCCACAAGGAGTGCCTATAAGTCTAGAAACCCCAGTCCCTCCAGCCTGAGATTGCTATCTCCAGGTGGGACTTGAACCCCTGGCCCTCTGGCCTGAGGTACCATGTCCTAACCACTTGGCCACTCCTCCCAGCGGAAACAGAAATATAGCAGCCATGTCATCATGTTGTTCTCATGACTTTCAGGAACTGTATTCAGCTGAAAGAATTGCCATTGCATGTGATGATGTGTTTCATACAGGCCCAGATTTCAGCATAGGTAGTACGCAATTGCCTAGGATACCACATTTTGCCATTGGCTTCTGCTAAATAGGAGCCTGGTCCTTTTTGCATGAGGACCATTATCTATGACCTCTGTGGGATAAGCCTCTCTCCTCCCCACCACTCTTATGGTCCTGCCTATGGGTGCCAGCATCTTATTCTCTAAATTCCAGAACTCGGGTGACCGAGATCTGTTGATTGGTCTCTGTCCCCAGTGAATTCATTGCCTTTGAACTCACAGAAAAAGTATTTCTTGGATTGAAACCCATAAGGCAGCACAAACAGTCTGGTTGACTTATAAAACTGAACAGTAGGCTGCCCTCAGACTCCATCCTAATCGCCATGAAATCATTAATATCTTCTACAAGGATGGCATTATGGGCATTGCAGCATTCTGTACACTGACCAAAGCTTGGCCCTATAAGCAAGCTTTTCTGATTATGAGGACGTTAATGAGTGTGTACTTCTATTGACCTACCTGCTTGGGCCTCAATTAGGTGGGGAATGTGGGAATGAGATTGATTTTTTTTTTATTATTAAATTAATTTCATTATTTATAAAACGTTTTATTATAATTTCCAAAACCAACATGCATCCATAGATGCTATTCATTAAAACCCCTAATACAATAAAATCCTATCAACACCCCTCCGATCCATTCAACTCGCCCAACCAAATCTTATATCCAGAGAAACAAAAATGCCTTCAAATGTTTTCTGAATGTCAGCACAGTAGACATACATCTCCCCCAGAAGTCTGTTTCACACTTCTGAAACTATCAATCTAAATTCCCTCCTCCTCCACCTACTCATCCGCATCTCCTTTGTTGTTAAAATAACCAACAAATTTCTCTGTGATGATCACATTGATCTACCCAGAACATAATGCTGTAAACAATCCTTCAAACAAACCACTTTCCCTTTCTGTAAAATTGTAAAAAGTCACCATTAACCCTCTAAAATGATGAATCACTCCTTCACTGGTAACCAGTGTGCAGTGGATTGGCTTTCTCCCATCATCTAGCCTCAGTGACTAGTCTGGTGGCCCCTTAAATCTTTTCAGAAAATGTATATGGCATCGCTGTGCACAGCCCATTGCAATAATCTTATGTGTTAAGCACTATAGATTGTACCAATATCTGCAGTGCCCCTTTCCTCCAAATATGAGTGTAACTGCTTTAATAGACGCAACTTTAAATAAGCACATCACATTTCTACTACTTACCACTTATAATTGGTATAGTGCTACAAGGTGTACACAGCACTGTACAGAGACATGTAAGAGACAGTTCCTGCTCATAAGAGCTTACACTCTATGTAAGACAGACAACACAACAGCTGGGGACTAGGAGATATCTAGGGGAAAGGTAAGGAAACACATAGGAGGTGAACAGGAGTCTAATGGGATCAGGATCCATAAGAAGTCTCGAAATGCGTCTTAGCCTGAATTTGAATAGGGCCACAGACGGAGCCTGACAGACCAAGTCAGGTAGTTTGTTCCAGGCATAAGAAGCAGCAAGGAAGAAAGATCAAAGTCTGGAGTTGGCAGTAGAAGAGAAGAGCAAAGATAGAAAGGGTATAGCGAGAGATATGAGGAAAAGTAATGAGGAGCAGCTGAATGAAGACACTTATAGGTTAGGAGTAGAAGTTTGAACCGGATGCAGAAATGGATAGGGAGTCAAAGAAGTGACTTGAAAAGAGGAGTGACATGAGCATAGCAACACTGGTGGAAGAATAACCGTACATTTCCCTAATGAATTTGTCTTCAACCAAAGAGACTGACACTTTCCAAGGAAGCACCCAATCTTCTATTCTCAATTTTTATGGCCAGTCGTTTTGCATTAATTATATAAAACACATAGGGCCTGATTACCACTGGTGCCTGTCTGGCCTGTCTGGAGTCCAGAATCTGGACAGGCCAGATCTGCACCTGATTCTGAACTCGCGGGATCAGAATCAGGTGCAACGGATCTGGACGTGCCAGCCGAGCCCCTATTCTGTGCTGCTGGATGCACAGGAAACCCCTTGTCTAGGCCTCCCAATGCTTCTGCATGGCAACTGGTGCCATGGCATCCCATCGCCATGGTACTGGGACACCAGGCAAAAGCCCCAATCTGCCATGTTGATTGAAAACACTGATTTCCCCAACCCCCAATTGGGCCTACCGAGGTCGGGATTGGGCTGGAGGGAACTCCATGGAGCCACCTACCTTGCCACCTGGCCCCTCTGGCTGTCCGGCAATGGCGGGAGGGGGGGGGGAATATTACACCTTTGAGGTGTAATAAGTACCCCGTCTAAGTCTGAGACCCCGGACGTACAGGGCCGTGACTGGAATCTGCCCTGTACTTCTTGGGTCAGGATCACGCCTCCGGCCATCCTTGCACCTCCTCTTGCCCCAATTCAGAGCTCCCTGCACATCTCCTCTCTAGCGTGCGGGGAACCTTTGAGCCTGAATCAGAGCTGGGCATTTAGCAGGGAATATACGTCCGACCGGGATGTTTATCCCCACTAAACGCCACTCGGAATGATCCCATACTGTATATACTATTTTTTTCAGTTTTTAAAGCTAAACCATTTTCCTTTACCAAGTCTCACTTTTCTCATACTTCTCTACCTCCCAAATCCATCACCATCTAATGGCGTTAACAATTGTACATCATCTACATATGCACAGAATTCTTCCCTAAATAACCTTACCATTTCTTCGAAGGGTTGCAGATAGATATTAAATAATACTGGCTAGGATAGAGAACCTTGCAGAACCCCTCATTTCCAACAATGTACATGCGACCAGTTGCCAATATGGGGGTCATTTTAAAAAGCCTAGACATGATTTGGACATCGAAACATGTTCATGTGGAAGTTCAAATCATGATGTCATCCCCACAGCCATTTAACAAATGACTTTTTTTGTGTGAAACAATATTTATTGAGTAATTGTAAGCATTACATAACTTGAATGAAAACAGACAATAAATATAGATTTTTAATTGACCAATTGTCCAACTATGCAACTCGAGCCGATCGAGGCTCTGGGGAAAGAAGAGAGAAATGAGATTAAGATAAATCACACCCCCGTCAATGGGAGGAAACAAAATTCCCCTCAACAGATGCTCAATGGGAGCCCCCCCGCACCTTCCACAAATGGCTTTTTAAGATGTCCCCACTGTGAGGATATCCAAGTAGGCAGAGGTGTGGGGGAGGCTAGTTCAGTTGTTCCTTTAGTTGTAGACATCCCCGATCAATTTCAGAACCCTTGGGGGATGTCTGTGACCGCATTCCAGAGACGTCTGTGTGAGCAGCCTTGCAGTTGTCCATATCCGATACATCCATGTTTTTGAAATTGTACCCGAATTTGGACGTGCCTGCATTTTTTCAGGACGTTCTGGCTTCAATATCCCAGATTGCACTGGGACATCCTTTGTAAAATGTGCCTTCACATCTAACCTTAAATTTCCTTCCTTCCAAAAAAGAGCAGAACTATTGTAATGTTATCCCCTCTACCTCTCCCTGTCAATTCCTCCTACTAAGAACCTCCTAGTCTCCTAAATCAAATGCCACTGTTAAGTCCAGAAACACGAGTAAAATTTGTACCCCTAATCAAGATGGAAATACATCTGATTCAATAACACTGTTGACAACATTGCTGTCCTACTTCCTAATCTAAACCCATTTGTCCTGAGTCTAGTAAGTATTGTAATTGACAGCAACTTGCTTATATATATATATGGTTTCTTTTAAGCTGTGTTGATGCTATTTTGAGATTTGTGGGTTATCAAGTTTAATTAATAATAATAATAATAATAATTGCCCCAAATAGGGGTCCACACAGATGGTATTACATGTCTCAGTTCCCAAATTTACCCAGCTTCCTCCTCCTCACATACACATACCCAACTTTCTCCCCCTCACATACATGTTAACACCCCAAAAGACCTCACCAAGGTCCGCAAGGACACCGCGGAACGAGCCCTTTCCCTGGCTGAACCAGTAATTTGGAACACCCTCCCAGACAAACTAAGACTAACAACAGACCTCAAAGACTTTCGGAAGCAGCTTAAGGCAACACTATTCATTGAACACTATGGCCACGTCACATGATCTACTCACCAAGCCAAGAACAAAAGACCATTTGCTGCACTAACACGCTTAATGCCACTAAATATCCACGCGTGCCACCACTGCCTAGGGGTGTACTGGGGACGTGGCGGGGGGGCAGCTGTCGCTAACTGGCCAGTGATATGAGGTGAAAGTAAGGCTCAGCAAAGGTTGGCCTTACTTTTGCCACAGACGCTAACCAGCCAATGGCTGAATATTGCTGCTGCCCAGTTAGTTTCTGTCTTTTGCAGCTTACCCAGACATTGAATGCCAGTGGCCAGATATAGCTCCTGGCGGCTAGCTGCTGCAGGAGCACTAGCCATTGGCACTGAAGTTTGGGCCCTTAATGTTTGTTTATTAAGAAACTTAATATGCCACCGTTCAACTGAACAATAACATTTGTTTACAAAACAAGTAATTAGTTGTGTACATAGTTGTACACAAGTAAACAAGTAATTAGTTGTGTACATAGTTGTGTAGCAGCAGATAAGCATGCAATAAATAAATCCAGGAGTCTTTTCAAGGATCCAAGCCAGTTTAATGTGCACATGGCTCAAGCAATAAGCAATTTCAAAATGGCTGAGCAATGGCTGTTAGTAAAACAACAACTTTTATAGCTTTCTTGTCCATTCTAAGCATAGGCAAACTTTTCATTGGTCCCAGTACCCCTCTCACCCATCTATTGGTCCCGGTACTGATATGGCTACCCAATCGGGACTCTGGTCTGGGCTCAGCACCTGGTTGCCCCCCTTCTAGTCCCAATTACAATGGTCAGTGTCTCTAACTTGTTACATCTCTCCTCCAAGGTCGCTTAGCTTGTTAAAACATATGGGAAGCAGGGCACTGTAACCTTGCTTTTTGCAGAGTTAATTAATTCCATAGAAGCTGTGCTCTCTTATCAGTACCAATTAGAGCTGTGTTCTGTCTTTTATAAGTTTCGTTTCTGCTTAGCTATGTTCAGTTAAACTGAGTTAAGTTTCAATTCTATGGTGTCATCATTCAGGGGGGGGTTTCATTCCTCTGGGCCTAACTACAGGCTTCAGTTACAGGTCAAGCTGCTCAGGCCTGTCTGCTTAGTTCAATTAGCATGGATCATAGGCCGTCGCCTACCACAGTTGTACACAAGTAAACAAGTAATTAGTTGTGTACATAGTTGTACACAAGTAAACAAGTAAAGAGTTGTGTACATAGTTTTTACATGTTCTCCAAGTTTAAATTCCTTGTTTTAATGTAAGTCCAGTGTTGACCCCCACACTGGACATCTATGTTTCTTGTAAACCGTGCTGATGTTAAATAGTGCGGTATATAAACAATGTTAAATAAATAAATAAATAATTAGAAACCAGAAATACCGCCGTTAGTACCCTTTACCCCTCGTGGTGCAGTGAGGTCTGCTTGCCACTCTTGCTGTCTCTTGTGCTCTTGCCTCTGTTAGAGATGTCTGCGAGCATGTGTTAAGCAAGTTTCATTGAACATGGATGGAAAGCCCCACTGTGAAACTAGTATAAGGAATGATTTGGCATTCAAAAAACAAAACAAAAAGAAATGGTTAGTTGATCTGAAAATAAATTGACTTGAAAATGATTTTTCTGTTCACATCCTTAGTTGCCACTGCTGCCTTGCCCCCTCTCTTGGTGCCTTGGGGCACTGATGCTCAGGGATGGCCTGAGTGGGGGGGGGGGATGCAGAGGGAAGGGGGGTCATGTGCAGAGACAGACTGCAGAGCCTCATTTGCATAAATCAATAGAGTCGAATAGTGAGACTGAAAAGCTGGGACATGGGCCCTGCTGATGCCTCTCTTGAAGCTTGTTTGCTGATAAATAATCTGTGCCATCCTTCGTCATATTACCTCTGTTCTGTGCTGTGCTTCCTCCTCAGTGTCTACAGTGCTCTGTAGGACAAGACCTCCAGTAGTCACAAGTGTCATAAATTTCAGAAGAAAAGCCAAATTGTCAGACAAAAAGAACATGTCCAGTGCTCCCGCCGCTGGTTTTAATGGAAATGACACAAAGAGCACAAAACTCAAAGGACATGATGGCAAAAATCGTAAATAATATTTCAAAGTAGTATTAATTCATAATATTGGTATTGTCAGTGTGCCACAGTCTTTTTCAAGTGAAGATCTCTTAATAATCATTTCCTCTGAAGAAAGCATATGTGTATGTATATAAAATGTGTCAATGTCAAAACAGTTGGCCTGATACTGAAAAGCAATTTCCAGGTGTACTGGCAAGTGGCAAACTCACCATTCGCCCATCTGGCATTTTTTTTTTCTGTTTGTTTGTTTTTTTGTTGTGTTTTTTTTTTTTAATTATCAGGATAAAAGTGGGCCATTGAAATCTGGATAAGTTATCTGTTTAGTTTAGGTCTGCTGAATAGCAGACCTAAATCTAAATGGATAATGCCAGCATGGTCACTGCTGCATGCATATATTCAGCGCCAGCTCTTATACAAATAGCAGCACTGAAAATATGTATTACATGCTAGTGCCAGCACTTAATACAGTGACTGCATCAGATGAAAATCGACCCCAGTGATTTTAAAATTCAGGGTGCTGTCGGGAGGAGTGAGGAGAAGGAGATTGGGACTTTCCAGCTGTCCCCACGTCTGACTGCAGTGTTGCAGGCATCCGGGAGAACAGCTTCCCCTCAGTGGAGGGCCTGACTGCCTTTAAAAATCTATGGCTGCAATACGTGGCCGCATGTCGCGGATTGCAACCCACAGGCCGAAGGGGTGCAGCCCGAGGGGCTGGACACGCCCCTTTGGTGCGCTGGAGGTGGTTGAAGACAAGACGTTGTCCTGGCGAACTTGTTCATCGTTATGGGGAAGAGAGAGAGAGGAAAGGCCCATCGAAAGAGGGTACGGCTGCCAACTTGGCTGCAACAGCTGCAGGACCTATGGATAAGCATGTTTTTTCCATCGCTGCTGGTCAGGTAATGTCGTTAGACTCTGGGGTTAGAATCCCGCCTCCACATCCTTTTCCCCCGCTATCCTCTACTATAGTTTCTGAGAAGTCATCTGAAGTGAATGTTTCCATATCTGTGGTGCCGGTTCCAAAGCCGGTTTCTGTAGGGGATGTTGTGCTGGCAGGTGGGGCTGAAGAGCGTGTGATTAAAAGATTTTTTGGGAGGCAATTAAGTCTATGGATTCCAGGGTTGACCAGCACAGTGAGTGCTCTCCGTCAGTTTACTCACAGAGCAACTTCTAAGCTGGTAGATTTGGATGCAAAAATTTTGATAGTTGATCAATCTGTTGTCCAGCTGACTTCTCAAATACAATCTTATTTGGCTATAAATTCTGGTTATATTGAGGATTTTACAGTTTTACATGCTAAAACAGAGGCATTGGAGAATGTCTCAAGGGCCAGAAATTTACGTATGTTGAATTTTCCCAGTATACATTTATGTGTTGAAATCTTGCTATAGAAATATTTGAAAGATGTTTTGAAATTAGTTGAGCCTGTTGTTGTCCATGCTTATTATTTGCCAGTTATGATTCGCTCTTCCTCACAAGGGGGGAGGGGTGGGTTTGATTCTCTTGGCCCTACTGTCGATCAAAATTTGACTAAATTTTTAGAAGAGACTACTGATAATATTATGCAAAGAAACACATTGCTATTTATTTATTTATTTAGCTGTATTTATATCCCGCTTTTCACCGGGTCAAAGCTAGTTACTTTTTCTTTCGGAATTGGTTAAAATAAAAATTCTTAAATTGTTTTCTTTAGGTAAAAGGATATACCTTTTTGTGGTCTGCCCCTGAAGTTATTTGCTGATGTTAGTTGAGCCACTCAGGCTCATAGGAAACAATTCCTCCAATTAAAACCCAGAATTTTAGTTTTGGGTGCTTTGTTTGTCTTGAAGTTTCCCTGTAAATGTTCAGTGACTTTTCAGGGACATAAGTATGTTTTTATGGAAAGTTTTCTTTTGGATAGGCAGAAGTAAAGGGTTTTTGGGAGTGGGACAGTGATTGTATCTCCAATAATGGCATGTAATTTGCCTTTGTTTCTTGTTGTTTTTGTTTGTGATTTTCTCCTGTGCAGTCCCTTGATGTGGACTAGTCCATTGCTATATTGTATGCTTTAGGGTTTATTTAATTTCTGCTGGTATATTTCTTGATAGCAGTTGGTTTTCTTATTTTTCTGTTTGGTACATGCAATAAAACATTCAACTAAAATTCAGAAGCACAATTAAAGGACTGCTGCCTACACAGGGTTTCAAACTTATCTTTCCATCACACTATATAAGGAAGAGAAGGGAAGGGATTTTGAATTTAGTTCACACCTATTCAGCAGTAGCTTGGGTGAGTTACATTCAGGTATAGTAGTAATTTCCCTATCTCCAGGAACAAGCAGGAATGAGTCTTCACATATGGGTATGTCGGTACCGACGGAGCCTGCGCGGGAACGCTCCCCTGCGTCCAATCAGAAAGCCTTTGGGAGCATCCCACAGCGCCTGCATGCTGCCTTCCCGCCTTTCCCAACTGTCCCTCCTCAGTTCTTCTTTTCCGCTGAGCCAGCAGGTCATGTTCCTGTCACCGCAGAAGAATTTCCTTATTTTTTCTTTATTTCTTTTGTGTCGCGTCTACCTTCTTCGACGCTGTACCGGTACCGCCAGTCTTTGTTCTTTTCTTCTTGTAAAAAAAAACAAAAAAACTTTTTTCCGTTCTTTTTCTTCAGGTGCACTTACGTTTTGGGCCTTAGGCCCAAAACCTTTTTTCCTTAAATATGGAAAAGCCTGCCTCAGGATTTAAAAAGTGTACAAATGTGGCGGTACCATTTCCGTCACCGACACCCATGACTGGTGTCTAAAATGTTTAGGTCCTGACCATTCCATAACAGATTGTGTGTCCTGTTCCATGATGTCTAAAAGAGGTCGGCAGAACCGAGCTGCCAAGCTCAGTACCCTGTTTCCCTCTGATGCGGCTTCGGTGGCATCGACGTCTTCCAGGGCTTCTTCTTCCTCACATGGATCTCAGGTAACTAAACATAAATCCAGCCGGTCCTCGAAGGGTAGATCTCTTTCTAAGCATTGAGATGCCTCTGGCGTTGCCCTCGAGGATTCTGCACCGGCAAAATTACCCCGGCGGGAGTCTTCGGCTTCTAAAGCATCATCATCGGGGGTTCCAGGATGATCTCGATGGTGTGGCCTCGACAGATCTCCTGGTGCCATGCTCTGGGGTACCGGTGGCTTCCACCGGTACCGACTTCCAAGCATTGGCGGCATCAGTGGATCAGAGGATTCTGTACATGGAACGCAGTCTGGTGGCTTTCCTTGTGGCATCGACGCCCGTGGTACCGCAACAGATTATTCCGCCGGTACCGGCACTAGCATCGCCATTGGTACCGATCCCGGTACCGGTGGCATCGGCATCGGTGTCTGCTATGCCGGTACTGTGTCCGCTGACGCCCTCCGGTACCGATACCCCGGTACCGGTTATTCCCGATACCGACCCCGGTCAGTACGGGTATCGGGCTTTGCAAGAGCATCCGCACAGATGATACTTCGATTCCTCTGAGGATTCTGAAGAGTCGGTCGATGCAGTAATGCTTCTTCCACAGGAGGAATCCTCTCCTAAACGAAGGATGTCTCCTCCAGAGGACTTGTCTTTTCAAGACTTTATCAGGGAGGTGGCTCGGGGCCTCTCTATCACAGTGGCCCCTGAGACAGAGCCCAGAGCCAAGGAGTTAGATATTTTACAATATCCTAAAACTCCTAAGGAGGCAGCTACCTTGCCTATTCATGAGATTCTGTATGATCTCATGTTGAGGACGTGGGAAGCTCCTCTAACCACCTCTCCTCATTCTCGCAGGTTGGATACCATGTATCGTGTCCCTCCTTGTCCTGGTTTCCATAAAACTCAACTTCCTCACCACTCTATTGTGGTTGAGTCTGCAATGAGAAAGATTAGAAGTGCCAAAAGACATGTCTCTAATCCTCCAGGACGTGAATGTAGAACCCTGGATGCTTTTGGAAGAAGAATCTTCCAAGCTTCCATGCTTGCTGCGAGAATTAATTCTTATAGTCTCTACATGGGAATGTTCTTAAAAGAAGTCACTGACCATTTGCAGACTTTAAGTCCTTTTATCTCTGAAGATAAAAGGCAGGACTTTCTCACAGGGCTCAAACATGCCCAAAATATCTCCAAATTCTCCAACCGTGCAGCTTTCGACTCCTTTGAATGCGTAAGCAGAGCCTCAGCTATTGCCATAGGTGCACGTAGGATTGCTTGGCTTCAAGCATCTGATTTGGAAATCTGGGTTCAAGATGAATTAGGGAATATCCTTTGTACAGGTGAGAACCTGTTTGGTAAGGATTGGCAAGCAAAAGCCAATCAGATGAATGTTGAAAATTCTGCTTTGGATAGACTATCCAAATCCACAGCTGCTCCTGCTAAGAAAAGGCTATTCAAGAAAACACCTTTTTCTAAAAAGGGAAGATTCTATCCTGCTTATGATCAGCGGGCATCTTCTGCAGCTCAGTTCCCTACCAAACGTCAGCAATCTTCCAAACAGACCAAAGCAAAGGCTGCTAGGCCTGCTCCAGCCCAGCAACCTCAGCCCCCTCAGGGTCTTTGACTTTCCGCTAGAGAACTTAGCCTTCCTGGCTCTAGAAGGACCAGAGCCCTCCACCATTCCAAGAAGGTTATGTCACTTTGCTCCCAGGTGGGGGCAAATTACAGCAGAGCATTGGACACTCTCCATCATAAGAGAGGGGTACAAACTTCATTTTTCAAGCTTGCCCCCTCTCACAAGAGTGCACCAGTTCAATTCGCCAGCCTCCCTCCTCAACCTGATGGGGCAGGAGGTTGCCACTCTTCTTGCACAGGGGGCAATAGAGGAAGTGCCTTTTCAACAACAGGGCACAGGGTTCTACTCCCCCTATTTTCTTATTCCAAAGAAAACAGGGGGCTTCAGACCCCTCTTAGATCTCAGAGAGTTGAACAGATTCCTAGTCAAGGAAAAATTCAAGATGGTTTCTCTGGCAACTCTGCTGCCATACCTTCAGAGTCAGGATTGGCTTTGTTCTCTAGATCTCAAGGATGCGTACACTCATGTTCTCATCCATCCAACTCAGAGAAGGTTCCTTCGGTTCCTTTTTCAAGAGAAGCACTATCAATACAGAGTGCTCCCTTTTGGTCTGGCCTCTGCACCAAGGGTGTTCACGAAATGCATGGCAGTGGTAGCTGCTTTTCTGCGCACCCTGGGAATATTCGTCTTCCCTTACCTGGACGACTGGCTCATTCGAGCTCCCACTCAGAGGCCAAGAGTTCTCTAACCTGCACAATGCGTATCCTTCAGTATTTAGGGCTGGTAATAAACATCCAAAAATCCAATTTGATCCCTTCTCAGTCCCTGGAGTTTTTAGGGGCATTGTTGGATACCAATAAGGCAAGGGCCTATCTTCCCCAGGCCCGTTGCCTTCGCTTGGTGCAGTTAGCTTCTCAAGCAGAGTTGAAACCTCTCCTAACTGCTCGAGAGATGTTACAGTTGCTAGGCCACATAAGAACATAAGAACATAAGATATACCATACTGGGTCAGACCCAGGTCCATCAAGCCCAGTATCCTGTTTCCAACAGTGGCCAATCTAGGTCATACGTACCTAGCAGTTTCCCCAAAAGACAAAGGTTCCGCAATGCTTGTACTGGGTCAAGCATTGATATCCTGGGTCCCTTCTTAATAATGGTTTATGGACCTTTCCTCCAGGAACTTGTCCAAACCTTTTTTAAACCCAGCTACACTAACAGCCTTTACTACATCCTCCGGTAACAAATTCCAGAGTTTGATTACACATTGAGTGAACAAATATTTTCTTTAATTAGTCTTAAATAGTTTACCCAGTAGCTTCATTGCATGTCCCCTAGTCTTTCTATATTCTGATAATGTAAATAATCAATCTATGTTTACCCGTTCCACTCCGTTCATTAATTTATCGACTTCTATCATATCTCCCCTCAGCCGTCTCTTTTCCAGGTTAAAGAGCCCTAACCTTTTTAGCCTTTCCTCATAGGAGTATCCTTCCATCCCCTTTACCATTTTGGTGGCTCTTCTCTGAACCTTTTCTAATAACGCTATATCCTTTTTAAGATACGGTGACCAGAATTGCATACAATATTCAAGGTGCGGTCTCACCATGGAACGGTATAGAGGCATTATAATATATTTTGTTTTATTATCCATTCCTTTTCTTATGATACCTAGCATTCTATTTGCTCTCTTGGCTGCCGCTGCACACTGGGCCGAGGGTTTTAACATGTTATCCACAATGACGCCTAAATCTTTTTCCTGGGTGGTGGTTCCTAATGTGGAACCTTGCATTGTGTAACCATAGTTTGGGTTGTTCTTCCCTAGGTGCATAACTTTGCACTTGTCCACATTAAATTTCATCTGCCATTTTGATGCCCAGTCTTCCAATTTATCAAGATCCTCTTGCAATTTTCCACAATCCTCTTGGGTTTTAACAACTTTAAATAGTTTTGTGTCATCTGCAAATTTGATAACCTCACTTGTTATTCCTTTTTCCAGGTCATTTATGAATATGTCAAAAAGCAGTGGACCCAGCACTGATCCCTGGGGTACACCACTATTCACCTTTCTCCATTGGGAAAATTGGCCATTCAGCCCAACCCTCTGCTTTCTATCTTTTAACCAGTTCCTGATCCACAGTAGTACACTGCCTTCTATCCCATGACTCTTTAGTTTTGCCAAAAGTCTCTGATGAGGGACCTTGTCAAAGGCTTTCTGAAAGTCCAGATACACAATATCAACCGACTCACCTTTGTCCACCTGTTTATTCACACTTTCAAAAAAAAACATAACAGATTAGTAAGACAAGATCTTCCTTGTCTAAAGCCATGTTGGCTGTCTCCCATTAGGCCATGACTATCTACATGCTGAGTAATTTTATTCTTTATGATGGTTTCTACCATTTTTCCCGGTACTGACGTGAGGCTCACTGGTCTGTAGTTTCCTGGATCACCCCTGGAACCCTTTTTAAAAATTGGTGTTACATTGGCGATCCTCCAATCTTCAGGTATTAGAGATGATTTTAATGATAGTTCACAGATTACTAATAGCAGGTCTGCAATCTCATATTTCAGTTCTTTCAACACCCTTGGAAGTGTACCATCTAGCCCAGGTGATTTTCTACTCTTCAGTTTATCTAATAGTTGTAATACATCTTCCCGATGTATCGATATTTCCTTCAATTCTTCTGCACCTTTAAATACCACTTCAGTCATGGGTAACATCCCTATATCTTCCTCAGTAAAGACCGAAGCAAAGAATTCATTCAGTCTCTCCGCTATCACCTTGTCGCATCTTAGTACCCCTTTAACTCCTCTATCATCTAATGGTCCAACCGACTCTCTCACAGGTTTTTTGCTACGAATGTACTTGAAAAAATCTTAATTTCGCGTTTTTGCTTCTGCAGCAAGCGTCTTCTCAAATTCTCCCTTTGCCTTCTTTATCAGTGCCTTGCATTTGACCTGCCAGTGCTTGTGCTGTTTCCAGGTTTCGTCGTTTGGCTCTTTTTTTCATTTCCTGAAAGATGCTTTTTTGGCAAAAACAGCCTCTCTGACCTCACCTTTATTTATTTATTTAACAATCATTTATATCCCGCATCTTCCAGAGTTCAGATGCGGTTCACAATTGAACAACAGTCAACAAAGCATGAGCTTGTTTTACATGGAACAATATTAGGCAGTAAACAGTGTAATGCTTAAATACATAACAGAACAATGTAATGGTTAAAATACATAACAAAACAAGAACAAGGTAAAGAAACTATGTACAATTACAGGTTTGATGGGTCTTTTGACTTGAATCATCGTTATTTACAAGTGGTTGTAATATCTATTAAGTTATGATGTTTAGCTTTACGCAGTTGATCGTGTTTTAGCCTTTTTCTGGGGTGATCGTATTTTAGCCTTTTTCTGGGGTGATCAGTGGATTAACTATGGTGTTGTAGTGCGAGGTGAAGAGATAGGTTTTCAGTTTTTTGCGGAATTCTATAATTTCTGTTGATGAGCGTAGGTCCTCCGGGATGGAGTTCCAAATAAGGGGGGCCGCATGTGAAAAGGCTCTGTTATTAGTTTGTTTGTTTGCTTTTATAAAATCATTTGGAGTCTTTAGTTTATTTGAGTGTCCTTTTCTGTGGGTGACTTTTTGTGCTTCCTTACATATAAGTTTGCTTAATGGGATTGGCGCGATGCCATTTAGGGCTTTAAATGTGGTTATTGCAGTCTTATATATTATCCTGCTTTTTATTGGTAGCCAATGTAGGTTTGCTAATATTGGAGTAATATGCTGGAGTGAGTGTGCTTTCATTACAATTCTAGCTGCTGCATTCTGTGCTAGTTGTATTCTTTTGATGTTTTGTTTTGTTATACCTAAGAGAATTAAGTTGGAAAAGTCAAAGTGCGGGGTTATGGTTGCCTGTATTATGTTGATGAAATCTTGTAAATGTACGAGGGGGCGTAGTTGCTTGAGTATTTTGAGTTTGAAGTAGACTTTCTTTATAGTGTTTCTAATGTGGGTGTTCAAGGTGAGGTGTGTATCTAGTATGACTCCTAGGTATCTTATTTCATTTTTTATTTTTATGTCCTGGTTTTGTATTGTTATGTGGGTTGGAGGAACGTAAGATTGTTTTTTTGTTACAATTAATGCTTCTGTTTTTGAGTGGTTTATGTGGAGGTTTTGCTCTTTTAGCCAGGTTTTGACTTCGATAAGGCAATCTGTTAGGAGTTTTATCGGTACATCAGGGATGGTGAATGGAATGTATAACATGATATCATCAGCATATAGATGATATAGTACACCGAATTTTTTGAATATGTCACAAACTGGTTTTATATATATATTAAATAGGAGGGCTGATAATGCCGAGCCTTGTGGGAGTCCAATTTCTTGTTTATATATGGTGGATGTCTGATTATCTATTCTTACATTTTGTGTTCTATTATATAAATATGAGGTGAACCATTTGTGTACTGTTGCATTTATTCCTATTTGTTTTAGGTTATTAAGCATTATGGTGTGATGTACACTATCAAATGCTGCAGAAATGTCAATAAATAGGAGTATGAATGCATTTTTGTGGTTATCAATCCCTTTAATGAGTGCATCGATTAAGACTGTCAATAGTGATTCAACTCCATGTTGAGGTCTAAAGCCATATTGGTGTTCATCAAGTGGGTAGGAAGAGTCTAAATATTCCTGTGTCTGGATCTGTACCACTTTTTCTATTATTTTAGCTAAGAAAGGGATACTTGATATGGGACGATACGATTTTGGTGATGTTTTGTCCATATTACCGTTCTTGAGAATTGGGCGGATTTGTGCGTGTTTGAGTTTAGGGGGGATGTAACCTTGGAGTAATGAGAGGTTGACTATGGGGAGGATGAAAGAGATTAGTATTGGAAGTGTGCTTTTTATCCATGTTACAGGGCATGGATCAAGGAAGGAGGTGGTAGTGTTGAGATTGGATATAATGTTCTTTAGTGATTCTTTCGATATGGGGTGAAAGTTTGACCATTCTTCTGAGCAATGATGGGCTACACTATTGTTGTCTATGGTCATTATAGGTTGTGTAGATTTATTTTGATAGTAATCAGCTAGTGTTTGTACCGATATGTCAGTAATTTCGTTGTTAATTGTTTGAGGGTTATTAGTAAGATTTCTTACAATAGAGAATAGCTCTCGTGGTCTGTTATAAGATTTTGATAAGATTGATGCATAGTAAGTTTTTTTTGTGTTATCTATAGTCTCCTTATATTTTGTAAGGAGGCTGTTGTATATCTCCTTGTGTATAGTTAGTTTAGTTTTGCGCCATTTGAGTTCGGTTTTTCTAAGCTGTCTCTTCATTTGCTTTAGCGTGTTGTTGAACCATGGAGCTTTTTTTGGGTTAATGGGTGTTTTGTTGCATCTGTCGGATTTAGCTGCTTCAGTTATTGTGTTATGCCAGTTTTTGATTGCTTCATCTAGATCCGTTGGGGGTGAGACAAGGTGGGGTATTATTGTATCTAGGAATTCAGTTTCATTAAATCTTTTAAATTTTTTTTTAGTAGGATCACTTCTTGCATAGGTTTTGGTGCTATTGGTGTGGAATGTTAGTTTTGTTTTAATGATGTAATGATCGGACCAAGGAACTTGTATGCATTCTATAGAGTCTGGGTTGAATAGCTGAAAGATTGTGTTTGGGAGGAATATAAGGTCTAGTGTGCCTCCTTTTATGTGTGTTGTTGTGGTGATTATCTGGTGAAAATCCATGTCAGTTATGGTGTCTAGGAAAAGGTTGGATTCTGCTACTGGAAGAGAGGGGAGATTAAAATCACCTAGCATTATTATAGGATCTTGTTCGGTGGATGATCCAAGAAATTCAATAAGTGGATCCAAGTTATCTGCATTTTTGTCAGGGGGTCTGTATATTAGGCAGATTCCAAGATTGTTGGTCTTTATGATGAGGGTGTCTATGTTATTGGGTATATTTGATTGTATTGTTCTGGCGTTTAATATCTTTCTTGTCATGATAAGTACACCTCCTCCTTTTTTATTTGGTCTGTGGGAAAAGTTTAAATTGTAATCTTCATTATTAATTTGGTTTAAGTAGACTGAGTCTGTTACATTTAGCCATGTCTCAGTTACGCATAAGATGTCAGGTTTTAGGTCAGTTATTACGTCGGTAAATATGGGAAGTTTATTTTTCATTGAGCGTGCGTTGATAAGTATACAAGATAGTGAATTGGTGTTTTTGATGCTGTTTTCCATTTTTATTTGTTGTAGTTCCGTTTGTTTTATTTGTATAAGTCGGTGGTAGTTTATTTTTGCCTGGTTGTGTGGGTTTGTGTGGTTAATGTGGTGGATATTTCTAGGTGTTGTTCGTATTATGGGGATTGCCATGTGGTGATAATTAGTAGATAAGCTAAGAGTTAGGTCAATTAGGATTGTCAATAATATAATGTTGTATGTAATTTTTAGAATCATGGTTTTTGAGAGTGTCATGTTCAGTATTGTGATACTAGTTGGCAAAACTTTGTGTGGTTAGAGCGTCTTTCGTAGTTAAATGTAACAATATCTATTCTATTACTCGTGGTTGTGATTAATTGGTCCGGTAGATTGTGATGGCAAATGATCAGACAGTAGTTTTTAGTAATTACTCGCTATATGGGTTATGCAGGAAGGTAATAGTTACAATAAAAGTAGACAGTAGTTGTAAATGAATAGGATTACTGGCAACAGTAACTCAGGTAGTAGTTATATATGAGTGAGACTACTGGCAACAGTAGATCAGACATTAGTTATGGCTGAATGGGATTATTGGTAACAATACAACAGACAGTAGTTGTAAATGATTGAAACAGTCAATAGTTATAGGTGAATGAAATTACTGACAACAGTATATCAGACAGTAGCTGTAAATGAAATCAACAGTCATTAAAGTTGGATGACATTACTGGCGACAGTAAATCAGACATTCGCTATTTGTAGAGGGTGTGTGGGGGGTGCTGGTTACAGTATATTTCATGTAGTGGTTATGAATGGTTGCAAATACTGGCTACAGTACAATAGGCAATAGTCAACAGTGAAAGTCAGGTAGAAAATACTTGCTGTGATCTGGAAGCTGTAGGATCGCTTGAAGGTACGCAAGCTCAACCCTAGGGGAGCTCGAGCGATATTGGCGGATGAGAGTTGTAGTTGGATTTTCAGATTGATGTATTCCGTGACATCGGTACAGAGTTGGCAACGATCCTAAACGCCTTAGCCTAAGGGCCGTGCCAAAGGGCCCTCTTGCACGGCCCTCAGGCGCGGGCCCGCAAGGCGTGGGCGCGCTCTCCTTTTAAATCAGAGAGTGGAGCCCGGATTGGCTGGTTGAGCTGTGGGATGCCGTGTGGAGGGGTGGAGCCAGCGATCAGCACTCCGATTCTCTTCGGTGCCCTTTTTGTGAGGCGGCAAGACTGGTTTCCTTTGCCGCTGGTCACAGGCAGGCTGTAGGCTCAATTCCCGGTGCAGGCTTCCGACGAGGTGGGTTTCAGCTCCTCCTGGAGCACGATGGCAAGGGATCTCTCTCCTGGCGCGCTCTCCTTTTAAATCAGAGGGTGGAGCCCGGATTGGCTGGTTGAGCTGTGGGATGCCGTGTGGAGGAGTGGAGCCAGCGATCAGCACTCCGATTCTCTTCGGTGCTCTTTTTGTGAGGCGGCAAGACTGGTTTCCTTTGCCGCTGGTCACAGGCAGGCTGTAGGCTCAATTCCCCGGTGCAGGCTTCCGACGAGGTGGGTTTCAGCTCCTCCTGGAGCACGATGGCAAGGGATCTCTCTCCTGGCGCGCTCTCCTTTTAAATCAGAGGGTGGAGCCCGGATTGGCTGGTTGAGCTGTGGGATGCCGTGTGGAGGGGTGGAGCCAGCGATCAGCACTCCGATTCTCTTCGGTGCTCTTTTTGTGAGGCGGCAAGACTGGTTTCCTTTGCCGCTGGTCACAGGCAGGCTGTAGGCTCAATTCCCCGGTGCAGGCTTCCGACGAGGTGGGTTTCAGCTCCTCCTGGAGCACGATGGCAAGTCTTTAAACCATGCTGGCAGTTTTTTGGACTTCCTTCCACTTTTCTTAAAGTGTGGAATACAGCTGGTCTGGGCTTCCAAGATAGTATTTTTCAACAACACCCAAGCTTGATGTAAGTCTTTAACCTTTGCAACTGCTCCTTTTAGTTTTTTCTTAACTATTTTTCTCATTTTATCATAGTCTCCCTTTCGAAAGTTAAAAGGTAGTACTGTGGGTTTCCGTACTATCCCTCCTCCACTAATTAAATCAAATGCAATCATGCTATGATCTCTATTGCCAAGTGGCCCCAACACCCTTATCTCTTGCACTAGATCTGGTGTTCCACTAAGGACTAGGTCTAATATTTATTTATTTATTTATTTATACATCTTTTCTATACCGCCACTTCCAGAGATCAGTGGTGGTTTACAGGTAACATAAACTTTAATAATAGAGCACTATTATTTTACATAGAACAGATTTAGAACAAAGAATGGCTTAATATGGCTAATATTGCTTAATATGGCTTCCCCTCTGGTCGGTTCATGAACCAGCTGCTCCAAGAAGCAGTCATTTATGTCATCTAGGAACTTTATCTCCCTAGCATGTCCTGCCGTGACACTGACCAAGTCGATACCGGGGTAATTGAAATCACCCATTATTATTACTGTGCTGTAACTTTTGTTAGCTTCCTTGATTTCTTTCAGCATTTCATCATCCATTTGTTCATTCTGGCCAGGCGGTCGATAGTACACCCCCACTACCATCGCCTTCCCCTTTTTACATGGAATTTCAACCCATGGAGATTCTACAGCAAATTTTGTTTCCTGCAAAACTTTAATCCTTTCTGACTCAATGCCCTCTCTAACATAGAGCGCAACCCCTCCACCAATTTGATCAGCTCTATCATTATGGTTGTCCTCCTTCCACCATGTCCACCAATCTTATCTAACCTCTCATTTAGTGCTATATATTCTAACTCTCCCATCTTATTTTTTAGACTTCTAGCATTTGCATACAAGCATTTTAGAGACTGTATTTTATTTGTATTAATTTGGCCGTTGGTAGACATGGGTAATTTGGGATCTTTAAGCTCTGTCTGCTCTGTACTCGAGGGCATTTGGGCTACTTTACTCTTTTTTGGAACCTCTCTGCTTCTGGTAGTATCCTTCAAGGATACATTCTTCCGAACCATCCGCTCTTGGGTGACTGGGTGACTGTCGGCTTTCCCCTATTATCTAGTTTAAAAGCTGCTCTATCTCCTTTTTAAAGGTTAACACTTATTAAAAGTGGGCTGCTACACAGTACCCTATCCTGTGCTGCTGAGGTAAGCTATATTCTTATTTGATTTAAATTAAAGCTCTTTGCAGCTGCTAGGCTCTAAGTTATTATGAAATTTAAACTACAAGCTCTCTGCTGGGTTCTAAATTTAACCAGAAAGCTCTCTTCTGTGTTTTAAATGGCACCACATGGCATCCACCGTGCATGTGGTACCATATGCTCGCCTTCACATGAGGGCAGCTCAGTGGACTTTATCCACCCAATGGACCCAGGCATTAGGCTGCCTGTCAGAGAAAATAGCAAACACAAGTTGCCTCATTTTGTCCCTCCAGTGGTGGAAGTCCCCTCAAAACCTGTTGCTTGGGTCCCCCTTTCAACAGTCTCTACCCCAAGCAACTCTTACAACAGATGCCTCTCCAATGGGGTGGGGAGCTCATCTGCAAGACCTCTCCACCCAGGGCATCTGGTCCCCACAGGAGACTTGTCTACATATCAATCTCTTGGAGCTCAGAGCAATCTTCCTTGTTCTGCTTGTTTTCCACACCCTGCTCAGCCACAAGACCGTCCTTATCCACATGGACAGTCAGGTAGCCATGTTCTATGTGAACAAGCAGGGAGGAACTTGGCTCTCTGTCGCTTTGCAACAAAGCTTTGCAACTGTGGGCCCTCGCCAGAGAGCATCACATTCATCTTCTGGCAGTTTATCTTCCAGGCGTTCAAAACTCTCGGGCAGACAGGCTCAGTCGAGTTCTGCTTCCACACGAGTGGTTCCTACATATGGACCAAGTGTCGAAGATTTTTCAAATTTGAGGAACCCCGGACATAGACCTCTTTGCAAGTCCGTGGAATGCCAAACTTCCCTGGTTCTGTACCAGAGCTCTGGCTCAGGGAGCTCAGGCAAGGGATGCTTTCCTCCTTCACTGGGGTCAAGACTTCCTCTATGCCTTTCCACCCATTCCCCTAATTCCCAAAACCCTGTTCAAGCTTCAGAGAGACAGAGGCCACATGATCCTCATAGCTCCACATTGGCCACGGCAAGTGTGGTACCCTCTGCTTCTACACCTCTCTCAAGCTCCCTCCCTGGAGTTAGGGTCTGTTCCAGACCTCCTCTCTCAAGAGGACGGAAAGTTGTGGCATCCCAATCCCTAGTCTCTTCATCTCAGGGCTTGGTTGCTGAAGGCCTAGCTCTCCAGGATCTTCATCTTTCTCAACAAGTGAAAGATGTTCTTTATGCTTCCAGGAAACCCTCCACTAGATGTTCTTATGCTTTCAAGTGGAAGAGGTTTACTATCTGGTGTTCTGGGAAGGGTTTTAACCCCCTTGCCATACCTCTGGAATCTTTGCTGGAGTACCTCCTCCATCTGTCTAATGCAGGCCTTAAGACAAATTCAGTAAGAGTCCATTTGAGTGCTATTGCAGCTTCCCTTAAGCCTCTAAATGGACAACATATTTCCTCTCATCCTCTTGTAGCCAGATTCATGAGAGGCCTCCTTTTAACAAAGCCTCCCATTAGACTACCCCCGGTGGCAAGGGACTTAAACTTGGTTCTTGGTCAGCTTATGAAGCCGCCTTTTGAACCTTTAGCTACCACCTCCTTGAAATACCTTTCTTGGAAGGTTATCTTTCTCATTGCAATCACATCAGCACGTTGTATTAGTGAATTGCAAGCACTCGTAGCTAATCCACCTTATACAAGGTTCCATCATGACAAGGTGGTCCTTAGGACTAATCCACACTTTATGCCTAAGGTGGTCTCGCCTTTTCACCTCAACCAGGAGG
The DNA here is from genome assembly GCA_033557465.1 of Ichthyophis bannanicus. Classification (NCBI taxonomy): domain Eukaryota; kingdom Metazoa; phylum Chordata; class Amphibia; order Gymnophiona; family Ichthyophiidae; genus Ichthyophis; species Ichthyophis bannanicus. The sequence goes on along the minus strand of CM066031.1, from coordinate 418,991,872 downwards.
TCTACCTACCTGTCTTTTTTTCCAGGACCTCATGCGTCAAGTGCAGAGAGGAATCTTCATACCCTGGACTGTAAAAGAGCTCTAGCTTTTTACTTACAAAAGGACACAGCAACATAGAAAGTCTTCCCAACTCTTTGTTGCCTTTGATCCTTCTCATTTGGGACTACCAGTCTCCAAGAGAACACTATCTAACTGGATTGCCCAGTGTATTTCTTTCGCCTATCAGAGCGAGAACCTTTCTCTGGAGGGCCATGTCACAGCTCACAATGTGAGAGCCATGGCAGCCTCAATGGCTCCTCTGAACTCTGTGTCTATTGACGACATCTGTCGAGCAGCCACTTGGGCCTCGGTTCATACCTTCACAGCCCATTACTGCATGGACAAGGACTCCCACTGGGATGCCTTGTTTGGTCAGGCTGTTCTTAAACACCTGTTCCATACTTAATCAACTCCTACCCACCATCCCTCATGGGATGCCAGAGATCCATGTGGGGAAGTGCAGCCCTGTCCCAGGGACACACAACTTATGGGATCTCTCCCTGGCATCTAAAGCTAGGGAGTCCCCATATGTGAAGACTCATTCCTGCTTTTTCCTGGAGATAGCACAGTTACTTACCTGTAACAGGTGATCTCTGGGAACAGCAGGAATAAGTCTTCACAACCCACCCACCTCCCCTAGGCGTTGTCTCTCTCTCTCTCTCTCTCTCTCTCTCTGTCAGCATACACCAGCAGGACATTATGCCTAGCATAGGTGTCATGGCTGTTCCCAGACCTTGGATTTCAAGCAGCTTTGTTACTCTGGTGATGTCAGTCTCCAAAGTTAATGAGGGTAGTTTACAAGATGAGATTAGCTCTGACCCCCTGGTGATGGCAGTCTCCGGGCCTGATGAGATTGGTCTGCAGCCCCTCCTTGCTAAATCAAGAATAGCAGACCTCAAAGGGAGGTGCTAGAGAAAATTCACTATAAAGGACAGAAATACTTCCTCTTTCTGTCTCTCTTCCTATTTTCATCGGGCACACCTTGCCATGAGGCTCTGACACCCACTTCTCTCCCCTCCCCCTTGTTCTCTCTTTCTCTCCCTATTCTTCTTACTATGAGGCTCTGACCCACATTTTCGTACCACACACACACACACACACACACACACACACGCACACACACGCACACACACGTACACACACGCACACACACGCACACACACGCACACACACACACATGTAATTAGCCTATTTCTATATAAAACCCTTTATCCAAGCCACATATCGTTTGTATGTGCTGTTTACCCTACTGACTCTGTGTAATGAACCCAGGACCAAACGGAGAGTAGACCAGAAGATTACATATACAGAAGATTACACTCTCTATCTCTCTTTCCTTTCCCTCTCTCTCTCTCTTTGTCTCAGCTCTAAAACCCAACTGAGGAGAGACAGTTGGGAAAGGCGGGAAGGCAGCATGCAGGCGCTGTGGGATGCTCCCAAAGGTTTTCTGATTGGACGCTGGGGAGCGTTCCCGCGCAGGCTCCGTCGGTACCGACATACCCATATGTGAAGACTTATTCCTGCTGTTCCCAGAGATCACCTATTACAGGTAAGTAACTGTGCTCTCTTAGGAGGGCTTACGATCTAAGTTTGTACCTAAGGCTGAGGTGGGTTAAGTGCCTTGCCCAAGGTCACAAGGAGCATCATTGGGAACTGAACCCTGGCTTCCTTGTTTCTCAGCCCGTTGCTCTAATCATTCATCTGCTCCTCTATTCATCTATATTATCTTCCTAAATTATTAAAAACTGCTCAGCATCTGCGGCAAAACTATTAAAGGGAGAAAAATGGAGGCAAAATGGGAGCAGCAGGGTGACATTAAATATCCTGCAGCTGAACACAAAATTTTGACTTATAACTAAACATATTAGTAGCAGTCAATGATTATTGAAGATTAATTTTATGTAGCAATCCTTTTAAGTTAGTCTGAGAAAAAGGCAACTATTGACCATATTTTCTGTGCAGTCAACTAGACTAATATGGCAACACATAGTAACATATTATATGACGGCAGATAAAGACCAGTATGGTTCATCCAGTCTGCCCAGCAAGATACCGTTTATTCAGTTGAATTATAACATTTTCCCTTTTGACTATCAAGCAAGGAATTTCCATAAAGTTGTTCATTTTTCCTTTGCTAGAATAAATGTAAGAGTTTTTAAGGAATGATAAATGAAAGTTAAACGGTTTGATCAAAAAACATTCTGGAATTTCCACATAAAGGGCTAGATTTACAGACACACTAACAAGACATTAATTCTCTTTATTTACACAGTGCACCTTTATAATTTCACATGTAACATAATCTTCAACAGAGCAACAGCACACTTTCTAATGAGCCATTCATGCAAAAGGACCAATTGATAATTATGCATTTCTTATACTCTAAAAGCAGTCATCACTTTATAAAGCTACCATCCTCCATTAGAAATCAATTTTCAATCTTCTACCTTAAAAGCAGCTCTGATAAGACTATGCTAAACTCAAAGTTTAAACCGTAAATCTCTTGTCTATTCTTGCTTCTTTTTCCTCTGTCAACTTTGCTCCATAATGTTTTATTTCAATCGGGATGCTCTTAAAACAGCAGTACATGCACTTATACTATCCAAACTTAACTACGGAAATGCTGTGTATCTTGGGCCCCCTTGAATGTCTTCAAAATGTCCAGTATATTACCATCAAACTCTTTCTTTGCTCTCAGAAATATGATCGCCTTGCACTGCTTTACATTTATCATTCTGTCACCTATTGAATCAGCTTTAAAATACACTTATCGCACATAGGGGCCTGTTTACTAAATTGCAATAACCACTCTTGCGGGGTTCAGCATGCAGTGAGCGCACCTTGATAAAATTTAGCATGGGGCTCTGTACAATAAAATCCCATGCTAAGCAGTTAATGCTTGAATGGGCGGAGATGGGGCAGGTTGGGTTAGCATTGGCGTTTTGGCTGCATACTAACTGCAAATGTTCATATCAGTGGGTGGCATTAGGTGCACCTGTGTTCCGGGTTACTGCAGTGCTGCACGTTAGAAATGTACCAATGGCAGGGGAACGGACGCGCACACACATTGAAGTTGACACGGGCCTCCGCCATGTTATTGTAGTCCAACCACACTATACGAGTCAGCACCTTTTTTAGTAAACATGCCTCACAGAGCCTTCTATACTGGCTTGCCTCTCTACCTGTCCACTCACCTCATCTTTTCCTCCTCCAATTCCTACCCACTATCAACATGAAAATATCTTATAGATCCACCTCCCATAAACCAAACCCAGTTTATTACCGCTTGTCATTCTGCATTTTACATCCTTGACTCTGCACTATGGAATTTTCTCCCAGATTACCTTCCCACAGAATCCAACTGCAGGAAGTTCAAAACAGGTCTAAAAAAGTTCTTTTTTAACCAGGCCTTAGGGAACATTTATACAACTGCTTGCCAATCTCCCTACCCCAGTGGAGTCACATTTTTCCATTATAATCTTCCTATCTTTTTCTTCTGCCTTTTGATCATTCCCCCTCGTAATTCTGCTTCTTCTCATTTTATTACTGTGCTTATTTTTGTGTTTGCAATAATTTAAAAATAAAAGAAAACTGCTTTGATACCTACTGAAAAGCAGTATAGCAAGCATCCAGGAATAAATAAAAAATTCCCTTAATTTCAGGCTCTAGAAAAATAATTCTTCACTTTAAGAGGATAATTTTATAATAGGTCGCCTGTGCAAAGGCCATGTAGGTGTCCAGTTGTAGTCGATTTTATAAAGACATATAGGTGCTAGATTGAAATCGCAGACATTTACGTCTGCTCAGGAACAGTCACAAATATTTTTGCATAAAGTAAGCACTTATTGTATAAGATACATATGTGAATTGCCACAATGTCTTCTGCCTAATCTCCTCCCGTGAGCATGCCTCCTTTAAAGTCATGTCCAAGTACACATCAGATTGCATACTTTTACATGTGAGGTAATTTTAGAAGAGGCCTTTTACATACTATCCTGGCACACATATATGTGAAAAATATTTTATGAAATCACCTCCTAAAAACACCCATAAATGGACGTCTGTTGCAAAATCATGACATGGAAGGAATATCGTAATAGGTACATCGATAGTAATGGATTGTGACAGATTTTGGTGATTCGTTTTTAGAGTCTCCAAAGTCATTTTGTTGATCAAAGAGACCTAAGAAATATATTCTGGAAAGAGATAATTAGTGGTATGTGGGGCTGTGAAGGTTTTAAACCATTGCTTATAACTTTTAACATTTAACTGAAAGCAAGACAGCCTTCTGGTATACACAGTGCAGGTGTACCTGGTGGATACAAAAGTACTTAATATCCCACTAGGACTCCAGTGGCCATTTAACTTAAAGGGGGCTTTTCTCTATAACAAAAGATAGGAGTTAGAATTTTAAAACAGGAGATTCTGTGGGTTTGCAGCATGGCAACTCACACAACTTATAAACTAAAACTACATATGTTCGTAGGAACATACATATTTCTCCTGCACTGCAAACAGGGGCCTGTTTTCAACTTGATTTCTGGTTATTCTCTTTGCTGATGTACTCATTTTGAAATTTTGTATTTTACATAGACCCTTTTGTTACCATAGCATTGATGTGATGGTTTGACATTTGAGGAGTCATTTCATAACTGAACTCCTATGTGATGTGTCCCATAAGGTGCATGTTTATAACATAGGCCTTGTGTGCCTTGATAAAATAGTTTTGCTTGATGACCCCCAGCAGAGCAATTTCTCTCATACAAATTTATACTTGATAAAAATGATTGATTCTTTTTGAAACTTTATCAGCATTTTATCGAAGAACTTCTGACATTCCCTTCCTTTTGGGGTTGTAATACGTATGTGGATGTTTTGCCTTTTTTCATTGGATGTGAGGAAAGGCACCATTGCCTGGTAGTCGCTAGGTATTCACCAGCCATAGGAGCCTGGCATTTTAACCACCCTAAGAGCCAAGATGTTCATAAAGGAAGTATTGAGACTCCTTTCTCCCATCACACCTTTTCTCTGAATTAAGCCAGTTTTGGCAAAAGTTAACTAAGCTGTTGGATGTGCAGACTCCCTTACTGTAAGCATATGATCCACAATCCAGTTGACAAACCAAATGAGTCTGCCAGGCCCTGGAGCATATTTTGGTGTTTGTTGCTACCATCAGAATGATTGGACCAGATGATACATACTACAGAGTTCATGTGTAAAGATGTGTCTCGTTCATCAACTTATGCCTCAACCTTTTATGAGTTCCACCCCTGGTGTCCATGCAGAAGAGAAGACAGCTGAAGGTCTTTGCAGCTTCAGAATGGAACAAAAATTTCAAACGAGCACAGTGCAATGCAATGTGTGCCTTTGCATCAATGCTAACTCCTTGCAACCTGGCAGCTCCTGGGTTTTCTTGGCAGTGTGACCAGAAGTAGGTTGTCAAGCCTTTCTTCTGAGGTGATGGAGTGTTAAGTGATTTGCCCAAGGCCACAAGGTGTGGCAGTGGGAAGTGAACCTTGGTCTCTTGGCTATCAAGCCAGTGCTCTAACCACTAGGCTACTCCTCCACTCTCCAAGAGCACTAGTTCTGGAAAACAAAAAGCTGGCTAATGATGATGGAGTGTCTATTGATAGCGAGAGAAAAAGCTTGTATGATTGAATGCATAGCAAAATGGCCCAAAGTTAAGCTATAGCAGAGAGTCCTGTGGCCGTTTTTCATATGTAACATACAAACTCCCATGCCTTCAAGGGTACAACAATCATTATGTCTCCAGAATCACCTGATGCTGTTGAAGCCTTAGCACACATTCCCAGCATGATAACCCCCCACTTCAGTCATTACACACTGTAGGAGACCAGTACGCATTTATTGTACAATAGATACTGGACTCAAGCACAATCTAGGATTGACCTCAGTATCTAGGCAACTGGGAAGGATCATCTGGACAAGTGAAGCCCTTAGATGCCATAAGAGGGGAGCACTAGGAGTAAAGCCAGTAACATTAGAAGTGACTAAAGCGAGGGGGAGTCAGGGGTCATTTTATGTTGCTGAGAAGATATACCCACGTCCGAAGGTCGCACTTGTTCGAAAGGGTTATGCCCCAATTGGTCATACTATAAAAGGAGAGTAGAAAGCACAATAGAATCCTGGAATAGCTCCTTGGATTGTCTGGCCCTGTTCCTACCCTGCTCCGTTTCTCAAACTGCTTCCACCTGGTTCCTGCTCCAGGATTCCTGTTTAGTTACTGGCTTTGAACTTCTGCCTGCTTTCTGGGTTCCTGTCAAAGACCTTGCCTCTATATGCAGGTTTTCTTTCAATTGTCGGTCACCAATGCTCCCAACTCTTCCTGACAATATTACATATATTGGTGTTACAATATATGTAATATTGTATATACTCTCTTCCTCTCTCTCCAACCTCATACAACCACTTGCACCAAACAGGCCACGAAGAACAGCAGAATTAAACACACTAGTTATCCCAAATGACACCACAAGATGCACTAGATCAACAGCCAACAGAGCCTTCCAATTCTGCGCCCCATCTCTATGGAACACCTTACCAGCACAAATCAGAGCAATGCCTAATCTAAGTCAGTTCAGAAAGGCGTTAAAGCATTGCCTCTTCCTTAAATATCTCAATGGCAGCTCCGAACATAAACCCCCAGGTGAATAGCAGAAGTGGTCAAACAGATAGACCCCGCAACAGACCAACTTCAGAATGTAAATAGCAAGTTGTTCCATATACTATTGTACCACTGTTGTATATAGTTAACCAGGATATCCTTTATCAGATAACCCTGCATTGTATTTAGTTTCCCCTATTTCGCCAAGTTATACTTCCTGTTAAATGTAACGACCAGACATGTGTAAACTGTCGGATGTTTTCTGTTCAATGTAAACCGCGCTGATGTCTAATAGTGCGGTATATAAGAATTGTTAATAAATAAATAAATATATCACCTAGGACATTTTTTAGGTAATAGCTACAAGGATCTTGATATGCTTGCAGATCAGGCTCTCTTCTGAGTCCTTCCCTCCCCACCACTCCCTCCCCAATCACAGTTTAAAGGTAGCTCACTTTATTCGGCCATGTTTTTAGTCTCTGCAGTAAGACAGTCGCAGAGTTAGTTGATTAAGCAAAGACATATATCCATGGGGTCAATTGCTTTTTGGTTGCCTACAGCAACCCTTAACAGTATTTTTTTCTGTTGATAAATCTGCTAAACTACTGTGAGCAAATGTATACCCTCAGCTACCAAAAGCAGAGATTTGTCCGTAAAACTAAGATGATTTATATATTTTCTAGAGAAGAAAATTCTATAGAATTTCATGAGAAATTTCAGGCCTCCTAAAGTATTACAGAAATCAATGTCACATTACCTCTTTTGATACTTCAAGTGTAGTTGCTATTGGTATATTATTTCTCTGTTTTTGGAATGACTTAGCAGGAAACATGCCAGCTTTGTTTAACAAAAGAAGGAAAACTGCTATTACTTCACATATACTCAAAGCAATTTCATATACAGAGCATGAGAAGAAAAGATCTCAGTATAGTGAAGTCCCTAGTTACACTCTCTGAAGCAGCACCTAGTGAAACGCTGTCAGCATCGGGGCATTGGGACTTTCACGGAAGATTGAACGGCACTAAGAATAAAAGATAAGTGTGGTTATGTTATATTACACGCTGAGAGGTTTATCTAGACCAATGATGACCTTCTAAAGGGCAATAATTAAAAGGCTTGAAATGGGCCAATTTTATAAAAGCCCTTTGTTTCTATACTGAGGTCTTTTCCTCTCATGCTTTGTGTATGAAATTGCTTTCAGTATATGTGAAGTAATAGCAGCTGTTTTCCTACTTTTCTGATACGTTTGCTGCTATTATAAGAGGCTATTACATTTGTGAGCTTTGCTCAACAGCCTGAGAAGACTCGACTGACTTTCATGGGAAGTATTTAAAAACACTTTTATAGTTCCTTTAATTACCCCAAAACAGAAAATCTTTTTATAGCTTGCAAGATTACTTGGGTTTACTTTTTTTTTTTTTAGATGTTATTGCGGTTTCCCAGTGTCTTGCTAATATCTTGAAATACTTGGCACACTGCTCTGCGAAAACTGTATGCATTTTAACTTAACACCAACTTCAGGGATTTTTTTTTTTTTAATTTCAGGAATCTTAGTGGGCCTGATATATTCAGAGGTGTGTGTCTGCTGAGCAGCACTTGCTATCCGGATAGGGACCTCTGACCAGGATGCGCAGAGGTTTTATACAGACGGTGCCAGTAGGTGTCTCTACTGACTGCCTTGGTACTATCCAGATAGCGCTGGACTAGTCCATGGGAAGAACAAGAGATGACCTCATATGGCACCGATATTCAGCACTGCTATCCAGATAACCTAGGACAGCGAAGAAGCTGCCCAACGTTAGCCAGATAGCCTATGTGTAAAGTGGCACGAGGGGCCCGTTTACTAAAGTGTGCTGAACAGGTAATGAAGAGCTCGACAAACTCCATGCGCCAGGTCGCCATGGCGACTGCAAAAAATTCAGACCTTGTGCCTGGGGCTCAGAGCACATGTGGGCAGGACTGCAAAAGGCGGCCAAGCTGGCACTGTCTGCCTCTGGGAGATTGGATCCCCGTGGGCAGAAGTGTTATGATGCAAAGGAATTTAAAGGAGCAGTAGGCTTGTTTTAATAAAGAATGGTAGGGTGGAATGGAGGGCAGGGGTGAGTGCAAGGCGGAGGGAAGGGGAGAGAGTCTGGGAATGGAAACAGAGGAGAGTTGAAGGTGACGGAGGAACAGCAGGAGAAGAGTTGGAGTGGGGGGGGGGGGAGAGGACAAGCGGTTGGATGGTGAAGCGCTGCACCCCACCCCAGCACATAAACATGCAGGCACCGTTTTCTGTGAAACTGCGCAGGAGTCCTCCTCCCACGCTGCTACCAGCACGGGGCGGTACTTCCATATCGCATTTTCAGTTAGGAGAAGCAGGCTCGTGACCAAAAAGATCTGATATAGCAGCACCAGCTCTGCTGGCAGCAGCATGGGTGGAGGATTCCCGTGCAGTTTCAGGGGAACTTTGGCAGGCACTCCACCTCCACACCACACACACACACACACACCCGCCACCCTACTTCCACTTCATACACACACAGGTGTAGCTTAAAGGTTCAGTGGAGGTGGTGGAAGAGGGAGGGGGAGGTGTGGGGCCACTGCTTTCTGTTGGCACTATGCAGTGACTCATTAAGAGCTTTCTTCCACAGAAAATGGGAAAACAGTCTTAATAAATCAAGCCTTATAAAACCTAACAAAAGTAACTGCAATGTACCTTTTTGGGGGGCAGGGGCATGCACTGTGACCTTGATTTTGATGGCCCCAGTTAATGTGTGTTTTAGCGTGCAGGAACTGTCTGCTCAGGCCTGCAATAGCTGCTTCCATGGGGGCATGACAGTTGTAATATGGTAATTCTCTGGGTAACTGGAAATTACATAATGGGGCAGGTAATGGGAGGATTAGGGGCAAGGAGAGGGCATTGAAGTTAGTGTGGGGGAACATAGCACGTGCTATCAATTTGCAGTTAGCATGATGCACTTAACACCTCAATGGGTGGCTTTAGGTGTGCCCACCTTACTTACGTCACCCGTTAGAGTATGCATCCCTGTGGGAATAGTTGGGATCATGGTGGCCTTGCCCCTGACAGTTACCTCAAAGGCTTTGCACTTAACGCACATCAGTTTTAGTGCTCAACATGCACTAAGTGCAAAAACCTAATACGCTTTAGTAAAAGTACCCCAGAACCTTCATGTATACTTCCCCATCTCCTGAACTGCACTTCATGCACCTGTTGATGTAAACTCTAGTCCTCAGTACGCATGCCTCAATAAATCAGTTAGCCTATGAGGTGCCTTCTGCTTCTATTATGTTTGCTACTCCAAACTAACATGGCTACCTCTCTGAAAGATTTCATAAATAAATACAGCCGTGGTTAATATTATTGGCACCCTTGCATTTTAGGTATGTTGTGTACAATATCTTGAGAAATAAATGGAAATATTTCAATTGTATGTCGTCATAATATTTTAACAGTATGTTCAAAAGGTATACAAAAAAAAAAGTTGTCTGTGCAACTTAGATGCAGTAATTTCTGTGAAAAACAAAATATGACCTGGACAGGATTAATTGCACCCTTCGCTAATATTTGGTTGCACAACCCTTGGCAGTGATGACAGCCTCAAACCAATTCTTGTAGCTGTCTATAAGTTTCATACATCTGTTTGCTGGTAGTTTCTCCCATTCTTCAATGTGATTTGTTTCAGCTCATGGATGTTTCCAGGATTCCTTTTACCAGGTTTCAGCTCTTTCCAAAAGTTCTCGATTGGATTGAGATCAGAGCTCATTGCTGGCCAGTTTAAAAAAGTCCATTTGTTCCTTTTTAGTCATTCTTTTGTACCTTTTGGATGTATGTTTTGGGTCATAGTCCTGCTGGAGGACCCATGACCTTCAACTCAGACCTAGCTTTCTGACACTAGGTAGCACATTTCATTCCAAAATATCTTGGTAGTCTTCTGACTTCATGATTCGTTTAATATGTTCCAGGCCTCCAGTTCCTGAGGTATCAAAAGAGCCTCACAGCATTATGAAATCTCCACCATATTTAACTGTAGGAAAGGTGTTTTTTTTCCTTATAAGCTTAATTTCTTCGCCCGTAAATGTATCGCTGGTCTACATTGCCAAAGAGGTTGTTTGGTTTCATTTGTCCACAGAACATTTTCACAGAAGGATTGTGGCTTCTCCAGGTGAGTTTGGGCAAAGATCAGGCATCCTTTTTATGTCTGTTTTTGAGCAGTAAGGTCCTCCTTGGCCTTCACCCATGAAGTCCTTCTTTGTTTAGTGTGTGGAATAATGATGTAGGTTGAAACCACCACTCCAGATTGCTCCAGGTCAGCCTTAAGCTCTTTGGATGTTGTACATAGTGTTTTTCCAAAAGTTCTCATTAACCTTCAAAGACTTCTTGGATTAATTTTCATCTTTCCACCACATCATGGGAGGTTCTTGACAGTTCCATGAGTAGAAAATTTCTTAACATTGTGAACTGTAGACACAAAAATCCCAAAGTCTTTGGAGATGGCCTTGTACTTCTTTAAAGTTTGATTTTTGGAGATAATGGCTTTTCTGACAGTCTCAGGTAACTCTAGTCTTCACCACTCTGAAAATAGAACAGGGAATGAATGTAACCATTTTAAACATTAGAGCCATATTTTATTGGTTGATTCAAGTCATGTGAGTACTGATAGTTGATCACAGATGCCTTTAATTTTGCTACAGTGGAAATGTGCTTCTTCTGTTCAAGCTGAATTGAATTTATAAGGATGCCAATAATCATGTCCTGGCAATGTCCCAGTTTTTATACTTTTTTCTATCATTTCCTGTTTTAATTGGTCTTGTTTTATTTGATTCTTTTGTGTGTCCAATATCTTTGCATATATAGTCCAAAGCCGTTGGCCACCTTTTTTAAAGAAGATATTGGACATTAAGGGGTTAAACTGCAAGAGTGCCAATGTTAATCACCAATGTAAATATTCTACAGTATATGTTTTTAGGTACGTTTTGCTTCAGTGTGGCACCTGTTAAGTTCAAATTGGCAGAACCTTTCTGTCTACAGGTATGTTTGATTGTGCGTATATAAGCATGCACAAACAAACATGCCAATGCTTCATTGGACAAGGAGGAAGTGGTTGTCTGACTGCAGGGACCCCATCTTCCCTGGGCAAAAGAGGAGAGGATGGTCACGATCATGGCCGACCTGGGGAAATGGAGAGCAAGGGGTAGGAGTGCTAAGGGGAAGGGAGAAGAGGAGAAAGTCTGGGAGGAGAACAGAGAATGGGGGCCAGCAGGAGAGGAGTTGGAGGTTAACATAGTGGTTCTCAACCCAGTCCTCAGGACACATCTTGCCAGTCAGGTTTTCAAGATAACCATAATGAATATACATAAGATAATTTGCATGTACTGCCTCCATTGCATGCAAATCTCTATCATGGATTTCCTTATGATTATTCTGAAAACCTAATTGGCTGGGTGGGTCCCGAGGAATGGGATGAGAGCCCTCCTGGATTAAAGGATTGAATGCATGGGGAGAAAGGGCACAATGTGCACATGCTTAAAGGTGCATCCTCCCCTGGAACACACATAGGCACCCAGTGGTATAAATTCTGCCCAAGTGGCCCCTTTAGTGCAGGGAAGCCCTAGGGAAGAAGGGGGCCCACTTGCAGCTGCTCTTGTATCGTCTGAAATGGATTTCCCTGGCTCTGATGACCCTCTAAAAATTGTTGTTTGGAGATCCATGATTTGAATTTCTGCTATTCTTGATGTCCTGCGGTGTCTTGAAGTGCTGTTGTCTTTGTTACAGATGCCTGCCAGCACGTTTTACATATGTTTCATTGAAACTAGAAGAAAAAGCCCCACTGTTGAAGTACAAAATTGCTTGACCCATTAACTGCAATAGAAATGAATGAATGAAACAAGTCATTCAGAATCTGAAAACAAACCAAGTAAATGATCAGAAAATGAACAGAACCAAAAACATTTCCCATGCACATTCTTCTCATACTCTTTAAAAAAAAACAAAAAAAACCCCCTGAAATGCAACAATTGTATATTTCCCCCCAACCCCCCAAATCAATACCTGGCAGAAACACCTTTGGCAGAAGTTAGAACCGTGAGTCTGTTAGGATAGGTCTCGCCTATATTGGATCATTCTTCTTTACAAAACTGTTTGGGCTCTGCCAGCCTTGTAGCACTATACAAATGATAAGAAGTAGTAGTGGGAAGCATTGATGGACAGCAACCTCCAAGTCATACCACAGAGTTTCGAATTGGATTGAGTTTATGGCTATACCTGGCCCACTCAGAGGCATTTAGCTGTTCCTTACCCACTGGTGTGTGCTTTGGGTCAGAGTCTTGCTGAATAGTGGATTTCCTTCCTCGCTGCATCTTTCTTAAAGAAGGCAGCAGGTTCTCTTCAAGGATGTCTCTGTACTCTTTCCATTTGTTATCCTTTCTGTGCTTCGCAGTACTGGTTGGTGGTGTTCATGCTTTCTGTGTTGAGTTTATGCCAAATGACACACTTTGCATTCAGGCCTGAAAATTCTCTTGTAGCTTCACCATGGCTACAGTATCTTCTGAGTGTTCCTTTGCATATTTCAAGTGAGATTCAAAGGGGAGGGGGCTTTCTTGAGTACTGGCTTTGCTCTTACCATACAGGTCAGATTTATGGAATGTTTGTAATATTGGCACATGCATACTTTGACCAGTCTTGGACATTGGCATCATGGTTGTCTTCCTGGTCAGTCTCCTCCTTGCTCAGTCATCTAGTTTGGAGGGGTGGCCTCATCTAGTTAGGGCATTGGTAGTGCCATATATCCTGCACTTAATAATCATCTTCATCTTGCTCTCGGGGATATTCGAAAACTTTGCAATTCTTTGAAACCCATCCGCAATCGATGCTGGTTTGCAGCTTTGCCCTGGAGTTTTTTAGTCAGCTCTGTGGTGCTGATTGTTAGGTTTTTGCATCACCCAGCAAAGGTAACCAACAGGAGGAGCAGCTGCATTTATCATGCATTCATATGAATCAGTACAGGTTAATACAAATGGGACCAATTCCCAGTCGACTTGGTGTGTTTTTTTTGAACGTGTGTTTACTAAAGCATGGTAGCCAGTAGCATGGGGTTTAGTGAAGGGCTAATGCCCATTTGGGCAGCACGGTAGGAAGGAGCACGTGACTCAAAAACAACCGTGCTAAAAATGCCATGCTACCTGAACAGCGTGCAAATAGACGGGGTTAAGGCAGAGAGTGGTGGGAGATGTGGCATGCAGCTGGGGCGGGCTTGCTAGTTGCATGCTAGTTACACAAACATGCCCTAGTGTAGGCGCAACTAACACCTGCCTCTGACTAGGCGGTAATTGCACCTGCGTTGCTGTGCATTATAAATGCGCATCCCATACAGGAGTGTTAGGAAATAGGAAGGGCAGAAACAGGGCAACTGCACTGGAAGATAGAAAAACAGACAGGAAATACAGCAGAAAAGCTAGGCACCTGCCTATGACACCAGGGAGGAGGGCTTGCATGGTGCAGCTGTCATGGCAGTGCATCACAGCAGTCTGACAGCCCCAAAAGCTGGGCCTGTAGCTTAGGAGAGACCATGTTGGGTCAGCGGACAAAAATACAAAAACACAACAGTTCTCCAGATGGACTGTTGTTCACGTCTGCATATGGACTGGCTAGTTGTCAGAGTTGGTGCTTTGTGCTGTGGTGGTATTGGGACATAGGACCTGTGCTCTGTGCTTCAGCCAGTACTGATGTCTTATCCAGATGGCCCCTCACCCTGATTAAAGGAGGAAGTGGCTGAGGCCTTCCAGCTCTGAGCAGCTACTGAATACTTTTAGCACTGAACATGGGCCTCCAATGTTGGAACGCACTGATCAGTGTCCCTTCCCTGGTTCTCTTGCCCAAGGGCTGTGGCATTCTATGGACCTGGGAAGCCCTTGTGATTTATCCTGGTATGGTGGGCCTTTTGCTTCCTGACAGCGGGGGTACTCGGCCTGTGGGTTGTTTGGGATTCACCCCCTCTATGTGATGTTCTCTCAGAGCTCCTTCTAGAAAGAGGAAGCATGGGGACCCTATGTGGGTGGATGGCCTTGCCCACCCCTCCCCAAATTATAGATGTCCCACAGTGGTAGGTGCTTCTTGACCCTATTGACCCCATATGGTAGAGGTGCTAATTGCACATGGCCCCCAGAACCCCCAACTCTGGCACTCCCCTTTTCCCCACATGGAAGGTACATTCCACAGTGGCTGTGGGCTGTGCAGAGCCATATCAGAGGAGTGACTTGCGAGGGGGAACCCAACCATTACCAGAGGCCTTTTATTGTGTTCCCTGCAGGCACCCTGGTGCCTCAGGGTGAAGGGGCTTCATATACCTGTCCCCCATGATGGACATGGAGGACATCCTGCCTGATCCCCTACAGGGCCCACTGCATCTTCAGATGCCACATTTGCATCCAATCTCCCACAGTATGTGTTTGCTTTTCTGATTGCATGCCCCCCCCCCCAATGCACTTGGCCTCAGTGCTTTCAGCTGTGTAGCCAGTTGCGTCTCTTCCCAGTCATCCCTCTCTATTCTGAACTGGCCAGTTGCTACATTCCTGTAGTTGTGGTTGGGGCACATATCGATAGTGGCTGCTAGGGTCTGCATTGGTAAGAATACATTGCTATTCATGCGTTAGCCCCATGCTGTCAGCAGACCTTCAGTAAACAGGCCCTTAAACTGCAAAAATACAAGGGGGTGCACAGTTATTTAACCAAATTATTCCATGGTTTTTCTTAGTTCATTTTCTAAGGGTTTTACTTGGCTCTCATGGGGTGAAATGTCTGGATACAAACAGTTTTGTTGCTTTACAACATGGAAGTAAAATATATTAAAATGTGAACATTTTGGAAGGGGTGTGAACATTCTATAGTCACTGAAATATATTTTAGAGTCCTGAATAACCGTTGCACATGGGAGTCTTAACACCTCTCTCAAGTATTTTTTTAAACAATTCGTGGAAAGATAACAGCCTGGTTCTTGGAAAGATTTTAGCAAATGCAAATACAAATTCTTTCCCCTAGACTCATTCTCCAGCAATGCAAGCTTGTTATTAAATATTAGGCTATCCTTAATGTAAGCTGCTTCAGCAACTTATATGGTAGAAACCCGTATTCCAGTGGCAGTTTTCACATCTTCCACCTTACCCCGTCTCTTTTCATGATCTCCTAGCTTGTTCCCTGTAGCTTCAAAAAATCTACAGAACTGAGTAATCAAATCAAGCAATATGTTCTCAGACCAATGGCCAGGCTCCAGACATCTTCCAAAGAAATTTGTTTCAGGACAGGTGAGTAGCCCATTGATCACCAGCTGCACCAGGAAGGGGGGAGGGAGGAAGGGGGTAGCAACGAAGAGATGCAGATGGATCCTGACAGCTGCACAAACTCAAAAAAACATTGGTACATGCTCTTGCTGCACAGAGGACAGAGTGAGCAATTTTCAAATGACCTGTTTACCCAAGTAAATGACGTTACTGGGTGGGGGTACTTCTGTAAAACATTTTCCACCTGTAAAGCATGTTTTACGTGAAGAAAATGGCTATTATAAAATGGCATGGTGCATACGTGTGTGAAAAGGGGGCATACCAGAGGATAACACCTGTTTTTACACAATGTACACAGGCATTCCCGAGGGCATTATTTGGGCAAAGTTTAGTCTGCATTTATTTATTTGAAAAACCACTAACCCACACAATCACCATGCTTCTTGGAAATGTACCAAAGCCACACACAGTAAACTTAAACCTAGAGGGTCTTTTACTAATAGGTACCAGCTTGCAGTGCATATTCTGGCAAGTGCTAAAGGTGAGATGAGATGCGTGCCGCCAGTTAGCACAGCGCCATGATGGTGCAGGATTATTCCCATGCAAACCGTCCAACCTGTGTTAGAGGTGTGAGTGGGTGGGGTAGAGGTGGAGAGTGGGCGTGCTGAGCTTGGTGCAGTTAGGTGCACCCACATTAATTCAGTTAGTGCCTAGTGTGAATACAGCACTAACGCCACCTTACCAGGTGCATTCTATAGGACAGGGCTCCGCGTTCACTGCCAGGAAAATGCTTTCCACACTCCCCAAATTTCAGGCAGGTGGTCCATCTAACACTCCATTGATGCTATTGGCGCATTAGATGCAACATCTTAGCGCCCATTAGTAAAAGACCTCCATAAAGTACGCATAAACATAAAAACAGCTCACTGTATCAAAGTTTAAATGCCTGAATAGTCATATTCACTTAACATTATGCAAGTACAAGCAGTTTACTGTATAAACTATGATAGAGTACAAGCATACACTTATGCCTATTTCAGAGCAGGTGGGAATTTGTACAAGAGAGCGTGTATGCTATTGGACTCATCATAGGAGTCTATTTTATTAAACCACCTATGTTGCCTTTATAAAAAGACACACTCTGAACTCATTTGATGATCCTTTAAAAAAAAATTGTTGGCCAAGAGTACACCGCCTTGATGTTATGAAGGGCGGTATATCAAATGTAATAAACATAAACATCATATAGATATGATTTATTGACTCTTGTTTGAGGATTTGATATATTGATGTATTTGCCTTTATAAAAATAGGCATTAATAGGAGCTTCTTAAAAAAAAAAAATTAGGAACCCTACTAGGACTTTACTCAAGTTATGGATATAGATGTGAAGCAAAGCTCAAAGTTGATGTCCATTTTATTTGTTTTTACAGGACTGTTCGGGGAAGAGTTGTATTGGGGTGATTGTTATTTTTTAGTTTAATTAGCAAAATATTAAGGAGGGTGGCTAGGGGCTGAAATGTGATGGGGGAAGGGGGTGAATGTTCAAGGTTTATCCAACTCACAGATGATGCCAAACCTTCTACATACAGTTATAGTCGGCATTATTGCACCATTGCAGTTCAACCCCTTAATGTCCAATATCCCCTTAAAAAAAAGTGGCCAGTGAAATGGCTTTGGACTTTATATGCACACATATTTGACACACAATCAAATAAAACAGAACCAATTAAAAAAGGAAATAGTAGACGATAGTATAAAAACTGTGACATTGCCAGGACATAATTATTAAATCCCAAAAAGCAATACAGCCAAAATCAGAATGAAGAAAAGGAGATTCATCCAGTAAAGAACTTAATTCTACCATCCATACCACCTCAGGTGTAGAACACTACACAGCTTTAATTGGGAGAAAGGATCTCAGACCCATCGAGCCAAAGGTCCAGGCTTATCAAATCTTAACCTTGGACTAATGCTCAAGAACATTAGCTAGATCTGGGTCCAGCAGGACAATAACCCAAAATATGATCCAAAAGTACAAAAGAATGGCTAAAAAGGAAAGAGCTGTAGTCTGCCATTAGTAAAAGGAACCCAGGAAACATTCATGAGCTGGAACAAATCACAGTTGAAGAGTGAGAGATACTACCAGCAGACAGATGTACAAGAAATGTTTGGAGAGTGTCATCACTGCCAAGGGTTCTGCAACCAAATATTAGTGAAGGGTGCCATTAATCCTATCCAGGTCACATTTTCTTTTTTTCTCAAAAAATATTACATCTAAGTTGCACAAACATATTTTTATTGTATACCTTTTGAACATACTATTAAAATAATATGATGAGATACAGTTGGAATATTTGCCATTATTTCTCAAGATATTGTACACAACATACCTAAAATGCAAGAGTGCAAATAATGTTGACCATAATTGTATATCTCAGTTATGGAGAATGAGCCTCTCTTTATTGTTGTTAAGTGCTGTCAAGTCCATGCCAACTCATGGCAACCCTCTGGATAGTTGTCCTAAATTGTGTTCAGTCAGGCAGCTGATTGTTGATAGACAGGCATCTATAGCTGCTGTTATTGAATTGATTTATGAGATAATATAAGGATCTCAAAAACAGGAGCTAATTCTAACTTTTAGCTCCAACTTATTTGCTTTTCTTTTCAATCATCATTCCAGTCCTCCTTTAATATATTTAAAAATCTATTCATATCAAACTCTCAATTACACATCAGAGTGACACAAAAAAAACCCCCCTCTTTGCGACTCTTCTTTAATTGAACTTTTACTGCTTCAGGAGTCACGCAAAGTTCTACTTCAAAGGCACATTCCAAACTGTCAAATTTATTTGTCGTATGTAGCCTAGTTAGAGCAATTGCCTAGTACCCAAAAGAACAAGGGTTTGATTCTCACTGGCACCTCATGTGACCTTGGGCAATTCACTTTACCCTCCATTGCCTCGGAAAAAAAGGCCTGGCAATCTACTTCTGGTCATATCTTGCCAAGAAAACCCAGAGGCAGCTGGGTCGCCAGGAGTCTGCACTGACTTGATGGCACTAAAAAAAAAAAAAGTCATAAATAATTCACCTGCATATCAACACAAATTAGGCCCCGAGTAACAGGCTGTTATGCTTGCATAGGAAAATATTTATTTATTTAAGTCATTCATAATCTTCCTAACACTCCTTGTGGCCTTGGCAGTTCCCTGAACCCTCCATTGCCTCTGAAGAAAGGCCTGGCAATCTACTTCCGGTTGCACTGCCAAGAAAACCCAGGAGCTGCTGGGTCACCAGGAGTGAGCATAGACTTGAAGGCACACTTTACTTTCTCTGCAATCCACCCATCAATCACTTTCTAAGTGGTTACATATTAAACATATATAAAAAATATGTCTGTATGTTATCCTGCTTAATCATAAAATAACTGGCTGAGGGCATCCAATAAATATTGGTTTTGTGACTAGCATGCAGTCAGGTTTGTTATGTTAATTTTTTTCTTTGATTTGAGTTGACCCTCAAAACATTTTTGATGTATAAGCACACAATAAACATTGATTATAATGCATGTGTGTTGTCGAGTCAATGCTGGCTCCTGACTATCCAGCCCCTGTGTTTTCTTTGCTAGGCCTTTCTTCCACACAAGTCTACAGCCCCTGATATTCCAAGGTGGTCTCCCATCCAAGTACTAGCCAGGCTTGAACCTGCTTAGCTTCTGAGATCACAATAAGCCTGCATAATCTATAAGATGTCACTTCAGCCACACCAGAGCTTCGAGAAAACAGGATGTCAACAATCACAGTCCTATACTAATTCAAAAAAATGAAGAAGAATAGCTAAGATATATCCAAGAGTGAAGCGATAAAAATCATCAGGACCACACAGAGCAGTATTTTGAATTATGGTTGATATACAGCAATGCAGACAGACCTCTAAAATCCTATAGAGAAAACAAAAACACTGCCATACTGGGTAGATGTATAAGAAATTAAAGTAATTTAAGTTACATTACAAACCAATAAATCCAAACATAATACCTAATGAAACCCGTAATCTAAAAGGCCATTTATATTCCATTATTTCCAGTGTCATCTGTTCACAGCAGAGTCCAATAATATTAAAAACTCTTCCATAATATCAGCAATTCATCAGAACATAGATTACAAAAAAACTATTCAGAAATACAAATATATCAATAACAAAATAAAATAGCAAAGTAAATCCACTGCAAACAGAATTTAAAAAAGTAAAGCTTTAAATTAAATCATGATGAAAGGGTGGTGGATGCTTGGAATGCCCTCCCGACGGAAGTGGTGGGGGCAAACACGGTGACGAAATTCAAAAAGGCATGGGACAAACACAGTGGATCCCTTTACAGCAATAGGATAAAAACAAGATAAACGATACCATCTAACTTCTGAACCATATAAAGTCTCAACAAATAGGGGTGTCCTACATGGAGTGGTGGGTTTACCCCTAAACAAAGACATGGGGAGGGGTGGCCTGCACAGAGCGACAGGTGCACCTACTCTTGCCATCTTGCTGGGCAGACTAGATGGACCATGCTGGTCTTTATCTGCCATCATTTACTATGTTACTATGATAAAATTCAATATTAAATTTAAGGCGTTCAACCTCCAAAATAAGAGGACACTTTTCAATTTCTTTCTAAATATCATAAAATAAAAAATCAATTTACAGAGAAATATCAAAATGAAAATTGGCTAAAAAGCTTCCTAGACAACAAACCTTATCTTAAGGAACAGCCAGCCTTTTGTTTCCATTAATGGACCAGGAAACCAAAAGGTGCATTCACAGTATTTTTGAGGTGAGCCTCCTTCAAGAAA
Source organism: Ichthyophis bannanicus (assembly GCA_033557465.1). Taxonomy (NCBI): domain Eukaryota; kingdom Metazoa; phylum Chordata; class Amphibia; order Gymnophiona; family Ichthyophiidae; genus Ichthyophis; species Ichthyophis bannanicus. The sequence goes on along the minus strand of CM066031.1, from coordinate 418,971,085 downwards.
GGGATCAATAGGATGCCCTGGACAGAACTCTGAGGGCATCTGAGTTAATAAGAGAGGGCAGATGGCTTGGCACCCCCACCATCTATGGATTTTGAAAGTCAAACTATTTTATAAAATATCAAAAAGTGACTGGTAACCAGCATCAGTTTTGTTTTTTCAGTTTTCAACAGAGTTGATCCAAATCATAGCATTATGGACTCATTCAAGACAATTTGGGGAAAAAAATAATTTTGCTCATTTTGGGCCTTCAGCTCTTTTGGAACCAGCAGAAGCAAATCCTGTCACAGCAGAAAATTCCTTTAATTCTTATGTTTTTTGTGGTCGCATCTGTCTTCCCGTCAATGCCGGAACTGATTACTATCTGTTCTTATTTTTTTTTTCTTCTTTTCTACTTCTAAAAAAAAAAAAAAAAAAAAAAAGTAGAACTTTCTTGGGTGCATTGACGCCGTATTAGGCCTTAAGCCTACCATTTGTCTACTGACATAATGGAAAAACCAGCTAGTGGTTTTAAGAAATGTTCTAAGTGTGACAGTATCATCTCGGCTACCGATACCCACGACTGGTATCTCAAGTGTCTTGGGCCCAACCAACAGCCTTCAGAGTGTCCCTTATGTAGGAAGATGACAAAGAGAGCCTGCAGAATTGAGCTGCAAATTTAGGCACACTCTTTGCCTCAGACTCAATGTTTTTAGCATCAACCTCATTGAGGGCATCGTCTTCCTCTCATGGATCTCAGGTTTCAAAGTATAAGTCTTCTTTGAAGACACACCATTTCCCGAAGGGACAATCTCTATCCAAGAATCGAGATACCTTGAGCATTGCTCTAGAGGTGGATCGGCCAGCCAAACAACCTCAGTGGGAGGACTTACCCTCCAAAGCTATCAAGAGGTCCCAGGATGCTCCCAAGGCCTCCACCTCTGGAGAGCTCCTGGTAGCCTGCATGTCTGGTACCGAAATCCAAGCATCGGTGTATCCTCACTATTGAGCACAATTTAGCGGCATCTGTTCCGATCAAATTCATACTGGCGGTACGGGCAGTACTACCGGCACCACCCACAGCACCGATACAGACTGCATTGGGGTTTGTACCAGTCGATCCGCTACCACCTATGCCTGTCCTCAAATCCATCCCTGGTACCGGGGCTCCTCCAAACAAGTTCCCTGGTCCAATGCTGATTTTGATCAGTACCAGGCCTTAGTGGAGCGCGGACATCACTCTCGCCAATACTTTCAATCTTCGATTCCGATTCATCCAATGATAAATTGATTGATACCCAAGGACTCCATCTCCCTCTCCAGAACAGTGCATATCCCTCCTCCTGAGGATATGTCTTTCCAAGAATTTATTCGAGACCTTGCCAGAGGCCTGTCTATAAAAGTAACATCAGAAAAAGAGCTTAGAGCAGAGAAATTGGAGAGCCTCCAATACCCTATGGCTCCTAAAGAGGCCGCCACTCTTCCAGTTCACCACATCCTCCAGGATCTCATGCTCCGGATGTGGGAGACGCCCCTTTCCATTTCTCCCCATACTCGATAACTCGATACCATGTATCGAGTACCAGAATCTCTCGGATTCCAAAAGTCAGTTGCCTCATCACTCAATGGTAGTAGAATCGGAATTGCGTCAAATTAAAAGTTCAAAGACACATTCTTCGAACCCTTCCGGTAGAGAATCGAGGACTCTTGATGCTTTCAGACACAAATGCTTTCAGCCAGAATAAGTTCGTACATCCTCTATATGGGCATGCTTTCAGCCAGAATAAGTAAATACATCCTGTATATGGGCATGTTCCACAAGGAAGATGATGGCATTGGGGTTGTACTATCGACCGCCTGACCAGAATGAACAAATGGATGATGAAATGCTCACAGAAAGAAAGGAAGCTAACAAAAGTTACAGAACAGTAATAATGGGTGATTTCAATTACCCCGGTATTGACTGGGTAGTTGTTACGGCAGGACATGCTAGGGAGATAGTTTCTAGATGAAATAAATGACTGCTTCTTGGAGCAGCTGGTTCATGAACCGACCAGAGGGGAAGCCATTTTGGTGCAAGAGAGAAGGATGTTGGGGCCACTTAGCAATAGTAATCATAGCATGATCGCATTTGATTTAATTAATGGAGGAGGAATGGTAAAGGAATCTACATTACTACCTTTTAACTTTCAAAAGGGAGACTATAATAAAATGAGGAAAATAGTTAAGAAAAACCTAAAAGGAGCAGTTGCAAAGGCTAAAGACTTACATCAACCTTGGGTGTTTAAAAATACTATCTTGGAAGCCCAGACCAGCTGTATTCCATGCTTTAAGAAAAGTGGAAGTCAGTCCAAAAAACTGCCAGCATGGTTTAAAGGTGAGGTCAGAGAGGCTGTTGCCAAAAAAGAATCTTTCAGGAAATGGAAAAAAGAGCCAAATGATGAAAACTGGAAACAGCACAAGCACTGCAAGTTAAATGCAAGGCATTGATAAGGCAGGCAAAGAGAGAATTTGAGAAGAAACTTGCTGTGGAAGCAAAAACGCAGCTTTTTGACATATTCATAAATGACCTGGAAAAGAGTGAGCTTATCAAATTTGCAGATGACACGAAACTATTTAAAGTTGTTAAAACCCAAGAGGATTGTGGAAAATTGTAAGAGGATCTTGATAAATTGGAAGACTGGGCATACATATGGAAGATGAAATTTAATGTGGACAAGTGCAAAGTTATGCACCTAGGAAAGAAAAACCCAAACTAATGGTTACACGATGCAAGGTTACACATTATGAATCACCACCCAGGAAAAAGATGTAGATGTCATCATGGATAACATGTTAAAACTCTCCGCCCACTGTGTAGTGGCAGCCAAGAGAGCAAATAGAATGCTAGGTATCATAAGGAAAGGAATGAAAAATAAAACAAAGGATATTATAATGCCTCTGTATCGTTCCATGGTACGACCGCACCTTGAGTATTGTGGATATAGCATTATTAGAAAAGGTACAGAGAAGAGCCACCAAAATGGTAAAGGGGATGGAAGGATACCCCTATGAAGAGAGGCTAAAAAGGTTAGGGCTCTTCAACCTGGAAAAGAGACGGCTGAAGGGAGATATGATAGAGGTCAATAAATTAATGAATGGAGTGGAACTGACAAACGTAGATAGATTGTTTACATCATCAGAATATAGAAAGACTAGGAGACATGCAATGAAGCTGCAGGGTAAACTATTTAATACTAATAAGAGAAAATATTTTTTCACTCAACATGTAATCAAACTCTGGAATTTATCGGAGGATGTAGTAAAAGCTGTTAGTGTAGTTAGGTTTAAAAAAGGTTCATACAAGTTCCTAGAGGAAAGTTACATAAACCATTATTAAAAGGGACTCAGGATATCACTGCTTGACCCTATACAAGCATTGAGGAACCTGTGTCTTTTAGGGAAACTGCTAGGTGCTTGTGACCTGGACTGGCCACTGTTGGACCTTGGTCTGACCCAGTATGGCATATCTTATGTTCTTATAAGAAGGTTACTAGAGATCTTGAGGCAATGGCTCCTCTTCTCCTTGATGATAAGAGAGCTCACTATCTCACCTTGGTCAAACAAGTCCAAAAAGTATCAAAGTTAGTAAATAGGGCAACTTTTGACTGCTTTAAATGCACCAATAGAGCCAATTCAATCTGTATTGCGGCATGCAGGATTGCTTGACTTCAAGCATCAGATCTTGAACAATGGATTCAAGGTAAACGGGGTAATATTCCTTGAACAGGTGAGAACCTTTTTGGAAAGGATTGGCAGGATAAAACTTCTCAGTTGGAGTCTGAGAATACTACCTTAAATAGGTTTTCTAGGACCACTGTCAACCCAGCTAAGAAGAAAGCAGCTGCAAAGAAAACTCACTTCAATAAGAAAAATAAGTTTTACCCTTCTGATACCCCTGCTTTGCAGTACCAACCTCGGGGTGCTCAGAAGAGACAGCAGTCTCCCATGCAACAAAAGAAGCCACAGGCTGCCAAAAACCAACCAGCTCCGAAGATTCAATCTGTGCCTGTTTTTTTACTTTTCCTAGAGAACATAGCTGCTCTGCTTCTGGAGACCACCCCTGCAACATTGCCAGCAGACTGTCACTATGCCCACAGGTGGCATCTGATCACTTCAGAGCACTGGACGTTGACCATTGTGACAAAAGGGTACAGACTTCACCTGCAAACTCTGTCCCCCTCCACACTGGTAGGGGAATATCCTTCTCAGCCTCTTCTCACAGCTCTCTTGCTACAGGAGGCCACTTCTCTTCTATCAGGAGGTGCCATAGAGGAGGTCCCAACATCTCAACAGGGAATGGGTTTCTAGTCTCCTTACTTTCTCATACCAAAGAAAGCTAGAGGATAAAGATCCATTCTGGACCTCAAAAACCTGAACAAGTTTGTCGTCCACGAGAAGTTCAAGATGGTCTCTCTAGGGACCCTCCTACCCTTCCTCCAGAGTCAGGACTGGCTCTGTTCTCTAGAGCTAAAGGAAGCATACACACACATTCTCATTCATCCAGAACACAGGAAATATCTACACGTCATGTTTCAGGGAAGACATTATCAATACAGGGTCCTGCCATCGGACTCTCCTCTGCCCCAAAAGTCTTCACAAAATGCATGATGATCGTGGCCACATTTCTAAGATCTCTAGGGATATTTGTCTTCCCTTACTTAGATGACTTGCTTATAAAGGCAGGAACCTCCCAAGAGGTCCACCTGTCTCTCTCTCTCTCGTTCCATGCAGGTACTTCAATATTTGGGATTTGGGATAAATCTTCCAAAGTCGCATCCTACTCGGACACTAGAGTTCATAGGGGCTCTCTTAAACACTCAACAGTCAAGGATTTCTACCTCAGCCCCACTGTTCTCATCTCATTCAGCTGGCATCTAGGTATGTGTCAGAGACCACCTAACTGCCTGAGAAATGCTGCAGCTTTTAGGTCATTTGGCCTCAACAGTACATGTGCTACCACATGCACATATGCACACAGCCCAATGGGCTTTGGCCTCCCAGTGTACACAGGCCTCAGGCTGTCTTGCGGACAAAATCTGGGTGTCTGCTTCTTTGACCTCATCTCTTCTATGGTGGTGGTCCCCAGAGAATCTCCTCGTCAGGTCACCTCTTCAAATGCCTCCACATCAATGTACCCTGACAATGGATGCCTCCAAACTGGGGTGGGGAGCCCATCTAGAAACCCTCTCAACTCAGGGACTCTGGACGGAAGAGGAGTCCAAGCTCCAGATAAACCTACTGGAACTTTGGGTGATCTTCAATACCCTCAAGGTTTTTCAGGGCCATCTAAGCTCTCAGAGGGTCCTGGTACAGATGGACAATCAGGTAGCCAGGTTCTATCTGAACAAACAAGGAGGGACATGATATTGGCCTCTCTGCAAAGAAACCCTCCATCTCTGGTCCTTCGCCATTACTTATCAGATACACCTTCAAGTGGTGTATCTCCCAGGGGAGCAAAATGTCTTAGCCGACTGAGTCAGATCCTCCTTCCTCACAAATGGTCTCTCCACACAGAGACAGCATCCTTCATTTTTCAGACCTGGGGGACTCCAGGCATAGACCTGTTTGCCACTCCGCAGAATGACAAACCTCCTTGCTTCTGCCCCAGGACTCCCATGTCGGGCAACCAGGAAGTGGATGCTTTTCACCTCCACCGGGGTTGAGAGTTCCTGTTTGCCTTTCCTTCCATCCCCCTGATTTCTAAGATGCTTTTCAAGCTCCAGGCAGACAAAGGGCTTCATGATACTCATAGCCCCATATTGGCCACATCAACCATGGTTTCCTCTCTTACTACATCTGTCTCAGACTCAACCCCTAGATCTCGGATCTGCTCCAGATCTCCTCTCTCAAGAGGAGGGGATGGTGCCCTATCCTAACCCACAGTCTCTCCACCTCACAGCATGGCTGCTGAAAACATAGTATTACAGGATCTCAACCTTTCTCAGGAAGTAAAAGAGATACTTCTAGCCTCTAGAAAGCCTTCCACCAGATGCTTTCAAGTGGCGTAGATTTTCTCTTTGGTGTACCCAAAATCCCTTCTTGGCTCCAGTGGAGGCGCACCTCCAGTATCTCCTCCATTTATCCTCTTCTGGTCTGAAGACTAACTCAGTAAGAATTCACCTGAGTGCAATTGCAGCCTCTCATCATCCTTTGGATGGACAACAATTTCCTCACAGTTGCTTGTGGCGTGCTTCAGGAGAGGTCTCTTGCTCACCAAACCTCCCATTCAGACCATCACCTATGGCCTGGGATCTCAGTGTTCTGGGGCAACTTCTCAAACCGCCCTTTGAACCCTTAGCCACTACCTCGCTAAAGTTTCTAACATGGAAGATCATCTTCCTTATTGCACTCACTTCAGCTAGATGCATTAGTGAGCTTCAAGCTTTGGTGGCAGACCAATCTTACACACAGTTCCACCATAGTAACATAGTAAATGATGGCAGATAAAGACCAGTATGGTCCATCTAGTCTGCCCAGTAAGATGGCAAGAGTAGGTGTACCTGCTGCTCTGTGCAGGCCACCCCTCCCCATGTCTTTGTTTAGGGGTGAACCCACCGCTCCATGTAGGACACCCCTATTTGTTGAGAAATTAGATGGTTCAGTTTATTTTTATTTTATCCTTTTGCTGTAAGGGGATCCACTGTGTCTGTCCCATGCCATTTTGAATTCCATCACTGTGTTTGCCCCCACCACTTCCATTGGGAGGGCATTCCAAGCATCCACCACCCTTTCAGTGAAAAAGTATTTCCTGACATTGCCTTTCAATTTACCACCTTGCAGCTTCATGTTATGCCCTCTAGTTTTACAGCTTCCCCATCTTTGGAAGAGGTTTGTTTGTTCATTATTTCTCTTTAAGTATTTAAAGGTCTGAATCATATCTCCCCTATCCCTCCTCTCCTCCAGAGTGTATGTATTTAGGTCTTCATGATAAGGTTGTCCTAAAGACTCACCCCCATTTCATGCCAAAGGTGGTGTCTACTTTCCATTTGAATCAGTCAGTTTATCTTCCTGTCTGTTTTTCCTAGACCACATTCATCTAGGGCAAAGGCAACCCTCCATACCCTGGACTGCAAACATGCCTTGGCATTCTATCTTCAAAGGACAGCTGAGCACTGTAAGGCATCTGTTATTCATCTCCTTTGATCCCAGTCACTTAGGGTTGCTAGTATCCAAACATACTCTTTCCAAATGGTTAGCAGACTGCATTTCATTTGCTTATGATAAAGCAGGACTATCCCTTGATGGTCATGCTCATAATGTTCATGCCATGGCCAGCTCAATGGCGAATCTACGCTCTGTAGCTATTGACGAAATCTGTAAAGCAGCAACTTGATCTTCAGTACATACCGCACTATCCTCTTTGCTCTTTAACATTTTTATCCATCCCCTCTGCAAGATCATCAAAAGCCACAACGTCCTTTACCATTTTTACGCAGATGACATCCTCATGTATTCCCCCTTCGCCACCAGCAACTCTGATTACTATCCAATTAGCAGATACCTAGCAGCAATCACACAATGGCTCACCGTCCATAAGCTGTTTATGAACCCTAACAAAAAACTGAAGTCCTACGTGTTACCAGACACTTTACCTTCTCTCTGCCAGAAACCTTAACCTTTGTAAATCTAATACTGCACGTATATCAGCAGGTGGAATACTTAAGTATAATTCTTGATCAGAGCCTGAACTTCAATGTTCAAATCTCACAAAGCACCAGAACAGTATATCACCGTATCAAGAGCCTGAGGAACCTCAAACCACTACTAGAACATAATGACTTCAGAAATATCTGCCAGATTCTCATTACTCCCATTTTCGATTATGCCAACATTATTTATCAAGGACTCCCTAAATCCTTGCTACATCCACTACAGCTGGCACAGAATGTAGCAGCAAGGCTCATCATGGGTATTAAAGCAGCTTCACTGGCTACCAGTATTCAGCAGGGTGAAATACAAGGTGGCCTTAACAACTTGCAAGGCATTGCTACAAATTTCAGCCCATTTTCTGCAGTCAATGCTTATCAAACCCCATGGCCAGAGAACCCGCAGAAGTGCTAACAATACCCTACTCTTAGTACCCCCTGTCAATCACCCATACCAACATCTCTATCTCCAACAGAGCATTCTATTACTCCCATCATCTGGAACACTCTTCCTCCTGATCTCCACTCCCTTTCAGACATTGGAGACTTCCGCCAAAGACTAAAAACACTTCCGTTTCTAAAACACTTCGGCTCATACACATAGCCACCTTCACATCCTATGGACAATTCGATGCATCTACCACTTTTTCCATAAAGAAATATTTCCTCAAATTTCTCCTGAATCTATCCCCTTTCTCCTTCATTCTCTGCCCCCTTGTTGCAGAGTTTTCTTTCAAATGAAATAGGCTTTCCTCCTGTGTATTTATGCCATGGAGGTATTCAAATGTATATTTTCATACATGTTCATAAATGTATATTTTCTGTGGTACTGTGAAGTGCCAACTTTAAAATCCATAGATTACATTTTTAGGTTAAATAGTTTTCAAGTTATTTCATTAAGATTGATGGCAAAATTAGACCTTAGCTGCTAATTGTCTTTCCTTGAGTTCCTCCAGTCCAGTCCAGCACGTGTGGGTGGTCTCCCTCCTTCAGCAGCTGAGTACTGAGCATGGTCAAACTTTCAGATGTCACAGTAGAAGAGTACCCCATTGGAGCCCCAAGAGTCAGTATCCTATTGACAAAGCAGAACTGAAGAGAGCAGAACCTTGGCTGACTTGTCACCATCTAAGCAACAGGCACTCTCTTAATTTCTGTTTAGATTCCGTTAATTTTATTTTATTTTTGAAAACATAGGTAGTATCAATCCTTGAACTCTATACAATGAGGAGAGAGAGAGCAATAGCAAGTCTATACCTGCCAACACTGCCCGTCCTCGAAAGATCCTGGATTGCAAATGATGTAATTATTCCTGGAATCTTCCCTCAAGCCAGACACGCCCTTCCCTGAAGACACTGATATAAATAGACCAGGGAAGGTCCTGGACTGGACTGGAGGGACTCTAGGAAAGACATTTAGCAGGTAAGGTCTAATTTTTCCTTCCATATCGTCCCTCAAGTCCAGTTCAGCATGTGTAGGTTGTATCAGAGCAGTAACTAAACATGGGAGGGGCTCGGAACTACGACTTTTAACACTGATGCACCAAAAAGCACATTGCCCACAGCTTGCATATCAAGGCGATAATGATGCATAAAAGTATGCAGCGAAGTCCATGTTGCTGCCTTGCAGATATCTGCCGGTGGGACCAACTGCCCAGAATGCTGCCTGTGCCTTAGTAGCATGTGCCCGAAGCCTGACCAGCACCTCCTTACCTCTCACCAGATAAGCATAGGCAATTGCCTCCTTCACCCAGCATACTAGGAAGCCTTAGAGGCCACTTCTCCCTTGCACAAACCCCCATAGAGCACGAACAATCTATCAGTCCTACGAAAGAACACTGTATGCTTCAAATAGTGCTTAAGAGCTCTGTGCACACCCAGCAAATAAAGCTGCCGCCCTTCCTCCGATTTTTTCCGGAAAGAAAACCAGGCAGCAATACTGCCTGATTCAAATGAAAATGTGAAACCACCTTGTGGAGACAGGAAAGCACTATTCTCAACACCACCTTTTTTCCTGGACAAGATCAAGTACCACTCTCTGCAGGAAAATATTTGCAACTTTAACACTCAACAAGCTGAACAAATTGCCACCAGAAAAACCACCTGCAGAGCAAGATCCTTTAAGGACACCTGGGCTAGTGGCTCAAATGGAGCCTTTGTCAACCCACAAGGGTGGTGGCACCTGCATCACAGTCCTAAGAAACCGTGCCATATGGAATAAATAATAGAAACCTGTCGGCAGAAAAAAAAGACCATTTGGCCTATCCAGTCTGCCCTTCCATACCAACTACCATAGTCCCTTTTTTTCCTCTAGAGATCTTCTGTATTAGTCCCATGCTTTCTTGAATTCACATACTGTCCTGGTCTCTACCATCTCCACTGGGAGACTATGCTACCATGCATCTACCACTCAGTAAAGAAATATTTCTGCATACAGTATTACTCCTGAGTCTATCCCTGTTCGCCTTCATTCTATGCCCCCTCATTACAGAGCTTTCTTTCAGTTGAGAGAGGCTTTCCTCCAGTGCATTTATGCCACGGAGGTATTTAAACCTCTCTGTCTTATCTTCTCTCTTTTGCCTTTCCTCCAAAGTATGCCTTATGATGAGTCCATTGACCATTTTGCTAGCCACTGACTTTACTGACTTTTGAAGGTGCAGTCTTCAGAATTGCACACAACACTCTAAATGAGGTCTGACCAAAGACTTATACAGAGGCACTATCATCTCCTCTTACTGGCCATTCCTCTCCCTATGCACCCAAGAATCCATCTGGGTTTTGCTGTTGCCATTTCTACATGTTTAGTCACCTTAAGATCATCAGAAACAATCACACCTAGGTCCCGCTTTTCTTCACCTTTCCTAGGGTGCTCAATTTAATTTAATGTCACCTGTGACACACGGTGTCAAAGGCTTTACTGAAATCTAGTACACCACACCAAAGCTATGCCCCTTTTCAAAAATGGCTCATTTTTCCGAAACAAATGGCTTTATAATGGCTCATTTTTAAAAAAAATGACCAGGTTATACATAACCACCAGGAATATTAGCGTTTATGTAGCTGGTAGTTACACCAACCGCATACTTTTGAGTATTGTTGACCTCTGAGTTCATTTGTCTTTTTTTTTTTATAACTAGCAGGTCAATGAAGATCTGATGTTTTTAATTTAAACATTGTTTCTAAAAATTATCATCACTGGACCTTTTTAGTATTTCATTAAATTTGATTCATGACTTACACTGATGCTGAAAAAGCATTAGAGTTCTGTTAATTATTGGTTAGAGAATTTTTTAATTTAAAGCACGAGCCTGCTGCTAGTTGGAAACTAGAAGGCTTGCTGTTTTATAACAAGCTGCTGAGTATGCTTTCTGAGCTGTTTTCAGATTATGTTGTATTTGTAATTTAATCTGGATATAAATCCTTTGACTAGAATGCTAAAAATTCATTTATACTCCATTTAAAAAATGACAGTTCTTCTTTAGTCAATTTTGCCACCTAGTGGCGAAATATAAGCAGAGCACCTTATAAATTACTGCATAATCAACTCAGCCTTGCCTATCTAATTGCCCAATGTACGAGTTGTAGTACTCAGTACACAAAATTATCTAACATTACCCTGTAGCTGGATAATCATTAAAACTGGATTCCAAATCCAAAGGATTTTAGCCACTAACATCTCTCGCATTACAGGAAACCTCTGCTGTATTTTTGTGCACTTAATTTCATTAATTTGTGAAAGCAAAAAACACAGAGCCACTGGAAAACTTCCAGTCTTCCAGAAGCTGGAAATAGAGCCTGGGAATTTCTGGAGTGCTTGCACTGACAGACTTGCATCAAGAGGTAGCTTGAGTTGCTGAATCCAATGCATTGGAAAACTGCTTAGATTTATAAGACTTTCTGGTTGTAATGCATTCTAAGGGCAAGAGCAAGGAATATTAAAGGGTGCTGTTTTGGTTCTGGTATTTGAAGTATTTGTGAGTCAAAAGTATCCTTGGCTTTCTGAGAGTATTCCAAGGACTGACAATAAGCCTTTTCAGCAAGCCATGGAAGGGGTGCAACATGTATTTCTCATTATGGGGACTAAAACTGTGAAATTGAAGACTGGTAGAGATAAGGAGTTGCTTGCACAGAGTTTAAGGGCAACCAGATACTGTAAATATACATAAGAACATAAGAAATGCCATACTGGATCAGACCAAGGTCCATCAAGCCAATATCCTGTTTCCAACAGTGGCCAATCCAGGTCACAAATGCCTGGCAGTTTCCCAAAAGGTACACAGGTTCCACATTGGTTATCCCGCGGTAAGCAGTGGATTTCCCTGGTCCTCTTTAATAATGATATATGGACCTTTTCTCTAGGAACTTTTCCAAACCTTTTTTAAACCCAGCTACACCGGGATATATTGTAGCTTCATTGTGTGTCCCCTAGTCTTTCTACTTTTTGAAGGAGTAAAAAGCCTATCTGTATTTACCTGTTCCACTCCATTATTTTATAGACACTTATCATTTCTCCCCTCAGCCATCTTTTTTCCAAGTTGAAGAGCCCTAACCTTTTAAACCTTTTGTCATAGGGATAGCCTTTCGTCCACTTTATCATTTTGGTGGCTTTTCTCTTTATCTTTTCTAATTCTGCTATATCCTTTTTAAGATATGGTGACCAGAATTACACACAATATTCAAGGTGCAGTTGCATCATGGAACGATACAGGGGCATTATAATATCCTTGGTTTTATTTTACATTCCTTCAGATTCCCTATTCGTCTCGAGGAGGTGACATGATGACTAAATTGCAACAACTGGAACAGCATTGAATATTGAATTTACAGACTGTTGCACCTCATGGGTTAAATCTTGAAATGGATTGGTGGAGTATGATATGACTCATCGGGGAGGGTGGATCTATACTAGAGACGTCATTATGGATTCCCCTATAAGAGCAAGGGGACGTAATCAAGATGCTTTTCAGCAAAAGAATTGCCTGATGAAGAGCCAGGAGATATACCGGGCCTGAAACATGGCCCTATGTAGCACTTTAATCCGTAAGCTGAGAATCTACAGTCCAGAGACGGAAGTATTTCTAAGCAGCCCACATTGCTGAATTGACGGGGGTGAAGTTAAGCCTCCCTCACAGCGTCTCGGATGTTAAATCCATTTACAGATAAGTTCGACAAGTTTGATACTTTTCCGTTATGTATTGGACATTATCTGCAACATTGTTGGTTTTAGGGGCTTATTTATTTATTTATTTATATTCTCTTACATACCGCGCTATTCTGCATCAGTGCGGTTTACATTGAACAAACTGAAATTACATTGAACAGGGTATTATAACTTGGAGATAACTATTTTACAGGGAACATTCCAAATTCCATTATTGTAATTTCACAGGTAGAGCTGTTAGTTGGCTCGTAAAAATGAGAAAAAAGGAACATGTTACTTCAAGATGTTTCCTCACGGTAACTGTTCCAACAAAAAAACAATTTTGGTGAGGGGATAATTTAGTATCAAAGGAGGTTTTATAGTGTGTTATGATTTTTTGCCCTTTGAATGGTAATTTTTGTTATAGGATTTTAGATGGGCAGCATATAAATTTGAAAATACATTAAATGTATGCAAATGAAGCCCAGTGGATATGAAAATATTTATGCAAATGAAGCCCCACAATGAGTCTCTACACATGGCTCCACATCACCCTCAGGCCATCCCTGACTATGGGAAGGGTCTTTTTAGAAGCATTGGAATGTATAAGCAGCAGTATTTACACATCTAGATTGCATGCATGTGCAAATAATGATTTTGGAAAGCTGCTATTTGCATGGGTAGAACTTCTGGGATGCTCAGATTTCAGGAGGGCATGGCAGAGGACTTCCGCAATTGTTTTTTTACTTCTCTTACACATAAAAACATAAGACAAGTCATGTCGACTAAAATTAAGGTCAATTCAGCCCAGCATTCTTTCTGACAGTCTCAAATCTGCTAGGTCTCAAGCACCCAGCAGATCTGAAAAAAGTATATTGATTTCTTATATCTAGGCCTTTATACTCTGTGTAATCATTTGGAATTTTTAAGGTAATTAGGTGCTTTCCTAGGGTCAGAAAAATAGGGGTTTATCGGTATATTCATCTCGGAAGAAAAAAATGTTTGCGGCTTTTTAGGTGGATTCTTGGTCATGCAAACCTAGAGAGTTCTGATTCAGAGAATTGGTAACCCCTTGCTCATTTGACAGGGTCTGGCAGATTTTTTTTGACACATAGTAGATCTCAGGATATTTTGTATCTCCAGGAACAAGCAGGAATGAGTCTTCACATATGGGTACGTCGGTACCGACGGAGCCTGCACGGGAACGCTGCCCAGCTTCCAATCAGAAAGCTTTTGGCAGCATCCCTCGCGCCTGCGCGCTGACTTCCCGCCTTCTCCAGAGCCTCTCTTCAGTTTTCGTTTTTCCGCGGAGCCGGCAGGACGTCCTCCTGTCACCGCAGAAACTTTTCTTTTTACTTACTTTAATTACTTTAGTTTTTCTTTTCTTGTGGTCGCGGCTGTATTCCCCGCTGCCACCTGTATCGCCGGTGGATTTTTGACTAAATTCTGAGAAACTTTTTCTTCAGTTTTTTACCTTAACTTGTTGGGCCTACCAGGCCTCTTCATTATGGAGCCTTCTTTTCCTAAGAAGTGCATTCGATGTGGAAACACCTGTTTCTTTTTAGACACCAATAGTTAGTGTCTCAACTGTGTGGGTCCTGACCCTTTTTCCCCTGACTTGTCAGGGGATAATTTTGTGAGGAAGCCTTCAGTTTTTAGAGTTTCCCTCGATACCGTTTTTTCCTCGGCAGTGAGGGTACCCGGTTTCTCCACTTCACAGGATCAGGTAACCCACAAACAGTCTGTTAAGACTAGTCAATGCTTGAGTGGTATGTCCCATGCCCAGCATGGTGACGGCTCCGGCCTTACCCTCAAGAATCCATTGGCATTACCCCTGTGGGAGTCTTCGAGCTCCAAAGCGTTAAAGGGGTTTCAGGTTGTTCCTGGGGCTCACCCCTCACAGAACATACCTGAGCCATGCTCGGGGGTGGTATCCGCTTCGAGCGGTACCGAGCCTCCGGCATCGGCCCCGGTGTCGAGTGTTCCACTCTTCACCAGGGATCGTCATCGGGCATCCTCGGTACCTTCGGGACCGATCGATATGCACCGGATTGACTTCCCTCAATCCCAGCCGTCTACGGTGCGGGTATCCGCTTCGAGCGGTACCGATACCCCGGCATCGGCTTCGGTGTTGAGTGTTCCACTCTTCACCAGGAATCGTCCTCCACCATCCTCGGCGCCTTTGGGGCCGGTCGATACGATACCGATGGACATTTCCATATCTCAGACAAAACAAGGGGGAGCTGCTACTCTTGCAAAAACCACAGGAAAGCAACAAGGAGCAAGAGTCGTAGGTGGGTATACTCCTATTTTGGACTTCATAGAGCACGCTACTAGAATAACAAGAATTTGTGCTCTATGAAGTCCAAAATAGGAGTATACTTTATGAAGCCCAAATAGCGATTTTGCAGATGATACAAAACACTCATTAGAAGGTTTATATTTGCCTGGTGAACGCAATTTACGATTGCAGATTTCCTTGGTCATACACATGTCATTTAGCTGTGTGCCCCCTGAAGAAGGCTACGGCCGAAACGCGTAGGGGTAATAAAAACCGTTGACACCCACCTACGACTCTTGCTCCTTGTTCATTTCCATATCTCAGCCATGCTCCGGGACGGTACCGGCGTCGATCGGTTCCGATACCCTGGCATCGGCATCGAGGTGGACCGCCTTACCCTTTGCAAGGGGTGGTCATCGGGTATCCTCGGTACCGTCGGTACCGATCGATGTAACCCAGGCTGCCTTAGTGGTATCGGCATCGCCGATACTGCCACCGGAGTCAGAACCCTCGCGACATGCATCGATAGCCTCGCTTTCTTTGATGCCGAGTCTTGAACCGATATCTAGTCTCGAGGACTGAGTACCGACGCATCCCGTAACCGACTCCTGTCGTTTCCAGATAGGCAGTTCCGAAGATCCTAGCCATAACTCTCTCATGCTCTCGGTACCACTGCAGCAGTCCCCGATGGCAACTTCAACTGCTGGTCCTGTATCAGTATCGATGTCGATGCCTGTTCTTGCCCCGATTCCACCGATGCCTAGTTTGGAACCGATACCTGGCATTGATGCAGTACCCACTGCCTCTAAGTTACCATGCCAGTATCCTTGTCCATCTACTAGGTTTCTCTCTTCACACCACTATACGTCCTCTGGTGCTCAGCCTCTTTCTTTAGCCTTACCAGGGATGGTTCCCATAGGAGATCAGTCTTTTCAGGCTTTTCTCCTGGATATGGCAACCTTTCTTAATATCTCTATCCCTGGTTGTGAATGCTACTCATGGCTCACCGGCACAAATGAAAAATATGATGCTTCCTTTACATCCTGCTCTGCAGGATCTCCTTCTGAGGGTCTGGAAATCGCCCTTACGACTTCCTCTAGTTTCTACAGCCACTGAGGTTGGTACCGGGTGCCACCCTCTCCAGGGTTTCAAAAGCCTCAACTTTCTCATCGTTCCCTTGTAGTGGAATCAGCACTAAGGAAAGTTAAGAGCAAGAAGAAGCATTCTTCTTATCCGCCAGGTCGTTCTTCAAGAACACTCGATGCTTTTGGTCGTCAGGCCTTCCAAACCTCTATGCTGGCCTCCAGAATTCTTTCATATATTTTTCACATGAGTCTAATACTCCAGGAAGTCACAGAGAAATTCTCTTTTGACCCCTTTTTTACCAGAGCCCAGGGCTACTGATTATTCCTTGCTCGTCAATCACAGCCGGAATATATCCTGGTTCCTGTCTCGTGCTTCTATAGACTCTATTGAGTCCGTTAGCAGATCCTCTGCTATTGCCATTGCAGCACGTCGCAGAGCCTGGCTTGAAGCTTCAGACTTGAGCAGATGGGCACAAACTATACTGGCTCATTCTCCTTGTACAGGAGAAGGTCTCTTCAATAAGGAGGCTTTACGTCAGGTTGCTCAATGCTCCACTGACTCTCCTTCCACTAAAGACCATTCTAAGCCACCTCCTCCTTCAAGGGGTAGGAAATGTCCTACCAAACCTTCTTTCCCTAAGAAAAGAAAGTTTCATTCATCTCCTGCCCATCATTCGGCTGTACCTAAACAAGGGACGCCTCAGCCTAGCCTGAAGTCCCCCAGCTCTGGCCAGTCTCAGCATTCCCAGCAACCATAGGGGCCGGGAATTGTAATCTACAGTTCACTTCTACCCATTAGAAGTTTATTCATTGTGCTCTCTTTTTCAGTATACTAACCTGTAGGAAAGGTTTTGTTCAGGGACTACAGATTTCTCCTCTTCTTACTCTCTAGAAGAGCAGTTGCAACTATCCCCTGATAGTTCTGTCCCAACTGAACATTTTTTCCTTCAGTTGACTTACCCTATGGGTACGTCACCCTCAAATTACTTACTCTACCCTCTCAACCGGGTTTTTTCCCTGACTGAGGGGTACCCTACTGAAAAGCTTCTCTAGCAAGCTCGTTCCTCAGACAGGGAGAAGGGATATCTCCTCTCTTTTCCTGTCTCTTTTTCTTTATTGGGCACAGGACAATCTCTCTGCTGTTTCCGTCAGCAGCTATGCCTGCAGGAGTTACAGTAATGTTATTACTGGTAATTTTTCCAAGTTCCAGTCCCTTGTTCAAAATTTTGTCTAGCCTCAGTAGTGATTCCAAGCTATTCATCATCTATCTTGGATCCTCCTACTCGTTTAGGCTTTCTCACATTATTCTAACCATCTCCTCTCCTAGGATATGGCAACACACCTGACTTCAGTCAGTTTGTCTCATATCTCTCCTGCACAATGCTCTCTGCAGTCTTCAGAAAGCTTTCTACTATGAGGGCCTTGCTATAGAGCATTGACCTTGTCTCTGAAGCTTCTCTATTAGTAGGGAAAAGCTTATAAACCCTTCCCATGCCTGTGAGGGTTCTCCACACCCTCTAGCCTGGGGTGTTAACACGAGATATCAGTTCTTCTGCGTGAAAATCCAAGGCTGATGTTTACGCATGCTACCTCTGGGTCCCTCCAGTAGGTCCCTCTGGTATCTTCTTCTGCGTTTCCGCACATCTGCCATGTCAGTGTTCTGTGGACCTCCCGCCTTGTTCCTTACAGATTCATATGATCATCTGTTTTCACGCGAACATCACAGTTATCTTGTTGGATTGCCTTCCTGCATCCCTCAATCCACGGAAATAGATTCTCTATACATATCCCAAGTGGGTTCACCCTCTTGTAAAGCGCAGAATCTTTTTCTTTTTTATTCCCCATGTACAATTATGGGGCTGGCTGGTAGACATGTATCTTCAACCTGTTGTCTTGTATGTAGCATCTCCATATATGTCTACATACCTATATCATTACTCTGGTGGTGCAAAACCATGCCCCACAAATGTATCTATATTTAGGTATATTATATCTATATCTATATATATATTTTGATACATTTCTCCACCCATATACTAATATACACATCTGTATATATATATATATATTCCATCCACATCTATATATCTGTATATATATGTGTCTGTTGGGGGGCATCTTAAGGGTTGATATGTCTTACACACTATCACCCTTACTGTCTATACTAAATGTTTTACCTCCTAGAGGTTTTAGACAGTCTATCGCCCTACTTCGCATACCATATTACGATGCAGAAACTGTTAGGCACCAATAACCACTGTGGTGCTAATAAGTCCTTGAAGCATCAAGCTTCAATATTTTTCCTATCTCTCGCCAGCTAGGAAAAACAGTGTACATCTTTATCTTGAGTACACAGCTGTTCTCCTTGGGAATAGGGGTTTTTCCAGACCCCCTCTTCCCGCCAGGACTGGGCTAGTTCTCCAACTCCGTCAGTCTTCTTCCCTTAGTCCTCAATGTTAATGACCTTATACCTAAAGGAGTTTTCAGCTTTTTTCCATAAAGCTTTCCATTAAAGACCTGACATCTAATCCTACCCAGTTGACACCTGGATCGTCTACTACCTCCAGGTCTGGACCTTCATCCTCACTGCTGGGAGGTCACCTTGAAGATTCCGCCACTGCTTATCCAGTAGACTCCATCATGCTTTCTACTTCCTACAATACAGTAGGTAAGCTGCACATTTTGAGTGTACATTAAATGTGTTTTAATGCTACTCATCATTTACTGTACAAGAGAGGTTTTCTCAGTTTCAGATTAGATATGTTGTAAGATCACTTTTTACCCATTTTCACCCTCACAAATGTTTTCCAGAAGGACTCTAGTTTTCTCTCACTCTTTGGTGTGTGTGCTATAGAATCAAAGTTGGCTCCTGGCGACCCAGTTCCTGGGTTTTCTTGGCAAGGTGTGACTGGAAGTAGATTGCCAAGTTTGTCTTCTGTGCAGTAAGGGATCTATTCTGAACCATAAATAGTAGGGATGGACGTCCTGTTGGGGCATAATCCCCATTATCGCCCCCTCCCCCGATGTCCTTGTTCAAAGCCCCTGACGTCCTTGTTCAAAACAAGGAGGTTGTACGGGGATGGGGTGGTGCAGAGGCGGAGTTAGGGCAGTCCGCGGCCCCAGACATACAGAACCATTTCTGAAGTCGGCCCTGTACATCCAGGGCCAGCAGACTAGACAGGAGACTTATTCCACCCTGGAGGAATAAGTCCCCCTAGACGTCAGGGGACAGGAGGCCCGGGCAGTAGAAAAAGGTGAAGGGGTGAAGGGGTGAAGGAGATTCTCTGCAGCCCCATGCTGGCCATGGGAGGCCAGATCTGGGGTTGGGCTGCGGTGAATGAAAGTCATCAGTGGCTGGGGATCACGACGCCTGAATGGAGTTTCGGTGCCATGGTGCCACTGCTCTATTCAGGAGCCTGACTGAGTTAGCCAGGCAGGAACCTGTACATGCAAGCCGACCAGAATCGGGTCCCAGCCTGCATGTACAGGCTTAGACATGATTCTGATCCCACGGGGGCTAGATGTACCCCATGTGATCAGAATCGTGTCTACCTCTGTGCACCCGGTTCTGACCAGATACACAGAGGCCTTGGACATACAGATTGGAATAGGCCTCCATGCCTACAGCACCAGGTACTCCAAGGTGGTCTCTCATTAGGGTTGCCAACCGGCCAGTTTTCAGCCGGCCTGGCCGGTTTTTCCATGGCCAGGACGGCTGCCGGCACAGACGTAAAACCGGCCATTGAAAAGCCGGTTTTTTGCTCTGGCCGCAAGATCGGGAGCGGCCAGAGCAAAAAAACAGCTTTTGTGCCGAAGTCCGCGGTGCGAACGCGAACGCGATTCCCCATAGCAGTGCAGCCGCTGCTTCTGCTTTGTACAGAGCAGCGGCTGCAATACACTTACATTGAAAAGTAAAGACAAACTGTGTAAGGAGCCCTCCTTTTCAAATTAACTTTAGCTGCAATAAAGTTAATTTGAAAAGGAAAGACAACCTGTGAGGAGCCCGCCCCCATGACATCACTTCCTCGGGCTCTGCGATGACCGGAGGGCTCCTTACACAGTTTGTCTTTACTTTTCAATGTAAGTGTATTGCAGCCGCTGCTCTGTACAAAGCAGAAGCAGCGGCTTGGGCAGAGGGGGGGGGGTGATGGTGTGAGTGAACCAGCAAGGGGGGGGGGGGTGGTGGTGTGAGTGAACCAGCAAGGGGGGATGGTGGTGGTGGTGTGAGTGAACCAGCAGTGGAGGGGGGGGGGTTGGTGTGAGTGAGTGGGCAAGGTGCAGATGTCCTAGACATCGAAAGGGTATATAGAATGTGTCACATTCCTCCTCGATTCCCACCACCACCAAAAAGTTGTCTAATAGACAATATTTTGGTGGTGGTGAGAAGTGAGGAGGAATGTGACACATTCTATCTAACCTTTTTGATGTCTTGGACATCTGCACCTTGCCCACTCACAATCGTAAATGACAGAGGTGTAAGGCAGGGGTCTCCAAATCCAGCCCTGGAGGGCCACAAACCAGTCAGGTTGGCAGGATATCTCTAATGCATATATATCTCATGCATATTCATTAGGGATATCCCGAAAACCTGACTGGTCTGCGGCTCTCCAGGACCAGGGTTCCTTACCCCTGCTTTAAGCTATCATGTAGGTTACTACAGAGGTGCATCAAGCTACAGTTATTTGCAGAATATTTGAGAAACACAGCAAGCAAACTGCAGAACTGGCAGTATTAATGATTCCCCATCAAAGAACGCCATCATATTATAGCAAATAAAATCACAGGCAAATCTATTGACAACAAAATGCTAAAACACCCAATGCATTTGCATTAAAATACTATTGAAGTGATACCCAGCCTAATTAATGTATTCACCAAATAGATATGTAAAGGAATCAAAGAAGCTGCTTATTCATGTCATGACTACAGTATCACATACAGAGTGATTTCAGGAAGCTGCTTCAAGCTTTCAGTGCGTGCCAGAGAGAGAATGAAACTCATCACCTCTGGGACGTATGGTTATATAACTAGTGTGTAAACAGCTTCGTTTTCAAGTCACAAATAAAACTACAAATGGTCAAGTATTATCACTAAACAATCTTTGTTTAAAAAGCCCATTGGGATAAGCAGAGAGTGTTAGCCTCTCCTCCACTGCTTAAAAATAACAGAGCTTTTTTCTGTACACTGTATTTCCTAAGCACATTTTTAAAATATTCTGGAAGCACTAACACAAATGCTCAAAAATAAATTCCAGTCAGCTATTTTAAAAATCTCCAAACACTGATATAAATAGTTCCTACTAATTCCACACACTATAAGCACGTAAATAACAAAGAAATAAACTACTTGCACAGGCTGCCTGCTGAACAAATGGAAATAAGTTGCAAAACCCTTCCTGGAGAATCTTGGGATTGCAGTTTATTGCCGTGCACTATGTATAATGTATGCAGACCTACAGACTACAAATCCCACAATTCTGGGTAGTCTCCTTAGAAGGGTTCAAGTAAGACTACCCTGATTTGTAGTTTCTAGGTCTTAATACATTATACGCGGTGCATGGCAATAAACCTTGTACAATCCCAAGATTCTCCAGGAAGGGTTTGTCATGGATGTCAGGCATGGTCATGAGGAGCGTGTGGAGTTAGAAGGCCTGGAGGGGAGGGGAATTGAAGGGTAAGATGCTGCCTTGATAAATGCTTGAGATGAAGATGCTTTGGCGTGAGAGCACTGCCAAATGCATGTGTTACACGCCTGATGTACTGACTTGGTATGTCTGATATCGGCATCTCAGTAAACAAGGCCTTAAGTGGGTACCTGAGACAACCTTGCCATGGTTTGAAGACTTATTTGCTTTCTGGCTGTTGCTTTTTTAAATTTTCTGTTAACTACGGATATTTTTATAGGGCCCTTACTGGAAAGCCCCAGTTAAAGCAAAACTATCAAAGTCAATAGAGTTCTTTGACATGACTACTTTCCAGTTAAATCTTGAATATTGTAACCTGGTGTTTCAAGATACCCTCTAATTCTTTCCTTTAGATGTGACTCCTTTAATTTACTCACAACTGAGATCAGTTTCTCCTTATTTTTATTTTTGTGAATAGGCATAAAAAACACCTACTTCAAGTCCTCTAAAACCACTCTGGTCACTCTTTCCCCTCCCTTATTCTCGGTGATTTTAACATTCATGTTGATATCCCCTCTGACCCTTATGCTTTAAAGCTCCTTTCCCTTACCTCCTCATTTAGCCTCCAGCTTTGCTCTACTGCCACCACTCACCAGAGTTGTCACTGCTTCATAATTTCGTCTTCTGTAATTGCTTATCCTCAAACTTCTGTATCTCAGTTCTTCCCTTATCTGAGAGTCACCTGCTAAGCTTCACTCTTCATCACCCCCCCCCCCCCGCCTCAATCTGCCCAGTTTCCTCCAACCTCTTTAGAAATCTTCATGCTATCGACCCATCGGCTCTCTCCACTACTGTCTCATCACTTCTTGCCTCCACTTTGTCTTCTGAGTCTGTTGATGAGGTGGTAGTTTCCAATAACACTGCACTCTCCTCTGCCCTGGATACTCTTGCTCCACCCATGCCACATCCTGTGAGGCGTACTGTACCTCAGCCCTGGTTGTCTGCAACTACTCACTATTTACGTTCCTATGCGCGCACAGCTGAGAACATTTGGTTCAAATCCTGCACCCTTGCTGACTGTTTACACTTCACATTCATGCTTGCCTCTTTCCAGTCAGCTATAGCACTCACCAAACATAAACTACTAGGTCCACCTAACTCTTGTCTCTGACCTGTCTATTTACAACTCTCAGCTCTCTCCTCAAGGTGCCTCTGCCTCAAACCCTTCCTTCCCTGTTTGCCAAAACCTTGGCCAACTATTTCCATGACAAAGTCCACAAGATTACACTCCAATTCCACATGAGATCAGTTCCATCCCCTCTTCTCCCTCTTCACTCCCAGCTCTTCCCCTCAACCTCTGCCACCCTGTCTTCCTTTTCTAAGATCTCTGAGGAGGAAACCACACAACTTCTTTCCTCCTCCAAACTCACTACCTGCTCCTCTGATCCTATTCCAACCTGTCTCCTAAACTCCATCTCCTCCTGTCATCCCTTCCATCTCTCATATTCTCAACCTCTTGTTCTCCTTTGCAACTGTTCCTGCAGCCTTCGAGCATGCTGTGGTCACACCTCTCCTCAAGAAACCTTGACTACACCCTACTGTTATCCTAATTATTGACCCATATCCCTTCTCCCCTTCATTTCTAAACTACTTGAATGTGCAGTTCACTGCCATTGCATTGACTTTCTCTCCTCCCAAGCCCTTCTGGATCCATTGCAATCTGGCTTTCGTCATTTACATTCTACTGAAACGACTCTTGCCAAAGAATCCAGTGACCTGTTCCTGACAAATTCCAAGGGCCTTTACTCAATTCTCATCCTCCTTGACCTTTCTGCTGCTTTTGACACTGTTGACCACCACCACCTTCTCCTCAACACCTTGTCCTCGCTTGATTTTAAGGGCTCTGTGCTATCCTGGTTCTCTTCTTATCTCTCCCATCAAACTTTCAGTGTTTGTTCTGGTGGATGATCCTCTACTCCTATCACACTCTGTTTGGTGAACCCCAAGGATCTGTCTTGGGGCCCACTGCTTTTCTTTCTCTATACCCAGTCCCTTGGTGCACTCATCTTCTCCCATAGTTTGCAGTACCATTTTTACACTGGTGACTCCCAGATCTACCTCTCCACACCTGAAATCTCTCTGACAATCCAGGCCCAGATCTCTGCCTGAAATTTCTGACATTGCTCCACGGACGTCTCACCACCATTTGAAATTGAACATGACCAAAATCGAGCCGCTTATTTTTCCTTCTAAACCCACCTCCCCTCTTTCTCCTTTTCAATTTCTGTGGATAACGATCTACTCCCTGTTTCCTCGGCTCGCAACCTTGGGGTCATCTTTCACTCCTCCCTCTCCTTCTCCATGCACATCCAACTGATAACTAAAATCATTTCTTTCTCTATAACATCAGCAAAATTCACCCCTTTCTTTCTGAACACTACTAATCCACTCTTAAGTCATCTCCTGTCTAGACTATTGCAATCTCCTACTTGCTGGTCTCCCTCTGAATAATTTCTCTCCCCTTCAATCTATTTAAAACTCAGCTGTGCGGCTAATCTTCTGTCTGCCTCAATATGCTCATATTACCCCTTTTCTCGAGTCACTTCGTTGGCTCCCTATTCATTTCTGTATCCAGTTAAAATTTCTCCTACTGACCTATAAGTGCAATCATTCTGCTTCTCTTCACTACCTTTCCTCTCTTCTCTCCCTACACCCCTCCTCAGGAATTTTGCTTTTCTGGAGGATTGCTTCTGTCTATGACCTTTTCTTCCACAGCCAACTCCAGATTTCGATCATTTCATCTTGCTTCACCAGAGTCTGCACATCAGGCTCCATCTCTTGGCCTCTTCAAATCCAGACTAAAAGCTCTCCTCTTCGAGGCTGCTTTTGGATCCTGATCCACTTATTCTCCTATGTGTTACCTTATCCCTAAATGTATTCTTGTCCTCAATTATTGTATTGTCTGTCTTACCTAGATTGTAAACTCTGATGAGCAGGGACTGTACAGTGCTGTATACATCTTGTAGCACTTTACAAATGATAAGAACATAAGATATGCCATACTGGGTCAGACCAAGGACCATCAAGACCAGTATCCTGTTTCCAACAGTGGCCAATCTAGGTCACAAGTACCTAGCAGTTTCCCCAAAAGACAAAGGCTCCTCTAATAGCTGTCAGACCGCTTACATGCAGCACCTTGCCACTCATCGCAAGACCATCGCTGAAAAGATGAAGCAGTACCACACAGACACCTTGAGACGTGCTCTAAATAAACCTCATGACCTGTTTAGTTTAGTCAAAAGATTGGCCAAGGAACCTTCACCTGAACACCAGTGCAAAATCAGCCCGCAGGAATTTGCTGCCCACATACAATCCAAGATGTGCAGGACAAACAAAATTGTAATACCGTCCCCCCTACAATTCAAGGGCACCCGACAGCTTTAATGTCCTTCACCACTCCCTCATTGAGAACTATTCAAAACATCATTGCAACTCTCAACACTTCCACTGCACACACTGATCCGTGTCCAGCCTTCTGGATAAAGGATCTCCGCAACGAGCTCACGCCCACAATCTCTAAGATCATAAGACTATCATTCGACACTGGCTCATCCCCTGCTGCTCTCAAACAAACCTCCATCAGACCTCTACTAAAAAACAGCAAGTTGGACCCACAGAAAGCAGACTCATACAGACCAATTTCTAGTATACCTACTCTTGCAAAAATAATTGAAAAGGTGGTTTACAAGCAGCTACAAGATCACATTGACTCTGAAGCTCCATTAGATACATGCCAACATGGATTCAGGGAATCACACGGAGTTGAGACGCTCCTGACCACCCTCCTCAATAACCTAAATACTGGCATTGACAACATCAGGAACGGATTTGTACTCATCTTCTTAGACATCGCTGCTGCTTTCGATTCAGTATGTCATGAGCTTCTCATCATCCGTCTACAAGAAAAGGGCCTCTGTGGAACAGCACTCGAATGGTGTATCTCATACTTATCAGGGAGATGGCAGCACGTCCGATCCGATGGTGCAACTTCAGATCTGTTCCATCAGGGACAAGGGGTTCCACAAGGATCCTCTCTATCATCATTACTATTTAACATATACATGCAACCTATATGTAACATTATCAGATCCTTCAATGTCAACTGCATGATATATGCTGATGACGTGTTGCTATACATGCCTATCTGCTTAGACAAGATGGACCTCACTCCCTTAACCAACTGCTTTAACGCCATATCAAACTGGCTACTAACACAAAATCTCAGAATCCAACACAAAAAAACGGAGGTTCTCTTTATCTCAAGGAACTCGAATTTCATACCACCTACTTACTTAGAGGTTCAAGATGCCACATTGCAAGTAAAACCACATATCAGATACCTAGGAGTGACCCTTGATCAAAACCTCGACATGAAGTCTCACATATCCAATACAGTCAGAGCAAATTATTTCAAGATCCGCTCCCTCAGACACCTTCGCCAACTGATTGATCCAGACGATTTCCGTACGGTTTACCAGGCTTTAATCATTCCACATTTCGACTACGCAAATTCCATCCTACAAGGGCTCCCTCAAGCAAGCCTAAATCCTCTTCAACTTGCCTTAAATAGTGCAGCGAGAGTACTCTTCGGAGCATCCAGAAGGGACCATATAACACCCCTTCTAAAACAGCTACACTGGCTCCCTATTCAAGCCAGAGTCACTTTCAAGACACTTCTCCTGACCTTTAAAGCGTACAAAGGTCTTGCCTCCACCTCACTATCGGAGATGATACAACCAATCAAAACCAACAGACTAAGAAGAACCACGGAACTAAATATGCTTACAGTCCCAAAGGAAATCATAAAATATAACGCCACAACATCGAGCAAAGCCTTCAGTCTGTGTGCCCCCAAACTTTGGAACACCCTTCCATCACACATTAGGGCCCTCCCTGATCTCAGCCACTTCAGGAAGGCCCTAAAACATCACCTTTTCCTCATATATTTCCCAGAGAACAAAGAAGCACAAACACATTCACATTCGCACACAACTAACCACATGCCAAACACGTAAACCTTATGTCTCATCAGCTCATCAAACTACTTCAACAGTCTTACATGACATTTACTATACCCTGACTCCCTGATGTAAATAGTTGTCTTGTACATAGTTACTCATGTTATCCTGTTATCCAAGTTGATTTTCCTGTTATCTGTAAACCCAGATATTTGTATCTTGTCTGAGGTCTCTTGTTCCATGTAAACCGCGCTGATAACGAATAGTGCGGTATATAAAAAATGTTAATAAATAAATAAATAAATAAAATGCTTGTATTAGATCAAGCAGTAGATATTCTGGGTCCCCTTTAATAATGGTTTATGGATATTTCCTCCAGGAACTTGTCCAAACCTTTTTTAAACCCGGCTACACTAACAGCTTTTACTACATCCTCCAGTAGCAAATTCCAGAGTTTGACTACACATTGAGTGAAAATTTTTTTTTTATTTTATTAGTCTTAAATAGGTTACCCTGTAGCTTTATTGCATGCTCCATAGTCTTTCTGTATTTTGATGGTGTAAACAATCGATCTGTTTACCCATTCCACTCCATTCATTAATTTATAGACCTCTATCATATCTCCCCTCGGCCATCTCTTTTCCAGGTTGAAGAGCCATAACCTTTTTAGCCTCTCTTCATAGGGGTATCCTTCCATCCCCTTTACCATTTTGGTGGCTCTTCTCTGTACCTTTCTTAATAATTCTATATCCTTTTTTAAGATAAGGCAACCAGAATTGCACACAATACTCAAGGTGTGGTCGCACCATGGAACGATACAGAGGCATTATAATATCCTTTGTTTTAGTCTCCATTCCTTTCCTTATACCTAGCATTCTATTTGCTCTCTTGGTCACCGCTACACACTGAATGGAGGGTTTTAACATGTAAATTGCCATTCACAGCCTTATCATTATATGGTTCCCCTCTCAGAAAAATGCAGACTTCTGCTACTGGAAAGTCTAATTCTTCCAGGTAGAGAGACCGTATCCATTAAATCCAAAATTTTCAGTTTTGTAATTTTTCTAATGGGAAATACTCTGTCTTCCTCAACTCCCTTACCATATTGAAAAAATCCCTCAATCATTAACAGCTCTCAGCATTGTCCCCTAATCTTTTCAACTCTTTTCATAATACTTTGACTTAGTTCCAAGTCATGTCATTTACACCATTGTCAGCCTCAACATCAGTCTATTCTTCCCTTCTTTTGCCCAACAATACTAAGACTATGCTTGGAATCTCAGCTAGCATTTATCTTTTTTGTCTCCTTTGTCCCTTTTCCACATCTGTTCTTCTGTTTACTGAATCCCCCTCCAGAAAGAGTTTCCTTCACTTCTAGGATCAAGTATGACTACTCCCAAGTTTTCATAGAAATATAAAAAAATGATGTAAATGAAGACCATTTGAACTATCAAATCTTCATCCTATGCCCCCCTTGTTCCAGAATGTTCTTTCAATTGAAAGAGACGTTTCTGTGCATTTATGCCATGGGGTCTGTCACCATATGCTTTAGGATGAAGACCAAAAACCATGTTAGTAGCCACCTTCTATACCAACTCTATCCTGTTTATATCCTTTTGTAGGTGCAGTCTCCAGAATTGCAGAAAATACTCCAAATGAGATCTCACCAGATACTTATACAAAGCCACTATCATCACCTCCTTCCTGATGGCCAGTCTTCTCCCTATGCACCAAAGCATCTTTCTGGCTTTTACCATCACCTTTTCTACCTGTTTGGTCACCTAAAGATTATATAATATATTCATGCCTAGGTACTGATATTTCCAAATGCTCTTTTCCATAAGCAAACATTTTTAAATTTTGTGATGTTGAAAAGGAATCTTGTCAAAAATAGACCATTCGTTGAGCTCATTTTCAGGAAATCGGCTATCAGTGATCACATACTTGTTTCACAAAACAGACTAACAGCTGCAATTCAACTAGAGATGGAAATGATGCTATTAATTTTTTAACTTCTCTTGAAAAACGGACAGTTTAGCCAAGATACTGTGTTTGACATTTCATAATTTTGGCTTTGGTGAATTGCAAAGCCTCTAATGTGTGTTAACATGCTCCACTGAAGAAGTCAACACAATTCTATTAATTCTCCTAACACGTCATTCAAAATGGTGATAGCAGTATGATAATCTGCTGTGACCAGTTCGTCCAAGTAGTATTTGTGAATAGGGTTGTCATCTTCAATCTGTTCTTTACAGTACTGGTCAATGTTGCATAATTGTTCAATAAAGCTCTCATGGCAAAATGTCTTGAAAGTCAAATGGCCAGAATGAAACGGATTCATAATCTGCAGCCTGACAAAGCTCTTCACATTTCAACTTCTTCACAAATGACAGACTAAAAATTGTGCAAACTGCTCATAAGAGTTTCAATGTCTTTCATCAAAGATAAGTGCTTCCATGTATCGCCAATTCTTAGATCTTTTCTGTGTGCAAAAATATAATTGTTTTGTGTAAACTAGGAAAGCCAAGGTATTGTCTCACTAGAAGGTTTGCAGGCATTCTTAAACTGACAGCCTGTGATAGCTCATCAATTGCTGCAACAATTAGAAGCTTTAATAAAGATAATGACTTTAATCTAAAGATAATGGTGAAATCTACATCAGATGGGGCATTTGTAATGCTGGGGAAGAGTAACAGTGTGGCTGCTATTCTGCGCAGATCTTTTTGCTGCAGCAATTGATGAGCTGTTGTAGCTACCATACATCGCTCAAAATAAATAATTTGAGTGACGTATGATATTTTCCATATGGCATCAAGGGCTTTTGCCATGAGTATGGGTGCCTGGAGATTCTCATGGCTCCGGGCCATACCCTTACAAAGCAGCATGCATGAACAGCTTGCTAACATGTGCCCGTGCCATAGTGGGAATCTGTTTGCAGATAGGATCTAGTAGGCTGATATCTTAATCAAGCAGCAGAATGATATCTTGAAAACCCTCTCTGAGCCCACTTACAACCTGATCTCCTTTTCCAGGTGGTTTACGAGCGAGAGGGCACAGGAGAGTAAACTACTCTCACAGGTGTAGATATCCTCCTCTACTCTGCTTTTCCCAGAACAAGCAGTTCTCTCGCACCCGTCCAAGGCTTAAGAGGACTCCAAAGGCCTAACTGGCTCTCTAGCTGAACCCAGAATGGGGTTTTCACTAGCTCCTTGTGAACAAAGAAGGCTCTACCTTATGCTTGAGGGTGGATACCCTTCCAGTAGGAGGGAGTCTCAGCCATTTTGCAGATCGGTGGCCTGTAATCACCTCTGACAACTGAGTGCTCAAAATAATTTCTCATAGGTACAGATTACATCTATTTGAGCTTCCCTCAAATTACCCTATGGGATGGAGTTTCCAGGTCTCCCAGCATTAAATACTACTTCTAAAGGAAATTTCTGCCCTTTTCATGACCAATGCCATTGAGCTCATGCCACCTGGGGAGAAAGGGCTGGCATTTTACTTGAGGTATTTCCTGGTGCCAAAGAAAACAGGAGGTCACCATCTTATCCTAGATCTCAGAGACCCAACATCTTCCTAGTAAGCGAAAATTTCAGGAAGCTTTCTCTCGGCTGCCTCCTCCCTTACCTTCAAAAAGAAGATTGGCTGTGTTTCCTGGATCTGCCGGATGCATGTTCACACATCCAAATATATCTAACCCACAGGAAGTATCTCAGATTCGTTATGGGGAAACACCACTTTCAGTAATGTATTTTGCACTTTGGTCATGCTTTTACTCCTCTGTTATTTACCAGATGTCTTGCAGTTGACTTACTATTACTAAACAATTACACTCCCTGTAACTCACATAAACAATGTGTATCTAAACCACAGGAACTGGGTTAAACCTGGGAGAATAAAAGAAATGTCAACTTGTAACAATAATTTTTACCACATTGAAAGTAACTCAATGAGGATCCCAATGGACATGTTCCATTTACAGGTATTCAATACATTGTTGAATGCACAAGATCCTTGCTTACAGTTTACTATGACCATGTCTACCACACATTTTTTCATTTTTGGATGTACAGGTGTCTCTAAAAGAAGATCATATACTGTACATATGTCTTTATTTAGGAAAACAGTAGATTGCAATAGACTTTTACATTTTTGCAGTCATCACCCTTTTAAATTAACGCAAGCTTTACCTATAGGGCAATTCCTACAAGTCCGCGAATCTATTTGAGTGATGAAGACTTTCATGTTCAAATGAAGTCCTTAATTAAAATACCGTTGCAGCGGGAATATCCAAAGAGTGTCATACGGCAAGTCTCTTTATGGGCTAAGTTTGCAAATCGCTCTTTACTTTTGAATAAACATCAGAGGGATCTAATGGACAGACAAGTGGTGGTATTACAATACTCTGACTGAGCTCAAGCAATTGCCCAAAGCATCCATCAGCATTGGTCGGTATTAGCTTTACATCCGGATTTCAAAAACATCCCTTGCATTGCTTTTACACGAGTGCGCAATTTAAAGGATATGTTTGTACACTTAGATTTTTCCTCCCAATGTCTTCACAGGCTCCCATTGGCCATCATGGTCCTTGTGGTGGCTGTCTTATGTGTTAGACTTATTTTAGACATTAAAGAATGGACACAGATCCACAGACAAATACGAGTTATATTCTCAAATTGGTCACTAATTGTTTAACAACAAGGGCCATCTATGTAATCGTTTGCCCAAGTCAGAAAATTTATTTGGGAAGAACATGTCTGAAAGTGAAGATTTGCCTGACTGAGTACAAGTCTCGTTTAACCACACACAGGATCACTGCTTCAATGCTTCAGCATTGTTTGGCACATAATCCTACATGGAGCCAATTACGTTGGTTGGTGATTGACCAAATTAATGATCAAAAAAGAGGAGATCTGCGCATTTGGGCAGAGATGGATTTTTATCTAGAATTTATGCAGCCAATGGGTTTAAATGAATCACTTGAGTGGATAACTGTTATGTGATTTGATTGGACAAGGTTTTCTTGAATGGGTGTGGTGGCCTCCTTTAAATAACCATTAGTGAGGTAAAGTTTTTCATGAGGAGTTGGAATTTAAGCTGTAGGAGAGGGGTGACAAATCCTGAAACAGCCCAAGAAATATAACTGGCGAAACTCAAGTCGACACCTTTATCCCCACATTAGCCATTTGGACACTCAATAGTGGATCGTTGAGCTGAAGCTAAGTGTTTTCAGTTATTTTAAATGCATTTGACTGCCAATTGTTTTGCAATTTTCCAATGAAAGAGCATTTACAAGCCACACTATCCCCTCTACTGATGCTCCTTTAACCACTTAAGAGTAGTTCATTGGGATCCTCAATGAGTTACTTTCAATGCAGTAAAAATTATTGTTACAAGTTGACACATTTCTTTTAGCCTCCCAGGATTAACCATTTTATTACATGGTAGCGCTTGCAGTTGACTTAGTATTTCTACTCAGAGTTGGGGGGTGCATGTTTCCTTACTTGGATGATTAAAGATTAAACAATCCAAACACATTACTATCTGGGCATTAGAGCTATTAAGGTTCATCATCAGTTACCCAAGTCCCAATTGCAGCTTTTCCATCAATCAGAATTTATTGGAGCCCTACTAGACATAACTCAAGAGAGAATTTCTCCCTCTAGACCAACTACTGTAGACGGTACAACAGGTCAAGAGGTTCACATGAGTCAGCAGCTGTTGGCGAGAATCATGTTGAAGATGTTAGGGCATATGGCCTGAACAGTTCATTACTCCCTTGGCTTGTCTTCATTTCAAACAATCTCAATGGATTCTGAGCACACAGTGGACTCGGTCCATTCACAGCCTCAGAGACAACATCATTGTCACAGCTTCTATGGGAGTGTCTCTCCTTGTGGATGCTCCCCAAAAATTTGGCAAAAGGTTCCCCTTTTCTGGATCCACCTTATCAGATGCATCAAAGTTGTGTTTCACACTCAAGGCTTGTACTATCCCCATGAAAACCTGCATCAAATCAATTTCCTGGAAATGAGAGCAGTTGTGAATGCTCTAAAGGCTTTCAGAGCTCAGTTAGCCAATCAAATTGATCCATATGAACAACCAAGTTGCCATGTTCTATATCAATAAGCAGGGATGAATGGGCTCATGCCTCTGTGATGGAAGACTGTCAAGTTGCAGAAATTCATGATATCTCATGAGATGTCACTGCATGCCACCTATCTGGCTGGAGATGACCATGTTCTGGCAGACAGACTCAGCCAAGTTCTTCATACTCATGAATGGACTCTGGACAGGGAGGTGACATTATCCATCTGTCAAGAGTGGTGTACTCTCTCGATTGACCTGTTTACCACTCTGCACATCAAACTGATCCCTCAGCTCTGCTCTAGGATAGGGACACACATGGCAAGCTAGCCTCAGATGCTTGCCTCCTTCATTAAGGAGAGGAGCTTCTGTATGCATATCTGCCCATTCCTTTGATACCAAAAACTCAACATGACAAAGGCACAATGATGCCCATTACCCCTTTTTGGCCCAGACAGCCCTGGTTCCTATTTCTGCAAGATCTGTTCATTCAGAACACCATGTATCTGGGTGACTCCCCAACTTTGATCTCACAGGATCAGTGCAGACTTCTGCATTCCAGTATCAAGTCCTTAGCCCTTAGACGTTGAGAGGCTATAACTCGATTCCCTGTACCTGCCAGTTGAGGTAGCCAATGTCATCTTGGCTTCCAGAAGAGTTTCTATCAGCAGATCATATGCTTTCAAATGGTGGAGGTTTGCCATCTGGTAAGAGCATCAGACTGTAGACCCATTCTCCTGTTCCACACAAATACTGCTTGAATACCTTCTACATCTTTCGCTGTATGGTCTCAAGACCAACTCCATTAGGTACCACCTCAGTACAACTGGCACTTATTGTCATTGTAACAGGTAAACCCATCTCTTTATAGCTTTAAGTTGTCTGCTTTATGCATGGTTTGCTTCTATTGAAGGTCCCCCACCCAGCGGCATCATGAGTCAATGGTATTAGCTCTGCTGATAATTCCCTTTGAGCCACTGTATATCTGTGGAGTGAAGTTTCTCACCTGAAAAGTATTGTTTTTGGTGGCAGCACATGGAGTAAATGTGCTCCAAGTTCTAGTAGTGGATAACCCTATACTAAGTTTTTCCACAATAGGGGATGTTGCGTACTCATCGTAAATTCCTTCTAAAGTGATGTTGGACTTCTACTCTAACCAGTCAATAGTCCGATCAGCATTTTGTCCCCAAGCCTCATTCCTGAAAAGGGGAAAAAGTGTTACACAAGTTAAACTGCCAGAGAGCCTTGGCCTTCTATCTGGAGCAGACTAAAGCCTTAAAAGGTCCACCCAGCTTTTTGTTTCTTTTGACTCCAGCAGAGCAGGAGCAGCCGTAAGAAAGCATACTCTCTCAATTTGACTAGCAGATTACATCTCCTTCACTCAGGGCATCTCCTCCCCACCCCATTCTTACCCATTTCTCCATGTCCAGCTGGCGCCACTTTTTGATTTCTTGGTGGCAGCAGCAGACAGACCGGACTTCATATTTAAAAATTAAAAAAAACACGGTTCTTTCGACTCTGTGTTTGTACGCAAATATGATTCCTTCCTGTTCTGACATAGGTTCACATCAGAAGAGGGAGGGAACAGACCAGTCATTCAAATGTGAGTCCGCAACTCCACACTTGAATGGCTGGCCTGGTCCCTCCTTCCTCTGATGGGACCTACATCAGAGAATGGAGAGAGGGGACAGACCTGCGTGCAAGTGCAGAGTTGGAAATACTTGTGTGTTTTGTTTTTAATTTGAAGTCAGGTCTGCTCCACTGCTGCCACCAGTGAAAAAACAAAAAGTGGTGGTGGCAGGGTAACAACAGGCAGCATGGGGGGAGCAGAGGTTAGCATCCTGAAATGCACCCTTCATCTTTTGTGCCCTGTGCAGTTGCACCGCTTGCACAGGGCTACGTATGGCAATGTCTTCACTTATGTCTAGGCTATTGCTTGGAAAGGGACTCCCAACACGACAGCAGTTTTGGTCAGTCAGTCCTCCTATATCTTTGAGGGTTAGATTCCAACTCCACTCCCTCCTAGGCCCTGTTTTCTTTCTGTTCAGGTTGCCCTAAAAACAAAAAAGAGAAAACAATAATAATAATAGAAATAGAAAAAGCCCTGTTGGCAACAAAAAAATTTGGTTCATGCCAGCCAATAGCGGCATGTTAATCTTTATTGAGGCAACCTGCAGCTAGGGATTACCAGATGGGAGAACGTATCCTGCTAGTCCACGGAGAAAACAGTTACTCACCTGTAGCAAGTGATGTCTGTGGACAGCAAGATAAGTCCTCGCTTCCCTTCCACCTTCCTTTGGAGTTGTCTGCTAAGGTCTTTATATAATGAAACAAAAATGTCATCAGTAAATATTGTCCGTGCCACCAAAGCAGTATAATAATGTCGGGCTAAATGGACTGGAACAGTGAGAGAGTAAATGACTCCCTGCTTAATAGTACAAAATGCCATTTTTTTTTAAAGATTTTTTATTTATGCATATAAAACTTATCTCAATCCATGGTGGTTGTAGAGCCAATCCATGAACATATTGCCTCAAAATTGCACATGACATGCATGTTTCGGGTCCCCAAGAGACCCTGTATCAAGTGTTCAGCCGCTGTAACATGGTAGTGGTAAAAATGTCTTTATATAGACTGAACTCCTCAGACATGGCAGCAGCAGGTGGGAAGAGGCACTCATGCACAGTTGAGCTTTCTAAAAGCTTCTAGAATAGTAGCTGAGACATTATCGTGACATCACCCAGATGTGCGGACTTATCCTGTTGTTCATAAAAAACATCTGCTACAGGTGAGTAACTTCATTTTCTCCACTCCCCTAGATACTTCATCAAATGCAACAACCAGAATCTATTTATTGACATTTTTTATCCCCTCCTCTTATTTTAAATCTGTATTAGGAACATTTATAGACTCACTTTGATTTATTTATGCACTATTTGGCCTTTTTTGATGTGGTCTCTTCATTTTTAGAAAGTACATTTCATAGTTTGACTTTCTACAATCCTATTGTCCTATGTTTTCAAAGTAAGTTCTCTGTGACTCTCTGACCCTCCCCTTCCAATAGCTCTGGTGTTATGATTTATATGTAGTTGGGTGCCAGAAGAATTAGCATTTCCTGAATTTATATATCTTCATCCCTCTTCCCCCTCTTTCTTGTTTGGGGATGTGCTTAATGGTCTATATATTGGATTAACTCACAGATATTAACCATGTATTAATTATTTATGTCTCTATACTTATTCACCTTTTTAAGTTGAAGTTATTTATGTCTTGTGATGTTTCATAGTATAATTTTAATTATTTGTGTACACTTGTTCTCTTTGAGGTCACCCCGACGAGGGTTCAGCCAAAACACGGCTGTGTCGGTGCTTTGAATAAAGGACCATTTATTACTTCTCGCTGAAAGATTACCTGTGATCTGGCCACAATACCTCGGCTCTTTCAGTCTCCTCTGGTCCCTCAAGCAGCGAGAAATAAGCAGAGAGTAACGCAGAACACAAACACTCAAACACAAAGTTCTTCTTTCTTTGAACCTAAAGGGATGTCAACAGAAGGACTATGGACACAACACAGTTCCACTTCTGTTGGATTCCAAGTCCTTTCTCCCTTGAAGCCCTTTTTATTGTAGTAATAAGGGGAAGTAATGGAGTCATTAATAATAAACATGAAATAACACAAGGTGTCGCTAGAATTCTTTTACAGAGTAAGAGCTGATTACAGTATATTAGATGAAATTTACTTAATATTGACAAAATTATTTATAACTGCAGAACTGCAGAAATTACGCTGTGCCAGCAGTGACCTATAGTTGACTACAATGAACTATGGTTGCACAGTTCATAGCTTATCTTTACTCTTTATGCTTGCATTAACAATGTTCTCAAACTATTTTAAAGACAGTTACGCAGAACTCATGATCATGATATCTTATTCTATTTAAGAAGAAGTAGGTGAAAGGATAAACTTGTGAGTGACGGTCATTGTTAGCAAAATTCTTCTATCAGCATATTTTAGAGATCTGTATCAAGAAATTCATTACATATTTGGGGATTCTGGTATCCCTTTGTCTGTCCATTCCTACAGTCCCCCCTTTGATTCTATAATCATTACAAAAAAGTGGTAGCTCAAACATGTCCAAGACCAGAATAAATCATGTACAGTGGGCTTCATTTTTTAAGATGTTCCTTCAGAGTCCTAGGCACATCTGGTCCATAGGTGTGCTTCATCTTGTTCGTTGAAAGAAGTCATTATACATAACTTTTGCTTCATACAGTATAGAAAAGGATTACTGTTATTCAGTAAATATAACTTAAAACCATGTGACATTTTGGGGTATGTTTACTAAACTGCGTTAGTGCGATTCGCGTTAGGAGCCGCGGTAGAGACAAAAATCCCAAATAAGGACATGGGCGGTACATCACTACCGCTAACGCGCGTTACAAAAACTAACGAGTGTTACAGGGCGCCGTGGCGCGTTACGGCACGTTAATCTTAAGAAGGCGCACAGACACAAATCACTGAAACAGAGCTGTAGCACAATGGTTACTGCACTGACTGATGATACAGGCATCATGGGTTCGATTCCCCAGTGTGCCTAATGCATAAGGCTGGCTGAGGCATCACCCTGTACATTTAAGTAGTGAATGAGGAGGCATTTTACGTTTATTTTCAGTAATGTTGCCAGCAAACACACCCTCACAGTGGCGTAAACAAAGGTGCCGCATAAGGCACCCCATAAGGCACTCCATAGGCTACATTATAAAGTGCACTGTCCGCTGAGGCACCCCATAATGTCCTCTATAGAACACCCTATAAGGCACCTTATAGGGCACCATATAAGGTGCCGCATGGGGCGCCTTATGAGGCACTGTAAGGTTACAGTACACTGAGGGGTTGTCGCTGGCAGCACTAATGTACATTAAAAATATACAATGCTGCAGACAGCCCTATAAAATAAACCCACTGTGGGTTTGAACCCATGACCACTGGCCCCACAGGTAGTGAAGGCACCACTGGGCTACAGCCCCATAGCTGCCAAGAACCCCCTGGCTGCCTACTGAAGGGCGTCAGGCCACCACCCAAACCGCCCGCTGTGTTGGCCAGGATCTGGGTCAGTGCAACCATACCCATGATGCACTGCACATGCAAATCAGCAGTCTACAGATGGGCTCAGGTTGAGGTGTGCACCCCCCCCCCCCATCACCTAGGACTGGTTTTGGTCCTAACCATATTCAGCCCCACAGCTCCTACGCATGGTACGGTGTACTGACTGTGTGTGTCACTGTCACAGAGTGCCTAGAGACCGTCACATTGGATGGGTCCTGTGCTCACCCTGAAGATGAGGTTGGGTGCCTAGCACCATGTCCGCAACACCTCGTTTGCTTGTAGTGGCCTATGCTGTGGGTCCCCATTGGTGCCACTGTATGATAAGTGGTTGCTGTAGATAATCCTAGCATATGCCTGTGTTTATCTGTATATCACATCATGCACGTGGTGACTTTGTTGCTACGGACATAGTGCATGAACGGTGTGGGTGCCATGATCACATGACTTCATGGCAGAGGTGTAGATGTTTATAGACCCCTAGGTGGTTTCCGTAACAACAACCAAAATATCTTCTGTGGGTCTGTGTGGCCAACAGGATTCACAGACAAAACATCAACATTTTACAACCTGCACTGTTAAATGTAGTGGGTACCATTCACCCGTGTCATGGGAGGGAATAGCCCCCCCCCCCAAACATTGGGCAGTGGCAGACAGACAGTAGGCCTGTTACGACAAAGCTGCCCCACACCACTATCTGACATTCTCTAGCAGCAAGGCTTGTGAGTCACCAGCCGCTGCAACCTACAAGGTGTTCCCGACACACACATACTAACTGCAGACAATCTGCTTGCTAGTCCATAGTGCATGTTCCTGGAGGTGCTGTGTGCGCACACACACACCCACCCACCAAGCAGATAGGTCAGTGATTGGGCTCCAGAGGACAGAGCCCATATATCACACTGAAAGGGAGACATTATGGAGCACTATGGGGGAACCCAGCCATGCCGTGGTCACAGCACAGTCAGGGTGAGCGTGACCTCACATCAGGAAATGCCATGGCAACCATGAACGTGTAGGTGGTGGGCAGGCACTCCGCTGTCACAGCCATTGCTCTGTTCCCTGTGCAGGTGCATCCAGCCCAGGCTGCCCTGTCCTGCCATATCCACAATACCTTGCTCCTCATTATGCACATTGGAAGGCTAATACTGACAACAGTGCCAGTGTTGTGTGCTGCAGAGGCTTTTTTATAAAAACACGAAATGTATGGACTGACACACACTGCTACACATCTGCGATCATTGTGCACCCATAGAGGCTTTTGACAGCCCCATGCACCTCACCAGTCCAGGACACAGTGCAGGCATGGCTATGGTACGCAGTACTGTTGGTGTCTCTCCCCAAGGTGGTGCACACTGTCAGGTACCATACCTGACACCCACTCCACAGACATCACAGAGGTTGTTATGCTATAGTCCACTGGGTAGCTTGTGCTAACCTTATGGCTAGCTATGTTGCACTTATTATAGCGACCTTTTGCCAACTGTGTACCATCTTCCAGGGTTTTGGATGGCATTGCTAGTGTATGCAAGTGCTGATTCTGGGGGATGCACACAGGTCCAAACATTCTGCCTTTCCAGAGGGTGTGTCTGATGGGCTTTGTGGGTTCAGGTGTTTGCGCCCCTGTTGTACAGTGCCTTTGAGCAGGGGTTCCCCATATCTGGGCCTGGTGAGCTGCACCATGTTTGGTTTTTCATGATGTCCATTATAAATATGCATACAGATTGCAACCATCCAACAGAAACAGGAGAACCATCAATTCCAACACCCTCCACACTCCAACAGATATCAGATCAGTCAAAAAAATCACTAGTAACAGGGCTTTCTCATACACAGCACCAACACTATGGAACCAACTCCCACCCGACCTACGAGCCAGCATTGATCTAGCCAACTTTAGAAAGAAACTAAAAACCCACCTATTTCAAAGTCATTTCAACCTGTACTAAATTCGCATGAGGGGCAACTCCCCCACAGCTCCCCAGAAACTTGTAATGTATAAAAGTGGTATTGTCAGACTCAAGGGTGCAGGGGGGGAATATGTAGAAGCCGATAAGGATAAAGCGGAATTGCTTAACAAATATTTTTGTTCTGTGTTCACAGATGAAGAACCAGGAGCAGGACCTCAGAAAACACCCACAAATAAGAACAGAAGCGAGGGACATCTTGAACAATTTTTAGAAGACTGTATTCGTGAGAAACTAGCTCAACTTAAAGTAGACAAAGCGATGGGACCGGATGGGATACACCCTAGAATACTGAGGGAACTTGGGGACGTTCTAGCAACTCCACTGACTGACCTTTTCAATGCCTCGTTGGAGTCAGGAGTGGTGCCAAAGGACTGGAGAGAGGCTCATGTGGTGCCTTTACACAAAAGCGGAAGTAAGGATGTGGTTGAAATCTACAGGCCGGTTAGTTTAACTTCAGTGGTGAGTAAATTATTGGAAACGCTGCTGAAAGAGAAAATAGTGAGGTTTCTGGAGTCCGGCGGATTACAGGATCCGAGGCAGCATGGATTCACCAGAGGCAGGTCTTGTCAGACAAATCTGATCGATTTCTTTGACTGGGTGACCAGGGAGTTGGACCGAGGGAGAGCTCTAGATGTGGTGTATTTAGATTTCAGTAAAGCCTTTGACACTGTTCCTCACAGGCGACTTATAAACAAACTGAGCACCCTAGGGATGGACCCTAAAGTTACCGCTTGGGTTAGAAATTGGTTGGGTGGGAGGCGACAAAGAGTACAAGTAAATGGAGCTCACTCTGAGGAGAAGGATGTTACCAGTGGTGTGCCCCAGGGATCTGTCCTTGGTCCGATTCTTTTTAACATCTTTGTTAGTGATATAGCGGAAGGGCTGTTGGGTAAGGTTTGCCTCTTTGCGGATGATACCAAAATCTGTAATAGAGTAGACACCCAGGAAGGTGTAGATAACATGAGGAGGGATCTAGCTAAGCTTGAAGAATGGTCTAGAATTTGGCAGCTGGGATTTAATGTTAAAAAATGTAAGGTCATGCATTTGGGCTGCAGCAATCCAAGGGAGCAATACAGTATAGGAGGTGAAGTACTTTTGTCCACTAAAGAAGAGCGGGACCTAGGCGTGGTTGTGTCTGATGATCTTAAAGTAGCTAAACAGGTAGAAAAGGCGACGGCAAAAGCTAGAAGGATGCTTGGGTGCATACGGAGAGGAATGGCTAGCAGAAAAAAGGAGGTGATAATACCTCTGTATAAGTCTTTGGTGCGACCTCATTTGGAGTATGGTGTGCAATTCTGGAGACCGCACCTTCAAAAGGATGTGAACAGGATGGAGTCGGTGCAGAGGGTTGCTACTAAAATGATTAATGGGCTTCATTATAAAGCATATGAGGACAGACTTAAGGATCTTAATATGTACACCTTAGAGGAAAGGCGGGATAGAGGTGATATGATTGAGATGTTTAAATACCTCCGTGGCATAAATGTTCAGGGAGAGAGCCTCTTTCAATTGAAAGCAAGTTCTGCTACGAGGGGACATGGGATGAGGGTGAAGGGAGATAGATTCAGGAGTGATATGCGGAAATATTTCTTTACGGAAAGAGTAGTGGATCCGTGGAATAGTCTCCCAGTGGAGGTGGTAGAGATGAGGACAGTAACTGAATTCAAAAAAGCATGGGACCAACACAGAGGATCTCTAAAGGTAGAAAGTGGACTGTTGTAGTTGTTGTTATGGAAGGACAGACTAGATGGGCCTTGTGGTCTTTTTCTGTCATCATGTTTCTATAAATGTACATATGTAAATTATTATCCCCTTAGCTTAGTAGATAATTTTCTGCGTGACGTGCTAACCTTTCGAATCTTTATGTACAAATCAAAATTATTTTGTCTTGATTCGACAGCTTTATCCATGTAATCTTCCCCGCTTCTGATCGCTGGAAGGAGTGGTATACAAATGCTTGCTAAATAAATAAATAAATACAATACATATGCCTACTATAGGGGTGTCGCTTAGACATGCATCAGTGGCATCCTTTTGGCCCACAGCATGGTACCTGACTGTTAGCACATCCTGCACTTTATTTGGGAGACTCTCCTCTCCTCTCTGTAATGTGCCTGTTTGGGGTGTCTGTGCCCTGTTGATTAGAATGTAGGTGTTTCAGGCATGTTTATTCTATCGGCACTAAAAGGTTCCTTCTTTCTTACCATGGTTTATTACTAGATAAAATATGTTGTGAGAGTTGGCAGGGGGTGCAGCAAGGGTTTGAACCTGTGACCTTCTGGTCTTGAGCACACTGGCTGTGCATACTGCACCACGATGATGCCACAGGGGTGCTTCATTCCCTGGAGATACCATGCCTGTTTGTCATACAGATCCTGTCTGTTGCAGTGCACAGTGCACACCTACATGGGTCTGGGCCATGGCCTGCTATGGTTAGATATCACTGCCCCCTCTGCCACCAGTGGTCCTCTGCCGCCATGCTGCCCTGCCTTTCTGCTGGTGGTGTTCGTGGTGCACACTCTCATGCCAGCCAGTGTGCAGGTGACAGCTGCCTATGGTGCAGGTTCTGGGGTAGGGGTGCCTGCATAGACGTGCACGCTTCCCCCCAGCACCGACTGCCAATGTTCTGTGCCCTTGAATGTAGCTGCTGGGTACTATCCCCTGTGACACTGCAGGGGACACAGTCCTGCCCATGTTGGACCCTCATCAGTTGCTGTCTGTCTATGCTGTTTCTGCATTCTTATG
Source organism: Ichthyophis bannanicus (assembly GCA_033557465.1). Lineage (NCBI taxonomy): Eukaryota > Metazoa > Chordata > Amphibia > Gymnophiona > Ichthyophiidae > Ichthyophis > Ichthyophis bannanicus. The sequence continues at coordinate 418,928,373 of CM066031.1, read as the reverse complement.
GGCCAACTGAGCATCACCCTGGTCTCCTACTGTGGCCCAGCTGCACCACAGCATGTGCCAACTGAGGCTCTCTGTATCCCTTTTTCCGGCACCCGCCCAGTAGTACATTAGGATGTGCCCACACTGCAGTTGCAGAACATGTGCACGCCATAGGTAACCTGTCCATCAACATGGGGTGACTCTGATCTGCACTATTTCACTGTGGGATCATTCACCTTGTCTGGGGACAGAGCATATGTCCTTCCACAATTACTATATTTTTCTGGGGCTTTCTCACTAGTGTTTGTTGCTGTTTCCCATTGTTGTCACTACTGGCTTGCTTAGTTCTGTTTCTTTCCTCGTTTGTTCTGGTCATTTTCACGGCTTATTTTCCCTTTTCTTCCGTGCACATGTATCACACTTATCACGTTTTTTTAGGTTTCCCTGCCTCTGCTGTACATTGCTGACACTTAAATGGTTTCCCTCCCCTGCAAATGTGCATCTAACGACAGGTTTTCATTCGCGTTGGGATTGTGCCCTCGATTTCAGCGCGTTAGTGTGAATGGGGCTCTCCCTGCCCACTCTCCGCCCATTGACCCCTTTTCTCCACCCTCTCTCCACCTTCTGCGATGTTTTTCCGCGCGGCGGGCGTTTACAATCGTTAACTGCGGTTAACGCGCGTTATATAACGTTAACGGTCATAAGCGCATTATTACGTGCGTTATATAACGTGCCACCCACCCACTCCCTGGACCTTGAGGGTTAAGGGAGGGGCTGGCCTTGGTTGCCCTTGAGGGTAAGGTTGTAGTTGTGTTACTGCTCAAGTAGTAAGGCAAGGCAAAGAAAATTTCTTTTGTGAGGTTTATTTCCCGCTTTCGCAGTTCAAATGCAGCAGACGTAAAGGAAATAATGTAGCATAAAACAAGGCTGAGAAACTTAACTAAACAAGGCTTTTTACTGCTTGGCTAAATGTCCATTCTGGATCATATTCAATTGTCATATGACCTCCTTTCAGTAACGTAACAGAAAACTCTGGTAACAGCAATGCTCCTGAATTGCACACAATATGCTTTCACTTATTCTCTTCACATAAGCTTCTTTAGCATAGCAATCAGTGAGGTAACTTTCTTATATTCCTTCATAAAACATTGGCAGGCATATCATTTAAATGTCCTTTTGAATCACACATGTAGAGCAGTCCATCGGGACTTCCTGCTCTGTAGACGGCAGAGAAATTAAAGGCATTTCTTCCTCACAGCTGCTCATAGGCTTTGCTACGTTATTGGGAGAAACTGCTCTGCTCTTAAGGAACTCCCTGAATTCAGTGAGAAGTAATTCAGCCTGTGTATTTTCTGAACTAGGCTGAGGATATCCTCCTTCAGGTAAATGCTTGTTTACAGTTCTTATCTCTTGGCAATTATCAGTGCTTCTACTCGGACAAGAGTTCAGCGTGTAAGCATTTCCCTTCCCCCACCTATCTCCAAATGAAAGTGCAGGGTAAAACGCTTCAGCTGTGCTTGGAGAGTCTTTCAGAGTTTTAAAAGGAAAACAGTTAGGCTTCTCTTGGCTTAACCAATTACTATCAAACTTTCTGCCTTTGTCCTGTCTTTCACAATTAAAGTTCACTCTTTCTGGCTTCCCACTGTTAAGCTTGCTAGCCGTTCTAAACCCACCAGATACCTTGTGCTAGGGCTTCCTCCAGGGTATTTCTTTCTCCCTCTGCCTCCTGTTCCAAGGTTCTGCTTGGTCCTTTAAACTCCTGAGCTGCAGCCTTGGGTCTCTCAGTGCCTTTGAATTCTTGTGCTTACAGAAGTCTTTCTTTGCCCCTGAGTCTCCCAAGTCCTGTCTGCTCCTTCGTGGATCACAGCTGCTTAGTGGTTCTCTCTCCCACGGTTCCTGTTCCTGGTCATCTGACCTGTCCTCATCCAGGTGCTTGTGTCCTGACTCCTCCTCTCCTTGCTCCACTCCTTGCCAATCTCGCTGATCGTCTCTTTGCCCCTCTCGCTGTTGTTTTAACTGTTTCTGGGTTCTTAACAAGCTGCTTGAGTACTGCACTGCCCGCCTCCTGCTTGGGCGTGCCCAATCAGAGACTTGGCTCCTCCCTTGCCTTGAGGTGAGGTGTGGTTCCTGATTAGCTCTGTGTTTTTCTATCTCAGAAGAGAAAATCCTGCATTCCCATGCAGTACCGGTTCTCTCCACCGGATCACTATCAGTTTTCATTGCTTCACAAGAGTCTGCTACATCACAAACGTTAACGAGCGTTAACATTATACAACGCGTGTTATTCACGATTACCGCAGTTTAGTAAACATACCCCTTTGCCTTTGCTTAGCCTCAACTAGAATGTGTACAGAGAGCAAGACTTTACCAATTATTCTTGTAAGCACTGCCTCTTCTAGCAGTGGCCAACTGCTTCTCATAGATCTTTCAATAGTCCAGAGGTTAGTCACTCACATCATGACACCAGTCATCACTCCAGATTCTTCAGCAGCATTCTTTCTCACCATGGGCTGCACCATGCCCAACTTAGACAGAGCTTTTTCCAGTAATTGTCCACCCAGGCTTCGCTGCTGCACATACATGAGTAGTTCCACTGGAATCACTGATCTTTACCAGGAGTCTCCACATTCAGTAGCATTACAGACTTCTCTTCATTCACAGTAGTTTTCTTCTTCGGCCAATAGGATTCAATGCATACAATATATAATTTGTAAAGACTCAACTCTCCACTACAGCATCTCTCTTGATTCCAAACAATTGCAAACAAGCACAATTATTTATCCCTAATGGCAATATAGAATTGTTGAACAGATGTATCTTATCGACTGTTGTTTACAATACATCTACTGCTAATACTAAATTATTACAAATTACTTAAATATAGGCCAAGCTAGCTTATAACATATTTCTATTTTTGCATCTATATTCCTAAATTTATTCTGTTTAGTTACCAAATCAAATGTTAGCTTGTGGCCTAATAGACACACCTCTTTTTCCTGCCAGGGAATACAATTGTTCATACTCATATCACTTACTCTCCAGTTATAACAATATACAAGGTATAGTCAATCTGGTTACTCAAGAGGTAACAAACATTAAAACATAACAGTTGCAGTTTGACAAATTAAACTCATTTCAATGTAGACTCATTTCAGTTGTTTGTCAAAACTTATTAGGAAGGCTGTCTTATCTTAGGTGATGGTTCAACTCACATTACTTTAAACATTATCAGTAATACATAAAAAAGGGTGTATCTAACAGGTTTTAAAAAATGTTTTTGTTTAATACCACTTTCTCCACCAGTCACAGCAGTTCATATTGCAACTAAAACTTGGTACAGCACATTAAACAGGAACATTGATAACTTGGAATTTTTTTCCTTGGAAGGAATTGAGGGGTTAAGTGACTTGTCCATGGTCACAAGGCGTGCTAGTACTTCTAATCATTAGAATACTTCTCCATTCCATTCTAATTAGCATAGACATCTAAGCTCACAAAGGAAGGAACATTTGCATAGGAACATTTATATAAGGGTGTATACATTCATAACTATAAAACTTTTTTTTAAACACAAAATTTTAACCAATTAGAAATTCAATTACCACTGCTTAATGACTTAACAGTTCTATCTTTGTTACACTCTTTTCAGAACAAAACAGCATAGTAGTAAAGGATCATTACGTAGAGCTCCCCATGCAAGCCATGTTTGTTCAGAAATGTCTGCAGCAGCATAATTCTCACATAGAAGGTCCTATGATAAAGCAGGGGATGATGCCAAGAAGCATGAGACAAAGTCAGTAACTGATGAGCAGGAACCATGGGACTAGAAGCTGCACAACGGGCAACTTGATCTATTAACTGATTGCCTTCTGACACAAATGAAAGTGACCTCTAATGTCCTTTACATTTCAAAACAGCAACTTGAACAGGTTTCAGTACAGCTTTGAATAATCTTTCAATGTAACGTACATGTTTTATGGGTTTATGTGCGACAGTGAGAAACCCACACTGAGCCCAAAATTTCCCAAAATCCCATAATAATCCCAGAGCATAAGCACTATCTGTATAAGTACTGACAAGTGAGCAGATAACTCAAAATCTCTAGGAAGAGCGAACACTTCAGCTAGTTGAGCACTAGCAAATAGCAAAGCAGCCGACTCTCTCACAGAATCAACTCTTATAATTGCATACCCAACATTCAATTTTCCTTTTTCATTGCAGAAAGCAGAACCATCAGTACATAGTGAGGTCAAACAGTAACAATCTAGAGCTGAAAGAAAGCTGGGGGGGGGGGGGTCCCAAGTGTAGAAGACATGAAAACTGAATGAGAAGCAAAGGCATGCGAGGGATGTTGCAGTTCTAGAAAATCAGTAATTTGGATTGCAAAGACTACTGCTGCCAGAGACTGAAAGCATGGAGGCATTCCTGCCTACAACAGGGTCGAAAGTCTGAAAAATAACCCAGTGGCTTAAGTCCAGTGGGAAATTTCTGAACAAGAACACAAACAGCAGCAATAGAAGAGGTAGCATATTGAATCTACCTCAGTGATACTAATTTAGAACTATTCCACTAGCAACAAGGCATTTGCTTCACACTTGCAATTAACAACATCAGTTCTGCCTCTTTCCATAATAACTAAAACATACATGACATGAGAATTTAAGATCACTTCTCCAATCGACTCTTGCGGGCTAGTTTAAAACAGACTGGGTGAAATGTCAGCATTTTTTCTGCAGTCATTGTTACTCTTACACTGTCATAGATGTGATTTTCAACTAGTCTACCATCACAAAGGAAAACAAATATGGTAACTATATGTATAATGTTTTAAATTACTTAATTCACTTGTTTGAATGAAGTTGTGTCATTCACTATTCTTGGTTCACCCTTTTTTTCCTTTACTCAAACAAACTTGCTTGACTTAGACAAGCAATTCATTTTTTTTCAGTTAAATTACTAACTTCTATCTTTCCTTTAAACACTTAATTTTCTTCTTAACCTTTGTCACATCACACAAATCCACACAATTTATCAAATATCTAAATACATCAAAGTATGGAAGATCTTCCCATTCATTCACATCAATTACAACTAAAAATACAATTAGGAGAATATATCGTTAATCATTTTTTCCCAGAGTATCTGGAGATAGAAGAAGCATCGAGGAGTACTGTTTCTAATAATACTTTTCAGCATTTGCATTCTTACACATAGAATGAAACCAGCAGATAAATTCTCATAACCAAAATAAGTTCAGATCCATGACCTAGAAAACAAAACTTATTTACTATACAAACACAAGTAAAAGAATGGTTAATCACTTCTGGTTTTTTTTTTACTCTTCCATCATGATTGTCGAGTTCAGAATCTCTGTAGAATAACCTTAAACATAATTTAATAAAATCACGATCATTAGGATTTATTTTTCAATAATATACTGCCAATTGGAATCGGAGGTTGTTCTCGTTTTATATATGATTTAACTGTGACCTTCTCTCTCCCTAGATACTCCTTTTTTTTAAATTAAGTTCCCCAATAAGGCTTATGGTTAGTCTAACAAAAAAGTCTTACCACAGTTGCTCAAGACTTTCTTCCTGCTATAAGCATACAGCCATGCTAAGCTGTTATCTGTGCCAGAAACCTCCAAGTTGTTTGTTGCAGTATACTGTACAGCATATTCTTTTTCCCAATCCACTAAATCAGAGAATCCATTTCATACTGCAGTTACAGTTAACCCATATAGACAGCAGAAGAAAAACACCAGCTATAAAGCCACATTGCCGCTGCAAATAAATCATTTAATTATAGCCCCTTTATATATTTATTAAACTTACAAATCACCAATTTACTGTCCATCAAAAATCCTTTTGAATTATTTCTCACTCACTCATGCCCCCTACTTTATGCATAGACCTTCAAACAGCTATTAAAACTTACTGCTACTTTTAAGTGAACTGCAGGGAGAAGATATACGTTTATTTCTGCTTATTCCAAATAGTAATTCTCTACATATGTCCTAATTAACATTAAACATTCAATATCCTTATGACATGAAAATTATTCCTTCAAAATATTTTATAACAGCAATCATATTAGGAAGAAGTATCCCCCAGACATATCCAAAGTCCACACGCCAACCAAGCAAAGCGTTCTTATTCTTAACCCCCTTCTAACCCCCTTATTCTTACCCCCTTCTATAATCAATATGTACAAACTTAAATGAATAATCATTCCATTCCTATGCATTGATACCCTACTTGTATATAGTTACAACTGTTTTAGAGACAGTACTTCTGTTTTAGAGACAGAACTTCTGTTTAAATTGTAATACAGTGTTAGTTGATTTACTGAATCATTCTGTTTAACCTTTAAACCCTTTGTTGCACAAGTTAAGATGTTCTATGTAAAAAGTTATAATTGTTCTATGTAAAACAAGCTCTGCATTGTTAATTGTTGTTAATTGTACACCGCAACTGATCGCTGGAAGATGCGGTATATAAATAAGTGTTAAATAAATAAAAATAAATAAAATAAATAACCTCTGGAAGTAAGCCCGTTACAAAAATTGAGGAAAAACCCTTCCATTTCCTCATTCTGAGAAGAAAAATCACAGAAGGCTAAACAACTACAAGAATGAAACTGAGACAGTTTCATCCTTATTCTGCTTCAAATCCTTTGCAGGAGTACAATTCTTTTCAAAAGCCCTAAGTAATTTATTATGATCTTCCTGGAATGTGGTTATCTGAGTAAAACTAGTAGGATCTTTAACAGGATTTTCTTGAGGCCATACCCATTGTATATCATCATGAAAATTAGGATGTGTAATTGCATGCAAATCTATTGGGTTTAAAAATACAGCTTTTAACAAACTCTGCAAATCTACCCACATGAGTGCCAGTAATCAATGCATTGGCCAGGTTTTTCACGAAGGTTTAGGATGAAACTATACTAATTGAAAAACAGCTGGAGATCAGTTTGCAGCAAAGGTGACCAGCCCATCACCTGCTTGTGGAAATGCTTGGAAAGGAAAATTTGTCACAGGCTGCTGAAAAGTCCTGGGCAATTCTAATCTTGGCGTTCTCGTGCTCCACCATGCCCCTCTTCCGAGCCTCTCGCAGCACAGACTCCTTCTGTTGGAATTGCAAGTACTTTGCCAGCACTACCCTGGGTCGTGTGTCTGTGGAAGTTCTCAGGCCCACTCTATGAGCCCGCTCGATTAGAACCGCCAGAGGGGTTTCTCCCGTCACTCCTAAGAGGGATGCCGACAAGGCCGCCACGTACTGCCTCAAGTCCCGGTCCCCCACAGAGTCTGGGATGCCCAGGAACCTTAAGTTGCTGCGCCTCGAGCGATTCTCGAGGTCATCCAGTTTTTCATCTTGGGCCTTAAGCGTCGCCCGCACATGTTGCAACTCCCGGGATAAGTTCTCCACCTCCTCTTCTGTGTGAGCAATACGACTTTCCGCCTCCTGCATACAAGTGCTAAACGCATCCACCGACGTTTGCAAAGTGTCGAGCTTGCTCCGCAGAGTGTCAAATTGCGCGGATAGCGCCCCAGTGACTGCCGCTGAAATTTCTTCCGGGGAGACCGTCGCGGCCTGAGGTTGCGATGCCGCAGAGTGCGGCGGTGACGAGGTTTCCGCCATTTTCGAGCCGCCGGCCACACGGTCTTTCTCCTTCCTTTCACCTCTCAATGTAGATGCCATCCTCCCTGGGATGCTGGTGGTAAGTCTTGTCAGTCCCCGGTACTATTGGGGGGGCAAGTATGCCGGTAGGGCCCCTCAAAGGAGGCCCGAAATAGCCGTTTTAGAGCTGTGGGGCCCGGAGCTCAGGAAGACACGTCCTCTCCAAGCTCACCACATCACGTGATCTCTCCCTCTTCGCAGCTCTTATAAGCTGCTTGCACGTCTAGGAGACAAGGCCGCTACCCCCCCAAATGGAGCAGTATCGCTGACGGATGACTCCGCACCCGCTCATGGTGCCGCAGCAAAGGCAGAAGCTGGGTCCAACGCAGCCCATGCTCACCCAGCCATAGAACGGACACCACCGCTTGATCGAGGCTCAAATTACACCCCAATGGTTGCACTGCTTGCTCGCTGGCCAGCCCAGTGAACAAAAGAATGACCAATCAGCCAACAGCACCGGTGACTCTGCTCCCCATCTGCAAAAGGAGAATACAATAGAGCACTCTCCATGGCAACCGCCCTCCCACCCTCCAATCTCATAATCGCACATAGCCCTGAAAAGCCTGAGAACGCCATTTGCCAATGCGTCGGATCACATGACCTGCCAACCCAGCAGCTGTCACACTGTTTTCTGCTCCGATGCAGAACGAATGAGGGGCGAAAAGGCTAGGGTCCTCGCCTAAGCACCGCAGCACCATCCGCAGTACAGCTGACACTTGAAAACAAGTCAAACAAGTATCCGGCCGCCCCGCCAAGTAAGATCCCTAATTGGCCAACGGGCAGGTCGGCAGGCCCTCAATCGCCTTCGAAACCATCCACATCCTGTTACCCAACTGGTCCATCTTAGATTTGGCCAGGAGGATACGGAGCTGCCCTCCTTACACCCGCATATGCTGTCACAACATACCTGAGCTGCTCAAAGCCCGGATGGAATTGGATACCAACTCTAGATCCTAACCGCACCGAAGAACGCCAAACAGATGGCCTCATAAGCTGGCTCCGCCACCCTAGGCAACTCCGCACAGAGTCGCAGGAGTAGATCGTGCATAATTGGGAGCCTGGAATCCCACAGAGTTGTCAGGGAACGCTCCCAACCATGGAGCAGCCTGAGGACCAGAAACCTCCCTGCCGGGCCGTCCCAGCTCTGGCAAAAAAGGCAAACCCAGCTAAATGCGCTGAATGGCCAATTTAGAGACCCTGTTTCACTTGGCATACACAATATACTGCCCGAGGAGCATGTCTGGTACCCTTCCATATTGCCAACTGCACGTCACCAAGAAGGATGCCACTTGGTTGAAACCTCAATAATATGCTGCCCACATCGCTGGAGCCAACGATCTCTACAGTAAACTCAGCATCTCCAGCGACCAACTTGCCACAAATGCTCCAGGACCGCAGAACCCTCGATATCCGCTTCTGGTGCCAGAGTCCGGGACAGTTCCCATTGAAATGGGAAAGAGAGTCAGCAATCTTGTTAATATACCCCGGAATATGCCGAGCCCTAACCGACATGCTCAAACGCAAACAGGCTAAAACAAATTCTCTCATCAACTCCGCAACTTGGGAACAATGTGGTGAATAGCGGTTAATCACACTGACCGCTGCCGCATTATCGCACCAGAATACTACCCTGCAGTTGCAGAGCCTGTCTGGCCATAATTCCAATGCCACTGCAATGGAAAAAAGCTCCAAAAGCGTTGTTACTGGTGACACCAGAATCATACCAAGTCTGCGGCCAACGATCAGCGCACCACGAACCATGGAAATAAATGTCAAAACCCAAACCACCTGCCGCATCCGTGAACAGCTGCAAGTCAACATTGGAGACCTCGGTATCTAACAAAACCAATGTCCCATTGAAGTCAACCAAACCCCTAAGTCCACATGCATACTCCTAGACACCCAAATACGGTGGTGTGGTTTCAACACTCCCACCTTAGCTGCTGCCAACTGCCGCAAAAACACCCAGCCCATTGGAATGACCCTGCAGGCAAAGTTCAAGGAACCTACCAAAGATTGCATCTCCCGCAGAGTTACCTTGCAGGCTGCCACAATGTTTGGCACCAGAGCCCGTAACCACGACACCTTGTCCACCAAATCCATCTCCATCCCCAGAAATATGATCCTTGTCGATGGGCCTTCCATCTTCACCACAGCCAATGGGATGCCAAACACCCGAGACAACTCAAGAAACCCTGACAAGAGATCATGACACACCACCAACTGCGCCGGCCCAATGAACAAGAAATCATCCAATTAATGCACCACATTTGATAAACCCACACGCTGCACCACCGCCCAATGCAGGAACATGCTAAACTTCTCAAAATATGCACATGACACCAAGCAGCCCATAGGCATGTACTTGTCAAAATAAAAGTCACCCCCAAAGCAGAATCCCAGTAAATGAAATGCCAACGGGTGCACCGGCAGCAAATGAAACGCTGACTCAATATCCACTTTAGCCAGCAGAGCCCCTGCACCACATTTCTGCACCAATGCCACTGCTGAGTCGAAAGAAGCATAACGAACCACACAAACCTCCCTGGGGATGAGATCATTCACGGATGTCCCCAGCGGAAAAGACAAATTATGAATCAGTCAGAACTTCGCTGGTTCTTTTTTGGGTATGACTCCAAGCGGAGAAACCACCAAATCCAGGAAAAGCCATTCAGTAAAGGAGCCCGCAATCCAGCCCAATTCCAGCTCCCAGCCAACTTATCGTGCACGATTGCCGAGCAGCGCTGCATTGAAGGTGCATTTTGCCCTGGCAAAGCGGAGAAACAATCTTGGACCGGTATCACAAAACCAAATTGAAAACCCGCCTCCAAAACCAAGTGATCCCCTGGCCGCAGGTAACACCGAAGCCACAACTGCAAGGCCCCTACCCTTATTGGAGTAGGGGCCAGACTGAATAAATTCCTATGCTTTGGGGATGGCCAAAGGTGCAACCGAGGCCCCTTTTTTAGTGCACTTGACTACTAAGTGTCCCCTGCCACACATGGAGCAGAGATGACGGAATTTACAGTCAGGAAAGGAGCAGGTGGACTTGTTAAACCGCCAACAAATGTCTCCTGCTCCATCTCCCCTTGTTCTATACTGCGGCAGGACCGCCCCAGCTCAAAAGGAATGACCAACCCCAGCGGTGGATGCCCTCCCCCCCCCCCCCACTTTACCATTCCAGCCCCCTGTGGAACCCACCTTAGCGGACATGTGCATCAGCCACAAGTTAATGTGTACCCCACGACAAGAGTTTATTCTCCTCCATCTTGTCCTGAATGTTTTCATCATAATTCAGCCAGGCCCCCACCCATCATGAATCTGAGACGCCTCTAAAATTGAATCTGCATACACAAGCAAGAGCCCGTACTGCTCCGGAGCGTGATGCCCCCACACACTGGCTAAGCGAAAAAAAGTTCTGGTCCAATATATTATGCTACATGACATCTTTTTGATGCAACCCGCCTTCTCATCCTCCTTCCTCTTCTTCCTGCTCTCACCCGACCGCTGGCGACCCTCTAGCAGATGGAAAATATCAATATAACGCTGCTTCAGAATCTTCCGCGTAAGGCACACGGAACCCCTTCCCATAACTCCGAGAATGCCGCTAATGTAGGAGCTCTGCCCTCCACCCTGACTTCCGAAGCGGGCCTGACACCAGCCACCTGCCTGGTCCCATCCGCACCAGAGGAAGATGTCGACGAATACAAAGAAGAAGCTGATGATGAATCCGAGGCCCATCGATGCCGACGCAAACGCTTTCCTTTCCTAGGCGCATTATGCCCCAGCCCCTCCCCCTACACCCAGCTCACGCTCCCCCTCGAGCCCCCCCCCCCCCACGAGCCCACATGGAAACTCACCTGCAGCAACCAGACTGCTGAATGATCTACCACTGGCTGCACTGCCGGAATCTGCACATCTGCTTCCTGTTGACGTCAAATCTCACCTCCTGCACTGCTCCTAACCTCCAACTGGGCTACCATCCTTGTCCCGCAGCTCCGTGGCTTGACACTCATAATTGGCCTTCCCCCTCCGGGCCCAGGTGAGGCTGAGAAACCGCAGACATCTGTGAAGGAAGAAACTGACAACCAGAGGGAGAGACAGCAGGAGGCCAAGGAGAAAGCCAAGCCCCAGGCCACTCTGCTGTGGACAGACCCTGGCTCCCCCCTACCCCAACCAATGCCCCCACTCCATGGACCCCAGGCCAGGCTATATACCCCATCCCACCTCCCCCAACCCCCAGAACAGGGGCTCCTCGACCTGGTGCAACCCCATCACCAACCCCCACCGAACCATCGAACGATGGAGGAGGTACATCCTGCAGCAACTGCCCTGCCCCTCTCTGACTATGGTCCCCAACTGCACCAGAAGTGCAGTCCTGGGAGAGACCCACCCCCAATAAGGGAGGAAATCCCTCCCACTGCCCCCTCCATCCTACCTCACCCCCATCATCCACTGCATCCCTAACCACAGGCCCCCTGGCCGCTCTTCTAAGAAAAGCCCTGCCACTGTGCCCCCTGCCCCCTGGGCTTGCCCTTCCCCCATGGAGGTGTGGACATGGACCGCCCTCTTCCTCTCGCCCACCCCCGAGCCCCAGAAGAGCCACGCCCCTGACCAGGCAGGCCCAATGGCACTGCGGCCCAAGCTGCATTAGCCCCTGCTGCAGAGGGGCCTACTGCACTCTGCTCAACCCCCCTCCGAACCCGACCCACTGAAGAGGAGGTGGTCGGGGGTCGCTGAAGCCCGGCTAACCCTTGCAGCCCTGGTCGCAAGGTTCCTGTGAGGAGGCATGACTCACAGGCACTCCTAGCCCCCAAAGGCTGAAGCCTTGCCGAGCTATACTCTCTCTCTCACCCCCCCCCCCAGAGCCCCTCTAGATCCCCTAGCTGCCTGCATTGTCTTCCCTCCTCGCCGGTATTGTGTTTTTGTTTTTTTTTCACTTCCCTGCATGCTGCACAGAAAGCTGCCACCAGGCCGACCACGCGGGCAGGCAGGGAGATGGCTGACACGATGCCAGTGAGATGTCGTTCGGCCCCTCCCTCTCCCTCCATCAGCCACCCCAGCCACCCCCGCCACCCCAATGGCTCCCCTCACGAACACGCCTTCTCTGATGCATACTTGTTGCATCAGAGGAGGCAGGACAAGGAAGGCCAGCAGGTTCTTATAGGCGCTTGTGCTCTTATGTCAGGCCCCTATGCTACCTTTGATTAACGGTAGTGGGCAGCAATCTAGATTTGATGTGAAGTGGTTGCCGATGTTTTGGGGGGTGACCACTTTACTTTATGTTGTATGCCTGAAAGCCTGATTTTGCCCTGCTCTGGCCGTGACCCCAAATGAGGATTTTGTGACCCCATTTGGGGTTGCGACCCACGGTTTGCGAATCACTGGTATAAGCGGAACTTTGGCATTCAAGAAGAAATGTCTTTTGCTTTTTATCCTCGTGTGTTCTTTGGACTGACTCATATCATTCTCCATTTCCTGTCATGTCTCCTTGTTATTTAATTAAAAAAAATGTTTTTGGGTGAGAATAGTGTTGATTATTATGGGGTAGGCATCATCAGGTTGTTACTGGCTTTGCCAATGTTAAAAGAACCTGCACGTGCTATGTGCTCATAACTGAAATGTACACGCATGTGCACACGGCCGCCTGTAGCATACCTATTGTTTGCGTATGTGTTGGCTCCCCTCTTGTCAACTTTAAGTCAAGTTTTGTACATATCTCATTTGTATACATGTTCCTTGCTGCATATCAGCGCTGAGGTTTCACGCTATCGGCGCACTATGAAAACACATATACAGCTAATAGCGCGCGACTTCAGTGCCGGCTTTCAGTATCAGCCTGTTAGACTGTAAGCCCTCTGGGGAAAGGGAAATACCTACTGTACCTGAATGTAATTTGGCTCAAATACTACCTGAAAGGAGAGAGCTAAATACTACTAATAAATAAAAAAAATAAAAGAAAGTTAGTAAATCCCTTTTGATTACTGTGCAAATTATGAGACGCTGTGTATTTTGTGAGATATTGCAGCAACTGTTTTTTTACCAATATTAAAAAAAAAAACTTAGCCAATAAACATCTAGCTGCAACTAGTAAAACAAGTACTGCTGTATGATCAAGTCCAAAGATCAGTCGCGATGCTGCGTTTTGAACAATCTGTAAAGCACTTATATATTTCTCTGGAAACCCTAAATATACAGTGTTACAGCAAACAATATATGGCAGAGTAATAACTGAACAACCATCCTAAATTGTTCTGGTTACAAATAATATCAAATCCGCCGTACTAATCTTAACTTTAATAGGATGGTTAAACAAGCCTTCTATATCTGTGGACTAAAAGTTAAGTAAGAGTCTAGTATAATACCCAGATATAAACCCCGTTATTGTAAATTTATGCTTGGTTGTCCAAGAGTAATACATCAGTGGATACAATTTTTCTAAAGGTGATATCACTATAGCCTCTATTGTAATTAGCTAAGGAAAGTCTTGTCTCACTAATCTGATATATTTTTTGGTAGGTATGAATAAACAGGTAGATAAAGGTAAGTCAGATGATATAGTGTATCTGATTTTTTGGAAACCTTTGACAAGATTCCCCCACTCTTGGGGAAATTAAAAAGTCATGGGATAGAAGGCAGTGTATTATTGTGGACTGGGAATTGGTTAACATATAGAAAACGGAGAGTAGGGCTAAATGGCTGATTTTCTCAATGGAGAAAGGTGAATAGTGGAGTATCACAGAGATTTGTGCTGGTGAGGTGATCACATTTTCTGATGAGACAAAATTATTTAAAGAGGATTGTGGAAAATTGCAAGAAGACCCTGAGAAATTGGGAGACTGAGCATCCAAATGGCAGACTACATTTAATGTGGACAAATGCAAAGTTATGCACTTAGGGAAGAACAACCCAAACTACGGCTATATGATGCAAGGTTCCACATTAGGAATCACCACTCAGGAAAAGAATCTAGGTGTCATCGTGGATAATACGTTGAAACCTTCTGCCTAGTGTGTGGTGGCGGCCAAGAAGGCAAATAGATTGCTAGGAATCTAAAGTAATAAAGCATTAAAACCAGGGATATTATAATGCAGCTGTATTGCTCCATGGTGCAATACCACCTATTGTATGCACTGAATCCTATTGGCCGAAGAAGAAAACTACTGTGAATGAAGAGAAGTCTGTAATGCTACTGAATGTGGAGACTCCTGGTAAAGATCAGTGATTCCAGTGGAACTACTCATGTATGTGCAGCAGCGAAGCCTGGGTGGACAATTACTGGAAAAAGCTCTGTCTAAGTTGGGCATGGTGCAGCCAATGTGAGAAAGAATGCTGCTGAAGAATCTGGAGTGATGACTGGTGTCATGATGTGAGTGACTAACCTCTGGACTATTGAAAGATCTATGAGAAGCAGTTGGCCACTGCTAGAAGAGGCAGTGCTTACTAGAATAATTGGTAAAGTCTTGCTCTCTGTACACATTCTAGTTGAGGCTAAGCAAAGGCAAAGGGGTATGTTTACTAAACTGCGGTAATCGTGAATAACGCGCGTTGTATAATGTTAACGCTCGTTAACGTTATATAACGCGCGTAATAATGCGCTTATGACCGTTAACGTTATATAACGCGCGTTAACCGCAGTTAACGATTGTAAACGCCCGCCGCGTGGAAAAAAATCGCAGAAGGTGGAGAGAGGGCGTAGAAAGCACAGTTACTTACCTGTAACAGGTGATCTCTGGGAACAGCAGGAATTAGTCCTCACATATGGGTACGTCGGTACCGACGGAGCCTGCGCGGGGAAGCTCCCCAGCTTCCCAGAAGGAAAGCTTTTGGGGCCTCCCACTGCGCATGCGTGCTGCCTTCCCGCCTTCCTGACCAACTCTCCTCAGTTCGAGTTTAAAGCTGAGACAATAGAGAGAGGAAAGGAAAGAGAGAGAGAGATACAACTCCTAGGGGAGGTGGGTGGGTTGTGAGGACTAATTCCTGCTGTTCCCAGAGATCACCTGTTACAGGTAAGTAACTGTGCTATCTCCAGGAACAAGCAGGAATAAGTCCTCACATATGGGGACTCCCTAGCTGAGATGCCCGGGTGATCCCCTGAAGGGTATGAGACCCTGAAAGGTTCCTCATCTTCCTATGGATCTCAGGCATCCATTCAGGGAAGGTGGGCTGGAGTTGTTCAAGAATGGAACAGGTGTCTGAGGACAGCCTGACCAAACAAGGCATCCCGGCGGGAGTCCTTGTCCAAACAGTAATGGGCTGTAAAGGTATGAACCGAGGCCCAGGTGGCTGCTCGACAGATCTGGTCAATGGACACAGAGTTTAGATGAGCCATAGAGGTGGCCATGGCTCTCACATTGTGAGCGGTGACATGGCCCTCCAGAGAAAGGTTCTTACTCTGGTAAGCAAAAGAGATACACTGAGCAATCCAATTGGACAGTGTTCTTTTGGAGACTGGAAGTCCTAAATGAGAAGGATCAAAAGCAACAAAGAGCTGAGAAGACTTTCGATGTTGCTGTGTCCTGTGGAGGTAAAAGGCAAGAGCTCTTTTACAATCTAGAGTATGAAGGTTCCTCTCTGCACTGGATGCATGAGGAGCTGGAAAAAAGACAGGTAAATATACCTCTTGATTAAGATGAAAAGGGGAGACCACTTTAGGCATAAAGTGGGGATTGGTCCTAAGGACCACCTTATCATGATGGAACCTTGTATAAGGTGGATTAGCCACTAGAGCTTGCAGTTCACTGATACGGCGAGCTGAGGTGACTGCAATAAGGAAAATAACCTTCCAGGAAAGAAATTTCAAGGAGGTAGTGGCTAAGGGTTCAAAGGGTGGCTTCATAAGCTGACCAAGAACCAAGTTTAAGTCCCATGCCACCGGAGGAGGTCGAATGGGAGGTTTAGTTAAGGTTAGGCCTCTCATGAATCTTGCAATAAGAGGATGAGAGGAAACAGGTTGTCCATTGATGGGCTTAAGGGATGCTGCAATAGCACTCAAATGGACTCTTACCGAATTCGTTTTGAGTCCTGCATTGGAGAGATGCAGGAGATATTCCAAAAGAGAATTCAAAGGAAGTGCTAGAGGGTTAAGACCCTGTTGAGCACACCAAATGGAAAATCTTTTCCATTTAAAAGCGTAAGAACGCCTAGTGGAAGGTTTCCTAGAGGCATGGAGAATATCCTTCACTTGCTGCGAAAGATTGAAGTATTGAAGGTCTAGGCCTTCAGTAACCAAGCTCTGAGGTGAAGGGACTTGGGGTTTGGGTGCCACAAAGTCCCCTCCTCCTGAGACAGAAGGTCTGGAGCCGCTCCCAAGTCCAGGTAGGGGGCTTGGGAGAGATGCAGAAGTAGAGGGTACCACACTTGGCGTGGCCAGCGTGGAGCTATGAGGATCATGAACCCTTGATCCCTTTGAAGTTTGAACAGAGTCTTGGGAATCAAAGGAATGGGTGGAAAGGCATATAGGAAGTCCTGACCCCAATGAAAGAGGAAGGCATCCTTGGCCTGAACTCCCTGACATGGAATCCTGGAACAGAACCGGGGAAGTTTGGCATTCCACGGACTTGCAAAGAGGTCTATGTCCGGGGTCCCCCATTTCTGGAAGATTCTGAGTACCTGATCCATGTGCAGGGACCATTCAAAAAGTAGAAAGACTAGGGGATACACAATGAAACTACAATGCAGTACATTTATTTATTTAACAAGTTAAAGAACTGAACTGAAAATATATAGAACTGAGAACATACATTTAAGAATAATCGGAGAAAATATTTTTTCACTCAACTTGTAATCGAACCCTGGAATTCACAGTTTAGTGTAGCTGAGTTTGAAAGAGGGATTGGTAAAGTTCCTGGAGAAACAGTCCCATAAATCATTATTAAAATGGATTGGGAAAATCTACTGCTTAACCCTGGGATTAGCATATGGAATCTATCTTCCTTTTGGAAGATACTTGTGACCTGGATTGGCCACTGTTGGAAACAGGATATTGGGCTTCATTAACATTTAGTCTGACCCAATATGGCATCTTTTATGGTCTTATAGAGTAGCTAGAAGGAAGGCAAGTCTGCCACAGCACCTCCACTCAAGATGTTGGCATTGATTGCCCATTTTCCGAGGAGAGTGAGCCCTGCAATTTTGAGTATGTTATCCCCTTGAGTCAGTCTAGACATTGGCCACCAAGGGAGATGAGCTGCCATAGAAGAAAGAAAAAAGTTGCCAATCTTCTGAGAAAAAAACTTAGAAAGGATTTGGAAACTAAAGTGGGCATATTCAAAAGGGTTCATGCTAATTGAGTTAATCTGAGTGAATGTGATATTCAGCGGCACATACCCGATTTGCTGCTGAATATCCCCTACTAACACAATTGCACACCCCAGAGCTAGCCATGTAGCATTGGGGTGTTCCAAGGATAGTGCTTGAGTTAACCAGCCAGCGGCAATATTCGCCGCTGACCTGTTAACTTAAACCGGCTAATGTTAGGCACATAAATGCTGTCTTAACTTTAGTTGGTTTAGCTGAGTATCCAGCTAACAACTGAATATTGCTGCTGCCCAATTAGCTAAACCGCTAACCAGGCAACCGGATATTCAGTGCCAGTGGCAGGATGTGACCCCCGACATTGAATATCCATCTCTGATTTAAAATGACGACGGTCTGCCCCTTTTACAAATGCTGGCTGCCACAGTTGAATATTGGCCCCCACGGATTTGGGTGTCTGAGGGGGAGTGACACAATCTATATTCTTCATTTTTTACATCCACAGACTGAAGTCTTTATTTGCAGCAATTCTACCCTCACTCACATATCCACAGGAAGCAATGATTTCAAATAACCCAAGTAAAGCAATTATGTAGTTAGCTTTCAGAATGTAACTCAGAAATGATCAGTAGAACAAAGCAAGCATTCACAAAGAGCAGTGGTTCTCAACCCAACCCTGGGGCACAGCTAAGCCACTTGGGTTTTCAGGATTCACACCATGAATATGCATGAGAGAGATCTGCATAAGGCAAATTGTATACTTATTTAGCTGTATTTATATCCCGCTTTTCACCGGGTCGAAGCGGTCAATTGGGGGGTACATTTAACACGAGGGGATATGAGACACATACGCTAATACTTACAGGGAACATGGGAAGTGGAGGGTTAAGTGGCTTGCCCAAGACCACAAGAAGTGCCTATAGGACTAGAAATCCCAGTCCCTCCAGCCTGAGATTGCTGTCCCCAGGTGGGACTTGAACCCCTGCCCTCCGGCCTGATGTACCTTGTCCTAACCACTAGACCACTCCTCCCACCACTCCATCCCCCCCCCAAAAGAAAGAATATCCATCAATTTCTGGTCGTGATGAAAATTGGAAACCACAAAATTTAGAAAGGCTGAGGCATCCAATTTACTTATTTCCTTCAGAATAGTATTCTTTTGAGTCCTTAACAGTGTGCATTAGTCAGTAAAGTTAGAAACATGATGTCTGATAAAAACCATACGGCCTATCCAGTCTGCCCTTCCATACCAAATACTATAGTCCCTTTTTTCCATTAGAGATCTTCTCTGTTTGTCCCATGCTTTCTTGAATTCAGATACTATCCTTGTTTCTACTACCTCTACTGGTAGACTATTCTACGCATCTATCAGTCTTTCCATAAAGAAATATTTCCACATATTACTCCTGAATCTATCCCCTTTCGCCCTCATCCTATGTCCCCTTATAGCAGAGCTTGCTTTCAATTGAAAGAGTTTCTCCCCCTGTGCATTTATGCCATGGAGGTATGTAAATGTCTGTATCATAGGGGATGTGGCTTACTCAAGATGGCTGACGAGGTCTGAGGTTGCGTGTTTCCATCAATGCCTAAGTGTAAGGGCAAGACTAGGGCTTACCTGCCCGAGCCCAGACAGGCCCTATGGACAGGTTTGTGCAGCTCTCTCAGGAGACGATACGGGAGATTCGTGCAGGCGTTGAAGAGTGGAGTGAGGATGCCGCTTCTCCTTTGGACTTGGATTCCACTCTATCTCCAGATGCGAGGTCTCCACCGCAACCCCTGGCTTTTTCTCCACCTCCATCGGCGGTTGACCCTGCTCAAACGTCGGAAGTTGGTGAGTCTACAGGTCTGCGGTGGGAAGCCAATGAGGTGTGAGGTGTAAGGTGGAGGTTTTGAAAATCTTGCCAATGGGCCTTTGGCGGAGGATCGGCTTCCACAGTGTGGACTGTGATTTCTTTACCTGCACTTGATTTTTCCTTATCTGCCTTGGGGTTGACTCGCCCCAAGACGATTACCTTGGATTGTATATGGGACGCTATTACCCATTTATCTGGAGCAGTAACTCTTCAAACTACCGGGACCTTGACGAAGGTAACTGAAGTTGAGGGGAAATTGCAGGGTTATATTAATGTGGTCAATCAGATTAAAGGACAAGTGGAGGAGCATGAATTAAAACTGAAACATAGAAACATAGAAATATGATGACAGAAAAAGACTACATGGCCTGTCTAGTCTGTCCTTCCATATCAACAACTCCCCTTCTTTTCCTTTAGAGATCCTCTGTGTTTGTGCCATGCTTTTTTGAATTCAGATACTGTCCTCATCTCTACCACCACTACTGGGAGACTATTCCACAGATCCACCACTCTTTCCATAAAGAAATATTTCCGCATATCACTCCTGAATCTATCCCCCTTCACCCTCATCCCATGTCCCCTCGTAGCAGAACTTGCTTTCAATTGAAAGAGGCTCTCACCCTGAACATTTATGCCACTGAGGTATTTAAACATCTCAATCATATCACGTCTATCCAGCCTTTCCTCTAAGATGTACATACTAAGATCCTTAAGTCTGTCCTCATATGCTTTATAATGAAGACCACTAACCATTTTAGTAGCCACCCTCTGTATTGACTCCATCCTGTTTATATCCTTTTGAAGGTGCGGTCTCCAGAATTGCACACTATACTCCAAATGAGGTCGTACCAAAGACTTATACAGAGGCACTATCACCTCCTTTCTTCTGCTAGCCATTCCTCTCCATATGCACCCAAGTATCCTTCTAGCTTTTGCCATTGCCTTTTCTACCTGTTTAGCTACTTTAAGATCATCAGACACAACCACGCCTAGGTACCGCTCTTCTTTAGTGGACAAAAGTACTTCACCCCCTATACTATATTGCTCTCTTGGATTGCTGCAGCCCAAATGAATGACCTTACATTTTTTAACATTAAATCCCAGCTGCCAAATTCAAGACCATTCTTCAAGCTTAGCTAGATCCTTCCTCGTGTTATCTACACCTTTTCTGGGTGTCTACTCTATTGCAGATTCTGGTATAATCCGCAAAGAGGCAAACCTTACCCGACAGCCCTTCCGCTATATCACTAACAAAGATGTTAAAAAGAATCGGACCAAGGACAGATCCCTGGGGCATATCACTGGTAACATCCTTCTCCCCAGAGTGAGCTCCATTTGCCTGTACTCTGTCACCTCCCACCCAACCAATTTCTAACCCAAGCGGTAACTTTACGGTCCATCCCTAGGGTGTTCAGTTTGTTTATAAGTCGCCTGTGAGGAACAGTGTCAAAGGCTTTACTAAAATCTAAATACACCACATCTAGGGCTCTCCCTCGATCCAAATCCCTGGTCACCCAGTCAAAGAAATCAATCAGATTTGTCTGACAAGACCTGCTTCTGGTGAATCCATGCTGCCTCGGATCCTGTAATGCTGGACTCCAGAAACCTCACTATTTTCTCTTTCAGCAGGGTTTCCAATAATTTACTCACCACTGAAGTTAAACTAACCGGCCTGTAGTTTTCAACCACATCCTTACTTCTGCTTTTGTGTAAAGGCACCACATGAGCCTCTCTCCAGTCCTTTGGCACCACTCCTGACTCCAATGAGGCATTGAACAGGTCAGTCAGTGGAGCTGCTAGAACATCTCCAAGATCCTAAGTATTTTAGGGTGTATCCCATCTGGTCCCATCGCTTTGTCTACTTTAAGTTGAGCTAGTTTCTCACGAACACAGTCTTCTGAAAATTGTTCAAGATGTCCCTCGCTTCTGTTCCTATTTATGGGTGTTTAGTGAGGTCCTGTTCCTGGTTCTTCATCTCTGAACACACAACAGAAATATTTGTTAACCCTGGAATTACCGAGATTTTTTGCACACACTGAATACCGTTGGGGTCGTAAATGACCCCACGACGAATTTTAATTGTTTACCATGAAAACTTTAAACTAAACAGACAAAATATTATTCCAAATTAATTATTTATTATATTAAGGTTAAATGTTTTGAAATTTTATGCTTTATCATAAAATTACATGAAGAAGAGTTGCCATGAAAGCAGTTTTTGCATGCACTTGATGAACACAGTAATGTACTACAGTCATTTGCATGAGACACAGACAATTTCTGAATGTTCTTTGCAAACATTGCGCTTGCAGGATGTGCAAACTATGTTGCTTTTCTTGTCTTTTTCTCTGGAACAGCAGTGACACCTTGCCCTTTTCTTTGGGATCCCGACATTGCAAACAGCATCAGTGGCTTCTTCAATGCTGGAAGAAGTCTCGCTGCAATTACTCTGAAGCAGCTGCCTTCCTAATTCCAAGAGGAATAGACAACGTCTGTGCTTTGACTTGGACTGCCATTCTGGATTTAGTGACATCCAAACAATGAAGGCGTTCAAAGCACTGATGTCCAACATGTTGTAGAAGATTGTCACTGGCCAGCGTCTTGTCATTCGTTTTGTGGTAAACGTGTGCAACATTTGCTCTGCCGTATCTACTACACCTTTACTAGAATTATAGTCCAAGATCATGCATGGTTTTTTTGTCTGGACATGTGTTATCTACTTCTTCTTGATCATGCAAACTGCTCAGAAGAACAATCACCTTTCCTTTCTTCGGACAATAGGAAACCAGAATGGCGTCATCGCAAAAGGCAAACAGTGAAGTGAATACCTCTCGGCCCTTTGCTGTTACAAATTCTGGAGGTAATTGTTTTCTGTTCTTTCTAATTGTCCCCAAAAGTGTCATTTGTTTTTCTAGCAATTTACGAGACAGGGATAAACTACAGAAGAAATTGTCAACAGTAAAATTTCTGCCAGATCGCTTCAATCCTTCAGTGAGATGCAGCACAACCCTTTCACCCTGATTCTGTTCCCTGTTTTGTCCGAGTTCCCTTCCTGTATATACTTGAAGACGCAGAACATATGACATTGCACTGTCACACAACATCCATAGCTTTATGCCATATTTCCAAGGTTTGCTGGGAATATATTGTCTGAACGGAACACAGCCACGAAATGTAAGCTCATCCACAGTAACATTTTCACCAGGAACAAAGGCGTAACTTTAGAGTTGCTTCCCAGGTATCAAAAACGTGTCTGATTGGAGCAAGCTTATCCACGCCTTGTTGTTCACGTCTGTTGGTTGCATCATCAAATCTGAGAGCACAAGAAATTTGCTGAAAACTGTTACGGGCCATATTTTTGCCGAAAACAGAATGATCATCTTCAAGGTTCCACAACTGACCTATGGATTCATTTTGTGACTTGTACACGCCTGAGAGGATCAGAAGTCCAAGAAAACGTTGAAATTCTCCATCTGTCAAATCTTTCCAGGTGTCGTCATAAATGTGTCTTCCTTGTTTGCTCGTCCACATCATGATTTCATTCAATAAGTTCTTCCTCATGAACAAGTGGAATGCTGCGAGAGGGCCATCACATTTCGTACAGCATACCTTGTAGGACCTTGTTGTACGGGCATGACATTAGCTCTGGCATATCTTCCAGCAGCTTGCTTTATAGGTTTCCTGTTCCATGATGTGGCATCCTTAGATACATAGGCTTCAATGGCAACATTTGTGCTTATAGTTGATGACCTCTTAGCTCCTCTACGACCACAGCTAAGAATCCACACAGATGATACTGACACCGAAGACTCCTGCCTTCTTCCCCGTCCAGCACAGCGTCGACCTTTGCCTCGACCTGTAACTTGACTCTTTGCTGCAGGTGATGTTACCGGCTCAACATCAGCCTTACATTCACTTGGCGACCAACTGCTGTCGCCATCTGAATCATGACTGTCATCATCAGATTTATTGCCCAAACTTGGCTGATATGCTTCTTCGCTTGCTGAATATGCTGCATCATCAGATGACTCAGAGCCGTCACTGTCAGCATCTCGTTGCAATATTTCTGTTACTTGGGAAGCTGAATACTTTCGTTTTGACATCATAAACAATAACCTAAAATAAATAAACAAAGATAAAGTTGAACAAAACACAAAGCAGTTTTACTATAGGTGTACAATAATCGTGATGAATGAGCTGAAAGCCTTTAGATTTCATCGGAAATAATGAGAGAACGTATGATATCAATTACAGAAAATGTGTAATTTTCATAAAATAAGAGTACAAAAAATAAATGATACATAATTAATGATAAATGCCTTTGTCAGATCAAAAAATTCACAAAACTGCAAATTGTATCATGATCCAAACCGGGATGTAAGCAACTGGCCTCAATAATGACTCCACTGGTACTCTGTGCTGCAATTCATCACTAGCGTCACCTAGCGGATGAAAATTATTCCTCTCATGGCGCAATATAAAGAGAATATTGACATGTAAAAAGTCATAAAAAGATTGCATTCTGAACAACTAGTTTCCAAGGTACGCATTGTGAAACTTGCAATGGGGTCACTTTTGACCCCATCAGTACTCCCAGGGTTAAGCAATTCCACTTTATCCTCATCAGCTTCTACATATTCCTCCCCTTCACCCTTGAGTGTGACAATACCACTTTTGCCATTCCTCTTCTCACTAACATATCTGAAAAATGTCTTATCCCCCCATTTTATTGCATTGGCTATTTCCTCCTCTTTTTGAATCTTTGCTTTCCTGACTACTTTGCTAGCTTCTCTAAGTTTTTCCAAATATAGATGCATGTCTTCCTCTCTCTGTGATCTCTTGTATTTCATGAAGGCCTCCCTCTTTTTCTTCACCTTTTCAGCTACTTCTTTCGAAAGCCATAGCCGTCTCCTTTTCCTTTTACCTTTATTTACCATTTTAACAAAAAGGTTGGTTGCCCTTAAAATATCCCCTTTCAGTTTTGCCCACTGTTTTTCTACATCCCCCAGCTGTTCCTATCCCGCTAACGACTCCCTGAGGTATTGGCCCATCTTGGCCAAGTTAGTCTTCCTAAAATCTAAGACCCTCACCTTTGAATGGATTCTAACAGCCCTAGTCCTAATACTGAACCACACCATCTGGTGATCACTGGATGCAAAATGATCTCCCACTACAACATCAGAAACACTTTCACCATTGGTAAGCACCAAGTCCAGTATGGCCCCTTCACGTGTGGGGTTTGTTACCAATTGCCTGAATAGTTCTCCCTGTAGAGAATCCAGGATCTCTTTACTTCTAGATGATACTGCAGCAGGAATGTGCCAATCAACATCTGGCATATTGAAATCCCCTATCAGTAGCACTTCTCCTTTCCTAGCAATGCTTTGTATGTCTTCAATTAACTTTCTGTCCACCTCTGCCTCTTGTGAGGGAGGTCTGTATATCACGCCAATGCAAATAGATTTCTCTTTCCCTCTTTCTAGTTTAACCCACGATGCCTCCTCTCTCCCTTTTAAGCTCTGTAATTCCAAAGCTTTAATAGTATTTTTTACATATAGTGCCACTCCTCCTCCCCTTCTTCCTACCCTGTCCTTTCTGTATAAAGTATAGCCAGATATAGTTACATCCCAGTCATGATTTTCTGTGAACCATGTTTCTGTAACTGCCACTAAATCCAATTCGGCCACTCCCACCAAAGCTTCAACATCAGGGATCTTGTTTCCCATGCTACGGGCATTTATACACACTGATTTCCATATGTTACCCCTGTTACCCATTTCCTTAAAGGTATTTAATGTATCACTTACCTGGGGGCTTTTTTCACCCATCCGCAACAAATCTAGTTTAAAGCCCTCTTCAGTAGATTAGCCAGTCTGCTAGTGAAGACTTGTCGACCTTTCTTAGACAGATGGATGCCATCTCTGCTCTGCAACCCTTGGAACAGCATCCCATGGTCTAGGAAAACAAAACACTTTTGATGACACCATCCACGCAGCCATGCATTCATCTCCAGGATGCGAGGCTCTCTGCTGTGGCCTTTACCCTCAACAGGGAGGATTGAAGAGAACACCACTTGTGCACCTAACTGCTTCACCCTCTGTCCCAGAGCCATGAAGTCACTTTTGATATGCTCAGAGGGATACCCGGCAGTATCATTTGTTCCAACATGGAATAGCAACATTGGGTAATAGTGGGCTTGATGAGTCTCGGCAAACTCTCCGTAACATCTTGGATTTTGGCACCAGGCATACCTCTCTGGATATCAAGTCTGGTCAGCAGATGGATGCCTCAGTACCCCTCAGAAGAGAGTCACCAACCACCACTACCCTTCACTTCCTGTTGGTCACTGATTCTGCAAATTTGGGGTACTTGAGCTCTGGTTCTTCCCTTTCCAGGGATGCTTTCTCCTCCTCCATTTCCAGGGCTGTATAATGGTTCTTCAATTCAAGGGCTGGAGAAGTTGGATTGGTGATTCTGCAGGCCCTGGTGACTTGTGTCCAACCTTCGTCATTCTGTCAGCACCCATCTTCTCCTCTGCTGGAGAGCTTGGTTGCTGCAAGAAGCATCTCATCAATGTACTTCTCACTGTCTTGAATGCTCCTAAGCCTCACCACCTCCTTTCTGATTTCCTCCACTTGTTTCCTCAGAGCTTCAGCATGCAGGCACCCTGCACATGCAACCGGTCCTTCAACTGGCATTGGGACCTCTGTCTGGACAGAGGCAGAAGCTGTAAAGGGGGCAACAAGTTTAGCGATATGATTTTTTCCAGCCATTGTTCAGTTCGTGGAACTTAGGTATCTGTTAAAGCAAAAGAGAGAGATCTACCAAAGTACCAGCCGGTTTCCCAGCTGTCCTTTCAGAGAAAAAGCAGTTAAGTCTCTTTAGTTACATTCAAAATGTGTTGTTGCAAGTCCCTGTGTTTTGTTTAATGGGAAAGGTGCCTTATAAAGCAAGACTGCTCACTAGAGGTGGGTGGGAGTTGGAGGGGGTGGGGTAGGGAGGGAACTAACACCAAATTAGGTGTCAGCAGTTCCCAAGAGCTGAGAGAGTTACCAAAGCATAGCGTTTTAAACCTACCCCACTAAAGAAAATATGTCTACTAAAGCACCAAAAATAATCTAACTTTGTTTTAAAAATATACCAAAAACCTTTTAAGAGCTCCCAGGCAGAGAGCTAGCAATTAAAAAAAAAATAAACCCTCAAATTCTTACCGTTGTTTGAATTGTATAGCCCCTGTTAGGAATGCCTATGAGAGTGAAAAGTGAGAGACTCAGGAGTAGTTTAAGAAGATATTTCTCTATGGATATTACTGTGTGAGCCTTCAGTGTCCCTACTAAATTGCTACAATGCATGTTGGAAAGAAAGCCCAGCATTTTACAGAATAGGGGAGGGTTCTTGCTGCCAATCGTATTATGCTGGTAGATGCTTCCCATGGGAGGAAAACTCCAAGCCGTATATAAACCACTTCCTAAACCAGAACTCTTTGACATCCAGCCACTGCAACAGAAGGGAGCAACGGTGTCTTCCCTTTGGTAATGTGTTTTGGGCATACAGCCCCTCATAGCATCCAGAGGGAGCAACAGGCTCAGAGTAGCACCATAGGGGAAAGAGACAGAGGATTTATGTCTATGAAAAACCTGCCAGTGCCCCACTGTCTCAATTTTGGGGACCTGCATCTACAGAGGCCACCAGCTTGCAGGAAGAAAGGAACCCAAGTACTCATCATTCAAGGATGAGCCCAGCATAGTATCGGAGACTTATGTCTGCATCACCACCATCAGCTTCAGATACACTGGGAAAGAGTATTAGAAACAGGAGAAATGGGTTCTCACTCAGGGAAATCAGATCAACTAACAAAACTGCAGGAGTGGTGAACAGTGAAGATCCTCTTACAATTTTTCACAATCCTCATGGGTTTAACAACTTTAAATAGTTTCGTGTCATCTGCATATTTGATAACCTCACTCGTTATTCCTTTTTCCAGGTCATTTATGAATATATCAAAAAGCAGCGGACCCAGCACAGATCCCTGGGGTACTCCACTATTCACCTTTCTCCATTGGGAAAATTGGCCATTTAGACCTACTCTCTGCTTTCTGTCTTTTAGCCAGTTCCTGATCCACAATAGTACACTGCCTCCTATCCCATGACTTTTTAGTTTTGCCAAACATCTCTGATGAGGGACCTTGTCAAAGGCTTTCTGAAAGTCCAGGTACACTATATCAACCAACTCACCTTTGTCCACCTGTTTATTCACACCTTAAAAAAACATAACAAATTAGTAATACAAGATCTTCCTTGTCTAAAGCCATGTTGGCTGTCTCCCATTAAGCCATGACTATCTACATCAGGGGTCCTCAAACTACGGCCCGAGGGCCACATGCGGCCCGCCGAGGACATTTATCCGGCCCGCCGGGTGTTTTTGCCACCGCTGCCTGTCCATTCTGCTTTAAAAGTAAAGTTACAAAAAAAAAGGCTGTCTGCTTCTGCTTCTGCTGCGGCAACGGCAGAATCGAATGTCCTGCGGGCCCCCCCCCCCCCCGCCCGCCCGGAAGAGCCTGCCCTCCCTGCATCAGCTCCCTCTCCACAGTTGCACCGGCTTTCAGAGCATGAAGGGAGACTAGTTTCCCTTTCGTGGCTCTGTTAAGCCCGCAGGGGCTGATGGGACTTTCCCATCAGCCCCCGTGGGCTTAACAGAGCCGCGAGGGAGAAACTCTCCTTTCGCGCGCTGAAAGCTGGTGCGACTGCAGAGAGGGAGCTGATGCAGGGAGGGCAGGCTCTTCTGGGCAGGGGGGGCCCCGCGGGACATTCGATTCTGCCGTTGCCGCAGCGGCAGCAGAAGCAGACAGCCTTTTTTAATTTTAAAATTTCCCTGGGCTTTTGGGGGTGGGGGTTAGGACTGAGAATGGGCTAATGGGGTTAGGATTGGAAGAGGGCTGATGGGGGGTTAGGACTGGTAATGGGTTATGGGGGGCTAAGACTGGAAATGGGCTGATGGGGTTAGGACTGGGAGTGGGCTGATGGGGGGTTAGGACTGGGAGTGGGCTATGGGGGGGGACTTAAACTGAAAATTGGGTGATGGGGGGTTCGGACTGGAAATGGGCTGATGGGGTTAGGACTGGGAGTGGGCTGATGTGGGTTAGGACTGGTAATGGGCTATGGGGGGGACTTAAACTGAAAATTGGGTGATGGGGGGTTCAGACTGGAAGTGGGCTGATGGAATTAGGACTGAGAGGGGGCTTATGGGGACTTAGGACTGGTAATAGGCTATGGGGGGTGGGGGCTAGGACTGGTAATGAGCTGAGTGGAAGGGAAGGCTTGAACTGCAAATAGCTGATGGGGACGGGGGCTTGCAATGGAAGTGGGCTGAGGGGAAGGGGGGCTTGAACTGCAAATAGCTGATGGGGAGGGGGGCTTGGAATGGAAATGGGCTCTGAGGGGAGGGAGCTAGGACAGGAAATGGGCTGATGGAGGGGGCTAGGATAGGACTGGGAATTGGGTGTTGGGGGGAGCTAAGATTGGAAATGGGCTGTGGTGGGGGCTTGGATTGAAATGGACTCATGGAGGGGCTAGAACTGGAAGTAGGCTCATGGGGGGCTTGGATTGGAAATGGGCTGAGTGGAGGGGAGCTAGGATTTGACATGGGCTGATGGTGGGGCTAGGAAACGACTAGAAATGGGCTGATGGGAGGCTGATATTGGAAATGAGCTGATGGAGGGACTCTGATAGGACTGGAAATGGGCTGATGCGGGGACTAGAAGGGAGCGGATACTAGGTGGGGCTGGAACTAGAAGGTAGTTGATGTTGGGGGAGATTAGAATGGGGATGGAGCTGGGAGAGTTAAATGCAGAGGGAAAAAATATTTTGTGTGGGACGGAAGAAAAATCTACAATTGGCCGGGTATTGGGAGAGTAAGCGGGGATTGAGGATGGAGGGGTAAAATTTGAATGGATGAAATAGGAATGAGGAAAGAACAAAAGGAGAAAGATTAGTATGTTAAAGCAGATGTAGAGAGAGAATGGAAAAAATTAGAAGAGAGAAGAAAGGACAAATGGACCGCAGACGATGGAGAGTTAGCAGAAGACATGAAGAAACCAGAAGAAAGTGGCTGGAGCAATTGCTACTGAAAAAAAATGCACAAAAGGTACAAAGATATCTCTTTATTTTGAATTTATTAACTGGAATATGTCAGCTCTGGGAAATGTGCATCATTAACGTCTGCGCTTTGTTTAGTACAAGAGGACTGGAAGTGGGCTGATGGGGGTGTTTAGGACTGGTAATGGACTGATAGGGGGGTTAGGACTGGACAGTGACAAATATGGAACCGGACATTGGCCATCTCATTAGCCAAAAGCAGGCCCATAGTTCCCATTGAAATACTGGTAAGTTTGTTGATTTAACTTTACTTGTTCTTCATTTTAAATATTGTATTTGTTCCTGTTTTGTTTTTTTACTTCAAAATAAGATATGTGCAGTGTAAATAGGAATTTGTTCATAGTTTTTTTTTAAACTATAGTCTGGCCCTCCAACGGTCTGAGGGACAGTGAACTGGCCCCCTGTTTAAAAAGTTTGAGGACCCCTGATCTACGTGTTCAGTAATTTTGTTCTTTATGACGGTTTCTACCATTTTCCTGGTACTGACGTCAGGCTCATCGGTCTGTAGTTTTCTGGATCTCCCCTGGAACCCTTTTTAAAAATTGGCGTTACATTGGCCATCCTCCAATCTTCAGGTATTAGAGATGATTTTAATGATTTTATTTATTTTGTTTATTTATTTAAACGGACTTGGTATACCGCTTTATCATGAAATCAAAGCGGTTGGCACAGCAAACAATCAATGAAGGGTGAGGTTGTCATTAGCAGGCAGTGTGAGAAATGATACAGTGTGCTGCGTGAGTGCGTGTGGATGATTTTGATGTGAGCTATATACAGCGTGCGCTTAAGATACATATTTACAGATACATATTTACATGGATGGCTTTGCTATCTTAGGAGTCATTCTGTGAGGTCCTTGAAGTAGCCTGTGAATAGTTCAGTTTTAAGCAGCTTTCTGAATTCTTTGGTGGTGTTTGTTGCTCTGAGGTGGTCGGGGAGAGATTTCCACATGGCAGGGGCTGCTAGGGTGAACGCTCGTTTTGATGTGGATGATAGTTCACAGATTACTAATAGCAGGTCTGCAATCTTGTATTTCAGTTTTTTCAACACCCTTGGATGTATACTATCAGGTCCAGGTGATATCTACTCTTCAGTTTATCAAATAGTTGTAATACATTTATTTGCCATGTGATGGAACAATATCCTTTACTATAATAAAAATACTGGAAACCCCATAACTACAACTCTTTATTTCGGAGCGAGAGGAGCAGGAACTACAATACCCAGCATTCCCTGGATACAGGTTACTCTCCTTCCTCACGAAGCATCAGACCGCCGCTCCTGTCTTTAGCCCCAAGGCCGGGCAGGAGCGCCGCAGTATGTCTCTCCATTGTTTTGTGTCTGCCAACACCTCACTGAGCCCACATTGCTCACACTGCTTCCAGCATTAGCCTGCAAATGTGCATAATGAGGAGCAAGGTATTGTGGGTATGGCCCAGACAGGGCGGATTGTCCAGGATACATCTGCACAGGGTAGAAGGCAATGGCTGGGACACTGTAGTGCTCGACCACCACCTGCATGGACTACCAGCATGTCACACTGGGGGTCACTCTCACTCTGAGCGAGCAGTGACCATGGCATGTCTATGTTCCCACATAGTGCCACACATTATTTGTTTCCAGTGATACCTGCGTGTTCCCGGTTCTGGGGCCCAATCACAGAGATACCTGCTTGGTGTCTGTGCTGTGCATCCCACCTCTGGGTGCACAGGGTTCCCCTATGAGCATGCACTATGGACTGGTTAGTGGGTTGTCTGCAGTTTGCCAGTGCATGGTGGGAACACCTTGTAGGATGCTGCAGGTGCAGTCTGACTGTGCTGTCTGTTGATGAATGGCAGATCATGGCGTGGAGCAGTTGAGACTTCCCCTGCCTACGCTAAGCATCACTGCTGGTCTGCAGTGGTCACAGGTATGGCACTGGCCCAGCAGCCCTGGAGGGCTGTCATCCGCCAGCAGGACTGTGGTTGCTGGTACTACAGCCATTCTGCAGGGTGCAGGCACCTGTCCCACCACACCCTCATCTACAAAAGGGGTGATTAGGCCCCTTGGGGTATATAGTGCATACCACTTAGACCCATAGTGGCAGTGCTACATAACCCTCATGCGAGTTTAGACACCCCACTGCCCTGGTAATGGGTACCCATGGCAGCCAGACCTTAACACCAGGTACACACTAATCTGGGTGGTGTCCGGTCCCTCAGGGCCACATGTGACTGCAAAACACAGCTGGAACAGATGTACCTTCGGTTGCACTGCTGAGAACACCTGTCACACACTGGTAGTGATGGGGATGTGCAGCAGGACCTATCTCTAGCACCACATGTACTGTGGACCTAGTGCTGGGCGCCCATCCTATCCCTCACCGTGCACACGGAACCTGCACGATGGCATGGTCTGTAGCTACTCTGTGCCAGTATCATGCACTGTCAGTCCATCTTACCACGCTGCAGTACCGACTATCTCCTACATACCTTCCACACACCCACCCAGATACTTCCTTCTCTGATATTCTAGCCTCCCCAGTACCAGTCTCCCTTCAGTCCCAGTCCCTCCCAAAATCATCTCCCTTCCAGTCATTCCATCCCCCAGCATCAGCTCTCTTCCTGTCCTGGCCCCCAAGTATCAGCCCCTCTCCAGTCCCAGTCCCTCCCAGCATTATCTCCCTTTCAATCACAGTCTTGCCGTGCCCCAACTTAGCCCATTTCCCGTTCTAGTCCCCAGTAGTATTCCTCTTCCTCTTCCAGTGCCAGTGCCCCCCTCCCCATAGTCCCACACCACAAGGAAGCCTGTGCACACCTGGCTGGCTTAAGAGGGAGCTGGTGAGACCAGAAGCTTGGCTTCCCTGGCTCAACTCTGCACAGCTGTGGGAGTAAACAGCCCTGGGAGCATTCTCCTTTATTTCCACAGCAGTGCTTTGTCACAGCTGCCAGCACCATTGAGTTCATAGAGGTTAAACAGAGGCACTTCCTGTCTCCTGTACAAGCAGGAAGTGCCCCTAATTAACCTCTATGAGCTCAGTGGTGCCGGCAGCTGCAAGCTGCAGGAGTTAAGGAAAATACTTCCATGACTGTGCAGAGGTGAGCTGGGCTTCGAGCCTCATCGGCTCCCTCTTAAGCCGGTCAGGCACACACAGGGCTCCTTGTGGTGCAGGGCCATGTGTAGGCGATTTGCCTGCTAAGTCCGGCTCTGCATATCTTTTAAGTCATTTTGATGGCTCTCTGCAAATGTAGGCTGGTTGATAACCACTAGTGTCTATCACCCAGGAATGATGATTATTGTGTAGTATTACAGATGATCAGAGAGCAGGTGCATTTAATTTGGAAAAAAGCACTTCAGATCTTACATTTATTTTTAGACGTTTATTGCTGCAGAATGCCTTATGCATATGAAGATGTTTGTTGTTTTGTTTTCATCTATAATGACATCCTTTGATACACCACTCAGAAACAAGATCTTTTATATTCCCAAGGTTGCCCAGAACATCTTGATGTAGACTCAAATGTTCTTTAAAGAAGCCCGCACTTCTCCAGCTGTAGCAAACAAGCATGCCTGACCATCCTGAAATGCATACAACCTTGCAGTGTAGGGCAGCGCACAAATCAGTTTGTTGCATACCTTGGAGAATTCTTTGTGCTTCAGAGTAACTATATAAGAATCCGCTTTCTGATTGAATTTATGTTGCTTCCTGAATGCTCGCAGCACAGATTTACATCTGTACAAAACTGAGAAATTGAGCAATCATTTCCCTGGTTCTGTGCTCACATTCATGGCATGTTCTCAGCCTATGTGCATGCTCAATACGCAGAGGCCCCTCGTGTGTCTCATCAAGCATAAGAATTAAGGCCAGCCAGATCTTCAAAAATCCTCAGAGCTCTATCCCTTTAATCGACCCAGATGCACCCACAAAGTGGAGGTTATTCCTGCAGCTGTGGTTTTGAGGTCATCAAGCTTTGCATACTGTCACTTGAGTTGGTCTTTGAGACTTTTCAACTCCTCGACCATCCGGTTATTGCATCCTCCAAATCGGAGATATGTTGTTCAACAGACACAAACTTCCCCTGCGTGAGGGATTATGCAACACTCTCTTGTTTTGCTCTGAGAGCCCCATGAATCTCAATTTTAAATTGTGCACTACCGCTGCAGAGACATCTTCTACTGTTAAGGCCGCAAGATCTGGTTGGGGATTATTATGGCCAGGGTCTGCCATCTAAGATTCTCCAACTGACCTCTCTCCCAGTCTTTTTTAACACTTTTTGTCACCATCCAAACTGCAACGTTCTCCAGTTCAGTCGGGATCACTGTCACCAATCGAGTCCCACAAAAATGGGGTTGTAACCAAGCCAAAATTGAGTTTATTAGCATGAAATGGCCTGGGGAGTGCAAGAGCATCAAAAAAATACGTCGTCTTTAGCTCATCATGTCACATCGATGCCCTCTGTTTTTTCATCTATATATAAATATGGCAGGGCCAGCACTACCCAATATGTGAACTAGGTGGTCACCTAACGTGCCAGTGTGCCCAGGTCAGTCCATTGTCACTGCCACTGCCTCTCTCTGAGACCCTAGTGGTGGCAATGCTATTTAAATCATAACAAAGCACTTACCCGAACTCTCCGGCACTGCATTGCCGTTCCTGTTCTATTTGATGTGCCACTTCTGCTGCGTCCGATGCACCGGCCCTGGCATCATGTGCATAAGGCTCAACAGGAGGCGGTAGAGTCTTCTCCCCGATTGGGGGATGAGTAGTAAAGGGAGGTGGCTTTGTGGAATCCATACACAAAGGCTGAAAACCGATTTCATCACTGGTGAAAACTTCCGCACGTCTCCCCACATGCCACTGATTCAGGAGGAGGAGAGCAGCAGTGCCTCAGGCAATAGCATTGGCACGTTGAACTGTATGACAGTACTGTGTGTCCTATGTGAATCAAAGCCCTAGTCAGGACTCTGGTGCCTACAGAGCAATGGAGGAAGACACAACCCGAGTGTCACCATTCTCGCTGCTTCTTTTCTCTGAATCCGCTGAGGAAGTTGTCAGAAGGGTCTGGGGTAGAGATCTGCATTCATTAGTATGCAGGGGCAGCAGACTAGGTGCTCACTTTAGGATGGCAGCTTCTGGGAAGATGCAGGGAAGGTGAACAGTTTTCAAATAACCCATATATCTGATTAAATGAATTTTGGAATCGCTCTACTTAGGTCTTTTAATACAAAGGATTGATGTCCAATTATGTATTTTTACAGGATTGTTCTGGGTGCAGTGCTCTTGGGCTCATCACTATTGTTAGGTTTACTACTACTACTGATCATTTGTATAGTGCTACATGGCGTATGCAGCGCTGTAGAGGCACATGGAAAAGATGGTCCCTGCCCATCAGAGCTTACAATCTCATCAAGACAGACAACAGCTGAGAACAAGGATACATCTAGGGGAATGGTAAGGAAACACTTAGGAGATTAAGCAGATCAGGATTCAAAAGCAGGCTCGAAGAGTTGAGTTTTCAGTCTGGATTGGAAAAGGGCCAGAGATGAAGCCTGATGCACAGACTCAGGTAGTTTGTTCCAGGCATAAGGAGCAGCAAGGTAAAAGGATCGAAATCTGGAGTTAGCAGTGAAAGAGAAGGGCACAGATAGAAGCGATCCGCTAGAAGAGAGGAGTGCCCGAGGAGGGGTGTAGGGAGAGATAAGAGAGAAAAGGTAGTGAGGAGCAGCAGAATGAGTTTAACTAGCAAGATCTCAGATGAGGGACATGTTAAAGGCCTGAAAGTTAATTGAGGGCGCACAAGACTGAAGTTTGTCTAAGGTACCTATTATCATTGCACTGGTCCCATTAGCTGATGTGTGTAAAGTCAATTTGTACATGTTAAAAAGTTCTAATATGTGTTAAAAAGAAGTTTTATCAAAAAATGTTGAAATGAATGTAGTAGCATTCAAAACCCGGAAAAATGACCCAGACTAAAACTGAATAATTTTCCATGCACATCCCTGTTCAAGGGGAATGCTTATTTATTTAACATGTTTTATATACCACTTTTACTTAAATCAAAGTGGTTTACATTGAACAGAGAAAATATAACTGAATTAGGATTTTACATAAAACTTAGGGTACATGTAACTTGGACTTAAAAGGGGTTTGGGGGTAATAATTTAGAGATTGTGAGGTAGTGTAACAATGTGGAGGATTGACTGGCATCCCGTGAAGAAGGAATGGGAAATGAGAGACAGGTCTGGTAAGGCTTGAGAGAAGAAGTAGCTGAAAGAATGTGAACTGGATCTGGGGAGAATGATTGTCAAAGGGTTGAGGAGGAACTAGCATATGAGAGGAAGAATGACAGGTAGGATCATTAGAGCTGAGAAGTGAAATAGCAAATGAGGAGGGAACAAATGAAAGGACTCGCTGAGAGTATGTATGAGGGAAATGGGACAGATATATCTGTGACAGACCTGGCTTAACTATTACGCAGACTAGGCAGTTACCTAGAGCAGCTGCAGTTAAAGCAAAACAAGAAGTCCTGGGGAGGAGCTGAAGACTTCCAAATCAAGCCAGCCTTATGATGTGGTTGGATCAAAGACCTCGGGACATCTGACTGCTGATGTATCTGGCATGAAATGAGAGTCAGAAGCTGCAAAGATGTCTTACATATTGGGACATGGAGCATACAAAGCATGAACCAACAGAAGTTGGAGGTGGTCAAAAATGAAATGAATGTGTACAACTCGATCTCTTGGGTGTCCGCGAACTGAAATGAAATGGCATCGGGCACTTTGCATCTGATGATCACATGGACTGCTATGCTGGAAGTGAAAGACAAAGAAGTTTATAATTAAGAGGAAACTTGCAAGAACTGTAATGAAATAAAATGCAATCAGTGAACACTTAATTTCTATTTGTCTATGAGGAATGTCCATCAACACAACTATAATTCAACAACAGCTGCAGAAGAGGATGAAGTTGATGAGTTCTATGAACAAGTACAAGCTGAAATTGATAGAACATGCAAACAGGATATCCTGATAGTCATGGATGACTGGAACGCAAAAGTTGACAACAAAGAAGAAGACAAAGTGGTTGGAAAATATGGACTTGGCAACATAAATGAAGTTTGAGAAAGTCTGATAGAATTCTGCAAGACCAACAATCTATTCATCTCAAACACCTTCTTCCAGCAGCACAAGCAATGACTGTAAACACGGACTTCACCCAATGGATTGTACAAAAATCAAGTTGACTACATCTGTGGAAGTCAATGATGGAAAAGCTCTATAACATCAACAAAGACAAAACCTGGAGCTGACTGTGGTACAGAAAACCAACTGCTAGTAGGCAAACTCAAGCTAAAGTTGAAAAAGAGCAAGCCACTCATGAATGTAGCAAAATATGACCTTGAGAATATGCCACCAAAATTTAAAGACTGCCTGCAAAATTGATTTGCTACTTTAGATACCAATGACAAAGCTCCAGAAAAGTTATGAGATGACATCAAGAAGGTTGTGTTAGAAGAAAGTGAGGAGTCTCTATAAAAGGTGAAAAAGCAAAAATGACCAAAATGGATGACTGAAGAAACTCTGAAATTTGCCCAGAAATGCAGAGAAGCTAAAGCCAGAGGAGAAAGAGAGGCAATCACAGAACTCAACAGAGATTTCCAATATGCAGCAATACAAGACAAGGAGAAGTACTACAATGACGCATGCAAGGAAATAGAAGCAGAATTAGAGGAAGAACAAGATTGGCTTCCCTAAAGCTGTGAGAGTTAAAGAAAAAATTCCAGCCTCGAACTGGAATGTTACAAGATGCTCAAGGATCCATGTTGAATGATGCTGAGAAGATCAAGAAAAGGTGGAAAGAATATACAGAGTCATTATATGATAAAAACCAACTGGACCAAGAGCCATTTCAACCTGCACCTTATGATCAGGAACCATTGGTGATTAAAGACGTTGAAGCAGCATTGAAAGCCTTATCAAAGAACAGAGCACCAGGCATTGATGGCATTCCCATTGAAGTGTTACAGAAATCTGATGCTAACTTACAAGGCTCTGCCAGGAAATTTGGAAGACAACATCATGGCCAACTGTCTGGAAAAGATATGTGTTTATACCAGTACTAAAGAGAGGGGATCCAACTGACTGTGAAAAATATCTCACAATTGCTCTGCTCCCACATGCCAGCAAGATTCTACTCAAGATTATTCAGTAGAGACTACAACCTTAACTGGAGCAAGAACTGCCTGAAGTGCAAGCAGGGTTCAGGAAAGGGCAAGGAATGAAAGATATCAACACTTAAGAACATTATGTCAAACCTAAATACTACAACTTCTCACCTAGATCCCTGCCCTATAACTTGGATAAAGAATACCCTTCCAACATTATCCCCCTTCATGCTACCTTTAATTAATCTCTCATTAAATCAAGGCTACCTTCCACCCATACTAAAACATGCACAAATTCGACCTATACTAAAAAACAATACCCTGGACAAAACATCACCGAATTCATATAGGCCTATTTCAAGTATACCTTTTATGGCCAAACTCATAGAAAAAGTAGTTCAAACCCAAACACAGGAACACATCGACACATCAGCTCCCCTTGATGATCAACAATATGGCTTTCGCCCCGGTCATGGAGTTGATACACTCTTAACAGTACTCCTTGACACCCTAGTAAGAGGAATTGACAGTCCTAGAAACGCATTCTTATTACTTTTTCTGGACATATCTGCAGCATTTGACAGTGTACACCACACACTAATGCTCAACAGGCTCAGACAAATAGGTGCTAACTCAATAGTACATAAATGGTTCACTTCTTATCTAACAGAACTCAAACTGTCAGGATCAACACCCAAACCTCCACCACATACAAACAGGAAATAGGCCTCCCCCAAGGATCTGCCCTCTCTGCACTCCTTTTTAATATTTATATACAACCAATTTGCAACATCTTTAAAAAATTCAAAATCCACTATCACATATACGCAGACGATATCATGATGTACATTCCTTTCACGATCCCTACGCTTCCACTGCAACTATTAACTGACTGTTTCAATGAATTAACAACTTGGTTAGAAGCTCACAACCTTCACATTAATCATTCCAAAACAGACCTATTGATTGTAACAAAAAACAAATCGTACACCCCCCCCCTACCCACATTACACTTCAGAAACATGACATTTACATAAAAAATGAGATAAAATACCTAGGGGTTATCTTAGATACACACCTCAGTATGAACACCCACATAAGAAATACCACGAAAAAAATATACTTTAAGCTCAAAGTACTAAAACAATTACGCCCACTAGTCCACCTGCATGACTTCCTGAGCATAATTCAAGCCATTATTACACCACACTTCGACTTTGCTAATCTCACGCTACTAGGCACAACTAACCAAAACATCAAAAGGCTTCAACTGGCCCAAAATGCTGCAGCTAGAACCATAATGAAGGTTCACCCTTTTGAGCACATATCACCCTATCTAGCTAAACTACACTGGCTCCCAATTCAATGCAGAATAAACTATAAACTAATAATAACCACCTTCAAAGCTTTAAATAATACTGCCTCAGCTACTCTAAACAAACTACTCACTAAAGACACACCCCAATCTGCTCAGAGAAGAGGCAACGCCAATAAAATAAGGATTCCAAAAGAGTTCACAAAGACTAAAAAAACAACAAATAAAAAAGCTTTTTCCCATGCAGCCCCTATACTCTGGAACTTCCTACCTGTTGAAATTAGAGCCTTAACTGATCTTAAAGAACTACGCAAAACATTAAAAACCCACCTATTTAGCTCCCACTACAGTCCACTTGCGAATTCCCAATACCAAAATGAAAAGGGATAATACATAACACATTGTGTCTAACACCATAATGTCCCATGAAAACATGACCTTTAACACAGTTTATGATGCATGTAAATAGCTACCTTGCTCGTTGAACTCAACTTCTGTTGACTGTACATAGTTGATTGTACATAGTTCTCCAAAGTTTATTTGTTAAAGTTAAGATGTACATAATTCAAGCATGTTTAATGTAAAAACAGATATGTTATACTATTTCTTTACCTGTTATATGTAAACCGCACCTGATCATTGGAAGGTAGTGGTATATAAGCGACTGTTAAATAAAATAAATAAATAAAATGTGAGATGAATCCTTGAAAAGACCAAACTTGAATACCAAAAAGATATCTATATGTGTGTGTTTGACTACAGCAAAGCTTTTGACTGTGTTTGACATGAGAAACTCTGGGCCACATTAAGAAGTATGGGTATTCCAGAACACCTGATCATACTCTTGCACAACCTTTATATTGATCAAGAAGCAACAGTTCAAACGGAACAAGGAAAAACAGAATGGTTTAAAATCAGTAAAGATGTCCGACAAGGCTGCATACTTCCCCCTACCTGTTTAATTTATATGCAGAACAAATCATCAGAGAAG
The DNA here is from genome assembly GCA_033557465.1 of Ichthyophis bannanicus. Classification (NCBI taxonomy): domain Eukaryota; kingdom Metazoa; phylum Chordata; class Amphibia; order Gymnophiona; family Ichthyophiidae; genus Ichthyophis; species Ichthyophis bannanicus. Next base: position 418,887,997 of record CM066031.1, on the reverse strand, counting down.
CAGCAATGTATGAAGACAACCAAGATGTAAAGATTGGGGGAAGACCCATTAACAACCTTTGCTGTGCTGATGATACTACATTACTGGCTGAAAAGGAAGACAATCCGAAACATTTGTTTCTCAAGATCAAGGAACATAGTCTTAAAATGGGCCTGCACCTTAATGTAAATTAGACAAAGATCCTGACAATTGACAAAATCAATAAGTTCATCATTGATGGAGAAGGAAACGAAATAGTGGACAATTTTAACCTACTTGGATCAACTATCAATAAAGAAACAACAAGCAGTTAAGAAATCCGATGACTCATTGCTCTTGGCAGAATGGCTATGAAGGAGTTAGACAAGATTCTCAAGCATAGAGTTGCTCTCTCCATACAAAGATTCAACTCATTCAAGCCATGGTATTTTCAATAATGTCATATGGATGCGAAAGTTGCACAGTGAAAAAAATAGATAGGAAAAAAATTGATGCCTGTGAATTATGGTGCTGGCGATGAATACTGTGTATACCATGGACTGCCTGAAGAACAAACCAGTCAGTACTAGAGTAGATCAAATCTAAGTTCTCTTTAGAACCTCAGGCTTTGACTTTCATACTTTGGACATATCATTTGAAGAGAGAGATCATTAGAGAAAGGCGACATGCTTGGCAAGGTAGAAGGTCAGCGCTAAAGAGGAAGGCCAGCAATGAGATGGATTGATACAATAACAGCAGCTATGGGTGCCACATTGTCAACAATGAGCCACCTGACTGAAGACCAAACACAGTTTAGGACAACTATCTAGAGGGTCGCCATAAGTCAACACAGACTTGACCAACAACAACAATAATAAGTCTGCCCATCCATAAGAGGTTCTACTATCCCTACCTCTCCCTCAGAGAACCTCAGTATGTGTCCCATGCCTTCCCGAATGCAGATACAGGTCAGACCGCCAGCACTTCCACTGGGAGACTGTTCTCATCCACTTTCCTTTCCATAAAGAAATATTTCTTCAGATTACTCCTGAGACTATCCCCTTTTACCTTCATCCTATGAATGCCCTCGTTCAAGAGCATCCTTTCAACTGGAAGAGGGCCATCTCCTGTGCATATATATCATGGAGCTATTTAACACTAGAACACTTGTTAGCAAGGTCAAGATGTTCAAATCTGTCCATCGAAAATTAATGACAGATGCACCACCTAGCGGGAAAATGAATTTATACCTAGAAGCCCCAAAGTATGTCAATTGATGCACTCAATTGTCTTGGATGCATCAATTGATGTACTTTGGGGCTTCTAGGTATAAATTCATGTTCTCACTAGGTGGCACATCTCAATCATTTGTTTACAGTTTTACTCCGACATTACAAACAATAAACATACGATGATGTCATGTAATGATGTCACATACCGCACGTATTTAACAAATAAATAACTTCACATTAATTCACATCTGCATTTCATGCTAAATGCAGTCATCGTGATAATTTATTTATTTATTTATTTAGCTGTATTTATATTCCGCTTTTCACCGGGTCAAAGCGGTCAATTGGGGGATACATTTAACACGAGGGGATATGACACACACACGTTAATACTTACAGGGAACATGGGCAATGGAGGGTTAAGTGGCTTGCCCAAGACCACAAGGAGTGCCTATAGGACTAGAAATCCCAGTCCCTCCGGCCTGAGATTGCTGTCCCCAGGTGGGACTTGAACCCCCGGCCCTCCGGCCTGAAGTACCTTGTCCTAACCACTAGACCACTCCTCCCTCCACTCCTCCCTCAATTGACGCACTTTGGGGTTTCTAGGTAAAATTCCTTTTGGGGCTTCTAGTGTTAAATATCTTTTGTATCACCTCTCTCTTGCCTTTCCTCCCAAGTATACATATTGAGATCTTTAAGTCTATACCCATATGCCTTATGATGAAACCATTGACAATTTTAGTAGCCACTCTCTGGACCAACTCCATCCTGCTCCTTTTGAAGGTTCAGTCTCCAGAATTGCACACAGTATGTCAAATGAGGTCTCACTAGAAATGTATCTTCCTTTTCCCTGCTGGCCGTTCCTCTCCCTATGCATCCAAGCATCTTTCTGGCTTTTGTCATTGCCTTTTCTAACCTTTGGCCACTTTAAGATCATCTGATATGATCACCCTCAGGTCGCACTTTTCTTTCATGCATTGAAGTACTTCACTCCCTATACCGTACCATTCCCTTGAGTTTTTGCAGCCCAAATGCATGATCTTGCATTTATTGGCATTAAATCTTCGCTGCAAAATTCCTGACTATTCTTCAAGCTTCGCTAGATCCCTCTTCATATTATCCATATCTTCCAATGTGTCTACCCTGTTGCAAATTTTCATATCATCCACAAAGAGGCATACCTTTCTCAAGACGGTAAACAGTTGAAACATACTGCCAAGAAATGTTCTATGTAAACCGTCTTGACTTGTAGAAAGACGGTATATAAAAATTGTTAAATAAATAAATAAGACTCTGCAATATCACTTACAAAATGTTAAAAAGAACAGGACCAAGACAGATTCCTATGGATGCTACTAGTAATGCCCCTATCTTCAGAGTTAACTTCATTTACTACTACCCTCTGGTGTGTCTTGATCAACCGGTTTGTTACCCAGTCAATCACTTTAGCATGATCCAAAAGGTACTCATTTTATTTATGACACTGATGCAGAACAGTGTCAAAGACCTTCCTGAAATCTAAGTATACCACATCTAACCCCCCCCCCCCCCCCCCCGATTCTATTCTCTGGTCACCTAGTTAAAGAATTCAATCAGATATGTCTGACAAGACCTTCCTTTAGTAAATCCATGCTGTCTCTGATTCTATAATCCTTTAGATTCCAGAAACGGCGCCATCCTCCGCTCTAGAAGTGTTTCCATTCGATTAATCATCACAGAGGTCAGACTAAGCAGACTATCAGTCTCTTCTCTTAGTCTGCTTAGTCTGAATCAGTCTCTTCTCTTCTTCGCCTTTTGTGGACAGGAACCACATGTGCCCATTTCCGGTCCTCAGGGATCACTTCCAACTCTAAAGAAGCATTGAAAGGTCCAGTCCGCAGAGCCACCAGTACTTTTTTAAACTGTTTTCAAGATCCTTGGATGAATCCTCTCTGGCCCCATTGCTTTGGGGTGAGCAATTTTCAAATAGCCCAGTTACCTAGCTAAATATGTATGGTTTAGAAATTGCCTTCACTGGGCTTGATTTTCTAACAGGGCACCTATGTGAGAATTTCTAAAAGGTGCCTATTTTATAAGAGCAAAATATGCACCTATGCACTTTCTAAAAGAGGCTCCCCAATCCATCCTCAACAGTGCACAAGTGCACCCTTGCTCTGAAGAAGGTATACATTTGTGTGCATGTATATACGCAACTCCACCTCCGCTTTTTTTTATTGATCTCTGCCTCTGCTTTAATCAAACAATGCACCGAGAAACGCTGAAACAGATTGCTTAAAAGCGCACGCATGCTTTCTGTGCAAGTACATTTTATGAGGGTATGCACAATTCTATAACAGCCCTTTTTAGAATATAAAAGTGTTTATATGATTAAAAAGATGTAAAAATTGTCCTCATTAACTATGTGTATGTGTGTGCGTGTATAAATATACACACTGACATAAAATAAGGTTTGATATATTCAAGTATGCCTTTTTGCATGCTTTTTGTGGGAGGGTAGTAGGAGGGTGAGCAAGATTGTTGTGTTTAATTGTCAAAATCTCAGAAGGAAAGGCCTAAGGGCCAGAAATTTGAGAGGGCCACAGTGCTGAAGGTTTGCCTAGGGTGACTACTTCCACCTGCCCTGCTGTGTGGCAGGGATTGCGAAGGGGGAAAAGGGGGGAGCTTGAGTGAGAGAAAGCATGTAAACAATTCTTTTGGAAATTTTGTGCACTCTGAGTACACGCTTTTCATCTGATTTTTTTTTAAAGCATAAGAAAATATCGACTTTCTTCATTATGCTGTGTGCTTCAAGATTGGCATCCATGTGATATGACTGGGGTAGGTGTGAGTGAGTTGAGACAGGACTGAATTGTAAGCAGGTGGTAGAAGTGAAAAGTGGTTGAGAAGAAGGGTGTAGGATTAGAATTTGAAAAATGGGGGATGGGGAGAGTTGGCACCTTGTTTTATATGTACGTGCATATTTTTTATATATTACTGTTTTATTGCATCCACCTTGTAGCATATAGCAAGAAGGTGGAATAAACTGAAGAAAAATAGAGAAAATATATAATATACTATGTATGCATGCATATAATTAACTTCTGTGCTGCTTAAAGCCAAGGTGTTAAATCACGATCCAAATTTACATTCTGGGTTTACACCTTATTCTAGTCCTTTGACGCACACGATAACAGTGTAAATGAGCATCAGAAAACAAAATGTAGAAATCAGAAAAAAAAAGCCTTGATAGCTGCAGTGTGTCTGTGAATCAGGTAGTAAAGCTACTGCCTAGCGATTCATTTGAAACACGTAGGAAAAGACAAAGCATATGGAGGTTTTGAGGGTGGTACTTAGTCCAGAGTGAATTAGTCTAGACCCTGTCATTTTGGAAGACTGAAAGGACAGGGGATAAGTAAGAGATTAGCTTTACCCAAACAGAGGTAACGCTGGACCATGACAATGCATGTGTGATCTGTAAGTTAGGCTGTAAGAGCAGCCTTAGCTGCAACAGACAAAACAGCAGGCGAGACCTTCAGAAACCAAGGCAGGTATGTGATATCTGGCAATCTAGTGATGGTAACTTTGACAGAGCAGAGACCGTCACTGAGCTATACATCGTGCACAATTTATATTAAGGAAATAAGATGGCATCTTAGCAATAGCTCAGTTTCACAGTCAGGATCAGGGTATGCTGCTTGTGCCTGAATTAGAAGAGATTGATTTCCGCCTTGAAGGAAGAGAAGGTGTCATCAGTATTCTGTACTGACTGCTGATAGAGCTGCTGCTGCTGCTGCTGGAGCAATGCTTTTGCCTCTCATCACTGCCTGGAGCCAGAAGGTGGGCAGTCATGGACCGTGGCTCCGAAGAGAAAGCGAGTCAGATTGGAGCTAAGTGAAGCCATATGCTGACTACATTCTGCTGCTGTCCTCTTCATGCAGTGCTGTGGGCTGGGACACCGGCGTCGAATTCAGGTTTCCTATGTGAGTTACAATGAAATCCCGTTAATGATGATACGCTGTTAAACTGAATTACAGCATGGAGAGTGTCTGTGTTATGGATTTGGCAAGCTTGTTTGGCAAAATTGTTACGTATGTCAAAAGTGGCTTTATGTTCAATGATTTTCTCTTCCAAAAACGATGCGGGGGGGAGGGGGGGAGGGGGACCTGTGCAAATGCAGGTACCATCAGAGTCCTCTTGAAGTTCATACTCTGCTTACTTGCTTTTGGCAGGATTAGAAAGTGCCAAGGTGAAGTTATTGTACTGTTTTACATTCTTTTAGAGGTGGGTATTAGTGGATGAAATTCTACAAAGAAGGTAAACACAAAAACTGAAAAATGAATAATGCCAATGCTTTGCATTGAACAGGGATGTGTACTTGAGTCATTGAGTATTTCTCATAATCATGTGATAGAGTTGAAGGTTTATTCAAATTAGGCAGGCTGTGATATTCAACAGCATTTTCTTATCTACCAAAGGGATCACAGATGTAATGAGGGTAATCTTGTAAAGGACTTTTCATGCACATTAATGGTCTTTAATAAAATGACTCCATAAGTTATATGCGTAAAAGAATAAGGTAGTGATGAGAAGACGTGTCGTTTTATGGACCCATATGTATGTATATTTGGGTGTATAGTATGGGCTGGAACAGGTGTAAATGTGCACAGGTGCATTTTAGCCAAAACTAGAGGAGGAGGGGGCTATGCTATAAAGAGACATAGATGCCTGTGTCTTTACAAAATAGTCTCAAGATAGGCGCCCACATGGACCTTGGCTGCTTTTGGAGCCTGACCCCTTATGTGTTTTACCATTTCCTTTGAACTACCCTTGCCTGTCTTCAACAGTGTGTAAGCTCTGTCGAACAAAGACCATCTCTTGTGTGTTTGTGTACAGCGCTATACAAATGATTAGTAGCAGCATTAGTAGTAGTGACCCGCTATAAAATTACCTTCCTAAAGTATTTGCTGTGTCTTATTTATAGAAAAGTTACTTCTTCGATAAGCATTGGATGTATCCCTGCAAGGCCGAACTCTGACGTCCTTTGAATGGTAAACTTGAATGCAGTGAAGAAATACAATTAAATTAGCTTTTAGGTGTAAACCTTTCTTTCTAAAGTATGTCGGTGCTCAGTGTTAATAAGTTTCTGTGTAACTAATAATGTTGACAGTAATTGTTAAAGCCATTCCTGCAGGTAAAAGTGTTTTCCCCATGTCAAAGGTCTATTACAAAATTGTCTGTCTAGTTTAGTATGTGGGTAAAGGGATGTGCACACCGCTGGTACAAGTGTAAGTTTGCTGCTTGAAGAGGTGTTCCCAAGAGAGAGAGAGTTTTACTTCTAGCCATACTTTTCAGAATTCAAGCTTATGCATGTAGAGCCGTAGAAGGGCCATAACTGCACCCTGTGTGACTTTCACATCTGGTCCCCCCTCTCTCCCGAATCTCCCCATCTTACACACCCCTCCATGTCCAGCCAGCTGCCTGCCCTTGCCCTGCTGCCACTATTTTATGTGTTTTCTCATTGTCAGCAGCTCTAGAAGCAGTGAGCAGACCTGACTTCAATTTTAAAAAATACAACGCTTGGGTCTTTCGACTCCGCGCTTGCATGCAGACCTGATCCCTTCCTCCTCTGATGTAGGCTTGTGTCAGAGGAAGGAGGCACCAGACCAGCCATTCAAACGTGGGTCTTTGCAACTCTGTGCTTGAATTGCTGGTCTGGTCCCTCCCTCCTCTGACACAAACCTACATCAGAGGAGGAAGGAAGGAACCAAACCTGCGTGCAAGCATGGACTGGAAGACCCATATGTTTGTTTTTTAAATCTACGGTCAGGTCTACTCAACCGCTGCTGGCATCATCGCCACTGAGAAAACACAAAAAATGGTGGCAGCAGGGCAACAGCAGGCAGCTGGGGGGGGGGGGAGGAGGAGCCCAGGCCGGCAATGCAAAACGTGCCCCTAATCCTTTGCACCCTGTGCTGATGCACCACTCGGACAGGACTAAGTACGGTGCTGTATGCATGCAAATTATCCCAGAAAAATTGCCTACCCTAAAGGGCAGGTGTAAATGTAAGCACACAGTTCTCTTGGGATAATTCTCAAAGCGAAAATACTTAAGTGCCTTTATGTGGAAAGCCAACAAAGTCTACACAGAACAAAAAGTATGCATATGGGGGGGGGGCAGGATTTTCAGCAGTGGCGGCCAGTACAGTTAGTGTCTGGCCATCGCCGCTTTAACTTTGCCCCAAATAGTTGATGCTGGGGCCATATTCAGGCCTGGCATTGAATATCTGCATTGCCCAAATTCTGATCCTGCAATCGGGTCAGCGGCGATATTCAGCCACTGGCCAAATTGCAAAACTGGCTAAAGATAGGAGAGCCATTCAGCTGTCATACCTTTAGCTAGTTAGGATAACCGGGCAGCCGCGGCCTATCACCGCTGCCCAGTTAACCCACAGTAATGTCCTGCTGTGCCCCTGGAGTGCCCAATGCTAGCTGGCTAGAATCGTGGCATGAAGCAGCGCACCTGCAGTTATTCAGCAGCATTAACATTTTTATTTATTTATTTATTTACATTCTCTTATATACTGTGCTATTCTGCATCAGTGCGGTTTACATTGAACAAACTGAAATTACATTGAACAGGGCATTATAACTTGGAGATAACTCTTTTACAGGGAACATGGGCTATGGAGGGTTAAGTGGCTTGCCCAAGACCACAAGGAGCACCTGTGGGACTAGAAACCCCAGTCCTTCCGGCCCAAGGTTGCTGTCCTCTAGTGGGATTTGAACCCCCGACCTTCCGGCCTGAAGTACCTTGCCCCAACCACTAGGCCGGATATCTTGGTTGGATATCTTGATGACCGTGATTAATGCAGTTAGCAGGTCTGTTAACCGCGTTGAATATCCCCACATATTTTCCTCTCATTCGGGCTGTTATTAAATTACTGCCACATGATGAACTGCTTTGTGCTATAAAGCACATCTTTCATTTTTTTTGTATGTGTGCATACATTTTCTCATTATCCTTTTCTAAGTCTGAAAAATGTGTACAGGTATATCTCCAGGAACAAGCAGGAATGAGTCTTCACATATGGGTACGTCGGTACCGACGGAGTCTGCGCGGGAACGCTCCCCAGCGTCAAATTAGAACGCTTTTGGGAGCATCCCACCATGCCTGCGTGCTGCCTTCCCGCCTTTCCCAACGGCCTCTCCTCAGTTTTTGTTTTTCCGCGGAGCCGGCAGGACATACTCCTATCACCGCAGAAAATTCTTCCTTTATTTTTGTTTTTTCTTGTGGTCGCGTCTGCCTTCCCTCGACGCACTGGTACCGCCGGTGTTTTCTTCTTTCTTTCTCCTACAAATTTTTTCTTTTGTAGGGAATTTTTTCCCTGTTTAGTGCCTGACGTTTTTTTCGGCCTGTTAGGCCTCTTCACTTTCCTTCATGGAAACGCCAGCCACTATCCCTAAAACATGTTTCAACTGTGGCGGTACCAAATTAGTTTTAGACACCCATAACTGGTGCCTTCCATGTTTGGGTCCTGACCACTATCCACTGGAGTGTCCCTCCTGCAGTAGTATTTCCAGAAGAAGTCTTCAGCATCGAGCTCAACTCGATACGCGGTTCCCATCAGTCCTGAGGGTACCAGCTACAACTTCTTTTTCACAGGATCTGGTAACCAAACAAAAGTCTGTAAAGACTAGCCAGTCCTCGGGTGGTAGATCTCATGTTCACCATCGAGATGCCTCTGGCCTTGCCCTCGTGGACAAATTGGCTTTAAAACCCTGGCGGGAGTCTTCAGCCTCCAAAGCATTAACGGGGTTTCAGGTTGTTCCCGGGGTTTTTACCTCTACGAACATACCTGAGCCATGCTCGGTGGTGGTATCCGCTTTGAGCGGTGACGGTACCCCGGCATCGGCAATGGTGTTGGATGAAACATTCCACACCGATGATCGCAGTCTAGCGCTCTTGGTATCTTCGGTGCCGTTAGAGTCGCTACAGACCGATCTTCCAGTATCGGTATCAGTACCCTCCAGGTGTGCTTCGATAGACTCGCTGCTTTCGATGCCGAGTCTAGAATTGATCTCTAGCCTGGATGACTGGGTACCGACTCATCTCGGTACCGACCTCGGACGGTGCCAAAGACATTGTCCCGGGGATGAAAGTCTGCCGCTCTCAGTACCTTTGGAACCGTTAGAGTCACCTCAGACTGATCTTCCGATATTGGTACTGGCTGCGATACCACTGCCGCATCGGTACCGGTGCCTTGCATGCTTACTTCCACAAGCTCGCTTCCTTCAGTACCGAGTTTGGAATCCATCCCTGGCATGGATACGTTTCCACCGATTTGTCGCGGCACCGGCCTCGAGCGGTACTGACGACTATCCTTTCAGGACAATCCGATGCTCCACTCTTTCGGGTCTTGTACTCCAATGGATCAATCCATTAGTGCCAAGACAAGATCTTCAACAGATCTAACCTTTACTTCTCATGATAGAGGATCCCCTTCTGGGGAAATTTCTTTTCAAGCATTCCTGCTTGATATGGCAAGGTTACTTGCCATTTCTATACTTGATCAAGATCCTGCACCAGGGGATTCACAGCTTCTGCATATCCCTGAGAATCCCAAGGAGGTCATCATGCTTCCTTTGCATCAAACCTTACAGGATCTTTTACTTAGAATGTGGGAAACTCCCTTAAAGGTATCCCCACCTTCAAGGGCCACTGACTCTCTGTACAAGGTGCCCCCTTCTCCAGGTTTTCAAAAGACTCAACTTCCACATCATTCTATTGTTGTGGAATCAGCATTGAGGCGTGTTAAAAGTGCTAAAAGGCACTCTTCTTATCCGCCAGGTCATGAGTCTAGAACTTTGGATATAAAAGCTTCCAGGCATCCATGTTTTCAACAAGAATTCTCTCATATATTTTCTATATGGGACTATCTCTTGAAGAGGTCACCAACAGTTTGCTGTTTTTGACTCCTTTTCTTCAAGATCACAAAAGAGCAGACTACTCTTTACTGGTCAGTCATGTTCAAAGTATCTCTAGGTTTCTTACTCGTGCTACCCTGGACTGTTTTGAGTCTGTTAGCAAATCCTCTGCTATAGCCATAGGGGCAGGACGCATGGCCTGGCTCCAAGCTTCCGACTTGGATAAATGGGTACAAGAAAGGCTGGGAAATACTCCTTGTACTGGGGAGAATCTCTTTAACAAAGAGACTTTACGCCAAGCTGCTCAGTTAACCACTGACACTATTGCTTTCTAAGGATTGTCAACACCTTCCTCTATCCCAGGTGTAAGGAAATCTTCTACCAAACTTTATTCCCTCGAGGGGAAAAAGTTTTATTCATTCTCTACCCATCATACAACTGTTTCCAAACAAGGGAAACATCAAACGAGGCTAAAGAAACCACAACCTCAACCTCTTCGGCAAACCTAGCAGCCGCAGGGTTGCTGATAGACTCTTCACCGAATCCTTCTTTCCTGTTTTGAGGTTTAGAACCTGTAGTTTGCTTCTCCTCATTACAAGCATCTACATCGGTTCCATCCTAAATTTTACACGTCTCTCTTTTAAAGAGACATCCTTATTTTTAGCTCATAGAGCTTCTTAGGATGATTATGCTTTACAGGTAGTAAAGTTACTCCTCTTCCTCCTAAGTAGACAGAGGAGTAACAGCTGTCAATAAGGTTGCTATGCCTTTACCTTTGACATTTTCTCCTGTATCAGCATGTCTCATATTACTTTTTCAAAGATTTACTCCATCGTAAGTCTTTTTTCAACTCTGTACCTCTTACTAAGACTTTTTGGTCTGTAAGAGTGATACCACTTAACAGAAGGGCTTATCTCTAAGCCCCTGAGTTTTCTTTTCAGAATTGTCTCCCCCTTGCAATCTTGTTTTGTGGCAGCTTCTCAGACAATGACGGAGTCTTACCACTCCTACTTATGTCTGTAGGGGTGTTTTTTTTTTCAATCTTGGGACCTAAGATTTGTTCTGCTGCCCTAACAATAGTTAGAAGTGCAGGGGCTCTTAGTGGTTAGACCACTAACTTGCTGACCAAGCAACCAGGGGTTGATCTCCAATATCAATCCTTTCTGGCCTTAGTACTACGTCCCAGACAGGCTAAGAACCTTTTCTAGCTTTATTGTTGCAGACACATCAGCATACCTTCTATCCTTAGCCTTCCCCAATCCTTGGGCTTTGGCGGAGTAGTTCAGGTTACATACTGGCTCTTAAACAGCCAGTTTTTTCTTCTAACCAACCTGCAACATGCTCTCTGCTTCTCTACAGAGCAGCTCTGCACTATGGGCCCTTGCTAGAGAGCAAATAATTCCTGATGATTTGGAAGGGCTTTACCTAGTCATGACTACTGGTTTCTTCCCTACCCTTACCGTTTCCATTAAAGTCTCCTTCTTCATTAAAGGACACAGGCCTTTAATTAAGTGAAGACCTACAGAATTATCCAATCCCCTGGGTTGGTTCACATCTCCAGTGGACCCCTTCACCAGGGATGGCTTTCTTTTAGTAACAGCCAGTCCTTGTTTTGTATTTCCTTCCACCCTCAATTCTTCATGGGGTAATTCATATTGAGCGCAAGAATGCATCATACTCATTTTGCCCTCATAGAAGGGTAAATATGGTATCTCATTTCATTGCATCTTCTTCTCCAGCTGCCATGCTGGAGTTATGGAAGGATCCAGATTTACTGTCTGCGGATTAAAAACATCCTCTGCATTTTTTCACGTAGGCCTCCATTCCTGGTTATTCAAGGGCTAGAGTTCTTAGAGGACTCTAGACTTCTCCTTGTCAGTGAGAGCACTCCCTTAGCTCTCCCACTCATAACCAGGGAGAATGGATTCTCTAAACATCTCCTCAAGCAGGTATTTCCCTTCTTGTTATTAGATTAATCTTTCTCTCTCCACATATCCCTATGTGGGGACATGGGTATATATATATATATATATGTATGTATATAGACATATGCATATCTGTGCCCATATATATTTATATAAATAGATATATCTGTATCTACGTATCTATATATATATTGGAATATATGATAGTAGGTGGGTATGTATCTATATACTTTTTTCTATCTGTCTGCCTAGGTTCATATATATATATATATATATATATATATATATATATATATTTCCTATAGGGCCCCGACAGATAGTCACTATCCCTATCAATGCTGCTCCAGCATGCTTAGGGTTCTACATCAACAACCACTTCTCTGTGGTAGTTAAAGGGTTTTTGCACCATAACCTTCAGGTTAGATACATCTGAAGCCCTCCATGTACCATCTTTTTTCCTAAGTGACTTCAATTAGGAAGGACATTCTGAATCTTCAGAAAATAGGAGGCTACAATGCCTCATACTTCTGTCCTTCTTTGTCATCGGATATAGGGGTCTTCAAAGCCCCTCTTATCCTATAAGAACTATGTCTCTTTAAGGTCAAAAGAGCTTCAGGCTTATCTAATAGGGACTTCCGCGTTTCCCGCAAAAGTCCTGCCTCATTGAACTATCCCAGTTTCCGCTGGGACCTTTTCTCGCCCTAAAGGTTCTGACCTCAACCTGTCTTTTGCACAGTTTATTTACCTCTGCTCTACATTGAGGTACTCCTTGAGAATATTCTGCTGGTTCATATTAGCAGATCCCTATGAACCTCCATAAACGTTTTACAATACCACCAGGTGAGGTCCATATGGGTGTATTGCAGTTCAATATTTACTACTAGATATTATCCACACAGGGTCTCCTATCTAGGCATCCTGTTTGGTCCAGCTGTTCCATAGCACATCTTTTTAGTCCAACTCCTACCCTCCATCCCCAGGATGCCTGAGGTTCTGTCGAATAGCATGGCCTTTCTCAGATTCGCAACATGCTGGGACTCCTACAGGCATCTTAACTTGGGAGTCCCCATATGTGAAGACTCATTCCTGCTTGTTCCTGGAGATAGCACAGTTACTTACCTGTAACAGGTGATCTCTGGGAACAGCAGGAATAAGTTTTCATGACCCACCCACCTCCCCTAGGAGTTGTATCTCTATATCTCTATCTTTCCCCTCTCTCTCTCTCTCTCTCTCTCTTTGTCTCAGCTTTAAAACTTAACTGAGGAGAGGCAGTTGGGAAAGGCGGGAAGGCAGCACGCAGGCGTGATGGGATGTTCCCAAAAGCGTTCTAATTGGACGCTGGGGAGTGTTCCCGCGCAGACTCCGTCGGTACTGACGTACCCATATGTGTATTGATGGTACTGGAGTGGAGGAGTAGCCTAATGGTTAGAGGTACTGGCTTGGAAACCAAGAGACCACGGTTTGATTCCCACTAGTACTCCTTGTGGCCTTTGCCAAGTCACTTAACCCTGTTTAGGTGAAGAAGATGAATTAATAGCAATGAAGCAGTCTAAGTATGGGAAATTGATTACTGCAAGGTCCAATCTGCTTACCCATTTCATGAGTCACCATGTATATCCAAGGATGACCTAGAAGGAAGCTCATTTCATCATTCTTCAACCGTTATGGCTCTGCAAAAGTGTATTAATTCGCCAGACAGTTTCTGTTTCATCTGTGGTGAATATACAGTGTTGAAGCAACAGCAGAATATTACAGACTTTGTGAAAAAAGTATACTTTGCATACTTTGGACTAAAAATTGGAGATCAAGATAAAGTCTGGGCGCCTCATAAAGTGTGCAAACGGTGTGTTGAGGACCTCCGAAACTGGTTCAAGGCCTGAATGTGCTCTCACACCCACCCCTGCCAGGACTGCAACGACGTCCCCCCAGGATTGAGCTTGCTCCCACCTTCAACCAGATGATCTGTCCATCACCGCAAGTATACTACCTATAAATGAACTGATTGTCTAAACTAGAACTGATTGTCCTTGATACTACCAGCATCTGTAATCACACTGTTCTCAGTAGCCATTACCTCTCTCTCTTATTATACTGTTGTCAGTAGCCATTACCTCTCTCATATTATTATACTGTTGTCAGTAGCCATTACCTCTCTCATATTATACTGTGGTCAGTAATTGATACCTATCTTTCTTATTATACTGTTGTCAGTTATAATACTGTTGTCAGTATTATACTGTTGTCAGTTATTATACTGTTGTCAGTAGCCATTACCTCTCTCTCTTATTATACTGTTGTCAGTAGCCATTACCCCACAACCATAGTACTGTCTTCATGCAGTTAATTTATTATCCAACTTGCAATCACTGTACTGTTACACTTAATTTATCCCAGTTGCTGTTGTTCCATATCCCCCTGCACCTTTGTCAACTTGTTCTTTTCTTCACAGTTATATATTCTGCTTGTAGTAGCAAAGTTACCCGATCCGACTTCTCTGGCTGCACTTTATTAATCTACAATGTACAAAATCCTGTTCTTATTCTCTACCCTCCTAACCCTTGGTCTCCCTTGCATTTCAAATGCTTTCCACCATGATTCCAACCATATACCAATACTACACACCCATGGAAGGAGATGGTCTGAATTCCCCCACCACACCACAACAAAAAACAACCGTACACCCCACTCTCACCTACTTCACATTCCCCTCCAAAACATCAAAAAGACAAAAGCCGAGAAGCAGCATCATCAGCGCCGACTGAAATGTGCACTGATAAATGCCAGATCAGTAAAATCAAAATGGCCTGCTACCATTGACCTGATTCCGCTATACAATCTTGACATCCTAATGATCACGGAGACATGGCTATCTGACTGCGACAACGCCCTATTGAACCAGATGCTGCCACCTGGATTTAATTTATACACATGCCACAGGACCATCCAGAGAGGAGGCGGGACGCTCATCCTTGCAAAAGCTGATCTACACTTCAAACTATGCAACTCCTCTAGCTCAGCCCATCTTGATTCCCTCACCATAGCTAATGAGCTATGCACAATTAACCTTTTCTATCGGGCACCCACCCCTTTACCAGATGACCTTCCAACAATAATTGAGCTTGCCTGCATGTCGTCCTCCTCACGCTCCCCAACTTGGTTGGTAGGCGATTTCAACCTCCCGTCTCTTCATGATAGCCACTCAACAGCATTCCTAGACGCCTTAGAGGATCTAGGCTACAAACAACATGTCGACTCCCCCACACACTCTAAGGGAGGTAAACTGGACCTCATCTTTGCCCCCCATTTCAACGACTCAACAGCTCAAGACCTTGCACTGTATATATCACCTGTGCCTTGGTCAGATCACAACCTCCTTAGATTCATTATACCCTTTAATACATCCTACAAGAGCCAAATGTCATCAAACATTTCTGATACCCATACTGCCCGCTTCCGTCCATTCAACCGGAGCGTAGTCCTGGAAAATCTTCTGCCACTTATGACCAACACGTCTCTAAACCTAGATCATAGGTGTCAAACTCTGGCCCGCGGGCCAAATTTGGCCCGTAGTGTAATTATATTTGGCCCGCGAGGCTATACCAAATGACTATTAGAGCTAGCCCGCCGGTATTATACAGCGCATTCATTCATTGCTAATACTACAAATCCCATAATGCCTTGCTGTTGTTTTGGCGCGTCAATCAGGACAGGTCCCAGAAACGCCCTCTCCTGTGTGACAGAAGTCATAGCGATCTCAAGCTACAACTGTCACTGTGGAACCCCTTCCCAAAAATGGCAAAAAGAAAGGCAGACAACAGGAACTTTCTGGACAGGTGGGAGACAGAATATTTGTTTACATATGTAAAAGACAGACCTGTTTGTCTGATTTGTGGAGTCAACGTGGCTATAACTAAGGAGTATAACATTCGATGACACTATGAAACAAAACACCATGACAAGTACAAGGACCTGGACATGACTCAAAGGAGCCAGAAAGTGGAGGAGATGAAAAGAAGTTTGGTTTCACAACAGAATATGTTCAAAAAAGCCACATCACAAAGTGAGGCTGCTGTAAAGGCTAGTTATATTGTGGCAGCAGAGATCGCAAAATCAGTCCGGCCCTTTAATGAGGGAGAGTTTGTGAAAAAGTGCATGTTGAAAGTTTGTGACATCGTGTGCCCAGAGAAAAAGCAAGCCTTTTCAAACGTGAGCCTGAGCAGAAACACAGTAGCTGATCGCACATGTGATCTTGCCACCAATCTGTATGACCAGCTTTTGGAAAAGGGAAAAGATTTCGTTGCATTCTCCCTTGCTGTGGATGAGAGCAGCGACGCATCTGATACTGCTCAGCTGTCAGTCTTCATCCGTGGAGTGGACTCAAATATGTGTGTTACGGAGGAGCTATTGGGATTCAAATCAATGCATGGCACAACCACAGGAAAGGAAATTTTTGAGGAGGTTTCCAAATGCGTAACTGAAATAAAGCTGCCGTGGGATAAACTCGTGGGATTAACGACAGATGGTGCGCCAGCGATGTGCGGTAAAACAAGTGGACTGGTGGGCAGGGTCCGGGAGAAGATGCAGGAAGAGAACTGTGCAGGTGAACTAACTGTTTATCACTGCATCATACATCAGGAATCATTGTGTGGCAAAGCCCTAAAGATGGAACATGTTATGACCACAGTAACACAAGTAGTTAACTTTATAAGAGCCAAAGGTCTGAATCACCGCCAGTTTAAGTCTTTTCTGGAGGAGTGTGGTTCGGAATACGCAGACGTGCCGTATCACACAGAGGTGAGATGGTTAAGCCGAGGAAAAGTACTGAATAGATGTTTTGAGCTGCATGAGGAAATATGTCAGTTTCTGGAAAGCAAAGGGAAGGACACAGCAGAGCTTCGGGAGAAAAAGTTTCTGTGTGAGCTGGCCTTTCTGTGTGACATCTCGAGCCATCTCGATGCGCTGAACCTGCAGCTTCAGGGGCGGGGGCGCATCATCACAGACATGTACGCTGCAGTGAGGGCTTTTAAAACTAAACTGTGCCTGTGGGAGAATCAGATGCTGCAAGGAAACCTTGGCCATTTTCCCTGCTGCCAAACCATGAAAACGCAGTTCTTTACCAACTTGTTCCCATGCGCACAGTTTGCTGAAAAACTCAGTGTACTCAGCGCTGAGTTTAGCCGGCGATTTGCCGACTTTGATGTCCAGAAATGTAGGTTTGAACTGCTCAGTAATCCCTTTGCAGTTAATGTGGAAAACGCACCAACCAACCTCCAAATGGAGCTAATTGAACTCCAGTGTAATGACACGCTGAAGTCAAAGTATGATGCTGTGGGCGCCGCCCAGTTTCCACAGTTCATCCCTGACACAATGCCTCAGCTCCGCACCCAAGCTGCTCAGATGCTCTCCATGTTCGGCAGCACTTATCTATGTGAGCAACTTTTCTCCTCGATGAAGATGACCAAAACATCTCACAGGAGACGTCTGACTGATGAACACCTTCGCTCGATACTGAGGATTTCCTCAGCTCAAAGCCTGAGCCCAGACATTGATGAACTATCATCCAAGAAGAGATGCCAGGTATCTGGCTTGGGCACATCAGATTAGATCAGTGTGCAGCAAACTGAGCAATAATTAACGTTTTCTTTATGCACTTTTTCTTGCTACTCCAAGACATGGGCTTGAATGGTTGATTAATTTTATTATTGTTATTTTATTTTAAAAATTATTATTTATTATTATTTAAATCGTATTTAATAAATGAATGTCATTGATGTTTTTTTATTTGAAATTGGTTTTTGCATATCTGAACTATTAAGTTATAAATTGTATAGTAATAAGTGTTGCTTCATATTCAATGTTAAAGCAAATCTTGTTTGGGTCCATATTAAAAGGTTCATTTGTTCAACGCTGGCCCGCGACTTTGTTCAAGTTTTACATTTTGGCCCACTGTGTATTTGAGTTTGACACCCCTGACCTAGATGATCTCATCTCCAAATGGGACGAGAACCTTCGAGCTGCCTCCTGTCCATCCCACACTGAAAAGAGAACAAGGAAACGGGAACACGCACCATGGTTCTCTTCTGACCTTCGCTCATCTCTCCACCACCTGCGCAAACTTGAGAGACGGTGGCGACGATCACACTCCTCAGAATCACTTGATACATACAACTCTTACCTAATAACCCACCGTCGAAAGATAACACAGAGCAGGAAACTCTACCACACAGATTTATTGAAACGTTCCATCAATAAACCACACGCCCTATTCAGACTAGTAAAATCCATAACAGGCGAACCGGTCTCCGCCCAACCCTCAATGCCCCAACCACAGGACTTTGCAAACTACTTGCAATCAAAGATGATTAAGACCAACATAAACATGTGTAGCAGTACATCACCCATACCGTCTAAGACACCCCTAGCAACTCCACTATGTAATTTCACTGTGGTCTCAAATAGAGGCGACAATGTTCTCCATCTCTCTATCAATCCCAGCACAGCACCCAACGACCCCTGTCCAGCCAGTTGGATCAAAGAGCTGCGTCATGACCTAAGCCAAATCCTGTGCAATATATTGAACCAGTCTTTTCTAACAGGCTCGTTCCCACAGCGCCTGAAAAACACCTCCATCAAGCCCCTACTAAAAAATAGCAGACTTGACCCGTCCAAAGTCGAATCTTTTAGGCCAATCTCGAGCATCCCCCAGCTTGCAAAAATCATAGAAAAAGCTGCTCAACAACAACTCCAGCACCATATTGACACTGAAGCTCCACTGGACCCGTCACAACACGGCTTCAGGGAAGCGCATGGCGTCGACACAGTCCTCACAACCCTATTCAACGAATTGGTCACTGGAATGGACAGCATCCAACAAGGATTTGTCCTCATCTTCCTGGACATCTCCGCCGCCTTTGACTCTGTGAATCATGACATACTTCTACAACGCCTGAAGGAAAAGGGGATTCAAGACACAGCACTTGAATGGTGTAAATCCTACCTATCCAACAGGTGGCAACAAGTAAAAACAGGTCATACATCCTCGGAACCATTCCTGCAGTCTCAGGGGGTACCTCAAGGATCGTCCTTATCGGCATTAATGTTCAATATATATATGCAGCCGATATGTGATTTGATCCGATCTTTCAACGTACGATGCCTGGCTTACGCAGACGACATCCTCCTCTACATGCCGTTCAAAATTGACCAACCGATGTTCTCCCCAATAATCAATTGTTTCGGAGCGGTAGCAGATTGGCTGCTGACACAAAACCTTCGGATCAATCATAGTAAAACTGATGTCCTTTTTGTTACGAAGAACCGTAAATTCACACCCCCCCCATCGCTACTTGTCAACAATGTAGAATTGAAGTCCAAACCTACAATCAGATATCTTGGCATCACATTGGACCAGCACCTAGATATGACCACACATGTGAAGAACGTTACAAAGTCTATATATCACAAGATCAAAACGTTACGTCACCTCCGCCCCCTACTGGAATCCAATGACTACCGGACAACCTTTCAGGCATTAGTCCTCCCACACCTGGACTTTGTGAACATCGTCCTGCACGGCCTGCCTCAATCAACTTTAAATCCGCTCCGCCTGGCTATGAATGCCGCCGCAAGAGTTCTCTCTGGATCATCAAGAACTGACCACATAACACCAATCATGAAAAATCTGCATTGGCTGCCGTTACACGCCAGACTCCAATATAAGTCACTAGTCCTTACTTTCAAAGCCCTGAATAACTACCCACCTACACCGATTAGCAAACTAATCCACAGCACCCTGGAAAACAGAGACAGGAGATCCACTTCAATGAACACCTTAATAGTCCCCAAGATGATGACGTCATGTACTAAGACCACTTCCAACAGGGCTTTCTCTATATTCACTCCCCTAAATTGGAATGCCCTTCCACATGAAATCCGTGGCATCAAAAGCTTAATCCTATTCCGTAAAGCTCTGAAACACCACCTATTCACAATATACTACCCTGACACCAACCCTGACACCCACACATCGGGTAAACTTCCCTCATGTCTCAGCTACCATAGCACCTTATTACAACCAGAAAATGGTTAGACTATACTACTGCCCACCCACCACTTTTACGCCTGTCCCTCCCACACAAAATGAAGATGATACCAAATTGGCTTAGAGTATTGGTGACAATACTAATTTAACCTGTAAATAGTTACCCTGTAAATAGTTACCCCGTAAATAGTTACCCCGGTTATCCTATGTTTTTTTCCCTGTTCTATGTAAAACTCAATGTTGCTTGTATGCATTGTAGTATGTTTTGTTCGATGTACACCGCGCTGATTGTAATAGCGCGGTATAGAAGAAATGTTAAATAAATAAATAAATAAATAAACCCTCCATTCCTCAGAAGAATCCAAGTTGTCAATGTTCCTGTTTAATGTACATTACCAAGTTTGTTACAATGTAAACCACATTGACTAAAATGATAAAGGGATATAAAAAACTTGTTAAATAAATATCAAGGTATTACGCAGCTTATTTTTGCTACTGGCTCATTGTATTGTATGGTATGTGCCGTGTCATACAGAGATATATATACCAGTTCTTATATTTTGGTTCATATATAAAGCTGTTTATTCTTTTAAGATCATCCCCTTGTACTGGGTAAATGTAGACTAGCAGTTGCTGGGATTGAAGGAACCCTTTCATCTAATGAACTGTGATGCTTCAAAGGCACTAGGTTAACACAGGAAATGATGGCAGATAAATGCAGACAAGGGAGGTGCAATAGTTTTACAATCCCGCAAAGACTACCGTTCCCAAGCTGTGGAACAATTGCAGAACACTCATTACACTGGTCAACATTGAAATCATTACTGACTTTAAAAGGCCCTAATCTGTAGTATCTTGGTGAGCTGAACACGAATATAGCATTAAAAAAATGTATTGGCTCTTGTTTTGAAGATATTGCATGTAGTTCATTTTTGACGTTTCACCGTGTAAATTTATCCAGTAGGACATCAACAACATCCCAAATAAGCCTTGAATGATGTAATATTGCATCACATTGCATAATACTAGCATCATCCAGAGTTGATTGCAATGCAATACTACTGCCAGACGGCTGCTGAAGCCATCTGACGTCAGCAGTGTACTATACGCAGTCGGAAAGGAAAGTAATCTGGTATTCTGTTCCGATATTGAAAGCCTCTGAATGCCTTAAAAATCAATCATGACCCACAAGACTGGAGACTATTTATAGACTCTTCGAAACTGAGTCTGAAGGCTGTGCTTTTGAACAATGGAAACCGTCTTCCATCTATTCCAGTAGTGCATGCCGTCCACATGAAAGAGACATACGATAACTTAAAGCATCTACTGACTTCCATTAACTTCCATTAACTATAACACATACAGCTGGCACCTCTGTGATGACTTGAAGGTAGTTGCCCTTTTAATGGGACTGCAGCAGGGATATGTAAAATACATGTGTTTCTTATGTGAGTGGGATAGCCGAGCATGGGACTGGCACTACTTGCGGAAGGAATGGAATTGCAGACAAAATGTAACAGTTGGAGAGAAGAATATTCAGCACCCAGCTCTGGTTGAGGCTCACAAAATCCTGCTACCACCCCTTCACATCAAATTAGGTTTGATGAAAAACTTCATGAAAGCCATGGACTGCACTTCGCCAGCTTTCCGATACCTGCATGAAAAATTCCCTCAACTCAGTGAAGCAAAGATTAAAGAGGGAGTTTTTGTGTGTCCTCAGATTCGAGAGCTCTTCAAAGATGACCAGTTCAACAACTTGCTGCAGGGTGATGCGAAACAAGCATGGAATGCTTTTCGCCTAGTGTCAACAAACTTTCTCGGGAATGTTAGGGCAGAAAACTACAAGGAACTAGTAGAAGACATGCTGATGCAGTATCAGAAACTTGGCTGCAATATGTCTCTAAAGATCCATTTCCTTGATTCCCATCTCGATTTCTTTCCTGACAACTGTGGTATGGTTAGTGATGAACAGGGCAAACGTTTTCACCAGGATATCGCAACGATGGAGCAAAGATACCAGGGAAAATGGTCCACTACAATGCTGGCTGACTACTGCTGGACACTCCCCAGAGAAGTTCCCGAACAGCTGTACAAGAGACAGGCGAAAAAATCTAAGACGTAGTCTATGACTTGGTTTTTTACAAGTATTAACCGAAGGCCTATTATATATTTACTATTGACATGCATTTCATGATGTAAACATTAATTCTTGTAGATTACAATAAAATTAGAGCCAACTTTGCAATTTCACTGTCATATTCGTGTTCAGCATATAAAAATTGATAAGAAATGACTTTTTATTTCAGTAACATGACTTTTGTAAAAATTTGTTGACCAGTGTATTGAACAATTTTAGATTGTGACCCCACTCCATCTTTATTAATGGAGATTACTACTCTTTGTAGTAATGGATCACCCAAAGAGAATTTAGATTTCTGGTGGAGAAGAACACTAGGATTCCTGTAGTTTATACTGCTCCTAAGATCCATAAATCTCTGGAACATCCTCCTGGCCATCTCATTGTCTCTTGTTGGGGTTCAGTGTTGGAACCGCTATCAATGTTTTGTGATGCTTTCTTACAACCTGCGGCAAGTAAGGTGCTTTCATTCCTTTGGGATACTTCCCATTTTTTGTATGAATTACAAGCTGTGGTATTACCCTCTACTTCCATCTTACTGGTCAGTTTGGATGTAGTGTCTTTATACTCTAACATCCCTCACGGAAAAGCCTTAAAAGTGATTTCGGACATCCCTATCACT
The DNA here is from genome assembly GCA_033557465.1 of Ichthyophis bannanicus. Classification (NCBI taxonomy): domain Eukaryota; kingdom Metazoa; phylum Chordata; class Amphibia; order Gymnophiona; family Ichthyophiidae; genus Ichthyophis; species Ichthyophis bannanicus. Next base: position 418,865,178 of record CM066031.1, on the reverse strand, counting down.
TTACCTACCCAGTTACCTAAGCAGTTTCTGTTGTCTTTACTGGAAATTGTTTTGGGGAAAAATTATTTTTATTATGAGGGATCTTTTTACTTACAGGTCTTCGGTGTCGCCATGGGGGCAACTGTTGCACTTTCGGTTGCCACTTTATATATGGCACATTTTGAGGGACCATTTTGTTTACCCCTCTGAATGGTTTTCTGAGGTTCTAATGTGGAAACGCTTTTTGGATGACATTTTTTTGTTATGGACTGGGGGAACAGCCCGTTTGCAAAGTTTTTTGGACTGGCTGAATGCTGTGGACCCTAACATCAAGTTCACAATGAAATATGATAGTCACACAATTGAGCTTTTGGATGTGATGGTTATACTTACCAAAGATAGTATTTTGACCTCCATGTTCCGGAAACCAGTACAACAAAATACGTTTCTGAATTATAGAAGTTTTCACCCTCCCTCTTTGAAGCGTGCTCTTCCTTTTGGCCAATTTTTGTGCATAAGACAAGTCTGTTCTTCTTTGAGGGACTTTAAGATTCATGCTCATGAGCGTTGTGAAAGTTTATTTTCCCGGGGCTACCCGAGATCTATTGTTCAAAGGGTCTATAAGCGTGCGTTGTGCAACCATAGGGAATGGTTGTTGCACCCTTCTATTGGGGTTTGCCCTAACCAGACCCCCTCTCAGTCTGAGGAGGATGTTTTGGTTGGGGTTTTGCCCTTTAACAGTAGAGCATTGGCTGTGCGATCCATTCTTCAGAAACACTGGCATGTACTGAGTTTACACTCTTGCTTTTGGAAGCAGCTTTGTGTGGCTTTTACCTGAGGCAAAAATTTACGGGATCAGTTAGTATGGGCTGTTTATTCTTCCCCCATAAGTGCTGCGGAGCGAGTTGGACATTTCCCTTGTGGGCGATGTACATACTGCTCTGGCACCTTGGAGGGTCCCACTTGGTTGCATTTGGCATCTCAAAAACTGTGCTATTTAAACCACTTCACTACTGTACCTGTGACACAGTGTATGAGGTTTATTTGCTGATCTGTCCATGTGTTTAAAATATGTTGGCCGTACAACATGCCTGTTTCGGATACGTTTGGCTGAACATGCCTCAAGGATCCACAATGTCAGCCCCTGTTGTGCAACATGCTCTTCATTTTGACCATTCATTTGCCCAATTTTCCTGGAGGATTTTGGACTGGATTCCCCCTTTGGTGTAAGGAAGTAACAGATTATTTTGCCTACAGTTTAAAGAACAACAATGGATCTTTCAATTGAATACTGTTACTCCTAATGGTTTGAATTTGGAGATTAAATGGTATAGTCTACTCTGATTTGTTGAGAGCGAGCTGGCTGGGTGGCATCTACAGAGTTGTTTTCTGCTCCTGGTTGGCTCAGCAGTAAACACGTGTCTGGATGATATTGGTCGCTGTGGTTTAAAGCTTTTCCCCTGTTCGGTTTAGGCTAACATCATGGAGTACATTTGGGGTTAAGGAACCTGATGCAGGGTGGACAAAGATTTTGTATAGAATTGTTTTATATCCATGTTGTATATCCCTTGTAAAAATGGGGAATACACATCCCTATTTTAGGCCTTCCCTAACCACTCCCTTGCCATGCCCTATCCATGCCTCCTTAAGATCTCTGTGTGGTTGGTATCACCACAGGTGAATAGCAGCTTTCTAAAATTGCCATTTGATGTGTTGATGATCTACACGTTTCAAAGCCACTAGTTACACAGGCAGAGCCGGTGCGGGGATATGAGGTGCCCTAAATGAACCTCATCCTTTGTGCCCCCCCCTGCTCCTACTCCTGCCTCCTCTCCAGCCCCCAGTGCCACCATTGATGCCCCCCTCCGGGACCTAAAGTGGCAGCAATGGCTTCAAACAGCCAATCAGCTCTTACCTTAAACCTCTGGCACTGCAAGGAAGTTTGGCTTCCGCCCCCTTCGACGCCCAATGCTGACTTTCTGTTTGAATGGGGGCAGCAGCTGGATGTTGGTGTTGGGCATTGAAGGGGGTGGAAGCAGTACTTGGAGTTGTAAAGTAAGTGCTGCTGGGCTGTTTGAGGCCATTACCACTACTGCTGGTCCCTTCTACTGTAGTTTGCCTAATGGTTGTGACAGCCCTTTTTTTTTTTTTTTTTTTTTAAGACCGGCTGAAGCATTTAAGCAAATTCTGGATATTCACTGCCAGCATTCAGACTGTGGCTGGCATTGACTATCCAGATTGAGTGGTGAGTGCCGTCACTAGACAGATAGCGGCAATATTGAGATAATCATCTGAATAACTATCTAGATAACTTAGGAAAGACTTTTTGTTAGTTATCTGGATAGTGGGCTGAATATAGCTGCTATCTGGATAATTACCTAGACTGCCCACTCTCTGCCCCAGCACTATATGGATAGGCAGAGGTTGTTCGTGATGACTTTCAGTGCACTAAAAATCAACATACAGCCCACCAGCAGCATTTATCCGGAGAACAGGTGCTGCTATCCAGATAAATGCTTTTAAATATTGGGCCTTCAGTTTTGACCCCTAGCTGTACTTTTGATCACCCTGATGTTGACCCCTAGTGGTGGGTACTGCAAGTCTATCTTTAGAGGATTCTGGGCACCATTTTGAACTTGGACCCGGTGCCAGCAGGAACAAGGGGGAGAATCATTCCTGCTGACCTACCTCCCAAGACCATCAAGGACTTCAAAGGTAGGCCCTAGTGGGGATTGGGGGGGGGGGTTCAAGATTTGGGAAGGGTGTCCTTGGGATGTGCTGCACTGAGGCTTGGGGGTGCTGGGGAGGGGGTAGTTTCATGAGGAGGGGAATCAAATCACTGGTAATGCTGGGAGAAGGGGGACCCTCAGTTGATCTTTTGTATTGCAAGGTGCGGCCCCTTTGTCGCAGCCATTGAGCCACAAGTTGATGCTCCCAACCAGGAAAAATAATGCCAGTTACGAGCTGGCATTATTTTCCCCTTGAAACAATGAAGCTTGTGGTGACTGTGCTTCATTCCTTAACGGCGGGTGTCACTAACCTGTAGGTCTTTGATTTTAAAGCAGTTTAGTAACTTAGGGCCCAATTTTCAAAGCAGTTACATGGTTTAGAGACCTGTAAAGCATGTAATTGCCTCTAAGCAGAATATTAAGCAGCACTAACATGCTTAGTGCTGCTGAATATTCTCAGATACTGCCGCATACGCCCTGATACTACATGGTTAGCACTGGCGCATTCCGGGGCAGTACCCAGGGATAACTGGTCGGCGATGATATTCATCTGCTGTGTGGTTATCCTTCAATGGCGCAAGCTGTCCTAGCCTTTGCTGCTGACGCTAACTGGGCAGTGTCTGAACATTGCTGCTGCCCTGTTAGCTTCTACGCCATGTGGCACTGCATGGCAGACCCAGATATCCAATGCCAGTGGCTGGATATGGTCCCAGCATTGAATATCCGGGTTAACTCTTCAGCAGTGATGGCTAGGTGCTGGACTCACATTAGTTGCCGCCGCATATCAGGCCCTAACTCACTAAGCCCTTTCAATATCATCCTCTATATACTGAACATGTTATTGTTTTTCCAAGGTAATTACACAAGCCAATTGATCAGTTTATTAACTAACTACTTTTTGAAGTCTAAATTTACTTATCTATCTTTGAGAAAACTTAAATTATCTAAAGAAAGGGGAGGAGTTTCTTTCAAGATGGCTGCGGTGTGTTTCTGACTGCTTCAATGCCTAAGAGAAAGGGGAAACCGCGGGCTGTTCCCTCTGCTGCCCCGGTATCCACTTCTGGTCCTATGGACCGTTTTGTTACATTACCCGAGGATAGAATCCAGGAGATCCGAGCTGGCTTGGTAACGCCTAATGCAGAGACACAGGCGCCTCCGTCGGATGTGGAAACATCTCTCTCTCCTGCATCGAGGACTCCCCCGCCACGCCCAGCTGCTTTGGATCGGTCTCCAGCGTCTACAGCGTCGACTACCTCCCAAGTGGTGGCGCCGACTGCAGAGAGGGTGTTGGCTGAGCGATCGGTCTCTCTGACCCCCGATAGTCTCGGGGAGGCTTTGGGTGACTCTCTGGCTGGGACAACTCCGGTGCAACCTTCTTTGTTGGGGAGTTCCTTCCCTCAATTGGTCTCAACTCCTTTGGTGTTGGATTTCCCTCCTTTGGTCCGTCCTAAGGTATTTACTTTAGAGTCTATTTGGGAGGCGATCTCTGTTCTCTCTACTACGCTGTATTCACAATCTACACTAGTTGCATCCCGGGTCCAGGAGAATTGTGCTAACATCCAGAAAAACGCTGAAAATATTGAGATGGCAATGTCTATGCATACACAAATAAAGGAACAGAGCAAAAATTTTGGGTCTCAGCTGGAGAATGTTACAGACATGCATGCTGCATTAACTAAAGAAAATGGGATTTTAAGATATAAACTGGAGGTGTTGGAAAACGCTTCCAGGGCAGTAAATCTTCGAGTCTTGAATTTCCCACGTCTCCCTGGTGTTGCAGCTGTTGACATGTTTAAGCGTTATATGTTGGAGATTTTGAAAATTCCAGCTGAATTAATTCCACCCTTAAGCAAGGTTTATTATCTACCTCGAGGAAAGAAGAGTTCTGAGGCCCCTGTGGCAGTGTCTACAGTGAACTTTAACGTTCTGGATGTATCTGGCCTGCTCGCAGACTCTGGGGGTGAATGTTCTGTACCTACTCCTTCGACCTTAATGGTTCAATGTGCTCTTGTAACAGATAAAGATTGGCTTCTCAAGGTTTTCTTTAAAAAAAGATTGCAAACTTTTTTGGGCTGTAAAATATCAATGTTTCCTGACTTGGTTAAGGAAACTCAGAGGAGGAGAAAGCAATTTTTGCTATATAAGGAGGGGTTTTTGAAAATTGGCGGATCTTTCTTCCTTAGATTTCCATGCAGGTGCTTGGTTATTATTGAAGATCTTAAATATGTTTTCTCTGATCCAAGTGATTTGAATGTTTTCATTAATGCCAGACTTCCTGTTAATAATATGCCTATAATTGCACCTGAGTAATTTGTAACATCGTGTATATCCTCGTTTATGGTTAAAGTATCCTGGGTCTCCCGCAGTTACTGATATCTTTGGAATTTTCTAAATTGTACTTTTCCAAAGTCTCTGCTTTGGTTAGATGTTTTCTTTCTCCCCCCCCCCCCCTCCTTAATCTGGATTATAATGGAGCATATTTCTTGTTGTTTTCCTATGTGTTCTTTTCTGAATGATATTCATATATACTCTGTTTTCTCTGTAAGGAATGTTGTAATTTCTTGCTGGTCTTGTTAAAAATTTCAATAAATAAATAAATTAAAAAAAAAATTATCTAAAGAAAAAAGATGCTGTTAACTTTCCGTACTTAATTATCATCATTTTAAGACAAGACTGTCCGTGGGTCTAAAACTTAGATAAAAGCTCAACGCCAAGATTTTTTTTTTTGAGTAAGCTATTGGTGAACCATTGGCGATATGGGGCCCTATATCAAGCTCGCCTACTGAGAGTAGGTATAAGGGTTTTGGATACCCTAAGCCTCCCTTCAGCTCTATGCACCCCCCCCCCCCACCCAACAATCATTATCAGCAAAACACTATCCCTCCCACAACAATCCTGTAAAAATGCATAATTGGATATCCTGCTTCTAACCATTAAATTTTGCTTTGTACGTATGTGTGTGCCCGCTCTCCCTGCAGGTAGAAGGATGTGCCGATGACCCTTTGAGTTTGTCTGCCTGTCAGAATCTATTGCTTTGCTTTGGTTGCTGCTGCTCTTTGCTACCCTTCATCTGCTTCTGCCCAAGGTGGCCACCGAGTCTTGCATAGTGATTGGGCCTACTTGATGCATAAAGTTAAGCGCCAGGGCTTAATTTTATATGTATGTTCAGCAGTGCCAGTCATTTAAATGGCACGGCTAAATATATCTTTCACACATAAGTTAGGTCTGCTTTTTCACTGGCTTAATTTATGCATATATAACTTATCTGGAGGGCAGCTGAATATTGCTCATCTCCATGTCGATTTTAGTGGGGCCATCTGTCCACCACTTTCCCACGTAGGGTTGCCAACTGGCTCCAGATGCGCCCGACAGGCTTGATCCAGTCCTGGGTTTACCCCATTGCATGCAGGGAGATGTAGTTTTGTTTTTCTTATAGAGTGCAATGGAGAAATCAGAACTACATGTCCCTACATGCACTGAGGTAAACCCAGGACTGGATCAAACCTGTCGGGCGCATCTGGAGCCAGTTGGCAACCCTATTCCCACGCCTTTTAAAACAACTCCATTGACAGCAGGGTCCTTATCTTCCCCATCTCGATTTCAAAAATTCCAGTTCCCGAGCTCCTTTCCCTCACCCATATTTTAAAAAATTCTGACAGAATTACTAATTAGAAGGACCAACTTACTCGTCTGCTATATTACAGCAATATTTGCCGGTGGGAGTTACTTTCTCTCAAGATGTGAGACTTTGTCCTTCCTACAGCAAAAGTATATCATTCTGACAGATTGAGAGCTAGGGCCTTTCCTGTACCCTTCCTGTCTGTGGAGTACTTTACTTGGGACTTTGTGACTGCTCGATAACCTTTTGGGGTTTAGATAAGGCCTGAAAACCTACTTGTTTTTTCAGTGACTTGATTTTCTCTTGGAGGAGGCTATGCACTGTACTATTCTCTCCTGGGAGTCTTATTATGTTGTCATGTATATTTTTGTATTATGCGATGTTGATTTCATGTATGTTTTTATGTACCGTCTTTGGACATTTTTGTAAGGGCAGGTAAAATATCAAATAAATGAAATGAAGGTAGGCGTGCTGCATAAGTTGTATGGACAGCAGCTGAATTTTGTCACTTTCCTTAGACTTTATCTACCTGCCCCTGCCCCTGCCCCAACTCTAATCTCACCTCTCTATTTCATGTTAAACCTGTGACCATCAGTTTGAAACACAAAATTATGCATCTAGCAGGCCCAAATTTGTAAAAGAGAAAGACTTGCATAGTCAGCAACAACATCAACAGCAGACCCAAGATTCAACATGAAAAAATAATTTTCTAGTTCAGTTCTGTGTTTATATTTCAATTCATTTCTGTCATTAATACAGAATGTGCTAAGTTTAGCATGCACCAAAACAGAAATGAAACATTTTGGATGGGAAAGAGCAGAAAACAAAACAAAACAAAAGAAATGTTGTGATTTAACCTTTCAAAGGACTGCATGTCCCTAACAGATTCAACCCACACAGATATGGACCCAGAATATCTGAGACTGGCCTGTTTTCCACGATGCTCACATTTGTTTTTTAAGTTATCTACTAGCTACATAAGGGAGGGAAGTTTAAAATAGTTGCTTAGTTTAACATGAATTGCCGTGCACATATTTTGCACGTACTTTACTTTACAAAATAGGGACATAAGTAGTAGAATATGAGTGGCACATGTATGCACGATCATTTACACCATACCTAGACTTTCTATAAATGCCCATGCCTTTTGTTGTTGTTAAGTGCCATCGAGTCAATGTCGACTCATGGCGACTCTCTGGATAGCTGTCCTAAATTGTGTTCGGTCTTCAGTCAGGTGGCTCATTGTTGACAGACTGGTACCCGTAGCTGCTGTTATTATATTGATCCATCTCATTACTGGCCTTCCTCTGTTGCATTGACCTTCTATCTTGCCAAGCATGATGTCTTTCTTTAATGATCTCTCTCTTTGCATGATGTGTCCAAAGTATGACGGTCAAAGTCTTGTCATCTGAGCTTCTAAAGAAAGTTTAGGTTTGATCTCCTCTAATACTGACTGGTTTGTTGTTCAGGCAGTCCATGGTATATGCAGTATTCACCGCCAGCACCATAATTCAAAGGCATTAATTTTCTTCCTGTCTGTCTTTTTCACTGTCCAGCTTTCACATCCATATGATGTTATTGGAAATATCATGGCTTGAACAAGTCAAATCTTTGTATGGAGAGAGACAGCTCTGCTCTTGAGAATCTTGTCTAGGTCTTTCATAGCCATTCTGCCAAGAGCAATGCGTCATCAGATTTCTTGACTGCTTGTTGTTTCTTTATTGACAGTTAATCTAAGTAGGTTAAAGTTGTCTATGATTTCAATTTCTTCTCCTTCAACGATGAACTTGTTGTTTTTGCCAGTTCTCCAGATCTTTGTTGTCTTTACCTTAAGGTGCAGGCCCATTTTGAGACTGTTATTTGATCGTGAGAAGCAAATGTTTCAGATCATCTTCACTTTCAGCCAGTAATGTGGTATCATCAGCATAGTGAAGGTTGTTGATGAGTCTTCCATCAATCTTCACACCTCTGTTGTCTTCATACAATCCTGCTTCTCTGGTGATTTATTCTGCATTTAATTAAACAGGTAGGGGGAAAGTATGCAGCCTTGTCTTACACCTTTGCTTATTTTAATCCATTCTGTTCCTCCTTGTTCCGTTTGAACTGTTGCTTCTTGATCAATGTACAGATTGTGCAAGAGAACGATCAGGTGTTCTGGTATACCCATGCTTCTTAATATGGCCCAGAGTTTCTCATGGTTTACACAGTCAAAAGCCTTGCTATAGTCGATAAAGCACAAATAGATATCCTTTTGGTATTCATTAGTCTTTTCGAGGATCCATCTCACATCCACGATGATGTCTCTCATTCCTCGTCCTTTCCTGAACCCTGCTTGCACTTCAGGTAGTTCTTGTTTCAGGCATGGTTATAGTCTCTGTTGAATAATCTTTAGTAGAATCTTACTGGCATGTGGGATCAGAGTGATTGTGCGATAATGTACACAGTCAGTTGGCTCACCTTTCTTTAGTATTGGTATAAACACAGATCTTTTCCAACATACATGTATATAAATTTAGGCTCCTCCTACATTTTACCCATGCCTCATGCTCGCCTATTCTGAAAGTGTGCACATCGCCCTGATGAATGTACTTACAGAATTGCGGTATATAAATTTAGCTACATAAATAAATAACTCCTATCTAAACTAAGCACATAAGTGCCCATCACTGGGTGTAAGTCATTTAAAACTAGGTAATTAATGTATAGTGATGGCACATAACTTTAAGTGGCACACTATAAATTTAGCTTCAAGAAGTCTTATGCACCTCTGTGGCTCAATCTTTATTTTAAAGGTAGTAACTCCAATACTTTGTTGATATGGGTGTAATCATAAGGGAATCAGTCTTGAAAGTAGTTTGACTGAGAAGAATAGGATTTTGTCGTTTTATGTGCTGGCTGTAAAATATCAATTACCATCCCTGCTGATATTAAAATGTTTAGTGGCGAAAGCTTTGAATATCAGCCTTGACGTCTCTGTCCTCATTTTCTTCAGACTTACTGGAAGCATAGTTATCTATAAAGCATGTTCACTCGGGACAATATAACATAAATTTATAACATTTTGCATTCAGGCGAGGCTGTTCATCCAAGGGCTGAGTCTGGGAAAGGTGGATGATGATTTGGACAAAGTTGATACAGCCTCTGTATTGCAATATCTATACAAGCGACGGGCACCAGGCAAACATTTTCAGTTAATTTTTGGTTTATGTGGGCTCCCCCCCCCCCCAAAAAAGATTTTTGGATTTTTTCACAGATTATTTTAATAAAAAATGTTAAATAAGGCATGCAAATTGACTTGATGTTCATTCATTACTAGGTTAACGTGCTAAATTGGTTTAGTGCCCACTAAACGTTTTAAGGAGTGCTAATGAAGCAAATGCACATCCCTTCTCTTTCCTTTGTGGCACATGGGATGATTTGGATGCTTGTCAAATTTCAAGACATTGATGAGAGCATCTCTAGCCTATGTTGTCACTGTAATACAATCATCGACTCCTTAGACTATTTGGTTTACTTTTGCCCTACTATTTTTTTTTATATTTAGCTCACACCTTTCCAGTAATATTTCAAGGTGACTTACATTCAGGTACAGCAGATATTTCCTTGTCCCCCCAGAAAGCTTTCATTTTAATTTTGTACCTGAGGCAATGGTGAGCTAAGCAGGGCCGTACCAAGAGCTATGCGAGCGGTGCGGCCACACAGGGCACAAGCACAAAAGGGGGTGCTGATATCATCACTGAGCTTCTAGGAAGCTCAAAAATACTGAGTTACTGAATGTGGCTGGGTGGAGGGGGGCACCAGATTCCTTGGTCGCACAGGGCGCATTTCTAGCTTGGTACGGTCTTGGAGTTAAGTGACTTGAAGGCCAACCAGAAAGCAACACACACTCACAAGGAAACAGCAACGGACCAGTCAGACAGGAGATGTGACCCAACAGAAAACTTTTATTCAGGGGAATCATTTAAGGAGCCTCAGGACCCAACACAACTGTTTCGGCACGGTCTTCGTCAGGGGTATAGATCTCAAAAACTCACGCCTCAATATATCAGCTGGTGCAAGCATAAACTGGCAGATTCTAATACATTGCGCCACTGAATTTCTCTGGATTCAATGAAAAATACTTACCACCTGAATCGGAAAGTTAAGTGACTTGGTCAAGGTCACATGGAATAGCAGTGGGATTTGAACCCTGGCTTCCCTGGTTCTCATCCCATTGCTCTAACCATTAGGCTACTGTCCTAGACTGCTGTTATTTATTTATTTATTTTATTTATTTAATTTTCTTATATACCGCACTATTTGTCATCAGTGCGGTTTACATTGAAACAATACAACAATTGGTCAGATATAACAGACCTATTACAAGTAACAGGAAAATTAACATGGAAGTAAGTAGGGAAATCATTTATATTTCTATGGATGTTTAAATCAATTGGCTGGGGGAGGAGCTTCCATGTTGGTAGCAGTTTAGGCTCTGCTCAGCAGTAGCTCTATTTTTTTTTACCTTAAATTTCTATTATGGGGCAATGAATTGGAAAAAGGGAAAGTTTCCTCAGTTCCATTTGTTTCTTCTTCCAAAGTGATTGACCCAATGGACAGGTTTTCAGTGCACAGCATAACCATTGGTAACTGTAAGAACATAAGAACATAAGATATGCCATACTGGGTCAGACCAAGGTCCATCAAGCCCAGCATTCTGTTTCCAACAGTGGCCAATCTAGGTCATACGTACCTAGCAGTTTCCCCAAGGGACACAGGTTCCACAATGCTTGTACTGGTTCAAGCATTGATATCCTGGGTCCCTTCTTAATAATGGTTTATGGACCTTTCCTCCAGGAACTTGTCCAAACCTTTTTTAAACCCAGCTACACTAACAGCCTTTACTACATCCTCCGGCAACAAATTCCAGAGTTTGATTACACGTTGAGTGAAAAAATATTTTCTTTTATTAGTCTTAAATAGTTTACCCTGTAGCTTCATTGCATGTCCCCTAGTCTTTCCATATTCTGATAAGGTAAACAATCGATCTACGTTTACCCGTTCCACTGTGGAATGTTGATGAGAGCAGAATAAGTGGGGGAGGAGCGGAGTACTTCCGTATGGCTCTAGAGGCATCATAGAGCCTGTAGGAACAAAGGATGATCCTCAATCTGTAGCAGCAGAGCGCAAACAAACCAATAATACCAGGAGTCTGTTCAGAAGGTCCAAATCATTTATTTGTGCACAAGTCTCAAGCAGAATCAAATTCTAAATGGCTGAGCAAAGTTCTCTGGTAATACAACAACTTTTATAGACTTTAGCTTCATTCTAGGTATAGAAAAACATTTCATTGGTCCCGGTAACCTCCCGTACCTCCCGTACCCCTTCTATTGGTCCCGGTACTGATATGATTATCCAATTATGTTCTTTCAGTGGGCTCAGCACCTGCTTACCCCCCTTCTAGTCCCAATTACAATGGTCAGTTCACCAACTTGTTACTTTCCTACTTTCAAGGCTATTGGGCTAGTTAATACGTGCAGGGAAGCAGGGCTCTATAACTTCTCTGTCAGCAGTTTTAAACATGAATTTCTGTATTTTTCCATCTGTTCTGCTTGTCTAAGCTAATTCAATACTTTTACTGGATTCTAATTCTATAGCAGCATATTGGGGGATGTGCAATTCCTATGGGCCTCTTCACAAGCTTCATTTACAGGTCAAGCTCGCTAGGCTTGCTTATGTCAGACACTGTGGATCACAGGCCTACACCTGCCACATTCCCCCCTTTGATTAATCTCACCCTATTAGTTAATAAGGTGTGAGAATTAAATCACTTCAAAATAATTATACTACGGTTAGAGGAGTCCGGCTATATCCAGGAGGACGAGGTTGGTATAAAGCCATTATCTTAGTTGCGGTCTTCTGCTCTACCGTACTATCAATAGCACTGTGTATGGAACGCATACAGCATGGAATTATACATGGCAATAGGAAAATAACAACAACAATCAGTAATACTAGTATTAGAAAAGTCTTCAGTCCTCCTAGCCATGAGAAAAGGTTAGCAAACCAGTTAGGTAACCTTAGTGGGTGCCAAGTCTGAACTGGCACCTAAGCATGTTTGCGCATATCTTCAGCAATTTCTTCAACTACTTGACCTTTATCATCTATTTTCAAACAGCAATTGGTTAAATTCAGTTTACCACATACTCCTCCTTCAGCTGCTAACAAATAATCAAGTGCTAGACGATTCTGGTATATGGCAGTGCGCATTTGGGTGCTTTGTCTAGCTAAAAGTGTGAGAGCGTGGCTAGTTTCATTAGTTATTATTTCAACTACTGCTTGTAAGCGGATAATACGATTAATCATATAGATTGGTGTTCGATAACCATACATACCATCATCATTCCAAGTGGCAGGCCCATAATATTCAATAATTCTTTCTGGTGGCCAATCATCACCCTTCCACTTCTCCCACTTACCTACTTGGAGGGGTGATCTTTTCTGTCGCAATGCTCTTTTGTGTCTGTGGGTAGTGTACACTGGGTATCCTAATTGTTCTTCATGTTCTGTGGGTAGGAGAAAGAAAGAAGGTCTGATGGTCCCTAAGACACATGCTCCTCCCCAATGTGATGGGAGTTGAGCATACGCTCGGTTTCCACAGATCCAATACAGACCAGGTGGGGCTTGCCAAGCATGAGTTTTGGCAAGATTAGTCCATAAACCAGCAAGTTCGGGAAATCTGGCTAATGGGTTAGGAGGTTCAGGCCCTTTACTTCCTGACCACCATGATGTCTTTTTGGTAGTGGCATTATAAAACTTTTGGCTAAGACAGACCAGCTGTCCTACCTGTTGGGTGAACTGAGGTCCAGTTCTGGCATAGCAAAGACGTCCAACAATTGAGTGCGCTAACACCCATTCGCTAGTAGTCTTGTGTAATTTAGTCTGATTGTAAGTCAGAGAATAATTCAATTCTTGGGCCTCCCATGGCCACTGGTCACCCATCTGGGTTCCGCCACAGAAATAACAATCTGAGATCTTTAGGCTGGATACTACTGCTCCAGCTAATTCTAGGAACAAATTCTGGGATGGATGGGGAATTTCAAACTTATTTACATGCATAGCTTCATAGAAAGTGTTATGGATGTGGTATTTAGATGACTTGTAGGCTTGGGTATTCAATCTTATATACACAATGGTTCCTGGATCTACTGCTCCACCTGCAATACGTAAACCAAACTTGTATCCTTGTTTCCATGCATTAGGATTACGGATCCGTAATTGCAAAGGGTTACTAGCGCCTTTCTTACATTTGTCATCTGTTTTTGACTTAGTCAAAGTGGCAACTCGATTATCTCTCTGTTCATCTGTAATACCAGCATTCCATGTAGCATAAAAAACACACTCCCAGTTTGGGCAATAGTAATCTGCAGCTGGGGCAGTACTATATGACCCTTTCTTACCAGTACACTTTCTCCATCCCGTGGCACCTTCTGGGCACATATACTTATGATCATTGCGATAGGCTTTTTCCCAGGTACCACATTTGGAACGACTATCTCTGTTTATAACATCACATGCATCAAAATATAAAACAGCAGGTATACTAGCATCTTTAAGTGGTCGTGTAGCATTAATTAAAGGTCCGTCTGCATCATTCCATCGTATTTCCAACGTATAATAGGATGGGTTCTGATGTGGGTTATAGCATACTCTGGAGCTACCTTTAATGCAAACATTTAGTTCAGTGGTGTTATAAATACACCGAGTCACTTTACCAGTGCAGGTATAGTGAGAATGGTAAATCAAAGTCTGAGTTACTTTCAGTCCAGTTCGAGTAGAAGTAATGCAAGCAGTGCATGGAGGTAAAGCATGAGTCAGTTCAAAACCTCCAAAACAGGCAACCAGGGCCAAGCAAAGGTAAAGATACATGTTGATTGGAGTTCTTCTGAATCCTCAGCTTGCAGATCTTGACCACGACGATCTTTTCTTCGTCCCGTGCGCTAATAAAGCAATTTCAACGGGTGCTGAGTGTTGATTGAAGATCCTCAAGTTGTCCATCACACAGTAACCAACTTAGCAATTTCAGTTGGCTTTTGAAGTATGGTTAATCAATGTAGTATCAAAGTAGTGTGCAAAATCACACGCAGATTGGGTTCGTTGAAACAAAATTGTTGCTGCATGGAAAACAGCAATCCTCTTCGAAAGACTTGGCTACTGCAAGGCACTGTGACAAAGTGTCTAAGTTGCTGGTTGCCGTCTCAGAGTAACTCGCAAAGGTGCATCAAGATGCTGCTCCGCGGTCCACTGCTCAGGTTCTGGAGCTGCTGCGGGCTTGACTCTGCTGTGGTGGATCCAGGCGTCGATCTCCGCTACCTTTACTGCAGTTGGGGTGGACAGGATGACGGTGTATGGTCCCTTCCAATGGGGTTCCAGCGGTGTCTTCTTCCAATCTTTGATCCACACCGAGGTACCAGGCTGGTAGGGATGCAGGGGTTCAGTCAAGTTGATAGGCAACTGGTCTTGGATCCACGCATGGAGAGTCTGCAGAACAAAACTTAGAGCTAGGAGTTCTTGCCTGGTTATTTCTGAACCAATTTGGGCTAGACTTCCTTTAATTCCTTGCACTATTGGTGGGGGTTTACCATACAGAACTTCAAAAGGGGAAAATCCTGTTGACTTCACAGGAGCTGAGCGTATTCTGAGTAAGGCTATTGGGAGCACTTGGGGCCACTTCAAGTGTGTCTCCTGGCAAAGCTTAGACATTTGGGCTTTTAAGGTACGATTCATTCGCTCAACTTTCCCTGAACTCTGGGGTCTGTATGCAGTGTGGAGTTTCCATTGTATCTGTAGGGCTTTTGCTATGTTGAGTAACCTGGGAAACAAATGAGGGTCCATTGTCTGACCCTATTACTGCTGGAATTCCAAATCTAGGGACAATCTCTCTCAATAAAACTTTGGTGACTTCTCTAGCTTTTTCGGTTCTGGTTGGGAAGGCTTCTACCCACCCAGAGAAAGTACAAACTAATACTAATAGGTAGTGGTATCCACTGGCTTTTGGCATTTCAGTAAAATCAATCTGCAGGTGGTGCATGGGGGTTACACCTCCTGACTGAACTCGAGGTGGTGGTGTGGGACCTTGCTTGGCATTGTTTTTGGCACAAATTTGACACTGGCGTGCTACTGAGGCTGATAGGGCTGGTAACATGGCAATGTAGAAATGTGGTCTAAGTGCTTTTTCCATAGCGGTCTTCCCATAGTGTGTGGCTTCATGGAAAGCTTTGACAAAGGCTGGTCCTAACAATTCGGGAATTACTATTTGTTCTGGGGGTTGACTGCCTTCTGCTAGTGGCAGTTCAATCCACCCATCTTTCAGTACTCCATCTTCTCTGGCACAGTAGTAGTCTAATTCTTTGGTGGTATATCGTGGTGTCCATGAGTTCAAGGGTACTGGAAACAATGCTGCCTGCATCGGCATGGCTTGTGGCGAAATTTGTCCTGTCATAGCTGCTTGTCATGCTGAGGCATCTGCAAATCTGTTTCCTCGGGCAACTTCTCCTTTTCCTGCTTGATGTCCTCTGCAATGCATGACAGCTACACGAGTTGGGGCCCATACTGCATCAAGTAGCATCAGTATCTCGGGGCCATACTTAACTGATTTTCCTCCAGATGTGATGAGTCCTCTTTCTATGTAGAGAGCTCCATGGGCATGTAAGGTGGTGAAGGCATACTTAGAGTCTGTATATACATTCAACACAAGTCGTGTACCTAGTAGTAGTGCTCGGGTAAGTGCTATCAATTCTGCTTTCTGGGCTGATGTGCCTGAGGCTAGGGCTGATGACTCAACAACTTCATGTTGAGTGACTACTGCATATCCGGCACAGCGTCGTCCATTGATGATGAGACTGCTTCCATCAACATAATAGATTTGGTCAGGATTGTCTATGGGCACATCTGTCAGATCAGGTCGGCTTGAAAATACAGTGTCCATGACTTCTATACAGTCATGCTCTGGGAGTTCTTCACTAATAGGTATCAATGTGGCTGGATTCAAGGCATGGCTCACTTCCAGTTGTATCTGTGGGTTTTCACATAGCATGCTCTGATATTTCAACATTCGGGAATTGGTGAGCCAATGATTTGCTTTCTGTTCCATAAGGGCAAGGACTGCATGTGGCACAGTGACTCGTATATTCTGTCCTAGTGTGAGCTTGTCTGCTTCACTCACCAACAATGCTGTAGCTGCAACTGCTCTCAGGCAAGGTGGCCATCCTTTGGCCACAGTATCCAATTGTTTCGATAGGTATGCTACAGGTCGTTCCCAATTTCCCAATTTCTGAGTCAACATGCCTAAGGCATTTCCTTGGGCTTCATGTACGAACAAGTGGAAAGGCTTATGAACATCTGGTAGTCCAAGGGCTGGTGATGACATCAATTCTTCCTTCAACGTTTTGAAGGCTGTATCCTGCTCAGGTCCCCACTCCAGTGGCGACTTTTCTTCTCCTTTTGTGGCTTCATACAGTGGCTTAGCAATTTGGGCAAAGTTGGGAATCCAGATTCGGCAATATCCTGCCGCTCCCAGAAAGGCTCTGACTTGCTTTCTGGTTGTTGGGGTTGGAATTCTGCATACTGCTTCTTTTCTTTCTCTGCCTAATTTTCGGCTTCCTTGGGTTATGCGAAAGCCCAAGTATTTCACTTCTTTTTGGCATAGTTGTGCTTTTGCTCTGGAAACTTTGTATCCAGCTTCATCTAGTAACTGCAAGAGGTCTTTGGTGGCTTGTATATATTCACTTTCTGATACAGCAGCTATCAGCAGATCGTCCACGTATTGGAGAAGCACTCTCTTCCCCGGGGCCACTGGATAGCTGGAAAGGTCTTGATTCAGTGCAGCACTAAAGATGGTAGGCGAATTCTTGAATCCTTGGGGTAATCGCGTCCAGGTGAGTTGGCCCCCTCTTCCAGAGATGGGGTCCTGCCATTCAAATGCAAACAATATCTGACTCACGGGGGCTAATCTTATGCAAAAGAATGCATCTTTTAAATCTAAAACAGTGAAGTGGGTGGCTTCAGCAGGAATTAGTCCTAGAAGAGTGTAAGGATTGGGTACAACTGGATGTATAGTCTCAACTGCTTCATTCACTCTTCTTAGATCTTGCACTGGGCGGTAGTCATCTGTTCCAGGCTTTTTCACTGGCAGAAGTGGGGTGTTCCATGGGAATTGACATACTTTCAGTAGGCCATGTTCTAGTAATCTTTGCAAGTGGCGGTGGATGCCTTCAATTGCAGCTCTAGGGAGAGGGTACTGTTTGACATGTACTGGTGTAGCACTAGGCTTGAGAATTACAATTACTGGAGCTATATGTTTGGCTAGGCCTGGAGAACTGCCTTCTGCCCATACTCCAGGTGGGGCATCAATACTTTTCAAGGTTTGTTCAAAATAGGTGTCTTGGACAGAATCATCACTGTAATATCTCCATTCTTCTTCTCGGGGAACTGTGAGCAGCATTATTCCTGCTGGTTTGGCTTGCGAATTTACTGTCATTTGCATTTCTCCTCTTTCAGTGAAGGATATTTGGGCCTGTAGCTTGGCTAACATATCTCGTCCCAGTAGTGGCACTGGACATTCAGGCATGTAAAGGAATTGATGAGTTATTTGCTGTCCTCCTAGACTGCATATGCGATTCTGAAGAAAAGGTTTTGTAGCTTTGGCACCAGTTGCTCCTACGATGGTGACTGCTTTTGTAGAAAATGGGGCTATCTTCTTGTCTACTACTGAATGTTCTGCTCCAGTATCAACCATAAAGTTCATAACTTGGTCTCCTATTTGTATTCCGACCATAGGCTCCTGGAGACCTAAAGCAAATTCGGAGCCCGGTCTGTCCTAATCCACGTCATCTTCATCATAGGCTGTTGCCGCCAATGCTTGCACGGCTTCTCCTCTTTCACGCTGATGTTGCTCTCGATTGGCTCCTCCGCGATGTCGGGGATGGCCTCGTCTTTCTTCTCTCCATTGATGATTGTTTTCGTCATCTTCGTGGGCGTCTTCGAGTTGCGGGCATGCATCTCTCCAATGTCCTTCCTCCCTGCAGTAGGCGCATTGGTTTACGCCTAGTTGGGGCCGGCTTCCACCTCGGCCCCGCCCCCTTCCTCTGCTCCTTCGACTAGGGACACCTCCCCTTTTCTGTTCAACTATGGCCGCAGCCAAAAAATCAGCTTTCTTCTTCATCTTTCGATCACATTCTTTCTGTCTTTCATTATCACGATTCACATACACTTTATGAGCGACTTCCAATAACTGTGTTGCATTCATGCCCACAAACCCTTCTAATTTCTGTAATTTACGTCTAATGTCTGGTTGAGACTGATTTACAAAAGCAGAATTCACCATGCATAAACTTCCTGGTGCATCGGGATCATAGGGAGTATACATTCTATATGCTTCAGTTAACCTCTCATAAAACACTGCTGGACTCTCATCTATGCCTTGGTTAACTTCAGTAACTTTGGAAAGGTTCATAGCTTTCTGGCCCCCCCTTTTCAGGCCTTGTAACAAGCCTTGGCGAAAACGGGCTAGGGCTCTGGATCCTCTTTCAGTATTCGGATCCCATCGGGGGTCTTCATTCGGGAATTCCCTCTGGGCTGCTTCCCATTGGTCTATTCTTTCTCCTCCTCGTTCTGGAGCTACAGGGTTATCTGCCAGCCACCCAATAGCTGCTTTTTTAATTCGTGTCCGCTCCTCCGTAGTAAATAAAGTGGACAGGAGCTGACGGCAATCTGCCCATGTGGGTTGATGGGTTTCCATAATAGTATTCACTAATTCTGTAAGCTCTTGGGGTTTATTGGTATAGGAGGCATAAAGCGTCCTCCAGTTTAACAAATCAGTTGTAGAGAAGGGGACATACACATAGCTTGGGGGTCCCGCTACCACCTCATTATCGTCATTCCTTACAGGCACTCCCGGGACTTGCCGTAAAGGCATCATCTTAGCAGTGGAGGTCTTTTGGGATCTAAGCGATATTTTTGTAACTTTCCTATCAGGGCTCTTTTTCTTCTTTTCTACAGGCTTATCAAGGATTACTTTCTTTTCTATATGCTTTGTCTTGGATTTACTTTTTACTGGCAGGCTAACACTGGCGGTCGCTTCTACACTGTCAGTCTCACTCGGGGAATTCTCAATTTCTTCCTTCTCTGTTTCTGAATCTGACTCGCCTCTCTCTGTCTCTGTCTCAGTAGAATCATCTTCTTCAACTAAAGGAAGCTCATCTTCCTGCTCTTCGGGAGGTGGCTCAGGGGTTGGGTCCCGCACCCGCTGTCTCCGGGGCTCTGGGGCAGGACGCCGGGCTACTCTTACTGGGCCCGGGGTTCTAGGCTGTCGGGGAACTACTTCTGGGGAATCAGGATCGACCAGGATGGGTTTCTTCCTGGATTTCTCATCTTTCCCTTTCTTACTAGGCTGTTCTTTTTCTGTTTTCTGACTATGATCTGTTTTCGCTAACATTATTGTGCACTGCTCTTCATAGCAGCGCTGCGCCCAAGGGGGCGGATCTTCACAAATACTTAACCAGGAATCTATATAGGGGTACTGATCGGGGTGCGCTATCCGCACCCTACGGTGCACTAACTGGATAATTCCTACATTAAAGGTTCCCTCTCGGGGCCAGGTAGGGTCTAGATCGGGCCACTCCCTAGTACACAAAATCTGTAAACGGGCTGCAGTCATTTTAATACCATAATCTCCGGAATATCCCTCTTTAAAATGTGCGATCATACATTCTAATGGAGTGTTCCTAGTAGACCCCGCCCCTCCCATTTCGATGTGTGCGCGCAACAACAGACAGAAGGGAAAAGGAGGGCGGACCGTGGGTAAGGGGTCCTCACGGCCCTAGAAACGTATTAGGGAAACAAATAACAAGACAGGACGACAATCGCTTCCCCCTTTTTGCGACCTGAACGCGGTCGCCCGGTCAGGAAATGCGCTACTCAGGGGTCCGCCTTCGCTTGGTCCGTGCTGCCAGACCTCTCATACACACCTCATTCACACAATCATGCTAGCAACGTATCCCAGAATGCATTCATTTCTATCTATTCTGACTAGCCTTGTTCAATTACCAAAATACAAGAAGACGGGAGTTTCGCCCTGCGAATACTCATGCGGGGGTACTCGGTCCGTCTTTGAGAGGTGATCAAGCTCTCTTACCAATTTCCAAGTTCCAAGTTCAAACGGCAGCACTGCTCTTTCTTATCTGCCTAGACATACCAAATCAAAACTATACTCACCGGATCCAGTCCTCAAACTTCCCAAGCAGGCGCATGAGTTGGACCTTGGACTCCCCTCACTCGGGTTCGAGGCGTTGGCTCCAACCGGGCCCGGCACCCGCCGAGGTCCGACCAACTCCCTCCGATGCAATGGACCGGCGGCGCCAGGAAGCAGCCCCCGTCGGAAGGGCGCGATCCCGGCAGGACCAAGCCTATAGAGGCGGAAAGTCGTGGTATATTGCCCT
Source organism: Ichthyophis bannanicus (assembly GCA_033557465.1). Classification (NCBI taxonomy): domain Eukaryota; kingdom Metazoa; phylum Chordata; class Amphibia; order Gymnophiona; family Ichthyophiidae; genus Ichthyophis; species Ichthyophis bannanicus. Next base: position 418,844,374 of record CM066031.1, on the reverse strand, counting down.
ATATACACTCTGATTCCACAACTTCCCGGCCAACGCACCAAGAATATGTAGCAGCAGAGCGCAGACAAACCAATAATACCAGGAGTCTGTTCAGAAGGTCCAAATCATTTATTTGTGCACAAGTCTCAAGCAGAATCAAATTCAAAATGGCTGAGCAAAGTTCTCTGGTAATACAACAACTTTTATAGACTTTAGCTTCATTCTAGGTATAGAAAAACATTTCATTGGTCCCGGTAACCTCCCGTACCTCCCGTACCCCTTCTATTGGTCCCGGTACTGATATGATTATCCAATTATGTTCTTTCAGTGGGCTCAGCACCTGCTTACCCCCCTTCTAGTCCCAATTACAATGGTCAGTTCACCAACTTGTTACTTTCCTACTTTCAAGGCTATTGGGCTAGTTAATACGTGCAGGGAAGCAGGGCTCTATAACTTCTCTGTCAGCAGTTTTAAACATGAATTTCTGTATTTTTCCATCTGTTCTGCTTGTCTAAGCTAATTCAATACTTTTACTGGATTCTAATTCTATAGCAGCATATTGGGGGATGTGCAATTCCTATGGGCCTCTTCACAAGCTTCATTTACAGGTCAAGCTCGCTAGGCTTGCTTATGTCAGACACTGTGGATCACAGGCCTACACCTGCCACAAATCCTCCCGCTTCTGGCCCTGGAGCAGTGGATGAGCTGCAGTTAAAAGAACCATGGTAGGTCAAAGTTCCATCTGTGGCAACAGAAGAATTAATTTGGCAAGTTTTGTTGGTGGATACCATAGAGCCACCTTTGGTGAATTTAGAAAACTTGAGAAACTACTCCCACTTTGGAAGCAATCTTAAAGGAACTATATAAAGTTTCTTCTGTTGCAGTACAGGTAACTTTTTCATTGCTGGAACCTTCAAAACGTTTCTTAGACTCCATTGGATCTGTGATTTGAACAGCTTGGACAATCTTACTCAACAAACCTAACCAACCTGTCTCTGTGGTTAAAAGTAAGGTAGAGGAACCTGAGGTTAAAGAAACTCATTTGTATCCAAGATGGATATTTTGGAACAGTAAGTCACAGGGGCACACACTAATGTCGCTGCTGTAATGACAAATACTATGTTGTTGTTGCCACTGTCGAGTCGGTGTCTACTCATAGCGACCCTCTGGATAGTTGTCCTAAATTGTGTTCAGTCTTTAGTCAGGCGACTCATTGTTGACAGACTGGCACCTATAGCTGCTGTTATTGCATCGATCCATCTCACTGCCGACCTTCCTCTTTTGTGTTGATCTACTACATTGCCAAGCATGATGTCTTTCTCTAATGATCTCTCTTTTCGCATGATGTGTCCAAAGTATGATAGTCGAAGTCTTGTCGCCTGAGCTTCTAAAGAAAGCTCAGGTTTGATCTCCTCTAGTACTGACTGGTTTGTTGTTCGGGCAGTCCATGGTATACACAGTATTCGTCGCCAGTATCATAATTCAAAGGCATCAATTTTTTTCCTATCTCTCTTTTTTCGCTGTCCAACTTTCACATCCATATGACGTTATTGAAAATGCCATTGCTTGAACAAGTTGAATCTTTGTACGGAGAGAGATATCTCTGCTCTTGAGAATCTTGTCTAGGTATTTTCATAGCCATTCTGCCAAGAGCAATCTGTCGTTGGATTTCTTGACTGCTTATTGCTTCTTTATTAATAGTTGATCCAAGGAAGTTAAAGTTGTTCACTATTTCAATTTCTTCTCCATCAATGATGAACATATTGATTTTGCCAGTTGTCGTGATCTTTGTCTTCTTTACATTGAGGTGCAGGCCCATTTTAAGACTATGTTCCTTGATCTTGAGAAACAAATGTTTCAGATCGTCTTTACTTTCAGCCAGTAATGTGGTATCATCAGCATAGTGATGGTTGTTAAGTCTTCCACCAATCTTCACACCTCTGTTGTCTTCATACAATCCTGCTTCTCTGATTTGTTCTGCTTATAAATTAAACAGGTAGTTTAAACCAAGTGCAAACCATGTTATACATTTAAAATTAGAAAACTTGGAAAATGTTTCTAAGAGGAAAAATTTAAGACTTGTACATTTTCCTAAGACTGACAAGATTTCTCCTCCTGAACTCTTTGATTGATGTGTATTTGATTGATGTGTTAAAATTTTTCAAAGAATCTCTACCTCTTGTTGTAAGGGCCTATTATGTCCCTTGGAGCAGAGTAGAAGGGGAACTGGAGGTCATGGGGACTCCAGACTTTGATTTGACAGTTTTTTCCTGGAAACCTCAGGATTAGAGGTGATGTTCCAGCAACCAGAGCCATAGCAAACCAGAATCGCGCCCTGTGCAACCTGCACATCGGGCACACGTTCCCCCCCCTCCTCCCCATATCTCCGTCCAGCTGCTGACTCCCTCTGTTTTCTCCACAGCGGTGCCAGCAGCAGGGCAAGAGCAGGCAGCAGCTGGACAGAGGTATGGGGGGGGGGGGGGTGCGTGCCTGATGTGCAAGTTGCTGGCAGCAACAGCAAATCTGATTCCTCCCTGCTCTGACGTCGCATCAAAAGAGGGAGGGACCAGACGCAGAAAGACCCACAAAAAGGCTTAGGGGGCGCATTTTGGCTCCCTGCAGTTGCCCTGTTGCTGTCGCTGTCGCTGAGAGAACAAAAAGTGGCTGCGACAGGGCAACAGCAGGCAGCTGAAATATGCCCCTTAAGTCTTTGCACCCTGAGTGGCTGAACTGCTCACACAGGGCTAGGTAGGTATGGTACTGCTGGCAACATTGTTATTTTGCTCCTCAAGCTAGATAGAGATCTGGACATGAGTCTTTTCTTTCAAAATAGGTTGTTAAGTATTTGATTTAATCTACTAAATTCTTTCAAGATGTTACAATACAATGCAATGTTATAATGCAATGTTATGATGCAATGCAAAAGAGATGGGGACAATATATATTTCTCCTTTCCAGGTTGTCGCATGTTGATTCTTACTAAAGTGTCCCTGCAAGTAGTCTTAAGTATGTTTTTTGATCTTATGCAGCCAACTTTGTTTCTTTAAGTTATCCCTAACTGTTGAAGTACTGTTTTATATGTATTAAAGATTATTAGCTGTCATTGCTGCGCTAACATGGGATAATTGCACCGAGGTGACGGCTAACAAGGGACAAATGCAGCTAATGCAGGCAATTTTCCTCGATCGCTGCATTTTGCATGTTAGCAGCACGAGTGGGTAGGTCATGGTTTGTAAGTGGGTGTTCCTGCACTGAGCAGCTACCATGAGCGTTGACAGCAAGCAGTAGCCACATTTTTTGCAGACATTACGGATGCAGTTAACGCTGTCTTTCTGCGATCCTTGCATTTTCACTGCATTATCCGCTGGGGAAATGCCAGGCACACCCCAGTAGATGACGCCTGACTTTTTCAGCTACCATGGTCGGCAATGCTTTAGTAAACATCTCTCTTAGTCTCAGTGGGAGAGGAGAACATTTGAGGACTAGAGGAGTTTTAGAGTATTTGCTAGTCACCTTTGTTTCTTTATCATGTGTGTGTTATTTTTTGTTTTCTCTCCTTCCCTTCTTCTTTTTAATAGTGAACTTTGTATGGTGGTGAAAGTTTTTTTCTTACTGATAAATGATGATACAATTTGTTTTTGTTCTGATTTTCCACCTCCTTTCTTATCAAGATATGTTTATTACATTTTTTAATATAGACAATGATAAATATAAAATAAAACAAAGAATTAATGAAATTGAGATATTGAGTACATTAAGCTTCCCAAAAGACAGGGGTAACCTGCATGGACTGCTAGCGTGAGCTTGACTTGGATAGGTGTAGAGGGCAGTGGTGGGAGCAGGAGTGAGGGGCAAGGTTAAAGACACAGGGGGAGCTGGCATTGGTTTTGGTGTAGGGGATTTATTCCCCCCCCTAAAAAAAATAGTAGAGTGCATGTGAAAACAAAAATTGGACAGACTCAGTGAGTCAATTAGTCTTTATTAGCTATCATTGTACTGTGCTATTATGACATCCTAGACATTAATGTAGATATCTCTTTTCATGTTCCATTTCATCTTAATAACTTGTAATTAACTCTGTCTGTGTTAGGACACGTACAGATATTTTGCTTTCATTAGCTGTTAAGGTCATATTAGATAATTAGACATCTGGTAAGATTATTGATTTTCACTGTCGGTGGAGCTTAGAGCGTGTTACATATATGTACAAATCGACCAATAGTAGAAAAGATTAAATTCTTCAGTGACACACTGAACCAGTGGAAAAGTATGACTAGCTGTGAAATAGATAATCCTATACTACTACTACTTTCCTGTATAGTATGTACACCTGTGTTATGATTTTTGGCAATGTTTACATATATTATACCTGGTCCAAACCTTAACGGTGAGAGTGATCATAAAAATGATATTATTAATCCTGTATGCCAAGGAATAGGATACTGGTAATATACATTTTAAACAAATGAGGGGATTGGCGAGGTCTGGCTACTCAATTGTATTAGAGATTTACATATCAGGATGTCTAGCATGTTGACTGCAGCTGGGTCCATCTGACAGGCTATGTAAAACTAATAGAAAACATTGGGAAAGGGGAAGGTAATTTTATCAAGGAGTTTTTGAAAATTGCTCCAGGGGTTATGTATGTGTGGAGGCAAGAAGGCACTTAGCTATTTGCGACCTGTGTTTAGGCGTGTTCTGCGGTGAAGCTTGGGCAGAGCATGGGCAGAATAACGATTTACACGTGCATTCTAGAAAATACGTGGGTAGCTTCTACTTTAACGTTTACGCCTGTGTCTGAGCAGGTGCACATGACCGTGTTTTCAATCTAGCCACTATTTCTGCCAGTTTATCCCTAATATTTTATAAAGACACATAGATGCCTATGTGGGTGCCTGATATAAAATTACCATCAGACTCTAGAATCAACAATAATTATAATGAACAATTGGAAGGGATTATGACCACTATATCTATAGAAATGGAATATGGCATATGATATTAGTTTTATTGAAGATTGTTCAATTTACCAGGTCAGTACACTAGCTGGTGTAGTATAGTACCATTCAGAAATGCCACAGGAATCTAGAGGGCTAGTTGTTCATGCAATAATTATGCTTGTGTTGATGGCTATGTTAGAATATTGCAAACTGTTGTGCTTAGATTTGGGAAGGGAAGGATGCTAGTTATGAATTAGATGGGAAATGCTATATACTCATCTACGCATGATAATGGGATGGAGAGAGAAATAATGGGAAAAACGGTCTTGCATAAGGAGTGATATCTTTCAAATGGTCATGATATATGGTAGGAGCTGGAATAACTCCTTAGCACTGTGAGCAGAAATAACTGGGAGAACTGGATGAGCAACGTGATCCACTGCCTCAGAAGAATCCAAGTTATCAATGTCCCTGTTGGATGTTCATTACTAAGTAAGTTACTTACTGGATGGGAGGAGTGGCTCAGTGGTTGGGACAGGTTACCTCAGGCCAGAGGGCTGGGGGTTCAATTCCCACATGGGGACAAACAACCTCAGGCCAGAGGGACTGGGGTCTCTAGTCCCATGGCCACTCCTTGTGGCCTTGGGCAAGCCACTTAACCCTCCATTGCCTCAGGTACACTTAGACTGTGAGCCCTTCGGGGACAAGGGAATAAAAAAAAGTACCTGTTAGTATACATGTAAACCTCACTGATTCTAAAGAGCGCGGTATAAAAAAGAAATAAAGAAATATAAATCATTTTGACTAAATGATTAAGTGGTATAAAAAAAATCTAATAAATAAATCGATTACTGCTGTCATGTATTATGATATGAGGGGGCCTATGCAATAATGATGTGCATGCTAAAATGGACTTCAATGTTCTTTGTAATAAATAATGTAAATAGTAATACAGAAGAGTGCAATGTCTGTGCTGGGTACATAGAAATCTCTATGCTACCCATCCTGAAGTGAAAAAGGCCAGTTAATAGGGTCTTTTTTATTCCAGTCAACCCTCGCATAAAGAATGTGCTTTATATCCCTTTTCTTAACCTTAGAGAAACCCCTTCTGGTTCGCCTTTCTCTCTCTCTCCTCCTGGCTCCTCTAGTAATTACAGCATCTCCTCTGGGGTCTCTCTAGGAATGTGCATTCATTTTCAGACAAAACAAATGAGAGCATTTTCCGTTAATATACCTTTAAACAAGTGAAATGGACAATAGACCAGATGAGCTGAATCTTATTTATTCCATTTGTTTTTGGCTCAAAGTACGCTTAAATGTGTGTGGAGGCGAGGGGGGGGGGGGGAAAGACACATTAGAACAACATTTAAAGGAGAAGGCAGAAATATGAGGGGTTTTATCAATCATGTTGTAACTTTTTGACTAGCAGCTAAACAAGCCTATCCTTGCCGCCCTTCTCCCAAATCCCATGCTTGATATCATTGGCATCCGATCCGGTACAACACCATTTTCAATCTTTCACTGAGACAGAGAGGATCAGAGAAAATGGTGATAGCTCCCAAAATTACTTTGCTGAAGTAGAAAAGCTTTTAAAAAAAGAAGCAGAAATCCATCTAAAGATAAAGATAGAGCTACTTATTCTAAGCTGCTACCAGACATACACAGTGCTGTACAGATTCACATACAAGGGACAGTCCTTTCTCCATAGAACTTACTATATAAGAACAAGAAATGCTTTGCTGGGTCAGATCAAGGCCATTCCAAGCCCAGTATTCTGTTTCCAACAGTGGCCAGTCCAGGCCACAGGTACCTGGCAGGTTCCCAAAGAGGCCCGCAGGTTCCACAATGCTTATCCTGCGGCAAGCAGTGGATTTCCTGGGTCCTCTTTAATAATGGGTTATTGACCCTTCCTCCAGGAACTTGTCCAAACCTTTTTTAAACCTAGCTACACTAACAGCTTTTACTCCATCCTCTGGTAACAAATTCCAGAGTTTGATTTTGCGTTGAATGAAAAAATATTTTCTCTTATTAGAAACATAGAAACATGATGACAGAAAAAGACCACATGGCCTATCTAGTCTGCACTTCCATACCAACCACTACAACAGTCCCCTTTTTGCCTTTATAAATCCTCTGTGTTTGTCCCATGCTTCTTTGAATTCAGATACTGTCCTCATCTCTACCACCTCCACTGGGACACTATTCCACGGATCTACCACTCTTTCCGAAAAGAAATATTTCCGCATATCACTCCTGAATCTATCTCTCTTCACCCTCATCCCATGTCCCCTCATAGCAGAGCTTGCTTTCAATCGAAAGAGGCTCTCCTCCTGTACATTTATGCCATGGAAGTATTTAAACATCTCAATCATATCACCTCTATCCCGCCTTTCCTCTAAGGTGTACATATTAAGATCCTTAAGTCTGTCCTCATATGCTTTATAATGAAGACCACTAACCATTTTAGTAGCCACCCTCTGTACTGACTCCAGCCTGTTTATATCCTTTTGATGGTGCGGTCTCCAGAATTGCACACAATACTCCAAATGAGGTCGCACCAAAGACTTATACAGAAGCACTATCACCTCCATTTTTCTGTTAGTCATTCCTCTCCGTATGCACCCAAGCATCCTTCTAGCTTTTGCCGTCGCCTTTTCTACCTGTTTAGCTACTTTAAGATCATCAGACACAACCATGCCTAGGTCCCGCTCTTCTTTAGTGGACAAAAGTACTTCACCCCCTATACTATATCGCTCCCTTGGATTGCTGCAGCCCAAATGCATGACCTTACATTTTTTAACATTATATCTCAGCTGCCAAATTCTAGACCATTCTTCAAGCTTAGCTAGATCCTTCCTCATGTTATCTACACCTTCCTGGGTGTCTACTCTATTGCAGATTTTGGTATCATCCTCAAAGTGGCAAACCTTACCCGACATCCCTTCTGCTATATCACTATCAAAGATGTTAAAAAGAATCGGACCAAGGACAGGCCCCTTGGACACCCCACTAGTAACTACCTCCTCCTCAGAGTGAGCTACATTTATCTGTACCCTTTCGCTTCCCACTTAACCAATTTCTAACCCAAGCAGTAACTTTAGGGTCCATCTCTAGGGTGCTCAGTTTTGGGTGTTTTGTTCTTTAGGTGAGGAGTGCTGTTGAGATGCTTATCAGGATTATTCTGCTTAATGTTCAGATTCTGGGGAGGAGGGGGGCTGGGGCCTAAATGTCAACTGAAGGGGCCACAAAATTAAAGGGCAACTACTACCTTTGCAGCTGCCCTACTTAAAAAGCTAATGGAGAAAATTCTGGATCTCCACAAGAATATGATGCAATATACCCATATAAGTACAACAAGCTGGCTTGCTATAGCTGAATATTTTCAAGTTGTGCAGTGGTAGATAGCTTTAGAAGGCTTGCTTCTGACAACCAAAAACAAAAAGACGCAAACAGAATTTTTCATTTATCTATGCAAGCTATTAATTGTGTTTTGACAGATGCTCCTATTAATGTCGCAGAAGAGGTTAAGTGGCTTGAAAGGAATGTCGTAGACATACTCTAAAGATAATGATTGTAGCTATTCTTTGGCTCATGCTTGGAGAACAAGTTTTCTCCTAAATGTTTGCTATATCCTATAATTTTTGTTTCTTGTTTCTTTTTTTCAAAATTAGATTTTAAAATCTAAGCAGTCTCAAAATGATAAACGTCTGTTTCAGCATTGGTCATTCTGTATTTGCTACATAGGGTTTTTGCATGGTAAAGGTTTCTGGAATGAAAATCTGCAGTCAAACTGCAAATAGGAAGCTCACATCCATTAAGAAAATAAAGATGCCGTAATCCATCAAGAGGTTTTATCATTCCATGTCTTTTAAATAAAACGTTTCATTACTAGAAATACAATTGCATGTTAATAAAAACAATGTGCTAAATTTATAAACTGAAACATGATAGAGTGTGAAAATATCTGTGCGGACAAAGACTGGCTCCTCAAAATGTTCTTTAGGTGCAAAGATCCTGTGTTCATGGATTGAAAGATCAGGATGTTCCCCAACGTGTCAAGAGTCACTCAGAAAAGGAGAAAACAAATTGTTTTATTAAAACAGGGGGTGGTACAGTTGGATGGTTTATTTTTTCTTCGATATCCTTGTAAATGTTTGCTCTCGTTTGGGTCCACCTATGTCTTCTTTGAACCACAACAATTGGCCTCCTTGATTTCCTTTAAATGTATTTCAGCTCATTCTAATAGTGTAAGTTCAAAAGAGAAGTCCCCAAGCAAAATTTCTTAGGGCCCCTCATAAGGGCAGTGGCCAGAAAAGGGGAGGGATACTTTTCCCCTCCTTTTCCCTTCTCCCACCCCCACCCCCACCCCCACTCCACCTCCCAAATAACTGAGAGAAAAAACAAGCAACAGCCAGAAAACATCAAACTTACTTTTAACGAAGTTTGCTGCACCATGCCACCTCTCTCCCCATAAAGAGATGCCCCAATGCAACTGGAGGCCCAAAAAAGCATTTCCCATTGAGGGGCTGAAATCTCAGTGGGAAATGTTTTCGCAGGCCTCTGGTAGCCATGGGGCATCACATTATGGAAAGAGAAGTGGCATGACATATCAAACTTGACATTACGGGCGATTGCTTGGGTGGTATTTATGCCACTGGTTCATTTGTTCCTGATGTAATTCCTGGTTTAGGCCCGGAAGTTTAGGCAGGGCCTTGTCTTCAGCAGGTTCTGTATTGGAGCCCTCACTCCTATGTACTTTTTTTTATGTACTTTTTTTTCTTTATATTTGCTTTCCTCCCATATATGAGGACTTGTTGGGTTTTGGCCTTTCTCTTATACAAGAGATTTTCTTGTGTTTAATTTGTAAAATATGCATATAGATAAATAAAAACATAAAAATTAAAGTATCTGTGAGCTAAAGAAGCCCAGTTATGAAATAAAGAAGCCAAGTGGTGGAGTAGCCTAATGGTTAGAGCAACTGCCTAGTACCCTGGTTACCCAGAAGATCAATTCCCTCTAGCACTCCTTGTGACCTTGGACAAGTCACTTTACCCTCCATTGCCTCGGAACAAAAGGCCTGGTACTCTACTTCTGGTGATATATTGTCAAGAAAATCCAGAGACAGCTGGGTTGCCAGCAGTCAGCACTAACTTGACAGCACTAAAAAAAAAAAAAAGATATGCAACATCTCACAGTGAACCAATAAACTGCATTCAAATATTTGAGGCAAGTTGATTGTTCTTTTTCCTTATGTTGGTATGCTGTAAAGACTACTAAAAAGAGAGGATCCAAGGTGGCGCTGTGAGCAGATGTCTCGGAGGACGCTCCGCAGCCTGATTTGTGTACTGGAGGCTTGGGAGTTCTTGCTGCCTGTGAAGATGGGCAAAAGGAAGGGGAAGGGGAAAGCTTCTCTCCTGGAAGACCCCCCTAACCAGCCTATGCACCAGACCATGTTGGAGGTGTTTGGAGTTGCCTCAGTCTCCCTGGCATCTCTTTCCTTGGGCCAGCTCGAGCAGCGAACTTTGGGCAGCAGTGTGGAAGTGGCTTCATTAAGCCCTATTGCTCGGACGCCACCTCCGATGCCCGGAAGTATAGGGGCAACAGGTTTGGCAGAGGAGTCCCCAGGCCGGAACAGTTGGTGGTGAGTTCTTTCCAGGAGGCTGTCCTGAGGCTCAGTCCTCCCCCCTCATGTCAGTGACAGCGGGGACATCTTTGGATGGATTGCAACAGTCACTTATTTCCATCGTGCAAGGTGCTGGTGAGGCTGCTTGCGGGCAAAATCTCTGTGAGGTGAGGAAGCCATCAACTGTGATGATGGAGTCATTGTGGGACACTATACAGGGACTGAACTAGTCTCCCAGTGGAGGTTGCAGAGATGAGGACAGTATCTGAATTCAAAAAAGCATGGGACAAACACAGAGGATCTCTAAAGAAAAAAAAGGGACTGTTGTAGTTGTTGATATGGAAGGACAGACTAGATAGGCCATGTGGTCTTTTTCTGTCGTCATTTTTCTATGTTTCTATGAACTCCTCCATGCAAGTTTTCTCTGCTAGACTTTTGGGTGATTTGTTGGTGGTCTCAAAGTTGGTGCTGGGTCACACTCAGGCTTTGGGACAATGTTCATCGAGATATGATGCTCTTGAGTCTAAAATGAGTGCTGTTCAGAGTTTGGGGGACACTCTGGTGAAAGATAAGAACCTTCTTCACAGACAGATAGAGTACCAGAGAACCAAGTATGGCATAATAATCTCCGCCTGTTGAACTTTCCCAGATCACCTTTCATACCTCCTATTGATAGTACTGGTGTTCCTAATGGACAAGGGGATTCTGTGGATTTGAATCTCATAGAGTTCCTAGAGTCCTCTTTAGAGGTGTTGCCACAGCATTCTACTATGATTGTAACTTTTGCCTTAGAGTTTGATCGTAACACTGTCTTAAAAATGTATTTCTGCTCTATTAAGTTGTTTTTTGGCTCAAAAATTTGCATATTTCCTGATTTATCTAGATTTACGCAGAAACATCGCCGGGAGTTTTTGGCCTTACGTTCTAGGGTCCTAACACTTGGACTGAGTTTCATGTTATGTTTTCCTTGTGTTTGTTTAATTGTTTGTGATGGAAAAAATTTAGGTTTTTTGAGCCTCGACAACTTACTGATTTTCTTGTGGCTAGGGAGGAGATTGAAGTTCAACTGCGCGACCCACAGGTACTACTGTAGGCCTGCTGGGAAAGGGTTCTTTGGGGGGGCTCTGCTTTGTGATTGTGGTTTATGTTTCGAAATGTTTCTTAGTTTTACTTGGATCCTTCTTTTCCTGTTATTGTGGGCTGTTGGTTTTGTAAATATTTCTATCAACGGGTAATTCATAACAACATAAGATATGCCATACTGGGTCAGACCAAGGTCCATCAAGCCCATTATCCTGTTTCCAACAGTGGCCAATCTGTCACAAGTATCTAGCAGTTTCCCAAAAGACACAGGTTCCACAATGCTTGCATTGGGGCAAGCAGTGGATTTCCCAGGTCCTCTTTAATAATGGTTTATGGACCTTTCCTCCAGGAAGTTGTCCAAACCTTTTTTAAACCCGGCTACATTAACAGCTTTTACTACATCCTCCAGTAGCAAATTCCAGAGTTTGATTTCACATTGAGTGAAAAAATATTTTCTCTTATTAGTCTTAAATAGGTTACCCTGTATCTTCATTGTATGCCCCCTAATCTTTCTATATTTTGATAGCCTAAACAATCAATCTAAATTTACCTGTTCCATTCCATTCATTAATTTGTAGACCTCTATCATATCTCCCTCAGCCATCTCTTTTCCAGGTTGGAGAGCCCTAACATTTTTAGCTTCTCTTCATAGGGGTATCCTTCCATCTCCTTCACCATTTTGGTGGCTCTTCTCTGTTCCTTTTCTAATAACTCTATATCCTTTTTAAGATACGGCAACCAGAATTGCACATAATATTCAAGGTGCGGTCACACCATGGAACGATACAGAGGCATTATAATATCCTTTGTTTTATTCTCCAGTCCTTTCCTTATGATATCTAGCATTCTATTTGCTCTCTTGGCCACCGCTGCACACTGGGCGGAGGGTTTTAACATGTTATCCACGATGACAACTAAATCTTTTTCCTGGGTGGTGGTTCCTATTGTGGAATCTTGCATCGTGTAACCATAGTGTGGGTTGTTCTTTCCTAGGTGCATAACTTTGCACTTGTCCACATTAAATTTCATCTGCCATTTGGATGCCCAGTCTTCCAGTTTATCAAGATCCTCTTGCAAATTTCCTCAAACCTCATGGGTTTTAACAACTTTGAATAGTTTTGTGTTATCTGCAAATTTGATAATCTCACTTGTTGTTCCTATTTCCAGGTCATTTATGAATATGTTAAAAATCAGCGGCCCAGCACAGATCTCTGGGGTACTCCACTATTCACCTTTCTCCATTGGGAAAGTTGGCCATTTAGCCCAACCCTCTGCTTTCTATCTTTTAACCAGTTCCTGATCCACAATAGTATACTGCCTCCTATCCCATGAATTTTTAATTTTGCCAAAAGTCATTCATGAGGGACCTTGTCAAAGGCTTTCTGAAAGTCCAGATACACTATATCAACCGACTCATCTTTGTCTATCTGTTTATTCACACCTTCAAAAACACATAACAGATTAGTAAGATAAGATCTTCCTTGGCTAAAGCCATGTTGGCTCTCTCCCATGACTATCTACATGTTCAGTAATTTTGTTCTTTATTATGGTTCCACTATTTTACCAGGTACTGGCTCCTCACAGAACCTAAGAATCAACCACAGTAAGACCGATGTTATGTTTATCACGAAGAACCAAAACTTCACACCCCCTTCTACATTAAAGATAAAGAACAAGGAATTGGCAGTAAAACCTACCATACGATACCTAGGCATCACCCTTGACCAGCGTCTCAATAAGAAAACTCACATAAAAAATATAACGAAACTAATATACCACAAGATACGCACACTACGACACATACGACCTCTACTAGAACCTACGGATTTCAGAACCATCTTCCAAGCCTTAGTTATGCCACATCTAGATTTTGCAAATGCAATCCTTTATGGGCTCCCTCAATCTACTTTAAATCCTCTCCAATTATCGATGAATACCGCCGCCAGAGTGCTTGAAGGAATATCTAAGTCAGACCACATAACTCCAATACTGATAAAACTTCATTGGCTACCAATCAATGCAAGAATCCAATACAAAATCATAATCACCACCTTTAAAGTCTTAAACAACCAAGCACCCTCAACCATCACTAACCTACTACACACCCAAGCCCTCAACAGAGCCAGAAGAACATCAGCAATAAATACCCTAATCATCCCGAAAATAACAGTCAAATACACCAAGGAAACATCTAAAAGAGCCTTCAGCATTCATGCCCCAGTAGCATGGAATACTCTCCCACCAGAATTGAGAGCCATAACCAGTCTAACACAATTCAGGAAAAGTCTTAAGCACTACCTATTCCTAAGTTATTTTCCAGTATAAATGCTCCAAGAGAAATAGTCATTTCATGTTCAGTTCCAGTGAATTTTGACCACGCTTAATGTATATAGTTTACTGTATATGTATATGATTTATACAGACTCCCCTGTTTCTTCCAAGTTTTCAAAACCCTGTTAAATGTAAAATGTACTACAGTTATCCTGTATGTATATGTTTTTGTTCCATGTGAACCGCGCTGATGACAATAGTGCGGTATATAAGAGATGTTAAATAAATAAATAAATAAATACTGATGTCAGGCTCACCGGTTTGTAGTTTCTCGGATCACCCTGGAACCCTTTTTAAAAACTGGCATTACATTGGCCATCCTCCAATCTTCAGGTATTACAGATAATTTTAATGATAGTTCATACTTATAGTAGGTCTGCAATCTCATATTTCAGTTCTTTCAACACCCTTGGATGTATAGCATCTGGCCAGGTGATTCCCATTGTGTAATTCATTTCCTTTTGTATTTGCCATTTTTTACTTTCATTCAGGTATTGTAGTGTATTATTGTAAAATTGTAATAAATACAAAATTGAAAAAAAAAAGACTACTGAAAAATTGTTTTTGACTTTTATGCCATTTTATTATTGAACCCTACAATATATGGAAAAGGGAGTACTTTATACACATGTGTAGTATGTGGGGAATAGAAGTCCTATTCCTTCCTTGCAAACGTGCCTGCAGGCCTCCAATATGTAATTAGAGCTTCTCTGAGAATGAGTTAATATCACAGTAGCTCAGTAGAAAAGAGAAATCTGAGCTGCAAGCTGTTTGTATTTATTTATTTGTTTGTTTGTTTTTGATGAAATGCACAGTAACAAGAATTAGATCTTATCAGATGATTGTGTAGTTTTTTGCTTTACTAAGGCTTTGAAGCTGTGTTTTTAATGTGGAATAACTCATTAAGAGTCAGTCTTGTCCCATGATTTTATCCTACAGTAGAGTCCTAATGAGGTCTCAATGAACAAAGTTTTTTTTCCCATTGATAGGACAATGGATTAAAAAAAATCAATACAGTGCTTCTCAACCCCCCCTCCTGAGGCCACCTAGCCAGTGGGGGATTATGTTTTAGCAATGGATATGCATGAAATAAATTTGCATATAGCAGAAACACATTATGTGCCGATCTGTCTCATGCATATTCATTGTGATGATCCTGACCACAATACAGATATGCATGACCCTAAACATGGGAACAAGTATTTCCAAACCCCGCCCCCTCGCATTCATAAAAAAGAGTTACCACTCTGCAGTTTGCACATGCAGGTATTGGGGCTAGCACGTGTAAATGTCAATGCAGCTACCTAGATGCAAGTACATATGTGTATGTGTGCAAATGCCACATTTCAGAAAATTGCACATACAGCAAGTGCCAGTTAATGAGCCAATTTTAAATTTTGAGGCATTATTTATTTTATTTATTTATTTAACAGTATTTCTAAACCGCCTTATCTTTAATAATCAAGGTGGTATCACAGCAAGCAATCAGGTAAAGTGGGTGTGTTATACATGCAGTGAGGGTGAGACTTAGTTGTGTGTGGGCTGTGTTGTGTGCTAGATTTGTTTATGAAGACCTAGAAGGTTAGGCACAATTGCTCCCTTGGTCACTACGGCAAAACCCTGGGTCAAATGAGCAGTTTATTGAAATGTATGAAAATTATATGTTTAATCCTATGCAAAATCAAAGAATATGTATTTTTTAATAGTGTCCAAATCATGCCCAGAACACACACTCTTAAAATCTGTGTCCCACTGCAGTTACATGTGCAAAGAGCCGCATTCTCAAACTGGCATTTATATGTGTATCCATTTGAAAATGACCTCCATGCTGCAAATTTATGTACAGAGAGGTCCTGGGGGAGGAGTGGCCTAGTGGTTAGGACAAAGTACTTCAGGCCGGAGGGCCAGGGGTTCAAGTCCCACCTGGGGACAGCAATCTCAGGCCGGAGGGACTGGGATTTCTAGTCCTATAGGCACTCCTTGTGGTCTTGGGCAAGCCACTTAACCCTCCATTGCCCATGTTCCCTGTAAGTATTAGCGTATGTGTGTCATATCCTCTCGTGTTAAATGTATCTCCCAATTGACCACTTTGACCCGGTGAAAAGCGGGATATAAATACAGCTAAATAAATAAATACTGATTCGCTAAGCTTTTTCTCACGGACGCAGAATGAGAGAAGCCTTCGGGAATCAGGCCCATGCACATGTTTCATATGATCATCTTCTTGTGTACTAGGCTGTGCTAGCTGCTAATGCACACTCTAATGGGCTGCACAACGCGGGATTGGTTCCATGCTAGTGTGCGATGGGAGGGAAACGGGCGGGGGAAGGGTGAAGCATGAGCGGGTCTGCACAGCTCGATTAGCGTGGGGTTGACAGCACACGTTTGCCTTCAATGTTTCCATTAACACTTTTGTTCAGCTTTTCTCAGCTTTCTCTTTCTCCTCTCCATAACTAAATGGAACTTTCCTTCTACTACCTGGCCTGTCTGTGTTGGTCAGGTTACCATTTAATTCAATATCTATCCTTGCTCTGTCTCCATTGCTGCAGAGTTTAAAGCTTTTTCCTGTCTGGGCTTTAATCTACGTGAGTGACTAATCCCTTCCTCCTGCTGATTTATTGTTTAGCCCCTTTTCCTGTCTTCCATGTGTGTTTAGCTCTGTTTGCCTCTCTGTCCTCTGGCAAGAGAATTCTCCATTGCAAGCTCTGCTGGAAAGGTGAATTCTGCTGGCTTTCTGTGAGTCCTGTCCATCTGTCTCTATATTTATTTATTTATCTATCATTGTTAATGTGCTTTCTTACCTCATTGCACTTTTTTTGCACTTTTGTTCAGCTTTTCTCAGCTGAATAACTTATAACCCCCCCCCCCCCCACACACACACACACACACACCGGCACTCTGTCTCTTGTAGCTGTCACCTGCTCATTACCTCTATTATTCACAGGTACACCTAATCCCCTGTGGGCTCTCTCCCACCTATCTTTTCTTCTGGCCTCTGTTCTCCTCTCCATCCCTCTTCTATGTCTTCTTATTCTTCATACTCCCTAATAGTCTCCCCTCCTATCAACTCCTTCACTCTTCCCCTCCTTATCTCCACTTTACCTTCCTCACTTTCCCCCTCCATTCTGTCCTCTACTCTGTCATCGGCTCTTGAGCTTCACTACTTTCTCCCTCTCATTCAGCCATCTCCTCTCTCTAAGACAACTTCACCCTCGTTTCCGCCATACTGTCTCCTTTCTGTCCCGCACTCTTCTACTCCTCCTCCTTCTCTTATCTGGAGATATCAACCCCAGCCCTGGCCCCCTTAGACTTTTGTCACATTCCCAGAACAGATGCTCTTGCAACAGCTCAAATCTTATTCTTATTCCTCTCCTTTCCCTCTCCTCTCTCCCTTTCTCATGTGCTTTATGGAACGCACACTCCATCTCAAATAAACTTGCTTTTGCTCATGAATTCTATTTCTAATGCTCTTCATCTTGTTGCTCTAACTGAGACCTGGATCCTCCCAGAAGACACTGCATCAGTTGCTGCTCTCTGTCATGATGGTTATCAGTTCTCCCACATGCTTCGTCCCACTGGCCATGGTGGTGGTGTTGGGCTTCTACTTTCTCCTTCCTGCCAATTCCAACCCTTCCTGCTGCCTCCGTCTCGCTCCTTTCCCTCCTTTGAAGTCCACTCCATCTGCCTTTCACTCCACTTCCTCTCCGGATAGCTGTTATTTATCGACCTCCTGACAAGTCTACGTCTACCTTTCTCACTAACTTTGACTCGTGGCTTTCCTTCTTTCTGGATTCCTCTTCCCCCACTCTTATTCTCGGGGATTTTAACATTCATGTTGATAACCCTTCTGATTCTTATGCTTTAAAGCTCCTTTCCGTTATCTCCTTATTTGACATCCAGCTTTGCTCTACTGCCCCCACTCACCAGCATGGCCACTGCCTTGACCTTGTCTTTTTTCTCTAATTGTTTACCCTCAAACGTCTGTATCTGTTCTTCCCTTATTGGACCATCATCTGCTAAGCTTCACTCTTCATCACCCACTGCCTTAACCTCATCCTGTCTCCTCCAACCTATTTAGAAATCTTCATGCTATTGATCCTTTGGTTCTCTCCTCCACTGTTTCATCATCTCTTTCCTCCACTGTGTCATCTGAGTCTGTTGATGAGACAGTAGCTTCCTATAATGCTGCACTCTCCTCTGCTTTGGATGCTCTCCCTCTGCCCATGCCACATCCTATGAGGTGTATTTCACCCCAGCCCTGGATTTCTTCCACTACCCACTATCTATGTTCCTGTGCCCGCTCATCTGAGCGTGCTTGGCTCAAATCCCGCTCTCTTGCAGACTTTCTACACTTCATATTCATGCTTGTCTCTTTCTAGTCAGCCATAGCACTTGCCAGACAAGACTATTATGTCCATCTGACTCTCTTGCCTTTGACCCTCACCATCTCTTTACTATTCTCAGCTCTTTCCTCGAGGTGCCTCCACCTCCAATCACTCCCTCCCTTTCAGCCCAAACCCATAACAAAATCCACAAGGCCACCCTCCAATTCCCCACAAAGTCAGCTACTTCTCCTCCTTCCCCTCTTCACTCCCAACTTCCCCCTCTACCTCTTCTACCCTCTCTTCCTTTTCTGTGATCTCTGAAGAGGAAATTGCACACTTTCTTTCTTCCTCCAAACTCACGACCTGCTCTTCTGATCCTATCCCCACCCATCTCCTAAGCCCCTTCTCCTCCACTGTTGTCCCTTCCATCTCTCATATTCTCAACCTATCGCTCTCCACGGCAACTGTCCCTGTAGCTTTCAAGCATTCTGTAGTTACACCTCTCCTCAAGAAACCCACACTTGATTCTACCTGTCCTTCTAATTATCAACCCATCTCCCTCTGCCCCTTCATTTCTAAATTACTTGAACGTGCAGTTCTCCACCATTGCCTTGACTTTCTCTCCTCTCAAGCCCCTCTGGATCCTTTAAAATCTAGCTTTCATCCTTCACACTCTATCGAAACGGTTCTTGGCCAAAATCTCCAGTGACTTGTTCCTGGCAAAATCCAAGGGCCTTTTCTCTGTCCTCATCCTTTTTGACCTCTCTGCTGCTTTTGACACTGTTGACCATAACCTTCTCCTTGATACCCTGTCCTCACTTGGTTTTAAGGGCTCTTTACTATCCTGGTTGTCCTCTTATTTCTTCCATTGCTTTTTCAGTGTTTGTTCTGGTGGATCCTTCACTGCTGATATCCCGCTCTCAGTTGGTGTACCCCAAGGATCTGTCTTGGGTCCACTCCTTTTCCATCTCTATACCCAGTCCCTTGATGCACTCTTCTTTTCCCATAGCTTTCAGCACCATATTTATGCTGATGACTCACAGATCTACCTCTCTACACCTGAAATCTCTCTGGCAATCCAGACCCAGATCTCTGCCTGCCTTTCTGACATTGCTGCTTGGATGTCTCACCACTGCTTGAAACTGAACATGGCCAAAACTGAACTTCTTATTTTCCCCCCGAAACCTCTTCTCCTTTTCCTCCTTTCTCAGTCTCTGTGGATAACTCTCTACTCCTCCCTGTTTCCTCAGCTTGCAACCTTGGGGTTGTCTTTGACTCCTCTCTCTTTCTCCACACACATCCATCTGATAGCTAAGACATGCCGTTTCTTTCTCTATAATATCAACAAAATCCACCCATTCCTTTCTGAACACAATACTAAGACACTTATCCACTCCTTAATCACCTCTCGTCTTGACGACTGTAATCTAATCCTTGCTGATAGCCCTTTGAATCATCTCTCTCCCCTTCAATCTGTTTAGCACTCTGCTGCATGGCTTATATTCCGCCAGCCTCATCATGCTCATATTACCCCTATTCTCAAATTACTTTATTGGCTCCCTATCCATTTTTGCATCCAATTCAAACTTCTCCTACTGACCTATAAGTGCATTCACTCTGTAGCTCCTCACTACCTTTCCTCTCTTATCTCTCACTACACCCCTCTCTCCCCTCAGGAACTCCACTCTTCTGGCAAATCACTTCTATCTGTGCCATTTTTTTATAGCTAACTCTAGACTTTACATGATATAGTGTATCTGAACTTTCAGAAAGCCTTAGACAAGGTCCCTCATGAAAGACTTTTGGCAAAATTAAAAGTCATGGAATAGGAGGCAGTGTACTATTGTGGATCAGGAACTGGAAAAAAGATAGAAAGCAGAAGGTAGGGCTAAATGGCTAATTTTTCCAATGGAGAAAGGTGAATAGTGGACTACCCCAGGAATCTGTTCTGGGTCTACTGCTTTTTAACATATATGGGAATAACGAGTGAGTATATCAAATTTGCAGAGGACACAAAACTATTCAAAGTTGTTAAAACCCATGAGGATTGTGGAAAATTGCAAGAGGATCTTGATAAATTGGAAGACTGGGCATGCAAATGACAGATGAAATTCAATGTGGACAAGTGCAAAGTTATGCACCTAGGAAAGAAAAACTCAAACTAGGGTTACACGATCCAAGGTTCCACATTATGAACCACCACCCAGGAAAAAGATTTAGGCATCATCGTGAATAACATGTTAAAACCCTCCGCCCACTGTGCAGCGGCAGCCAAGAGAGCAAATAGAATGCTAGGTATCATAAGGAAAGGAATGGAGAATAAAACAAAGGATATTATAATGCCTCTCTATCGTTCCATGGTATGATCGCACCTTGAATATTGTGTGCAATTCTGGTCACCGTATCTTAAAAAGGATATAGCGTTATTAGAAAACGTACAGAGAAGAGCCACTAAAATGGTAAAGGGGATGGAAGGATACCCCTATGAAGAGAGGCTAAAAAGGTTACATAAGAACATAAGATATGCCATACTGGGTCAGACCAAGGTCCATCAAGCCCAGTATCCTGTTTCCAGCAGTGGCCAGTCTAGGTCATACGTACCTAGCAGTTTCCCCAAAAGACACAGGTTCCACAATGCTTGTATTGGGTCAAGTATTGATATCCTGGGTCCTTTCTTAATAATGGTTTATGGACCTTTCCTCCAGGAAATTGTCCAAACCTTTTTTAAACCCAGCTACACTAACAGCCTTTACTACATCCTCCGGTAACAAATTCCAGAGTTTGATTACACGTTGAGTGAAAAAATATTTTCTTTTATTAGTCTTAAATAGTTTACCCTGTAGCTTCATTGCATGTCCCCTAGTCTTTCTATATTCTGATAACATAAGCAATCGATCTATGTTTACCCGTTCCACTCCGTTCATTAATTTATAGATGTCTATCATATCTCCCCTCAGCCGTTTCTTTTCCAGGTTAAAGAGCCCTAACCTTTTTAGCCTTTCTTCATAGGGATATCCTTCCATCCCCTTTACCATTTTGGTGGTTCTTCTCTGAACCTTTTCTAATAATGCTATATCCTTTTTAAGATACGGCGAACAGAATTGCACACAATATTCAAGGTGCGGTCTTTCCATGAACGATAGAGAGGCATTATAATATCCTCTGTTTTATTTTCCATTCCTTTCCTTATGATACCTACATTCTATTTGCTCTCTTGGCCGCTGCTGCACACTGGGCCGAGGGTTTTAACATGTTATCCACAATGACGTCTAAATCTTTTTCCGGGGTGGTGGTTAGGGTTCTTCAACCTGGAAAAGAGACAACTGAGGGAAGATATGCCAGACGTCTATAAATTAATGAATGGAGTGGAATGGGTAAATATAGATCAATTGTTTATGCCATCAAAATATAGAAAGACTAGGGGGCATGCAATGAAGCTACAGGGTAACCTTTTTTTAAGACTAATAAGCAAAAATATTTTTTCACTCAACGTGTAATCAAACTCTGGAATTTGCTAGCAGAGGATGTAGTAAAAGCTGTTAGTGTAGCTGGGTTTAAAAAAAAAAGATGTGGACAAGTTCCTGGAGGAAAGGTCCATAAACCATTATTAAACTGTTCCCAGAATATGCACTGCTTGCCCCAATACAAGCATTGTGGAACCTATGTCTTTTGGGGAAAATGCTAGGTATTTGTGACCTAGATTGGTCACTATTGGAAACAGGATACTAGGCTTGATGGACCTTGGTCTGACCCAGTATAGCATATCTTATGTTCTAATGTTCCTTTCACCTTGCTGCACCTTATGCCTGGAACAAACTACCTGAGTCTCTATGTCAGGTGTCTTCTCTGACCCTTTTCAAATGCAGACCGAAAACTCACTTCTTTGCTGCCGCTTTTGGATCTTGACTCACCTGATCTCCTTGTGTTTCCCTTGTGTGGTCTGTCTTGACTAGATTGTAAGCTCCTAGGAGCAGGGACTGTCTCTTACAGGTCTGTGCAGTGCTGCATATGTCTTTTAGCACTATACAAATGCTCAGTAGTAGTAGGTGCATTTAACTCCCCCACAATGGGTGGAGTTAATTGCACCCGTGTTAAGCGCGATTGCCATTGGCGTGAGTTAGAGGCCAAGTTTGTGGGGTATCTTCTGGGGTCATGCGGTACATAACCTGAACAGGTAGAGCATAACTGTTGCACATACTGTCTATTCTCAAAGAGCAATACCTACAAAACCTTATCGTAGCTTAGTAAACATGCCCTAACTTTAAAGTGCTGATAGTTCTCCCATGCTAAAACCACTGGATGCTGTGCACTTTGAAATAACTTGCAGCATTTGGGTATTATCATGCAAACTGTAATTTCCAAAGATTTTCATCATCACACTGAATGCTGCATATAGTTTTTTGCTTGCTAAATTTTATTCAGATTAATATGTAAAATCATGAAAAACGGCCCTTTAACTATTAGAGACCCTTTTACTAAAGCCCATTGTGGATTTGCATTTAACGCACATTTACCATAAAAACTAACATGCATCAAGTGTAAAGCCTCCACAGTAGCTTTTGGGGCATGGGCATCACACAGACACATACTTTACCCTAATGCAGGTGCACCAAAAGCCATCCGTAAAGGTACCCATACTGATTGTCACTTTGACAGTGCGTGATTTGCACCTCCACTCTAACTATAATGTATTCTCCACACACCTACTCCACCTATACCTGCCCATTCCCCTTTGTGTGATGGGTGATTAACACATGTTTTAGCAGCCAATAGCTGTCATGCCCATTGGTAACAGTCTCCATGGCTCTTACCGGTTGCTAAAATGCCCATTAATCCTATAGTGGGCTTTAGTAAAAGGGCCCTTTAGTGTGTAGTTAAATTACACTCAAAATATGACTCAATAAGGTTTAGGGGTTTGGGGTTTTTGCTAGATTTTGTAAAGCTAAATTTTATGTGTTATTTTTCTGCCTAGCATATTCCAAAAATAGAATGTGAAACTCCTTATTAGTTCATGCTAAATAATGCACTTTTGTACATGACCTTATACATAATTTACAGCTTACTGACATCAATATGAATTCTTCAGAGATCTATAGATACAGTATTAATAGTCCATATTTATTTATTGAGATTTGTAGACTGCTTTCCTAAATAGGAAAGGCCTCAACCGTACATGTGGCATCCAGGCCTAGGCCATGTTCCCTGCCCCCACCCCTTCTGCCACCTTTTGCCCTGCCCTGTGTCCCCTTACTTAACTTGTCCATCACTGCTGATAGATGACCAGTTTTGCCACAAAAATTTAGAGTTTATTGGATAATGTTGGCCGCAGCATAACCTTAAACAAACATATAACCAAAATTCACAGTGTATATAATTCTTAAACATATATGCAACATTAAATTGCCCTAAACCTCTCTGACACTTATTCTTGAAATGCACAGCCCATACACCCCAAAGGGAGGTGCCGTCAAAGCCCGCCCCTTGACCTGAAAAACCTTCTAAACCATTTCTGTCATAACTGATACACATTATCCATAATACGCTGTGTGGGGCAGCATGCAGCTAAAGCATGCACTATACCCCCGGTTGCAGCAGTGTCGTCCTCTGTTTCTGACCTGGCCTGTCAAAGGTCAGGATTGCTGCATACTTAATATATGGCAATGAGGTGTATACCTCCCTCCCCCCACCGTCAAAGCGTGGGGAGGCACATTACCCGCTGATCCTGCTGCGAATCCGGTGACCCTGTCAGGGGGTGGACAATTTCTTATGGCCACTCCCCTATACTCAACTGTATGGCTGTGTGCTCAGTCCGATGGCCCTTAACTTATGGCCACACCTCACCGACAGCAACTCCTCACTTGTCATCCGGTACTCGGCTGTGGCCAACAGCATTTCTACCGTGTCCTGGGCTGTGCACAGGAAAATGTCCATGCCAATATCCAACAGGTGTACGCCGGTTGCACGTCACAGGCCAGGGCAACTTACATCGATGAGGTCATGCCCAGTGCAAATCCCCCCCGCCTTGATTGAAGCGAGAAACCATCCATTTGCCTTTCGTCTCATTTTCTTCACTGTCCAATGTGACCTTTTTGCCTTTTTAGACCCTCCATGTTACGATATGGGACCACACCACCCGAGTCCCAGAGAAAATGTCGGCCAGCTACATCTTCCGGTTAATTCGACACTGCGGGTATTGGCCAATTGTTTCCCCTCCATATTCACCACTAAGACCCAAGGACTCCTGGCAGCCCTCCTTCTGTGCATAAGGGATAGAACTAGCAGGACCCATATTCCCCGCACCCCCATCCTGACGATGGACTCCTCTGCAGGATTCAGGCCCAAATTAAGCCCTGCAGTCTGCTCTGGGTTCTCCTTTGCACCCAGTGGACATATGGATGGCCTCATATCCACATTTCCTGGGGAGCTGTACCTAGGGAAAACCATTGAAAGAAGAACACAAGAAAGGCCAAGTTAGTCACAGCAAAATTCATCAATCCCTAGCTTCTGGGCGAAAGTACAGGTTATAACGCCACTGCCCACGGACATGATTTGTGCCCTTGTCATGCCAAGAGCTGGTAGCTGCCCCAATGCTGAAGGAATGAATGACATAATAGCCAACCTCTAGGTCCGCCTCTGTGATGACCCACTTCCACACCCTGACGAACCGGAAGCGAGACAGAGCTGCTCCGCCCGCATCAACCAACACTGCTTTCCTCCCATCGGGCATAATCGTCTGCAAGCATCAAAATACCACACTGGACACATGCGGTCTCCTGGCAGGGGTAGCCATGACAATTTGGTCCCCCTTTTCATGGGGTCCATCATAGAGCTACAGGTCTGCAGTCAGGCATGCAGCGACGCTTGGCTGACCATCTCTTCATTATCCTTGCAATGACAAAATCCGCCAAAGGGCTCCGTTCTCCCATCACTTTGGCAAAAGGGGTGATGGTTGTTAAGCGTGTTCTTACCACGGATTTACTCCTGCCCTTGTCCCTGCAGCAGAATATCCAATGAAGAATGGTGCTGGCCTTAAAGCAGTCACCCTCCCTGATACTGTCCTGCATACAAAAGCCCTGGAAGTGATCTCAGGCCTTCAAATATATCGGCCTGGTATGCTCTGCCAGGAGACCCATCAAGAGGCTCCAAACTTTGGCGGGCCCAACCCCAGACTGTCTCTGGAATGGATGTCTTGACTGAATCTGCCGTAGCAGCATTGGCCCGGAATGCTGCCATCTTAAAACGAGAAAGGGCATCAGCAATCATGAACATGGGGATGAAAGAAGTTCTCCTACCCTGAGTGCTCCAGAGAAAGCTAAGAAGGTGCATCTGAAAAGGCAGGACTCAAAGCTGTCATAGAAGACTGCCATCTGGACAGTGAGCAAGTTCCTTAACACCTCCTGGGCGATTGGGCGCCTGCGGTCCGGAGCAAGGCAACGGTCAAACGCCCCACCTATAATCCTTTAACAATGATAAAATCAGCCAAAGAGCTCTTTTTCCCCATTGCCCAGGCAAAGAAAGTGACTGCCACCAGACACATCTATACCACAAATTTCATCATGCCCCTGCCCTTGCATGATAGAATCCATTGGAGAGTGGAGCCCATCATGCATCGGTCACTGTCCCTGATCCCGTGAAGGATACAGAACTCAGAAATGTTCCCAGGCTTCCAAATATTTCCGGCTGGTGCTTTTGGCCAAGGAAATCCATCGATAGCTCCCTCACTACAGCAGGCCAAATGCACAGACTGAGAGTCAGTGTCGGCAAACAGCACTGTGAGAGCCGATGTCGGCCCTATCGGCCTTCCCTGCTCCAGCTCTCACTCCTCCCACGCCTTGCCTAGATGCAAATTGAGTATAGGCTTGCAAGGACTGCTTCTTCCTGCTTGATCCCTGGCCCACTGGCTGCCATCCAGCCATGTGTTCTCCTGCACTGTCCTCCCCCCCCCCCCCCCGGCCATAAATAACAACCTGAATCAAGAACTCACTGTCTCAGAAGTAGCAAAACCATGAGTCCACGTCCCTAATAGGACAGCTGGTAAGTAGAGCGATTCCTAGGGCAGGGGTGGCAGGCAGGAGAAAAAGAAAAAAAGCATGGTCCTTCTCTGTTCAAACCAGAAGGGTAAGAGGGCAGCCCATGGTCTGTAGGTCCCTCTTAAGGCCAGCCATGGCCCAACCCCACCACACATTAACCCCTCCATGTCATCCCTGCCTTTTTGTGCCCGGCAACTGATAATCCAGCTGGCCCGGTCTAAAGCAGTCAACCAAGAAAATATGCAAACAATATAAAACCAGATAAAACACAGTCAAAAACTACACAGATTCATGACAAACAAATCATCATATTAGCATTCGTAAAAGGAAAAATGACTTTTCCTGTAGATGCTATGTCACTTGGACTGTTAGGCATTTACATTGTTCATGCCTTTCATGCAAAAGAATAATTTGAAAATGATTAATACAGTAATAACTCGGGATAATTAAAAACGTGTTGTGATATAATTTAACTAGAATTAATTTAATTTGATAAGGTGCAGAACAATACATGAAAAGATCATGTTCCAGTAGTGAACAGCAAATGATCCACAATCTGCAAATCATCATAACAGGGTCTTGCGATTTGGGATTTTTTTTTTTCAATCAAACATTTCTGTCAACAGTTTGATTGTGTATTATGGATAGGGAGCAACTGGGAGAATTTATTTATTTTATTTTATTTTATTTAGACCGTTTTGTATACCGCCTTATCCTTCAATCAAAGCGGTCACAACACAACTGGGGGATACATTTAACACATGGGGATATGAGACACACACACTAATACTTACAGGGAACATGGGCAATGGAGGGTTAAGTGGCTTGCCCAAGACCTCTTTATCCATTACATGAATTAGGTATTGGGCAAGTCATTTAACCCTCTTTGGCCTCAAGAATAAACTTAGGTTGTAAGCCTTCTAGAGATAGGGAAATACCTATTGTACCTGAAGGTAACTCACCTTGAGCTTCCAATGATAAGGCATGAGCTAAATCCCTTCTTTAACAATCAGTGATATACAGACATAATGGAATAGATATATGTGTAAGGAATAATCATTTGGAGCCATTTATTGTATGGAACAACTAAAAATTGATGTTAAACTGCTGATTTACTTTAAGAAGCTGATTTTTATGATGATCTAGCACTTGGGTCCATGATAACTTGTTTATTCCACACAATAGGCTTGCCTTATCAATTGTTTGTTTTCCATTTGTTGTCTGTCCATAATGCTTCGATAAATTAGACCCAAATAAAATTAGGGGAATATAGATTTCATTTATTTTCATTTTATTATTCATAAACTGTTTATCTATTTTCCTAAATGGTTAACAATTTAGACACTCTTACAGTTTTAGACAAACAAGTAAATCAAATAGACAAGTTGGTTAATTACATAAAATTTATAAAATACAATATTATTAAATCACTAAAAAGCAAACAGATTAAGGGAGCTAGTTACCAAGCTGCAGTAAAGTCCTGCATTTTATTGCAGCTTAATTTATCATGGGAGTCACTAACCTGGAGTAACTCGTTACCACAAGATAGTGACTCCCACAGTAAAGGAACAGTTGCTATAATATGGCAGCTTGCCTCCTAGCGGTAATACCATGATACTACTAGTAAGGGTCATAGGTGTAATTTTGAACCTAGTGCTGATGGACCACCTATGCACTAACTGGATAGTAGCAGAGCAGTCTGTGGAGATATTCAGTGGCACTATTGGGACAGCCCTATTGAAATCTCTCTCCGCACCCTTAAATAGAAAACCTCTGTGGTTATCTGGACCCACAGAGCCCAATATTCAGCAACAGGGCCTAGCACTGCTAAAATGGCACGCTGCCACTGACCTTTAAACCTGGATATTCACCGCCAAGGCCATATCCAAGTTGCCCAGATTGCCATAAAGCTAACTGGGCGGTGGTGAAAGTTAGGCCAGCCTTTAATCCATCTGGCTTTCACCACTTACAGTAGCTCAATATTGTCGCTGCCCAGCTATCACCAGGTTCCATCCCCGAACGTCCCGAAGCTAACCGGTTAGCATAGGGGTGTACAGCGGCGGCACTAGCCTTATTAGTGTAACTGAATATCCCAGCTAGGGGGTTTAACAGGGTTAGCAGTCTGCTAAGGAATATCCGGCCCATAGTATATTAGAATTTGCACTTGCAACTTTCCGCTCCACCCAAGCATTGGCCCTGTACATGAAAGTGGAAGTCCTTGTGAGTACTTTCAGAATAGTAACTGCTTCAAATATGCATGTAAATCTCGACACTAGGATGGAAATTTTATAAGAAGGCACCTCAATCAGGGGGTGTGTATGTGGACACATATGTGTGAAAACTGGCCTCTTATAGTGCCCAGCATAGAAGTATTTGCATTGTTTTTACGGTGCATCCATTGCTGTTGGGCCCTACACATGGGCAGCATGGGTGGATCGCAAAAGTAGGCATGTAGAGCCCAATATTCAAAAGGGGCAACTTACTTGGTTAGTGGCAATTTTCAGTCGGCTAACTGGATAGGTAACCGCATAAAGTTAGGCCGGTGGTGTAACTGGATATTCAGCGCTGGAAAATATCTGGATTCCGGCAAATTCAGCGATGGAAAATATCTGGATTCCGGCACTGAAGATTCCATTTCATTTTTAAACTCTGCAGGCAGTGCTTAAAAATGCTAACTGCAAAGATAATATTACCCCCATAGTTAACATATATTTGTAAAATATATGCATGGACATTTGCCCAGCCCTAGAGCCTACGCCTTAACTTAAGGCCCAATTTCTGCCACTTACACTAGTGTTTTAAAGACAGCTAGGCGCCCCCTGGTCTTCATAAAATAGCACCTACTTTCATGATTAAAGTTGGCACCTCCTTATAAACTTACTGCCCACATGTATACCTAGTGCCACTGAATATATTAGTAAAATTATACATATACATACACGCAGAAACACCCCTTCTGAAATGCCACTTGTTGCTTTTTATTAATGGTTTCAATTGCTCAAGAGTAGGCTTGAGATATTTGTCACAATAGGAGAGGGGGAAGACCACAGATCAAGTAAGACCCGTGATAGCATAGTAGCAGGAACAAACATAAGGCTGTATACGTGGTGCTTTATGAAAGTCACCCTTTTATCCCTGTAGTGCTGGAATCTCATTTGCTGCTGGCTTTAATTGCACTGGATCGATGCAAACGGACACCGGCATACTAGTCACCTGGGAGACTCTTGTCCAACCTCAATTTTTTTGCTAGGATGGCTAATGCAAGCTGCCATTCTGATCTCATTGGTGGTGAAAGTTCCTCAGGCTCATGCCATGTACATAGCTGGTGTGCTCGCGGCCCGGTTGTTACAGCATGCTATATCCACTGCCACCGAGCCCAATGTAGAGGCTTATTTCCTGTACCTGGGCATGGTAGACCTGTTGAAATATGACACATTTTGTAAGTAGAACATTGTGTATAGGATTCACAGTGTCCTATTTGGCCTCCAGAAGAGATTGTGTTCCGTTGTTGCAGCTCCTCTTTAGGGATAGTGCCCTGTCCCTTTCCTACATAGCAGGGTAAAATGTTCCCTCTGCTAAGGAAGACACGAGGTGGACATTGGCCCACCACTGTGTTATCACTGTCTTCTCTGAGCATGGGGATCTCAAACTTACAATTTAAAAAAAAAAACACAAGAATTTCCTCCTAGTATTAATGAAATCTACATTCTGGGATATGCACCCTTGTGTGCTTGCAGTCCACACAAATGCATAGATCTGAAGAAAATCCACCTCTGTCAGGATCCACAGGTCCCCTTTCAAATGGCATGAATATTTGGTGTCAATAGGACACCATGCAAAAGATTTGTCAAGGTGGGAATTAAGGGAGGGATTCAAGAGCCAGATAGATTGTGATATGCTCTGGCTTTTATGTTAACTATCATATTAACATTTCCCCTAAAACGGCCTGCTTCAAGTGTTTAACATTCCAACTGAGGGAAAGACAGGCTGGTTTTCTAATGCCACTGGCCTGCTTGCCAAGCGAGAATGCAGAGATCCTCCCTGCATAATCCGATTGCAATCAACTCCCACTAAGCACTGGTGATAGCTGCAGAATTTAGCCTGGATCTGCCTGCTTAATCTAGACTGACAGAAAGTAAAAGTAAAGGGGGGGGGGGCAGAGAAACAAAGGGAAATTCCGGCTTTTGTTCTACCTTCTAAGGCTTCTCTCTTTCTGCTCTGAAGAAATGCTATTGGCTGCCTGGTAACCAGGTGTGCTCATGGCAGAGTTACATCAACAACAGGTGCGCTTGGAGTCTCTGAAGCAGCCGCCAGGGAGGGAGCGTGCCTTACACAGAAGGGAACAGCGCACACTCACTGTACCTGCTTGTATGCATTATTCATCGAGGCTTAGAGCTTCCTATCTCAAACAGGTCCTGCAGCTGCCGAGGAGTGTTTGAGGACAGCTATTCCACAATTCATGCAACCAGCGGCCAGCCTTCTAGGTCTCCTGCATGCTCATTGCTTGGAGTATTTATATGTTAATTCTTTTATAAGCTGAAGCCTTGAAGCATTTATTAAAGCTTGGTGAGTAATCGGGCACTGCTGTTCCATGGCAGAGGAGGGAATGCATTTTGCAATTTCAGACTAGACGTTTGTTTCTGAAATTTCTTTTTCACTTTTTTGGAGAGAAGGGGCAACTGTGGATGAAGTGGGAAGTTGAAATATTTTGATAGAGAGCAATTTCCCCTCTGTGCCCAAATGGAGCATTAAGGAGACAAATGACTTTTTACATTGTGACTCTCTCTGGTATTCACTATGCCTGCGTTATCCAGGCCAGGGGACAGTATGCATGTGGGTGACAACGACATCTGGAATTACCCCTCCATTTGACCGTCCATGTCGGTGGGACTGCTGTTGATCATCTCAGCACTGCATGTTGCCATGCTGAAAACGCCCAAGGGTAAAAATGTATCGTGGGTAAGTACAGTAAGATATTTTGGGATGATTTTCCACCCATTTTCCTTCTTTAAACACCATATTCAACATGACATTAATATCCCTCACCAGCACTCCTCCCAAAGTCTAGAGGGGACGTTTCCCCTGTGTCGTTCTTTATGGCTGGCAGAGACTACTGCAGTGATGATGGGTACTTTCCTCTCCCCGCCCCTTCGGGAACCAGAGCCTCACTTCTGTGGTATCTGTAATCCCAGCTGGGCCAGATGGACAGCAGACTCGAAGCCAACTCTGTTGTGTTGTCATGCATAGCGCTACAATCTGAGTCACTTTTAAAAACACATGCCTTAATACTTATAGACACAAAACTATAGTACAAAAAGTGCAGAAAACTCTTACAATTTTAAAACACCATGGTCCCAGTTTATCATCCCTTGTTTGCCTCTGGCATTGTGCATGTCTTTGTCCATTACTTGTTGATACCTTTTACGTTTTACAATAGTTGTTTTAAATACAACTTTAGTGCTATGAACAAGCAGTTTTCCTTTGAAATAGGTACATTTTTCAGTTGTTTTTGTGGACTCAAATGCTTAGAAACCTTTAGAGAGGTATTAATCAAACCGCTGAATATATTACAACAAATATTTTGGAAGGTGTAATTTTTAGTGTTACACTGCCATGTTCCTTAGAACATCTATCACATTTCTATTTGAGCATCAGGCGATATCTGTAGGATCATAATTTAAGAACACACACAGGGCCCTGTTTACTAAAGGCCGTCTGCCATTTTGTGTCTATGGGAAAACTACTTAGTAAATAGGATTTACAGTTCTTAGATTTGTTAATCCCACCTTTTCAAACAGTTGAAAAGAGTAACATGTGTTGAAGTTGGACTCTCTTAACGTCTCGGATTTACTTCGTACTCCCAAAGAAGAGGACTTGGTTGTTTCTACTTTGCTTGTTACGAGCTCTTTCATAGCTCTTTCCTCTGACAGGGAATGGTTATTAAAATTGTTTTATAAAAAGCGGGCTAGTTTGTTCTACGGAAAAAAAATCCTTCTTTTCCCAGATGTTGCACGGGAAATGCAGAAGCAGAGGAGGGCTTTTCTACTGTTGAAACCTGGGGTGATTCGTATTGGTGTGTCTTTTATGCTTCGATTTCCTTGTAAATGTTTAATTATGTACAAAGCACAGAAATATGTTTTTTTCTATCCCGAGGACCTTTCAGCTTTCTTAAGTACTCATTTACCGATTTTTTCTTCTCCCTGAGTGATATAATCCATCTATGTAGTGTTCTCCTTTGAACACTGTTCTCATCTTTTTTCTCCTTTTTCTTTATTTCCATTATTGTACCGCGGAGGTTTCCGCTATTCTAATAGGTTGACTCCCCTTAAGGGGACTAATTAAAATTCTTGCATTTTGTATTCCCTTAAGTATGTTTTCACATGTATTATTGCTGCAAGTGTTATATTTTTTCTGTACAAGTATTTGCTTGGTTTATTGTTAAAATTCATAAAAATAAAATTAAAAAAAAAAGAAAAGAGTAACATGTTCAGAATTTTATACCATGTTCTGGAACTGGTGGAGTGGTACAGCTGACAACATACAGAAGTTTTAGATGCGGTTGCTATGCGCAGGTGTTTAAAGGTTTTGTCATCATTGAGTATGAGTGGGTCAAGTGGCTTTTTAAGCATGAATTTTGTAATGTGATAACTACTAAGTCTAAATTGGGTGTGTTTATATACTTGATATACTCATCAAGAGGACAAAAGTGGGTATCACAAAGTAAATTTAATAATGATATCAGCACAATCTGTTATCCTGCACTCGGACTGCAAGTTACAACAGCTGACATTAACTAGGAAACTAGAGAGCTTTTACTAAAGTGCCTTAAGCACTTAGCATGTGAATTACTATGTACCGTTCATGCACGGCCGTGCTAAGAGGACACTGGCCTAGCACTTAGCATGTGAAAATTTACACAGGTGGAGGCCAATTCTGTTCGGGGCCTGTCCGGACATCCAAAATCTGGATGGGCCGTTTGTGCACTCCATTCTGCACCCATGGGAGCAGGAGCAGAATTGGGTGCAATGGACCTGGATGGGCAGGATATGGCCCAATTCTGGCCCGCTTTATGTCCGGCCTGATCCCTGTACAAATCAGCTGGGGCTCCTGCATGGAGCCTGGTGCCTGCATACTGACAGATGTCCTGTTTCCCCGCCGCCTGACCCCTGGAGTGGAAACCCCTGCTGCACTTCACCTGCTATTGGCAACCAACAGGTGGTAATCCACTACCTCCAGGGGGTCTTATTCCACCTCTGAGGTGGAATAAGTCCTCCCCATCTAAGTCGGTAGCCCTGGATGTACAGGGCCACGACCGGAATCAACCCTGTATGTCTGGGGTCAGGGTCACGCCTCTGGCCCGTCCTTGCTCCTCCTCCAGCCCTATCCTGAGTTCCCCGCAGATCTCTTCTATATGTGCAGGGAGCTCAGGATCGGGAATTGGCCTCTGGCTTTTAGGGGGGATATACGTCCAAATCGAACATACATTCCTGCTAAATGTTGCTCAGAATGACCCCCATAGGGGATAATTTAGTAACAAGGCAGAAAGGCACCTATTTTTTAAAGGCACATAGGCAGTTATGAGTTTTTACAAAATGCTATCACAGGTCCTGTAGACATTTTGCCTAGATTGAAGGCACAATTATGTCTGTTTGAAAGCCAGAATGAATGTTTGTGTGTACTTTAAGGCACATTTTAGAAATGACGTCCAAGGGCAATCTGGGACGTCTGAGCAAAAAAAGTGGGTACGTCCAAGTTCAGGCACGACTTCACAAACATGGATGTGCCCAATATGGATGTCTGTGGGGTGTTTATATAGATGTCCCCGGAATAGTATTTAGGACCAGAAACGTCTAGGAATAGCCTAATGGCTAGAATAGTAGGTTAGGAACAGGGAAGCCAGGGTTTGAGTCCCATGCTGCCATCAGTGTGTTTGTGGAGCGTACAGGGGATGGTGGAGCGCCATTTTCTTTACACCCTCTGGATGTTTTATGGCCAAAACAAGCACTTTCTTGATGCCTATTCATGCCTTGAGCAAGTCTAAACTTTGGATGGGGTCACAGATGCCCCCCAACATTTCTGAAATCGAGTGGAGATGCCTAAGTCCATTGCCCCACCCCAGAGATACCTCCACCATACCCCCTGTCTACTTGAAGATCCCTGCACTGGAGATGTCCTTAAAAGCCATTTTAGGCATCCACATGCACATTTTCAGATTGCAGAATCGCGACTAATATTTTTAAAATTACCCCTTTTATGGGCATACACTCGTATTTCATAAAATATACATGTAAATCATTACTCTACCCACACCTACTGTGCAAATACACACCGGTTTGCACCATGTGCACTTTTAGGTGTGACCTAGTTTTATAAGAGCACATTTATGTGCACAAATGGTTTATAAAAATGACTCTCCACCTGAACTGTGCATTACTGCACTGTCACTGCTGCAGATAGGGCAGATCGCCTAGCGCCATCTCTGTGCTTTCTGTCAGTGCACTTAACTTGCGGTAAAGCTTTTTCCTTTAGTGTACATCTCTGAGCAGATGCTGGGTACACACCCAGCAGTTAATGCGGGAGCAGTACGTTACTGCAGAGGTTTACCATACTGTACCATACTGTAGTCGCTGCTTTAATTTTCACAAGTATGGGCAAGAGCATGGGCAAGTACTGGTGATATATTTATCCTATAGGCGTATGTCAGACATTACATACAGTATTGTGACTGGAAATATGAGAAACATTTACAAATATTCTTTTATTTTCATTTGGGCAGTATGGCACTCGCTATATAAATCTCCTGCTTTAGGCTTTATTGCTGGTTCTGTTTGGATTTAGTCTGGCAATTCAGTCCTCCGGTTTTGAATAAGCAAAGGTGGAAATTAAAAAAGGTATGCAGCATTGCCATAGGGAAGGGAAATGGGAAGACTCGAATGACGATGTCTTCAGCGCAGTCCGATCATACATAGAATCTTGAGGTGTACTACCTACTTTTAGGGCCTTGCTCTGGAAGAGAAGGTAGGCGGGTTAGAGGGAGAGAGCTTGTGATACAATAGGCACCAAAGTTCATTATTTCAGTATTGGGAGGGTCATCTTATAAAAGGATGCCTAGTTGAAGCCTTTTTTAAAGCTCCCATTTTGCAGTCTATGTGCCGGCTTGTTTTTATAAAATACTAACCTAAGTTGCAGAAATTGTACCTTACGTCAGGCCACAAACATTTAAACCAACCTGGTGTGAATGCGTGAGCCTAGATTTTGCAAGAATACACATTTGTGTGCCCCTCCCATGCGCCACCTAAACTCTGCCCACCTACGCAGCACGCTGGCAAAGTATGCACCATCATGCAACACACCTTCCTTGATGCTGGTCAGTATTTTATAAGAGATTATGTATGCGGTGACATACACACACATGATTGAAATAATCCCCAATTAGGGGCGTACTTTGCGCCAAAAAGTACACCCCATTCTAAAGCTACCACTATAAAGGCCATGAAGATGCAGTTTTCTTTCTGAGAGGAAATAATTTCAGGAGATTTTATGATCTTTCAGTAGAAGAATCGCAATTACCGCATAATCTATTTTGGTCATTTTATAGAAAGCTGCCAGTCAGTTCCTTTGGGTAATAAAATGGAATGCTTGTTAATGTTCTCGAAATAATGAAAAAAGTAAAAGCTTTATTTACTAATTATTTGCTTGCTTGCTAAAGCCTATAGCAACAAGAAGGCTTAGCAAATTTGTTTTGCAGTAGTATGAATTTGAAGACTCTGTTGATTGCTTAGGTCTCAGTTCTGTCACAAACACAGTGTCCAGAATGTAACTAATCCCGAACAGCAGGTCTTGAACTCATGCGTCCCAAGAAAATTGGTGGCTTGGCTGCTTTAATTATGGCACATCTCTCTTCCCAAAGATGACTGTGCTAAATTAAAATGTAATAAAAAAAAATAGGACAAAGATTAAAAGAAAGCACAGATAAATACAAACAGACTCATCTCTGGAAAACATGCTTTTAGCTGCTGACAGAACTCCAAATCATTAGCCTTTTATTTGAAATCAGATTGACTGAACTTCTGATGAAATTAGGCATAAATAACGGGCAGCAGGTAGACAGATATTCCCGCCTTGACTAAAACACACATTATAGCTAGGCCTTTAACTTGCTAACCTATGTTTAAGATAAGAAAAGGCTGGTTATGTGATGACTAATACACCGCACATAAAATCTTAAACTGAATTCTTGGCTCTACGGGCAGCCAGTGCAGAACCCTCAAAAGTGGAGTGATGCTGACCCATATCAAACTGCAAGCCGCCTATATTTGGTACCAGTTTTAGCCCACTTAAAAGGTTTTTTGGCAAACCACAATAAATAGAACTGCAATAATCAAGATAATACCGTCGCTCACAGAATTGTGCGTAAATCTTGTGGCCACAGGCAATGTTCCCTCTAATTTTCTGTAGGCTGTGTGCACAGAAAATATCAGCTGTGCAGCTTTTGAAGGAAGGTTAAATTTTTGTGCGCCACATAACGACACTCAGGGTTATATACTTTAAAATTTGACTACACGTCAGAATACAGTATGTACACCACATTGATTGCACTAGAAAATATTGTAGAACTTGTGGAAACCATAAATACACAACAACTTTTCAATTTTAAGAACGTCTGTGTTGTTTTCTATCAGAATCAGAACCGTAATTTTTGTGCGCTCTGTTGTAAAGTATGTGCGCTCACTCGGCGAGGTGTGTGCGCGCGCACACGCGCACAGCTTAGAGGGAACAGTGGCCACAGGCAAAATCTTAATCGCTTGACCAGATGCAATTTGTCCATCACCTTCGTTACAACTGCTCTTACCTGCAGTTCCAGAGTGAGTTTGACTTTGGAATCAGAAAATACTCTGACTGTGAATGTCTTCTTATGGGGCTAACACAAACCCCTGAATAACCAGGTGCAGGAAATTAATTGGAGATAGATGTTTGCCCACCCAAAATGCCTCTGATTTATACATTTCTTTGCTACCAACAATCTAGTCTTGGATAGATATAAGACAAAATGTAAAAGACTGAATAAACCCATTTGCACCCACTAAGGAATTGATATTTGTATATTGTCTGCCTAGATGTAAATCTGATACATTAGTTTTAATGCTGCAAAGAGACATTAACCTGACTCCGATGATCCAACAACAGGGTGCGGTATCTGTTTCTAAGTATCACAAATTTACATTTGCAAGTACAAATTAACACACAAAGGCGCGCAGGAGAAAAGCAGCCACACCAGAGGTGTGAGCAGGAGCTCCTCGTTCCCCCTTCAGCCTGCCAATCAGCATCCAGGCATAACGGCTGAAAACCGCCGCTTCAGAGGCGCACCCGTGCCTTGTGGGCCCGCGCCTGAGGGCCTCGCCAGAGGGCCCTTTCGCGTGGTCCTTAGGCATGAGTCCGTGGCATCTGATCTGAAGTTTACATTAAAGACGTGGACTGGATTGTCATGCTTGTATATCGTTGTAACCTGCTGTTCCCTTTCCTTCTCTTTCCCTTCTCTTTTTAACTATTTCTGTCCTCTATTCTGTCCAATCTCATAAATGGTGTTTTTTTCATATTTTCTTAAATGATATAGTATTGTAAACCACTCTAATGCTTCGGCCTGAGTGGTATATCAAATGTAATAAGCCATAACCATAGTCTGCATGTCTTAAATACATAATTTGTCCAGTCGTGGGACAATGAAATTCAGATTCTATAAATGATAGTGCACAGAGGTCACATCATCCGCAACTAAAACAAATTTTTCTCATCCTCCGAAAGAAAAATTCTCATCAAATGGCAAAAAAGACTGCACAGATTGATTCCCTAAATTAATTCCATGTTTTAGATCATCCTGATATTAGCAGCAAAAACATTATGAATCTGTAATATGGGCCAGAGTTTCCTAATGAATCGGAGCAGTTCTTTTGAGACCAATCTGTGTGTTGCTATGAAGAGGTCGTCCTCTCATTGTCAGTATGTAGAACAGGTTCCATATTTAATGGATAATCCTGTTTGAGAAAAAAAAACCCTGTCCACTAAGAAGCAACTTCATATATCTTAAATTCTACAGTGCCTATGCAGGGCTGTCATACTTGGAAGAACTAGCAATAAAGAAGATCCAGTTTTATAGCATAAAGTATCTGAATTCAAAAAAGCATGGGAAAAACACAGAGGATTTCTAAAGGAAAAGAGGGGACTATTGTAGTAGTCAATATGGAAGGGCAGCCTAGATAAGCCATGTGATCTTTTTCTGCTGTCATGTTTCTGTGACTGACACACTTCAAGAAACTATTATCAGTGGGTTTCCTAAAAAAGAGTCTCAGAAAATATGAAACATGTCTTCTGGACTAAAATGCCCATAAACAAAATTGATTGAGTATTATATTCTAAAGTAAATTGCAGATTTAATCTTGCTGGTCACATCAGTCATCAAATTAGTGTGTAGACACTCAGTGGATGCAGACCACAATAAAATGCATCTCTTTATTTGCTTCTACAAGAAAGGGACTGTAGAGCTTTGTTATGGAAGGGCATACTGAATAAGCCATATGGTCTTTATCTGCCATAAGATCATAAGACATGCCATACTGGGTCAGACCAAGGTCCATCAAGCCAGGTATTCTGTTTCCAACAGTGGCCAATCTATGTCATATGTACCTAGCAGTTTCCCCAAGAGACACAAGTTCCACAATGCTTGTACTGGGTCAAGCATTGATATCTTCGGTCACTTCTTAATAATGGTTTATGGACCTTTCCTCCAGGAACTTGTCCAAACCTTTTTTAAATCCAGCTACACTAACAGCCTTTACTACATCCTCCGGTAACAAATTCCAGAGTTTGATTACACGTTGAGTGAAAAAATATTTTCTTTTATTAGTCTTAAATAGTTTACCCTGTAGCTTCATTGCATGTCCCCTAGGCTTTCTACATTCTGATAAGGTAAACAATCGATCTACGTTTACCTGTTCCACTCCGTTCATTAATTTATAGACTTCTATCATATCTCCCCTCAGCCGTCTCTTTTCCAGGTTAAAGAGCCCTAACCTTTTTAGCCTTTCTTCATAGGAGTATCCTTCCATCCCCTTTACCATTTTGGTGGCTCTTTGTACCTTTTCTAAAATCGCTATATCCTTTTTAAGATACGGCGACCAGAATTGCACACAATATTCAAGGTGCGGTCTCACCATGGAACGATATAGAGGCATTATAATATCTTTTGTTTTATTTTCCATTCCTTTCCTTATCATACCTAGCATTCTATTTGCTCTCTTGGCCGCCGCTGCACACTGGGCCGAGGGTTTTAACATGGTATCCACAATGACGCCTAAATCTTTTTCCTGGGTGGTGGTTCCTAAAGTGGAACCTTGCATCGTGTAACCATAGTTTGGGTTGTTCTTCCCTAGGTGCATAACCTTGCACTTGTCCACATTAAATTTCATCTGCCATTTTGATGCCCAGTCTTCCAATTTATCAAGATCCTCTTGCAATTTTTCACAATCCTCTTGGGTTTTAACAACTTTAAATAGTTTTGTGTCATCTGCAAATTTGATAACCTCACTCGTTATTCCACTTTCCAGGTCATTTATGAATATGTCAAAAAGCAGCGGACCCAGCACAGATCCCTGGGGTACACCACTATTTACCTTTCTCCATTGGGAAAATTGGCCATTTAGCCCTACCCTCTGCTTTCTATCTTTTAACCAGTTGCTGATCCACAATAGTACATTGCCTCCTATCCCATGACTCTTTAGTTTTGCCAAAAGTCTCTGATGAGGGACCTTGTCAAAGGCTTTCTGAAAGTCCAGATACACAATATCAACCGACTCACCTTTGTCCACCTGTTTATTCACTCCTTCAAAAAAACATAGCAGATTAGTAAGACAAGATCTTCCTTGTCTAAAGCCATGTTGGCTGTCTCCCATTAGGTTGTGACGATCTACATGCTGAGTAATTTTATTCTTTATGATGGTTTCTACCATTTTTCCCGGTACTGACGTCAGGCTCACCGGTCTGTAGTTTTCCGGATCACCCCTGGAACCCTTTTTAAAAATTGGTGTTACATTGGCGATCCTCCAATCTTCAGGTATTAGAGATGATTTTAATGATAGTTCACAGATTACTGATAGCAGTTCTGCAATCTCATATTTCATTTCTTTCAACACCCTTGGATGTATACCATCCGGCCCAGGTGATTTGCTACTTTTCAGTTTATCTAATAGTTGTAAGACATCTTCCCGATGTATCGATATTTCTTCCAATTCTTCCACACCTTTAAATACCACTTCAGTCATGGGTAACATCCCTACATCTTCCTCAGTAAAGACCGAAGCAAAGAATTCATTCAGTCTCTCCGCTATCGCCTTGTCGCCTCTTAGTGCTCCTTTAACCCCTTTATCATCTAATGGACCAACTGACTCTCTCACAGGTTTTTTGCTACGAATGTACTTGAAAAGGTCTTTATTTCGCGTTTTTGCTTCCGCAGCAAGCTTCTTCTCAAATTCTCTCGTGCCTGCCTTATCAATGCCTTGCATTTGACTTGCCAGTGCTTGTGCTGTTTCCAGGTTTCGTCGTTTGGCTCTTTTTTCCATTTCCTGAAAGATACTTTTTTGGCAACAACAGCCTCTCTGACCTCACCTTTAAACCATGCTGGCAAATTTTTGGACTTCCTTCCACTTTTCTTAAAGAGAGGAATACAGCTGGTCTGGGCTTCCAAGATAGTATTTTTCAACAACACCCAAGCTTGATGTACGTCTTTAACCTTTGCAACTGCTCCTTTTAGTTTTTCTTAACTGTTTTCCTCATTTTATCATAGTCTCCCTTTCGAAAGTTAAAAGGTAGTACTGTGGATTTCCTTACTATCCCTCCTCCACTAATTAAATCAAAGGCGATCATGCTATGATCACTATTGCCAAGTGGCCCCAAACACCCTTATCTCTTGCACTAGATCTGGTGTTCCACTAAGGACTAGGTCTAATATGGCTTCCCCTCTGGTCGGTTCATGAACCAGCTGCTCCAAGAAGCAGTCATTTATTTCATCTAGGAACTTTATCTCCCTAGCATGTTCTGACGTGACACTGACCCAGTCGATACCGGGGTAATTGAAATCACCAATTATTATTACTGCGCTGTAACTTTTGTTAGCTTCCTTGATTTCTTTGAGCATTTCATCATCCATTTGGTCATTCTGGCCAGGTGCTCGATAGTACACCCCCACTGCCATCGCCTTCCCCCTTTTATATGGAATTTCAATCCATATAGATTCTACAGCAGATTTTGTTTCCTGCAAAACTTTAATCCTTTCTGAGTCAATGCCCTCTCTAACATAGAGCGCAACCCCTCCACCAATTTGATCAGCTCTATCATTACGATATAGTTTGTACCCAGGTATCACAGTGTCCCACTGGTTGTCCTCCTTCCACCATGTCTCTGATATTCCAATCATATCTAACCTTTCATTTAGTGCTATATATTCTAACTCTCCCATCTTATTCTTTAGACTTCTAGCATTTGCATACAAGCATTTTAGAGAATGTATTTTATTCATGTTAATTTGGCTATTGTTAGACATGGGTAAATTGGGATCTTTAAGCTCTGTCTGCTCCATACTTGAGGGCATTTGGGCTACTTTACTCTTTTGTGGAACCTCTCTGCTTTTGGTAGTATCCTTCCAGGATACATTCTTCCGAACCATCCGCTCTTGGGCGACTGTCGGCTTTCCCTAATATCTAGTTTAAAAGCTGCTCTATCTCCTTTTTAAAGGTTAATGCCAGCAGCCTGGTTCCATCCCGGTTAAGGTGAAGCCCATCCCTTCGGAAGAGCCCCTCCTTTCCCCAGAATGTTCCCCAGTTCCTAACAAATCCAAAACCCTCATCTCTGCACCATTGTCTCATCCACGCATTGAGACTCCGGAGCTCTGCCTGCCTTTTGGGTCCTGCCGTCTTCTTTCCATGTAGCATTTTCACAACAGAATATTAGACATCAACTAAACTCATATAGCAATATCTCTTCAAAATTTGTAACGTAAAGATTTGCCAAATCAGGTGGCATCAAGGCTCCCATGGCAATTTGTGTTTTTGAAGGTAAAACTGCCCTAAACTATGAAAATAGCTGTTACACAGCTCCATCTGTGCTAAATCCTTGCTGAACTCTGTGAGTACCTTAGTAGGCCATGGTCCACTTTCAAAAGTGAGCAGGGGCGGAGGACTGCATGATCTGGGAGAAGTAGTATAATGGTTAGGGCAACAGCCTGGAACCAGAAAGACCAGGGTTCAAATCACACTGACCCTTCTTGTGGCCTTGGAAAGCCATTTAACCCTTCATTGCCTCAAGTACAAAACTTAGATTGTAGGCCCTCTGGGGCTGGGGACAGGGAAATAACTACTGTACCTGAAAGTAACTTGCCTTGAATTTCTACTGGAAAGGCATGAGCTAAATATAAATACATAAAACACTATAGCTGTATGTCTTCAGTTTGGTGAGTGAAGGAGTACCCTGGTGGTTAGAGGAAGAATCTGCTGGCCAGAGAGATGAGGGTTCAAATCTTACTGGCACTCCTTGTGGCCTTGGGCAAGTTGCATAACCTTCCATTGCCTCTGGTACAAACTTAGAAAGTAAACCCTCTGGAGGCAGGGAAATACCTACAATACCCCATTTCCCACCAACCCAATAAAAAAAAATTCCCTAGTGGCCCCTGAACCCCCCTTCTCCTCCCGGTGCCTTTAATCTGAAGTGGGAGCATTGCCCACAGGCTCCTACCCCCTGTGCTGCCATTTTGAAAAATGGAAGCGCCTGGACCCGCACAGTGCATCCTGAGATGCACAGGGTAGGATCAGACTGCTATATAAGGCATATTCTTTCAGGGAGTCACTTTAAAAGACTAAGGGGCTTGTTTACAAAGCTGCGGTAGCGGCTTCCGCCCGATATCTGAGCCGCAGCCCCATTGAATTCCATAGGGCCGCGGCTCCGATATCAGGCAGAAACCGCTACCGTGGCTTTGTAAACAAGCCCCTTAGTCATGATTTGGAATCCAAAAATGTGCATGTGGCCATCCAAATCATGGAGCTATTTTAATAAATGGGTCTGGAGACATCCTTGGCTTTGCATATGTCTAAATATGGTGGTGGGCATGATAGAAACATAGGCCATGTGGTCTTTTTCTGTCATATTCCTATCTAGTCTGTCCTTCCATGTCAACAACTTCAACAGTCCCCTTTTTACCTTTAGAGATCCTCTGTGTTTGTCCCATGCTTTTTTGAATTCAGTTACTGTCCTCATCTCTACCACCTCCACTGGGAGACTATTCCATGGATCCACTACTCTTTCCATAAAGAAATATTTCCGCATATCACTCCTGAATCTATCGCCCTTCACCCTCATCCCATGTCCCCTCATAGTAGAACTTGCTTTCCATTGAAAGAGGCTGTCCCCCTGAACATTTATGCCATAGAGATATTTGAACATCTCAATCATATCACCTCTATCCCGCCTTTCCTCTAAGGTGTACATATTAAGATC
Organism: Ichthyophis bannanicus; assembly: GCA_033557465.1. Lineage (NCBI taxonomy): Eukaryota > Metazoa > Chordata > Amphibia > Gymnophiona > Ichthyophiidae > Ichthyophis > Ichthyophis bannanicus. Next base: position 418,800,525 of record CM066031.1, on the reverse strand, counting down.
CCTAAGTCTGTCCTCATATGCTTTATAATGGAGACCACTAATCATTTTAGTAGCCACCCTCTGCATCGACTCCATCCTGTTCACATCCTTTTTTAAGGTGCGGTCTCCAGAATTGCACAATATACTCCATAGAAACATAGAAATAATATTGAAGACACTAATCATTTTAGTAGGATCACGTCCAGGGTGGTCCACCAAACTTAGAGATGTGCACCTGATTTCAGAAACAGCCAGCGTATCTTGACCCACTTCCAAATTTGTAGCTGCTCCAAGACACAACTAAGCATCGGAAAAATTCTTGTTTTGCCAATATTCCTCCTGGATGGTGTAGAGGAGACAGTACACTGCTATTCCAGTGCACAATGGCGGTCTGGAAGGCATTCTCTGTTTGGCATGCTGCCATGGGAACATCTATGTAGCCATCCCCAAAAGGTCTGTATCCGGTGAGTCCATGTTTCTGAAATCATACTCGAACTTGAACACCACAGGACTTTTTTGGAACGTTTCACATGGACATCCCTGGACGTCATTTCTAAAATGCACTTTCATGCATATGAGGAAGGGACATGTAAGGATTTGAAAGTCTATTAACTGCATGTCTGGATAATTTGTATATGGCTTCAGTACACAGTAACACAACATGTTGTCATTCTCAAGAACCAGTAAAGCTAATACGTTTCGACTTTAAGCATATTACATACTGTAACTGTATTTACTACAGTCTAGTTAAAAATAGAAAATAAAAGAAACTATATAGGCCAGTTTCAAAATCAAGCTTCCATATTCTTTAGGGGGGTCATTTTAAAAAGTCTTAGTCGTGATTTGGACATTGTGATAAGGAAGCTTATCATAGCTCAGGAAGGAGCTATAGAAAAGGTGAAGTGACTCTGAACAAGCAACCTGTCAGTTCTGGTAGAAATAAGAAAACAGAATTTTTCCATAAAAGACTACCAGTCCCAGAATGCACCAGGTTTCCAACAGCCATTAGAGGAGCTGAAGTGGGGAAACGTGTGTTCAATCAGGAGGGCTATGAGGTAATCCCCAAGCACTCATCTCAAAGGGCATGGCCTGATTCAGCACAGCTGCGCTGTGCTAGGGTGGAGCACTCATCAAAGCAGAATAAAGGTAGAGTTTATTCTACAGAGAATTATCCTCAGAATTATCCTCATCCTCAGGATCAGCTTGGATATCCTCATCTTGGACATCTTCATCATCTGGAGGATCATCAGAAGCAGAAGCCAGAGCAGACGGACAGAAAGGGCAAGAAACCCTTTGGAAGAAAGAAGAGAAAAGCATTTGGGAGGTCTAAAGGAGTCCAGAGCAGTACGTATACTGGGAGACATTCAAAAGGCCAGCATACACCATTGGACTGGGGAAAGCCAGAGGAATGGTGCTGCAGAGCTAGGAATCTCCAGACGGTACCTGTGAGGGAGACGGCTGCACGTGGAAGGGACCCTAGGACCCGTGCCAGAAGGTATGTGAAGAGAGATCCAGTGTCCAGGGATCTAGATTGGAAGGCTGGACATAAAAACTGGACTACATACTGGCCAGGCTATTTAGAGAGGAACTCTAACAGCAATGGAAGCTCAGGTATGAACACTGATCTATGCCCTAGCTATAATCTTGAAAGACAGCAGGGAAACAAGTATTCTCCTGAAAGTGCTCCATTGAGAAATTCCTCTGTGCCAATACCTGATATTGAACCCATGATTGTTGAAGAAGGGGAAGGAGCGGTCTTAGATACAGGCTGTGAATATATGGATTGCTCTCTGTCTAAACTCCTTTGGTAATTTTCTGTTACAAAGTACAGCAACCATCACAAAGAAATACAAACTTGTTCTTTAATCTACTCAGAAAAGCTCCTGAAGTAGGATTTGAGCCACGCAGTAGAAAGCAAGCCAGCTAAGGGGTTTCAGCTGGGTAACTGCTAGCAATTGAGCCTTACCTAATTGCTTGTGAGCTCTGAGGGAATCACTTCTGAGTCTATGTGAGAAGATATAAGAAGTTAACCTGAAAAGAACAGTTTTTCCCTTCTTTGTGGATTTTGTTTGTTGTTTGATACACTGCTAAGAAAATATTAGCTAAAGCCTACAGAAAAGACCAGTTTGTTACCAACCAGGTCTTTATTCTTTTGCTTTGATTGCCTGACAAGTTCAGCTGTTGTTTTCCTGATTTTGTTTTTCTAAGTTAAACACTGAAAGCAAGTATCCTGTTTTATGTGCTACCAAGCATATCTGTGTTGGGAGAAATAACCCCATAAATAAATATCTTATTGGCTTTACACTCAAGCACAACTAATTATTGTGAGCAGCTGTGTCTGGTGTGAATGAACTGCATTTCCCACAATCCCTTGCAAATCATATTGATATATGCACTTGCCAAGACTGTGAACATTCTCACCCAGGCAGCCGTCTGACAACATCCAAAAACATGTATGCAGAGATCCAGATCATGACAATGTCCCTGGAGCCATTTTACAAATGACTTTTAAAGACCTATTTGGTTTGGGGATGGCCAAGTAGGCAGGAGGGTGGCAGAGGCATGTCTAGGGGTAGTGTAATGAACTTAGATGTCTCTGCTCGATTTCAGAAACATTAGAGATCTGCGCTTCCATCCAAGTTTAGACCTGCTTCAGGCACTTATAGGGATCAGAAAAGTAATTGTCTTGACCATAAAAGGATGTAGAGAAGATGGCACTCTACCACCTGTAGTATTTTCCACAATCACTATGATAGTTGCAGTGGGCTTTGAACCATGGCTTCCCTGGTCTTAGCCGACTAATCTCTAAACATTAGGATATTTCTTGACATTCCTGGTCTTGAATATTATTCTGGGGACATCTATGCAAATACCCCACAGACGTCATACAGCACATCCACATTTGTGAAATTGTACCTGAACTTGGAAGTGCCTGCTTTTTCTTTTTTTTTCTTTTTTCCAGATGTTCTAGCTTGGACTTCCCAGATTGCACTTGGACGTCAATTGTAAAATGTGCCTTCATATTCATTAAATCTGATGTGGTGGAACCCTCAGATTCACTCTTATTTTTATATATCTGAATTATAAACAGTAAATGCCAAATTGTGTCCATATGTGTTTACATCTTTTCAACTCAGTTCATCCACATTTGTAGTGAAAAGTGGCACTGTCTGACATCTTGGAAGGATCAGTTAATTAAGTGTTTTATTTCGTAAAACCCTTGACATTAGCAGATCATTGGAGATGTCCCCAGAGCCATTTAACAAGCCTGTAGGTTCAGGTCATATGCAGCTAATAAAACCAGTGTTCTTCATTGTAAGGCACATCGATCAGTGAAAGCTCTCATTGACCTTAATTGAGATTGCCTGTCTCTCTTCCTCTAATATACCCTCTTCACTTATTTAAAAATATTTAGAAGCAAAGAAACATGATGGCAGAAAAGATCACATGGCCTATCTAGTAGGCCCTTCCATACCAATTACTATATTCTCTTTTTTTCGCTTTAGAGATCCTCTGTGCTTGTCCCATGCATATTACTCCTGAGTCTATCCCCTTTCACCTTCATTCTATGCCCCCCTGTTGCAGAGCTTTCTTTCAGATGAGAGGCTTTCCTCCTGTGCATTTATGCTACGTAGGTATTTAAACTTCTCTGTCTTATCTTCTGTCTTTCACCTTTCCTCCAAAGTAATACATATTGAGATCGTTAAGTCTTTCCCCATATGCCTTATGATGAAGTCCACTGACCATTTTGCTAGCCACCATCTTTACCGACTCCATTCTGTTTATATGCTTTTAAAGGTGCAGTCTCCAGAATTGCGCACACTACTCTAAATGAAGTCACACCAGAGACTTTTACAGAGCACTATCGCCTCCTTCATGATGGCCATCCCTGCCCCTATGCACCCAGCATCCTAGCTTTTGCCATCACCATTTCTACATGTTTAGCCACCTTAAGATAGTCAGAAACAATTATGTCCATATCCATTCTTCTTTTGTGGACAGAAGTACTTCACCCCCCCCCTCCCCCCATATTGTATCGCTCCCTTGGATTTTTGCAGCCTGAATTCATGATCCTGCATTTTTAAGCATTAAAACTCGGCTGCAAAATTTGTGACCATTTTTCAAACTTAGCTAGATCCCTCCTCATACTATCTACTCCCTCCTGGGTGTCTACTGCAGATTTTGGTATCATCTGCAAAGAGTTAAACCCTATCCGGCAGCCCTTCCTCAATATCACTAACAAAAAATGTTAATAAGAAATGGACCAAGGACAGATCTCTGTGGCACACAACTGATAACCTCCTTCTCCTCAGAGTAAGTGAAATTTGCCCTTTATTGCCTCACACTCAACCAATTTCTGACCCAGTCAGTCAATTTAGGGTTTATTTCTAGGGTGTTCAGTTTATTTATAAGTCACCTGTGCGGAACAATGTCAAAGGCTTTACTGAAATCTAAGTATACCACATCTAGGGCTCTTCACCGGTCCGCCCAGTCTGATTTGTCTGATAAGACCTGCCTCTAGTAAAACCATGCTTCCTCAGATCTTGCAATCCTTTGGCTCCAGAAACCTTTCTATCCTCTGTTTCAGCAGCATTTCCATTAATTTACTCACCACAGAGTTCAAACTAACTGGCTTGTATTTCTCAACCACATCCTTACTTCCACTTTGTGTAAAGGAATCACATGTGCCTTTCTTCAGTCCTCTGAGACACCACCTGTTTCTAAAGAAGGATTGAAAAGGTCAGACAGTAGAGCCACGAGAACTACCCCTTTGTCCTTCAATACTATCGGATGTATCCCATCCGGCCCCATTGTTCTATCTACTTTTAGTCTAGCTAATTCCTCATTAACACAGTTTTCTGAAAATCATTCAAGATCCCCTTTATGCCTGTTCCTATTTGTAAGTGTTTTCTGAAATCCTGCTCCTGTTACTTTATCTGTGAATACTGAACAAAAATATGTGTCATGCAATTCAGCTTCTACATATTCCTCCCCTTTACCCTTGAATCTGATGATACCACTTTTGCACTTCCTCCTCTCAGTAACATTCCTGAAAAATTCTTATCCCTCTCATTTCACTGCATTGGCTATTTTTTCTTCTATTTGTATCCTTGTTTTCCTGACTACTTTCCTAGCTTCTCTAAGTCTTTCCAATTATTGATGCTTGTCTTTCTATTTCTGTGATCTCTTGTATTTTTTGAAGACCACCCTCTTTTTCTTCACCTTTTCAGCTACTTCTTTTGAGAATCATAGCGGCCTCCTTTTCCTTTTACATTTATTTACTTTCCTAACAAAAAGGGTTGTTGCCCTTAAAATATTCCTTTCAGCTTTTCTATATCCTCGAGCTGTTCCCATCTCGCTAACGACTGCTTGAAGTATTGTCCCATCTTGGCAAAGTTAGGTTTCTTAAATTCTAGGACCCTCACTTTTGAATGGACTTTATCAGCCCTAGTCCTAATACTGAATTACACCATCTGATGATCACTGGATGTGAGATGATCTACCACTATAACATCAGAAACACTTTTCCTATTAGTAAGTACCAGGTCCAGTATGTCCCCTTCACGGGTGGGTTCAATTATCACTTGTCAGAATAGATCTCCCTGTAGAGAATCTAGGGATCTGCTTACTTCTGGATGACACCACATCAGGGATGTGCCAGTCAATATCTGGCATATTGAAATCACCTATCAGTAACACTTCTCCTTTCATGGCAATATTGTGTATGTCTTCTATTAAATCTTTGTCCACTTCTTTTGCCTGTAAAGGAGATCTGTATATCACACCAATACAAATGGATTGCCCATTCCCTCTTTCCAGTTTAACACACAGTGCTTCCTTGTCCCCTCATAAGCCCTGTAATTCTGTAGCTTTATATAGTGCCACTCCTCCTCCCCTTCTTCCTACCCTGTCCTTCCTGAATAAAGTATAGCCTGGTATAATTAAATCCCAGTCATAGTTTTCCATGAACCATGTCTCCGTAACCACCACCAAATCCAAGTTAGACTCTTCCATTAAAGTGTCAACATCTGGGATCTTATTTCCCATACTATGGGCATTTATGGGCATTGCTTTCCAGATGTTGCCCCTTTCTACAGAGGCATTTAATGTTTTACTTATCAGAGGGCTTTTACTTACCCTGGGGGCTTTCTTAACCTGTCCCCAACTAATCTAGTTTAAAACCCTCTTCAGTAAAGTTGCCAGTGTGCTGTGGAAGACACTTTGACCCTTCTTGGCTAGGTGGATGCCATCTCTACTCTGCAGACCTTGGAAAATCACCCCATGGTCCAGGAAACCAAAATACTCTCGATGACACCATCCACATAGTTATGCATTCATCTCTGCTTAGGTCTTTACCCTTAACAGGGAGGATTGATGAGAACACCACTTGCACACCTATCTGCTTCACCTCTCTCCCACAGCCATGAAGTCACTTTTGATACACTCAGAGGGATTCCTAGCAGTATCATTTGTGCCATCATGGATGAACAACATCAGATAATAGTCAGTAGGTTTGATGCCTTTCGACAAACTCTCCATAATATTTCTGGCACCTGGCAGACAGTACACCTCCCTGGACATCAAATCTGAACAGCCAATGGATGCCTCAGTATCCCTCAAAAGAGAGTCACTAACCACCACTACCCTTCACTTCCTTGTGGTTACTGATTCTGCAACTTTGAGGTACTTGAGCGCTGGCTCTTTTTTTTCCCCGGGATGTTTTCACCTCTTCCACTTCCAGGGCTGCATACTGGTTCTTTAATTCGATGTCTGGAGATGCTGGATTGTCGATTCTGCAGGCTCTAGTGACTTGTGTACATCTCTTCATTCTGTTGGCATACCATCTTTACCTCTGTCAGAGAGCATGGATGCCTCAAAAAGCATTTCATCAATGTTCTTCTCAATGTCACATATGCTTTTCAGCCTCACCACCTCTTCTCTGAGCTCATCTGTTTGTTTTATGGGGGATTCTGTTTGCAGATATCTTGCACATGGAACCAGTCCCTCAACTGGGAATGGGCTGTCTATCTGCCTGTCTGGACAGAGGCAGAGTTGCAACAGGGCAGCAGCTTTAACAACATGATTTTTCCCAGCCATCATTCAGGTATTAGCTCTTTGGTATCTGTTGAAGTAAATGAGAGAGACCTACCAAAGTCCCTAACTTTCCTCAGCTGTCCTTTAAAAGAAGAAGTAGCAGCCTCTTTTATGTGTGTTCTAACAATGCTAATCTATATACTTGTGTGTAGTCTTGATTACTTACTAAACAATTATTACTTAACGCTACTAAATTTTGATATTATGTGTCTTAGGAATATAAATTAATGTGTTCCTTATGTAAAATTACCTAATGACAGCTCCTTCAAGAATATAAAATTGTTTACTTTTAGTTGAAATCCGAATGTGGAACTATTTGCTTCCTAGATTTTCCCTGCTAACCAATAAAAAATCTGTTATCTTTGTCAACCAGCTATTTAGGGATTTACACTATATAACAAGAATGCTCGCATAAGGTGGGTGGGAGCTGGGGTGGAATGGGAGGGATCTAACACCTGAGGAGGGCATTGACATCAAAAAGCTTGCCTACCTCTTTGAACCTGAAGGCTAGAGGAGGAGAAAAAAACTCTAGTAGCAGAAAAAAAGCTTTGCTTAAGAACACAATAAAATTTCCCTTTTGCATTGCAGCTACAAATCACTAAGCAATGTAGCAGAAAAAGTTAGCTATTAAAAATTTTAAAATCCCCCCTTTAAGAGCTCTTAGGCAGTGAGTTTGTATTCAAGAGCCACAGTATTATCTTTCTTGCGAGACCCTCTAAGACTGGGATAAATGCAGCATCTCATAGATTCTACAAGGTATGCAATTAAACATATGAAATAATAATCAGATATGCAAATACAAAATTAAACTAAAGAAGACGAAAATGAAAAAATAATACATAAAATCAAACATTATGAGGATGATTCTATATAGCGTGTATGGGTCGGTATGCATGTAAAATGTGTGTAGATCACTTTTGTAAAAGCTTTGAATGGGCAATTAACGCCTGGATTTTTGGTAGTCGCTGTTCTGTAAGCATGTATTTAAGTCCCAGCATGCATACTTTTAGTTGGGGTGTGCTCGGGAGCAGAGCTTGGGCAGAACATAGGCAGGGCCTCCACATAAGTTATTAAATGTTATGATTTATGTGTGTGACTTTGCCGATCTAGGTGCGGTCAGTTAGTCCTTCTCTAGAGCAGGCATAACTGTTGTGAGTAGACTTAGACACATCCCCACACCCCTATTCTTTAACATAAAGCCCATGTGTGCCTTACTTTATAGAAAGGGCCCCAAATATACATGTGGCAATGCTCTTTGCCTGCATGCAGGATTATAGAATTACCCTCCAGATGTCTATTCAAAAAAACAAGGTAGCTGTCTGCATTGCTCTGGATTATCTGTTCTGTTTTCCTCCCAGCACTGGGTGGCTCCCGAAGACACTGAACCACTCAGTGCTCAAGGCCTTAAACTATTTTTCAAAGATGCATGGAAGGTGGTGGAGTTTGAACGCCAGGTGACTCAGCTCACTGATGGCCATGTAATGCCAGAAGAAAAGATAGTTGACGATTCAGAAGTAGCACTGGCATCAAATCTTCAGGGATGATTGGTGGGAGAGATGGGTGAGTGTTGAGATGGCTGTCATGGGCTTAGGAATACTCCCATCAACGACTCATTTTCAGAGTACTGGAAGGGAAGTTTGTAGAGGTGAGGGAAGCCAGGGGAGAGTACCCCAAAAGGTAGAATGTTTGTTGGGGGAGACAAGATGGGGAATGGAGGAGGGAGAATGGACTGAGGGGAAGAGTGAGTGAATGAATCTAGAGGACAGAACTTCATTTTAGTTACACGTTGGTCTGAGTGTGCTTGAACAGCATCCCCATTGCACAGGCTGCTTTATCTAAAAAAGATTTTTGTTCGTGCATTGAACGCTTTCTGTCAAAGTAGGCTGTGTGTTAAAAATTGTGAAAATCATGAAGCTAATTTGTTAAAATCAGTCTTTTATACATTCACCCTATGCATGTATTTCCTGCATCCTGTGCCATTGGTCAACTGGAGAGTCATTGTCTGATGAGGTCACTATTACTGTCTCAGTAAACAGAAACATTACAGCAGATAAAGTCCACATGACCTAACCATTCGGCCAGTCCATACCAACTATTAATCTATGCAATCATTGATTGAAGAATAAGGTGGCATAATAAATCTGTCAAAATAAATAAATCATTCTTTTCCTTCAGGGAGCTTTGAAAAAGGGGTCAAATCTAGAATCTTCTGATCTGTAGTCAGATACGCTACCCATTGTGCCACTGGCCCCGTTCCATCTGAAAGAACATGCTCTGAGCTTAGCATTCTATGGTATTTTGAGGCGCAGTAACAAATGCAAAGGATAAATTAGCAAATAGGACAGTCAGAGCAATCAACTTGAAAGTACAATTGGACAATAAATCCCTGGTGAATACTAATTAAATTCCTGCTCACTCACAAAATACTTTTCCAATTTATAGTGATCTTCACTGGGCTTTAAAAAAGGACTACATATGTCATTGTAGAGTCGTTAAATAAAATTTGTTATATGCATGAACTGTGGCTTCATTAGCCATCTACCTTTGTCTGGTACTGCATGTAGAGGACAGGATTTGCCTTGCTCGATAGAAAGTTTTCCTTGGGATACAGTAATGCTATTCAAAGTTGCTTTTGACCCTGGAGGCAAATCAAGAAGATTACATACCTTAACCTTGGCTTTTTAAATAAATCTTTCCATGGTCTAACTGTTTTGCTTTTAAGAGATTTTATTCTTTATGCTACTCTCTGATTCTTTTTGACCTCACAAAAAGTTCAGGTGGATGAATAGATGTTACTGTTTTTTGACTACACATGACTAGCGTGATTTACAATTCCATGAGTGTTATAAACATTTGCTGCCATATAAATATATTTATTTTTCCTTGCTCATTAGTAAATCGTTTTTTTCAATTTTTCCATCCAAAAATATTTAGCATATTCTTTATGTCCCTAAAGGGGGTTATTTCAGAAGCCCAATTTCTGCTTTGGAAGTCTGAAAATGAGCAGAGTAGAGGAGTAGCCTAATGGTTAATAGCACTGGATTAGGAATCCAGAGATCAGGGTTCAATTCCCACTAGCACTCCTTGTGGCCTTGGGCAAGTCTCTTAACCCTTCATTATCTCAGAAAAATCCAAGTTAGCAATGTCCCTGTTTAATCTACATTAGCAAGTTTAAGTTACAATGTAAACTGCTTTGACTGAAATGATAAAGCAGCATAAAAAACCCCCCCTTCTGATTAAATAAAATAAAGGCCTAATCCAAACAGGCATGTGTCATAGAAGCGTGGTCAGGGCATTCCCAAGAACCTGGATGTCACTGCCAGATCTCAGAAACATCCTGGATGTCCAGAGTCACATCTAAGGTTATACCTAAACCAGGCACTAATAGGTATCAGGAAAGTTCTCATTTCCGTTGTCTCCCTCAGTCATTTCTCTCCTCTTCAGTCTGCTGCACGACTAATCTTCCACCAGCTCCAATACCCTCATATAACCCCTCTTCTCAAATCACTTCATTTGCTCCCCTTCCATTTCCATATCCAATTCAAGACTAGAAGTCTTGAAGGACTAGAACAAGGGACTGTTACTTCTGGAGAGAGATCTGCAACTGTGAGTATATACTTCTGGTAATTTTCTAAAAGGAATTCTTTGTATTAAAGCTAATTAATCTGTGAACCCACTATTTTTGTTAAATCAGTCAGGGCCTAGTAGCAGCAGTTTAAGTTTATATTTAAAACACAGAGGAGAACTTTCTGGTTACATTTCATACCCAGCAGAGAGCTTGTAGTTTACATTTAATAGTCACTCAGGGCCTAGCATCAGAAAAGTACTTTTAGTTTTAAAACACAGAGGAGAACTTTCTGGTTACATTTCATACCCATATCAATACAAAAAAATTTTCGGTCCTTGCGGGGTGAATTACAATTTTCAACTAATAAAAATCACTCCAATCCAACAAATTTCCTTCGTGGAAAATAAATTTGATGTCAAAATCTAAATGGTGTGAATACTGAGGACAACAGTATGAGTGATGTTCTTCCGATTTTAGTGGATTAGATAGAGCTATTGCTATGTCCATATTTTACAGACCCTCCTGAAGAAGCTCTATCAAGGGAGTGAAACGCTATGAGGGCGCCGGTTGAAGCATAGAGGCAATGAAAATGAAAAACCAGCAGCTGGCTATTCTTTGAGAAGATAAGATTTCAGACTTTTTAAGCTACGCAAAGCTTCTTGTTGAAATATAGGTTTTAATAAGTTTTCTGTGCAATAGTTTTCTGGACATTTGGTAAAAGAAGATTGGTGTTCACATTGGGACAACAGAGAGAAATGAGACCACAAATTGAGCACGAATAGTGCATTTGAAGAAGTTCAATATAAAATGTTTCTTATGACGAACATATGGTAGTAAAATTGAGATCCTCTCAGTAGTTCCTTAACTTATTTGGTGACGGAGAACGGGTGTTTATTCTGAAAAATTCCAGGGTGGTTGCTGATGTTATCTATGCGCTGATGCTCAAAAAAATCTTTTGAAAAGCATTTTTAAGCGCTATATGGAGCTGAAACCCCCTGGGCTATTAATAATACTAACAACTAACAAAAGTTCTAAACACCGGTGTTACTAGTTACCTCAATATTCACACCATTTAGATTTTGACATCAAATTTATTTTCCACGAAGGAAATTTGTTGGATTGGAGTGATTTTTATTAGTTGTACATTTCATACCCAGCAGAGAGCTTGTAGTTTAAATTTAATAGAAACATCGAAACATAGAAACATGATGACAGAAAAAGACCACATGGCCTATCTAGTCTGTCCTTCCATATCAACAACTACAACAGTCCACTTTTTACCTTTAGAGATCCTCTGTGTTGGTCCCATGCTTTTTTGAATTCAGTTACTGTCCTCATCTCTACCACCTCCACTGGGAGACTATTCCACGGATCCACTACTCTTTCCATAAAGAAATATTTCCGCATATCACTCCTGAATCTATCTCCCTTCACCCTCATCCCATGTCCCCTCGTAGCAGAACTTGCTTTCAATTGAAAGAGGCTCTCTCCCTGAACATTTATGCCACGGAGGTATTTAAATATCTCAATCATATCACCTCTATCCCGCCTTTCCTCTAAGGTGTACATATTAATATCCTTAAGTCTGTCCTCATATGCTTTATAATGAAGCCCACTAATCATTTTAGTAGCCACCCTCTGAACCGACTCCATCCTGTTCACATCCTTTTGAAGGTGTGGTCTCCAGAATTGCACACTATACTCCAAATGAGGTCGCACCAAAGACTTATACAGAGGCATTATCACCTCCTTTTTTCTGCTAGCCATTCCTCTCCGTATGCACCCAAGCATCCTTCTAGCTTTTTCCGTCACCTTTTCTACCTGTTTAGCTACTTTAAGATCATCAGACACAACCACGCCTAGGTCCCGCTCTTCTTTAGTGGACAAAAGTACTTCACTTCCTATACTGTATTGCTCCCTTGGATTGCTGCAGCCCAAATGCATGACCTTACATTTTTTAACATTAAATCCCAGCTGCCAAATTCTAGACCATTCTTCAAGCTTAGCTAGATCCCTCCTCATGTTATCTACACCTTCCTGGGTGTCTACTCTATTGCAGATTTTGGTATCATCTGCAAAGAGGCAAACCTTACCCGACAGCCCTTCCGCTATATCACTAACAAAGATGTTAAAAAGAATCGGACCAAGGACAGATCTCTGGGGCACACCACTGGTAACATCCTTCTCCTCAGAGTGAGCTCCATTTACTTGTACTCTTTGTTGCCTCCCACCCAACCAATTTCTAACCCAAGCAGTAACTTTAGGGTCCATCCCTAGGGTGCTCAGTTTGTTTATAAGTCACCTGTGAGGAACAGTGTCAAAGGCTTTACTGAAATCTAAATACACCACATCTAGAGCTCTCCCTCGGTCCAACTCCCTGGTCACCCAGTCAAAGAAATCAATCAGATTTGTCTGACAAGACCTGCCTCTGGTGAATCCATGCTGCCTCGGATCCTGTAATCCGCTGGACTCCAGAAACCTCACTATTTTCTCTTTCAGCAGCGTTTCCAATAATTTACTCACCACCGAAGTTAAACTAACCGGCCTGTAGTTTTCAACCACATCCTTACTTCCGCTTTTGTGTAAAGGCACCACATGAGCCTCTCTCCAGTCCTTTGGCACCACTCCCGACTCCGAGGCATTGAAAAGGTCAGTCAGTGGAGTTGCTAGAACGTCCCCAAGTTCCCTCAGTATTCTAGGGTGTATCCCATCCGGTCCCATCGCTTTGTCTACTTTAAGTTGAGCTAGTTTCTCACGAACACAGTCATCTGAAAATTGTTCAAGATGTCCCTATTTGTGGGTGTTTTCTGAGGTCCTGCTCCTGCTTCTTCATCTGTGAACACAGAACAAAAATATTTGTTAAGCAATTCCGCTTTATCCTTATCAGCTTCTACATATTCCCCCCCTACACCCTTGAGTCTGACAATACCACTTTTGCCCTTCCTCTTCTCACTAATATATCTTGTCAGATGGCTGCCTGGGTGAGAATCTTCACAGTCTTGGCAAGTGCATATATCTATATGATTTGCAAGGGATTGTGGGCAATACAGTTCATTCACACCAGACACAGCTGCTGACAATAATTTAGTTGTGCTCAAGTGTTAAAGCCAATAAGAAATGTATTTATGGGGTTATTTCTCCCAACACAGATATGCTTGGTAGCACATAAATCAGGTTACTTGCTTTCAGTGTTAAACTTGAAAAAACAAAATAAGGAAAACAACATTTTAACTTATCAGGCAATCAAAGCCAAAGAAATAAGACCTGGTTGGAAACAAACTGGTCTTTTCTGTAGGCTTAGCTAATATTCTCTTAGCAAGTATCAAACAACAAACCAAAAGCCACAAAGAAAGAAAAAAACTGTTCTTTTCAGGTTAACTTCTGATAACTTCCCACATAGATTCAGAAGTGATTCTCTTCTAGCTCACAAGCAATTAGGTTAAGGCTCAATTGCTAGCAGTTATCCAGCTGAAACCCCTTAGCTGGCTTGCTTTCTACTGCGTGGCTAGAAAACCTACACAGGAGCTTTTCTGAGTAGATTAAAGAACAAGTTTGTATTTCTTTGTGATGGTTGCTGTACTTTATAACAGAAAATCATCAAAGGAGTTTAGACAGAGAGCAGTCCATGTAAACAGATTCTTCATCTGCTATCACCCCCTCTTCTTCAACAAGCATGGGTTCAATATCATGGATTGGCACAGATGAATCTCCCAATGGAGCACTTTCAGGAGAATACTTATTTCCCTGCTGTCTTTCAAGGTTATAGCTAGGGCATAGATCAGTGTTCATACCTGAGCTTCCATTGCTGTTAGAGTTCCTCTCTATATAGCCTGGCCAGTATGTAGTCCAGTTCTTATGTCCAGCCTTCCAATCCAGATCCCTGGACACTGGATCTCTCTTCACATACCTTCTGGCACGGGTCTTAGGGTCCCTTCCACGTGCAGCCGTCTCCCTCACAGGTACCGCCTGGAGATTCCTAGCTTTGCAGGACCATTCCTCTGGCTTTCCCCAGTCCAATGGTGTATGCTGGCCCTTGGAATGCCTCCCAGTATACGTACTGCTCTGGACTCTTCTAGACCTCTCAAAGGCTTTTCTCTTCCTTCTTCCAAAGGGTTTCTTTCCCTCTCTGTCCATCCGGTTTGGCTTCTGCTTCTGATAATCCTTCTGATGATGAAGATGATCCAGCTCAAGCTGATTCTCTGTAGAATAAACTCTACCTTTATTCTGCTTAGATGAGTGCTCCTCCTTAACACAGCGCAGCTGTGCTGAATCAGTCCCTGCCCTTTGAGATGAGTACTTAGGGATTACCTCATAGCCCTCCTGATTGAACAAACGTTTCCCCACTTCAGCTCCTCTAATGGCTGTTGGAAACCTGGTGCATTCTGGGACTGGTAGTCTTTTATGGGAAAATTCTGTTTTCTTATTTCTACCAGAACTGACAGGTTGCTTGTTCAGAGTCACTTCACCTTCTCTATAGCTCCTTCCTGAGCTATGATAAGCTTCCTTATCACAATCTGAAAAATGTCTTATCCCCCCATTTTATTGCATTGGCTATTTTCTCCTCCTTTTGAATTTTTGCCTTCTTGACTACTTTGCTAGCTTCTCTAAGTTTTTCCAAATAAAGATGCCTGTCTTCCTCTCTCTGTGATCTCTTGTATTTCATGAAGGCCTCCCTCTTTCATGAAGGCCTCCCTCTTTTTAATAGTCACTCAGGGCCTAGTAACAGCAAAGTACTTTTAGTTTAAATTTAAAACACAGAAGAGAGCTTTCTGGTTACATTTGGAACCCAGCAGAGAGCTTGTAGTCTAAATTTAATAGTCACTCAGGGCCTAGCATCAGCAAAGTACTTTTAGCTTAAATTTAAAACACAGAAGAGAGTTTTCTGGTTAAATTTAGAACCCAGCAGAGAGCTTGTAGTTTAAATTTCATAAGAAGTTAGAGCCTAGCAACAGCTAAGAGCTATAATTTAAATCAAATTAGAATATAGCTTACCTCAGCAGCACAAGACAGGGTACTGTGTAGCAGCCCTCTTTTAATAAGTGTTATGGAATGATATAGAACCAAAACTCACCAACCCCCCCAGTGAAAACAATTAGAACAAACAAAACCAAAATTCACTGCAATAGCACCTCTCAAATACTTAATATTTTTGTCGGAGCTAAGCCGTGGGAGGGATAGGACATGTATACTTATCCCCCAACCAGACTGCTAGCTACTTTTTTTCTTCTTTTGTGGTCCTGTGTTATCAAAATCGTTTTATCGAAACTTAGAAAACTTTTACTTAACTGAAGTATCCCAATATCTTCATGTCCGTTCTGTTCCGTTGCTCAAAAGATCATCCAGTAGCATGACGCGCGCGTTTCGAGCCTCCAGGCCCTGTATCAAATGCTGTTAAACCGCTCTGTGCTCGGCAACGAAATACCAAAAAACGCCGTCAATGCGGCCAAGGTACACTTCTTCCTTCATGAGTGCGGTAAATTGCTTCACGTATTTAAATAGGAGCCACCCAATGAGAGCAGGGAACCACCCCACTGAACAGGGGAATCCCTGTGCTGATTGGTTAGATCTCAAAAACGTCAGAAAATGCCTTGCCACTCAATCTCACGGTTAAGCCCGCCCGGTTCTACAGCTTCCAATTGGAAGATCCATCGCTGTTCCAATCTGTGTAGTTTTTGGAGGCGGTCTCCCCCTCTGGGATCCAATGGAATATGATCAATAATCGTCCACTTTAAATCTTCAAAACAGTGTTGGTAAGTGATGCAATGAGACACTATTGGCGCTGTCAATACTTCTTGGCGTAAACGAGAAGCATGTTCATTTAAACGAATTGTTATTGGACGAGTTGTCCGGCCAATATACAGCAAAGCGCATGGACAAATGATCATATATATCACAAAACAAGATTGACAAGTTGTGTCCCAGTGTCTCAAAAACATACGCTGTGTCTTAGGATGAGTCCATTGAACTCCTGTTAAGGAGAAAGCGCAATGTTTACAAGTGCCACATGTAGTATGACCTGTTGTCACCGGTTGTCGATTTAATCGATCCGACGCCAGAGATGTCTTCATTAACATGTCCCCCAAATTTCGTCCACCAGAGAAGGCTAATTTTAAAGGTTTTCTAAAATTACTAGAATGTTTTAGAAAACCTTTAAAATTAGCCTTCTCTCGGGGACGAAATTTGGGGGACATGTTAATTAAGACATCTTTGGCGTCGGATCGATTAAATCGACAACCGGTGACAACAGGTCATACTACATGTGGCACTTGTAAACATTGCGCTTTCTCCTTAACAGGAGTTCAATGGACTCATCCTAAGACACAGCGTATGTTTTTGAGACACTGGGACACAACTTGTCAATCTTGTTTTGTGATATATATGATCATTTGTCCATGCGCTTTGCTGTATATTGGCCGGACAACTCGTCCAATAAAAATTCGTTTAAATGAACATGCTTCTCGTTTACACCAAGAAGTATTGACAGCGCCAATAGTGTCTCATTACATCACTTACCAACACTGTTTTGAAGATTTAAAGTGGACGATTATTGATCATATTCCATTGGATCCCAGAGGGGGAGACCGCCTCCAAAAACTACACAGATTGGAACAGCGATGGATCTTCCAATTGGAAGCTGTAGAACCGGGCGGGCTTAACCGTGAGATTGAGTGGCAAGGCATTCTCTGACGTTTTTGAGATCTAACCAATCAGCACAGGGATTCCCCTGTTCAGTGGGGTGGTTCCCTGCTCTCATTGGGTGGCTCCTTTTTAAATACGTGAAGCAATTTACCGCACTCATGAAGGAAGAAATGTACCTTGGCAGCATTGACGGCGTTTTTTGGTATTTCGTTGCCGAGCACAGAGCGGTTTAACAGCATTTGATACAGGGCCTCGAGGCTCGAAACGCGCGCGTCATGCTACTGGATGATCTTTTGAGCAACGGAACAGAACGGACATAAAGATATTGGGATACTTCAGTTAAGTAAAAGTTTTCTAAGTTTCGATAAAACGGTTTTGATAACACAGGACCACAAAAGAAGAAAAAAAGTAGCTAGCAGTCTGGTTGGGGGATAAGTATACATGTCCTATCCCTCCCACGGCTTAGCTCCGACAAAAATATTAAGTATTTGAGAGGTGCTATTGCAGTGAATTTTGGTTTTGTTTGTTCTAATGGAATGATATAGAGGCATTATAATATCTTTTGTTTTATTTTCCATTCCTTTCCTTATGATACCTAGCATTCTATTTGCTCTCTTGGCCGCCGCTGCACACTGGGCCAAGGGTTTTAAAATGTTATCCACAATGACGCCTAAATCTTTTTCCTGGGTGCTGGTTCCTAATGTGGAACCTTGCATCGTGTAACCATAATAACACTTATTAAAAGAGGGCTGCTACACAGTACCCTGTCCTGTGCTGCTGAGGTAAGCTATTTTCTGATTTGATTTAAATTATAGCTCTTTGCTGCTGCTAGGCTCTAACTTATTTTGAAATTTAAACTACAAGCTCTCTGCTGGGTTCTAAATTTAACCAGAAAGCTCTCTTCTGTGTTTTAAATTTAAACTAAAAGTACTTTGCTGATGCTAGGCCCTGAGTGACTATTAAACCCCTTCTGCTACCCCAGTCACACTCCTCCCTCTCTTTTGAAGTCCACTCCATTCACCTCTTCACACCACTTCTCCTCCGAGTAGCTGTTATCTATCACCCACCCGATAAATCCACATCGACCCTCCTTACCAACTTCGACTCCTGGCTTTCCATCTTTCTGGATCCCTCTTTCCCCAGTCTTATTCTTATTAACATTCATGTCAATAACCCCTCCGATCCCCATGCTTTAAAATTCCTCACCCTCATCTCCTTGTTCGACCTCCAACTTTGTCCACTGCCCCCACCCACCTGCATGGCCACTGCCTTGACCTGATTCTCTTCTCTAATTCATCTCCCTCAAACTTCCGTAACTCAATCCTTCCCTCATCTGACCATCACCTTTTAACCTTTAATCTTCAGCTTCCGCCATCTCTCCGACCTATTTCGAAACCTTCATAATATTGATCCCGACTCTCTCCTCCACCATTTCTCCATCTATCTCCTCTGTTATGTCCTCCAAGTCTCTCAACAAGGCAGTATCCTCTTATAATGCTGCACTATCCTCGGCTCTTGACACTCTTGCCTCACTCACCCCACATCCCATCCAATGCTCCCCTCCCCAGCCCTGGCTTTCTTCCACAACCCGCTATTTACGCATCTGTGCCCGTTCTGCTGAACGCGCCTAGACCAAATCCCGCTCCCCGGAAGACCACCTACACTTCAAATTCATGTTTGGCTCCTTCCAGTCAGCCATAGCATTTGCCAAACAAGAATACTACATCCATCTAACTAACTCTCTTGCTTCTGATCCTTGCCGCCTCTTTAATACCCTCAATTCTCTCCTCAAGGTGCCCCTTCCCTCCCTCTCTGCCCAAACCCTACCAACTACTTCCATGACAAAATCCACAAGATTACCCACCAATTCCCCACATCCTCATCTACCTTCCCCCTCCCCAATTCTCCCCCTCCATCCATACTTCCTCTACTACCCTCTCCTCCTTCCCTACAATCTCCGAAGAGGAAACCGCACTCCTTCTTTCCTCCTCCAAACCCACCACCTGTTCCTCTGACCCTATCCCCACCCATCTCCTACACCCCATCTCCCCTACCATTGTCCCCCTCCATCTCTCATATTCTCAGCCTTTCACTCTCCACTGCAACTGTCCCCGCCTACTTCAAACATGCAGTTGTCACACCTCTCCTCAAGAAACCCTCACTCGATCCCACCTGTCCTTCTAACTATCGACCCATCTCCCTCCTTCCCTTCATATCTAAACTACTAGAATGAGCAGTCCACTGCCGCTGCCTCGACTTCCTCACCTCCCTGGCCATCCTGGACCCACTACAATCCAGCTTCCGTCCCCTACACTCCACTGAAACGGCTCTCACAAAAGTTTCCAATGACTTGTTCCTGGCTAAATCTAAGGGCCTCTACTCTGTCCTCATCCTTCTCCACCTCTCTGCTGCCTTTGACACTGTTGACCACAGTCTTCTCCTCACCACCCTCTCTTCACTTGGTTTCAAGGGCTCCGTACTATCCTGGTTCTCCTACCTCTCCCATCCTCCTTTAGTGTATGCTCTGGTGGCTCCTTCTCCTCTCCCACCCCGCTCCATGTTGGTGTACCCCAGGGATCTGTCTTGGGCCCCCTCCTTTTCTCTCTCTACACCCAATCCCTTGGCGCGCTTATCTCCTCCCAAGGCTTTCAGTACCATCTCTATGCCGATGACTCCCAGATCTACCTCTCTACACCTGATATCTCTCCAGCAATCCAGACCAAGATCTCTTCCTGCCTTTCTGACATCACTGCCTGGATGTCTCACCGCTGCTTAAAATTGAACATGGCCAAGACTGAACCCCTTGTCTTCCCCCCCCCCCCCCAACTCCTCCCCTCCTCTTCCGCCATTCTCAGTCTCCGTGGATGGATCTATGATCCTTCATGTTCCCTCAGCCTGCAGTCTTGGGGTTATCTTCGACACCTCGCTCTCCTTCTCCACACATATCCAGCTCGTAGCTAAGATCTGCCACTTCTTTCTCTACAACATTAGCAAAATCCGCCCCTTCCTTTCTGAACACACTACCAAAATGCTTATCCACTCCTTAGTCTGCTCTCGCCTCGACTACTGCGACCTACTCCTTGCTGGTCTCCCCGTGAGCCATCTCTTTCCCCTTCAATCTATACAAAACTATGCTGCTCGACTTATATTCCTCCAATCTCGCCATGCCCACATTACTCCTCTTCTCAAGTCGCTTCACTGGCTCCCTATCCAATTCCGCATCCAATTCAAACTTCTCCTACATACCTATAAATGCATTCACTCTGCGGCCCCTCAATACCTCTCATCTCTTATCTCACCCTACATCCCCCCTCGGGAACTTCTTTCTAGGCCTTTCACTCGCACCGCTTACTCCCGACTTCGCTCCTTTCACCTTGCTGCTCCTTACGCCTGGAACAGCCTACCTGTGTCTATATGCCAGGCACCCTCTCTGGCCCTCTTCAAATCCAGATTGAAGACCCACCTCTTCACCGTCACTTTCAGATCCTGACTTCTATTCTTTATCTTAACCTGACTCCCATCAGTTTTCATGACTGAGTTGTACAGACCTTATTGTGCTTTGCACCGAATTGACTAATGCTCTGTATTGTCTTGACTAAATTGTAAGCTCAGACGAGCGGGACTCCGACAAGCAGGGACTGTCTCTTGTTTGTATGTTGTACAGCGCTGCGTGCGTGGTGCTATATACAGTAAGTGCTAAATAGTAGTAGTAAGATGGCGCTGCATCTTCCGCAGTACTCTGCTCAATGACAATAATAGCAGCAGTAGTATTTAACCCATCTTTCCTGATCATAGCCCACTTCTCTAACCGTCAGGCTATTCCTAGATGTCTAGGTTCTCTAATACTATTCTGGGGACTTCTGGGTAAATGTCCCTGTGGGGCATATCCACATTTGTGAAATTGTGCATGAACTTGGATGTGTCTGCTTTTTTTTCAGATGTTCTGGCTTGAACATCCCAAATAGCACCTGGGGAAAATTGAAAATCCCTCTCCCCACACACACATTCATGGGTGGAACAGATTTTTTTAAATCTCTGCTCCCACTGTCGACAATAGCCTGAGCCAAGAGGACCAGCTCCTCCCCCCCCCCCCACACCACCACCCACTACAATCTCAGTTCCCTCCCCCAATCTCCTCACAAGCCATTTGATTTTCCTTTCCCTTACATCTGACCCTTCCACCCAAAAACCCCCACCTAACTTCCCCAGGGGCCCCATGACAGACATCCTCATCTCCAACCTTACTGGGGTCTCTGGTGTCTTGTTGGAGCAGAAGTAATTCCCATGGAAATCTCATAGCATTGACCACTAGCAGTAGTACAGCGAGATTACCACTGGGGGATCATGGATGCCGTAAGAACAGAAGCAACTGGAAATTGCTCCTGCTCCCACTTGACAATGAGACCCAGTAATGCTGCGAATGGGAAGTCTGCTAGAGAGAGGGAGGGAGGGAGGGGCTTAGGGGTGGTTCATTGTTGCCAGGGAGGGTAGGATGTCTTCATGCTGGGGGGGGGAGGTGGATTGGAGACTAGATCAGATGGCTTGTGAGGTGATGGGGGGAGGAATGAGGTCAGGGGTAATCATGGAGGGGCATTCCTCAGCATTGACAGCTGCCACTTCAAGCAGGCACTTATTCATGCCTTGTAAATGCCGACGTCCGTATGTTTTCCCTGAAACATGGATTCCCCTTTTATTTATTTATTTAGACATACTTGTATACCACCTTATCCTACAATCAAAGTGGTTACATTACATCACAATTGGGTTACATTCAACATGTGGGTACTTTACAACATTTAACATGAGGTTATTTAACAACATTAAGAGAACACAGGTTGAGGGTTACATTTATCATGATGGTGTCGTGAGTCTAGCTGGGTTAGATAAGTATTGAGCTTGCAGTGGAGTTTACGTTGCAATCCCGCTCGGGCAGGGGGTGTTGTGTATCTGGTGAGGGCTGTTGTCTGTCTGCTCGTAATTTTCTGTGAAGAGCAGGGTTTTACAGTAAGGGCCTTGTGGAAGTCTGTGATTTCCTCTAATTCCCTTATGCTTGTTGGGAGGGAGTTCCATATTGTTGATGCCATTAGTCATGGCGCTCTTCTTGATGTATTTTGTTTAGTCTTGTGATATCCTGAAGGTGTGCTAATCATGTTGTCATAATTGTTCCTTCTTGGTCTGTTACTGATATTCCTTGTTACAATTTCTTGTAGTACATCTGCTGAGAGATGGTGGATGATCTTGAAGATGATCAAGATTGTTATATTTCGCTCTGGCTACTATTGGTAGCCAGTGTAATTGTAAGATAGGGGTGATATGTTCTGATCTTGGGGTGTCAGTGATGATGCGTGCTGTAGTGTTTTGCACCATTTGAAGTGGGTGTAAGGACTGTTGGGGGAGGCCTTGATATAGAGAATTTCCATAATCAAGCAGAGGAGTAATGAGTGCTTGGCAAACTGTGCGGAAGTGGTCCTGGCGGAGTAGTGGTTTTATCTTTCTTATGGTCCTCAATCGTTGATAGGCCTTTTTTGCGGTTTTGGCGATATGAGATTTCATGTTCAGAGCTCTGTTCATTGTGATGCCCAAGTACCTAACTTCATCCTTGACTATTATAAGTTTGTTTAGAATGCTGATATTCTGTTGGAGAATCCATACCAATTCTGTACACCCATCCAACCCACTCCCTTTCTCTGCCATCTCCTTAGGCATACACAAAAAATCAATTGGTCACTAATATTCAAGAACGATATAAAATCAATCAAAACAAAAAAAATACCGTTCAAATTAACCAATGTAAAGGGTCAGAAAAAGCATAAGAGGTCTCAGTATAAAAGAACACTGCTGTTTAAGGTTCTCACCCGATTACAGCAATCGTGTTTCATCACATCAATGACCTCAAGAAACATGCTTTAAAAATGAACTTCAGTCCTTATGATCTTAGCAACAGGAAAACAGCATATCCATAAATAGTAATATATACTCAGCTTCAAAAAAGGACTGGACACTTCATATCCTACTATGATCCCAACGTACAGCCCCGGTACCAGCCAGACGTTTCAGAATGATTTCTTCAGGGGACCGTTAGAACACGAGTATGCTGCCCACGTATTCTCGCTAGCCGGCTCAACTCAATCTGCTACAATAGCACTTGTACAACTACCGCCAGCTCACAAAAACGCCGCGCTCCTTAGGCATGGCTAGTGTGTTTCTCTTGTTCTTGATGGGCGGTTTTCTGGGTTTATTTTTATTAGGTCTTGGAGTGATTCAGCTGATTCATTCTAGAGTATTTTGAATATGTTGATAGTAGCTTTGTATTTTGCACAACTCTTGATTTGGAGCCAGTGAAGTTGTGCAAGGATTGGTGTTATGTGTTTGCATTTGCTTGTTCCTGTGAGAATACGAGCAGCAGCGTTTTGTACCTTCTGTTGCTCCTTATACCTGAAACAAACTACCTGAGTCGGTATGTCAAGCTTCATCCTTGGCCCTTTTCAAATCCAGGCTAAAAACTCACCTCTTCGAGGCTGCTTTTGGATCTTGGTCTACATAGTAGCAAAATATGCCTTAGGCTTAAAGTCAAAATCCTAGGTATTAAAAACACTGAGTGCTAGTCTAACTTTATCAACATCTCTGCACAGTCCTTAATATAAAAGTGTAGAATCAAAGCACATTAGCCAGGTGCAATATAACTTATTGTTGGGAGCTGGGAGTGAACAGATCTCCACATTGCAAATGTGTGCCTTTGAGTCAATGCTGACCCAGCAGCTCCTGGGTTTTCTTGGCAGAGTAAGAAAGGAGATTGTCAAGCCTTTCTTCTGAGGCAATGGAGGATTAAGTGACCTGCTGAAGGCCACAAGGAATGCTAGTGGGAATTGAACCCTGATCGTCTCATTACCAAACCAGTGCTCTAACCACTAGGCTATTGCTCCACTCAGCTTTCCACATTAGGTTCTGTTAAATAATTCTTTAAAAGGATCTGGATTGTACAATGTTAGAGGCAAGATGCTGGGCTCTCTGGACCATTGGACAGACCTAGCATGGTGTTTATGTTCTTATTCATTAAAATTTCATTATAAATTTTTTATTCCAATTTGTATTATATTCTATAATTCATTCATTAAAATGCTCAACTCACTTTGGTTTATCTATGCTCAACTCACTTTGGTTTATCATCATATTTATATTAGCTATTTACTGTCTCCCCTCTTAAAACTCACTGCTTTCACTCTCCAGATAGACAATTACACCAAGCTCCCCCTACTGTTTTGTTACAGCAATCTAAAGAATGTACTTTATACTGTCTTGGCTCATAGCAGAGGTACACGGTAAATATTTAACCATCTTTTCTCTCTCTAATTCTGTCGTCAAATTTTACAGCCAAAGTTACTAATGTGCATGACCACATTAGTTCATGTGAACATCGTTAACGAGTATTATTTTGCTACAGGTCCCAGTTTATGCAGTCCCAGTTTATGCAGTGGGACCTAGGAGCCCTTTTGCTTAAATATGTCAAGCAGTGAATGCAGAAATTAGCATGAGCGGTTAGGGCATGTCATCATTAGTCAGTGAAATAACAGTGTGAGAAGATACTGGGCATACCCTTAACAATTAATGCCAAGGCTGAAATTAATGTTTCCTGCTAACATGTGGTAGCTACAGAATTTTACCACACTTCAGTAAATGTATCAGTTAGTTACTAATGACACATGTTAGTGTCCAATAACATGATAGCACATATTAGTATTACGTCTCTATTAATAGTCACTCAGGAAAATAAATTTCTTCCTCTTCTAGGATCCTTTGCTGCTGTCTCTGTTTATTAAAACTTTATATACCACCTGTCTCTACTATAATTGCATCCGTAACACAGCACCTTTCTCTCAGTGCCTGAAAGGAGTTGTGCAATGATTGATGTATCAGTGACTCACAGCCCTTGTATATCTTGAATCCACTATGATCTATATGTTTGTTTTGGGAACGTATGAAGACTGGATAGACCCTGGATATGGGGAAAAGACTACTTAATTCTGGCTAGTTCTGCCATGAATTTAACAATTTCCTCCTCTCTCCAGAGAGTTGTTCTCTGACACTGTGTAAGCGGGAATGTTTTGAAATATGACAGTAGCATATGTCCAGATGTGTCAAGCATTTTTCTCATAGACACAGGGAGGGTAATTTTATAAAAGGCACCTAGGCGGAGGAAGCACATAGACTCAGATGTTGTGCCCGTTTTATAAAAGAAACATAACTACCCAGAAATTCCTGCAGAAGGTTACACCAGCTACAAGACAGATGTAACTTTGTGCAGTTGAAATTGTCGCATGCGTGCCTTTTATAAAATACATACATACATGCATGCATGCCAATCTCACCCCTGTTCCGTCCATTCTCTATTCCCAGGAATGCCTATGTTTTCTGAATGCCTACTTTTATGTTTGATAGTTTGCATACTCCCTACTACTTGAACACGTAAAACATTGTTCTACATGTTCAAATTGCTTATAAAATTACCCCCAAATAGGAAAACCCCTTAATTCCGCAGAACCATAGTAATATAGTAACTGCTGACAGAGGAGCACTATTGACATACCCAGTCTGCCTGATTTCATCCTATCGAATTGCTATAGCCAGGGATATATTCCAGATGTCAGTTGTAAAACTTGTCTGAAGAATACTAAGAGGCATTTTACTAAAGGTTAAACGCGCTAAGAAACGTCTATAAAATAATAAGTAGAGGGAATGGGTAAACGTAGATCTGTTGTCTAATCCTTCAAAAGGTAGAAAGACTAGGGGACATACATTGAAGCTACAATGTAGCACATATACGATTAATTGAACAAAATATTTTTTCACTCAACGCATAATCAAATTCTGGAATTCGTTACCAGAGAGTGCAGTAAAAGCTGTTAGTGTAGCAGGGTTTAAAAGAGATTTGAACAAGTTTCTGGAGGAAAAGTCCATAAACAATTATTAAAGGAGACTGGGGAAATCCACTGTCTACCCATCGGATAAGCAGCTTGGAATCTATCTACCTTTTGGGAATCTGACAGGTACTTTGACCTGCATTGGCCAATGTTGAAAACAAGAGACTGGGCTTGATGGACCTTTGGTCTGATGCAGTATGGCACATCTCATATTGTTAAGAATGCATATTAGTGCCCTCATAGTCCCTTTATTTTGATGGGCACAGTAATGTTTGTTAACACTTGTTAACGTTTCATAAACATGCCCGTAAGGGACATGCGTGCTAAACTACATTAGGTTTTTGCAGCTAATGCAACGAGTTAATGTAAATAGCACCACAGTAGCTGCAAAACTCATGTGGTACTTGCTGGGGGCATGCATAGCATTCCCTTAGCAGATACTGCACCATAAATGCAGAGAGTGTGGTCAGACAGCAGCTAGCGCCACCTATAGAGGAGGTGTTAGTTGCACCCACGCTGTCTGCAGATCCAATGTTTACCATGTGCCGAGTATGCCCGTGGTAACCTTGTGGTACAGACACACTCCTCCTCTCCCCTCTCACCCCACTCACATATGCAGCTAATGTGTTGGGCAAATAGCACAGAAAATCATTGTGCTATCTGCATTTGCCCGCTTTAGGTATTAGCACGTGGCATGCGTGCCGTGTTATCTATTGCAGTAAGCGCTAATGAGGTTTAGTAAACATGTTAACCAACTGTTCTTTTTATTTAGGTGTATACCGCAATTAAATTATGTACTAGAGAGATCCCATGTAGCAAAGTGAATCAATAAACATATTTTTGTCTGACTAGTGATCAAAGATCATCCAATACAGGCATGACCTACCAAACATAGTCCATTTTAATTTCTTGCAAAGAGAGAAAACTCAAATCCAGTGCAGCACCACAAGCCCAAAACAAATGTATATGTAGACTGAAATACACCTTTGTTGGGGCTTGTGGTGCTGCGCTGGATTTGAGTTTTCTCTCTTTGTAAGAAATTAAAATGGACTATTTTTGGTAGGTCATGCCTGTAATGGATGATCTTTGATCACTAGTCCGACAAAAATACGTTTGTTGATCGACTTTGCTACATGGGATCTTTTCAGATTATATTGTGGACTTTCTTATATAAATATACCACAATTAAACAGATTTATGTAGCACATATAACTTTAAAAAATGGTATTCTGTTTTCATATATGAACAAAACAAAACCTTTGGCAGTTGACTGACTCACACTTTTCTTGACAAATTATGCAGGTTTTTTTGATGTGTACACTTTTAAAATTCAAATCAGTATGAGCTAATATAATTGAACACCTAATTAAGGGTAAGTGGTCAGTTGTGACTTGCTTGAAAATTTGATTACTCCTATTTGAAAACAGAGCTCACAGACATGAGAGGATTCTTTTCTTAACGACTGAGGTTTAAGTTTCAGGGTTTACTTTTTGAAATATGACACTGAGGCACAGTGTTTCCCATCCATTGTGTCATGGCACGCTGGTGTGTCACAGTATGTAAGTCACCACTGCCTAATGTTCATGGGCTCTGCTCTCAGCACCTTGCAGCACAAGATACTAGCCGTGACTCTGAAATATGCCTGAGCTCATTTCAGTCTGCACTTACGTGTAATCACAGTTGCCGCTCTCTTTCCTAGATACAACATGAGCTGCAAAGTGTGGGTATTAATACAGTATGTAGGATATGGCTAGCCAGGTTCTGGTTTGTATAGACCACATATTGTACACAGCACCTTCTCCCCTTCCACCTTCAGAGCCTTCATGTTTTTTTTTTTTTTGGGGGGGGGGGGTTTGTTTTTTGTGCCTTTTCCCCAATTTTCAATTTTTTTTCAGGTCCTATATATTCATATTACTTAAACATTTTTAACTTCTGTTAGAACTATGTAATGTATGCAAATAGACTACATGCATTGATTCAATTTTTCTTGCGTTAAGGGGCGTATTTACCTAAATGCATTATGTTGGCAAGAAGATGTAGTTGCAGCGGGGAGGCATTACAGAATGCCCTAACTGGCACACTTAGCACAGGCATACTTACCGCTACCCACTGAGGAGGCGGTAAATGCTCCTGCACTAAAAGCAACATTACATAAGAACATAAGAAATGCCACACTGGGTCAGACCAAGGGTCCATCAAGCCCAGTATTCTGTTTCCAACAGTGGCCAGTCCAGGTCACAAGTACCTGACAGGATCCCAAAAAACAGAAACACTTCTAGCATCCCTCCTCAACACACTGATCATTGGCACAGAGAAAGCCTCACAAGGATTTATTATTATTATTATTATTTTATTTAAAAGTTTTTATATACTGCCTCTTCCAGGGATCAGTGGCGGTTTATATTTAACATAACAATGAATTTTATTCCTCTTAAATTTTCTGGGAGCTCATTCCAGAGTGTTTGAGCAATGTATGTATAGGCTCTGGTGCTGGTGGTGTGATTGGTGTTTTGAATGTGGGTAGGTATAATATATGTATTTTATGATTGATTTCTTCTGGTTCTTGTGTTTTCAGATAAGCTGATGAGGGAATTAAGGTGTGATGAGGATATTTTATTGTGTAATTTGAACACTACCATTATGTATTTATATTTTATTCTGGATGTAATTGGCAACCAGTGCAAGTTGTGAAGAAGAGGTGTGATATGGTCAGAGTAGCGTGCTTTATGAGTTATGCGTGCTGCTAGATTTTGCGCTACCTGCAGTTGTTGGATGGTTTTCTTGGGCAGACCTCGTAGAATGCTATTGAAGTAATCTAAGTGGGGCATAATGAAAACCTGTAAGACCGTTCTGAAATCGGAACTGACTTTTAAAGGTCTGAGGCATTCCACTATTCGTAGTTTGAAGTATATGATTTTTGTAATGGCTTTTATATGAGAGACCATGTTTAGAGACCGATCTAGTATGATTCCCAGAAATTTAACTTCATTTTTTATTGTCAGTTCATAGTCATTTATATGGAATGTTGATGGGGGAGTGAAGTTTTGGTTTCGAGTTACGTATAACACTTCCATTTTTTTTAAAGTTAATTTTTAAGTTGTGAATTTATAGCCAATCATTATTTCATTTAGCCATGACTGTACTTTTGGGCAGGCAGGGTTTGTGACATCTATGGGATGATACATCATTATATCATCTGCATAGAGGTGATAATTCATCTTGTGTTTTTTAAAGATGCTGCATATTGGCTGTATATATAAGTTAAATAGAAGGGCGGAGAGTGATGAAACTTGTGGAATTCCTGTTCTTGTTTGAAGGTTGTTGATGTAGCTGAGCCTATACGTGCCTGTTGTGTTCGGTTGGTTAAATATGAAATGAACCATTGTATTACAATATAGTGTAATCCAATCTGTTGTAATCTTGATATGAGTATACTGTGATTTATGCTGTCAAATGCCGAGACTTTGTCTAGAAATATTAGAATGAAGGCTTGTTTGCTGTTATTCAAGCCACGTATGAGCCTGTCCATAAATGTAAGGATGAGTTTTTCCACACTATGATAAGGTCTGAAGCCGTGCTGTTGTTCGTCAAGTGGTGCATTTAGCTCAATGAAATCTTGCAGCTGAAGTTGTGCTACTTTTTCGATGACCTTGGCTAGGAAGGGCAGACTAGAGATGGGTCTGTAAGTGCTGGGATGGTTTTTAGTGGTTGAGTTAGATTTTAGAATTGGATGGATTATGGCTTGTTTTAATTCATGTGGCATATGGCCTTGTTATAAGGATTGGTTTACCATGTTCAAAATAGTTGGGGAATGCTCATCTTTTGCAGCTTTAAGCCAACTGACTGGGCATGGATCGGCGGAGGATGTGGTTCTATTGATGTTGATGATTATATTTTTAAGGTGCTTCATGTCTATAGTGTGAAATGTGGTCCACAATTCATATTTATGAAGATTGGAGTCCTTTGAGTATTGACTGACAGGTTTAAGAATTGCTTGATCATTGCTAACAAGTTTAACTTTCTCTATATAGTGATTGGCTAATATTTGTGGATTGATTGAGGTTGTTCTGCGTCAAGATTGGGTGTTTTTTTTAGGGATTTAATTATATTAAAGATTATGACAACTGGCATAATCAACAGGTTCATCGTTGAAGGAGAAGAAATTGAAATTGTGAACATCTTTAACCTACTTGGATCAACTATCAATAAAGAAGCAACAAGCAGTCAAGAAATCAAACGACGCATTGCTCTTGGCAGAATGGCTATGAAAGACCTAGATAAGATTCTCAAAAGCAGAGATGTCTCTCTCCATACAAAGATTCGACTTGTTCAAGCCATGGTATTTTCAATAACATCATATGGATGTGAAAGCTGGACAGTGAAAAAGACAGACAAGAAGAAAATTGATGCCTTTGAATTATGGTGCTGGTGGTGAATACTGTGTATACCATGGACTGCCCGAAGAACAAACCAGTCAGTACTAGAGGAGATCAAACCTAAGCTTTCTTTAGAAGCTCAGATGACAAGACTTCGACTTTCATACTTTGGACACATCATGCGAAGAGAGAGATCATTAGAGAAAGACATCATGCTTGGCAAGATAGAAGGTCAACGCAAAAGAGGAAGGCCAGCAATGAGATGGATCGATACAATAACAGCAGCTACGGGTACCAGTCTGTCAACAATGAGCCGCCTGACTGAAGACCGAACACAATTTAGGATAGCTATCCAGAGGGTCGCCATGAGTCGACTCCGACTCGACGCCACTTAACAACAACAACAATTATATTAAATAACTCCCTTGGCCTATTATGGGCTCTAGTAAGCAGTGTCATGTGATATTCCTTTTTTCTATTATTTATAGCTTCTTTATATTCCTTGAGTGTTTCCATGTATAGCTTGTTGTCATAATCAGACTTTGTGTGTGTCCATTTGTTTTCAAGTTTTCTCAGTTTTTGTTTTAAGTTTCTTAGTTGTGAGCTATACCATATTTTGGAATTTTTCCATTTTATTTTGTTGTGGTATAGTGGGGCTAGTGCAGCCTCTGCAATGCTAGTGTTCCAGTTTATTAGGGCTTCATCTAGATTAATGTTAGTTGGGCCTAAATGGGGAAGGGTATCCTTCAGGAAAGTTTCTTTATTAAATGCTTTGAATTTATTTTTAAATCGGGTAGGTTTATCCTAATGTTCCTAGACCTGGTCGCAGCCTTTGACTCTGTTGCACACCCCCAGCTCTTAGCACATCTACACGAAATTGGCCTAAGAGGAAACACCTTAAAATGGTTCCAATCATATCTTTCAGACTGCTCTCAACAAGTCAGAATAGGATCACAGACTTCAATCCCATTCAAGCTCCTCCAAGGACTCAGCATTATCCTTCCTGCTCTTCAACATCTTCATACAACCCCTCTGCAAGATCATACAGGAATACAAGATCCTTTACCACCTTTAAGCTGGTGATATCCTCAGGGCCGTACTGAGCGTGAATCGCGCCCTGTGTGACTTGCACATTGGGCGTACGCTCCCCCCTCCCCCCCCCCCCCCCGCACCTCCATCTAGCCACTTTCTGGAGGCTGACAGGAGAGAGGATGCATGCTTGATGTTAAAGTCGCCAGCGTGCTAAGCAGATCTGTCCCTCCCTCCTCTGATGCGACATCAGAGGAGGGAGGGACCAGACCTGCTTAGCATGCCGTGAGAAGGCTTAAGGGGCACATTTCAGCTGTCTGCCATTGTCTGTCGCCACTGAGAAAAGAAAAAGTGGCGGCGTCAGGCAACGGCAGACAGCTGAAATGCGCCCCTTAAGCCTTTGCGCCCTGTGCGGCCGCAGCGCTCGCACAGGGCTAGGTACAGTTCTGGATATCCTCATCTCTGCCCCATTCTCCACCAGCAACCCAGATTACTCCACAATCAGCAGATGCCTAGAGGCAGTCATAAGCTGGCTTGGTCTCCATAACCTACCCATCAACCCCAGCAAGACCAAAGTGCTGTTTATAACCAGACACCCCTCCTTTTCCCCTCCAGCTACTATACACCTTGCAAATCTAACTTTACAAGTAAAACAGCAAGTAAAATACCTGGGCATAACTCTGGATTAGGAGCTGAACTTCAACATCCACATCAAGAACATCATGGGAGCAGTATACCACCGTATCAAAACTCTGAGGAGCCTTAGACCACTCCTTGACCATGCAGACTTCAGAAATGTCTGCCAAGCACTCATCACCCCCATCTTTGACTATGCTAACCTTATCTATCAGGGCCTCCCAAAATCCTCATTACAGACTCTGCAGCTCATGCAGAATGTAGTTGCCAGACTCCTCACAGGATGTAGCCATCACGACCACATATCACCCATACTGAAGCAGCTACACTAGCTCCCCAGCCAAAGAAGAGTGAGGTACAAGGTAGCACTAACAGTCTTCAGGACAATCCTCCAGCTTTCTGCAGATTCTCTATATGCCCTACTTGACAAACCTCAATGCCAAAGATTGTGCAGAAGCCCAAACCACACTCTCCTCACAGTACCTACCTCAATCACCTGCACCAGTCCCTCCACTTCCAACAGAGTTTTCCGCTTCTACGCTCCAACCATCTGGAACTCACTACACCCAGACCTATGCTCCCTCACAGACATTGGAAACTTTTGCCGAAAGTTAAAGACACTCCTCTTCCTGGAAATCTTTGGGTCTGACATTTAGCCGCACCTTAATAGCTCCTCACACAGATCAGTAACCATAACAATGACCATGGCTCTTAACATCTGGTCTTCAGACTCTTCATCAAGCCCACAAGCACATTACCCATCCACAGAGCAACTCTCAGCTCTTTCCCTACTATCCTCATTTTGTATATTACATTGTAGTTAACTTTGTTTCCAAGGTTTCCACTGTTTGCATTCTACGGTTAATCTGCTGCCTTGTCAAATGTTCTATAGTTAATTCATTCTGTTTACTTTGCTAAGAATTGTTCTATGTAAATTCATATCCATTCTATGTAAACCTCCATGACTAGTAGATATGGCATTATAAAAGAGTTGTTAAATAAAATAAATAAATAAATTGCAGCTTCATTGAGTGTCCCCTAATCTTTCTACTTTTTGAAGCAGCAAAAAAACAATCTAAGTTTACACATTCTACTCCATTCAATTTTTTATTCTTAAGTGCCATCAAGTCAATGTTGACTCCTGGCAACCCAGCAGCCCTGGATGTTCTTGGCAAGGTATAACTGGAAATAGACTGCTAAGCCTTTTCTTACAATAGAGGTCTATAAAATATTGAAAAATAAGAAATATCTCTCCTCAG
Organism: Ichthyophis bannanicus; assembly: GCA_033557465.1. Lineage (NCBI taxonomy): Eukaryota > Metazoa > Chordata > Amphibia > Gymnophiona > Ichthyophiidae > Ichthyophis > Ichthyophis bannanicus. Next base: position 418,767,026 of record CM066031.1, on the reverse strand, counting down.
CTGTTTTTTTGACAACTTGAAGAGCACTAACCTTTTATGACTTTCCTCATAGAGGTATCCTTCCATCCCCCTTTACAATGCTGCACCTTTCTCTGTACCTTTTCTAGTTCTGCTGTTTCCTTTTTAAGATATGGTGACCAGAATTGCACACAATATTCAAGGTACAGTTGCACCATGGAATGATACAGAGGCATTATAATATCTTTGGTTTTATTGTCCATTCCTTTTCCTTATGATTCCTGGCATTCTATTTGCTTTTTTGGCTGCCGCTGCACACTGGGCAGAGGATTTCAATGTATTATCCACGATGACACCTAAATCCTTCTCCTGGGTGGTGGTTCCTAATATAGAACCTTGTATCATGTAACTGTAGTTTGGGTTGTTCTTCCCTAAAGTCCCTATTTAATCTGGACATCCCGGCTCTCTGTGCATCTGGTCGGAACCGGATACACAGCTGGGATTCTAATCCCGCAGGGCACGTCTAGCCCCGCGGGATTAGAATCACGTCCAGGCCTGTATGTTCAGGCCAGGTCCCCGATTCAGGTTGGCCTGCATAACTCAGTCAGGGCTTTTGAATGAAGCCGTGGTGCCATGGCGTCTGGTTGCCATGGCACTGTGGCTCCATTCAAAAGCCACGATCCCCGGCTGCCGGACCAAACTGTTCATTCCCTGCAGCTGAACCCTCAATCTGGCCTCCCAAGGCCAGGGTTGGGCTGCGGGGAATCCCCTCTACCCTCTATTACCTTTCTCGATGGCCGGGCCTGCCATCCGCAGGCGACTAGGGGAACTTATTCCACCTCAGAGGTGGAATAGGTTCCCTGTACAGGCAGATGACCCTAGATGTACAGGGCCGACATTGGAATCGGCCCTGTACATCCAGCACCATAGACCGCCCACACTCTGCCCCTTTCCCGCCCCCCATCTAACTTCCCCATATAATGTGCAGGGACGTTAGTCGGGGTTGGAAGAGGGGCCGAATAGTGGGGGGATGTCCATCCCCACTATTTGTGCCTCAGAATGACCCTGTAAGTGCATAACTTTGCATTTGTCAAAATTAAATTTCATCTACCATTTGGATGCCCAGTCTTCCAAATTATTAAGCTCCTCTTGTAATTTTTCACAATCCTCTAGTGTTTAATAACTTTGAATAATTTTGAGTCATCTGCAGATTTGATCACCTCATTCGATATTCCCATTTCCAGGTCATTTATGAATATGCTAAAAAGCAACGGGCCAGCACAGATCCCTGGGGTACTCCACTATTCACCTATCTCCATTGAGAAAATTGGCCATTTAGCCCTATTTTCTGTTTTCTATCTGTTAACCAGTTCCTTATCCACAATACTACACTGCCTCCTATCCCATGCCTTTTTAATTTCACAGAGTCTCTCACGAGACTTAGGGAAATTAAATATAACATTTGTGGTTAGCATGCGCCAATGATACCTACACTAATCACGATGAGCCATCACTGCTCACATTCTACCCTAACCCACCCAGTCGGCAAATAGAATGCCAAGAATCATAAGGAAAAGGAATGGAGAAGAAAACCAAAGATATTATAATGCCTCTGTGTCATTCCATGGTGCAACTGTACCTTGAATATTGTGTGCAGTTCTGGTCACCATATCTTAAAAAGGAAATAGCAGAACTAGAAAAGGTACAGAGAAAGGTGCAGCATTGTAAAGGGGGATGGAAGGATACCTCTATGAGGAAAGTCATAAAAGGTTAGTGCTCTTCAAGTTGTCAACAGCTGGCATGGGCTTTTGTTAGTGCTGCAGAATTAGCGTGCACTAAACACTGTGCTAACCATTAGTGTTCTTTAATAAACATGCCACGAAATTTAAGGTTTGGCAAAAATCCAAATGCATGATAACAAGTATACATTCCTATCTGCTGTGCAGAGACTGGTTTGCCATAATATATTTTTGAAAATGTTGCTTTGGGCTTGAACAGTTTGCTCTATTCTCTTAGACACAGATCTATCAAGAATTTCTGGATAAGCTGTTTGACGTACTTTGTTTTAGAAAGCTATCAACTATGTGAATGATAAAAGTTACATTTAGGGCCTAATTCTTTAAGGCTTTTTTCCTCACCTGTGTCTAAGGGGTAAGACCTTGATGATTAAAAGCTACTATACCTTCTGTGCATTGGGGCAGCAACTGAGAATATGCCTGCACACAAGACCTTCTGAGAAACTGTGCAACCTATCTCGGCTCAGAGCAAAAACCAAGCTGTATAAAGTTCTCATTAGAGAATAGTTTCTTTCACTGAAAAGACTGACTACTCACACTGAAGAACATCTCCATTGCCTCATTTATATTGTCTATTTATTTAAAGCTCATGTAATACTGCAAAACAAATTAAAACATTCTATGCAGTGAACTATAGACATCCATAATAATTACAGAAAGGGAACCCGCCTGATCTGGTTGAGGAGGAGTGTTGGGCCTGTCCATCGGCCCCTCTGACTGCTACTGCTAAGTGGACACTGCTGTTAAGGCTTAGAACTGGCCCTGCAACTTTGGGCAAGCACCGAGGAGGTAGCCTGTTCTCTGGAAGGACCCCTGTTCAGCCTATAAGACTCTGCTGTGTTTCTCCGCGACCACGGAGCTTGGTCCAAAGGGGCGAGATCCGTCCCTTCAGCGCCACTGCTGTGTCTGATCCTTTAACTCGAATGTTAATATTATTTTTATTATTATAATTTTGTTTTTGTCTTGTAATATTTTATGAGGAAAAGGAAGATTAAGGCTGGGATAAGGTCCAGGGAGCTGCTGCTGTTGGTTTATTTATTTATTTATTTTATTTTTTACCGTGCTCTTTAGAATCTGCGGGTTTACATGTATACTAATGGGTACTTTTTATTCCCTTGTCCCCAAAGGGCTCACAATCTAAGTGTACCTGAGGCAATGGAGGGCTAAGTGGCTTTCCCAAGGCCACAAGGAGTGGCCATGGGACTAGAGACCTCATTCCCTCTGGCCTGAGGTTGCTTGTCCCCATGTGGGAATTGAACCCCTGGCCTTCTGGTCTGAGGTAACCTGTCCCAACCACTGAGCCACTCCTCCCTCCAAGTTGGTGGGACCCCTGGATAAGCACCTTGTTCCCTTGCCTTCAGTGCAGTCTTCTCCTGAAGGGGCTTCCCTTAGTTTGGGGGGGGGGGAGATACCCACCACCTTGTCCTGTTCCTCTATTATCTTCTGCCTTATCGGGTGAGTCCTCCGAGCAGATAAGAGTTGTTAATGTGGAAGTAATATTGTCTAAACCGTTTCAGCTAGTAGATGCCGGCATTACCTCTGGGCTTCCAGCCTTATATACAGATGTAGAGATTACCTTGAAGGATGTTTGGAGGACTTTGAAGTGTATTGATGATAAAATATCTATTAGTTTTGCCTCTTTGTGCGCCTTCTCTCAGGAAGCTGTGGATTCACTGCAGCAGCTTGACTGGAAGGTTTCTGTTGTTGATATGGCTGCTACTAAGTTGGATTCTCAAGTCCTACCACTTCATGCAGTTAATGTTGCTGGTATTAAGGACTCTCTGGTCTTACATGCAAAAGTGGAAGCTCTTGAAAACTTTATGCGCTCTTGTAATTTACATTTCTTTAATTTTCCTCAGACTTCTCTCTTATCACCCAAAATTCTTCTGGACAAATATTTGAAGGAAGTATTAGCCATAGCAGAATCTATTGAAGTTCCTCAGATTTATTATATTCCCTCTAATGTCAAAAAGATTAATCCTATTGAGGGAGAACTGAATGTTGTAGTACTATCTGTTCAAAATCGTACTGCCTTCTTGGAAGACTCTCTCAATACTATTAATTTACGTTCTACTTTATTGGTAACATTTATATCTGAGTCTGTGAAACTAAGCATTCTTAAAGCTTTTTTTAGTCTAGAACTGCTGTGTTTTGTGGACAAACAGTGAGTGTTTTCCCCAAAGCCTCTTGGGGTACACAGCTTAGATGGAGACCATTTTTATCTTTGAAGTCCTGGGTGTTGGCCTTGGGGACTACTTTTTATTTGCGTTTTCCTTGTACTGTAGATGCATCATCACTTTGGATGGTGTATCTTTTGTTTTTGTTGAGGTTTCACATCTGGAAAAGTTTCCGTGAGAGACAAGGTTCAGGAAAGGTGGTCAATGGATAGTTAGGTATTCACTTCCTCAATGTAGGCTTATTGCCTTGGTTTCTTTGATATCTTTATTTTTGTTTAGATGAAACTGGGGTTCCCTTAATGTGGGCTATATCTATTGTCAGTATTATTTTGTTTGAATCCTTGACTGTTTCTTGAATTTAGATGTCTTTGTATATTTTGTTTTTTATAAAATAATTAAAACTTTCTGTAAGTTAAAGAAAATAATAATTACAGAAGAAAAACTACATCACAACTCAGCATGACAAACATAAATCCCAAACCTAAAAATACAACAAATGCCCCTTAACTGTAAAAAGTAATACTTATTTGGAGGCGAAAGACAAGGGGAGCGGCCACAATTTAAGATCATTGGACGCTACTTGTGGCAGAATTTTCAGAAACCTAAGTGGCATCATTCATGGGCAACCACTGCTATAAAATCTGCTGGATCTACATTATGTGGCCCATGGACATGTGCAGAAAGGCATGAGCAAAATGGAACACCCTTCTGGAGCCTCCCAGTGGAGGAAATTAATGAGGTGAGAGAAGAGATTGAGGAGTCTCAGCATAGGCACTATTTTCCACTTTTTTTCTGCCAAGAGGAATAGTATGGATGAACAGAAATGCAAAATAAGAGGCTGTGCCAATTGAGCTCTCCATCAGGCAAAAGCCTATGGATTTATTTGTTGTGTTATCTAGCAATCCTATGATGAGTATAGGGGTTAACTCCAAGGGAGAGACTCAAGAAGATAATTCAAAGGTCCACTTTTTAAGTCCTGACTCTTGCTCATCACTCTTTACACCAGTTACAAATGCTACTTCCAGCCCTCTAGCACATGGATGGAGAAGGAGAAACTCATATGGACCCTGAAATGCCTCCAGTGATTTCAATCCAATGTGGAGATGGATCTATGCCACTTTTAGTGATAGGAGAAGATCCATCTTAATCATCAGTGGTGATATTCTCAGGATGTTCCAGTTTTGAGAGTCCTTTGTCCTTAAACCTTCTCAAGGAAGTGGCTGATTTGGAAATCTGTCAAAATAATGTAAAGGGAGGGTGGAAGATGCTTTATTGGGTTGTTTATTGCAACTATGCAAGTTCTGAAGAGAAATAATTAAGAAAATGTTTGCTTTGGAAAAAGAACTGAGGGTTCAAGGAAGATATCTTTGCGATCTTACTAAGATGACAAACGTTTTGGAGGTAGTTAACAGTACCCTAGTGAAGGGAATTTAATGCTAGAAAATCAGTAGGAAAGAATGGGAAACTCTTTTACATTTTCTCTTTTGTAATATGATTTCTGCTAAAGAGATGCTGAAGCAATAATTTTTTTTGAAATATCACACTGATTCTTCCTCCCTACTGTTAGTTATGTTCCTAGTTCTACTTCCTCTCCTGATATCTTCCTTAAAGAACAAAGTTGAGAGATTTATTTATTTATTTATTTAGCAAGCATTTGTAGCCCGCTCCTTCCAGTGATCAGAAGCGGGTAGGATTACTATTGTGAAACTGCCGATGAATCTTTCTGTTCTTTTGGAGACCTTTCTGTTCTTCAGGAGGTTACCAAAAGAGGCATTGATGGCCACCTTTCTCAATGTCTCTAAATGAGATAATGGAGGAACACGAAGGGAGCAAGGCCCTTGCAGCAACAACAGGAACACACAATGGGTGAAGGCCAGTGAAGGGTCACAGGTGCTAATTTTATTAGGTAAAATCCCCTACGTGTTTCGGCAATAAGCCTTCACCGGGGCACATGACCAGAGTGATTGTAAAGCACTGATGAGATCAATAATGCACAAACCAAAATTTAGTTTGTGCATTATTTCTTCAGTACACTATTGATCTCATCGGTGCTTTACAATCACTCCAGTCATGCGCGTACACCTGTCAATCAACGTTCTTTGGCGCAAAGGTTTGGCTACGTAATCTAAGATGCTCACACACAGCTCCCTTCAAGATATTTGATACATGTTGCAAGTTTGAGGTTCACAGCTTACTGGGTAATGTACTAATGTTAAGTCTTCCTCTGGGACATTTAGTTTGTTTGTATCAGGTCTGCTGCCAAGCTATTCTTCTCCCCTTGTTTTTTCTGTGCTCTGACCTCCCATATGGACTTCACAGTATTGAAATTAGTAGTGTTTATTTCAATTTCAAATACTCTTTGTTCCGGTTCTGTATATTCTCTCATGTTTTGTTAGAAGTGATTATGCAATCTTATCATTTCCTTATTCCTTTTTAGCCTTGAGATATTTACTTGAAAGGGGTCTTTTTCAAGACCCTCACTCTCACATGGTGCATTACATGAGTACCCTCTCTGTAGCACTTCTTGGCTGCACAGTATTAGTTGTTTTTAAATTTTTTGGCTGATTTTGGTGTTCTATTTGTATGTTTATGTATTGCATATTTCTTACTCTTTTAATCTGTTTTGTTTTTACAGTTTTTTTTATTTTTTAAGTCATTAACTGTATTGATGACTATTAGATGAAATATTTATGTATATTCCTATATATTTTTATGTTCTTAATATCAGTTCTATTCATTAATATGGTTGTATTTTTTATTTTAATTATTGAAATTGATTGTAATTGTTTTTAGATGCATACCCCCCAATGAAGGCTTATTGCCGAAACACGTAGGGGATTTTACCTAATAAAATTAGCACCTGTGACCCTTCACTGGCCTTAGCCCATTGTGTGTTTCTAAATGAGATAATGTATTATCTTTTTTATAAGGATAGAATGATGCCCTTTTATGGGCACGTGATACACATGTATCCTGATATTTCATTTAAGACACACGAGGCATGGAATAATTGCTTTGGTTGAAACCTAGAATATTAGTACTAGGAAGGTCGTTTTTTCTTAGATTTCCCAGAAAAGGCCTTATTAACCATCATTGGAACAAAAATGTATTTTTTGAATGTTCATAGTTAATCATTATTACAGTCTCAAGAAAAACTGGTTAATGTCTAGAGTAAAGCAGGGCCCAATTTAAAATGATCTGTTAATTGATGGTTAATTATAAGACATCAAATGCAATTTTGGGCCTGAATAAGCATGTTATTGCTTTTGTTTCTCTTGTTTTGTTTTGGTTTTATTCCTTCTCCCTTTGTTTTTGTTATTTAGAGGATTTGTGAAATAGCACTAATTCAGTTATGTTTTGATTGTTATATATCAGCAGTGGCCAACTCCAGTCCTAAAGAGCCACAAACCAGCCCGGTTTTCAGGATGTCCCTAATGAAGTTTCATGAGATATATTTATATACAAGGGGAGGCAATGGATGCAAATATATTTCAGGAATATTTATTAGGGACATCCTGAAAAACAGGCTGAATTGTGGCTCTCCAGGATTGGAGTTGGCCACCCCTGCTGTATATGGTTGGGTCTCCTTTTCGTATGACCACTCAGTGTGTTTTTTTGGTTTAAGTTGTTGTTAAAATTATGATAAATACTGCATTTTAAAACAAGTAATACTTAATTGAAATTTTCAACTGCTTTCTAAATTGGCATGCATCAGATTCAGCTTTAATTTTGGCAGGTAATGGAGGTTGATTTTAGAAGCATCTCCATGTGTAAGCAATGGATTTATATGTGAAGACTTGAATGCATGTGTAAATGTGATTTTAGAAAGCCACTATTTACATTTGGAGATCCACACCGTGCAGAAATTTCAATGAGGTGTGATAGAGGCATGGTTGGAGTATGGCCTAGGCGTGGAATGGGTAGGCCAAAAATCTACCTGTGTATTCCCTGATTTACAGAGGGAAGCCACGCACTTGGCAAAATATTTCCACCACTGCAGAGGCATGCATAGGTTTTCCAAAAGTGCTTGTTTTGGCTAGGGCTTTACATGAGGGATTAGGGAGTAATTCTTCTTAATCTCCTGTTTTTCTCCTCAAAAATGTAAAAGTTACAAAATTGTGGGCTGTCTACTTAATTGGCAGGTCTTATACGTATAAAAGCACATTTTAGAAAGGCCATTGAGGAGCAATCAGAGACGAGATGTGCAAATGGATGAGCCAAGCATGAGCAAGTTTTTAGGCCATTTTAGGAACGTGCATGTCTCAGAATAAAATGGTGCCAGCTCTGGCAACATACACGTGACTGCTATAGGATTTTAGAATGCGCATGTCTGTTTTGACGCCTACGTGTCCTAGCCTAACCATCTGAGAAACAGACATGCAGTGTGGCTCAGCAGCCTAGCCAAATGCTATTTTTCATTACTGGCATGCTTTTTTAATAGACACAAGAAAATGGGAGTCAAAGGGCGACTTTCTATTCTCCATACCGCTTTTTGCTTGTCAAAACAAAAACATTTTGTTTATGCCCCATAGCAGGTATAGATATAGACATGGCCACAGGTAGCTTGGAACATGTGACACCATTCATACATCTGTCGAAGACCGCCCTGGTCGCGCCTCCCATCATTCCCCTGTGCTGCCTGAAAGTGCTCACGCTGGACACATGTAAACCCAGCCCTTATAAAATGACTTTTGGGAAGGAACTGTGATTTGTATGCCTAAAAAAGATTTTTCAGACATGCACATCATGATTTGATCTTCTAAAATGCCCCCATAGTTTTCCAAAATGTCCCAAATCTGTGCAAAAGTACCTGTACTTACACCTGGAAATTGCAAAATGAGCACTTCCATATAGAAACATCAGCATTTCCATGTGGAAGCTGCTGACTTGGTGTTGCACAGTTTTCCCATGTGTAGATTTGTGAAATGGCTCTTCTTGCTGTCAATAGAGCGAAATCTATGAGCACTTCTGCATGTCCTTATACATGGAAACATAGGTCATATGATGGTTATCTGCCGTTGTTTTTCTATCCAGTCTGCCCTTCCATACCAATCACTAAGCTTTACAGTACCTTTTTTTTCCATTAGAGACCCTCTGTATTTGTCCAATGGTTTCTTGAATTCAAATACTGTCCTTGACTCTACCACCTCCACTGGGAGACTGTTCCTTGCACTTACCACTCTTTCTGTAAAGAAATATTCCCTCAGATTACTCCTGAGTCTATCCCTGTTCACCTTCATCCTATGCCCCCTCATTCCAGAGGTTTCTTTCAATTGAAAGAGGCTGTCCTCCTGTGCATTTATGCCATATAGGTGTTTACATATCTCTATTACATCTCCCCTCTCCTGCCTTTTATCTAAAGTATACATATTGAGATCTTTAAGACTGCCCCTGTATGCCTTATGACGAAGCATGCTGACCATTTTGGTAGCCACCCTCTACACCAACTCCATCCTATTTTATATCATTTTGAAGGCATGGTCTCCAGAATTGCACATATGTAATACTCCAAATCAGGTCTCACCAAAAATGTATAAAGAAGCACTGTCACCTCCTCCTTGCTGCAAGCCACTCATTTCCACATGCACCCAAGCATCCTTTTGGCTTTTGCTGTTGCCTTTTCTATATGATCAGCTACCTTAAGATCATTAGAAACAATCACCCCAGGTCTCACTCTTCTTTCATGGACAGAATTACTTCATCCCTTATACTGTACTCTAGGAATTTTGCAGCCCCGTTGCACGACCCTGCATTTTTAAGCATTAAATCTCAGCTGCTAAATTATTAACCATTCTGCAAACTTTGCTTGATCCTTCTTCATGTGATACGAAGAGGAATGGCTAGCAGAAAAAAGGAGGTGATGGTGCCTCTGTATAGGTCTTTGGTGTGACCTCATTTGGAGTATAGTGTGCAATTCTGGAGACCGCACCTTCAAAAGGATATAAACAGGATGGAGTCCGTACAGAGGGTGCCTACTAAAATGGTTAGTGGTTTTCATTATAAAGCATATGAGGACAGACTTAAGGATCTTAATATGTACACCTTAGAGGAAAGGCGGGATAGAGGTGATATGATTGAGATGTTTAAATACCTCCGTGGCATAAATGTTCAGGGAGAGAGCCTCTTTAAATTGAAAGCAAGTTCTGCTACGAGGGGACATGGGATGAGGGTGAAGGGGGATAGATTCAGGAGTGATATGCGGAAATATTTCTTTACGGAAAGAGTGGTGGATCCGTGGAATAGTCTCCCAATGGAGGTGGTAGAGATGAGGACAGTATCTGAATTCAAAAAAGCATGGGACAAACACAAAGGATTTCTAAAGGAAAAAAGGGGACTGTTGTAGTCTTTGATATGGAAGGACAGACTAGATAGGCCATGTGGTCTTTTTCTGTCGTCATATTTCTATGTTTCTATGTGATCTATACTTTCCTGGATATCTACTCTGTTGCAAATTTTGGTATCATCCACCAAGAGGCAAACCTTATCCAACAGCCCTTCTGCAATATCACGTACAAAACTGTTTACTAGAATTGGACCAAGGACAGATCCTTGCAGCACACCATTTGTAATGTCACCTCCTCAGAGTGAGCTCCATTTACCTGTACCCTTTGTTGCCTCCCACTCAACCAGTTTCTAACCCAGTCGGTGACTTTAGGGTCCATTCCTAGGGTGCTCAGTTTATAAGTTGCCTGTGCAGAACAGCGTCAAATGCTTTAGTGAAATCTAAGTTCCCCACATCTAGTGCTATCCACTGGTCTAACTCTCTGGTCACCCATTAAAGAAATTGATCAGATGTGTCTGACAAGATCTGCCACTAGTAAAACCATACTGCCTCAGATCCTGCAATATATTGGATTCCAGAAACCTCACTATCCTCTGTTTTAGCAGAATTTCCATTAATTTATTCACCACAGAGGACAGACTAACTGGCCTGTAGTTCCCAACCTCATCCTTATTTCTACAAAAACACCATCACTGTATGTGACATAACACACTCTAATATCAGAAAAACTCTCCCAGTTTGTAAGCACTAGGGTACCAGTTGCTGGAATAGTTCTCCCTGTAGAGAATATAGGGATAGATGTCTCAGTCAATATTCAGCATACTGAAATCACCTATCAGTAGCACTTCTCCTTTCATAGCAATACAGCAAATGTCTTAAATTACATTTTTGTCCATGTCCTCTGCCTGTGAAGGAGATCGGTATAGTATATCACATCAATTTAAATGGATATTCCATTCTCTCTTTTGAGTTTAACCCAAGGGGCCTCCTCTTTTCCTCATAAGCCCTGCAATTCTATAGCTTTAAAAATATTATTTAAATATAATGCCATTCCTCTTCCCTTTCTTCCCACCCTGTCCTTCCTGAATAAATTATAACCTGGTATAATTACATCCCAGTCATGGTTCTCTGTGAACAATGTCTCCGTGACTACCACTAAATTTAAGTCAGCCTCCTCCATTAAAGCATAAAGATCCAGTATCTTATTTTTCCATACTAAAGACATTATTACACGCTTTCCAGAAGTTACCCTTTTATTCCATTTCTAAAGAGGTATTTAATAGTCCACTTTGTACTTTTACTTACCTGGGAGCTTTCTTCAACCATTTCCAATGAATCTAGGTTAAAGTCGTATTCAGTAGGTTGGCTAATCTGCTACGGAAGACGTTTTGATGACTCATAAGTGGTCTAAGAAAGTAAAATGCTCTCATTGACTCCATTCACACAGCCAGGCATTCATCTTTAGGATGTGAACTTCTCTGCCTCAGCAGGGAGGATTGAGAAAAACACCACCTGTACACCTATCTGCTTCACACTCTCTCCCAGAGCCATGAAGTCACTCTTCATGCACTTGGAGGGATACCTAGTAATATCATTTGTGCCAACATGGATGAGTAATATCAGATAATAGTCAGTAAACTTGATGAGTCTCAACAAACTCTCTATAACATCTTGATTTTGACACCTGGCATACAGCATTAACCCGGGACATCAAGTCTGGTTGGCAAATGGATGCCTCAATACCCCTCAGGAGAGTCACCAGCCACCACTATCTTTCACTTCCTTGTGGTCATTGATTCAAAGTTCAGCAAAGCCTTTGTAAAATAGAGTGGGAATTTTCCATATCCCAACTTGGACAACTTAATTCCCCTCTTCACAACCTATTTAAAATGGTCCTTTGCGTATTTCTAAAGACCACATAACTGAAAATTTCATAGATCTCAGAGATGGTCCAATGAGCAAATTTGCGGTTCCTGAGAGCAAATCACACGCAGGACAGTACCAAGACAACAAATATTTAAGTAATGAGGAGTATGAAGAGGATCTCTAAGTATCTTAAAATCAGCCAACAAATTTGAAATTTAATCCTCTAAACCCTTGGCAACCAGTGCAACGAATGAAGCACTGGAGTAATATGATCATGATGACCACAGCCTGACAGTAGTCTGATTGCAGCATTTTGAACTGACCCTGTAACATATAGTTGATTAGCAGGGAAACCAAAATAAATTGCATTAGAGTAATCAAGACCATTTAATACCACAGACTGAAGAACATGTGAAAATCATCAGGAACCAGTGTGTAATGCAAATGTCTCTAAAGATGCAGCTTGAGAAGGGCAGACATAACCACATATTTAATTTGTTTAGAAACAGATGTTTGTCCAATTGTATGCCCAAATTATGTACTGCAGGAGAGAATTTTAAAGCAATATCAATAACCAGCATTGAAGAAATAGATATAGGCTACTGTGGTGGTCTAGCCCATAACTGAAATTGTTTTCAAATTCAAAGCCAATTTGTTGTCTCCCATCTACTGACCAATATCATTTAACACCTGATCCAAACGAGAAACAGAACCAAACTTATTTCTATGGGAACCAACAATTGGATATCATCTGTGTAAATCCTACAACTTGTATTCTGTGATCATAGAATGGCAGCCAAAGGTTGAACAAAATGAGGGGACTTTTAGAAAGGAGGTCCAAGTGTAATCTGGGATGTCTAAGCCATAATGTCTGGAAAAAAATGCAACTTGCAATGGTCTTCTTTTTGAGCGATTGCAACTGCCCAACTCTTTCGTGTTAACGTTCAATTTTGAACCAACAAATAAAAAAGGTTCGTGTACCAAACTCGGTTACTTATTTAATTTTTAAGTCGAAGGTCTCAGACTTATCTTAACACTTTTATGGACCAAAAATGTCCAACATTTAGTGTTTATATTGCATCAATGACCTCCAACTTCTTTAAAGTCAAGACTAAAAACGTTACTATTGGGAGCCTAATAAGACCTTAATGGATTTCTGTCTCCATTTGGCTCAAAAGCAAAAATAACCCCATAATGTGCACTCCAAAATCATATCTTCTTCAACATTGAAAATTTTCCTTTCAAAATTCAAATTCTAACATGCGCACTAGGAGTTGTACTAATTCTTCAATGCTTAATAAATATCAAACATTTCACTTATATTTTGAGCTCCTTCTTCTTATCGCTTCCTGATCCCAACACCCCCCCCCCCCCCCCGGCGCCATCATCGCATTTTACAATAACCGTTTCTTCAGGGGATCGTCAGTCTTCTCAACTTCTCGAATGTTATCACTGTTGTTGTTGTTAAGTGTCGTTGAGTTGGCTATCCTAAATTGTGTTCAGTCTTGAGTCAGGCGGCTCATTGTTGACAGACTGGAACCCGTAGCTGCTGTTATTGTATCGATCCATCTCATTGCTGGCCTTCCTCTTTTGCGCTGACCTTCTATCTTGCCAAGCATGATGTCTTTCTCTAATGATCTCTCTCTTCGCATGATGTTTCCAAAGTATGAAAGTCGAAGTCTTGTCATCTGAGCTTCTAAAGAAAGCTTAGGTTTGATCTCCTCTAGTACCAACTGGTTTGTTCTTCGGGCAGTCCATGGTATACACAGTATTCGCTGCCAGCACCATAATTCAAAGGCATCAATTTTCTTCCTGTCTATCTTTTTCACTATCCAGCTTTCACATCCATATGATGTTATTGAAAATACCATGGTTTGAACAAGTCAAATCTTTCTATGGAGAGAGACATCTCTGCTCTTGAGAATCTTATCTAGGTCTTTCATAGCCATTCTGCCAAGAGCAATGCGTCGTCTGATTTCTTGACTGCTTGTTGCTTCTTTATTGATAGTTGATCCAAGTAGGTTAAAGTTGTTCACGATTTCAATTTCTTCTCCTACAACGATGAACCTGTTGATTATGCCAGTTGTCATGATCTTTGTCTTCTTTGCATTAAGGTGCAGGCCCATTTTGCGACTATGTTCTTTGATTGTGAGAAGCAAATGTTTCAGATCATCTTCACTTTCAGCCAGTAATGTGGTATCATCAGCATAGCGAAGGTAGTTGATAAGTCTTCCACCAATCTTCACACCTCTGTTGTCTTCATGCAATCCTGCTTCTCTGATGATTTGTTCTGCATATAAATTAAACAGGTAGGGGGAAAGTATGCAGCCTTGTCTTACACCTTTGCTTATTTTAAACAATTCTGTTTCTCCTTGTTCCGTTCGAACTGCTGCTTCTTGATCAATGTACAGATTGTGCAAGAGAACGATCAGGTGTTCTGGTATACCCATGCTTCTTAATGTGGCCCAGAGTTTCTCATGGTTTACACAGTCAAAAGCCTTGCTATAGTCAATAAAGCACAAATAGATATCCTTTTGGTATTCTTTAGTCTTTTCAAGGATCCATCTCACATCCGCAATGATGTCTCTCGTTTCTCGCCCTTTCCTGAACCCTGCTTGCAATTCAGGTAGTTATTCTTCCAGATATGGTTGTAGTCTCTTTTGAATAATCTTCAGTAGAATCTTGCTGGCATGTGGGATCAGAGCGATTGTGCGATAATTTCCACAGTCAGTTGGATCACCTTTCTTTAGTATTGGTATAAACACAGATCTTTTCCAGACAGTTGGCCATGATGTTGTCTTCCATATTTCTTGGCAGAGCCTTGTAAGTATGGTAACAGCTGCATCAGATTGCTGTAATACTTCTATGGGAATGCTATCAATGCCTGGTGCTTTGTTCTTTGATAAGGCTTTCAATGCTGCTTTAACTTCTTCTTTCATTCACCAATGGTTCCTGATCATAAGGTACAGGTTGAAACGGCTGTTGGTCCACTTGATCTTTATCATATAAAAACTCTGTATATTCCTTCCACCTTTTCTTGATCTTCTCAGCATCATTCAACATAGAACCTTGAGCATCTTGTAACATTCCAATTCGAGACTGGAACTTTTTCTTTAACTCTCGTAGCTTTAGGAAAGCCGATCTTGTTCTTCCTCTAATAGTTTCTGCTTCTATTTCCTTGCATGCGTCATTGTAGTACTTTTCCTTGTCCTGTCTTGCTGCACGTTGGAAATCTCTGTTGATTTCTGTTATTGTCTTTCTTTCTCCTCTGGCTTTAGCTTCTATGCATTTCTGGGTAATTTTCAGAGTTTCTTCCGTCATCCATTTTGGCCGTTTTTGCTTTTTCACCTTTTGTAGAGACTTCTCGCTTTCTTCCAACACAACCTTCTTGATGTCATTCCATAACTCTTCTGGAGCTCTGTCATTTGTATCTAAAGCAGCAAATCGATTTTGCAGGCAGTCTTTAAATTCCAGTGGTATATTCTCAAGGTCATATTTTGCTGCATTCATGAGTGGTTTGCTCTTTTTCAACTTTAGCTTGAGTTTGCATACTAGTAGTTGATGATCTGTACCACAGTCAGCTCCAGGTTTTGTCTTTGTTGATGTTATAGAGCTTTTCCATTGTTGACTTCCACAGATGTAGTCAATTAGATTTTTATACAATCCATTGGATGACGTCCATGTGTACAGTCACCGCTTGTGTTGATGGAAAAGGTGTTTGAGATGAATAGATCATTGGTCTTGCAGAATTCTATCAGTCTTTCTCCAGCTTCATTTCTGTTGCCAAGTCCATATTTTCCAACTACTTTGCTTCTTTTTTGTTGCCAACTTTTGCGTTCCAGTCACCCATGACTATCAGGATATCCTGTTTGCATGCTCTGTCAATTTCAGCTTGTACTTGTTCATAGAACTCTTCAATTTCATTCTCTTCTGCAGCTGTTGTTGGGGCATATACTTGAATTATAGTTGTGTTGATAGGCATTCCTCGTAGACGAATAGAGATTAAGCGTTCGCTGACTGCATTGTATTTCATTACAGTTCTTGCAAGTTTCTTCTTTATTATAAATGCAACACCATTTCTTCTTTGTCTTTCATTTCCAGCATAATAGACCATGTGATCATCTGATGCAAAGTGCCCGATGCCAGTCCATTTCAGTTCGCTGACACCCAACAGATCAAGTTGTACACGTTCCATTTCATTCTTGACCACCTCCAACTTCCCTTGGTTCATGCTTCGTACGTTCCATGTTCCAATGCGTAAGACATCTTTACAGCTTCTGACTCTCATTTCATGCGCAGCTACATCAGCAGTCAGACATCCCGAGGGCTTTGATCCAACCACATCATAAATGCTGGCTTTACTCTGAAAAGTCTTCAGCTCTTCCCCAGTAGTTAGTTGAGTGCCTTCCGACCTGGGGGTCTCATCTTCCAGCACTAAAGCACAATTTGTTTTGTTGTAACTATCCATTGGGTTTTCATGGCAAGATACAGAAGTATATTGCCAGGCCTTTCTTCCGCGCAGTTTAAGTTTGGTGTTGTTGCCGTTGTCACAGAAATGTGATCCTCCGCCATCAACACTGTCCCATTCTGCTGCTGCCCAGATGGGTGGTTTGTCTTGGTCTGGCACCTCAGCTGAGACCTGCCCATCTTGGGAGACCCTGCCAGTAGTTAAACTACCAATAGTTTAGCTCCCAGCATTACTGATGCACACAAGCCCTCAGCACGACAAGCTGCAAACCAAGTGAGGGATGTTATATATCACTATAAAAACAAAATAGTAATCAGCAACCCATCATCCCTTTTATTTAATGTAAACGACCCTTAAATCTCTCTTTCATTTTTGGTCCATAAAAGTGTTAAGATAAGTCTGACACCTTTGACTGAAAAATTAAATAAGTAACCGAGTTTGGTACACAAACCTTTTTTATTTGTTGGCTCAAAATTGAGCGTTAACACGAAAGAGTTGGAAAAAAATGCAGGCACATCCAGTTGCAGACACAATTTCACAAACATTGACATGCCTGATATGGACATCTATGGGGGCGTCTACATAGATGTCCCCAGAACCATATTTCAGAACCTGGACATCTAGGATAGTTCAGTGGTTAGAGTAGTGATTTAGGAATAGGGTAGCCAGGTTTCAAATCTCACTGCTGCTATCATGGACATTGTGCTGAGTACTGGGGATGATGACATGCCTTTTTCTCTTGCCCTCTGGATGTTTTTCAGGCAAAATGTGCACTTTTCAGATGCCTTTTCATGCCGGGAGCAGATTTAAACTTAGACATGATGCTGGATATCCATAAAGTTTCTGAAATCAGGCAGACAGTCCAGTTCCTGGGAACACCCTGGTCATGCCTCCACCATTTATTTATTTATTTTTATTAATAGTATACATAGTAACATAACAAATGACATCAGATAAAGACCAGTATGGTCCATCTAGTCTGCCCAGTAAGATGGCAAAGAGTAGGTGCACCTGCCACTCCGTGCAGGTCACCCCTCCCCCTGTCTTTGTTTAGGGGTGAACCCACCGCTCCATGTAGGACACCCCTATTTGTTGAGAAATTAGGTAGTTAAGTTTATTTTGATTTTATCCTGTTGCTGTAAAGGGATCCACTGCGTTTGTCCCATGCCATTTTGAATTCTGTCTCTGTATTTTCCCCCACCACTTCCATCGGGAGGGCATTACAAGCATCCACCACCCTTTCAGAGAAAAAGTATTTTCTGACATTGCCTTTCAATTTACCCCCTTGTAGCTTCATGTTATGCCCTCTAGTTTTACAGCTTCCCCGTCTTTGGAAGAGGTTTGTTCATTATTTCTCTTTAAGTATTTAAAGGTCTGAATCATATCTCCCCTATCCTTCCTGTCCTCCAGAGTGTACATATTTAGGTCTTCAAGTCTCTTCTCATAAGGCTTCTGACGCAGGCTCCATATCATTTTGGTCACCTTTCTCTGAACAGTTTCCAGTATTTTTACATCCTTTGCAAGATATGGTCTCCAAAACTGAACACAGTATTCCAAGTGAGGCCTCACCAGTGACTTATACAGTGGAATTTATTTAACAAAGTTTTATATACCGCCTCTTCCTGTGATCAGAGGTGGTTTACATCGAACATAAGCACAACGTTTATAGTAAACGTTGGAACTATACCACCATACCACCATTAAGACTTGGATGTCCTCATGTTGGGGACGTCCTCAGAGTCGGCTTCTAAAATGGCTCTGTGGATGTCTCTATGTCCATTTTTGGGTGTCCAAAGCATGAACAGGTTTCTAAAATGGCCCCCATAGATATTAAATAGTACTTTCAATAAATCAGAGACCTGTGGGACTCCAGATTGCAGTGGCCTCAAAACAGACTCTAGAGTTATTGTAAACTACTTTAAAACAATGACCAGTTAAGAAAGTTTCAAACCACTATAATACCTGAGCTCCAATATCCAGAGCTAGTAACCAAGAAAGTAAAATAGAGTGGTTGACACATCAATAATAATTAACATCATCTGACAACCTTGATCAAGGGGACATTGTACTGTATCCACTTCTTCTAAACTGAGCGGGCACAGGAGCATAGATAGCGAGTAGATGAGGACAGCCAGGACTGAAGTATAGTGCACCTCACAGGGCATGGTATAGACGGATCAAGAGCATCCAGAGCAGAGGAGAGAGCAGTATTATGGGAAACTATAGCCTCATTAATAGACTTAGAAGACAAGGTGGAGAAAGAGGTGATGAGACAATAGCGGAGAGAGACGATGGATCGATAGCATGAAGATTCCTAAAAAGGTAAGAGGAGACTGAACGAGATTTGAGGTGGGGGCGTGATGAAGAGTGAAGTTTAGCAGGTGATGGTCAGATAAGGGAAGAACTGAGGTACAGAAATTAGAGGGTAAACAATTGGAGAAGAAAACAAGGTCAAGGCAATAACCATGCTTGAGTGAGGGCAGTAAAGCAAAGCTGGAGATTGAATGAGGAGGTAAGAGAAAGGAGCTTAGAAACAAAGGGTCAGAAGGGTTATCAACATGAACATTAAAGTCACCGGGAATAAGGGAGGAGGAAGAAGAATTCAGAAATAAGGAAGGCGATGAGTCAAGGTCATTGAGAAAGGTAGAGGTGGACGGGTTAGGGGGTCTATAAATAGCAGCTATCCAGAGAGGTAAGGTATTAAAAGGATGGATGAAATGGACTTCAAAGGAAGAAAAGGAGTGAGACTGAGGATTAAACAGGTTAAGAGAGCTTGCAGAAGGCAAAAGCAAAACTTGGATAAAGATGTGTCCATTTTCTATTGCAGTCATTATAAGGAAGTCTGCCATTGTATGTGGGAATTTATAGCTACAGAAAGCACTATCTATGAAATTCTGAGAAGATCATAAAGGGCCTATCAGGGATGTGCACAGCCAAGAAAAATAGTTTTCTTTCTCTTTTACAAATTTTTCCCATTTTTCTGGTCTTTCGATTAGTTTTCAGTGTGAATTTTAAGTGTGTGCTAAATTGCATGCACTATCCAAATAGTCAAAGTGTGTTAAATCAGTTTTGTGCATACTAACGAAAGCACACCCCTAGGGCCTTTAACTTTTGAGACTGAAGGAGCCTAAGAAATCATTAGGTTATCAAAGTCCAATTCTCAAAGGCTTCAGATAGTTCTGTTTTTTAGGATATGTGCAATCCATATTCATGATGATAATTTTCATAAAATGATTCTATATATCATTAGGTTTCCTGCCAGTCAGCCTGATTTACAGTTCCCAAGGGCTCATTGCAACACTCCTCCCGCTTTATGTAAGACATTGCGCCCCCCCCCCACCCCACCCCACAATAACCTCGCTGACCTATGTAGATGACATCAAATGCTTGCACAAGAATTCAACTGTTTCAGATTTCTCTTGGATGTCTTCGGTTTTTCAGTGGTTGTTGTTGGAACAATAATATAACCAATAACAGATGCCTATTAAACCAAAAAAACTGTCATACAGGGCAGATGATGGTGTCCTCTGTTTGTTTCTCCCCTTTTCACAGCTGTTTCATGGTTTGTTAATGATCTGATCTGACCAGAGGACAGCCTAGAGAGTTCAAGGGTTAGATCTTAATTACCAGCATTTGCTTTCGACATGGAGAAATTAAAAGTGACTTCAGCCTGCCAACCTTTCATTTAAGAACATACCACAGATTTTTCCTCCACAGTTCTGTGATTCATATTGCAGACCAGATGCAATATCCAATAAAAATTGCCAGCATCCCACAAAAATAAAGAAACTAGGAAAAACAGTATGTAAGGTTCTCCTAAAACCTTTCTATCCATTGTTCCATAGCCAAAGTTGACATAGTATCTTGAGAGTTCCACATGAAAAACCATGAAACAGAATTATTTCTACAATAAAATGAATTTATTCTTGTTTTACAGCTATGCCTCTCTTTTTATAGTTTTTCTTTCCTATGGGTCTTAAGCTTGCCTAAAAAGTGTCTGAAAATCAGTGCAGTGCTGATTGGAAATGCACAAAAACGTTTTGGCTCAAAAGAAAAACGTATGAAAAATGGAAGAGTAACTCCTTGTAAATTATTGAGGAGCTAGATTGACATGGTTTTTTTATAAGCCATTTGTATGCACACCGGTAAAATTAGCCTTTTCATTCTTTTGCAAAGATGTCCCTAAGCATTATAGAACGAATGCATAATAAAACATGAATGATTTGTCATGTTACTTAATCATTAAGCATTGAAAGTGCTTTGGAAATGGTGAAGGTAGCTAATCTTACAGTATGGCTTGAAAAAACCTCATTCATGTCTTTGGGGCGTGCTAACTAAAGTGCCGCAAGTAGCACTGGACAAACGCATGGTTAGCACTCATATTTACCACAACATGGGAATAGCGGCCACAGTACATGCAGGAGGTGGGGACTTGGCGACCTCGTGCCAAGTATGCAGGCGCGCTATGAAGGCATGTGCTATGTGTGCCAACACCAATGCAACCGCCTGAGACATCTGTATGCCATAGGGGCCACAGCGCTGTGCAGTGTGTGTAGAGTTGAGAGCAATCTGCAGATGCCTCCAGGGTGAGAGAGGATACAGCAGGCTAGTTGCAACATGCCATGGAACCAGGGGCCTGACAGGTCCCCATGGGCTAGCCGCAGTGCAAGGGCATGCCAACACTCCTACAAAGAGATCAGACAACACATGGCCCCCAGCCTCAATAACAAGACAATGAGCATGTGGCCAGTGAAGGATAGGGAAGGCTGCGGAAAATGCACATCTTGCTGTACATTTCAGAGTTATGGGCCAAAAGTACAAGAGGGTGGGGCATGCAAATCAGAGAAGCAAGCACATGCTTAGAGATTGTGCTACAGCGTTTCTGTGGGAGATGGGCACAAATGCTGTTTCCATGAGCAGGGGGGCTCCATAAGAGTGCAGACAGTAAGTCAGCTGTACTTGGCATGTGGGACTAGTGTATGAACCCCTCTCATCTTGAGTCACCCAGGGTGCCTAACAACCTACCATTGGCAGGTAACCATGAGCAACAGCTTGTTTGAGTATCCGTTCCACTTTCGAAAAAGACTCAAAACATGCCAGTAGACTTACTGGTGTATTTCCCCAGATCAGGACCTGCAGTAATATGCCCAGAATCAGAGCCCTTGCTTAAGACTGTATCCATTTTGCAGGTGGTGTTAGCTGTTGGTAAATATGTTAAGGGCTCATTTATTTTGGAAGGTACATAAAGCTTTGATCGTGCATTAATAAAGTAATCACAGTATTTGAAAGAAACCACCTAATTTTGTAATATATAATAACATAATGAAATATGTCAGATAAACATTGAAGTGGCCCATCTAGTCCTGCAGCAGTTTGCTCATGTGGATGTGGAACCCACCCCTCTTCCCCCATGTCCCTCACCTAACTTCTCAGCCTAGTCTCTACTGCCTATTATGGTTGTCGCGGCCATTCCATGCAGCTTTATTTGAGATTCATTAGCTTTCCTTTCTCACTCACTTATTGAGATACATCATTTTTGTCTTACATTTCTTTTTCTTATTGACTTTTCTTTTCACTTTCTTTTGTTATAATTTTCTGTTCATTTTTTCTTTCACTTGTCTCTCATTTCAAATCTTCTGTCAATTATTCTGGAAAAAATTATCCTTTGTTCCATCTTTTTTATTTTAGACTGATTCTCATGAGTGCTATTATTCATACAGTATTTATTATGCACACATCAAGTTTTCGTTAGTAATCCCTCACAAAACGTGTATATCTTTCAAGCTTTCCTTAAAAATATTTCACTCCCTTCCATAACAATACATCTACTTTATGTCCTCCTCTGTTTTTTTTTTTTACCAAGAATGCATTTACCCATTAAAAACAATTTATTTCTCTTTCCCCAAAATTCCTGCAGTCTTTCACACTTCCTTCTCTTTGATCCTTTTCATAGACATTGACGGCATTCAATTGTACAGATGATGCACACAGTGCCATAACTGTTAACTTTGGCATGCCATCCTCCAAGTGTGAGTGGAGTGGAGTGGAGGAGTGGCTTAGTGGTTGGGGCAAGGTACTTCAGGCCGGAAGGTCGGGGGTTCAAATCCCACTAGAGGACAGCAACCTTGGGCCAGAAGGACTGGGGTTTCTAGTCCCACAGGTGCTCCTTGTGGTCTTGGGCAAGCCACTTAACCCTCCATAGCCCATGTTCCCTGTAAAATAGTTATCTCCAAGTTATAATGCCCTGTTCAATGTAATTTCAGTTTGTTCAATGTAAACCACACTGATGCAGAATAGTGCGGTATATAAGAGAATGTAAATAAATAAGTAGAGCATGAGTTTTGGAGGGCATTTTTAAGGTTAAAATTAATTGTGTCTGATGAATCAGCATGGGTGGCTTGTCCTTGATTGCTGGCTAAGGCAGAAAATGTACAACAGAAGAGCAATGTTTATAAGCCAAGGCCTTTATTTCTTCAAGGGAAGTCAGTTCAACAGCGATATCAAGTTTCACTCATTTGGAGTTTGTCACACTCATTTGAAACCTTTCTCACTCTCGCACTGATTGAGCCCCTTCTCTCAGGCATCAGAGCCTCTGTGCCAGTGCACTAATTCTGATCACTGCTTTCATGAGAGACAAGTCTAGGAGAAGAAAAAACAAGTGGTCCAGCCAATAAGAAGAAATCTGAACTCACCTTCCTGTGTATGTCCTCCTTCTGCACCGTACCTTTTCCTAGTACCTATAGTACAAGTGCAGGTGTGGTTTAGCCACTGTGTGAGAGCAGTTTTCAGCCTAGAGAATTTATCCATGTTGTCTCCACTATGTATCTTTTCATAGACGCCAAAGAAAAGCAAATATCATTTCATGCTGTTTCTTTTCATTTGCAAAGCAATACTACATTTAAATCTTTCTAGATTTATACCCTGAATGCACCATCCGAAAAAAACTCTCACTTAGGACTTTGATCTGATTCTCTGGGGTGGTAAGTCTCATTTTTTGGGTTGATTCACCCTTAGCATCTCTGGTTCAGTCACTCCTCTATCTTAGAAGTTGTGTTTTATTCTTGCTCCAACTGGTAACCAGTGAAGGTCATAGAGGGATGGAGTGATATGATCAGTGTGTTGTGTCTTAGCCAAGTTTTGGGCCAATTGTAGTTGGTGCAAGATCCTCTTGCAATTTTCCACAATCCTCTTGGGTTTTAACAACTTTAAAGGATTATGGAAAACTGCAAGAGTATCTTGATAAATTGGAAGACTGGGCATCAAAATGGCAGATGAAATTTAATGTGGACAAGTGCAAAGTTATGCACCTAGGGAAGAACAACCCAAACTATGGTTACACGATGCAAGGTTCCACATTAGGAACCACCACCCAGGAAAAAGATTTAGGCGTCATTGTGGCTAACATGTTAAAACCCTCGGCCCAGTGTGCAGCGGCGGCCAAGAGAGCAAATAGAATGCTAGGTATCATAAGGAAAGGAATGGAAAATAAAACAAAATATATTATAATGCCTCTATATCATTCCATGGTGAGACTGCACCTTGAATATTGTGTGCAATTCTGGTCGCCGTATCTTAAAAAGGATATAGCGTTATTAGAAAAGGTTCAGAGAAGAGCCACCAAAATGGTAAAGGGGATGGAAGGATACTTCTATGAAGAAAGGCTAAAAAACTTAGGGCTCTTTAAACTGGAAAAGAGACAGATGAGGGGAGATATGGGAGATATGATAGAAGTCTATAAATTAATGAACTGAGTGGAACGGGTAAACGTAGATCGATTGTTTACATTATCAGAATATAGAAAGACTAGGGGACATGCAATGAAGCTACAGGGTAAACTATTTAAGACTAATAAAAGAAAATATTATCTCCAGGAACAAGCAGGAATGTAGTCTTCACATATGGGTATCATCGGTATCGACGTAGCCTGCGCGGGAACGCTCCCCAGCGTCCAATAGGAACGCTTTTGGGAGCATCCCTCAGCACATGCGTGCTGCCTTCCCATCTTTCCAACTGTCCCTCTTCAGTTCTTCCTTTTCCGTGGAGCTGACAGGATCCATACCCTGTCACCGCAGAAAAATTCCGTCTTTAAAATTGTTTTCTTGTGGTCGCGTTTGCCTCCGCACGACGCTTACCGGTACCGCCGGTTCTTTTCTTTTTCAAAAAAAACAAACAAACCTTATACTTTGAACTGTTTCTCTTCAGAAACTTTTCTTTTTGGTGCTAGGTGCCATTTTGGGCACTAGGCTCCATATTCCTAAAACATGGAAAAACCAACTAGTGGTTTTAAAAAATGTACTAAGTGTGGCGGTACCATTTCCGTCACTGACACCCATGATTGGTATCTTAAATGTTTAGGGCCTGAACATTCTCCATCTGAATGTCTCTCCTGTATGGGGATGACTAAAAGAGGAAGACAGAACCGGGCTGCAAAGCTCGATACCCTCTTTTCTTCGGATGCCAGATCCATTGCATCGACAATTTCAAGGGCCTCCTCTTCCTCCCATGGATCTCAGGTAACTAAACATAAAAGCCGGTCCTCCAAGGGTAGCTCTCCTGCTAAGCATCGAGAGGCATTGGCATTGCCCTTGAGGGAACCACACTGGCAAAGCAGCCCCGGCGGGAGGCTTCAGCTTCCAAAGCATCAGTGGGGCTCCAGGATGTTCTCGAGGCCTCGACCTCGCAAGAACTACCTGTGCCATGCTCATGGGTCCCGGCCATTTTCACCGGTACCGACACCCAGGCATCGGCAGCGTCAATAGACCAGAGGTTCCTCGCTATCAAACGCAGCATTGCAGCTCTTCTCTCAGCTGCGGTACTGTTGGTCCAATGGGCACCTGTGCCGATACCGATGCCGGTACCTAAACCGGTACCGACGGTACCGGCCCCGGTGGGAATTCTTCCCATGCCATCTTTGGCTGAAATCGACAGATCAGTACCGGATCAACTCGGTACCAACTTCAATCGATACCGGGACCGTGCTTTGCATGAGCATCGTGGTCAGGAATACTTCGAATCCTCCGATTTCTCCCAGAAGATCCCTCTTCTCCCCAACGCAAAATGTCACCTCCAGAGGACATGTCTTTTCAGGATTTTATTTGTGATATGGCCAAGGGCCTTTCAATCACGGTGGCTCCTGAAGAGGAACCCAGAGCAAAGGAATTGGAAATTTTCCAATATCCTAAAGCTCCAAAGGAGGCAGCCACTCTGCCCATCCATGAAATTCTGCATAACTTGATGCTCAGAATTTGGGAGACACCTCTGACTACATCTCCTCATTCTTGGAGGCTTGATACTATGTATCGAGTTCCGCCATGTCCTGGATTTCAAAAGACTCAGCTTCCACACCATTCAATGGTGGTGGAGTCAGCCATGCATAGGAAGAAAAGTGCAAAGAGGCATGCATCCAATCCCCCAGGTCGTGAATGCAGGACTCTGGACGCTTTTGGGCGCCAAACTTTTCAGGCTTCCATGCTTTCAGCTAGGATCAGTTCATATATACTATATATGGGAATGTTCCTCAAGGAAGTTACAGGAGACTTGGAGCTTATGAGCCCATTTCTCCCAGATGACAAGAGACAACTTTCTTGCTCTAGTTAAGCATGCTCAAGATGTCTCCAAGTTTGTAAATCATGCAGCCTTTGACTGCTTTGAATGCATCAGCAGAACCTCTGCTATTGCCATTGGTGTACGACGGATTGCCTGGCTTCAAGCATCAGACTTGGAGACTTGGGTACAGGACAAGTTAGGCAACATTCCTTGCACGGGAGAGAATCTCTTTGGCAAGAACTGGCAGAAAAAGGCTAACGAGTTAGATGCTGACAATACTACTCTAGAAAGATTGTCAAAATCTACAGCCACTCCAGCCAAAAAGAAACCTTATAAAAAAAACCTCTTTCAGCAAAAAGAGGAAATTTTATCCTTCCTATACCCAGCAGAGTCAGACTCAAGGTCAGGTTGCCCAAAAGGGACAAACTAAACAGCAAAAGAAGCCAAAAGGCCCGAGAGCCCAACCAGCTCCGCAGGTTCAGCCCCCTCAAGGGCTTTGACTCCTTCCTAGAGAGCTTTGCCTTCCTGCCTCTGAGGAGTCCCCAACCCCCCAATATTCCAGGCAGGTTATGCCACTTTGCCAACAGATGGCATCAGATAACAGCAGAAGATTGGACTTTGTCCATTGTAGGAGAAGGGTACAAGCTTCATTTTCACAGCATGCCCCCTCCTACAATTCTAAAGCAATTCAATTCTCAAACCTCCGCAGACGATCTGCTAGATCACGAGGTCTCAACACTTCTTGCCCAAAGGGCAATAGAGGAAGTACCCATTCATCAGCGGGGTGCAGGGTTCTACTCCCCCTATTTTCTTATTCCAAGGAAAACAGGGGGACACAGACCCATTTTAGACCTCAGAGAATTGAACAAATACCTGTTTCGAGAGAAGTTCAAAATGATTTCTCTAGGAACTCTTTTGCCATTTTATTTATTTATTTAGCATATATTTGTATACCAGCGATCAGTAGCGGTTTGATTACAGATATGAATTTGTCAATCATGACAGGAATTTTTGCGGTATACACACATTGATTTGAAGGGAGAAGCACAGCACACGGTGAAGGACTTACGGAGAGTAATTAGAATATACATATGCACATATTTACATATTTACATAACTGCAACCATGTTTCATTGGGAGGAAACCTTTTACCCCGGGACTATATCAGATTGTATTGACACTGGAAAAGATGTGTCTTGAGTTTCTTTCTGAAAGGAGTGGCCTAGTGGTTGGGGCAAGGTACTTCAGGCCGGAAGGTCGGGGGTTCAAATCCCACTAGAGGACAGCAACCTTGGGCCGGAAGGACTGGGGTTTCTAGTCCCACAGGTGCTCCTTGTGGTCTTGGGCAAGCCACTTAACCCTCCATAGCCCATGTTCCCTGTAAAATAGTTATCTCCAAGTTATAATGCCCTGTTCAATGCTGAATAGCGCGGTATATAAGAGAATGTAAATAAATAAATAAATAAATTAAATAAATAAATAAATAAGGTCTTTGATTGCTCTTAGCTCTGGTGGTAGTTGGTTCCAGAGGGCAGGGGCCGAGTAGGAGTATGCTCGTTGGCTAGTACTGGTTGTTACAGATCTGATATCGGGGGGAACGTGGAGTATGTTTGAGTGGATTGTTCGCCTGCTTCTGTTGGGTGGTTGCGTGCTGATAAGGGTGGAGAGAAAGGATGGCGCAATGTTATGTATAAGCTTGAAGGTGGTTATTAGTGTTTTATATTTTACCCGGGCTGCAATGGGGAGCCAGTGTAGCTTGATTAATACAGGTGTAATGTGATCAGTAAGGTTTTTTTCATGATGACCCTAGCTGCTACATTTTGGGCCATCTGGAGAATGTTGAGGGTTTTCTTTGGAAGGCCCTGTAAGATGGCGTTGCAGTAGTCGAGGTGTGGAATAATTAGTGCTTGCGCAACAGACCTGAAATCGTGAGGTTCAAGGATGCTCCGTAAAGGTTGTAGGACTCTAAGTTTGTGGAAAATGGCCTTGTTGGTTTTGCAGAGGTGCTTTTCCATCTTTAGATTGCTGTCAAGTGTTACACCCAGATATTTTATTTCAGTCTTCAAAGCCAGGATTGGCTTTGCTCTCTAGACTTAAAGGATGCATACACTCACATTCTGATCCATCCAGATCACAGGAAATTCTTACGATTCCTTTTCAGGGGAAAACATTTCCAGTACAGGGTTCTTCCCTTTGGTCTGGCTTCAGCACCAAGGGTATTCGCGAAATGCATGGCAGTAATAGCTGCATTTCTGCGAACCCTGGGGATATTCGTCTTCCCTTACTTAGATGACTGGCTCATTCGAGCCCCTACAGTTGCAGAGGCCGGCACTGCACTGTCTCACCCAATGTGAATTCTCCAATACTTGGGGTTGGTAATAAACTTCCCAAAATCCCAACTTGTTCCTTCCCAATGCCTGGAATTCATAGGGGCCTGTCTAGATACCAGACAGGAAAAGGCTTTCCTTCCACAGGCCTGGTGTCTTCGCATAATGCAACTAGCTTCTCAAGCAGCAGGGAAATCCTCCCTCACTGCTCGAGAGCTACTGCAGTTGCTGGGACATATGGCATCCACAGTTCATGTAGTTCCATATGCTCGCCTCCACATGCAAGCAGCTCAGTGGACCCTATCCACACAGTGGACACAGGCCACAGGTCATTTATCAAACAAAATAATAAACTCTCAATGTCTAATTTTGTCCCTCCAATGGTGGCAATCACTAGAAAATCTGACAGTGGGGTCTCCTTTTCATCAGCCCCTCTTTCAGGCCACCCTAACAACAGATGCATCACAGGTGGGTTGAGGAGCACATCTGAATCATCTCTCTACCCAGGGCACCTGGACTCCACAGGAGGCTGGTCTACACACAAACCTCCTGGAATTAAGAGCAATATATTTAGCTCTTCGAGTATTCCACGCCCAGCTCAGCTACAAGACAGTCCTAGTCCAGACGGACAATCAAGTAGCCATGTTCTATGTGAACAAGCAGGGCAGGACAGGCTCTCTGTCGTTATGCAACAAAGCTTTACAACTGTGGGCCCTTGCCAGAGAGTATCGAATTCACCTTCTAGTGGTATATCTTCCAGGTATTCAAAACCTTTGGGCAGACAAACTCAGTCGAGTACTGCTGCCTCACGAGTGGTCTCTCTACCTAGACCAGGTGGCAAAGATATTTCCTCTCTGGGGCACTCTAATTTTCTGTAGGCTGTGTGCGCATAAAATATCAGCTGTGTGCAACTTTTGAAGGAAGGTTAAATTTTTGTGCGCCACATAACGACACTCGGAGTTAAATACTTTAAAATTTGACTACACATCAGAATACAGTATGTAACACCACAATGATTGCACTAGAAAACATTGTAGAACTTGTGAAAACCGTAAATACATAACAACTTTTAAATTTTAAGATGTCTGTGTTGTTTTCTATCAGAATCAGAACTGTAATTTTTGTGCGCTCTGTTGTAAAGTATTGCGCTCGCTCGGCGAGGTGAATGCGCGCGCACACGCGCACAGCTTAGAGGGAACAGTGCTCCAGACATAGACCTCTTTGGAAGTCCACTGAATGCCAAACTTCCCTGGTTCTGTTCCAGAATTCCGGCTCACAATTGTCAGGCAAGGGATGCCTTCCTCCTTCACTGGGGTCAGGACTTCCTTTATGCCTTCCTACCCATTCCCGTCATCCCCAAAACACGCCTCATCCCCAAAACATTCCTCAAGCTTCAGACAGACAGTGGTTGCATGATTCTCATAGTGCCACGATGGCCACGCCAAGCGTGGTATCCCCTGCTTCTACCTCTCTCTCAAGCTGCACCTCTGGAGTTAGGGCATGCTCCAGATCTCCTTTCCCAAGGGGACGGGATGCTATGGCACCCGAATCCCCAGTCCCTGCATCTCACGGCCTGGTTGCTGAAGACTTAGACCTCCAGGATTTCAACCTGTCCCAACAGGTAAAGGATATCCTTCAGGCTTCTAGGAAACCTTCCACAAGAAGATCTTATGCCTTCAAGTGGAAATGTTTTACTATATGGTGCTCCAAGAAGGGATTAAACCCCCTTGTCATACCTTTAGAATTGATACTAGAGTATCTCCTTCACTTATCGAATTCTGGTCTAAAGACCAATTCAGTAAGAGTCCATCTTAGTGCAATTGCAGCTTCTTATAAGCTTCTGAATGGACAACCAATTTCCTCTCATCCACTCATATCCAGATTTATGAGAGGTCTTCTATTGACCAAACCTCCCATTAAGCCACCACAGGTGGCATGGGATGTAAATCTAGTTCTCGGGCAGCTCATGAAGCCACCTTTTGAGCCTTTAGCCACTACAACCCTTACGTTTTTGACCTGGAAGGTCATCTTCCTAATTGTAATCACCTCTGCACGTCACATTAGTGAACTGCAAGCTTTAGTGGCTGATCCTCCTTATACTAGGTTTCATCATGATAAGGTTGTTCTTAGAACTCATCCACACTTTATGCCAAAGGTGGTTTCGCCTTTTCATTTAAATCAATCAATTTATTTTCCTGTATTCTTTCCGAGGTCTCACGCCTCTAATGCAGAAAGAAACCTTCATACTTTGGATTGTCAAACAGCCTTAGCCTTTTACCTACAGAGAACACAGCAACATAGAAAGTGCTCGCAACTTTTTATAGCTTTTGACCCTAGTCATTTGGGACTTCCAGTCTCCAAAAGAACTTTATCTAAAGGGATTTCCCAATGTATATCCATTGCTTATGAGAGTAAGTGTCTTCCTTTTCAAGGCTATGTCACAGCTCATAACGTGAGAGCCATGGCAACTTCCATGGCTAATCTCCACTCTGTGTCTATCGATGACATTTGTCGAGCAGCCACCTGGGCTTCGGTACACACCTTCACAGCCCACTACTGCCTGGATAAAGCCTCCCATTGGGATGCCTTCTTTGGCCAAGCTGTTCGTCAAAATCTCTTTCAGACCTAATTCAACTCCTAACCCACCAACCCTGGTGGAATGCCAGTGATCCATGGGAGGAAGGATTCCCACCTTTCTAGGGTGGCACCTTCCTGGGGCTATCTCCCTGGCATCTTCAGCTAGGGAGTCCCCATATGTGAAGACTACATTCCTGTTTGTTCCTGGAGATAGCGTAGTTACTCACCTGTAACAGGTGATCTCCGGGAACAGCAGGAATTTAGTCTTCACAACCCACCCACCTCCCCTAGGAGTTGTCTCTCTATCTCTTTGTCTCTTTCCTCTCTCCCTCTATCCTTTCACTCAGCTACGAACTTAACTGAAGAGGGACAGTTGGACAGGCAGAAAGGCAGCGCGCATGTGCTGAGGGATGCTCCCAAAAGCGTTCCTATTGGATGCTGGGGAGCGTTCCCGCGCAGGCTCCGTCGGTACCTATGATACCCATATGTGAAGACTAAATTCCTGCTGTTCCCGGAGATCACTTGTTACAGGTGAGTAACTACGCTTTTTCACTCAACGTGTAATCAAACTCTGGAATTTGTTACCAGAGGATGTAGTAAAGGAAACGGTCTGTCCATGGTAGGGGGATGGATATTGGGCTTTTATAGTGTATGTCTTGAATAATAATGTTTTGAAGGAAGATGAGATCCAAAATTTCACCTTTTCTGTATGTTGGGATCTGAACAACTTGTTGGAAGCCAATGTCTGACATGGCATTTATGTAGTGAGAGGAGCATGTGCTGTGGAGTGTCCGAAGGTTTAAAGCTTCAAGGATGATATGGGATTTATTTATAAAATCAGACCGCCCCAGACATGCCTCTGCCATACCCTCGTGTGATAGAGATATGATCACACCGTGCATCTATAAATCCGGACCTGTCCAAAACGGCTCTTGGACGTGGATGTGATTGGCAAGCCTGAACATTTTCAGACGTGCAAATCATGAATAGATCTTCAAAAATGACCACCTAAAATTAGAGCTGGAGTTAACATCATTGACATGCATCATTAGTAATTAGGTCCCATTGCATAAAATGGGTCCTATGGTTAAAAACAAGCATACTAACGGTATTTAAATGTATTAACTTGCTAGTGCATGTTAATAATATTCGTAATACTAGCTCTTAGTTTTGTATATATGTACATAACAAAGTATGTTCCAGAAATCATGTTGCAGTGTTTGAATGTCAACTGGGTTTTGGGGCTGGACTGTAATAGTAAATGTAGAAGCACATAAAAGACCCAGGATTAATTTACATAGAAACATAGAAACATAATGACAGAAAAAGACCGCATGGCCTATCTAGTCTGTCCTTCCATATCAACAACTACAACAGTCCACTTTTTACCTTTAGAGATCCTCTGTGTTGGTCCCATGCTTTTTTGTTGGTCCCATGCTTTTTTGAATTCAGTTACTGTCCTCATCTCTACCACCTCCAATGGGAGACTATTCCATGGATCCACTACTCTTACCGTAAAGAAATATTTGCGCATATCACTCCTGAATCTATCTCCCTTCACCCTCATCCCATGTCCCCTCGTAGCAGAACTTGCTTTCAATTGAAAGAGGCTCTCTCCCTGAACATTTATGCCACGGAGGTATTTAAACATCTCAATCATATCACCTCTATCCCGCCTTTCCTCTAAGGTGTACATATTAAGATCCTTAAATCTGTCCTTGTATGCTTTATAATGAAGCCCACTAATCATTTTAGTAGCCACCCTCTGCACCGACTCCATCCTGTTCACATCCTTTTGAAGGTGCGGTCTCCAGAACTGCACACTGTACTCCAAATGAGGTCGCACCAAAGACTTCTAATGAGGCATTATCACCTCCTTTTTTCTGCTAGCCATTCCTCTCCGTATGCACCCAAGCATCCTTCTAGCTTTTGCTGTCGCCTTTTCTACCTGTTTAGCTACTTTAAGATCATCAGACACAACCACGCCTAGGTCTCGCTCTTCTTTAGTGGACAAAAGTACTTCACCTCCTATACTGTATTGCTCCCTTGGATTGCTGCAGCCCAAATGCATGACCTTACATTTTTTAACATTAAATCCCAGCTGCCAAATTCTAGACCATTCTTCAAGTTTAGCTAGATCCCTCCTCATGTTATCTACACCTTCCTGGGTGTCTACTCTATTGCAGATTTTGGTATCATCTGCAAAGAGGCAAACCTTACCCAACAGCCCTTCCGCTATATCACTAACAAAGATGTTATAAAGAATAGGACCAAGGACAGATCCCTGGGGCACACCACTGGTAACATCCTTCTCCTCAGAGTGAGCTCCATTTACTTGCCTCTCACCCAACCAATTTCTAACCCAAGCAGTAACTTTAGGGTCCATCCCTAGGGTGCTCAGTTTGTTTATAAGTCGCCTGTGAGGAACAGTGTCAAAGGCGCATTACTTAGAGTGTACATGTGTTGATTAGAGAATACTATAGTTTATATGCATACTTGCAAAAAGTAGGCACAGGCATTTATACCAGTTCTGGTGTAGATATCTGTGTTTTAACTGAAGGTGCGTTCTCAGCCACTTACGCAAGTATTTTATAAAGTCAAGCATGTGCATACTCAACTTTATGAAAAAGGCATAAAATACATGCATGAGAAGGCACAGCAAGTATGCCCGACGATATAAAATTACCTTAATAGTGACTGACTGTCACTGCTATACGTGTGAAGATACCGTTTTAGAAAGGCTGTTTAGGAACTGTTGGGGGATGTATAAGTCAAAGTGTCTGAAGTTCCAAGGGATGGGCAGTAAAGGGGGTGGAAACTTGTAAAGGCATTCTGAAATCGACATAGCCCTGCACTGAAAGATGAATGTCCCCGTCGATATGCCAAACAACAGGGCCATGCAGCGAGATGGTCAGTTTCAGAAATATGCATGTGCAAAAATTTGACATGGGAGGACCCGGCAACATAGGTGTGCCTGCCTGCCACCAGTATTTTGGAATCTATATGTGGCTATACTGCCACATCCACCTATGGCCCAGCCATTTTTCAGTAAACAGAAGTCTTGCTATTTACCTACTGTACTTTTTTGAGGGAGAGAAAATAATTGGCGACGTGAGAGGGCATTTCCATGTCACCCCTAATATTGAGAGCTGGCCGAAACAAGCACTTCTGGAAGGCCTATTCATGTCAAGGGGCAAGTTGAAATGTGCTGAAATCGGGTCCACATGTAAATCTTTTAAAAAACTCTCTGGACATAACTCCTCATGCTTTTGTATGACATGGATATATTCGGCTTTGTAAAATGGCTCCGGGGATATCGTTATGATTTGCACATCTGAATGCTCGTTTTCAGGCTTCCAAATTACAAACAAAGCTTTTAAAATGACCACCATAGTGCATCCAGATAGTGCTGAATCACTGTGACCAGCATATAAAATATGTGTTCACCAAAATAGTTTAATACTGACCTGACAGCATCTACTTTCATGCGATATACCTGTAGGGCTTCCTTGGAGTGGAATTGGTGCATATGTGAGTAGTTAATAAAATTTATGCATATGAACATATTTGCACAAAGTTAATCCTGCCTTGGAGCAGTTGCAATTGTGTGGGATTGAGATTGTGCAAGACGAAAGCTGTTGATTTGTTTTCAGTTTGAGCTTTTTTTCTCAAAATTTTTTTTATCCATTTGTTTCACACATTTGCTTTAAAAAAAAAAGAAAAAGAAAAGAACATTCATTAGAATTTTGTAATCATCGCACATAGACTTAAGGCCTCTTACAAGCCTGTTAGCTGGTTAATAGGTGTATTAATGCGCGGCTGCAGGCAATTGGGAACATTAATGCTCAATACTGCCTGACTTTGCATGCTGAAATGTACGTTAATTGGCAATTGCAAGATCGGGCAGAGCGTGAGTGTGAAGTGCGCATTCCTGCTAGCGCCAGGGCAGTTGCTGCGCACTCAGTGGCAATGCGAGTCCTAATATGGATTCACCTTTAGGAGGAGTTAAGTGAACCCAACCTAATGGAGCGCACATTCAGGAAAACCCTTCGCATGTTAGCTGCTGGGACATACTGAATACGACACAACAGCAAACCTGTGACCTCTGCTATTAACATGTGTGAGATAAGCACGGTAATGGCAAATCCATAGCAGGCTTTAGTAAAAGGGGCCCTTAATTTCTGTTAATTTATCATGCACTAAATTTTTTAAGGTGTGCTGATGAACCAAACGCAAGATACCCAATGCATAACCCTAGTATGGGAGCATTTGAGTAGGCTATTTTATAAATGCCTTTCCTGCTATGTGCCCTGTTACAGAATTACCTTCGGAGTGCACAGGACAACTTCCTGTCCACCATCTTAAATCTAATCAGGCTCCCAGGGCCACTTTTAGATTTACACCTGCTGCCGGACACAAATAGGCATTTTTAAAGTACGTATTTTCACCAGCCCTTTGCAAGAGAGATTAAGGGGATATCCCCTTTAATCCCTCGATGTTTGTTTATTTCTCACTCCAGAATAAATCGAGGGGAAAATAGAGGCCTCTGTAACTGATGAAGAGTGACTGCAAGTCTGGATTTGCCAAATGGTCGGGATACATGTGTAAGTGCTGACCTTTCCACATGCATAATGCTGGCACAAACACATTTTAGCTGCCCTGTTTCCTCTGTTGATTTTTTTCCCCACATGTGTGTTTCCGAGAGGGCTCCTCCTCCTGCATGTAGATATCCTTCCCTGTGCGTTCCTGCGCTTCCTTCTGTCCAGGGCAGAGATATGTCACTGTACTTTGGCTTCACACATGCACACCCTCTCTTCTAAAGGTGACATAGATTTGCAGACATTTCCACTTCCACGTCCCTCACACCACATAAACTGACATTCTAAAAAGTGCCTTTAAAATGTTCTGTGCCTTTGATAACTTTTCTGTATTATGATTCATATTTATTATTATTCAAAGACAGCGACAATATTGTATCATTTTGACAAATAACGGTAACAAAGAGAACTGAAGCAGACAGCAGCAGCTGTGATCGGAAACCCCCCCCCCCTCCTCCGGAGCCTACCAATCAGATCACAATACTGGCTTCAAACCTCCACGACAGGGGCGCGCACGGTAACAAGGAGAACTGAAGAAGACATATGGAGTGGAGGAGTGGCCTAGTGGTTGGGGCAAGGTACTTCAGGCTGGAAGGTCGGGGGTTCAAATCCCACTAGAGGACAGCAACCTTGGGCCAGAAGGACTGGGGTTTCTAGTCCCACAGGTGCTCCTTGTGGTCTTGGGCAAGCCACTTAACCGTCCATAGCCCATGTTCCCTGTAAAATAGTTATCTCCAAGTTATAATGCCCTGTTCAATGGAATTTCAGTTTGTTCAATGTAAACCGCACTGATGCAGAATAGTGTGGTATATAAGAGAATGTAAATAAATAAAATAAACATCAGCTGCTGTGATCGGGAGCCCCCCTCTCCTCCAGAGCCTACCAATCAGATCACAATACTGGCTTCAAACCGCCACTGCAGGGGCGCGCCTGCACCTGAGGGCTTTGCCAGAGGGCCCTTTGGTGTGGCCCTTAGGCATAGGACCTTGGCGAGAATAAAGAAATATAGCATAATTGATAACAAGTATTATAAGACCTGGTCAATATGGTAGTCGCTCAGTTGCCCTACTACTGCTATATCTTCTTAATTTCCTCTCACTATATTCACTATCTCTTTTCTGTTTTATAGATGATGTTCTGTTATATATTCTGTATTGATGTATGACTGTAAACCATATATCAAATGTAACTTAATGTATGTCTTGTCATTGTCTACCACTTTGGTCCCTGCATGCCTCTCTCCCTGCCTTTGTATGTCCTTGTAGTACAGTTTACACCGCTTTGATTGAAGGAAAAGGCGGTATAGAAAACCTGTTTAAATAAATAAATAAAAATACTCTGAATTATAAAATATTGTGAACCATTTTTAATTTATGGTGCAGAATTCAGCCCAGGTCTAACTGTAGAGAGTAGCCACCCAGCACATTGAAAGCTGCTTAAGCCTCTTAGAGCAGGGAATGTGGCTATAATTCTGCTGTCTAATACAGGAAATATGACTGTTGATAAAAGAGAGTCTACAACACAAGTTCAGTACTTTTGATTTACATGCACGAGAGAGAGACCCATTAATTTTGATCTTCATGAAGTGTTTTGTGGCCTTAAATTCTATATATAGCAGGAATGTGTATCTGGTTTTTTTCATCGCAGAATACCTCCTTGCATTTAGCTTACGTTGTCATGACTGTCATTAATCACGGCACTATTTATTAGTACTTCAGATTATGTTTCTTGTAGTGCAATCCAGTATGTGTGATGTCAGCACTAGATCTCTGTTGAGCAGTTTTTCCCAGCTTTGTGCATGTCAGGGTTTCATTCTCTCTCTTGAGTTCTGAAAAAGGAACTGCCCTCTCTGTGAGGTATCAATGGAGAAGGGAAGTCAGGGTTCTAAACCCACTTCTTTCATTGACACTCTTTGTGAGTTTGGACAAGTCACTTATATTATAGCCCTTTTTACTAAGCCACAAAAACGTTCAAGAGTTAATACCCGTTTCCATAAAATTTAGCTAAGAGATGCATAAAGCTCTTGGGTTGTTTTCTGCTTAGCTAAATTTTGCAAGGAATTATCCATGCATTGTCACAGCCACAGCCCAAGCGTTTTGTGTTTTGGGCCATGCAATGTATGAGAAATTTTTAAAAATTGCGCCGGGAGAGTTTGTTTCCTGCTATTTGACTTCATTGGGAGCTGCTGTGCCGTGTCTGCTGAGTGGAGGACACGGGACCAGCTCAGGGCTTTAAAATCTTGCCCTGCTCCATAACACTCTTGGAGAGTTTGTTGCCTGCTATTTGACTTCATTGGGAGCTGCTGTGCTGCGTCTGCTGAGTGGAGGACACGTGATCAGCTCAGGGCTTTAAAATCGTATCCTCCACCATGGGACGCGTCCCCATGGGCATGTGCTCTGAAGGGGTGTGACCAAAGGGGCAGGTTCTGCCCTTTTAGAGCCCCTTCAGAGCACACTCAGAGTACCTACAGGAGCTGAAGTGTTCGATGGGGAAATGGAAGAAGAGACTTTCACAGCCAATGTTACCTACTGTTAAATCAGCTAAGGTTGTTGACCCCATGGATAAGTTGTTTAAATCCATTGGGCCAGCTTCTGGTGACTCTTTATTGGAAGCCTCTTCGCCGTCTATGAGTACTGTTTCTCCTTTTGAGTCTCTGGAATTATTTGGGGTTTTATCTCCGGGAGATTGTTTAGGGGAAGAGGTTACCACTACCCCATTATCTGGGGGTCGGGCCTCTCCTGATGTGGATTCTCTTCCTGATGTCTTCCTCTTCGGAGGCTGTTCTACCAGTTCCGTTTGATTTTGTTTCTTTTCAGGAAAAGGTTAAGCCCCCAAAAGACATTACGCTTCAAGATATTTGGCAGATTGTTTCTCGCACTGAACTTTCATTACAATCTTCCTTGTCCAAGTTATCGGCTTTTACTCATGAGGCTGTGTCTGTCATGTTGGGCCATGATATTAAGAATTTAGAGCTATGCGTTATTAAGGATGAAGCACAGATTCAGACCCTGCTGGCAGCTGCAGCCTCATCAGTACAAGATTCTCTGTTTTTTCATCGCCAAAATGAAAATTTGGAAAATGTTTCTCATCAGAAGAATCTTCGTTTTTTGAACTTCCCCTGTACCCATTTAGCCTTCCATTTTGTTTTTAAAATACCTGAAGGAAGTATTTAATATTTCTCAGCCTATACAGTTGTCTAACTTATACTATATTCCCTAAGGTATTAGGGCGACTATGGGGAGTCCAAGTGCTAGGGGGGATTTGGAGGGTGGGGGAATGGAGACTGTTTCAAGTTTG
The DNA here is from genome assembly GCA_033557465.1 of Ichthyophis bannanicus. NCBI lineage: Eukaryota > Metazoa > Chordata > Amphibia > Gymnophiona > Ichthyophiidae > Ichthyophis > Ichthyophis bannanicus. The sequence goes on along the minus strand of CM066031.1, from coordinate 418,728,133 downwards.
GATTTGTCAGCTTTTTTGGAAACTTCATTAGAAGAAATTTCCTCGCGTGCTACACTATTGGTGACTTTTCTGTTAGATAGTGACAAGGACCTTGTTTTGGTTTCTTACTTTTCAAAGCATTCTGTAAAGTTTTTTGGTCAGGCTATACAAGTTTTTCCTGATGTTTTGCGAATCACACAAAAGAGAAGGAAGGCTTTTTTAGATCTTAGACCTCATGTATTTGGTATAAGTGCCTCATTTCTCTTAAAATATCCTTGTAAATGTGGTTTTTTGTATCAAGGTAAGACTTTTGTTTTCTTTGTTTTAAAACTTGAGGGGTTTTTGCAGGGTAAGGGTTGATTTTTTACGATTTCTCCCCTATTTAGTATAAGGAGATCAGATATCGTTAAATACAGTGTCTCCTTTTCTGTTTTGTTTTTGTAACTCTCTCAATATTGTGGGCTGGTAGAGTTTAATGTTAGTATTTTTTTCTATTTTGTGTTTTTTCTTGTATTCCTATTCTATACCTTTAATAAAAGGGATATTTAAAACAAAATTGCCTCTTTGTGTGTCAGATCATGAAAATTAAAGGGTCTTCTGGCCCAAATTGAAGGTCCTCCCCAGAACCTCTCCCCCAAGGGGACTGCAATTCTCTGGTAGCCCAGTGAGCCTGACATCCTTCTCCCTGAGCCCACCATCCCCTCCCAGGCCCAGACATATGGCTAAAAAGTTTAAATCCCTCACTGAAGCCCTGCCCTATAACAGTGTAATGGTGAGGGTCAGCCTCCTTCCCTGGTACCCCAATCCAACCAATAGATCTAGGAAAAATAATGGCTGAACATATCCCTCCTTTCTCCTGCCCTGTAGGTTGCCAGCTTCTAATTAGTGCCAACTGACCTTTAGTTGTAGTGTTATAGGTCAGATTGCCAAATAAGTTATTCTGACCCCAGTGATCAACACTACCACTAGGGGTCAATCAGTGCCATATTGAAGCCGGCAGCTTAAGAGGCAGGAATGAATGGAGATTGCTCCTACTCCTATCGCCGCCCCCCTCCCCTCCAAAAAACCCCTTTGTGATGAGTCGGGGTGCTAGGGGGAACAAGGGGCAAGCTGACCCTCGCCATTACATTGTTAAGGGTCAGGGCTAGGAAATCCAGGATAGGAAAGAGGTCATAGGGCCAACTGGGCTACCAGAGAATTGCAGTTCCCCAGAGAAAGGAATCTGGAGGGAATTCCTTTTTGGACCCAAGGGCCCTTTAATTTTTTCATACCACCACATACAGGGCAGTTTTTTTCTCTTTTTCAGCTTGGAAAAATTAACTATAGCTCTTGCAATGTAGTTAATATTTCAGCAACAATGGGCCCACAAAGCCTTTTTTGCACACTTGTTTTCACATTTTTATGCATCAATAAGCTGCTTTGCATGGTTTTCATCACACAGTTTATTAATGCCAAATTACTGCTTTTGAAATTTTCCGCTCATAGAATGTTTATATAGGTGTACTGGGGATGTGACTTTAACTAGATAATGTTATTCAGTGCTATTTGGTTAAAGTCAGATTGCATGAACAGTTGTCTTAAAATTAATCAGATAGTTTAACCAGTTATCTTTAAAAAGATATATTCAGCAGTATGACTCAACCCACCAGTGAATATTGACACATTGCTGTTACTTTTCATCTATTTCACCTCCTTGCATTTACCTTGCATTGAGTCACTGAATGCTTTTGAGAAATTTGTAATTTTATGTGTGCCATTAGACTACTGATACACTAGATTTCTGCTATGAGTGGTACTCGACATTTTCAGTTCATGAACTGGATGATTTAGCATTGTAGCCAATGCACCTTTTTTCCGATTTTTCTTTTTAAGTAGCTTTATCTTAATTGAAAATGTACCAAAAATTGCAACAAAGGACCATCAGCACATTAAACACTATAAGACACTAATCATATACTTTATCTCCCTGTAAATCCAAGTTCAATAGCCTGTTGAATGTACTATTCTAAATGTTACTATGCCATATGTAAACTGCTTTGAATGCAAGAAAGGTGGTATATAAAACTTGTTAAATAAAAATAAATAAAATATACAGTATCTGAGTTTTAGCCATACTCACAAATCCATGGACTCTTCCCATCCTTAATATGTTTTAACAGCCATAAACCACTTTCCTCTGTCCTGAGAAACAAAATCTAATTATTTAATGTTAGTATAATAGCCGTTAACTCCCAAAATACCTCCCCATAGTGACTTACCCATCTTGCCCTACAACCCCAATCACCCACCTGTACAAGCCAGGGACACAGATCATTGCTACAGTCTTTGTATAACTTGCCAGAAACATATTTTTGAGTCTTGAGTTCCCACATTAGTGGGCATTTAACCAGAGACAGCTAGGGGCTCGGTTTCCCTTATGTCCAGTGTTTTTTGCTAGTCAGAGGGGGCTAATAGGTTATAGCCTCTGCAATATGCTCTCTGTTCACAGATAACTCGGGTTTTGGCAGAATAAATACAATTTATCTGCCGGTCTTTAGATGAACACTTCAAAGGCTTTTTATCATTTACCACCAGCGATCTCACAGGTGGGCTCCTGGAATTCCCAGCTCTGCCTCCACTTCACCCAGACTCTATGTTCCTAGGAACTCCTACATGCAGATTGTATAAGTGGGCATATGCTTTCTGTGCACACAATGTTTATGTGGTTGTGCAATTTTATAAAAACCCTTTTCTGTATGTAAATGAGGCTTTACAAAATGATCTCCTTTGTATCAAATAGTTTGCCTTCGCCTACGAAAATTTGCAACAGAGTGGACTCCTATAAGGGACTAGACAATATGAGGAAAGATCTATAAAAGCTGGAAGAATGGTCTAATGCTTGGCAGTTAAGATTTAACATGAAGTGCAGAGTCATGCACTTGGGAAACAGAAATCCAAGGGAATTGTATGTGATAGGGGGCAAGAGGTTGGTGTGCACGGACCAGGAGAAGGACCTCAGAGTGATTGTTTCTGAGGATCTCATGGTGGCAAAACAATGTGACAAGGCGGTGGCCAAAACCAGAAGGTTGCATATAGAGAAGAATAACCAGCAGAAAGAAAGAGGTACTAATGCTACTGTACAAGTTGCTGGTGAGGCCTCACTTGGTGTATGGTTTTCAGTTTTGGAGACCATATCTCACAAAGGATATAAAAACACTTGAAATGGTTCAGAGGAAAGTGGCCAAAATGATTTGGCACCTGCGCCAGAAGACAGATGAGAAGAGACTCAAAGACCTAAATATGTATACACTAGAGGATAGGAGGGACAGGGTAGATATGATATAGACCTTTAAATACTGAAAGGGTCGACGAGGAAGATGGAAAACTAGAGGGCATAAAATGAAGCTGCAAGGAGGTAAACTTAAAAGCAAAGTCAGGAAATACATTTTTTACTGAAGGGGTGGTGGATGCCTGGAATGCCCTCCTGATGGAGGTGGTAGGGGCAAATACAGTGTTGGAATTCAAAATGGTATGGGACAGACACAGTGGAGCCCTTAATAGCAAGAGGATAAAATCAAAGCAAACATAAATACCTTTTATACTTCAATAAATAGAGGGGGGCTGACTTGCATAAAGTGGCAGGTACAATCCTAAACACATGCACAGAGGGGTGACCTGCATGGAGCAGCAGGTACACCTTACTGGGCAGACTAGATGGACCATACTGGTTTTTATCGGCCATCATGTTACTATGTTATTGTTGTGAATTGTGACATTGTGTGACTGAAGAATTATGGTAGTGATTTAGACAAGAAAGGAATTGATTGAAACAAATCAGTTATTCAGTATTTACTAATTTACAAATGCTGCATATTTTGTATTTTTTTTAGCTTATCCTTTTGTTGTTTGCTATCATGTAATATGTGATTTATATCTGTTTCTATCTGATCTTATGTACTTTGCTTTGAGGTTTGAAGGCACATTTTAGACCACACATGGAGATCAGAATTGAGAGATTGAGGTTTTGTAATCATTTCTGATGGTATTTTAGAAACAGCGCTGCTAAACATGGAACTAAAATAAAGAGAAGGAAGTGTGAAACACACATGGATTTATATGTGGGAAATTTACATGTGTGATAAATCAGCAGAGGGAACCCAGCAACTTGCACATGCAAGACAGCTTCTCATAGTGCTTGTTCCTTCTTAAAACTGGACATCAGCTCAGCGGAGTCTACGAGGTGTAACAAAAAAGAAACGAGACTGTCCCATAAATGTTTTATTACAAAATCTACAGAGAAATTATGCATTGTCCCCTTCAAAGTAATCCCCCCCCCAGAGTTAATGCACTTCTGCATTCGCTTCTGCCACATACGAAAGCACTCTATAAAGTCTTCCTTCTTGAGGTATCTCAGCTCCCTCATCACAGTGGCCTTGATCTCTTCTACAGAGGCGAAATGGGTTCCTTTGAGCACAGTCTTCAGCCTGGGGAAGAGCCAGGAGTTTCACGGTGCGAGATATGGGGAATAAGGAGGGTGGTCGAGAGCTATGATCTGTTTGTTGGCCAACAACTGCTTCACACTGAGCACAGTGTGTGCGGGCGCGTTGTCGTGGTGGAGGAGCCACGACTTGTCTCTCCACAGAGCCTGCCTGCTGCACCGAACCCGGTCATGGAGGCGATTGAGGATCTGCTGGTAGAAGTGCTGGTTGATTGTCTGAATCTCAGGCACAAACTCATGATGGACCACTCCCTTCTGGTCGAAAAATGTGATCGGCATGACCTTGATCCTTAATTTGGACATGCATGCCTTCTTGGGTATGGGTGACAGTCGAGTCTTCCACTGCAGGCTCGGTCTATTGCTTTCAGGGTCATACTGGAAGACCCAAGTCTCGTCTCCTGTGATGACTCTGCCAACGAACTCTGGATCTTCTCCGATCTTCTCTAGCAAGTCTCGACAAACATTGACCCAGTGCTCCTTCTGGTCATCCGATAAAAGCCTGGGCACCATCTTGGCACATACCTTCCGCATCCCCAGCTCCTGCACCAAGATGGTCCGCACTGACTCCCTGTTCAGGCTGAGCTCCTCAGCTATCATCCACACCGTCAATCTGTGATCAGTCCACACCAGCTGGTTCACTCTGTCAATGTTCTCAGCCGTCTTTGTCGTGGAAGGCCGTCCTGACTTGGGGTCATCCTCCACCTCCTTGCGGCCAGTCTTGAAGCGTTTGTGCCACTCGAAGACTCGCGGCCTTGACATTGCATCTTCTCCATAAGCCTTTTGGAGAAGTTAGAAACACACAGTTGGACCCTTCTCCAACTTAGCAAGAAATTTCAAGTTGATTCTTTGCTGCATATTTCTGCCACCTCCAGTTGCGTGACAAAGTGGAGCAGTGTGCTACAAAAAATCTGAAAAAGAAAAACAGAGTGAAAGAGATGAAAAATATTATAGCAAAATAGTGAGATGTTGCACAAAACAGTGACATAAGCGGTTAGTCAATTGTCATTGAGTCATGGGCGTGGCTGCTAAAGTCTCATTTCTTTTTGTCATACCTTGTAACTGCAAGTTTATAACATTTTATGATTCTTTCATAGTGTTTCACACACAGAAATTGTGTTTGGATACACTTTAATGGTGTTTGACATGCTATTTAGAAAAATGATTTAAAAAGAAAGTTTGTTACAAGAGGATTTTATTCTCACAACAAGTGCTCCTACAGTTTAATTTCTGATTAGGTGCTCTGAGTTTTATGATTGTCTGCCCTTATATACTGGAGTTATTTTATAACTTGCATGTGTAAATATCAGCATTTACACGTGTGCAAGGCTTTTGAAAATCTAAACATTTAAGTGCTGCTAATTAACTACAGAAGACACTATCTTGAATTCATTTTAATTTAGAAGTGGGGACTTTCCACACATATGCAGCCACTTATATAGTTACTTGTGTGGTAAGGAGAGCTGTACAGGAGGGATGGAATGGGAAGAAAGTGAGTCCTGTGCCTTTAAAAGCAGAGATCAGCAGAGTTCCCATAGTGATCACAAGCCTCCGAGGCAGACTATAGCTAGTACTAAGCCCCGCCCACTTAGTGACGTTAGATCTAGGTCGAGCTCTAACAAACCTCACGTGTGCAGAGAGAAAGGCGTGGTGCCTAAGAAGCACCAGTTTAAAAGTGCTTCAGTGTTTGAAGAAGCAGGAAAGGAGAGAAGCAGAGGCAAGGAGAGAAGCAGAAGCAGCAGCGGAAGGAGAAGAGAAGCAGTGTTTGAAGCTGGAGAATCGGGGGAGACAGAGGAACAGGAACAGGAGGCTTCTGTGACCCGAAGCAGGCAGCAGCAACCAAGGCAGAAACGTGTCTCAAGGTACCTCAGAGAAAGGAAACTGGAGGAGCCCATTCCCAGGTGGGGAAACAGCTCAGGGAAGCAGTTGAGTCCTGGAGGTAAAGAGAATGAGTTGTATGTAATTCCTAACCAGGCTCTGTCTGAAGAAGTAGTCAGAGAGCTAAGGAAGAGTGTCAAACGCTGTGTTAGCCAGAACCCCGTGAAGCAAGCTATAGGCAGGCATAAGAAGTATGCCAGTGACTGCCGTGACTCAGCAGTTAGAAGGCTGATAAGAGAGAGAGAAACTCCGTTCCTAAAGCCTGTTGCTGCAGAGCAGAGAGAACACTTATTGCTAAAGTTGAATGAGCTACTGCAGGGTGAGAATTACAAGCCTTATGATATCCATTCCCAAGAAGACAGCTGTAGTGAATCTACTGAGGAAATGGAAGTAGATTTGTCTGTAAATCAGGGTGAGAGTGATGTTGAAGAAATGCAATGTTCTTATTGCAAGGCAAACGAACTGAACATGTGCTGAGTCTATGCTCATGTGAAAGAGTGGTTTGTGAAAGCAATTAGGAGCTTGTTGCTGTGAAAGCTTGTTGCTGTGAACTGAGAAAAAGAAAGAAAACTTGCCAGAAGTTTAAAAGCAATTGTAACCGGTTTCAATGTGCTATTGAAGAAAGAAACTTGCTGGAAGTTTTAAAATCAGTTGTGACTTCTTTCCTATGGAAGTGGTACAAGAATGTTGAAAGTTAAAGTCATTTCCTAATATGGTCAACAGCTTTAGCTTCAGAAGGTGGTTACTGAAGTGAAGCTAATAGTTGATGTTGTAAAGGAGAAAATTCCTGTATATTTCTGTTAAGCCTGTTTGGACTTTATTTCCTTTGCCTTTGGAGAATTATCCTATTTGTGTTGGTGCAACGAATTTTGATGCGGAGGGGAAATCCCGAAAATAAATTTTCTTTGTTTTTGCCTAACCAACCGTGTGGTCACACTGCTTGCTCAAAGAATATCTGAACTACATCTCCCAGCAGCCCATGCTGGCAGCCACATTAGGAAACAGTATTCAAAAAGGGCAATTAGGCGAGCCCTCCTGCTCTCAAGCCACCGGCCCGGGCGGGAGGACGCGACACTTGCACAATTAAATCCAAAGTGCTTTCCTCAGATTTTATCATTTACCAGCTCCTCTCTCATCCAAACTTCAGCCTGAGGCTTAATAACTGACTTACAGCTTGTGATTCTAATTAGCAACATCACAGTTAACCTTTCCACACTTAAGTTTCTATAATCAAATTACAGTTAATTTTCCTAAGAATATTTTCCAGACAGGAAGTAATATTGCCATTATAGAATTCTTCTCTTTTTGCTTGTTTATCTTAGCTTATGTGCTTGTTTGTTGTAAAGTCTTAAGTCATGATATTTATTCTAATTAGGAACTTATAACCCACTTGGGCTGCTGGTTAGTGTTATACTTAGCTCACATATAGTTCTCTGGCAACACTATAAACCTGCTGTTAAAATCTATTGTTTAGCTTTGAATGCTGTACCACTCCCAGAATTGCCGCCCTAGGTGGCTGCCTAGTTTGCCTGATGGTTGGGCCGGCTCTGCTTATGTATTCTATTAATACTTGTTTATATAAACTGTATTGAATATATTTACAGGAATACAGTATAGAAATCTTTGTAAGTATAGAACATTTATTTTATTTATGTATTGAAACATTTATAGCCACAACTATCTAAAATCCTAGGCAAAGTAGAAAAGAAACATTGAACAAACAAAATATGATTAAAAAACAGCCATGTCTTAGTGACTTAATGGTATTTATTATTATAATAAAAGTATATATTGAGACTATTTCTTAAAGATGGAACAAAAACTGAAGCAATTTAAGTTAAACATTTTGGGTCCCTTGTACTTAAAGGGTGTGCATTTACCAAAGATTAGCAGCAATACCAATGTACAGTAAGTGCATTCATCGTGTGCTGTCGGGAGGGGTGCCTAGCAAGTTTCTGGTAGTTAGCCCGCGATTGCTGATTCTAACATTCAGCGTGATTAATGCAGTTGCACCTACCAACGCCCATAGAGGTATCACTATATGCACTCATGCTGATTGGCACATTGGTATGATTTGTGTATTTATGATTGTATTTTACTTATTTTTTTTAATGTAAACCATTTTGGATGACTTATGCCGATAAGGCGGTATATAAACATTTAAAAAATTAAATAAAATAAAGAAATAAATTGCCGCTGAGCATGCGGCAATTATCCTTATGCTAGCAGCAATGTGTTCTCCATGTCCACACTTTGCCCCTAACCCCCAGTCTTCACCCTAGCAGAATGGCTAATTACCGTGCATTTTAGCTTTCCTTGCTGCCAGTTACAACATACAACATGCAACAATGCACGTTAACCAGTTATGGTTATTTAGTAAAAGGGCCCCTTTGTTTATTTTTTTTTTTTTTAAAAACGTTTATTTTCATTTTACAACAAACAAAAGTAACAACACACCAAAAGATACAAATACACACATACAATAAGGAAAACAACCCCAATTACCCCCCACCCCTATGCTTCTTCTCTAAGCTAATAAGAGTCATCACATAAGCGCTTACACACAACAGTTATTGTACAGCAAACAAGCAGAAATGGTATTGATGATACAGGCTGATCCTGTGACAGAAATGTATACAAAATTAAACAGTCAAATGAGAGCATTTAGCAGTTAGAACATAATCATGGAACACCTTCCTTTTAAACAAGTAGTGAAAGGCTTGAGTGGAAGAGATTGACATACAAGATAGTTGCTCATAAGTACAGTAAAAACGGACATAATTCCACCAATCATTGAGGCTCAGATGGGAGCCAATTTCCAGTATTTCGTAATGAAGGAGATAGGAAATAGCTATGCCCAGTAAATGGGCCTCCTGAAGAAACACTAACTCAGAATAATCATGATTAAGAGAGCTAAGGATTGTCCTTCTTTGGAATAGACTATTGATGCCTTTTACAGTCAGTAATGATAACTTACATAAAGCCATGCAAAATAGTTAAACAATCTGAAAAAGAAACATAATAGCGTACAGAGGTACACAATGTCGCTCATAGTACCAGTAAATGACTGCAGAAACAACATGATAGAAATTAAACTAAGGAAAACCATGAAGCGCCCCATATAACAAAATAAGCACCGAAGTGCCTTAGAGAAGAAGCAAAACCCCAGAAATTACTGGCGGCCTGATGTCTGCGGGGAGAAACCCCAGAGAAGGCCTGAATTGAAACATAAATCCTACAGAGCTATACGGGCTCCGAAACTAACCAAGGATCTCATCGTGGAAAGAAAGGAGACCAATAAGGTATATATAAAGAGAAAGAAAAGTCCAGGCAGTCTCCGTTTCAGGCAGCGATCACCGCATCGGGCCATTCAAAATGGCGGACAGTTCCAGCGGATTCCATCCAAGCTGTTGGATTAGCGCATCTGGTCTGCTTCTTTGGAAGCTAGAAATGTTGCTAGCAGATCAGGATCTTCGAAGGTACGAGTTTGGTTATGGAGAGTCACTCTGAGCTTCGCTGGATATAAGATGCCGAAGCGAGCCTGTAACTGTTGAAGTCTAGGTCGAAAAGCAAGGAGTCTCTTCCGACGATCAACTGTGGGCTTAGCCAAGTCAGGGAAGAAGGAGACTTTATGATTTTCAAACTCCAAATGACGATTCGCCCGGGCAGCATTTAGAATTTGCTCAACTTGCTGATATCTCAGTAGACGAAAAATGATGGGCCGGGGGGTCGTCCGATTGAGCGCCATGCTGGCAGGAACACGATGTGCTCGGTCAATTTCCAGATCTCTGTGAAAAGTAATCTTCAGCAGGGAGGGAAGAGTTTTGACCAGGAATTCTCTCATATCTCCTGCTTCCGCGCCCTCCGGTACACCAATGAGCCTTACATTGTTGCGACGGGCTCGATTATTGCCATCCTCTAACTCTTTTTGTAGATTCTGTATCTGACGCTCAGCCTCATCCAGTTTCACCAAGCGCACCGCGTGCGAGTCGAGGACCCCCGCCATATTGTCCTGCCGTAATGAAAGACCTTCAAGTCGATCCTGAAGCACACCAAAATCTTCTCTCATGGCTCGGAGCGCTTCTCCGTTGGACTGCACCAGTTCCTTCACACCACGTATTTCCTCCAAGATCTCCTGTTGCATTTCGGGGTTATCCCGAAATGGCACCATCTTTTGTGGGGAAGGCAGCTCTGTCTTGGAACGTTTTCCGTGTGAAGAAGAGGGAGATCCGAAGTCTAAGCGCGCTGGTTTATGGGCCGCCATCCCCCCCGAGGCACCCCGGTAAGTTCGGAGCAAAATATTAAGTTAATGTAGGTATTAAGTCAGGATTCTGAGTAGGCCCCTCGGGAGCTTCAGCGCAAAGCGTCTAACCCGCTGGACATCAGGCTCCGCCCCCCAGGGCCCCTTTGTTTAAATAACAAAATACTTTTGCTCTACCAAAGGTTTGAAATAAATTGCAACACTCCTCCTGGGCCCTAGAGCTTACAGGCAGGAGTGGCCTTTAGAATGTCCTTGGGAATAAAGCTTGTTAGGTGTCCCCAGGAACTCTGGGAGCTGTAGTTTGCTTATCTCCTTTAAGGACTGAGTTGTAGTTATGACTCGAGTAGGTAAGGCTGCAAGAATATTTATTTGTGGGGATTTTCTCCAGCGCATCAAAGTTCAATACAACAAACGCAAAAGGTGCAACTCCAACATAAAGGTTGTAACATAAACTCAGGAAATGCAACAGAAAACAGTTCAGCAGTATTTGGCTGTTTCACAGTTCCTTTGCCTTTCACTAGGCACTGCCTCTTGTGGTCACTCAAAGAATATACAGGAACTGAAACAGTTGCTTTTCTATACAGCACGGCTTCTCACTCTCAGCCAGTGATTAAGCTTATTAAACCACTTTCAAAGCTTTTCAAGGTGGCAGCAGGTATGGCAAATTACTCTATATTCCTTCATATAGCTTTCACTGCTCTGTACCACTGCTCTTTTCTACAAGACAGGTTGAACAGTCCATAGCACAAAGTTCTTGCTCTATTGCAGGCAAACACTCATCCACCTGCATACATTCTTCAGAGCCAGCATTAAAAGTATCTTTGTCAGGTTTGTTATCTTTTCCTGACCTCGCTTCCAAAAACTCCCGGAATTGGCTTAAAAGCAATTCAGCTTGTTTATGCACATTTTCCTTGGGATAAACGTTTTCCTTTTCTGATAAAAGCCTGCATAAGGTTCCTGCCCCAGAGGGTTCAGCTGTCCTGCTTTTATCAAGGGAATAGCTTCCAGCAGGGGTAAATCCCTTCCCCCACTTGTAGGGTTGCCAACTTTTTCACCGAGAAAAACCCGACACCTGTGGCTTGCCATGCTCCACCCATTCTCCGCCCCTAGTCCCACCCCTGCCCCGCCCCCAGCCCCACCCACAAAAATTACCAAGGATACGTGTAGGCTAACTTCCTTGGTCAGATAATAATTAAACTGGGAACCCCAAAATCCAAACATGAAATGTACAACACTGGAGAAATAAAACTATAAAGTAATTTCCTCTTGCACTAAACAAAAACGCAAAGATGTTAGCAATACACACTTCCCAGACCAGACATATTCCAGTTAATAAATTCAAAATAAAAAGTATTTTTCTACCTTCTGTTTGGGCGTTTTATTTTTCAGTTGCAATTGCTCCAGTCACTTTCTTCTCGTTTCTTCGTGTCTTCTGCGAGCTATCCATTTGTCCTTTCTTCTCTTTTAGATGTTTTCCATTCTCTCTCTATTTCTGCTTTAACATACTGATTGTTTCCCTTTTGCTCTTTCCCCCAATTCTTTCCTTATTCCTTTATCATCCGTTTAAATTTCACCCTTCCATTCTCAAGCCCCTCTTACTCTCCCAATACCGGCCCATCATAGACTTTTCTTCCACACAAAATATTTATCCCCTCTCCATTCTCATTCCCCATCCATTCTAGTCCTCCCCCCAAATCAATTCCCTTATAGTTCTAGGCCCACCCAGCATCCACTCCCTTCTAGTCCCATTCTCCCATGCCCCACATCAGCCCATTTCCAGTCCTATTCCAGCTCTTCATCAGCCCATTTCCAGTGCTAGCCCTCACATCACAGGCCATTTCCAGTCCTAGCTCCCCCCCCCCCCAATCACAGCCCATTTCCAGTCCAAGTCCCCCATCACAGCCTATTTCCAGTCCTAGGACCCCCCCCACCATCACAGCCCATTTGCAGTCCGAGTCCCCCCGCACCATCACAGCCCATTTGCAGTCCTAGCCCCCCTAATCACAGCCTATTTCCAGTCCAAGATCCCCCTTCCTCCACCATAGCCCATTTCCAGTCCAGGTCCCCTCCACCCCCATCACAACCCATTTCCAGTCCATGTCCCCCCCCCATAACCCTTTTACAGTCCAGGTCCCCCCCCCCCATCACAGCCTATTTCCAGTCCAAGTTTCCCCCCCCCATAGCCCTTTTCTGGTCCAGGTCCCCTCCACCCCCATCACAACCCTTTTCCCGTCCTTGTCCCCCCCCATAACCCTTTTACAGTCCCGGTCCCCCCCCCCCATCACAGCCTATTTCCAGTCCAAGTCCCCCCCCTTAGCCCTTTTCCAGTCCAAGTCCCCCCCCCTTTAGCCCTTTTCCAGTCCAAGTCCCACCCACTTATCCCTTTTCCAGTCCACGTTCCCCCCTTAGCCTTTTTCCAGTCCAAGTCCCCCCCCTTAGCCCTTTTCCAGTCCAAGTCCCCCCCCCTTAGCCCTTTTCCAGTCCAAGTCCCCCCCCCTTAGCCCTTTTCCAGTCCCAGTCCCCCCACCCCTTTAGCCTTTTCCAGTCCAAGTCCCCCCCCTTAGCCCTTTTCCTGTCCAAGTTCCCCCGACCCCCTTAGCCCTTTTCAAGTCCAAGGTCCCCCCCCCCCTTAGCGCTTTGCCCGTCCACGTGCCCCCCCCCCTTAGCCCTTTTCCAGTCCAAGGCCCCCCCCCTTAGCCCTTTTCCAGTCCAGGTCCCCCCCATCACAGCCAATGCAGTCCTTGCCCCCCCCCCCGACCAGCATCGCGGCTGTCTGAGGCTGGTAAAAAACCTATGTGGTGTTAATAAGAAAAACAAGGGACATTGACTACAAAGGTTCTACATAAGCTAAGTAGACCAGCATACGCCATATTGTTTTAACTTAATAGGGTATTTACCCGCTGAGAAAATGATACAAAAAAATTCATACTATGAGCAATATTAAGTGATAAGATAAGAAAATAGGCCGTGGTCATTGATGCTAAACAGGCACTAGTTTTGGGTGTAAGCTATTGACCCAAGAAGAAGTGTGGTAGCAAGTGGCTGACAAATGCGAAAAAAACTTGCCGTTTATCTGAGACCACATTAAGGCCATGATTGAATGACTGAATAAATCTATAGATTACACAACACATGGGTGAAGTATATTTTAGTTACGTTTATAACAAAAGTGCCTTTTTGGACACCTGTTATAAAATCAGGCCTGAAATGTATTTAGTTAGCCAGGAAGCCCCTAAATAGCACCAGCACAGAGGGTATTTGAATGCCAGGGAAAACTAAGGACCTTATAGAGTAAATCAGAGAATGAAAAGTATCATATTTAAACAAGGCCCTAAATCTACTAATCTGATTTAGTGGTCCCTTTCTGAGGACTTACTTTCCTCCCAACAATTAAGATGCTGCAAATTACGTGCAATCATGACTTGATGTATGCCTTAGATGCAAAAACAAGGAGCAAACAGCAAAAATAGGCAGCAGCTATGGACAAATAAATCTAAAATTGAACATGTTTATTTAATAAGTCATAAAATGTCACCATTTAAAATGTGCAACACACATACACTTAGCATAGGAATTCTCAATGTAATTCTCAGGCAAGCCCATCCAGTTGGGTTTTCAGGATATTCACAGTGATTATGCATGAGAAAGTGTTTCATACCAGTCATTGTGAATATTCTGTAAACCTGACTGGATGGATGTGCCTCAAGGTCTGTTTTCAGAACCACTGACTTAACAATCCATCACGATGCCTGTAGTCATAGCACATCCAATGGCTATGTCTAAAGTACCTAGATGATGATGGATGATGAGCTTGAGGAGGAAGGAGGAGAAAAGCAGATACCCCTTGCCCGGGCTCTCCTGGCTTCCTCCTCATGGATGCTAAAGATGCAGTTTCTTCAGTGCTGCTCCACTTGACCCCTGACTTCTGGCCCCTTTCTAGCCTGAGCCAAGCTTCTTGAATTTCTTCTCTAATAATGGTAGCTGGGTGCAGATACTCCTCTATGCAAGATGAGTGCTCTGGCTGAGTGCCAGAAGCATCTGCCCATTAAAGGCAGACTCCCTTTATAACCTCATGGTATCAGGGCCGATGCAAGGACTGGAGGCACCCTAGGCTGACCCTCCACACTGCTGCTCCCTGTGGCCCCCCCACACCACCCCCAATACCACTACTGTTACCCCTTTCCAAGTCCTGCAGCGGCAGCAAAAGACCCAAACTGTGATACACCACTTACCTGCCTATGTTGGTGCTTTCTTTATTTTTGTATCTTGCCACCACTGCAAGCTCTGGAGAGGAGGCATGGCAGCGGCAATCAGCACCCCCAGAGGGCCTGTGCTTTTGGCAACTGACTCGTTCATCTGATGGTAGCGCCAGCCCTGTATAGTATGATGGCTGGGAGCCAAAGAAAGGATTCTGTCCTTCAGGGGAAGGTTCCATTGGCTTCCCAGTATCCAGGAATCCTAGAGAATCTTAAGAGTTGAGCCTAAAAAGATAGTATTTACTCTTGGAAGTTAAGCTCCCTATTTGCCAACCAGCTGGCCCAGCAGCGAAAGCAACTTCCTGACTGGCCAGGGTTACACACACAAATCACAACTCTGCCAGCTTGGCCAAACTCTGTCCTCGAACATGCTTACCTTCTTGGCAATGTGAAGACTTTTAGATGCAAAGCCCTTGGGTTTAGGTTATAAAAGTTCTTATAAAAGGGCCAGTGGCATAAGTTACAACTTTGCTGAGGCCCCCCCATTGTTGCAGCGGTGGTGTGCCCCTTCTTTGTGTAGTGGTCCTCTCATGTGGCAGCAGCGTGGCAAACTTACTTTATAATGTTTGCCATGCTGCTCTGCTTTTGTAGGTTCGCTGTGGGCCTGGCGGCTGTTCCCCACCTGGCCAAAGTCTCAAAGTTTGGAGGTTATTGTGAGGCTTCAGCCCAGCGAGGAACAGTCTCAGGGCCCATGGCAGACTTACAAGAGAGGAGCAGCGCAGCAAACATGTTAAAGAAAGTTTGACATGTTGCTGCTGCTGCTGCTGCTGCTATGAGGGCGCCCTTTCTGCCCTGGCCCCCTCCCCCGCATTGTAGGGGCTGCTTGGGTGGCATTTACATTAGTGAAAACTATTACTACTACTAAACATTTGTATAGTGCTACAAAACATACGCAGTGCTGCACAGAAACATGTAAAAAATGGTCCCTGCTCATCGGAGCTTACAGTCTAGTCAAGACAGACACTACAGTAGCTGTAGATAGGGAGACATCTAGGGGGAATGGTAAGGAAACACAAAGGAGACTAGACAAATCAAGATCCGAAAGCGGCAGTGACTAGATGAGTTTTCAGCCTGGATTTGAAAAGGGTCAGAGAAAGGTGCTTGACGTAGACTCAGGGCCTTTACACTCAAAGTGATCCATTACAAAATTACATCCATAAAGTTAGGCCTGCTAACAGCATATCTAACATTAAACATATAAGTACCAGCATGGTCTCTGATTATATGTATATTCAGGGGTGCCAGTTACATGGATAGTACCACCAAGTATAAAAACTTTATAGACTGGTCAGCTCGGCTTTGTTAATGGATATGAAGAGTTTTTTTATTTAATAGGCAAGAACATAGCAAAATGAATATTTGTGGTGGTGTTGGAATCCTTGCCTGTAAACTGAAAGAAAGGTAAAATAATGAAATGGACATATTTCACATTTTCTTCTTTTTGTACAGACATTACCAGATTAAAAATCTATTATAACTAATCTTGTGAATATGAATTTTGCAGAATATTTGTAAAGCGAAAGATAGCTTCTTTTTTTTTGGTAATGTTATTACCAGGTTTCTCATTAAGCTTTGTAACTGACCATAAACTAGTAGTAATGGGATATGTTGTCTTAAGGTCTACAGGAAAAAAAAATATTGAATAAGGTCCATAATGTTAGAATTAAGTTTGAATAAATTAAGGGAATTATAATAAATTGAATCAGATGAGAAAATGGAAATAATATAAGAGAGTCACACACTGGCATACATTACTGCTCAGCTGATTAACCATATTGTATTAGAGCTTTCAGTTCTAGCCCCCTGCCTGATGGAGCTGATATAATAAGCTGTGCTACCCTTTACTGTGGACTTTTCTATGCTAAAACCCTTACATCAGGTGTAAGATTATCAGGGGAAAATCCACATTAAAACACCACATGACAGGACAGCACAGCTTATTCCACTGGCTCCTCAGGCATGCTGTTGAAACTGACAGCTCTACTGTCTATTCCACTGCCCTGTCGGTAGCAGGAAGTGGGAGAGTAGCAGCAGTAGAAGGTGAGGGGTAGGGGGGAAGGGAGCTGGGAAACACGGCAATAGAGTTCCCGCCAAGGTTTAAAGTATCTGCACCTTTAGCCTAGACAGATATGTACACAGACCTGGGGGCGGCTCTATAATGAGGCCGAGTGAGGCGGTGGCCTCAGGCGGCAACATTTTGGAGGCGGCAAAAAATGTCCCCAAAAAGACCGCCTCACTTGGCCTTCAAAATTTAAAACAAAACAAAACTGCAGGACAAGCTGCTGCCGCTGCTTCCTGGCAGCAGCAGTGGCAGAATCAGCAGCCTTGCACCCCCCCCCCCTTCCCGTTGCCCCGTAAGAGCCTTGCCGGCGCCCCAGCTCATCTTTGCAGAGCCATGGGATGGAAAAGTTTCTCTTCTTTCCCGCGGCTCTGTTAAAGATGAGCCCACTGGTGCTGAGGGTAATCTAGGCATTTCCTGTCTTGCGCGAGATTTGGACTGGGTTCTTTCTACTTGCGTGTTTTTGTGCCTTTGCGTTGGACTAGTATAATTCTGGATGTTCTAGGGCCCATTGAAGTATTTATAGTGCTACTTTTATCTGGGTAAGCTTCTTGTATGAGTTTTGGAAGTTTATGCTGGTATGGTATGTTAGATTTGGCCAAGCCCACTAGCAAGCTGTGCCTTTTTCCATCTTTGACAGATCTGAGGCTCTCTCTGGCTTGTGGGTCCAGGCCAATTGCCAGATTGCATCCCTCCTAAAGCCAGTCCTGACTTCTGCTGTCTTTTATTTTGTACAGTACGGGGGAAATGCATTTCTGTTTCCCTTGTGTTGCACTACATGCAGCGTCTGGCTTTCTGAGGTTTTAGTTTAATTTTTGTCTATACATTTTTCTCTTTGTTTTGTGCTCATTTATTGATGAAGGCCTGTCTGTATGGTGTGTGTGTGTATGTATATACAACCAGTGCTGGGTATTCTGCTAGTATGGAATTTCTGTTTAAAAATCCTGTAGTAATCTTGCTTATTCAATTTGCACATTGCACTCTCTGCAATTATTTTTAAGGGAGAGGGTGAGGCAAGGGTGGGGACAGGACAGGGGTGGGTATGGGCGGAGCATGATTAGCCAAAGGTGGCGGGTTTTTCTCTTTCAAAAAGTTGGCAACACTGTCTACCAGCTGTTCACACATACATTTACATACATACTAGGCAGGCAGCTTTATAAAAGCTTATTTCTAGGTGTAAGCACACTGCTTTATCTGCAGATATGCTCTTGGAAATTATCTATGAACAAATAAACCTTGTCCAGTGGACTGAAAAGCACAGCTATCAACAAAAGTCCACCGAAATTATATATGAAACCCGTACTATGTTTTTATCATTCTTTTTGTCGAAGCGAGCCGGAGGAGGGCCAGTATTGAAACTCGACCCACACCAGGCAGCCAGCTGCTTTTTAATCAGTTAAGGTTCTCCACCCAAATTCAAAAATTACTACACTTATCTTTTCTGTTGAAAAGTATACTCAGAAAGTCCACATCCTGTATGTTGCTCACAAGAAGGCAGCTCGGCATGATGTGCACGTTTCGGGCAACAGCCCTGTATCAAGTGTCAAAATGTTTTGACCTGAGCCGCGTTGACGGCATTTTCAACATTGTTGCCACATTGCTGAGATTAGAGAGAAGCACTTGATACAGGGCCGTTGCCCGAAACGTGCACGTCGTGCCGAGCTGCCTTCTTGTGAGCAACGTACAGGATGTGGACTTTCTGAGTATACTTTTCAACGGAAAAGATAAGTGTAGTAATTTTTGTATCGTTAGATGCACCCATGCTAATTGCCGAGTTAATGGTGCTCACGCACTCATGTACTCTCTGCACCCACACTGCTCCTAACCCGCCCACTCTCCACATTAGAGCATGAGTTTTTAGCAGTCCGTAACCGGCATGCCTTCATGTTACTGTTCACCATGGCCAGCTACTACAAGCTATAAGGGACATGAACTGGTTAGCGGCACTTGGGGAAAAGGTCCCTTACTGTATGAGTTTTTTCCCCTCCATCTCATTCTTTTCTTTTGGATATTCCATCATTTTCTCATGTACATTTTCAGGAATTTCGAGAGTGTTCTCGATGGCAGCCCCCAAATTGTTGAAAACGCTTCTGGCAGAGCTACAAACCATTTCTGAATTTTAATTGTTTCTAAAGAAACTAAAAATGCACCTTTTTGGCACGCTTTCCCTATTTCCCCTACTGTTTAAGATCATTTAACATCCCCCCCTTTCCTCATGCCGAATAGATAGTCCATCTTATGTCAACACTAGCAGAGCAATAGCAGTCTTGTCTCATGTATGTAGTGTATTGATGATGATCTTTGCTTTATGGACTTTGTGTGTTTTTCTGTAATGTGCCTAGTGGATAGAATGGAATATAAAATCTTTTAAATAAATAAATTCTGAAAAAGTGAAATAGGTTTTGAGTATTGAGCCCTTACTGAAGATTTTTTTATAATTCTTGTTGTCACAATGACCAGAATGACTTGTACTTAAAACTTAAGTACATTAGCCATCAATCTGGTGGGTTAGCTACTAAGCTGCAAGGTAGCAGATGCATCTGATTTGTATCCTCATACTGCTGTACAAACAGTTTGGAGTTCATTTGCGAACATGCACTAGAAAAACTGGTTCATCAATGGTTAATAGCTATTACTGAAAACAAGAAGCTGCAGCTATGACCCTTTTGGATCTTAGCATTTAGCAAACCCAGGACTTGGCTTGGGAGTCTCTGTTATGCATCGAGTTCTGCTGTGAGCATTCAAAGTGCCTCAGTATCAAGTAGGGTTTGAAAGAAAATCCTGCTGAGAATTCCCACACATCTTGGCTATGCCAGGAAGAAATTTCTTCGGGAAGGTTTTTAGATTTGTGTAATCCGTTATTGGTTTCATTACAACATACAGTGAAGATATCTCTTTCGGGTTATGCAAGGTTGTTTTGCTGACATTTCAAATGTTGGGAAATCTTTGGAGGACATACACAGAAGATGCTCACAGTATAACCTCCGCATGGTCTAAAAGCAAGAGCTCAGAATGGGTTGCCAACACCTCAGCCAGCGCTTGGCTGTATTAAAATATGATCTGAATCATTTACATATCTCTGCTCCTTAGGAAACAACAAGGAAAAAAAGCAAAAGCTAAACACATAGGAAACCCCTAATGCTTTAGGAATGTAGTCTTGAAAGCTATGGAAATTAAGGTCAGTAAGAATAAGTAATTCCTTTTTATTGGACTAATTTAATGTATCTTTTGACAATCAAATGACTAAGGGCCCAGGATGGGGGGTGAGGTACTTTTCAGGGAGCATCCAAGGGTTGACTTTGGGGAGGTGATCTGAATTAAGAATATGATGGCTGGTCTTCTGGACTAGGGAAGGGGAGAGGGGAAATTCAGATGTTTAAGATGGTGGCCAGGCGCATCAGGCTGCAAGCACATGATATGATACTCTAGCACTGAGCTGGTGTTATTTTCCTCTGAAATATAGCTTGCGCATTTCAATGCATGCTGCATTATTCCAGTTACATAATAATGAGGTGCTTTAAATCCATTTGTATGCTTTGCACCTCATAATTATGTATCCCACCTGTTATGTACTGTAATGTAAATTAACATGTGCTGCGGTAAAATATCACATAGTTTTGCTGTTTAATGTGCGCTAAGGGGTAAAGCTCATGCCTTATTCCCTCAGCACATGTTAGTAGCTCCCCCCCCCCCTTATTCAGCAGGACTCTGCATAGGTCCTAGCGCTGGTCAATAAGACCTTGAGACCGGCTCTCCCTCCCGCCCCTACATAGCAGAAAACTGTTAGGTACAAACCAACCATATATATATCGTGAACATAAAGGGAAGAGATAGAGCCTCAACTTTTTTTAAGCAATATTGCAAAACAAAAATACATTTATTTATATTTTATGCTTCACTCTCTGCCAGATGGCTGTCAAAGTGTGTGACAAATATCTAATTTAAAATCCATAATTTAAAATAATCAGTTGCCTCCCCTGGAAAACCCCGCTTTCTCCAGGGGAGAGAACCATCAGGTCCCACCAAGTTGTTTAAATGAACTGGTTAGACCCATTAAAACAGGTAGCAACTTGGTAAATAAATATCTCTGGGTTGAAACAAGAACATATCTAATTAAGAATCCATGCCTTTAAATTCCAAACTAAAACTGACAGCATCATCTTGGCATTCGATTCCATGGAGCTGGAGCTGCTCGCAAACAAGCTTGCCTCATATTTGAAAGTAATTTTTATTTCCTAAGGGGAGGGAGGTATTAACCATTTATCATGAACTGATCACAAAGCACTCCCAGGGATATCTTTTAACAAACGTTCTGTCAAATCGCTATGCTTAGAGTGCATTAGAAATTGAGCCGGCAACTAATGACGTTACTTTAATCTGGGTGAATATGGTCATGTCATTTACAACCAGACACAATTCTGGCAACAATATTTTATAGCAACTGTAATGTTCCTGTCATCTTTTTTGGGAGCCCTAATGGGATAATATTCATGCAACTCTCTCTCATTCATGTTAGTTAGGGATATCCTGGCCTGTTCATGGCCCTTGAGGACTAAATTTGTGCACCACTGAGACAGGAGGACGTGTGGACAAGAGGATAAACATGCATGGGTGTAGAACCAATGTGGGTGTAGGGGAGGACAGCAAAAGACGTGTATGTTTTGAGTATGTGTGGGAGATCAGATGTATTATGGGGGGGAGCTGAGATGGGAAACGGGGCTTATGTGTGTTTGTGTGTGTTTCTATGTGCATGCAGAGTGGAGATGCTGTTCCAGGTGGGATCTGTGTATGTCCTATGCCACATACTGTCTTTCCACTCTCGTGTTATACCCCCTTCTCTGCATCCTCTCAAAATTATCTTGGGTTCTCCTCCTGTCTCTTGCCCCCCTCTCCATACCTTTATTTATTTATTTAACAGTTTTTCTATACTATCTTTCTACAAAGTCAAGATGGTTTACATGGAAATTAGTGCAAGAACAGAAACTAATAAAAGCAGTAGTGCGTGTTACATTGAACACATAAGTCACATATTATAACAATAAACATATTGTAACATATGCTGGGGGGGCTAGCTAACTATTTAAATGTTGTAATGAGCTAGGAAACGGGTGGGTTTTTGTTGAGTGAGGTGGCGATGTAGGAGTTATTCATTGTTTGGGTTTGGTCCGTAGTATCGAGGAATAAGAATGTCTTCAAGCTTTTGCGGAAGCCTTTCAGGAGCTGTATGGCTCTGATATGTGGTGGTAGAGAGTTCCATAGTGCTGGGGCATATAACAAGAAAGCCCTTCTTAATAGTCCTCAACTCCTCCCCCTTCTGTCCCCTCTTAGCCTTTCCCATCGCCTCTCCTTTCTCCTCCTAGCTCTTCCCTCCTCCTCTTTGCCCCCCCCCAAGACTTCCCCCCCCCCATTCTCCTTCTCTACCCTTTCCATCCTCTCTTCAGCCTCTGTTACCTATTTGAAATCATGCCCTGTCAGTTCCTCTTTTGCTACTTGTAGCCTCATTCTGTGTTATGGCACTCTGCAGTAGTCCTTACTTCTTCCCAGAAGGAACCAAAAACTCCTTCTGGCTTCCATTTATGCTGCACCTTCAGCAAAGTCTCTTTTTCTATTCCATCGGGTTTTGAGTCCTCATCAACAAACTGCAAACGGAGCCACTGCCTTCTTGCTACGTCTTCCATGTGTAAAAAAAAAACACCCTTTCTACAGGTAAATATGGTGGAGATTCCATAATGTTGTGGGGCTGTTTTGCTGCCTCAGGAACTGGAGGCCTGGAATGTATTGAAGAAATCATGAAGTCATAGCACTACCAAGGAATTTTGGAGTGAAATATGCTACCTAGTGTCAGAAAGCTAGGTCTGAGTCAAAGGTCATGAGTCCACCAGCAGGACAATGACCCAAAACATGCATACAAAAATACAAAAGAATGATTAAAAATGGATAAATGGACTATTTCAAACTGGCCAGCAATGAGTCCTGATCTCTGTCCAACTGAGAATCTTTGGAAAGAGCTGAAATCTGCCATTGCTAAAAAGAATCCTAGAAACATTCATGAGACGGAACAAATCGCAGTTGAAGAGTGGAAGAAACTACCAGAAGATAGATGTACGAAACTTATGGATAGCTACAAGAAACATTTGGAGGCTGTCATCACTTCCAAGGGTTGCGCAAACAAATATTTAGTGAAGGTTGCCATTAATCCTGTCCAGGTCATATTTTGTTGTTTTTTTCTCAGAAATTACTACCTCTGTATTGCACAGGCATCTTATTTTTGTTGTATACCTTTGAACATACTATTAAAATATTATGATGACATACAGTTGGAATATTTCCAATTATTTCTCAAGATATTGTACACAACATACCTAAAATATAAGGGTGCTAATAATGTTGACCACAACTATACAAGCTGCAACGAACGTGGACTGTCTCTTGTGTGTCTGTAAAACATTGACTATACTTGGTAATACTATGGGGGTATTTTAGAAGTTCTATTCCTGAGTTGGACACTGAAAACAGGCACTTAGACATGCAAATGAATGAGATGTCCCTGGAGCCATTTTATAAAGCTGTGTATATAGACATCCCCAGCACAAGAATGTCCAGATAGCATGGGGGCATGTCCTGGGAGGAGCAAGGGAGTTGTTTGTTGCGATGAGATTTCAGAATGGCACAGGTACCTCCACCAGTGCATGTACTCTGCCCTGCTGTCTGTGTGGGGCCAGTCTCCAGAACCAGTTACTGTGACGTTCATTTTTCGGGTTGAGATACAGGAATTCCAGAGGGTCCTCTGCTACTCCCCCTGGTTTTTGAATATTCTTCTCTAGATGTCCCAGATTTTTCCTAGTTGTCCCTTCTAAAATGCCACTTTTTATACAAATAGTAATAATAGTTCTTCTGTAACAGTGCTCATTGACATAATGCAAAACAACTAAAGGAAATAAAACAACCAAAACAAATAACTAAACACATTCAAGCCGAAAAAAACCTGTATTTAAAGCTTACATAGGAGTATGCCTGTGGTTAGGCTTGGTGCTACCATTAGGCAAACTAGGTTGTTGCCTAGGGTACCAGCCCTCTGGGGGTACCTGCTGATACCCATTGTCACCATAGGTTGCCCCTCTTTGGGACAGACAGAGGTGCAATTGTCAGTGAAATTCCAACACAGCATTTACCCTCCGTCTCCAGGGCTGTGTCATGGTTTCACTCTGCCCAGTCTGCCACTTCTACCCCAGACTTCCTGTTTTGTATAAATCGGAAGTGAGCAGTAGCAGGAGGGCCAAAGCAGCTATGTCACTGGCTGTGACCACTATCACACTGTATCACTGTTTGAAATCATCATATATAATCACCTTGAGGTGTTTTCTGTGCTGTGACATACTCGCGCTTTGATGCTAAAACCAGGGCTGGCACTGGATCTCTGGGGGTATCCACTGCCATCCTGTGATGGGGTATATGAGAAGCCCCCCATCCCCTGTACTGATATACCTCCAGCCAGACTAAGGACATGCCCCTTTAAGGAACCCGGCTTGAATATACCTGGGAAGGGTGCGGCTGGGGACAGCCCTTTTAACCAGGAGGGAAGCGACAAAAGAGGGGGAGAGAAGAGCCTGAGGTGTTCCAGAGTGCTGAGTGACCGCCTACTTCTAAGGAGATCCTAAGGGAAGGTAGGAGCTGAGGTGTTTCCACGTTGGTCAGCAGGTTTGTGGTGCTACTGCTGTGAAGCACAGAGTGAAAGAACTTTGGGGTAGGGGAGAACTGTTTCTCTGCTACTGCTGTGTAGCCGAGAGTGAAGGAACTTTGGGAGAGGGAGAACTGTCGGCTACCACTGCTGTAAACTCCCCGTAAATAAAGCATTTTCCTTTAACCCACCGCCTTCTTCCATGGGAGTTTGTGTCCTGACCCCCTCGCAGCATCCTACATATGGTGGCAGTGGTGGAATTTTTTCTTAACCAAAGGACAGAACACCACCCTATGTCCCTCCAGGGCTCAGACCTCCACCCAGTGGAAGCGGGGTTTTATTATACAGCTATAGAGGCAAGACCTGCTGGAGTTAGGGCACACCTTCTGTATAGTTAGTGGCAGACAGGCAGGAGGTTTTTTTTTTCTTTCCCCCTTCTTCTACCTGCACGGGTGGGAACTGATAAGCAACAGCAGCAGATGCTACAAGAGTTCTTGCAGGCACAAGGGACTCAGCAACACCAATTACTGCAAAAGTCTTTGGAACTACAACAATGCTCACTCGCACAAATGCCCCAAATACTCAAAGGATGGCATCCACACCTGCCAGTGCCACCCCTGCCAAAAATGATGGACGAAGATCTGGACTCCTTCCTGAAAACTTTTGAATGAACTGCCCAACTGGGTGGGTGGCCAGAAGGGATGTGGGCTATTTACCTAGGAAACCTGTTGACAGGAAGCTGCCACACTGCCTACCAAGAGGCCAGCCCAGATGGAAGAGTCCCCTATGTGGCAGTAAAAACCGCTATTCTGAAGTGAGCGGGCTGTATGTCAGAAGCCTATCACCAATTGTTCTGGAAAGGAACTCTACAGCCTACAGAGAATCCCCGGAGATTGTTCTACAGGCTGAAGGAGAGATGGCATGGAAGTGACTACAGTGAGAAGATAAGACAGGAGCGGAAGTAACCAAGATCGTCCTGCTTGAACAATTTTTAGAAGGCTTGTCTTCCCCTATGCGACAGTGGGTGCACCTGGTTGCCAAACTGACTGTGAACAGTGCCATAAGATAGCAAAAGGCTTTTATGAAGCATAGTTGGTAGCTGAGACACCCAGGATGAGGGGGACAAGGCCGACCGGGACCCAGAGGGGCCGGATATCGAGACTAGAACCCTTGAGGACCACTGCACCAAGGACTCCATGCTCCCCAGCCGCTCGAGCAGTTGGGGCTGGCTATCTTACCTGTGTCAGGTGGGGAGGAAAAGATCACTATGCCCGCGAGTGCCCCATAGAAATGGGGAACCCATGGACACACATGTTACAGCCTCATATGAGTGCAGCATTGTGGAAGTGTCCCTAATGAGCCATGAGTTGTTCGTAATACCAGTGAAACGTGAGGACACTCACCTGCAAGCTCTTGTGGACTCGGGAAGCGTAAGGACTCTTGTCAGCAGGGACACCATGACCAGACATCAAATTAATTATGAGAACCTTGTGAGTCCTAGTTGCATCCATGGTGATCAGTGGGCCTATCTGACGATGCAAGAGGAGCTAAAAACAGCTGCTGGAATGGAGACCCTGGAAGCAGTGATCGTGCTCTGCTTGTTCCAATGGTTTTAGGCTGGGACTTCCCTAAATTTATGGACGTCTGGGACCACAGGAAAGGTAGCCTTGACAAGGTGACCGAGGAGGACTTCCCAGACCTTTTCCCCTTAGGAGACCCGGATTTGTTTGTGGGGAACCCCAAGAGCCCCAAGTCTTGAAGGCAACATTGGGGGGAAAGGGCCCGCCATAACGCAAATATAGGGGCAGCTTGCTGGTACTGGGTCCTTGCAATCAACTGCAGGAGGTTGGCTGGTTCTATGGCCACTTCAGGTGTTCTCCACACGGCTCTCCAGGAAACAGGCTGGGAATTACTGTTCACCCAGAGGTTTTCACATTGGAGGCAATTTGGACAGCCATAGCCAGCTTTGGGGAAAAGTTGTTCCCCCAGGTTCAGTCTCTGTCTGCCTTGTAGCACTATACAAATGTTCAGTAGTAGTAGTAAAAGTAGCCTCGAAAAGGTGGGTTTTTAGCCTGGATTTGAATATAGCCAGAGATGCAGCCCAGTGTATAGACTGTTCCAGGTATAGGGTGCAGCAAGGTAGAACAAGCAAAGTCTGTGGTTTGCAATGGAAGAAAGTTCACAGATAATAGGAATTTGCCTGATGAGCAGAGTTCCAAAGGAGGGGTGTAGGGCGAGATAAGAGAGGATGCAAAGTGCTCGGCTGTACAATCCTTGTTGCTTATCCCATGCTTTCTTGAACTCAGATGCTATCCTGATCTCCACCACCTCCACTGGGAGACTATTCCACATATCCGTCACCTTTTCTGTAAAGAAGTATTGCGTTTAGAATACTACTTTCATCTTTTTTATCTCATTCCAGAGCTATCTTTTTGTTGAAAGATGCTCTCCTCTTATGCATTTACACTTGAGAGATATTTAAACATCTCTATCATATCTACACTATCTCACCTTTTCTCGAGGGTTTAGATATTTAGATCTTTATGTCCTCAAATGCATTAAGTCAAAGTAGCCTTTTTACTAAATTCCCGATAAGGCTGTGCACTTCATATGGGTTTCTAACATGTGTTAACTCTCAGGGGGTGGTGGTGGTGTTAAGTGCACTCGAGTCTGTGTCAACTCAAGGCGACCCTCTGGATAATTTTCCTAAACTGTGTTAGCTGCTGTTATTGTATTTGATCCATTTCATTGCTGGCCTTCCTCTTTTGCGTTGACCTTCTACCTTGCCAAGCATGATGTCTTTCTCTAATGATCTCTCTCTTCACATGATGTGTCCAAAGAATGAAAGTCGAAGTGGTATCATCTGAGCTTCTAAAAAAAGCTTATATTTGATCTCCTCTAGTATTGACTGTTTTTTTCTTCGGGCAGTCCATGATATTCACAGTATTCGTCGCCAGCACCATAATTGTTGTTGGATTCCCTGATTGCTGCTTGTTTCTTTATTGATAGTTGATACAAATAGGTTAAAATTGTCCATCATTTCAATTTCTTCTCCATCAATGATAAACTTATTGATTTTTCCAGTTGTCAGAATAGTTGTCTTCTTTACAGTAAGATGCCGGCCCATTTTAAGACTATGTTCCTTGATCTTGAAGAGCAAATGTTTCAGATCATCTTCACTTTCAGCCAGTAATGTGGTATCATCAGCATAGTAAAGGTTGTTGACAATTCTCCCAGCAATCTTCACACCTCTGTTGTCTTCATATAGTCTTGCTTCTCTGATGATTTGTTCTGCATATAAATTGAAAAGGTAGGGGGAAAGTATGCAGCCTTGTTGTACACCTTTGCTGATTTTAAACCATTCTGTTTCATCTTTATCTCCAGGAACAAGCAGGAATGTAGTCTTCACATATGGGTATCGTTGGTACCGACGGAGCCTGCGCAGGAACGCTCCCCAGCGTCCAATAGGAAAGCTTTTGGGAGCATCCCAATGTGCCTGTGTGCTGCCTTCCCGCCTTTCCCAACTGTCCCTCTCCAGTTCTTCATTTTCCGCGGAGTCGACAGGTCGCACATCCTGTCACCACAGAAAATTTCCCTTCTTATTCTTCTTTTTTGTGGTCACGTCTGCCTTCCCTCGACGCAATACCAGTACCACAGTGGTTCTTTTCTTTAAAAATTAAAAAAAAAACCAACCCTTTGTTTCAGGAATCTTTTCCAGTAAATTTCTTCTCGAGTGCCACGTGCCATTTTGGGCACTAGGCCCAACTTTTTTTTTCCTCAGAATGGAAAAACCGTTTTCGGGTTTTAAAAAGTGTTCTAAGTGTGGCGGTACCATGTCCGTCACCGACACCCATGAGTGGTGCCTCAAATGTTTAGGTCCTGACTACTCTATTTCAGAGTGTGTTGCCTGTGGGATGATGTTGAAGAGGGGCCGGCGAAACTGAGCTGCTAAACTTAGCACCCTTTTTCCCTCCGATGCAGCCTCCGTGGCATCGACGTCTTCCAGGGCTTCATCTTCCTCCCATGGATCTCAGGTAACTAAACATATATCTAGCAGGTCCTCAAAGGGTAGATCTCCTTCTAAACATCGAGATGCCTCTTGCGATGCCCTTGAGGGAATTTCAAAGGCAAAATTGCCCCGGCGGGAGACTTCGGCTTCCAAAGCACTAACAGGGCTCCAGGATGTTCTCGAGGCTTCAACCTCAGCAGAACTACTGGTGCCATGATCTGGGGTTCCGGACGCTTCATCCGGCACCGATACCCAAGCTTTGGCAGCGTCGATAGACCAGAGATTCTGGGCTATTGAACGCAGTCTGGCGGCTTTTCTCATGGCCTCGTTGCCCCTGAAACCGCTTCAGACAACTCAACCGGTACCAGCACCAACTGCATCAACATAGGCAGGTATTGTACTGGGACCAAGTCATGCGTCTCTATCCGGCATCGACAAGTTGGTACTGGACCACTCCAATGCCGACTTCAATCCGTACCAGTACCGTGTCTTGCACGATTACCCAGATCGGAGATACTTCGAATCCTTGGATGAGTCTGAAGACTCTGAAAGCTCTGCCAATACCAGAGTACTTCTTCCTGAGGATTCCTCTTCTCCTCAGCGTAGGATGTCTCCACCGGAGGATATGTCCTTTCAGGATTTTATCCGAGATGTGGCCCGAGGTCTTTCCATCACAGTGGCTCCTGAAAAAGAGCCTAGGGCAAAGGAATTAGAAATCCTACAATGCCCTAAAGCTCCCAAGGAGGCAGCTACCTTACCTATTCATGAGATCTTGCATGATCTTATGTTAAGGATGTGGGAAACACCTCTGACCACATCTCCTCACTCTCGAAGGCTCGACACCATGTATCGAGTTCCTCCTTGTCCTGGGTTTCAGAAGACTCAATTACCACACCATTCCATGGTGGTGGAATCAGCCATGAGACGGATAAAGAGTGAGAAAAGGCATGCATCTTCCAGGCTTCCATGCTTTCTGCTAGGATCAGTTCCTATATTTTGTTTATGGGAATGTTCCTTAAGGAGGTCAGTGGAGACTTAGAGCTTATGAGCCCTCTCCTTCCTGATAATAAAAGGCATGATTATCTTACTCTTGTTAAACATGCTCAGGATGTTTCCAAGTTTGTGAATCGTGCAGCCTTTGACTGCTTTGAATGCATAAGCAGAACCTCTGCTATTGCCATAGGTGCACGTAGAATTGCCTGGCTTCAGGCATCTCACTTGGAAATCTGGGTACAGGACAAACTGGGAATATACCTTGCACAGGAGAGAATCCCTTTGGCAAGAATTGGCAGGAAAAAGCTAATGAGATAGATGCTGACAGTATCACTTTGGATAGATTGTCTAAATCTACAGCAGATCTTGCGAGGAAAAGATCCTCTAAGAAACCACCTTCAGCAAGAAGAAAACGTTTTATCCCTCCTATACCCAGCAGGGTCATCGCTTAGGTCAGTCTGCCCAAAAGGGACAGCACCAACAACATAGGCAACAAAGGAAACCAAAATCAGCTAAGCCTCAACCGGCTCAGCAGACTCAGGAGTCTGATAATAGCAGAAAATTGGACTCTGTCTATTGTAAGAGAGGGGTACAAACTTCATTTTCTCAGCATGTTCAATTCTCAGACCTCTTTCAACAACCGGTTAGGTCAAGAAGTCATTATGCTCCTTGCTCAAGGGGCAATAGAAGAGGTACCCATTCCCCAACGGGGTACAGGGTTTTATTCCCCCTATTTCCTTATGCCAAAGAAAACAGGAGGACACAGTCCCATTCTAGACCTCAGAGAATTGAACAAATTCCTGTTCCGAGAGAAGTTCAAAATGATTTCTGTAGGTGCTCTGCTTCCATACCTTCAGAGTCAGGATTGGCTTTGTTCTCTAGATCTCAAGGATGCGTACACTCATGTTCTAATCCATCCAACTCACCGAACTTTCCTTCGATTCCTGTTTCAAGGGAAGCACTACCAATACAGGGTTCTTCCTTTTGGCCTGGCCTCTGCACCAAGGGTGTCCACGAAATGCATGGCTGTGGTAGCAGCATTTCTCTGCACCCTGGGAATATTCGTCTTCCCTTACTTAGACGACTGGCTCATTCGAGCCCCTTCTGAACCAGAGGCCAGGGTTGCTCTGTTTCGCACAACGCGCATCCTTCAGTGTTTGGGACTTGTCATAAACTTCCCAAAGTCCAACCTTGCTCCCACTCAATCCCTAGAGTTTATAGGAGCTCTTCTGGATACCAGACAGACAAGGGCCTTCCTCCCACAACCCTGCTGCCTTCGCATTGTGCAGCTAACTTCCCAAGCAGTGCTAAAACCTCACCTCACTGCTCGGAAAATGCTACAGTTGCTAGGCCACATGGCATCCACCATGCATGTGGTTCCTTATGCTCGCCTCCATATGAGGGCAGCCTAGTGGACCTTATCCACTCAGTGGACTCAGACCTCAGGTTGCCTGTCAGACAAAATAGCAAATTCAGATTGCCTTATTTTGTCCCTCCAATGGTGGCGGTCACCCAAAAACCTTCTGGTGGGGTCTCCTTTTCAACAACCCCCACCCCAAGCCACTCTAACAACAGATGCTTCACAGATGGGTTGGGGAGCCCACCTGCATGGCCTCTCCACCCAGAGTACCTGGACTCCACAGGAGACCTATCTCCATATCAACCTCCTAGAGCTCAGAGCAATCTTCCTTGCTCTTCGAGTATTTCACATCCAGCTCAGCTACAAGACAGTCCTAGTTCAAATGGACTATCAGGTAGCCATGTTCTATGTGAACAAGCAGGGCAGAATAGGCTCTCTGTCGCTGTGCAATGAAGTTTTGTGACTATGGGCCCTCGGCAGAGAGCATCAGATTCATCTCCTTGCGGTGTATCTTCCAGGCATTCAAAACTCTTGGGCAGACAAACTCAGTCAAGTTCTGCTTCCACACAAATGGTCTCTCCATGCAGACTAGGTGGCCCAAATTTTTCAAATTTGGGGAACCTCGGACATAGACCTCTTTGCAAGTCCGCTGAATACCAAACTTCCCCGGTTCTGTTCCTGAATTCCGGCTCGGGGTTGTCAGGCCAGGGATGCTTTCCTCCTTCATTGGGGTCAGGACTTCTTGTATGCCTTTGCACCCATTCCCTTAATTCCCAAAACCCTGTTCAAGCTTCAGAGAGACAGAGGTCATATGATCTTCATAGCTCCACGTTGGCCACAGCAACCGTGGTACCCTCTGCTCCTACATCTCTCTCAAGCTCCACCTCTGAAGTTAGGATCTGCTCCAGATCTTCTTTCTCAAGAGGATGGGATACTGTGGCATCCCAATTCCCAGTCTCTGCATCTCAGGTCCTGGTTGCTGAAAGCCTAGAACGTCAGGGTCTTAACCTTTCCCAGCAGGTAAAGGATATCCTTTATGCTTCCAGGAAGCCTTCCACAAGACGCTGTTATGCATTTAAGTGGAAAAGGTTTACCATATGTTGCTCACAGAAGGGTCTTAACCCTCTTGCGATACCTCTGGAATCATTACTGGAGTATCTCCTTCATTTATCAAATGCAGGGCTTAAGACCAATTCAATGAGAATCCATTTGAGTGCTATTGCAGCTTCTTTCAAGCCTCTAAATGGACAACCTATTTCCTCTCATCCTCTCATAGCGAGATTTATGAGAGGCCTTCTTTTAACTAAGCCTCCCATTAAGCCATGGGACTTAAATCTGGTACTTGGGCAGCTCATGAAACCGCCCTTTAAACCATTAGCCACTACCTCTTTGAAATTCCTTTCCTGGAAGGTTATCTTTCTTACTGCACTCACATCAGCATGTCACATCAGTTTATTGCAAGTGTTGGTGGCTGATCCTCCCTATACAAGGTTCCATCATGATAAGATAGTCCTTAGGACTCATTCACACTTTATGCCAAAGGTGGTGTCGCCTTTTCATTTAAACCAAACGGTTTACCTTCCTGTATTCTTTCCAAGGCCTCACGCCTCAAATGCAGAAAGGAATCTTCATACTTTGGACTGTAAAAGAGCTTTGGTTTTTTACTTGCAAAGGACACAGCAACATAGAAAGTCCTCTCAACTCTTTGTTGCTTTTGATCCTAGTCATTTGGGACTTCCAGTCTCCAAAAGGACACTGTCCAGCTGGATTGCACAGTGTATATCTTTTGTCTATGAGAGCAAGAACCTTCCTCTTGAAGGCCATTTCACAGCTCACAATGTGAGAGCCATGGAAGCCTCAATGGCTCATCTTCACTCTGTGTCTATCTACGACATCTGTCGAGCAGCTACTTGGGCTTCGGTTCATACCTTCACAGCCCATTACTGCTTAGACAAGGACTCCCGCCGGGATGCCATGTTTGGCCAGGCTGTTCTTCAACACCTGTTCCACACTTAATCAACTCCTACCCACCATCCCTGGTAGGATGCCAGAGATCCATGGGGGGAAGTGGAGTCCTTTCACAAGGGCACACAACTTTCTGGGGCCATCTCCCTGGCATCTGCAGCTAGGGAGTCCCCATATGTGAAGACTACATTCCTGCTTGTTCCTGGAGATAGCATAGTTACTCACCTGTAACAGGTGATCTCCAGGAACATCAGGAATTTAGTCTTCACAACCCACCTACCTCCCTTAGTAGTTGTATCTCTCTCTCTCTCTCTTTCGTCTCAGCTTTAAACTCAACTGGAGAGGGACAGTTGGGAAAGGCGGGAAGGCAGCACACAGGCACTATGGGATGCTTCCAAAAGCTTTCCTATTGGATGTGGGGAGTGTTCCTGCGCAGGCTCCGTTGGTACCGATGAAACCCATACGTGAAGACTAAATTCCTGCTGTTCCCAGAAATCACCTGTTACAGGTGAGTAACTATGCTTTCCATTTGAACTGTTGCTTCTTGATCAATGTAAAGGTTGTGCAAGAGAGCTATAATATGTTCCTGTATACACATGCTTCTTAATGTAGCCCAGAGTTTCTCATGGTTTAAGGTTTAAAGTTTAATCATTTGATAAAAACCGCCTTTCTGGAACAATCAAGGCAGTGTACAATAAAATACATAAAATACATAAAATTCATAAATGCATTAATTATACAAAAACATAAAAACATAGTACATAAGAACTTTAGCCAAAACCAGAGAGAAAAAGAAATATACATATCTATAAAGGACAGAAGGCTAGAGTGAAAGAAATACAGGACAAGATACAAGAGGTAGATAAGTACAGTGGGGGCAGACTCATACAAAAGGGGAGGGAAGGTTAAATGCTATGGAGAAAAGGTGAGTTTTGAGGTTTTGTTTGAAGACTGTGAATTGTGGTTCCAGGCGGAGGGAGGAAGGGAGGGAATTCCAATGTGCAGGACCGGCAAAATAAAATGCGGAATGACGCGTGAGCTGGAGATGGGCACGGGCACGGGCACGGGAGGGGGAGGGAAGGGCAAGACGGTTAAGGTGAAAAGAGCAGGGAGTGTACCGAGGAGAATGAAAGGATAGAAGATCGGTCAGATAGGATGGGGTACCAGTATGATAGGCCTTATGGAGCAGGATCAATAACTTAAAGTGGGAACGGAATGAAACTGGCAACCAATGAAGATGGTAAAGTAGGGGAGTGACATGGTCTCGGAGCGTGGAATGTGTGACAAGACGTGCAGCAGTGTTCTGTATTCTTTGAAGCCTAACCACCTGGTTTTTGGGGAGACCGAGAAATAGTGCATTAGAAAAGTCCACCCGTGACATAACTAAGGACAACACCAGTGTAGACAGAGCAGAAGGAGAAAGGAAAGGACGGATTGAGCGAATTTGCCGAAGAAAAAAGAAAGATGTTTTAGTGATATGGGAAATGTGAGAATGGAAGGAGAGGTCTGAATCGAAGTGAACATCAAAATACCGGAATGTAGAGACCAGTGGGACCGGGGAGTTAGAGAATGAAGGGGCTAAAGTAGGGGAAGGGGCACCATGAGTAAACCAAATAGCGAGAGTTTTAGTAAGATTAAGGTGAAGACAGTTGGTAGTAAGCCAGCTAGCAACAGAGGAAAGGCAAGAGTTCAGAGGAGTGAGATCAGGGCAAGAGGGAGAAGTGTGGTGGAGTAACAGAATGTCATCGGCATAGAAAAAGGCTGAAATACCTGACTGCTGGATAAGGAGAGCGAGAGGGGCAAGAAAAAGATTGAATAGAAGGGGGGCAAGGACGGAACCCTGTGGTACCCCACAAATAAGGTGCTGTGGATCAGAGGGAGGGGAAGCAGAGGTGGAAGGAAGGACTGTGCAAGAGCGCGAGGAAAGAAAGGAATGAAACCAGTGATGAACAGTGCTACAAAGACCGGCTTCCCGAAGCCGGTGAAGAAGAAGAGAGTGATCGACTAAATCAAATGCTGCTGAAAGGTCTAAGGCAACCGCCACCGAGATATCACCTCGATCGTGAGCTACGTGCAGTGCATTAGTGAAAGCCAAAAGAACGGTGTCAACACTGTGCCCAGAACGGAAACCTGATTGACGGGGGTGAAGAAAGTTGATAGAATCAAGATGGTGAGAAAGTTGTGCGAAGACAAACTTCTCCAGGAGCTTAGACAGAAAAGGAAGATTAGAAACGGGACGATAGTTAGATGGAAGAGAAGGGTCAAGAGAGGGGTTCTTCAAGATGGGACGGACCAATGCGTGCTTCCAGGCGTTAGGAAAAATCCCAGTGGAAAGACTCGAGTTGAAGATAGTGAGGATATACGGGAGGGCACCTAGGGAAGAAGTGAGGAGCCAGGAGGAGGGAATGGGATCCAGCGAGCAGGAGGTCTTTTGAAAAGAGGAGATAAGGTGATGGAGTTCAGGAGCAGTAATGGGTGAAAAAGTAGCCCAGAAATGAGAGAGCTGAGAGACAGGCGGTGGTGAAGGAAGAGGAGGGGGGGAAGTGATAGGAGCAGGGCAGGAGGGCAAGGAATCCCTCAGGGAGACAACCTTTGCCTTATTCGCCCCTTCATGCTGGAATTCCCTCCCAACAGAAATCCGCACCATAAATAACCTCCCCCAGTTCAGAAAAGCCCTCAAACAGCACCTATTTATACAACACTTTGGTAACTCCGACAGCATCACCTAGACAGTATCACATGATCTTATAGTCTAACAATCCAACGCTGCCTAACCAGTTTCCGACGAAAACTCTTCACCTCTTCCATCTATCCCCCTTAGGGCCTGTATCATAGACTTAGATGTGAAGCAATCCCTATGTATATAATGTATAAAGTTCACCTGTTACCCTTGTTTAAATCTCCCTTTGTATACTATGTATAAAGTTCACCTGTTATCCATGTTTAAATTCCCTGTTCTATGTAAGTTCAATGTATGGCTGTTCCTCATTGTACAAACTTGTTCATTGTAAACCGTGCTGATACCGAATAGTGCGGTATAGAAAAACCTTAAATAAATAAATAAATGAAGAAGGAGGCCAGTTGTGAGGGGGAAGGAGAGGACTGGATGGTAGTGGTTGATGAGGGAGTGTGTAGGGAAGTGAGAGAGCGAAGGGTGGAATACAGATGACGGGTTTGGTTGGGTGCTTGCGAAATAGCGTTAGAAAAGAAGTCACGTTTAGCAGAGTGGAGCTGAGTGCGGTAGAAAGAGTGGTGAGATTAGAAAATAGAGAGGTTGGTGGAGGAAGGGTCCTTGCGCCAGAGTCACTCGGCCCTTCGTAATTGAGGACGTAGAAGCCGTAGGCCATCATGGAACCAAAGGTGAGAAGGACGCCGGCGGGAAGGACGGGGACGAGAGGGGGCTAAAATGTCAAGAGTAGCAGAGAGAGAGGAGAACCAGAGAGCAGCCTGAGAATTAGGTGAGAGAAGTGAAAAATCGTTGGGCAGAAGCTCGGAAGCAGGGGGGAATCTTTGCAATGTGAGAGGGGTAAGAGCCCGAGATAGATGCACTGGGGATGATGAAGTGGAAGTGGTAGAAGAAGAGGCCACTGAAAGGGAACAGGACAGGGTAAGAAAAAAGTGGTCTGTCCATGGAAGAGACGTGGCAGACGGAACCGATAAGGTGAAGGAAGAGGAAGCAGAGGACAAGAACAGATCAAGGGTGTGACCAGCCTGATGGGTGGGGATAGTGACATGCTGAGTTAAGGAGAGATCCTGGAGGAATGAGAGGAAGGAGAGCTTTATCGGTGAAGAGGGGGAATCCATATGAAGATTAAAGTCACCTGCTATGACTAGATGGGGAAAAGCTAAGGAAACGTCGGTGATGGTTAGCAAAAGAGCTTCCCATAGTTGAAGGCGAAGGGCGGGAGGGGAATAAAGGAGAAGTATATGGATGGGAGGAGAAGTATGGAGGCGAAGAAGAAGGGCCTCAGCATAGTGTAACGAAGGGGGAGAGATTGATGAATATGACAGAGAAGGATGAAGTATGGCAGCCATGCCGCCACCGGATCGCCCAAGACGGGGAACGGAGGTTGCAGAGAAGCCAGGGGGGAGACAGCATGCAAGGAGAGCATCCTCACCATCACGAAGCCAAGTCTCCGTGAGGAGAGTGACTCCAGGAGAAGATCTGAGAACAAGGTCGTGGAGAAGGAGGGATTTATTCCGCAGAGACCTACAGTTGAGAAGGCCAATAGAAAGGGAGGTCTGGGAAGAACCGGGGGGGGGAGGGCAGAGATAGGAGAGGGAGAAGTCAGTGAAAGGGGGCATAGACGTAGGTTGGTGCTACAGCGGGAACGTTGACTGAGGGGTTTGGCAGGCCGCCTGCCCCAAAATGCAGGGATAGGGGCCATAGGACAGTAAGAGAGATAAGACGGGGGACTTTCAGGGTGAGATACCACTAGAGAGGCTAGGCCAGAAGCAGGCCCGAGTGCTGGCAGGAGAGATGTGGGTGAAGGATATAGCTCACCAGATAAGGGAGAGTTGAAAAAAGCAGAGAGTAGACCAATCCAACCGAGAAGTAAAAGGGGGGCCCTCGCTGCTGGAGCGGCCCCAAGGAGCGCACCTAAGGAGCACGTCATGCTCCTTAGGTGCGCTCCTTCGGTGAGCGCCCCTGTCGCGCGCCACAGCGACGAGCGCGAACGCGGCCGCGGTGAAACCGGAAGGGGAGGACCCCTCAGGAATACCAGAGACTGTTGGCCCAAGCTGGAAGGGCAATGGCTGGGGAGACACAAAACAGTGGGTAAACCAAGCAGAGTCAAAATAACAGTACACATGGAAAAACCAGACACTAACAGCTGACGCCGCAGGCGCTGGTGCTTTATAGAGCAAGGCAGTGTACCTTGCTGGACGCGGCCGCGGTGAAACCGGAAGGGGAGGACCCCTCAGGAATACCGGAGACTGTTGGCCCAAGCTGGAAGGGCAATGGCTTGCTGGACGCGGCCGCGGTGAAACCGGAAGGGGAGGACCCCTCAGGAATACCGGAGACTGTTGGCCCAAGCTGGAAGGGTAATGGCTTGCTGGACGCGGCCGCGGTGAAACCGGAAGGGGAGGACCCCTCAGGAATACCGGAGACTATTGGCCCAAGCTGGAAGGGCAATGGTTTACACAGTCAAAAGCTTTGCTGAAGACAATAAAACACATATAGATATCCTTTTGGTATTCTTTAGTTTTTTAGACTGATCCATCTGCAATGATGTCTCTCATTTTGCGCCCTTTCCTGAATCCTGCTTTCTCTTTAGGCAGTTATCGTTCCAGGTATGTTTGTAGTCTCTGTTGAATGATCTTGAGCAGAATCTTGCTGGCATGTGGGAGCAATGCAATTGTGCGATAATCTTCACAGTCAGTTGGATCACATTTCTTTAGTATTGGTATAAACACAGATTTTTTCCAGTCAGTTGGTCCTGATGTCTTCCAAATTTCCTGGCCGAGCCTTGTTAATATGGTAACAGCTACATCAGATTGCTGTAATACTTCAATGGGAATTCCATCAATGGTAGGTTCTTTGTTCTTTGATAAGGCTTTCAATGCTGCTTCGACTTTTTCTATCATTGCCACCAATGGTTCTAGATCATAAGGTACACGTTGAAGGCTGTTGATCCACTTGATCTTTATCATATAATGACTGTATATTCTTTCCACCTTTTCTTGATCTTCTCCGCATCATTTAATATGGATCCTTGAGCATCTTGTAACATTCCAATTCAAGGCTTTAATTTTTTCTTTATTTCTCGTAGCTTTAGGAAAGTCGATCTTGTTCTTCCTCTAATAGTTTCTGCTTCTATTTCCTTGCATGCGTCATTATAGTACTTCTCCTTGTCTTGTCTTGCTGCACATTGGAAATCTCTGTTACATAGTAACATAGTAAATGACGGCAGATAAAGACCAACATGGTCCATCTAGTCTGCCCAGCAAGATGGCAAGCGTAGGTGCACCTGTCGCTCTGTGCAGGCCACCCCTTCACATGTCTTTGTTTAGGGGTGAACCCACCACTCCATGTAGGACACCCCTATTTGTTGAGACATTAGATGGTTCAGAAGTTAGATGGTACCATTTATTTTGTTTTTATCCTGTTGCTGTAAAGGGATCCACTGTGTTTGTCCCATGCTGTTTTGAATTCCATCACCGTGTTTGCCCCCACCACTTCCATCGGGAGGGCATTCCAAGCATCCACCACCCTTTCAGTGAAAAAATATTTCCTGACATTGCCTTTCAATTTACCACCTTGCAGCTTCATGTTATGCCCTCTAGTTTTACAGCTTCCCCGTCTTTGGAAGAGGTTTGTTTGTTCATCATTTCTCTTTAAGTATTTAAAGGTCTGAATCATATCTCCCCTGTCCCTCCTCGTCTCCAAAGTGTACATATTTAGGTCTTCAAGTCTCTTCTCATAAGGTTCTGACGCAGGCTCCAAATAATTTTGGTCGCCTTCCTCTGAACAGTTTCCAGTCTTGTTACATCTTTTGCAAGATATGGTCTCCAAAACTGAACACAGTATTCCAAGTGAGGCCTCACCAGTGACTTGTACAGTGGCATAAGTACCTCTTCCTTTCTGCTGGTAATTCCTCTTTGTATGCAGTCCAACATCCTCCTGGCTTTTGTCACCGCCTTGTCGCACTGTTTCGCCACTTTGAGATCATCAGACACAATCACACCAAGGTTTTTCTCTTGAACCGTGCATACCAACCTCTCGCCCCCTATCGTGTACATTTCCCTTGGATTTCTACTACCCAAGTGCATGACACTGCACTTTTTCGCATTAAATTGTAGTTGCCCAGCATTAGACCATTCTTCCAGCTTTTGTAGATCTTTCCTCATGTTAACCACTCCCTCGGGGGAGTCCACTCTGTTGCAAATTTTTGTGTCATCTGCAAAAAGACAGACTTTTCCATTCAGTCCTTCAGCAATATCACTCACAAATACATTGAACAGTGCCGGGCCCAGGACCGAACCCTGGGGCACCCCGCTAATCACCTTCCTTTCATCCGAGTGAGCTCCTTGTACCATCACCTTCTGTTGTCTGTCAGTCAACCAATTTCTAATCCAGTTTACCATCTTGGGACCCTGTTGAGTTCTGCGATTGCCTCTCTTTCTGCTTGGCTTTAGCTTTTCTGCATTTCTGTGCAATTTTCAGAGTTTCTTCGGTCATTCATTTTGGCTGTTTGCTTTTTCACCTTTTGTAGAGATTTCTCACTTTCTTCCAACATAACCTCCTTGATGTCATCCCATAACTGTTCTGGAGCTCTGTCATATGTATCTATAGCAGCAAATCCATTTTCAGGCAGTCTTTAAATTCTAGTGGTATATTCTCAATGTCATATTTTGCTATATTCATGAGTGATTTGCTCTTTTTCAACTTTAGGTTGAGCTTGTGTACAAGTAGTTGATGATCTGTACCACAGTCAGCTCCAGGTTTTGTCTTTGTTGATGTTATAGAGCTTTTCCATAGTTGACTTCCACAGATGTAGTCAGTTTGATTTTTGTACAATCCATTGGGTGAAGTCCAGGTGTACAGTCGCTGCTTGTGTTGCTGGAAGAAGGTGTTTGAGTTGAATAGATTGTTGGTCTTGCAGAATTCTATCAGTCTTTCTCCAGCTTCATTTCTGTTGCCAAGCCCATATTTTCCAACCACTTTGCCTTCTTCTTTGTTGCCAACGTTTGAATTCCAGTCACCCATAACTATCAGGATATCCTGTTTGCATGTTCTGTCAATTTCAGCTTGAACTTGTTCATAGAATTCACCAACTTCATCTTCTTCTGCAGCTGATATTGGAGTATATACTTGAATTATAGTTGTGTTGATGGGCATTCCTCGTAGTCAAGTAGAAATTAAGTGTTCACTAATTGCATTGTATTTCATTGCAGTTCTTGCAAGTTTCTGCTTAATTATAAATGCAACACCATTTCTTCTTTGTCTTTCATTTCCAGCATAGCAGACCATGTGATCATCAGATGCAAAGTGCCCAATGCCAGTCCATTTCAGTTTGCTGACACCCAATAGATCAAGTTGTACACGTTACATTTCATTCTTGACCACCTCCAGCTTCCCTTGGTTCATGCTTTGTACGTTCCATGTCTCAATATGTAAGACATCTCTGCAGTTTCTGACTCTCATTTCATGCGCGGCTACATCAGCAGTCAGACGTCCCAAGGGCTTTTTCCAATCACATCATAAATGCTAGCTTTACTCTGATAAGTCTTCAGCTCCTTAGTGGCATTTACTTTAAGGTCCCCCAAAGACTGTTGACCACTTTAGTAGCCCTCCTTTGGATGGACTCCATTTGGTTTATATTTTTCCCAAGGTATGGTTTCCAGAATTGCGGACAATACTCCAAATAAAGTCTCACCAGAAACTTATACAGAGGATCTGTCACCTCCTTTTTCCTGTTGGCCATTTAGTTAAGTTGTGTTATGTTAGATTTATATACTACTTTCATTGACCAAATTTCAACCAAAAGTGGTTTACGATAGAGTATAATAAAACATAATAATAAAAGACATCAATAAAAACTAAGGAATTTAGTTGGATTTAGTTCACAGTGAACTTTTTTGAAGCGCAGAGCCATGCTGCAGTGCTTGTGGAAGACAAGTTAATAATACTTTTTTACTAGTTCTGCTGAAAGATGCAGGTTGTGTACTCTTCGATGGGATGCAAGACTTCTTTTTTCCAAGGGAAAGAAGTTGAAGGTTGTAATGGAGCCATGAACACTTAGCTGACAGAGTGCATACAGCTCACACCGTATTCTTGGGGTTTACCCCTGCCTTTGGCTCGTCAAAGATGAATCTGATGTAGCATGACTCTTGACTCTATCTGGAGAGCTCTGACTGAAATGGGAATGATTTCAAAATACTTTGGGCAAATGGCAGGTCACTCTTCGTGAGAAATCGATACATGACCTTTCCAAGAGTGTGAAGATTTTGTGATAAACAGCAGGGTAGGTTGGGTCAGTGAATGCTTCAGTCATGCAAAATAAATTAGTAGTCGCCATAAACTGAAGATGAAGGAAAAACATTAGGCAATTGAATCTTAGATTTGTTAAATTTCCTAAGATGTCTTTTGCGACTCCATTGTATATTTTTAAGAGGTACCCAGTGGAAATTCTTAATATACCATGAGATAATTCCGGTAAGAAAAGGATTTTTTTCTCCTGACTGGAAAATTGGGAAATGATCCAAAAGTGACACATTTGTTATTGGAAAGCTGTGCTGAGGAGATGAAGGTAAAAGTGACCTTGATATGATTTGACGTTTGTTCTTTCCTGCCTACAGACCCACAAGATAGAAAATGAAAGTTTTTAGCTCTACACTAGGATGCAAGAGCTTTTCATTCGGCTTACTTCATGTCAATTCATTTCATTTATTCACAAGTAACTTCCATTCTGACCAAGGCCAATCAATATGCTATACAAATAAAGTCAACAGTAAAACAGTATATATGACAAAGAGAGACCCTGGGCCCAGAAAAAGACTTCACCCATCCCATCAGCTCTCTGCAAAGAGGACCGTTTTCAACATTTTCCAGAAAACAAGCAAACCCCTAACCACTCGCAGATCAAGTGGCAAGGAATTCCATAACTCAGCCTCCACCACTCTAAAGAGGTGTGCCTGCCCCTGCACTGACCAAGCCTCCTCCAAGCCGGGGACTTGCAGGAGGCAATCTTGTGAGGACCTCTGCACCCACTGAGACTCGTACCAGTGCCACATATTCTGCAAGTAGCCCGGGCTACCCTCATAAAGCGCACAGTGCACAACAACCAACAGCTTAAATTGACAGCACTCCCCAATTGGGAGCCAATGAAGTTGCCACAACAGTGGGGGTGCCCGGTCCCTACGCCTCACCCCAAGCAAAGTCTGCGCCACCGCATTCTGCACTACTTGCAGTTGGCAGATCAAATGCTTGGGAAGCCCAACATATAACACATTCAAGGGTGCTTTGTACAAATGCCTGCGTGACCATATGCAATGCCGGTGCCTCCAGGTAAGAACGTACCCGGCGTACCAGTCTCAGCTTAAGCCATGCAGTACGCGCAGCACGTGCTACTTATTTATCCCCTATCCTAGTCCTCTCCAGAACCATATCTAGGGAATGACCA
Source organism: Ichthyophis bannanicus (assembly GCA_033557465.1). Taxonomy (NCBI): domain Eukaryota; kingdom Metazoa; phylum Chordata; class Amphibia; order Gymnophiona; family Ichthyophiidae; genus Ichthyophis; species Ichthyophis bannanicus. Next base: position 418,685,097 of record CM066031.1, on the reverse strand, counting down.
CATCGCCACCTTTGGTACAAGGCATAGTTTGGCACGCTCCAATGTCCCCATACACAGGCAGGCAGTCTTACTAGCATTGAGCACTAGGCCGCTGCTAACAAACCATGCACTGACCTGCGCCAGGCAGGCATTTAGGACAGCCAGAGACTCCTTCCAGTCCCTAGCCAGTGGGGCCACAATCTGAATATCATCAGCGTATGCATAATAGGATTGAACCAGCGCTCCAAGGGGCTGGAGATAAATATTAAACAAGAGGGGAGAGAGCAGGGAGCCCTGAGGCACCCCCTATTTCCATTCATACATCACAGACTCCCTAGCATGATCCCGCATCTTAAAACAGCACTCACTCATATATGACGCTATCCACTGCAGAACCGTACCAATTAGCCCGATATGCATGCACCGTTCCAGCAGCTATGGCTTCTCCACTAAATCAAACGCTGTGGACAAATCCGGTGAGATGAGCAAAACCGAAACATCCTGCTCTAGCCAGCAATAGGCCATATCAAGAAGGTGAAAGTGTTACCTGTGTATAAAATTCTGAGATTTATTTATTTTACAGTATAAAATCATACACTTTGAGAATACTTAAGAAACCAGATGAGTATGGGACAGGAAACATATCAGCAGAAAACAATGAGAAAAGCAGTAACAAAAATGATCTCATATTCATCATTAAATAGCAAAAAAGAGTGAGAGACCAAGTGGAAAGGACCTAATGGGAAATAAGGCCAAAGCCTATTATCTTACTATAATAAACATTATGCAAGACACAATAAATATTCTCATGTAGACTTTTCTGATCTAGCTTCTCCATTATTAGCCACAGAGCGCTCCTTCGAATTAAGGGAAAATTTAAATTAGAACATTTTTAAAAAATAAATCTTGCATTGTAAGGTGATTTGTAGATCACACCAGAATAAACAGATATTCCAATCCCTCTTTCTAGATTAACCCAAACATATACATTTGGATATCTCATGTTTCTTTACAGTTTTCTGATACTTTAAAGCAGGGGTCCCCAAACTGTGCCCCACAGAGCTTGTTTTCCTGGCCTGCCATGCTTTCACTCTCTGTGGCCAGATATGGCCCATAGAGGATTGTTTAGTTTTCTTTTTTGAATGCAGATTAGCAGTAATAGAGAGGCCGATGGTGTTTCCAGTGCCGTCCATCAGTTGAAGAGCTAGCTATGTCGTGCCTTTTAGGTGGCGAGGCCAGGCTCCACCAGCTGGAAATGAAGATGCATAGGGTTAGGTGAATGAAAGGGAGGGGAGGAAGGGGAGGTGGTAGAGAACAGGGGGGCTGAAGGAAAGGGAAAGAGGGGTGTTGGCTAGAATAATGGGGTGGGAAAGCGGTGAGAGAAGAGAGGGGAGGAGTGTGAAAGTGATGAGAAGAGAAAGAGGGATGAGGGAAGAATGCAAAAGGAAGGTGAGAGTGGGAGAAAGACCTGGCCAGCTCAATTATCAGCTGCAGGGGCACAAGAGGGCATGGATTAATGTGTTGGGGGGGTGGGCAGAGGGACAGGCTATGGCTGGCCTTAAGAGGGGTCTGCAGACTGTGGGCCGTCCTCTTGCCTGGACAGAGGACCATGCTTTTTCCTTTTTCTCCTGCTTGGCACCCCTGCCCTAGGAATCACTCTACTTACAGGCCATCTGGTTAGAGGCATGGGTGCATGGTTTTGCTGCTTCTGAGATGGTGAGTTCTTACTTCGGGTCATTATTTATCGCTGGGAGGGAGGATAGTGCAGGAGAACACATGGCCTGTTGGCAGCCAGAGAGCAAGCAGGAACATGCAGTCCTTGCAAACCTATGCTCAATTCTGTAGCTAAGCAAGGCATGGAAAGAGTGAAAGCTAGAGCAGGGGGAAGGCTGATAGGGCCAGCATCAGCTCTCACATAGTGCTGTTTGCTGACAAGGTGTATCCCTCCCTTCACCCACTATCAAAGCATGGGGAGGCACATTACCTGCTGATCCTGCTGAAAATCTGTTGACCCTGTCAGGGGAGGACAATTTTCTTGTGGCCACTCCGCCTATACTAAACTGTATGGCCGTGTGCTTGGTCCGATGGCTCTTAACTTCTGGCCACACCCCACTGACAGTGACTCCTCACTTGTCGGGCCACCCGGTACTCGGCTGTGGTCGACAGCATTTCATCCATATCCTGGGCCGCACACAGGAAAACATTTGTACCGATATCTGACAGGTGTATGCCGGCTGTGCAACACAGGCCAGGGCAACTTACATTGATGAGGTCATGCCCAATGCAACTCCCCCCCTCCTTGATTGCCTGCATGAAGCGAGTCAACCATCCATTCACCTTTCATCTCATTTTCTCCACTGCCCTGTGTGACCTTTTGCCTTTTCAAACCCTCTGTGATACGTTATGGGACCACACCACCCAAGTCACAGAGAAAATTTCAGTCAGCTGCATCTTCCAGTTAATTCGACACTGCAGGTATTGGCCAATCGTTCCCCCTCCAGATGCAGCACTAAGAGCCAAGGGCTCCTGGCTGCCCTCATTCTGCACATAAGGGACAGAAAGGATGCGCCCAGCAGGTCCCATATCATACCTCACATCCCCATCCTGACGATTGACACCTCTGCAGGATTCAGTCCCAAATTAAAGCCCTGCGGTCTGCTTCGGGTTCTGCTTTACACCCAGTGGACATATAGATAGCAGCATATCCACATTTCCTAGGGAGTTGCACCTAGGGCAAAACATCGAAAGAACACAAGAAAGGTCAAGTTAGTCACGACAACATTCATCAACCCCTAGCTTCCAAATGAACATACAAGTTGTAACGGTCAGAATGCCACCCACTCACAGACATGATTTGTTTCCTTTTCATGCCAGGCCCAGTTGCCATGGTAGCCACCCTAATGCGGAAGGAATGAATGCTGTAATAGCCAACCTCAAAGTCCGCCTCTGTGATAATCAGCTTACACATCCTGGTGAACCAGAAGCAAGACAAGGGTGTTCTGCCCGCATCGACCAACACTGCTCGCCTCCCATCAGTTATAATCATCTGCAGTCCTTAAATACCACACCAGATATGTTGCGGTCTCCTGACATGGGTGACCATGACAATTTGGCCCCCCTTTTTGTGGGGTCCGTCTTAGAGCTACACGTCTGCGGTCAGGCATGCGGCGATGCTCGGCTGACCATCCTTGCATTATCCTTGCAATGACTAAAACCACTGAAGGACTCCGTTCTCCCATTGCTTTGGCAAAAGGTGTGATGACTGTTAAGTGCATTCTTACCACGGATTTTGTCCTGCCCCTATCCCTGCAGTAGAATATCCAGCAAAGAATGGTGCTAGCCTTAAAGCAGTTACTCTCCCTGATGCCGTCCTGCACACAAAAGTCCTGGAAGTGATCCCAGGCCTTCAAGTTTGTTGGCCTGATGCACTCTGCCAGGAAACCCATCAAGAGGCTCCAATATTCGGTGGGCCCAACACCCAGACTGCCTCTGGAATGGATGTCTTAACTGCATCTGCCCCAGGAGCACTGGTCCAGAATGCTGGCATCTTAAAATGAGGAAGGGCTTTGGCAATCGTGTTATGAAATCAGGAACATGAGGACGAAAGACGCTCTGAGTACAATGGTGAATCCTCAGAAAAAGGCGCATCTGAAAAAAAACGAGTCTCAAATGTGTCCTAGCAGACCGCCATCTGTGACAGTGAGCAGCTTCCTTAACACCTTATGGGTCATCGGGCGCCTACGGTCCAGAGCATGGCAACAGTCTGCTGCCCTGCCCATCATCCTTTAGCAATGATGAAATCGGCCAAATGGCTCTTTTTCCCCATTGCACAGGTGAAGAAAGTGACTGCCACCAGGTGCATCTGTACTGCAGATTTCATCATGCCGCTGTTCTTGCATGATAGAATCCACTGGAGAGTGGAGCCCGTCACGCATCGGTCACTGTCCTTCATCCAGTTAAGGCTGCAGAACTCTCAAATGCTCCCAGGTTTTGTACAGGGCAGGGCAAAGGGAGGGGGGGGATAAGAGGTGGGAGGTCAGTAGGGGAAAGGGGGAGGGGCACGGAACATGGCTTAGGCCTGGATGCCACTTACCCGGTTGTGACTGTGGAGGAGGAGGACGGTGGTGTGTGCCACACAAATGTCTGCATCTCAGGGACATTTGCAGGGGATAGGGAAAGGCAGGGAGGCAGGGTTGACAGCTTCTGCAACCTAGAAATAATAATATTGACACTTCTATTATGTCGTACACTACTGAGATCCTTGTCCCTTTTTTCCCCAAGTTTAAATTGATGAACCTTGGGGACTTCTGCCTTAAGATGTACATTTTCAATAAGCTGCTTGGCAGCAATGTACATTTTGAGCCTTTGCAAAGTACACTGGTTTTCAAACACAAGGTATCTTCAGATGTGCCCTAATACTGCGTTGTTAATACAGCTAAAATACATGCCCTGCGTGTTTAAAATGTTACATAGTATGCACATCAGTAGCATGCAATTGCATGTGGTGTTTGGGGAAAACGCAATGTATGTGTGCAGCTGCAAATTGCTCTAGAGAGCCTCTTTTCTATTCAACCCAAAATGCAGTCATGAAAGCACAAATGTACCTTCAGGCAGCGAAAAATCCACATACCTGGATATGACTGATTCTTTGCTGCACCTGTCTCTGAACATTTACAGTACATTGGTGTGTATCGCTTTCAACTTTCCTTTTTCCATGCCTGCCTCTTGAGAAACGTTGACACACTGCAGTGCCACAGCTATTTGCAAATTCCTGAAAGGAATATTTATTTATTTATTTATTTATTTATTTACAGTCTCTTATATACCGCACTATTTAGCATCAGCACGGTTCACATGGAACAAAAAATGCTCAGTACAATTAACATGTAAGAGTTTACAGATAACAGGGCAAGAAACTTGGATAACAGGGGTAAACTATTTACAGCATTGAATGTTTGTTACCTTCTCTACTGCTGGTTTACAGCACTGGCTCTCATACCTTGTTTGCTCTAAACTAAACACAGCCCACAGCGTTCTACAATGGGAGAAAAGAATAATGAATGTAGCCTTCTAGAATAGCTTTGTGTGGCTGACAGAGACCATGCCTCTGGATCGCAGACAAGTATCTGTAGACATTCCGCTTGAGACTGTTTGCATATCATGTCGTAGCTTTACTTGTTGTGAAAGGAGGTTCTTGTTTTCACAGAGACAAACTATTGTTGGTTTTGTTAAATCATCGGGTGGGGGGGGGGCACAATTTTCAATGCCATTTAATCAGGTAAATAATGATGTCCCTAGGAAATTGCCACAATAGATTTTTTTTTTAAATGCCAGACATGGTGGTCAAAAACTTTCTGGATATTCAGCACCACTATCTAGATAGTGACTAGTGCTGAATATCCAGATAATGTAATCAGCAGTGGAACCTATCCAAATAGTGGTAAGATTTAGCCCACTATCCAGATAACCTGCCAGCTTTTCTGCTGTCCAGAAGTTATCCAGATAGCTCCTCAGAAAGCAGGCTGAATGTCACTGCAATCTGGATACGTTCCAGGTTCATCTTGGCTCTGTTCTGGCACTATCTGGATAATGCTACCAAAAATATTGAGATCTATATATGTATATATGTATATATGTGTATATATGTGTGCTGTGAGTCAGCATTTCTGGAGGTGTGTATATATATATAATATGCATATATATAAAAAAATACACCTGCATATGCATAGAATACGCATACTCATATATACCTGCCTTGGATCAGGTTTAAAATTATTCATGCTCATCTGCGCTTAGGTATCTATGCTGTCTTTATAAAATCACAAAGCTAAGACTTTGTGATAGTGCTCAGTTCTAACACTGGCAAAACTGATAAATCCCCAACCAGGTGCTCAAACTCGTAAAGCTTCTGTAACATACTGAAACTAAGAAGCTACAATGGAGTTAACTTTTTCATATTTACATTTTTAAATTTGAGGCATTACTCTTGTCCTATAGATCAAGTCACTGAGATGGATTTGAGTGCCAGCCACTGATCATGTACACAGGGCTTTTCTGCACCTGTCGGGCATGTTATCGAGCATGGCAGGCATACTTGGTACTGAGCTTCTGACAGGTGTGTCCACTAGCTCAGGATTCTCATCACTCTACTCTCCATGCTTGGGGATGTACTGGAACAAGAAGGATTGCTTGGCTCTTCAGTTGAACTGTGTGTGTGCTCTCCTTATAAAGCTGGCTGCTTATCCACTTGCAGGTCCACACAATTGCAGTGATAGAAAGTTCCTTTAGGTTCCACTAGATATAAGCTTGGTGCAACCTTTTGCACACAGGTACCCAACCTCCAATGATTCATATAATCTCCCAGTAGTGGTTTCATGCAGACTGAGTCACTAATATTCAATTCAGGAAATTCTCTTGTAGACATGTCATATCTTGATTTAAAACATTGCTTCTTGTATTAGAGATTTATTGATACACCTGACACCACACAGGACTCGAGTGGCTTGCTGAATATTGGCAGCGATGTCTTCAGTCTCCTTGACATCAGTTGTTTCGCTGAGCTGCAATCCATGCCGTCTGTTGGTGTGTTCCTCCAGTGCTGCATATCTTTCCATAGGTCTACACTCTTTCTTGTGCAGGTTCTTTGCTACTTTTACAGCAGATTAAATTTGCCATTAGCTTGTAGGTGCCTTGATATAGTAACGTTCAAACTGCCACTCAGCAAAAAATAGTTTAAATTGCAGGCAAGCAAATTATCTGAGATCACTTGATCAGATTGGCCATAGCATGCAAATTACACTTTGCAACACTTGGTTGTGGCTTCAGCAGACATGTCGGGGAGCATTTCAATTTCCTAGAAATCTGAGCAGTGATCTATCAAAAGGAACTCTTTCCAGCAAAGTTAAATAAGTCAATGCAACAATTTGCCAAGGCTGCACCAGTATATCCTGCTGCTCATGGTGCATATTCATTGCAGGTGGAATAATCGCTTACAAAGTCCTTGATCTCGTCTTGCATGTTAGACAGTAAAGGGTATCACATCCCAGTTAGTTTAGAAACTTTGGATCAATGCAAATCCTCAGCTTCTTGGGATTTTTTATTATGACCATATTGCTCATCCAGTCAGTTGGTTCAGTCCCGAGTGCAACATGATCATCAGCTTTATGCTTTTGTAGCTGGGTTTTCACCTCTGGCTTTATGGTAACTGGTATATTTCATGGAGCACATTGTACTGGTGAAACACTTGGTGGTGCTTGTCTATTGCATTAATACTGTCAGCACATGAAAATGTTCCAAGGATAGCATGAGCTCCCCTGAATGTAGTTTCAGTTTAGTGCCATTTGGCTGCAGGGCTGCCCTCAGTGCCAACTTCATTTTATCTTTCAGACACATGATATCTCGTATTGCCCCTGAATCCAGCTGACGTGGTTGTACTATATTATTCAATCTGGGATTCACAAACCATTTTTGTCCTTTAGTTTGCATAGTGTAGGGCACTCTTTTTGAGAAAATTCCAGCAGTACTGAGCAAGTCTGCATTTTCTAATCTCTTTCAACTTGTTCAGCTTACTTGCTGTGTTCTGCTTCCTGCTTGATAGGCACACTATTGCAAATTATTTGGACACCACATAGTTGACATTTTTCCCATATGCTGGACAGCGTTCTTTCAGTTGCTTACATGCATTGCCGCAGTACTTTCATGCTGCAGATTTGGTTGAAGTTGAGTTACTCTGCTGTTGCTTATTTCAGTAGCTATCCACACCTTTCTGGTACATGTCTGTTGCATTAATGCTGCTAGTCCTATTTGATAATTCTCAGTTGCAAATCTTTGAGTTCTGAGTATGACATGCTTTAATGGTTATATTCAGAGTAGTCATGTTCTCTTAAGATACAGCGACGTGCACTCATTGGCAATGCAAAGAACTATTTATTTCAAATAAGTTCATCTTTCAATGGGCCATATTAACATGTCACTGCTTTCTCTCTTAAACATGTGGCAAGAGTTATCAATGGATTCACCTTCCTCTAGTTTGCAGCTCCCAAACATGAAGCTTTCATTCTGTATATTACATTTCTGATGGGTTTGAAATAGGCTTCTAATATGTTCAGGATCACTTTGGTATCCTTCATCTGCTCATCTGTGAGACTCAAATTGTGCTTATAAACATTGTTACATTCAGCATCTATCACCCTTCTCAGCATAGCTATTTGCACTTCTGCTGGCTTCTCTTGTAAGCCTTTTGCTTGATAATAGTCTTCAAACTCTGCTCTGGAATGTTTCCATTAGACATATAAGTCACCACTAACCTTCATGCCCCTTGGGGGTAGAATGCTAATCTTCTGACACCATGTTTCAGAGTTAAAAAGAAAGACACACTGAACATAGTTGGAGCACATGAAACATGATATACTTCATCCAAAGGTCAAAGGTAAAAACAATGACATATAACAATGAGCCAGTAGATAGCATTAGTATAAGTTAACATCTGTAACAGGCTCTTCCATGCATCTACAATGCTTTCTGTAAAACAGACATATTTTCTTAGATGACTCCTGAGTCTACTATTGTTCATCCTCATCCTATGACCCTTCGTATTAGGGCTTCTTCTACCCCCTGTGTATTTATACCATGGAAGTATTTAAATATCTCTTCCTCATGTCTCCTTTCTTGCCGTGCTTCTAAATATACATATTTAAATCTTTAAGTCTATCCCTATATGTTTTATGACAAAGACCACTGACCATTTTAGTTGCTAACCTTTAAACCAACTGTAGATATCCTGAAAATGTGACTGCTGTGGAGTCTCCAGGATATTTTTGGAAAGTTCTGGCTTAAAAGTAAGGAGTAGTAGTTAAAGAAAAATTAAAAGACCCATTAACCGTTAATGCTCTTTCTCTCTGTTCCTTGTGTAATATGGTCCCTGCACTGTATGTTAGAAAGTCACCAGTGCTTTGAACTACCTTATCAACTACTTTGCAAGCTAAGCACAATTATAACACATATATTTTGTGTGCTTATGTATAATTACATATTTACATGATAATTTTAACCAGCATAGAACAAACTGCAATGCTCTTGGCCTTAAAATGAAAAAGTTGTAAAGAAAAAAGGTAAAGTGGTAAAGTATGGGCTTGGCAACAGAAACTAAGCTGGAGAGAGACTGATAGAATTCTGAAAAACCTCAAATATCTTCTTCCAGCAACACACATGGTGACTGTACACATCGACTTTGTCCAATGGATTATACAAAAATTAAACTGACTGCATCTGTGGAAGTCAAGGATGGAAAAGTTCATTAACAGCAACAAAGACAAAACCTGTAGCTCACTGTGGTATGAAAACTCAGGCTAAAGCAGAAAAACAGGAAGCCAGCCATGAAGGTAGAAAAATATGATCTTGAAAATATACCACTGGAATTTAAAGACTGCATGCAAAATGGATTTGCTGCTTTGGTTACAAATGAAAGATTACCTGAAGAGCTATGGATAACATCAAGGAAGTTGTGCTCGAAGAAATTGAAAAGTCTCTGCAAAAGGTGAAAAAGCAAAAATGGATGATAAATGAAACTCTGAAATTTGCTTAAAAACACAGAGCAGCTCAAGCCAGAGGAGAAAGAGAAGTAATCAAGGTATTTAACAGAGATTTCCAACATGCAACAAGGTGAGTCAGAGTACTACAATGATACCTGCAAGAAAATTGAACCAGGAACTATCAGGAAGAGCAAGATTGGCCTTCCTAAATATATGAGAGTTAAAGAGAAAATTCCAACCTCGGATTGGAATGCTAAAAAAATGCCCAAGGATCCATATTGAATGATGCTGAGAAAAGCACGAAAAGGTGGAAAGAATACACAGAGTAATTATACGATAAAGAACACGTGGATGAATAGCTATTTCAACCTCTACCTTATGATCAGAAACCATAGGTGATCAAAGAAGTAAAAGCAGCATTAAAAGCATTATTAAAGAAGGACATTTGACTGCAGAAATCATGAAACACTCTGGGCCACATTAAGCAGCATCGGTATACCAGAATACCCGATAGTTCTCGTGCACAATTTTACATTAAACAAGACACAACAGTTCAAAGAGAACCAAGGAGAAAAAGAATGGTTTAAAACCAGCAAAGGTGCATGAAAAGGCTGCATACTTTCCCCATATCTGTTTAATTTATATGCAAAACAAATCATCAGAGAAACAGAACTGCATGAAGACAACTGAGATATAAAGATTGGTGGAAGACACATCAACAGCCTTTTATGCTGACGAAATCACATTACTGACTGAAAGTGAAGATGATTTGAAACATCTGCTTATCAAGTTTAAGGAACATAGTCTTAAAATAGGCCTGCATCTTAACGTGAAGACATAGATCCTGACCATTGGCAAAATCAATCATTTTATGTTTGATGGAGAAGAAATTGAAATAGAAAAAACAACTTTAATTAGCTTGGATCAATAATCAATAAAGAAACGACAAGCAGTCAAGAAATCTGATCACTCATTGTTTTTGACAGAATGGCTATGAAGGACATAGACAACATTCTGATATGCAGAGCGCTATCTCTATATATAAAGATTTGACTCGTCCAAGCCATCGTATTTTCAACAGTGTCATATAGATGTGAAAGTTGGACAGTGAAACAGACAGACAGGAGAAAGATTGATGCCTTCAAATTAAAGTGCTGGCAAAGAATACTATGTATACCATGGACTGCCCAAAGAACAAATCTGTTAATACTAGAACAAATCAAATCTAAGCTTTGTTTTAAAGCTCAAATGACAAGATTTTGACTTTCATACTTTAGCACATCATGCAAAGAGAAAGATCATTAGAGAAAGACTTTGTACTAGTCAAGGTTGAAGTCAACACAAAAGACGAAGACCAGCCACGAGGTTGATCCATATAATAACAGCAGCTATGAATTCCAGTCTGTCAAAGGTTAGCCACCTGACTAAAAACTGAACACAGTTTTGGACAACTATCCAGAGGATCGCCATGATTCGACATTGACTCAACGGCACATAACAACAACAACAACAACAAATGTCTGCTTTCTTTTAATAGAAAAGTATCACAGACTTAAAAGGTCATCACTCACACAAGGATATCTAATATCACATCTGAAAGGAGCATCTGTAAGACCCATTCTGAAAGGCAAGAATCTTGATATCAAGGACCCTAATTGCCCAGTATCAAGCCTGCCATTTATAACCAAGGTAATCAAAAAAGTAGTTCAGCAACAGCTGCAGGAACACATAGACAAACATGCCCCACTAGACCCACACCAGTATGGTTTCAAACCTAATCACAATGTGGAAACACTAATTACATCACTTCTAGACACCATAATAACTGGCATCGATGACATACAACAAGGTTTTATCCTGTTCTTCATCGACCTTACTGCAGCCTTTGACTCCGTCAACCATAGTACACTGCTACAAAGGCTCCAGTGATAAATTGGTTCTCATCATACCTATCACATTGAAAGCAACAAGTTAGATCTGATAGCCAACAATCAAGACCATTTACACAGCAACAGGATGCACAATCAAGACCATTTACACAGCAACAGGGTGTTCCGCAGGGCTCTGCCCTTTTGGCATTGCTCTTCAACATATACCTTCAACCACTCTGTAACATCATAAAGCAACACAAAATCCAATACAGGATATATGCAGATGACATAATGGTTTTTACCCCAGTAAACATTGAAAGACCCAACTGCACACAGATTACTGCATGCCTTGAAGCAATGACTGGATGGCTTAAGGAACAAAACCTCACCATAAACGTCAAAAAATCAGAGGTGCTGCACATCACCAGGAATGTACTATTTTCCCCACCTGATTCCATAAAAATCTTAGACTATACTCTAATAGTCAAGCATGAAGTCAAATACCTCTGAGTTACATTATGACCAACAGGCCATAGTAACTGATCAGTTACTACAGCCTGATCAGTCTGTCAGGCCATAGTAAATCCCATATTAGACTATTGTAATATAATTTACCAAGGTCTACCAAAGAACACGATACTCCCACTTCAACTGGTACAAAACACTGCAGCTCACATAATAACCAATCTCCAGGAACAAGCAGGAATGAGTCTTCACATATGGGGTACGTCGGTACCGACGGAGCCTGCACGGGAATGCTCCCCAGCATCCAATCAGAAAGCTTTTGGGAGCATCCCTCGCGCCTGCGCACTGACTTCCTGCCCTTTCCACTGTCTCTCCTCAGTTTTTATTTTTACGCGGAGCCGGCAGGACGTCCTCCTGTCACCGCAGAAACTTTTTTCTTTAAATACTTCTTTTCTTGTTTTCTTGTGGTCTTGTTTCTTGTTTTTCCCGCCGACACTGGTACCGCCGGTGGTTTTTTCTTTTCTTTTTTCTTAAACTCAGAGAGATTTTCCCTCTGTTTCTGTCTTAACTTTTTTGGGCCTATAAGGCCTCTCCATCATGGAGCCTTCTTCTCCTAAGAAGTGCCTTCACTGTGGAAACACAGTTTTCTTTTTAGACTCCAATCTCTGGTGTCTAACCTGTTTGGGTCCTGACCCTTTTCCCCCTGAACTATCAGGCTGCAATACTGAGAGAAGACCTTCCCTCTTTCGAGTTTCCCTCAATACCATTTTCCCTCCTGCTGTGAGGGCACCGGGTTTTTCTTCTCTATAGGATCAGGTAACCCACAAACAGTCTGTTAAGATTTGCCAATCCTTGAGTGGTAGGTCTCATGCCACGCATGATGACGGCTCCGGCCTTGCCCTCAAGACCCCATTGGCATTAAAACCCCGGTGGGAGTCTTCGGGCTCCAAAGCATTTCAGGGGTTTCAGGTTGTTCCTGGGGCTCACCCCTCACAGAACATACCTGAGTCGTGCTCGGGGGTGGTATCCGCTTCGAGCGGTACCGATCCCCCGGCATCGGCACTGGTGTCGAGTGTTCCGCTCTTCACCAGGGATCGTCATCTGGCGTCCTCGGTACCTTCGGGACCGATCGTTACGTTCCAGATTGACTTTCCTGTTTCTAGGCCATGCTCGGTGGTGGTATCCGCTTCGAGCAGTACCAATACCCTGGCATCGGCACCGGTGTCGAGTGTTTCACTCTTCACCAGGGATCGTCTTCTGGCATCCTCGGTACCTTCGGGACCGATCGATACGTTCCAGATTGACTTTCCTGTATCTAAGCCATGCTCGGGGGTGGTATCCGCTTCGTGCGGTACCGATACCCCGGCATTGGCACCGGTGTCGAGTGTTCCACTCTTCACCAGGGATCGTCATATGGCGTCCTCGGTACCTTCGGATCCGATCGATATGACCCAGAGTGACTTCCCTGTATCAGCATTGCCGGTACCACCACCGACGTCAGTGCACTCTAGACATGCATCGATAGACTCGCTCCCTTCGATGCCGAGTCTGGAATCGATATCTAGTCTAGATGACTGGGTACCGACGCGCCTTGGAACCGACCCTTTTCGTTTCCGGATACGCAGTACCGAGGATACTCACCAAGACTCTCTGGTTACCTCGGTACCGTTTGAGCAGCCTCCGATGACGGCCTCGATGCCATTACCGGTATCGGTATCGATGTCGATTCCTGCAGTTACATTGGTGCCATCGATCCTTTCTATGCCTAGTTTGGAATTGATACCTGGCATAGACGATGCAGTACTAACTGCCTCAAATCGTGACTGCCAGTATCATTATCCATCTAGTAAGGTTCTTTTTCTGCACCAGACCAGTTCATCCTCTGGTGCTCAGGCTGCATCTTCAACCTTAGCCTTCCCAGGGATGGTTCCCATTGGAGATCCTTCTTTTCAGAAGTTTCTCCTTGACATGGCAACCTTTCTTGCTATTCCTATCCCTGGCTGTAATCTTAACCAAGGCTCTCCTGCAGAAAAGGGAAATATAATGCTTCCTTTACATCATTCTTTGCAGGATCTTCTTCTGAGAATATGGGAATCACCTTTAAGGGTTCCCTCACCTTCTACAGCAACTAATGTTCTGTATCAGGTGCCCCCCTCTCCAGGGTTTCAAAAGAATCAACTTCCCCATCATTCCATTGTAGTGGAATCAGCAATGAGGAAGGTAAAAAGCAAGAAGAAGCATTCTTCTTATCCGCCAGGTCGTGCTTCTAGAGCACTTGATGCCTTTGGACATCAAACCTTCCAAACATCTATGCTGGCATCAAGAATTATTTCTTATATGTTTTATATGAGTCTAACGCTCCAGGAAGTCACAAAGAAATTATCTCTTTTGACTCCTTTTTTGTCAGACCCTAAGGCTGCTGACTATTCCTTGCTTCTTAGTCATAGCCGGAATATCTCTTGGTTTCTTTCTCGTGCTTCCCTAGACTCTTTTGAGTCTGTTAGCAGAACTTCTGCTATTGCCATTGGAGCATGTCGTAGAGCCTGGCTCCAAGCTTCAGACTTGAGCAGATGGGCACAACATACACTGGGTAATTCTCCTTGTACTGGAGAAAATCTCTTCAATAAGGAGGCTTTACGTCAGGTTGCTCATTGCTCCACTGACTTCCCTGGTTCTGGAGACCATTCTAAGCCTTCTTTTTCCCCAGGAGGTAAGAAATGTCCTACCAAGCCTTCTTTCCCTAAGAAAAGAAGGTTTCACTCTTCTCCTGCCCATCATCCAGAGGTGCCCAAGCAAGGGACACCTCGTCCTAGTCTGAAGTTTCCAAACTCTAGCCAGTCTCGACATACCCAGCAACCATAGGTTCTGAGGGTTACAATCTACAGTTAACTTCTTCTTAACAGAAGTTTGTTCCCTGTTTTTTCTTTAAGCTGTCAGGATATTCTTGTTCATGGGTTACAGAATTCTCCTCCTCTTACTATTAAGAAGGGAAGTTACAACTATCTCATGATAGTGTCTGGCCCAACATGAACATTTTTTTCCTCAGCTGACTCGCCATATGGGTAAGTCACCCTCCAATTACCTGTTTTCTCTACCCTCTCATCCAGGATTTTCCCTGACTGAGTGGTACCATACTGAAAAGCTTTTCTAGCTTTTCATTCCAGTGTAGATCTTTTTAGTTTTCTTGAATACATTCTCAAGATAACTCATCAGACACGGACAGGAATATCTCCTCTCCCTTTGTCTGTTCCTCTCTGTTTTGCACAGAAAGATCCTCTCTGCTGTCTTTCAGCTTCTGTGCATGCAGGAGTTCCAGTATTTGAACCAGCCTCAGTAGTGATTCCAAGCTAATCGTCATCTATCTTGGACATTCCTACTCACTTTAGGCTTCTCACATTATCTTCTTTCCAGCCATCTCCTTCTCCTAGGATGTGGCAACATGCCTGACTTCAGTCAGTTTTATCTCATAATTCTCCTGCACAATGCTCTCTGCAATCTTCAGAGAAGCTTTCTACTATGGGCCCTTGCTACAGAGCATTGATCTTTGTCTCTGAGGGCTATCCTATATAGTAGAAAAAAGCTTATAAATCATTCCCATGACTGTGAGGGTTCTCCACACCCTCTTGTCTCCTGTTATAATTCAGAATATAAGTTTTTTCTGCGTGAATATCCAGGGCTATTAGTAACGCATGATACCCCTATGTCCCTCCAGTGGATCCTCCTGGTATCTTCTCTATGCGTTTCTACCCATCTACCATGTCAGAGTTCTAAAGGACTCCCGACTTGCTCTTTACAGACTGATCTTATCCTCTGTTTTTCACGCAACCATCCTGGTTATTTTCCTGGATTGCATTCCTGCATCCTCTTAGCCCACGGAAATAGATTCTCTATATATCTGTCAAGTGGGTTTCGCCCTCTTGTTATTGGATGAATCTTTCCCCTTCACATTCCCCATGTGAATGTTCTTAGGGGGCTTAGTGTATCTTCAGACTTATTGTCATGTATGTAAATATCTCTATATATGCCTCTACATACATATGTCTGTAAGCTGTGTGTGCATAATTTATGCCCCTATATGTATATATATATATCCACTTATATATATATGTTGATACATATTTCTGCATATCTAGATATGCATATATATATATATGTATATATATCTCCCTATATATATATATATATATATATATATATATCTGTTGGGAGACTTTTTATAAATCAATATGTATTACATACTATCTCCTCACTGTCTATGCTATAGCAATTTGTACCTTTCTTAGAGGTTACAGACAGTGAGCTCCCTTTTCCATACTGTTCCTTAGTATGTGGGGACTGTTATGCACACAACCACTACTGTGGTGATAACAGCTTCCGCTTTGCTCTAGGTCTCCCTATCCTTGAGTATTCAAGCTTCAATATCTTTCCTATCTCTCATCAGCTATGAAAGGCAGTGTACATCTTCATTGTTTTGAGTACACATTGTTCTCCTTGGGAATATGGGCTTTTTTCCATACCCTTCTTCCCTCCAAGACTGGGCTAGTTGTCCAAATCGGTCAGTCTTCTTCTTTTAGTCCTCAATGTTAATGACTCTGTACCTAAAAGAGTTTTCAGCTTTTTCCCATAAAGCTTTCCATTGAAGACATGCCGTTCTAATCCTACCCCAGTTGACACCTGGATCACCTGCTATTCCAGGTCTGGACCTTCACCCTCACTGCTGTGAGGTCACCTTGAGGATTCCGCTACTGCATATCCAGTAGACTCCATCACGCTTTCTACTTCCTACAATCCAGTAGGTAAGCTCCATATTATAACTGTTCATTAAATAATTTTAATGGTACTTATCATACATGCCATGGACTCCTCTCCTGTAGTCCTTGGGTTTGCTGTTTTCCTTACAGCTCTTCTATTCTCAACTCCTACCCTCCATTCCCTCATGGGATGCCGGGGATTCCTGTGTGAGAAATGCACTCCTGATCCAGGAACATGCATTTTATGGGATTCTCCCCCTGGCATCTCTAGCTAGGGAGTCCCCATATGTGAAGACTCATTCCTGCTTGTTCCTGGAGATAGCACAGTTACTTACCTGTAACAGGTGATCTCTGGGAACAGCAGGAATAAGTCTTCACAACCCACCCACCTCCCCTAGGAGTTGTATCTAGCTATCTATCTTCCTTTCCTCGTTCTCTCTCTTTGTCTCAGCTAGGAAACTCAACTGAGGAGAGACAGTGGAAAAGGCGGGAAGTCAGTGCGCAGGCGCGAGGGATGCTCCCAAAAGCTTTCTGATTGGATGCTGGGGAGCATTCCCGTACAGGCTCCGTCGGTACCGACATACCCCATATGTGAAGACTTATTCCTGCTGTTCCCAGAGATCACCTGTTACAGGTAAGTAACTGTGCTGAACAGCAAGGTACTGACACATAACCCCTACACTACAGCAGCTACACTGGCTCCCAATAATCACATGTTCCAAATACAAAACATTATTAATGATCTTCAAGATAATCCATAATCTATCATCCCTGTCCTTCAAATGATGATCGAAAAGACTCCTGAGAACAGAACAAGAAGAATCTCATATAACAGTACTTTGGACATCCCTGCATGCAAGATAAAAGCCAAGCAAACGACATGTAAGAGAGCATTTTCCTTATATGCTCCTCCATTATGGAATGATCTACCTAATTCAATAAGAGCCATCAAGGACCTATCGGACTACAGGAAAGCAATACAAATGCTTCTCTTTATAGAATATTATGGGATTACCCCATGAATACCAAATACCCCTATCACAATCTGCAGACCCTATTCCTCCTAACTTTCTGGCTCCCTCGCATGCCCTCCCAACTTAGTCTAACTACTCCCCCACCAAGTCAGATTACCCATCCCAAGTTCATATCCCTCCCCCCCGATGCTCTCCTCATATATGGTCCCCCTCATATGACCCCACCCCGAGCTATATATCCTCAACCCACCTCTCTTAATAACTACTTGCCCTGTATAAACCATTTGCTGCATCAATGTTACCCATTGTGATTACACGTGAATTATTTGTAACCCAATATAACCATCCACATTTAGCACCCCTGTTCTATGCAAACTTCATGGTTATGTTCTATGTAAACTGCTGTGAATCCGATGATAGGACGGTATAAATAACCGTTAAATAAAAAATAAATGGGTTTTTATTTGCTTCAGATGCTGTAAATATTTATTTATTGTGAATGAAGTAAGAGCAATGCAGAAGAGAAAAGGGTGCCCATTTCATTTCCAAGAGTCTGTAGCTTCCAAGGTGCTATGCAGGTGATTTCACATGGTCCCAAAAGGGTTTCCTTAAATGTTAAATGTATTGAAGATCACAGACTCTAATTCCTTTGGGGGAGGAATATAAGAAAAGTTGAAATCACTGATGCCTTCTAAGTAAGAATGAGTCTTCACAGCCGAGAGATACATACCCTTGCTTTTCCCATCTCTCCTTCAAATGCACACTGGTGCCTGTTGCTGTGCAGAATGTGTTGGGATGGGTTGATATAAGCTAAGAGTGTATCATAATCTCATGAGAACATGACAGATAGCTGGCAACACTGCAAGTGCTTTGCATAAAATAGCTGCATGAAAATTGAGCCAGCAATTAGAAATGGTGCAGTCTGAGGCACAAAATTCTGGAAAAGGTATTAACGTGGAAGTTAGAGAACATTGCAGAACTTAACATTTTCCACCAAAAATTCAACACACATTAGAAAGGCAAATTGAATCATTTTTCGTTCCCGTTTGAACTACAATATGCTGTAAACGATTTCTTCCTATTAAATGTTGTGGTTGGGGCTTTTTTCTACGAGTACTTAGTAGAGACACTTTTTCTTCGGCATCAGACCCTAGCAAAGGATAAGCAGGAACAAGCTGGCTTTGAGAGCAGAGTCATTCTTCTATACTCTATGGGTTGACAATTGGTGGTCCACAGACCATCACAGAGAGTGTGCAGGACATAGGGAAGAGAAACGCCTCTTCATGATGCTGTAATTCATGTGAGCAGACGTTTGGCTGTTGTAGAAATAGGTGAAGTACTGGCTGTGAAGATGGCAATGGCAGCAGGGGTTGGAAGAAGAAGCAGTTGTACAGGAAGGAGGAGGACAGAGACTGTTGGAGACAGGAAAGGGAAGGAGGAGAAAGGTTTGGCACTGAGGGTAGGGAGCTGAGGAAAAGTAATAGGGATGAACTGAGGGTCCCTAAATTTATTGGAGATCAATAAAAATTCCACGCAAACAAAAAAGTTGGGAACCTCTGCTCTATTCTATCTGCTCTGCAGAGCACCAACTAATAGAGTTGAGGCACCAGTCCTGCATTCTATGACCAAGGCGATGTGTACCAAAGTGCATTAAGCAGTTAGTGCGGATTTTAGCTGTGTGGTAAATATCTAGGGTTGCCACTTTTTCACCGAGAAAAACCCGACACCTTTGGCTCGCCATGCTCCACCCATTCTCCTCCCCTAGGCCCACCCCTGCCCCGCCCCCAGCCCCACCCACAAAAATTACCGAGGATACATGTAGGCTAACTTCCTTGGTCAGATAATAATTAAACTGGGAACCCCAGAATCCAAACATGAAATGTACAACACTGGAGAAATAAAACTATAAAGTAATTTCCTCTTGCACTAAACAAAAAAGCAAAGATGTTAGCAATACACACTTCCCAGACCAGACATATTCCAGTTAATAAATTCAAAATAAAAAGTATTTCTCTACCTTCTGTTTGGGCATTTCATTTTTCAGTTGCAATTGCTCCAGTCACTTTCTTCTGGTTTCTTTGTGTCTTCTGCGAGCTATCCATTTGTCCTTTCTTCTCTTTTAGATGTTTTCCATTCTCTCTATATCTGCTTTAACATACTGATTGTTTCCCTTTTGCTCTTTCCCCCAATTCTTTCCTTATCCTTTATCATCCATTTAAATTTCACCCTTCCATTCTCAAGCCCCTCTTACTCTCCCAATACCCGACCCATCATAGACTTTTCTTCCACACAAAATATTTTTTCCCCTCTCCATTCTCATTTCCCATCCATTCTAGTCCTCCCCCAAAATCAGTTCCCTTATAGTTCTAGACCCACCCAGCATCCACTCCCTTCTAGTCCCATTCTCCCATGCCCCCACATCAGCTCATTTCCAGTCCTATTCCAGCTCTTTATAAGTCCATTTCCAGTGCTAGCCCTCACATCACAGGCCATTTCCAGTCCTAGCCCCGCCCCCCAATCACAGCCCATTTATAGTCCAAGTCCCCCATCACAGCCTATTTCCAGTCCTAGGCCCCCCACCATCACAGCCCATTTGCAGTCCTAGCCCCCCCCCCCCACCATCACAGCCCATTTCCAGTCCATGTCCCCCCCATAGCCCTTTTACAGTCCAGGTCCCCCCCATCACAACCCATTTCCAGTCCAAGTCCCCCCTATAGCCCTTTTCCAGTACAGGTCTCCCCCCATCACAGCCCATTTACAGTCCAAGTCCCCCATCACAGCCTATTTCCAATCCTAGGCCCCCCACCATCACAGCCCATTTGCAGTCCTAGCCCCCCCCCCCCCCCACCATCACAGCCCATTTTCAGTCCTAGCCCCCCTAATCACAGCCTATTTCCAGTCCAAGTTCCCCCTCCCTCCACCATAGCCCATTTCCAGTCCACGTTCCCCCCCCCCATAGCCCTTTTCCAGTCACGGTCCCCCCCCCCATCACAACCCATTTCCAGTCCAAGTCCCCCCCTATAGCCCTTTTCCAGTACAGGTCCCCCCCATCACAGCCCATTTGTAGTCCCCCCCCTCCCGTGCAGCTGCTGCTCCTGCTTCTTACTGAGCAGCAGCTGCAATAAAGTTAATTTAAAAGTAAGGAAACCTGTGAGAAACCCTCAGCTCCTATGAAACTCCTTCTGCAGGGTCCCTGGCTGAAAAGGAAGTGACATCAGAGGGGCGGGCACTGCAGAAGGAGTTTCATAGGAGCTGAGGGTTTCTCACAGGTTTCCTTACTTTTAAATTAACTTTATTGCAGCCGCTGCTCTGTAAGAAGCAGCAGCAGCAGCGGCTGCAAGGGGGGGCCCAGGACTGTGATCGCAATCGCGATCGCAAGCGCAAAGCCGGTTTTCTGCTCTGGCCGCTCTCGATCTCGCAGCCAGAGCAAAAAAACGGCTTTTCAATGGCCGGTTTCGGTTCTCTGCCGGCAGCCGGCCCGACCACAGGAAAACCGGCCAGGCCGGCTGAAAACCGGCTGGTTGGCAACCCTATAAATATCCCATCCTAACTGCTAGGGTTGGGTTGGAATCAAGGAAAGGTTGTGGATGGAGATAGGCTGTGGACAACATTTGGGAGTTAGCATGTGGTTTGATACTGCATGCTAAGTGTCAGTACTGCTGATATCAAAGGTGCCCTTGTTGCCACATTAAAAGGTGGTCTTAAGTGCACCTGTGCTACTTGCATCCTGGCTACTGTGCTTAAAAAAAAATTTATGACTTCATATCAAACCCTCCTGGTGCAAGATTCCACTCCCCCCCCCCCCCCGCCACCCAATCACCTAGGCAATTGCAACTGCAAGCTCCAACCCCTGAACACTCACCTGATGCCATGAGACAGACATAGTGGATCTCTTTATAGCAAGAGGATAACATCAACATAAACTTAATTATCTTTTATACTTCAACAAATAGAGGGGGGGGGGGGTTACCTGCATGGACCGGTGGGTACATCCCTAGACAAAGGCATAGAGGAGGGTGACCTGCATGAAGCTGTGGGTACACCTGCTCTAGTCACCTTAATGAGACAGACTAGATGGGTTATACTGGTCTTTATCTGCCGTTATATACTATGGGGTCGATTCCAATTTGCATTTACCAGGACTGGATGTCCAGTTCGGATATCCAGCTCCACTAAATGGTTGGGTGCCAATTCCGCCAACAGATCTCCCCTCATGTACAAGCAAGATGTGCAGGAAGCTCTGTTCCTAGGTAGGAGGGGGTGGGCTGGAGGTGGGACCGATGTTCCGGACATACAGGGCCGATTCCGGTGTCGGCCCTGTACGTTTGGGGACAGCACTCTAGACGCGGAACTTATTCTAACTTGGAAATAGAATAAGTCCCCCCAGATGATGGCAGACAACAGATCTGGGATCATAAACGGAGGAGAGCAGGAGCAGTGGGCTCCCTGCTGCCCGACCTCGGCCACAGCAGGCCTGATCGGGCAGTGGGGAAATCAAATTTGCAGGGTCTGTCGTGGATCTTGGCTCCTGCATGGAGCTGCGGTGCCATGGCAATGTGACACCACGGCTCCAGTGAGGAGTCTGGTTGGGCTAGCCGGGGAAATGCTTGGATGTCCGAGATGCCTGAATCGGGGCACGTCCTAGATGTCTAGGCCCTGTGATGCGATTCTGCTCCCAAGGGGCTGTCTAGCCCTGTGGGAGCAGAATCGGGTGCATCTCTGGGCTGTCCAGATTTCTGGACGGCCCAGACATGCACCTATGGAATTTGCTTCCACATTCCTATAATTATGTTATGATGTCAAATAACTAACTCCTCCACATCTACGCCTCCTCTTCAGAGCACCCACAATCACAAACCTCCCAAGACTGTGACTCTTCCTCCCTCAAACCCCCTGCTGCTTATCATGGTATTTTTGGTAATCTAGTAGATGGGGCTCTGCTTCTATCCCACTGCCACCGGTTCACAATTTCAGCTCTGATCCCTAGCAGTAGTTATACTGTACTACCTCTAGGGTTCCATCGGTTAAATTGCCCTTATTTGATGGACTGACATGCAGTGGTAGTACTGTGAGACTACCACTAGGGGTCATAGCCACCGTTTTGAACTTGGGCAGCAATTTAGTGGGAATGGAGAGGGGATCACTCCTGCCCTGTCCGCTAGATTATTAGGGATAGCCTGCACAAGTGCCAGGGCAGATCCAAGGGTGGGGGGATGGGATGAGGGCTGCCAGATGCTCTTAGGGGGATTTGTGGTTGGTGGAGAGGTTTTAAAGGTGAGGTGTATGTATGTAGCGGCCAGCCATTGGCACTGGGTAGGTGATCGGGGGTAGGGGCTTGCACTGAGGGATGTCTAGGTATCCATAATTTTTTTTTTTATTTTGAACAATGACCTGTGTTGAATGCAGTGGCAGATGGCACAGGTGCACCTGCACTATTAGCTGATACATTTAATCACAGACTTATTTGGCAAGAGTATGCCTTGTGGGTTAACTGCAAGTCATTTGCTGACAGGGCACAGCCTTTGCACTTACCACATGTTAGGTTTTGCTTCCAATGTGCAGTAAATGCATAAACTTAGTAAACATGCTCCCTGGTATGGTGTATGTACAAAATCAATTTAATATGCATTAGCCTATAATAAATTAATGTGCACTTGATTTAAATGCACTAAAGTGTTCTAATACAAGTAAAACAAATTTTATTAGATTGAATGGAGCATGTTTACTAAACTGTGGTACTTTACTATGTTTTCATCCCCAAACATTAGCACAAGGCTGGTGCCAACCCGGCCTAATGAATGGGAGGGTTCACAGCATGTCCCCAGTTAATGTGGCTCCAGTGCTATCCTGATTGCAAGTACTGCAGGTATTGTTACCTCCACCCAGTGAGATGGAAGAAAGCGTACCCGCGCTGTGATCACACACTGACACCCGCACTAACTACAATGCTCAGTCAAAACCATGTTCCGCTTCAACCTGCACTAAATGATGAACATGGGATTCTTAGTGTGCATCAATGGTTACCGTATACTCAGTAAGCCCCATGCTAATAGGCAGTGCACTTTAGTAAACATACCCCGATGTGAGAAACAAACTGAAAAACACCTCAAAATTGAAAACATTTCCAAAAATTCTGAAAACTAGCCAAAACCTTTTTGGCCTTGCACATACCTAGTAACAGTCCAAACACGTAACCATTCTGTACCCTGGAAGTTTAATTACTGTTAACACTTGTTTCTCCTTTTAAACATTGTACAGTATATTACTTTAGTAAAAGAAGTCCAAATTTTGTTATGTCAATAAAGTTTCCTGAACTGGAGAAGATGGAGAAAACAGAGAAAAACACTAGCGGTGCCTGCTCTCTCTGAACCTCTCCGTCCCCTGGCTTAGGAGGAGGTACCAGCATATAAGAGCAGTCTTATGCCCCCTCTGGGCAGAACTATGCATGTTCCAGGGTAGAGCTACTGCGGTATTGCAGGGCATTGGATGGGCTACCTGATTCCATACTCCCCCTCCCTCCAAGAACACCTCATAATTGTAGTACTGGTGCACCCTTTTTTCTAGAAAGAAAAAAAAAACCAACAGCGATTGTGATATTGTAGCCTCCAAGCACTTCTGCATGTATTCTTCCTGATCTATCCTATCATTCTGGAGAAGTTATGAATGGGCAAGGTAGGCAAAGAGAGAGACAGATAACAGACTAAGAAAAAAAATAAAAAAACACAGCAAGAAAATGCAACAAATAGTAAAATAAGAGTTTTAAAAGAGCGTCAAGTCTATAAAATAAACATAAGGGACATGTCAGGGACAGATTTTTAAAAATCTTAAGTTAAGGCTTCAAATTGAGTGTCTTTCAAACTTAGGGTTCCAAGCTAATTGTGGTAGTCAGTGTTCTGTTGTGAGTAGTTCTGTGGGAGTGGGAGGAAGTTGTGTCTGTGCCAGTACATTCTGTTGTAGATTCCGAGTTGCGTGCGAATCTCCCTAAATTTGTGGTATGCCCCTGTGCTGTTCTTGCAGAGATCGCTGAGAAGCCTGGGAGTTCGGGCACTTTGCATCTCAGAATGACTGAGTGTCACACAGAGCTATAAGTCAACAGGAGCACTGGAGGGCGAGTTAAATGGTGAACCATATGGGCTGGAAGATGGGAATATGTTACAACCAAGCTGGGGGGGGGGGGGGGGAACAGTGAGCAAGGAGGACTGAGCAGGAGTAAGAGAACAATTAATGCTGAGATGAGAGAGCAAAGAAAGAGTGGGGAGTTTGAGCGATGGAGGCAGTGTAAGCAATAGATGCTCGAGGGTAAGTGCCTGAACAGTTGAGGATGGGAGTGAAAGAATTGGGACTGGGAAATGAGAAAATATCAATGTGGGATGGGGGGGGGTGAGTAATTGAGGAATGACTGATTACTAAACAAGAGGAAGAGACGGGAAGAAAGTGACCAAAGCGCAGTCCTAACAAGTGGGCAGTATTTTCCTCTTTTGCCCAGATTGGAAGGTGATCAGGCAGAGAGAGGCTGACCCATGATATAAAATGTAGGTGAAACAACCTGATCTTTTACTTCAATCATATTGAAGCATGTTTTACTGTAATGATAGTGCCTGTTGAGGAGGGTTGTTCCATCTTTCTATCTGTCTCCATCCATCTATGTACAAACAAATCGATGAATAAAGCAGAGTAAAATCTGTCAGTAAGCAACATGATGGCAGGAAGGTCACACTCCATTACCAGGAAGAAAACCATTACTGATATGTGGCCGCCGACCATGGAGAAGAATGGAGCAGTGTGTTATAGGAAACCCCAATCCCACAGCACAAGAGGAGGTGGCCACAGGAGGTAAAACCCCATTGCACTTGAGAAGGCAGCCTGTTGAGGAATGACATACCAGACTGGGCCAGCATTATACATGTTTGAGTGTGTTCATGGCACAGAGTCCTGCTGAGCAGGAGCTTCTCCCTAGCCTCATGGACACGGGTGTAGTTTGTGGCGTAGCAAAGAGGGCAAATCACTCTCTAATGCCATAGGGCCATCAGAACAGGGTCTTCCCTCCCACTCCACTCCCGCCCCCACCATGGACCATCATCTTCTTCCCAAATTCCTTGTCCCCCTTCCTCAAACTTCCTTCTCTAGTGCAGGCTTCTTTACTTTTATGGAAGCCCTACAGTATCATAGAGCCTCCACACCCAGGCACTTCCTTTTGCCTTAGGGGCAGGACTGGCAGAACTTTGAAGAGAGCACATGAGTGCAAAGACATCACTACACTGCTGGGCCTTTTATTGATGACATGCTACTGCCATAAAAGTGAAGGAGTCCGTGCCAGGGAAGTAGATGTGAGGCAGAGGGGAGGAGGGGATACTTGACAAGAGGGGGTAGATGCTGGACAAGGGAAGTTAAAGAAGAGGAAATGTCAGACCAAATGGGGGAGGAGAGAAAGAAGGTGCTGGACGATGTTATGGCGGAGAGGGGAGGAAAGACAGAGGAGAGATGCTGAACATGGGAGAATAGGGATTCATAAGGGACATGTACATTGCTTTGAGTGAGTCATGAAGTCCTGGGAAGGTGATTAATAAATGTTCATAAATAAATAAAAAGTATGCTGGATTCGTAGTGGGGGGAGGCCAAATACTGGCACTAGAGGAAAGAGATAAGGAGGCTGATGCTGGCAGATATAGCATAGGAGAAGGTGGCATCATGTTACAGGAAGGGTCTGATACTGGTACTAGGAAAAGGGTCTGGGAGCTCATGGAGGGGGCCGAGAATGAAAGATGGGGGCTGACTCTGACATGCTGGAAATGGAAAAAGGGGGATGATTTTGGGAGCTGAGGGGGCCAAGTTCAGAGAAGGGGGTGATTTTGGGAGTAAGGTCTGATGTTGGGGATGGGGGATGGGAGAAGGGGGCTGACTGAAAGATACAGTCGTGGTTAACATTACTGGCACCCTTGCATTTTAGGTATGTTTTTGAGAAATGATTGGAAATATTCCAACTGTATGCCATCATAATATTTTAATAGTATGTTCAAAGGTATATAACAAAAAAAATATGTCTATGCAACTTAGATGTAGTATTTTGTGAGAAAACAAAATATGTCCTGGACTGGATTAATGGCACTCTTCTCTAATGGCACCCTTCACTAGTTGCAGAACCCTCAGCAATGATGACAGCCTCCAAACATTTCTTATAGTTATGTATAAGTTTCATACAGCTATCTTCTGGTAATTTTTTCCACTCTTCAACTGTGATTTGTTCCAGCTCATGAATGTTTTCAGGATTCCTTTTACCAATAGCAGATTTCAGCTCTTTCCAAAGGTTCTCGATTGGATTGAGAACAGGACTCATTGCAGACCAGTTTAAAACAGTCCATTTCTTCCTTTTTAAACCATTCTTCTGTACTTTTCGATGTATGTTTTGGGTCATTGTCCTTCTGGAGGACCCATGACCTGCGACCCATACCTAGCTTTCTGACACTAGATAGCACATTTCGCTCCAAAATACCTTGGTAATCCTCTAACTTCATGATTCCTTTAATATGGTCCAGGCCTCCAGTTGAGGAGTGGCCTAGTGGTTGGGGCAAGGTACTTCGGGCCGGAAGGTCGGGGGTTCAAATCCCACTAGAGGACAGCAACCTTGGGCCGGAAGGACTGGGGTTTCTAGTCCCACAGGTGCTCCTTGTGGTCTTGGGCAAGCCACTTAACCCTCCATAGCCCATGTTCCCTGTAAAATAGTTCTCTGTGTGCTGTGCTTTCCTGTCTAATCAATGTGTTTATACCTCAAAAAATTCCTGTCATGATTTGACAATTTCCAATCTGTAATCAAACCGCTGCTGATCGCTGGAAGTAGCGGTATACAAATGTATACTAAATAAATAAATAAATAAAGTTCCTGAGACAGCAAAATAGCCCCACAACATTATGGAACCCCCACCATATTTAACTGTAGGAAAGGTGTTTTTATCCTCATAAGCTTCATTCTTCACCTCTGATCTGCATTGCCAAAGAGCTCAATTTGGTTTCAACTATCCACAGAACATTTTCCCAAAAGGACTGTGGTTTCTCAAGGTGGGTTTGGGCAAAGATCAGACATGCCTTTTTATGTCTGTCTTTGAGCAGTTATGGGGTCCACCTTGGCCTTTGTTTAGTGTGCGGATTGAAACCACTACTCCAGATTGCTCCAGGTCGGCCTTAAGTTCTTTGGATGTTGTACATGGTGTCATTCCAACAGTTCACACTAACCTTTGAAGAATTCTTGGATTAATTTTCCTCTTTCTACCATGTCCTTGAAGATTCTTGACAACTCCATGAGCAGAAAACTTCTTAATAATGTTGCAAACTGTAGACACAGGAATCCTAAGGTCTTTGGAGATGGACTTGTACTCCTTTGAAGTTTGATGTTTTGTGGTGATGGCTTTTTTGACAGTCTCAGGAAGATCGCTTGTCTTCACTCTTGTGAAAATGGAACAGGGGGTGAATATGGCCATTTTAAACATTAGAGCCATCGTTCATTGATTGATTCAAGTCATATGAGTACTGATGATCACATGTGAGTCTAATTTTACTCCAGTAGGAATGTGGTTCTTCTGTTCAAACTGATTCAAATTGTTTATAAAAATGCTAATAATCATGCCCTAATCACCCAAAAGCTTGACCATTCACAGACTGAAAAAAATGATATAATTATCCACACAAAAATGTTTCACTTCACTTCACATAAACACAGAATGGGACATTTTAAACAAGGAGAAAAGGATCTCAGACCATCAGAGCACCGGTTACAGGCATAGATTATCTCAGCGCTTGACCTATTGCTCAATTGCATCAATGATCCAGAAAAACTCCTTATTCAAATATTTATATAATGTAAACAATTCTTTTTTTCTTTTCCAATTTCCAATTTGGTTTTTAATTCATTTCAATTCAATTTCATCCTGGAACCCTTCCACCCCACGGAGCGCACTGCCTTTCCTACAGCAGCTGTTCTAACGCTCTTCGGTACTGCTCCGATCCATGCAAGTGGAAAACACCACAGCATCTATATCAAAAGCAGAGTAGCAAACTTTTCTGCATCATCCATCCATCCATGTAGCTATTTCATCTTTCCCCAACACCGTTCTAGATGCTGTCACTAGTGTTTCGCCCCAGCTTCTTCAGGAGGTCATATATTCATAAAGTCCTGCGTGGGATGAAAGGCACCATCTTAACATTTTTATCAAAATTTCTTTTTACCTAAAACCAGATAAACTAAAACCAAAGCCCACTGTGTCAACGATAGAAAAAAAAGGAGACCACAGACACCAGCATAGATTACTGCCATTCAGCTTACTTTCTCATACCATTCACAGTGGCATCAAGCACAAAGCCATTTCGATAGCACTTCATAAGTTTCCTAAAGGACACCACAAAGGCACACTGCACCCGCAATATCAGACGCAGAAAACCCCACATACTGCCAGAAGGTACTTTCATCCTACTTACGTTCTCATACCAAACGTAACAATAACAGGCACAGAAAATTTTCAGCAGTGCTCCATGGATCTCCCAGAAAAACGCCACACCTGTGCACCTGAGATGGCCCAAAACACACCTCCAGGGCATGACGTCAGCACAACCAATGCCATTCATTCAAGGAAACCACAATCATAGCAACCAATGCTATTCCCTACTATGCTAAACGTGAAATATTTCTTTCACCAATTCATTTAACAGCAAGGCATAACTACATCATCCATTGGCTGTTTAAACATATTCAATAGCAACTTGTCCCGCAAGAAATCGCTGATGCTGCAAGGCCCACCAGTTCCCCTGAGGAGACCAGCAGGAATAAAGGTTTCCATAGAAGTGGAGGATCTGCAGTGCATCAGTGATATCAGGTCCCACCTGTTGAGCAGACTTTATGGTTTGTAATAACTGTTCCATGTATCTGGTTTGTTTAAATGGAAACCGCCCCTGATCACTGGAAGGGGCGGTATAGAAAAACTGTTTAAATAAATAAAATAAAATAAAAAATAAAGTGATATTGACTTGCAATTGAATTGCACTTGGCAAGGCTGATGTTCTTCACCAGGACAACTGCAGAATTTGTCAGGGGAGGCAGAGGAGTGTTCCTGTATTCTTGCACTGTATGTTTTGCTGAAACACCCTGTATGAATTGAACTTAGGAGAGGGGTAAGCTTGCACTACTACCACCTACTCCACTTTCAAGGAGGCATGCATGAAAAAAAGGAGTGAGGGTTGTGCCCGCCAGTATACTATTACACTGCCATTGTCACCTTTGAGCCTAACAGAAGGGTATGGGAATGGACAAGGAGATGGGGAAATTGAGCCAGTTGACTCAGGTGAGTTGGGTGATGCAAGTTCTGCTTTTTTTTACACTTGTCCAAGAACAAGTATTTGCAGTTTCTAGGGAGCTGACGTCCTAACACCAAAATCCTGCTCTGAAGTGGTGAAAAGTTGGCTCCAAAAAAGGATGACCGAAAGTGTGAAAAGTAGGCCCTTGGCTGTATGAACCTTTTATCAGCATTCTGGCTGATTATTTGAAGCAACACATGTAAACCACTCCCTGTGGTTTGTGGTCACAAGCATTTTGCCCTGAGTGACAGTGAAGGACTCCTGAATGCACTCACCTTCTGTTGAAAAAGTGTTGTCTCCTGTACAAGATCAATATCTTTCCAACTCTACATATAAAAACAATGCAGAACAAGTTAAAATTTCAACAAATTCCACAACAATGTTGCAAATTATTTAGGGGACCGATGTACCAGGACTGTATTAAGGCTAACACATTATTAGAAGATAAAAGTAATGTTAGCTTTAACACAGTTGTGCATTAGTCCACTATAATGTGAACTGATGCAATAAAAATATAAATGAGCCTCATCTGCAAATTCATATATGGGAGTTCATTAATACCGCATATAAAATTGGATAACAAACCATATTAAACAATGCAATTAGTGGTAACCCACTGGTTATGAAAAACATAATTACACCTTTCTAAGATGTAAATGAGTTTCAGCTTTAGCTTATAGGGGGCTAATACATGGCCCAATGTAAGTCATGATCCTCCCCCTCCCCCCCCCCCATCCACTCAAGCACCAAAGTATTGAGTCCCTGCAGCACCTCCTAATTTCACATCAAAGTCAATGCTGCCCATCCCCACAGCCTCAGCAACACTTATTAGGTAGTGTTCTCCCAGCCTACCCCATCCTAGTTCACTGCATAGACAATGGAAGGAGGAGGAGGAGGATGCCTACTTGTTGCTCCAGTGGTGTCTACATTCAAAATGATGTAAGATAACCTTAAGCAGTCCATTGCCCCTGCTTATGTGCATGGAAAGGACTATGCAATATTAGTTATTGCCAGGGCCGGTGCAAGGTAGGCAAGCCCTCAATCCTGCTGACCCCCTGTTGCCACTCCTTCCCTCATTGCTATCACTGCTGCTCTTCTCCGGGACCTGCAGTAGTAACAAGGGCATTTAAACCTCAACGCAGTGCTTACCCAAACCCTCCAGAGCTGCATTGCAGTTTCTGCCCTTCGTGAGCTGCCTGGAAAGGGGTGGCAGCAGTGGAAATGGGCCACCTTGGGAACACCGATGCTCTAGGCAACCTCCTAGTTTGACTGTTGGGTCACCCCAGCCCTGGTCATTGCCCTTTTTGTGTCAATAAGGCAAATGAGGAGTCATTCTGAATCCTGTTCCTATCATCTGTGCTGCTACTTTGGATGGTGTAGGCCAGGTGGGGGGGGGGGGGGGGGAGGGATATGACCCCTCAACTTTACTGTGCTGGGGTAGATGGTGGAGATTTGAGCCCATGTCATGCAACATATTATCAGCAGCAGTAATGACTTATATTCCTCAAAACCAAGGGATTAATGCCCTTTAGTACATTCGATATTAAACATGGTGAGGCCAAAATTCAAAGGATTTATGCTCTTAGCTTTGGAAGTTATGTTCTTCAGTTGGCCTTTGAAAATTTACTAGGGCTGAGTGCCTGAATTCATCCTCAAAATATAGGAGCACAAACAGTGGGTAGCAACAGGGATGGATTTAAGGCAGGGAAAAATAATTAAAGAGTTTAGCACTAATTTTCAGTATTAGACTCATGAATTAGGCTCATTTAATTTAATTTAATTTAATTAGCAGGTTTTTATATACCGCAACTTCCATAGATCAGCTGCGGTTTACAAAGAACAACAATGAACAAGCAAGGCTGTTTTACAAGGAACGGCAGTAAACATCATGCTGTTTTTACATATAACAGTGTTAACAGTAATAACAATTTCGGTAATAACAATAATGGGTTCAATCTATCAGAACAGGTTGATAGTTGAGAACTATATACATCAAACATGTTTAGAACTAAATACAGTTTTAAATAGAATCTCTGGTTATTTTACAAGGTATTAGTACACATTCCAGGTCGAGGGTCAATTATCATTGCTGGTGCGGCTATCCCTTTTCATGTTGTGTTGGTGAGTTTGATACGGAAGCATAATGTGTTGAGAAAAGGTATGTTTTGAGTTTTTTCCTAAACTCTATGATTTGGGGTAATGATCTTAGTTCAGCTGGGGTGTTGTTCCACAGTATGGGGGCGGCATGGGAGAAAGCTTTCTTGTTCGTTGATTTTTTGGCTCTTATAAATTCTTTTGGTGTTATTAACTTATTTAATTGGTCTCGTCTTTGTAGGTTATGACTGGATTCCTTGGTGATTAGGTTATTTACAGTACAGGGTGCCGTATTATTTAGGGCTTTGTATGTGGTTAACAGGGTTTTGTACTGTATGCGGCATTGGATTGGGAGCCAGTGTAGGGATTCTAAGATAGGCGTAATATGTTGGAAGGGAACTGTTTTTATGATGGTCTTGGCTGCTGCATTTTGTGCTAGTTGTAGTTTTTTTAAGTTTTGATTTGTTACGCCTAATAAGGTTAGGTTTGCAAAGTCAAAGTGGGGGGTTATGATAGCTTGTATTATGCGTTGAAAATCCTGGAGGTGCAATAGGGGGCGGAGTTGCTTTAATATTTTAAATTTGAAATAAACTTTCTTTGTTATATTTCTTATCTGTGAGTCCATACTAAGGTGTTTGTCCAGTATTACTCCTAGGTACCGTATTTCAGTTTTTATTTTGATATCATTGTTTTGCAGTGAGATATGTGGTGGAGGGGTGAATGAAGTGTTTTTGGTTACTATTAGGGCTTCCGTTTTTGCGTGGTTAATATATAAGTTATTTTTGTTTAGCCAATTGTTTATTTCGCTGAGGCAAGTATTGATAATTAATGTAGGGATGTTTGGTATAGTGAAAGGTACATACAACATTATATCGTCTGCGTAAATGTGATATAATACATTGTGTTTTTTGAATATTTGGCAAATGTGTTTTATGTATATATTAAATAGAAGCGCTGACAGGGCAGAGCCTTGGGGGAGTCCTAGTTCCTGATTGTATGTTTTTGATGTAAGGTCACCGATGCGGACCGTTTGGGTTCTGTTGCTTAAGTATGAGGAAAACCATTTTAGAACAGTGGATTTTATTCCTATTTGTTGCAATTTACTTATCATCGTTGTATGGTGAACACTGTCAAAAGCAGCAGATATGTCAATGAAAATGAGTAGGAATGCCTGTTTTGAGCTATCAATGCCTCTTACGAGCGTATCAATTAGGACTGTTAGCAGTGTCTCCACCCCATGTCGAGGGCGGAACCCATACTGCTGATTGTCAAGGGGGGCTGAGCTGTCAATGTATTCCTGTGTCTGGATTTGAACTGCTTTTTCGATCAATTTAGCCAGAAATGGAATACTTGATATGGGTCTGTAGGACTTAGGTGATGATTTATCAAGAGTGGAGTTTTTTAAGATAGGTCGGATTTGAGCATGCTTTAGTGATGGGGGTAAGTACCCATTTTTTAGTGAAAGATTTATTATGGGGAGTATGAATTGGGATAGTATAGATATTGAGTTTTTTAGCCAATTCACTGGGCATGGGTCCAGGAGTGAGGTTGTGGTATTAATATTTGTTATAATGTTCTTGAGTGAGACAGTAGTTAGGGGTTGGAAGTCCGTCCATTCGTCAGTATGTTGGATTTGAGGTGGTTGTTTAGGACTTGGTAACTGGGGGTTGGACGTGATTTTATTCATGTAATAGTTTGCCATTTCCTGTGGTGAGATTTCTACAGTGTCGTTGCTGGAGTTGTGGTTGGTGTTTGTTAGTTTTTGGGCTATTGAGAGTAGTTCCCTAGGTTTATTTATTGCATTGTTTATTATAGAGGTATGGTAGTTTTTCTTGGCATTGTTAGTTGCTTGTTTGTATGAATTAAGGAGAGTGAAGTATGAGTCCTTATTAATGGTGTTTTTATTTTTTCTCCATTTGCATTCAGCTTTCCTTAGTTTTCTTTTTAGTAGGTGTAATGTGTTATTATACCAAGGAGCTTGTGCAGCTTTAGTACGAGTGTTTTTCTTGGTCACCTGTTTATTAGCAGCTGCATTGTGAATGATTTCGTGCCAGTTTGTTACTGCCGTGTCGAGGTCCTGCGGAGTGTTAGATAGTTTGGGGATTATTAGGTCTAGGAATTCTTCTTCATTATATCTTTTAAATCTGTGGGGTAGTGTGGATGTTTGTGTTCGTCTTACTGTCGTGTTGTTTATTGTGATATTGAAGTTAATGAGGTGATGGTCTGACCAAGGGGTTGGGGTGCATTTGAGGGAGTTGGGGTTATAGATTTTGTGAAGGACATCTGGCAGCAGGACCAGGTCAAGTATATTACCTTTCCTGTGTGTGCTGTTGGTTATTATTTGGTGAAAATCCATGTCTGTGGTGGCATCGAGAAAGAGAGAGGCATTCGATGCTGCTAAGGAGGGGAGGTTAAAATCACCGAGCATTAGTATAGGGTTCTGTTCAGTGGAGGAGCTTAGGTAATCGATTAAAGGGTCAAGTCCTTCTGCTGATTGGTCTGGGGGTCTATATATCAGACAGATTGTTATTGAGCCAATTTTCATAATGATTGTATCGATGTTTGTGGGTATTTTGGATTGTAATTTTTTTGCTTTGAGTTCTTTTTTGGACATTATTAGCACTCCACCGCCTTTTTTGTGGGTTCTATGGGTGTAAAAGGTGTCATAGTTATTATTGTTTAGTTGGTTTATGTAGACGTTATCAGATTCTGTTAGCCATGTCTCAGTTACACATAAAACGTCTGGGGTGTTGTTTTCTAGTATATCTGTGAAAATGGGTAGCTTATTCTTCATTGATCTGGCGTTAATTAGGGTTATAGATAAGTAATCAGTACTTATACATGGGTTAAGGTTTTTAGTCTGAGTGTGTGCTGTGTATTTTATATGGATTAGTCTACTGTGGTTCACCTTGGGATGGTGTTCTTGGTAATGTTGCCATTCTGAGGGGCTGTTTCTTATTGGGCTGTGTATGATTGGTATGTTTTTGAAGTTATTGTTATTTAGGCTGTTGGCAATGATAGTAAGTATAGAGATAGTGAGGCAAATTATTGATAATCTAGTTTTGGAGAAGCTAATTAATGGCATTTTGGCTTGAGTGGTGAGGGATAGTGTGCTGTCAATTGTGGGTATAGGGTGAGGTAGTGTATTAGGAGGTATTGTTAGTAGTGAAAAGGGTTTTACTGAAAACGGTAGCCCAGTTGGGATGGGCTGGCAGTAGTAATAGTATGTGTGAATGAAACTGGTCGCAGAGACTGATTGTGAAGCTGAGGAGGTAATATGAAAATAATGTAACAGTAGAGTTGTGTTCAACAGTATTAGGTATAGTACGTCCAGTACTGGCTAATAATAATAATGTAACAGTAGAGTTGTGTTCAACAGTATTAGGTATAGTATATCCAGTACTGGCTACTGACAACAGTATTAGGTATAGTATATCTAGTATTGGCTACTGATAACAGTGATTAAATATTGTTTATCTATTACTGGTTACTGACAACAGTATTAGGTATAGTATATCTAGTACTGGCTACTGACAACAGTATAGTATATCTAGTACTGGCTACTGACAACAGTAATTATATATGGGGTCAATGATAACATTGGATAATAAAATAAAGATTGGTACCATCTACAGTCGTGGATTGTGTTATAACTACTTACAACTGTAATTATTGTAACTAACAACAGCTACTGACAACAGTAGTAGGATGAAAAGCTACTTGCACCTGTAGTTAGGTATAATTATCGGTACTGACAACAGTATCAGCTTAAATAACAGTACTAACAATAGTAGCGATACCGGCATTGGCAACAGTTAAGGATTGAGGTAATACTGCTATCAACAGTAATGGTGTATCAAATCAGATTAGTCTGTGGCAGTGTCGGTTAAGTAGCGTTTGTCGAAGGTATACTTGCTGTGATTAGGAATCCTTAGAGATGTGGTATGCGAGCTCGACCTAGAGGGAGCTCAGCTGTTCTTGTACGTAGGTGTTGAGCGATGTGACTTTCTTCGTTGATTCTTTAGCAATCTGGGAGATTTTCGGTGCCTTAGCCTAAGGGCCGTGCCAAAGGGCCCTCTGGCGAGGCCCTCAGGCGCGGGCCCGCAAGGCGCGGGTGCGCCTGACGGCGCGAACTTTTAAAGTCCCTTGCTCGCCCCCGATTGGACGCTACGATGCCGGTGCTTTTCCAGCTACCGGAGGCTCTATCCCCCGACTGGGGAGAGCTGCTGATGGTAGCAGGGATGAAGAGGACCACGCGCCTGACGGCGCGAACTTTTAAAGTCCCTTGCTCGCCCCCGATTGGACGCTACGATGCCGGTGCTTTTCCAGCTACCGGAGGCTCTATCCCCCGACTGGGGAGAGCTGCTGATGGTAGCAGGGATGAAGAGGACCACGCGCCCGACGGCGCGAACTTTTAAAGTCCCTTGCTCGCCCCCGATTGGACGTTACGATGCCGGTGCTTTTCCAGCTACCGGAGGCTCTATCCCCCGACTGGGGAGAGCTGCTGATGGTAGCAGGGATGAAGAGGACCACGCGCCCGACGGCGCGAACTTTTAAAGTCCCTTGCTCGCCCCCGATTGGACGTTACGATGCCGGTGCTTTTCCAGCTACCGGAGGCTCTATCCCCCGACTGGGGAGAGCTGCTGATGGTAGCAGGGATGAAGAGGACCACGCGCCCGACGGCGCGAACTTTTAAAGTCCCTTGCTCGCCCCCGATTGGACGCTATGATGCCGGTGCTTTTCCAGCTACCGGAGGCTCTATCCCCCGACTGGGGAGAGCTGCTGATGGTAGCAGGGATGAAGAGGACCACGCGCCCGACGGCGCGAACTTTTAAAGTCCCTTGCTCGCCCCCGATTGGACGTTACGATGCCGGTGCTTTTCCAGCTACCGGAGGCTCTATCCCCCGACTGGGGAGAGCTGCTGATGGTAGCAGGGATGAAGAGGACCACGCGCCCGACGGCGCGAACTTTTAAAGTCCCTTGCTCGCCCCCGATTGGACGCTACGATGCCGGTGCTTTTCCAGCTACCGGAGGCTCTATCCCCCGACTGGGGAGAGCTGCTGATAACTCATAAGTTTAGACAAATGATTGGCAGGCCTAAATTTATAAGCAGAACTTTTAAGCCCCTAATTTAAGATGAACTTAAATTAGGAGACTAAAAGCTAAAGCAGAGGATGGTGTGGTGTCTGGCATGCAAGGGATTACAAGATCTGAGACAGCATGACTTTACTAGAGGTAGGTTTCATCAGACAAACCTGACTGATTTGTTTATCTTGGTAACCACAGAATTGGATCAGGGGAGAACAGTAGATGTGATTATACTTAGATTTCAGCAAGTCTTTGACACTTTTCCACATTGGTTACTTATAAATAAACTGAATGCCTTTGGAATGGATTTTAAAGTGACTGACTGGGTACAAAACTGGTTAAGTTGGAGACAAGAGAAGGTAGTAATAAAT
This sequence comes from Ichthyophis bannanicus, assembly GCA_033557465.1. Classification (NCBI taxonomy): domain Eukaryota; kingdom Metazoa; phylum Chordata; class Amphibia; order Gymnophiona; family Ichthyophiidae; genus Ichthyophis; species Ichthyophis bannanicus. The sequence continues at coordinate 418,647,635 of CM066031.1, read as the reverse complement.
GGAGTTCACTCTGAAGTTAGGGGCATCATCTGTGGTATACCTCAAGGATTGATCTTTGGTCTTGATCTTTTTTAACATTTATGTGATATTGCGGAAGGGCTATTGGGTAACGTTTGCCTCTTTGTGGATGAAACCAAAATCTTCAATACAGTAGACATCCAGGAAGATGTAAATAACATAAGGAATTTAGTAAAGCTCGAAAAATGGTCATCAAGAATTTGGCAGTTGAGATTTAATGCTAAAACATGCAGGGTTATTAATTTGGGCTGCAAAAATCCAAGGGAACAGTGCAATCCTTTTGTCCATGAAAGGAGAACAGGACCAGAGAGTGACTGATTGTTTCTGATAATCGTAAGGTGGCCTAACAGGTAGCAAAGGTGATGGCAAAAGCCAGAAGGATGCTTGGGTGCATATGGAGAGGAAAGGCTAGCAGGAAAAAGAATGTGAGAGTGCCTCTGTATAGGTCTCTGGTTAGACCTCATTTGAAGTACTGTTTGCAATTTTTGAGTCTGCATCTTCAAAAGGATATCAACAGGATGGAATTGGTGCAGAGGACGGCTACTAAAATGGCCAGTGATCTTCATCATAAGGCATATGGGGTTAGACTTAAAGATCTCAATAAGCATACTTTGAATGAAAGTGGGAATGGGGTGATATGACAGACACATTTAAATACCTCCATAGTACAAATACACAGGAGATGGCACTATTTCAGTTGAAAAGAAGCTCTTGAATGAGGAGTCATAGGAGGAAGATAAAAGGGGATAGAGTCAGCAGTAATTTGAGGAGATATTTCTTTACAGAAAAAGTGGTGGATGTGTGGGACGTCCTCCCATGGGGAGGTGGCAGTGATGAAAACTGTATCTGAATTCAAGAAAACATGGGGCATAGAGAGTATCTCGGAGGGAGAGGAAGGGATTGTAGTGTTCTCATGAATGGGAAGATTGGATAGGCCATATGGTCTTTATCTGCTGTCAATTTTTCTGTTCCTGTGTAACTTTCAGCTGAAAATCCTGCATGCATGTTTTTGTTTTTTTTAAGTATCAAGTCAGGGCTGACTCCTGGCAGCCCAGCATCCCCTGGGTTTTCTTGGCAAGGGGTGACCGGAAGTAGATTTCCAGGCCTTTTCTTCTGACACAATGAATGAAGGGTAAAGTGACTTTCCCAAAGTTACAAATTTAGGAACCTTAATTTAGGAGCTGAAGGTCAAGGTGCTTATCCAGTTAGCAGCACCTGCTAGCCAGGTAAATGCCGGGGAGAAGGATATTCAGCAGGACTATCTGTGTAGTGTGCCGAATATTTATCGGTCTGCCATAGCGCTGTCCAGAGAATGGCAGAGTGCTCTATGGGCTGGCTGAGGGTGGTTCCATACATTAATGCATGCTAATGATTGATTTCAACAGGAGCTTCATACATTGTTTATTTCAAATTATTTATAGTCCACATATCCAAATGGCTTGTCCTGAGCAGATAACAATTTACATAAAATACAAAATCACACCACAGTACATATCACACCACATGATGGATAATACATGGCACTATAGGAAGGGATTCACGGGACAGCAATTTGTTTCAGAGGACAAAATTAGCACGCAGTCCAATCTAGCAGATACAGAAATGGTAGAGCTGACCTAGTCCATCCTGATATGGGAAAAGAATAAAAACTAAAAAAAATGTCTTCTGAAAAAGTCATTATTTAATGCCCTAGATTATTATAAAAGTGTTTGATTTTTAGCTAGGAAATGAGAGGTTCTGAGTGTGGACTAAAAGTAGAATCTTCTGTGCTTATCTGATCAAAATGGTAGGGTAAGAGGACAAACTTGTTCTAGATAAAGAAAGATCTTAAAAGTATAGCCGGGATATAATCTTAGCAGTTTAAATAAGAAATTCTGGGCAGGCTGAATGGGTGATTGGTCTTTTTGCGTGTATTTCTATGATGTCCTTCTCCTTGTTTTTATTCTGCTGAAAGAGAGCATTGCAGGAGAGCTGATCAAGTATAATACTGAGGAATTAGTACTCCCAAAGATTACAGAGTGCTACTTTATCTAATAGCCTGCAGCTGCGACCCAGCATTACAAAGTGGATGGCTTTTGATCAGCTGCGCTGAAATAAAGCTTAAACTCCACTTGCTAATTTCCGCCTTTGTAGCACTGGTTTGGGTTTGTTCTTTCCTCTAGCTCAGAGAAAATTATTTTTTTAGGCAAAAGATATCAGGATAGGGATTCCTTCCCCGTGTACATAAATGGTGCTTTTCTCTGGATCTTTGGTTGGGGAAAATCGGCAGCTCTCATTTTCACACTTGGTTTTTCTGTGTTAGAAGGACCACTTCCCTGAGGTAGTGTTAAGAGAACTACCAAAATCAGTGTAAGGTCCTAAACAAGAAACAGAATCAAAAGTATTGTAACTGCCTATTTTATTGCTCATTTATCCCAGTCTTCTCGAAACATATTTTTTAAGTAAGCATTTCTATTTGAAATTATACAGATTTAAAATTAGTCCGTTAATGAATCCAAAATGAGTAATGTGTCTTTGGTCTACGTTTTTTTTCTGTTGGTTATTCGCCATGCTGTTACTGTAGATGCTTGTGACACTTGCAGTTCATATTTTCTGTTTTGATTTCAGAGTAAATATTCCGTCACTTTGAGGAACATCTGCATGTTTTTCATAATATGGCACATCTGGCCAGAGCACATATAAGCAGTATTTATGCTGTGCTGTGTGACAGTGACAAAAACACTCCTCAAACTCTTCAAATTGCATTCAAATTCATTTTTGTAATCAGGGGAAATCTTTGGACATGCTTTACTGTAAAAAAAAATAAATAGTATTTCTTCAGTCCTGTATTCAGTTTACTTAGCAGGTAATAGCTCTTCAGAAACAGAGAGCCAGCACTGCCTTTTCCTTGCCAGCATTGCTTCTGGTTGGGTAACTGGTTGTTTTGCTGGTTATACATTAAGAGGAGGTCAGTATCCAAGCCTGTCATTATCCAGCATCCTGACCTCTACTTGCTCCTAAGACTAATGAAATGTTATTTTGCCCTGAATGCATAGGCTCCTCTCCCATGCCTGCTGACGTCACAGTGAAGAAAGCAGATCCCTCCTCCATCACTGCTTCATTGATGCTGACGGGCTTCCCTCCTCTGTAAATTCAGCCAGAGCTAGAGCAGATCAACAGGGAAAATTCAGTTACCAACTTACCACTATGAATACCTTGTTTTCCCTGTAGAGCTTTGGGACTCTATACAGCGCTCCTGTGTAGGCTATGGAATAGAGGAGGAAAAAGTTGTTGAAGACTTGATTACTTTGGCAGGAAGGAGTTTGTACCTGTTCATTTTGAAGTAGGGTTGCTTCCTGTAAGAGCTCTTGCCATCGGAGGAGCCTGTTCACTTGGAACTTATCTGGCATGCTTGACAGACGACTGATGTCGCCTCAGACATTTTCTATTCCTGTGGTAAGCATATGGTGAGATTGTGTGGACCAGATGCTCAGTGTGTTTGGGCTTAGGTTAGAAGAAAAATAGCACCTACGTTTGTAGATCAGTGACTAAAGAGAGGTGTTGGTGAAAGATGTTTTAGAAGTAAATTCTTCCTATTAACACTAAAATACATTTATATTCCAGAGTAGGTGAATGTTATTAATGTAAAACTTTAACTTTTCAGGTTACCATTTAAGTAGTATACTGTATTTTTCAGTTTTCCTCTTCTGAAAATCCATTGTTGCTTGAACTTTATGTTGTCGGAGAAGAAAAATCTTTTTTTTTCTTTTTTCCAGTTTTGCTTGGGGTGGCAAGTTAAAGCAAGGAACAAATTCCTTTAGGCAGATAACTTTATGGGCTATATTTTCCATGGTCTTTGATACCAGTTATTCATGTTTACAGTATTGTCATCTACCCCTTTGTTTTCACAAATTGAGGAACAGACTTTTTAAGTTTATTTCCAGCTCTCAATCAGTGTTTTCAGATAAAGGGCCACAAGGTATTGCTCATCTTTGCAGAACTCTTTTTGTACCTCATAGTTATCTGATACCATACAAGGCAATTAACGTTCTTTAAAAGTCTCCTGATATAAGAATATTCCTCCTCTAAATATGTTCACAAAGTCATTAGGCCCTCGTACATGTAGAGATTATTGCTGTTCTAAGAAAACTCTGTTTATAGTTATCTAAAGAGAGCATGCAGCAGATGGAATTTGTGGGGGTAGTGCTGGTTACCGAAAGGCATCATGGAATCTTGTAGCATCGATCCTTCAACAACTGCAGAAAATGAACAAACATCTGGAGATATTTTGCACTTAGGATTGTTTCTCCAGTTGCACAATTAATGTTCAGGCCTAGTTGCTGGCTAATCAGCTCTGTCTGGAAAGAACTTTATTTTCATGGATAAATATTGCTTGCCTCTGAGCTCAGCAGAATTGAGGCCCTTCTGTTTCCTAGTTATGCATGTATTTTTTGATAGCGTGACTGCTGTGTTCACTTTAATGGTAGATAAAAAGAAAATAAGGTACCTTTTTATTGGACTAACTTAATACATTCTTGGATTAGCTTTCGAAGGTTAAAACATTTTTCAGGTCAAGAAAGTATGAGCAACAGATGATAATACCGTAATATATAAGTGAATTACTAAAACATTCCATTGACGGTTTCAGGGGAGGACAGGGGGGGGAGGGAAGGGGGAAGTGGAAATGATGGATGAGTGATCAGAAGGTGACCAAGTTGTAAATATTTATAGTTTAAAATGTGATAAAAAGCCCGTATGTTTATTAAGTCCTTGTGGCTTGATTGAAAGTGTCTTATCTTTAAGTTCAAAAGTTTTACATTCTTGGATTTTATTTATTTATTTACAGTTTCTTATATACCGCACGATTCGGCATCAGCGCAGTTTACATAGAACATAAAATCAGACAGGAAAACATGTGCCTGAGTTTACAATTAACCGGATAACAAACTTGTATCATAGGAAGCGGTCACAATTAACAGGACAGTAAAACTTGGATAACAAGGATAACTATTTACACCTTAGAATCATGGAACAAATGTAACATGTAATTGAATGGTCACGGCACCTTGCTAATAGTATTCTCCTACAACAATCGAAAAGTCAAAACATAAATGTAACCCGTGAGGGCGCGTAAACTTTTGGAATCCGCTTGACACAGGGCCCTCTCGGGCTCGAAACATTCATGTCGCTGGCTGTCTGAAATTTTGCTGCCCTTTTTCTGAATGAATTTGGTCTCCCATCAGCTAAGTGGTTTTCACTGTTTCAAAAATTTCAAAAATTTTGTTTCTTAATTTAAAAGAAAAAATGGCTTCTGCCGACATAGAGAGGGGAGCTTTTCCTCTCCCCGTCTCAGGTCGGCGGATCCCGACAGAAAAATGTTTATGTGAAAAAGATGTTTCTTTTGTAAACGGACTCACGGGTTACATTTATGTTTTGACTTTTCGATTGTTGCATTATTTTGTGTCATCACATTTTTGAAGGTTTTTTCTTTATTATTAATAGTATTCTCCTGGCACACCAGGTGATTTGATGTTGTTACAACTATTTGAGTGGGGTGTGGATCAGTGTTCTCTGGGAAGTATTTGAGAAATAGGTAGTGTTTGAGGGCTTTTCTAAACTGGGCTAGGTTGGTGATTGCTCTGATGTTTGTTGGTAATGCGCTCCAGAGTCTTGGTGCACAGAGTCTGAAAGCCCTATTTGCTGTTGTTGAGGTGCATCTTGTTAATTCTCACGGAATCATTAGGGTATTTATTGCTGTGGACCTTCTTGATCTACTCAAGGATATAGATTGGATGAGGTCAGCTAGTGAGGAGGAGGAGAGATTATTTACCACCTTGAAGGTCAATAGTATTGTCTTGAAGATGATCCTGGCATGTATAGGAAGCCAGTGTAACTGCTTCAGAAGGGGCATCACATGGTCTCTTCTAGATGCCCCATGAAGAACCCTCGCCGTGCTATTCATTGCGAACTGTAGGGGGTTCAAGGTGGATTGAGGGAGTTTATTTATTTTTATTTTATTTAGCTGTATTTATATTCCGCTTTTCACCGGGTCAAAGCGGTCAATTGGGGGATACATTTAACATGAGGGGATATGACACACATACGTTAATACTTACAGGGAACATGGGCAATGGAGGGTTAAGTGGCTTGCCCAAGACCACAAGGAGTGCCTATAGGACTAGAAATCCCAGTCCCTCCGGCCTGAGATTGCTGTTCCCAGCTGGGACGAACCCCCGGCCCTCCGGCCTGAAGTACCTTGTCCTAACCACTAGACCACTCCTCCCTAGTCCTTGTAAAATGACATTAGCATAATCAAAATGAGGCATGATCAGGGCCTGGTAGATGGTACGGAAATCCTCTGGTTCAAGCAAGGGGCGTAGATGTCTGAGGGAGCGGATCTTGTAGTATATAGCTCTCACAGTTAGCTATATGTACTTTCATGTCAAGGTTTTGATCCAGAGTCCAAGGTACCATATTGTGGGTTTTGTTTGTAGTTCAGCTTCTTTCACCTTCAAATATTGTGGAGGGCTAAAGTTCGGGTTCCTTGAAATGAAGAGTACCTCCGTCGTCTTATGCTGAATTCTGAGGTTTTGTGTCAGAAGCCAATCAGATATGGCATTGAAGCAATTGTTCAGAGGGGAGAGGTCCAATTTATCAATGGCAAACGGCATATAGAGCAAGACATCAATTGATTTGAATTTCCATTTTAGTGCTCACGATAAAATCATTGAAGCTGTGTTATGTCTGTATTTCTTTGAGTCAACATGGTACATTCAGTTTCATTTTGTATTTTTATCCCACCTTTCCAATTATTTCTCAAGGTAGCATACAGCATTATTTGTAATTCAGGTATAAGAAGTCCCTTCCTTAAAGACCTTACAATCTAAGTGGGTAGCTGAGGCATAAGAACATAAGATATGCCGTACTGGGTCAGACCAAGGACCAACAATTCCAGTATCCTGTTTCCAATAGTGGTCAGTCCAGGTCACAAGTATCTGGCAGGTTCCCCAAAAGGTACACAGGTTCCACAATTCTTGTCCCGTTAAGCAGTGAATTTCCCAGGTCCTCTTTAATGATGGTATATGGATCTTTCCTCCAGAAGCTTGTCCAAACCCTTTTTAAATCCAACTACACCAACAGCTTTTACTATATCCTCTGGTAATGAATTCCAGAGTTTGATTGAGTGAAAAAATATTTTCAGTTATTAGTCTTAAATAGGTTACATTATAGCTTCATTGCATGTCCCCTAGCCTTTCTACTTTTGATGGAGTGAACAATTGATCTACATTTACCCGTTCCACTCCATTCATTAATTTATAAACTCTATCATATTTTCCCTCAGTCAGCTCCATCTCGCACAGTTTTGGTGGCTCGTCTTTCTACCTTTTCTGATTCTGCGATTATCCTTTTTAAGATATGGCGATCAGAATTGCATACAATATTCAAGGTGCAGTCGCACCATGGAACGATACAGAGGCATTATAATGTTGTTGTTAAGTGCTGTCAAGTCGGTGTCAACTCCTGGTGACCCTCTGGATAGTTGATCTAAACTTTGTTCAGCCTTCAGCCAAGCAGCTCATTGTTGACAGAGTGGTATCCATAGCTGCTGTTATTGTACCAATCCATTTTGTTGTCGGCCTTCCTCTTTTTCGGTGACCTTCTACCTTGCCAAGCATTATGCCTTTCTCCAATGATCTCTCTCTGCGCATGAAGTCTCCAAAGTATGAAAGTCAAAGTCTTGTCATCTGAGCTTCTAAGGAAAGCTTAGGTTTGATCTCTTCTAGTACTGCCTGGTTTGTTTGGGCAGTCCACGGTATACACAGTATTCCTCGCCACCACCATAATTCAGAGGCATCAATTTTCTTCCTGTCTACCTTTTTTCCTGTCCACCGTTTGCATCCATATGACGTTATGGAAAACACCATGGCCTGGACAAGTCAAATCTTTGTATGGAGAGAGACATCTCTGCTCTTGAGCATTTTGTCTTAGTCCTTCATAGCCATTCTACCAAGAACAATATGTCGTCAGATTCCTTGACTGCTAGTCTGTTCTTTATTGATTGTTCATCCAAGTAAGTTAAAGCTGTCAACTATTTCAATGTTTTCTCCATCAATGACGAATTTATTGATTTTACCAGTTGTCAGAATCTTTGCCTTCCTAACATTAAGGTGCAGACCCATTTTAAGACTATATTCCTTAATCTTGAGAAGCAAATATTTCAAATCATCTTCACTTTCAGCCAGTAATGTGGTATCATCTGCATAGAGAAGGTTGTTGATGAGTCTTCCACCAATCTTCACACCTTAGTTGTCTTCATACAATCCTGCTTCTCTGATGATTTGTTCTGCATATAAATTAAAGAGGTAGGGGGACAGTATGCAGCCTTATCATACACCTTTGCTGATTTTAAGCCATTCTGTTTCTCCTAGTTCCGTTTGAACTGTTTCTTCTTGATCAATGTAAAGGTTGTGCAAGAGAAAGATCAGGTGTTCTGGTATACCCATGTTTCTTAATGTGGCCCAGAGTTTCTCATGATTTACACCGTCAAAAGCCTTGTTGTAGTCCATAAAAGACATATAGATATCCTTTTCGTATTTTTTTGTCTTTTCAAGGATCCATCTCACATCCGCGATGATGGCTCTCGTTCCTTGCCAATATCCTTGGCTTTATTCCCCATTCCTTTTCTTATGATTCCTAGCATGCTATTTGCTTTCTTGGTCGCCGTGCACACTCAACGGAGGGTTTCAATGTATTATCCATGATGATGCCTAAATCTTTTTCCTTGATGCTGGTTCTTAATGTGGAATCTTGCTGTTTGCGTTGTACTTTCCTAGGTGCATAACTTTATACTTCTGCACATTAAATTTAATCTGCCATTTGGACATCCATTCTTCCAATTTGTTAAGGTCCTCTTGCAAATTTTTACAATCCTCCTGTGTTTTAACAACTTTGAATAATTTTGTGTCATCTGCAAATTTGATCACTTCACTCATTACTCCTATTTCCAGGTTATTTATAAATATGTTAACAAACAGTGGGCCCAGATCCCTGGGTACTCCACTATTCATCTTTCTCCATTTTGAAAATTGGCCATTTAGCCCTACTCTCTGATTTCTTTTAACTATTTTCTGATCCACAATAGTACACTGCCTCCTATCCCATGACTTTTTAATTTTACCAAGAGTCTCCCATGAGAGACCTTGTCAAAGGCTTCCTGAAAATTCAGATACACTAAATTAACCAACTCATCTTTGTCTACCTGTTATTCACACCTTCAAAAAAATATAACAGATTAATAAAACAAGACTATCCTTGGCTAAATCCATATTGGCTTTCTCCCATTAAACCATGACTATCTGCATGTTAAGTAAATTTATTCTAGATGGTTTCTACCATTTTGCCTGGTATTGACATCAGGCTCACTGGTCTGTAGTTTTCTGGAACACCCTGAAACCCTTTTTAAAAATTGCTGTTACATTGACCATTCTCTAATCTTCAGGTACTACAGATGATTTTAATGACAATTCACAGATTACTAATAGTAGGTCTGCAATCTCATATTTCCTTTCAACACTCTTGGATGTATACCGTCTGGTCCAGGTGATTTGCGACTTATAAGGACAAAGGTAAAAGGGCTCCTTTATTAATTGTCCAGGTAAAGGTTATAGTATATAAACTCTAGGGGGCATATTTACTAAAGGTTAATGCCCATTCATTTCTATGAACAGTTGCAGCATTTTATGCATGTTAACTTTCATTAATGCACATTAACCTTTAGAAAACATGCCCCTAGGTGTGTAGTACCTCCCTCCTTTAGTATGCCACGGATATTATATGAATGGTGAGAAATAAAATCAAGTAATGTGATCTTACATAATATTACAGTAATTGGTGGCACATACAGTAAGAAATAAGGGGCCCAATACTTAAAGGGTTAATGCAGTTTGCAGGCCCTGAAAACCACATAAACTCTACTGAGCCCTTTATTCAGCAGCACTAACTAGCTAGTGCCACTGAATATTATCACAGACCACCTTGGTACTAACCGGATGGGTCAGTCCTGGCATGCTCTGGCTGTAAATTATTCCTGGTTGTTGGAGCTGCACCTAATAGTCCTCTTCCATGTGATCACTAATTTTAAGTCCTTAGCTGTTGGAATTGCTAACCTTATCTTGATTTGCGAGCACAGCATTAATTTAGGAAGATATTGTACTATACTTGTCTGCAGATAACTTGGTCCAGTTCCATGCAGGGCATTGAATACAAAAGTCTATACCTTAAACTGGAAGCCAATGTAAAGTGCTAAAACATGGAGTCGCCCTATCTCATCTTTTACACCATTTTTGCTGCTGTATTCTGCAGAATGTCTTATGCTTCTAAACAAATCTTAGATAGTGGAAAAACCAATAAACCTTTTGAAATGATCTAAGAGATTTACTAGGCTTATATGGAACCCATAGATTTGTAAAATATATAGGGACTGCTGTCCAGAAAGCTCAATGCCTCAGTAAAATAATTTTATACCGATAGTTTACAGGAAGCCAATGTTGATAATCGGTAGAGGGGGTGACATTATCAAACCGCTTAGCATGAGTTATTAACTTTACTGCAATATTCTGCCCTGATTGTCTTCCAAAAGCCAAGGTAGTTAACCCAGTATAGAGTGTTTTACTGTAGTCTAACTTCCATAAGATTTTGGCATGCATAATGATTTGCAAGTCCTCTTTTTCAAGAAAACTTCTAGTTGAACAGATCTGTCTCTGTCCTTTATTCTGTCCTATCATATAAATGGCGTTCTTTTCCTATTTCCTTGAATGATATAGTATTGTAAACCGCTCTAATGCCTTTGGGCCTGAGCGGTATATCAAATCTAAATAAACATAAACATAAACATAAACATCTTTCGTAATGCTAAAAAGAATGAGCATATCACTGAAGAAATCTGCTGATCCATCTTTAATGCTGAATCTAAATGCATGCCTGTTATCATAACTGAATCTGTAACTAGGGTCAGTCTCAAGAATGGTCTCCTCATAAACTAGATAGCTTCTGACTTTTCCAAATTCAATTTAAGCTTAAATTGAAATAACCATTCTGCTACTGCATTAAGATATGTGAAAGGGCATTTTAGAAAAGATGACCAAGTGCAATCTGGAATGTCTAAGCCAGAACATCTGAAAAAAAGCAGGCATGTCAAATTGCAGACTCAGTTTCATAAATACGGACGTGCCAGGGCATCTACATTGACGTCCCCGGAATAGTATTTCAGAAGTCATACATCTAGGAATAGCCTAATGGTTAGATTTATGGGCTAGAACCAAGGAAGCTAGAGTTCAGATCCCACTGTTGTTGCGATTTTGCTCAATACTGGGAATAATGGAGTGCTATCTTCTCTACACCCTCTCAATGTTTTTTTAACCAAATCAAGCACTTTTCCAATGCTTATTCGTGCCTAGAGCAGGTCTAAACTTAGACATGACTCCAGATGTCCAGGATGTTTCTGAGATCAGGCAGTGATGTCCAGGTTCCTAGAAGTGCCCCAGCGATGCCTCCACCACGTCCCCATTCAGACTTGGATATTCTCACTCTGGAGATGTTCACAGATCCAGCTTCTAAAATGGCTATGTAGGTATCTCTGTGCCTTGGACATCTCTATGCTCATTTTCAGATGTCCAAGGCATGAATAGGTGGTTTCCCGAATAACACCCTAAGTGAACATGTATGTGACAACTTAACCCTCAATGTATGCACTCCACTGCCGAAACACCTGCGCCCTTTGATGGTGTCAGGTGAGCATATGTGCGTTATTGCTTTCAGTGATGTTTTGGCAAGGATTTTTTTGTCAGCATTGCTGTCTTTTGAATGTGCTTCAACTTTTATTGTGTGATCCTGTTGGAAATTTTGACGTACAATGTGAAGGTGGATTTTTGTCAGTGGTTGCTGTGAAGGAATATCATGAAACTCAGCTAAGCTAAGTACTTCATATATTATTGAAGAATGTTTTGAAAGTAACGTAGTATGTTTTGAGTGAGGAGAAGTGAAATAAAAATAATTTTCTCTGTTTTTGGGGAAAATTGTATATAAAAAATCTTTTTGCTTTTTTGTTGTTTGACTGATCTAGTGCACTTGGCAATTCATGTGTGGTGATAGAGGGTAAATGATGAAACACATTTGAAGGCATTGGTGGACACTGGACAGTATTTACGTCCTGAAGGAAGTCCTTTTGTATGCTGGATTCTATTCTATGTTGATTCCCCCATTTTTACAAGTATATTTTTTGTGTCTTGTTTTTGTTTTTTGTTTGCCTTTTGAGGGAGTGTGGAGCAGGAGAAACATTTTTGTGGTTCTGCTCTTTGTATGTGATAGCTATTGAACGTAGAACCTAGTTTCCTCCTTTTTTTTTTTTTCCTTACCACATTAAGACAGGCATATAATCCTGAAAGATCGGATGACTGATTCCATAGAAGATACACGTTGTATATCAGCATATAAATAAGCTGTCACTCCAAGATCTTGTACTAGAGAAGCAATAAATAAATTAAACAACTTAGGCAACAAAACTGATCCATGCAGGACCACACACACCAAAGATCACTCTGATGCCATACCATTGTTCCATTCAATCTAAAAGCTATGATTTCAAAATAAGAACAAAAGGCTTTGAAGGACCATCCCATCCATGTCCAATTCCTGCAACTGAATAATCAAAAGATGAATCTTCTCTTGCCAAAGAGTCCAGTGACTTGTTCCTGGCAAAATCCAAGTCAGTGTTTGTTCTGGAGGATCCTCCTCTGCTGCTATCCTGCTCTCAGTTGGTGTACCTCAAGAATCTGTCTTGGGTCCACTCCGTTTCTCTCTCTATACCCAGTCCCTTTTTGTGTTCATCTCTTCCCATGGCTTTCAGTATCATCTTTATGCTGATGACTCCCAGATCTATCTCTCTACACCTGAAATCTCTCCGGCAATCCAGACCCGGATCTCTGTCTGCCTTTCTGACATTGCTGCTTGGATGTCTCACCACCGCTTGAAATTGAACATGGCCAAAACTGAACTGCTTATTTTTCCCCTTAAAACCTCCTCTCCTCTTCTCTTCCTTTTTTCTTGATCTCTGTGGATAGCTCTCTACTCCTCCCTGTTTCCTCGGCTTGCAACCTTGGGGTCATCTTTGACTCCTTTCCTTCTCCACACACATCCATCTGATAGCTAAGACCTGCCATTTCTTTCTCTATAACATCAACAAAATCTACCCATTCTTTTCTGAACACACTACTAAGACACTCATCCACTCCTTAATCACCTCCCATCTTGACTACTGTAACCTACTCCTTGCTGGTCTTCATCTGAATTATCTCTCTCACCTTCAAGCTGTTCAATACTCTGCTGCGCGGCTAATCTTTCACCAGCCTCTTCATGCCGATATTACCCCTCTTCTCAAGTCATTTCATTGGCTCCCTATCCGTTTCCTCATCCAGTTCAAACTTCTCCTGCTGATCTATAAGTGCATTCACTCTGCAGCTCCTCACTACCTTTCCTCTCTTATACCTCCCTACACCCCTCCTCGAAAACTCCGTGCTTCTGGCAAATTGCTTCTATCTGTGCCCTTTTCTCCTATTGCTAACTCCAGACTTCACTCCTTTCGCCTTGCTACTCCTTATGCCTGGAACAAACTACCTGAATCTGTACGTTAGGCACCTTCTCTGGCTCTTTTCAAACCCAGGCTGAAAACCCACCTCTTTGCTGCTGCTTTCGGATCTTGACTCACCTGATCTCCTTTGCATTTCCTTACCATTCCCCCTAGATATATCCCTATCTACACCTCCTGTGTTGTCTGTCTTGACTAGATTGTAAGCTCTGATGGGCAGGGACTGTCTCTTACATGTCTGTGCAGTGCTGTGTATGTCTTGTAGTGCTATACAAATGCTCAGTAGTAGTAGTAGTATGATGTTCCACCAAATCAAAGTAGAACTTAGATCTAAAGATGCCACTATCACCACTCTACTTGAATCCAAGTTCCTATTAATATTGTTTACCAAAGATACAAGGACTGATTCCATGCAGCCTATGAGGCTCTTTGAAATGAGGTATCTTTTCAGCAAAATTCTCTTCACTTTTTCTAACACCCATGGTACTGTACGTCCTTGTTCAGCACCTCTTCTGTAGTATCAAACCCAGTGCACACTCTCTTCACTGAACTTCTCTATCTCCTCACCAGTCACCTAATTAATTCCATGGCACATGATGATTTAATGTAATTTAACATGGCATTTATATTCTGTGTAGCCAAATACATCCATCCAAGATAGATTACAACTCTTAAAATAGCAATGCACAAAACCATTAAAAAACTCACAACATGAAAATACGCACATTCCCCACTCACTACCACCTACCACAAACCTCCAAAACAATTATCCATTTATTTAGTCTACCATCTTAGCAGCTTCCATAATATAATATGTGAAGTGGCATTTTAGAAAGAACGTCCAGGGCACAATGTGCAAAGAAACGCCAGGGACATCTATGTCTTTGCCCGATTTTAGTAACATAGATGTTCATAACATGGATGTCCATACCGGTGGCCACATAGACATCCCTCTTAGGAAAGCGTGGGGTGGGGCATCCACCTCATGCAAGCTAGCATAAGGGGACATCCAGCAGCATAGCAAAATAAAAACATGAGCCTTTATTCTCTGTCAGTGTTCAATACCGGCATGGAAAATAAAAGGGACAGGAGCGTACCTCCTCCTCCACACCCTCTAGATGTCTGTCTGACAAAATGAGGACTTTTCCAATGCCTTTTCATGACTGGAGCAGGTATAAATCTTCCCAGTTCAGGGTGTTTCTGAAATCGGGCAAGGACGTCCAAGTTCAGGGAATGCTCCAGACTTGCCTACTCCACACTTCCATTCAGATTTGGACATCCTCACCCCAGGGACGTTCACAGAGCGGGCTTTTAAAATGGCTCTGGGAATGTCTCCATGCTTTGGATGTCTCCATGCCTATTTTCAGATGTCCAAAGCACGAACGGAGCTTCTAAAATAACCCCCATAACTAACAACCTACTACAGATTTGCATAAAATAGCCTCCAACATTAATAACCATCTTTCCAGGACCAGAGCTTTATTCCTTACATCATACTTTCTAGCTCAAATAATCATGTTTTTTGCTGCTTCTGGAATTTCAAATAATCCTCCTCCTGTCTTGTCCTTTCCAGCGGTGAAGTTAAAATCTGAGGGGCCCATCCCTGCAATGTCTGCCTTCTAGCTGAGATTGTATTAAAGGTTCAAACAGAAGGGATTTCTAACAGGGTGTCAGTCTGGAAGCGCAAAGTTCTGATTGGCTCATACCTTTTGAAATATTCTGAAAGAGATTTTGGCCCAATCCCATGTATTGTACATAAAGGTAGGACAAGAAATTTAAAAAGAATGTACTTCTGGACTGAGAGCCAATGCAGTATAACCAGTTATGGAGAAATATTCTCACTTCTTCAAGCTCAAATTTAACCTGGCAGCGGCATTCTATACTAACTGTAACCTAAACACTAAGGGTTCTGTCTACTAAGCATCTTCCCCAGAGACACAAAATGGGAAAAATCCTTAAGTAGACAGGACCCTACGTTTTATGGAAGACCCTGGTAAATAATATTACAGTAGTCAATCTGGGACAAAATAGTAGTTTGCACCACTACCCACAGATATAGATCACAAAGAAATGATCTGATCTGCTTAATCGGATGTAAACTGTCATATACCTTTATTACCACCTGATTAATTTGTTCTTTCCTAGACAAGAATAAATCAATCACAATCCCAAATCCCATACTTTATTCTGAAGTGGCAAGATTATACCATCAAAACTGGACCATCTGAGGGTGGGGACTTTCCCTTCCCCTCTACCTGTAATCCTGTAGTTTTACTTGTGTTCAATTGTAATTTTCCCGCATTCAATCCTTCACTTCATTTGAACCAACTGTCTTTCTTATCAGGTGTCCTGAAAGAAGGACTCAACAAGGGCAAAAATCTGAATATTGTCCACATAGATATGGAACTTTATACACATTTCTGAATGATATTCTCCACAGGTTTTGAGAAAACAATATTAAACAAATGGGGGGGGGGGGCAGAGGGGAACCTTGAGGCACCACATAATTGGAGACCTAAGACTTTAAGGTGACATTTCCCATCCTAACAAATTGCATCCACCCATCTTGAAAAGCAGACAGCCAGACAAGTACTTCCTCCTAATCCACAATCATCATGTTGATCAGCCAACAACGAATGATCAGTAAGATTCAATGCTGCCAACAGATCTAATTGCAAAAAGAAATATTCTTTCCCCCTTATCCAATATCTTAATCTCATCCAAAAGGGCTGCTAAGACCGTCTCTATACTTAAACCTTTTTTAACACATGATCAAGCTGAGTCTGAGAGATCATTTAATTCCAAATAGGAAGTCAATTAAGAAGTCACCACTGCCTTCACTTGTTTAACTAGACATGATAAATTAGCCATCGGATGATAGTTTTTGCACTTTGATGCATCAAATGGTACATCTTTCAATAAAGGAGTGATGACTATTTCAGCTCTACAGGGATAAGATCCTAATTCCAGGCATTAGCCAAAAAACACTGAATCAGGGGTGACCTCTAGAAGTTTCAATGGCTAGGGGTCCAAATGCATTCCCCTTTACCAAAACGATTAACCAAATGTTTGATCTTTAAAAAAGAAAATGTTTCAAACATATTCCAAATAGCATTATTATGTATCCTACCCTCCATCTGATAAGGTGGACCCAGAAATAGTCATCACTCCTTTGTTGAAAGATATAGCATTAGATGCAGAGACCAACAACATCCTTTTCCATATCACCTGCATCACTAATTCTTACGGTCTAAGAATCAATATGGACAAGACCAAAGTTATGACCACGGATGGATCACAGGCCATTGTTCACCTCGATGGAATTCAAATGTATTTATTTAGAGGTTTTCTATACTGCCTTATCAAGTAATCAAAGTGGTTTACAATGAACAAATTCAAAAAGCAAGTTTTACAATAGCAGTATTTAGTGGTATAAATTGAGCAGGTCCAAGAATTCAAATACCTGGGATTGCTGGTACAGGACATGAAGGTTGCATCTACTACTGAATTCCTCAGTAGGATTGGCCAGGCAACAATAGCATTCACCTCACTCAAATGGTGCCTCTGGAAGAAGGCCAATATCTCCACCAAGACCAAAATTTGCCTCTTCCGAATGCTGATCCTGCCAGTTCTCTTGTACGGATTGGAAACGTGGACTCGGCTCAAACCTGACTTGAACAAACTCGAAGTCTTTCAAATGCGTTGCCTGAGACAGATTTTGGGTATCACTGTCTTTGTGATTGCCATCGAAACGAGACAATTTGAAAAAGATGTGACCATCAATCCTCAGTCGAAGGACAAATCCAAAAATGCAGACTGTGCTGGTTTGGCCACATTTGCACAATGAACACTAGTCGGCTGCCATACAAACTCCTCTGGTGAGAGCAACCTGTCCACTGGAGGGTTCACCGAGCAGCACCAAAGAAGATGTGACTCAAACACATTGAAGAAGACCTAAGGAACCAACGACTGACCATCAATGAGGCCAGAAATGTTGCTACTGATCGCCAGTGTTGGAAGTGTATTGTGAGCTACACATGGAATCCAGCAACACCTACAGCCGCGTATTGGCTGAGAGGATGGCTTTATCTCCAAATGCCAGTGAGGGATTAAAGAAGAATCATTAAAGACTCTTACTTGACCTTTGAGATCCAGGTAAATGGCTTTGTTAAAAAGGTTAATTACACTTTAAGGAAATTATGTCAAATAAGGTTGAGATCTATGGTACTATCCCCAGATTGATTACTATAATTGTATCTATCTTGGTTTACCTGTGAAATTATGTTCAAAACTCCAATTTCTTCAAAACCAGACAGCCTAAGTGATAGGGAAAGGCAAATTTAAGGATAAAGCATCTCCTTTTTTATAGAAGCTACATTAGCTTCCAACCCAGTCATGTACTTTATTTAAGCTTTTTTGTTTAGTTCATATTATTTTAAATATCCCTATTTGTATGTATCCATTGGTTTTGAAATACTGCCTAGGTAAGGCATTGAAAACCTTAGATAAAGCTTTGTTGTTGATGCCTTCTCCTAAAGATTTTGTATTAAAATCTACTATATAAGCTACAGTCGTTCTGCACAGAGCTCCAATACAGAACACAAACAACTGCTCTGTAATGCAACTAGAAAGTATCCAGCCAAAATGGCTAACTTGTAATTACATGTAGTGCTTAGCACTAGTTAGAAAAAAGGTAGAACAGTGGCAAGAAGGTCTCAGAAAAAAACGGGCATTCTATGACCATTTAAGCTTCAGGTCAAAGAAAAATATATAGCCCACCATATATCAACGAACTTTTTTATAGCCACCAGCCACCCTAAAGTTCAATTTGAATTGTTTTTATACATCTTTTTTTATCAAATGTGTGTAGAGAAAAAAGCTTAACTTCAACTTCTGGTCTGTTGCTTCCGACGCTCAACAGCGCGCTAAACAATGCGTTTCTCCATATACGGTTTCCTCAGGGGAATACAGAGGCACTACGAAAAACATTTTTTGTTAGTGTATACTTTCAAAACAATGAAAAACTTCAGAATAATCAGTACAACAACGAAGGAATCTAAAAAAATTACCCTAAGCACAAGCGATGTTACTCCCCAGAAGCTTGCTTTTTTTGAACTGCTGATAAACGCCGCGCATGCGGGCCAGCTTAAATAGAGGACTATTGGCAGTCAAAAACACACCTCCCATTCAATACGGGCATTTTACCCGCCCAGAGCAACAGTATTCAGCTTAAAAATCCACTGCTGCTCCCTATGGAGTAAAGCCCTCTCTTTAGATCTTCCAAAACAGGGGGCTGCCACTTGATCAGTACAAAAGCATCGTAGTTCCTCATAAGTATGGTTCAACTCAAGACAGTGTTCAACTATCGGGGCTTCACGCCTACAGCATTTCAGCTTGCTCTTATGTTCATTCATACGAATCTTAAATTGACGGATGGTTTTGCCCACGTATACCAGGTTATGTTGCCCTTGTAACCTGGTATACGTGGGCAAAACCATCCGTCAATTTAAGATTCGTATGAATGAACATAAGAGCAAGCTGAAATGCTGTAGGCGTGAAGCCCCGATAGTTGAACACTGTCTTGAGTTGAACCATACTTATGAGGAACTACGATGCTTTTGTATTGATCAAGTGGCAACCCCCTGTTTTGGAAGATCTAAAGATAGGGCTTTACTCCATAGGGAGCAGCAGTGGATTTTTAAGCTGAATACTGTTGCTCCGGGTGGGTTAAATGCCCGTATTGAATGGGAGGTGTGTTTTTGACTGCCTATAGTCCTCTATTTAAGCTGGCCCGCATGCGCGGCGTTTATCAGCAGTTCAAAAAAAGCAAGCTTCTGGGGAGTAACATCGCTTGTGCTTAGGGTAATTTTTTTAGATTCCTTCGTTGTTGTACTGATTATTTCTGAAGTTTTTCATTGTTTTGAAAGTATACACTAACAAAATTTTTTTTCGTAGTGCCTCTGTATTCCCCTGAGGAAACCGTATATAGAGAAACGCATTGTTTAGCGCGCTGTTGAGCGTCGGGAGCAACAGACCAGAAGTTGAAGTTAAGCTTTTTTCTCTACACACATTTGATAAAAAAGATGTATAAAAACAATTCAAATTGAACTTTAGGGTGGCTGGTGGCTATAAAAAAGGTCGTTGATGTATGGTGGGCTATATATTTTTCTTTGACCTGAAGCGTAAATGGTCATAGAATGCCCGTTTTTTTCTGAGACCTTCTTGCCACTGTTCTACCTTTTTTCTAACTAGTGCTAAGCACTACGTGTAATTACAAGTTAGCCATTTTGGCTGGATACTTTCTAGTTGCATTACAGAGCAGTTGTTTGTGTTAAAATCTACTATGACAAAATCATTTACTGTCAACTGGTGACTTTATGGAACTTTTTGCCAGAAAATTTGAGAAGGGAATTTACTTATTCTGTTTTTAGGGAGAATTTTAAAAACATATTTCAGCAGGCTTTTGTGGTCGATTTAAAATTCTGTTAATCATTTTTATTGATAGTTTTGCATTATACATGTTATATTGATGGTATATTGTATCTTGCTTTTGTATTGTACTCTGTTTTGAAATAGCTACTGCTGTTAAATACTGAATATAAATGCCTGGAAATTAAATTAAATTAAAGCCTCTCAGATACATAGAAACATAGAAATTTGACAGCAAAAAAAGACCACATGGTCTATTTAGTCTGCCCTTCCACATCGACTACTACAAAGGTCCCCTCTTTTCCTTTTGAGATCCTCTGTTTGTCCAATGCTTTTTTGAATTCAGATACTGTCCTCATTGCTAACACCTTTACTGGGAGACTATTCCACGCAACTACCACTCTTTCCATAAAGAAATATTTCCGCATATTAATCCTGCGTCTATCCCCTTTCACCTTCATCCTGTGTCCCCTCATAGCCGATCTTGCTTTCAATTGAAAGAGGCTCTCCTCCTTTAAACAGCTCTATCATATCTCCTCTATCCCACCTTTCCTCTAAAGTTTACATATTGAGATTCTTATGTCTGCCTTTATATGCTTTATAATGAAGACCACTAACCATTTTAGTAGCCACCCTCTGCACTGACTAAAACCTGTTTATATCCTTTTGAAGGTGTGATCTCCAGAACTGCACACAATACTCCAAATGAGGTTGCACCAAAGACATTTTATTTATTTATTTACATTCTCTTATATACCGCGCTATTCTGCATCAGTGCGGTTTACATTGAACAAACTGACATATACAGAGGCACTATCAACTCCTTTCTTCTGCTGGCCATTACTCTCCCTATATACCCAAAAATCCTTCTAGCTTTTCTACCTGTTTAGCTACTTTAAGCTCGTCAGACACAATCGCCCCCAGGTCCCGCTCTTCTTTTGTGAACAGAAGAACTTCCCCCCCATACTGTACTGCTTCCTTGGATTTTTGCAGCACGAATGAATGATCCTGCATTTATTAGCATTAAATCATAGCTGCCAAATTCTAGACCATTTTTCAAGCTTAGCTAGATCCCTCCACATGTTTCTGGGTGTCTATTTTATTGCAAATTTTGGTATCATCCGCAAAGAAGCAAACCTTATTCAACAGCCCTTCTGAAGTATCACTAACAAATATGTTAAAAAGAATTGGACTGAGGATAGATCCCTGCAGCACACCACTGGTAACCTCCCTCTCCTCAGAGTGAGCTTCATTTACCTCTAACCTTTGCCACCTTCCCCTCAACCAGTTTCTAACCCAATTAGTAACTTTAGGGTCCATCCCTAGGGTGCTCGGTTTGTTGATAAGTGGCCTGTGTGGAATAATATCAAAGGCTTTACTGAAATCCAAGTACACCACATCTAGGGCTGTCCTTCGGTCCAACTTCCTGGTTACTCAGTCAAAGAAATCAATCAGATTTGTCTGATAAAACCTGCCTCTGCTGAATACATGCTGCCTCCAATCCTGTAAGCTATTGGACTCCAGAAACCTCACTATTTTCTCTTTGAGCAGTGTTTCCAATAATTTATTCACCACAGAGGTTAGACTAACTGGCCTGTCGTTTTCAACCACATCCTTACTTCCGCTTTTGTGTAAAGAGACCACACATGCCTTTCTCCAGTCCTCTGTCATCACTCCCTATTCCAAAGAGGCATTGGAAAGATCAGTCAGTGGAGCCACTAGAACACCCCCAAGTTCCTTCAGTATTCTTTGATGTATCCCATCCAATCCCATTGCTTTGTCTGCTTTTAGTTTAGCTAGTTCCTCCTGAAGACAGTCTTCTGAAAATCGTTCGAGATCCCTGTCGCTTCTGTTCCTATTTATGGGTGTTTTTTGAGGTCCTGCTCCTGGCCCTTCATCTGTGAACACAGAACAGAAATATTTGTTATGCAATTCCGCTTTATCCTCATCAGCTTCTACATATTCCTCCCCTTCACCCTTGAGCCTGACAATACCACATTTGCCCTTCCTCTTCTCACTAACATATCTGAAAAATGTCTTATTCCCCCATTTTATTGCATTGGCTATTTCTTCTTCTTTTAGTATCTTTGCTTTCCTGACTACTTTGTTAGCTTCTCTAATTTTTTCCTAAGATAGATGCCTGTCTTCTGCTGTCTGTGATCACTTGTATTTCATGAAGGCCTCCCTCCTCTTCATCTTTTCAACTACTTCTTTTGAGAACCATAGCGGTCTCCTTTTTCTTTTACCTTTATTTACCATCTTAACAAAAAGGTTGGCTGCCCTTAAAATATCGCCTTTGAGCTTTGCCCATTATTTTTCTACATCCCCCAGCTGTTCCCATCCCACTAATGACTCTTTGAGGTATTGGCCCATCTTGGGAAAGTTAGTTTTCCTAAAATCTAAGACCCTCGCTTTTGAATGGATTTTATCAGCCCTAGTCCTAATGCTGAACCACACCATCTGGTGATCATTGGATGCAAGATCATTTCCCACTATAACATCAGAAACACTTTTATTATTGATAAGCACGAAGTCCAGTATGGCCCCTTCAAGTGTGGGTCCTGCTACCAGTTGCCTGAATAGTTCTCCCTGTAGAGAATCCAGGATCTCCTTACTTCTAGATGTCACCTCAGCAGGGATGTTCCAATCAAAATCCAGCATATTGAAATTACCTATCAATAGCACTTCCCCTTTCCTAGCAATGCTGCATATGTCTTCTATTAAATCTCCATCTACTACTTCTTCTTGTGAGGGGCGGGTCTGTATATCATGCCATTGCAAATTGGTTTCTCTTTCCCTCTTTCTAATTTAACCCACAGTGTCTACTCTCTCCCTATTAAGCCCTGTAATTTTATAGATTTAATGTTATTTTTTACATATAGTGCCACTCTTCCTCCCCTTCCTTCTACCCTATCCTTCCTGAATAAGTTATTGTCTGATATAATTACATCCCAGTCATGGTTGTCCATGAACCATGTCTCTGTAACTGCTGATAAATTCAAGTCAGCCTGTTCCATTAAAGCCTCAGCATCTGGGATCTTATTTCCCATGCTACGGGCATTTATAAACACCACTTTCCAGCTGTTGCCCCTTTTACCCATTTCTATAGAGATATTTAATGTTTCACTTACCTGGGGATTTCTTCAGCCATCTCCAAAGAATCTAGTTTAAAGCCCTCTTCAGTAGGGCTTATGGACTTTCTCAGGTTAAGGGCACTCTCCTTTTGAATTCCTCCTTTTACTCTGCGGTTCATACTTCTGGAAAACTTAGAGGGGAGGAGACTCTTTTCTTCTCTTTCTTCCTTGTTCCTGCACCACAATACTCATTGGAGATTCAATTTCTGTGTTTAATCAAGGCCTACTCACGTTTAGTAGCTCCATTCCCTTGCAATCCCCTCCTGGATCTGAGTCTGGACATCAGTTTCCTGCCATAGACAGGCTTATGGGCTCTGTCGTAGAGCCTCAACCTGGTTTCCCTTAAGCCTACACCTTCGTTCTTGGGTAGCATTTTCTTGGATAGTCCTTCTGCTTAATTGCTGATGCTAGGATGACATCAACCATTTTTCTTTTCTCTGGAACTTGCTCTGGCAGTTATCAGCTGAACAGAAAAGAAATGCAAGAGTCCGTAGTTCACTTTCAGGTGGTGTCCTTTTCTCTTCATGAGTTTCCTTTAACTTTGTTTAGGATAACTCTTTTTTCCTTTTGCCCTAAGACTAGGGTGGTACTCCAGGGCTCAATTCTCAAAAGACCTGAGAGACTGCAGGTTGCTGATCTCTGCTTACTTTTGGGTGACTGAAAAGAGATGAAAGTCAAAAACTTATTTTTTCTTCCAGTCATTTTATTTTTATTTAACCATTTTTTATACCGCTTTATACTTCAATCAAAGTGTTATCTCCAGGAACAAGCAGGAATGTAGTCTTCGCATATGGGTATCGTTGGTACCGACGGAGCCTGCGCGAGAACGCTCCCCAGCGTCCACTAGGAAAGCTTTTGGGAGCATCCCACAGCGCCTGCGTGCTGCCTTCCCGCCTTTCCCAACTGTCCCTCTCCAGTTCTTTGTTTTCCGCAGAGCCGACAGGTCGTACATCCTGTCACCGCAGAAAAAATCCCTTATATTCTTCTTTTTTGTGGTCATGTCTACCTTCCCTCGACACTACACCGGTACTGCCGGTTCTTCTTCTTTCTTTTCTTCAAAAAAAACAAAACAAAACTTTTTTCTGGAGTCTTTCCAGTCATTTTCTCTTCTGGTGCCACACGCCATTTTGGGCACTAGGCCCAATTTTACCTTCAGAATTGAAAAACCCGCCTCGGGTTTTAAAAAGTGTTCTAAGTGTGATGGTACCATCTCCGTCACCGACACCCATGAGTGATGCCTCAAATGTTTAGGTCCTGACCACTCTATTTCAGAGTGTGTTGCCTGTGGTATGATGTCGAAAAGGGGCCGGCAGAACCGAGCTGCTAAGCTTAGCACACATTTTCCCTCCGATGCAGCCTCTGTGGCATCGACGTTGTCCAGGGCTTCGTCTTCCTCCCATGGATCTCAGGTAACTAAACATAAATCTAGCCGGTACTCAAAGGGTAGATCTCCTTCTAGACAGTGAGATGCCTCTGGCGTTGCCCTTGAGGGACTTTCACTTGCAAAATTGCCCCGATGGGAGGCTTCGGCTTCCAAAGCACTAACGGGGCTCCAGGATGTTCTCGAGGCTTCAACCTCAGCAGAACTACTGGTGCCATGCTCTGGGGTACCGGCCACTTCTTCCGGTACTGATACCCAACCATCGGCAGCGTCGATAGACCAGAGATTCTTGGCTATTGAATGCACTCTGGTGGCTCTTCTCACGACCTCGATGCCCTTGAAACCGCTTCAGACAATTCAACTGGTACCGGCACTGACTCTGGTACCGGTACCGGCACTGACACTGACTGCATCGAGATCGGCAGGTATTCTACCGGGACCGAGTCATGCGTATCCATCCGGTATCGAAAGGTCGGTACCGGACCACTCCAAGGCCGACTTCGATCGATACCGGTACCGTGCCTTGCACGATCACCTGGATCAGAGATACTTCGAATCCTCGGATGAGTCTGAAGACTCTGAAAGCTATGCCAATACCATAGTACTTCTTTTTGAGGATTCTTCTTCTCCTCAGTGTAGGATGTCTCCACAAGAGGATATGTCCTTTCAGGATTTTATCCAAGATGCGGCTCGAGGTCTTTCCATCACAGTGGCTCCCAAAAAAGAGCCTAGGGCAGCGATGGCGAACCTATGGCACGCGTGCCAGCTGTGGCACGCGAAGGCCTTGCAGCTGGCACGCGTGAAGGTCCGCAGAAAAAGAAAAAGCGGGCTCTGGCTGCTGCCGCGGACGCGGCAGCATGCAGTGTCCCGTGGGGCCCCCTCCGCCCGCTATGCCCTCTGCAAGGGCTTTCAGATTCGCGAGGGAGACAGCGTCTCCCTCGCGTCTCTGTTAAGCCCGCAGGGGCTAATGGGAAATTTCCCATCAGCCCCTTTAGACGCGAGGGACTGATGGGAAATTTCCCATTAGCCCCTGCGGGCTTAACAGAGACGCGAGGGAGACGCTCTCCCTCGCGAATCTGAAAGCCCTTGCAGAGGGGCTTAGCGGGCGGAGGGGGCCCCACGGGACATTGCATTCTGCCGCTGCCGCGGCAGAAGCCAGAGCCAGCTGCTTTTTTTTTTTTTTTTAAATTTGCCATGGGGGGTGGGTTAGGACTGCTAATGGGCTAGGGGGGGGGTTAGGACTGCTAATGGGTTAGGGGGTGGGGGGTTAGGACTGCTAATGGGCTAGGGGGGGGGTTAGGACTGCTAATGGGCTAGGGGGGGTTAGGACTGCTAATGGGCTGTGGGCTGATGGGGGCTGTCTGGAAATGGGGTGATGGGGGGTTAGGACTGGTAAGGGGCTATGGGTGGGGGGTTAGGACAGATAATGGGCTATGGGGGGGGGGTTAGACTGCTAATGGGCCAGAGAGGGGGGGGGGGTTAGGACTGCTAATGGGCTAGGGGGGGTTAGGACTGCTGATGGGGGCGGGGTTAGGACTTGAGGTGGGCTGTTGGGTGGGGTTAGGACTGGAAATGGGCTGACGGCGGGTTAACACTGGAGGTGGTCTGATGGGGTTAGGACTGGTAATGGGCTATGGGGGGGTTTTTAGGACTGATAATGGGCTATGGGGGGCTGGGACAAGAAATGGGCTGATGGGGAGGGGTTAGGACTTGAGGTGGGCTGATGGGGTTAGGACTGGTAATGGACTGTGGGCTGATGGGGGGGGTTAGGACTGGCAATGGGCTATGGGGGGCTGACTGGAAGTGGGCTGATGGGGGGGTTAGGACTGGAAGTGGGCTGATGGGGGGTTAGGACTGGTAATGGGTTATAGGGGGGGGGCTTAAACTGAAAATGGGGTGATGGGGGGTTAGGACTGGAAGTGGGTTGATGAGGGGGGGATAGGACTGGTATTGGGTTGGGGGGTTGCTAGGACTGGAAATGGGTTGGGGGGCTGCTAGGACTGGAAATGGGCTGATGCAGGGACTAGAAGGGAATGGATGCTGGGTGAGGCTGGAACTAGAAGGGAGCTGGTGTTGGGGGAGGATTAGAATGGGATGGGGCTGGGAGAGTAAAATGGAGAGGGGAAAAATATTTTGTGTGGGAGGGATAAAAATCTACAATTGGCCGGGTATTGGGAGAGTAAGTGGGGATTGAGGATGGAGGGGTAAATAAATTTTGAGTAGATGAAATAGGAATGAGGAAAGAGCAAAAGGAGAAAGATTAGTATGTTAAAGCAGATGTAGAGAGAGAATGGAAAAAAAACCCAAGAAGACAGAAGAAAGGACAAATGGACAGCAGATGGAGAGTTAGCAGAAGACACGAAGAAACCAGAAGAAAGTGGCTGGAACAATTGCAACTGAAAAAAAATGCACAAAAGGTAGAAAAATATCTCTTTATTTTGAATTTATTAATTGGAATATGTCAGCTCTGGGAAATGTGCATCATTAATTTTTGCGCTTTGTTTAGTACAAGAGGAAATTAATATATAGTTTTATTTCTACAGTGTTGTTGTATATTCCAAGTTTGGCTTTTGGGGTTCCCAGTTTAATTATTGTCTTCCTGTTTCTAAATTGTGATTCCTTGTTTGGTAATGGTCTGTTCTGCATGTGTAACTGAGCTGAGGTATTCTGTTTATATAATTCCTATTTGACATTGCCACTTGTTCTTTCCCCAGTAGGTCATGTATTGTTGTTCTCTGAGATGTATTGGTTTAATATTTGCAGTGTTGCCTTTTGATAGGTAGAGTATGGTGCTTTGTGAGTCCTGGTAGTGCTGTTAGGATACGGCGGGTTTGCTATGGGTTCTAAATGGGCAGCGTTTGTAGTAGTTCCTAATGTGCCTGGCGGTTGGTACTGGATTATAGTAATGTAGAAACCTTTTAGTCTTTCTTTATCCATATACTCATTAAGAGGCATGTTTACTAAAAGTTAGTGTATGGTAAACATTATGCAAATATTTATGCAAATGAAGCACCTTATGCAAATGGAGCTTTAATTGACGTGCTGGCACTTTGAGGAAATTCTTTGGTTTTGTGCGGCAGTTTGGGCACTCGGGCTCAAAAAGGTTAGCCATCACTGGCCTAGGGCAAAGGAATTAGAAATCCTGCAATACCCTAAAGCTCCCAAGGAGGCAGCTACCTTACCTGTTCATGAGATCTTGCATGATATCATGTTAAGGATGTGGGAAACACCTCTAACCACATCTAACCACGGAAACATGGCTAACTGAATCGGATACAGTCTACTTAAATCAACTTAATAGTGACGAATACGATATAAACTATACACATAGAACTAACAAAAAAGGAGGAGGAGTACTTATAATGACAAAAAAGGGTTTAAATGCAAGAACAATACCATCTACTATAACCAACAATATAGACACCTTAATTATAAAAACTAACATTTGTAGAATTTGCCTAATATATAGACCCCCTGACCAAAAAGCAGATAGCCTAGATTCTCTAATTGAATTCCTAGGCTCATCTTCAGAACATAATCCCATAATCATGCTAGGAGACTTTAATCTCCCATCACTCCCACCATCAGAAGCCAACTTGTTCCTAGAATCCATATCAGACATGGACTATTACCAAATAATTAATACAAAAACACATATAAAAGGAGGCATCCTTGACCTTATTCTCCTACCAAGCACACTCTACAAGTTATTCAAAACAGACTCCATAGAATACACACAAATACCCTGGTCTGATCACTACATTATCAAAACAAAATTCACATTCCACACCAACAACACTAAAAATAACACACGAAGTGATCCCACTACAAAATTCAAAAAATTTAATGAAACTGAATTCTTGGATACAACAATACCTCACCTCTCATCATCCCCAATGAATCTAGATGAAGCTGTAATAAACTGGCATGTAACAATCAACAATGCTGCCAAACTTGATCAACGAATCAAAAAGCCCCCTAAATTAAAAATAAACAGAAATCCATGGTTTAACAACACGCTAAAACAAATGAAAAAAGAACTAAGAAAATTAGAACATAAATGGCGCAAAACCAAATCAACAATCAACAAGGAAATATATAATAACCATCTCACAAAATACAAAGACACATTAGATAATACAAAAAAATCTTATTTCGCAGCAATCTTATCAAAATCTTACAACAGACCACGAGAACTATTCTTAATTGTTAGAAATCTTACTAATAATCCTCAAACATCGAATACTGAAATCACCGAAATATCGGTACAAACTTTAGCCACCCATTATCAAAATAAATCTATGCAACCTATAATGACAATAAACAATATAAATACAGCTCATCACGTCTCAGATGAATGGTCAAAATTTCACCCTATATCAAAAGACGCACTAAAGAACATCATTGCTAATCTCAACACCACAACCTCCTTTCTTGATCCATGCCCAGTAACATGGATAAAAAGTACACTCCCAATACTAATATCATTCATCCTCCCTATAGTCAACCTCTCACTGCTTCAAGGACACCTCCCTTCTACGCTCAAACATGCTCAAATCCGTCCAATTCTCAAAAACAACACGCTTGATAAAACATCACCAAAATCATACAGACCCATATCAAGTATCCCTTTTTTAGCTAAAATAATAGAAAAAGTGGTACAAATTCAGACACAAGAATACCTAGATTCATCCTACCCACTTGATGACCACCAATATGGATTTAGGCCTCAACATGGAGTTGAAACACTTTTAACAGTCTTAACTGATGTACTACTCAAAGGAATTGATAATCATAAACAAGCATTTATACTCTTATTTATTGATATTTCGGCAGCATTCGATAGTGTTCACCACACTATAATGCTTAATAACCTGAAACAAATAGGAATAAAAGACACTGTGCATAAATGGTTTACCTCTTACTTAAATAATAGAACACAAAATGTAAGAATTGGTAACCAAACATCAACTATATATAATCAAGAAATTGGTCTCCCACAAGGCTCCGCACTATCAGCCCTCCTGTTTAACATTTACATAAAACCTGTCAGTGATATCTTTAAAAAATTCGGAGTATACTATCATCTATACGCAGATGATATTATGATGTACATCCCTTTCACGATTCCTAATTTACCAATAAAATTACTATCAGACTGCTTCAATGAAATTACTACATGGCTAAAAGCACAAAACCTTCACATTAATCATTCAAAAACAGAAGTCCTAATTGTAACAAAAAATCAATCATATATCCCCCCAACCCATATAACATTACAAAACCATGACATTAAAATAAAAAATGAAATAAGATACCTAGGTGTTATTTTAGATACTCATCTGACGATGAACACTCACATCAGAAACACCATAAAGAAAATATACTTTAAACTTAAAATTCTTAAACAATTACGCCCGTTAGTACACCAATTTGACTTCATTAATATAATCCAAGCTATGATAACACCGCACTTTGATTTTGCCAACCTAATTCTTTTAGGTATAACGAAACAAAACATAAAAAGAATCCAATTAGCACAAAACGCAGCAGCCAGAATTATAATGAAAGCACACTCTATCCAGCACATAACACCAATACTAGCCTCCCTACACTGGTTGCCAATTCAAAGTAGGAAAATATACAAAACACTAATAACTACATATAAAGCTTTAAACAACACGGCCCCAATCCCATTAAGCAAACTAATTAGCATGGAATCTCAAAAAACCACGCACAGAAAAGGATACTCAAATAAACTAAATACTCCTAATGATTTCATAAAAGCAAATAAATTAACTAACAAAAGAGCTTTTTCTCATGCTGCCCCATCTATGTGGAATTCCCTTCCGGAGGACCTAAGATCCATAACTGAAATCATGGAACTCCGAAAAAAACTAAAAACCTATTTATTCTCCATGCACTACGGCAACATAGATAACCCCTGGATACACTCAGATAAAGGTTAAAAATTATGACAGAGTAATACTAATCCCAACAATTTAACAGACTATACACTATTATAAAAACACTATGATCCAATTCCAAAGTACCCCCAACATGTATTTGTATATAGTTTTTTGTACATAGTTTACAAGCCAGTTTGTTGTTTTGCACTAGTTCATACTGTTAACCATTACTTTTATTGTTACAAAATGTTCGATGTAAAACTAAGCCTATGCTTTGTAGATTGTTGTTTTATTGTGAACCGCAACTGATCTCTGGAAGTTGCGGGTTATAAATATATGTTAAATAAATAAATAAATAAATCTCCTCACTCTCGAAGACTCAACACCATGTATCGAGTTACTCCTTGTCCTGGCTTTCAAAAGACTCAATTACTACACCATTCCATGGTGGCAGAATCAGCTATGAGAAGGATAAAGAGTGCAAAAAGGCATGCATCTAATCCTCCAGGACGCGAGTGTAGGACTCTTGATGCCTTTGGGCGTCAAACCTTCCAGGCTTCCATGCTTTCTGCTAGTATCTGTTCCTATATCTTATATATGGGAATGTTCCTGAAGGGAGGTCACAGAAGATCTAGAGCTTATGAGCCCTCTCCTTCCTGATGATAAGAGGCAAGATTATCTGGCCCTTGTCAAACATGCTCAGGATGTTTCCAAGTTTGTGAATTGTGCAGCTTTTGACTGCTTTGAGTGCATAAGCAGAACCTCTGCCATTGCCATAGGTGCACGTAGGATTGCCTGGCTCCAGACATCTGACTTGGAAATTTGGGTACAGGATAAACTAGGGAATATTCCTTGCACAGGAGAGCATCACTTTGGCAAGAATTGGCAGGAAAAAGCTAATGAAATAGATGCTGACAATATCACTTTGGATAGATTGTCTAAATCTACAGCTGATCCTGCAAGGAAAAAATCCTCTAAAAAAAACATGCTTCAGTAAGAAGAAGAAGTTTTATCCCTCCTATACCCAACAGGGGCATCGTTTAGGTCAGTCTGCCCAAAAAGGACAGCAGCAACAACCTAGACAAAGAAAGACAAAAGCAGCTAAGCCTCAACCGGCTCAGCAGACTCAGCCTCCACAGGAGCTTTGACTCCTATCTAGAGAATTTTGCCTTCCTGGCCCTGAACGGCCCAGAAACCTCCAACATACCAGGAAGGTTATGTCATTTTGCCACCAGATGGGGTCAGATAGTAGAAAATTGGACTCTGTCTATTGTAAGAGAGGGGTACAAGCTTCATTTCCTCAGCATGCCCCCTCCTACAATGGTAAGAGAGTTCAATTCTCAGACCTCTCTCAACAACCAGCTAGGTCAAGAGGTCACTGTGCTTCTTGCCCAAGGGGCAATAGAAGAGGTACCCATTCCCCAACGGGGTACAGGGTTTTACTCCCCCTATTTCCTTATTCCAAAGAAAACAGGAGGAAACAGACCCATTTTAGACCTCAGAGAATTGAACTTCAGAAAAGATCTAAAATCTATTCAGACAACACTACACCAATGGAGAAACAAGTATAGCTTCCCAACCACCATAAATTGAATCTATTTACCCCATTCAAATGTATATATACAATTGGAACAATGTCAACTATAAGTGATATTTAACATTATAATGATTCTTCTCACATATATATATAAAAATCAAGGTAAACTTTGATACCTGTTATACAGTTTTAATGTAATATAGTTCAATAATGTTCTTGTTATATTGTAATTCTGTAATATTGTTCTATACAATTCATGTTATAATGTAATATAGCTCATAAAGTTTTATGTATCTGTTTGATTTTTGTTGTAATGTAAACCGCTGCTGATCCTTGGAAGCAGCGGTATATAAAAGCTGTTCAAATAAAATAAATAAATAAACAAATTCCTGTTCAAAGAGAAGTTCAAAATGATTTCTCTAGGAACTCTGCTGCCGTACCTTCAGAGTCAGGATTGGCTTTGTTCTCTAGATCTCAAGGATGCGTACGCTCATGTTCTCATCCATCTAACTCATCAAACGTTCCTTCGCTTTCTGTTTCAAGGGAAGCACTACCAATACAGGGTTCTTCCTTTTGGACTGGCCACTGCCCCAAGGGTGTTCACAAAATGCATGGCTGTGTTGGCAGCATTTCTTCGCACCCTAGGAATATTCGTCTTCGTCTTCCCTTACTTAGACAAATGGCTCATTCGAGCCCCTTCAGAGCCAGAGGCCAAGGTTGCTCTCTCTCACACAATGCGCATCCTTCAGTATTTGGGACTTGTCATAAACTTCCCAAAATCCAACTTTGCTCCCACTCAGTCCTTGGAGTTTATAGGAGCTCTGCTGGATACCAGACAGACAAGGGTCTACCTTCCACAGCCCCGCAGCCTTCGCATTGTGCAGTTAGCTTCCCAAGCAGTGCTAAAACCTCACCTCACTGCTCGGGAAATGTTACAGTTGCTAGGCCACATGGCATCCACCATGCGTGTGGTTCCATATGCTTGCCTCCATATGAGGGCAGCCCAGTGGACATTATCCACTCAGTGGACTCAGGCGTCAGGTTGCCTGTCAGACAAAATAGCAAACTCAGATCGCCTTATTTTGTCCCTCCAATGGTGGCAGTCACCCCAAAGCCTTTTGGTGGGGTCTCCTTTTCAGCAACCCCCACCCCAAGCCACTCTAACAACAGATGCCTCACAGGTGGGTTGGGGAGCCCACCTGCAAGTCCTCTCTACCCGGGGTACCTGGACTCCACAGGAGGCCTATCTCCACATCAATCTCCAGGAACTCAGAGCAATCTTCCTTGCTCTTCAAGTATTCCACACCCAGCTCAGCTACAAGACAGTCCTAGTTCAAACAGACAATCAAGTAGCTATGTTCTATGTGAACAAGCAGGGTGGAATGGGCTCTCTGTTGCTATGCAACGAAGCTTTGCGACTATGGACCCTCGCCAGAGAGCATCAGGTTCATCTCCTTGCGGTGTATCTTCCAGGCATTCAAAACTCTTGGGCAGACAGACTCAATCAAGTTCTGCTTCCACACGAATGGTCTCTCCATGCAGACCAGGTGGCCAAAAGTTTCCAAATTTGAGGAACCCCAGACATAGACCTCTTTGCAAGTCGGCTGAATGCCAAACTTTCCCAGTTTTGTTCCAGATTTCCATCTCAGGGTTGTCAGGCCAGGGATGCTTTCCTCCTCCATTGGGGCCAGGACTTCCTGTATGCCTTTACACCCATTCCCCTAATTCCCAAAACCCTGTTCAAGCTTCAGAGAGACAGAGGTCATATGATTCTCATAGCTCCACATTGGCCACGGCAAATGTGGTACCCTCTGCTCCTACATCTCCCTCAAGCTCCGCCTCTGGAGTTAGGATCTGCTCCAAATCTCGTTTCTCAGGAGGACGGGATGCTGTGGCATCCCAATCCCCAGTCTCTGCATCTCAGGGCCTGGTTGCTGAAAGCCTAGAACTTCACGTCTTAACTTTTCTCAGCAGGTAAAGAATATCCTTTATGCTTCCGGGAAGCCTTCCACAAGACGCTCTTATGCATTCAAGTGGAAAAGGTTTACCATATGGTGCTCGCAGAAAGGTCTTAACCCTCTTGCGATACCTCTGGAATCATTACTGGAGTATCTCCTTCACTTATCTAATGCAGAGCTTAAGACCAATTCAGTGAGAGTACATTTGAGTGCTATTGCAGCTTCTTTCAAGCCTCTAAATGGACAACCTGTTTCCTCTCATCCTCTCATAGCGAGATTTATGAGAGGCCTTCTTTTAACTAAGCCTCCCATTAAGCCACCACCGGTGGCATGGGACTTAAATCTGGTTGTTGGGCAGCTCATGAAGCCACCTTTTGAACTATTAACTACTACTTCTTTAAAATTCCTTTCCTGGAAGTTCATCTTTCTTATTGCAATCACATCAGCACGTCGCATCAGTGAATTGCAAGTGTTGGTGGCTGATCCTCCTTATACAAGGTTCCATCATGATAAGGTAGTCCTTAGGACTCATCCACACTTTATGCCAAAGGTGGTGTCACTTTTTCATTTAAACCAAGTGGTTTACCTTCCTGTATTCTTCCCAAGGCCTCACGCCTCAAATGCAGAAATGAATCTTCATACTTTGGACTATAAAAGGGCTTTGGCCTTTTACTTGCAAAGGACACAGCAACATAGAAAGTCCTCTCAACTCTTTGTTGCTTTTGATCCTAGTCATTTGGGACTTCCAGTCTCCAAAAGAACAGTGTCTAGCTGGATTGCACAGTGTATTTCTTTTGCCTATGAGAGTAAGAACCTCCCTCTTGAAGGCCATGTCACAGCTCACAATGTGAGAGCCATGGCAGCCTCTATGGCTCATCTTCACTCTGTGTCTATCGACGACATCTGTCGAGCAGCTACTTGGACTTCGGTTCATACCTTCACAGCCCATTACTGTTTAGACAAGGACTCCCGCCGGGATGCCTTGTTTGGTCAGGTTGTTCTTAAACACCTGTTCCATACTTAATCATCTCCTACCCACCATCCCTGGTAGGATGCAAGAGATCCATGGGGGGGAAGTGGAGCCCTTTCACAGGGGCACACAACCTCTGGGGCCTTCTCCCTGGCATCTGCAGATAGGGAGTCCCCATATGGGAAGACTACATTCCTGCTTGTTCCTGGAGATAGCATAGTTACTCACCTGTAACAGGTGATCTCCGGGAACAGCAGGAATTTAGTCTTCACAACCCACCCTCCTCCCCTAGGAGTTGTAACTATCTCTCTCTCTTTCTCTCTTTCCCTCTTTCTTTAAACTCTCTTTCCCACTCTCGTTAAACTCAACTGGAGATGGACAGTTGGGAAAGGCGGGAAGGCAGCACACAGGCGCTGTGGGATGCTCCCAAAAGCTTTTCTATTGGACGCTGGGCAGCGTTCCCGCGCAGGCTCCATTGGTACCGACGATACCCATATCTGAAGACTAAATTCCTGCTGTTCCCGGAGGTCACCTGTTACAGGTGAGTAACTATGCTTTACATTACAACTGAACAGTTGACAAAGAACACTTAACCAGTATAAAGGGAAAGCTCAAGCAGGGGAGGGGAGGGTTGATCAGTAACAAATTAATTTATGTGTTGTTTTTGTTTAAGTGCCGTCGAGTTGGTGTCAACTCAGGGCGACTCTCTGGATAGTTGTCCTAAATGATGTTCGGTCTTCAGTCAGGCGGCTCATTGTTGACAGACTGGTACCCGTAGCTGCTGTTATTGTATCGATCCATCTCATTGCTGGCCTTCCTCTTTTGCACTGACCTTCGTACAGTGTCATGTAGTTGACAAAACTATGTATAGTTCAAGTTCGTGGCATTGAAGAGATGTTTTGGTCTATAGTCTTGGGTTAATAGGTCCTCACCATAAGAGGTATATTTTCTTTGTTGGCAACTGGGTCTCAGACTAACACGGAGCTAATTTATCGGGTTTTAAAGAAACTTCACACCGAAAGCTCACATTTGCATCAATGACCCATATTTGTTGCTGATAGTAAATTTAATAGTGCAGGGCTCCAAACAGATAATATCACCACTAGAGTTTTTTCCAACTTGACAATATTTCTTGAACAGAGTGGTACTTATCTGAGTGAGCCGTGTTTCCCCAACGCCAACCTTTGCGCTGGTGCGTTTCACTCCAAGGTTTTCTCAAGGGGTTTATTATTTGCACTATGCCGGTCTTTCTACAAGTAGAAGAACAGAGCATTTAACGATATAGAGTTGTCACCTCAATTCATTTTTACCATTCCATCCATATCACATCAAAATTAACTTATAGTCTTTTTGAAAAGTCTTTTTTGGAAAGTCTTTTTTGAAAAAGAAGCACTCACCGTGTTCACAAACCAGCTGCTGTCTTTCACCTTTATCGAGACGTTTGTTACCAAAGACGCCATGCATGCTCACTATGCGGCGGTTTTCTAACTTTCTAGGTAACTATGGGATGACAATCAGCTGGAACAAGTTTAATGACACGAGATGTTTCATTATTGTTGAAAGGAAGCACACCATTATCCGGAGCGCAATAAACAAGATATGGTAAACGTGCGATCGTACTACTGTATAAAACACATAAATCTGAGAAAAAATCATTCATTGCAGGCACATTTACCGATCAGTCCACATGTGCAAGCCTATCGACATTAATAACAATAAGTAAAAAGTCCAGGAGAAAAGGTTCTTGCGTTACATACAGGCTCTCCAATCAATTTGCATGTTCAAGCCTGTGGGCATTGTTGATTGTAATTCAAAAATCCACTTTTGTTCCCTGTACAACAATAGTTGTTCTCTGGTCTTTCTTCCATTGCCACATACCACCTGATCTATACAGAAACATGTAAGATCATTAAATGTATGTTGTAAACTAAGGCAATGTGACACCAGCGGAGCTTCTAATCGTTTGCATTTCAGTCTGCTCCGGTGTTCTTGTACGCAATTAATTTACGTGGGAAAAAACATCAGATCTTTCTGCATTCGCGTACAAGAACACCGGAGCAGACTGAAATGGTCTAGTAGGTCATCAATGCGCGGCATGGGGTATGCATCGAACTGCGAGATATCGTTCACTCGCCGGAAATCGATGCAAAACCGAAGCGTCCCATCAGGCTTTGGCACCAAGACTATGGGACTCGACCATGGGCTGTGGGACTCCTCGATTACCCCCATTGATACCATCTCTTTAACTTGCTTGATCACTTATACCTGTATCTCAGGTGGTTCATGTACAATAGAGTTTTGAACTTCTTCCTGAAGTCTTTGATATCTGTTATCGCACGCATATTTTCAGGAAGTGAATTCCATATTGTTGGGGCATAGATTGAGAGCGCTCGTGCGACTGTGCATTGGGGCTGCTGCTTTATCTTAACCAGATATTTAATGCCAAAACTTGTCCGGGGCTGACAATCTGGTTTTGCCAGATAGCACCATTACTATCCAGTGAGCAGCAATAGTGAATCACGAACTGTATAATGAAACCTGGTTAAAGTTAGGACAGCCATTGACCTGCCCTAACTTGATACGATTTAGCTATCCAGTTGGCAGCTGAATATTGCCGCTGACTGGATAGCGACCGGAACTGCTCCCAGTCCACCCACAGGCTGCTCCCAGTTTCAATCAGGCATCTTTTCTGTATTCTCTGGTGATATTCAGCTAGGTCAGTTATAAATATGGGTCACAATTGAAAAGAGATCTTCAGTAGGACAATGGACTATTGGTTTCCATGCTGGGGTAGCTAGTGTCTTCTGTCTCTTATGATGACATTACAGCACAGCTCTCAGAACTCTCTGCATGTAACTCCCTGGAAAGACAGCGTTAGGTTAGCTCTCTGCTGTGTACATTTTGAAGACTTAAGATTTTCTGAGTAACCACTATTATCACTGTGCATCTCAAAATAGAAAGCTGTCGGCAAGATAAACGGTCCAAGAGATTGGCATGACAATCTATAAATGACAAGTAGCTAGGGTTCTGACACAGAAACATTGAATAACATTCCTGTAGTTCCACATACTGTGACAGCTCCTTAACATTTTCTTATTTTGCTCTTAGGTCATAATTTTGGCTTTTTTTAATGGGAGTGGAGTCTTCTTTAGTGTATGAAAGCCTAATTTGTATTAGCTTTTACTTGAGTGCACATAACATACATACTTGCACCTTTTTTAAAAATGAGCTCCAGGGGTAAGCCAGGAAACTACATGCTGGTGAACATGTCAGTGCCAGGCAAAACGGTGGAAACCATTATTAAGAACAAAATTACTGGACACATGGACAGACCATGGTTCAATGCGACCCCTTTATAGCAGTATATCAAATCTTCCTAAATAAATCCATCAATGAATGAATAAATATGGATTTAACCAAGGGAAGTCTTGCCTCACCCATCTGCTCCATTTCTTTGAAGGCATGAATAAACATGTGGATAAAGGTGAACCAGTTAACATACTGTAGAGGCTGATTGTGCACTGTGCATGTCTGGGCCATTCGGACAGCCAAAAAATGAACGTGGCCTATTTGGACCCGAATCTGCAACCACGGGAGCTATATGTTCCTGTGGTTGTGGAATCAGGGTACTTGGACGGCCCACTGTGCATGGCATTCAACCCCTGGGGAAATCCCTGGGGCTGCCCATCCATCCTAAGCAGTGCTTCTCCTGGTGTGTCTATGCCATGGCGTCCCATCACCATAGCACCAGCATGGCCAGCCGGGGACACACTCTGGCCTGGCGCAGGTAGCCCCAACATCCCAACACCCAGTGGGAGCACACAAGGCGAGGATCGGGTGGCGGGGGCTCACCAGCTGCGGCTCCATGGGTTTGGGGGGCTGCATGCCCAGATCACACCCTTGCCCGGGACTTATTCCACCTCCGAGATGGAATAAGTCCAATGTTCATCTTGCACCCGGCGGACATACAGAGGCCTGCCCTGAATGTCTTCTGTGTGCTGGGTGCCTGGCCTCTCCCCCACTCTGCCCAGGTGCCACCCTCATCCAGCGCTCCCTTCACAATGGCCCTGTGCGTGCGGGGAGCAGGAGGACAGGTCCAACCCAGATGTCCAACCCCACTATTCGTGAGTCAAGAATTGACCCCATAGTTTTTTTTAGACATTCAGAAAGCGTTTGACAAAGTCCTACTTCTGAGACTCCTGAGGAAATTAAAAAATCATGGCATAAAAGGCAGTGGAAATTGGTTGAGAGAAAGTAAA
This sequence comes from Ichthyophis bannanicus, assembly GCA_033557465.1. Taxonomy (NCBI): domain Eukaryota; kingdom Metazoa; phylum Chordata; class Amphibia; order Gymnophiona; family Ichthyophiidae; genus Ichthyophis; species Ichthyophis bannanicus. The sequence goes on along the minus strand of CM066031.1, from coordinate 418,608,419 downwards.
CAGAGTAGGGATAAGTGATCAATTTTCTCAATGGAGGAAAATGAATAATGGAGTACCCCAGTGATCTTACTGGGACTGGTGCTTTTTAACATATTTATAAATGGTCTGGATTTGGGAATATTGAGTGAGGTGTTTAAATTTGCAGATGGCACCAAATTATTCAAAGCTGTTAAATCCCATGCAGATTGTAAGAAATTGCAGGAGGATCTTGTGAGACTGGGAAATGGATATCCAAATGGCAGATGAATTTTAATGCATATTGGGAAGAATAACCCAACCTATAGATACACAACACTAGGTTCCACATTAGGAGTTGCCACCCAGAAAAAGGATCTTGGTGTGGTTGTATATAATACATTGAAATATTCTGTTCAGTGTGTGGCTGCAGCCAAAAAAGCAAACAGGATGTAAGGAATCATTAGGAAAGGAATATAAAATAAAATAAAGGATATCTCTATGCCTCTGAACACTCCATGAGAATTGTTTGCAATTCTGGTCTCCGAATCTCAAAAAAGATATAGCGACATTAGAAAAGGTAAGATTCTCAAGAGCAGAGATCTCTCTCTCCATACAAATTTTCAACTTATTCAAGCCATGATATTTTTAATAACATTATATGGATGCAAAGTTGGACAATGAAAAAGATAGACAGGAAGAAAATCAAGGCCTTTGAATTATGTTGCTGGTGAAGAATACTGTGTATACCATGGACTGCCTGAAGAACAAAGTTGTCAGTAATTGAGGAGATCAAACCTAAGCTTTCTTTAGAAGCTCAGATGACAAGACTTCTACTTTCATACTTTGGATACATCATGCAGAGAGAGGGATCATTAGAGAAAGACATCATGCTTGGCAAGGTCAATGCAAAAGGGGACGACCAGCAATGAGATGGATCAATACAATAACAGCAGCTATGGATACCACTCTATCAACAATGAGCCGCCTGACTGAAGACTGAATACAGTTTAGGACAACTATCCAGGGGGTCGCCATGAGTAGACACTTGACTTGATGGCACTTAACGTCAACACAAGGTTGACAAAAATGATAAAGGGGATGGAACAACTCTCCTATGAGGAAAGCTTGGAGAAGAGATGGCTGAGGTGAAATATGATGGAGGTCTATAAAATCCTGAGTGGAGTTGAATGGGTAGATGTGAATTGATGATTTGCTCTTTTAAAAAATATGAGGACTATGAAGCTACAAAGTAGTATATTTAAAACAGATAGGATCAAATATTTTTCTCTTAATGCATAATTAATTATTGGAACCCATTGCCAGAGGATCTAGTAAAACCAGCTATTGTTGCTGGGTTTGAAAAAGGTTTGGATAAATTCCTGTAGGAAAAGTCCATTAACAGTTGTTAAGATAATCCAGGAGAAAACCACTGCTTATCCTTGGAGAAAAGTAGCATGGAACCTGCTACCTTTGGAGTATGTCAGGTACTTGTGACCTGGATTGGCCACTGTTAGAAATGGCAGTCTTTGTTATGTTCTTTTACGTTTTCAAATAAAAAATGTCAATATCACAAATTAAATAATCAGCCAAAAAGAGCTGTGGCTTCATTAAATAACTCATTTATAACAATAGACAAATTATTCATGAACTACAGCAATAATAATAATAATAATTATAACACAATATTAAACTTTATAACCCAATCGATCCCCCTCCAGATCAACCTAGGACATTTATATTAATTAAACTTTACACAGCACCTATACTGAACCAATGTCCTTTAATAGTTACTAGCTAAATAAAAGTCCACTGCCAAACGTGACCACCCAACCAGTCGGTGATAATCTGATCATAATGCAGTAGCTGTACCCTGTGTATTCCTTAGCCATCACTACAACCTGTGGTACCACTAGGTTACAAAGGTACTACCACTGTCCCATCCAAGTAAACGGAAGTTCCAGGAGTCACAAGACTTCATTGTGATGTCACTTACCAGAGCTAGTCGAGAACAATCTTGCATTCATCTTGAGACTGATATCTGAGGAGCTTAAAGCCCTAAATCCTGCCACTTGCTGTCTTCACTCAGTTGCCACTATCTGTGACCCTAGAATTGCTCACATCTAGCTCCAAAATAATTTGAAAGAACCTCAGAAGAATATCCATCCCACTTTTATGATGATAGGGTGATATAAACCTGGACAGATAACTGATCAATTCATGAACAACTGCCAAATCTCTCAGGATCCCCATAATTTGAATCTTTCCCAATTAATCCTCCTTCAGATTTTATCCACAGCTTTAACATTTCATGCATCTTTCTACACATTTCCAAATAAGATATAGATCATATCAATATCACATAAAGAAAATTAGAATATATTAACAATAAATCCTGGGAAGATTTAATAGTGTGCACTGAGGCTGTGAGAACTTCGGCCATCTTGAGAGCGGGCTTGTGGAGCGGCATGCTGGTGGGTCATTGCTCCTCCCTTCCTTAGCACCAGCAGTATTTAAAACACTGATCTGCCGCAGGACATGGCTGTGGGCACGTGCCCTTAAGTGTGTACCCAAAGGGGCATGACATAAGTGTCAGTTCATGCCTCTTAGGAGCCCCTTTGGAGCAACTGAGGAGCACCAAGGAGTTCTGGTATTTGACCTTTGACTGTAATGGGCAAAAGGAAAGCTAAGAGCAAGATAGCAGGTGGCTTGGTGCCTGATAAAGGCCCTATGGATCAACATGTGGTTAGTTTAGGTAACCAGCTTGAATTCACGGCTCTACAGGACATCTCCTCGATGCTTGATATGTCCCTCAGCTTGGGGGTGCATACCCCTCCCCCTCAACATGCTGTGTTTGTGGAAAGTCAGCCTCCAGGTACCGCTGTATGTTCCATGGAGGCATCTTCCAGTACCTCTACCTGTCAAAATGTTTCCCAAGCACCTCAACTGAGTTTGGAATAGACATCCTGTTGGTATCCTTGTGCTGTGATGCCTCCGATGTAAACATCAGATATAAGTTCGCTGGCACCAGGAACTGAGGAGGTTTCCTTGAAAGATTTATGGACAATGGTTGCTAGAATGGAAACTATGCATAAGAGACTTGAGTCATTTATGTATTTTTTTCAGAAGAATCAGTGAAGAAGCTGAAGCAGTATGATGAGAAGTTTAGTTTGGTTGATAAACGGATTACCCAAGTGGAGGGTTCTATTTCAAATGTTCCGTCCTTGGGCAATGCCTTGATTAAAGATCGTTTAGTTTCTCCTACTTTCTAACTTAGTATGTGTATTTGACGAGGGCTAAAAATCTTTGTTTTTTTAATTTTCCTGTGATTCATTTGCTCTCCCCTTTTGAATTGTTAAAGAAATATTTGAAGTAAATTCTTGGATATCCTCTTGAAAAAGGTTTTCTGTTTCATAGACACACAGAAAGGTGACAGCAGAAAAAGATCACACAGCCTATCTAGACTGCCCTTTCAACAACTACAATAGTGCTCTTTTTTCCTTTAGAGATCCTCTGTGTTTGTCTCATGCTTTTTTGAATTCAGATACTGTCCTCGTTTCTTTTTTTTCTTTTTTTTTATTATAGATTTTAATCAGTACAACAAAACCAACCAAAAATACAAGACAATCAGAACTAAAAGAGAAGAAAAAAGTATTATAAAATACTACTAAGCGGAAAAACAACTGATAAAGTCCACGTTACTGAGACCTGAGTATGATAATATAACATTAAACAGAAAAAAAATAAGAAAACAAGGCATGAATGCCTACATAATAGGAGGCAAAAAATAATTACTCACCCCCGCCCACCTCAACTGTCCTCGTTTCTACTACCTCCACTGGGAGACTATACCACACATCTACCACTCTTTCCATAAAGAAATATTTCTGCATATTAATCCTGAGTCTATCCTCTTTCATTCTCATCCTATGCCCCCCTCATAGCAGAGCTTGCTTTCAATCGGAAGAGATTCTCCTCCAAGTGAAAGCAAGCCCTGCTACAAGGAGACATAGGATGAGGGGATAAACTGAGGAGGGGTTAGGGAAGAAGTTGGTGAAGGGGGAAGGCTTTGATAGATTGGCCCTTGAGGAGAACTTGAATTTAACTCAGTTTCTAGAAACATCTCTGTATAATGTAGATAAGTGTGCTACTCTTTTGGTTACATTCAATTCCGAACAAGACACGAGTACTATTTTGAACTTATGTTTTCCTAAGAAATCTGTTCCTTTTTTTTTGGTCAAGTTGTTAATATGTTCCCAGATGTTGCAAGGGCTACGCAGCTTTAGCTCAGGGCCTTTTTGCAATTGAAATCAAAAGTTCTTGCTCTTCAGGCCACATTCTATCTTAGGTTCCACTGTAAATGCATGATTTCTATTTCTGGTAAAAAAAAAAATAAAAAAAAAAAAAGATATATATGTATATCTCATTTGGAGAACTTTCTGACTGGATACCTAGTTAAAGGATTCTTTGACTTCTTATATGAGTAAAAGTGTTTGATTGTTGCTTCTTTCTCAGACAGGTGGGTTAATTGGGGATTGTATTATCATTTTCCCTTAACGTATGACTTCCCTTGATGTAGGCTAGATATACGAGCTTTTTTTCTTTTCTTTACTTTACCTTTCCTGTACATAAACTCGTCTAACTATCCCCCACCCATCTCGACCATTAACATTTAAATTTAAATAGTTGCCACTGTTGGCTTGGCTTAGTTAATTTTCAAAGATGTATCATTATACCTGTAACAGTTCCATGTATAATTGTTGAGGTGAATGTAAACCGCTTTGATAACATTGAAAGGCAGTAAATAAGAAAAGTTAAATAAACAAATTAAATAAATAAATAATTTCAAAAGTATTTATTTCTACTGCATGCCACTGACTCCAAGCCAATGGATTCTTATTCCAAATGCATCTAGACCAAGATTAACACCTAGTCATAATTTAGGTGTTTGCTTATGGGCCCAAAACACAGAGGAATAACCACACATCCAAACTTCTATTTCTTGAAAGGACAACACCTTGAAACAGACTAAGGGGCTTGTTTACAAAGCCGCGGTAGTGGTTTGCAATCGTTATCGGAGCCGCGGCCCCTAAGTGAAAAAAAAAAGGACAGGAAAAAAAATAAAAATAACCTCTAAATCTATTAGAACATCGGTCCTCAAACACATTATTGTTGTCTTGGATACTTCTTGTGAAGCTGCATCTTCAGTACATCCATGAACTGAAATTTAGTAAGTGTAGACGCATCCTCATAAGTAAGTCAAAACTTAGTTTTCAGCAGTAAAATATAACCATCAAGGCTGTTGCTGCCGTTAGACAAATTAGGTGGTACCTAGAGTGCTAACTGGGTGGTAGAAAGTGGGAGGGAGGCGTGGTCTAGTGGTTAGGACAAGGTACTTCAGGCCGGAGGGCCGGGGGTTCAGGTCCCACCTGGGACAGCAATCTCAGGCCGGAGGGTCTGGGATTTCTAGTCCTATAGGCACTCCTTGTTGTCTTGGGCAAGCCACTTAACCCTCCATTGCCCATGTTCCCTGTAAGTATTAGCGTATGTGTCTCATATCCCCTCGTGTTATTTATTTATTTATTTATTTATTTAACATTTTTATATACCGCACTATTCATCATCAGCGCGGTTTACATAGAACTACAAAACATCAGATAAGATAAGATACATATATCTTAAATTTATCCCCCAATTGACCGCTTTGACCCGGTGAAAAGCGGGATATAAATACAGCTAAATAAAATAAAATAAAGAAAGTGCTCCCAAAAAAGCCCTTGCAGTGGAGGCCTCCGATCTCCTATCCCTGCCATTATTGCCGCTATCACATCTCCCTAGGACTGTTGTGTGCTGCACTCTGAAAGTTCAGCTGGTCCTATCCCCAGCAAAAACTAAGTTTGCGCCAGGGGGCGGGACCAGCTAGACTTGCAGAGCGTAGCATGCAGGGGTAGAGGATCTGCGCCATGCTTCTTTTCTTGTTTTATTGCTATTGCCTCCACTGCAGGTCTTGTAGGAATGTGGTGAAGACATGATCGGGAGGAGGGGAGGAAATGCAGCAAGAATGAGGGTTCACCGAGGGTTCCTAATATCCTTCAACTGGTCCTGATGACCATACAAATAATACAAGACAAATTAAAATACCCATTACATAGACTAACCCACAACCTTTTCCCAAATGATCTGTTTTAGATTATCTAATATGCAAATAAACTTTTTTGTGGTTAGCAGAAATATCATCCTGAACCAAGCAGTAGGCCCAAGGACTTTTCCAATAGAGGAACTAAACTACTAACCCGAAGAGCAGAAATAAAGGTGGAAGAAATGTAACACACAAAATTGCAGACATAATTAGAAGAACCAAGTGAGGGAAAATCTGAAATAATAAAATTAGGTGAGAGCTAGAGGGAGCAGGTCATTTGTACCCAAGTGGATGACAATATCAATTTTGGAGTGCTCACTTTCTGTACTGACTACACCAACAATTCCTGTTGGCTGAAGAGCCTGGGAGGCATTTGACCATCTTCTCTCCTTTGAACTGTGTTCCCAAGATGGTACCTCTGATGAGGATATGCACAGAGATATGTGTGCACATATCTCTGCTTTCTATAATTATTTGTGTGTGTGTGTGTGTGTGTGTGTGTGTGTATCTTTAGTTTGTTTCAATGAGTATGTCTGTATCTTAATGAGCTGGTATGTCTGTCTGTATTTGTATGAATCTGTATGTACTTCTGTGTCACTACATGTGTGCTTGTGTATATGTGAATGCTTGCATGGGGTCTCTAGTCCCATGGCCAGTCCATGTGGCCTTGGGCAAGCCACTTAACCCTCCATTGCCTCAGGTACACTTAGATTGTGAGCCCTTCGGGGACAAGGGAATAAAAAGTACCTGTTAGTATACATGTAAACCACACAGATTCTAAAGAGCGCGATATAAAAAATAAATAAATGTATGTGCCTGCACATGTGTGGACGCGTGTATGTATTTGTATCTGTGTTGTTTTTTTGTGTACCTGCAGTATACTTGGGAGAGGAGATTACTACTACTATTAATCATTTATATATAACACTACAATGTGGACACAGCGCTGTACCGATACATGTAAAAGATAGTCCCTGCTTGTTAGAGCTTACAAGGTAATCAAGACAGACAACACAATAGCTGGAAAACAAGGGTACAAATAGAGAAAGGTAAGGAGACCTAAAGGAGAACAAGGGATCAAGATCGAAAAGCAGCCTCAAAACAGGTGAGCTTTTAGCATGGATTTGAAAAGGGGAAAGGGGCAGAGGTGAAGCCTGACGTAGAGAGTCAGGTAGTTTGTTCCAGGCATAAGGAGCAGCGAGGTGAAAGGATCTAAGTCTGGCGTTCGCAATGGAAGAAAGAGGCATAGAAAGATGCAAGCCGGTAGAAGAGCGGAGTTCACGAGGAGGGGTGTAGGGAGAGAGGAAAGGTAGTGAAGAACAGTAGAATGAATGCATTTATAGGTCAAAAGGAGAAGTTTGAACTGGATATGGAAGCGTTCTGTGTGTGCTGTATATATGTTGTGTCTGTGGCAGGGGCGGCCCAAGGGGGGTGCGGGGCCATGTGCGGAGACTGGGTGTGGGGCCTCATTTGCATAAGTGGCCTTATTTGCATAAATATTTGCATAATGTTACCATACACTAACTTTTAGTAAACATGTCTCTTAATGAGTGTATGGATAAAGACAGACTAAAAGATTTCTACATTACTATAATCCAGTGCCAACCGCCAGGCACATTAGGAACTACAACAAACGCTGCCCATTTAGAACCCATAGCAAACCCGCCGTATCCTGACAGCATTACCAGGACTCACAAAGCACCATACCCTACCTATCAAAAGGCAACACTGCAAATATTAAACCAATACATTTCAGAGAATACTGGGGAAAGAGAACAAGTGGCAACGTCAAATAGGAATTACATAAACAGACTACCTCAGCTCAGTTACACATGCAGAACATAGACCATCACCAAACAAGGAATCACAATTTAGAAACAGGAAGGCAATAATTAAACTGGGAACCCCAAAAGCCAAACTTGGAATGTACAACAACACTGTAGAAATAAAACTATAAATTAATTTCCTCTTGTACCAAACAAAGCGCAGACGTTAATGATGCACATTTCCCAGAGCTTTCATTTTCCAGTTAATAAATTCAAAATAAAGAGATATCTTTCTACCTTTTGTGCATTTTTTTTCAGTTGCAATTGGTCCAGCCACTTTCTTCTGGTTTCTTCATGTTTTCTGCTAACTCTCCATCATCTGATGTCCATTTGTCCTCTCTTCTAGTTTTTTTCCATTCTCTCTCTCTACATCTGCTTTAACATACTAATCTTTCTCCTTTTGCTCTTTCCTCATTCCTATTTCATCCTCACAAATTTTACCCCTCCATCCTCAATCCCCTCTTACTCTCCCAATACCCGGCCAATTATAGATTTTTCATCCCTCCCACACAAAATATTTTCCCCTCTCCATTTTACTCTCCCAGCCCCATCCCATTCAAATCCTCCCCCAACATCAGCTGCTTTCTAGTTCCAGTCTCACCCAGCACCCATTCCCTTCTAGTCCCTGCATCAGCCCATTTCCAATCCTAGCCCCCCCCCATCAGCCCATTTCCAGTCCTAGCTCCCCCATCCATTTCCAGTCCAAGTCCCTTCATCAGCTCATTTCCAATCCTAGCCCCCCATCAGCCCATTTCTAGTCATTTCCTAGCCCCATCATCAGCCCATGTCAAATCATAGCTCCCCTCCACTCAGCCCTACTCCAGTCCAAGCCCCCCCATGAGCCTACTTCCAGTTCTAGCCCCTCCATGAGTCCATTTCAATTCAAGCCCCCACCACAGCCCATTTCCAATCTTAGCTCCCCCCAACAGCCCATTTCCAGTCCTATCCTAGCTGCTCCATCAGCCCATTTTCAGTCCTAGCTCCCTTCCTTCACAGCCCATTTCCATTGCAAGCCCCCTCCCCATCAGCTATTTGCAGTTTAAGCCTCACCTTCCACTCAGCCCATTTCCAGTCCTAGCAACACCCCAACCCATTACCAGTCCTGGCCCCCCGTCAACCAACTTCTAGTCCTAACCCCCCATCACCCCATTTTCAGTTTAAGCCCCCCCATAACCTATTACCAGTCCTAACCCCCTATCAGCCCACTTCCAGTCCTAGCCCCATCAGCCCATTTCCAGTCAGCCCCCCATAGCCCATTGCCAGTCCTAAACCCCCTCATCAGCCCATAGCCCATTGCCAGTCCTAACCACATCAGCCCACCTCAAGTCCTAACCCCTCCCCAGCAGCCCAGTTCCTGTCCTAGCCCCCCCCCCATAGCCTATTACCAGTCCTAACCCCCATCACCCCATTTCCAGACAGCCCCCATCAGCCAACAGCCCATTGCCAGTCTTAACCCCCGATAGCCCATTACCAGTCTTAACCCCCCCATCAGCCCACAGCCCATTACCAGTCTTAACCCCCCCATAGCCCATTACCAGTCCTAACCCCCCCCCATCAGCCCACAGCCCATTACCAGTCTTAACCCCCCCATAGCCCATTACCAGTCCTAACCACCCATCACCCCATTTCCAGACAGCCCCCACAGCCCATTGCCAGTCTTAACCCCCCCCATAGCCCATTACCAGTCGTAACCCCCCATCAGCCCACAGCCCATTACCAGTCTTAACCCCCCCATAGCCCATTACCAGTCTTAACCCCCCCATAGCCCATTTCCAGTCCTAACCCCCATCAGCCCACAGCCCATTACCAGTCTTAACCCCCCCCATAGCCCATTACCAGTCCTAACCCCCCATCACCCCATTTCCAGACAGCCCCCATCAGCCCCCCGCCCAGTACCAGTCTAAACCCCCCCATAGCCCAGTACCAGTCCTAACCCCCCCATCAGCCCACAGCCCATTGCCAGTCTTAACCCCCCCATAGCCAAATACCAGTCCTAACCCCCCCATCAGCCCATTACCAGTCTTAACCCCCCATAGCCCATTACCAGTCCTAACCCCCCATCACCTCATTTCCAGACAGCCCCCATCAGCCCACAGCCCATTGCCAGTCCTAACACCCCCCATAGCCCAGTACCCCCCCCCTAGCCCATTACCCCCCCCATCGCCCATTACCCCACCCCCATCGGCCATTTGCCTTCCTAACCCCCCCATCAGCCCCCAGCCCATTGCCAATCTTAACCCCCCCCATAGCCAATTACCAGTCCTAACCCCCCCATCAGCACTTTACCAGTCTTAACCCCCCCATAGCCCATTACCAGTCCTAACCCCCCCATCAGCCCACAGCCCATTGCCAATCTTAACCCCCCCATAGCCAATTACCAGTCCTAACCCCCCCATCTGCCCATTTCCAGTGTTAACCACCCCTAGCCCATTACCAGTCCTAACCCCCCCATCAGCCCACAGCCCATTGCCAATCTTAACCCCCCCATAGCCAATTACCAGTCCTAACCCCCCCATCAGCCCATTACCAGTCTTAACCCCCCCATAGCCCATTACCAGTCCTAACCCCCCCATAGCCCATTACCAGTCATAACCCACCATCACCCCATTTCCAGACAGCCCCCATCAGCCCACAGCCCATTGCCAGTCTTGACCCCCCACATAGCCCATTGCTAGTCTTAACCCCCCCATCAGCCCACAGCCCATTGCCAGTCTTAACCCCCCATCAGCCCATTACCAGTCTTAACCCCCCATAGCCCAATACCAGTCCTAACCCCCCCATCAGCCCACAGCCCATTACCAGTCTTAACCCCCCCCATAGCCCATTACCAGTCCTAACCCCCCCATAGCCCATTGCCAGTCCTAACCCCCACCCCATCAGCCCACAGCCCATTACCAGTCATAACCCCCCCATAGCCCATTACCAGTCCTCACCCCCCATCACCCCATTTCCAGACAGCCCCCATCAGCCCCCTCCCCCCCATCGGCTCATGGAAATTAAAAAAAAAAAAAAAAAAAGCTGGCCGTTGCTGTTGCCGCCGCGGCAGCGGCAGAATGGAGTGTCCCACGGGGCCCCCTCTGCCCAGCTGAACTCTCCCGGCGCGGCTGAGACCCACTGCTCCGGCTTGCAGATACGCGAAGGGAGAGCGTTTCCCTCGCGTCTCTGTTAAGCCCGCAGGGGCTGATGGGAAATTTCCCATCTGCCCCTGCGGGCTTAACAAAGACGCGAGGGAGACACTCTCCCTTCGGGTATCTACAAGCTGGAGCAGAGGGCCTCAGCTGCGCCGGAGAGTTCAGCCGGGCAGAGGGGGCCCCGTGGGACACTCCATTCTGCCGCTGCTGCGACGGCGGCAGCAGCGGCCAGCTTTTTCTTTTTTTTATTTAATTTAAAAAAAAAGCAGAATGTTCTTTGCACGGGGCCCCCTGAAACGTGGGGCCCTGTGCAATAAACATTCTTGCTCAATGGATGGGCCGGCCCTGGTCTGTAGTGGGATAGCTCTGGGTGGTGGGGCATTTCCTGAGTATGTAGTTTTGGAGGGTGGAGTCAGTTGTAGGGAGGTAGTTTTGGGGGTGGGGTAGTTTGTAGAGTGAAGTGGCCGTTTAGCAGTGAGTTTTAGAGGGTGTTAAATTAGCTAGGGTTTTTTGTGGGGGGACAATGTGTGGTTTGGTGGGTCAATTGCTGAGTGGTGGAGCAGATGCAGGAGCAGTTAGTGAGGTAGTAGGATAGTGACAGGAAGTGTTTTTTCTGGATGGGTCAGTTTGCAGGATGATAGGGCAGTGTGCAAGCTAATACAGCAGTTACATAGGGATAGTTTTTGCAGGTGGAGCAGTTGTGGGATTTTTTGGGGGGGTGGAGCATTTGCGAGGGGGTATTTTTTGGGGCAGTTTGCAGAGTAGGTTTTATTGAATGGGTCAGTTTGTGTGTGATGGAGCAGTTGCAGAGGTGTAGATTTTTGGGGTGGGGTAGGGTAGTGTGCAGGGAGATGAGGCAGGTTGGTAGAGCAGTTATGAGGAAGTATTATTGGGGGGGGGATTTGGGGGCTTGGGAAAGTAGAGAACATGTAAAGGGTGTTTGAAAGGAACAATTCCCTAACTGCTGTTTCACTGTACAGTATATAGGTTCTATGCTACAGAAGCTGGAACTTCTTCCCCCATAGAAAGGCATCTGAATATTTTTTTTGGAGGGGGGGGGAGAAGAGGGGAGCTTATTTGTAAGCCCCAGTCAAAATTTGGCCCATTTGCAAACTGTGTCTTTTTACCAGTTTTTCCCACTTTTCGAGCTTCATCTCATTACATTAAATTTTTGGAGAGTTGTTTTGCCACCAGACAGAAGGACGGACATTCTCAACCACTTTTATATAATTCTTTCCAACTTCCATTGCGTTTTAAAGAATAAAAATGATAACTGAATTCTACCTGTGATAAACAGAGAGGATTCTTAGTTGCAAAGAAATGAAGAAAAAACAAGATCTATTAAGGCCTATGGGGCCTGCAGCAGGAATAAAACCGGGTCGACTAGATGGACCTCATCTGTTGCCTTATTCTCTGTTTCATGGCACAATCTACCCCAGAAGCGGATTATACAACGGCTGATAGAATCTCTGTGCATGATTAGGCTACTGGAAGCTGCTGAATATAAAGACATCCTCTCACAGTGATTATATATATAGCCTGTATCCAAGGGAGAGAAAAAAACCTAGAATTGTTATATTTTTAGCTTGGTTTGAGTTTTAACCCTTTCATGGCTGTTGTTGCCATATGGCAACCTTCAAATTTCCCCCCAAATTTTTCACCAGATTCTATATTTCCAAAAAATCTGCACACTGTGTGCGAAATGTGATGTGTATCTGTGCTTGACATCGGAAGAAAACTGTTATTTAAACTATCACACCCAGCAGTAAATGAAACTGACGCCAAGACTGTTTCTAATTTTCAGCCATTCAGGACCGTAGTTGCCATATGGCAACAGTAAATATTGTTTCTTAGAAATACATTTTTTTTTCAAAAAAACTTTATATTCTGCATCATTTAGCTCAAATCTTAATAAAAAAAACAACAAAAAAAATTTTCAGTTACAAAACAATTATGTGGACGCGAAAGGGTTAACCTAGTGTGTTGCTTACTTTCCAATGATGATATGACAGCTGTGAGAAGGCAATAAAAAAAAGAAGAAAATGCTAAGTTGAAAATGAAATAATTTTCCTTGTCAAAACAAAAACAACAAAGTTGACATCTCAGTCTGAAAATAGATTATTAAAGGCATTGCTGATCTCTAAAGCACTTGCATGGCTCGAGTCAGTCCTCCGGTGCTTCATCTTAGAAGTGCGCTATGCACTCTCTGTTTACACTATGCATTTAGTTCCATCGCCGACTGCTGTCATCATAAAGCCCAGGTTATTAGAGTTCTAGTGTGCTTCCGCAAGTAGCCAATCAGCTCGTAACCAACTTCATTAACATGTTTCCTCAGTGGATCTTCCCCATCCTGCCCAGATTCCCTGACCATCCCTTCACCCCATGCTCCCACTCTACTCAGAGTAGGAGAATGGCATGTCGTAACCGGTGCTCCTCTTTCAGCTTTGCCCGGATCCTGGAATTTTTTAGTAGAGTACAAGAGCTTGCCAGACGTTGATTTCCTTAACTGCTTACGCCAAAAGGTTGTTTTTCTGCATCTGAGATCATATTTGAAGAGTGGTTTGAGCGTGGGAAAGAGGCAGCCCTGTACTCCAGCTGTAGAAGCTGTATCCTCAGACCCTGAAATAAGCTGATTTGTACTTTATGGAAATGGAAGATTGGCATGACAGAATGTATCTTTACAGCAGTGAGGAGTTTCGAGTGGTAAGATATAAACTTGATATGATTCGTATTTCTTAGGTTTCTAAAGATGTGCTCAGTTTTATAACTGTAGTGCATTTTTCCCTTGTGATGTACTAAGTTACTTTTTTTGAAAGTACAGAAGGGTATTTATGGATTATGGATTTCACGTGATGCTACCAAAACTTGTTCGTGACTGTATTATTTTTCTTCCCCCCCACCCCCCCAAAAAAAGAGAATAGATGGAACATAGAGAAGCAACATTAGCACACATTTCTTTAGAGGACGTGTGCTGAATAAATGGAACAGAATCTTATGGGGTGTATCAGAAACCAGAACGTGGGGGATAAACATAAAGGGTCCTTAGTTGTGTGGAAAAGGAAGGCTGAAGCAGAGTGGTCTCTGACAGTACAGAATGGGAATGACAAATAAGCAAACTCGATGGACCTTACATCCTTCGCCAACATTCATATTAAAATGTAAGTGAAGAGTAATCCTACAGCGTATTTTATCATAAAGATATTTAAAGGTTTTATTGAGTTAAACTCTAATTTTACAGTTCTCCTTTCTAGATGACTAGACTGGTATTGCCTTATGTTCAATGTTCCTGTCAAGCTGTGATATTGCAGCTCCTCCCTCTACCAGCAGCAGTGCGGCCAGAGGACTCCTGCGCAGTTTGGCCAGAACATTGCTTATGTTGTTGGTTTTTAAAATTTTGTTAATCTTTATTTCTATGCATTCCAGTGACCTTACGAGTCAACTACCTCGCTTTATTCAGAAATGGTTTTTGAAAGAAAACCTTTTCATATAAAGTTTTCAGTGCTAGCCTTCTGGCGTAGTCCCCAGTACTGAATACCAGAGCCAGAGGATCTGAGTTCATCTCTCCCATCCACAGAGCTGGTAGCCTGAGACTCAGGGAGGAAAGGAAGACAGCTGCTGCTACTGTACCGCCCCTTGCTGGCCAATAAGCCCTTCAGAAGATAGTTCTCAATGGAGGTTATGATCACCTGAAATATTCCTATTCCGACCAGTAAAATGCTGGATGCAAGGAAGCTGGACATAGTGGTAAAGGAGAGCAACACTAGAACTGCACTGATGTGTCAGGCCCCAGTGATCATTCTGTAAATTGCGCTGAGAGGGAGATCTCCAAGTACCAAGAAATGCAGTCAGAGACCAAGAAAATGTAGCAGAAAGAAAATAAACTATTTCCTATCGTGTTGGGTGCCACAGGTTTGATTTAATGGGAATTACCTTGATAAATTACCCATACATGTTACATCTTAGGAACTCCAGAAGGAGGCTCTCTTTGGCGCATTAGCTGTGAATTTGAGAAACTAAGATCATACTCCACATACCCTGGCATACCATGACTCATGGTATGCGTAAAACCTAACCCATTTGAAGAAACTGCCTCCCCTCCTCCGAGGTTCCTTCATAGATATGCCATTTAGAGTACAAGAAGCAGCCACCTGGGCATGCCATTGGGAATAGAGGAGAGAGAGGTGAGCCATAGTGACTGCTGAGGGATAAAAAGGCATCTCTCCTTCCTCCCCACTAACACACCCACTTTTAGGTTCTCCTTTAAATCGGGCAAAAAATGCAATGTGTGCCTTTGAGTCAGTCCTGACTCCTGGCGACCCAGAAGCTCCTGGGTTTTCTTGGCAGTGTCACCGGAAGTAGATTGCCAGGCCTTTCTTCCGAGGCAGTGGAGGGTTAAGTGACTTGCCCAAGGCCACAAGGAGTGCCAGTGGGAATCGAACCCTGGTTGCTTGGTTACCAAGCCAGTGTTCTAACTACTAGGCTACTCCGCCTCTCCTTAAATCGGGCATTTGATTTTATAATCTCTGATGAATTGCAGCCCTTTTAACATGAAGATTATCATCACATGTATTAAAACCTCTACTTCATAGATTTGTAGGCTCAGAAGAGTTCATAGGTTCAGGACAACTTTGCAAAACTGGTGTAGTGTAGACCAGCAGTTCTGAACTGATGTGTCGCAGAGCTGGCACAAGAAGTAGGAGACGTGGCCAACATCTGGGAGAGGTTCCACTGAGCCGACACTAGCAATGGCAAGAGCAGGAGGCGCGACGACACCAGCCCCAGCAATTCGTGTTTAATGTAGATTCAGCTGTGCTCCTTCTCTGTGTCCTAGCACCTTGGGCTCTTATGATTTCCGTTCTGGGTGTGTTCTGCGCACCCAGAAGTGAAATCACTTAAGCGCCACTTGCTGCTGCGGCTAGGAGAAAGGATCACAGCTGAGTCTACATTAAACAAGAGTTGCCGGGGCTGATGCGGTTAAGTCTCCCGCTCCTACCTCTGGTTGCACCTGCTCAGGGCAGGGCCTAGAGAGAAGATACTGCACTGTTGGGAGGGGGAGGGAAGGAGAAGGAGAGAGGACAAGGACATGCAAAGTTTGGTTAGAAAGAGCAACATCTGCTACATGGAGTCGGGGAGAGTGAGGTATGATGCCAGGCTACAAGGTTGGATGGGGGAAGAGAAAAAGAGAGACGATGCAGGGCTGCCTAGGTTGATGGATGGGGAGAAAGAGACCTAGAGAGAGAGGGGGGGAAATGGGAGTAGTGGGTGAGAGAGAGAGAAGATGCTGTGGGTGGGTGGACAGGGGAGATATCGGGCTACATAGGGTGGATGGTGGGAAACTGAATGGGGAGATACCGGGCTGCGCATAGGGTGGATGGGTGTGAAACAGAGAGAAAGAGTGGGAAGTTACTGGGTTCATGGGTGGATGGATGGATAGATAAATGGATGGGTGGGTAGATATTTAGGTGGTGGAGAGGAGGAATAGAAAATGAGAGGGAGGGAAGATGCTGGGCTACAAGGGTGGGTGGGGGGCAGAGAGAGGGTAGATGCTGGGCATGGTGTGAAACCTTGTAGGAGGTTGTCAAGGAGATACAAGTGAGAGGAGATATGAGGAAATAAGAGACCGGGGAAGGAGTGAGATGGGGAAACAGCAGAGCATGGGGAGATAGAAAATTAATAGGTATTGGAAAATTAAAAAGTAAGAGATTGAACACTAGAAGATGAATGAACAGAGAAGCAGGAAAGAAAGAAAAAGGAATGATCAATATGTCAGCGACAGATATAGGGAGGGAATCTTTATCTTTATTTTGCACTTGATATATCGCCCAAACAACAGCCCCAGGGCAGTTTACAATAATAGTAAAATTGAATGGAGGAAGATAGTAGGAGAAAGGAGAAATGGGCAGCAAACACTAGAAAGAGTTGGCAGAAGACAAAGAAAGCAGAAAAGAGAAACTGGGACCAATATGATTGGAAAAATAAAATATCCAGACAACGAAAGATAGAAAAAAAGTATTTTATTTTGAATTTATTAACTGGAATAAATTAGCCTTTGGAGCTCTGCATTGCAGATGTTTCTATATTTTGTTAAGTACAAGAGGAAATGCTTTTCTATTTTTACTTTTCCAGTGTTGCAGTACCTGGGGGTTTCCAGTTAAATTTTTGTCGTTATATTTTAATTTCTAATTTATGCCCCCTTATTCTGTATTTGATGAGAGTCTGTCAGAGTGTTGCATGTGACCAAGATGCAGTGGCATTAGTGTGTATTTTCTGTAGAGATCGTAGCGGTCCCACTTGTTATGTTTTACCAGTAATAGGTGTATTAGTGTTTTACGGCCCAGAGTAATATTTGTAGTGCTGTATATTCTTTAGTGGAGTTCTAGCTGTTTGAATCAAAGGACGTAGTGGTGCTATGGTAAAGCACATTTGCTACATGAGTGAGTGGTGGGGGGGGTTTCAGGTTTTGTGTTTTTTCACAATGTCCCTGGTAGTGGGTGAGTTATGTTGCTGTTACTCAAATGACATTGAATCAGAATATTTTTTGTATGGTTACTTCTATGGAGCAATGTCCTAGTTGTAAGGGTTTTGTGGATGCAGAATATATTTACATTTAATAACTATACTGTAACAAACCAAAGCTGAGTGAGGGTCATGTGTGCAGTGTGTCACATATGTGAGCATCGTCTGACAGGTGTGTCCCGACAAAAAAAGAGGTTGAGAACCACTGTCTACATAGCTTAGACAGAGGAATTCCCAAGATGGACGCATCGAATATTAAACTGCAGCATGTGCGTTAGTGTTCTCAGCTATACATTGCTGCAAATGACTCGACTAGAGACTGACTTGGCAGCATTTGAGTTTATTTAGGATACTAAAAAACTCTATTGATTTATCTGCCTTTCATGCTCTTTCAGTTAGGAATAAATGGGAGTCTAGCTAAAATGCCATCGAGGATATGTACAAAAGCAAGACTCTTCTTAGGGTCATTTGCTCGCTCTTTCTCAGATTGTTTTTGTGGTCAAGCATCTGTGTTATACTTGTGTTAAAACATTTGACAGCAAAAAATAAAATGTATAATGCTTTTGGATATCAGTTTTCCTTTAAAGAAAATAAAAAGTGCACGTAATGAAAACATATGTTCTGCATTGAAGAAAGGACTCATGTTACCAACCTACACAAACACTTATGAGTCACTGCACCGAAAAGCACAACCAGAGCTCTGATAGGAGAGAATATCTCAGTACTCTAAGTACTACTGCTTCTTGATTACAAAAACTATAAAAACATAGGGTCTGATAGTAAAACAAAAAGCGCAGAGTTCCTAAATTTGTGCCCTCTATTCAGCCAAACTTAGAATAGAATTATGCTTATAAATTTGGGGCTGCCATATGTTTGCCTAGATTTATGAGCCTAGTGCTAAGCTTCTAACTTTTTTTCCTGCCTTAATTTCATCCCATTTGCCACCCCAATTTTTAATATGAATTTAGGCACCAAGCCCTAGTAAAATTTCAGAGAAGCTCATAGGCATCGGAAAGGGGTGGGCCGCACAGGTCCTGGCCCCACCAAAAGTCGCAGCATGACAGGCAGCAGACTGCCCAAGGGGATCCCCTTCCCATTCCCCTTGGGCAGAAGAAGAAAAGCCCCTTCCTATCTGTCCACTGGAGATCGGATCCCCACAGGCAGACAGGAAGGGGTTTTGCTGAGATTACATTTTCTCATGTCTATGGGGGATGGTATCCCTATGGACAGCTTACTGCCTGCCACCGACGATCATTGCAAAGACCCTTCCTGTCTGCCCTCAAGGATCGTGAACAAATAGGAAGGGTCTTTGCAATCATCGGAATCGACAGGCAGCTGTCTGCCCGCGGGGATCCCCATCCCCATAGGCAGAAGAAAAGCCATGATCGCAAAAAAACCTCTTCCTGTCTGCAAACAGGAAGTGTCTCGGCCTGTGGGGTGGGGCTTGGGCGGAGTCAGTGCGGAGCTTGGACCCCCCAAAAAAGCCCTTCTGCTGTCCCTGGAGAGGCTAGTTTAGGAGCATAACCCATAAAGTTAAGAACATAAATTCTTTGAGTATCAGGGCCATAGTTTTCATGATTTTCAGCCAACTCTATAAATTGAGGTCTTGGAAATTAGACTAGAAATAAACAATGAAATTAAACATAGGTCTGGGAGTGGAAGTAGGAGTATGCATTCAGTTCATTTGGGTGTTTAAAAGTTTAAATTGCTCACAAATCACCTATATGTACCTCTGAATAAATGTGCATAAAATCAATGTGCATACAATTCACATGCAAAAAATGAATAGGTAAAACAAACACAAAATATGCCTGGAAAATGGGAAAAATGTGTTTAAAACGAGCACAAACCAAACTTTTTTGCCCATGTATATACCTACAGAAAACAGCATATACTCCATATGGCACTTGTAGATTGGGTTTTGCATTGAGATCCGAATTGGTAATCAGAATAGACATATCCAGAAATTGCGGAATATTCTTATAACACACGTTTGAAACTTATAAACAGTGGTGCCAGTCATCAGTTCTTCAACCATACCTGTAGACAGGGATTCTCAACCCCGTCCTCAGGACACACCAAGCCAATCAGGTTTTTAGGATAACCACAATGAATATGCATGAGAGAGATTTTCATACAATGCCTCCATTGTATGCAAATCTCTCTCATGTACAGTGTATATTCATTGTGGTTATCCTGAAAACCTGACTGGCTAGGTGTGTCCTGAGGACTGGATTAAGAATCCCTGCTATAGACCAGTAGGGTAAATTCCTATCTAAACAGTTCCTGCACTATTTGGGAGGGGGGGGGGAGGTGATCCACATGGAGCTACTCCTAAATTTAGAGGAGGTGTGACCTTCCCCCCCATAACTCTTGGGACTCCAAATTTGATCTTCTATTACAGACCATTTACACAGTTTTCCAAAACATTTATAAATAAAGAAAATATAGAATAATTCCTTATTCCATTCCATTATATTTATCGCAAGGACTTTGGCTGGTAAAAGTGATCAGGCTTTCTTAGCTCTAGTTTTGAAGAGATAATAACCAAAACTGCTCGCATTAGTATATACTCTGTGGGTACCTTTTACACTAAGGGGTATGTTTACTAAGCTGGGCTAATTGAGAGTAGTTACTCACCTGTAACAGGTGTTCTCCAGGAGCAGCAGGAATCAGTCCTCACATATGGGTGACGTCGGCGCCGATGGAGCCCTCGCGGAGCAATTTCCCCAGCTTTCAAAGAAAGCCTTTGGGAATTGCAGCGCGCATGCGCGGTCCCCTTCCTGCCCAAGGGTGCCATCTTGCTCAGTCTGATGACATAGCTAAAAGACAGCAAACAAAATTAGCAAAAACGAAATGATAGGACTGCAACTCCAAGGGGAGGAGGGAGGGTTGTGAGGACTGATTCCTGCTGCTCCTGGAGAACACCTGTTACAGGTGAGTAACTACTCTTTCTCCAGGACCAAGCAGGAAGCCAGTCCTCACATATGGGACTCCCAAGCTTAAGGCTACCGGAGACCTCAAGCACAAAAATGAGCTCCCTCTAGCTCAGCAGAATAGAAGGAAGGAATCTTCTCTGAAAATGCCCCCGACCGGTAGCCCAACACCAGGGCCGGAGGGTAGGAGTTGCCTAAACCTCAAAGAGATTATGGAGGACTGCCTGACCGAAAGCACTGTCCCTGCGGGACTCCCTCTCCAGGCAGTAATGTGCCGCAAAAGTCTGGCTTGAAGACCAAGTAGCGGCCCGGCAGATGTCTGCCAACGGAACAGAGCGGAGGTGTGCCACTGACACAGCCTTCGCCCTAACACGATGAGCCGTGACTCGACCCTCTAACGAGAGGCCGGCTGCCCCATAAGCCCAGGCGATACAGTCAGCTACCCAGGTGGACAAGGTACGCTTGGAGACAGGAAGCCCCAAGTTATTGGGGTCAAAAGAAACGAAGAGCTGAACAGCCCTCCTATGCTCCCGTGTACGGTCAAGGTAGAAGGACAAGGCCCTTCTACAGTCCAGGGTATGCAGGACCATTTCAGCCCGGCTGGAGTGCGGCCTGGGAAAGAAGGTCGGAAGAACCACCTCCTGGTTGAGATGAAAAGGAGAAACCACTTTTGGAAGAAACTTAGGGTGAGTCCGTAAGACCACCCTATTCCTGTAGAACCTAGTGTAAGGAGGATCAGACACTAGGGCCTGCAGTTCACTAACACGCCTAGCAGAGGTAAGGGCTACCAAGAACAAGGTTTTCCAAGAAAGAAAACGAAGAGGGCAGGTAGCCATAGGTTCAAAGGGCAGACAGGTAATCCGCTGCAAGACCACATTCAGATCCCATTCAGGGGCTGGTGGACGCAAAGGAGGCTTAAGCAGAAGGAGGCCTCGGAGAAAACGAGCCACCAAAGGGTGGTTGGACAGAGGCCTGCCATCTACCGGTGCGTGATGTGCAGAGAGAGCACTGAGGTGGACTCTGACAGAGTTGGACTTAAGGCCCAGATTGGAGAGGTAAAGCAAATATTGCAAGACCACCGCCACCAAGCAGGAGAAGGGATTCTCAGACTGCTGAGCACACCACACGGAGAAGCGATGCCACTTAAGAGCGTAGGACTTCCGGGTGGAGGGCCTCCTGGAGGCCAAGACGACCTCTTCCACCTCCCGAGGCAGTAGGAGGGGAGCAAGGACTACCCTTTCAGCAGCCAGGCCATCAGATGAAGGGACCGGAGGTTGGGGTGTAGGAGAGACCCGTGGTCTTGTGTCAGGAGATCGGGTTGAAACCCCAGAGGAAGAGGAGTGTCCACCGCCAGCTGCATTAGAAGCGGGAACCAAGGTTGTCTCGGCCACCGGGGAGCCACTAGGATCATCGAGGCTTTGTCTCTGAGAACTTTGAAGAGCGTTCGAGACACCAGTGGCATGGGAGGAAAGGCATACAAGAGGCCTGTGGACCATGGAATCAGAAAAGCATCCGGCGCTACTCTGAGAGGATGCGGTTGTCGAGAGCAGAATCTGGGTAGTTGCCGGTTCAGAGGACTGCAAACAGATCCAAGGTGGGGAGTCCCCACTTGAGAAAGATCTGCTGAACCACTAATGGATCCAATCTCCACTCGTGTGGTTGGAGGATCCTGCTTAGTTTGTCTGCCAGGTAATTTTCTTGACCTGGGAGATAGACCGCTTTGAGGAGTATGCCGTGGCAGACTGCCCAAGAGCACAGCCGTCGTGCCTCCTGACAAAGAGGGAAGGAGCCTGTGCCTCCTTGTTTGTTCACGTAGAACATTGCTACTTGATTGTCCGTCTGGACCAGTACAGACTGGTGAGAAGTGAGGTGGGAGAAGGCTCTCAGAGCTAGGTGGATGGCTCTGAGCTCCAGGAAGTTTATCTGCTGCGCAGACTCCCAAGGAGTCCAGAGGCCTTGACTACATGTCCCTTGGCAATGTGCTCCCCATCACAGGAGAGAAGCATCGGTTGTTAGTACCTGAGAAGGAGGAGGAGATTGAAAATCCACTCCCAGCACTAGGTTTGGCAGATGAAGACACCACCGCAGAGAAGAGACCAGCAGGTCTGAGACTTGTACTGAGTCCGTCAGGCTCCCCGTGGCCTGATGCCATTGAGTGCGAAGGCACCACTGGGCAGGTCGCATGTTCAGGCGGGCATTGGGGGTCACATGGACCGTGGAAGCCATATGGCCGAGCAGTCTCAGAAATTGCCTGGCAGAGACCAGGGAATTGCTGCGAAAGTGGCTGGCGAGATTCATGAGCCTGTGGGCCCTGTCCAGAGGCAGGAAGGCCCGCGCCTGAAGAGTGCTTAACCTTGCGCCGATGAATTTGAGATCTTGAGAGGTGAGCAAAGTGGACTTTGCGAAGTTTATGACAAAGCCCAAGTGCTGGAGCAGGGACACAGTGTGATGAGTGGCTTGAGTGGCTTCTTGGGAAGACTGGGTCCGGATGAGCCAGTCGTCCAGGTATGGAAACACAAAAAGGCCTTGAAGTCTGAGATAGGCCGCCACCACTGCCAGGCATTTGGTGAAAACCCGTGGGGTGGAGGATAGGCCAAAGGGCAGGACCCTGTACTGGTAATGATTTCCTCCCACAACAAATCTGAGATATTGCCTGTGGTCTGGATGAATAAGGATGTGAGTATAGGCATCCTTTTGATCTAAGGAGCATAGCCAGTCTCCCCGCTGGAGGTAGGGCAGCAGGATTCCAAGGGAAAGCTTCTTGAACTTTTCCCTTGCCAGGAACTTGTTGAGGTTTCACAAGTCCAGGATGGGTCTGAGGCCTCCTGTTCTTTTTGGTATCAGAAAGTACCTGGAATAAAAGCCGTGACCTCTCAGGTGGTGGGGCATCGGTTCCACAGCCTGTTCCTGAAGAAGATTTGCCAACTCCTGAAGGAGTAAGTCCCTGTGCAGAGGGAGTCTTGGAGGCTCCCCTGGAAAGTAGGAGGGAGGTACCTGGTGAAAGTGTAGAAGATAGCCTTTTTGAACTATATGAAGTACCCAGGTATCTGATGTGATGGCTGACCACCTGTGGGCAAAGTGGACCAGCCGGCCTCCTGTGCTGAGAGAAACCAGCTGAGGGGAAGAGGCTATGCTGATGGAGTCAAAAACCCCCACCCTGCTGAGCAGGGGCCGGTGTAGTGGGCTTGGGGTCCTGCTGCCTACGGGACCCATTACCCCGTCCCTTGGCCTGCTGACCCTTTTGGGAAGCTGCTGAGGCCTGATACTGAGGGTAGTATTTATAGGCAGCCGCCTTCCTCGGGTAAAAGGGCTTTTTCCCCGAGCCCTTCTTCTTCTGAGAAGGGGCAGAGGTTTTTCTGGACAGCCTAGTTCTGGTCAGAATCTCGGTCTCGATTTGTGCAGCCTTTTCAGCCATGGGTTTGCCAAAGAGGTTTTCACCTCTGCAGGGGACATCGACCAACTTGTCCTGGACCCATGGCTCGAGGTCGGATGACTGAAGCCAAGCCTGTCGGCGGGCACCGATGCCAGCTCCGGCTACTCGAGCCGATGCTTCAAAGCCATCGTAGGCTGCCCGAGAGATAAACTTCAAGCACTCTCGAATCCCAGTGGACAAGGCTTGGAACCTCTGCAAAGGTTCCTTGGAGAGACCAGCCGAGAACCCGGCAATTTCCTTTGCCAGATCTCGGAGATACATGCCCATATAGAGCTGGTAGGTCTGGACTCGACAAGCAAGCATAGAGCCCTGGAAACACTTTCTACCGAGGGCATCCAGGCTCTGGGCCTCCCTGCCGGGAGGCACCGAAGAGTGCATTTTTTGACTCTTGAGTCTATGCATGGCCGATTCCACCACCATGGAATGGTGCGGTAGTTGTGCCTTTTGGAAACCGGGGCTCTTGCGGACTCAATAAATGGAATCGACCCGCTTGCTTAACACCGGCGCCGACGCTGGGTTCTCCCACATGCGGAAGAGAAGTCGTTCCAGCATCGGAGGAACTGGTACAGTAAAGGCCTCCTTCGGGGGAGAATCATACTGGAGGGCATCGAGCTCCTCGGCTCGAGGCTCCTCCTCGGGATCCGCGGGGAATGCCAAGGCCTTGGCCATATCCCGCATGAAATCCAAGAACCGGGTGTCCTCCGGGGGGGACCGTCTTCGAGGTTCGGACTCGGGCGAGTCCGAGGGGACACACCGAGTCCGAAAACTACCAGGGGACTCTTCGTCCTCCGATCTCCAGTCGGGCTCCGCAGAGGAGGATTCGAGTGGCTCCGGTCGGGCGGGCACCGATGCCCTCTGCTCCGACGCCGAAGGAGTCGGCGTCGACAACCTCAGTCCCGAACGGGAGGCCGAGGGAGACCGCAACCGAGGATCGACTCGAGCTCGGATGGACTCAAGGATCGGCTCGGTCTCCGGGGTCGACTTGGACGTCAGCGTCCCGGTGGCCGGGGCAGACGCATTGGCAAGGCCAGCGATCAATGCCCGCTGCTGGTCCATGAAGGCAGCTAAACTGCTGTCCAAGGCCATCAACCTGAGTCCAAGCTCAGGAGACCCAGCAGCCCCTGACGCGGGCCCCGATGGCGTCGGGCCCGACGTCAGCTCCTTCGGAGGCGAGTCCACGAGGACCACAGTACTCACGTGTCCAGGCGACTCCATTTCGAGACGAGGATGTTTCGAAGGCCTCTCCGACTCCGAGGACCCGGGACGGCTGTCGGGGCTATGCAACCTGGCCCTCGAGGAACCAGGAGCATCCGCCGACGCCGCCCTCGCGGGTTTTTTCTTCCTATGATGTTCCCGGGTAGGAGACCCCCGCTCAGAGGAACTCCGACGATGCTCAGGACCGGAGTCCCGGGACATCGAAGCCTCTGATGAGGTCCGGGCCCGGCCCGGCCGGACGCGGAGTCAGAGAAGATTCGTTCTCGCTGATGCTGCCGACTCCTCAACGCTTTTGAGGGCATTTTGCCACACGGACCACAGATCATCGGGTCATGATCGGGTCCGAGGCAGCGGAGGCAGCAGTCGTGTGTGTCGGTAAGAGACATGAGTTTCTTACAGCGATCACACTTCTTAAACCCGCTGGCAGCCATCGAGGGAAAAAGGGCCCCTGCGAGGTCAAAAGACAGGGCTGCCAGTGAAAAGGAAAAAAATGGCACAAACGCTTGTCACGAAGGACAAAAAACCGAAAAATAAAGAAACGGACCCGATACCGGCGTAGCGGGTCCGGGCAGGAAAAAGGGATCCGGCGTCGAACCGAAAAAGAATAAATAATAAGAGAGAAAATCAACTTTTTCAGCGGTGAATACAAACAGCGTCTGTAGGGCTCCACGGAAAAAAGACGACTGAGCAAGATGGCACCCTTGGGCGGGAAGGGGACCGTGCATGCGCGCTGCAATTCCCAAAGGCTTTCTTTGAAAGCTGGGGAAATTGCTCCGCGAGGGCTCCGTCGGCACCAACGTCACCCATATGTGAGGACTGACTTCCTGCTTGGTCCTGGAGAATTACTAGGTCCCATGTTATTCAGAGCTCACAGTTTTAATTAGCCCTCCTTTTCTTACCCTCTCCACTTCACCAGGAATGCCTTCTCACAATGCAGGTCAGATTGCCATTTGAGTAAGAACAATAGTTAGACATAACACTTTCACCCAAAGAAATGCCTTCTAAGAATGTATTTTCATAAGAGGTTCTTACATATATATTTTTTAAAAGCACCTATTTTATGCCCGTTTCATAAAGACAAAAAAACAAACTCATCTCTCAATAATACAATTTTTTTGTGATAATAGGGACCTCAAATATCATATAAGAGCTTAAGAAACATTACTGCAGATGTGCTCTTCAAATTTCAACATTGGTCCACTAAAAGCATTTTTTAAACAAATTCATTAATTGAATTCATCCAGCAGTAGAGTCAGGACTTCATTAATATTGCAGATCAAACAATTCATAAAAAGTCATTCAGCATTTCATTCAAACATTAATATATGCAGCACTTATCTGCAAAGGTTTATATTTATAGCAGCAGTTCATGAACAACAACCCAACATGATATTGTGTTTTGAAGACGAGAACTAATGCATCGGGGTATATCTACTGGTCCCAAAAATTCAAGGAACTTCTTTAACCCTCATCTCTCTATCAACAAATGAATCCACATGGATGTTATAGAGGTTCCTTGAATTTTTGGGACCAGTAGATATACCTTCATGCAGTAATTCTTGTCTGTGTGTAGTCCTTACAGCAGCCCTCTATACTGTATGGCAGAGAGTGATCACAGTGCTCCAAGAGCAATGTAGTCCTTCAGTGTCTACTCTTAGTCACAGGAGCAAAGCAAAATGCTTCTGTGGCTATGTAAATCAATTCAGTTGCAGTGAAGGAGAGGAGAGAGTCTGGCTGGGACTGGGACTGATGCTGGGAGGAGACAGACCAGAAGAAGGCTCATTCTGGGACAGGGACTGGGCATAGGTTCATGCTAGGCTGCTAAGACTGAAAGGGGACTGAATGTGGAAGGGGACTGGAAATGGGAGGGAAGGGCTGGTAATGGAAGGGGGCTGACATGGGAGGTTACTGGGACTAGAAGAGGGCTTACACAGGGGGGGGGGGGGGTTACTGGGACTGGATGGAGCTTGGTATCTGGGGATTACTGTGGTGGGGACAAGTACAGTGACAGAATTCAAAATAGCATGGGACAGACACAGTGGATCCCTTTACAGCAACAGGATAAAATCAAAATAAACTTAACTATCTAATGGGCAGACTAGATGGACCATACTGGTCTTTATCTGCCGTCATTTACTATGTTACTATGTTACTGGGACTGGAAGAAGGCTGGACAGTGTGAGTGCTGGGAATGGAAGAGAACTAACACTACTGGGGTTACTGGGACTGGAAGGGAGCTGACACTAGGAGAATGGGACTGTAAGAGGGCTGAATGGCAGGAGTTACTGGGACTGGATGGTGCTGAGACAGGAAGAGAGCTAACACGGGGGGACTGGTACTGGAAGGAGCTGATACTGGTGGGCTGGGACTGGAAGGGAGCTGACACTGGTGGGGTTACTGAGATTGGAAGGGGCTCAGACTGTGGGGACATGGACTGGAAGTTAGATAGCACATGGGGGGGGGGCTGGGACTGGAAGGGGGGTGATACATGGGGGGGATTATTGGGACTGGAAGGAGGCTGACCATGAAGGGGTACTGGGAATGGAAAGGGGCTGATGCTGGGGCTGAACAGGAAATGAACTGGGGCTGGAGAGCTGATGCTGATAGATGCTAGGGTCAGGGTGTGAAAATGAGGGAAAAGCTGGGGGAATAGAAAGGGAGGGGACAGATATTTTGTGTTTAAGGGGAAGAAACAAGGTCATATATTATGGGGGAAGATTTAGATGGAGAAGTATAAGAATGGATGTTGCAATAAGGAGGAGGAAAGGCATGATAAATGTATATTGGAGAAGGAAGTAGATGGATGGGTATTGTCAAAGCTCCCCTGGTGGCTAGGCGAATGCCTAGGTATAATGGGGGTACCTTGAACTTCCTTCTTAGTAAACTGGAACCCAGTACTATGGCTTCTTCGCAATGTAGTTGCGTCACAAAGATTACAGCCGAGATTTGAAGGTCACAGGAAAATTTCTTTATTTGAAAATAAAGCTCTACATAACCAATTGAACTCTTCGGCTAGAAGTTCTGTTACTACAAAACAAAACTCAGGATACTTCTCCATTCAAAAAGAACTTAAGCCTTGATACATAGTCCATGCCTTGACTTTGCTTCTGCGGCTTAACTTAAACAACGTGTCTCAAAAATCATTCTTTTACAAACAGGTTCTGGTCCCAGGTATCCAAGTTATGCAGCACAACACTCAACTGCTTCTCTCACATGTTTGCAGCATCTTAACTTCCTGGTTACCCACTGTTTAAAATCTTCTGACATTCTTTTCCAAACGTCCTTTCACTCTTTAGTTTTCCCAGACATTCATTAACTTCTTGGAGCTTATCAGATCAGTTCTCATTAAGGCATAAATAAAAGGCATGAGTTTCAGCAGAGAATGTACTTCCTTTAAAAAAAACTTCTGGGTTTTCCTAATTACTTTTAAAAACCCCTCAGTTTCTTATTTTTGACTAGAACAGAAAGAGCATTCCATCTCCATATCAGAATAATCATTCTCTACACCATTGATTTCTATTTCCATTTTCTCTTCACTGGGTTCCTTCAACAACGTGTTATCCACAGCGTCTGCATGGGAAGGCTTCAGCTGCTTCAACACTCTCAACAGCTGCTCCCACTGAGACTCCTCTCTACTTGAGGCTACGGGGGCAGGGCATGACAAAGCTTTCTTGTTCAATAACTTTTTAACCGCTTGCAATGAGCTCACCTTTCTAGCAGCAACGTGTCTCCTTTCAGACCCTGCCACAGGTGTTAGCTTGCTTTCTGGTCCTTCCAGGGATATTCTTCTCTCCTGCTTCTCAACAGTACCTTGCTTAGAACAGGCTCTCCAGGGCTCCACCTTCGCTGCAGACTTACTGCCAGCTGAACTGTGTTCTGGGCTCGAGCTGTCTCTGTACTGCTTGCAATAGGATTCCCCCTTGAGGCTTCCAGTGAGATATTTGTCCCTCAGCCCTGTTCTTCGAGTCTCCTTACTTCTAGTACTCTCAGGAGTCTCCTGGCCAGTCCACCATCTCCTAGAGAATATCTCCTCTTCAGAAGATTCCTCTCCCGGGCTTGCCACTGACCTTTCTTCCACCCTTATTTCAGACCTCTTTCTGGATCTCTCCCCGGGTCTCTGCTGAGTGTTTTGCCAGGACTCTGGCTGGGACCTTCTCTCAGGCCTCTTCCTGGAACTTTCCTTCTCTTTGGAACTAGAGCTCCTCCATTCAGTTTCCTCGCTCCTCCCTTCACTCTCCTCACTTCCACCTCCTCTTGCTATAGCTTCTCTCTGCTTAAATGTTTGGGGCTGTCCTATAGCTCTAGACTCCGCCCCCAAACCTCTCCCATCACCTCCCTTGGTTTCCTTGGAGATTGGGTGTGTCTCCAGTTCTACACTTCTGTGTAGGGAGTTTTTTTCTTTGTTTAGAGCTTTAACCCCTGCTGTGCCTGCAGTTCTCTTGGGCTCAGGGAAAAAGGACTGTTTTTACCCCTTTTCTTTACACTCTAAACCTGCTTCGCCACCACAGTATTCAAAAAGAGGATTAGGATACAGGAGAGCAGGGACTTGGATTAGTTGGAGACTAAAATTGAGTGGGAGAACATAAGAAATAACATACTGGGTCAGACCAAGGTCCATCGAGCCCAGTATCCTGTTTCCAACAGTGGCAAATCCACGTCACAAGTACCTGGCAGGTTCCCAAAAAGGTATGCAGGTTCCACAGTGTTTGTCCCAGGGTAAGCAGTGGTTTTCCTGGGCTCTCTTCAATAAAGGTTTATGGACCTTTCCTTCAGGAACTTGTCCAAACCTTTTTTAAACCCAGCTACACTAACGACTTTTTCTATATCCTCTGGTAATGACTTCCAGAGTTTGATTACACGTTGAGTGAAAAAATATTTTCTCTTATTAGTCTTAAATAGGTTACACTGTAACTTCATTGCATATCCCCTAGTCTTTCTACTTTTTGATGTGTGAATAATGGATTTATATTTACCTGTTCCACTCCATTCATTAATTTATAGATCTCTATCATATTTCCCCTTGGACATCTTTTTTCCAAGTTAAGAGCCCTAACCTTTTAAGCCTTTCCACATAGGGGTATCCTTCCATCCTCTTTACCATTTTGGTGGCTCTTCTCTGTACCTTTTCTAATTCTGCTATATCCTTTTTAAGATATGGCAACCAGAATTGCACATAGTATTCAAGGTGCAATCACACCATAGAACGATACAAAGGCATTATAATATCCTTGGTTTTATTCTCCATTCCTTTCCTTATGATTCCTAGCATTCTATTTGCTTTCTTGGCTGCCGCTGCACATTGGATGGGGGGATTTCAATGTATTATCCATGATGACACCTAAATCTTTTTCCTGGGTGGTGGTTCCTAATGTGGAGCCTTGCACCATGTAACTATAGTTTGAGTTGTTCTTTCCTAGGTGCATAACTTTGCACGTGTCCACATTAAATTTCATCTGCCATTTCGATGCCCAGTCTTCCAATTTATCAAGGCCCTCATGCAGTTTTTCACAATCCTCTTTTGTGTTTTAACAACTTTGAATAATTTTGTGTCATCTGCATATTTGATCACCTCACTCGTTAATCCTATTTCCAGGTCATTTATGAATATGTTAAAAAGCAGCGGGCCCAGCATAGATCCCTGGGGTACTCCACTATTCACCTTTCTGTATTCAGAAAATTGGCCATTTAGCCCTACTGTCTGCCCTCTATCTTTTAACCAGTTCCTGATCTACAATAGTACACTGCCTCCTATCCCATGGCTTTTTCATTTGGCCAAGAGTCTCTCATGAGGGATCTTGTTAAAGCTTTTCTGAAAAGCCAAATACACTATATCAACCGGCTCACCTTTGTCTACCTGTTTATTCACACCTTCAAAAAAAATAACAGATCAGTAAGACAAGTGTTTCCTTGGCTAAATCAATGTTGGCTTTCTCCCATTAAACCGTGACTATCTACATATTCAGTAATTTCATTCTTTATAATGGTTTCTATTAAAGAACAAAAGAAGACAGAATCCAAGATTGGCTGGGTACTGGGAGTGTAAGTGTGTGCAGAGTCTGATATTCAGGGAACTATGTAAGGTTTTATTTCTTTTGTTTTATTTAACATTTCTTTTATACTGCCTGGGCAGTTTACATTTAACACAACTGATCATAAGTTAAATTGAACAATAAGTGGAATATGTGCACTAATTAAGGTGGTTAGTTATTGCTGTTGAGGTAATAGGGGAACAGGGGGTAGGGTTAGTTTGAATACATTAACTATTTACATTTTGAGCAACATTGGGTCTAGTTCTGAGTGAATTTGGTCATTTGGCTGTGATGGAAGGAATTTCACAGTTTGCCTCATAACATTCTTGGAAGATGTGTGTTTTAAGATTCTTTCTTAATTCCTTCTGGTCTGTTGTAGCTCTCAATTTGCTTGGGAGAGTATTGCATAAGGATAACTGGGGGATGGGCTTAGAGAGTGAGGACTAAGAAACTGACCAAAGATTAGGAGGACAATGGGGGACTCTGTGCTGGGTATGAGTAAGCCTCTGAGACCGAGTGCAGAAGTATTGGGAGGGGAGAGGGTTTGAAGGACCTGGAGGGATTGGTGATGGGTTGAGAGGCAGTTGAAAAGGACAGAGGGCTGTGGAGTGGGTGTCAGACAAAGGAAGGGGACAGGTCTTTGAAGGTGAGAGAGGGTAGAAATGGGGGAGGTGAAAGGGGAAATGGAGGGCTGGATAGGAGTTAAAATGTAAGTAAGGGATTAGAGGCGGAGAGAGGGGGATCGGAGACAGGATGAATGATAGAGAAGGAGCTGGGGCTGATTAGGTAATGAAAGACAGAAGAAAGTAGATGACAGGGGAGGGATGAGTACAGAGGAAGGAGATTGGGGACTAGAAAATGGTTGAAATATGAGGGAATGGAAGTCTAGGGATGGAATAACAGAGGTGGGTAATGGGAGGACTGGAAATGAGAGTAGGAAATGGAAAGCTGGTAAGTGGTAGAAGGTGAAAGGAGGGAGACTAAACATCAGAGAGTGGAGACAAGGAGGAATGAAATCTAGCTATAGTTTAGATAAAAAGGCAGATGAGATTAAAAAAATAAGCCAGAAAGATTAACATCAGAGAGAGATGTAGGAAAGGAAGGAAAGAAGACAGGAAGAGTGTGAAAAACAAAATGGAAATAGGATCTGGGAAAAGGATGTATGAGCAACCAAGGTG
This sequence comes from Ichthyophis bannanicus, assembly GCA_033557465.1. Classification (NCBI taxonomy): domain Eukaryota; kingdom Metazoa; phylum Chordata; class Amphibia; order Gymnophiona; family Ichthyophiidae; genus Ichthyophis; species Ichthyophis bannanicus. Next base: position 418,576,061 of record CM066031.1, on the reverse strand, counting down.
AGGAGGTGGTAAAGAGAGACCAGGGTCAACCCTGCTGGAAAAATAAAACGATCAGACAACAAAGGTACAAAAGAGTATCAGTCTTTGGAAAATGGAATATGTCATCTTTGACCATGTGCATGTCTTATAGTTCATTACGGGAGGAAGTGCATTTCTGTTTCTTCAGTGTTCCACTGCTCAGAGTCTGTTTTGGGGTTTTCCATTTCATTTTTTGACTGCATATGTGTTTCTATCTTGAAGTTTCTTTTTCTTTACAAGATGATGGTCTATGTTTTCCATGTGCAGTCAAAGAGTAGAATTCTGTTAACATATCGGTTCTGTGTAGGAATCTGTAGTAATCCAGCTTGTTCCCTTTCCCCACTGGAGGTGTGCTGATGTACTAGAATATTTGCACTACTGGCTTTTCATAGGTAGTGTTGGTGCAGTGTGAATTTTTTGACTTGGTGCTGGTATGGTATGGTCAGGTCAGCTTTTAAATGTCCACTTGCAGGGTTTTATGTTACTACACACAATGCCTTGTAGTGGAGAGAGTTTGTGGCATCCCGAATATAACAAGAATTTGAACAGAATCTATGTCAGGATGTAAAGTGAAAGACCTTACTGCTCTGCATCCATTGTTGGGAAAGTGATTGGTTAATCTGGGAATGATCCACATGAATAGTCTATTGAACTGATATTCAAAGGAAATTATGCATTCACCCTCTGTGCATTTTCAAAAGAATTTATGGATAATATTAGGCCATTTAAAATTGCCAAACAGCCAGATATTATCTGTATATTTGTGGGCCATGGTAGGAGAGAAGCAAGGCAGGCAAGAAAATGATCCAGATAGTGGCAATGCAATGCAATGTGTGCCTTTGAGTCGGATAAGTTTAGGCTACTGCTGAATAGCATGCCTAAACTAAACAGATAGTGCCAATGGTCACTGTACTATCCATATATTCAGTGCTGCTACCTATATGGATTGTGACTGAATATACAGATTAAGTGGCAGCACAGTGAAAGTGCTGGCTGAAAATTTGCCCCTATTAATTCAACTGATACTGCAAGATTGATCCCAAGGGGGGCGGGGGGAATGGGTGCAAAAGCTGAGCTGGCCCTGATTCTGCACTGCAGGCGCTCCTGGTTCTGGTGTACCTGGGTTGCTGAGATGTATTTCTTGGAACCCTCTCTTCCTCACTCTTGTAATATGTGTCTCCCCTATTCCTATTTGTGGACTCCTCCTTCATGCACAGGAAGAGCTGCTTTTTTGCTGAGCAAGGGGGCGATACTTGCTGGGTTTACATGGTCACTTAGGAATTCAAGGTTGAGCACAAGACACGCTCTTTCCCCTCTGCTACTCCTGGGCTTGTGGGCTTCCTCTGGATGATATGAGGAGCAAAGGAATAGCAACCAATACCTGCCCCCAGAGCAGACTATTGGTATATTTATTTTTCTATATTGCCTTATCTTTCAATAAAAGCGGTGTACATTATATAATCACAAACAACAGGTACTGGATACATTCCCTTGTCCCCAAAGGGCTCACAATCTATGTGTACCTGAGGCAGAAGAGAGTTAAGTGGCTTGCCCAAGGCATACCTATAGGACTAGAAACCCCAGTCCCTCTGGACTGAGATTACTGTCCCCAGGTGGGACTTGAACCCATGGCCCTCCAGCCTGAGGTACTGTGCCCTAACCACTAGGCCACTCCTCCCTGTCAATGACAGAGTTCTGTCTTAGTGAGTAGTTTTTATAGAAGTTGGATTTTCCCTCCCAGAGAAGTTTCCTCCCAGCCTGATGTAACTGGGTAGAAGTAACCTCCCCTCTTCCTAAAAATTACCAAGTTATCTGTAGTCTACATTATAGTATTTTAGTAGGAACACTGGAGGTCTCTGCTGCTCAAAGAAATGACATCAAGTAGACTCTACATAAAAATAATCCCTAAAAAAACTACACTGGGGAATTTAAATATATCCACATGTGCCACCTTCTGTAATCAATATGACAATTCACCATTAAGGCACCTTGAAAAAGGCACAACCATGACAGAAATGGAGCTCACTCTGAGGAGAAGGAGGTACAGGGATCTGTCCTTGGCAGGGCCGGATTTACCTTGAGTGAGGCCCTACGCCAACAAAAATTGTGGGCCCCCAGAAAAAATAAAAACGAGATCAACTTACCAAAACAGAAATGGCAATAGATGTATAGAATTGCCTGACATAAAGAGGCAATAGGGACAAAATCAGCATCGGAATTCAAGAAATACATTAAAAAAGACATATTCCAGTTAATAAATTCAAAATAAAAAGTATTTTTCTATCTTCTGTTTGGGCATTTTTCAGTTGCAATTGCTCCAGTCACTTTCTTCTGGTTTCTTCGTGTCTTCTGCTAGCTATCCATTTGTCCTTTCTTCTCTTTTAGATGTTTTCCATTCTCTCTCTATTTCTGCTTTAACATACTGATTGTTTCCCTTTTGCTCTTTCCCCCAATTCTTTCCTTATTCCTTTATCATCCATTTAAATTTCACCCTTCCATTTTCAAGCCCCTCTTACTCTCCCAATACCCAGCCCATCATAGACTTTTCTTCCACACAAAATATTTTTTCCCTCTCCATTCTCATTCCCCATCCATTCTAGTCCTCCCCCAAAATCAGTTCCCTTATAGTTCTAGACCCACCCAGCATCCACTCCCTTCTAGTCCCATTCTCCCATGCCCCACATCAGCCCATTTCCAGTCCTATTCTAGCTCTTCATCAGCCCATTTCCAGTGCTAGCCTTCACATCACAGGCCATTTCCAGTCCTAGCCCCCCCATCACAGCCTATTTCCAGTCCTAGCCCCCACCATCACATCCCATTTGCAGTCCGGGTCCCCCTGCACCATCACAGCCCATTTGCAGTCCTAGTTCCCCCCCCCCACCATCACAGCCCATTTGCAGTCCAAGTTACCCCCCCCCATAGCCCTTTTCCGGTCCAGGTCCCCCCCCCATCACAACCCATTTCCAGTCCAAGGCCCCCCCCCCCCGCATAGCCCTTTTCCGGTCCAGGTCCCCCTCCCCATCACAACCCATTTCCAGTCCATGTCCCCCCCCCCCCATAGCCCTTTTATAGTTCAGGTCCCCCCCCCATCACAGCCCATTTCTTTCCAGTCCAAGTCCCCCCCCCATAGCCCTTTTCCGGTCCAGGTCCCCCCCCCCTTCCCTACCCATTTCCTTGCCACGTCCCCCCCCCATAGCCCATTTTCCGTTTAGGTCCCCCCCCCCCCATCACAGCCTATTTCTTTCCAGTCCAAGTCTCCCCCCCCCCCCATAGCCCTTTTCCGGTCCTGGTCCCCCCCCCCATCACAACCCATTTCCAGTCCAAGTCCCCCCCCCCCCATAGCCCTTTTACAGTTCAGGTTCCCCCCCCCCCATATCACAGCCCATTTCTTTCCAGTCCAAGTCCCCCTCCCCTAGCCCTTTTCCGGTCCAGGTCCCCTCCCCCAATCACAGCCCATGCAGTCCTTGGCCCTCCCGACCAGCACCGCAGCTGTCTGAGAGGCTTCAGAGGGAGCTGGGTAAGCTCGCGCGAGGCCCCGGCTCCCTCTGTACAGCCGCCAGCGTGGAGCCTTTTCCTTCACGCTGGCGGCTGTATCTGTGAAGCCGCGAATGCTGGGAAAGGTTAAAGGGCATTGCCTTTAACCTTTCCCAGCAATCGCGGCTTTACAGATACAGCCGCCAGCGTGAAGGAAAAGGCTCTTCACGCTGGCGGCTGTACAGAGGGAGCCGGGGCCTCGCGCGAGCTTGCCCTGCGGTAGGTGGGCCCTTGCCAGCTGTGGGCCCTACGCCATGGCGTACATGGCGTATAGGTAAATCCGGCCCTGGTCCTTGGTCCGATTCTTTTTGACATCTTTGTTAGTGATATTGCAGAAGGACTGTCTGGTAAGGTTTGCTTGTTTGTGGATGATAGCAGAGTCTGCAATAGAGTATGCACCCAGGAAGGAGTAGATAACATAAGGAGGGATCTAGCTAAGCTTGAAGAATGGTCTACTGTAGAATTTGACAGCTGAAATTTAATGCTAAAAAATGCAGGACCATGCATTTGGGCTGCAAAAATCCAAAGGATCGGTACAGTGTAGGGAGTGAAGTACTTCTGTCCACAAAAGAGGAGCAGAACCTGGGTGTAATTGTGTCTGACGATCTTAAAGTAGCTAAACAGGTAGAAAAGGCGACTGTGAAAGCCAGAAGGATGCTTGGGTATATAGGGAGAGGAATGGCCAACAGAAAAAAGGAGGTGATAATGCTTCTGTATAAGACTCTAGTGCAACATCATTTGGAGTATTGTGTGCAGTTCTGGACACCACACCTTCAAAAGGATGTAAGAACATAAGAAGGTTAGAATCTGTGCAGAGGGTGGCTACTCAAATGGTTAATGATCTTCGTTATGAAGCATATGAGGACTGACTTAAAGATCTTAATATATATACTTTAGAAGAAAGGCAGGATAGTGGCAGTATGATAGAGACATTTAAATACCTCCGTGGCATAAATGCACAGGAGGGTCTCTCTCAATTGAAGGCAAACTCTGCTGCGAGGGGACATAGCATGAGTGTGAAAGGGGATAGTCTCAGGAGTAATATGCGGAAATATTTCTTTACGGAAAGAGTGGTAGATGCGTGGAATAGTCTCCCAGTGGAGGTGGTGGACATGAAGACAACATCTGAATTCAAAAAACCATAGAACAACCACAGAGGTTCTCTAAAGGTAAAAAGAGGATTATTATAGTTGATATGAAGGACAGACTAGATAGGCCATTTGGTCTTTTTCTGTCATTGTGTTTCTATGTTTCTAAATAAATTATAATGATTTCACTTTCCGTTAAATGAAGTTCTAAATTTATATATTTAGGGGGAAGGGGATCCTATCCAGTAGAGCAGTGCTTCTCAACCCAGTCCTCAGGGCACACTTAGTCCCGTCAGGTTTTCAGGATTCCCACAATGAATATGTTTGAGATACATCTGCATGTATTGCCTGCATTGTATGCAAATCTATTTCATCCATATTCATTGTGGGAATCCTGAAAACTTGATGGGCCTAAGTACCAAGCACTGGTTTGAGAAGCATTGTAGTAGAGGAATCTTCTACCCAGGTTAAACTTCACAGTCCTCAATTACATGCTATCATCTTGCCAAAAGCAGTCTCGAAGAGGTGGACTTTTAGTCTGGATTTGAATAAGATCATGAATGAACCTGGCACACTGTTCCAGGCATATGGTGCAGCAAGATGGAACAAATAGTCTAGAGTTAACAGTAGAAGAGAAGGGCACAGATAAGTGATTTACCTGCACTAGCGGAGTTCCCGCGAGGAGGAGAGATGAGAGGTATTGAGGACCTGTAGATTTAATGCACTTGCAGGTCTGGTGGAGAAGTTTGAATTGGATGTAGAAAAGGACAGTGAGCCAATAAAGTGACTTTAGAAAAGATGTTGTGATCATAATGACACTGGTGGAAGAGTAGCCATGACGCAGAGTTTTGAATGGAGTGAAGGGGAGAGAGATGAGTCAGTGGGAGACGAGTTGCAATAGTCTAAGTGGGATGTGTCTAGAGATTGGATAAAGGTCTTGCTAGTGCATTCAGAAAGGAAGGAAGGAATTTTGCTGATATTACAGAGAAAGAAATGACAGGTTTTAGCCATCTGTTGGAGGTACGCAGTGAAAGAGAGAGAAAGGGAGGCAGAGGGACTCCCAAGAGTGAGCTGAGGAAATAGGGAGCTTGATAGTGTTATCCACAGAAAGAGAGAGAGGATGAAGAGGCAGGTGGGCTTATGGGGGAAAGATAAGGCCTAAAGCCCAAAATCCTGTAAAGGGTGGGCCCCAAAGTGCTAATCCAGCCAAGGACTAAGGAAGAGAGGATTTCTCTAGGAGCCCATATCAGAAGCCCAGAGTGTCGGGGATGGACTCCAGCTGAGGAATGCGTAAGAGAGCTGAGAGATCAAGAAAGGGGAGGTGCAGTGTCTGAATATCATGATAAAATCTAGTCAAGAGCAATGGCAGAAGTATGAGTAGTTCTTACAAGTGTGAGTGGAGTAGGTGGTAGAGAAGTAAAAGAAAGAAAACAGAAGAGGAACATAGGAGAGGAATCCCATACCTGAGGATAGAACCCTGTTCCATTAAAGTCTTTCATGCTCCGACAATCGCACTGTCACCAAGGGCTAATGGAACTCCATATGGAACAGGGCTCTATCCTCAGGTATGGAATCCCTCTCCTACTGCCAGATCCAAGGAAGAATGGAAAGCCAAGCGCTGAGGAAGGAGAACTAATGACGTCCACTAAGAAGCAAAGGAGAAAGAGAAGAAACTTTTAGAAGTTAAGTAATTATCTGTGAAGCAGCAGAATGATACTAATTTCTTGCAAACCAAATTCTCACCCAATAACTAAAGTTGCAGTTAATCACAAAGTACACTGTGGATTTGGAGGAGAGTGGAGAGGAGGAATGTGCAGAGTGGCTCCAACAGTGAAAGTGTGTAATAGAATAGAAACCCTAAGGAGGGTACTGAATTGGTAGAGGATCTTCAGGTCGTCAAATCGCTTGGTGCTCACATCAGGGCTTTGGAGACTATCCTTCAGGACTCTACCAATAGAATTGTTCTGTAGCCCACGAATCCACCACTATCAAAGGGGGTTCACTGGGGATGCAGCTATAAATATAGAAATACAGTCAGTACCGTACCTAGTCCTGTGCGAGCGGTGCAGCCGCACAGGGCGCAAAGGCTTAGGGGGCGCATTTCGGCTGCCTGCTATTGCCCTGCCACTGCCACCTTTTTTTCTCTCAGCGGCAGCAGCAGCAGAGCAGACCCATTAAATTTTAAAACCCCCAAACCATGCGGGTCTTTCTGCAGGTCTGGTCTCTCCCTCCTCTGACGTGACATCAGAGCAGGGAGGGATCAGATTTGCTTAAAGTTAGGTCTGCTCTGCTGCTGCCAGTGACTTGCACATCGCCCCCCCCCCCCCCATAACTCCATCCAGCCGCTGCCTGCTCTTGCCCTGTGCTGCCAGTGCCGCCATGGAGAAAAAAAGAGGGTGGAAGCAGCAGGGCAAGAACAGGCAGCGGCTGGACAGAGGTATGGGGGGGGGGGGGCGCCCGATGTTCAAGTCGCACAAGTCGTGATTTTGGCTCAGTACGGCCCTGTATACAGTTATGGTCAATAATATTGGCATGCTTGCATTTTAGGTATGTTTTCTACAATATCTTGAGAAATAATTGGAAATATTCTGACTGTATGTCATTATAATATTTTAATAGCACGTTCAAAGGTATACAACAAAAAAAAAGATGTCTGTGCAACTTAGACCTAGTAATTTCTGAGAAAAAAATGAAATATGACTTGGACATGATTAATGGCACCCTTCACTAATATTTGGTGTGTGTGTGTATTACACTTAAGTACCTTTATAAAATAGGCACCTACAATACCCCCCAGGTAACACAGAAATTTACACCTGCTCCAGAGGTAGTGTAAATGTGTGAATATGTTCTGTGTATACTGTAGTGTCTATGTAATATATCTAGTCTGCATATGTTTAATAGTGTATGCTTATATACATCTGCTGTCATTTTTCATTCATCTGCTGAAAGTATTAGAGGGCATAGTTGATATTCTAATGTAGGACTTTTCAAAGTAAAAGCAGGGACAAGTGCAAGAATAACATGTTTCTTCACATTATTACATTCCCTGAAAACCACCATTTTGTGTGTAGTCTTGTGAATAAAAAAAAGCCTGGAAAAAGGAGGTGAAGTAGGAATAGCTTTATGTGAGGAAGAGGAGGCCCAGCCAAGTAATCAGAATAAAGGAAACAAGCAAGAAAAAGGCGCATACACACAAAAAAAAGTACAGACGTAAGATATGCTGACAGGGAAATGAATACTTGAATGTTGGCCAATAGTGAGACATAAACAAGGAGTTAAAATGGGCTATAGCAGAAAAAAAGAACAGCTGGAAATGCAATAGATGATCCAGGAAAAACAAACACAGTGCATCTGAAAAAGAGAACGAGATGGTGGTTTAAAAAGCAACGAGGAGCCAAAGAGAATGTTCAGTTAGATGATAAACATGGAAGTATCGCCCTAGAAATACTCTGATAAACTGACTTCACTGTTCAAACAGGTTGTTGAATAGCTTCTTTAAAAATATGCTTACTTCTTTCTACTTAAAAGTCAAAAAGAAATTAGGATGTAAAACAATAATCTCCTCTAGACAAAGGAATTTAAAGAGTTATTTTAGAAGCCTTATTTGTGATTTCCATGTGCAAAATCTGGAGCCCACATGTAAATGCCCACTTTAGAAAGGGCTGCAGTGTTCTTCCCAGAAACCTTTGCCAGCTGGGTGGCATGAAGGAGTAGCCAGATGGCCTACACTATAAGGCGACCGCTAGCAAACTATATAACGAGTCAACTTTCAGGAAACTCCATATACGATGCGTATATCTGTCACTGTTTAAAATTAATTGAATTGTCTCATTCATATTATATTTACATATACAGTTATGCTTTTTAAGTATTAATTACAAAATCGCATAAATCATTTTTCCATTCTTGCTCATTATTTTCCCATGTCAGTTCATCAGATTGGGTTAGCTGGGCAGTCGGTAAAATCAACCTGGTGGTGTGCTCATTCTGAAAGTCCTGAAGAGTTCATGGATGTCCTTACTACATAGCAGCTGCCATTGGGCATGTTGGGGGTGCAGTTAGGAAGAGGTGTGCGTGGGTCAAAAATCTACACACGTATTCACCATTTTAGTTTTTATTTTTATTTATTTAAAAGATTTGATATACCACCATTCGAAATACCATCATGGCAGTTTACAATATATAAACAGCGAAAGCCCAACTACAGAGAAAAGTGGAATACAATTAACAAGGAGCAAACTGATTGGAACATGATGTAGGAATGCATAGCACAACAATATTTCCTCAGTCTATCGATAACGGAGAAACATGGAAATACATGTATATGGCCAAAGTTGTCCATGTATGAGGGAGGGGTAGCCTAATGGTTAGGACACAGCACCTCAGGCTGGAGGGCTAGGAGTTCAAGTCCCACCTGGGGACAGCAATCTCAAGCTGGAGGGACTGGGGTTTCTAGTCCTATAGGCAATCCTTGTGACCTTGGGCAAGCCACTTAACCCTCCATTGCCTCAGGTACACATAGATTGTGAGCCCTTTGGGGACAAGGGAATGTATCCAGTACCTGTTTGTAACAATTACATAATGTAATCCACTTTGATTGAAGGATAAGGTGATATAGAAAACTGGTTAAATGAATAAATGTCAGGATTTGCACATGCTCCCTGGCATGTTTATGTTTTTAAAAAGTGCTCCTTTTGGCCAACCATTTGCAGGACGGATAAGGAAGGTTATCCTCCTTAATCCCCTGATATTTATTTCCCCCTCCAAATTAAAATCAGATAAAGATGGTGGTGTTTGTTATTAACTGGTTGCATTTATACATGCAAGTTTGCAAAATGGCCACCATACACGTGAAAGTGCTGGCACTTACACATGGAAGTTGCTGAGTCTTTCCCGCTCATTTTTCCCTTGTGTACATTTGCAATATGACTCCTCTGGCTTCATCTATCAGCACATACACATGTACTCCTGCACCTCTTGATTAGTATTTTAGAAAAATGTTCCATGTTTAGCAGAGTCTTTTCTAAAATACCACCAGAATTGTAAACATCACAACCTAAATGTCTCAATTCTAATTTCCATGACCTTTCAAAACTGTGCCTTCAAATATTGGTTAATTCTCTGGGTTAAAACATCATATGAAAAATCTTTCAGCCAGAGGGCATGATAGCTGGCAATTGCCCTCTTAATCCGGCAGTGATACTTATGACAGGTGAACAGGGATTGTGTCATAGGGTGAGCCATTGATAGAGAGAAAACTTAGTCGTTTGATTGGTTTGTCAAATCCATTTGACATATGAAATGAAAGTACTTACAATGTTAAGTTCTTTACCTAAATTTAGGTACAAGTTAGGAATCCTTGTGATTGAGAAACTATTTACTAAAATGCAAAGGCAAATAATAGCAGACCTTCAGGCCGATGCTGAAAGTCGGCGTCGTTGTTGCTGTTAAGTACCGTCGAGTTGGTATCAACTCATGGCATCCCTCTGGATAGTTGTCCTAAAGTGTATTCGGTCTTCAGTCAGGCAGCTCAGAGTGGCACCCATAGCTGCTGTTATTATATCGATCCATCTCATTGATGGCCTTCCTCTTTTGCATTGACCTTCTACCTTGCCAAGCATGATGTTTTTCTCTAATGATCTCTGTCTTCACATAATGTGTTCAAAGTATGAAAGTTGAAGTTTTGTCATCTGAGCTTCTAAAGAAAGCTTAGGTTTGATCTCTTCTAGTATTGACTGGTTTGTTCTTCAGGCAGTCCATGGTATACACAGTATTTGTCACCAGCACCATAATTCAAAGGCATCAATTTTCTTCCTGCCTATCTTTTTCACTGTCCAATTTTCACATTCATATGACGTTATTGAAAATACCATGATTTTAACGAGTCAAATTTTTGTATGGCGAGAGATATCTCTGCTCTTGAGAACCTTGTATAGGTCCTTCATAGCCATTCTGCCAAGAGCAATGTGTCATCAGATTTCTTGACTGCTTGCTATTTCTTTATTGATAGGTGACCCAAGTAAGTTAAAGTTGTCCACTATTTTAATTTCTTCTCCATAAGCGATGAACTTACTGATTTTGTCAGTTGTCAGGATCTTTGTTTCCTTTACATTAACCCTGGAATTACCAAGATTTTTTGCACACACTGAATACCGTTGGAGTCATAAATGACCCCATGACAAATTTTAATTGTTAACCATGAAAATTTTAAACTAAACAGACAAAATATTATTCCGAATTAATTATTTATTATATGAAGGTTAAATGTTTTGAAATTTAATGCTTTATCATAAAATTACATGAAGAAGAGTTGCCATGAAAGCAGTTTTTGCATGCACTTGATGAACACAGTAAAGTATTACAGTCATTTGCATGAGACACAGACAATTTCTGAATGTTCTTTGCAAACATTGTGCTTGCAGAAGGTGCAAACTATGTTGCTTTTCCTGTCTTTTTCTCTGGAACAGCACTGACATCTTGCCCTTTTCTTTGGGATCCCGACATTGCAAACAGCATCAGTGGCTTCTTCAATGCTGGAAGAAGTCTCGCTGCAATTACTCTGAAGCAGCTGCTTTCCTAATTCCAAGACGTCTGTGCTTTGACTTGGACTGCCATTCTGGATTTAGTGACATCCAAACAATCAAGACGTTCAAAGCACTGATGTCCAACATGTTGTAGAAGATTGTCACTGGCCAGCGTCTTGTCATTCATTTTGTGGTATACGTGCGCAACATTTGATCTACCATATCTACTCCACCTTTACTAGAATTATAGTCCAAGATCATGCGTGGTTTTTTTATCTGGACTTGTGTTATCTACTTCTTCTTGATCATGCAAACTGCTCAGAACAACAACCACTTTTCCTTTCTTCGGGCAATAGGAAACCAGAGTGGTGTCATCGCGAAAGGCAAACAGTGAAGTGAATACCTCTCGGCCCTTTGCTGTTACAAATTCTGGAGGTAATTCTTTTCTATTCTTTCGAATTGTCCCCAAAAGTGTCATTTGTTTTTCTAGCAATTTCCGTGACAGGGATAAACTGCAGAAGAAATTGTCAACAGTAACATTTCTGCCAGATTGTGTCAATCCTTCAGTGAGTTGCAGCACAACCCTTTCACCCTGATTCTGTTCCCTGTTTTGTCCGAGTTCCCTTCCTGTATATACTTGAAGACGCAGAACATATGATGTTGCACTGTCACACAACATCCATAGCTTTATGCCATATTTCCCAGGTTTGCTGGGAATATATTGTCTGAACGGAACACGGCCACGAAACGTAAGCAGTTGCTCATCCACGGTAACATTTTCACCAGGAACAAAGGCGTCACTTAGAGTTGCTTCCCGGGTATCAAAAATGTGTCTGATTGGAGCAAGCTTATCCATGCCTCGTTGTTCACATCTGTTGGTTGCATCATCAAATCTGAGAGCACAAGAAATTTGCTGAAAACGGTTACGGGCCATATTTTTGCTGAAAACAGAGCGACCATCTTCAAGGTTCCACAACTGAACTATGGATTCATTTTGTGACTTGTACACGCCTGAGAGGATCAGAAGTCCAAGAAAACATTGAAATTCTCTGTCTGTCAAATCTTTCCAGGTGTGGTCATAAATGTGTCTTTCTTGTTTGCTCGTCCACATCATGATTTCATTCAATAAGTTCTTCCTCATGAACAAGTGGAATGCTGCCAGAGGGCCATCAACATTTCGTACAGCATACCTTGTAGGACCTTGTTGTACGAGCATGACATTAGCTCTGGCATATCTTCCAGCAGCTTGCTTTATAGGTTTCCTGTTCCATGATGTGGCATCCTTAGATACGTAGGCTTCAATGGCAACATTTGTGCTTATAGTTGATGATCTCTGAGCTCCTCTACGACCACAACTAAGATTCCTCACAGATGATACTGACACCGAGGACTGCTGCTTTCTTCCCCGTCCAGCACAGCCTCGACCTTTGCCTCCACCTGTAACTTGACTCTTTGCTGCAGGCGATGTTACCGGCTCAACATCAGTCTTACATTCACTTGGCGACCAACTGCTGTCGCCATCTGAATCATGACTGTCATCATCAGATTTATCGCCCGAACTTGGCTGATATGCTTCTTCACTTCCTGAATATGCTGCATCATCAGACAACTCAGAGCCGTCACTGTCAGCATCTCGTTGCAATAGTTCTCTTACTTGGGCAGCTGAATACTTTCGTTTTGACATCATAAACAATAACCTAAAATAAATAAACAAAGATAAAGTTGAATAAAACGCAAAGCAGTTTTACTATAGGTGTACAATAATCGTGATGAATGAGCTGAAAACCTTTAGATTTCATCGGAAATAATGAGAGAATGTATGATATCAATTAAAGAAAATGTGTAATTTTCATAAGAGTACAAAAAATAAATGATACATAATTAATGATAAATACCTTTGTCAGATCAAAAAATTCACAAAACTGCAAATTGTATCACGATCCAAACCGGACGTAAGCAACTGGGGTAAAAAATGACCCCACTGGTACTCTGTGCTGCAATTCATCACTAGCGTCACCTAGCGGATGAAAATTATTCCTCTCATGGTGCAATATAAAGAGAATATTGACATGAGAAAAGTCATAAAAAGATTGCATTCTTGACCAACTAGTTTCCAAGATACGCGTTGTGAAACTTGCAATGGGGTCACTTTTGACCCCATCGGTACTCCCAGGGTTAAGGTGCAGACTCTTTTTAAGACTATGTTCCTTGATCTTGAGAAGCAAATATTTCAGATCGTGTTCACTTTCAGCCAGTAATGTGGTATCATCAACATAGTGAAGGTTGTTGATGAGTCTTCCACCAATCTTCACACCTCGGTTATCTTCATAGTCATGCTTCTCTGATGATTTGTTCTGCGTTTAAATTAAACAGGTAGGGGGAAAGTATGCAGCCTTGTTGTGCATCTTTACTGATTTTAAACCACTCTATTTCTCCTTGTTCCGTTCGAACTGTTGCTTCTTGATCAATGTAAAGGTTGTGCAAGAGAACTATCAGGTGTTCTTGTATACCTATGCTGCTTAATATGGTCCAGAGTTTCTCATAGTTTACACAGTCAAAAAGCTTGCTGTAGTCAATAAAACACACATAGATATCCTTCTGGTATTCTTCAGTCTTTTCAAGGATCCATCTCTCATTCGCGATGATGTCTCTCGTTCCTTGCCCTTTCCTGAACCCTGCTTGCACTTCAGGCAGTTCTCGTTCCAGGTATGGTTGTAGTCTCTGCTGAATAATCTTCAGTAGAATCTTGCTGGCATGTGGGATCAGAGTGATTGTGCAATAATTTCCTAGGTCTGTTGGATTACCTTTCTTTGTCATAAGTCGGTGTGAGAACACTAAAAGCCCTGCACAAGGGCTTCTAGCGCATGAATACCGCAAAAATTGTGTTCTGTTATGCAATGTGTGCCTTTGAGTCAGTGTTTACTCCTGGCAACCCAGCAGCTTCTGGGATTTTTTGGCAACATAACAAAGCAGATTGCCAGGCCTTTCTTCTGAGTCAATGGAGGGTTAAGTGACTTGCACAAGGCCACAAGGAGTTCTAGTGGGAATTGAACCCTGGTCTCTTAGTTTCCAAGCCAGTGCTCTAACCATTAGGCTACTCCTCCACATATTATATGTAAATACAGTTAGGAATATGCAGCAATGTCAGAATGAAAACAGGTGCTATGACAAAAGCAAAATGTATGCAGTTGAGGTGTGCACAAAACGTCTGCACTAAATGTGCAGCAGGAGCAGAAAGATTATGCACTACTGGCCGTGTCAGACACATGTACAGAAAGCTTATCTACTAGCTACAGGACCGGCCCAACCAGCAGGTAAATGAGGCAGTTGCCTAGAGCAGCAACTGCTGGGGATTTATTTTATTTTATTTATTTTATTTTTCTTGTTTTTTTATACTGCCTTATCTGGGAATCAAAGCGGTTTACAGGGAGCAAGACATTAACAGTTTTGCATAGAACCTTATTAACATCAAATATAATGATTACATTTGGTATCTATGGTCAACAGATCGTAACATATTCAAATAACGTTCCATGTAAGCTAGTTTTATGTAGCTCACTAAGGGATATGTTTACTAAGCAGCGGTAGCGGCTTCCGTGCAATATTGGAGCCACGGCCCCATTGAATTCCATGCAGCTACCGCTGCTTAGTAAACATACCCCTAAGTTGCCTCAGTTCCATGTAAGCCAATTTGGCCAAGTTATATGTAAACTGCTTAGATGCGTAGATTAGCGATATATAAACACAGTTAAATAAATAAATAACCAGTGTTATGTAAAACAAAGGTTACGTATTGTTGGGGGAGGGGGAAGAGAAGAGTAAAAAGTGGGAGGGTGGTACTTATTGTAAGGGGAATAAGTATCTGTAAGTTTTGATAATCCATAGGGACACACCATTTAGTCCTTGAAGTGTTCTTTGAATAAGAATGTTTTGAGTTCTTTGTGGAATTTTGTTAGGTCGTGTGTTTCTCTGAGGTCATTGGGGAGTGCATGCCATAGATAAGAACATAAGGTATGCCATACAGGGTCAGATCAAGGTCCATCAAGCCCAGTATCCTGTTTCCAACAGTGGCCAATCTAGGTCATACATACCTAGCAGTTTCCCCAAAAGACACAGGTTCCACAATGCTTGTACTGGATCAGGTGCATACGTGGAGAAGGCTGTGTTGCGAGTATTTTGATTTACCTATGTTATTTCTGCTGGCAAGTCCAGTAAGGTCTGATTTACATTTGCGCCTTTTTCTGGTGGTTGTTGGTGTTTGGATGAGGTTCTTTAGGTATTGTGACGATTGGTCATGCAGGGTTATGAATATGTTCATTATTCATTTATATTTAATTCAGCTGCATTCAGGTAGCTAGTGTAGATCTTTTAAAATTGGGGTAATGTGGTCTTTCCTTTTTGCTTTTACTATAGTGCATTCTGCAGTGTGTTGGACCATCTGTAGCTGATGAAGTGCATGTTTTGGGAGCCCCTGGTATATGCTGTTACTGAAATCCAGGAGAGGGAAGATGAGGACCTGAAGTACCGAGTGGAAGTCCATCATTGCTAGCATAGATCGAAGGTTTAGGAGGATTCTTTTTTTGTGGTATATAGCTCTTGTGGTTCTGGTGATGTGAGAGGAGAAGTCGAGCTGCTGGTCAATTATTATACTTTTCATTTACTGCTCCACTCTTATGAAACAGATTACTTCGGATCAGAATGCAATATGAAACGATTTAGAAAAGTGTTAAAAGCACTTTTTTTAGGAGACCTTTGGTGGTTGTTAGATGAAGTAATGGCGAGGCCGCGGGCCCCCCTACCCAGTGTGCGCGCGACCGGCATTAACCGGGGGGGGGCGGCCGGTCGCGCGCCGCTTCAGGCTCCTACGTGGCTCGCGGGGGCGGGCCCGCGGGCCGCGGGGCTCTCATTGGCTCCCGGGGGCACTGAAAGGTGCGGGAGCCAATGAGAGGCGCGTGAGGCAGGCGCGAGTAGGGGATGTGGTGGGGGCCTCACGGCTCCTCCGGCCTTTCCCGTGCGGCAGCCGGAGGGGTCGGACGTCAGTTCCTGGATTTTCCTGCTAGGCCCGGCCATGTGGCGAGGGAAAAAGGTGCGGAGCGGCGGTTTCAAGGGCTGGGAGCTGGGAATTGCGGTGATCCAGGCCTTCAGGGGAAGGGGTAAGATACAAAAAAAAAAAAAGATAAAAACATATTTATATAGTAAAACCCTGGTTTATTGCTCGGCAGGGGCTGTTTGGGGACATGGGTAGGCGGACCAAAAATGGGGCCAGGAGGGTGGCAGGGCGGGGGGCTCCTCAGGGGCGCGGGGCAGCAAGGGGTGAAAGGGGGGGAGGCAGGCGTCTGCAGGGGGTCAGGTGGCGTCCGTGGGTGGGGCGGCGCGGGGGCACGGTGCTGGGCAGCACTGTGACCTGGTGCCCAGCGCATCTAGGCACAAGGGTTCTGCTGGCTATTCAGCCGCTAAGAGTAGAAGTTCCAGGGGGGGCGCGGGGCCGAGGGGGGTTCCCCACTGCCGAGGGGCGATGCAGGGGAGCTTTCCCCAATGGGCTCGGCCAGGGAGAGGGGGCGGACAGCGCAGCCGATTCCGGCCTCGGCTCCAGCCGGGAAGGACAATACGGCAATAGGGCAAGGGCAGCCCCACGTGCCGGTTGAGGGTACGGGGGTGGGGGAGGGTCCCTCAAGGGGTGACGTCCAAGCAGCGGGAGGTATGAGCGCTAGCAATTGGGGGGCATGGCAGGGCTACATGGGGGGGCCAGGGTTTATCGGAGGGGCCTTCACTCCTACTTGGGAGCAATGGCAGCGTGGGGGGCAAGAGTCTTCGAGGGCGGACTGGTCGGGGGTGTGGCAGCAGCCATGGGCCGGGGCGGGTGCTTTGGCACCTTTTCCTTTCTTCTCTCCGCAGGTACCTCCCGGATGGCAGTACTCAGGAACACCGTCGCCTGGAATGTCGTGGAGAGTAGAAGAGCCACCACGTCCCGCTGAAAACCCTGAGGTGTTGCCGAGCACGACGAACGCAACGTCGGAGCGGCAGGGATCCGTTGCACCGTCAGCTGAGGCAGCCGGTGCAGCAGGTGAGTCTATTGGGCAGGTTACTGTGGTGCCAGCTTTGAGCGACGGTCCGGGGAGGGGAGCGTCCAAGAAAAAACGGCGGCGATCGTGTCGCCGGCGTCGGGCTCGGGGTCGTCCACCTCTTCGGGATCTTCGACACCGTCATCCGTCTCCGGGGAGAGCAAGGGGGAGGGTGATCATGCGTTGGGGCCGGTGCCTACGGTGGTGGCGTTCTCGGAGCTTTGGGAAGGTGTGCTGAGAAAATTGAGGCGGAGGATACAGGAGCGCCGTTACGTGGACATTTTTAGATTGATGGAAGGTCGTAAGCATTCCGGGGACAGTAGGAGGAAAAGGAAAGCTGATGAAAAGGCAGGGAGGGTACGCCGCGTGACGCATAATGTGACGAACTGGACGCGTGCCTTCTTGCGGCTAGCCAGTGTGTGGGGGCGGGTGCATCCTGAACAGTACGGGATATTATTGGCTTATGCGGACTCCATCCTGGAGGCCTCTCAGTTGCACGATGGTTGGGCTTGGCTCAACTACGATGAAAAATTCTGGGATAAGATGGAGGAGAATCGGTCGCTGTCGTGGGGTATTCAAGACATCAATTTATGGCTTACGCAGATGTCGGTCAGATCCACTGGGGGGCCGGCGCTGGGTGAAAAGGGCGGGTTAGTTGCAGCTTCCGGGGCGCAGCGGTCCTTTCAGGCGGGCGAGTCGGCGACAGGGCAGAAAGCTGGCGGAGGGGGGGGGGCGCTGGGGACGTGTGTTGGCGTTTTAACAAGTCGTCCTGCCCCTTTACGGACTGCAAATTCCGACACGTGTGTTCAGTCTGTAATGGAGGACACTCCGCCCTTAAATGTGTTAAGAGAGGGCCGGGCGGCGCAGGCTTGCCCCCCCCCCAAAGCAGTGAGAACTGGCGGGGTCTAGCCCCGACTCCTGTGAGGCTCGATGTGTTCCGGGAATTGTTGGGGAGGTATCCCAAGAAAAAAGATAGGGTTATTTTGGAAGGGGGTTTTCGGGAGGGGTTTCAGATTCCAACGAGTGGACGGGTGGTCGTGAGCGCAGTACGGAATGCTCCTTCCGTGAGGCGCTTTGCCAGTGTCGTGCTGGACAAGTTAGCAGAGGAGATCGCTTTGGGGAGGGTAGCGGGTCCTTTCGAGCAGCCACCCTTTGCAGATTTGGTAGTGCCCCCGTTGGCGGTAATACCAAAAAAGGAGCCCGGCAAATTTCAGCTCATTCATAACCTGTCGTATCCCAGCGGGGCTTTGGTGAATGACCTGATCCCCAGGGCGCTTTGTGAGGTACGGTATGCATCGTTCGATGCAGCTGTGGATCTCTACGAAGCTGCGGGCGGGCCTGCTGGATGGCAAAGGCGGATATTGAAGCGGCTTTCCGTTTGTTACTGGTACACCCGTCGGCTTTTCCGTTGTTAGGATTTCGTTTTGAAGGCAGTTATTACTTTGATAGGTGTATGCCTATGGGGTGTTCGATCTCTTGTGCACACTTTGAGCGGTTCAGCACCTTTTTGCATTGGGCATTGGTGGACCGGGTGGGTTTGGATCAGGTGGTGCATTATCTGGACGACTTTCTGATTGTAGGGGCGGCCCGGACGGAGCAGTGTCAGGTTCTGCTGGATGGTCTGGTCCAGCTGGCGCGAGAGTGGGGAGTTCCGTTGGCGACTGAAAAAACCGAGGGCCCAACGACGCGGCTCACCTTTTTGGGAATCGAGCTGGATTCCATGGAAATGGTAGCGCGCCTGCCGATGATCAAGTTAACGAAACTCGGGGTCTTGGTGGCGAATGTCTTGTGTTCCAAGCGGCTGACTTTACAAGAAATGCAGTTATTGATCGGGTCTTTAAACTTTGCCTGCAGGGTGATTCCGATGGGTCGGGTGTTCATGAGACGCCTGGCAGCGGCTACTGCGGGAGTCTGCAAACCACATCACCGGCTGCGTGTGTCACAGAGCATTCGGGACGACCTGGCGATTTGGGACGAATTCCTGCGGGATTTCAATGGCATTACAGTGCTAAGGGACAAGGAGATTGCCAGTCCAGAGTTGCAATTGTTTACCGATGCAACCGGTGGGATAGGCCTCGGAGTTTATTTCGGGGGCTCCTGGTGCGCGGCAGAGTGGCCCAGTTCGTGGACGGTGATGGGTCTCACGGCTAACATAACTTTTTTAGAATTATTCCCTATCCTTGTCGTTTTGGCATTGTGGCCAGACAAGGTTCGCAATCGGCGGATTGTTTGGTGGTGTGACAACGAGGCGGTGGTATCGGTCATAAATCATTACACACCATGCTGCAAGCAGGTTGCTGACTTGATGAGGCAGGTTGTGTTAGCTTGTCTGAGATTGAATACTGTGATACGGGCTCGGCATATTCCTGGGAGTTCTAACAAAGTCGCCGATGCTCTTTCCCGTTTCAAGTGGGAGCTGTTCCGTACGTTGGCGCCGGAGGCAGAAGAGGAAGGGCGGTCTGTCCCCGAGCATTTATGGCAGATTGGCCTCCAGAGATGACCGAACTTTTGAAGGCGTCGTTGTCAGTGACTACTTGGATGGCTTACAGGCGGGGCTGCGACAACGTGGTGGATTTCCTGGAGGAGCACGGATGGCGTGGGGGTCCGCCAACGGATCAGCTTACGGGTTTGTATGTGTCGGCAGCGAAGGCTGCTGGATTTTCTCGAGCCACGGTGAGTAGGAACCTGGTGGGGTTTGCTTTCATTGCCAAGGCGGCGGGATGGGGGGCTGTCGGTGGGGGTTTCCTAACGCGTAGACTGCTACAGGGATGGGAGCGGGCCTGCTACAACATTTATGCGCGGCTTTACTGCAGGTGGCTTCATCTGCTTTCGAGGGCGTCCTTTTTCGGGCTGTATTTTCCGTGGCCTTTTTTGGTGCGTTCCGCGTGGGGGAGTTGATTGCGGACTCGCGAGGGGCAGCTGGAGTGGGTGGCCTGCAAGTGCACCATGTGAAGTGGGAGGCGCGCGGGGTCGGTCTTTATTTAGCGCGTTCCAAGACGGACCAGCTGGGGCGCGGCACGTGGGTACGGTTGCGAGCTATTGCGGGGGCAGCCGTTTGCCCGGTGGAGCTGCTGAAGGCATATTTGCAGCTGCGGCCCGGGGGGGGGGGGTGGAATTTATTCATTCATGTGGATAGCAGAGTGCTTACGTGGTTCCAGTTTACGGCGGTACTGAGGCTAGCGTTACGGTGGCTCGTAGAGGATGCGGGGTTGTTCGCGCCACACTCTTTTCGTATTGGGATGGCGACGAGTGCTGCTGCGTTGGGGTTGCCCGAGGAGGCTATTCGGCGCATAGGTAGATGGAAGTCTGGGGCGTGTCGCAGATATGTGCGCTTGTAAGGGCGGGGGGGTGTTGGCTAACGATGGATCTGTTTGTTTTACAGAAGTCTTGCCAGAAGCTTGTCACTGTTGGGTGCTTGGCCACTCGTTTGTGTATTGGGCCAGTCGTCGAGCAGACATGCGCCCGGTCGGGCGGAATATGGGAATGGATGCATGCGGGGTGACCGTCTCATGGCTGGGCGAGCGCGGACTGCGATGGATACAGCTCTTGCCTTTGCTGCAGCACCACGCTTGGCTGAGAGGGACACCGGATGCCTTGTTGATACATCTCGGTGGCAACGACCTGGCGTCTTGGACCTGCCGACAATTAATTCGAACTGTTATTAAGGACTTGGGAGCGATACTGTTACTGCTTAATGGGGTATTTCTGCTTTGGTCGGATATCATTCCAAGGCCAGCTTGCAAGGCTCAGCGGCGATGGTCGCGAGGGTTGACAAAGATTAATCGTCAAATCGGCAGATGGGTGGGGGAGCAGGGGGGGCGTCAAATATTGCATTCCTGGGTTGATGTGGAATGTGCTGGTTTATATAGGGAGGATGGGGTACATCTGTCTCCGGTGGGGATGGATTTGCTCCTTAATGATTGGCAGGAGGCCTTGGAAGATATGCTAAAGAACAGGGGAACTGGTCGCAGCTTGGCCGGGGGGGGGGGCGGCTCAGGTCGGGCTGGGCCTGAGCCTGTGGCGGGATCCCGGAGGTTTCCGGGGTCCGGAGCCGGAGCTAAGCAGTAGGGCGGGGGTGCGGTACCCCCGACCCAGAAAGTCCCTCAGGCATTTGCTAATAATATGGCGAAGTCGGGAGTGTGCATTGCTTCCACTTACCATATTTTTCGCACCATAAGACGCACCCGACCATAAGACGCACCTGGTTTTTAGAGGAGAAAAATAGGAAAAAAATATTCTGAACCAAATTTCCCCAAAATACTTCCTCACCATCTCCATAGGTGATAACAAAGGAGACCTAGGGAAATTTGAAATATTTGGTTAAATAAGGCACAACAAGCTTTTTTTTTTATGCAGCATTTGCCTTTTAGGTTCACAGTTCAGTAAGATCCAAACTTAGAATTCAAGTCAGCATTTTTCGGATTGTGCTAGTGGCCTATAAGTAGGAGGACTGCTATGTGCCATTTCCTCTGGATCATCGTGGTCTCTCAGAGACACAACAAAGACAGGTACTCCTTGAAATCAGGCAATTTTTCTGCCCATCACCAGAAGTGTTTGCTGTAACACCAGTTAGAGAGTTCATTTAAAAAGGGGAACACAAAAAAAAAAACAAACACAAATCTAAGCCGGGAGAAAACCAGCCAAACAAAAAAAGAGCGATACAAAAAAAGAAGGGATAGGAAAAGTAAGACCATCGGCTACGAAATCCCTCATGGTGCAATCGGGAAAAAGAAACACACTTCAGCCCACACCATACCTTTGGGAGGGAACAGCTGAGAAACCAGTCTCTAGTCTTGTTTCCAAACCGAAGCAACGGCAACTAGGGATACATTTCTGCCTGTCCCCCTCAGCCGATCCCAAAACTCCGCCTCCACCTGCAACTCGTTACCCTAAACCAGGGCAAAACCCACTCCTCCATCCCACCTCACCTCACCTAGAACTAGCTCAGTAAAGACCAGGCTCCAGGCCTCCACTCCCTAACCCTAAGCAAGGGCAGGCTGGGGCCCGCTCTCTAGCCGCCAGCGTGAGCTCCACCCCCCGTCGACACTCACCCAATTTCGTCTCCTCCCACGCTGTTCATGGCGGCGAGATATGAATTATTCCTTCAGTGGGAACCGGAGAGAGCCCGGACCTGTGGTCTGCGATCCACACTGCTGCCGTGCAGACGAGAAGGGAGTCCGCTCCCCTTGCACATCGGCTGCACCGAGCGCCGGAGCTTTCTGAAGAATATGCATATAGCCGGAGGAGGATCGTGAGAACTGCAGGAAGATCCCCGGGGCTCCCTTTAAGTTTCTGGGTGGGGAAGCATCCCACTCAATGGCAGTCCCCCAAGGGGGCGTAGGGGCCCTTGAGATCTGTGGGGGTCTCTCTAGCTGGCCCCACCAGCTCTCGAACGCTCATTGGACCCTCCCCAGCTCTCTGAATCATCGCAGCAGCTGCAGGTATGTGGACGGCTGGAAGTCTCCCTCCAGTTCTCTCTGCAGCTCCCTGAACTCAGCAACAGCGTCTCACCTCTCTGTGCACATTTGCGTCTCATCTCTCCCTGGTCTTCTTCGGAGGGGAAGGCGGGGTTTGCCCCCACGGTCTTTCAGCACTACCTGCCCTTTCCCACTGTTTCCGACTTATTTAAACCTGAGGACCTTTGCTAATCCACGTTTCCTTTATCGTATGCGTCTTTCGTTTCGTTTTCTTTGCCTGTGACTTTTTTTGTATTATTTCTTCTTTTTGCGTCTGTGTGTTGGTGGTGGGTTCTTCGGCCGGCCCCCCCTGCACCCCCCACGCTACGCCTCTGGTCTGAGGAAAACTAAAACTTCTTCTATTCGCACCATAAGACGCAGGCACTTTTCCTCCCACTTTTTGGTGAGGAAAAAGTGCGTCTTATGGTCCGAAAAATACGGTACTTCCTGGCTGGATTGACTGGTGCTCTCTCTCCCGGGGCGTCTAAGGTCACGTGAGCACTGAGGGCTATAACAGCTGAGCCCCCACCGCGGGACGCGCTTCGCGGGCGTGTGCCCGTGGGCACGTGCTCCGAAGGGGCTTGTCCAAAGGGGCAGGTCCTGCCCCTTTGGAGCCCCTTCGGAGCACTTTGGAGCACTCCGGATTATATTGGAGCTTTTATTTTGTTTGTTTAATTTTGGTGTATGGGGAAACGGAAGAAAAAAGTTACTTCTCTTACAATGTCGTCTGGTAAGGTTGTTGGACCTATGGACAGTCATGTTAAGTCTGTCGTGCCCTCCTCTGCCGCCCAGTTATCTTCAGCGTCTTCCATTTCTCCAGGCTCCTGTCTCGGAGAATTGTCTCTAGAACCGCGTCGGGTTTTCTCTCCTCCCTGCACGGCGCCGTCACCATTGGGTAAGGGTTCTCCTCGTAGACCCGAGGAGCTTCCCGCGCCTGAATTTGTTTCACTGCCAGACTCCTTCTTGAAGGTAAACTCTGATTTATCTCTTGTGCCTGAGCCCTTTGAATTTTCTTCTACTGTGGAAACACCTAATCCACCGAAAGAAATTTCTTTACAAGACATTTGGCAAGTAGTTGCTCGGACAGAGATGTCCTTGAATTCATCTATGCTGAAACTTTCTAAATTTACTCATGAGACTGTGACTGCATTAACTGACTGTCAGACTAGATTATGTAACTTGGAAAGTTCTAGAACTAAACTGGAGGGTGCGCTTTCTTCTGTACAGGGAGTCCTGGCATCATCTGTCCAAGACTCTCTCTTATTGCACCAACGTGATGAGATTTTTGAGAATGCTTTGCGAGTTAAAAATCTTCGATTGTTAAATTTCCCTCGAACCCACTACCTTTCTCCTAGTATTCTTTTTTCTAAATATTTAAAAGACGTATTGAAAATATCTGATCCTGATAATATACTTTTGTCAAAATTGTACTATATACCGGCAGGGATAAGAGAAACTCCCATTTCAGATTCTGAGTTAGGTGGTGGTGCTCGCGGAGAAATTGACCAGTTGAATCCTCCTAGTTTAGACTTATCTCAATTTTTGGAGACATCTATAGAAGAAATACCCTCTCGAGCTACATTATTGGTTACCTTTTCTTTGGAAAAAGATAAGGATTTAATCTTACGCACTTATTTTAAATACCATCATGACAAATTCTTTGGTCAAGCAGTTCAGTTATTTCCTGATGTAGGTCGCATTACCCAAGTAAAACGTAAAGCTTTTCTTTCACTTAGGCCTCGTGTCTTGGCTTTAGGTGCCACTTTTCTCTTAAAATATCCCTGTAAATGTGTTGTAGCTTATCAGGGTAAAATTTACATTTTTTTAGATGCTTTACAATTGGAGACCTTTTTGAAGGGTTTGGCTTTGTAATAATCTATTTGTTTTCTATTTCTCGGTGTCTTGCTAAAGTTAAAAGGAGTTAGTTATATTGCTTCCATTCCATACTGGGATATTTGTTTTTCTTCTATATTTTTTTTCTTTGCAATTGTTCACACTCCATGTTGTGGGCTGGGTGTTATTATTTGGTAAAATATTGTTTGTAATATGATTGCTTTGTATTACCTTTTGATTACTCCAATAAAGAGTTAAATTTAAAAAAAAAAAAATAATAATATGGCGAAGTCGGAAGAGGGAGGCTAGGCAATTTGCCGGGGCCTGGACACGACGGAAGCGGCGTCACGTTGCTACCCACATGGCTGGTGAGAGTTCGCTCTGCTGGGGGTGGGGGGTAAGTTAATGTTGGAATTGTTGATGGTTATTGTTAATGTTGTCAATGGGTCAATAAAGCTGTGACCAGTTGAATTCCCAAATAAGGCTTGTGTATTGATTTGTGGTTGAGTATTGAAGAGGGGGGGGAGGGGGCTGCCAGGTGGAAGTGGCGGACCGGTCCGCCTTACCCGGTTATGGTGTATGTTGTTATTTTATTGTGTAGGTTTGTAAACGGCATTGAATGGTTACCAATCAGTTCTGCAGTAAACCAATGCATTTT
Organism: Ichthyophis bannanicus; assembly: GCA_033557465.1. Classification (NCBI taxonomy): domain Eukaryota; kingdom Metazoa; phylum Chordata; class Amphibia; order Gymnophiona; family Ichthyophiidae; genus Ichthyophis; species Ichthyophis bannanicus. The sequence continues at coordinate 418,550,885 of CM066031.1, read as the reverse complement.
ACATAAAATAAAAAAATAATAAAATAAATCCCCTACTGAGAGGCTGGCACTATCCGTCTAGCCACTATATATAATAGATCCACTTCTGAGGTCAACACTATTAATACTCAAACCATGACTTAGCCCAAATCTCCAAAAAGTATGCTTGAATAAACTTTTTCAGTCCTTTTTAATTAAACATTGTTACTGCTTATCATATCCCATCATGCTTTTTTGAAGGAGTGAAAAATTATTGAGAGAATGAGAGGGCATTCTCCTCTGTACAGTTCTTAGGTTGCTGAAATGAGCACTTTTCGGATGGCTCTTTGTACCTAGGAGCAGATATAGACATGGAGGTGTCCGCCGGCAGGCTGAGACATAACAGTGCCATTCTAAAATCAGGCGCGCATGTATATTTTTTGGAAGGACTTGGACATGGTTCCGCCACACATCCCATGCGACATAGATGCGATCGCCCCTGACATAGGTACATTCAGGGCTTTCTAATATAGCTCCTGGGATAAGGCTGTGATTTGCACATCTGAAAATGCCTATTCAGATGTGGTAATCACAAACAAAGCTTCCAAAATGACCTCCTTAATTTAGGCCCACTACATAATGGCTGTGTAGTGGGGGTTCTCATCCTGGTCCTTGAGGCACACACAGCCAGTCAGGTTTCAGGATAGCCATAACAAATATGCATGAGAGAGATTTGCATGCATTGACTCCATAATATGTAAATCTCTCTCATGCACATTCATTGCAGCTATCCTGAAAACCTGACTGACCAGGTGTGTCCTGAGAATCAGATTGAGAACCCCTAGCTGACTATATACATATTAGGAGATGTGCATTTCTTTCATTTGGGAGCCTTAAAAAATATTTAATTCATGCAAATTCATTGTATGCACATTAGTTTATAAATTAATATGCAGATAATTGGTTTGCACATGTAAAAAAATGTTGTTAGAATGAATGTATGAAACAAACAAAAAAAACCCACCCAAAAACTAGGGGGGGGAGGGAGAGAAGCCAAATGAACCAAAAATGTTTGACCCGTGCACATCCCTAATACATATTAATATAAACACAGCCGCCACTGAAAATTGGACTTTATTTTTTCTTCCTTATCGCCCCTGTATAAACATTTATCTCCGTTTCCTATTGTTACGAGATTATGGTTATTAGTTTTTATTTTTTGTTTCAACTTTTACTTTGGAGCATTAGTTAAAGAAAAAGGTTTTGCTGAAAAATAGACTATGTCCAGCATTCTATTTATTTTTATTTATTTATTTAACTAGGCTTATATACCGCTTTTCTACCAATCAAAGTGGTGTACATTCAGGTACTGTATATATTATATTTTTCCCTTGTCCCCGAAGGGCTCACAATCTATGTTTTTGTACCCGAGCCAACGGAGGGTTAAGTGGCTTGCCCAAAGCCACAAGGAGCACCTGTGGGACTAGCATCTGCCATCAATCAGTGGACCTGTTAGAACTTCTCTGAGCTTAGGGACGTAATTACTAATGTGCATTAAGGGAACAACACAGATATTTGCACATTAATGCACGTTAAATGGCTAAATTGTTTGTTATTTTACCTTAACACACATTAGTAAATAATGAGATGCAAAGCATACAGAACACCTCATTGTTATGCAAATTCAATAACTCAGCTTGTGTTGAACCTGGCAACCTGCGTCATTTGTGGAAAAATACCAGTTTTGAGCTGGTGGGGTTTTTTTTCCTCTTAGGAACATTAGGCCAGATACTGCTAGATGCAATCTTAAAGAGCCCGGAGTTGCAGTAAGGACCCTCTTCCCCTCCAGCTAAGGACCGTAATCCTACCCCAAAGACACCCCACTTTATCCCCTCCCAAGGCCTACTGGGGGTTTTCCTGGTATGTTGCAGAGTGATCCTCAGTTGCACATGCCTTGTCAGGTGGCTGAGTTTAAAATGGCATTGGTTGACCCCTAACAGTAGTAACGCTGGGTGTCGACCAGTACCATTTTGAACTCAATGCTCAATGAGACAGGAGTGAGACTGAGTATTGTTCCTGCCCCACCTACTATACATTAGGAAATCCCTAATATGTCTATGGGGATATTCCATGGTTGGGGATCTAGGAGATGTCTTTGGAGAAGATGGGGGTCTTTGCTGAGGTTCTAGGGGTATCTTGGCTGAGGGAGGGGAGTCCATGTAGCACTTTTGAAACTCCAGCCCCTTTTAAGATGTCCCCCCCAACCCCCAGGAGCATCAGGCCATGTGCTAGAGGTCTGATGTTCCCTGTGAGGAAAAAATAACATATTATTTGCCATAGGAGTTATTAACCTATAGCACTGAGTTACTGCAGATGAGTGACTCCCACAGTAAATTAAGCTGCAGTAAAATGTGGTAGTTTACTGCAGCTTAGTAACTCCTACCTGAAGAATAAACTAGTAAATTCTAGATTGTAGATGTCTGATTCCATAGCTTTGTCTATTTTTAGGTTTTTTTCCTAGATCCATTGAAACACACCATTCCTACACCACTGCCATAAGTAGGTACCACTTCTGATCATTTGTGAGTCTTTTCCAGTCTCTTCTTTAGGGAACAATGTACAAAAGGATTTGTTCAGTATTATATTTTTATTGTGTTACCTACATTATTTCCTTTCCTCTCATTCTTTAAATCCCACCTTTGCATTTCCTTCTTTTCATTTACAGACTAGAAAAATGTTTTGTCATCTTGCTTACTAGTCTGTTATTTTTTCTTCATTTCACATCTTTGCCATCCTAACTACTTTCCCTGCTTCTTTGTTTTTTTAGATAGTCATCTTCTTTCTAGATCTTATGTTCCTTTTGAATGCTGATTTTTGTGCCCCAATTTTTTCAGCCCTCATTTGAAAACCGCACCAGTCTTCTTTCACTCTTACTTGTATGTACTTTCCTAGAATTAAAATTTGTAGTCTTTATATTAGCTTATTTTAATTAAACCTGCTGCTGTTCTACTAGACAAAGATTTTACCACCCTTCTTCTGGTATGTCCCATTTCAGTTATGTCAGTAGTCTGGAACAGCAGAACCTTGACCTTTGTATGTCACCTTTGTGCGTCACCTTTGTGCCATTGTTCTTTTACTAAACCATACTCTCTGGTGATTGCTGGTGCTCAAGTGCTCATGTACCTGGACATTGAAAGCATATTTGTCATTTATACATACCAGGCCCAACTCAGCCCTTCCATTGTGGGCCTCATCATTGTTTTGTATAAGGAGCACCCCTACAAGGGAAACAACGATCTCTACTTTTAACTGATTCTACAGATGGGAACTGTAAAATCCCTTACCAGTAACACTTCTCATTTTGCAGTCCATTTATGTCATTAATTATGCTTCTGTTGTAGCAGGGGGTCTTTCACTCCAGGGTAGATGGAAGCACCATCTTCACTTTCTGAGTTGATTGTTGTCACCTCCTTTCCCCATTTCAGTTGCTTTAATACTAATTTTTAAAATAATGTGCATCCTCTTCCTCCTTTCAGTCTTCTCTGTCCTCCTTGAATCCACCGCTTTGACCCGGTGAAAAGCGGGATATAAATGCAGTTAAATAAATAAATAAATAAATTGAATCAATTATTCCCTGATAGGGCCATCTCCCTGTTGTGAAACTTATTTAAGCAGATCTTCGTCAGAGCAACGATATCTAAATTCGACTTAACCATGAGGGCTTGCAACTCTGGAATGTTATTAACTAGATTATGATCATTCATGCTCACAACCTTCATTCCTCTTCGTCTCTCCGGACCAGTCCAGGTTCTCCTAGGACAAGCAGGATGAGTCAGCCACACTTGGTGACATCATCCGACGGCGCCGAGACGGAAGTACTCTCCATAGCTCAGAAGGGCTTTTCGCCCTTCTGAGCATGGGCCAACTGGCCCCACCCCCCTGCCCGCCCCTAGCTAGCCAGTTTTTCAGTTCTTCCGCCTTGCCAGCAAGAGGGACTTTGCTACTCTCCACCAAATCTATACTTAAAATATCTTAAAAATTTCTCCTCTTACAAAGTATATTTTATCAGTTTAAACTTGACATTAATGCCTTCTTCAAGCTTCTCATTTCAGGTCTGTCCTCTTGTCTAAAGGACTGAATTCTACACCACCCATGTGTTCTCAACAGGCGGTGGAAAAGAACATTCGCTACCAGCGGCATGGGGGCTAGCGGCTCACCTACCTTCCTGAACCACTGCCTCACTGCCGCCAACCCGCTCAAGGTTAAAGGGAGCTGGCCGTGCCTGCCTGCCTGCCTGCTATGTGCTCGCAGCCATGTGCTCTCAGCTGGTGATGGCAAAATGATGCATGAGGATCCCTGGGCCGGAACAGCACGTGGACTACGGATCTCGACTGCTGCTGCAACCGCTGCCGCTCGGGATGTGCCTATAAGGCCTCCATCCCCAGTTGCAAGCAACGGATCTCGGCAGAAAGGAAGCTCCCGGTCAGGCAGTAGGCAGCCCAGGACGTGCCTAAGAAGGAGGTCGCTGACTGCCCGATCTGTGCTCAGATGTCCCCGAGCCCTCCGATCCCAGAACCACGCTCTGCAGGGCTTGTTGGCATCCCGCCCAGCTCCGGAGACTTCAGCAACCCGGGATGCGCCTCATGAGGCCTCCATCCCCTGTCGCACTGCGGTGGAAACCCCCTCTGCCGCCTCCTCCAGGCTCCTGCAGCACCGGAACATGCTTTTCATGGGGGCGGCCATCTTGAAATCCAGCCGGACACGCCCCTTCCATTGCTATTGGACGGCTCAACGGGTCGCCCTGACGCCAGAGAAAGACCCCGCCCCCCCTCAGCACCGACTCAAGGGTTTTCCCAAGGACCGGCGACCCCACATCAGGGCCGATCCGACCGAGTCGGAGCCGGGGACGCAGCACGGATCGCCAGAAGCGCCGGAGCTGGCATAACAAAGCGATCGGGACCGCAGCCGTTCCAGGGGCAGAAGCAGCCAAAAGAAGCACCGACACCGATGATCAAGGTCTCCCCGGAGCGCCTAGGCAGAAAGGACTCCAAGACATAAGCACCGATGCACATCGCCCCCTAGCTGCGGGGAGGTCCTTCCCAGCAGCTCAGCAAGCTTACACAGAGACCAGGTTTTAAAACCGGCCCTCCCAAACCAAGAGGCCATTCTGCAGCTCCAGCCTCACAAGCCTGCTTCAACAGGGTCTCCACGCCCCTACAACTCCGCATACCGGCGCAGAGGGACTGGCCCTTGCGCGGAGTGTCGCGTCTCCCAGAGCACCCTGAGTATGACGCCCTCTTCTGGGTGGAAACCAACAGGACGCACTCTCTCTCTCCTTCCCCAGACGGGAGGCTCCAGGTTTAACATTGGCCTCCAGCACCTCCTCAGCCAGCAAAGCAGATATGCCCCTCTTAGATCTCCCCATTGGAGGGGAGCAGCAGGAAGGAAATTCTGGACCACCACCACTGCTTCAGACAGACCAGGGGTGCGGGAGTGATGGCGTCCCCAGTAAGTTGCCGGCCAGTGACAAACTGTAACCCAGCGCTGGATGGATCTGCTCTGCTGATGGTGCGCATACCCCCCCGCGGGGTCCATTACGGCTACCCCATGTAGCAACAACCAAGACAGTAGCAACTGAGCTCCTGCACAAACCACCGTCATGTATCAGCCACAGCCATGGATATATTGGGAGTATACCTACCCCAAGTGGTGTGGCCAGAATTAAACCTGCTTCTCCTGCGGGCTCAGAGGTACCAGTTGGCGGAATAACCTTGGGTTCCGACAGCAGCCTAAACCCTGGAGACCTGAGTGCGATGCCCGCAGGGGGCAACTGGGTCACTAGATTGAATCCCAACCCAGTACCAGGGGTCGAATTCCAACCTGAGCCCCTGGCTTGTACACAATACCAGGGGACGAATTCCAACCTGACCTCCTTCAGACTCAACACCCTCTTACTATGTGAGCCTCTGACTTGGGATGGGGCAACACCTTCCTTAACCATGGAAGCCTCCCGGGGTGCGTAGTCTTCTACCTAAAACCGGAACTTTGTTCAGTGTGATCTCGGTCACTGCGAACGAGGTCTTCAGGAGGTGGTGTGGAGCCCATTTTCCTCTGGCTTGAACCTCCACCAGTGTGACCTTGGCCACTGGGAACAAGAATTTAGACTGTTCTCAGGAAGTAAGAGCCTTCCCTCCACTTGGCACTTACACTTATCGACTTCCCGGCTGGACTCCAGAGACTGGTCATGGCAGCGGTGGAAGTGGGAAGACAAAGGTTGTCAATGCCCTATGCCAGCCCCGGCTTAGCCCCCAACACAATCCTGATAGCTGACTATCCCGATTTCTTTTTTCCATATTTAAATTTTTATTAACATTCATCTTCAATACAGGTTACATCAACCAGGTGGTAGCAACCACCTCTCAAAATAACAATTCCAATCCAGCCGTATGGATAAACACAGCCTAGAAACTTTATACATACATCCTAGACACTTTAAACCGGGGCCCCCCCCCCCCTTGCCCAGTTATATCTATATCGATAAGTCCCCCCCCACCTCCCCCCCCACCCCCCCACCCCCCCTCCCCCCCCCCTCCCTTGGTCAAGGCCTGTCACTTTTTCAGATATTCCAGCATTGGCAGCCACTGATCATTAAAGATCTCTTGCTTCCGGCGCCTCACCGCCGTGAGTTGTTCCATCAGGGTAATCCTACGTACCCTACTCTGCCATTGCTCCCCTCCCGGGAGCCGGGCCTGTTTCCATGCTCTCGCTATTTCACTCCGCGCAGCCTGGATACACGCTCTAATAGGCCGAGCCCTCTTCTTGGGCCAATGGGTCGGCCAAATTCCCAGTAACCCCACTCCCATGTCCACTCCCAACTTCTCCCCAAATATTTCTTGCATTCGCTGCCCCACCATCTCCCAGTACTGGCTCACCTGAGGGCATTCCCACCAGATATGGAGAAAGGATCCTTTGGCCCCACACCCCCGCCAGCACCGATCGGATACCTCTGGAAACATCCTATGCAACCTCTCCGGCGTATAGTACCACCGATACAGCAGCTTATAGGATGTCTCCCGCACTGCTACCGATAGCGCTTGGCGGCTGATATTTACATAAATCTTCCTCCAATCTTGAGCCCCCATTTCCATCCCCAGATCCCTTTCCCATTCCAACTGATATGTGAACTTTTCCCCTCCTCCCCCACCCAAGCCCTGGTACAGTTGGGTAATTAGCCCTCTAGACGAGTCCCACCCTTGCCAGAGTGCCACCCTACCATCACTATTCCCCTTCCACCCCTCCCTGATCCGCTGCTGAGACAGAAAGTGCTTCACCTGCAGGTATGGGAGAAAATCCCCCCCCCGCGCAAATGATACTTCACCCTAAGATCCGAAAAAGGAATTAACCTACCTTGCTCAATAAACTCTGCAAAGGTAGCCACTCCCGCCTCCTCCCATCTCCGAAACACCCCCTCCCTACCAGGATCAAACCCCGGTGTCCCCCTTACGGGAGCCAGCGGCGAGAAACAAGCCCCTGGGGCATAATGTCGGTTAGCCTTACGCCACTGCATCACCAGGTGCCACAGATATGGATTATCCCGCCATCTTCCCTCAGGGAGCTTTCCGAAAATCCACGGCAAAAACTTTAATGCCATTTCCTCCGCCCAGTATTGCTCGATAGCCCGAAAGCATTTCGAACCCGTCACCCCCTCCCGCCACTCAAACACCTGTTGCAATTGCGCCGCCGTATAGTACCGTGTTACGTCTGGGACCCCTAGGCCCCCCCCCTCCCTAGATTTGTATAGGACCCTTCTGTTAACCCGCGGCCGACTGTTACCCCAGATAAATGCAAATATCCGGTTTTGTATACTGCGCAGTTCCCGCCTTGGAACCGGTATTGGCAATGATTGGAACAGGTAGAGCAGGCGTGGCACAATGTTCATCTTTACTGCGGCCACCCTTCCCATCCATGAGAGCTCCTCCCCCTTCCATCCCTGCAGGTCCTTCTGCACTTGAGCAAACAACGGGGGATAATTGGCCCCATACATCCCCATGGGATCAGCTGTAACTTGGACCCCCAAGTATTTGATAGATCTACTCGCCCATCTAAAGGGGAAAGCGCCTTTCAAGCTCTCAAGCTCTAGTTTCGATAACGAGATCGACAACGCCTCCGTTTTATCCCAGTTTACTTTAAATCCCGAGAGAGCCCCATAGGCCCTAAGCTCCTGCATAAGCACCGGTAGCGAGGCCCCCGGGGACGTCAAGGTGAATAAGACATCATCAGCAAATAACACCATCTTGTGCTGATCACCCGACTATCCCGATTTTAAAGGGAACAATGTGTTCCGGTTCAGCCCATGGGCAACCCTCACAGGTCATGTTAGGTGACGCCCATCTTCAAGGCAAGACGGCTCTCACCATATTTCTGTCGCCTGACATATACATTTACATCTTCTGGATTGCCTAAGGCCAACAAGCTGACTCAACAGCTACATACCAAAAAAAAAAAATAAAGGCACAAGGCTAGACCTCAACATCACAAAGGACTTGACCAGATGATCTCCTTCAGACAAGGGGACTCCGCCATGCAGAGATCCTTTACCCCTATCGGGACATCCACGAAGATCAGGAAACTCTGACATCTCTTCGGTTTTCCTACACCTTCCAGCTGCAAAGGAGAGCCTACCCTATAGTTGGCACCTGACATCTCCCAGCAGAAAAGGAGAACCTTTCCCATAGTTGGCACCCTTACCGTCGATACCTTAGTACCAAAACGCCTTAATAGAGTACAGTGAAACTCACGGGCCACACCTCGCCCAACACGGTACAGTAGCTGGAGAATACTTAAAGCTTCTTGCCTGGTCTTTGATACCCTACGACAAGGACATAAAGGGGCCCCTCCCCTGAGTGCCCTAAAGTTACTACCTTGCTTAATGGTCTTATTCACCCGTCACTCTCTGACGGTGTCTGCTCACCCGTCCCTCGCAGATGGTGTCTGACTGATGGTGGGCTAACGCCACCCCTCCGACGGGACTGCCTGATGGTAAACTCCCCCACCCTCCTGCTTCCTGCATGAGTTTACACTTCTGTCATGGTGGACTACCCCACCTTCCTGCCACTCCTGTCATCCACCCTGACTCTCTGGTGGCGGCGCCCACCACAGAGGGGAATACAAACCACCCCTGTTTTTTCTTTTTTTTCCCAGCATTGCCTATATCAATATCACCATGGACAAAGCTTGGGCCATTCTCAATGGGGGCGTGAGCCTAGCAGTCCTTCTCAATGGGGGCATGAGCCTAATGTTTAGGACCATGAGGTGCATGCCTAGTGGTTAGGACCACTGCATAGTGCTATAACTGGGCACATCTCTTACAACCTGCACCAGCTATTATGCTAAGAGGCCATCCCTGCCGCCACTCTGACGAATGATCCTAATACTAACAATCCCAGTACTGACAGCCAAGGGCCCATCGACAGAAGGCCCAGCATTTGACATAGTGATGTTTCAGCTCCCAAAGCACAGGACAGCAACAGCTCCCAAAGCACATGGCAGCAATTGGATGTCATCTCCTGTCAGGTTGCACCTGCTGGACCCCTTCCACGAATCCTCCAGTACCTCACCTCTACTGTAGATTGCAGTAAGCACCCTCCCACTGCCACGTCATGGAGAGCTACATGTCTCAGGAAGGACCTAACAAGGGTTATCCAGCCTCCGGTAGCTCAACATCGTCCTCAATCAGCTCATGTTAACTGCTGAAATGAAGTTGCGTCGTTAAATGAAGTTGCGTTGTTAAGTGCCGTCGAGTCACTGTCACCTCTTAGCAACCCTCTGGATGGTTGTCCAAATTAGTGTTCCGTCTTCTGTCAGGCAGCTCATTGTGGCAGACAGGCACCCGCAGCTGCTGCTATTGTCTGGATCCACTTAACCGATTTGGCCAAACAGGATGCCTTTCTCCAAAGGTCTCTCTTGCAGGACGATCACCCACCAAGAGGATCGTTGAACTACATACCTTGTGGTGCACTCATCCTACGCACAGTCCTCCAGGACTGAGCCACTCCCCAGATCAGTTGCACACCACGCTTCTTTGGAGGAATGGAGCCCCACCGAAACAGGATAACACACCAGCGTCAAGGGACCCAACCCTATTTTCTTCAGCACAGCACATCCATTCACCAGGAGGCCCTGTTGCTAACGGTAGCACCTTCTGCCTAGGCCAGACAGGAGCCTCAGCCAGGCAGGAAAATTCATGCACCGGCCCCTGGCACAGGCTACCATCTTCGCCCCATGCATAACGGGCTGGGGACCAGCATTGGTGAAACCGCCACCTGGTCTTCTACAACACCGCTGCCTCAGATTCTGTTTCAGCCGAGCAGTTCTGGCCACAGCGCAGATGCCCGCAGCAATGAGCAAGCATGCAGGGAGTGGGCCACGCACCCTGAATGCAGGGTATGACTGGATCACCAAGCATGCTGCATTGTTGTGCAGACTATTCGGTGTGCATGCAGCATTGTTGTGTAGACTATTCGGTGTAGCATTGTTGTGCACAGTATTCTGTTTCTAACAGTGGCCAATTTAGGTCATGTCTCCCCAAAGACGCTGATTTCCCAATACTTGGCCAAGCAGCGTTTTTCTCCTGTGCTCCTGCTATGCTAATGGTTCTCATTGTCCTCCGGAAGCAAAAAAAATAACAAACACCTCTCTTATTGATGATGTATTAATGCTCCAGGTGCACCACATCACAGCGATATTTGCACCGCATCACAGTGATACTGATGCCATTGCTTCTTCATGCAGTGACCCGCACTACTACGGCTCGATGTACCATGTACCTACATCTGTTACCACATGGTGTGCCCTGAAACCGCACCCTCTGCACATGTGTGCATCGCGACTGTGGTGAATCCCGCACTACTATTGCTCGATGGTGAATCACGCACTACTACTGCTCGAGGTGCCTACATCTCTGTCACTGCACAGGTATGCCCTGTAACCGCACCCTCTACACATGTGTGCATCGCGACTGGTGATTCCCGCACTATTACTGCTCGAAGGTGAATCCCGCACGACTACTGCTTGATGTGCCTACATCTCGGTACCACACAAGTGTACCTTGTATCTACACCCTCTGCACATATGTGCATCGTGACTGCAAGCCAGCATAAGGGGCCTTCTAACCGCGCCCTCTCACAACGCTTCTACTGCACATGCGTGCATCGCCACTGCAGTCCTACACGTTCCTGTTGCAACATGCTGCTCCACAAGGGCGCATACTAGCCCCGAAAAAGTGTCTCGGTCTTTCCCCATCCACCACAGCGCATGGCAGCTTGGGAGGCACCAAGTGTGGCTGACTCATCCTGCTTGTCCTAGGCGAAAAAGGAGTTACTTACCTGTAACTGGAGTTCTCCGGGGACAGCAGGATAAGTCAGCCACACATACCCACCCACCTCCCCTGGGATGGGGTCGGCCTCTGTCCTGATGTCCGCCTCCTAGCAGCAAAAGGCTCAGCTAGTGATGTACTGGCTAGCTAGGGGCGGGCAGGGGGTGGGGCCAGTTGGCCCATGCTCAGAAGGGCGAAAAGCCCTTCTGAGCTATGGAGAGTACTTCCATCTCGGCGCCATCGGATGACGTCACCAAGTGTGGCTGACTTATCCTGCTGTCCCCGGAGAACTCCAGTTACAGGTAAGTAACTCCGTTTAACTGTAGGGTTGTCAATCTGCTCCAGCAGCTGAGGACTGTAATACAAAGTCTTGCTGACAGGATATCCGGCTCCCTCTAGTGTGCAAAACCCAGTCTTACAGTCCTCAGCAGCTGGATAGGACGTGTCTGACAGGCTCCAGAGTGCTGAAGAGAGTTAAAGTTTGGAAGTGTTGGTTTTTCTGGCAGGGTAGCCCTAGCGGGGTTGCTGGGGTCAGAAGGAGGGGTACTGACTGTAAATTAAGAATATCGTAGACCCGGTATTTGGCTGGAGGTAGAGCCTGCCTCACTCAGCCTGTCAGTCATACCCAACGGGAGGGAGGCAGAGAGGATCTGGGAGCCCCATATTGCAGCCCTCTGCCCTCACTGCCTGACCAGGGACATCTGCGAGCAGCGGTTGTTAAGGCAGCTTGGTTCCGCATACTTTTGGGCTTCAGGTAGGATGGAAGCCAAACCACAGCGTTTACAGTCAGACAGTGTGAGATCTCTTTTACTCTCCCAGTGCATGTTTGCCGTTTTGGCATTTTGTATTCAGTGCGGGAGTCGGCGGCGGCTGTCGGGTCCCGGCATTTGTAGCAGTTGTTTTTGCGCAGTTAGTTCTCTCGAGAGGAGGTTTAGGAGCGCGATGGATCTTCATTTCAAAGTTGGAGAGTGATTGTTAGTAACCACAGACGCCAGCCTTTTGGGCTGGGGAGCGCATTGTTTGTCGCACGTGGCGCAGGGGAGTTGGTCCGAGGAGGAGGCCGCGTGGTCGATCAATCGCCTGGAAATGAGGGTGGTCGGTTTAGCACTAAAGAACTTCCTCAATCTAGTAAAGGGAAAAGCGGTTCGGATTTTCTCCGACAATGCGGTAACAGTCTCCTATATCAACAAGCAGGGCGGCACAGGGTCCGCAGACCTGTTGGCGGAGAGTCAGAGTTTAATGTTTTGGGCGGAGATTCATCTCCTGGCCATCTTTGTGGCGCATGTAGCTGGGAAGGACAATGTGCAGGTTGATTTTCTCAGTAGGAATGTCCTAGACCCCGGGGAGTGGGAGTTGAACGCAGCGGTGTTCCACAACATCTCCCTTCGGTGGAGGCAGCCGGTCATGGATCTCATGGCCACTCTGGAGAACTCCAAGGCGGTAAGGTTTTACAGCAGGTACAAAGTGCATATGTCAGAGGGCCTCGACGGTCTGGTTCAGCCGTGGCCGAGGGAGCAGCTGCTGTATGTGTTTCCCCCGTGGCCTTTGATTGGTCCGGTGGTACGAAGAATTGCAAAGCACGACGGAGTGGTGATCCTCATTGCTCCAGATTGGCCCCGGTGGCCGTGGTATGCGGACCTGGTCAGGTTGCTGATCGCACCTCCGTGGAGGCTCCCAAGTCGAATCAATTTGTTGAACCAGGGGCCAGTATTGATGCCGCAGGTGGATCGGTTCTTGCTTACGGCTTGGCTGTTGAAAGGGAGCGGCTCCGATGTCGAGGTTACTCACCGGTGGTAATTGAGACCTTGTTGAAGTCTAGGAAGCGCTCTACTTCCCTAGCGTATTTTTGCATCTGGCAGTTAGAGGATTGGTGTAGCATTCATGAGGTTAGACTATTTTCCGCTTCCCTACCGGTCATCTTGGCTTTCCTGCAAGGCGGTCTGGAAAAAGGCTTGGCGCTTAGCACTTTGAAGGTACAGTTAGCAGCCTTGTCGTGTTATAGAGGTAAGGTGGGCGGTAGCAGGCTCTCGGTTCACCTGGATGTTCAGCGTTTTTTCAGAGTTTCGAAGCTTCTCCGTCCGCCTCTAAGGTCGGTAGTTCCTCCATGGGATTTGAATTTGGTGTTAGAGGCTCTAACTCAACCACCTTTTGAGCCGGCGTCAGGGGGGAATCTGAGGGAGTATTCTTGGAAGACTGCTTTCCTGGTAGCTTTGTGTTCGGCAAGACGGGTCTCGGATCTTCAGGCTCTCTCCTGTCGGGCTCCTTATCTTCAGTTTACGAAGGAGAAAGTTGTTCTTCGGCCTTCGTTCCTTCCTAAGGTAGTGTCCATGTTTCATGTCAATCAAACCATTTCCCTGCCGACTTTTCCGCGTGATGTGTGCACTGACGGGGGTCAGAGGCTTCGAAAGTTAGACCTAGGTAGAGTGCTGCATACTTACCTTCGTAAAACTGAATCTTTTAGGAAATCAGACCGGTTGTTTGTTCTTTTTGGAGGGCCTCGGAAGGGACAGGCTGCTTCGAAGGCATCTATTGCCCGATGGGTAAAACGGGCGATCGCGGCAGCTTATGAGGCAAGGGGATTCTTACCTACGCAAGGTCTTCGAGCTCATTCGACTAGAGCGCAAGCCGCTACGTGGGCGGAGTTTTCGCTGGTACCCCCGGTGGATATTTGTCGGGCGGCGTCCTGGTCGACTCTGCATACTTTTACTAAGCACTATCGTTTAGATGTTCAGGCGCGAGGGGATGCGATTGTTGGGGCCTCCGCTGTGTTAGGGGGTTTCACTGATCCCTCCTGTCTTTAGGAACTGCTTTGGTACTTCCCTACAGTTACCTGGACTGGCCTGGAGAGACAAAGAGGAAGGAGAAATTAGACCTTACCTGCTAATTGTCTTTCCTTGAGTTCTCTCCGGGCCAGTCCAGGTCCCATCCTCTGAATCTGCGAGAGTTTCTGTCTTAGGAAAGAGTTCGGATTTGGCGTTCGGGCCTCTCCGGGATTTAGGGGTGTGCTTCTGGGAGATGGGCTGCATTGGATCTCCTTTTTTCCGCTGAGGGGGACGACGGGAACCTGATGTTTTTAGAATATGTTTAAGGATGAAGAAATGCACACGTCAGAAAAGCCAACACAGGAGATGTAAATAAGGAAAAAAAAAAAAAAAGAACCTTACGGTTGATGAGCGTTTATAGCTTTTTGATTTTGGTTTTCATTCAATTAGTAGCGGCTTGGTCAATAGGTGACTGGGTTTTGCACACTAGAGGGAGCCGGATATCCTGTCAGCAAGACTTTGTATTACAGTCCTCAGCTGCTGGAGCAGATTGACAACCCTACAGTTACCTGGATTGGCCCGGAGAGAACTCAAGGAAAGACAATTAGCAGGTAAGGTCTAATTTCTCCTTATGTCTCTCCTTGCCTTGTGGTTCCTCTGTATTGTATCTCTTCCGCTTGTCTCGTACAGTTCTCCATTTAAAAATTAAATGAGTTATTGGTTAATGGGGGGGGGGGGGTCACTTTTGATGGAATCGTCTCCTTCTATTCTCTGATGCCATATTATGACAAACAGGAATAATGCATTGATATATATAAGATCCTCAGCATGCCCTACAATTTAATTAATGTACTAAATGATGAGGGACACTCCACTTCAAACTATTGGCTCTTAAACAATATCAGCAAATTATTAGTCGCACGTAGTCTCAGATCAAACTTGCGCTTATAATCACATTTATTCAGTGAAACATAAATAGCGCTTGATGACATCAATGTCTACTAAATATTTGTTTTCCCATGCTGATGTGTAGATAAAACTTTTAGTACTTATTCTTGATATCTATGTTGTTCTCTTCTGTTCAGCTTTCCAAAGACTTTTGCACCAGTGATGGTGCAAAAGTCTTTGGAAAGCTGAACAGAAGAGAACAACATAGAGCAAGCTAAGTCTGTTCTGCCTCATATGCTTGTAAAGATTATTTTAAAGTGAATAGGATTCTGAACACTGGCATACAAATAGATAAAAAGATAAAAAAGATATCAAGAATAAGTACTAAAAGTTTTATCTACACATCAGCATGGGAAAACAAATATTTAGTAGTCATTGATGTCATCAAGCGCTATTTATGTTTCACTGAATAAATGTGATCATAAGCGCAAGTTTGATCTGAGACTACGTGCGACTAATAATTTGCTGATATTGTTTAAGAGCCAATAGTTTGAAGTGGAGTGTCCCTCATCATTTAGTACATTGTTTACACCACTCCGAGAGGACCATTTTTTGTCTTGTATTTCTACAATTTAATTAGCCAGAAAAATGCTGTAAATAGAACCATTTCTGTCCCCACTCAAGTTCTCTATAAAATATAATATGAAAATAAAATATACTTTGTGCCATTTGTGCCATTATAATTTACATTAAATTGTGTGTGCACAGGGCATAAGTTTCCAAAAAATTGTTACCTTTGGTCTTGACAGCTTGCAAGAGTCAAACTGGCTTGCAGTATTCAGATGACTGACTTTTCTCACTTTAATTATTCCTCTGTAGAGTTCACAAAAAAATATTAATTCCATTCTCTCGCTTTACTGTCAGCTGACAATTTATGAGGCCGGAAAGAAGCAATCCACATCTGTTGCCGAAAATACCCCAGAGATCAGAACTTCTGTTATTAAATCCAGTGCATGCTGTTTGTTTTCTTTCCAAGTTAGTATTAGAGTGACAAATTAATTTTGAACTACAGAACACAGTAAACATTATGCAGTCTAGTTATTAGGGTATGCTTACATTAATGTGCCTTAACTCACCATTAACGCATGTTATTAGTAACTAGATTTCACTGAAGAATATGGAACCTCTGTTAAAATAGCATGCATTAATGGTGAATTAACGTGTGTCAGTGTTAGCATGCCTTAGTAGCTAGATCCTAAATGAATCTCTAGTGCCTTACCTTCATGTTGATCAAGGCATAGAAAAGAGAGATGGAACAATCACTCGGTTCCATTGCACTAATTTTTAAACATGGTTCAGGATTAATCCTTGATGCGGTAACTCTGTTACTTCATATGCCTTGTAGATTATAATTTCATGAGTTTATTTTACTTACCAGCAGTCAGATGCATTTATTAATATGTAAGCTTAAAAATTGGGGAGGATTGCACATCAATCATCTTGTTTTGTAACCTAAGGCAGTAATCTATATGGTTAATGTTTTATGATTCATTTAAATGCTAAACCAGACCTGAGTAATGAAAAAGAGGTTAATTTAATCCACAATACACTGGGGATAGCATTAGGAATCATTGAACAATTTCAAAACAGACAGAAGGAAATAACTATTTTACTCAAAGGGACCTGTGCAATAAAACACATGATTTAAAGGTTTAACTATGGGCTTTGGTAAAATAAACAGGCCTTAACATGCTATGTAAAGGGCATGGTGAAACTGACCTTCAAAACTGTGGCTTTGGTATTAACATGGATTTTAATGCAAATCAATTTAACAACCGTATTAGCTGTGCGCAAAAATACCAGGTACTGGCTTTAACTTTCTGCCAGTTAACTAGGGCTTTTCTTATGCTCCAATAGCTTAGAGAAGAGAGAGGGTTCCTCTCCAAGTTCCCACCAAATATCATCATCCACTGTCCACGCCACCAGTAGGAAGAACCCCTCCTCCCCAAAAAATAAGCACCATCAACTTCTGGTCCCAAATAAAAGCTGCCTTACTATTTAGGCATTCCCCTAAAAGGCATCACCCCCCTCCCCCAGTGGCAACAGCCATCCACACTTCTGGAAACATGCCTTATGATTCTGGAGGGGCTGGATCTTAACAGCCAGAAGGGATATCTATGCTCCCTGCACACACTACTGCTACCAGCGAATGATACCACTGGGGCATTTCACCTCATTGTGGCTTGTTGCCAGAGAGGTGAGTGGGGAGGGTTGTCATAGAACGCCTTCATCATTGGAGAAGTGATGCTTATGTGAAGGCAAAGCCTATGCAGAGTGAAGGGTGTTTTGATCTTTTTGGAAGGGTGCTCAATGCTTTTAGGGACTGAGGGGAGACTGAAGGGCACTTTTACTAAATGCTAAGATTTTGCACTTAATGAACATTACAACGTACATTATTTGCAAAGCCTTTGCATTAGCTGTTGGGGACCAGCAGCTAATGTACAGCAGCTAATGTACAAGTAAGGTACCCTTACGCGCGGCAAGGTAACATGGGCGCCCCTAACAGCACTCATAGAGGTACCATTAGGTGAACCCATGCTAAGTGCCACATTTACTACACGCACACGCTAATGCACGTGCTCTGCCTCTGTCCACAAACTATCCACATTAGCATGCGAGCGCCATTTAGCATGTATTCCAACAGTCTGTAGCTGGCATGCCAGTGCATTAGGGTTCACTGCAGCCAGTTACCGCTCGCTAAAATGCTTGTTAAATGGTTAACAGCGTTTAGTAAAAGAGCCTGTTAATCTTAACCAAAGCTTTAGTGGAAAAGAAATCCTCCTGGTTAACTTTCCCAGAGTGACAGCACTGGTTAGTATGGGGGATCTTGAGCTGAAATGTACGTGACGACAATGCAACACCTGGTCCAAGGCTGGTTTTAAATGTTGGCACTTACTGGGCCTGTGGTAAATAGCTAGTGATGAGCTCTACTTGATGCCTATTTCTTGTCGGTCCAGTAAAGTCTCATTAATATATGACACAGCCTTATTTTGAATGTGGTTAATTGCTAATTTTAGTGTTTATAGATTGAGGTTTTGAAGGACTTAATGTGCACACTCCTTTTTCTATGTGCGAAAGGCCCTTGACGCATACATTAAAGAAGTCACTTTAGAAGAGTTACGTGATATTTGTAGATCTAAATAGTGGGTTTTGACCATAGGAAGGTAATTCTATGAGGAAGAACCTACTTTTCTTTAGAAAGTACGAGCATAAGTGGCAGAAACCGTACCTTATTTTACAAGTACAGTCATAAATTCTAGTATTTTATAATCTACCCATGTGCATGCTCACTGGAAAAATACACGTATGCATATTTATAAAATATCACTCAGTATAGAAGAGGCCATTAATGCACATATCTGCCCATATACATCGTATGCATGTTAATAACTAATAGAGTTTCATTTAAGCTTCTACTTTGACACTTAAAGTTGATACCTCCTTATAAAAATACTCTCTATAAGGCCAATTCTGGTCAGGGGCTCGTCTGGACGACCAAAATCTGGACTGGCTGGATCTGCACTCAATTCCGCATCCACGGGAGCTAGATGTTCCCGCTGGAGCAGAATCGGATGCAGAGGGCCTGGACGGGCAGGATGTGCCCCAATTCTGACCCACTGCATGCACTGCTCCCTCCCTGTCTATTCCACACAATGTTCCTGCATGGAGCTCGGTGCTGTGATGTCCTGTCACCATGGCACCAGGATACCATGCAGGAGCCCCGCTGCCCCGCACAGCCCTGGATGTGCCTGTCAAGGCCGGGATCAGGCAGCGGGGAACCTCCTGGTGCCCCTCACCTCTCCAGGGATGTCCACCGGTGCCGCTCTCCAAGCGCGTGCTGACTTATTCCACCTCCAAGAGTCCGGGGTCAGGGTCCGCCTCTGCTCCGCCCATGCTCCTCCTCCAGCCATCCCCCGCCCATCCCAACTGGAGCTCCCTGCACATTTCCTCTGAATGTGCAGGGAGCTTTGGGCAGGGAATGGGGCACAAGCATTTGGCAGAGATATATGTTGAAACCAGACGTACATCCCTGCTAAATGCTGTTCAGAATACCCCCCTATGTGTTTAAGTAGTGATCTTGGAAAAGCCACTATTTACTGTCACCGCCTCATCCTCCCTAGGCGGTGGCCTAGGTGTATGAAGCAGTGAGAGTCTTTATTTATAAGAGTGCCTATGGTTGTAGTTGTGTAAATGGCAAATAATTCCAGCCGAGCAGCGATATAGGCACACAGGATTTTTTTTTTAAATACTTTATTTAAATCCACCAAGATTTACAAGCAAACAAAAAAAAAAGTACAGTGAACAGACCATCCACAAGGGGTGTACTCTTATCCCCTCTGGAAGGCAACAGAAAAAGAATATACCAGGTAGCTTTTTATCATATTATCCTCTCCCCCCTCCCTTCCCAACCACCCCCCCTCCCATCCACCCCCCCCCCCCGCCCCACACTCCCTCAGCAGCCCAATAAATCCTAGAACAAGAAATGAAAGCATCAACTATTCATCCCACCTCCCCCATAACCATTCAGCACCCCATTTGGAGGATTTCATTACGGCTACCAGCCCCTAATTGCTGAATATAGGGTTCCCATATTGACATGAACCCTGTCCATCGCATGCCAACGTTCCAACAGCATCATATGATGAAAACTATTCCGCCACTCGCTGAAGGTTGGTGGCTGGCATTCTCTCCACAATCAGAGAATCGGTCCCTTACCCACCAGACAGGCCTTCCTCAGGAGCAGTCGTTCCCCTGCTTTTGCAGGCCAGGGAGGGGCTAGTAGGTCCAAAACCACAAAGGAGCTAGTCCATCTAACCCTCTGTCGCAACAACTGGCTGAGAAATTCCCTTATTTTCGCCCAATAAGGCCGCACTTTGCGACAACCCCACCACATATGCAGCAAAGTCGCCAAGGGTTCCAAACAGCGAGGGCAACTACCATCCGCCCCCAACCGACTACGAAGAGCCCTCCGCGGTGAGAAATAAGCTCTAGTCACACACTTAAATTGGAGCTCTCTCCAACGAGCCCCCTGTGCCACACAGACAATTCGCTTCAAAGCCTTGCCGACCAACCCCGGAGCCACCTCCCCACCCAATTCTACAGCCCAAGCCAGCTCGACCCCTCGATAGTCGGGCAGTACCCGGTAGCAATCCAACCGACCCTTCAATTGAGAAATGGACGGGGGACTCTCCTCTCCTATCCCAAAAAATTCCAAGATCTTGGCTGAGCGGTCGATATGTAGTGCCTCCCTCGGTAACGAGGCCACGTAGTGAGAAGCTTGCATATAGGCAAAACAATGCTTAGTAGGCAGATCGTACTCCCGACTCAAGGCCAAAAAAGACTTGCAGCACCCCGAGGGTTCCACGAGATGACCCACCGTCCATATCCCACGCGCCCACCAGTCTCTAAACGCCGTCGTTTCGGACCCCGGGGGGAACTGAACATTCCCTCGAAGGGGTAACCAACTGGAAACACCCCAAGGCGCAATCCAGTATTTATTAAGCTGTTGCCAAGTTCGTCTAACCGAATCCACTAAGGCGCTCTTCTGGACCGCCTCTGGCAAATCGCTATATCGCCCATGCAAGACCCCCCAATAGGGTCCACGGAGCTACTACGCATTCCTCCACAGCCCGAGGTGTATAATCGTCTGTCCCACCCAGCCAATCTCCCAGATGTCG
Source organism: Ichthyophis bannanicus (assembly GCA_033557465.1). NCBI lineage: Eukaryota > Metazoa > Chordata > Amphibia > Gymnophiona > Ichthyophiidae > Ichthyophis > Ichthyophis bannanicus. The sequence goes on along the minus strand of CM066031.1, from coordinate 418,530,165 downwards.
CGCTTGGCACGCCAACGTGTACATCTTCAAGTCAGGTAGCCCCATACCTCCGTCCTTCCACTTCCCCAATAACCTACCCCACGGAATCCGAGCCCGCTTCCCTCTCCAAAGAAACCTCTTAAGCGAGGCTTCAATCCGACGCAAGTCCCGACATAATAGCCAAACGGGCAGAGTCTGTAACCAGTACAAGATGCGTGGTAATATAACCATCTGTACCGCCGCAATTCTACCAGATAAAGACAATGGGAGGGATTCCCAGGCTTGCAACTGTGCCGTCAACCGCCTCAAAATACGATCTAGATTGGGCCGATAGAGCACTTGGGGTTGACGAGGCAGCACTATACCCAAGTAAACAAATTCCTCCTCCGCCCACTGGAGGGGAAATAGCCCCCCCCCCCAGGCCCCACGGATACACCCCAAAGTATCCAACGCTTCAGATTTCTCATGATTAATGCGGAGTCCAGCTAAGGCCCCAAATCGCCCAAGTTCCTCCAACAGACTCCAAAGAGACGCAACCGGGGAAGTCACATGGACCAATAGATCATCCGCGAAAGCCAAAATGACAAACTCCTGCGAGCCCATCACCACGCCCTTAATCGCATCCGAGGTCACAACCTGGCGAATCAAGGGGTCCAGAGAAAGAACAAATAACAACGGAGATAGGGGGCAGCCCTGACGCGTACCCCTCTCCAAGGCAAACCCTTCCGAGAGCACTCCGTTGCACAGTATCCACGCCGTCAGTGTTATATATAAACTCCGCACCATTCTACAAAAAGCATCCCCTATTCCATAGTATGGCAGCAGCCCCCATAGATATTGCCAATTCACCCTATCAAATGCTTTTTCAGCATCAAAGCTGACAAGTAACGAGGGTATCTGTCGCGCGTGTACCCATTCCAAGGAGGCCAAGATTTTTTGAAGGTTCCGAACGGTGTATCGCCCCTTAACAAAACCCACTTGCGCTCCATGTACTAGGTTCCCCAATACTTCAGCCAGCCGCAGAGCCAGAACTTTCGCAAGGACCTTTAAATCAAAATTGAGGAGAGAGATTGGCCGATAAGAGGCCGCTAGCATCGGATCTTTACCCGGTTTGGGAATCAGAGTAATATGGGCATGGTTCTGCCCCCAACGAAAGGCCCCCCAGTCCCCCCTCATACTAAACACCTCCCGTAACACAGGACTGACACAGTCACCCAGTATCTTGTAAAATTCTGCACCCAGGCCATCCGGTCCTGGAGCCTTACAGCAGTTTGCCGCAGATATAACCGACTGTATCTCCTGGGAAGTAATGGGTTGGTCCAGCACCCCCTTCTGCGCCTCTGTAAGCCGTGGCAAATTTAGATCTCGCAAATAGTCCGGCAGGGACGTACCAGATCCCGACTCGGCTTTGTATAAAGTCTGAAAAAACCCCCGGAAAACTCTGGCAATGTCCCCATTCTCCTTATACACGGTCCCCTTATCATCCCGAAGGGCCGCCACCAGAGTGGAGCCTCGCCTTCCCCTCAAACAACGGGCCAACAGTTTCCCAGGCTTATCGCCGTAACAATGCAACTGGTAATGGTAATAAAGGACTGATTTCTTGGCTTTCTGATGCAGGAGCTCGTTAAGATCCACTTGGGTCTCCCAAAGCCGCTTCTTATTCTCAGCCGATGGTAATTGAGCACACCTATGTCGAAGTTGAGTAACCCGTTGCTCTAGTGTAATGATACGTTCCGCGAGTATCCGACGCTTCCGCGCGTCATATCCTATGATATCCCCCCTAAGAACCATCTTCGCCGTTTCCCATATCAATTTGGGGTCATCCTCGTGGACCTGGTGGTCGCTGATGAACTCAGCCCACCTTTGACGTAGAAAATAACGGAACAGCATATCATAGTACAACCCCAAAGGAAATCGCCAAAGACGCGTCCGAGCCACATCGCCCCCCCAATTCAAATCTAGCCAGACCAATGCATGATCGGATACCTCCAGGGGACCTATTTGGGCCTCCTCCGTCTGAGCAAACAACCCCCTCGATACAAACAAGTAATCGATACGGGCACTGGTGCCATGCGCTCTGGATTGATGTGTAAAGTCTTTTTCTGAAGAATGCAACAGTCGCCATGGATCAACCACCTCAAGACGTTTACAAAAGCGTTGCAGTAACCGAGAGGACATCCCCCTCTCTCTCGTCTCATCCCCCCGAGAAGTATCTAATCCTACATCCATAACCCCGTTAAAGTCGTCCCCCAAGAATCAAAGGGCACTCGGGAAGTTGCTCCAAACTAGAGGCCGAGTTGCTATAAAAACCTGAATCAGAGACATTAGGTCCATAGAGGGCCCCTAGAGTCACCGGTTTCCCTTCTAATTGACCATGGACCAAAAGAGACCTACCCACGACATCCGCGATAACAGTCTCCGCCACAAAGCGGATCCTCTTGTGAACTAGCAGAGCCACCCCCCCCCCCTTGTTCCCCGCTGCCGGGGACCCCCATACCTGCCCCACCCAGGACCTGCAAAGTTTACTATGCTCCTCGGCCGTCTGGTGGGTTTCTTGTATCAGAGCTATATCACAATTATGCCGGGCTAACGCCTGGAGTACTTTATATCTTTTAATGGGGTTACCCAGGCCACAGACATTCCAGGTAATAACCCTCAGGGTGATGGGGCAGTGTCAAGGCTCCTCCAAAAAGAAAAATCGGAACGTACTAGAGGGGCTCCCCCAGCCTGAAACCCCCCCATTTTCTTCTACCAAAATAGTATTGTGCTGCCAATTCTGGAGCCCCAGAGTGTGGACCCCCCCTCCCTCAGTATCCCCCCTCCCCCAGCCCCCTCCTCCCCCCCTTCTCCCCCCACGCCCCTCCACCCCAAAGGGTCCGTCCATCAGGTTGGACACTTCCATTGGCAATCGGGGCCATCCCTGTCCCATATTCACTTTCAATAGTCCCCACTACCCAGCTGGATTAGCGTACAGCTCTCCACCTACCAATCTCCCCTGTCCTCCCCCGGTCCCTCTCTACCCTTAGTTATCTCCACCTCCTCCACCTGCCTTGCCGGGCCTTCCCTCCTATCCCTTCTCCCATCTGACATACCCCCCCATGCTAAGGTGCACACCCCAACCCCCCTCCCCGAACCCTAGCTAGGAGAGCCAGGCCTCTACTAGTGGACCGGCGGTGTATCACCCCACTGCCCTCCCAATCCCACATTCATACTCCCCACAACTGCCCAGGCTGCTCACCACAAACCCCAAGGAACCAATCCGCATCCATTCCCCCCCCCCCCCCGAGGCCCTCAGCCCCAGGGGCCAGGCCCTCCCCCTACCCTTCCTTCCCGATGAATTCCATGGGTAAAAATCAGCTAAGAGGAAGAAAAGAATGTGCACTTACCTAATTCCCCATTCCTAAGGTAACAATGTAATTAATCACAGAGACATATACCAACCGTTACTTTGTAGCTATTACATACCAAAATGCAACCAAGTATCTTGCCCGCTGCATCAGTAACGCCTCCCAACCCCTCCATATTACAACCCAAGGCAGTAGCAAGAAAATAATCTAGTAACAGACATAGGTTGAGAAAAAAAAAAAAACCTTGAAGACAAACACCTAAAAGAAGGAGCCCTGCAGCTTAGGCCACTATTTGTCTATGTCGCACTGCCCAGGCTCCCGCCACGTGCTCCTCACATCAGGTCCTTCCTCCCGGGCGCACTCCGTAATCTCAGGATCAGTTCACCGAGTCCAGATAATATCTCAGGAGTTAGAGTCTGCAGGTCCATTCAATGATTCCAAGAAAGTAGCCGCCGCTTCAGGAGTCAGGAAATAGCATGGCTGGCCTTGATACTCCAACCGCAGCGGGGCAGGGTAGAGGAGAGAGAAGCGCACTCCCTTTTTAAGCAGCTGTGCACAGCTATGGGAAAAGGCCCGACGCTGCTGACTAACCAGGGCAGAATAATCCTGGAAAACCAGGATTTGTTCAGTTTCCTGATTTGGCCCTTTGCGACCCCGCGCAGCCCGGAGGACTTCCTCCTTCTGTCTATAGTCCAGGAAACGGGCGATTACTGCACGCGGGCGTCGCGCTTGGTCTTGCCGGAAGCCCAGCCGATGGACTCGTTCCAGTCGCACAGAGTTGTCCCACTGGCCTCCCAGAAGCTTCACTATCCAGTCTCTTAGGAATCCGTACAGCGCACTATCCAGGACAGTTTCAGGTATGCCCACGAACCGCAGATTCTTGTGCCTCCCGCGATTCTCCAGGTCTTCCAGTTTTTCTCCTTGTTGTTTAACAAGGGTCTCCAGGGCCTCCACCTTGGCTTGCAGCGGATGTAGAATATCCTCCACCATAGAGACACGCGTCTCCACCTGCTCCATCCGCCCCGTGAATTCGGCCACGCGTTGATCAACGGCGTGGATCTGCTCCTTCAGGTCCTGGAAGCGAATATCAAGCGCTTGGACCACTGCCGCCGACACCTCCGCAACGAGCCCCTGGGCACCTCCTGATCCCGGGCTATTAGGCGCCCCCTCCGCCATCTTGGGCTCGGGTACTCGCGGCTTTTCCCGCCGCACCGTCTTCGATGTCATCTGGCAAGTTGTCTTGTTACCGGCACACCTTCCCAGGCTCATACCCCCGTCTCAGGTAGTAGGGAACTCCACTTAAAGTGGGCTTTAATAGCAGATTTGCAGGGTAGGCTACCTGGAGCTGATCAGAGTGCAGCCGATCAGCTCATTTGCCAAACCGGAAGTCGCACACAGGATTTTTATTCTTCTCAAAGTCAAAAGGGGTTCTTTGCACACAGTCCCCAAATATCAAACACAAAAGGTGGGTATTCCAGAATAAGCAACAAAAATAAGTAGCTTTCACCATGCAGCTTGTCAGTGAACTCAGAACAAAGTATTTCTTCATACAAATGAAAACAAGGTTGGAGAAACAAAAACCTTCTTCCCAAAATGGCTTTTAAAACATATGCAGTTTCTTCAGCAGTTTAGCAATGCAAAACTCTCCCTGCATAATGTCCTCCTTCCTCTCCCAAACCAGGTTTCTCAGCTTGCTCTTCTAGCAGGCTCTGTATACTTTGTAAACAATCTTTCACAGCAAGAGTTAAGCTTTTCAGGATTTCTAGCAAACCTCATTTGCATACCCTCTTCAGCTCAGCGTTCTGAACACAGCTGCTAGCTTCACGTTTCACAAACACTCTAGCACTTAGCTACAATGGAGCATTCCATCTCATTATCAGAACTAAGCTCTTGGGCTATGGAAGTTTCAAAGTCCATGCTCTCAGCTTCAGATTCTGTTACAGAAACATTAGGTTTGAATCCAGCTCTCCCTGGCTGCAAACCTTCTAAAATTCTTAGAACCTTCTTTAAGGCAGACTCTCCCTTTCTCTGAGAAATGCCTTTACTCTCAGACAACTCCTTGCCTTTCAAACGGTTATTAAAAGTCCTTGCCAAGCTCACCTGATCTTGGGGAAATAAGCCTCTAGCTGACTTTACAGCTGTTTGCTCAGGCTCCATGAAATCCTCTGGGGAACGCTGTCTGTTACTCCCATGGCTTGTGAATTCTCTCTGGCAAGCTTTAACACCTCGGGCTGGTTTGGCCTCTCTGCCTGGAGTTTCTGGAAAGATTTCTTTCCCTCTGCGAGTGCCTCTCTTTGGCAGTCCCACTGAACTCCTAGGGCCTATTCCCCTCCTGGAATTCTCTGACCCAATTACCTCAAGACTGGGCTCAGTGCTGGAACTCCTGTTTCTCCTTTCACTTTCAATGGAGGATTCACGGTCCCTGGAAGCTGGTCTCTCAAAGCACCTTTCCTTCAGGCTGCTTTTCCCTGCAGTGTACCTCCTTCCTGCTCCCTGAGCACCTCCCTCCCGGGCACTTCTTGGCTGGGCAGTTTGAGGACTCTTCTGCTGGGCTCTCCAGACACTTCCACGAGCTCCTTCCTTCCTGCTGAGGACTCCTCCCTCGGCTCTGCACTCCTCCCTTGCACTCTTGTTGCTGCACTTGCTGCTACGACTACTTCCTTCCTGTTCAAAGTTCCTGCGTTTATATCTGCAGTTTCTCTTACTGTCTGCTAACTCCACCCCCAACTCTCTCCTATGCACGGGGTTGGTAACTAGGGAACCTGGGCATGTCCCTTGACTACCAGCTTTCTGTGTGGAGTTTTTTTCAGAATCAGAGGTTTTAACCCCTGACTTTCTGGTTTTTCTCCCCTTCTCTGGGAAAATCACTGTATTTCTCTCCTCTTTCTTATGCTCTTTCTGGCCTTCGCCGTCACATTACACATCTATGTCAGTGACATGCGGAGTTTTGAAGAAGCGTTTTCTGGGTATAGTTTGGGTGAGCCTGAAATATATGATTGCATTTTCTGTTTTGGAACAGCAATACATGTATGCCCTAAAAAAGATTGCCAATTGGAATTCACACGTGCTCTGAGTTATGTGTAAGTGTCAGCTAATTGGACTTGAGCCTTGGAGTAATGACTGAGGGGACAGTTATGGTTACTTTCTTTGATGTTTAAAACCACTTCAGAAAGTCAAAAGTTAAGAGTTTTGGAGCTGAGCTCCTTAATTAGCACCCTCTGGATGTCCAGTTTCTAAAATCCAGAAAATGTGCACATAAGTGATGGCACTTATATGCATAGGTTGTAGAATCAGCTGCTTATACATGCAGAAGTCAATATTGAATAAACCCTTTGGGGAATAATTTGAAATGTCCAATCTAGATGATTCAAATAATTCCTTGATTTAGCGGCACTATGGGAATAATTTTAGAAGCTCTGTGAGTTGGACATCTGAAAATGGGCGCATAGATGTTCAAATCATGGAGACATCCCTGGAGCTGTTTTATAAAGTATATATAGACATCCCTGGCATGAGAATGTCCAGTAGCAGGGAGGCAGTGTTGAGGCATCAAACCTAAAATTTCATTAGAAGCTCAAATGGCAAGAAAAAGACTTTGACTTTCATACTTTGGACAACTCATGCAAAGACAAGAGATCATTAGAGAAAGATAGTACGAATAAGTTGCAAAAAAGTGCTCATTTAATGGCTGCAATGCTTCCAGAGGGAAGAGCAAAATGCACTTACATTGCAGTAGCTAATATTTCTTGCCCGAAGAAACCTACCTATGAATACATACTCTAAACATATTACTGGCTCACTGCCACATGGGTTGGGCAGGACATGCTAGTCTCATAACACAGACAGCCCTCCTTCTGACCTACCCCTGTCAGGGCATCCAAGTACCAGATTCTGTGGGTATGCACTTTGGGGACATCCACATTTGTAAAATGGCCTAAACCCGTGCATTTACCTGGTCTTTCTGTCTGCATGGGGCCCATCTCCAGAACCGATTACTGGGAGGTTCATTTTTCAGGGTGGAGATGGAGCGATTTCTGAAGTCACAGCTGCCACTTTCCTGATTTATGGACATTCTTCTCTGGACATCCCAGATTTTTCCTAGATGTCCCTTTTAAAATGCCACTTCACACGTTTACAGTTGACTAGAAAATTTGTGACTTCTACAAGACTACCACTATGGGTTTGCCAATGCCATTAGGAGATAAGCAACTGCCAGGACAGCAGGGAGTGGGGATTGCTCCTACCTCCATTGCCCCTGGACTCTTTGGGGTGCTAGGGTGTGGCGAAGGATGCAGATGGGATTTCAGCCCTTTATATAGGAAAAGGACAGGGCGGGCGTGCAAGCTATGCGCGTTTAGGATTACTCTCAGGAAAAAGAGAGAGAGCATGCTTCCATAGATAAAGGAAAATGCAGGAAAGAAAGAGGAACTACAATTCCGAAGAGGTGAAGGGACTCTGGAAGTGTAATCTCTAAGAGCAGGAAGAGTGAAGACATACACCAAATGAATATATCCAGAGCTTCCAAATCGGCTAACGAAATACATATTCTGCCTAGACTGACGGGTAGCATTACAATCACCAAAAATCAATGTTTTCAGATTACAGGTATAGCTTAGAAACTAATTAAGCCAAAGCCAATAACAGAACATCTCAATGCCCCAGTGTGTTTATTTCTTATCTCCAAGAACAAGCAGGAATGTAGTCTTCACATATGGGTACCGACGGAGCCTGCGCGGGAACTCTTCCCAGCGTCCAATAGGAAAGGTTTTGGGAGCATCCCACAGCGCCTGTGTGCTGCCTTCCCACCTTTCCAACTGTCACTCTCCAGTTCTTCGTTTTCCGCAGAGCTGACAGGTCACATACCCTATCACCGCAGAAAAATTTCATCTTTAATCTTTGTTTTTGTGGTTGCGTCTGCCTTCCTTTGATGCCATACAGGTACCGCCGGTTCTTTCTTCTTTCTTTAAAAAAAAAAAAATTATAGTTTCTGAGGTGTTTTACATTAGAGACTTTTTATTCCTTGATGCTAGATGCCATTTTGGGCACTAGGCCCAATTTTTTCCTTAAAAATGGAAAAACCTACTTCAGGTTTTAAGAAATGTTCTAAATGTGGCAGTACTATTTCCGTCACCGACACCCATGATTGGTGTCGCAAATGTTTAGGTCCTCACCACTCTATTTCAGAGTGCCACTCCTGTGGAATGATGTCAAAAAGGGGCCGGCAGAACTGAGCTGTTAAACTTAGCAACCTTTTTCCCTCAGACATGGCGTCTGTTGTATCCATGTCCTGCAGGGCATCATCTTCCTCCCATGGATCTCAGGTAACTAAACATAAATCTAGCCGGTCCTCAAAGGGTAGATCTCCTTCTAAGTATCGAGATGCCCCTGGCGTTGCCCTTGAGGAATTTTCAGTGGCAAAACTGCCCGGGCGGGAGGCTTCGGCTTCCAAAGCACTAAGGGGCTCTAGGATGTTCTCAAGGCCTCAAACTTGTTAAAAATACTGGTGCCATACTCTGGGGTTCTGGCCGCTTCTACCGGTACCGACACCCAAGCATCGGCGGCGTCAATAGACCAGAGATTCCTTGCTATCGAACGCAGTCTAGCGGCTCTTCTCACGGCTTCGGTACCGTTGAAACCGCTTCAGACACCTCAACCGATACCGGTGTCGGTACCGACTACATTATCTTTGGCGGGTATGCCACCCATACCGAGTCATGCGTATATCTCCGGCATCGACAGATCGGTACTGGAACAACCCGATACCGACTTTGATCGATACCGGTACTGTGCTTTGCACGATCCCTGGGATCGGAGGTATTTTGAATCCTCTGAGTCTGAAGACTCCGAAGACTCTGCCGATACAAGAGTACTTCTCCACGAGGATTCCTCTTCTCCTCAGTGCAGAATGTTTCCGCCAGAGGATATGTCCTTTCAGGACGTTATACGTGATGTGGCCCGAGGCCTTTCCATCACAGTAGCTCCTGAAAAAGAGCCTAGGGCAAAGGAATTGGAAATTCTCCAATACCCTAAGGCTCCCAAAGAGGCAGCTACTCTGCCTATTCATGAGACTTTACATCATCTTATGCTAAGGATGTGGGAAACACCCTTTAACCACACTTCCTCATTCGTGAAGACTCGATACCATGTATCGAGTTCCACCTTGTCCTGGCTTTCAAAAAACTCAATTACCACACCATTCAATGGTGGTGGAATCAGCCATGAGAAGGATGAAAAGTGCAAAGAGACATGCATCCAATCCTCCAGGTTGTGAATGTAGGACTCTCAATGCCTTTGGGTGGTTATGCTTCCAAGCTTCCATGCTCTCAGCTAGGATCAGTTCCTATATCTTGTATATGGGAATGTTCCTTAAAGAGGTCACAGGAGACTTGTAGCTTATGACCCTCCCCCCCCCCTCCTCCTTCCTGATGACAAAAGGCAAGACTATCTTACTGTAGTCAGACATGCTCAGGATGTTTCCAAGTTTGTAAATCGTGCAGCCTTTGACTATTTTGAGTGCATAAGCAGAACCTCTGCTATTGTCATTGGTGCACATCAGATAGCCTGGCTTCAGGCATCTGACTTGGAAATATGAGTACAAGATAAATTAGGAAACATTCCTTGCACAGGAGAAAATCTCTATGGCAAGAATTGGCAGGAGAGGGCTAATGAAATAGATGCTGACAATATCACCTTGGATAGATTGTCCAAATCTACAGCCGATCCTGCAAGGAAAAAAATCCTCTAAGAAACCATTTCTCAATAAGAAAAAGAAGTTTTATCCTTCCTATACCCAACAGGAACACCGTACAGGTCAGACTGCCCAAAAGGGACAACAGCAACAACCTAGGTAACAAAAGAAGCCAAAAGCTGCAAAACCTCAGCCACCTCAGCAGGCTCAGCCTCCTCAGGCACTTTAATTCCTCTCTAGAGAACTTTGCCTTCCTGCCTCTGAACGGTCCAGAACCCCAGGCAGGTTATGTCATTTTGCCCACAGATGGTACCAAATAACAGCAGAAAATTGGAATCTGTCCATTGTATGAGAGGGGTACAAGCTTCATTTTCACAGCCTGCCCCCTCCTACAATTCTAAGACAGTTCAATTCTCAGACCTCTCTCAACAGTCTCTTAGGACAAGAAGTCACAATGCTCTTTGCTCAAGGAGCAATAGAGGAAGTACCCATTCCTCATCAGGGTACAGGGTTATACTCCCCCTATTTCCTTATTCCAAAAAAAAAAGGGGGACACAGACCAATTTTAGACCTCAGAGAATTGAACAAATATTTGTTCCGAGAGAAGTTCAAAATGGTCTCTCTAGGAACTCTGCTGCTATACCTTCAAAGTCAGGATTGGCTTTGTTCTCTAGATCTCAAGGATGCGTTTACTCATATTCTCATCCATTCAAAATCACAGGAGATTCCTCCGATTTCTGTTTCAAGGAAAGCACTACCAATACAAGGTTCTTCCCTTTGGCCTGGCTTCTGCGCCAAGAGTGTTCACAAAATGCATGGCTGTAGTAGCAGCATTTCTCCGCACTCTGGGAATATTCGTCTTCCCTTACATAGAAGACTGGCTCATTCGAACCCCTACAGTGCCAGAAGCCATCTCTGCTCTGTTTCGCACAATGCGAATCCTTCAGTATTTGGGACTGGTCATAAACCTCCCAAAATCCAATCTTGCTCCCACTCAGTCCCTAGAGTTCATAGGAGCTCATCTGGATTCCAGACAGACAAGGGCTTTCCTTCCGCAGCCCCACTGTATTCGCATAGTACAACTAGCTTCCCAAGCAGTGTTCAAACCTTGTCTCACTGCTCGGGAAATGCTACAATTTCTAGGCCACATGGCATCCACCGTGGTTCCTTATGCTTGCCTTCATAGGCGAGCAGCCCAGTGGACACAGGCCTCAGGCTGCCTGTCGGACAAAATAACAAGCTCAAATCATCTTATTTCGTCCCTCCAATGGTGGCAGTCACCAAGAAACCTTCTGGTGGGGTTTCCTTTCCAGCAACCCCTAAAGCCACCCTAACAACAGATGCATCACAGGTGGGATGGGGAGCCCACCTGCACGATCTCTCGACCCAGGGTACCTGGATTCCACAGGAGGCCTGCCTTCACATCGACCTCCTGGAGCTCAGAGCAATCTTCTTTGCTCTTCAAGTATTTCACGCCGAGCTCAGCTACAAGACAGTCCTAGTTCAAATGGACAACAAGCAGGGCGGAACAGGCCCTTTGTCACTATGCAACGAACCTTTGTGACTATGGGCCCTTGCCAGAGAGCATCAGATTCATCTCCTTGCGGTGTATCTTCCAGGCATCCAAAACTCTTGGGCAAACAAACTCGGTCGAGTTCGGCTTCCACATGAATGGTCTTTCCATGCAAACCAGGTTGCCAAAATATTTCAGATATGGGGAACCCCAGACGTAGACCTCTTTGCAAGTCCGCTGAATGCCAAACCTCCCCGGTTCTGTTCCAGAATTCCGGCTCGATGTTGTCAGGCAAGGGACGCCTTCCTCCTCCACTGGGGTCAGGACTTCTTATATGCCTTCCCACCCATTCCCCTCATCCCCCAAACCCTATTTAAGCTTCAGAGAGACAGAGGTCATATGATCCTCATAGCTCCACGTTGGCCACCGCAAACGTGGTACCCTCTGCTCCTACATCTCTCTCAAGCTCCGCCTCTGGAATTGGGATCCGCTCCAGATCTTCTCTCCCAAGAGGACAGGATGCTCTGGCATCCGAATCCCCAGTCTCTGCATCTCAGGGCCTGGTTGCTGAAAGCCTAGAACTTCAGGAACTTAACCTTTCCCAACAGGTAAAGGATATCCTTCATGCTTCCAGGAAACCCTCCACAAGATGCTTGTATGCCTTTAAGTGGAAAAGGTTTACCATATGGTGCTCGTGGAAGCGTCTTAACCCTCTTGCGATACCTCTGGAATCGATACTGGAGTATCTCCTTCATTTGTCAAATGCGGGTCTCAAGACAAATTCAGTAAAAGTCCATCTTAGTGCTAGTGCAGCTTCTTACAAGCCTCTAAGTGGACAACCTATTTCCTCTCATCCTCTCATAGCGAGATTTATGAGAGGCCTTCTTTTAACAAAGCCTCCCATTAAGCCACCACCGGTGGCATGGGACTTAAATCTGGTGCTCGGGCAGCTCATGATACCGCCCTTTGAACCATTAGCCACTACATCTTTGAAATTCCTTTCTTGGAAAGTCATCTTCCTTATTGCGATCACATCAGCATGTCGCATCAGTGTATTGCAAGCATTAGTGGCTGATCCTCCTTATACCATGATGAGGTAGTTCTTAGGACTCATCCACACTTTATGCCAAAGGTGGTTTCACCTTTCCATTTAAAGCAAGCGGTTTACCTTCCTGTATTCTTTCCGAGGCCTCGTGCCTCCAGTGCAGAAAGGAACCTTCATACCTTGGACTGTAAAAGAGCTTTGGCCTTTTACTTACAATGGACACAGCAACATAGAAAATCTTCTCAACTCTTTGTTGCTTTTGATCCTAGTCATTTGGGACTTCCAGTTTCCAAAAGAATACTGTCCAACTGGATTGCTTATTGCATATCCTTTGCCTATGAGAGTAAGAACCTTCTTCTTGAAGCCATGTCACAGCTCACAATGTGAGAGCCATGGCAGCCTCAATGGCTCATCTTCACTCTGTGTCTATCGATGACATCTGTCGAGCAGCTACTTGGGCTTCGGTACATTTATTTATTTATTATTTGTTTTTATACCACGCTATTTAGAATCAGTGTGGTTTACATGTATACCAACAGGTACTTTTTATTCCCTTGTCCCCGAAGGGCTCACAATCTAAGTGTACCTGAGGCAATGGAGGGTTAAGTGGCTTGCCCAAAGCCACAAGGAGTGGCCATGTGACTAGAGACCCTAGTCCCTCCGGCCTGAAGTTGCTTGTCCCCGTGCGGGAATTGAACCCCCGGCCTTCAGGCCTGAGGTAACCTGTCCCAACCACTGAGTCACTCCTCCCTACATATCTTCACAGCCCACTACTGCTTAGACAAGGACTCCCGCCGGGATGCCTTGTTTGGCCAGGCTGTTCTTCAACACCTTTTTCAGACTTAATCAACTCCTACCCACCGTCCCTGGTAGGATGCCAGAGATCCATGGGGGGAAGTATGACCCTTTCACAAGGCCTAACAACTTTCTGGGGTCATCTCCCTGGCATCTGCAGTTAGGGAGTCCCTATATGTGAAGACTACATTCCTGCTTGTTCCTGGAGATAGCGTAGTTACTCACCTGTAACCTCTAGGAGTTGTATCTCTCTCTTTCTCCCTTTCTCTCTCCCTCTCTCTTTTGTCTCAGCTATAAACTCAACTAGAGAGGGACAGTTGGAAAGGCGGGAAGCAGCACGCAGGCACTGTAGGATGCTCCCAAAAGCTTTCCTATTGGACGCTGGGGAGCGTTCCCGCACAGGCTCCATCGGTACCGATGATAGCCATATGTGAAGACTAAATTCCTGCTGTTCCCGGAGATCACCTGTCACAGGTGAGTAACTACGCTTTATTTATTAGTATTTAGCTCACATCTTTCTAGTAGTAGTTCAAGGCAAGTTACAATTGGGTAGAGTAGGCATTTCCCTATCCACGGAAGGCTTGCAATTTAAGCAGCCGATGAAGAAATCTGGCACTGATGTTGTGTGCTATTAGCTATGTAGCGGGTCGATAGCATGCAACTTCAGGGCTGACATGCAGAAAAGGGCACATATGCAAATTAGCCTTGCGTAAAACCTTTGCACAAATGTCAGCATTAAACTGGGAGAACACATATGCACAGAAGTCGGCACAAGTTTGGCATGCTCTCCCAGAGAAACAGAGTCATCTGAAGAGATGTTTGACACTTTCCCTCAGATGATCCAGGCATTGGGGGAAACCCCCAATGCCATCAAAATGCTATCAGGGACAGGTGCCCCTGATAGAAACCAAATCCCTGGGGGCCCAGTGGCCCCAATATCCCCACCCACCCACCCAATAAAAAAAATATATATATTAGCCTAGTGGCACTGATCTCCCCACCCATCCAATAAAAATACCGCTGGTGGCCCTGATCCCATCCACCCTCCGAATAACAAAAGGCCTGGTGGCCCCTGAATCCCCCACCCCCTTCCTGGTATCTTTAAGATTGAGCTGGAGTGTTGCCTATGTGCTCCCGCCCCTTCATGGCCATTTTGAAATATGACAGTGCCTGGCCCTGCACAGTGCATTCTGGAATACACTGGGCAGGATCAGACTGCCATATAGGGCATTTTCTACCGTATATGGCAGTCTGACCTTGCCCAGTGCAGCCCAGGATGAGGTGCCGGGGGAAGAGCATGTGAGCAATGCTCCCACTCCATCTTAAAGGTACTTGGTGGTGGGGGTTCTGGGGCCACTGGGCCTTTTGTTGTTGGGTGGGTGGGTGGGAACGGGGCCACTGGGCCACCAAGGATTTTTTTTATTGGGTAGGTGGGTGAGGGGATTGGGGCCACTAGGCCACCAGGGATTAGGTTTCTGTCAGGGGTCGATGTCAGGGGCACCTCCGACAGTATTTTGATGGCACTTCCCCTCAGATGATCCAGACATCGAGGAAAGCTGTCATCAAAATGTGCGAGACCTTTACACCACCTTAGATCAGGCATAGAGACATTGGTGCTTCGGTTGGTTATGTAATCCTCTATGCATTTCTCTGCATTGGGTGCAGACAATATTACATAGTAACATAGTAGTGACGGCAGATAAAGACCAGTATGGTCCATCTAGTCTGCTCAGTAAGATGGCAAGAGTAGGTGCACCTGCCGCTCTGTGCAGGCCACCCCTCTCCATTTCTTTGTTTAGAGGTGATCCCACCACTCCATGTAGGACACCCCTATTTGTTGAGAAATTAGATAGTTAAATTTATTTTGATTTTATCCTGTTGCTGTAAATGGAATCCACTGTCTGTCCCATGCCATTTTGAATTCCGTCACTGTATTTCCCTCCACCACTTCTATCAGGAGGGCATTCCAAGCATCAGCACAGCAATGCACTGGTGTTACAAAAAATATTTGTTGGGTCAAACAAACAAGAGGAGAGCTGAGAAAACTCGCTGCTCAGATGTTTGTAAAACCCTTTTAATAGAGTTCATATAAAGTGAAAAAAACGTATAGACGGTGGTGTCGGAACATCCCTTCAATCGCAGTGAGTTACCATTACACAACATGCATGTTTCAGGCCAATGCAAGGCCCTGCTTCAAGTGTACAAACAGCTGTGGGCTGGGATCCGTGAATATCCGGAAAGACACCAGGAATCATGGGGGAATTACATAGTGCCTGCGAGCCTAATAACAGGCTAAACAAATGATGTCACCTGCAGGGGGGGAGTCTATCACAAAAGGAATCCCCTATCATGAATGTAAAGGCACCACCAGGAGAAGGTGAGAATCAGGACATCTACCATCACAACTCCCGTAGTGGAACATTGTATTATGCATTATCACTCATTTTCTGATCTAAGATGGAGAGTAATTGATTATGTTCCAGAAGACTCCAGGGATGGTAACCGTGTCTATCGTTTACAATGGTTGGAACAAAGGTGGATTTTCCGTCTGCAGACGGTAACGCCCAACGGACTGAATTTGGAACAAGACTGGTGGAGTCTAATTTAATCATTTATATTTTACGTTCTTCTCATGAGCGGGAGTTTTTACAGACAGCAACAAATGGTTTTTTTATCCACCTCTTCTCACCTTCTCCTGGTGATTCCTTTACATTCATGATCGGGGATTCCTTTTGTGATAGACCCCCCCCCCTGCAGATGACATCATTTGTTCAGCCTATTAGGATCGCAGGCACTATGTATTTCCCCCATGATTCCCAGCGTCTTTCCAGACATTCAGAGATCCCAGCTCACAGCTGTTTGTACACTTGAAGCAGAGCCTTGCATTGGCCTGAAACATGCATGTTGCGTAATGGTAACTCACTGCGATTGAAGGGATGTTCCGACACCGCTGTCTATAAGATACGTTTTTTTCACGTTATATGAACTCTATTAAAAGGGTTTTACAAACATCTGAGCAGAGCGTTTTCTCAGCTCTCCTCCTGTTTGTTTGACTCAACAAATATTTTTGTAACACCAGTGCATTGCTGCACTTCAGATGATCTTTTTCTTTACAGCAATTTTAATATGCACAGCTCATTTGCATATAATTTAAATATGCTTGGTGTTACTTTGTGTGCTTGCTTTTCCTTTGCTGTTTACGCATGTGTCGATCTCTTTTCTGCATTTGGCATGTCAGGACTTGTGTGTATATGTTGCGTTATCTGCATGCATAGGGTGCATTAGTCTTTTTGCATCTGTTCATAAGTTTGTACTGAGGCAGTGGAGGATTAAGTGACTTGCCAAAGGCCACAAAGAGTTCCAGTGGGATTTGAACACTGGTCTTTTTGGTCCCACGGTACACCTAACCACTAGGCTCCGCTTCCATTCTATTATATACTATAAGAGAATAGTGTCAGTAAGCCTGGTAGCTTCACTAAGAGGCGTTCTGCAGGGCTGATGCTCCTTACATCTATCTTGTCATCCTCAATGATTTAAAATAAATTACTGCCACACCTTTCTTTCTCCTTCTTTTTCTACAAACTCTCTAACCCGCAAAACCCCCAAAGCAGAAGGAGGCTGGGATAACATCCTCACTTTCTTCAGCCATATCTGCTTAATAAATCAAACTTGTTGCTTACGATCCAAAATGTATTCCCTCAGTAATAAAAACTTGTAAGTGATCAAGGATTAGTTAATACATAAAGCAGGCCTAGTTACAAAATGTGAGTCCAACAGAGGAAAAAACTGTGGGCATCTTGGGGATGCTCATACCCCTTTTACCACCTTGAAAGCTACTGAAAACTTCTAATTGAAATTGAAAAGCTCTTGTAAACCCCGCTAACTCAAGTGCAACATAAACAAAATACAGGCTGAAGCCTTTGATACTTCAAATCCATGATTTTACCATTTACTCCATATGTTGACCAGAACAATCCAGGCTAAAGTCGTGCCAAGGAGCAAGTCCCCTGTGGCTGCATCTCCTTCACAGGTGTACCTACTGCATGCAGAGTGTTGAATATAAAGGGCCTCTGGCACATAAGTGACATCCTCGGATGAGCACTGCTTAGAACTCGTGTGAGGATGTCTCTTCTGTGCAACAGGCAGCATGCAGTGTCGCAGAGCAGGTTAAGGTGACAGCCAAGCTCCTTTCACAAGAACAATAGGCCGATATTAATTTTACTAGGTTGTAGTGGGTCGAATCTAGAGACCTCTAGAGTTCTGCCCTGTATAGATACCAGAGACCTCTAGTGGCTATTCTATGATAATGCAATATGACCTTTTCTGCCTCTTATAATTTTCCAGAACAGGAGAGGATTCTCTAATTCCAGGGGCATAATACTGGGTAAGCAGAATTGTATGAAGACAACAGAGGTGTGAAGATTGATGGAAGACTCATCAACAACCTTCGCTATGCTGATGATACCACATTACTAGCTGAAAGTGAAGATGATCTGAAACATTTGCTTCTCACAATCAAAGAACATAGTCTCAAAATGGGCCTGCACCTTAATGTAAAGAAGACAAAGATCATGACAACTGGCATAATCAACAGGTTCATCGTTGAAGGAGAAGAAATTGAAATTGTGAACAACTTTAACCTACTTGGATCAACTATCACTAAAGAAGCAACAAGCAGTCAAGAAATCAGATGACGCATTGCTCTTGGCAGAATGGCTATGAAAGACCTAGATAAAATTCTCAAGAGCAGAGATGTCTCTCTCCATACAAAGATTAGACTTGTTAAAGCCATGGTATTTTCAATAACATCATATGGATGTGAAAGCTGGACAGTGAAAAAGACAGATAGGAAGAAAATTGATGCCTTTGAATTATGGTGTTGGCGGCAAATACTGTGTATACCATGGACTGCCTGAAGAACAAACCAGTCGGTACTAGAGGCGATCAAACCTAAGCTTTCTTTAGAAGCTCAGATGACAAGACTTCGACTTTCATACTTTGGACACATCATGCGAAGAGAGAAATCATTAGAGAAAGACATTATGCTTGGCAAGATAGAAGGTCAACGCAAAAGAGGAAGGCCAGCAATGAGATGGATCGATACAATAACAGCAGCTATGGGTACCAGTCTGTCAACAATGAGCCACCTGACTGAAGACCGAACACAATTTAGGATAGCTATCCAGAGGGTCGCCATGAGTCGACTCTGACTCGACGGCACTTAACAACAACAACAATACTGGTTGAGGGCCTCTCTGAGAGGGAGATTTGAATTGGCATAAATATCCAGCCCAGTGGCAGTTAGTTGTTTTTGTGGCTTGATGAGCCATCGTACCACAAGGCATATGCAAGTGGATAGCTAAGTCATTGAATCCCCAAGGAGCAGTGGTTAGTATAAAGAAGTGAGAGGGGTTGTTCAGGTCTCTGCACATCCAGCATCAGTGTCCTGGTAGTTAAACCAGTACTAAAGAAGAGGAGGAGTAATCAGGAGAAGAAGAACTTCTTGAATACTAAAGGAGCAGCAGGGAACCCTTCTCTAGGAAAACAAGGAGAGGATATAGAGGATGTCCCCTGGATCTGTGTGAGAGGGCCAGGCTTTAGAACAGTACAGCATCTGTTACCATGTCCGAGACCGATGTGCAGCTCTGCAAGGTATTCTAGAGAAGCAGTTGGAAAGCACCATAATTGTATAGTTATTTTTACTTCGACATTACATTTTTTTTATTATTATTGTTCATGATCCTTCAAGATGTTTCAGAACAGCTAATTCTGGTCTAGATTGCTTCATTGAGCGTGGGTGAAGTGAGGAGTGAGTGATTTAAGGTGCCAATGGCCTCCAAGTTTTAGTGGTACCACTAAAACTTCCCACAGAGTTAAACCTGAAAGAGCAGTTTTTCTCCCCTGAAGTTGTGCCCTTGATCTGCCACATAGCAGAAGATAACCACAGTGAGGGTTCCCAGACTGGTAGGGGTTACTTAAGTTTAAAGATCCAATGGCTCAGATGTCCCCAAAAGCTTTTAGGTGAGAGTAAGGTAAGGACATCACGTATACGTGTACATCATCTGCAAGGGTTGATCTTTTATCTCGTATCTTCATATTCCACTATTAACATTTATAGAATATATTTACTGAAAAAAGTTATGGTTACTATTCATGATAGTACTGTAACTTCAAACTAGGTTTATATTTTTACAAATTTTTAAAAAAAATTTAAATCTGAAATTTTGATTTCTTTTAAACAATTCAAAGATTTTTATTCACCCTAATCACAGCTAAAACAGGTGAATTCCAAGGGTTCCAGTACTGTGTCTATTGAATCAGCAACTCGCTGCAATGATCTGAGCTTAAATTTTGAGCTGTGTATATGGTGCTGTCTTTATTACATATTATTGCAGTATCTAGTTATGTGTAACATCGCTCACATCCTCAGAATCAATGAAAGTGACATAAAACTTGGATAAGGTCTAGCAAGTGTCAGAGAACTGCTGGAAAAAGTAGGATTTTTGTTTGCTAAATACAAGAATGACTAAAGTAATCATTTTTTCTCTAAAAGCTATTGGTACCTCTAAAGGATATATATTATTAAAGATTCAGATTTTTGATTATAACAGGAAATCCCCTGATTAATCACCTCCAATGAGAAATTTGGGGTTTCCAGTTATAAATGGCACACACTGAAAAAATTGTCCTTCCCTGCACCTTCCAGTGATGTTACCCATCAACTGCTGTCGCTGCCAGATAGTGGTATTGGAGTGGCCCACTGCAGCAGTGCCCCTTGGCAGCGACAGCAGCTTGGGCCTTTAATCCCACCATCTCTTTTTCTTCATCTAGCACGCTGCCAGCATCATGATGGGGTTTAAAATGCAAGAAATGGGAAGTGCCTGTTCTCGTGTTTCAGATCCTCCCATGGTTCTGGCAGAAGTTCTGGATGAAGAAGCACAGAACAGTCTAAACAAAGGCACAAGCTCCTATGCTGAGTAGAAGGAGGCTGGAACTGGGAGAAGGACAGGGCTGATTCTGCTGCTGGGCTAAGGGGGGCTTATGCTGGAGTTGGGAGAAGGATGGGGCTGATTCTGCTGTTGGGCTAAGGGGGGCTCATGCTGGAGCTGGGAGGAGGATGGGGGCTGATTCTGCTGCTGGGCTAAGGGGGCTCATGCTGGAGTTGGGAGAAGGACAGGGCTGATTCTGCTGCTGGGCTAAGGGGGGCTTATGCTGGAGCTGGGAGAAGGGGAGGCCAATGCTGGTGCTGGAACAGGAAAAAAGGGTTGACACTGGGAGATGCTGCATTTTGAGGAGGGAGAAATAAGCTGTCTTTATAAAACCACCTGACAATTGTGATGGTGTTTGTTGAACAGATTCTACCAAAAAAAAAAAAATTCACAGTGTAGATACTCGGATAAACCTTTTTTTTCTGACTCTGGGAAATCACCTATTGCCTTAAAAATAAACCCCTAAAATTCCAAATAATAAACACAACAGGTTATCCTATATTATATATAAGGTTTCTTAACTAAACCATTCACCTATGAAATGGCATTTCAACAGTCAATATTTGGATTCACTGTGCTGAAAAGCAACTTAAATGGAAAACAGCTGCTGTCACCTTCTCTAATTCAGTGTTAGAGAGAGTAACAGTAATATATCTTCAATCAAACTATATTGTGCAGAACCATCCCTACATGTTGCTCTTCCTTATCTATTTGCTAGGTAGTTTGGGATTTTATTTTTCCATTAAATTCTAGGAACCCGATATTCAACAGCAGTTACATGGTTTACAGACCTGTAGACCATGTAACTGCCTCTAAGCAGGATATTCAGTAGCACTAACATCCCTGAATATCCCCGGATTCTGCCGCTGTATGCCTCGATGCTACACGGTTAGCATCAGCGAATTCCAGGGGCAGTACCCATTGCCAACTGGTCAGTGGCAATATTGAGCCGCTGCCTGGTTAGTGACCCATGGGTAAAGATAGATGTGATAAAAGCTAGCCTATCTTTGCCCATGGGAGCTAACCAGACAGCTGCTCAATATCGCCACTGACCGGTTAGCTTCCAGGCTGTGTGGCAAACCTGGATATTCAATGCCAGCGGCTGGATATGGCCCCAGCAGTGAATATCTGGGTTTAGTGTTAAGCGGCGATGGCTAGGTGTTGTAATCTTGCTAGCTGCCACTGCTGAATATCGGGCCCTAGGTCTTTTTCTGCCCATTATTTGCTATGGGGCAGTATTTTGCTCCCTTTGTTGCTTAATCAAGCAGCTTCAAAACAAAAAGTCAGGCTCCCTCAGCAGCAGAGCATCCTAGGCCTCTGTGGGCGGCTCATGTTTCCCCGACTGGCCTGTTAAGTGCTGTGATTCCCTTTTTGCCATTTTTGGTGGGCTGTGCCATGTTTTCAGTGAGTCGTTTTTGCAACTTGGGCTGCTTTTCTGTGGTACTTTTCTTTTTGCAGCCCATGCTGTTTTCAGTTGTTCATTTTCCTGCCCTGTGATATGCCATTTTTTTCAATAGTTCCTTTTTCACAGCTTGTACCGTTTTTTTATACCTAAAAAGACTTCATTCTACTCTATTAAACTATATAAACCTTATCAAAAAACATTGTTTATCAGGGAGAAAAGACCTGTGGGCCACTTGATCCCGGCTCATGTATTGGCCATGGATCGGCTCCATAATAACATCAGTGATCCTAAAAAACTCACAATATACTATGACAATATAAATTATCTCATATAAATTTTCACATATAGTCAATGTACTACAACAATATAATCACTCAGCATTAATCAACTTATTATAACATGTCCCTCAATTATAGTTTATGCTCTAAAGATATGGAGCCCAATCCATGGCCGAGATCCATGAGCCGGGATCAAGTGGCCCACAGGTACTGAGATCCTTTTCTCCCTGATAAATAGTGTTTCTTAATAAGGTTTGTGTAGTTTAATAGGATAGAATGAAGTCTTTTCAGGTATAGCTATTATTCTCTTCATTTTAATACTATTTCCTTAACCCCCTCCCTGATGTTCCCTCATGTTGCCATGTCTCGTCCTGCCTTCTTGGTCCTTCTCTACTATCCCTTTTTTTAATATTGTACATTTCTTTTCCTTTCGTTGGCCTCGGCCTTCTTTTATTACTTAGCTTTTAATTGTACACCGCCTTGGTTATTGAGAAAGGCGGTTTTTATCAAATAAATAAACATAAACATAAACATACTATTGGACTTATAAGGGGTGGATGTGCTATTTTTTAGAGAGGCTTTTTTCTTTGCCATGTGGAGCATGGTTATGACGACTACTAGCCAGAGTTATGCCTCGTAGGGTGCTTCGGGCCTGGTCCGTGGCAGGTTCCTTTGCCCCCTCTGTGATGGGGATGCCCAGTGCTCAGGTTTTTGAGCATTGTTGGAGAGCCCAGGGCTTAGTGCTAGAGCTGATGCCTCTTTGAATCCGGTTCACCCTTCCAACCAGCAGGACAGGCAGTCCTCTTGAGGGCCAACTGGGCATTGTTGATCATGTGAACAAATGCTTCAGGCTCTGGTCAGCAGTCCTCCTTGGGTCTCTTGGTTTCCATTTCTGTTGTCTTGGAGCAGCAGCTGTTGAAGCAACTTATGGGCTGTGTTTAGTCCTTTCTTGCTGATTAGCACTGCCCTTTGCAGGAATCAGTGGTCCAGGCCTCCTCAATGGGTGACCCTCGGGCATCTCTGTTATGGCAGTAGAGGAATGAAGGCCCCCTTATTGCCCTTGCATGCATCTGTTCCTCTGGGAGTCCCACCTTATCCCCTTTGGGGGTTAGCAGAGAAACTTAAGGTAATTGTGAGGAGGATGACGATGATTGCCCTGGTGGAAGGCTAGGATCTCCATGATCCACCTTTTCACAGAACTCTATGTCGGCTCTGCAGGTAGTAGAACTTGCTCTTGGGCTAGGTTAGCAGGCTCCTTTTTATTTGTCCTGGAGGATATCCGGCGTCCTGATGCGTTTATTACTCACCCTATTTGTTGCTGCATAAGATCATGTAATCAGGGAAAAAAAACCCGAGTTGGGCCCTAAGGCCATGGTCCTGTCTCGGGCTATAACTTCTGCCCCAGGGCAAGCTGGATCAGCCTTCTGGATTGCTAGGATGGTAGCCCTTGTCTTGGCTGTGAAAAAGCATATGTCCATTTCTTGGGGGGGGGGGGAGAGGTGTTGCGTTCAAGGTTTCTCGGGTTCGGAGGGTCAAGGCCCTCAAGAATGCCTTTGTAGCTACTGCTTTAAGCTGTTTAGCAGCACTGTATGCAGGCTTGGTACCAAGCCCTCTTATGCTGGATCCAGCCATTGCGTGATAGCCTGGAGGTTGACAGCGGACCACCTATCTGGCTTCCAAGTCCATGGCAGCCAGTAATAGTAACAATATATCAATCAAAACTATCAATCATTGTGTCAGCCTAAACAATAAACAAACAGGAACATTTTATTTAACACAGAACTGGAGGAAAAAAAGATCTCAGTGAGTCAAACAAAGCCAATGCAGCAGCTCTGTGGAGATAGCCAGAGAACCTATACAAGCCAGAAAAGGCTCAAACTCAGATGTCAAAACTTCAGCATTGTAGGTCAACTAAAAAACCTCAAGAGTATATGTTCAATAGAAAATAACATAACCAAACCACACTTGGATAGCTGTAGAATGCTTAAATAACTATAATATGCAGTTTTCAGGGGCTTAAATAATACCAAATTTTTGTGGCAAATGTTTAACCAGTAGTTAGCTTGGCACTACTCCTACGGTGGGCGTTTTGCCAAAGCTGTGTCAGGGAGTTGGACTGCAAATAATGCCTAAGAAGCCTCTATAATACCGAAATAAAAAATAAACCCTTCCATATGTTTAACAAAAAAGTATAGCAGGCTAATGTCGGACCCAACCTTATAAAGATGTTAAAGACAACTCAAGCTGAACTATGACCCAATCAAAGAAAACTACTCCAGAAATAAGGATTCATTGGCTAGCAATCCCCAACCCAACTTTAGATGTCCATAGCAAAAAAATCCAAAATGATTTACAGTAGTAGTAACAGCCAGTTGGTAGCTCTGGCTTTGTGCTTGGTCAGAGGATACTGCCTTCAAGCAGCAGCTGAACAAACTCCCCATTAAGGGCTAGTTACTTTTTGGAGTGGGCCGAGTGAAATAGTGAAAGTCCTTGGGAAGCTCACTCACAGAGACTCCTGGAAGATGGGCCTAGAGGTGCTAGGGGTAACTTCTTTGGGGCTGTATATAGAGCTTGGAGTTGCCCTCGAGCTCCTATGAGTCCAGATAGGGCCTGGTTATCCTTACTCCCCCATGGCTTCTTTGGGGGCCAGTAATCCCCTCAATGAGTTGTAGCCTTTGGGAGCTAGTAATCCCCTTTTGAGGTGTAGCCAGTTAGGGTGTGGTTCTGACTCTTTCTCTGTAAGAGCAGTGGGTCCTCTGGGTCCTCAGTCAAGGATGGAGATGTATTAGCTCCCAAGACTGACTTAAGAGGTGAGCCAGTAAGCACTGACTTAGCGTGCACTACAACAGGGGCACATGAAGCCTGCCTCACTGGCTTGCTCCCAGCCTGCCCTCGCCTCCAGAGCCACAGTTGTGTTAACACTAGAAGCCCCAAAGTGCGTCAATTGACGCAAATGCATCTTTGAAGTTGTATACCAGCGCCACTGCTAGAACCATGTCAGTCATGTTCCATGACTTTGTTAGCAAGGTCAAGATGTTCAAATATGTGCATCGAAAATTAATGACAGATGCACCACCTAGCGGGAAAATGAATTTATACCTAGAAGCCCCAAAGTACGTCAATTGACGCACTCCGTTGTCTTGGATGCGTCAATTGACGTGCTTTGGGGCTTCTAAGTATAAATTCATGTTCCCACTAGGTGGCGCATCTCTATCACTGTTTACAGTTTTACTCCGACATTACAAACAATAAACACACGATGACGTCATGTAATGACGTCACATACTGCACATATTTAACAAATAAGTAACTTCACATCTGCATTTCATGCTAAACACAGTCGTCGTGATAATGCGTCAATTGACACACTTTGGGGTTTCTAGGTAAAATTCTTTTTGGGGCTTCTAGTGTTAAACATTAACACAGCTGCAGGAGCATTTGCATTTGCTCCCAAGGCTATGCTATATTCAAGCCATGATGCCGGCAGCTTGAATATAGCACAGCCACAGGAGCAAAAGCAAATGCTCCCATGGCTGTGCTGCTGCAGGGAGAGGGTGGCTGGTATTGGAAATTGGCTGAGACTGGGCTGATACTGGGGCTGGGGGATGGGACTGAAAATGGGCTGATATATTGGGGCTGGATTCCGTGTGTTTCTCACAATACGCTTCCAACCTTGACGATCAGTGGCAACTTTTCTGGCCTCACTGATGGTCAGTCGTTGGTTCCTTAGGTCTTCCTCGATGTGTTTGAGCCATGTTTTCTTTGGTATTGCTCGTTGAACTCTCCAGTGGACAGGTCGCTCTCTCCAGAGGAGTTGGAAATGGCAGCTGACTGGTATTCATTCTACAAACGTGGCCAAACAAGCGCAGTCTGCATTTTTGGATTTGTTCTTCGACTGAGAATTGATGGTCGCACCTTGTCCGAATAGCCTCATTTCGATGGCAGTCACGAAGAGATACACCCAAAATCTGTCTCAGGACTCTCATTTGAAAGACTTCGAGATTGTTCAAGTCAGGTTTGAGCAATGTCCATGTTTCCAATCCATATAGGAGAAGTGGCAGGATCAGCGTTCGTAAGAGGCAGATTTTGGTCTTGGTGGAGATATTGGCCTTCTTCCAGAGGCACCATTTGAGTGAGATGAATGTTACTGTTGCCTGGCCAATCCTGCTGAGGACTTCAGTGGTGGATGCCATCTTCATCTCCTGTACCAGCAATCCTAGGTATTTGAATTTTTGAACCTGCTCAATTTGAATTCCATCGAGGTGAACAATGGCCTGTTATCCATCCATGGTCATAACTTTGGTCTTGTCGACATTGATTCTTAGGCCGTAAGATTGGGAGATGTGGGCGATATGGAAAAGGATGTCGGTGGCCTCTGCATCTATGTCAGCAAATATAGCACTCTCAGCAAATATGACATCGTCGATCAGGAAGTTGTTCACACTGTACTGGACCCCGCATCTGTCCTTGAATGTTTTCCTCATTATTGCATCGATCACGATGTTGACAAGCAGGGGTGAGGCGACATCTCCCTGGTGGATTCCAATTTGGATAGGAAATTCCTTGGTTAGCTCAATTTGGATCTTCATGCTGCTGGTTGAATCATTGTATGATGCTTGGAGAAGTTGGATGATCTTCAATGGCACATGTTCGTTCTCTAGTACCCTCCAGAGGGCGGGCCAGTGAACACAGTCAATGCGGTTTTGAAGTCAATGAAAAAGATAATGGTTTGCTTTCCATACCTGATCCTTTCCTCCGCCAGTTGACGAATGGTGAATATTTGATCGGTGCAGCCTGATAATGGGCGTAATATGGGTGTGCTTTACTATTTCAGTAGTGATTCATGCAGCTGTGTTCTGTATCATCTGGAGTGGGTGTGTGACGTGTTTTGGGAGGCCTTGCAATATTAAACGGCAATAGTCCAGGATGGTGGGCATTATCATTGCTTGGCAGACTGCTCTAAAGCCATTTTCCATAAGGAGGGGCTTGAGCTTCAGTATGGTTCCCAATTTTTGTGGTGTTGGTAACATGGGCCTTGCAACTTCGCTTCTGGTCCAATGTTACACCCAGATGTTTAACCTCAGATTTTACTGTGATGTCTTTCTCTTGTATCTTCATAATGGTGGGTGGGGTGAATGTGGTGCTTCTGGCTATGTGTAAGGCTTCCATTTTATTGTAATTT
Organism: Ichthyophis bannanicus; assembly: GCA_033557465.1. Lineage (NCBI taxonomy): Eukaryota > Metazoa > Chordata > Amphibia > Gymnophiona > Ichthyophiidae > Ichthyophis > Ichthyophis bannanicus. The sequence continues at coordinate 418,502,944 of CM066031.1, read as the reverse complement.
ATAGCTAGGCTTTGTTTTCCAAGCCATTGTATCATTGTTTCCAGGTAGTTTGTTGTTCTTGTGTAATCTGTGTGTTTTGTATGAAAGGGGGTGTATATCATGATATTGTCTGCATAGATATTGTAATTTATGCTGTTGCTTCTTATTATGTCACATTGTGGTTGTATGTATATATTGCACAGTATTGCTGAGAGCGATGAGCCTTGGCATATGCTGGATTTATTGACTGGAAAGACTGGGGTTGATGATCAACTGTCTCAAGAGCTGCCTGATTCTGTCGCAGATTTTGGAGTATCTGGAAGCTTGGTTCCACAATCTCCTGGATCACATTTCCTTACAATGGAGAGGTTCCTCATGCTTCAGAGCCCACTCAGGGCATTTTATACTTAGTTCCATGATCCCAGGACGACCTCTAGGTCCTCCGGCCCATGGCTTTGACTGTGGAACCAATTCTTTGGGCTAGGGCACCTGCTAACTGCTACTCCCCTCTGGTCTCCCTGTCCCCAGATGTTAGACCATGTCACGCTCCCCTGCTACTGGCCGAAGGCTTTATAGTAGGGGTGACCGCTGTTTTGCTTCTGAGTGTCCTTTATACTATCTAGCAGCAAGGGTTGCTGGGATATGTAGTTTTTGGTTTCACTCTCACAAAAATGTGTTGTGGCACAAGGGTCTTTTGGAACAGATAAATTTATTATTGTTGGGTTTTTCCCCTCACAGAGGTTCTCAGGCAAATAAGCAAAGCAATATAATTCTTTTCCAGAATAAACAGAAAAGCAGGAGCAAATGAAAAGCATCAAATAAAAGTGGAAAAACTGTTTCTTCACAGCAGCAGAAAACTTCCAAACAACTTTGTAATTCTTCTTACCAAAGCTTGTTTATCTTAGGAGCAGTCTTTCTACATTATACATGGAACAATCTCTCTTATAGTAATCAGGTGAGTCAGGAATATCAGCTACGTCATTAAACATCTCCTTGCTTGCATTCTCATGGCTCTGTTTAGGAGAACGTCTTGGCTGCAATCCTGGGATAGCTATTTGCAGCTGTTCTAAGAAGACTCCACTCTCACTGACCGTGACTTCTTCTAGTTCAGGAAATGGGTTAGAACGTAAGCTCTTCCTTATGGTTGTCACATTAGCTTTAAACCATTTGTCAAAAGAGTATCTGCTAGGTGCTTTCGCAGCCGTGCTACCCTGGCACCTATTAGCACTTGCTCTTAACTGTTTCACAACGTCTTCCACAAAACTCTGGCTTGGCAGTAACCCTGACGTACCTTTTCTGCTGACCTTGCTTTGTCTGTGCTTGGAGCTCTCTTCCTCTCTACAGGGAAATGGCTTTGCCCTGTCTTCAGGAAGCTCCCACAACGGCTTAGGTTTAGCTTCAAGGTAACCAGTAATGGACCCACCAGAATCCTTCTTGCCTGGGGCTGGGTTCCAAGACTCCCTCAGTTGCTGCCTTCCTTGCTGAAGTGGAATAGACACTTGTAAAGGCTTTTCCCTGCCTTCTTGTATGTCCTGATTCTCAGTGCTGCTCTGAAAGACTAGCCCTGAAGCTGGTTTAAAACGGCTTCCTTGTTCAGGCACGCCCTTCTGACTATCCAGGTGCACCTCGTTAGGGCTGCTTCCAGCTCTTAGGTCATGAATCTGACTGAGCTGCATTCTCTCTGAAAGCTTCCTGCTGTCATGGAAACCTGGCTTGCTCTGGCTTTTAAAGGTGCAGTGCTCGCTATTTTCCCCTTCTGTCTGCTCAGGAATGCTTTTGGTACCACAACCAGACCCTTCCTCTCCCTCAGGAGATCAAGGAGCTGTTGAGATGGTTGTTGCAGTCCTGCCATCTGATAGCCAGAATGCAATTGGAAGCACTAGATTGGGTGTTTTTCACTGCGGGTGCTAGCCTGAAGGGCCGAGGTGCACACTGCCTGAGCCAGTTGGCTCAGGAACTCTTCTCCCTGGGAACTGCTTGGGTGGAATTTACGCCACTGGTTTAATATGCAACTTATATGATAGCATACCAGGGAGTACTGAAGCTTTTTTTCTCAGTTTAGTTCTACTGTGTACTGTTCTAGTGATTCTAAAAGTTTTGAAAATATCCTTTTGTTTTAGATTGTTAAAAGTAATATTGCAAATTTGCAGGCTATTATGCTTCTACGTAGTAGGAATGTTCAGAGCAAACTTACATTTGATTAAAATTACGCTAGCAGGACTACCTGCACACACTTACATTGGCTAACAGGGGTGGTTAGATATTTTTGGAGAAATTTGCAAACCTATTTTTTAAAAATCAAAAAGTATGCAAATGAAAATTTTGCCTCTATCCTGCCTCCAGGAATACCTTTAAAATGTAAGCATACAGGAACTATGTGTGGATATTTATCCACATATTGGGATGGATATTTTATAAAAAGACCTTTCTGGATATAAAACCCTATTTTACTTATAAAAATGCCTTTTATAATCACTCTCCTTACTGTGAGGTTTTGCTGTCAGCTTGCAAGTGGTTCAGTTCTTAAGAGAGCTTTGCCAGAGTGAACCACTGACCTACCAGCAGGTGTCTGTATGCCCCAGTTGGCTGACTGGTCACTGCTATCCATTCAATAGCTTCTGCTTCCTCCTAGAGGCTATTTTTTTCCTTTTTTGATACATATATAAATCTAGTCATTGCTTGCTCTCCTTTCCAGAGCTTTGTTGTTTACAACTCTCACATTTCTTTGTGCCTTTGATTTCTTGCTGTAACTCTTTGTTTCAAATTTGGATTCTCTCGGGGCAATTCTCCAAATGGGTTAGGTTTGTGCATATCATGACAGTCATCAACTTCACTCTTAAGGCAGGGTATGTGGAGTATGATCTCAGTCTCTCAAATTTACATGCTCAACACAGTACTGACGTTGTGCCAAGAGAGCCGTCTCCTGGAATTTGTAAGATGTAACATGCATGGGTAATTTATCAAGGTGGGCTTGGAAATTCTTGTTAATCAAGCCCATGGCACCCAAAATGATGAGAAATAACTCTGTCTTTCTGCCATATTTTCTTGGTCTCTGACTGCATTTCTTGGTACTTGAAAATCTTCTCCCTATCAACATGATTCACAGAATAGTTGCTTGTGACTGACTCCTTTATAATCGATGCCATTTTGATGGTGTTCTCCTTTACCACCACTATGTCCAGCTTCCTTTCATCCAGCTTTTTATCAGTTGGAATGGAATTCTCCATTGTGAAGCCTTTCTTGCTCCAGAATTTACTTGCAGCTAGGGTTGCCAACTGGCTCCAGATGCGCCCGACAGACTTGATCCAGTCCTGTGTTTACCCCATTGCATGCAGCGACTTGTAGTTTTTCATTTCTTATGGAGTGCAATGGAGAAATCAGAACTACATATCCCTGCATGCAATGGGGTAAACCCAGAACTGTATTGACACTGTCGGGCGCATCTGGAGCCAGTTGGCAACCCTACTTGCAGCTGCATGGAAATGGTCTGATATTGGGGCTGAGGGGAACCCTGCCTCGGGTCCTGGAGTCTCAGCTGCCAGCACCAGAAGGCTGAACCCAAAGGGAAGGGCAGTTCCTACAATCAGAAGACCACACCAAACTTCCTGGCCCAGGGTTGTTAAATCCACTGTTCAGTTTTGTCCCTGGACCTTAGCCTGTTCTCTTTCTCTGGGTCCCAGACACCTATGTAATTTAATTAAAGTGAATTGATTTTTCCCACTATTTGGCATCAGAGAAAAGTTAACCAGACAGCTTTATCTGGTAAACATTACTCAGATATTAAATGCTACTTGAGTGCCATTGAATAAAATTGGATAAAAACTGTACAGTGTTATCTGATTATCTTTAGGGCAGCCCTTTGCTGCTACCAGATTTGTTCAATTGAGCCTAAACAGACAATGCTGACATTCAGTGCTGACTGGCTAAGTGTAATGGTGCCTCTGGAATGCTTCTACTTCACCTCTTCTTAACAGGATATGTTTTGTCCAGTCAAGGAGTCAAAAGAGGAGGAATTAAAAAACCCACAAATTTGTTTGGTTAGCTGCTTATGTTAACTGAACAATATTTTTATAGCAACCTCATACTGTAGATAGCTAAATTGTATTGAACTGGTCTGCTATAACACTATGAACTAACTAATCTGTACATCTGAGGTTTCTGCAAACCGATTTTTGTTGTAAGGTGGTTTAGTCTGTTTGAGAAAAGATTTATTATTTTGGAGGGTAGATGATGTTAGCGCAGTAGCATCTTTTTTCTTCTTTATTTTCTTTCAAATCAGTTGGAACCAGTACTGGATTTCTGGTTCTGTGAGCCATCTTTAGTAACATCCTAGGGGTTTTTTTTGCTTGGATTCCCCTTCCCACTGTTCCTAGTCTGGTCATTGCAGCAACAGTCTTTATGCTAGAAGCCATACACTGCTATTAAGAGATCTAACACTAGCCACCAGATGTCGCTCTTAATGATGTCCCCTGTGGCTCCCTCTACCCTGGTTTTCTGAGTGCTATCTCCACAGCATTTGTGGGTGGTGCAAGTCAGTTTGCTTGCTGGAAGGTTTTTTTTTTAGTACATACATTTTAGTATGTTTTTGAAATGTCTCTTCAATTCATGTGGAAAATATATGTAAATACATTTTTTATTAATATAATTTTGTATTTTTTGTTGTTGTTGTTGGGTGGAGAGTGGGTTGTGTTGTCTCTCTTGACTAGATCATAAGCTGGGCTCTTCCTCTGCCTATGCTGCATGGTATAATTTCTTTTAGGTATAGTTATGTGCGAATGTGAATGATGGGTGCGGAAGTGGAAATGCATGTGTACATGAGACTAAGACTGTAATGATGAGGTAAGAATAGGAGGGAGGGGTGTATGTAATAAGTGAGATTGTTAGCATGAATAGGAGGGAAGGGTGTATGTAATAAGTGAGATTGTTAGCATGAATAGGAGGGAAGGGTGTATGTAATAAGTGAGATTGTTAGCATGAATAGGAGGGAAGGGTGTATGTAATAAGTGAGATTGTTAGCATGAATAGGAGGGAGGGGTGTATGTAATAAGTGAGATTGTTAGCATGAATAGGAGGGAAGGGTGTATGTAATAAGTGAGATTGTTAGCATGAATAGGAGGGAAGGGTGTATGTAATAAGTGAGATTGTTAGCATGAATAGGAGGGAAGGGTGTATGTAATAAGTGAGATTGTTAGCATGAATAGGAGGGAAGGGTGTATGTAATAAGTGAGATTGTTAGCATGAATAGGAGGGAAGGGTGTATGTAATAAGTGAGATTGTTAGCATGAATAGGAGGGAAGGGTGTATGTAATAAGTGAGATTGTTAGCATGAATAGGAGGGAGGGGTGTATGTAATAAGTGAGATTGTTAGCATGATTGCACAGGGCGTGGAGTCTAAGTGCTTTGGAAAAGATGAGTGCCACAGTCTGCAGTAGAGTAAGTGCTGCTGTCTCTTGCAAGAGTGGCTTCAGTCATTAAAAAAGTACAGCCGGTGACCTTAAGAGAACTGAAGGTTTTGTGATGGGATAAAATGGCCTGCTTCGTTTTATTTACGTTTTCTGATGTTATTTATCAGAGGAAAAGAAACGTTACAGACACAGTACAGTCATATAGACTACATTGGGAGCTGCACAGCAGTCATAAAGGACCTTCCCAAGCTATTCTAGCCCTAGGCAGGAACAAATATAGACTGGAGGGCCCTGGGAAGCAAACAGTGGTGCTAGTGTTTGTGTGAATAACCCCTTATGAGCTAATGGATAGGCAAAGAAGAAGGCATTATTGGCGCATCTGTTTCGGCTCCTGCTCACTTCTCAAATGCCCATGTTGAACCACGAAGAATATTCTTTTCTTAGGAGGCATATTTAGGAATGGCTGTTTTACAACAAGTGCTGTTCAGCAAATCCCTCCTTCTGGATATTCACCTTCTAAGGGATAAAAGGAGCAGGGCAAGAAGAGATCACCTCCAAAGTATCCAAACCAGCTATATTGACAAAAAAAAACCCCTCACATGGCTGCGTAGAATGGCTTATTAGACCACTTTGCTATGCTACGTCTAGCAGAGACAATTATGTTACTGATAGATAAACTAGATCAAAGACAAAGGGAGACTGTGTCACAGAAGCCAAAGGGGAAAGGAACCAGGAACATCTTGAAAATAAAGTTAAAGTACCACAATAGGTAAAACAAATGGAAAACTTGCCTTCAAACCAGGCTGTGTGAACTTGACACACCGATCGGAACTAGAGAATGAAAACACTGCCTTTTTCAACGCAAGACTTTTCGCACCAAAATTAGGTCAATGTGCAAAGAAGCAAATTAAGAAAAAATGTACCAAATTGTGATGACAACAATTACATTTGTAGTGTGAGCTATCATAATATTAATGACTTAAATTTTAAAAAAAATTACAAGGAAGGATAAAATAAATAGGGGAAGCACCACATGAATCAAAGTATGCAGGAAATATCTCACACAGCGTTCACCAAGGTTGAATGCCTTTAAGGATGAAAAACTAATGTGCAATAAAGTATGGACTTATTTAAACATGTATTACCATAATTGAAATATGTCAAGGAGACCAAAATTGGAGACATATTACTGACCCCATGAAGTGCTAGGTATGTGTGTATGTAATCCATAAATACAAGTAAATAAAATAAAAATCTAAAGTGTACACAAGATCTTATAACTCAGTGTGTGTTTATGTGTATACAGCATATATATATACACACACTTTACTGTGAAGAACATCCCAGTGAGTAACTGGGACTGAGCTAACCTGAAAAAACATCCTCAATAGTGAAAGGAGAGAGCTAGTGGCTCATATGTGTGGGATCAATAGGGAAATCCTGATGTAAATAACATACACCTGAGCATGCTCATATTAAAAATCTAATATGCAACGGCATCACATTGTGCCGAACAGATCTAAGGATAAAACTTAATAAAATAAGCGAGTGCCGAATAAAACGTCAGTAAGACCAACAAGTACCATTTCACGTTGATGAATAATAAACCAAAATAAAAGAATATGCAGGTATATATAAATAAATATAATTGATAGCGGGACCGAGTAAAATGACATTAAAAATGGATAAACACGTGGAGGCATATTCCAATCTGGACGTCCAACCCCTTGTCCGTGTGCCCAGAATGGGGAGGTGTACCGGATGCAGCCGATTCTGATCCCATGGGGGCTAAACATGCCCGCAGGAACAGAATCAGGAACAGGGCCAGGATATCCAGGCTGTGCCCCGATTCTGCATGCCCGGCACACATGTCCGGATAGCCAAGCCAACTCCTGAATGGAGCTGCAGTGTCATGGTGTCCCGTCGCCATAGCACCGTGTCTTCATTCAGGAGCTGCGATCCCCGGCTGCCGACCAAAGTCCCCTTTCCTCGCAGCCCGATCCCCAATCTGGCCTTCCATGGCCAGGGTTGGGCTGCAAGGAACCCCCTGCACCTCCTCACCTCCTTTGCTGGTCCCGGCTCAGTTGTCCCCTGATGTCTAGGGGGACTTATTCCACTTCGGTGGAATAAGTCCCCTGTCCATTTTGCAGACCCCGGACTTACAGGGCTGACCTCAGAATTAGCCCTGTAGTCTAGAGTCAGTCATCATCCACCGCCCGCCTCGCTTCTCCCCTAGTCCTCCCCCTCCTGTTCACAAACAGACCTCACCGCACAGATTGGGTGAACATGCGGGGGGGGGGGGCTCTGTTTCCCCCGGCGCCGGCCAGACAAATAGTGGGTCTGGATATCCGGATCGGAAGTCCAGACCCGCTATTCTGGTCTCAGCATAGACCCCCAAAGGGAGTAGGATTGTACCAATAAGAATGGTGCATGCAGTATGAGCAGACAGGTCTTTTATTGGTGTTAATGCTCTTACCATAATAAGCCTATAAAGGGTGCTATGACATAATATACGATGATAGTGGGAAACACCACTAAATGACTATTATCATAAAAATAAGAAAGAACAAAGATGGCTGACATTAAAGAACAAGTCAAAAACTGTATACATAAATAAATATTAATACAGGAAGTAAAAAAGGGGGAAATCGACTAAGTAACAGCTGAGGAATAAAAACTGGCACTTAAAACAGGAGCAGTCAAGTGTATATTTATTTATTTAGACAGTTTTGTATGCCACCTTATCCTTCAATTAAAGTGGTCACAACACATTTGGGGGATACATTTAACATGAGGGGATATGAGACACATACGCATTAATACTTACAGGGAACATGGGTATATTAGTGTGCCCATGTGCTCTGAGAACATCAAATTAGATCTGGGAGCATAAAAATAAAAACACAGATAAAACCAACCTAAAACAGATAAAAAACGTGGGGGAGGGGGTGCCATGGGTATAGGCAAATAAAGGGGGCAAAGACTGTGGAGAAGTCAAGGAATAAAAACTGCATATAAGAGATTAACAAAAATTGTAAACAGTAAAAATGTAAAAATAATATAATGAGATCATATAAAAGTGATAAAACTGATTCCAAATCAAATTCAAATCTGCAGTATCTGTTTTTCATGCTGTCCAGGACTGCAGGGGTGGGAAGTGGGAGTGGCGATGGCTGGCTGCCACTGCGTGAAAACATTTTGTGTGGTGGTTGCCAAAATCTTTTGAGTTATGGTTCTAGTAACATAGTAACATAGTAGTTGACGGCAGATAAAGACCAGCATGGTCCATCCAGTCTGCCCAGCAAGATGGCAAGAGTAGGTGCACCTGTCGCTCCGCGCAGGCCACCCCTCCCCATATCCTTGTTCAGGGGTAAACCCACCACTCCATGTAGGACACCCCTATTTGTTGAGACGTTATATGGTTCAGAAGTTAGATGGTACCATTTATTTTGTTTTTTTCCTATTTCTGTAAAGGGATCCTCTGTGTTTGTCCCATGCCTTTTTGAATTCCGTCACCGTGTTTGCCCCTACCACTTCCATCGGGAGGGTATTCCAAGCATCCACCACCCTTTCAGTGAAAAAATATTTCCTGACATTGCCTTTCAATTTACCCCCTTGCAGTTTCATGTTATGCCCTCTAGTTTTACAGGTTCCCCGTCTTTGGAAGAGGTTTGTTTGTTCATCATTTCTCTTTAAGTATTTAAAGGTCTGAATCATATCTCCCCTGTCCCTCCTTTCCTCCAAAGTATACATATTTAGGTCTTCAAGTCTCTTCTCATAAGGCTTCTGATGCAGGCTCCAAATCATTTTGGTCGCCTTCCTCTGAACAGTCTCCAGTCTTTTTACATCCTTTGCAAGATATGGTCTCCAAAACTGAACACAGTATTCCAAGTGAGGTCTCACCAGTGACCTATACAGTGGCATAAGTACCTCTTCTTTTCTGCTGGTAATCCCTCTTTGTATGCAGCCCAACATCCTCCTGGCTTTTGCCACTGCCTTGTCGCACTGTTTTGCCACCTTGAGATCAGCAGAGATAATCACACCAAGGTCTTTTTCCTGAACTGTGCATACCAACCTTTCTCCCCCTATCGCGTACATTTCTCTTGGATTTCTGCTACCCAAGTGCATGACACTGCACTTTTTTGCATTAAATCGTAGTTGCCAAGCTTTAGACCAGTCTTCCAGCTTTTGTAGATCTTTCTTCATGTTAACCACTCCCTCGGGGGAGTCCACTCTGTTGCAAATTTTTGTGTCGTCTGCAAAAAGACAGACTTTTCCATTCAGTCCTTCAGCAATATCACTCACAAATACATTGAACAGTGCCGGGCCCAGGATCGAACCCTGGGGCACCCCGCTAATCACCTTCCTCTCATCCGAGTGAGCTCCATGTACAATCACCTTCTGTCGTCTGTCAGTCAACCAATTTCTAATCCAGTTTACCATCTTGGGACCCATCCCCAAGCTACTGAGTTTGTTGACAAGCCTCCTATGAGGAACAGTATCAAAGGCTTTACTGAAATCCAGGTAGATGTCATCCATTGCATGCTCCTGATCTAGTTCCCTGGTCACGCAGTCAAAGAACTCGATCAGATTTGTTTGGCAAGATCGTCCTTTGGTAAAACCATGTTGCCTCGGGTCTTGCAAGCTGTTGGTTTTCAGAAAGTTCACTATTCGCTCTTTCAGGAGTGCCTCCATTACTTTTCCCGCCACCGAGGTAAGGCTCACGGGCCTGTAGTTTGACACTTCTTCCCTGTCACCACTTTTGTGTAGAGGTACGACATCAGCCATTCTCCAGTCCTGAGGAACCTCTCCTGTTTCCAAGGATCTGTTGAAGACATCCTTTAACGGCCCTGCAAGAACCTCTCTGAGCTCTTTCAGTATCCTGGGATGTATCCCATCCGGTCCCATGGCCTTGTCCACTTTCAGTTTAGCAAGTTGTTCTAACACCTCTTCTTCTGTGAATGGTGTGGTATCTACTTCATTCCCATTTTTATATTTGGGAGTCACAGCTGGTCCATCCCCAGGATCTTCTTTAGTAAACACAGAGCAGAAGTAATTGTTTAGCAATTTTGCTTTTCCAGTGTCACTTTCCACGAGTCCTTTCCCAGCACACCTGAGTCCTGCAATTCCAACTCTGATCTTTTTCCTTTCTCGAATATACCTGAAGAAATTTTTGTTGCCACCCTTAACATATTTAGCCATCTTTTCCTCTGCCTTTGATTTTGCTATCCTTATTATTCTTTTAGACTCTTTGAGTTGGATCCTGTATTCATTTCTGTGTTCTTCTGTCTGCAAGCTTTTGAATTTTGCAAAAGTTGTGTTTTTTGCCTTTATATGAGCAGCCACCTCTTTGGAAAACCAAATAGGTTTCCTTCTCCTCTTGCTTTTATTTACTTTTCTTACATATTTATCTGTTGCTCCTTTTATTGCCTCCTTTAGTTTAGCCCATTGCAATTCCACTTCCTTTATCTCTTCCCACCCCGTCATCTCCTCCTTTACGTACTCTGCCATTTTATTGAAGTCAGTGTATTTGAAGTTTAGGACTCTGAGCTTGCTATGATTGGCCTGTACCATGGCTTTTATTTCAAACCACACTGTGTGATGGTCGCTGTTGCTCACAGGGGCACTCACGCAGACATTTGACACACTATCACCGTTGGTGAGCACTACATCCAGCGTTGATCTTTCCCTGGTTGGTTCCATCACCATTTGTCTAAATAATGCATCTTGGAGAGCATCCACAATTTTTTTGCTTCTTTCCAGATGTGCAGAAGGAGTAATCCAATCCACATCAGGTAGATTAAAGTCACCCAATATGATTGCTTCCCCCTTTGATGCTATCTTGGCAATATCTATAATCAATTCATTGTCTCTCTCTTCAATTTGAGTCGGAGGTCTATAGACTACAGCAATATGGATGACAGTGCCATCTCCTCTCTCCAACGCAATCCAGAGCGCTTCTTCTTTTCCCCATGTCCCCTGCATTTCAGTAGCTTTAATATTGCTTTTGACATACAAGGCTACTCCTCCTCCTTTTCCATTTTCTCGGTCCCTTCTGAACCCATGGCTCTGAGCTTGCAGTTGTTCCAACTTTAGCATGCCAGGACTCGGATCCTGCACCCTTCAAGATGCTCCACTATATTTTATTTAGTAGTGATGACTCCATTAATTTCTCAACCACTGAGGTCAGATTCACTGGCTTGTAGCTAGTAACCTCTTTCCTGTGCCTCCTTGCATGATTAAACACAACTGTCAGTATTGCTGCCGGTACCTCCCTGAGTTGCATTAATGCGCTGAGTATCCTCTCCAGTCTACTTCTGTAGAAACATTCCAGCAGGAAGGGAGGATGAGAGATGTTCATGGAGGAGGGCTGTGAGTTTCTTGTTATGGAGCCTAGCAATTGACAGACTATAGGCTGTTAAACTGCCGATGTAAAGGTCCTGCCAGCTGCCATTGTCCCTTAATACCAGCTGGTTGGCATCCCCTGGGTCAAGGGTTCTTTATCTGCTGTCATCACTTATCAGCGTAGTAGACTATTATATTACAGTTTTCCAACACACAATTTTTAGAGCCATCAGAATTATGTTATAATTTATGTTTTTCAAGGCAAATTTTATAGGGCTATCTTCTATTTCTGTTCTAGTAGTGAACCTCCAGAAGCTCCTCTCTCCCATCAGTGTAGAAAATGATTTACTGTAGGCGGTTATTGACTAGATCAATTCCTACAAAGGTTCTATGCATTAAATATTCTTGCTTTTCCAGACTCCAAATGCAATATAACAGCTCTTCACTGCCGCACCTTTATGTCAGCACGAAAAAATACTGTACCAGTAGCCCCAGCTGTAATTTTCAAGCACTGCCTGAGAAAATGAGAACATCCTATGAAAGAAATAGTCTTTGGGAAAGGAACCTGGTCTGTGGGAAAGCTTTAACAAAATGACAGACTTTCCCCACTGTTCCTTCCAGATTTGCAGAGGCCTTGCTATTTTCAAGCTGTTTACCCTTGAGATGCAAAATGGCAATCTGACATGGAATAACAAAACAGTGTGATGTGAATAGCTGCGTAAAAGACTACAACTACATACTGGGCATGCCCAGTAAGATGAAAAGCCTCTCCCGCCCGCCCCTTGACAAGAACCCTGAAGAGATGAATTGAACTTTGCACTTGTACATGTCACTGAATATATTTTGTACATGATTGCAAACACTTTTTTTGCTTGCTGAAAATTGTGTCAAGTCCCAGTGAAGCAGCAGCTAGGGATCATTTGTAGATGCCCTATGAATTGAAGGGGGGTCCCTCATTAGGGCATATTTTTTAGGAGGATCAGCTGGGGGGGGGGGGTGAGGTTACAGGTTTAATTTTGTCAGTAAGGAAGAATAAGCTCTTCCAGCAGAGAGAGAGCGGAGAGTGGTATCAACAAAGCAAAGCAGATGAGGAGGAAGGAGCTTGCGGCAGAGTATGGCTAGGAAAGGAACAGTGAGGCTGTATTGCTTAGTGTGCACATGTTTCGTAAGAATCTGTGCTGGGCGCTGCAGCTGCGGACAGTAACAGAGCTGTCTGGCTAATGAAGGCCACCTGGATCAGGCTTCTGAAACGAGCCAAAGGAGGGCGTCTGAAGAATTCCGATATCTGTGTAAGCCGTTTGCCTTTGTGTGTTGGTTGTTCTTTTTTGGGGGGGGGGTATCCTTCCTGCAGTGATAGAGCAAAGATGCTTTTTTATGACGGACAGAGCTGAATTCCCTTCGTGCAGTCGGGAAGAGACAAGCAAAATTCATCACTACCCCTGTTATTTATAAAGCCGGTCTTGAGCGTACGGCAGCTTGTTTCAGCCTAGGATTATTTTGACATGTACCAAGCACAGACACATTTATCATCTTATGGATTCTGATTATGCACTGCAGGACTGAGATGGTTCTCTTCTTTGCTTCTAGGATAGGAAAGAAGAGCAGGTAAGTAAGTGCATTAAATTCCCACAGGAGGAATTCATGGACGAAAACTTGCAACACAATAATCAGCTTTGTCTCTTGTATCTTTTTTTTTCTCTTTACTTCACATTCTTTCATTGTCTCAGATTAGCATCTCTACCTGTATTATATCTTTTTTTTTTTCTAGCGCTATCCTTGAAACTGCTGTACTGAATGTCCTTCATCACTGCACTGCACCATTACTAAGATACCAGACAGAAACTAGTTCTGGGTATCAAATCAACAATCACAACTCAGCATGGGTACAACCACTGGGAAATAGCGTATGCTTTTTTTCATGCAGAAATTGTGCAGCGTGTGTGTGTTTTCAAAATAAAATGTGTTCCGTCTTTTTAAAAGGTGTATGCTTCAGAACTGGGAAATAAAATGTGTTCCGTTAGAAATCTCAGTGCTGGACCTCTGTTCCAATGCCGTGTTTTTATACTCTTGTCTGCTCTTCTCCCGCCAGGGTTCGGCGGATTCCTATACCAGCCGTCCATCCGATTCAGATGTGTCTCTGGAGGAAGACAGAGAAGCATTGCGGAGAGAGGCAGAGAGACAGGCCCAGGCACAGCTGGAAAAGGCAAAGGTCTGTTCAGACGTTTCTCTCATTCTGCTTATTATAGGAGCTAGTGGTTTTATTGGAGTCTTTAGCCAAATGTTTTTGGGTTGTTGGACGTATTTCATAATGACCTATAGTTATATGCACAGAATTTTATATGAGGCAAAATGATTTCATAGCTAACCATTTGCAATGACACAATACAGAAGATCTAAATAGAGATGTTTTAATTTGACTGAATAAATTATTGTTCTTTTTAATGATTTTTATTTAAGTTAGAGGGAAAATAGAATAGGTAAACAACATTTTCATGTGTTTTGCGAGTAGATAGGATGTCTGCAACTGTCATTGGCTTATCAACTGTAGACCTATAGCCTTCCCCTGCCCCCCATTTCCTATTATTTGAAGTATACATCCATGTGAAGAACTGAAATAACCTCAGTGCCTAATTGTACAGACATAGAGGCCAATGCACTAAAGTGTGTCAAATTTGCATGTGCGTTGGTAAATAGGAAAGATGTGTATTCACGTCAAGTAATATGTTATATCCAACAATATTTCTTATGCATTTTCGAAATGAAGCAACAAAGAACAGAAGAGAATGTTTTGATTTAGAACAATTAAATGAAAACAATAAAATGCCCCTTCCCCATTCCCAATGGGCAGCTGGCACCATTTTGAAAATGAGCTAGGAAATAGAAGCAGTTGCATTTGAGGACAGCTCTTCTCTATATAATAGTGCCAGTGCATCCATAGTACTTTTGATTTTGAGACTGCTGAGTTGCATTCATATACACCCAAACTAATCATAAAAGTTGAGGATCATATCCCTTTTGGTTAAAAATGTGGTTGCTGTTATCTGGGACATGTTGCCAGTTTAGTTTCCTGAGGACAGTAAGGACTGATGGTGGCTTCATTACTACCGTAAAAAAGCAAGACTGCTGTCTCTAGTTCTATCACACTTGTTTCCTCCTTATCTCACTTGTATTGTGGCTGGTTTAGAAGGCTTATTCTGATTGCATGAATTTGGTGGGCTTACAGTAGGTCAAATGCAACTGTCAGCAGTGTATGTGTTAGAGTCTATAAGTGGATTGGGTGGGGTGAGACAAGGGAAGGGTTTTAGGGCCAAGGATGGAATATGGCCAGATACATTTCATCCTTTTCTTTGGAGGGGGAGGAGGGATTCTTCCTTTTGTCTTTTTCCACGAGTTTATGCCAGAAAGGTTATGTTTATGATGCTTGGTTGGATTTGGGGTGGAGGGGATGTTTTTTCAAGGGAAGGAAGGCAGGAGGACCCAACACATCTGGTGTGATCTCTATGCAGGTGAGGTGTGTGTAAGGGTAGATTTGGGCAATTGTTCGGTGGGGGGAGGGGGTTAATGGGAGAACTGGTAAATGTAACAGGAGGTGTGGGAAAATTGGAACTTGGCAGAGGAATGTTGCTGATGGGTTTGGAGGGTTGGCTTTGCTGTCATTGGGGAACAAGGGGGGTTCTAGACTGGAGGGATTTCTTTTATTACAGAACTTGAGATGGCTAAAAGTCAAGTTGCATATGTTTGAAGATGACGCAGAGGTACTGTGGTTGATCTCATGGAATGTCTGTGGGACTGGTTCCCTTACTAAGCATCACAAGATACTTAGTGCCCTCAGAGATGAAAAAGCTGATGATATCCTGCTGCAAGAGACACACATGACAGATAATAAACATGGGAAATTAAAATAGTGGTGAGTTGGGGCAACATAGAGGGCCTCAGGGGAGGGGAAATGCACTGGAGTGGCCATTCTGATATACAAGAGAGTTGATTTTATATTTGAAAGGCTCTCTCTCAAGATCTCAGGGACCCTATGTCTTGGTGCAGGCCAAATGAGTCTTTTTGAGAAGCATTTATTGCCCTAATGCCCATGAGCCTCATTCCTATGTGGAGTTGATGCACAGTATCAGACATTGATGTGCCCACAGCTATAATAGCAGGAGATTTCAATTGTGCTCTGGATGCTCAGTTTGATAGATCATCATGGAGTCCACAGTGCTGATGCTGGACAACAGCATAAACTCTTGGGAATGTATGAGGAGTATGATTTCATAGATGCATGGCATGTCTCGCACTAGTTGGAACGAGATTACATTTATCTCGGACCCAAACAACCTGGTCTCAAATCGATAACTTCCTGATTTCAAGAACTAATACTACTACTAGTCATTTGTATAGCGCTATAAGGCGTACACGGTGCTGTACATATAGAGATGTAAGATACAGTCCCTGCTCATCAGAGCTTACAATCTAATCAAGGCAAAACACATGGAGGCTGATTCCAGTAGGTGCACGGCCGAGCCATCAGGATGCCTAAAACATGGATGGGCCTAAGTTGTACCCAATTCCACAACCGCAGGAACTGTAAGTTCCCGTGATTGCGGAATCGGGCACTTTGACAGCCTGGCATGCACCAGATCCTTTGGAGGGAGATGTTCGGGAGGCTGCCCGTACAGGCTGCACAACACTCCAGCTGGTGTGCTGTGCAGCGGCGTCCCATCGCCATGGCACTGGCATGTCCAGCTGCAGTTGCAGAATGCCCAGACCGTGATTGGCACCGGCACACCACTGCCTGATCATTAGCAGGGGTCCCCACGGCCTAGATTGGGTGGTGGGTGCCCCTCCAAGGCATCACATTGGGGTTGGGGGGCCTGCATGTCACAAACTGTGCTGTTCCTGGTGCTTATTCCACCATCAGGGTGGAATAAGCTGGGCTTCCATCATGCTGCTGGAGGACATACAGAGGCCTGCCCTAAATGGCATCTGTACATCCTGGTTCTTGCCCCGCCCCCGCTTTGCCTCCTCCCACCCACATCCAGTACAACCCACACAAACACTGTGTACTTGCAGGGAGTGCTTGGACCGGAATCTCATTCAGGGGCAGAGCATGGTTTGAATGTCCAACAGGGCCGGCCCGTCCATTGAGCAAGAATGTTTTTTGCACAGGGCCCCGCGTTTCAGGGGGCCCCGCGCAAAAAACATTCTTCATCATCCCAAGTAAAAAAAAAAAAACAAAAAAAACCCATCTGCTTCTGCCGCGGCAGCATCAAGAGTGCCGCCGCGGGGCCCCCCCCCCCTGCCTGGCAGAGCCTCCCTGCATCATAGGCTAGCGTTGAATCCCCCAACGCGGGCTTCTTTCGAGCCGCGAGAGTTTCCTTTCTCGCGGCTCTGTTAATCCTGCCGGGGCTGATGGGAAATCCCTGGCGGGATTAACAGAGCCGCGAGAAAGGAAACTCTCGCGGCTCTGAAAGAAGCCCATGTTCGGGGATTCAACGCTAGCCTACGATGCAGGGAGGCTCTGCCAGGCAGGGGGGGGCCCCGCGGTGGCACTCTTGATGCTGCCGCGGCAGAAGCAGCTGGGTTTTTTTATTTTTTAATTTGGAATGATAGGGGGGAAAGGGGTTTAGGACTGGTAATGGGCTATGGGGGGGGGAGGCTAAGACTGGAAGTGGGCTGATAGGGGAGGGTTAGGACTAGTAATGGGCCATGGGGGGTGCTAAGACTGGAAGTGGGCTGATGGGGGGGGGTTAGGACTGGTAATGGGCTATGGGGGGGGAGGCTAAGACTGGAAGTGGGATGATAGGGGAGAGTTAGGACTAATAATGGGCCATGGGGGGTGCTAAGACTGGAAGTGGGCTGATGGGGGTGGGGGGTTAGGACTGGTAATTGGCTATGGGGGGGACTAAGACTGGAAATGGGCTGATGGGGAGGTTTAGGACTGGTAATGGGTTATGGGGGGGCTAAGACTGGAAATGGGCTGATGGGGGAGGGTTAGGACTAGTAATGGGCCATGGGGGCGGGTCAGCTAAGACTGGAAGTGGGCTGATGGGGGGGGGGTTAGGAATGGTAATGGGCTATGGGGGGGCTAAGACTGGAAATGGGATGATGGGGGGTTAGGACTGGTAATTGGCTATGGGGGGGCCTAATACTGAAAATGGCATTATGGGGAGGTTAAGGCCTGGTAAGGGGTTATGGGGGGGGGCTAAGACTGGAATTGGGCTGATGGGGGGAGGGTTAGGACTGGTAATGGGCTATGGGGGGGCTAAGACTGGAAATGGGCTGATGGGGGGTTAGGACTGGTAATTGGCTATGGGGGGGCTAAGACTGGAAATGGGCTGATGGGGAGGTTTAGGACTGGTAATGGGTTAGGGGGGGGGGAAAAGACAGGAAGAGGCATGATGCGAAGGGTTAGGACTAGTAATGGGCCGTGGGGGTTGCTAAGACTGGAAGTGGGCTGATTGGGAGGTTTAGGACTGGTAATGGGTTATGGGGGGGCTAAGACTGGAAATGGGCTGATGGGGGGGTTAGGACTGTTAATTGGCTATGGGGGGCTAACACTGGAAATTGGAAGATGGTGGCAATGACTGGTAATGGGCTATGGGAGGGGTTAGGACTGGTAATGGGCTGATGGGGGATTAGGACTGGTAATGGGCTATGGGGGGCTAAGACTGGAAATATGCTGATGGGGGGCTAGGCTTGGAAATAGGGTGATGGGGGGTTAGGACGTAATGGGCTGATGGGGGGTTAGGACTAGTAATGGGCTAGGGGGGCTAGGACTGGAAATGGGCTGATGGGGGGTTAGGACTGGTAATGGGCTTTGGGGGCTAGGAGTGTTAATGGACATGGGGCGTGGCTAGGACTGGAAATGGGATGAGTGGAAGGAGGGCTTGAACTGCAAATAGCTGATGGGGACGGGGGCTTGGAATGGAAATGGGTTGTGAGGGGGAGGGAGCTAGGACTGGAAATGGGTGAGTGGGGGGGCTAGGACAGGAAATGGGCTGATGGAGGGGCTAGAATAGGACTGGAAATTGGCTGTTGGGGTGCTAAGATTGGAAATGGGCTGTGGTGGGGGTTTGGATTGAAATGGACTCATGAAGGGGCTAGAACTGGAAGTAGGCTCATGGGGGGCTTGGATTGGAAATGGGCTGAGTGGAGGGGAGCTAGGATTTGACATGGGCTGATGGGCTCATGGGGGGCTGGGATTGGAAATGAGCTGATGGAGGGACTCGGATGGGACTGGAAATAGATGGGGGAGCTAGGACTGGAAATAGGCTGATGGTGGGTCTAGGATAGGACTGGCAATGGGCTTATGGGGGGCTAGGACTGGAAATGGGCTGATGCGGGGACTAGAAGGGAGCAGATGCTGGGTGGGACTGGAACTAGAATGGAGTTGATGTTGGGGGAGGATTAGAATGGGATGGAGCTGGGAGAGGGAAATGGAGAGGGAAAAAATATTTTGTGTGGGAGGGAAGACAAATCTACAATTGGCCGGATATTGGGAGAGTAAGTGGGGATTGAGAATGGAGGGGTAAAATTTGAGTAGATGAAATAGGAAAATTGGAAAGAGCAAAAGGAGAAAGATTAGTATGTTAAAGCAGATGTAGAGAGAGAATGGAAAAAAACTAGAAGAGAGAAGAAAAGACAAATGGACAGCAGACGATGGAGAGTTAGCGGAAGACACAAAGAAACCAGAAGAAAGTGACTGGAGCAATTGCAGCTGAAAAAAAATGCACAAAAGGTAGAAAAATATCTCTTTATTTTGAATTTATTAATTGGAATATGTCAGCTCTGGGAAATATGCATCATTAACGTCTGCGCTTTGTTTAGTACAAGAGCAAATTAATGTATAGTTTTATTTCTACAGTGTTGTTTGTACATTCCAAGTTTGGCTTTTGGGATTCCCAGTTTAATTATTGTCTTCCTGTTTCTAAATTGTGATTCCTTGTTTGGTGATGGGTCTATGTTCTGCATGTGTAACTGAGCTGAGGTATTCTGTTTATGTAATTCCTATTTGACATTGCCACTTGTTCTCTTTCCCCAGTAGGTCATGTATTGTTGTTCTCTGAAATGTATTGTTTTAATATTTGCAGCGTTTCCTTTTGATAGTTAGGGTATGGTGCTTTATGAGTCCTGGTAGTGCTGTTAGGATACGGCGGGTTTGCTATGGGTTCTAAATGTATCCAATCAAAACTTGGTTCCTCTATCAAATATCACCATACAAGCCCCCACAATGTAGAAACAGCCCACAAGTGATTTCCTGACCCCAACCAAACTTAATTCAGTAATATTTTTGTCGGATCGGAGCCTTCTGGATTGCTCCCTTGCCGCTTTGTTGCCAGTATAAAGAGAACATTCTTGCTTGAGAGCCTGGCGTTGGAGTGAGCACAGATGGGACGCCTCCGTTTTTTCCAGCTAAGTCCTTTTAAAGTTTTCATTATTACTTAGCCAGGACTGTTTTGCTGGAAGATATTTGAAGCCCTTTGATTAAGGTGACTGAACAACAAAATTTCAATACAATTTTAAAGGGACACTTTTCAAGTTATACTGACGCCAGCAAGTGCTGTCTTTGTCAGTTTTTAGGCTGAAGCAGGGCCTTGTAAATTATTGATTAAAATGGAGGGTTCACCACGAGAGAGGATAGATTTCCTTTCAAGGTGAACGATCCGATAAAAATATTACTGAATTAAGTTTGGTTGGGGTCAGGAAATCACTTGTGGGCTGTTTCTACATTGTGGGGGTTTGTATGGTGATATTTGATAGAGGAACCAAGTTTTGATTGGATACATTGGGGTTGGTTTCTAAGGGTATATTTTGTAGGATGGGTTCTAAATGGGCAGTGTTTGTAGTAGTTCCTAATGTGTCTGGCGGTTGGCACTGGATTATAGTAATGTAGAAGTCTTTTAGTCTTTCTTTATTCATACACTCATTAAGAGGCATGTTTACTAAAAGTTAGTGTATGGTAACATTATGCAAATATTTATGCAAATGAGGCCCCTTATGCAAATGAGGCCCCGCACCGAGTCTCCGCACATGGCCCCGCACCCCCCTTGGGCTGCCCCTGATGTCCAATCTCGCTATTTGCCGTTGTGAATGGCCACTATAGTGAAATTGGAGACTAGAGTATGGTAAGATACACATAAGAAGTGGACAAGAGAGTGACTAGTGTCAGCCAGGTTACGATTGGGCCTATTAAGATTTATGGTGACAGGGAGACCATGGTGATTCCCTCTATCTAGCAAAGAATGAGAATCTTAAAAACTACTTGCACAAGGGTAATTTAGCTTTCTACTGGGAGACTGCCAAGGTGTTCTGCATGATGTTATCAGCTACTCAGTTACACGGAATTAAAATGTCATTAAGGTTTCTTTTGTTAAAGAGGAAATTAGGTAAAGAGAAGATTACACATGGTTCAGCTTTAGCGGCCTCTTGGGCAGCATACTTAGTTACGCAGGCAAAAATTAATATGGTCGTTCACATGCATGCAAAATAATCTTTGATGTACTACAAATACAAATCATCGTGATTTGGTGATAAGCCTGGCAAGGTTTCTTTCATCCTTTTTTTAAATTGTTGGAGGCCCATGGATTATTGGGATAATCTGGGATGCCCAGGGATATATCAAACTGAGGCATCATAAAGGCGCAGTACGTATATCCTGTAATGTATACTTGTAAATACTCTTGTAAATAGTTGCAGTAATGACGTTCCATGTTTTATTCCAAGTTCTCTGACCTTGTTCTCTGTAAAACCTAACAGTTTATTGTTATGGTATGTTGTTGTATTGTGAACCGCGCTGATTCTGAATAGAGCGGTATATAAGAGCCTGTAATAAATAAATAAATAAATAAATAAAATCAAGCTTCCAAGTAAAGATCTTGAGTGAAGTGGGTCTTCCAGAGCTTTTTATAAAATGCTTTATAGGGAAGAACATAATTTATTGGGTCAAACCTGACAGTATTTGGCTGGAGCCATCCTCCTTCGGGTCATTTGAACAACTAGAGTTGCTAAACACTCCTGTTGCAGCCTTAGGAATTCATCAGGTGATTAAAGGAATGCACACCTGTAAGGCCCTGGGGCCAGATGGTTTCAAAACAGAATTTTACAAAATGATGCATCTGTTTGCATATGCCCAAAAGAACAGATACATATGGACTGATGGGCAGAAAGACAGACAGTGGGGTGGGGCCTCCCCAATAGGCGCTACTGCTTATGCAAAACGTGCCTAACAATAAACCTAAGTTGCAGTGCAGTGGTATGCAAGCAGAATGCTTTTTAGTGAGGCCATCATAATCTCAGAGAATGTAAGGGATTCCAGTTACTAAGAAGCAGCATGACCCAGATAACTGCAAAGATCATCATACTGGCTGCAGAAGCCCAAAGAACATCAAATCCGTCCCCTCCCCCCCCCCCCCACACCTTTTTTTTTCTCCATTTAAGACGTAGCTCATATCATATAATCTGGAAGGCAGACTGCCAATGAAACCAGACCCTCATTATGAGTAAATCATGTATCAGATAATAACATAATATCCAGTTGCTTTCAAGCAAATGGTAGAACTATTTGGTAGTCTATACTATTAATAAGTGGGCATGCATTAAACAAAAGATTGTATTAAACTGTTCCTATTTCTTTGAAATCATAATTCTCAAGAGAGCTTAGAACTCTTTCTTGACTCCTGATCAAACATGGCGGAGATTCTGCAGTGCCAGCCCAATAACGACCAGTATGGGAAGGCACTGCTTATTCAATTTTGACTAAGGGGTAGCTGAGAGGACACACCCGTTACCAACATCAAGTACTTTGTGGAACGTTGCTGCACCCTCAACTTATCATTTCTTTTACCCCTGCTTCCCAGAATCACCAGAATCTTGCTTGTCAGTGCAAAACATATGATAGAATTAAATAATTGTAAAACATTTTTAACATTTTCTAACCCACCATATATGCATTTGGGCACATGAAAAAAGTGCATGAAAGGTCAGGGCATGCCTCTTTGGCACAACACCTCTGCACCTCAGCATCTTTTAAATGCCCAGTAAGTGATATCATCCAAAGAATATTAAACACCAAAGCGCTGCAGAAGAATAGCACTCCTCTCCAGTGGTCTTGATCGGCGTGGCGAGCCAAACAGAAAGTGCAGCAATCAAGGCAAATTAGTCTTCCGACAGCTGCGTGTCTCTTTAAATGCCAGATAAGTGACATCATCCAAAGTGATTAAGGCTTGAGTAGTCTCTAGACTTATAGTTCTTGGTGATCACAACTTATATTCATACCAATGTGCCCTTGATTATATGACCAATGGTTTCCTGGCAGCCAGGGTCTCCTTGGATTTTGCTCAGGATATTCATGAACCAACATTGATACGTCTTTTTTTTTTGGCACATCTTTTCTAAAGTGTTCTCATAGTTTGATTTCTCAGGTTCCCTGGACAGATCATTATTTGCTGAGTTTCTATCTTGTTGGTCAGCTTGTATCTCTGTACACTTCTAATGTCTCTGTTACTGGGAGGGGGGAAGATTGATGCTGAACATTTGGAGGGCCCACTGGCCAAAAATTATTGGCCAGAGACTAGATTCTCTGGTATACTACCAGAATACTGCTGGCCTGCAGTTTTTTTTAATACTGTTGCTCTTGTCTAAGTTTATTAGGAGGGTTGTGGCTTGTTGATATACTAATGAATTTTCTCAGGCTATAAGTACAGTACACCAAGTTGTGTGGAAGTAGCATAAGTCGCTATTTTTGATTGAGAAACATATCTTTCCTAATTGTCTCTCCAGTCCAGTCCAGATGCGTGGGTTATGCCCACCCACCAGCAGATGGAGATTGAGAAAACACCATTGAGCTGAAGCAGCCCATAAAGATCCTGTGCGCACCCTAACTCAGCCAGTATTTTCTCAGTCTCAGCAGATGGTGGATGTGCATAGCCTGTGCTATTCTGTACTGTGAGATTTAAAGTGTTTTTAGTTTGGCCCAGTGAAGGTTTGGGCTGCTACCTGTGGGTGGTCGCTTGCAGCATTTTTACCCCACTTGGGCCCAGATTACAACTGATGCTTGGGTGCTCGAGGTCATTTGTGAGGAGTATGCACTCAAGTTTGCGCAGCCCCTTTCAGACACCTTTATGGTTTCTCCCTGCCAAGCTCCCAGCAAGACCCGAGCGGTTTGGGACACGCTGGAGCAACTCCTGCAGCTCGAAGCGGGGTCTCGGGAGTTACTCCATTTACTTTGTTGTCCCCCGTTGCTGGCACCCCATTTTGGACTTGAAGGGGGCCAACAAGGCATTGAGAATCTTCCAGTTTCATATAGAGACCCTGCTCTCGGTGATTGTGGCAGTGTGATAGGGAGAGTACCTCACCGTCCTGGATTTCACCGAGGCCTACCTGCATATTCTGATTCATCCCAACCATCAGCGTTTCTTGTGCTTTGCAGCCCCAATGGAGCATTTTCATTTCCAGGCCATCCAGTTTGGCATAGCCATGGCTCCATGGGTTTTCATCAAAGTTATGGTGGTAGTGGCAGCAGCCCTGCGAGAAGAAGGCGTGCTCGTCCACCCTTACCTGGACAACTGGTTGATTTGGGTGAAGTTACCATAGGAGAGTCGGGAGGCTAACAAGTAGGTGGTTTGGCTGCTGTGGTACCTTGGCTGAGTGGTCAACTGCGCAAAGAGTAAGATGGTGCCTTTGCAGTCTCTGGAGTATCTGGGGGCCAGTTTTGACATCCAGAGAGGCATAGTGTTCTTGCTGGAGGGCAAGCTAGTCAATCTACAGGCCCAGATTCATGCCTCACTGAGGGTCTCATGAATGAGAGTGTGGGATTATCTGCAGGTGCTGGGCTTGATGGTGGCGACACTGGAATTGGTACTTTGGTCACATCTGCGCATGCATCCCTTACAAGCAGCGCTCCTATCCCGCTGGTCCCCACAGACTCATGGGCATGCGGCTGGGTTTGTCGGAATGGCCAGGGATGGTGACCGGTGGTGGTTGGACCCGACCCAGCTAGCAGTGGGGATGTCGTTTGAACCCTTAGACTGGATGATGGTTACCACAGATGCCAGCCTACTTGGCTGGGGAGGCCACTGTCAGTTGCAGGTGGCACAGGGGAGATGGTCCCCGGTGGAGTGCCAATGGTCAGTCAAACCCACTGTCAGAGAGGACCTTCCTCGCCCTGCCTTGCACCAGAGAAAAAATGCCAATGTGGTGGCAATCACATATATCAATCGCCAAGGTGACACCGAAGCTCACTGGTTACAACAGAGACGCTCCCACTGTTAAATAGAAACATGATGGCAGAAAAAGACCACATGGCCTATGTAGTCTGCCCTTCCATATCAACCATTACAACAGTCCCATTTTTCCCTTTAGAGATCCTCTTCAGTAGGTTAGCCAGTCTGCTACTGAAGACACATTGATCCTTCTTGGACAGATGGCTCTGCAACCCTTGGAAGAGCATCCCATGGTCCAGGAAACCAAAACACTCTTGATGACACCATCCATGCAGCCATGCATTCATTTCCAGGATGCAAGCTTCTCTGCCTTGGCCTTTAGCCTCAATGAGGAGAATTGAAGAGAACACCATCTGCGCCCTTATCTGCTTTACCCTCTGTCCCAGAGCTATGAAGTCACTTTTGATATGCTCAGAGGAATACCTGGCAGTATCATTTGTGCCAACATGAATGAGCAATATCAGGTAATAGTGGATTTGATGAGTTTTTTAAATGCCACACACTCTTACCTTAGCTTGAAATGCAGAGCCCCTGTTAGGAATGCCTCAACAGTGCAGGGCTCTGAAGCCTTTTATGCAGGCCTCAGCTGCTCTCGGTTCCTTCACAGGCTAATCGGGCCCACTAACTCCTGGTGAGGTGTCAGTAGCTTCAAAGAGCTGAGAAAGATACTAAAAGCAGTGTTTTAAACCTACACCACTAAAGACAATATTTCCCCTTTTGAACTAAAGCACCAAGAGGAATATAACATTTTTTAAAAAATGTACCAAAACCCTTTAAGAGCTCTCAGGCAGAGAGCTAGTAATTTAAAAGCCACACACTCTTATCTTGGCTTGAAATGCAGACCCCCTGTTAGGAATGCCTCCTAAAAGAACAAGTAGGAATTGAACCCCTGTCCCCTGCTTATAAAGGCATTGCACTAACCAGTTGGCTATACCTCCACACCTGTTATATTATGGTGAGCAGAGCATCACCTCCTTGCCCTCTTGGTGGCCCACGTTACAGGTGTAGAAAATATCCAAGTGGACTCTCAGAGTCGGCAGATGCTAAACCCAGGAAAGTGGTCTCTGTTGGAGTCAGCGTTCATGTGGATTGTGCAGCAGTGGGGTCTTCCCATCATGGATCTGTTGGTGATAGCATCCATTACCAAAGCCCCATGGTTCTTCAGCTGTTGATGGGAGCATATGTTGGAGGGCTGGATGCCCTGGTTCATTATTGGCCTGAGGCTGAGCTTCTGTACATGTTTCCACCCTGGCCCCTAGTCACAGAGTGCTTCAGCAGGTCCAAGTACATCCAGGATTGGTGATTCTGGTGGCCCCGAACAAGCCTTGGCAGCCTTGGAATGCAGACCTGATATGCATGCTGATGGTGGAGCCTCTTCCCCTCCCAGTGGAGGGGGACCTTCTCAACCAGGGGCCGGTCTGGGTTGGTTCTCGCTTATGGCCTAGCTCTTGAGAGAGCATGTCTGACCTATATAGGGTACTCTCCACGGATGGTGGATACCCTGTTGCAGGCTCTCCAGCCTTCTACGCCCTAGCCTATGTGCATGTCTGGCTGATTTTTGAGGCCTGGTGCCCTGAGAGTGGGGTGCGGCCATTGGAAACCTCTCTTCTGGACAGGTGGGCCTGGAGAAAGGACTGGCCTTGAGTTCCATGAGGGTTCAGGTGGCAGATTTGGCCTGTTTTCGGGGCCGAATGCAGAGACAGTCCCTGGCAGCCCATGTGAATATCGTGCACTTCCTCAACGGGGTGAAGCACATTTGGCCCCCTTGCCGTTCATGGGTTCCACCCTTGGACCTGAATTTGGTCCTTTTGAACCTATTTGCCTGACTTCTCTCAAGGACTTGACACTTAAGGTGGTGTTTTTAGTTGTGATTTGCTCTGCGCACCAGATTTCAGAGCTGCGTGCGCTGTCCTGTAGTGAGTCTTATTTGGTGATGTTTAAAGAGAAGGTGGTGCTTGGTTCCTTTCTTTCTCCTCAAGGTGGTCTCAACCTTCCATGTTAATCAGGTGCGTAAATACCAATCTTTTCTGGTGACTGTGATTCAAAAGACTCCTAGATTTTGCTCTTATTGGATGTACGTAGGGCCTTTAGATGGTACTTCAGGGTCATGCAGGATTTCTGGAAGTCTGATCATATTTTTGTGACATTCAGCGGGCCCAGGAAGGGGGAGGCAGTGTCTGAGGCCTCCATTTTCAGTGGATCCGGGAGGTTATTCCTTTGGCTTACTTTGTGAGAGACCGCTCCATTCCAGAGAGCCTGCAGGCCCATTCCATTCGTACTCAGGCCTCTTCCTGGGCAGAGTTGGTCTTGTTCTGCCACAAGGCATTTGTAAGGTAGCGACTTGGTCTTCTCTTCATCTTTTGCGCAGCACTACTGCCTGGATATGCAGGCCAGACATGACGTGGCATTTGGAGAGTGGGTATTGCAGGCCGGAGTTGCTGGTCCCGCCCATCGTTAGTACTGCTTTGCTATATACCATGTGTCTGGACTGGACTGGCGGGATGATTAGGAAGGTGAAATTAGACCTTACCTGCTAATTTTCTTTCCTGGAGTCTCTCCAGTCCAGTTGAAAACCCACCTGGGATTCTTGTCGAGTAGACCTGGGCTGACTTGAAAGTATTAAGGCGTTGGCGCATCCACAGCTACCCACTTCGGTCCTGGCCTGTTGTTGGGGGGTGGAGCTTGTCTGCACGGTACAGTTGTGAGCCTCTTGATTGCTGAAAGACAAAAAAAAAAAAGAAAATATACAGGGAAATTCCGAAATGTAAAGCCCACAAGGGACACAGGTAGAGTCCAGTGCAGAGTGTTTTTTTTTTCCCTGTGTTTGGCTGATGGAGGATTGAAAGTTGCACCTCCTGTTCTGCTTTGCTATGGTCATACTGGCTGAGTGACAGTGTACAGGCTCCTTATGGGCTGTTTCAGCTCAGTGGTATTTTCTCAGTCTCCATCTGCTGGTGGGTGGGCATAACCCACATATCTGTACTAAGTTCTAATTTCACCATGGTTAGCGAATGAGAATTGTTGATAAAACTAAGAAGAGATTTTTTAGGGATAAAATTCAGGCCTCCATCAATTGGCTCAGAGAGCTGTTTTGCTACTGCAAAATTTTTTAAATGGGGTCACAATCATAAAATGCCACCAAGCAAACCATGCTAATGTTTTTGTATGTCGGAGCTTCAAGCAAAAGAGGGCAAAGAACCAACTTACCCCCCGTGCTGTAGCAGCTCCCTTTTAATTTTTAATAATATCTTTAAGAACAGTGATTTGCAAATACTTTATCGATTATCTTGTACTTGGGCTGAAACGCCATCAAGCCATAACAATGTGCCACATTTTGGACCAAACACTCTGGTCCTCCTTCAGGTTGGAGATGAGTTTTTCTTGACAAGCTTTCAAGCACACCACAAAAATGGACGAACGGAGCATATATTAAATTAAATCACCCCAGCCCCCCCCAACTAATCAACAGCCGCCATTCAAAGAGCCATCTAGGGGCCACCCAGCCTTGACCCCCAAGCATGATGCTCAGAAGTGTGTGAAACATGCCATGCTGCAGGGTCTACTCCCCCCCCCCCACACTGATCCCTGCCTCCCCCTTTTCCCACCCATCACTCCCTACAGTTACTAGCCATTCACACAGCCCCCCACCCCACCCATACCCTGCCCTGAATCCACACTCCATCCACTTGAGCACCAGCCCCTACCCCCCATCCTAAGATCACACACACTTCATGTGAAACAAACCCTGAACACCCCATACTCCATATTCACAGAGTAGGTCACACCCTCTAGTGCCTCTGGACTGCCATGAACCTATGATAAGATCCCCCAACCAAAGACAGACAATCCAGAAGGCCCCAACCAACCAGGGGCTAAGGATACCATCTCCCTCCAATGGAACATACCAAGGCCAACAGAGCCAACATGCTCAACAGTCCAACATGCTCAGCGAGGCCCCTTGCATCTAGCACAAAGCACACACTCGAGGCACACTCAGGGGCACAAAGGGGCTACTTAGTCTATCACTCAGCAGGCTTCACCCTGTACATCTGACCACATTCATGTGGATTCCTCCTGTTCCGACCTGCACTGTGACTCCAAGAATTTCTTTGTGGCCCCTGCTTGCTCAAATAATGGGCCGCTCCTTCATAGGATACCCAGAGGATGGTGCAGGGTAAGCCAAAATAATCCTAACATTCTGCTTGAAAAGGTCAGCACAAAGGGGCATAAAGTCCTTGCATTTTGTGGCCACAGCCACTGAATATTCTTGAAAAAACAAGATATGTTAGTTGTCCAGCCATAGATCCCTGTGCTTGCGATACGCCTGAAGGAGTTGAGCCTTGTACTGAAAGTTTAAAATCCTGGCAAGCACAATTCTCAGCTGAGTTTTGCCATCTACTCTGGGCCCTAAGTGATGGGCCCTCTCCACCTGTATTTGGCCCACTAGGGAGTCTAAGCCCAGTTTTTTTGGGAGCCGCACATGAAGGACTGGTTCCATGTGCTGGATGCCTGCATGATGAAGATCTCAGAAAACAAGTGGAGAAGCTCAGAGAAGAGGTGGTGAAGCTAAGGAGCATTCAAGACAGTAAGAAGTGCATTGATGAGATGCTTCTTGAAACATCAAAGTTCTCCAACAGAGGTGAAGATGGGATCCTACAAAATGACGAAAGTTGGATACGAGTCACCAGGGCCTGCAGATCACCGATCCAACTCCTCCAGCCCTTGAATTGAAGAACCTTTATGCAGCCCTGGAAGTGGAGGAGGTGAAAGCATCCCAGGAAAGTGAAGAACCAGAGCTTGAGCACCCCAAAGTTGCAGAATCAGTGACCACAAGGAAGCATATTGGTGGTTGGTGACTGTCTTCTGAGGGGTACTGAGGTGTCCATCTGCCTACCAGACTTGATGTTCAGAGAGGTCTGCCAGGTGCCAAAATCTGAGATCTTACGGAGAGTTTGCCGAGAATCAGCAAACCTATTGACTATTATCCAATGTTGCTCATCCATGTCGGCACAAATGATACTGCCAGGTATCCCTCTGACTTCGTGGCTCTGGGACAGATGGTGAAGCAGATAGGTGCACAGTGGTGTTCTCTTGAATCCTACCTGTTGAGGGTAGAGGCCGAGGCAGAAAAGCATGAATCTTGGAGATAATTGCATGGCTGCGTGGATGGTGTCAGTAAGAGCATTTTGTTTTTCTGGACCATAGGATGATGATCCAAGGGCTGCAGAGCAGAGATGGCTTCCATCTGTCCAAGTAGGGTCAACATGTCTTCAGTAGCAGACTAGCTAACCTAATGAAGAGGGTTTTAAACTAGATTCATTGGGTTAAGTGAAAGCCCCCAGGTAAGTGAATCATTAAATACCTGTCTAGAAATGGATAAAAGAGGCAACACCTGGAAAGCAGTGTGTATAAATGCCCATAGCATGGGAAATAAGATCCTAGATGTTGAGGCTTTAATGGAAGAGGCTGACTTGGATTTAATGGTAGTTACGGAGACATGGTTCACAAACAACCATGATTGGGATGTTATTATACCAGGCTATATTTTATTCAGGAAGAATAGGGGAGGAAGAAGGGGAGGAGGAGTGACGCTATATGTAAAAATAATTTACATAGAATTATAGAATTAAAAGGGAGAGAGAAGGCAATTGGCATGATATACAGATCCCCTCCTCACAGGGAGAAGTGGATGGAGATTTAATAGAAAACATACCCAGCATTGCCAGGAAAGGAGAAGTGCTACTGATGGATGATTTCAATATTCTGGACATTGATTGGCACACCCCTGCTGCGATGTCATCTAGAAGTAAAGAGATCCTGGATTCTCTACAAGGGGAACTATTCAGGCAACTGATAACAGAGCCCACACATGAAGGGGCCACACTGGACTTAGTGCTTACCAATGGTGAAATTGTTTCTGATGTTGTAGTGGGAGATCATCTTTCATCCAGTGATCATCAGATGATGTGGTTCAGTATTAGGACTAGGGCTGATAAAATCTATTCAAAAGTGAAGGTCTTAGACTTTAGGAAAACTAACTTTGCCAAGATGGGCTAGTACCTCAAGGAATCATTAGAGGGATGGGAACAGCTGGGGGATGTAGAAAAACAGTGGGCAAAACTGAAAGGGGATATTTTAAGGGCAACCAACCTCTTTGTTAAAATGGTAAATAAAGGTAAAAGGAAAAAGCAGCCACTATGGTTTTTGAAAGGAGTAGCTGAGAAGAAAAAGAGTGAGGCCTTCATGAAATACAAGAGATCACAGAGAGAGGAAGACAGGCATCTATATTTGGAAAAACTTAAAGAAATTAGCAAAGTATTTGGGAAAGAAAAGAGACAAAAAGAAGAAGAAATAGCCAATGCAATAAAATGCGGGGATAAGACATTTTTGTAATATTGAAATAGAAGGACAACAGTAACATCTGTGTACATAAATCTAGGCAGATTTAAACTCTGGAAGTCTGTCCCAGCGCTCATATACACATTAAAAAGCATGAGTGATAACACTGGACAACGAAGATTTTGCTTCCTGAACAATTTTGGGTGTATCTTATGGATTTTCAGTTGCTGATCATGAAAATCACCTTGAAACTTTCCTATCATGCACCATTTTTTTGTAATTGCCTATTTTTGTGATTTCTTTGCTTATTTGAAGTCTACTCATATGTTGCCTAGAAAGTAAGCTGGTTTTTTTAGTCCAGTTATTCCTGGACATGCACTCAGTACAGGCTCACAATGTGCAATGGTAATGTTACTGCTCAGGAATGTGTGGGCATGCTTTATCAGGATGGATGCTGGCAGTACAGGCTATAAAAGCAGCTTTCATATGTTATGCATGACATTGATATCAGTTTGTATACTTAACAATGGTATTTACATGTAAGTTTCATGTCTAAATGATGATTCATTACAGCAGAAATGTCTCGTCAATGTTGCAACAGCCGCGATACATTCTGTTACATTTGTGGTGAGTATATGTTTAAGCCTCAAAGACACAGCATATCAATTGCACTTATTAAGAAAGCATATGAGCTCTACGTTGGTTGTAAAGTTGGCGATACAGACAAATCCTGGGCTCCTCACATTTGCAGTGCATCATTTATTTATTTATTTATTTGCACAATTTTTATATACCGCTGCTTCCAAGGATCAGCAGCGGTTTACATTACAACAAAAATCAAACAGATACATAGAACTTTATGGAACTATATTACAATATTACATTATAACAAGAATTATATAGTACAAGAATTACAATATTAGAATATAACAAGAACATTATTGAACTATATTACATTAAAACTGTATAACAGGTATAAGAGTGAGCATAAACCTATTATAGGAGATTACACTGATTTTTATATATATGTGTGAAGAATCATTATAATGTTGGTTAGCACTTACAGTAGACATTGTTTCGGTTGTATATATACATATGGATGGGGTAAGTATATTCAATTTACGGTGGTTGGGAATCTATATTTGTTTCTCCATTGGTGTAGTGTTGTCTGAATAGATGGGTTTTTAGTTCTTTTCTGAATGTTTGTAGTTCTTTCATTTCTCTTAACTGATCCGGGAGATTGTTCCACAGTATTGGAGCTATAAGCGAAAAGGCACTGTTACTTGTTGAATGTTTTGTTTTCCTTATTAGATCTGGGACTGCTAATGTGTTAAGGTTTTTTCTCCGTCTTATCCTATTTTCAAGTGGGCTGTGAAGAAGAGTAGTTAAGTATGAAGGGACAATGTTATTAATTAATTTGAAGGTGGTTAATAGTATTTTGTATTGGATCCTGCTGAATATGGGTAACCAGTGTAGAGTGTATAGGATAGGGGTAATATGGTCAGATAGTTTGGCTTTAAATATAACTCTTGCCGTTACATTTTGGGCCATTTGCAGAATCTTGATGTTCTTCTTAGTTATACCATGTAGTATGCTATTACAAAAATCGAAATGTGGTGTTATTAAAGCTTGTGTGACTGTTCTGAAATCTTCATCTTGTAATAGTCGTCTTAGTTGTTGAATAGAGCACAGTTTGTAATAAATTGTTTTTGTTAGTTTCTTGATGTGTGTTGTGAAACTGAGAGTTTTGTCAATGATACTCCTAAGTATTTTAATTCTTCTTTGATTGGAAGAGTCGCATTCAGGATTTTAATGTCAGATGGGGGAGTATTATGTGCTGTCTATCTCAGAGCCTGGCTCAGAAGTACTTCGAAGTCAATGCTGTTTGCAGTCCTGATGATGTTTATGTTTATTAAAAACTTAATATACTGCCCATTACAAATGCATCTGGGCAGTTTACAATAAAAATCAAACGCTACTAGAAAGGAGGAAAGGAAAAGGAATGCCATTAAAATATTTTAAACAGGATGGAGAGAGAAAGATAAGAATAAAAAAGGGAGAAAAGACATAAGGATAGCAGGGTATCAAGCAGGACAGAGAATGAGTGTGATGGTAAGTAGGGTAGGGCGAGGTGGACATCAGTGTGGGGGGGGGGGATAGAGGGGCAACGGAAGGGGGTAGGTCGTAGGCTAAACAAAAAAGGTGGGCTTTTAGTCTCGTTTTAAACTCAGAGAGGGACGGTTCCAGATGGAGGGCAAGGGACGGTTCCAGCAAGCAAGTTCCAGAGCCTCGGGCCAAGGAAGTAGAAAGCTGAGGAGCGAGTGGATTCTAAATGAGCCTGGGAAGGGGATGGAAGTGACATGCGATTGGAGTGAATGGAACGGAGGAGGCGGTGAATAGTGTGGAGACGGACTTTGTCAGCAAGATAAAGAGGAATACCTGTGTGAATTGATTTGTGAACAAAGATAAGGAACTTGAATTGAATTCAAAAAGAAACAGGGAGCCAATGCAGGTGGAGAAGAAGGGGAGTGATGTGATCGGTATGGGAAGCATGAGTGAGGATGTGGGCGGCGGTATTCTGGATGCGCTGAAGGCAAGAGAGCTAGGACTGAGGAAGACCGGCTAGAGTGACATTGCAGTAGTCAAGACGAGACATGACGAGGGAAAGAAGTGTGGCCAGTGAGGAAGAGGAAAGAAAAGGACGAACCACACGAAGTTGCTTCAGAGTGAAGAAAGAGTACTGCACAACGGAGGAAATGTGTTCTTTGAAAGAAAGAGAAGAGTCAAGGGTGACGCCGAGGTAACGAAGGGAAGAAACAATAGGGATAGAAGAAGCGGAGAGTAGGGGTATGAGAGGAGGAGCGGGGGAATTCCCAGAAGTATACCAGATAGCAGAGGTTTTTGCAAGGTTGACGTGGAGAAAATTAGAAGAAAGCCAAGAAGTCATAGAGGAGAGACAAGAGTTGAGGGGGGTAATGTTGGCAGCAGAAGAGTCAGTATGATGGAGGAGAAAGATATCGTTGGCATAATAATACGCTGAGATACTGTGCTTTGGACCAGAAGAACGAGGGGGGCAAGAAAGACATTAAAGAAAAGGGACGCAAGAACAGAACCCTGACGGACACCACAAGAGAGGGTGTGGGGGGGGGGGGGGAGGAAGTCCCTGAAAGAACCAAGAAAGAGCGACAGGAGAGAAAAGAACAAAACCACTGAAGTACTGAGCTGGCTAAGCCGGCTTCACCGAGACGAGACAACAGAGTGCGATGGTCGACCAGGTCAAAAGCAGCAGAAAGATCAAGAGAAACAGTGAGAGAAATAGAACCATGATCATGAGCAACATGCAGTTCATTCAGAAGAGAGAGCAGAACAGATTCCGTGCTGTGACCGGGATGGTGAGAACAGAAGGATCACGTGACAGACTGTTACTTCTGTCTGACCAATGTATCTACAAGCACTAACTATGGTCACGTCTTTGAGCTTATATATCTACATAAGAAATAATATTGATTCAGCTCAATCTCCAACCACGAGTTCAAATTAGTATATTGCTAAAGATAAACCAATCAACTGGATGCAGAAAGGTCTCAGACTTATACAAGGCTTAAATCAGCCAGACTTGCTGGAATGAAAATTGCCTTCTCTTGCATCTCTTGCATTGCCTTCTCTTATAGTGGGAGAGGTAATGAATATGAAATACTATGTGGATACAGAATTTATTTATTAAGGTCATTGATGCAAGAGAAGGCAATTTTCATTCCAGCAAGTCTGGCTGATTTAAGCCTTGTATAAGTCTGAGACCTTTCTGCATCCAGTTGATTGGTTTATCTTTAGCAATATACTAATTTGAACTCGTGGTTGGAGATTGAGCTGAATCAATATTATTTCTTATGACCAATGTATCTGGCTTCTCTGCTAAAAATAAGAAATCTACTGAATACCTCAGTCTGCCTTCAGCCATGAGACCAGTGCTGCATGATGACAGTATGCCAGTACTGAAGCCACCAGAGATATCGTGCCTAGATGAGGCAGACGAAGGCGCCACATAGCATGGGCCAGACGTGGAAAATAACATAGATCCAGATTTTGAACCATTTATGTCCGGTGTGCCTCATCTGATATCATAGTCAGAATTGAATGATCTGGTGAGGGACTTAAGTTTGTCAAAAACAAAAGCTGAACTACTTGGTTCAAGATTGCAAGGATGAAGTTTGCTGTTGCCAGATATGAAAATTTCTGTCTTTCATACCCCGAAGAAAATATGACAAATTTTTTTGCACAGGTTGACAACTTCTGTTTCTGCACTGACATTGATGTATTGGTTTGGGTTGTGAGCATAGCCTACAACAATAGCACCTTTTTATAGATTCATCACTGTTAAGCCTGAAAACCGTCGTTACACAATGGCAATGTTCACACTTCAATACCTATTACTTATGCAGCGCACTTGAAAGAAATCTATGGAAATGTAGAACTGTTGAAGCACATACAGTGCAACAAGTACAACTGGAACATCTGTGGTGATCTGAAAGTAGTGGCACTGCTACTAGGAATGCTACTCAGGTATACTAACTACTGTTGTTTCATTTGCGAATGGGACTCCCATGCTTGAGAGTCATTACATTAAAGAGAACTGGCTGCTCCATAAGTGTTTGGTTCAAGGACAGAAAAATGCAGCACATGAACCACTTGTCGACACAAGTAAGATATTTTTGCCTCCTCTTCATATAAAACTCGGACTGATGAAAAACTTTGTGAAAGCGATGAACAAGGAAGGTGAAGGATTTCGATATTTGAGACAGATGTTTCCAAGAATAACTGATGCCAGGATTAAGGAAGGCATTTTTGTGGGTCCACAAGCCAGACATGTCATTGATGACAAGTGATTCCAAGATCTGCTGAGAAAATCATATGGAAGGCATTCAGGGATGTTAAGAATTTTCTTGGCAATTACAGGGCACCAAACTACAATCAGCTGGTTGACAACATGCTTCAAGCATACAAAACCATGAAATGCAACATGTCACTGGAGATTCATTTTCTGCACTCACATTTGGACTTCTCTGCTAATTTTGGTGCAGTCAGCAACAAACATGGTGAAAGGTTTCACCAGGACATTGCAATGATGGAAAAGGGCAACTGGAACCCATCAATGCTGGCCGACTATTTTTGGACACTGAGACAAGACACATCAGATGCTGAGCACAGATGAAAATAAGGAGGAAAACATTTTTAGCTCAGGTGAACTAGTGCAATATGTCAGCATCATTGTGCAATTAAACATGCTAAATTCAGTCAAAATTTAATTTCATGTTTCTCCAAATTCATGCCATGATAATCAAATTGAGAGATCACACAAGACAGGTGTGTGTGGCAGCGCCAGAGAAATTTGCGTGAGTTGTTAAGTCCGTCAGGGGAGCGGGCTGTGATTATTGGGGGCCATAGTATCTGTGGACATTGTTCGGCTTGTGAATTGTCTTGTGTGATCTCTCAATTTGATTATCATGGCACCCAGTATAAGTTGAAACATTGCACGTCTTGCGATTCCTCTTTTGTAGTGTATGGAATTCGTTGTCCGTGCCAATTGTTGTATGTGGGGAGTACTTGAATGTCTGGAGAAATATTTGAGATTACTGATTCCACCACTTGCATGGTCCCAGGACAGGACAGGCAGCAGCCACA
Source organism: Ichthyophis bannanicus (assembly GCA_033557465.1). Taxonomy (NCBI): domain Eukaryota; kingdom Metazoa; phylum Chordata; class Amphibia; order Gymnophiona; family Ichthyophiidae; genus Ichthyophis; species Ichthyophis bannanicus. Next base: position 418,465,983 of record CM066031.1, on the reverse strand, counting down.
TTTCCATTTGCCCACTGACTTGAGGAGACTGTTTAATTTGTCTTTTGAATGGGAAATGCTGCCAGAGGTGGTTGGCGGTCACCCCACTAGGGCATGATCCTCTTCCTGGACTGTTCTCCCTTAGCGTTTCCAAAAGACATCTGTTGGGTGGCTGTCTTTTCTTTCGTGAGCACTTTTGTGAGATGCTACAGATTGCTTATGCTGGTGCTTTTAGCAGAGCACCATCTTCTTCCCACTCTGAGTCCTTACTGCTTGTGTATGTCCTTCGTGTCTGGCCTGGTCTGGCAGGATGATAAGAAAGAAGAAATTTTACATACCTAATAATTTTCTTTCCTTGATTCCTGCTAGACCAGTCCAGGACCCAGTCTGGGAAGATTATGCCTACAGGCGGGAAACCTGGCTGCCTTTTCATGGCTTATCGGTTTCTCTGCCTAATGCAGAGTCATATATGATAAGAGAGCCAACAGTTTTGGACATAGTTATGGTTGTTTTTATTAAAGCTTGTTCTGAGTTTTTCAGTCTTGTTTTCTGCTTGGGAAGCATCATAGAGGCTTTTCTCAATGCTGCACCAGCTTATATACAAGAGATGATATCCCAGAGCGTTTTTCTGGTCTGCTTCCACCTGCTGGCTGGCTGGACTAGCCTAGTAGGAAAGAAAGTTATCAGATATGTAAAATTTCTCCTTAGTTGTCAGAATTTTGCAAACATTTTCTCAAACAAGAAAATGCTTGCTTTAGATTTTCCTCAGCTCAAACCAAATTTTTTGATGTTTAAACAACACCTGATGTTGCTGTGAGGTGGGATACTCTCTCCTTAGTTGACGAGCAGGGTATTAGCTTGTTCTCACATTGTCTAAGTAATTCAGCTTGTTCCCATAATCTGCATGACTTGGGTTGTAAAAACCCAAAGAGAATTATATATTAGCACATATGCCTCAATTGTGCAAGGCCATGTGTAGAGATCTCTTTAACAAGATATTGTGTGGCTTATTTTAAAGAAATCTTCATTAAGTAGGTCCCAAGATCTGAACTGTTGTACCAGCTTGAGTGTTTCTCTATTGAGTAAACTTTGAGTTGATGATGCTTGACCAGCTGCAAGATTTCTAAGAGGAGCATAGTGTTCATGTTGCCTATCAGTTTGGCTTTCGGCATGGGTACAGTATAGAGTTGAGGGGGATTTTTGTGTGTGTGTGTGTGTGTGTTTTAACTTCCATCCATTGATACTTTATGGCATAGTCTAGACACCAGCTCAGCCTTTTTTCTGGTATGACTTGAATGCCCTCTGCTTATGACGGTCTCCCACCTTATTCTGCTGGGCTACCTTCAAATTAGCTCGTCATTTCTTTCCCAGCCTGCTCAGCAATTTAGAATTGGAGATAGACTGCCAAGATGACCACTCAACTCAAGGGTACCTGAGGAGTCTGCACTTGCATCAGTGCTGTTTAATATGCCTCCATTGTGTAACCTGCCAAATGCATATGATGTGCATTATGAATTGTATGCTGATACCTCTTAAGTTTTTCTACTATTTGACTTCTGTATACATACTTCACTGTGATAGGTCAAAACCTGAATTGGTGCTGTACAAAGGTAGATGTCATCTAATAATCTAGTCTTTGCAAAACCAAGATCAAACTGATCAGACATTCCACAGTCCATCAGGTTCACCTTGAGTTCAAATTGTTGATGATTCTCTATGATCAGAAATGCATAACCTGGGAGGAGTAGCCTAGTGGTTGGGGCAAGGTACCTCAGGCCGGAAGGTCGGGGGTTCAAATCCCACTAGAGGACAGCAACCTTGGGCCGGAAGGACTGGGGTTTCTAGTCCCACAGATGCTCCTTGTGGTCTTGGGCAAGCCACTTAACCCTCCATTGCCCATGTTCCCTGTAAGTATTAGTGTATGTGTCTCATATCCCCACGTGTTAAATGTATCCCCCAATTGTGTTGTGACCGCTTTGATTGAAGGATAAGGCGGTATACAAAAACTGTCTAAATAAATAAATAAATAAATAAAAATAACTCTTGCCTATCATTTGAACTGTAGATTAGCAGAGCGATATAAACTGCTTTCCACAAATTTGAAAGTGAGTTACTAAAGTATGCTATCACGTTATTGCCCCCTAACACCGTTAATGCACATTATGTGGCTGATAATGCACATTAGAGATGTCGGTGCATGTTAGCGTGGTAGCACACATTAGAAACTCTAGCTGTATGTCATGTGCAGGTTAAGAGCTTTGTCAATGTCCTGATTATTTCAGAAATATGCAATACTTTTGAGTAAGGTTCACATTAGAAAATTGGAATTCAATATTTACTAACATTTATGGCCTACACAAGGACTCCCCTCTAGATGCCTTGTTTAGTCAAGCTGTTCCACAGCACACCCCTTTTAATTCAACTCCTATCCTCCATCCCTTGGATGCTTGATGTTCTGGAAAATAGCATGGCCCATCTATCAGATTTGCAACATGCGGGTACCTCCTCTAGGCATCTCTAGCTTGGGAGTCCCCATATGTGAAGACTCATTCCTGCTTGTTCCTGGAGATAGCACAGTTACTTACCTGTAACAGGTGATCTCTGGGAACAGCAGGAATAAGTCTTCACAACCCACCCACCTCCCCTAGGAGTTGTTCTCTCTCTCTCTCTCTCTCTCTAATTTGTCTACTTCCCTCCTTCGGTCTTAGCTACAAACCCAACTGATGAGAGGGAAGTGAATGGGCGGGAAGGCAGCACGCATGCGTGTGGGATGCTCCCAAAGGCTTTCTTTTTGGGCGCTGGGGAGCGTTCCTACGCAGGCTCCGTCAGTACCGACGTACCCATATGTGAAGACTTATTCCTGCTATTCCCAGAGATCACCTGTTACATGTAAGTAACTGTGCTATACCTTGGAATGGCGAACTATGAGATTTGATGTGTTCGTGTTTTTGAGGCTTCTACTTTGTTTCTGTTAGGTCCGGTTTTAGTAGTCCATCATGTATGGTTCATAGTAGCATGGTAAATAATGGTAGATAAAGACCAGCATGGTCCATCTAGGCTGCCCAGTAAAATGGCTATATTTGTAGTTGTATCTGTTGCTTCACGCAGACTATCCTGTATGTAACTTTGTTTAAGGTGGTACCTACCTTATTCCCCCCTCCCCTCTATTTCTGAAGTTACTGTAAAAGTCATTTAGTCATTTACCTTTGCTTTGATTCCATCCTCTTGCTATATAGGGATCCTCTGTGTTTGCCCTACACCTTTTTGAATTCCTTCATTTCATCTATTACACATATATACCACACATTGTAAGCTTACAGTTACCGTTCATAATATATCAAACATAAAACATACAACAGTACAAAACAAAATATATTTAACATTTAAAGAAAAAATTAATTAAGTCACTTGATCATAAAGCCCACTAATAAATGCATACCTTTTCGCTACAGTACTTCTTCACCAAGAGCTTGCAGGATAGATATGCCTTCAATAGTTTCCTAAATGAAAACATATCAAATTTGTACATATACAATCAGGAAGCATGTTCCAGTAAAATGGTCTAGCATAGGAAATTGCTCTGTTTCTCTTCAATGATTTCTAGACTTGTGATATAGGGGGCGTGGGGGGGGGGGAGGGCAATTTTAAAAGATCCCATAGATTATTGCACAATGCTTGACTATTGGAATCTGACCCATACCAAGTTAGAAATGCGCTCTGTGAGACTAAGGAATCTGGCACCCCCTCTCCACCCAGCCACATCCAGTAACTTACTCTTTTTGAGCTTTTTGGAAGCCCAGTGATGATATCAGCATCTCTTATGTACTTGTGCCCTGTGCGGCCGCACTGCTCACATAGCCCTTGGTACGGCCTTGATTAGAATATTTTACACAGCATATAAAAGTTCATTGTCCATTTATAATTAGATAGCTTTAAAAATTAAATGTATACAGTAAAAGTATCTCTCGGCAACAGGTAGCCAATGTAATTTTATTTTTATTTATTTAACATTTCTTATATACCGCCTTTCATGGTATCAAGGCGGTTTACTTTGAACAGACTGAAATTACATTGAACAGGGCATTATAACTTGGAGACCAAATGACCTAAGTATTGGAGAAGTATATTCAAATTTCTCTGTTTCAGAAATTATTATACATTTGGCAGCATGTTGAATTATTTGCAATAACCACATCTATTTTGCTGGCAGAGCCAAATAAATAATAATGCAATAGTCCAGGTAGGTTAAAATCAATAACTGGATCACTGTACGAAAGAATTCTTGCTCCAAATATAGTCATAGCTATGGAATTATCCGCATCTTAAAAAAGGCATTTCTTACTACTTTATCAATCTGTGATTTAAAAGTCAATAGGGAATCTAAAATAATACCTAAGTAACCTCTTTCTGGAGAACTACCATATTAGCCCTTATATCAATATATGTAGGAACACAGAAATCTTCCACTGCAGTTATAATCATAGCCTCTATATTTTTTAAGTTAATATGTGAACCACATTGTTTCTTAGCCAATTTTTAATCAACGGGAATATTAAAGACTTTTGCATGATATAATCTCTCAGTTAACACAAAAGGCGTAGACAGAAGGATATCATTCGCATATATTCTAAAACCTATTCTATGTTCATTCAAAAGCAAGAAGGGTAGATCCTTATGGCACTTCTACTTCCCCTGTGGAAAATGTATTAGTTGTACCTTTAGCGGTCTTAACAACCAGTGTCTGATTCTCAAGATATGCTCCAAACCAAGGCATTACTTTTCCAGAGATCTCCATTGAGAAGTCTCTCTAGTAGAGTAACTTGAACAGATGAGTTGAATGCTTCAGAAAAATCCTACAAAAATTAAACAAAAAGCAGTTTGCGGCACTTCAAGACCTAATAACAAACTATGAAGAAGCGAAGCCATTAAGGTCTCACAGCTATTTCTTTACGAAAACCATACTGGAACTTATTCAGTATCTTAAAATTATGCAGATTTCATCAAATTGTATCCTAACTGCCTGATCTACAGGTTTAGCCAAAAACTGGTCTGTAAGAGAAGCAATCATCAATGGAACAATTTATTTTTAAAATTAGACAGATGGTGGCATTTTTTAAACCTGATGTTACCACACCTTCCAAGAAAGAGGCATTAATGAAGTAATGCATTCCAATATCTGTGACCAAATTACATTCACTCCTATCACAACTTCCAGCGGGCATTTGGAATTAAATATACATGTAATGATATCCTCTATTTCCCTTGAGCCTAATAATGTCAAGGTATTGCACTTTCATTCTTTATTAAATTCAATATCATCTACCAAAATTGGTGAAATTTGTTAACTAAGGGTGTAATTTTGGAAGCTCTATTCATGCTTTGGATGTCTGAAAATGGTCAGAGAGACATCCAAAGCACAGAGACATCTCTAGAGCCATGTTAGAAGCTGACTGTGTGGATATCCTCCGCTTGAGGACATCCGAGTCTGAACGGGAGCAAGGTGGAAGGTATGGCTGGGGGGTTCCCAGGAACCTGGAAGGCATGGCTGAAGCATTCCCAAGAATCTGGACGTCAATACCTGATCTCAGAAAGGTCCATCAGGAGGGCATTGCAGCCGTCCACCACTCTTTCCTTGAAAACGTATTTCCTGACTTTGCTTTTAAGTTTACCTCCTTTCAGCTTCCTTTCATGTCCTCTCATTTTATAGCTCCTACATCTTTGAAAAAGCTTGGTTTTGTTCATTAATACCTTTCACGTATTCAAGTCTGTATCATAGCTCCAGATATCTAAATACTTGAAAGGTTCATGTCTGATGCATAATTTTCAGCATCTTACTGTATTCTGCCTGTTTCTGTGCAAATCATCAATATTTTATGGAAAATCATTTTTATTAAAGTTATTATTCCTATAAACACAATATCACTATACACCTTCACACAACAAGATTCTTAACCCTGAACCTACCCCACCCGCACAGCACTCATCGGTTACACGTGTCCCCAGTATACAGTCAATACACAGTCCCCCCAACCATAACCCTTATACCCCTCCTACACCCCTAACCCTCCCACCCCCCCATATCCCAGCAGTTCTTCAATTAAATAACGATAATACAATAATACAACACTCCTTTACCAAACAGGGTAACCCCCCCCCCGACCTACCCCCTTCCCCCCTACCCGTCTGACCCCGACCCTCTCAATCATTCTCCTTCTTCCTCTGCACACATTCCCCCCCCCTACAAGATCACCCACCTCAGGTTGTCAGTCTCCTCTAACCCCTCAATCCCATCAACTATACATAACTATCCACCTTACATGACTATACAATACCACCCAGGGAGTTCCCCCTCCTCTACGGGGATAGAAAACATCTCCGGCAGCACCTAGCTACTAAGGACAACCTGTTGCTCTAAGGACCCCACACCATTCCCCATGTAACCCTGGGTCAAGAGCCCTCAACATCCGTGCCTAGGGAAGGCCCTCATTTATGTTAATCACAGGATCCCCTCCCCCAGTCTTTAACGGTTCCCAAACACCACACCACACATCCCACTGCCGGGGCCCTAGCAACTTGGCTGATCTTTCCTCCATGGTCTTAAGTTCTATCATCAGGCCCAGCCATTCTGCGACCCCTGGAGGGTCCTCCGATATCCAATGTCGTAGAATGCACTGTTTTCCCACCACCATACTTCTCTGCACCAACTGCCCATGATATGTTCCCTGGGCCTCCCCCAACATTCGCAGTCCAAACAGGCAACAGTCCGGGAGTGGCTCCAGCTCTCGGGCCAGCCAGCTAGAAATTCTTCCCCACACCGCCCGCCAAAAACCTTGCACTTTTTCACAGAGCCAAAATCGATGCGTGAAAGTTCCTCTCTCCCTCTTACAGAAACGGCACACATCCGTCTGCACTATTCCCACCCTAACCGCCCAGGCCTCCATCACATAAGACCTCCACAGAAATCTATATTGTATTTCTCGCAATCTCACAGATTCTGACAGACCTTTCAGTGCGGCGAACGCCTCCGCGAGCTTCATGGCCGTCAATCCCGGCATCCCATCCCGCTGCCACCTTGCAGCCAACGTCTCTAGGGCCTTCCCAGAACCATATCCTGCCAACTCTCTCCGCAAATCATGTACCGTTATCTTCTCCTCCAAACTCTGCATCAAAGCTAGCATACTACCTGGTCCTAAGAGTGCTCCCCCGCCTTTCTGCATCTGTCGCACATAATGTCGAACCTGCAGATAAAAGTAAAAGTCCTTAATATTCAACCCATATCTGCACTGCAACGATTGAAACGAGTCTAACTCAGGAGTCGAGGCCATTCTCAGATGCCCGATACATTGCACTCCGCACCCCTCCCACTGCCTAGCCACCAAAGCTTGTATCCCCGGCAGGAAGTCTCTATTGCCCCTTAAAGGCAACAGATCTGTTCTTCTCCAGGACTGATGCCGCCTCTGGCACAACACCCTCCACACCTGCCTGACCGCCCTCATACACACCGACATCTTCCACCACTTGGGAAGATCTCTATTCCCACTATGCATCAAAGCCAATCTATGCCCCGGCCTTGACATCTCATCTACAAGCTCAAGGGGTATCGTTTCGGCCGTACCCAGCAATACATCTCGGAGAGGATGCATCAAACTAACCACATTATAGTCTCGCAACGACACCAACCCTCCCCCTCCATCCTCCAAAGGCCCCATCAAAGCCGCTAAAGCTATCCTTGCCTTCCTACCTCTCCATAAAAACTTGCCCAAGTGAGTCTGCAGAAGGCACATGTCCCTTCTTGAGATCCAGAGTGGGGCATGGCAAAGTAGGTACAACCATCTAGGGAGCTCCACCATTTTAAACATCACAATACGACCCATCAGTGATATAGGCAACTCCCTCCACCGTTTTAATGTCTCAATAGTCTTCGCCAATCTCGGCCTGATATTGACATCATAAAGTTGAGATACATCCTCCGGAATCTGCACACCCAAATATCTTATTTGTCCCTGCGCCCACAGCAGCAGGAACTCCCCTACCCACTGAGAGTGGGCCCTCCCACCTACATCCAACACCATCGACTTAGACCGATTAACCCGTAACCCCGAAAAGGCACTGAATTCCTCGATCTGATGCAAAGCCACTGTCAACGATGCTTGTGGGTCCCGCAAACACAGGAGTATATCGTCAGCAAACGCACTTACTTTGATTCCACTCTGTCCCCATTGTATCCCCTGGACCGCTTCATTTCCCGCAAGAGACACCAGCAATGGCTCCAGTTGCAAAACAAATAACAAGGGGGAGAGGGGGCATCCCTGCCTTGTGCCTCGCTCAAGAGAAAATGACTCCGAGAACTCCCCTCCCATGGTCAGACATGCCAACGGATCCCGGTATAGAGCCTGAATCCAACGTATAAAAGCACCCTGAAAACCAAACTTCTGGAGTGCCGCAAACATATAAGACCAAGACACTCTGTCAAATGCCTTTTCGGCATCCAAACTCACCAGGACTAATGGCTCTTCCCGCAGCATACACAATTCCATACCCATCAGTACCTTACTGATATTCAAACACACTCCTCTACCCCTAACAAACCCGGACTGGTGCTGCCCTATCAATCCCGGCAGAAACCGTTGCAGTCTCCCCGCCAACACCGACGCTAGAATTTTCATGTCATAATTGATTAATGAGATGGGGCGGTAGGACGCCGGATCCTGTGGGTCCTTACCTGCTTTGGGGATAACCGTGATCGCTGCTGTACGCATATCTCTCAGGAACCCACTGGTCTCTAACACTTCCTGATATAAAGCCGCCAGCGAGGGTGTCACCTGCACCTCCAAAATCTTGTAGAATTCTGCTCTGTAGCCATCCGGCCATGGAGCCTTATGTGGCAACGACCCCTTGATAACCTTCTGAATCTCTGTACCTGAGAGCGCCGCATTCAATTCCTGCACTTCCTCCTCTTGCAACTTCGGCAACTGTACCTTATCCAGGAATGTCCTCCCTTGAATACAGTCCCCCTCCTCTGCCGAGTATAACTCTTGATAAAACCGTCGGAAGACCCCCATGACTTCCTGAGTAGTAGTATGCGGGACCCCTTCTTTATCCTTCATAGTGGCTATCACCCGTGTCCCTCCCCCGTCTCTGATCAAGCCTGCAAGCAGTCTCCCTGTCCTATCTCCGTAACGAAACAATTGGTGCCTATAGTACTGCATTGAGTATACTGCCCATTCATGAAGCACCTGATTCATTTGCCTTTGCACTGCCAAGTATTCCTCCCTTACTCTCCTACCTGGCCCCTTCACATCTCGCTTCTTTAGACGCTGTAGTTCCTGAGCCAGCTGCAAGACTGTGTCATCAACTCTCTTCCGTTCTTTTGCAACAAACGCAATGATATGTCCCCGCATCACTGCTTTTCCCGCCTCCCAGAAAACCGCCACCTGCCCGACACTGTTCTCATTAAACCGAACATATTCCTCCCAACACTGCTTCAAGTAGTTTGCAAAGTCTACGTTTTTCCATAGGTGCCTAGGAAAGGACCACTTAGACTTCACCCCCACTCTTCCTTTCCAGTCCATCTGGACCATCGCATGATCTGAAATTACCACCGGATCAATCTCCACCGCAATCACCTTGCCAAAGCATTGTTTCGATACTAGGATATAGTCAATCCGAGACCAAGATTGATGGGCTCGCGACAGGTGGGTATAGTCTCTCTCTCCCTCATGTAGGACCCTCCATGCATCGATTAACTGTCCCAATCTACACAGATAGCTCACTCACTTCCTGCTCCAACCTCGCCCCAGGTCTCAGCTGTTGCCTGTCCATCTGCGGGTCGTGTGGACAATTAAAGTCCCCCGCTACAATGACCGGTATATGCGGAACTTTAGCCAGCACATTCTTGAAAAAAAGGTGATCGTAAATATTGGGTGCATAAATATTACCCAAAAGTACTTCTTCCCCCTGAAGCTTTACATGAAGAAAAATATATCTGCCTTGGGGGTCTACATCCTCGTGCAACACCTCCATCGGGATACCTTTTTTAACCAAAATGGCCACTCCCTTTTTTCTTCCCCCAGAGGAGGGCGCATACACACACCCCACCCAATCCCGCTTAAGCTTCTCATGCTCTCACACACTCAAATGTGTTTCTTGAAGCAGAGCGATCTAGGCTTTGGCCCACCTTAGGGCTTGCAAAATCTTTGTCCGCTTAACAGGCGTGCTCACCCCTCCCACATTCCAAGTTACCATACGTACGTCATGCATGAAATTCCACAATTCTCAACATACCGCTCAAGTAATACAATTCATTTTGAGCCCAGGACCTCCCAGCCACGACCCCAGGCCCCTTTTCCTCCCCTCGCCTCCCGCCCTCCGACAACCCAGAATCTCTACCATTGTCTCTCACAACCCTTCCCTCTTCTCTCCTCCACACGCTTCCCCAGACACACACACAACCCCCTCCCCCCTTACACCCCCTACCCCCCCGCCCTAACCTCCCGTTCCCCATTCCACCACTCCTTCACAATGCCATACCCAGCTCTATCGCCGGGATCGCGATCTAGTGTATCGCTGCAAGGCTGCCCCGCCAAAGAGCTGCTTACCCCTGCGCAGCCTTCACCAATCTAACACATCACCAGTTCCCCGCCCGCCCTCTCCCATCAGCTTCCCTCCACTCTCACTCCAACTCCCATACAAACCGAGACCCCCACATTCATTCTCCACAACTCTCAACAGGGTAAACAGAGTAAAACCATGCAGCAGAACCTAGGCGCCAGGCCCCTTCAATTGTAACAACATGACAGTCCATATCATTGCTGGGCACTGCTTGCTGCCAGATTCTCCCTCTCCATGCCGTCCACAAAGCTCTTGGCCGCAGCTACAGTATCAAAAGAATGATCCTGGCCCTGCTTGGAGATTCTCAGGATCACTGGGTAAGCCAGAGTGAAACGGATTTTCCTCTGAAACAGGGAAGCACAAATAGGAGAAAACTCCTTCCTCTTTAACGCCACAGCCGCCGAATAGTCTTGGAAGAAAAGCAGCTTCTGATTATTGTAAGTCAATCCACCTTTCCTCCGATAGGCTTGCAGAAGCTGCTGCTTATGTTGGAAGTTCAAAATCCTGGCAATGACTACTCTTGGCCGGCCTTGCATCCCCAATCTCGGCCCAATCCTGTGTGCTCGCTCCACTCGCAGCTCCCCGACCAATGTATGCAGGCCCATTTCTTCCAGGAGCCAGACTTCAATAAACGGCAACAGTTGGGCATCTGTCTTCTCCTCCGATACTCCAATAATCCGAATGTTGTTTCTTTGTGATCTATTTTCCAGATCCTCCACTTTAGCTTGCAAAAACTCTATTTGTTTCGCCTGGGCAGAGGCCGCTCTTTCCTGCCGGCCCTCCTCCTCCTCAATAGCAACCACACGGTGCTCCAATTCCTCCACGTGCTTTCCAACCTCGGTCAGAGAGTCCCCCATCGCATCCAGCTTTTTCAAAACTTGATCGAATTTCGGGTCTAACAACTTGACCACCTCTCTGGCCACCTCATCAGTTGTGGATGTCATGCTGTCGGCTCCCGGAGACGCTGGCTGTGATAACGTGGCCGCCACGGGCCCCGATTTCCCGCTCTTCTCCCTTTCTTTTTTCTGAGTTACCGGCATGGCAGAAAGCTGGGAGTCGGCTCGTTCGAAGCAGCTCAGCTTCCTTTCGGCACCAAAGGAGACCCCGGCAATCTAGCTTTGCAAAAGGCAAGGTTCTTTCAAAGATAAGTCGAGGCAGCCCCAGAGCGAGCCAGGATCCTTCCTCACTCGCTCATGCATCACGTGATCTCTCAATCATCAATATTTTAAATGTTTATATAGTTTTGCCCATTCATCCTCAGTAATGGGGGGTGGGTAGGATATATTTCTTTCTGTTATAATATTAAACCAAATGTCAAGAAATAACACCACAAGTGGTTTCTTAGCAGTTTCATGAGAGCGCCACATTTTTCTCTCTTATTTCCACTGGTGGGGAATCTCTTACACTCAGGGCCGGCCCACCCACTAGGCGAGCTAGGCAGCCACCTAGGGCAGCAAACCTATGTGGGAGGCACGGCACAGTGCCCACAGCAGACTATGTGCTTTGGCATACATGGCCTGCTGCTTCTAACCCCCCTCCAACAGGAAGTTGTGTCAGAGGGGGAGTCAGAAGTGGCAAGCTATGTGTGCTGAAGCAAGTGGCCTGCAGTGGGCCGCTACCATGTCAAACCAAGCCAAACTGTCCTCCCTCCCCCCCCCCCCATCCCCGCCGATGGAATCAGCAGCAGCAGCAGTGGGAGTAGGGGGTGATGGTGCAGCTCGGAAGGGGGGGGAGGGCAGTATGACTGGAGCAACAGAAACTCTTGGACCGGCCCTGCATACACTGTGGTATTAATGTATTTTCACTGAACCAAATATCTTGTTGGAAAATATTCCAAAAAATGGACAGTTCATAGCATTATTTTAAATTGCTAAATTTCACCTCATGTCCAGCTCTAAATTCTTGGCATAGTCTATTCTCTGAGGACTTACGAAAATGCTGTTTATTGTTTCTTGGCTAAGAATTCATTCGTTTCAAATAGACTAATAGAAAAATTTTATGTGAGACAGTTTTGTACTCTAGGAGATATCTTTCTTTTCAAATTTTTGTTTGAACTGAGCAGTTTCCTCATGTGCCTTTGCACTTCCAGCTCATCTGAACTGGGACTGGGATCCAGCACCGTGAGTTGTCATTCACAAGTAGAAAGGTTTCCCCCTTATTTTATATCTCCTCCCAACTTATCCGGCCAAGTCATTGCAGTGACAGTTCTCAGTCAAGGACCATGCACCAGAGTTCCTCCTGAAACCTTACAGTCCTTGGCACTAGGTGTCACTGTTGCATAATGATTGGGACCTGCATTCCTGAAGCCCTCTGAAGGCTCTTTCTGTGGCAAATCCACAGAAATCCTGACCTGGGAAATAAACCCTGGATGCTTCATTGAAGAGTGCTGCACTTCCAGCGAGCCACACAATTGGCTCCTTCGTTCCATATTGTCATGATTATGATGAAGGTGCAATTGAGTCTCTGAGCAAATATGTTTGTTTCAGCAGTTCTTCCAAATCCATCTTCCACTAGGGAAATGCACAGGCAAGGAAAAAATCAGTTCATTTCATTTTTCCCTTTATTTATTTTACTGAATTTTGAGTATATTTTGGTTTATTTGACAGAATTCATTTTAATAGGGAATTTTTAGTGTGTGCTAAATTGATTTAACGTGCACTAATTGACGGAGTGCATGTTAATTTATCAGCTCACGCACATTAAATGAACCAAATGCACACTAATGGGTGCACACCCCTATCCCCCACATATCCCGCTTTACCCAGTATCACAGTGTGCTACAGTGTGAAACTCTAGTGCCCAATAAAGCTTAACGCGGATTTGCTGACTGTCAGAAAAGAATGAACGAAAAACAACACATCTATAAAAGTAACTTCATTTCTATAAAAATGTTCTGAGCATTAGGGCCTGTCTTCAGTATTATAGGCTCACGTTATGTGAGGCTGCAAGAGTTGAGGTCAGGACTACATTTCCGTTCATAAAGGCATAGTAAAAACAGTTGTACACAAAATATGTGTCCATTAAAAAGTTAAGATTGTTAGCGAAAATCTAGCAGACTGTCGGTAAAAAAAAAAAAGAATAATTGTATGCGTTGTTTAAAATCTAGCACAGCCATTCCTTCTAAATGGTTTCACAATTTTCATGTAGTCTACAGGGGCTGTTTCACTCAGGTTACAGTCTTAGTAAACAGGCCCTGCTGAAAATAATGAGGTCATCGGAAATTAATATTCACAGTAACCCACATTAACAAGGCACAGATTATCACATCAGTGAATCAGCCTTATAATCCTACTCTGTCCCAGTCATATAGGACTGCAAAGAATTACATTTCATTTTTTGATGATTAATAGCATATCTATGAGAAGCATATAAAGCACCCTGGAGAGCCACGCCATTTTGACAGGCATGAGTTTTCCACAAATTAGGGCATAAATGCAGATCATAAGGTTTGTACAACTTTGGTAATATGTTAAGGTATTTTATATATTGTATTTCTTTGAAAGGAATATTTGCTTAGTTATTCTCATAGTGGGTAATTTTATAAAACATTCTCTGAATGCAAAACATGTTGTCTGCCCATATAACAATGAGCTGAACCTATCCCTTGACATTTATTAAACGCGTTTCTATAGAATTCTAAATAGTGACAAAAATCATCAAATCAAACAACCAGAGGACAAAGGACCTTGGCTAGTTATTCCATTGATCTGAACTGAGCCTTAGGGGTATGTTTACTAAAACCCCGGTAATGTGCGGGTCGCGCTAGTGTGCGGATGCCATATAAGGAGTGGGCGCTTCAGGCTGAAAAAAGCAAAACCGGGATTAAACATGCGCTAATGTGCGCGGCGGTCAAGTGCGCCCCGCACATTAGTGCATGAGAAAGCTGCGCGGGAAGCATAAGTGGTGCGCTGATGCGCAAGCACAGGAACAGAGCCACAGTACAATGGTTAAGACAGTGACCAATGGTGCAGGGATCAGGGGCTCAATCCCCCACAGTGCCCAATGAACAAGGCTGGCTGAGGCATTACCTATTATGAGGAAGATTGCTTTAGGAGGCATTTTATTTTTACTTTAATTATCACTACTAGCAAACGCACTCTGAAAGCGTGTTAACATAAGGCGCCCCATAAGGCACATTTTAAAGTGCACTGTCCGCTAAGGCACCCTAGAATGTTGCTTATTGGGCACTTTATAGGGTGCCGTATGAGTTACCGCAAGGTCACAGCACTGTTTTTGATGGCAACAGTGTGCAGTTTAAGGAATGAAAATCATAAGAAGGTGCGCTGACATGCAAGGAGGAGCAGCAGTGGAGCACAATGGTTAAGACACTGACCAATGATGCAGGGGTCATGGGTTCAATCCCCCACTGTGCCTAATGAAGAAGGCTGGCTGAGGCCAAAATGGTAAAGGGGATGGAAGGATACTCCTATGAAGAAAGGCTAAAAAGGTTAGGGCTCTTTAACCTGGAAAAGAGACAGCTGAGGGGAGATATGATAGAAGTCTATAAATTAATGAACGGAGTGGAACGGGTAAACATAGATCGATTGTTTACCTTATCAGAATATAGAAAGACTAGGGGACATGCAATGAAGCTACAGGGTAAACTATTTAAGACTAATAAAAGAAAATATTTTTTCACTCAACGTGTAATCAAACTCTGGAATTTGTTACCGGAGGATGTAGTAAAGGCTGTTAGTGTAGCTGGGTTTAAAAAAGGTTTGGACAAGTTCCTGGAGGAAAGGTCCGTAAACCATTATTAAGAAGTGACCGAAGATATCAATGCTTGACCCAGTACAAGCATTGTGGAATTTGTGTCTCTTGGGGAAACTGCTAGGTACATATGACCTAGATTGGCCACTGTTGGAAACAGAATACTGGGCTTGATGGACCTTGGTCTGACCCAGTATGGCATATCTTATGTTCTTATGAGGCAATACCTGTTATAGGTAATAGTGCTGTAGGGGGCATTTTATTTTTATTTTAATTAGTGCTGCCAGCAAACACACCCTCAAAGTATTGTAACATAAGGTGCTGCATTAGGCGCCTCATAGGGTACCCCAGAGGGCACATTTTAAAGTGCACTGTCCGACACGGCACCCTACAATGTTGCTGAAAGGGCAGCCTATAGGGCGCCATATAGGGTACCCTATGAGGCACAGCAAGGTCATAGCACTGTGTTTGATGGCAGCACTGTGCATTTAAACGCATGGAAATCTTAAGTAGGTGCGCTGACATGCAAGGAGGAGCAGCAGTGTAGCACAATGGTTAAGGCACTGACTGCTGATACAGGGGTCATGAGTTTGCTCCCCAGTGTGCCTAATACGTAAGGCTGGCTGAGGCATCAGCTTTGCAATGTACGTATTGTTTCCTGCAGCACTTTATTTGTATTTTATTAATTGCTGCCAGCAAACACGCCCTCACGTGCCGTAATTGAAGGTGCCGCATAAGGCACCCTATAAGGCACTCCATAGGGCACATTATAAAGTGCACTGTCCGCCACGGCACCCTAAAATGTCCCCTATAGGGCACCCTATAAGTTGCTCCACAGGATAACGTATAGTGCACCTTATATGGACGTTAACCATAAGGTGCCCTATAGGGCGCCCTATAAAGCGCCCTCTGAGGCACCTTATGGGTACAGTACGCTGAGGGTGTTTTTGCTGGCAGCAATAATGTACATTAAACATAGATAATGCTTTGGGCAGCCCTATCAAATTACCCCACTGTGGGTTTGAACCCACGACCTCTGGCTCCACAGGCAGTGAAGTAACCATTGGGCTACAACTCTATAGCTGCTAGCAAGCCCCTGGCTGGCTGCAGAGGGAGTGCACGTCACCACAAAGACAGTCTGCTGTGGTCACCAGGATAGGGTTAGCACACCCGTACCCATGATGCACTGCACATGCAAATCAGCTGTCCACAGATAAACACAAGATGGGGTATGCACCCCCACAGTACTTCGGCCTGGTAGGGGGAACTGACCAAGTCCACCCCCACAGCACCTCGGCCTGGTAGGGGGTACTGCCCGTGTGTTTTACTGGCACAGAGTAGCTACACACCGTCACATTGTGCGGGTACTGTGCTCACCCTGAGGGTGCGGTGAGGCGCCCAGCACCAGGTCCACAGCACCTTCCATGGCAGAAATAGGCCATGCTGGAGGTCCAAAGCAGTGTTAATGTGTGAGATAGGTAGTTTCTGCAGAAACACCTTGGATATATCTGTCTGTCTCAGTCAGGTGTAGCCCCTATGGACCCCTAGGAGGACTATGTACCACCACCCTCCTCCTCCAGGGATGAGGGTGGTAAACAGGGTCTCCCATCAACAGATCCACATTCTACCTCCCTGCAATGATGGCAGTAGAGGGGACCATCAACCCCCGTCCTGCTGGGGAACAGACACCATACAGGGCAGTCAATGCAGCTCTGTACATATCCATAACACAATAGCAGACAGACATTAGGCATGGATATGCTAAGCTGCACCCCACTACTATCTGATATTCTCCTGCAGCAAGTCCTCAGTCGCTGCACCCTGCAAGGCACTCCATCAAGACACATACCAGCTGCACACAGTCTGCTAGCTAGTCCATAGTGCATGTTCCTGGTGGAAATGCATGCACCCAGCACTGGGATGTCAGCATACACAACAAGCATTAGTGAGAAGAGTGGGTGGATTAGGGGTGGAGAGTGGGCACAGTGAGCTGTGTGGAGTTAGCGCAGGGGATACACCGCATGCTAATTGCCTCCTGCATGATTGGCGCGGGTCCACCTAATGCCACCTCAATAGATAAGTTAAGTGCATCTGTGCTAATATGGCACTTATTAGGGGAAATGCTTTCCACACCCCCGACCATTAATGCAGTGGTGTTGCACCCAACATGCCCTAGTTTCAGCACTTTTGACACATTATGTACAACACCCTAGTGCCGTTTAGTAAAAGGACCCCTAATTGCATGTTACACATCGCTCATATTTTAAGTTATTTTTAAAAGAGGCATTTCTGGAACCATATTTAGATCGAGGGAGGAAAATAATGCATGTGTATTGTATTTTCAAATATCCGGAGGCCTTCCATGGAAAAATAATCTTAACAAAAAGGAGGCGCAAAAGTCTGCAGGTGCTGTATACCTGCTTCAACTTTCAAAGCAGAAGTACGTGCATACTAGGAGTGTACATAGCCAAAACGAATTTGTAAGCATGCAAATTGTTTGTGTGCATGTTAATTCATAGGTATATTTGCATGCAACCAATTTGCGCACATTTTAAATTTTGAGGTACCCAAACGAGCTGAATATGTGGTCATGAATACACACCCCTATTGCATACATTATTTTTGAAAATGGGTACAGTGTCTACGTGTAAAAAGTACACATAGACTGTCCAAAGAGAATGTCTCAAAGAATCTTGCCCTTATATTTTCCATAGAATGGCTTCCTGAAATGAATCGTTTTGTCAATATGCACAACAGTTCCATTTATTTTATGTAAACCTGTCTTCTAAGCCTTTTGTAAATATTTTGATACCAGCATTTGGCAAAATAGTGTTATCATGGCCTTGCTCATAGAGTAAAGAGGTTTTACAGGAAGTGAAAACATCTTGAAAAGAGTCTGATCTAAAGCTCAGTATTTCTTTAAGAATTGCTTTAAAACATTGTAAGAAAACTACTGAAAGCTTCACTTTCTCCCATACTGGAGGCCTTTATAGCCTCCCTTACTTCCTGCAAAGTTACTGATTCCTTTTCCTATTGAACTGTTTTGATGTGGTTCTATGGGCTGATGAAATTGTTTCCATTTACTCCGGCTTGTTTAATTGTAGTTATGAAATTGACTGTGTTGTCTTCAATATTGGCAAATCTCTGTTGGCAGACTCAGATTTTTTAATTTCCATTTTAGATGGTAGGTAATGAGATTTCTTTTAAATTTAATTTCTTTATTGAGACAGAAATAATACACATTCCGTAACACTCCTGGAATTCATTTAAATCAGCACTAATATCCCACCATTACCCAATTAGTTTAGAGCAGATCGCAATACAGTTAAAAAAAAAAGAACATCATAACCTGATTTTTCCCTCCTTCCCCTTTCCCCCTTTGCCTAGCTCGCCTAGTTCTATCACCTAGGGTGGCATGATTTTAGGGGTGGCATTCGACAGGCAACGGGTACCAACTTGTGGGTGCAGCAGTAGAGGAGGACTCAGGAACAAGAAGAAGAAACTTTCATGTTTGGTGCCATGTCACAGACGCAGGTCAGCAGGCACTGCTGCCCCCCCCCCCCCCCCTTCAAGCTGCCACTCATCCCACCCCAATATCGATTTCTGGCTCTTGCATTCCAGAGTGGCAGCTGGCCCTGTTGCCACACTTGAACCAGAATGGGGACTTTGCCAGCATATTTGCTGCTATAGGATAGGGCCCAGGATAACCAAATCTCTGCCCACTCTGATGGCTCGCTGTCCTAAATAAATTTTGTTGATCCCTCCCCCGGCTGCAACAGAAAAATCATTTAACAAGATGTCATTTCCTGTTGCCGCTGGACCCAAACTCATGATAAGAGCTTCAAAATCTTGCGGCTTTTAGTGTGAAAATGGTCCCGCAAATGCAGAAGATAACATTTTATTAAATGCTTTTCCTCCTGCTGACAAGACTGTGTGCTGCAGTGAGGAGCCGGCTCGGGTCCTGGTGAGGGGGAAGGTTTTCATGTATGAGATAGAGTATACAAGAAAGGGAAGGATATGCCTACAGAGGAAAAGAGTGAAACGATGCAGAGAAGAGCCCATAGAAGGATGGGGGAATTTTGGGAGGCAGGGAGCAGGTGAAAATGGACAGGGAAGCACCTCTGGAGGGAAGGAGAGAGTGAAAGGAGGGAGAAAATAGCCTCTATTGAGACAGAAGGATTGAGTGAGTGAGAAGTATAAAGGAAGTATATTTACTGGGAGAGAAGGGGTGAGAATGAAGGGAACATTCTCTAGTGGATGGGAGAAGAGGAAATTTCTAATGGGAGAGAGGGTGCAAAAAGAAAGGCTCTAGAGAGGGAAGAAAAGAGGAGGCGAAAGGAGGAGAAAAGTGTCTGTCTGTCTTTATTACAGCTGTCTGTGCTGTGTGTGAAAAGCTTCCTCACACACAGCACAAACATAAACATGCACACGCGTGCGCACACACACAGAAAAAAGAGTCTAGATGTCAGGAGGGGTTGAGAGACAGGGAAGGAGCTGGGGCTGGTGAGAGACTAAGTCAAAAGCAGGTAAATTTGGGCTTGGGAGGTGGTGATGGAGTCAGTGAATGACAGGGAGAACAGGCTGGGAAAGGGGAGAGACAGTGGGAGAATTGGGGAGGGGGTGAGAGTGGGAGATGGAAAGCTGGTAAGTAGATGAGATGTGAAAAGAGGAAGACTGATGACTGGAGGATATGAGTAAACAAAAATTAAGGGTAAAACCTATCTGAATGGAGAAGTACAATAGAAAGAAATAGAGAAAAAAGATGAATGGGAAGATAAGCGTTAGGCATAGTGAAGGGAGAGAAGACAGAAGATGAGAGAAGAAATGGAAAGGAGACACAGAAAAAAAATTTAGGAGAAGATTGACACAAGGATAGTGGAAGAGGGAGAATGGAACCAACCCACATTATAAAAATAAAATGCCTAGACAACAAAGATAGAAAAGAAAAAAATATTTTAAATAGCAATTGTAATGTGTCAGCTTTGGGAAATGTGCATGTTTTCTGTTTTGTTCAGTATAGGAGGAAATGCATGTTCTGTTTTCTCGTTTTCCTGTACTACGCTGCTTGTAGAGTCTGCCTTTCTTGCAGGTTTCCATTTCACTTTTTATTTGCATGCATACTTCTATTTTGTGATCAGTCATTCTCTATTAAGTGAGGGTCTGTCTGTTCTGTGTATGTGGCTGAGATGAAGGATTCTGCTAGTGTGTAGTGACTGTGCAAGGATCTATAGCAGTCTGGCTTGTTCTTGTTTCCCAATATTAGGTGTGTTGGTACTCTAGGGCCTGATTTAATATTTGCAGTGCATCTTCACATGGGTAGTATTACTCCATTCCTTATCATCCTGCTAGACCAGTCCAGACGAGTGGGTTATGCTCCCCAGGCAGCATGTGGAGGGAGACCAGAGCAACTTTCAGTGATGACTTTCAGCATCACCTAGACAGTATCACGTGACCCTATAGCCTATCAATCCAACGCTGCCTAACCAATCCCCTATGATAACTCCCCACCTCATCCAACTATCCTCTTTAGGGCCTGTATCATAAACTCAGATATGATGCAATCCCCTTTTGTATATAATGTACAAAGTTCTCCTGTTATCCTTGTTTAAATCTCCCTATTATTTATTATGTATAAAGTTCACCTGTTATCCATGTTTAAATTCCCTGTTCTATGTAAGTTCAATGTACGGCTTTTCCTCATTGTTCAAACCTGTTCCTTGTAAACCGCGCTGATGCCGAATAGTGCGGTATAGAAAAGTGTTAAATAAAATAAATAAATAAAATAAATAAATAAATAAATATGACATCACTGGTATATATGCTGGTGCAGCACTGAGAGAAGCCAGTATTGTCTGCTTCCAGCAGGTGACAAGGTGTATGGGCTGCTGCAGCACTGCAGATATCTGTCTTCCCCAGTCCAAACCATGGTCTTGTGGCCTATGTGATTGAGATCTGTAGGCCCAATGTGTGCTTGGAGCTCGGGTATGCTCTTATCTCCTTCAGGTGACAGCTGTCCTATGTCCAGTGCTTTAACGCATAGGCTTCAGCACTGGTATGCCAGAGAACTTCTACGATATTTTGAGTCCTGAAAATTAGAGTTGTTATGGTGTGGTAAGTTTGCTATGTAGGGTCTGCATGTCTTTTTGCAGGGTTTTTGTTATTTTCAAAGTGCCTGGAAGTGGAAGAAGCTTGTGCTCTTCCTCCAGTGATAGCACAGTCTGAATATTTTTTGAATGGCAAGTTTTAAGAAGAAAGACCTTGAAAGCTGAAGCAGGTATATAGCACCTGCAGACTTTTGCGCATCCTTTTTGTTAAGATTGTTTTTTCATGGAAAGCCTTCAGATATTTGAAAATACAACCCACATGGATTGTTTTCCTCCCTTGATCTAAATATGGTTCCAGAAATGCCTCTTCTAGAAATAACTTAAAATATGAGCGATATGTAATATGCAGGGCTGTACCAAGGCAGTAAGTGAACCCGTACTAAGGACAACAGCTGCAGTCAGCAGACATCAATGTCGCCTATGCAAATAACAATGTGCCCTGACTGGCCACATTCTACTCCAACCCACCCAGTCACACGCTAAGGGGTTAGCATGGGATATTTACCATGGCATCCCGAGCTAATGATTAGCATGGCACGCTGGTCATGTGGTAAACCCCATGCTAACCCTTAGCATAGCTTAGTAATGTAATGGAATGTGTGCCTTTGAGTCATTGCTGACTCCTGGTGACACAGCAGCTCCTGTTCGATTTCCACTAGCACTCCTTGTGGCCTTGGACAAGTCACTGTTCTTCAGAAGATAGGCAGCTTAGTAAACATGCCCTTTAATGTTAGCAGTTGTGGCTGCAGTCATATTTCAGATAAGCAAAATATGAAAGGCTGGAACTATCCCGGTTGTGCTCCTTATTTTACGCTTGGTCACCCGCATTTTGTATCAGACCCCCCCAAAGCTGATTATATCAATAAACCAAAGACTACACTATATCAATTACAACTACCGTCTACTTGAACCTAATGCCAATAAACTGAGGTTATTTGATTTGGTGAGTTGGATTGCGATGGGTTCAGTTGTCTCCTATGATTAATATAACTAAGAATGAGACTTTCTTTTAAAGGCCATGATTTAAGAGTGCTCCTAGATGGTGGTATGATATTGGATCTGCAAGTTCAGGCAGTGATCTGTAATGCTTATTCTAAGTTTAAATGTATACACAACTTTGTGCTGTTTTGGAACCCCCTATTACACAGGTACACTACCAAAAAACTGTCTCCAGTTTTGCAACTGATTCCTATAGATTTTGGGGTGCTGAATCCAGGAAAAATAGCCAAAATGTTCCATCACGTCACGTTTTCTTGCAAAATTAGATTTCTTACCCATATAAGGAATGTTCACATAATTTCTTTTTAGCCGACTGCAGTTTATTTTCTTGGCCCAAAATAGAGGTTGTAATGGTTAACTAACTAGAAACACTCCCTCATGATATTTTAGAGTGTTTTGTATTTATTTTATACATTAACAGGACAATTGGGAGGCGGGGGGCTAAATCCAGTACTCGCGCTGGCGCATGTTCTTTCCTGTTCGCCTCGCCTCGTTCGCTCGCTCGCTCAAACACGGTGGTTGCGACATGAACGTTCCTGTCAAATTTCAGTTTCTTGCAAGTTCATTATTACCTTTTGTTTGCTCAGTCGTAATCCAGCTTTATTCCGAAGTGGTTCACTACAGTTGTAGTTTGCAGTGCTGTGTATTTGTGATGGCTCACAGAGCCAGAGGTTGCGACAACTCTCCGGACAGTTTTTGTTTTATTTGTGGGGAATATACCGTGAAAAAGTGGCAGAGGAACATTTCTGCATTTATTAAAAAAGTATATTTCGCCTATTTCGGTTTGAAGTTAGGCGATCAAGACAAACCGTGGGCTCCTCACAAAGTGTGCAAGACATGTGAGGAAGATCTACGCTTATGGATGAAAGGTAAAAAACAAGCATTTCATTTCGGAATACCTATGATGTGGCATGAACAAAGAGACCACAGCAGTGACTGCTATTTTTGCTCTTGCATTGTGAAGGGATACAACTTAAAAAATAAGAACGTAATAAGTTACCCCAACCTTCCCTCAGCAATTAGGCCTATGCCTCATAACAACGAAGTACCTGTGCCTGAACCACCAAAATCTTTGGATCATATTTGTGTGGACGGTTCTGATCATGATGAGACTCAGATGGCTTTTCCCGATGAGTCCAGTACTTCCGAGTTTGAAACTGAACCAGATCCGAAACCTGAACTTTTCTCTCAAGCTGAATTGAATGATTTAGTCCGGGATTTAGGACTCCCAAAAGATGCTGCCCAACTGCTAGGTTCTCGGCTTAAACAGAAAAATCTATTGTCACCAGGAACAACTTTTCATTGCTACCGCAACCGCGAGACACAATTTTTGAAGTATTTCAGCAAAGAGGAAGATTTGGTATTTTGCAACGATATATACGGAGTGATGGAAAAGTTTAAACTCAAGTATGATCCTGCTGAATGGCGGCTGTTCATTGATTCGTCAAAAGACAGCATAAAAGGTGTTCTTCTTCATAATGGCAACACATTCGCTTCAGTTCCTATTGCTCACTCTGTTATTCTCCAAGAAAAATACGAGAATTTGGCCCTGATTCTTCAGAAGATTCATTATGATGAGCATAAGTGGATGATTTGTGGAGACTTTAAAATTCTATCCATGCTATTAGGGCAGCAATCCGGTTTCACCAAATATCCCTGCTTCCTTTGCTTGTGGGATAGCCGGGCCCGCGACCTACACTGGGGGAAAAAAGACTGGCCAATTCGGGAGTATTTGAGACCCGGTGAGAAAAATGTTCTTCATGAGAGCTTGGTACCTCGTGATAAAATTCTATTACCACCTCTCCACATTAAGTTGGGTCTCATTAAGCAATTCATCAAGTCCCTTCCAAAAGATGGTGAGTGCTTTCGGTACCTATGCTCAAAGTTCCCCCGACTTTCTGAAGCAAAGCTAAAGGAAGGAGTGTTTGTTGGCCCTGATATAAGGAAACTCATTTCAGATGGAGCATTCGCTGAAACGATGTCTGAGAAGGAAAAAGAAGCCTGGGATTCCTTCCAGGATGTTGTTCTCAAATTCTTGGGGAACAGGCGGGATGAGAACTATAAGGATATTGTTGCCAGGATGCTCAATGCCTTCAAAGAACAAGGCTGTAACATGAGCCTGAAAGTCCATTTCTTGCACTCCCATGTGAACTACTTTCCCGAAAACCTGGGGGCGTACAGTGAAGAACAAGGTGAAAGGTTTCACCAGGACATCAAGGACGCAGAGAGAAGGTACCAAGGAAGATGGACCACCACTATGATGGCTGATTTCTGCTGGTTGCTGCTGCGGGAAACCCCAGATGAAAAATACGCCAAGCAGCGCACCAAGAGAAGCATTCGGGGGAAGAAGAAACGGGCCCACCAGGAGATTGATTGACCCAAGAATGACTTTAAAATCTAAACTGTGTTGACAAATATCGTGTTTTTACTAAACTTTGAAATAAAAATTTGCTAGTTATTACCACAGTGTCGGATCTCATTTATTAGAATTTTATTTTCACACCATCGGGTGTTTGTCTTCATGTATTGCAATGGTGCGGTTTGCGTTTTCTATTCTTACATACATACCTGTACAACATTTTTTACACATTTCTTTGCTTTGCTTTGTGTCTAACCTCGCTCTTATATGCTCAATGTTTGTGCACATGTATGTGGCTGTTTTAAGTGCAGACAATTTTGCTACCATCACAGTGTGTTTTGTTGACATTACTCTATTCTTATGTGCTGCCTTGTTACAATTTTCTTATTCTTATTTGAATAACTACTAAACAATTAGTATAAAGAATTCATCCAAGAAACTTTTATCTCGATCGCACTCAATCTGAAACGTTCACCTCAAACTGCTAACCCAATGTAGCAAAAAATCTGTACGTGATGGAGCAAATTGGTTACCAGATTTGGATTCAGCGCACCAAAAAACGTTAAAATCAATCGAAACATTAGAGGCAGTTTAAAAAAATTTTTTTTAAGTGTACCTGTGTTACTTGTACCTTTATGCAAGCTTGCATTATTAGCAGAATCGATTACAGTAATGTACTTCGGGGCATGTTTACTAGAGTGCGCTAAGTTAGAGTGCTAATGGGCCATGAATCTAGCATGGAGACTTGTGTTAACCTCAGGGGGCATATGCATCTGTCCCCCTGCCATTAGTGTATTGTAACCATGTGGCACCAGGTGTACTGAGGTGGTGTTAAGTGCACCCACACTAATGGAAATAACCAGGGTTAGTGTGTATCCAAGACATGTGTGCTAACTGTTATGTACCTGCAATGCCCGTGTTCCACCAACAACCTTCCCATTCCCCACCCAACCCCATGTTAACCAGTTAATATGGGAAATGTTTTAGCATGGTGGCCCTTTGCTAAACTTTAGCATAGTGCACTTACAGTGCTTAGAAAACATGCCCCTTTATGTAGGCCTTCCTGGTAAGGTTTAGAAAAAATTGCAAATGGCACAAAATATTGCTATCCATTTGGTGATAGACAGTTAAGAGGCAGGATAGTGTAAGATAGCTATTGAGTAGATTTCATTGGCTTTGAGCTTTAATAGGCAAGCCAATTTAAATTTTTAATTTTGGCTTTTAGAGTCTTAAGAATGAGCAGACCTTCTTGCTTAGCAGGCTCTCTGTTCTGGTATGTCTCTTCATAAGCCTTACGATTTTGTTCTTTGTAAAATGTTGAGTTCAATGTAAACCACATTGATCTATGGAAATACGGTACTCGTATATTAAAAAAACACCCAACATTAAATAAATAAATAAAATGTCATTATAAGAGGTACCTTCTGTTATGGTTATGTTTTATTTGATATACCACAACATTGCATAGCAGTCTATGTGGTGTATAATAATTAAAAAGAAAAGAAGTGAAAGGAGCTCCATAGTGTAGACAGGACAATATAGAAGAGATAGCAACAGCATAGAAAAAATAGGCAAATGGAATAAGATATAAAGATAAATACACACAATTCCCTTAGACTATAGGGCTGTCCATACCATGCCCATGCCATAATAGCTACTCAGGTAAGTTAAAAGCAGACCTAAAAAGCAAGGTTTTCAGGGATTTTTTTAAGCACTTGAAATTGAATTCTGTGCGGAGGCGGCTGGCAAACCATTCCAATGTGCCGGAGCCTCAGCAGAAAAAGCTAATTTTCTTATAGATTCATGCTTTATTTCCCACGAGGAGGGGAGGTGTAGACAAAAATCATGGAGTGAGCAAAGAAATCTTGCTGGGGCATATATGGAGACAATAGCAGACAAGTAATCCAGAACTGTGTCATGAATAATTTTGTGTGCCAGGGTAAGAAGCTTGAAAATGATCCAAGAATTTATAGGTAACCAATGATATTTGATGAATAGTGGTGTAATATCATCAAATTTGCTTACGTGAGCTATTATGTGAAGAGCCATATTTTGGATGGTCTGGAGGCGATGGAGAGGGACCTGTGGAAAGCTAGATAATATTGCAATAGTTAAGTCTCTGTATCACAGTGTGTAAAAGCAGTTATCTGGGCCGGATAATCCAAAGATGAACGAATGCTATGAAAATGCCATAAGGCCAGGAAAGCCAATTTAGTTACCTAGACCAGTTGAGGGGAGAAAGTAAGGACCGAATCTAACAATTCCAAGATATCAAAGGGAGGTATGTAATTCTAAAGGCTGACCGTCTATCGTAGGGGCAAGTGTAGGCTGAAAATCCAAACCAGTAAACCAGATGGCTGTTGACTTAGTAGGGCTCAGTTTAAGAGAGTGTTCAAATATCAGAAAGATATCGTTGTTAAACAGTTGAATAGATTTGTATAGAGGGGTCAAATCTATTATAGTGGCCACACCTACGGGTCTCTGAGGCTGGCTGCAGGAGCTGTGGATATTTCACAAAGCTAAGACTTGTCAGACGGCTGCCTAGGGTGAGAACTTACACAATCTTGACGATGCATATATTCATATGATTCTTGCAAGGTATTGTGGGTATTGTAGTTCATTCACTCCCAAACACAGCTGATGACAATAATTTGAGTTGTGAAACCAAGTGGTAAGATCAATAAAATACTTCTTTTATTGATGGGGTTTAATTCACCCAGCACATGTATGCTTGATAGCACTATAAATGAGGTTACTTGCTTGCAGTGTTTAAAATGGATAACAAAAAGTCACAAAGTAAACCAGAAAACAACCTTCAGCTTGTCAGGCAATTAGCTAATGTTTTCTTAGCAAATAATTACCAAATACAAAGGCACAAAGTAAAGAATAAACTTTGCTGGTTAGGTTAACTTCTGCTTATTTTCCACGCCCATCTCAGCAGTGATTCTCCCTTGCTCACACACACAATCAGGTGCAGCCCTAATTACTATCAAGGGACCAGCTGAAAGCCTTTAGCTGGCTGGCTGCTACTGTGTGAGCCCAAATCCTGCTTTAATGGCTGTTTGCAGTGGAAATAAAGAACAAAGTTAGGTTTCTTTGTGATGGCTGATGTGTTTGCTCAGAGAAAACTAGCAATAGCATTTAGATAGAGAACAGTCCATATAAATATTTTCATTTGCTGTATCTCCCTCTTCATCAATCAGCATATGGTCACTATCATACATTGGCACAGACGAGTCTTTCATTAAGGCACTATCATGAGAATGCTTATTCCCTGGCTGCCATTCTCTGTTATAGATAGGGTCTGGATCAGTGTTCATACCTGAGCCTCTCCTGCTATCATTATTCCTCTCTGTATAGCCTGGCCAATATGTAACCCAATTCTGATGTCCAGCCTTCCAATCTTGATCCCTGGACACTGGATCTTCTCTCACATACCTTCTGGCCTTGGTCTGAAAGTCCCTTCCACATGCAGTCTTCTCTCTTCCAGGTAGCCACTGGTGATTCCTATCTCTGCCACTCCATTCCTCTGGCTGAATCCAGTCCAATGGACTCTGCTGGCTTTTGGAATACCTCCCAGTATGAGTACTGCCTTGGAATCTCCCAGACCTTCCAATGGCCTTTCTTCTCTTCCTTCCAGAGAGTTTCCTTCTCTCTCTATCTGCTTGGCTTGGCTTCTGTTTCTCCAGGTGATACTGGTGCTTGTAGCCGTTGCTGTCTCTGTATCTCTTCCTCCCTCTGAAGCTGAAACTGGGCTGGAGCTTGTAGTAACTGTTTCCTGAAGAATAAGCTCTATTCTTATCCTGTTCTAATGTGTGCTGCTCCCTAACACAGCGCAGCTGTGTTGAATCAGGCCCTGCCCTTTGAGATGAGTGCTTAGGGATTACCTCATAGCTCTCTTGATTGCACACACATTCTCTCACTTCAGCCCCTCTCATGGCTGCTGGAAACCTGGTGCATTCTGGGACTGGTAGTCTTTTATGTGAAAATTCTGTTTTCTCACTTCTACCAGAACTGACAGGTTGCTTGTTCAGAGTCACATCATCTTTTCTATAGCTCCTACCTGAGCTATGATAAGCTTCCTTATCACAGACTCTAATTTTCTTTCTTATCTCTGATGCTTTCTAGTTACCAATATAGAGTCTAACTGTCTGTTTTGTGGGAATTGTTAATTTAAAGTTTAACTGTGGTTATAAATTAAGCTTGGGGATATTCAGCCTACTGGAACCTGAGTATCTAGATAACAAAGGTTTAAATCTGTTGGAGAAGGCTTGCTCTTTCTAGGAGGGGGAGGTGAAAGTTTTTGCTCTCAGTTTCTGCTTTCAGTCAGGGGCTAATTTGAGCCCATCTTACACCTGGCCAGTGGCCACACCTAAGGGTCTCTGAGGCTGGCTGCAGGAGCTGTGGATATTTCACAAAGCTAAGACTCTAATTTTTTTTCTTCTCTCTGATGCTTTCTAGTTACCAATATAGAGTCTAACTGTCTGTTTTGTGGGAATTGCTAATATAAAGTTTAACTGTGGTTATAAATTAAGCTTGGGAATAATCTCCTTTTCTGGGTAGCCTTGGAGCAGATATCTGTGGGTGCCCCCAGTTCAGGAACAGCCTACTGGCCAGAGACACTTAGGTTCCCACCCACCCTACCCCTCGACCCACCCACCTCAGGGGCTGCATTGCCTATATAGTGGTCGCATATGTTGCCATCTATCCTTTTAACTTGGATTAAGGCCCACCTCTTCTTCTTCCTTTCTTCTTCTTCTAGGGCTGCCATCTATCCTTTTAACTTGGGTTAGAGCCCACATCTTCTTCCTTCTTCCTTCTTCTTCTTCCTCTTCTCCTTCCAGGACTGCTTATTCAGCATGTCATGTATTCGGTGCAATAACTGCAATACTTTCATTCCAAGACAAATCATATGGAACCTCAGAGCTTGTCCTAGGTACCTCAGGTCAGCTGCCATGCATAAAGAACTGACTCTACTAAGGGAAGACCTAGCTGCCATGCATAAAGAGGTGACCCTACTCAGGGATGAACTGGCTGCAATGAAGCACACCTCTTCTAGGATGCAAACTGAACAATATCCACCACCGCTTCCACAAAGCATCAAACATCCCAGGGACAAGAGGATCACAGTGGGTTCTGGTAGATTGCGACCTGTAACACACAGACATCCTATGCATCAAAAGATATCCCTGCATAATGCCTTCTCTGCCTTGGCTAATGAGGATGAAGAACTGAGGGAGGAACTGGCTGCAATGAAGAGCACCTCTTCTAAGATACAAACTGAACAAAGTCCACCACCACTTCCACAAAGCATGAAACACCCCAGGAGCAAATGGATCACAGTGGGTTCTGGTAGATTGCAACCTGTGACACAGAGGCATCCTATGCATCAGGAGATATCCCTGCATAATGCCTTCTCTGCCTTGGCGAATGAGGATGCCCAATCCAAAAAAACTGAAGGGCCCTTAAATGAGACAGCAAATGAGGATGCTCAATCCAAAGAAACTGAAGGGCCCTTAAATGAGACAGACAATGCCCAATCTCCAGCTAAAGGACCAAATATGAAGAAAACCTCACCAAACAGCAAACTACTACTACTTGGTGATTCCATCATCAGTGGCACCAACTTGGGAACACAGTTCAAAGGAGAGAAGATAGTCAAGTGCCTCCCAGGCTCTTCAGCCAGCAGAAATACAACCACATTGTTGAAGTACTTAGCGCAGAAAGTGAACATTCCAAACTTGTGATTATCCACTTGGACACAAATGACCTGGCTAGAAACAATACCTCTACAGTCCAAAAGAACTTCCAATCTCTGGGAGAGAAACTTAAGCCCATTGTTAACACTGTTGCATTCTCAGAGGTTCTACCTGTGCTTGGTAAGGGGGCAAAAAAGGCTGCATCACATTAACAGCTTTAATACATGGCTCCAGACCTGGTGCAAACAAGAAGGATTCAGATTTATTGGCGACTGGGGAAACAGATGGACCAACAAGAGACTATACTGTGCTGATGGATTACATCTCTCTGTTGCAAGGAAAAGAATCCTAAGTGAAAAATACAAGCAATATGTGGATATCCATTTAAACTAGAACAAGGGGTGACAGATGTGGAAGGTCAGGCTCTGGACGTCACCCCCTGCAAAAGCAGATTAAAATCAGAAACAGCCACACATTTAAACCACACATCAAAAACAAGTGGGACGATGTAGACAGAACAAAATCAATGCTAAATACACGCAAGCCAGTTAAACGCTGGAAAGCAATGAGCACAAATGCTCGAAGCTTAGCCAACAAAGTTCTAGACCTAGAAGCCCTAATGGTGGAAATGGATTTGGATATTATGGCCATTACAGAAACATGGTGTAATGAATCTCATGATTGGGATATAGCCATACCTGGCTATAATCTATTCAGAAGAGACAGAGAAAATGGAAGAGGAGGAGGAGTAGCCTTGTATGTCAAAAGCAGTATTAAAGCTACTGAAATGCAGGGGGCATGAGGAAAAGAAGAAGCGCTCTGGATTGTGTTGGAAAGAGAAGATGGCACTGTCATCCATACTGCTGTAGTCTACAGACCTCCGACACAAATTGAAGAGATAGATAACGAATTGATTATAGATATTGCCAAGATAGCCACAAAGGGGGAAGCGATCATATTGGGTGACTTTAATCTACCTGATGTAGATTGGATTACTCCTTCTGCAAATCTGGAAAGAAGCAAAAAAATCGTGGATGCTCTCCAAAACGCGTTACTTAGACAAATGGTGATGGAACCAACCAGGGAAAGCTCAACACTGGATTTAGTGCTCACCAACGGCGATAATGTGTCAAATGTCTGCGTGAGTGCCCCTGTGAGCAGCACCGATCATCACACGGTGTGGTTTGAGATAAAAGCCATGGTACAGGCCAAACATATCAAGCCCAAAGTCCTAAACTTCAAAAACACCGACTTCAATAAAATGGCTGAGTACCTAAAGGAGGAGCTGACAGGGTGGAATGAGATAAGGGAAGTGGAATTGCAATGGGCTAAACTAAAGGTGGCAATAAAAGGGGCAACAAATATATATGTAACAAAAGTAAACAAAAACAAGAGGAGAAGAAAACCTATTTGGTTTTCCAAAGAAGCGGCTGCTCAAATAAAGGCAAAAAACACAGCTTTCGCAAAATTCAAAAGGTCGCAAACAGAGGAACACAGAAATGAATACAGGATCAAACTCAAAGAGACAAAGAGAAATAAGGATAGCAAAATCAAAGGCAGAGGAAAAGATGGCTAAAGCTGTGAAGTGTGGTGACAAAACCTTCTTCAGGTATATTCGGGAAAGGAAGAAGATCAGAGGTGAACTGCAGGACTCAGAAGTGCTGCGTATGGACTCATGGAAAATGACATTGAAAAAGCGAAATTGCTAAATGAATACTTCTGCTTTGTTTTTACTAAAGAAAGTCCTGGAGAAGGATCACCTGTGACTCCCAAATATAAAAATGGGAATGACGTAGTTACCACACCATTCACAGAAGATGAGGTGTTAGAACAACTTGCAAAACTGAAAGTGGACAAGGCCATGGGACCAGATGGGATACATCCCAGGATACTGAAAGAGCTCAGAGAGATTCTTGCAGGGCCGTTAAAGGATGTTTTCAACAGATCCTTGGAAACAGGAGAGGTTCCTCAGGACTGGAGAATGGCTGATGTCATGGAGGCGCTCCTGAAAGAGCGAATAGTGAACTTTCTCAAAACCAATAGATTGCAAGACCCGAGGCAACATGGTTTTACCGAAGGACGATCTTGCCAAACAAATCTGATTGAGTTCTTTGACTGGGTGACCAGGAAGCTAGATCAGGGGCATGCGATGGATGGCATCTACCTGGATTTCAGCAAAGCCTTTGATACTGTTCCTCATAGGAGGCTTATCAATAAACTCGGTAGCTTGGAGATGGATCCTAAGATGGTAAATTGGATCAGAAATTGGTTGACTGACAGACGACAGAGGGTGATGGTAAATGGAGCTCATGCGGATGAAGGGAAGGTGATTAGTGGGGTGCCCCAGGGGTCGGTCCTGGGCCCGTCACTGTTCAATGTATTTGTGAGTGATATTGCTGAAGGACTGAATGGAAAAGTCTGTCTTTTTGCAGATGACATGAAAATTTGCAACAGAGTGGACTCCCCCGAGAGAGTGGTTAACATGAGGAAAGATCTACAAAAGCTGGAAGGATGGTCTAATGCTTGGCAATTAAGATTTAATGCGAAGAAGTGCAGAGTCATGCACCTGGGTAGCAGAAATCCAAGGGAAATGTATGCAATAGGGGGCTAGAGGTTGGTGTGCACGGATCAGAAGAAAGACCTTGGTGTGATTATTTCTGAAGATCTCAAGGTGGCAAAACAGTGCGACAAGGCAGTGGCAAAAGCCAGGAGGATGTTGGGCTGCATAGAAAGAGGAATCACCAGCAGAAAGGAAGAGGTACTTATGCCACTGTACAAGTCACTGGTGAGGGTACACAATGAGCAAGAGTCCAAGACCGTTAGGATAAATCAAAGTTTCTTTATTGAGGTCATCCCCAACGCGTTTCGGCATGAATTGCCTTCCTCAGGGGGTAACAGCTGAAACATCAAACATATAACAATAATAATACTGAACAAAATCAATATGTAGAAAAAAGCCCTATAAGCTGTAAAAACATACGAAATTAAACCTTAAAATAAAAATAAGTTAATTCAAACTGAAATGTGAACATAAGATGGGAAGCTCACATAAAAAAACACAAAAAAACCCCATTAAAAAACCTTGTTTACAAAACCAGATATGAACATATTAAACAATTATCATGAAGAAGGTATACAGGAAGTACTTTATATGAAAAAGACAGACAACCAAAGACTTGAAATATCAGACAGAGCATTGTATTTAAATGGATACTCACATTAGATCAATGCTAAGTTCCCTATTATACCATAGGAGGTGGATGATATCAAACTACAAAATAAAGTAGACAAACTTATACACTTGACTATAATGGGATAAGTTAATACTAATGGTCTTGGGCAAGCCACTTAACCCTCCATAGCCCATGTTCCCTGTAAAATAGTTATCTCCAAGTTATAATGCCCTGTTCAATGTAATTTCAGTTTGTTCAATGTAAACCGCACTGATGCAGAATAGCGCGGTATATAAGAGAATGTAAATAAATAAAAAAATAAATGACCTTGAAGCATCATATTATCAACCTTGTGACATGCAAACTCCAACCACACATTCTCAGAGGATAGAACATCTTGATATGGCTTAAAAGCTAGGAAGTGTATACATTTTAAACCCATTTGTAAAAAAAGTATGATTTAGTAATAAGAGACTGATTTGTGCAGTGCATTGACTTAAATGAATAAAAACCTGAAGGAATTGTGTTTATAGAAGATGTGATCTGGTGATTATAGTAATAAAACTAATTAAAAGAGAACTTAAATTATGCCATACTATCTCTTACTCTATTAAGGTAAGTGAACTAAATCTAGCAGAGAAAAGGAATTTACACTATGTGGGTATTGGATTATCAACCCATCGTGTGAAACTTTACTTAACCACGTGTGGACATAAAACAGTCAAACGAGCCGTATTAAAAGGTTTTTTTGAAAAGGTTTTTTTAAGACCATTAGACTGTGTAAAAAACAACAACTGAACCAATGGTACAGCTATATTACCTGATACTATAATGCTATAATACTATTTGAGAACGTCGATGCATCCAATTTATCTCTTAGTATTGAGAATTAGTGTTAAAAATATACATAAACCTTTATTAATGAAAAAGGTATATTCTTTTTCAAAAAATATGCAGTTGTAGATCTGGTAAATCGGGACTAGACGCTCATATTTTACAAAGGCGACTACCAAGTTCAAATTCCTGTTACTTGTAAAATGCATTACAGTTTTTCTGTATGTATATGTTTGTTCCATGTAAACCGCGCTGATGGTAATAGTGCGGTATATAAGAGATGTTAAATAAATAAAAATTAAATAAAATATCATGTATCATCTAGGGTTGCATAATTAAATTTGTAATGATAGCAGTTATAAAGTTACATAAGATTGTTTTTGTCATAGTACCATTGATACGCTAGGTTCCTATATAATGACAGATGCAAACAAAATTTGTGAACAGATGATAAACGGCATTGTGCTTGTCATGTCAACTGCCGTAGTAAACTTTAAAAAGAGAATACCTTCGTTTTCGGCGTAACCTTATACTGTAATACTATTTAAAAACATCAATTCATCAATTTGTCTCTTAATATTTAAAAACTAGTGTTAAAAAGTGTATATATCAAATCCTATTTTAAAAAGAGGGATTATATTCTTATTTTTAAAAAATGTGCAGTTGTAAACCTGGTAAGGCGGGGCTAAACCCGCGGGCTTCACGTCAATGCTGGAACGTATAAAGACGGGGAAGCTGTAAAACTAGAGGGCATAACAGGAAGCTGCAAGGTGGTAAATTGAAAGGTAATGTCAGGAAATACTTTTTCACAAAAAGGGTGGTGGATGCTTGGAATGCCCTCCCCCCGATGGAAGTGGTGGGGGCAAACACGGTGACGGAATTCAAAATGGCATGGGACAGACACAGTGGATCCCTTTACAGCAACAGGATAAAATAAAAATAAACTGAACTATCTAATTTCTAAACAAATAGGGGTGTCCTGCATGGAGTGGTGGGTTCACCCCTAAACAGGGACGTGGGGAGGGGTGGCCTGCACGGAATGGCAGGTGCACCTACTCTTGCCATCGTGCTGGGCAGACTAGATGGACCATGCTGGTCTTTATCTGCCGTCATTTACTATGTTACTGAATCATCAGTAAAATATAACAACAATTACACTCTTGTTTTCAGAAACCTCTACGTTTGGCTTATACTAGTGGGCCTAACCTCCGTGACAGTTTAGTCCATCCTTCTCCCCCTTTTGTATCCCAGTCAGCTGTCAGACAGGGTCATTGGGCTTGCCAGAATTGCAAATATTGTTCCACCACCATGGAGGGCACCCAGTGGACCCATGGGGCCACGGGCGAAACTTTCACTTTTTTTGGGAGTTCTACCTGTCAGTCGTCCTATGTAGTTTATATGCTCAATTGTCCCTGCGGTCTTTCTTACATTGGCGGGACGATTCGGCCGGTGCGGATTAGATTGAGCGAGCATGCTTCTCGCTTGCGTAACAAGACTGTCTCCGCACCTATCATGGCTCATTGCATGGATAAGCTTCATGAGTTTTCGGACCTGCGCTGGCGGGTAATAGATTTAATTCCTGCCAATTTGCGGGGGGGGGGGGGGGCGATCGGGAGCATAGACTTCAATTGAGCGAACAACGGTGGATCTTTCATCTGCATACGATAGAACCTTTGGGTCTTAACTTGGAGTGACTGGTGGAGTGTGATTTGATTGCTAAATAACTGTACCGATTCTGCCTTGCTATTCATCATTCCTTTCCGCGTCCTCTCATCACGTGTTCAACGCAACCAATCAGCTGCCAACTTGCTATGTATAAGTAATCCGAGGATTCCGGTCTTGCTGGAGGTGATTTTTCGGTTCAACTGGGAGGTGTGGCCTAGTGGTTAGGACAAGGTACTTCAGGCCAGAGGGCCGGGGGTTCAAGTCCCACCTGGGGACAGAAATCTCAGGCCGGAGGGACTGGGATTTCTAGTCCTATAGGTACTCCTTGTGGTCTTGGGCAAGCCACTTAACCCTCCATTGCCCATGTTCCCTGTAAGTATTAGCGTATGTGTGTCATATCCCCTCGTGTTAAATGTATCTCCCAATTGACCGCTTTGACCCGGTGAAAAGCGGGATATAAATACAGCTAAATAAATAAATAAATAAAATAAACTAAGGTGCACTTGATACAGGGCTGTCCATGCCCGAAACATGCATGTCGTGCTGTACTGAATCCTCATGAAGTTTTATCGCCTACTCCTTCAGATAAGTGTTTTTTTGCACTATTCTCACTTCACTGTTTTTGCTTGTTCTTGTTGAGTAAAAGGGCCCGTCTGACGCTGAGGAGGGAGTTTCCTTCTCCCCTCTCATGTCGGTCTGGTCCCGACAAAAAAAGCATACTTAGACAAGCTCATTGAAAGTTTTGGGAGAATCCTTATGGTTTTTTCGACGATGGAGAGTTAGCAGAAGACATGAAGAAACCAGAAGAAAGTGGCTGGAGCAATTGCAACTGAAAAAAATGCACAAAAGGTAGAAAAATATCTCTTTATTTTGAATTTATTAACTGGAATATGTCAGCTCTGGGAAATGTGCATCATTAACGTCTCCGCTTTGTTTAGTACAAGAGGAAAATAATTTATAGTTTTATTTCTACAGTGTTGTTGTACATTCCAAGTTTGGCTTTTGGGGTTCCCAGTTTAATTATTGTCTTCCTGTTTCTAAATTGTGATTCCTTGTTTGGTGATGGTCTATGTTCTGCATGTGTAACTGAGCTGAGGTATTCTGTTTATGTAATTCCTATTTGACATTGCCACTTGTTCTCTTCCCCAGTAGGTCATGTATTGTTATTCTCTGAAATGTATTGGTTTAATATTTGCAGTGTTGCCTTTTGATAGGTAATGGTGCTTTGTGAGTCCTGGTAGTGCTGTTACGATATGGCGGGTTTGCTATGGGTTCTAAATGGGCAGTGTTTGTAGTAGTTCCTAATGTGCCTGGCGGTTGGCACTGGATTATAGTAATATAGAAATCGTTTAGTCGTTCTTTATCCATAGACTCATTAAGAGGCATGTTTGCTAAAAGTTAGCATATGGTAACATTATGTAAATATTTATGCAAATGAGGCCCATTATGCAAATGAGGCCCCGCACCCAGTCTCTGCACATGGCCCCGCACTCCCCTTGTGCCGTCCCTGCAGGGGGGGAGTAGTTAGGGAGTAGTTAGCTATTATGTTGAGGGTGGGGAGTGGGTAGTAGGACATGAGCAAGGGGTGGAGGAGGTTAGGATAGGGAAGTAGGAGGGAGTTTGTGGCAGGAAATAGAAAAAGTAAAGCTAGCAGGGAGTAGATGAGGGCGTATAGTTGCAGCATGTGGAGTGTGATGGTTGACTAGGCTGTTATCTTGAGATTTGGGGCTTATTCAGTTGTAGTTGTTCCAGGAAGAGACTTGGGGCCCTGAATGGTCTTGACGACGGGGAGGGCAGGAATATCCTGTGTTTCTGCTGTTCTGTTTCAGACTCTGATTGGGGAGTCCTTGTGAACACACTTGAGCTCCTGCAGAAATTTAAAATTCTGGTGTGTGCAGCGGTGGGCGTGGGCCCTGGTGGGCCTCGGGGGGGGGGGGGGGGCAGGAGAATCCTGTGTTCGACAGTATTCTTCACATTATCAGACCCTACCTCAAACATAACCTCTTACCAAAATATATCCAAGAGTTACAATCCTCAGTCAAACTCTTCAATATCTCATATATCGGAAACTAATTCTCTAATCTCCAATCTCTGTCTTTATTTGCAGTATGTCCTTATGGAGGCAGTGCATTGATGAGGCTGGAATTATTGTGTTCTAGCTTTCAGTTCTCCCTTTGCCTCTTGAGAGATCTCTGAATTTCTCCACAAACCTTGAATTGTTTGGTGCTGAACAAAAAAAAAACAGAGGTGTGTAGGAGAGTGTATTAGCAAGAGTTGGGAATAAGACTTTGTGTGTGTGTGGGGGGGGAGTCTTAGGGTAATTGTCTAATTTGTGTGTTTTTTTGGCTGAGGGCTTGACATTTGAACATCAGATTTCAAGAGTGATATGTAATGTATATGTTAAATTATGCTTGATTAGGCCAGTTGAAGCCATTTTTTTGGATGAGGGAATGTGTGTTCCATTATGTAACCATTAGTTTTAAGTTCTTTGTATTATGAGAATGTGCTTTATATTGGGTCTTCCTGGGAAATCAATGTGGCATTTTCAGGCGATACAGTTGGCTGCAGATAGCAAGAAAATGGGGAGTGCTGGGCTATCATTGAAATCTTTGCATTGGCTACCCGTAGTAGCATGTATTAAATTGTAACACAGGTACACTACCAAAAAACTGCCTCCAGTTTTGCAACTGATTCCTATAGATTTTGGGGTGCTGAATCCAGGAAAAATAGCCAAAATGTTCCATCACGTCACGTTTTCTTGCAAAATTAGATTTCTTACCCATATAAGGAATGTTCACATAATTTCTTTTTAGCCGACTGCAGTTTATTTTCTTGGCCCAAAATAGAGGTTGTAATGGTTAACTAACTAGAAACACTCCCTCATGATATTTTAGAGTGTTTTGTATTCATTTTATACATTAACAGGACAATTGGGAGGCGGGGGCCTAAATCCAGTACTCGCGCTGGCGCATGTTCTTTCCTGTTCACCTCGCCTCGTTCGCTCGCTCGCTCAAACACGGTGGTTGCAACATGAACGTTCCTGTCAAATTTCAGTTTCTTGCAAGTTCATTATTACCTTTTGTTTGCTCAGTCGTAATCCAGCTTTATTCCGAAGTGGTTCACTACAGTTGTAGTTTGCAGTGCTGTGTATTTGTGATGGCTCACAGAGCCAGAGGTTGCGTCAACTCTCCGGACAGTTTTTTTTTTATTTGTGGGGAATATACCGTGAAAAAGCGGCAGAGGAACATTTCTGCATTTATTAAAAAAGTATATTTCGCCTATTTCGGTTTGAAGTTAGGCAATCAAGACAAACCGTGGGCTCCTCACAAAGTGTGCAAGACATGTGAGGAAGATCTACGCTTATGGATGAAAGGTAAAAAACAAGCATTTCGTTTCGGAATACCTATGATGTGGCGTGAACAAAGAGACCACAGCAGTGACTGCTATTTTTGCTCTTGCATTGTGAAGGGATACAACTTAAAAAATAAGAACGTAATAAGTTACCCCAACCTTCCCTCAGCAATTAGGCCTATGCCTCATAGCAACGAAGTACCTGTGCCTGAACCACCAAAATCTTTGGATCATATTTGTGTGGACGGTTCTGATCATGATGAGACTCATCAGATGGCTTTTCCCGATGAGTCCAGTACTTCCGAGTTTGAAACTGAACCAGATCCGAAACCTGAACTTTTCTCTCAAGCTGAATTGAATGATTTAGTCCGGGATTTAGAACTCCCAAAAGATGCTGCCCAACTGCTAGGTTCTCGGCTTAAACAGAAAAATCTATTGTCACCAGGAACAACTTTTTATTGGTACCGCAACCGCGAGACACAATTTTTGAAGTATTTCAGCAAAGAGGAAGATTTGGTATTTTGCAACGATATATACGGAGTGATGGAAAAGTTTAAACTCAAGTATGATCCTGCTGAATGGTGGCTGTTCATTGATTTGTCAAAAGACAGCATAAAAGGTGTTCTTCTTCATAATGGCAACACATTTGCTTCAGTTCCTATTGCTCACTCTGTTATTCTCCAAGAAAAATACGAGAATTTGGCCCTGATTCTTCAGAAGATTCGTTATGATGAGCATAAGTGGATGATTTGTGGAGACTTTAAAATTCTATCCATGCTATTAGGGCAGCAATCCGGTTTCACCAAATATCCCTGCTTCCTTTGCTTGTGGGATAGCCGGGCCCACGACCTACACTGGGGGAAAAAAGACTGGCCAATTCGGGAGTATTTGAGACCCGGTGAGAAAAATGTTCTTCATGAGAGCTTGGTACCTCGTGATAAAATTCTATTACCACCTCTCCACATTAAGTTGGGTCTCATTAAGCAATTCATCAAGTCCCTTCCAAAAGATGGTGAGTGCTTTCGGTACCTTTGCTCAAAGTTCCCCCGACTTTCTGAAGCAAAGCTAAAGGAAGGAGTGTTTGTTGGCCCTGATATAAGGAAACTCATTTCAGATGGAGCATTCGCTGAAACGATGTCTGAGAAGGAAAAAGAAGCCTGGGATTCCTTCAAGGAGGATGTTCTCAAATTCTTGGGGAACAGGCGGGATGAGAACTATAAGGATATTGTTGCCAGGATGCTCAATGCCTTCAAAGAACAAGGCTGTAACATGAGCCTGAAAGTCCATTTCTTGCACTCCCATGTGAACTACTTTCCCGAAAACTTGGGGGCGTACAGTGAAGAACAAGGTGAAAGGTTTCACCAGGACATCAAGGACGCAGAGAGAAGGTACCAAGGAAGATGGAACACCACTATGATGGCTGATTTCTGCTGGTTGCTGCTGCGGGAAACCCCAGATGAAAAATACGCCAAGCAGCGCACCAAGAGAAGCATTCGGGGGAAGAAGAAACGGGCCCACCAGGAGATTGATTGACCCAAGAATGACTTTAAAATCTAAACTGTGTTGACAAATATCGTGTTTTTACTAAACTTTGAAATAAAAATTTGCTAGTTATTACCACAGTGTAGGATCTCATTTATTAGAATTTTATTTTCACACCATCGGGTGTTTGTCTTCATGTATTGCAATGGTGCGGTTTGCGTTTTCTATTCTTACATACATACCTGTACAACATTTTTTGCACATTTCTTTGCTTTGCTTTGTGTCTAATCTCGCTCTTATATGCTCAATGTTTGTGCACATGTATGTGGCTGTTTTAAGTGCAGACAATTTTGCTACCATCACAGTGTGTTTTGTTGACATTACTCTATTCTTATGTGCTGCCTTGTTACAATTTTCTTTATTCTTATTTGAATAACTACTAAACAATTAGTATAAAGAATTCATCCAAGAAACTTTTATCTCGATCGCACTCAATCTGAAACGTTCACCTCAAACTGCTAACCCAATGTAGCAAAAAATCTGTACGTGATGGAGCAAATTGGTTACCAGATTTGGATTCAGCGCACCAAAAAACGTAAAAATCAATCGAAACATTAGAGGCAGTTTAAAAAAAAAAATTTTTAGTGTACCTGTGTTAATCGTGATTCTATCTTTTCATCTTTTATATTTAGGCTAGCTTCTGGTTTTGTCAAGCGGCCTGAAGGGATTTATACCTGGCAGAGATTTACTCTCTAGCCAGGCTCATTTGTTGGAAATCCCCCGCTTGTTTTAGAACGTGGGCTTTTTCAGTTGTGATACCTCAGTTATGAAATGAGTTGTCACTGGAGCTTTCTTTAGAAGGGAATCTATTTAGGAAAAAAGTTGAAAGCTTTTTAGTTCCCAAAGGATTGGGGGGGGGGGGGGCGGGGGTGAGGTGGTTTTGAGGCAACAGCTGGAATTCTGAGAGAGTATATTGAGGTAATTGAGTGGTGTCTGCCTATATATATTATAGCAGTGGGAGCTATAATATATTTAGCTGGAGCTTTAGGTACTTTTATATGCTGGCTGTAAATAATGCTTGTCTTTTTTAAAATTTATGTTTTTGCTGTTATATGAAGTGGGATTTTAGTAGGGATGCCTAGGAAGAGCTTGGGATGTCCATAACACGATGACCAAAAATCCGGGGGAGTGGCAGCAGTGAAGGGAGGCACATATAGGTGCCTTCTGAAATCACTCCATCTCCACCCTGAAAGATGAATGTCTCCGTAACTGGTACGCCAAGTACGGGCATGGGTGTAAGCAGTTTCACAAATGTGGAATCTCTGAATTGCACGGCCACAGAACTGGGTACTTGGACGTGCCAGCAGATATATTTCAGAAGTGGGGCGACTATGTTATGAGACTTGCACGACCTGGCTGGCCATTACAGATAATCAGTGTTTGGAGTATGTATTTACATGCAGATTTCCTAGGTCAGGAAATATTAACTGGCGATGAAAGCGTATGTTGCTCTTATTTGTAAGGAGTTGATATAGGCATGAACACCTCAGCAGCCAGGGCCAGACGTGCTTGTGCTATTCTAAAATTGCACCGCGATATGCATCTCCCTTTCTCCGCCCAGGTCATGCCTTCATCACTCCACTGTGCTATATGAACGTGCTCGCACCTGGGATGTCTTTATACCTGGCTTTGTAAAATGGGTCTGAGGATGTCTTTGTGATTTGCACATCTGATTGCCTATTTTCAGACATCCAAAGCACGAATAGGGCTTCTAAAATGACTGCCTTATTTTTACGTTGTGGATGTGTTTTTTCTGATTGTGTATTTACTAAACTATTGCACTCCACTTTTATCAATGGTTTGGGAAGTGGTAAATAAATTTAAATAAATAAATAAAAGATGCATATATATTTATTGATGCACAAACATTTGAAGACAAAGTCCATTTTGTCAGGTGTCCTGAAATTCTTCCTTAATTACAAATAGCCTGAGTCTCTGATGAGGTTCAGACTGGAAGACAGGGGTTCTATGGCACTTTTTGATGCCAAGGTCATCGAGATATTCTTATCGACAAGGAAATGACTAAGGCCCTTTTCCTTGTCTCTTGGATCCTCAAAATATGTAAATTTGATCTATATGACTGATCTACTCTAGTATATCTCTTTGTAAGAAGTAGCACTTCTTTAGAAAATATTTCTGCATCCCAACTTTTTATCTCCCAGTCTACGGAGTCGTTTCTGTCTTTCACAGTCTGAGGTGCATGGCACCAATCTGGCATGCAGAGACTTTATCAAACCATGGAAATCTGTCATATCTATTGTTATTATATCAAATTTGGAGCCTCTGACTTTCACTGCCAATCAGTCTCTAGTCTAGTGATTCCATTTTCTTTTTCCATTGATGGGCTCGCCGTTTGTTGGATCTGCCATGGCCTGTATTAGACTCAATCTATATCACAGTCATCTTGGAATAAGAGCTGCTTGTTTCATTATAAAAATCTAGAATCCAGCTCTCCCCCCCCCCCCCTCCCCATCTTATTCATAATGATTATCATTGTCTTTGTTTCTGTACTATTTCAGCTCACAGGAGCAGTAATAGATAATTGTTTGCAATGCAATGTGTGCCTTCAAGTCAGTCCTGACTCCTGGCGACCCAGAAGCTCCTAGGTTTTCTTGGCAGTGTCACTGGAAGTAGATTGCCAGGCCTTTCTTCCGAGGCAATGGAGGGTTAAGTGACTTGCCCAAGGCCACAAGGAGTGCTAGTGGGAATTGAACCCTGGTTGCTTGGTTACCAAGCCAGTGTTCTAACCACTAGGCTACTCCTCCACTCTGATGATTGTTTAAGGCTCTAAAAAAATTAGTCATGATCTCTCGGTCCTGTCCCCTAGTGTGAGGCTAGAGGGCAGTAATTAATGATGGTAGCCATTTTGGATTTGCTGCATCACGGGGCAGGGGTGGAAAGGACCACTCCTGCCCTGTTGAACCACTAGTCAACCAGGTTTCCTTAAGGTACGTGCATGGCAT
This sequence comes from Ichthyophis bannanicus, assembly GCA_033557465.1. NCBI lineage: Eukaryota > Metazoa > Chordata > Amphibia > Gymnophiona > Ichthyophiidae > Ichthyophis > Ichthyophis bannanicus. Next base: position 418,421,994 of record CM066031.1, on the reverse strand, counting down.
GGTGCAGGAGGGTCCAGGGAGGGCCATGGAGCCCTCCTTTACTGGCTAGCTAGCTAGGAGCTTTTTTCCATGGGGAGGTGGAGGGAGGGAGGGAGGGGGTCGCTTAGGCCCCCCTTCAAGTAATGTATTGGGGGAGGGAGGGCAGCTTAGCTTGACTGGCTAGCAGGGATGAGATTTGCCTCAGGGGTGCACTGATTTCCCCCTCCCCTGTGCAACTCCCAATGGGGATCAGGAGCTGTCCAGGGGGAATTGGTGCTGCAGGGGGGGACATCATTTATTTAATATTGTAGGTGCCATGGATCAAATGCACCGTGGCACTGACAAAATTGTGGAGGGGGGCCCGATTGCTAATAAGGCAGACGGCTGCTGCCAATTAACAGCAGTTGCCCTGCTGGTTTATTTGGCCTCCAGGCAGATAACACCACTTCTTGAGGGCCCAATTTTGGCTGCCACCCCCCAAAACATGTTTTGCATGGTGGCTGCCAGCCATTGCCACCCCCACTTCTCACCCCGATCCCATCCCAAAGGCCTACGCTTTGTGAAAATTAGATATCGCAGAAAATTGCCAGCAATCTCTCTTTTTTTTTTTGCGGGATAGCTGCTCCCATGCGGCTTTAATTCTGTGTTGGCCCCTCAGCAGCAGCTAATGCCCTTTAGTAGACATACCTCTAAGACTTTTAAAATGATCACAATTGGAAAAAAACATATTTGTAAGAATGTGAGGAGATTCATAGAGGAGTCAGTAGCGAGGTAAGTTAGGATACAGAAGACAAAAAGCACCTTTAGGGGTATGTTTAGGGCTTAGTAAACCTATCCCTAAGTTTTGATGGAGAAGACCATAGTACACATTGATAGCAAAATAAGAGACGCGGTTGAGCACTTAACTGCTGACATCTTTCAGTGCTGAGTAAATCGATGTGAGTGTTGCCATGGGAATTTGGCTTAGTAATGCTGACTTGAATGCATGGGCAAGGACTTATGTAATATTCATGACCTCTTACACAGCTGCTATAGCAGTTTAGAAAAAAAAATTGTGAGCTGATCTCAACCTTAGTTTTAGATTGTATCGCTATACATAAAAATGATGTTCTCACTGTAGCTGGCAAAGGAATAGTCTTCAGATCTGACCTTGGCTCCAATGGTTCCACAACATGCGAACAGCAGGCATGAAAAGCCTTACTCTACAATAAAGCAACAAAAGCTCTCCAGCATCTAGGACCCAGAAACAGCGGTTGTAGTTGAGTTTTATTAAGCATCTTGTGCTTTTATTATATATGCAAAAGAAAACTGAAGCCTCGCTCACAAAAATTTACTCATATTAAAAAAAAAAAAAAAAAGCACAGATAGTGGTCTTCAAATGAGGGCAGGTAATTCTTAGAGCCATTTCTGCAGGAAAGGTATATTTTACTCAAGGAAATGGGCGTTCATAAAATTGCCTGTCCTGAGGTGTGGGTGAGGTTATGTACAAACAGCCTGTATGTGTGTAATTTTAGCAAAACTCCAATCTGTCTTTCATTTAAATCAATTAAATTTCTAACCCAAACATGTCTGTATCTCAGAAAAAGCATTGCTATTTCTTTATATACAAGAAGGCGCATCTTAGGCCGTTTAGGTGAATTCTGGGATGGCCACATCAATGGAGGCAATGCATGTAAATCTATCTCATGCTTATTTATTGCCGATGTCCTAAAAATCTGACTGGCTAAGTGTATCCCAAGGCCTGGGTTGAGAGCCCCTGCTCCACAGAAACCATGTACACATTTATATCTGATATTTGGCATGCATATATTTTCTGGATTAATTTATGCATATGGTCCATTTTTCAGAAGTGCACGCCTAAATGCAAATCCCACCCCATTCTCGCCCCCCGGAAATGCTTCTGTTCTGTCTAATAAATGTATGTGCAGACAGATAGTATGCATGTAAGTTTACCCATATATCAAGAGACAAATACTATAAAAGGCAATTTCAATAAGTAAATGCAATGTTTTACCCCTAGAGATATTTTGGAAAATTACCCTCATCCTGGTTTTTGTTCCCTCTGATTATATTGCACATCTTTGTTTACTTTACTTCTTTTTGAATAGATATTTTCCTGGTTTCACCTTTTTATGACCATTTGGATTTATGCTCCTGTAACTATGGACTTCTTTTTTTAGTGTGATTTGATGGAGATGTCGGGCTTGATATTCAAAAATAAGCTGAGCTGCTAAATATAGGATCCTAAATTAGACACCTAAATTTGTTCCCTATTTTCAGCCAACTTAGTAGTTTGTTTTCAGATGAAAATTCATCTTAATTTAAGAGCTGAATATTTCCTCTAACCCTTCAGCATTATCTGGATAGTGCCGGGGGGGGGGGGGGTTGCGACAGTCAGTGGGGAGGCAAGGGAGGTTCAGGAGGCCATCAGGCTTGTGGCGATTTTCAGTTTGCTAACTGGATAAGAAACTACATAAAATTAGAACGGCTTTTATTGTCCTAACTTGATGTGGTTTTGCGAGCCAGATAGCAATTGAATATTGTTACGATTCGGATAGCCTGCGACAGTCACGGCTGAAATTCGATATTCACCAGAAGCCACTACTCAGATAGTAGAACAGTCTAATGAGAGGAGAATTGGAAGGGATGCCAACATTTGCACCGCCTTCTGTCCACCCACATTAATCCCAGGCCCCTCAAAAAAATTAGTCCTGTAGGTATGCCACAGAGAAATGCATTGGACCATTTTTGTGGGGATTTTATATCTCCAGGAACAAGCAGGAATGTAGTCTTCACATATGGGTATCGTCGATACCGACGGAGCCTGTGCGGGAACTCTCCCCAGCATCCAATAGGAAAGCTTTTGGGAGCATCCCACAGCGCCTGCGTGCTGCCTTCTCACCTTTCCCAACTGTCCCTCTCCAGTTCTTCATTTTCCGCAGAGCCGACAGGTCGCACATCCTGTCACCACAGAAAATTCCCTTCTTATACTTCTTTTTTGTGGTCGCGTCTGCCTTCCCTTGACGCTATGCCGGTACCGCCGGTCCTTCTTTTCTTTTTTCTAAAAAAAAACAAAACCCTTTGTTTCTGGAGTCTTTCTCCAGTAATTTTCTTCTTGGGCGCCACGCACCATGACACTAGGCCCAATTTTTTTCCCTCAAAATTGAAAAACCCGCTTCGGGTTTTAAAAAAGTGTTCTAAGTGTGGCGGTACCATCTCTGTCACCGACACCCATGAGTGGTGCCTCAAATGTTTAGGTCCTGACCACTCTATTTCAGAGTGTGTTGCCTGTGGGATGATGTCGAAAAGGGGCCGGCAAAACCGAGCTGCTAAGCTTAGCACCCTTTTTCCCTCCGATGCGGCCTCCATGGCATCGACGTCTTCCAGGGCTTCATCTTCCTCCCATGGATCTCGGGTAACTAAACATAAATCTAGCTGGTCCTCAAAGGGTAGATCTCCTTCTAAACATCGAGATGCCTCTGACGTTGCCCTTGAGGGACTTTCACTGGCAAAATTGCTCCGGCGGGAGGCTTCGGCTTCCAAAGCACTAACGGGGCTCCAGGATGTTCTCAAGGCTTCAACCTCAGCAGAACTACTGGTGCCATGCTCTGGGGTTCCGGCCGCTTCATCCGGTACTGATACCCAACCATCGGCAGCGTTGATAGACCAGAGATTCTTGGCTATTGAACGCAGTCTGGCAGCTCTTCTCACGGCCTCAATGCTCCTGAAACCACTTAAGACAATTCAACTGGCACCGACTGCATCGACATTGGGCAGGTATTCTACTGGGACCGAGTCATGCGTCTCTATCCGGCATCGAGAAGTCGGTACCAGACCACTCCGATGCTGACTTCGATCGGTAACGGTACCTTGCCTTGCACGATCACCCGGATAGGAGATACTTCGAATCCTCGGATGAGTCTGAAGACTCTTAAAGCTCTGCCGATACCAGAGTACTTCTTCTGGAGGATTTCTCTTCTCCCCAGCGTAGGATGTCTCCACCAGAAGATATGTCCTTTCAGGATTTTATCTGAGATGTGGCCCGAGGTCTTTCCATCACAGTGGCTCCTGAAAAAGAGCCTAGGGCAAAGGAATTAGAAATCCTACAATACCCTATAGCTTCCAAGGAGTCAGCTACCTTACCTATTCATGAGATCTTGCATGATCTTATGTTAAGGATGTGGGAAACACCTTTCACCACATCTCCTCATTCTCAAAGATTCGACACCATGTATCGAGTTCCTCCTTGTCCTGGGTTTCAGAAGATTCAATTACCACACCATTCCATGGTGGTGGAATCAGCCATGAGACAGATAAAGAGTGCAAAAAGGCATGCATCTAATCCTCCAGGACGTGAGTGTTTTGGACATTGATCCTTCCAGGCTTCCATGCTTTCTGCTAGGATCAGTTCCTATAACTTGTATATGGGAATGTTCCTTAAGGAAGTCACAGGAGACTTAGAGCTTATGACCCTCTCCTTCCTGATGATAAAAGGCAAGATGATCTTGCTCTTGTTAAACATGCTCAGGATGTTTCCAAGTTTGTGAATCGTGCAGCCTTTGACTGCTTTGAATGCATAAGCAGAACCTCTGCTATTGCCATAGGTGCACGTAGAATTGCCTGGCTCCAGACATCTGACTTGGAAATCTGGGTACAGGACAAACTGGGGAATATACCTTGCACAGGAGAGAATCTCTTTGGCAAGAATTGGCAGGAAAAAGCTAATGAGATAGATGTTGACAATATCACTTTGGATAGATTGTCTAAATCTACAGCTGATCCTGCAAGGAAAAGATATTCTAAGAAACCATTCTTCAGCAAGAAGAAAACGTTTTATCCCTCCTATACCCAGCAGGGACATCATTTAGGTCAGTCTGCCCAAAAGGGACAGCAGCAACAACCTAGCCAACAAAGGAAACCAAAAGCAGCTAAGCCTCAACCGGCTCAGCAGACTCAGCCTCCACAGGGGCTTTGACTCCTGTCTAGAGAACTTTGCCTTCCTGGCCCTGAACGGCCCAGAACCCTCCAACATCCCAGGGAGATTGTCATTTTGCCCCCAGATGGTGTCAGATAACAGCAGAAAATTGGCTCTGTCTGTTGTACGAGAGGGGTACAAGCTTCATTTCCTCAGCATGCCCCCTCCTACAATGGTAAGACAGTTCAATTCTCAGACCTATCTCAATGACCGATTAGGTCAAGAGGTCACTATGCTCCTTGCTCAAGGAGCAATAGAAGAGGTACCCATTCCCCAACGGGGTACAGGGTTTTACTCCCCCTATTTCCTTATTCCAAAGAAAACAGGAGGACACAGACTTATTCTAGACCTCAGAGAACTGAACAAATTCCTGTTCAGAGAGAAGTTCAAAATGATTTCTCTAGGAACTCTGCTGCCATACCTTCGGAGTCAGGATTGGCTTTGTTCTCTAGATCTCAAGGATGCGTACACTCATGTTCTCATCCATCCAACTCACCGAATGTTCCTTCGATTCCTGTTTCAAGGAAAGCACTACCTATACAGGGTTCTTCCTTTTGGCCTGGCCTCTGCACCAAGGTTGTTCACAAAATGCATGGCTGTGGTAGCAGCATTTCTCCGCACCCTGTGAATATTCGTCTTCCCCTACTTAGACGACTGGCTCATTCGAGCCCCTTCAGAGCCAGAGGCCAGGGTTGCTCTGTCTCGCACAATGCGCATCCTTCAGTATTTGGGACGTGTCATAAATTTCCCAAAGTCCAACCTTGCTCCCACTCAATCCCTAGAGTTTATAGGAGCTCTTCTGGATACCAGACAGACAAGGGCCTTCCTTCCACAGCCTCGCTGCCTTCGCATTGTACAGTTAGCTTCCCAAGCAGTGCTAAAACCTCACGTCACTGCTCAGGAAATGTTACAGTTGCTAGGCCACATGGCATCCACCGTGCATGTGGTTCCTTATGCTCACCTCCATATGAGGGTAGCCCAGGGGACCTTATCCATTCAGTGGACTCAGGCGTCAAGTTACCTGTCAGACAAAATAGCAAACTCAGATCGCCTTATTTTGTCCCTCCAATGGTGGCAGTCACCCAAAAACCTTGGTGGGGTCTCCTTTTCAGCAACCCCCACCCGAAGCCACTCTAACAACAGGTGCTTCACAGGTGGGTTGGGGAGCCCACCTGCAGGCCTCTCTACCCAAGGTACCTGGACTCCACAGGAGGCCTTTCTTCATATCAACCTCCTGGAGCTCAGAGCAATCTTTCTTGCTCTTCGAATATTTCACACCCAGTTCAGCTACAAGACAGTCCTAGTTCAAACGGACAATCAGGTAGCCATGTTCTATGTGAACAAGCAGGGCGGAACAGGCTCTCTGTCACTGTGCAGCAAAGCTTTGCGACTCTGGGCCCTCGCCAGAGAGCATCAGATTCATCTCCTTGTGGTGTATCTTCCAGGCATTCAAAACTCTTGGGCAGATAGACTCAGTCGAGTTCTGCTTACACACGAATGGTCTCTCCATGCAGACCAGGTGGCCAAACGTTTTCAAATTTGGGGAACCCCGGACATAGACCTCTTTGGAAGTCCGCTGAATGCCAAACTTCCCCGGTTCTGTTCCAGAATTCCGGCTCGAGATTGTCAGGCCAGGGATGTTTTCCTCCTTCATTGGGGTCAGGACTTCCTGTATGCCTTTCCACCGATTCCCCTAATTCCCAAAACCCTGTTCAAGCTTCAGAGAGACAGAGGTCATATGATCCTCATAGCTCCACATTGGCCACGGCAAATGTGGTACCCTCTGCTCCTACATCTCTCTCAAGCTCCACCTCTGGAGTTAGGATCTGCTCCAGATCTTCTTTCTCAAGAGGACGGGATACTGTGGCATTCCAATCCCGTCTCTGCATCTCAGGGCCTGGTTGCTGAAAGTCTAGAACTTCACAGTCTTAACCTTTCACAACAGGTAAAGAATATCCTTCATGCTTCCAGGAAACCTTCCAGAAGATACTCTTATGCATTTAAGTGGAAAAGGTTTACCATATGGTGCTCGCAGAAGGGTCTTAACCCTCTTGCAATACCTCTGGAATCATTAATGGAGTACCTCCTTCATTTATCAAATGCAGGGCTTAAGACCAATTCACTGAGAGTACATTTGAGTGCTATTGCAGCTTCTTTCAAGCCTCTCAATGGACAACCTATTTCCACTCATCCTCTCATAGCAAGATTTATGGGAGGCCTTCTTTTAACGAAGCCTCCCATTAAGCCACCACCAGTGGCATGGGACTTGAATCTGGTACTTGGGCAGCTCATGAAACCGCCCTTTGAACCATTAACCACTACCTCTTTGAAATTCCTTTCCTGGAAAGTTATCTTTCTTATTGCAATCACAGCAGCACATCACATCAGTGAATTGCAAGCGTTGGTGGCTGATCCTCCTTATACAAGGTTCAATCATGATAAGGTAGTCCTTAGGACTCATCAACACTTTATGCCAAAGGTGGTTTCGCCCTTTCATTTGAACCAAGCGGTTTACCTTCCTGTATTCTTTCCAAGGCCTCACGCCTCAAATGCAGAAAGGAACCTTCATACTTTGGACTGTAAAAGAGCTTTGGCCTTTTACTTGCAAAGGGCACAGCAACATAGAAAATCCTCTCAACTCTTTGTTGCTTTTCATCCTAGTCATTTGGGACTTCCAGTCTCCAAAAGGACACTGTCCAACTGGATTGCACAGTGTATATCTTTTGCCTATGAGAGTAAGAACCTTCCCATGGAAGGCCATGTCACAGCTCACAATGTGAGAGCCATGGCAGCCTCCATGGCTCATCTTCACTCTGTGTCTATCGATGACATCTCTCAAGTAGCTACTTGGGCTTCGGTTCATACCTTCACAGTCCATTACTGCTTAGACAAGGATTCCCGCCAGGATGTCTTGTTTGATCAGGCTGTTCTTCAACACCTGTTCCAGACTTAATCAACTCCTACCCACCATCCCTGGTAGGATGCCAGAGATCCACGGGGGGAAGCAGAGACTTTCACAAGGGCACACAACTTTCTGGGGCCATCTCCCTGGCATCTGTAGCTAGGGAGTCCCCATATGTGAAGACTACATTTCTGCTTGTTCCTGGCGATAGCATAGTTACTCACCTGTAACAGGTATTCTCCGGGAACAGCAGGAATTTAGTCTTCACAACCCGCCCACCTCCCCTAGGAGTTGTATCTGTCTATCTCTCTCTCTTTCCCTCTCTTGTCTCAGCTATAAACTCAACTGGAGAGGGACAGTTGGGAAAGGCGGGAAGGCAGCACGCAGGCGCTGTGGGATGCTCCCAAAAGCTTTCCTATTGGATGCTGGGGAGCGTTCCCGCACAGGCTCCGTCAATACCGACGATACCCATATGTGAAGACTAAATTCCTGCTGTTCCCGGAGATCACCTGTTACAGGTGAGTAACTATGCTTTCTCTGGACCAGTTTCAAAATGTCCACACTTGCAATGTAGGCCCATGTTAGGCCACTCACGTTAGTATTTTATAAAAACAATTAGATACCACCAATAGATGTAAATGTTGGTATTTTAGTCATTTACACATGTAAATGACCTCCTACCAACTAGCATTAACAGTACATGCATTGCTTGCATTGCATGTGCTTTCATTGGGCAGAGTTTCCAAATACATGCATTGATAATAGACTTTTCATTTATTCATATACTTGCAAAAGTAGGCTTGGTCATGTACGCCGTCTTGGGTATACTTCACTTATAAAGTGCAGAGAATGTGCATGAAAATGTCTGTTTAACTGGGCGCCTCCAAACGTTACCCTCCAGTTGTATAATTTCTTTCCGAAAATCTGTTGAGTTAAAAAAAAAAGGGAACAAGTTCAAAAAGGTTCTAGGTGGTAACAAAATGTTCCAGGTTAGCAGCCTCGCATGACTTGGAACAAAATTGCCACTGCATCCCATGAAGATTATATGCCTGTGCATGGAATTTAATATATGACTCTGAATTTCTCAGAACAAAGAAAATAGCATGAGCTGCAACAATTATCTCAAAATCAAGCCCCTCTATTTGGCAGTACAGCTTCTTGACACAAGCTGTTGTGCATCTCCTAGAACAAGATGTCATTGTAATTCATGGAATAAGAGACTGACCTTTCTGATGTTAGCAAGAATGCCCATTGAAAAGGAACACATTTCCTGAGTGATGATCTGCTAAGTTTTTTTTTTCCCTTCCATAGGAGTGGAGTAGCAGCCTAGTGGTTAGAGCACTGGCTTGGTAAACAAGAGACCAGGATTCAATTCCCCCTAACACTCCTTGTGGCCTTAGGCAAGTCACTTAACTCTCCATTGCCTCAGAAGAAAGACCTGGCAATCTATTTCTGCTCACAGTTCCAAGAAAACCCAGGAGCTGCTGGGTTGCCAGGAGTCAGCACTAACTTGAAGATGGGAGAAAAGTCTTAGGGCCCCATTTACTAAAGACCAATAGCCAGTTAACATGTGTTTTAATGTGTGGCTACTGGCAGTTGGAAACCCTAGCGAGTGAGCATATCTGCCACTAGATTCTACAAGGCACATTAATCGGCTTTGGTGGGATGGAGCAGGAAAGGGGTGAAGCGTGGGAGTGAAGAACGCATTACTAGTACCGGGGCAATTGTTGCATGCTTGGTCGCAACATGGTTCTTAATGTGTGTTCACCTAATGACTTCTTTATGGGAGTTAAGTGAACCCATCTTAGAGTGCACGTTCGACTGGCCCATCACATGTTAGCAGCCGGGAACATACTGGACATATCTCCAACAGCTAATGTGGAGGTTTTTCAATTAAGTACATTTGTTTGGCATGATCATGGCAAATCATTTGCTGGCTTTAGTGAATGAAGCCCTTAGAGACAATACCTCAAATGAATTATGTTCTGAATGTGTCAATGTAGCAGAGAAAATTCTTGCTTGACTTGTCAATAGCCAAAAAAAAAAAATTCACCGATAAAGTCCCCAAACATTAAACTCTTTTTATCGGAGTGTACCGAGGGAGGAATGAAACTGAATATTCATCCACACCTGCCAATAGACTCCTTTTATTCAGAATTAGGTTCACCTCAATATATATATATTTTTTTTTAAAATTTCGTCAATTATCTGGAAAAATCCATAGCTGAAATGCAGAATTCCCACACCGTTGCCACTCAAGAAGAAATTGTCACGACGTGCACATTTCGGGAATTATTCCCTGTCTCAAGTGCTCTCATCCAATATTCATTTGCAACTATGCCAAAAAATGCCATCAAACAGCTTTGAAGGACTCTATTCAATCACTATTGGCTGAGCCATAACACTTCAAAGGAGAACCACCAATGAAAACAGGGAACACCCCACATGTAGGGGAATCCCTAATGTCATTGGTTAATCCCGACAAACCATATCTCATGATGTCATCTAAGGAATCTCAAGAGACTGTTCCAATCATTCTCTCGATTAATACCATTAGGGTGTATGGTATTTAAAATATATATCCAACGCTGCTCAAGCCATTGAAGTCTATATGTTCTGTCCCCTCCCCATGGATCTCGGGGAACCTGGTCTATAATCGTCCAACGTAAATCCTCAAACATATGGTGATAAGTCACACAGTGATCCACCATCGGAGCTGACATAAGTTGTTGACGCATACGCGATGCATGTTCTGCAAGCCTTTTCTTAATTTAATTTTATTTATTTTTTATTTTATTGACAATTCTTATATACCGCACTATTAGACATCAGCGCGGTTTACATTGAACAGAAAACATCCGACAGTTTACATATGTCTGGTCGTTACATTTAACAGGAAGTATAACTTGGCGAACTAGGGGAAACTAAATACATTGAAGGGTTATCTGATAAAGGATATCCTGGTTAACTATATACAACGGTGGTACAATAGTATATGGAACAGCTTGTTATTTACATTGTGAATTTGGCCTGTTGCGGGGGTCTATCTGTTTGACCACTTCTGCTATTCGCTTGGGGGTTATGTTCGGAGCTGTCATTGAGATAATAGGGCGAACTGTTCTACCCACATACACTAAATCACACGGGCAGTACAAAACATAAACCACATAAGATGACAAGCAATTTGTAGTCCAACGGCGGGTGTATTCTTGGGCTGAAAGTGGATGCCACCAAACTAATCCTGAAATCGTCGCTGAACAATAATTGCAATCATTACAAGGTTCATGACCCCGTGAATATAACGGGGGGTCCACCGGTCTATCAATTGGCGAAGCAGATTTAACCAGATAATCACTTAAATTTGACCCTCTAGAAAAGGCAATCATCAAGGACTTGTCAAAACATGGATGCAGACGTAACATGGACCAATGATTATGAAGAATCCAAACCACTTCAGAGCTGCGTTCAGTGTATGGTAAGACCCCCATTATAGCTTCAGAAGTGTGAGAGGCAGATGACAAATAAGCCGGATCTAATAACCATTCATGTTGCACATGATAAGCACGATGATAGGCTTTTTCCACCATTTGAAGGGGATAACCTCTACTAAGGAGTCGATGTTTTAAATCCTGGGCATGATGTTTAAAAAAAAAATTTTAAATACATAATATATCGATGTGTACCTAATTCTGAATAAAAGGAGTCTATTGGCAGGTGTGGATGAATATTCAGTTGCATTCCTCCCTCGGTACACTCTGACAAAAAGAGTTTAATGTTTGGGGACTTTATAGGTGAATTTTTTCTTTTTTGGATATAATTGTATTCACTGGGATGGGGTTCGTTTCTATTGACTTGTCAATAGGGCTTGTTTACTAATGGTTTCCATGAATTGCATTAACACATGGCAGCTATTTGGCCATTAAAAAAAAACCTCATTAATTCTTCATTATTACCATTCTATAAAGCAAAGATGTCATTTACAGTATATAACCACGCCATAAATGGTTTTCTTCTAAAAAGAGGAATTCATATCCCATTCCCTTTCAAATTTTGCCATAAATAAGTTAGCTTGGAAGGAGGAAGGATCTCAACACAGCATTTACAAAACTGATAGATTGCAATACTCTGTTAAATTATGATAGTTTATTTTCAGTCAGTATGAGTAACAAATTACCATAGTCTTAATTTTGTAGGGCTTTTTCAATTTATATTTGTTACATTTTTAACAGTTACAATAAGCAACCTACAAGAAAAGTAAATTCAATTAAAGTAATACTTGAAAAAGTCTCAAGAGACAATTAAGCAAATAATTTACACAAGCCCACATTACGAGAGACGTTTGAAGGTACATGGAGGGCAAGACAAATAATACATTCAACCCCTTTTAACCCTTAACCCCCAGTCAAATAATAGCAAACATCTCAAAAGGAGAGCTACTTATCCAAAAGAAATGGCTCAAGATGGGAAGTCTCAAGCAATACATAACTGTTGCCAAAATGTGTTACCAAGCACTTGCAAAGAAACTTCAAGTAAAACATTCCTCCAAGAGCCAGTACCTTTTCGGTTTTAAGTGAAGAAAGGTTTTATGCCGGATCTGAGTGGTGCGAGCAATATCAGGAAATATCATCAATGGCTGGCCACAAAAAGGAGTAGACTTCTTTAGAAAATACAATTTCATAACACCACTCTTAAACCTGCTCTGAGAAAAAAGAGACTAATAAAGTACCTCTTTGGGAAACATTACCCAAAGAAGACTCCAAAAATTGAGTTAATCCGAAATCATCAGGATTAACCGACTCGTCTTCATCTCCCACAGATGCTACTTGAGCAACACTCTGAGGTATATAATAAGTAAATAGAGGAGACAGCAGACTCTGAAAAATCAGAGTACAACAAGATATCCTTTAAATTCATAACCATTTCCCTTTCAAAAGATTACCATAAATAAGTTAGCTTGGAAGAAGCAAGGATCTCAGCACAGCATATACAAAACTGATAGATTGCAATACTCTGTTAAATTATGATAGGTTATGTTCAGTTAGTATGAGGAACAAATTACCATATTCTTAATTTTGTAATTTAAAAAAAGTGTTGGACCAATGAGGAATTTAAAGCCAAGTCAAAAGGATCATTTTAAAAAGTTAGTGCGAGAGGCTGTCCTCCTCATGTCATTAGATCTGGATGTAACAGAGCACTGTTTGCAGGTCTGGAAATAATGCTATATCCAAAAGATACCAGAATGCAAGCAGCAAATACTACAGGTATGTTCTGATATTCTCAAGATATGAACAATGTTCAAAAGATTTGAGAAAATGCTGGGGGAGTTTTGAAAGTACCATCCCTGTTTTGTATGTGATTTAAGAATAGTGTACACAAGGGGTAGCATTTTGTTAGAAATCTTGAGTTTGACAGTAGTCAAGAAAAGCCCAATGCAGGTGAGCACTGTGGATGGCCGACTGGTAGTTGGACACTTTAAATGCGGCTACTACTTGTCATGAAAAGCGACTTTACACTTGAAGAAATTCATGAATCCTTGTCACCATCATATGTATGAACTATAGTATATGACAACATCTGTGACAGATTTTGTGATTTTTGTGATACTCTTTCCATGCCAAAAGGTATATGTTGGCAAAACAGTTTGTTTGATCATTATGTTTAAGATTTTCCAAGCATCGTTCTTGCTTCAAAACAGAGGGAGAGCTGAAGCACCTTTGGTTAATCATTGCTTAAGACTGGGATTCCAACCAGAATATGGAGGTCTTTTTATCTTCCTGAAGATAAAAAGGTATATTACCAAGAAGCTTTTGAATTTTACTGTTTTACAATTATATCTCAGCTACTTTTACAAAATAAACTCCCATAAGATGTACAAATGTGTGCACACAAATTAACACCCGCTTAAATGTATGCACGTACTCTATGCGTCAACTGCATGTGTACATCCAGCTCCACTCCAGCTCTGCTGCTGGGAATGCCTCACATTCAAGTGCACATACAGCTATGAAATTTTACAAAAGCCCTTTTTCTTTGTGTAAATGAAGTTTTACATGTGGATAATCCTTTCTAAGGTGACTTACAAGCAACTCTAAGATACAGACTAGCTTTGGGTCATTAATAGGTTTCACTATGGAGAAAGCCAATGAGTTGGTTCCCCGATTTCTTGGTGTAAGTTTTTCTGTTTTTCTTGCCGTCTCTTTCTGTGTCAGTCACACCCACTGGAAGAGTAATATAGTTGCTTTAAACATTCCTTTTCAAGCTGTGAGAGCAAATGTTGATCCTGACTGTATAATTAGACTTCAGTTTGTCTGCGTTGTAGAAAGAGATGACAAGCTTGAATAATGCACACATTGAAGGTGAGTGACAGAGAATGCTAAATGTGGAAAAAGCTTTGGAAGAAATCAAAGCATTTCCTGTCAATTCTCTTCACTGCTACCCTGGCAACTGTGTAAAAGAGCTGGCACGGATGTAACACCTGAAGGAAGGGGGGGGGGCACTTAATTTTGACTCTGCATAGACCTTGACTGTATGCCAAATTCAGATTTAGCCACAATGCACTGAAGTGCTAATAGTTTTTTTCTCCGTCATATCTATCGCTTAACGCATCTGAGCCTTTATGAGAAATGCCCAGTACGGATTTGCAATGTTCTTGGCTGGCCCTGATCCCAGTGGTGCTGTAAGTGATTATAGGGGGAGGATGGGAAGGCAGTGATCAAGGACAGCATGGGAATGGGCAGGGGTCTTCCCCCAATGTGCAGGAAGGAGTAGAAAGCGAAGCCTGTTGAAACTGAAGAGGCAGAGCAACAGTAGAAATGAGAAGCAGATTTGTACTGCGGAAGAGAGAGCGCATCTGTTCTTTCCATGCATGTGATTTGGTTGAACATCAATGTAAAGATACATGGGAAATACGTTACCATTCCTTCTTATATGCCTAGCAGATCCAGACAGTCTTACTGGCCCTCCTTCAGTCCCGCCCCAGTCCTGCAGTGTGGCATTTCCACTCCCACTGGCAAGGAATCAGCTTCCATTCTACAGCACTGCTGTTTCTTTACTGAATTTCAGACCACATTCAATAACTCACTGGTTTAATAGCTGTTTTTAACTAATCTCTTTCTCTAACTTTTGAATACTACAACTGCTCATTATGGTTTTGTTTGGAAACCCCTTCAGAAATAATAATGGTTATGTAAATTCAAATCAATGGAGATTGTATACACAAGCAAATAATTGCTTTTAAATTTAGGGTACTCCAACTAGGCTGATAGTTTTCAGATTTCTTTTTAATCATAAGTTTTGTGAGCAGTCTATCACAGTCTTACTATGTATTGTTAGCACAGAAATACAGGAAGAAGAATAGGCCTTGGTTTGTCCAATTATGTTTGCTGAGACTAGTGAGTTGGGAATCGAGAGATCTAGGTTCAAATGTTGTCATTCCCACTGATGTGTATTCTAATCTTAGGCAAGTTACCTTGGATCTTAATAGGTTAAGTCACATTAAGTCTAGTGCATCTGTTCAAATGTGTAGTAAACCCTTGGCGTCTGTATTTCCTAGAAGTATCTAAGGACTATATTTGTGAAGGGGGGGGGACTACACTCCTTATCTTTTGTGGGTACTGAGAGATGGAAGGAGACTTGTTTCATGGTCCTATGCTTTTGGACATTTTGGAGTTAATTTTATAGTGTCATTCTTGTGCATATGTGCAGATATGCATGTTTATGACCTCTAATAGAATACCAACTGGCGTAGAAGTGCACACTTTGACATCAAGGTGTGTACTTTGTCAGTGGATGTGCACATGGGTGGAAAATGAGCAGAGACAGGTCACACTAGTATGCATGTGGATGCCAATGCTTAAAGTAATGTGGTGACTGAAATTTAACCCTTAGTCTTTAGTGGTTGAATTAAAATCAAAATAAATAAGCTGTTTATACATCAAAGCAAAAAGGACAAAAATAGGTAGACATTTGAAATATTTTCTTCTCTATTACTTCTGTCTTGAGACTTCTCCTTTCCTTGACTTCAAATCCAGATGTTCAGGTTTCTGTGTCAGGACTATTTGTCTTCTTCAATCCACTCTCTCATAGTCAAGAAACTCCTTTAACCCTTTCCAGGCTGGGCCCAAAACTCTCAGGATCCAAAATTCTGACTAAATCTTCCTATCAAATGGTATATAATACATGACCATAGCAGAAGGAAAATCACTATTAGAAGATATTGAATAAGATGGGTACAATTTTCCTGAAATATGCAAAAATTAACCCGGCTGCAGAATGTGGATTAAAAATTTAAAGTAGGCCTTCAAAGGGTTAACCTGCAAACCACTGCACCAGATCCTTTCTCGTCTTACATCCAGGAATTCCACTATCTGGCCTGTAAGACACTTCCCAAACCAGGGACTTTTTCCTTCCAGGCACTGTGAGCCTCGAGTGAAGGAACATAAAGTATTCCATATCCTTTGCCCAGTGGACTCCAACCATTACCGAACACAGGGCTCCAAAGACCCCTCAATGTTTCTTTGGTGAAAAGGAGGCAAAAGATTGCAACCCCTCAACTTTTTCTTAGTCCAGGGACTAGACTAGTACCTAGGACCCAGCTTCCTCAAGAGCTCTGTAACTCCTTTTGGTAGTTTGGCAGAAAGGAAGCAGAAGTGATGACCGTAAAATCACCAAATGCCATAATGTTCAAGCAGTATTTGATGAAATGCCCTTTTCTGGAAATATACTGGGTGCATTAATATTGCTGTGGCAGGGTACCAATTGCCTGAGTCCCTGTGTAACCGTTTATCTTCCCCCAGCACTTTGGGGGGGGAGTTATTCTGTGTTACGAATAGCGGGGATGGATGGCCCGATGGAACGTCCATCCCCGCTATTTGTGCCTTTACCCAGCTATGACTATCCTCCCCGCCAGTTGTGCGGGGAAGGTAGACGGGAGGCAGGGAAGGGGGTGCTCGGAGGCGGAGTCTGGGGAGTCGGTGGCGCTGGACATACAGGGCTGATTCTAATGTCGGCCCTGTACGTCTGGGGCCAGGGATATATGTGGGATGTATTTAAATTGTATGCCTGTGGTTCAGAGGGGGCCAGAGGACATTCCCCGCAGCCCGACCCTAGCCTTAGGAGGCCAGATCAGAGGTCAGGCTGCGAGGAATAGGCAGTTTTTACTGGCAGCCGGCATTGTGGCTTTTAAATGGAGCTGCGATGCCATGGCAACCGGACACCATGGCACCACAGCTTTATTTAAAAGCCCTGACTGAGTTATCTGGGCTTTTCATGTACGTTCAGGCTGGACTGAATTGCAGTCCCGGCCTGCACGTACATGACTGTTCGCGATTCTAATCCCGTGGGGCTAGACATGCCTTGCGGAATCAGAATCGCGATCCCTTCTGTTCATCTGGTTCAGACCAGACGCACAGAGGGAATCTATGTGCGGGATGGAATCGGGCCCTTTGTGTTCATCTCACTTCCAAACACCATGCTGTCTTCTACTTTCCTGCAACCACTCTTTGAAATACCTTACCCATTTCTCTTTGTGCTGAAACTAACTATAAAAAATTCCAGACTGGCCTCAAAAAAACTTTCTTCTTTACTGAGGTGCTAAATGAGCATACCCTCCTCACCCCCCACCACCAGTGATGCCTCCCCCTGATTTTCTTCATCAGCTACACCACCCCTTCCCCACCTCATAGCAGACTTCCTTAACTTGTTCCCCTTTTCCTATTCTATTCCCTCCTTTTATCTTCCTTTATTAAAATTTTACCTTACTTTGTAAACTGCTTTGATACTGCTGGAAATAAACTAAACAAATGTGTTCCATGCTTTAGAAAAAGGTGGAAGGAAGCCTAAATGATTGTTGGCATGGTTTAAAGGTGATGTGAGAGAGAGCCAAAACAAAAATCATCCAAGAAATGGAAACAAGATCTGAATGAAGAAAACAGAAAACAGATACAAAGCATTGATAAGGCAGGCAAAGAGAATGTGAAAAGAAGCTTCCTATGGAAGCAAAAACTCATAATACAAACCTTTTCAGGTAACCCGTGAAGGAGTCAAAAAGAGAGGACAAGGCCATAGAGGAGAGACTAAGGGGGTAATTTTAGAAGCTCTGTTAATGATTCGCACATCTGAAAATGCACATCCAGATGTTAAAGCCACATCCACGTTCTAAGAGCTGTTTTAGAAAGGCCCTGATTTACACATGTCCGGTGGATCCATTGGTGTCACATGGAGGCATGATGGAGGCATGTCCAGGGCAGACATTAAAAGTGTCTGGAACATATGGCTCCAATTTTAGAACAGTGCCATACATCTGACTGCCAGTGGACATGTCTGTTTTCATACCTGCTTTCAATCATGCTTAGACATTTAAAAATTCCTCGTTACAGCCAGCAAACAGTAGTGAGGGGAGGGGGAATGCTCTCTGACTCCCTCAATAATTTGTGCTCCCTCTAAAAAGCAGAAAAGTAAATACAAAGGCCTTTTTGTGAGCTGCTGTACCACATGCTCGTAAAATGGCATCTTGGGGATGACCAATATGTGTGTATTTTGAAATACCATCCCAAACATTCATTTATTGCTGGTTTTGCAGACTTGCATATTTCACACATGCATGTTTCTAAAATTGCCCAGTTCCCTGCACGTGTCTGAGGGTTGTTGCTGCCTGTTCCAGATGCCTTGTATATTAGCAAGAGTGATTATCTTTGGAATGGCAATAGTTTGATTTTATAATGCAATTATATATGCCCAACTTCTCTGCTATCCCCCCCTCCTCCCACAGAATTTCTGATGTTTTGACTTGGACATCCCAGATGGCATCTAAATGGTCTTTCTAAAATGCTACTTTAAAGAATTCTTTGCTTTGGTATTTGCTGAAGAAGATGTAGTGGAGATACTAATGCCAGAAATAATATTCAAAGATGGTGATTCAGAGGAAGTGAACCAAATCTCGGTAAACCTGGAAGATGTAATCGGGCGCTATAACAAACCAAGAGTAGCAAAGCACCTGGACAAGATGGTATACATCCCAGGGTACTGAAAGAACTGAAAAGTAGAATTGCATACCCACAATTAGTAATTTGTAAATTATTATTAAAATCATCCATAGTACCTAAAGATTGGAGGGTGGTCAGTATAAAGCCAGTTGTTAAAAAAGATTCTAGGGGTTATCTGGGACATTACAGGCCAGTGAGCCTGACATCAGTGCTGGGCAGAATAGTAAAATCCATAATTTAAAAAAAATATATTGAACATAAAGCTAGTCATGGTTTAATGGGACAAAGCCAACATAGATTTAACCAAGGGAAGTCTTGTCTTACTAATCTGCTATATCTTTTTGAAAGTGTGAATAAAGAGGTAGATAAAGGTGAGCCCAGTGGATATAGTGTATCTGTATTTGCAGAAAGGCTTTGACAAGGTCTCTCATAAGAGTCTCTTCAGGTAATTCAAAAGTCATGGGATAAATGACAGTGTCTTATTGTGGATTCGGAAGTGGAGAATGGTAATTAGTGGAGTGCCCCAGGGATCTAATGTAACACACTGCTTTGTTAACATATTTATGAATGACCTGAAACATAGAAACATAAAAATATGACGACAGAAAAAGACCATATGGCCTATCTAGTCTGTCCTTCCATATCAACAACTACAACAGTCCCCTTTTTACCTTTAGAGATCCTCTGTGTTTGTCCCATGCTTTTTTGAATTCAGTTACTGTCCTCATCTCTACCACCGGCGTGAATGAGAGGAAAGACAGAGTCCTTTATTGAACCAACGGCCACCCGACACAGGCCGTGTTTCGTACCCTTCGTCAGGGGCTAGCCAGGCAAGAAAACTAAAAACATGAACATATTAAGCATCAGAAGTAATAAAGGAATAACAAACCAACAAACTATGGCTATATTATAAAACACAAATGTTAAAACAATAAATATATGATAAATGAAACTAAAACATAAAGACATAAAAACAGGAGAATTAAAATTAATAATATCATATATGTACTGTACACAGATGACAAATATAAAAGGAGGGGACGATAGTGCTCGGGACCTGATGAGAATGTGCATAAGTCAAACTGAGATACTAACCTCTGTTGTAAATCATAAACCACGTGTTACTTCACACTGTATTGTGCAGACATTTAGACTATATGATAATGTTAAAAAACATAAGAATTATACTTAAAAACATGATAAAATAATTAAAACAATACATCAAAAGCTTTTTAGACTGCATGAAACGAACAAACAAAGCATGTAGAGAGAGGAGGAAACAGACAGGATACGCAAACAACTAAATTACCAATGTGGCTAGCATAATCAGATAGTTGCTATAAAAAGAAATGAAACTAAAAGCAAAATAGGAGTGAGTCAATGAAAACATCTAAAAACGAACAGGGTGAGCAAACCACCTTAGGGTTCTACAGTTGTAACCAATTGGACATATAAAAAGAGCAGCAGACATATTATAAACAAATTTAAAAAAAAAATTCTAAAAAAGGGGGGGGAGGGTTACCCAACATGTTTCAGGAGGAAAGGGAATATGATTATGCTGAGATTAAGTGTAGCCACATATTAAAAACTAACATGGAAACTTGCACAGCTTGGTAGCTACTGAAGAACCCCAACCGTAACATCTAGTGTGTATGTCCTCCCGTAGAAGTGAAGAATTTATGTATATGCAACCAAAATAAAAAAAACCAAAAAAAAGGGGAGGAGCAAATAAAAGTGAATCATTAAAAGCATTTAAAAAACGGGGTAAATGAACCACTCTATGAGTAGTGGAACACCCACCAGCGTAGCATATAAACAAGAGGGGCAGGCACGTGGCTAAATAATACTCTAAAAACGGTCTAAATAAACGTGTTTCATAAGAAAAAGAAAAATAGTTACACTGAAATAAAATGTAGCCACATGTTGAAACCACCTGTAAAAACTTATGCAGCTAAACATTACAAATGTATCTGGTGCATGTATCTTTCGGCGGATGAAAAATCACTTTGGATGTGCACACAATCACCACAAAAGTAAAAAGAAGAGGCATGTGTATAAAAAGATATACTCCGGTGTATTATTTTGTGGATGACAAGTAAAATGAGGAAAAATACAGGCCGAAATTAATAAAGCTTTCGAAACGGAACAAAGTATTCAAATAAACAGCTATGGCCACAGAAAAAAATATATAAATGATCATACCTCAGAAAACTGCCGTCAATGCTCAGTTGATGCGCAGGGGGAGAAGGAACGCCGACATATGCGTATATAAAGAAACTTGAAAGACGATGGGCGGAGCCAAATATGGGCGGCAATTAAAAAATGGACAGCACCGTCAGTATGGCTTGCAGTTTGATAATGTGTATCATAAAAAAACATATCAATCATAATGAATGTGAAGGTTGCTAAACAATAATGAATCAGTGTTGTTGAAGAATAAAACCCAGAGATGCGCAGCATCCAATACGTCATTAAAACGAAACCTGTAGCTTATACAGGTCTAGGTAGATAAGTGACTTTAGAAATTATATACACCAAATGGATGCTATTATAACTATGATCAATCGTAGTTACTAGTTGGTCACCGTTTAGAGTCAGACCAACCCATAAGCGGCAAACAATCCAGAGGTATTGAAAGCTGCATAAATGGATCTTTAAAAGATAAATAAATAAATAGTTTAGTGACAATGCATCGGCTTAATCCCTACACGCACATAAAATAAAGTACATATTGGAATGTACATTCAAACATAATGAAAATATGTTAAAAAAGGAAAAAGGGGGATTGGTATAGCAAATTAAACAAAAAAATCATGGGGCCCAAAAGGACCTGAAAGGAATCCAAGGAGGCACCAACCAGCCCATAAATCACAAAAACCGTACAAAAAATTGAACAACTCATTTGAATAGTGTACTCCTTAAAACAATAAATAAATAATAAATGAAGTGTTAAAACACCAGCTCCATCAATAAAAACAAGTGGACGAAATCAATGTTAAGACCCACATACAACACATTATAAAAATTGTGTAAAACCAGGAAAGGTAAACTGATTGGAACCAAAGGATCAAGGGGCCCAGAGGGCCTAAAGGGAATCAGAAGGGGTAGCGCCAAGGTAATAAAAAAGGGATGACAAACCAGCAAGGGCCAAAGGGAATAACCGATAATTACTAAATATATATGAAAAACTGAACTACATGTGGTGCCGTTTCAAAGAAAAACGGACAGGTCTGTGTCCAAGTTCAAGCCTGCTGGAGCCAGGGAATCCATGCGAAAAATGAACTTCTGTTCAAGCCTCATAATAGTCTTGTTGATATCCCCACCCCTCCAATTAGTCTTGACCTTTTTAATAATAAAAAACTTGAGATCCATAACCTTATGGCGGGCATCAAGCCAATGCTGAACTAGGGGCTTGTCAGAAAGTTGGCGCCTGATGCAGCTTTTATGCTCTACTATTCTAGTTCTTATAGGACGAGTGGTTTTGCCCACATAAAGCTTTTTACAGGGACATTGTATAACATAGACAACATTACTCGTTTCACAGTTGGAGAAGTCGTCTATATAGAAAACTTGGTTAGTGAAAGGGTGAACAAAAGAATTACGAACAGGAAGTGAATTGAGACACACTGAGCATTTGCCACATTGGAATTGCCCTTTGAAGTTTAACAAAGGATTCCTCTCCGTGAGGGCAGAGGGTCCCAATAAATTTTGCAAATTAACGTTCCGTTTATGTGCCACTGTCAGTTTAAGATCTCTAAAAGCTGGTAGGCTCTGTACCAAATGCCACTCTTTTTGTAAGATTTTAACTATTGATTTGGACTGTATAGAATATATAAGCGGGCAGACCATACCTATCTCATCATTGCACTTGTTGATCTGAAGTAGAGCCTCTCTAGAGGACTCACGGGCCCTAGTGTAAGCCTTGGTTATGAATCTGGCGGGATAGTTTCTTGTCAAAAATCTTGTGGTCATATCTTGGGCTTGTTCTTCAAAATCCTCAGTTTTGGTGCAAATGCATTTGGCTCTCAAAAATTGACTGACAGGCAAGTTATTTTTAAGTGAAGGGTTATGAAAACTAGAGTAATGTAATAAGGTATTCCTATCAGTTGGTTTCCTAAATAGTGTGGTAGAAAATGAATCCTCTTCCTTCTTGATCAGTAAATCTAAGTAGGGAATACGTTCTAAATTATAGGTCATCTGAAATTTCAGATTCTCATCCAATTGGTTGAGCCAGATATGAAATTGGGCAAGAACGTCCACAGGTCCCTTCCATAACATCAAAATGTCGTCAATATAGTGAATCCATAAACAACATTGGATGCAAATGGATGAGATTTTAAAAACGTATCCTCAAAATAAAACATATATAAATTAGCTATGTCTGGGGCCATGGAAGACAAGATTTTTGACAAGAAACTATCCCGCCAGATTCATAAGCAAGGCTTACACTAGGGCTTGTGAGTCCTCTAGAGAGGCTCTACTTCAGATCAACAAGTGCAATGATGAGATAGGTATAGTCTGCCCGCTTATATATTCTGTACAGTCCAAATCAATAGTTAAAATCTTACATAAGAACATAAGATATGCCATACTGGGTCAAACCAAGGTCCATCAAGCCCAGTATTCTGTTTCCAACAGTGGCCAATCTAGGTCCACAATGCTTGTATTGGTTCAAGCATTGATATCCTGGGTCCCTTCTTAATAATGGTTTATGGACCTTTCCTCCAGGAACTTGTCCAAACCTTTTTTAAACCCAGCTACACTAACAGCCTTTACTACATCCTCCGGTAACAAATTCCAGAGTTTGATTACACGTTGAGTGAAAAAATATTTTCTTTTATTAGTCTTAAATAGTTTACCCTGTAGCTTCATTGCATGTCCCCTAGTCTTTCTATATTCTGATAAGGTAAACAATCGATCTATGTTTTCCCATTCCACTCCGTTCATTAATTTATAGACTTCTATCATATCTCCCCTCAGCCGTCTCTTTTCCAGGTTAAAGACCCTAACCTTTTTAGCCTTTCTTCATAGGAGTATCCTTCCATCCCCTTTACCATTTTGGTGGCTCTTCTCTGAACCTTTTCTAAAATCGCTATATCCTTTTTAAGATACGGCGACCAGAATTGCACACAATATTCAAGGTGCGGTCTCACCATGGAACGATATAAGAGGCTTTATAATATCTTTTCTTTTCTTTTCCATTCCTTTCCTTATCATACCTAGCATTCTTTTTGCTCTCTTGGCTGCTGCTGCACACTGGGCCGAGTGTTTTAACATGGTATCCACAATGACGCCTAAATCTTTTTCCTGGGTGGTGGTTCCTAATGTGGAACCTTGCATCGTGTAACCATAGTTTGGGTTGTTCTTCCCTAGGTGCATAACCTTGCACTTGTCCACATTAAATTTCATCTGCCATTTTTATGGCCAGTCTTCCAATTTATCAAGATCCTCTTGCAATTTTCCACAATCCTCTTGGGTTTTAACAACTTTAAATAGTTTTGTGTCATCTGCAAATTTGATAGCCTCACACGTTATTCCACTTTCCAGGTCATTTATGAATATGTCAAAAAGCAGCGGACCCAGCACAGATCCCTGGGGTACACCACTATTCACCTTTCTCCATTGGGAAAATTGGCCATTTAGCCCTACCCTCTGCTTTCTATCTTTTAACCAGTTCCTGATCCATAATAGTACACTGCCTCCTATCCCATGACTCTTTAGTTTTGCCAAAAGTCTCTGATGAGGGACCTTGTCAAAGGCTTTCTGAAAGTCCAGATACACAATATCAACCGACTCACCTTTGTCCACTTGATTATTCACTCCTTCAAAAAAACATAACAGATTAGTAAGACAAGATCTTCCTTGTCTAAAGCCATGTTGGCTGTCTCCCATTAGGTCATGACTATCTACATGCTGAGTAATTTTATTCTTTATGATGGTTTCTACCATTTTTCCCGGTACTGATGTCAGGCTCACCGGTCTGTAGTTTCCCGGATCACCCCTGGAACCCTTTTTAAAAATCTTCAGGTATTAGAGATGATTTTAATGATAGTTCACAGATTACTAATAGCAGGTCTGCAATCTCGTATTTCAGTTCTTTCAACACCCTTGGATGTATACCATCTGGCCCAGGTGATTTGCTACTCTTCAGCTTATCTAATAGTTGTAATACATCTTCCCGATGTATCGATATTTCCTTCAATTCTTCCGCACCTTTAAATACCACTTCAGTCATGGGTAACATCCCTACATCTTCCTCAGTAAAGACTGAAGCAAAGAATTCATTCAGTCTCTCCGCTATCGCCTTGTCGCCTCTTAGTGCTCCTTTAACCCCTTTATCATCTAATGGACCAACTGTCTCTCTCACAGGTTTTTTGCTATGAATGTACTTGAAAAGGTCTTTACTTTGCGTTTTTGCTTCCGCAGCAAGCTTCTTCTCAAATTCTCCATTTGCCTGCTTTATCAATGCCTTGCATTTGACTTGCCAGTGCTTGTGCTGTTTCCAGGTTTTGTCGTTAGGCATTTGGTATTTGGTACAGAGCCTACCAGCTTTTAGAGATCTTAAACTGACAGTGGCACATAAACGAAACATTAATTTGCAAAATGTATTGGTACCCTCTGCCCTCACGGAGAGGAATCCTTTGTCAAACTTCAAAGGGCAATTCCAATGTGGCAAATGCTCAGTGTGTCTCAATTCACTTCCTGTTCGGAATTCTTTTGTTCACCCTTTCACTAACCAAGTTTTCTATATAGACGACTTCTCCAACTGTGAAACGAGTAATGTTGTCTATGTTATACAATGTCCCTGTAAAAAGCTTTACGTGGGCAAAACCACTCGTCCTATAAGAACTAGAATAGTAGAGCATAAAAGCTGCATCAGGCGCCAACTTTCTGACAAGCCCCTAGTTCAGCATTGGCTTGATGCCCGCCATAAGGTTATGGATCTCAAGTTTTTTATTATTAAAAAGGTCAAGACTAATTGGAGGGGTGGGGATATCAACAAGACTATTATGAGGCTTGAACAGAAGTTCATTTTTCGCATGGATTCCCTGGCTCCAGCAGGCTTGAACTTGAACACAGACCTGTCCGTTTTTCTTTGAAACAGCACCACATGTAGTTCAGTTTTTCATATATATTTAGTAATTATCGGTTATTCCCTTTGGCCCCTGCTGGTTTGTCATCCCTTTTTTATTACCTTGGCGCTACCCCTTCTGATTCCCTTTAGGCTCTCTGGGCCCCTTGATCCTTTGGTTCCAATCAGTTTACCTTTCCTGGTTTTACACAATTTTTATAATGTGTTGTATGTGGGTCTTAACATTGATTTCGTCCACTTGTTTTTATTGATGGAGCTGGTGTTTTAACACTTCATTTATTATTTATTTATTTATTGTTTTAAAGAGTACACTATTCAAATGAGGAGTTCAATTTTTTTGTACAGTTTTTGTGATTTATGGGCTGGTTGGTGACTCCTTGGATTCCTTTCAGGTTCTTTTGGGCCCCATGATTTTTTTGTTTAATTTGCTATACCAATCCCCCTTTTTCCTTTTTTAACATATTTTCATTTTGTTTGAATGTGCATTCCAATATGTACTTTATTTCATGTGCGTTTAGGGATTAAGCTGATGCATTGTCACTAAACTATTTATTTATTTATCTTTTAAAGATCCATTTATGCAGCTTTCAATACCTCTGGATTGTTTGTCGCTTATGGGTTGGTCTGACTCTAAACGGTGACCAACTAGCAACTACGATTGATCATAGTTATAATAGCATCCATTTGGTGTATATAATTTCTAAAGTCACTTATCTACCTAGACCTGTATAAGCTACAGGTTTCGTTTTAATGACGTATTGGATGCTGCGCATCTCTGGGTTTTATTCTTCAACAACACTGATTCATTATTGTTTAGCAACCTTCACATTCATTATGATCGATATGTTTTATTATGATACACATTATCAAACTGCAAGCCATACCGATGGTGCTGTCCATTTTTTAATTGCCGCCCATATTTGGCTCCGCCCATCGTCTTTCAAGTTTCTTTATATACGCATATGTCGGCGTTCCTTCTCCCCCTGCGCGTCAACTGAGCATTGACGGCAGTTTTCTGAGGTATGATCATTTATATTTTTTTTTCTGTGGCCATAGCTGTTTATTTGAATACTTTGTTCCGTTTCGAAAGCTTTATTAATTTCGGCCTGTATTTTTCCTCATTTTACTTGTCATCCACAAAATAATACACCGGAGTATATCTTTTTATACACATGCCTCTTCTTTTTACTTTTGTGGTGATTGTGTGCACATCCAAAGTGATTTTTCATCCGCCGAAAGATACATGCACCAGATACATTTGTAATGTTTTGAATATATAGCTGCATATGTTTTAACAGGTGGTTTCAACATGTGGCTACATTTTATTTCAGTGTAACTATTTTTCTTTTTCTTATGAAACACGTTTATTTAGACCGTTTTTAGAGTATTATTTTATCCACGTGCCTGCCCCTCTTGTTTATATGCTACGCTGGTGGGTGTTCCACTACTCATAGAGCAGTTCATTTACCCCGTTTTTTAAATGCTTTTAATGATTCACTTTTATTTGCTCCTCCCCATTTTTTTTTTTTTTTAATTTTGGTTGCATACACATAAATTCTTCACTTCTACGGGAGGACATACACACTAGATGTTACGGTTGGGGTTCTTCAGTAGCTGCCAAGCTATGCAAGTTTCCATGTTAGTTTTTAATATGTGGCTACACTTAATCTCAGCATAATCATATTCCCTTTCCTCCTGAAACATGTTGGGTAACCCCCCCCCCTCCCTTTTTTAGACATTTTTTTTTAAATTTGTTTATAATATGTCTGCTGCTCTTTTTATATGTCCAATTGGTTACAACTGTAGAACCCTAAGGTGGTTTGCTCACCCTGTTTGTTTTTAGATGTTTTCATTGACTCACTCCTATTTTGCTTTTAGTTTCATTTCTTTTTATAGCAACTATCTGATTATGCTAGCCGCATTGGTAATTTAGTTGTTTGCGTATCCTGTCTGTTTCCTCCTCTCTCTACATGCTTTGTTTGTTCGTTTCATGCAGTCTAAAAAGCTTTTGATGTATTGTTTTAATTATTTTATCATGTTTTTAGGTATAATTCTTATGTTTTTTAGCATTAGCATATAGTCTAAATGTCTGCACAATACAGTGTGAAGTAACACGTGGTTTATGATTTACAACAGAGGTTAGTATCTCAGTTTGACTTATGCACATTCTCATCAGGTCCCGAGCACTATCGTCCCCTCCTTTTATATTTGTCATCTGTGTACATATATGGTATTATTAATTTTAATTCTCCTGTTTTTATGTCTTAATGTTTTAGTTTCATTTATCATATACAAGTATTTATTGTTTTAACATTTGTGTTTTATAATATAGCCATAGTTTGTTGGTTTGTTGTTCCTTTATTACTTCTGATGCTTAATATGTTCATGTTTTTAGTTTTCTTGCCTGGCTAGCCCCTGACGAAGGGTACGAAACACGGCCTGTGTCGGACGGCCGTTGGTTCAATAAAGGACTCTGTCTTTCCTCTCATTCACGCCTATGACTGTTTCCTTGTGCTCAGCGTGATTTGTGCTTTTTTGGTGTTGCACCTCATCTCTACCACCTCCACTGGGAGCCTATTCCACGGATCCACTACTCTTTCCGTAAAGAAATATTTCCGCATATCACTCCTGAATCTATCTCCCTTCACCCTCATCCCATGTCCCCTCGTAGCAGAACTTGCTTTCAATTGAAAGAGGCTCTCTCCCTGAACATTTATGCCACGGAGGTATTTAAACATCTCAATCATATCACCTCTATCCCGCCTTTCCTTTAATATGTACACCTTAGACCTGTGACCTGGATTGGCCACTGTTGGCAACAGGAAACTAGGCTTGACGTTCCTTTGGTCTGTCCCAGTATAGCATATCTTATGTTCTTATGTTGTAGTGAAAAAGTAAGAAGAGAAATGGAGAGCAATTAGTGTGACCATTTTCTTTTCATTAAAAACTGTTTTGCATTAGATCAATGAGATTAATAGAAAAAAAGCCATTTATTTATTTATTTATTTATTTATTTATTTATTTATTTACATTCTCTTATATACCGCGCTATTCTGCATCAGTGCGGTTTACATTGAACAAACTGAAATTACATTGAACAGGGCATTATAACTTGGAGATAACTATTTTACAGGGAACATGGGCTATGGAGGGTTAAGTGGCTTCAATTGTCTTCAATTTGAAGCTAGATCCACAAACGTCATGGGAAGATAGTTCGGTTTTAGATTTTGTATAGACATGTTTATTCTGAAAATTTATTTGCTGTTATTTTCAGAGATAAGTGGC
Organism: Ichthyophis bannanicus; assembly: GCA_033557465.1. Taxonomy (NCBI): domain Eukaryota; kingdom Metazoa; phylum Chordata; class Amphibia; order Gymnophiona; family Ichthyophiidae; genus Ichthyophis; species Ichthyophis bannanicus. The sequence goes on along the minus strand of CM066031.1, from coordinate 418,392,778 downwards.
TAGAATAATTTTTTTTAAGGAAAAAACACTAAAAAGGAGGTGATAATTCTGCTTACAGATCACTGATGAGAACTTACAGCACATCCAGTTCTGAAGGCTGTGCCTCCTAAAGGATATAGACAGTCCCGAAAAGGGGTGCCAAAAAACTGCAAGTTCTGAATCCTAAAGTCCTAAAATATGATATTTAAAAATGTAAATACATATAGAGCGTATTTCCTAGAAAAAAAAGGTTCTGGTACTCCTATGCCGGGCTCTTTCATTAATACATGAGGACTATGAGTCAGTTTTAGCAGGAAATGACTCCATACCACCGCATACCCCCTCAAAAAAGAATGCCCTGCATATATTGAATAAGACCTGGGATGGGGTAGTTGCCCCATTGGGTTCCCCACTTACGTTAAATGGAGAGGGAATGAGATGGGTTCTGCCAATTCTTATGCCACTCTTTTGTTTGGGATTAGACTGAATGTTTGCAGAGGGAATATGGAGACCGCCCAGTGCTTTAGAAGCATGAGTTTGCAGGGAGGAGGTGAGAAGAGGAGTTCTGCTTCCTAGGAGCTGAAAAGGAGAGGAGAGGAACAGTGAAAGCGTATTGTAGTAAAGGGGCTGACTAACCAGATAGCACTGCTGAATGTTGCTCTTATCGGTATTTAGCTGCTTATAAAATGTCTCCTATTCTTAATGTATCCTATTAATTCCCAGAGTGCTGAAGAAACGTAAAAGCATACCTCTCTGGCAGACAGTGCTTATAGATCAATAAACAAGTGTGGTAGGAGAGATTAGTCTGATGATACTAGGCCATGATAAAAAGCAGAGCTCCATTCTTCTGTCCTTGTCATTGAAGCTATTTCTCGCTTTGTTACCTTCTGAACCTAATGTAAACCAGTACTGGATACCTGTATTCAGATATAATCCGGCAGTTTTAGGATTTGTGTAAACATAAATGTCATGATCTCTCTCAAAAGAATTTAAGAAAGTACATCAAACTCTAATTTCAAAGAATTTCTTTTGTTCTATTTATGGGCAAACTCTAGCTAACAGACACCAGTAGGGTTTTACGTCTTACATTTCTCCCTTCTGGAATATAGCACAGCTAATAGGATGTTGGAGGAGAAACATTATTTCCTGCTTTGTGAATGTAGCCCTGGCACCAGTGCAGCTGACAAGTGACCCATTTTCAATTCATTTGTTTTTGTCATTTCTTGCTTTTTAAACTTCTATCTCAATGCATTACTGGAGCGATTTTAAAAGACCTATGGTGATCTTGTGGAACACTATACCTGCCTTTGATTTCCCTTTGTAAATTTAAGGGCCATCCACACTATGGGTACAGTAATGAGAGATAAGTGGGATGGGCCGTATGTACTGAATCCCCAGTACAGCAAGTGGCTTTACCATTGGTAATGTCGTGAGACTGCAGCTAGCTCCCACTGACATATCTTTAGTATAATATTCAAGCACCCTTTCCTCTTTCTCCTGTCTCTCATCCCAGGTCTTATTCAGCCTTCACCCTCCTCAGCCAAGCTTAGCAAGAAAGGATACTACTGTGCATGAGACTTCTGGAGTAGTTACTTGCCAGAAATGTATTATTTATTTATCAAATTTATGAATCGCTCCTTCAAGGTATTCCTGAAGTGCTATGCATCATAAATAAAATATACCCAGTGATATACATCATAATCATACATCATATAATAAAATAATGTGCCAATTAATATCAAATAGAGCAATATCATAAATAGCATGCAAACCATGGAGATCATTTTAGAAGCTCTATTTGTGGGTTGGAAGTCTGAAAACAGGCACTTAGGCATGTAAATCATGGAGAGATCCCAGGAGCCACTTTAAAAAGCCAGATATACTCTATAGACGTCCCCAGGGTGGACACGTAGTATGGCACAGTATGATTGCAGAATGGCACAAGCATGTCAGACCCTGGTTGTTGATGTGTCCATGCATATACCTGCTTCTCACCATGAATAAGGTATAAAAAACCTTCCCATTTCATGGCTACAGGGCTTCCACGATGAAGAGCAAATTATGTATCTCCAGGAACAAGCAGGAATGTAGTCTTCACATATGGGTATCGTCGCTACCGACGGCGCCTGCGTGGGAACGCTCCCCAGCGTCCAATAGGAAAGCTTTTGGGAGCATCCTACAGTGCCTGCGTGCTGCTTTCCCGCCTTTACAACTGTCCCTCTCCAGTTCTTCGTTTTCTGCGGAGCCGACAAGTAGCATACCCTGTCGCCACAGAAAATTTTGTCTTTAATCTTTGTTTTTGTGGTCGCGTCTGCCTTCCCTTGATGCTGTACCGGTACCGCCGGTTCTTTCTTTCTTTCTTCTAAAAAAAACCCCCCAAAACTATAGTTTCTGAAGTGGTTTACTTCAGGAACTTTTTTTCCTTGGTGTTAGGCTCCATTTTGGGCACTAGGCCCAATTTCTCCTTAAAAATGGAAAAACCTACTTCAGGTTTTAAGAAATGTTCTAAACGTGGCCGTACCATTTCCATCACTGACACCCATGATTGGTGTCTCAAATGTTTAGGTCCTGACCACTCTATTTCAGAGTGCCTCTCCTGTGAAATGATGTCAAAAAGGGGCTGGCAGAACCGAACTGCTAAACTTAGCACCCTTTTTCCCTCAGACACGGCGTCTGTTGCATCAACGTCTTCCAGGGCTTCATCTTCCTCCCATGGATCTCAGGTAACTAAACATAAATCTAGCCAGTCCTCAAAGGGTAGATCTCCGTCTAAGTATCGAGATGCCCCTGGCATTTCCCTTGAGGAATTTTCACCGGCAAAACTGCCCTGGCGGGAGGCTTCGGCTTCCAAAGCATTAATGGGGCTCCAGGATGTTCTCGAGGCCTCAACCTCGGCAGAACTACTGTCGCCATGCTCTAGGGTTCTGGCCGCTTCTACCGGTACCAACACCAAAGCATCAGTAGCATCGATAGACCAGAGATTCCTTGCTATTGAACGCAGTCTAGCGGCTCTTCTCACGGCTTCGGTACAGTTGAAACCGCTTCAGACACCTCAACTGATACCGGTACCGACACCGGTACCGGTACTGACTACATCGACATCGGCAGGTATGCTACCCGTACTGAGTCATGCATCTCTCTCCGGCATCGACAGATCGGTACCTGAACAACCCGATACCAGCTTTGATCGATACCGATACCATGCTTTGCGCGATCATCGGGATCGAAGATATTTTGAATCCTCGGATGAGTCTGACTCCGAAGACTGTGCCAATACCAGAGTACTTCTCCCCGAGGATTCCTCTTCTCCTCAGCACAGAATGTCTCCGCCAGAGGATATGTCCTTTCAGGACTTTATCCGTGATGTGGCCCGAGGCCTTTCCATCACAGTAGCTCCTGAAAAAGAGCCTAGGGCAAAGGAGTTGGAAATCCTCCAATACCCTAAGGCTCCCAAAGAGGCAGCTACTCTGCCTATTCATGAGATCTTACATGATCTTATGCTAAGGATGTGGGAAACACCTTTAACCACATTTCCTCAATCTCGAAGACTCGATACCATGTATTGAGTTCCACCTTGTCCTGGTTTTCAAAAAACTCAATTACCACACCATTCAATGGTGGTGGAATCACCCATGAGAAGGATGAAAAGTGCAAAGAGACATTCATCCATTCCTTCAGGTTTTGAATGTAGGATTCTCGATGCCTTTGGGCGTTGATACTTCCATGCTCTCAGCTAGGATCAGTTCCTATATCTTGTATATGGGAATGTTTCTTAGAGGACACAGGGGACTTGGAGCTTATGAGCCCCCTTCTTCCTGATGACAAAAGACAAGACTATCTCATTCTAGTCAAACATGCTCAGGATGTTTCCAAGTTTGTTAATCGTGCAGCCTTTGACTGTTTTGAGTGCATAAGCAGGACCTCTGCTATTGCCGTTGGTGCACATTGGATCACCTGGCTTCAGGCATCTGACTTGGAAATTTGGGTACAGGATAAATTAGGAAACATTCCTTGCACAGGAGAAAATCTCTTTGGCAAGAATTCGCAGGAGAAGGCTAATGAAATAGATGCTGACAATATCACATTGGATAGATTGTCCAAATCTAAAGCCGATCCTGCAAAGAAAAGATCCTCTAAGAAACCATTTTTCAATAAGAAAAATAAGTTTTATCCTTCCTATACCCAACAGAGACACCGTCCAGGTCAGACTGCCCAAAAGGAACAGCAGCAACAACCTAGACAACAAAAGAAGCCAAAAGCTGAAAAATCTCAGCCACCTCAGCAGGCTCAGCCTCCTCAGGGGCTTTGACTCCTTTCTAGAGAACTTTGCCTTCCTCCCTCTGAAGGGTCCAGAACCCTTAACCATCCGAGGCAGGTTATGTCATTTTGCCCACAGATGGTACCAAATAACAGCAGAAAATTGGACTCTGTCCATTGTACGAGAGAGGTACAAGCTTCATTTTCACAGCCTGCCCCCTCCTACAATTATAAGACAGTTCAATTCTCAGACCTCTCTCGACAATCTCTTAGGTCAAGAAGTCACAATGCTCCTTGCTGAAGGAGCAATAGAGGAAGTACCTATTCCCCATCAGGGTACAGAGTTCTACTCCCCCTATTTCCTTATTCCAAAGAAAACAGGAGGACACAGACCCATTTTAGACCTCAGAAAATTGAACAAATATCTGTTCCGAGAGAAGTTCAAAATGGTCTGTCTAGGAACTCCGCTTCCATACCTTCAAAGTCAGGACTGGCTTTGTTCTCTAGATCTCAAGGATGCGTATACTCATATTCTCATCCATCCAAATCACAGGAGATTCCTCCGATTCCTGTTTCAAGGAAAGCACTACCAATACAAGGTTCTTCCCTTTGGCCTGGCTTCTGCGCTAAGAGTGTTCACAAAATGCATGGCTGTGGTAGCAGCATTTCTCCGCACTCTGGGAATATTTGTCTTCCCTTACTTAAACGACTGGCTTATTCGAGCCCCTACAGTGCCAGAAGCCAGCTCTGCTCTGTCTCGCACAATGCGAATCCTTCAGTATTTGGGACTGGTCATAAACCTCCCAAAATCCAATCTTGCTCCCACTCAGTCCCTAGAGTTCATAGGAGCTCATCTGGATACCAGACAGACAAGGGCTTTCCTTCCGCAGCCCCACTGTCTTCGCATAGTACAACTAGCTTCCCAAGCAGTGAGACAAGGTTTGAGCACAATGTTACAATTGCTAGACAAATGACATCCACAGTGCATGTGGTTCCTTATGCTCGCCTCCATATGCGAGCAGCCCAGTGGACTTTATCCACTCAGTGGACACAGATCTCAGGTTGCCTGTTGGACAAAATAACAAACTCAGACCATCTTATTTCGTCCCTCAAATGGTGGCAATCACCCAGAAACCTTCTGGTGGGCTCTCCTTTCCAGCAACCCCTATCCCAAGCCACCCTAACAACAGATGCTTCACAGGTGGGATGGGGAGCCCACCTGCATGATCTCTCTACCCAGGATACTTGGACTCCACAGGAGGCCTGCCTTCACATCAACCTCCTGGAGCTCCGAGCAATCTTCCTTGCTCTTTGAGTATTTCACACCTAGCTCAGCTACAAGATTGTCCTAGTTCAAATGGACAAAAAGGTAGCCATGTTCGATGTGAACAAGCAGGGCGGAACAGGCTCTCTGTCACGATGCAACAAAGCTTTGCGACTATGGGCTCTCGCCAGAGAGCATCAGATTCATCTACTTGCGGTGTATCTTCCAGGCATTCAAAACTCTTAGGCAGACAAACTCAGTTGAGTTCTGCTTCCACACGAATGGTCTCTCCATGCAGACCAGGTTGCCCAAATATTTCAGAATTGGGGAACCCCGGACATAGACCTCTTTGAAAGTCCGCTGAATGCCAAACTTCCACGGTTCTGTTCCAGAATTCCGGCTCGATGTTGTCAGGCAAGGGACGCCTTCCTCCTCCACTGGGGTCAGGACTTCTTATATGCCTTCCCACCCATTCCCCTCATCCCCCAAACCCTATTTAAGCTTCAGAGAGACAGAGGTCATATGATCCTCATAGCTCCACGTTGGCCACCACAAACGTGGTACCCTCTGCTCCTACATCTCTCTCAAGCTCCGCCTCTGGAGTTGGGATCCGCTCCAGATCTTCTCTCCCAAGAGGACAGGATGCTCTGGCATCCGAATCCCCAGTCTCTGCATCTCAGAGCCTGGTTGCTGAAAGCCTAGAACTTCAGAATCTTAACCTTTCCCAACAGGTAAAGGATATCCTTCATGCTTCTACGAAACCCTCCACAAAACGCTCGTATGCCTTTAAGTGGAAAAGGTTACCATATGGTGCTCTCAGAAGGGTCTTAACCCTCTTGCGATACCTCTAGAATCGATACTGGAGTATCTCCTTCATTTGTCAAATGCAGGTCTTAAGACAGATTCAGTAAGAGTCCATCTTAGTGCTATTGCAGCTTCTTACAAGCCTCTAAGTGGACAACCTATTTCCTCTCATAGCGAGATTTATGAGAGGCCTTCTTTTAATAAAGCCTCTGATTAAGCCACCACCGGTGGCATGGCACTTAAATCTGGTGCTCGGGCAGCTCATGAAACCGCCCTTTGAGCCATTAGCCACCACATCTTTGAAATTCCTTTCCTGGAAAGTCATCTTCCTCATTGCAATCACATCAGCTTGTCGCATCAGTGAATTGCAAGCGTTAGTGGATGATCCTCTTTATACAAGGTTCCACCATGATAAGGTAGTTCTTAGGACTCATCCACACTTTATGCCAAAGGTGGTTTCACCTTTCCATTTAAACCAAGCGGTTTACCTTCCTGTGTTCTTCCCAAGGCTCATGCCTCCAGTGTAGAATGGAACCTTCATAACTTGGACTGTAAAAGAGCTTTGGCCTTTTACTTGCAAAGGACACAGCAACATAGAAAATCTTCTCAACTCTTTGTTGCTTTTAATCCTAGTCATTTGGGACTTCCAGTTTCCAAAATAACACTGTCCAACTGGATCGCACAGTGCATATCCTTTGCCTATGAGAGTAAGAACCTTCCTCTTGAAGACCATATCGCCGCTCACAATGTGAGAGCCATGGCAGCCTCAATGGCTCATCTTCACTCTGTGTCTATCGACGACATTTGTCGAGCAGCTACTTGGGCTTTGGTACATACCTTCACAGTCCACTACTGCTTAGACAAGGACTCCCGCCGGGATGCCTTGTTTGGCCAAGCTATTCTTCAACACCTTTTCAGACTTAATCAACTCCTACCCACCATCCCTGGTAGGATGCCAGAGATCCATGGGGGAAGTGGGGCCCTTACGCAAGGGCTGACAACTTCCTGGGGCCATCTTCCTGGCATCTGCAGCTTGGGAGTCCCCATATGTGAAGACTACATTCCTGCTTGTTCCTGGAGATAGCATAGTTGCTCACCTGTAGCATGTGATCTCCGGGAAAAGCAAGAATTTTGTCTTCACAACCCACCCACCTCCCCTAGGAGTTGTATCTCTCTCTCTCTCTCTTTCTCTCTCTCCCTCTCTCTTTTGTCTCAGCTATAAACTCAACTGGAGAGGGACAGTTTGGAAGGTGGAAGGCAGCACGCAGGCACTGTGGGATGCTCCCAAAAGCTTTCCTATTGGATGCTGGGGAGCGTTCCCACGCAGGCTCCGTCGGTACCGACGATGCCCATATGTGAAGTCTAAATTCCTGCTGTTCCCAGAGATCACCTTTTACAGGTGAGTAACTACGCTTTACATCACAATGGTTAATCTTTCCTGGCCGAAGAAACCTGCCTGTAATAAGCCAAACATTACTGGCCCATTGCTGCATCTCTGAGGATCTGAAATGGCAGGGCAGGATGTGCTAATCTCATAACATAGACGCTTCCCCTTTTGACACACCCAGGTCAGGGCATCCAAGTACCTGGTTTTATGGGTGTGCACTTTTGTGTTGTCCACATTTGTAAGATGGCCTACACTCGTGCATGTGCCCGGTCTTGCTATTTGTGTGGACCCATCTCTAGAACCAGTTACTGGGACGTTCATTTTTTGTGGTGGAGATTGAGCAATTTCAGAAGGCACCGCTGCCATTCCCTTGGTTTTTTGGATGTTCTGCTCTGTTTGTCCCAGATTCTTCCTAGATGTCCTTTCTAAAATGCCACTTCACATAAATATTAATATAAAATCTCTCAGAACAACCCTATATTGTCATTCCCACGTTCAGCCTTATATATCCTTCCATTATAGATCCAGATTTCAGATAAACATCATACCTGTTTGGTATAGACACAGCAGTTAACCCCTCATAGGTCTGATGAAATAACCACTAGATGTCCAGGCAGGCACCCAATTCCTATGCGGGGGATGTCCGCTGGGCTGCCCGTCCAGACTGCAATATACTTCAGCTGGTGTGCCAGTGCAGTGGTGTTCCATCGCCATGGCATCAGCCCCTCCAGCTAGAGCCACCAAATGCCCCAATGCATAACAGCCCCAGCACACCACTTCTCAACCCATGGTGAGAGCTTCCAAGGCCTGGATCGGGTGGCGGAAGCTCACCTGTGGCTGCGCTATGGGGTAGGGGAGCTGCAGCTTGCGTATACTGGAGTGCCCAGGACTTACAGTATACCACCATCAGGGTGGAATAAGCCAGGCGTACAACACTTCGCTGGGGGACATACAGAGGCTGGACCAGAATTGCCTCTGTATGTCCCGGCTGGTGACCCTTCCCTCACACTGCTCCGCTCCACTCCAGCACTGTCCCCTCCCGCCCATGTCCAGCGCATCCCGCACTGTAGGTGCAGGGAACGTTGGGAACAGAATCGCTTTCAAGGGCTGAGTGCGAGTTGGACATCCAGGCCATATTTCCAACCCCGCTATATGCATGTCAGAATGCCGGCCATACTGTATCTCTCGGCAAAGTAGTCTTGATAATGCTATAGATGCTTTTTCTCAAGTAGCTTCACCTTGGCCTCTGAAAGAACTGCAAACAATGCCTCTTGATGTTGTAAGGTTCAAACAAGAATGTAGGGAATAGGCCAGTCCATCAGATACAGGGGCGGCCCAAGGGGGGTGCGGGGCCATGTGCGGAGACTCGGTGCGGGGCCTCATTTGCATAAGGGGCCTCATTTGCATAAATATTTGCATAATGTTACCATATACTAACTTTTAGTAAACGTGCCTCTTAATGAGTGTATGGATAAAGAAAGACTAAAAGATTTCTACATTACTATAATCCAGTGCCAACTGCCAGATACATTAGGAACTACTACAAACACTGCCCATTTAGAACCCATAGCAAACCCGCCGTATCCTAACAGCACTAACAGGACTCACAAAGCACCATACTCTACCAATCAAAAGGCAACACTGCAAATATTAAACCAATACATTTCAGAGAACAAGAATACATGACCTATTGGGGAAAGAGAACAAGTTGGAATGTCAAATAGGAATTATATAAACAGAACACCTCAGCTCAGTTACACATGCAGAACATAGACCATCACCAAACAAGTAATCACAATTTAGAAACAGGAAGACCATAATTAAACTGGGAATCCCAGTTCCGTGACAGCTGAGCCCCTCCGTGCCGGCTTTGAGAGTCGCGAAGGGAGAGTGTCTCCCTCACGTCTCTGTTAAGCCCGCAGGGGCTGATGGGAAATTTCCCATCTGCCCCTGCAGGCTTAACAGAGATGCGAGGGAGACACTCTCCCTTCGCGACTCTCAAAGCCGGCACGGAGAGGCTCAGCCGTCACGGAGGGAGGGATTCAGCCGGGCAGAGGGGCCCCGCGGGACAGTCCATTCTGTTGCTGCCGCGGTGGCAGCGATAGCAGCCAGCGTTTTTTTTTTTACATTTAATTTTGAAAAAAGCAGAATGTTCTTTGCGCGGGGCCTCCTGAAACGCGGGGCCCTGTGCAAAAAACATACTTGCTCAATGGACGGGCCGGCCCTGATCAGATATTCCAAAGCTAGGCTATTTATAGCTTTAAGCATTAACACTTTGAACTGTGTGCTGTGTTCCACTGGCAGCCCACTGTTCTGAATTAAGGCTGACTGGTCTGCATAGAATAAACTAGAAAAGCAGCCTTGCTCTACTTTCTGGATATGTTACAGTTTAACTCCTTCTTGTGCAGGTCCACAAATCAGATATTGCAATGGTTTACATGGGACGTAACCAGTGCTTGCCTTAATATTTTCAAATTAATGGTGGTAAAAAAACAATTGGTATACTTATTTTAACAAAAGCCACTGATGAAATATGCCTTTTGGAGGTGGTGGGTATCTGTGCCTCCATTCATAGCATTAGTTTGAGCCAAATACCCAGATATCATATTCTTCATTTGTAATGACCCCCCATCCAGCAGGAGCTGTGTTATTGGTTCTAGTGCTGTCTTCCCCATCCAAAGCACCTCTGTTTTATCTAGGCTCAGTTTGAACCTATTTGCCGCCTTTTAAGCATCAGTTCACATTTTAACTATTGTATGATCTTACCAGTATATACTCTATGAATTATTTCTTTATAACATCAGTGTTCCAGTTTTAAGTTCTAAGTTTATTGTAAGTTTAATGTTGTTGTTGTTGTTAAGTGCTGTCGAGTCGGAGTTGACTCATGGCGACCCTCTGGATAGCTATCCTAAATTGTGTTCGGTCTTGAGTCAGGCGGCTTAATGTAATTGTTTAATTGTAAACTGCCCTTGATCTCTGGAAGGGGCAGTATAGAAAAACTTATAAATAAATAAAATAAATAACTTCTTGCTCTCTGTCCCTGTTCATTGTAAAATATAGCTGTATATGCTGATAGGTGACAACCAGTCTTATACTGCTTCATAACATTAAAGAAGGGTCTAATATAGATGTTTAAACAATACAGGGGCCAGTATCGCCCTCTGTGGTATAACATAAGTCAGTAATCATGTTTCTAATGCCTTCTTCCCTATGGTCACTCTCTCAACATATTTTTTTGGGATGTTAGTGAACATTCCTCTCATGCTCAATCCACTCAGCTTTTTTTAAATTGCATTTATAATAATACACCCTCCACAACTGAAAGATAAGGAAACAGTATCATCTTAACAGAAAAATAGAACCCCCCCCCCCCCCCAAATATAATAGCCAAGAAACAGATACTATTTAAGACCGCAAATTATTGGGAACAAGAGAGAGAAAATTTCACAAAAGAAAATCAAAGAAAACAGCACAGCCAGCTTTTATGGAAGATAATTACCCCACTACAGACACCTCCCTACCCGCTAGAAAACTTAGAAGCTGTTTGGGATCAAAGAAAAGAAATCTCTTATTATCCAGAAAAACAAAACACCGACAGGGAAATTTTTTATTTATATTATTTACTTATGCAATTTCAAATTTTACACAAGAAAAATACTTGTTACAGTAAAGAAAACAATACAAGAAAAGAAAATACAAAGAATAGGGAATAAACCTCCCCTATCTTAACACTAAATCCAAACAACACTAGGATTCACTAGTCCACAAATGAGATGGAAGGCAAGACACAATTCAAAAGCAAAAGTCTAAAGAAATAGACACAACTCTGGTGCAGAATTAATTACACACAGACCTAAATCCACTCCCCCCTAAACACAAGGGGAGGAAAGTGAAACAGCCCAACTGCTAGGTTGAAGATATATCCCTACTAGTAACAAACTGAGTTAAATGTGCTGGCTCAAAGAAGGTGTAACTAACACCATGATATTTAATTAAATATCTACACTGATAGCGTAGAAAAAACAATCCACCCAGCTGAAAAACCCGAGGCCTTAATAAAAGAAACTGCTGCCTACGCTTCTGAGTGGCTTTAGAGACATCTGGAAACATCCTTATTGTCCCCTCCCCCCATGAAGGGCTCATTTCTAGCCTTGAAATATAGTCTCAAAAACAGATCGCGATCTGGCTCCGGTGCCACAGTAAGAAGCAGAGTGGCCCTCGGGATAAACCCGGGGTCTATTGTTTCCAAGAACCCAGTTAGATCCAAAGAGTCCAATGGCGGAGAATGTGCTGGCGAAGAAACTCCATAGGTCTTGCGCTTAGCAGTTGGCAAATAATAAATCCTAGCCAAAGGAGGAACAGACTCCAAGGGGAGTTTCAATATAGATGTAACATATGTATTAAACAAGTCCTTTGGCGATACAGCAGGAACCCAAGGAAAATTTCAGCAAGCGCAGATTCCTTTTCCGAACAGAGTTCTCTAACATCTCAATCTTTCCATCGATAGCAAATGGATCATTAGAAACAGTACCTGAAAGGGTTGCTGTGCCCTCCACTTTAACTTCTAACTGGGCCACCTTAGCAGATATATTGGCCACCTCCTGCTTCTGATGATCAGCGGACTGAATCATTAAGGCTAATACACTTTGAAGAGCTCCAAACTGAGATGAAAAAGAGTGTTCCAATGCCTGAAGCCCTTCCCAAAGGGAGTCCAATGTTACTGCTGCTGGGCGAAGAAGAACAGACTTCACAGGCTTAATACCTGTTATACTGGCAGATGCAAGAGAAGAAACCTCCAAGCTAGTTCCAGATTCTGCGGTCAAACAGACTCCAGTCGCAGCTGGGCTCTCCACTAAACCCGCAGGCTCTACAGCCAAGAAAGCAACTGCCACGGAGCTGCTCGGCATTACAGGAGACGTTGACACAGTGGCAGCGGATTCCCCAATCCATGAGGTTCCATCTCCACCGCTCCCACGGCGAGCACTATAGGCAGAAATGGAGGGGTCTGCGTCTCCAGGCTCAGCATGACCTGAAGCTCAGAGGGGCGCGGCAAGCCTCCTTCCACTCCCGACGCCCCAACGAGCCAAGCATCCACAGCACCAGGGGGCCTCAAGAAAACATCAAGAGGTCCCTTAACTGCCGCAGCCGTAGCCGCAGGTAAAGTCTAGCTTTTGGCCTTCCGTTTACACGGCATTTGAAGAAAAAAGAGGAAATACACCAATGACACAGCCGGCAGCGACTAACACATGTCGGCCATCTTGCCTCCCCCCGACAGGGAAATTTTAACAGAAAAGTAGCTCCCAAGGAAAGAACCCTTAGTTTTAAACCCAAGAATTCCTTCCTGCTAACTTGGGTAGCCCTAGAAAAGTCAGGAAAATTTTGAATCCTAGACCCCAAAAATCCTGCATATGACGAAAATACAACTAAAAAACAGTATGCCGGTCCATCTCAAGCAAAGTAGTCTGTCCGGTCACAGCTTCCAAGGAATTCTCCAGGAAGCCAGTAAGGTCCAAAGAGTCTTGCAGGCTCTCTGCTTGGACCACTCCAGTGGCATCAGCTCCAGGAACAACAAACAGATACTGCACCCGAGTGATCAGTGTCATATTATCTGAAGGAAGCTGAAGAACCTCCCGAAAGTATTTCTTAACCATTTCACCCACTGGAATCAATGGAGACTTGGGGAAATTAATAAATCTCAGATTCTTCCAGTAAGAATTCTCCAGGTATTCCATCTTCCGAATCAAAACTGCCGAGCCTTTAACCAGCATACCCTGAGTCTCCTGCAATTCTCCAAACCTTGCTTCCAGAACAGACAACTTAGAAGCTTGCAAAGTCTGCTCCTGGGAGACCCACACCAAGGATTCCTTCACTGAAGAAAGTTCCGAAGAAAAAGTACTTACAAGGGCTTGCAGAGAAGAGTTCATCGAGGACATTACCTCCTAAATAGTATCCATAGTTATAACTGCCGGTTTTTGCAACCCACCAAGAACTGGAAGAAAGGAGACCCCTCCCTCAGACACCACGCTCCTCTCCAGAATGCTGTGACTCAATGTTTCCGATCCCCCAAACACTGGGTAAGACGCGGCCATCGGGGAACCTCCGAGACTCACCCCAGCTCCACCAGGACTATACAGGTGCACTGGACACACTTCCGGGTCGTGGAGGCGCAGCTCTATCTTTGGGGCTCAAACTTGCCCCACTCAAAGTCGATGCTGATAGCACTATTGGCCCCGACAAAGTGCCACCTCTGACTACGACACTTAGCCCGCACTCTGTGAGTATCCTCTGCATCCCCAGGGTAGAGACCGTCACACCAGAGGTCTGGGGCTTCGCTTTCCTTTTTCTTTCCAGCATAGCATGCCGGAATTCCCCAGGAGCAGGACCACTACCGGAGAAGCAGAGCCGCAGCTGCTAGCAAGATACCAACTAGATATTAGGGGAAAGCCGACAGTCGCTCAAGAGCGGATGGTTCGGAAGAATGTATCCTTGAAGGATACTACCAAAAGCAGAGAGGTTCCACAAAAGAGTAAAGTAGCCCAAATGCCCTCAAGTATGGAGCAGACAGAGCTTAAAGATCCCAATTTACCCATGTCTAACAATAGCCAAATTAACATGAATAAAATACATTCTCTAAAATGCTTGTATGCAAATGCTGGAAGTCTAAAGAATAAGATGGGAGAGTTAGAATATATAGCACTAAATGAAAGGTTAGATATGATTGGAATATCAGAGACATGGTGGAAGGAGGACAACCAGTGGGACACTGTGATACCTGGCTACAAACCATATCGTAATGATAGAGCTGATCAAATTGGTGGAGAGGTTGCGTTCTATGTTAGAGAGGGCATTGAGTCAGAAAGGATTAAAGTTTAGCAGGAAACAAAATCTGCTGTAGAATCTATATGGATTGAAATTCCATGTAAAAGGGGGAAGGCGATGGCAGTGGGGGTGTACTATCGACCGCCTGGCCAGAATGACCAAATGGATGATGAAATGTTCAAAGAAATCAAGGAAGCTAACAAAAGTTACAGCGCAGTAATAATAATGGGTGATTTCAATTACCCCGGTATTGACTGGGTCAGTGTCACGTCAGGACATGCTAGGGAGATAAAGTTCCTAGATGAAATAAATGACTGCTTCTTGGAGCAGCTGGTTCATGAACCGACCAGAGGGGAAGCCATATTAGACCTAGTCCTTAGTGGAACACCAGATCTAGTGCAAGAGATAAGGGTGTTGGGGCCACTTGGCAATAGTGAACATAGCATGATCGTCTTTGATTTCATTAGTGGAGGAGGGATAGTAAGGAAATCCACAGTACTACCTTTTAACTTTTGAAAGGGAGACTATGATAAAATGAGGAAAACAGTTAAGAAAAAACTAAAAGGAGCAGTTGCAAAGGTTAAAGACGTACATCAAGCTTGGGTGTTGTTGAAATATACTATCTTGGAAGCCCAGACCAGCTGTATTCCACGCTTTAAGAAAAGTGGAAGGAAGTCCAAAAAACTGCCAGCATGGTTTAAAGGTGAGGTCAGAGAGGCTGTTGTTGCCAAAAAAGCATCTTTCAGGAAATGGAAAAAAGAGCCAAACGACAAAACCTGGAAACAGCACAAGCACTGGCAAGTCAAATGCAAGGCATTGATAAGGCAGGCAAAGAGAGAATTTGAGAAGAAGCTTGCTGCGGAAGCAAAAACGCGAAATAAAGACCTTTTCAAGTACATTCGTAGCAAAAAACCTGTGAGAGAGTCAGTTGGTCCATTAGATGATAAAGGGGTTAAAGGAGCACTAAGAGGCGACAAGGCGATAGCGGAGGGACTGAATGAATTCTTTGCTTCGGTCTTTACTGAGAAAGATGTAGGGATGTTACCCATGACTGAAGTGGTATTTAAAGGTGCGGAAGAATTGAAGGAAATATCAATACATCGGGAAGATGTCTTACAACTATTAGATAAACTGAAGAGTAGCAAATCACCTGGGCCGGATGGTATACATCCAAGGGTGTTGAAAGAACTGAAATACGAGATTGCAGACCTGCTATCAGTAATCTGTGAACTATCATTAAAATCATCTCTAATACCTGAAGATTGGAGGATCGCCAATGTAACACCAATTTTTAAAAAAAGTTCCAGGGGTGATCCGGGAAACTACAGACCGGTGAGCCTGACGTCAGTACCAGGAAAAATGGTAGAAACCATCATAAAGAATAAAATTACTCAGCATGTAGATAGTCACAACCTAATGGGAGACAGCCAACATGGCTTTAGACAAATAAGATCTTGTCTTACTAATCTGTTATGTTTTTTTGAAGGAGTGAATAAACAGGTGGACAAAGGTGAGTCGGTTGATATTGTGTATCTGGACTTTCAGAAAGCCTTTGACAAGGTCCCTCATCAGAGACCTTTGGCAAAACTAAAGAGTCATGGGATAGGAGGCAGTGTACTATTGTGGATCAGGAACTGGTTAAAAGATAGAAAGCAGAGGGTAGAGCTAAATGGCCAATTTTCCCAATGGAGAAAGGTGAATAGTGGTGTACCCCAGGGATCTGTGCTGGGTCCGCTGCTTTTTGACATATTCATAAATGACCTGGAAAGTGGAATAACGAGTGAGGTTATCAAATTTGCAGATGACACAAAACTATTTAAAGTTGTTAAAACCCAAGAGGATTGTGAAAAATTGCAAGAGGATCTTGATAAATTGGAAGACTGGGCATCAAAATGGCAGATGAAATTTAATGTGGACAAGTGCAAGGTTATGCACCTAGGGAAGAACAACCCAAACTATGGTTACACGATGCAAGGTTCCACATTAGGAACTACCACCCAGGAAAAAGATTTAGGCGTCATTGTAGATACCATTTTAAAACCCTCGGCCCAGTGTGCAGCAGCGGCCAAGAGAGCAAATAGAATGCTAGGTATGATAAGGAAAGGAATGGAAAATAAAAGAAAAGATATTATAATGCCTCTATATCGTTCCATGGTGAGACCGCACCTTAAATATTGTGTGCAATTCTGGTCGCCGTATCTTAAAAAGGATATAGCGATTTTAGAAAAGGTTCAGAGAAGAGCCACCAAAATGGTAAAGGGGATGGAAGGATACTCCTATGAAGAAAGGCTAAAAAGGTTAGGGCTCTTTAACCTGGAAAAGAGACGGCTTAGGGGAGATATGATAGAAGTCTATAAATTAATGAACTTATCAGAATATAGAAAGACTAGGGGACATGCAATGAAGCTATAGGGTAAACTATTTAAGACTAATAAAAGAAAATATTTTTTCAGTCAACGTGTAATCAAACTCTGGAATTTGTTACCGGAGGATGTAGTAAAGGCTGTTAGTGTAGCTGGGTTTAAAAAAGGTTTGGTCAAGTTCCTGGAGGAAAGGTCCATAAACCATTATTAAGAAGGGACCCAGGATATCAATGCTTGAACCAATACAAGCATTGTGGAACCTGTGTCCCTTGAGGAAACTGCTAGGTACATATGCCCTAGATTGGCCACTGTTGGAAACAGAATACTGGGCTTGATGGACCTTGGTCTGACCCAGTATGGCATATCTTATGTTCTTATGTTAAGACAGAGGAAAACACAAACCTCAGATCAGGACCAGCATGATCAAAAATCATCAGACAACAAAGGTAGAAAAAATAATTTTATTTTCAATTTAGTGATTGGAATTTGCGCTATCTTTATATTTCACACAGTATGGGGAACTGCATGTCTTCTCTGGTGTCACACCGCATGCGGAGTCTGGCTTCTTGGGGTTTCAGTTTAATATTTGTCTACATATTTTTATTTTTGCTTTAGGTTGCGGTCACTTATTCTGTACTTGGTGAAGGTCTGTTTTCTGAGTGTGTGACCAAGGCCAGGTGTTCTGTTAACATGGAATTTGAATGTAGGAATCTGTACTATCGTAATTTGACTTGTTCAGCTTTTCAAATAGGTGTATGGAGGTTTTGGGGGCCATTGCAGTATTTATGGTGCTGCTTTTTTCTGGTTAGGCCCCTTATTGTATGAGTTTTGGAAGTGTATGCTGGTATGGTATGGTATGGTAGATTTGGCCTTGTAAATCTTCAGTGACTTTTGCAATGTTTTATATTAGTTCACAATATACCTGGCACTGGAGAATGTTTGTGTTATTGTAAGTGAGATGACCAGAATCAGATTTTTTTTTGGACTATCACAGCCTGTTTGTATGATGCTAAGTATTTTCTACTAAGTATTTTTATTTTGGCTATGCATTTGCTCTTTTGCTGCAATTTTCTCACAGAACAAGATTTGAAGGAGAAATACTAGTATTGCTTGAAAATAATTCACAAAGCAGTTTTGGGAAAAAGGAGGATAGGATTCAGCCAGCATTAATAATAATGAGGGAGGGGGGCACAGATTTATAGGTTGCAGGGGGGCGCTAGAAACCCTAGCACCGGCTCTGATTAGTACTTAGACACATGTATCCTTTTCCCAAACAGCTTACAATCTAAGTGGGTACTTGAAGCAATGGAAGATAAAGCGACTTGCCCAAGGTCACATGAATGTCAATAGCAGAAATAGGGTTTCAGAGACTGGCTTTCCTGGATTTTAACCCATTACTCTAATCCATGAGCGCTTAACCAAGTCCTCAGGACACACTAGCCAGTTATGCTTTCAGGATAACCACAATGAATATGCATGAGATTTGCATACAGTGGAGGCAGTGCATGGAAATTTCTCTCATGCATATTCATTGTGGTGGTTATGATTATGTCCTGAGGACTGGATTGAGAACTCTTGCTCTACTAAGCAACTTCCTTTTGTACATTCCAGTCCTATAAAATGTTCTTCAGGCCCTAAGAGCAGTTTCTTCCTTTGGAATGTGTTCTGCATTCTTGCTCAGTATTTGATGTGTTTTACTGATTTTTATTTGCATTTATCTCATGCCTTGTCCAGTGGTAGTTCAAGGTAAGTTACATTCAGGTACAGTAGATATTTCCCTATTCCCAGAGAGTTTACAATCTAAGTTTGTATCTGAGACAATGGATGGTTAAGTGGCTTGCCCAAGGCAACAAGGAGAGCATCAGGGGATTTGAACCCTGGCCTGCCTGGTTCCAGGATGCTGCTCCTAACCACTAGGCTATTATGTATATAGTTAATAGGATTATATAGGATTATGTATATAGTTAACCCAGTTATCCAAGTTTGTACTCCTGTTCAATGTAAAACCTGACAGTTTGTCGTTATGGTCGTTGTTGTTATGATGTAAACCGCGCTGATTCTAAATAGCGCGGTATATAAGAAACTGTAATAAATAAATAATAAATAAATAAATAAATAAATATTCCTCTACTCGTATGAACCCAAGCCAGTGTTCTAGTTAGCAAACTTCCGAGATTTCTTTTTGCATAGTTACAGCAAAGCTGCTTCTAGGCTGTTTGACATGTAGAACTTTGTAGTTTTAAACCTCTTTCTCCAGCCGCATGCCATGTTGAATTCCTCTGTAAAATGTCTTCTGCAGTAAGGAAGAAGAAGCAGACTGGTTTATAGCATGGCACTTGTGTTCCTTGCCCCGTTGCAGTCTTCTCCCCCTTCTCCTCAACTAGCCTAGGCCTCTAGAAAAGTAAAGGATGTACTTAAAGGGCAAACTGGGGAATATTAGATAATGGTTTTCAAAAGAAACTACTATATCTTTGTAAAACATTTTATAGTGGAATCCAGGGACATGTGGAAATCCAGCATTGAGCTCACAAGCAAGACAAGGCAAAGGGCTAAAATAGCTGCATAAAAGAGAAGTGTACCGTGGTCTATAATTATAAACTTTCCAACGGAGATAGCCGAATGAAGGCCTAGAGCAGAAATGTTTTATCGCGAGTTTCATGTTGTTCATAATCATGTTAAACAGATTGAAGGTTATAGTATTTCATTACAAAATGGTATTTGGTACATCTTGTTCAAATCTGTTGTTGGGAATAATTTAAAGATGGCATACACTATAATTCTCCGAAAATCCTACTTCTATAAATCTGTTAACAAAAGAACAAGGAAAAAGAAAAGGCAACGAGAAGAGACTTGAAGTGCATTGTGGACAAAACAGATGTAGATTTATGGAAGGGATTTTAATAATGAAATCATAGAGCTTGCTCCAGTGCATTGCCTTGATGATTTCTATTTAGATCATAATAGGGGTTTGATTTAAACATACATGGATATATAGTTCATTTTCTGTATAGTCTTTATTGTGTGCATCGTAAATTGTAAGCACCGAGTAATATTTCAGATTATATATTGCTAGTTTGTATATTTTTGAATTTAGCTCATTCCTTTCTAGTAGTAATTCAAGGCAAGTTACAATCAGGTACTGTCCTGGAGGGCTTACAAAATCTAAGTTTGGACCTGAGGGGATGGTTAAATAACTTGCCCAAGGCCAGAAGGTGTATCAGTGAGATTTGAACTGGGGTCTTTCCAGTCCCAGGCTGCTTCCCTAACCAATAGGCTATTCCTCAACTCCCATTTACATTTCATTATGATAAAATATTGACAGTGGCTTTAAGCATTAACAGGGCAATCTTCAAAGCCATTCCTAGGGGTAAAACAGAGTTTAACTGCAGAAACTGGTCCTTTGGGAATTGCCTAGCTCGTACATGGGTAAAAGCATGCACGTACTTCAACAAGATGCATACCTCTACCTTCCTTTAGTGGAAACATTCCCGGGTGGGGTTTGGACAGAGATCTCTCTCAAGCACATTGCTTTAGTTTGGCAAAATTATTGGCAGAGGTGCAAGTGTCCATGGGTGCTTTTTCCTTAAGCAGTTTTCCAAGTGAAGGCAAAGTAGGGCATAGTGTCTTAGGTAGGTGAAAGCGATGGGGGATTTTTTTGAAATAAATTAAACATACTGAATATGGATTGCCCTTATTTGGGGTAAGTAATTTATACTACTTTTTATTGACTTTACTGAAAGTTTACACAATGGATATGTAAAGATAGTTTGTAAGGACTTTTTCAGATTGTCCTATTCCCTAGTTTGGACTGAAGGTTTTTTAATTCATTTTTCTATAGACCCTTGCTTTGTTTATCTTTCATTTCTTTAATTTTTTCAGATTTTGAGACATTTTTCTGACAAGCAATGTTCTGAAACATAGGTGGGGCATTTTTCCTCCTCTTTTTCAGTAGCTCTTTGAATTGATTTTTGTGCATTAATTATTCACTAAACATGCTTATGCCTTGCAAGAGTGCTAGAATATGTCTGTAATATATTCACAGTGAGGTTTTCTTGTGGTTATTGTAGTCTGGATTTCCTATTTCCTTTATGTATATTTTAGGTAAAAATAATATTGGCATATTTTGCAGCTATGTGAGCCCTAAGCACCAATTTACCAGCCTTGAATTTATGATGTTGATGCCCATGGGCAGGGACTGAGAGGGGTGGAGAGGGGAGGTTTCTCCCCCAGTAATCATTGAACACAGGCCTAAAGCCAGCAGAATCGGGCTTCTGTTTAGCCCACTACTTGGTGCCTTCAAAATCTGGCACCCTGGCCTCTGTTGTATGTGCCTAAATCTGTGCCTGCTTTTAACTTGTAGACTTTGCACTGAATTTTTTTTAAATTCGTTATTTTTTCTTTGTTCTTATCCAACTTTCCACAGCAAAGAAAACCCACACATCATAAGAATAATCACCGTTAGCACATACCATGAAAACAACCAAGTAGTTCAACAAACACAACCAAATACCTTAGGTGTCACCCCAGAAAGCAAAACCACATGCAACCCTGATGGGGTCTCAGTAGGGAGACTCCCCCCCCCCCCCCCCAAAGTCCTAGATACTGATAACCAATGCTCTGCAAAAGGTGAAGGGTTACAGGGAGCGAGGATAAAAGGGAAGGCATCCAGGATGGGGGCAAAAAACTGCAATGAGGCAAGGCCTCATGTCCCCAAAGAAAACCCATGATCCAAGCTCCATAGTACCAAAGGAGGTGCCGGAGAAGGCTCCCAATCCTAGTTCCCTACCCCATAGCCTCAGCAAACCACCTGGAAAAGAACCTATAGAAAGAGGCCTGGACAATCCCAGTTCCTCCAGTCAGAATGAAGGGAAGACAAGGACATTTTCTTACCACCCTTATCCGTCGGACTGCTCTTTCTAGCCCCTCCCTATTCCATCCCTGTTCCACTGTGGTCTGAACTGGGGTCCATATCAAAAGAAATTTGTCCAGCTGCACCCGCTCCTGAGCTACACCCCTTTCCATCTCCATAAGAAAAAGCAACTTCTTAAGCCATTCCGAGATAGTAGGCGGCGTGGGCTGTTTCCACCTCGCCACTACAGACAGTCGCACCACCAAGAAGACAAAACCAGCAAGATCTGTTCTGCTTAGTCTGATCTCAGAGGGGGCATCCGTGTACCTTAACAGCAGCAGCGCGGGGTCCATCCCATACTGCCGCCACGTAAGAAATGAACAGAGCTTCACCACCCTCTGAAATCCTGGGCCAACTTGATAGGCCTCCAAAACTTGCAGCAAAAACGGCCATTTGATTCTATCAAATGTGTTTCCGGCATCTAAGAACACTACCAGACACTCAGGCTGCAGCGAGCACTGATGGACAATGCCTAATGCTGGACATTGTAATTCTGACCTTTAATGAAGCCTGTCTGGTTCTTATGCACCAAAAAGGGAAATAGGTGGTTCAGCCGCTGAGCAAGACGTTTTGCCAGCAACTCCGCACTATATTGAGCAGGGATATCAGACGGTATGAACTCGAGTCTGTGGGATCTTTGCCCTGCTTATGAATCACAGTTACATGCACTTCTAAAAAGGAAGGTGGAATAGACCTCTTCTCAAGCATGCCATTAAACATCTTGTATAACAAAGGCAAGAGGGTGGTACAGAATGTCTGATAAAATTACAGTGAGGCCAACAACTTATGCACCTTCCCGCCCTGATAGTGTTAGAAACACCTTTACCTGTTACCTGGTACCTGTGATAAATTTGTCTGTGGCAAATTTGCCCAATGAGACTCAGAGAGGAAAATATGGTGAAGCAGATTTATTTATTGCTCAATACAGTGTCTAGACAGAGGGTGTCCATCAGCATAGCATCAAGGCTAGAGCGTAGGCACACACCGGATACAGTACAGGTCTTCTTTTATTCCTTTCATCAAGATACTCCCTTTTCCTGTCCTTTATCTGATTTGTTGATTATTCTTGGTGTTGGGTCTCTTTGGGCCTTCTTACTGGCTTCTAAAAGGAGAGGTTTATGAGATTGGGCTACCAACAGCCCCTCCGTTTAAGTAACGTGTTACTGCTGACCAGGGCCGGCCTGTCCATTGAGCAAGAATGTTTTTTGCACAGGGCCCCGCGTTTCAGGGGGCCCCGCGCAAAAAACATTCTTCATCCCAAGTTAAAAAAAAAACCAACCCAGCTGCTTCTGCCGCGGCAGCATCACGAGTGCCGCGGCATTATCAAGAGTGCCGCCGCCGCCGTGGGACCCCCCCGGCAGAGTCTCCCTGGATCGCCTCCCTGCATCGCAGCCTATCCCCGAACGCGGGCTTCTTTCAGAGCCGCGAGAGTTTCCTTTCTCGCGGCTCAATCCCGCCGGGGCTGATGGGATGGGAGAAAGGAAACTCTCACGGCTCTGAAAGAAGCCCGCAGTCGGGGATAGGCTGCGAAGCAGGGAGGCTCTGCCGGGGGGGCCCCACGGCGGCGGCGGCACTCTTGATACTGCCGCGGCACTCTTGATGCTGCCGCGGCAGACGCAGCTGGGTTGTTTTTTTTTTAATTTGGGTTGATAGGGGGGAAGGGGGTTTAGGACTGGTAAGGGGGGGGGGAGGAGAGGAGGCCAAGACTGGAAGGAGGCTGATAGGGGAGGGTTAGGACTAGTAATGGGCCATGGGGATGGGGGGGGGTGCTAAGACTGGAAGTGGGCTGATGGGGGGGTTAGGACTGGTAATGGGCTATGGGGGGGGCTGACTGGAAGTAGGCTGATGGGGGGGTTAGGAATGGTAATGGGCTATGGGGGGGGGCTGACTGGAAATGGGCTGATGGGGGGGGTTAGGACTGGTAATTGGCTATGGGGGGGGGGCCAAGACTGGAAGTGGGCTGATGGGGAGGTTTAGGACTGGTAATGGGTTATGGGGGGGCTAAGAATGGAAGTGGGCTGATGGGGAGTTTTAGGACTGGTAATGGGTTATTGAGGGGGGGGGGCTAATAGAGGAAATGGGGTGAGGGGGGGGTAGGACTGGTAATTGGCTATGGGAGGGGTTAGGACTGGTAATGGGCTGATGGGGGATTAGGACTGGTAATGGGCTATGGGGGGGCTAAGACTGGAAATAGGCTGATGGGGGGGCTAGGCCTGGAAATAGGGTGATGGGGGGGTTAGGACGTAATGAGCTGATGGGGGGGTTAGAACTAGTAATGGGCTATGGGGGGGCTAGGACTGGAAATGGGCTGATTGGGGGTTAGGACTGGTAATGGGCTATGGGGGGGCTAAGACTGGAAATAGGCTGATGGGGGGGCTAGGCCTGGAAATAGGGTGATGGGGGGGTTAGGACGTAATGAGCTGATGGGGGGGTTAGGACTAGTAATGGGCTAAGGGGGGGCTAGGACTGGAAATGGGCTGATGGGGGTTAGGACTGGTAATGGGCTGGGGGGGCTAAGACTGTTAATGGGCTGGGGGGGTTGCTAGGACTGGAAATGGGCTGAGTGGAAGGAGGGCTTGAACTGCAAATAGCTGATGGGGACGGGGGCTTGGAATGGAAATGGGTTGTGAGGGGGAGGGAGCTAGGACTGGAAATGGGTGAGTGGGGGGAGGGGGCTAGGACAGGAAATGGGCTGATGGAGGGGCTAGAATAGGACTGGAAATTGGCTGTTGGGGGGGTGCTAAGATTGGAAATGGGCTGTGGTGGGGGTTTGGATTGAAATGGACTCATGAAGGGGCTAGAACTGGAAGTAGGCTCATGGGGGGCTTGGATTGGAAATGGGCTGAGTGGAGGGGAGCTAGGATTTGACATGGGCTGATGGGCTCATGGTGGGCTGGGATTGGAAATGAGCTGATGGAGGGACTCGGATTGGACTGGAAATAGATGGGGGAGCTAGGACTGGAAATAGGCTGATGGTGGGTCTAGGATAGGACTGGAAATGGGCTTATGGGGGGCTAGGACTGGAAATGGGCTGATGCGGGGACTAGAAGGGAGCGGATGCTGGGTGGGACTGGAACTAGAATGGAGCTGATGTTGGGGGAGGATTAGAATGGGATGGAGCTGGGAGAGTGAAATGGAGAGGGGAAAAATATTTTGTGTGGGAGGGAAGACAAATCTACAATTGGCCGGATATTGGGAGAGTAAGTGGGGATTGAGAATGGAGGGGTAAAATTTAAGTAGATGAAATAGGAATGAGGAAAGAGCAAAAGGAGAAAGATTAGTATGTTAAAGCAGATGTAGAGAGAGAATGGAAAAAAACTAGAAGAGAGAAGAAAAGACAAATGGACAGCAGACGATGGAGAGTTAGCGGAAGACACAAAGAAACCAGAAGAAAGTGACTGGAGCAATTGCAGCTGAAAAAAAATGCACAAATGTAGAAAAATCTCTCTTTATTTTGAATTTATTTATTTATTTAACATTTCTTCTATACCGCGCAATTAAAATCAGCGCGGTGTGCATCGAACAATAATACTGCAATGTACAGAAACAACATTGAGTTTACAAAGAACAGGGAATTGAACATGGGATCGAAACCGGGGAAACTAAATACATGTTAACTCGAAACTATGTACAATACTCTAATATAAATGGGTGTTGCATTGATTTTGTGAAGATGAAGATTAGTGGTTGGTTGGGCTTGAGTGGGGACTACCTATTATCTGTGGTATTGACGTGCAGGGGCGGCTGGGGTATGAGGGAAGCTTGCTGGTTGTGCTTCTATCACTGGAAGTTTCTGGGTAACATTTTGTGAACAGGTGGAGTTTTAAGGCTTTTCTGAATAGGATGAGGCTTTTAATACCACGGATTTCATGGGGGAGTGCATTCCAGTTTAAAGGGGCGAATATGGAGAAGGCTCTGTTGGAGGTAGCCTTTGTGCATGTAGTTATTAGCTTGGGGACTACTAATGTGTTCAGTGCAGTAGACCTTCTGTTTCTATTTTCCAGGGTACCATGGACTAGCTTGCTGATTGGCGTAGGGGGGTAGTTATTTAGGGTTTTGAAGGTGAGGACCAATGACTTGTATTGGAGCCTGGCATGTAAAGGTAGCCAATGCAAATCCTTCATGATGGGCGTTATGTGGTCGGATCTTGACGATCCAGAGAGGACTCTTGCGGCTGCATTCAAATCTAGGCGGAGCGGGTTTAAGGTCGATTGTGGGAGGCGATGGAGGATGATGTTCGCGAAATCAAAATGTGGAAGGACTAATGCCTGGAAGGTTGTTCGGTAGTCTGTGAAGTCCAGTAGGTGTCGGAGGTGACGTAGAGTTCTGATCTTATGGTATATTGCCTTTGTGTAATTGGAATATGTCAGCTCTGGGAAATGTGCATCATTAACGTCTGCGCTTTGTTTAGTACAAGAGCAAATTAATGTATAGTTTTATTTCTACAGTGTTGTACATTCCAAGTTTGGCTTTTGGGATTCCCAGTTTAATTATTGTCTTCCTGTTTCTAAATTGTGATTCCTTGTTTGGTGATGGTCTATGTTCTGCATGTGTAACTGAGCTGAGGTATTCTGTTTATGTAATTCCTATTTGACATTGCCACTTGTTCTCTTTCCCCAGTAGGTCATGTATTGTTGTTCTCTGAAATGTATTGGTTTAATATTTGCAGCGTTTCCTTTTGATAGTTAGGGTATGGTGCTTTATGAGTCCTGGTAGTGCTGTTAGGATACGGTGGGTTTGCTATGGGTTCTAAATGGGCAGTGTTTGTAGTAGTTCCTAATGTGTCTGGCGGTTGGCACTGGATTATAGTAATGTAGAAGTCTTTTAGTCTTTCTTTATTCATACACTCATTAAGAGGCATGTTTACTAAAAGTTAGTGTATGGTAACATTATGCAAATATTTATGCAAATGAGGCCCCTTATGCAAATGAGGCCCCGCAACGAGTCTCCGCACATGGCCCCGCACCCCCCTTGGGCCGCCCCTGCTGCTGACACCTGCAATCCCATGACTTTATGCTGAAACAATCAGATTGGGAAATCTAGTTCTTGTTCCTTTCCTGACTTCCCAGTACTTTTGGGTGCCTTTATTTACAGGCATCAATTTAAATATCCTTTCCCCTTTAATGTATTTTGGTCTTTTCTCATTAGAGTTCTTACCTAGTCAAACCTTTCAGAACTACTGATGTAGCAAACGCAAACCTTAGTATATGTCCACTACTAAATTGAGACTTATAGAATGTGCAAAGAAGCTGAAGAGTACAGAAATGAAAAAGGAGAAGTTGGGTTTACTGGCCACTTTCTTACTTAAAGGTAAAGAGGGAAGTTATTTGGGGATGGGCAGAGCATCTCTGCAAAGTAGCATTTTTATGTATAACTGTATAGCCAGCCTTTGTTTTCTGCCTTGCTCGTTTCAGGGGGTTTCAAAGTAAAGAAAGAAAAATAGTAAAGGTAATTAAATGTAAAGAGGGAATGATATATGTATAGCAGCATACATTTTTACTTCACTTAGCCTGCCATAGTTGAGAGAAGTGTCTAGGGAAGTGGTTAATTTCTACTGCGCAAACCCTTGATTGCATAAGAGTTAACTGAAAAAGCTGGCAGGGGACTGATTAATAAGTTAGCCTCAGATCTTACAGACTCTTCTAATTCCTTTGGTTAAACTTCTATGGTGCCACACACACACAGCACTGTACAAAAATCTAAAAAAGAATATCCCTGCTCACCCGAGCTTACAATCTACTCAAGACTACGATCTCTACTAGAGGATGGGGTAGCAATGATAGATAAGACATCTGTAAAAACAACAGGTTTCATATTTTCATCAATTCCCTCCTCTTCTCTTATTATCCTATGTTGCTTTTACATTTCTACCTGGAATTCCAATTTCCCCAACATAATTTCATATTCTGTGTCCTGATTTTTTCCATTGGTTCCTTCCCAGGACTTTAAGATCATCATCTCATTACCAGGGGGTCCCACAGTCATTTTTTTGGTAATTGCAGTCTCAATTAGGTGCTGCACTAATCCTCTGATGCAGGGGATTATGCAACACCCCACAGTGGTCAGGATTCCTAGAACTATTGATAAGAAAGTTAGAACAGATATTATCACCCCTTTCCATTTACCAAACCATGACTCCAACCACCCCATTAGGAAAGTGTCCACCCTGGAGTTTTCTGCAAGCCCTCTGCCAAGGTCGTGAGGCCCCTCAGAGCCCTACTGATGGTCCCATCAGGGGCAGTATGGTTCGGGATGAACGTACAACACTGGGCCCCCAAAACAACACAGACCCCACCTTTTTCCGCCAGTAGCATGTCTAAGGCCATCCTATTCTCCCAGGTAATTCTACTGGTGGCGTCCAGTTGTTCTGCTATCCCTTTTACTGCATCCCTGGTATAGTTTATAAACCTCTGTTGGTTATAAAATATATAGTTTATCCAGTCCACATTCTTATTTATTGTGGACCACCAAAATAAAGCCGATTCAAACCCTGCTGCTATTTGTTTTTTAGCCTTGAATTCATCAGGTACTCCCCGAGGTACCCCTATGGCGTCTATATACACCTGATCATCAAAGGAGGTTCCATAAATATCTCTTCACCCCCTTTTCCCTTTCTTTCCCACTTCCTTAAATGCCAGGGTGAAGGGAATAGCCAATTGCACATTTGCACATGTCCCTGACTAATGCCCAGATAGTACAGGCCTCAACATTTTACCTCCACAATACCACCAGACGTCCTCTCTAGCCACTTGCAGCTTGGAGTAATTTCCTTGGCTATCTCCAGTTTCTGTGATATTCAGGATCCAGGTACATGAGGACAGCACTCCTACAGCTTTGGGTGAAATTCATCCCCTGCCTGCTGAGAACAGGCAGAGTGATTTCCCCCTGCTGTGAGGAATCTCGGAGGAACTCCTATGTCCTCTTCCCGTACCGCAGGATACGCCTTCACCAAGGCCTTGCAGTTCTCCTGACCCCAGGCTTTCTCATCCTGGAATAGGGCTAGCATGCAATACATCCCATCTGGGTCCGATCTCCAGTTGAGTCTGAATGGTACTATCTGGGCAAGAGGTCTTCCTGAAGCACAGGCATAACAATCACTTTTATTAAAACTCTTCACAGTATATTTTACCCACTCCATCCAGGCATTTACTTCATGGTACCCTGTTTCTACCTCAGGTTTGCTGTAGATTCACAATCTCCACTACCTTTATTATCTTGGGGGTCATTGGGTGGCTTCCATTTCTCTAATTTGGGAAAGGAGGGGAGTTTTGGGATGGAGGGGCATCCTTACTACTATTCTAAACCTCCCAACAGGGTCTGTCCCTGAAGCACATGCTCCCAACCCATAAGTTCTATGCACCTCATGGTCCGCCTTTTTCTCTATTATTGCATATTGTGGCTTCTATTAGATTGTAATAAAGCAGTTGAGTTGTGTGGACTGCCACTTTCTGTTACCTACCTGCATAAAATCCACCCATTCATATACCCACAGTGAAAATTCAATGATTAAAATACTGATATTTAGGCATGTTCTTGCCACCTAAATCTAGTCAGCTACTTATAAACTTGGCCCCTATAAGGGTAAATTTATAAGGGTCACGTGGAAAATTACATGCTGTTTATGTGTGCAAGTCCCTATTTTGAAGGACTTACACACATTATTCCTTAAGTGCACGTGGAAGTTCTATGTGTTTACTTTCCTTTGGGCTGTGCACAAGGGCAGAGCATGGATAGGGGCCTCAGTTTATGCACTAGTTTGTTCTTTGGGCAGTCCATGCTATACACAGTATTCGTCACCATCACCATAATTCAAAGGCCTCAATTGTCTTCCTATCTATCTTTTTCACTGTCCATCTTTCGCATCCATATGACATTATTGAAAATACCATGGCAAGGACAAGTTGAATCTTTGTATTGAGAGACATCTCTGCTCTTGAGGATCTTGTCTAGGCCTTCATAGCCATTCTACCAAGAGCAATATGTTGTCAGATTTCTTGACTGCTAGTCCTTTCTTTATTGATTGTTCATCCAAGTAAGTTAAAGCTCTCAAACTACTTCAATTTCTTTTCTATCAATGATGAACTTATTGATTTTGCCAGTTGGCAGGATCTTTGTCTTCTTATTGTTAAGGTGCAGGCCCATTTTAAGACTATATTCCTTGATCTTGAGAAGCAAATGTTTCAAATCGTCTTCACTTTCAGCCAGTAATGTAGTATCATCAGCATAGCAAAGGTTGTTGATGAGTCTTCCACCGATCTTCACACTTCAGTTGTTTTCATACAGTTCTCCTTCTCTGATGATTTGTTCTGCATATAAATTAAAGAGGTAGGGGGAAATTATGCAGCCTTGTCATACAACTTTGCTGATTTTAAACCATTCTGTTTCTCCTAGTTTCTAGTTCCGTTAGAACTAGAAAGAGACTGCAAGAGAACAATCAGGTGTTCTGGTATACCCATGCTTCTTAATGTGGCCCAGAGTTTCTCATGGTTTACACAGTCAAAAGCCTTGCTGTAGACAATAAAACACATATAGATATCCTTTTGGTATTCTTTTGTCTTTTCAAAGATCCATCTCGCATCCGCGATGTCTCTCGTTCCTTGCCCTTTCCTGAACCCTGCTTGCACTTCAGGCAGTTCTCATTCCAGGTATGGTTGTAGTCTCTGCTGAATGATCTTGAGTAGAATCTTGCTGGCATGTGGGATCAGAGCAATTGTGCGTCTTGTCACCTTTCTTCAGTATTGGTATAAACACAGATCTTTTCCAGTCAGTTAGCCATGAATTTGTTTTCCAAATTTCCTGGCAGAGCCCTGTAAGTATGGTAAGTTTCATCCAATTGCTGTAATACTTCAATGGGAATGCCATCAATGCCCAGTGCTTTGTTCTTTGATAAGGCTTTCAATGCTGCTTCAACTTCTTTCATCACCAATGGTTCCTGATCATAAGATACAAGTTGAAACGGCAGTTGGTCCACTTGATTTTTATCATATAACGACTCTGTATATTCTTTCTATCTTTTCTTTTTTTTTTAGGTAAATGTTATGTGTTTCTATATTAACAATTTCCTTAGTCACCTTGGGGTAATTTTAGAACTGTCTACACATGTGAAAACCCATGCGCATTCTTTTCATTATGCAGTTTTCTTTACCCCAGGGAACTTATGCTTACAAGTACCTGGTAGATTCCAAAACGTAGATCTACTTTTCATGGCTTATTTTCAGGGACCTTTTACTCATACTACCCTGAGCCATGGAAGAAGTAGAAGAGTAGCCTAGTGGTTAGAACAGTGGCCTCGTAACCAAGAAATCAGGGTTCAATTCCTACTAGCACCCCTTGTGGCCTTAGGCAAGTCACTCTCCTCCATTTCCTCAGAAGAAAGGCTTGGTAATCTATTTCCAATCACTTCTTGCCAAGAAAAATCCAGAGGCTGCTGGTTCCCCATGACTCAATGGCTTGTATTTGCTTGTCAAAAAATATATTAAGTTATTCTAATAAAAACATATTGCCTTCTTTTTTTATTGTCTTTTATTTAGCCCCAAAAGGGCACTGTAATCCCCTGGACCAGTTAGCATTCAATGATCTGGAGACAGAAGCATGGGATAACTGTCAGGGTCATGGTAGGCATGACCATACAGTTACCACACAGAAAAGTCCCTTACTGTGCATTATGTTTATTCGCAATTAGTATGGGTGCAGTTAATCTCCATGGCTGGTGCCACCAGCAGGTGAACTAGGCAGTTGTCTAGAGCGCTGGCCTTCTGGGGAAGGACGCCCACTGCTTCCCATTGCCACTGCTGACGCCTCCCTCTTCAGGGTTGGCAGTGGCGGCAATTGCTTAGAAACTGCCATCTTTAGCGCCGCTGCATCGCAATTTCTCTCTTCTGTTATTTTCCACTTACGCTGCCCCCTTTGATGTTTTGGAAGGGGGTGGAAGCGGCAGATAATGGAAGAGAAACCATGCTGCAGCACCTTGCTAGCTACAAAATTGACAGTTAGTATGCGGTAAGTACCATGCACTAACTGCAGTGGGAAGTCCACGCCCACTTTCCACCCTTCACACAATGAGTAGTTAACATGGGAATTAGCATGCACTAGCTCTCCTGCCAGTGTAGTAACTGCTTCTGTGCTCGTACACTAACAGTGCATGCTATTTCTACTACTACTACTACTACTATTAATCCTTTATATAGTGCTAAAAGGTGTATGCAGCGCTGCACAGACACATGTAAAAAAGACGGTCAAGACAGACAATACAATAGCTGAGATCAAGGATACAACTAAGGAAGGGTAAGGAGACACAAAGGAGAACATGGGATCAGGATCCGAAGCAGCTTCAGAGGTGAGCCTTTAGCATGGATTTGAAAAGGGGCAGAGATGAAGCTTGACGTATCGGCACAGGTAGTTTGTTCCAGGCATAAGGAGAGGCAAGGTGAAAGGATCGAAGTCTGGAGTTGGCAGTGGAAGAAGAGGGCATAAAGAGAAGCAGGCCAGTAGTTCACAAGGAGGGATATAGGGGGAGAGGAAAGGTAACGAGGAGCAGTAGAATGAATGCATTTATAGATCAGATGGAGAAGTTTGAACTGGATATGGAAACGGAAGGGGAGCCAATGAAGTGACTTGAGAAGAAGAAGGGTTATATGAGTATATCGTGATTGGTGGAAGATTAGCTGCGCAGCTGAGTTCTGAACAGACTGAAGGGGACCGAGATTTATTTATTTATTTATTTATTTATTTATTTATTTTTACGCTTTTATATACCGCGCTCTTTAAAATCAGTGCGGTTTACAGATAACAGTCTTGTACATAGGAGGGAAGGCCTGCTGTGTACTTACATTGAACAGGTAATGCAACTTGGATGTCACACTGGGGTAACTATATACAATATAAGCATGATGTTGCTGCGGAGTTGCATCGGCATAGCTTCTCTGAGTGCTGTTTACAGGGATCTAGTTTTTATGTACAGAGATGACTCAGAGGGAGACTAGCAAGGAGGAGGTTGCAATGGTCTAGACGGGAGGTGACTAGAGTAGATAAGTGTCTTAGTAGTGTGTTCAGAAAGCATAGTTGCTTACCTGCAACAGGGGTTCTTCATATACCACAGGGATATGCAGCCACACTCTAGGTGCTCTCCATGCCTGTGTGCTTGGCTCTCCCTGAGCTCATGCATGCCACTTCCTGCCTTGCCATCCCATACTGAGCCACTCATCAGTTAAAATCACTCAGAGCGGACAACAGAAATAAAAACAGTCTATGAATGTAGAGGAGTGGGAGAAGTGAGGCAGCTGAGTCCGATCAGATGCTGTAAACTGCATTAATTAGAAACCAGGATGCACGGTGAGCAGTAGTATTGTTGTGCATTCTCTAAGGCAGTGGTCCCCAACCCAGTCCTATGGGGCCCACCGGCCAG
The DNA here is from genome assembly GCA_033557465.1 of Ichthyophis bannanicus. Taxonomy (NCBI): domain Eukaryota; kingdom Metazoa; phylum Chordata; class Amphibia; order Gymnophiona; family Ichthyophiidae; genus Ichthyophis; species Ichthyophis bannanicus. The sequence continues at coordinate 418,359,592 of CM066031.1, read as the reverse complement.
TCAGGTTTTCGGGATATCTCTAATGACTATGCATGAGATATATATGCATTAGAGATATCCTGCCAACCTGACTGGTTTGTGGCCCTCCAGGGCTGGATTTGGAGACCCCTGCCTTATACCTCTGTCATTTAAGATTGTGAGTGGGCAAGGTACAGATGTCCTAGACATCGAAAGGGTATATAGAATGTGTCACATTCCTCCTCGATTCTCACCACCACCAAAAAGTTGTAATTTTTTGGTGGTGGTGAGAAGTGAGGAGGACTGTGACACATTCTATATACCCTTTCGATGTCTAGGACATCTGTACCTTGCCCACTCACAATCTTAAATGACAGAGGTATAAGGCAGGGGTCTCCAAATCCAGCCCTGGAGGGCCACAAACCAGTCAGGTTGGCAGGATATCTCTAATGCATATATATCTCATGCATAGTCATTAGGGATATCCCGAAAACCTGACTGGCCGGTGGGCCCCATAGGACTGGGTTGGGGACCACTGCGCTAAGGGAGATATGTTTTCTTCGTGAGGGAATGGCGAGCAGGTGAGTGTGGCTGCATACCCCTGCTGAATATGGATAGCCCCCATTACAGGTAAGAAACTATGCTTTCTCTGGATATAAGCAGGGGGATGCAAGCACTAGGTGAGTCCAGAGCTGAGGGCCATTTGAAAGTTCAGTAAGATGTGTGGCCCGGGTGAAAAATTGGGAGGCGAAGAGGTTCGGCAAAAAGGTTGCGCAGGACAGCCTGGCTGAAGGCAAGGTCCACAGCTGAAGTGCGATCCAAGCTGTAGTGCTTTGTGAAAGTATGTACAGATGTTCATGTAGTGGCCAAATTAGCCACTGTAGCACGAAGATGGTGGGGTTTGACCCACCTGAAGGTAACAAAAAGAAATGCAGTCTGGAGCTACCCTGCTTGTTGATGTAGAACATAGTGACTTGATTATCAGTTTGCACAAGTAGCGATTTATTGCAGACCCAAAGTTGGAAGGCCTGAAGGGCATAGTAGACTGCACGCATTTCCAGCAGGTTGATGTGTAGAGAAGACTCTTTGCTGGACCAATGACCTTGAGTCATGAGATGCAGCAGATGAGCACCCCAGCCCATATGGGAGGCATCTGTAGTTAGAGTAAGTTGTTGCGGCGGCTGCAGAAAAGGACATCCCACCGTGAGGCTGGATGGAAGCATACACAACTGAAGGGACTGGCACACTTGGCAATTGGATCTGGACAGAGGAACCTGGCATCAAAGGGATTAAGTATGCTGATTCCAGTTGAGCTTGAGGTGCCATTGGAGGGCACATGTAAAAGGCATGCAAACAGAACCACATGCACTGAGGCTGCCATGTGTCCCAGCAGGCGTAAGATAGTGCATGCTGAAGCCCGTTGAGATGCCAGCAGCTGGGTAGTGAGTTGTTGCAGGATGGTTATTCTGCTGGGAGGTAGGAAAGCTCACGCTACAGTTGTGTCTAAGTGTGCTCCTGTGAAGTCTAGAACCTGACAAGGTTCACACTCGGACTTTTGGAAGTTGATGATAAAGCCGAGCTGCTAGAGGAGCCAGGCTGTTGTGTGGACTAATTTTTGAGTAAAAGCCTTGTCTGGACCCAAAATGAGCTAGTCATCCAGTTAGGGGCAAACACAGAGGCCCTGTCTATGTAGGTGTTGTCACAGCAATCGCCAGGCACTTTGTGAAGACGCTTGGTGTTGAAGAGAGCCCGAAGGGTAGAATTCTCTACTGGTAATGTTCCATCTTAAAGCGGAACCTGAGGTATTTCCAGTGACAAGGGTGCATGGGAATATGGGTGTAGGCAGCTTTGAGATCTAGAGAGACAAGCCAGTCGGCCTGTTGCAAGAGAGGTGAATGGTGGCTAGGGACACCATCTTGAATTTTTCCTTCTTGATAAAAAGGTTGAGAACCTGGAGATCAAAGATATGGTGAAGAATCGGAAGTAGAAGCCCTGGCTGTGTTCTGATTCCAGTACAGTCTTGATTGCACAGCTGTGGAGTAAAGCTGATATCTCTTGTTCGAAAATGGGAAGGTGAAGGGGAGGGGGATTTTGTTTGGTGGGAGCAATCCACAAGGAGGGGTGGCCGTGAAATTGAGTTTGTAACTGGATGAGATGATGCTGAGAACCCATCAATCTGTGGTGATGGAGTGCCAGGCTTCCTGGAAGTACTGGACTCGTCCTCTTACAGGTAGATAGTCAAAAGCTGAGGGTCACATTAGTGAGTTGCATTGAGGCGACTGCAGGTTGCTTCCTGTCTCTTTGCCTGGGACATTGAGGATAAGCCAGGGTAGGCTGACGCTGAGACAGAGGCTGAGAATAAGGCTGAAAGCATCATCGAGGGTAATACTGCTGAAAGTACTGGTAATGGTATGCTCTCCTGTACTGAGGGTATGGAGGATGGCAGGACTGCTGGGCTTGTTCCGGTAGTTGAGCTGAGAGCTCTCACACTGTGGAGGAATGGTCTTTCACTTCTGAAACAGCCTCCTGTGCTTTAGAGCAGAAGAGGCTATCGCATTGACAGGGAGTGTCTGCCAGGCAGTCATGAAGATCCTCTCTGAGAGCAGAAACATGTAGCCAAGCTGTACATTGAGCAAAAATGGATGTAGCTGTGGTTTGGGTAGCTGAATCAAAGGCATCATAGGTAGCCCAAATGTATTTATTTTATTTATTTTTATTTATTTAAAGCTTTTCTATACCGCGCTCTTTAAAATCAGTGCGGTTTACAAGTAACATTCATATGTACAATGTAGGTAGTAACCTGCATTGTACTTACATTGAGCAGGTATTGTAACTTAGATTTAGAACTGGGGTAACTATACAATCTGAGCAATGTGTTACTGAGCTGTTGTAGCGACATGGCGTGCTCTAATAACTATGTACAGGATTGTCAATTATTTACAATTAGACAGTTGGGCTGATGAGTGCGGTTGCCTCAACATGCTGAGGGTGTGCTGGTGGAGTTGTCAAGGTGGTTGGGGGTATGTTGGGTGGTGTTATAGTATGCGAGTAATGTAGAAGGAAAAGATTGTGCTTTAATGTTTTCCTGAATTGGGTTAGATCTGTGATCACTCGGATAGTGGTTGGGAGGTCGTTCCAGCAAGCAGGTGCATAGAACACAAAGGCTCTGTTCTTTGTTGCCTGAGAGCATTTTGTTATTTCGTTGGGGATTACCAGTTTGTTGGTTGTTTTTTTTTTGGTTTTTTTTTTTAATTATATTTTTATTCAAATTATCAAAGAAACAAATAACAATATTTGAAATAAGAAAATAACAGCAATCAACCTAGTCCACATTAAGGGGGAGTACAAGTGAATCATTAAGAAAACATATAAGAAAATACTCAGCGTTACAGAAAAACAAAGGAAATACAGCCCTGAAAAATACATAAGCTCTAATTACTTTGCATTACAGAAAACAGAATAATAAGGAAAAACTTACAGCTTTGAAGGAGCCTGATGTATAATAAATGTCTCTAACGACGACGTTTCAGAAAAAACATATTTAGTTCCCTCTAAGACCACCACGCATTTACAGGGAAATTTGAGAAAGAATGATGCACCCACAGCTAAGACCCGGGGCTTCAGATCTAAAAAAGCCCTGCGCCTCAACTGTGTCTGTCTCGAAACATCGGGAAAAATGGTTATTTTTGCCCCACAAAAAAGAGCACCTTTATTAGCAAAAAATAATCTCATCACAGAATTCTTATCCGCTTCTGTGGTAAAAGATACAAGAAGTGTAGCACGAGAAGAAATCAAATCCTGAGATGACTCTATGAATGCTGACAGATCCATAGAATCAGCTTGAACTTTAGAAACTACAGCAAGTGGATCAGCAACAGGAGGAGCTCTAGCCCCAGGCAGATAATAAAGCTTATTAATAAGCGGTTTCAAATTGTTATCATATCCCAAAACTTCAGTTAGATATTTGTCAAATAAAATCTGAGGGGATATCAACCTCGTATGAGGAAAATTTAAACAACGAATGTTAGTAGCCCGGAGCGAGTTCTCTAACAATTCCTGTTGCATATGTAAAGTCATACTATCTTTCATGAAAGATAAAGACGATTTCTGTAAGGAATCATACTGCTTTTCTAATTTATGAAATTTAGCATCTAAGGCAACAATTTGTGAATCATGTTGAGCCATTTTTGCAACTGATCCTTTAGAGAACTCTGAAAATTGAGAGGCAACCATAGCTAAAGAAGAAATAGAAGACTCAATGCGTGATAAAACAGATAAAACATCTACCAAAGATACATTTTGAGAATCCATCTTAACATGAGCAGCTTCAGAGCGAATATCCACACAGTCTCCCGGTAGCTGAATAGCCTGTGGCAGAGGTACTACCAGAGGCACATTAGTACCGTCCAATGAAGCTAAAGGGGATACGACTTCCCCAACTAGCACCGGATCTTCCATCATTGGTGAGGAGGTCACTGGGTCGATAATATCCAGTTCTGTAAGCAGGGCAGAGCTTAATAACCCCCGAGAGGCGTCATCTGGAGGGGAAACACACTCGGCAACAGACCCGGAGGCAGCCTCCTCATCCTTCAGTAACACAACGTGTTTATCCATAGGACCAACAGTTCTAATTATCTTAGGAGAATTAACAGTACTCACGTTGAGGGAGCGCTTCCTACGCCTGCCCCTGCCAGGATAACCACCACCAGAACGCCAAGAGCGCCAAAGGAGCGCATAAGGAGCAGGATATGCCCCTTTAACCGCGCCCCTTCAAGCGCGACCGCTACCGCGTGACCGCGGAGCGGAGATGATCTTATGCCCCGTAGATGACGTCGGGGCAGGCACCGCGTGAGCGCCGGCCCTACAGGAACCCAGAGAGTCCACACCACAGCAGAGCACAGTCGGGCTGACCTCCTTCCACTCACTCCCGACCAGTTTGTTGGTAATGATATGATAGAGAGTCTCCTGCAGGTTGTCTTGAAGGCTCTGAATCTCTGGTCCTGGCATCTGTGAGAGAAGATCGTGATAGTAATGAAGCATCTGAAGTTGGTGTGCTAGTATTTTCAAAGTTAACATGCCACTCTGAAAAATGTTCCTGCCAATTGAGTCCAAAATCCATTGATCTTTCCCCGGTGGATTTGGGGCATGAGCTTTGAAGGATTTTGACTTCTTGAGGACTGCCTCAAAGATGACAGATTGATTATGAAGCTGTTGATGTTTATGGTTTATTTAAAAACTTGATAAACTGCCCTTCTACATTGTGTCAGAGTGGTTTACAATAAAAACAGCAAGAATAAGAAAAGGAATGCCAATTAAATGAGTAAAGGAGTTAGATACATATAGGGGAAAACAATAGGCTGGAGAAGGTGCAGAAATCTCAACGTGATCCAGGTAAGAAGTATGTGAGATATCAGGGTTGGTGTATTCTAGGCATTCTTGGGAGCAAGATTATATGCCTGTTGAAAAAGATGAGTTTTGAGTGCTGCTTTAAATTTTAAAAAAGATGATTCAAGCCGTAGAGTCGAGGGGAATGAGTTACATAATCATGGTCCCAAAAAATAGTAGGTGGAATTCCAAGTACTATCAAGATGAGCTTGTGATGGAAATGGTAGGTGGAAGCGGTTCGCATGTAGAGAATGAAGGGACCGAATGGCACATATGGTATAATGTAAGAGGAGAGAGAGGCAGGTGTTCCGGAATAGAGAATCTTATGAATAATAGTAAGAAGCTTGAATTGGGAGTGGAACGGTATAGGAAACCAATGAGATTGGATGAATAATGGGGTAACATGATTGAACCGCAAAGAGTGTTGGAAAAGATGGATTGCAGTGTTTTGAAGTGACTGTAAGTGTTTCAATTGGTACTTTGGTAATCTGGAAGAAATAGTATTACAATAATCGAGTTTAAGATAACTAAGGAAAGCAAAAGGGTAACAATGGCAGAAGGTTGTAAATAGGAACGAATGGCAAGAATTTGATGGAGAGAAAAGAAGCATCGACAGATGGTATTACTAATGTGAGAATGGAAGGAGAATGTACAGTCAAGTGTAACTCCTAAGTATTTGAGCGATGAAACTGTAAGAATAGTGATACCTTTGAGAGGGATATAGATGGAGGATGAATGAACCAGATAACCAGAACGCAGATGTCTTCATGGGTTTGAGCTTTAAATTGTTGGTTTTCAACCAGGAGGATACCAGGGTGAGGCAGGCATTAACAGGACTGAGATCTGGAGAAGTGGGATGGGTGTGAAAAAGCAGCAGAATGTCATCCGGAAACACCCTGTTCTGGCTTTGAGCCATGGCATGTCCTCATGCTGGTGTGCTCCATACTGATGCAAGGAGATCTTGCAAGACTTGGGGAACTGGCATGGCTAAGATTTTCTTGGGAGTATTACAAGCCTGCAAAATGGATTGAAAGTCCTGTTTATTAGTGGGGGGTCTGAGAGTCAGGCCAGAGCCCTAGTTAGCTTTTGGAGAAACTTCGGATAGGAAAAATCTTCAGGAGGTTCGTGCTCTATTGCTGAAGATGGTGCCACCACGATATCTCCCTAGAGATGTATCCCACTGATGGGTGTAGGAGGGACTTACTGTTAAGTAGGCATCATCATCGAAAGATTCAGGTTCCCGGCAATCCAGGAGGTGTGGGGAAACCCATGGGGGAGGGTCATGACTCAGAGGTATTAGTATTAACGGGTCGCTCTTACGGGTATGTCTGGACTTAGACTTATGTTTGTGAATTACTGGAGTAGCCAGCCTTGGGGATTGAGCCAGAGATTCTGGGTGAGGAGGAGATGGAGTTGGGCCTCTGGCCTTACTTATGAGGCTCTGGACCATCTTCTTTGATGCTGGCACCAGTAGGGGTTCTGCCACCGAATGCACAGTGGCCCCTTCAACTCCCAATCGTGCCTTGACTGGGCCCGATAGGACTGGGTTTGATGGAGCAGAAGCCATTATGGAACAGGTCCCAGTGCTGAGATGTGAAGAAAGGCTGACTCCCAGAAACAGCCTGACACTGCTGGCACACAGTGCTTGTGCTGCACTTATGTTGCTGCTGTTTTTTTGTTTTTTGTTTTTTAAACACTGACAGCTGTTGTATCCTCTTCCTCTCTCTTTTTTTAAATATATAAAGAGTGAAAGAAGCTAGGGTGGTGGAGGACCTCACAAAACCTCACTGGTGACACAATCTTTCTTTTTTTTTTGTGAGGAGAAAAACCGGCATGGGAAAAAGCCCCGCATCAGGAGCCACACTGGCAACACTTTTTTTTTTTTTTAATGGACTGCCCAGGAATGGAGAAAACACTGCCGGGGACAAAAACAAAGAAATAAAAGTAAAGAACGCGCAAACTCCGATGGAGGAGGGGAGAGCAGTGAAGCACTCGCTGAGCAGTATGAAGACACTGGAGCAGCTCAGTACAGGTCAGCAAGGCGGGAAATGGTGCACATGCTCAGAGAAGTCCAAAGGGCTTCTGTGCTTGGGGAGAGCCGAGCACACAGACACTGTCAGTGGACAGCACCTAAAGTGTGTCTGCATCCTCTTGCTTGTATCCGGAGAAAGGAAGGTGCAAATCTTGTTAATGCTATAGAGAAAGAAATGAAGATTTTAGCAATCAGTTGGATGTGTGTGGAGAAGGAAAGGGAGGAGTCAAAGATGACCCCAAGGTTGCAAGCTAAGGAAACAGGAAGTAGAATAATATTATCCACCAAGACTGAGAAAGGGTTGAAGTGGGTTTAGAGGAAAAAAATAAGAATCTCGGTTTTGGCCATGTTCAGTTTCAAACGCCAGTGAGAAATCCAGGCAGCGATGTCAGATAGGCATGCTTAATGCACTTTAGTAAAAGGGTCCCTAGAAGCAGATTGCCTAAAAATAGGTTACTCTTTCTGCATGCCTTTTATTTCCGCACATATGTAGCCGGGCAATTTTATGAAAGCACTCTTCTGCCCATAAAACAGAATTCACATGCAGAAAAAGCTTAATAAAATTACCCCAATGAGTACTGCTTTTTGCCTTTAAGAACGTAAGAACTGCCATACTGAGTCAGACCAAGGTCCATCAAGCCCAGTATCCTGTTTCTAAAAGTGGCCAATCTAGGTCTTACGTACCTAGCAGTTCCCCAAAAGACACAGGTTCCACAATGCTTGTATTGGGTCAAGCAGTGATATCCTGGGTCCCTTTTAACAATGGTTTATGGACCTTTCCTCCAAGAACTTGTCCAAACCTTTTTAAAACCCAGCTACACTAACAGCTTTTAAATCCAAGCAGTGTATGAAATTCCTTGATTTTTTTTCAGATTATATTATGTTTTCAATCCCTTCGCTGCTTAGAATCTTTTCTCTATCTAAAAGTCTGTCTAGCTATCTGTTTTTTGGCATGTTTACACACATGCCGGAGAGATCCCATGCAGGTGACATATACACATATACACAAGCAGCCAGTATGGAAGGTGATGCAGTGCTGTGTCCATATGTTTTCTTGCTCTTTCACCTTCTGATTATCCATCCATCTCCCCTCCTCACATACCTTTTATACCTTTTTCCCTTAAGACTGTCATTAGAATGTTTTTGTGATTTACTTATCTATTCTGATTTTGTCATATTTTGCTCGTATTGTCCTCACCCAAAGAAGACGGCATTAACCTTTGAAAGCAATGAAAACATGTTTAGTAGTCCTTAAAAAGGTACTGCTTTTTTTTCCTTTCGTTTTTGTTTTATTTTTATTTATCGCTATAAAGGCAGTGGGGGTCATTGGATTTGTTACCAGCCTATGAGGCCCTGCATCTTTAAAGGGACAGAATCAAACTGACATGTTAGCTGGCACAGACTGTGAACTGCTATAGTGGGTTAGATCAAGTCACTCAGGCCCAATATCCTGTTTCCAGCAGTGGCCAATCAAAGTCACAAATATGTAGCAGGATCTCAAAGAAAACAGCTGAAATAAATGCTGCCTACCCCCCCAGGGAAAAGCAAGGAGTGACTGTTCCTTTATCTACCTTCTAAATAACAGTTTATGGATTTCCTCCATGAACTTGACCAAAGCTTTTTTACACCCAGTTACGATAACTGCATGTACCACATCTTTAGCAACTAATTTGAGAGTTTAATTATATATTGAATGAAAAAATATTTTCTCTGATTTGTTTTAAGTGTGCTTCTTAATAAGTTTATGGCATGTCCCCTGGTCTTGAAAGAGTAAACAAGTCATTCATGCATACCGGTTCCACTTCACTCAGGAGTTTCTAGACCTCAGTCATATCTCCCCTCAGCTGTCTCTTTTCCAAGCTGAAGAACCCTAATCCTCTTCAGCCACTTCTCATAGGTGTGTCTTTCCAACTACTTTATTATTTTGGTCACCCTTCTCTGTACCTTTATCTAATTACACTATGGCCCTCATTCTGTAACATGGGTTGCGGGTTTGTACATCCCGCCAAAACGTGCAGCCCCGCAATCCACGTAAAACCTATTCCTCCACTGGCTCTCCCTATATGTCCTGTGCTTCAGGACGGGGAGAGCGGGGGAGGAGGTGGGATCGGGGGGGGGGGGGGAGCCGCTCAGCAGCACGTACAGGACCAGTTCAGGTCACAACCCTGTACGTGCTGCGTGCTGCCAGGTCTGCTGGGCCATACTGCTTATACTACCTCAGAGGTGGTATAAGAAGTTTTTTGGTGAATTTGTGTACGATAGCCACCACTGGGGCCGGGTGCAGGGAGGGGTCACCATGGCCCGATCCAGGCCATGGGAGGCCAGCCAAGGGTTGATGGTGGGGATCTTGGGGTCCGGAACCACAGCAGTCTGGGGAGCCTGCGGGGACGACTTCCTCACAGGCTGGAGGGGCATGCCGGGCCATCTTTGGGCCCAATTCTGGCTCCCGCAGGAACATTTTGTTCCCACGGACCAGAATCGGGTCCTAAAGGCCCAGCCTTCAGCGGTGATGTCCGGATGGCCCACTTCCAGAATCAGGCTCCACATTTTTGTAGAGAAACAGTGCCAGAATTGCACAGAATACTCAAGGTATAGTTGTATCATGGGGCGATACATAAGTATTATGAAAGTCTTTATTTTATTCCTTATTCCTTTCCTAATAATGCCTAACCTTCTGTTTGCTTTTGTGGCTGCTGCCACACATAGCAGAAGATTTCAACATATTGTCCATGATGATGCCTAGATCTTTTTCCTGGGTGGCGACTTCTAATGTGGAACCCAGTACCGATTAGCTATAGTTTGGGTTATTCCTTCCTTGCACTTGTCCATATTAAATTTAATCTGCTATCTGGATGCCCAGTCTCCCAGTCGTGCAAGGTCCTTTTGCAGTTTCTCACAGTCCGCTTGTGGTTTGATTACATTGAATAGTTTTGTGTCTGCAGATTTGTTCCTATTTCCAGGTCATTTATAAATATGTTGAAAAGCACCAGTCCCAGTGCACATCCCTGGGAGACTTCCCTGTTTCTTTTTGGTTTAAAATGTTTTCCACCAGGATATTGAAAATAGTAAGGCCCAAGAAAGTTTCATATAGTCTGACTCATGGATCTATTGACATTTACTTTCAACCAAGCAGAATATGGGTGAGCTGAGTTTCACAAGGGCAGTGTTGGACTGAATAAATGCTAGTGGTATTGACTTGCAGTGTATTCCTTGAATAGATGCCTTTAATCAAAATACTGTGAGGATTTTGGTAAGGTTTACGGATTCAAACTGAAGATCATCTAGGTCATGAACCTACAGTATCATTGTAAAATATGACAAAATAACAAAGCCTGTCCGTGCTTTGTGCTATAGCTATTGCTCTACATGACTTTTAGTTGAAGGCTGACCTTTTCCTTACAAGTGACTCAAGCTGTTTAGGTTATCTGATCATACACTAGTTTTGAATGTGTTTGTTCACAGACATTGAGACTAAGAAAGGTACTGGAATGGGAAAGACTAAGTAAAAAGGGGGCCTCCACTTAAAAGAGTGTCATGGAAACTTCATCAACATTGACTCAGCTGGAATTTAAGAAGTGTCTAAGGGGCATATTTATTAAGAAACGACCTGGTAGCATGTGTTGGGGCCAGAAAGTTAGCACAGGACACCCTTGCTAACTTTGGGGTTGCATGCATTCGTCTTTCTACCATTAGCACAATGTTAACATGTCGCAGCACGTTAACAGGTGCTCAGGTGCACTTATTGCAACCTATTGAGGTAGTGTTAAGTGCATCTGTGCTGTCACCTTTGAAGTTAGTGCGTGCTTAAAACACCTATGTTAACTGCAAACTATGGCCACATTTTTTATTTCTTTTTTAAATTCTTTTCCGCACTATCAAATAACCTATGCAGAATACAAAATACATACACAATAGAGTAAAACAACTCCCCCATAATTAAACACAAGACACATTACATAATAAAACTACTCGCAATGCAAGCCACAACCATCAATCATAATAGCATAAAACCAGCAGTTGATGTTATCAAGTACAACACAAAACAAAACAAAAAAAATTCAATGCTGCATCTGCCCGTGACTACGTTATAACGTTATAGCACTACCCCTAAAGCCTGCTGCAACAGGTATGCTTTTAACCATTTACGAAATAAAAAAGTCTGTATGTCCTCAATTTGGTTGGCAATGAATTCCGCAACCCGTCCAATTCCTGCCTGACTGCGTGCTAAACCCTGCACTAACGATTAGCACACATGCCCCTAACTGTGTGTATTCCCTGTCGTTGCAGGAAGTAATTTTATAAACCTATTCCACAGGTAAAACACAGATTCGCATGCAGAAAAGGAGACAGAAAAGTAGGTCATCCGTAAAAGTTGGTGCGGTGCGAGTAGGCTTAGGGGAGGAGTTGTTAGGGAAGAGTTGCAATTTACCCACTTATTGTAGAAAATATGCAAGTAAAGTAAGTGTTACATTTATGCTTGCTCTCAAGTAGGCATAATGTCTGTGCCTTCCATTTAGGCACCGTTTCAGCAGGATTTGCACCTTCTCCATCTCCAAAACCTAGGTTCCCTGCTATAAAATTAGCCATCTTTTATAGAATATTACCACACAGAATGCATATGATGACAGGATTTTCCACCTTTTCTAAAATTACCTTATGTTACACATATAGTGACGAGACAGCGCGTACAGTATACATGCAACAGGTATAACTGTATATTGTCATTTACGTGCCCCTGGCAGCTATCAGAGAATGCAGAAAGAAAGCCACAACAAATATTTTCAGCCAGTTGTCACAATTTAGCACATAGCTGGTAAATATCATTTAAATACATCTCCATTCGTTTGCTTGCACCTAGCATTTATTTAACTGGAGTGGAGGAGTAGCACAGCATGCTGAGAAGCGGAGAAGCCAGGGTTCAAATGCTACTACTTTCGCTGATGTGCCTTGTGACCTTAGTCAGTCCACTTTGCCCTTTGTTGCTGCAGGTACCACCTTAGGGGGCTAGTTACCAAGGTCCACTGACATTAATATGGGTTAATTCACTGTTAACCTGCGTTATTTGTAACTAGATCCCATTAAATAACATCAGGCCTGCGCTAAAATAATATGCATTAACAGTGAATTAATGTGCATTAATGTTAGCACATCTTAGTAACTAGTCCCCTTAGATTGTAAACCCTTAGAGGAAGGGACCTATGTACTGTACCAGAAGTGTAATTTGTCTTGAGATTGGGTTTGGAAAAATGAATGATTAAATCCAAATGACACAAACATGTGAAAAGTCTGCCTGTGCAAAAAGGCACAGTTAATTCACATCTTAAGCAGTAAATAGGGTGATATGAGTTTAGGTGCCTAGAGAATGTGAGCCAGAATAGCATTGTCCTACTCTTTGGGGAAAGACCTTGGTGAATTAAGCCCAAGAGTGTGTTTTCTTAAAGATTATAATAGAAAATTTAAGCCGTGTCACTCTGGCCTCTGAGAAGAGTAAAAAGGCTTAAACTTCCTGGTATAAACCTGCAGCGGGTTTCCGTCTGGTAAGCTAAAATGTTGTTGTTACTAGAATTTAGGGGATCTTTCCCCATAACAGGTCTTCCCAGTAGGGTTGCTAATTGTCTCCAGATGCACCTGAAAGGCTTGATCCAGTCCTTGGTTCACCCCATTACATGATGAGATATGTAGTTCAGATTTCTCCATTGCATTCCATAAGAAAAGCAAGACTACAAGTCCCTGCATGCAATGGAGTAAACCCAGGACTGTCAGGTGCATCTGGAGCCAGTTGGCAACCCTACTTTCCCAGACCTGTCCAGAGGACCCTACAGCATGTGAGGTTTTTGGGATATCCATGCATTGCAGACTCACTATATGCAAACTATTTTTCTGCAGGTGCATTGTGGATATCCTGAAAAGCTGACTAGTTGTGGGGACCCCAGGACAGGTGCAGGAAGCTCTGCCCCCTAAAACAAGGTGAAGATGACTCCCTGATTAGACTGCAATTTAGGTAGCATAAGAGGGCATACTGAAACCTGCGTGTATTCTGTCTATGCACAGGAGTCTGAGGACACACGGGCTTCAATATGAAGAGGGGGAGAGAAGAGGAAGATAGAGGAAGTTTGTTCAATGCATAAGGAGCAGCAAGATGAAAAGATCGAAATCTGGAGTTTACAGGACAATGAAAGGGCATGGAGAGAAGAAAGCCAGAGGAGGAGCAGACTTCATGAGAGGAAAGGTCTTTACTGAGGAAGATGTAGGGAAGTTACCCAAGACACGTGGTATTTAAAAGTGATACTGCAGAGGAATTGAGAGAAATATTGCTACACCGGGAAGATGTATTACAACTATTTGATAAACTGAATAGTAGCAAATCACCTGGACCGGATGGTATACATCCAAGGGTGTTGAAAGAACTGAAATATGAGATTGCAGACCTGCTATTAGTAATCTGTGAACTTTCATTAAAATCATCTGTAATACCTGAAGATTGGAGGATCGCCATTGTAACACCAATTTTTAAAAAGGGTTCCAGGGGTGAGCCGGGAAACTACAGACCAGTGAGCCTGAGGTCAGTACCAGGAAAAATGGTAGAAACCATCATAAGGAACAAAATTACTCAGCATGTAGATAGTCATGGCCTAATGGGAGACAGCTAACATGGCTTTAGACAAGGAAGATCTTGTCTTACTAATCTGTTATGTTTTTTTGAAGTTGTGAATAAACAGGTGGACAAAGGTGAGTCGGTTGTTACAGTGTATCTGGACTTTCAGAAAGCTTTTGACAAGGTCCCTCATCATAGACTTTTGGCAAAACTAAAGAGTCATGGGATAGGAGGCAGTGTACTACTGTGGATCAGGAACTGGTTAAAAGATAGAAAGCAGAGGGTAGGGCTAAATGGCCAATTTTTCCAATGGAAAAAGGTGAATAGTGGACTACCCCAGGGATCTGTGCTGGGTCCCCTGCTTTTTGACATATTCATAAGTGACCTGGAAAAGGGAATAACTAGTGAGTTTATCAAATTTGCAGATGACACAAAACTGTTTAAAGTTGTTAAAACCTAAGGGGATTGTGGAAAACTGCAGGAGGATCTGGATAAATTGGAAGACTGGGCATCCAAATGGCAGATGAAATTTAATGTGGACAAGTGCAAAGTTATGCACCTAGGAAAGAACAACCCAAACTATGGTTACATGATGCAAGGTTCCACATTGGGAACCACCACCCAGGAAAAAGATTTAGGCATCATCGTGGATAACATGTTCAAACCCTCCACCCAATGTGCAGCAGCAGCCAAGAAAGCAAATAGAATGCTAGGTATCGTAAGGAAAGGAATGGAAAATAAAACAAAGGATATTGTAATGCCTCTGTATCGGTCCATGGTACGACCGCACCTTGAATATTGTGTGCAATTCTGGTCGCCGTATCTGAAAAAGGATATAGCGTTATTAGAAAAGGTACAGAGAAGAGCCACCAAAATGGTAAAGGGGATGGAAGGCTATTCCTTTGAAGACAGGCTACAAAGGTTAGGGCTCTTCAACCTGGAAAAGAAATGGCTGAGGGGAGATATGATAGAGGTCTATAAATTAATGAATGGAGTGGAACGGGTAAACATAGATCGATTGTTTATGCTATCAGAATATAGAAAAACTAGGGGACATGTAATGAAGCTACAGGGTAAACTATTTAAGACAAATAAGAGAAAATATTTTTTCATTCAACATGTAATCAAACTCTGGAATTTGTTACCGGAGGATGTAGTAAAGGCTGTTAGTGTAGCTGGGTTTAAAAAAGGTTTGGACAAGTTCCTGGAGGAAAGGTCCATAAATCATTATTAAAAAGGGACCCAGGATATCAATGCTTGACCCAATACAAGCATTGTGGAACCTGTGTCTCTTGGGGATACTGCTAGGTACATATGACCTAGATTGGCCACTGTTGGTAACAGGATACTGGGCTTGATGGACCTTGGTCTGACCCAGTATGGCATATCTTATGTTCTTATATCTTCTGATCCTTCTGTGTTCAGGCTACTGAAGGTCTGGTTCCCATTGGACACATGGGTCCTACTGCAGTCTGCTCCTGTGGACTCAATTGCTGCTGCTCATGGCTTCCCCTGAGGGTAACCATGATTTTTCTCTATGGGCTTTGTTAGCCTGTAGCTAGGGAGTCTCATATGTGAGGACTGACTTCCTGCTTGTTCCCAGAGAAAGCATAGTTACTCACCAATAACAGGTGTTCTCCGGGACAGCAGGAATCAGTCCTCACAATCCTCCCTCCTCTCCCCTTGGAGTTATTCTTACCATTTTTAAATTTTCACTGTCTTTTAGCTGTCATCTGACTGAGGAAGATGGCACCCTTGGGCGGGAAGGGGACCACACATGTGTGATGGCATCTCCCAAAAGCTTTCTTTGAAAGCTGCGGGGATGCTTCCGCGAGGGCTCCATCGGTGCTGACATCATCCATATGTGAGGACTTATTCCTGCTGTCCCTGGACAACACCTGTTACAGGTGAGTAACTGCGTTAAATCCACAATGAAGCAGAGCACATGAACACAAAGGGGTATGTTTACTAAAGTGTGTTAGCTGCTACCGTTGGGCTAATGCAGGCTTAACGCCCTGCTATAGCAGCTAACTCATGAAAAAATCAGATATTGCAGGCAGTTTCCCACAGTATTTGATTTTTCCATGGTGCAGCTCCCTAGGGACGGATAGGGTTGGGGTGTGGGAGTGGCCATGGTTGGAAGCCACTGTGCAAAAAAGATTTTGCGCAGTGTCTGCCAAAATCAGCCTCAATTGCAGCAGCAGATAACACTACCACTATGCCGTGAGCTATGCCATGGAGGTGATTAGACCTCCTCTTCTCCCATAATATTGTCAGTACCATGGTGCTATGCTCTGCAGCACCAACAATATACAAAAGTAAAGTGTGTGCCCTCGTGATGGTGGTCATTTTAATTTGGCCGCTGGATGGGGCAGGAACTTATAGGATCGCTCCTGCCCCATTCTTACCCTAGAGCACCATGCATTTTAAGGTTAGTGTGGGGGGTCTGGGGGGCCACAGGGCCACAGGGCCCCCTTGCCAGTTGTTATATTTTTGTGAGAGAAAGTGGGAAGGGGGCTCGGGCCTCCTCACCTTTTTAAAACTGTATCGGGGGGTGGGGGGCGCTTAGCCGACTGGTTAGCTAGGACATTTTATATATCGAGAGTTGGGCTGATTCCCCCCTGAGCAGCTCCTGTTCGGGATTAGGAGCTGTCCTGGGGAGACTGGTACTGAAGGGACTCATGGACCTTAACTTTTTATATTGTCAGTGCTGCAGATCGTGCAATATTGTGGGAGAGGGGGCAGACCCAATTGCAGCAGTTGGGGGGCATGGCAGCGATTGGGCACAGAGCTTCTGATAGCTTTGTGCATCTGATCGCTACCATCCCTCCTGATGGATTTACCACAGGTCCTGCTGTACCTCTTATGGCAGGTACTGCAGGACGTTTCCCATGGTATCTGCCAAGGCAGGTAACACGGGGTCTCTGTGAGAAATACAAACCTCCTTGGTATCTGCAGGGCCTCCCCTGGGAACACTCCCTGCAGATACTGCGGAAATGTTTCCCTTACCACATGGTAGCAGCCTGGTTTAGTAGACATACCCCAAAAGGGTCCCAGTGGATAGAGGGAACAATGCTCAAGGTGTTAATGGAAGCAGAATTAAAAGACAAAGAGGTGCAAAAAGGTAACATTAAGTTAAAATACCTTTAATATGATAGCTCCAAAACGCACGTATTTAGTCTCTCAAAATTTCAAGAGAACACAAAAATCACATGTAGGAAACGGGCAAAAATTATTCAGGCTTTCGATTTGAGATCTTCATCTCTTTAGTCAGTCCTTGTCTGAGTAATATCCTTTTCCTTTACGTCAGCTGTCTTAGATGAGAAGCCCAAAAACAGTATGCACCTTCAATATTATACCTCAGTTTAAAGATTATGGGACTGATTTTGTAATGCATGCATGGAAAGTTATGTGCAAGAAACACGTATCTTCATATTGGTGTAATTTTATTTATCATATATTATTCTTCTTATCTGGTTTGTTTGTTTGGAAGATGTTTTGTATCCTAATAAAAATTATTTTCACTAAAGGACTTACACATGTGAATAGGCACTTATACGCGCACTTTAGGAAATTGCTATTCTGTATGTGCTTGCATATGTTTGTTCAATGAAAACCGCTTGCATCAGTTTGTGCAATGTAAACCACCTTGATATCATGAAAGGCGGTATATAAGAAATGTTAAATAAATAAAACAATAAATAAAATATGTCCCATTGTGTGTTCTTTCAGTTTCGGTTGGCACAGCAGTATATCTTGGGTAGTGTGTAGGCAGGGCCTAAAATAATTTATAACTTATGCATTTTTCTGTACAGTCTAAATGCATTTATGTATGTATTCTTTTTTTTATGTACCACCTTCTTAGATTTAAAGTGGTGGTATTGTACATAACAGTCGCAAAACTTGAATATATGTAATAATTTGCTGGGAGTGTTGGGGAGTACTGTAGTGAATTAACTTGGGAGGTTTAGGAGTGGGAAGGTTGGGCAATGTGCTCCTTAATAAACTATGCTGAGTGTTGTGTTGTGGTTAGATCTTGTGGTCTGTTGGATGGTTTATGTTATGGTTCCAAAGTGTTCCTGGAACAGGTGTGTTTTCAGCTCTTTGCGGAAGGTGGTAAGTTTGGTGCAGGCGCATACTTATTTTTATTTTTTTTTCTATACTGCCTTATCCTTCAATCAAAGCAGTTTATATTATATATTCACTACAAACAGGTACTAGATAAATTCCCTTGTCCCCAAAGGACTCACAATCTATGTGTACCTGAGGCAATGGAGGATTAAGTTGCTTGCCCAAGGCCACAAGGAGTGCCTATAGAACTAGAAACTCCAGTCCCTCCAGCCTGACATTGCTATCCCCAGGTGGGAATTGAATCCCTGGCCCTCCGGCCTGAGGTACTGTGTCACAACCACTAGGCCACTCCTCCCTGTCATATGTATTCTGTTTGGGAGTGTATTCCAGAGACTTGGTGCATACAGCGAGAATGCTCTACAACAGGTTGATTGGTTGCTTCTGGCCTACATGGCAGGAACGGTGGAGGTGTTTTGGGTGCTAAATCTCGTGGTCTTATTCTGTGGTGTCTTGTCTATGATATTTTGGAGGTTGCTCAATGAGAGGTTGTGTGAAATTTTAAACAGCATTGTTAGGATTTTGTATTTAGTGTGGTTGGCCATGGGTAACCAGTGAAGCTGTTTCAAAATGGGAGTTATACTGATCTTGTGGCATGGTATAGGATTTAGTCAGCTGTATTCTGGGCCATTTGTAGGGCGTGTAGTTATCGCTTTGGTAGGTCCTGGTAGATGATATTACAGTAGTCGAGTTGAGGGAGTACCATGGCCTGGATGACTCTATGGTAATTCTGAGTGTCAAGTAATGGGCGGAGTCTGTGGAGAATTCTTATCTTTTGGTATACCAAGTTGGTGGTTCTTTTGATGTGTGGTATCATGGAGAGTTGTTGATCAAAGGTGATTTCAAGGTACTGTACCTTTGATTTACTTCCAAGTTTGCGACATTAGTTTGTATATTTTTAGGTGGAGTGAAGGCTGTATCTCTGGTGATGAAGAGGACTTCTGTTTTCTTGTAGTTAACGGTTAAGTTGTGTTCCATGAGCCATTGTGATACCTCTTTGAAGCACTCTTATTATGTTGTAGTTTTGGATTCGTTGTGAAGAAGTGTGCCTGTAGGAGTGAGCATATTGGCTGTATATATATATGTTGAATAGAAGCGATGATAGTGCTGATCCTTGTGGGAGTCCTTGATGCTGTTCAAATGAGGAGGATTTGTGCAGACCTATGTTTGCCTGCTGTGGATGCCAAGTTAGGTATGATTCGAACCAGTCCAAGGCTGTACTTTGTATTCCCATTGTCTGGAGGCAAGCTAGGAGGGAGTTGTGGCAGACAGAATCAAATGTGGCTGCTATGTCCAGGAATACTAAAATGAAGCATTGTCTTGGCTTATCTGTCCCTTAATGAGTGTGTCTAGCAATGCAGTTATGAGTGTTTGACTCCGAGATGGGGGTTCTCCGGTCTTTTGCATTGAGTGTCACATGTATGATTTTCTCCCAGCTGGTGAGAGGTCTTACGTATGCACTAAGTGCAAAGAACTCTTTGCTCTCAGGGAACGAGTCCGTTCTCTAGAGGCTAGAGTAGCAGACCTGGAAGACATAAGAAAGACAGAGAAGTACATGGACGTGACCTACAGGGATATAGTCCTGAAGTCCCACCTCCAGTCTGGCAGCATCCCTGTTGCCATGGAGGAGAGAGGTCACGTGACAGGAGAGCATCACCCTGGTGTGGCAGGAAGTGATCCTGTAACTAGGACCTGTCCTCCAGGTGATGTAAAACCCTCTCGCACCGAGGGCGTTTCTCCAGGGCCATGTGCCCATGAGGGGAGGGTCAGGACAGCTGTTATAGTCGGTGATTCAATCATCAGGAATGTAGATAGCTGGGTGGCTGGTGGACGTGAGGATCGCCTGGTAACATGCCTGCCTGGTGCGAAGGTAGCGGACCTCACGCACCGCCTAGATAGGATCGTAGATAGTGCTGGGGAGGAGTCTGCTGTCTTGGTACATGTTGGTACCAATGACATAGGAAAATGTGGTAGGGAAGTTCTGGAGGCTAAATTTAAGCTTTTAGGTAGGAAGTTGAAATCCAGAACCTCCAGGATAGCGTTCTCCGAAATGCTTCCTGTTCCACGTGCAGGACCCAAAAGACAGGCAGAGCTCCGGAGTCTCAATGCGTGGATGAGACAATGGTTCAAGGATGAGGGTTTTGGATTTGTTAGGAACTGGGGAACATTCTGGGGAAAGGGGGGGCTCTTCCGAAGGGATGGGCTTCACCTTAATCAGGATGGGACCAGACTGCTGGCATTAACCTTTAAAAAAGAGATAGAGAAGCTTTTAAACTAGAAAATAGGGGAAAGCCGACAGTCACCCAGGAGCGCATGGTTCGGACAAAGGTATCCTTGAAGGATATTACCAAAAGCAGTGAGGTTCCAAAAGGGAGTATAGTAGCCCAAATGCCCTTGAGTAAGGAGCAGACAGAGCATAAAGATTCCAAATTACCCCTGCCTACCAATAGCCAGATTAATATGAATAAAATACAGTCTCTAAAATGCTTGTATGCCAATGCTAGAAGTCTAAACAATAAGATGGGAGAGTTAGAATATATAGCACTAAATGAGAGGTTAGATATGATTGCACTCTCAGAGACATGGTGGAAGGAGGATAACCAGTGGGACACTGTGATACCTGGATACAAACTATATCGTAATGATAGAGCTGACCAAATTGGTGGAGGGGTTGCGCTCTATGTTAGAGAGGGCATTGAGTCAGAAAGGATTAAAGTTTTGCAGGGAACAAAATTTGCTGTAGAATCTCTATGGATTGAAATTCCATTTATGAAGGGGAAGGTGATGGCAGTGGGAGTATACTATCGACCGCCTGGCCAGAATGAACAAATGGATGATGAAATGCTCAAAGAAATCAAGGAAGCTAACAAAAGTCACAACAGAGTAGTAATAATGGGTGATTTCAATTACCCCGGTATCGACTGGGTCAGTGTCACGGCAGGACAAGCTAAAGAGATAAAGTTTCTAGATGGAATAAATGACTGCTTCTTGGAGCAGCTGGTTCATGAACCGACCAGAGGGGAAGCCATACTGGACCTAATCCTTAGTGGAACGCCAGATCTGGTGCAAGAAATAAGGGTGTTGGGACCACTTGGCAATAGTGATCATAGTATGATCATGTTTGATTTAATTAGTGGAGGACAGATAGTAAAGGAATCCACAGTATTACCTTTTAACTTTCAAAAGGGAGACTATGATAGAATGAGGAATATAGTTAGGAAAAAACTAAAAGGAGCGGTTCCAAAGGTTAAAGACTTACAGCAAGCTTGGGTGTTATTTAAAAATACTATCCTCGAAGCCCAGACCAGCTGTATTCCACGCATTAAGAAGAGTGGAAGAAGGGGGGCGGAGCCTGATGTCCAGCGGGTTAGACGCTTCGCGCTGAAGCTCCCGAGAGGCCTACTCAGAATCCTGACTTAATACCTACATAAACTTAATATTTTGCTCCGAACTCACCGGGGTGCCTCGGGGGGGATGGCGGCCCACAAACCAGCGCGCTTAGACTTCGGGTCTCCCTCTTCTTCACACGGAAAACGCTCCAAAACAGAGTTGTCTTCCCCACAAAAGATGGTTCCACTTCGGGAAAACCCCGAAATGCAACAGGAGATCTTGGAGGAAATACGCGGTGTGAAGGAACTGGTACAGTCCAATGGAGAAGCGCTCCGAGCCATGCGAGAAGATTTCGGTATGCTTCAGGACCGGCTTGAAGGTCTTTCACTACGGCAGGACAACATGGCGGGGGTCCTCGACTCGCACGCGGTGCGCTTGGTGAAACTGGATAAGGCTGAGCGTCAGATACAGAATCTTCAAAAAGAGTTAGAGGATAGCAATAATCGAGCCCGTCGCAACAATGTAAGGCTCATTGGAGTACCGGAGGGGGCGGAAGCAGGAGATATAAGAGAATTCCTGGTCAAAACTCTTCCCTCCTTGCTGAAGATCACTTTTCACAGAGATCTGGAAATTGACCGAGCACATCGTGTTCCTACCAACATGGCGCTCAATCGGACGACCCCCCGGCCTATCATCTTTCGATTACTGAGATATCAGCAAGTTGAGCAAATTCTAAATGCTGCCCGGGCGAATCATCATCTGGAGTTTGAAAGTCATAAAGTCTCCTTCTTTCCTGACTTGGCAAAGCCCACAGTTGACCGTCGGAAGAGACTCCTTGCTTTTCGCCCTAGACTTCAACAGCTACAGGCTCGTTTTGGCCTATTGTATCCAGCGAAGCTCAGAGTGACTCTCCATAACCAAACTAGAACCTTCGAAGATCCTGATCTACTAGCAACATTTTTAGATTCCAAAGAGGCAGACCAGATGCGCTAATCCAACAACTTGGATCTGTAATCCGCCGGATCTGCCCGCCATTTTGAATGGCCCGACGCGGTGATCACAGCCTGGAACAGAGACTGCCTGGACTTTTCTTTCTTTTCTATATATAACTTTCTTGGTCTCCTTTCCCTCCATGTTGTGCACCTCGGTTGGATTCGGAGCACGCGCAGCTATACAGGTTATATGTTTCAATTTAGGCCTTCTCTGGGGTTTCTCCCCGCAGACATCTGGTCGCCAGTAATTTCTGGGGTTCTGCTTCTTCTCTAATGCACCTCGGTGCTTATCTTTTATATGGGGCGCTTCATTGTTTTTACATTAGCTTATTTTCTATCATGTCATGTGTACAGCCATATACAGTTAATATGAGGGACATTGTGAAATTATGTGCGTTATCATGTTCTTTCTCAGAATTTTTAACCCTTCTGAATGGCCTTATGTAAGATCTTATCACTGAACGTAAAAGGCATCAATAGTCCAATCAAAAGAAAGAAAATCCTTAGCTATCTTAATCATGAACATGCTGATTTAGTGTTTCTTTAGGAAACGCATTTAAACTCCGTTGAAACACTGTAACTTAATGCTAAGCCTTACATGGTGGCTGCCTACTCCCCCGCCGTTTCCAAACGGTGTGGGGTAGCCATCTTGGTTGAGAGGTCTTTGCAGGCTACTGTAATGGATACTGGCTCTGATAAGGAGGGTAGATGGGCCCGTGCACACCTTAAGGTTGGAGATAGTGAATTCACGTGTATTTGTATTTATGCTCCGAATGTGGATAACCCCGCTTACTATGCAAGTATTGCGCAGTTGGCATAGGCCTCTGCCAATACTCTATTAATACTTGGCGGCGATTTCAACCACGTACTTGATCCTGTGATAGATAGACTGCCGCCTAGAACGAGTGGTCCACCCAAGAGTCTTGCTGCCCTTACAGCTCTGATGAAAGGTCTTGCGTTAGTAGATATATGGAGGCTGCTTCACCCCTCCGACTTAGAGTTCACTTTTTCCTCAGCCCCCTATCACTCACAATCTAGAATAGATTTTTTTCTTATTTCCAAAGCACTGATATCCCAAGTGGACATGGCTAGGATTCATCCTCTCCATATTTCAGATCATGCTGCCATATCTTTCTCATTACATGTCACTACGCAAGGTGCACATCCCCGTGCTTGGTTTTTTGATAGATCCCTACTAGACCAAAAAGATTTTCAGGTTGACATAAAGGCCGCTATCCAAGACTACTTTTATTTTAATTCACTCCATGACACTGCGAGCTGGGCTTGGTGGGAGGGTTTCAAGGCGTCTATCCGTGCAACTATAACTAGCTATCAAATTCGACAGGGGAAACAAAGAAAGCAACATTTACTGATTCTAGAACAACAGATACAAGCTGGAGAGCGTCTCCTCACGTCCCGTACTGACCCATGTATTTTACTTCGCTTACAACGCCTTCGTTTCAATAAATCAGCTTTTATATACCGCTGCTGCTAAAAATATTGAATCACAACAAGGGATGTACTATCGGGAAAATATCCGTGCTGGTAAATTGTTATTTTATGTAATACTGTAAATAGAGGCACTCCTACAGCACAGAAATCCTGGGAGCGGGAAATGCATGTAACTTTGACCCCGGAGCAATGGAGCCTAGTCTGGAGCAAGGTGACACGGGCCTCTCGATCCGCCTCACTTACTCAGACACTTTTCTTTCTAGCCCACCGATTTTTCTATACTCCTGACAGGTTAGCCAAATGGAACGCCATCCAGAGCAATAGATGCTGGACATGCCAGGCGGCCATTGGTTCACTAACTCATGTTATGTATGAATGCCCCGCATTACAGTATTACTGGAGTCGGGTCTGGGGTCGTATTCAATCTATTTTGCACTTTCAGGAGCCCCTCTTTTGGAAGATAGTGGGACTCCGCTCAGCTGCGGGGATCCCCTCTCTTCCCAAATCGGCTTACTTACTTCCTTTTAGACTTTATACTGGGCATAGCTATTTCCCTAATTACGAAATACTGGAAAATAGTTCCCATCTGAGCCCCAATGAATGGTGGAATCATGTCTGTCTCTATAGTAAATATGAGCAAATACCTCGTATGTTAGCCTCTTCCGCTCAGATCTCCCACCACTTGTCTAAATGGAAGATGCTCAACGACTATGCTCAAACTGCTAAATGCTCTCATCTGACTGTTTAAATCGGTGTTAATCTCTGTCACATGATCATTTTGTATCGCAGATACTATTTCTGTTGGTTTTGATGTACAATTATTGTTGTTTGTAAGCGCTTATATGATGATACTTATCAGCTTAGAGAAGAAGCATAGGGGTGGGGGGTAATTGGGGTTGCTTTTTCCTTATTGTATGCTTGTATTTGTTTCCTTTGGTGTGTTGTTTTCTTTTGCTTGTTGTAAAATGAAAATAAAAGTTTAAAAAAAAAAAAAAAGAAGAGTGGAAGAAAGTCCAAAAAACTGCCAGCATGGTTTAAAAGTGAGGTCAGAGAGGCTGTTGCTGCCAAAAAAGCAACCTTCAGGAAATGGAAAAAAGAGCCAAATGATGAAAACTGGAAACAGCACAAGCACTGGCAAGTTAAATGCAAAGCATTGATAAGGCAGGCAAAGCGGGAATTTGAGAAGAAACTTGCTACGGAAGCAAAAACACGAAATAAAGACTTTTTCAAGTACATTCGTAGCAAAAGGCCTGTGAGAGAGTCAATTGGACCATTAGATGATAGAGGGGTAAAAGGGGCAGTAAGAGGAGACAAGGCTATAGCGGAGAGACTGAATGAATTCTTTGCTTCGGTCTTTACTGAGGAAGATGTAGGGATGTTACCCAAGACTGAAGTGGTATTTAAAGGTGATACTGCAGAGGAATTGAGAGAAATATCGCTAACACCGGGAAGATATATTACAACTATTTGATAAACTGAATAGTAGCAAATCACCTGGACCGGATGGTATACATCCCAGAGTGTTGAAAGAACTGAAATATGAGATTGCAGACCTGCTATTGGTAATCTGTGAACTTTCATTAAAATCATCTGTAATACCTGAAGATTGGAGGGTCGCCAACGTAACACCAATTTTTAAAAAGGGTTCCAGGGGTGACCCAGGAAATTACAGACCGGTGAGCCTGACGTCAGTACCAGGGAAAATGGTAGAAACCATCATAAAGAACAAAATTACACAGATGTAGATAGTCATGGCCTAATGGGAGACAGCCAACATGGCTTTAGACAAGGAAGATCTTGTCTTACTAATCTGATATGTTTCTTTGAAGGTGTGCATAAACAGGTAGACAAAGGTGAGTCGGTTGATATAGTGTATCTGGACTTCCAGAAAGCTTTTGACAAGGTCCCCCATCAGAGACTTTTGGCGAAGCTAAAAAGTCATGGGATAGGAGGCAGTGTACTATTGTGGATCGGGAACTGGTTAAAAGATAGAAAGCAGAGGGTAGGGCTAAATGGCCAATATTCCCAATGGAAAAAAGTGAATAGTGGAGTACCCCAGGGATCTGTACTGGGTCCGCTACTTTTTGACATATTCATAAATGACCTGGAAAAGGGAATAACTAGTGAGGTTATCAAATTTGCAGATGACACAAAACTGTTTAAAGTTGTTAAAACCCAAGAGGATTGTGGAAAACTGCAGGAGGATCTGGATAAATTGGAAGACTGGGCATCCAAATGGCAGATGAAATTTAATGTGGACAAATGCAAAGTTATGCCCCTAGGAAAGAACAACCCACACTATTGTTACACGATGCAAGGCTCCACATTAGAAACCACCACCCAGGAAAAGGATTTAGGAGTCATCGTGGATAACATGTTAAAACCCTCCGCCCAGTGTGCAGCGGCGGCCAAGAAAGCAAATAGAATGCTAGGTATCATAAGGAAAGGGATGGAGAATAAAACAAAGGATATTATAATGCCTCTGTATCGCTCCATGGTACGACCGCACCTTGAATATTGTGTGCAATTCTGGTCACCGTATCTTAAAAAGGACATAGCGTTATTAGAAAAAGTACAGAGAAGAGCCACCAAATTGGTGAAGGGGATGGAAGGCTACTCCTATGAAGAGAGGCTAAAAAGGTTAGGGCTCTTTAGCCTGGAAAAGAGACGGCTGAGGGGAGATATGATAGAGGTCTATAAATTAATGAATGGAGTGGAACGGATAAACGTGGATCAATTGTTTACGCTATCAGAATATAGAAAGACTAGGGGACATGTAATGAAGCTACAGGGTAAACTATTTAAGACAAATAAGAGAAAATATTTTTTCACTCAACGTGTAATCAAACTCTGGAATCTGTTACCGGAGGATGTAGTAAGGACTGTTAGTATAGCTGGGTTTAAAAAAGGTTTGGACAAGTTCCTGGAGGAAAGGTCCATAAACCACTATTAAAAAGGGACCCAGGATATCAATGCTTGACCCAGTACAAGCATTGTGGCACCTGTGTCTTTTGGGGATATTGCTAGGTACGTATGACCTAGATTGGCCACTGTTGGAAACAGGATACTGGGCTTGATGGACCTCGGTCTGACCCAGTATGGCATGTCTTATGTTCTTATGTTCTTAGGGGCTGTCTGGAGCCATGCTGTTGAGAGTCCAGTTGTGCATGTGAGTCTATGTAATAATGTTGGAATTGGGATTGAACTGCCTTTTCAATTATCTTCACTAGAGATGGTAGGCTGGATATGGGTCTGTAGGAGCTTGGGATCACGGTATCTAGCTTTGGACTCTTAAGTATGGAGCTCTCTGAAATGCTTTTGAGGGAGGTGGGCATGATGCCTTGTGTGAGAGGTGGGCGATTTTTGTTCTGAGTGGACCTAGCTCAGTTCAAGCTTTTTTGATCCAGCTTACAGGGCATGGATCTAGCAGGGATGCAGTGGTGCTGAGAATCTGAGTGATGATCTGTATTTTCTCTACAGTGGGTGGCTGGAGAGACTGTTGGATGGTGAGGGTGTGGATGGTCTATTGTGATTCTCCTTGGGTTGGGCTAATTCTCTTGTTTCTGCCTTGGCAGAAATCTGCAAACAGTTGTGGGCAGGGTATGTTGATCCCCTTGTTGTCCGTAGTGTCTTTCACTAATTTTTTGACTATGTCATATAGCTGTGTTGTGCAATTCAGTAATATCAGTTTTGTATAGTAATCCTTTTTTGCTTTGTCCACCATAATGCAATATGTATGTGTTTCTGATTTGTATCTCCTTTGTGTGATGTCATTTATGTTCTAATCTGCTGAGCTGTTTCTTCAGGTCTCTTAGTTCTTTTGAGTACCAGACTGTAGTGTTCTATCTCCTTGTCACCCGTAGTCTAGGTGGTGCCTGGGCAGCTTTGTCTATAATTGTATTCCTTTTGTTTATGAACGAATCAACGAGAGTTGAGTCTGCATCTAATTCTAGTAGAATATGGTTTAGGAATGCTTCTTTGTTGAAATGATGAAATTTGTGGTTACTTTGCTGTGTTTGAGAATCTTCAATTGGCTTTGGCTTGTGTGGTAGGTGGATTGTAATGGTGTGTTGGTCTGACCATGGTACTGGGGTAGCGTGATAGGTAGGCTATCTGAGTTGCGTGCATAGTTCTGTGGGAACAAATACAAGATCTAGCATATTTCCCTTTTCATGGGTGGGTGTGTTGACTATTTGTGTATAGTCGAGTGCTTCTGTGGCATCTAGGAAAGATTTGGTGTGTTTTGGGGGGAGCGAGGGAAGGTTGAAGTCACCCATAAACAAAAGTTGTTTGTTTTATGTTGTGTGTTCACAAATTGCCTCAAGAATTGTTGGTTGATCGTCCATGTTGGCCATTGGTGATCTGTATAGTAAACAAATTGTTGGGAATTTAATTGATATTATGATTATGTCAAGCCCTTCTGTGCTGTCCGCCTTGATGTTTTTGAAACTTAGGTTTTCTTCTGCAACGATAAGGACCCCTCCCCACCTTTATGGTTGGCTCTCGCGCAGTTGAAGATGTTGTAGTTTGTTGGTCTTAATTGGTTCGTTAGAACTGTATTAGTGTCAGTGAGCCATGATTTAGTGATGCAGAGGATATCTGTGTTGTGCTGCCTGATATAATTTGTTCCAAACAAAAAAAGAAGAACCTGGGTCCGTCTCATGAATGAACGCTAAATAATATCAATCACTCTATTCATTCATAAACACTCTAGAATCCAATAATCCAATGTTGTCTATCACAGGTCTCAGATAAACGATTAATGCACTTAACCTCGAGAAACCCGACAGGAGAAATGCAAAGGGGCTTTTGAACAAGACAGCAACTTCGGAAGATAAGTGTTGCATTTTGTTGGGGCTTTGAGATAACAAAAGATTAAAGAAGAAAAAGAAAAACTATTTATGAAATTGAAATCATATGAGTAAATATGGAATTGTATGCATGATTTCTTCTTTCAGAAAAGATTGGTCATGGGTCATTGATGTGAACGAGCACAATAATGGGAAGATAAAGTACCCAGAGGTAAAGTGTATTAATCGTTTATCTGAGACCTGTGATAGACAACATTGGATTATTGGATTCTAGAGTGTTTATGAATGAATAGAGTGATTGATATTATGATATAATTTGTTAACAAAGGTATTTTATTGTGAGCAGAACAAATACTGATGAGCATACAAAAAATTCACTCTTCCACTAGAAGGAGAAGGATGCACTTGGTTGGCAGGTTCCTTCCACTCAGTAGTAGACTCTCCAAAGTGTTCAGCAGGATGCACCATGCAAAACAGGTCCATCAAACACTCTTTTTTTTCCCCCCAACAGCAGATATGCTGATTACATAAGAACATAAGAAATGCCATACTGGGTCAGACCAGGGTCCATCAAGCCCAGTATCCTGTTTCCAATCCAGGTCAAACGTACCTGGCAGATTCCCAAAAAGGTTCCACAATGCTTGTCCTGGGGTAAGCAGTGGATTTCCTGGGCCCTCTTTAATAATGGTTTATGGACCGTTCCTCCAGGAACGTGTCCAAACCGTTTTTAAACCCAGCTACACTAACAGCTTTTACTACATCATCCAGAATTTGATTACGCATTGAGTAAAAAAATATTCTCTCCTATTAGTCTTAAATGGGTTATATTGTAGTTTCCACTGCATGTGTTCTAGTCTTTCTACTTTTTAAACAAAGTTACCCGTTCCACTCCCATTAATTTATAGACATCTATCATATCCTCCCTCAGCCGTCTCTTTTCCAAATTGAAAAGCCTCAACCTTTAAAGCCTCTCCTCACAGGGGTATTCTTCCATCCTCTTTACCATTTGTTGTCACTCTTCTCTGTACCTTTTCTAATTCTGCTATATGTTTTTTAAGATATGGTGACCAGAATTGCATGCAATATTCAAGGTGCGGTAGCACTATGGAACGATACAGAGACATTATAATATCCTTGGTTTTATTCTCCAATCCTTTCCTTATGATTCCTAGCATTCTATTTGCTTTCCTGGCCCCCACTGCACACTGGGCTCCTCCATACCTCTGTGGGGTCAGTTTGCCTTCACACAACCGCTCCTTTGCTTTGTTCTCCTTTCTCCTTCAAGCCAAGCTGATCCTGGGTATCTGTTATCTGCAGGTGACAGCCTAGTTGGTTACATGCAGAAACGTCAGACTTGCTGCACTGGACTCTATCAGCTTCTCCTCAGCCCTTCTTATAACCCTGGATTCCTGCAGAGGAAGCCCCAGGGCATGAACTTTCATATCCATGCTCCAAACTATGCAAAGTGACACTTCCTGCCTCTTGACTGACAGGGAAGCCCTTCCCCGTTGCATCATCCTATAAAGTGCTTCACTCAGAAATATGAACTCCAAAATATTCTTCCTTTAAGCTATAGGAAAGTCGCTTCTGAGGCATATGTAACCTCTCAGAAGTCCTACCCAAGAGGCAAATGCAAAAAAATGTGATGACAGGCCATGAAATTAGACGGGGGCCATGATGGTTGTACCATCTGGGGCCAATGACAATCCTGTAGCATGGGATACCAGAGGAAGAAGATGTTGGGTCAGATGCACAGACACCAGTTCTTCTCTATACCAGCTAGCTCGTAATGTAAGGAAAGCTGCTGAGACTATTCATGGGCCAAGCCCAGGGTCTGCTAGTTTGCCAGGAGTCAGCATTTACTGAATGGCCCACATAAAAAATAAAAATCTGTTAGGAAAGCACAGCGGTGGTAAACTATCATTGAGAACAGAGCCTCTAAAAAAGGCCACATTTCATTACCACATCAGACCTCACTCCTGCTAATGTCCAAAATGTTTTTCTGGGACCAACATAAACTTTATCTATATGACTGAACTGTCATAGCCATGTTAACTACGACTTAAGTTATTCTGTTGCCTTTATGCATGCTGCCTGCAAGTTGTTTTAGATTATAAGCAACAGTGGGATACACAAGCCTGGATTTTAAGTGTGGCACCCATAGGTAAGACTATACCAGAGATTACAGAGAGCTGGGGGAGGTGGTCATTGTCAGAGATCCCAAAAGGTTGGAGATCCAGAAGAGAAACAAAGAAGGCCATGTTGCCACAGCGGCACCCCTTTGAAGTAACACTAAAATGAATGGCAGCAGGCTCTTCT
The DNA here is from genome assembly GCA_033557465.1 of Ichthyophis bannanicus. Lineage (NCBI taxonomy): Eukaryota > Metazoa > Chordata > Amphibia > Gymnophiona > Ichthyophiidae > Ichthyophis > Ichthyophis bannanicus. Next base: position 418,328,590 of record CM066031.1, on the reverse strand, counting down.
TTGGCTTGGATATTGGGTGTCCTTGAAATCTGGTACCCTAGGCAGTTGCCTATGACCACCTCTGGGTCTGGAAATAAAAAAAGCTGTATTGGCCCATCACAGTTTCCTATCACAGATATGTTTGCCTTTAGTACTTGTACTCCTTAGCGTTTCAGGGATTTGGCATCGCCTGAACCGGTGGCGGGATCCCGGAGGTCCGGGGTCTGGAGCCGTAGCTATTAGTTGGGCCGGGGTGGGGTACCCCGACCCGGATAACCCCAGTGAGGCTTTTGCTAGTAATATGGCGAAGCCGGAGGAAGGGGTGGTAGGATGTTAGCAGTAGCCTCGCTGCGGTGGCAACAGCGATGACCTTACTTTGCTACCCACATGGCTGGTGAGTCATTACTGTTGTGGTAGAGGCGGGAATGTATTCTTTGGAATTATTGTTGAAGTTTGTTAAAGTTAATAAAGCTGCGACCTGTGTTATGCCAACAATTGAGTGTTGTGAGTTTCTTGTGGGGAGGGGGGGGGGGTGGCGAAGGGGAGGGACACCGTGTCCATTGTGCCTCGGTTACTTAACATTCTGTTTTGGAGCGTGGGTATAGAAATAGAAATCAAACAGATATTATGGCAGCCTGAAGTTAGAGGGAAATTATAGAGGCACCACAAATTAACATGTTCTGCTCACACTAGAATTCAAATTATGGGGTTTGAAATGGTGGTGTATCCTTCAAAATGCTGATATTGTAGTTTGATTCACACATTATTCCCTGAAGGGACAATAACAATGCTTTATGCTTAGCAGGACATTTTCTATTCCACTTTCCTTTTAGACAGACATTCTGGATCTTCAAGCTGAATACTTCCTTTTCTTTTAAAGGAGACTTTTTGTTCTCTACTTCTGAAGGTTTTGCATGGCCATCATCTGCTAAAGATATCTTGCTGGTTGTGTAATAAAATACTGTAATAGATATTGTGAGGTTGGTATTCAGTGACACAGGCCTCCTTTCAACTTTAAGCATATAGGTTGGATGTTTAAAGTTATGTGTATTTTCTACAGTAACATCTGTATATGTGCCTGCTTTGAAAAGCCACATGTAACTTTAAACAGCCAGGAACATGTTTAACATGTTATACTTGCTGTTTACTGGATGGTACATGGACATATAGTTTATGCATTGCGCAACTAAATTTAGCCACTGAATATGAAAGGTTTTACCCAGCTCTTGACTCACCCCAAATCACTCCCCTTTTCTGAACAATTTATGCAGTTGGCACCACCGAGGCAGCAAGCAGGATTGAAATTAGTCTCTTAGACCAATTGTGCTCTCTGCTGCTGCCTCAAGATCAGGCACTGCTCACTGCTACTGCCTTAAAATGGTGCCAACTGATTGTCACTCCCTGCTACTGCGTTACCCTGATGACGACATGCCAGCACTGTCCCAACAGTTTTGTGCAGCCCCTAGACGTGTGCCACAGCTCTTATGCTCCCCTTGCAAATGCAGGCATCACGTCCAATTTTTTAGTCACTGTGATAACCTTGCTTCTATGATTTGTCTAGCCCTGGCCATGACTATTCTGAAACTGCTTTGTTTCAGGTACTGCCCCTAAATCTAATATCACTATTAAGGGGTTGGTTTACTAAACGGCAGTAGCGGACTCCGTGCGATATCGGAACCACGGCCCCATTGATGTTTAGTAACATATGATGATGATGATTACAAAATTTGTTCTGCACACAATAATTCAAAATTTTGCACTTTGTGATTTTTTTAAACTTTTTTATTCATTGTATTTTAAATTAAGATCACTCAAAAACAATATGCTTTATTTCGACAAACAAAGCAGGTGGAATTTTGAATAATTCAGACCTTTTGACACAGAAGTTCAAATTTTGTTTGCAGAATTTAAGCAGGAATAAAAATGTTACGTTATTTTCCTTAGTCAATTCAGCAGAATAGAAATTCTCCATGCTGGTTTTAAACAGCCAGTACATTTCCATTAAGCCTAAAAGCCTGCTACATTTTATGAGCAAGGCTACAGCTAAAACAGGCCTAGTAACTTTAGGCTTCAGATAAGCATTAGAAGGCATTTACCTAGGGATGTGTTTACCAGGGAAGTGGAGGAGTAGCCTAGTGGTTAGAACACTGGCTTGGTAACCAAGCAACCAGGGTTCACTTCCCACTAGCACTCCTTGTGGCCTTGGGCAAGTCACTTAACCCTCCATTGCCTCAGAAGAAAGGCCTGGCAATCTACTTCCAGTGACACTGCCAAGAAAACCCAGGAACATCTGGGTCAGGACTAACTCAAAGGCACACATTGCATTTTTTGTATTTACCAGGAGGCAGAATAGATAAGTGACAGGTCCCTATGCACAATCACCCCTACCTGTATAAGTAGCTTGTTTTATAATTATTGGTGCATTTTACATTGTATGCATTAGTTGTGTGTACGTAAGGAGAGGAGTCGTCGTGGCCTGTTCAAATACCAAAGGACAGCTGAGGATATAAATCCACTCTGGCATTTACCAATATCCTTCCTGCTATTTGGGTGAACTTTCTCATTGCTCCTGCTTCCCATCTGTGTGCACATTTGCCCCAGAAAATGGGGAAAAAAGGACTACCTGGGGCTTGTGTGTATGCTGATCGTCTTGGAGTTTCTATGAAGGTCTCCACATTATTGTGCACAATTCTGAATAGAAATCTCATTCGTCTGCACCATATTAGCAAGGGCACATATAGTGCCATGGTCCTTAGACACAAAGTCAAACAAAATGCCATGCTGGTAACACAAAAGCAAAGTGTTATTTGATCAGAAGAAAGAGGCAGAAAAAATTCAGGTCATCTCTGAAAAAAGACATGTGTGGTTGGTTTCTAATATTTCCACATTAGCATTTATCCTGCATGTGAGGCAACAGAAATTTTAGATATCATTTTTCGAAATGGTCTTGAATGGGAAATTGTCTGTTTACACTGTGCCAGATTAATATTGTCTGTTTACACTGTACCAGATTAATATTTGCTGTGTAATTTCTGATTGCAGTATATTATTTCATGAAAGCCTGATCTATGCGAAGAGTGCATTGGTTTCGAAGAGTTTAACCAAACAGGGGGAGGGAGGCCTAAGGGTAGGGGGATACCTACTGCAGAATTCCAGTCTAGATGCCTTGTGATTAAATTGCCCCATGAGGTTTTAATGTGCATTAATTGCTCCTTAACATGCTATTGCCATAAACAGACTTCCGATTCTTTTTATTTCTGATTGTTTTCTCAGTTGTGTCATTTATCCCCATTGTGTTACCTCTATTTCTTTCTTACAATCCAACTCTCAAAATTCATGCCAAGTGAGTAGAGATCCCTGACTATCCAAGAATCTTCTCCTGGCACTGAACCCACTGAGTACTGCTTTTTCTAGCAGGAGTTGTCTATGTAGCCTGCAGCTAAAGATACAAAGAAAGGGTCTTTGTCTCCAGATTCTAGGAATGGAACCCACTGTTTCTATAACTGTCCTCTCTCCTTTCTTTCTTATGTTGGGGGTTCTTCTGAAGAGTAGGGCAAGATCATTCTTCAAGGCCTGCTTCACTGAATCTTCTGTTTACACACCTCTCTCGCTTTTTCGTCCAGGCTTTTCAGTCAGTACAAGAAATGCAATGTCTGCTTCAGAACTATACAGTATATAAAAGTATAGAGGCCAATTTTAAAACAGTCCGATGTTCAGCGACAGTATCCGGATAGTCGCCGTCACTGAATATCCAGACTGAGTACCACTATCCAAATAAATGGCAATGTTCAGTCGGTACTTATTCAGGTAAATTACTTAGGGCAGGTTTGCATGTGGCCTAAGTTGTGTAGATAGATGCTGGCTGAAAATTGAAACTATCAGAATAAGTTGGCACCTATCTGGATTGCAGAAGAGGAGCAAGGAAGGCCATGGTGCCACAGCGGCACCCCTTTGAAGCAACCCTTTCACACAGCCCTAAGTGGCAGCAGGCTTTTCTTTGGCTTGGATATTGAACATAAGAACATAAGAAATGCTATATTAGATCAGACCAAGGTCCATTAAGCCCAGAATCCTGTTTCCAGCAGTGGCCAATCCAGGACACAAATACCTGACAGTTCCCAAAAAGACCCACAGGTTCCACAATGCTTGTCCTGGGGTAAGCAGTGGATTTCCCGGGTCCTCTATAATAATGGTTTATGGACCTTTTCTCCAGGAACTTCTCCAAATCTTTTTTAAACCTGGCTACACTAACAAATTTTACTACATCCTCCAGTAATGAATTCCAGAGTTGATTACACATTGCGTTAAAAAATGTTTTCTCTTATTAGTCTTAAGTAGGTTGCCCTGTAGCTTTATTGCATGTCCCCTAGTCTTTCTATATTTTTATGGCATAAGTAATCGATCTATGTTTACCTGTTCCACTCCATTCATTAATTTATAGACCTCTATCATATCTCCCCTCAGCCAGGTTGAAGAGCCCTAACCTTTCTAGCCTCTCTTCATCGGAGTATCCTTCCATCCCTTATACCATTTTGGTGGCTCTTCTCTGTACCTTTTCTAATAACGCTATATCCTTTTTAGGATATGGTGACCAGAATTACATGCAATATTCAAGGTGCAATATTCAAGGTGCATATTCAGAGGCATTATAATATCCTTTGTTTTATTCTCCATTTCTTTCCTTATGATTCCTAGCATTCTATTTGCTCTCCTGGCCGCTAAAAGCATGTGTGCATCCATTGCTAATAACTTATCTCAATATTGACTGAAATAATATCAGATGTGAACAGTACCATGTTGGTAAATCATCCATTTCGAATGAGGTATGGATAAAAGTTAAAAATTGTGACATAAGAGATGTGTGCATCCATTACTAAAAACTCAAAACAATGTTGACTAAAATATTATCAAGCGTGAACCGTTACAAAATTAATTCAGGCAGAAATCCATTCAGCATTCCAGTGTATATGAGAGAGAACAAAAACCCATCAAATGATTCTGAACAAGAGGAGCAGGAGCAGAGTGCACCGTTCTATGGCCCCCCCCCTTTTTTTTTTAAAAAGAGAGATCATTACAGTTGATCACATTACTGTGGAGTATTAAAATCATGCACATGAGATATTTCATGTCTCTAATATTGCCAATGTCTGAACCATTCATGCACCGTGAAAATTCTCCACTTAACATGAGCCGTTTCACCAAGAATTAGATACATTTCCTTAACCAGTATTAGACTTCTCATTCATAAAAAAAAACATAATCGGCATAGCACATAACTTGGTTGCTCAAACTTTTAAAACTGTAAAATGTCAAAGAGCAGTCAGTAAAAGAAACGGCCAGTTTATCTCAACTTTCAGCCATAGCCTTCATATGGCAGAATATTAGTATAAATGGCCAGCAGCAACCAAGTTCTGCACTAGAGACATTGACTGTATTAGTAACAAGTGGTCAATTGTAATGATCTCTTTTTTTTTTTTTTTTTTTAAAGGGGGGGGGGGCATAGAACGGTGCACTCTGCTCCTGCTCCTCTTTTTCAGAATCATTTGATGGGTTTTTGTTCTCTCTCATATACACTGGAATGCTGAATGGATTTCTGCCTGAATTAATTTTGTAACGGTTTGTGATTTGCTTGCTCCGTTTCCATTACACAGATCTATGTTGATATCCCCTGTCTTTACCCATATGCTATTGTTGATGCTTGATAATATTTTAGTCAGTATTGTTTTTAGTTATTAGTAATGAATGCACACATTTCTTATGTCACAGTTTTTAACTTTTATCCATACCTCATTTGAAATGGATGATTTACCATTATGGTACTGTTCACATTTGATAACATTTCAGTAAATATTGATATGTTACTAGCAATGAAGGCATACATTCTTAATGTCACATTTTAACTTTCATCTGTACCTCATTTTAAATGGACTGTTTATGTTTTAATAGTTCAGTCAGGTGGCTCATTTTTGACAGAGGTGCATCCATAGATGCTGCTGTATCAATTCATCTCATTGCTGGCCTTCCTCTTTTGCGTTGACCTTCTACCTTGCCAAGCATGATGTCTTTCTCTAATGATCTCTCTCTTCGCATGATGTGTCCAAAATATGAAAGTCGAAGTCTTGTCATCTGAGCTTCTAAGGAAAGCTTAGGTTTTATCTTCTCTAGTACTGACTGGTTTGTTCTTCGGGCAGTCCATAGTATACACACTATTCGCCACCAGCACCATAATTCAAAGTCATCAAATTCCTTCCTGTTTATCTTTTTCACTGTCCAACTTTCACATCCATATGACATTATTGAAAATACCATGGCTTGAACGAGTTGAATCTTTGTATGGAGAGAGACATCTCTGCTCTTGAGAATCTTGTCTAGTTCCTTCATAGCCATTCTGCCAAGAGCAATGCGTTGTCTGATTTCTTAACTGCTTGTTTCTTTATTGATAGTTGATCCAAGTAGGTTAAAGTTGTCCGCTATTTCAATTTCTTCTCCATCTACGATGAACTTATTGATTTTGCCAGTTGTCAGGATCTTTGTCTTCTATACTTTAAGGTGCAGGCCCATTTTAAGACTATGTTCCTTGAGCTTGAGAAACAAATGTTTCAGATCGTCTTCACTTTCAGCCTGTAATGTGATGATATCAGCATAGCGAAGGTTGTTGATAAATCTTCCATTATTAGTAATGAATGCACACATTTCTTATGTCACAATTTTTAACTTTTATTCATACCTCCTTTGAAATGAATGATTTACCAAAATGGTACTGTCCACATTTGATAATATTTCAGTCGATATTGATACAAGTTATTAGCAATGAATGCACACATTCTTTGTCACATTTTAACTTTTATCCATATCTCATTTTAAATAGATTATTTATGTTTTAATAATTCAGAATGGCATATACATTTTTAAGTGTTTTAGGTTTTAATTAGTTCTAATCATTTTTTTCATGTTTTATGAATTTGTGTTATTTCTTTTATTTCAATCTTATTTTAGTTTTTTTATATTTATGTTCTTATAGTGCCTTTTAACCCCTGAGGAAGGCAGTGCTGAAACACAGCCATGTCGGGTTAGGCTCTTGGTACTCCAGGATTGAAAGAAACATTGAATAAAAGGAATCCTATCAGAAATACCACATTCTGGACTGGTTTGTTCTTCAATTCATGTGGCAATTGTGCTTTGTCTTTGGACTCCAGAATTATATATCTTCTGTTCTTATCAGAAATAGACAAAAAACAAAAGGCAGAAAAATACAAAAAATACAGGTTACTCCTTTCTCTGGAATCCCCTCTCCTCCTGGGAACTCTTATTCTTTTTTCCCCACTCCTCAGATCCTCTTTGAGGACTCCTCTCCTCTTCTCTTCCTTTATGTTCAGTTGTTAGCATTTTGAGGATAATTTTGGGATCCTCTGGCAAGATTTCCTTTCTACTGTTAGCCAACACTCTCTGCTTTTCTCTCTCTACTATGAGTTCTTTGAACTGCTCTGGAAGTCTCCCTAATTGTTTTATAGCCAAGCTGAAGCCAAACCTCCTCTGGCATGTACAGTACAGTAGCTAAACACTTGCTGGGTATCTTCTTCCATAGCATCACAACACAGTTCATAGGTCTATCAACACTTTATTAAAAAAAAAACACCATTAGTCTTTTCCCCCAGTGTCATCCTCCATGGGTTGTAGGTCCATAGAGGTGAAAAGAGGCCAATCCTTTCACCTCTCCTTTATCCATTGCCATGATTAGCACCCGGACCTTGCTGGCTCAGCAATCCCATGTTCACTCTTGCCAGATGGGTAGAAAGGAGCAAAGTCAATGCTACACTTCAAAACCATTTCTACTTAATAACCTCAAAGACCTCATCACTCCTCACTTGGTCATTCCCATTGGGGGAGCCAACAACATTATTCACTCCATCTATTACATCACATCACAAACAAAGACAAGTTGTACCAATGGTCACAAAATCACAGAGAACAGGTGAGCATCAGGATAATACTGTGTACCCCATACTGTAATTACTGAAACAATTGGTAACCTCTGTCAGTTTTTGCATAGGTTGCCACAAGGTATCAATAGCATGATTAGAAAACATAGCCTAAGGAAGTAGAGTTCTCCTGGAATAGTTCTCCTGCTAGCAACTGTCTCCGCTGTTATGGCAGGAAAACGGTTGTTTAATTTTCACTCCGTCTCAGTCTAGCAGCAAAGAACAAGCTATAGTGTTATTTCAGAACCACCTGTGCCGTATCATTGAATCGCCACCTCCTTCCAAGGCATGTGACATAATTGCACAATTATTCTCTATGTTAAGCATGAATGGCAGTCGCAGATCACTTTCCTCTGTTCCCCTTTGTCTGTGTGTTTCATTATTAAAACATTACAAAGCTGTGGAGTCTCCTGGTTTTATTTTCTGATGAAGAAAACTGGCTTACAGCCTAGGCTAGAGAGCAGTTTGCCAGTGCGGAAAGATGGGAAAGGTACGGTGAGTTTTCTGGATATTGCTGGCACTTACATTTCTTATTAGGGTTGATGCATTTTATTCCTTCCTGAGCATTCCAACTCTCACCTCTCGCCTCTCACAAGTCTTGATATTCAACTATTGTTGCACTTTTTTATTAGCAAATTCTAACTTTTTTTCTTTGCCTATTTTAAGATCACTGTTTCTTTATGAATATTGAAACTGAAAAAATGCAAATACCTGAAACAGATTAACCCTTTCCAGGCCAAGCCCAAAACTCTCGGGATCCAAAATTCTGACTAAATATTCCTATCAAATGGTATATAATACATGACCAAAGCAGAAGGAAAATCACTATTAGAACATATTGAATAAGACGGGTATAATTTTCCTGAAATATGCAAAAATTAACCCGGCTGCAGAATGTGGATTACAATTCTAAAGTAGGCCTTCAAAGGGTTAATATAATTTTTTTCTGTAGAAATGTGCTACGTATTTAGAGAAATATAAAGGTAGGTTTAGGAACACAGCCATCACTTTATTTGTGAAAGAACAACATTATTATTTTTTCTTCTGTTCAGTTTAGCATTTATATCAGTATTATAGACACTCAGTCATAATATTGCTGTTCATTTAGTATGCCATTCTACCCTTTTGTAGCTAATACAACATTTTCTATAATGAACTGAGCAGCTGTTCCATTCATTGTACCACTAGTAGTAAATTATTTTTAAAAAATGCTATCAGGGAGAGAGAGGAAGGTAGCTGGTGGTTACTGAGGATCCAGAGATGCTGTGGGTGAGAGGGACAGCCCATTTGGAGCTTGAAGGAAAGCTGCTGGGGAGGCTATATGAAATCTGAATATATCCCCCCTTCTCCCCCCAAGCTCTGACTATCAACATCTGATTTGGCATCCCTATTCAAGAAATGGCTCCCCTCTCCTCCATAGCATGTGACCATTAGCACACAGCCAAAGGGTCATGATCTGCCCCTTTGGTATACCTTTAGTGCCTCTAGGTGCCAGAAGGCATCTTTTATTTGTGAGCCTGGCATTTTTAGAACTGAGTGCCATTTGGAAATGGAGATAAGAAAAATTAAGAACAGGTTAGTGACACCTGTTCTATAAGTGGTCCTACGGACAAACATCTACAAATATTCTCAGCTACTTCTGTTTTGTGGCCTAGTTCTTTGACGTGCAACACTTCTCATCTCTCTGAGGTATCTTTCGGCTCCCTGCCTAGAACTCCACCATGCCCTCCTATGTGTTTGGTGCATTGCTGACTCGTGGCAGACCATATTTGGGGGGTTTGTAATCCAAACAAAATGCTGGTTTTGATGATCCCTTGGACGCTCATAGTGATTTCCACATCACACCCATCCTGTACCACCTCCACTGGTTCCCAATCAACACCCATATGCAATACAAAATTATCCTAAACATATTCAAAATAAGACAGAACATCTCAGCTGACAGCCTGCAACCTCTCATCAAAGCAGACTCTGGCACTAGACCCAGAAGAAGGAGAACCACAGACACAATCACCACCCCAAGCAAATTCACCAAATCCAGACAGGACACTTCAAAAAGAGCTCTGTCCCTGGCGGCACCCACCCTGTGAAACTCTCTCCCCGACGATCTGAGATCAGCCACGGACCTCAAAGATTTCAGAAAGATGCTCAAAACAAAGCTGTTCATGGATCACTACAAGGACTTCACCTGAACCGGACTCTGCCCTAGCCAAACCTGCAACCCATACGAACTGTATATAGACCTCACTTGTATATAGCTCACTTGTATGCATACCTGTTGTCACCAGCACCCCTTTTTGGCCCTGTTAAGCGCCCGCCTAGGGCCGTGAGGTGTGGGTTGCCTTATTAAAGAAATAGTCAGTAGCCGTGTAATTAAGGCAAAAGAAATAATTCGGGTTTTATTCCCCGTCCCACATAGGATTCTTTATGAACAGCACAAAGGAACACAAAAGAAAACTGTTTCTTCACAGTATAAAAATAAACTCTTCGCCAGCACAATGTATCACAGAACTATTGCTTGCCTGGCTAACATAGGGATGTAATTTCATCAGACAGACAAAGCGTGCAATCCATGGAATCCAGTTCTATATCACACTCCTGGTTTTCCCATTGCATCTGCTCGTAGTCTGTATCTGGAGGCACATAACAATCTTTACAACTGAAATCCTCACAGCTCTTCCCTTGAATGACACTGGTTATTCTATTTGGTAAGTGCTCTACATCAGCAGGGTTCAGTGCTAGGAACTGTATCTCTCAGGTTCCTTCTTCAATAGGGATTTTCCTCCCAATTACTGGGCTTTGCTCTGCTGGCAATGCCTGGCTTTTTCCCTCTAGCTACAATAGGGTATTTAGCTTTTGTCCCTGGGTAATGAGCTTCTCTCTCTGGGCTTTGGCTGGCTCCTCTCCAAGACTTCCACGTCTCTGTAGCTGGGTCCAAGCTAAAAACACTTTCTGAAGAGAGTCTGTGTCTGCTGCCTCTTGCTACCGGGACACTTCCTTTACTTCCTGGTCCTAGCAAGGTCTGCTGGTTGAGAGGACTTCCTTCCTCTTGGTTACTCACTCTCCAGTGACCGAGGCCCCCTCTGGCTTGGGAGACTCCTCTGCAGCTACAGCCTGCTCCACCCTTTGGCTTCTGCTCCTGCCTTTGCTGCCTTGGCTCCAGCCCCTCCCTTTGCTCCACTACTGGGCTTTCCCTGTAGTTTTTATGCTCCTGTTCTCTGCACGTTGTACGTGTCCTTCCACTCAGGTGAGCTTGATTAGCCTTTTGGCTTTCTGCTGCGTCACCTTTGGTGAATGGAACATTTTCTCCACTATACTTGGGCTTTTTGAAAGCTGAATATGTTTGCTGCCTATGTGTTTGTGAGGTAAGCTCTTCCTCTTTTCCTATTACCATAGGCTCTGAGCTAGTCATTTCCTCATATAACATAGGCTGTGTACTAGTTACCTCATCACACTGTACATAGATCACTTGAATATAACGCAAATGAATCTCTCACACCCCTCTCACCACACTAATACAGATGTTTCCACTGCATGTTTTCACACTATAGCCCCCTCCTGATTGTTTGATGTGCTAACCACTTTGATTTAATGATAAAGCGGTATATTAAATCCGACTAAATAAATAAATAAATAAATAAAATAAATAAATTTCATGATAGAAATTTCACTAGTGGACATCTGGAAGATAGTATCCCACACTGACTCTTTGCTACCAGAATTCATGAACGTTTCCCCTTTTAATATGCCCAAACGGTAGCAAAACTAAATGAGCATGAAACCAGAATTGGTTGTATGGAAGCAGCCATCTCTAGTATGGAATCTCAGGCACACTGCCATCAAGTATCTGGAGCCACAAGTATTAAAGACTGTATAATGCTTCACCATCAGGATGAGAATTTGGACTATTTTATGAGATCTAGAAACCTTTGCTTTCTTAATTTTCCAGAAATGTATCTGTTGTCTCCCTTAGTTGATTAAGAAATCCTTGGTTGAAGTATTAAACTTTCCCAGTGTTGAGGCAATTGAGATTTCCAAATAATATTATGTGTCTTCTAGAAGTATGTACCGCAAGGAGCATGAAAGAAGAAGAGCAAGATCTTTGAACAGCAACTGAGACCTTATGTGTCTCCACTTCCTTAGATTCTTCATCAGATAATATTCCTCAGTGAATAAGATAAAGTTAATGTGCTTAAGGCATACGTACTTTTGTAAAAAGGAATGGCCTCTTTGTGGACAAAAGTTGTACATGTTTCCTGATGTATTTAGGTTTACCAAAATCCATAGGAGAGCTCTTCTGCACATAAGATCTTGAGTGTTAAACTGCAGAGACTACTTTCTTTTCAAAATTTCCTTATAAATATTTGATAACTTTTGAAGGAGTTAGATATCTTTGCTTTGATACTTTACAATTGGGAACTTTTCTTAAAGCCAAGAATGTCTGAGAATATTAGTACCAGATAGCACTGCAGCTTTGGGGTGGTTTAGAGTACACAGTTTGTAATTTGGAGATTTGACTCTCTTTTCCTATTATCTTTTACATTTTGTTTTATGATCCTTCTCTCTTTTCGTTATGTGGGCTTAATATGTTTTTTCATGCATTTGTCCTAGGTGGATGTTTTTCTTTCTTTTTCTTTCTTTATTGCTATTAATATTATTAAATTGTAAATATTTTGAAAACCTCAATTTAAAAAATGCTACCAGGAGGAATAAAACATACATATGCATAGGAATCTATATACATATTTATCCAAACGGTAAGAAACATAGGGGTATGTTCACTAAACCGTCTTAATGTTACCAGTGTTAGTTGCAGTCTTACTGTGACGAATGCCATATAAGGTAGTGGGCGTTCCAGTCTTAAGGTAGCATTTCAGGTTATCATTCATAACATCCGTTATCGCGTGATAGAGGGAGCCGTGGCATGTTAACGCGCATTAGCCTTAATTAGGCACGCTGACCTGCAATCACCGCAACAGAGGTGTAGCACACTGGTTAATACATGGATTGCTGATATAGTGGTTATGAGTTCGATCCCTCAGTGGGCTCAGTTAAAAGACTGTCTGAGGCAATCCCTTTTCCTGCTTGTAACAGTCAGACACATCCCAACAATCTGCACTCCCAGCCAAAAAAGCCTCACCCCAGTGCCGCAACCTAATGCACCTTTTAGGGTGCACCATAAGGCACATCATAAAGAGCCACATCATCCAAGGCAGGTCATAATGTACCCCAGAGGGTGGCAGGAAAGGTTGGCACCCTCCTAGGCAGCATATAAGGCACCCCATAAGCTGGCCAACCCTAAGGTACTGCGAAAGATGCCCCGGGATGCTAAAGTGACACAGGAGATGGTGCCCAGGGGCACAAAGACGCCCCAAGGTCACAAGCATGAAATGTATGGCTCAAACACAGATGTAACCATAACACTGCACAGAGCACCAAGGAAAAGCAATGAACAAGTGATGGAAGGAAGTAGATGATGGAGCTCATGGACCAGCCAAATCTGCGTGCAGCCCATGTGGCAGCAGGTAAAGTGGACAAACATATCGGGGGCAGCTGTACCAATGTACAGGGTGATGGTAATGTACAGTGCAACAATGACAGTGTGTGGCAGAGGATGGGGATACATGTCCACCAGAGGAGATAGAAGTGGCAGGATAAGTGCAATGACAGGAGGACAGATGAGAGAAGTGCCATGCAGAGCAGACACAGGAGAGGCAAGCATGAAGAGCCACAATGCAGAAAAGTGTGCCAGTGCAGGACATGGGGTAGCAGCCTGCCCAGTAGGGCAGGACGCCCAGAGCATGCAGACACAGATAGACTGACAGAAGGATGTTTGGCAACAGTGATGAGGGTATAATGTGCCAGCAGCACAGATCGTCACAGATAGGACTGTAACAGGCATGCAAAGTACGTGTGGACGAGAGGCATAAAATAAATAGAACAGAGAGGAATCAAACCCATAACCAGTATCACAAATGGCAATGCACAAACCAGTAGGCTACAACACCAACATGAGTGTCACAGCAAAGGCTGCATACAAGAACACTGGAGGGCACCACACCAAAACACAGCTGGCTGCCAGGATAGGGCAACCCCAAAAGTCACGAAGATGCAATGCACATGCAGAACCAGTGTGTACAGCTCATATCACAGTCAGTAATTGGGACAACAGCCACATATAAACACATGCACACACACACAATGAAAAGTTATGTAGTGGACATAGCATGCAAAAGAGCAAAGAAGCTAAACCCAATGGGTGGCAGGGGATGCTCTGTGGAGCAGGGCAAAATGGGGAACAGAATGGAAAATGAGCATGTGAGACATGAACCTACAGACAGACATGGACCACATCAGATCAACAACAGCAATGCCAATCCCCCCAGCTGACATGGACAGTACAAAGAAAAAGCCATATGTAACATCTAATATGCGATGGATAGGCTGCATCGAGGGCATACTGTGGTGTAAGGTGAAGAGATGGAAGGGTGTGCGAAGAGGTGACCAGTCGTCAGGCAGCTCCTGGTCAGGTTAGCACCAAAAAAGGGCAAAGAGAAGGAACATGTGGGACTCGAACCTGCAACCTATGGTGCACCAACACATGTCCGCAACCACTACCCCAAACAACCACAGCAAGCACATCCCAAATATGTCCCCTCAAAGGGAATGTCAGTATGGAAACACGTAGCACCCTGTGATGTGTCAGATGGCTGCCACATAGCCAGCTGCCACCGTACAAGGATGTGAGCACAGGTGGGGCATGTATATTACCAGAACATAACGAAAGACATGTGTCAGTGTGGTCAAGCAGCTGCAGAGAGAAATGTGGATCAAACACATAATTTTATTGTGGTCACTAGTAGACATAACGTATATATACCGCCTGTCGTCATATCAAGGTGGTTGGTTTACGGTGAACAAACTGAAAACACATTGAGCATGCAAGCTACCCACATGTCACCCCAAAGTCACTGGCACGTCTACAGATGATGGGCAGGAGAGATAATGTGCCGTAGCTGCATGGTGTTCACTATGCAGTATCCCCCCACCCCCCACTTGTTGCTGCACGTCCCAGATGCCCTAGTCGTATGTAGATACTAGGCAGTGCATGATGAGGGATCAACACACATCAGTCAGGAATTGTCCCCAAAAACATATCCGTCTGCCAATACAGGTGGCAAAAGCCTGAAAAAGCGTAAGTAGCAACATGTAAGCCAGTGTACACACAGATATAGCTATATATTTCACAGCTGCCTCAGAATGCATGATATAGCAATGAAAGCGTCAACAATGGAACCCAAAACAAAGGCCAAATGCAAAATGAGGATAAGGTAACAGATACAAGAGGCACATGATCCCAGAGAAGACCGAAAAAGGAACCTCACAGACATGCAGAGAGATCACCATGCAGCAGGTCCCCAGCAATGGGTGGTGTGGATACATGAACCGTACACATAGATCATGGTACATGGGATGCACAAATGAAGGATGAAAAGGACAATCACACTGCCACGCTGCAAATGTCATGGGCGAAGGTGAGTGGCGGAACGTCAGGGGACAAAGAGGACTGTGCAGACATGCAATGCTATGTTTGTAAATCAATGTACAGCAGCACGGCTGTACAGTAGCCAAACACAATGACCTGTATATGGAGTGTTAAAGAAAGGTCAAACATGGGCCAGTACCCCACACAGAAGCCACACTGCCACATGCCCTTGTGTACCAACATATGCAGTCACATGCACATGCACCATGTAGGGTGAACCATGACACAGTGATGCCCCACATGCACTGTAACTCCCTTGGTGAGGGCAAACATCAATCCAAAATGTTGGCGGGCATTAAACTGATGTGGTGGTAACAACTGTGTCATGTCCAAGTGCCGACATATACAAGAATACGTATACAATGTTGCCCCTGTGCCACACGCATGGCCGTATGCCCCCATGATCTCAACAGATGAGGATATCTTGCGGTGCATGTTACACACATGGCCAACACACACTAACAAAACGTCAGATGGATGTAGCACATACAGCGACTATTCCAGTCCGTGATGCACACATACGGACCAGTACACAGTGTCCACAGTGCAAAGGGCATCTGAAACCCCACATGTCCCGTTAAGACTGTCCGTGAATCACTGGGCATGCATAGTCAAGTGTGATATCTCAATGTGCCACAGTACTCGAATGGTCATGTGTGTCTTGCGCAATCAACAGGACACCCAGCCAGATCACAGTAGCAACGATGTGTTGGACAGGCCTGTTATACAGAAAGTAGCAGTCCAACAGTAATGTTCATCATAGGCATGTGTCCCACTCGCAGAGGTCAAACATCCTATGGCACCATCTCCCAGGGATATTTGAATTGTGGTGTTGTGTCCTGCAACAGGTGGGTGATGTCGCCCACAGTTGCACGTAAGTAGATCTGCTGTGTGTGTCCACTGCCCTGTCTCAGAATAAGGACAAACACTGTCATGGTATGCTGGACGCAACAGCAGGGCATATTGCAGCCAGTCAAACATCAGTACCGATGTAATTAAAAGGCACACAGGCAAACATAACATGATCACAACACAGAACAATGTGCATGTTGTGGACATTTGGAAATGCAACCGCAGACGAGCGTGTCCCATGGATATGGTCATGTCCATGCCCAAGTAACACAGGCGTATCACAGCTGCACCCCATGTCCATTAGCTCTGGTGCAGAGAGACCCAACAGGAAAGGTCTATGAAACAAACAGCAAAAAACAAACATATAAAGGCTGATGTTACACCCAAACAAGCCAAGGTGCTACCTACTGTGTGTCTTCAGCAAATGTCTGCTTGGGATCCTCACAGGCAGGAAAAGTCCACAAAACGTCTCAATAAAGGCAGAAGATGTCATCAACATGCGTCGAATAACCATGTCCCCATGTCCAGCTGCTGTTGCCGCATGTCCACATTATGGTGATATCTGGGATATATAAATGCTGTTGTGCAGTGGTCTGTCAATACACATGAGATAGGTCAACCCACAACACACACGCACACTGTGCACAAGGTTAACACCAGTAAGGTAGAGATAGCACACTCACCACCGCTCCACAGGTGTGCAGACCCCGCCCACCACATGATAATGCAAACTGCATGCACACTGTATTATAGCAGAGCCACCCGCAAACACACACATACACAGTATGAGAAGGTGAGCGTGGCACCAGTAACATACGGCCTGTATGTGCACAATTGGTGAATAGTGGAGATAAAAGCCTGGCAAATGCTATGATACACTGCTGTTGACCGATGCTACAATGTCAGGGAAGGGTGTAAGTGCGGCCCACCACCAGAACACCTAGGACCTGTAGACACACGCAGCCCTGTTGGATGTGTCCCAGAGACAGTGCCGGAGAACACAAACTGCGCATGAACACATGTGGATATGTGTGGCCCACATCAACATATGGGGTACGGGGGAGCACGATGAATAGGACACCCACAACATATGTGCAGTAGACAGATAACCTGTGACATGTGTTGCTCCTGACTGCCCACACACACAAATCACCTGTATGTCCACCTACCCCAGTGTCCTGCACGTTGAATAAGGTGCACACAGCTGCCACTGCACTACAGCAACAGGAACGTCACCAAGCATGTCCTGTGGATTGAGAAACACAAGGGAAACATACATATGTCATGTTGGAGCTGTGCAACAAACACACCCGCTTCACATCCTCATGATTTGTTCCCTGTAAAATAGTTATCTCCAAGTTATAATGCCCTGTTCAATGTAATTTCAGTTTGTTCAATGTAAACCGCACTGATGCAGAATAGCGCGGTATATAAGAGAATGTAAATAAAATAAATAAATCTCTCATAACCCCCTAGATCCATCACAGTCTGGCAGTTCGTCATGACACTGTACCTAACTGTCCCCACCCAAACACACCACTGATGTGCTTCTGGCCAGGTCCAAGGGCCTGTAGCCTGTCCGTCCCCTTTGGGACCTGTCTGCTATCCCCGAGACTGTTGACCACAACCGTCACCGCGCTAGCCTGTACGTGCTCGGCCCAAAGGTCTCGGTACAAGTCTGCCTCCCCCATATGTCTCCTATAGCACCTTCAGTGGTGTTCCTGTGGGTCCACCTCCCCTGCTAACCCGCTCCCAGGTGCTGTACGAAAGGGATATATGCAGGGGCTGCTACATCCCCCTGGCCCCATACCCAGTTCCCTGGTGCAGCAGGCACATCCCGTGGCTATCATCAGCAGCTGTACGCTGATGTGTCCCAAAGATATCTCACCACGCATGAACTATGTTGGGCAAACCACACCCTGACCTCAGCTTTCTCCCTGACATTGGTGGCTGCAGGTACCCCCGCTGCATGAATTGAGCATGGCCAAGACCGGACATCTGGGCATCACCCCTAAACCCTCTCCAACCTTTACAGTGTCTGTGTATAGGTTGGATACACCTTCTGTCTACGTGTTTGTCAAGGTAACAGGTCTCTATGACCCCTCGCTCCCCTTCCCCACACATACCCATCATGTAGCTAAGGCCTGCGGTGTCCCCCTAGATAACATCAGCAAGATTCCTGCTGTCACCCCAGAACACACAAATAAAACACTAATTCCCCCCTCCATCACCCGCCATCCTGGTCACTGTAACCCACACCTTGCTGGTCTACCACAAAATCATCTCTATCCGCCGCAGTGTATGCAACACTGCGCTGCATGGCTAATCTACCGGCAGCCTCAGTATGACAATAACACCCCACCTGTCACAGGCCCCAGGCGAGGTCAAGACGCACCTGCTGATCTATACATGCAGTCACACTGTGGTTGCCCTGTACCTTGACTCGCATAAACCAAGTGCTACAAATACTACTACTACTACTGAGCATGTAAACAGTGCTAACACCTGTATGCATCGCTATACCAAAACATGTAACACACAGTCCATGCTCATCAGAGCATACAATCCAAGCAATCCCCTCATATCCCCAAAATGTTATCCCCACACGTCAAGCCAACTGGTCCTATCTATGGGACGCTCCCCCACTGTTAATGCGGGACCACACACCTGTCACCTTGCAGCATCTGAAGCCTGGAACTAACTACCTGTGACTGCAGGGCAGCCACCCTCACCAACCATTTCAAAATCCTGTGTGACAGCCCACCACATCACCTAAGCCTAATAATCCTGACCACATTAATCACCTCCACCCACTGTTGTCCCCTGCCCACACCTTCTGTGTTAGCAGTTGGACTATATTGTAAACTCAGATGGCCAGGCATTGTGTCAGCAATGTCAGTGCAGTGCTGCGTATGACTGGTAGTGCGATACCAATGCTCAGTAGTAGTAGGAGTACAGATATCTATACAGATGTTTCATTCAGAAGCATCCAGTACTCACATGAAAATAGCTCCTCAATCAGCTGGCGCCTGAGTGCTGCGCCCTCACGTGTGTCACCACGGGCATGTACAGGAGGGCACGTTGGATCATCTTCCAGATCCCCATTAATTTCGATATCGATATCATACCTGAGAGCAATGTTGTGCAGGATGCAACAGGCAATAATGATCTCTGCCACTGTCACGGGTTGGTATTGTAAGGCCCCGCCGGTCCTATCCAGACACCTGAAGCGACTTTTCAAAATGCCAAAGGTGCACTCGATGACGGAGCGACTGGTGGCATGGGCCTCATTGTACCTCATCTCTGCATGTGTCCGTGGTAGACGCACAGGGGTTAGCAACCAGGGCCGACACCCATATCCTGCCTCACCTGCAGAATGAAATGTTGAATGTTAAAACAGTAGCTGATGTCCACACACATGAATGTATGTGCAGACCCACAACACCTACAGGTCAGACAGAAACATAGGGGAACTCATGATGGGACACAACATCTATGCACCAGTGTCTGGAGGTGTGAGATACAGAGCACGGGGGAGGTAGAAGGAGTGCAAACAACATTAACCTGAACCAAAGCAGACATATGGGCAGACACCAGAGGCCGAAAGGTAGTAGTGCCAGACCTGAACACATCAGAGACACACATGCAATGCACCCTGGACAAGGGCAGAGATGCACACATGTGCAAGCATGTGACAGTCATGCTATTCCCCACACACAGATGATGCGACAGGAACAGTTACCCCACCGTGGCAGGCAGGATGGCATACACAACACCACACTGTTGATACACAGGAAGCATACATGTGTGTCGTACCATGCCAACGTAAACACACAATGCCAAATGGCGTGAAATATCAAATGTCAGTGTGCCACCAACACACAGCACCACAGCACAGAAGACCTTGCGTATTTCCCCCCTCCCCCCCCCCGGCAGCTCACACACACACAGATGAGACACACACACACAACTCGGGGGACACGTCAAAGACAGACATGTGTGCAGACGGATAGCAGGGGTATACGATGTGCATATCAGAGATGACAAATACCCACCCAGCAGTATACAGTTCTCAAATTGACCAGCCTCAAATTGTCTGTACAGTGCCGAGTGACGCAGGATATAGGAATCATGGGTGGACCCTGCAAACCGCGGGACCACATTCAGAATACGCATACCTGCATCACATACAACCTGAACATTCAGGGAGTGGTAGTGTTTGCGGTTGCGGTTGCGGAACACTGCCTCCCTGTCTCTGGGCGGGACCAGGGCAACATGTGTGCAATCAATAGCTCCCATCACGTGTGGTAACCCAGCAAATGCCTCAAAGGCCTGGTTCAGGATCCCCCACTGTTGCCGAGTGTTGGAAAATGCAATGTAATTCCCAACCCGGCTGATCATGGCACGCAGTACTTGGTGGAGACAGCATGAGAAGGTGGGGTGGCTCATGCCATCCACTGCAGCCACAGATGACTGGAAACAGCCAGAGGCAAAGAAATGTAGGGCACCAAGGAGCTTGACCAAACCCGGTATGGCATGTGACCGACCAGTCAGGGGCTCGAGGTCAGGTCTTAGATCCTCATAGAGCTCCCTAATAGCCCCTGTGCTCAGGTGGTAGAGGGAGATGACCTGGTCATCACGCATGCCCTGGAGCTGGGCCCTGGGCCTGTAGAGGCGAGGCTGGTGAGCCTAGAACTCGGCATGCCTCCTGTGCCATGCCAGTACAGGCCCTGACTGGCCTGCCCCCACAGCTGCTAGTCGATGTTGGAGCGGGCCTGCACCCCCGCCCCGTGCCCCAGCCCCATGGACACCATCTCCCTCGTCAGGCAAGCCCTGCACATCCCCCATTGTACAGGAAGCAATCACAAAGGCCGCCATAGCAGACACTATTAACCCAACCACCCTCACCTCCCCACCTCACGCTAACCCTGCCACTCACCTCCCCCACTACACATCAACCCAACCACACCCACCACCCACCAAGGCTACTCCTATGAAGAGAAGCTACAATGGTTAGGGCTCTTCAACCTGGAAAAGAGACGGCTGAGGGGAGATATGATAGAGGTCTATAAATTAATGAATGGAGTGGAACGGGTAAACGTAGATCGATTGTTTACACTATCAGAATATAGAAAGACTAGGGGGACATGTAATGAGGCTACAGGGTAAACTATTTAAGACAAATAAGAGAAAATATTTTTTCACTCAACGTGTAATCAAACTCTGGAATTTGTTACCGGAGGATGTAGTAAGAGCTGTTAGTGTAGCTGGGTTTAAAAAAGGTTTGGACAAGTTCCTGGAGGAAAGGTCCATAAACCATTATTAAAAAGGGACCCAGGATAATCAATGCTTGACCCAGTACAAGCATTGTGGAACCTGTGTCTTTTGGGGATACTGCTAGGTACGTATGACCTAGATTGGCCACTGTTGGAAACAGGATACTGGGCTTGATGGACCTCGGTCTGACCCAGTATGGCATATCTTATTTTCTTAACCTTGCCACACACCACCCACCACCTGTGTCACCTACCTCCCCCAGCACACACCAACCCCGCCACACACCTCCCCCAGCACTCACCAAGGCCGCCACTCGCCTCTCCCATCACCCACCAACGCAGCCACACTACACGCCTAACCTGCCCTGACCCTCTGTTCACTACACCACCAAAAACGCACGCTGTCAAACTCGCTCGCCTGCACTAACCCCTCAGCGTGTACCAGGTGTGCGCGTTAATTTATGGACCTTTGGACGTCTGCGCATGTGTGCGCGTGTTGCGCATGCGCACAGTCGATGCGCAGGGTGCATACATGGAACTGTGTGCTGCACATGCGCCAGACATGTACGTATCTGTGCATGTCTGGCACACGGTTCCGCTGAAGTCTGTCGCCTGTGGGACAGATGCGGAATCAACCACCGCACATGCGCATGTAGACTACATATTTGTGTTGTGGAGGCGTACGAATATGAGGCGTCAGCTCACACCATGCCGTTCGTTATGGGCTGCGCATATCCTGGTGCCGCACATGTGCAGATACGTACATGTCTTGCACATATGCGGCGCACGGTTCCACTAACCCTTAGCGCCTGTGGGATGGCCGCGGAACCGTGCACCGCACATGTGCAGATACGCAAATGTCTGGCACATGTGCTGCACACGGTTCTGCATACACACCCTGCGTATCGACTGTGCGCATGCCCAATGCACGCACACATGCGCAGACGTCCAAAGGTCCATAAATTAATGTGCACACCTGGTACACGCTGAGGGGTTAGTGCAGGCGGGCGAGTTTGACGGCTTGCGTTTTTGGTGTTGAAGCGAAAGGAGGGTCAGAGGCAGGTTATGTGTGGAGAGTGGCAGGGTTGGTGACCGGTGGGGGAGGTAGGTGGCTGGGTTGGTGAGTGGTGGGGGTGACAGGAGGCAGGGCTGGTGAGTAGCTAAGGTGGTGAGGGCCGGTGAATGTGACGGGGGAGGGGACAAGGGCTACACAAGGTAAGACAGATCCGGGATGCAGAGAAAGGACAGGGAGAGCAGGAACATGCTGCGGCTGGACATGATAGGTGGAGTGTCTGGGGAAATGGCAGGGCCGCAGTCCCTAGAGACGGAAGGGTTGGTTCACCCTGGGTCTGAGATTGCCGGCCCATCGGGTATGTCTGACCCCCACCCAGGAGCAGCCTGAGGGGCATACCACAGGCAAGCGTAGGCGGACACCTGTGCCGGATGGGGAGAGGAAGAGGGCGATACAATTTAGCCAGCAGGAAAACCACAACCTGCTGGCAAGTGTCCTCGATACTATGAGGAGCTGTATGGGCGCAAGAGCTCACACACAACTGTTAGTGTATGGAGCCAGGTGTGGGTGGAGGTGCAGGGGGCCGTGGCACAGGCTGGGGGGCCACCAAGGGACCTTGACAGCCTCCGTAAGAGGTTCAATGATATCAGGAGGGGGGTCCGTGCTGACTGCAGAACGCCGACATGACTAGCAGCACTGGCAGGGGCGGGTCCCTTCATCCCAAGCCTCACGCCCCTGGAGCAGCAGCTAGCTGAGCGCCTAGGTCCCATCTATATCGATGGCCTCTCACTGGCGCTGGACACGGCTGACCCACAAGCAGGTATGTTCGAGACATACAGCACACATACAGCTATCTACCACGCACACGCTGGGCATGCCACAGGGGGTAGCGGGCCCATGTCCTGGGAGCAGGTGTGTCCAAACTAGGAAAACATATACCTGAGTCCACACTCCCTGTTAGTGTTTGCATGTGGAAACTATAGGGGATAGAATCAAACTTCAAAAACGGGTTCACATTTGGCGTTAGCAGAGCATGGACATCCGTCTAACACATTAGTGGGGATACATCTTCCTATTAGGGTTGCCACTGGGAGATGGCCGCAGCTGTATATGTGGGTCACACACCCGGGGGCCCGCCGTGGGGGTATGGCTGGGGATGTGCCGTGAACATGCCATGGTAATGCTGTCGGCGCATCACCTCAGCCATACCCTGCACAGCAGCTGTCAGCTGCATGATGGCATGGCCATGGTCACTCAGGGTCCGCATAACGGTGCCTATCGCCACACACAGGAGACCCACACATTTGCCACTACATCCACACCATGTGGCTATGGTCTGGGTGGTGGCATCTGCATGGGCCCTGTGCGTGGCAATGTGTGGGGATCCCACACCCAGCCTGACACCATGGCCATTCACATGGGGCAGGTGGCAGGGGCCCCCAGTGCCCTGTGGTGGCGTGCTTCTGCCCTCAGGCACAGGCTCCCCATCCCCACCCACCATGGCCCACCCGCCCTCCCCGCCCTGGCTGGACCCCTCACTCTCCCCGCCACCCTCCCCCTCCCCCTCCTCACCCTCCCACTCCACCTCCACAGCACCCTCCGCCATCCCCTCTACCCACCCCTCCCCATCTTCCATGTATTCATCCCCCACATCCATGGCGTCCTCCGCCACTGCTGGTATGTCCTCCACCTCTGTCCCTCCAGTGGTCGTGGGGGGGCTGCCACCAGGTGGTGTGGGGGCAGTGGTCCCCTCCCCAGCATCTGCAGCCTCTGTGGAGAAGGCAGGAATGAACAGGGCGTCATGCGTTTGTTACGGCATAGACACATTGTATGCGGCATCACAGGCTGCCGTGTCACTGGGACATGGTGTGGCACAATGCATAGGCTGGGACACTCACCGTCACCCCCGGCCATTGCCTCCCGCTGCATGCGGCGGAGGTACCCCAGGCAGTGTAGCCGCATCTCTCTGCCCTTTTTCCATAGGTCCTCTACCTGGGGGGATAAGCAATGTTTGCAAACATTAGGGCCCTGTATCCCTGCCCATGGCGAACCACATGGCACACATGTCTGCGTGCAATGGGGGCCGCTCCTGCTATGGGCAGCGGGTCCCATACTAGCTGTGGGCAGCGCCGCCTGCATGTGTGGGCATGAGGCTGGGCATTTGTGTTGTGACACCTACGTGCCCTGTGGGCCGCCTCACAGCCACCCCATGCCATATCCCTGCCATCTCCTGCCATGACATGAGAGCAACATGGCATGTGGGGTGTTCCAATTGTGGTCTACAGGGGGTGTGACTCCATACTCTCAGTGCAGTCCAGCACACATCAACAGGGACCCATCACCATGTCGCCTGGACGCTGATGCAGCCTCTGTGGTGCGTGCTCAGACACCTGGGGGTGTGGGGGAGCTGGTTACCTGCACCAACATCAGCTACCATTACACCGGAATGCTTGATGGACCACTGGAATCTAATGTGCTGCTTCCTGGGGATGTGGCAGAACCGGGAACCTGCAACAACATCAACCACCATAACACCAGGCTGTAGTCTGCTCTACTGCCTCCTGGGGTTAGGGCAGAGCTGAGAAACTGCAACAAGAACAACCACCATAACACCAGGATGTAGAATAGATCTGTGAGGTCTGCTCTGTGGCCTCCTGGGGTTAGGGCAGAGCTGAGAAACTGCAACAAGAACAAGCACCATAACACCAGTATGTAGAATAGAGCTGTGTCGGCTGGTCTGGGGCCTCCTAGGGTTAGGGCAGAGCTGGGAAGCTGCAACAAGAGCAACCACCATAACACCAGGATGTAGAATAGACCTGTGAGGTCTGCTCTGTGGCCTCCTGGGGTTAGGGCAGAGCTGGGAAACTGCAACAAGAACAACCACCATAACGCCAGGATGTAGAATAGACCTGTGTCAGCTGGTCTGGGGCCTCCTGGGGTTAGGGCAGAGCTGGGAAACTGCAACAAGAACAACCACCATAACACCAAGATGTAGAATAGACCTGTGTCGGCTGGTCTGGGGCCCCCTGGGGTTAGGGCAGAGCTGGGAAACTGCAACAAGAACAACCACCATAACACCAGGATGTAGAATAGACCTGTGAGGTCTGCTCTGTGGCCTCCTGGGGTTAGGGCAGAGCTGGGAAACTGCAACAAGAACAACCACCATAACACCAGAATGTAGAATAGATCTGTGAGGTCTGCTCTGTGGCCTCCTGGGGTTAGGGCAGAGCTGTGAAAGTGCAACTGGAGCAGCCACCCTGACACCAGGATGTTTGATACACCCCCGTGCACAGGTCTGTGATCATTCGGGGCCAAGGATGCTGTTCCACACATCAACAGCACCAACTAACACACCACCAGGATGACTGCTGGACCTCTGTCATCAGATCTGATGCCTCCTAGGGATGGGGCAGGGCTGTGGTACTCCGACTGCAGCAGCTACCAGTGCACCATGATGACTACTTGACCTCTGTGATCAAGTCAGATGTCTCCTGGGGATTGGCCAGAGCTGGTAATGTGTCATAGCATCAGCCACCATGGCACAGGGATGCCTAATATAGCCCTGTCATGGGGGCTGCAAATCCTGGGGGTTGGGCAGAGGTGTGCACTGCAACAGGAGCAGCTTACATCACAACGTGCTAACCTCTGCACCTCTGCTTTCATGTCTATGGCTCCCGGGGATTGGCATACGTGCACACAGCAACATACACAGATAGCTTGATCACAGGTTTGCCCACATGCACGTGTGTCACACATGTGGTGCATATCTTATGTGTTTTGACTGCTGGATATTGTGTTGCACACCTTCCCTTTAGTGACCTGTCCCCATACACTTACCTCATGTGGGTAGTCTGCTACACGGTTAAAGCACCTTGTGATGCGCACCCACACCCTCCTGATGCATTCCAAATCCTGATGTTTTGAGGCTCTCGGGAAGAGCCGCGGCTGCCTGGTACATATTAGGGATGCCAGCTGTCGTAGATCGGAGAGACTAAAGGCTGCCTTGCGGGATCGCGTTGCCATTTTGGGGGATGCCCATGTGTTGATGACGCACACACGCATGCCATGCATGCGCTGTATCGTGCACATGCCGTGCCGTGCCCTACTACACAGCGCACACGACGTGCACGTGTCACGGATGCCACACGGAAAACTATCTCTGGGGCCGCATGACTACATGTCGAATACTGTGATTGGCGGCTACGGTGGCTGCCTTTAGTTTACAACATCGCATTACTTACGCCGGTTGGCCTGGACCGCATCTGCTGTGCCTCAGCTTTGGGTGCCTTATGACGTGCTTTCGGCGATGCAACGCCACACCAAGCCTCTCTTTAGAGGCATGGGACAAAGGTTATATTGTATTAGGCTTGTGTCACTGTTTGTGGAGATGTGTCTGACTGTTACTAACACTCATCTTGCTGTTAGTGCAGTGGGTATTCAAACCCATAAGCAGTGATTCTGAGGGCATAGTATTAACCAGTGTGCTATGCCTTTTCTCATAGCACAGGCTGACTACACAGCAACTGCAGGTCAACCCAGTAAAATGTCAGCTGTGCTTACCGGGATCGGGTAGACCCACAGCTAAGGCACTTTACAGGGTACCTTAGGTTTTCCAGCTGAGGTGATGATTCATTTTTGGTGGACACACTGATATTTGCTATGGGGTATGTGTACACCATCCTAATGTTGCCGGCGAAACCCCCAGTGATAACGTGAGCAATGCCATATAGGGAGGTGTGCGTGCCGGCATCCACGCAGCATGCACTGTGTATCGCCCAATAGGAGGCGCGTTGGCTATTTACGCGCAGTAACCTTAACTTCGTGGCAGCACTAGGAGATGGTGTATAGAGCTGTAGCCTACTGGCTAATACAATGACCATCAAGCCAGAGGTCATGAGTTCGATCCCTCAGGAGTCTCATCTGATATGGCTGTCTGGAGCAATCTCTTTTGCTGCATGTAACAGTCTGCACATCTCTACAATCTGTGCTGCCAGCAGACACACCCTCGCCTCATTGCCATCACCTACTGCGCCTTATAGGGCAGGGGGGTGTCTGGACCCACATGTGGATTGGGGGCAGCACCTACAGACCTGCCCTCTCTGGGCCAGAGTGGGGGGGACAGGATCTGCCACCACAGCCCCACACTCTACATCTTTGCAATGGCGGCAGTGGAGGGACGTGATGAAGGGCTGTGGGACCAGCTACCCCGGTCCTGCAGGGGAGAGGGCGCCCTCCAAAGCACTGGATGCAGATCTGTTTGTATGACACAGGGCACTGGCAGACAGTCAGTAGGCCTGTGTATGCGCTCAGATGCCCCCCACCACCATTATCGCCCGATAACGTCATGTATTGCGCGATAACGTCGCAGCTGCGCTGTTAACGCCGTTTAGTAAACATACCCCATAATATGATAGACAACATGCACCACTTTGGTCTTTTTTTGTCATTTATGATGGAATTTAAATTACTAGGTTTAAAATATGAAACAGAACCTTCAAAGAATTTATAAGACTTCCTTTCCCTTTTCTATCGAAAGGGTAGATGGTCCCTGTAGTGCGGTAGCCCTGCTTCATATCAGCAAGCTCTAAGTTGTAATTGTCACAGAAGATGAGTACTGTGTTTAAAGTGGTAAAGTTGATATTTGTCCTTCATGTTTCCATGCAGTTTGTAAGAATAAAGACTATTGGATCGATGCAGTAAATTGTACTAAACTCTAGTGTGGCATTTTGCTTTGGATTTTCCCATGCTACTCTTACTCCCAATGAAGAACGCAATCTAGCGCAGGGTAATTCTGAGCAAAATTGCATGCAAATGAGGAAATATGTAATTGTTCTAATGTATGTGAAAAAAAACTGCGTAGAAACATGGCACAGTTTTTTTTAATAGTCTCTTTACGCTGGATGCAGCTGGGAGCACATATACAAATTAAATTATTGTCTGTTTTGTTGTTCCCTCTGTAGATTAAGCCTGTTGCTTTTGCAGTCCGGACAAATGTCAGCTACAGTGCAGCTCATGATGATGATGTCCCAGTCCCAGGCATGGCCATCTCATTTGAGGCGAAAGACTTTCTTCATATCAAAGAAGTAAGAAAAATAAAAACCCTCTCTTTTTTAGCCACTGAAACACAAGCTTGATTAACTTTGCTTAGAATGTGCATGGAATATCCACTACTCTTTAGTCATGCTCTCCTTTTGCAAGAATTGTATTGTCATCTTTTTGGAGCCTGTAGGGTACTGTGCCATTTCTATAGCCATTTTTCTCAGCTCATCCTTACTGAGACTCTGGCTGCCTCTTTAGAAGGCAGTCATTCTTTTATTTATATGTCATATCTAGTAAGTGCCCAAATAATGCTCTGAGTGGTCTGCGGAACATCCAAAAAATATACAGTAAAATAAATCAATAAACGTAAACATCTGTATTCTAATCCAAACATAACACAACACACACAGTTACAGGAATTGGTGTGTTTACCTCAATACTGCCTAAAAAAACTCGCGTGAAAAACAAGCTTCATACTGCTTCTGAAAAAAGAAATAGTTATCAATAATTCAGAGATCATCTGGCATCAAATTCCACAGACAAGTAAAATCCTCTCACAGGTTTCACTATGAGAAATCCATGGCAAAGAATTATAAAACAGACCTCTGTATACTCAACAATATCTGACACATACTGTGGGCAGATTTAATGGCCTTAAACATGGTGTGGGGAGGAGAGGGGGGATTTTCAGTGGCGGTGAACAGCAGAGTTAAAGTGGCTGGCTGTCGCAGCTTTAACTTTGCCCCAGATATTCAATGCTGGGGTCATATCTGGATCCCGGCATTGAATATCCAGGTTGCCCAGATTACAATCTTGCAATCTGGTCAGTGGAAATATTTAGCCGCTGGTCAGATTACAAAACCGGCTAAAGGTAGGAGGAGTCATTCAGGGTAGCCAGGCAGTAGTTGAATGTCACCACTGCCCGGTTATCGCTTGGTGCTGCCCCTTAGAATGCCCTGATGTTAATCAGCTAGCATTGGGGCGTGCAGTAGCGGTACCTGGAGATATTCAACGGCTGACTATCCCGGTGGCCACAATTAACGTGGTTAGCGTGTCTAGGTAGAACAGGAGACATCTAAGTTTGGATGTTTGCATTATTCTTTATTTTTTACTTATGATCCTTTTTAATTACAAAATGCAAGAAATTACAGAAAATTAATATATTTTAAATAAAATAAAAACAGGAATCTGTAACATCTTATTAGAAACAATAGGAAAATTCCTAACTTGGGATCCCATAAACAGCTCATCTCTAGCTCTAAAGAATAATTTTAACAATCAATCACGGTTAGGCTCTAGGGCTACTGTAATCAAAATTTGCTATAACCATTTGCTCCATGTTAAATTTTTCCAAAAATGGTGTTAAATCAAGAGAGTCAATGGATAAGTGAGAAATGGAGCTGGATCCTTTGGTTCCTTCTCCTTTACTATAGGTAAATAAAAAGCCCTCAAGAGTTGGGGAACAGATTCTTGTGGAATTTTTAAAACTGTAACGGCATACTTCTTAAATATTTTCAAAGGCAAAATGGTAGGTATATAGGGAAAATTTAACAACCAGAGATTCCTCTTTCTGATGAAATTGTCCAAGTGCCTCCCAGCTGAATCTTTACTTCCACTCTGGGCTCTGAATGCTAGACATTTCTCCTCCACTTGACTCATTGTTTGCAGTGCTTCCACTGCAAATCTGTGCTGTTCCAAATTTATCCAACATAGAGGACAACTGAGTTGAAACGGCCCCAAGAAGCATCTCTGGGGGAATCCTGACCTCCACACTCAGAGTGGTATTAGCTCTGAGGAATGCAAGGACCTTCCTTCCATTCCCCTCCTCTATGCTGCGCTTTTGTTCTTTTCTTATTGTCATGGCTGCTTTTGCCAGTCTCAGTGAACTCAGCATTAATGGCGAGAATGCGAGCAGGAGATCAGGGGCTGTCTTGGGGCATTCTCTGATGCAGTCATCCTCCAAAATTTGGCGCTCTAGGTAACCATTTAGTTTGCCCTATGGTAGCACCAGCCCACTCTGCAGATTGTAAAAGCTTCAGGTGTAGCTCAGAGCTTCAGGTTTAAGAGCTTAAATAGACTGTCAACTTCCTCCCTGTCTTGCATTCCTAATAATAAGCCAACAGTTGAGGGAATACAAGGCGACCAAGATTGCAGGAATGATTGTATCTGCCAAATGCTGGTCACCAGTTGGGAATATATGGAATATATCAGACTTCTATAGATTTCGAACTCCCTTCCTAACCAAATCCAAAACAACAAACACCTCTCCTCATTCAGAAAACAGTTAAAAACCCATCTATTTCGGAAGCAACTTGGATCGGAACTGGACACAACCCACTAATGTCCTATCCTTGGTGGTCACAGAACAGACTGAATCTGAATGTAAAACCAGACCTGCGAATAGTCAGCGATAAGTACTGATGCCCACTATGTCAGGATCATAAATGTTGGCCTCCTAGTGATGGTTTCCCCCTCCCTTAATTTTGAGCTGATCTAGTTAATGTATCCCCCCTTGTTATTGTAAACCGCGTTGACCCGGTGAAAAGCGGTACATAAGTGCAGCTAAATAAATAAATAAATAAATAAACATAGGCATACCCCAAATCATGCCCGCATGCATCCTGAGAATGATCACATATATACCCATGGAGTGATGAACCTACACTGCTGCTCTGTGGCTCCACACACATGGCCAGTTTGTTTGAGGGTCACAGGTTCAAGACCCATCTGTGGATCAGGATCTGTATGTCCTGGTGTGTTAACTTTATCCTATGTTTCCAGAACTGTATCAGCATGTGCAACCTACAATATTCTGTCCAACAAGAGGCCCACTGAGAAGCCACACCACCCACAGCTGAATGGCAGGGCAGGCTAATAGCACCAGCACACTGAGCAGACATTGACAGTGCTCGAGCTTTGCAGAGTGCGCTAATAGTGCCTGCACATTGAGCAGACATTGACAGCAGCCAAGCATTGCAAAGCATGCTAATTGTGCCTTCACACTGAGCAGGCATTGACAATGTTGGAGCAGCAAAGGAGGCTTAAGGGGCAGACAAGAATGCCAACCAGCACCACTTTTGGACAGCAGGGTCGTGTGTTTGTCTCTGTGTGTCTCCAGAATAGTGTGAGCCTCAGTAATGCAATGTGTATGCAGATGGTGCCCAGGCCTTATGGCTGAGCATGCAACGTGCTGCAGGTCAGCTGAACAGCCATCCCACATACTGTGTAAGACATCATTTACAAGCAGAAGGTTAGTTTTCAGTAAGTAGTAGTAACCTGGGGCTGTAATGCTGCAATGCATTCCCAGTTAGACCATCATCCAGGCCCATCCACACAACATTCCCCAGCACTTACCTCCCAACATGACATGGTCATGCAGCTCCCAAATTGTCTGCTGGTTTGAATGAAGTGAACAGGGGGGACACGTGTGGGTTGCAACCGTCACCTCTGACTGAACCTCCAGGCCTCAGGATACACCAATTTGCACAGGTGAGCGGCCAAATTAATGCCAACTGTCATAACAGCTGTATCCATGGCAACAGTGTCAACCCACTTACTATGGCTGCAGCCTATAGGAAACAGGGCTCAGGGGAAGGGCTGACCTATGTAAATGTCCAATCCAGTCACTTAGTTGGTGACACTGGCAGGAATCAGCAATTTACCTGCATGCATGTTGCTCTTGTCCCATGCTGCATTCGCAGAGTGCAAGTGAGGGGACTCCTTGCTCCATGCAGTGTATGCACATACAGAGAGGTATGAATCAGGCAAAATGGCACACCTGAAACATTACCTCAAGATTGTCTACTGATCATTGGCCAAAGCATCCAGCAATACATCACCTATCACTCCAAATGAGAGTCCGACAGCGCCTATGTGCCTGAGTGAGACAGTGGGACACTGACCTCTGAATGGTGCATGCACACTTTTGGCTGCTGAAATGTGGCAGAGGATGTCATGTTGGTCTCTTCATCTCCTGCCACCATATGGGGAGGCAGTACCTGGGGATGAATGTGATGGGGGTAGGGGTGCACAGAATGGTACCATACATGTTTAGTAAGTGCCCTTCATAGGTGGCACTGCTAATCAATGCTTTGTTCACATGGCCAGAACCTATGCACCCCTACCCAGTGTCTGCATGTGTTATATCAGGGGGCCTGCATGATAGCCTCACTGGTTCCCCATGGGCAACAAGTGTGTCAGACACAATGTTGGTGTTATAGCACAAAGAGGTAGGATATGGTGCCATATATGTAACCAGCAACAGTTTAAACATCCTACCCCATGACCCACCTGCCATGATTCCACGCACCCTTGGGGGGGCGGGCGAATGCATCTGGAGCATGGGAGAGTACATGTGCTGCACTGGCTGGGTTTGGAGCATCCATGGCTAGACATTGCATGCTCGTATAGGCATGGAACTAGGCTCACTGCCAAGAGCTGTGTAGGGGGACACCATAATTGTGTATGTGACAGACGTAGCCCTCTGTGGGCCAGCATGCACTCTGTCTGTCTCTGGCCCACTTTCCACTGTTCCTCGCATTGTGTGAGCTGTCTATAATAAAAGGGTACATAATGAGGAACAGAGGATTCTGGGTTTTGCCTAAAACAGAGCTATTTACACTGAATATGTGTGTGCCAGAGGTTAGGTTAATGGATCTTAAAGTGTCTCTGCCATGGCCGTGGGCTGGGTGCACACATATATAAGGGAGGAGTAGCCTAGTGGTTGGGGCAAGGTACTTCAGGCCGGAAGGTCGGGGGTTCAAATCCCACTAGAGGACAGCAACCTTGGGCCGGAAGGACTGGGGTTTCTAGTCCCAAGCCACTTAACCCTCCATTGCCCATGTTCCCTGTAAGTATTAGTGTATGTGTTTAATATCCCCGCGTGTTAAATGTATCCCCCAATTGTGTTGTGACTGCTTTGATTGAAGGATAAGGCGGTATACAAAAACTGTCTAAATAAAATAAATAAATAAATATTCATGCTGAGAGGCCACACTCACTCACTTTGTTACAGCTATATATGCACACGGTGCTATATACGGTCAAGGTGTAGTGATCTACTACTACTACTGAGCATTTGTATAGTGCAACAAGACATATGCAGCACTGCACAGACATGTGTGGAGGAGTTGCCTAGTGGTTGGGGCATGGTACTTCAGGCCAGAAAGTCAGGGGTTCAAATCCCACTAGAGGACAGCAACCTTGGGCCAGAAGGACTGGGGTTTCTAGTCCCACAGGTGCTCCTTGTGGTCTTGGGCAAGCCACTTAACCCTCCATAGCCCATGTTCCCTGTAAATTGTTATCTCCAAGTTATAATGCCCTGTTCAATGTAATTTCAGTTTGTTCAATGTAAACCACACTGATGCAGAATAGCATGGTATATAAGAGAATGTAAATAAATAAATGTAAGAGACAGTCCCTGCTTATCTTGTTGATAGAGTTCTACCCCTGAAGAAGCTTCTCTGAAGCGAAACATTTAATGGGCGCCATTGTTTGTAGGTGTTGGGTAAAAGCTATTCAATTGAGAAGAGCACCTGAGCCCTGCAGCTGTTGAGAAAAACCAGCAGTTAAGCAATTTTGGTTGTTTGCATGGATAAGGCTGGCGGTGCTATAAAGGATGGTGGTTGATGCAACTAGGCATAAGCATTTAGATATCTAATTGTCTCTGTTGGTAACTATGGTGTTGCAAGGCCCTTCTATGTGGTGTCAGCACCGCCCCCCCCCCCTCCTGCCTAGCTAACACTAACTGCATTTGGATTCCTTGGCAACATCTGCCACAACCTTAATGACTGACATGGGTTGTTATAGGAGAGTCCCTGGCCAACAGGAGAAGCACACAAGGCCCAGATAAGACAGGCCACTCAGGCATGCTGCACTTATGCAGACTATCAAGTGACTTGCATCGAACACTGCTGACACTACCTGTAGTACACTGGCAGTGATAGAGATCTGCTCCAGAACCTGGAGAGTCCATCTATTGTAGGTCTTGCTCCAGTGATCAGGTGATATGTGCCCCTTCTCTCATTCAGAGTGGACGACGAAGATGGTCATTAGCACATGTGACAGGTGTTATGTCCATGATGCACACAACATTTCTACACAGTCCAAAGCTGATGTGATGGATTGTTGCATTCTCCATTGGGTAAAAGGTAGCGTATAGTTGCTCAGATAGTGAGGTGCATCCTGGAAAATAAAGGGTCTACGGTACCAGCACATATAGTCCACATTTCAGCCATAGTGGCGAAGGTGATCACTGTAGCATTGCTCAGAATCTGCTTGTCTTCTATGATGGTGGGAGATATGTGCATGGCCCCCTGAGGGGGGGGATGGATGGTCAGCGATGAATCGCAGGGGTCATGATTGTGCTTTTCGTTTTTTGTATGTGTGGGTGTACCTATCTTGCAGTGGACAGCAGGTGACAAGGGACAGCATGCCCTGCTCATGTGCTGTCTCAGGGGTTAGTGCCACACTGCGACACAGAGGCCCTCTGCTTACGGCTTTTTTCACGTTTGAGGTACAGTGAGGGGATTGGCATCTTGACCTTAGATGTGTCTCGGCCTTTGGACAAGGGATGTGTCTGTGGCTGTGTGTCTATAATGCAGCTGTTGTACTCAGTGTGCAGTTCAGTGCATACTGCATGTGCACCGCAGTAGGCAGGCCCTAGGTGTGGTGTACCACTGTGTCAAAATGTTGTTTTATGTCCTGGGTTGCGCCCATTGCAGGTAGGAACCAGCAGTCTCTTTGCTTCTAGACTGTGCTATGGAGAAGAGTTTGGAGGTGTAGCCTAATTGCTAGAACACTGGCTTGGTAAGTGACAGATGGGGATTTGACTCCCACTTGTTCTCTTTGTGGCTGTGGGAAACCCACTTCAATATAGTGCCAGAAACAGTCTGGGGTCTGCATTGACTGATGGACACACATTAATATTGGTTTCTGTGTGTTAAAATGATCATATTGAGTCTGCTAATATGCACATTGCAATCATGCAAGGTGGTTTACATTGAACAAACTGAAATTACATTGAACAGGGCATTATAACTTGGAGATAACTAGTTTACAGGGAACATGGGCTATGGAGGGTTAAGTGGCTTGCCCAAGACCACAAGGAGCACCTGTGGGACTAGAAACCCCAGTCCTTCCAGCCCAAGGTTGCTGTCCTCTAGTGGGATTTGAACCCCTGACCTTCTGGCCTGAAGTACCTTGCCACAACCACTAGGCCACTCCTCCACTCCAATTGAAAGAGGCTCTCCTCCTATGCATTTATGCCATGGAGATATTTAAACATCTCAATCATATCACCTCTGTCCCACTTTTCCTCTAAAGTATACATATTAAGGTCCTTAAGTCTGTCTTCTTATGCTTTATAACGAAAACCATTAAACATTTTATTAGCCACCCTCTGCATCGACTCCA
This sequence comes from Ichthyophis bannanicus, assembly GCA_033557465.1. Classification (NCBI taxonomy): domain Eukaryota; kingdom Metazoa; phylum Chordata; class Amphibia; order Gymnophiona; family Ichthyophiidae; genus Ichthyophis; species Ichthyophis bannanicus. The sequence goes on along the minus strand of CM066031.1, from coordinate 418,292,494 downwards.
ACCTGTTTATATCCTTTTGAAGGTGCAGTCTCCAGAATTGCACATAATACTACTTTGAGTTCGTCACACACAATCATGCCTAGATCCCGTTCTTCTGTCATGGACAGAAGTACATCACCCCCAATACAGTACCGCTCCCTTGAATTTTTGCAGCCCAAATGCAAGACCCAACATTTTTTAGCATTAAATCTCAAGTGTCAAATTCTAGACCATTCCTCAAGCTTAGCTAGATCCCTCCTCATGTTGTCTACACCTTCCTGGGTGTCTACGCTGTCAAAGAGGCAAACCTTACCTGACAGCCCTTCTGCAATATCACTAACAAAGAAGTTAAAAAGAATTGGATCAAGGACAGATCCCTTCAGCACGCCACTGGTAACCACCTTCTCCTCAGAGTGAGCTCCATTTACCTGTACCCTTTGTCACCTCCCACTCAACCAGTTTCTAACTCAAGCAGTAATTTTAGGGTCCATCCCAAGGGTGCTTAGTTTGTATATAAGTCACCGGTGCGGAACAGTGTCAAATGCTTTACTGAAATCTAAATAACACCACATCTAGAGCTCTCCCTCAGTCTAACTCCCTGTTACCCAGTCAAAGAAATCAGTCAGATTTGTCTGACAAGACCTGCCCCTGATGAATCCATGCTGCCTTGGATCCTGAAATCTGTTGGACTCAAGAAACCTCACTATTTTCTCTTTCAGCAGCATTTCCAATAATTTACTCACCACCAAGATTAAACTAACCAGCCTGTAGTTTTCAACTACATCCTTACATACACTTTTGTGTAAAGAGACCACGTGGACCTCTCTCCAGTCCTCTGGCAGCACTCCCAATTCTAAAGAGGCACTGAAAAGGTCAGTCAGTGGAGTTGCTAGAATGTCCCTAAGTTCCTTCAGTATTCTTGGATGTATCTCGTCTGGGCCCCTCGCTTTGTCCACTTTTAGTTTAGTTAATTCCTCACAAACACAGTCCTTTGAAAATCATTTGAGATGCCCCTCACTTTTGTTCCTGTTTGTGGGTGTTGTCTGAGGTCCTGCTCCCGGCCCTTCATCTGTGAACACAGAACAGAAATATTTGTTAAGCAATTCTGTTTTATACTCATCAGCTTCTACATATTCCTCCCCTTCATCCTTGAGTCTGACAATACAATTTTTTCCCATCCTCCTCTCACTAACACATCTGAAAAATGTCTTATCCCCCCATTTTATTGCATTGGCTATTTCCTCCTCTTTTTGAATTTTTGCTTTCCTGACTACTTTGCTAGCTTCTCTAATTTTTCCAAATATAGATATATGAGCTCTTGTATTTCATGAAGGCCTCCCTCTTTTTCTTCACCTTTTCAGCTACCTTTTTTGAGAACCATAACTGCCTCCTTTTCCTTTTATTTATCATTCTAACAAAAAAGTTGGTTACCCTTAAAATATCCCCTTTCAGTTTTGCCCACTGTTTTTCTACATTCCCCAGCTGTTCCCATTCCGTTAACGACTCCCTGAGGTATTGGCCCATCTTGGCAAAGTCAGTTTTCCTAAAGTCTTAGACCCTCGCTTTTGAATGCATACATACTATCAGCCCTAGTTCTAATACTGAACCACACCATCTGGTGCTCACTGGATGCGAGATGATGTCCCATCATAACATCAGAAACACTTTCCCCATTGGTAAGCACCTTGTCCAGTATGCCCCCAGGGGCAGCTCTATAATGAGGTGAAGTGAGGTGGCTGCTTCAGTTGGCAAAGTTTTGAGGGCGGAAAAAAATGCCCCCATAACAGCCGCCTCGCTTTGCCTTAAATGTTAAAAAAAAAAAAAAAAAAAAGGTGCGCAAGTTGCTGCCGCTACCAAATCCGCTTATCCCCCCCTTTGGGCCAGGATGAAGCTGCACGGAGTTCTTAACAGAGGCGGGAAAGCTCCACACTGGTTTCACTTTTATTTAAACTGCAGGTCACCAGCACAGCCGTGGTTCTAAGAGGCAGGAGCCGTGGCTGCAACGAAAAAGAGAAGGTGAGTCTTCAGCAGTGGAGCTAACATAGGGGAAGGTCGGGACTGGTAGCAGACTTAAACAGGGAGGAGGAGGGGGCTGGAAGAGAATTGACATGAGGGTAGGTGAGATTTGCAATGGGATTGACATGGGGGGAGGAGGGGCTGGAATAGAATTGACAAAGGAAAGGTGGAAACTGCAACTGGGATGACACGGGGGGGCTGGAAGGGAATTAACATGAGGGAGAGGTGAGATCTGCAGTGGGGCTGACATGGGGGGGGGGAGGAGGGGGCTGGAAGAGAATTTACAAGGGAAATGGGTCTGCAGCTGGGCTGACATGGGGGGCTGGAAGGGAATGACCATGAGGGGGAGGTGAGATCTGCAGCAGGGCTGACATGGGGGGTGAGAAGGGGGTTGGAAGGGAATTGACAAGAGAAAGGTGGGGTCTGCAACTGGTTTGACATGGGGGAGGAGGGGGCTGGAAGGGAATTGACAAGGGAAAGGTGGGGTCTGCAGTGGGCTGACATGGGGGGGGGCTGGAAGGTAATTAACATGAGGGGGAGATGAGATCTGCAATGGGGTTGACATGGGGGGGGGAAGGGACTGGAAAGGAGCTGATACCTGATGATGGTACTGGAGAGGGACTGGAAGGGTGATGATATTAGGGAAGGGAGGAGAGAGATGGGAAGGGAGCTGTCATCTGGGGATGGGACTGGAGGGGATGGAAATGAGCTGACACTTGTGATGGGACTGGTAGGTGGCTTGGTAATAGGGGTGGGGGCTGGAAGAGAGGGGACACTGGCACTGGGATGGTATTTGGACTAGAAGGAACTGGACAGTGGGGAAAGAGGGGAACTGGAAGGGAATGGACACCAGTGGAAGTCCTGGGAATGGAAAGGGGTTGAAATTGGAAGGTACCGGGATGGGAGGACTGGAAATGGGGGCTGATACTGGGGAGGGTTTCTAGGACTGGACATAGGCTGATGGAAGGAAGTGAAGAAAACAAAAGAAGAGACAAGAAATGGCAGATGGATATAGACCGTAGAAAGAGAGCTAAGAGAAGACAGGAAAGCAGAAGCCTCAGATCAGGACTAGCATGATCAGAGAGTAAAATGATCAGACAACAAAGGTAGAAAAATAATTTTACTATTTTCAATTTAGTGATTGGACTTTGCATGATCTTTATGGGGAACTACATCTCTTATTTATCTGATGTTGCACTTCATCCAAAATCTGGCTTCTTGGGGATTCAGTTTAATTTTGTCTATATATTTTTATTTTTACTTTAGGTTGTAGTCACTTATTCTGTACTTGGTGAGGGTCTGTGTTCTGAGTGTGTGACTGAGGCCATATGTTCTGTTAACATGGAGTTTGTACACAGGGATCTATACAGTACTGTAGTAATTTGACTTGTTCAGCTTTTCAAATAGGTGTATGGATGTTCTAAGGATTACAGCAGTATTTATAGTGAGTTGTTTTTCTGGGTAGGTTCCTTATGTGAGTTTTGGAAGTTTATCCTGGTATGGTATGTAGATCTTCAGTGATTTTTGTAGGGTTTTATATTAGTTCCCAATATGCCTGGTACTGGAGAATGTTTGTTGTTGTTGAGATGACCAGAATCAGTATTTTTTTTTAAATATACTGAGTTCTGTGGATGAACGTCCTACTTCTTTTCTGCACCCGTTGTTGAGGGAGAGGTTTCTGTGGATGCAGAATATATATTCAAAAAGAAAAAGTGAGAACCATAACACAGTATATAACAAAATAAAATGAATTATAATTTGGGTTTGATTCCCACTAGCACTCCTTGTGGCCTTGGGCAAGTCACTTAACCCTCCAGTGCCTCAGAAGAAAGGCCTGCCAATCTGCTTCCGGTCACACTGCCAAGAAAACCCAGGGGCTTCTGGGTCGCCAGGAGTCAGTATTGACTCAAAGGCATACATTGCATTGCATTGCATTATAAACTGTGCCATGGTTCTCACCTTTTCTTTTAGCTCCTTGGTGTGCGAGCATCTTGCATTTCCTTTGTTCTTTTGCAGAATATATATTTACATTAACACTATACTGGTCCAGTGTGCAGTTTCAGGAGTTATGTTGGGGTTGCCAAGCCCTTCTTGGTTACAAAGTCTCTCTTGTTTTTCAGAGGGTGGGAAGTGCTGTGTTGGGGCGCCAAGTTGCTCCTATTTTTGTGGAAATGGAGGTGCTTTAAGGTATTGGTTGGAGGGGGGGGGGGAACTGGAATATGTATTGTCTTTGAGATTTGCAGTTTTGTGTTCTTTGTACTGTCAGACTGAAATTTAAAATATTTTGTCAGGTCAGATTAAAGGAAATTTCAAATTTTGAGGGAACGCATCAGTTTAATTTTGTTTAGTAGCCTGATAGCTTCAACGCTGCTGTTCTGGACTTCTCCAGCTCTAGCACAATCCAATCCAAAGTTTGAATTCATGGCTACCAGGATTAGTTTCTAATTTTATATCTTCCCTCATCATCAATAATCTGGTCATAGCAAAATAAATTTGATGTGCAGATACTTATAATGGTTTGATTTGGGGGGAGTGCTATGTAAGTGACTTTCCATTAACCAAATGTAATGTTTTTTTTATTATGTGTTTTATTGTAGCATCTGTTTTACTAAATTGCATGTACATGTTTGGAAGCCACCAAGGATTTTAGATTAGTAGCATATATATTTTAAAATAAAGCAAGTTAAATTTATGCAAATAATGCTGCAATGAATCTCCGTACATGGCTCTGCATCACCATCATGCTGCCCCTAGGAGGATGTAGACGGGGGGAGGAGGGGGTACTAGGAGGTGGAGGAAAGCAGAAACCTCAGATTGGGACAAGCATGATCAAGAATAAAATGGTCAGACGACAAAGGTAGGAGAGAATTTTATTTTCAATTTAATGAACAGTCTTGGTGCTATCTTCATATTTTATAAAGTACAGGAAAATGCATCTCTTTCTATTTCTCTGGCCTTGCATTGTATGCAGAATCTGACTTCTTGCGGTTTCAATTTAATTTTTATCTATATATGTTTGTTATTAGGTTATGGTCACTTATTCTGTACTTTGGTGAGGATCTGTGTACTGAGTTTGTGGCCAAGGCCAGGTGTTCTGTTGACATGGAGTTTGTACATAGGGATCTGTTCTGTAGTAATCGGAATTGTTCATCTTTTCAAATACATGTTTGGATGTTCCAGGGCCCGCTGCAGTATTTACAGTTATGCTTTTTTGGGGTAGGTTCCTTATGTGAGTTTTGGAAGTTAAGCTGGTATGGTATAGTAGGTTTGCTCTACAGATCCTCAGTGACTTTGTTGTAGGATTTTGTATTAGTTCACAATATGCCTGGTACTGGAGAATGTTTGTTGTTACTGAGATGGTCTGAATCAGATTTTGTTTAAGATATTGAGTTCCGTGGGTGAATTTCCTGGTTCTGCTCTGCACTCATTGTTAAGGGAAGGAGGTTCTGTGGATGCAAAATATATGTTCAAAAAGAAAAAAAGCAAGAACCATAACGGAACCATAATGCAGTTTAGAACAACAAAATAAAAATTAGTTATAATTTGGTGTTATAAACAGTGCTGCGGTTCTCGTTCTTTTATTTAGTGCCTTGTGTGCAAACATCTTGCATTTCCTCCACATTATCTAATCGGCTTTTTGGTTTGGTTCAATCCCTGACTGGAGTTTGAGAAAGACATCCCCCCCTGCTCCGGGGGGGAGGGTGTCATCTCATCCCTCACCTCAGGCAGCAGATTGCTTTGAGCCACCCCTGTATGGCCCCTTCACTTGTGGGTTCTGTTACCAGTTGCCTGAATACTTCTTCCTGTAAAGAATCCAGGATCTCCTTGCTTCTAGATGACACTGCAGCTGGGATGCGCCAGTCAACATCCGGCATATTGAAATTCCCTATCAGTAGCACTTCCCCTTTCCTAGCAATGCTGTGTATATCTTCTATTAAATCTCCGTCCACATCTTCTCCCTGTGATGGAGGTCTGTATATCACGCTAATGCAAATGGAATTCTGTTTCCCTCTTTCTAGTTTAACCCATACTGTCTCCTAACTCCCCTTTAAGCCCTGTATTTCCATAGCTTTAATATTATTTTTTACTTATAGTGCCACTCCTCCTCCCCTTCTTCCTACCCTGTACTTTCTGAATAATGTATAGCCTGGTATAGTTATATCCCAGTCATGGCTGTCTCTGAACCATGTCTCTGGAACTGCCACTAAATCCAAATCATTCTCTCCCATTAAAGCCTCAATATCTGAGATCTTATTTCCCATGCTACAGGTATTTATAGACATTGCTTTCCATATGTTGCCCCCTTTACCTATTTATATAAAGATATTTCATGTTTCTCTTACCTGGGGGCTTTCTTCACCCATCCCCAATGAATCTAGTTTAAAGCACTCTTCAGTAGGTTAGCTAGTCTGCTACTGAAGGCATCTCAACCCTTCTTGGACAGATGGACTCTTTTTCAGGAAACCAAAACGCTCTTGATGACACAATTCACGCAACCATGCATTTATCTCCAGAATGCAAGCTTCTCTGCCCTGGCCTTTACCCTCAGCAGGGAGGATTGAAGAGAACACCACCTTCACCCCTATCTGCTTCACCCTCTGTCCCAGAGCCATGAAGTCACTGTTAATATACTCGGCAGTATCGTTTGTGCCGACATAGATGAGCAACATTGGATAATAGTAGGCTTGATGAGTCTCAGCAAACTCTCTGTAACATCTTGGATTTTGGCACCTAGCAAACAGTATACCTCTCTCCACATCAAGTCTGGTCAGCAGATGGATGCCTCAGTACCCCTCAGAAGAGAGTCACCAACTACCAGTACCCTTCGCTTTCTAGTGGTCACTGATTCAATAACTTTGGAGTGCTTGAGCTCTGGTTCTTCCCTTTCCTGGGATGCCTCTGTCTCCTGCACTTCCAGGGCTGCATAATGGTTCTTCATTTCAAGGGCTTGAGGAGTTGGACTGGTGATTCTGCAGGCCCTGGTGACTCGTGTTGAACTTGGTCCTTCTGTAGGGTCCCATCCTTACCACTGCTGGAAAACTTGGATATTTCAAGAAGCATCTCATCAATGAACCTTTCACTGTCTTGAATGCTCATCAGCCTTGCCACCTCTTCTCTGAGCTCCTCCACTTGTTTTCTGAGAGCTTCAGCATGTAGGCATCCTGCACATGGAATCGGTCCCTCAACTGGCATTAGGATCTCTGTCTGGACAGAGGCAGAAGCTGTAACAGGGCAACAGTTTTGGCAATAAGATTTTTCCCAGCCATTGTTCAGTTGGTGAAGCTTTGGTACCTTGCTTTGAAATGGAGAGACCCTGTTAAGATGCCTTGGAAGATTCTGTAGACTTTTATGCAGTCCTCAGTTCTTTCACAGGCTTATCAGGCCCACTAACCCCTGATGAGGTGTGAGTGGCTTCAAAGAACTGAGAGAAAGAGAAACTAACAGCAGATTTTTAAACTTACACCACTAAAAAATCCCAAGTATGTCCCCTTTTAAAATAAAGCAGCAAAAAAACTAAATCTTTCTAAAAATATAGACCAAAGCCCTTTTAAGAGCTCTCAGGCAGAGAGCTAGTAATTAAAAGCCACACACTCTTACCTTGCTTTGAAATGGAGAGACCCTGTTAGGAATGCCTTGGGAAGGCTCTGAAGACTTTTATGCAGTCCTCAATTCTTTCAAAGGCTAATCAGGCCCACTAACCCCTGATAAGGTGTCAGTGGCTTCAAAGAGCTGAGAGAAAGAGAAACCAACAGCAGAGTTTTAAACTTATACCATTAACCCCCTCCCCCCAGTAATTTCCCCTTTTATAATGTAGATCAAAATCCTGCAGATGTCTGACACATGAGCTGTACATAATTGGAATATTTCATCATACCTGTGATTGAACATCTTTGGCACCATCACATGTATGCGGTACATGCAGGCACATCCCACTCCTGGGATGACCACCTGCAGGGATCATCACACATCTCTACTTGCTCCATATGGCCAATATGGGTGACACTGTCCAGTTGTTATATGCACGTGTCAGGAGATTTGTATAGTGGTTTGTATGGCTGACACAGCTGTCATATCCACAGAACTGGTATTAGGGCTTCCCTGTGGCACAGCTACACTTTGTTCACACACACTTCAAATACATTTGTGTGGTCACATCAACTACATATCGCATTCTCATCTACCGCCATCCATCCTTCAGCCCATCCATCAGCATGTGCCCGATATGTACAGTCATGTATTCTCCTGCCTGTTGCTACACCATGGCCCACACTGGAACAGTTTCATCATTTGGACGTTTCACTGATGATTTGCACAGCACCGCTCCTGCTCAGTCATCCTTTTGATGCTCACATCGTGCAATACAGGTTCCGCCTGGGGACACTACTTCACAATCCTATGCCACACACTGACATAACAGCACTTTCAATGTGGACACCCCCACATAAGGTCTATCAGCTCTTACATTTCCTTCCATCCATCAACTAAAATGTCACTTTCAATGGCTCGCCCTTATCCTGCTTTAAGGTGAATGCCATTTTTGGACGTTAAGGTGCACGCTTGACACCTAAACTCCCACTGTCCTGTTAGTGCCCGATAAGTGGAGCCTTTACCATTGGACTGCCTACTGCCCACCCTAGCCTTTACCGCACGAAGAGACCCTTACTGCTGCCATTACCGCTTGCTAACTAGTGCGCCCTTAACGCTCTTTAGTAATCATACCCCTATGTTTTGAAAATTTTCCTAACGATATCTTTCTTGCTGTAAGCCACAAGGCAATTGATGAGAGTAAAGCTCTGAATGAGAAGGAAAACATTTCAGATAGCAAAGTAGTAGTATTTCCTGATAATGTATCTGAAGGAAGGGTGGAAAATGATGATGGTGCAGGAGAAACTACTTCTGATGAATCACCTGTTAATGATATTTACAGTGGTTTAGTAGTACATAGATCAGAGAAGCAATTCAAACCTATAAAGAAACTGGTGTATAATGAGTCAGGAACACCTTCTGACGTTTCAATAAGAATCACCTTGAAGAACATGATTAGACAAAAACCAAATCCTTGACGAAAACCAAATCCTTGATGACCATCAATACGGTTTCCGACCGCACCATGGAGTAGAAACCCTACTCATAGCGCTTCTAGGCAACCTCCTCAAGGGCCTGGAAAACAAAAACAAGATGTACATACTCATATTCATAGATATTTCAGCAGCATTCGACACAGTACATCATCAAACACTCTTGAGCAGACTTGCGTCCATAGGTATAGCAGGAACCCCGTTAAAGTGGTTTGAGTCCTACTTAACTAATAGAATGCAACAGGTACGCTACAATAACGAACAAGCAAAGCCTTTCCCACAAACCCAAGGAATACCTCAAGGATCAGCTATCTCCTCCCTGCTATTCAACGTTTACATCCAGCCAGTATGTATGATCTTCCAAAAGCACAATATCAGCTACCACTTATATGCAGATGATATTATGTTGTACACACAACTTGATGTAAACAATCCTAATTACAACCAATTAGAAGAATGCCTACATGAAATGCAAAATTGGCTCCAATGCAACAATATGTCTATAAACCACAAAAAAACTGAAGTAATGTTCATATCAGGAAATCAAGATTTTGATCCCCCTGCAACCATCACCCTGAACAACAACACGTATCACTCGAAAAATGAGATCAAATATCTAGGCGTACTGATTGATGATAACTTAAAAATGGACAAACACCTCCGGATAACCAACAGAGCAATATTTCACAAGCTGAGAGTTCTACAACCTCTACGCAGCATCATTGACCACTCGGACATCAGAACAGTAGCTCAAGCTCTTATCATTCCCCACCTTGACTACTGTAACGCCATCTTGCAAGGTCTACCGAAGAAGAAAACCTTAAACATCCTACAAATGGCACAAAATGTAGCAGCCAGGATTATCATGAATAAAAACCTGGTAGATCACATCACACCAGTCCTGATTGAGCTTCACTGGCTCCCCATCTCTGCACGAATAATATACAAAGTACTAGTAACAACATACAAAATCATCCACAAAATATCCCCCTCATTCCTCGCTAACCTCATCACCACACAACCCCCCAACAGAAGCAGATGGACCGCTAACCTGAACACCCTCTGCGTACCAAGCAGCATAAGAGCAGTCAAAGAACGAACGAGCAACCGGGCCTACACGTATTCTGCTCCCATTCTCTGGAACCAGCTACCCCATGAGTTACATCTGATCAAAGACCTAAAGGACTTCAGGAAAAAGCTTAAGACCCACCTTTTCCAAACTCATTATGGCATTACCTAGGCAGATTCATCTCATATCTTATCCCACCTTGCCTACCTACCCCCTAAACTTCCTGGTCATAGAAGACTATATTCATTGTTAATACTCATGCATCTATGGTGCTGTAAAATTGTATATATGTATATATTCCAACCCCCCTGCCCTTTCTGTAATTTTATTTTACCCCCTCTGATCAATTGTATAACTGTACCATATGTAATTTGATGTGTACTCCTTCCTGTAATCATATTGTATGTTTAAATTGTATTGTGCATCCTCCCTTGTTTGTTTCACATGTTGACCGCTGCTGATCGCTGGAAGTAGCGGTATACAAATTTATGCCAAATAAATAAATAAAATGATTATAGATGTGTAGTGGGTAATTGATGCCTTGGTGGGATTCACTGGACAAAACTGACCCATGGACCATTTTATCCGACTCAGGGTTATAGTTATTAAGGTGCATTAACATGGTTAATGCATGTTATTACTAATTAGAGCCCATTGCATAAAATTTATGCTATGGCCTTCACTCATCCATTTTTAAAACTTACAATTTTATTTACTGACCTGAAAACATTGTGCCGCTGACGGTGCTTCTTTTAAAATGGTACTGAAGCACCAGAGTTACCTTCAGCTCTGGCACTGCGATGTCATTCCTGCTTCCTCACCCCTCCGATTTCATTCTTTTTGCATGGGGGCAGAAGCCATCTCAATATGTTTGATAAGACATATCTCCAAACTACAGAAGTTGTTCTGCAGTGACCCTTATTTATCATTTTTGGAGGAGACTGTGAGCATTTGGCCTATTCTGTCCTTCTCAGCCAAAGAGGTATCTTCCTTCCATATAATTCAAGTGATTTGTCTGCCCTCATTTTCTAAGGAGCAGTGCCAAGGGAAGGAGAAGGACCTTCACCTGGTGGATGTCTGGAGAGTGGTTCTCGGTACTTGAAGGTTACTAACTCTTTCCTTAAGTCAGACTATCTATTTGTGCTGTTTATGGGACAACATAAAGGTGACATGGCCACCAACTCTACTTTGGGGTACTGGATCAAGGACGCTATTGCTTCCGTGTTTCTGGTGCAGAATTGGCTGGTTCTAAAGGGTTTGCATGTACACTTCACTCGGGTGCAAGCACCCTCATGGGCAGAGCATATCTTCGTTTCCCCATCGAACATTTGTCAGGCAGCAGCATGGGCATCACTTTCCACTTTTGTCAAGCTCTACTGCTTGGGATGTCCATGCTTGGGCAGACATGGCCTTTGGCTTAGAGGTCTTAAAAGCTGCCATGTCTCCTTGCCACCCAGTGGAGTCGTAGCTTTATCTGAACTGGTCTAGCAGGATGATATGAAAGGTGACATTTTACTTGCCAGATAGTGTCCTTTCCTTGAGTCCTGCTAAACCAGTCAAGGACATGCACCTGGAAACTGGTATGCTATTCTTTGTGGTTGGCCCTGTGCGCTCCTACCCTTCTGACAAGCCTTCTGTTGAAACTGATACTGTACATAGTTATGGTTCTTGTTCTGTTGAACCTGGTTATCTTCACTGATGTTGTATAAGGTCAGGGATCCCTCACTATTTGCTTTGGTACAGATACTGAATTGTGTCCCTAGGGGCACAGGCTAGTAATGACACAATGATGTCATAAGAAGACTGAAGAATGTTTTCTCTGCTGGTAGTCCACTTGTCTGGACTGGTCTAGCAGGACTCAAGGAAAGCACATTATCTGGCAACTAAAATGTCCCTTTGCTCCTTAGTAAGTGGTTAGAGCAACTGCCTAGTACCCAGAAGATCAAGGGCTTGATTCCCTCTGGTACTCCTTGTGACCTTGAGCAAGTCACTTTACCCTCCATTGCCTCGGAAAAAAAGGCCTTGCAATCTACTTCCGGTGATACATTGCCAAGAAAACCCAGAGGCAGTTGGGTTGCCAGGTGTCAGCGCCAACTTGATGGCACTAAAAAAAAAAAAAAAAAAAGTTTGTCTTAAAATTCCATTTCTGGCTGCCTTCCTTTCTCTGACTTATCTGAAAATAAAGCTTGTCATCTTGCTTTACTTCTTTAACAGTCTTTTCTTCCCCTTCTACTTTTGCTATCCTGATTTCTTTCTTCATCTTTTCAAACTTTATCAGACATTCTTCCTTGTCTATCTTTCTGATCCATTGAGAACCAGAAATAGCCCCATATGAAGAGTGCCGGAATATGGTTTATCTTTTAAGGCTTTTGGAGTTTTACTCTGATTTCAGCAGAGCTTTCATTGCAGAAGAATGCTGTTAATCTTCTCCCACAAAGTGAGCATTCCAGCCTTGACACAAACTACATTTCACATAGAAATGCTGTATCTAGATGACTTTATTGATATAGTGTCACAGGAGCAGTAGTGTTCTTCAGTAAATTGTGTAAAAATGGTCTCAAGCACGTTCACTTTGGTATTTGGGTAGCAGGAACGAAGGTAGACGAGACATGGGCCTGCGTTATGTGGCAGGCTGTTCTCTAGGTGCCTACCCTTTACTTGCTTTCGGAGGAATGGGTTGGGACCTTCTTAAGTGCCATTCCTGTATATTAACATGGCCACCCTTCAGAAAATATGGTTGATTTTGAACAATTAGGTGGTTTTGTTAACATTGGCAGGCATGAAAACTTAATGTTAGATACTCATACAGTGTTAATACTAAAAATTATATTTTTATTATATTAGCCTAATGTGCACCGATGATCATGAAAATAAGGGTAACACATAAGAATACTACCAACTATCCATGTACTATAGTGAATACTAACATTTATTAAACTCAGTTTAATACCTGTATTGACAATAATTCTCATTAATATGTTGCCAGCCAAAGGGAGGGATAGCAAAACTGTGAAACAATGGGACTTTAAATAGAGACTACGCTGTATGATTTTGTTAAGAATATTACTGTAAATGAGATAATAATTAGCTGCCAGAACATAACATAAAAACATAAGAAATGCCATACTGGATCAAACTAAGGTCCATCAAGCCCAGTATCCTCTTTCCAACAGTGGCCAATCCAGGTCACAAGTACCTGGTAGTTTCCCAAAAAGACACACAGGTCTTGGGGCAAGCAGTGGATTTCCCGGCCCTCTTTAATAATGGTTTATGGACCTTTCTTCAGGAACTTGTCCAAAATCTTTTTTAAACCCACCTACATTAACAGTTTTTACTACATCCTCTTGTAACAAATTCCAGAATTTGACTACGTGCTGAGTAAAAACATATTTTCTCTTTTTAGTCTTATATATCTTACACTGTAGCTTCATTGCATGTCCCCTAGTCTTTCTACTTTTTGATGGTGTAAATAATCGATCTACGTTTACCCATTCCAGTCCATTCATTAATTTATAGACCTCTATGATATTTTCCCTTAACCGTCTCTTTTCCAGGCTGAAGAGCCCTAACCTTTTAAGCCTCTCCTCATAGGGGCATCTTTCCATCCCCTTTACCATTTTGGTGGCTCTTCTCTGTATCTTTTTCAATTCCACTATATCCTTTTTAAGATACGGTGACCAGAATTGCACACAATATTCATGGTGCATTCACACCATGAAATGATACAGAGGCATTATAATATCCTTTGCTTCATTCTCCATTCCTTTCCTTATGATTTATAGCATTCTACTTATCTTTTTGGCCACCGCTGCACACTGGGCAGAAGGTTTCAACATGTTATCCATGATGATGCCTAGATCTTTTTCCTGGGTGGTGGTTCCTAATGTGGAACTTTGCATCGTTTAACCATAGTTTGGGTTGTTCTTTCCTAGGTGCATAACTTTGCACTTGTCCACATTAAATTTCATCTGCCATTTGAATGCCCAGTCTTCCAATTTATCAAGGTCCTCTTGCAATTTTTCCTAATCCTCTTGGATTTTAACAACTTTGAATAATTTTGTGTCATCTGCAAATTTGATTACCTCACTCTTGATTCCCATTCCCAGTTTATTTACGACCCAGCACAGATCCCTTGGGTACTCCACTATTCACCTCTCTCCCTTTGCAAAATTGAGCATTTTATTTATTTATTTACATTCTCTTATATACCGCGCTATTCCGCATCAGTGCGGTTTACATTGAACAAACTGAAATTACATTGAACAGGGCATTATAACTTGGAGATAACTATTTACAGGGAACATGGGCTATGGAGGGTTAAGTGGCTTGCCCAAGACCACAAGGAGCACCTGTGGGACTAGAAACCCCAGTCCTTCCAGCCCAAGGTTGCTGTCCTCTAGTGGGATTTGAACCCCCAACCATTTAGCCCTACCCTCTGCTTTCTATCCTTTAACCAGTTCCTTAATAATAATAAATAATAATAATAATAATACACTGCCTCCTATCCCATGACTTTTTAATTTCTCCAAGAGTCTCTCCTGAGGGACCTTGTCAAAGGCTTTCTGAAAATCCAAATACACTGTTTTGACCAGCTCACCTTTGTCTATCTGTTTGTTCACACCTTCAAAAAAATAGATAACTTATTAGTAAGAAAAGATCGTCCTTGGCTAAAGCCATGTTGGCTTTCTCCCATTAAACCATGACTATCTACATATTCTGTAATTTTGTTCTTTATAATGGTTTCTGTCATTTTGCTTGGTACTGATTTCAGGCTCACTGATCTGTAGTTTCCCAGATCACCCCTGGAACCCTTTTTTATTCCCCCATTTCAAATTTCTTTATTAATCATAGAGAAAAGAAATATAATAGTCCTCTTCAAGAGGGAGATCATTTAACATAAAAAAATAACAAGCAAAACCCATAACAAGCAAAAACAAACAGAAAACATTCATCAAAGACCCCACAGAATTTCTATTAAACTAATGCCCATTTAAACTTAAGCCAGGAAGTCCGAATAATCTGAGGAAAAATGCAAAGAATAGGCCTCCCCAGAATAAAGGCCTCTAGTTGCTCCGGTTCTATAAAAATGTATTTAACACTGTGTAAGACAATACATTTACAAGGATGGGGCTATTTCGGGTTCCCAGTGGATCAGAAAGATAGACAAGGAAGAATGTCTGATAAAGTTTGAAAAGATGAAGAAAGAAATCAGGACAGCAAAAGTAGAAGGGGAAGAAAAGACTTAAAGAAGTAAAGCAAGATGACAAGCTTTATTTTCAGATAAGTCAGAGAAAGGAAGGCGGCCAGAAATGGAATTTTAGAAAAGGCTCTGCGAAATGTGGAAGCTTTTCTAAAATATTCATAAGGACATGCAGCAGTGCATGTGTATTTGCTGACACACAGAACCAGAGTAGCCATTTAGCAAATCTAAATGTGGGAAAAATCAACACGGCAACTCAGCAACTTACACATGTAAGTGCTGCACTTATACATGTAAATTTGTATTTTGCAGCTTACACATGTAAGTTGATATTGTGCAAACCTATGCCTTTATTTTTTTTAAAGGATTGTCCTATTTTATCCTATTCTATCAATCTAAGCAGGTTACAACCGTAGATTTAATTTATTGATTTATTTGTATTTAGGTCATTCCTCTCCAGTGGCGTGTTGCATTCAGTCTCGGACAATAACCTCTCCAGCTCACAAAGCTCTAAGAAGTTCCTAGAGGAATTGTTGTAAATTACGTTAAATCAAGCATGAGCAAAGAAGCCATAATGGGCTCCAACTACATGCAACCACTGCCGCAAAACTAGAAAACCTTTCCACTTCTCTGTCTCCTTAATAAAGTCTGGCCTGCCTGCCTTCCCACATCAACTGTCATGCCTTTGTAAACTGTCCAATCCCTGAGGAAACTGCAGCACCTTGAACAGAAAAAGCCAAGGAGTAAACTAATCCTACCTCAAAAGGACTCCAAATCTGTTACAACTGTGGAATCATCTGCTCCGTAATAATGACCAGATTCTCTCCCTCCATTCCTTTAGGGAGGCCAGTGATCTGAATGTTATTGCCCCAGATGTGATTGCTGATATTTTCTAGTTGCACTCGCAGCACCGCCACCCATCTTAAGTGCTTTTTCGACCATCTGCCCTTTATCTTCAGTTGTCCTGTTCAGGTCTCAGCCTCATCCAGTCTTTTGGTAAGGACCGAAATATTAAATGCACAAGAGAGAGTTCTGCTTTATCATATAGAATTATTCACCACCAGCATATTTCTGGTCTTCTGAAACTGCTCCATCTTGGCCACCGATGGCTGTTCATCCAGGCCCTGCTTCCTGGGCTTAGACAGTGATGGTGGATCTGCTTTGGGATGTTTCACCTCATCTCTGGTGAAAAAGCTGCCTCGGCCTTCTGTGCCTTGACCACAGACATATTTTACACTGGTCAACTGTCCAAAAATTATTTGGGGGATTCAAACAATCACCTTAACATAGGGTGTATGTGCAGAGCCTTCCTCTAGCATATCCATCTGGCTGGAGTTTAAGAATGCCTCCTTTTTCATTTTGTTTTTTTTTGTCCCTTTTTTTTAATATTATGTGGTGCCTGTTTAGTTTTAAATTTAAAAAAAAGCCTTCTCAACCCTCTCCTAGAGACACACATTGTAGTAATCTTGAAAACATGATGGGCTAGGTACATCCAGGAAAGGATTTTGAAGCACTGCTTTAAAATAAAACAAGCACTGTTTTAAAACAAAAACAAAACAACAAAAAAACCCCAAAGAAAAGAACTGTCCCCACACCAAAAAACCACCAGGCTCCCCATGTTCCTCCATGTTCATGTTTATTTAAAAATGATATTTCAGTTTTCAATCAAAGTTCCCTTTCCCCCATCAGCAATCCGCTGTCACTCCTGCCTTGCCGATATTAGCCAATTCTAAGCTGATACCATTTTCTTGTTTCTGTCAATAGAGGACTCATTGATAGGTTACCTCAACTCCAGGACTGATGGATGCGTTTTTGCTGCGTGTGGAGGGTCTGCAGGTGCAAGCCAGCATTTTTCTGAGTTTGGCGGTGTTGGATCTGGAGAGCTCAGCGTCCTCCCTTCGGTGTGACCTTTCACTAGAGCTGCGGTTGTCTCCCACCTTGCCCGCCGGTCCTACTCAATCGGTTATCTCTGGCAGCCCTGGCCCCATGCTGGGAAGTGTGGCGCAGTCAGAAGGAGGCAGTTTAGCCAAGCTTGTTGCGGCGGTGGATTCGATGTTTACAATCAAGGTGCCCCTGGCAGGAGGGAAGAGGAGGGAAAAGAGCAGAGGCTTGCCTGGGCTGAGGCTGCTTGAGGATCCTCTGTGGCTGCTGAGATTGCTGCACGTTCCAGCTCGGTGCCTACATTTTTGTTTACTTTAGAGCGTCCAATTACTTTCACTCTTGAGTCCATTTGGATGGTAATTTCCTCACTTGGTGAAATATTGGTACAGCAGATGAATGGGACAGCATTGCAAGTTCAATCTAAAACTAAGGCTTCAGAGGCTAATGCAAGTGAACTTTGCTCTGTTAAAGAGGTGGTTGAGAAGTTGCAAGTAGAGACTCAGAAGCATGAGACTTATTATGCTGCAATTGTGAAAGATGTATCTACTCTGAGATTTAGAAATGAATTACTTGAGACCCAGGTTCGTTCCACGAATCTGTGTTTAGTGAACTTTTCACATTCGCCTTTAGTATCAGTGAGAGATACGTTGAAGTCATACTTGCAGGATTTTTTAGAGGTGCCACCTGAGTCTCAACCTCCTCTTTCTAAAGTGTATTATATACCAACTCAAAAAAAAATTTCACACGAGACTCAGCAGGATTCTATATCTGGTTTACAATATGTTAATATTTTAAATATTTATAATATCCTTGAATCTTCTGATACTGAAACTGTATTACCGGCTACTTTATTGATTTCCTTAGCATTGTCGCCTGACCGAGAGTGGCTCTTTATATTTTAAGAAGTGCTCCATTCCCTTTAAGGGTTTGTTAGTTGCTATGTATGCAGATTTGGCCCGCGAGACCCAACAGAGGCGGAAGGAATTCCTCCTCCTTAAGCCTGTGGTGGTCCATCTGGGGGGTTTGCTTTTCCTAAAGTTTCCATTTAAATGCCTTGTGTGGCTACAATCTCAGAATTATGTCTTTTATGATTCCCCTCAGCTGACAGCTTTTGTTAGTTCTCGTCTCCCTCTCCCATATACGGAGGGAATCCGTTAGGATTTATGTTGCAGCAGTAGATTAAGATGTGTGGCTTAAACTGTCCAATTGTGCTTTCCTTGCATGTTTTGAAAAGCTTTTTTTCTTCTGTTTTCTTGGGCTGTCATGGTTGTTGGGCTAGTGGGTATTCTGTTACACTGGATGATTCTACTCCTCTTTTGGAGTCTGCTATGGCCATCCTTTGCCTTGTACAACCCGGTATGTCTAGTAGCCAGGGATAGTTCCCTGTCGATGGTGACACGGCATTAGCTTTGGCTCCAACACTGGGCAGTGGATACATCTTCTAAAGCCCAATTGACCCATCTGGCCATAGAAGGACACTTCTTTTAGGGCCAGTTTTGAGAAGCTGGTGAAGGCTCTGGGCGAGACAAAATCTTACCGCCTTCCAGAGGGGCAGGTCTAGGGGCCTGTGAAGTGGGCAGGAGCTCCTTCTCCGTCAGACTCTGCCTATTCCTCATGGTCATGCTGGTTGGACTCCCAAGGTTCTCGAGACACCCGTCGCTATCAGCTTGGAAAGACACCTTCCCCTCTGCTTCCAGACTTTGGGCTCATTCTCGGTCCTTTGTTGAGCACAGAGGCCCAGGGACTTGGTCCCCTTTAGAGGAGGACCCTCCCACGCTGCACAGTGAAGGTTTAGGGGGCCCAGTTCCTGTTTCCTCTGCTTGGGGGCAGGCTTCACCTCTTCTTTCGGGAATGGGCCCGGATCTCCAAGGATCACTGGGTGCTAGACACCATTCAGTATGGCTATCTCCAGGAATACAAAGAACTGATCTTGGGCCCTTTCATTTTCTTCCCTTATGGATCTGCAAACAACAGGGCTGCTGTATGGATCACCTTGGACAGTGGTGCCTGTTCGCCTAGACAATCAAGGCAAGGGCAGATATTACCTCTATTTCATGGTGCTGAAAAAAGGATGGATCATTCTGACCCATTCTGGACCTCAAAGGTGTCAACGTGCACTTGCATGTCCTGTGCTTCCGGATGGAACCTTTGCAATCTGTGATTCAAGCGGTGTACTGAGGAGAGTTCCTGGGATCTCTGGATTTGACCGAGGCATGTTTTCATATCCCAATCTGGGAGGATCAACAAAAGTATCTGTGTTTTTCTGTACTTGGCTCCTACTTTCAGTTTGCTGCACTCCCATTCAGACTCTCCACTGCCCCAAGGATGTTATCCAAGGTTATGGTGATGGTGGCTGCGGCGCCAAGGTATTTGTATGCACCAATATCTGGATAACTAGCACATCCAAACCCGTTCTTTCACAGGCATCTTGGGTAACTACCTGAGTGGTGTCCTTTCTGGAAAGTCTTGTCTGGGTGATCAATCAGGAAAAGAGCCAGTTGATGCCTTCCCAGTCCCTGGAGTTCTTGGGAGCACATTTCGATACTCGAGTGTGCAGAGTCTTCCTGCCAGAGGAGAAAGTCAAAAGGTTGTTGGACTGCCTGGCACTGTTCTGTTCACAGCAGGCTCCCAGAGTCTGGGTTGTTCTTCAGCTCCTCAGATTGATGGTGGCGACAATCGAGATGGCGCATATGGTACTTACTGACTCTGGGGTCCCCAGGTTATCAGAAATTTGAGTTTAGGCTCCTACTCCCAATGATGGGGAAGGCCAGTCTGCAGTGGTGGCAGCAGCCCATGTATCTGAGGAAGAGCGTGGATTACTCATGGATCCTTCTGTTGACTGATGCCAGTCTTTTAAGCTGAGGAGCCCATGGCCCAAGACTATTGGAACTGCAGGGAGATGGCATGGTCCATCAACCACCTCGATGTGAGGGCCATCAGGTTGGCTCTTCTGAATTTCTGGTCAAGGGCCGGGCAGTTTGACTGTTTTTGGACAATACCACAGTGGTGGCTTATGTCAATTGGCAAGGCAGCATGAGGAGTGGTGGGGTAGCCCTGGAGATGGCTCTCCTTTTTACCTGGGTAGAGAAGAATCTCCTAGCTTGTCAGCTCTGCACATTGCAGAGGTGGACAATTTGGAAGTGGATTATCTCCAGGAACAAGCAGGAATGAGTCTTCACATATGGGTATCGTCGGTACCGACGGAGCCTGCGCGGGAACGCTCCCCAGCGTCCAGTAAGGAAGCTTTTGGGAGCATCCCACAGCGCCTGCGTGCTGCCTTCCCGCCTTTCCCAACCGCCTCTCTCCAGTTCTTCTTTTCCACGGAGCCAGCAGGTCGTGTTCCTGTCACCGCAGAAGAATTCTTTATTTTTTCTTTATTTTTCTGTGTCGCGTCTGCCTTCTTCGACGTCAGACCGGTACCGTCGGTCTTTTCTTTTCTTTCTTACAAAAAAACAAAACAAAACAACTTTTCTTTCTTCAACTGTGCATTTGCGGTTTGGGCCTTAGGCCTGAACAATTTTCTCCTCATGGAGAAGCCCGCTTCTGGGTTTAAAAAGTGCACGAAGTGTGGCGGTACTATTTCTGTCACAGACACCCATGATTGGTGTCTAAAATGTTTTGGGTCCTGACCATTCCATCACGGATTGTGTGTCCTGTACCATGATGTCTAAAAGAGGTCGGCAGAACCGAGCAGCCAAGCTCAGTACCCTCTTTCCCTCTGATGCAGCCTCGGTGGCATCGACATCTTCCAGGGCTGCTTCTTCCTCCCATGGATCTCAGGTAACCAAACATAAATCTAGCTGGTCCTCGAAGGGCAAATCTCCCTCTAAGCATCGCGATGCCTCCGGGCATGTCCTCGAGGAATCCGCACCGGCAAAATTACCCCGGCGGGAAGATCCGGCTTCCAAAGCATTATCTATGGGGTCACAGGTTGACATCGATGGCTCGGCCTCGACCGATCACCTGTTGCCGTGTTCTGGGGTACCGGTGGCCTCCACCGGTACCGATATCCAGACTCTGGTGGCGTCGATGGATCAGAAGATTCTGTCCATGCAGCGCACCCTAACGGCATTTATGCAGGCTTCGACGCCTTCGGTACCGCAACAATCCCCGTTGCCGGTACCAACTCCGGCACCGGCATCGTTTCTGGTGCCGGTGCCGGTACCGATTGCATTGACATCGGCATCGGTGTCGACTGCAACGGTACCCTGTCCTATGATGCCCATCGGTACCGAACCGGTACCGCTTACTCCCGATGTCGATCCCACTCGGTACGCGTATCGGGTTTTACAGGAGCATCCAGACAGGCGATACTTCGATTCCTCCAAAGACTCTGATGAGTCGGAGGCTTCTGTCGAGGCACCGGTACTTCTTCCTCAGGAGCCAGATTCTCCAAAACGAAGAATGTCTCCTCCAGAAGACTTGTCTTTTCAAGACTTCATTAGGGAAGTGGCTAGGGTCCTCTCCATTACAGTGCCCCTGAGTCAGAGCCTAGAGCCAAGCAATTAGATATTTTGCAATACCCTAAGGCTCCCAAAGAGGCAGCCACCTTACCTATTCATGAGATTCTCTATGATCTCATGTTGAGAATGTGGGAGACTCCTCTTACTACCTCTCCTCATTCTCGTAGGTTAGACACCATGTACTGTGTCCCTCCTTGTCCTGGCTTTCAAAAGCCTCAGCTTCCTCACCACTCTATTGTAGGTAGAGTCGGCCATGAGGAAAATAAAGAGTGCAAAGAGACACTCATCTAATCCTCCAGGACGTGAATGCAGAACCCTTGATGCTTTTGGCAGAAGGGTTTTCCAAGCTAATATGCTTGCTGCCAGAATCAACTCCTATAGTCTCTATATGGGGATGTTTCTAAAAGAAGTCACAGATCATCTGCAGACTTTGGCCCCTTTTATTTCAGAAGATAAAAGGCAGGAATTTCTCACTTGGCTTAAACATGCCCAAGATGTTTCCAAATTTTCCAACCGTGCAGCCTTTGACTCTTTTGACTGTGTAAGTAGAGCCTCGGCTATTTCCATAGGTGCACGCAGAATTGCTTGGTTACAAGCATCTGATTTGGAACTCTGGGTCCAAGATGAATTGGGAAATCT
Source organism: Ichthyophis bannanicus (assembly GCA_033557465.1). Lineage (NCBI taxonomy): Eukaryota > Metazoa > Chordata > Amphibia > Gymnophiona > Ichthyophiidae > Ichthyophis > Ichthyophis bannanicus. Next base: position 418,270,168 of record CM066031.1, on the reverse strand, counting down.
TCCTTGTACAGGTGAAAACCTTTTTGGCAGAGATTGGAAAGCAAAGGCCACTCAGATGGATGGATCGACTTTGAAAGTCTACCTCTGCTCCTGCTAAGAAAAGATTGTTCAAGAAGATGCCTTTTTCTAAAAAGGGAAGATACTATCCTGCTTATGGTCAGCAGGCATCTTCTGCAGGTCGTTTTGCTGCAAAGCTTCAGCAACCACCTAAACAGGCCAAGTCAAAGGCTGCCAGGCCTCCCAGGGCTCAGCAGCCTCAGCCTCCTCAAGGCCTTTGACTTGCAACTAGAGAACTTAGCCTTTCTGGCTCTGGAAGAACCAGAGCCCCTCACCATTCCAGGAAGGTTAGCTTACTTTGCTCCCAGATGGGAGCAAATCACAGCAGAGCAATGGACCCTCTCCATTATAAAGGAAGGGTACAAGCTTCATTTCTTAAACCTTCCTCCCCACACAATGGTGAAACAGTTCAATTCTCCAACATCTCTCCTCAACCTTCTGGGTCAGGAGATTGCTACCCTTCTTGCCCAAGGGGCAATAGAAGAAGTACCCCTTCTTCAACAGGGCTCAGGGTTCTACTCCCCTTATTTTCTTATTCCAAAGAAAACAGGGGGCTACAGACCCATTTTAGATCTCAGAGAATTGAACAAGTTTCTATTCAAAGAGAAATTCAAGATGATTTCTCTCGGTACTCTGCTGCCATACCTTCAGAGTCAGGATTGGCTTTGTTCTCTAGATCTCAAGGATGCGTACACCCATGTCCTCATCCATCCAACACACAGAAGGTTCCTTCGGTTCATCTTTCAAGGAAAGCACTACCAATACAGGGTGCTTCCTTTCGGTCTGGCCTCTGCACCAAGGGTGTTCACAAAATGCATGGCAGTAGTAGCTGCATTTCTGCGCACTCTAGGAATATTTGTTTTCCCATATCTGGACGACTGGCTCATTCAAGCCCCATCCCAGTCAGAGGCCCAGACTTCTCTAACCTGCACAATGCGTATCCTTCAGTATTTGGGACTGGTAATAAACATCCCAAAATCCCATCTCACCCCTACTCAGTCCCTGGAGTTTATAGGGGCCTTGCTGGATACCACAACTGCAAGGGCCTATCTTCCTCAGGCCCGTTGCCTACGCTTGGTGCAGTTAGCCTCCCAGACACAGTTAAAGTCCCATTTAACTGCTCGAGAGATGTTACAGCTATTAGGCCACATGGCATCCACCGTGCATGTGGTTCCATATGCTTGCCTTCACATGAGGGCAGCTCAATGGACTTTGTCCACCCAATGGACTCAGGCATCAGGTTGCCTGTCAGACAAAATAGCAAACTCCAGTCGCCTATTTTGGTCTCTCCAGTGGTGGAAGTCCCCTCCAAATCTGTTGCTGGGGTCCCATTTTCAGCAGTCGCTACCCCAAGCAACTCTGACAACAGATGCTTCTCCAATGGGTTGGGGAGCTCATCTGCAGGATCTCTCCACCCAGGGCATCTGGTCTCCACAGGAGACTTCTCTCCATATCAATCTCTTGGAACTCAGAGCAATATTCTTAGTTCTCAGAGTATTCCATTCCCTTCTCAGCTACAGTACAGTCCTCATCCATACGGACAACCAAGTAACCATGTTCTATGTAAACAAGCAGGGCGGGACTGGCTCTCTGTCGCTTTGCAACGAAGCTTTGCGACTGTGGGCCTTCGCCAGAGAGCATCACATCCATCTTCTGGCAGTATATCTTCCAGGCATTCAAAACTCTTGGGCGGACAGACTCAGTCGAGTTCTGCTCCCACACGAGTGGTCCCTCCACACGGACCAGGTAGCCAGGATTTTTCGAATTTGGGGAACCCCGGACATAGACCTCTTTGCAAGTCCGTGGAATGCCAAACTTCCCTGGTTCTGTTCCAGAATTCCCTCTCAGGGAGTTCAGGCCAAGGATGCCTTCCTCCTTCACTGGGGTCAAGACTTCCTTTATGCCTTTCCACCAATTCCCCTAATTCCCAAAACACTATTCAAGCTTCAGAGAGATCGAGTGACCATGATCCTCATAGCTCCACATTGGCCACGCCAAGTGTGGTACCCTCTACTTCTGCATCTCTCTCAAGCTCCTTCCCTGGACTTGGGCTCTGCACCAGACCTTCTGTCCCAGGAAGGGGGAACATTATGGCACCCAAACCCCCAGTTGCTCCATCTCAGGGCTTAGTTGCTGAGGGCCTAGACCTTCAAGATTTTCATCTCTCTCAGCAGGTCAGAGATGTTATTCATGCCTCTAGAAAGCCTTCTATTAGGCATTCCTATGCTTTCAAATGGAAAAGATTTACCATTTGGTGTTCAGAGAAGGGTCTAAACCCTATTGAAATACCTCTGAATTCTCTATTAGAGTATCTCCTGCATCTATCCCATGCAGGCCTGAAAACGAATTCAGTAAGAGTCCATTTGAGTGCTATTGCAGCATCCCTCAAGCCTCTCAATGGACAACCTATTTCCTCTCACCCTCTTATAGCAAGATTCATGAGAGGCCTTCTTTTAACTAAACCTCCCATTAGACCACCTCCAGTGGCATGGGACTTAAACCTGGTTCTTGGCCAGCTTATGAAGCCACCCTTTGAACCTTTAGCCACCACCTCCTTAAAATTTCTTTCTTGGAAAGTGGTTTTTCTCATTGCAGTCACCTCAGCACGCCGCATCAGTCAATTGCAAGCTTTGGTGGCTAATCCACCTTATACAAGGTTCCATCATGATAAGGTAGTCCTCAGGACCAATCCACACTTTATGCCTAAAGTGGTCTCGCCTTTTCATCTGAACCAGGAGGTATATTTACCTGTCTTTTTTCCAGGACCTCATGCATCAAATGCAGAGAGGAATCTTCATACCTTGGATTGTAAGAGAGCTCTCGCTTTCTACTTACAAAGAACACGGCAACATAGAAAGTCTTCTCAACTCTTTGTTGCTTTTGATCCTTCTCATTTAGGACTTCCAGTCTCTAAGAGAACACTGTCCAACTGGATTGCTCAGTGTATTTCTTTCGCCTACCAGAGTAGGAACATTTCTCTGGAGGGCCATGTCACAGCTCACAATGTGAGAGCCATGGCAGCCTCAATGGCTCATCTAAGCTCTGTGTCCATCGACCAAATCTTTCGAGCGGCCACCTGGGCCTCGGTTCATACCTTCACAGCCCATTACTGTTTGGACAAGGACTCCCTCCGGGATGCCTTGTTTGGTCAGGCTGTCCTCAAACACCTGTTCCATTCCTAATCAACTCCTACCCACCTACCCTGGTCGGATGCCAGAGATCCATGGGGGGAAGTGCAGCCCTCTGCAAGGGCACACAACCATGGGGTCTCTCCCTGGCATCTGCAGCTAGGGAGTCCCCATATGTGAAGACTCATTCCTGCTTGTTCCTGGAGATAGCACAGTTACTTACCTGTAACAGGTGATCTCTGGGAACAGCAGGAATAAGTCTTCACAACCCACCCACCTCCCCTAGGAGTTGTATCTCTCTATCTATCTTTCCTTTCCTCTCTCTCTCTTTGTCTCAGCTTTAAAACTCGAACTGGAGAGAGGCGGTTGGGAAAGGCGGGAAGGCAGCGCGCAGGCGCTGTGGGATGCTCCCAAAAGCTTTCTTACTGGACACTGGGGAGCGTTCCCGCGCAGGCTCCGTCGGTACCGACGATACCCATATGTGAAGACTTATTCCTGCTGTTCCCAGAGATCACCTGTTACAGGTAAGTAACTGTGCTTTCTCAACCAGCACTCTCTGGACCCAGGAGAGAGGGAATTCAGTCAGAAGGTATTTCAGTTGATTCTGCCCTGCTAGGGTCACCCAGACAAGGATTTGATGGTGATCTGCTCCAGTGCCAAAATGTGCTGCGGCTTCAGTCACTGCACAGAAATGGGGTCTGAGGGCATTGATGCCCTCACTCAGCCTTAACCAAGTCAGCACCTGCTGTATGTGTTTCCTTCGTGGCCCCTGGGGGAGGCGTGTGATTTGGAATATAGAGCATCACCTGGTGGGCGAGGAGAGTGTGATTTGGAGATCTGATGTGGCTTCTACAAGCACCACCTCTTTGTTTGCCTCCATCTTAGGGCCTATTGCTTCAAGGATCGATTGTCCTGGAAGACCTGGCTCCCTTCTCGCTTATGGCTTGGCTCCTGAAAGTAGATGGCTAGCACATAAAGGCTACTCTCTGGCGATGGTTTCCACTCTGCTCAGAGCTCTGAGGAGATCTATCAACCTAGCATATGTGCAGGTCTGGTGCCTTGAGCAATGGTGCGGTGCACGGCAGCTGGCTCCTGAGGCGGCCAAGATGCCGTCTGTGTTGGCCTTTTATTTATTTATTTATTTAGCTGTATTTATATACCGCTTTTCACCGGGTCAAAGCGGTGTTACATATATGGGTGGGGAGATTAAGTACGAGGGTAGGGCCATCACCAAGGAGGTAATATTGATGATTTTGAGATAGAACAGACTTTGGACATGGGACAGACTTTAGACATAGACAGGTTAGTATAGCTTTGAGTCAGAGGTTCGTTGTATAGCTTTGAGTCAGAGGTTCGTTGTGGGCGAGATAAGGGGTTTGTGGATTTTTCGGTGGGGTTCGTGTTGAAGCATTCCTGGAAAAGGATGGTCTGGAGAAGGGCCTTTCTCTTAGGCTCCCTGAAGGTTCAGAGGCAGCTTTGGCCTGTTTCAGAGGTCCGGTGGCTGGTAAGTTTCTAGCCATACACCTGGCTGTTTCACACTTTCTTTAGGGGGGTTGGTGTCTGCATCCTCCCCTCTGTTCTGTGGCCCCTTCCTGGGATCTGTGTCTGGAGCTCGGGGCCCTGATGTTGGAACCCTTTGAGGCATGCTACTCTGAAGGATTTGATACTCAAGACGGTTGTCTTGGTTGTGATTTTTTTCACAAGGCGAAGCTGCAGGCTCTGTCTTGCCGAGATCCTTACCTATCTTTTTCTAAGGAAGCCGTTTCCATTCGGCCTGTATCTTTCTTCTTTCCTAAGGTGATGTCTCCTTTTCATGTGAACTAGGTGACTGGCATGCCCTCCTCCTCTGAGGAGCAGGATCCGTGGGAAGGATAAGGATCTGCACCTTGTGGATGTCCAGAGGGTGCTTCTCTGGTACTTGGAGGATACAAATTCTTTTCATAAGTCCAACCATCATTTTGTGTTGTTTTGCTGGCCCGTGTAAAGGTGACATGTCGGCTAAGTCTACATTGGGGCAATGGATTAAGAAAGCCATTGCCTCGGTCTATCTATTGATGAATTGGCTAGTTCCTGAGGGTTTGTGTGCCCATTCCATTCAAGCACAAACGTCCTGGTGGGTGGAGTGGAGCTTGGTAGCCCCTGCAGTTTTTTGTCAGGCAGCAACGTGGTCATTAATTTTCCTTTGTCAAGCATTACCGTTTGGATGTCCACGCTCAGGTGGACACGTCCTTTAGCTCTAAGGTTTTGCGAGCTGCAGTGTCTTCTTCCCACCCAGTGGAGGCATAGATTTGGTACATCCCACTTGTCTGGACTGGTCTAGCAGGACAATTTGGAAGGTGACATTTTACTTAACTTTTCCTTGAGTCCTGTTAGACCAGTCCAGGGCCTACCCCCTGGAACTGTGCTCTGTTCTTTTGCAGCAGTATCCTGGGATCCGCTATGATTTATATACTTGGCTCTGCAGGTGCATCTTCTACAGATATCCTTCTTTTTATGTTTTCCTGTACATAGTTTTCTGCTGTTTAATTATGCATTGTTGCCCTCGTTGAGTTTGTATGAGCCCTGCCATGTTCTCCCATGTGCACTGGGACCTCTAGTAACTGAGGAATAGAGAAAAGGGTTTCCTGGATGTTTAGTGGCTGGGGCACGTGTGATCCTCAATAGTTCATGCCCCATCGGCTTTGGATTAAAAATGTTGCCATTTGACCCCTAGAATTGTCTTGTGGTACTTCTGCTAGGGGTCCAGCTCTGCCCCTCATTTGGCAGCATAACCCCTAGTGCTAGTAACTTGAGACTAACACTAGATGTTATCCAGCAAAATGAGACTTCAAAGATTATAAAAGTGAAAATGGAATGAAATTGATACGTTTGAGATATTTAATAGACTATACATTATTTAAATGAACATGGTTATTTTTTTGACAATTTTCAAGGTTTTAATGTTAAATTTTGCATATAGGAAAAGGAAAAAGTCACCACAATAGGGTTTGTTTAGATGTGATATTTCTGCACAGATAGTTATTATTGGATTCAGCAGGACTGTTGTGGAAATACAGTGAGTTAAAGTTTTGGAACTCTGCAAAATGGGTCAATGTTTATCACACTTAAGAGAATAGGACCCCCTGCCCCCCCAGCAGATAAAAAAAGGGATGTCTTACATTTTGTTTATTATGGGGAAAATGCTTACATTCAGAACAAATTGAAAAGGAATCCCTACAATAGGACATTTTCACTGACCATGGGACCACTGCAGCTTTATGCCAGACTGTCAGTGATGAAACTTTTATATTCATGAGTACTGTAAAAATAATTGCAGATTTTATAAAGAAATGATGGGAAACTCAATCTCTCGAGACAGATGATATTTGATAGTGCATGATTGTTTTTTCATTTTCAGAAATTTAATAATGACTGGTGGATAGGTCGATTGGTTAAAGAAGGCTGTGAAATAGGATTCATCCCAAGTCCAGTCAAACTGGAAAATATGCGAATACAGCATGAGCAAAAGGCAAAGCAAGGAAAGTTCTATACCAGGTAAAACACAAAACAGTTCTCAGCGTTTTCAATGCCACATTATGGGATATGGTTTAGACAGTCATATGTTTAAATTTCTTTATCTGGGTCCACAAACAATTCAAATAAGTTGTACAAGGGCAGCAAATGTAAGAGAACATAACACAACACAGAATTTACAACTTTTAATTGTTTTTAAATTTTAATATTTCTTCATTTTTAACATATATACAGTATACGCAACTAATATATCACACAGCCACCAACTAGCAGTGTATAACCTTTTCAAAATTCTTAATGCACACCCCACTTCATGTCCTGCCAGAAGACTCAACATCCAAACATCCTCCCAACTCCCTATCAGATCACCACCACTCCCAGAACTTCCCCCATACCTTATCCACCACCTCTTTCTTCCCTTTCCTTATAGATGATAGCTTGTTCAGTTAGTACATGTTATTTAAATATTTATTTAAGTGTTTTCCAATACTGCTAGTTCTTCAAAGCAATTTCCCTTTTCACTGCTACTATACTATATTTTAAGAATGCCCAATCACATTTTATTATATCGCCAAAATAGCAATGTAGGAGGAATATCTTGGGATCTCTGCAACTGGCATCTATTGATATTCTCCATACACTTAATACAAGACTTCCAATACTGAGAAACTTTCATACACTTCCACTACATATGGAAATATATCCCAGTAAGCCACATAAATGCCGATATTGTTCCCCTCCTTGATGACAAAGATGGATCAGCCTCGCTGCCATCTATAAAGAAGCTTGAGGTCATTTAGGACCAAATTAACAAATATGAATTATTTTTCAGAAAAACTATATTGCTGGGCATGATGGGGACAGAGAGAGAGAGGCGATATGCTGGGCAAAATGGGGGTAGAGTAAGAGAGAGAGAGACAAAAGGAAGAAGGAGAGGGAGATATTGGACATTAGGGAGGGAATGATAGAGGAGACATAGATCTATAGAGGGGAGATAGTGGACTTGACAAGAAATAGGGAGACGGGGTAGAGATGGTAGACATAGAAGGAAATAGGGAGAAGGGTGGTAATGCTGGGCACAGGGAGAGAGGGGAAACTTTGGGTATAAAGTGAGAATACGGACTGAAAAAAGAGGGGGGAGATTCTGGATAGCAAGAAAGAAGGGGGAAGATATTGGCTGAGGAGATGTTGGACAGTGAGAATAGAGGATGGGGAGAGATGTTGGACAGTGGGGAAGAGGAGGTCATACAGTAGAAGCTGGACACAGCACGAAAGAGAATAAGGGGAGAATTAGTGATAGACTGAGGAATAAGAGGCTGGGGAAAAAGATAGAGATGTGAAATGGGAAGGTTGAGGTTAAGGTTGAAAAGTAGTAGATTGAGGACAAGAGGGTAAGAAGAAGGAGAGAAATCTGAGTCCACAGAGACAAAAAAAATATCACCTATGCTTTCTCTAGGAATTTGTAAGTTTTGAAGAGAGTATTGGTTTGACTTTCAAGTTGAACTTATTAAATGGGATTTGAGAATAATAGTCACATTTTTGCACAGAAAGATGGAGAACTGCCATCTATGATTACTTTGCCAGAAGATGGGGGTGGAAAGGAGATAAAATGAGGAAATAACATAAACTCTCTCTCAACTGTGTTAAGTTTGAAATGGTGAGAGCACAGCCAAGAAAACTACTTTCAGGCAAGATGTGATACGGAAGGATATGAAAGAAGTTGATTATGTAGGTCTTATTAAATATGTTTTATGTTTATCTGGCCTGGTTTGTCAGACAGATATCTATGGTCCAATATGCAATGCATGATGTTAAGTAGATATACAAAAAATATTGTATGATTAATGCATTGTTGTATTTTATTGGTCTATTTTATTATCATTTATATTTTGTACTTTAATAGTATCTTTTAATGATAAATGACATTGGGTCAAACTTTGAGGAAAGTAGTATATTTATAATATAACATGTCCTAACATAGCTATAGCATGATCTGGTATCCTAGACAGTGGTATGGCAGGCAAAAGAAAAAAAATCAAAAGTTGTTAGGTTGGAAAAGAGTACACAAATAACAGATTATTGAAACATGTCAAGAAAGGTCAGCATTAATAGTGAATTAAAAGAGGGGTTAGGCAAGAACAGATTCACATGAGGGGAGTGGAAGTAGCTCCCAATTTATTCAGGGAGGAAAATATGAGTACATGATTCTTATTATGAAAAGCTGTCAAGATTTAAATTTTTCTAGCAAAGCTACAAGAGTGAACGAAGGTGCCACCTTATAGTTTCACAGTGCTGATATTATGTCAGAACAGGCAAGTATGAAAACACATTTTTCTTTTCCATCTTATAATTCATAAACCCAAAAATGTCAAAAATAGAAAAATAGTAATTGTAAGGTCTACTTCAGATTTTAACGCTATACTCTTATGTTGGAAGATTTTAAGTTCTAGGCAAGACTGACTTGACAAAACAGATCAGCTAATTTTAACTTTTTCTAGTGAGTCAGTTCTCTTTACTTTCAAAATGATTAAACTAATGTACAAATCTCTATATTAAAACAAAGACTGCTGCCAATTTTTGTTAACTTGATAAATGGTTTATGGTTTATTTATTCTTAATATACTGCCTCTCAGAATACCAGCAAGGCAGTTCACAATATGAGCAAAATACAAAATTCATAGGAAAATGGAACTACAATTTTGATAGGAAAGATGACAGAAAAGGAGATGCAGTAGTATATCCCCCCTGCCGAGCCCGGACACCATGCTGAACCCATTACCTGTTTCCAAAAGCTAACATGAATAAGTGGGTTTTTAGGGCTGCCTTTAAGGTCTTAGAAGAGGATTCATTACATAAACTGGGCAGAAGTGCATTCCAAAGAGTGGGCTAGGCAAAGAAAAAGACTAATTAATAAGATTCATTATACATAGTCAGGGGATAATATCAGGAAATAATACCTCTTGGGCTTATCTTATTCCTTTAGTAAATCAGGAGGAAATTCATCTTCCAGTTTGGGTGACATGGTACCAAGTTCCAGAAGATCGACTCCTCCATCATCTGGTAAGTAGATAATTGTTGTACGCATGTTTAGTGCTGAATCTATCAACATCTTTAATTTCCCCTAGGTTGTAATATTCAATAAGAAGAAGAGGAACTTTTTAATGACAGTGAGGCCTCATAGTGAGATTAGGTTGTGTTGTGCCTTACTTGGGACACAATACCGGAACAGTGTCATGTTGCTAGTTGGCTACTTAAGAGTGAGAATGGTGTAATAGTAAAGTGTTTCAGTTCCTGCTTAGTATGTGGTTATATGTCGGTGTCTTGGCAAAATTATTGTTTTACTTGAAAATGGAATTAGATTGGTGACGGACACATTACTAGTGTCACGCTTCAATGGAAAATGTTTAGATGCCCTTAGAACCTTGCAGACTAATGATAGAACTCTTACACTGGTAGCTGAAACTGGTATTTTCATTTGCAAGCCGTATATGAGACTGTGCCCATTGTACCAAAGAGGAGTTAATGGCATGGGCTTAGGAAAAAGGTTTTACAATTACAATTACAATTGTATTTTTCTTACGTTTGTCACATATTTGCATCACATCTACAGAGTTACAGGAGATTTCAGTGTAGCAGTGCATTTATATGTTAGTACGTGAATTCAGTGATGCTCATATTTCGTAGAGATCGACTACATTTTGCATTTGTAGCTCAGCAGTGGGTTACTATTTCTTTGGCCAGGTTTTATAAGCTGTAAACAGATGTTAGCTTGTGGTGTCTGTGTACAGTAGAATCCAATGGAGGATTCAGGCATTGTAGCATTCTAAACATCAATGGAGCTGTCAGAAAAGAGCACGAGAAGTTGGAAAAATAGAACGAAGCTTAGTTTGCCTGAGGATTACGGGAGTTGTGAGTTCATCTGATGGCCTTATGGTGTGCTCACGATTGCTGCTCAGATTGCCAGTTGCTGTTCACTTGGGATTTGCCAATTTGATTACACACACACAAGAAGGGAGGGTGATTACACTTCACATTGCCAGCCTGCAAATTAAACCAAGCCTTACATGAAATGTTTATCACACTAGTCCTTGTAACAGAAAGCCTGTTGTTTGGTGGCCCAAGAACCCAGTTGACCTGCAGTAAGGGGAACGAGGATGGAAAATATCCATGTGTTTGATTACCCAAAGAATGCAGATCTTCTGAAACCCGTCTTATTGTTCCCGCAAAGTCCAAGAGCATTACCTCTGTGAAGTCCAAATCCAACAGCCACTGCCTCTTGCAAATCAGTCAGATTTTAAGGATATCTAGAATCCAGTCTATTCAAATATATCTCATTTGTATGCATTCTGAATAGTCTGAAAATCCAACTGGCTGTGGGGTCCCCACAGATCTGGGAAGTTCCAGTTATCATAGGCTGAAAACCTATGAAAATTAAGTGGCCTGAGTGGTAAAAGTAATCTAAAGACACAAGTCTGAGAATAAAGACGTTCCATAGTATGAAGCCTAGAAGTGCTGAGACAGAAATAAGATGCTAGAAAGGTCCTGCCTGCTGCTCAGTGGCTCTCCTTCCCTGGCACTTCCTAATCACTCGACACAGTCAAGGCCTTCAATTAAAATTCTTAGATGTCAGGTCAGAAAGCGGAAAAGGCACATTTTACAATGTAGGCCTTAATCAAGGTATGTTTTGTACAGTCTGAAACATGAATTGTCTCTCCTTATGAAAGAATCTGTATCTATAAGGTACCGTATATTCTCATAGCACCATTAACTTTATTCCAGAATCACCTGCTGTTAGCTGTGGGGAGTCTGTTATTTTCTGTAGTGCAGATTCTAACTGATTTCCTACAATACAGTAGAAATATTTAGACCCTATTTACTAAGCTTTTTTCTCATAGACACAAAGTGGAAGAAAGTCTTTAGTAAATAGGTTCCATAAAGGCCTATATACTAAGCTGTATTAGCTGTTTAACGTGGGAATTACTATATGCTAATAGAAGGCACTAACATCTGTGTTAAACTGCTAATGTAGAAAATGTTATTTTGGGGTGGGCAATGGGTGGAAACTTGCCTTGTAGTTAACTTTGAGGTCGTAACCGCATGCTATCTGTGAACATAGCAGATAACATCATCTCAAGAAGTTTAACTAATTGCATCATGTATTATCTAACATGCAACTATTGCACAGTTGCGACTTTTTCTCTCCGTTAACTCTACGGCATCCCTCTTAAAATGCTAGGAATGCCTCCAGCAGTTACCACACATTACTGTGGCAATTATTGTGCAGTAGCTGCAAAACCTTAGCACAGTAAATAGGGGCCCGGGGGGGGGGGGGCATGTTTGCTAGAGTGTGCTGCTAGATAGCGCAGGGTTTCATCATGTTAATAATCCCGTGCTAACCAGGGCGGAAACTGGGCAGTTCTAGGGTGGAGCATTCACATCACGGGTACCGTGGGCATTTATGGCACAATGCTCCTTGATGATGTTGCCCTTAGCGTGTGTGCACTTACTGCCAGCTGAATGGGTGAATTTGTGCACCCATGCTGATTGCGCCAAACAGTAGGCACACGGGGTGGAGCACAATCCACATTAGCAATATGGGGACATTCAAGGCAGTTGTCCTTTTTTAGCACAAGTCGAGCCCCATCCCTGAGCTCATTTTCAGGGCCGATTGCGTGCTAATGGCGTAACTCTTAGTAAACATGCCCCCTAGTTTGTTAACCAATTGCATTGCCCTTTCTTTCTTTTCTGGGGAGGAGTTGGAGGGTTAGAATTATTACTTTCTTGAATAATCAATTGCACGACTGGCAGTCTGCTAATAACACTGCCTTCTAGTTTGTGTACACTTACAGTTTTTGAATTAAAATATGAATATGCCATAGTGTTTAATAACACATATATTTATGCAATTCACTTCTGAGTAAACTAGAGCAGATTGTCTTGCTAAATGATCCACTTCTTTTATGACCTGATGCTGTTAGAATGTTCCACACAGCCACCTAAAACATTACAGTGGTGTAATGATAGGTGTGGCAGAGCAATGGGCTATGAGGGGCTCAAACCCATCAGGATCTATGACACTGCAAATCGATTATGTCACGGAAACTGTAACACTTGACAATGAAGAACAACAATGTACAGGAGTTGTCTTTCCCACTGCATGTCCGCTAACGTGTTATTTTTTAAAAAATTGTGTAGGAAGGGTGGACATTGAATTTTGTACCAAAGTTATATAAATCAGACTATCACTGACTAGATAAAACATTTGGAGGGGAATTTTAGAAAGGATGTCCAAGTACAATCTGGGACATCTGAGCCACAATGTTTGGGAAAAAAAAAAAAGCAGGCACGTCCAGGTATAAACAACATTTCACAAATGTGGACATGCCCAATATGGCCATCCGCGGGGTCGTCTGCATAGACATCCCCAGAATAGTATTGCAGAACCTGGATGTCTAGGAATAGCCTAATGGTTAGCAGAGTGGGCTGAAGCCAGGATTCAAGTCCCATTGCTGCTGTCACTGAAACTGTGCTGAGTACTGGGGGTGATGGAGTGCTATCTCCTCTACATCCTCTGGATGTTTTTCAGCCAAAGCCTGTTCTTGCCCGGATTCAGGTCTAAACTTAGATGCGACGACGGATGTCCAGGATGTTTCTGAGATCAAGCAGCGATGTCCAGGTTCCTGGGAATGCCCCAGCCACGCCTCCACCATGCCTTTGTTCAGACTTGGACATCCTTATGTTGGGACATCTACAGATCTGGCTTCTAAAATGACTCTGGAGATGTTTCTATGCCTATTTTCGGATGTACAAAGCGCAAATAGAGCTTCCAAAATGTCCCCTTAATAAGTGTGTTTACGTGTTAACCATAGCTCTGATAATACCCAGTGAGACAGAGCCAAAAAATGTCAGACAGACCACAGAGACGGTAGTGGTTTCAAATGAAAACATAAAATAACAATAAAAGATCACTAAAACATCAATGGTCAACAATGATATTAACAATCTACTTCAGCAAGTACCAGAATGAAACAGTATATAAGCTACTTTTGACATACGTAATCGTGAGAAGGATCTACTAAATAATAATGTTTTCAGGGCCTTAGGAAAGGACAGAACATTTTGTTCCCTTTGAAAACCTAAAGGTAACATGTTTCAAAGTTTCAGGTCAGCGAATGCAGCATTTTAAGAAGATTGTCAGTCATACAAATGATTAGTCAACAAAGTAATCATTCTAACTAACCCTTTGATTAGGAGTAAGAGGGTGAATTTCTCCTACTCATAAGTTACGGAAAACTCCTTCCCTCCTCAGCGAACTGTGAAAATGTAGCCTTTAGTAATGAATGATATTATGTGAGTGCAGCCAACATCATCACATCATCTCCTATGCATGACTGCAATTTTGAATCCAGATCAATGCCTCAATTTGCAGAAATCCATAACAGTCTACTGTTGTTAGGGGCAAGCTGCAAATTTCACCACTGCATCATTAGTTAACTCATTGGTTCTCAACCCAGTCCTCTGGTACACCTAGTCCAGTTGGGTTTTCAGGGTATTCACAATGAATATGCATGAGATAGATCTGCATACAATGGAAGCAGTGCATGCAGATTGATCTCATGCATATTCATTGTGGATATCCTGAAAACGTGACTGGCCTTGGGGGTACCAGAGGATTGGGTTGAGGACCATGGAGTCAATTTTTGCAGTCATCACTGGTGGCAGTGGCATGACTGTGGGTTGTGCTTATGTTTTAAGTCGGCATTGTAGGGGGTTCCTAGAAGTTTCTGGAATGTTTGTTTTTTAATCTTTACCCCAAGAAAAGTTTTAATGTGATAGTTATTAAGCTCTTGCTAGGCTCTGAATTCACATGAGACACTAAGATACTGTAGGTAAGGAGTTAAAAATATTTCCTTCATGTGGAAGTGGATTGATTTGCATTAATGTGAAGACACCTACTGCGCTTCCCTTTGCTTGCTTCTTGTTTCTACATGAATTAACTTGTTGCCTTGTTCATTTCTCTTGTTGTTTTTCTTTCCCAAAATACCAGAATTGTATAAAAACACATCCACACATTATATTTGAGCTACTTTATTTAATACTATAGTCTGAAATTCAGAACACAAGCTTTTCTATGCAGTATCTAATTTTTGCATATTTGATATATAATAACTATTTTTATAAAAGTGTTATTGCTCGGAATGCTTTCTGTTCTTGTGTATAATATATATTTTTTACCCTAATGTGCTGAACCTTCCAGTTTTACTTCTAGTGTGTGTATTGTGCCCAGTAGTTTTAATCTTCTTTTTTTTTTAGACTTTTGGGTAATTTCAGTATGATTTTATTTGTTTAACCTGTTACTGCTCCTCTCCCCTACCTGATGATTTTGAATTATTTGTCTGTGTATAGCTATAGACATAGATGCCACTGGCTTAGAGGCAGAAGAAAATGATATTCCGGCAAACCATCGCTCCCCTAAAACCTGTGCAAACAGTGTAACGTCACCCCACTCCAAAGAGAAAAGAATGCCCTTCTTTAAGAAGGTAACGCCAGCATCCAAGCTGCCATCTGTCCACTTGCTACAGTGCACTGCGCCATATCACTAGTCCTGTTAACCGTTTGTGTCTTTTGACAAGTCAATAACATGCATGCCTTGTATTCTTTGTTCCTTTTCCATGCTGCTACAGCAAAGCAGAAGCAGAAATCGGTAAGTTTACATTGACATCAGCTGTGTTCATACTGCCCCTGGCATCATGAGCCTTAGTACCAACAGTTTATGCAATACAACTTATCATTTAGAAGTCAGTGAGAAAGTTATCATACCACTCGTTGATTTGGTGCAATAGAAATGAATTGATAGTAAGTCAAGTCACTCCATGAAACAACGCTGCAGTGCTGCTCCTATTTGATGGAATAATGGGCCACTGAGGGAACTCTCATTAACCACTACCCAATCCTAATGGTGCTCTAGCTAGTGCACGCTCATTCTCTTTGTTAGCGTCTTCTTTTTTCAGTCCTTCTGCTTCCTCCAGTTCTTCTAACCTCTCAGCACAAGCAGAACCAGCCTCTCTTGAGGCTTCTTTTACAATTAGCTCATGTCCCCACTTCACCATTTTCTATCCCAACCCATACCAAAACTCATAGTCCTTAGCCTCGGACCACAAACCACTGTTTCCTCTGGAGCCAAGCTAATGTGGACCCTAAGTCTAGCCACTGTTGTTTAGTGACTGAAACTTCCTTTGCCTCTGACAAACAGGACTGAGTCATGCACACAATTGGGTGACACCATCCAATGGCACCGAGATGGAGCTTCTGCCCCACATCGTGAAACTTTAATGTAAAATTCTGAGTGTGCATGGTACTTCCTGCAAATAATGGTTTTCTCAGCTCCATTTCTTTGCTCTGCTGAACAGATGTGAACTATAGCTCTCCTTTACAATTTTTTCAAACTTTGCTGAAGAGCATTCTTTTTCATTCTTTCGATGTTGCCTTCATCAGTCATTTTAAAAAATATATATTAAATAAGAAGAATGTTGCCAAAATTGAGATTTTGACTTTGCCTGAAGTACAACTGAAAAATCCAGAATTTTGGCACTTATTCTTGGATCCTGATCAATATCAGGACTATAAACTTTGTGCTTGTATGTCTCAGAGAGCATGAAGAGATTATCTTAATTGCCTCATAAACATTTTGAAGCTGAGTATATCTCAAAAAGTCTCAGAAGAGAAGCTCTTCTGCACATAAAACTGCTACCTGTGGGGCAGTGGTGATTTTAAGTCCATTCACACAAGGGGACTACCAAATATCTTTAAAGCTAGAGTGTGTACTCCGTGAGATTTCCAGGCTCACAGTACAGCCAATTTTGTAGCATCTGCAAAGCACTCCTTGTGGCCTTGGGCAAGTCACTTAACCCTCCATTGCCTCGGAAGAAAGGCCTGGCAATCTACTTCCAGTCACACTGCCAAGAAAACCCAGGAGCTTCTGGGTCGCCAGGAGTCAGGACTGACTTGAAGGCACACATTGCATTTTTGCAAAGGTCTGAGGGCAAGATGAGTTGCCAGCCGCCTTCTCAAGCACCAGAGAAGCACATGCATAGAAGTGCAGTATCTCCTCAGATCAAGAGGAAGTGCTTAGACTCTCTCTGTGCAGGAGCCTTAGTACAGCTCCATTACCTCCAGTGCAGTTCTGCCAGATACGGCCAGATATCTCTTCAGCACAAACCTACCAACTTCTGCACAAGCCTATGTGCAAGCTTCTTTGCAGCAACCCACCTCTTCTACTCTGTTGGTTACCATTGTGAATCCTCTTCCTCGGTGTCTTTCCAGCTTCTGGAGGACACTCATTTTTTTCTGCAAAGGATGTTCAATAACTTTGTCAAGGATTATTGCAAGAACTTACCTGATGCACGTTATAAGCAACCACCAGAAGACCCTTCTCATTCTTCAGGTCACCTACACAGAGGGGACACTAAGTCAAGTGATCCTATTGTATCTTATTATTTACTTCTGATCTGAAGTAAGAACCGGCGCAATTGCTTTCTCCCTCCTCTCTGTCATACATAGCTTCTCATTTATAAGGTTTCCTGAATCCCTTTGTTTCGGAATTGCCCTCTCCAGATAACATTGGGAAAGGTCTATATGAACTCCATTTGACCCTTTTCTTCGAGCAGCTAGAACTGAATCCCCATACAAGAATATTTCTTATTCATATGTGTTCAGAAAATGGCTAAGAGCATAAGAAATGCCATACTGGGTCAGACCAAGGTCCATCAAATTCAGTATCCTGTTTCCAACAGTGGCCAATCCAGGTCACAAGTACCTGGTAGATTCCAAAAAAGGCACACAGGCTCCACAATGCTCGTCCCGGGGTAAGCAGTGTATTTCCCAGGTCCTCTTTAATAATGGTTTATGGTCCTTTCCTCCAGGAACTTATCCAAACCTTTTTTAAACCCGGCTACACTAACAGCCTCCGGTAACAAATTCCAGAGTTTGATTACGCATTAAGTAAAATGAGTCTTACATGGGTTACACTGTATCTTCATTTCATGTCCCCTAGTCTTTCTACTTTTTGATGGCATAAACAACTGGTCCACAGTTATCCATTCCATTCCATTCATTAATTTATAGACCTCTATATATCTCCCCTCAGCCGTCTCTTTTCCAAATTGAAAAGCCCTAACCTTTTAAGCCTTTCCGCATAGAGATATCCTTCCATCCCCTTTACCATTTTGTTGGATCTTCTCTGTATTTTTTCTAATTCTGCTATATCCTTTTTAAGATATGGCAACCAGAATTTCACACTGTATTCAAGGTGTGGTTGCACCATGGAACAATACAAAGGCATTATAATATCCTTTGTTTTATTCTCCATTCCATTCCATTCCTGATGATTCCTATTATTCTACTTGCTTTCTTGGCTACCACTGCACACTGGTCAGAGGGTTTCAATGTATTATCCACAAGGACACCTAAATCTTTTTCCTAGGTAGTGTTCCCTAACGTGGAACTTTGCATCGTGTAACCGTAGTTTGGGCTGTTTTTTCCTAGGTGTATAATTTTTCACTTGTCCACGTTAAATTTAATCTGCCATTTGGGTGTCCTGTCTCTTCAAGGTCCTCTTGCAATTTTTCCCAATCCTCTTGCTTTTTAACAACTTTGTCTCATCTGCAAATTTGTTCACCTCACTTGTTTTTCCCATTCCTGGGTCAACAATGCCGACTCCTGACCCAACAGCCCCTGGGTTTTCTTGGTAAGGTATGATCGGTAGTAGATTGCCAGGCTCTTTCTTCTGAGGTAATGGAGGGTAAAGTGACTTGCTCAAAGTCACAAGGAGCACTACTGGGAATCAAACCCTGATCTCCTGGGTACTAGGCTGTTGTGCTAACCACTAGGCTACCCCTCATAAGGATAATTCCTTTTTATTACAGCATGGTGCAGAACCAAGGCTGCTGTTTTTGGCCTTCTAAAATATATAGAGATTCCCAAAACAACTGTTGCTGTTGCTGTTCATAGGCTTTTCCAGGACCAGCAATAATATATGTAGCAAAATCTGCTTACTGTCCACCCTGTATTTAAGAAATTGGATATAATATAAAAAGTTCAACCAGCTCCAGTTTTCAATAAGCTACAGCTGTCACACTCTTCAGTTGTTGTGAAAGCAGTCTTGAGAAAAGCTAAACATTGCATTTGACCCTCATATGTTCGATCATTTTGGAGAGAAACGTTTCCAAGAAGCCATGCTTGCTGCACATATTGTACTATATAGGGTTCAGTATACGCATAACATCTTTCAAAAAGTCCAAGTGCTTTCACCCAGGCTCAAACTCAGCTGTCATCCTGATGGAACTTAATGAGTGTATCATTTATCTTATATACACTGCTTACAATGTCTTTGAGACCAGTTGCCACCAGATGTCTTGTGTAGTTAAGGGCGTCTGATTTGTCTGAGGGTATTTACTTAAAATTAGATGATGCCCCTTGTACTGGAGATTTTACTTTGGTGAAATAGCAAAAAAGCCAGTAGATATGAAAAAGGACCATTGCTGTATCCTTCAGCATCTCTCTGTAGTTTCTCCTTTATCAGGCTCCTTAGCCAGGCACACCTCTTTCAGTCAATATCGCTGAGGCTTCTGTTATTGTAACAGGTTCCATTACCAAAAGCAGCTTCAACAAGTGTTGCACCCTGTTGTGTAAAAGCTGCATCAGAGGAGAGCTGAACCTAAAACAGTTACCCTTGCTCAACCTAAGCAGCAGCAGCCTTCTTTTGACTATTCTCCAAACCTCCATTCCCTCCAGAATATTCATCCTGCCCTTCCTTGAGAAGGGGGGGAGGGATTAAGTCCAATATTTTCTTCCATCATTGCAGAAGGTAATGATGGACTTGTGGATCCTCAGCATAATCCAAAATGGCTATCATCTCAGATGCATCAGCCGACCCCCAGATTGGCCTTTATCCATTTTTAATCCTCCCAGACCAGTCTGTTACAAGATCAAGTATCTCCTCTGCTCCAGTTAGATGTTATAATATCCATGCCACTGCAGAACTGAAAGAAAGGCTTCTACTCGAAGTACTTTCTTATTCCAAAGAAAATAGGGGACTTTCACACCATCATATATTTGAGACCTCAACTGATGTCTCCTGAGGAAAAAATTCAAAATTACTATTCTCCCCTCCATTTTTCCCCTTCTCAACAGTGGAGATTGATTATGTACACTGGATCTCAAGGATACAGATATATATACATCCTAATACATCTGCATTACAACAGGTACCTCAGGCTTACTTCCTCAATCCAACCATTTTGAATACAAGGTACTCCCCTTTGATCTGTCCTCAGCCCCTAGGGTGTTCACCAAATATTTGGCGCTGGCAGCTGCCCACCTCCACAAACAAGGTCATCTGCTCTTCCTATAACTGGTGACCCCATCATAAACACAGTCCATAGCACTTGTGAACAACACCATTATCCTTCTCTGGCATCTGTGATTTTGTATGAACTTTCAGAAGCTTATGCTGAACACATCAAACATCTTTTCATTTATTGGCATAGTCTTGGACACTGCTGAGGTCAAAGTTTTTCTTCCAGAGGACATATTTCATATACTTATTTCACAGTTTGTACCCAAAATCACAGCCAGAGCCTACCTGCAGATGTTGAGACACATGGAGCTCGATTCAGATAGGGGCACGTCCAGGCCGTCTGGATGGCCTCAAGCAAGATGGACCCATTTGGACCCAGTTCCGGACCATGGGAACAAAACATTCCCGTGGACACCAGAATCAGGCCCGAGGATGGACCGGTATGTCCCTGCCACCTGTGGGGACGTCCTCCCCGCAGGTGCCCCCAACTCCTGCATCCTCGGCTCTCCTCCCATTTCCCTGTTGCCTAACCCAAGGCTGGCCTGCCATGGCCTGGATCAGGTGGTGGGGACACACCCACACCCGGCCCCAGGGGGAACCCAGGCCCAATTGCCGGGTTTTTGCTGCTTATTCCTCCTTGAGGTGGAACAAGCAGCATGTCTCCACGGGCCTGACAGGATATATAGGGCTATGATCTGAATTGGCCCTGTATATCCTGCTGGGATGGCCCAACCCGCTCCGCCCCGATCCTGCCTCCTTCCAGCCCCCACTGGCTCACCCCGTCCTGATCCTTAGGACGTATGGGGAGAGCAGGAGGGTCCCCAATGGCTTGTGGAGCTGTACATCCTGCCGGGACGTGCAGCCCCACAACCTGCATCCCAGAATCGGGCCCATGATGACTGCAATTCATGTAAGCCCTTTCAATTGATTGAAAATGAGGTGCCTCCTATGGAATCTCAACTTCTTTGGGACCAATGGATACAGCCTCCATCTTGGGCTCTTTTCCTCTCCCCCCAGCTTTTTATAATGATGCAGTGGTGGAACCACAAGCTCAACCTTTCAGTAGACTCCCACTTTGTACCATGGCAGCACCAATGCATCCCGACTACAGATGCATCAAAACTGCATTGGAGAATTCTTTTTGACAGTCTTCATTCACAGGATATATGGTCAAGATAATAGAAGTCTTCACAGCAATCATTTAGAATTCAGGTCAATTTATTATGCTCTGCAAGTTCTCCTTCATCTTCTTCAAGATTCTTCTCTCTTAATTCAGACAGACAACCAGGTGGCAATGTTTTATGGAAACAGTTAAGGAGGCATAGGCTCTTTTCACCTTTGCTAGGAAGAAGCCAGAATTTGGGACTTTGCTATAGCTAATCTCATCCAGATTCAAGCTGCCTACATCCCACATCTGAGAAACCAATTAGCCAACAGGCTTAGCAGAGTTCTTCAACATCACAAGTAGTCCCTGGATACATTCCTCCTAAACACCATCTTCCAACAGTGGGGAACACCTT
Source organism: Ichthyophis bannanicus (assembly GCA_033557465.1). Lineage (NCBI taxonomy): Eukaryota > Metazoa > Chordata > Amphibia > Gymnophiona > Ichthyophiidae > Ichthyophis > Ichthyophis bannanicus. The sequence continues at coordinate 418,248,593 of CM066031.1, read as the reverse complement.
AAATCAAACTTTTTGTCAGCAGTGAAAATAAAACATTTTTCTAAACCAGGGGTTCTCAACCCTGTCCTCGAGACCCACCTAGCCAGTCGGGTTTTCAGGATAACCACAATGAATATGTATGAGAGAGATTTGCATACACTTCCTCCATTATATGCAAATATCTCCCATGCATATTCATTGTGGTTATCCTGAAAACCCGACTGGCTAGGTGGGTCCCGAGGACAGGGTTGAGAACTCCTGCTCTAAACCATTCCATGTTCCCATTCCCCCCATGTGTCAAGCACCAGATACCCTGGCGATTCCATGGACCCAGTCATTCCTGTGTGTATATCCACCACCAACTCTTGTACTGAGAGTCCTACATAATTTCCAGCGCTCTTAAAGACTGCCTCAGTAAATGCCATCTGCAAAGTAACCTCCATGGTTATCTGGAAAAGGGCTATTGCAGCCAAAAAACATCTTCAGGAAATGGAAAAAGGAACCAAATGACAAAAACTGGAAACAACATAAGCACTGACAAGTTAGAATCAAGGCACTGATAAGGCAGGCAAAGAGAGAATTTGAAAAAAAGCTTTCCATGGAAGCAAAAATGCATAACAACATTTTTTTTCAAGTACATTTGTAGCAAAATAAAGCTGTCAGTTGGACCATTGGAAGTTAGAGAGATAAAAGGGGGCACTAAGAGTGGACAAGGCCATAGCGGAGAGACTGAATGAATTCTTTGATTGGGTCTTTACTGAGGAAGATATAGAGAAGCTAGCCATGCCTAAAATGAGATTTAAAGGTGATGCATTGGAAGAATTGAAAGAAATATCAATAAGCTGGGAAGATTTATTACAACTATTTGATAAACTGAAGAGTAGTAAATCACCTGGACCGGTTAGTATACATCCAAGGGTGTTGAAAGAACTGAAATATGAGATTGCAGATTTACTATTAGTAATCTGTGAACTATCATTACAATCATCTGTAGTACTTAAAGACTGGTGAATGGCCAATGTAATACCACTTTTTAAAAAGGGTTCCAGGGTGATTTGGGAATCTACAGATCGGTGAGCCTGATGTCAGTACTGGGCAGAATGGTAGAAACCATTATAAAGAACAAAATTACTGAACGTGTAGATAGGCATGGTTTAATGGTAGAACGCAAACATGGATTTAGCCAAGGAAGGTCTTGCCTTACTAATCTGTTATATTTTTTTGAAGGTGTGAATAAGCAGGTAGACATAGGTGAGCTGGTTGATATAGTGTATCTGGATCTTCAGAAAGCCTTTGACAAGGTCCCTCATGAGAGACTCTTGGCAAAATTAAAAAGTCATGGGACAGGAGGCAGTGTACTATTGTGTATCAGGAACTGGTTAAAGGATAGAAAGTAGAGGGTAAGGCGAAATGGTTAATTTTTCCAATGGAGACAGGTGAATAGTGGATTACCTCAGGGATCTGTGCTAGGTCCACAGCTTTTTAACATATTCGTAAATGACTGGGAAATGGGAATAATGAGTGAGGTAATCAAATTTGCAGATGATAGAAAATTATTTGAAGTTGTTAAAACCCAAGAGGATTGTGAAAAATTGCAAGAGGACTTTGATAAATTGGAAAACTGGATGTTCAAATGGCAGATGAAATTTAATGAGGACAAGTGCAAATTTATGCACCTAGGAAAGAACACCCCGAGCTACAGTATGGTTACACGATGCGAGGTTCCACATTAGGAACCACCACCCAGGAAAAAGATTTAGGTGTCATTGTGGATAACTCATTGAAACCCTCTGCCCAGGATGCAGTGGCAGCCAAGAAAACAAATAGAATGATAAGAATAATAAGGAAAGGAATGGAGAATAAAGCAAAGGTGCCTCTGTATTATTCCATGGTGGGATCACATCTTGAATATTGTATGCAGTTCTGGTCGCCATACCTTAAAAAGGATATAGTAGACTTAGAAAAGGTACAGAGAAGAGCCACTAAAATGGTAAAGGGGATGGAAGGATATCCCTATGAGGAAAGGCTTAAAAAGATAGGGCTCTTCAACTTGGAAAAGAGATGGCTGAGGGGAGATATGATAGAGGACTATATGTAAATTAATGAAGGGAGTGGAACCGGTAAACGTAGATCGATTGTTTATGCCATCAAAATGTAGAAAGACTAGGGAACATGCAATGAAGCTACAATGTAACCTATTAAAGACTAATAAGAGAAAATAAATATTTTTTTATTTATATTTATGCAATGTTTACAATTAAACCAAGAAGTTAACAAAAACCACCCTTGTACAGAATAGGGCAGTACAGTAAGACAGAACTCATCCAACCAGTAATACTTAAAAAGAAGAAACAAACAAAAAAAATGTGTATATATATATATATATATATATATATATATATAGATATATATATATATATATATATATATATATATGCCGGCCCTCCCCAGCCCACAAAAAGGAAAAATTCGCAAAAAAAGAAATCAAAAAGAGAAACACATGGAAAAAGAAGCTAGATAAATCTCCCATAAACAATAACTCGTAGCTCAACAGAGACCTCCAAACACCTTGCATTAATGAAAGCTAGCAGCTCATAAAAAATATAGGAAATCGCTTGGTACTTCACCAAGCACTTACATGGGTGTTTGAAAAAAAAGAGCCCCCCTAGCTGCAACACCCCAGAAATCCTCTGCGGTGATGTTGGGAGACCCTACCGGGTCCGGAAAGATATTAATTTTAAGCCCAAGAAATAGCAAATTCCTTTTACAGAAAAAGAGCCTCAGCAGTCACTCCTTATCCGACAAAAGGGTAAATGTCACCAATAGCGTGCTGGGGACAACTGGCTCCTCCCGTGAGGATTCCAAAACCTCTATAATATTCAGTACATCAGAATGCTGACCCTCAGTGCCCCCCCCCACCCCAAAGTGGCCACTCTCCTTCCCTTGAGAAGATAATATATCTTCACAACAGGAGGGAGTGAGTCCCTTGGGACTGCCAAAACATTCAACAAATAGTCATTGAACATATCTCTTGCAGATACATTAACAACCTGTGGAAAATTGATCAAACAAAGGTTAGCTCTAGACACGTTCTCTAAGTGCTCCAACTTAGAGTCCACCAAAGTAAAATTCTTAACAAATGATTCCGCTTATGACTCCAACGAAACCACTTTATATTGGACTTCTAATATATCAGTTTTAACTTTTTCAACAGTATTAGTCAAATGTTCAATCTTCCCAGCATTCTCATTCACTTTAAGAGCTAAAGATGATACAAGAGGCAATATAGCTTCCCCAAGCGAGACTATTTGCTGACCAAATAGATTCTAACGTGAAGTTCAGAGGCTTCTCAATCATAAAGAAGAAAGCAGCACCTGCCTGGCCCTCAGTCCTCTCCGATCCTGCTTGCATTCCTGTTGGAATCAAGACTCCTCGCAGCTCCATGCTCAGTTCCACTGACCGCACTGATGTTGTTCCGGGGCAATTGCATCCACTGCTCTACTCACTCCCGTGCCTGGCCCCTACTGCTCATTTGACGTCGACGTTTCCGTAAATAGTCATGGCATCAGGCATTCATCGGGAGTCTGCTGATGGCACGCGGCTATCGGTGCTGGCAATGCAACGGGGAGAGAGATGAAGACTCCTGGGCAAATACCAGGCTATCCAGCCCCAAAGTATCTGCCAACAGAGTTACCTCCCCCAAAATTGGAGACCGAGGCAGCTGAGTGACATACAGATCCAACGGACCAACTGAAGAAATCGGCATCGAAGCAACAGGAGTCTGGGAGGGCAACACGACCCCCTTCGCTTTCCTCTTCTTACCCATAGAAGAAGACTGCCTCAAAGGAACCTAGCCACCACCATCTTAGCTAAGTCCCTCCCCCAGAAGCCTTCCAAATAGTTTTTCACTCAACGCGCAATCAAACTCTGGAATTTGTTACCAGTGGATGTAGTAAAAGCTGTCAGTGTGGCTGGGTTTAAAAAAGGTTTGGACAAGTTCCTGGAGGAAGGTCCATAAACCATTATTAAAGAGGATCTGGGAAATCCACTGCTTGCCCCAGGACAAGCATTGTGGAACTTGTGTGCCTTTTTGGGAACCTGCCAGGTACTTGTGACCTGGATTGGTCACTGTTGGAAACAGGATACTGGGCTTGATGGACCTTGATCTGATGCAGTATGGCATATCTCATGTTCTTATGTAATGCTTTTCTTTAAAAAAAAAAAAAAGAAAAGAAATTTTCTTGTCTACCTGTTATACTTAACCATGTAAAATTTCTAGATTCTGAGCTTGTGTCATTGATTCTGTTTACAACACAGACTGTGAATGGTATTTGTAGTTAAAGATGGATTATACTATTTTAATCACTTCTAGAAAAATATTACTCTAGCCCTGCAAGGTGAGATGGAGGACATGGAAGGTTCGGTAGTATGAAAATACTTGAACATTTCTGGTGAGAGTGGGAAGAAAGAAGTTTCTTCTTTATCTTGAAATAGTGCACTTTCTGGTTGCATAAATTATTGGCAAGAGGCTCTACCTGTAATTATTTTAATCACTCTAGCAAAATAGATTCATGCATAATGAGCTGCGAGCCCATACAGATGTGGCTGGTTGCAATACAAAATATTAGTCCTGCTTGCATTCTTTAAAATGAATGCACCAGATTATTACAACTATTACTACTTGCCATTTGTTTAGTGCTACAAGATGGCACAAAAAATAGTTTCTGAGACTAGCACATGAACTTACTATATGTGTAGTTAAGGACTGAACTATGGTCTCCTGAATTCTAATTTCTTTTATCTATACTGCTCCCTTCATTTTATAAGACCAGAGTCCAGACATTTGGCCAGATCACGTCTCTATCACTTGGAAATTTGTTTTCGCTTGGTCTTACGTTTAGGAAACAAATGAGCTTCATCAATGTTAGCGGACAGAGAAACCTACTAATATTCCATCAAATTAGGAAGTTTCTGTACCAGCAGTACCAAGTTCTTCCTGCACTGTGGAAATGTAGCTCTTAATAATAAAACCGTACTAAAGAAAAATTAAATGTGCTAGAACACCAGTACTCTAGACATTTGCGGGCCTATCATTGATCATTCGTGGGGGTTCTCACCAAAATATTCGCATCAAACTCTGCTCACATTTTAGATTGCATAATTTGGACACAATCTCTTTTCATGAGCACAGTTAAGTAACCTTTGCCTCTAAGAATATTAAGCTATGTCACCATCCGGTTTAAGCAGATTTACAACACATGCTTATGATGCCTTGGGCACTGGTCTATGTATATCATTTTGTTACCTAGATAATGTCAGGTTATATTGACTCACTTAAGATTTTTTTATGTTTTAGATAGCTTTTAAGCAGCTTCTTGTGTGCCATCTTGGGCTGTTGCTTTATGTTTTGTCTTGTTTTGTTTTTGTTGAAAAATGTTCCCTGTTTTCATGGTTGTGTTCATTTGAATCCATTTTCAGAACATGTGAAACTCCAATGATGCTTTCGATGGTTTTCTGTCCAAATTTGTACAACTTGTATAATCATGAAAAAAATAGCTTATTACTTTAAATTTCTGTTTCCTGAGATTGAAACTTTTGACTCTTAAAATGTTATTTCTTATAAAATGGTCAGTGTGCAAATTTTATCTGTGCTTCCAGGATACCCCCTGCAAATAGAGAGAGCGTGACATTTTTGGTTCTGGGATCATGACCTTAAACTCTGCTTTTAAATCCAGGGATTTTCCAACATGCAGGGTTTACTGGAAAGTGATCATACCATAGATCGCATCCTTGAAATTGAAGCCTTGACAATTGGCTAATCACAAGTTTCAGCGTACCCTCTAAGCTTCATGGGAGTCCTCTGCGATGTTCCTGCTGGCTGTGTGCCGCATCAAGAACACCTTTTCAATTGTAAGGGGCAGGCAGGCTCTGCAGGACTCCCAGGGGGACCCATCTGCCACTCACAAATGAAAACATAACCACTCCTGCCTGTAGGAATACTGGTAGAGGACTCCCATGCTGCTTAGAGGAAACACGGAATTCTGTCTCTTTTTGTGCTTAGAACTCAGGGAATGGCTAAGTCTCCAGTGCGCAGTAGGAAACGCTGCTTGCAAAAGAACTTGCATAAGATTACCCACAGGTATTACATGTGTATAAGTGCACATGCTTAAAAGGCGCACATGTAGGCATTTTCAGGGGCAGAATTAGGATACAGTCATGATATCTGTGCAGCATTTATAAAATATGTGAGTATGTGCATCACACACAAACAATTATGCCTGCTCCCAATCAGCTCTAAATATCCATAGCTTCAATCTAGATACGATGTCTTCTGCTGTTGCTCTAGTATTTTATAGAGACGCTTGTACAGCTGTGCATCTTTATACAACAGTCTTAAAGTCAGTGCCTGTTGGACCTTAAAACATAGGCGGCCTGTTGTAAAATTACACTGCATGTACACACATAAGTTGCATCGTCAGTGTGCATACACTTTCCCTTTGCAAATGGCTGCACTGAAAGTAAATATACACATTTACATCTACCTTTTAGTGCACACAAATTCCCCGCCTTATTTTATCTGCTTACATGTTTATTTTATAAAGTATGCATGTAATTGCTAATGCCCCACCCCCTCCCCAGTCCCATGCCAGGAATGCCTTTGCTCTGGTTGAGTATACTTATGTATATGCATTTGCAAAATGTATGCATGTATTGTCCCTCTGAAAATGTGCACACCCAACTTAGCAGTTATAAATGTGTGTGCATAGTTTTCTTAGGCAAATTTCAAAATAAAAGTACATTCATAGTTTGAAAATTAGTTCAGTCCACAGATAAAAGGTACTCGGAAGTTTCCTACCTATCAGGCCTCTCTTAGAATTCCTCCTCCCACATAATGCTACACCATCAGTTCTGTGTCACACCAGTCCTCAGGACATACTTAGCCAGTCAGTTTTCAGGATAACTACATTGAATATGCATATGAGAGATTTCCATACACTGCCTCCATAGTATGCAAATCCTCTCATGCAGATCTATTGTGGTTATCTTGAAAAACTGAGTGGCTAGGTGTGTCCCAAGGACTGGGTTAAGAAACCCAAGTCTAAACTATATCAGCTTGGGATTATACAAGTATAATATACACAACTTCTTAGGGCATAGTGCATTGAAAAAATGGAAGAGCAATAATTATTTATTTAAATAGTTTTGTATACCACCTTATCCTTCAATCAAAGTGGTCACAACACAATTGGGGGATACATTTAACATGAAGGGATATGAGACACATACACTAATACTTACAGGGAACATGGGCAATGGAGAGTTAAGTGGCTTGCCCAGGACCACAAGGAGCACCTGTGGGACTAGAAACCCCAGTCCTTCCGGCCCAAGGTTGCTGTCCTCTAGTGGGATTTGAACCCCTGACCTTCCAGCCTAAAGTACCTTGCCCCAACCACTAGGCCACTCCTCCACTTAAGCTAAAATGGCATGTATTTATCCTAACATTACTGAAATAAATGAAAACTTCTTTAAAAAAATGTATTATAATGTTGCAAGTGCCTACCACAGCCCACACATTTCCAATCTGAAAAGATGATCTTTCTCCTTTAAATAGTAATCTGCTCATATTGAGAACAATTTTTAAAGTGGATAGATTGTCCTGGTGAAACACTATTCCCTTCACACTGTATAAAAATACATAAGGATGGTGCTTTATATTAAAGTGCAGTAAGTTTTTGCATCTATCACCGGTTAGGAGCAAATACTAGGCGTGGAGGAATAGCCTAGTGGTTAGCACAAGAGCCATGTACCCAAGGGATCAGGGTTTGATTCCTACCGGCACTCTTTGTGATCTTGGGCAAGTCACTTTACCTCCATTGTCTTGGAAGAAAAGGCCTAGTAATCTACTTCATACCTTGCCAAGAAAACCAAGGAGCTGCTGAGTTGTCAGGAAGGAGCATCAGCTAACATGCCAGTAAGTGCAATCACCCTGTATGCTTCCAGCAGTTTCTGTACTGAAACATCCCTTACCATGTGGTAAGGTCATTGGCAGTCACTGTGGGTGCTCCTAGTGAGGTGATGTTAAGTGCAGTCCATGCCCATAACTTGCCCATTTCCCACCCTAGGAATTAGTGCCCAGTAACTGTCATGCCAGCAGGGTAACCGTTTGATCTGTTGAAAATTGCCTCAATTAAGTTATTGAAGCTCCACTTATTAACTCAGTAGATGGAAAGGTACTCAAAAAGAATAGAAAAGCCATCGCAGTGATCAGGTGCTAAATTATTTGAAATACAAACCATCGTCATCTTTAGGAAAAAATTACACGCACAAGAAAACAATGCTTCAATTGTATCTGGAAAAAAAAAGCCAGCTTCTCTCTGCTTAGTGGTATTGATATTCGCCTAATGATAAAGACGTCCAATATCATTCCTGCACAAGCACTGAGAACACTAAACCTTCTAGAGACTTCTACAGCAATCAGTGGAGGTGTCACTAGACATGTTAAGCGTTACAGACCAAGAGGGGTGGGGCTGGGGAATAGGAAGTGATAGAGAAGGAAGATAACCTGTATTGGCTAGTGAAATTAGAATCAAGCCGTCCCTACCTTTTTTGCTCTGCCTTCTTTCATGCTCCCTTGTCCTGTTTTTCAATAGAATTTTAAGAATTTTTTTTAAAGATCCCTGTTTTACAAATAATGACTGAGGAAGCTTGTGAGATCAACAAATGTGTATATTATAATTAACAACCTGAGAGCAAAACAATAATCAAGGGAGGTACCTCTGTTTTCTCCTAATGCTGCTGCAGAGGATTCATTGTTACTTAAATGGAAAGTGATCTCAATTCCATTGTGTGCTTAAATTCCGAAAACATTGTCTCTTTGTACAGACAGAACACATCCCTCCCTATGATGTAGTGCCTTCTATGCGACCAGTAGTTTTAGTTGGACCCTCGTTAAAAGGATATGAGGTAAGCAACTTTTACTGAATAGTGTGTTTGGACCATCTTGGCACTAAAACATACCTAGCCATATAGAAAAACTTTGAAGAGGGAAATTCCTTAACTTCTGCTTCATCAAAATGTATTAAAAAAACTAGAAAATAGTACTGTTTGGTAAAGAAATAACTAGATTCTTTGTAGACTGTAATATCGCTTATTGAACCAACATGAGAATAATCGAACATTATTGTAGTACCTGAAACATAGAAACATGATGGCAGAAAAAGACCCTACGGCCTATCTAGTCTGCCCTTCCATATCAGCTACTATAGTCTCTTTTTTACCTTTAGAGACCACCTGTGTTAGTCCCATTCGTTCTTGAATTCAGATAGGGCCTGATTCCATCCCACATGTAGATCCCCTCTGTGCGTCCGGTCTGAACCGGACACACAGAGGGGATCGCGATTCTGATCCCATGGGGCATGGCTTGCCCCATGGGATCAGAATCGCGAACAGTCCTGCACATGCAGGCCGGACTGCGATTCAGTCTGACCTGCACATGCCAGGACTACCCTGGCTAACTCAGTCAGGGATTTTAAATGGAGCCGCGGTGCCATGGCATCATGTTGCTATGGCACTTCGGCTCCATTTAAAAGTCGCGATGCCAGCCACCAAATTAAAGTGTTTATTCCCTGCAGCTCAACCCCCAATCTGGCCTCCTAAGGCCAGGGTTGGGCTGTGGGGAATAAACTCTGGTCCCCCTGCCCCATCCATGCCCTGGGCTGTGCAAAAAATCACATCCAGGGAAGTTATTCCACTTTGGAAGTGGAATAAATTCCCCGGACATTTCGCCGACCCTGGACTTACAGGGCCGACATTAGAATCGGCCCTGTATGTCCAGGGCCAGCGACCATCCACTGCCCGCCCAGACTCCGCCCATGGGCCACCCATTCCCCGCCCATGGGCCACCCATTCCCCGCCCCTGTCTAATTTCCCTGCACAACAACAACAACAATGTGTGCCTTTGAGTCAGTCCTGACTCCTGGCGACCCAGAAGCTCCTGCCGGCAGGGAAATTAGTCAGGGGCAGGAGCCGGCACAAATAGCAGGGATGGACATCCCATCAGGCCATCCATCCTTGCTATTCGTAGCAAAGAATAACCCCCATACTGTCCTCATTTCTACTAACTCCACTGGGAGACTATTCCATGCATCTACCACTCTTTTTATGAAGAAGAGTTGATGTCAAAAGCCAGAAGGATGCTTGGGTGCATAGAGAGAGGAATGGCCAGCAGGAAGAAGGAGGTGATAGTGCCTCTGTATAAGTCTTTGCTGAGACCTCATTTGGAATATTGTGTGCAATTCTGGAGACCACACCTACAAAAGGACATAAACAGGATGGAATCATGCCCAGATCACACTCCTCTTTCATGAACAGAAGTACTTCACACCCTATATTGTACCACTCTCTTGGATATTTGCAACCTAAATGCATGACCCTGCATTTTTAGTGTTAAATCTCAGCAGCCATATATCCCTCCTCATGTTATCTACTCTTTCCTGGGTGTCTATTCTATTGCAGATTTTGGAGATATCTGCAAAGAGGCTAATTTTACCTGACAGCCCCTCCGCAATATCGCTAACAAAATGTTAAAAAGTATTGGACCAAGAACAGATCCTTGTAGCATACCACTCATAACATCCTTCTCCTCAGAGTGAGCTCCATATACCTATACCCTTTCTCGCTTCCCATTCAAGCAATTTTTAGCCCACTCAGTCACCTTAGAGTCCATCCTTAAGGTGCTCAACTTATTTATAAGTTGCCTGTGCAAAACAGTGTCAAAGGCTTTACTGAAATCTAAGTACACCACATCTAGGGCTCTGCCTCGGTCCAACTCTGTCAAAGAGAGAATTTGAGAAGAAGCTTGCTGTGGAAGCAAAAATGCGGGTCCCAAGCCCCCACCCACTGAATCCTCCCCCCCCCCCCCGATCAAGCCCCCTGACAGATCAGCCTTCCTGTCAGTATCACCCACCCCTTAGACAGCATGCCAACATGATCGCCATCCCTCAAGACATTCCCCAAACCCTTCCACCCCAATCAGGCCTCTTGCCCCACTGGCAGTCCTCTGCCTCCCCCCCCTCAATTCTTACCCAGGGGCTCTCTTGTGGCCAAGTGATAAATGAGGTAGGAGAAGTCCCCTTCTGCTCCTGCCCCATCACCAGCTGCTTTTCAAAATGGCACCAGTCTCATGGTACTGAACCCTAGTGGTCGTAGATGCTACCACTAGGGGTTAGTACCACGAGACCGGTGCCATTTTGAAAACAACGGGATATGGAGCAGGAGCAGAGAAAGCACGCCCCACTGCTTTTACCCACACAGGGCTTGCACCTACTGCACCAGCATTTTTACACATGCTGTGCACCTTAGTAAGCATGCCGTAAATGAAGCAATAGTGGTGATAACATGTTAACAAGAAATTTTGTATGTTGTTCTTTCTCTATGAATTCAAAGGACTATTTGGTCTTTCACTATCTTATGACCTTGTTAAAAGCAAGGAGATCCTGGATACCTTCAAGAAGCAGTCCTAAGACAAATGGTAATAGAGTGAATAAAGGAAGGCAAAATGGAGTAGGTGGCTGAGATGGAAGAACAGTGGGCTAGGTTACAAGAAGCTGTTACAAGAGCAATAAACCTTTATATCTAGAAAGTAAATACTAGCAAATGAAAAAAGGCTAGTCTGGTTTTCTAAAGGACTGGCTGAAAAATTAAAAGCAAAAAAAATCTCTTTCAAAACAAGCAAAGGATCTCAAAAAGAAAAACACAAGGATGATTATCTGGTAAAACTAAAAGAGGTGGACAAAGAAGTTGGGGTTGTAAAATAAGAGTAGATGTTGGTGGAATTCAAGATGGCCAACAAGTAATAGGCTCTGCTGCATTTCCCCTTTATTGTTTTTCTTTCCTCATGTTATGTTACCTGTTTAAATGATAGGGAAATAGAAAGATGATATTCTGCCCAGGGCCCCTGCATGACTAACACTGCCCTGGCCACACCCATCTGCTCTATTTCTTTGAAGTACGAATAAATGTGGATAAAGGTAACCAGTTGATGTGAAGGCACATTTTAGATAGGACATAAAGAGCAGAATTGAGACATTGAGGTCAGGACACACTCGATTCTGATGGTATTTTAGGAACAGCCCTGCTAAACATGGAGCTATTTCTGAAAAATTGCACGAGGACCTTGGGAGACTGTGCATTCAAATGGCAGATGAAACCCATAATTAAGCTCTGAAATTGATTGCTGGAGGATGTGGTAAAAGTGGTTAGTTTAACTGGATTTTAAAAAGGTTTAGACTAGTTACAGGAGGAAAAGTTCATAAATCATTATTAAGGCAGACTTGGGGGAAAGCAACTTCTTATCTCTTGAGGTAAGCAACATGGGATCTTGCTTGAGAACCTACCAGGTTCTTGTGATCTCAACTAGCCACTATTGGAAACAGAATATTGGACATGATGGACCTTTGGTCTAACCCAGTATGGGAGTTCTTATGTCTGTGGAGATTTTGGAAGGTTTCCTCAGGTTTTGTTTTCTTTTAAACCTAAAGTTATTACATTAGAGAGTGTCTGTGTGGGTTTTACTGCTTTATCTGGACAAATCAGTACTTTAACAGGTGCAGAATTATATGGATTGGTTTTAGGAGTGGGCATTTATTGTGTTAGTGACATGGTTCATTTTTCAAAAATGTTATTATCCCTAATATTCTTTTTTTTATCTGCACCACTTTATTTAATGCTCTTTTCCCCTCTTTCTCCCTCCCATGGGTCCTGCATCTCATCCTCTTTCTCCCTCAAAGTGCTTTCGTTCACTTGCCTTAAAATGAAATATCCCCAGAAGAGACAAAAAAATGACTAATGCTTCCTTTTCTGGCCCTGAAGCCTTCCTTCTGCCATGCCCCACCACCTACTTCCTGTTACCTGTGAGGGTCTGGTGAACAGCAGAGGGAAGACTTCGAGGCCAGCAAGAGAGGCCATTAGTGATTTGCTGACGCTGCTGGGGATGCTTCATTTACAGCAAATGAGCCAAAGCTGGATCCATGGGGAAAGAGAGGAGTGAGGAAGAGATGCTGGATCCAAGGAAGGGAGGAAGAAGAGATTGTGGACCCAAGGAGGTGGAAGAGGGGAGAGATTCTTGACCTAGAGGGGAAAGAAAGAGATGCTAAACTGATGGGGGGAAGAGAGAGGGCAGATGCCATTAATTGCAATTAAAATGTTTAATCGCATAGTCGATTTAGATTAAAATTTTAAATCAATGCCCATCCCTAATTATAGTTCATTAAGTGGCAAGGCAAATATAACAGTCTATCAATTGTTGAGCAGAACATTGAGAAAATTCAGGAGAGCACTACTCTTTTTGTTAAAAGGAACCAGGTATGCAAGCAGAAGTGAAAATATAGGAAAATGTGTTAACGAAACACAATATTCAGTTAAATTCTCCTAGACTTGTTGGTGACGCCACACAATATGTTCAAAAAATGTTTATTGGAAATTTTGAAGATGCCTGAGAAGGTGGTTCATTGATTTTGAAGGCATGTTGTCTTTCACCCTTTAAGAAAATAGAAAGCAGTAGCAATTTAATACCTCCATCTCAGCAAACGTTTTGATTCTTTAGATTTAACTGAACTTATTGAGAGTTCTAGTGAAGATAATGATTATCATCAATTTAGTATTGGACTCAGACAGAGGCATTCTTCTTAGATATTTTTTTCAACATAGGGACTTTTCTTCTTGTGGCCTTAAAGTCAGAATGTTTCTATATATTTGCCAAGACCACACAGGCAAAGTAATAAAGTTACTTTTAAGGACAAGAGCCTTTATTTTGGTTAAATTTTCCATGTAGATGTTTAATTACATATCAGAGTGTAAGGTACATATTTTATGATCTTACACAATTAAGTAGGCTTTCTCAGACAGATTATAGCAGACTCCCCCTATAACATACTCTCCCAAAGCTATGTTATTTCGTTTTGGTATATGTTGTCATTGAGTTTGAATCATCTTCTGCTATTTGTTTTTCTTCTCATCCTTAGAGATGGGCGTGTCTTTGTATTATAAACTGAATCCTCGTCAAAGTGTTCTGTTGTGCATTGCTCATATATTTATGTAATGCCAATTCTGGTAAGCTCTTTGCTCTTGGATACTTGTGTTTGTAGTGCCATTTTCATACAGTGGTTATTTGGTTGTAATATTATACAATTTGAATACATATTGAACATTAAGGGGGTTATTTTCAGAAGCCTTATTCATGCTTTGGATGTCTGAAATGGGCATACAGACATCCAAAGCACAGAGAAAGCAGTTCCAAGGATGTCCCTGGTGCTAGGTGACTCTGGGGCACTTCCAAGTACTTGGACGACCTCACTCAATTTCAGAAATGCTTGCACGTCACAAGCCATGTCTAAATTTATACCTGCTCCAAGGCGATGAATAGGTATAAGAAAAACTATAGTTCTTCCATCTAGACACCCAAAGGGTATAGAGAAGAAGGTACTCTTCTACCCTCTCTATATATTTTTTAAATTTGATTTTAGAGAAGTGTACATCCACATAAACAAGAAAAAAGGCACCAATACACAAAAGCAAGTAAATTGAATACAAGCAATCAAAACATGGTGTCTCAAAACTTAGCCACCATTATGAGGGTGGAGTGGCCTAGTGGTTGGGGCAAGGTACTACAGGCCGGAAGGTCGGTGGTTCAAATCCCACTAGAGGACAGCAACCTTGGGCCGGAAGGACTGGGGTTTCTAGTCCCGCAGGTGCTCCTTGTGGTCTTGGGCAAGCCACTTAACCCTCCATTGCCCATGTTCCCTGTAAGTATTAGTGTTTGTGTCTCATATCCCCTCGTGTTAAATGTATCCCCCAACTGCTTTGACCCGGTGAAAAGCGGGATATAAATGCAGCTAAATAAATAAATAAAAATAAATAAATTATGAAGATTGAGCCAAAAAGATCATAGGGGTATGTTTACTAAACCGTCCTAACGTGCGCTCTGCGATGTTATCGCGCGATAAGGTACCTTATCATGCAATAATGGCGCTTTATCGGGCGCAGATGTACCTTAGCACGCAATAACGCACGCAGCGGCACAAATGAGCGCTGAGGGTGGAGAAAGGCTCCCGGAGGGCGGAGGAAGGCTCCCCAGGGGCGGAGAGAGGGGGTCAGTGGACGGAGAGTGGGAGGGGAGAGGCTCCCCGCACACTAACGCTGTGAAATCCGAGGCTCAAAACTAACGCCAGTGAAACCCTGGCATTAGAGCTGATTTAAAGGAAAAAGAAACCATTTCCGTCAGCAATGTACAGCAAAACCAGGGAAACCTACAAAAAGTGAGAAGTGTGATACATGTGCACAGAACAAAAGGGCAAAAAACATTGAAAATGAACAGAAGAAAATGTAAAAACAACATAACCAAGCTGGGCAATAGTGATATCAATGGGAAACATCACAAAACACTCCCAAGAAAGCTCCAAAAAAGAAATATGAATTTTGGAAGGGTCTATTCGCCGTCCCCATACAAGGTGAATGAGCCCACAGTGAAATTGCGCTGAGCAGGGTTTTCCCCTCCATTGGACAGGTTTCCTATGGCATGCACATGTTCTGCAACAGCAGGTCGGGCATGTCGGAACGGGCAACTGGACAGATGCTGGAAAAGGGGACACAGAGGGCTGCAGGCGGCACATGCTGTGGTGCAGCTGGGCCACAGTGCGGACTAGGGTGATGCCTAGCTGTCCCATAGGAATGCTGAAACAGTAGAGCAGCCAGACAGCAACTGATGAGGGCCCAACATGGACACGGGTGTGCTTCCCACAGTGTCACAGGGGATAGTACCCAGCAGGTACCCCCAAGGGCACGGAACATTGGCAGGCGGTGCTGGGGGGAAGCGTGGACAGCTATGCAGGCACCCCCCACCCCAGAACCCGCACACTGGATGGCCTGGGACTACGCACCACCAGCAGAAGGTCATGTCAGCATGGTGGCAGAGGGATACTGGTGGTGGAGGGGGCAGTGGCAGCTGCCCAGAGCAGACCATGGCCTAGCCCTGTGTAGGTGGGTGCTATGCACTGGAACAGACAGGCCCTGTCTGACAAACAGTCATGGTATCACCAGGGAATGCACTGTCTCTGTGGCAACACAGTGGTGCAGTGCACACAACCAGTGTGTTCACAAGCAGAGGGTCACAGGTTCAAGTCCCAGCTGTGGTTCCTGCCAACCCAGTCCCCTTATTTTACCCACTACTAAAACGTGGTAATACAGACAGAGCCTTTATTGCAGATGACGTAAACATGCCCAAAACACCTACATTTTATCCTACAGAGCACAGACACCATAAACATTCGCATTACCTAGAGCAGAATCTCCCAAATGCAGTCCTGGAGGGCCAAACACCATTCAGGTTCCATGCTGCCTCTAATAAAGATGCCTGTGCTGCATTTCTATGCGCCGCCCCCATGGTATGCAGATGTATCTCTTGCATATTCATGAGGGACAGCATGAAAACCTGAACAGTGTTTGGTCCACCAGGACTGGAGTTGGGAACCTCTGCCCTAAAGCAGCGGCCAACAAGGGCAGACACACCCGCACCCACAGGCTCCATTATCCAATGCCTCCTGGAGAGGCAGGATGTTGGGCCCTGCATGCATCTCCCAATACTAGCACTTGCATACCTTAGCAATGCCACCCTAAACCTGGGAATACGGTACACATATATTATAGAGCTGCTATGATTACTGGCAGATAGCAATCCCTAAGTTAAACACAATCTGCTCATTGAGCTGTATCATAGCAACCTCTCTGATGTCTGCGGAGTGTGTTTCAGATCTGGTGTCTGACAGTGTTTACCACCCTGCGGAGTGACTCCCAACAGGATTGCGTACCATAGCCATGCCTGCACTGTGCCCAGGACTGGTGCGGTGGCCAGGGCTGCCAAAAGCCTCTATAGTTGCACAATGCTGGCATAGGTGTGGGGAGTGTGTGTCTGTCTATTCAGTGTGTGGTGGCTGCTAACACCTTCCTCAGCCCACACTGCTAGCACTGTTGCCAGTATTGGCCTGCCATTGTGCATAATGAGGAGCAAGGTACCGTGGGTATAGCCTGGACAGGGTGGCCTGGCCTGGCCTGGCCTGGCTGCAGCAGCACAGGGCATAGGGCAATGGCTCGGACACTGTAGTGCCCGGCCAACACCTGCACAGACAGGGTGGCCACAGCATGTCCTGCTCGGAGGTCACTCTCACCCTGACTGAGCAGTGACCACGGCATGGCTAGGTTCCCCCATAGTGCTATATAGTATTTCTCTCGTGATATTTATGGGTTCTCTTTTGGGGCCCAATCACTGACGTATCTGCTTGGTGTGTATGCTGACATACCTGTTCTTGGTACACGCATCTCCTCCAGGAACATGCACTATGGACTAGCTAGCAGAATGTCTGCAGCTAGTATGTGTCTTGCTGGAACACCTTGCAGGGTGCAGCGGCTGGAGGCTTGCTTCTGGAGAATGTCAGATAGTGGTGGGGGGCAGCTGAGCATTCCCAGGCCTACTGTCTTTCCGCTATTGCTTTATGGATGTGTACAGGTCTGCATTGACTGCCCTGTAGGGTGTCTGTTCCCCTGCAGGACTGGGGTTGATGGTCCCCTCTACTGCCACCATTGCAGAGAGGTAGAATGTGGATCTGTTGGTGGGAGATCCTGTTTCCCACCCTGAGCCCCAGAGGGTGGGTTGAGTGGTGGTACATAATCTGCCTATGGGTCCAAACACCCCCTCTTCACCTATATCATGTAACCATGGCACCACCACAGGATATGCACTATTCTGGGTGCATCATAGCCCATAGGGGCTAAACATGACTGAGAAATACAGATGGACACAGATGTATCCTAGGTGTGTCTGCAGGAACTACCTATCACACACAGTAGCACTGATGGGGACCTGCAGCATGGCGTATTTCAGCCATGAAAGGTGCTGTGGACCTGGTGCTGGGCACCCCACCTCACCCTCAGGGTGAGCACAGTACCTGCACAATGTGATGGTCTGTAGCTAGTCTGTGCCAGTAACACACACAGTCAGTACCCCCTACTAGGCTGAGGTGCTGTGGGGGTGCACACGGTCAGTTCCCCCTACCAGGCTGAGGTGCTGTGGGGGTGCACATGGTCAGTTCCCCCTACCAGGCTGAGGTGCTGTGGGGGTGCATACCCCATCTTGTGATCATCTGTAGACTGCTGATTTGCATGTGCAGTGCATCATGGGTACGGGTGGGTTAACCCTATCCTGGTAACCACAGCAGACAGTTTGTGTGGTGACGTGCAGTCCTTCTGCAGCCAGCCAGTGGTTTGTTAGCAACTATAGAGCTGTAGCCCACTGGTTACTTCACTGCTTGTGGAGCCAAAGGTCATGGGTTCAAACCCATGGTGGGGTTATTTGATAGGGCTGTCCGAGTCATTGTCTATTTTTAATGTACATTAGTGCTGCCAGCAAAAACACCCTCAGTGTACTGTAACCATAAGGTGCCTCATAAGGCGTCCTATAAAGTGCCTTATAAGGCGCCTTATAGGGCGCCCTATAAAGCGCCTTATAGGGTGCCTTATAGGGTGCCTTATAAGGTGTCCTATAAAGCACCTTATAGGGTGCCTTATAAGGTGTCCTATAAAGCGCCTTATAGGGTGCCCTATAAGGGGACATTATAGGGTGCCTTGGCGGACAGTGCACTTTATAATGTGCCCTATGGAGTGCCTTATAGGGTGCCTTATGCAGCACCTTAGGTTACGGCACATGAGAGTGTGTTTGCTGGCAGCACTAATTAAAATACAAATAACATGCCTCAAAAAGCAATACTTACTCGTAAAAGCTAATGCCTCAGCCAGCCTTATTCCTTAGGCACACTGGGGGATCAGACTCATGATCCCTTTACCATCAGTCAGTGTATTCACCATTGTGCTACACCTCTGTTTCTGTGTTTGCATGTCTGCACGCCTACTTAAGATTACCGCGTGTTAACGTGCTTAGCGGCGTCTTGTACGATAATGTGCGCAGTGCGCGTTATCGCACGATAATCCCGGTTTGCTATGTTTAGACCGGACCGCCCACTCCTTTTATGGCATCCTGCACACTATCGCCGGGCGCACGTTAAGACTGCTTAGTAAACATGCCACTTAGTTATAAATCTATATAAGGAAATCCAGCAAAGCTACTTCAAGAGGATAAACATTACATACCCTAAACAACCCTACTAGCCCTGCTTGTCTTCCAAAAACTCCAAGTGAGATGGATCAAGAAAAAACATAAACCTGCCCTTGGAGAGTAATCACACATTTACAAGGAAACTGCAGAAAGAAACTTGCCCGAGGAGCAACAACTTGTGGCTTCAAAGCTAAAATTATCTTACGACGAGCCTGTGCAGAATGGGTCACATCAGGAAAAACATTTAATTTTTGTCCACAAAAACAAACATCTTTATATTTAAAAACAACTTCAGTATCTTACGTTTCACTGCTTCAGCAGGAAACGTTACCAATAAAGTGTTCCGTTTTATAATATCTGTAGAATTTTCCAAAAATTGGGTCAGGTTCGGACTATCTGGCGAGCGGAGGGTGTCAAACCTCCCCTCCTCCTCCACAGAAATCTGAACCTTGGAAGGTACATAATATATATGAGCTATATCTACAGGATCAGGTAACTTTGAGACCTCAGAGAAATACTTAGCAAGCAAAATCTCCAGTGAAAGCAACCATGACACCGGAAAATTCAAAAAAAGCAGGTTCCGCACCTGAGAGACATTTTCTAATGCCTCCAATTGGGTATGAACCAACGAAGAGTCCTTAATGGAAGTCACCTGAACAGTATTAAGGTACTGCAGCTGAACTTCCATCTTGGACAGGGAATTATACAATGAAACATAACTAGAATCCAGTTCTGTAACTTTGTCTACTATGGCTGAGCTATATTCACATAATGGAACGACAGTAGTGTATAATTTAGTATCAATAACTGAGATCGCAGTCCATAAATCTTTGAGTAATATAATCCACAGGAGAAGAGACAGCTAAATTTGAAGGCTCCGGTAAGGCTACAGGCTTGGGAATAGGTACCTTGTTACCAATCCTAGCTTCACAGGGTGGAGTCGCAGATACTGTGGAAGACAACATAGACACAGGACGCGGAGGAGGCATAGGAGCCCCAGAGCTAAACGAAGCTTCATCCGAGGTAGGCGTCGCAGTCTGCCGAGGAATCAAATGCTTATCAAGGAGGCCAGAAACCCTGCCCAGAACTGAGAGTCAGATAGTATTTTTGGACCCCCTTAATCTTATGCTTCCCTATTCCTGCGAAACGCAAACTCCTCAACGCCGAAGGGGCGCCAATGGACCCGCGGCCGAGAGGTGACTGGGAATTTGTAGAACAGGTAAGCAAGACCTCTGAGGGAAGCAGCCATCCAAAGTATGGCAGCAAGAAAAAATTTTCAAACAGGAGAGGGTAAGAGAGCCGATAACAGAGCAGATCACATGCCCCAAATCCTCCACACATCACCATTCCAGCTCAATCCCACACTCTTCACTTACTGCCAGTAATTAGTAGAGCAGGCAGGCAAGACCTCTGAGGGAAGCAGCCGTCCAAAGTATTATGCCAGCAAGAAAAAGTTTCAAACAGCAGGAGCAGGTAGGAGAGGCGATAGCAGAGCAGATCACATGCCCCAAATCCTCCACACGTAACCAGTCTAGCTCAATCCCCCTCTATATTTTTATTGATAACAAAAACAGCAGGGAAACTAGGATAATTAATTGTGGTTCTACATGCTGATGTATGTTATTAAGAGGAGACAGATTAGAAGTGGATCTGAAAGACTGAAAGATGGCAAGGAAAAGAACTGTGAGCATTTTCCTCAGCTGTAAGTTGAGGAAAATGCTAAATTGCTGAACAGATACCTCTGTTCCATTTTCATTGAAGAAGGGTAGAGATGAATTGCCAGTGGTTGACAAGGATTCATTTGAGCGAAGAATAGATATCACACCATTTATAAAGGACAGTGTATTTATTTTTTTGAAGTACAAAACCATGTACACTTTGGAGGAGAGGAGGGATAGGGGAGATATGATTCAGACCTTTAAATACTTAAAGAGAAATAATGAACAAACAAACCTCTTCCAAAGACGGGGAAAACTAGAGGGAATAACATGAAGCTGCAAGGTGGTAAATTGAAAGGCAATGTCAGGAAATACTTTTTCACTGAAAGGGTGGTGGATGCTTGGAATGCCCTCCCGATGGAAGTGGTGGGGGCAAACACAGTGACGGAATTCAAAGTGGCATGGGACAGACACAGTGGGTCCCTTTATAGCAACAGGATAAAATCAGAATAAACTAAACCATCTAATTTCTCAACAAATAGGGGTGTCCTACACAGAGCGGCGGGTTCACCCCTAAACAAAGACATGGGGAGGGGTGGCCTGCACCGAATGGCAGGTGCACCTACTTCTGCCATCTTACTGGGCAGACTAGATGGACCATACTGGTCTTTATCTGTCGTCATTTACTATGTTACTATGAGACTGGATGGAATGCATCCTAGGATACTGAGGGATCCCAGAGAAATTCTGGCTTAGTCAGTATGTTAAAGGATCTGTTTTATCAATTTTTGGAGAGGAGTGTGGAGCCATGAGATTAAAGATAGGCAGATATATGATCCCTCTAGCCTTATGGCTAGAGTAGAGGCCTGGAAACCAGGGTTCACATTTCACTGTTGCTCACTGTGATCTTGGGCAAGTTATTTAACCCTCCATTGTCTCAAGTACAAACTTAGATTGTAAGCCCTCCGGGAACATGGAAACACCTACTGTACCTGAATGCTAGCTTGCTTTGAGCTGCTACTGGATAAGCTAAATCCTAATAAAAGTGAAAAGAAAGAGAAGGTTGGAAACTACAGGCTCATTATCCCGACTTTGGTCTTAGGAAGATTAATGGAAATTCTGCTGAAGGAAATTATAGTAGACGATCTGCAATCCAGAGGGTTGCATGATCCAAGGTATCATGGTTTTACTATAGGGAGATCGTGTCAAACAAATCTGATTGATTTCTTCAATTGGCCAACTAAATAATTTGATCAAGGAGATACTCTGACTATAATTTTCTTGGATTTCAGCAAAACATTTGATTCCGTTTTCCATTGAAGGCTTACTGATAAGCTCAACAGACTGGTGGTGGGTCCCGTATCAGAGAACTGGATTAGAAATGGTTGAGTAATAGACAAAAAACAGTGGTAAATGGAATTCACTCAGAGGAGAGTGCTTCGGATACCATTTGAGACCAGTTCTATTCAACATCTTTCTGAATGATATTTCCAAAAGGGTTAGGAGGGAAAGGTTGCCTCTTTGCAGATGGCATAAAAGAACTGCATCACAGTGAGCACTTGAGTGAGGGGACAGAATGAGAAGTGATATCCAAAACCTTGAAGAATGGTTGATTTTTTTTGTAGTTAATATTCAGTGTGAAGCAGGATGCAGTCTCCCATATGTTTGAGAACAGAAATTGGAGAGAAGAATGCACAATAGGTGATGAGCTGCTGATGAGCATCAATCAGGAAAGAGACCTTGGGATAATAACATCCAATGAGTTCAAGGTAGTGAAACAGTGTGATAAGGCACTGGATAGAGCCAGATGGATACTGGAATGCACAAGGAGAGATGTAATTAGCAGAAAAAAAGGAAGCAATGATAACCTCTGTAACATTTTTTGTGAGGCCTCACCTGGAATACTGTGTTCAGTTCTGGAGCCATATCTCAAAAGGATATACGTAGAACGGCTAGAGGCTGTCCAGAGTATAGCAACAAAAATGGTGTGGGTTGCATCAAAAAACACATGTGATGAGACTGAAATAACTCAATACCTATACTTCAGAGACAGGGGGAACATAATAAAGACAGTTAACTATCT
This sequence comes from Ichthyophis bannanicus, assembly GCA_033557465.1. NCBI lineage: Eukaryota > Metazoa > Chordata > Amphibia > Gymnophiona > Ichthyophiidae > Ichthyophis > Ichthyophis bannanicus. Next base: position 418,225,714 of record CM066031.1, on the reverse strand, counting down.
AAAATATTTAAATGGCAGAAAATTCTACGCATCTAACACCTTTTCTCAGAGATGGTAAAGACAAACATAATAGTGGAATTCATGAAAGTATGAGATATGCACAAAGTATCCCTGGTGGCAAGGTGATGGGAATGAAACACTGTATTAAGTGGTGGAAGTAACTCACATTGGCATTTTGCACCCAAGAAGGCATTGGGGTAGCCTGTATAGAGTAGCAGTCAAAATCCAAAAATAGCATTGCACTGTGTTGGGCTTCCTGGAAGTCACTGTGACATCTTGCACAGATCAGTAGTCGCAGCCTTGAACGACAGCTATAATCAAGAATGTTGGGAGATTGGTAAATCCAAAATAGTGGGTAAGGGGAGGTTGAAATGTAACATGGATGCAGGCCTGCTTGTTGACAAGTATTGATCTTGTAAGAAGCAAAGACAGTGTAAGAAGCTAATTTTGCTGAGGGCCTCCCCTATTGTTGTGGCGGTGGCAGCGACACAGTATGGGTTGCCCTCCTGCCCCGCTCCCCCTACATAGGGAAATTTACTTAAAAGTGCCTCTTCTCATCTTCTAGGTTTTGAGACCCAGCAGCTATCACCTCCCAGCAGTTGCCTTTATTGCATCTGCATGGGGACTGCTTGGGTGGAATTTATGCTACTGAGCAAAGCTGGGGGCCATTATGGAGGCAAATTTTGGGCTTGTATGGGAGGATTTGAAGTGGTGGGTAAGGCAGATGAAAAGCCAGGTAAAACATGTGGGTCTTATTGGGCTAAGCTGTCTGCATGCGGGAACTCATATGTGCATAAATTTCAGCTAAATGGGCCAGTCTGATCTTTATCTACTGTCTTTCATTAAATTACTATGAGAATCTGACTTTTGTGTCATGGCTTTTTAAATGTATCTTAATAGTATTTCTTTTATGTATGATGATTTTCATTGAATTGTTGATTGCAAGAATGTTCATCAATTTGGACAGCTCTTCCCAAAAAAAAACAGTATATAGAAATGTTTAAGTAAACAAAATAATATAAAGTTCATCTTCTTTTTCTGTCATATTTTTCTGCTTAGTTGTTATCTTTGTATATTGGGTTTTGGATATATGGGCCTTTAAAAGACACGGATTGGGTTTATACAGCTGTTTATAATGTGTTTCAGTAGTTTTGTTTCTTGCACTGTTTATTGCTATGAAGGCATAGTTTAGATAGAGACACAGTCCAAAACGTGATGTAGGTGGAAAAACAATTTTATTTAAAAAACAAAGACCTATTACTAACCCGTCACAGGCCGTGTTTCGCAAACCTTCATCAGGGGTTGATCAGGTAAGGTACTAAAAACACAAAAAACATAGATATTAAATATAATTATAATTACATAATTAAAATAATGTGAAAGAACAGATCCGAAATCATGATACATAAACAAACAATTGTGTAATAAAATAAGGCTCATAAATGGATAAAACAATAATAGATAAAACAATAAATATACTATAAACCAAATAAGAAAGTGTGGATACGCAAAATAGAAAAATAATTAAAAAAAGAAGCATAATCTAAACACATTATTAATAAAACAAATACAGAATTGTAATAAAACAAAACAGGGTGTGACAAGCAATTATGTTGTACAGAGGCACCTTTGTATGTAGACCCAAGAAACTTGTGGCCCTCAGAAGAAAATATGATGGTATAACTAAAATAAATAAATACAACTTGAAAATACCTACTAGACATACACAATAAATATACATACCTAATAAATATCCTAAAAGCTAATAAATAATTAAAATTACCTAATAACAATTTAAAAAGGCTATTCTGAAATTAGGGAACAAACTCATTGAGAGCAAGAGACATAAAAAAGCAGCAGGAGCGAAACAGAGGAGAAAATTTTCGCCGAAGCGTCATTATAGATATGTAAAAAACCAAATTGGTACCTTTGTATGTAGACCCAAGAAACTTGTGGCCCTCAGAGGGAAATTGTGATGGTAAAACTAAAATAAATAAATACAGCTTGAAAATACCTACTGGACATACATAATAAATATACATACATAATAAATATCCTAAAAGCTAATAAATAAATAAAACCACCTATAAACACTAGAAAGGGCTATCCTGAAATTAGGGAACAAACCCATTGAAAAGCAAGGGACGTAAAAAACAGCATAACCAAGGAGGGAGGAAAAATATATTATAACGCCCAACCGTCATTGTAAATGTGCAAAAAACCAATTGGTAACTAGTGTTGGGACAGCGATCCTTTCTAAAATCAAAACTTAGGAGCTACTATTTGTAATTAGGATAGCAGAGCCAACGTAAACTGGCAGACTAACTGCCTTTAAAAAAAAGGAAGGAATGAATGTAGAAACTAACATTCATCATATCTTTATAGTTATTTATTTATTTATTTATTTAGCAATTATTTCTATACCGCTCTTTCACAAGTATCAAGTGCGGTTTACAATGAACAGTATGTTATATGGTATGGATGGTATCATACCAAGTCAGTTTACAGTTAACCTATGTAGCGCAGATGCTGCATGAAACGAAAATGAAAGTCTTTCTAGCATGTCACCGGCCGCCGTGCTAAACATCAGCTCTGAACATATACTTAAAAAAAGACCTACAAACAAGACACTCCGTCCATATGACAACCGTTCAAAATGCTAGAGATGAAAAAAATATATATTCAGATGTAAAAATGTAGCTCAATTAAATAAGCACGGGTACGGACCACCCTTCAGATTAGAATTTAATGTTGTTGCACAGATATCATGTATTCTTGTTAAACTCTCAAAATGTGCCCTTTAGTAAAGATCTTTGGCGAAAATAAAGGCATTGTACGTTCACTAAATGTATATCTCTATAGTACAATAGCTGAGGCTATATATATTATATTTATAGCTGTATTTGAGTCTGCCGGCGCAAAGATAATCTTCCTAAAATGGGCGTCGACAAAAACCACAATGTACCTCCGTAGCACAACTTCTGTGTAGAAGAACTCTTTAAACTATAGAGCAGCAACCATGCTTAACGCGCTAGTGAATAAAAAACTTGAAAACGCCGGCTCATGCGCATATTCTTATCTTGCATAGTTTAGATAGGACATGGAGATCAGAATTGAGGTGTCCAGGTCTCCATATTGACATATTAACAGAAGGATACCATTGTATATAGTTAAATAATTCATATGTACAAAGTTTTCCTCTAAGTTGTATCCTGTTAGACTTCCTGTTACATGTAAACTCACGACAGCCTGTTGCTATCTGTGAGTACTTTAAGTTTACTGTAAACCGCGCTGATGATAAAAAGTACGGTATATAAGAGCGTTAAATAAATAAAATAAATAAATAAACTGTGCTGCTATTTTAGAAAATGATCTGCTAAACATGGAGCCATTTCTAAAATACATATCCACCGGCTACGGGAGGAGGGATTTCAGAAAGGTGTACGTGGGAGAAACCCAGCAACCTACATATATATATATATGCCTGCATTTCCCAAGAAGCACATGTAAATGTCAGCACGTCTACGTGTATCTGTCCTCCAGGTGATGTAAACCCCTCTCGCACCGAGGAGGTTTCTCCAGGGCCAAGTGCCCATGCGGGAAGGGTTAGGACAGCAGTTATAGTTGGTGATTCGATCATTAGGCATGTAGATAGCTGGGTGGCTGGTGGACGTGAGGATCGCCTGGTAACATGCCTGCCTGGTGCGAAGGTAGCGGACCTCACACGCCACCTAGATAAGGTCTTAGATAGTGCTGGGGAGGAGTCTGCTGTCTTGGTACATGTTGGTACCAATGACATAGGAAAATGTGGTAGGGAGGTTCTGGAAGCTAAATTTAGGCTTTTAGGTAGGAAGTTGAAATCCAGAACTTCCAGGGTAGCGTTCTCCGAAATGCTTCCCGTTCCACGCGCAGGACCCAATAGGCAGGCAGAGCTCCGGAGTCTCAATGCGTGGATGAGACAATGGTGCAGAGATGAGGGGTTCGGATTTGTTAGGAACTGGGGAACATTCTGGGGAAAGGAGGGGCTCTTCCGAAGGGATGGGCTTCACCTTAACCGGGATGGAACCAGGCTGCTGGCATTAACCTTTAAAAAGGAGATAGAGCAGCTTTTAAACTAGATAATAGGGGAAAGCCGACAGTCGCCCAAGAGCGCATGGTTCGGAAGAATGTATCCTTGAAGGATACTACAAAAAGCAGAGAGGTTCCAAAAAAGAGTAAAGTAGCCCAAATGCCCTCGAGTATGGAGCAGACAGAACTTAAAGATCCCAAATTACCCATGTCTACCAATAGCCAAATTAATATGAATAAAATACAGTCTCTAAAATGCTTGTATGCAAATGCTAGAAGTCTACAAAACAAGATGGGAGAGTTAGAATATATAGCACTAAACGAGAGGTTAGATATGATTGGAATATCAGAGACATGGTGGAAGGAGGACAACCAGTGGGACACTGTGATACCTGGGTACAAACTATATCGAAATGATAGAGCTGATCAAATTGGTGGAGGGGTTGCGCTCTATGTTAGAGAGGGCATTGAGTCAGAAAGGATTAAAGTTTTGCAAGAAACAAAATTTGCTGTAGAATCTCTATGGATTGAAATTCCATGTAAAAAGGGGAAGGCGATGGCAGTGGGGGTGTACTATCGTCCGCCTGGCCAGAATGAACAAATGGATGATGAAATGCTCAAAGAAATCAAGGAAGCTAGCAAAAGTTACAGTGCAGTAATAATAATGGGTGATTTCAATTACCCCGGCATCGACTGGGTCAGTGTCACAACAGGACATGCTAGGGAGATAAAGTTCCTAGATGAAATAAATGACTGCTTCTTGGAGCAGCTGGTTCATGAACCGACCAGAGGGGAGGCAATATTGGACCTAGTCCTTAGTGGAACACCAGATGTAGTGCAAGAGATAAGGGTGTTGGGGCCACTTGGCAATAGTGATCATAGCATGATCACCTTTGATTTAATTAGTGGAGGAGGGATAGTAAGGAAATCCACAGTACTACCCTTTAACTTTCGAAAGGGAGACTATGATAGAATGAGGAAAACAGTTAAGAAAAAACTAAAAGGAGCAGTTGCAAAGGTTAAAGACGTACATCAAGCTTGGGTGTTGTTGAAAAATACTATCTTGGAAGCCCAGACCAGCTGTATTCCACGCTTTAAGAAAAGTGGAAGGAAGTCCAAAAAATTGCCAGCATGGTTTAAAGCTGAGGTCAGAGAGGCTGTTGTTGCCAAAAAAGCATCTTTCAAGAAATGGAAAAAAGAGCCAAATGATGAAACCTGGAAACAGCAGAAGCACTGGCAAGTCAAATGCAAGGCATTGATAAGGCAGGCAAAGAGAGAATTTGAGAAGAAGCTTGCTGCGGAAGCAAAAACGCGAAATAAAGACCTTTTCAAGTACATTCGTAGCAAAAAACCCGTGAGAGAGTCAGTTGGTCCATTAGATGATAAAGGGGTTAAAGGAGCACTAAGAGGCGACAAGGCGATAGCGGAGAGACTGAATGAATTCTTTGCTTCGGTCTTTACTGAGGAAGATGTAGGGATGTTACCCACGACTGAAGTGGTATTTAAAGGTGTGGAAGAATTGAAGGAAATATCGATACATCGGGAATATGTCTTACAACTATTAGATAAACTGAAGAGTAGCAAATCACCTGGGCCGGATGGTATACATCCAAGGGTGTTGAAAGAACTGAAATTTGAGATTGCAGACCTGCTATCAGTAATCTGTGAACTATCATTAAAATCATCTCTAATACCTGAGGATTGGAGGATCGCCAATGTAACACCAATTTTTAAAAAGGGTTCGAGGGGTGATCCGGGAAACTACAGACCGGTGAGCCTGACATCAGTACCGGGAAAAATGGTAGAAACCATCATAAAGAATAAAATTACTCAGCATATAGATAGTCATGACCTAATGGGAGACAGCCAACATGGCTTTAGACAAGGAAGATCTTGTCTTACTAATCTGTTATGTTTTTTTGAAGGAGTGAATAAACAGGTGGACAAAGGTGAGTCGGTTGATATTGTGTATCTGGACTTTCAGAAAGCCTTTGACAAGGTCCCTCATGAGAGACTTTTGGCAAAACTAAAGAGTCATGGGATAGGAGGCAGTGTACTACTGTGGATCAGGAACTGGTTAAAAGATAGAAAGCAGAGGGTAGGGCTAAATGGCCAATTTTCCCAATGGAAAAAGGTGAATAGTGGTGTACCCCAGGGATCTGTGCTGGGTCCGCTGCTTTTTGACATATTCATAAATGACCTGGAAAGTGGAATAACGAGTGAGGTTATCAAATTTGCTGATGACACAAAACTATTTAAAGTTGTTAAAACCCAGGAGGATTGTGGAAAATTGCAAGAGGATCTTGATAAATTGGAAGACTGGGCATCAAAATGGCAGATGAAATTTAATGTGGAGAAGTGCAAGGTTATGCACCTAGGGAAGAACAACCCAAACTATGGTTACACGATGCAAGGTTCCACATTAGGAACCACCACCCAAGAAAAAGATTTAGGCGTCCTTGTGGATACCATGTTAAAACCCTCGGCCCAGTGTGCAGCGGCGGCCAAGAGAGCAAATAGAATGCTAGGTATGATAAGGAAAGGAATGGAAAATAAAACAAAAGATATTATAATGCCTCTATATCGTTCCATGGTGAGACCGCACCTTGAATATTGTGTGCAATTCTGGTCGCCATATCTTAAAAAGGATATAGCAATTTTAGAAAAGGTTCAGAGAAGAGCCACCAAAATGGTAAAGGGGATGGAAGGCTACTCCTATGAAGAAAGGCTAAAAAAGTTGGGGCTCTTTAACCTGGAAAAGAGACGGCTGAGGGGAGATATGATAGAAGTCTATAAATTAATGAACGGAGTGGAACGGGTAAACGTAGATCGATTGTTTACCTTATCAGAATATAGAAAGACTAGGGGACATGCAATGAAGCTACAGGGTAAACTATTTAAGACTAATAAAAGAAAATATTTTTCACTCAACGTGTAATCAAACTCTGGAATTTGTTACCGGAGGATGTAGTAAAGGCTGTTAGTGTAGCTGGGTTTAAAAAAGGTTTGGACAAGTTCCTGGAGGAAAGGTCCATAAACCATTATTAAGAAGGGACCCAGGATATCAATGCTTGAACCAATACAAGCATTGTGGAACCTGTGTCCCTTGGGGAAACTGCTAGGTACATATGACCCAGATTGGCCACTGTTGGAAACAGAATACTGGGCTTGATGGACCTTGGTCTGACCCAGTATGGCATATCTTATGTTCTTATGTTCTTATGTATTTTGCCAGTGTAAACATGCAGGCTCTCTTCATTACAGAGGACACTCTCCTGTCCCCATTTCAGTAATGAAAGGGAAAAAAAACATTGGGGGATCAAAGGAAATAGCCTCCCTTAATCCCTCCTATAAAGGGATGCCCAAAAGGAGCACATTTTTAATCCCTAATTGTTTTCAGAGAGCAGGTGGATGATTTGGGACTTACACATTCATTCCCTATATGAAATGGCGGAGACACTTGTAGATTTTTATCCCACCTCAGGGCCTATCACCGACACGCCCCGTCTACTTTGAACATGGTGCAATCATCCACATGTAAATTTCACCCTTTCTAAAAAGGCAATTTGCATATGGCCGCACTTTACATTTGTATATGGTTGCTTATACACAATTAAATCACAAATAGGGTTTCTAAAATAACCCTATAATGTTTTTCTCTATTATTATGACTGTGTCATGAGTCATTTGTTTCTCTGCTTTATTGCATTGGTATAAATACATTTTTAATAATTTGTTGTACTTTACCTTGCTTTGTGAGCTATAAATCCTAAAAAAATATTCCAAATGAATGAACGTGCCCTTTGTCATCTTGGATTAGTCTTATGTTGGTCCCACAAAATATATCACAACCTACAAAGTGTTCAGTTTTCTCTAGGACCAGTGTGGTTACTAGAACTCTAAATTAGAGCAGTCATGAATCAAAAGGACAGATAATTCTGCAAAACAACGGTTTTTAATGTGGCAGTTGTTAATAGCATCAAACACTATTACAGAATTACTCAACAAATAATGAAGAAAATTCTGAAAGACTGATACATATTTTAAATGAATCAAATGTGATACATTGGACTCTTGAAGTTACAAAACAAAGACAAGCTATATTAATTTAGTTTTTAAAAAGTTGTGTTTTGTGTAATACAAAATGGGCTATAGATAAGCTTGAAAATACTGTAAATACAGGACCCTGTTTACTAAGCATTTTTCCCATAGACACATGAAATGAGAAGCACTTTAATAACAGGGTCTACAATCTATACTAGTAAAGTTCATCTCCAGGAACAAGCAGGAATGTAGTCTTCACATATGGGTATCGTCGGTACCGACGGAGCCTACACGGGAACACTCCCCAGTGTCCAAAAGGAAAGCTTTTGGGAGCATCCCACAGCGCATGCGTGCTGCCTTCCCACCTCACTGCCTCTCTCACTTCAGTTCTTCGTTTTCCGCGGAGCCGACAGGACGTCTCTCCTGTCACCGCAGAAAACCTTATCTTGTTTTTTGTGGTCGCGTCTGCCTTCATTCGATGCCTACCAGTACCGCCGGTTCTCTTTTCTTATTTTCTTTAAAAAACAAAACAAAAAAAAAACTTTTCTTCTTTTCTTCGGTGCCTCACCCCTCCTGGGGTTAGGCGCCATTTTGGGCACTAGGCCCAAAAATCTCCAGACATGGAAAATCCAACTAGTGGTTTTAAAAAATGTTCAAACTGTGGCGGTACGATTTCCGTCACTGACACCCACGAATGGTGTCTCAAATGTTTAGGTCCTGCGCATTGTCCTGCGGAGTGTCTCTCCTGTAGAAAGATGACCAAAAGGGGCCTGCAGAACAGAGCTGCAAAGGCGGGTTCTCTTTTCACTGTCGATGCGACATCAGTTGCATCAACGTCCTCCAGGGCTTCATCTTCCTCTCATGGATCTCAGGTAACTAAACAAAAGTCTGTAAAGACTAGCCGGTCCTTGAAGGGTAAATCTCCTGCAAAGCATCGAGATGCCACTGGCACTACCCCGGAGGAAAGTACACCGGCAAAATTGCCCCGGTGGGACTCTTCGGTCTCCAAAGCACAAATGGGGTCTTAGAATGTTCCAGAGGCCTCCACCTCTGCAGAACTTCTGTTGCCATGTTCTGGGGTCATAGCTGCTTCCACCGGTACCGACCAGGCATTGGCATTGTTGTTGTTAAGTGCCGTTGAGTCGGAGTCGACTCATGGCGACCCTCTGGATAGCTATCCTAAATTGTGTTCGGTCTTCAGTCAGGCGGCTCATTGTTGACAGACTGGTACCCGTAGCTGCTGTTATTGTATCGATCCATCTCATTTTTGACCTTCTATCTTGCCAAGCATAATGTCTTTCTCTAATGATCTCTCTCTTCGCATGATGTGTCCAAAGTATGAAAGTCAAAGTCTTGTCATCTGAGCTTCTAAAGAAAGCTTAGGTTTGATCTCCTCTAGTACCGACTGGTTTGTTCTTCGGGCAGTCCATGGTATACACAGTATTCGCCGCCAGCAACATAATTCAAAGGCATCAATTTTCTTCCTGTCTATCTTTTTCACTGTCCAGCTTTCACATCCATATGATGTTATTGAAAATACCATGGCTTGAACAAGTCGAATCTTTGTATGGAGAGAGACATCTCTGCTCTTGAGAATCTTATCTAGGTCTTTCATAGCCATTCTGCCAAGAGCAATGCGTCGTCTGATTTCTTGACTGCTTGTTGCTTCTTTATTGATAGTTGATCCAAGTAGGTTAAAGTTGTTCACAATTTCAATTTCTTCTCCTTCAACGATGAACCTGTTGATTATGCCAGTTGTCATGATCTTTGTCTTCTTTACATTAAGGTGCAGGCCCATTTTGAGACTATGTTCTTTGATTGTGAGAAGCAAATGTTTCAGATCATCTTCACTTTCAGCCAGTAATGTGGTATCATCAGCATAGCGAAGGTTGTTGATGAGTCTTCCACCAATCTTCACACCTCTGTTGTCTTCATACAATCCTGCTTCTCTGATGATTTGTTCTGCATATAAATTAAACAGGTAGGGGGAAAGTATGCAGCCTTGTCTTACACCTTTGCTTATTTTAAACCATTCTGTTTCTCCTTGTTCCGTTCGAACTGTTGCTTCTTGATCAATGTACAGATTGCGCAAGAGAACGATCAGGTGTTCTGGAATACCCATGCTTCTTAATGTGGTCCAGAGTTTCTCATGGTTTACACAGTCAAAAGCCTTGGTATAGTCAATAAAGCACAAATAGATATCCTTTTGGTATTCTTTAGTCTTTTCAAGGATCCATCTCACATCTGCAATGATGTCTCTCATTCCTCGCCCTTTCCTGAACCCTGCTTGCACTTCAGGTAGTTCTTGTTCCAGGTATGGTTGTAGTCTCTTTTGAATAATCTTCAGTAGAATCTTGCTGGCATGTGGGATCAGAGCGATTGTGCGATAATTTCCACAGTCAGTTGGATCACCTTTCTTTAGTATTGGTATAAACACAGATCTTTTCCAGTCAGTTGGCCATGATGTTGTCTTCCATATTTCCTGGCAGAGCCTTGTGAGTACGGTAACAGCTGCATCAGATTGCTGCAATACTTCTATGGGAATGCTATCAATGCCTGGTGCTTTGTACTTTGATAAGGCTTTCAATGCTGCTTCAACTTCTTCTTTCATCACCAATGGTTCCCGATCATGTACACACCACGAACAACAGATCTAGGAGATCACTAGCTGCAGATATGCTACTTATACCAAGTGAATCTACAAAACTTAACCAGTTAACCATCAATAGGGCATTTGTGAACTACGCTCCCAGGTGTTGGAACAGACTCCCTCCCAGCCTTAGAGTAATCAGGGACCTTATGCAGTTTAGAAAGGCCCTCAAACACCACCTGTTTCTCATGCACTTCACACAGCCAGATGTACCCTCCCATCACCCCCACCCACCCCTCCTACCCTCCAATTTCAATCCTGTGCTATCTGATAACTTAGACATGCTAGAATCTTAATATAGCCAATTGAGCACCTGCAAGTATATTGTTCAAAATGTAAATAGTTTCCCCTGTTTACCTCCATATTAAAGCCCTGTTAATTGTAAACGTAGGCCAGAATTGACTGACCAATTGTTATTTTGTTTCAATGTAAACCGCACTGATGACTAAGAGCGCGGTATATGAGAACTGTTAAATAAAATAAATAAAAGGGCAGCAATCTAGACAACAAAGAAAGCAGCAAGCTCAAAGAGCTCAACCAGCTCAGCAAGTACAACCTCCGCAGGGGCTTTGACTTTTACCTAGAGAACTTAACCATTTTGCCTCTGAAGGGTCCAGAGCCCTTGACCATTCCGGGCAGATTATGCCATTTTGCCAAACGTTGGCAACAAATAACATCAGAAAACTGGACTCTATCCATTGTAGGACGGGGTACAAACTTCACTTACTCAGCATGCCCCCGCCTACAGTCATAAAACAATTCAATTCTCAAGGCCCTGTCACCGACATTCTGTGTCAGGAGGTCTCTTCACTTCTTGCTCAAGGAGCAATAGAAGAGGTACCCGTATCCCAATGGGGGAGGCGGTTCTACTCCCCCTATTTTCTTATCCCAAAAAAGACAGGGGGATACAGACCTATCTTGGACCTCAGAGAATTGAACAAATATCTGTTCTGAGAAAAGTTCAAGATGTTCTCCTTCAGAACACTTTTACCATACCTTCAGAATCAGGATTGGTTATGTTCTCTAGATCTAAGAGATGCCTACACGCATATCCTCATCCATTGGGCATTGAGTCAGAAAGGATTAAAGTTTTGCAGGAAACAAAATTTGCTGTAGAATTTGTATGGATTGAAATTCCATGTAAAAAGGAGAAGGCGATGGCAGTGGGGGTGTACTATTGACCACCTGGCCAGAATGAACAAATGGGTGATGAAATGCTCAAAGAAATCAAGGAAGCTAACAAACGTTACAGTGCAGTAATAATAATGGGTGATTTCAATTACCCCGGTATCGACTGGGTCAGTGTCATGGCAAGACATGCTAGGGAGATAAAGTTCCTAGATGAAATAAATGACTGCTTCTTGGAGCAGCTGGTTCATGAACCGACCAGAGGGGAAGCAATATTAGACCTAGTCCTTAGTGGAACACCAGATATAGCGCAAGAGATAAGGATGTTGGGGCCACTTGGCAATAGTGATCATAGCATGATCACATTTGATTTAATTAGTGGAGGAGGGATAGTAAGGAAATCCACAGTACTACCTTTTAACTTTTGAAAGGGAGACTATGATAAAATGAGGAAAATATTTATTTATTTAACTGAATTTATATACCGTCTTTCTACAAATCAAAACGGTTTACATAAAACATTAAAGGCAGTATGTTTCAACTGTTTACATGGAACAAAGTAACAGAGATATATACAGGTAAGATGAGAACTAATTACAAGAATAGTGAGCAACTCTATACAACGGTAAAATACCGGGATATCACATGGTTGTATGATAGGTTTTTGATAGGGCAAGAGCGGGGAGGAGGATGAAAGGTAAGGTACTAAGGTGGTAGGGAAAAATGTTCAAGGAAAAGAAGCGTTTTTAGCTTCTTTCGGAACTCAGAGTGGGTTGGACTGTTCCGCAGCTCGTAAGGAAGGGAGTTCCATAGGGATGGAGCATAGAGGGAAAAGGCCCTGTTACTGGTAGATTGTTTGCAATGTCTTTTAGTTGTAGGGACAGTCAGAAGGTTTTTGGTAATTGAGCGGCGAGTTCTTGTGTTAATAGGGAAGGGAAGTAGTGGGGAGAGGCATGGTTAAGTAATAGTTAAGAAAAAACTAAAAGGAGCAGTTGCAAAGGTTAAAGACTTACATCAAGCTTGGATGTTGTTGAAAAAATACTATTTTGGAAGACCAAACCAGCTTTATTCCACGCTTTAAGAAAAGTGGAAGGAAGTCCAAAAAACTGCCAGCATGGTTTAAAGGTGAGGTCAGAGAGGCTGTTTCCAAAAAAGCATCTTTCAGGAAATGGAAAAAAGAGCCAAACGACGAAACCTGGAAACAGCATAAGCACTGGCAAGTCAAATGCAAGGCATTGATAAAGCAGGCAAAGGGAGAATTTGAGAAGAAGCTTGCTGCGGAAGCAAAAACGCGAAATAAAGATTTTTTTTAAGTACATTCGTAGCAAAAAACCTGTGAGACAGTCAGTTGGTCCATTAGATGATAGAGGAGTTAAAGGGGCACTAAGAGGCGACAAGGCGATAGCAGAGAGACTGAATGAATTTTTTGCTTTGGTCTTTACTGAGGAAGATATAGGGATGTTACCCATGACTGAAGTGGTATTTAAAGGTGCGGAAGAATTGAAGGAAATATCAATACATCGGGAAGATGTATTACAACTATTAGATAAACTGAAGAGTAGCAAATCACCTGGGCCGGATGGTATACATCCAAGGGTGTTGAAAGAACTGAAATATGGAATTGCAGACCTGCTATTAGTAATCTGTGAACTATCATTAAAAACATCTCTAATACCTGAAGATTGGAGGATCACCAATGTAACATCAATTTTTGAAAAGGGTTCCAGGGGTGATCCGGAAAACTACAGACCGGTGAGCCTCACGTCAGTACCGGGAAAAATGGTAGAAACCATCATAAAGAATAAAATTACTCAGCATGTAGATAGTCATGGCCTAATGGGAGATAGCCAACATGGCTTTAGACAAGGAAGATCTTGTCTTACTAATCTGTTATGTTTTTTTTGAAGGTGTGAATAAACAGGTGGACAAAGGTGAGTCAGTTGATATAGTGTATCTGGACTTTCAGAAAGCCTTTGACAAGGTCCCTCATGAGAGACTTTTGGCAAAACTAAAGAGTCATGGGATAGGAGGCAGTGTACTACTGTGGATCAGGAACTGGTTAAAAGATAGAAAGCAGAGGGTTGGGCTAAATGGGCAATTTTCCCAATGGAGAAAGGTGAATAGTGGTGTACCCCAGGGATCTGTGCTGGGTCCGCTGATTTTTGACATATTCATAAATGACCTGGAAAGTGGAATAACGAGTGAGGTGATCAAATTTGCAGATGACACAAAACTATTTAAAGTTGTTAAAACCCAAGAGGATTGTGGAAAATTGCAAGAGGATCTTGATAAATTGGAAGACTGGGTATCAAAATGGCAAATGAAATTTAATGTGAACAAGTGCAAAGTTATGCACCTAGGGAAGAACAACCCAAACTATGGTTACATGATGCAAGGTTCCACATTAGGAACCACCACCCAGGAAAAAGATTTAGGCGTCATTGTGGATAACATGTTAAAACCCTCGGCCCAGTGTGCAGCGGCGGCCAAGAGAGCAAATAGAATGCTAGGTGTCTTAAGGAAAGGAATGGAAAATAAAACAAAAGATATTATAATGCCTCTATATCATTCCATGGTGAGACCGCACCTTGAATATTGTGTGCAATTTTGGTCGCCGTATCTTAAAAAGGATATAGCGTTATTAGAAAAGGTTCAGAGAAGAGCCACCAAAATGGTAAAGGGGATGGAAGGATACTCCTATGAAGAAAGGCTAAAAAGGTTAGGGCTCTTTAACCTGGAAAAGAGATGGCTGAGGGGAGATATGATAGAAGTCTATAAATTAATGAACAGAGTGGAACGGGTAAACGTAGATCGATTGTTTACGTTATCAGAATATAGAAAGACTAGGGGACATGCAATGAAGCTACAGGGTAAACTATTTAAAACTAATAAAAGAAAATATTTTTTTACTCAACGTGTAATCAAACTCTGGAATTTCTTACCGGAAGATGTAGTAAAGGCTGTTAGTGTAGCTGGGTTTAAAAAATGTTTGGACAAGTTCCTAGAGGAAAGGTCCATAAACCATTATTAAGAAGGGACCCAGGATATTAATGCTTGACCCAATACAAGCATTGCGGAACCTGTATCTTTTGGGGAAATTGCTAGGTACGTATGACCTAGATTGGCCACTGTTGGAAGCACCACTGCTAATAGGACTTCCTCTTGTTTCCCTAGGCACTTAACCTTTAGCCTATAGGTGGGATATGATGATGCAGCACCATGAATGCATCTGATGTGAACTTGGCTTTCAGGGGTTCTAGGCACAAATCTTTCTTGGGCCTCTATCCTCTTCCAAAGCCTTTTTGACATCATACTCTGGTCTGCCCCAGAGTCTAATAATGCATTTGTGGTAATTCCCTGCACATCAACCATCAAAATAAATCCTTCCTTGGGCTGTTTTAAATCCAGACCCATTAAACTAGTGTGTGTCTGGCATCTCTTCTCTAAGTGTCCCACTTTTCCACACTTGAAACATTTCTTTCTATTCCACTGTGTCATCTGGTTTGATACAGTACATTCATTTTCAGAAACATTCTTAATTATTCTCTTTTCTGATACAGCACATCTAGCCTCAGCATCCATCTTTAGAGGGCCACCCATTCTATGGCAAGCCTGCGTGGCTTCCAAGAATCTCTCGGCTAGCATGGTTGCCTCTCCAAGATTTTGGCAATTTTGCTGTATAAGAAAAACATTCAAATCTTTAGGTACCCCAAGCATAAATTGTTCCAGCATTATAATATCCAATAACATTTCTACTGTCTTTTGCTCAGGCTCCAACCATTTTACAGCTAAACTTCTGATTCTCTGACTCAGAGCCCTGGGTGTCTCACCCACTTTCAATGTAACATCTCTAAACATTCGCCTATACTCTGAAATAGACAATCCTAGGCGATCTCTAATAGCTGCCTTTACATCCTTATAAATCAAAGCCTGGGCTGCTGGCATTGCTCTGTAAGCTGCTAGTGCCTCTCCAGTTAATGAGGCTGCCAGCCTTACTGCCCACTGGGTCTCTGGCCATGCTAAAGCCTGTGCCACTCTTTCAAAAGACTCTAGAAAATCATCAACATTATCATCTGGAGTTAATTTCCCAAAATTAAATGCCCCAATCCCTTGATTGAGTCCCACACTGTCCACATGTGGTGTACCAGTACTAACTGCTGGTCTTGCATCTGTTCCACTTTGGCTCTGCAGCTGAACTAGAGCTTGCACCAGATCAAGCACTGGTTTCTGCTGTTCCATTAAGGCCTTCATAGCAGTGTCCTGGGCCTGCTGTGATAGCTCCTGCTGCTTACTAAATTGGGCTGCCATCCACTGAGCCATCTCCCTCGGATCCATCTTGACCCCTGCAAGAAATAAAGAAGAAAAAAAACCAAAGTGCACCACCTTCCAACCAGGTGTGTTTTTTTCAACTTTTTTTTTTTTTCCAATTACCCCCTGTGCTTACACACATCCACCACTAGACATGCCCAGGTACATATTACCTTGTCTCAGTGATGAATCCAGCTTTGCACAGGGTCTTTTCATCTGGGACAGCTTCCTGGAACAACCACTTCTCCTCCAAAGTGCAGATGAGGAAAAAAAAAAATCTTCTTTCAGCTTCAAACTTGACTTTTATTTGTAATCCACAGCAAATAAATTCTCTTGGTGCAAAAGCAATCCGAAAAACTACGCCATTTGTCAGACGGCTGCCTAGGGTGAGAACTTACACAATCTTGACGATGCATATATTCATATGATTCTTGCAAGGTATTGTGGGTAATGTAGTTCTTTCACTCCAAAACACAGCTGAAGACAATAATTGAGTTGTGAAACCAGTGGTTAAAGCCAATAAAATACTTCTTTTATTGATGGGGTTTAATTCACCCAGCACAAATATGCTTGGTAGCAATATAAATGAGGTTACTTGCTTGCAGTGTTTAAATGGATAACAAAGTCACAAAGCAAATCAGAAAACAACCTTCAGCTTGTCAGGCAATTAGCTAATGTTTTCTTAGCAAATAATTACCAAATAAAAAGGCACAAAGAAATGAATAAACTTTGCTTGTTAGGTTAACTTCTGCTTATTTTCCACGCAGATCCCAGCAGTGATTCTCCCTTGCTCACACACACAATCAGGTGCAGCTTTAATTACTATCAATTGACCAGCTGAAACCCTTTAGCTGGCTGGCTGCTACTGTGTGAACCCAAATCCTGCTTTAAGAGCTGTTTGCAGTGGAAATAAAGAACAAAGTTAGGTTTCTTTGTGATGAGTGATGTGTTTGCTCACAGAAAGCTAGCAATAGCACTTGGATAAAGAACAGTCCATGTAATGAATAGTCTCATCTGCTGTAATTTCCCCTTCATCAATCAGCATAGGGTCACTATCATACATTGGCACAGATGAGTCTTTCAATAAGGCACTATCATGAGAATGCTTATTCCCTTGCTGCCATTCACTATTATAGATAGGGTCTGGATCAGTGTTCATACCTGAGCCTCTCCTGCTATCATAATTCCTCTCTGTATAGCCTGGCCAGTATGTAATCCAATTCTGATGTCCAGCCTTCCAATCTTGATCCCTGGACACTGGATCTTTCCTCACATACCTTCTGGCATAGGTCTGAAAGTCCTTTCCACGTGCAGTCTTCTCTCTTCCAGGTAGCCACTGGTGATTCCTATCTCTGCCAATCCATTCCTCTGGCTGACTCCAGTCCAATGGACTCTGCTGGCACTTGGAATACCTCCCAGTATAGGTACTGCCTTGGAATCTCCCAGACCTTCCAATGGCCTTCCTTCTCTTCCTTCCAGAGAGTTTCCTTCTCTCTCTATCCGCTTGGCTTGGCTTCTGCTTCTCAAGATGATGTTGGTGCTTGAGCTTGGAGCCGTTGCTGTATCTGTGTCTGAAGCTCTTTCTGTAGCTCTTATCTGTAGAAAAAGCTCTATTCTTATTCTGTCCTAATGTGTGCTCCTCCCTAACACAGCGCAGCTGTGTTGAATCAGGCCCTGCCCTTTGAGATGAGTGCTTAGGGATTACCTCATAGCTCTCTTGATTGCACACACGTTTTCTCACTTCAGCCCCTCTCATGGCTGCTGGAAACCTGGTGCATTCTGGGACTGGTAGTCTTTTATGTGAAAACTCTGTTTTCTTACTTCTACCAGAACTGACAGGTTGCTTGTTCAGAGTCACATCATCTTTTCTATAGCTCCTACCTGAGCTATGATAATCTTCCTTATCACACTACACATGTGAGCGCTTCAGTGGACCCTCTCTTCGCAGTGGACACAAGCCACAGGTCACTTAACGGACAAAATCAAGAATTCAACACATCTCATTTTGTCCCTGCAGTGGTGGCAGTCCCTCGAAAACCTCCTGGTAGGTTCCCCCTTCCACCAACCACTGCCCCAAATCACCCTGATGACGGATGCGTCCAAGCTGGGTTGGGGAGCCCACTTGCACGATCTTTCTACTCAGGGTCTCTGGACCTCACAAGAGGCCTCTCTTCAAATAAACCTCTTAGAGCTAAGAGCCATTTACAATGCTATAATAGCATTTCAGGCCCAGCTCAGTCAAAAGACAGTTCTAGTCCAAACCGACAATCAGGTTGCTATGTTTTACATAAACAAAGAAGGCGGAATGGGCTCTCTGTTACTATGCAACGAAGCTTTCCGACTATGGGCCCTCGCCAGAGAGCTCCAAATTCACCTTCTAGCGGTATACCTTCCAGGCATTCAAAACTTGTGGGCAGACAAGCTCATTCGAATACGTACTGCTGCCACACGAGTGGTCTCTCCAGTCAGACCAACTGGCTCGAGTGTTCCAAACCTGGGGAACATCAGATATAGACCTCTTTGCAAGTCCACAGAATGCCAAACTTTCCCGGTTCTGTTCCAGAATTCCGGCTCAATACTGTCTAGCAAAAGATGCTTTCCAGCTCCATTGGGGACAGGACTTCCTCTATGCCTTCCCACCCTTTCCCCTAATTCCCAAAACTCTTTTCAAGCTTCAGAGAGACAGGGGTTATATGATCCTCATAACTACACGTTGGCCAAGGCAATTGTGCTACCCTCTGTTTCTGCGTCTCTCTCAAGCAACTCCTCTAGAGTTGGGATGTGTTCCAGAACTCCTTTCTCAGGAGAACGGGAAGCTTCTGCATTCCAATCCTCAGTTCTGCACCTCTGGGCCTGGCTGCTGAAGGCATAGAACTTTTATATATCCACCTCTCTCAGCAAGTGAAGGATATCCTTCAGGCTTCGAGAAAACCTTACACAAGGCGTTCCTACGCTTTCAAAAGGAAAAGGTTTTATATGTTGTTGTTGTTGTTAAGTGCCGTCGAGTCGGAGTCGACTCATGGCGACCCTCTGGATAGCTATCCTAAATTGTGTTCGGTCTTGAGTCAGGCGGCTCATTGTTGACGGACTGGTACCCGTAGCTGCTGTTATTGTATCGATCCATCTCATTGCTGGCCTTCCTCTTTTGCGCTGACCTTCTATCTTGCCAAGCATGATGTCTTTCTCTAATGATCTCTCTCTTCGCATGATGTGTCCAAAGTATGAAAGTCGAAGTCTTGTCATCTGAGCTTCTAAAGAAAGCTTAGGTTTGATCTCCTCTAGTACTGACTGGTTTGTTCTTCGGGCAGTCCATGGTATACACAGTATTCGTCACCAGCACCATAATTCAAAGGCATCAATTTTTTTCCTGTCTATCTTTTTCACTGTCCAGCTTTCACATCCCTATGATGTTATTGAAAATACCATGGCTTGAACAAGTCGAATCTTTGTATGGAGAGAGATATCTGTGCTCTTGAGAATCTTATTTAGGTCTTTCATAGCCATTCTGCCAAGAGCAATGCGTTGTCTGATTTCTTGACTGCTTGTTGCTTCTTTATTGATAGTTGATCCAAGCAGGTTAAAGTTGTCCACAATTTCAATTTCTTCTCCTTCAACGATGAACCTGTTGATTATGCCAGTTTTCATGATCTTTGTCTTCTTTACATTAAGGTGCAGGCCCATTTTGAGACTATGTTCTTTGTGAGAAGCAAATGTTTCAAATCCTCTTCACTTTCAGCCAGTAAATGTGGTATCATTAGCATAGCGAAGGTTGTTGATGAGTCTTCACCAATCTTTACACCTCTGTTGTCTTCATACAATCCTGCTTCTCTGATGATTTCTTCTGCATATAAATTAAACATGTAGGGGGAAGGTATGCAGCCTTGTCTTACACCTTTGCTTATTTTAAACCATTCTGTTTCTCCTTTTTCCGTTCGAACTGCTGCTTCTTGATCAATGTACAGATTGTGCAAGAGTACGATCAGGTGTTCTGGTATACCCATGCTTCTTAATGTGGCCCAGAGTTTCTCAAGGTTTACACAGTCAAATGCCTTGCTATAGTCGATAAAGCACAAATAGATATCCTTTTGGTATTCTTTAGTCTTTTCAAAGATCCATCTCACATCCGCAGTGATGTCTCTCGTTCCTCGCCCTTTCCTGAACCCTGCTTGCACTTCAGGTAGTTCTTGTTCCAGGTATGGTTGTAGTCTCTTTTGAATAATCTTCAGTAGAATCTTGCTGGCATGTGGGATCAGAGCGATTATGCGATAATTTCCACAGTCAGTTGGATCACCTTTCTTTAGTATTGGTATAAACAGAGATCTTTTCCAGTCAGTTGGCCATGATGTTGTCTTCCATATTTCTTGGCAGAGCATTGTAAGTACAGTAACAGCTGCATCAGATTGCTGTAATACTTCTATGGGAATGCTATCAATGCCTGGTGCTTTGTTCTTTGATAAGGCTTTCAATGCTACTTTAACTTCTTCTTTCATCACCAATGGTTCCCGATCATAAGGTACAGGTTGAAATGGCTGTTGGTCCACTTGATCTTTATCATATAAAAACTCTGTATATTCCTTCCACCTTTCTTGATCTTCTCAGCATCATTCAACATAGAACCTTGAGCATCTTGTAACATTCCAATTCGAGGCTGGAACTTTTTCTTTAACTCTCGTAGCTTTAGGAAAGCCGATCTTCTTCTTCCTCTAATAGTTTCTGCTTCTAATTCCTTGCATGCGTCGTCGTAGTACTTTTCCTTGTCCTGTCTTGCTGCATGTTGGAAATCTCTGTTGAGTTCTGTTATTGTCTTTCTTTCTCCTCTGGCTTTAGCTTCTCTGCGTTTCTGGGCAATTTTCAGAGTTTCTTCCGTCATCCATTTTGTCCGTTTTTGCTTTTTCACCTTTTGTAGAGACTTTTCGCTTTCTTCCAACACAACCTTCTTGATGTCATTCCATAACTCTTCTGGAGCTCTGTCATTTCTATCTAAAGCAGCAAATCGATTTTGCAGGCAGTCTTTAAATTCCAGTGGTATATTCTCAAGGTCATATTTTGCTGCATTCATGAGTGGTTTGCTCTTTTTCAACTCTAGCAGAACAATATAGAAGGTGACATTTTACTTACCAGATAGCATCCTTTCCTCGAGTCGTGCTAGACTAGTCCAGGACCCGCCCCTGAAACTCTTTGGTCTGCTGTTCTGTGGTTGGTTCTTGTTATGTTGAGTTTTGTTATCTTCACTAAGGTTGTGTGCTGTTAGGGATTCTTGACCATATGCTTGGGTACAAATACGGAGGTGTCCCCCTAGGGGCGCTGGCTGTTAATGGCACAATCATGTCATAAGAAGCCTCTGGAATATTTCTCTGCCTCCACATATGCTGGTAAAGGAACTCAACTCACTTGTTTGGATAGCACAAGGTTCGACAAATCCCAGGCACCAGGTCACCATGATGACCAGAAATTTGCATCTGGTGCCTGCGATTTTCTTGCCCCCCTCCCTAATCTGATTTTGACTGCCCATGGGGATTCGATCTCCCATGGGCAGGACAGGAGGGGACATCTCAGATTGTGGCCCCAAAGACATCAGGCTTCACGTGGGGATCCTATCCCCCACAGGTAGAAGAATAGAAGCAAAATCCCTTTTTGTCTGCCTGCAGGAGATCTGATCGCCATAGGCAGAACAGGAGGGAAAGGCCGGTGATCATGGCTTGGATAGAGTAGGCTGCCTGCGGGGATCCCATCTACTGTGGGCAACTCTGATCGCAGCCCCAAAGAGAGTCGGCTGCCTGTGAGGATCCCATCCCCCACAGGCAGAAGAGCAGTAAGCTGCAATTGCAGCAAAATCCCCTCCTGTCTGCCTGCAGGAGATCAGATCCTTGTGGACAGAACAGGAGGGGAAGGCAGTGATCATGGCTTGGATGAAGAGGACAGCCCAATAGAGGGCCTGGAGGAAAAAAAAGTTAGATGGGAGGGGGAAGTAAGGCATCAACAATTTAAAGGGGCTATAGAATTTTTAAAAAATGGAAGGAGAATGGGGTGATTGGAGGGCAAGGGGGGTGGGAGTGCTAGAGGGGAGGCAGAAGGGTAGAGAGTGGGGAGGAGTTGAAGGAGAGAGGGAAGAGTGCAAGGCTTGGAGGTTAAAGGGTAAAAAAGGACAAGTGTTTATGCCAAGAGGTATGTCCCCCCCCCCCCCCACCGAAAGAAAATGCACACAGGCACAGCACCTACAAAGGCACACACAGACACTCCACCTCTGCACAACAGACACGCACACATACACATAGGCGCCTCACTTCTGCAGCACTCACACATAGGTACAGCAGCCCTACACTCCAGCCACAGAAAGGCACCCACATCCCATGCACATCCCTATGACATTTGCTGTCTATATACTTCTGTCTAAAGATGCCTCATTCAGTCCTGCTACCATATCAAGAGAGACTTCATCATCTCTCTTCAAACTCTTCCACCCTCTTCAGGCACGAAGGAGTTTGCAAATGGAAGAACATCAGTGGAGAATGGAGGCAATGGGGGGGGGGGAGGGGGCACGAGGGGGTCATAGCCACTGACTCCTAAGATTTTGGCCTGGCTCCTAAATCCAAACAAAATTTGTCAAGGCCTGGTCTAGTAGGATGACATGGAATAGCTTTTAGCATGTGATAATGCAGTAGGATACTTTAATAAATCTCTGTAGAACGTAACTGTTATATTTCAGCACTTTATTGGCCATAATAGATAACTCTCATTTGGGAGAGCAGAAACAAGCAGCTATGAGAGTCTTATCCCTTATTTTTCTTTTTACTTCTTGCTTCAGAGTATAGTTACTTAAAAGTGATTTAATGCCGGCCCCATTTATGCAGTGGGATCTATTTACTAAAAACACAAGCAATCCGCATTAATGGACCCTAATACAATAATGCACTTAGTAAATCTAATGCTTAGTTTGCGGTGTTCTTTAAAAAATCTATGTACTAAAGTATGAAGTGGCTTCGCTAAAGTACACTTTGCACGAAATATAGCACAAAACACCATCAAAAGCACATACATGTCAAAGGGTAGCCATTTTTTGCTATATTTGAAGTGCAGTGTTGTGAATTCACTTCAGAGTGCATCCCAAAGAAGAAAACTTTCACGAGGCGTGCACTTCACATGAAAGTTCGTATAAACTTTGCATTAATGAACTGCTGTGGTGTGAGATTGTGCAAAGCAGCTCATCGATTCACCCCCCCCCCCCCCTGAAAATGAGCATGTGGAAGGACGTCCGATGCTTTGTGGCCTAAACAGATGGAATTTGTCATATGGAATCCATGTATTAGATATCATATATAAAACAGATAAATTTGTAAATTTTTCTTTCTTTTCTAGGTGACAGATATGATGCAGAAAGCATTATTTGATTTTTTAAAACACAGATTTGAAGGGCGGTGAGTATTACAGATGTTAATAGTTTTTCTAACATTTTTAAAAGGTTTGTAATGATATCAGTGAGAGTCTTGAAAATGGTTTTATGCATAAAAGTTCCATTTTGGCAGGAAAACAGAAGCACTGTTGGCAAATGTGGAATGCTGGGATACCGGGAAGGCTAGCAGATACGCACGCACACACACACGCACACGCACACACACACACACTCAGTCCCTGCTTGAGCATAATCGTTCTGCAGTAGGTAAAGAATGATTACTATTTATTTGCAGATTCCTACAGATTCCAAATAAGAAAACAGTGCATAAGGCAGGTGCAAAGGTTTGGACACCCTTTCAGTCAGTGCTTTAAAATGTCTCCTTTGGCACAATTAAGGGGCAAGTTTGCTAAGTCCATTACTGGGGGGGGAGGGGTGCTGTATTATTAGTGCGGGGCGTCGGGCTATCTGCAAGGGGGGGAGGCAGGTACATCTAGTGAAACATTCACCATTGTGTCTGAGCACTGACCATGCAGGGGATACGTCCCATCATATGGGGGGGTCTTCCATCAGCCCTCACGGCCGCATTCTCCAAGGCAAATGTGCTTTATTTATGTCATTCATTTAAAACCCACCAAGGGGGGTAATTACTGACATGCTTTAAGGGAATAAAACACACTATTTGCCACTTTCCCTTAAATCGCAAAAGTAATGGAGAGGTTAGTTTATCATAATGTGCGTAACATAATAATGAGATGCAAATTTATTTATTTCTGTTTTTTTTAGAAATTGTGCATGTTTGAATGGAACTCGTTTAGAAATTTATGATAAGTGAGAGAGAGAGATTTTTTATGAATTTGTATTTAGCCTCACGTCTTTCCAGCAGCAGCTCAAGATGAGGTACATTCAGGTCCAGTAGGTATCTCCCTGTCCCCAGAGTGCTTACAATCTAAGGTTATACCTGAGGCTATGGGGGTTTGCCCAAGGCCACGATGAGCCTCGGTGAGATTTGAACCCTAGCTTCCCTGATTCTCATGGAACAAAACAGGAAAGGAAACCTCTGCAAACAGCCAAAGCAAAAAATGGGGAGAACGAAGATAGATCTTAGCTTCAGATGTCAAGATGTATTCAAAATATATTTTATTGATGGATCCGACTCAGTTGAGTTATGGTAAACACGCCTGCATCAGCCATCTATAGATAAACTTAGATAAACATTAAAAACTTATAAACATAAAAAGGTTACATGCGAATGACAGAGATCCACATAAAAGCATAAATAGGAACATATGGAAGTGAGAAATGCTAATACAGTTTACAATTACAGTTTATTAACTTGATATCCCTCTGATCAAAGAAAATGTCTCAGCGGTAAATAAACTTTATAGTTTGGTGACCGAGCATACAAAAAGTCATTATCATGTGACCAAACACTAAAAACATGTAAAAGAAACATATAAAAGCATATTACTAGGGTGAAAATAGGTTGAGCAAACACAAAACAGTATTACACTGCAATATATATCCTGAATGTGTATAGAAAGCATAAATAATAAATGTGTGCAAATAAAACATGTAAAAAAATAATAAATGATGAATACAAATTCATATTACTATAATGTTAAAACTGTCACTGAACATAAAAAAAACTAGCATTAACTTAAAAACTGACTTTGAGCTTATGAAAGGACATGCATAATATTTTATGCATAATAGTAAGAAAGTGAAAAATATAAAGATAACATTACCAGAATTAGTAAGGTTAGAAGCTTTCCTAGGGGCATCTTTACTAAGCTGGGTTAACAGCATGCGCTTTTTGTAACTAGGTCCCGTGTTATTCAATGGCCTTTAAAACGTGGAAAAGCTACCAAAAATAAAATGATGTAAGCAGAGTTAAATGATGTCAAACTGATGATAAGAAAAAAGGGGGGAAGGAGAAACAAGGGGGAGGAAGAAGGAGGGAAGGGGGAAGGCAAAACACTCATTCTTATGCAAATTGAATAATTGCTAGCCTTGGGCTTTTCAAAGTGTTATTTCTGAAAAAATAATGCCAGCTCTGAGCTGGTGTTTATATCCCCCTGGGTGAATCGGGCAACTAAAACAGAGGCTGCGCAGACCCTGCTCCCAGCAGTGAACCCCCACCCCAGTGGATTTCATCTTGTGGCACGCTATCAAGATGCTAAAATCATCAAGGCACATCATCAGTTTTTTAAGGATATATTTTATCATTTAAAAAACCAGCATCAACATTGTATTTAAAGTTCAATAGCTAACATTTTAATCATTGTGTAATTTAAAAAAAAAATCAGGGGGGAAATTTGTGCTTGGTGATGTATCTTGATGTCCCTTGTCTGAGGACAGATGGTTGACAAGCATACCCTCAAGTCCTCCAGTGTTTGAAATCGCGACCTGTTCTTGCTCACCAGCCTCACACAGAAAGGAAGACATGCTCTAATCACCATCTTTGTGATGATGTCTATGGTTATTTAAAACGTTATATACTGCCCATTACAGGGTATCAGAGCGGTTTACAAATTAAAAATCACAAAAAGCGCTGCAGAAAGGGAGAAGAGAACGCCAATTTGAACATTTCAAAAGGGGGAGAACGAACAGAGTCAGAGAAGAAAAGTACAAGACAGCCAGTAATAGAAAAAGAAGAGAGAGATGTTAGTTTATTTTATTCTTGCTACTTGGGAAGGAAAAGAAGAAGGAGGAAGATCAAAAGCTGTGCAGAAGAGGTGTGTTTTTAACTGAGTTTTAAATGATTTGAAGGAGGGGTCCAATCGGAGGGCGGGGGGGGGAGCGAGTTCCAGAGTCACGGTCCAAGGAAGTAGAAGGCGGAGGATGGTGTGGACTCTAAGTGGGCCTGAGACGGGGAAGGAAGGAACATACGGTTAGTGTGAATAGAGCGGAGGGGACGGTGGGGAGTGTGAAGACGTACCTGGTCGGCAAGATATAAAGGAACACCAGTGTGAATAGTTCTGTGCACAAGAATAAGAATTTTAAACTGTATATGATATGGAATGGGGAGCCAGTGCTGATGTAAGAGAAGAGGGGTAACATGATTGAAGCGGGATGCGTGGTTAAGGATGCGGACAGCGGTATTCTGAACACAATGGATGCGAGAAAGCTGAGATTGAGGAAGAGATATGATGAGATATTTTTCTCAGAACACCGACCAGAATGAGGCCAATCAGTTAATGAGTGTTTCAGTTTTAGCCCTCTATTATTTCTGATTTCTGTCAGCTCATCATCTTCTGCAACAGTTAATTCTGCTGACCCGCGCGCACTTAACACAAACGGCTCTCCCACCCAGTCCAAGGAAGATACATCAAGTGACAGGAAATACACGGAATAACACATCCGATCCGAACAACAGCTGACTAAAGAAAGGCACTGGTTCTGCCCTCCCTCAAACTCCCCCAATGGCCCTACTAAGAAATGTCCCGCCCCCAAACTCCCACAGCACACCTGTAAACCATTCGCCATGGCACAGTGGTTGAAAATCACTGCCCCATCCCAAGACAACCCTGGACCTCCTACCTCTCTATTAAAGAACTTCTCACCTTCCGAAGAGACACAAAAAGAGACCCCTGGGGCCCACCTGGGATTTCCCCGATGTCTATCAGGTGGGGCAAGAGTGCCAGGTTCAAAATGGTGCCTGCCAGCCCCTAGTGGTAGTCTCATAGTACTTACCCTTAAAGGCCAAGCTGCCAAAAAAGAAGCATGCTTGACCCTTTTGGTGGCTCATCTCCAAATAGTAGTACCATGAGGCTACACTTGTGGTCAAGCTGGTGACATTTCAAACCTGGCATCTGACAAGTCAGAAAAGTGACCGGATATCACTCCTGCCCCATTCTCTAAACACCAGGAAACCCCCTGAATATCCCAGAGGGTCTTTGGGGGTGTGAGTGTGGGGAGTCTCTCCTGAGTGGGAGAGGGATCTGGAGGTGTCATCGAGGTATAGGTGTTCTTTGCTGGGGGGGGGGGGTAGGAAGGGCAGGGATTTGGGATTTGGCTCACACCTCAAAGCAAGTTACATTCAGATACAGTAGGTATTTGCCTGTTTCCAGAGGGCTTATAATGTAGATTTGTACCTGAGATGCTAGAGGGTGTGACTGGTCCAAACTCACACCCTTAAGTATAATGATATTTTGTAACTAATATATTACAAATAAATATTTTTGTTAGCATTTTGTTTTTTACAGCATTTACTTGCCAAGAATCATGGCTGCTGGTCAGGTTTAGTGCATTAACGCATGCACAACACAAATGTGATATAAGTCATTATTCCAAAATACATTGAGAGGGTAATTTTACAAGGTGCACCTAGATGAATGTGCATATTAACGCATGTGTTTCACGCCCTTTTACTAAAGAGCGCCAAGCAGTTAGGGCTGGATTCTGTGCACAGTAATCACGTGCTGTAGCTCGCCGTAACTGTTGGCAAGAATCCATCGCAGCGTGGGATCATTTCCATACTGTGAAGCTCATGATGCAGTGCTAACTGGGTGGGGTAGGGGCAGAGAGTGAATGTATTGAGCATCACATAGTCAGCGCAGGGGTAAACGCTGCGCACTGGTGGCACATCTTGCAATTAGTGCAGGTGCGATTGCCTCTGTAAGTGAAGTTAATTGCACTTGCAGTATTGCTGCCCTGTGTTACTGATTGGCACCGCACGTCACCTATTTGGGAGATGCTGTCCACTCCTCTGACTGGTAACGTAGTGGCTTTGCTCTTAATGTGCCTTGATTTTGTGTGCTATTGGCGCATTAGGTGCACAACCACAGAACACTTTGGTAAAAGGCCCCCAAAGTCAAGTACTTGCAAACTTGGCTTTCTAAACAAGGGCATAAGAGCAAAGCTGAGCATGTTCATTTAACACCTATGCCAGCCTCATGGCTGCTGTAGATGCCCGTGCCTACTTTTTTCAAGAATGTGCATGAATTATAATATTGTATAATTTACCTGTGTAACTTTGCACTCTGCTCAAACTCTGCCCTGGTAGATGCCCACCATGAAAGTACTCACATTCTGCCCAATACACATACTTCCAGATAGGCAATCACATCAAGTATGCCCGTAAATGCCCATTTCTTTACGTATACAACTAAAATATCTAGATTATTGCTAATAAACACATGCATATATCTAGATGTAACTTATAAAATTACGATAGGCATAAATGTATGAGTGATGGCCAGTATGAGCATAAGGATATAAGATATGCCATACTGCGTCAGACCAGGGTCCATCAAGCCAGTATCCTACTTCCAACAGTGGCCAATCCACGTCACAAGTACCTAGCAGGTTCCTAAAAAGACCCACAGGTTCCACAATGCTTGAAGTGGGACAAGCAATGGATTTCTTTGGTCCTCTTTAATAATGGTTTATGGACCTTTCCTCCAGGAACTTGTCCAAATCTTTTTTAAACCCAACTATAGTAACAGCCTTTACTATATCCTCCGGTAATAAATTCCAAAGTTTGATGACTCGATGAGTAAAAAAATATTTTCTCTTATTAGTCTTAAATGGGTTACACTGTAGCTTAATTGCATGTCCCCTAGTCTTTCTATGTTTTCATGGCATAAACAATCGATCTACGTTTACCTGTTCCATTTCATTCATTATTTTATAGACCACTATCATATCTTCCTTAGCCATCTCTTTTCCTGGCTAAAAAGCCCTAACCTTGTAAGCCTTTCCTCATAGGGGTATTCTTCCATCCTCTTTACCATTTTGGTGGCTCTTCTCTGTACCTTTTCTAATTCCGCTATATCTTTTTAAGATATGGTGACCATAATGCCCATAATATTCAAGGTGCGGTTGCACCATGGAAAGATACAGAGGCATTATAATATCCTTAGTTTTAGTCTCCATTCCTTTCCTTATAATTCCTAACATTCTATTGGCCTTCTTGGCCACCTCTGCACACTGGGCAGAGGGTTTCAACATGCTTTCCATGATGACGCCTAAATCTTTTTCCTGGGTGATGGATCCTAATGTGGAACCTTGCATTGTGTAACCATAGTTTGGGTTGTTCTTTCCTAGGTGCATAACTTTGCACTTGTCCACTTTAAATTTCATCTGCAATTTGAAACATCCAGCCTTCCAGTTTATCAAGGTCCTCTTCCAATTTTTCACAGTCCTCTTGGATTTTAACAGCTTTGAATAATTTTGTCTCATCTGCAAATTTGATCACCTTTCTTGTTATTCCCATTCCCAGTTTATTTACGACCCAGCACAGATCTCTGAAGTACTCCACTATTCACCATTCTGCATTGGGAAAATTGACTATTTAGCCCTACCCTCTGATTTATTTTACCAGTTCCTGATTCACAATAGTACACTGCCTCCTATCCAATGACTTTTTAAGATTGCCAAGAGTCTCTCATGAGGGACCTTGTCAAAGGCTTTCTGAAAATCCAGATACACTATATCGATTAGCTCATCTTTATCTGCTTGTTTAGTCATACCTTCAAAAAATATAACAGATTAGTAAGACAAGACTTTCCTTGGCTAAATCTATGTTGGCTTTCTCCCATTAAAATGTGACTATCTACGTGTTCAGTAAATTTGTTCTTTATAATGGTTTCTACCATTTTGCCCGGTACTGACATCAGGCTTACTGGCCTGAAGTTTCCTGGATCACCTCTGGAATCCTTTTTAAAAATTGGCATTACATTGGCAATTCACCAATCTTCAGGTATTTCAGATGATTTTAATGATAGTTCACAGATTACTAATAGTAGGTCTGCAAGCTCATATTTCAGTTCTTTCAATACCCTCCGATGTATACCATCCGGTCCAGGTGATTTACTGCTCTTTAGTTCATCAAGTAGTTGTAATATATCTTCCTTCCTGGTTCATTGATATTTCTTTCAATTCTTCCGATGCATCACCTTTAAATACCATGTCAGTCATGGGTAACTTCCCTATGTCTTCTTCAGTAAAGACCAAAGTAAAGATTTCATTCAGTCTCTCCACTATGATCTTGTCCCTTCTTAGTGCCCTTTTTACCCCTCTATTGTCTAATGGTCCAACTGGCTCTCTCACAGATCTTTTGCTATGAATATACTTGAAAAAGTTTTTATTATGCACTTTTGCTTCTATAGCAAGCTTTTTTTCAAATTTTCTCTTTGTCTGTCTTATCAGTGCCTTGCGTCTAACTTGCAAGTGATTATGTTGTTTCCAGTTTTCATCATTTGGCTCCTTTTTTCCAATTTCCTGAAAGATGCTTTCTTGGCTACAATAACCTTTATGACCTTAGCTTTAAACCATGCTGGCAGTTTTTGGACTTCCTTCTAATTTTCTTAAAGCATGGAATACAGCTGGTCTGGGCTTCCAAGATAGTATTTTTAAACAACGCCCATACTTGATGTAAATCTTTAACCTTTGCAGCTGCTTCTTTAAGTTTTTTTCTTAACTATTTTACTCATTTTATCATAGTCTCCCCTTTGAAAGTTAAAAGGTAGTACTGTGGATTTCCTTACTGTCTTTCTTCCATTTATTAAATTAAAAATGATCATGCTATGATCACTATTGCCAAGTAGCTTCAACACCCTTATCTCTTGCACCTGATCTTGTGTTCCACTAAGGACTAGGTCCAAAATGGTTTCCCCTCTTGTTGGCTCATGAACCAGCTGCTCCAAGAAGCATTCATTTATTTAATCTAGAAACTTTATCTTCCTAACATGTTTTGCCATGACAATGACTCGATTGATACCGGGGTAATTGAAATCGCCCATTATTATTACTGTGTATTATTACTTTTGTTCGCTTCCCTGATTTCTTTGATCAGTTCAACATCCATTTGTTCATGCTGGACAGGCAGTTGATAGTACACCCCCACTGCCATTGCCTTTCCCTTTTTACATGGAATTTCATAGAGATTCTATATGGAATTTCCATAGAGATTTTAGAGTGCATTTTGTTTCCTGCAAAACTTTAAAGCTGTGTGAATCAATGTCCTCTCTGTGATAGAGGGCAACCCCTCCACGAATTTGATCTTCTCTATCATTGTGATTTAGTTTGTACCCAGGTATCACAGTGTCCCACTACTTGTCCCCTTTCCACCATGTCTCTGAGATACCAATTATATCTCATTTATATCTTATTTTTTAGACTTCTAACATTTGCATACAAACATTTTAGAGGTTCTTTTTAATTCATATTAATCTGGTTATCGGTAGACATTTGGAATCTTTCAGATCTGTCTGCTCTGTACTTATGGGCATGTGGGTTATTTTTGTCTTTAGTGGAATCTTTTTGTTGATATGACCTAACTGCAATCTTTTGGAACCCACCTGTTCTAAATACACTTTCAGGATATCATATAAACAAACAATCACATAAGATAATTGAACCATCTCACCCCAACTCCTGCTATAGACCGCCCTATGGTCTAATATCATAATATATTTTCTAACATGATAGCTCCCCTGTAGACATCAAACAAGACTTCTCACGTAAATATTTGGAAATTTTATAGTTATTTCAAATTTTATGGTTACTTGTTTTGTTCATTGTTCTTTGTAATGTTAATGTGTTCCATGTAAGGTTATGTTTTATTTAGACAGATTTGTATTCCACCTTATCCTTCAATCAAGGTGGTCACGTCACATCACAATTGGAGGGTTACATTTAACATTAGGGTATTTGTATACATTTAGACAGAGCAATTACTTAACATCATTTAGACAGTACAATTGAGGGTAACATTTAACAAGAGGGTGTTTAATAACGTATATAATAATCTTGTGTGGTAGGTAGGATGAGTGAGTGCCTAGTTGGCGGAGGTGGTTGTATTTCTGTTTGGGTATGGGCTGTTGTCTAACTGTCCATATGATTCTATAAATAACAGTGTTTTGAGGTCTTTGCGGAATTATGTGATGTCATCCAGTGCCCTCAGGCTCATTGGGAGGGAGCTCCATAGTGTGGACACCAGTAGTGATGTAGCTCTTTTTGAAGTTGTTTGCTTGGTTTTGTGATAGCCTGCAGGTGTTATCTGTAAACTGTGTTGATCCTTATGAATGTGGTATATAAACTCTTCAAATAAATAAATAAATAGCCTTCAAGAATACATCATTCCAAACCATGCGCTCTTGGGCAACTGTCGACTTTCACCTGTTATCTAGTTTAAAAGCTGCTCTATCTCCTTTTTAAAGGTTAATGCCAGCAGCCTGGTTCCATCCTGATTAAGGAGGAGCCCATCCCTTCAGCAAAGCCCCTCCTTTTTCCAGAATATTGCCCAGTTCCTAACAAATCCAAAATCCTCTTCCTTGCACCATCGTCTCATCCATGCATTGAGACTCTGGAGCTCTGCCTGCCTTTGGGTCCTGCTTATGGAACAGGAAGCATTTCTGAGAATGCTTCCCTGAAGTTCTGGATTTAAACTTCCTATCTAAAACCCTAAATTTGGCCTCCAGAACATCTCTCCCACACTTTCCTATGTCATTGGTACCAACATGTACCCAGACAGCAAACTTCTCCCCAGAGCTATCTAAAACGTTGTCTAGGTGGCGCATGAGGTCCACTACCTTTGCACTGGCAGGCGATCATCACATCCACCAGCCACCCAGCTATCTACATGCCTAACTAGCAAATCACCAACTGTAATGGCTGTCCTAACCCTTCCCTCATGACCCTGGAGAAACCTCCTCGGTGCAAGGGGGTTATACATCACCTGGAGGACAGGTCCTAGCTACAGGATCACTTCCTGCCACACCAGGGTGATGCTCTCCTGTCATGTGACCTCTCTCCTCCATGGCAACAGGGATGCTGCCAG
Organism: Ichthyophis bannanicus; assembly: GCA_033557465.1. Classification (NCBI taxonomy): domain Eukaryota; kingdom Metazoa; phylum Chordata; class Amphibia; order Gymnophiona; family Ichthyophiidae; genus Ichthyophis; species Ichthyophis bannanicus. The sequence continues at coordinate 418,192,339 of CM066031.1, read as the reverse complement.
ACTGGAGGTGGGACTTCAGGACTATATCCCTGTAGGTCTCGTCTATGTACCTCTCTGTCTTTCTTATGTCTTCCAAGTCTGCTACTCTAGCCTCTAGAGAACGGGCTTGTTCCCTGAGAGCAAAGATCTCCTTGCACCTAGTGCACACGTAAGACCTCTCACCAACTGGGAGAAAATCATACATGTGACACTCAATGCAATAGACTGGAAAGCCCCCATATTGCTGCTGGACTGCTGTCTGCATCTTAGTTTTAAGCTTTTGACTTACTAAGGGTTGCTATGGATACTTATACTAATAAAATTGTACCTAATATGTTTAATATACCTTGTTCACCTGAAGCTTAATTAATCTCAGGTCCTTAGTGTATGACTGATTTGGATAACGAGCTGCACCTGAGAGCACCTCCTTTTCTTTAAGATGTGTAAGTACCTATAAAGCTACAATTATCCCAGGGGTGGGAGGGTGTTGGGGAGGGAGGGAAATAACACTTATTAAAAGAGGGCTGCTACACAGTACCCTGTCCTGTGCTGTGCTTCTGAAGTAAGCTGTGACTAACTTCCTGGGTGATTAACAGTCCTTGCTTGGATAGAAGGAGTCTTTCAAAATGGCCTTTTGACCTGCCACCTGGCGTTAACACCTATTGAAAAAGTTTCACAGGTCTCTTGCCCCCTAGGTAGAAGGCCTCTTAGGTCTCGTCTGTATACCTCTCTATCTTCCTTATGTCCTCCAAGTCTCCTACTCTAGCCTCCAGAGATGGAATGCGTTCCCTGAGAGCAAAGGGCTCCTTGTGCCTAGTGCACATGTAAGACCTCTCTCCAACTGGGAGAAAATCATATATGTGACACTCAATGCAAAAGACTGGAAAGCCGCCATCTCACTGCTGGACTGCTGCCTGCATCTTAGTTTTAAGATTGTGTTTAGATATTTAAGCTGTTTACTTAAGTTTGCTAGGGATACTTATATTAATACAAATATACCTAATATGTTTAATGGACTTTGTTCACCTCAAGATTAATTAATCTCAGGTCCTTAATTTATCTATGCCTGATGAGGATAACCAGCCGCACCTGAAAGTGAATATGCGCACCTCCTTTCCTTTTATAGGTTTAAGAGCCTGTAAAGCTCAGATTATTCCTGCGGTGGGTGGAAGGGAAAGAAGACTTAACGAAGCTGGCTTGCTAGACAGTGCCCTGACCTGTGCTTCTAAGATAAAGACCAGGCAGCGGGATTACCGCAGCCGGGCACAAGGGGGCAGGGGTCAGGCCAAGGATTAGCAGGCAGTGAGGGCAGGAGGGTCCATAGGGTGGGCCTGGGCTGGCTACATCTGGAGTCACACAGCTCCAGGTCACCCTCTTGCCCCTCCAGCTGAACGGGAGACAGAGAGACACAGACTCACGCTGACTCTGCTTACCAGGCTGGCGATTTCTGATGCTTCCCAAACGGCGTCATGGTCCATGCAGAGGGAAGGGCAGCAATCCGGAAGAGAGAGGAAAAGTAAGTTTATAAAAAAAATGTATGGAAGGCAGGCCCTGCGGCAGCCTGATGGGCGGGAGATTGCCTCAGACCGGCTGCTGATTAGCAGGAGGTGAAATGCGGTCAGTGAGGTGGTCAAGAAGCAGCTCCCTATAATAAAAGATAACAAAAAAAAAAAAATGATGATTCGCCGGGCTCGGAGGGGTAGGGGATGATGCCATCACAACATCTTGAGGCTCAGGTTTGCCCCAGGAAGCAGTACTGAAGCCATGCTTGTGCGGGAGTGGTATGATGGTGGCCTCCAGGACATCAAGCAACAGCTCCTACACCCATGTGCTTTGTTGCCCAACCCCCCCCCCCCTCCGCCCTCACCCCCTACCCTCTGTTTTCCCACACGTAGGGCAGGGGAATATGGAACATCGGAGAGCGGGGTTGCAGAAGGCAATGATGGTGGATTGGTCCCCAGTGGCTGCAGAGTTGGCATGGTCATCCGTGAGGAGTGTGTGCCTTGTGCTCGGGGGCAACTTGCATCTGTGCGTGCTGGAGGTGGACAGGTGCATCGGAGTGCAGTGGCCACATGGGGGGCGATCAGTGGGAGCAAAGACAGGCAGTAGGAACCACTTGGCTAATGCTGCGTCCTCTTATAAAAAAAAACAAACAAACACAAGGGGAGTGAAAAGAAGTGTGGGATTTTGTTTTTCATTTATCGCCATCTGGTGGGTTAAGGAGGTAAAGCAGCTAGCTGAATGTGTTGGTCCGGGGTAACTGTAATATGCTATAATTATGTATGGAGTCAATATAGAGTGACATAGCCATCGAGTGGATTAAGGTGGTAATGCAGCCTTAAAAAAATATATATATACAGTAATTTTTTATATCCATGGAGAGGCCAGCTCCAGGGCTGGATGGGGGGAGGAAGGGGGCGGGGTGTGAAGGTATGTACAGTACGTCCTAGTGGAGGGGCGGGGCCTACGCAGGCAAGGATTGGGGGCATAGATGTGCATGCTAATGAACCCCAATCAAAAAAAAAAAGTGAACACGAATGCATAAATACCAAAGGAAATAAAGGATATATATGGAAGGGTGAATGGGATTTCGGTGGCTATGTCTGCTGGCCTGCTGGTATACTAATCATGCTGTTCCTTCCTTCCTTTCGTAGTCAATTTTCCCATATTGTAGATATGCCATGTAAGGCCAGCAGAAATATCCCCGGGTCCCACGGAGGCCGACAAGTGGCAAGTCGGCATGGGAACACAGGCAGAGCAGTGACCAGACACGGTCACGGCAAGGGCAGCAACCACTGCCGCGGCATCCAAGAAGAGGGCAACTAGCAGAGTGGCTACAACCAGCATGGGGGCAGTGAGCAATATGGCCGCAAACTCCTCATGTCGCAGCAAGCAGATGCCGCAGCAGCAGCCCACACCGTCGACCACCAGCCAGGAGATCGACGAATTGCTACAGTTGTTACTTGAGCAGTTTACTCAGCACGGCCCAAACATTATTATGCATCGCCTTGAGACTTCCACATCTTACGCACAGGCAGAAGCTGCACAAGCCACGAGCGCAAGCATATCAAGTGGTAAGTCCGAGGGCTTGGTACCAGCAGCAATAGTGGCCTTGACCACTGCAGGGGGAGATCCACACTACGGCGTAAGTTCATTAGCCAGCGCAGTACCCAGAAAGGTGAAAAAAAGAATTTGGCAAAGGGAATATATAGACATATTCTCTTTATTGCTCAGGGATCAAGAGGGGGAGACAAAGGTGGGAGAAGAAAAAGACAAAAGTGGAGAGAAGGACAGGAAGCCAAAAATTTTGAAATCCATCAGTAACTGGGTTTTGGCTTTTCAAATATTTATGAGCGTGAGCCCAAATTGAGTCTCTTCCTAATCAGGTACCTGGACACAATTATAAGCTCTTCGGTAGCTGGGCGTAGCTAAACTACGATATCAAGTTCAGGAAAAGTATGGCGGAGGACCCCACCATAACCTAGCAACATAGTATTTTAGATTTATGGCTCGATGAAATGGCCCCTAACAGGCCGTGGAGCCAAGAGGGTCTACTACAACCCTTTCAGGCACCACGCGAGTAACAATCTAGCCAGGCCATGGGGCGATGATCCTGCCACCAGTACAACACTGGGAGTTGCACATAGCACCCATGTAAGTTCCAGCACTCATGTTCAAGCTGTGGGGGTAACCACCCAGCATATGCATGCAGATCTACCAAAGAAGGAAAACCATTCAGGACCCTGCCATAGTGCACAAATGAAAGCTACAGCCCAGACCCCATCAGGCTTGAGCACATGCACCCGTGGTTGCAGGCTTACCCTTTGCGGGACAAGGCAGCCACCCTTAGGAATACTTTCAAGCATGGGTTCCCTATCCCATCATCGGTCCCGGTGACGGTCTACACAATCTGGAACTCCCCTTCTGTTATGAAACACACCTCAGTGGTGCAAAAAAAATTGGCAAAGGAAATAGGCATGGTACGGGTCGCCCGTCCATTTAAAGACCCCTCTCCCAGGTTTGGTATTGTCTCTCCTGGGAATAGTGCCAAAGAAGGAGCCGGACAGATTCCATTTGATTCACAATCTGTCTTACCCCAAAGGATGTCAGTTAACCATCACATAGATCTGGTGCTGTGCTCGGTCCGATATGCGACGATCAATCAGGCCATAGCGCTCATATGGAATTTGCATCAGTAGGCACAGCTGGCCAAGACTGATAAAGAATCTGCTTTCCGGATGCTCCCAGTACATCTGGAGTCATTTCCATTGCTGGACTTCACTTTCAAAGGGGAATATTATTATGACAAATGGGTTGCTCAATCTCATATGCCTATTTTGAGCAGTTCAGTTCATTCCTCCACTGGGTGGTAGAGGATATCACCGGTCCTAACACGGTGGTACATTATCTTGACGATTTCCTTTTTGTGGGGACAAGCTTCGATGACTGAAGATGTTTGGCATACCTTTAGCGGCAAGGAAGACCATGGGTCCCATGAAAACAATCACATTTCTGGGTATTGAGCTTGACATGACAGCACAGCTGTCATGGCCGCCAGAGGGAAAACTCGAGAAATTGAGGAGCAACATCAGGCAGATGCAGGGTCAGCGCAAGGACACACTGGAGCAATTCCAATCTCTGCTTGGTTTGTTGTGCTTTGCCTGCAGGGTGATGCCAATGGGGCGGGTCTTCTGTCATCAAATGGGGCTAGCAATAAGGGAGGTCAAAAGGAAATACCACTGCATTCAAGTTAGCAAGGACATACATGAAGATCTGCATGTATGGGAACATTTCCTGCAGACATTTAATGGCCTGGCGTTCTGGCAAGAACGTCCCATTTCACACATAGACTTAGAACTGTTCACAGACGCTGCAGGTGGAATGGGTTTTGGGGTGTACTTCAAAGGGACGTGGTGCATTGAGCAATGACCATGTGAATGGCACTCCCTGGGGGTCACAAAGGACATCACGTTCCTGGAGTTATTTCTCATAATGATGTTCTTCTTCATCTGGGCTCCATGACTGGCCAACAAAATGATTACCTTCCACACCACTGACAATTGTGCAGTAGTGCATGCAGTGAATGGGATGCATGCCAAGATGCCAGGAGTGGTGACATTGTTAAGGGAAATAGTGATGCTATGCTTTGTCCATAACTTGACCATTAGGGCAGAGCATATTCTGGAGCATTATAATAACATTGTCAATGCCCTTTCTCATTGCAAGATCCCACTTTTCCGGGGGATCGCCCCTGATGTGGACAGGGTCAAGACTGCTGTGCCAAAGGAAGTATGGGCGTTTGGTCCGTCGAAGTTTGGGAGCTCCTGCTGAGTTCCTTGGCCAAGCAAACAATGCGTAAATACCTCACAGCCTGGGAGCTTTTTCAGATTTTCTGCAGAAGTGATGGGATTGAAGACCAGTTCAAGACAGGCTCCATTCTGCAATGGATTTTGGCTTGTAAGAGCAGTGGCGTCAAGAAATCAGCTGGTGGCGATTCCCCTCTTCGGCAAAGCAATGGGGGAGAAAAGCCCGGTGGCTAACTTCATCATTTCAGGAGTGATGAGGGGAGAGTGAGCATGTTTGCAACATGCAGTCTCTGCAGGCCTCAACAGCATTGATAATCGTCAGATTTGCAGACAGGGCAGGTGCAGCTTACGCCACTTCAACGGGTAGCATTTTCTGCAACCACAATGCTGCCCGACTTCTTTTTCTGCACTTCTAGTGCGTTATCTGCTGGGGAACCGCTGTGCATGCTCTCAACAGATAAAGCAGGCCTTTTGCAGCTAACATGGAGCTTTCTGCATTTTTTTGTCGCATTAGCTGCAAAAGCCTAATGCAGTTTAGTAAACTGACCCTATAGGCATCTATATGTTTTTATAAAGTAGGTTTAGAATAGGTGTCCTTTGGTCCTTTCCACATAGGCACCCTATTATAAAATCACCTTCGCAGCATGAGAGTATCACTGCTATGAGGATAATTTTATAAGGATCAGCTAGATTTATGCACTTTTTAACACACGTAATTCATGTCTATTTTATAAAGTAAGGTACACACATCAAACTAGGTTCTGGTATAAATATCCGTGCTTAGATTTTGCAAGAATGTGCATACACTATTGTATTTTAGAACTTCTGCATGTAAATTTGCTCTCTGTCAAAGCGCCATCCCTTTGCATGCCCACACCACAAGTACACGCCATGGGTGCAACACATGTACTTTAACAAAAGTGACCGATTACATTACGTGCATAAGCAGCCATATCTAATAGATAGCGCTGATTTAGCAGTGTTGAGCATAACCCCCCCCCCCCCCCCAAAAAACTCAATCATCGCTTCTGTTGAAAATTGATCTGATAAGTTTTTAAGATCTGGCAGAAATACTAGTGGGTTGTCGCAGTTTGGCTATAATCAGTGCTCCCAGCTGTATGGCTTGTTTCAGTGGGACAAACAAGAATTTAGTCTCTCTTAAGCAGAAAATCTGTATGTTCTTTTTATAAATATAACTTGGCCAGGTTAATTAAAGTCACATCTGTGGAAGAATATGAGCTGTAGCTGAATTGTGCCAGGCAGGTTTCTTAATGATAGTTAAACCAGAGCCAAGTCATATGCTCCAGCCAGAATGTATATGCGTAAAGATAAAGCAGTGGAAAGTATTTACACACTATAAAGTGTTGCACTAATGGTCAAAATGACCTCATAAATGTCAGGGCAGAATAGTTTCATTAGTTTGCTTTTCTTAGTTCATTCACAAATCTGAATCATATCGAGGGGCCCAGCTGGATCCTTTAGTGAAAGCATTTAAGACTGAAACCAACTCTTTTGAATGTTTTTTACTGAATGATTATCTACAACAAAAATGTTACTGTGGCAATACACTGCAGTTTAATACAGTTATATAGTAGGTCCGAGAAAGCAGTGCAGTAACAATGGTTGGAAAATGTAATCAGGACGGTGAAAACCTTTGTTGACATCTCTACCTTCTCCATTTTAAACTCTTAACAACATCATTAAATAAAAATTAAAACAGGGGCTTGGCTCACCATAAGACTCTTTAGTCACACCTTATGTAGGGTCACCTGGACATTTCCCTCTGCTCTGTTTTGGGCCCTGCCATGTTACCTGCTAAACTGCCCTTCTCTGGTGCAGCTGAATCCAAGCTCCAGCGGACACCTTGATCTCCTGGATCTTTGCAACCTGCTAGTTAGGTGGGCCCAGCAGTAGTTCATCCCCAGCTGCCGTTCTTCCTGCTTGCAGCTGCCAGGCTGGGAAGAACCACCTCTCTATCCCCTAGCAGCTTCCTGCTGGTATCTACCATTTAGTCCTATATATTCAGCTTCTACAGAAACATAATCAAATATTTACCTTTGCAAAATAAAGGAAGCATCTAATTTCTATTGCAATGTCTTTTAGATAGAAACTCTATAATTTAGCTTGTTTATTGACCTTTTTCTCTCCTAACACTATCATATAAATCTTGCCTTTATTGTGTTTTCTGTTTATACAGAATTTCAATTACACGGGTTACAGCAGATATCTCGCTTGCCAAACGCTCAGTATTAAACAATCCTAGTAAGCACGCAATAATAGAACGCTCTAATACAAGGTCAAGCTTAGGTAAGTACGCATTCAGAGAACCATTGAAACATATTGCTCTCCTGATGTATTTCTCCACTTCTGACCTCACTTTTCCCGACATCCACAAGCATGGGTTCCTCAAATCCCTTTTCTTCAAATACAACTGGTAAAATATGGATATATGAATCAAATTCATTCATAGCAGAGATTGGCAAGGTAAGGACCGGAAACTGAGTTGCCTCCGTTGATGACATGGGTAAAAATATTCAAGTCTCTCCAGCACTGTTCTAAATGGTTTATTAAATACAATAGTCTTGCTGCAAAAAGTACAATTCAAGTGATGTGATAATACTTTACATACAGTAGTCGATAACACTAAAAAAGATGAACATCTGGGGTCTTTTTTATCAAGGTCTTTTTCGATCGACAGAGAGAAATTTTGAATAGGCTGTGTTATCTTAAAGGTATTCAACCCCCATACTTCACAGTCAGTTTTCAGAGTGCAACCATACACGTATTCTTCTTTTTTAAAATTGGCAGCTGCAAGGTGTGCCCACTAAAAACATCCATGTATTTTGCACCTCTTATTTGTACTGGCAGCCAAGGAGAGCAAACTAGGGTACATACATTCAAAAGTTTAATGGATGTGCATTTTTTTACTCTCCCCTCATCCTAAGCATGCCTACATGAACGTTGCCTTTTAACATATGTACACTGTGGAAGCTCACACATACTTTTAAGCAATTAGAGGGCAGTTCTCAATCAAAGCCATTCTGTCCACATAAATTGTCATTTTGTCAGGAGAACCACTCTGAAACTTTGTCTTCAAAAGTGTGTGGGGGGGGGGGGGAGCCTTACACTTCACCTCAGATAATGGCAAGCAACCAATCGACACTCTAACCCTAACCCTGACACCACCAAAAATGTATTGGTGGCCCTGAGGGCCACAAACTGCCCCCTCACCAAATGCCAAAAAGAATTTCCCTGATGACCCTGTGGCCCCTGCCACTAACCCTCCTCCCCACTCTCTCAAACCCCCAAAAGAAGTTCCCTGCTGGCCTGGGGGCCTTATCCTCCCACCCCTCATAAACTCCTGCCCTCTACTACTGCTACTGATCACTGCCCTCATGCTGCGATCTTGAAAAATGGTAGTGCCTGAGCCTGTGCACAGTTTGTGATCAGGTGCTTGACCTGGGATGCACAGCTTGTAGTCAGAGGCTTCCATTTCCCACAGGGTCAGGAGTATGTGGACATCCCTCCTGTTCCCCACTGAAAATGTACCAGTGGGGGGATCAGATGGGAGTGGGGGGACCATTAGTCACCAGGGAACATTTTTAGGGAATCTAGGAGAATGGAGGTAGGGACCACTCAGACATCAAGGAGTTTTGGGGGGATGTGTAGTGGGGATGGGGGTTTCAGTGCCACCAGCCCATAAGTGTTTTTTTGGTGGTGTCGTAGTTGGAGGGTGGGAATGTGCAATTGGTGATGTGGGCCTCCTTGTGTCAAACCTCCCCTCGGATAATCCTTTTGCCATTTGCTCCATCTTTACTCCTGCCTGAATCAGGCATAAGAGAAGAGTAAAAAAACTGCAGTAAATTTCAGTGCAATTATTTTTTTTACATCGCAAGCAATTAACATTCATTCTTCTGCATGCAATTAGCATGCCCACTGCACTTTGCACTGGTTTTGCTCACAATTTTTCTGCACTAGCTTGCTTTCTGCATTGGGGGGGAGCAAGACTAGCACGGGAAAATCACAAGCACTACAGAATAGTGCAGTTTGCTGCATCAAGCCCTAGTGGATTAACTTAATACATTTGTGACTAACATAGCTCTTGCAAGCCAGTCACAAATGCATTTTGTTGTTTTACTCTATTTGACTAACCAGTGTATCATCAATCTATATGTTGACCTTTCTTTCAACAGACATAATTTATAGAAGGAGATTGAAAATCAGCATTCAGCCATGTCTTATGTTCAAGCATGTCCTAGTTTATGGTGGTTTGGTAATGCACTCTTGTGAACAGCTGAACTGCTTTCTCACAGCAAATCATTAGTACAAAGAACAGAAGACAGGCGATGGTACTGTCCAGCCATTCCTCATCAGGTACTGCCACTCCTATTCTGGAAAGGCTGTATACTAAATTAACCCTCAAGGATCAAGGCCATCTTTTTTTCTTACTCTTTATTCAAGGCAGTTTACAGTAACATAAAATCAATCAGTTCAGCAAATACAATAATATAAAATAAGTCAAAGCTTCAAATCCAACAAAAATACATAGTTTAAAACAAATCTGGAGTATCATTTTATAGCCTTGTTTTTTCGTGCATACTTCCCACCTATTCTATAAAGTCAGATTCATGCATACTTGGCTGTATAAAACAAGGCATGTGCATATGTTAAGACACGATCACTTTGACCAGCCCTAGACCTGGTGCAAATGATCACACCTACTTTGTAATAATGCACTTAGCTGCATGTTTACCAACCATCGCACCGGTAGCACATGATATTAGCGTGAAGGCGTGTGCCTCTGTTCCCCATGCCAATAGTACATTGCAATCATGCAGCACTGTGCTAATTGGCACACGGGCACAATTAATGCCACCCATTCAGTTAATGACACACATACACAGGAATTCCCCATCACCTCCCATGATACCCACACATGCCTGACTTTGTGAATGCGGGAAACGTATCATTGTTTCACACTGCATTTGAACCTGTTAATACTGATGTAATCTCCGATTCCTTCAGAATTGTGAAGTGTTCTCCTGATTCCCATAATCAATACAGAAGTTGTTCAATACAGACTTTTAACACAGCCAAAGGGGCAGGCTCAGTGGCAAAATAAGTTGCACTGACGCTGTGGGCCAGATGCTGAATCCTTTCTGAAGAAAAAAGCTAAAAATCCTCCCGCCCATACTGAATATATTGCTCAGGTACACCTCTCTCTCTAGTTCTGTTTATTTCTCCAAACTCCAATTCAGTTTCCGCAGCAAATCTTCTGTTTGTTTTATCATATCCCAGTGTTTGACACAAAATGATCTGCCAAACAGTCAGCATTTAAATCACCTCTCTGCTCCTGCTCCCCCAAACTACCAACTCTCAGCAAACCTTTAATTATGTTCAACATTTCCTTAGGTTTATTAGAAGCCCTTCAATCCTTGCCGAAAAGGTGGACTTCTAAGACTTCTGAATATTTAATAAGTACCTATTTGCTTCCTTTCTTCAGTTCTTCCTAGCCTACTCCAGTCTTGACTGCCTCCACTTTCTTTCAAAACATGTTGTTGTTGTTGTTGTGTTAAGTGCCGTCGAGTCGGAGTCGACTCATGGCGACCCTCTGGATAGCTATTCTAAATTGTGTTTGGTCTTGAGTCAGGCGGCTCATTGTTGACAGACTGATACCCGTAGCTGCTGTTATTGTATTGATCCATCTCATTGCTGGCCTTCCTCTTTTGCATTGACCTTCTATCTTGCCAAGCATGAGTCTTTCTCTAATGATCTCTCTCTTCGCATGATGTGTCCAAAGTATGAAAGTCGAAGTCTTGTCATCTGAGCTTCTAAAGAAAGCTTAGGTTGATCTCCTCTAGTACCGACTGGTTTGTTCTTCGGGCACTCCATGGTATACACAGTATTCGCCGCCAGCACCATTATTCAAAGGCATCAATTTTCTTCCTGTCTATCTTTTTCACTGTCCAGCTTTCACATCCATATGATGTTATTGAAAATACCATGGCTTGAACAAGTCGAATCTTTGTATGGAGAGAGACATCTCTGCTCTTGAGAATCTTATCTAGGTCTTTCATAGCCATTCTGCCAAGAGCAATGCGTCATCTGATTTCTTGATTTCTTGACTGCTTGTTGCTTCTTTATTGATAGTTGATCCAAGTAGGTTAAAGTTGTTCACAATTTCAATTTCTTTTCCTTCAACGATAAACCTGTTGATTATGCCAGTTTGTCATGATCTTTGTCTTCTTTACATTAAGGTGCAGGCCTATTTTGAGACTATGTTCTTTGATTGTGAGAAGCAAATGTTTCAGATCATCTTCACTTTCAGCCAGTAATGTGGTATCATCTGCATAGTGAAGGTTGTTGATGAGTCTTCCACCAATCTTCACACCTCTGTTGTCTTCATACAATCTTGCTTCTTTGATGATTTCTTCTACATATAAATTAAACAGGTAGGGGGAAAGTATGCAGCCTTGTCTTACACCTTTGCTTATTTTAACCATTCTGTTTCTCCTTGTTCCATTCGAACTGCTGCTTCTTGATCAATGTACAGATTGTGCAAGAGTAGAATCAGGTGTTCTGGTATGCCCATGCTTCTTAATGTGGCCCAGAGTTTCTCATGGTTTACACAGTCAAAAGCCTTGCTATAGTCGATAAAGCACAAATAGATATCCTTTTGGTATTCTTTAGTCTTTTCAAGGATCCATCTCACATCCGCAATGATGTCTCTCGTTCCTTGCCCTTTCCTGAACCCTGCTTGCACTTCAGGTAGTTCTTGTTCCAGGTATGGTTGTAGTCTCTTTTGAATAATCTTCAGTAGAAACTTGCTGGCATGTGGGATCAGAGCGATTGTGCGATAATTTCCATAGTCGGTTGGATCACCTTTCTTTAGTATTGGTATAAACACAGATCTTTTCCAGTCAGTTGGCCATGATGTTGTCTTCCATATTTCTTGGCAGAGCCTTGTAAGTATGGTAACAGCTGCATCAGATTGCTGTAATACTTCTATGGGAATGCTATCAATGCCTGGTGCTTTGTTCTTTGATAATACTTCAAATTGTGGTCCGTTTTTTTTGAACGTAGAGTTGTCAACTGCTTGTGGTTAATACGTTCAAGAAACTTGAAAATGTAAAGAGTTTCCTTTTTTTTATTTTTTCAAATGCTTTTTACAAAACACAATGTACTTCCCAGGCTTCTGTATATAGCTTATTTCAAAATGATCTTTCGATAATCAATTCTTTAAAGAAGTTCCCAGGTGAACTGTTGTGTGCAAAGTTATATTGTAAAACTAGGGTCTCGACGCTCAGCTCCGGCGCCTCAATGGCGTTTCAAAATTTTTCTTCAGGAGACCGTGATCCTATAAACAAATAACATATCAATATCCTCACCTATAATACGTTTAAAAACACAAAAGTAATGACATCATATTAACTAAAAACTCAAACTACTTACATCGGTTTATGCTGCCCGCGCTTGCCCTCCTTAACTTTACTACGGAAAAACGCCGCGCATGCGTGATGGTGACTCCTTGTCTTATTTAAACCCCTGTAGAGTGTGTCAAGCAGTTAACTCGCAAAGCTTCCACCCTGAAGTTACTTCATACCACGTCACAGCTAGCTAATGAATAAGAATTACAACCATCTGTTGCTTGTCAAACTAGGGCATGAGAGCTCTCCTTCGCTCTCAGTTCCCAAAATATGGTTTAAAATTTTTTATATTTATCTATTATTCCCCTTACTATTAGCGGCTTATTTCTAATTAACAACATGACCTAGAAACAAGACGCCCATTCGATGGATACATTTAAGCCCTTTGGAGCAACTGTTTGCAATTTATGTATCCACCATTGTTCCCGCAGTAACAAAGTTTCATCCAGTGTTTTGCCTGCCCTTGGGACATGGATCTGCTCTATTACAAAGCTTCGAAGCTGGTCAAAAGTATGTCCCAAGGAGAGGCAATGAGTAACTATCGGGGCTTCAAGTCGACGGCATTTTAATCTACTTCTATGCTCTCTTAGCCGAACTCGTATTGGACGGATTGTCTTGCCTATGTAGTATAATCCACAGGGGCATACTATCGTGTATACCACTGTCTCTGAATCGCATGTAGTATGCGATCTAAGATAAAACGTTTTCCCCTGATGCATAAACTGTGACTGCTCCAGCATGACCATACACACATCACAACTACCACAACTGCTGTGCCCTCCTATTATTGTTTGTTTATTTTTTGGAGGAAGCACCGCAGGGCTCAAGTACTCTTTCAAATTACGTCCTCTTTTCCGAACACATCGTATGTGTTTCTTTTCTAAACCTGGAACTACTGCTAAGACATTTTTATGTTTATTTATCAATTTTTGTATGCGAAGACTTAACGGAGTGTAAGCTGTGATGAAATTAACATTCTCATCGCCTTCTTTCTGTTGTTGAGAATTAGATGGTTGTCTTAACAAATTAGCTCTATGGTTAAACAAGGCTCTACGATATGCCTGTTTTACTACCGCTGTAGGGTACCCTCTATTGAGGAAATCTTCTTTCAGAATACGGGCCTGGCGTTTGTAATCATACACATTCGAACAGTTTCGCCGATATCGCAAAAACTGTGAAAACGGTAGAGATTACTTAAGCTTGTGGGGATGTTTCCTAGAAAATTCCAGAAATGTATTCCTATCAGTGGTTTTTCTAAAAACCGATGTATTCCATCTATGGGCCCCTCTACTCACTCGGACATCAAGGTATGTTATGCTCTCTTGATGACATACTGATGTAAAAGTTATATTTTCTTCCCGAATATTCAGCCATGTCAAGAATTGGTCAAGGGTATTAGACGTCCCCTTCCATAGTAAAAAAAGTCATCTATGTATCTTCGCCATGTCATGATATTAGATATATATGGGGACCGGGAGAGATGATGTACTTCAAAATTTTCCATATAAAAATTAGCCACTGAGGGGGCGCACGTCGCCCCCATGGCCACCCCCGCTATTTGCTGGTATATTATTCCCTCAAAAACAAAATGATTTTGGTAAATAGCTAATTTTGCTATTTCCAATAGAAAATCAATATGTGGAGCTGACAAATCACCACGAGAGAGTAATGTTTTCTTGATGACATTTATTGCAGTCTCTTGTGGTATGTTAGTATATAATGAAGATACATCTAAAGTAACAAGCCAAATGTTGTCTTGCTCGACCCAGCATGCTAATTCTTCCAACACATTCAAAAAATGTGTGGTATCTTTTAGATACCTTGATGTCCGAGTGAGTAGAGGGGCCCATAGATGGAATACATCGGTTTTTAGAAAAACCACTGATAGGAATACATTTCTGGAATTTTCTAGGAAACATCCCCACAAGCTTAAGCAATCTCTACCGTTTTCACAGTTTTTGCGATATCGGCGAAACTGTTCGAATGTGTATGATTACAAACGCCAGGCCCGTATTCTGAAAGAAGATTTCTTCAATAGAGGGTACCCTACAGCGGTAGTAAAACAGGCATATCGTAGAGCCTTGTTTAACCATAGAGCTAATTTGTTAAGACAACCATCTAATTCTCAACAACAGAAAGAAGGCGATGAGAATGTTAATTTCATCACAGCTTACACTCCGTTAAGTCTTCACATACAAAAATTGATAAATAAACATAAAAATGTCTTAGCAGTAGTTCCAGGTTTAGAAAAGAAACACATACGATGTGTTTGGAAAAGAGGACGTAATTTGAAAGAGTACTTGAGCTCTGCGGTGCTTCCTCCAAAAAATAAACAAACAATAATAGGAGGACACAGCAGTTGTGGTAGTTGTGATGTGTGTATGGTCATGCTGGAGCAGTCGCAGTTTATGCATCAGGGGAAAACATTTTATCTTAGATCGCATACTACATGCGATTCGGAGACAGTGGTATACACGATAGTATGCCCATGTGGATTATACTACATAGGCAAGACAATCCGTCCAATACGAGTTCGGCTAAGAGAGCATAGAAGTAGATTAAAATGCCGTCGACTTGAAGCCCCGATAGTTACTCATTGCCTCTCCTTGGGACATACTTTTGACCAGCTTCGAAGCTTTGTAATAGAGCAGATCCATGTCCCAAGGGCAGGCAAAACACTGGATGAAACTTTGTTACTGCGGGAACAATGGTGGATACATAAATTGCAAACAGTTGCTCCAAAGGGCTTAAATGTATCCATCGAATGGGCGTCCTGTTTCTAGGTCATGTTGTTAATTAGAAATAAGCCGCTAATAGTAAGGGGAATAATAGATAAATATAAAAATTTTTAAACCATATTTTGGGAACTGAGAGCGAAGGAGAGCTCTCATGCCCTAGTTTGACAAGCAACAGATGGTTGTAATTCTTATTCATTAGCTAGCTGTGACGTGGTATGAAGTAACTTCAGGGTGGAAGCTTTGCGAGTTAACTGCTTGACACACTCTACAGGGGTTTAAATAAGACAAGGAGTCACCATCACGCATGCGCGGCGTTTTTCTGTAGTAAAGTTAATGAGGGCAAGCACGGGCAGCATAAACCGATGTAAGTAGTTTGAGTTTTTAGATAATTTTATTTTATTTTATTTATTTATTTAGAACACATTTATATACCGCTCTTTCCCAGGTATCAAGTGCGGTTTACATTGAACAGAAAAGTTGTTAAGGTACATGAAAGTACATGTCCTAGACGTTTTACATGAAACAGATGTTAACTTTTTACATTTAACAGTATAATTAAGAATTCTAACAGTGATGTCATCCATCTTGATTAGTTGGATGTATCAGAACTTTATACAAATGCATCAACTTTATACAAATTTACAAAGTTTTTTTTTTTTTTTTTTTAAACTTATGGATTGAATCACATGAGAATCACCTTATGATATCATATTATGTGCTTATATGATCGAACAGGTGTATATCTTACAAGTTTTTATCCTGTGTCAATTTGTGTGGTTTGGCCAACCAGGGGTGTATAATGTAAGGTAAATAGATGTGTTTTTAATTTTTTCCTAAATTCTTTGATATCGGTTAGTAGACGAATGCTATGATGTCATTACTTTTGTGTTTTTAAACTTATTATAGGTGAGGATATTGATATGTTATTTGTTTATAGGATCACGGTCTCCTGAAGAAAAATTTTGAAACGCCATTGAGGCGCCGGAGCTGAGCGTCGAGACCCTAGTTTTACAATATAACTTTGCACACAACAGTTCACCTGGGAACTTCTTTAAAGAATTGATTATCGAAAGATCATTTTGAAATAAGCTATATACAGAAGCCTGGGAAGTACATTGTGTTTTGTAAAAAGCATTTGAAAAAATAAAAAAAAGGAAACTCTTTACATTTTCAAGTTTCTTGAACGTATTAACCACAAGCAGTTGTTCTTTGATAAGGCTTTCAATGCTGCTTTAACTTTTTCTTTCATCACCAATGGTTCCCGATCATAAGGTACATTTTGAAACGGCTGTTGGTCCACTTGATCTTTATCATATAAAAACTCTGTATTATTCCTTCCACCTTTTCTTGATCTTCTCAGCATCATTCAACATAGAACCTTGAGCATCTTGTAACATTCCAATTCGAGGCTGGAACTTTTTCTTTAACTCTCGTAGCTTTAGGAAAGCCGATCTTGTTCTTCCTCTAATAGTTTCTGTTTCTATTTCCTTGCATGCGTCATTGTAGTACTTTTCCTTGTCCTGTCTTGCTGCATGTTGGAAATCTCTGTTGAGTTCTGTTATTGTCTTTCTTTCTCCTCTGGCTTTAGCTTCTCTGCGTTTCTGGGCAATATTCTGAGTTTCTTCCGTCATCCATTTTGGCCGTTTTTGCTTTTTCACCTTTTGTAGAGACTTCTTGCTTTCTTCCAACACAACCTTCTTGATGTCATTCCATAACTCTTCTGGAGCTCTGTCATTTGTATCTAAAGTAGCAAATCGATTTTGCAGGCAGTCTTTAAATTCCAGTGGTATATTCTCAAGGTCATATTTTGCTGCATTCATGAGTGATTTGCTCTTTTTCAACTTTAGCTTGAGTTTGCATACTAGTAGTTGATGATCTGTACCACAGTCAGCTCCAGGTTTTGTCTTTGTTGATGTTATAGAACTTTTCCATCGTTCACTTCCACAGATGTAGTCGATTTGATTTTTATACAACCCATTAGGTGGTCCATGTGTACAGTCGCTGCTTGTGTTGATGGAAGAAGGTGTTTGAGATGAATAGATCGTTGTTCTTGCAGAATTCTATCAGTCTTTCTCCAGCTTCATTTCTGTTGCCAAGTCCATATTTTCCAACTACTTTGCCTTCTTCTTTCTTGCCAACTTTTGCGTTCCAGTCACTCATGACTATCAGGATATCCTGTTTGCATGTTCTGTCAATTTCAGCTTGTACTTGTTCATAGAACTCTTCAATTTCATTCTCTTCTGCAGCTGTTGGGGCATATACTTGAATTATAGTTGTGTTGATAGGCATTCCTCGTAGACGAATAGAGATTAAGCGTTCGCTGACTGCATTGTATTTCATTACAGTTCTTGTAAGTTTCTTGTTTATTATAAATGCAACACCATTTCTTCTTTGTCTTTCATTTCCAGCATAGTAGACCTGATGCAAAGTGCCCGATGCCAGTCCATTTCAGTTTGCTGACACCCAACAGATCAAGTTGTGCATGTTCCATTTCATTCTTGACCACCTCCAACTTCTCTTGGTTCATGCTTCATGCGTTCCATGTCCCAATATGTAAGACATCTTTGCAACTTCTGACTCTCATTTCATGCGCAGCTACACCAGCAGTCAGATGTCCCGAGGGCTTTGATCCAACCACATCATAAATGCTGGCTTTACTCTGAGAAGTCTTCAGCTCTTCCCTAGTAGCTAGTTGAGTGCCTTCCGACCTGGGGTCTCATCTTCCAGCACTATAGCACAATTTGTTTTGTTGTAACTATCCATTGGGTTTTCATGGCAAGATACAGAAGTAGATTGTCGGGCCTTTCTTCCGCGCAGTTTAAGTTTGGTGTTGTTGCCGTTGTCACAGAAATGTGATCCTCCGCCGTCAACACTATCCCATTCTGCTGCTGCCCAGATGGGTGGTTTGTCTTGGTCTGGTACCTCAGCTGAGACCTGTACATCTTGAGAGACCCTGTCAGTAGTAAAACTACCGAAAGTTTAGCTCTCAGCATCACTGATGCACACAAGCCCTCACAGCACGACAAGCTGCAACCCAACGTACTTACTGTTTTTGCTGTTTCAATAGTTCTGAATACGGACCATGAACACAGAATGATATCTCCAGGAACAAGCAGGAATGAGTCTTCACACGTGGGAGACGTCGCTGACGGAGCCCGCACGGGAATGCTCCCCAGCATCCAATCAGAAAGCCTTTGGGAGCATACCCCATGCCTGCGCGGTGGCTTCCCGCCCTTCCTACTGCCTCTCCCCAGTTTTTCGTTTTCCGCGGAGCAGGCAGGACGTCCCTCCTGCCACCGCAGAAATGTTTCCTTTTTACTGTAGTCGCAGCTTTCCCGCCGACGGTGGCACCTCCGTGCCCCCCTTTTCTTTCTTTCTTTTAATTATTTTCATTTAATTTTCGTCGCTCCCTCCGGGCGCTGAGGACCGGGGCATGGAGCCTTCTTCCCCCCAGCCTCACGGCGGGGACTTAATTTTCCACGTGGACTCCAATGCCTGGTGCCTCTCCTGTTTGGGGCCTGACCCCTTTTTCCCAGATTCCCCGGGCTACAGTGTCGGAAGAAGACCCTCCCTCTTTCGGGTATCTCTCGATGACGTCTTCGCACCCAAGGCGCGGTCGTCGGGTTGTTCTTCTCTCCAGGATCAGGTAACCACACAACAGTCTGTTAAGACTAGCCGAGTCTTGAGGGGCGAGTCTCATGCGCGGCATGGCGACGGCTCCGGCCAACCCCTCAAGTCCTCCTTGGCTGATATACCCCGGCGGGAGTCCTCGGGCTCCAAAGCATTTACGGGGTTTCGGGATGTTCCTGAGGTTCGCTCCTCACAGAACATTCCCGAGCCATGCCCGAGGGAGGTACCCGCTTCGAGCGGTGCCGATTCCCCGGCATCGGCGTCGGCGTCGAGTGTTCCACTCTTCGCCAGGGATCATCAGCCATTGTCCTCGGCGCCTTCGGGGCCGATCGACTCGACCGGGTCTGACCTCCCTACATCCCAGCCATGCTCGGGCGTGGTAGCCGCTCCGGACGGTACTGAGCCCCCGGCATCGGTGTCGGTGTCGAGCGCTCTGCTCCTCACCGAGGATCGTCGGCTGCTGTCCTCGGCGCCTCCGGGGCCGATCGACTCGGTCCAGCCTGGCATTCCTCCATCCCTGCCATGTGCGTGGGCGGTACCGACCCCTCGGCATTGGTGTCGAGCGTTCCGCTCCTCACTGGGGATTGGCGGCTGTGGTCCTCGGCGCCTCTGGGGCCGACCGTCTCGCACCGGTATAGCGTTCCTACGGCGGTGGTATCCGCTTTGGGCGGTGCCGACCCGTCGGTGTCGAGTGACCCGCTCCCTACCGGGGATCGCCAGCCGCTGCCCTCAGCAGCTCGGGGGCCGATCGATTCGACATTGTCTGACGGCCCTACGTTCAGGTCATGCGCGGAGGTAGTACCCGCTTCGAGCGTGCGGGCGTCGGTGGTTCCGCCTCACGCCGGGGATGGTCATCTGGCCTCCCTCCCCTCGGGGCTGCTCGCTTCGACCCACGCCGGGTCTCCGGTATCCCAGCCCTATGCAAGGGTGGTACCGGGTTTGAGCGGCGCCACTCCGCCGGCGACGGCAAGGGCGTCGAGCACGAGGGACCGCCATTGACCTTCCCCGGGGACCTCGGGGTATGTCGGCCAGCACATGGGCGACTCCCCGGCATCGACGCGGCCGTCAAGGGCCCCGCCCTTTCCTAGAGAAGGGGCCTCGGGGTCTTCGACCGCTTTGACCCAATCTGGATCTGCGCCGCCCCGCAACGGTACCCCGACGTCGGCGCTGGGGCTTTGCACTCCCCCCCCCCACAGGGACTTGTCGGGTGACCGGGGTCCCCTCGGGGACGGGCCGTATGCCCCGGAAGGATTTCTCGCCGGGTCGGACGGGTTCGAGAAGGAGCCTGGAATCGGGCAGTGCCCGCCGATCGACATCGGCGCCGGCGTCAGATGACCCCCTCTCCACCGAGCTCCGCCCTCGGGGACCCCTGATGCTCACGGCACCGATCGGCGCGGTTCCGATCCGCGCTCCGGGATCTCCACCACCGGCATGGTCGCCCCCGCTGGGGCCCTCTAGAAGGGAGTCGATCTCCTCGCTCGGTTCGATGCCCAGCCTGGAGTCGGTATCCAGCCTTGAAAGCCTGGACACTACACATCTCGGGATCAGTCCCTGTCCCCTCCCGCGACGCAGAGCGGAGACCGCTGGCCCCTGCCCTCAGGCGGCCGCGGAACCGCTTCGATCGCCGGGAGCAGCGCCACCCCCGGGTTCGGCGCCGAGGCCGATTTCTGTGGCGCCGTCGGTGCCATCGACCCCTTCGATGCCTAGCTTGGAATCAATCCCAGGAGCCGACGATGCCATGGGGACTGCCCCGATCCGGGTCGGTTGGTCCCCTCCTCTGCCCAGCGGGCATCAGCCCGAGCGGCCTCTGTGTGCCCTGGCAGCCTCCCCCTCCATAACTCCTCCGGCAGAGCCACCTTTTCAGGATTTCCTCCTTGACATGGCAGACTTGCTGGCCATCCCTACCCCGGACCCGAGCCCGGGCCCTGCGGAACAGGCAGCCGTGATGCTTCCTCTGCATCCCTCCCTGCAGGATCTCCTGCTGGGGGCTTGGCGGTCGCCTTTGAGGGTTCCGGCACCGTCGACTGCGATGCAGGCTCTGTACCGGGTGCCTCCGTCCCCGGGTTTTCGGCAGCACCAGCTTCCACATCGGTCCATTGTGGTGGAATCGGCGCTGAGGAAGGCCGGAAGCAAGGAGAAGCCTGCTTCTCGCCCCCGAGGCCGCGCCTCAAAGACGCTAGATACTCTAGGACGTCAAGCCTTCCAGACGTCTATGCTGATGGCCAGAATTATTTCATATATATTTTATATGAGTCTGTCGCTCCGGGAGGTCACCGAGAGGTTGTCTCGGTTATCCCTCTTCGTATCTGCAACCAAGGCCTTTGAATATTCCCTGCTCCTTTATCACTGCAGGAATATCTCCGGGTTCCTTTCTCGTGTTTCGCTGGACTCCTTCCAGTCGGTCAGCAGAGCCTCTGCTGTTGCCATTAGAGCACGCCGTACAGCATGGTTGCAGGCGTCCGAGTTGTGTAGATGGGCACAGCACAACCTGGGTAATTCTCCCTGCGACGGAGATCACCTCTTCAATAGCGAAGCCTTGCGTCAGGTCGCACAGTGCTTCGCTAACCTTCCCAGAGTTAGCAGCCAGCCTAGGGCCCGGCCCCCGGCGGTGGTAAACGCCTCTCCAGACCCCCCTTCCCTAGGAAGAGGAAATATCAGCCCTCCGCCCACCCTCCAGGTGCGCCGAAGCAAGGGACCTCTCACCCCGGGTTGATGCCCCCGGGCCCGCGCCAGGACTCTCATACTAAGCATTTTTAGGCTCAGGCGGGCGGCTGCCTGCACTTAACCCTCTTATCGGAAGTTTAAAAATTG
This sequence comes from Ichthyophis bannanicus, assembly GCA_033557465.1. NCBI lineage: Eukaryota > Metazoa > Chordata > Amphibia > Gymnophiona > Ichthyophiidae > Ichthyophis > Ichthyophis bannanicus. Next base: position 418,170,448 of record CM066031.1, on the reverse strand, counting down.
AGCTCTACTCTGGGGCTCGTTCAGTTGACAAATGGTTCGGAGGCTTATCTAGGGGTTCAGGTATTCTCCTTCCGTTGGAAGGGAGACCACCTCTATTCCGTGATAGCTATGGCCCACGGCTGAGGGCCATAAAATTTCTCTGTTTTTTTCTTAAAATAGGCTGATAGAACTTTGGCCTTATCAATTTCAAACGAAAAAGTAACCAAAAGCGTAGCCCGGGTGGATATATCATCCTTGGATGACTCTAGAAAGCCAGAGAGATCCAAAGTAGAAGAAACCACCCGATCAAAATGCATAGCAAAACCACCATCTACATCTCCCACACACTCCCGGGCCAATTTGCCCGAGGGTAAATAATAAATTTTTGATAACACAATTGCTTCTACGTTAGTAAACAACAAAATCTCCTTCAAGTACATATAAAAAAGAATAGAGGGAGACAAGTAGTGGGTGCAAGGAAAATTTAACAACCTTAAATTTTGATTTACCTCATAAATTAGTTCAGGATGTGTCTATTTTGTATAGGCAGGATGAGAATTTGGAGAATGTATTGAGATGCATTGACTTTCTACCTTGCCAAGCATTATGTCTTTCTCTAATGATCTCTCTCTTTGCATGATGTGATGTGTCCAAAGTATGAAAGTTAGTCTTATCATCTGAGCTTTTAAGGAAAGCTTAGGTTTGATCTCTAGTACTGACTGGTTTGTTCTTCGGGCAGTCCATGATATACATAGTATTCGTCTCCTGCACCATAATTCAAAGGCATCAATTTTCTTCCTGTCTATCTTTTCCGCTGTCCAACTTTCACATCTATATGATGTTATTGAAAATATCATGGCTTGGCAAGTCAAATCTTTGTATGGAAAGAGACATCTCTGCTCTAGAGAATCTTGTCTAGGTCCTTCATAGCCATTCTGTCAAGAGCAATGCGTTGTCGGATTTTGTGACTGTCCTTTCTTAATTGATTGTTGATCCAAGTAGGTTAAAGTTGTCAACTATTTCCATTTCTTCTCCATCAATGATGAATTTATTAATTTTGCCAGTTGTCAGGATCTTTGTTATCTTAACATCGAGGTGCAGGCCCATTTTAATACTATGTTCCTTGATCTTGAGAAGCAAATGTTTCAGATCGTCTTCACTTTCTGCCAGTAATGTGGTATCAGCATAGCGAAGATTATTGATGAGTCTTCCACCAATCTTCGCACCTCGGTTGTCTTCATATAGTCCTGCTTCTCTGATGATTTGTTCTGCATGTAAAATAAACAAGTAGGGGGAAAGTATACAGCCTTGTCATACACCTTTGCTGCTTTTAAACCATTTTGTTTCTTTTGGTTCTGTTTGAACTGTTGCTTCTTGATCAATGTAAAGGTTGTGCAAGAGAACTATCAGGTGTTCTGGTATACTGATGCTTCTTAATGTGGCCCAGAGTTTCTCATGGTTTACACAGTCAAAGGCCTTGCCATAGTCAATGAAACACATATGGATATGCTTTTGTTATTCTTTTGTCTTTTCAAGGATCCATCTAACATCTGCAATGATGTCTCTCATTCCTTGCCCTTTCCTGAATCTTGCTTGCACTTCAGGCAATTCTCGTTCCAGGTATGGTTGTAATCTCTGCTGAATGATCTTGAGAAGAATCTTGCTGGCATATGGGATCAGAGCGATTGTGCGATAATTTCTACATCTTGCTTCAGTATTGGTATAAACCCAGATCTTTTCCAGTCAGTTGGCCATGAATTTGTCTTCCAAATTTCCTGGCAGTAGCTTGTATGGTCACAGCTTCATCTGATTGCTATAATACTTTAATGGGAATGCCATCAATGCCAAGTGCTTTGTTCTTTGATAAGATTTTCAATGCTGCTTCAACTTCTTCTTTCACCAATGGTCCCTGATTATAAGGTACAGGTTGAAATGGCTATTGGTGCACTTGATCTTTATGGTATAATGACTCCGTATATTCTTTCTACCTTTTCTTGATCATCTCAAAATCATTCAACATAGATCCTTGAGCATCTTGTAGCATTCTGATTTGAGGCTGGAATTTTTTCTTTAACTCTCGTAGCTTTAGGAAAGCCAGTCTTGTTCTTCCTCTAATAGTTTCTGATTCAGTTTCCTTGCATGCATCATTGTAGTACTTCTTCTTGCCTTGTCTTGCTGCACGTTGCTGCACTTCTTCTTGCCTTGTCTTGCTGCACGTTGCAATCACGAGTTCTGTGATTGCATCTCTGTGCTTCTAGGAAATTTTCAGAGTTTTTTCAGTCATCCATTTTGGCTGTTTTTGCTTTTTCATCTTTTGTAGAGACTTCTCACTTTCTTCCAACATGTCATCCCATAACTCTTCTGGAGCTCTGTACTTTGCATCTAAAGCAGCAAATCTATTTTGCAGGCAGTCTTTAAATTCCAGTGGTGTATTCTCAAGATCATATTTTCTACATTCATGAGTGGTTTGCTCTTTTTCAACTCTAGCTTGAGTTTGCATACTAGTAGTTGGTGATCTGTACAACAATCAGCTCCAGGTTTTGTCTTTGTTAATGTTATCAAATTTTTCCATCATTGACTTCCACAGATGTAGTCAATCCATTGGGTGAAGTCCACGTGTACAGTTGGCGCTTGTGTTGCTAGAAGAAAGTGTTTAAGATGAATAGATCATTGGTCTTGCAGAATTCTATCAGTCTTCCTCCAGCTTCATTTCTGTTGCCAACCACTTTGCTTTCTTCTTTGTTGCCAATTTTTGCATTCCAGTTACCCATGACTTTCAAGATATCCTGTTTTAATGTTCTGTCAATTTCAGCTTGTACTTGTTCATTGAACTCTTCAACTTCTTCCTCTTCTGCCGGTGTTGTTTGGACATATATCTGAATTATAATTGCTGATGGGCATTCCTCGTAGATGAATAGAAATTAAGCATTCCCTGATTGCATTATATTTCATTACAGTTCTTGCAAGTTTCTTCTTAATAATAAATGCAACACCATTTCTTCTTTGTCTTTCATTTTCAGCAAAATAGACCATGTGATCATCAGATGCAAAGTGCCCAATGCCACTCCATTTCAGTTTGCTGACACCCAAGAGATCGAGTTATGCACCTAGGGAAGAACAACCCAAACTATGGTTACACGATGCAAGGTTCCACATTAGGAACCACCACCCAGGAAAAAGATTTAGGCGTCATTGTGGATACCATGTTAAAACCCTCGGCCCAGTGTGCAGCGGCGGCCAAGAGAGCAAATAGAATGCTAGGTATGATAAGGAAAGGAATGGAAAATAAAACAAAGGATATTATGATGCCTCTATATCGTTCCATGGTGAGACCGCACCTTGAATATTGTGTGCAATTCTGGTCGCCGTATCTTAAAAAGGATATAGAGTTATTAGAAAAGGTTCAGAGAAGATCCACCAAAATGGTAAAGGGGATGGAAGGATACTCCTATGAAGAAAGGCTAAAAAGGTTAGGGCTCTTTAACCTGGAAAAGAGACGGCTGAGGGGAGATATGATAGAAGTCTACAAATTAATGAGCGGAGTGCAACGGGTAAACGTAGATCGATTGTTTACCTTATCAGAATATAGAAAGACTAGGGGATATGCAATGAAGCTACAGGGTAAACTATTTAAGACTAATAAAAGAAAATATTTTTTCACTCAACGTGTAATCAAACTCTGGAATTTGTTACCCGAGGATGTAGTAAAGGCTGTTAGTGTAGCTGGGTTTAAAAAAGGTTTGGACAAGTTCCTGGAGGAAAGGTCCATAAGCCATTATTAAGAAGGGACCCAGGATATCAATGCTTGAACCAATACAAGCATTGTGGAACCTGTGTCCCTTGGGGAAACTGCTAGGTACATATGACCTAGATTGGCCACTGTTGGAAACAGAATACTGGGCTTGATGGACCTTGGTCTGACCCAGTTTGGCATATCTTATGTTCTTATGTTCCATTTCATTCTTGACCACCTCCAACTTCTCTTGGTTCATGCTTTATGCGTTTCATGTCCCAATATGTAAGACATCTTTGCAACTTCTGACTCTCATTTCATGCGCAGGTACATCAGAAGTCGAACATCTCGGGGGGCTTTGATCCAACCACATCATAAATGCTGGCTTTACTCTGAGAAGTCTTCAGCTCATCCCCAGTAGCCAGTTGAGTGTCTTCCAGCACTATAATGCAATTTGTTTTTTGACTATCTATTGCATTTTTGTGGCAAGATACAGAAGTAGATTTGCCAGGCCTTTCTTCCATGCAGGTAATTCTAGTGTTGCAGTTATCACAGAAATGTAATCTCCGCCGCCAACACTGTCCCATTCTGCTGCTGCCCAGATGGGTGGTTTGTCTTGGTCTGGCACCTCAGCTGAGACTATCTTGGGAGACCCTGCCAGTAGTTATGCTACTGAAAGCTTAGCTCTCAGCATCACTAATGCACACAAGCCCTCACAGCACAATAAGCTGCAAACCAGTGCTCACACCTAGATTTATAAACACCACACATAGGTACTGTACATGCTTGCTAAAGTGCGCTAGTGGGTAGCACAGGGTTCAGTGCATGCCAAGTGCACTGCGATGACATTTAGTGCATGATCCTGTGCTAAAAATCCTGCACTAACGGTACTGTGTGAGTGGGCAGGGACAAGGCAAGTTAGGAGCATAACATGGGTGGTGTTGGATGCATCATGATTAACGTGGGCCTTATGGGCATGCATTAACTGCTACTGTTGTTGTTGCGGGCCCACTTAACGCCACTTCACTGGGTAATATTGTCACACCCCCAGGGGCCCTATCGGTGGGGTCAGGTATTGCCTGATGATTCCTCCTCTTGGCTCTGTCAGTACTGCAGGCAGCCTTGCCTGGCCCTCTGAGAGTGGTAGTTGTACCTTTCTATTATATGAACCACATAACACACTTCAATTCCAAATGAGGGCTTTATTCCCCGTCCACGAGGTTTTTTCTCTTTCTTGGCAAAACAAATAACAGACCACTTCGGCATATAACATAAATTAAATGTGTAACAAAAATAGCTTACTTCAGCTTTTAAATACAAACAAAAGAAAAGAATTAAACAGCCTCACTGTTCCTAATACAGCCTTTTCTTTTGTTGCTACAGCACAGCTCACTTCTACTGCTTTAAACTCTGGTTATCTTCAACCATTTACCTTAGAGAGAACTCTGGGTCAATCACAGATAATGAACAGTCCATTGGTTCAGGAACAACTGGTATATCTGAATTCTCACATTCCATTAATTCATATTCATCTGAACCCTTAATTCTAGGATCAGCTGTTTCAGAGGGATAAGGCTGGTTTGCTCCGTCAAACAGGAAGTTGCTCTGTCCCTCTGCACAAATGCCTTGCTGGGAAATACCATAAGGTTTTGAATGGGGCTCATAGGAGCTCTGCCCCTGTTGGTAACCAAAAGGATATTTCAAACCTTCACTAGCTCTGCTACTAGAGCATTTGTGGTATGTTCTGAGCTTGCTCGGGTCTAGCCCTTGCAACACAGCTGCCCTGGATTGCACTGCTCGAGACGGAACCTTATCACAGGTTGGGAGTTTAAACTTGCTAGCAAAATCACAAGCTTCTTCAGGTAAGAAAACTTCTCTTCTTTTAAAGCTTCTAGCACAAGGGAAGAAGTTATTCTCTGTTTCTCTTAAGCTTGTTTTATGTTGGCTTTTCCTGTTACTTCGGGGTTTTACCCACTCAGGTAGGAAACAGCCTCTATTAGCATTTCCTGCTTTGTTACCTTCTATGGAAGATCTCCTACGTCTCTCGTGCCCTCCACGCATACACACAGTATCTGGCTGCTGATTTCCACACTTCTCACACAGGTCTAGGGACTCACTCAGACCTTCGTGCTGGTGCTTCTGCTGATCCAATAGTTCATTCTTTCTCTCTCTCTTTCATTCCAGTTCCATTCTTTCCACAGCTTCAGCTGGCCTTGCTGCTGCCTCTCTTGCTGTGACCCTCGTTGGCTCACCTCCTCTCCCTCTCTAACTATTTGTGAGCGTGTTTTATATCTGTGTCTTTGGGCTCCACCTCCACCCAGCTGATTCCTATCAGGCAATGCAAACTCCCTTTGCTTGCTATCTGGGTGTGTCTTCCTAGCCCTTATCCACGTGTGCCCTGGTTGTCTATAGCAACCATCTGACAGTTTTCTGTTTACGCTGTCATCTCTTCCCTGATCATCCCTGTTGATCTACATTTTCTCAGGTTCCGTTAGGTCTACCTTGTGACAATATTAACTGCACCCGAGTGCAATTAGCTCAGTGCCATTCAATTACAATGTGCTGTCAGCATGGGAGATGGAGATATGCAACCGCAGACACTGGCATGGGCTCCTGTGCTGATATCACTCCACAGTATCAGCACTGCCTTTTGTAAACATGCCCCATAAATAGGATTTTATCATTTATCTGTATACTTGTGCGGTCCGCCCATGCACATGCCCACAGTGAAAGTATGCACCAAGAGATCTATATGCATACTTATAAAATAGCATCCAGCATAAACGAGGTCATTTACGTGCATTGTTGACCAAAATATTTAGGTGCTTTCTTGCCACCTAAATTTTGGAGACTCCTTATAAAGTTACCCTCTTTGAATGTAGTTTTTAAAATTTATTTCAGCTAAGTACATTTTTTATGCTGATCTAGTTCTTTTTCCGTGGACAAGCAGGAAGTAATCGGGTGGGTGACATTTGGTGACATATGGGTGACATTACCGATGGAGCACACGCAGAATGCTCCCCAGCTTCCATTGGGAGATTCTGGGAGCTGCATTGCATATCAAACCTGCTTTCCTGTCTGCTGCGGCGCCATCTTCTCCAGGCTCCTTTTTTCCACAGAGTCTACAGAACGTGTCCTGCACCAGTGAAAAAACTTTTCTCTGTTATCTCTTGCAGTATATATTTTCACCACCTATCATTGGTTAGTTGACTTTCAGTTGATATTTTTCTTTTTTCTTCTGTTTGTGCTTTTCCCACTGTTGGAGTCGAGGCCTTTGACCCTGCGGAGGTGGTCTTCCCGGACATGTCTAAGCCAGTGAGCAGCTTTAAGAAATGCACAAAATGTGGTGTCTGCAGTGCCTTGGGCCCAACCACCTGCCCGTGTCCTGCAACCTTTGTCTGCAGATGATGAGGAGGGGCCTGAAGGCATGGGAAAAGCAGACGGAGTCCCTCTTTGAAACATCTGATTCAGCATCCTCTGCTCCAGCGTCAACCCCATCACAGAACCCCACCGAGGCTTTAACTGGGCTGGATGCCTGAGCACATTCAAAACGGAGGGGCTGGGGCATTGAGCGGAGACTATTCACTGACGTCCAACTGGGCTTTCGAGCACCGGGACAAGCCCAAGGTGCATTGGCAATGCAGCCCTTTTTGGCACGACATGGATACCGAGGGCTGAGAGTGGGCTGCCAAACTTCCCTGGTGGGAGGAATCGACCCCCACAGCCCCAGAGGGCAGCTGAGGTCTCCCAGTGAGCCGGTCATTGTGGCGTCCCTCTTGGAGGTATTGAAACTAGTAGACGAAGTTCCTATCCTGGCCTTGGTCCCCTCTGAAGCGGTGGTACTGGAGGAACACCTGAGGGCCCTCAAGGCTCACATGGAGGTGGTTTTGGCCATATGAATTGGAGGCTCTGTGATGGCTTTTGTGGTATCACCACATTTCATCCAGCCCATTCTGGAGACCCATGTGCTACTAGTGAACCGGGTGCATCGGGTGGAAAATCGGAATCGCCACCAGTTGCCATGGCAATCTCCCTGTCAAGTTTATCAGTTTCCGATGTCCTGAGACACCCCCAATCTTGTTCAGGGCACCACGGGTCCCACTGCCACCTATCCCCTCCACATGACAGGAGCAGGCAGCGGTAGGAAACCCAATGCTATTTTGATTTCCTCTCAGAGTCTGCATCTGGGAGACCAAGGAGTGCTTGGCCATCCTGGATGGGAGGTCTCTTGACCTACCTTCAGACCTGTTCCCTCCATTCAAGTGGCGTAAGTTGCCCTCAAAAGGCATGTTCTTTCAGAACTTCATGCAGGATATGTCCAAGGTCATAACCTTCTCCCTTGAGGCAAAAGACGAGCCGAGGGCAGAGGAGCTTGAACTCCTGCAGTACCCTTCAGCACCCAAGGAGGCAGTGACAGTGCCAATGCACCATGTCTTGCAGAGACTACTGCTGCACTGTGGGAGAGCTCCATCATGGTCCCCACCTTCAGCCGGCAACTGGACTCGATGTATTGTGTCCAGAAGGCACTGGGCTTTGGGAAACCCCAGCTGCTGCATAACTCCATAGTGGTTGAGTCAGCCCTGAAGCACATAAAGAGCACCAAGACTCATTTCTCAGTTCCCCAGGGATAGGAGGCCAAGACCCTGAACTCCTTCGGGAGGAGATGCTACTAGGCTCCATGCTGGTGGCCCAGATTCTGTCCTACCAGCTTTATATGGGCATGTTCCTGAAGGACAATATGCTGGACCTGGCGTAGCTTGCCTCCCATGTCCCTCTTGATTGCCTTCATTCCTTCCGTTCCCTGATAGGCCATGGCAAGGATGGCTCCAAATATGCTGTGCAAGCTATGTTCAATGCCTTCAAGTCTGCCTGCTGAGTGGCAGCGGTGGGCATCAGTGCCCAGTGGCTGACCTAGCTCCAGTCTTCTGACTTAGAGCAGTGGGTCCAGGACAAGCTGGCCAATGTTCCTTGAACTGGAAGCCAGTTGAGGAGAAAGTGGGCAAGCACGAGAAGGAGCAGGTGACACTCTCCAGGCTCCCTAGAAAAAATGTGGATCCTTCATGCAAGAAGTACCATGGTAAGAAGGCTTTCTACCCATGGCCACACCGGTACTACCTGGCACCCCAAAATGTCCTGCTAAAGATGCAGGCCCTCCACCAGCAGAAGCGGGGGAAGCCTCAAAAAGCCCAACCAGCCCTGAAGCCCAAGCTGGGGGAGGGCTTTTGATGAGTTCCTCGGGAGCATAGCCTACCATCTCTTACCTGGCGAAGTTCTTCCTCAGTGAGGGGGGCCTGTTATCACCTCAGACACCTGGGTGCTGCAGCTCGTTCAGAAAGGCTACTGGCTAGACTTCACCCAGCTGCTGCCTCCCTTCACCCAGGGGGAGTACCCCATGGACCCACTGCAACAAAGCCTGTTTCAGGAGGAGGTCACCACTTTACTGACTGACCTCACGATTGAGCCATCGGTTCAGGTCGGTAAAGGATTTTACTCCAGGTACTTCCTGGTTCCCAAAAAGACAGAGGCTTTTTGATCCATTCTGGACCTCTGCAGCCTCAACTGGTTTCTCGTGAGCCAGCAATTCAAGATGTTCTCACTAGGGATGCTGCTCCCATATCTCTTAAAGGACAACTGACTATGCTCTTTGGATCTCAAGGATGCTTACACACATATCCCGATCCACCCAATTCCAGCACTGCCAGTACCGGGTGCTCCCCTTCAGGCTCAGTTTCTTCCCCTACTTAGATGATTGGCTCATCAAAAGCCCCATTCCGGATACTGTATGGCAGTCTGCTCACCTCACCATACAGGTCCTCGAACAGTTGCGGTTCATCATCAACTACCCAAATGTTCCACTTCCAGCCCATACAGTGGCTGTTCACTGAGACTTTCCTCGATACCACTCAAGCCAGGGTGTTTCTACTGCTAGACTGCATGCAGTGGCTGATGGATGTGGTGGACAGCTTGTGGCATCAATGCCACACCATGGCCAGGGGGATGCTGTAGGTGCTTGGCCACATGGCCTCCACAGTGCACATCACTCCCTTAACTCACTCTTCATGCAGTAGGTGCAGTGGACCATTTGCACACAGTGGAAGCAGGCCAGAGGCTGCCTCCAGGACAGAGTAGTGGTCACCATTCCGCTGGTGCAGTCCCTCAGCTGGTGGTGCACGTTACAGAACATACTTCAGGGCCTCTTGTTCCGGGAAGATTCCCTCCTCCAGATACTGACAACTGACATGTCGAAGCTTGGGTGAGGGGCCCATTTGGACAGCCTGCGGCGTCAGAGCCTATGGTCTGAGCAGGGGAGCCTGCACCAGATAAACTCCCTTTCATTGTGGGCAAATAGCAAATGCCCTCCGGGCCTTCCAGACACATCTGGTGAATCAGATAGTGCTGATCCAGATGAACAACCAGGTGGCAATGTTCTATGTCAACAACCAGGAAGGTATGGGCTCATATCACCTCTACTGGGAAGTGGTCCGTCTGTGGAAGTTTGCCCTGAATCACATGATGGAGCTTCAGGTGATTTATCTGCCTGGTGAGATCAGCATCCTGACAGAAGCTGAGCAGAGTGGACCCTCCACAGAGGGGTGGTGGAGCGCATCTTCCGGGAGTGGGACACCCCCACAATCAATCTCTTTGTCACGTCGCAGAATGCTCAAGTGGGCAGATTTTTCTCCAGGAGGCCAGCCAGCGACCAGTTGGCCTCAGATGCCTTTCTCCTCCACTGGAGGGTGGATCTGTTTTACATCTTTCCCTCGATCCCACTTGTGGTGAAAACTCCGCTGAAACTGCAGGCCGACAAGGGCACCATAATCCTCATTGCCCCATACAGGCCCCAGCAGCCATGGTTTACCCTCTTCTGACACAGGGCAGTGAACACACAAAGCAGCTCGCTTGGAGGGAGCCTCTTTGTCTGGGCTCTGCCCTGGATCTCATCTCCCAGGTTGAGTAGACCCTATTTCATCCCAACGTCTGCTACTTGGCCCTCACGGCCTGGACACTGAGTAGATAATATCCATTCTGTCAGAGCTTCATCTACCTGGCGGCATCACGGAGGTTCTCCTGGCATCACGCAAGGACTCGATGCGTCAGGCTTATGGATTAAAGTGGTATAGGTTCACTGCTTGGTGCGCAGGTAGCAGGGCCGTACTGAGCCCTGTGTGAGCGGTGCGGCCGCACAGGGCGCAAAGACTTAAGGGGCGCATTTTGGCTCTCTGCCGTTGCCTGCCGCTGCCAATTTAGCGGCGGCAGGCAGCAGCAGAGAGCAGAAATGCGCCCCTTAAGTCTTCTCGCTGGCACACTAAGCAGGTATGGTCTCTCCTGGAGGGTCCAGACCAATGTTCCCTCTAATTTTCTGTGGGATGCGTGCGCATAAAATATCAGCTGTGCAGCTTTTGAAGGAAGGTTAAATTTTTGTGCGCCATATAACGACACTCGGAGTTATATACTTTAAAATTTGACTACACGTCAGAATACAGTATGTACACCACATTGATTTTAATCAAATTAAATGAAAATAGACGATTACTAAATGAAGTGGAAAATTTCTAGTAATTACAATCACAACTTTTAAATTTTAAGACGTCTGTATTGTTTTCTATCGGAATCAGAACCGTAATGTTTGTGCGCTCTGTTGTAAAGTATGTGCGCTCGCTCGGTGAGGTGTGTGCGCGCGCACACGCGCACAGCTTAGAGGGAACAGTGGTCGAGACCTGCTTAGTGTGCTGGCGAGTTGCACATCGGGTGCACGCCCCTTCTCTCCCGCCCTCATAAAGTGACTAGATGGAGGTGCGGGAGTGGGGGGCGCACCCGATGTGCAACTCGCACAGGGCGCTTTTCACCATCGGTACGGCCCTGGCAGGTAGGGTACTGGATCTCTACTCCTGCACAGTGGATCGCTTGCTGGAGTACCTCCTGCACCTCTCGGATTCAGGCCTGAAGTCCAACTCTGTCCAGGTCCACCTCAGCGCAATCAGCACCTACCATCATGGCTTGGGGGGCTAGGCCATCCCAGCTCACCTGATGGTGGCCTCATTCATGTGTGGTTTGCTTCTCTTGAAGTCCCCCATCAAGCCCCCCTATGGTAGCTTGGATCTCAATGTGGTCCTTATGCAGCTCATGTGGGCTCCTTTTGAGCCGCTGAACTCTTGCCGTCTTAAGTACTTGACCTAGAAGGTCCTGTTCTTGGTAACAGTCATGTCGGCCCTCTTTGTCAGTGAGCTTCAGGCTCTGGTGGCCCATCTGCCTTACACCAGGTTTCACCTGAATCAGATGATCTTGCAAATTCATCTGCAATTTCTGCCGAAGATGGTCTCCAAGTTCCACCTCAACCAGTCAATTGTCCTGACAACTTTCTTCCTGAGGGAGCAGTGTTGCACATGCTGAATTGTAAGCATGCCTTGGCCTTCTATATAGACCTCTCTAAGGCCCACTGGTGGTCCACACAGCTGTTCATCTCGTTTGACCCTAGTAAGTTCAGGACTGGTATCTCTAAGTGCACGCTGTCCCTGTGGTTGGCGGATTGCATCGCCTTGGTATATTCACAGGCTGAACTGAGCCTCAATGGTCATGTCAGGACTCATAATGTTTGTGCCATGGCCATTTCTGTCACTAAGCTGCACTCGGCCTCCATGGGGGAAATCTGCAAGGCTGCAATGTAAGCTTCGGTCCACACATTTACAGCCCACTATTGTCTTGATGGTGATTCCCAATGGGGCAGCAACTTAGGCCAGGCCATGTCTGGCATCTCTTTGGGTATTAGGTCCAACTCCTGCCCATCGACTCTTCTGTTTGTCCAGGCTACCTGCAAAAAGCGTAGTTACTCACCTGTAGCAGGTGTTCTCCATGGACAGTAGGAATATTTCCTCCCAACCCTCCCACCTCCCCGAGGAGTTGTTTTTTCTTGGCTACTGCTTTAAATTTGACTGCAGAAGATGGTACTGCAGCAGGTGGGAAGGCAGGCACACATACATGGTGCAGCTGCCAAATGCTTCCAAAGGAAGCTGGGGAGCGTTCTGCCTGGGTTCCATTGGTGACGTCACGGCAAACACCTGCTACAGGTGAGTAACTACACTGTTTCATGTTTAGAGTTTCATAAACTTTGAGAGGGTGACTGAGTTTCCATGTTCCATGGGGATGTTCCACTTATAAGAAGGTATATGATTATGGCCTATATTTTAGAAACATTTCCACAGCTTTTAAATGTGCAGATCACCAACCAGTGCAACTACTGAGTTTAGAATGCCCTGTTTACATATGGTGGTCCATACGATGCAGAGATTGCAAAGAGGCGAGGTTAGGGCCTGGAGAAAGAGTGTTTTAAGTGGGCCTGAAATAGTGATGTGTATTCCCCATTTACAAAGGGAATAAACGTAGATATCAAAAATTGTAGACATCAGCATTTACACCTGCCCTGGGGCATGCATGTGCCTGTTTGAAGGGACAGGTACAAAGGCTGAGACAGCTTCCCCTCCCCCTTTTCGATTGCCACCACCTCATCATCACATACTCCTTCTAATCACCCCCCTTGACATCACATACATCGTTTGATTCCCCCTCTCAACAGCTAGAATTCCACTGTCCGCCTGACAACTGACTAATAGCATCTGTTTTTTTCTCTGACCCTACATATTCTAGAAAGATGTGGCCATCCATTAGGTCATGGGAAGCTCCCTAAGTATTATTCACTTCTGCATAATAAAACATTACCTTTAGCCTTCTACTCTAGACCCAGTGCCTTGTAATCCAGGATGGAAGTTGAATGAGGGAAACTCTCTTTGGCCAGGATGGAAGTTGAATGAGGGAAGCTCTCTTTGCTGAATTTGCTATTTAATGCATGGTCAACTAGTGCTGATCTGCTTACATTAAGAAAAACAGAGGGCTCAGTGATTTGATCTCCAGGTTCGGTCAGCTGAGTCTAGGGTTGACGCCTGGTAGCCATATTCAGGCTCCATCATTAAAGGGGCTCTCATGCATGACTGTCGGCCCAGGACTATCACTGCATAATAACCAGACAAGGTACTTTATATTGGGGGTAGGGCACGTAATTAGAGAAAAAAATATCCCTCTGTACTTACGAATGAAGCCTCACGGCATGACCCCAGATCTGTTTCCAGTTGAGCTGAAAGTTTAAAAAAACAAAAAGAAAAGGAGGAAACTTCCAAGTCAAAGAAAAGGAGAAAAGCAGGGTTGCAAGTCTTAATTGTTATGTACTTTTTTCTCCCATGCTCTCTGTGTGCTTCTAATCATATTAGTTAATAAAATGTTGATAAACACAATGAAAATGACAGCAGTGAGGCTGACCCAGTTACTCCGTACAGTGCTACATGCTATCAAATAGGCTGAGTCCCCTAGTCCAGCTTCCGCAGCTGCCATGGTGCAGAGTTAAGTCCCACATGTTGTGCAAGGCCATCACTTAGTGGCTGCTCTCGGGATGCATGTGAACCACACTAAGTGACCACCACATAGCTTCAGGTTGCCAGAGAAAGTATGAACCAATTTTGGTTTTGCTGTTCTGCATGTACAGATTTTTTTATAAATATGTGTCTAGGGCATATAGAGATCTTATCATGAGTTAAAGAATGGCCTAATCTAGAGGTGTTTGTATGTTTTGAGACACATGTGATAGCAATGAGTTTGTCTCATCCTTTGCAAGGAACCTTTTGCCTTGGTTATAACCCAGATCAAAACTGACAGTTAAATGTGACAGAGCCATGAGGCCTGATCACAGCTCACTAGCACCAGATCAGCCTGTCTATTCTGCAGAGAAATATGCAACACAAGAAATGTTTCCTGGTCTTCCTCGGGTCCCATAAAACCAAATATTCTTGGGTTTGGCCTATACTACTATGTTAAAGAGTGGTCCCCAATCCAATGTATGGTATGTTTGAGAAGTGCTAGAAAAGCTAGGGGCCTTTTTTCCAAAGTGCAATAACGCTGGTTAATTCATTTCAGTGGAACCTGCTCACTAATGTGGGCCTATGTATAAATAATGTGCAGAAGTGTACGTAGCTCACTATTGTGCATTGGCACCTTAGGAAGGCAACTGTATTGCTACTGATTGTTTAAACAGAAGGTGCCATGAGTTTCTTTTTTATGAGATTCCTAGGCCCTACTTTATCTGAAATTGTAATACTTTATTATTAACTGTTCCCTTTCATGTGTTTTTTAAATGTGAAAATTGTTAGCTGATGGTGGTTGCCAGCGTCCCCTCTGCTTTGATATGCTGATTAGTATTTATTGTTGTGACATTTGGGTATGAATAGAGGAACACTGCCATCATACAGTAGATCTCATAACGACACATACTGTATTTGCCTATAATTTCAGCATATGGAAAAAACACTTATTTTAAACATTCTGTTCACAAAATTACAAGCACCTGTTGGCTGTTTTTCTGATCAGTCTCTTAGCAGCACAGTGCCTCACTATATAGCTGGCTTGTGGCTTCATGTCATAAGGAGTTGGCTACTCCAGTCCTGGTTTTACTGTAGTGCATGTATCTGATTTCACTAAAACAAGAAAAACTAGGGGTCTATGCATGCAATTAGATAAACCAAGGACTAGATAAGACTATTCCTTATGATGCCAAAGTGGGTATCAATTTGAGTCTCACCAGAGCATCATTAAAAATGATAATAATGGAGCACACTATTCAAGTTGGTGATTTTGGAATATGAATGCTAACAGAATGTAAACGTAATAGCTACAGTTTTAAATAGGTTGAAATGTGTGCATATTTAGGAAGGGGGGAGTTACAAGGGCAAAGAGGGTAGAGATTGTGACCTGATAGTCAGAGACATTTATCTGGATAACTGTCTTCTTTATGCGGATAAATGGTTTAGGTGGACCTATCTGGGGATGTTCGGTGCCACTGCCTGCCTATCCCTATAGACTGCCTCAGCACTTTCCAGATAGTGCTATGGCAGTCCAGGGCGAATCTTAGGCAGCAGTATTCATTCTGTGAATCGGTAAACTATTTGGATAACATTTGGAACCGAAAAAGGTGTCTTAACTTTATCTGGATAGCAGGTTGAATATTGCTGCTATGCGGATAGTGCCAGCTGTCGCTGCTGAATTCAGATATTTAGTGTCAGCCACTCTCTGGATACTCGTGCTGAATATCTGGATTTTTTTCAGCCACAGCGGCTCTGTTTTTTTTTTAAACAAATCTACTGCTGAGGCTGGATGTGGGACCATCTTCCCTTTAAGTTACTCAGTGCATTGGAATTTGTAAAAAGTCTCTATACTGTTTCTTTGCTGCTCAGCATTTACTGATTTAGGGTCATTTAGTTTTAAGGTGACGTGACTCTGTGCTTATGTGTGTTTGCTCTGTTCTGCTGCATTCTTCAACAATCATATAAACCCAGACTGTTTCGTTTTTTTCTGTGTGTCACACTTCAAGCTGCTTCTGTTAAAGCCTTGTCTCATTTTCTGTGCTTTGTACAAGAACCTGACTGTGTCTGTCTTGGCTTTCTCCATTCTTTGCTCCATTAACGCCCTCCCCATCCAGACGTTTTGGGTATGTATATAATATGGCTACAAGCTCATTTCCAGCTTTCTGTAGATTGTGTTTGTGCACGACCAGTTTTCTAGCACTAGGAGCAAATGTAGGTGAGCAATAGTTTTCTTTCCTTTTTTTGTTTTGGCATGGATGAGGTTGTGATGCAATTTCTTCATGGGCTTTATGAAATTACTCGGTGATATACAACCCCTTACAGGCTGGTTGTATCAGTGGTTCTCAAACCCTGTCTTTAATCAGAGTCCATAGTGTATGTAAATCACTTTTATGCATATTCATGAGGGATAGCCTGAAAACCAGACAGAACTCAGTGCCTCCAGGACAAGTTTGAGGACCACTGCGTTATACTATTGATAAATAAGGAATGGCTGTGCAGTGTTTTGACACTTTATATAATAATCTGTTCACGTCTTTAAATATTTTATGCTGAATAGTGCAAATCCGTTTAATAAAGATGTGAGGGGACAACATAAAATTATAGGTATTTGTTTCTTCTCCTCTCTGCTACCACCAGGTAACTAATTCCAATAATACATTATTATTTAATATAGAAAACATTTTTTTTACATTGTTTTTTTTTCCAATTAAAGGTATATAGACCCCTATTCCTTTAGAGCTGGGCAAAAGTGGACAACATGCAGATTATCTGGTTGCTGCATTCCTTTTGCTTACTTATAACCCAGTTATGCAGAAAACAGGAAATTATGCACAAAAGTGTTCCATAGGATTCGTATACTGAGACTGCATTTCAGATTACTGCGTGGGCAAACTCATTCCTTGAGCGTCACAACGCAGTCAGTTTTTTCAGGAGTTCCACAATGACTATTCAGGAAATCTGCACAGCGCCTCCATTGTGCGCACAGAGATCTCGGGCTTTTCGTTGTGGAACTCCTGAAAATTCTCCCGTGTTGCAGCCCTTGAGGTCCAAGTTTGCCTGTCCTTGCTGTAAGTCTTTGCTTATTTATTTATTTATTTAGACAGTTTTGTATACCGCCTTATCCTTCAATCAAAGCGGTCACAACACAATTGGGGGATACATTTAACACACAGGGATATGAGACACACACACTAATACTTACAGGGAACATGGGCAATGGAGGGTTAAGTGGCTTGCCCAAGACCACAAGGAGCATCTGTGTGATTTACATACACTATGCTTAAGTGGCTTGCCATCATCTGACCTTTTTGTAATAATAAAATGATCTCTTTAGACTAGTAAACTGTTTCACTCCATTTGACAGTCAGAGCATGATATCATCTTTTTTTTTAATAGGTGGATTAATATTTCATGGAAGGTGCATTTGTTAGCCTTAGTTCCTTAGTGTGTCTCAAATATAGGGGCATGCTTACAAAAGTTCACAAGCAATGCAGTGTGTGCCTGCGAGTCAGTGCCGACTCCTGATGACCCAGCGCCTCCTTTGTTTTTTTTGGCAGTATGACCAGAAGTAGATTGCCAGGCCTTTCTTCGGAGGCAATGGAGGGTTAAGTGACTTGCCCAAGGCCACAAGAAGTGCTAGTGGGAATCAAATCCTCGTATCTTAATCAAATCCTAGTGCTCTAACCACTAGGCTAAGCAATATGCTAAAAATCCCTTGTTAACTGCTTGCCGAACTATGGGTGGAAGGTGGTGGGTTATGGGGCAGAAAATTGGCAGGAGCTGTACAATAAGTTAGCATGGGGTACTTTACTGCATGCTGAATGTCTCAGCCGCTGATAGTTTGTATGCAGTAGAGGAGGCGTTAAGTGCACTCACGCTATCTGAAGGTAGTTATTGCAGTCTGATCAAAAAAGAACAAAGATACTCAGTCAATCATTGTGCCAAACCTCCCCACCCCTTCCATTCAGCATCCTGTTTCTCAATCCCAGTCAGCATGCTCAGCCCCCACCCCCAGAAGAGCCTCCCCATCACCATCACCCCTCACCCCCTTGAAGAACATCAAACCTCCCGATCACCCTCCATGCCCTTTCCTGAAAAGAGGCTTCTTGACCCTCTCCCCCAGATTCCACCTGGCACTTATGAAGTGTTTCCCTGATGGTTTAGTAGTGGGCAGGAACGATCCCCGGATGCTTCTGCCCTGTTGCTGTCTCCGATTCAGAGGCAGCTCTGATCCCTAGCGGTAGTCTTGCGGTACCTACAGCTAGAAGTCAGAGCCACCATTTTCAATTTAGGATGGCAATGGGGAAGGAGTGTCCAGGGATCGCTCCTGTCCCATCATTAAACCACCAAGGAAATCCGCAGTAAGTATTGGAGGAAGGGGAAGATCGATGTTGTGGGAGGGGTGATGTTGATCGGATGGCTTGATGCTCTTTGGGTGGGGGGGTGGTGATGATGAGTAGGTGGCTTGATGTCTTTTCGGGTTAGGAAGAGGGAGCAATGGTCAGGGGTCAGTTTCTTTTAACACATGAGGCTTTGGTAATTGCTTCTCAGTTAACTGGCTGCTGCTGCTTTCTAAATTAAGACCAAGAAATGCATTTCTTGTCTGTTGTGTTTCCATGAGTATTTTAACTAACCACAGACATTCAACTCGATCCCAAAAAGTAACCCTAGCTTTTGGCATCCTTCTGAGGCTTCTGTTGCTTGTTTCGTCTTGTCCTGCCTCCAGTATTGCAATGCATTTATTTTTTGTGTTGTCATCCCTTTACTGAGGCTTCTGCACTTCATCTTCTCATTTAGAACAATTTCCCCTAAGCCATCTAATGGCAAAGTACACAGGTACTTTTGTACCCACATATTTGTAGCAAGTTTTCAAAGCAAACCAACTAGGGTAAGGGAGTGCCCTAGTAGTTAGAGCAGTAAGCTGAGAGCCAGAGAAGCCAGGGTTCACATTCCACTTCTTTCACTGGTGTTTTGTGATTTTGGGCAAGCCCATTCACCCTCCATTAGGTAGGGATGAACCATCTATACCTGAACATATAACTCACCTTGAGCTCAGATCTGGAAAGGCAACTGATTAAATCCAAATTCAAGATTCCTTCATCTATCCAAAAATTCATGAATCCATCTGGAAAATATAGAATTTTGAAGAAATTTCTGGTTTTGTTTTAATTTAATTTTAAAATGAAATTGAAAAAAAACAAAGTTCCATTCTTTTTTTTTTCATATAATTTTTTTAAAGAGAGGCCATTGCTGCCACAAAGAAAAGCACTCCCAGGCCTTCCAAACTTTTCTGATTGTAGTTAGAAATCTCTTTGGAATAAGAGCTATCTCTGATCTCATCTGCCCAACTGGTGATGCAATCGTAAATGCCATTAGGTGAAGAGGGAAGGGATTGGGGTGGTGGTTGCAGAGATCTAACTTTTTTTTTAATGTTTGTACTTTTGATTTTCCTTTTTAGGATTTTTGAAAAATGTATTAGAAGCAAACAAATGAAATATAAATCCCTCCTCAAAAGGGAAAATGAAATGAATAAAAGGCATGTCTACTAAACCAGGGTAGCCTTTTGCAGCTATCTCAGTCAGTCCAAAACCTCCATGGTATCTGCAAGGGGCATTCTCAGTTTCCCCCTGCAAATATCACTGAGGTTTTGGACTTACCGCAGAGACCCGCAATCCATGTATGGGCAGGTAGCATGGGAAGTCCTGCGGTGCCTGCCAATGCAAGGATCACAGGAGTGCAAGGGGAGGACAGTTAACAATCGAGTGGATAGAGCTTGTACTAGCTCTATCCCACCAATCACTACCCATCCCCTCCAAAAGCACTGATCGGGTCCTCCAAGCTAAGATTATCATCGGTGCCTTGGATATATAGATCTACGGAACCAACAAATTAAACAAAATGGCCTTACCCCCCCCCCTTCAACACCAATTTCTCCCCACCCCAAACAGCTCCCGATCCCCATCAGGAACAGTATGGGAGAGAGAGGGAAATCTGTGCACTACCTGACCAAGCTGAAATCCCAGCTAGCCAATCAGACCTCTTTCCCAACTATCCCACATCTACTAGCAAAATTTCAGGTTAGCCAGTCGGGCCCACCTCCTTCCCTCCCCCCCCCCCCCAATCTACTTGTAAAAATCCCGCATAGCCAGTTGAGCCCATGAGCCCCTCCCCCTCCAAAATAAGACCCGGCTAGCCAGTCAGTCTAGTAGAGACCTCCTTGTCCCCCCATTCAACTGACCCCCCCCCCCCAAGCCTTTACCTTAACTCCATGATGATCTAGTGGCCACAGTGTAGGAGCAGTCCTCCCCGCTACTGCTACTTACTACTAATCAACTGTGTAGCACTAAATGGCGTATGTAGCACTGAATAGACACAAGTAAGAGACAGTCTCTTCTTCTCGGAGCTTACAGTCTACTCAAGACAGACAACACAACAACTGGGCACTAGGATATATCGAGGGCAATGGTAAGGAAACACATAGGAGGTGAATAGGAGACTAAGAGGAACAGGGTCCGAAAGCAGTCTCAAAGAGGTGAGGTTTTAACTTGGATTTGAACATAACCAGAGATAGAGCCTCATGGCTTCTCGAAATGGCCATAATCGCATGGTGCTGCCTCTTAGCGTCCTCAGTAAAATATCATGATCAACCATGTCAAATGTGGTTTATAAATCTAGGAAGATGGCTATAGCTACTTTCTTTTGATCTAAGATACTATGAATTTTGCTTAGAAACTGAAGTTATGATTGTTTTAGCACTATTTTAAGGACAGAACCCTGATTGACATGGATGCAGAGTACGCGTATGCTCAATATGGTCCAAACGTCGCGTGTTCAGTAAGTTTTGAAAGGAAGGATAAATTGGAAATAGACCAGTAGTTTGCCGGGTCAGATGGGTCTCCCTGAATTCTTTAGGATGGGCTTTATTAAAGTTTTTCTCCAGGTGTCTGGAACATGGCCTGATGCTAGACTGGTGTTAAGAAGGATATGTACAATTGGAAGCAGTCCTAGTGACTGTTTGCCCACCAATTTAGAGGGGATGGGATCTGATAGACGACAGATGGTTGTTTCACCAGAGTGGGAAAAAACAAAATTTAGGAGCTGCGGAGACTGGTGATGGTACAAAGAAGCCAATTACTTTTAGGAAGATATTCAAGTAACATTTGACTTATGTTAAGTTTCTAAAGGCAAACAAACTATAATCAAGTTGGGTTTCCCACACACAGATCACACAACATGAAATACGAAGTGGGATAAGAGTATCGAGACTTGTTATGTAGCTATATTTTATTTATTTATTTATTTATTTAACAGCTTTTATATACCGCACTTTTATCATCAGCGCGGTTTACATTTTAACAATTTTGTACTTAATCATAAAAAACGTATGTTAAGTTTACAAGTAACAGGAAATGAGAACATGGATAACAGGGGATAAATAGATAACATATATTCAAAACTATTTACAATAGATTCTTAAATGTATGAGCTCTTAAGATGGGGTCTATGAGGTTTTGATCTAGAACGGGTAATGAAGTTTCGGGAACTTATTTGACTAGCCATGGTCGTTGATTTGTGTAGGAGGGGGAGGGGAACCATTGCAATGTGAGAAGTGTTTTAGGAAGAGGTATGTTTTTAGAGATTTTCTAAATTGGGGCAGGTCTTGCTGAGATCTGATGCTGGGTGGTAGCGCATTCCAACATCTGGGGGCAAAGGAGGAGAATGCTCTTGTAGTAGTTATCTGAGTGAGTTTTGTAAGGTCTTTTGGGACTGTTAGCATGTTCTCCGTTGTAGATCGTCTGGATCTGGTGTTCTGCGTGTGATGAAGAAGGTCAGATAACGAGGAAGGTGAGATTTGATGGAATGCTTTGAAGGTCAAAATGAGGGCTTTATAAAGAATCCTGCATGATATCGGGAGCCAGTGAAGTTCGAATAGGATAGGAGTAATATGTTGACTCCTTGATGCTCCATGGAGAACCCTGGCAGCTGTATTCATGGCCAATTGAAGGGGATTCAGCGTGCTCTTGGGTAGGCCGTGTAGTACGATATTTGCATAGTCAAAGTGAGGAGTGACTAATGCCTGGAAGGTTGTGCGGAAGTCACATGGTTCAAGCATAGGTCTGAGGTGTCGGAGAGTCCTGATCTTATGGTAGATGGCTTTTACAGTATTTTTTATATGTTCTTT
Source organism: Ichthyophis bannanicus (assembly GCA_033557465.1). Lineage (NCBI taxonomy): Eukaryota > Metazoa > Chordata > Amphibia > Gymnophiona > Ichthyophiidae > Ichthyophis > Ichthyophis bannanicus. The sequence continues at coordinate 418,148,151 of CM066031.1, read as the reverse complement.
GAATTCAAGCCGCTGGTCAAGTATAACACCCAGGTACCGTATTGAGGTACCGTATATAACACTACATCCAGGTACCGTATTGAGGTACCGTATATAACACTACATCCACCACAGTGCTATTAAGCATGCAGTGACCCAGTTATGTGCTCTGCATGTACAGAGTGTAGTACGACTGTAGCACACCTGTACTGTTTTAAATCACATAATAAGTGAAAACATTGAACAGCAAATTTGCATTAAATTCTGCCAGAAACTTGGAGATTCGTGCAAAGAGATTTGTGACGTTACAGCAAGTGTATAGCAATGAATGCATGAGTCGTGCTCGGGTTTGACTGTTACAAATGTTTCCAAGAAGGCCGCCAAAGTGTTGACAATGACGAATGTTCTGGAAGGCCATCTACAAACAGGAATGAAGACAAAGTTGAAGCGGTGCATGCAGCAATATGCTTGAATCATCGATTGACTATCAGGGAGCTTTCTGAGGACATAAACATCAGTTTCGGGTCAATACAGTCCATTCTTGCTGTCAATTTGGAGATAAGATGTGCGTTTACAAAATTTGTACCAAAACTCCTGTCCACTGACCAAAAAGAAGATTGAATGTGTGCAGCCAAGGAGTTCTTGAAATGCGTTGAAAATGGCTCAGATTTCATCAAAAAGATTATTCTGGTGATGAATGATGGGTTTATGGTTATGACCCGGAAACTAAAGCTCATTCCTCACAATGGAAGGCTCCAAACTCTCCTAGACCCAAGAAAGCCTGTCAGGTGAGGAGCAATATCAAGGTCATGCTCACAGTTTTCTTTGATTACCAGAATATTGTTCATCACATCTTCCTTCCCTCTCCCCTCTCGTGTATCTCTCTCCAAACTCATTCGCTCCCTGCACAAGACCACATGTGCTTCAAATCCTATTCCCTCTTCTTGAAATCCACTTGACTCCCTTGTCCTCCCCAGGGTGCACTCAATCCTCTAACTCCCTTTCTACTGGGCTACACCCCTTTTCTGGAAATCAGCTATCATCTGTCCACTTCTGGAAAAAACATCTCTTGATCCATCCACTCTGGCTATCATCCTGTTTCTCATCTTCTTTCCTCTCGTACAACTTCTCTTTTCTCAACTCACTGACCGCTTGGAAAATAGGGGTTTTGCACCCTCGTCATTCAGGTTTTCATCCATTCACAACACTGAAACTATTCTTACAGCTCAGGTTAGTGAAGTCCACCAATCTTTCGATCGCAGCAACATATCTCCTTCGCTTTTAATCCAGTCAACCATATATTTCTTCTATCTCGGCTTGGCTTACTGATATTGGTCTTTAGGGAACTGTCCTTCACTGGTTTTGCTCTTTACTGTCTCTTTGCTCCTTTGCAGTTTCCTTTAACTCTTCTGTCTTGCCATCCTACACCCTTGAGTGTGGAGTTCCCCAGGGGTCTGTCCTGGCACCTCTTTTCAACATCTTTTTTGGCTCCTCTTGCTCTTCCAATACAGCAACATGGTATCTCTGCTTATTTCTATACTGATGATATTCTTCTTGTTCTATACATGTACACTGACTCTCTTGCTCCCCTAATCTCTCACCTCTTAATACCTGTCTTTTGGCTATGGCCACATGGCTACGCAACAATCATCTGTTATTGAACTTTCCAAAAGACCACTGCTATTTGACTGTCGTCTTCTTCCAGGTGGCCTACTCTTGCTCCTTCACTGGATGGTCTGCCTATTAATCTAGTTTCCTCCTGTAAATATCTGGGTGTGACTCTTGATTCTTCACTATCTTTCCATGCTCATATCAGTAACATCATCAAGTGCTCCTATTTCTCTTTTCAGCAGATTCATTCTATTCGCTCTTTTCTGTCACCTCTCGCTCTTAGTACACTTCTCCTCAGTCTGGTTATCTCTAGGATAGACTATTACAATATCATCTTCGCTAGTCTCCCTAGCTACAGATCAAGAGACTTCAATACATTCAGAATTCTGCCATCTGTATCCTTACAAATGCTTCCCGGTTTGATCACATCTCCCCTCTCTTGCTTTCGCAGCACTGGCTTCCCATCTCTTATAGGATTCACTACAAGGTTCTCATCCTAACTCATCAGCCTCTTTCCCCTTTAACTCTTTTCCCTTATTTCGCCCAACACCCCCTATTGGATTCTTCGTCCTCTACACACCAAATGTCTCCACTTTCCTTCATCTATCCAAGCACAGTTGGAATCAGACCAGCACTCTGCCTTTTATTTTCTTGCCATGAAACTTTGGAACGACCTCCCCCCCCCCCCTCCAATCTCCACATGGAGCCCTCCTACCCCAAATTTAAAGCTGCCCTTAAGACCCATCTGTTTCTCCATGCCTTCCCTTCTTCCAGATGACAGGTTGATCCGATTCTCTCTTTTGCCTCTCTTGCTAGTTTTTCCCTTTTTCCATTTGTTTGTGACTTTCCTATTTTAGTTTTGGAGTTCTTTTCTATTTTCCTGGTTTTTATTGTAAACCACATTACTGGCCATGATTTGGTGGTATAACAAGTTTTAAATATACTAAATTATACATACTGAAATCTTTAAGTCTGTCCCCATATGTCTTATGATGAAGCCCACTGACCATTTCGGTAGCCACTCTCTGCACCAACTCTATTCCGTTTATATCATTTTGAAGGTGTGGGCTCCAAAATTGCACGCAATACTCCAAATGAGGTTGCACCAAAAACTTATACAGAGGCATTATCACCACTTCCTTTCTCCTGGCCATTCCTCTCCCTATGTACCCAAGCATCCTTCTGGCTTTCACTATCACCTTTTCTACCTGTTTAGCCACCTTAAAATCATCAGAAAAAAATCACCCCTAGGTCCTGCTCTTCTTTTGTGTACTTCATCTCCTAAAAAGAAATTAGAACGTCACCATCATATTCAGAAGGACTTTGGGTCTCCATCATTGCAGAACCTATTAGTAGTATTTATCTCAGTGTTTTTTCAGTAGTAGTTCAAGGCAAGTTACATTCAGGTAGAGTAGTATTTTCCTATCCCCAGGGGGCTTATAATCTAAATTTGCACTTGAGGCAGGGAAGGGTTAAATGACTTGCCCAAGACCACAAGAAGTACCAGTGGGATTTGAACCCTGGTCTTTCTGATCCAAGGCTATAGGCTTAACCACTAGGCTACTCCTCCATGCCTTAAATGCAGGGTCTTGGAACAATTAGGGGGAGCACTTTGAAAAGTTGTGGGGCAGTTATGGAAGAGATTTTTGGTAATGGGGCAGTGTGGAGTGGTAAGACAGGGGTAGTTTTTGGGGCTGGGGCAGTTAAGGTGGTGGTTCAATTGTAGGAAGTAGTTTTTAGAGGTGAGACAGTTTGGTGGGGTGGTGGGGCAGTTGTGGGGAGTAACTTTTGGGGATTGGGCAGTTGTGGAGTGTTGTCTTTTGGTGCTGGGAGCCTGTGGGGTGAAAGGGCAATTGCGAGAAGTTAATTGTGGGGGGGGGGGCAGTTCGCACGGTGGTAGAGCAGTTTCGGTTTGGTAGTTTGAGGGAGGGGCAGCTGCTTCGGGGTAGTTTTGAAAATGGGTCTGTTGTGGATGGGCTAATTTTGGTGAATGGGACAGTTGAAGATGGATGGGTAATTGCAAAAAGGGAGCTTTTGGGAGTGGGGCAGTTTGCAGGGTGGTGGAACAGTTATGGGGCAATTTGCTGGATTGTGAGAGTAGAGAACAGAGAGGCAGTTTGAAAGGAGGAATTTTCTAGCTGCTATCTTTCACTATATGTACGTTTCTATGCTATAGAACCTAGAGTTTTTTCTCACATGGAAATGTATTGGATCAGTTTTTTGTGGTGGGGAGGGGGTTTATTTTTATGGAATCCCCATTTTTGTCGCACCCATTTTTAAACTTGATATGTCTTTTTGCCAGTTTATCCTACATGTCCAATTTCATCCCATTCTTTGAAATTTTCATAGTGTTATTTTGCCCCCAGACAACTGAACAGAAGCAGACAGACATTCTCAATCCCTTTTTGTATAATTCTTTCCAACCTCTGTTGGATTGGAAAGAATAAAAAAGCAATTTCATAGGCTTCAGTATGTCCAGAACTCTGCTACTCTGATCATGAGGGATTTAAAATTTTGTGTCAGTCTGCATCATTGTGAATCAAATCCTCACCACTATTTATATCATTGCCTAAACTAATATTTATTTTATTTATTTATTTGGTTTTATATACCGCACTTTTTAAGATCAGCGCGGTTTACATAAGAACAACTCAATACATTGAACAGGACAGGTTAAATTACATTGAACAGGTATAATTACATTGAAGAGGTATAAAGAACAATAGATGATTTCATTAAATAACAGATGAAGGTAACTATATACAAGCTGAAAGAGAGCTGTGCATTAGAAGTGAGGCCATAAGCAGCTATTGTATATTAAAGAATGTTTGCCACTAAATATTAGTACTACCATTACACAGTGCTCTACAAATATACTTAATAATGAAACATTCATATCTGCAGTACTCTGGCATATATTAGCTCCATGCTTATTTTGCCTTTATAACCATGGCCCCTTCTGTTTCTTTAGAATGTTTTCCATTGTAAAATCCCTTTGACAATTTTAATTTTTTTGGGCACTGAAAAAAAATTCTTATCAATGACACTTAGCTCACTTGTTTATCTGTCTGGAATTTCAACAGGACACATCACCTTAACTCTCCATGCCTTTTTGCACTACTAGTACTACTACTACAGCTACTTCTGAGCATTTGTATAGCGCTACAAGCCATATGCAGGACTGCACAGACATGTAAGAGATGGTCCCTGCACATCAGAGCTTACAATATAGTCAAGACAGACATGGGATGTAGATGTAGACATGGGATACATCTAGAGGGAATGGTAAGGAAGCACAAAGGGAGATCAGGTGAGTCAAGATATGAAAGCGGCAGCGAAGAGGTGAGTTTTCAGCCTGGATTTGAAAAGAGCCAGAGAAGGCGCCTGACGTACAGACTCAGGTAGTTTGTTCCAGGCGTAAGGGGCAGCAAGGTGAAAGGAGCAAAGTCTGGTGTTAGCAATAGAAGCAATTTGACAGAAGAGCAGACTTTCCGGGGAGGGGTGTAGAGAGGTATAAGAGAGGAAAGGTAGTGAGGAGCTGCAGAGTGAACACACTTATAGGTCAGCAGGAGAAGTTTGAACTGGATGTGGAAACAGTTAGGAAGCCAATGTAGAGACTTGAGAAGAGGGGCGATATGAGCATGATGAGACTGGTGGAATATTAGCCACGCAGCAGTGTGTTGAACAGACTGAAGTGCAGAGAGATGATTCAGCGGGAGACTAGACAGGAGTAGGTTACAATGGTCAAGACAGGAGGTGATTAAGGAGTGGATAAGTGTCTTAGTAGGATGTTCAGAAAGGATGTTTTGTTGATGTTATAGAGAAAGAAACTGCAGGTCTTAGCGATCAGATAGACGTGTGTGGAGAAGGAGAGAGAGGAGTCAAAGATCACCCCAAGATTGCGAGCTGAGGAAACAGGGAGGAGTAGAGAGTTATCCACAGAGACTGAGAAAAGAGGAAGAGGGGAGGAGATTTTAGGGAGAAAAATAAGCAGCTCAGTTTTGCAGCAATGTCAGAAAGGCAGGCAGAGATCCGGGTCTGGATTGCCGGAGAGATTTCAGGTGTAGAGAGGTAGATCTGGAAGTCATCAGCATAAAGATGGTACCAAAAGCCATGGGAAGAGATGAACCCACCAAGGGACTGGGTATATAGAGAGAAAAGGACTGGACCCAAGACAGATCCTTGGGGTACATTAAATGAGAGCTGGATAACAGTAGAAGAGGATCTACCAGAACAAACACTAAAAGAGCGATGGTAGGGATAAGAGGAGAACCAGGATAGTACAGAGCCCTTAAAACCAAATGAGGACAGGGTATCAAGGAGAAGACTGAGGTCAACAGTGTCAAAAACAGCAGAGAGGTCAAGAAGGATGAGGACTGAATAGAGGCCCTTGGATTTTGCCAGGAACAAATCACTGGAGAGTTTAGCAAGAGCTGTTTCAGTAGAATGTAAAGGATGAAAGCCAGATTGTAAAGGATCCAGAAGGGCTTGAGAGGAAAGTCAAGACAACAGCAGTGAACTGCACGTTCAAGTAGTTTAGAAATGAAGGTGAGGAGGGAGATGGGTCGATAGTTAGAAAGACAGGTAGGATCAAGCGGAGGTTTATTGAGGAGAGGTGTAACTAAAGTTGCTGTGGAGAGCAATAGGTTGAGAATATGAAAGAAGGAAGGGTAAACAGTGGAGGGGGTGGGAATAGAATCAGAGGAGCAGGTTGTGAGTTTGGAGGAGGAAAGAAAGTGTGCGGTTTCCTCCTCAGAGATCATAGAAAAGGAAGAAAGGGTATCAGAGGTAGAGGGGGAAAGCTGGGAGTGAAGAGGGGGAGGGGGGAAGTAACTGACTTTGTGGGGAATTGGAGGGTGATCTTGTGGATTTTATCATGGGAATAGTCAACCAGGGTTTGGGCAGAAAGGGAGGGAAGGGTCGGAGGCGGAGGCACCTTGAGGAGAGAGTTGAGAGTGAGTAGTAGAGAGACAGTGAGGGTCAGAGGCAAGAGAGTTAGTCAGATGGACATAATAGTCTTGTTTGGCAAGTGCTATGGCAGAATGGAAAGAGACAAGCATGACTATGAAGTGTATAAAGTCTGCAAGGGAGCGGGATTTCAGCCAAGCATGCTCGACTGAATGGGCACAGGAACGTAGATAGTAGGTAGTGGATGAAAGCCAGGACTGGGGTATAGTGCGCGTCAGAGGACTTGGCATGGGCGGAGCAAGAGCATCCAGAGCAGAGGAGAGTGCAGTGTTATAGGAAGCTACTGTCTCTTCAACAGACTTAGAGGACATAGTGTAGGAAAGAGGTGATGAAACAGTGGAGGAGAGAACCAAAGGATCAATAGCATGAAGATTTCTTAATAGGTTGGAGGAGACAGGATGAGGTTGAGGTGGCGGGTGATGAAGAGTGAAGCTTAGCAGGTGATGGATAAGGGAAGAACCGAGGTACAAAAATTTGAGGGTAAGAAATTAGAGAAAAATACAAGGTCAAGGCAGTGGCCATGCTGGTGAGTGGGGGCAATAGAACAAAGCTGGAGGTCGAATGAGGAGTTAAAGGAAAGGAGCTTTAAAGCATAAGGATCAGAGGAGTTATCAACATGAATGTTAAAATCCCCAAGAATAAGAGTGGGGGGAGAGGAATCCAGAAAGAAGGAAAGCCATGGGTCAAAATCAGTGAGAAAGATAGAGGTGGACCTGTCAGGAGGTCGAGAATTAACAGCTACCTGGGGGGGGGGGGGGGGTAGTGGAGTGAAAAGGTGGATAGAGTGTACTTCAAAGGAGGGAAAGGAGTGAGTCTGAGGCAGCAGAAGGTTGGAATTGACAGGAAGGAGAACGTAGAAGCCCAACACCACCACCACAGCCAGTGGAATGAGGCGTGTGGGAGAACTGATAACTGCCATGAGAGAGAGCAGTAACTAATGCCATGTCTTCTGGGAGGAGCCAAGTCTCAGTTAGAGCAAGAAGATGGAGAGCATTAGAGATGGAGATCATGAGTAAAAGCAAGTTTATTTGAGATGGAGCGTGTGTTCCACAAGGCATATGAGAAAGGGAGAGTGGAAGGGGAAAGGAGAGGGATCTGAATAAGATTCGAAGTGTTGCATGCAGATCTTTTCTCAGAGTGTGATAAAAGTCTATGGGGCCGGGGTTGGGATGATATCTCCGGATGAGAGAAGGAGTAGAAGAGTGTGGGGCTCGGAGGAGACAGCAAGGCGGAAATGAGGGTGAGGTTGTCTCAGAGGGAGAGAGAGAAGAGATGGCTGAATGAGAGGAAGAAAGTTGTGAAGCTCAAGAGCTGATGACAGGGTAGAGGACAGAATGGAGGGGGAAGTGAGGAAGGTAAAGGGAAGATAAGGAGGGAAGAAGTGAAGGTGTTGGTAGGAGGGGAGACAACTAGAGAGTATGAAGAATAGGAACACAAATTGATAAAGAGCCATAGAAGAGAGATGGAGAGGAGAACAGAGGCCAGAAGAAATAGATAGGTGGGAGAGATCCCACAGGAGATTAGGTTTTTCTGGCACCAGCACTCTCAAAGAACATTCCTGCACTCAACACAGCTGTGTTCTGCACCTACTTCAGGGGTACTGCTCTCCTAATTGGAAGACACCTTCCATTCTTGTAACTGCTGCCTCTCTGTAACAGACAACTGACAAATGTTTTCAAATAATTTATTTGTTTTAAGGGCAACCATATGATACTAAACTTTGGTTCCAAAGCAATATTTCTCATTCAGTATCAACATTTAAACCTGCCGAATTAAGAGGGGTAGTTAATAACAGGCATTAAGGGAATGCAATGTGTGCCTTTGAGTCAATGCTGACTCCTGGCAACTCAGCAGCTCCTGGGTTTTCTTGGCAGTGTGACCGAAGTAGACTGCCAGGCCTTTCTTCAGAAGCAATGGAGGGTTAGGTGACTTGCCCAAGGCCACAAGGATTGCTAGTGGGAATTGTACCCTGGTCTCTTGGTTACCAAACTACTCCTCCACTCCATTAAGGGAATAATGCAGGAAATTTTCCTTTTAATGTGCATAAAAGGCAAAATCATACATTTGCCCTTAATGCATATTAGTTTACCGCAATGTAAGCTAAATAATGAAATGCAAAGCATGCTAATACATGCAGGGCATCTCATTATGCAAATTGAATAATATAACTTGTGTTTAACTTTGCAGACTGCATTATGGAGGCAATTTTATAAGGTGGCACTTTATGCATGAAAGTAGGTGCCTACAGGAGGCTCTTTTAATCATGTCCACATGTTTGTAGCAACAGAAGTGCATAAATAGTCTCTTATAATATGGTGTCCAGAATAAAATTACCTGTACTGTTTGACCTCTAGAAGTAGTCTCATGGTACTACTGCTAAGGGTCAAGCTGCCAAATAAGACCCTAGTGATAGTACAATGAGACTGCTACTGGGAGTTGATTGGCATCATTTTGAACCTAGTCGCTCAACAGGGCAGAAGATACTGAGGATAGCACCTGCCCACCCACTAGCTACCAGGGAAAACCTCGGTAGGTGCTAGGGGGAGTTTGGGATGGGGAGTTCATGCTTTTTGTCAGGGGGATTGGTTAGTTTATCATGTCAGTGCCCCCTCACCCTTTAAGGGATAGTGGGCCTGACTTGGGACCAGATGTCTTTGTTACTGCAGTTGAGAACACATGATGTTCTCATCAGCAGCAAGGTGAAATTAGGCCTTACCTGCTAATTGGCTTTCCTTGAGGAACTCCAGTCCCGTCCCGACCTCTGGGTAGTCAACCCCCACTAGAAGCTTGGAGACTGAGCGTGTCATCTTTTGATGACATTAGAGTACTTAGGCAACTGGCACCACCTACCAGCCCCAGTAGCCTACTGACAAAGCAGACTCACAGGAGCAACAAATAAATGTCCACATTGAACTACGTTAATCATATTTGAAAACCAAAAAACCCAGAAACAGGAAACAGTCCCCTCTATCCTTCCGGGGACCCTCAGAGCAAGGAAGAAAAAAGCTTACCCATCAATCTTCTGAACGTCCACCTGTCGCGAGCCCTGATGGACTTCCTTCCTTGAGACCATGTGCAGCTCCTTTCTCAGTGCTGCCCAACCCCCAAGCAATGCCGCCTCTTACAAGAAAAGGAAAAGATAACCACGAACCACTCTCACCTCATGAACTCTTCTGGCTCGGGATCGCCAAACTGTCGCGATTACAGAATCAGGAAGGAATCAGGGACTGAAATGGAGTTCCTCAAGGAAAGCCAATTGCAGGTAAGGCCTAATTTCACCTTCCTTTTCATTCCTCCAGTCCAGTCTCGACCTCTGGGATGTACCAGAGCAGTACTATACTCTGGAGGGAGCCGCGAGCCCGGCCTCAATGACTGCCGCCCCGAACCTCGCGTCTCCCCTTGCCTGCACATCCAGGTGGTAATGCTTCACAAGGGTATGAAGAGATGACCAAGTAGCTGCCCTACAAATCTCTGCTGGCGGTACTACACAAGCCTCTGCCCATGAAGTAGCCTGTGCTCTGGTTGAATAAGCACGCAAACCTGGGGGCACCACCCTCTGCCATGCCAGATATGCAGAGGCAATAGCTTCCTTAAGCCCCCGAGAGATGGACATCTTTGAGGCCGCTCCCCCCCCCCCTTCTGGAGGCCCCCAAACCAGACAAACCACTGGTCCTACTTTCTGAAAGGCTCCATCGTTTACAAAAAGCGCTGTAAGGCTCGACACACATCTAACCAGCGCAACTGCGGTTCCAAGGCCCTATCTAATGCCCCCGAGAACACTGGCAGGGTGACTTGTTGGTTAACCTGAAAGGCTGGTTGGTTAACATGAAAGGCCAATAGCATCTCAGGTAAAAATGACGGGACCGGTCACAAGGCTGCATTCTCTTTTGGAGATAGTGAGAAAAATAAAACGTTTCCTGACAGGATAGCACTTGGAGTTCAGATATCCTACGGGTGGAGCAGATGGCCACCAGGAACACTGACTTAAGTGTCAAGACTGTCAGGGTGCAGGAGCTCAAAGACTCAAATGGCTCCTCCAGCATATATGACAACATTTAGTTGAGGTCCCAAGAGGGAATCACCGCCTACTTTGGTGAGCGGAGTTGCTTGCCTGCTCTGAGAAACTGAAACAGGAACCCTGTCTCCCACACCCTCGGAAGGAACACACAGACAGACTAGAATGCAAACAGAATCTTTTATTGTGTACACAGGACTCAGATAGACAGAGCCGGCACCCTGGACAAAAGATCTGAGACCCCAAATGACGTCCCTCACTGTCTTATATACAGTACATTCTCAAACCCCCTTGCTACTTTCCCATTCGCCCCAGGTATCTCTTCTTCACCAATCGGTAGCCCCTGGAAGGGGGGGGGGGACAGTGGGCTCTCATAAGGCATTCCCGAGTGACCTGTTTAGACTGGTATGCTCTGGTCTACTGGTTTTCTGGGAGAAAGGGTATGTGTAAGTGTTGTCTTGCTGCAGCCCGAGCGGGGGAGAGGGGGGGCTTTCTCTCACAGCTGCCTTTCCGGCTGCCTCAAAACCATACCACATCTGGGTGCATTCATAAGGACACCCCTTGAATTCTGCCCCAGTATCAAGTTATTGCTGCCACATGCACCCACCAGGAACCATAGACCAACCCTTTGACCAGGCCAGACTGAAGGAAGGCTAAAACCTTGGGCATGAATGCTGAAAAAGGCCAGCCCTGCTGCTCTGCATACCAGGCCTCAAAAATGCACCTACCCAGATATATGACAATGATGTCAACCACTTCCGTGCCTTCAGCAAAGTGGAAATTATTGGTAACAAGTAGCCTCACTTGCTCCACCAAGCCCTCAAGAGCCATGCCGTAAGCGAGAATCAATCCACCTAAGGCATCCGAACCAACCCCTGGAGCAAGCACCACAGCTGATCCTCTTGTCATTCTTGGAGTGGAGGAGTAGCCTAGTGGTTGGGGCAAGGTACTTCAGGCTGGAAGGTCGGGGGTTCAAATCCCACTAGAGGACAGCAACCTTGGGCAAAAAGGACTGGGGTTTCTCGTCCCACAGGTGCTCCTTGTGGTCTTGGGCAAGCCACTTAACCCTCCATAGCCCATGTTCCCTGTAAAATAGTTATCTCCAAGTTATAATACCCTGTTCAATGTAATTTCAGTTTGTTCAATGTAAACCGCACTGATGCAGAATAGCACGGTATATAAGAGAATGTAAATAAATAAAATAAATAAATAAATAAATTCTGATGAGGTATGCATACCATGGCCTCCTGGGCCAGTCGGGGGCAATGAGAATCACTCGCCCTTGGTGTGCCTTGATTCACTGTATGACGCATCTAAATGAGTGCCCCGGGAGGGAAGACATAGAGCAATTCCCCTGTGGGCCAACACTGCACTAGAGCGTCGAGGTCTTCTGACCTTCTCTCCCGTTGCCTGCTGAAGAACCTGTTCACCTTGGCTGTTGCAAAGGTCGCCATCAGATCTATTATGGGCATGCGCCACATCTGTGTTATCTGCAAAAAGACTGTCATTGAGCATCCACGCTCCTGGGTCCAGGTTCAGGCACTGTAGCTCACTCGTTCTCCTCTCGGGACATTGTCCGCATGAGCCATTTGTCAAGGTAGGGATGAACCAGTATTCCCTCTTGATGTAGCATCACTGATATTGTCACCAAAGTGCAGGAACTGATGATGCTCCGGATGGATCAGAATGCATAAATAAGCCTCTGTGAGGTTGATGGAAGTAAGAAACTCCCCCTTCCGAATGTCTGTGATCACTGACCGGAGGACTTAATGTGAAAACAGAGGCACCCATAGACATCTGTTTTACATGCTTTAGGTTCTGAATAGGCCAAAAACTGCCCTTCTTTTTTGGCATAATAAAATAAATGGCATATCACCCCCTGCCACACTGGTCCTGGGGAATGGGGAAGACAGCCCCTAACTGCAGCAACCATTAGAGAGTGTGTTACATAAGAACATAACATAAGAACATAAGATATGCCATACTGGGTCAGACCAAGGTCCATCAAGCCCAGTATTCTGTGTCCAACAGTGGCCAATCTAGGTCATATGTACCTAGCAGTTTCCCCAAGGGACACAGGTTCCACAATGCATGTATTGGTTCAAGCATTGATATCCTGGGTCCCTTCTTAATAATGGTTTATGGACCTTTCCTCCAGGAACTTGTCCAAACCTTTTTTAAACCCAGCTACACTAACAGCCTTTACTACATCCTCCGGTAACAAATTCCAGAGTTTGATTACACGTTGAGTGAAAAAATATTTTCTTTTATTAGTCTTAAATAGTTTACCCTGTAGCTTCATTGCATGTCCCCTAGTCTTTCCATATTCTGATAAGGTAAACAATCGATCTACGTTTACCCGTTCCACTCCGTTCATTAATTTATAGACTTCTATCATATCTCCCCTCAGCCGTCTCTTTTCCAGGTTAAGGAGCCCTAACCTTTTTAGCCTTTCTTCATAGGAGTATCCTTCCATCCCCTTTACCATTTTGGTGGCTCTTCTCTGAACCTTTTCTAAAATCGCTATATCCTTTTTAAGATATGGCGACCAGAATTGCACACAATATTCAAGGTGAGGTCTCACCATGGAACGATATAGAGGCATTAGAATATCTTTTGTTTTATTTTCCATTCCTTTCCTTATCATACCTAGCATTCTATTTGCTCTCTTGGTCGCTGCTGCACACTGGGCCGAGGGTTTTAACATGGTATCCACAATGACGCCTAAATCTTTTTCCTGGGTGGTAGTTCCTAATGTGGAACCTTGCATCGTGTAACCATAGTTTGGGTTGTTCTTCCCTAGGTGCATAACCTTGCACTTGTCCACATTAACTTTCATCTGCCATTTTGATGCCCAGTCTTCCAATTTATCAAGATCCTCTTGCAATTTTCCACAATCCTCTTGGGTTTTAACAACTTTAAATAGTATTGTGTCATCTGCAAATTTGATAACCTCACTCGTTATTCCACTTTCCAGGTCATTTATGAATATGTCAAAAAGCAGCGGACCCAGCACAGATCCCTGGGGTACACCACTATTCACCTTTCTCCATTGGGAAAATTGGCCATTTAACCCTACCCTCTGCTTTCTATCTTTTAACCAGTTCCTGATCCACAATAGTACACTGCCTCCTATCCCATGACTCTTTAGTTTTGCCAAAGGTCTCTCATGAGGGACCTTGTCAAAGGCTTTCTGAAAGTCCAGATACACAATATCAACCGACTCACCTTTGTCCACCTGTTTATTCACTCCTTCAAAAAAAACATAACAGATTAGTAAGACAAGATTTTTCTTGTCTAAAGCCATGTTGGCTGTCTCCCATTAGGTCATGACTATCTACATGCTGAGTAATTTTATTCTTTATGACGGTTTCTACCATTTTTCCCGGTACTGACGTCAGGCTCACCGGTCTGTAGTTTCCCGGATCACCCCTGGAACCCTTTTTAAAAATTGGTGTTACATTGGCGATCCTCCAATCTTCAGGTATTAGAGATGATTTTAATGATAGTTCACAGATTACTAATAGCAGGTCTGCAATCTCATATTTCAGTTCTTTCAACACCCTTGGATGTATGGGAGGCAACACCTGTCCTCCTGTTGCTCGCACTGTGCCTCAAAGGCCCCTGAGAGCTCCGCATGTTTGGGATAGGCTGTGTTGTCCTCTATGTCTTCCTCCGCTGCACGTGCAGCCACACAACCTCGACATATCACTGAAGCTAAGACTGTGCTCCGGCGCAACACATGTGGCCCTTGCCAACATGTAGCAACAGGAGCAAGGCTCCTTGCTCCTGTTCACTGGTTCACCTGCGAGTGTTTGTGCCTTGTTCTGGCTCTCTCCCTTGCCAGCACGGCACAGCTTGGGGGAGGAACAGTGCCCAGAGCCCCTTCTATCTCCCCTGGCGCAGCATCAGTATTGACCGTGTCCCTAAAACCTGCACTGCCAGGTGAGGGTTGCACTACTCTCCCCATCTTTTTACTACTATTATAATGATTTATTTATTTAATTAATTCTGCAGATACTGATGCTAAGAAACAGGACTGGCCAGCCGGGGAAAGTGAAAGTAAAAATAAAAAATCGTGATGGAGCTGTTCTCGCATCCGAGCAGACCTCCCACCTCAGGTGCTAGCCCCCTTGACCGGCTTACTCCCATAGGAAATGGTGGCATGTTTCCTGCTCTATCCCCTCAAAATGGCACTGACACCACTTGGTTCGCGGCAGTCCAGTTAAACCGCAACCGTGAAGAGAGTGAATGCCAGGTCAGCCTAAAGTGACGAAAGAGTTGAGCGCTGCTCCCCACAACCCCGTACTTCCTCTTCTACTCACCCATTCCCGCTTCATGCTCAGCCCTCCCATATTGGCTTTGGCAGGAAGGCGGGAGCCTGATGGAAGGCCGCACACTGTCTATGCTTGTTTCACCTTGTGGCTCCTCGCCCATTGATGGATTCGGGAGCCCCAGCAGACATCTGGGAGTGATCGAGAACCTTTCTTCCCAGCAGAGAGGGCCCTCTAACGCTGCTGTCATCTGACCCTCCTGTTTCAAAATCCTTTTTTTTTCCTTCAGATAGCTATATCAACTTGCAGTTTAGAACCTCCCCCTTCCCCCATAGAAGAGAGCTAGTTGAGTTGCACTGTCACTGCCAGTTCCAATCCGATGCAATAGATAGGCCTCTTATTTGTCCCTATAGTGAGTCCAAACCTTGGGATCACCTTCTCCAGCTGCTTGGAGACTAAACTTATTGGGGCTGGTAGGTGGTGCCAGCTGCCTAAGTATGCTGATATCATCAAAAGATGACACGCTCAGTCTCCAAGCTGCTGGAGGGGGTTGCCTGCCCAGAGGTTGGGACTGGACTGGATTGAAGGGACGAAAAGGAATACAAATTTATATTTACCACGGGAGGCCAAAGGTTATTTACTCCCACAGTAAATATCACTTCAGTAAAATGCATTATTTTACTGCAGCTTAGTAACTAGCCCCCTAAGTAAAAATCCATTTCTGTTCCATATACATAAGTTGGCATTCTATTGTCCCTCCCCATCAGAGTTTCTTCGCCTTAGATGAACCAATACAATTCTTCCAATATGTGTAAAACCTTTGTGCAGTGTGCTTCATCAAGCATATTTTAACTTGACACCGATTTCCCCAGAGTAAAAATGTATTTTCACACATCATGCAGTAGCCATGGCCCACTTTCTTTACCCCACCCTGGTTTTAATCTGGTTTTGATCTCAGATCTATAGAAGCCATCATGTCTCTTATGGTTCATCCTGTTTTAAATGCAACTCCAGGGTATTCCTGAAAAGAGAAGTATTACTTTCAAAATCTCCTAGTATTTGTAGAGACTCTGCTTTATTTGGTGGAATGTTCTGAGAATGGGATCACACAAGTAACCTGTGGTTTTTGCTTTCTTTAACCAACCCATAGTCTAACCTCTGTGTATAATGTTTGCTAAATGCCCTCCACACAATAGATAATGGGCAATTTCTCCACCTGTTCTTGAGTTTGTTCTTTTTATGCCAGCATGGTTGAGCATAGCCAATATTTTTTACAAAATACTATGGAGTGGCAGCAGGTGTAATGCAACCATTTATTTCTATCTGCTTATAGTATAAGCAGATAGATTATGATAGATTATGATAGTGGAATGTTAGATTATGATAGTGGAATCTGTTGACTGTCATAAGTTATTGGGAACTTAAAACTCAGGTCAATTTTTCTACTAAGTCCAACCAAATGAAAAACACCTCTGTACTGCAGTCTGATTGCATAGGGGGGAGTCACATAGCTATTTCTTTTCAAATGATGCCACATATAAATCGGTGATGTCTGGAGCCATGGCTGCCCTCATACTCTTATCCCTTGTACTTAAAAATAGAATTCCACATTGAATTTAAAATAATCACAGTACAATATGTTTGCCAACTAGCCTACAGAGTCTATCAGCATTCCTTGATAGTCTCCCTTCAGCGGTTGTCATACTTATATCTAAAGCCGTCCACTGCAGAATGTTTGTATAGAATGATTCTATGTCTATTGTGACTATCAAGTATTTGGTCTATAGGTATTATTGTCTTTCAAAATGTTGGTCATATCAATCATAACATACACAAATTCAGTAAAATCCAAAAATAAAAGCTAAAGAGATATGATTTAGGACTCCTTTTCCTAAAGCTTGTTAGCTGGTTAACATGTGTTTTAACATGTGGCATTTGGCAGTTGGAAACATTAACACGCAAGTGTGTCCACCACTGCACGCTAGAGCACACATCAATCAACAGTGGTGGGATGGGATGGGGAATGGACGGAGGGTGGGTGTGGAGAATGCATTATCACTAGCACCAGGGCCATTGCCTCATGCGTAGAGGCAACACAACTCTTAACATGAGTTCACCTAACAACTCCTCCTTGGGAATTGTTAAGTGAACCCGCCTTGGTGGAGCACACGTTAGATTGGCCCATTATGTGTTAACTGCCGGGACCATACTGGTCATGTCCAACAGCTACCACAGAGTATTTGAAATTAACATGCATTTTTTTTACACGTTAATTACAAATCCTTAGAGGGCTTCAGTAAAAGGGGCCCTTAGTTTGTGTGACTAAAGGTTTAACAATTGGTCAGGGAAAATAAAATTGGCTCCAATATTAGCCCATTAGAAAAAAAATGAGAAGTCTTTCAGGCAGATTTTCAGAAGGCCTATGTATTTTGGATTCTGTGTACAGTATAGGGGTTCTTGCATAAGATATTCAAAATATAATAGTCCTCCATTTTCAAGTACCACTCCACATGACTGTCATCAAAAATCATCTGCATCTCTTTCTAAATATCATCTGTGGGGTCTATATTGGCTAGCTAGTAATATTGAGTGTTGAATTGATGCAATGATTCTTTAACATAACTAGCTGTTCTACCACTCCTCCTTTATCGGTCAGTTTCAGAACCACTGACATACTCTTTGCCAGCTATTTGACACCTCATACGTTTTTCCATCTATATGCTTGATTTCTCTCCAAATACTAGAACATCAGCCTTCAAAATGTTTATATAAGTGAATTGGTGGCCCTGGAGGTATCCTTATAGATTCCTTCCTTACTACAGATGTATCATGGATCTCGAGGAAATTTGGGGAAAAAAAGTCTTTATTTTCAAAACTCATAAAAACCTATACAGTGATATTAGTCTGAAGGACAGCCCCCCACTCCCATTAAGCATCTGACTTATGCCTTCTGACATTTGTAACCCAGAGAAATTAAAATTTTACATCACTGTTGCCTTAAAAGAGCTTTTATTGATTTCCCATTGAATGATAAATTTCAAGGTCCTGACATTGATAATGACTGAGCGCTGTCAGACTGTTCCACACTGAGGGAAAGACTTCAAATGTGTGTTCTGAACAGACCTCTGCCTTTGTCACAAGTCATTGTGCTTTGTGCTCCTGTTAATGCAATTAAATATGTAGAAAGCAAGCAAAATAACTTTGTTGCTTTGTCCTGTCCTTTGGAATTCTTTTTCAAGGGAAATAAGGCTGTTGCGAGAATCTGATTTAAAAAAACAAACAAACCTATAACGTCTGGCTCTTTACTGAAACTTTTAAATGAATTATTCTGTCAAGTTTACTGATTTATTTTCTTGCTAGAATTCCTGTGAATTTGACGAGTGTTGGCTATTTTAATACAGTATAATTTTTTGTGACTGCTATTATAATTTATTTGGATTTCATTATTTTTACCTTTGTTATACACTACCTAAAGCCTATTTTAAGGTGATGGGAAAATATAAATTTGCAGGCTATCCCTAAAAATTGCTGAAAACTGGACCTCTCTCTAAATGTCTTCATACCACCTTTAATTTTTATATGGAGACAGAAATGATTCATCTTGGGCTGAAGATGTCAAGCAGCAAAGCTCTGGGATCCTCCAAGCAGGGACATTCCCCCCCCCCACCCCCTCCCACCTCCCCATGTCTGTATTCTCTTAGGGGGGTCCTTCCCTTTCTCTTGTTATTCTAATATCTTCCGAGAGGACATCCCTAATCCTAGCCCAGCAACACCTGCAAATAATTTTTATTGGCAGTAAAAAAAGGTGGATTTGCTGTAACAAAAAAACAAACTTAACAAAAAAATGCAAAACAACCAAACACTTTTTTCATAGTTCTATAATAAAAAAATATATATATTTATAACCAATACAAAATGAAACTGGGTAAAACAAACAGGCTAGTCTAGAAGACATGCTGGACTGTTGTAATGTTGAGCTGTTCTATCACTCTGTTTCACTGTTGTGCCCTTGGAAAATAAAGTTCAATAAAACCCTGCAAAAATATTTGTGTAGATTAATAAATCATATACCTCTTTAAATGAAACGTTAAGGAGTAAATGTTAAAAACCTGAGGTTCCATTTAAACATATAAATAGTGGACTTATTCATGCAAAATAGTGCAAACATATAAGGTACAAATTTACAAATGGCACTACTTATATCTATAGACATCAGCATGTGGGATTTAAAATGTACAGAAAGGAAGTGTGTTCTGGGTATGGTTTGGGCAGTCTTCAAAGAAAACATGCATGACATATATTGGAGCGGCAAAACTTTTTCCAAGTTGACATTTATACCTGCTCGAAGTCATGCATAGCCACCTGAATAACACGTCTTTTTCGCAAATGGGGCACTGGAAATGTGCTCATCTTTGAGTGGAAAATCTCCCCTTCCTTCCCACTCCCTGAGGGGAAAAAGGTTGGACCTCTTGAGGAAAGCTTTGCAATTAGTAGCTACTGTACATGCACTCTTATAAAATATGCCACATCCAAGTATCTAGGCATACATCTAGGCTGCAGCAATTTATAAAATCTCGGCATTTATATAGTATGTGTATATCCATTGGAGTGGAGGAGTGGCCTAGTGGTTGGGGCAAGGTACTTCAGGCCGGAAGGTCGGGGGTTCAAATCCCACTAGAGGACAGCAACCTTGGGCCGGAAGCACTGGGGTTTCTAGTCCCACAGGTGCTCCTTGTGGTCTTGGGCAAGCCACTTAACCGTCCATAGCCCATGTTCCCTGTAAAATAGTTATCTCCAAGTTATTTCAGTTTGTTCAATGTAAACTGCACTGATGCAGAATAGCGCGGTATATAAGAGAATGTAAATAAATAAATAAATATTCCTCTTCTTGATGCCACTCTTCTTTTTGTATGTGTATGTTTATATAATTATTTCTTCTGTTGTGCTTAGCATCACATGCACATATATCAGCGCAGCACTATCTGTATTTTAGAAGAGGGGGAACCCTTTGCCGAGCCTTTTATAAAATAATGCCTGGTTTTACACAGGTGGACCTAAGCATCCATTTAGTCACCCACACAACGTTAACATCTTAATGTGCCCTTTTATAACCTCACAATATACTGCATGAGGTTTGTTGTGATTCGTCATGGGCCTTAGTCTCATTGGGCCCAATATTCTTTTTAGACGGCTATACATGGCCGTCACCACCAAATTTTAATCCTGGATATTCAATGCCGGGGTCATATGCGGCTCCGGCATTGAATATTCAGAGTTGCCGCACAGCCCGCCTGGTTATCTCCCATGGATAAAGATAGGTGCAGCAAAAGCTGGCCTATCTGTTACCTGTAGGTACTAACTGGGCAGCGTGCAATATCGCCGCTGCGACTGGTACCGCTTCCATTCCGGAATGCCCCCAACATGCGTTAGTGCTAAGCGGTAAGCATAAGGGCATGTAGCAGTGTTAAACGGGGATATTCAGCGACACTAACCATGTCAGTGCTGCTGAATATCCCATTCAGTGTTACAGTATCTACACGGTTTACAGGTCTGTAAACCACGTAAATGCCTGTGAATGTCGGTCCCATTGTGCATATGGAAGCTGATATTCAAAAAAATGCTGAGTGCCTAACTTATGCACCTCAGTTGCAGACACTGAAGGTTTGGTAAATTTGTGGCCATATTTAGGTACCTAAGTTTTTGGGCTGAAAATTCTCTAATGTAAGGCACCAGAAACAGACGAGTATATATTTAAACCCACTATTAATTTTCCTAGCTTTAGACTTTTAGGTTAGACATCAAACACTGAATGTCAAGACTAGCAGATTACTAGGTGATAGAAGTTTGATATGCTGTTAAAACGTGTAAAGAGCAGATCTGCAAATGTAAATCAGTATGCACATAAACAGTGATGTTAGAAAGCATAGTTACTCGCCTGTAGTAGGTGTTCTCCATGGACAGCAGGAATAAGTCCTCACGTATGGGTGACATCATCAATGGAGCTCCACGCGGGAATGCTCCCCAGCTTCTACTAGAAGCTTTTTGGGAATCTCCACCACGTATGCACTCCTGCCTTCTTGCCTGCTGCGGCGTCATCTTCTCTAGTAGAATATCAAAGCAGTAGCCTGAAAACAACTCCTCAGGGAGGTGGGAGGGTTGCGAGGACTTATTTGTGCTTGTTCATGGAGAACACCTGCTACAGGTGAGTATCTAGGCTTTCTCCAAGGACAAGCAGGAAGTAAACCCTCATGTATGGGACTTCCCAAGCTACAGGCTACCAAAAACAGAGGAGCCAAAAGCCCAGCAGGGGCAACAGAACCGAAGAAAAAGAGAAACAAATCCTCTAGGGACTTGACTGATTTAGCATCTTCAGCTTATAGCATCACTGAGGAGCATACTTTTTTGGCAACCTGGACGGACAGAAGGGCTGGTGGAAAGGAGTTGGGATCTAATTCCCAAAGAGATGCTGGAGCACAGTTGTGTCGGGAATCCCCGTCCAGACACTAACGAGCTGGGAAAGTGTAAACAGAAGACCATGTCACAGTCCTGCAGATCTCCACGCAGACTGAGCACAAGTTGGCCACCAATGGCACCATGGTTCTAACACTGTGAGCCTTGACATGGCAATCAAGGTTCAGGCCTGCATGGACATAAGCAAAAGAGATGCAGTCTGCTAGCCAAATTGACAAAGTGCATTTGGAGATGGCAGCCCCAGCTTACTGGGGTCAAAAGAGACAAACAGCTGGGTGGATTTACGGTGCGCCTTCATCCGCTCAATATAGAAGGCCAAGGCACACTTTCAGTCCAGCGTGTGCATCGCCACCTCCCCCTATGGACATGAGGCCTGGGGAAGAAAGTTGGCAGAACAACAGACTGGTTGAGGTAGAACACAAATATCACCTTAGTTAGGAAGTGCAGATGTGTGCGCAAGACCACCTTATTGTGGTGGAACCTCATTTACGGAGGGTGAGTCACCGAAGCCTGGATCTCACTCACGTGGTGTGCCAAAGTGACTGCCACCAGAAACATGACCTTCCAGGTCAGGAACTTCAGAGAGCAGGAAGTCAGCAGCTCAAAGGGAGCCGAAAAAGAGATGTGCCAGAACCTGCGGAGCTTGACTGGAGGTTTAGAAATGAGTAGGTCCCACATGGCGTGAGCCACCATGGGCTGAACTGAGATGGGCTGCCCCTCCAAGCCACAATGGTAGGTGCCAGTCTGCTCAGATGGACTCTGACCAAATTGGACTTGAGACCAAAGTCCAAAAGGTGCAGGAGGTATGCTAGGAACCTCTCCACAGTGCAGGAGATGGGATCCAGAGCCCGGTCCAGGCACCAGGAGAACCTCTGCAACTTAAACACATAGGGAGGTGCATAGAAGTTCTTGGGGAGGTTGAGCTCCAAGAGGACTATCCACTCAACATCCATGCTGTGAGGGCCAAGGACTGGATGTTGGGATGCAGCAAGATCCTGTCCTTCTGAGATATGAGTTCTGGGGCAGATCCCAGCCGCAGAGACTCCCTCCGAGAAAGCTGGAGCAGCAAGGGGAACCACGGCTGCTGGGGCCAGTACGGAGTGATGAGAATCATCGTGCCCTCTTGGCCTGCAGCTTCAGTGAGGTCTTCACCATGAGAAGAATGGGAGGATAGCAGGTCCACTCTCCAGTGAATGAGGAAGGCATCCGATGCCAGCCAATCATGGAATGCAATCCTGGAGCAGAACCAATCCAACTGGGCATTGTGCGGAGTGGCAGAGAGATCTTTTGTGGGAGTACCCTACTGTCAACCTCTGCAGGTGATCCATCGGGAGAAAGGCCCAGGCCTGAACCCAAGTGGTGTTGAGGAGAGGCCTGATGAACTCCAGCTGTTGAGTGGAAAGGAGATGAGACTTGGGGTAGCTGACCACAAACTCCAATTGCTCAAGTACCTGGATGCTGAGCTGAGCTGAGTGACAGACACTCTCCGGAATGGAGCTCTTTATGAGCAGATCGTCCAAGTATGGGACAACAAACATCTGCAGAGTCCACAGATAAGCGACCACCACCAGACACTTCATGAAGACTTAGGGTGCTGATGTCAGTCCGAAGGGCAGAACCCAGTTCTGGACATCTCGGTCCTCCAGGATGAAACCGAGGTATTTCCTGTAAGCAAGGTGGATCGGTATGTGAATATATGCATCCTTGAGATCCAGGGAGCAATGCCAATTGTCCTTTAGGAAGTATGGAAGCAGCGTCCCCAGCGAGACTATCTTGAACTTTTCTTGCACCAGGTAGGTGTTGAGGTTTCGGAGGTCCAGGATGCACCAAACCCCCCCCCCCCATTTTCTTGGGGACCAGGAAGTACCTGGAGTAGAACCCCCGCTTGACCTGAGACAGAGGCACTGCCTTGATGGTGAGATCTGTGAGGAGGGTGGAGACCTTTCCCTGCAGCAGGATGAAATACAGGGGATCCTGAGGGAACTCCTTTGGGGGAAAAGGGGGCAGCAGCTCGGCAAGGTGCAGCATGTAGTCACTTCCAACTGTCTGCAGCACTCACACGTCCGAAGTGGTGAGCCTACCTGTGAACGAAACACATGAGCTGCTCCCCCACTGAAGGGCTGTTCCTTGTGGAGACTGACAGATTGGCTACACTCTGGTGGAACCAGTCAAAACCTCGCCTCCAATATGGGTTGCAGGGCCAGCTGAGCTTCTCTTGACACTGCTGATGAGTAGCCTGTATTCTCGGCTGGTAGCCCTGTGGGCTCAGAAGGTACCGGCGCTTACACTGGAAGTAGGTCCATCTGGTACTACTTATGAGACGGTTTGGCCATCTTCCTTGAAAGCATGGTAAGGATGACCTGCTGCATCTCAATCTCGCCAACTTTAGCTGCCACCTACTTCCCAACAAGGTTCTTGACCCAGCATGGCACGTTGGCCAGCTTATCCTGGACCCACTGCTCCAGGTCTGAGGACTGAGGCCAGGCAAGATGGTGAGCCCTGATGCCCACTGCCACAGCCCTGCAGGCTGACTCGAAGATGACATAATTTCCCCAGACCATGAATTTGGAACAGTCCTTGTGGTGGCCTTCTAGGGCACGGAAAGGCATCCAGGCGCTCAGGGGGAAGGAGCAGCACAAACCCGGTTGGATCTCACATGATATCCTTGAGGAACTATGCCCACGTTCAACTGGTATGAAAGGACCCTGGGGCAACAAGACGTGTGTCTTGTTACTATTTATCCTTTTCATGGCCAACTCCACCACCAGTGAGTGGTGCAGGAGTTGAGACTTCTCAAAACCTGGGGCTTTCTGGACCCAGTAGATCAAGCCTGGCCATCAGCTGGCACCATAAGGGGATTCTTCCACATTCTCATTTGCAGCCTCTGCAGGATCTGGTGCGCTGGCACTGCCCTCTTGGGATCCAAAGGATAGAGGTGTAACTCAAGTTCCTCCACCCTGAGCCCATCCTCTGACCCTAGGGAGAAGGGAATGACCTTGATAATATCCCGCACAAAGTCCTAAAAGGACATATCCACCAGGGGTGAGTTCCACTGCTTGTGGGGTGGAGAGGGGTCTGAGGGGAACTTGGAAGATCTGCTCCTGGACGCCTCTAATTCACTTCAGTCTCCCAGCCATTGGAATCTGACTCCGAGAGGAAGTTGAAGTAACGCCGGGTCTCGTCCCGCATTGACTCCAGTTGTGCAGAAAGGAAGAGTGCTTATGAAGACCAATGGTACATTGAGTGCTTCTGTGGCCTCACCGGAGCATCGGGCCACGATACGCTCGATAGGTAGATGGCCAGAAGAACCGGCGTCGATTCCGATCACCAACCCGGTACACCTGCATCAGCAGGCTGTGCATGGCTCTCGAGATTTGACTGCACTGCCTGTGGTGGTGATGCTTGAGGCACCAAAGGACCCGTGCAAACTAGGTGATTGCCTAGAGCGTTGGCCATCTGGGAGCATCTGCTGCTGCACATTGCTGCTACTTACAGCCCTCTCTGATGCAGACTTCCAGTTTATACAAAACTGAAAGTTACGCTGTAGGGAGGTGGAAGTGGTAGATTAGGCAAGAGTGAAACTGTGATGCAGCCCTGGAGATGGTGGGTAAGTGCTATGCCATGATTTCAGGGTGATTGCCTGCACTGCCAGCCATGGGCATGGGGGGTGGGCAGCAGTATAGAGGGTCCGCCTAGGGCTTCTCTAGGGGCGGCCAAAGGGGGGTGCGGGGCCATGTGCGGAGGCTCGGTGCAATGCCTCATTTGCATAAGGGACCTCATTTGCATAAATATTTGCGTAATGTTAATATGCACTAACTTTTAGTAAACATGCCTCTTAATGAGTGTATGGATAAAGAAAGACTACCAGATTACTATACTCCAGTGCCAACCACCAGACACATTAGGAAGTATTACAAACACTTCCCATTTAGAACCCATAGCAAACCCGCCATATCATAACAGTACTTCCAGGACTCATAAAGCACCATACCCTGCCTATCAAAAGGCAACATTGCAAATATTAAACAAATACATCTCCTACTGAGGATAGAGAATAAGTGGCACTGTCAAATAGAAACTGCATAATACCTCAGCTCAGTTACACATGCAGAACATAGACCATCACAAAACAAAGAACAAGAGATCACAATTTAGAAATAGGAAGACAATAATTAAACTGGGAACCCCAAAAGCCAAACTTGGAATGTACAACAACACTGCAGAAATAAAACTATAAATTAATTTCCACTTGTACTAAACAAAATGCAGACGTTAAAGATGCAAATTTCCCAGTTAATAAATTCAAAATAAAAAAGTATTTTTCTACCTTTTGTTGTTTGTGCATTTTATTTTTCAGTTGCAATTGCTCCGGTCACTTTCTTCTGGTTTCTTCTTGTCTTTTGCTCTCTCTCCATTGTCTGCTGTCCATTTGTCCTATCTTCTCTCTTCTAGTTCTTTCCATTCTCTCCCTACATCTACTTTGACATACTGATCTTTCTCCTTTTGCTCTTTCCTCCATCTCTTTCTTTATTCCTTTTTCATCCACTCAAATTTTACCCCTCCATCCTCAATCCCCCCTTACTCTCCCAATACCCGGCCAATCGTAGATTTTTCTTCCCTCCCACACAAAATATTTTTCCCCTCTCCATTTCACTCTCCCAGCCCCATCCCATTCTAGTCCTCACCCAACATCAGCTCCCTTCTAGTTCCAGTCCCACCCAGCATCCGCTCCTTTCTAGTCCCCCCATCAGCCCATTTCCAGTCCTAACCCCCCATCAGCCCATTTCCAATCAAGTCTCCGCATCAGCCCATTTCCAATCCTATCCTAGCCCCTCCATCAGCCCATTTCCAGTCCAAGCCCCCCTCACCATCAGCTATTTCCAGTTCAAGTCCCCCCTCAGCCCATTTCCAGTCCAAGCCCCCTCCCCATCAGCTATTTCCAGTTCAAGTCCCCCCTCAGCCCATTTCCAGTCTTAGCCCATTTCCAGTCCTATCTTAGCCCCATCATCAGCCCATTTCCAGTACTATCCTAGCCCCTCCATCAGCTCATTTCCAATCCTAGCCCATCAGCCCATTTCCAGTCCTTTCCTAACTCCACCATCAGCCCATTTCCAGTCCTAGCTCCCCCCCACTCAGCCCATTTGCAGTCCAAGCCCCCTCCCCATCAGCTATTTCCAGTTCAAGTCCCCCTTCCACTCAGCCCATTTCCAGTCCTAGTTCCCTCCCCCAGCCCATTTCCAGTTCTAGCTCCCCCCCACTCAGCCCATTTCCAGTCCAAGCCCCCCTTCCCATCAGCTATTTCCAGTTCAAGCCCCCCTCTCCACTCAGCCCTTTTACAGTCCTTGCTCCCTCCCCCAGCCCATTTAATGTCCTTGCTTCCCCCCCCCCACTCAGCCCATTTCCAGTCCAAGCCCCCCTCCCCATCAGCTATTTCCAGTTCAAGCCCCACCTCCACAGCCCATTTCCAGTCCTAGCTCCCTCCCCCAGCCCATTTCCAAGTCCCCCTTCACCTCCACTCCCCTCCCCTCCTGAAGAGCCCTGCGGCTATCTAAAATGCTTTAGAGGGAGCCAGAGAGGCCCCAGCTCACCTCTAACAGCTGCCGATGTGAATCACGTCTTTTTTACTTCACTTCGGCAGCTGTACTGAAGTTTAGAATGCTGCCGCGCTGAGGTCAAAGGGACTTCCTGTTTCCTGGAGCTCAGCACAGGAGCGTTTTAAACTTCAGTACAGCTGCCAAAGTGAAGGAAAAAGACGTGTTTCACTTTGGCAGCTGTTAGAGGTGAGCCGGGGCCTCTCTGGTTCCCTCTAAAGCCACCCTGCCTGCCATTCAATGCGGGATGTTGTTGGCTCCCTAAAGCACGAGGCCCTGTGCGAACAGCATTCTTGCAGAATGGACAGACCGGCCCTCGGCTCCTCCAGTCTTTGCACCAGCCCTGTCAGTAGTATTACTTACAAGTGCATTGCCCCTAGTGATGTCCCACTTTGGGTTTTTTTTTTAAATTTTCTTTTGTAAAATGGCATCTTCTGATTTACGTCCCATCAAATTCATATGCTTTTCTGGCAGTATACATGTATTTTAGAAAAGGCTCCACATTGTGAGCCATTTCTAAAATCACTAGGGATTTTCAATTGCATAGACCTTTTGACTTACCTCCCTCGACATCACCCTATTCCTTTCCTTCCTCATTCTAGGAACCTATACTTAAGTTCCTAGTGAAAAGATTCCAAAAATTAGGGAATCTTCCCTAGTAAATTTTTGAAAATACTGGTTTATATACCAGATTGCTGAAGTTAGCATTTAGGGGGTCATTTTAAAAAGCTTAGGTGTGATTTAGGAAGTCTGAAGATGGGGATGTCAAAATCACTGAAGCCATTCCACAAATGACATTTGCAGACATCTCTGGTGCAGGGATATACAAGTAGTCAAAGGGATGTGGGGGAGGTACAATGGACTTACGTGTCCCCGTTCAATTTCAGGAACAACAGAGATCTCTGAAGGCATATCTACATTTAGACCTGCTGCAGGCACAAATAGGCATCAGGAAAGTGAAATAAGCTTGGTCGTACATCCAGAGAGTTTAGAGAAGATGGAGAGTTAAGTGACTAGTCTAAGATCACAAAGACCCACGCTGGAATTGAAACTTGGCCACGCTGCTCCCAACCCACTACTTTAGCCATTATGCTATTAGATGTCCATGTTCTGAGATGCTATTCTGGAGACGTCTATGTAGACATCTCTATAGATGTCCATCTTGGGCATGTCCACATTTCTGAAATCATGCCTGAACTTGCACATGCCTGCTTTTTTTTCCAGACATTCTGGCTTTGATATCCAGATGGCACTTGGATATCCAATTGTAAAATGTGCCTTTTAGGTTCTTTGAAAATTGACTTAATAAAGTATAGCATAATTTCATGGTAATATGAAATGTTCCTTATTCAAGCTTATTTTAAAAGCTTTAGTCGTGCTTTGGACGTCTGAAGTTGTGCATGTGGACATCATAGTCATGGAGACGTCTCCGTAGCCATTCCACAAATTACATCTGTAGACTTCTTTGGTGCAGGGACATCCAAGTAGGCAATGGGAGTGTGGCAAATACATGTCTGGGGAGGAACTATGGCCTTATACGTCCCTATTTGGTGTCAGAGATGTCTGCAGACACATCCACATTTATACCTCCTGCGGGCACAAGTAGACATCGGGAAAGTGCTTGTTTTCATCTTAAAACATCCAGAGAGTGTAGAAAAGATGGAGAATTAAGTGACTAGCTATGGATCACAAAGGCCCACACTAGAATTTGAACCCTGGCCTTAAACCACTACTCCAAACAATATGCAATGTCCTGGTTCTGAAATGCTCTCTTGGGGATGTCTATATAGATGTCAATATTGGGCATGTCCATGTTTCCAAAATCTTTTTTTCCAGACATTTTGGCTTTGATGTCCCAGATTGCACTTGGAACAAAAGAACAGATACCAAAGACTGGCAGGTAATTCAGGTTTTACAAACCCCTTTTATTGACCCCTACGCGTTTCGGCCAAAGGCCTTCTTCAGGGGGATATCAAATGAGGGTGCAAACCTTGGGAAAAACAAATACAAAATTTAGAAACAAAATCATAATAAAAACACCATCGGAAGACACACCGTTAATTTAAAATATAAATATAAATGAATTAATAAAAAAAAATTAATGATAAAACAAACATACAAATTATTGCAAATCAATATGACAATAAAACTGTATTGTACAATAAAACAAATATGTCATATAAATCATAAAATATTATCTATATGAACTATTATATAGAAGAGATGAGGAAGATATAAAATAAAAATTACTATATAACTAATAAATCATGTGTCGTGTCATATTCAATCTATAAAGGATAAGTGACAATAAATAAAATCATAAAAATATGTAAAAATATAAAATATAAACGTATGTATAAATATACATAAAAACAGTACCTTTTTTTTGTAAAACTTCCTTTAAAATAAAAGATATAAAACACTGAAATAAATAATTGAAAATCAAGTATCACTCAATTAATAATAAATACATTTAAAAACATTCATAACAAAAATATGTTACGTATGGAGGAGTAGCCTAGTGGTTGGAGTGGTTGGGGCAAGGTACTTCAGGCCGGAAGGTCGGGTGTTCAAATCCCACTAGAGGACAGCAACCTTGGGCCGGAAGGACTGGGGTTTCTAGTCCCACAGGTGCTCCTTGTGGTCTTGGGCAAGCCACTTAACCCTCCATAGCCCATGTTCCCTGTAAAATAGTTATCTCCAAGTTATAATACCCTGTTTAATGTAATTTCAGTTTGATCAATGTAAACTGCACTGATGCAGAATAGCGCGGTATATAAGAGAATATAAATAAATAAATAAATAAATAAGTTATATCATGAATCATCAGAATAAATATGTCCATAGAAAGTAAACCCAAAAAGTATACCCAAAAGTATATTATCTGTATTATAAATGAAGAGAACTCTTCTACTTGAGGATAAAATAAACAAAACACGGAGGAGCAATATGTCATTGTGTCTAAATTGAAAAATAGATTATAACCCGATATTAGCATTATTCAAAAATCGCATAATCATAAATAAGAACAAGGAGAGGGGATTTCTTATAAACATAAGCCTCATTGTTACCCAAGTGAGTTGGGCTTGATAGAACTTCGAACCAACCATTTAATGTTCCTGTTATACATAGTTGTGTAAG
The DNA here is from genome assembly GCA_033557465.1 of Ichthyophis bannanicus. Classification (NCBI taxonomy): domain Eukaryota; kingdom Metazoa; phylum Chordata; class Amphibia; order Gymnophiona; family Ichthyophiidae; genus Ichthyophis; species Ichthyophis bannanicus. The sequence goes on along the minus strand of CM066031.1, from coordinate 418,118,101 downwards.
AGTCTAAAAGGACCCAAAATCAGTAGAATCACAAAAAAATAATTTTATATATATAAATATAATCTCTAAAAAAACAAAAGAATGCCATCTAAAAATAACCATATTCCTTAAAATTATATCCTGCCATGTAGAGCAATGTTCAATGATACGAACGCTCAATAGCTTACTACCTCCGGCAAAACAAAATACAAATGACTTAGAAAACCTTTTTGACAAAATCTCCCTATATTATTTATAGAAAACCTATGTCACATCTTTTAATGAACATCTAAATGTTTATAAGGTCTAAAGTAAAAGCCATTGCAGTACTAAAGTTCACCTGAAAAAGGCTTTATGTAGGTCAAAAACATTATTTTATAAAAACATTATTTATAAAAATTGTCCTACCAAGACCATGCCAACCCGTGGCAACACTGTTTATAAAAAACTTAATAAAACATCAAGTGAACTTTGAAACTAAACAAAGAGTGTGAAAAAACATACCTCACCATGGCGTGAGCATTCTTGCATAGGCAATGTTGTAAATAGAATGACAGTCATAGTATTTAAACCGGCGTTTTCCTGCCGAATCGAGGTTAAAGTTCACAATTTGAAACTTTTGAAAACAAAATAAAATGCTTATTTTTTCAAATATTAATACAAAATTGTTGTTATGTCAACATATCTACTTCTTTTACTATGATATTTGAAAAAATCCAATAAGTGCTATAGCTTATTTTCCAGGCGTTTTTTTGCCGGCCCGAAATAAAAAGTCATTCCATGATCGTATGGGCGTAATAAACTAGTGGCATCTAAATCAATTTGCAATTATATCTGTATGTAACCTCACTTTCTCTTTATAATGAATTGTCCAAAATTATGCAAAAGAGTAAGGGATGAATAGAGGGGCGGAAGGGAGGGAGGAGAGGAAAGGGGGGGAGGGAGGGATGGAAGGGGAAGAAGGGGAGGGAGGGATGGAAGGGGGGAAGAAAGAGGGGAAAAGCAGGGGAGGGAAGGGAGGAGGGGAAGGGGGAGGCATGGGGGGAAGGGGAAGAAGGGGGGAGGGCGGGGAGGGGGAGAGAGGGAGGGGAGGGAGGGGAGAGGAAGGGGGAAGGGAAGGAATGGGCGGGGAGGAGGAAGGAGGGGAGGGGGAAGGGGGGAAAGGAAGAGGAAAGGGGGAAAAGGGATGAGAACTACAGAAAAACAGATAAATCTATATCTTGGTTTAGACCTAGTGGATATAATGTGTGCAATTCATATATCAATCGTTGTTCTATCTTTAAGAGAACCTTACTAAGAGTACCTCCCCACTTTTTCCCCTCCCCCCTCCCCCTCCCCCCCTTTTCCCATCTCTCTTTCCCCCTCCCCTTCCCCCTCCCCCTCTTCCCCTTCCCCCTCCCCCCTCTTCTTCCCCCTTCCCCCCCTCCCTCCCTCCCTCACCCCTCTTCCCCCTTCCCCTCCCCCCTCTTCTTCCCCCTTCCTTTCCCCCTTCCCCTCCCCTTTCCTCCCTTCCCTTCCCTCCCTTCCCCCCTCCATCTCCCTTCCCTTCCCCACTCCGTCTCCCTTCCCCCCCTCTATTCATCCCTTACTCTTTTGCATAATTTTGGACAATTCGTTATAAAGAGAAAGTGAGATTACTTACAGATATAAATTGCAAATTGATTTAGATGCCACTAGTTTATTATGCCCATACGATCGTGGAATGACTTTTTATTTCGGGCCGGCAAAAAAACGCCGGGAAAATAAGCTATAGCGCTTATTGGACTTTTTCAAATATCACAGTAAAAGAAGTAGATATGTTTGACATAACAACAATTTTGTATTAATCTTTGAAAAAATAAGCATTTTATTTTGTTTCCAAAAGTTTCAAATTGTGAACTTTAACCTCAATTCGGCGGGAAAACGCCAGTGTAAATACAATGACTGTCATTCCATTTACAACATTGCCTATGCAAGAAGGCTCACGCCGTGGTGCGGTATGTTTTTTCACACTCTTTGTTTGGTTTCAAAGTTCCCTTGATGTTTTATTAAGTTTTTTATAAACAGTGTTGCCACGGGTTGGCATGGTCTTGGTAGGACAATTTTTATAAAATAATGTTTTTATAAAATAATGTTTTTTGACCTACATAAAGTCTTTTCAGGTGAACTTTAGTACTGCAATGGCTTTTACTTTAGACCTTATAAACGTTTAGATGTTCATTAAAAGATGTGACATAGGTTTTCTATAAATAATACAGGGAGATTTTGTCAAAAAGGTTTTCTAAGTAATTTGTTTTTTGTTTTGCCAGTGATAGTAAGCTATTGAGCGTTCGTATCATTGAACATTGCTCGTACATGGCGGTTTATAATTTTAAGGAACACTCTTTTAAATATGGTTATTTTTAGATGGCATTCTTTTGTTTTTTTAGAGACTATATATATATATATATATAGGCGCTCGAGCCCCTACCAGGCGGTCGCCTAGTAGGGACGGATAGACACCTCTTATCTTTTCCTAAGCTTGTAGTTGTGTGAGGAATAATGAGCCAAGTGGTTTATCAAAGCGCACAGGAATTTATTCAGCTTCCTAGCTGGTAAGTGGATACAAATTCTTCAAGCACATTTATTCTCCAGACAAAAGAAAAATAACAGATAACTTCTCCCATAAACAAATGTCCAAAACAGAGTAACAGCGAATTCAACCATACAAGCTTCTGCCCAGTCTTTTACTGTTTAACGTTTCTGTACATGAAGGAATATGCCCTTCTTTTTAAAACTCTTCAAACAGGCTGTCAGCTTATTCAAGGCCGTTGCAAACACCAACAGTTTCAGCTGTTCAACCCCAACTGAGTTACTGCCGATAAGCTTCGAAGGAAAGACTCTTAGGCCCTTTTTAATTATATGACTCCTTCTCTCCTTTCTTTCAGCTTCAGAACTACCTTCACACCTATAGTAGCGTTCTTAAGGTTCAACTGTTTCTGGCTTACACTAATTCACCTTAGTGCATGCATCACATTCCATCTCTGAAACACTGGAAGTTATATCACCCTCTTTGGCTTCAACCTCCATGCTCTCAGCTGAGCTGTAGCAGGGTTCTGCTTGGAAACGCTCAGGAACTTTCTGTTTTAAAGTCTTCCAACAGGTCAAACACCTCTCCCACTTTCTTGCCCTCCCTTCTCTGGGCAGGTCTCCTAAGGGGTGTTCTTGCTTAACCTTCCTGGTAAAACATTTCTTTCTACGCTGTGTTATCTGGGGTACAACAGTTTCATCAGAGTCAGAACAGGAAACCCACTTTGAAGGCCTTACTGCCTCCCCTCTCCTACCTTGGGGTCTTGGTGCAGTATTCTCTTGGTTGGAACTTCGTCCAGTCAGGACTCCCTCTGCCTCAGAGTAGGGCAGAGACTTTTGGTAAAACTTTCCCGCTCTCTTGCCAGGGTAGGTGGTTCTCTCTCAAGAACCTTCCCTATGTCCTCTGTGGCTACTGTGCCGACTATTGTGGCTTCCTTTGTACCTTCTTTGGCTGCCTTTATAGCTGTTCCTTTCTCTGCTGCTCCCTTTGGCTGCAAAGCTCCTTTGTCCTTTGGCTACAGGGTTGTTCTCTCTGGACCTTCTGGAACTTGGACTGGAACCTGAGTTGCAACTCCCACTTGGACCTGGACTGCAACTCCGACAGCAACTGCCACTGCCACTGCAACTGTGTCTCCAACCGTGTTTCGCCCTGTGTCTCCAACCGTGTCTCCCCCTGTATCTCCAACCGTGTCTATCTCTGGTGTTTGTTTGCTCCAATTTAAACATTGAGCAGGGCAACTCCCTTCCTGGCCCTGCCCATCTGTACCTCCCACTCCTATCTATGGTTGACCTGGAGTGTGGGCGTGGCTTACAACTAGGTCTGCCCTCTAGGTTTCTCTCCGGGCTTCTGCTGTGGACTATGTGATCCTGTGTACCCATCCCCCGCAAAGAGGAAAAATTATTCTTCTCTTCACTTTTTCCTGGCTGGGCTGCACTCTCCTTACCACAATATATAAAAAAATGTGTGATTCTACTGATTTTGAGTCCTTTTAGACTCTTATACATATCACATGTTTGTAATGTTGCGTAACAGGAACATTAAATGGTTGGTTCAAAGTTCTATCAAGCCCAACTCACTTGGGTAACAATGAGGCTTATGTTAACTGAGGATAGCGTACGCGGTCTGCCCTTCTCCCCCAACTCCCTTTTAATAACCACAATACAACAATAATTGGAATTCCAACTGGTCACAGCTTTATTAATCAGAACATAACTTTATCCAATAACATTTAGATCCCACATCCTAGCCTTCCCATCCGCGGCTCCAGGCATCACCAGCCATATGATTAGCAAAGTGACTTCCTTTTGCTTCGGCCGCGGACAGCCCCAACGGCTATCTTCAATACCCATCCCTTCTTCCAGCTTCGCCATATTACTAGCAAAAGCCCCTCAGGAGTTATCCGGGTCAGGGGTACCCCACCCCCGCCCTAGGTATTGCCCAAGGCTCCGGAACCCGGAAACCTCCGGGATCCCGCCACCGGCTCAGCGGGCGCTTGTCTCTGAGCCGCCCCGCACCCCCAACGTCTAAGCTGAGACCAGCGAACCTTCCTACACTCTACATACTCCAGAGCCTCTTGCCAATCATTCAGGAGCAAATTTAACCCTATCGGGGATAAATGTACTCCATCTTTCCGGAATAATCCCGTACGTGCCACCTCTGCCCAGGGATGTAGAATTTGGTGTCCCCCATGCTTCGATACCCAGTGGCCAATCTGGCGATTGATTTTTATCAATCCCCTCGACCACCGCCGCTGAGCCCAGCAAGCAGGCCTTGGAATAATGTCTGCCCATAACAACATTATCTCATTAAACATTAGGAAAACCTCCACCAGATCTCGCTTTGCTGCTCCAATCATTTGTTTACATGTCCATGCGCTGAGATCATTGCCACCCAAATGTAGCAATATCATTGCCGGGAGACTCTGATTGCACCCGTGATGCCGAAGCAAAGGCAACAACTGCAGCCATCGAAGACCGCGTTCACCCAGCCATAAGACGGTCGCCACTTTGTCATCCAGTCCAATATTAGGCCCCACCGGCCGGTGCACTGCTCGTTGCCCGGCCCAATGAACAAAGGAATGGCCAGTCAACCAGCAAACACGCGGACTGCTTCCCCCATCTGAAAGAAAATTCACAGTTAGTATCTAAGAAGGCATCCCGGTTTCCAAATGTACATATCCCTGGAATGCTCGAGATCGCCATCTACCTGTCCGCTGTATCACTTGCTCCCCAAAACATGCCACTGCTGCGCTGGTGGCTGCACCTATGCGAAAGGAGTGGGGTGCAAAATGTCGTGAGTCCAGACCGATGCTGCGCAATGCTAACCGCAAAAATGCAGAAAACTGGTATCGCGTCAGCGGCCGTGCATCCGCATGCACAAAAAACGCTCCCTCGCTTATCAGCTGCACACTCAAGTACGCTTACAGTGCTGCCACCGGACAAGTGGAAGACCCCTCCACAGCCCTCATCACCACCCATGTTCCCTTTCCCAGCTGATCCGTCTTAGAACGAGTCAACCATAGCCTGAGTTCTCCACCCCCCAAGCGCACATGCTGACGCCGCATCCCCACTTCCTTCTTTGTCCTACTGGATTCCGCCACCAGCTTGCCGACGCGAAATGCCCCGAAAAACGCCACGCAAAACACCACCTGAAAAAGGGTGGCTTCATACTTCAAAGACGCAACTATGGGCAAAGCGGCACATAACCGCACCAGCAGAGCATGCGTGATTGGTCATCTTCTATCACTTGGGATGGGGCAGGACCGCTCCCAACCCTGCAATAACCGGCGCGTCAGGAACCCCCCAACCGGGATGCTCCAACCGAATGCTCTGGCGAAGAAAGCATACCCCGCCAAATGCACCCGCACCGTGGCTCTAGATTCATCTCCCAACTTGGCTACCACCACGTATTGTCCCAAAAGCTGATCAGACACCCTTCCTTCCTGCCATCCATGGGCTCTCAAAAATTCCACCACTTTGCTGTATCCCCGTCGGTAGGCTGCCCAGGTCACCATCGACACCGAACTCCGCAGCAAGGACATCATTTCTTGAGGCCAATCTGCCATAAGTGGTCCGGGACCATCACCCCCTCGACATCCGCCTCTGGTGCAAGAATCCGAAAAAGATCCCACTTGAAATGGGAAAGAGCATCTGCAATTTTGTTAGTACAACCTGGAATGTGCCGGGCTCTAACTACTACATTCAAACGTAAACATGAGAGCACTAACTCTCTCATCAACGCTGCTACGTGGAGACGAGGCGCATACCTGTTAACCACGCTCACTACCGCCTCATTATCACAACACCATACTACTTTTCTATTGCGCAGCCTCTCCGGCCACAATTCCAACACTACCAACATTGGAAAGAGCTCTAAAAATGCTATGTTTGCTGTTAATCCCTCATCCCGCCACTCCTGTGGCCAGGCTTGCACACACCATGCCTCCCCCAAAGTAGATCCCCAATCCGAGCCCCCCCGCTGCATCATGAATAGCAGCAAGTGGAAAGTGGAAATCTCAGCCTCCCTCAGGACCGTCGTTCCGTTAAACTCTTCCAAAAACACAGCCCACACACCCAAATCAGCCCTCAGTTCATTTGTCAGCCGTATATGATGATGAGGTTTCTTCACTCCCGCCGTAGCTGCCGCTAATCACCGTAAAAACACGCAACCCATCGGAATCACTCGGCAAGCAAAATTCAAAGAACCAATCAAGGCCTGCATTTCCTTCAGCGTTATCCTGCGCGATCCCTGCACATTAGCCACTAAGACACGCAGACGACCCACCTTCTCCATCCCCCACGGATCCCCATCTGCGCCCCCCTCCTGACCCACAGATAACGCACCGGCCCCTGGCATTCTGGGCTCTGCTCCTGCTTGCTCGCTTCCTGGCTCTTGTCATTCTCCATGACCCATATGCGCACTGTCCGGATCCGCCGCTGCCACCTCCATTCGCTCACTCGTCCCCGCCAATCTCACCTCCGTATCGTCTCCAAGAGGGGGGGCTGCCTGCGGCCAAGGCGACTGCCACGCCCCTAGCCACTCCGTCCTGGATGATCCCTGCCCCACCCCCGCACCAGTAATCCCACGCTGCCGGGTAGTAGCCCCCTGTCATCAACAGCCACCCCCACTGCCTTGCTTGGCCCAGACCTTCAAAACTGTCCCTGCCCCATCCCCCTCCCACCCCCAATCTGTCTCCCCCCCCCCCCGGTAACCAAACCCGCTGCTACCAACCCCCCTTTCCCCCCCTTCCCCCCATCCCCTCCACAATTCCACTCCTGCTGCCTGGTGCGGATGCAGTCCCCTCTTCGGGCCCATTATCCTCCCTTTCCGTCACCCCTGAGCGATTTGCTCCCCCCAGAATCCCCCTTCTGAGCCCCCGCCTCCCCGCTCCGGATTCCCCCCCTACCATCCTGAGATGAGTGTGCTGCCTCCCCTTGTCTATCTTTGGGTAACCCAGCTCTAGTAGGCCTCCGACCACCCACGCCACTCCCCCTACCCCGCCCTTGCCCAACCCGTGTGGTTGAAGCCTGCCCGCTTCGCGATCTTCGCAGTCCTCCAACCCCCCTCCCCTGTGTGGTTGAGGTCTGCCCGCCGCACAATCCACCCAGACCTCCAGCCCCCCTCCTCCGACCCTGCCGCCCTCTGCCAGGCATCCTTACTGCCTGCTCTATAATCCCCGCTCACCCCTTGCTGCTCAAGAATATGCTTTTATTATTTTTGTCTATTTCTCTTTATTTATTTCCTTATTTATTTTTAATGTGCTGGCTGCCACCGGTACTTTCCTCTTTTCCCCCGTTCTGCTCTACTCCTGACTTCTGGCTCTGCACTCCACATGCTCTCACACACGCCCTCACTTAGTGCCTGGCTTCACCGCGCTCGAGGAAAGTCGCTGCCGTACACCTCCTTCAGCCCTGCCGTGACTCCAGTGCCTTCCCCTGCTGGTGTCCCAATCCTCTGACCTCTCACTTGAAAAAACGCCATCTCGTCCTCATGCCGCTCGCCAACACACTGATTCCCCCGCTGGCCCCACGCTCACCGCTGCTTTCTTCCTTGGCTATTCATTGGCTCCCACGCATCTCACTCAACCGCGGGAGCCAATGAATTCAAACTATGCCGCCCTGAACATACCCTCCTACCCCCCATGCCTTCCTCTCACCAGCACCCATGCCCCCGGAAGAAGCTTCCCGCGCCACCCCCCAAGTTACCCATGGCTCACGGGTATCTGGCCCCGCGGCCATTCCTTTATAAGAAATCCCCTCTCCTTGTTCTTATTTATGATTATGCGATTTTTGAATAATGCTAATATCAGGTTATAACCTATTTTTCAATTTAGACATCATGACATGTTGCTCCTCCGTGTTTTGTTTATTTTATCCTCAAGTAGACGAGTTCTCTTCATTTATAATACAGATAATATATTTTTGGGTATACCTTTTGGGTTTACTTTCCATGGACATATTTACTCTGATGATTCATGATATAACATATTTTTGTTATGAATGTTTTTAAATGTATTTGTTATTAATTGAGTGATACTTGATTTTCAATTATTTATTTCAGTGTTTTATATCTTTTATTTGAAAGGAAGTTTTACAAAAAAAAGGTACCGTTTTTTATGTATATTTATACATACGTTTATTAACTTTCAAAAGGGAGACTATGATAAAATGAGGAAAACAGTTAAGAAAAAACTAAAAGGAGCAGTTGCAAAGGTTAAAGACGTACATCAGGCTTGGCTGTTGTTGAAAAATACTATCTTGGAAGCCCAGACCAGCTGTATTCCATGCTTTAAGAAAAGTGGAAGGAAGTCCAAAATACTGCCAGCATGGTTTAAAGGTGAGGTCAGAGAGGCTGTTGTTGCCAAAAAAGCATCTTTCAGGAAATGGAAAAAAGAGCCAAACAACGAAACCTGGAAACAGCACAAGCACTGGCAAGTCAAATGCAAGGCATTGATAAGGCAGGCAAAGGGAGAATTTGAGAAGAAGCTTGCTGCGGAAGCAAAAACGCGAAGTAAAGACCTGTTTAAGTACATTCGTAGCAAAAAACCTGTGAGAGAGTCAGTTGGTCCATTAGATGATAAAGGGGTTAAAGGAGCACTAAGAGGCGACAAGGCGATAGCGGAGAGACTGAATGAATTCTTTGCTTCAGTCTTTGCTGAGGAAGATGTAGGGATGTTACCCATGACTGAAGTGGTATTTAAAGGTGCGGAAGAATTGAAGGAAATATCGATACATCGGGAAGATGTATTACAACTATTAGATAAGCTGAAGAGTAGCAAATCACCTGGGCCGGATGGTATACATCCAAGGGTGTTGAAAGAACTGAAATACGAGATTGCAGACCTGCTATTAGTAATCTGTGAACTATCATTAAAATCATCTCTAATACCTGAAGATTGGAGGATCGCCAATGTAACACCAATTTTTAAAAATGGTTCCAGGGGTGATCCGGGAAACTACAGACCGGTGAGCCTGACATCAGTACCGGGAAAAATGGTAGAAACCATCATAAAGAATAAAATTACTCAGCATGTAGATAGTCATGACCTAATGGGAGACAGCCAACATGGCTTTAGACAAGGAAGATCTTGTCTTACTAATCTGTTATGTTTTTTTTGAAGGAGTGAATAATCAGGTGGACAAAGGTGAGTCGGTTGATATTGTGTATCTGGACTTTCAGAAAGCCTTTGACAAGGTCCCTCATGAGAGACTTTTGGCAAAACTAAAGAGTCATGGGATAGGAGGCAGTGTACTATTGTGGATCAGGAACTGGTTAAAAGATAGAAAGCAGAGGGTAGGGCTAAATGGCCAATTTTCCCAATGGAGAAAGGTGAATAGTGGTGTACCTCAGGGGTCTGTGCTTTTTGACATATTCATAAATGACCTGGAAAGTGGAATAACGAGTGAGGTTATCAAATTTGCAGATGACACAAAACTATTTAAAGTTGTTAAAACCCAAGAGGATTGTGGAAAATTGCAAGAGGATCTTGATAAATTGGAAGACTGGGCATCAAAATGGCAGATGAAATTTAATGTGGACAAGTGCAAGGTTATGCACCTAGGGAAGAACAACCCAAACTATGGTTACACGATGCAAGGTTCCACATTAGGAACCACCACCCAGGAAATAGATTTAGGCGTCATTGTGGATACCATGTTAAAACCCTCGGCCCAGTGTGCAGCGGCGGCCAAGAGTGCAAATAGAATGCTAGGTATGATAAGGAAAGGAATGGAAAATAAAACAAAAGATATTATAATGCCTCTATATCGTTCCATGGTGAGACCGCACCTTGAATATTGTGTGCAATTCTGGTCGCCGTATCTTAAAAAGGATATAGCGATTTTAGAAATGGTTCAGAGAAGAGCCACCAAAATGGTAAAGGGGATGGAAGGATACTCCTATGAAGAAAGGCTAAAAAGGTTAGGGCTCTTTAACCTGGAAAAGAGACGGCTGAGGGGAGATATGATTGAAGTCTATAAATTAATGAACGGAGTGGAACGGGTAAACGTAGATCGATTGTTTACCTTATCAGAATATAGAAAGACTAGGGGACATGCAATGAAGCTACAGGGTAAACTATTTAAGACTAATAAAAGAAAATATTTTTTCACTCAACGTGTAATCAAACTCTGGAATTTGTTACCGGAGGATGTAGTAAAGGCTGTTAATGTAGCTGGGTTTAAAAAAGGTTTGGACAAGTTCCTGGAGGAAAGGTCCATAAACCATTATTAAGAAGGGACCCAGGATATCAATGCTTGAACCAATACAAGCATTGTGGAACCTGTGTCCCTTGGGGAAACTGCTAGGTACATATGACCTAGATTGGCCACTGTTGGAAACAGAATACTGGGCTTGATGGACCTTGGTCTGACCCAGTATGGCATATCTTATGTTCTTATGTTCTTATATTTTTACATATTTTTATGCTTTTATGATTTTATTTGTCATTTATCCTTTATGGATTGAATATGACACGACACATGATTTATTAGTTATATAGTAATTTTTATTTTATATCCTCCTCATCTCTTCTATATAATAGTTCATATAGGTAATATTTTATGATTTATATGAAAAGCAGCCCGCGATCGGCGGGAGAGCCGCCATTTTCCACTCCCCCTGCAGAGAGGTAGAGCAGCATCCCATCCCCTGCCGCTGACCTGCTCGGTGACTCCGGCCCATTCGGGGCTGTGGGAGGAGGAGCAGCAGCGGTGAAAAGCAACCCGCTCTCAAGCAGGCCCGCCAACGCAACAACCGCCAAGCCACTATGGCCATCCCACTATTTACCATTACTACCTTATTCCTAGCATTAAACACTTTGCAATGTTCCATAGCCCTTTCTTCCGGGCAACACTATATCACCACCTTACCCTACCTGGGCAAGAAGAACCAATCTAACCCTTACCATTCTGCAACCAACTTCCCACAACACCCACGACGCTCTCACCTGCTGTATGTGGACCTCAATCATCCAGACAAACTTAAAAAAGCACTACCTAAAACTCAACTCTTCCTCAACTGTGCCCTTATAAACTCACGCTCTGTGCGTAATAAATGGCCAGTGATACCAGACTTGATAGAAGTGCATAACCTGGATCTACTCATGGTGACTGAATCATGGCTCAAGGATACTGACAAAGCTATCATAAACCAATTAATACCTCCCAACTTCTCCATCCATACTTGCCATAGGACCAACCGAAAAGGAGGTGGAGTATTCATTCTTTCAAAAACAAACCTAGAATTTCGACTGCTCACAGCCAAGAGCTCCTCCCATGCTGACTTTATCACCATTGCCAATAAGACATCACCATAAACCTTATTTACAGATCCCCTTCTTCTCCTCCTGAAGTTATCTCCACATTCATAGACTTAGCCTGCAACCCAGCTGACCCACACAGCTCCAATTGGCTGCTTGGTGACTTTAACTTACCCTCCCTGCAACCCAACCAAGCAGATGCTTTCCTAGAAGCCATGCAAACACTTGGTTTTGATCAACTTGTAAACACCTCCACTCACAATAAAGGAAACCTACTGGACCTAATTTTCGCTCCCCACGCTGCATCCAGCCAAAATTCCATCCTTAACACTACTATTACCTCCATTCCCTGGTCGGATCATAAACTAATTATGTTTCAGATGCCCACTCTTCACCCTAAGCATCTACCTAACAATCCATGTACAGAATCCAAACCTACCTCTCAATTCAAACCATTGAACAAAGATGAATTCATTAGGCACGCCTTACCTCTACTCAACCCAATACATTCTGACCTCGGAGAAGCAATCACCAACTGGAACACCACATTAAAGTCTATTGCACAACTACCAGCTTCAACCAAAAGCAACAAGACCAAACAAAACAAGAGACAGCCATCACCATGGTATACAGCAGATCTCCGTTCATCCCTCCTCTCCCTCAGGAAACTTGAAAGGAAATGGAGAAGATCTCACTCCGAAGCCATTAAAGTATTATACTTGAACCACCTCAAACTCCACCGTGAATCTATATATCTCAAAATGAGTGAATACCATGCTAATCTTCTCCTCCGCTCACTAAATAAACCCAGAGACCTTTTCAACATAGCAAAATCCCTAATTAAAGACCCATCATCTACCCAACTAGTTCCTATCCCCCCCTAGTCCTACGCTGATTATCTACAATCCAAGACCCCCATAACTGACAAAATCTCAGTCACAACACCATCACACTCTCACTCCCCATTTCCTGCAATCACAACTTTTACAACACCCTCTGAAAAAAACATTCAAGATCTCATCACCTCCATCAACACTTCTACTGCTCCAAGTGACCCATGCCCAGCATACTGGGTCAGATCGCTACGTGCCGAACTGAGCCCAATCCTAGTCAACATCATTGGACTCTCCTTTGCAACAGGCACGTTCCCATCTCTCCTTAAACAAACCTCTATAAGACCTCTACTGAAGAACTCTAGGCTTGACCCACTAAAGCCTGACTCCTACCGCCCAATCTCGAGCATACCTCTATTAGCCAAAATAATAGAGAAGGTTGTTCAGAGACAGATACAACATCACATTGATACAGCCTCACCGCTTGATCCCAGTCAACACGGCTTCAGGGAATCACACGGTGTAGAAACTCTCCTTACCACCCTAACTAATACACTGAACAGAGGTCTTGATAAAGCAGAAAACGGCTTTGCTCTAATATTCCTAGATATCTCCGCTGCCTTCGACTCAGTTAATCATAATCAACTCCTTGCCCGACTCCTAGAAAAGGGAATCGAGGGTCTCGCCTGGGAATGGTGTAGGTCATACTTGTCTGAGCGATGGCAACATGTCAGAGTCGGTACCACCACATCCACACCTTTCCACCAACACCAAGGTGTTCCGCAAGGATCGTCCTTATCTGCACTTCTGTTTAATGTGTACTTACAGCCGATCTGTGACATCATACGCACTTTCAACATCTCCTCATTAATTTACGCTGACGATGTTCTACTGTTTACTCCATTTAAAGTCAGTCAACCAGACCTCACCAACCTTATCCAATGCTTCAATGCCATCACAGACTGGTTAGCTTCTCAAAACCTCCGTATAAACTTCAAGAAGACCGAAGTTCTCTTCATATCAAGAAACAAAGCATTCTCACCTCCATCCTCTCTAAAAGTAAGAGATGCTGATCTCCCCTGTAAACAATCCATTCGCTACCTAGGGATTACTCTGGATCAGCATTTTGAATTTAAGGAACACATTCGGAACGTCACAAAGGCTGTCTACAATAAAATAAGAACGCTAAGACAACTCAGACCCATGCTACCTCACAACAACTTCCGGACCATTTTCCAGGCCCTCACACTACCTCATTTTGATTATGCTAATGTCATCTTATACGGTCTCCCTAAAAACACCATTAATCCTCTACAACTGGCGATGAATGCGGCTGCTAGGGTGCTTTGTGGTCTATCAAGATCAGACCATATCACCCCAACGCTCATGGAACTACACTGGCTACCAATTCATTGCAGGATAACCTATAAAATCCTCATCATCACTTTCAAGATTATCAACAACCTTGCCCCCACGTCTCTTAACGACCTCATCTCCCTCACCCCAAAAAACAGAGAAAGAAGGATAACAACTGACAACACCCTGATTATCCCCAAGGAGTCCATCAAATGTACCCAATCAACCAAGAAAAGGACCTTCGCCTTCTATGCACCTAAATGCTGGAATGACCTCACACCTGAAATAAGAGCGATTAAAGACCTCTCTCAATTTCGTAAGGCAATCAAGCACCACATCTTCCTGATCCATTTTGCACAAGCTTCTAATCCTCATCGGATCATCAGCCCTCCTAAACCGACAAACTCTCACTCTTCTCCCCATTTCCCTCACAAGTAATTTCTGCCTCAAGTTTATTCCGACCATAGTCTGCCTGTGAATACTAAACAACCCAATATGTTTATACATAGCTCAGTTTTTACACTGTTTTTGTATATAGTTTCACTGTGTATACATAGTTATATTTTTATTACCCGTTTTCCAAGTTTAAGTTACCTGTTATAATGTAAGCACACCAGTGTTTTCTGATTGTGCAGTTCTGTTACTTGTAAACCGCACTGAAAACAAATAGCGCGGTATATAAAAGATGTTAAATAAATAAATAAATAAAAATATACGTTTTATTGTACAATACAGTTTTATTGTCATATTGATTTTATTGATTTGAAATAATTTGTATGCTTGTTTTATCATTCATTTGTTTTTATTATTAATTCATTTATATTTATATTTTACATTAATGGTGTGTCTTCTGACGGTGTTTTTATTATGATTTTGTTTCTAAATTTTGTATTTGTTTTTCTTGAGGTTTGCACCCTCATTTGATATCCCCCTGAAGAAGGCCTTTGGCTGAAACGTTTAGGGAGTCAATAAAAGGGGTTTGTAAAACCTGAATTACCTGCCAGTCTTTGGTATCTGTTATTTTGTTCCTACGGTTTTTACAGATACTTTGTTGCTTCTTCTTGTCCCCAAATTGCACTTGGACGTCCCATTGTGAAATGTGCCTCAAAATATATTATTGTGAAATGGCGAAGACCAGAATTTTCATTTTTGATGGTGATAGGAACTGCATGCTAACTCACCTCACTGACATTTTTAGAAGAAGTTTTTAATAAACAGAAACTGCTAATTGTTCTCTTTTTGACTTTTAGCTGAAGTTCAGAGTGAAATTGAACGGATCTTTGAATTAGCAAGAACACTGCAGTTGGTAGTACTTGATGCCGATACTATTAATCATCCCACTCAACTCTGTAAAACCTCTCTGGCACCCATTATTGTCTATGTAAAGATTTCCTCTCCAAAGGTAAATGCCATTATCATTAATGTCAAAGTAGTTTTTGCATTGGATGCATTTATGTTGGTATTTTCCATGTTGAAAAAGAAATCTATACCAGGTTTATGAATGTCCACAAATTACCTATGGTTTATGGCTGTGATTAATATAAGCTAAAAATATTATACAGCTGTGAAGCTGATTAAGGGGTTGTATAAACATGATCATGTCACCCCCTATTTAATTCAATTGCACTGGCTACCTATAAAATTTAGGACGGAGTTTAAGGTATTAGTATTGACGTTTTTATGATGTTACCTTTCTCTGTGCCATCTTAGTTGGTTTCTAAGATGGTTCCATATTGGTCATTGCGTTCACAAAGAGAGATTTTTGGTGGTTCCAACACACAAGATATGAAGCAAATGACACATAATCACTTTTTTTTCAGTGCAGGCCTCTATTTTGTGGAACGTCCTTCCTAGGAAGTTGTGTTTGATGAATGATCCTGAGAAGTTTCAGAGAGCCTTGAAAACCTTGTTGTTTAGAAGGGTGTATGGAGAAGGAGAGGAAGGAGGGGAGGGATGTAGTTGATAGTGGGGTTATTTGGGAAGTTGTGAGGATTTCTATGGGGGGTTGGAGGGGGATTGAAGGGGGTTTTGATTGATAAATGTTTTTATTGTATTATTGATGTTTTCTAATGTACCTTGCACTGGGCAGTTTTTGATTGTGTGATTTCTAAATGTAATTAAAATAAATAGGAAATCAATTATGGAAATGTCAAATATCTGAAATTGTAAATCACAGTTAAAACAGGAAAATCTGACAGTGTTTAGTTTTAATTAAATACTGTCGTGATAAATTTATCTCTGTCTCTACTATTTCAATAATGTGTCTTGAGATTTCTTGCAAAAAATAAATTCAGGCCTTACTGAGTTGGAGAAATAGAAATCTACTGTACATTGGAAAATGTCTTTTCATGATTTTCAGTAACTGGGTAACCGGATGCCCGGCTTCTCATGGCCACCTTTTTTTTCTTTTGGCCCCCTCTCCACGCCTAGCCTCATATCACCCACTTCCCAATAACACACAGACACCAAAATCTGGAATAACATTTGGTCGCAGCTTTATTAACAAAGTTTTAACACCGGCCCAACATGAGCCAACACAACATTCACATTTTTCCAAAGAACCTGCCCCCCCCCACCACCCCCATTCCGGATAATGCCCCCCACCAGCCATATTATTAGCAAGGTGGTGCATCATCCCCCCCCCCTTTCCGCCCTCCTCGCCGTATTATTAGCAAAGTCCGGCTCCACTTGCCTTCAAACTGGGCAGAGACCCCAACGGAGACGTCTCTCCCCCCCCCCCCCCCCGAGGAGCACTCCGCTCCCCTCAATGCGGCTTCAGCCGTATATGCCCCGCCGCGCCGGCGAGTGGTAGCTCGCTACCCCGCCACTGGCACAAGGTAGACTCCCTATTCTTGTACCGCCCCCCCCAAAGAAAGCTGCGACCAACACCAACCCTCCAGCACCTCCTACCAATCATTCAGTAACAAGTCCTGTCCTACCGGAGCTAAGTGTACTCTATTTGTGCGGTATAGTCCCCCGCACTTCACCTCGGCCCAAGGGTGCAACACCTGCAGCCCACCGGTCTGCTGTACCCAGCGCCCAATCTGCCTATTGATCTTAACCAGGCCACGAGACCACCTCCGCTGCAGCCAGCAGGTGGGACGCGAGATGATATCAGACCAGGCAACCATCACCCCGGGTAACCAGTCCCTTATAAGTCCAATATCCCTCTGAACAGCCCAAATGAGCTGCCTGCATGACCAGCTGGAAAGGTCATTGCCGCCCAGGTGGATCAGCAAACCGACTGGCCGCTGCCGCTGTCCGACCTTCGACTGCACCAAGGATATCAGCTGCCACCATCGCATGCCGCGTTGTCCCATCCAACACAGTTGAACGCCAGCAGTTGCCAGCCCAAGGTGAACGCCCAGCGGGCGAGACACGGCCCTGCGCTCTGCCCAGTAAACGAATGAATGGCTAATGATCCACCACTCGCCAGCGGACGAACCATCTGCAAGAAGACAATTTGACTGCAGCCACTCTGCAAGAGTAAGCAAACTGTTAGAGGCCCCCCCCCCCACCTCCCACCCCAGCCGCAAACTTCAAGAGTCCGTCCGGCACACATACCCCACGTAGGCACCAGAGTGCCATCTCCCAAATCGTTGAATCACCTCACCCTCAAGCCCCGCCACTGCCGCACTAGTAGCAGCACTGATCCTAAAAGAGTATGAGGCGAATCGCCGCTCATCGCAGCCCAAACGCCGCAAAACCAAATGCAGCACAGCAGTAAACTGAAACTGCGTCACCGGCTTACCATTCTCATGAATAAACGCCAACCCTGCCGCCGCCGGTCGCCGCTGCAGATACTCCCGCAAGTTCCGCACTGGACAAGATGGCAAAGGAGAAATCGCCTTCAGTATCACCCACCCGCCTTTTCCCATCTGATCCGTTTTGGATTGCGGGAGAAAGATACGAGCCTGCCCCGCCTCCACCATCAAAATGCTTGACATCTAAACCGCCAAATGCCCCCATCTGCCCCAACCATGGAACAAGCTCACACATGCAGAATGCCCCAAAAAATGCAGTCACAAACAATGCCTGAAACAGGACCGCCTCGAACTCCGATACTGCAATTAGCGGCAGCACGTCACAAATTTGTAACAACAACTCATGCGACACCGGGAGATGCACATCTTGCAACTTGGGGTGCACCCTGGCCCAACCCGCCAACATATGCTGCACCAGAAACGACGCATGGGGATTACCCCCCCCCCCCCCCGCCTTAGCGAAGAAGGAAAACTCCGCAATCGCAGACGGGGCTGACGACCTGGACCAGCCCTCCCTTTTTGCCCACAACACAAATTGGGCAACGAGCTCATCCGCAACTTTACCCCCTTTCCAACCTCTCCCGCTCAAAAAGTCACCCACCTGAGCGTATCCATGCCGATACTTCACCCAAGTACTTGGCGCCACTGATGCAGACAACAACGCCATCATGTCAGGGTCCCAATTTGCCAGAGATGCTCCGGAACCACCGAGGCCGTCTCCTCCGCGTCCGGAGCCAACCGACGAAACTGAGGCCACTGAAAATGGGATAAAGCATCAGCAATTAAATTCTGTGTACCCGGCACATGGCACGCTCTCGCGGTAACATTTAAATGCAGGCAAGCCAACACAAACACCCTCATCCATGCCGCCACCCGCGGGCACTTGGGCACATGCCGATTAATCACATCCACTACCGCCGCATTGTCACACCAGAATACTACCCTCCTATTCCGTAAACGCTCGGGCCACACCCACTAAGCAACCACTATGGGGAACAACTCAAGAAACGCAATGTTGCGGGTTAACCCTGATGCCCCCCATTCCGCTGGCCAGTCCTCTCCACACCAAGCCCCCTGACAATAGGCTCCGAAGCCCGAGCTGCCCGCAGCATCCGAAAACAACTGCAGGTCCGCGTTGGATACTTCCGGTAACTGCACTACCGAGCAGCCATTAAAATCGGCCAAAAAAGCGTCCCAGACCCACAAGTCTTCCCGCATCCCAGACGAGACACAGATATGGTGATACGGGCGAGACACACCCGCCATCGCCAGTGACAGTCGCCGCGCAAAGGGGCACCCCATGGGAATGACCCGACACACAAAATTGAGATGCCCCACTAGCGACAGCAGAACCCTAAGCGTCGTCTTGGTGGAAGATCCTACCGCCGCGACCAACTCCCTTAAACGTTCAACTTTTTGCGCCGGTAAACGCACCACCATCTGAATGGAATCTATCTCCACTCCCAAAAAGGTGAGGCACGTAACAGGACCAACCGTCTTGTCGCCTGCTATGGGGATACCGAAATCACTTGCCAAACCATGAAACGAGTCCAGCAAAGTGGAACAAGTCCCCACTTGACTGGGCCCCACAAATAAAAAATCATCCAAGTAATGCACTATGGTGTCAAACCCGGTGCGCTGCTCTAAGACCCAATGTAGAAGGAGAGAAAGAAGATGGCCTTCCGCAGATAATCAAACCAAAAGAACAGCGGGGGCAATGACCACGGCCTACCAAAATGATAAGTAAAATTCTTTATTAAGGACCCAAGTATATACTGGTAAAAACTTTACAAGGGGAAAAAAACAAATGTGGTACCACCAATGGGGATTGTAAACTGTCAAATGTGTGATAAATGCAGGAGAGCACTGAATATGCTAAACAAAACGGTGAAAATATTAAAATGCATTTGACAAGAGGAAAAAACTACTGTCGACATATGTGTGAGTGTGAAAAAATATATAAAATTTCAGTAGTATCATTACCAATTAGAAATGGAACCCATCAAGGTGTGATGGATGCATTGAGGCAAAGAAAACATACCTAAAGATCTCTCATTATGTCTGAAAAAAGGGGGAATATCTTGAGAGACAACATACATTTTCATGTCAAAACAAGTAAAATACTAAATAACAGAAATTTGATGAAAAGACACACTAAAACTAACAACCAATAAAACCAGAAAGAACAATAAATAAATGAATGAATGGGTGGATAATAGTTAACAAAACAAAAAATGGAAATTACACATACCTGGTAATTGTAGTTCCTGGAGGGTCCAGTTTAGTCCTCCACAATCGGGTAGTGCACCTCCTCCTGCAGCCTGGAGACTGGACCAATCAACACTTTCTGTATGATGTATGCAGGCGGAGCTCCCATAAGCCCCCAGTGAACTAGTAACAAAGCAAACTTAAAGAAGCAACACATGACATTGTTATAAAAAGGCATTTAAAACCAATATAGAAAACTTTGTCCCCAAGAAGGTCCAACCCCTCCCCAAACGAGGAAGTCAGACCGCTGCACTGCGCCACCGCCGACGCACCGGTAACAAAAAGACAGTCCAAACCCAGACCCCCAAAGGAAAATGCTGGAAGAGAACCCAGAAGAAACCAACGGACCGGAATCGCGGCCGAAAAGAAGCAGCGAGAAGCAGAGAAGAGCAGAGAAAGCCGCTCCCAGCCCGAGCTGTTCGCCAAAGCGCGCCGCCACATGCAACCTGATACGCGGGAGGGAAGGAGGACTAAACTGGACCCTCCAGGAACTACAATTACCAGGTATGTGTAATTTCCATTTCCTGAGCGGTCCTCCAGTTTAGTCCTCCACAATCGGGATGTAACAGAGCAGTCAACACCGGGCGGGACCTTGCCAGCCGGCGCGCAGAACAGCCGAACCAAAACAAGAATCCCGAGCGGCCAACACATCCAACCTGTAGTGTTTACTGAAAGCATGCAACGTAGACCAAGTGGCCGCCTTACAGATTTCCGCTGGCGGAACTAGGCTAAACTCCGCCCAGGACGTCGCCTGAGCCCTGGTGGAGTGGGCTTGCAACCCCTCCGGAACCGACCGATGCTGCAACAGATACGCCGACGCAATCGCCTCTTTGACCCATCGCGCGATAGAGGCTTTAGCCGCCGCCTCACCTTTCCGCGCGCCGCCAAAAAGCACGAACAAGCGGTCAGTCTTTCGGAAGGCCGCGGTTACTTTCAAGTAATGCTGAAGAACGCGTTTCACATCCAGGTAGTGAAGTCTCTTGTCCGCAGGACTGTCGGAAACGGCATGCAGGACCGGGAGGAAAACCGCCTGGTTTAAATGAAAAGGCGAAACCACCTTGGGCAAAAAAGAAGGAACGGGCCGAAGGACCACACGTTCCTGGGAAAAAGACAAAAAGGGCTCCCTGCACGAAAGCGCTTGGAGCTCAGAAATTCGTCTAGCAGAGCAGATGGCCACGAGAAAAACGGTCTTCAGAGTCAGATCCTTAATAGACGCCCGTCGAAGAGGCTCAAACGGCTCTCGAACCAATGCCCGCAGCACGAGGTTCAAGTCCCACGGCGGAACGGAGATTCTACGCGAAGGACGCAAACGAAAAACCGCCCTGAGAAAACGTTGTACGTCTAGATGAGCCCCGAGAGAAAGCCCCAACACTTTGCCTCGATAACAGGAGAGGGCCGCCAACTGAACCTTTAGAGAGCTGGCGGCAAGACCCTTATCAAAGCCATCCTGAAGAAAACTTAAAACAACGGGCACGGACACCGTCGCCGCCCGCACACCACGTTTGGAGCACCAGTCCTCAAAAACTCTCCACACGCGCACATAAGTGAGAGAGGTGGACGTCTTGCACGCCCGAAGGAGAGTGTCAATCACCGCCGGGGAGTAGCCCCTCTTTTTTAACCGAGCCCTCTCAATGGCCAAACCGTAAGCGAGAATCGAGCCACCTGGGGCATCCGCAGTGGACCCTGAAGAAGAAGATCCGGTAACGAGGGCAGGGGCCAAGGAACGCCGTTGCGCAACCTGACCAGGTCGGCATACCAAGGTCTCCTGGGCCAATCCGGAGCTACCAGCAACACCCCTCCCCGGTGGCCCTCTATGCGCTGAACGACCCGACCGATTAACGCCCACGGAGGAAAGACATAAAGAAGACCGGACGCCGGCCATGGCTGAATGAGGGCGTCGAGCTCCTCGGACATGCGTTCTCGGCGCCTGCTGAAGAAGCGCCCCGTTTTCGCCGACTGAAATGTCGCCATGAGATCCATGACGGGAGGTCCCCACCGACGAACTATTTGCGCATAAACCTGCGGGTTCAGTTCCCATTCCCCGGGGTCTACCCGCACTCTGCTGAGGAAGTCCGCTTGCACATTTTCCGTGCCCGCTATATGCGCCGCCGAGATCGCCGGCAGACGAGTCTGTACCCAAGAGAACAAGGCCGTCGCCTCCGATTCCAAGGCCACACTGCCGGTGCCCCCCTGGCGATTGATGTAAGCCACTGTCGTCGCATTGTCCGAGAGAACGCGCACCGGCCGCCCGAGCACCAAGGCCTCGAGGGCTCTCAGGGCAAGCCTCACCGCCTGAAGTTCGAGCCGGTTGATCGACCAAGAAGCCTCCAGGGGAGACCACGTCCCCTGAGTGAAGCGATCCTCGCAGTGAGCACCCCAGCCGGAGAGGCTGGCATCCGTCGTGAGTGGAACCCAAAGAGGAGGCTCCAAGGGAAGCCCCATCCGCAGGTTCTTCGAGCAGAGCCACCACCGGAGCGACCGACGAACCGGCTTCGGGCAAGGCAACCTCATGTTCAATGAGTCGAACTGGTTGGACCAACGGCATAACAGGGCACTCTGAAGTGGACGCATATAGAACCTCGCCCAAGGAACCACCTCCAGGGTCGCGGCCATCGTGCCGAGGAGACGGAGGTACCACCAAGCGGACGGAGCAGGTAAGCGGAGGAAGAGGCGGACTAGACTCTGTAAGGCCAGGGCACGGCGCTCCGGCAAACACACCAAACCCCTGACCGTGTCAAAACGTACTCCCAGGTATTCGAGGTCCTGAGTCGGCAGCAGCCGGCTCTTCTGTTCGTTGATCACCCATCCGAGATCCTGTAGCAGAGACACCACTCTGCTCGTGAATTGTACACACTCGTCGCTGGACTTTGCACGAATCAACCAATCGCCGAGATACGGGTGAACGAGGATGCCCTCTTTCCCCAAGGCCGCTGCTACCACCACCATCACTTTCATGAAGGTACGGGGAGCAGTAGCTAGACCAAATGGCATGGCCCGAAATTGAAAGTGACCCCACGGAAATGCGAAGCGGAGGAACCTTTGATGAGACTCCCGGATGGGAATGTGCAAATAAGCCTCGGAGAGATCGAGAGACATGAGAAACTCCCCTTGCCGCACCGCCACGATGACAGACCGCAAGGTTTCCATCCGAAAGTGCGGAACCTTGAGAGCACGATTCACGCCCTTGAGATCCAAAATTGGACGGAGGGATCCATCCTTCTTTGGGACTACAAAATAGATGGAGTAGCGACCGGCGCCGCGCTCGGAAGGAGGAACTGGAACTACCGCCCCCAGGGTTAAGAGACGATGGAGGGTCACGCGGATGGCCCGAGCCTTCTGATCGCCCTTGCTGGGAGACAGAACAAAGGAATCCTGGAGCGGACACGCAAACTCCAGCGCATAACCCTTTTCGATAATCTGCAACACCCACTGATCTGAGGTAATTCGGGCCCAAGAAGGAAGAAAATCGCGTAAGCGACCCCCGATGACCGGACTTCCCTCCAGAGCCTGCCTCGCTTCATTGTGGCTTGCGATTAAAGGAAGAGGACGAAGAGGAGGAGGCTCCAGAGAAGCCTCGTCCTGCTCCTCGGAAACCACGAAAACCTTGCGAGCGCGATCCAAAGCGACCGCGCTGGGAACTCCAAAGGCGGGAAGAGCGAAATCTACGAAAGTCTCGAAATTGGCCGCGCGCAGGCGGCAAGAACCTATTTAGCTTAGGCTTATCCTCCGGCAGCCTACCGCCCTTAGATTCACCAAGGTCTTTAACTAACTTATCTAGAGCATCACCAAACAACAACTTGCCCTTGAAGGGCAATTTACTGAGGCGAGACTTTGAAGAACCGTCGGCCGCCCAGTTACGCAACCAGATGGACCGGCGCGCCGCCACCAAAGAAGCCATGCTATTAGCCAATGACCTAATTAAGTCATAATGCACATCCGCCAAGTACGCCGACCCAGATTCTATGCGGGTGAGCTCCAGCAACCCCTGCTGATCCAAGCCAGAGGCCGAGCGCAGGCGCTGCGCCCAACGTAAACAGGCCCGAGCTACCCAAGCGCCACAAATCGAGGCCTGTAGGGACAAGGCATTGGTATCGAAGGCTTGTTTCAACAAATTATCTACCTTCTTATCTTGCGCATCCTTTAAGGCCGCACCACCCTCCACCGGGATGGTGGTTTTCTTAGTCACTGCCGACACCGCAGCATCAACCCGCGGGGACTTAAACAAGTCCTTGTCTTTGTCGGCTAAGGGGTATAGACGATTCATAGTCCTAATGCCCTTCAAACCGGACTCCGGTTGATCCCACTCAGAATGGATCATCTGCTCCACCACCCGATGCACAGGAAACACCACCTGGGACTCCCGCACCGCCTGAATGAGCGGATCCTCTAAACCGTCCTCCTCTGGAGGGCGAGGAACGACCAGGTTGAGGGTCTGAAGAGACTCCGTGATCAAAGGCACCAACTCTTCCCGACGAAAAACGCGAATAATCCGCGCCTGGTCCTCAGGCTCCGGGATTTCACTGTCCTCCAAATCGTCAATCTCAGCATCAGGATCCCCCTCCGCATCCAAATCTGGGAAAACGCACGGCGTCCTGTTCGGGTTCCAGGGATCTGAACCGCTTGGCGGCCGGCTGAGAAGGATGCCGGCCCTCCCCCGAGGGAAGGGGGGGAGAGGCGCTGGCCAAGCCTCAGGCAAGAGACCGGACCGGCTCAAGCGAAAGGCCTGGTGCATGAGGAGAACAAAATCCGGGGAAAAATCCACGGATGGAGATGCAAGAGCAGTGCTTAATAACTCCGTAGCCTGACCATTAGAAGGGGGAGCAGAACAAGCCGGGCGAGAGCCAGGCGAAGGGTCCCCGTCCGTGAGATTAGGAGGGCCATCAGGTTCTGGCATCTCCTTCAACTCCGGATGATGTTCCAAGTCAGCAGAAAGTGAGGCACAGCTCCGGCAGATGCCAGAGTCCGCCACCGTACCTCTGCACGACCCACAAATCACGCACTGCGGTTTGGAGGTCATGGCAATGCTACAGTATCTCAGCAAAGACAGGCAAACTGACCCCACAGGAAAGGAAAGCTGAAGCAGCTAGCCCGATTAAAGGAAAGGTGATTATAGGTTTTGTTTTTTGTTTTTTCAATAAATAAAATACTCCCCCGAATCCTGAGAGTGTCCTTAACAAAATCGCCAAAAGAAATAGCACCAAAAACGTCAGGGAAGCCCGTGCACAAGTGTGGAAGCCGGCGGGAAAACCCCCTTCAGGGCTACAAAATGGCCGCCGGAGTCATGCATCCGCACTCAAAAACGGCGCGAAAAATAAAGAAAATGAAAGAAAATGAAAGGAACAGCAAAAGCACGGCAAAAGAAAGGTAGGGGGAAGGAAAAAGTAAAAATCCCGGGCTCGGGCCCCCCCCCCCGCCGAGACGAGACCCCGAAGGCAGCCGACTCACCTCGCTGGAGCAGAAACGGGAGCGCGCTGCAGCACCAGAGGCAGAAAAGTAAAGCGAGTTTCCTACCCGGCACCAGCAGAAACTGACAGAGCCAGTAAGCAGCCCAACACAAAGGAGCTGTCTGGAAAGGGTAGATCTACTCCCCGTGCTGTCCAGGGGAGAGATCAAACCTGACTGCCAAATCACTCCGGTCAGGAAGGCAGGAGCCCAATGCAGGACTGACTTCCCGGGAGGCCCCCTGGATATCTTTTTTTTTTTTTTAAATCAATTAAAGAAACAGCTACCTATTTAAACCAAAAGAAGGGATAAGCCAAAATAAAACACCCAAAACTAACTAGTGTTGCTTCCCCAAGTGTCACTAAGTGTGCCCAGCCGGGCACACACGTCCTCAAGCTGCAAGGAGACTGGACACACTGGGGGCTTATGGGAGCTCCGCCTGCATACATCATACAGAAAGTGTTGATTGGTCCAGTCTCCAGGCTGCAGGAGGAGGTGCACTACCCGATTGTGGAGGACTAAACTGGAGGACCGCTCAGGAACAAAAGATTGGAGATCCACAAAAATATATAAAAAGGGGATGTGCTTTACAAACCAAAACGTGATGTGCTCCGCTGACTAAAAAATCTCCCTCATGGGTTAAAGAGAGCGAAAAAAACGGTCACAACATTATTTAAATAAGAAGTTATATCGTGCATAACGGAGCAACCATGGGCATTGTCAAAAATGACTAATTACACAGGTACACTAAAAAAAATTTTTTTTAAACTGCCTCTAATGTTTTGATTGATTTTTACGTTTTTTGGTGCGCTGAATCCAAATCTGGTAACCAATTTGCTCCATAACGTACAGATTTTTTGCTACATTGGGTTAGCAGTTTAAGGTGAACGTTTCAGATTGAGTGCGATCGAGATAAAAGTTTCTTGGATGAATTCTTTATACTAATTGTTTAGTAGTTATTCAAATAAGAATAAAGAAAATTGTAACAAGGCAGCACATAAGAATAGAGTAATGTCAACAAAACACACTGTGATGGTAGCAAAATTGTCTGCACTTAAAACAGCCACATACATGTGCACAAACATTGAGCATATAAGAGCGAGGTTAGACACAAAGCAAAGCAAAGAAATGTGCAAAAAATGTTGTACAGGTATGTATGTAAGAATAGAAAACGCAAACCGCACCATTGCAATACATGAAGACAAACACCCGATGGTGTGAAAATAAAATTCTAATAAATGAGATCCGACACTGTGGTAATAACTAGCAAATTTTTATTTCAAAGTTTAGTAAAAACACGATATTTGTCAACACAGTTTAGATTTTAAAGTCATTCTTGGGTCAATCAATCTCCTGGTGGGCCCGTTTCTTCTTCCCCCGAATGCTTCTCTTGGTGCGCTGCTTGGCGTATTTTTCATCTGGGGTTTCCCGCAGCAGCAACCAGCAGAAATCAGCCATCATGGTGGTGTTCCATCTTCCTTGGTACCTTCTCTCTGCGTCCTTGATGTCCTGGTGAAACCTTTCACCTTGTTCTTCACTGTACGCCCCCAAGTTTTCGGGAAAGTAGTTCACATGGGAGTGCAAGAAATGGACTTTCAGGCTCATGTTACAGCCTTGTTCTTTGAAGGCATTGAGCATCCTGGCAACAATATCCTTATAGTTCTCATCCCGCCTGTTCCCCAAGAATTTGAGAACAACATCCTTGAAGGAATCCCAGGCTTCTTTTTCCTTCTCAGACATCGTTTCAGTGAATGCTCCATCTGAAATGAGTTTACTTATATCAGGGCCAACAAACACTCCTTCCTTTAGCTTTGCTTCAGAAAGTCGGGGGAACTTTGAGCAAAGGTACCGAAAGCACTCACCATCTTTTGGAAGGGACTTGATGAATTGCTTAATGAGACCCAACTTAATGTGGAGAGGTGGTAATAGAATTTTATCACGAGGTACCAAGCTCTCATGAAGAACATTTTTCTCACCGGGTCTCAAATACTCCCGAATTGGCCAGTCTTTTTTCCCCCAGTGTAGGTCGCGGGCCCGGCTATCCCACAAGCAAAGGAAGCAGGGATATTTGGTGAAACCGGATTGCTGCCCTAATAGCATGGATAGAATTTTAAAGTCTCCACAAATCATCCACTTATGCTCATCATAACGAATCTTCTGAAGAATCAGGGCCAAATTCTCGTATTTTTCTTGGAGAATAACAGAGTGAGCAATAGGAACTGAAGCGAATGTGTGGCCATTATGAAGAAGAACACCTTTTATGCTGTCTTTTGATGAATCAATGAACAGCCGCCATTCAGCAGGATCATACTTGAGTTTAAACTTTTCCATCACTCCGTATATATCGTTGCAAAATACCAAATCTTCCTCTTTGCTGAAATACTTCAAAAATTGTGTCTCGCGGTTGCGGTACCAATAAAAAGTTGTTCCTGGTGACAATAGATTTTTTCTGTTTAAGCCGAGAACCTAGCAGTTGGGCAGCATCTTTTGGGAGTCCTAAATCCCGGATTAAATCATTCAATTCAGCTTGAGAGAAAAGTTCAGGTTTCGGATCTGGTTCAGTTTCAAACTTGGAAGTACTGGACTCATCGGGAAAAGCCATCTGATGAGTCTCATCATGATCAGAACCGTCCACACAAATATGATCCAAAGATTTTGGTGGTTCAGGCACAGGTACTTCGTTGCTATGAGGCATAGGCCTAATTGCGGAGGGAAGGTTGGGGTAACTTATTACGTTCTTATTTTTTAAGTTGTATCCCTTCACAATGCAAGAGCAAAAATAGCAGTCACTGCTGTGGTCTCTTTGTTCACGCCACATCATAGGTATTCCGAAACGAAATGCTTGTTTTTTACCTTTCATCCATAAGCGTAGATCTTCCTCACATGTCTTGCACACTTTGTGAGGAGCCCACGGTTTGTCTCGATCGCCTAACTTCAAACCGAAATAGGCAAAATATACTTTTTTAATAAATGCAGAAATGTTCCTCTGCCACTTTTTCACGGTATATTCCCCACAAATAAAACAAAAACTGTCCGAAGAGTTGACGCAACCTCTGGCTCTGTGAGCCATCACAAATACACAGCACTGCAAACTACAACTGTAGTGAACCACTTCGGAATAAAGCTGGATTACGACTGAGCAAACAAAAGGTAATAATGAACTTGCAAGAAAATGAAATTTGACAGGAACGTTCATGTCGCAACCACCGTGTTTGAGCGAGCGAACGAGGCGAGGCGAACAGGAAAGAACATGCGCCAGGGCGAGTACTGGATTTAGCCCCCCGCCTCCCAATTGTCCTGTTAATGTATAAAATGAATACAAAACACTCTAAAATATCATGAGGGAGTGTTTCTAGTTAGTTAACCATCACAACCTCTATTTTGGGCCAAGAAAATAAACTGCAGTCGGCTAAAAAGAAATTATGTGAACGTTCCTTATATGGGTAAGAAATCTAATTTTGCAAGAAAACGTGATGTGATGGAACATTTTGGCTATTTTTCCTGGATTCAGCACCCCAAAATCTATAGAAATCAGTTGCAAAACTGGAGGCAGTTTTTTGGTAGTGTACCTGTGTTATAGATAAAACCTGCAGCTTAAGAGGTAATTAAAAACACACACAAATATAATAAAATAGTATGTACTTCTCGGACCATAAACCTAAACGGGCTGTCAAGGGCGGAGGAAACTGCCACAGCGGTACATAAAGAATGAATCAAAATATATAAACTACAAAAAATGTAGAGGTGTGCGTAACCAAATATCATAATACAAAATGAAATTGGGCTCGCAGATAAACCATCCAGGGCAAGGATCAAACGGACACAAACACCATTGTTAAAAAAACACAAATCAGCGAGAAATAGACGTTCTAGCAATAAACAGCATCCAGATGTGCAGCATGTGCCAATTGGAAGGTGAAAAAACATTAGTTGTGCCTATATGGAAAATGTTATGTTACAAAAAACCAATCGTGCATGGTAGAAAGACAAAAAAGAAGAACCAAAACGTGCATAGTATAAAAAAACAGAACGCACTGTACCTGCATAGACTGCGAGGAGGGGAAACGCCGCGCAGAAGCACAAAGAACCCACTTGAAGAGGAGAAAGAGGCTCCTCCCACTAGCATTATGTGCGTCAAAAAACACTATCTATTAATTAAAAACTAATAAACGAAAAAAATGAGAAATGTGCAACTTAAAAGAAAAAAAGTAAAAAAGGGTCGTTGCTGAATTTGGAGAAAAGTTATACCGAAACCTATAAAAGACATAGAGAAAAGTACTTAACTAAAAACAATCAAACCGCGGACCAGAAAAGATCGCGGCGAGAACCACAGAAGAGTAAATTATATGCAATTACATAGGATGAGGTGAATGAGTGGATCAAAAGAGTATAAAAATATCTAACATAAAAACCTGATACACCGACAATAAAAAAGTGCTTCTGCATATCAGAAAAGGAGGGGAAGAAATAGACAGAGCCCACATGGATACATCAGGAGGAATTGTATAAATGGTGTGAACCACACAAAACAAACCATAAAGAACATCCAAGGTAAAAGGAACCATGACACCGTTTTTATGTTAGATATTTTTATACTCTTTTGACCCACTCATTCACCTCATCCTATGTAATTGCATATAATTCACTCTTCTATGGTTCTCGCCGCGGTCTTTTGTGGTCCGCGGTTTGATTGTTTTTAGTTAAGTACTGTCCTCAATGTCTTTTATAGGTTTCGGTATAACTTTTCTCCAAATTCAGCAACAACCCTTTTTTACTTTTATTCTTTTAAGTTGCACATTTCCCATTTTTTAGTTTATTAGTTTTTAATTAATAGATAGTGTTTTTTGACGCACATAATGCTAGTGGGAGGAGTCTCTTTCTCCTCTTCAAGTGGGTTCTTTGTGCTTCTGCGCGGCGTTTCCCGCCCTCGCAGTCTATGCAGGTACAGTGCATTCTGTTTTTTTATACTATGCACGTTTTTGTTCTTTTTTGCCTTTCTACCATGCACGATTGGTTTCTTGTAACATAACCTTTTCCATATAGGCACAACTAATGGTTTTTCACCTTCCAATTGGCACATGCTGCACATCTGGATGCTGTTTATTGCTAGAATGTCTATTTCTCGCTGATTTGTGTTTTTTGAACAATGGTGTTTGTGTCCGTTTGATCCTTGCCCTGGATGGTTTATCTGCGCCCCAATTTCATTTTGTATTATGATATTTGGTTACGCACACCTCTACATTTTTTGTAGTTGATATGTTTTGATTCATTCTTTATGTACCGCTGTGGCGGTTTCCTCCGCCCTTGACAGCCCGTTTAGGTTTATGGTCCGAGAAGTACATACTATTTTATTATATTTGTGTGTGTTTTTAATTACCTCTTAAGCTGCAGGTTTTATCTATAATTAGTCATTTTTGACAATGCCCATGGTTGCTCCGTTATGCACGATATAACTTCTTATTTAAATAATGTTGTGACCATTTTTTTTGCTCTCTTTAACCCATGAGGGAGATTTTTTAGTCAGCGGAGCACATCACTTTTTGGTTTGTAAAGCACATCCCCTTTTTATATATCTTTGTGGATCTCCAATCTTTTGTTTTTGTTTTGTTAACTATTATCCACCCATTCATTCATTTATTTATTGTTCTTTCTGGTTTTATTGGTTGTTAGTTTTAGTGTGTCTTTTCATCAAATTTCTGTTATTTAGTATTTTACTTGTTTTGACATGAAAATGTATGTTGTCTCTCAAGATATTCCCCCTTTTTTCAGACATAATGAGAGATCTTTAGGTATGTTTTCTTTGCCTCAATGCATCCATCACACCTTGATGGGTTCCATTTCTAATTGGTAATGGTACTACTGAAATTTTATATATTTTTTCACACTCACACATATGTCGACAGTAGTTTTTTCCTCTTGTCAAATGCATTTTAATATTTTCACCGTTTTGTTTAGCATATTCAGTGCTCTCCTGCATTTATCACACATTTGACAGTTTACAATCCCCATTGGTGGTACCACTTTTGTTTTTTTCCCCTTGTAAAGTTTTTACCAGTATATACTTGGGTCCTTAATAAAGAATTTTACTTATCATTTTGATAGGCCGTGGTCATTGCCTCCGCTGTTCTTTTGCTAAGACCCAATGTAAAAAGGTACTAAAGACCTCAAAATAAGCACAGGATATCGCACAACCCATAGGCATACACTTATCAAAGTAGAACAGAGAACGAAACTGAAATCCCAATAGCGGGAATGCCGAAGGGTGCACTGGCAACAATCGGAACGCAGATTCGATGTCCACTTTCGCCAATAGCATGCCTGGATCGCACTGCCGTACCAACGCTAAGGCAGCATCAAAGGAAACATAACAAACCGTACACAACTCGTGCGGGATGTGATCGTTCACGGATTGTCCCGGCGGGAAAGACAAGTTATGAATCAACCTATAACTGCCCGGCTCCTTTTTGGGAACGACTCCCAAGGGGGAAACAATAAACGGTGAAAACGGGGGTTTAGGAAAAGGGCCAGCAATTCTACCCAATGAACATTCGGCGCACGAAAGGACCGCAGGCCCACCCCCGCCGATGGAGGCCCTGCCCGCAAGCCGACTCCCCCTGAGCCCCCAGACCTACTCTTGGCCGACATTTGGGTCAGCCAAAGGTTGATGTCCTTTGTCCCCCACGACAGCTGAACATTCTCCTCCATCATGTCCCGGAATTCCTCGTCATAATTAAGCCACGCCCAGCCCTCATGAGCCTGCGATGCCGCCAGTATCGCATCCGCATAAGCCAACAATGCACCGTATTGTCCTGGAAAATAATGACCCCAAACGCATGCGAGCCTCAAGAATGCCCGAGTCCAATTCAGAGTATTATGGGAGACCTTCCTCACCCGGCCCGCTTTTTCATATTCCTTGCACTTCTTCCTACTCTCCCCCGAGCGCTTCCTCCTGTCCAAGAGGCGAAATATATTGATATACCTCCGTCGTCTAATCCAACGTCTCAACTTCCGAAGAACCCCTTCCCAGAGCTCGGCACAATGGACCACTGTGTGCCCAGTCCCTTCACCCTGCTCGGCTGCTCGCACTACAGAGCCCCCGAAGAGTCACCCGAGGATGATGACAAAGAGGAACCACGCCGACACCAGCGACTACGACTATGCTTTGCCTTAGCCTTCTTCCCACCCTCGAGACCCATCTCCCCCGACTGAGCCCCGCACCCAGCGCCAGCCACACCGCCCCCATACTCACTGGCCTCAGGGTTGGATGCTGCAATCTCACTCGCAACCTGGGATCCAGCCGCCGGAATGGGATGCACCAGCAAGGGATTTGCAGACACCACTCCACCTGCCAGTCCGGGATCCACCATACTTGCTCTTGTACCCACACTCTCCGTCACCTGTACAGACAAAGAAGGAGAAACACCAGCAGCCACAGCCCCAGCAGCCCTCGCAACCCTACTGTCCTCCCCCCCCAGCTCCAGACTGAGGATCCCATACCCCCGGACTCCCAACCACCTATCCCCCTCCCTGGCGTCCCCCTTACCCCAGCATCCCCCATTCCAGACCAATCACTCCACCCGCATTCCCACGGCTCCATATCCCCGTAGTGCCCAGCACCGAAAGACCAAGGGCCATGGGTCCCATGAAATGCTGGGTGAGGGAAGCGCATACCCGGAGGACATGGGGAATAGTAACCGAGACAGGGGGGTGAATACACAGCTCCCGCTGCCCCGAGCCCACCCATGTCAGCACTCTGACCGACCACCGCTGGCCCCGCCACCGCCAACTCACCTGCAGGGTGCACTGATCGCCCCGCCCCCCGAGACTGCTCCAAACTGCCACTCACATTCGAACCACCCAGATCCGCTCCTCCCGCCTCACAGTGTAACATCCCAGCCCCCCTGCCCCTGAAAGCGCAGCTGCTGAACTCCCAGCCCTGCCCCCCTTCCCCCACCCCCTCCCCCTCCCCCCACTGCGCCCAGGCCTCACACCCTTTCCTGCATCCCTTATTACCGGTACATCCCCACCCAGTGACTCTCGGGGCCCTCCCACAGTGTGCGCACCATGCACCGGCCCCCGGCCTCTGGCTCTATCTTTTGCGGGTCCCTGACCGGAGCTTCCGCCTCCCCCTAGCCGCCCCCCACCCTTTTGGGGTCTGCACCATGCTTCCGGACCTCCGAGGAACCGCAGAAACCCCCCACTAACAAATAACAAACCTAACAGCCTGCAAATAACCCCCTCAGGGATGCCACCCCTTCTCCCACTTTTTTTTTTTTTTTTTATAAACTAGACCCTTAAGTCACGGCTGCCTCCTGACAGCCCAGCTCAGGGTATTCCTGCCAAGCAGATTGCCTTCTTATATGGCTGTGCCAGACCAGGTGACCTTACCAATGGACCCGCGAACCCAGAGATTTTGCCCACAAAAGCCCGCTCCTCCAAACCCCCCGAGAGTCCCTCCCTTTCAACAGAGCCACGATACCACAATTGCCGCGACCCAACCACCCCCCCCCCCGAATCACCTCCCATTTGCCGCCCCGCTACAACCCCCGAAGCCCAAAATACAATTTATCCCTGCACCCCCCTCCCCACCGCATCTCAGCATAGCCTTCCCCCGAGCACACACCTTATCCGTGCAGGGCCAAGTGAGAAAAGGCAGACTGCGCTCCCCCGGTCTCACATACTTCCCGCTTGCCCCGCCCCCCAGAGTACTGCCAACCAATCAAATCACCCCAAGCGCCTGATGTGGGGTGATTTGAAGAACGCTCTCGCGCTCATCACACCACCCCACCCCCACGCAACTGCCAGTGAGACCCGGGCCCCGAGCACCCGGTTACTCTTCCGACCTTGGGACCCAGCCCGGCGGTATTTATACTCTCCACTAAACTTTATTACTGCAACCAGCTGAAAATAGTTACTTGGCTTCCAGACACTGAAAACACAATCATTATCTGCTGATGCATGCAGAATCATATCAGGCAGCCAGAGACTGCTTTTCAGTGACAACTGACCAGATAACTAAGAAGTGGTAGCTCCATTGGCATTCCTGAGCACATAAACATCAATTCTAAATCTAGCTGGCTAACTTTAGGATCATTGGTTTAGGATAATTTTCCTTCCCACCAAAAAGCCCTACAGAATTAAAATATAAAAGTTCCTCAAACAAAATAAAAAAAATTGCTGGATATGTTGGGAAGACACATGTTTTTATTAATGACCATATATTAATCAAATTCCACCATATTTATTTATTTAGCAATCATTTTTATTTAGCAATCATTTATAACCCGCATCTTCCAGAATTCAGTTGCGGTTCACAATAAAACAATCCACAAAGCATAAGCTTAGTTTTACATCGAACTGGTTTTACATTGAACTTAGTTTTACATCGAACATTTTGTAACAATAAAGAATAATGGTTAACAGCATGAACTAATGCATAACAGCACAAGGCTAGCTTGTAAACTATGTACAGTAACTATATACAAATACAAGTTGTAGGTACTTTAGAGTTGAATCATAGTGTTTTTAGGATAGTGTGTTATCTGTTAAATTATTAGAAATAGTATTACTCAGTCAGGATTTTTAGCCTTTATCAGGATTCTTTAAATAGACTTTAAAAGGGGGAAGAAGACCTCAGAACCACCACTGCCATAGATTTGATGTGGAATGGTAAATACTGTCATTCATCTGTCTCTGAAAAACCTCCCCAAACATAATCAAACACTTTCATTTAGTTTTTTCTAATTTTATAAACAAAATCTTTGCATGTAAAAGCACAAAAATGTGGTGGAATCTCTTATCTTTATTGTAGTATGCCCAACACTTGCCGTTTCATTGTTAAATTTCATCGGGGCAAAAAATGTAAAAACAGTACATTTGCCACCTATAAACAAAATAATAAATCTGTAATTTTTCTAGACATAAAAAATCATATTTAATTTTAAAACACTGATTGCGACATTGACAGCATTTAAAGCACCAGCAGAATATTTTCAACCAATCACAAAACCCCATTGCCTCCATAGCAACAATCAACTCACTAATTGGTTAATTTTAATGTTCCATGAAAAACACTCCATTCAATTTTCCCATCTCTATATTCCATAACCAGAATTGACTGTGTGATGAAATTTAACACTCAATTAAAAGCATTCCATTCAGTATTTGCATCCAGTCCTCACAGCTCTGTATTCCATAACCACAATTGATGCTCTGATTGGTAGATTTTAATACTTAATGGAAAGCGCACCATTCAGTGTTCATATTCAGTCCTTTTGGCACTGTACTCTGCAATGGAATATCCTTCTTTGTTCACATTGCAGCAATGATCTTCCTCAGTGGTTGGGACAGGTTACCTCAGGCCAGAGGGCTGGGGGTTCAATTCCCATGAAGGGACAAGTAACTTCAGGCCGGATGGACTGGGGTCTCTAGTCCCATGGCCATTACTTGTGGCCTTGGGCAAGCCACTTAACCCTCCATTGCCTCAGATATGCCTAGATTGTGAGCCCTTTGGGGATGAGGGAATAAAAAGTGCCTGTTAGAATATATCTGTAAACCGCTTTGCTACACACAGTAAAGGCCGGTATATCTTATTTATTTTTATTTTATCCAGATTTGTATCCCACTTTCTACTTCAATCAAAGTGGTTGTTTACACAGGTTTGGACAACATTAATAGGGCTACAGGACGTACATAGAGACTATAGTGGTATTTAAGCTAATAAATGCTTAAAACCATAAGCCCCTCTAATGAGTTCTGGTAAATATTCTAAAATAAAACACTCTGAGGATTAAAACTTGTGTTGGCATTTTAAGAACAAAAGATCTGCCACACTGGGCTAAACCGAAAGTCCATCAAGTCCAGTGTCCAGTTTCCCACATTTTAAACAATGTGCTACTAATGGTGATGATGCTTCTTTCTACGGCGTTAAAGAAAAAAAATCCCCTGGCGAAAATGGCTTGTTTTCCCTATATATAACCGATCACATGGATACACATAACTTCTACTGCAAAATCAGTCCTACAGGCAGTAAACTGTCTTAAACCTTTTTCGGGAGAATCCAAGATGGTGGCAGCATGATAACCCTCTCTGGCAGCATGCTTGTAATTGAGCTGTGTTTGTGCTCTCAATTTATTTCTTTTTGCGCTTTTGGTAGATTCCAATGGGGAAGAGAAAAAAGAAGACAAAGACTTACCCCAAAGATGGTCTTTCATTAAAAAAACAGCCCATTAAGAAGTTTGTTTCTGTCGGAGGAGAACAGAACTCTGTGGCAGGTAGTGCTGGAGCTGACTTGAAGGCATTCTTTCAGTCTCGGACGTAAGTTTAAGTCCCAAGCAGCACGTTCCCACTGTCTGGTATGCTGTCGCTCCAGCAGGCACACTTCCCACCGGGTTGGGAGAAGTTCTTCCATTATAGAGGGAGTCGACAGGTTTGGGTTCGCTGTCAGCGGCATCCGCAGGGGCTGGGGATCACCCTTGCTCTAGCCTGACACCAATGGTGTGCTTTCATTGGTGTTAGCCTGGGAGGAATGGCATCGGCCCCAGCATTTCAATCCACACCGTGGTTATCAGGGACCCCCCAAACCCCATCTGGTGACAGCATCCTGTGTAAACCACCAGTGGTAACATTAGACTCCATTTGGTCAGCAATTGTCTCTGGAGAAATCTGTGAATGGGCGATTGAACGAGGTGGAAGTTGGAACTCGGGACCTTTGGAATAAGTTTGAATCTCATGAGGAAGCCCGAGTCTCAACAGTGAGGTGGAGTCTCTTTCAACTGAGGTACAGATGCAGAGTGCCTCTTTCATTATGGACAGCTCTACTATTCATGTTAAGATGGAAAAATTGGAAATCTTTTCAAAAAAATTGAACTTGCGCTTTGTCAATTTTCCTATCTCCCCAAATATTTCCCTGACTGAACTCTTCAAGAAATGCCTGCTTGAAAATGTGGAGATGCCGGAGAATGTGTTACCCCTTACTTCTAAGATTTACTATTTGCCTATGAAAAAGCATTCCAGTAGTCCTTTGCCGAACGAAGATCAAGGGGGACGCTCTCTTGATAACTTGAATTTGACCCAAGTTCTGGAGGGTTTGGAGGAGAAAATTTGTCAACTATGTGCTTGAGCCGGAACGGGCTTGGACTCTTAAATTGTATTTCAGAAATTCTGTAAAATTGTTTTTTTGGGCAGAAGGGCAGGGTTTTCCCAGACGTTTCTTATGTGACTCAGGTTAAAAGGCATCAGTTTCTTTCCATACGTACTGAGGTTCTCTCCATAGGTTTTTCATACGTGCTTAGATTTCCATGTAAATGTTTAATTAAATCTTCCTCCGCTAGATATTTTTTTTATGATCCTAAACAGTTACGTTTGTTTCTAGACACTAAAAAATCTCATGATTCAGTTGTCACGGTGGAGTCCTCTTAATATTGTCTCTTTCTGAATGCTGGTATTTGTGTATTTGGGCCATGCTGTTTGCTTTTACCTAGGGCTAACGTTTCCTGTTACTGATGATTTAATATATTATCTGCCTCCTTTCCGAATGGTTGTTTTGTGGGCTAATAAATTTTAGCATAATGTTTCTGTATTTTTTTCCATTATGTGAATTTTGCCAAATTGTTCAGTTTTGTTTGTGATCATTTGTGCTATTCCTCTTCTTTCAAGTACATACTCATTGCATGATATATTTTGTGTAAATTCAGAAATATAAAATAAAAAATAACATAAAATAAACCTTTTTATCTACTGGATTTTCACAATATTTTAAGCTATATGTATTGGTAATGTCACAAATTTGGCATTTTTCACACTTGTAGAGAGTAATTTTAAAAACTCCCATGGGGGTTAATGTGTTTTAGGATTAGAGGCATATTTTATAAAGTGAAGTATGCGTGCACTTTGTAAAATAGGGGCGCGAGTGATGTTCAAATGCGTGTCAAACTAGTTGCGAGAATTTAGACTGCCCTATAGCAGGCATGCATTTATTTATTTATTTAAAAGGATTTATATCCTGCACAATTGCCGAGACGGGTTGCAAAATACATACACAATAAGTCATCATGTACAACAAGGAGAAATACAGACATTATAATTAAAAATAGCCATTAAAACACTGCAGAGGCTCAGCACAAGATTATAAATGCCTACCCACCACACTTGCCCATCAGACAAATTCAGGAAAAGTCTGTTTAAATAAATGTCATTTCAGGTTTTTTCCCCTGCTAAGATTTTATAGGAACATGTGCAGGTTGTATTACTTTATAACTTATGCACATAAATTTGTGCTCTGCCCCTCCGCATGCCCACAGGGAAAGTATGCATGCTCGAACTTATATATGTACTTGCAGAACAGTGATGAGCTAAAGTATGCACATAATTGCCCATTCACATGTGTAAGTCCTTGAAAATGGTGACTTTTGCGAATAAATGAGGCCTATCTTTATGCGGCTCCCGTAAAGTCCAATCGACATCTCAGCTTGAAAAGGGGTTGATGCAGAAACTGTGCATTTTGCTGGTGATTTTTTCCATACTAGTCTTGCTCTCCAATGCAGAAAGCAAGCTAATGTGGGAAAATCGCCGGAAAAACCACTGCGCTATAGCATGCCCACTGTGCTATGCTTATCGCATGCAAAATGATGAATATTTAATTCTTCCCAATGTAAGAAACTGCTCTCAAGCAGTGCAACTTTTTGCTATTTTTAAAATTCTGGATCTTTACGCCACCTTCAAGCAGCCATAAAGATCCAGCAGGGAGCAAAAGAATAATTTGAGGTGATGTTTGACACTTCACCTCTGGTGATGCAAGCACTGGAAAGACCCCTGATACCCGTGACCCAACATTAAGAGGGGGACAGTGCCCCCCTGGACATCGACTCTCCCCACCCATTACAAAAACCATTGATGGTCATGTGGGCCCCCTCAAACACCTCAAAAAATAATCATTAGGGGCCCTGTGGGCTCCGAACCTCCCCTCAACCTCTCAAAGAAGTCATTGGTGGCTCTGTTGTCCTCTACCTACCCTAGCTCCTCACAGAACTCCTAACTCCTCCTTCACCCCACATTACCTTTAGAGAGTTGGTAGGAGATCTTGGTTTACATAAAAGGCACATTTATAAGCTTTTTAAAACACTTTTTCTGGATAACTGCATTCCAAAAATTTGTCCATCAATTCCTGAGATTTGCCCTTAAATTCTTATTTTGTAGAACATATTCTTTTCTATTTTAAAAACTGAGACTAGGATGCATCCAGCTCGTAGCTAAGACCTGCCGCTTCTTCCTCTTCAACATTAGCAAAATCCGCCCGTTCCTTTCTGAACACACTACCAAAACGCTTATCCACTCCTTAATTTCCTCTCACCTAGATTACTGCAACCTGCTCCTTGCTGGTCTCCCCGCGAATCATCTCTTTCCCCTTCAATCTATGCAAAATTATGCTGCTCGACTAATATTCCGCCAGTCTCGCCATGCCCACATTACTCCTCTTCTCAATTCACTTCATTGGCTCCCCATCCAATTCCGCATACAGTTCAAACTTCTCATACTGACCTATAAATGCATCCATTCTGTGGCCCCTCAATACATCTCATCCCTTATCTCTCCCTACATCCCCTCTCGGGAACTTCGCTCCGCTAATAAACTACTTCTATTTAGGCTTTTCACTTGCACAGCTAACTCACGCCTTCGTTCCTTTCACCTCGCTGCACCCTACGCCTGGAACAACCTACTTATGTCTATACGCCAAGCACCCTCACTGGCCCTCTTCAAATCCAAGTTGAAAACCCACTTCTTCACTGTTGCCTTCAGATCCTGACTTCCACCTTATCCTAACCCGATTCCCACCAATCTCCCATGACCAAATTACACAGACCACATTATGCTTTGCACCGAACTGACTATCGCTATCGCTTTGTATTGTTGTATTAGATTGCAAACTCTGATGAGTATTAGATTGTAAGCTCGGATGAGCACGACTGACGAGCAGGGACTGTCCATTATATGTATATTTTTATATGCATGTCATACCTGTACGGCGCTGCATGCTCAGCGCTATATAAGTGCTAAATAGTAGTAGTAGTAATAAACTGTTTTTCCATACAGTCCTGCTAGACCAGTTGAGACAACTGGGTTGCGTTTCCCTACCAGCCAATATGGAGATAGAAATGTTCCAGAGGTTTTATATGATAGCATTGTGCCATTTACAGCCTGTGACTCTAGGGGCATAATCCAGTAGGGAGACCCCCTCTACGAAGAACCATGGCATCGATCGGGGTCCGTAGGGCTACCCTGAGATGCCGCTGCTTCAAACAAGGCCATGGCCTTTGCAGGTACCAGGGACTCCGGGAAGAACTTATCGTACTGCTGCTGGCGACTCTTGAGGGCCTTAGTGGACATCTTTTTACAGAGGCCACATGCTGTGGGGTCATGTTCCGGCCCTAGGCAGCAAAGGCAGCAGTCGTGTGTGTCGGTCAAAGACATTATTTTGGCACACCAATCATACTTCTTAAAGCCACTAGTAGCCACTGGGTAAAAAATAACCCCAGTGAGGTCGAAGACCCGCAGTGCTGCTAGTTGGAAAAAAGGCGTGAAAGGCGCCCAGGAGGAAAAAACTGGAAACCTGAGACTCGATGCCGGGGCAGCAAGTTTGTGTGGCGGGAAGAGTAGTGGAGCACAACTGGAGAAGTGTGTGAAACTCAGGTCGAAAAAAAAATCACCTTTTTCCGGGACAGACCAGACAGACATCTGAAGGGCTCCGCAGAATAAAGGAGGCTGAGCAAGATGGCACCCTTGGGTGGGAAGAGGACCATGCATGCGTGGTGGCATCTCCTATAGACTTTCTTGAAAGCTGGGGGGATGCTTCCGCAAGGGCTCCATCGGTGCTGACGTCACCCATATGTGAGGGCTGATTCCTGCTGTCCCTGGAGAACACCTGTTACAGGTGAGTAACTACACTATATGGTCAGGAATCTCTAACCTCCCAAAACTTCACTGAACAGGAACTGTAACTATACAGGATGAATTTCAACAGAAGGCTTGTCAGAAGGATATGAGCCGACAAGACCAACCACTGAGAGTATGGCAGACCAAAACAGGTTTCAGGAGCAGGGTCCTAGACTGGTCTAGCAGGACTTAAGGAAAGGAGATTATCTGATAAATCAAATGTCACCTTCCATATCATCCTGCTAGACTAGTTCAGACAAGTGGGGCATACTAAAGCTACAACCCCACTGGGCAGGAAGAAGACTCGGCAGCTTTAAGAATCTCTGAGCCAACGGCTGAATGGATATCCAAGCAATAGTGCTTGACAAAAGTAGAAAGTGATGCCCAGGTTGCTGCCCAGCAAATCTCTGAGGGGTGACTGAACTATGTCCTGCCCACGAGGATGCTTGTTCCTGAGAGGAATGTACATGCAAACCCTCGGGAACTGGCTGGTTCCACAACAGATACACTGAGGCAATAGCCCTCTTGATCCAGCATCCCAGAGTAGACTTGGCAGCTGTGTCACCTTTACACAGTTCACAAACAAATGGTCTGACATGCAAAAAGAGTAAGTAACCTTCCAGTACCAGAGAAGCACTGTGAGAACTCAGTGAGGTTTTGGTCTATTATCCAATGTTTCTTCAGTCATCTTGTCGAATAGAAGTGTACTGGTGTTGTGTGCTATTGAGTCAGTGCCAACTCCTAGCAACCCATTTCCTGGGTTTGCATGGCAAGGCGCAATTGGAAATAGATTGTCAGGCCTTTCTTCCATAACAGGAAGATATATCTGGTGTTACCATAATAAAGGGAAAGGAACCTACATTTATTGTTGGTAATTTATTCAAAAAATGTTTTGCATATTTTAAATATGAAAAAGTCAGTGTAACAAAGTTTCAAAAAAATATCCACATATACAGAAAGAGGTTCCGAAAGTGATTTTTTTAGACAAGATTATCAGATGTATCCTTATGAAATTTTGATAATATATTTATCATTGGAATGACAGTATGTTTTCCATTGAAAAATATGAGGGGGCATTTACTGAAGTAAAAGTCAATGATGTGCATTATTTCACATGCATTAAATACTAATGAGATGCAAAGCATATAAATGCATGCAAAACACTTCATTAATCAAATTAATAATGTGGCCTACAGTAATTTGCCACAAGGTGCATTATAAATGGTAAAATAATGCCAGCTCAAAGCTGCCATTATTTTTCTGTCAGGAGCACCAGACAATGACAGGTGGCCCGATACTTCCGAATACCATCTTAAAGGGGCACATTGTAAGTGCACTGGTGGTCCAGGGATTCCCGACCACCTGGCATATCCATGAGGTAGGACAACCCCCCCCCCCCCCCAATAACCCCCACCACACATGTCCCTCACCTACCATCTAAAGGCCTAATCAAAGTTTCACCTTCCCCCTAAGGCCCCCAAACCCCAGATGTTGATTGCAGGTGCTATTTTGAACCTGACCCAAATGGAAGTGAGTGGGGCCCAGTACTACTACTACTGATCATTTGTATAGCGCTACAAGGCGTATGCAGTGCTGTGCAGACAAATGTAAAAGACAGTCCCTGCTCATCAGAGCTTACAATCTAATTAAGACAGACAACACAACAGCTGAGGACAAGGATACATCTAGGCAATTCCGGTCCTGGAGGGCCACAGACCAGTCAGGTTTTCATGATGTCCTTAATGAATATTCATGAGATCTATTTCCATCCACTGCCTTCCATTGTATGGAAATATGTCCATGAATATTCATTAGGGACATCATGAAAACCTCACTGGTCTGCGGCCCTCCAGGACTGGAATTGCCCACCCCTGATCTAGGGGAATGGTAAGGAAACAAATAGGAAACTAAGAGGATCAGGATCCAAGCTTCTTAAAGCTGCCCCGGGGGGCCTTAAGGGGGTGGGGATCTTTGATTGGGTCTTTGGGGTGGTGGGTTAGGGGCATATGTAGGACGGTTACTTGGTGGTGCCAGATGGTGGGGACTCCTTGGTGGTGCCGGATGGTGGGGACTCCTTGGTGGTGCCCGATGGTGGGGACTCCTTGGTGGTGCCCGATGGTGGGGACTCCTTGGTGCCGGATGGTCGGGACTCCT
This sequence comes from Ichthyophis bannanicus, assembly GCA_033557465.1. Taxonomy (NCBI): domain Eukaryota; kingdom Metazoa; phylum Chordata; class Amphibia; order Gymnophiona; family Ichthyophiidae; genus Ichthyophis; species Ichthyophis bannanicus. The sequence continues at coordinate 418,074,568 of CM066031.1, read as the reverse complement.
TGGTGGTGCCCGATGGTGGGGACTCCTTGGTGCCGGGTGGTGGGGACTCCTTGGTGGTGCCGGGTGGTGGGGACTCCTTGGTGCCGGGTGGTGGGGACTCCCATACCGCTGGTATAGTTTTATGGTGGCTAGGAGCATCTGGTCGAATGTTCCTGATGGAAAAATAATACAGGCTTTGAGCTAGCGTTTTCTCCCTTGAAATAATGTGGTTTGCAGTGATCACCACAAGCTGCATTATTCTTTTACCATTGTAGTCACTTACCCACAGTACAGAGTTACTACACGTTAGTGATTCCTGAGATAAACTAAACTGCGGTAAAAGGCATGATTTTACTGTCTCTTAGCAACTAACCCGCTGAATTTGTTTATGATTCAAAAAGCCAAGCTGACAACCTCTCTTTGTAATCTGCAAAATTTTTGATTAGGATCTATTTTTAGGACCTAGATATAATCTTTTATAAGATTTTTACATCTGACAATTGTCTGTCAGTTTCTGCTATGTATTTTTCTCTATCCTGGGTCACCTCAGCACCACCTCATTTTCTTCTTTTCATTTTCTAAAATGTCATATTCTTCTTTATTGAAATTATTATACAAAATGACTTTTTTTTATTCCCATTTAGGAGTCCAGGTACTAAGCTATGCTAACGTTACTCAATGGGACCATTACTAATAACGCACAATTATGGTGAATTAATTTGCATTAATGTTAATGCACCTTAGTAACTAGACCCCTTAGACACATCTCCTAATATCAAATTTTTAAACACACTAACTAGGAACATGCTTGAAGCTACAAAGTAATATATTTAAAACAAATAGGAGTAAATATTTTTTAGCTCAAAATATAATCAGTCTTTGGAATTCATTGCCGGCAAATAGAGGTAGTGGATTTAAAAAAGATTTCAACAAATTCCATTAAGGTAGTCAGAGAAAAAAAACACTGCTTATACCTGGAGATAAGTAACTTGAAACTGGCTGCTTTGGAGATATGTCAGGTACTTGTGACCTGGATTGGCTACTGTTTGAAACAGGACACTGGGCTTGATGGACTTTTGGTCTGATCCAGTATGGCAGTTCTATGATCTCAGTTTTAGGATCTGCAATGATAACATTGGACAGTGTAGACACTAACCCTATTCCTGTCCAACTCCCAAGCCTTTTCAGCTCATGGATGACTGTTTTTCCTACTTCTCTCCTCAGTAATCCAAAGAGACTTTTTTTGCTGATTGGGTTAAAAAATGGTTGAGTGGGAGACAACAAAGGGTACAGGTCATTTACTATGTTACTCTGAAGAGAAGGAGGTTACCAGTGGTGTGCTTCAGGGATCTGTCCTTGGTCCGATTCTTTTTGACATCTTTGTTAGTGATATCGCGGAAGGGCTGTCGGGAAAAGTTTGCCTGTTTGCAGATGATACCAAAATCTGCAATAGAGTAGACACCCATGAAGGAGTAGATAACAGGAGGAGGGATCAAGCTAAGCATGAAGAATGGTCTAGAATTTGGCAGCTGAGATTTAATGCTAAAAATTGCAGGGTCATGCATTTGGGCTGCAAAAATCCAAGGGAGCAGTAAGTGTAAGGGGTGAAGTACTTTTGTCCACAAAAGAAGAATGGGACCTGGGCGTGATTGTGTCTGACGATCTTAAAGTAGCTAAATGGGTAGAAAAGCTGACAGCAAAAAACAGCAAAAAACAGAAGGATGCTTGGGTGCATAGGGAGAGGAATGGCCAGCAGAAAAAAGGAGGTGATAGTGCTTCTGTATAAGTCTCTGGAGCAACCTCATTTGGAGTATTGTGTGCAACTCTGGAGACCACACCTTCAAAAGGATATAAACAGGTTGGAGTCTGTGCAGAGGGTGGCTACTAAAATGGTTAATGGTCTTTGTTATAAAGCATATGAGGACAGACTTAAAGATCTTAATATGTATACTTTGGAGGAAAGGTTGGATAGATGAGATATGATAGAGATGTTTAAATACCTCCGTGGCATAAATGCACAGGAGTCTCTTTCAATTGAAAGGGGACATAGAATGAGAGTGAAAGGGGATAGACTCAGGCGTAATATCCAGAAATATTTCTTTACGGAAAGAGTGGTATGTGCATGGAATAGTCTCCAAGTAAAGTTGGTAGAGATGAGGACTGTTTCTAAATTTAAAAAAAGCATGAATTAAACACAGAGGATCTCTAAAGGTAAAAAAAGGACTATTGTAGTTGATATGGAAGGGCAGACTAGATAGGCCATGTGGTCTTTTTCTGCCGTCATGTTTCTGTTTCTACGTTTCATTCAATTTTTCCACTTCTTCAGATGATCCTATGTTATCACATCTGGCAAAAAAACTTAAGTTTGAAATCTCACCATATACCTTATCTATGGTAAATATGACCATATCCTTTGGTTCCATCTCTCACAGGTGAAAGGAAGCCAAAGTTCACCCCCTTCTAAGAAAAATAATCTAGATCTGTCTGCAGTAGCACATTACTGGGGTATCACAGGTCTTTCATTTATACCTAAAGAAGTTGAGAAAAGTGGTCTTAGATCAACTGAATGACTTTCTGGACAAATGATTGGTACTACATCAATACCAATCTGGTTTTCATAAAGGTCACAGTCCTGAGACCTCTTTGGTGACATTGCTAAAGAATATCAGGACAAGTGGACACTGAGAAAGAACTTATTGTCTTTTTGCTTGATTTCAGTGCAGCGTTAATCTTCTTGTACATCTTGGAAATCTTGGTATTAGTGGTATGGTTATGGGTTGGTTTCAGTCTTTCCTATGTAATAGATCCTTTCAGGCAGATCCAGGGAGCAGGAACTCTGTCATCTCCTTCCTTTCTTCTGTTTTGTGGCATCCCACGGCATTGTATTCTCACCCCTACTCTTTTCAATCTCTCTCTGTCCCCCATTAGGAAGATTCATTCAAGGCTCTGGTATAAGTTGCTTTATATATGTTGATGACATTTAGTTACTGATAGTTGTGTGCTTAAGTACTACGAATCCTCACGCCATGTGGTCCTCAATTAACCTATTTTTTTTAGACATCTACCTACAGCTTTCTTTTCATCAACCACTTTCCAATCCATCCCCCCTCATTCCCCATCTCTCTCTCTTTCCTTCCCCAGTCTTTCATTTCCAGGTTTTCACTAACCCTGCCCTCTTTCTTGCCCAATCTATTATCTCTTCTCTTCATTCAGCATCACCCCTTTTCTCTCTATCTATGTACTGTGGTGGCATATCTATATATATCAGCCTTCTCTCCCTACCAGCATCATACCCTCTTTCCCTATTTCCCCATCCATCATCTTCCCCTCTTCCCCCCCCCCCACCAATCTAACATCCCTCTCTCTCTCTCTTGTCCAGCACTTCTCTATCTCCCATTCTCTTTCCCCTGTCCAGAATCTTCCCTCCCTCTCTTTCTCTCTCTCTCTCTCCTTCATTCAACATCTCCCTCCCTCCCTCCCCTGTCTAGGATTTTTCTTCTCTTTCTGTCTCCCCCTCCCCCATCCAGCATTTCCCTTTTGTCTCCCACCATCCAGTATTTCACTTCTTTCAATATTTCCCTCTATCCAGCATTCCCCTTCTCTTCCTATCTCTCTCTCTCCCCCGCCCCCCATCTCCAACATTTCCCCCCCATCCTCATCCAGCATTTCTTCTCTCTCTCTAGGCCCCAGTCCCATCTTTCCTTTCTCTCTTTAGCTTTCCCTCTTGCAGGAATGTTCATTCTCTTTCCCACATGCAGTATTTCTTCTCTCCATCAAGCATTTTTCCTCGCCTCTCTATCCACCTGTCCAATATTTCTCTCTCTCTTTCTGTCCCCCCAGGTCTGCATCTCCCCTCTTTTTTTCTATCTCCCATCCAGCATTTTATTTATTTATTTATTTAACGGGGGGGGGGGGGGGGGTTATGCCGCCTTTATGCCAAGGCGGTTTACGTGGAACAACAAATACAAGTATTTTGTGATTACATATAACAAGGGAAGCAAACTTGGAGCTAACAAAACAGGTATTTATAGATGTTCACAACGCGTGGTTGGGGTTATGGTGTGTGTGTAATTCAGTGATATCATTTGGACCAAAGTATTCAATAAAAAGATGTGTTTTTAATAGTTTCTTAAGGTCTTTTGAGTCAACAGAGCTGATCTGATAGCTACCGGAACGGAGTTCCAAATTTCTCTCTCTTAATCTTTCCTCTGTGTCCAGAATGTTTCTTCTCTATCTCATCCAGCATTTCCTCCTTCTCAACCTCTCTGCCCCCCCCTCCCGTGCAGCATCTCCCTCTCACTTTTTCCCACATCCAGCATTTCTCTTCTCTATCTTTCCCCCATCCAATATTTCCCCTCTCTCTTAATCTTTCCTCTTCAACTAGCCTTTCCCTTCCCTCCCCTTCCAGAATTTCTTCCGTCTCCTTATCCCTCCTCCTCCAGTACAGCATCTCCTCTCTTTTTCTCCCCTCCATCCAGCATCTTCTTTTTCTCTCTCTGCCTCCCCTCATGGTCCATCATCTCTCTTCTCTCCACCTCCCTTCCCCTCCCACAGTCCATCATGTGCTTTTTCTCTTTCCCTTTCTTCCCACACCACCGACACCACCGTATCTCCTTTATTCGTTGGCGCTAACTCTACAATGAAAAGTAAGCACGGGGTTTTGAGAGCATGTATGCGCTAAAAGCCCGCTGTATCCTTGGCCTCTTTGTCAGGCTTCCTATTACTGAGGATCAGGGACATGGGGGCTTTGAGCAGTTTTCTTTTTGGTACTACTGCTTCACTGAGTTCCGGCAGCTCCTCTAGCTATCCCCCTTTGACCAGTGCCGGGGTGATGGCCGCCCACCTTTGCTATGCCACTGCGAAAGGGAAAGAGTGTATGTGTGAGGGCAGGAAAAGGTTAATGATGAGAAGAAGTTGAATAGTAGTTACATTTTATGATTCCTAATGAAAGCCAAAAATGTAACTACTATTCAACTTCTTCTCATCATGATGGATAGTTACAACAAAACAAATTGTGCTAAGATGAGACCCCCAGGTCAGAAGGCACTCAACTAGCTACTGGGGAAGAGCTGAAGACTTTTCAGAGTAAAGCCAGCATTTATGATGTGCTTGGATCAAAGCCCTTGGGAAGTCTGACTGCTGATGTAGCTGCGCATGAAATGAGAGTCAGAAGCTGTAAAGATGTCTTACACATTGGAACATGGAACGTACGAAGCATGAACCAAGGGAAGTTGGAGGTGGTCAAGAATGAAATGGAACGTGTACAACTTGATCTGTTGGGTGTCAGCGAACTGAAATGGACTGGCATGGGGCACTTTGCATCAGATGATCACATGGTCTACTATGCTGGAAATGAAAGACAAAGAAGAAATGGTGTTGCATTTATAATAAAGAAGAAACTTGCAAGAACTGTAATGAAATACAATGCAGTCAGCAAACGCTTAATCTCTATTCGTCTACGAGGATTGCCTATCAACAAAACTATAATTCAAGTATATGCCCCAACAACAGCTTCAGAAGAGAATGAAATTGAGGAGTTCTATGAACAAGTACAAGCTGAAATTGACAGAACATGCAAACAGGATATTCTGATAGTCATGGGTGACTGGAACGCAAAAGTTGGCAACAAAGAAGAAGGCAAAGTAGTTGGAAAATATGGACTTGGCAGCAGAAATGAAGCTGGAGAAAGACTGATAGAATTCTGCAAGACCAATGATCTATTCATCTCAAACACCTTCTTCCAGCAACACAAGCGGCGACTGTACACATGGACTTCACCGAATGGATTATATAAAAATCAAATTGACTACATATGTGGAAGTCAACGATGGAAAAGTTCTGTAACATCAACAAAGACAAAACCTGGAGCTGACTGTGGTACAGATCATCAACTACTAGTATGCAAACTCAAGCTAAAGTTGAAAAAGAGCAAACCACTCATGAATGCAGCAAAATAAGACCTTGAGAATATACCACTGGAATTTAAAGACTGCCTGCAAAATCGATTTGCTGCTTTAGATACAAATGACAGAGCTCGGGAAGAGTTATGGAATGACATCAAGAAGGTTGTGTTGGAAGAAAGCGAGAAGTCTCTACAAAAGGTGAAAAAGCAAAAACGGCCAAAATGGATGACTGAAGAAACTCTGAAAATTGCCCAGAAACGCAGAGAAGCTAAAGCCAGAGAAGAAAGAAAGACAATCACAGAACTCAACAGAGAGTTCGAATGTGCAGCAAGACAGGACAGGGAAAAGTACTACAATGACACTTGCAAGGAAATAGAAGCAGAAACTATTAGAGGAAGAACAAGATCGGCTTTCCTAAAGCTACGAGAGTTAAAGAAAAAGTTCCAGCCTCGAATTGGAATGTTACAAGATGCTCAAGGTTCTATGTTGAATGATGCTGAGAAGATCAAGAAAAGGTGGAAGGAATATACAGAGTTTTTATATGATAAAGATCAAGTGGACCAACAGCCGTTTCAACCTGTACCTTATGATCGGGAACTATTGGTGATGAAAGAAGAAGTTGAAGCAGCATTGAAAGCCTTATCAAAGAACAAAGCACCAGGCATTGATAGCATTCCCATAGAAGTATTGCAGCAATCTGATGCAGCTGTTACCGTACTCACAAGGCTCTGCCAAGAAATATGGAAGACAACATCATGGCCAACTGACTGGAAAAGATCTGTGTTTATACCAATACTAAAGAAAGGTGATCCAACTGACTGTGAAAATTATCGCACAATCGCTCTGATCCCACATGCCAGCAAGATTCTACTGAAGATTATTCAAAAGAGACTACAACCATACCTGGAACAAGAATTACCTGAAGTGCAAGCAGGGTTCAGGAAAGGGCGAGGAACGAGAGACATCATTGCGGATGTGAGATGGATCCTTGAAAAGACTAAAGAATACCAAAAGGATATCTATTTGTGCTTTATTGACTATAGCAAGGCTTTTGACTGTGTAAACCATGAGAAACTCTGGGCCACATTAAGAACACCTGATCGTTCTCTTGCGCAATCTGTACATTGATCAAGAAGCAACAGTTCGAACGGAACAAGGAGAAACAGAATGGTTTAAAATAAGCAAATGTGTAAGACAAGGCTGCATACTTTCCCCCTACCTGTTTAATTTATATGCAGAACAAATCATCAGAGAAGCAGGATTGTATGAAGACAACAGAGGTGTGAAGATTGGTGGAAGACTCATCAACAACCTTCGCTATGCTGATGATACCACACTACTGGCTGAAAGTGAAGATGATCTGAAACATTTGCTTCTCACAATCAAAGAATATAGTCTCAAAATGGGCCTGCACCTTAATGTAAAGAAGACAAAGATCATGACAACTGGCATAATCAACAGGTTCATCGTTGAAGGAGAAGAAATTGAAATTGTGAACAACTTTAGCCTACTTTGTGAAAAACTGCAAGAGGATCTTGATAAATTGGAAGACTGGGCATCAAAATGGCAGATGAAATTTAATGTGGACAAGTGCAAGGTTATGCACCTAGGGAAGAACAACCCAAACTATGGTTACACGATGCAAGGTTCCACATTAGGAACCACCACCCAGGAAAAAGATTTAGGCGTCATTGTGGATACCATGTTAAAACCCTCGGCCCAGTGTGCAGCGGCGGCCAAGAGAGCAAATAGAATGCTAGGTATGATAAGGAAAAGAATGGAAAATAAAACAAAAGAGATTATAATGCCTCTATATCGTTCCATGGTGAGACAGCACCTTGAATATTGTGTGCAATTCTGGTCGCCGCATCTTAAAAAGGATATAGCGATTTTAGAAAAGGTACAGAGAAGAGCCACCAAAATGGTAAAGGGGATGGAAGGATACTCCTATGAAGAAAGGCTAAAAAGGTTAGGGCTCTTTAACCTGGAAAAGAGACGGCTGAGGGGAGATATGATAGAAGTCTATAAATTAATGAACGGAGTGGAACGGGTAAACGTAGATCGATTGTTTACCTTATCAGAATATAGAAAGACTAGGGGACATGCAATGAAGCTACAGGGTAAACTATTTAAGACTAATAAAAGAAAATATTTTTTCACTCAACGTGTAATCAAACTCTGGAATTTGTTACCGGAGGATGTAGCAAAGGCTGTTAGTGTAGCTGGGTTTAAAAAAGGTTTGGACAAGTTCCTGGAGGAAAGGTCCATAAACCATTATTAAGAAGTGACCGAAGATATCAATGCTTGACCCAGTACAAGCATTGTGGAACTTGTGTCTCTTGGGGAAACTGCTAGGTACATATGACCTAGATTGGCCACTGTTGGAAACAGAATACCGGCCTTGATGGACCTTGGTCTGACCCAGTATGGCATATCTTATGTTCTTATGTACTTGGATCAACTATCAATAAAGAAGCAACAAGCAGTCAAGAAATCAGACGACGCATTGCTCTTGGCAGAATGGCTATGAAAGACCTAGATAAGATTCTCAAGAGCAGAGATGTCTCTCTCCATACAAAGATTCGACTTGTTCAAGCCATGGTATTTTCAATAACATCATATGGATGTGAAAGCTGGACAGTGAAAAAGATAGACAGGAAGAAAATTGATGCCTTTGAATTATGGTGCTGGCGGCGAATACTGTGTATACCATGGACTGCCCGAAGAACAAACCAGTCGGTACTAGAGGAGATCAAACCTAAGCTTTCTTTAGCTCAGATGACAAGACTTCGACTTTCATACTTTGGACACATCATGCGAAGAGAGAGATCATTAGAGAAAGACATTATGCTTGGCAAGATAGAAGGTCAACGCAAAAGAGGAAGGCCAGCAATGAGATGGATCGATACAATAACAGCAGCCACGGGTACCAGTCTGTCAACAATGAGCCGCCTGACTGAAGACCGAACACAATTTAGGATAGCTATCCAGAGGGTCGCCATGAGTCGACTCCGACTCGACGGCACTTAACAACAACAACAATGAAAGCCAAACAGTTCATACAGTTCTCTCTTGCCGGCTCCATAGTGTCTAATCATATTAATATCAACATTTTTATATTTTTAGATTGTTTCAAATCTTTCATTGAGAAGTTTTCCTTCTCCTTTTCTTTTGTCAGGCTTTAACTTACTAGGGTGTATCAAGAATGTGCATTGACATGTGTTATTGTACCCACATTAATGCAAAGTTTTCTTATTACTTAGCCCAAGAGAGGACATGTTCAAAAACACATGAGCCAGGTAGGTTTATGTAGTTGTCCTTAATAGGATAGTCAACGAAACCTAGCTAGTTTTCATTCTGAATATTGTAGCACCCCCTGAGGCAAGTAGTCACAGGGAAGTCCTCCTCAAAAAAAGTGTACCTTAAACAGTCACATCAAACTTTATAAATTAATCCTACAGTGTCAAAATAGTACAACACAAAGCAAGTATTTTGGCCAAATTAGCTCTGCAGGACTCTGGTTTCAGCTATTTCAGTGTTCTCATTATTCAGGATGCTCCAACAAGCATTTAGGGGCACATTTCCTAAGCTGCGATAGGCTTTTAAAGCTAATGTGGCAGGTGTGCTGCAAAAGCCACGTGTTATCTGTTGGGGCTGTGCACAGCCTTTCCCCAACAAATAATGCAGAGAGCGCAGTGTGGTAGCATCACCAGTGCAGCCAACGCCATCCATTGAGGAGGTAGTGTCAACTGCACCCTCAATATCTGCAAAACATGCGGCTACCACATGCTGTTGAAGCACATTATAGGCAGACCCACTCACATGACTAATGCGCAGTCTGCAGATAGCACAGGAAATCTATGCACATTAGCTTTTTCCATAGCATGCTTTTCCCACTTTATCACCGCATTAACCACTAACACATCTTAGTAAACATGCCCCTTAAGAGTCTCTGCTTATTCCCCCCTCACATTAACAGGCATCTGGCTTTAATAATGGGGCCACTTCCCTTGGTAGCATTTCTTCAACTCCTGCAACCCACCACCCACTCGGCCCTTGGGAGTTTCTATATTAATGAGAGCTCTACAGCTAAAGGATTCTCTATAGCAGTTCCCAATAGAGTCTGGTGTCCAAACATGGCTACAGCCACTGTTCTCTTACTTACTGGTAGGGTTGCCAACCAACTGGTTTTAGGCTGGCCTGGCTGGTTTTATAAGAAGTAGGCCGGTGGCCAGCAAGAGAGTAAAACCGGCCAATAAAGGGCCGTTTTCTGCCGACTACCGATCGCTCCCACTCTCCCCCCCCCCCTCCTCCCCTCTTTCCTCCGCTGCTGCGACTTTTCCTATGTCTGCAGGGGCAGCAGGCCTCAGACTTCTAACACTCCATAAATAAAACGTGGGTCTTTGTGACTCCATGCTTAGAAAGATTGCAAATGTCCGTCCCCTCTGAAGCATCACATCGCATCAGAGAGGGTGGGCATTTGCAGTCCTTGCAAGCATGGAGTCACAAAGACACACTTTTTGTGGAGTGTTTCTAGTCTGAGGCCCGCCGCCATTGCACACATAGGAAAAGCAGCGAGGGCAGCAGTGTTGGGGGGGGGGGAGAGGGAATGGCTGGAAATGGGATGTAGGAAACAAAGCAGGATGGGGGAATGGCTGGAAGGGGGAAGCAGGACAGGAAGGGGGATGGGGGAATGGCTGGAAGGAAGATGCAGGACATGAAGGGAGATGGGGGAATGGCTGGAAGGGGGATGCAGGACACAAAGGGGGACTGGGGGGAATGGCTGGAAGGAAGATTCAGGACACGAAGGGGGATTGGGGGGAATGGCTGGAAGGGGGAGCAGGACACGAAGGAGGATGGGAGAGTGGTTGGATGGGGGTGCAGGGTACTTGTAGGGGTGGAGGGCAAATGCTAGACATTTAGTGGAGGGGTAGGCAGTGGACACAGGGTGGGGGACATAATAGGACAGAGGGCATATGGTGGCTGCAAGGTGGGGCCTTTTTCTCTGCTGTACCCACACTCTGGAATTCCCTACCCACTTCCCTTAGACCGGAACAAAACCACCATACTTTCAAAGTACACTTAAAAATGTATCTATTCTCATCTGTGTTTGATCTCCCTATGTGATTCTGTCTCTCTCTGTCCTTCATTATTATCCACTCCTTCTGTCTGGTATGCCTGATTGCACTATCCTCTGTCCTGTCATCTATTGTAACTTCCTTTCGTTTTCTTGGCCACTGGCCCTTCATTTATTTGGAAATTATACACTGCTTTGTTTTTAATGAAAGGCGGTATATCAAATATAATAAACAAAAGGGCAGATGTTAGACATGGGTTTCAGAGCAGAGGCTGGACACAAGTGAAGCATAAAGAGAGAAGATGGCGGATATAGGGTGGGGAAATGGAGGAGCAGAGGGCAGATACTGGACATGGGGTAGGGGTCATAGGGATTGGAGAGCAGATACTGAAGTGGGGGCGAGAGGGGAATGACGGACATGGAGGGGAGAGGTGCTAGATGGTAATAGAGGAGGAGGAGACACAAGATGGCAGGATTGATGCTGGACATAGGGAGAGTGGAAAAGAGAAAGGAGAGAGTTAGTTAAAGATTTGGAATAATTGGCAGGGGAACAATGAGGAGTGAGAGGGCTGCATTAAATGTTGAACAGTGGTAGGAAGATGCAGTTAAAAGATGAAGACTGAGAAATGGTTGGTAAGAAGGAGAAATTAAATCTGAGTTGATAGAGAAAAATAGAAGAAAGCCAAAAGGAAAAGATCAATGTCAGAGATGGAAGGAACTGAAGAAGATAGGAAAGGAGAGAAGTGGCAGATAGATCAGAGAATCTAGAGGCTAAGTTAAGAGACAACGAGGAAAGAAGAAACTTGGATCAACATGATTAGAGACTAAAATGTCCTGACAGCAAAGGTAGAAAAAAGAAACTATTTTTGAAAAGTGCATTTGCCAGGAGACAGGACTGGTGTTGGACATGGCTAGGGCTTAGCCCAAGGCAAAAATATGAGAGGGGACCCAACAGCACACTAGTAAACTGTACCTTTTTCATTTTCAGACAGGTCTGAGACCTTCTCTGGCTTGGAAGCCCAGGGCAATTGCCTGGTTGCATCCCTCCTAATGCCAATCCTGGCATCAGCTGTCTTTTGTTTTATACAATACAGTGGGAAATGGCATTTCTTTCTGTTTCTCTGGTATTGCAATGCATACAGCATCTGGCTTTCTGAGGTTTTACTTTGATTTTTGTCTATATATTTCTCTATTTAATTTGTGGTCGTTTATTGGTGAAGGCCTGTCTTTACTGTGTGCAGTGTGACCAAGGCTGGGTATTCTGTCAGCATGGAATTTCTATTTAAGAATCTATAGTGATCTGGCTTGTTCAGCTTTCTGTCCAACAAACAGGCACGAATCCACATGCAACTGAAAACCCAGTAAAAAAACATGGATAGCAACGAAAAGACGTATAAAATAAACTTTATTAGTAACCCACTTCAGCCACTGGCCCGACACTGGCCGTGTTTCGAAAAACCTTCTTCAGGGGCTTTAATGGCGAAAAACAAATAAAAATGAATATAAACATTAATGTAACAAAAATATTTGGGAAAAGGGAACTTGGAAAACAAGACAAAACATGTAAATAAATATGTAAATATTTAAATCTTAAAAAAATATAAGAGCATAAAGTAAGTACAGCCTAAAAATCGGAGCTAAAACAATTTCCATTAATGTGACTAGCGAAATCAATAACGTATACAATCATGACACATTATAAAGGGGTAAATTTATAAACACATAAATAGAAGCTGGCATAAAATACAAAATATATACAAACAAATCTAAACATGTATAAATAAATAATTTATAAACTAAAAACTGATAAATTATCTCAACACCTAAATTTAATATCTCAGAACTCAATAAATTAACATATGCATTAAAAAATAATAATAAATAGTTAACATTTATAAAAACCAGAACTAATGTCATGTATCAGCTTAAAACAGAGAAATGAGAGCTCTTCAGAATTGTGACAAAAAAACAGGCATCAAAAACCCTACCTGTATTTATGTGCTACTCATATATATGTCGCTTATGTTGTTGTAACTTTAGGATTCCTAAAGGGGTAAGAGCAGAAATAAATAAAACTACCTATAATAAAGGGGGTGATAAACAGAGAGATGAGGACGAAAAACCAAAACAATAGTGACTACATACAACAAATCAAGAAAAAATCCATATCTTGTACATACTCAAGACTGAATTGGGGCCAGACCCAAAGAAGTAAATTAATACCTGTCCAAAATGGCTCATGTACCCAAATGAGAATGTAGAAATACTGATGAGCACTAATCCTGTGGGGAACAAAATAAAAATGTATCTCTAAAAAATTTTTGTATGCATACTGACAATAAATACATAAATAAATAAATAAGAGAACTAAAGTGTAAAATGTCAATCTCTAAACAATATGCCAAATACATGTTAGTACACCCTCCAGAAGGATGAATTTATTTATTATAAGGACAAAAAACCAAAACAGTGTGGTACTTGAATTATACCACACAGAAAATTAAGGGCCCGTTCATTTAAACCCGGAAGATACTAAGATTGAAACGATGTCGGGACTGTGCCACGCATTTACCTGCCAAACTCTGTTGTCAGCATCAGTAAAACTAGAAAAATAAAAAATAAAAAGTACCGAATAAAAACCAAACACAACCATGGTATGATATTTTAAAAAACGCATAATCAACGAAATACACCATGCAGAAACAGAAAGTATCTCAAGTATGAAGGCGTTGTGAAACTGAAAAACAAATCATGTAAAAACTAAAAAACGCCTATCTTTTGAGCTAAGCATGTGATGGTGCCTTAGAAAATGAATAGGCAACATATACAATATAAGCAAGATAAAAAGATTTTTTTGAGAGTCAACGGGAAGTACCGTATTAGATCAAACCGTCAAATATAGGCTTAACCAAGAAAGAAAACATTCTTTAACCCCGCAATGAATACCTACTACCTGAAACCGCTGAATAAAATGCTGAATAAAAAAGGGGGCATTCAAAAATTAAACTGTGCTTACTGCTATGTGCTTATAAAAAACAAAGAAAAAAGTCATTAACCCCGCAAATATATACCTACTAACCTGAGAACAATGAATAAAAAGAACGCTGAATGAAAAGGGGGGGGCTTTCAAAAATTAAACTATGCTTGCTGCTATGTACTTATCAGAAAAGGTACAGCTAAAACAGCAGCTGGACTTTGAACCCAGATGACTATGCTGACCGACTAAAAGAAATACAAGGGGAACAGGGACAAAAAGAACATTATTAAGAGATCGACCTCTGAATCTATAAAAAACAAAATACACCAACCAGAATAAATGAACGTTGACATGACAAGGCAAATGAGATACCAAAATATTGTGAATATAAAAATGATTCAAACCATAAAAAATTACTCACAATGAGTGTAGAAATGGTACTGCCAACCTAAAAAAGCCCAAAGTAGAAAACCCAATATTTCCGGTATTCATAAAATAGAAAATTGAAAAGGAATACCGCTAATCCCCGACAACAATCATTACTTAATTTTTGTCGCGCATAAACCGCAAGACAAAGAGGAAACCCCTCTCCCTCTCACGCAGTACATGCCCCTTAATCATTACTTATTTTTTGTCGAGCATAAACCGCAAGACAAAGAGGTTTATGCGGTTTATGCTCGACAAAAAATAAGTAATGATTGTTGTCGGGGATTAGCGGTATTCCTTTTCAATTTTTTAATTTTTTATTTTTTAACCTAAAAAAGCCGGCAGAGCTTCTATGCAAGGTGACTTTCGAAAAAACGCCCACTCATGCGCATTGAAGATTATTAAAACGTACCCAATGATGACGTGAAACCTGACATGCAAAATTCCAAAAGCTGTTAACATTCCGCGGTCAGTCAAATGGACAGAAAAATCGTCGATGAAAAGAAAAAGAGCTAGAACTGCATAATAAATATGTGGCAACCACGGCCAAAAAAATACAACCTATAAGGATATGCTTTGTTAAAAAAAACTTTTATATGTTTCTTCACCCTGCGGTGCAAGTAATACCAAAACTATCCATATAAAATGCTGAACACCCCGGAACAAAATAAGAAAAATAGCCAGTGTCATTCAAAAATATCTCCTAATCAAAAAAGAGGATTGGATAGATTATAAACAGAGCTATTGAAATTGTAATGAAGAGCAAAAGGGGGCTATATTTATCACCATCCAAACTCCAAGGAAAATCAGGAAAAATGCAATTACATATATAAAACTGAGACATCAGCAGGATTGACACCACATATAGGTGCCCCATCAGGCAATATAACAAATATAGAAAACTGAAAGCAGGAAACTATTAAAGAAAGATTGAAAGGTCTTTTTCCATGTTTAACCCTTCTGGATGTAAGCTGTTCAGATAATATATATACCGTTGCTCAAGACGCAACAAGGTGTCATCAATATTGCCTCCACGCCAGTTTAATTTAACTTTTTTGATTACAAAAAACTTCAAATCAGATACTTTATGTCCTGCTGTCTGCCAATGCAAAACCAATGGTTTCTCTATTACTGCTCTCTTAATACAACTTCTATGCTCGATTATTCTATTCCGTACAGGCTGTACAGTTTTCCCGACATATAGTTTATTACAGGGGCAAGAGATGACATATATCACGTGACTAGTAGCACAATTGGAAAAATCGTCAAAATAGAATTTACGATTATTGCCCGAATGTAAAAAATAATTTTTGATAGAAATTGCATGTATACACCCGGAGCAATGGCTGCACTGAAAATGTCCTTTATATTTAGAAAGGAATCTTCGTTCAGTGAAAGCTGATGGAACCAGTAAATTCCGAAGATTAATGTTCCGCTTATGTGCCACTGTTAAAGTGATGTCTTGGAATCCCGGAATGGCCAGTATTAAATACCAATATTTACATAGACATTTACTAATAGTCTTAGAATGATGGGCAAGGATCGGTGGACAGATTAGAGGAATTCAATATTTGGATTAATAATTGTGATAACAATTTAAAGTTTCAATTCACGTACAATTTTGAACAGATCCCATTCTTGGATCTACAAACCAACCCCGTGTCAGGAAGTTTATCACGGGTCTTAAGCAACTCCGTCTGAGAGGAGCGCCGAGCTTTATGATACGCCTTCTCAATCTATTGTTGCGGATAACCCCTTTCTTCGAATCTGTCCTTCATTGCAGTAGCCTGTTTCTCAAAATCATCATTGGTGGTGCAAATTCTTTTCGTTCTTAAAAATTGCCCTACTGGAAGATTATTCCTAAGAGAAGCATTATGAAAACTAGTATAGTATAACAATTTATTCCTATCAGTTGGTTTTCTATATAGATTCGTATGTAGTCCTTCCTCAGACTTCACAATGAGTAGATCCAAGAATGGGATCTGTTCAAAATCGTACGTGAATTGAAACCTTAAATTGTTATCACAATTATTAATCCAAATATTGAATTCCTCTAATCTGTCCACCGATCCTTGCCAAAGAATAAATATGTCATCTATGTACCTAATCCACCATAATCTTCCTGACACGGGGTTGGTTTGTTCCCTATTGTATTCCCATCATAAGCGACATATATATGAGTAGCACATAAATACAGGTAGGGTTTTTGATGCCTGTTTTTTTGTCACAATTCTGAAGAGCTCTCATTTCTCTGTTTTAGTTCTGCTTTTTATAAATGTTAACTATTTATTATTATTTTTTAATGTATATGTTAATTTATTGAGTTCTGAGATATTAAATTTAGGTGTTGAGATAAATTATTAGTTTTTAGTTTATAAATTATTTATTTATACATGTTTAGATTTGTTTGTATATATTTTGTATTTTATGCCAGCTTCTATTTATGTGTTTATAAATTTACCCCTTTATAATGTGTCATGATTGTATACGTTATTGATTTCGCTAGTCACATTAATGGAAATTGTTTTAGCTCCAATTTTTAGGCTGTACTTACTTTATGCTCTTATATTTTTTTAAGATTTAAATATTTACATATTTATTTACGTGTTTTGTCTTGTTTTCCAAGTTCCCTTTTCCCAAAAAGTTTTGTTACATTAATGTTTATATTCATTTTTATTTGTTTTTAGCCATTTAAGCCCCTGAAGAAGGTTTTTCGAAACACAGCCAGTGTCGGGCCAGTGGCTAAAGTGGGTTACTAATAAAGTTTATTTTATACGTCTTTTCGTTGCTATCCACGTTTTTTTACTGGTTGTTCAGCTTTCTGAACAGGTTTATTGATATTTTAGGGCTCACTGTAAGACTTATGATGCTGCCTTCCTAGGTACGGTCCTTGTGTGAGTTTTGGAAGTTAGTACTGGCATAGTAAATTTGCTCTTGGTCCTGAATGATATTTTTGTATTACTTCCAGGGCTGGCCCAACCATCAGGTAACCCATGTGGCTGCCTAGGGTGACAGCATTTGGGGGAGAGCAGAGAGTACATAGAAACATAATGGCAGAAAAAGACCACATGGCCTATCTAGTCTTTTTATCTTTACAGATCCTCTGTGTTTGTCCCATGCTTTTTAAAATTCAGATTGTGTCCTTGTCTCTACCACTTCCACTGGGAGACTATTCCATGCATCCACCGCTCTTTCCATAAAGAAATATTTCCGCATATTTCTCATGAGTCTATCCCCTTTTACCTTTATCCTTTACAGTGCTGCGTACGACTGGTAGTGCTATATAAATGTTAAATAGTAGTAGTAGTTATCCTATACCCCCTCATTGCAGAGCTTGCTTTCAATCGAAAGAGACTCTCCCCCTGTGTATTTATGCCATGGAGGTATTTAAACATCTCTATCATATCCCACCTTTCCTCTAAAGTATAAATATTAAGATATTTAAGTTCATCTTCATATGCTTTATAACAAAGACCACTAACCATTTTAGTAGCCACCCTCTGAACCAACTACAACATGTTTATATCCTTTTGAAGGTGTGGTCTCCAGAATTGCACACAATACTCCAAATGAGGTTGAACCAGAGACTTGTACAGAGGGACATCTCCTTTTTCCTGCTAGCCATTCATCTCCCTATGTACCCAAGCATCCTTCTGGCTTTCACCATTACCTTTTCTACCTGTTTAGCTACTTTAAGATCGTCAGACATAATCATGCCCAGGTCCGCTCTTCTTTTGTGGACAGAAGTACTTCACCCCTACACTGTACCACTCCCTTGAATTTTTTCAGCCCAAATGCATGACCCTGCATTTTTTAGCATTAAATCTCAGCTGCCAAATTCTAGACCATTCTTCAAGCTTAGCTAGATCCCTCCTCATCTTATCTACTCCTTGAGTGTCTACTTTATTGCAGATTTTGGTATTATCTACAAACTGGCACAGCTTACTCAACTCCCTTCTGCAATTTCACTAACAAAGATGTTAAAAAAAAATCGGAGCAAGGACAGATCCCTGCAACACACCACAGGCACCCTAGCATTCAAAGCTAAACAATAGATTCTAATAGCTAAGGGGGAGGGGGTGGTGTGGACATAAGACTGAAGATGTGCCTAGGGTGCCAAAACTTTGAATCATCTCTGGGGCTGGCTCTGATGAATTCACAATATGCTTGGTATTGAGAGGGATTTTTTTTTTTGTATGGTAAGTTTTATGGGGAAGATTCTAACTCTTCTCTGCACAGATTGATGAGGAAGGGGCTGGGCGAGGTTTGGTGAATGCAGAATATATATTTGGATTTAATGTCTTATGGGAGAACATATGTCTGTTGGGGGTGGGGACTGAGAAGGAGACTGTGGTTGAATAGGTGCTGAAGAGGTCATCTTGTACCCCTCCTTCCCCCTTGATATAGTCTGCAGATGCTAAAGTTTGCAGGTTACCCTTCCTGCAGTTATTTTTTGGGGCGGGGTAGGAGGTGGGCATGGGTGGAGCATGGCTAGCCACAGTTGGCAGCTTTTTCTCTTTCAAAAAGATGGCAATCCTACCTACTGGGTTTGTTCAGGGTAACTCCATTGTAGCACACACTTCCATGGTTTCCTACAATTCATCCTTCACTGGCTTCACTATCTCCTGAGTCTTTACCTCCATAGGCTCTGTATCCAAAGACCATCTGTTCAGTTGCAGGTCATTCTTTTCTCCTTGAGAGCTTATAACCTCCTTTTGACCAAAAAAGCCTCACCCTCACAGGACCCTACCTATCCCAGCCTTCCCTCAGGGAACTGCCCCTGCCCCTTGGGAGGTAGGGAAATGTAGTTTTCCCAAGCTTTTCTATGCTTCTTGTCCTGAAGTTCCAGTTCTTCCCATCTCACACAGCTTAGGGAATTTCATTTCTTCCACACAATATTCAGCTTTAACTAGCCATCCAAAATTTGTTCAACTAGATATAAGCCTGCTATTGGAGCGGTGAAAATCAAGCAGTTGAATTTAGCCAGTTAATGCTGAAAATCTGGCCAGTCTGCTAAATGAAAAACCCATTCCAGGAATGCCTCTGACTCTACCCATATTCAGATTTGTTCAGTTTCTGCATCTTGTGTTTTGTTTTGTTTTTCTGCACAAATTCAGCTGGTCAGGGGGTGGAATTTTTAACCAGGTAAATTTATCTTGCTAACTCCCAAAGTTAATATAAGAGATCCATCACGCCCATCATCCTGTATCTGAAAGTGGCCAATCCAACTGAGTTGAAACTACCCAGAAGATCTCCACACCTGCCTGGCTAATAGTTGTTAATGGACCTATCCTCTAGAGACTTGTCCAAACAATTTTAAACCCAGAAATGCTATTTATTTTGATCACATCCTCCAGCAACAAGTTGTACAGCTTAATTATGCATTGTCTGAAAAAACATACTCTCTTAATTTATTTAATTTATTTATTTATTTACATTCTCTTATATACCGCGCTATTCTGCATCAGTGCGGTTTACATTGAACAAACTGAAATTACATTGAACAGGGCATTATAACTTGGAGATAACTATTTTACAAGGAACATGGGCTATGGAGGGTTAAGTGGCTTGCCCAAGACCACAATGAGCACCTGTGGGACTAGAAACCCCAGTCCTTCCGGCCCAAGGTTGCTGTCCTCTAGTGAGATTTGAACCCCCGACCTTCCGGCCTGAAGTACCTTGCCCCAACCACTAATTTGTTATATCTGCTACTAGTTTATTTATTTATTTTAGAACATTTGCTATACTGCTTTTCAAACAGTTTTCTGGAGTGTCCATAAGTCCCAATACTTATAAAAAGGAAAATAACCATTCCTTGTTAACTTGTTCCATACTACGCATGATTTTATAGACCTTTATCGTATCCTCTTGGTCATCTGTTCTTCAAGATGAAGAGCCTGAACCTGTTACTAGTCCTTCCAACTATCTCAGACACCCACCCTATATCAGCTTACTTGAGGACAACTAATTTAAATATCTTCTGTACAGCAAAATGACACAGGCCTGGGACTATAGGTGAAGCTAACTCAAAAGCTGCACATTGGGTCATCTTCAAAGAAATAATTCAGCAAAACTAAACATAAGCTCAACTTGGACCACATGACTTTGCCTTTTTCCTCAAAATGATCCCTTCTTCCTTGGTGGTCATGCCCAAAAAAGAACCAGCTAAGTTTTAACTACTCCAGAATTTGTCAGTCACCTCTGCCAGTGACTACTTAAGCCTGGAAGAATGCCCAGTTCAGTATGCCTTTTTTTTACATTTTGGTGTGTCATGAGCACATAAATTTAAATTTGTTTATAGAAACCTAAGAGATGGGCAGGGCAAGGAGAAATACCAGGTCAGTGGAAGTAAATTAGATGCTAGAACTATGTACTCTATTGGGTGCCTAGATGTAGACCACTGAATTGTAGGCCTAAGTTTAGTCTCCTCAGTTTTAAGTTCCCAAAGTTAGACACCTATTTTAGGCTCAAAACATAGATGTCTAGGTTCAGCTGAAATGTCTCCTAAACTTCTGTGCCTAAAAACTGAAGTGCCTATATCAGATGCAGAGCAATTTTTTGAATATAAACTTCTATGCCCATATGACTATGGCTGCAATGAATCAACATTCTGTTTTCTCTCTGGAGATGCAACACTATAATCCATCACCCTTTGGCAGGTATTTACTCTCAACCAGTAACAAGCAGTAGAGAGAAGCATGCTTAAGACAACTCATTTAAGAATGGCAGTCCAGAGCACTGCAGTTTCACCACTGACCACCCCAGTGATACGTTTATGATCTTGTACTTACTCCAACTAAATTTCATTTTCTTCAACAGGTCTTACAAAGGTTAATAAAGTCTCGCGGTAAATCTCAAGCTAAACATCTTAACGTTCAGATGGTGGCAGCAGACAAACTGGCTCAATGTCCTCCAGTAAGTTAATGTTCATTTCTACTAGAGTACTGTGAAAACACATAAGAGTTGACATACAATAACCATTTAGGGTGCTGAATCTAGTAAGTTTGCTTCAGGCATAGAAAGAGAAACTGTTATGAAATTGGTGCCAGTAATATTCACAGTTAACTCTTCTTTGGTTTTAGATATCATTACTCATCTTTCCAAACCAGAATTCAGTTCACAAACTACATGATTAGCACTTACAATCTCAGTTGTACCTGAATCAGCAGAGGGTGAAGTGGCATGCCTATGGTTACAAGGAGCATCCGTGAGGGAAGCAGAATTTAACTTTAGCTTCTCTGGTTCTCAACCACTGCTCTAACCATTAGGATGGATAATTTGCAGAAAACAAATTAGTTTTAGTTTGTATGCAGTGATTCCTAGCAGCTGGGCCTGTGTGGTAGGCTCCAAGTACAATAATAACTTGAAGTCCTAGTGACAACACAGATACCCATAGACAGGGAAACCAAGAGGACAGCTACTCGGGGAACAGCCATGTTGATATTGGTAGCCATTTAGATTATTACAGAGACATATTTCTAGACATGTGAAGGGAGGGGTATCGGGCATAAACTAAGATGGTAGAATACAAATGAGGAAAAATACAAATTGTCCTGTGTAAGGGAAGATCTTATAAGTGGTCACATTCTACATCTGGCACCTGGGACATCTCTTCTGTGGTATCAGCAGGAATGACTGTACAGCCTGGTAATTATGTCTTGTACTATGTATTATGCCTATATGAAATAGATAATTAGTTAATAATGTAGCCGGTAAAGAATTTTTAAAAAACCTTAGGTTTTCTTCTCTAGCCAAAATAATGAAATTGGTGCAAATGTCAAATGATGAATTTAAGAATATTTGATAGCCATGTTAGCATGATTTTATCCTCTCGGTATTTTGAGGTGTGTTAGGATACTCTCACAATAAAGATGACATATATTTTTGAGGGAAATTACCATGTTCAGAATTCAAAGCTACTCATTATTCAGTCAAGTGAAAAGATTCCATCTGTTGAATGTTAGTTTTTCGATTGAAGCAGATAAAAATAACAAGGAAAGTCAAGAAAACATGGGGCAGAGGACTATTGATGGATCAACAGGGTTTGCAGTGTTGCATTAACCATGTGTTAATTGGACCTGGCACTCACTATCTCATAGGTTTTCAACCCAGTCCTCGGAGAACCCTAGGCCAGTCAGGTTTTCAGGATTCCCACAATGAATATGCATAAGATAGATTTGCATACAATGAAGGCAGAACATGCAAATCTTTCTCATGCATATTCATTCTAGGAATCCTGAAAACCTGACTGGCCTAGGGTTCCCCGAGGAATGGGTTGAAAAACCCCTGCCTTGACTATCTGCTATTTAAAGGCATAGAAAAAAGATTCTTATCAAACTAGGAACAAAATCTCCATATATAAATCAAAATTTTCACATATACATTTCTTTTTGTCGGAGTTCCCAGCCCAGTGAAAAGAACTAGACCAATCACCACTGTGGAAACTCCATTTTAATCAAGTGAATATTTTAAAACTATTCATTTCAGTGTACTTAGCTGTATAGTAACACGTTCTTCAGGCTGTTATCAACACCACAAAAACCAACAACATGACACGTTTCGGGTCCAAAATATTTCAGAAACCCTGCTTCAGGTCAAAATCGTGGTTAATCCTCAGCCATAAAAAGTTTGTTTTGGAGAAAACGCCTTAAATACTCCAGCCAAAGGAGAGAATGCACAGCTGATTTTAAAACCTCCAATGAGAAAAATGATGAAGCAAAGCTCTGCCAATCAACAACAGGGGGAGGTTCCACCGATCAGAAACCGCACCCTGGAAGAAAGGCAATAGTAATATACTAAGCCCTAAATGATTGTGTGCCAGTCTATCTGCATATTTAAACCATGAGGATAGACTGCAAAGAATAGATCCACCTCTGTTCTAACCTTTGGAGACTTTGAACACAATCTCTTCCACGGGGATTCGCTGGTACATAATCAAGTACTCTCCATTGAAGAGATTCAAATGCATTCAATTACAAGTTTTGGAGCTTGGGCTCTCCTATGTTCCATCGCCAAAATATGATGGCTTTGAAATGCGGGTAGCATTATATTGATTTTTTAGGAAGCTATATGTTATTCATCATTTTTCTGGGTCCACTGACCCTATGGATAATTCATTGGTAAAATACCCTTCGAAGTGGCAACCTCCGGGTCAGATTGATGCGGTAATTTCCACTTTTCAGGAATTAGTTTTAACTGAGCTCTCAATCCTTGAGAAGAAGTTACCACGCTCCTATAATAATATGTCGGGGGAACAATATGCAGCCTTAAGACAGTTGTCTACGGCGGATGTGATAATCAGACGGATAAAGGATGTGCAACTGTGATGCTTTCTACTACACAAAATCAATCTGAGGTAGATATGTACCGGTATTTATTTTATTTTATTTATTTATTTAGCTGCATTTATATCCCGCTTTTCACCGGGTCAAAGCGGTTGGGGGATACATTTAACACAAGGGGATATGAGACACATACACTAATACAGGGAACATGGGCAATGGAGGGTTAAGTGGCTTGCCCAAGACCACAAGGAGCACCTGTGGGACTAGAAACCTCAGTCCTTCCAGCCCAAAGTTGCTGTCCTCTAGTGGGATTTGAACTACCGACCATCCGGCCTGTAGTACCTTGCCCCAACCACTAGGCCACTGCTCCCTCCAAAAACATCTTTGCAATTGTGCGCATTACACTCCGGTACCGGATCCTATTATGGATTTAAAGGAACGGATCCAGTCTTTGGTATCTCAGGCCTTTCTATCTAATTGGATAACTAAATGTGAATATGAGTTTTTGATGTACAAAAATCCAAAAACTCCAGTTTTATATCTTGTGCCTAAAATTCATAAGACATTACAAAATCCCCCTGGGTGCCCTATTGTGTCTTGTAGGGATTCTCTGCTTGAGCCACTTTCTCAATTTTGTGATCTTTTTTTGCAACCAATGGCAGCTAAGGTATCCTCTTATATTAAAGATACGGGGGATTTTTTGAGACAACTATCCCTATGTACAGATTTTTCTTCTTATACTTACCTGGTCACTTTGGACGTTCAGTCTTTGTACACAAACATTGACCAGGGTGAGGTGCTTACTTGTATGGCGGA
This sequence comes from Ichthyophis bannanicus, assembly GCA_033557465.1. Lineage (NCBI taxonomy): Eukaryota > Metazoa > Chordata > Amphibia > Gymnophiona > Ichthyophiidae > Ichthyophis > Ichthyophis bannanicus. Next base: position 418,050,106 of record CM066031.1, on the reverse strand, counting down.
TTATCCACTTGATTTGCCAAAACGGATCCCTAGAGGATTTATAATTGATCTGTTAGATCTGGTATTGAATAATAATTATTTTATCAAAAACAGCATTATATACAAACTTTTGGTATAGCAATGGGGGCTACGGTCGCTCCTTCGATTGCAACCATCTATATGGCTCGTTTTGAGGAGCTTTTTGTATATTCTCGCCCTTTATTTGTTTATATTCCTTTCTGCCGAAGGTTTTTGGATGATGTTTTTTTCCTATGGACGGGTGATAGGATGGCCCTTGATACGGAGAGGAATGGCTAGCAGAAAAAAGGAGGTGATAATGCCTCTGTATAAGTCTTTGGTGCGACCTCATTTGGAGTATGGTGTGCAATTCTGGAGACCGCACCTTCAAAAGGATGTGAACAGGATGGAGTCGGTGCAGAGGGTTGCTATTAAAATGATTAATGGGCTTCATTATAAAGCATATGAGGACAGACTTAAGGATCTTGATATGTATACCTTAGAGGAAAGGCGGGATAGAGGTGATATGATTGAGATGTTTAAATACCTCCGTGGCATAAATGTTCAGGGAGAGAGCCTCTTTCAATTGAAAGCAAGTTCTGCTACGAGGGGACATGGGATGAGGGTGAAGGGAGATAGATTCAGGAGTGATATGCAGAAATATTTCTTTATGGAAAGAGTAGTGGATCCATGGAATAGTCTCCCAGTGGAGGTGGTAGAGATGAGGACAGTAACTGAATTCAAAAAAGCATGGGACCAACACAGAGGATCTCTAAAGGTAAAAAGTGGACTGTTGTAGTTGTTGTTATGGAAGGACAGACTAGATAGGCCATGTGGTCTTTTTCTGTCATCATGTTTCTATGTTTCTATGATTCCTTTTTCGGGGGCCTCTTAATACTCATAAGCCTAATATTCAATTTACAGCCCAGGTGGAGATATCACAGATACAATTTTTGGACATCACTATTATGCTGACATCTATGGGATTTGTTACATCTTTATACCGTAAGGCTGTTCAACGTAATACTTTATTGAGATTTGACAGCTTTCATCCAATGGCTTTAAAACGGGGATTGCCCTATGGCCAGTTCTTACGGCTCCGTCGAAATTGTACAGCATTACAGGACTTTAAGTTACATGCTACAGATCTTAGTTTAAGTTTAATCGCTCGTGGTTATCCATCAAAATTAATTAAAACAGCATATAAAAGGGCTCATTTTACGCATAGAGAATGGCTTTTTGATACACCGGCCAGACCATCCAGGGATTGGAGAATTATTCGAATTTTTCCTTACACCAAGGGGGCAACATTGGTGGCCAATCTTCTTCATCGATTTTGGCCTGTATTGGGGTTACACACTTGCTTTCAGGATAGACGTTTACAAATTGCTTATTCCCGCAAGGCTAATCTAAGGGATTTGGTAATGAGAACTACAGCTCCCCAGGATCGCCCTCCAACTTCACATGTAGTAAAAGGGCATTATTCTTGTGGGGTTCGCAATTTTTGTTCAAATACTATATTGGGCCCTGAATGAGTAGATGTACATACTTCAAAAATCTATAATTCTCGATGGCATACCAATTGCTCCTCTTCCTTTATGGTGTATCTGATTATATGCCCATGTCAGCTCTATTATGTTGGACGTACCTCTAGATCACTGTGTGTTAGATTGAGTGAACATGCGTCGTGTTTTCGCACTAAAAACCTGCAAGCGCCGATGGTAGCCCATTGTGTTGAAGTTACACATGCATTTGAATCTCTTCAATGGAGAGTACTTGATTATGTACCAGCGAATCCCCGTGGAGGAGATCGTGTTCAAAATCTCCAAAGGTTAGAACAGAGGTGGATCTATTCTTTGAATGCAGTCTATCCTCATGGTTTAAATATGCAGATAGACTGGCACACAATCATTTAGGGCTTAGTATATTACTATTGCCTTTCTTTCAGGGTGCGGTTTCTGATCGGTGGAACCTCCCCCTGTTGTTGATTGGCAGATCTTTGCGTCATCATTTTTCTCATTGGAGGTTTTAAAATCAGCAGTGCATTCTCTCCTTTGACTGGAGTATTTAAGGCGTTTTCTCCGAAACAAACTTTTTATGGCTGAGGATTAACCACGTTATGTTTTGACCTGAAGCAGGGTTTCTGAAATTTTTTGGACCCAAAACGTGTCATGTCATTGGTTTTTGTGGTGTTGATAACAGCCTGAAGAACGTGTTACTATACAGCTAAGTACACTGAAATGAATAGTTTTAAAATATTCACTTGATTAAAATGGAGTTTCCACAGTGGTGATTGGTTTAGTTCTTTTCACTGGGCTGGGAACTCTGACAAAAAGAAATGTATATGTGAAAATTTTGATTTATATATGGAGATTTTGTTCCTAGTTTGATCAGAATCTTTTTTCTATGTCTTTGTTTTGATTCTGATTGCGGTTTGTGGAATTTTTTGATCTTGAATATCTGCTATTTAAGGCAATTTTCAAAGGGCATTTACCTGGGTAAATATTGATTTACACACGAAAAAGGGCCTTTTGAAAATTTCTCATCCCTTAACCTGGCTTAAAGGAGGCATAGGCTTCCACTATATGTTTAGGTTCAGGGAGGAAAATAATGTATGCAGATTGCATTTTCAAATCTATGGGCCCAATATGCAGCAACACCTATCTGGTTAGTTGCATTTGCTACTCGGATAAGTGCAGCTGACTAGGATATTCAGCAGCATTATATGAATAGTGCTGCTAGTGGCATTCCTCCCCTCCCCCCCATGCTGCTGGCACCCTTCCCCAGCCCTCATGGTACCAGGGGCAGCCCAAGTGGGGTGCGGGGCCATGTTCAGAGACTCGGTGCGGGGCCTCTTTTGCATAAATATTTGCATAATGTTACCATACACTAACTTTTAGTAAACATGCCTCTTAATGAGTGTATGGATAAAAAAAGACTAAAAGATGTCTACATTACTATAATCCAGTGCCAACTGCCAGGCACATTAGAAACTACTATAAACACTGCCCATTTAAACCCATAGCAAACCCGTCGTATCATAACAGCACTACCAGGACTCACAAAGCACCATACCCTACCTATCAAAAGGCAACACTGCAAATATTAAACCAATACATTTCAGAGAATAACAATGCATGACCTACTGGGGAAAGAGAACAAGTGGCAATGTCAAATAGGAATTACATAAACAGAATACCTCAGCTCAGTTACACATGCAGAACATAGACCATCACCAAACAAGGATTCACAATTTAGAAACAGGAAGACAATAATTAAATTGGGAACCCCAAAAGCCAAGCTTGGAATGTACAACACTGCAGAAATAAAACTATAAATTAATTTCCTCTTGTACTAAACAAAGCACAGATGTTAATGATGCACATTTCCCAGAGCTGACATATTCCAGTTAATAAATTCAAAATAAAGAGATATTTTTCTACCTTTTGTGCATTTCTTTTTCAGTTGCAATTGCTCCAGCCACTTTCTTCTGGTTTCTTCGTGTCTTCTGCTAACTCTCCATCATCTGCTGTCCATTTGTCCTTTCTTCTCTCTTCTAGTTTTTTTTCCATTCTCTCTCTACATCTGCTTTAACATACTAATCTTTCTCCTTTTGCTCTTTCCTCATTCCTATTTCATCCATTCAAATTTTACCCCTCCATTCTCAATCCCCACTTACTCTCCCTATACCCGGCCAATTGTAGATTTGTCTTCCCTCCCACACAAAATATTTTTTCCCTCTCCATTTGACTCTCCCAGCTCCATCCCATCCTAATCCTCCCCCAACATCAGCTCCCTTCTAGTTCCAGCCCCACCCAGCATCCGCTCCCTTCTAGTCCCCGCATCAGCCCATTTCCAGTCCTAGCCCCACATAAGCCCATTTCCAGTCCTAGGCCCCCATAAGCCAATTTCCAATCCTATCCTAGCCCCAACATCAGCCAATTTTCAGTCCTAGCTCCCCCATCCATTTCCAGTCCTATCCGAGTCCCTCCATCAGCTCATTTCCAATCCCAGCCCCCTACTAGCCCATTTCTAGTCCTTTCCTAGCTCCACCATCAGCCCATGTTAAATCCTAGCTCCCCTCCACTCAGCCCATTTCCAATCCAAGCCTCCCATGAGCCTACTTCCAGTTCTAGCCCCTCCATGAGTCCATTTCAATCCAAGCACCCACCACAGCCCATTTCCAATCTTAGCACCCCCCAACAGCCAATTTCCAGTCCTATCCTAGCCCCTCCATCAGCCCATTTCCTGTCCTAGCCCCCCTGCTCAGCCCATTTCCAGTCCTAGCTTCATCCCCTCACAGCCCATTTCCATTCCAAGCCCCCCCTCCCCATCAGCTATTTGCATTTCAAGCCCCCCTTCCACTCAGCCCATTTCCATTCCAAGCTTCTGTCCCCATCAGCTATGTGCAGTTCAAGCCCTCCTTCCACTCAGCCCATTATCAGTCCTAGCCCCCCCCAAGCCCATTACCAGTCCTAAGCCCCCATCAGCCCACTTCCAGTCCTAACCCCCCTATCAGCCCATTTCCAATCCTAACCCCCCCATTAGCCCATTTCCAGTCTTAGCCCCCCCATAGCCCGTTACGTCCTAACCCCCCATCAGCCCATTTTCAGTCCTAGCCCCCCATAACCCATTACTAGTCCTAACCCCCCATCAGACCACTTCCAGTCTTAGCCCATTACCAGTCCTAACCCCCTCCCCCCATCAGCCCAGGTAGATTTAAAAAAAAAAAAAACGGCTGTGGCTACCGCTGCCGCTGCCGCTGAGGCAGCGGCAGAATCAAGCGTCCCGTGGGGCCCCCCTGCCCGGCAGAGCCTCCCTGCAGCATCAGCTCCCGATTCCCAAAGCGCGGGCTTTCAGAGCCGTGAGAGTTTCCCTTTCTCATGGCTCTGTTAATCCCACCGGGACTGATGGGATTTCCCCGGGCGGGATTAACAGAGCCGCGAGAAGTCAGAGAAGCTCTTGCGGCTCTGAAAGCCCGCGCTATTTGGGACTCGGGAGCTGATGCTACAGGGAGACTCTGATGGGCAGAGGGGGCCCCGCGGGATGCTTGATTTTGCCACTGCCATGGCGGCAGCAGCAGCAGCCGGTTTGTTTGTTTTTTAATTTACTTGGGCAAATGCAGAATGTTTTTTGCATGGGGCCCCCTGAAATGCAGGGCCCTGTGCAAAAAACATTCTTGCTCAATGGATGGGCCGGCCCTGGATGCATCCCCCACCCCTTGCTGACCGCACAGAGGCAGCACAGCAGATTTACCATTAAGTTGGATTGCTGCGGTGCCTCGTACTCCAGGAGCTAGACGCTTTTTTCTCAAAGCAATTCATGAGACTTTAGCCGAGAGAGAAGAGCAGCCAGCCCCTGGAGCACGAGGTACTGCAGCAACCCAGCATTATCGTAAGTTTGCCGCGCCGCCTCCATCGGGCCAGCCAGGGATGCACCTCCCACCCAGCCGGCACCTGGGGCGAACTGGACCCACTGACCCACTACCCCACCCTTCGTACACTACTGAGTGCTGCTAAATATTGCAGGCATAAATGACGTAAACTCTTCTATATACACCGAGGTACAGTAATACTATCACTTATGCATATAGTTTAGAAAATGGGACATGCTCAATAGCCCCCAGTCGGATGTAAGTCCTAACACTTCCTCTTAGGCAGGAGAACTGCATGTTTAAATAAACATGTTAGAAAATAATGACAAAAAAATAAACGAAAATTTCCCCTTGGCTTCAAATGGGAATATCCAGCTTAGACGCCTAGGGGGTCATTCCAAGCTGCGAATAGCAGGGATGGACGTCCTGTTGGGACATCCATCCCTGCTATTCAACCCACTCTGCGTCCCCGGCTAACTTCTCCATACAAACAAGGTGTTTGTAAGGGGAGGCTAGATGGGGGCAGGAAAGGGGCAGTGCGGAGGCGGAGTTAGGGCGTGTAGTGGGTGGTCCGCAACCCCGGACATACAGGGTCAATTCTGTTGTCAGACTGAACGGGGAACTTATTCCACCTCTGAGGTGGAATAGGTTCCCTTAGAAGGCCGGGGACGGCAGACCCAGGCGGTGGAAGGGGTCAGAGGGGGGGTGCAGGTGATTTTCCCTGGGAGGCCAGATCGGGGGTTGCATGGATAAGCGGACAGGTCACTTGATTTGTAAGTAGTCATGGTAGCAGTATGCATGCGTGCTTTCTGAACCAACTTTAAAATAGGTGATTAAGAAGTTGATCTGAACATAAAGGAAGTGGTTGTTCTAACCAGTCTCTTACCACGCAGGAAATGTTTGATGTCATTCTGGATGAGAATCAGCTGGAAGACGCATGTGAGCACCTGGCAGACTATTTGGAAGCCTACTGGAAAGCAACCCATACTCCGAGCAGCCATCTCCCCAACCCATTGCTGTCCCGCACACTCACAGCGGCTGCTCTTCCCATCACTCCTGCGCCACCCGCTAGCATACAGGTGCCTAGTCTTTCCTTTACCTTTATAGCAGGCCCTGTATGATACAATTATTAAATGAAAGATCCTGGGATTTCTGTGGATAAATTTCTTGTCACCCTTATAGTTAGACTCCAGCTTCTCTACAAACATTTGTTCTTGTCTAAACGTTCATAGCCTAATTACAATGATGTATGTATATTTAAATGGTCCCATATTGAAACACCATGGTCAGCATTTTTTTTAAACACTATATGTAACACTAAGAAATATTCCAGATCTTGAAAGCTGCTATCCAGACTGTAAGTGGTGCTGAATTTCAGGGTAAAGCGGTGAGCAGTAGTGCTCTCTGGATAGCAGTGATATAGAGTCTGCTATTTGGATAGCAATCTAGACATCTAGGTAGCGGGCTGAATATTTCCGCACTCTGGATAACTTCTTCCTCCACTCACTATCTAGATAGTCTGCTCTGCTGTTTTCCGGATATTTACTCCTGAATATCGGGCCTAGAATTTATATTGTATCTTTTATGGAGGCAAGATTCCGGTGCCCTTTATAATTTAATATTAAAAAAATAATAATATAATGCTGTTGCAATGATTCAAATGCATTTTGATAATCGAGCTACAGAGAGAGAGAGAGAAGGATGAATTCATCTTTGCAGTTTTGTGCCATTGTTTTGTGAATACTGCCAAATATTTGAGTTTTCCTAAATAGTAATGCTCATAAAAGGATCAATTTGTGGCATATATGGGGCAGGAAAGTGCCTATACAGTACAACTTTAAAAAAAATATTTTGGTTGCACAGAACGCAGAGCCATCAAACAAGTGGTTATATAGACTCGCATATGAACAGCTTTTGTTACCTATTGGCGTTTTTTAACTTGAGTAGGTTTTGATTTAAATTGCCTACTTTTCTGCATATGATCGTATGAGCTTCTCTGAGAAAAAGTTTTTAAATTTTTTCTTTTCCTCTCATAAAAAAATCTAAATAGCCAGGGCATGTCACAATCCATTCGCATGCAATATGAAACAAGTGAGGAAAGCAGGAAAAGCATGGCTCATGGAATTCTTTCCAGCTGCTCTCTGTATATGTACACACCTATCTATTTGTATCTGCATTGCCTGTGTGTGCATGTCTTATGTATAAGTTTTCTATGTGTGTGTATACATATCTCTGTTTTGTATGTTTATCTGTTTGTGTGTGCATCTGTATTTTGTGAATGCATTTTTGTTGGCCGGTATGTGTGCGCATGTTTGTATGTAAGTGTACATGTTTGCGTGTGACTGCATATGCACTTGCGTGTATGTGTGTATGAATGTTTGCATGTGTATGTCTGTGCTTGCATGGACATGTTAGTGTGCTTGTGTTTGTACGTATGCATTTATATCTGTGTTGCTTTTCTGGGTACCTGCGATCAGAAGTGGAGAGCTCTTTGACAGATGCAAGTCTGTAATTACTGTGTTACTGTGAATCAGCATTTGTTTACTGCAGTTGTTGGAACATCTTTTCCCACATAAATGCATTGAGGCACTTTTAGGGAGCGGATCTTCATTACTCTTCCCTCTCCCATCATACACAGACACAGGAACTCCCCCCAGCCCACATGCTCCCTTCCTGTAACTAGAGCAGCATTCTAGTACTCCGTCCCACAGTCTTTCCATTGGCTGGATCCTATCCCCAGTTTGTGCTGCTAGTTATACTGGAAGCAGGAAGGGCAGGCTCACGCACACAGGAGGGAAAATTAGGAAACTGCATTTAGAGGTTTTAAACTCTGAAAAATGGCCAGACATTTTAGCCATCCTTCTAGCTTTCGGATATTAATATGAATGTAACCCCCTTTCTATGTGATCCAGGCAGTTGATGTGAAACCGTTAGGCAGATAAGGGAGCACATCAGTCCAGGGATCGGTTGTTCAGAGTTTCTTTAGGCTCCTAGAGTGTTAAGTATTGGGATTCAGACTTGAGAGGACATTAAATACTGTGTGGCAATAATTATTTAAAGTTTTATCATTTGATATACTCATATTCATCCTTCTCAATAACTAGAGTCCAGGCCAGACGTTTGAGCTCTGAACCAAGGGTTTACTTAAGATTTAGAGTCACTGATAAATCTTTGAACACACTTGGTTTCTATTTTGTAGGCACCACTTAGATATATAGATGACTGATTAGTTGATTTTGTCACCTCTTGGATTCCCTCAATCAGTCTCTTTCCTGGGTACTCAAAGCTCAGTGGATCAAACCATTCAGTTCCCTGGCCCTGTGTAGTAGAGTATCTCTGGATGTAGCTGGTGGTGTTGTCTCTATCCGTGGTTGGGCTTCTTCTATCAGTACTCTCAGGAACTTCAGACTTCTATCAGTACCTCAGAAACTTCAGACCTCAGGATGAGCTTTTCTGCCAGTTGCAGTTGTCCAAAGCTTCTTTATCGTTTCTTCTGTTCCTGGTCATGGTGACCGGTGCAGTCTTCTTCCACTAGCTTTGTCAGGGGTGCTAGAGATCTCCAGGAACAAGCAGGAATGTAGTCTTCACATATGGGTATCGTCGGTAGCGATGGAGCCTGCGCGGGAACGCTCCACAGCATCCAATTAGGAAGCTTTTGGGAGCATCCCACAGCGCCTGCGTGCTGCCTTCCCGCCTTTCCCAACTGCCTCTCTCCAGTTCTTCGTTTTCCGCAGAGCCAGCAGGTCGTGCTCCTGTCACCGCAAAAAATTGTTTTCTTATTCTTTATTTTTTTGTGGTTGCGTCTGCCTTTCCCGACGCTATACCGGTACCACCGGTTCTTCTATCTTTCTTTAAAAAAATAATAATAATATTCCTTTTTCCAACTTTCTTTCCAGGTGCGCGCCATTTTGGGCCTTAAGCCCAAAATTTCCTCCACTATGGAGAAACCCGCCTCGGGTTTTAAAAAATGCACCAAGTGTGGCGGTACCATCTCTGTCACCGACACCCACGAGTGGTGTCTGAAATGTTTAGGTCCTGAGCACTCCATCTCCGAGTGTATGGCTTGTGCCATGATGTCCAAAAGGGGTTGACAGAACCGAGCTGCCAAGCTCAGCGCCCTTTTTCCTTCCGATGCAGCTTCGGTGGCATCTACTTCTTCCAGGGCTTCGTCTTCCTCCCATGGATCTCAGGTAACTAAACATAAGTCCAGCCGGTCCTCAAAGGGTAGATCTCCTTCTAAGCATCGAGATGCCTCTGGCATTGCCCTTGAGGGTTCCATACTGGCAAAATTGCCCCGGCGGGAGGCTTCGGCTTCCAAAGCATTATCGGGGCTCCAGGATGTTCTCGAGGCCTCGACCTCGGCAGAACTACTGGTGCCATGCTCTGGGGTACCGGTTGCGTCTGGTACCGACACCCAGGCATCGGCAGCGTCAATAGACCAGAGGTTCCTGGCTATTGAACGCAGTCTGGCATAGTACCGATTACCCCCGGTACTGACTTCGGTCGGTACATTATTTATTTATTTATTTTTATTTTATTTAACAAATTTTTATATACCGCAACCTTCCGAAGATCAGGTGCGGTTTACATAGAACAATTAAAGAAACAGAGTGACATTTCTGTTTTTTACATAGAACAATAGAACTATAACCTAATCTAAGTACATATTACATTTAACTTTTTAACATTTGAACTTTCATTAGTAACTATGTATACATAACTATGTACAGGCGTGGAAGGAGGAGTTCAGCGGTGTAAGCGGTAGTGGAGTCTAGCTGTGTTTAAGTCTTGGGGTGCTGGTCTGTATGTATTGTCTGGCTTATCCTTTTTCGTCTTGTTGGGAGTTATTTAGCGTGCCATAGTAGGAGGTAAATAGGTGTGTTTTTAAGTTTTTGCGTAGGTCTTTGATATCAGTTATGGATCGGATGTCTTCTGGTAGTGAGTTCCAGAGCATGGGGGCTGCATGGGAGAATGCCTTTTTATTTGTTGTTTTCGTGGACTTTGTGAATTCTTTTGGTATTCTTAGTTTATTGGCATTGCTTCTTCTATAAGCGCTGTGGGGTGTGTCTTTGATGATAAGTTTATTTAGCGTTTCTGGGGCGGTATTATTTAGTGCTTTAAAAGTAGTTATTATTAGTTTGTAGTTTACTCTACATTGAATGGGGAGCCAGTGTAGTTTGGCCAGGTATGGTGTTATGTGCTCGAAGGGATGAGCTTTCGTTATAGTTCTGGCTGCGGCATTTTGCGCCAGTTGGAGTTTTCTGATGTTTTGGTTTGTTGTGCCTAGTAGAGCGAGGTTGGCGAAGTCGAAATGTGGGGTGATAATGGCTTGAATAATACTTGTGAAATCTTGCTGATGGACTAGAGGGCGTAGTTGTTTTAGCACTTTGAGTTTATAGTATATTTTCTTTGTTGTGCTTCTGATATGTGTGGTCATACTAAGTTGGGTGTCGAGTAACACCCCTAGGTATTTTATTTCGTTTTTTATGGAGATGTCATGATTCTGGAGTGTAATGTGAGTAGGGGGGGGGAAAGGATTTGTTCCTTGTTACAATTAATATGTCTGTTTTGGAATGGTTGATAAAAAGATTGTGGTCTTCTAACCAAGTTGTTAACTCGTTGAAACAGTCTGTTAAGAGTTGGAGGGGGATCATAGGAATAGTGAATGGAATATACAACATAATGTCATCTGCATATATGTGGTAATGGATTTTAAACTTTTTAAAGATATTGCAGATCGGTTGTATATATATGTTAAATAATAGAGCTGATAGTGCAGAGCCTTGAGGGAGTCCTATTTCCTGCTTGTATGTGTTGGAGGTTTTATTGTTGATCCTAACAGTTTGGGATCTGTTTGAAAGATATGAGGTAAACCATTTAAGGACTGTTGTGTTGGCACCGATTTGTGTGAGCCTATGGAGCATTAGGGTGTGATGAACACTGTCAAAAGCCGCTGATATGTCTAGGAACAGAAGTAGGAAAGCGTTCTTGGGGGTGTCTATTCCTCTTACTAGTGTGTCTAGGAGGGCTGTTAAGAGAGTATCTACTCCGTGACCAGGACGGAAGCCATATTGTTGGTCATCAAGGGGAGCTGATGTGTCGATGTAATCTTGTGTTTGCATCTGGACTACTTTTTCTACAAGTTTTGCCATGAATGGTATACTGGAGATAGGTCTATAGGATTTCGGTGAGGTTTTATCCAATGTATTGTTTTTTAGTATGGGTCTAATTAATGCATGCTTTAGAGCAGACGGGAGATAGCCTTGTTTTAGGGATAGGTTAATTAGTGGTATTATGAAAGGGGCTAGAGATGGGAGGGTGTTCTTTATCCAGTTTACTGGGCAGGGGTCAAGGTGTGATGTAGTGGTGTTTAGATGTACCATAATATTCTTAAGAGTCTCTTTTGTTATAGGGTAGAAATTGTTCCATGTATCTAGTGGAGGTTGGTAAGGGATGTCTTGAGGAATTGATAAGCTATTATTTATCTTTGATTTGTATGTGTAATAATTTGCTAATGTTTGGGGAGATATGTCATTGGTTTCTTGACTTGAGTTGTGTGTGTTTTTGGTTAGGTTTTGGACAATTGAGAACAGTTCTCTAGGTCTGTTTATTGATTTATTTAGGATAGAGGAGTGAAAATTTTTCTTAGCACTATCGGTGGCATGTATTGGGCTCTTCAAGAGCATCTGGACAGACGGTACTTCGAATCCTCGGAGGACTCAGAGGATTCTGACAGCTCTGCCGGTACCGGGATACTTCTCCCGGAGGAGCCTTCCTCTCCTAAACATAGGATGTCTCCTCCAGAAGATATTTCCTTTCAGGATTTCATCAGGGAGGTGGCTCGTGGGTTGTCCATTACTGTGACTCCTGAAACAGAGCCCAGAGCTAAGGAGTTGGAGATTTTACAATATCCCAAAGCTCCTAAGGAGGCGGCTACCCTGCCTATCCATGAGATTTTACATGATCTCATGTTGAGAATGTGGGAGACACCTCTTACCACCTCTCCTCACTCTCTCAGACTGGATACTATGTATCGAGTCCCTCTTTGTCCTGGCTTCCAAAAAACTCAGCTTCCCCACCACTCCATTGTTGTGGAGTCAGCCATGAGAAGGATCAGAAGTGCAAAGAGGCATGCCTCTAATCCTCCAGGACGTGAGTGTAGAACCTTGGATGCCTTTGGACATCGTACCTTCCAGGCTTCCATGCTTTCAGCCAGGATCAGTTCCTATATTTTATATATGGGAATGTTCTTTAAAGAGGTCACAGGAGATTTAGAGGTTTTGAGCCCTCTTCTTCCTTAAGACAGAAGGCAGGATTTTCTCACACTGGTTAAACATGCCCAAGATGTTTCAAAGTTTGTCAGTCGTGCAGCTTTTGACTGTTTTGAGTGCATAAGCAGAACCTCTGCCATTGCCATAGGTGCACGAAGAATTGCCTGGCTCCAGGCATCCGATTTAGAGCTCTGGGTGCAGGACAAACTGGGAAATATCCCTTGTACAGGTGAGAATCTATTCGGCAAGAATTGGCAAGAAAAAGCCAATGAGATGGATGCTGACAACTCTACTTTGGATAGGCTATCCAAAGGCACAGCTGATCCTGCCAGAAAGAAATTTTTCAAGAAGCCTTTCTTCTCGAAAAAGAAGAGGTTGTATCCCTCTTATTCCCAACAGGGACGTTCTGCAGGTCAGCTTGTCCGAAAGGGTCAGCAACCACCTAAACAAAGGAAAGCAAAGACTGCCAAGCCTCAACCGTCTCAGCAGTCTCAGCCTCCACAAGGCCTTTGACTTTCATCTAGAGAACATAGCCTTCCTGGCCCTCAATGGACCAGAGCCTTCCACCATTCCAGGAAGGTTATGTCACTTTGCCCCCAGGTGGGAGCAGATAACAGCAGAGCATTGGACACTCTCCATTATAAGAGAGGGGTACAAGTTGCACTTTCTGTGCATGCCCCCTCCCACAATGGTAAGACAGTTCAATTCTCAGACCTCTCTCATCAACCTGTTAGATCAAGAGGTCACTATGCTTCTTGCCCAAGGGGCAATAGAAGAAGTCCCCATTCATCAACAGGGTACAGGGTTTTACTCCCCCTGTTTCCTTATCCCAAAGAAAACAGGGGGATACAGACCTATTTTGGACCTCAGAGAATTAAACAAATTCCTGTTCAAGGAGAAATTCAAGATGATTTCTCTAGGAACTCTGCTGCCATTTATTTATTTTTTATTTATTTAGACAGATTTGTATACCGCCTTATCCTTCAATCAAAGCGGTCACAACACAATCGGGGGATACATTTAACACACGGGGATATGAGACACATACACTAATACTTACAGGGAACATGGGCAATGGAGGGTTAAATGGCTTACCCAAGACCACAAGGAGCATCTGTGGGACTTAGAAACCCCAGTCCTTCCGGCCCAAGGTTCCTGTCCTCTAGTGGGATTTGAACCCCCGACCTTCCGGCCTGAAGTACCTTGCCCCAACCACTAGGCTACTCCTCCCTTCAGAGTCAGGATTGGCTTTGTTCTCTAGATCTCGAGGATGCGTACACCCATGTTCTTATCCATCCAACTCACAGAAAGTTCCCTCGGTTCCTTTTTCAAGGAAAGCACTACCAATACAGGGTGCTTCTTTTGGCCTGGCCTCAGCTCCAAGAGTGTTCACAAAATGCATGGCTGTGCTAGCAGCATTTCTCCACACTCTAGGCATATTCGTCTTCCCCTACTTAGACGACTGGCTCATTCGAGCCCCATCAGAGTCAGAGGCCAGGAGTTCCCAATCTTGCACAATGCGTATCCTTCAGTATTTGGGTCTGGTCATAAACATCCCAAAATCCAGTCTAACTCCTACTCAGTCTCTAGAATTCATAGGAGCTTTGCTGGATACCAAAAAGGCAAGGGCCTATCTCCCCCAGGTCCGTTGCCTTCGCATGGTGCAGTTAGCTTCTCAAGCAGTGCTATAACCTCTTCTCACTGCTCGAGAAATGCTACAGCTACTAGGCCACATGGCATCTACTGTGCATGTGGTTCCTTATGCTCGCCTCCATATTTATTTATTTTATTTATTTATTTATTTATACTTTTCTTCTATACCGCTTTTTCCCAAGATCAAAGGCGGTTTACAAATAACATAATGAACAGTTTACAATTAACATAATGAACATTGTTTTACATAGAACATAGTGTTTTCTTTAAATTATGTACAATTAACTTTTTTATGAACAATAACATTAACATTAACAATAACAATAACATTAACATTAACATATGAGAGCAGCCCAGTGGACTTTATCCACTCAGTGGACCCAGGCATCAGGGTTCCTGTCAGACAAAATAGCAAACACAAATCGCCTTATTTTGTCCCTCCAATGGTGGCAGTCCACTCAGAACCTGTTGCTGGGGTCCCCTTTTCAACAACCCTTACCCCAGGCAACTCTCACAACAGATGCTTCACCAATGGGTTGGGGAGCTCATCTGCAAGACCTCTGCACCCAAGGCACCTGGACTCCACTGAAGACTCATCTGCATATTTATTTATTTAACAGTTTCTTCTATACCGCCCCTTCCAGAGATCAGGGGCGGTTTACATTGAACAAAGATTAGCATACTTCCGTATGTCTTACATGGAAAGACATATCAATCTCTTAGAGCTCAGAGCAATCTTCCTTGCTCTTCAAGTGTTCCATACCCTGCTCAGCTACAAGACAGTCCTCATTCATACGGACAATCAGGTAGTCATGTTCTACGTGAACAAGCAGGGGGGAACAGGCTCTCTGTCGCTTTGCAACGAAGCTTTGCGACTATGGGCCCTCGCCAGAGAACATCAGATTCACCTCCTGGCAGTTTATCTTCCAGGCATACAAAACTCTTGGGCAGACAGACTCAGTCGAGTTCTGCTTCCACACGAATGGTCTCTACATGCAGACCAGGTGGCCAAGATTTTTCAAATTTGGGGAACCCCGGACATAGACCTCTTTGCAAGTCCGTTGAATGCCAAACTTCCCCGGTTCTGTTCCAGAATTCCGGTTCAGAGTTCTCAGGCCAGGGATGCTTTCCTCCTTCACTGGGGTCAAGACTTCCTTTATGCCTTTCCACCCATTCCTCTAATTCCCAAAACCCTGTTCAAGCTTCAGAGAGACAGAGGGCGGATGATTCTCATAGCTCCACATTGGCCACGGCAGGTGTGGTACCCTCTGCTTCTACATCTCTCTCAAGCCCCCTCCCTGAATTTAGGGTCTGCTCCAGATCTCCTGTCACAGGAGGACGGAAGATTTTGGCATCCCAATCCCCAATCTCTGCATCTCAGAGCTTGGTTGCTGAAGGCCTAGATCTTCATGATCTTAACCTTCCTCAGCAAGTAAAGGATGTCCTTTATGCTTCCAGGAAACCTTCCACTAGATGCTCTTATGCTTTCAAGTGGAAGAGGTTTACCATATGGTGTTCGCAGAAGGGTCTTAACCCCCTGGCGATACCTCTGGAATCATTACTTGAGTATCTCCTTCATTTATCTAATGCAGGACTTAAGACTAACTCAGTAAGGGTCCATTTGAGTGCTATTGCAGCTTCTTTCAAGCCACTAAATGGACAACCTATTTCCTCCCATCCTCTTATAGCAAGATTTATGAGAGGCCTTCTTCTAACTAAGCCTCCCATTAGGCCACCACCGGTGGCATGGGACTTAAACCTGGTTTTTGGTCAGCTCATGAAGCCACCTTTCGAACCCTTAGCTACTACCTCATTGAAATTCCTTTCTTGGAAAGTTATCTTTCTCATTGCAATCACATCAGCACGTCGTATCAGTGAGTTGCAAGCACTAGTGGCTGATCCACTTTATACAAGGTTCCATCATGACAAGGTAGTCCTTAGGACTCATCCACACTTTATGCCAAAGGTGGTCTCGCCTTTTCATCTTAATCAAACAGTCTACCTGCCTGTGTTCTTTCCAAAACCTCATGCATCAAACGCAGAAAGGAATCTTCATACCTTGGACTGTAAAAGAGCTTTAGCCTTTTACTTGCAAAGAACACAGCAACATAGAAAGTCCTCTCAACTCTTTGTTGCTTTTGATCCTTCTCATTTTGGACTTCCAGTCTCCAAGAGAACACTGTTCAACTGGATTGCACAGTGTATTTCCTTTGCCTATCAGAGTAAGAACCTTCCTCTGGAGGGCCATGTCACAGCTCACAATGTGAGAGCCATGGCAGCTTCAATGGCTCATCTGCACTCTGTGTCTATCGACGACATCTGTCGAGCAGCCACTTGGGCCTCGGTTCATACCTTCACAGCCCATTACTGCTTGGACAAGGACTCCCGCCGGGATGCCTTGTTTGGTCAGGCTGTTCTTCAACACCTGTTCCATACCTAATCAACTCCTACCCACCATCCCTGGTTGGATGCCAGAGATCCATGGGGAAGTGGAGCCCTGTCCCAGGGACACACTACTTCTGGGGTCTCTCCCTGGCATCTAAAGCTAGGGAGTCCCCATATGTGAAGACTACATTCCTGCTTGTTCCTGGAGATAGCATAGTTACTCACCTGTAACAGGTGATCTCTGGGAACAGCAGGAATTTAGTCTTCACAACCCACTCACCTCCGCTAGGAGTTGTATCTCTCTATCTCTTTCCCTCTCTCTCTCTTTGTCTTAGCTTTAAACACAACTGGAGAGAGGCAGTTGGGAAAGGCGGGAAGGCAGCACGCAGGCGCTGTGGGATGCTCCCAAAAGCTTCCTAATTGGACGCTGGGGAGCATTCCCGTGCAGGCTCCGTCGGTACCGACGATACCCATATGTGAAGACTAAATTCCTGCTGTTCCCGGAGATCACCTGTTACAGGTGAGTAACTATGCTGTACCTGCCCTGTTGTGGCAGTCCTCTACTCAGCAGTGCATGGTGCAATGGCTTGGAGACGTTTTTATACTGAATGGGCTTTCCCTTCTCAAGGAAGTCTCCTCCTATCTTAAAATGAATGGAAGGAGGAACTTCCCAGGATTCTGGAAAGTACTAGTCCTTAAATAAAAATCTGTAGAAGTCTGAAAAAAGCCAGACAGTTGTCAGTCAGAAGCTCATGAGTCCTGAGCATATCTGACAGTGCCCTGTCTAAAGTTTGATCCAAAATTTGCTCCTGGCTTGCCAGTGCCTTAATCTAGCCCTTCCCATGGCAACAGATATTAACTGATGGCACCGAGATCAGCCAGTAAGAAAGCATTACAGTTCAGTCAGTAGCTTTCACAGTAGAAATAATAACAATGAAAAGGTAATATATATATGTGAATAATTTAAAATGCAATACATCACAACTAGGGAATTATTTGTAATCCCTATGTCAGTGTGTATGTAGCGATCATGCCTGTTTCCTGTAGCTTTCTCAAAGCAAAACTTAAATGAATTTTACACTTTTTAAAAACATAGCAGAGAGAGCTATCACAGAGCTGCAGTTACAACCTTAAACTTTGCTGGTCATATTAAATGGGCCATGTTGGTCTTCATCTGCTGTCATTTACTATGGTACTATTTTACCATAAGAACATAAGAAGTGCCATACTGTGTCAGACCAAAGGTCCATCAAGCTCAGTGTCCTGTTTCCAACAGTGGCCAATCCAGGTCACAAATACCTGACATTACCCAAAAGTAGCCAATTTTCATACTATTTATCCCCTGGGATAAGCAGTAGATTTCTCTTGGAATACCTGGAAAGTGGAATAACGAGTGAGGTTATCAAATTTGCAGATGACACAAAACTATTTAAAGTTGTTAAAACCCAAGAGGATTGTGGAAAACTGCAAGAGGATCTTGATAAATTGGAAGACTGGGCATCAAAATGGCAGATGAAATTTAATGTGGACAAGTGCAAGGTTATGCACCTAGGGAAGAACAGCCCAAACTATGGTTACACGATGCAAGGTTCCACATTAGGAACCACCACCCAGGAAAAAGATTTAGGCGTCATTGTGGATACCGTGTTAAAACCCTCGGCCCAGTGTGCAGCGGCGGCCAAGAGAGCAAATAGAATGCTAGGTATGATAAGGAAAGGAATGGAAAATAAAACAAAAGATATTATAATGCCTCTATATCGTTCCATGGTGAGACCGCACCTTGAATATTGTGTGCAATTCTGGTCGCCGTATCTTAAAAAGGATATAGCGATTTTAGAAAAGGTTCAGAGAAGAGCCACCAAAATGGTAAAGGGGATGGAAGGATACTCCTATGAAGAAAGGCTAAAAGGGTTGGGGCTCTTTAACCTGGAAAAGAGACGGCTGAGGGGAGATATGATAGAAGTCTATAAATTAATGAACGGAGTGGAACGGGTAAACGTAGATCGATTGTTTACCTTATCAGAATATAGAAAGACTAGGGGACATGCAATGAAGCTTCAGGGTAAACTATTTAAGACTAATAAAAGAAAATATTTTTTCACTCAACGTGTAATCAAACTCTGGAATTTGTTACCGGAGGATGTAGTAAAGGCTGTTAGTGTAGCTGGGTTTAAAAAAGGTTTGGACAAGTTCCTGGAGGAAAGGTCCATAAACCATTATTAAGAAGGGACCCAGGATATCAATGCTTGAACCAATACAAGCATTGTGGAACCTGTGTCCCTTGGGGAAACTGCTAGGTACGTATGACCTAGATTGGCCACTGTTGGAAACAGAATACTGGGCTTGATGGACCTTGGTCTGACCCATTATGGCATATCTTATGTTCTTATGTTCTTACCTTAATAACAGTTTATGGACTTTTGCTCCAGGAATTTATCCACACCTTTTTTAAACCCAACTACAATACCTTATTTTATCACAGTCTCCGGCAATGAGTTCCAAAGATAACTATATCTTGAAAGAGAAACTATTTTCTCCTGTCTGTTTTAAATACACTACTTTGTAGCTTCATAGTACGTCCCCTAGTCCTTGTGTTCTTTGAAAGAGAAAACAATTGATTTGCATCTACTGTACCTTTTCCACTGTAGTCAGGATTTTATAGACCTCTATCATATCTCCCCTCAGCCTTCTGTTCTCAAAGCTTGAAGAGCCCTAATCTCTTTAGCCTTTCCTCATAGGAGAGCCATTCCATCCCCTTTATCATTTTGGTTGCCCTTCTCTGTACCTTTTCTAATCCTTCTATATCTTTTTTTGTGAAGCGGAGACCAGAATCGCACACAATACTCAAGGTGTGGTTGCATGTATATCTGTTTGTCTGTATGTGCTCTGCATATATTATACCTATTATGCCCTCCCGGTGGAGGTGGTGTGGACAAAAACATTGACTAAATTCAGAAACGCATTGGATAAACATAGAGGATCCATATATAGCATGAGGAGGATTCCTGCTCAAAGCAAAACTTAAATGACTTTTGCACTTCAAAAAAGGCACAGAGCGGGGGTAATTTATTTATTATTTAGCTATGCTTATATATCGCTTTTCACTGGGTCAGAGTGGTTTACAATGAACACGCTCTATTCATATTTACAGGGGGAGTTCAGCATATTTACATTCCTGATTTGTTGTGCATCGGGGGTTTGGGGGGTTGTCTTATTTACAGTTCTGCTTTCTCTCTTCAGTCTCAGACTACTTAGTGGTCTTCAGCGGGTGCTCCCTGAATAGATGGGTTTTAGCTGTTTTCTAAATGAGGAGATGTCCTTGTTGCTTTAGATTTTGGTTAGAAGAGCATTCCAAAGCGAGGGGGTGTACAAATCAAATGCTCGGTTACAGGTTTGGTGATTGAACTTTGCCCTATCATGCGGCACAGTGAGTGCATTGCTTGTGGTCTGTTGTTTAGGTCTTCCAGAGTTCATCCAGGGAAGCAGAGTTTGCAAATGAGATGGTGGTTGTTGGTGAAGTGCTTTATGGATCAGTACCAATGTTTTATATTTTATTCTCTCTTCCAGTGGGAGGATGTGAAGATCTCTCAGGACTAGGGTGATGTGATCATGCTTCTTAACTCTTTGGATGATTCTGGCTGTTGTGTCGAGGGCTGTCTGTAGCGGGTTGATGGTGGTGACTGGGAGTCCTTGATATATTGCGTTACAATAATTCAGTTGGGGAAGAGTCATTGCTTGCATGACCATTCTGAAATCCAATGGGTTTATGAGTAGTCTGAGGCGTTGTATCATCTTTGCTTTGAAGAATATTGTTCTTGCGGTTTTTGCAAGCTGTTGCTTAAATGATAGTTTTTGATCAAGGATGATTCCCAGGTATTTTACATATGAGGTATGGGGGGGGTGAAAGTTTGATCTTTCGTAACAAATAAGGCTTCTGTTTTTTTAATGTTTATGGTGAGATTGTTTTCTTGGAGCCATCTAGATACATCATTGAAGCAGTCTATTAGATGTGGATTTGTTGGATTCGTGATTGTGATGGGTCCATACAGCATAATGTCATCTGCGTACAGGTGGTAGTTGATATTGTGGGACCATATTATTGCGCAGAGGGGTATAAGGTAGATATTAAAGAGCATGGCAGAGAGCGCCGAGCCCTATGGTAGTCCTTGAGTTTGTTTGTTTATTTATTTATTTGTTACATTTTTCTATACCGCCCCTTCCAGAGATCAGGGGCAGTTTACATATAACTAACATTTTACATAGAACAGTCGTTTTTAGAACTATTTACATAAAAACTTGCAACACTTAACAACTTAACATATTATTTAGAACTATGTACATGCTGTTTAAAGGCGAATGTTGCCTGTACTTTGGGTTGGGGTATGCGGTTAGTGTGCCTGTGAGTTTGTTGAAATGGTGAAGAGGTTGTGGTGCTGGTGCGGATTAGTTGATATCTATTGGTTAGATAAGATTGGAACCTTGTTTCACTTTGTCTTGTATACCAATCTCCTGTAACCAGTTTAGGAGGGTGTTGTGAGAGACCGTGTCGAACGCTGCAGTAATATCCAGAAAAATCAAGGCATATCCAGCCTGTTTGGCCTGTATTCCTTTGTTTAGGGTGCTTAGTAGAGACATCATAAGGGTTTCAACCCCATAAGAAGGGTGGAATCCGTGTTGTTGTGGGTCCAGTGTGTTATTTTTATCTAAGTGATTATGCAGTTGCTGCTGAACTATCTTTTCAATAATCTTTGTGGTGAATGGTAGGCTTGCTATTGGTTTGAATGAGGTGGGATCCAGGGGGGTCAAGATCAGGCTTCTGGAGGGTTGGTCAGATGATGGATGTCTTTAGGCTGTCAGGCATTCGGCTTTGTTTGAATGATTCATTTACTATGTTTGCTAGTGCAGAGCTTAAGTCCTGTTTCACAGAATAATCACTTGGAATAGACACCTCTATTATCAGTGGTGTTCTGGTGTTTTTCTCCAGGACCAAGCAGGAAGTCAGTCCTCACATATGGGTGACGTCGGCGCCGACGGAGCCCTCATGGAGCAATTTCCCCAGCTTTCAAAGAAAGCCTTTGGGAATTGCAGCACGCATGCGCGGTCCCCTTCCCGCCCAAGGGTGCCATCTTGCTCAGTCTTCTTTTTTCCGCGGAGCCCTACAGACGCTGTTTGTGATCGCCGCAGAAAAAGTTGATTTTATTTACTATTCTTTTCTTGGTTTGACGCCGGATCCTTTTCCCGCCCGGACCCCCTACGCCGGTATCGGGTCCGTTCTTTATTTTTTCGGTTTTTGTCCTTCGTGACTAGCGTTCGCGCCATTTTTCTTTTTCACTGGCAGCCCTGTCTTTTGACCTCGCAGGGGCCCTTTTTCCCCCGATGGCTGCCAGCGAGTTTAAAAAGTGTGATCGGTGTAAGAAACGTATGTCTCTTACCGACACACACGACTGCTGCCTCCGCTGCCTCGGACCCGATCATGACCCGATGATCTGTGGTCCGTGTAGCAAGATGTCCTCAAAAGCGTTGATGAGTCAGCAGCATCAAAAAGAACGAATCTTCTCTGACTCCGCGTCCGGCCGGGCCCGGACCTCGTCAGAGGCTTCGACGTCCCGGGACTCCGGTCCTGAGCATCGTCGGAGTTCCTCTGAGCGGGGGTCTCCTGCCCGGGAACATCATAGGAAGAAGAAACCCACAAGGGCGGCGTCGGTGGACGCTCCTGGTTCCTCGAGGGCCAGGTCGCATAGCCCCGATAGCCGTACCGGGTCCTCGGAGTCGGAGAGGCCTTCGAAACATCCTCGTCTCGAGATGGAGTCTCCTGGACACGTGAGTACTGTAGTCCTCGTGGACTCACCTCCGAAGGAGCCGACGTCGGGCCCGACGCCATCGGGGCCCGAATTGGGGGCTGCTGGGTCTCCTGAGCTCGGACTCAGGTTGACGGCCTTGGAGAGCAGTTTAGCTGCCTTCATGGACCAGCAGCGGGCATTGATTGCTGGCCTCACCGGTGCATCTGCCCCAACCACCGGGACGTCGACGTCCAAGTCAACCCCGGAGACCGAGCCGATCCTCGAGTCCATGCAAGCTCGAGTCGATCCTCGGTCACGGTCTCCCTCGGCCTCCCGTTTGGGACCGAGGTCGTCGACGCCGACACCCTCGGCGTCGGGGCGGAGGGCATCAGTGCCCGCCCGACCGGAGCCGCTCGATTCCTCCTCCGAGGAGTCGGCCTAGGAGACGGAGGACGAAGAGTCACCCGGTACTTTTCGGACTCGGTGCTCCGAACCTCGGAGACGGTCCCCCCGGAGGACACCCGGTTCTCGGACTTCGTGCGGGATATGGCCAAGGCCTTGGTATTCCCCACGGATCCCGAGGAGGAGCCTCGAGCCGAAGAGCTCGATGCCCTCCAATATGACTCTCCCCCGAAGGAGGCCTTTACTGTACTGGTTCCTCCGATGCTGGAGCGACTTCTCTTCCGCATGTGGGAGAGCCCGGCATCAGCGCCGGTGTTAAGCAAGCGGGTCGATTCCATTTATCGAGTCCGCAAGAGCCCCGGGTTCCAAAAGGCACAACTATCGCACCATTCCATGGTGGTGGAATCGGCCATGCATTGACTCAAGAGTCAGAAGATGCACTCCTCGGTGCCTCCCGACCGGGAGGCCCGGAACCTGGATGCCCTCGGTAGGAAGTGCTTCCAGGGCTCTATGCTTGCTTGTCGAGTCCAGACCTACCAGCTCTACATGGGCATGTATCTCTGAGACCTGGCAAAAGAAATTGCCGGGTTCTCTGCTGGTCTCTCCGAGGAACCTTTGCAGAGGTTCCAGGCCTTATCCACTGGTATTCGAGAGTGCTCGAAGTTTATCTCTCGAGCAGCCTACGATGACTTCGAAGCATCGGCTCGAGTAGCTGGAGCCGGCATCGGTGCCCGCCGACAGGCTTGGCTTCAGTCATCCGACCTCGAGCCATGGGTACAGGACAAGTTGGTCGATGTCCTCTGCAGAGGTGAAAACCTCTTTGGCAAGCCCATGGCTGAAAAGGCTGTTCAGATCGAGACCGAGACTCTGACCAGGACTCGGCTGTCCAGAAAAACCTCTGCTCCTTCTCAGAAGAAGAAGGGCTCGGGGAAAAGCCCTTTTACCCGAGGAAGGCGGCTGCCTATAAACACTACCCTCATTATCAGGCCTCAGCAGCTCCACAACAGGGTCAGCAGGCCAAGGGACGGGGTAATGGGTCCCGTAGGCAGCAGGCCCCCAAGCCCACAACACCGGCCCCTGCTCAGCAGGGTGGGGTTTTTTGACTCCGTCAGCATAGCCTCTTCCCCTCCGCTGGTTTCTCTCAGCACAGGAGGCCGGCTGGTCCACTTTGCCCACAGGTGGTCAGCCATCACATCAGATACCTGGGTGCTTCATATAGTTCAGAAAGGCTATCTTCTACACTTTCACCAGGTACCTCCCTCCTACTTTCCAGGGGAGCCTCCAAGACTCCCTCTGCACAGGGACTTCCTCCTTCAGGAGTTAGCAAGTCTTCTTCAGGAACAGGCTGTGGAACCGGTGCCCCACCACCTGAGAGGTCACGGCTTTTATTCCAGGTACTTTCTGATACCAAAAAGAACAGGAGGCCTCAGACCCATCCTGGACTTGCGAAACCTCAACAAGTTCCTGGCAAGGGAAAAGTTCAAGATGCTTACCCTTGGAATCCTGCTGCCCTACCTCCAGCAGGGAGACTGGCTATGCTCCTTAGATCTAAAGGATGCCTATACTCACATCCTTATTCATCCAGACCACAGACAATATCTCAGGTTTGTTGTGGGAGGAAATCATTACCAGTACAGAGTACTGCCCTTTGGCCTATCCTCCGCCCCCAGGGTGTTCACCAAATGCCTAGCAGTGGTGGCGGCCTATCTAAGACTTCAAGGCCTTTTTGTATTTCCATACCTGGACGACTGGCTCATCAGAGCCCAGTCTTCCCAAGAGGCCACTCAGGCCACTCATCGCACTGTGACTCTGCTCCAGCACTTCGGATTTGTCATAAACTTCGCAAAGTCCACTTTGCTCCCCTCTCAGAATCTCGAATTCATAGGCGCAAGTTGAACACACTTCAGGCGCGGGGGCCTTCCTGCCTCTAGACAGGGCAAACAGGCTCATGGATCTCGCCAGCCACTTTCACAGCAATTCCCTGGTCTCTGCCAAGCAATTCCTGAGACTGCTCGGCCATATGGCTTCCACGGTCCATGTGACCCCCAATGCCGGGCTGAACATGCGACCTGCTCAGTGGTGTCTTCGCACTCAATGGCATCAGGCCACGGGGAGCCTGGCGGACTCAGTACAGGTATCCGACCTGCTGGTCTCTTCTCTGCGGTGGTGGCTTCATCTGCCAAACCTGGTGCTGGGAGTGGCTTTTCAATCTCCTCCGCCTTCTCAGGTGCTGACAACCGATGCTTCTCTCCTGGGTTGGGGAGCACATTGCCAAGGGACATGTACTTAAGGCCTCTGGACTCCTTGGGAGTCTGCTCAGCAGATAAACTTCCTGGAGCTCAGAGCCATCCGCCTAGCTCTGAGAGCCTTCTCCCACCTCACTTCTCACGAGTCTGTGCTGGTCCAGACGGACAATCAAGTTGCAATGTTCTATGTGAACAAACAAGGAGGCACAGGCTCCTTCCTTCTCTGTCAGGAGGCACAAAAACTGTGCTCTTGGGCCGTCCTTCACGGCATCCTCCTCAAAGCTGTCTATCTCCCAGGTCAAGAATATTACCTGGCAGACAAGCTGAACAGGATCCTCCAACCACACGAGTGGAGATTGGATCCGTTGGTGGTTCAGCAGATCTTTCTCAAGTGGGGCCTCCCCACCATGGATCTATTTGCCAGTCCCCTGAACCGGCAGCTTCCCAGATTCTGCTCTCGACAACCACATCCTCTCAGAGTAGCGGCGGATGCTTTTCTGATTCCATGGTCCACAGGCCTCTTGTATGCCTTTCCTCCCATGCCACTGGTGTCTCGGACGCTCTTCAAAGTTCTCAGAGACAGAGCCTCGATGATCCTAGTGGCTCCCCGGTGGTCGAGACAACCCTGGTTCCCGCTTCTAATGCAGCTAGCGGTGGACACTCCTCTTCCTCTGGGGTTTCAACCCGATCTCCTGTCACAGGATCAGGGGACTCTCCTACACCCCAACCTCCGGTCCCTTCATCTGATGGCCTGGCTGCTGAAAGGGTAGTCCTTGCTCCCCTCCTGCTGCCTCGGGCGGTGGAAGAGGTCGTCTTGGCCTCCAGGCAGCCCTCCACCCGGAAGTCCTACGCTCTTAAGTGGCATTGGTTCTCCGTGTGGTGTGCTCAGCAGTCTGAGAATCCCCTCTCCTGCTTGGTGGCAGTGGTCTTGCAATATTTGCTTTACCTCTCCAATCTGGGCCTTAAGTCCAACTCTGTCAGGGTCCACCTCAGTGCTCTCTCTGCGCATCACGCACCGGTGGATGGCAGGCCTCTTTCCAACCACCCTTTGGTGGCTCGTTTTCTCCGAGGCCTCCTTCTCCTTAAGCCTTCTTTGCGCCCACCAGCCCCTGAATGGGATTTGAATGTAGTCTTGCAGCGGATTACCTGTCCGCCTTTTGAACCTATGGCTACCTGCCCTCTTCATTTTCTTTCTTGGAAAACCTTGTTCTTGGTAGCCCTTACCTCTGCTAGGCGCGTTAGTGAACTGCAGGCCCTAGTGTCTGATCCTCCTTACACTAGGTTCTACAGGAATAGGGTAGTCTTACAGACTCACCCTAAGTTTCTTCCAAAAGTGGTTTCTCCTTTTCATCTCAACCAGGAGGTGGTTCTTCCGACCTTCTTTCCCAGGCCGCACACCAGCTGGGCTGAAATGGTCCTGCACACCCTGGACTGTAGGAGGGCCTTGTCCTTCTACCTTGACCGTACGCGGGAGCATAGGAGGGCTGTTTAGCTCTTTGTTTCTTTTGACCCCAATAAGTTGGGGCTACCTGTCTCCAAGCGTACTTTGTCCATATGGGTTGCTGACTGTATCGCTTGGGCTTATGGGGCAGCCGGCCTCTCCTTGGAGGGTCGAGTCACGGCTCATCGTGTCAGGGCGAAGGCTGCATCAGTGGCTCATCTCCGCTCTGTTCCGTTGGCAGACATCTGCTGGGCCGCTACTTGGTCTTCAAGCCAGACTTTTGCGGCCCATTACTGCCTGGAGAGGGAGTCCCGCAGGGACAGTGCTTTCGGTCAGGCAGTCCTCCATAATCTCTTTGAGGTTTAGGCAACTCCTACCCTCCGGCCCTGGTGTTGGGCTACCGGTCGGAGGTGTTTTCAGAGAAGATTCCTTCCTTCTGTGCTACTGAGCTAGAGGGAGCTCATTTTTCCGCTTGAGGTCTCCGGTAGCCTTAAGCTAGGGAGTCCCATATGTGAGGACTGACTTCCTGCTTGGTCCTGGAGAAAGAGTAGTTACTCACCTGTAACAGGTGTTCTCCAGGAGCAGCAGGAATCAGTCCTCACAACCCTCCCTCCTCCCCTTGGAGTTGCAGTCCTATCATTTCGTTTTTGCTAATTTTTTTGCTGTCTTTTAGCTATGTCATCAGACTGAGCAAGATGGCACCCTTGGGCGGGAAGGGGACCGCGCATGCGCGCTGCAATTCCCAAAGGCTTTCTTTGAAAGCTGGGGAAATTGCTCCGCGAGGGCTCCGTCGGCGCCGACGTCACCCATATGTGTGGACTGATTCCTGCTGCTCCTGGAGAACACCTGTTACAGGTGAGTAACTACTCTTTCTCCTTTACTACTATGTCAGGTTTCCTTGCATCCAGTTTCTTATCCGTCGGACTGGGAATGTCCCAGGTGATCATAACTTCTTCATTCTCTGGAATTCCCTTAGGGTCATGATCCCAGTGCTTTTCAAGCACAGGGATGTTGTAGTTTTTACTGAGTTTCCAGTGTATGAAGCATGCTACTTTGTCATGTATTTCTGTATAGAAATTTTCTCCCATCAGAACTTCACAGTCAGCTATGAGGTGAATCACTGTTTCCAGGTCCTTCTTCCAAAATCGACATTGTCTGTTTTACCATTTTTTTTCAATGTTTGCTTGTAAACCATCTCATCCGTAAGCTGCTGTCCTAGGCTACAACTATCAATCTCTCATCCTTTGGTTTCAGTCCACCTCTCCTTAACCATTCATGTGTCCATTCTTAATCGACAAAGGGTTCATGGAGTAACACTTTGTATTTTCCCCTGTATTTGTGCATTTGCCAGTTATTTTTCCTCATTCGCTGATCTAATTCTTTGAAGAGTTTTTTGCCTTGCTTTGCAAATTCTGTTGCTTCCTTTCTTGTGTGTGCTTGTGGATTCTCACTCATCCCTTCAAATTGTTGAAATGCTTGTCCAAGTTTGACGATGGAGACAGATTCTGGACATTTACTTTCCTATTTCAGCACTTTTTGTGCATTTTTATTCAATGATGTTGTTAGGTAGGCCTGGAGGCCTATGATATCAGCTCTCTGGGTAATCAATCTCTATGAGGCCTAGCCCTCTTTCAGCTCAAGTAATGTACAGTCTTGGCATACACCGATTCTTGTAAATTACCTCATGGGCATGGAGGAGTTTTTTTGTTCACACATCCAGTTTTTCAAGGTCTTTAAGAGGCCAGTCTACAATACCAAAGCTCTATGAAAGTACAGGAATTGAAAGCTGATTAATGGCTTGTATCTTATCCTGTGATGTTACTATCTTTTATTTTCTGCTTGAGTGTTGTTCCTGCCTCTACTCAAAGATATTTACATATGCCTTCCTGTTCAAGTTCCTTGATGTCACAACCCTCAGCCAGGAAGATGTTTTCTATTTTGCTCAATTTTCCCCTAAAACAATTTTTCCTTAGGACATTTGTCTTGGCCAAAAGTCATCCTGATGCCATCAGAAAAGCTTTTCACTACATGGAGTTGCTCTGCAATTGTTGGTCACTGGTTAAAAAGAAGATAATGTGTTTGATGGATTTTTTTGTCTGGCACAGCATGGCATTTCTTATGCTAGTCTGAACACTTGTGCCAAAGAGAGCTTCCTACTGGTGCTCATACAGTAGTAGGTAATAGTTACGGTAATATTTACAGGTAACATATCAAGGTTTGCTTGTAACGTTTTTGTAATCAAGTCAGTTGAGACTATTGCTGTATCTTTCCGTCACCTCTTTGTGGTATCTGATTTCATTTCTTGGTATTTAATGATGATCTGTCTTTATGTATGTAGTACAGAACAGTCACTTGGTATGGATACTTCCATAAGCAATGCTATTCTTGTGCTTTTGTTCTTTACCACTGTTTTCTTGCATCAAGCTTTTTATTGTTGGGAATGAATAGGAAAGTCCCTGGAGATGACAGCTTCTTCATTATCTATAGTTCTGTCAGGGTCATAATCCCATTGTTGACATAGAAACACAAAAAATGATGATAGATAAAGACCATACGGTCTATCCAGTCTGCCTGTGCACACCAACTGCTCAGCCCTACAGTCCCTTCCTCTCCCTCAGATTCTCGGTGCTTGTTCCATGCGTTCTTGAATTCAGATACTGTGCTTGTCTCTACCACATGCACTAGAAGGCTGTTCATGAATCCACTGCCCTTTCTGTAAAGAAATATTTTCTCAGACTTGGGATTCTGCCTCCCTTCAGCCTCATCCTGCAATCCCTTATTCCAATGCTTCCTTTCCATTGAGTGAGGCCTGTGCATTTATACCTTGGAGGTATAAATCATATCTCCTATATCCTGCCTTTCATCCAAGACCTGACAGGGGTTTAGGTGGTGTTAAGTTTCTGCTTCAAGGCTTTTGGGGGGAAGGATTGAATAGGATACTTAACTGCTTTTGCTGAAGGGGTGTTCGGGTAGGTAGTGATGCTGTGGGGGAGAATCAGAGGAGGTTCTGTGAGCCTTTACATTTGTCTTTTCAAGCTGACGCTTGTGTATGGGCAAGTGTAAAAGTCAACAATGACAATGTTTGTTGTTCATGTGCACCCCCTTTCTAAAATGGGTAATACACGTTGATATTTTGGGCATATCCTATCCATGTCCAGAGCACGGCCCCTTGAAGTCTGTATGTAGCGTGTATCTCCATGTCTAAAAAGAGGCTTTCTAAAATGTAGCTGATCTAC
Organism: Ichthyophis bannanicus; assembly: GCA_033557465.1. NCBI lineage: Eukaryota > Metazoa > Chordata > Amphibia > Gymnophiona > Ichthyophiidae > Ichthyophis > Ichthyophis bannanicus. The sequence continues at coordinate 418,020,321 of CM066031.1, read as the reverse complement.
ATGATGTACATGTGACAGCAACCTTGGGCTGGAAGGACTGGGGTTTCTAGTCCCACAGGTGCTCCTTGTGGTCTTGGGCAAGCCACTTAACCCTCCATAGCCCATGTTCCCTGTAAAATAGTTATCTCCAAGTTATAATGCCCTGTTCAATGTAATTTCAGTTTGTTCAATGTAAACCGCCTTGATGATATGAAAGGCGGTATATAAGAAATGTTAAATAAATAAATAAATGCCACTACTTGTGAAGGTGAGGGCTGGTCCAACAGTATCTGAAATTCTAAGACCTTTTTAAGTCTCACAGGTCTCCAGCATCTCCACTTCCCTATTCCCCTCCCCCCCCCCCCCCCAGGTCTCCAGGATCTCCCTACTCTCTTCCTCTATGTCTGCAGCCTGTCCCTACTCTCTGCCAGGTCTCCAGCATATCCCCTTCCCTACTCCCCTCCCCCAGGTCTCCAGCATCTGTTCTTCTTTACTCCCCCCCCCCCCAAATATCCATCATCTCTCGCCTTCCCTCCCCCCAAGTATCCATCTTCTCCCCCTTGAAACTGCTGCTGATGCCCCCACCACCTACTTTCAGAGTAGGCCAAATGGCATATGGGCTTCATGTTTCTAGTCCCACAGGTGCTCCTTGTGGTCTTGGGCAAGCCACTTAATCCAGCACCAAGGAAGCCCTTTAAAGATTGCGGGCCTGATATTCAAAGGCCCTTACATGGGTAACTTCCTTTTACCCATGTAAGAGCCTTATCTGGGATATTCATAGGGCACCTACATGGGTAGTGCCCTTCGACTATCCCGGCTAAGTCCCTAACACGTCCAGATGCTACCTGCATAGCATCAGAGTGTGTTAGAGGCGTTCTGGAGCGTAGCGGGGGTAGAGGACGGGGCTACATGGATAGCAGCAATTTTCGTTGCTACCCGCGTTGCTCTCTGCGCCTTAAAGATAGGCGAAAAAAAACCTCGCTGCTACCTGTGTAGCCTCTGCGGCTGCCAGGGCATCCAGGCTAATCCAGCTATTCACTTCTGCTGGCAGGAAAGTGGATATCCGGGTTAGGGGGGGTCAGTTGGCAGGCTATTCGCCACCATAGTGCATAGCTTGCCGAATTCATTATCGGACCCCATGTCAGTGGTAGGCCTTTGAGCATATGTATGGGCATGCTCAAAGTGTGTCACGTCCTACCCACTCCAGCATGGGGGCAGGACAAGTCAAGCATTAAGTGCATGCACACAGAAGCTCAAAAGTCCATCTCAGGCAGTGGTTTTAAAAGGCTTCCCTGGTGCTGTCTTTGACAGTGTAGGAGCTTTGCTGCTGACTCCCCACCCCCCAGAAGCGTAATGCCCCCTAGGCAGATACCTAGTTTGACTAGGGATAGGGCCAACCATGGTAGGGATGCTTCTAAAATAACCCCCTGTGTTTTACACAGCAGCGTGTTTCCCCTTCCACTGTTGGAAGTCTCTGACTCATCAGTGTGAGGACTCGGTACAGAAGGGTGTGGTGAAGGGACATGATGAATGTTGATGGAGAGCTGTATGTGATATATATTTGTGGTTGGGGGTGTAAATTTGCATCTATGAGAAGGGTATTAGTGGAGTGTAGTTGGGGGGCGGTATGTGTAACAGGGTATATAAGTACATATCGGTTAGGAGGTGAAAGGGTGTTTGTATGCAAGATGGGTAAGGGTACAGTATATGTGGAGTGGGGTGGATGCGTGTCTGTGTGAGGAGGGGAAGAGAATGTGTATGGAGGGGTATACATGTATAGGGCAAGTCTTGACAAATTTGGTTTTAGGAACTAGCTCATAAATTTAGGAGCCAGTGGCTGAGACCACTTTCCTCCCTCCATCCACTATTTCTACTGAAGTTGAGCCGGAGGCGGGAGATCTCTTCTGATGTCTATCATGGCTCCATTAGCACCCCATTTACTGTTTTTCCATTCCATGTCTATGGAAAAGAAAGCTTAGTAAATAGGCACCCCTGCAGGTCATTGGCAGAAATGCACAGCTGGGATTCCCCCTCCTCATCCAGGCTCTCTCTCTCCGCCCCCCTGTCATCATCCAGTTTCCCTTCTCTATCCCATCATCTCCCACCTCCCTTGAATCCACCATCTCCCAGTCCCAACCTTGCCACCCCAGCCAGCCCTCACTATCCAGCAAGCCAGTTATCCACTCCCTCAGCCCCTGTTCCCCAACTAGGCAGTTAGCCTCCCTCAGTCCTTTTCCCTGATCCATCTAGCCTTTCAGACCCCCTCAGTCCTAATCCCCTTCCAGCTAGCCCTCACCACCCAGAACGCCAGTCAGCCACCTTCAGCCCCTGACCTTCCCCTAGTCCCTAACCCTGCACCAGCAAGCCAGTCAGCCTTCCCTTCCCCTTCAGTGATTCCTCAGAGCCACTGATTCTTATCTTGTCTGATGATGCCTGTCACCGCCTCTCCCTGCACATCTGCTGCTGTCTGAACAGGAACAGCCTCCTCCCTGCACAGGACAGCTCTGTGCTAGTCTGAACCACAGCGTGCAGGAACTTTCATATTGGCCTCCAATTTTCAAGTCTCACGAGACCAGCACGAGAGTGTCTGCATAGCATGGCTAAAACTCATACAGAGCTGTGTTATGCATGGAGGAGGCAGTTCCTGCTCAAAAAGGAGGGGTTGCAGTTAAAAAGAAAAAGAAAAAAAAGAAGGAAAAAAGCATTGGTGGAGGGGGGAGGGGAGAGGACAAAAATCTCAGGCACCAGATCATGGTGACTTAGCACCTAGCATTTGTTGAGCCCTAAAATTAACCACAAATTTAGATAAAAAAAAATTTTAACCACTGTGGCTGCATGCTGCTCCAATTTAATGAAGAGTTAACAGCACCAAGACTACAGGGATTATACCTCATTTATTGCTGGGCCTTTCTCAAGTTTCTCAGTCTTCCTTTTTATCTACAGAATTTTAGGCTTTCCTCTGTTGAACAAATAATTATCCTCCATTCAATGCTGAGCAGCAGTCAAACATTCATGAAGTATTCCATAAACCTGCTGCAGAGTTGCTTGAACGTGGCTAATTATTTTAACTTCTGGGGAGAAGTGGATCAACCTAACATATCAATCAATGGGCCCAAATATTGTGAATACATATTGAAAAGGAAAGGAGACTGTGGAGATCCTTGTGGAATTCCTCGTTAAATAAACTACAGTAATGAAACCCTGAATAGGATTACAATTCATCATACCCACTGGGCATTATACATTCATGAAGGCACATTTTAGAAAGTCCATTTAGGTGAAATATGGGAATGCGGGATGTCAATGTCAAAACATCTGAAATTCTGTGGGAGGGGGCAGCAGTGAAAATGGGCATGTGTAAATGTCATCTAAAATCGCCCTCTCTCTGCCCCTAAAGATAAACACATCAGTCACAATATAGGATGGGATGAGGATGTGCAGAATAAGGGGCTGGACACATTCATTTCAGAAGCGTGCAAGATATAGATGCTTGTGATATCGGCCACATAGACATGCCAGTGCCAGCATTTTGAAATGCATATATGAATATTTTGCCACATACACGTCCTGGCCTGCTATTTTAGAAACGGAGACATAACAGCGGTGCAGCAGCAGTCAAAAGGGTTTTTTTGAGTCGGCAAAAAATATTGAGGGAGTGAGGGGACATTTTTCTCTTGTTTATTCTGTTGATAGCTGGCAGAAACGAGCAGTTATAAAACGTCTGTTCAAGCCCAGCAGCAGATATAGACATGGCCATGTCTGCTGCCGGTTTGAAACTAGCAGGCCTGTTCTGAAATCAGATGCATATGTGGATCTTTTCCAGACCGCCCTGAAAATGCCTCCACCACACCCCTGTACAAGAGGGGGACATGATTGCACCAGACGTGTAAGTTCGGGGCGTTCTAAAATGGCTCTTGGGACAGAGATATGATTGGGACATCTGAATGGTCATTCTCAGATCACAGATAAGACTTCTAAAATGACCCCTTTAATATAGTTCATCTGTGTACAAAGAAAAGCGATTCAGTTCCTCATTATCATGAATATCATAAATCTGGCAGACAATATGATAGAGGTTGTTGGCACCTCATAGACTAATCAAATTATTGATGCATGAGGTTTTGAGGACAAGAGTCCACTTTGTCGGATGTAAATCTGCAAGTAACCAAAAACATTTGAGTAGATCAGTAGTTTTTTTTTTAAGTATTTAGAATTAGATCCAAACTGGGTCAAGTAAATCTGAGTGAAAGTTTTGAAGATTCAGTTGAGTCAAAGGAGGTTTGTTCAATCCTGCTATTAACTCTTTGAAATGACAGTAATAATAACATGCTGTATATTTTGACCAGGGTACCCAAGGGGATCAGAAGGAGGACGACCCAGTACTGCAACGAACTAGCTCCCACGCTGAAGAGGGAACACGTGTTGAACCCACAAGAAAATCCCAATATCGTTCTTCCACCTCAGCACACCATCACAATCATCGAAGTGGGGGTAGCCGAGGCCTGTCCCGGCAAGACACATTTGACTCTGAAACACAAGATAGCAGAGATTCAGCCTATATAGAGCCAAAGGATGATTACTCATGTGAGCAGAGTGACCACCAAGTGTCTCACAGGGATCATAATTATAGGGATGAGTCACATGGGGACCCCGACCACAAACATAGGGAATCAAGGCATCGTGCAAAAGAACATGATCGAGAACAGGACCACAATGAATGCAATAGACAACGAAGTCGGCATAAATCTAGGGATCGATATTGTGACAGGGATGGGGATGTTGTATCCAAGAAACGTAATGATACAGGAGATTGGAACAGGGATGTTTACATCCGTCAGTAACTGTTGAGACACTGACTCCTTTATTTGTGTTTCCTTGAAGTCCTCTATAAAAATGCCCCTTGACAAATTGTTAGGTTCTGTATTGCAAAAAATATAGGGCCTTATTTAAAAAGGACTTTCCCCACTCTGTGCCTATAGAAAATAAAGTCTTTATTGAATAAGGCCCCCTCCTATACTTCTGTTGTTTGCTTTGTACTTCTGCTGCTTGCATAGCAAGAGCAAGGAATAGACTATACCCATATTTATTTTTTCATTAGTGCTATAACTATACATCAGCATGGTACAACTACAGGTCTGGTGTTGTATTGTGCTTGTCTGAGCTCTTTTGGTAGCTGCCATTTGAACAATATCTGTTGCCATCAAGGTGTTTGTTTTTAAAACATAATTGAGACTGACTAACCTCCAATGTAATTAGCAGACCAGAATCAGCACAAAAGAAATGAAACTGTTTATTCTGATTTGTAATATGCATGCACCTGATTTATATATTGATTTAAAGGCCAATATCTCTTGTTCATACCTCTAGTTTACTAGGTTTGGGAACAGAATTAAGTCTTGCCTTACATAACAGGGGATCATTAAAATCAAAATCTACTTTCTATGTACTGGTACTGTGTACTCAGTGTATGTGTGTGTGTGTGTATGTATATATATGTACATATATATGTATATATTTATGTATTTATATCTATATAGAAAAATTCAGATATGTATGGATATACAGAGATATATGGATATCTTTGTAACATATGAATATATATAAATCTGAGGAACAAAGATATTCATATAATCTATATATTTATCTTTCTATGTCTATATTTAGAGAGAGACAGAGGGAGCTATATATAGAGATGGGTATGTGTGTATATATACACACTTATAGATACTATTTTATAAACGCCTTCATAATATATTACAACTGACTACAACACTTTACAGTCTTAATGACAACTCCATGGATTTGCTTTTCAATGTCTGTTAACTGAAATTAAATTAAATTAATTTAGCAAATTTGCAATTGTTAAATCTAGGCATTTTTTTAAATCTCTGATTAGAAATGTTACTATGTATTTGCATACACTAGAAGGGTTGATTTGCACAAGTTTCTGATGTGTGTGTACAAGTTATGCCATCTCACGGTTTGAGGCCTAGCTGAGACATTATTGCACATAAATTCCAAATGTGTTATAATTCAGTCATTTCTCTGTGTGCTGCCACATGTTCAATATATGCTGTGTACTATTGTGTACATAGATGTGTATGATAGTTTAAGATAAGTTGAAGAGTTCATGGTTCACATTCTCTTAAATCAGTACACAAAGATGAGGCCCATGTAAGACCATTATAAGCAGTACATACTGGTACCTACAGGATGTCCTGCCAGTCTGCTGAGTCAGAACTTAGACCCGTATACGGCACCCAGCATGATCTTATTTAAGATCCAGCTTACTACTTTCTCTTTTATTCTAGTAATTAAGGGGCCCTTTTACTAAATCCTGCTAATTAATGTGTGTTTTTAACGCAGAGTAAGCGGAAAGCCTCCATGTGAACCATTGGAGGCATCTCCAGCATTTCATATGTGAACGTATATGTTAATGTGCGGCAGGGGCAGCGGAACACCTTCAAACAAACCAGTCTCCAGTCCTGCCCTGAGCTCTCTATTGCTGATTCTGTTGTGCAAAATATTGCCAGGGCCATGGCCCCTGTGGCCCATCCATTTCCTCTGCCTATGATATGCGGTGCAATTAACACAAGTGCACCTAATGATACCCATAGAGATATCGTTAGGTGTGCCCGCACTAATTAGCACATCGATAGTGATCACGCGCTAATGGGCTCTCCATGACCACACCCTACCCCTAATCCACCCACTCTCTGTATTAGCGCACGATTTCCAGTTAAGGTGCATTTAGCAGCTGGTAGCTGGCAGGCCAATGCATTAGCAATCACCATGACCAGTTATCTCATGCTAAAACGAGCATTAACCGGTTAGCAACATTTAGTAAAAGGTCCCCTAATTTGCCCGTTTTGTTTGAACACTGCTATCTTCCAGCAACTAAACTTTTCAAGTAGTTTTTCCGAATTTACCTAATGCACAGACTTCTAGGCACCTATGTATTTAATCGGCATGGGTTGGGTTATGTTTCAAGTCATTTTTAATATTTTCTCTGGGTATTTCAATTGCCAGACATTCATTACTGTTCAGTTTTATTGTTCTTTATCAAAAACCCCAATTTAAGGAAGATTTCTGAGTATTTTATTACAGGTTTTGATATATCACATATCCCCCACCAGCTAAAATGTTTCTTACAAAACTGAAAAACAAACGTTTTGAAGCATTCGTTCTTAAATGCAACTTTTGAGGATTGTACATGCACATCTGTAGAAAATGGGTTTTTTCCCCAGAATTAGATTTGTAAGCATTTGTATGTACTCATAACAGCCTTTGTAGATCATAGGTAAGTAGACCTGTTGCACTGTTGAGTGGATTTATTTATTATACTGTACAAATGGCTGTAACGTACATGTTGATTTTAACATGTAGAAATCTCAATGCATCAACAAGGACTTTGTTTCAATACTTCTGCTGTTAAAGTCTGATGTCAATCTTTAGTCTGAAATATTTTTCTGATTTAGGTATCCTGAAGAATCCATAACACTTAGCTTACTGAGCTGTACATGGTATTTCTCTTGAACACACTCCACGCTCTAGATGCTTGTAAAAAAGTGCTAATTCATCCAGACCTGAAAAAAAATCTAATTTTGTTAATTTGGACCCAACCAACTACTGTCCCACCTCTAACCTCCCTTTTATTTCCAAACTTGCTGAGCATTTAATATTTTCTCAGATCTCAGACCATGTCGAGCACACAAACATATTATACACTCATCAATCTTTTTTTTGCCCTAGCCACACTTCTGCTTTCGACCTTCTGGATCTTTTTTTCTAAATTTTATATTTATGAATTTTACAATTTAACAATTCACAATTTATGTGAAAGGAAAAACAAACTTAGGAAATGAATTAAATCCCCCACATCAATAATAGGAAAAAAGAAAATGCATCTAATACAGCCCACAACTAAACAGGAAACTAGAGAGCCAAGATAAAAGTAAAAAGAAAAAATTAAAACATATCACGAGACACCTCACTTAGCCAACCTCCGCAGTGCCCCAAACTATGGCAGCTGTGCTACAGGAGATAGACTGCATACCTTCCCTAGACACAAGAAAATCAGCCAACATTTTAGGATAAAAAAAGTAGAAATCTTATCATAAGTTACCACACAAACACAAGAAAATCTAAGGACAAACATCAGCCTGGGTCCTGGCCTGTATGGCTAGCAACCCCTGTCGTTTCTGAGTGTGTCGAGACATATCAGGAAAAATACATAAACAAGAACCTAAAAAAGGGTTATTCATGGCACAAAAATACAATTTGTAAGCTGCATTTTGATCAAATTCCAAGGCAAAAGTCAAAATAAGTGTAGTGCTCTGTGTGATAACCTCCAGCGATGATTCCAGAAACTCAGTCTAATTGGCAACAACTGAGTTTTCATATGCTGCAGATTGGAGGGAACCCCCAGCCTGTGGTATATACTGGGCATGCAACAGCGGAGGCAAGTTCCCAGGGTCCATCCCCAAATATTCAATAAGATAATTTCTGGTTGTTTCAAGAGGTGGGACCAAAGAAGACTTAGGAAAATGTAGTAAGCGCAAACTACAATACATTACTTGATTTTCCAAATATTCTGTACGACGGGCCGCAGTAGTGCAGTCCTTCATCACCATATCAGTCACAACCTGCTGCTTGGCTACCATAGACTCCACAACACACATTCTCCCAGATAAATCCTCCATTGTCTTAGAGTGATATAAAACAGCCTGGGAAACTACTTTGATATCACCAAGAACCTGAGTTGACAAAGTTTGAAGGGAAGAATTGAAGCCCTATATCATGGTCCACAGAGAATCCATCATCACAGACTTAGGTCTTTGTACCTCACTCATAGTTCCATGGAACGTCAACTCACCCCGTTCAGCCACAATGGACTCCACAGATTTCAATGGGGCTACCGTTCCTCCACCACTTACTCTCCCCTCATGAAGAGGCAATGCAGCTGCCAGCGCACCTCCTGGAGAAGCCACCAAGCACACCTCTTGGGACCTCGACGGCTCCACAACACCGGCTGAGGACAAGCTTCCAGGATTAGGAGGTGATGTCTGCATCACAGGGCTCAAAGAGACCCTGATAGCTGCCCGAGATACTCCCCCAGGCGGGCAGAGGGGGTTGAAACTTGAGATGCGGGTAAAACACTAAAGACATCAAGCATTGCCTGCCGCGAAGTCGGAGAAGGAACACCATCCGAGAGAACCGGTCTCTCCTTCCCCTTCCATATTCTCCATGGCTAGAGGAAAGGAAGCCTCCAAACATGCAGGCAGCAAGAGCCACTTTCAGGTGCCTTTCACACCGTGGGTGTCTGGAAGCGCCATCTTGAATCTCTCTTCGGTCTTTATTGAAGATGATGTAGGGCGACCTTGTGGATCATAACATTCTCCTTTCTTGTCTCTACAATATTAGCCTCCAGGACCAAGTTCTCTCCTGGTGTAATTTACTTTTATCTGGCCGTTTTTTCTTTGGGTCCACAATAACCACCTCCTCTGCTATTCCACCCCTTGCCTGTGGTGCTACACAAGGCTCTGTCCTTGCCCACCTTGCATTTTAGCATATTCCTCAGTGCCCCAACATCCCTGGTTGCTGGTATCAGCAATTACTATTATGTAGATGATATCCTTTTAGACTTCAGCACTCTGGATTTAGATTTTTAAGGAGTCAATATACAATGGCAGCAGCCAATGCTTGTAAAGTCGCTGGCCATTGCCAATTTAAATTAGACCCAGATATTCAATGCTGGGGGTCATATCCAGCTACTGGCACTGAATATCCAGTTTGGTTAACTGGGCACCAGTGATACCCAGCTGCTGATCGGATAGCTAAACCAGTTTAGACCGGCCTTTTATGTGTTTAACTTTAGCTGGTTTAACTGGCCAGTGGCTGAATATTGTCTCTGACCAGTTAACTTGAGCGCTGCCCCCGGAACACCTCAATGCTATTTGGTTAGTATTGGGGCATGCATCACTCATCGGGATTAACACGGTTATCAAGTGTGCTGACCTTGTTAATTCTTTTGAATATGCCCCAAAGTGTTTTCTGTTCTGCCTGAATTATTTCTAATGGTCTCTTTTACAGGTTTTCATATCTTTGAGCTGTAAAAAAAAAAAGCACTATACGCTGGGCATACATATAAACATACTACTACTCATACTCATTTGTATAGCGCTACAAGGCATACACAGCGCTGTGTATATATATATATATATAAGAAGACAGTCCCTGCTGTATTGAGCTTACTTCCATTTCAAACAGGAAGATGCCACAAAGAATCCCAGACCATTGGTCAAGCTCTAATTACGTAAATAAGATCTTTTGTTTTAGAGACAAGGTACTGCAAGAAAATGAGATATGTCTAGGGCTGATATGGTAGAACCGAAAGGGCTTCAGGAAAAATCAAATGATGTTTCCACGTGCATGTAAGATTAAGCACACAAGATGACAGCAGGAAGATTCAAGAGTAGAACCAACAGTATTAGACTGAGGGGTGTCACAAATAAAGCATTTAATTGCATAGAAAAATCCACCAGAGCTGTGCTACTCTCACTTCCAAAGAGACTTTTGCCAGCTTTTCTCCATATGATGAGACTTACTTTGATTCCATACAGTAGTTTAACAAGCGACTCTCAGGAGTTGTTTATATCACATCAATTGAATTTGCCAATCAAAACCAAGCAGGAACAGATAAGATTAATATTACTTCATATCTGAAAGCACATTAAAAAGGTTAAAAGCACAAACAGAAAAAAAAAAATAAAACAGGAAAAGAATAAGAATGCAAGATGCTTGGATACACCTCTGGTCATGAATGCAGAACAGTAGGGTGTGGAAGCTGATGGTGTTTATAGCAACGCTTTGGTCAACAAGATTAAAAACTGAGTCTTCAAATTTGCAGGAAAAAGAACTCCACTGTATGTGTTCTGCTGGCTAATGTGATTCTCTCTGCTGGAATGCTTTATAAGCATGCTTAACAGCAATATTTTTTATTTTGAAGGCGATGATTCAGTCAATAGTTAGAGGCAAACAATAGGCCAGAGCAGGAGTTCGCAACCCAGTCCTCGGACACACCTAGTCAATCAAGTTTTCAGGATAAGCACAATAGATGAGCGAGATTTGCCTGCACTGCCTCCATTGTATGTAAATCTCTCTCATGCATAGTCATTGTGCTTATCCTGAAAACCCGGCTGGCTAGGAGTGTCCCGAGGACTGCGTTGAGATCCCCTGGGCCAGAGGGAAGCTATGGATCTCTGCGCATACAAATGGGGTTTAGTAGTTGTCTCCTGATCTTAATTACACATTTTATCTGCTACACTCCTCTCTCCTCGTTCGTGCATCCCACTGTTTGACATGCACATACAGACACCTCAGGTCTCATTATGCTGGAGCCTGATGCACCTATAGCTCTTTTCATACCCATGCTCATGTAAAATCTCATGCTCAGATGGATTTACAAAATATAAGCAAAACAGGCATCTCTGCTTTTCTGGGAGACAGTATTAAGTATCTACTTCCTTACTCTAGTCTTTCACCACTTGTACTGTATCTTATGTTCCTGCAGTAGACGCAGTAGCAAATCAGACTACAAGGTCAATGCTCTGTACAGTTGAGGGTCTTCCACCCCTCCCCTGGTCCCTCGGTCCTAAAATGAAGTGTGCTGAAGGTAGAACAGGATAAGGAGCTGTCAAAGGGGGAAGGAGTGGAGAATTTGTTCACTTTCACCACAACCAACTCTGCCATTGCTAGTTCCATTTCTCTGAGCTAGGAGGACTTGGGGAAAAGAAATGGAAGACTGTGAAGCAGGTTAAACACTGAGCAAACCTGATCCATTGGTGACTTGGTATTCTGAGAACTATAAACATATAGAATAAGGGCCCAGTGATGCAACTGCGAGTACCTTAGCTTCTAGGGCTTTGTATTCGTTAATGCACATTTGCTTCATTAAATGTGCCTTAAATTTTAGCACGTGCACAATTGATTTAAGGCATCTTAACCTATGAAATAATACATGTACGATTGATCTGCATGTGTTAATGCGTGTTAAAAAAAAACAAGGTATTACAATGAATGTATGAAACGAATGGAAAAAAATAAACACCCAAAAATCAGAAACTTTCTTCCCCATGTGAACCAACAATGAGGTATGTTTTCAATCTGTGCTTATTCCTATTAGTTGTTGTCATTGACGAGAAAAGGCAATCAGCAACAACAGTTTCCCATTCTTTTCCAGCCAGAAATTAGGGATACCATCTCTTAGTCTTATAAGTCGTGGTAAAAGGATAAATCCAGTGCTTTCCAGCTTCTTACATACACACACATAGTAATTATCAGGAAAATTACTTTGCCCAAACATACTGCACCAAGGAACACAAACATGGCTAATGCATTTTTCATTGGTAAGAAACAAGTTCAAAAGACCACACTTACAGTGTGACAAAATGGTGTTTTTCAACTTTCTCTATTAGCAAACTCACTTGCTGGGGGGTGGAGAGGGAAGAGTTTGAAGAGAGATGATAGTGTGTCTTGTTATGGTAGTAGTCGCTGTATGAGGCATCTTTATAACTGGTATTATCTATATTTGTGCCTGCCTTCGGATAGCAAGTTTCTTCGTGAACAAGCAGGAAATAAGTCCTCACGTGTGTATGTCACTGATGAAACTCCACGCGGAACGGTCCCCAATTTCCAAAGGAAGCTTTTGGGAGATACACGGCGCATGTGTGTCTGCCTTTCCGCCCGCCACAGAGCCATATTCTTCAGTAGCCCCTAGGACATGTTCCTGCAGTCTGAAAAAAGAGTTTTTTCTCTAGCCCTCATGGCCAGGATTTTTAAGTCTTATTTTTTCCTGCCTGTCATCAGTTAGCTGTTTTTGTCCCTTTTTTAGGGTTTATTTTGTGTGTTTTGCTGCTTTGGCATTGTTTTTCCCCCTTTTGGGGTAGTCTCCTGCCCATGGCAGATTTTCAGTTTGACTTTGCCAAGGCGGTGTTTTTCAGCATGTCTAAGCCAGCTAATGACTTTAAGGAACACACCAAGTGTGGCAAAACTATCTTTGTCACAGACCATCATAATTGGTGCTTGTAATGCCTTGGTCCTCATCACGAGCTGGTGTTTTGCAAACTCTACTTGCAGATGATGCCCTGAAAGGTTGGCAAAAGCAGAAGGAATTGTCTTTGGCTTGTCTGATTCAGCATCATCAGCTAGAGCTGAAGGGTCCGCGTGGTGAGAGAGGCTCCCTGCAGAGACCCTGTCAATGTTGAAAGGTTAGCACCGAGAGAAGTTGCAGGTGCAGTGGCCCCACAGCCCTTCCCAACGATATGAGGAAAGCGATGGCCGGGAGAGGCCGACCAAGCTTCCCCGGAAGGAGGAACTGACCAGAACAGTGGAGTCCACTCCCAGTTTCCAGGAGAACAGCTGGATGTCTCCTGATACACCTATCATCGTGGAGCCCCCACCTTGCAGGTGGTAGTCCTGGAGAAATACCTTTGTGCCTTGGCAGTGGTAGCCTTGCAGAACACAGGCTTCACGGCATGGAATGCTTTATCACCGCACTCCTTCCAGCCTATCCAAGACCCATGCCCTGCCCACTGAGGTTGGGACATTGGGTGGGAGATCGGTATTGAGTATCGACCCCAGTCCCCGAAGCCATCTCCCTCTCCAATGTCTCAGAGCCAGAGGTCCAAGGGCACCACCATCAGCACGCCGGGCAGCATGAGGGTCATCGATGTCCTCCCTCTCCCAAGCTGTGGAGCCAGTGGGACGAGGAGACTTGACACTATTTTGACTTCCTCTCGGAATTGGAATGGGAGACTGAGAAGGAATCAATGGCATTGGACCTTCAGTCCCCAGACCTGCTGTCTTATCCCCAGCCTCCTCCCGAGCAGTGTAAATCGCCCCAGAGGACCCGATACTTCCAGGATTTTGTTTGGGACATAGCCAAGACCATCCCTTCTTCCCTGGAGTTGGAGGTGGAACCAGTGGCAGAGGAACTGTAACTCCTCCAGTACCCCTCTGTCCCCCGGGAGGTGGTGACTGTTCCCATCCAACATGTCCTACAGCGGCTGCTGCTGTGAATCTGGGAGGTGTTGCTCACACTGCCTGTCGTCAGTCACCGGCTTGATTGCCTCCAACCATCCAGAAGACCCTGGGGTTTGAAAAGCCACAGTTACCCCACAATTCCATTGTGGTGGAGTTAGCCCTGAAGTGCACAAAGAGTGCTAAAATACACTCCTCAGTTCCACCGAGTCACAAGGCTTGGACCCTGGATTCCTTCGGGAGAAAGTGCTTCCAGGGATCCATGCTGATTGCCAGAATCCTGGCCTATCAGACCTATATGAGCATGTTCCTCAAAGATGTGCTGGACCTAAAGGACTTTGCCACCCTTGTTCTAGAGGACCATTGCGAGTCCTTCCAGGGCCTTGTGGCCCATGGCATGGACTGCTCAAAGTTCATGGTACAGGTACCTAAAACGCCTTTGAATTCGCTGGCAGAGTGGCACCATGGGCATCACTGCCCGCCAGATGGCATGGCTTCAGTGTTTGGACCTGGAGCAGAGGGTCCAGGACAAAATCACTAATGTTCCTTGCTGAGGCGAGAACCTCTTCGGCAAGCCTGTGGAGAAGAATGCCGAGGAACTGGAAAAAGAGCAGCTGACTCACCAGGCTTTCCAGGAAGACCATGGACCCAATGCGGAAGAAGTATCACGCTAAGAAGGCCTTCTATCCATGCTTGCACTAGTACTTCCTGGCCCAACTGCAGGCGCAGACCTTCTACCACAAGCAGAGGGAGAAGACCCCAAAGGCCAACCTGCCTCCCAGCCCAAGCCAGGTGGGTGTTTTGATGGGTTCCTCAGGAGAATAGCCAACCATCCATTATCTGTTGAGATGCCCCCAGCTTCTTGCCACTTTGGACACTTGGGTGATGAATATCGTCCAAAATGGATATCGGCTGCACTTTGCCCAGCTGCTGTCTTCATACAACCCTGGAGAGTACCCCATGGATTCTATGTATCTGAGCCTCCTGTAGACTGAGATCAAGACCCTGCTCTCCGACTTTGCTGTTGAGTTGATCCCCTTGACTCAGATCGAGCAAGGCTTTTTACTCAAGGTACCTCCTGGTACCCAAAAAGACAAGTGGGTTCCGTCCAATTCTGGATCTGCGAAACCTCAACCGGTTCCTGGTGCACAAAAAGTTCAAAATGGTCTTGTTAGGGACACTGTTCCCATACCTTGTTCAGGAAAATTGGCTATGCTCCTTGGACCTGAAGGATGCGTCCACACATATTCCGATCCACCCACATCACAGACAATACCTTCAGTTCATGCTGGGTGGCTGGCACTATCAGTAATGGGTGCTTCTCTTTAGGTTGGCTGCAGCCTCCAGGGTCTTCACAAAGTATTTTGCGGTCATGGCTGCCTTCCTTCAGACCCAGCGGGGGGGGGGGGGGGTATCTTTGTCTTCCCATATCTGGATGACTGGCTGATCAAAGCCTCAACACTGGCCGGCGTCTGGCAATCAGCTGCACTCACCATACAGGCGCTTGAGGGTCTCGAGTACATGGTCAACGAAGTCCCACCTCCAGCTGTCGCAGTAACTAGAGTTCGTCGAGGCCCTCCTCGATACCTCTCGAGCGCAAGCCTTTCTGTCAGCAGACTGCCTGCAGTGCCTTGTTGAGGTGGTGGGCGCATTGCAATGCCAGTTCCATACCACGGTCCGCAAACTGCTGAGGTCCCTTGGACAAATGGCTGCCAAGGTGCATATCACTCCTCAGGCCAGTCTCTCCATGAGGCAGTTCCAGTAGACCCTGTCCATACAATGGAAGCAAGTGTCTGGCTGTCTGCGAGACCAAATAGTGGTGACTGTACCACTGGTACAGTCCCTGACATGGTGGCTCGAGCTGGACAACCTGCTGCGGGGCCTTCCATTTCAACCGGCGGCCTGCCACAAAATGCTCATGAAGGACATGTCAAAGCTTGGTTGGGGTGCACACCTAGATGGTGTCAGCTTGCAGGGGCTATGGTCCATACAGGAGAGTTAAGGAGCATGAGTAGTGATGACACAGTAGCTTTATTGATATTCCCCAACGCATTTCGGCGGATCGCCTTCTTCAGGGGGTGGGACTACTTACAAACATATAATAAGAACATATATTAAAATATATCAAAAACAATAAAAAAGAGTAAAATCAATAAAAGGGAAAAAATGTTCAAGCTAAACGGGTGTCATACTAAGAAGAATAAAAAGAATAAAAACATAACTACATCATATAACACTCAGAGCAATTAAATAAATAAATAAATAAATATATACCATGAAGGGACCATATATAATAATACATGCCTCAAATGGTGCAACTTGTGTATAATCTAAAATGAAGGTATGAACAGCAACAAAAAACAGCAATAGAAAATAATGAAAAACAGTAGACGCAGGGCAGAAAAAGTAAACTTAAAATAATGGATAAAACTAAACAGGGATCACTTAAAAGGACATATAAATCATTCTAGCAATCAGTACTCACTACTAGGTGTCATGGAGAAATCTCTTTATGGTGAGATCTAAACGGCAACTGCCGTTAGTCCTGCAGGAGGAGAACCTTGTGGGCATGAAAATGAAGAGAGCTACAAATCAATACAGCCATAAAATCAACATGCATTTACTATCGAAAGAGCTGAACCATCTCAGTGTGAAATTCGTTGTCTAACAAACAAATTAGGGGAGCCCGGTATGTTTCCATTCTAAAATAAAGGGTACTGAATAAATGTCGAGCTGGCACGGGAACATCGGAGCAGTGTTTAAAACCATATATGTGAAGGATAAAAAGAGTCTTGTATAGAACCAAGTAATTAAAAGACTCCATCAAATAAATAACAGTAAAATAGTGATATTAAAACCGAGAGGCTTTATTCCCGAAGAGTCAGGGGAGTACTGTAAAGAGTGGAACTCTACGAACTGAAACGGAATGAATACTAAAGATATTAAAACGTTCTTCTAGTGCCGTAGCAACAGTAGGACTAAATGCTGACATCTAGGGAAAAAAACAATTTATAAGACTTAGATATCAACTATATTTAGTAGTGAAGTAGAAGTGTTAAAACTCGGACAATAGACTTGCACTGCTAAAACGAGACATTGACTCGATTCTATTTCCATAGGTCCTGACTCTTCGGAAGGGGAGCCTCTCTGTTTTTATATAATCACTGTCGTTATTTTACTTTATATAGCTTTGCGTATATGTTTTTAACACCATAATTTTTTTGAGGGCTTTTTTATTTGGGTAAGTTCCAAACACTTGTTTTGACATATGGCCCGTTTTGGAGAAGTAAGCACTTCACAACTAAATCGTTATTGTGAGTAACGTTATGATCTCATTGAGTGCATGTCTCGTTTTAGCAGTGCAAGTCTATTGTCCGAGTTTTAACACTTCTACTTCACTACTAAATATAGTATGATGCCCGTTTAGCTTGAACATTTTTTCCCTTTTATTGATTTTACTCTTTTTTATTGTTTTTGATATATTTTAATATATGTTCTTATATGTTTGTAAGTAGTCCCACCCCCTGAAGAAGGCGATCCACCGAAACGCGTTGGGGAATATCAATAAAGCTACTGTGTCATCACTACTCTTGCTCCTTGTGTTTCCTGATTGAGCTTGCAAGAGCTGCTGCTCTCTTTGTGCCTGGCCATACAGGAGAGTCTCCATCGAGTCAACTTACTCGCGCTTCGGGCCATCACAAACGCCCTCCACACCTTTCGTGTGCATCTGAAGAATCAGGTGGTCCTGATTCAAATGGACAATCAAGTGGTGGTGATCTATGTGAACAAGTAGGGGGCACAGGATAATACCTCCTGTGCTGGGAGGCTGTTTGCCTATGGAAGTTCACCCTGCTTCATGATATGGATCTCAGGGCAACTTATCTGCCCCGTGAGCTTAAAGGCCTGGCAGTTCACCTCAGCCAGCTACTCCAGCTTCATGATTGGACTCTCAAAAGGGGTGGATCGGATCTTCTGGGAATGGGGCACTCCGGTAATGGACCTCTTCGCCATGGAGCACAATGCACAAGTGGCTTGGTTTTGCTCTCGGAGGCCAGCCTGCCATCGCCTGGCTGTGGTGTTTTCCTTCTCCATTGGGAGGAGGGCCTGCTGAATACCTATCCCCCTCTGATTCTGCTTGTGAAAACTTTCCTAAAGCTCCAGGCTGAGAGGGGCTCCATGATCCTTATTGCCTTATCGGCCTCAGCAACCATGGTTCCCTCTGCTGACACAGCTCTCACTGAGAGAGCTTCTGCACTTGGGCTCTGACCCAGACCTCATCTCATGGGAGGGGGCTCTCTGATGTACCACAACATCTGCTCTCTGTCGCTCACAGCATGGATGCTGAGAAGGTAATACTCATGGAGCTTGCTCTCCCTGAGGGAGTTACCAACATCCTGCTGGCATCTGTAAGGACTTGACACACAAGGCCTATGTGCTCAAGTGGCGGCGGTTTTCCACCTGGTGTGTGGGTAGGGCTCTGGATCCCTTCTCCTGTCACATGGAGCAGCTGCTGAAGTACCTCTTGCACCTCTCTGACTCAAGGCTGAAGTCCAACTCTGTGCAAGTTCATCTCAGCGCGATTGGGGCATACTATTGAGGCTGTGGGGGAAAGCCCATTTTGGTCCTCCCTCTGGTGGCCTGGTTCATGAGGGGCCTGCTCCTCTCGAAGCCTCTGCTCAAGCCCCCAATGGTCATTTGAGACCTCAATGTGATCCTCAGCCAGCTGATATGGACCTCCTTTGAGCCCCTGTGCTCATGCTCGCTGAAATTCTTGACCTGGAAGTCCTCTTCCTGGTGGCCGTCACATTAGCACAATGAATCAGTGAGCTCCAGGCTCTGGTCGATCACTCTCTGTATACCAGGTTTCACCAAAACTATCTGGTGCTCCACACCCACCCCTGCTTTCTGTCAAAGGTGGTCTCGGCATTCCACCTCAACCAGTCCATTGTCTTTTTGATGTTCTTTCCCCAGCCTCACGGGAAACGTGGTGAGGTGGCCTTGCACATGCTGGACTGTAAGTGTGTGTTGGCCTTCTGTCTGGAGCGCATGAAGGTGCATCGTCAGTCCACTGAGTTGTTTGTCTTCTTTAACTCCAAAAGGCTGAGTATCACTGTCTCGAAGGACACGTTATTCCTCTGACTAGCAAACGGCATTACTCATGTGTTCTCTCTGGCTGGGTTGAGCCATGAGGATCATGCCATGGCTCACAGTGTCCATGCAGTGGCCACATTAGTGGCCAACCTCTGTTTGGTATCTGCAGAGAAAATCTGCAGGGATGCAACGTTGTCTTCAGTCCATAACTTCGCAGCACACTACTGTCTGGATGGGGATTCCTGATGGGAAAGCAATTTTGGCCAGGCCGTGCTGTGGTATCTCTTTGAATCTTAGAGTCAACTTTTACCCACTGGCCCTTTTGTCCATACAGGCTACCTGCTAAAAAAAATCCCCTCAGGTCAGTGTCTGATGAGGATACTGAATCAGATGAGTCCCTCAGTGGGAGTGCCTCTCTAGTCTTCTTGACTTCTCCAGTTCTCGTTGCCCAGTTGGGCTGCTTATCTCCTCAGGTTCTGGTAGCCTGTAGCTTCGGGGTCCCATATGTGAGGACATATTTCCTGCTTGTTCATGGAGAAAGTATAGTTACTTACCTGTAGCAGGTGATCTCTGTGAACAGCAAGAATAAGTCCTCACAACCCTCCCACCTTCTCGGGAGCTCCTGCTATGATATTTTACTGGAGAATATTGCACCGCAGTGTGTGGGCAGGCAGGTGCGCATGTGCAGTGTACCTCTCAAAAGCTTCCTTTGGAAGCTGGGGAGCATTCTGTGCAGAGCTCCATTAGTAATGTCACCCATACGTGAGGACTTATTCCTGCTGTTCATAGAGAACTCCTGTGATAGGTCAGTAACTATACTATCTCTGTGGTGCAATGGTGAGGTGCTTGAGTGCCTTGTGTTGCAGTGCATGTGTGTTTTTTTTTGTTTGTTTTTTTTAGTGCCCTCAAGTCAGTGTTGACTCATAGTGACCCAGCTACCTCTGGGTTTTCTTGGCAATGTATCACGAAAGTAGATTGCCAGCCTTTTCTTCTGAGGCAATGGAGGGTAAAGTGACTTGCCCAAGGTCACAAGGAGTGCCAGTGGGAATTGAACCCTTGATCTTCTGGGCACTAGGCTACTCCTCCACACACTGTGTATGTATGGTATAAAGATGGAAAGCAGAAATTGGGTAGGGGTCCTCTGTGTGTGTGCGCACACGTACGTATATATGGTATGGGGTTGGAGAGCTCTGTGTCTGTGTGCTGCAGTTGTGTGTATGGTTGAAGGTGAGGAGCCTGTATGTATGTCTGTGGTGCAGAAGTGTAAGGTACCTGTGTGTGTGTGTATGGTATGGGGCTGGAGTACGCTATGTGTGCTGCAGCCTCTGTGTGTGTGGTGCAAGGTGAGGAGCCTATGTGTCTCTCTTAGGTGCAGAGGTATGGTGCGCCTCTGTGGGTGGGTGGGTGGTGCGGAGGTGGGGTGCCTTTGCATGTGTGTATGCATTCTGTGGAGGTGAGTTACCTGCATGTGTGTGGTGAGAGCGGGATGCACCTTTTGGCATATATACATTGTGCCCTTTACTCCCTATGCATTCATCTCTTCAAGTTCCAATCCCCTCCTCTCTTCCCTCCTCCCTAGGCTTTACTGAAATCTAAGTAGACCACATCTAGGGCTCTACCTCATCCAATTCTCTGGTTACCTAGTCAAAAAAATCAGATTTGTCTGACAAGACCTGCCACTGTTAAACCCATGCTGCCTCAGATCCTGCGATCCATTAGACTACAAAAACCTCACTATCCAATGTTTTAGCAGTGTTTCCATTAAATTAGTTACTACAGAGATCTGACTAACTGGCTTGCCGTTGTCAACCTCATCCTTACTTCTGCTTTTATGTAAAGGGATCACATGTGCCTTTCTCCAGTCTTCTAGGATCACTCCCGACTCTAAAAAAGCATTAAAAAGGTCAGTTAGTGGAGCCACTAGAACATCTCCAAGTTCCTTCAATATTCTCAGATGTAGTCCCTCCGGCCCCAT
Source organism: Ichthyophis bannanicus (assembly GCA_033557465.1). Classification (NCBI taxonomy): domain Eukaryota; kingdom Metazoa; phylum Chordata; class Amphibia; order Gymnophiona; family Ichthyophiidae; genus Ichthyophis; species Ichthyophis bannanicus. The sequence goes on along the minus strand of CM066031.1, from coordinate 417,999,236 downwards.
TGCTTAGTCTACTTTTAGTTTAGCTAGTTCCTCATGAACAGTCTTCTGAAAATCTCTCAAGATCCCCTTCACGTCTGATTCTATTTGTGGGTGTTTTCTGTGGTCCTGCTGCTAGCCCTTCATCTGAAACACAGGTGGCCTACTGGCTCTTCCAGCTCTGGGGGACTCCACGGATGAACCTTTCTGTCAGTCTGGCCAATACCCAGCTGCCCTACTTCTGGTCCTGTCACCTATACCCATCCCAGATCGCAGTGGATATATTCATCATCCCATTGACAAAGGGCTTTCTCTACGCCTTCTTGCCAAGACCGCTGATTGACAAGATCTTGTTCAAGGCTCAGCACGACGGGGTATCGCTGATACTACTGGCTCAGGTAACCGTGGTTCCCACTGTTCATTCGCTTATCCATGGCATTCTCGGTCTCCCTGTGGAGTGCCCCGGGACTGCTGTCGCAGGAGGACAGCTTCCTTCTACACCCCAACTTGGGGTCTCTAATGCTAATAGTCTGGCTGCTGAAAGGGTAGCCTTGGTCCCTTTCAAACTCTCAGGAGGTGGAGGAGACCCCCCTGGCCTCCCATAGGACCTCCACAAGACAGGCTTATACCTTCAACAAATGGCGCAGATTCTTGGTGTGGTGCATGGCACGATAGGTCAATCCATTCTCGTGCTCTGTGCAGCTTGTGCTGCAATATTTGCTTCACCTGTGTCAAGCAGGATTGAAGTCCAACTCTGTCAGGGTCCACTTGAGTGCACCCATGGCACACCACCACCTTATTGTGGGCAAGTCCATCTCGGTCCAATCTCTCATGACCTGCTTGCTATGTGGTCTCTTGCTATCCAAACCTCCTGTCTGCCTGCTGGTGGCAGACTGGGACCTCAACATGGTGATGCTGCAGTTCACTGGCCCACCATTTGAGCCTTTGGCTATCTGCCACCTGTAAGTACCTTTCCTGGAAGGTCGTGTTCCTGGTGGCACTCACGTCAGCTTGCAGTGTCAGCGAGCTCCAGGCGTTGGTAGCAGATCCACCCTACATGAAGTTCTATAAGAACAAGGTTGTGCTCTGCACACACTCCAAGTTATTTCCCAAAGTAGTGTCCCACTTCAACCTCAGTCAGGAGGTGGTACTCCAAATCTTTTTTCTACAGCCTTACACCAGCAGGACGGAGACCGTCCTTCACACTCTAGACTGTAAGAGGGCACTTCTACCTCCAACATACCCAGGGCCACCGCAAAGCCTCACAGCTTTTTGTCTATGACCCCAGTTGGCGGGGGGGGGGGGGGGCAGCGGTGGCCAAGCGCATTCTGTTCACCTGGGTGGCAGATTGCATTGCCATTGTCTAAGAGCAGGCTGGGCTCTCGTTGGAGTGGTGGGTGAGGGCCATGGCAGCATCCATTGCAAACCTGCATTCTGGTCTCTTGTCAGAAATCTGCCAAGCCACCACCTGGTCTTCAGTCCATATCTTCACAGCTCATTACTGCCTGGAGATGGAGTTTCAAAGGGTAGTGCCTTTGGCCAGGTGGTACGCTGTCATCTATTTGGGGTGTAGGCAACTCCTGCCCTTGTGTGTTTAGGCTACTGCAGTGCTGGTTTTCTTGCTGGATACTTATGCCGCTCGGGGGTCTGTCTTCTCAAGGACTCATTGCTGCTGCTCATAGCACACCTTTTCCTGGTCACCCATGACTTTTTACAGGTTTTCGGTAGCCTGTAGCTAGTGTCATGGGGTAGATCAGTCAGAGCCTATGGAGATAGGAAACTCTGAGCAAAACAGAGCTAACACTGACAGCTCAGATCTGCACATGGCCCAAGGTTGCTATAGGCAACGTACACAAGCTGCTTCACGAGGTGTGAGGGAATGCCCAAACAATAAGCTAGCTCATAGCTCATTAGGGAATGAGGGGCAGCTGGGAAGGGGTGGAGCCCAAGCAAACACCAAGACATACGCAGTTAAAAATCACTTACCAGAGGGTAGTGAAGATAGACCACCAGGGAATTCAAGAACCGTTGCTGACAGAGAGAAAGCACTGGGGAATTCAGGAGCTGTTGGTAACAGAGAGAGACTACTAGGGAAGTACAGAGCTGTTGAACCCACGAGGAACTGCTTTGGAAAGCAGTGCACAGCTGAACAGTATCCCAGGGAACCTTGCTACGGAGGGAGCAGAGGAGGTAGTCCTGGAACTAGGCTGAGGAAAGCCAAGCTGCCCAGCATCAGGTACCAAGGGGGAGAGAGCTTCTATCCTGAAGATAGTTTTATGCCAAGAGGAAAGCTGAAAGAGAAACATAGTAAAAGGCTTCCGTACGGGCAAAGCTCTGCTCAGCTGAGAAACTCTGAAGAGAGAGTGCTGGAAGGTAGGCTTATTGATCCTAATAGAAGAGGAATAGAGTATAATGAATTGCCCTGTACTTATCAAGAGTTGTGTGGCTCTCCTAAAAGAAACTACAGAGAATGTGGTAATTATCCATTCCACTCTAGCCGGGAGGAGGAAGGGAACTCTGTAACAATAACGGAAGTTTCAGTCCAAAGGAAACTTACTCCAGTGTTGAAGAAATGCAGTGTGATTCCTATGAGGAACCTGCTTATGAAAATTGCATGGACTGTACGTTTACCATGTCTGATGCCATCACTTCTTTGTGCTGAAGTGCTGTAAAAAGTGTTTCTAAAGAAAACAGGAAGAAAGGTATTTGGTTTGAAAGAGATTGTTTTCTTTTCCTTTTTGTCTATTGCAAAGCTGAAGTTAAGCAGAGTTTTGTTCCAGTGTTTCTTTAATTTGGTACCAGACGAATGGTCTTTATGTTCCTTTGTTTCATTGTGCTTGAAATCCAACCCCGGGAAGGGGAATAAAAAGTCCTGTCTTAAAGTCTTACCACTTGACTGCAACTACATTCTTTTGCTAGTTTGTGGAACCATAACTCCCAGGGGGCACTGCAACGCCTTTCTATAACACTCCACAGCTACTGAAGAACATGCCCCGATGAATTACCCACACTTCTGGCCTCTGGGGACCTTCACGGGTGACACTAGGGAGTCCCATATGTGAGGACTGACTTACTGCACTTTCCCCAGGAACAAGTAGATAGTCATCTGTAACAGCTGTTCTCCAGGAACAGCAGGAATCAGTCCTTGCTACCCTCCCTCCTCATGAAGTTGCTTTTTTGTCATGTTTGCCTTTGAGCTATATCATCCTACTGAGTCAAGATGGCACCCTTGGGTAGGAAGGATAAAAAGCAGGCATGGTGCATCTCTCAAAGGCTTTCTTTGAAAGCTGGGGAGAAGCTACCGCACAGGCTCCATTTGCGCAGACGTCACCCGTATGTGAGGACTGATTACTGCTGTCACCGGATAATACCCATTACAGGTGAGCAACTACATTTGCAGGGGAAGGAACTGGCAGAAATGGACAAGATATCAGGCATGATATCCATCAAGAACATGCTCACATAGATCTGGTAAGAGTGTACTCGAGCTGCAAGCATGGAGTTTTGGAAACACCTCCTTCTGAAGGAGTCGACCATCTGAGCCTCCCTACCCTGGGGTGTTAAGAGTTTCAAGACTCATTCCTTAAGGGTAGATGCTACCACCAAGGAGTGGTGTGGAAGCTGAGGCTTCTCAAACTCAGGAGTTCTTTTGACTCTGTACATCGGGTACAGCATTCTACTGACCAGTGGCACACTGAGGTAGTTCTCCCACATCCTCATTTGTAGCAGCTGTAGTATGCAGTGCACCTGTACTGTCACTGCTTCTTTAAGAGCTTACGAGTATTGGAGAATCTCCAACTCCTCCATTTTGGCTCATCATTCATCTCCAGTGAAAATGGGATGGCTTTGGCCATATCTCACCTGAAATCCTGGAAGGACATGTCCTCCGGAGGAGACTTCTGCCTTTCATGTGGAGGGGCAGAGGTCTGATGGGAGCTCAGGAGACCTGCCCTCCAACAAGTTCTTAGTTTCCAAATTGTCCACACAGCCATCACAGTCAGCTTCCAATAGGAAATAGAAACAAGACAGTAGAAAAAACCCATATGGCCGATGTAGTCTGCCCTTTCATATCAACTACAATAGTCCCCTTTTTAATTTTTATTGTTTTTGCCCCATTCTTTCTTGAATTAAGATACTGTCCTCATCTCTACTACCTCCATTGAGAGACTATTCCATGTATCTACCACTCTTTACGTAAAGAAATATTTCTGCATATTACTCCTGCATCTATCCCCTTTCAAAGTACCACTAAGACACTGCCTGGAGCTCCTTCCTGCCTCAAGGGGATTGAAAGCTTCTATGGGATCAATGATGCATCAAGGTCTTCCGAGGTTTTGTAAGGGCATTGGAACCTGAGACATTCGAGAGAGATGGCCCCGCTGGGAACCAGCATCCGATCTCTTCGATGCCCCAATGTCTGTGCCTCCACTGGCAGAGAATGCATCTTAAGGATTGGTTGCACAATGCTGGATGCCGATGCCGTGGGCACTGAGGCACAAGCCAGCTGTTTCTCCAGCGATGACACAATGCGGACTTTGCATGCATGAAGGAGGCATTCCTCCATGGTTGCCAATTCCGAAGGTCCCAGGGCCTGAACAGCTTTGATCAATGTTTTTGGTATCCTTGCGGGAGTATCAGCAATGCCTTGGTTGTTGGGAGCCGGTCAATGCCCCTCCAGAACCCTGGATATTGAGGGGACTTCTTTCCAGGGGCACCTGGATGGGCCACTTGCACCCATCACTCTCTACGTTCTGCTTGGAATCGCTATGATGCCGACGCAATCGGGCCTTCACCCGTTGCTTGGATGGATCCCCCTTTGATGTCTATGGAGATGAGGCTGAATCCTCTTTACTCCCAGCGTAAAATGGATGATGGTCTGAGGCTGGGTGCTTGGATCCAATTGAGCCAGAGAACATCCTGATGCCAATGCTCCATTGGTGGATTCCTGAGAAGGCATCAAGACCCATGGCGGTGTCAAAGACATTGAATCAGACCTCTGGCCAAAGAGGGATTCTCTCTGCTTCTCTTGACTCCTCAGGCTTTTCGTTGTCTTTGGCAACTACAAATTACAAGAAGTGGGCTGGTGATTGGGACCCAGAGGCACCAGTTGTGTCTGTTGGTGACAGAGATGGTCCTGGCACACTTGGTGCACTTCTTGAACCTGCTGGCTGGTTTCTGGGAAATGTCCAGGAAAATGGTAGTGGCTAAATCAAACTACTCGATAGTGACCATGGGCCCATTTGGGACACAGGGAAACTGAGAAAAAGAAACTTTACCTAAAAATTCAGGAACTGTGATTGATGGAACAGATGTGGCTGATGTACACCAACATGATACTTGTTCAGGAAGGCCCCCAAAGAGGAAAAACAGTGTTTACTAGCGGAGGTCTGAAGCTCCACAGAAAAACAGACTGGAGATGATGGTGTCACGGCAGCAAGGCAGACACGCAGGCACGGTGCAGCCTTCGAAAAGCTTACATTAAAAGCTAAGGGGAGCATTCCTGTGCAGGGCTCCATGGGAGACGTCACTCATATGTGAAGACTTACTTCCTGCTTGTCCTTGGAGAATTAAAGATCTCAATATGTATACTTTGGAGGAAAAGTAGGAGAGAGGAGATATAATGGACCAAGTTAAGTATCTCTGTGGTATAAATGCACAGGAGAGTCTTTCAATTGAAAAAAAGCTCTGCATTGAGGGGGCACAGGAAGAAAGTGAAATGAGATAAACTCAGGAGTAATATGCAGAAATATTTCTTTACAGAAAGAGTGGTAGATGCATGGAATAGTCTCCCAGAGGAGTTAGTAGAGATGATGGCAATATTGGAATTCAAGAAGGCATGGGACAAACAGAGAAGATCTCTAAAGGAAAAAAAGGGGACTGCAGTAGTTGGCTTGGAAGGGCAGACTGGATGGGCCATATTGTCTTTTCCTGCTGTGATGTTCCTATGTTTAAAGATTTGAATAGGTTGGGCCTGCATTATTTATGGCATAAGTTGGAACCATATGTTCCCAAGCAGCAGTTATGCTCTTTGTGCAAGCTATTGTTGGTGATCCCTGGGAAGGCAGAGGTTTATTGGGCAAAGACAGGGCAGTTATTCTCACTATTGGTCTGGAATATTAGTGAAGATCAGACTTTATAAAGATTATTTATTTTTCCAACATGAAGTTAAAACAAATTTGTGTCACTAGATATTTGCAGTGTGAATGCCATGCAAGATGAATGAATGTTGGAGTAGTACATGTAACTGGAAAGTTTAGTATGATCATCGGACAGGATAGGCAGAGGACAAGGAGATGTTTGAGTTTCTGGAATATTGAGCAAAAAAATAGCCACATCAAGATCAAATGCAGAAAAACAGATCAATGTGGCAATGCCAGTGCAGGCCATAGTCATCCTACAAATCACTCAATAGAAAACCCTTACTAGGGTCCTCTAAAAGGGGGAGGGGGAAATGAACTGAAGAGGTTGTAAACAAATGAAAATGTTATATTTTTTTTAAAGTTACTTTCTTCACAGAGTGAAAAGAGATGCAACATCAAAGCACCATCAAAAGACAGAGATGGCCCCATGCGACTGCACTAGGAGAACCTGCACGTGTACTATACTGCTGTAGAAAGCTCTGAGAGTTCCAAGGGTTTTGTTTACATTTTCTCCTACCCAGCCTCCATTGGATATTATCACTCACTAGTGAGGACTATAGCTTGTTTTGGATTGCTCTCCAAGGAAATCTTCAAATACAATGCATGCAGGTTTATCATCTTAGGTTTGAAAACTAGTTGCACATTTTCATTTACATGAGACTATTTTCTGTTCTTTTTTACACCTTCATACATATTTTTGTTTCTATTGTGTAAATGAAAGCTCTATGTTTTTTCTTCTCTTTATTTTATTTCTGCATATAATCCTATGGAGGACTGTGCAAATGATTTTGAGTTTAGAGAGGCAGTTGTTATTAAGTACCATTGAGTCTGTTTCGACACATGGCGACCCTGTGGATAGTTGTCCTAATTGTTTCTGCCTTCAGTCAGGCAGCTCATTCTTGATATAATAACAGCAGTTATGGATGCCATTCCATCGAGCCAACTCATTGCTGGACTTCCTCTGTTGCATTGACTTTCAACCTTGCCAAGCATGTTGTCTTTCTCCAATGATCACTGTCTTCGCATGATGTGTCCAAAGTATGAAAGTCAAAGTCTTGTCATCTGAGCTTGTAAAGAAAGCTGTTTGATTTCCTCTAGTACTGACTGTTTTTTCTTCAGGTAGTTCTTGGTATACCCAGTATTCTTCGCAAGCACCATAATTCAAAGGCATTGATTTTCTTTCTGCCTTTCTTTTTCCACGCTCCAACTTTCAAATCTATAAGATGTTATTAAAAATACCATGGGTTGGATAAGTCATATTTTGTATGGGGAGAGACATCTGTGGCTTTTGAGAATCTTATCTAGGTCCTTCATAGCCATTCTGCCAAGAGCAATGTGCCATTTGATTTCTTGACTGCTTGTCATTTCTTTGATTATTGATCCAAGCAGGTTACAATTTTCAACTGTTTCAACTTAGTCTCCATCAACAAACTTATTTATGTTGTCAAGATCTTTGTCGTCTTAACATTAAGGTGCAGCCCATTTTAACACTGTGTTCCCAGATCTTGAGAGGCAAATATTTCAGATTGTCTTCACTTTCAACCAGTATTGTGGTAAACATAGCAAAGGTTGTTGATGAGTCTTCCACCAGTTTTCATACCTTGGTTGTCATTGTTTCTCTGATGATTGAAATATGCAGCCTTGTTGTACACCTTTTGCTGATTTTTAACCATTCTGTTTCTCCTTGTTCCATTCAAACTGCTGCTTCTTGATCAATGTAAAGGTTGTGCAAGAGAACGATCAGGTGTTCTGCTATACCCATACTTTTTAATGTGGCTGAGTGTGTCTCTTGGTTTACAGTCAAAAACCTTGCTTAAGTCAATAAAGCACATATAAATATCCTTTTAGTATTCTTTTGTCTTTTCAAGGATCCATCTCATATCCACAGTGTCTTTCATTCCTGAGCTCTGTTTGCACTTCAGGCAGTCTTGGTTCCAGGTACAATTGCAGTCTCTGCTGTGATCTTGAGTAGAATCGTGTTGGCATATGTGATCTGAGCGATTGTACATTCATTTCCACAGTCAGTTGAATCACCTTTCTTCAGTATTGGTATAAACATAGATTTTTCCAGTCAGTTGACCATGATGTCGTCTTCCAAATTTCCTGGCAGAGCCTTATAAATATGGCAACAGCCATATCCGATTGCTCTAATACTTCAGTGGGAATGCCATCAATACCCAGTGCTTTGTTCTATGAAAATGCTTTCAATGCTGCTTCAACTTCTATCACCACCAATGGTTCCTGGGCATAAGGTACAGGTTGAAGTGGCTGTTGGTCCATTTGATCTTTATAGTATGACTGTATATTCATTCCACCTTTACTTGATCTTCTCAGCATCATTCAACATGGATCTTTGAGCATCTTGTAGCATTCCAGTTGGAGGCTGGAATTTTCTCTTTAACTCTCATAGCTTTCGGAAAGCCGATCTTGTTCTTCCTCTAATAGTTTCTGATTCTGTTTCCTTGCATGCGTCACTGTAATACTTGTCTTGTCTTGCTGCACGTTCAAAATCTCAGTTGAGTTCTGCGATTGCCTCTCCTCTAGCTTTAACTTCTTTGCATTTCTGGGCAATTTTCAGAGTTTAATCAGTCAACCAGTTTGGCCGCTTTAGCTTTTTCAGTGACTTCTCCCTTTCTTTGAGCACAACTTTCTTGATGTCATCCATAACTCTTCTGGAGCTCTGTAATTTGTATCCACAGCAGCAAAAGCGAAGTTACTCACCTGTAACAGGCGTTCTCCGAGGACAGCGGGCATCAGTCCTCACATATGGGTGATGCTGACGGAGCCCTCGCAGAAGCATCCCCCCAGCTTTCTTTGAAAGCCTTTGGGAGATGCCACCACGCATGCGTAGTCCCCTTCCTGCCCAAGGGTGCCATCGTGCTCAGTCAGATGACATAGCTAAAAGACAGCAAAAAGAAAAGATGGTAAAGGAGCAACTACAAGGGGAGGAGGGAGGGTTGTGAGGACCGATTCCTGCTGTCCCTGGAGAACACCTGTTACAGGTGAGTAACTATGCTTTCTCCGGGAACAAGCAGGAAGTTAGTCCTCACATATGGGACTCCCCAGCTACAGGCTACTGAAAGCCCATAGGAAAACCAGGGCTCCCTCAGGGGGAGCGCAAATGGCAGTACTTAAGTCTGTGCCCACAGATCACAGTAGGACCCCTGTGTCCAGTGAAACCAGCACTCCGGTAGCCTGAACACAGAAGGGTCAGCGGGTAGGAGCTGTCTAGACCCTGAAAAGGTTACTGAGCACAGTCTGGCCAACGGCACTGTCCCGGCGGGACTCTCTTTCCAGGCAGTAATGGGCTATTGTGGTGTGGACTGAAGACCAGGTGGCAGCCCGGCAGATGTCCACCATCGGGACAGAGTGCAAGTTTGCCACTGAGGCCACCATGGCCCTGACATGGTGCACCATGACGCGGCCTTCCAGCGGGAGCCCTGCTTGCTCGTAAGCGAGTGCGATACAGTCCACACCCATATGGAGAGTGTAAGCTTGATCATCGCCTCCCCCAGCCTACTTGAGTCATAGGAGATGAAAAGCTGAGAAGCTTTGCGGTGACCTTGAGTGCATTGGATGTAGAAGGATAAAGCCCTTTTACAGTCCAATATGTGAAGGACCGTCTCCGCCGGACTGGAATGAGGTCGTTGAAAGAAGGTAGAGAGCACAACTTCCTGGTTGAGATGGCAGGGCGACACTACCTTCAGCAGAAATTTGGGGTGCATGCAAAGCACTACTCTGTTCTTACAGAAACTGCTATAAGGCGCCTCTGTCACAAGGGCCTGAAGCTTGCTAACTCTGTGAGTGGAGGTGAGTGCAACCAGGAAGGCCATCTTCCAAGAAAGGTAGCGAAGGTGGCAGGTAGTTAGAGGCTTGAAGGGTGGGCAAGTGAGTTGCCCCAACACTACTTTGAGGTCCCAGTCAGTTGCTGGAGGGCAAACCAGGGGCATCAATAAGAGCAGGCCCCAAAGGAAACAGGTCACCAACGGTTGGACCAAGAGGGGCTTACCATCCACCGCATGGTGCTGTGCTGCCAAGACACTAAGGTGCACTCAGACAGAGTTAGACTTAAGCCCAGACAGAGAGGTGGAGAAGTTACTGTAATACCAGCACCACAGGGCAGGAAAAGGGATCAGCCCCGTGTTTGACGCACTAGAGAACCTGCACCATTTGAGGATGTCATCCTTCCTAGTAGAGGCCTTGCGAGAGGCCAATAGGATCTTCTCCATCTCCACCAGAAGATTGAAAGGGGCCAGAGTCACCCTCTCAGCAGCCACGCTGTCTGTGACAGAGACCCCAAGATGGGGTGCAGAAGAGAGCCCCCTTCCTGAGATAGGAGTCCCGGGGTGGTCCCCAATGGGATGGGGGCCTCCACCATTAACTGCAGAAGCAGCGGGAACCATGCTTGCCTGGGCCAATGAGGAGCTATCAAGATGAGCAAGGCCCTGTCACGGAGGATCTTGAACAAGGTCTTGGCGATCAGCAGCGTCGGGAAGGAAGGCGTACATGAGGCCCTCCGACCATGAGACCAGGAACACGTCAGCTGCCACCCTTGAGGGTTGGGCCTGCTGGGATCAGAAGTGGGTCCATCACAGGTTCCCCCCAGAGCCAGAAAAACTGGCTGGCTACCCCTGGGGTCCAGCTTCCACTCGTGCAGCTGGAGGACTCTGCTGAGTCTGTCGGCCAGCAGGTTGTCCTGGCCTGGCAGGTACACCACCCATAGGAGGATACCCTGTTGGATCACATACGAGCAGAGGACCAGTACCTCTTGACAAAGGGTATGAGACCCCGTACCTCTGTTCATGTAGAACATCACCACCTCGTTGTCCATCTGGACCAGAACCGGCTGGTGACAGAAGACCTTCAGGGCTAGTTGTATGGCTTGGAGCTCCAGGAGGTTGATCTGCTGAGTGCTCTTGTCCGGTGACCAGTTGCCCTGCATGTGGAGATCGCCGCAGTGGGCTCCCCAGCCGAGCAAGGAGGGGTCCGTGGTGAGCACCCTTGAGGTGCTCGGAGCCTGAGATGCTGGGGCGACTGCCACCAGGCCAGGGAGTCCGCCAATTGGTGGGTTACAGTAGCTCTGTCCCAGAGGTGACCTGTGGCCTGAGACCACTGGTCCTGGAGACACCACTGCACCTCCCTCATGTGAAGGCAAGCATCCGGGGTGACGTAGACCATGGAGGCCATGTGGCCAAGTCAGCTCAGGAGAAGCTAAGCAGGCACCGAGGGACGGTTCTGGATGTCCTGAGCTAGGGACCTGAGACTATTGGCTCCGTTCCTGGGCAGGAAAGCCTTTGACTGGAGAGTGTCGATCTTTGCCCCAATGAACTCCAGACACTGTGTCGGGAGGAAGTGAGACTTGGGGTAATTTATCACAAAGCCCAAGAGTTGTAGAACCTGGGTGGTGTGTGCAGTGGCCTGCTGCACCTTTGAGGCTGTGTCTCCCTTTATGAGCCAGTTGTCTAGGTAGGGAAAGATGAAGACCCCTTGGAGCCAGAGGAAGGCGGCCACAACTGCCAGCCTTTTGTGAAAGACTCTTGGGACAGAGGCTAGAGCGAAGGGAAGCACCCTGTATTGAAAGTGCCCGCCCCCCACTATGAACCACAGGTAATGCCTATGGTTGGGATGCAGGAGGATATGGGTATAAGCATCCTTGAGGTCTAAGAAGCATTGCCATTCACCCTGCTGGTGGAGGTATGGCAGCAAGGTTCCAAGGGAGAGCATCTTGAACTTCTCCCACACCAGGAATTTGTTGATGTTGCACAGGTCGAGGATGGGCCTTAGGCCCCCTGTCCTCTTTGGCACGAGGAAGTACCTGGAGTAGAACCCCTTGCCCTTGAGGTGGTGGGGTACTGGTTGCACTGCTTTGTCCTCGAGAAGACCTGCCAATTCCTTCAAAAGAAGGTCCCGGTGGAGGGGGAGACCTGAGGGCTCTCCCGGGAACTAAGGGGAAGATGTCTGGATCAGGTGGAGGAGATAACCCTCCCCGACTACCCTTAGGGCCCAGGAATTGGTGGTGATGGTCAACCACCTCTGGACATAGATGTCCCCGTGGGCTGCTGATCTCCTTGGGGTAAAGAGGCTATGCTCAAAGAGTCAAAAGCCCCCCCCCCCTCGCTGGGCCGGGGCCAGAGCCAGTGCCTGGGGGTTTGAAGCCTTCTGCTTACGTGGGCCCTGCCCATGTTCCTTGGCCTGCTGACGCTGTTGGGGAGTTGGGGAGGCCTGATAAGATGGGTAGTTTTGTAAGCCGCTCCCTTCCTTGGGTAGAAGTACTTTTTACCCGAGCCCTTCCGTAGGGGAGGGGCAGCGGTCTTTTTATAAAGCCTGATCCTCGTCATGAACTCTGACTCCAGCTCGGCAGCCTTGTCAGTGATGGGTTTGCTGAAGAGTTTCTCTCCTTGGCATGGGACATCGATCAATTTGTTCTGGACCCACTGCTTGAGGTCAGATGACTGTAGCCAAGCTTGGCAACGTGCAACGTGCACTGATGCCAGCTGCCACTACTTGAGCTGCCAACTCAAACCAGTCATAGGCCGCTCGAGACATGAATTTGGAGCATTCATGGACTGCTTTGGCCATGTTCCTGAATCACTGCAAAGGTTCTTCAAAGAGACCAGCTGAGAAAACGGTGAGTTCCTTCGACAGGTCTCTCAGGTACATGCCCATATACAGCTGGTAGGCCTGAATGCAGCAGATGAGCATTGAGCCCTGGTAGCACTTTCTGCCGAGTGTGTCCAAGGTGCAGGCCTCCCTGCCCGGGGGCACCGAGAGGTGCATCTTCTGGCTTTTCAGCTGATGCATGGCTGACTCCATCACCATGGAGTTATGCGGCAGCTGTGACTTGAGTCAAGCCATTTGCTCACCACCGACACTGGAGCCTGTCTCTCCCACATTCAGAGCATGAGCCATTCCAGGATGGGAGGGAAGGGTACTGTGAGCGATTCCCGCGGAGGGGCCTCGTACTGGAGGATTTCCAACTCATCTGCCAGAGGGTCCTCCTCTGACTCAGTTGGGAATGTTAGGGCCTTAGACATATCCTTGACAAAGTCAAGGAAGCCCATGTCCTCGGGCAGGGATCGCTATCGAGGACCGGCTCGGCCTCTGGGGACGTCTTGGATATCGAGGGCCCGATGGTCGGGGCGGATGAACCGGTCTTACCAGACAACAGCGTCTGCTGCTGGTCCATGAAGGCAGACAAACTGTGCTCCAGACCAGAAGGCTCCACAACCTTTGGTGCAGGTAAAGAGGAACTCAGGCCTGACGCCGGCTCCCCCGAGGGGGAATCCTCAACGAGGATGGTGTCTGGGGACCGAGGCCTGTCTGTGGTCGGATCCTTCCGAGGGACCTTCGCAGGCTGCTCCTTCTCCGATGCCTCGGACTGCGGGACCACCTGAGGGTTTCTTCGTCTTCCTGGGTTCCCTCGAGGGAGACCCCTTTCTGAGGACCCATGACGAGGCTCAGGCTTGGAGGGTTCTGCCCAAGATGTCAGGGTCTCAGAAGAGGCCCTGGCCTTTGGAGGCATTGGGGACTCAGGAAAAAACTTATCATGCTGCTGCTGGAGCCTCTTGAGGGCCTTGCTGGACATCCTCTTGCAAAGACCACAGGCTGCTGGGTCATGGTCTGGCCCAAGGAAGCAGAGACAGCAGTCATGTGAGTCTATCAAAGATATAATTTTAGAGCACCGATCACACTGGTAGCCGTGGGGAGAAAAAGGTACCCCTGCGAGGTCGAAGATTCTCTGGACTGCCAGTTGGAGAAAAAAGGCACGAAGACACCAGAAAAGAAAAGAACAAAAACTAAAGGAAAATAAACTGAGCCAGATGCTGAGGCACTAAGGTCAGTAGAAGGGAAGAGTACCGGTGCGATCCCGGAGGCGAGTGTAAAACTTGGAGAGAGAAAAATCAACTTTTTCTGGGGACAAGCCAGACGTCGTCTGATGGGCTCCGCAGAAAAAAGGAGACCGGGCAAGATGGCACCCTTGGGCGGGAAGGGGACCACACATGGGTGGTGACATCTCCCAAAAGCTTTCTTTGAAAGCTGGGGGATGCTCCCATGAGGGCTCCATCAGTGCCGACGTCAACCATATGCGAGGACTGCTTGTTCCAGCGAATCAATTTTGCAGGCAGTTTTTAAATTTCAATGGTATATTCTCAAGGTCATATTTTGCTACATTCAAGAGTGAATTGCTCTTTTTCAGTTTTAGCTTGAGTTTGTATAATAATAGTTGGTGATCTGTACCGCAGTTGGCTCCAGCTTTTGTCTTTGTAGATATTATCGAGCTTTTCCATCGTTGACCTCCACAGATATAGTCAATTTGATTTTTGTACAGTCCATTGAATAAAGTCCATGTGTAACTTGAAGGTGGTGTTTGAGATGAATAGATTGTTGGTTCTGCAGAATTCTATCAGTTTTTCTCCAGCTTCATTTCTGTTGCAAAGTTAAATTTAGAACCCAGCAGAGAGCTTGTAGATTAAATTTAATACTCACTCAGGGCCTAGTATCAGCAAAGTACTTTTAGTTTAAATTTAAAACACAGGAGAGCTTTCTAGTTACATTTAGAAGCCAGCAGAGAGCTTCTAGTTTAAATTTCATAAGTCAGAGCCTAGCAGCAGCAAAGAGCTTTAATTTAAATCAAATCAGAATATAACTTAGCATAAAAGGCAAAACAGGGTCAGTATTCTTTGAGGAACAAATAAAGTCTTCTAGAGACCTTTACAAAGAGGCCTTCTACCTAGGGGGCAAGAGACCAGTGAAACGTTTTCAATAGGTGTTAACATCAGGTGGCAGGTCAAAAGGCCATTTTGAAAGACTCCTATCTAAGCACCCAGGAAGTTAATCACAGCTTACTTCAGAAGCAAAGTAAAGTAAAGCACAGCACAGGGTACTGTGTAGCAGCCCTCTTTTAATAAGTGTTATTTTCCTCCCTCCCCAACACCCACCCCTGGGATAATTATAGCTTTATAGGTACTTACACATCTTAAAGAAAAGGAGGTGCTCTCAGGTGCAGCTCATTATCCAAATCAATCATATACTAAGGACCAGAGATTAATTAAGCTTCAGGTGAACAAGGTATATTAAACATATTAGGTACAATTTTATTAGTATAAGTATCAATAGTAAGCCAAGAAGCTTAAAACTAAGATGCAGACAGCAGTCCAGCACCAAGATGGGGGCTTTCCAGTCTATTGCATCGAGTGTCACATGTATGATTTTCTCCCAGTTGGTGAGAGGTCTTACGTGTGCACTAGGTGCAAGGAGATCTTTGCTCTCAGGGAATGAGTCCGTTCTCTAGAAGCTAGCGTAGCAGACTTGGAAGACATAAGAAAGACAGAGAGGTACATAGACGAGACCTACAGGGATATAGTCCTGAAGTCCCACCTCCAATCTGGCAGCATCCCTGCTGCCATGGAGGAGAGAGGTCACATGACAGAACAGCATCACCCCGGTGTGGCAGGAAGTGATCATGTAACTAGGACCTGTCCTCTAGGTGCTGTAAAACCCTCTCGCACCGAGGAAGTTTCTCTAGGGCCATGTGTCCATGACAGAAGGGTTAGGACAGCCGTTATAGTTGGTGATTCGATCATTAGGCATGTAGATAGCTGGTGGATGTGAGGATCGCCTGGTAACATGCCTGCCTGGTGCGAAGGTAGCAGACCTCACGCACCACCTAGATAAGGTCTTAGATAGTACTGGGGAGGAATCTGCTGTCTTGGCACATGTTGATACCAATGACATAGGAAAACGTGGTAGGGAGGTTCTGAAGGCTGCTTTTAGGTAGGAAGTTGAAATCCAGAACTTCCAGGGTAGTGTTCTCCAAAATGCTTCCTGTTCCACACACAGGACCCAAAAGGCAGGCAGAGCTCCGGAGTCTCAATGTGTGGATGAGACAATAGTGCAAGGATGAGTGTTTTGGATTTGTTAGGAACTGGGGAATATTTTGGGGAAAGGAGGGGTTCTTCCAAAGGGATGGGCTTCACCTTAACCAGGATGGAACCAGGCTGCTGGCATAAACCTTCAAAAAGGAGATAGAGCAGCTTTTAAACTAGATAACAGGGGAAAGCCAACAGTCACACAAGAGCGCTTGGTTCAGAAGAATGTATGCTTGAAAGATACTACCAAAAGCACAGTGGTTCCAAAAAAGAATAAAGTAGCCCAAATGTCCTCAAGTATGGAGCAGACAGAGCTTAAAGATCCCAAATTAACCATGCCTACAAATAGCCAATTAATATGAATAAAATAGTCTCTAAAATGCGTGTATGCAAATGCTAGAAGTCTAAAAAATAAGATGGGAGAGTTAGAATATATAGCACTAAATGAAAGGTTAAATATGATTGGAATCTCAGAGACATGATGGAAGGACAATAACCAGTTACAGCACAATAATAATAATAATGGGTGATTTCAATTACCTCGGTATTGACTGGGTCAGTGTCACGGCAGGCCATGCTAGGGTGATAAAGTTCCTAGATGAAATAAATGACTGCTTCTTAGAGCAGCTGGTTCATGAACCGACCAGAGGGGAAGCCCTATTGGACCTAATCCTTAGTGGAACATCAGATCTGGTGCAAGAGATAAGGATGTTAGGGCCACTTGGCAATAGTGATCATAGCATGGTCACGTTTGATTTAATTAGTGCAGGAGGGATAGTAAGGAAATCCACAGTACTACCTTTTATCTTTCGAAAGGGAGACTATGCTACAATGAGGAAAATAGTTAAGAAAAAACTAAAAGGAGCAGTTGCAAATGTTAAAGACTTACATCAAGCTGGTGGGGGGGGGGGGGGGGGGTGGGTGTTTAAAAATACTATCGTGGAAGCCCAGACCAGCTGTATTCCATGCTTTAAGAAAAGTGGAAGGAAGTCCAAAACTGCCAACATGGTTTAAAGGTGAGGTCAGAAAGGCTGTTGGTAAAACAGCATCTTTCAGGAAACAGAAAAAAAAGAGTCAAAAGACAAAACCTGGAAACAGCACAAGCACTGGCAAGTTAAATGCAGAGACTTTTGGCAACACTAAAGAGTCATGGGATAGGAGACAGTGTACTATTGTGGATCAGGAACTGGTTAAAGATAGAAAGCAGAGGATCACGTGATGCGGTGAGGGAGGCAGACGTGTGCTGCTTGCGCTCCGGTCTCCTTCAGCCTACACCGTGCATTTATTGCCGTTTCTGAGAGACAAACTCCCCCTGCCATAGCGGCAAACATTGCTGGTTGACTGCTCCCCGACCGCAGCTGTGTCGTGTGAGTGCGGGAAGGATGGCCGCAGCTGCGAAATCTACTCGGCGGGAGAAGGACCGGGGTACCCCGGCGCCTAAAATGGCTGACTCCATAACCACGCCAAAATCGCCAACCTCCCCAGCCTTTGTGGAAGAGGTATCCCTGGCCGTAGCGGAGGCATTATCCGCGCAATTTACTGCGCTGCACGAAAAAATGGACACCATCCAGGAGTCAATGGGGTCCCTGGGGAGTAGGATCCAGGAGGCAGAAGGCAGGATCGGGAGGGCCGAAGATGGCCTGGAGACCCTGACACAGAGCGTACAAACTCTGACAGAGCAGCTGCGGGCGCATGAACTTAAACTGGACGATCTCGAAAATCGCTCTCGGCGCAACAACTTGAGAGTGATGGGCATTGCCGACTCGATCGCCGACAAGGATCTCAAGTCCTATCTGGAGTCCCTGCTTCCCCAGCTATTTGAGGGCCTGGCTGAGCACGGTAAATTGCTCATCGAGAGAGCGCACCGGGTGGGGAGTAGATCGGCGCGAGACTCCCGGCCGAGGGTGGTACTCATAAAATTTTTACAATACCCACAGAAGGAGGCCATAATACAGGCAGCCAGGCAGAAGGGAGAGATAATGCACGACAATCTGAAACTCCGTTTTGCACAAGATTACTCAGCGGCAGTTAGCCAGCGACGAAGAGCCTATGCCCCGCTCTGCCAGAAGCTGATCAGCCTGCAGGTTAAATTCTCCATGCAGTATCCAGCGAAGCTGCACGTGTTCCATGAGGGAACACATCGATCCTTTGAATCTGCGGAGGATGCCGGCCCCTACATTGAGACTCTTGGGAGCCACGAGCGTCAATCTTCGTCTCAACACTGAAGGCTGTGGATGTCGTCCAGATACTGCGCTCATTTTGATCCGGGGGACGCCTACCCCGGGGAGAGGACTTGGGGCCTTCGGCCGTGTTGGACCCTGCTGGAGGGGAGACGGAACTGTATGGCCTCGCTACGGCGCGGGCCAGCTTCTCGCCTGGGGGAGCCTTGAGGAGCCGGGACTTTGGGGAGTCATTCGCCCACCCCCTCAATCTAGTACCTGGATCTCGCCTTTTGGTAGCATGAGAGGATCTCTACGATGGAGGGATGGCAAGATCCTGGAGCGGACCTCCCTCTGACAGGCCGGCGAACTCAGTTTGATCAAATTACCTCTATCTAAAATATTCTTGTGTGGTTCGGGGTTTTTTTTCTCTTTCTTTTCGATTGGGGGCCCTGCAAGGGGGGGGGGGAGGTAGTCCTCCTGACGGCTCGATACCTTATTGTGCACTTAGTTTCACTTGTGCCACATTGCAGGCCTGCTCTACAGCGGCCGCAAACTTTGATATGTGCTGTAACATTTATATATAGGTGCATGTCTTCTACTGTGTGTGTGGGTACCGATTTGGGTACTCCCGGGTGTTACACCCGGGTCCCTGGTCGGTATACATGCTTAATCAGGGAATGCACTCACTTCTCTACTATCATAGAATGTGATTCTTTTTTCTTTTCTCCTCCCTTTTGTTTGTTTGCTCCCCTTCCCTCTTCCCCTCCCCTCGATCGAGATCCGGTGGGGGTTACCCATAGTAGACCAATGCAAGGAGGAACTAGTGGTGTTTAAGACCTCCGCGGGTTGTTAATGCTCGGATTATTGGGGGGAAGGTACTGCCTTAGGAATTCTGGGGGGGAGGGGGTTTAGTTCACTAGGGTGAGATGGGTTCTCCCTGCCTGGAGGGGAAGTGTTTGGGGGGGTGGAGGGGGATGGGGCCATTGAGAAGGGGAGGGGAGAGAGCGAGGGGGACGATGCCTCCAGGCTCCGAGGGGTTTGTGGGCGGGGGTCTCTCTCAGGTAAGTGGGTGGGGATGGGGTGTGTTCCCGGGGATACTTTACTTGGGTACCTGGTCCCCTCTTCCCTTCCCCCTCCTTCCCTTTTTCTGGCTAAACAGGCTACCTCTGCTTGGGGTAGGGCCGAATACTGGTGGGGTTACTATATTTTCTCTGTATTGTACAACGGGGGGATAGTATGCTAATGCAGAATGCCTGTGACAGGGGGCTGGAGGAGACCGCACGCACTCGCGGATCTCTAAGAGCGGACTCTACTCTTCTTTGCGGAAGGAGAGTAGCGGATAGTGTTACTGAGGGGGGAGGGAGGGAAGGAGGTTGGGGGGTGGGGGGAGAGGGAAGGGGGGAGGGAGGGAGGGGGGACGGGGGGGCAAAATCACACCCATGACCACGAGAGGGCAACTCTGCTCAGGAGTGAATCAGTTTCTGTGAGGGGGCCCCAGGCTGGGGGGGCGACCCCAAAGCTCTTTTGCCGGGCTCAGATAGGCATAGCATGGATATTTGATGCCCCTTAAGATAATTTCCTGGAATGTTTGCGGTCTGGGCAGCCCGATTAAACGCTCTAAAGTTTTACAGGCGTTAGCCAGACAGAAGGCGGACATTGCTATGCTCCAGGAAACCCACCAGACTGCCGAAGAGCATCGTAAGTTGTGCAGGGACTGGGTGGGACAGGCCTGGGGTTCCCCGGCGGTGGGGAAAAAGGGGGGGGGGGTGGTACTGTTAATTCATAAGCGTATACGGCTTGAAGTCGAAAGGGAACTCGGTGATTCTTCCGGTAGATTTATATTCCTGCAGGGGGTTTTGGAAGGGAAGCCGGTTATTTTGGGTAACTTGTACTGCCCGAATGTTGTGGACCTGAACTTCTTTTCCCGTCTGGCTTCCAAGGTCGAGACGTTGCCGGAGCTCCCCTTAATTGTGGGAGGGGACTTTAATGGTGTTATGGACGTGGCCCTGGATACGTCCAGAGGGGGGGGGGGCCCCGAGATAGACTGCAGTCGACTCGAGCGTTACTGCACCTTCGCTCTAGACTAGGGTTGGTTGATCCTTGGAGACTTTTACATCCTACGGAAAAGGATTACACCCACCAATCTCGGGCGCACGGTACCAGTGCCCGAATCGACTACCTGTTGGTTTCTACGGGACTCTTTGCGAAAGTACATGATACGCAGATCGGGCCTGTTGCGATTTCGGACCATGCGATCATTTGGCTGGAGCTCCAATGGAATGGGCATATTTCTCGTACATCTATCTGGCGGTTTCCACTGGAGCTCTATAGGGACGCCCAATTCCGATCATTTTTACGGCAGCGCTGGCGGGACTTTACGGCCAACCATAGCGTACATGAGGGGGATCCGGAACTGGTCTGGGAAACGGCGAAAGTCGTTCTCCGTGAGGATATTATCGGCTTCCTTGCTCGCAAACGCCGCCTACTGGCGGAACGTATTATCCGCTTGGAGCAACGGGCTACGAAGCTGCGTCGCCAATGGGCACATACTCCCTTACCAGGGCTTAAACGGAGGGTATGGGAGAGTCAGACTGAACTCAACGAATTACTGCACCAGAGAGCCAAGAAATCCGTGTGGTATTACCGATATCAGCTTTACCGTCATGGGGACCGTCCGGGGAAATTGCTGGCTCGCTGTCTACGTGGCCCTAGAAGTGCGACGTTGGTGCCAGCGTTACGTGACGCTCAGGGGGTGCTGCAACGGGAGAACCCGAAGATAGTATCTTCCGCTCGTTCTTCCAGCAACTATATACGGCGGAATCCTCCCAGTCTCAACTGATGAAAGATTATGTTGAGAAACTCACTCTGCCTCAATTGACGGAACTGCAAAAGGAGCAGTTGGACCTGCCTATCCCAGTGGCAGAAGTGCAAGCAGTTATATCTAAAGCTAGCTGTTATAAATCTCCTGGGTCGGATGGGTTTGGTGCTGAATTTTATAAGATTTTAAATGATCAGATCTCTCCGACCTTAGTAGATGTACATAACCGACGGGCGCAGCAGGGGTATTTTCGCTGGGGACAGAATCACGCCCATATTGTGCTCATTCCGAAACCCACTAAAGATCCCCTGCAGGCCATATCGTATCGCCCCATCTCGTTGCTCAACTTTGACCTCAAGATCCTGGCTAAAATCTTGGCTGACCGCCTTGCGGGCTACTTAGGGCAGCTCGTTCATGAATCCCAAGCAGGCTTTGTTAAAGATCGCTATGCCGTGCGTAGCCTGCGTAAAATCCTCGCTTCTTTAGAATGGGTCCGCCATAAGCGGCTGAAGTCTCTCTTAATTAGTTTTGATGCCGAGAAGGCGTTTGACAGGGTGGACTGGCAGTACTTAACGTATCTTCTCCCGCGCTATGGCATAGGGCCGGGGTTTTGTAAAATGCTGGCTAGCCTATATGCAAATCCCACGGCCGCCATCAGGTGCAATGGGGTACTATCCCAGGATTTTTCACTCCAACGTGGGACCCGTCAGGGGTGTCCTCTCTCCCCGTTACTTTTTGTTTTATCATTGGACCCCCTTTTGCGCCGAGTGGAGGACTCATCCGAGATTTGTGGGGTGCATATCGGCGCGTGCAGCTTTAAGCTCTCGGCTTTTGCCGATGACCTTTTGGTTCATTTATCACAGCCTGAGTCCTCATTACCTAGTCTCTTGCGGGAGTTTCAGACGTTTGGGCAGTTCGCAGGCTTTCGTATTAATGAGGAAAAGTCGGAAGCTCTGGATATTTCAGGACAGCTGCGGGATAGCTGGCAGGGGAGATTCCCGCTAAAATGGGCTGACAATAACTTTGTCTACTTGGGGATAGTCCTCCCTACTCGGCTTACCCGACTTTATGGGGACAACCTGCACAGGATGATGTCCAAAGTGCGGGCTCAGCTGCAAGCCTGGCAATCCCTTCCACTATCTTTGTCGGGGAGGATTGCGGCGATCAAAATGATAATATTACCACGCTTACTGTATTGGATGCAGACTCTCCCAGTCTGGCTCCTACAACGTGACATACGGTGTTTTGAAGTAGAATTTCGCCGGTTTTTATGGAGGGGTGCGAGGGCGCGCATCCCTTATAGTCGATTGGTGGGGACTCCCAGATTTGGGGGCCTATGCGGAGGCCTGCCAAGCCCGCCATCTGGGGGATTGGCTGGGGGGCACGGAGCTTTATACGCCTAGAGCCCTAGAGGAGGCATATGTGGCTCCCCATTCCCTTCAGGCTTTATTGCATGTGGCAAATCGGGATATCCCCACTCATTTGGCGGAGAGTGTTTTATTGACACCGGTGCGGATGACGTAGAGGCGGCTTAATCGGTACTGGGGGCATGAGTGGCAGGTGTCGAGTTGGCTGCCACTTCGAGGTAACGTTAATTTTACCCCGGGGACAGATGCCGTGGTCTTTCGACTCTGGGCAGCAAACGGCCTGTGTAATCTGGGACACGTGGTCGATGCGGAGGGGGACTCTAAATCCTTTCAGTCCCTTTCCCAGGAATATGAACTAGGGCCGAAGCATCTCTTTGCATACATGCAAGTTGCCCACTATGTAGGTTGTCTCCCGAGGGCGGAGCTGCATGCAGCTTGTTCTGCACAGATTCTGGAATTCTTTGACCTAGGGGGCGAGAAGAAGCCGACGATAAGAGCATTTAGGGGTAAGCTGGAGCAATACCGCCATCGCCCAGATTTCCGTAGCATAGAGCAGGCATGGGGGGTGGAGATGGGGAGGGAGATACCCCCGGGAACGGTGCTCGACGCCCTTCGCCGAACTGGGACTCTGGCTGCCGGCGTCCGTTGGCGAGAGGTGCACGTTAAGTGTTTGACGAGAGTTCACTTCTCTCCCCGACGGGCTCTTCGCTGTCACCTCCCTACGGATGGGCGCTGCCCTCGCTGTGGGGAACGTCAGGCCACCCTCCTGCATATGTGGGGGGGCTGTCGATTGATCCGCCCCTATTGGAGGCGCATATGTGCCTTCACGATGACCCTTCTGAGACAACAGGTGGTGTGGGACGCCGCCCTGGTCACGTTAGATGTCTTGCATGGTAACTCCCCGAAGGGGAAATGGGCTCGAGGCCTTGTGCGAAAGGCATGTCTGGTGGGTAAGGGACCCATCCTGCGCCGCTGGCGAGAAAGCTCCCCCACTTCTGTCTGGGAGTGGAGGAACTCCCTCCATCAATTGATGCTTTTGGAGTGTCGGGGCGCCCGAGGGAACGCCAAGCGATGGTCTGCTTTTCTCTTACTTTGGGAACCGTATCTCCATCAATTGGGATCCCAGTGCCGCAACGCCGTCCTTGAATCGGGCAGTTAAATTGCGGTTCTCTACCTGAGCAGTCCTAAAGGCGGGTACCCGTTGTCTTTTGGAGAGACTGGCCCTCTTGTGTGTCTGGGTGTGATAGGGGGGTGGGGGTGGGCAGGGGGGGAGGGGGCGGGGGCAATATGAAAAATGTATTACCATCGCTGGGTCTCCTGGGGATCAGAGTCCACCTTAGGAGGCGTATACTAACTGTTATTTTCTTGCTGTTTGTATTGATGGTTATAAATAAACTTATTTAATAAAAAAAAAAAACGATAGAAAGCAGAGGGTAGGGCTAAATGGCCAATTTTCCCAATGGAGAAAGATGAATAGTAGTGTACCCCAGGGATCTGTGCTGGGTCTGCTGCTTTTTGACATATTCATAAATGACCTGGAAAAGGGAATAACGAGTGAGGTTATCAAATTTGCAGATGACACAAAACTATTTAAAGTTGTTAAAACCCAAGAGGATAGTGGAAAATTGCAAGAGGATCTTGATAAATTGGAAGACTGGGCATCAAAATGGCAGATGAAATTTAATGTGGACAAGTGCAAAGTTATGCACCTAGGGAAGAACAACCCAAAATATGGTTGTACGATGCAAAGTTCCACATTAGGAACCACCACCCAGGAAAAAGATTTAGGCATCACTGTGGATAACATGTTAAAACCCTCGGCCCAGTGTGTAGCGGCAGCCAAGAGAGCAAATTGAATGCTAGGTATCATAAGGAAAGGAATGGAAAATAAAACAAAGGATATTATAATGCCTCTATATCGTTCCATGGTGAGACCGCACCTTGAATATTATGTGCAATTCTGGTCACTGTATCTTAAAAAGGATATAGCATTATTAGAAAAGGTTCAGAGAAGAGCCACCAAAATGGTAAAGGGCATGGAAGGATACCCCTATGAAGAAAGACTAAAAAGGTTAGAGCTCTTTAATCTGGAAAAGAGACAGCTAAGGGGAGATTATGATAGAAGTCTATAAATTAATGAACAGAGTGGAACGGGTAAACAGACTATTGTTTACGTTATCAGAATATAGAAAGACTAGGGGACATGCAATAAAGCTACAGGGTAAACTATTTAAGACTAATAAAAGAAAATATTTTTTCACTCAACATGTAATCAAACTCTGGAATTTGTTACTGGAGGATGTAGTAAAGGCTGTTAGTGTAGCTGGGTTTAAAAAAGGTTTGGACAAGTTCCTGGAGGAAAGGTCCATAAACCATTATTAAGAAGGGACCCAGGATATCAATGTTTGACCCAATACAAGCATTGTGGAACCTGTGTTGTTTGGGGAAACTGCTAGGTATGTATGACCTAGATTGGCCACTGTTGGAAACAGGATACTGGGCTTGATGGACCTTGGTCTGACCCAGTATAGCATATCTTATGTTCTTATAGCAAGTGTTCTCCAGGGACAGCAGGAATCAGTCCTCACATATGGGTGACGTTGGCGCCAACGGAGAAAGCCTTTGGGATTACCATGCACAGTCCCCATCCTGCCCAAGGTGCCTTCTTGCTCAGTCAGGTGACATAGCTAAAAAGACAGCAAAATGAGAAAAATAAAATAAGTGACTGCAACTCCAGGGGAGGAGGGAGGGTTGTGAGGACTGATTCCTGCTGTCCCTGGAGAACGCCTGTTACAGGTGGGTAACTACACTTTCTCCAGGAACAAGCAGGAAGTCAGTCCTCACATATGGGACTCCCTAGCTATAGGCTACGAAGAACCCATAGCTGAAAAACAGCTCCCTCTATAAGAGCCACAGCAGCTGTGAAAGGACTTTCTCTGAGAACGCAACCGCCACGGTAGCCTGACACCAAAGGGCCAGAGGGTAGGAGTTGCCTTAACCTCGAATAGGTTACAGAGTACCGCCTGGCCAAAAACACCGTCCCGCTAAGACACTCTCTCCAGGCAGTAATGGACTGCAAAAGTCTGGCTTGAAGACCAAGTTGCAGCCCAGCAGATGTCTGCCGATGGTACAGAGCAGTGGTTAGCCACTGATGCGGCCTTAGCCCTGACACAGTGGGCCATGATTCGACCCGTCAGCTGCCCTGTACGCCCAGGCGATGCAGTCTGCCACCCAGGTGGATAAGGTACGCTTGGTGACAGGTAGACCCAGCCTACTGGAGTCATAAGACAGGAAGAGCTAGGAAGCGCTCTGATGCCCCTGCATACGTTCTAAGTAGAAAGCAAGTGCCCTCTTACAATCCAGGGTATGCAGGACTGCCTCTGCCCAGCTGGCATGCGGCCTTGTAAAGAAAGTTGGAAGAACCACCTCTTGATTGAGGTGGAAAGAAGAGACCACTTTTGGAAAGAACTTGGGGTGAGTCCAAAGGACCACCCTATTTCTGTAAAACCTTGTGTACGGTCTATCAGATACCAGAGCTTGCAGCTCACTCACACGTCTGGCAGATGTGAGTGCTACCAGGAAGAGGACCTTCCAGGAAAAGAAGCGCAGATGGCAAGTAGACATTAGCTCAAAAGGTGGGCGAGTAAGCTGCTGCAAGACCACATTCAAATCCCACTCAGTTGCCAGAGGGCGAACAGGGGGCTTCAGTAGGAGTAGACCTCTGAGGAATCTGGACACCAAGGGGTGAGCAGAAAGAGGTTGACCTTCCACCTGAGAGTGGTTCACTGATAAACCACTCAGGTGAACCCTGACAGAGTTAGACTTGAGGCCTAATTCTGAGAGGTGAAGCAAGTACTGCAACACCACTGGTACTAGGCAAGAGAAAGGATTTTCACTGCACTGTTTACACCACACCTCAAACCTGTGCCACTTGAAGGCATAGGACTTCCTAGTCGATTGCCTCCTGGAGGCCAGCAACACTTCTTCCACATTCTTAGGTAGGAGTAGAGGAGCCAGCACTACCCTTTCAGCAGCCATGCCATCAGGTTGAGGGACCTGAGGTTGGGTTGTAAGATAGATCCCTGTTCTTGGGACAGGAGGTCGGGCTGCGTCCCTAGAGAAAGTGGGGTTTCCACTGCCAGCTGGAGGAGAAGCGGAAACCAAGGTTGTCTTGGCCATCTGGGGGCTATCAAGACGACCAAGACCTTGTCTTGAAGGATTTTGAATAGAGTTCGGGCCACCAGAGGCGTGGGAGGAAGTGCATACAGGAGGCCCACTGACCAGGAGATTAGAAAAGCATCTGCAGCCATCCTTTCGGGGTGTGGCTGTCTGGAGCAAAAGTTGGGCAACTGATGATTCTGCAAACTGGCAAAGAGATCTATGGTCGGATGCCCCCAGCAATGGAATATCTGCTGGGTTACTTCCTGATTCAGTTGCCACTCGTGAGGTTGGAGAATTCTACTTAGCTTGTCTGCTAGACAGTTCTCCTGACCTGGCAGGTACTGTAAACTGCTTTGAGAGACATACCCTGTCGGATTGCACAGGAACAGAGATCCAGTGTCTCTTGACATAGGATGCGTGACCCCGTACCTTCCAGCTTGTTCACGTAGAACATAGCCACCTGGTTCTCTGTTTATACTAAGACAGACTGATGTGAGAGAACATGAGAGGTTTGAAGAGCTAGGCGTATCGCCCAGAGCTCTAAGAGGTTGATTTGTTGCGTCTTCTCTTGAGGAGACCACAACCCTTGAGTGCATAAGTCCTGGCAATGGGCTCCCCAGCCCAGTAGAGATGCATCTGTCGTCAGCACTTTTGTGTATGAGGGAGGCTGGAAAGACACTCCCTCGAGCAGATTGGATGGCTGAAGCCACCAGGTCAACGACCGCAGTAGTCATTTGTCATAGTTCCTGTCTCGGAGTCTTCCTGTGGCTTGTGTCCACTGACCTCTGAGGCACCACTGAGCTGTCCTCATGTGGAGATGGGCGTTTGGGGTCACCTGAACCATGGAGGCCATGTGTCCTAGGAGGTGTAGAAAGTGCCTTGCTGATATTTGAGACTTGTGGCAGATTTGGTGTACTAATTCCAGAAGCCTCTGTGCTCTGCCCTCTGGCAGTTAAGCCTGATGGGTGTCTAGCCTTGCCCCTATGAACTCTTAAGTTTTGAGTGGGGAGCAAAGTGGACTTTGCTTGATTTATGACAAAGCCTAGATGCTGCAGTATGTTGATAGTACGAGCTGTGGCCTGTTGAGCTTCCTGAGGCGACTGGGCCCTGATGAGCCAGGTGTCCAGGTACGGGAAGACAAAAATTCCCTGGTTCCTGAGAAAGGCCGCCACTACTGCCAGACATTTGGTAAATACTCTGGGGGCAGAGGCTAGGCCGAATGGAAGTACTCTGTACTGAAAATGGTTTCCTCCCACTAAAAATCTGAGATATTGTCTGTGGTCTGGATGTATGAGGATGTGCGTATAAGCATCTAAGGAGCATAGCCAGTCTCCCTGGTGGAGGTAAGGCAGCAGCATTCCAAGGGAAAGCATCTTGAACTTTTCCCTCACCAGGAACTTGTTCAGATTCTGCAAGTCGAGGATGGGCCGAAGGCATCTAGTTCTCTTTGGTATGAGGAAATACCTGGAGTAGAAACCTTGCCCTTGCAGGTGGTGGGGCACAGGTTCCAACGCCTGATCCTTTATAAGACCTGCCAACTCCTGCAAGAGGAGGTTCCTGTGCAGAGGGGCCTGAGAGGCTCTCCTGGAAAGAAGGAGGGAGGTACCTGGCTGAAATGGAGCAAATAGCCTTTCTGAACTATTTGCAGGACCCAGGTAGCTGTTGTGATGGCTGGCCATCTGTGGGCGTGCAGGGTCAGCCTTCCTCCTGTGCATGGCCAAACCATTGGAGGGAGAGGAGCTATGCAGTGAGAGTCAAAAACTCCCTCCTGGCTGAGTAGGAGCCAGAGCTGGAGGCTTGGGGGCCTTCTGCTTACACAGGCCATGCCCCTGTTGGGGAGCCGGGGTGGCCTGATAGGTGGGGTAGTTGTGGTAAGCAGTACCCTTCCTTGGGAAAAAGGCCTTTTTGCCTGAGCCCTTCTTGTGAGAAGGGGCAGAGGTCTTCTTCGAGAGCCTTGTCCGGTTCAAGTACTCGGACTCGACCTCCGCAGCCTTTTCAGTCATGGGTTTGCTGAATAGGTTGTCACCTCGGCACAGGACATCCACCAACTTGTCCTGAACCCATGACTCCAGATCCGATGACATTAGCCAGGCCTGACGGCGTGCACTGATGCCAGCCACGGCTATTCGGGCGAAGCCTTGAAGCCGTCATAGGCTGCTCGAGACAAACTTCGAGCACTCCCGAATCTCTGTTGACAAGGCCTTGAAGCACTACAAGGGTTCCTCAGAGAGGCCAGTTGAGAACCCGGCAATCTCCTTTGCCAGGTCCCACAAGTACATGCCCATGTACAGCTCGTAGGTTTGGACATGGCATGAGAGAATCGAGCCCTGGAAGCACTTTCTGCTGAGGGCATCCAGGTTCTAGGCTCTTGAGCCGTTGTATGGATGATTCCACAACCATGGAGTTGTGTGCTTTCTGGAACCCAGGGCTCTTACAGACTCGATATATGGAATCGACCCATTTGCTGAGAACTGGCATCGAGGCTGGGGATTCCCACATGTGGAGCATCAGCCGTTCCAAGATCGGAGGAACTGGAACAGTAAGGGCTTCCCTCGGAGGAAAATCATACTGGAGGGCCTCGAGCTCCTTGGCTCGAGGCTCCTCCTCAGACTCAGCTGGGAAAGCCAAAGCCTTGGCCATGTCCCTGACAAAGTCCGAGAACCTGGTATCCTCCGGAGGGGACTTTCTCAGAGGTTCCGAGCCCAGTGAGTTCGATGGGATGCACCGGGTTCAGTGGGTGTCTGGAGATTCTTCACCCTCCGTCTCCCATGCCAAATCCTCCGAGGAGGAATAGAGTGGCTCCGGCTGTGAGGGCTTTGGACACGACCGCCCTGACACTGAGGGCACCAGCATTGACAACCTCAGTCTCGAATGGGAGGTCGAGGGAGACCTTCGTTGAGGATCGACTTGAGATTTTATCGACTTGAGGATTGGCTTGGCCTCCGGGGTCGACTTAGACGTCACGGTCACGGTGGTCGGGGCGGATGGACCGGTGAGACCGGCTATCAGCACCCGCTGCTGCTCCATGAAGACAGCCATGCTGCTCTCCAGGGCCGCCAACCTGAGACAGAGCTCAGAAGGCTCCACAGCCTTCGGCTTGGGTCCCATAGGACAGTCCACGAGGACAGTTCTCCCATAGAACAGTCCACGAGGACAGCAGACATTACTTTACTCGTTGTCTCCAGCTCTGTGCGAGGTAGCTTGGCCGGCCTCTCTGACTCCGAGAGCGCGGGGCGGCAGTCAGGGCTCCGCGATCTCGAACCCGAGGGCCCGGGCTGATCAGAGGCCTCAACGATGCCGCTCTCATGAGCTGCTTCTTCCTCAGGTGTTCCCGGGAGGGAGACCCCCGCTCAGAAGACCCACGACGATGTTCGGGGTCAGACTTCCAAGACGTCAAGGCTTCTGACGAGGTCCGGGCTCGGACGGATGCGGACTCCAACAAAAGTCTTTCACGTTGGTGCTGCTGATTCTTAAGTGCCTTGGAAGACATTTTGCCACACGGCCCACAGACCACCGTGTCATGGTTGGGTCCGAGGCATCAGAGGCAGCAGTCGTGTGTGCCGGTGAGGGAAATTAGCTTTTTACACTGATCACACTTCTTGAACCTGCTGGCAGCCATCGGGGGGAAAAAGCGCCCCTGAAAGATCAAATGACTGGGTTGCCAGTGAAAAATTAAAAGAGCGCAAATGCTTGTCTCAAAGGACAAAAACCGAAAAACTTTAACTGGGCTCGATACCGGTGTACCGAGCCGAGGCAGGAAGGGGAACCGGCGTTGAACCGGACCGAAACGAAAACTTTGCAGTTTTGATGAACTTTTTCCGAGGAAAGCAGGACCACGTCCGAAGGGCTCCAAGGAAAAAGGGAGACTGAGCAAGATGGCACCCTTGGGCGGAAAGGGGACTGTGCATGCACATGGCAATCCCAAAGACTTTCTTTGAAAGCTAGGAAATTGCTCTGCACGAGGGCTCTGTCGGCGCCGACGTCATCCATGTGAGGACTGACTTCCTGCTTCTTCCTGGAGAACTTATTTTCCCAACCACTTTGCCTTCTTCTTTGTTGCCAACCTTTGCATTCCACTCACCCATGACTATCAAGATATCCTGTTTGCATGTTCTGTCAATTTCAATTTGTACTTGTTCATAGAACTCATCCACTTTTTACTCTTCTGCGGCTGTTGGGGTGTATAACTGAATAATAGTGGTGTTGATGGGCATTCCCCACAGCCAAACCCAGAAATTAAATAGTCACTGATTGCACTGTATTTCATTGCAGTTCTTGCAAGTCTCTTCTTAATTATAAATGCAACACCATTTCTTCTTTGTCTTTAATTTCCAGCATAGTAGACCATGTAATCATCAGATGCAAGGTGCCCAATGCCAGTTCATTTCAGTTCGCTGACACCCAACAGATCGAGTTGTACATGTTCCATTTCATTCTTGACTACCTCTAATTTCCCTTGGTTCATGCCCCACTATGTAAGACATCTTTGCAGCTTCTGACGCTCATTTCAGTAGTGTTTGAAATGGTATAGTACAAGCATGTTAATTGCACTTCTACTCAATTCCATTGAGTGATTAATGTTAAGAAAGCAACTCCTGGTGTCTATAAAGGAGATTCTCAATAAGGGTGTGCAGGCAAAACACTTTCATTTTGATTAACCTCCCTTACTGTTTAAAGGGATTTTTTCATTATATTTTCCTATTGGGGCAGTGCTGTCAATAGTGCACACTACTACCCAAATATCACACCTTATTGTTCAGTAATACACAACATTGACTAATACAGTTCGTTATTTGAGCTGTTGTACACCCTATTCATGACACAGTAAAGTATAGTTACTCACCTGTAACAAGTGATCTCCGGGAACAGCAGGAATTTAGTCTTCACATATGGGTATTGTCGGTACCGACGGAACCTGTGTGGGAACGTTCCCCAGCGTTCAATTAGAAAGCTTTTGGGAGCATCCCACAGCGCCTGCGTGCTGCCTTCCCACCTTTCCCAACTGCCTCTTTCCAGTTGAGTTTAAAGCTGAGACAAAGAGAGAGAGAGAGGGAAAGAGAAAGATAGAGAGATACAACTCCTAGGGGAGGTGGGTGGGTTGTGAAGACTAAATTCCTGATGTTCCCGGAGATCACCTGTTACAGGTGAGTAACTATGCTATCTCCAGGAACAAGCAGGAATGTAGTCTTCACATATGGGGACTCCCTAGCTTTAGATGCCAGGGAGAGACCCCAGAAGTTGTGTGTCCCTGTGAAAGGGCTCCACTTCCCCCCCATGGATCTCTAGCATCCAACCAGGGATGGTGGGTAGGAGTTGATTAGGTATGGAAAAGGTTTTAGAGAACAGCCTGACCAACCAAGGCATCCCGGCGGGAGTCCTTGTCCAAGCAGTAATGGGCTGTGAAGGTATGAACCGAGGCCCAAGTGGCTGCTTGACAGATGTCGTCGATAGACACAGAGTGCAGATGAGCCATTGAAGCTGCCATGGCTCTCACATTGTGAGCTGTGACATGGCCCTCCAGAGGAAGATTCTTACTCTGATAGGCAAAGGAAATGCACTGAGCAATCCAGTTGGACAGTGTTCTCTTGGAGACTGGAAGTCCCAAATGAGAAGGATCAAAAGCAACAAAGAGTTGAGAGGACTTTCTATGTTGCTGTGTTCTTTGTAAGTAAAAGGCTAAAGTTCTTTTACACTCCAAAGTATGAAGATTCCTTTCTGCATTTGATGCATGAGGCCTTGGAAAAAAACACAGGCAGGTAGACCTCTTGGTTTAGATGAAAAGGCGAGACCACCTTTGGCATAAAGTGTGGATGAGTCCTAAGGACTACCTTGTCATGATGGAACCTTGTATAAGGTGGATCAGCCACTAGTACCTGCAACTCACTGATGCGACGTGCTGATGTGATTGCAATGAGAAAGATAACTTTCCAAGAAAGGAATTTCAATGAGGTAGTAGCTAAGGGTTCGAAAGGTGGCTTCATGAGCTGACCAAGAACCAGATTTAAATCCGGTGGTGGCCTAATGGGAGGCTTAGAAGAAGGCCTCTTATAAATCTTGCTATAAAAGGATGGGAGGAAATAGGTTATCCATTTAGAGGTTTGAACGAAGCTGCAATAGTACTCAAATGGACTCTTACTGAGTTAGTCTTAAGTCCTGCATTGGATAAATGAAGGAGATACTCCAGTAATGATTCCAGAGGTATCACAAGGGGGTTAAGACCCTTCTGCGAACACCATATGGTAAACCTCTTCCACTTAAAAGCATAAGAGGGTCTTGTGGAAGGCTTCCTGGAAGCATAAAGGACATCCTTTACTTGCTGAGGGAGGTTAAGATCATGAAGATCTAGGCCTTCAGCAACCAAGCTCTGAGATGCAGAGACTGGGGATTGGGATGCCATAACATTTCGTCCTCCTGTGACAGGAGATCTGGAGCAGATCCTAACTCCAGGGAGGGAGCTTGAGAGAGATGTAGAAGCAGAGGGTAACACACTTGCCGTGGCCAATGTGGAGCTATGAGAATCATATGCCCTCTGTCTCTCTGAAGCTTGAACAGGGTTTTGGGAATTAGGGGAATGGGTGGAAAGGAATAAAGGAAGTCTTGACCCCAGTAAAGGAGGAAAGCATCCCTGGCCTGAAAGCCCTGAGCCAGAATTCTGGAACAGAACCGGGGAAGTTTGGCATTCAACGGACTTGCAAAGAGGTCTATGTCCGGGGTTCCCCAAATTTGAAAAATCTTGGCCACCTGGTCTGCATATAGAGACCATTCGTGTGGAAGCAGAACGCGACTGAGTCTGTCTGCCCAAGAGTTTTGTATGCCTGGAAGATACACTGCCAGGAGATGAATCTGATGCTCTCTGGCGAGGGCCCATAGTTGTAAAGCTTCGTTGCAAAGCGACAGAGAGCCTGTTCCCCCCTGCTTGTTCATGTAGAACATGGCTATTTGATTGTCCGTCTGAATGAGGACTGTCTTGTAGCTGAGCAGAGTGTGAAACACTCGAAGAGCAAGGAAGATTGCTCTGAGCTCTAAGAGACTGATATGTAGATGAGTCTCCTGTGGAGTCCAAGTTCCTTGGGTGGAGAGGTCTTGCAGATGAGCTCCCCAACCCACTGGTGAAGCATCTGTGGTGAGAGTTGCCTGGAGTAAAGGTTGTTGAAATGGGGACCCCAGCAACATGTTCTGAGTGGACTGCCACCATTGGAGAGACAAAATAAGGCAATTTGTGTTCGCTATTTTGTCTGACAGGCACCCTGATGCCTGGGTCCATTGAGCGGATAAAGTCCATTGGGTTGCTCTCATATGGAGGCGAGCATAAGGAACCACATGCACTGTAGATGCCATGTGGCCTAGTAGCTGTAACATTTCTCGGGCAGTGAGATGAGATTTTAGCACTGCTTGAGAAGCTAACTGCACCATGCGAAGGCAACGGGTCTGAGGAAGATAGGCCCTTGCTTTTCTGGTATCCAGCAAAGCTCCTATGAACTCCAGAGACTGAGTGGAAGTTAGACTGGATTTTGGGATGTTTATGACCAGACCCAAATACTGGAGGATGCGCATTGTGCAAGATAGAGAAGTCCTGGCCTCTGACTCTGATGGGGCTCGAATGAGCCAGTTGTCTAAGTAGGGGAAGACGAATATTCCTAGAGTGCGGAGAAATGCTGCTACCACAGCCATGCACTTTGTAAGCACTCTTGGTGCTGAGGCCAGGCCAAAAGGAAGCACCCTATATTGGTAGTGCTTTCCTTGAAAAAGGAACCGAAGGAACTTTCTGTGAGTTGGATGGATGAGAACATGAGTGTACGCATCCTTGAGATCTAGAGAACAAAGCCAATCCTGACTCAGAAGGTATCGCAGCAGAATTCCCAGAGAAAACATTTTGAATTTCTCTTTGAACAGGAATTTGTTCAATTCTCTGAGGTCTAAAATAGGTCTGTGTCCCCCTGTTTTCTTTGGGATAAGGAAATAGGGGGAGTAAAACCCTGTACCCTGTTGATGAATGGGTACTTCCTCTATTGCCCCTTGGGCAAGAAGCATAGTGACCTCTTGACCTAACAGGTTGATGAGAGAGGCCTGAGAATTGAACTGTCTTATCATTGTGGGAGGGGGCATGCACAAAAAATGAAGCTTGTACCCCTCTTTTATAATGGAGAGTGTCCAATGTTCTGCTGTTATCTGCCCCCATCTGGGGGCAAAGTGACACAACCTTCCTGGAATGGTGGAAGGCTCTGGTCCATTGAGGGCCAGGAAGGCTAAGTTCTCTAGATGAAAGTCAAAGGCCTTGTGGAGGCTGAGACTGCTGAGACGGTTGAGGCTTAGCAGTCTTTGCTTTCCTTTGTTTAGGTGGTTGCTGACTCTTTTGGGCAGGCTGACCTGCAGAACGTCCCTGCTGGGAATAAGAGGGATAAAACCTTCTTTTTTGAGAAGTATGGTTTCTTGAAAGATTTCTTTCTTGCAGGATCAGCTGTGGCTTTGGATAACCTATCCAAAGTGGAGTTGTCAGCATCCAACTCATTGGATTTCTCTTGCCAATTTTTGCCAAATAGATTCTCACCTGTACAAGGGATATTGCCCAGTTTGTCCTGCACCCAGAGCTCCAAATCGGATGCCTGGAACCAGGCAATTCTATGTGCACCTATGGCAATGGCAGAGGTTCTGCTTATGCACTCAAAACAGTCAAAAGCTGTACGATTTACAAACTTAGAAACATCCTGGGCATGTTTAACCAGTGTGAGAAAATCCTGCCTCTTGTCATCAGGAAGGAGAGGGCTTAAAATCTCCAAGTCTCCTGTGACTTCTTTAAGGAGCATTCCCATATATAAAATATAGGAACTGATCCTGGCAGAAAGCATGGAAGCCTGGAAAGTACGCCGTCCAAAGGCATCCAAGGTTCTACACTCATGTCCTGGAGGATTAGAGGCATGCCTCTTTGCACTCCTGATCCTTTTCATAGCTGATTCCACTACAATAGAGTGGTGAGGAAGCTGAGTTTTCTGGAAAGCAGGACAAGGAGGGACTCAATACATGGTATCCAGTCTGCGAGAGTGAGGAGAGGTGGTAAGAGGTGTCTCCCACATTCTCAACATGAGATCATGTAAGATCTCATGGATAGGCAGAGTAGCTGCCTCCTTAGGAGCTTTGAGATATTGCAAAATCTCCAACTCCTTAGCTCTGTGTTCTGTTTCAGGAGCCACAGTAATGGACAGACCTCGAGCCACCTCCCTGATAAAATCCTGAAAGGAGATATCTTCTGGAGGAGACATCCTACGTTTAGGGGAGGAAGGCTCCTCCGGGAGAAGTATCATGGTACTGACAGAGCTGTCAGAATCCTTGGAGTCCTCTGAGGATTCGAAGTACCTCCTGTCCGGATACTCCTGAAGAGCCCGATACCCGTACCGACCGAAGTCGGTACCGGTGTATCGGCACTGGAAGGCATCGCATGACTGGGTGCCGGCAAAGCAGACACTGATGTCAATGCTATCGGTACCAGTTGAACTGTCTGACGCGGTTCCAAATGTGTCGATGCCGCAAGGAGAGCCGCCAGACTGCGTTCAATAGCCAGGAACCTCTGGTCTATCGACGCTGCCGATGCCTGGGTATCGGTACCGGACGCAGCAGGTACCCCAGAGCATGGCACCAGTAGTTCTGCCGAGGTCGAGGCCTCGAGAACATCCTGGAGCCCCGATAATGCTTTGGAAGACGAAGCCTCCCGCCGGGGCAATTTTGCTGGTACAGAACCCTCAAGGGCAATGCCAGAGGCATCTCGATGCTTGGAAGGAGATCTACCCTTTGAGGACCGGCTGGACTTATGTTTGGTTACCTGAGATCCATGGGAGGAAGACGAAGCCCTGGAAGACGTCGATGCCACAGAAGCTGCATCAGAGGGAAAAAGGGCGCTGAGCTTAGCAGCTCCGTTTTGTTGACCCCTCTTGGACATCATGGCACAAGCCATACACTCGGAAATGGAGTGGTCAGGACCTAAACATTTGAGACACCACTCATGGGTGTCGGTGACGGAGATGGTAGTGCCACACTTTGTGCACTTTTTGAAACCCGAAGCGGGTTTTTCCATACTGGAGGAAATTTTGGGCCTAAGGCCCAAAATGGCACATGCACCTGGGAAGAAAAGTTTTGAAAAAAAATAGAATATATATATATATATATATATTTTTTTTTTTTTAAAGAAGAAAAGAGAACTGGCGGTACCGGTATAGTGTCGAGGAAGGCAGACGCGACCACAAAAAAGAAGGAATAAGGAAAAACTTTCTGCGGTGACAGGAACGACCTGCTGGCTCCGCGGAAAACGAAGAACTGGAGAGGCGCAGTTGGGAAAGGCAGCACGCAAGCGCTGTGGGATGCTCCCAAAAGCTTTCTAATTGGACGCTGGGGAGCGTTCCCGCGCAGGCTCCGTCGGTACCGACGATACCCATATGTGAAAACTACATTCCTGCTTGTTCCTGGAGACAAACATATCTGAAATTCTGGGTCCCCCCCCTCCCCTTTACAGGTTGAATAAAATGGTAAATAAAAATACATTTCCCATATCATTTCAAACAAATGCACATTCCTAATTTACATAACTTTAAGAGATACACAAGGCTAAAGTTGCTTTTTTTATTTTTTAAAGAGGAGACATATTTTGCTTTTTATTTGCCAAATCTGACATATGCATGCTTTGGAAAACTTTCTAACTTCCAAAGATGAGTGATAACCTCATTGTAAACAAATTCCAGTGACATCTATACAGATACTTAGGTGCATTTTTACTAACTGCTTTAGCTGCTAATGTGGTGCATAGTCCTCCCCACCTCCTTCCTACCATCTCCAGCATCAGACCTCTGGCTCCTATGCGCATCCCACAGAATCTGCCACCTCCTCCTACCTGCCCAGTGCCAAGATGCTCTTCAGGGTGGTGGGAACATGCTGCCTCATTAACACTGCTCAGTCTGTCTTCACAGCCTCCTGAAGTCAACACTGCGAGGGAGTTAGAATATGAGAACAAGTACTGTCTGTATCTTGTAAGAAGTACCTGCTCTCGTGGTGCTGACAGCCAGAGGATGAGAGGCACAGCTGTGCGGAGGGAGCAATTCAGCAATCTCCCTCCGCTTTGCTCTGATGATGTCAAAGTGTCCAGGACAGACAACTTTTCAGGGTTTTTCTTTTTTATATTTAATATTTATTGTATTTATACAAAAAACATCAAGATAATTCTTGAAAGAACAAGATACATAGGTACAATTCAAAAGAAAGAGGATTTTAAGAAAACAAACCTAAAAATCCTGGTAGTCCGTAATAGTGGGGAGAGAGAGAATATATAGCTCCCAGAGCAGGAGTACCTCGGGCACTGCTAAGGAAAGAACTTTACAGCTTCAAGTCAAAGAGAATAATCAAGACTGATCGTGAGCACACAGGCTAAGTAATAAGAGAGATATTAACTTTATCATCCTGAGACTTGCCAGCCGATCTCGCTACATTTATTTATTTATTTAACATTTTTTATATACCGCACTATTCATAATCAGCGCGGTTTACATAGAACAAGAAAACATCAGACAAAATACAGTTATCTGTTTTTACATCGAACAGGAACAATAACTTGGGTAACCGGGGCAATTATTTACAACAAATAATATTCAGAGTAACTATTTACATTTAGAAGACATGTTGTATAAAAGAGCCTTGTTAATATGAGAGCGGTGTGAAGTGTTGTTGGGATGACAGAGGTTATGTGGTAAGCACGGGATTGTTGCTATATGAGTGAGCCTGTGTTACTATGTTCTCTGGGAAGTATTTGATGAAAAGGTGATGTTTCAAGGCCTTCTTGAACTGGAAGAGATCAGAGATGGCCCTAATGTGTGGTGGAAGAGTGTTCCAAAGTTTAGGAGCGCATAAACTGAAGGAACGGATTATTGTTGTGGAGTTGTATCTTACAGACTCTTTTGGTACCATTAGCATGTTTAATTCCATGGTTCTTCTTAGTCTGTTGGGAGAGATTGGTTGGATCATCTCTGATAATGAGGAGGGAGCGAGTCCTTTGTGAGCTTTAAAGGCCAGGAGCAGAGTCTTGAAGGTGATTCTCGCTTGGATGGGAAGCCAGTGTAGTTGTTTCAGAAGAGGTGTTACATGTTCTCTTTTATTAATTAATAAATTATAATAATAAATCATTTATTAATACTAAGCAATGTTCCCTCTAATTTTCTGTAGGCTGTGTGCACATAAAATATCAGCTGTGCAGCTTTTGAAGGAAGGTTAAATTTTTGTGCGCCATATAACGATACTCGGAGTTATATACTTTAAAATTTGACTACACGTCAGAATACAGTATGTACACCACACTGCACTAGAAAATATTGTAGAACTTGTAAAAACCGTAAATACATAACAACTTTAAAATTTTAAGACGTCTGTGTTGTTTTCTATCAGAATCAAAACCGTAATTTTTATGCGCTCTGTTGTAAAGTATGTGCGCTCACTCTGCGAGGTGTGTGCGCGCGCACACGCGCACAGCTTAGAGGGAACAGTGATACTAAGCTAAAGGAGTTAAGTCTCAGGGTTTTTCAATTATAACCAGAAACCCTGAATTTCCATTAGGGGTGTTTTATTGGGATTTTCCAATTTATAACCAAAAATCAGAAGTCTAAATATATATACACATTTATACCATATTTCTATCAGCCAGCATACTACTCCATTTGTATTAGTAGGAATTTTTGCTGTCTTTCCTTTATCCTTTCATCATCTTTATTTTTCAACCTCCCTACAAATGACATTACCAGACTGCTCTGATGTCATAGTAAGGGCTGGAGGGGCATTTTATTCAAAGGGCATCTTTGGTGCCATTGATGGACTGGAAGGGGTTTTCATAGTACCAGTAGCAGCACTGGATCTCGAGTTGGGTGTTGGTGCCCTTGGCAAACCCTTAAGCCCACCCCCCTTGGCTGTCAGAATCTACTGTTTGGCTTTGAATGTCTCATTCTTTGCCACCCCTCAGAAGCTGCCACTCTAGGCAACTGCCTAGTTTACTAATGCCGGGACCAACCCTGACCAGCAGTAGCTTTTCCCTCCCTCTCTAGCCTGGAAACAATTCATTTTTTTAAAACATCTTGTACATTATAAAATAAAAACTTTGAATTTTATACATAAGATAGAGGTATTATATTTATTGTCCAAATGTACAAAAAACCTAATTCAAATAAAAAAGTTAAAAACAGGAAACAAGTCTAACATACATATTCCTATCCCTGCTGGCATTAAATCCTTATTAATGCATTTATTTACATGATCTCAATACAAGCAAAGGGAGGGATGCTTTTAAAAAAAATAACTCCTATCTCATGACTTTCTTTAACTAATGGTTCTTCATCCTCCGTTAAACAGCAGAATGACTACTTCTACGAGTACAACCACCACGCCATTGCCTGGCAGTCTTACCAGATATGATAATGCAACTGTGAAGAATGTAGCTAATACTTGAATGAATTGTTTTCTTTAAACCTTATTATTCAAGTGCTATACCTGCTATCATTTTTTAGAAAACTTTGCAATAAAAAAACCTATACTGTCTTTATTTGCTAACTGAATCATTTCTTCCAGTTTGGGGTAGTTTGGAGGGTTCATATCCACACCCTGTAAAGCTGCACTGGATGGATCGAACCTCTGTAGCAGTTTTAGCTGTTCAGTCGATAATCCAGCTCCCATCATGCCTTCACCTCCAATATGTGGCTCCTGTATATGAGAAGGTAAATTCATCAATAAAAGCGACAAATACTGCTAATGTAGTTCCCCAGTAGCAGATACAGAATGGATTCAGCAAAGCTGTTGCCAGCATGCAATAAGCATCTACTATATGCACCTCAGTAACAGAAAGACATTGCTGCTCTGCCCAGTTTCATTTCTGGTGCAGAATGCTACGGACCTCCGTTAATCTCTGGCTTTACTGTTACTTTTTTACAATTAGGGATCCTGCTTATCACAAGCTTTCCTAAATTCCTTTACTGATGCTGCAGAGTCTACCTTCTAGGAGTCTAGGACTATGATTTCTTACTCTAGAGCAGTGGTTTCCAAACTTGGGAATTTCAAGTGCAGATTTTTACTTCTGACTCACAGCACCCTATATTTCTCAGAAAGTTGAAGCTGCATGGTGCACTTTTGCAATGAGGGCTGAGAACCGCAATACTGCACAGTGCAGTGTAAAGTAACAGAGTTATGCAGGGCTACAGGAAACGTGATGAGTGAGTAATGAAGGTTGGGAAGCCTAGGGGGAGGGTGTAGTGAGAATGAAAAGTAGGTGCTGGGGAGAGGGTGCTGGTAAAAAAAAAAAAAGAGTAAAGGTAACTAGAACAACAAGGAAGTGGAATGTTTTTTGTTTTTTCCACTAGATCCTGAGAAAAATAATATAAATGCAAAGTCTAAGGTCTGTACTAGGCATTACCATTCAGCATCTGTATCTTGGACTTATTGGGGGTAATTTTATAAGGGGAGTGTAGCTTTAGGCAGAAACTATGTGCATAAATGCAGGTTATTTCGGTCATTAACACGTGTACGCTTAAAAATACGAATGCTGAATGATGCTACCTTCTTTGTCGGTGGACGTACGCATGGGTGGAGTTTGGGCAGCGCACACATCTATAGACATAGGACCCAATTTTCAAAAGATATTTACGCTCTACAGCTCAGTAAATTGTATAAATGCCTTAAACTGGGATATTCAATGGCACTTACATGAATATCCTCTTCTAACTCCCTTATGCGCCCTGATGCTATCTAGTTAGCATAGGGGCATGTCAGGAGCAGAGTAGAGGCAACAAGTGATAACCGAGCAGCAGTGATACTGCATGCTGCCCCATTAGCAATCTACAGCAAAAAGATAGGCAAGGAAACTCCTTGCCTATCTTTTAGGCGCAGGAGCTAACCAGGCAGCATGCAATATCACTGCTGCCTAATTAGCTTCAGCAGCTTCCGGCATGTGCGGCAATCCCCAGATATTCAATGCCTTTGCTGCAGCATTAAATATCTGGGTTAGAGGTCAGCAGGGAGGGCTACACACAGAAGAGGCACATAGCCCTTCAAAAATGAGCCTAGCTCGATATCTAGCCCATAGATTATAAAATACTATCATTTTGACAAACTTAGGTACACCACCTCTAGGCTGGGGTAAACGTCTGCATCTTATTAAAGTGCTCCTTTTGCCACTTACATCAGTACTTTACAGAGAAGTAAATGCTTACTTGTTTTTATAAAACAGGCTTAACAAGAACCCTAATTAGTTGTCCTCCTCATAAAATTACCCCCTTCTACCTAACTCATCAATCATGTTATAATGAGCTCCAGAGAAGGCTTTGGGCAGTCCTTGCTAGTGGGAAGTTCTATGCTGGCATTCTCTAGGTAAATAAGAATTGAAACCACGAGATCAGCCTGAACTTCCTCCACTGCACGGTTCAAGCAGAGAGAGGCAGCCATGGTGGGAAAGTGAGAAACACCACATTTTCCAGAGCTGCAATAAGAAAGAAGAATCTGTGTGTGTGTGTGTGTGAGAGAGAGAGAAAGATTGGATGAAGGCGGGGGGGGGTTGTCATGGCAAAGAGAAAGAGAAAGAATGAGTGAAGACTGTGGGGGAATCATAGCAAAGAGAGAGAGTGTGTGAAGGCAAGTTGTGGGGATATAAGAGACCTTTTTTTGTTTCACATATCACAAGGTCATGGTGATTTGTGAAGCAAAAAACGAAGATGCCTCACATGCAGCTAGAAATGGCCACTGGTATTGGGGGGAGGGGGAGGAAGAGAGGGGCCACTGATCTCTGTTAGCACTGTGTAATGGCACGTTAAGGTGACATTTATTTCATATACCACAAATCACATAAAAAAAACAATGCAGTTAAAAAAATAAAATCAAGGAAAACTAATGACCACAATACAAGTGAAGGACCAGGGAAAAACAAAGGAATGTACAATAATAAACATAACATGTAAGGAGAAAATGCTGCCAATACCCAAAAAAGAAATACCTGCAAGTTAGCTAGATTGAAAAGCCTGGGTAAAATAAAACATCTTACGCACTACCTTATACTTACAAAAAGAGGACTCCAAATGAATATGAAGAGGAAGAGCATATCATAGTAATGGACCAACAACAGAGAAACAAGGACAACGACAACACTGCAAACAAGCATCCGAATAAGAAGAGACAACCAACAGATTAAGCTGAGAAAACCACAAATCCCAAGTGGGCACCTCAACATGCAGTCGCCATCGCTATGACCTTTCAAGAATGTCCTCAGAGGAAGACCAAAGGGGAGAGTGGCAGCCTGCAGAAAAAGTGCCACTGATCCCTGTGAATACGAATGTCGAAATAGGCCTCAGTCCAACCCAGAGAAAATGCACTGCTCTGCCCTCCCTGGATGACCAAACAAAGCATATATATGGAAGTACAATGCTTGCAGGTGGGTGTTAATTGCCCCGAGGTTGAGAATGAGATGGAAGGACCCATCATTCACATCACATCAGAGATGGAATACCCCCCATTTGGGAGAGGGAATCGTGCTGCCCCACTCAGCAGAGGGGATCGTGTAATTGC
The DNA here is from genome assembly GCA_033557465.1 of Ichthyophis bannanicus. Taxonomy (NCBI): domain Eukaryota; kingdom Metazoa; phylum Chordata; class Amphibia; order Gymnophiona; family Ichthyophiidae; genus Ichthyophis; species Ichthyophis bannanicus. The sequence goes on along the minus strand of CM066031.1, from coordinate 417,956,177 downwards.
CTGTAGACTGACCAATCTTTCCAGTGTCGACTGAATAGTGACCTTCTGTTCTACAGAGCCACATAAGGAGCTGATGAAGGCATCTGGGATAGATTCCCAGCATTCCAGAACATAGATATGCCATTTGGTGTCTAGCACCCAGCAAACCTGGGAGACCTGGGCCCACTCCTTGAAGAGGAGACATAACCTGCTGTCCACTGGAATCATCCCTGAATGAGTCCCAACCATCATTGTGCTGGATGGGAGGTCAAAGCTCTGGGAGGTGGCAGGCTCCTGGATTCCACAAACCCCATGGAGGACAGAGTCCAGGAAAAAGGCAAGGTCAGCTTTCTGGGGCAAAACCAACAGGAATCCCAAGAACTTTAGGGATTCGGATATCAGGAACACGGATAATGGCGGAGGCCGAAAAAGAGGACACTCCATTCATTTCCCAGGCCCCTTGGGCCTATCCTCTGGGAGGCAGTGAGGTTTGGACTCATCCAAATCCTTAACCAGCTTAAGAACATAAGAAATGCCATTCTGGGTCAGACCAAGCTCCATCAAGCCCAGTATCCTGTTTCCAACAGTGGCCAATTCAGGTCACAAGTACCTGTCAAGTTCCCAAAAAGATACATATTCCATCAGGGACGGTCCAAGGGGGGGGGGGGGGAGCAATGTGCGTAGACTCATTGTGGGGACTCCTTTGCATAAATATTAGCATAATATTAACACACCTCTTAATGAGTGTCTGGATAAAGAAAGACTACCAGATTTCTACATTACTATACTCCAGTGTCAACTGCCAGGCACATAAGGAAGTACTATAAACACTGCCCATTTAGAACCCATAGCAAACCCGCCATATCATAACAGTACTACCAGGATTCACAAAGCACCAAACCCTACCTATCAAAAGGCAACACTGCAAATATTAAACCAATACATCCCCTACTGGGGAAAGAGAACAAGTAGCACTGTCAAATAGAAACTACATGAACAGAATACCTCAGCTCGGTTTACACATGCAGAACATTGATAGTCACCAAACAAAGAACAAGGGATCACAGTTTAGAAATCGGCAGACAATAATTAAATTGGGAACCCCTAAAGACAAACTTGGAATGTACAACACTGGAGAAATAAAACTATAAATTAATTTCCTCTTGTACTAAACAAAAACACAAAGACGTTAGCGATACACATTTCTCAGAGCTGACATATTCCAGTTCATAAATTCAAAATAAAATGTATTTTTCTACCTTTTGTTGTTTAGACATTTTATTTTTCAATTTCAATTGCTCCAGTCACTTTCTTCTGGTTTTTCTGTCTTTTGCTAATTCTCCATTGTCTACTGTCCATTTATCCTTTCTTCTAGATTTTTTCCATTCTCTCTTCTACATCTGCTTTAACATACTGATCTTTCCCCTTTTGCTCTTTCCCCCATTTCTTTCTTTATTCCTTTACCATCCACTCATATTTTACCCTTCCATCCTCAATCCCCACTTACTCTGCCAATATCCGGCCACTCGTAGATTTTTCTTCCCTCCCACACAAAATATCTTTTCCCCCTCTAACTTCATTCCCCCAGCCCCATCCCCTTCTAGTCCTTCCTCAATATCAGCTCCCTTCTAGTTCCAGCCCCACTCAGCATCTGCTCCCTTTTAGTTCCATTCTCCCCCCCCCCGCATCAGCCCATTTTCAGTCCTAGCCCCCCCAATCGGCTCATTTCCTGTCCTATTCCAGGCCATCAACCCATTTCCAGTCCAAGCTCTCCCCCATCAGCTCATTTCCAGTCTTAGCCCTCCCCCAAATCAGCTCATTTCCAGTCCTATTCCAGCTCCCATCAGCCCATTTCCAGTCCAAGCTCCCTCCATCAGCTCATTTGCAATCCTAGCCCATCAAACATTTCCAATCCTATTCCAGACCCACATCAGTCGATTTCCAGTCCAAGCTCCCCCACACTCAGCCCATTTTCACTCTTACCCCCCTAAAGCCCATTTCCAGTCCTAGCCCTCCTCATCAGTTCATTTGAAGTCCTAGACCCCCCCAATCAGCTCATTTCCAATCTCAGGCCCCTCCACTCAACCCATTTCCAATCTTAGGCCCCCCCCCCCAGCTCATTTCAAGCCCTAGCCCCCCCTCCTGGAAAAGCCCCCATGGCAGGCTTTAGAGGCCCCGGCTCACCTCCCTACAGCAGCTTGTGGCTCCCGGCAGGCTCAGCAACAGCTCCCTACAGCTGCCGAAGTGAAGAGTGTTGTTTTCCTTCACTTCGGCAGCTGTGTTGTAATGTAGATTGCTGGTGCGCCGGAGGTCAAAGGACATTTCCTGTGTCCCAGCACTCACCGCACCAGCGATCTACATCATCTGCCAAAGTGAAGAAAACCAATGCTTTTCACTTCGGTGGTGTAGAGAGCTGTTGTTGAGCCTGCCAGGAGCCGCGAGCCGCTGTAGGGAGGTGAGCCGAGAGCCAAACGTGTGCAGGATGCTGTTGGCGCGGGGCCCCCTGAAGCGAGGGGCCCTGTGCGAACAACATTCTTGCACAATGGACGGGCCAGTCCTGCATTTCACATTGCTTATCCCGGGGTAAGTAGTGGATTTCCTGGATCCTTTTTTAAAACCCAGCTACACCAACAGCTTTTACTACATCCTCCAGTAATGAATTCCAGATTACGTGTTGAGTAAAAAAATATTTTCTCTTATTAGTCTTAAATGGGTTACATCGTAGCTTCATTGTGTGTCCTCTAGTCTCTACTTTTTGATAGCATAAAGCACAGTTACTTACCTGTAACAGGTGATCTCCGGAACAGCAGGAATGAGTCTTCACATATGGGAGACGTCGCAGACGGAGCCCGCATGGGAATGCTCCCCAGCATCCAATCAGAAAGCCTTTGGGAGCATCCCCCGTGCCTGCGCGGTGGCTTCCCGCCCTTCCTACTGCCTCTCCCCAGTTGAGTTTCATAGCTGAGCCAGAAGGAGAGGAGAGGAAGGAATAGAGAGAAAGAGATACAACTCCTAGGGGAGGTGGGCGGGTTGTGAAGACTAATTCCTGCTGTTCCGGAGATCACCTGTTACAGGTAAGTAACTGTGCTATCTCCAGGAACAAGCAGGAATGAGTCTTCACATATGGGGACTCCCTAGCTGAGGATGCCCAGGGGAGATCCCGTAAGCCCGGCCCAGGACGGTATGGCATTTGCCAAACCTGAATCCCCGGCATCCCCCGAGGGATGGAGGGTAGGAGTTGAGAAGAGAGGAACAGCAAAACCCAAAGACTACAGGGAGAGTAGTCATTAGAATGCATGGAAGCATCATTAAGTTTTTAATGAATTAATGACTTAGTACCATGTAGAGCTTACCTACTGAGTTGTAGGAAGTAGGACTGTGATGGAGGTACTGTAGACGCAGTAGCGATGTCTTCAAGGGAACTTCACTGCAGCGAGGAGGAAGTTCCAGATCCGGAAGGCCAGAAGATCCAGGAGTCAGCTGGGTCAGGAGAAGGACAGCAGGTCTTCAAGGAAGCTTTATGCAAAGCTGAGCACTCCCTTAGGAGCAGAGTCCATAACTCAGAGGACTAACAGTAGAAGACTGGCCGATCTGGATAGCCTAATCCGGAGAAGAATAGGGGTGTACCCCGGAGCAGAAGGAGTACACAGCCTGCCCTAGCGAAGAGATAGGGAGACAAAGGTCTGAACCTCCGGGAGGAGGGCATAACTGAAAATAGAAGCTGTTGACTTCACAGCAGTAGAGTACAACCAGTCCGAGGGCCGATCTAAGGAATGGGCAGGCGGACTGGCCGGACCCCGGAGGGGGGGGGGGCGTGAGTACCGGCCATTGGAAAAAAAATAGGCGGCAGAACACAGGCACTGTGGGCATCCCCCAAAATGTGCCTATCGAGCAGGCGATATCTGGCATATCTAGGCCGTTGGGCATGGAGAACGCCCCACCCCGGCACTAACGCAGGTACGCTGAGGAACCTACCTCCATGAGCATAACACTGGTAAGGCGGACCTGCCAGTGATCCACAGAACGTCCACCTGGGGAGGTGGCGTCAAGATCCATCCGGGAGAGGGATCTATTCCGGTTGAACAAGGGCAGATCGGCGAACGAACAGCACGGTAGCGTGAAGGACAGAGGATAGCATCAGTCCGGAAGAACACACCAGGGGCTTGAGGCCCTATAGGTGTCCCCAGGACCTGCACGCAAAAACTCGCCCCCCGCACTAATCGGGGGACAGGAGGGCATAGTCCCTGGTAAGCATTGGGGAACTATAGCGGCTGGAAGGAAAATTCCGGTACGGAAGCAATCAGAAGGGGAATACTGGCTGAGAAGGGTTCGGGGACGTACCTAAGGGTAAGCCAGTTGACCGTGGGCCAGAGCTATCATGGAGTAGAGGTGGTCTCCCTCTACCAATGGAAGGAGAGTACCTGAACCCCTGGATAAGCCCCCGAACCATTGGCCCTACTGAACGAGCCCCAGAGTAGAGCTCAATTGTAAACTTCTGGTAAGAAGGTAAATTGCAGGCAGCCGCCCAACGGAGCCTAAAACTGCTTGGTATGAGAGTTCTGGCACGGGCCTGGGGACTTCAACCCAGGGCGAGGGGGTCCCTTGCTTGGGCGCACCTGGCGGGTGGGCGGAGGGGTGACATTTCCTCTTCCTAGGGAAGGAGGGCCTGGTGAGGCACGCACCACCGCCGGGGGGAAGCCGGGCCCTAGGATGGCTTCTAATGCTGGGAAGGTTAGCGAAGCACTGCGCGACCTGACGTAAGGCTTCGCTATTGAAGAGGTGATCTCCGTCACAGGGAGAATTACCCAGGTTATGCTGTGCCCGTCTACACAACTCGGACGCCTGCAACCATGCTGTACGGCGTGCTCTAATGGCAACAGCAGAGCATCTGCTGACCGACAGGAAGGAGTCTAGAGAAGCACGAGAAAGGAACCCAGAGATATTCCTGCAGTGATAAAGAAGCAAGGAATATTCAAAGGCCTTGGTTGACGACAAGAAGGGAGACAACAGAGATAATCTCTCGGTGACCTCCCGGAGCGACAGACTCATATAAAAAATATATGAAATAATCCTGGACGCCAGCATAGACGTTTGGAAGGTTTGACGTCCTAGGGTATCTAGCGTCTTCGAGGCGCGGCCTGGAGGGCGAGAAGAATGCTTTTCCTTGCTTTCGGCCTTCCTCAGCGCCGATTCCACCACAATGGAACGATGTGGAAGCTGGTGCTGCCGTAACCCCGGGGAGGGAGGCACCCGATACAGAGCACGCATCGCAGTCGACGGTGCAGGAACCCTCAAAGGCGACCGCCAAGCCCCCAGCAGGAGATCCTGCAGGGAGGGATGCAGAGGAAGCATCACGGCGGCCCGTTCCGCAGGGCCTGGAGTTAGGTCCGGGATAGGGATGGCCAGCAAGTCCGCAATGTCAAGGAGGAAATTCTGAAAAGACGGCTCTCCCGGAGGGGCTATGCCGTGGGAGGCGGTGGCGGGAGAGGCCGTCAGGGCACCGAGAATCCTCTCGGGCTGATGCCCGCTGGGCAGAGGAGGGGACCAACAGCCCCGGACCGGGGTGGTCAACAAGGCGTTGTCGGCTCCTGGAATTGATTCCAAGCTAGGCATCGAAGGGGTCGATGGCACCAACGGAGCCACCGGAATCGGCCTCAGCCCCGAACCCGGGGGCGCTGCCCCCAGCAACTGAAGCGGTTCCATGGCAGCCAGAGGGCAGTGGCCAACGATCTCCGCTCTGCGTCGCGGGAGGGGACAGGGGCCGATCCCGAGACGTGTCGTGGCCAGGTCTTCAAGGCTGGATACCGATTCCAGGCTGGGCATCGAACCGAGCAATGAGATCGACTCCCTTCTAGAGGGCCCTGGCGGGGGCAGCCGCGCCGGCGGTGCTGATCCCGGGGAACGGGTCAGAACCGCGTCGATCGGCGTCACGAGCATCAAGTGCCCCCGAGGACGAAGCTCGGTGGAGAGGGGCCCATCCAACGCCGGCGCCGATGTCGGGCGGCGGGCACTGCCCGATGCCGGGCCCCCTCTCGAGCCCGCCTGACCCGGAGGGAAATCCTTCCGGGGCATACGACCCGTCCCCGAGGGTACCCAGGTCGCCCGACGACGAGCCCCTGCGGGAAGGGAAGTGCAAAACTCCTGCGCTGACGCCAGGGTACCGTTGCGGGACGGCGCGGATCCAGGCTGGATCGAAGACCCCGGGGCCGCCTTTCTCGGAAAGGGCGGGGCCCTCGATGGCCGCGACGATGCCGGGGGGGTCGCCCGTCTGGGGCTGATCGACATACCCCGAGGCTCCCGGGGAAGGCCAACGGCGGTCCCTGGCGCTTGACGCCCCTGCCATCTCCGGCGGAGCGGTGCCACGCAAACCCGGTACCACCCTCGCGCATGGCTGGGATACCGGCAACCCAGCGCAGGTCGAAGCGACCGGCCCCGAAGGGAGCGAGGCCAGATGACCATCCCCGGCGAAGAGTGGAACCATCGACGCCGACGCGCATGGCCTGAGCGTAGGGCCGCCAGACTGTGTCGAGTCGGTCGGCCCTAGAGCTGCCGAGGGCAGCGGCAGGTGATCCCCGGTGGGGAGCGGGTCACTTGACACCGACGCCGATGGGTCGGCACCGCCGGAAGCGGATACCACCCCCGTAGGAACGCCATACCGGCAGGAGTCAGTCGGCCCCGGAGGCGCCGAGGACTGCGGCTGACAGCCCCCGGTGAGGAGCGGAACGCTCGACACCGACGCCGAGGGGTCGGCACCGCCCGTAGCAGATACCACCCCCGCGCATGGCAGGGATGAAGGAATGCCAGACTGGACCGATTCGATCGGCCCCGGACGATCCTCGGTGAGGAGCGGGACACTCGACACCGACACCGATGCCGGGGGGTCTGCACTGCTCGAAGCGGGTACCTCCCTCGAGCACGGCTTGGATATAGGGAGGTCAGACTCGGTCGAGTCGATCGGCCCCGGAGGCGCCGAGGACACCAGCTGACGATCCCTGGCGAAGAGTGGAACACTCGATGCCGGGGAATCGGCACCGCTCGAAGCGGGTACCTCCCTCGAGCACGGCTCGGGAACGTTCTGTGAGGAGCGAACCCCAGGAACATCCCAAAACCCCGTAAATGCTTTGGAGCCCGAGGACTCCCGCCGGGATATAGTAGCCAAGGGGGACTTGAGGGGTTGGCCGGAGCCGTCGCCATGCCGCGCATGAGACTCGCCCCTCAAGACTTGGCTAGTCTTAACAGACTGTTGCGTGGTTACCTGATCCTGGAGAGAAGAAAAACCCGATGACCGCGCCTTGGGCGTGAAAACGTCATCGAGGGATACCCGAAAAAGGGAAGGTCTTCTCCCGACACTGTAGCCCGGAGGACCCGGGGAAAGGGTCAGGCCCCAAACAAGAGAGGCACCAGGCATTGGAGTCCATGTGGAAAACTAAGTCCCCGCAGTGAGGGCACTTCTGGGGCTCCATGCTGTAAGCCCGGTAGGCCTCGGCGCCCAGAGGGAAAAAAGGTCCCGCTAGGCGACGAAAAATAAGTGAGAAAAGAAAAAAGGTGAAATGTTCTGCGGTGGCAGGAGGGACGTCCTGCCTGCTCCGCGGAAAACTGGGGAGAGGCAGTAGGAAGGGCGGGAAGCCACCGCGCAGGCGCGGGGGATGCTCCCAAAGGCTTTCTGATTGGATGCTGGGGAGCATTCCCGTTGGGCTCCGTCGGCGACGTCTCCCATATGTGAAGACTCATTCCTGCTTGTTCCTGGAGATACAATCAATCTACATTTATCTGTTCCACTCCATTCATTAATTTATAGGCCTCTATTATATCCCCCCTCAGCCATCTCTTTTCCATATTGAAAAGCCCCAATCTTTTAAGCCTCTCCTCATAGGGGTATCCCCTTCCATCCCCTTTACCAATTTATTCTCTTCTCTGTACCTTTTCTGTTCTGCTATATCCTTTTTTAGGTATGATGACCAGAACTGCACACAATATTCATGGTGCAGTCGCACCATGGAACGATACAGAGGCATTATATTATTTGTGGTTTTATTCTCCATTCCTTTCTTTATGATTCCTAACATTCTATTTGCTTTCTTGGCCACCGCTGCACATTGGGTGGAAGGTTTCAATGTATTATTCATGACGACACCTAAATCTTTTTCCTGGGTGGTGGTTTCTAAGGTCATACCTTGCATTGTGAAACCATAGTTTGGTTTGTTCTTTCTTAGGTGCATAACTTTGCACTTGTCCACATTAAATTTCATCTGCTATTTGGACATCCAGTCTTCCATTTTATCAAGGTCCTCTTGCAATCTTTCACAATCCTGTTGCATTTTAACAACCTTGAATAATTTTGTCTCATCTGCAGATTTGATCACCACACTCGTTATTCCTATTTCCAGTCATTTATGAATAAATAAATAAATAAATGTGCGTGTGGTGTCTCCCACTGGTGCAGCTCACTCTCACACATACCGGCACGTGGGTGCGCTGTGTCCAACGCAGGGGGCAGGCCATGGATGTACATAGGCCCCAGTCGGTCCACCAGGCACCGCTCGAGATCACTTTCCCATTTCAATTATGCAAACTCCATACTACAGGGGCTCCCCCAATCCACCTTGAGCTCCCTGCAACTTGCTATGAACAGTGCAGCGCGGGTACTCTTTGGGGCGTCCAGGAGAGACCATGTTACACCTCTCCTGAAACAGCTACACTGGCTCCCCATCCAAGCCAGGATCAGTTTTAAGATCTTGCTGATGACCTTCAAAGCTGGCAAGGGGCTCTCCTCCTCCTCACTATCTGAACTCATCCAACCACTTGCACCTAACAGACCAAGAAGAACCGCAGAGTCCAACATGCTAACGCTCCCAAAAGTAATGACAAGTTGCAACATGCTAACGATCCCAAAAGTAATGACAAGTTGCACCAAAACAACAGCTAACAGAGCTTTCCGACTCTGCGCCCCAAGACTATGGAATACCTTACCAGCACATATCAGGTCAATCCCCAACTTGAGTCAGTTCAGGAAGGCCCTTAAACATTTCCTCTTCATCAAGTACCTCACTGACAACACCGACCCTCAGTCCCACTTGAATAGCGAGCACCTCAGCAATAGTAGTAGTCAACTATGCAGACCCTCGCATCAGGCGCCCCCAGCTATGTAAACATCGAACAAGATCCTTTTCTCGTTACACTTATTATGTATATAGTTTACCCGGTTATCCAAGTTCCATATCCTGTTAATTGTAATGACCAGACATATGCAATTTGTCGGATGTTTTTGTTCTTTGTAAACCACGCTGATGTCAAATAGTGCAGTATATAAGAAATGTTAATAACTAAATAAATGTTAAAAAGCAGTGGGTCCAGCACAGATCCTTGGGGTACTCATCTATTCATCTTTCTCTACTGAAAAAATTGGCCATTTATCGCCGATTTCTATCTTTTAACCAGTTCCTGATCCACAATAGTACACTGTCTCCTATCCCATGACTTTTTAATTTTGCAAAGAGTATCTCATGAGGGACTTTTTCAAAGACTTTCTGAAAATCCAGATACACTATATTGACTGGCTCACCTTTGTCTTCTTGTTTATTCATACCTTCAAAAAAAATAACACAGATTAGTAAGACAATACTTTCCTTGGCTAATTCCATATTGGCTTTCTCCCATTAAACCATGACGGACTATCTACATCTTCAATAATTTAATTTTTTCATAATAGTTTCCACCATTTTGCCGGGTACTGACATCGCCCCTGGAACCCTTTTTAAAAACTAACGTTACAATGGCCATTCTCCAATCTTCAAGTACTACAGATGATTTTAATCATAGCTCACAGTTTACTAATAGTAGGTCTGCAATCTCATATTTCAGTTCTTTCAGCAACCTTGGATGGATACCATCTGGTCCAGGTAATTTGCTACTTTTTAGTTTATCAAATAGTTGTAATACATCCTCCCGATTTATCGATATATTATTTCAGTTTTTCAAATACATCACCTTTATATACCATTTCAAGCATGGGTAACTTCCCTACATCTTCTTCAGTACAGACCGAAGCATTCAGTCTCTCCGCTATGGCCTTGTCATCACTTAGCACCCCTTTTACTCTTCTATCATCCAAAGGTCTAACTAACTCAAGTTTTTTTGCTATGAATGTACTTGAAAAAGATTTTATTATGCGTTTTTGCTTCCACAACAAGCTTCTTTTCAAATTCTTTCAAATTCTTTCTTTCCCCATATATAGAGTGGCAATGGCTCCGTCGATTGCCACTCTATATATGGGGACTATGGAAGAGGTTCTTATAAAATCATCTCCTTTATACCATCATGTGATTCTCTGGAAGCGGTTCTTAGATGACATTTTTTTCGTTTGGAAATCCGATCGTTGTTCCCTTCAAAGTTTTATTGTTTGGTTAAATCAACTAAAAACCAACATTAAGTTTACGGAACATATAGCGCAAGATAAGATTGAATTTTTGGATGTCTGGGTATTAGTGGAAGGTGATCGATTGGTTTCCTCACTATTTCGTAAATCAGTTCAGAGAAATAGTTTGCTTCATTATAAAAGTTATCATCCTACCCCTTTGAAACGAGGGCTTCCTTTAGGACAGTTTTTAAGACTTCGACGTCTTTGTCACTCTCTCAATGAGTTTAAAACACATGCATTTGATTTGACTAAACGATTGATTGATCGAGGATATCCCAAGAAAATTATCACTCGCGCATACCACAGAGCAAGATTCACTCACCGTGAATGGTTATTGGATCCTCAATACTCTCCGGTACGGTCCCAAATACAGGACCCAATTGTAGGAGTACTTCCCTACATGGAACGTAGTTCAGCTGTAGCTAACATCTTACGGTCTCACTGGCAGATGTTGACATTACAAAAGTGCTTTCAACAACCTCTGCGATTAGCGTTTTCACGGGGTACTAATCTCAGTAACCGGTTAGTTAAGACAGCCTTGGAGATAGATCGACCAATGGTGTCTGGTCATGAAGGGGGCCATTATTCATGTAATGAATGTACTTATTGCCATAATACAATATCGGGTTTGAATTGGCAACATCTGGTCACCCTACGCGAATATACGCGACGGTGGACAACTACTTGTCAGACCCCTTATGTTGTTTACTTGGTGTGCTGTCCATGTGGACTATGGTATGTGGGACGTACTATTCGTTCCATGCGAAAGCGTCTTGCTGAACATGCTTCACGCATTAGAAACAAAGTTTTGACGGCTCCCATGGTTGAACATTGTGAAGCTCTGACTCACGTTTTTGAAGAATTGACTTGGACGATCATCGATCACATTCCTTTAGATCCCCGGCGGGGAAATCGCGAATTAAAGTTACAGCGCACAGAACAAAGATGGATTTTTGAACTCCACACCATTCATCCGTATGGTCTTAATCGTAAAATCGATTGGGCTACAATTCTGTGACGTCAGTTCTGGTTTTTCCAAGTTTTGACCAATGGCAGTGTGGCGCACCTCTGACAGTGAGGTGTTTCCCACTTCTGATTGGATTCCCCTTAGTTGAAAAGTCTTTATTATACTAATGCCATTTGAACATGAAATACCCAAGCCCGCGCAGACGGCGTTTTCTGTTGTTGCACGATTGAAAAAAGAACTGGCGCACTTGAGACAGGGTTTTACCCGAAACGTGCACGTCGTGACACAACTTTTTTGGCATGCAACTTATGAAAAAATGAGAAGTGTCGAATTGTTTTCAAGACAAGTTTTTAAGATAAGTTTCTAATTTCACAATTTTTGGGGTGTAAATAAAATAAAAGTAGTCTACCGTCTGGAGGGGGTTAGGTATGCAGTTCTAGCCCTCCCTCGGCAGGCTTCGACAAAAAGGATTAAGATTTGGTTTTGGGTTTACGTTGCATGATGGACTGTTTTTGATGATCCTTCAAAAGACGACAATAAATGATTAGGTAAAAATATGCAATTAAAATTTAGTACTAGATATTAAACATTTAAAAACAGGAAAACTACACAAATTGAATAAAAAATTGCATAACTGTATACATATGGAGCTAACATCAAGAAAGACAGGGTGAAACATCAGAGTACCAAAATGTGACATCGACCTAAATCAAGGATGGGCGAGGGACTTGGAATCGGCAACCCCAAGGGACTTGTTTGCAGTAAAGGCTTCGTCAAGTAAAAGCAACTAAACACAGGCACCAGGAATACTTGGGCACTAATCTATACATATTATGGGGAAGGGATAAAGATAAAATTAAAAATAAGATCAAAACACCTTATATCAGGAGAACTAATGAGAGAGAGGACACATGAAAAAAACTATTATAGAGAAAAAAAACATACAAATAAAAAATCAACACAAACCCTGCCCAAAAATATAACTGGAATTTATCTATTCTAAAAAGTCTTGAAAATAAACATAAGAAATAAATTGGTGGGCAAATAAAAGATAAATGGCAAAACACCACAAGCTCAACGGATTTTAAAAATCGATAAAACCGTAAAATAAAGCCAAATTAAAAGCAAGGTTAAAATAGTAAAAAAACAAGGTAAAAAGGCAAAATAACCAAAGGGGATGTGGCTTTTCCTAGTGGTGACATAAAAAAGGGGGGAACCTAAATTGTTATTAAGCCTAAAAATGAAGGAAAACCATCAACAAGCCATGAAATGAGCAACCCCCCCCCACAAAAATAACCTGAGGGAGGGGGGGGGGAGGTTGCTCATGAGGGAGGAGTAGCTTAGTGGTTGGGGCAAGGTACTTCAGGCCGGAAGGTCGGAGGTTCAAATCCCACTAGAGGACAGCAACCTTGGGCCGGAAGGACTGGGGTTTCTAGTCTCACAGATGCTCCTTGTGGTCTTGGGCAAGCCACTTAACCCTCCATAGCTCATGTTCCCTGTAAGTATTAGTGTATGTGTCTCATATCCCCGCGTGTTAAATGTATCCCCCAATTGTGTTGTGACCGCTTTGATTGAAGGATAAGGCGGTATACAAAACTGTCTAAATAAATAAATAAATAAATAAATAAACCTGTGTCTACCATCCATACAAAGGATGATGCAAGCCAGAGCAATTAGCAATAGCAGCTTCAGACAAGCCGAAGGATATGAAAATAACATGCAGATAATATGAGTTATAGTAGGTTGCTCAGGCATCAATAAAGCGTAGTTACTCACCTGTAACAGGTGTTCTCCAGGAGCAGCAGGAATCAGTCCTCACTTATGGGTGACGTCGGCGCCGACGGAGCCCTCGCGGAGCAATTTTCCCCAGCTTTCAAAGAAAGCCTTTGGGAATTGCAGCGCGCATGCGCGGTCCTCTTCCCGCCCAAGGGTGCCATCTTAGCCAGTCAGATGACATAGCTAAAAAAAGACAGCATAAAAATTTGCAAAAAAAGTAAAGCAGACGATTGCAACTCCAAGGGGAGGAGGGAGGGTTGTGAGGACTGATTCCTGCTGCTCCTGGAGAACACCTGTTACAGGTGAGTAACTACGCTTTCTCCAGGACCAAGCAGGAAGTCAGTCCTCACTTATGGGACTCCCAAGCTTAAGGCTACCGGAGACCCTAAGCACAAAAATGAGCTCCCTCTAGCTCAGCAGCACAGAAGGAAAGAATCTTCGCTGAATTATTACCCACCGGTAGCCCACATCCGGGATGGAGGGTAGGAGTTGCTCAGACCTCAAAGAGATTACGGAGGACTGCCTGTCCGAAAGCACTGTCCCTGCGGGACTCCCTCTCGAGACAGTAATGGACCGCAAAAGTCTGGCTCGAAGACCAAGTAGCGGCCCGGCAGATGTCTGCCAGCGGAACAGAGCGGAGGTAAGCCACTGACGTGGCCTTTGCCCGAACGCAATGAGCCGTGACTCGACCTTCCAAGGAGAGTCCGGCTGCCCCATAAGCCCAAGAGATACAGTCCGCAACCCAGATGGACAGAGTACGCTTGGAGACCGGGAGCCCCAATTTATTGGGGTCAAAAGACACAAAAAGCTGAGCAGCTTTACGGTGCTCCCGCGTACGGTCAAGGTAGAAGTTTAAGGCCCTTCTACAGTCCAGGGTATGGAGGACCGTTTCAGCTCGGCTGGAGTGTGGTCTGGGAAAGAAGGTTGGAAGTACCACCTCCTGATTGATGTGAAAGGGGAGACCACTTTTGGAAGAAATTTTGGGTGAGTCCGTAGGACTACCCTATTTTTGTAGAACCGAGTGTAAGGGGGATCAGACACGAGGGCCTGCAATTCACTTACGCGTCTAGCGGAAGTGAGGGCTATCAAGAACAGTGTTTTCCAAGAAAGAAAACGGAGAGAACAGGTAGCCATAGGTTCAAAAGGCGGACAGGTGATCCGCTGTAAAACCACATTCAGGTCCCAGTCAGGCGCTGGCGGGCGCAGAGGTGGTTTAAGTAGAAGGAGACCTCGGAGAAACCTCGCTACGAGAGGGTCGTTGGAGAGAGGTCTGCCGTCCACCGGCACATGATGTGCTGAAAGAGCACTGAAGTGAACTTTGACGGAGTTGGACTTAAGTCCCAGATTAGAGAGGTAAAGCAAGTACTGCAAGACCACCGACACCGGGCAGGAGAAGGGATCCTGAGACTGTCGGGTACACCAAACGGAAAAACGACGCCATTTAAGGGCGTAGCATTTGCGGGTAGAAGGTCGTCGCGAAGCTAGGACGACCTCCTCCACCTCTGCCGGCAGGAGAAGGGGAGCGAGGACTACCCTCTCAGCAGCCAGGCCATTAGGTTGAGAGACCTGAGGTTGGGGTGTAGCAGAGACCCCTGATCCTGAGTGAGGAGATCCGGTTGTAACCCCAGAGGGAATGGGTCCTCCACTGCTAATTGCAGCAGGAGCGGAAACCACGGCTGTCTGGGCCAGCGAGGGGCCACCAGGATCATGAAGGCTTTGTCTCGGAGAACCTTGAAAAGAGTCCGAGAGACTAGCGGGATGGGAGGGAAAGCGTACAGAAGGCTCCCCGACCATGAGAGTAGAAAAGCGTCCGCCGCAACCCGAAGGGGGTGTGGCTGACGAGAGCAGAAGCGAGGAAGTTGCCGGTTGTGAGGACTGGCAAAGAGATCCACCGTGGGGAGGCCCCACTTTAGAAAGAGCTTCTGAACTACCAAGGGATCCAGACGCCACTCGTGCGGCTGGAGGATCCTGCTGAGTTTGTCCGCCAGGTAATTCTCTTGGCCTGGGAGATAAACTGCCTTGAGGAGAATGCCGTGACTGACGGCCCAAGAGCAGAGCTTCTGTGCCTCCCGGCAGAGGAGGAAGGAGCCCGTGCCCCCCTGCTTGTTCACGTAGAACATGGCAACTTGATTGTCCGTCTGGACAAGGACGGACTGGTGAGAAGTCAGGTGGGAGAAGGCCTTGAGAGCCAGGCGGATCGCCCTGAGCTCCAGGAAGTTGATCTGCTGAGCAGACTCCCACGTGGACCAGAGGCCCTGCGTACGTGCCCCTTGGCAATGCGCTCCCCAGCCCAGGAGGGATGCATCTGTTGTCAGCACCCAGGCCGGCTGAGGTGACTGGAAAGGCATTCCGAATATCAGGTTCGGCTGCTGAAGCCACCACCGGAGAGACGAGATCAGCGGCTCGGAGACGCGCACTAGGTCTGCTAGGCCGCCTGTGGCTTGTCGCCACTGCTGGCGGAGACACCATTGAGCGGGCTGCATATTCAGGCGGGCATTGGGGGTCACATGGACGGTGGAAGCCATATGGCCGAGTAGTCTCAGGAAGCGCCTGGCGGAGACCAGGGGCTGGCTGAGAAAACGGTCGGCTAGGTCCATGAGCCGTTGAGCCCTGTCGAGCGGTAGGTACGCTCGTGCCTGAGGAGTGTGCAGCCTTGCGCCGATGAACTCGAGATCCTGTGAGGGGAGCAAAGTGGACTTTGCGAAGTTTATAACAAAGCCCAAGTACTGCAGAAGAGTCACCGTGCGGCGCGTGGCGTTGGTGACCTCCAGAGCGGACGCTGCTCTGATGAGCCAGTCGTCGAGGTACGGAAAGACATAGAGGCCGTGAAGCCTGAGATGGGCCGCCACCACCGTGAGACATTTTGTGAAGACTCGCGGTGCGGAGGACAGGCCAAAGGGCAGTACTCTGTACTGGTAATGATTCCCTGCCACCACAAACCTTAGGTATTGGCGGTGGCTTGGGTGGATGAGGATGTGCGTGTAGGCATCCTTTAGATCCAAGGAGCATAGCCAATCTCCCCGCTGGAGGTAGGGCAGAAGGATTCCAAGGGTAAGCATCTTGAACATCTCCCGCACGAGGAACTTGTTGAGGTTGCGCAAGTCCAGGATGGGTCTGAGGCCTCCTGTTCTCTTTGGTATTAGAAAATACCTGGAATAAAAGCCTTGACCTTTCAGGTGGTGGGGCACCGGTTCCACCGCCTGTTCCTGTAGAAGACCTGCTAACTCCTGAAGGAGTAATTCCCTGTGCAGAGGGGGTCGTGGAGGCTCTCCCGGAAAATAGGAGGGAGGGACCTGGTGGAAGTGGAGAAGATAGCCTTCTCGCACGACTTGAAGCACCCAGGCATCTGAGGTGATGCTGGACCACCTGTGGGCGAAGTGAACCAGCCGGCCTCCGGTGCTGGGAGGAACCAGCGGGGGGGAGAGGCTATGCTTAAGGAGTCAAAAACCCCCACCCTGCTGAGCAGGGGCTGGTGGTGCAGGCTTGGGGGCTTGCTGCCTACGGGACCCGTTACCCCGTCCCTTGGCCTGCTGGCCCTGTTGGGGAGCTGCAGGGGCCTGATAATGGGGGTATTGTTTGTAGGCAGCCGCCTTCCTCGGGTAAAAGGACTTTTTTCCCGAGCCCTTCTTTTTCTGGGAAGGGGCGGAGGTCTTCCTAGAAAGCCTGGTCCTGGTGAGAGTCTCCGTCTCAATTTGTGCAGCCTTTTCAGCCATGGGCTTGCCAAAGAGGTTTTCGCCTCGGCAGGGGACATCGACCAACTTGTCCTGCACCCAGGGCTCAAGGTCAGACGACTGAAGCCAAGCCTGTCGGCAGGCACCGATGCCGGCTGCGGTCACTCGAGCCGACGCTTCAAAGCCATCATAGGCTGCTCGGGACATGAACTTTGAGCATTCCCGAATGCCAGTGGACAAGGCCAGGAACCTCCGCAAGGGTTCCTCGGACAAACCAGCGGAGAATCCGGCTAGCTCTTTAGCCAGGTCTCGGAGATACATGCCCATGTATAGCTGGTAGGTCTGGACACGACACGCAAGCATAGAGCCCTGGAAACACTTCTTACCAAGGCCATCCAGGTTATGGGCCTCCCTGCCAGGAGGCACCGAGGAGTGCATCTTCTGGCTCTTAAGACGATGCATGGCCGATTCCACTACCATGGAATGGTGTGGTAGCTGTGCTTTTTGGAAGCCAGGGCTCTTGCGGACTCGATAGATAGAATCGACCCGCTTGCTCAGGACCGGCGAGGTGGCCGGACTCTCCCACATGCGGAAGAGTAGTCGTTCCAGCATAGGAGGAACCGGTACAGTAAAGTGTTCCCTTGCGGGAGAGTCATACTGGAGGGCGTCGAGCTCTTCGGCTCGAGGCTCCTCCTCGGGGTCCGCAGGGAAGGCCAAAGCCTTGGCCATATCCCTGACGAAGTCCGAGAACCGGGCATCCTCCGGGGGGGACTGCTTCCGAGGTTCGGACTCCGGTGAGTCCGAGGGGACACACCGAGTCCGGAAAGAATCAGGCGACTCTTCCTCTTCAGACTCCCAGACCGACTCCGACGAGGACTCGGTGGGGTCGGCCCGGGCAGGGCGCGGCGCCTGCCGCCCCGACGCCGAGGGAGTCGGCGTCGGCGACCTCGGTCCCGAACGGGAGGCCGAGGGTGACCTCGACCGAGGATCGACTCGAGTTCGCATCGACTCGAGGATCGGCTCGGTCTCCGGGGTCGACTTGGACGTCGACGTCCCGGCGGTCGGGGCAGCGACGCCAGCGAAGCCAGCGAGCAGTGCCCGCTGCTGGTCCATGAAGGCAGACAGTCTGCTCTCCAAGGCCGTCAACCTGAGTCCGAGCTCAGGTGACCCAGCAGCCCCCGACTCGGGCCCCGACGGCGTCGGGCCCGACGTCGGCTGTCGCGGAGGCGAGTCCAGGAGGACCACAGGACTTACCCGAGCAGGCAGCTCCGACTCCAGGCGAGGTCGCTTCGTGAGGTGCTCCTTCTCCAAGGACCCGGGGCGGCTATCGGGGCTATGCGACCTGGCCCTCGCGGAGCCAGGAGCGTCCACCGACGCCGCCCTCGCGGGTTTCACCTTACGTCGATGGTCCCCGGAGGGAGAACCCCTGTCGGAGGAACTCCGGCGACGGTCCGAGCTGGAACCTTTGGACGCGGAGGCCTCCGACGAGGTCCGGGTACGGCTGGGGTCAGCGAAGATCCTAACCCGCTGATGCCGCCGACTTCTCAACGCTTTGGAGGACATTTTGCCGCAGGGCCCACAGATCATTTCTTCATGATCCAGGCCCAGGCAGCGGAGGCAAAAGTCGTGTGTGTCAGTTAGTGACATATTTCGGTCACACTGACCACACCGCTTGAAACCACTGGCAGCCAGCGGGGGAAAAAGGGCCCCGGCGAGGTCAAAGGATCGGGCTGCCAGGGAAAAACCGAAAACGAAAACTGACTAAGTCAGAAAAACCGAAAAGAAGAAAGAGGACTCGTGACCGGCGTCGCGAGTCCGGGCGGGAAAAAGACCGGCGTCGAACCGAAGGAAAAAGAATAAAATTATGAAGAAATATCAACTTTTTCGCGGGGACACGACGGGGACGTCTGTAGGGCTCCGCGGAAAAAAGAAGACTGGCTAAGATGGCACCCTTGGGCGGGAAGAGGACCGCGCATGCGCGCTGCAATTCCCAAAGGCTTTCTTTGAAAGCTGGGGAAAATTGCTCCGCGAGGGCTCCGTCAGCGCCGACGTCACCCATAAGTGAGGACTGACTTCCTGCTTGGTCCTGGAGAAAGTAAGCCTACTACTCCTGCTTACTGTCCTTCAGTGCATCCACTCCACAATCATACTGAATGGATCGATCCTGATCATTTACAGACCATACCCCATATTCACGCACAAAGCAGAAGACATCAGTTTCATTAGAATCCAGGAGACACATTCCACTGAAACTAAGCTTCCAGACACCCAAGTCCCATCCCTTAAATGCGCCCTGGTTAATGCCCATTCAGCAAGCAACAAAATCAACACTCTAGGATTACAAAAAGGAACACAACATCGACTTACTACTTGTCATTGAATTATGGCTGAATGACACAGACAATGTGCTAGCAAACCAACTCATCACACCTATGTCAACCCTACACAGCTGTCCAAGGCAGGGAAGAAGAGGAGGAGGGGTCTTCATCTTGGCAGAAAAAAACCTTGAGACCAAGATTACCACAGCCACCACAACAAACACCCTAAATGTGGAAAACAAACACCTTTCCATTTACCTAGTCTACAGAGCTCCTAATACCGACACAGAAGATCTATCAACACTACTCGACATAGCATGTGCCCACGCTGCTAAGGACAAACCCTTTATAATGCTGGGTGACTTCAATCTCATCTCAGCACCAAAAGCACAAGTCAATCCGTTTCTCGAAGCTATGGACGTCGCACAAATCAACGTATCCACTCATAGGAGAGGAAACACCCTGGATTTGGCTCTTTATTCCAAAAAAAAAACCCAGCCACACACCACATCACTTGTCAAGTAACATAATCATACCACCACACTATCACCTTCAACCTACCACTGCTCAACTACAACTCCTCAAAACACACAAGCTCAAACACTTCAAAGGTTCAAGGAATTCAACAGAAGCTGCTATACCACATCATCAAAATTAGACTCAGACACAACAGACCTCACATCACTCATTAACAGAATGAACAATACCACTGCACCATACGCAGCTGGCCCACAGCGAAAAAAAACTTACTACACGTGTGTCAGCCTTCTGGTACTCCAGTAAAATAAAAAAAGCCAAACACAAGGGGTCACGTGATGTGGTGAGCTTAGGGAAGACGCACTTTTCTTGAGCTCCAGGCTCCCTAGCTCCAAAACGGCAACATAGTGCCTCTTTAGAGGCACAACAGCAGTATCACAACTCCCCTAGGGTACCGGAGGTCGACTGCAACCTGTCTGTGGCCGATCGTGAAGGATGGTGGCAGTGGCGAGGAGCGCGATGCGGGAAGAAGACCGCACGATGGGAGGCCAGAAAATGGCAGAGTCACCACCCCATTCCGGTGCTCTTCAGGCTCCGGCTCCGGCGGTCTCAGTGGATGAAATATCGGTGGCGGTATCCGGGGCACTCTCCGTCCAATTTGAATCGTTGCGGAGCAAATTGGATATGTTGCAGACATCGGTAAACACATTTGGAACCCGCATGCAAGAGGCGGAAGCCCGCACTGCCTGCACGGAGGACAAAGTGGAGAAGATCTCTCAAGAGCTGCTGCTAGTAAGAACGGCGCTACAGACCCAGGATGAAAAATTGGAAGACCTCGAGAATCGCTCAAGGCGGAGCAATCTCAGATTTTTGGGTATTCCTGCCTCTGTTGGGGACAAAGACTTAAGGCACTACGTGGAGTCCCTTTCAGTCTTGTTACTGGGAGAGGGAGGAGAATCCCCTCTGGTGGTCATTGAACGGGCCCATAGAGTAGGCCCTAAAACATCAAAGGATCCAAGGCCCAGAGTAGTGCTGGCGAAATACTTACAGTTTCAGCAAAAGGAGTCTGTCCTGAGAGAAGCCCGGAAATGGGGCACAATAGAAAAGGACAATGTAAAGATTCGAATCACCCAGGTTTTTTCAGCGGCAGTGAGTAAACGCCGTAGGGCCTACGCACCGTTATGTCAAAAACTTCTCGCACCTAACATCAGGTTCTCAGTCCAGTACCCAGCGCGGCTGCATGTGATGCATGAGTGCGGGTACCGGGTCTTTGGATCGGCAGAGGAGGCGGCACCTTACGTTGAACAGCTTGAGAAGCAATCTTCGCCCCGGGGACAGGGGCCTACCTGAGAGCCATGGTAGACATGAAGGGAAGCTACCAGGGGTGTGGCCACGCTGGAGTGGGAGAGTGGAGAAGTGGTTGGGACACAGATGTACTTTTTGCCTCCTTATTCTTTCTCATACCGCTTTCCTGCCTATAGACAGCTTCCTATGACAAGGAGGGCCTGAATACTGTGGCAAGTGATAAACGTGTTTTACATTGTTAAAGTATCAGTATTTTGTTTATTAATATATGTTGGATGCCTATTCATATTTGCCAATATATGTTGGATGCCTTTTTATATTTGCTTAAAGTTTTGTACGGAGGGTTGCGAGAACTATAGGACTGGGGGGGGAGGTTAGTTTGGTTTGAAGGGGAGCGGGAGAGCCCGGTCACATTTACTGTGACAGTGCGGAGGAGAGGTCCGCAGAGTTTGGGCGGTTTTCGGGGGGAGGGGGAGGTGGGTGGGGGGTTGGGTTTCAGGGAGGGGAGGGAAGGGGAGGGAGGTGGGGAAGTGTACTAGTAAGATGCCTGAGACAGAGGGAATTCTGAGGGGGGGGGGTCGCATGCCTGATGTCCGAGGAAGGCAGAGATTGGATGGGGGAGGAGGAGAAATGGAGAGGTTCCAGGCTGGGGGGGGGCCTCTTCCACAAATAAGTACCTAGTACCGAAGTTAAGAGCTGATATTGTAGCTGTATCCTGAAGATAATCTCATGGAATGTCTGCGGATTGGGAAGTCCAGTGAAGAGGTATAAAATACTGAAGGCCCTGGCCAGACAGCAGTGTGACATTGCGTTGTTACAGGAAACCCACTAGACAGCCGAGGACTAGGAGCATAACAAATTGTGCAGGGACTGGGTGGGCCAGGTATGGGGAGCCCCTGCAGTAGGTAAAAAGGGAGGAGTGGCCATTTTGTTTCATAAACGTGTGCGTTTTACCTTGGACCGAGAGGTCGCTGACCATAATGGGCGTTTTGTGCTGTTGCAAGGAATATTAGAGGGTAAGGAGGTAATTTTGGGAGACCTATATTGCCCCAACACGTTAGATCAGGACTTATATAACCGCATAGCAGAAAAAGTGGAGCAATTAGCCGAGGTTCCGCTGATTCTGGGGGGACGGGGGACTTCAATGGGGTATTTGATGTTGATATAGATACTTCTAGGGGGTCCAGGACGCGGGAAAGAAATGTGACTGCCTGTGTGTTGCATAGCTTCCGGGATAGACTCGGGTTAGTGGATCCCTGGAGGTTGCTCCACCCGGCTGAGAGGGACTTCACCCATCAGTCTCGGGCACACGGTACCAGCGCTAGGATAGACTACTTATTGATTTCGGAGAGCCTTTTTACTTTTATAGGGGATGCGCAAATTGGTCCCACAGAGATCTCTGATCATGCCCTGATCTAGGTGGATTTACATTGGTTGGGTAGGGGCGATACCTATACCCGCATTTGGCGGTTTCCCATAGAACTATACAGACACTCAATTCATCCATTTCCTTCGCCAACCTTGGCAGGAGTTTGAGGTGAATCATCAAGGACATTTAGACGATCCTGAATTGATCTGGGAAACTGCCAAGGTGGTTATGAGAGGTGATATAATTGGGTATGTGGCAAGGAGGAGGAGATTATTAGCTGAACAGATTATTAGACTAGAACAATGCGTAACGAAGGCGAGGCGCCTTAATATCCTACACCCCACCATACAGAATAAGAAGAAGTTATGGGAAACACAAGTGGTGCTTAATGAGCCCTTACATCAGAGAGCGAAGAAATCACTGATGTATTCCCGCTATAGATTACATTGTTATGGAGATAAACCAGGTAAATTACTGGGGCGGTGTTTGAAGGGCGCAAGGGCGGCCATCCGTGATACACAGGGGATCCTTAGAAAGGAGAAGGGGGAAATAGTGGCAGTATTTAAAGAATTTTTTCAGAACTTATACACCGCGGATGCGGGGTCTCCCACTAGAATGGAGGAGTATTTGCAGGGTCTTGCCTTGCCTAAATTGAACACGGAACAGGGTATGCGCTTGGAGCGGCCGATTTCCCTTCAGGAGGTACAGCAAGCTATCTTGAAGGCGAAATGTTACAAGTCCCCGGGCCCCGATGGGTTCGGGGTTGAATTCTACAAACTTTTGTCGGAGTTGCTAAGCCCCGTATTAGTAGCTACGTTCGATCAACGAAGGGAAGCGGGGTCCTCTCGCTGGGGAATCAATCAGGCACACATTGTGTTGATACCGAAACCGGGCAAAGACCTGACCCAGGCGGCCTCTTACAGACCTATTTCTTTGTTGAATTTTGATTCGAAGTTGCTGGCCAAAATCTTGGCGGAGCATTTAGCAGACGTGTTGGGAGAACTGGTCCACGAATCACAAGTGGGTTTCGTTAGGGGGAGGTATGCGGTGCGTAATGTGAGTAAGATTGTGGCTTCCCTGGAGTGGGTACAGGAGCAGCACCTACAGTCGCTATTAGTCAGATTTGATGCTGAAAAAGCATTTGATAGGGTTAATCGGAATTATCTACATCACCTGCTGCTGCTTTACGGCCTTGGGCCGTCCTTTTGTGACATGGTGAAGACCCTGTATGTGGGCCCGACGGCTAGAGTACTGTGCAATGGGATATTATCGGAGCCTTTTCCTCTGGGACGTGGCACGAGACAAGGTTGTCCCTTATCCCCCTTATTATTTGTCCTATCACTGGATCCCCTAATCCGTCGGGTGGAATCAGATAACAGCATAGTTGGAGTGAGTATCGGTGGGCACGGATTTAAGGTATCGGCTTTCGCGGATGATCTCCTGGTTCATTTGCTAGCCCCGAGAGAGTCCTTACCTAGACTGTTGGCGGAATTTACATTGTTTGGCAGTTTCGCCGGGCTCCGCATTAATAAGAATAAGTCGGAGGCGTTGGACGTCTCTGGAAAACTTCAGGGGCATGGGGGGGGGGGGGGACTTTCCGTTGAAATGGGCCACGAACCAGTTTCTTTACTTGGGCATTGTGCTTTCTACGTCACCACAAGCATTATATGCTTGTAACTTAGAGAAAGTTA
This sequence comes from Ichthyophis bannanicus, assembly GCA_033557465.1. Classification (NCBI taxonomy): domain Eukaryota; kingdom Metazoa; phylum Chordata; class Amphibia; order Gymnophiona; family Ichthyophiidae; genus Ichthyophis; species Ichthyophis bannanicus. Next base: position 417,932,207 of record CM066031.1, on the reverse strand, counting down.
GGTCCCAATTGCGAAATCAACTGAGGGCCTGGCAGCCTCTCCCATTATCATTGCTTGGGAGAGTTGCCGCGGTGAAAATGGTGATCCTACCACGGATTCTATATTGGTTGCAGACTCTCCCAGTGTGGTTGTTGAGAAGGGATCTACATAGCTTAGAGAGGAAATACAAAGGTTTCTGTGGAAAGGGGCCAGAGCCCGGATTCCCTTGAACCGTTTAGTAGGTAACTGGAAGACGGGCAGGGTTGGCCTACCTGATCTTTGGCTTTACGCGCTGGCGTGTCAGGCTATACACCTAGGAGATTGGTTAGGGGGGACAGAAATCTATACGCCTAGGGTATTAGAAAAAAGCCCTGGTGGCACCCCATACGGTATTAGCAGTCCTACACATAGAGAGTACTAGGTTGCCCACTCATATCAAGCGGAGTGGGCTATTAAATTCCATGCGTCGTACGTGGCAACAAATAAACATTTATTGGAAACGAAATTGGATGGTGTCAAGTTGGCTACCGATACGGGGTAATGTGTGTTTTACTCCAGGATCAGAGTCGAGTATGTTTCGAACCTGGAATGAAAGGGGAATTCGGAATATAGGACATGTGGTCGATCTGTCTGGGAAATGCAAGCCATTTCCCCTGTTAAGGGGTGAGTATGAGTTGCAGCCCAACCACCACTTTGCTTATTTGTAGCTGGCTCATTACGTGGCTGGATTGCCGGCAGAAGAGCTTGCCGTAGAGCGATCAGCGCAGATTTTAGAATTCTTTGATCTTGGGGGGGAAAGCCCCCCGACGATAGCCAGGCTGAAGGCACGGCTTGCGGATTATGGAACGGGGTCGGAATATGGGGGAGTGGAAAGGGCATGGGCCTTAGAATTGCAGTGGGAGGTTCCCCCGGGGTCTATTAAGAAGGCACTGGGGAGAATTACTGAGTTGGCGGAAGGTGCGCGCTGGAGAGAAATCCAATTCAAGTGTATAACACGAGCGTATTTCTCCCCTAGGAGAGTGTTGCGTAGTCGCATCACTGACGATGGGAGATGCCCTAGATGCTCAGAACATTTAGCTAACCTGTTGCACATGTGATGGGAGTGTAAGTATATCCAAACATACTGGGCACGGATTGGTTCCTGGATTTCTGGGCGGATACAGCAGAGGGTTCCTGGTCGGGCTCTCTGGTGGTATTGGACCAGCTGAACCCCGATCTTCCCCAGGGAAGATGGACCCGGCTGTGGGTTCGTAAGGCTTGTCTGCTGGGGAAGGGCCCTATACTTCGCAGGTGGCGAGAACAAAAACCACCATCTTTCTGGGAATGGCGTAATAGCTTCCATCAGCTGATGTTGGCAGAGCGATGGAGGGCAAGGGGTAACGTGAAGAGGTGGTCCAATTTCCTGCTGTTGTGGGAACCATATATTCAAAACCTGGGCCCACTATGCCGCAATGAAATATTGAATGTGGGCTGTTAGGGAAGTGTAGTGGCACTGATAATACATAGAGGGGAGGGGGAGGGGGAAAGTTTGGATGGGCATAAAGGAGTGAGGAGGGGTAGGGCTTCAGGTCTGCGACTGGGCGGGGGGGGGGGGAGGGAGAGAGGGAAGGGGGAAAAAGTTTATATAACATAAAAATGTAACAAATTTGTATGATCCCGTTTTCTTATTATGCCATGTTTTTATAGATCATTTGCCTTTCGACAAGGATCAGAGTCCACCTGGTCGAAGGCTCGTTGTTGGTTGTTTTTGGCATGTATTACTACTTGATAAAGAGTAGTTACTCACCTGTAACAGGTGTTCTCCAGGAGCAGTAGGAATCAGTCCTCACATATGGGTGTCATCGACGCTGATGAAGCCCCAGCGGAGCATTTCCCCAGCTTTCTATGAAAGTCTTTGGGAATGCAGGCACGCATGTGCGGTTCCCTTCCTGCCTAAAGGTGCCATCTTACCTCAGTCAAATGACATAGCTAAGAACAGCACACAAAAATGAAAAACAAACTATGTACAACTGCAACTCCAAGGGGAGGAGGGAGGGTTGTGAGGACTGATTCCTGCTGCTCCTGGAGAACACCTGTTACAGGTGAGTAACTACTCTTTCTCCAGGACCAAGCAGGAAGTCAGTCCTCACATATGGGTGACTCCCTAGCTCTGGGCTACCAAGGAACCCAGGTTGAACAAGAGGACTCCCTCTAGTCCCAGCTGCAAAGAAAGGCTTTTCACTGACACAACCTCCACCGGTAGCCCAACAGAGGGCAGGAGGGCAGAAGTTGCCTAAACCTCAAAGAGATTCCGGAGTACTGCCTGGCCAAAAGCACTGTCCCTACGGGACTCCCTCTCCAGACAGTAATGGGCCGCAAAAGTCTGGCTTGAAGACCAAGTTGCAGCCCTGCAGATGTCTACCAAGGGCACAGAGCGGAGATGAGCCACTGAGGCAGCCATTGCCCTGACATGGTGGGCCGTGACCCGACCCTGCAAAGGAAGGTCAGCCACCCTATAAGCCCAGGTGATATAGTCAGCAACCCAGATGGACAAGGTACGCTTGTATACAGCCAACCCCAACTTATTAGGGTCAAAAGATACGAAGAGCTGAGTAGTCCTTCTATGCCCCTGCGTACAGTCAAGGTAGAATGATAAGGCCCTCCTACAGTCCAGGGTATGCAGAACTGCTTCAGCCTGGCTTGCATGAGACCTAGGGAAGAATGTTGGAAGAACCACCTCTTGATTAAGGTAGGAGGAGGAGACAACTTTGGGGAGGAACTTTGGATGAATCCTAAGGACTACCCTGTTCCTATAGAAGCGAGTGTAAGGCCTATCACAGACCAGGACCTGAAGCTCACTCACTCGCCTAGCCGAGGTAAGGGCTACCAAGAAGAGTGTCTTCCAGGACAGGAAGCGTAGAGGGCAAGTAGCCATCGGCTCAAAGGGTGGGTGAGTCAGCTGCTGCAAGACCACATTCAACTCCCACTCAGGAGCAGGAGGATGTATTGGAGGCTTGAGCCAAAGCAAGCCCCTGAGAAAGCGGGACACCAAGGGGTGAACCGACAGAGAATGTCCTTCCACCAGTGAGTGGTGAGCTGCTAGAGCTGAGAGGTGGACCCGAACAGAATTGGACTTAAGTCCCCGATTGGACAAGTGCAGTAAGTACTGAAGCACCACTGGCACAGTACAGGAGAAAGGATCCTCTGTACGTAGCTGACACCACACAGAAAACCTTTTCCATTTGAGAGCATAGGTTTTCCTAGTGGACTGTTTCCTAGAGGCTAGGACAACCTCCTCAACTTCCTGAGGCAGGCCCCAAGGAGCCAAAACTACCCTTGCAGCCTCCAGGCCATCAAATTGAGGGCTTTGAGATTGGGGTGCAGAAGGGAACCCTGCTCCTGTGAGAGAAGGTCGGGTTGCAACCCAAGAGGCAGTGGGGGATCCACCGCCAGTTGAAGTAGAAGTGGAAACCAAGGCTGTCTCGGCCACCTGGGAGCCACCAGCAGGACCGAGGCCTTGTCCTGAAGAATCTTGAATAGAGTTCGGGCCACCAAAGGCGTGGGAGGAAACACATATAGGAGGCCCTGAGACCAGGGAATCAGAAAAGCATCCGCTGCTATCCGCAGAGGATGCGGTTGCCTGGAGCAGAACTTTGGCAGTTGCTTGTTCAGTGGGCTGGCAAAGAGATCTATTAAAGGGAGACCCCATTTTAGGAAGATCTTCTGAACTACTAAAGGATGCAGCTGCCACTCGTGGGGCTGCAGAATCCTGCTCAACCTGTCGGCCAGGTAGTTGTCCTGGCCTGGAAGGTACACAGCCTTGAGGAGCATGTTGTGCTTGAGGGCAAATGAATAGAGGTTCTAAGCCTCTCGACAGAGGAGTCTGGACCCAGTCCCGCCCTCTTTGTTCACATAAAACATGGCTACTTGGTTGTCTGTCTGAACCAGGACAGATTGATAAGCCAGGGTAGGAGAGAATGCTTTGAGTGCTAATCGAATAGCTCTGAGTTCTAGGAGATTGATCTGCTGTGCAGTCTCCCAAGGAGACCACAGGCCCTGGGTGCACCTGTTCAGACAATGAGCTCCCCAGCCCTGCAGGGAGGCGTCTGTGGTCAGTACCACTGTGTACCCAGGAAATTGAAAGGGCACCCCTTTTAGTAGATTGGGTGGGTGCAACCACCAGCTGAGGGAGTTCAGAAATGGTCTGGACACCCTTATCCTGTCCCTGAGGCTACCTGTGGCCTGGGACCACTCAGTCCGAAGGCACCACTGTGCAGGCCTCATATGGAGCCTGGCATTGGGGGTCACATGTACTGTCAAAGCCATGTGGCCAAGAAGCCTCAGGCAGAGTCTGGCGGAGACCAGTGACCTGTTGAGAAACTGGTTTGCTAAGGCTATCAGTCTTTGTGCTCTGTCTTCTGGCAAGAAAGCCTTTGCCAGCGGAGAGTCCAGCCTTGCGCCTATAAACTCCAAGTTCTGGGAGGGGAGCAAAGTGGACTTTGCGAAGTTTATTACAAACCCCAAGCTCTGAAGAAGAGCAATAGTTGTGAGGGTGGCTTGTCTGGCCTCCTGGCACATCTGACCCCTGATGAGCCAGTCGTCCAGATAGGGGAAGACAAAGATTCCCTGATTTCTCAGGTAGGCCGCCACCACTGCCAGGCATTTGGTAAAGACCCTGGGAGCGGAGGTGAGGCCAAAGGGCAGCACTCTGTACTGATAATGGTTTCCTCCCACAATGAACCTGAGGTATTTTCTATGGTCTGGATGAATGAGGATGTGAGTGTACGCATCCTTTAGATCTAAGGAGCATAGCCAATCTCCCTGCTGGAGGTAGGGCAGAAGTGTTCCAAGAGTAAGCATCTTGAACTTTTCCTTCTCTAGGAACTTGTTGAGGGTCCTGAGGTCCAGAATGGGTCGAAGGCCACCGGTTCTTTTGGGCACCAGGAAATACCTGGAGTAGAAGCCGTGGCCTTGCAAGTGGGGAGGCACAGGCTCCACCACCCTGTCCACCAGAAAACCTTGAAGCTCTTGAAGGAGAAGGTCTGTGTGCAGGGGAGGCCTTGGAGGTTCCCCTGGGAAGTATGGCGGAGGCAGTTGGTGAAAATGCAGTGCATAGCCCCTGTGGACTATGTTCAACACCCAACTGTCCCCAGTGATGTGGGGCTACTGGTAGGCAAAGAGGGCGAGGCGACCTCCTGTGTAGGGTTGGGAGAGCAGGGTTGGAGAGGCTACGCTCAAGGAGTCAAAAATCCCCACCCTGCTGAGTGGGAGCAGGGGCCGGAGGCTTGGGGGTCCTCTGCCTACGGGGCCCATTACCCTGCCCCTTGGCTTGCTAACCCTGGGGGGCAGCTTGGGCAGCCTGATACTGAGGGTACTGTTTGTAGGCAGTGCCCTTCCTCGGGTAAAAGGGCTTCTTACCCGAGGCCTTCTTGTGAGAAGGGGCAGAGGTCTTCCTAGACAGCCTTGTCCTTGTAAGGTGCTCAGTCTCGAGCTGTGCGGCCTTCTCGGCCATGGGCTTGCCAAAAAGGTTTTCACCTCGGCAAGGGACATCGACCAACTTGTCCTGAACCCACGACTCAAGGTCCGATGACTGCAGCCATGCCTGGCATCGAGCCGCGATGCCGGCTGCCGCAACTCGAGCCGAAGCCTCGAAGCCATCGTAGGCGGCACGAGACAAACTTCGAGCAGTCCCGAATCCCCGAGGACAAGGACTTGAATCTCTGCAAGGGTTCCCTGGAGAGACCAGCATAGAACCCTGCCAATTCCTTGGCCAGGTCCCGCAAGTACATGCCCATGTACAGCTGGTAAGACTGGACATGGCAAGCAAGCATCGAGCCCTGGAAGCACTTTCTACCGACACCATCGAGGTTCCGGGCCTCCCTGCTGGGGGGCACCGTGGAGTGCATCTTCTGACTCTTCAGGCGATGCATGGCCGATTCCACAACCATGGAATGGTGTGGTAGCTGCGACTTCTGAAAGCCAGGGCTCTTCCGGAGTCGATAAATCGAATCGACTCGCTTGCTGAGAACTGGCGCCGAGGCCGGTGCCTCCCACATCCGGAAGAGGAGCCGTTCCAGCATCGGAGGAACCGGGACAGTAAAGGCCTCCTTCGGAGGAGAGTCATACAGCAGGGCCTCGAGCTCTTCGGCTCTTCCTCGGGATCCGCCGGGATAGCCAACACGGTGGCCATATCCCGGACAAACTCCCGAGAACCGGGTATCCTCCGGAGGGGATCTACTCCGGGGCTCAGACTGCGGTGAGTCCGACGGGACGAACCGAGTCTTAAATGTGTTGGGGGACTCCTCATCCTCCGTCTCCCAGGCGGACTCGTCCGACGAGGAGTCAGGATCCGACTCCGCGGGGCCCTGGAGCACCCGCCCCGACGACGGAGGCACCGGCGTCGACGCCCTCGTTCTCGAACGGGAGGTCGAGGGAGACTGCGACCGAGGTCGACTTCGAGCCATGATCGACTCGAGTATCGGCTCGGTCTCCGGGGTCGACTTTGACGTCCCGGTGATCGGGGCAGATGCGCCAGACAGGCTGGCCATCAGTGCCCGCTGCTGCTCCACGAAGGCAGACAATCTGCTCTCCAAGGCTGTCATCCTGAGACTCAGCTTGGGAGATGCAGCAGCCACCGACTCAGGCCCCGGCGGCGCCGGGCCCAACGTCGGCTCTCTGGGAGGAGAGTCCTCGAGGATCACAGGGCTTACGTGTCCAGCAGACTCCGGCTCCACGCGAGGAACCTTTGCAGGCTTCTCTTGTTCCATGGGCCCGGGGCGACAGTCGGGGGTCTTAGACCTGGCCCTCGAGGAGCCAGGGACCTCCTCCTCCGATGCCCTCGCGAGCCGCTTCTTCCTCTTGCATTCCCGGTCGGGGGACCCCCTGTCCGAGGAACTTCGACGGCGCTCGGGATCCGAATCCCGAGATGTCGAGGCCTCAGACGAGGTCCGGGCCCAGCCGGAAGCTGAGTCCGAGAAAAGCCTTTCTTTCTGCTGCTGGCGACTTCGAAGTGCCTTGGAAGACATCTTCCCACATGGTCCACACGTCTTGGGGTCGTGATCAGGACCGAGGCACCGAAGGCAGCAGTCGTGTGTGTCAGTGAGAGACATTAACTTTTTACACCGATCACACTTCTTGAAACCACTGGAAGCCATCGGGGAAAAAAGAGTCCCCACGAGGTCAAAGAACCGGCCTTCCAGGGAAAAATCAAAAAAGGGCACGAACGCCAGCCACAAAGGGCAAAAACCGAAAAAGGAGAATCGGGCTCGATACCGGTGTACCAAACCCGGTGGGAGGGGAACCGGCGTCGAATCGGGAAGAAAAAAATAGCGAAAATCGCCGAAAAATCAAACTTTTATCTGGGATGACAGGACACACGTCCGGTGGGCTTCTCGGAAAAAGAGAGACTGTTGTAAGATGGCACCTTTAGGCGGGAAGGGAACCGCGCATGCGTGCCTGCATTCCCAAAGGCTTTCATAGAAAGCTGGGGAAATGCTCCGCTGGGGCTTCATCGGCGTCGATGACACCCATATGTGAGGACTGACTTCCTGCTTGGTCCTGGAGAAATAAAGTTATATAAAAAAAAAAGCCAAATACAAACTAAGACAGACTGAACGCCACTGGAGGAAGACAAAAAACCCCCATCGCATCGGAAGGAATACTCATCAAAACAAGCCGAATACAATAATCTAATTCACAAACATAAAAGGGACTATTACTCAAACCTGATGCTTAAGTCATTAAACAAACTCAGAAAATTGTTCACCATAGTAAAAATCCTTCACATGTACACCGTCAATCCAACCTCAAACTGAGATGCAACCAGAAGACTTCGCTGCAAACCTCCAGAACAAGCTAACCCCCACAAAAAAACACAGCAATGAAAACCAGTCCCCTCCTCACCAATCTGCTGGAACCACATTCACCTCTGTATCCCCAAAACTGCTTGATCACATAATCTCAATGCTCAACATCACGTCACCACTTGACCCTTGTCCCGTCTCCTGGATATGGAGATGGGGCAAGAAATAAACTCCTACCACCCCTTCTCAAAATACTATAACTCTACCTTTCCCATGGAATCATGCCAAATGTTCCTAGTTCTTAAAGTTCAATGTATCTGTTCTGTTTGTTATAATGTAAACCGCTGCTGATCCTTGGAAGCAGCGGTATATAAAAGCTGTCCAAATAAATAAATAAAATAAATAACAGAACTTAAGACAGCATCCATAAGACCTATCCTGAAAAGCTCCACTGCGGATATTAACCTGCCCACCTCATAAAGACAGATATCCAGCATCCCCTTCCTTGCAAAGATAATCGAAAAAGCAGTTCAATTACAGCTACTAGACTCATCTGGCTTCACTGGACTCACAACAACATGGGTTTAGAACCAACAATGGGGTGAAAACATTACTCACATCACTAATCAACACACTGCCCCACCGGCTCGAACAGATCAAGCAAGGATTCATCTTAATATTTTTGGACATAGCTTCCAGCTTCGTAATAATTTATCATGATTAAGTGAGTCAAAGGATGGAGTCAATAGGTATAAGTGGTACCCCTCTAGCATGGTTCCAGTCCTAGCTAACTTTCTGCCACCATCAAGTAAAGAGTAGTTACTCACCTGTAACAGGTGTTCTCCAGGAGCAGCAGGAATCAGTCCTCACATATGGGTGACGTCGGCGCCGACGGAGCCCTCGCGGAGCAATTTTCCCCAGCTTTCAAAGAAAGCCTTTGGGAATTGCAGCGCGCATGTGCGGTCCTCTTCCTGCCCAAGGGTGCCATCTTGCTCAGTCTGATGACATAGCTAAAAGACAGCAAAAAAATTAGCTAAAAAAACGAAAGCATAGAACTGCAACTCCAAGGGGAGGAGGGAGGGTTGTGAGGACTGATTCCTGCTGCTCCTGGAGAACACCTGTTACAGGTGAGTAACTACTCTTTCTCCAGGACCAAGCAGGAAGTCAGTCCTCACATATGGGACTCCCAAGCTTAAGGCTACCGGAGACCCTAAGCACAAAAAAGGAGCTCCCTCAAGCTCAGTAGCACAGAAGGAAGGAATCTTCTCTGAATACGCCTCCAACCGGTAGCCCAACATCCGGGACGGAGGGTAGGAGTTGCCTATACCTCAAAGAGATTACGGAGGACTGCCTGTCCGAAAGCACTGTCCCTGCGGGACTCCCTCTCCAGGGTGTAATGGCTGCAAAAGTCTGGCTTGAAGACCAAGTAGCGGCCCGGCAGATGTCTGCCAATGGAACAGAGCGGAGGTAAGCCACTGACGTAGCCTTCGCCCTAACACGATGAGCCGTGACTCGACCTTCCAACGAGAGGCCGGCCGCCTCATAAGCCCAAGCGATACAGTCAGCAATCCAGATGGACAGAGTATGCTTGGAGACAGGGAGCCCCAACTTATTGGGGTCATAAGAGACGAAGAGCTGAACAGCCCTTCTGTGCTCCCGCGTACGGTCAAGGTAGAAGGTTAACGCCCTTCTACAGTCCAGGGTATGCAGGACCATTTCAGCCCGGCTGGAGTGTGGCCTGGGAAAGTAGGTCGGAAGCACCACCTCCTGGTTGATGTGAAAAGGGGAAACCACCTTGGGAAGAAACTTAGGGTGAGTCCGCAGGACTATCCTATTCTTGTAGAACCTAGTGTAAGGAGGATCAGATACTAGGGCCTGTAGCTCACTAACGCGTCTAGCAGAAGTGAGGGCCACCAAGAACAAGGTTTTCCAAGAAAGAAAACGAAGATGACAGGTAGCCATAGGTTCAAAAGGCGGACAGGTAATCCGCTGTAAAACCACATTGAGATCCCAGTCCGGGGCTGGTGGGCGCAAAGGTGGTTTGAGGAGAAGGAGGCCTCTGAGAAAACGAGCCACTAGAGGGTGGCTGGAAAGAGGTCTGCCATCCACCGGCATGTGATGCGCAGAAAGAGCACTGAGGTGGACCCTGACCGAGTTGGACTTAAGTCCAAGATTGGAGAGGGAAAGCAAGTACTGCAAGACCACTGATGCTGAACAGGAGAAGGGATCTTGAGACTGCTGAGCACACCAGACGGAGAACCGACGCCACTTAAGAGCATAGGACTTCCGGGTGGAGGGCCGCCTGGAGGCCAAGACGACTTCCTCCACATCTGGAGGCAGCTGGAGGGGAGCAAGGACTACCCTTTCAGCAGCCAGGCCATCAGATGAAGGGACCGGAGGTTGGGGTGCAGGAGAGTCCCCTGATCCTGTGACAGGAGGTCGGGTTGAAACCCCAGAGGAAGAGGAGTGTCCACTGCCAGCTGCATCAGAAGCGGGAACCAAGGTTGTCTCGGCCACCGGGGAGCCACTAGGATCATCGAGGCTTTGTCTCTGAGAACCTTGAAGAGTGTCCGGGACACCAGCGGCATGGGAGAAAAGGCATACAAGAGGCCTGTGGACCATGGAATCAGAAAAGCATCCGCCGCTACTCTGAGAGGATGCGGTTGTCGAGAGCAGAATCTGGGAAGTTGCTGGTTCAGAGGACTGGCAAACAGATCCATGGTGGGGAGGCCCCACTTGAGAAAGATCCGCTGAACCACCAACGGATCCAACTTCCACTCGTGTGGCTGGAGGATCCTGCTTAGCTTGTCTGCCAGGTAATTTTCCTGACCTGGGAGATAGACAGCTTTGAGGATGATGCCACGGCCGACGGCCCAAGAGCACAGCTTCTGCGCCTCCTGACAGAGAAGGAAGGAGCCTGTGCCGCCTTGTTTGTTCACTTAGAACATTGCAACCTGATTGTCCGTCTGGACCAGCACCGACTGGTGAGAAATCAGGTGAGAGAAGGCTCTGAGAGCTAGGCGGATGGCTCTGAGCTCCAGGAAGTTTATCTGCTGAGCAGACTCCCAAGGAGTCCAGAGGCCTTGAGTACATGTCCCTTGGCAATGTGCTCCCCAACCCAGGAGAGAAGCATCGGTCGTCAGGACCTGAGAAGGCGGAGGGGGCTGAAAAGCCACTCCTAGCACTAGGTTTGGCAGATGAAGCCACCATTGTAGAGAACAGACCAGCGGGTCGGAGATCTTTACGGAGTCCGCTAGGCTCCCAGTGGCCTGATGCCATTGTGTGCGAAGGCACCATTGAGCAGGGCGCATGTTGAGGCGGGCATTGGGGGTCACATGGACTGTGGAAGCCATATGGCCGAGCAGTCGCAGAAACTGCCTGGCAGAGACTAGGAAATTGCTGCGAAAGTGGCTGGCAAGATCCATGAGCCTGTGTGCTCTGTCGAGAGGCAGAAAAGCTCGCGCCTGAAGCATGTTCAATCTTGCGCCGATGAACTCGAGATCCTGAGAGGGGAGCAAAGTGGACTTTGCGAAGTTTATGACAAAGCCCAAGTACTGAAGCAGAGCCACAGTGCGGTGCGTGGCGTGAATGGCTTCTTGGGAAGACTGTGCTCTGATGAGCCAGTCGTCCAGGTATGGAAATACAAAAAGGCCTTGAAGTCTTAGATAAGCCGCCACCACTGCTAGACATTTGGTGAACACCCGTGGTGCGGAGGATAGGCCAAAGGGTAGTACTCTGTACTGGTAATGATTGCCCCCCACAACAAACCTGAGATATTGTCTGTGGCTGGGGTGAATGAGGATGTGAGTGTAGGCATCCTTTAGATCTAAGGAGCATAGCCAGTCTCCCTGCTGGAGGTAGGGCAGCAGGATTCCAAGGGTAAGCATCTTGAACTTTTCCTTTGCAAGGAACTTGTTGAGGTTGTGCAAGTCCAGGATGGGTCTGAGGTCTCCTGTTCTTTTTGGTATCAGAAAGTACCTGGAGTAAAACCCTTGACCCCTCAGGTGGTGGGGCACCGGTTCCACAGCCTGTTCCTGAAGAAGACTTTCTAACTCCTGAAGGAGTAAGTCCCTGTGCAGAGGGAGTCGAAGAGGCTCCCCTGGAAAATAGGAGGGAGGTACCTGGTGAAAGTGAAGAAGATAGCCCTTTTGAACTATGTGAAGCACCCAGGTATCGGTGGTGATGTTGGACCACCTGTGGGCAAAGTGGACCAGCCGGCCTCCTGTGCTGAGAGAAACCAGCTGAGGAGGAGAGGCTATGCTGATGAAGTCAAAAACCCCCACCCTGCTGAGCAGGGGCCGGTGGTGCAGGCTTGGGGGCTTGCTGCCTACGGGACCCATTACCCCGTCCCTTGGCCTGCTTACCCTGTGGGGGAGCTGCTGAGGCCTGATAATGAGGGTAGTGTTGATAGGCAGCTGCCTTCCTCGGGTAAAAGGGCTTTTTCCCCGAGCCCTCTTTCTTCTGAGAAGGGGCAGAGGTCTTCCTTGAGAGACGAGTCCTGGTGAGAGTCTCGGTCTCGATCTGTGTAGCCTTCTCATCCATGGGCTTGCCAAAGAGGTTTTCACCTCTGCAGGGGACATCGACCAACTTGTCCTGCACCCATGGCTCGAGGTCGGATGTCTGAAGTCAAGTCTGGCGGCGGCCACCGATGCCGGCTGCGGCTACTCGAGCCGATGCCTCAAAACCATCGTAGGCTGCTCGAGAGATAAACTTTGAGCACTCCCGAATACCAGTTGACAAGGTTTGGAACCTCTGCAAAGGTTCGTCGGAGAGACCAGCAGAGAACCCGGCTATTTCTTTAGCCAGGTCTCGGAGATACATGCCCATGTAGAGCTGGTAGGTCTGGACTCGACAAGCAAGCATAGAGCCCTGGAAAGACTTCCTACCGAGGGCATCCAGGCTCCGAGCCTCCCGACCGGGAGGCACCGAGGAGTGCATTTTCTGACTCTTAAGTCTATGCATGGCCGATTCCACCACCATGGAATGGTGCGGTAGTTGTGCCTTTTGGAACCCGGGGCTCTTGCGGACTCGATAAATGGAATCGACCCGCTTGCTTAACACCGGCGACGACGCCGGGCTCTCCCACATGCGGAAGAGAAGTCGTTCCAGCATCGGAGGAACCGGTACAATAAAGGCCTCCTTCGGGGGAGAGTCATATTGGAGGGCGTCGAGTTCTTCGATTCGAGGTTCCTCCTTGGGATCCGTGGGGAAGGCCAAGGCCTTGGCCATATCCCACACGAAGTCCGAGAACCGGGTATCCTCCGGGGGGGACCGTCTCCGAGGTTCGGACTCGGGGTGTCCGATGGGACACACCGAGTCCGAAAAGAACCAGGTGACTCTTCGTCCTCGGACGAAATCTGTCACGAAGGACAAAAAAACGAAAAATAAAGAACGGACTCGCAACCGGCGTCGCGGGTCCGGGCGGGAAAAGAACCGGCGTCGAACCGAGAAAAAACAAATAAAATTAACTTTTCTAGCGGGGAATTACAAACAACGTCTGTAGGGCTCCGCGGAAAAAAGAAGACTGAGCAAGATGGCACCCTTGGGCGGGAAGAGGACCGCGCATGCGCGCTGCAATTCCCAAAGGCTTTCTTTGAAAGCTGGGGAAAATTGCTCCGCGAGGGCTCCGTCGGCGCCGACGTCACCCATATGTGAGGACTGACTTCCTGCTTGGTCCTGGAGAAAAATAGGAAACTAAGCATCCAAACCGTTCAAACAGCTTCAAGGCATTCCACATGGCTCTGCACTCTCAACCTTACTCTTCAATCTATATATTCAACCAATCTGCCATATCATACAGACATATAAAATACACTACCACATTTATGCTGATAATTTAATAATATATGCCCCATTTCATGCCACCAACTCAGACTACAATGCTATACAACCACGCTTTAGTGAAGTTGCCAAATAGCTGAAGACCAGCAACTGTCCATTAACTACAAGTCGGAAATGCTCTTTATATCCAGGGACCCCTCCTACAACCCACCTGAACTAATAAAACTCAATGTCATCTTGCTTCCTGTAAGATCAGAGGTCAAAAATCTAGAAACCACTCTAGATCACAAGCTGACCTTCCAGGCCATATAAAAATAACAACGAATTTTAGCTACCAGAAGATCAGGATCCTGCACAACCTTCGACCACTACTAGATCCACAACATTATCGTACAGTATGCCAGGCTCTCATCACTCCACACCTAGATTATTGCAATTCAGTCCTCCAGTCCTAGCTCTTAAATCTTTCCAGACAGCACAGAATACAGCAGCAAAACCCCCAAACATGACATCACATCAGTACTTAAAGATCTACACTGGCTCCCAGTAGGAACAAGAATAAAATATAAGACAATGACCACCTTCAATGCAATGCACAATCTCTCAGCAGCCTGCCTAGTTCCATTCATCAAAAGGAACATGGACACAAGATTACGTTGACAACAGCACCAAAACCACCTCTCCATCCCAGCTCTAAAAACAAAAAGCACTCAACTGCTCTATCAAAGAGCTTTTTCTTTCTATGGACCTACAAATTGGAACTCACCACCACCCACACTAAGATATATCCAGGATTTAAATGATTTCCAATAAAAATGGAAATTACACTTACCTGGTAATTGATGTTCCTTGAGGGAGTACAGTTCAGTCCTCCACCACTGGGTAGTGCACCTCCTCCTGCAACATGGAGACTGGACAAGTCAAACTTGTGACATCACCGGGTATATCCTGCTGGTCTTCTCCCATGATCCCCCAGTGACCTACTGTCAAAGCAGACTCAAAGGAGCAAACAAACAACCAGTTAAAGTACTAAATACAAAGCTATGCTCAAACTTCAACTTTAAAATCACAGGGCCCCAAAAAGAAAGGCCGAAAACACCCTCCTCCGTGCCCCTGTCCCCCTGCGCACCAAACAGCGGAAGACAGAGAGCTAGAAGGAAGGAGAACTAAGGAAGAGTATAGGCAGAAAAGGTTGCTCTCGCGCGATTACCTGCCAATCAGAGCCCGTTGCCGACTCTAGGATCCGAAAGCATACTCGGAACTGACGCCTCGCATCTGAAACATCCATCCCCGGGCGGGAATGAGGACTGAACTGTACTCCCTCAAGGAACATCAATTACCAGGTAAGTGTAATTTCCATTTCCTTATCGGTCCTACAGTTCAGTCCTCCACCACTGGGATGTACCAGAGCAGTAATCATTGGGAGGGACCTATCCAGTCGGCTCGGCCCCTAAACGAACAGAGCAGGCACCGACCCCAGCCCACTCCTCACGTCAACAGGCGGTAAGCCAACCAGGAAGACACGACCGAGAGCCCACTTCGATCCTCTTCACTGGTGAAAACAGCACAGAACTCTGCCCCAAGCAGCGCTAGTGCTTCAGAAAGACAAACTCGCCATCGCAAACACACTGAACGCCCTAGAAACAGACCTACTGAGAAGGCTACCGGAGCTCCGCCTGAAAAATCCGCTTGAGCTCCCCCTTGGCTCTCGACCCCACCAGGGTGTCAAGTGTTAGCAACCGCTGCTTTCCCGCAGAACCCGCCTCCACGGAGGGACAGGCAGCGAAGAGACCTCCCAGAAAGCGACGGAACCTCACCTAAGGTCCAAGGAACGCAGGTTACAAGCAAAGTGTTCTTGCGTAAGTCCCAAACCGACAACTAAACAGGCACAGCCGGATTCCACGAGGGAGAACGGAACCGAGGTCCATCCAGACAGAGGTGGGAAGCAAAATGAGGGAAATGGAAAAAACCACCAGCGTCAAACACCCTATTTGTCACACCTCTTAAGGGCTTTATTCTTTGCAATACAAAGTAGCTCTACAGCTATGTCCTGGACCAGTTGGAGTCTTTTTAATTGAGAATGTGGAATGCAGCTACGCAATGAGTTGCAATAAACCAAGCGTGATCCACCAAGGGCATATAAGAGGGTGTCAAGTGCCCCAGAGTCCAGCGTTGTTTCAGAAGATGTGGAGTCTTACATGGTGTGACAAAAAAGAAAGGAGACTCTGGTAGCCACGCCCACGACGCAATGCCAGTAGGCCAACCGCTTACATCACCTGGATATGCCCTCCGGAATTGGAGGAACCATGCAGAAGTAGCAATCGCCGACGTGATCCATGGGCCCTCTCCAGATCATTGGAACCGCAAAAGACTTTGATGGTCTTTTCCCATCCATCCACAGCCTGAGATCTGCTACACATGTATTGCAGCATATGTGTGGCGCCTAGCTTTTATCCGGATCTTTTATTCTGCAGCCAAAATATAAATTGTAGGCTTTCTGAACCGCCACAGTCATATGCCATTTTTGTGATGTAAAAGCCACATCACCACAACTAGAGCAGAAATTATCTGCATGATTAACACCAGGACGAGGAATCGCCAAATATGCTGTGAGTGACCTATCGGTATAAAATAAATGTCTTTTTTTTTTTTTTTTTACACTGTCAAGCGAGGCAAATTTAAGTAGTGACTGCATCAACTGGTTTTGGACAGTTATTTCGATTGGTTGCAAGTAAAGATTATGCAAGCTCACGCAAATGTTGCAGAATACACTGGTAATGGTCCCCACTGACTAATGAAGAGCACATATCTTAGCAACCAGACCCAGTCGGCCATTTTCACTATGACCTCTGAAAGGCATAGAATGGACCGGGCCACGGCCCCGTACCAATGCGTCGACGCTATCCAGTAGCCTCATATGTCCTCTGCTAAACATCGACCCGTTGCCGCAGAGTGACAGGTCGTCATGAGGTCCAATATGGGCTGACCGCATCTGAGCACACGCGGCGCGCACACCGCCTGATGCAATCTCACTCCTCCGGCAAACACTCGGACCCCACTAAGGACATTCGCCACCACAGTGTCCCCACCGAAACGCAGGCCGCCAAGGCTTCAACCGCGCACGCTGTCCCTTCGCTCGGGCCACCTTGACCACCCGACCGACTCCACCCTGCCAATCGAAATAGGCCACCATCCCGGAGATCTCAGACAGCACCTACAGCGCTCGATCCGCTACCGTGTCCGTGAACGCCTGCCACGGCTGACGTACCGCGTACCGTTCCAGTCAGACGATGGAACACTGGGCGTGCTGCGTACACTAAAACGCCTTGTACATAAAGGATCCCCAAAATGTAGCTGAGTCTAACCACGCTCTGGCCAAGCTCCCGGAAGAAAGGGACAGAACCTTATAAAAAAGAAGTGGGGACAATTAGGAAGGCTTTCCTGTTTGATTATTCTTTTTTTTTTTTTTTCCTTTTTACAACTCCATAAGGGCCACAAGGCACACAACCGAACAGGGCATTGTCCAGAGAACGCAAGGCCCCTCCTCCAGGCTGACTCCACAGCCTAAACCGGCAGTCACCTTGGCTGATGCCGAGCAGCGCGGAAGCCAACTTGTAAGCCCAGCATATGAAGTATGCCTACTAGTACAGCATTCCACAATGGAGGGACATGTAACCGGACGGCTTTGAATATCAACCTACAGATATCCCGCGCTTGCTCCAAGACAAGCACTGTGCAGCCTACTGGTCTTCTCGGAGCACCGCCACGACCCGAAGACCTAAACCGGCCAGCAAAAGACGACGTACGCTGGGCCCGAAGGAACCTGGTTGAATGGATCCCAGCACTCCCTGTATCGTTAGGATCGGAGCCTCCCCCCAAGGACTCAGCCCTGGCTGGAACCGGCTGAGCATAACTCCAGGCCCTGCGGCGAGCCCCCCACGAAGAAGTGGGACGCAACGATGCCTTGAGGAAAGGGAAGGCCCAATGGGTGAAGCAAGTTGCTAGCTGACCAAGGGAGTAAACCCCACATGCGCACCTCAACGGAAGGTCGGAAGAACCGAGGATTCTGGTCCCACAGGTGCGCCTGCTAGCCTTTAACAACATACACCTCCGCAGGTACAAAAAACTTAAATTGTGAGCACCTTCAGGGGTAAGGGGAATAGACGACAGCCTCCGACTGTTGACCACCTTGTCTTGCACAACAGACAGCAGCACCCCACCAAACAAATGATTGGGAATATATGACCTCAGAACCCCAAGACAGAGGTAAAACAGTAGTACGTGCAGTGGACGTGAATTTCCAGATCTGCCAGCCCCCCTGCCCACATTGAGAAGAGGCAGAGAAGAACTGGACCGGAGCCTCCTGGACAGCCGGGCCACCGAAGGGAAAGCTGATGACTGAGGCCCAAACTCCTCAGGATGGCTCCGTCTTGCATTGGCAACCCCATGCAACACCATGACAACCCTGCTCACGATATCCCAAGCGATCTCTGTCATTGCTGCAACAATCACCTGAGCATGAGATCACAGACGGAACACGGACATGCAGACGCACTCAAGGAGAGTGCACCTAAGAAGTATGAGCCTATCCAACATCCAGCACCACATGTCCAGGTGTCCCACTCCTGTCACCCAAAACACAGGACGCTTGAACCTAGGGGACCGTCATAGCAAAGACAGGGAGGCCTGACTGCCGCTATCAACCCTTCCAGGACCCTGGAACACTAAGCCCCGGACTGTGCCATCCAGCAACACTTCTCACGATCCCCAGCAGGGGCCTTTCCCCAGATGGCCCAGATGGGCAGTGTTCCCGCCAAATGGGCAAGCTGCGCTCTGATAACATAGTGCAGAAAACCAAATCAAAGTGTCTTAACCTAGCTAATTTTTGTCTAATAGTGATCATTCATAATATCAGCCAGACTCAATCATAACATTAGTATTAATGATCTCTAAAGATTGAAGAGTTACTAATGTAACACTAATTGGGTTTTTTTTTTGTTTGTTTGTTTGTTTTAAAGAGCTTCAAAGGCGATCTTGGAAACTACAGACCAATGAATCTGAGTTCAGTGCCAGTTAAATGATAGAACTTGTTCTGAAAAGCAGCACCAAGCTGTCTTTTCAAAGGGTTAATAAACATGTGAGTAAGCCAAATGATATGTATCTGGATGTTTTAGAAGGTACTTGACAAAGCCCCTTATGAACTTCTCCTGAGGAAGGAGATGATGTGCTATTATAGAATGGGAAATGGATCAAAAACAGGAACACAATAGGACTAAATGGCCAGTTTTCTCACAGGAGACCCGTAAATAGTGGAATGTCTCGGGATCTGCACTGGAACTGGCATCTGGTAACATCTACTGCACTGAAATGATCTGGAAAAGAGATCAGCAAGCATGGCGATCAAATTTGCAGATGGCATAACGACATTTAGAGGCTGTCTGCACAATTTCCAAGCGTATAAACATGGAAATAGCATCCTTATGTGAATGACAATTTCAGAAAGGGCTCAATTTGTAGGTGGTTGTGCCGCCGATGACCCTGAATGGCCAAATCCTAGCACGGAAACCTGCTGCTGACAGACGTCGCTAACTGCCAGAATGCAGACAAAGGTAAAGGCACCCCCCAAGAAGTAAAACCCAAACCAATCACATTGCATTCAAAGAACTATAAACTATCATGAAATTAAAAGGAAATTAAAATTAAAAGGAAATTAAAATTAGAATTAAAATTAAAAGTAACAGCAAAAGGAAGTCCTTATCTGGGTGTAGCCGCGTGGAACAGCGTCGTCTGCTCAAACGCGGGGCTGCTCCGCTCTCCGCCACGAGGCCTCAGCCCTGCCGAGAAAATGGCGCCAATCCGAAGCAGGCCCGTTTGGCGCCAAACACCACAGAGGCGGCAAGAGCTCAGAGCCCCTCCATGCGGACTCAAGAGACTCCCTTGTGGCGTCGGGATGCAGCAGTTACCCCGCTGTAGCTGCGGGGTGAAGAGCTGTCCAGACACGCTGCTGCCTCGCGCCACCAGAAGTAGCAGACGCTGCGAGCCCCGGCCCACCGGCTAAAGAACCTCGAACGGCCTGAGGCTCCCGCCGCGATGGGAATCTGCCACATGGACACTGCCAAAATGCAGGTGTTCCACAGAGCTCTCCCCCGTACAGTCCTGGGGGAGAGATCATCACCGGGCACAGAGACTGAAGAATCCCAAGCAGAGAGGCTAGCTGGCAGCGTGAACTTTGAAAAGGGACAGAACCCCCCTTTACACTAAGGCAGACTAGGTGAAAATAAATAAAGTAAAAGTAAATGAAATTAAATGAAAATGAAAATGAATTCAATTTACAGGATTATACCTAAAGAAGGGCAAAAGAAATGCAAGGTAAATCAAATCCTGACTAACTGCTCCTAAACTGCTTCTCAAGTGAGCCCAGCACCTAGGCTCACTATGTCCTCATGCTGCATGGAGACTGGACACACTGGGGGATCATGGGAGAAGACCAGCAGGATATACCCGGTGATGTCACAAGTTTGACTTGTCCAGTCTCCATGTTGCAGGAGGAGGTGCACTACCCAGTGGTGGAGGACTGAACTGTAGGACCGATAAGGAACCTAAAAACACATCTCTTCAAAGAAGCATTTGGAAATGTCACGACTATCCACAGCAATCTGCACTACATGTTCAAATCTCGTTCCAGCCACTCTGCAATTACATATCCAATCCTCCATAAATTCATCCTATATATACATTCCGCATAAGCTAATCTCTTATCTATTCTAAGCTGCTCAAATTAACTCCTTACATACAATATATATTGCTACGTTACAGATGCAAGTCAAGCTCCACATAAACCAATCCTATGTATATAGTTATCTCTGATAATGCTGCTCAAATTAAATTGTCACATACAATGTATATAATTACATGTTATAGATGCAATGCTTTATGTATTATACAGTTGAGTTCCATGTAAACCGTTGAGATACTGCGAATAGTAGTATAAAAGAAACGCCAAATAAATAAATAAAATGTGACTGGAAAATGTAAATGACTAGGATAAAAACAAATATGAGCATTCCTCAAAACCGCAAGCAAGTAGATGCATGGAACCAGCAGCTATCAAAACAAAAAGTAACATGTATATGTTAAAAGCAACCAAAATATATAAGAATTGTAATGGAAATTCAATAAAATAAAATGTTCAATCTTAGCATTGTGATAGTTTTGAAAAGACATGCAGTCACCCACATCTTAATCAAAGAAGATAAAAGTGGTATGCAGAGTTAGTATTGTGCTGTTTTCATGTTTTTAAATGTTTAATATCTAGTACTAAATTTTAATTGTTTATTTTTCACTTATGTCATTTATTGTCCCCCTTTTTTAAAGGATAGCACTGTATGTTTTCACTTTATTACTGTTTTCCTATTAAGTGTATGCTTAATTTTAATATTGTTCCTATTTATGTTTTATATTCACTTTTATCTATTTTACTGTTTTCTTTAAATGTATCTATGTATTCATTTTAATTTAATGTTTGCTGACCAAGACGTTTGCCAAAACATGTCAGTGTTTGAGCTTTGCTAAATAAAGAACTTCTTTTCACACCTCACCCTTGTTGTCTCCCCAGATGGTTTTTGGTAACAGCCTCTCTGACCTTGCCTTTAAACCATGCTGGCAGTTTTTTGGCCTTCCTTCCACTTTTCTTAAAGCATGGAATACATCTGGTCTGGGCTTTCACGATAGTACTTTTAAACAATGCCCATGCTTGACGTAAATCTTTAACCTTTGCAGCTGCTCTTTTTAGTTTTTCCTTAATCATTTTCCTCACTTTATCAGTCTCCCTTTTGAAAGTTAAAAGGTAGTACTGTGGATTTCCTTGACATCCTTCTTCCATTTAATAAATCAAATAAGATCATCCTATGATCACTATTGCCAAGTTGCCCCAAAACTTCTCTTGTGTTCCACTAAGGACTAGGTCCAAAATAAATTTCCCATCTAGTTGGTTCATTAACCAGCAGCTCCAAGAAATAGTCATTTATTTCATCCAGAAACTTTCTCTCTCCAGCATAAGAACATAAGATATGCCATACTGGGTCAGGCCAAGGTCCATCAAGCCCAGTATCCTGTTTCCAACAGTGGCCAGTCTAGGTCATACGTACCTAGCAGTTTCCACAATGTTTGTACTGGGTAAAGCATTGATATTCTGGGTCCCTTCTTAATAATGGTTTATGGACCTTTCCTCCAGGACCTTGTCCAAACCTTTTTTAAACCCAGCTACACTAATAGCCTTTACTACATCCTCCGGTAACAAATTACAGAGTTTGATTACACGTTGAGTGAAAAAATATTTTCTTTTATTAGTCTTAAATAGTTTACCCTGTAGCTTCATTGCATGTTCCCTAGTCTTTCTATATTCTGATAACGTAAACAATCGATCTACGTTTACCCGTTCCACTCCGTACATTAATTTATAGACTTCTATCATATCTCCCCCTTAGCCATCTTTTCCAGGTTAAAAAGCCCTAACCTTTTTAGCCTTTCTTCATAGGAATATCCTTCCATCCCCTTTACCATTTTGGTGGCTTTTCTCTGAACCTTTTCTAATAACGCTATATCCTTTTTAAGATATGGCGACCAGAATTGCACACAACATTCAAGGCGCGGTCTCACCATGGAACGATATAGAGGCATTATAATATCTTTTGTTTTATTTTCCATTCCTTTCCTTATGATACCTAGCATTCTATTTGCTGTCTTGGCTGCCGCTGCACACTGGACCGAGGGTTTTAACATGTTATCCACAATGATGCCCAAATCTTTTTCCTGGGTGGTGGTTCCTAATGTGGAACCTTGCATTGTGTAACCATAGTTTGGGTTGTTCTTCCCTAGGTGCATAACTTTGCACTTGTCCACATTAAATTTCATCTGCCATTTTGATGCCCAGTCTTCCAATTTATCAAGATCCTCTTGCAATTTTCCACAATCCTCTTGGGTTTTAACAACTTTAAATAGTTTTGTGTCATCTGCAAATTTGATAACCTCACTCATTATTCCACTTTCCAGGTAATTTATGAATATGTCAAAAAGCAGCAGACGCAGCACAGATACCTGGGGTACACCACTATTCACCTTTCTCCTTTGGGAAAATTGGCCATTTAGCCCTACCCTCTGCTTTCTATCTTTTAACCAGTTCCTGATCCACAGTAGCACACTGCCTCCTATCCTATGACTCTTTAGTTTTGCCAAAAGTCTCTGATGAGGGACCTTGTCAAAGGTTTTCTGAAAGTTCAGATACACTATATCAACCAACTCACTTTTGTCCACCTGTTTATTCACACCTTCAAAAAAACATACCAGATTAGTAAGACAAGATCTTCCTTGTCTAAAGCCATGTTGGCTGTCTCCCATTAGGCCATGACTATCTACATGCTGAGTAATTTTATTCTTTATGATGGTTTCTACCCTTTTTCCTGGTACTGATGTCAGGCTCACCGGTCTGTAGTTTCCCGGATCACCCCTGGAACCATTTTTAAAAATTGGTGTTACATTGGAGATTCTCCAATCTGCAGGTATTGGAGATGATTTTAATGATAGTTCACAGATTACTAATAGCAGGTCTGCAATCTCACATTTCAGTTCTTTCAACACCCTTGGATGTATTCCATCCGGCCCAGGTGATTTGCTACTCTTCAGTTTATCTACTAGTTGTAATACATCTTCCCGATGTATCGATATTTCCTTCAATTCTTCCACACCTTTAAATACCACTTCAGTCATGGGTAACATCCCTACATCTTCCTCAGTAAAGACCGAAGCAAAGAATTCATTCAGTCTCTCTGCTATCGCCTTGTCGCCCCTTTAACCCCTCTATCATCTAATGGACCAATTGACCCTCTCACAGGATTTTTGCTACGAATGTACTTGAAAAAGTCTTTATTTCACGTTTTTGCTTCCGCAGCAAGCTTCTTCTCAAATTCTCCCTTTGCCTGCCTTATCAATGCCTTGCATTTGACTTGCCAGTGCTTGTGCTGTTTCCAGGTTTTGTCGTTGCATGTCCTGCTGTGACACTGACCCAGTCAATACTGGTATAACTGAAATCACCCACTATTGCTGTGTTGAAATTTTTCTTAGCTTCCCTGCAGGGGCGGCTCTATAATGAGGTCCAGTGAGGCAGTCGGCTCAGGCGGCAACCTTTTGGGGGCATCAAAAATTGCCCCCAGAAAAATCGCTTCACTCGGCCTTCAAAATAATAAAAAAAAAACCAAACAGCAGCTTCTGTAGCCGATTTTTTTTCCTGCCAATTTCCCTTCAGAAGGTCTGGGGCTGGGCTGGGGGTAGCACTGGAAATAGTAATGGGCTGATAGGGGGTGTTAGAACTGGAAATGGGCTGATCTGGAGAGGGTGCTAGGACTGGTAATGGGCTATCGGGGAGGGGGTTAGAACTGGAAATGGGCTGATCGGGATGGGGTGCTAGAACTAGTAATGGGCTATCGGGGGGGGGGGTTAGAACTAGAAATGGGCTGATCGGGAGGGGGTGCTAGGACTAGAAATGGGCTGATGGGGAGGTTAAGAATGGAAATGGGCTGATTGGGAGGGGGCTAGGCCTGGTAATGGGCTATCGGGGGGTTAGAACTGGAAACGTGCTGATGGGGGGTTAAGAATGGAAATGGGCTGATCGCGAGGGGGGGCTAGGACTGGTAATGGGCTGATTGGTGGGGATAGGCCTGTAAATGGACTTATTGGGGGTTAGGACTGGTAATGGGCTGATTGGGGGGCTAGGACTGGAGTGGACTGATAAGGGGGATAGGACTGGAAATGGGCTAATGGGGGAGGGGAGGACAGTGCTGCTGGCCCTGGAAGAAAACTAGGGGGGCTAGGGTTACAAATGGGCTGATGAGGGGGGATGGGAGAATAAGTCTAGAAGGGAGCGGATACTAACAGGGTCTGCCAGGGGAAGGCGTGGTCAGGAAGGAAGCTGACACGGGGGAAGGAGGGGGCTGGAAAGGAGCTGATATGGCAGGGAAAGGAGGGGGCTGGAAGGGAGCTGACACCTGGGATGTACTGAAAGGGGACTGGGAGCTGACAATTGGGGAAGGGAGTGGTAGATGGCTGGGTAATGGGGAGGAGGTTGGAAGGGAGCTGACATGTGTGAATGGCACTGGAAGGGGGATGGACAGAGGGTAGGTGATGGGAGGGAGCTGACTGGGGGGGGGGGGGCAGCACTGAGAATGGATGTGAGCTGATACCTGGGATGGTATTTGGACTAGAAGGGACTGGACAGTGGAGAAGCAGGGGGGACTGGAGGGGAATGGCAGTCGTGGGAATACAAGGCTGTTGACATTGGAAGGTACTGGGAGGGGAAGACTGGAAAGGGGGCTGATACTGGGGAGGGTTACTGGAACTGGAAATGGGTTGATGGAAGGAAGAAAACAAAAGAAGAGATAAGAAATGGCAGATGGACCATAGACCACAGAAAGAGAGCTAAGAGAAAACAGGAAAGCAGAAGCCTCAGATGGGGACCAGAATGATCAGAAAATAAAATGGTCAGACAAAAGTAGAAAAAATAATTTTATTTAATTTTAGTGATTGGACTTTGTGTTATCTTTATATTTTACACAGTATGGGGGACCTGCATTTCTTATTTAACTAATGTTGCACTGCATGCAGAGTCTGGCTTCTTGGGGTTTAAAACTTGTCTACATATTTTTATTTTTACTTTAGATTGTGGTTACTTATTCTGTACTTGGTGAGGGTCTGTGTTCTGAGTGTATGACTGAGCCCAGGTGTTCTGTTAACATGGAGTTTATACATACAGATCTATACTGTACTGTAGTAATTTGACTTGTTCAGCTTTTCAAATGGATGTTCCAGGGCCCACTGTAGTATTTACAGTGACCATTTTTTAGAAGGGCTCCTTATGTGAGTTTTGGAAGTTGTTGCTCATATGGTATGGTATGCTAAATGTGCTCTTTGTTGTAGGGTTTTATATTAGTTCACAATATGCTTGATACTGGAGAATATTTGTTGTTGTTAGTGAGATGATCAGAATCAGAATTTTTTTTAAGATATTGAGTTCTGTGGGTGAATGTCCTGGTTCTGCTCTGTACCCACTGTGGATGCAAAATATATGCTGAAAAAGAAAAAGCAAGTTTATAACAAAATAAAAATGAGTTATAGTTTTATAAACTGTGCTGTTGGTTCTCGCTCTCTTTTAGTTCCTTGGTGTGCAAACATCTTGCATTTCCTCCATATAATCTAATCGGCTTTTTGGTTTGGTTCAGTCCCTGATTGGAGCTATGAAAAAGCCCCGCCCCCCTCTACGGGGGTGGGGGGGGGAGGAGTGGTGCCATCTCATCCTTTGCCTCAGGCAGCAGATTGCCTTGAGCCGCCCCTGCTTCACTGATTTCTTTTAGCATTTCAACACCCATCTGTTCGTTCTGGCCAGGCGGTCCATAATAAACCCCACTGGCATCACCTTTCCCTTTTAACATGTAATTTCTATCTATATGCCCTCGCTGACAGAGTACAACCCCTTCATCAATTTGATCTACCCTATCATTGCGATATACTTTGTACCCAGGTATCACAGTGTCCTATTGGTTTTCCTCCTTCCACCAGGTCTCAGATGCCAATCATATCTAACCTTTCATTTAGTGCTATATATTCTAGCTCTCCCATCTTATTTTTTAGACTTCTAGCATTTGCATGCAGACATTTTAGAGGTTGTATTTTATGCATATTAATCTGGTTATCAGATGATAGGGGGAATTTGGAATCTTTCAGCTCTCTACTTAAGGGCATCTGGATTACTTTTATCTTTATTGGAACCTCTGTCGGGATGCCTCAACTTCCTTCTTTGGCAAGTATCTTTCAATGATACATCTTTCCGAACTATGCACTTCTGGGAGATTGTTGACATTCCCCTATTATCTAGTTTAAAAGCTGTTTTATCTCTTTTTTAAAGGTTAATGTCAGTAACCTGGTTCCATCCTGGTTAAGGTGGAACCCATAATTTCGGAAACGCTTCTCCCTTCCACAGAATGTTGCGCAGTTCCTAACAAATCCAAAGCCCTCTTTGCACCATTGTCTCATCTATGCATTGAAACTCCGGAGCTCTGCTTGCCTTTTGGAATGGGAAGCATTTCAGAGAATGCTACCCTGCGGATGGATCGGGATGCATTTCAGAGAATGCTACCGTGGAAGAGGTGCAGGCCAGAATCACAGCCAAATGGAGAACCATGACAGAAGAGGAAGAGAATTCTATTAAGTATAAAAGATTAGAGGGGGGAGACAGCAGATGAGCATGTGGGCAGGCAGTGGGGATGGGTTGAGGGAATGAGAGATGGCAAGGGGGTGAGCATAAAAGGGGAGGGGATTACTCTAGGGTACAGGAATGAAGGGCAGGGACAGTGAAATGGCAAAGGGAGAAAATATGGAAAGGGGAACAGAGGTGAAGTGGGAGAGGGATGAACGGGGGGAACTGGCAAAGTGCATGGAGGGGGTCTAGAATATCAATATGCCAAGAGGCATTGCCCACTTCAGCACAACATAAATGTGCTGATACACGCCCCATCCACACATCACATGCATGTAGATATGCCCACGCACCCCCGTCTTTATCTGCAGGATGTTCTTATGTACCTATATATTGGAGATTTGGGGAAAATTAGATGTAAAGTAGAAAGGGGGGCGTCATTTTCATTACTGAACTCATTTAAATATAATGGAGATTTTCAGCTGGACGTATCAGACTGAGTTTATATGCTGTGGCATGAACAGGAATTATCCCTTGAAAGAACTGCTGTAATTTTCAAATCTCTCCTGACTTTACGGGCTAAATAGGCCTCACTATTTACATTATATACAGGTGGTCCATTACTTGAAAACCTCTTGGAGGTGGAGCACAATTGAGAAGGATTGCATGGTAATCTGGAAAGGGAACAAGGATTCTTAGGGGACTGATTGATTTATATAAAGCCATTGTGGGGAGTGAGTGTGAAGTTGCATTATTTGGAAGCTTGGGACAGGGAGTTGGATGAGAATTTAACAGTTTTTTTAATACCGTTTTATCATTTCAGTCAAAGTGGTTTATATTGTATATTAAACTTGGTAATGGAGTGGCCATTAGGCTGCTCTTCCACTCCATTTGACTGAGAAGCAATGGAAAGATGTGTTTAAAGAGGTTATAAATCCTCAAACTCAGCTGCCATTAAAGAAAATTACTACAAGGTTCTTTTCTAATGGCATTACACTCTGGATAGATTGAGTAGATTGTTCCCTGGAGCATCACCTAATTGTTGGTGAGACTGTCCAAAGGTTAAAGGGTATTTTAATATGACTGTACAGGAACAGAGGATGGTAGAGGGACCCTCACTTGTAAATGAGCCTACGTTTACGCTATTTACTGTCTGGATGAGAAGAGTTTCATGGAAAATTCAGAAAGTTCAACAAGTGCATATCTTTGCTGCTCGCTCGATGGTGGAAGCAGACTCAGCTCCCTGGAGCAGATATCTGGAAGATAATTGATTTTGATCGCAAGATTAACAGCAGTGTGCAATGGACAAGTGCAGAAATTTGAAAATTACGGGGAGCCTATGTTAGCTTACTTGAATAGACTTTGAAATTGGGTTTAACTTGCTGCTGGGGAGGCTGGGAGAAGGTATGGGGGTGGGTTGTATTGATGGAAGAGATTTTGTTTGTAAGTTGACAAGGATTGTTATTTTAATATAAAATACATAGAAATAAAGTTTAAAAAATTTTCAGTTTCACTCCTTTGCTTTACATAATAAAAAAAACTTATGCACTGGAATGTAGGGTTGGCACCACTGTTCCCTCTAAGATGTGCGCGTGTGCGCGCGCACACACCTCGCCGAGCGAGCGCACATACTTTACAACAGAGTGCACAAAAATTATGGTTCTGATTCTGATAGAAAACAACACAAACGTCTTAAAATTTAAAAGTTGTGATTGTAATTACTAGAAATTTTCTGCTTAATTTAGTAATCGTCTATTTTCATTTAATTTGATTAAAATCAATGTTGTGTACATACTATATTCTGACGTATAGTCAAATTTTAAAGTATATAACTCCGAGTGTCATTGTGTGGCGCACAAAAATTTAACCTTCCTTCAAAAGCTGCACAGCTGATATTTTATGCGCACACACCCTACAGAAAATTAGAGGGAACATTGGTTGGCACACAGAGGATATCCTCACCTGTGACTCAAGTTGAAGGCAAGGAAATCTTGATAGTGCCCAGGCAACCTGCTCCTCATTCTCAGCCAGGGTTACCGTACATGTACTATACACCAATACGCCACCTGGTTTCAGCAGCTTTACTGCCTAAAAAAGAAAACACAATGTAACGCAGAAAAAACAGTGAACTGTCTTACAAGTACACAGTATCAATCTAGATTAGCATATCAGTTATCATAGGTTTTCTCTCTCTACTTTGCGAAACAAACATATTATACAAAGAAAAACATGTTTTCCGACATTAATATCTAGAATGCTTTCCAGCATTTTAAACACACGTGAGTGTCATAAATAGGGCTCTCTAAAGGAGGAATAAAAGTAAGTAATTCAGTGATAAACCTCTCAGTTCCACCGAGGGCACAATTGCCACTTATACCCTGTGGCAGAAACAGCCAACTCTAGCTCTTTACGTTTTGTACAGCAGAATCAAACTGCAAATTAACCCGATTCCTAGATTGAATATGTGCAGATAAATCTCATGATTATTAATGGTAGGCATCTTAAAAACCAATTCAATTTTAGCCTTGAAGACATGGCTAGCAGTGTCCAATCTGTGATGTGAGAGACATTATTTCAAAGGCTCCTCTTAAGGGACATTACTATATTAAGAAAGGTCAAACACTAAAAAAAGAAAAACTTTACTCCTTTTCCAGAACCATATAAAATGTGTTGTTGAAAGAGGCTTGAAAGGCTTCCTACATATTAGAATTCTGCTTTTTTTTTTAATGAGTGAAAACAGACTCAGTGAATCATACTGAAAAGTTCATGCAGAAATTTTCCTGGGAATACAAGCGACTTACATGCCTGCTGTGAGTTATCTTATAACGGATTTCCTGTGTGTCAAGAACGTTTCATGGAGTGGAGGAATAGCCTAGTGGTTATAGCACTGGCTTGATAATCAAGAGACCAGAGTTTGATTCCTACTGACACCCTTTGTGACCTTGGGCAAGTCACTTAACTCTCCATTGCCTAAGAAGAAAGGCCTCGCAATCTACTTCGTCACACTGCCAAGAAAACCCAGGAGCCAGCATCGACTCAAAACAAGTATCACCAAAACCCAAAAATAGTGAATGGAAAGATACAATACAAGATGGTGAATTCTATTTTGTATAGCATCGACTCAAAGGCACACATTGCATTGTAAGAATATTTTACACATAGAAAAGGCTTCTTATAAAAGTGCATGATCGAATACATGCATACAAGTATGTGCGTTGACTAGAAAGTACACGCTTATACACATGCTACACACAGGAATGCAGTTTTGGGATGAGCAGGAGCGAAGCTGGCATGCACACATATATTTTATAAAATACGTGAGCACATGCATGGAGTACACAGATACATTTACACCTTCTTTCAGCAGGTATAACTGCGTGTGGAAGAATTTGTGCACTACTGGGAAAAGTTCTGGGTTTCTCTGGTGCCTTTATAAAATAGGCACTTTTTTGGAACTGTAACATAGGCACCCTGTAATGAAATCAACCCCCATGTGCACAGAATTCAGAGACTCTGCCTTCAAAACAATCCTTTAATAGAAAGTTGGCAACATTTTTGAACAGGTTTCAACAAGTCAGGCTAGGATCCCATGCTGATCAGATGCTGGGCCATAAGAACATAAGACATGCCATACTGAGTCAGAACAAGGCCCATCAAGCCCAATATCCTGTTTCCAAAAGTGGCCAATCTAGGTCAGAAGTACCTAGCAGTCTCCCCAAAAGACACAGGTTTCACAATGCTTGTATTGGGGCAAGCAATGGATTTCCCCGGTCCCCTTTAATAATGGTTTATGGATCTTTCCTCTAGGAACTTGTTCAAACCTTTTTTAAACCCTAACAGCTTTTACTACATCCTCAGGTAACAAATTCCAGAATTTGATTACACGTTGAGTGAAAAAATATTTTCTCTTATTAGTCTTAAATAGGTTACACTGTAGCTTCATTGCATGTCCCCGCGTCTTTCTATATTTTTATGATGTAAACAATCGATCTACATTTACCCTTTCCACTCCATTAATTAATTTATAGATCTCTATCGTATCTCCCCTCAGCCGCCTTTTCCAGGTTGAAGAGCCCTAACCTTTTTAGCCTCTCTTCATAGGAGTATCCTTCCATCCCCTTTATCATTTTGGTGGCTCTTCTCCATATATTTTCTAATAATGCTATATCCTTTTTAAGATACAGCGACCAGAATAGCACACAATATTCAAGGTGCAGTCACACCATGGAATTATACAGAAGCATTATAATATCATTTGTTTTATTCTCCGTTCCTTTCCTTATGATTCCTAGCATTCTATTTGCTTTCTTGGCTGTCACCGCACACTGGGCGCAGGGTTTCAACATGTTATCCACAATGACGCCTGTAAATCTTTCTCCTGGGTGCTGGTTCCTAATGTGGAACCTTGCATTGTGTAAAGCGTAGTTACTCACCTGTAACAGGTGTTCTCCAGGAGCAGCAGGAATCAGTCCTCACATATGGGTGACGTCGGCGCCGACGGAGCCCTCGCGGAGCAATTTTCCCCAGCTTTCACAGAAAGCCCTTGGGAATTGCAGCGCGCATGCGCGGTCGCCTTCCCGCCCAAGGGTGCCATCTTAGCCAGTCTGATGACATAGCTAAAAGACAGCATAAAAATTTGCAAAAATACTTAAGCAGATGATTGCAACTCCACGGGGAGGAGGGAGGGTTGTGAGGACTGATTCCTGCTGCTCCTGGAGAACACCTGTTACAGGTGAGTAACTACGCTTTCTCCAGGACCAAGCAGGAAGTCAGTCCTCACATATGGGACTCCCAAGCTTAAGGCTACCGGAGACCCTAAGCACAAAAATGAGCTCCCTCTAGCTCGGCAGTACAGCAGGATGGAATCTTCGCTGAATTATTACCCACCGGTAGCCCCCATCCGGGATGGAGGGTAGGAGTTGCTCAAACCTCGAAGAGATTTCGGAGGACTGCCTGTCCGAAAGCACTGTCCCTGCGGGACTCCCTCTCGAGACAGTAATGGACCGCAAACGTCTGGCTCGAAGACCAAGTAGCGGCCCGGCAGATGTCTGCCAGCGGAACAGAGCAGAGGTAAGCCACTGACGTAGCCTTCGCCCGAACACAATGAGCCGTGACTCGACTTTCTAAGGAGAGTCCGGCTGCCCCATAAGCCCAAGCGATACAGTCAGCAACCCAGATGGACAGGGTACGCTTGGAGACCGGGAGCCCCAATTTATTGGGGTCAAGAGAGACAAAAAGCTGAGCAGCTTTACGGTGCTCCCGCGTACGGTCAAGGTAGAAGTTCAATGCCCTTCTACAGTCCAGGGTATGCAGGACTCGTTCAGCTCGGCTGGAGTGAGGCCTGGGAAAGAAGGTTGGAAGTACCACCTCCTGATTGATGTGAAAAGGGGAGACAACTTTTGGAAGAAATTTTGGGTGAGTCCGTAGGACTACCCTATTTTTGTAGAACCGAGTGAAGGGAGGATCAGACACGAGGGCCTGCAATTCACTTACGCGTCTAGCGGAAGTGAGGGCTATCAGGAATAAGGTTTTCCACGAAAGAAAACGCAGAGAACAGGTAGCCATCGGTTCAAAAGGCGGACAGGTGATCCGCTGTAAAACCACATTCAGATCCCAGTCAGGTGCTGGCGGGCGCAGAGGTGGTTTTAGTAGAAGGAGACCTCAGAGAAACCGTGCTACAAGAGGGTCGCTGGAAAGAGGTCTGCCGTCCACCGGCACATGGTGTGCCGAAAGAGCACTGAGGTGAACTTTGACGGAGTTGGACTTAAGTCCCATGTTAGAGAGGTAGAGCAGCTACTGCAAGATCACCGACACCGAGCAGGAGAAGGGATCCTGAGACTGCTGTACACACCAAACGGAAAAGCGACGCCATTTAAGGGCGTAACATTTGCGGGTAGAAGGTCGCCGAGAAGCTAGGACGACCTCTTCCACCTCCGCGGGGAGGAGAAGGGGAGCAAGGACTACCCTTTCAGCCGCCAGGCCATTAGATTGAGAGATCTGAGGTTGGGGTGTAGCAGAGACCCCTGATCCTGTGTTAGGAGATCCGGTTGAAACCCCAGAGGGAACGGATCCTCTACCGCTAATTGCAACAGGAGTGGGAACCACGGCTGTCTGGGCCAGCGAGGAGCCACCAGGATCATGGACGCTTTGTCCCGGAGAACCTTGAACAGAGTTCGGGAGACCAGCGGGATGGGAGGAAAAGCATAGAGAAGGTTTTCCGACCATGAGAGCAGAAATGCATCTGCCGCTACCCGAAGGGGATGTGGCTGACGCGAGCAGAAGCGAGGAAGTTGCCGGTTGAGAGGACTGGCAAAGAGATCCATCGTGGGGAGGCCCCACTTCAGAAAGAGTTTCTGGACTACCAAGGGATCCAGACGCCACTCGTGCGGCTGGAGTATCCTGCTGAGTTTGTCCGCCAGGCAATTCTCCTGGCCTGGGAGATAAACTGCTTTGAGAAGAATGCCGTGACTGACGGCCCAAGAGCAGAGCTTTTGAGCTTCTCGGCAGAGAAGGAAGGAGCCCGTGCCGCCCTGCTTGTTCACGTAGAACATGGCAACTTGATTGTCCGTCTGGACAAGGACGGACTGGTGAGAAGTCAGGTGGGAGAAAGCCTTGAGCGCCAGACGAATAGCTCTGAGCTCCAGGAAGTTGATCTGTTGAGCAGATTCCCACGCGGTCCAGAGACCTTGAGTACATGTCCCCTGGCAATGAGCTCCCCAGCCCAGGAGGGAAGCATCGGTCGTCAGCACCTGAGTCGGCTGAGGCGACTGAAAAGGCATTCCGAGCACCAGGTTCGGCCGATGAAGCCACCACTGCAGGGAAGAGGCCAGCGGTCTGGAGAGGCGCACTAAGTCAGCTAGCCCGCCGGTGGCTTGTTGCCACTGCTTGCGAAGGCACCATTGAGACGGCCGCATATTCAGGCGAGCATTGGGGGTCACGTGGACGGTGGAAGCCATATGGCCGAGTAGTCTCAGGAAGCGCCTGGCGGATACCAGGGACTGGCTGTGAAAACGGCCAGCTAGGTCCATGAGCCGTTGAGCCCTGTCGAGAGGCAGGAAAGCTCGAGCCTGAGGAGTGTGCAGTCTTGCGCCGATGAACTCGAGATCCTGTGAGGGGAGCAAAGTGGACTTTGCGAAGTTTATGACAAAGCCCAAGTACTGCAGAAGAGTCACCGTGCGGTGTGTGGCATTGGTGACTGCCGGAGGGGACGACGCTCTGATGAGCCAGTCGTCGAGGTACGGAAAAACATAGAGGCCGTGAAGCCTGAGATAGGCCGCCACCACCGCGAGACATTTTGTGAAGACTCGTGGTGCGGAGGACAGGCCAAAGGGCAGTACTCTGTACTGGTAGTGATTTCCGGCCACCACAAACCTTAGGTATTGGCGGTGGCTTGGGTGGATGAGGATGTGCGTGTAGGCATCCTTTAGATCCAAGGAGCATAGCCAATCTCCCTGCTGGAGGTAGGGCAGAAGGATTCCAAGGGTAAGCATCTTGAACTTTTCCCGCACAAGGAACTTGTTGAGGTTGCGCAAGTCCAGGATGGGTCTTAGGCCTCCTGTCCTTTTTGGTAATAGGAAATACCTGGAATAAAAGCCTTGACCTCTCAGGTGGTGGGGCACCGGTTCCACAGCCTGGTCCTGAAGAAGACTTGCTAACTCCTGAAGGAGTAAGTCCCTGTGCAGAGGGAGTCGCGGAGGTTCTCCCGGAAAATAAGAGGGAGGGACCTGATGGAAGTGGAGAAGATATCCTTCTCGCACGACCTGAAGCACCCAGGCATCTGAAGTGATGTTGGACCACCTGTGGGCGAAGTGAACCAGCCGGCCTCCGGTGCTGGGAGGGACCAGCTGAGGGGGAGAGGCTATGCTGAGGAAGTCAAAAACCCCCACCCTGCTGAGCAGGGGCTGGTGGTGCAGGCTTGGGGGCTTGCTGCCTACGGGACCCGTTACCCCGTCCCTTGGCCTGCTGACCCTGTTGGGGAGCTGGAGGGGCCTGATATTGGGGGTAGTGTTTGTAGGCAGCCGCCTTTCTCGGGTAAAAGGACTTTTTTTCCCGAGCCCTTCTTTTTCTGGGAAGGGGCGGAGGTCTTCCTAGAAAGCCTGGTCCTGGTGAGAGTCTCCGTCTCGATTTGTGCAGCCTTTTCAGCCATGGGCTTGCCAAAGAGGTTCTCACCTCTGCAGGGGACATCGACCAACTTGTCCTGCACCCAAGGCTCAAGGTCAGACGACTGAAGCCAAGCCTGTCGGCGGGCACCGATGCCGGCTGCGGCCACACGAGCCGATGCTTCAAAGCCATCATAGGCTGCTCGGGACATGAATTTGGAGCATTCCCGAATACCAGATGTTAAGGCTAGGAACCTCCGCAAAGGTTCCTCGGACAGTCCAGCAGAGAATCCGGCTAGCTCTTTAGCCAGGTCTCGGAGATACATGCCCATGTATAGCTGGTAGGTCTGGACACGACAAGCCAGCATAGAGCCCTGGAAACACTTCTTACCAAGGCCATCCAGGTTACGGGCCTCCCTGCCAGGGGGCACCGAGGAGTGCATTTTCTGGCTCTTCAGCCTATGCATGGCCGATTCCACTACCATGGAATGGTGTGGTAGCTGTGCTTTTTGGAAGCCAGGACTCTTGCGGACTCGATAGATGGAAGCGACCCGCTTGCTCAATACCGGCGACGAGGCCGGACTCTCCCACATGCGGAAGAGTAGTCGTTCCAGCATGGGAGGCACCGGTACAGTAAAGTGCTCCCGGGCGGGAGAGTCGTACTGAAGGGCGTCGAGCTCTTCGGCTCGAGGCTCCTCCTCGGGATCCGCCGGGAAGCCTTGGCCATATCCCTGACGAAGTCCGAGAACCGGGCATCCTCCGGGGGGGACTGTTTCCGAGGCTCGGACTCCGGTGAGTCCGAGGGGACACACCGAGTCCGAAAGGAATCAGGTGACTCCTCCTCTTCAGAATCCCAGACCGACTCCGAGGAGGAATCAGTGGGGTCGGCTCGGGCAGGCGGAGGCGTCGGCCGCCCCGACGCCAAGGGAGTCGACGGCGACGACCTCGGTCCCGAACGGGAGGCCGAGGGTGACCTCGACCGAGGATTGACTCGAGTTCGCATGGACTCGAGGATCGGCTCGGTCTCCGGGGTCGACTTGGACGTCGACGTCCCGGCGGTCGGGGCAGCGGCGCCAGCGAGGCTAGCGATCAGTGCCCGCTGCTGGTCCATGAAGGCAGATAGTCTGCTCTCCAAGGCCGTCAACCTGAGTCCGACCTCAGGTGACCCAGCAGTCCCCGACTCGGGCCCCGACGGCGGACCTCTCAGAGGCGAGTCCCGAAGGACCACAGGACTTACCCGAGCAGGCAACTCCGACTCCAGGCGAGGTCGCTTCGGGAGGTGCTCCTTCTCCAAAGACCCGGGACGGCTGTTTGGGCTATGCGACCTGGCCCTCGTGGAGCCAGGAGCGTCCACCGACGCCGCCCTCGCGGGTTTTGTCTTCCGTCGATGGTCTCCGGAGGGAGAACCCCTGTCGGAGGAGCTTCGGCGATGTTCAGAGCTGGAGCCTCTGGATGCCGAGGCCTCCGACGAGGTCCGGGTACGGCTGGGGTCAGCGAAGATTCTATCCCGCTGAAGCCGCCGACTCCTCAACGCTTTGGAGGACATTTTGCCACAGGCTCCACAGATCATTTCTTCATGATCCGGGCCCAGGCAGCGGAGGCAATTATCGTGTGTGTCAGTGAGTGACATATTTCTGTCACACTGACCACACCGCTTGAAACCACTGGCAGCCATCGGGGGAAAAAGGGCCCCTGGAAGGTCAAAGGACCGGGCTGCCAGTGAAAAACCGAAAACGAAACTGACCAAAATCAGAAAAACCGAAAAATAAGGGAAGGACTCGCAACGGCGTCGCGAGTCCGGGCAGGAAAACGACCGGCGTCGAACCGAATTGAAAAACGAGTAAAACTCACGAAAATCAACTTTTTTAGCGGGGACACGACGAGTACGTCTGTAGGGCTCCGCGGAAAAAAGAAGACTGGCTAAGATGGCACCCTTGGGCGGGAAGGCGACCGCGCATGCGCGCTGCAATTCCCAAAGGCTTTCTGTGAAAGCTGGGGAAAATTGCTCCGCGAGGGCTCCGTCGGTGCCGACGTCACCCATATGTGAGGACTGACTTCCTGCTTGGTCCTGGAGAACCATAGTTTGGGTTGTTCTTTCCTAGGTGCATAACTTTGCACTTGTCCACATTATATTTCATCTCCCATTTGGATGCCCAGTCTTCCAATTTATCAAGGTCCTCTTGCAATTTTTCACAATCCTCATGGATTTTAGCAACTTTGAATAATTGTGTCTCATCTGCAAATTTGATTACCTCATTCGTTATTCCCATTTCTAGGTCATTTACAAATATGTTAAAAAGCAGAGGACCCAGCACAGATCCCTGGGGCACTCCACTATTCACTGTTCTTCATTTGGAAAATTGCCTATTTAGACCTACCCTCTACTTTAATCGGTTCCTGATCCACAATAGTACACTGCCTGCTATCCCATGACTTCTTAATTTCACCAAGAGTCTCTCATAAGAGACCTTGTCAAAGGCTTTCTGAAAATCCAGATACACTATATCAACCGACTCACCTTTGTCTACTTGTTTATTCACATCTTCAAAAAAACATAACAGATTAGTAACACAAGACCTTCCATGGCTAAAGCTATCTCTTGGCTGTCTCCTACATGTTCAGTAATTTTGTTCTTTATAATGGTTTCTTCCATTTTTCCCGGTATGAACGTTAAGCTCACCGTTCTGTAGTTTCTCGGATCACCCCTGGAATTCTTTTTAAAAACTGAAGTTACATTGGCCATCCTCCTTCAGGTATTAGAAATGATTTTAATGATAGTTCACAGATTATTAATAGTAGGTCTGCAATCTCATATTTCAGTTCTTTCAACACCCTTGGATGTATTTTATCTGCTCCAGGTGATTTAACTACTCTTCAGTTTATCAAATAGTTGTAATACATCTTCCCGGTGAACTGCCCGGAGCTCGAGCAAGTTTATTTGCTGTTGAGACTCCTCGGGCGACCACTGCCCCTGCGTGCACTATGCACTGCAGTGGGCTCCCCAGCCCAGCAGGGAGGCATCCATCGTCAGCACTAGACTAGCTGGTGCTATGGGGCCTAGAAGGGCAGTCTCCGGAGGTGGTTGTGGGGTTCTTCCACCAGGCCAGGGACAGGCGAAGGTTGTGGGAGACCCGGATGGGGTCCCTGAGGTGGCCGATGGCCAGGCTCCATCCACTGAGCGCTGAGGCACCATTGAGCCGTCTGCATGTGCAGGCGGGCATGGGGGACCACATGGACAGTGGAGGTCACGTGACCCAGGAGGCGCAGCACAGTCCGGGCTGTGACCCAAGGGGTGCTCTGGACCTGGGCTGCCAGGACTCAGAGGCAGTCGGCACGGTCTGCTGGCAGAAAAACGGTCGCCTGCTGAGTGTCAAGGCGTGTGCTGATGAATTCTAAGGCCTGCACCGGTTCAAGGTGGGACTTGGGATAGTTGACCAGGAAGCCCATTCGCTCGAGCAGGAGGATCATGCGCAACACCGCCAGGAGGGTTTCCTCGACTGAGGATCCTGTGACGAGCCAGTCATCGAGGTAAGGAAAGACTGTATGCCCTGTCGCCTGAGGGAGACGGCGACCGCAGAGAGGCACTTTGTAAAGACCCGTGGGGGCAGACGTGAGGCCGAAGGGGAGCACCCTGTATTGGAAGTGCTCTCCCTGCACCCTGAAATGCAGATACTGACTGTGTTGGGGTGGATTAAGATGTGGGCGTAAGCGTCCTTTAGATCCATGGAGCATAGCCAGTTGCCCTCCTGGAGGAAGGGCAGCAGCACGCCAAGGGATAACATCTTGATTTCTCCCGCACCAGGACCTTGTTTAGCCTGTGGAGGTTGAGGATGGTCCGCAGATTCCCCCATCTTTTTTGGGACAAGGAAGTACCAGGAATAGACGCCCTGACCTCAGAGGTGCGCTGGCATTCTCTTGACTGCCTGCTGGGCGAGGAGGTTGATTAGCTCCTGCTGAAGGAAGACCTGGTGCGCGGGGAGTCGAGGAGGCTCTGTCGGGGAGAAGGGAGGAGGGAGCCTGTCCAGGCGGAGGCAATAGCCATCCCGGATTACCAGGAGGACCCAGGTGTCCGAGGTGATGGAAGTCCACTGAGGGGCAAAAAGGTGTCCCCCCACCGGCTGCTGGGTTGCCGGGGGGGGGGGGATAAAAGGCTATGCAGCTGGCGTCAGAACCCTTGCGAGGGTTGGGGTGGCGCCGTGATTTGACCTTGGGCCCTTTTGGCTTACGGTGACCTTGGGACCCGGACTTCCCTTGTGCCACAGTGGCCGGCGTGGGAGTGGACGGGTATGGTGGGTAGCTCCGTTTGGGTAGGCCCTTCCGTGGAAAGAAAGGCTTCTTGGTTTGCTGTTTCTTTCGAGGGAGGGTTGAGGTCTTGCGCGAGAGATGGGTTCGGGTGACAAACTCCATCTCTATCTCAGTGGCTTTGTCCTCCATTGGTTTGCCAAAGAGCTGCTCACCGAGGCAGGGTATGCCCAGGAGCTTTTCCTGTACCCACTGCTCCAAATCAGAGTATTGGAGCCATGCCTAGTGACGGGCCACAATGCCAACGGCCACCACTCGAGCTGAGGACTCTAATCCATCGTAGGCGGCACGATGCCTCAGCGCTCAATGGAGAGATATTTTGAGCACTCTGCGTCAGACTTTAACAGGGTCCGGAGCCTATTGAGGGGATTGTCCTCGAGGCCCATGGAGAAACCTCAGAATTCCTTGGCCAAGTCACGTAAGAACATACCCATATATATAACTGGTATGCCTGAATACGGCAGGAGAGCATGGACCCCTGGGTAGACTTTGCGGCCTAGGGCATCGAGGGCTCTCGACTCCCTGCATGGAGGAACCGAAGAATGCGATTTCAGGCTCTTTTGTTTCCTCATGGCTGATTCCACTACCATGGATGTGTGGGGAATCTGGGTTTTTCTAAACCCGGGGCCACGTTGCACCTTGTACATGGCTTTGAGGTGCTTACTCACGATGGGAACCAAGGCAGGTGCCTCCCACATGCGGAGCAGTAGCCTAGATAAGATAGGAGGAACCGGGACAGTAAGAGATTCCCGAGGTGGGGACTCGGTACTGTAGAATGTCAAGCTCTTCAGCTCGAGGGTCCTCCTCAGCCTGGGTAGGCAGGTTGAGAGCCTGTGCCATATCTCGCTGAAATGCGGGTGGGGACGGGTCCGACGGAAGGTTCCAATGGGCATGGGCTTCTGGGAAGGTATCCCCATCGGACTCCCAATCTGAGAAGTCGGATGAGGAATACAATCTGGGCTGGTCGTCCTGCCCTTCAGCCGAGGCCTGCCTGGAGCCGGAGGTTTTGGAGGATCTCGCCCCCGAGGAATGGGAAGGCAAGCAAGACCAACGCAGAGGACCCTCACAAGGCCCACGGCTCTCAAGCGTTTCCTGGGCAGATTTCCAGGACAGGTGCCGGAGCAAACATGTCGCTATTGGCTCGAAGGGTAGACGGGTGAGCTGCGTGAGTACCACATTCAAGTCCCATTCTGCCGGTGGGGGACGGATGGGCGGCTTGGATAGCAGAAGACCCCACATGAAGTGGCAGACTAACGGCTGCCCCGAGAGGGGGTTTCCATCGATAGGGAGATGATTAGCCGAAATGACACTCAAATGAACTCTGACAGAGTTTGACTTCAGTCCTTTCCTTGAGAGGTGGAGAAGGTACTGGAGAACCCACCGAACGGGACATGAGAAGGGGTCGATCTGGTGTTCCGAGCACCAGGCAGAAAAGCGTTTCCACTTAAAGGTGTAAGCCCATCTAGTGGATTCCTTCCTTGAGGCGAGGAGGATTTCCTCGACCTCCTCCGGAAGGGCCAGAGAGACTGAGAGACCCGTTCAGCCGCCAGGCCATGAGGGATAGGGAGGTTAGGTTTGGGTGCAGTACCTGATCCTCCTCTTGCGTTAGCAGATCCCTGGCAGAGCCCAGGGGAACCGGAGGCTCCGTCGACAGCCGGAGCAGGAGTAGGAACCAAGGCTGCCGAGGCCACGAGGGAGCCATGAGAATCAATGATGCCCCATCCCGTTGAACCTTGAACAGCGTCCTCGCAATGAGGGGGAAGGGAGGGAATGCATAGAGAAGACTGGAGGACCAATCCAGGAGAAATGCATCGGGGCCCTCCCTGCTCGGGTGCGGAGTCCCCCAGCAGAGAAACAGCCAGTCTGCTACTCTGGGATCCAGCCGCCATTCAAGGGGGCGAAGGATTCTGCTGAGTTTGTCCGCCAGGCCATTCTCCTGACCCGGGAGGTACGTCGCTCTGAGGGACATCCTCCGTCGGGCAGCAAAAGAACAGATAAGGACCGCTTCCTGGCAGAGGGAGTGTGATCTCTTGCCCCCCTCCTTGTTGATGTAGAAAATCGCTACACGGTTGTTGGTCTGTACTAGAACCAACTTCCCGCTGAGATGTTCCTCGAAGGCCCTCAGGGCACCAGGACACCTAGCAGGAGTGTAGACAACCAAACACCCCACCAGATCAGTTTTCCTGCCGCTTGACCCTTGGTAGGGTCTGCCGGGGCCAGGATTGGGCAGCGGGTACTCACCTCCTGCAGCTCCGTTTCTTCTGGGGGGCCTGCTGGGCCTGAGCATATGGGTGCCCTGCGCTTATTCCACCTACAGGGTGGAATAAGCTGAGCGCCCTACTGGTGATCCCTGGACGTTCAGGGCCATGACTTGAATTGACCCCATACGTCCAGGTGCCTGGCCCACCCATGCTCTGTCCACTCTCCACCCCCGTGCAGTTCTCCCTGCACAGAGGCTCTGTTTGTGAGGGAAGAGTGTTTCACTGCTTTCGAGCCAGATGGCTAGCAGGGCTGCATGTCCCACCAGGATATACAGCCCCGCTATTTGCCTTACAGAATCTGGCTCACGGTGGATCTTAAACAGAGTCAGGCCAGTTCTGCCAAGCTCCATGGCTAGCAGTGTCCAGTATAAACTTTGTCTCACTGCTTTCAATAATATTGATAGTTGTCCTCTCTTACATGCATTTACATCAACTGCTGATACTTCTTTTTCTTTTTTGCTAGATATGTTTGTCCGATATAACTGCTTTTAGTGAATTTGCAGCCGAGTTGTGTCCGTTTTACTTAGTTTCACAGCTAGCAGTGTCTTATACAAATTTTGTTTCACTGCTCTTCTACAAATAGTAACATCTTTATGAAATTGGTGGTGGTCTTTTTCCATGTTTATATTTAGAATATGCATTTTTATTAGCCACTTAAATTCAATTTTGATCAATTGCCTGTTATGCTAGTCTGGTACCATTACACTCACCTTCATTTGCATATCATTTATCAAACCCGTATTAAGTTTCCTATGAGCCCCCCGTTTTTGCTCTCCACTACTTTATTTTAGCGATTTGTTTCATTTTTGATCATTATTCTTTATATTATACAGAGTAGTGCTTGTGCTTTTATTATAAAAGATTACCAACGATTCTGCGTTCCCGCAGTCATTCTCTGTGGTATTTTTCAGACTCCTTCCCCCAATGTTTATGTTGTCGCCCCACTACAATTGGGTGTATTATTCAATGTACGTTTTGAATCCAATTTTTTCTGGTTACAGATTGGTTCTCTGGTTATCTTCCCCTTTCTCATGGTTTCTTTGCAACAATTTTGCTGTAGTTAGCTAACCCTCAAGTTTGGCGCTTGTCTAATGTTATAACAATTATTTATGGGATACCCTCTTTTTTAATATTTAATGTTCTCAATTATCTCCTCTTTTAAATTTTATTTCCATTTATATTTTATTTATTTTTATTCAACAGTCATATGTTTTAGAGTTGTGGCTTAGCCAATGAGATTTTATTTATGTCATACAACTTATTTAATTCACTGTACCATTGTTCTCTTTGAGGTTCCCCCTGAAGAAGGCTTTGTCGAAACGTGGCCATGTTGGGGTATTTAATGAAGGAGCATTGGTTGAACTACTCACTTCCTTTGGCTTTCTGTTTTTCTGCGAGAGTGTGTACACCCCCCTGTGGGCAATCCAAAGGCGGCCAGCCAGTTCTGTCTAAGCTGGAAAACTAAAAGAGCAAAAGAAAACTACTGGGCTGTAAAACTATTCATGTTTATTTCAAAATTCATTAAGAGCTGATATTCAGGTGTCAGAGTTGGCTTTTTTTTTTTTTTGGAACGCCAGTCCTGGTGGTCAGAAAAAATGTGGATATTCAGCACTGATATCCGGATTGCGGCAGTCACCAAATATACAAGAGTGTTGCGCGCCGCTGCTCTCCAAACAGTGATGATATTCAGTCTGCCATCCAGATAAATTTAGGACTGAATATCGCCACTAACCGGATAACTACCAGCTCTGTTCTCACAGCACCCATGGACCAACTGGAGACTATATGAATAGTGTCAATCGGTCACGATTATTTTTAGCCAGATTACCGCTGGCAGCGGCACTTATCAAGATAACAGGCACTGCTATTGAGATAAGTGAGACACCAAGCATTATCTAGCTCTCATGAAGGTAAATACATAAACAATGCAACCTTGACTTCCTCTCAGTTGCAATATTGTGTAGATAGAACTATCTTACATAAAACTATATACAATGTAAGAATAACTAATGAGTTCATTGTACATAGATAT
Organism: Ichthyophis bannanicus; assembly: GCA_033557465.1. Lineage (NCBI taxonomy): Eukaryota > Metazoa > Chordata > Amphibia > Gymnophiona > Ichthyophiidae > Ichthyophis > Ichthyophis bannanicus. The sequence goes on along the minus strand of CM066031.1, from coordinate 417,888,729 downwards.
TATGTTCAATGTAAACTTCTCTTTGCTGTTCTGTTTAAACTGCCCCAAAGCAAAGTTACTTACCTGTAACAGGTGATCTCCGGAACAGAAGGAATTAGTCTTCACATATGGGAGACGTAGCCGACGGAGCCCGCACGGGAATGCTCCCCAGCATCCAATCAGAAAGCCTTTGGGAGCGGTGGCTTCCCGCCCTTCCCACTGCCTCTCCCCAGTTGAGTTTCATAGCTGAGCCAGAAGGAGAGGAGAGGAAGGAATAGAGAGAAAGAGATACAACTCCTAGGGGAGATGGGCGGGTTGTGAAGACTAATTCCTGCTGTTCCGGAGATCACCTGTTACAGGTAAGTAACTGTGCTATCTCCAGGAACAAGCAGGAATGAGTCTTCACATATGGGGACTCCCTAGCTGAGGATGCCCAGGGGAGATCCCGTAAGCCCGGCCCAGGACGGGATGGCATTTGCCCAACCGGAATCCCTGGCATCCCCCGAGGGATGGAGGGTAGGAGTTGAGAAGAGAGGAACAGCAAACCCCAAAGACTACAGGGAGAGTAGTCATTAGAATGCATGGAAGCATCATTAAGCTTTTAATGAATTAATGACTTAGTACCATGTAGAGCTTACCTACTGAGTTGTAGGAAGTAGGACTGTGATGGAGGTACTGTAGAAGCAGTAGCGAGGTCTTCAAGGGAACTTCACCGCAGCGAGGAGGAAGTTCCAAATCCGGAAGGCCAGGAGATCCAGGAGTCAGCTGGGTCAGGAGAAGGACGGCAGGTCTTCAAGGAAGCTTTATGCAAAGCTGAGCACTCCCTTAGGAGCAGAGTCCATAACTCAGAGGACTAACAGTAGAAGACTAGCCGATCTGGATAGTCTATTCCGGAGAAGAGTAGGGGTGTACCCCGGAGCAGAAGGAGTACACAGGCTGCCCTAGCGAAGAGATAGGGAGACAAGGGTCTGAACCTCTGGGAGGAGGGAATAACTGAAAATAGAGCTGTTGACTTCACAGCAGTAGAGTACAACCAGTCCGAGGGCCGATCTAAGGAATAGGCAGGCGGACTGGCCGGACCCCGGAGGGGGGGGGGGGGCGTGAGTACCGGCCATTGGGAAAAAATAGGCTGCAGAACACAGGCACTGTGGGCATCCCCCAGAATGCGCCTATTGAGCAGGTGATATCTGGAATATCTAAGCCGTTGGGCATGGAGAACGCCCCACCCCGGCACTAACGCAGGTACGCCGAGGAACCTACCTCCATGAGCATAACACTGGCAAGGCGGACCTGCCAGTGATCCACAGAACGTCCACCTGGGGAGGTGGCGTCAAGATCCGTCTGAGAGAGGGATCTTTTTCGGTGGAACAAGGGCAGATCGGCGAACGAACAGCACGGTAGCGTGAAGGACAGAGGATAGCATCAGTCCGGAAGAACACACCAGGGGGCTAGAGGCCCTATAGGTGTCCCCAGGACCTGCACGCAGAAACTCGCCCCCGCACTAATCGGGGAACATGAGGGCATAGTCCTTGGTAAGCATTGGGGGACTATAGCGGCTGGAAGGAAAATTCCGGTACGGAAGCAATCAGCAGGGGAATACTGGCTGAGAAGGGTTCGGGGACGTACCTAAGGGTAAGCCAGTTGACCGTGGGCCAGAGCTATCATGGAGTAGAGGTGGTCTCCCTCTGCCAACGGAAGGAGAATACCTGAACCCCTGGATAAGCCCCCGAACCATTTGCCCTACTGAACGAGCCCCAGAGTAGAGCTCAATTGTAAACTTCTGGTAAGAAGGTAAATTGCAGGCAGCCGCCCACCAGAGCCTAAAACTGCTTGGTATGAGAGTTCTGGCACGGGCCCGGGGACTTCAACCCAGGGTGAGGGGTCCCTTGCTTGGGCGCACCTGGCGGATGGGCGGAGGGGTGACATTTCCTCTTCCTAGGGAAGGAGGGCCTGGTGAGGCGCGCACCACTGCCGGGGGGAAGCCGGGCCCTAGGATGGCTTCTAACGCTGGGAAGGTTAGCGAAGCACTGCGCGACCTGACGTAAGGCCTCACTATTGAAGAGGTGATCTCTGTCACAGGGAGAATTACCCAGGTTATGCTGTGCCCGTCTACACAACTCGGACGCCTGCAACCATGCTGTACGGCGTGCTCTAATGGCAACAGCAGAGCATCTGCTGACCGACAGGAAGGAGTCTAGAGAAGCACGAGAAAGGAATCCAGAGATATTCCTGCAGTGATAAAGAAGCAAGGAATATTCAAAGGCCTTGGTTGCAGACAAGAAGAGAGACAACAGAGATAATCTCTCGGTGACCTCCCGGAGCGACAGACTCATATAAAAAATATATGAAATAATCCTGGACGCCAGCATAGACGTTTGGAAGGTTTGACGTCCTAGGGTATCTAGCGTCTTCGAGGCGCGGCCTGGAGGGCGAGAAGAATGCTTTTCCTTGCTTCCAGCCTTTCTCAGCGCCGATTCCACCACAATGGAACGATGTGGAAGCTGGTGCTGCCGAAAACCCGGGGAGGGAGGCACCCGATACAGAGCATGCATCGCAGTCGACGGTGCCGAAACCCTCAAAGGTGACCGCCAAGCCCCCAGCAGGAGATCCTGCAGGGAGGGATGCAGAGGAAGCATCACGGCGGCCCGTTCCGCAGGGCCTGGAGTTAGGTCCGGGATAGGGATGGCCAGCAAGTCCGCCATGTCCAGAAGGAAATTCTGAAAAGACGGCTCTCCCGGAGGGGCTATGCCGTGGGAGGCGGTGGCGGGAGAGGCCGCCAGGGCACCGAGAAGCCTCTCGGGCTGATGCCCGCTGGGCAGAGGAGGGGACCAACAGCCCCGGACTGGGGTGGTCAACAAGGCGTCGTCGGCTCCTGGAATTGATTCCAAGCTAGGCATCAAAGGGGTCGATGGCACCGCTGGAGCCGCCGGAATCAGCCTCAGCCCCGAACCCGGGGGCGGCGCTGCCCCCGGCAACTGAAGCGGTTCCGTGGCAGCTGGAGGGCAGTGGCCAACCATCTCCGCTCTGCGTCGCGGGAGGGGACAGGGGCCGATCCCGAGATGTGTTGTGGCCAAGTCTTCAAGGCTGGATACCGATTCCAGGCTGGGCATCGAATCGAGCGATGAGATAGACTCCCTTCTAGAGGGCCCCGGCGGGGGCGGCCGCGCCGGCGGTGCTGATCCCGGGGAGCGGATCGGAACCGTGTCGATCGGCGTCGCGAGCATCAAGGGCCCCCGAGGATGAAGCTCGGTGGAGAGGGGGCCATCCGAAGCCGGCGCCGATGCCAGGCGGCGGGCACTGCCAGATGCCGGGCCCCCTCTTGAGCCCGCCTGACCCGGGGGGAAATCCTTACGGGGCATACGACCTGTCCCTGAGGGTACCCAGGTCACCCAACGACGAGCCCCTGCGGGGAGGGAAGTGCAAAACTCCTGCGCCGACGCCGGGGTACCGTTGCGGGACGGCGCGGATCCAGGCTGGATCGAAGCGATCGAAGACCCCGGGGCTCCCTTTCTTGGAAAGGGCTGGGCCCTCGACGGCCGCGACGATGCCGGGGGGTCGCCCGTCTGGGGCTGATCGACATACCCCGAGGCTCCCGGGGAAGGCCGACGGCGGTCCCTGGCACTCGACGCCCCTGCCGTCTCCGGCAGAGCGGTGCCGCGCAAACCCGGTACAACCCTCGCGCAGGGCTGGGATACCGGCGACCCAGCGCGGGTCGAAGCGACCGGCCCCGAAGGGAGCGAGGCCAGATGACCATCCCCGGCGAAGAGTGGAACCATCGACGCCGACGCGCCCGAAGCGGGTACCAGCTCCGCGCATGGCCTGAACGTAGGGCCGCCAGACTGTGTTGAGTCGGTCGGCCCTAGAGCTGCCGAGGGCAGCGGCAGGTGATCCCCGGTGGGGAGCGGGTCACTCGACACCGACGGGTCGGCACCGCCGGAAGCGGATACCACCCCCGTAGGAACGCCATACCGGCAGGAGTCGGTCGGCCCCAGAGGCGCCGAGGACCGCGGCTGACAGCCCCCGGTGAGGAGCGGAACGCTCGACACCGACGCCGACGGGTTGGCACCGCCCGTAGCGGATACCACCCCCGCGCATGGCAGGGATGAAGGAACGCCAGACTGGACCGATTCGATCGGCCCCGGATGATCCTCGGTGAGGAGCGGACCGCTCAACACCGACACCGATGCCGGGTGGTCTGCACCGCTCAAAGCGGGTACCTCCCTCGAGCACGTCTTGGATATAGGGAGGTCAGACTCGGTCGAGTCGATCGGCCCCGGAGGCGCCGAGGACACCAGCTGACGATCCCTGGCGAAGAGTGGAACACTCGACGCCGGCGCCAATGCCGGGGAATCGGCACCGCTCGAAGCGGGTACCTCCCTCGAGCACGGCTCGGGAATGTTCTGTGAGGAGCGAACCCCAGGAACATCCCGAAACCCCGTAAATGCTTTGGAGCCCAAGGACTCCCGCCGGGGTATAGTAGCCAAGGGGGACTTGAGGGGTTGGCCGGAGCCGTCGCCATGCCGCGCATGAGACTCGCCCCTCAAGACTTGGCTAGTCTTAACAGACTATTGCGTGGTTACCTGATCCTGGAGAGAAGAAAAACCCGATGACCGCGCCTTGGGCGTGAAAACATCATCGAGGGATACCCGAAAAAGGGAAGGTCTTCTCCCGACACTGTAGCCCGGAGGACCTGGGGGGAAAGGGTCAGGCCCCAAACAAGAGAGGCACCAGGCATTGGAGTCCATGTGGAAAACTAAGTTCCCGCAGTGACGGCACTTCTGGGGCTCCATGTTGTAAGCCCGGTAGGCCTCGGCGCCCAGAGGGAAAAAAGGTCCCGCTAGGCGACGAAAAATAAGTGAGAAAAGAAAAACAAAAGGGGCACAGAGGTGCTGCTGTCGGCGGGAAAAGCCGCAACTACAGAAACAAGAAAAGAAAAAGGTGAAAAGTTCTGCGGTGGCAGAAGGGACGTCCTGCCTGCTCCACGGAAAACGAAAAACTGGGGAGAGGCAGTGGGAAGGGCGGGAAGCCACCGCGCAGGTGCGGGGGATGCTCCCAAAGGCTTTCTGATTGGATGCTGGGGAGCATTCCCGTGCGGGCTCCGTCGGCGACGTCTCCCATATGTGAAGACTCATTCCTGCTTGTTCCTGGAGATTCTCTGGAAACATGTTAAATAAATAAAAGCATGTTAAATAAATAAAATAAATAAATGCTTCAGAATATTGACTCATTAGTATTTTCAGTCTGTTCTATTAATTCGGTTAACATTTAAATATACATTAACTAATGCTTGTAGATAAATTGTGAGACTAATGATTTGTCAATCATGCTGCTTATGACATCACACGTACCACAGAAAAGAGTTTACGCTGCAGTGGTGGGTAAGAGGTCACTTCCTTTATTGTCCAGGCACAAGACATACTTGGTCTCTGCCCCATTCCACTACAAGGAGCATCAAGGAGGATACGGTCAAAAGACTCTGAGAGAAATGGAGGTCCTTCTGTAGCAACTGGAGTTTAAAAGGAAAATCATCAACATTTATGGTTTAGGTTAATTTCCGTACCACCTTTCTCTTTAAGCAAAGCGGTTTACAAAGAAAAAAATTAATGAAAAGCATAGTTAACTGTAGCAAGTGTTCTCCATGGACAACAGGAAAAGGTCCTCACATATGGGTGATGTCTCTGATGGAGCCCCGCATAAGAATGATCCCCAGCTTCCACTGCAAGCTTTTGGGAGGTTCCACCATGTATGCATGCCTGTCCCACCTGCCGTGGCACCATCTTATATCCAGTGTGATAACAAAGCCGATAGCCAAAAATACAACTGCTTGGGGAAGTGGAAGGGTTGTGAGGACTTATTTCTGCTGTCCATAGAGAACACCCACTACAGATGAGTAACTACGTTTTCTCTCCTTGGACAAGCAGAAAGTAAGTCCTCACGTATGGGACGCCCAAGCTAAAGGCTACCAAAAAACAAGGAAACAAGCCCAACAGAGGCTACAAAACTGGAGAACTGGAAGAAATAATGTGGGTAGTCCCTCTGGGGGACTCAACTAACAGCGTCCACAGCATACATAGACAACAGGTTGACTTCGATAGCCTGGATGGACAGAAGGGCCGGTGGGAAGGAGTTGAACATAAGTCGGAGTATAGCTTGGTCAAAGTTACTGTCCCGTCAGGAATCCCCATACAGACAGTAGTGGGCTGTGAAGCTGTGGACAGAGGACCACGTCACAGCCGTGGAAATCTCCTCCATGGAGACCGAGCACAAGATGGCCACTGGTGCAGCTATGGCTCAGACACTGTGCGCCATGTCATGCCCCTCAAGGCTAAAGCCCGCTTGGGCATAGGCGAAGATATGCAGTCCACTACCCAATTGGACAGTGTGCATTTAGAGACAGCTGTGCCCAGCCTGCTGGAGTCAAAGGAAATGAACAGTTGGGTGGAACGCCAGTGTGCCTTTGTGCGTTCACGGTAGAAGGCCAAGGCTTGCTTGCAGTCTAACGTATGCAGCGTGGCCTCTCCATGATTGGCATGAGGCCTTGGAAAAAAGGTGGGCAGAACCAGATTGACTTGAGGTGGAAGGAAGAGACCATCTTGGGCAAGAAACAAGAAGCAGCCTATTGGTTAGAACACTGGCTTGGGAACCAAGAAACCAGGGTTCGATTCCCACTAGCACTCCTTGTGGTCTTGGGCAAGTCACTTAACCCTCCATTGCCTCAGAAAAATCCAAGTTATCCTCTACATCTCAGGGACTCCATCATGGTCAGAGCATCAGGAGACTGCTGGTTGCCATCCAGAGCCTTGGCAGTAGACTCCTCCCACTGGGGCAGCTTAGCAGGCCACTCACAGCCATTGCCTAGAAGTTGTGTTGTGAAGGATTTTGGTGCTGATGCCTGTGGGCATTAACACGCTGATTGGGTGCCCCCTCGACATCGATGGAGTGGAAAACAGCTCCTTCCATGGCTCCAACCGAAGGACCATGGTTCAGCTCAGAGTGAGCAAAGACACTGTGCGATGCCGATGCCTCTGTGGAGACCTGTGATAGCAATGATGTCTATGTTGGGGCCAAGAATGCCAAGTCTGATGACCTGAAGAGAGACACTCGCTGCTTCTCCCAGCCCTTTAGGTCCTTCCTTGTCATTTGTAGACATAGATTGCTGAGGAGGGCTCATGGTCGGGCCAGAGGGATTACAGGCACTAGTTATGTCTTGGTTGGTTGGTTGGTCACCAAAATGGTGCACGCACAATTTGTGCATTTTTTGAATGTGCTGGCTGACTTAGACATGAATGGGAAGATGGCTGCAGCGAGATCAAAGGGCTCAATGTCACCAGCCTGCAAAATCCGCAGGGAGAAAAACAACCCTTAAAAGACAAAAAAAACAGCGTCAGCAGGGAGCAGACACAACTAATGGCAGGTGGTTAGCATGAAGGAAAGGAAAAAACCCACAAGGGGACAAAAAAATATCAGTCTTTGTCAACGACCACAGAACATGTCCTAGGGGCTTCGTGAAGAAAGATGACTGGAGATAAGATGGAGCCAGAGCAGGTGGGAAGGCGGGCATGCATGCATGGTGGAACCTCTCAAAAGCTTCCAATGAAAGCTGGAGAGCATTCCTGAGCGGACATCACCCATACTTGAGGACTTATTTCCTTGTCCACTGAGAAATAATATTAATGAAGGGTCGCTTCCCTTTATCTTTAACATGCTGGATCTTCATTCCTGAGAAAAGCAATACTTCCTCCTCATCTGGCATAGTCACATGCACATAGACTTCCATTAAATTCCACACATCAGACCAGAACCCTTGCAATTCTCAGCAACGAAGGAAACTATGTATATGACTTTCCACTTCATGACATTTATCACATAGTTCCGAAGCTGACAGGCCTGTTTTATGATGTTTTTATGTATTTCATCCTGAATACAGAATACTCATGGGTGACACACATGGCTAGATGGCTAGGAATGATCTTGCATTATCTTTCGATCTGAAGAAAGCATATTGTGAGAAAATGCAAATCTGATTAAGTGTGTGCATATGAGTAACTTCCAGCAGAGCCACTATAATGACAAAGTGCTTTCATATTCAGTAGGGAGGTTACTTATGAAGCACGTTATTTATTAAATAACCTGTGTTAAATGGTATAATTGTGCATTATTTGACATTAATGCAGATTTTTGCAGCACAGCATGTTTATGTTTATTTGTTTGATAAACCATCCTTCTGTAACAATCAGGGCGGTGTACAATCTACAAACCGTCAGGAAAGGGCCTAAGGCCAACGAAATTGAAAAGAAAGTTTACAATTCTTTGATAGGATAGTAAAAGAGAAGATAGAGACAGGACAAGACATAGGAAAATATAGTTTTGGGAGGGAGATACAGAGGTGGGCGTAGGAAGGCAAACTACATAAAAGGGGAGATACAGTACTGATACAGTAGATGCATCTAGTCATAATATTAATCTGGTTACCAAATATTCTCCATATAGTTCTCAAATAAAACGAATTATAAAGCAGTATAGCAATGTTCTAAACAGTATCCCAGGATTGGAAGAGAAAGTAGTCCGATGCATTTGACAGCGGCATAAAAATTTAAAAGAAAAATTAAGCCCTGCAGTATTGCGACCTTTGTTAATACAGCCAGCAACTATGGAGAATGGACATAGGAAATGTGGCGATTGTAACATATATGACATCACTCATGAATTAACAGAATTTCAATATCACGGGATAACTTATCTAAAAGGTCTGACATCTTGTGGTTCCAGTTATGTAATATATTGCATTCAATGCCCATGTAGGTTAATTTATGTAGGTAAAACAATTCGCGTTTTTAGAGTACGAATGAATGAACATAAAAGTAGATTAAAATGTAAGAAACAGGAGGCACCTATTGTTGATCATTGTATACAATTTAATCATCAGTTTGCAGAACTTCAATGTTTTTGCAATGAACATATTGGTTTAGGTTCTAATGGGAAATCGCGAGAACAAACTCTTTTATTCCGTGAACAACAGTGGATATACAATCTGCGATCGGTAGCACCGGAAGGGTTAAATGCCCAAATAGAGTAGGAAGCTTGCACATGAAGAAGAGATGTACCACACCAGCTTTCTAAGTGGGAAATATATAATTGTTGGAGATAAGAAGAGATATCAAGCTGGGTTTGGTGCCTCCATACAATACTGGCGTCGGGTTTAAAAACACTATAGCTGTTTCTCTACAAGGTAGTGGTAGAAATGATTGTCTAAAACGATCGATCAATTGTAATATAGGTAAAAAAATGTTTATCAGTTTGGGTATTCAATGGAAGAAAAAATATCTTCTTTTATTGGTCATAAATTGAGCACATATACAGGAGATACCGACAATACCATGACCTAGGCCGTTCTAAGACATTTTGATGAAGAGAAAATTTTGTTGTGTTTCCTGAAAGGCTGCAGGACAAAACACCAGTCTTGTAGATAGTATAGAAGGGAGAGGCCCTAGGTATTCCCGAGAACTGAATAATCATGGAGAAGTCATTTTTTGGAGAGCTGTACCTTTAAGAAGACAACTTTAAACTTTGAGCCATAGGGGAATAAATAGACAGCCCGCATGCGCGGCGTTTTTTTGGGAAGCCGGCGGGCACGAAAGAGAAATATTCAACGGAACCTTTGGGAGAGAGGATCTGCTTAATGTAGGAAAACATTTTGAGAAAAGGTTGTTTCTGTAGATATAGCACAGTTACTTACCTGTAACAGGTGATCTCTGGGAACAGCAGGAATAAGTCTTCACATATGGGTATCGTCGGTACCGACGGAGCCTGCGCTGGAACGCTCCCCAGCGTCCAGTAAGAAAACTTTTGGGAGCATCCCACAGCGCCTGTGCGCTGCCTTCCTGCCTTTCCCAACCGCCTCTCTCCAGTTCGAGTTTTAAAGCTGAGACAAAGAGAGAGAGAGAGGAAAGGAAAGATAGATAGAGAGATACAACTCCTAGGGGAGGTGGGTGGGTTGTGAAGACTTATTCCTGCTGTTCCCAGAGATCACCTGTTACAGGTAAGTAACTGTGCTATCTCCAGGAACAAGCAGGAATGAGTCTTCACATATGGGGACTCCCTAGCTGCAGATGCCAGGGGAAGACCCCAGGTTGTGTGTCCTTGGAAAGGACTCTACCTCCCCCCATGGATCTCTGGCATCCAACCAGGGTAGGTGGGTAGGAGTTGATTAGGAATGGAACAGGTGTTTGAGAACAGCCTGACCAAACAAGGCATCCCGGCGGGAGTCCTTGTCCAAGCAGTAATGGGCTGTGAAGGTATGAACCGAGGCCCAGGTGGCCGCTCGACAGATTTGGTCGATGGACACAGAGTTTAGATGAGCCATTGAGGCTGCCATGGCTCTCACATTGTGAGCTGTGACATGGCCCTCCAGAGAAAGGTTTCTACTCTGGTAGGCGAAAGAAATACACTGAGCAATCCAGTTGGACAGTGTCCTCTTAGAGACTGGAAGTCCTAAATGAGAAGGATCAAAAGCAACAAAGAGTTGAGAAGACTTTCTATGTTGCTGTGTTCTTTGTAAGTAAAAAGCGAGAGCTCTCTTACAATCCAAGGTATGAAGATTCCTCTCTGCACTTGATGCATGAGGTCCTGGAAAAAAGACAGGTAAATACACCTCTTGGTTCAGATGAAAAGGTGAGACCACTTTAGGCATAAAGTGTGGATTGGTCCTGAGGACTACCTTATCATGATGAAACCTTGTATAAGGTGGATTAGCCACCAAAGCTTGCAACTCACTGATGCGGCGTGCTGAGGCGACTGCAATGAGAAAAATAACCTTCCAAGAAAGAAATTTCAAGGAGGTGGTGGCTAAAGGTTCAAAGGGTGGCTTCATAAGCTGGCCAAGAAACAGGTTTAAGTCCCATGACACTGGAGGTGGTCTAATGGGAGGTTTAGTTAAAAGAAGGTCTCTCATGAATCTTGCTATAAGAGGATGAGAGGAAATAGGTTGTCCATTGAGAGGCTTGAGGGACGCTGCAATAGCATTCAAATGGACTCTTACTGAATTAGTTTTCAGACCTGCATGGAACAGATGCAGAATATACTCTAGTAGAGAATTCAGAGGTATTGCAAGAGGGTTTAGACCCTTCCCTGAACACCAAATGGTAAATCTTTTCCATTTGAAAGCATAGGAACGTCTAGTAGAAGGCTTTCTAGAGGCATAACATCTCTGACTTGCTGAGAGAGATGAAAATCTTGAAGGTCTAGGCCCTCAGCAACCAAACCCTGAGATGGAGAGACTGGGGGTTTGGGTGCCACAACGTTCCTTCTTCCTGGGATAGAAGGTCTGGAGCAGAGCCCAAGTCCAGGGAGGGAGCTTGAGAGAGATGCAGAAGTAGAGGGTACCACACTTGGTGTGGCCAATGTGGTGCTATGAGGATCATGGTCCCTTGATCTCTCTGAAGCTTGAATAGTGTCTTGGGAATTAGGGGAATTGGTGGAAAGGCATAAAGGAAGTCTTGACCCCAGTGAAGGAGGAAGGCATCCTTGGCCTGAACTCCCTGACACGGAATTCTGGAACAGAACCGGGGAAGTTTGGCATTCCACGGACTTGCAAAGAGGTCTATGTCCGGGGTTCCCCAAATTCGAAAGATCCTGGCTACCTGGTCCATGTGGAGGGACCACTCGTGTGGAAGCAGAACTCGACTGAGTCTGTCCGCCCAAGTTTTGAACGCCTGGAAGATATACTGCCAGAAGATGGATGTGATGCTCTCTGGCGAAGGCCCACAGTCGCAAAGCTTCGTTGCAAAGCGACAGAGAGCCAGTTCCTCCCTACTTGTTTACATAGAACATGGCTACTTGGTTGTCCGTATGGATGAGGACTGTCCTGTAGCTGAGCAGGGAATGGAACACTCTGAAAGCTAAGAAAATTGCTCTGAGTTCCAAGAGATTGATATGCAGAGAAGTCTCCTGTGGAGACCATATGCCCTGGGTGGAGAGATCCTGCAGATGAGCTCCCCAACCCCTTGGAGAAGCATCTTTTGTGAGAGTTGCTTGGGGTAGCAGTTGCTGAAAAGGGGACCCCAGCAACAGGTTTTGAGAGGACTTCCACCACTGGAGAGACCAAAAAAAGGTGACTGGAGTTTGCTATTTTGTCTGACAGGCAACCTGATGCCTGAGTCCATTGGGTGGACAAAGTCCATTGAGCTGCCCTCATGTGAAGGCGAGCATATGGAACCACATGCACGGTGGATGCCATGTGGCCTAATAGTTGTAACATCTCTCGAGTAGTTAACTGGGACTTTAACTGAATCTGGGAGGCTAACTGCACCAGACGTAGGCAACGGGCCTGAGGAAGATAGGCCCTTGCAGTTGTGGTATCCAGCAAGGCCCCTATGAACTCCAGAGACTGAGTAGGGGTGAGATTGGATTTTGGGATGTTTATTACTAGTCCCAAATACTGAAGGATACGCATTGTGCAGGTTAGACAAGTCTGGGCCTCTGACTGGGATGGAGCTCGAATGAGCCAGTCGTCCAGATATGGGAATACGAATATTCCTAGAGTGCGGAGAAATGCAGCTACTACTGCCATGCATTTCGTGAACACCCTTGGTGCAGAGGCCAGACCGAAAGGAAGCACCCTGTATTGGTAGTGCTTTCCTTGAAAAAGGAACCGAAGGAACCTTCTGTGTGTTGGATGGATGAGGACATGGGTGTACGCATCCTTGAGATCTACAGAACAAAGCCAGTCCTGACTCTGAAGGTATGGAAGCAGAGCCCCTAGAGAAATCATTTTGAATTTCTCCTTGAATAGAAACTTGTTCAATTCTCTGAGATCTAATATGGGTCTGTAGCCGCCTGTTTTCTTTGGGATAAGAAAATAAGGGGAGTAAGAGTAGTTACTCACCTGTAACAGGTGTTCTCCAGGAGCAGCAGGAACCAGTCCTCACATATGGGTGACGTCGGTGCCGACGGAGCCCTCGCGGAGCAATTTTCCCCAGCTTTCAAAGAAAGCCTTTGGGAATTGCAGCGCGCATGCGCGGTCCCCTTCCCGCCCAAGGGTGCCATCTTGCTCAGTCTGATGACATAGCTAAAAGACAGCAAAAAATTAGCAAAAATGAAATCATAGGACTGCAACTCCAAGGGGAGGAGGGAGGGTTGTGAGGACCGATTCCTGCTGCTCCTGGAGAACACCTGTTACAGGTGAGTAACTACTCTTTCTCCAGGACCAAGCAGGAAGTCAGTCCTCACATATGGGACTCCCAAGCTTAAGGCTACCAGAGACCCTAAGCACAAAAAAGGAGCTCCCTCAAGCTCAGTAGCACAGAAGGAAGGAATCTTCTCTGAGTACGCCTCCAACCGGTAGCCCAACATCCGGGACGGAGGGCAGGAGTTGCCTATACCTCAAAGAGATTACGGAGAACTGCCTGTCCGAAAGCACTGTCCCTGCGGGACTCCCTCTCCAGGCAATAATGGGCTGCAAAAGTCTGGCTTGAAGACCAAGTAGCGGCCCGGCAGATGTCGGCCAATGGAACAGAGCGGAGGTAAGCCACTGACGCAGCCTTCACCCGAACACGATGAGCCGTGACTCGACTTTCCAAAGAGAGGCCGGCTGCCCCATAAGCCCAAGCGATACAGTCAGCAATCCAGATGGACAGAGTACCCTTGGAGACAGGGAGCCCCAACTTATTGGGGTCATAAGACACGAAGAGCTGAACAGCCCTTCGGTGCTCCCGCGTACGGTCAAGGTAGAAGGTTAACGCCCTCCTACAGTCCAGGGTATGCAGGACCATTTCAGCTCGGCTGGAGTGTGGCCTGGGAAAGAAGGTCGGAAGTACCATCTCCTGGTTGATGTGAAAAGGGGAAACCACTTTAGGATGAAACTTGGGGTGAGTCCGTAGAACTACCCTATTCTTGTAGAACCTAGTGTAAGGAGGATCAGATACTAGGGCCTGTAGCTCACTAACGCGTCTAGCAGAAGTGAGGGCTACCAAGAATAAGGTTTTCCAAGAAAGAAAACGAAGATGACAGGTAGCCATAGGTTCAAAAGGCGGACAGGTAATCCGCTGTAAAACCACATTCAGATCCCAGTCAGGGGCTGGTGGGCGCAAAGGTGGTTTAAGGAGGAGGCCGCCTCTGAGAAAACGAGCCACTAGAGGGTGGCTGGAAAGAGGTCTGCCATCCACCGGCATGTGATGCGCAGAAAGAGCACTGAGGTGGACCCTGACCGAGTTGGACTTAAGTCCAAGATCGGAGAGGCAAAGCAAGTACTGCAAGACCACTGATACCGAACAGGAGAAGGGATCTTGAGACCGCTGAGCACACCAGACGGAGAACAGACGCCACTTAAGAGCGTAGGACTTCCGGGTGGAGGGTCGCCTGGAGGCCAAGACGACTTCCTCCACATTTGGAGGCAGCAGGAGGGGAGCAAGGACTACCCTTTCAGCAGCCAGGCCATCAGATGAAGGGATCGGAGGTTGGGGTGTAGGAGAGTCCCGTGATCCTGGGTCAGGAGATCAGGCTGAAACCCCAGAGGGAGAGGAGTGTCCACCGCCAGCTGCATCAGAAGCGGGAACCAGGGCTGTCTCGGCCACCGAGGAGCCACTAGGATCAGCGAGGCTTTGTCTCTGAGAACCTTGAAGAGTGTTCGAGACACCAGCGGCATGGGAGGAAAGGCATACAAGAGGCCCGTGGACCATGGAATCAGAAAAGCATCCGCCGCTACTCTGAGAGGATGCGGTTGTCGAGAGCAGAATCTGGGAAGTTGCCGGTTCAGAGGACTGGCAAACAGATCCATGGTGGGGAGTCCCCACTTGAGAAAGATCCGCTGAACCACCAATGGATCCAATCTCCATTCGTGTGGTTGGAGGATCCGGCTTAGCTTGTCTGCCAGGTAATTTTCCTGATCTGGGAGATAAACAGCTTTGAGGAGGATGCCGCGGCTGACGGCCCAAGAGCACAACTTTTGTGCTTCCCGACAGAGAAGGAAGGAGCCTGTGCCCCCTTGTTTGCTCACGTAGAACATCGCAACTTGATTGTCCGTCTGGACCAGCACAGACTGGTGAGAAATGAGGTGGGAGAAGGCCCTCAGAGCTAGGCGGATAGCTCTGAGCTCCAGGAAGTTGATTTGCTGGGCAGACTCCCAAGGAGTCCAGATGACAATGTGCTCCCCTGGCAATGTGCTCCCTTGGCAATGTGCTCCCCAACCCAGGAGAGAAGCATCGGTCGTTAGGACCTGAGAAGGCGGAGGAGACTGAAAAGCCATTCCTAGTACTAGGTTTGGCAGATGAAGCCACCATTGCAGAGAAGAGACCAGCGGGTCGGAGATCTGTACGGAGTCCGCTAGGCTCCCAGTGGCCTGATGCCATTGTGTGCGAAGGCACCATTGAGCAGGCCGAATGTTCAGGCGGGCATTGGGGGTCACATGGACTGTGGAAGCCATATGGCCCAGCAGTCTCAGAAATTGCCTGGCAGAGACCAGGGAATTGCTGTGAAAGTGGCTGGCAAGATCCATGAGCCTGTTTGCCCTGTCGAGAGGCAGAAAGGCTCGCGCCTGAAGCGTGTTTAATCTTGCGCCGATGAACTCGAGATCCTGAGAGGGGAGCAAAGTGGACTTTGCGAAGTTTATGACAAAGCCCAAGTGCTGTAGCAGAGCTACAGTGCGGTGCGTGGCGTGAGTGACCTCTTGGGAAGACTGTGCCCTGATGAGCCCGTCGTCCAGGTATGGAAATACAAAGAGGCCTTGAAGTCTTAGATAAGCCGCCACCACTGCTAGACATTTGGTGAACACCCTTGGTGCGGAGGATAGGCCAAAGGGTAGTACTCTGTACTGGTAATGATTGCCCCCCACCACAAACCTGAGATATTGTCTGTGGCTGGGGTGGATGAGGATGTGAGTGTAGGCATCCTTTAGATCCAAGGAGCATAGCCAGTCTCCCTGCTAGAGGTAGGGTAGCAGGATTCCAAGGGTAAGCATCTTGAACTTTTCCTTTGCGAGGAACTTGTTGAGGTTCCGCAAGTCCAGGATGGGTCTGAGGCCTCCTGTTCTTTTTGGTATCAGAAAGTACCTGGAGTAAAAGCCTTGACCTCTCAGGTGGTGGGGCACCGGTTCCACAGCCTGGTCCTGAAGAAAACTTGCTAACTCCTGAAGGAGTAAGTCCCTGTGCAGAGGAAGTTTGAGAGGCTCCCCTGGAATGTAGGAGGGAGGCACCTGGTGGAAGTGCAGAAGATAGCCTTCTTGGACTATGTGAAGCACCCAGGTATCTGTAGTGATGTTGGACCACCTGTGGGCAAAGTGGACCAGCCGGCCTCCTGTGCTGAGAGAAACCAGCTGAGGGGGAGAGGCTATGCTGATGAAGTCAAAAACCTCCACCCTGCTGAGCAGGGGCCAGTGGTGCAGGCTTGGGGGGCTTGCTGCCTACGGGACCCATTACCCCGTCCCTTGGCTTGCTTACCCTGTTGGGGAGCTGCTGAGGCCTGATAATGAGGGTAGTGTTGATAGGCAGCCGCCTTCCTCGGGTAAAAGGGCTTTTTCCCCGAGCCCTTCTTATTCTGAGAAGGGGCAGAGGTTTTCCTGGAGAGCCGAGTCCTGGTGAGAGTCTCGGTCTCGATCTGTGCAGCCTTCTCATCCATGGGTTTGCCAAAGAGGTTTTCACCTCTGCAGGGGACATCGACCAACTTGTCCTGCACCCATGGCTCGAGGTCGGATGACTGAAGCCAAGCCTGTCGGCAGCCACCGATGCCGGCTGCGGCTACTCGAGCCGATGCTTCAAAGCCATCGTAGGCTGCTCGAGAGATAAACTTTGAGCACTCCCGAATACCAGTCGACAAGGCTTGGAACCTCTGCAAAGGTTCTTCGGAGAGACCAGCAGAGAACCCGGCTATTTCTTTAGCCAGGTCTCGGAGATACATGCCCATATAGAGCTGGTAGGTCTGGACTCGACAAGCAAGCATAGAGCCCTGGAAACACTTCCTACCGAGGGCATCCAGGCTTCGAGCCTCCCGACCGGGAGGCATCGAGGAGTGCATTTTCTGACTCTTAAGTCTATGCATGGCCGATTCCACCACCATGGAATGGTGCGGTAGTTGTGCCTTTTGGAACCCGGGGCTCTTGCAGACTCGATAAATGGAATCGACCCGCTTGCTTAACACCGGCGACGACGCCGGGCTCTCCCACATGCGGAAGAGAAGTCGTTCCAGCATCGGAGGAACCGGTACAATAAAGGCCTCCTTTGGGGGAGAGTCATACTGGAGGGCATCGAGCTCTTCGACTCGAGGCTCCTCCTCGGGATCCGCGGGGAAGGCCAAGGCCTTGGCCATATCCCGCACGAAGTCCGAGAACCGGGTATCCTCCGGGGGGGACCGTCTCCGAGGTTCGGACTCGGGGGAGTCCGATGGGACACAGCGAGTCTGAAAAGAACCAGGTGACTCTTCTTCCTCGGATTCCCAGGCTGACTCCTCGGAGGAGTCGTCGAGCGGCTCCGGTCGGGCGGGCATCGATGCCGTCCGCCCCGACGCCGAGGGAGTCGGCGTCGACGACCTCGGTCCCGAACGGGAGGCCGAAGGAGACCGTGACCGAGGATCGACTCGAGCTCTCATGGACTCGAGGATCGGCTCGGTCTCCGGGGTCGACTTGGACGTCGACGTCCTGGTGGTCAGGGCAGAAGCACCGGCGAGGCCAGCGATCAATGCCCGCTGCTGGTCCATGAAGGCAGTCAGACTGCTCTCCAAGGCCGTCAACCTGAGTCCGAGCTCAGGATACCCAGCAGCCCCCGACTCGGGCCCGACGTCGGCTCCTTCGTAGGCGAGTCCACGAGGACTACAGTACTCACGTGAGCGGGCGAGTCCATCTCGAGACGAGGATGTTTGGAAGGCCTCTCCATCTCCGAGGACCCGGGACGGCTGTCGGGGCTATGCGACCTGGCCCTCGAGGAACCAGGAGCGTCCACCGACCCCGCCCTCGCGGGTTTCTTCTTCCGATGATGTTCCCGGGTAGGAGACCCCCGTTCAGAGGAGCTTCGACGATGCTCAGGGCCAGAGTCCCGAGACGTCGAAGCCTCTGACGAGGTCCGGGCCCAGCCGGAGTCAGAGAAGATACGTTCCCGCTGATGCTGCCGACTCCTCAATGCTTTTGAGGACATCTTGCCACACGGACCACAGATCATCGGGTCATGATCGGGTCCGAGGCAGCGGAGGCAGTAGTCGTGTGTGTCGGTAAGAGACATGAGCTTCTTACACCGATCACACTTCTTAAACCCGCTGGCAGCCATCGGGGGAAGAAGGGCCCCTGCGAGGTCCAAAGTCAGGGCTGCCAGTGAAAAAGAAAAAAAGGCGCGAAATCTGTCACGAAGGACAAAAAAACGAAAAATAAAGAACGGACTCGCAACCGGCGTCGCGGGTCCGGGCGGGAAAAGAACCGGCGTCGAACTGAGAAAAAAGACAAATAAGACAAATAAAATCAACTTTTCTAGCGGTGAAGTACAAACAACGTCTGTAGGGCTCCGCGGAAAAAAGAAGACTGAGCAAGATGGCACCCTTGGGTGGGAAGGGGACCGCGCATGCGCGCTGCAATTCCCAAAGGCTTTCTTTGAAAGCTGGGGAAAATTGCTCCGCGAGGGCTCCGTCGGCGCCGACGTCACCCATATGTGAGGACTGACTTCCTGCTTGGTCCTGGAGAAGAACCCTGAGCCCTGTTGAAGAAGAGGTACTTCTTCTATTGCCCCTTGGGCAAGAAGGGTAGCAATCTCCTGACCTAGAAGGTTGAGGAGAGATGTTGGAGAATTGAACTGTTTCACCATGGTGTGAGGAGGAAGACTCAAGAAATGAAGCTTGTACCCTTCCTTTATGATGGAGAGGGTCTATTGCTCTGCTGTGATTTGCTCCCATCTGGGAGCAAAGTAAGTCAACCTTCCTGGAATGGTGAGGGGCTCTGGTTTTTCCAGAGCTAGAAAGGCTAAGTTCTCTAGTTGCAAGTCAAAGGCCCTGAGGAGGTTGAGGCTGCTGGGCTGTGGTAGGCCTGGCAGCCTTTAGACTTGGCCTGTTTAGGTGGTTGCTGACGCTTTGCAGCAAAACGACCTGCAGAAGATGTCTGCCCATGAGCAGGATAATATCGTCCCTTTTTAGAAAAAGATGTCTTTTTGAACAATCTTTTCTTAACAGGGGCAAACTTTGAAAGTCGATCCAAAGCAGAGTTCTCAGCATCCATCTGAGTGGCCTTTGCTTGCCAATCCCTGCCAAACAGGTTTTCACCTGTACAAGGAAGGTTTCCCAACTCATCTTGGACCCAGAGTTCCAAATCAGAGGCTTGTAACCAAGCAATTCTGCGTGCACCTATGGCAATAGCCGTGGCTCTGCTTACACACTCAAAAGAGACAAAGGCTGCACAGTTGGAGAATTTGGAAACATCTTGGGCATGTTTGAGCCAAGTGAGAAATTCCTGCCTTTTATCTTCTGAAATAAAAGGGGCTAAAGTCTGCAGATGATCTGCGACTTCTTTTAGAAACATCCCCATATAGAGACTATAGGAGTTGATTCTGGCAGCAAGCATATTGGCCTGGAAAATCCTTCGGCCAAAAGCATCTAGAGTCCTACATTCACATCCTGGAGGGTTAGATGAGTGTCTCTTTGCACTCTTTATTTTCTTCATAGCAGACTCAACCACAATAGAGTGGTGAGGAAGCTGAGTCTTATGAAAACCAGGACAGGGAGGGACACGGTACATGGTGTCCAACCTACGAGAATGAGGAGAGATGGTGAGAGGAGTCTCCGACATGCCCAACATGAGATCATAAAGAATCTCATGAATAGGAAGGTAGCTGCTTCCTTAGGAGCCTTAGGATATTGCAATATATCTAATTGCTTGGCTCTAGGCTCTGACTCAGAGGCCACTGTAATAGAGAGGCCTCTAGCCACTTCCCTAATAAAGTCTTGAAAAGACAAGTCCTCTGGAGGAGACATTCTTCGTTTTAGAGAAGCAGACTCCTGAGGAAGTAGTACCGGTGCATCGACAGAAGCCTCCGACTCAGAGTCTTCGGAGGAATCGAAGTATCGCCTGTCCGGATGCTCCAGTAAAGCCCGATACGCGTACCGAGTGGGATCGACATCGGGAGTAAGCGGTACTGGTTCGGTAACGATGGGCATCATAGGACAGGGCACCATTGCAGTCGACACCGAAGCCGATGTCTATGCATTTGGTATGGCACTGAGAACGGTGCCGGTGTCGGTACCGGCAACGGAGATTGTTGCGGTACTGAAGGCGTCGAAGCCTGCATGAACGCCGTAAGGGTGCGCTGCATGGATAGAATTTTCTGATCCATCGACGCCACCAAAGTCTGGATGTCGGTACCAGTGGAGGCCACCGGTACCCCAGAACACAGCAACAGGTGATCGGTCGAGGCCAAGCCATCGATGTCAACCTGTGACCCCATAGATAATGCTTTGGAAGCCGGAACTTCCCGCCGGGGTAATTTTGCCGGTGCAGAATCCTCGAGGACAAGCCCGGAGGCATCTCGATGCTTAGAGGGAGATTTGCCCTTCGAGGACTGGCTAGATTTATGTTTGGTTACCTGAGATCCATGGGAGGAAGAAGCAGCCCTGGAAGACGTCAATGCCACCGAGGCTGCATCAGAGGGAAACAGGGTACTGAGCATGGCTGCTCGGTTCTGCCGACCTCTTTTAGCCATCATGGTGCAGGACACACAATCCGTGATGGAATAGTCAGGACCCAAACATTTTAGACACCAATCATGGGTGTCGGTGACAGAAATAGTACGGCCACATTTTGTGCACTTTTTAAACCCGGAAGCGGGCTTCTCCATGAGGAGAAAATATTCAGGCCTAAGGCCCAAACTGAAAATGCACAGTTGAAAAAATAAAAGTTTTTTTTTTTTTTTTTAAAGAAAGAAAAGAAAAGACCGGCGGTACCGGTCTGACGTCGAAGGCAGACGCGACACAGAAAAATAAAGAAAAAAATAAAGAACTTCTTCTTTTCCGCGGAGCCAGCAGGTCGTGTTCCTGTCACCGCAGAAGAACTGGAGAGAGGCGGTTGGGAAAGGCGGGAAGGCAGCGCGCAGGCGCTGTGGGATGCTCCCAAAAGCTTTCTTACTGGATGCTGGGGAGCGTTCCCGCGCAGGCTCCGTCGGTACCGACGATACCCATATGTGAAGACTCATTCCTGCTTGTTCCTGGAGATAAGATGAATCTAGTGATGAAATTTATAGGTTTTGAAGAGAATGTGATTAACATGCGTGTTCTTTATTTTTGTCATCAGTGCTTTCAAAAAAAGAACCCCCTGAGGAAAACAGATACAGTGAAACACAGGTTAAGCGCTGAGGTTGGCGTTGGGGACTGCATTGAAAGCTAAGCACTGTTTTACATCATTTACAAATTATTTTCCATCAAGCAACATTGTAGAGGTCGTTGATGCAATTAGGGCATAAGTTCAGTAAATTGAGTAAAAGTCTGAATATATTTGCCTGGATAAGTCTGAGACCTGTTGCTTATTTATTATGTTAGTATTTTTCTAATAATTCTGTTTTGTGCATGAATCACATTATATCTTCATGATACTGTCAGAGTGGAACAAAAATCAATCGACACACAGTCCTTTTTGGGATCGATCCAAGATGGCGGAGGAGTGAGACGCCGAGGTGGAGTGCTTTGAGCCGGTTTCTGCACTCGCTTTCCAATGGGGAGGAAGAGGAAACAGCAAACTCAGAAACCCCCTGAGGCTTCGACCCCGTCGGATAGGCTGGTGCAGTCATCTATTGCCGGTTTCTGTACTCCCTCAACTGGTATGGCTTCGACTGATCCTTTGAATGAATCAATGGATCTGAGCATTGACGGGGTAGCATTGAGCCCGTGCAGGTGCCCCCAGTTCAGCCTGGAAGCTCCCTCAGGGTGGAGCAGCTTATTGGCGTCCCTCCTGTGCAGGAGGTGTATGCGGCTGCCGGGGGTTCACCCGGGAGGATTAAGTCGACGGCAGCTGTTGCTGGAGTTGCTGCTAGAGATCGGGTGGAATTTCTTCCCCCAAGAGGCATTCAGTGTGTGGAGCAATCGACATCTGGCTCGTCCGGTACTTTGGCGTTCCGGCTTCCTGGGAGAGTGGAGAAACCGGCGCTGGTAACATTAGATAGCTTATGGGAAGCTCTCTCGGCTCTGCAACAGTCCCTATTGCCCTTTGTGGGTATTTTTTCGCAGGAACTGGCTGATATTAAAGTCCAGTGTACTTCGACGGGTTTGGAGGCGGTGGCGCACTCTGCAAGAATTTCTCAATTGGAGTCAAAGGTGGAGGACCTGGAGACACTTGGTGCTGTTAATGTGCAGGACCGGTCAGTTCAAGCAAGAAAAACTGAGTTTCTGGGTAATCAACTTCGCAGGAATAATCTTTGATTCTTGAACTTTCCTCGGTCTCCTTTGATAGCTTCTGTGGACCTGGTCCGTACATTTTTTATTGAGGTTCTTCAGATGCCTGCTGAATCTCTGCCACCGGTGGTGAGAGCTCAATATGTTTCAATTTCTGCTGTGGAGACTGGGGATCAGCGGGTCTTTGCCACAGACTCTGGTTCCCCTCAGATGGGTTTGTCTGATTTTTTGGAGAGCTCTCTAGAGGTGGTGACCAGCAGGGCAACTTTGTTGGTTAATTTTGCCTTTGAATCTGATCGGAACACGGTGCTTAAACTTTTTTTCTGTAAGATGTCTGTATCTCAGTTCTTGGGCTTAAAAAGTTTTAATTTTTCCTGATTTGGCTAGGGAGACGCAGAAAAGGCGTGGAGCGTTCCTGGCCTTGCGCCAGAGGATGCTCGCCTTGGGTGCGCAGCTAAGTTAAGATATCCTTGTAAGTGTGTGGTTAGTTTTCAGTCTAAACAATTTATCTTTTTTGAGTCCAAGCAACTACTACAATTTCTTTTGAGTAGGGAGGTGGGAGGGGCTGGGGAGGCTCCCATATCGGCTGCCATATAATAATATCTATGCTCCTATGATTAATTTGTGTATGGAAGATGGGTAATTTCCAATAGCTAATTTCTTTTCTCTTGGATCATATTGTGGGATATGTTGTGGTCTATTCCAATTTTTTTTTCTTGATTAAGACTATCTTTGTTTTTAGATGGTCTTGGTTGTTTTTTTTATTTCTTCTTATGTTAATTCCAATTCAGATTTGTTCTCTGGATTGTATTGAAAAATTGATAAATAAAAAAAAAAATCAATTGACGGAACTATTTGCTCTGAAAAAGTGACCATCTTTAGTTTTGTGTAGAAAGAAAGATCTGCAATCTACTTCGGGTCACGCTGCCAAGAAAATCAAGGAGCTGCTTGGTCAACAGCAGCATTGACTTGAAGGTAGTGATAGCTTTGAGCTAGCATTATATTTATTTTCAAGGACATTAGACCACCAATGTGCAGCCTGATACTCACAGCACACCTCTTAAACAGGCTGTCTGAAATACAAGGTATCACCCCTGGTGCTGTCATTTTGAAGCCAGCAGCAGATGAGGCAGAAGTGAAACTGCTGAAAAAGGTTTCTGAGCTGGGACTGGGGAAAATGTGCAACAATTACAAGATAACAAACATGTCTTGTATAGGAGGGTGGCAATCAGTAAGTCTCTGCTGAAGAAAAGCCATATGATTTGTTTAACAGTATTTGCAAAAAATACTTAAGATGGGTCCTCAACAAACCTCAAGCACCAGGTCGCCATGATACCTGGACATTGCACCCAGGCACCCGCGATTTCATGCCCTCATCAGGGTATTTTTTCTTCTATGTTTCACGTCATTGCTGAAACAGATCTTCCTTGTCAGCTGTGCAACTCAGCTCAAGTTTGAGATGCATGGTGCAGAACTCTATACTATTCTCACAGTCTGAAGTCTCATGAGATTAATATGTACATTTAAGAGGAAAGGCAGGATAGAGGTGATATAATTGAGACATCTAAATACCTCCATGGCATAAATGCACAGGAGGAGAGCCTCTTGATTGAAAGCAAGCTCTGCTACGAGGGGACATAGGATGAGGGTGAAAGGGGATAGACTCGGGTGTAATATGTGGAAATATTTTTTATGGAAAGAGTGGTAGATGTGTCAAATAGTCTCCCAGTGGAGGTGTGGTCTTTTTCTGCCATCATGTTTCTATGAGATTTGAGATTGCAAGACCAACTCTGGAGTTCACATACTGTGCACCTCAAATTCAAGGCAAGTCATGCTGTGCAGAGCAGAAAGATCTGTTTCAGCAGTGGTAACAGAGCAATGGCAAGGGCAAGAGCAGCAGCACTGGGAGAACAGAGGCATAATGATATTCTTAGTTCTATTACTAGGAAAGAAACAGAACATAACTAGCCTTCTATTTGACTTTTGGAACAATGTGGCACACAAAGCCAAGGATTTCAACGTATTGTCCATTACGTGGATTAATTTTCCATATGTACATCACTTTATATTTTGTATACCTTTTCTGAATTTAGACAGCAGACCGGAAGAAGCCAACCCTTACCAAAAGGCCGGTCTTTAGCCTGGGACTGTGTTGCTGCTGACCCAGAGGGAGAGAAATGTGTGAACAGCAAAAGAGGATTTTTGTTTTCTCTCCACAATAGGCAGAAGCAGCTGGTGGCTGTGTGCGACTGTTACAACTGACACCATTTAGCCCTGCCTCCTGCTGGGCTGTTATCAACCCAAAAGATGCCGCCAGTGGATCCCCCCTCCTGAAGGGCCATGCTAAGGGCCCTTTTTGTGATCCTTGAAATAAAATGAACCATAAGGAGTACTGCAATTGTTAACCATGTATTAGTGAGTTTCTCTGCCAAATATGTTAGTATTTGGTTTATTTTTATAACTGTAATTGCTTCTTGGCAGTGTCGCCTAGATTTATTATCCCTAACTATAGATTATAAGAATATAACAGATACCACAGCGGGTCAGAGCAAGGGTCTATCAAGCCCAATATCCTGTTTCGAAGAGTGGCCAATCCAGGTCACAAGTACGTGTCAGGTTCCCAAAAAGGTACAGATTCCCTGGTCTAGCAGGATGATATGAAACAGCTTTTACTACATTCTGTGGTAATGAATTCCAGAGTTTTATCATGCATTGAGTGAAAATATATTTTCTCCTATTAGTCTTAAATTGCAGTTTCATTGCATGTCCCCTAGTCTTTTTCTCCTTTACGCATCCCACAGATTTTAGATTGTGGGGTTTATGGGGAGTTATGATGGAAAAAGAAAAGTAGAATACTTTCCCCTATCTCATTTCCGTTGGGGAGTTGCTCAAGCGTTAAAGTCATCCAGTTAATTTAAATATAGCATTCATCGATGTGTGTTCACTGAGAAAAAAAATGCAATGTGTGCCGTTGAATCAACCCAGTAGCTCCTGGGTTTTCTTGGCAGTGTGACCAGAAGTGGATTGCCAGGCTTTTCTTCTGAGGCAATGGAGGGTTAAGTGTCTTGCTCAAGGCCACAAGGTGTGCTAATGGGAATTGAACCCTGGTCTCTTGGTTAGAGCCAGTGCTCTAATCATTAGGCTACTTCTTCACTCATTCAGTGAGAAAACCACATTAACAAATGATAAAATTATTAATACTCTTGATCTTTTATGTAGTACTGAAAGAGATTTCAACAGCAGACATTAGTGGTAATCAATTATGCCCTAAAGTAAATGATGTCATTCAAACTACTTGTAAAAAGGAGAGAGAAAGGGATGTGATGACAGTAAAATACTCCAACTCTATATTTAAGGTGTTCAGACCCATTCCAAACAGATCAATCTGAATCTCTGCTAATAACAGCATGAGAGATTCATGCTCTGTTTGATTCATATAACCCCACACGGTGTCATATGACATTCCTTTTTATTTGTTCATCGGTTGGTGACCCTGCAATATGATTTAATTTCTCTTATTGCTTGGTGGTTTAAAAAAGAATATTTATGAATTTCACATAATACAAGCAAAATATCCCTTATGCGGCGTTGGGTTTTCCTTGTCAGGTCAGGAAAATCCAGACCAGAAGAACCCTGAAGTGAAGATTTATCTTCTTAAAAAATATCTTAAGGAGCCATTCTCTATCAGATACAAGTGCAAGAATAACCAAACAGGTAGCAGGAGTGACAGACTCGCTATCTGAACTCTCCAAAATGGCAGAGACATCGAGAATATCAGCCATCTCAACACCCGGAGAAATTTTCTGGCCACTCTGTAAATAATATATCTTTACTAAAGGTGGGCGGGACTCGGGGAAGAACCCCAGAATCTCCAAAAGATGGGACCTTAAACATCCCCTTTGGCAGATATAACAGGGGACCTCAAAATTTATTAAACAGAGGTTAGCCAGTCTAGTTTGATTGTCCAGTTGTTCCATTCGGGGCTTTAGGTGTGTAGCGTCTTTAGTAAAGGCATAGGAATAAGTTTCTAGATGAACAATTTGCTCAGAAAAATCATCCATTGATGTTTTCAATGTCTCAGTTAATTCGGTATTCTTAACAGAAGCCTCCTCATTAGACTGCACTTTAACCCGCAAAGTTTGAACTTGAGGAATAATGGCCTCACCCAGCTGCTTAATGGCAGACCAAATCGCTTCAAGAATAAACGTCTCCGGCCTCTAAAGAGAGAAAGAAAACAAAGCGGTCTGCCATGTCTACCTCAAGTTCGCTGACAACTCCAGACACTGGCTGTGATCCTCCTCTCTCGAGCTGTACCCTAGCCGAACGCTGTCCCTGTGGGGGTCACAAGTACTACTGCGTCACGATCGGAGGCTGTCCCCAAACAAGGAGCAGGCAAGTCAACTTTGGGCAAGCCTGCGACCTGAAGGCCTGACAAACCAATGCTGCCTCACACTAGCTTTGAGGGCCTCCATACTGTTGCTACAGGCTGTCAGCTACAGCAGTTCCTCAATTAGTCTTCGGAGCACTGGTCTGCTGGGTGAGAGAACGCTGTTCCAGCCCAGACCGTTCTCAGGTAAGAAAACAAACTGCTTCATCAAAGTTCCTTCACTCTGGGGCACAACTCAGTAGTATTCTTTCAGTCTTTAGCACAGGGCAGCATACCCACAAATAAAGTAAACAGCTGCTCTCTATAGAACAAGAGTCCTTCAGCTGGGTAAAAATCTACCAGTAAGGCTGAATACAAAGCAGCAAACTTAAACCATAGTTCCTACCTTCTCAGCAGTAATTCACTTTCAACGATAACTGGTCATTGCATAGTCCAGAAAACCCTGGGCTCCTCCTCCCCTCTCTCTCTCTCGGTCCCTTGCTTCCTGGAATAAAACAAGAGCCAGGCATTCTCCAACTTTCCCCTTAATGGGACAGGGGTATAAGTTCTTATCATAGCAATACTTTCCTTTATCTTTATTATGGTGCTTGATTGACCGCTCAGACTAGTGCACCAGAGCGGTTAACAAAATAGGAACTTCAAAGTATTTAAAAGAAAAGAAATAGAACACCATCAAATCATAGGACAGGGACAGAAAGAACAGAGTCAGAAAAAGACAGAGAATAAACACTCAAGCTTGGAGAGGGAAGAGGAAACAGTAGGGGTGCTAAGGACAGCCAGTGAAGACAGGTGGGGAGGCAAGTTTGTCAAAGGGTGGGGAGGCCAAAAACTAATTGAAAGAAGATTTTAGGACAGCTTTGAATTTGTTAAAAGAGAGCTCTGAGTGGAGAGTGTGGGGAAGCGAATTTGGAACCCAGGAAAAAGAAAGCAAAGCTCCTAGTGCGCTCGAGAGGCAGATGGGAGGAATAGACGATAGTTATGGATAGAGCGCAAGAGGCAATGGGGAGTGAGATAATGGATTAGATTCTCCAAATATTGTGGAGTCCCGTTTTGGATAGTTTTATGGACAATGGTCAGAATCTTGTATTGGATTCTACAATGGATGGGCAACCTGTGAAGACGGATAAGAAATGGGGTGATGTGATCAAACCTAGTGGAATGTGTAAGGATATGCGCAGCTGTAGGAGTTGTAGTCTTTGTAGTTGATATTGGGGAATACCAGCCAGGGCAACATTGCAGTACTCAAGCCTCGAGGTGACCAGGGATAAGAGAAGTGTGTAGTCAAAGAGAGAGTGGAGAGAAAGGGATGGACTGCACAAATTTGACATAGGCAATAGAAGGCCCGCCTTGTGAGAGAAGAGATGTGTTCCGCAAAAGAGAAAGCGTCGTCAAGGTTTTGCCACGACAGCAGAAGGAGGGGGCCAGTGGGCTGAAGAGATCACAGGAACCTGGGGGGGGGGGGGGGATGGAGCACCAAAAGTAAACCATGTGGCAATCAATTTTGATGGGTTTAAGTGCAGGAAATTTGTGCACATATAAGAGTGGATGGTGGTAAGGCAGGCATTGTGCTAAACTTGACTGGGGAGTTTCCCTACAGGGGATGTGGAGTTTCTTATACACACCATCACAAAGTCCAAGAGAGGATAATGAGGTGGTCAGTTGGGAAGCCTGTAACAGTATGCTCAACTTGACCTATTTCTTATTTCAATTGCATTTTTCTATAAAGAGTGGTTAATGCCCCTTGGGTAGGTATCAGCAATGTAGGTTTGATACTAGGGCATCTGAATTGAAGTGGCCAGGAAGACTACCAATCCCTGATGGGAATGTAGAATCATCTCACAATTTGAAGAGAAGTGAAGGAGTATAATAGTGTCCTAACAGTTATTGAAAAGAAGTGTTATCAGGCACATAGTGCTCTCTGTGAGCTTTGTAGCTCAAAGCAGATTTTGCATAAGCTGGAGAGGAAATGGAAGACTGAGCAACATGCTGATGCACATGAGGAAGCTGTTGAGGCATTGGAAAAAGGTCAGAGGTTAATAAGGAATCCTATATGGCCCAGAGAGTGGAAGCGTAGCCTAGTGGTTAGAGCAACTGCCTAGTACCCAAAAGATCAAGGATTTAATTCCCACTGGTGCTCCTTGTGACCTTGGGCAAGTCACTTAACCCTCCATCGCCTCAGAAGAAAAGGCCTGACAATCTACTTCTGGTATACATTGCCAAGAAAACCCAGAGGCTGCTGGGTCACCAGGAGTCAGCACTGACTTGATGGCACTTTAAAAAAAAAAAAAAAAGAAATTATATATATATATATATATATATATATATATATATATATATATATATATATATATGGTTTAGAGAGAGCTTTCCCAGTTTTCTGCATGAAGCAAGTTTTCTTTGTCTTTTACTACTAATTTCTTGTGTCTTCTCATCTGGGAAAGCTCTCTCTAAACCAGCTGAGCTATCTACAATAACGAGGAGACTGGTGGCTTTGCCTTCTCCACAGCAGGCTCAGAGTCCATCGGTTAATGAGCTAGCATGTTTCTTCTTTGCTAAAGTAAAACTAATTTATTTATTTTATTTATTTAGCTGTATTTATATCCCGCTTTTCACCGGGTCAAAGCGGTCAATTGGGAGATACATTTAACACGAGGGATATGACACACATACACTAATACTTACAGGGAACATGGGCAATGGAGGGTTAAGTGGCTTGCCCAAGACCACAAGGAGTACCTATACGACTAGAAATCCCAGTCCCTCCGGCCTGAGATTGCTGTCCCCAGGTGGGACTTGAACCCCCGGCCCTCCGGCCTGAAGTACCTTGTCCTAACCACTAGGCCACTCCTCCCTATAATAACTCCTCCCTATAATAACTAATAACTGTGTCTCAGACAGTTACACCTTTGGTCTCTGTGCACTCTATCCAGGACCATACCAAGCCATAAAGGCACTCTGGGCAACTTGCAAACCTAACGTCCTCTCTCATATCAGACTTATCATTAGCCCCTATTCCCTCATGTCCAGCATCTCCCTATCTTATTCCACTTCATGCCCAGCTGGCTCCCCCCTGTACGGCCTATCCTTGTCATGCAGCTGCTTTTCCTGTCCCCTCAGCGATACACCTCCAATTAAAAACAAAGCAAAAAAAACCCAAAAACAAAAATAGGTCTTTCCAACTCTGCACTTGCATGGCTGGTCTGATCCCTCCCTCCAGTCATGCAAACGCAGAGTCAGAAAGAGTAGTTACTCACCTGTAACAGGTGTTCTCCAGGAGCAGCAGGAATCAGTCCTCACATATGGGTGACATCGACGTCGATGGAGCCGCTGCGGAGCATTTCCCCAGCTTTCTATGAAAGCCTTTGGGAATACTGCACGCATGCGCGGTCACCTTCCCGCCTAAAGGTGCCATCTTGCTCAGTTAAATGACATAGCTAAAAATCAGCACACAAAAAAATGTGAAAAAGAACTATATACAACTGCAACTCCCAGGGGAGGAGGGAGGGTTGTGAGGACTGATTCCTGCTGCTCCTGGAGAACACCTGTTACAGGTGAGTAACTACTCTTTCTCCAGGACCAAGCAGGAAGTCAGTCCTCACATATGGGTGACTCCCTAGCTCTGGGCTACCAGGAACCCAAGCTGAACAAGAGAACTCCCTCTAGTCCCAGCATCAAAGAAAAGGTTTGGCACTGAAAGAACCTCCACCGGTAGCCCAACGGAGGGCAGGAGTTGCCTAAACCTCAAAGAGATTCCGGAGTACTGCCTGGCCAAAAGCACAGACCCTACGGGACTCCCTCTCCAGGCAGTAATGGGCCGCAAAAGTCTGGCTTGAGGACCAAGTTGCAGCCCTGCAGATGTCTGCCAATGGTACAGAGCGGAGATGAGCTACTGAGGCAGCCATAGCCCTTACACAGTGGGCCATGACCCGACCCTGCAAGGGAAGGTCAGCCGCCCTGTAAGCCCAGGTGATACAGTCAGCCACCCAGATGGACAAGGTACGCTTGGACACAGCTAACCCCAGATTATTAGGGTCAAAAGATATGAAGAGCTGAGTAGCCCTTCTATGTCCCTGCGTACGGTCAAGGTAGAAGGATAAGGCCCTCCTACAGTCCAGGGTATGCAGGACCGCTTCAGCCTGGCTTGCATGAGGCCTAGGGAAGAAGGTTGGAAGAACCACCTCCTGGTTGAGGTGGAAAGAGACGACAACTTTTGGGAGGAACTTTGGATGAGTCCTAAGGACTACCCTGTTCCTATAGAAGCGGGTGTAAGGCCTGTCACAGACCAGGGCCTGAAGCTCACTTACTCGTCTGGCCGAGGTTAAGGCTACCAGGAAGAGTGTCTTCCAGGAAAGGAAGCGTAGAGGACAAGTAGCCATTGGCTCAAAAGGTGGGCGAGTCAGTTGTTGCAAGACCACATTCAACTCCCACTCAGGGGCTGGAGGACGGACAGGAGGCTTGAGCAAGAGCAAACCCCTGAAGAACCGGGACACCAAGGGGTGAACCGACAGAGTGTCCCTCCACCAGAGAATGGTGAGCTGCTAGAGCTGAGAGGTGGACCCGAACAGAATTGGACTTAAGGCCCTGATTGGACAAGTGCAGCAGGTACTGAAGCACTACTGGTACAGCACAGGAGAAAGGATCTTCTGTACGCAGCTGACACCACACAGAAAATCTTTTCCATTTCAGGGCATAGGTTTTTCTAGTGGACTGCTTTCTAGAAGCCAGGACGACCTCTTCAACTTCTGGAGGTAGGCCCCAAGGAGCCAAAACTACCCTTGCAGCCTCCAGGCCATCAAATTGAGAGATTTGAGATTTGGGTGCAGAAGAGAGCCTTGATCCTGAGAGAGAAGGTCGGGCTGCAACCCTAGAGGCAGTGGGGGGTCCACTGCCAGTTGAAGCAGAAGTGGAAACCAAGGTTGCCTCGGCCACCTGGGAGTTACAAGAAGTACCGAGACCTTGTCCTTTAGAACCCTGAACAGGGTTCGGGCCACCAGAGGCGTGGGAGGAAACGCATATAGGAGGCCCTGAGACCAGGAAATCAGAAAAGCATCCGCTGCCCACCTCATGGGATGCGGGTGCCTGGAGCAGAACTTGGGCAGTTGCCTGTTCAGGGGACTGGCAAAGAGATCTATGGATGGAAGTCCCCATTTCAGGAAAATCTTCTGAACCACTAATGGGTGGAGTTGCCATTCGTGGGGCTGCAGAACTCTGCTCAACCGGTCTGCCAGGCAGTTCTCCTGGCCAGGGAGGTAAACAGCTTTGAGAAACATGTTGTGCTTGAGCGCAAACAAGCAAAGGTCCTGTGCCTCCTGACAAAGGAGCCTGGACCCAGTGCCCCCCTGCTTGTTCACATAAAACATGGCTACTTGGTTGTCCGTCTGTACTAAGACAGACTGTTGAGCCAGGTTTTGAGAGAAAGTCTTGAGGGCTAAGCGAATAGCCCGGAGTTCCAGTAGGTTGATCTGTTGCGTGGCCTCCCAGGGAGACCACAGGCCCTGGGTGCACCTGCCCAGACAATGTGCTTCCCAGCCCTGCAGGGAGGCATCGGTGGTCAACACCACTGTGAATCCAGGTATTTGAAAAGGCACCCCTTGCAGTAAGTTGGGGGGGTGCAGCCACCAGCGTAGGGAGTTCAGGAATGGTCTGGACACCCTTACTCTGTCTCTGAGCCTCCCTGTGGCCTGTGCCCACTGAGTTCTGAGGCACCACTGTGCAGGCCTCATATGGAGCCGGGCATTGGGAGTCACATGTACTGTTGAAGCCATGTGGCCAAGAAGCCTCAGCCAGAGCCTGGCGGAAACCAGTGACCTGCTTAGAAACCGGTTTGCCAAGTCTATCAGTCTTTGGGTTCTGTCCTCTGGCAAGAAAGCCTTCGCCTGCGGAGAGTCCAGCCTTGCCCCTATGAACTCCAAGTTTTGGGAGGGGAGCAAAGTGGACTTTGCAAAGTTTATGACAAACCCCAGGTGTTGAAGTAGAGAAATAGTGTGGAGGGTGGCTTGCCTGGCCTCCTGGCACGTCTGACCCCTGATGAGCCAGTCGTCCAGGTAGGGGAAGACAAAGATACCCCGATTTCTCAGGTAGGCTGCCACCACCGCCAGACATTTGGTAAAGACCCTGGGGGCGGAGGTGAGGCCGAAAGGCAGCACTCTGTACTGATAATGGTTTCCTCCCACAATGAACCTGAGGTACTTTCTGTGGTCTGGATGAATGAGGATGTGAGTGTACGCATCCTTTAGATCTAAGGAGCATAGCCAATCTCCCTGCTGGAGGTAGGGCAGAAGTGTTCCAAGAGTAAGCATCTTGAACTTTTCTTTCTCTAGGAACTTATTGAGGTTTCTGAGGTCGAGAATAGGCCTGAGGCCGCCAGTTCTCTTTGGTACTAAGAAGTAACTGGAGTAGAACCCGTGACCTTGGAGGTGGGGAGGCACAGGCTCCACCGCCTTGTCTCTTAACAGACCCTGAAGCTCTTGAAGGAGGAAGTCTGTGTGGAGAGGAGGCCTTGGAGGTTCACCAGGGAAGAAAGGAGGCGGCAGCTGATGGAAATGAAGCATATAGCCCGAGTGGACTATGCTCAGGACCCAACTGTCTCCTGTAATGGGTGGCCACCTGTGGGCAAACAGGGTTAGTCGACCTCCTGTGCAGGGATGGGACAGCAGAGACGGAGAGACTATGCCTTGGGAGTCAAAACCCCCCACCATGCTGAGTGGGAGCAGGGACCTGAGGCTTGGGGGCCTTCTGCCTATGGGGCCCATGTCCCTGTCCCTTCGCCTGCTGACCCTGTGGGGGAGCTGGGGAGGCCTGGTAAGATGGGAACTGTTTGTAGGCAGTCACCTTCCTCGGGTAAAAGGACTTCTTACCCGAGCCCTTCTTTTTATGAGAAGGGGCAGAAGTCTTTCTAGACAGCCTTGTCCTCGTGAGGTGCTCAGTCTCGAGATGTGCAGCCTTCTCGGCCATGGGCTTGCCAAAAAGGTTCTCACCTCGGCAAGGGACATCGACCAACTTGTCTTGAACCCATGGCTCGAGATCAGATGACTGCAGCCATGCCTGGCGTCGAGCAGCGATGCCGGCCGCCGCAACACGGGCCGAGGCCTTGAAGCAATCGTAGGCTGCGTGGGACATGAACTTAGAGCATTCCCGGATCCCCGAGGACAAGGACTTGAACCTCTGCAAAGGTTCCCCGGAGAGACCAGCAGAGAACCCGGCAAGCTCCTTTGCCAGGTCCTGCAAGTACATGCCCATGTACAGCTGGTAAGACTGGACACGGCAAGCAAGCATTGAGCCCTGGAAGCACTTTCTACCAAACGCATCCAGGTTCCGGGCCTCCCTGCCAGGGGGCACCGCGGAGTGCATCTTCTGACTTTTCAGACGATGCATGGCCACCATGGAAAGCAGTTACTTACCTGTAACAGGTGATCTCTGGGAACAGCAGGAATAAGTCTTCACATATGGGTATCGTCGGTACCGACGGAGCCTGCGTGGGAACGCTCCCCAGCGTCCAATAAGGAAGCTTTTGGGAGCATCCCACAGTGCCTGCGCGCTGCCTTCCCGCCTTTCCCAACCGCCTCTCTCCAGTTCGCGTTTTAAAGCTGAGACAAAGAGAGAGAGGAAAGGAAAGAGAGAGAGATACAACTCCTAGGGGAGGTGGGTGGGTTGTGAAGACTTATTCCTGCTGTTCCCAGAGATCACCTGTTACAGGTAAGTAATTGTGCTATCTCCAGGAACAAGCAGGAATGACTCTTCACATATGGGGACTCCCTAGCTGCAGATGCCAGGGGAAGACCCCAGGTTGTGTGTCCTTGAAAAGGACTCTACCTCCCCCCATGGATCTCTGGCATCCAACCAGGGTAGATGGGTAGGAGTTGATTAGGAATGGAACAGCCTGACCAAACGAGGCATCCCGGCGGGAGTCCTTGTCCAAACAGTAATGGGCTGTGAAGGTATGAACCCAGGCCCAGGTGGCCGCTCAACAGATTTGGTCGATGGACACAGAGTTTAGATGAGCCATTGAGGCTGCCATGGTTCTCACATTGTGAGCTGTGACATGGCCCTCCAGAGAAAGGTTTCTACTCTGGTAGGCGAAAGAAATACACTGAGCAATCCAGTTGGACAGTGTTCTCTTAGAGACTGGAAGTCCTAAATGAGAAGGATCAAAAGCAACAAAGAGTTGAGAAGACTTTCTATGTTGCTGTGTTCTTTGTAAGTAAAAAGCGAGGGCTCTCTTACAATCCAAGGTATGAAGATTCCTCTCTGCACTTGATGCATGAGGTCCTGGAAAAAAGACAGGTAAATATACCTCTTGGTTCAGATGAAAAGGCGAGACCACTTTAGGCATAAAGTGTGGATTGGTCCTGCGGACTACCTTATCATGATGGAACCTTGTATAAGGTGGATTAGCCACCAAAGCTTGCAACTCACTGATGCGGCGTGCTGAGGCGACTGCAATGAGAAAAATAACCTTCCAAGAAAGAAATTTCAAGGAGGTGGTGGCTAAAGGTTCAAAGGGTGGCTTCATAAGCTGGCCAAGAACCAGGTTTAAGTCCCATGACACTGGAGGTGGTCTAATGGGAGGTTTAGTTAAAAGAAGGCCTCTCATGAATCTTGCTATAAGAGGATGAGAGGAAACAGGTTGTCCATTGAGAGGCTTGAGGGACGCTGCAATAGCATTCAAATGGACTCTTACTGAATTAGTTTTCAGACCTGCATGGAACAGATGCAGAAGATACTCTAGTAGAGAATTCAGAGGTACTGCAAGAGGGTTTAGATCCTTCCCTGAACACCAAATGGTAAATCTTTTCCATTTGAAAGCATAGGAACGTCTAGTAGAAGGCTTTCTAGAGGCATAACATCTCTGACTTGCTGAGAGAGATGAAAATCTTGAAGGCCTAGGCCCTCAGCAACCAAGCCCTGAGATGGAGAGACTGGGGGTTTGGGTGCCACAACGTTCCCCCTTCCTGGGATAGAAGGTCTGGTGCAGAGCCCAAGTCCAGGGAAGGAGCTTGAGAGAGATGCAGAAGTAGAGGGTACCACACTTGGCGTGGCCAATGTGGTGCTATGAGGATCATGGTCCCTCGATCTCTCTGAAGCTTGAATAGTGTTTTGGGAATTAGGGGAATTGGTGGAAAGGCATAAAGGAAGTCTTGACCCCAGTGAAGGAGGAAGGCATCCTTGGCCTGAACTCCCTGACACGGAATTCTGGAACAGAACCAGGGAAGTTTGGTATTCCACGGACTTGCAAAGAGGTCTATGTCCGGGGTTTCTCAAATTCTAAAAATCCTGGCTACCTGGTCCATGTGGAGGGACCACTCGTGTGGAAGCAGAACTCGACTGAGTCTGTCCGCCCAAGAGTTTTGAACGCCTGGAAGATATACTGCCAGAAGATGGATGTGATGCTCTCTGGCGAAGGCCCACAGTCGCAAAGCTTCGTTGCAAAGTGACAGAGAGCCAGTCCCGCCCTGCTTGTTTACATAGAACATGGCTACTTGGTTGTCCATATGGATGAGGACTGTCCTGTAGCTGAGCAGGGTATGGAACACTCTAAGAGCTAAGAATATTGCTCTGAGTTCCAATAGATTGCTATGCAGAGAAGTCTCCTGTGGAGACCAGATGCCCTGGGTGGAGAGATCCTGAAGATGAGCTCCCCAACCCATTGGAGAAACATCTGTTGTAAGAGTTGCTTGGTGTAGTGACTGCTGAAAAGGGGACCCCAGTAACAGATTTGGAGAGGACTTCCACCACTGTAGAGACCAAAAAAGGCGACTGGAGTTTGCTATTTTGTCTGACAGGCAACCTGATACCTGAGTCCATTGGGTGGACAAAGTCCATTGAGCTGCCCTCATGTGAAGGCGAGCATATGGAACAACATGCACGGTGGATGCCATGTGGCCTAATAGTTGTAACATCTCTCGAGTAGTTAAATGGGACTTTAACTGTATCAGGGAGGCTAACTGCACCAAGCGTAGGCAACGGGCCTGAGGAAGATAGGCCCTTGCAGTTGTGGTATCCAGCAAGGCCCCTATAAACTCCAGAGACTGAGTAGGGGTGAGATTGGATTTTGGGATGTTTATTACCAGTCCCAAATACTGAAGGACACGCATTGTGCAGGTTAGACAAATCTGGGCCTCTGACTGGGATGGAGCTCGAATGAGCCAGTCGTCCAGATATGGGAATACGAATATTCCTAGAGTGCACAGAAATGCAGCCACCACTGCCATGCATTTCGTGAACACCCTAGGTGCAGAGGCCAGACCGAAAAGAAGCACCCTGTATTGGTAGTGCTGTCCTTGAAAAAGGAACCAAAGGAACCTTCTGTGTGTTGGATGGATGAGGACATGGGTGTACGCATCCTTGAGATCTAGAGAACAAAGCCAATCCTGACTCTGAAGGTATGGAAGCAGAGCACCTAGAGAAATCATCTTGAATTTCTCCTTGAATAGAAACTTGTTCAATTCTCTGAGCTCTAATATGGGTCTGTAGCTCCCTGTTTTCTTTGGAATAAGAAAATAAGGGGAGTAGAACCCTGAGCCCTGTTGAAGACGAGGTACTTCTTCTACTGCCCCTTGGGCAAGAAGGGTAGCAATCTCCTGACCCAGAAGGTAAAGGAGAGATGTTGGAGAATTGAACTGTTTCACCATGGTGTGAGGAGGAAGGCTTGAGAAATGAAGCTTGTACCCTTCCCTTATAATGGAGAGGGTCCATTGCTCTGCTGTGATTTGCTCCCATCTGGGAGCAAAGTAAGCCAACCTTCCTGGAATGGTGAGGGGCTCTGGTTCTTCCACAGCTAGAAAGGCTAAGTTCTCTAGTTGCAAGTCAAAGGCCCTGAGGAGGCTGAGGCTGCTGGGTCGTGGGAGGCCTGGCAGCCTTTGACTTGGCCTGTTTAGGTGGTTGCTGACGCTTTGCAGCAAAACGACCTGCAGAAGATGCCTGCTGACCATAAGCAGGATAATATCTTCCCTTTTTAGAAAAATATGTCTTTTTGAACAATCTTTTCTTAACAGGAGCAGAGGTAGACTTTGAAAGTCGATCCAAAGCAGAGTTCTCAACATCCATCTGAGTGGCCTTTGCTTGCCAATCCTTGCCAAAAAGGTTTTCACCTGTACAAGGAAGATTTCCCAATTCATCTTGGACCCAGAGTTCCAAATCAGAGGCTTGTAACCAAGCAATTCTGCGTGCACCTATGGCAATAGCCGAGGCTCTGCTTACACACTCAAAAGAGTCAAAGGCTGCACGGTTGGAGAATTTGGAAACATCTTGGGCAAGTTTGAGCCAAATGAGAAATTCCTGCGTTTTATCTTCTGAAATAAAAGGAGCTAAAGTCTGCAGATGATCTGTGACTTCTTTTGGAAACATCCCCATATAGAGACTATAGGAGTTGATTCTGGCAGCAAGCATATTAGCTTGGAAAACCCTTCGGCCAAAAGCATCTAGGATCCTACATTCACGTCCTGGAGGATAAGATGAGTGTCTCTTTGCACTCTTTATTTTCCTCATGGCAGACTCTACCACAATAGAGTGGTGAGGAAGCTGAGTCTTATGAAAACCAGGACAAGGAGGGACACGGTACATGGTGTCTAACCTACGAGAATGAGGAGAGGTGGTGAGAGGAGTCTCCCACATGCCCAACATGAGATCATAGAGTATCTCATAAATAGGTAAGGTAGCTTCTTCCTTAGGAGCCTTAGGATATTGCAAAATATCTAATTGCTTGGCTCTAGGCTCTGACTCAGGGGCCACTGTAATGGAGAGGCCCTAGCCACTTCCCTAATGAAGTCTTGAAAAGACAAGTCTTCTGGAGGAAACATTCTTCGTTTTGGAGAAGCAGACTCCTGATGAAGAAGTACCGGTGCCTCGACAGAAGCCTCCGACTCAGAGTCTTCGGAGGAATCGAAGTATCGCCTATCTGGATGTTCCTTTAAAGCCCGATACGCATACCGAGTGGGATCGACATCGGGAGTAAGCGGTACCGGTTCGGTACCGATGGGCATCATAGGACAGGGTACCGTTGCAGTCGACACCGAAGCCGATGTCAATGCAATCGGTACCGGCACCGGGAACAATGCCGGTGCCGGAGTCGGTACCGGCAACGGAGATTGTTGCGGTACCGGAGGTGTCGAAGCCTGCATAAATGCCGTTAGGGTGCGCTGCATGGACAGAATCTTCTGATCCATCGACGCCACCAGAGTCTGGATGTCGGTACCAGTGGAGGCCACCGGTACCCCAGAACACGGCAACAGGTGGTCGGTCGAGGCCGAGCCATCCATGTCAACCTGTGACCCCGTAGACAATGCTTTGGAAGCCGGAACTTCCCGCCGGGGTAATTTTGCTGGTGCGGAATCCTCGAGGACAAGCCCAGAGGCACCTCGATGCTTAGAGGGAGATTTGCCCTTCGAGGACTGGCTAGATTTATGTTTGGTTACCTGAGATCTATGGGAGGAAGCAGCAGCCCTGGAAGACGTCGATGCCACCGAGGCTGCATCAGAGGGAAACAGGGTACTGAGCTTGGCTGCTCGGTTCTGCCGACCTCTTTTAGACATCATGGTACAGGACACACAATCCGTGATGGAATGGTCAGGACCCAAACATTTTAGACACCAATCATGGGTGTCGGTGACAGAAATAGTATCGCCACATTTTGTGCACTTTTTGAACCCGGAAGCGGGCTTCTCCATGAGGAGAAAAATATTCAGGCCTAAGGCCCAAACTGAAAATGCACAGTTGAAGAAAGAAAGTTTTTTTTTTTTTTTTTTTTTTTTTAGAAAGAAAAGACCGGCGGTACCGGTCTGACGTCGAAGAAGGCAGACGCGACACAGAAAAATAAAGAAAAAAATAAAGAACTTCTTCTGCGGTGACAGGAACACGACCTGCTGGCTCCGCGGAAAAGAAGAACTGGAGAGAGGCGGTTGGGAAAGGCGGGAAGGCAGCGCGCGCAGGCGCTGTGGGATGCTCCGAAAAGCTTTCTTATTGGACTGCTGGGGAGCGTTCCCGCGCAGGCTCCGTCGGTACCAACGATACCCATATGTGAAGACTCATTCCTGCTTGTTCCTGGAGATTGCTGTGGTAGCTGTGCCTTTTGAAAACCAGGGCTCTTACGGAGTCGATAAATGGAATCGACCCGCTTGCTCAGAACCGGCGTCGAGGCCGGCGCCTCCTACATCCAGAAGAGGTGCCGTTCCAGCATCGGAGGAACTGGCACAGTAAAGGCCTCCTTCGGAGGAGAGTCATACTGGAGGGCCTCGAGCTCTTCGGCTCGAGGCTCCTCCTCGGGGTCCGCGGGGGATCGCCAAAGCAGTGGCCATATCCCGAACGAACTCTGAGAACTGGGTATCCTCTGGAGGGGATCTACTCCGGGGTTCAGACTGCTGTGAGTCCAACAGGACGCACCGAGTCTTGAAGGTATCAGGGGACTCCTCGTTCTCTGTCTCCCAGGTGGACTCGTCCGAAGAGGAGTCGGGCTCCGACCACGCGGGGCCTGGCAGCACCAGCCCCGACGCCGAAGACACCGGCGTCAACGCCCTCGGTCCCGACTGGGAGGTCGAGGGTGAGCTCGACCGAGGACGACCTTGAGCCTTCATGGTCTCGAGTATCAGCTCGGTCTCCGGGGTCGACTTCGACGTCGATGTCCCGGTGGTCGGGGCAGATGCGCCAGCAAGGCTGGCCATCAGCACCCGCTGCTGATCCATGAAGGCAGACAGTCTGCACTCCAAGGCTGTCAGCCTGAGACCCAGCTCAGGAGACTCAGCAGCCACAGACTCGGGCCCCGGTGGCGGCTCCCTGGGAGCAGAGTCCTCGAGGACAACAGGACTTACGTGTCCAGCAGACTCCGACTCCACACGAGGCACTTTTGACAGCTTCTCCTGTTCCACGGGCCCGGGACGGTGGTCAGGGGTCCGAGACCTGGCCCTTGAGGTGCCAGGGACCTCCTCTGACGCCGACCTCGCGAGCCGTTTCTTCCTCTTTCGCTCCCGCTCGGGGGACCACCTGTCCGAGGAACCCCGACGATGCTCGGGGTCAGACTCCCGAGACGTCGAGGCCTCAGATGAGGTCCGGGCCTGGCCGGAGGCCGTATCAGAGAAAAGCCTTTCCTTTTGATTATGGCGACTTCAAAGTGCCTTAGTGGACATTTTTCCACACGGTACACAGATCTTAGGATCATGATCCGGACCGAGGCACCGAAGGCAGCAGTCGTGTGTGTCGGTGAGAGACATTAGTTTCTTGCACCAATCACACTTTTTAAAACCACTGGAAGCCATCGGGGAAAAAAGAACCCCCACGAGGTCAAAGGACTGGCCTTCCAGGGAAAAAGAAAAAAAGGGCGTGAACGCCAGCCACGAAGGGCAAAAACCGAAAAATGAGAACGGACTCGATACCGGTGTACCGAACCCGGCGGGAAGGGGAACCGGCGTCGAACCGGGCAAAATACCGCGATGGAATCGCAGGAAATAGTGAGAAAAATCGAACTGTTTTCCGGGTGAACTAGGACAAGCGTCCAACGGGCTCCATGGAAAAAGAGAGACTGAGCAAGATAGCACCTTTAGGCGGGAAGGGGACTGTGCATGCGTGCAGTATTCCCAAAGGCTTTCATAGAAAGTTGGGGAAATTCTCCGCAAGGGCTCCATCGAAGTCGATGTCACCCATATGTGAGGACTGACTTCCTGCTTGGTCCTGGAGAAAGACTCACTTTTTTTTTTTTTTTTTTTTTTTAAATTGGAGCAGGAAAAGCAGTGGCAGGGCACGGGCAGGCAACGCGGGGGGGGGGGGAGGGGGGGAAGAGGCCAGCAGATGGCAGAAAAACAGTCAGTTGGCAACCCTAAATGCACCTCTATTTTTTTTGCACTCTGTATGGCTGTACTGCTGGTACAGGCCCTAGAAGGGTGCTGGCGCTATGCTAGCTACCTTGCAAAGTTTTGAACTGTAAGGTCTGTTACAGCTCTAACTTTTTTTTAGAAAAGGCATTTCAAAGCAGTTTAGATGCTCTTGTTTTTTTTGAGTGGTATGATGAATGTATTCAGTGTGTAGTTTCTCCCAAGTCTGTTATCTGATGGTTTTCGCAGGAAAGCCTGAAGATACTATCAGGTTAGATTGTGCAATATGATATTTTGAAGATAGTTATCAGTACTTTGAAGACATTAGCAAAATTAGTGTCTCAATGCCCTCAACATTATCAGCCTTGATGTCAATAAAGAGGAGGATGGCCAATCATGATGGCCTGTTATCAGTATTCATTGTCTAGGGCCGGGGTCTCAAACATGCAGCCCGTGGGCCGCATGCGGCCCACGAGAGAACTTTGTGTGGCCCGCGACAGAGGGAAACAAAAAAACAAAACCCTGGCTTCTGCTGCTGCCGCCATGGCAGCAGCAGAATCAACTGTCAATTTAAAAAAAAAACTGGCTTCTGCTGCTGCAGCCGTGGCAGCGTCAGAATTAGCTGTCTCGCGGCCCCTTCCCCTCTGCCCGGAAGAGCCCTGAGTCTGCTCCATCAGCGGCGGGCTTTTTTAAGCCGCGAAGAGAGTATTTCCCTCTCGCGCGGCTTGAAAAGTGAATAGGCTGAAGCCGCGCGAGAGGGAAATAGTCTCTTCGCGGCTTGAAAAGCCCGCCACTGAAGGAGCAGACTCAGGGCTCTTCCGGGCAGAGGGGAAGGGGCTGCAGGACAGCTGATTCTGCCGCTGCCACAGCTGCAGCAGCAGAAGCCAGGGTTTTTTTTTTTTTTTTTTTAATTTACCTGGGCTGATGGGGGGGAGGGGGGTTAGGACTGGAAATGGGCTGATGGGGGTTAGGAAGGATTGGAGATGGGTTGATGGGGGAAGTTAGGACTGGTAATGAGCTATGGAGGGGCTAAGACTGAAGTGGGGTAAAGCACAGTTACTTACCTGTAACAGGTGATCTCCGGAACAGCAGGAATTAGTCTTCACATATGGGGTTCGTCGGCGCCGACGGAGCCCGCACGGGAATGCTCCCCAGCATCCAATCAGAAGGCTTTTGGGAGCATCCCTCGCGCCTGCGCGGTAGCTTCCCGCCATTCCCACTGCCTCTCCCCAGTTGCGTTTAATAGCTGAGACAGAAGGAGAGGAGAGGAAAGAAGAGAGAGAGAGAGAGAGTTACAACTCCTAGGGGAGGTGGGTGGGTTGTGAAGACTAATTCCTGCTGTTCCGGAGATCACCTGTTACAGGTAAGTAACTGTGCTATCTCCAGGAACAAGCAGGAATGAGTCTTCACATATGGGGACTCCCTAGCTGAGGGTGCCAGAGGAGATCCCAGAATGCGCGCCCCTGGACAGGGCGGCATCGCCCAACCTGGATCCCCGGCATCCCCGGAGGGATGGAGGGTAGGAGTTGAGAAGAGTTGCCAAGGCACAGCAACCGAAGACTACAGGGGAGTCTTCAAACCACGTCAATTATCATTAAACCGTTAATGATCTAGCACAATCTAGAGCTTACCTACTGGATTGTAGAAGGCAGAGCTGCGACGGGTACTGTAGATGCAGTAGCGAAGTCTTCAAGGGAACTTCACCGCAGAGAGGACGAAGTTCCCAGTCCGGGCGGGCTGGAGATGCAGGTGTCAACCGGCACCAGAAAGACGGCAGGTCTTCACGAGGAGCTCTAAGAAGCTGAGAACTCCAGTAGGAGCAGAGTCCCCAATCCGGAGGACTAATCAGAAGACTGACCGATCTGGGAGAACCCAGCCCGGAGAAGAACAGAAGTGTACCCCGGGATACCGAGGGGTACA
This sequence comes from Ichthyophis bannanicus, assembly GCA_033557465.1. NCBI lineage: Eukaryota > Metazoa > Chordata > Amphibia > Gymnophiona > Ichthyophiidae > Ichthyophis > Ichthyophis bannanicus. The sequence continues at coordinate 417,845,307 of CM066031.1, read as the reverse complement.
CTGTCTACCCTAGCCGGCAAGGGATAGGAAGACAATGGGTTCGAAAACCTCCAGACAAGGAGGCGTAAACCAAGGGACTGTTGACATCACAGCAAGTTTAAGCATAACCGGTCCGAGCACCCGAGCCGCAGAACACAGGCAAGCAGGCTGGCCGGACCCCGTAAGAAATAACAAAACGTCAGTACCGACAATTGGGAGATAGTCGGTAAGACACAGGGCGCTATAACATTTCCCAAAAAGCACCTACCTGTACCGATATATATCCAATAACAGGTATAGATGTATATCGGGCTATAGGTGGGCCCGGGAGCGCCCACCCAGGTTACTAAACCAGTATGCACACGTGAGAACGATACTGCCAACTCGGACCGGCCCTTGATCCACAGGAGGGTGCCCACCTGGAAGGTGGCGGGGGGAAGGGCCATCCAAAGTGATGGGCCGATGTGCGTGGAGCAGGGCAGATCGGCGAGAGTAGCAGTATGGTTGCGTGACCGCCAGATCAGTTGGGGAGGAACACATCAGGAGTACGTAGGCCCCTGAGGCGTCCACCTGACAGCCACCCAAAAAACGTGTCCTCCGTGCCACAGGGAAGGCAGGAGGATAGAAAACCCTATAGCCACGGCGTGACCGTGGGGGTCATCTCCGGCCTATATAAAAAAAACCCTTGGGGTTAGGGCCAATGCCCTCTGCCGCTCCGAAGAGTGCAGGGAGCGGAGCCGGGGATCGGCATGGGTCAGTAGGACCCCTGTCCACCGTAACCTGACGGACCCAGGGATTTCTCTGCGAGAGCGGAGACACAGAACAGGGGGGGGGGGGTGGTCCGGCCCTGTCGAGGATTGGTTCGGCCATGCTCGGAGAGTAGCGGCCAAGGCCTACACTGGGAGAAGGAGATTCGGTGCGCGATCCCCTCAATCCGGGGGAACCAGGCAGAGGGGAATCCGAGGGATGTACCCGAGGGTAAGTCCGAAGAAGACTAGCATGGCCCTGAGGAGCCAGGCTAACCTAGTGTGGGAAGGGTCCCCCCCCCGGGGGAGGGGGCTCCATACCTCCAATCAAGCAGCCGAACCCCTTGTCACACTGAAAGAACCCCAGTGTAGAACTGGACAGTAACTTCAGGTAAGAGGAGTTAAGCGCAAACTGCCGCATACCGTAGCCTAAGGCTGCTTGGCATGGGCAGCCTGGCGCGAGCCCTGGCACTGCCGACCGGTGTGAGACGTCCCTGGCATGGGCGCACCCGGCAGGCGGGCAGAGGGATGAAACCTCCTCCTCTTCGGACAGGAGGGTCAGGAAGGACATTTCCTACCCCCGGGAGAGGGGGAGGGCCGCGTGCGGCCAGTGCCAAACAGATTGGCGGAGCACTGAGCAACCTGACGCAAAGCCTCGCCATTGAAGAGGTTCTCCCCGGTGCACGGGGAAGTACCCAGATTATGTTGTGCCCAGATGCACAAGTCAGAAGCCTGCAACCAGGCTGTACGACACGCCCCTATGGCTACCGCAGAGGACCTGCTAACTGACTCGAAAGAGTCCACGGCAGCCCGAGAAAGAAACCAAGAGATATTCCTGCAATGGTAAAGAAGCAAGTTATAGTCAGGGGCCCGAGGGGCCGACACAAAGGGAGACAAAAGAGATAACCTCTCGGTGACCTCCCGAAGCGCAAGGCTCATATAGAAAATATATGAGAAAATCCTGGAAGCCAACATGGACGTTTGGAAGGTTCGCCGCCCAAAGTTGTGCAGAGTTTTAGACGCACGATTCGGGGGGCAGGAAGAGTACTTCTTGCTTCCGACCTTCCTCAGGGCCAATTCCACCACAATGGAATGATGGGGAAGCTGGTGCGTCTGGAAACCCGGAGAGGGGGGCACCCGATACCGGGCATGCATGGCTGTAGGCGGCGCCGGTACCTGTAAGGGCGAGTGCCAAATCCCGAGCAGGAGATCCCGCAGGGAGGGATGTAAAGGAAGCATTACGGCTGCCTGTTCCGCAGTACCCGGACTTAGCGAAGGGCCCGGGATAGGAATGGTGAGCAAGTCCGCCATGTCAAGGAGCTGAAAAGACGGCTCTCCCAAAGGGGCTATCCCGGGGGAGGCCAAGGTGGAGGGGCCCGCTTGAACACCAGGGGACCCACCGTGCTGGTGCACGAGAGGAATCGCTCTAGCCAGAGGAGGGTACTGACAGTCCCAATTCGAGGCAGTCGGTACTGCTTCGTCAGAGCCCGGGATTGACTCCAAGCGGGGCATCAAAGGGAGCGACGTCCCCGACGGGCCCGCGGGACTCGGCCCCGATTCCGGGGGCGGGGCCACCCCCGGGGCAATCCGCAAGGGCGGCTGGAGTTGTGCCGAGGCCGCTGGAGAGCAGGCAAGCGCAGCACTGCGCTGTCGGAAGAGACCAGGGTTGGATCCGAAATGCGCCGGAGCCACGCTTTCCAGACTGGAGATCGATTCGAGGCTGGGCATCGAACCGAGCGACGCCTCCTTAGGGGGCCCCGGTGTTGGCGGCCGCGCTGGTGCTGCCACTCCCGCGAATGGAGTCGGGGTCGCGACGATCGGTGCCGAGGGCAACGAGGGCTTCCCAGGCCGAAACTCGGCGAAGAGGGAAACACCCGAAGTCGGCTCCGACGCCGGGAGAGAGGCCCTTCTAGGTGCCGGGGTTCTGCCCACGCCTGTTTTATTGAGCGGGAAACCCTTACGGGGCATTCTACGTGGCCTCTAGGGTACCCAGGTAATCCGCCGACGAGCCCCGGCAGGGAGCGAGACGCCCAGCCCCGGCTCCGCGGCCGCAGCGCTTCTTTGGGTCGACTTGACCGAAAGACCCGGGTCCCGCGGGCAGACTCTAGTGACGAGTGGAACACTCGACGCCCGCGTAGATGCCGGGAGGTCGGTGGCGTCCGGGGAAGGCCCCAGCCCCGCGCAAGGTGGGGGTGCCGACCCGCCCGACCGGGATAGATCGATCGGCTCCGCAGGTGGAGCCCGGAGGCGACCCCTGGCGAAGAACGGGGCCCTTGTTCCCAAGACCGTCGCGGGAGGGGCGGAGCCGCTCAAGGCCAGTACCGCCCCCGCGGAAGCCGGGGACGAGTCGTTCGGCCCTGGCGGAGCCGAGGGCACCCGGTGCCGATCCCCGGTGGGGAGTGGGGCCACCGACTCCGAGGACTTGGTCCCGCTCGAAGCGGTCACCACCTCCGCGCATGGCAGGGGTGTGGGCATGCCATACCGGGGCAGGTTGGTCCGACGATCCCCGGTGACGAGTGTAGCACTCGACACCGACGCCGATGCCGGGGAATCGGCACCGCCGAAAGCGGGTACCACCCCCGCGCAGGGCCGGGATGCCGTAGAGCCAGACTGGGTCGAGTCGATCGGCCCTGAAGGCACCGAGGACACCAGTTGACAGTCCCTGGCGAAGAGTGGAACACTCGACGCCGGCACCGATGCCAAGGGATCTGCACCGCTCGAAGCGGGTGCCACCCTCGGGCATGGCTCGGGAATGTTCTGTGAGGAGTGAACCTCAGGAACAATCCGAAACCCCGTGGAGGCTCTGGAGCCCGAAGACTCCCTCCGGGGTCTAAGGGACTGGAGGGGAAGTCCGGAGCCATCATCATGCGGCGCATGAGACTCATCCCTCAAGGCTCGGTTAGTCTTAACAGACTGTTGTTGGGTTACCTGATCCTGGCGAGGAGAGAAAGCCGACGACCGCACCTCAGAGGGAAAGACGTCATCGAGGGACACTCGAAACAGGGAGGGTCTTCTCCCGACGCTGAAGCCCGGGGAACCAGGGGAGAAGGGGTCAGGGTCCCAACAGGAGAGACACCAGGCGTTGGAGTCGGAGAAGAAGACAACGTCTCCACAGTGGGGGCACTTCTTAGGGGAAGAAGGCTCCATGCTGGAAAGCCCGGTAGGCCTCAGAATAACACGAGGAGGATGCTCCTCGAAGGAAAATAAAGGAAAACAAAAAAATAAGGAAAAAGGGGGCACCAGCGGTGCCAGAGTCAGCGGGGAAAAAACCGTGACCACAGGAAACAAGAAAAGAAGAAAAAGGTTTCTGCGGTGACAGGAGGTACGTCCTGTCGGCTCCGCGGAAAAACGAAAACTGGGGAGAGGCAGTGGGAAGGGCGGGAAGCTACCGCGCAGGCGCGAGGGATGCTCCCAAAAGCCTTCTGATTGGATGCTGGGGAGCATTCCCGTGCGGGCTCCGTTGGCACCGACGAACCCCATATGTGAAGACTCATTCCTGCTTGTTCCTGGAGATTGGGGGGTTAGGACTGGAAGTGGGCTAATGGCAGGGGGGGTTAGGACTGGTAATGGGCTATGGTGGGGGCTAGGACTGGAAATGGGCAGATGGGGGTTAGGACTGGAAATGGGCAGATGGGGGTTAGGACTGGAGGTGGGCTGATTGGTGGGTTAGGACTGGTAATGGGCTATGGGGGGGCTAAGAATGAAAATGGGGTGATGGGAGGGTTAGGACTGGAAGTGGGCTGTTGGGGGCTTAGGACTGGTAATGGGCTATGGGGGGGTTGCTAGGACTGGAAATGGGCTTAGTGGGGGGGGTGCTAAGACAGGAAATGGGCTGATGGTGGGGCTAGGATAGGACTGGAAATGGGCTGATGCGGGGACTAGAAGGGAGGGGATGCTGGGTGGGGCTGGAACTAGAAGGGAGCTGATGTTGGGGGAGGATTAGAATGGGATGGGGCTGGGAGAGTGAAATGGAGAGGGGAAAAATATTTTGTGTGGGAGGGAAGAAAAATTTACAATTGGCCGGGTATTGGGAGAGTAAGTGGTGATTGAGGATGGAGGGGTAAAATTTGAGTGGATGAAATAGGAATGAGAAAGGAGCAAAAGGAGAAAGATTAGTATGTTAAAGCAGATGTAGAGAGAGAATGGAAAAAAAAACTAGAAGAGAGAAGAAAGGACAAATGGACAGCAGACGAAGGAGAGTTAGAAGAAGACACGAAGAAACCAGAAGAAACCAGAAGAAAGTGGCTGGAACAATTGCAACTGAAAAAAATGCACAAAAGGTAGAAAAATATCTATTTTGAATTTATTAACTGGAATATGTCAGCTCTAGGAAATGTGCATCATTAATATCTGCGCTTTGTATGGTAACATTATGCAAATATTTATGCAAATGAGGCCCCGCGTCTTATGCGGCCCGTGGGTTACTTTACAAGTCCTCATTTGGCCCTCAAAGCAATTTGAGTTTGAGACCCCTGGTCTAGGGTGACTGATGCAGGCTCCTGAACCCACTGAGACAAATTTTTCCCAGTGTTGATGCTGTTGGATCATATTTAGAAGTATCAAAAATATTTTCTCACTGCTGTTCATGACCCTTAATCCTTCTTTTGGGCATTTGTGAGAACAAATTATGCTGAGAGGTATCATGATCAGGACTCATATACTACAAGCAAAAATTATGAGTATCCATGAGAGATACTGTCTTGTCACACCAGGTGCATTTTTCTAAAGCCACTGGGGGCTTTTTTCTGGGTCATTTCACCAAAATATATTACCACAGCAAAATGAAGCAACTGTTTATAAACTATATCCCAACTGGGACATCCAAGGCCCTTAAGAATAGGTCTGATTGGGCAGATGCAAAGAAAAAGAAAAACGTCATAATCGCCTAAAACCTAAGGAAATATGAGTACCACTGGAACTCACATGACAAAGACAAATTTGGGAAATACATATAAATTGAAAAAAATACAAGTAAGTTTTGTAGAGATCACCAGTGAACTGACCATTCCACTCCATGGAAAGATGAAGACTGAGGTCACATCATGACCACAGCAAGCATAGTAACATAGTATATGACGGCAGATAAAGACCAGCATGATCCATCTAGTCTGCCCAGCAAGGCAGCAAGGCAGCAAGCGCAGGTGCACCTGCCGCTCCGTGCAGGTCACCCCTTTGCATGCCTTTGTTTAGGGGTGTACCAAACGCTCTGTGTAAGTAACCCCTATTTGTTGAAATAGTTATGTCTATTTTGATTTTATCCTGTTGCTATAAAAGGATCCACAATGTCTGTCCCATGCCATTTTGAATTCCGTCACTGTCTTTGCCTCCACCACTTCCATCGGGAGGGCAAGAAGTGACATATGCATGGTGAGGATTCTCAAAAGCTTCTGGAACTATTCTCAGCTGGGAAAGTTTGCCTGCATACTGGGCTCCATCAGTGATATCACCTATCTGTGAGAACTTGTCATCCTACTTGTCTTTGGAGAAAGAGACTTTCCTGTATCTGCACTGCATTACTCAGTAAGTTTGAACAATGTGGTGCAGAAACAGCCTGTTGACCTCTTTCAGCAACTTGAAAAGTCAATTTCTGTGGCAGATGTGGACAGGGCTATAAAAGCAAAATTTTGAGAGAGAGAATGTTGAGTGCCAGAGTCCAGTTTCTAGGTGACATGGTGACTCGGGACCAAGGATTTATCGAGCTCTGCTTTTATTTTACACTGATAGGGTGTATCGCTCTGTAATGTTTATACAACATTTAAGCATTTGGGATTTTTGTAGGATTTAAGGATATTGTATTTTAGATATTGCAGTTTGACTTATTTTGATATTGTATTGTATTTCAACTGCACTTATATTAGTATTCTCTAGGACAAGGCCATACAGTAATTTAATAAATGAAATCAAATAATGCCCTTACCTTGACTGCCTTCTATTTTGTCATCTGCAAGTGCTTTAGTACCATCATAGCAGATTGTTTTAATGCAGTTTAGCTTTAATAATCTAGCACTGTGTTTAATTTTTTCTACTTTGCTGGCAATCTTGTCCATGGCTATTACTTCACCCTAGGGAGAAAAAAAAAAAGGAAGGCACCTCAGTTTTCGGACAGTTTAATTTCTAAAATAGCAAATAGCAACACTAAGAAATATAGGCATAAAAAGTAGGTTTTGATGTTTTTTTAAAAAAGTACACTGTGCAGTATTTCAGAAGTACTGAACACAAAAAAGCAGCATTAATCATTCTTAATGAATGCAAAACATGAAAAGGAGTGCCAACCGAGTTGCTGGGTTGATAGGACACCTTTACAAGGATAAAAAATGCTTGTTGAAATAACGTTTCATTTCCTTTTTACAACTCCACTGTACTAGACTGATACTTTCCAATAGACAACGTGTGAGAAGTGAATTGCAATGAGTTTAAATGGGTATGACATCTGTATTGAACAAAACGACCACCTGCAGATCAGATGGTGTGAACAAATAAATCTACTGTGAAATGTTGAAAATGAAATATGACTAACACAATTTCAGAGTTATGTTATAATAATATAAACCAAAATATTTCCATCAACATACATATGAATATTGCATGTATGCCATGTAAAATGATATTGCCACTATTTTTCACAGTTCGAAAATTCACTTAAAAATTTAAAGGCAAACCCTGTCATGGATATTTCAGTTTTATTAGGTATGAAAAGTCAAATGCTTTTTATGACAGCTCAGCAGCTTTGCCTATCAAACCACGATATTCAGCTAATACACCAACCCAAAAGGCATGTTTGTTAATTAAAACGCTTGTACAACACTTGCCAACTTAGAAAAAAATGTGCCGTTTAGCTAATATATTTAATATAATTTTAGACATTTCTGCGCATATGTATATGGACACAGTTAAAAAAATTTAATTTATTTAATTAATTAATTAATTTTATTTAGTGTACACTTGTATCCCGCTACTTCCAGCGATCAGCAGCGGCTTTCTATACATAGTGGTGCGGCTGTACAGGCCGGATTTGGAACATACAGTGTGATTTCAGGGGTGGGTAAAAAGCATCAAACGGTCACATATTTACATTTGATTGTATCAGAGGAGACTTTACATATATACATTTGATTGTTTGTGAGGAGGCTTTACATATATACATGTACACATATATATAGTAATTACACTTACCTGGTAATTGTAGTTCCTTGAGTGACGACAGCTTAGTCTACGTATGGGTAGTGCACCTCCTCCTGCAGCATGAAGACTGGACCAATCAAATTTCAGCATCACTGGAAACAGCATACTGGCTAACCCTTCAGCTCCAGTGAACTACTGTCAAAGCAAAACTCAAACAGATAGCTAACCTTTTAGAAGATATGGAATGATTAATAATGAATCTGAGCTGATCAGATATAGAGATAATGTTACCCCTTTCTTTTCTTTTTTTTTTTTTTTTGAGAGATCCATAAAAAATGACAATACCCAAACAGAGGATCCCCCGCCTGCCGCACCAGAAGCAGACAGTGAGAGCAAAAAAGGCAAGAAAGAAGAAAAAAAGATGGAGAGCAAACAAGAAACATCTGAAACACTCACCTGTGAATACTGACCTCCGAACCAAAAGCGTGCCGAGCCAAAGCTCTGCTATAAGGGAGGGAAGGAGGACTAAGCTGTCGTCACTCAAGGAACTACAATTACCAGGTAAGTGTAATTACTATTTCCTTATCGTTCCTCCAGCTTAGTCCTCTACGTATGGGATGTAACAGAGCAGCCTTAACGGGAGGGATTCTGCCAACCGGCACGCAAGACAGCGGAGCCAAAAGAGGCATCACCTGCCGCCAAGACATCAAGACGATAGTGCTTACTGAAAGTGTGTAGGGACGACCACGTCGCCGCTTTACAGATCTCCACTGGCGAAACCAAGCTATATTCCGCCCAGGACGTAGCTTGAGCTCTGGTAGAATGAGCCCTCAACCCCAGCGGTGCCACACGGCCCTGCAACAGATAGGCCGAGGCAATTGCCTCCTTAATCCACCGAGAAATGGAGGCTTTTGCCGCCGCCTCACCTTTTCTGGAACCTCCGAAAAGGACAAACAAACGATCCGACTTGCGGAAGGATTCGGTGACCTGTAAATACCGACGCAAAACTCTCTTAAGGTCCAAACGACTAAGACCGCGATCAGAAGCCTGCTCCCCCGACGCATGCAACACCGGGAGCGACACCACCTGATTCAAGTGAAAGGGAGAAGACACCTTAGGCAAAAAAGAAGGTACTGTCCGCAGAACCACCTTTTGATCAGAGAAAGAGAGGAAAGGCTCTCTGCAAGACAGAGCTTGAAGCTCCGAAATGCACCGTGCCGAACAAATCGCCACAAGGAACACCGTCTTAAGGGTCAAATCCTTCACCGAAACCCGAGAGAGAGGTTCAAACGGAGCGACACTAAGCGCGCGTAAGACTACGTTGAGGTCCCACGAAGGAACAGAAACGCGGCGCGTTGGGCGCAGCCGAGAAACCGCCTTCAGAAAATGGCCAACATCGGCATGGGCGCCCAGTGCGACACCCTGAACTTTACCCCTGTAACAGGAAAGAGCCGCTAACTGCACCCGCAAGGAACTGGCGGCCAAACCTTTATCAAAACCGTCCTGCAAAAAATCCAACACCACCGGAAGAGAGGCCGTAGCCGCCCGAACCTGGCGCCTGGAACACCAATCTTCAAACATACGCCAAACTCGGACATAGGCCAGCGAAGTGGACCGTTTGCGTGCTTGAAGCAACGTCGCTACAATGGACTTCGAATAACCTTTCTTCCTTAGCCTCGACCTTTCAATAGCCAGGCCGTAAGAGAGAATCTCTCCACTTGCGGCATGCGAAGAGGACCCTGACACAACATCCAGAGCATGCGGGAGCTGCCACGGGGAGTCGTCTAACAATCGCACCAGGTCGGCATACCAGGGACGACGGGGCCAATCCGGCGCTATCAACAATACCCGTCCCTGGTGAGACTCGATCCGTTGAATCACCCGTCCCAGAAGTGGCCACGGGGGAAACACATAAAGGAGACCGACCGCGGGCCAGGCCTGCAAAAGAGCATCGATGCTTTCTGACATGGGTTCCCGACGCCGACTGAAAAACCGAGGAGCCTTCGCCGACTGAAAGGTGGCCATGAGGTCCATCACAGGCTGACCCCATCGGCGTACTAACTGTTGAAACACCTCGTGATTCAACTCCCATTCGCCGGCATCCACGTGAACTCGGCTGAGAAAATCCACAGTCACATTCTCCTTCCCGGCAATGTGCGCCGCCGATATTGTCTGTAACCGAGGCTCTATCCACGCGAACAGCAATTGGGCTTCCGCTTCCAAGCCCACGCTTCCTGTACCGCCCTGCCGATTTATGTAAGCGACGGTCGCGGCATTGTCAGACAGAACCCGCACCGCTTGGTGCGTCACCTGAACTTCGAAGCTTTGCAGCGCCAAACAAACAGCTCTCAGCTCTAAACGATTGATCGACCAACTGCTCTCCTGCTGGGACCAGCGACCTTGCGTCACGTGCTCCCCGCAGTGCGCTCCCCAGCCCGAGAGACAGGCATCCGTCAACAGCGGAATCCAGTCCGGTTGCTCCAAGGGCATCCCCGCCAGGAGCGAGGACGGTCGAAGCCACCATTTCAGGTCCTGGCACACCATCCGCGGACAGGGAAGACGCTTGTTCAACGAATCGACTTGATTGGACCAGCGACGGAGCAAGGCCCTCTGCAAGGAGCGCATGTGGAAGCGAGCGCAAGGCACCACTTCCAAGGTTGCCGCCATCGTTCCCAACAGTTGCAGATAGTGCCAAGCCGACGGAGCAGTGGCCCGCCGAAAGCGGCGCACGAGAGACCGGAGAGAGCTAGCCCCCTCCGTTCCGGGAGAAACACGGCACCCCTGCAAGTATCGAATAGTACCCCCAAGTACTCTAGTGCTTGAGTCGGAACCAAGTGACTCTTGCTCGGGTTGACTACCCAGCCGAGAGATTGCAGAAGTTCGACTACCCTCGCCATGGCCGTCACACTTTCTGAATGAGACTTTCCGCGTATCAACCAATCGTCCAGATAGGGATGAACCAGCACTCCCTCCTGGCGCAAGGCCGCCGCCACCACCACCATGAGTTTGGTGAACACCCGAGGAGCGGTGGCCAGGCCGAAGGGCAAAGCTTGGAACTGGAAGTGACCCCACGGAAGAGCGAATCGGAGATACTTCTGATGGGACTCCCGGATAGGAATATGGAGATAGGCCTCTGTGAGGTCGAGAGAGGTAAGAAACTCGCCTTTGCGGACGGCGACAATTACGGACCGCAGGGTTTCCATCCGAAAATGTGGAACCCGAAGACAGCGATTCACGCCCTTGAGATCCAAAATGGGGCGAAGAGCACCATCCTTCTTTGGCACCACGAAATAAATGGAATACCGGCCAAGATCATATTCTGCCGGCGGAACGGGCACCACTGCGCCCAACCGGAGCAAGCGAGCGAGCGTTTGTCGAACTTGAGCGGTCTTTCGAGGACCCCGGCAGGGGGATGCCACGAAGGAATCGAGAACGGGTCTGGCCAGGTCTAAGGCATACCCGTCCCGAATAATCTCCAACACCCAACGATCGGACGTGATACGGGCCCAAGCGGAGAGGAAGCGTCGAAGATGGCCCCCGATCGCTGTGATCTCCACCGGGACCCGCAGCCCTTCATTTGGACTTTCGAGCGGCTGTAGAAGCCGCGGCCGCGAATCCTCTAGTGGCCCCTCGAAAGCCTCGAAAGTTCGGAGACCTCGAGAGATATCTACCTCTCTGCGATCCCACAAAACGGGGCGACCGAAACCTGCGAAAGTCCCGAAACTGACCCCGAAGGGAAGGAAGGGACCTCCCTCTCTTTGGGCGATCCTCCGGCAGACGGCCGCCCTTGGAGTCCCCTAACTCCTTGACCAACTTATCAAGATCCTCACCAAACAACAGCTTACCCTTAAAAGGCAACTTGCCCAGGCGAGACTTAGAAGAGCCATCCGCCGCCCAAGTCTTTAACCAAAGGGCTCTGCGCGTAGCTACCAACGACCCCATGCTATTCGAAAGTGCCCGGATAAGGTCATAATGGACATCCGCCAAATACGCCGAACCAGACTCCAAGCGCTGAAGTTCGTTCAATTCTTCGGTTTCCACAGACGCCACCTGCTGAAGGCGCTGAACCCAGCGAAGACAGGCCCGAGCAACCCAAGCTCCACAAATGGAGGCCTGCAACGCTACTGCGTCCGCTTCAAACGACTGTTTCAACAATCCGTCCATTTTCCTGTCCTGAGGCTCCTTCAAAGCCGCACTACCTTCGACAGGGATCGTGGTCTTCTTAATCACAGCTGAGACCGCCGCATCCACCCGAGGCGAACGGAAACGGTCGAGGTCCTTGTCCGCCATAGGGTATAGCTTATGCATGACCTTGATACCCCTTGAGACCCGATTCGGGAGTGTCCCACTCTGTTTGAATCATCTAGTCAATGACTCTGTGCATGGGAAAAACCACCTGTGTCTGACGCACCGCCTGAATGATGGGATCCGCACCATCTTCCTCCTCGACCGGCGGCACTGGAACCAGACCCAGAGTCTGAAGTGCTTCAGAAAGGAGCGCAGGTAGCTCCTCTCGGCGAAAAACGCGGATAATTTTCGCCTGATCTTCGGGCTCTGGGAGCTCGCCTTCCTCTAAGGCCTCCTCCTCCATGTCCAATTCTGGGTCCTCTCCCTCCGGACAATCGGAATCAGACAACAAGGGCTCTTGTATGCGCTGCCGTTTGGCTGCTCTCACCCCGGACAGAACACTGTCCGTCGCAGTAGTCCGTGCGGTCCCCACCTGACCAGGGAGGGGACTAACCCCGACCCCCTGGCGCCTACGACAAAAGGCCTGATGCATCAATAAAATAAAATCTGGAGAAAAATCCTCCAAGAGAGATGCCCCCCCCGAGATCAGATTGCGCTCCCGCGGCTAAAGGAAGAGCGGGTGCCGTACCTGAGGGACCCTCCAAGGGCGAGTCCGCCACTACCGATGGGGGAGGAGGCTGAGAAGCAGCCGCCAGGGAAGTCTCCAGCCGCTGCTCCATATTGAGGGACACGGAGGCACAGCGCTGACAGATGCCCGTCTCTGGAGAAGCGCCCCTCCGAGATCTACAAATCACACACAGTGCCCCCGATGACATGGAAGCCAAAACACCCGGCTCCCCCTCAGGAGGGGTAGGAAGAGATCTCCTGCCCACACACCAATAAGGGAGAGAACGCTGTATCCCCAAAGAAGCAGCCCACCAACCAGAGACTGTGCGGCTGCCACTAATGAGAAACCCCCTGCAGGCCTTCCTTTACGCTGTTTTTTTTTTTTTTTTTTTTTTTAAATGTTTTTATTGTTTTGGTCCGTTTGGTTTGGTAGACAAATTCAGAAAAAACGCAGGTAGGGACCCCAGAGCGGCAAAATGACGAAGCCAGCTGCCCAAACAGTCCCGCTGCGGCAGAGCAAAGCCAAGAAAATAAATAAGTTAAAAAACAAAATAAACAAATAAAATAAACAAGAAGCCACACAGCTGCAGCTGACCGGGCCTCCGGAGAGGGTTCCTGTTACTCCAGGGAAGCTGAACACTGCCTCGTGTGTTGCACGGAGTAGGGAACCGCGACGGACAAAATGGCCGCGGCTCCTCAGAAAAAGTTTTGGCGCTGATGCACTTTGGCGCCGAAAACCGCCAGCCCGGACAAGCCCCGACGAAGAAGGACACCCCTGCATGGGCCGACCCCGGGAAAAAATAGCCCAACAAAGTAAAAGTTAAAAAACGGAAAATAACAGGCAAAGGCAGGGATAGAGGCACTAACCATGTGCGAGTCCGAGAAGTCCGCTGGCACTGCTAAGCACACAGACTCCCTCCGAACCGGAACTGTGGCTTTGGTCAGCCGCCGCAGGAGCTCTGTCCCGAACAGTCCTGGGAACAGAGATCCTATGCCAGCAACACAAAAAAGCAATTATTTTATTTATTTATTTATTTATTTACATTCTCTTATATACCGCGCTATTCTGCATCAGTGCGGTTTACATTGAACAAACTGAAATTACATTGAACAGGGCATTATAACTTGGAGATAACTATTTTACAGGGAACATGGGCTATGGAGAGTTAAGTGGCTTGCCCAAGACCACAAGGAGCACCTGTGGGACTAGAAACCCCAGTCCTTCCGGCCCAAGGTTGCTGTCCTCTAGTGGGATTTGAACCACCGACCTTCCGGCCTGAAGTACCTTGCCCCAACCACTAGGCTACAAGCGGCTTTGGCAGAGCAGGAGAGAGAGAGACCTCTGCTGGGCCCCCCCTCCTCCGGAGTGCCGGTGTCGAAACAAAATTTAAAGGGACAGGTACTCCTCTACTACAGCAAATAAAAAGAACCCCAATGGGGAGCAAATAAAGAAAAATCAAAAGGTTAGCTACAACTCCAAGCCCTAAACTGACGAACTAGTGAGCCCAGCTAGGCTCACAAACATCTTCCTGCTGCATGAAGACTGGACACACTGGAGCTGAAGGGTTAGCCAGTATGCTGTTTCCAGTGATGCTGAAATTTGATTGGTCCAGTCTTCATGCTGCAGGAGGAGGTGCACTACCCATACGTAGAGGACTAAGCTGGAGGAACGATAAGGAATACGTATTACAAGAAGCGTTTCATACTTCACATTCTTATATTCCGTTCCGTACCAGATAGGAACTCGGAGCAGATTACAGAAAAAAAGAGATTCATACAATTCTAGAGACAAGAATATGATGATCAAATAAAACATTTCTGCTAAAGCCAGATTTGCAAAACTCTTAAATTGCATCAGATTTAACATAAAATTGAACCAATAATGATAAATTGTTCCAGAGAGAAATAGCGACACCCAATAAGGTTTTCTTTGCTGAGCTTTTCTTTTTACATTGATGAAGGACCAGTAGCATAGACATTAAATGGCATGCATGCATGGCAGAGCCTTTGTGTTCTATGCACCTAGATGCTGGAACGACCTCCCAACCACTATCAGAGCGATCACTGACCTCGCCCAATTCAGGAAAGCACTAAAGCACCATCTTTTCCTTCTACATTACTCACATACCAACGATACACCACCACCCACCATACCCCCACCTACCTTGACAACACCACCCACCATACCCCCACCTACCTTGACAACACCACCAGCACACCCTATTCATGTTGAGGCAACCACACTCATCAGCCCAACTGTCTAATTTGTAAATAATTGACAATCCTGTACATAGTTAACAGAGCACACCATGTTGCTACAACAGCTCAGTAACACATTGTTCAGCTTGTATATAGTTAACCCAGTTCTAATCCAAGTTACAATACACGTTCAATGTAAGTACAATGCAGGTTACTTCCTGCATTGTACATATAAATGTTACTTGTAAACTGCACCGATTTTAAAGAGAGCGGTATAGAAAAGCATTAAATAAATAAATAAATGCAGGAATATAATGCATTAAAATAGATCATGTACGCTGATGTCATACCATGCAAAATTTTAAACGCAAACATCAGAAGTTTAAACTGAACCTTTTTATTGATACTGGCAGCCAATGAGGCTGTTTCAGGAATCGAGACGTATTGCCCCATCTAGAACCTCTGAAAATCAGTCTTGCAGTAGTGCTTTGAAGCATCTGTAGATATGAAATTTGATGCAGGAGACTAAGAAAGACTGAGCTGCAGTCATCCAGATGGGGCATAATAACTGCTGTTACTAGCTGTTTAAATGATCCATCGCAAAGTAATCCCTAATTTCCTGCAGAATTTTGAGTAGGCCAAGCAATTTCTTCACTAAAACAGGTCATATGAAAATCCACTGTCAAATCAGAAATTATATAAATGCCTAAAATTGTGATGACAAAACCTTTTCCAGTTATATTCAGGAGAAAAGGAAGATCAGAGCTGGAATTGCAAGACTCAGAAGTGCAGACAACGGATTCGTGGAAAGTGACATTGAAAAAGCAAAAATGCTAAACAAATACTTCTGTTTTTACTAAAAAAAATCCTGGAGAAGGACCACCTGTGATTGACAAATATACATGTGCGAATAGTGTAGATACCACACCATTCACAGAACATGTGTTTGAATAACAAAACTAAAACACGGCCATGGGAGACTGGATGGGATACATCCCAGGATACTGAAAGAGCTCAGTGAGGTTCTTGCAGGGCCTTTAAAAGATGTTTTTCATAGACCCTTGAAGACAAGAGATGTTTCACAGGACTGGAGAAGGGCTGATGTGGTACCTCTTCACAAAGTGGTAATAGGGAGGAAGTGGTAAACAGGCCAGTCAGCCTTACCTCTGTGGTGGGAAAAGGAATGAAAGCGCTTCTGAAAGAAAGAATAGTGAGCTTTCTCAAAACCAATAAAGTACATGATCCGAGGCCAAACAAATCTGAGTTCTTTGACTGGGTGACCAGAAAAATAGATCAAGGGCAAGGGATGGATGTGATCTATCTAGATTTCAGCAAAACCTTTGATAGTGTTCCTCATAGGAGTCTTATCAATAAACTGAACAGCCTGGGGATGGGTCCTAAGGAGGTGAACTTCATCAGGAATTGGTTGACTGACAGATGACAGAAGGTGATGGTAAATGGAATTCACTTGGATGAAAGGAAGGTGATTAGTGGCGTGCCCCGGGGATCAGACCTGGGACGGTACAGTTCAATGTATTTGTGAGTGATATTACTGAAGGACTGAATGGAAAAGTCTTGTCTTTTTGCAGATGAACAAAAATTTGCAACAGAGCGGACTCCCCTGAGGGAGTGGATAACATGAGGAAAGATCTACAAAAGCTGGAAAAATGGTCTAATGCTTGGCAGTTAAGATTTAATGTGAAGAAGTGCAGAGTCATGCACTTGAGATGCAGAAATCCAAGGAAATTGTAAGCGATAGGGGGTGAGAGTTGATGATCTCAAGATGGCAAAACAGTGTGACAAGGCAGTGGCAAAAGCCAGAAGGATGCTGGGTTGCACACAGAGAGGAATTACCAGCAGAAAGGAGGAGGTACTAATGCTACTGTACAAGTCGCTGGTGAGGCCTCACTTGGAATATTGTGTACAGTTTTGGAGACCACATCTCACAAAGGATATAAAAAGACTGGAAACGGTTCAGAGGAAGGCAACCAAAATGGTTTGATGTCTGTGACATAAGACATTTGAGAAGAGACTTGAAGACCAAATATGTATACTCTAGAGATATGATACAGATCTTTGAATACTTAAAAAGTATTAATGAACAAACAAACCTTTTTCAAAGATGGAGAAGCTGTAAAACTAGAGAGCATAACATGAAGCTGCAAGGGGATAAACTGAAAGGCAACATCAGGAATTACTTTTTCACTGAAAGGGTGGTGGATGTTTGGAATGCCCTCCCAATGAAAGTGGTGGGGGCAAATACAGTGACAGAATTCAAAATGGCATGGGACAGACACAGTGGATCCCTTTATAGCAACAGGATAAAATCAAAATAACCTTAACTGTCTCTGCTATCTCAGCAGATAGGGGTGATCTGCACAGAGCGGTGGGTACACCCCTAAACAAAGGCATGGGGAAGGGGGGGGGGGCTAACTTGCACAGAGCGGCAGGTGCACCTACTCTTGCTCCTATGCTGGGCAGACTAGAAGGAGCATGATGGTCTTTTTCTGCTGTCATATACTATGTTACTTTTAGTTTTGTTCAAAAGTTTACAGCTGCCCCTGCCAGAACAAAACCATTTGTTGGCAGATCCCCATTAACAGCACTGACCCACCACTGCTCTACAGCCAAAATGCTTCCAAAATAAATTCAGTCACACTTTACTAAGTTTGAGTCACTGAGAACAAAAATAATGCTTAAAATTGTTGATTGGCTCTAGTTTGCAATTTACACTACTAGTCAGTACATATGAACTTGACTTTGGAAGTGCTAAGGATATGCAAGTTATAATGGGAAGGAATCTCAATTTAAACCATAAATTACTAAAATACACACAATACCTTCAACTGGATTTGTGGATTTGTTTGGACACCATGACAAAGCAATAAATGAGTGATATAATTTGAAGGTGCTATTGTGTCATGCATGATATGAACTGCATCATGTTATTCCTAGAAGTCATAGATGATGCAATCCTAACTCAGCTTAAATACATCATTCTGCAGAACAAATTGCGCAGCATTTTTTTTTTATGAACATGACATGTCAGTAGTATTTTGGTTGTAGACCAGTCTTCTCAGTGCTTGATTGTTTCCATTTAGCTAAAGTGAAAGATGCCTTGTAATTGCTTGAACAATGCAGATCACTTCTGCTGTTTGTGGTGAAGTGACTTTTGCATCACAAAAACACAGTATGAGTGCGATCAAAAAGTATCAAGACTTTTACTATAACACAAAAGTATAACACTGGCAGTTATTGCACTCAGTCTCCTTCAAAGTAGCCCTCTTCCGATAAAACACACTCTATCCAGCTTTCCTGCCACTGCTGAAAACAATTTTCAAATGCCTCTCATCATGCTGTGAAGCTACTGTGTCAAATTTTGCTTAATGGTCTCCAAGTCTTAAAATCTCCTTCCTTTCAGTGGTAATTTCAGTTTTCGAAACAAGAAAAATTCACAGGGTGCGAGGTCAAGTGAGTACACATCCTTGAGATCCAAGGAGCACAGCCAAACATTCTTTAGAAGGTAATAAAGCAGCCCTTGCTTGTCCTTCCCTCTGTTTTTGGGCACTTTTCAAATGCTAATCTCATTGTTATCATTTCTGCTGTTAACGATATCTTTTTTTAAGGACAAATTCAATTCATCTGTGATCAGCTTTTGAAAGCTATGCTTCCTTCAAACGGAGTCTTCAGTCAGGGGCACACAGACTGCAGCTTACTCAAGAGTCCAGTTAACATGGACTTAAGTGTGGCCACAAGTTGTCAACATTAAATGATGACAGAGGCTTCCCTGGACAGTCTTAGGACCCAGCAAGCAAAAGCATGCCCAGGAATCAAATCCAGGTTTTCTCTGTGGCAGTTTGCAGGATTTGCAATGAGCCAGCAGGACAATTAGAGTAGTTACTCACCTGTAACAGGTGTTCTCCAGAAGCAGCAGGAATCAGTCCTTACATATGGGTGTCATCGGCGCCGATGAAGCCCCAGCGGAGCATTTCCCCAGCTTTCCATGAAAGCCTTTGGGAATGCTGGCATGCATGCGCGGTTCCCTTCCCGCCTAAAGGTGCCATCTTACCTCAGTCAAATGACATAGCTAAGAACAGCACACAAAAACAAAAAAACAAACTATGTACAACTGCAACTCCAAGGGGAGGAGGGAGGGTTGTGAGGACTGATTCCTGCTGCTCCTGGAGAACACCTGTTACAGGTGAGTAGCTACTCTTTCTCCAGGACCAAGCAGGAAGTCAGTCCTCACATATGAGTGACTCCCTAGCTCTGGGCTACCGAGGAACCCAGGCTGAACAAGAGAACTCCCTCTAGTCCCAGCAGCAAAGAAAGGCTTTTCAAGGACACAACCTCCACCGGTAGCCCAACAGAGGGCAGGAGGGCAGAAGTTGCCTAAACCTCAAAGAGATTCCGGAGTACTGCTTGGCCAAAGCACTGTCCCTACGGGACTCCCTCTCCAGACAGTAATGGGCTGCAAAAGTCTGGCTGGAAGACCAAGTTGCAGCCCTGCAGATGTCTACCAAGGGCACAGAGCAGAGATGAGCCACTGAGGCAGCCATTGCCCTGACACGATGGGCCGTGACCCTACCCTGCAAAGGAAGGTCAGCCGCCTTGTAAGCCCAGGTGATACAGTCAGCCACCCAGATGGACAAGGTACGCTTGGACACAGCTAACTCCAACTTATTGGGGTCAAAGGAAATGAAGAGCCGAGTAGCCCTTCTATGCCCCTGCGTACGGTCAAGGTAGAAGGATAAGGCCCTCCTACAGTCCAGGGTATGCAGGACTGCTTCAGCCTGCTTGCATGAGGCCTAGGGAAGAATGCTGGAAGAACCACCTCTTGACTGAGGTGGGAAGAGGAGACAACCTTAGGGAGGAACTTGGGATGAGTCCTGAGGACTACCCTGTTCCTATAAATCCTGGTGTAAGGCCCATCACAGACCAGGGCCTGAAGCTCACTCACTCGCCTAGCCGAGGTAAGGGCTATCAGGAAAAGTGTCTTCCAGGAGAGGAAGCGCAGTGGACAAGTAGCCATCGGCTCAAAGGGTGGGCGAGTCTGTTGCTGCAAGACCACATTCAGCTCCCACTCAGGAGCAGGAGGACGGATGGGAGGCTTGAGCAAAAGCAAGCCCCTGAGGAAGCGGGACACCAAGGGGTAACCTGACAAAGAATGTCCCTCCACCAGTGAGTGGTGAGCTGCTAAAGCTGAGAGGTGGACCCGAACAGAATTGGACTCAAGTCCCTGATTGGATAAGTGCAGCAAGTACTGAAGCACTACCTGCACAGTACAGGAGAAAGGATCCACTGTACGGAGCTGACATCACACAGAAAACCTCTTCCATTTGAGAGCATAGGCTTTCCTAGTGGATTGTTTTCTAGAGGCTAGGACAACCTCCTCAACTTCCTGAGGCAGGCCCCAGGGAGCCAAGACTACCCTTGCAGCCTCCAGGCCATCAAATTGAGAGTCTTGAGATTGGGGTGTAGTAGGGAACCCTGCTCCTGAGAGAGAAGGTCAGGTTGCAACCCCAGAGGCAGGGGGTGATCCACCGCCAGTTGAAGCAGAAGAGGAAACCAAGGCTGTCTCGGCTATCTGGGAGCTACGAGCAGGACCGAGGCCTTGTCTCGAAGAATCTTGAACAGAGTTCGGGCCACCAAGGGCGTGGGAGGAAATGCATACAGGAGGCCCTGAGACCAGGACATCAGAAAAGCATCTGGTGCGACCCTTAAAGGATGTGGTTGCCTGGAGCAGAACTTGGGTAGCTGCTTGTTTAGTGGGCTGGCAAAGAGATCTATCCAAGGGAGACCCCACTTCAAGAAGATCTTTTGAACTACCAAGGGATGCAGCTGCCACTCGTGGGGCTGCCGAATCCTGCTCAACCGGTCAGCCAGGCAGTTCTCCTGGCCTGGGAGGTACACCGCCTTGAGAAGCATGTGGTGCTTCAGGGCAAAGGAACAAAGGTCCTGAGTCTCTCGACAAAGGATCTGGGACCCAGTGCCGCCCTGCTTGTTCACATAAAACATGGCCACCTGGTTGTCTGTTTGAATCAAGACTGAGCGGTGAGCCAGCGCTGGAGAAAAAACTCTGAGAGCCAAGCGGATAGCTTGAAGTTCCAGCAGATTGATCTGTTGGGCTGCCTCCCAGGGAGACCAGAGGCCTTGGGTGCACTTGTCCAGACAATGAGCCCCCCAGCCCTTCAGAGAGGCGTCGGTGGTGAGGACCACTGAGTATTCTGGCATTTGGAAGGGCATTCCTTTGAGTAGATTGGGTGGATGTAGCCACCAGCTGAGGGAGGTCAAAAGGGGTTTGGACACCTTTATCCTGTCTCTTAGGCGGCCTGTGGCTTGAGACCACTGAGTCCGAAGGCACCACTGTGCAGGCCTCATATGGAGCCTGGCATTGGGAGTCACATGTACTGTCGAAGCCATGTGACCCAGAAGCCTGAGGCAGAGTCTGGCGGAGACCAGGGACCTGTTCAGAAGCTGCTTTGCCACGGCCATCAGCCTTTGAGCCCTGTCTTCTGGCAAGAATGCCTTTGCCAGTTGAGAATCCAACCTTGCCCCTATGAACTCCAAGTTCTGGGAGGGGAGCAAAGTGGACTTTGCAAAGTTTATGACAAAGCCCACCTTCTGAAGCAGAGCAATGGTGTTGAGGGTGGCTTGGCTGACCTCCAGGGATGTCTGA
The DNA here is from genome assembly GCA_033557465.1 of Ichthyophis bannanicus. Classification (NCBI taxonomy): domain Eukaryota; kingdom Metazoa; phylum Chordata; class Amphibia; order Gymnophiona; family Ichthyophiidae; genus Ichthyophis; species Ichthyophis bannanicus. The sequence goes on along the minus strand of CM066031.1, from coordinate 417,823,728 downwards.
CCCCTGATGAGCCAGTCGTCCAGATAGGGAAAGACAAAGATGCCTTGATTTCGCAGGTAGGCCGCAACCACTGCCAGGCACTTGGTAAAGACCCTGGGAGCGGAGGACAGGCCAAAAGGCAGTACTCTGTACTGATAATGGTTTCCTCCCACAATGAACCTGAGGTACATTCTGTGGTCTGGATGAATGAGGATGTGAGTGTACGCATCCTTTAGATCTAAGGAGCATAGCCAATCTCCCTGCTGGAGGTAGGGCAGAAGTGTCCCAAGAGTAAGCATCTTGAACTTTTCTTTCTCCAGGAACTTGTTGAGGTTTCTGAGGTCCAGAATGGGACAAAGGCCACCGGTTCTTTTGGGTATCAGGAAATACCTGGAATAGAATCCGTGACCTTGTAAGTGGGGAGGCACAGGCTCCACTGCCCTGTCCACCAACAGACCATGAAGCTCTTGTAGGAGGAGGTCTGTGTGCAGGGGATGCCTTGGAGGCTCCCCTGGAAATATGGTGGTGGCAGTTGGTGAAAATGGAGGGCATAGCCGTTGTGAACTATGTCCAGCACCCAACTGTCCCCGGTGATAAGGGGCCACTGGTGGGCAAAGAGGGCGAGGCGACCTCCTGTGCAGGGTGGGGAGAGCAGTGGAGGAGAGGCTACGCTCAAGGAGTCAAAAACCCCCACCCTGCTGAGTGGGAGCAGGGGCCGGAGGCTTGGGGTCCTCTGCCTATGGGGCCCATTACCCTGGCCCTTGGCTTGCTGACCCTGGGGGGCAGCTTGGGCAGCCGGATACTGAGGGTACTGTTTGTAGGCAGTGCCCTTCCTCGGGTAAAAGGACTTTTTACCCGAGCCCTTCTTCTTATGTGAAGGGGCAGAGGTCTTCCTCGACAGCCTTGTCCGGGTAAGGTGCTCTGTCTCGAGCTGAGTGGCCTTCTCGGTCACGGGTTTGCCAAAAAGGTTCTCACCTCGGCAGGGAACATCGACCAACTTGTCCTGAACCCATGGCTCGAGGTCCGATGACTGCAGCCATGCCTGGCATCGAGCCGCGATGCCGGCAGCCGCTACTCGGGCCGAAGCCTCGAAGCCATCATAGGCGGCGCGGGAAATGAACTTCGAGCATTCCCGAATCCCCGAGGACAAGGTCTGAAATCTCTGCAAGGGTTCCCCGGAGAGACCAGCAGAGAAGCCGGCCAGTTCTTTGGCCAGGTCCTGCAAGTACATGCCCATGTACAGCTGGTAAGACTGGACACGGCAAGCAAGCATCGACCCCTGGAAGCACTTCCTACCAACGCCATCGAGGTTGCGGGCCTCCCTGCCGGGGGGCACAGCTGAGTGCATCTTCTGGCTCTTCAGACGATGCATGGCCGATTCCACAACCATGGAATGGTGTGGTAGCTGTGCTTTCTGGAAACCAGGGCTTTTGCGGAGTCGATAAATGGAATCGACTCGCTTGCTTAGAATCGGTGCCGAGGCCGGGGCCTCCCACATTCGGAAGAGGAGCTGTTCCAGCATCGGAGGAACCGGGACAGTAAAGGCCTCCTTCGGAGGAGAGTCGTACTGTAGAGCATCGAGTTCCTCGGCTCGAGGCTCTTCCTCGGGATCGGCAGGGATAGCCAAGGCAGCAGCCATATCCCGGACAAACTCCGAGAACCTAGTGTCCTCCGGAGGGGACCTACTCCGGGGATCAGACTGCGGTGAGTCCGACGGGACGCACCGAGTCTTAAAAGTATCGGGAGACTCCTCGTCCTCCGTCTCCCAGACGGACTTGTCCGAGGAGGAGTCAGGGTCCGACCCCACGGGGCCCCGAGGCACCCGCCCCGACGGCGGGGGCACCGGCGTCGACACCCTCGGTCCCGAATGGGAGGTCGAGGGAAACGACGACTTCGAGCCACGAGAGTCTCGAGTATCGGCTCGGTCTCTGGGGTTGACTTCGAAGTCAACGTCCCAGTGGTCGGGGCAGATGCACCAGACAGGCTGGCCATTAGTGCCCGCTGCTGCTCCATGAAGGCAGACAGTCTGCACTCCAAGGCTGTCATCCTGAGACTCAGCTAGGGAGACGCAGCAGCCACCGACTCGGGCCCCGGCGGCGCCGGGCCCGACGTCAGCTCTCTGGGAGGAGAGTCCACGTGTCCAGCAGACTCCGGCTCCACGTGAGGAACTTTGGCAGGCTTCTCTTGGTCCACGGGCCTGGGACGGCAGTCGGGGGTCTTAGACCTGGCCCTCGAGGGACCAGGGACCTCCTCCGATGCCGCCCTCGCGAGCCGCTTCTTCCTCTTACGTTCCCGGTCAGGGGACCCCCTGTCCGAGGAGCTTCGACGGCGCTCGGGATCGGAATACCGAGATGTCGAGGCCTCAGACGAGGTCCGGGCCCGGCCGGAGGCAGAGTCCGAGAAAAACCTTTCCTTTTGATGCTGTCGACTCTTTAGTGCCTTGGAAGACATCTTCCCACATGGCCCACACGACTTTGGGTCGTGGTCAGGGCCGAGGCACCAAAGGCAGCAGTCGTGTGTGTCAGTGAGAGACATAATTTTCTTACACCGATCACACTTTTTGAAACCACTGGAAGCCATCGGGGAAAAAATAGCCCCAGTGAGGTCAAAAGACCGGCCTTCCAGTGAAAAATGAAAAAAAGGGCACGAACGCCAGCCACGAAGGGCAAAAACCGAAAAATGAAGAAAACAGGCTTGATACCAGTGTACCGAACCCGGCAGGAGGGGAACCGGCGTCGAACCGGAGAAAAAAATAGCGAAAATCGCCGAAGAAAAAAATCACTTTTATCCGGGAGAACAGGACACAAGTCCGATGGGCTTCTCAGAAAAAAAGAGACTGAGGTAAGATGGCACCTTTAGGCGGGAAGGGAACCGCGCATGCGTGTCAGCATTCCCCAAAGGCTTTCATGGAAAGCTGGGGAAATGCTCCGCTGGGGCTTCATCGGCGCCGATGACACCCACATGTGAGGACTGACTTCCTGCTTGGTCCTGGAGAACCTATGATATTCACTTGATGCAAGCTGTCATTTATTTAAAAGCTTTTATATACTGCCTCTTCCAGAGATCAGTGGCAGTTTACATGTAACAGAACTATGAACTTTACAATGAACAATGATCAACTTACATAACTAACAAAGTTTGTTACCTAACTATAATACATTAACTTCGTACAATTTGGGTAAGCAAGGGGGGGGGGGGTAACATGAGTCGGAATAGTTATTGAGATTATATGGTGTTGACGACTGTCGGAGGAGGTACCATAGTATTCCATGAATAGGTGGGGTTTGAGTTCCTTTTGGAATGATTATAAATGCTTTATTGATCTTAGATTTTCTGGGAGTTCATTCCAGAGTGTTGGAGCAATGTATGTAAAGGCTCTAGTGCTGATGATGTGATTGGTGCTTCAAATATGAGTAGGTATAGTTTATGTATTTTGTGAGTGGTTTCTTCTGGTTTCATAGTTTCTTGTAAGCTAAGGAGGGAATTAAGGTGTGATGGAGATATTTTGTTGTGTAATTTGAACACTATCATTATGAATTTATATTTAATTCTGGATGCAATTGGTAACCAGTGCAAGTTGTAAAGGAGTGGTGTGATATTGTCGAAGTAATGTGCCTTATGAATTATGCGCACTGTTAGATTCTGCGTTACCTGCAGTTGCTGAATGGTTTTCCTGGGTAGACCTCCATTGCAGTAATCTAAATGGGGCATAATGAGAGCCTGTAAGATCATTCTGAAATCGGAACGGTCTAATAAGGGTCTGAGGTGTTGCACCATATGTATTTTGAACTATATGGTTTTTGTGATGACTTTTATATAATATATAATGCATATTTAATGATTTATTTCCTGAAAGTAAAATAAATACTTTTATATTGGATTATGACATGATGATTTCAATCCTCTGGGCAGCTGAAAAAAAAAAAGAAATATCAAAACATTTTTCATCTGGAAATAGCTATTTAACCCTGTAGATACCAAACTGAAATCTTGTGTCTAAGCAGTGTTTAGATGTTGCACTTATGTTTTTATCTATTTTAACAATACAAATGGATTAGGAAAACTAAAATACAATACTGGATTTAAAATAAAATCAGACATTCGCAAATGATAGACGAGCATTTATTCTTGGTGTTTGGCCAAGAACTGCTGGACAAGAGATGATGCATGAGCTGGGGCATTATCATGATGAAGCAACCATTTACCATTCCTGTGCAACTCTGGTTTCTTACGACGAACTGCACCTCTCAAACGAGTCAGAACTTGAACACAGTACTCCTTATTGATGGTTTGGCCTTTTGGAGCATACTCATAATGAACAATACTCTGGTAATCAAAGAAAACTGTGAGCATGACCTTGATATTGCTATTCACATTTGGTCTGGAAGAGTTTGGAGTCTTCCATTGTGAGGATTGTGCCTTAGTTTCAGAGTCATAACAATAAACCCATGATTCATCACCAGTAATAATCTTTTTGATGAAACTGGAGTCATTTTCAATGCATTCCAACTCCTCCCTGGCTGAACAGTCAATCTTCATTTTGGTCAGGGGATAGGACTTTCAGCACAAATTTTTCAGACACACTTCTCATCGACAGCAAGAATGGACTGTACTGACCCAAAACTGATATCCATGTCCTTAGCAAGCTCCCTGATAGTCAATTGACGATTTGAGCGTATTGCAGCATGCACTGCTTCAACTTTGTCTTCATTCCTGCTCGTGGATGGCCTTCCAGAACATTCATCACTGTCAACATGTCAACACTTTGGTGGCCCTCTTGGAAACGTTTGTACAAGTCAAATTTGAGCAATTTCAGCTAAAACTGCAAAAATATTTATCTCCTTCTCACTTGCAAGTCTCACCTGCTACTTCTCATCTCAGATTTAGTACTGTTGTCAGTAGTAAGTTTCAGTTATATTACAGTCGCCTGTAACTCATCTTAGATATATTCCTACCACTTTGTGACTCACCCTAGATTTATTACTGTTATCAGTAACTCAATTTGAAATATAACTACTATCTGTGTTTCACCTTAAATATATTACTGTTGTCAGTAACTCACCCAGCGTGCCAAACCCCCTCTATTCGCCTCTCGAATAAGCCTCATACTTCACAGGGTTAAAATGAAAGACATGATCATCAGGTTATTGTGCCTCTTCCTACTTATTATAACACTACCATCTAATATACTGGCCCTCACCACCACACAAAATTACATTCCTATTGTACTATCTAGTGAGAGAAAATGGTCAGGAGACTCTTATCACAACCCACATGGGGCCAACATCCCGCACCGCAACCTCCTATTGCATGTCCCACTACAATACAACATGAAAACTAGACAAACTAAAAACGTCTACCCTAGTAGACTGAAGTATGCACTTATAAATGCCCGCTCACCTCGAAACAAGTGGCCAGTGATCACGGATGTAATAATGTCCCACCAGCTAGACATTCTCATGGTCACTGAAACATGGCTCTCAACCGAAGACAATATCATCCTCAACCAGCTTCTCCCACCTAACTTTACAGCCTTCACTGGACACAGACAAAACAAGAAAGGCGGAGGAGTACTTATCATCACCAAAGCTGACCTCCAGTTTAAAATGGATGAATCCAACAGTAACAACCATCTAGAAACAGTATCAGTCTCAAACAACACATGCTCCATAAACTTGGTCTATAGATCACCGTCAGGGGATCCAGACGACCTAGCAACCATAATAAATCTGGCATCCTTCACCCAGGGTCCAAATAAACCTAATTGGATCGTAGGAGATATCAACCTACCATCATTACAGGACACTCAAGCAACAGCATTCCTAGATGCCCTAGATAGCCTAGGATACACACAAATGGTGCAAGAACCTACTCATGAGAAAGGCAATATCCTCGACCTAATATTCGCACCGCAGCTAATTTTGGACCAACCACAAAACATCGTATTATCGATATCTGCAGTCCCATGGACTGACCACAAACTCATCACCTTTCAGATGCCTACCACTATCTGTTCACACAAGACGAAAACGGATGAAAGCAGGCCCGCTAACTCAGCTACCAGAAGATTCCACCCATTTAACAGAGAACGCATCCTCACTGAAATGAGCACACTCTTTGATGACACCTCACTAAGCCTAGAAGAGTTGATCTCCTCCTGGAACAAAAAACTCAGCGCAATCGCTATCCGCCCTCCAACGAACAAGAACCCAAAGAAGAGATCTACCGCCCCATGGTTCACAGCCGATTTAAAAACCTCACTAACCATTTTAAGAAGGCTAGAAAAACGATGGAGAAAGTCACGTACCAGCAGTGACCAATCAGCTTACATCCAACACCTGGCAGAGCATCATAAAGCCATCTCAGATAAAATCAGACAACACCACACAGATACTCTGAAACGGTCACTGAATAAACCTCACGACTTGTTTAACTTAGTTAAAACACTTGCCAAAGAGCCAACCCCTGAGCACCACAGCAGGATCCGCCCACAGGATTATGCAATTTACATGCAATCTAAAATGTGCAAGACCAACAAAATATTAATACCAGACCCTCCTGATGAACAAGACTACCCAGTATCACTGGCATCCTTCTTTACTCCCTCGAAGAAAACTATTGAAGACACCATCCTAGCTCTAAACACAACCACTGCACACACAGACCCTTGCCCTGCGCACTGGATAAAGGACCTGCGATGTGACATATCCTCAACTATAGCAAAAATCTTAAACTATTCCTTCACCACTGGCTCTTTCCCATCTACGCTCAAGCAGACCTCTGTAAGACCGCTGCTAAAGAACACCAAACTTGATCCTCAAAAAGTAGAATCTTATAGGCCCATATCTAGCATACCTATGCTAGCAAAAATCATCGAGAAAATAGTGCACAGGCAATTACAGGATCATATAGACAAATCAGCCCCACTGGATCCAGCTCAACATGGTTTCAGAGAGTCACATGGAGTAGAAACACTACTCACAACACTCAACAATATAACCTCAGGTGTGGATAACATACGCCAGGGCGTCGCTCTTGTCTTCCTAGATATAGCAGCAGCTTTTGACTCGGTATGCCACGAAATTCTCATCTGCCGACTAAGGGAAAAAGGCATCTGTGGAACAGCACTCGAATGGTGCAAATCTTATCTGTCCGACAGATGGCAGCATGTCAGAGTCGACGGGGATACATCTGAACCTTTCCAACAAAGTCAAGGTGTACCCCAAGGATCCTCTTTATCTGCATTGATGTTTAATATATACATCCAACCCATCTGTGACATCATCAGATCCTTTAATGTCAGTTACATGATATATGCAGACGATGTGCTACTATATATGCCAATATCATTGGACTGCCTAGACCTTACCCCGCTGACCAACTGCTTTGACACCATATCAGAGTGGCTCCTATCACAAAACCTGAGAATACAACACAAAAAGACGGAAGTCCTGTTCGTCTCGAGGAACACCAACTTCACCCCTCCTAGTTGTATTAACGTAAAGGATGCCCAACTCCAAGTTAAACCGGCAATACGCTACCTGGGAGTAACGCTGGACCAAAACCTTGATATGAAGAACCACATAGCCAACACAGTCAAGGCAATCTACTTTAAAATCAGATCCCTCAGACACCTACACATGCTACTCGAACCGGATGATTTCCGTACCATTTATCAAGCCCTTATACTCCCCCATTTTGACTTCTCAAACTCCATACTACAAGGACTCCCCCGGTCCACCCTGAACCCCCTGCAATTAGCCATGAATAGTGCAGCGAGGGTACTCCTCGGGGCATCCAGGAGAGATCACGTAACACCCCTTCTAAAACAGCTACACTGGCTCCCCATTCAAGCAAGGATCAGTTTCAAGACCTTACTGCTAACATTCAAAGCGGCTAAGGGGCTCACCTCTTCCTCTCTCTCAAACCTCATACAACCACTTGCACCAAACAGGCCACGAAGAACAGCAGAATTAAACACACTAGTTATCCCAAATGACACCACAAGATGCACTAGATCAACAGCCAACAGAGCCTTCCAATTCTGCGCCCCATCTCTATGGAACACCTTACCAGCACAAATCAGAGCAATACCTAATCTAAGTCAGTTCAGAAAGGCTTTAAAGCATTTCCTCTTCCTTAAATATCTCAATGACAGCTCCGAACATAACCCCCAGGTGAATAGCAGAAGTGGTCAAACAGATAGACCCCGCAACAGACCAACTTCACAATGTAAATAACAAGTTGTTCCATATACTATTGTACCACTGTTGTATATAGTTAACCAGGATATCCTTTATCAGATAACCCTGCATTGTATTTAGTTTCCCCTATTTCGCCAAGTTATACTTCCTGTTAAATGTAACGACCAGACATGTGTAAACTGTCGGATGTTTTCTGTTCAATGTAAACCGCGCTGATGTCTAATAGTGCGGTATATAAGAATTGTTAATAAAATAAATAAAATAAAATAAAATGACTCATGCATTCACTACCATACACTTGCTGTAACTTTTCCTAAGTCTCTCTGCATGAATCTCCAAGTTTCTGGCAGAATTTAATGCAAATTCGCTGTTCAATTTTTTCACTCATCATAAATCTTATGAACTGCTTTCACACAATGCCAATCATCACAAGATTTAAAAAGTACAGGTGTGCTGCAGCCATGCTACACTCTGCACACGCAGAGCACATAACTAGATCACTGCATGCTTAATAGCATCGTGATGCAACGTATTGTTATATAGCTACACAACAAGTCTCAATACCTTTTGATCACATCTCGTATAACTACTTTGATTAAGAAGGCTTACCACCTTTATTTTGGCTATAAAATTGGAGATCAGGACAAGAGCTGGGCCCCATATATATGCTGCAACAAATCTTTGCCAGTGGTTGACTAGAAAAAGGAAATCCATGCCTTTTATAGTGCCAATGATTTGGAGAGAACCGACAGATCATATCAGCAATTGATATGCATGGTCCTCCTGTTGGGAAAGGTTTGTCGAAGAAGAAAAAGTGGATTGTGCAGTATCCAAGCATTCCATCAGCTATACGCCCAGTACCCCACAGAGGAGGACTACTGGTTCCTGATGCTCTGGAATCATTTTCAATTGAATCAGATGAGGAAGGGGGTGAAACTTCTGGGGGTCCTGAACCATCAATGTCACATGACCCAGATTTTCTCCCATATTCTTCCCCTGAACCACACCTCATAACACAAGGTGAACTGAATGACCTTGTCAGGTATTTGGAACTACCTAAGAGTAAGGCAGACCTGTTGGGCTCCAGACTGCAGCAGTGGAATCTCCTGTCAGGCAATGTTAGGGTTTCCATCTTCTGAGAATGTCAAAAGGATCTTGTTACATTCTTCATGGAAGGTGATCTTGTAGCCTATAACATAGAGGGTCTGACAACAGCCCTCAACATAATTCATCATCCAGATGAGTGGAGACTGTTCATTGATTAATTAAAGAAGAGTCTTAAAGCTGTTCTGCTGCATGATGGCGATCTTTGCCATAGATTCCAGTTGGTCATGCAGTCCATATGAAGGAAACCTATGACAATATAAAGCAGCTGTTCAGAAGCATAAACCATGACCAACATCAGTGGCTGCTTTGTGGTAGTTTGAAAGTTGTTGTTCTGTTGCTCGGTCTATAGACTAGATACACAAAGTAGTGCTGCTTTCTCTGTGAATGGGATAGTCATGAGAAAGATTCCCACTACATCAAAAGAGATTGGCCACTCTGACGGTCATTGGAGCCTGGAAAGAAAAGTGTGCAGCATCTACCCCTTGTCGAGGAAGATTTTGTTACTACCCTTACGCATTAAGCTAGGTCTAATGCAGGGGTCTCAAACACGCGGCCCGCAAGAGCATCTTGTGCGGCCCGCGAAGCACCGGCGAGTAAAAAAAAAAAAAAATTCCAAACTTGCCGCCGCCGCCGCAGTATTAAGCGTCCCGTGGGCCCCGCTGTCTGGCAGAGTCCTCTCCTCCCTGCAGGAACAGCGCCAAAAGCGGCGGCTTACAGCGCCGCGAAGAGCGTGAGTTTCTCGCGCGCGCTTCTGAAGAGCAGCGAGAGAGTCTTCAGAATCGCGCGAGAGAAACTCTCTCTCCTCGCGGCTCTGAAAGCCGCCGCTTTTGAAGCTGATGCTGCAGGGAGGAGAGTACTCTGCCAGGCAGAGGGGCCCACGGGACGCTTAATACTGCGGCAGCAGTTCTGTGTCCTGACCTCAAAGCTGTATATGCCACTCTTCATAAAATCTGCTCACCAACTCATGAAGTCTCTAGGCACTTTTTTTTAAAACTGAGAGAAACATTTTATTTTATTTATTTAACTGTTAAATTTTTTTAAAATCTACCTTGGCTGATGGTGGGAGGGGGGTTAGGACTGGTAATGGGCTATGGGGGGGGCTAGGACTGGTAATGGGCTATGGGGGGGTAGGACTGGTAATGGGCTATGGGGGGGGGGCTAGGAATGGTAATGGCCTATGAGGGGGGTAACTGAAAATGGGGTGGTGATGGGGGTAACACTGAAAATGGGGTGATGGAGGGGGGGTTAGGACTGGTAATGGCCTATGAGGGGGTAACTGAAAATGGGGTGATGGGGGTAACACTGAAAATGAGGTGATGGGGGGGCTTAGGACTGGTAATGGGCTATGAGGGGTAAGACTGGTAATGGGCTATGGGGGGGTTAGGACTGGTAATGGGCTATGGGGGGGCTAGGACTGATAATGGGCTGGGGGATCTGCTAGGACTGGAAATGGGCTGAGTGGAAGGGGGGCTTGAACTGCAAATGGCTGATGGGGAGGGGGGCTTGGAATGGAAATGGGCTGTGAGGGGAGGGAGCTAGCACTGGAAATGGGCTGATGGGGGGGGAGCTATGATTGGAAATGGGCTGATGGGGGGCTAGGACTGAAAATGGGCTGATGCAGTGACTAGAAGGGAGGGGGTGCTGTGTGGGACTGGAACTAGAAGGGAGCTGATGTTGGGGGAGGATTAGAATGGGATGGAGCTGGGAGAGTGAAATGGAGAGGGGAAAATATTTTGTGTGGGAGGGAAGACAAATCTACAATTGGCCAGGTAAGTGGGGATTGAGGATGGAGGGGTAAAATTTGAGTGGATGAAAATAGGAATGAGGAAAGAGCAAAAGGAGAAAGATTAATATGTTAAAGCAGATGTAGAGGGAGAATGGAAAAAGCTAGGAGAAGAAAGGACAAATGGACAGCAGACGATGGAGAGTTAGCAGAAGGCACGAAGAAACCAGAAGAAAGTGGCTGGAACTGAAAAAAAAAATGCACAAAAGTTAGAAAAATATCTTTATTTTGAATTTATTAACTGGAATATGTCAGTTCTGGGAAATGTGCATCAATAACGTCTGCGCTTTGTTTAGTACAAGAGGAAATTAATTTATAGTTTTATTTCTACAGTGTTGTTGTACATTCCAAGTTTGGCTTTTGGGGGTCCCAGTTTAATTGTCTTGTTTCTAAATTTTGATTCCTTGTGTAACTGAGCTGAGGTATTCTGTTTATGTAATTCCTATTTGACATTGCTACTTGTTCTCTGTCCCCAGTAGGTCATGTATTGTTATTCTCTGAAATGTATTGATTTAATATTTGCAGTGTTGCCATTTGATAGGTAGGGTATGGTGCTTTGTGAGTCCTGGTAGTGCTGTTAGGATATGGCGGGTTTGCTATGGGTTCTAAATGGGCAGTGTTTGTTTGTAGTAGTTCCTAATGTGCCTGGCGGTTGGCACTGGATTATAGTAATGTAGAAACTTTTAGTCTTTCTTTATTCATGCACTCATTAAGAGGCATGTTTACTAAAAGTTAGGGTATGGTAACATTATGCAAATATTTATGCAAATGAGGTCCCTTATGCAAATGAGGTCCCACGTCTCATGCGGCCCCCGGGTTATTTTACAAGTCCTCATTTGGCCCTCAAAGCAATTTGAGTTTGAGACCCCTGGTCTAATGAAACATTTTGTCATGGCCTTGGACAAAACAAAACCAGTTTTCAAGTATCTCAGCAGGAAATTTCCAAAACTATGTGAAGCTAAGATAAAGGAAGGTGTCTTTATTGGTCCTCAGATTCAAGAACTTCTTCAAGATGATGCATTTAACCATGCCCCATGTGGCAAAGAAAGGACAGCATGGAAAGCCTTCCAGTTAGTGGCAACCAGTTTTTTTCGGAAACAAGGTAGACAACTACATGGAGTTGATGGAAAAACTCCTCAATACATACAGAAGTCTTGACTGCAACATTTCACTAAAGATACATTTTTTGCACTCTCATCTTGATTTTTTTCCTACTGAACTATGGAGCAATGAGCGATGAGCATGGCGAGCAATTTCATCAGGACATTGCATTGATGGAGAAAAGATATCAAGGCAAATGAACAGACTTAAAGATCGTAATATGTATACTTTAAACGAAAGGCGGGATAGGGGCGATATGATAGAGACCTTTAAATATCTCCATGGCTTAAATGCACAGGAGGGTCTCTTTCAATTGAAGGCAAGTTCTGCTATGAAGGGGCATAGGATGAAAGTGAAAGGGGATAGACTCAGGAGTAATATGTGGAAATATTTCTTTGCGGAAAGAGTGGCAGATGTGTGGAATAGTCTCCTAGTGGAGGTGGTGGACACGAGGACAGTATAAGAATTCAAAAAAGCATGGGACAAACACAGAGGATCTCTAAAGGTAAAAAGGGGACTATTGTAGTTGATATGGAAGGGCAAACTAAATAAACCATGTGGTCTTTTTCTGCCATCATGTTTCTATGGAGCCCATCAATGCTTGCAGACTATTGCTGAACAGTGACAATACTCCATTTACAGATTACAAGAGACAAGCCAAGAAACGCCAAGTAGATACTGAATAAGGTCTGAAATGAATACTAATGCATAAATAGCTGTTTTATTTTGCTAGCTGTTTATGCTTTTAAATAAATTGTATTTAAATAACCCTATGGCTGATTTTTAAACTTGTAAACAAAGACGACAGGTGAAATATTATCAAGGTTATATATATGGCAACCATAAATACATGAAAAGACCTAGGTTTATAATAATTTGTGATTAAAACTCTACAACCAACACACTATATCTATGTATATGTATATATCTATCTATCTATATATATATGTGTAAAATTGAAAAGCTTAGATATCTTGGAAAAAGTAGCCAATCAGCAGTTTTAATTGTCATTTTTTAATTCAGCGCATCAAAATCCATAAGAATTGGCAGAGTTTGTCTCTGAAGCACACAACTTTTTAAAAAATTGTAGACGTGTAATGTTGTTTTGTTAGGACTGATTTTCAGTTTATGATTAGATATCCAATAATAAACCTGATTAAAACACTTCATAATAGTGGAATATCTGAAGTACTCTATACCATGCATTGGAACAATAATTAAAATAGCATCAGCATAAGGAAGTATGGATATATTCAATCCTCTCAAAACCTCTTCCAAAGAGCTCAAAAACACACTGAATAAAATAGACCGATAATGGGGAGCGCACCCATGATTTTGAAAAGATCCCTTTCCAGCAAATCCAAACTGAGTATTCTTTAAAAACAAACAAACTGAAATTCAGTTAAACACACTTTCTGTTAAACCAATCTCAGGCAATTTATCTAGCAGTAAGTCATTATTTACTGTACCAAACATAGCTGATAGGTCAAATTGCATCAATACCACAGCTTCCCCCCCTATCCACAGTCATCCTCTGTTCATTCATCGCAGAGATCACCAGCAACGCTGTGCTATGAGGCTGCCTGAAGCCTAATTGTGAGGTATCCAATAAATTATAATCATCCAGATATTGCTCTGATCCAGCAGCAACCACAGGTTCCATGATCTTGGCTACAACTGAAATATTAGCTATTGGTTAGTAATTCTTGCAGAGCGTGTGATCCAGATCTCTTCCTTTTAATAAAAAAGTACTAGTCCACCTAATGACTCAAGACAATAACCTTCCTGCAAAGCACTGTTAACAGCTAAAGTAAGCCATTGATAATTTCGATTCACACATTCCTAAAAGGCCATCCAAGACAACTATCCAAGGTGCGTGTACCTTTAGCAAATTTTTCAAAATCCTAGAAATATTCAGAACTGAGACTTAATAGAATGCTCCCCAGTAATCTATCAGGACAGGTTCACCCCTTTCTAAACCAGGGAGGTTCTCAAAATTCCTATTCACATTTACTTATTCCATCAATGACAAAGGCTCTCAATGTCATTTTGTAATAGTTGTATTATATCTTGATAATGGGTGGCAAAATCCTCAGCCTTAAACCTTCCATACTAAGCTGACTCCCCCCCCCCCCCCCATCCATATTTACAGGCAGAGGCTTTGCTGACAAACAATTCCTTGGTGCACATCTGACTTTTTGTATTTACTCTAGTACAAAAAAAAATGTTTACATCTTATCATAGTTTTATAGAGCTTAATGTGAATTTTTCAAATCTTCATTAAATTTGCAATGCATGCTTCTTTGTCAATAAACTGCTATTTTGCTATGGTTATGGGGCAGATTTTGATGGTCTGAATTTTCTCTTTAAAATCTGATCCCATCTCTCCAATCAATTGTCAATGTCTTGCTCAACTTATAGATATATTCCTTTGGGAGACTAATTCGCAAAACTGATATGAATTAACCGTACCCTTATGCCATTTCTCTCTTGCCTCGTCTTCTACTCTAGACTTACTATTACATAAACTGAGGATATTTCTAATACATACTGATATGAACATATCACAGGTCCCAAACAATAGAACCCCTCTCATTATACGAGGTGTGACAAAAAAGAAACGAGACTGTCCCATAAACGTTTTATTACAAAATCTACAGAGAAATTACGCATTGTCCCCTTCAAAGTAATCCCCCCAGAGTTAATGCACTTCTGCATTCGCTTCTGTCACGTATGGAAGCACTCGGTAAAGTCCTCCTCCTTGAGGTCCCTTGAGGTCACAGTGGCCTTGACCTCTTCTACAGAGACAAAATGAGTACCTTTGAGCACAGTCTTCAGTATGGGGAAGAGCCAGAAGTCGCACGGTGTGAGATCTGGGGAATAAGGAGTGTGGTCGAGAGCTGTGATCTGTTTGTTGGCCAAGAACTGTCTCACACTGAGTGCGGTGTGTGTGGGCACATTGTTGTGGTGGAGCAGCCACGACTTCTCTCCACAGAGCCCGCCTGCTCTGCCGAACTCGGTCATGGAGGCGATTGAGGACCTGCTGGTAGACATGCTGGTTGACTGTCTGACCCTCAGGCACAAACTCATGATGGAACACTCCTTTCTGGTCGAAGAAAGCAATCAGCATGACCTTGATCCTTGATTTGGACATGCGTGCCTGCTTGGATCTGGGTGACAGTCGAGTCTTCCACTGTAAGCTCTGTCTCTTGCTTTCAGGGTCGTACTGGAAGACCCAAGTCTCGTCTCCTGTGATGACTCGGCCAACAAACTCTGGATCTTCTCCGATCTTCTCTAGCAAGTCTCAACAAACATTGACCCGGTGCTCCTTCTGGTCGTCTGATAAAAGCTTGGGAACCATCCTGGTGCATACCTTACGCATCCGCAGCTCCTGCTCCAAGATGTTCTGCACCGATTTCCTGTTCAGGCTGAGTGCCTCAGCTATCATCCGCACTGTCAATCTGCGATCACTCCGCACCAGCTGATTCACTCTGTCAATGTTCTCAGCCGTCTTTGTCGTGGAAGTCCGTCCTGACTTGGGATCATCCTCCACCTCCTCGCAGCCAGTCTTGAAGCATTTGTGCCACTCGAAGACTCGTGGCCTTGACATTACATCTTCTCCATAAGCCTTTTGGAGAAGTTGGAGACACTCAGTTGGGCCCTTCTCCAACTTAACCAGAAATTTGAAGTTGAGTCTTTGCTCCATATTTCTGCCACCTCCAGTTGCATGACAAGGATCTTAATTTGTACACCTTAGAGGAAAGGCGGGATAGAGGCGATATGATTGAGATCTTTAAATACCTCTGTGGCATAAATGTTCAGGGAGAGAGCCTCTTTCAATTGAAAGCAAGTTCTGCTACGAGGGGACATGGGATGAGGGTAAAGGGAGATATATTTCCGCATATCATTCCTGAATCTTTCTTTACGGAAAGAGTAGTGGATCCGTGGAATAGTCTTCCCAGTGGAAGTGGTAGAGATGAGGACAGTAACTGAATTCAAAAAAGCATGGGACAAACACAGAGGATCTCTAAAGGTAAAAAGGGGACTATTGTAGTTGTTGATATGGAAGGACAGACTAGATAAGCCATGTGGTCTTTTTCTGTCATCATATTTCTATGTTTCTATGTAAAGTGATGGAGCAGTGTGCTACAAAAAAACCTGAAAAAGAAAAACAGAGTGAGAGAGATGAAAAATATTATAGCAGAATAGTGGCGAAATGTTGCACAATACAGTGACATAAGTGGTTAGCCAACTTGCACTGAGTCATGTGTGTGGCTGCCACAGTCTCGTTTCTTTTTTTATCACACCTCATATGTACAGTGCCTTGTGAAAGTATTCATCCCCTTGGTTCTTGTCCTGTTTTGTTGCATTACGTACAACCTGGAATGAAAATGGAGGTTCATTTGGATGTTAGGTAATGGGCCTAACAATACAGTCCAAATTGGTGAAGTGAAATGACAATAAAATACCTTGTATATATAAAAAAACAAGTAAAAACTTAAAAAGTTGTGAGTTCATATGTATTCATCCCTTTTGTTATGAAACCCCTAAATAAGGTCTGGTCCAACCAATTAAACTCAGAAGTCACATAGTTAGTTGATTAGAGTCAACCTGTGTGCAATCAGTGTCACATGATGCCTGTATAAATATACCTGTTCTGAAAGGCCCCTAACTCTGCAACACCACTAAGCAAGCAACATAAAGACCAAGGAGCACGCCAAACAGGTCAGAGACAAGTTGTGAAAAAGTACAGATCAGGGTTGCATTATAAAAAAATATCCCAAATTCTGAATATCCCAGGGAGCACCATTGAATCCATTATAACAAAATAGAAAGAATATGGCACCACTTTAAACCTGACGAGAAGGTTGCCCACCAAAACTCACAGACCGGGCAAGGAGAGCATTAATCAGAGATGCTACAAAGACACCAAGGATAATACTGAAGGAGCTGCAAAGATCCACAGTAGAGATGGAGTATCTGTCCACAGGACCACTTTAAGCCATACTCTCCACAGAATGGGGCTTTATGGAAGAGTGTCCAGAAAAAAGACGTTGCTTAAAGAAAGAAATAAGAAAACATTTTGGAATTTGAACAGCAGCATGTGGTGGACCCCCAAACACATGGAAGAAGGTTCTCTGGTCAGATAAGACGAAAATTAAACTTTTTGGCCATCATGGAAAATACCATGTGTGGCACAAACCCAACACTTCCCATCACCCCGAGAACACCATTCTCACAGTGAAACATGGTGGTGGCAGCATCGTGTTGTGGGGATGTTTTTCATTGGCAGGGACAGGAAAACTGGTCAGGATTGAAGGAACAAAGGATGGCACTAAATACAATGCTATTCTTGAGGATAACCTTTTTTTCAATCTGCCAGAGATTTGAGACTGGGGCAAAGGTTCATCTTCCAGTAGGTCAATGACCCTGAACATACAGCTAAAGCTGGTTTAAAGGGAAACAATTAAATGTCTTGGAATGGCCTATTCAAAGCCCAGACTTCAATCCAACTGAGAATCTGTAGCATTACTTGAAGATTGCTGTACACCAACACAACCCATCTAACTTGAAGGAGTTGGAGCAATCTTGACTTAAGGAATGGGTGAAAACTCCAGTGGCTAGATGTGCTAAGCTAATAGAGACATACACCAAGAGACTTGCAGCTGTAATTGCAGCAAAAGGTGACTTTACAACGTATTGACTTTGGGGGTGAATACATATGCACACTGCTGCTTGTATTTTTTTTGTCTTAATTATTTTGTGTCACAATAAAGGATATTTTGCACCTTCAAAGTCATAGGCATGTTGTGTATACCATATGGTGCTGCTAACCCTCAAAACTCTATTTTAATTCCAGGCTGTAATGCGACAAAACAGGGCAAACAAAAAGGGGATGAATACTTCTGCAATGCACTGTAGCTAAAATTAAACCCATCTGATGCCCTTCTTGATGTGATGGATAGTGATCTAATATACTAAATGGGTTATCAGAGCAAGAGAGGATGTAAATTAAAATAACTCATGATAACGGCATGATGGAAATTCAATAAATGTTGAGTAATCAAGCCTATCAACAACTTCTACATATTCCTCCCTTTCACCCTTTAGTCTAACAATACCACTTTTGCCCTTCCTCTTCTCACTAACATATCTGAAAAATGTCTTATCCCCCCATTTTATTGCATTGGCTATTTCCTCCTCTTTTTGAATCTCTGCTTTCCTGACTACTTTGCTAGCTTCTCTTTTTCCAAATATAGATGTCTGTCTTCCTCTCTCTGTGATCTTTTGTATTTCATGAAGGCCTCACCCTTTTTCTTCATCTTTTCAGCTACATCTTTTGAAAACTATAGCGGTCTCCTTTTCCTTTTATTTACCATTTTAAGAAAAAAGGTTGGTTGCCTTTAAAATATCCCCTTTCAGTTTTGCCCATTGCTTTTCTACATCCCCCAGCTGTTCCCATCCCGCTAATAACTCCCTGAGGTACTGGCCCATCTTGGCAAAGTTAGTTTTCCTAAAGTCTAAGGCCCTCGCTTTTGAATGGATCTTTAAACAGCCCTAGTCCTAATATTGAACCACACCATCTGGTGATCACTGGATGCAAAATGATCTCCCATCAGAAACACTTTCACCATTGGTAAGCACCAAGTCCAGTATGGCCCCTTCACATGTGGGTTCTGCTGTTATCAGTTGCCTGAATAGTTCTCCCTGTAGAGAATCCAGGATCTCCTTACTTCTAGATGATACTGCAGCAGTAATGTGCCAATCAACATCTGGAATATTGAAATCACCTATCAGTAGCACTTCCCCTTTCCTAACAATACTGCATATGTCTTCAATTAACTCTCCATCCACCTCGTCCTCCTGTGAGGGTGGTCTGTATATCACACCAATGCAAATAGATTTCTCTTTCCCTCTTTCTAGTTTAACCCACAGTGCCTCCTCCCCCCTTTTAAGCTCTGTAATTCCAAAGCTTTAATATTATTTTTTTGCATTTAGTGCTCCTCCTCCTCTTCTTCCTACCCTGTCCTTTCTGAATATAGTACATCCCAGTCATGGTTTTCTGTGAACCATGTTTCTGTAACTGCCACTAAATCCAAGTCAGCCTCTCCCATTAAAGCTTCAACATCTGGGATCATATTTCCCATGCTATGGGCATTTATACACACCGCTTTCCATATGTTGTCCCTTTTACCCATTTCCATAAAGGTATTTAATGTTTCACTTATCTGTTAGGTAGGCCTGGAGGCCTATGATAATAGCTCTATATGTGTAATCAGTCTCTATGAGGCCTAGCCTTCCTTCAGCTCTAGGGATGTACAGTCTTAGCATACACTGATTCTTGTAAATTACCTCATGGGCATGAAGGAGTTTTCTTGTTCACCCATCCAGCTTTTCAAGATCTTTAAGAGGCCAGTCTACATTCCCAAAGCTGTATAAGAGTACAGCTTGCCAGCTGATTGATGGCTTGTATCTTATTCCATGATATTAAGGCACTTTTCAATGATGATTTTAATCTTCTATAGCGTTCTTTACTGATCTTTTCTCTCAGTAATTTCTAATTGTGTCGTTCCTTCCTCTACTCCAAGATATTTATATATGCCTTTCTGTTCAAGTTCCTTGATGTCACACCGCTCACCCAGGTAGATGTTTTCCATTTCGCTCAATTTTCCTCTAAAAAGGTGCCTTAGCACATTTGTCTAGACTAGTGCTTTTTAAACTTTTATCCCGCATGTACTCATTTTAACAACTGAAAATTTACATGACCCCCAGATGATGATGATGAAATTAAACTGATAGATCTCCAGCCTCCTTCCCCTCCTGCTACTTTTCTAAAGCAGCAAGGCAGCAGCAACAGTAGCAGCAGTCAACACATGGTCCCTTGTGTTAGTATGCAGTATATGCTTACAGACTCCAGTACTCACATGTGTTTCCAGCTTCACAGCAAGCTCACCCAGGAGAGGGCAAAGGCCTATGAATGTTCACTGGCTGATGGGCCATGTGCTGACTGGTGACTTGGCATAGGTGACAGTGAAAGTCCATCGAGTTGGGCAAATGGGCATGTTTATGTGACCCCCATCCACTAATGATGTAACCCCAATTTGGAGTCCCGACCCAAAGTTTGGGCACCACTGGTCTAGGCCAAATTTCATCCTGATGTCGTCAGAAAAGCTTTTCACTAGATGGAATTGCTCTGCTAATTGTTGGTCCCTGAAACTGTAGAGTTTCAGATCATCTACAAATAGTAAATGGGATATTACTTCTGGGTTATTACCTTCTTTAGGATTCCGGTGAAATTTGTATCCCAAAGAGCTGATGAGAGTACTAACTGGATTAAATGCCATACACTACAGAAGTGGTAACAGAGAACCTCCCTGACATACTCCTCGCTGGATCTTGATGTTAGGAATGATGTACTGACTCACCTTCATACTTCAAAAAGATTGTGGTTTGCCACATTGTTATGGCGAACTTAATGTACTCTATCAACCAGAATTTATCTTATACATTTGAAGGTAATTTATTACCCAAGAGTGGAATGCTATCAAAAGCTCTCTTACAATCAATACATGCTATACTGAGATTTCTGCTTTCCTTAGTGCTGGCCATGATGGCCTTAATCAACTTTAACTGGTCTTTGGTTCCATATGCTCCCCTCTCATTGCCTTTTTGCTCTACTGCCATGATGTTATGTAAGCTTTGTGGGGTTGACTATAGCCATGTTTCCTAGAGACTCTCAAGATGCAAAGCCTCTCTGGCTGAGACAGTGCTATTGTGTAATAGTTGAATATGAAGAAGAGTTGTAGTCTAGTGGAGTTAAAACATTAAATTCAGCCTTTATTCAGCATGGATGCAAGCGGTAGACAAAGTTAAGAATTTTTCCAGCAATCCTAAGGAAAATTCTTCATTTGCAAAAGCTGTTTCAGATGGAAAAATTTGCAGCTTTATGTTGGGCACCTTATGAGAATTCTCACACCAGCTAATATTTGGATGCTACATGGGGTCTCTCTGCAGGGTACCTCAAAAATAAATTTTAAAAAACTTGTCTCCCTGCTCTGTGGGTTGGTGGAATGAAGAGTTCTGGGCTTAGGCGGCCATCTTGAGTTTTCTATCTACCTGCAAGTCTGTAGTGTCGAAGGACTTAGGATGCTGTATAACAGATGGAATTCCACTTGTCTGTACTGTGGAGTGCCGCATTGGACTTGGACTTGTGCCGCTTTAGTGCTGAGGTATTAGAGGCTTAGTACTGGAGTATTAATGGCTGTAATCAGACCTTCTGGATGCTTTGGTGACTGTGCTCCTTATGCTACACCTGGCCCTCCTCTCTCACCTGACCATGACTGGGGCCCAAGCTTTCCTTAGACATCAAAATTTCACATAGGAAATCTCTCTGAGTCACTTGACTTTGAATTCAATAACTTTTTGTGACAAACTACAGGCCGGTGAGCCTCACCTCGGTGGCAGGAAAAGTAATGGAGGCGCTCCTGAAAGAGAGAATAGTGCACTTTCTCAAAACCAACAGGTTGCAAGATCCGAGGCAACATGGTTTTACTGAAGGACGATCTTGCCAAACAAATCTGATTGAATTCTTTGACTGGGTGACCAGAGAACAAGATCAGGGGCATGCGATGGATGTCATCTACCTGGATTTCAGTAAAGCCTTTGATACTGTTCCTCATAGGAGGCTTATCAATAAACTCAGTAGTTTGGGGATGGGTCCCAAGGTGGTAAACTGGATCAGAAATTGGTTGACTGGCAGACAGAAGGCGATGGTAAATGAGAGCTCACTCGGATGAAAGGAAGGTGATTAGTGGGGTGCCCCAGGGTTTGGTCATGGGCCCGGCACTGTTCAATGTATTTGCAAGTGATATTGATGAAAGACTGAATGGA
This sequence comes from Ichthyophis bannanicus, assembly GCA_033557465.1. NCBI lineage: Eukaryota > Metazoa > Chordata > Amphibia > Gymnophiona > Ichthyophiidae > Ichthyophis > Ichthyophis bannanicus. The sequence goes on along the minus strand of CM066031.1, from coordinate 417,801,663 downwards.
AAAGTCTGTCTTTTTGCAGATGACACGAAAATTTGCAACAGAGTGGACTACCCCGAGGGAGTGGTTAACATAAGGAAAGATCTACAAAAGCTGGAAGAGTGGTCTAATGCTTGGCAATTAAGATTTAATGCAAAGAAGTGCAGTGTCATGCACATGGGTAGCAGAAATCCAAGGGAAATGTACGCGATAAGGGGCGAGAGGTTGGTGTGATTATTTCTGTAGATCTCAAGGTGGCAAAACAGTGCGACAAGGCGGTGGCAAAAACCAGGAGGATGTTGGGCTGCATACAAAGAGGAATTACCAGCAGAAAGGAAGAGGTACTAATGCCACTGTATAAGTCACTGGTGAGGCCTCACTTGGAATACTGTGTTCAGTTTTGGAGACCATATCTTGCAAAGGATATAAAAAGACTGGAAACTGTTCAGAGGAAGGTGACCAAAATGATTTGGAGCCTGCATCAGAAGCCTTATGAGAAGAGACTTGAAGACCTAAATACGTACACTTTGGAGGAGAGGAGGGATAGGGGAGATATGATTCAGACCTTTAAATACTTAAAGAAGAACGATGAACAAACCAACCACTTCCAAAAACGGGGAAGCTGCAAAACTAGAGGGCATAACATGAAGCTGCAAGGTGGTAAATTGAAAGGCAATGTCAGGAAATATTTTTTCACTGAAAGGGTGGTGGATGCTTGGAATGTCCTCCCGATGGAAGTGGTGGGGACAAACACGGTGACGGAATTCAAAACAGCATGGGACAGACACAATGGATCCCTTTACAGCAACAGGATAAAAACAAAATAAACTGAACCATCTAACTTCTCAACAAATAGGGGTGTCCTACATGGAGTGGTGGGTCCACCCCTAAACAAAGACATGGGGAGGGGTGGCCTGCACAGAGCGACAGGTGCACCTACTCTTGCCGTATTGCTAGGCAGACTGGATGGACCATGCTGGTCTTTATCTGCCGTCATTTACTATGTTACTATGATTCACACTCTTCTTATCCTCCTATCATCCGGTGATATTAATCCTAATCCTGGCCTCCCTAGACTTTTCTCACCCCCTTGACAGTTCCTCTCAATCAATCCAATCTCATTCATATTCCTCTCCTTTCCCCCTCCTCTCTGCCTCTCTCATGTGCCCTATGGAACGCTCATTCCATTTCTAATAAACTCATGATCTCAATCTGTCTCCTTCTTGAAGACACTGCTTCATTTGTTGCCCTCTGTCATGGCAGTTACCAATTCTCCCAGTTTCCTCATCCCATTGGCCGCGGTGGTGGTTAGGTTTCTGCTTTCTCCTTCCTGCAAATTTCAACCCCTCCTACCTCAGCCTCACTCCTTTTCCTCCTTTAAGTCCATTCCATCTGCCTTTTTAATCCCTTAACTCTCTGGACAGCTGTTATTTATAGACCTCCTGACAAGTCTCTCTCAGTGACTTTGACTCATGGCTTTCCTTATTTCTGGATTCCTTTTCCTCTTCCCTTATTCTTGGTAACTGTAATGTTCATGTTGATAACCTGTCTGACCCCTATATGCTTCTAAACTCCTTTCCCTCATCTCCTCATTCAATCTCCAGCTTTGCTCTACTGCCCCCACTCATCAGCACAGTCACTGCCTTAATCTTGTTTTCTTCTCTAATCGTTTATCCTCTAATTTCATTACCTCAGTCCTCCCCTGATCTGACCATCACCTGTTAAGCTTCAATCTTCATCACTCCCCGCCTCAATCTCACACAGTCTCCTCCTACCTTTTTAGGAATCTTCATGCTGTTGATCCATTGGCTCTATCTACTTTTGTCTCGTCTCATCTCCTCTTTCCTTCACCTTTGTCTTCAAAGTCTGTTGATAAGGCTATACTTTCCTATAATACTGCTCTCTCTTCTGCTCTGGATGCTCTTGCTCCACCCACACCATGTCCTGTGAGGTGCACTATACCTCAAGCCCCGGCTGTCTTCAACTACCCACTATCTTCGCTCCTGTGCATGCTCAGCTGAGTGCATTTAGCTCAAATCCCGCTCCCTTTGATTTTATTCACTTCATGCTTGCCTCCTTCCAGTCCGCCATAGCACTCGCCAAGAAAAACTACTATGTCCATCTAACTCTTGCCTCTGATCAACTCTCTCCTCAAGGCGCCTCTACATCCAACCCTTCCTTCTCTTTCTGCCCAAACCCTAGCTGACTATTTCCATGACAAAGTCCAGAAGATTACACTCCAATTCCCCACTACATCAATGTCATCCACTCTTTCTCCTCTTCAATACAAACTTTTCCCCTCAATCTCTACTACCCTTTCATCCTTCTTTAAGATCTCCAAAGGGGAAATCTCTCTTTTTCTTTCCTCCTCTAAATTTACTACATGTTCATCTGATCCTATCCCCACCCATCTCCTTAACTCCATTTCCTCCACTGTTATCCCTTCCATTTCTCATATTTTCAACCTATTGCTCTCCACTGCACCTGTCCCTGCAGCCTTCAAGCATGCTGTGGTCACACCTCTCCTCAAAAAACCTTCACTTGATCCCACTTGTCCTAACTATCATCTCAACTCCCTTCTTCCCTTCATTTTCAAACTTCTTGAACATGCACTTCTCCACCGTTGCCTTGAATTTCTCTCCTCTCAAACCCTGCTAGATCCACCTCAACCTGCTACTCACTGGACTCTCAGATAATCATCGCTTTCCCCTTCAATCCATTCAAAATTTAGTTGGAAGGCTAATCTTCAGCCAGTGTCACTATGCCAAAATAATTCCTCTTCTCAAGTCACTTCACTGGCTCCATATCTGTTTCTGCACATAGCTCAAGCTTCTCCTACTGACCTATAACTGCATTCATTCTGCAGCTCCTCATTACCTCTCCTCTTATCTCTCCCTACTCCCCTCTTCAGAAACCTACACTCAGACAAATCAACTTATCTCTGTCCTCCTCTTCTACTGCCAGCTCCTGTGTCTGTTCAACCTTACTGCATTGTATTTTTGGGACAGACCTCCTGAGTCGGTACTTCGCGTTCCATCTCTGGTCCTATTCAAATCCAGGCTAAAAACCTACTTCTTCAGGGCTGCTTTAGGATCCTGACCCTTTTATTTCCTGTTTAACATCCATGTGTGCTTTAATCATTTGTCTTAAGAATTACTCTAGTTCCCTGTTTGTTCATCTTGCATGGATTATAAGCTCTGTGGAGAAGGGACAGTCTCTTATGTGTACATGTACAGCACTGCATATACCCTGCTCCGCTAAGCAAATAAGTAGAAGTAGTTCTCCGATAGCCAGTACTAATGAATCAAATTACAATAAAAAAAACTTCAATTACTGGAAAGAAATGAATATTACATCATTAGTCATTCAAACACACCCAAAAATAGTTCTTTTGTTAGGCCTCAAACCATGGACTCATTCTAAACTTTGGAACAGCTGGGATATGGGAAACACGCTCTGTATATTTTTGCTCTAAAGGTATGCTGAGGATCAGTTTATAATAAAATGTGTGGCATGGCTTTGCAATATTTTACTACTTCTAGAGCTTTCTGAGATGCCACAGTCTGACTTTTCAGCAAAGGCATTTCAACAAAAGATGCTTCCAGCAGTTTTTCTCTGGAACACAGCCCATTAACTTTAGTGCTGTGGCTGAAATCAAATACTCCAATCTCTCTGAAATTAGACAGCACAACCTCCTTTTTTCCTCAGGACCTTCAGTCCACTGCAAGGTGACCAGGTAAATATGCTACCTGCTCAAATATTAATAGAAGGCACTCTGTGGAATAGGACATGCTAGGGGAAAGCAGGTAATATACTCTTTATTAAAAAACAGCTTACCTGATCATGCATTAGTGTTGCAAGATGAGTAGTCTTCCCTCCAGGGGCAGCACACATATCCAAAATCCTCTCTCCAGGCTGAGGATTAATTACATAGCTTACAGTTGCAGAGGGCAAGTTCTGTGAAGAAGAAAAGGACAAGGCCATGTCACTCAAAGCAATTCTTCACTGTGGCTGAGACATGTCCAAGAGTGAAACATTCCAAGAGGGCGGGGGCATAAATACGAAAGTTTTTAAAACATTTTCATGAAAATCAGGTAGGTGCTCTACAGTACCGCTAAGCTTGATCAGTGTACACACTGAAACAATAGCCTGAGCAGGTCAAATAAATACTTGGCCCACCACTGTAAACCCAGTTTAAAATACGGTATTTTGAAGATGCCATTATTCAGAGTATCCATGTTTTGTTAATGTTGCTGTATTACAAACATGAAGGGACACATGTAAACAAGGTTATACTAGCCTATATTCCAATGCTTCTCAAACGTTTTCCTGATGCGACTCCATTTTAACAGTAGCAAATTCACATGACCGCCAGATAGTAACTCAGACATAATAAACCTCACATTCATTGTGTTCATTATTATCTGATGTACTCACCAAGACACATGGGCTTACAAATTGTGACACTGCCTTAAACTCCCACAGCACCACTATTGAGATATCATGGCACACCTCCTCTTTTTAGGTGGAGCTTGTGTGTAAAGATGGGAGGTGTCTACAAGTGTATAATTGGGGTATCTAGGTGTGTAAGTATGTATTTGAGTGAGTGGGTGGGTTTGTATGTGTGTGAATAGGGAGTGAATAACCAGGTGTCATGTGTTATATTAAGTGGGGTGTGTATGTATGACTGAGTAGTGACTGGATGCACTATGTTTGAATAGGTGTGTGTGTGGGGGGGGGGGGATATCTACAAGAGTTTAGTAGGGGCCGTGTGTGGTGATGTAAACTAAGGGAGAAGAGGATTGGGTTGGGGAGGCAGTAATGCAACAGTGAGGTAACAACAGCAGGCCCAGACTGATAGGAAGATATGTAGCAAGAAATGGGGCAGCAGAGGCTTCTGGTTATGGCACAAGCGGAGATGCTTGCTTCAGCGCTAGGCTCAGTGGCACCCAACCTGCAATTAGCTCGTAACGGGCGAGAAGGAGAGTGAATCCCCTGCAAAAAGGCATGGCAGTAAGATGGTGGAAGGTTCATCACCACAATGGCTGGAAAAAAAGTAGCCACTGATCTTGGCTCCTTTTGTGTTCAAGGGACCGCAGAAGAGTAGAGGAGCTGGTGGCAAAGGGCTCACCAGAGAAAACACCGCAGGCCACAGGAGGAACTGAGAAAGGATCTGGTAAGCTGTCTGCATTGTGTTCTGACATGGCGGGCTGGTTCCAGGAATTAAAAACAGATATTACAGGGTTCCAGCTGGAGGTTCACACATGGGTGGAGAAGCTGCGTGCAGACATTGTGGAACTGGGGGACTGCATGGAAAATATTGAGGGGAGATGGAGAAGGAGGAAGCGATGGCACAACAGTATAAAGCAACTGAAACAGTGAAGTGAGAGCAGCGTGAGATATGGTAGAAGCTAGAGGATATGGAAAACAGGACCTGCAGAAAACACATCTGGATTTGTGGAGTTCCAGAGGATGAGGAGGAGGACGACTATCGTGAGATGGTCCAGGATATTAGTAGGGTAGCCCTCCAAGCTGGGGGGTTGGCCAGTGAGGACTTCCGCCTTAAGACTGAGTGGGCTCAGAGAGCATTGGGCCCCCAAAGAGAAGGCAGGTCCAGAGACATAATAGCCTTGTTTCATGACTACATCGCAAAGGAAGCAGTGCTAACGGCATTGAAAAAGTTGGGACATCTGCAATAGAACTCTAGCACAATTGAGATATATGTGGACCTATAGCTTCTTACTCTGCAGAAAAGGAGAGAGCTGAGGGAGGTCACACGCTGGCTGCAAGAAGGAAAGTAGTTACTCACCTGTAACAGGTGTTCTCCGGGGACAGCAGGAATCAGTCCTCACATATGGGAGATGTCAGTGCCGACAGAGCCCCCACGAAAGCATCCCCCCCCCAAAGGCTTTCTTTGAAAGCTGGGAGATGCCACCATGCATGTGTGGTCGCCTTCCCGCCCAAAGGTGTCATTTTACTCAGTCAGATGACATAGCTAAACGACAGCAAAAAAAAAAAAAAAAAAATCGTAAAGAAGCAACTCGAAGGAGAGGAGGGAGGGTTGTGAAGACTGATTCCTGCTGTCTCAGGAGAACACCTGTTACAGGTGAGTAACTACGCTTTCTCCGGGAACAAGCAGGAAGTCAGTCCTCACATATGGAACTCCCTAGCTTCAGGCTACCGAAAGTCCATAGAGAGAAAAAACATGATTACCCTCAGGCGAGGCCGTGAGCAGCAGCATAGAGTCCGCAGGTGCAGACTGCAGTAGGAACCGTGTCTCCGAAGGAAACCAGCACTCTGGTAGCCTGAACACAGAAGGGCCGGAGGGTAGGAGTTGCCTAGACTCCGAAAAGATTACGGAGCACGGCCTGGCCGAAAGCACTGTCCTGTCAGGACTCCCTCTCCAGGCAATAGTGAGCTGCGAAGGTATGGCTGGAAGACCAGGTGGCAGTCCTGCAGATGTCCACCATCAGGACAGAACACAGGTTTGCCACAGACCCAGACATGATGCGCTGTGACCCGCCATCCAGCGAAAGCCCCACCTGCTCATAGGTGAGAGCGATACAGTCCACCAACCAGGCAAAGTATGCTTGGTCACCGCTTCTCCCAGTCTACTGGGGTCATACAAGACAAAAAACTGAGAAGCTTTACTGAGGCCCTGGGTATGTTGAATGTAGAAAGACAGGGCCCTCTTACAGTCCCAAGGTGTGGAGGACAGTTTCCACCCTACTCGCATAAGGCCTCGGGAAGAAGGTGGGGAGCATCACTTCCTGGTTGAGATGAAAAGGCTTTGCCACCTTTGGAAGGGATTTGAGGTGTGTGTGGAGCACAACCTTGTTCTTGAAGAACATGGTGCAAGGCCTCTCTGCCACTGAGGCCTGGAGCTTGCAGACCTGCGAGCAGAGGTGAATGCAACCAGGAACATCACCTTCCACAAAAGGCATTGCAGGTGGCAGGTAGCCAGGGGCTCAAAAGGCGGGCGAGTAAGCTGCGCCAGTATGACACTGAGGTCCCATTATGTTGCTGGAGGGCATATCAGGGGTTTTGATAAAAGCAGTCCACTCATGACGCGGGTCACCAATGGCTGAGCTGAAATAGGTTTGCCATTCACCGGGTGGTGATGTGCCGCCAGGGCACTGAGGAGCACTCTGATGAAGTTCAATTTGAGTCCGAAATGCGAGAGATAGAGAAGGTACTGCAAGTCCAGCTGCACCAGACAGAATGGGCTAATCCCCTGCTCTGCGCACCAGAATGAAAATATGCACCACTTGACGGCACATGCTTTTCTGTTGGAGGACTTCCAGGAAGCAAGCAGGATCTCCTCCACTTCCTCTGAGAGGTTGAAAGGGGCTAGGGTCACCCTTTCAGCAGCCACGCTGGCAGTGACAGGGACCCCAAGAATGCCGTGCCAGAGTGTCCCATTCCTGGGACAGGAGCCCTGGGGAGCTCCTCAATGGAATGGAAGTTTCCACCGACAGCCGGAGGAGTAACAGGAACCATGGCTGCCTGGGCCATTGGGGGGCTATCAGGATCAGCAAAGCCTTGGCGCCGAAGGTCCTGAATAATGTTTTGGCAATTATTAGTGGCGTGGGTGGGAAGGCGTATATGAGACATTACAACCACGAGATGAAAAATGCATCTGGCGCCATCTGGGAAGCATAGGCTTGCCGAGAGCAGAAGTGGGGCAACTGGCAGTTGTCCAGGCTGGCAAACAGGTCTATCAGTGGTTCCCCCCAGAGGTGGAAAAGCTGGCTGGTCACTCTGGGGTCCAGCTGGAGGACTCTGCTTAATCTGTCGGCCAGTGCATTGCCCGTAAGAGTATGCCTTGTTGGAGTGCGCAGGAACAGAGGGCCATCACCTCGCTACAGAAGGCATGGGATCCCGTGGCCCCCTGCTTGTTCATATAAAACATGGCCACCTGGTAGTCTGTTTAGACCAACACTGATTCGCGCCATAGGCAAAAGCAAAAGGCTCGGAGGGCTAGGTGTATCGCCCATAATTACGGAAGGTTGACCTGCTGGTTGCTCTCGGCCTGTGACTAGCTATCCTGCGTGTGGAGTTCCTCGCAGTGGGCTCCCCATCCTAGTAGGGAGGTGTCCATCGTGAGAACCCTTAAGGGGCACGGAGTCTGGAAGAGCATCCCTGCCTCGGGGTAGTGGGTCACTACAACTCTGTCAGAGACAGCCTGTGGCCTGCGTCCACTGGTCCTGAAGGCACCACTGTGCGGCTGCTCAGGTGGAGGTGGGCATCTGTGGTGACATGGACCGTGGAGGCCATGTGTCCGAGTAGGCGCAGCAGGAGCCAAGCAGACATCGAGGGATGGCATTGTATGTCCATGGCCAGAGCCCTGAGCTGGGTGGCTCAATCACCTGGAAGGAAGGCCCTTGCCTGCAGGGTGTCTAGTCTTGACCCTATAAACTCCAGACACTGTGTTGGGAGGAGTTAGAACTTACAAAGCCCAGATTTTGCAGGACCTGGATGGTTCGTGCGGTTGCTTGCTGCACTTCTGAGGCCATGCCTCCCTTTATGAGCCAATCGTCCAGGTAGAGAAAGACAAACAACCCTTGGAGGCGGAGGAAGGCGGCCATGACTGCCAGGCGCTTGGTGAAAACCCTTGGGGCGGAAGTGTTATTGATTTCCTCTTTTTAATGCATAATCATATCATTTAATTATTTCATCATTTGATAAGAGGTCAATAAAATAGTGAATGGTGTGTAACAGCTAAATGTAGATTGGTTGTTTACTCCTTCAAAAGGTAGAAAGACTAGGGGACACGCAATCTCACTACAATGTAGCACCATTTAAGACTAATTGGATGTGGAGGAGTGGCCTAGTGGTTGGGGCAAGGTACTTCAGGCCGGAAGGTCAGGGGTTCAAATCCCACTAGAGGACAGCGACCTTGGGCCGGAAGGACTGGGGTTTCTAGTCCCACAGGTGCTCCTTGTGGTCTTGGGCAAGCCACTTAACCCTCCATAGCCCATGTTCCCTGTAAAATAGTTATCTCCAAGTTATAATGCCCTGTTCAATGTAATTTCAGTTTGTTCAATGTAAACCGCACTGATGCAGAATAGTGCGGTATATAAGAGAATGTAAATAAATAAAATAAATAAATTGGAGAAAATATTTTCCACTCTAATCTAATTCTGGAATTTGTTATTAGTAATAAAAGCTGTCAGTGTAGCTGGATTTAAAAGAGGTTTGGATGGGTTCCTGGATTGGCCACTGTTGAAAACAGGATACTGGGCTTGATGGACCTTGGTCTGACCCAGTATGGCAAATCTACCTATTTGATATGCAACTAAATAATTGAAAACTGTCTTTTTATTTATGGAGTGGAGGAGTCATCTAGTGGATACGGCAACAGCCTAGTACCCAAGAGATCAAGGTTCAATGCCCAGTGGCACTTCTTGTGACCTTGGGCACGTCACTTTACATTGCACTGTCTCAGAAAAAAAGGCCTGGCAATCTACTTGCGGTCATACCTGGCCAAGAAAATCCAGAGGCTGCTGGGTCACCAGGAGTCAGCATTGACTTGATGGCACTTAAATTTTTTTTTATTTATAGCCTCTATCAAATATATACTTTAATTTTCTTACAAAACACTGTAAAAAAATGATACCATAACCGATTGGAAAATTAGCATAGTTACTCACCTGTAACAGGTGTTCTCCAGGGACAGCAGGAATCAGTCCTCACATGGGGTGCGTCAGCACCATCAAAGCCCTCGCAGAAGCATCCCCCCAGCTTTCAAAGAAAGCCTTTGGGAGATGCTACCACGCATGGTGGTCCCTTTCCCACCCAAGGGTGCCATCTTGCTCAGTCAGATGACATAGCTAAAAGAGGGCAAAATTAAAAGATGCTAAGGAGCAACACCAAGGGGAGGAGGAAGGGTTACAAGGACTGATTCCTCTCTCCCCGTAAAACACCTGTTACAGGTGAATAACTACGCTTTCTCCAGGAACAAGCAGGAAGTCAGTCATCAAATATGGGACTCCCTAGTTACAGGCTACTGAAAGCCTATAGCAAAAACAGGACTCCATTGAGGGGAGCAGCAAGCATCAGCAATTTGGTCCGTGTTCACAGACTGCAGTAGGGCCCCTGTGTCCGATGAACCAGAACTCCGGTAGCCTGAACACAGAAGGGTCAGAGGGTTAGAGATGCCTAGATGCCGAAAAGGTTACGGAGCACAGCCTGGCCAAAGGCACTGTCTCCGTCTGGACTCTCTTTCCAGGCAGTAATGGACTGCAAAGGTATAGACTGAAGACCAGGTGGCGGCCTGGCAGATGTCCACCATCGGGAAAGTCCATTTCTGTGCCTTACAAATCCCACAACGGTCACTTATTCAGAATAATATACTTTGTCAATTCTGATTAATCAATCACTCTGATGCCAGTCATAGAAGTGTGTTGTATCAGATGTCACATACATCTAATTTCTCATCTAAACTCACTCTTAGTTTTAAGTTTATTTCATATCCATCTGGTCAAAGCAACCGATAGGTCTCAGACTTATGGGGCGTTGTAAATATTCAGACTTGTATGTATATTCTGAAAAACGCCCTAATTCGCATCAATGACCTTTTTCATATATAACAGTTGCTTAAGATCTATTGTTTAAATGAGTGAAAACTTAGAGCTGTGCTTAACTTTCGGTGTCTTCCCCAACGCCACCTTCTGCGCTGTATCTGAGTTTCACTGAACTCCAGTTTCTTCAGGGGGTTGCACTGAAAGCACTACAATACAGATGATAATTGTGCTCACAACGTATACACACTTCGGTGGCAAACTTGTGCACCATCGGGACAGAGCACAAATTTGCCACCGAAGCCGCAATGGCCTCGACATGGTGCGCCATGATACAGCCCTCCAGCAGGAGCCCAGCCTGTTCATAGAGAGGATGATACAGCCCGCCACCCAGGTGGACAGCGTACGCTTAGTCATGCCTCCCCCAGCCTACTGGGGTCATAGGAGATAAACAGTTGAGAAGCCTTGCGGTGGCCCTGAGTGCGTTGGATATAGAAGGACAAGGCCCTCTTGCAGTCCAAGGTGTGAAGGACAGTCTCTGCCCAAATGGACTTGGAAAGAAAGTAGGGAGCACCACTTCCTGGTTAAGATGGAAGGGCAACATTACTTTTGGCAGAAATTTGGTGTGTGTGCGAAGTACCACTCTGTTCTTGTAGAATTTGGTATAAGGTGCCTCCGCACCAGAGGTTGAAGCACGCTAATTCTGCGAGAGGAGGTGAGCACAACCAGGAAAACCACCTTCCACGAGAGGTAGCGAAGGTGGCAGGTCACCAGAGGCTCAAAGGGGAGGGGGGCGCGAGTGAGCTGCCTCAACACCACGTTGAGGTCCCATCCAGTTGCTGGAGGGCGAACCAGGGGCTTTGATAGGAGAAGACCCCTAAGGAAATGCGTCACCAACATTTAGACCGAGAGACGCTTACCATCCACCAGATGGTGGTGCGTCGCCAGGGCATTAAGGCGCACCTGAATTGAGTTAGACTTGAGCCTGGACTGGGAAAGGTGGAGAAGGTACTGTAACACCAGAAGCACTGGGTAGAAGAAAGGATCAGCCCCCTGTTGGGCGCACCAAACAGAATCTGCGCCATTTGAGAGCATAAGCCTTCCTAGTAGAGGCCTTGCGAGAGGCCAGCAGAATGTTCTCCAGATCCACCGAAACGTTAAGGGGGGCCAGAGTTACCCTCTCAGCAGCCATGCTGTCAGCAAGAGGAACCATAGGTTGGGGGTGCTGGAGAGAGCCCCCCTCCTGGGATAGAAGGCCTGGGTCAGTTCCCAGGGGGATGGGGACCTCCACTGCCAAACTCAGGAGCAGCGAGCATCATGACTGCCTGGGCCACTGAGGAGCTATCAGGATGAGCAAGGCTCTGGTGCGGAGCATCCTGAATAGGGTCTTGGTGATCAGCAGCGTTGGAGGGAAGGCATACATAAGGCCATTAGACCATGAGACCAGGAACGCGTCCGCTGCCACCCTGGAGGGGTGGGCCTGCTGAGAGCAAATGAGGGGCAACTGAAAATTGTCCGGACTGGCGAACAGGTCCATCACGGGTTCCCCCCAGAGACGGAAATGTTGACTGTCTACCCTGGGGGTCCAGCTGCCACTCGTGTAGCTGGAGAACCCTGCTGAGCCTGTTGGTCAGCAGGCTGTCCTGGCCCAGCAGGTACACTGCACACAGGAGGATTCCCTGATGGATTGTGTACTAGCAGAGGACCAGTGCCTCCTGACAAAGGGCATGGAGACCCTGTGCCCCCCCTGGGCACATCGCCACCTGGTTGTCTGTCTGGATCAGCACCAGCTGGTGACATAGGTGATGACAGGACCCTCAGGGAGGTGTATGGCCTGGCGTTCCAGGAGGTTGATCTGCTGGGTACTCTCATCTGGTGACTAGTTGCTCTGAGTGCAGAGATCTCTGCAGTAGGCCCCCCAACCGAGCAGGGAGGCATCCGTGGTGAGGACCCTCGAGTGACTTGGGGCCTGAAACGGCATGTCCACCAGTCCAGTGAATCTGCTAAGTGGCGGGTCACCGAGACTCGGTCCCGTAGACTGCCCGTGGTCTGAGACCACTGGTCCCAGAGATACCACTGTGCCGTCCTCACGTGAAGGTGAGTGTCCGGGGTGACGTGGACAATGGAGGCCATGTGCCCAAGGAGGCGCAGGAGAAGCCAGGCGGGCACCGAGGGACGGTGCTGTATGTCCCAAGTAAGGGACCAGAGCCGATCGGCTCAGTCCTTGGGCAGGAAAGCCTGGATTGGAGGGTATCTAGCTTTGCTCCGATGAACTCCAGGCACTGTGAGGGGAGGAGGTGAGACTTGGGGCAGTTTATGACCAAGCCCAAGTGTTGCAGAACCTGGATGGTGCGAGCGGTGGCCTGCTGCACCTCAGAGGCTGTGCCTCCACTTATGAGCCAGTTGTCCAGGTAGGAAAAAAAGAAGATCCCCTGTAGCCAGAGGAAGGTGGCCACGACTGCCAGGCATTTTGTGAAGACCCATGAGGCAGAGGCTAGACCAAAGATGAGTACCATGTATTGAAAAGTGCCTGCCCCCTACTATGAACCGCAGGTACTGCCTGTGGTTAGGGTGGATGAGGATGCGAGTATAAGCATCCTTGAGATCTGAGGAGGATAGCCAGTGTCCCTGCTGGAGGTATGGCAGCAATATTTTTGAACCTCTCCCTCACCAGGAATTTGTTGAGGTTGCGGAGGTCGAAGATGGGTCTTAGACCCCCTGTCCTCTTTGGACGAGGAAGTATCTGCAGTAGAAACCCTTGCCCCTGAGAAGGTCCTGGTATAGGGGAGACCAAGGGGCTCTCCCAGGAAATAAGGGGGAGGTGTATGAGCCAGATGGAGGCGATAACCCTCCCCGACTACCCTCAGTGCCCAGGAATCGGTTATGATAGCCATCCATCTCTGGGCATAAAGGGCCAGGAATCCCCCTGTGGGCTGCTGACCTCCTTGGGGTAGAGAGGCTATGCCCAAGGAGTCAAAAACACTCCCTGGCTGGGCCGGTGCCTGGGGTTTTGGAGCTTTCTGCTTACACTGGCCATGGCTATGCCCATGTCCCTTGGCCTGCTGACCCTGTTGGGGAGCTGGGGAGGCCTGATGGGCTGGGTAGTTTCAGTAAGCAAGTCCCTTTCTCGGGTAAAAGGGCTGTTTACTCCAGTCCTTCCGTTGGTGAGGGGCAGTGGTCTTCTTAGAGAGCCTGTCCTCGTCATGAACTCGGACTCCAGCTCGGCAGCCTTGTCGGTCATGGGTTTGCCAAAGAGGTTCTTCCCTTGGCATGGGACATTGACCAATTTGCCCTGAACCCACTGCTTGAGATCAGATGACTGAAGCAAAGCTTGGCAGCATGCAACTATGCCCACCATGGTTACTTGAGTTTCCGATTCAAACCCGTCATAGGCCGCTCGAGACAAATTTGGAGCACTCACGGATGGCCTTGGCCAGGCTCTTGAAGCACTGCAAGTGTTCCTCGGTGAGACCAGTCGAAAACCTGGTGAGCTCCTTTGCCAGGTCTCTCAGGTATATGCCCATGTACAGCTGGTAGGCCTGAAGTGGCAAAGGAGCATCGAGCTCTGGTAGCACTTTCTGACGAGGGCGTCCAAGGTGCAGCATCTTCTGGCTTTTCAGCCAACGCATGGCCAACTCCACCACCATAGAGATATGTGGCAGTTGTGACTTCAGGAAGCCTGGGCTCCGGTGGACCCGATACATCGAGTTGAGCCATCTGCTCTCCACCAGTACAGAGGCCGGTGTCTCCCACATGTGAAGCATGAGCCGTTCCAGGATGGGAAAGATGGGTACCGTTAGTGATTCCCGCAGAGTGGCCTCGTATGGAGGATTTCTAACTGATTCGCCTGAGGGTCCTCATCTGACTCGGTCAGAAACACATGGGCCTTGGACAAGTCCCTGAGAAAGTCCAAGAAACCCATGTCTTCCGGTGGGGACCAGGGACGTTGCAGTGGCAACAGGTATCGAGGGACTCCTCGTCCTCTGTATCCCACTCAGAGTAATCTGTGGAAGACTCACCCGAGGGCCCAAATGTTCCACAGCTGGCACCCGGTAGACTTACCGGGGTCGACTACGGTCCCAATAAGCATGACTCTGAGCATGACCTCGGCTGAAGATCGACTCGAGGCCAAAAGACCTCGAAGACCGGCTCGGCCTCCGGAGACGCATTGGAGTTCGACAGCCCGGTGTTCAGGACGAATGACCAAGTTGAACCGGACAACAGCGCTCACTGCTGGTCCATGAAGGTAGACAAACTGTGCTCCAGGGCCGCCATTCTGGACTCCAGCCCAGAAGGCTCCGCAGCCTTTGGCATGGGCACAGAGGGACTCTGGCCCAATGCTGGATTCTCTGAGGGGGAATCCTCGATGAGGATGGTGTCTGGGGACCAAGGTCAGTCCGCAGCCAGATCCTTCTGGGGGATGTTGGCAGGTCGCTCCTTCTCTGACGCCTCGGATGAGCACCTTGGACTACGGGACCGGGCCCAGGGAGCTCCTGGCCCATCAGAACCATCCAAGGATGCTGCCTTCAAGGGTTTCTTCTTCTTTCTGGGTTCCCTCGAGGGAGACCCCCTTTCTGAGGACCAACGATGGGGCTTGGAGAGCTCCGCCTGAGGTGCTGGGGCCTCAGATGAGGCCCTGGCTTTGGGAGGTACCGGGGATGCAGGGAAAAACTTGTCATGTTGCTGCTGGCAGGTCTTGAGGGCCTTGCTGGACATCCTCTTGCAGAGACCGCAGGCTGCTGGGTTGTGGTCTGGCCCGAGGCAACAAAGACAGCAGTCGTGTGTGTCGTCCAAAGACATGATTTTAGAGCACCAGTCACACTTCTTAAAACCACTGGTAGCCATGGTGGAAAAAAAGCACCCCTGCAAGATTGAAGAACCTCCGGGCTGCCAGCGGGAGAAAAAAAGGTGCGAAAACTACAAAAATTTGAACAGAGGTCGGTAAGTGGGAAGAGTACCAGTGCAATACTGGAGGAGAGTTGGAAACTCGAGGGACAAAATAATGAACTTTTTCCGGGGACAAGCCAGACGACGTCTGAAGGGCTCTGCGGAAAACAGGAGACTAAGTAAGATGGCACCCTTGGGCGGGAAGGGGACAACGCATACGTGGTAGCATCTTCCAAAGGCTTTCTTTGAAAGCTGGGGGGGGTGCTTCTGCAAAGGCTCCATCGGTGCCGATGTCATCCATATGTGAGGACTGACTTCCTGTTTGTTGCCGGAAAATATACACCTCTCAACGTAACTCTGCACCACAAGCAGCTCTCTGTAAGAGCTAGGTTTTCACTACTGCCTTACTCTATGGGGCATGTTTAGTAAATTAGCTGCTAACGTGTGATAAATCAAACTAACCTAAACAAAGTCTCACTTATAAAGTCCTCTGAATTTTTATACCAAGGGAATGTTGAAAGAATTTTGCTTTTCTAAAGATCTAAATCAAATCCTAGCAGAGCCAAACCTATACACTATGCAATTTATGAGTGATTGCCAAAGACATTCATGGAGTTTCTTTTCTATTGCTACTGTGCGGCAGTTTCCAGTTACTGAGCCCATCTATTCTGTACCTTTAAAAGTAGCATGAGGCTAAGAAGGGGAAACCTTATGTCCATGCACTCACTATGCAGGACTCTAAAAGGACATGAAGGAATGGTGAACTCCCAAATGTATTTTTATATTGCTTACAATGTATCTTGAGTGTCACACTCCAGGTCCTGCACAGGTACAGTTTTAGAAAAGGGAAAACAGACTGCTAATTTGCAAGCTGGGGACTCTGGTAAGAGAAAGGGTAGTATCACAGATGTATTAGTATTTAGCTCACGTCTTTCTAAAGTTACTTCCAGATTTGCATTCTAATGAGGTGTCTTCTCTGTTGAAGCTTCATCTTTTCAATGTATGTGCAGTTTATTTAAAAGACAGTCTTGATTATGATTAGACAACATAATGTGGATGTGCTTGCTGTCATGGAATCTTGGGTAAATGCAAATGACTACAACTTAACACAATTATGACCCTTGAGGAATGATTTTCTCCTATTTGAGTAAAAAGCGGGAAGCGGTTATATTGACTGTTAAGGTTTTTAGCCCCCATTAAACTGCCTTAGAATGTTTGTTGATTTGCGTGGGAAAATTAGCAAACCTTCAAAGTCTTAATTTGTTATTATTCAGTGATTTTAACATTAGTTATAATGATCGGAAAAATGGGGATGGGGTCATGGGTGATTTTTTTTCTTTTTAATAGTCACTCTTAGGGCTTTGGCAGAGTGTGGATTGCCTGATTCAGGTCAAGGGCAATATCCTGGACTTCAGCTTTCTTTGTTATAATGTGAATTTTAAGATCCTAATCCAGAGGCTGGAAGTTCTTCCTGTGGGATGGCCCAGTCACCATTTGGTTAGCTTTTGTCTGTCTGGCCAGGTGGCTTTTACATTGCGGCAGGTAGTAATTAATACAGTTGTGGTCAACATTATATTGGCACCCTTGCAGTTCAACCCCTTAATGTCCAATATCTCTTGAAAAAAGTGGCCAGTGAAATGGCTTTGAACTATATATGCACACATATTTGACACACAAGAATCAAATAAAACAAGACCAATTTAAAAAGGAAACAGTATAAAAACTGGGACATTGCCAGGACATGCTTATTAATATGCAACATACTTCATTCTAATACTCCAAAAATGGTGTAAAAGGGGTTATTATTGGGTTATTATGTACTATGAGTGAATACAATACTTAAAGGAGAAAAAGGATCTCAGTCCAAGATGAACGTATTTAGCATGGGCATAGAATGTTTCAGCCTTTAGCATTCGCTCACTGCATTAATGATCCTAAAAAAACTCCTTTAATGTTAATCCCATAGTATTAATTCAACCTTTTTCAATATATCAATATATGGAGTGGAGGAGAAGCCTAATGGTTAGAGCACTGGCTTGAGAAGCCAAGAGATTAGGGTTTGGTTCCCACTAGCACTACTTGTGGCCTTGAGAAAGTAATTTAACCCTCCATTGCCTCAGAAAAATCCAAGTTATCAATGTCCCTGTTTAATGTACATTATCAAGTTTAAGGGGTATGTTTACTAAACCGTCTTAATGTCTTAATGCGGTGGTGTTATCGCGCGATAACGCAGCCGCGGCGTTAAGGCACACTAACGCTGTGAAATCCGGGTCTGAAGGGTGAAGTAAAGCTTCCCAGAGGGCGGAGAGAAGGGGTCAATGGGAGGAAAGTGGGCGGGGAGAGGCTCCATGCACACTAACGCCATGAAATCAGGGTCTGAAAATTAGCGCCAGTGAAAACCTCGCACTAGAGGCACATTTGCAGGAGAGAGAAACCATTTCAGTCAGCAATGTGCAGCAAAGGCAGGTAAACCCAGAAAAGTGATAGTTGTGATACATGTGCAGGGAACAAAAAGGCAAATAAACATATAAAAGGACCAGAACCACATCTAAAATCCCAATAACCAAGCTGGCCAGTAGTGATATTAATGATAAACATAAAGCAACACTACTGACAAAGCGTATAAATTAAGATATCATGTTTGGAAGGGTCTATGCTCTGTCCCCCTACAAAGTGAATGATCCCACATTGAAATAGCGCTGATCAGGGTTTCTGTCGTTTAGATTGGGCAGGTTTGTTATGGCGTGCACATGTGCAGCAATAGCAGAGTGGGCACGTACTGATGCTGTAAATGGGATACAGGGGGCTGCAGGCGGCACATGCTGTGGTCCAGCTGGGGCACAGTGCGGGCTAGGCAGATGCCTAGGTGGCACATAGGAATGCCGAAACTGTAAAGCAGCAAGACAGCAACTGACGAGGGTCCAACATGGGCACGAGTGTGTGTCCCACAGTATAACAGGGGAGAGTACTCAGCAGGTACCCCCCCAAGGGCACATAACATTGGCAAGCAGTGCGGGGGGGGGGGGGGGAGCACGCATGTCCATGTAGGCACCTCTACCAGAGAACCTACACCATAGGCAGCTGCCTACCGGCATACTGAATGGCCTGGGACTGCGCCCCACCAGCACCAGCATAATGGCATGGCAGCATGGTGGCGGAGGGTTGCTGGTGGCGGAGGGGGCAGTGGCATCTGCCCACAGCAGACCATGGTCTAGGCCTGTTTAGGTGGGTGCCGTGCACTGCAACAGACAGAGTCTGTCTGACGAACAGTCATGGTATCCCAGGGAATGAACTGTCCCTGTTGCAACAGTCTGGTGCAGTACACACAGCCAGTGTATTCAGGAGCAGAAGGTCACAAGTTCAAGTCCCAGCTGTGGCTCCTGCCAACCCTGTCCCATTATTTTACCCAGTACTAAACCGTGGTAATAAAGATGGAACCTTTATTGCAGATAAAATAAACATGCCTGAAATGCCTATATTTTACCCTACAGAGCACAAACACCATAAACATGTGCAATCCCTAGAGCAGAGTTTCCCAACTGCAGTCCTGGAGGGCCAAACACCATTCAGGTTTCATGCTGTCCCTAATAACATATGCCTGTGCTGCATTTGTATGCGCCGCCCCCATTGTATGCAAATGTATCTCATGCATATTCATTAGGGACAGCATGAAAACCTGAACAGTGTTTGGCCCACCAGGACCAGAGTTGGGAACCTCTGCCCTAGAGCAGCGGCCAACAGGGGCACAAACACCCACAGGCTCCACTATCCAAAGCCTCATGGAGAGTCAGGCTGTTGGGCCCTGTGCGCAGCAGCATCTCCCAATACTAGCACTTGCATACCTTAGCAATGCCGCCCTAAACTTGGGAATATGTTACACATATATCAAAAGGTTGCTATGATTAATGGCAGATAACAATTCCTAAGTTAATCACAATTTGCTGATAGAGCTGCATCAGAGCAACCTTTATGATATCTGTGGAGTGTGTTTCAGTTTTGGTTTCTGACAGTGCTTACCACCCCAGGGAGTGACTCCAACAGTATTGCGTACCATAGCCATGCCTGCACTGTGCCCAGGACTGGTGTGGTGGCCAGGGCTGCCAAAAGCCTCTATATTTGCACAATGCTGGCATAGGTGTGGGAGTGTGTGTCTGTCTATCCAGTGTGTTGTGGCTGCCTACACCTTACTGAGCCCACACTGCTTGCACTGT
Organism: Ichthyophis bannanicus; assembly: GCA_033557465.1. Taxonomy (NCBI): domain Eukaryota; kingdom Metazoa; phylum Chordata; class Amphibia; order Gymnophiona; family Ichthyophiidae; genus Ichthyophis; species Ichthyophis bannanicus. The sequence continues at coordinate 417,782,066 of CM066031.1, read as the reverse complement.
TTCCAGTGTTAGCCTGCCAATGTGCATAATGAGGAGCAAGGTACTGTGGATATGGCCCGGACAGGGTGGCCCGGGCAGGATGCATCTGCACAGGGCATAGGGCAATGGCTGGGACATTGTAGTGCCCGGCTATCACCTGCACGGACAGGGTGGCCACAGCATGTCCTGCTGGGAGGTCACTCTCACCCTGACTGAGCAGTGATCATGGCATGGCTAGGTTACCCCATAGTGCTATATCGTATTTCTCTCAAGTGATATTTATGGGTTCTCTTTTCTGGGGCCCAATCACCGACTTACCCCAGAAAAGAGAACCCATAAATAACACACACGGTCAGTTCCCCCTACCAGGCTGAGGTGCTGTGGGGGTGCATACCCCATCTTGTGATCATCTGTAGACTGCTGATCTGCATGTGCAGTGCATCATGGGTACGGGTGGGTTTACCATATCCTGGTAACCACAGCAGACAGTTTGTGTGGTGGCCTGCAGTCTTTCTGTAGCCAGCCAGTGGTTTGTTAGTAGCTATAGAGATGTAGCCTTCTGGTTACTTCACTGACTGTGGAGGCAGAGGTCATGGGTTTAGATTCTGCAGTGGGGTTATGTAAGAAGGCTGTTTGAGGCATTTCCTTTTTTAATTTAAATTAATGCTGCCAGCAAAAACACCCTCACAGTGCTGTAACCTTAAGGTGCCTCATAAGGCGCCCTATAAAGCACCATATAAAGCGCCGTATAAGGCACCCTATAGGGCGCCGTATAGGGAACATTATAAGGTGCCTAGGCGGACAGGGCACTTTATAATGTGCCCTCTGGAGTGCCTTATAGGGCGCCTTATGCGGCACCTTAGGTTACGGCACTGTGAGGGTGTTTTTGCTGGCAGCACTAATTTAAATTATAAAAGAAAATGCCTCAGGTGGCGCTGGTTTAAATTAAAGAGTAATGCCTCAGACAGCCTTCTTACATAACCCCACTGCAGAATTGAACCCATGACCTCTCCCTCCACAGTCATTGCCGTAAGCAGTGGGCTACATCTTTATTCCTTCTGACACTGCGCTGGCATTAACTTAGGGTTAATGTGCGTTAACGTGCCATGGCGCTCACTATCGCGCAATACCGATGCTTGCTACCTTAGGACCGGAATACCCACTCCTTATATGGCATTCTTCACATTATCGCTGGAGCTAGCGCTGGGAACATTAAGACGGTTTAGTAAACATATCCCTAAGTTACAACATAGACACTGACTAAAATGATAAAGGAATATTAAAAAACCTGTTAAATACACAGTAACACAGTAAACGACGGCAGATAAAGACCAGTATGGTCCATCTAGTCTGCCCAGCAATTATGGCAGGAGTAGGTGCACCCCAAATAAATATCCATTTTTAATTTTTTGAAATATTGATTCAAAAAAACAGATATGCCTCCACATACCACATATATAAAAACCTTTACCGAGACAAACTAAACCTATAGTGAAGCAAGCTAATTTTTGTCGGAGCAGCTACCACAGAGAGGGGAAAGGAACCACCCCAATCCGCTGCAGCCAGTCCATTTTAATTAGTATAGAAAATAACGTATGAAAAGTGTTTAAAATTTACACTTATCTGATTTAAACGGTGAAATCCAACACCATATCCTTTGTAGAAAAACAGGCAAAAAAAGACTAGTATGACAGCCACAGGAACCTGCCTGTTTTTCTACAAAGGATATGGTGTTGGATTTCACCGTTTAAATCAGATAAGTGTAAATTTTAAACACTTTTCATACGTTATTTTCTATACTAATTAAAATGGACTGGCTGCAGCGGATTGGGGTGGTTCCTTTCCCCTCTCTGTGGTAGCTGCTCCGACAAAAATTAGCTTGCTTCACTATAGGTTTAGTTTGTCTCGGTAAAGGTTTTTATAGGTTTTGATTACCGGGTTTGGTATTTGTTTGTTTGTCCACATACCACATAGCATGTGCCAACATTTAATAAATATGGGCCTTCAAACGATCAATAACATGAAAATCAACCAGACAGCATATAGCATATGATACGTCACTGTACTTATCTGCTTAAGAAAAAATGGTCCCAGTGCCATTCATGATGCCATCCCTGGCATTTTGCCAGTGGTTCTTCAGGGGGCTAATAGAACCAGTTTCAAAAGATCATGCTTAACATACTGATCGATGACATGCAAGGACCAACAAACTGGCACTTCTGCCCATGTGTCAGTTTGTCGGTCCTTGCATGTCATCGATCAACATGTTAAGCATGATCTTTAGCAATGCAGACCAGCGATATATTTACAGGCGAAAAAAATGAAGTTTGTAATGAAAATGCCCCCATCCTTTCTATAGTTAAATATGGTGGAGATTCCATAATGCTGTGGGATTGTTTTGCTGCCTCAGGAACTGGAGGCCTGGAATGTATTAAAGGAATCATGAAGTCAGAGGACTACCAAAGTATTCTGGAGTGAAATGTGCTACCTAGTGTCAGAAAGCTAAGTCTAGGTCATATGTACATCCAAACGAATGTTTAAAATGGAAGAAATGGACTGTTTTAAATTGGCCAGCAACGAGTCCTGATCTCAATCCAATCCAGAACCTCTGGAACGAGCTGAAAACCGCCATTGGTAAAAGGAGTCAGCTATAGATGTTTTGAATTACCAGATGACCTTTTGAACGTTGAGAAAGATTTATGAATTAACAAGCTCTAAACCCAGTGCTGTGTTCGTCTTGTGACATCATCCTGGCATGGAACGGGTATTTGTATGGAATATGATACAACGCTTCAGCAACAAACAGTTGTAAATCCACTGCTGGCTGGATATGGGATTGCTGCTGCCCTGCCTTCTACCATCCTGCTTGCTGTCCCCCGTTGTACTGCTGCTGCTGTTATTACTGTGCTGCTGATTATCTTGTTTATTGTCTCCCCAGTGTGTACTGCCCTCTGTGCCTGGTTGCTGCCTCAAGCCCCGCCTCATGGAACTGATGCGTGCAACGCTGCCACATTCCAATACAGATACCAGCCATAAATTGAAGCTATCTGCAGCATTTCGTGCCGCCATGCTCTTTGGGGCAACGACAGCGGCAACTTTTCAGCACCCTTTCCTCTGCCCTTTGTGCTGCTCCACCCTCGCAGTCCACTGCCCCCCTACTGCCTCATATTACGTCTGGTGTCTAGTCCTGGCAATATCTGCTTCTGTCTCTCCTCCTGGCAGCCTCTATGTCTGCTATTCCAGTTGTTTGGGGCCATCGCCCCCCGCCTCTGCTCTCTCCTTCCGGCTTTGTTGCCCGTTCTCTTGGAAATCTCCTGCCCTGTCCACAGCACCTCCCCCTGCCCCACCCCCAACCCCCTCGTTTGTGTTTCTTTCTTTTGCCCTACTTAACTGCTGCGCCCTCCGCTCTAAAACCCACCTTATCCAAGAGCTAATCACCCACCACTCTCTGGATGCCTTGTTTCTTAAAGAAACTTGGCTCCATGAGGGTGAGGATGCCCTTTTTCACTGTTATCTCCCGCTTAACTATTCTGCCCTCCACAACTCGCATTCCTGTCAGAATGGTGAGGGAGTGGCCATCATCTATCGCTCTTCTCTCTCTGTCTGAGGTGGTTCCCCGACCACGGTATCCAGAGTGTCTCCTTCTCTGACTTGGTTCATCACCATCTGTTCTCTCTTTGCTCCTTTACGCCCCTCCTGCTCTTTGCTCAGACCTTTGGGACGCGTTTTTGCTCTCTCTCTCTCTCTCTCTCTGAGGTATCCCTTCTTTCCCCCAATTTGCTGATTTTGGGCGATTTTAATATTTACTACGATTCCCTCTCCAGCCAGAAAGATTGCGCTTTCCTATCACTGTTGGACGACCTCTCCCTTTGTCAGTACGTCTCCTGCCCCACTCATGCCTTAGGACATACTTTGGATCTTATTATTACGCCTATCAATACCTCTGTTACTCCATCTGCTATCTCCCCCCTCCTCTGTACGTCGGTCCGATCACTCCTGCCTTTTTTCTCCTTTCCCCTCCCTGCACCCTCCTCTCCCCCTGCCCCCAGCTGTTCCCTCCCCCCCCAACCCCCCCATTTCCCGGCACCATATCACCCTCCTTACCCTGCTACAATTTCCTCCTGTTGATACCCTCCTCTCCTCCGATTTCTCATCCCTTTATGTTGGATGCCTGGTCCTCCACTCTGTCTTCTACCTTAGACCACCTGGCACCCTATCATCCCACCCCAGCTTCCCTCCCTTCCATTTGCCACTCGCCACCCATGGTATCACTCTGGTGTATCCCTGCACCATACCCTCCTTCTTCAGTTGGAACGGATCTGGCGCAGGGACCCTACCTCTGCTTCTCTGTCCGCCTATTGTCGCTGCCAACAACACTATAAGAACATAAGATATGTCATACTGGGTCAGACCAAGGTCCATCGAGCCCAGTATCCTGTTTCCAACAGTGGCCAATCTAGGTCATATGTACCTAGCAGTTTCCCCAAAAGACACAGGTTCCTCAATGCTTGTATTGGGTCAAGCAGTGATATCCTGGGTCCCTTTTTAATAATGGTTTATGGACCTTTTCTCCAGGAACTTGTCCAAACATTTTTTAAACCCAGCTACACAAACAGCTTTTACTACATACTCCGGTAACAAATTCCAGAGTTTGATTACACGTTGAGTGAAAAAAATATTTTCTCTTATTAGTCTTAAATAGTTTACCCTGTAGCTTCATTGCATGTCCCCTAGTCTTCCTATATTCTGATAACGTAAACAACCAATCTACGTTTACCCGTTCCACTCCGTTCATTAATTTATAGACTTCTATCATATCTCCCCTCAGCAGTCTCTTTTCCAGGTTAAAGAACCCTAACCTTTTTAGCCTACAATGTAAATTGCTAATTTAGTATAAAATAGAAACGGCTTTGTATTCTATGGCTGCAATTTGTTTGGTAATTCCTTCTTTAAAGTCAGTAAACTAGTTTGCTACACACTCGATGACATTCTAGTCTGCAGAATTTTCTGCCTGATGCTTTGTAATCAGAGTGCAATTTGTTGAAATTCAAAAAACAGTTGAAAGCATTCAGTTCATTGAGGCTTTTAATTAAAGTATTTTGATTTTGAATAAACATGAAGTTTTATAATGCTGGTTTTCTTTTTTATGATCATGCTTATTTTATTTAAATGCGTTTCAATGTTTAATGAAATTTGTTTTAATTATATGTGCTCTTCTTGAACACCATTTAGAATTGGTTTAATCAGTTCTGTGGTCTATAACTGTTATAAATAATTAAAACTGTGGGGAAAACTGCTGAACCATAGATTTAAGGGAATGACAAGATCTTAAATCTCTAGTGTTTGCAACCCTCTTGAACTGGATAGACTATTGTAATTCCTTATATATTGGTCTGAAGCAATCTTCCCTGACTCGCCTTCAGCTTCATTAGAACTCAGCTGCTAGGCTTCTGACAGGTACCACAAGGTATGATATCATCACTCTGATTCTCAAGGACCTACATTGGCTTCCAGTAAAACTGCAGATTTGTTTCAAGGTACTGGTGATTGTTTGCGCCATTCCAGCTATCCTCTTAATCTTTACAACCTGATAATTCCATTTTGATTTTCCATACCAGATCACATCATGCTAATCTCTTGCTCCTTCCTCCTCCCTCTCGTTTTTATCTTAAAACAACAAGGCATACTCCCTTTGCCTTTTATAGGTCAAGGCACTAGCAGCACTTTTAGGATTGAATCTTCACTCCCTAAATTCAAAGCAGCCCTTAAAACAAGGTCTTTTTCACAAGGCCTTCGGAACCTCAGGACTTGAGTGATGATGGTGGGTGGAGGCAGATCAGACAAGAAATTCTCTACTTTTCTTTCTACTTTAGTTTTTATCCTTCCAAACATTAAGCAAACCACCTTGTTATGGCTTGCCTTGAAAGTGCAGCATATCAATTAGCAGTAATAATCATAAAAAGTAGTTATTCACCTTTAGCAGGTGTTCTCTGTGGACAGCAAGAATACCACCTCATGTATGGGTGAAGTCATCCGTGGAGACCATGCAGGAATGCTCCCCAGCTACAAATGGAAACTTTTCGGAGGTCCTACAGTGCATGCATGCCATCTTCCTACCTGCCGCCACGTTGCCATTTTACCTCAGTCTGATAATATAGCAGAATACAACTCCCAGGAGAGGTGGGAGGGTTGTGAGGACTTTATTCCTACTTACCACAGAGAAAAGGTAGTTACTCACCTATAGCAGCTGTTCTCAGTGGACAGCAGGAATAAAGTCCTCACATATGGGACTCCCTAGCTGCAGAAAGCCAATCAGAATGCAGACAAGCCCAACAGGGGCAACTACTAAGTCTGTCTGCTTACTGGCAACAGGCCTTTGTAGTCTGAAATACATAACTATGTACAATACAAATTTTCATTCACTTTTTTTTCAGGTAGCTTGGACAGAAAAGAATAGGCCTAGGGGAATATCGAGTTGGATTCTAATCCCCAAACAGATTCCTAAGTAATGACTGGCTGAAGCTGCTATCACGTTGGGAATCCCCTTCTAGACAGTAGTGAGATATGAATGTGTGGACAGAGGACCACATTACAGTCCTGCAGATCTCTTCCATGGAGACAGCGTGCAAGCTGACCACTGACACAGCTATGGCTCTGACACTGTGAGCAGTGACATGACCATCAAAGGCTCAGGCCTTCCCAGGGATAAGCAAAAGAGATGCAGTCTGCTAGCCACATTGAAAGTAAGTGTTTGGAGACAGCAGCCCTTAGCTTGCTGGGATCAAAAGAAACAAAACGCTAAATGGACTTTGTGGGCTTTTGTCCGCTTCAAGTAGAAGGCTAAGGCATATTTGTAGTCCATCGCAGCTTCCCCCCCTTGTGAGCATGAGATTTTGGAAAAAATGTTGGTAGAATGATTAAGATGGAAATCCGCTACCCCTTTGGAAAGGAATTTAGGAGTATGGAGGACCACTATTATGATGGAATTTGGTGTAAGGTGGATGAACTACGAGAGCCTGAAGCTTGCTCACTCTGTGTGCTGAAGTGACCACCACCAAAACCAAAACCTTCCAGGTCAAAAACTTTAGGTGGCAGGAATGGAGTGGCTCAAAGGGAGCTTTCATCCGCTGCACAAGAAACACACTGAGGTCCCAAGTAACTGCAGGATGTTCGTAAGGAGGCGTTAAAAGAAGCAACCATGGCATAAAGTGAATAACTAAAGGCTGTGCAGAACTGGACTTCCCCTTCTACACCTCGATGATATGCTGCAATTGCACAGAGGTGAACTCTGACCGAGTTGGACTTAAGTCCAGACTCAGAGATGTAGAAGCAGTTTTTGCGTGGGACAGGTGAAGGATCTCACTGGTCAACAAATTTTTACAAAAGTCATGTTATTGAAATAAAAATAGTCATTTCTTATCAAATTTTATATGCTGAACACGAATATGACAGTGAAATTGCAAAGTTGGCTCTAGTTTTTTTGTAATCTACAAGAATTAATGTTTACATCACGAAATGCATGTCAATAGTAAATATAACATGATCATGACAACTGGCATAATCAACAAGTTCATCGTTGAAGGAGAAGAAATTGAAATTATGAACAACTTTAACCTACTTGAATCAACTATCAATAAAGAAGCAACAAGCAGTCAAGAAATCAGACGATGCATTGCTCTTGGCAGAATGGCTATGAAAGACCTAGATAAGATTCTTAAGAGCAGAGATGTCTCTCTCCATACAAAGATTTGACTTGTTCAAGCCATGGTATTTTCAATAACCTCATATGGATGTGAAAGCTGGACAGTGAAAAAGATAGACAGGAAGAAAATTGATGCCTTTGAATTATGGTGCTGGCGGCGAATACTGTGTATACCATGGACTGCCCGAAGAACAAACCAGTCGGTACTAGAGGAGATCAAACCTAAGCTTTCTTTAGAAGCTCAGATGACAAGACTTCGACTTTCATACTTTGGACACATCATGCGAAGAGAGAGATCATTAGAGAAAGACATTATGCTTGGCAAGATAGAAGGTCAACGCAAAAGAGGAAGGCCAGCAATGAGATGGATCGATACAATAACAGCAGCTACGGGTACCAGTCTGTCAACAATAAGCCGCCTGGCTGAAGGCCGAACACAATTTAGGATAGTGTAACACCGAAGATATGCCCTATACCTTTAAGACACAAAAAGCTGAGGAGTTCGGCACAGATTCTGACAGGAAGGGAGATAAAAAGCTTCACAGTTGCTATAGGCAACCAGAGCAGGCTGAGACACGAGGCCTGAAGGCACGCCCAGCCAACAAACACTCCCCAAACAATGAAGGGAACAGTTTGCACATGTGCAGGAAAACGCCCCTAACTCTGTATAAGAAACGTGGTAGGCAAGCAGAGTTAGATCAAGACCAAGATCGAGAGAGAGACAGAGAGAGAGACACAGACACAGAAACAGGCAGGGATCGGGAGGATCCAGGAAGAGAGGCTGAGTTTGATTCCTGTATGAATTCTGACGGTGGTTTTGAAGGCTCAGAAGTGGAGAGTGATCTGGAAACTTGGCAGGTCAGAGAAAACCTGAAGCTCTCAAAAAGAAGGTCAGAATACTCTCAGCCTAACACTGTTTCCTGTGAGGTCTGGAATAGAAAGCCAAACAGGGCTTGGAAGAAAGACAGAAAGCCATTTATCAGCCGAGGGGTTAATTGCAGAAAACCCTCTCCTGTGACGCAGGAGGAATTTCCCAGAGACAGAAGTCAGTGGGGAGAACGTAGAGCAGCTGGTAAGAGACTCTTTGTTAATGAAAGCCAGAACGGTTTAAAATATTCACACCCTTGGGAAAAGGACAGTGAAGTAATTGAGGATGTATGCATGAATGAAGAAAATGATTGTTTGCATTTAAAGCCTGGCAGAAAGCTGCCAAGAGAAAAACTCAGTAGAAGCAGAACAAAGCAGTTTTACCAAGTACCTGATAATTACTTACCTTACTGTGGAGAGAGTGGTGAGGAGAAGCCAGTGACTGGCTGGAGAAAGTTCCAGACTCTCTGCCATAAAGAAGACGAGGTAGTTGAGGAGCCTATGTGCATGGATCAAAGTGAGTGTTTGTCTTATGGGGAAGACATGGACTGCTCCTTATTAACCACTGATGAGACTTCCCTACGCTAATAGCAGATAAGTCTGCCTTAGTGAGGATAAGCGTGCACAGAGGGAACTGCCCAGGTTATTACCTGATTTTCTGTTCTGTTTTGTTATTTGGTTTTGTTCAAGCAAGAAGCTGTATTTTTCCTTTCACCTTTTTGTTTATGCCAGAGGCATGGCTGTCTCTTAAGTTTGGAGTTTTGTATTACTTTGAAAATCCAGCAAACCCCGGGAGGGGAATAAATCCTTGTTTAAACCTGACCACTCCGTCTCAACTACACTTTCTTCATAGAAGGGTCAGGGCCAGCAGTGTGCCTACCTAACCAACACTAGTTTAGCCACTGCTGGTGACAATAGCTATCCAGAGGGTCGCAATGAGTCGACTCCGACTCGACGGCACTTAACAACAACAACAGTAAATATAATAGGCCTTCGGTTAATACCTGTAAAAAACCAAGTCATAGACTACTTCTTAGATTTTTTCGCCTGTCCCTTGTACAGCTGTTCGGGAGCTTTTCTGGGGAGTGTCCAGCAGTAGTCAGCCAGCATTGTAGTGGACCATTTTCCCTGGTATCTTTGCTCCATCGTTGCGATATCCTGGTGAAAACGTTCACCCTGTTCATCACTAACCATACCACAGTTGTCAGGAAAGAAATCGAGATGGGAATCAAGGAAATGGATCTTTAGAGACATATTGCAGCCAAGTTTCTGATACTGCATCAGATTGTCTTCTACTAGTTCCTTGTAGTTTTCTGCCCTAACATTCCCGAGAAAGTTTGTTGACACTAGGCGAAAAGCATTCCATGCTTGTTTCGCATCACCTTGCAGCAAGTTGTTGAACCGGTCATCTTTGAAGAGCTCTCGAATCTGAGGACCCACAAAAACTCCCTCTTTAACCTTTGCTTTGCTGAGTCGAGGGAATTTTTCATGCAGGCATCGGAAAGCTGGCGAAGTGCGGTCCATGGCTTTCACGAAGTTTTTCATCAAACCTAGTTTGACGTGAAGGGGTGGTGGCAGGTTTTTGTGAGCCTCAACCAGAGCTGGGTGCTGGATATTCTTCTCTCCAACTGTTACATTTTGTCTGCGATTCCATTCCTTCCACAAGTAGTGCCAATCCCTTGCTCGGCTATCCCACTCACATAAGAAACACATGTATTTTATATATCCCTGCTGCAGTCCCATTAAAAGGGCAACGACCTTCAAGTCACCACAGAGGTGCCAGCTGTACTTGTTATAGTTAATGGAAGTCAGTAGATGCTTTAAGTTATCGTATGTCTCTTTTATGTGGACGTCATGCGCTACTGGAATAGATGGAAGACTGTTTCCATTGTTCAAAAGCACAGCTTTCAGACTCAGTTTCGAAGAGTCTATAAATAGTCTCCAGTCTTGTGGGCCATGAGTGATTTTTAAGGCATTCATGAGGCTTTCAATATTGGAACAGAACACCAGATTACTTTCCTTTCTGAAGAAAGGCTCCAACTGCTGGTGGCGCTTTCGATATGAAGTCATGTTGACATCTTCTTCTAGAAGATTCCATTGTTGGAGTCTTGATCCTAGCAATTCTGCCTTGTTCTTGGATAAGTCCAAATCACAAACCAGGTCATTTAGTTCTTCCTGTGTTATTCTGTGTGGAGTTGATATGCATCCCAGTGAAAATCTGGGTCACTGCATGCTGACGGACCAGGAGAAGAACAGGTCAGCTCACCCTTGTCCTCATCAGATGAATCAAGAGAATATTCTGATGGAGGTTCTGGAATAGGAAGTCCCTCACCATGTGGAAATGGTCTCAATGCAGACGGAATGTTTGGGTAGACTACGCTTGACTTCTTTTGCTTCGTTATTCCGCTGGGAGGGCATTATTCCGGGAGGGTGAGGATGCCGTCCTTCATCGCTGCCTTCCACCTGGCTACTCTGCTCTTCATCAGCCCCATTGCAACCGCAGTGGTGGAGGTGTGGCAGTCATTTATCGGTCTTCTCTCTGCTTTACTTCTGCCATCTCCCCTCCATCCTATCCCGAGGCTCTCCTCGTCCATTATGGTCCTCCACCCTCTACATCTTTCCTCCTTATCTATGCCCCCCCCCCCCATCTATGCGCACGGACCTTTGGGAAACTCTCTTATGTTCGCTCTCTGAGGCCTCTTTTCTGTCCCCGCATCTTGTCATTCTTGGTGATTTCAACATTCATTATGAATCCCCTTGCCGACAAAAGGACCGAGCTCTGTTATCCTTATTAGATGACCTTTCCTTTGTACAGCACGCTTCGTGCCCTACGCATTCTGCTGGGCACACTTTAGATCTGAGTTTTGCCCCTGAAGCCTCTACAGTCTTTCCAGACTGCATTTCCATGCTCTCTTTGCCTTGGTCTGACCACTCCTGCCTTTTCTTCTCTATTACACCCCCATCCCCTCATGTACCAACTTCCCATCCCCATCTACCCCCTCCTAGGCTCAAACGTCACATTACTCCTCTGACTCGCTAACAATTTCCCTCCGCCGATTCTCTCTTTTTTTCCACCTTCTTTTTGCTTTCTGTGGACGAACAAATTGATCTTTGGACTTCCACTCTCACCACCACACTGGATCAGCTGCCTCCCCTTCTTGCCCTCCCCCCGTCTCGTCCTCAGTCCCACCATCCATGGTTTCACCCTGGTCTTTACCTTCAACGGACACATCTCCATTGCGCAGAGCGAGCATGGCGTAAACATCCCACCCCTTGCTCTCTCACTGCTTTCCGTGCTGCCCCAGCTTTATACCGTGAAATGATTACCAAGGCTACTGTAATGCTATATTACAAGGGCTACCGAAAAAAACATTAAACATCCTACAGATGGCGCAGAATGTATCAGCCAGGATTATTATGAATAACAGCCTGACAGATCACATCACTCCAGTTCTTATAGAGCTCCACTGGCTCCCCATACCCGCAAGAATAATCTACAAAATGCTGATAATGACATTCGAAATTATCCATAAGATATCTCCCTCATTTCTCGATATCCTAATCACCACTCAGCCCTCCAACAGATGCCGACGGACTGAAAACCTGAACACACTCTGCGTACCCAGCATCATAAGATCAGTCAAAGAACGGACGAGCAACCAGGCATTCACGTACTTAGCACCTATGCTCTGGAACCGGCTGCCACACGACTTACGCCAGACCAAAGACTTACACACCTTCAGAAAAGAGCTTAAAACACACCTGTTCCAATCACATTACGGCATCACCTAGCCGATCTCAACTATATCTTCCCATGCTGCCTTCCTACCTCTTAAGCATAAGGTTAAAAGGAACCCATTTCTCATTGATGCATCACATCCTTGATGATTTAAAAAAAAAAATTGTTTATATGTATATATTGCTATGCTAATTGCTTGTATTTTTGCGATCTCTATGTACAATTATAACCTCTCTGGTTGCTCAATCTGTAATTTATTGAATAATCAAATGTATAACTGTGATCTGGTGGTTGTTAGTCCCCCCTACCTTAATCAGACTGTATTCCTAAATTTATGCTGTACATATTCCCTTGTCTTGTCCACCTAAGGACCGCTTCTGATCGCTGGAAGGAGCGGTGTATAAATTTATGCCAAATAAATAAATAAGGCCAAATGTTCATATTACTCTGACCGTATCTCCGCTGCCTCTAATTCATCACAACAACTATTCCGTTCCATTACTGCATTATCCACCTCTGCGGCATCTTCCACATCTCCCCCCAATGCGCCTGACTCTGATTCCCTTGCCTCTTTCTTCTCAGGGAAAATTGCATCTCTTCGCGCTACCTCTCCTTCTTGTCCCCAGCCGCTGTCTCCTTCTCTACCTCACTCTTTGTCTACTCTTCCCTCCTTCCCCCCTCCTGGCAATACGTTTCCTCATACTTGGAGTGTGTTTCATCCCATCACTTCAGTGGAACTTTCCACTGTCATTGCTACTTCTCACAAAACCACCTGTCCTCTTGACCCCATACCTTCCTCTTGGTTGTCAGACACCTCTCTTGCACTGCTTCCTTACATACTTCACATTTTTAATAACAGCCTTTCCTCTGGTATCTTCCCCACAGCCTGGAAACATGCCCTTACCCGTCCGCTCCTAAAAAACCCTTCTCTGGACACTTCCATTCCAGCAAGCTGGCGCCCTGTATCACATCTTCCCTTCCTGTCTAAATCTCTGGAAAAACTGGTGTTTGCTCAGCTCTCTGCACATCTGGATTCTACTCTCTCTCTCCACCCATGTCAATCCGGGTTTCGTACAGGTCACAGCACTGAAACTATTCTTACCTCCCTTCTAAGTGAAGTCCATCAAGCCCACGATCGAGGTGATCTCTCCCTTGTGGTGACTTTACATCTAACCTCAGCCTTTGACATCGTAGATCATCGTTCCCTCCTAACTCGACTGGCTGACATTGGGATCTGTGGGTCTGTCCTTGCCTGGTTTCAGTCTTTTCTCTCCTCCCGCACTTTTTCAGTAAAAACCAGCTCAACCACTTCATCTCCCCTACCCCTTCTGTGCGGGGTTCCCCAGGGTTCAGTTCTCGCTCTTCTTCTTTTTAACATTTTTCTCGCCCTGTTAGCACTTGTGCAACAGTCAGGGATCTCTGGTTACTTCTATGCTGATGACATTCTTCTTGTTCACCACACCAGTTCCCTCTCACCAGACCTCTCTGCCCTCAATATTTGTCTCACCCGTGTCGCTTCATGGATCAGTGATAATTTTCTCCACGTGAATCCCTCCAAATCTGATGCGCTTTGGCTTTCCTTTAACAAACCACTACCTTCCTGCTCTCCTCTCTTTCTCTCTACTCCTATTCCCTTAGTCTCTTCCCTCCGTTACCTTGGAGTCACTCTTGATTCCTCTCTTTCATTTCATCACCACATTTCTTCACTCATCCGTCGGTCCTTCTTTTTTCTGCGTCAAATCCGAGCTGTCCACCCCTTCCCTCCCTTCCTCCTCTCTCACCTCCTTAGTTGTCTCCCTAGTTCTCTCAAGGCTGGACTACTGCAATACAGTTTTAGCGGGCCTTCCTCAATATCAGCTTCGACGTCTCCAACTGGTTCAAAATACGGCCGCACGTCTGCTCACCTACTCCTCCCCTCGCGATCACGTCACTCCCTTGCTTCTTCAATTACACTGGCTCCCACTCAATTTCCGCTTTCATTAGAAGCTCCTCATACTTACTCATAAAGCATTGCACACTGACTCCCCTCAATACCTAGCTGACTCCATCCGTTTGCAACCTTCTCCCCGTCCACTTCGCTCAGCACATGGTTATCGCCTCTACCTCCCTGCCCCATCCGCAGCTCACCTGGAAACTACACGTCACTCCGCTTTTTTCTTCCTGGCCCCGGCCCTTTGGCACTCGCTCCCATCCACACTCCGCACTGAATTGTCCTTCCAACATTTCAAACGCTTACTCAAAACCCATCTTTTTCAGCAGGCCTTTGACCTCCCAGACGCTTAGTACCATTTTCCTCACCACTACCTTCTGGACCTCTCTCTTTCTCGCTCATCTGTTCTTCGCTGCTTCTTCCTGTCCTATCTGAATTAATGGCGTTCTTTTCCTTTTCCTACTTATATTGTTCATACTGTACACCGCCCTGAAGCATATACTTGGGCGGTATATCAAGCAATAAATAAAGATAAAGATAAAGTCATTTTCACAAGCTTAGAGTACTACGACCCCTGAGGAACGTACTGGATTCGTGTGATTTCCGATCAGTTGCACAAGCACTCATCATGCCCCACCTTGACTACTGCAACGCCATCCTGCAGGGTCTACCAAAGAAAACCACTAACATATTACAACTGGCACAACACGTAGCAGCAAGGATCATCATGAGAACAAGCGTCACTGAGCATATCACACCTGTATTGATGGAACTGCACTGGCTCCCAGTTGCTGCCAGGATTCAATACAAAACATTGGTAACGACATTCAAGTTAATTCAAAACCTGGCCCCCTCATTCCTCTCCACCCTGATCTCCATACAACCTACCACCAGAAGCAGGAGAACCATAAACTCAGACACACTAATAGTCCCAAACAGCATTAGGCACGTAAAAGTCAGTACTAGTCGCAGAGCGTTCTCCTTCTCTGCCCCCACTTTATGGAACCAGCTCCCACACGAGCTGAGAGCAATTAAAGACATAACCGATTTCAGAAAAAAATTAAAGACGCACCTGTTGAATTGTCACTATATACAGATGTAAATCCAAGAAGATAAAAGAGAGTGAATAGCTGTATGTAAAACTGTTCACCTGTTCAATTGTCACTATATACAGATGTAAAGCCAAGAAGATAAAAGAGAGTGAATAGCTGTATGTAAAACTGTACATAGATGACGGATAATCGCGTGTGTAAATGTATAATTACTTGTATAAATATATAATCGATTGTGATAGTAATTATGGTCTAAATATAGACCCTAATATGTGTGCTGTGTATTACCCCTGTTCTCTCTATCTATGCCCCAAATTTTCTGTCTTGATTTTTGACAAATCCCAAACTTGTAATCAAACCGCTGCTGATCGCTGGAAGTAGCGGTATATAAGTATTTACTAAATAAAATAAATAAATAAATGTGGTTGCTTGCTCTCTCCACACCATGGGGACTGCAAACGGCATTGGTGGTCTTTTGCAATTCAACCACTGTGAAAGCTGTGTTGTACATGTAGCGCAGCATATATGCGGGGCCCAAGGCTTGTCTTGGTCACCAATCTTGCATCCGAAGTAAAGATGATATGCCTTCTTCAGTTGAGAAGTGACACTTTTCTTCTGGTTGGCAAATGTCACTTCCCCACAAATGTAGCAGAAATTGTCAACGGTATTAACGCACTTTCGCGACATTACTGTTCTGTATTGTACCTAAATGACTAAGACTATATGATTAATAAAAGTTACATGTAACAGTAGCTTAAACTGTCTCGCACACAGTCTGAAATATTTTAAATGCTCAACCTTTCCAACTGCGTATAGTGCACTGCTGATGTCAGATGGCTTCAGCAGCAGTCTGGCAGTAGTATTGTATTGCATCAGAAAATGATGCAATCAACTCTGGATGATGTGTGCATGCTGGTATTATGCAATGTGATGCAATATTACATCATTCAAGGCTTATCTGGGATGTTGTTGATGTCCTACTGGATAAATTTACATGGTGAAACGTCCAAAAGGAACTACATGCAATATCTTCAAAATGAGAGCCAATAAAATATTTTTAATGTTATATTCGTGTTCAGCTCACCAAGATACTACAGATTAGGGCCTTTTAAAGTCAGTAACGATTTCAATGTTGACCAGTGTCTTCAGCATGGTCCTCACAGACAGCAAACCTACTCCACTTCCATGAATAAGATTCTCTCGTTGTGGCCCTTCTGCAAGCCATAAGGATATTAGTCATGTCACCTGGCAGATAACAATAGGCTCTCAACATCCATGCCATGAAGCCCAGGACTTCATGTTGAGGTGCAACCTCATTCTGTTCTCCTGTGAAATCAGGTCAGGTGCCTGGCCCAACCGGAGTAGTTCCTGACTGGAGAGCTGTAGCAAGAGAGGAAACCAAGGCTGTTGGGGCCAGTAGGGAGTGATGAGAATCATCGTGCCTCCATCTGGTGTGAGCTTCAGGCATGTCTGTTGGCACAGTTTCTCCAAATAGGTTAGTTTCGCACATTCCATGAGAGTCATTAACCTCACTTCTAAGCCAGGGTATGTAGAGTATGATCTCAGTTTCTCAAATTTACTGTTAATGCACAGTGTGGTACTTGCAACATGCTAAAGAGAGCTTCCTTCTTGAGTTCATAAGATGTAACATGTACGGGTAGTTTGTCAAGATGTGCTTGGAAAGTCTTCTTTATCAAGCCTGTGGTATCCAGCACGATGGGAAATATTTCTGCATCTTTCTGCCACATTTTCTTGGTCTCTGACTGCACTTCTTGGTTCTTCAGGATCTTCTGCCTCTCCACGCGATTCACTGAATAGTCACTTGGAACAGACACTTCTATTACACAGGTACACTAAAAAATTTTTTTTTTAAACTGCCTCTGTTTCGATTGATTTTTACGTTTTTTGGTGCGCTGAATCCAAATCTGGTAACCAATTTGCTCCATCACGTACAGATTTTTTGCTACATTGGGTTAGCAGTTTGAGGTGAACGTTTCAGATTGAGTGCGATCGAGATAAAAGTTTCTTGGATGAATTCTTTATACTAATTGTTTAGTAGTTATTCAAATAAGAATAAAGAAAATTGCAACAAGGCAGCACATAAGAATAGAGTAATGTCAACAAAACACACTGTGATGGTAGCAAAATTGTCTGCACTTAAAACAGCCACATACATGTGCACAAACATTGAGCATATAAGAGCGAGGTTAGACACAAAGCAAAGCAAAGAAATGTGCAAAAAATGTTGTACAGGTATGTACGTAAGAATAGAAAACGCAAACCGCACCATTGCAATACATGAAGACAAACACCCGATGGTGTGAAAATAAAATTCTAATAAATGAGATCCGACACTGTGGTAATAACTAGCAAATTTTTATTTCAAAGTTTAGTAAAAACACGATATTTGTCAACACAGTTTAGATTTTAAAGTCATTCTTGGGTCAATCAATCTCCTGGTGGGCCCGTTTCTTCTTCCCCCGAATGCTTCTCTTGGTGCGCTGCTTGGCGTATTTTTCATCTGGGGTTTCCCGCAGCAGCAACCAGCAGAAATCAGCCATCATAGTGGTGTTCCATCTTCCTTGGTACCTTCTCTCTGCGTCCTTGATGTCCTGGTGAAACCTTTCACCTTGTTCTTCACTGTACGCCCCCAAGTTTTCGGGAAAGTAGTTCACATGGGAGTGCAAGAAATGGACTTTCAGGCTCATGTTACAGCCTTGTTCTTTGAAGGCATTGAGCATCCTGGCAACAATATCCTTATAGTTCTCATCCCGCCTGTTCCCCAAGAATTTGAGAACAACATCCTTGAAGGAATCCCAGGCTTCTTTTTCCTTCTCAGACATCGTTTCAGCGAATGCTCCATCTGAAATGAGTTTCCTTATATCAGGGCCAACAAACACTCCTTCCTTTAGCTTTGCTTCAGAAAGTCGGGGAACTTTGAGCAAAGGTACCAAAAGCACTCACCATCTTTTGGAAGGGACTTGATGAATTGCTTAATGAGACCCAACTTAATGTGGAGAGGTGGTAATAGAATTTTATCACGAGGTACCAAGCTCTCATGAAGAACATTTTTCTCACCGGGTCTCAAATACTCCCGAATTGGCCAGTCTTTTTTCCCCCAGTGTAGGTCGCGGGCCCGGCTATCCCACAAGCAAAGGAAGCAGGGATATTTGGTGAAACCGGATTGCTGCCCTAATAGCATGGATAGCATTTTAAAGTCTCCACAAATCATCCACTTATGCTCATCATAACGAATCTTCTGAAGAATCAGGGCCAAATTCTCGTATTTTTCTTGGAGAATAACAGAGTGAGCAATAGGAACTGAAGCGAATGTGTTGCCATTATGAAGAAGAACACCTTTTATGCTGTCTTTTGACGAATCAATGAACAGCCGCCATTCAGCAGGATCATACTTGAGTTTAAACTTTTCCATCACTCCGTATATATCGTTGCAAAATACCAAATCTTCCTCTTTGCTGAAATACTTCAAAAATTGTGTCTCGCGGTTGCGGCGGTACCAATAAAAAGTTGTTCCTGGTGACAATAGATTTTTCTGTTTAAGCCGAGAACCTAGCAGTTGGGCAGCATCTTTTGGGAGTCCTAAATCCCGGACTAAATCATTCAATTCAGCTTGAGAGAAAAGTTCAGGTTTCGGATCTGGTTCAGTTTCAAACTCGGAAGTACTGGACTCATCGGGAAAAGCCATCTGATGAGTCTCATCATGATCAGAACCGTCCACACAAATATGATCCAAAGATTTTGGTGGTTCAGGCACAGGTACTTCGTTGCTATGAGGCATAGGCCTAATTGCTGAGGGAAGGTTGGGGTAACTTATTACGTTCTTATTTTTTAAGTTGTATCCCTTCACAATGCAAGAGCAAAAATAGCAGTCACTGCTGTGGTCTCTTTGTTCACGCCACATTATAGGTATTCCGAAACGAAATGCTTGTTTTTTACCTTTCATCCATAAGCGTAGATCTTCCTCACATGTCTTGCACACTTTGTGAGGAGCCCACGGTTTGTCTTGATCGCCTAACTTCAAACCGAAATAGGCGAAATATACTTTTTTAATAAATGCAGAAATGTTCCTCTGTCGCTTTTTCACGGTATATTCCCCACAAATAAAACAAAAACTGTCCGGAGAGTTGACGCAACCTCTGGCTCTGTGAGCCATCACAAATACACAGCACTGCAAACTACAACTGTAGTGAACCACTTTGGAATAAAGCTGGATTACGACTGAGCAAACAAAAGGTAATAATGAACTTGCAAGAAACTGAAATTTGACAGGAACGTTCATGTCGCAACCACCGTGTTTGAGCGAGCGAACGAGGCGAGGCGAACAGGAAAGAACATGCGCCAGCGCGAGTACTGGATTTAGCCCCCCGCCTCCCAATTGTCCTGTTAATGTATAAAATGAATACAAAACACTCTAAAATATCATGAGGGAGTGTTTCTAGCTAGTTAACCATTACAACCTCTATTTTGGGCCAAGAAAATAAACTGCAGTCGGCTAAAAAGAAATTATGTGAACATTCCTTATATGGGTAAGAAATCTAATTTTGCAAGAAAACGTGACGTGATGGAACATTTTGGCTATTTTTCCTGGATTCAGCACCCTAAAAATCTATAGTAATCAGTTGCAAAACTGGAGGCAGTTTTTTGGTAGTGTACCTGTGTTATCAATGCCGTTCTGGTATTTTTCTCCTTTACCACTTTGTCTGGTTTCTTCGTATCTAGTTTAGTATCCGTCAGAATGGGAATGTCCCAGGTGAGCATAACCTCTTCATGCTCTGTAGTTCTCTTAGGGTTGTGATTCCAATGCTTTCAGGCACAGACAGCAAAGTTATTATGTTTACAGAATTTCTAATGGATGAGGCATGCTACTTTCTTGTGCCTTTCTGTATAGAAATTTTTCCCAATCAGAACTTTACTGTCAGCTATGAGGTGAGTCACTGTCTCCAGGTCTTTCTTACAGAATAGACAAAAGTCCGTTTTGCCAGTTTTTTCAATGTTCACTGTAAACCATCTCATCCGTAATCTGCTGTCCTGGGCTGCAATTATCAATCTCATCTTTCTGTTTTAGTCCACCTCTCCTTAACCATTCATGTGTCCATTCTTGATCGACAAAGGGTTCCTGGAGTAACACATTGTATTTCCCACTGTATTTGTCACTTGTTTTTCCTCTGATCTAGTTCTTTAAAGAATTTTTTTCTCTTACTTTGCAAATTCTGTTGCTTCGTTTCCTGTGTGTACTTGTGTATTCTCACTTATTCTTTCTAGTCGTCAGAATGCTTGACAGAAAGTTTGACAATGGAGACTGATTCTGGATGTTTACTTTCATATTTTAGCACTTTTTGTGTATCTGGATCTATGATGCCAATAGGTAGGCCTGAAGGCCAATAGCAGCTTTGTATGTGTAATCAATCTCTATGAGGCCTAGCCCTATTTCAGGCCTAGGAATGTACAGTCCTGGCAAACACTGTTTCTTGTAAATTACTTCATGGGCATGGAGGAATTTTCTAAGTTTGCACATACAGTTTTTCAAGATCTTTAAGAGACCATTCTACAGTCCCAGAGAGTACAGGGATTGCCAGCTGATTGATGGCTTGTATCTTATGCTGTGATGTTAAGGCACTTTTCAGTAATGATTTTAATCTTCTATAGTATTCTTTACTGATCTTTTCTCTCAGTAATTTCTGCTTAAGTATCATTCTTTTCCCTATGCCACAATATTTATATATACCTTCCTGCTCGAGTTCCTCACCCAGGGAGACATTTTCAGTTTTGCTCAATTTTCCTCTTTAAAAAAAAAAAAAAAAAAAAAAGTTGCTTTAGCACATTTGTTTAGGCCAAAAATCATCCTGACGACATCAGAAAAGCTTTTACTACACAGTTGTTCTGCTAATTGTTGGTCTTTCAAACTGTAGAGCTTCAGGTCGATACAAATAGTAAATGAGATATCATCTCTAGGTTGTTACCTTCTTTAGGATTCAGGCTAGATCCATATCCCAACGAGTTGATGAGAGTACTTATTGGATTAAGCGCCATACAAAACAGAAGTGGCAACAGAGAATCTTCCTAAAATATGCCTCACTGGATCTTGATGTAAGGAATGATGTACTGACCATCTTCGTACTTCAAAAATAGGGTGGTTTGCCACATTTATTTTTCAGTTTTTATGCTAGGACACTATCAAACCAGGATTTATCATCTATATCTCAAGGCAATTTATTATCCAAAAGTGTGGGATGCTGTCAAAAGCTCTCTCATAATCCATACTATACTGAGATTTCTGCTTTTCTTAATGTCAAATAAGGCCATCATGGCCAATGCTAACTGGTCAATGGTTCCATATGCTTTCCTCTTATTGTCCTTTTGCTCTATTACCATGATGTTATAGGATTCAGTATGATCATACGAGGTGTTACAAAAAAAGAAACGAGACAGTGGCAGCCATGCCCATGATTCAATGCCAATTGGCTAACCACTTATGTCACTGTGTTATGCAACATCTTGCCACTATTCTGCTATAATATTTTTCATCTCTCTCACTGTTTTTCTTTTTCAGGTTTTTTTGTAGCACACTGCTCCATCGCTTTGTCACACAACTGGAGATGGCAGAAATATGGAGCAAAGAATCAACTTGAAATTTTTGGTTAAGTTGGAGAAGGGCCCAACTGAGTGTCTCCAACTTCTCCAAAAGGCTTATGGAGAAGATACAATGTCAAGGCCGCAAGTGGCACAAACGCTTCAAGACTGGCTGCGAGGAGGTGGAGGTTGACCTCAAGTCAGGATGGCCTTCCATGACAGACGGCTGAGAACATTGACAGAGTGAACCAGCTAGTGCAGGTGATAGCTGAGGAGCCCAGCCTGAACAGTGAGTCAGTGCGGACCATCTTGGTGCAGGAGCTGGGGATGCGGAAGGTGTGCGCCAAGATGGTGCCCAAGCTTTTATCAGACAACCAGAAGGAGCACCGTGTCAATGGCTGTCGAAACTTGCTAGAGAAGATCAGAGAAGATCCAGAGTTCGCTGGCCGAGTCATCACAGGAGACGAGACTTGACCCTGAAAGCAAGAGACAGAGCCTGCAGTGGAAGACTTGACTGTCACCCAGACCCAAGAAGGCACGCATGTCCAAATCATGGATCAAGGTAATGCTGATCACATTATTCGACCAGAAGGAAGTGGTCCATCATGAGTTTGTGACCGAGGGTCAGTCAGTCAACCAGCACTTCTGCCAGCAGGTCCTCAATTGCCTCCATGACTGGGTTCGGGGCAGCAGACAGGCTCTGTGGAGAGACAAGTCATGGCTGCTCCACCACGACAATGCGCTCGCACACACTGCGCTCAGTGTGAGGCAGTTCTTGGCAAACAATCACAGCTCTTGACCACCCTCCTCATTCCCCAGATCTCGCACCGTGCGATTTCTGGCTCTTCCCCAGGCTGAAGACTGTGCTCAA
Organism: Ichthyophis bannanicus; assembly: GCA_033557465.1. Lineage (NCBI taxonomy): Eukaryota > Metazoa > Chordata > Amphibia > Gymnophiona > Ichthyophiidae > Ichthyophis > Ichthyophis bannanicus. The sequence goes on along the minus strand of CM066031.1, from coordinate 417,759,335 downwards.
AGGAACTCATTTCACCTCTGTAGAAGAGATCGAGGAAGCTGAGGGACCTCAACGAGGTGACTTTACAGAGTGCTTCTGTATGTGGCAGAAGCGAATGCAGAAGTGCATTAACTCTGGGTGGGGGGGGGGATTATTTTGAAGGCGACAATGTATAATTTCTCAGTAGATTTTGTAATAAAACATTTATGGGTCAGTCTTGTTTCTTTTTTGTCACACCTTGTATATTCTGTCTGCATCTATTGCAGTGAACAGCTTATAGATTGTAGGTAGACAAGTTATTTGGTCAGTAAATTTGGGGAGTCCCCCTTTGGAAGGAGAAATGTTCTTCCTGTTATAAGCCATTGTGGTGAAAAGTTCGGCAGCTTGAACAATTGGCTTTTGCAGTTTGCCAGGTCTTGGTGGAGTGATGTTAACTGAGCCAAAAGTTGGTCACTCCATCTGGGCCAAGGCTCTTCCAGTTTGGGGCTCATTTTAGCCTGCTCACCAGTTCTTTTGTTGTTACTACAGGCCATTCTGTAGGTCTGATGTTTGATTTTTCTAAATGTTCCTATAGGGAGGATAACTATTCTGCTTCTTGACTGTGTTATATAAGATATGCTATACTAGGTATGACCAAGGTCCATCAAGTCCAGTATCTAGTTTCCAACAGTGGCCAATCCAGGCCACAAGTACCTAGTAGGTTCTTAAAAAGGCACACAGGTTCCACAATGCTTGGCCTGGGGCAAACAGTGGTTTTCCTGGGTCCTCTTTAATAATGGTTTATGGATCTTTCCTCCAGGAACTTGTCCAAACCTTTTTTTAAACCCAGCTACACTAACAGATTTACTACATCCTCCGGTAATGATTTCCAGAGTTTGGTTACACGTTGAGTGAAAAAATATTCTCTTATTAGTCTTATATCGGTTACATTGTAGCTTCATTACGTACCCCTTAGTTTTTCTACTTTTTGATGGTGTAAACAATTGATCTACGTTTACCTGTTGCACTCCATTCTTTAATTTATAGGACGTCTGTCATATCTCCCCTTAGACATCTCTTTTCCAGGTTGAAGAGCTCTAACCTTTTAAGCCTTTCCTTATAGGGGTATCCTTCCATCCCCCCTTTACCATTTTGGTGTCTCTCCTTTGTACCTTTTCTAATTCCGCTATATACTTTTTAAAATACGGCAACCAGAACTGCACACAATATTCAAGGTGCAGTCGCACCATGAAATGATACAGAAGCATTATATCCTTTGTTTTATTCTCCATTCCGTTCCTATGGGGTTCCTGTATAGGCTTCTCCAGAAGGTTTCTGTTTCAGCTTTGGTTGGTGGTTTTTTACTATTTTAATGCTCTTTCCCAATTCCCTGTAAACTGTTTTGGGTTCTCTCTAAACAGTTTATTTTGATAGCTTTCTTTTCTATTTTCTTTATATCTTTGCCATTTTTTTGCACTTCTGCTGCTACTACTTTCAATTGGATTGTTGGGAAATATAAATGTCAGGTCTTCTTCTGTTAATGCTGTATGCTTCAGCTCGATGTCTTGGATCTTCTACAATATCTTAGATGGATATCTCTAAAAGGATTAAGATCATCAGAGATACTTCCGCATGCAATGATTGTATTTTTCCTTTGATGTGCTTTTTCCAAGGAGGAATTGTTATTCTTTTTTTCTTCTGACCCTGCGTTTTAGTTGATAGTATTCTTGCAGTAGTAATTTTAGCTGCACAATATTGTATTCAATTTATTTTGGTGATGTCAATAAACAATTCTTTTATACCGGATATGGCCTTGCTCATCTTAATCATCATACTTTTAACCTTAAGTGTTAAATTTAACTTAGTTAATTTTTCCTTTGCCTGAAACCCAGCATATTCATCTTTTTCCATGTGGACAAGGAGTTCAATCATGAATTCCTCCACCTCTGGGTCTGTCTCCTCTTTCTTTCTCCTCTTCAGTTGATTTGTTGACTTGTCCTTTGCTCATCTTACTCTCCTGCAGTTCCAGATCTTTAAGCTCCATCTCCCCATCAACTGCTCTCTTTGTCTGTGTATTCCTTTCTTCTGGTACTTTGACCTAGGCCTCCTCCCTCCTCCTCCTCTCTGTATTTCTTTTTCCATGAAGTCCTTAGTTGATTTAAGATTATATCATGCACATACTTCTTTATTTTGGTCTGTGAAATTAAAGATCTTAAATTTGAATCCATTGCTTTTTGCAGTTTCTTGTGGTAATTTTCCTCTTTCTTCCAATTTTTGGCAGATTCTCTTTGTATACACCTCTTGATTTAAATATACAGTTAGCAGCATAAAAAGCAAAACATTATCTCCTCTTTATCTGCAGAAGTTCACATAACTTTTTCATTAATTTCTGTGGTTATCTACTACCACAGTGGACCCATGAACACACTTACCATGGCCTTTATCTATGCTAGGGATGTTATCTGCATCATCACTACCACCGTCGTCAGCACGCATGTGGAGGCTATGGGTGGGCATCTTTTCGCCCTGGGTGACATGCGGCCAGTATGTATTTTTCTTGTTCTTTCCTAACATCCTTTAATTTAGTGTCGCCTGGCTGGGATTTAGTATAGATTTTGCACAATGGGGTCACCACATGAAGGTACCTAGCGAGACTTAGGGAGGGGGATCTATATTCTCTTCCCCTAAGAGATGCACAGCAATTCACCAACCACAGCTAGTGAATTTTATGCTGCATCTACCTTCGACCCCAGTCTTTGCAATGAGAGGTACTGGAGGACTCTACTCTGTTTGCCAGAGAGTTTTACTCGTTTGGTAGGTATGTGGCTCTCAAGCCCATCCCATATGTGATGACAAACTTCCACAACTTGACTGCTTCCCATCACAAGAGGTAAAAGCCCGTTCCTTCCTGCTTGTTGATGTAAGACATTGCCACCTGATTGTTAAAATGAGAACAATTGGAGACCACGTGATGTGGTGAGCTCGAACGGACGTGTCCGCTTAGAGCTCCGGGCCCCCTGCCCCCTACACCGTGAAAATCCGCCGTGAACGACTGCCATCTGCTACCCCAGTATGAGGGGTGACTCAACCATTCCCCGACGTTGCATTTCGCCTCGAAACTGCCATGGCTTCAGCGGTCAAACTGGGTCGCAGGGAAAAGGACCGTGGCGCCGGGGCATCCAAGATGGTGGACTCCCCCCCGAAACAGACCGGGTCTCCTCCACCACCGACCCTGACGGTGGAGGCGGTGACCGCTGCACTGTCGGGACAATTCGAAGCCCTGCACACGAAAATGGATGCGATTCACAACACCCTAGGGGGGTTGGGGTCCCGCATGCAGGAGGCCGAGACCCGCATCACACAGACTGAGGAAGACCTGGCAACACTCCAGCGGGAGCTTCGAGCAGTGCAAAAGTTAGCCGAGGACCAGGCACTCAAATTGGATGACTTAGAAAATCGGTCCAGAAGGAACAATTTAAGATTTCTGGGAGTCGCTGACTCAATACCCGATAAAGATCTCCCGGGGTTCGTGGAGGCTTTGGCGACATCTTTACGAACTGAAGCTGGAACACATGGCCCTATTACAGTGGAGCGTGCTCACCGGATCGGGCCTAAGCAGTCGGCGAAAGACCGCCGTCCCCGAGTAGTCCTGGCAAAATTCCTCAGCTTCCCGCAGAAGGAGGAGCTGCTCAGAACAGTGCGGCAGAAGGGAGCGGTGGAATGGCAGAGTATGCGCATCCGAGTCACACAGGATTACTCGGCTGCGTTGAGTCATCGCCGGAAAGCCTACGCCTCCCTCTGCCAAAAACTAATAGCGGCTAACATTCGCTTCCAGGTACAGTATCCAGCGCGCCTGGTGATTTGGAACGAGGGGACCCGCCGGAGCTTTGAAGCAGCGGGCGAGGCTGCTGCATATGTGGACCGGCTCACACTACCTGCGGCGGACCGGAATGATTCGCCCAACGAGTGAGGAACTGCCCCCCCTGAGGTGAAGTTTGGAGTAGGCCGTTAACTGCCTGCGTTTTCGTATGGGCTGTCTGTAAGTTGATTCAATATTGCCCTGACTGAACCCGGGACCCTACGGTTTGTTCCATGGGCTTGCGGGACCTTTCAGCACTCATTCTACCCACGCTGTTGGGGCTCACGTGCGGCCTAGGGGAGAGGGCCCTTGGCTAGCGGAGAGTGGGAGTGCAGGCCCCAATATTTGTTCTGACGAGTCAGTGAGGACGGGAGCCAGCGGACTACCTCGAGATCTTTTTCCTCCCCTCGGAAGGCAGACTTGAAGCTGGGAGCGCAAGATAGTGTCTTAATGTAGCAGATGTCAGGCAACTGTGTTACTATGCAAAGTTAACAAAACACAAAAAAAGTTACAATGTTTGCACATTCCCCTGAGGCTAAAGTTAATGCAACATAATAGCTGCTTTGTGTTGGACAGGCAGGAGGCTTGGTTAGACCCTCGGTGTCCATTTAAACAGCCAAATTCTGGTTGGAAATTTTTCTGTTAAGGGGGGGGGGGGGGGGGTTCTCGAGGGAATTCATCCATATGGGATAACGGGGAACAGTGAATGCACCGAGTCCTGTAGTGGACACCCACATCTCTCTGGGATTATTATATTTCCGGGACGATGGGGGCCTCCAGGACCCGCGCAGTCTAAGCCTCGGTCTCACGTGTTTGAGGAGAGCCCGATGGGTCCTGAGATGCTTAAGTGGCCTCCCTACTTGGACCCCCCATGCGAGCTGCCATTGGTCAGAACTTATTATGGGTCGTGTGGGGGGGGGGGAGCATTCCATACTGGGCTATGTTGGGGTAGCCGCTGCAACGCCTAGGCTGCGCCCCTTAGGGGCTAGGCGGGGGAGGGTCATCTTTTGCAGTGTAACCATAATCTTCTCTGCTGTTCAGTTGCTGCATGTGGAGTGCTGCCCGCCCAACGTATGTTCTCAGAGTTGATGTGGTGATTGTAGCAATTGGATTCGGGGGGGAGTTTTTACTCTGTTCCCCCCCTCTTTTCCCGGCTTTTCCTTTTGAGTGGTGGTAACCTGTGGTATTGCTGGGGTAATCGGGGGGAGTGTAATGTAGTTGGGGCAGGGCGGTAATGACGGGGTGGGTTAAAGGGTGCCTAACATGGGGGTAGACGGTGTGGGAGAGGTTGCTGTATAGGGGAGGAGGGGGTCCTGTTCACATCCTAAGATCTCTTATGGGTAGGGAGAGGAGTTTATTTGGTTGTGGGAAAGGGAAGAAGGGGCGAGGGCAGGAGGAGGGGGGGGGGGAGTAGGGAGAAGGAATTGGGTAAGATAGGGGAAGGGCAGCAGGGGGTATGGCGTGCATGGTCAACCAGGAGCATCTTTCTATTCAGGGGGGGACCTCAGGCTGGGGAGGTCCGCCTTTATTATATTAGATGGTTAATGTTATACTTGCTGCGAGTTTACTATCCAGCCTGAGGATCATCTCCTGGAATGTTTGCGGGATAGGCAATCCTATTAAAAGATCAAAAGTATTACAAGTGCTGGCGCGATTGAAATGCGATGTCGCATTGTTGCAAGAGACCCACCAGACAGCCGATGAGCATGCAAAATTACTAAGGGCGTGGGTGGGGCAAAGCAGAGGAGCCCCGGCCAAAGGCAGAAAGGGTGGAGTGGTCACACTCATCAACAAAACGACACGATTTGACCTAATTAAAGAAATTGTGGACCCTGAAGGCCGCTACCTTTTACTATATGGTCACTTAAATGGTAAACCAGTTGTTCTAGGGAACCTTTATGGCCCTAATGTTTTGGATCGTGCATTTTATGCCCGCTTGGCGTCCCAGGCGGAGCAGCTACCGGATGTCCCTCTGATACTGGCAGGGGACCTGAATGGGGTCCTAGACGTAGACATGGACACTGCCACAACGGGAGGTGAGAGGGGGCGAGCCCCTACTACGACGATGCTTCGGGAGTTTTGTCGACGTTTAGGTGTCGTAGATCCGTGGCGTCTGTTGCACCCCCTGGAGAGGGATTTTACCCATCAATCGAGGGCTCACGGGACTCATTCCCGCATAGATTATATATTGGTTTCGGAAGGGATTTTCTCACAGGTGGATGAAGCGCAGATTGGTCCCACTGAGGTGTCAGATCATGCCCCGATTTGGGTGGACTTAGCGTGGGGGGTAGTGGCTGATACGACGCGCATTTGGCGGTTCCCCACTGGTCTGGATCGCGATTTGGAATTTCAAGCCCATCTGCGGAGCTGCTGGGATGATTTTATGCTCCATCACGAAGTGCATGCTGCTGACCCGGAATTGTTGTGGGAGACCGCCAAGGTGGTGCTGAGGGGCAACATTATAGAATATGTGGTGCGAAAGCGTCGACGATTGGCGCGGCAAATAGTGTCTTTGGAAAAACAGGTGGTCAGGGCGCGCCGTCGTTGTGCCGGGGACCCCTCGGTGGGCAACTGCAAACGCTTTTGGGAACTGCAAACATCGCTGAACGAACTCATACATCAGCGGACGAAAAAGTCCCATTTTTACTATCGATACTGTTTGTACCAATTTGGGGACAAACCAGGCCGTCTCTTAGCTCGCTGCCTTCGCGGCAGTCGGGGTGTCCGATCGGTAGCCGCTTTACGGGATGAGACAGGTCACTTGCATAAGGATAACCGGGCAATTGTGGGGCAATTCCGTTCCTTTTTTCAAAAGCTCTACGCACGCCGGGAGGGGACTATCTCTGAGATGCAGGGTTATTTGCGACAATTGACCTTACCAAAGTTGTCCACCACACAGCGGGCAGCTTTGGACGCCCCGATCACTATGGAGGAAGTTCGTGCTGTCATTCAGAGAGCACAGTGTTATAAGGCGCCCGGGCCTGATGGATTTGGGGCTGAGTTCTACAAAGTGCTTGAGGACGTGGTCTCTCCGGTTCTCGTAGACCTGTACGGTCGCAGGGCGCAAGTTGGGCATTTCACCTGGGGATCTAACCATGCCTATGTTACTCTAATACCCAAACCCGGGAAGGATCCTACTCGGGCGGCTTCATACCGCCCTATCTCACTGTTGAATTTCGACATGAAAATATTGGCGAAAGTACTGGCGGATAGATTGGCTTTGGTGCTAGATGGGCTGATTCATGAGTCGCAAGTGGGCTTTGTGAGAGGGCACCACGCTGTCCGTAATTTACGCAAGATCTTGGCATCTATAGAATGGGTCAGGGAATGGGAGTTGCCATCTCTACTGGTCAGCTTCGACGCAGAGAAAGCCTTTGATCAGGTGCATTGGGACTATCTGAGAGATTTGTTGCCGTACTATGGAATGGGAGACACGTTTTGCAGGTTTGTGACGCTGTTATATGCCGACCCGACCGCGGGCATCCTTTGCAATGGTTTGCTTTCCGATCCTTTCCACATAGAGCGGGGCACACATCAGGGCTGCCCGCTGTCACCTTTACTTTTTGTTCTATCATTAGATCCCTTGATACGGACCGTGGAAGAATCCACGTTCATCTCGGGGGTCCAGATTGGAGCAGTGGGTTTTAAAATGGCCGCCTTTGCGGATGATATATTGGTTCACCTCACATCTCCCCAGCGTTCATTACCACATTTGTTAGAAGCCTTTTCAAGCTATGGGAGATTTGCCGGATTATGTATTAATACAGAGAAATATGAGGCCTTAGACGTGGGGGGGGGGGGGGGGGCGCTGCGGGCTCAGTGGTCGGGCGCCTTTCCCCTCCGATGGGCCGACGAGGCCTTTGTCTATCTAGGTATAGTGTTGATGAGGCGGCCTGCGGCGTTGTATAAAACGAACTTTGACCGGGTGTTTCTCAAACTTCAGACGCAGTTGCAGGCCTGGATGCCGCTGCCTTTGTCACTGTTGGGTCGGGTGGCGGCCTTACAGATGGTTATCCTTCCACGCGTACTTTACTGGATTCAGACCCTCCCAGTGTGGTTGTTGCGACGCGATGCGATGCGGATAGAACGTGAAATTCGACGCTTTTTATGGAAAGGGGCCCGAGCGCGCATACCGTTATCCCGGCTGCGGGGGGGTTGGAGAACCGGAGGGGTGGGAGTTCCAGACTTTTGGAAATATGCGCTGGCCTGTCAAGCACGCCATCTAAGCGACTGGTTGGGGGACACAGCGGTGTATACCCCCAGGGAGTTGGAGCGAGCCTTTCTGGCGCCACATGCCCTGGAGGCGGCCTTGCAATTACCGGGGGTGCAGCTGCCGATTCGGCTGACTAATAGTGTTTTACTGCAGGCGATGCGGCGCACGTGGCAGCAGCTTAATAAACTCTGGAACAGCAACCCCACGGTATCTTCGTGGTTACCAATACAAGGCAATGTTCAGTTTTCCCCTGGCTCCAATTCGTCCACTTTTCGGCAATGGGAAAGAGCCGGGATCACTCGCTTAGGAAATGTAGTTGATGAGACAGGGAAATGTAAGACATTGGTGGAGCTTGCTGCGGAATATGGTTTGAGTCGGCCTGCTACCGGTTTTGCTTACGCCCAACTATCCCACTATGTGGGCTCTCTGCCCCAGTCGGAGCTCCGGGTGGAGCACTCGACCCAGATCTTGGAGTTTTTGAGTTTGGGAGCGGAGGGCCCTCCAACCATTGCCAATCTGAAAAGGCGACTGGATTGCCTGGAACGCCCCACGGATTTTTCAGCTGTGGAGCAGGCGTGGGCACGGGACCTGGGCCGAGTGGTTAACCCGGGCTCTGTATTGACCGCCCTATCACAGATTCGACGGTTAGTGGAAGGGTCCAGATGGCGGGAGGTGCAATATAAGTCCATCCTTCGTGCACACTTTTCCCCACGAAGGGCGCTGCGGAGCCATCTTGCCGAATCTGGCGGCTGCCCTAAATGTTCGTGTTCCTTAGCTGACCTAGGTCATATGTGGTGGACCTGCCCCATGATACAATCCTACTGGCAGCGTATCGGAACTTACCTCGGCGGGCTTTTACGACAGCGGGTTAATTGGACGGGGTTATTCGTGGTGCTGGATTGCTTGGGACCACTCCACCCTAAGGGGCGATGGGAGCGTTTTCTAGTACGTAAGGCTTGTCTGGTGGGGAAAGGCCCTATTCTTCGTAGATGGAGAGAGACATCGGCCCCTACATTTTGTGAATGGCGCAATTGCTTCCATCAACTCATGCTTTTTGAGCGACGCCGAGCACTAGGGTCCCCCAAGCGCTGGGCCTCCTTTTTATTGGTCTGGATGCCCTATGTTCAGAACTTGGGCCCTATCGCCCGCAGCGAGGTGCTAAAGGTTGGATAGAGATGCTCCTGGTTTAGTAGTTAGTGATTAGACAAGGCTTGGGGAGGGGGGGAGGGGGGATTATTAGAGATAGTCCTCACCATATTGTTTTGTCTTTAGTGAGGTTCCTGGCCTCCGGCGGTGGATCAGACACAACCACGCCTGGAGGGGTCATGTCATGGATAAAAGAAAAAGGAAAAAACGTTTTTTTTATTATTGTTATATCTTTCTCTTCTTTTGCTGTTGTTTTATGAACCTGTTGGTTGCTTTATATTGTATGTTTTCTTCAATAAACAGATTATAAAAAAAAAAAAAAAAAAAATGAGAACAATTTGATTGGCCAGTCAATCTCTGAAAGCCTTTAGAACATTTGCTATGGCTGTTAACTCCAAGAAGTTGACCTGCTGGGAACTTTCTTGGAAGGAACCAATCACTCTGAGTGTGAAACTCATTGAGATGAGCCCCCCAACCTTTTGGGGTGGAGCAATTTTGAAAGGGAGACCTTTGAGCAAATTCTGATGTATTGTCAACCACTGCAATGACTAAATGAGTGGATTGGTGACATACAGATGATCCCAGAGTTGACCTGTGGCCTGGATCCACAGAGTCCTCAGGATCCACTGAGCCTGTCTGATATGGAGACGTGCTAAGAGTGTTACGTGCCCTTGTACAGTTAACATCTTGCAGGCCGTGACCTGCTGATTCAATTGAGTCTCCCTCACTAGTACCGTCAATCTGTGAAGTCAGTCTATTTATTTATTTAGCTGTATTTATATACTGCCTTTCACTGGATCAAGGTGGGCTACAAGGAACAAAAGTAAAGTGCATTATAACTGTGTCAAACTACATACATACATGCAACTATGAGCCCTTGGGTTCTTAACTACATAACAGATCATAGATCTTAACTATATACATTTCTGTTGTGCGGGAGGAAGGCTCTCATCTGAAATTGTTGAGCAGGGCTCCAATGAATTCCAATTATTGGGTAGGTTGTAGATGGGATTTCAGGTAATTTATGACAAACCCTAGTAGTTCCAGCACCTGAATGGTCAACCATGTTAATTCTTGAACTCCTTCCGGATTGGTACTTGATCAAGCAATCCTCCAAATAGGGGAAGACAAACACTCCCAGTGTCCAGAGGTAAGCTGCTACTGTCATGAAGCATTTTGCAAAAACATCTGATTCTGAGACTAGGCCAAATGGAAACACTGGTACTGGAAGTGTAGTCACCCCAGGACGAATCTGAGATACTTCCTGTGAGTGGGATGCATCTGTATGTGGGTGTGCGCATCCTTCAGATCCAGGGGACATAGCCAATCCCCTTTTTGAAGATAAGGAAGCAGGGTGCCCAGAGAAATGATTCTGAACTTTTCCTTGACAAGATATCTATACAGATCTTGGAGGTCTAGGATGGGACAGCATCCCCCTGTTTTCTTGGGGGAACCAGCAAATACCTGGAATAAAATCCTCGCCCTGTTTGCTCAGGTGGCACGAGCTCGATCAGAAGATGCTCAAAGAGGGCGGCGATTTCTCTCCGAGGCACTTTCTGATGCAGAGGGTCAATGTAATGCATCCTTGGGGGCAATTAAGAGGTAAGCTGATTAGATATCATTTGTAACTGCTTTGGACGATTGCAGAACCCAAGTGTCTGAAGTTATGAGGGGCCAACTTTGGGCAAAAAAAGTGAGCCTTCCTGCCCCACCCCACAGGAGAGTTGTCCATTGTGGTTACTGGTAGAGTGGCTATGCTCTGAAGAGAATCACTCAAACCCCATTCTCAAGCTTTTGCTGAGGAGCAGGCTGGGTCTTCCGAGGCTTCTCTCGCTGTGTTCAACCTGTTCTCTGAAGAGATTCTCTCCACAGCACGGCACATCAGCAAGCTTAAGAAAATAAGGTATGCCATACTGGGTCAGACCAAGGTCCATCAAGTCCAGTATCTTGTTTCCAAAAGTGGCCAATCCAAGTCACAAGTATCTATAGCAGGTTTCTAAAAAGACACACAAGTTACCCAATACTTGTATTGGGCAAGCAGTGGATTTCCCGGGTCCTCTTTAATAATGGTTTATAGACCTTTCCTCCAGGAACTTTTCCAAACCTTTTTTGAACCCAGCTATACTAACAGTTTTTACTACATCCTCTGGTAATAAATTCCAGAGTTTGATTGCGCGTTGAGTGAAAAATAATTCTGTCTTATTAGTCTTAAACTGGTTACAGTGTAGTTTCATTGCGTGTCTCCTAGTCTTTTTGCACAGATTGTTCTAGGTCTGAAGACCAGAGCCAGGCGAGTCTCCAGGAGCCAATACCAATAACAGAAGCTCTAGATGCCATTTTGAAGATATCATAGGTCGCCCGGACCATGAACTTTGAGCGGTCTTTGTCGTGAGCCACTAGGGAAGTATATTGTTCCAGTTTCTCTGGAGGAAGATAATGAAACAGATCAGCGAAGCCACACATGATGTTCTTTGCCCATGTAGGCCATAAGCATGGAACTCTGAAAATACCTTCGCCCAAAAGAGTCTAATGTCCAAGCCGCCCTACCAGGGAGTGCAGAGGAATGAGTCTTGGAACTTTTGGATCTCTTCAGGGTGGATTTGACCACCAAGGTGGAAGCCTGGGCTTCTCGAACCCAGGAGACTTCTGAATTCTATATATGGAGTCAAGCCTTTGTACTAACTGGAAGTACAGTGAGGGGGTTTTCCCACATTCTCATTTGCACTCTGAACGATGATGTGCACGGGCGCTGTCACCGTTTCCTCAGGGGTGGAGTACTACTTAAGGATCTCCAACTCTTCTGCACTGGGCTCACCCTCCAAAGATAAGAAAATGGTGTGGCCTTGGCCAGATCCCTGACAAAATCTTGGAAGGTCATATCCTCATGAGAGGACTTCCGCCACTCATGAGGAGAAGGGTCCAATGGAATATCTGGAGACCTGTCTTCAGACACAACATCGGTTACCCAGCCTTCTAAATCCAACTCAGAGAGGATGCCAAAGTTCTTCTGAGTCTCTGCCTGGACCTCTCTCCTGACCCTTGGGAACAGGGAGCTCCTTAAGGCCTCTCTATGTCATCGGCAAATAGAAATTACAAGAAGAGGGCCGATCAGATCCCAGGCACTGAAGACATCAACTTGGTGTATCCATGGCGGAAATGGTCCTGAGCACTGGGAACACTTTTTAAAACTGCTGGACAGTTTTTGGGACATATGGGCTGGAAAAATAGCCTTGGCAAAATCAAATGGCTCGATCTTGAAAATAGCAGGACCCACAGTTGGAGTACCAGTGCCTAAAGGGAGCAGAGGTGCCATGGAAAAAAGAAAGGAAACTTAAAACAAACAATGCTAATTAAAGGAAAAAAGATAAAAAATACTGTGATGGGGAGGCAGGAGAGAAAAAAATGGAAGTTCTGTGAAGGTGGCAGGGTCCCCGATGAGCAGAAAAAAATTACCAAGTAGTGGTGACGTTGGTAAATGCGTCCACTGTGCTCCATGGAAAAATGAAGGACTGAGATAAAATGGTGCCATAGCGGCAGGTGGGAAGATGGTGTGTATGCACAGTAGGACCTCCCAAAAGTTTCCATTAGTAGCTGGGGAGCATTCCCACGCAGGTTCAGTCAGATGTCGTCACCCATACATGAGGACTCCATTCCTGCTTGTCAACAGAGAATAACCATATTTAGGATTGAGAAGGAATTATTTTCAGAACTATACACAAAATGCACAAGTCTTTTTTTATGCCTTCTCCTAAATTACCATACAAAGGGACAAATATACAAAGCATTTTTTAAATAGGCAGAAGGAAGGTAATTACATATGAAGGTGCATACCTGAAGTGTGAAAGTAAGTACCTTCTCAGGCGTTATTTTATAAACAAAAAGTAAGCACCTTTAAATAAAAAAATATTAGCATAAGTGGCAGAGACTGCACCTTAAGGTACAGATACTTACTTCAGCCCTAAGTCTGAAGTAAATGCCCACGCCTATAGATTTCAGGGAGAGGATATTGAAAGGGATTAACAGTTTCAATGTCAGAGATATTCAGCATCACTAAGATGGTTAGTGCTGCTGAATATCCGTGGGGGGTGCTGCTGCTGCATGCCCATATGCTAACTGGATAGCATTAGGGCGTGCTGGGGGGTGGCACTGGTCAATAACCAGGTAGTGGCAATACTGAGCTGCTGCCTGGTTATCGACATGAGGTGAACATAAGGTGCAGTAAAGGCTGGCCTAACTTTTGCCACAGAAGCTAACCTGGCAGTGGCTGAATACCGCCGCTACCTCGTTAGCTTCCCGGCAACCCAGATATTCAATGCCGGAGGCATGGATATGAACTCAGCATTGAATATCCAGGCTTAGTGGTGGCGGCTAACCGCCATTGCTGAATATCAAGGCCTTCAACTACACATGTAACTTACTGCATTTTAATATCAATGCTCGTACTTGCTTGTAAGACCCATACTCTGCCCAAATTTCACCCCTGAGCATACCTACTTTTACACTGCTCACTATTACATAAGAGGTCATTTACATGTGTATGTGGCCCCTTCCACACACAAATGATTAAAGAAACCCAATGACATGTTTTGTTAATGCCTTAAAATAGGCACCTCCATACTAAACTAGCCACAAAATGAGGAAAACCCTTTAGTACATGTGGCCCAAAGAGTTAGTACTACTACTACTAAACATTTGCATAGTGCTACAAAATGTATGCTACAAAATGTATGTAAAAGACGGTCCCTGCTCATCAGAGCTTACAATCTAGTCAAGACAGATTGTACAGTAGCTATTAGACATGGGATACATTTAGGGGGAATGGTAAGGAAACACAAAGGAGATCGGGCGAGTCAAGATCCAAAAACAGCTGCGAAGAAGTGACTTTTCAGCCTGGATTTGAAAAGGCTGAGAGAAGGCACCTGACATATAGACTCAGATAGTTTGTTCCAGCCATAAGGAGCTAAGTCTGGAGTTAGCAGACAAGAAGGGCACAGATAGAAGCAATTTGCCAGAAGAGCGGAGTTCCCGAGGGGGGGGGGGGGTATAGGAAGAGATAAGAGTTAAGGTAGTGAGAAGCTGCAGAGTGAATGCACTTATAGGTCAGCAGGAGAAGCTTGAACTGGATAGGAGAGCCAATGAAGTGCTTGAGAAGAGAGGTAATATGAGCATGACAAGGCTGGCGGAAGATTAGCCACGCAGCAGAGTGTTGACAAATTGAAGAGGAGATAGATAATTCAGAAGGAGACCAGCAAAGAGTAGGCGTTGTTATGAAATTAGAAATTTCATGAACTGCTGTTTTTTTTGTCAACCTAACCAAATTAAGGGTTATTTTACTAATGCTTAGTGCCCTGCAGCAGGTAGGGTACACTTACTAGTACACAGCCCTGTGGCAGACAGCACTTGCTGTCAGTAAATGACCCCATTAGTAGCAAAAAACAAAACAAAATAAACCCTTACCTGCAAAAATAAATAACCAGGAAGTATTTTGTCAAAGGAGGGACTGAGGTAGACTGGCTCTGTCATTCTGATACCCAAACCTCTGAAAAAAGGAAAAAGAAAAAGTTACTCACTTGTAGTAAGTGTTCTCCGTACAACAAACAAACAATGTGTGCCTTCGAGTCAGTCCTGACTCCTGGCGACCCAGAAGCTCCTGGGTTTTCTTGGCAGTGTCACCGGAAGTAGATTGCCAGGCCTTTCTTCCGAGGCAATGGAGGGTTAAGTGACTTGCCCAAGGCCACAAGGAGTGCAAGTGGGAATCGAACCCTGGTTGCTTGGTTACTAAGCCAGTGTTCTAACCACTAGGCTACTCCTCCACTCCAAGTGTTCTCCGTAGACAGCAGGATAAGTCCTCATGTATGAGTGAAGACATCAATGGAGCCCTGCATGGGAAACCTCTCCCAGCTCTTTCTAGAAGCTTTTGGGGTGGTCTCAGCACACCTGCACATCTATTCTCGCCTGCTGCCACTGCACCTGATCTCTTCAGTCTATTTACTAGCTGACATCAGAGTACAACTTCAAAGGGTGGAATGAGGGTTGTGAGGGAAAGCAACTATAGAATTAGTGTTGCAACCAGCTAACACTGGAAGAGCTATTTTTTTGTCAACAGGTTTTAACAATTTTTTTTCTCAAGGAAGCAGTCTGGAACAGAAAAGAAACAGGCTGAATCTATTTTAGAGTATTTATTTTTGCCTATCAAACTTTACTAAGACATTTATAAAATACACACAATACAAATCAATAACAAACATTAAAATCTAGAATGAAAAAAAATAAGTTAAGATGCCATCTAAAATCTAACTAATCCTGAACACTGCACACCATTGGGGCAATTAATTCAACAATGTAAGATCAGTTACTGAGAGAACTTTGGCAGAGACCAAAGGAACCCTAAATAATGCTTGAGAACTAGATCTCAAGGAACAAGAGGGCATATACAGTAAATTGTTGCAGCAGCATGCTCAATTCAGAAGATATTTCATGGGCAGCTTTGAACACAAGACAGACATTTAAAATGCACAGTCATTAGCTGGTAACAAGAACAAAAGGGAAACATGCTCAAACCTACACATCCCACAAACGAAACACACCGTTGTGTTCTGCACCAACTGCAACGGTTTTAAAACATACTGTGGGGCAAACCTAAATATATCATATTGCAGTAGTCCAGCTAAGAACAAAGTCAATAGCTGGACCACTGCACGAAAATCCATAGGCTCTAAATTCAGCCGCAATTTCCATATCAAACACATTAAAAAATATAGTTTGAATTACATGTGATATCTGGTCTCGAAATTACAACTTTGTATGCAGAATTACCCCAAGGTAGCAGATTTTATCCCTCTAGGATTGTTACCTTGCGAACAAAGTAACAATCCTAGAGGGAAGAAACATCTTTTTAAACAATCTCAGTTTTCTTAAAATTTTTCACTAGGCCATTATCTGCTATCCACTGCACAATGGTCGGAAAGCACTGCATGGCCTTCAGCAATAAAGGCTCAATGATTAAATATCACCAGCACAATTGTGAAATTCAAGTCCCAATTTACATAATTTACAAAAAAAGTCAAATATACATTAAACAAAGCAGAAGATAAAACCACACACTGCACCACTCAATACATGAGATGCCAAGAGGAACCACTCCCTAATATTTGGGCTTGATGCCATTATCCAACCAAAGAAAATACTTAAAACCAATATAAAACCACACCTGTTACACCAACATCCTGCAGCTGGCCCAACAAAACATAAGGAAGCACAGCATCAAATGCAGATGAAACATCTAAAAATAATAAAATAGTCCTTTATTTATTTAGACAGTTTTGTATACCACCTTATCCTTCAATCAAAGTGGCCACAACACAATTGGGGGATACATTTAACACGAGGGGATATGAGACACATACACTAATACTTACAGGGAACATGGGCAATGGAGGGTTAAGTGACTTGCCCAAGACCACAAGGAGCACCTGTGGGACTAGAAACCCCCGTCTTTCTGGCCCAAGGTTGCTGTCCTCTAGTGGGATTTGAACCACCGACCTTCCGGCCTGAGGTACCTTGCCCCAACCACTAGGCCAACGCCTCTCTACTTTTGCTCTTAGGATATCAATACTCAACTAATGAAACAGACTCCATCTCATATCCTCTTTGAAAACCATAATGCCAAGGAACAAATATTTGCCGAGTCTCCAAAAATGAGTCAAATTGCAGGTGCATAGTCTGCTCCAATAACTGCTGCATTGGGAGTTCCTTTCCAAATAGCAGTGAGATACGAATACTGTATGTGGACATCATGGTCTTGCAGATCTCTTCAATGGTGGCTAATCTCAAATGAGCCACTGATGTAACCACATGAGCTGTGATACAGCCCTCAAGAATCAAGCCAGTCTGAGCATAAACAAAGGAGATGTAATCCATTAGCCAACTGGATAGTGTATATTTATTGATGGCAGCTCCCTGCTTGCTCAGGTCAAAAGAAACAAAAAATTTGAGTGGACTTTCTATGGGCTTTTTAGTCCACTCCAGATAGATAGAAGGGCAAGGCTCTCTTGCAGTCAAATGAGTGCAATGCACTTTTCCGTTTGTGAGCATCAGGTCTTACAAAAATGTTGGTAAGACTATTAACAGATTAAGGAGGAAGTCAGGCACCACCTAAGGAAAAGTATGCAAAACCATCCTATTGTGGTAAAACTTAGTGGAGGGTAGATTAGTTACTAGAGTCTGAAATGCACTGACATTATTGCCACTAAAACCAATCCCTTCCAGGTCAGATGCATCAGTCCCCAGGTATCCAGAGGCTCAAAAGGAGCTTTCATCAGCTGAGTCGTAACCACAAGACATTATAGGTGGCATAAGGAAAAGCTTCAAAAGAAGCAAGTCTCACAAGAAGCAAATAACTAAGGACGGTAGAGAGATGGACTTATCTTCTGCAAAATGCTACATACCAACTGTACTGAGGTGGACCCTTATTGAGCTAGTCTACAGGCCAGACTCTGACAAATATAGAAGGTACTCAAACAGTTTTTGTGTAGGATACAAGAAAATCTAGGACCTTCCAATTGCATCCAACAGCACATCTCTTCCATTTGAAACCATAAGAACGCCTTGTGGAATCTCTTCTAGAAGCCAAGAGGACCTTGAATCTGCTGGTTGGTTTGGCAAAAGAGGACAAAATTAGCCCTCTCAACATCCAAACTGTGAGGTCCAGGGACCTGATGCTGGGATGCAACAGCACACCTGATCCTATATAATCAAAGTTGGTGAAATGCCCAGCTGAACTGGTTCCCTAACCACAAATTCGAGAAGAAATGGGAACCACAGCTGCCTTGGCCAATAAGGCGCTTTGAGATTCATAATATCTTTATCGTCCCTCAATTTCAGAAGTGTCTCTGCTATTAGAGGATAGGAGGCTAAGCCAACAGAAGACTTGCTCCCCAACAGAAGAGGAAGGCACCCGAAGCAAGTTTGCCATGTGTCCCTAACCCTGAAACAGAACTGAGGCATAACTGACTGTTCTGAGGAGTGGCAAACAGATCTATTGAGGGGTCACCCCACTACCAAAAGATGTCTAGTGCTACTTCCCTGTCCAGGGTCCATTTGTGTGGATGAAGGAGATGAACCAGCTTGCTTGTCAAAGCATTGTCCTCTCCAGCTAGTAAGTAGCCCTGACAGTTATCCCATGAGACAGATCAGTCCCACATCCTGAAAGTTTCCCAGCACAGGAGGTATGATCCTATTCCTGCTTGTTGATGTAGTACATGCTACCTGGTTGTTTTTATCACCACAATTTGGTTGGCCAGCCAAATTTTGGAAAGCCTTTAGAGCAGGAAACAGATCTGATGAAGATTTTCCTGGGAGGATGATAGAGCCCTAGGTATGAAACCTATCTATATGGGCTCCCCATCAGTTTGGATGCATCTGTCTTAAGTATTTTATGATACAGGGAAATTTGGAAGGGAATTTTTTTGACCACATTGGAATGAACTATCAAGCAGGTCAGAGGGTTCTGGAGCTGAATTGTGACAGAAAGAGTGTCTCAGAACTTCTGAATGTGAATGTCCTGTGTCCACATCAAGCTCAAGATCTACAGAGCAGGTCTCATCTTGAGAAGTGCCAAGGATGTTACAATAATCAAAGCCACGTGACCCAACATTCTCAACATGCTTCTCACTGATGTCTGCCAACTTGTTTGTACACCTATGACAGCGATAGCGACCAACCTGGTGAGCCTATCTTCTGGAAGAAAGGCTTTTGCCAGAGTTTTGTCCAGCAGAACTCCTATAAATTCCAACTGAGATAATGGACACAGATTGAATTTGCGGTAGTTTATGACAAATCCTAGTAACTCCAGCATCTGGATGGTTGTGTGTAAGGATTCAAGCCCCTTCCTGAGACGTACTCTTGACCAGCTAATTGTCCAAATAGGGAAATACATGCATGCCCAGTCTGTGTCGATATGCTGCAACTACTGCGAGACGCTTCCTGAAATGTAAGGACTGATGTGAGACCAATAGGCAGTATGTGGTAGTGGCAGTGATATTTCCCTATGACAAAGCACCAATACTTCCTGTGATTGGGATGTATCTATATGTGGGTATAGGCATCCTTTAAATCTAGAGAACATAGCCAATCTCCTTTTTGAAGGTGGGGCATTAGGGTGTCAAGGGAAACCATTCTGAACTTCTCTAGAACAAGGAATTTATTCAGATTACTCAGGTATAGGATGGGACAGACTTCCCCTTCCCCATTTTCTTTGTGCCTAGGAAATACCTGGAGTAGAATCCCTGGCCTTTCTACTCTGAAATGAGCTGGACAACATTTGCCTGGAGAAGGGCAGAACACTCTTGCTTGAGTATTTTCTGGTGCAGAGAGTTGCTGGATAAAACTAAGGGCAATATGGTGGGAACTCAAATAGATTCAAATCAGTACCCAAATTAGACACACAGGACAATCTTTAGAACCTGCTGGAGGTGATCAGGGGCCAATGGTGGAAAGGTATGAGCTAAATGCTAATAAATAACTGGAGCCTCCCACTGACTGTGTGGGTGCCCAGAATCAGTATTATAGTGTTGGCTATATTCTCAAGGAGACAGTCAAAACCTTATCACAAGTTTTGGCTGGGGTGCCAACTGGGTCTTCTGGACCCTTTTCTGATGAGGGTGAGAGCAAGGACCTTGTTTAATCTGGGATGAGCAGGATGAAGAGTACTTATGCTTATGATTCTGACCTCTGCCAGAAAACCTCCAAGATGATGAGTAGACTGGGTCAGAAGTGGGCCTGGAGAGGCTCTTAAGTGTGCCACTATGTTGCTTGACAAGATGCAGCCTTCTGCACCTCATCTCCAAAGTGATTCTCTCCATGGCAAGCTACGTCAAAGAGCTTTTCTTGGATATCATATTACAGGACTTAGACTTAAAGTAATGAGAGTCTCCAGACACCAATTTCCTTAGCGAAGGCTCTCAATGCCTTATTGAAAGTATCACAAAAGTCATTTGAATCCAGATTTTTCCCCTTTTTTCAGAGGGGAATAAAGTTGCTTGGCTTTCTCTGGAGGGAGTGCGTTTGCAAATTCCAGCATACTGCACATGATTTCCTGCACGTGCATACCATGAAAAGCTGATAAGATGCTATGCGGGAAGTGACTTCTAGAAAATCTCTCTCCCGAAAGGGTCCAAAGTCCAAGCCTCTCCCTCTGGGGGGCAATGAGAAGTAAGACTTGGAGCTCACAGCCATTTTGAGAGCAAATTCTATGATCATGGAGTAAATGCTGCAGCTGAAGCTTCTTGAACCTGGAAGCCTTCTGGACTCAATACACTAAGTCAACCTTCTTATTCAGAAGATTAACAGAGAGAAGAGTCTCCCACATTCTCATCTGCACATCTCTCAGAATCCTGTAATCAGGCACTGTCACAGCCTTTTTAGGGAGACAGAGGAAATGGATGATTTCTAATGCTTTGGCCCTGGGTTCCTCTTCTCCTTCCTCAATGACAGATAGCTCCTCCGAGGTGGAATTTTCTTCTTATGCGAAGAGCTGAAAGATCTGAGGGCAACTCAGGCCTCTCCTCTGAGAAGTACTCAGTCCCAAGAACACTCTAAAGCAGACTCAAAGATATTCAAGAGATGTATGAGGCTCTGCCTGGACTGACTGCCGTCTCTCTAGAGGGGCAAGTCTGTACACAGAATGTCAGTGCATCAGCCTTGCCCAATGCCTTGGAGAGCATTTGCCCCCTAATGCACAGAAGATGGAAACCATATGGGCAGTCACCAGTGCTGAGGCCCTTCAAGGTCTTCATAGTTAATCTCCTGCAGACAGACAATAAGTCTTGAGAATCGGTTCAACATCTCAATGCATTTGTCTTAAAAGTGATCAAAACAACTGCCTTGCACTGTGCAAAGACCTCCAACCTATCCTCAAAGTACTTCAGGAGAGCATTCTCTATGCTCTTCATCACGTCCTTCTGTCTCCATCTCTCCTCTGCCTCAGCAAACTAGGCTAGAATCCACACATCACTCTGCCTTTTATTTCCTTGGCCGCAGTCTTTGGAATGATCTACCCCTGGATCTCTGCCTTGAACCACACTACACCAGATTTAAGGCCCAACTCAAGACACTTTTATTCCATAAAGCCTTTGATCTCTCCATCTCCTGATACTCCTAGATGACCCATAAACGTCTATCCCCCCCCCCCTCCTCTCCCCTCTTGTTTCTTTAGGTTATGATTGTGGCTTTTTCCTTTCCTGCTTATTGATGAATTTTTCCCTCTGTTTCAAATTTTATTGTAAACCACCCTGCTACATTGCAAAGGGCGGTATTTCAAGCTCCATAAACAATCATCAACGAGGACTGCCATCAATAAAAGTGGAGGGGCTACAACAGATTCAGCTGATGTCTGCAGGATCTGGTGGTCAGTAATCATCAGGCTGGTCCTGGCCTCTTGGACACTGTCATGTCCCTTCTGGCAGAGAAGAGGATATCAATTCCTTCGATACTTCAGTGCTCAGGACATTGCACTTCGAGAAACTGGAAGCTGATGCACCTTGACCTCCATCCAGCACTCAGTGTCCTGAGCCCTCAATGCCTTTTCTTCAGCAGGGACCCAAAGGATTGACCAATCCCTGAATACCCTATTGATATGTAACTCTGAATGAGCATGACAACTCCTGCATTTGATGCAGCTTGAGGCCAAAGGGACAAATGCTCCTAATGTTGAATTCAATGGATCAGACTTACCTGCATCAAATAATCCTTTTGCACTGTTCCTCTCAACCCCCAAGACCTCTCTTTCTCATCTGTGAACACAAAAAGAGGGTTCATGGTCAGACCCAAGCACTGCAGGCAACAATTATGAATGTCCATAATAGACATGGTCCTTTTGCACCTGAAACACTTGGCAAGTGTCTGGGACTTGTCATCTGGAAAAATAGCTGCTAAGAAATCAAATGACTTCATGATGAAAATGTCTCCTGGCCAGGATGCCTGAGGCCTAAAATGCAGCTTAATTAGAAATGGAGATAAAAAAAAGAAAGAAAGGAAATCTGAAATGATCCAAAAACTGCTAAGATGATCAAAAGTGTTAAAAACATGTGGCAGCAGCGAGAGAGAGAACATGACAGCAGAAAAAGACATGGCCTATCGAGTCTGCCCTTCCATATCAACTACAATAGTCCTCTTTTTACCTTTAGAGCTCCTCTGTGTTTGTTCCATGATTTTTTAGATTCAGATATTGTCCTTTTGTCCACCACCTCAACTGGGAGACTATTACACGCATCTACCACTCTTTCCGTAAAGAAATATTCCACATATTACTCCTGTCTCTATCCCCTTTCATTATCATGCTATGTCCCCTCATAGCAGAACTTGTCTTCAATTGAAAAAAAATCCTTTTGTGCATTTATGCCATGGAAGTATTTAAGTGTCTCTTTCATATAGCCCCTATCCCGCCTTTCCTCTAAAGTATACATATTAAGATCTTTAAGTCTGTCCTCCATTGATCATTTTAGTAGCCACCCTCTGCACCAATTTCAACTGCCAAATTCTAGACCATTCTTCAAGCTCAGTTAGATCCCTCCTCATGTTATCTACTCCTTCCTGGGCGTCTACAATATTGCAGATTTTGGTATCATCCGCAAACAAGCAAACTTCACCCGACAGCACTTCTGCAGTATCACTAACAAAGATGTTAAAAGAATCTGACCAAGGACAGACCGCTGCGGCACACCACTGGTAACCTTCTCCTCAGAGTGAGCTCCATTTACCTGTACCTTTTGGCTTGAAAAGCCAAAACTTGTAGTAAAAGACAGATTGCAGGACTCAAATGTCCATCAGGCTCTGCTGAAAAACAAAGATCAGGATGAGGAATGGCAGTGGCAGGTGGGAGCAGGTGTGCTAAGACCACTCCAAAAGCTTTCAGAAAAATCTGGGAGAGGCTTCCCGTGCAGAGCTCCATCAGTGATGTGATCCATACATGAGGACATTATCCAGTTTGCCCATAGAGAAAATTAGGATCACTGGGCAATCCAGATAGGTCACAATGCCCACACTACTTTTTTGCACAGCATTTCAGGCAGCTTAAGTCAAGTTCCCCCTATAGCAGCAGTCAGACAATATTGCAGTATATATAACCATTGTTTATTGCAATTCCTTTAGCCACTTTCTCTGAGAAAGCGTAGTTACTCACCTGTAACAGGTGTTCTCCGGGGATAGTAGGAACCAGTGCTCACATATGGGTGACGTCGGCACTGATGGAGCCCTCATAGAAGCATCCCCCCAGCTTTCAAAGAAAGCCTTTGGGAGATGCCATCACGCATGAGTGGTCCCCTTCCCGCCCAAAAGTGCCATCTTGCTCAGTCAGATGACATAGCTAAAAGAAGGTCAAAACAAGATGGTAAAGGAGCAACTCCAAGGGGAGGAGGGAGGGTTGTGAGGACTGATTCCTGCTGTTACAGGTGAGTAACTACGCTTTCTCCGGGAACAAACAGGAAGTCAGTCCTCACATATGAGACTCCCCAGCTACAGGCTACTGAAAGCCCATAGCACAAATAGGGGCTTCCTCATGGGGAGACGCAAGCAGCAGCAAATGAGTCCGTGTCCACAGAACACAGTAGGACCCCTGTGTACAATGAAACCAGCATTCCAGTAGTCTGAACACAGAAGGGTCGGAGTTGCCTAAATTACAAAAAGGTTACGGAGCACAGCCTGACCAAAGGTACTGTCCCATTGGGACTCTTTCCAGGCAGTAATGGGCTACAAAGATACAGACTGAAAACCAGGTGGCAGCCTGGCAGATGTTTGCTATCAGGACACAGCGCAAGTTTTCCACCGAGGCCATCATGGCCCTGACATAGTGCGCCGTGATGCGGCCTTCCAGGGGGAGGCCCGCTTGCTCATAAGCAAGGGCGATACAGTCCGCCACTCAGGTAGCCAGCGTACGTTTGGTCACTGCCTCCCCCCGCCTACTGGTGGTGTAGGAGATGAAAAGCTGAGAAGGTTTGCGGTGGCCCCGAGTGCGTTGGATATAGAAGGACAAAGCCCTCTTACAGTCCAAGCTGTGAAGGACCGTCTCTGCCTGACTGGAGAGAGGTCTTGGAAAGAAGGTAGGGAGCACCACTTCCTGGTTAAGATGGAAGGGTGAAACTACCTTTGGCAGGAATTTAGAGCGTGTGCGAAGCACCACTCTGTTCTTGTAGAACCTGGTATAAGGTGCCTCCGGCACAAGGGCCTGAAGCTCACTAACTCTGTGAGCCGAGGTGAGTGCAACCAAAAAAGCCACCTTCCAAGAGGTAGCGAAAGTGGCAAGTAGCCTGAGGCTCGAAGGGTGGGCGAGTGAACTGCCCAAACACTACGTTGAAGTTCCATTCGGTTGCCAGAGGGTGAACCAGGGGCTTCGATAAGAGCAGGCCCAAAGAAAACAGATCACCAAAGCATGGATCGAGAGGGGCTTACCATCCACCGGGTGGTGGTGCACTCAGACAGAGTTAGACTTGAGCCCGGATTGAGAGTGGTGGAGGAGAAGGTATTGTACACCAGTCCCGCTGGGCAGGAGAACGGGTCAGCCCCCTACTCGGTGCACCAAGCCGAGAACCTGTGCCATTTGAGGGCGTAAGCCTTCCTAGTAGAGGCCTTCCAAGAGGCCAGCAGAATCTCCTCCACCTCAACCGAAAGGTTAAAAGGGACCTACAGCACAGTCTCAACATCCACAGGGACCCCATGTTGGGGTGCAGAACAGAGCCCCCCTCCTGAGACAGTAGTCCCGGAGTGGTCCCAAAGGGGATGTGGGGTCTCCACCATCAACCACTGGAGCAATGAGAACTATGGTTGCCTGGCCAATGAGGAGCTATCAGGACGAGCGAGACCCTGTCACGGAGGGTCCTGAACAAGATCTTGGCGATCAGTGGCATGGGAGGGAAGGAATACATGAGGCCTTCCAACCGTGAGACAAGGAACGTATCCGCTGCCACCCTGGAGGGGTGGTCCTGATGGGAACAGAAGTGGGGCAACTGGAAGTTGTCTGGGCTGGCGAACAGGTCCATCACGGGTTCCCCCCAGATCTGGAAAAGCCAACTGGCTACCCTGGGGACAAGCTGCCACTCGTGTGGCTGGAGGACTCTGCTCAGCCTGTTGGCCAGATGTTTGTCCTGGCCTGGTAGGTACACTGCCTGCAGGAAGATACCCTGTTGGACTGTGTATGAGAAGAGGACCAGTGCCTCCTGACAAAGAGTATGAGATCCGTGCCCCCGTGTTTGTTCAAGTAGATCACCACCACCTGGTTGTCCATCTGGACCAGCACCAGCTGGTGACGCAGGTGGTGGCAGAAGACTCACAGGGCTAAATATATGGCTCGCAGCTCCAGGAGGTTGATCTGCTGTGTGCTCCCATCTGGTGACCAGTTGCCCTGGGTGCGGAGCTCCCCATAGTGGGCTCCCCAGCCGAGCAGGGAAGCGCCCATGGTGAGGACCCTCGAGGGGCTGGGGGCCTGAAAAGACATGCTCGCCTTGAGATGCTGGAGATATTGTCACCAGACCAGGGAGTCTGTCATTTGATGGGTCGCAGAGACTGTCTCAGAAGCAAACCGTGGCCTGAGACCTCTGGTACCAGAGACATCACTGCACCGCCATCATGTGGAGGCAAGCTTCTGGGGTGACATGGACTGTGGAGGCTATGTGCCCGAGGAGGCACACAAGAAGCCGAGTGGGCACCGAGAGACAGTACTGTATGTTGCGTGCAAGAGTCCTGAGATGGTCAGTTTGGTCCCTGGGCAAGAAGGTCTTCGATTGGAGAGTGTTGAGCTTTGCCCCAATGAACTCCAGACACTGTGCTGGGAGGAGGTGAGACTTGGGGTAGTTTATGACAAACCCCAAGTGTTGCAGTATCTGCATGGTGCGTGCGGTGGCCTGCCGCACCTCTGAGGCCGTGCCTCCCTTTATGAGCCAGTCATCCAGGTAGGGGAAGACAAAGACCCCCTGGAGGAGGAGGAGGAGGAAGGTGGCCACAGCTGCATGGCATTTTGTAAAGACTCTTGGGGATGAAGCCAAGCCGAAGGGGAGCACCCTGTACTGAAAAAGCCTACCCCCCACTACGAATCTGCCTGTGGTTAGGGTGAATGAGGATGTGAGTATAAGCATCCTTGAGGTCTAAGGAGCATAGCCAATCTCCCTGCTGGAGGTATGGCAATAATGTTCCAAGGGAGCGCATCTTGAACTTCTCTCTCACCAGGAATGTGTTGAGGAAGCGCACGTCGAGGATGGGCCTTAGGCCCCCTGTCCTTTTTGGCATGAGGAAGTACCTGAGTAGAACCCCTTGCCCTTGAGATGGTGGAGCATCGGTTCCACTGCTTTGTCCTCAAGAAGTCCTGCCAACTGCTTCAGTAGAAGGTCCTGGTAAAAGGGAGATCTGAGGGGCTCTCCCGGGAAATAAGGGGGAGGTGCAGTCAGGTGAAGGAGGTAACCCTCCCTGACTACCCGAAGTGCTCAGGAGTCGGTGTCGATGGTCAACCACCTCTGGGCATAGAGGATCAGACATCCCTCTGTGGGCTATTGATCTCCTTGGGGTAGATAGGCTATGCTTAAGGAGTCAAAAACTCATCCCTGGCTGGGCCGGAGCCGGTGCCTAGGGTTTCAAAGCCTTCTGCTTATGAGGGCCATGCCCATGTCCCTTGCCCTGCTGACCCCTGTTGGAGAGCTGGGGAGATCTGAAAACTTTGGGTAGTTTCTCTAAGCAACTCCCTTCCTCAGGTAAAAGGACTTCTTACCCGAGCCCCTCCATCAGGGAGGGGCAGCGGTCTTTCTGGAGAACCTGGTCCTCGTCATGAACTGTCTCCAGCTTGGCAAATTTGTTGGTCATGGGTTTACCAAAGAGGTTCTCTCCTTGGCATGGGACATAGACCAATTTGTCTTGAACCCACTGCTCGAAGTCAGATGACTGTAGCCTAACTTGGCATCGTGCACCGATGCCTGCTGCCGCTACTTGAGCCGCTGACCCGAACCCATCATAGGCTGCTTGAGACATGAATTTGGAGCACTCACGGACTGCCTTGGCCAGGTTCTTGAACCGCTGCAAGGGTTCCTCAGAGAGACCAGCCAAGATCCCGGCGAGTTCCTTCGCCAGGTCTTAGGTACATGCCCATGTACAGCTGGGAAGGCCTGGATGCGGCCGATGAGCATTGAGCCCTGGTAGCACTTTCTGCCGAGGGCATCCAGGATGCGGACCTCCCTGCCGGGGGGCACCAAGGAGTGACTCTTGGGGCTGACTCCACCACCATGGCGTTATGCGGCAGCTGTGAATTTTGGAAGCCCGGGCTTCGGCAGATTCGATACATTGAGTCGAGCCATTTGCTCACCACCGGTACTGAAGCCGGTGTCTCCCACATTTGGAACATCAGATGTTCCAGGATGGGAGGGATGGGCACCATGAGCGATTTCTGAGGAGGAGCCTCGTACTGGAGGATTTCCAACTCATCCACTAGAGGGTCGTCCTCCGACTCTGTAGGGAACGCCAGGGCCTTTGACATATGCTAGACGAAATCAAGGAAGTCGAAATCCTCTGGCAGGGACCATCATTGAGGCTCCGAGACAGGAGAGTCGGATGGGACACTGCGATGGTGATGGGTAACAGGGGGGACTCCTCGTCCTGTCTCTCACTCAGAGTCCATCAAGAATTTGTAGGAGGGCTGCTCTGCGGGTCTTGGGGCTCCCGAAATTCCGTGACCGGTGCCCGGCATACTTGCCGGGGATGACTGTGGTCCTGTTTGAGCAGGACTCGGATTGAGACCTCAGCAGAGGATCGGCTCGGCCCGGCCTCCAGGAACCTCTTGGACAGAGGACCCGGTAGTTGGGATGGATGAACCCGTCATGCCGGACAACAGAGCCCACTGCTGGTCCATGAAGGCAGACAAACTGTGCTCCAGGGCCACCATTCTGGACTCCAGACCAGAAGGCTCCGCAGCCTTCGGTGCGGGCACAGAGGGACTCGGGCCTGACGCCGGCTAACCCCAAGGGGAATCTTCGATGAGGATGGTGTCTGGGGATAGAGGCCAGTCTGCGGTTGGATCTTTTCAGGGAACCTTTGCAGACCGCTCCTTCTCCGAAACCACGGACGAGCATCTCGGACTGCGCGACCGGGAGGCACCTGGCCAGTCAGAACCATCCAAAGACACTGCTTTCAAGGGTTTCTTCTTCTTCCTGGGTTCCCTCAAGGGAGACCCCCTTTCTGAGGACCCACGACAGGGCTCAGGTTTGGGAGGTTCCGCCCGAGATGTCGAGACCTCAGGTGAGGCCCTGGCCTTGGAGGCATCGGGGACTGAGGGAAAAATGTATCATGCTGCTGCTGGCAGCTGTTGAGGGCCTTACTGGACATCCTTTTGAAGAGAATGCAGGTTACTGAGTCATGGTCTGGCCTAAAGCAGCAGAGACAGCAGTCATGTGTGTCGTTAAAGACAATTTTAGAGCACCGATCACACTTAAAGCCACTGGTAGTCATGGGGGGGGGGGGGAAGTACCCCTGTGAGGTTGAAGACTCTCCGGGCTGCCTGTTGGAAAAAAGGCACGAAGACGTCAGGAAAAGAAAGAATTTAAACTACAAAAATAGACCAGAACTCGATGCCGAGGCAATGAGGTCGGGTGGCGGGAAGAGTAATGGTGCGATACCGAAGGAGAGTATGAAACTCGCAGAGAAAAATAAACTTTTCCTGGGGACAAGCCAGACAAACGTCTGAAGATGGCACCCTTGGGCGGGAAGGGGACCACGCATGCGTGGTGGCATCTCCAAAAGGCTTTCTTTGAAAGCTGGAGGGATGCTTCCGTAAGGGCTCCTTCGGTGCCGACGTCACCCATATGTGAGGACTGACTTCCTGCTTGTTCCCGGAGAATACAGAAATAGCTCCTGTACCTGAACATAACTTGCCTTTAACTACTAGTGGAAAGGTGTGAGCTAAATTACAAGTTCTGAATTAGAAGACATTCAATTGAAACAATCTTATAATGCAGTGATGATACTGGCTCTCTTAAATATTTCAGAAACCTGCTGGCTGGGTGTAACAGCTCAAAAATCATTAGTTATGGAGATATTTGGAATGGATTACACAGATCTTATGCATTATAGGGATGATTAGGAATGTGGGGCACAACAATCTCTTGCGTTCCTGCTGAAAAATACTTATATGTTGTTTATTTGATATTCGATAAAAATAATACTGGAACTAGATTAAAAAAAAACACTTAGGAGGTTTTTTTCTCTGGTATGAGATTGGAGGGAACTGAATGTGTCCAGTTCCCCACAAAATTCAGTCCTTGCAATCGAGTTGCCAATCCCTGCAAAACTGCCAAGAGAGACAAGGTGCCAGGAGTCATATTCTTTTTTTTTTTTTTTTTAATTCTTTATTTTCGTTTTATAACAACAAAGGAAAGGAAAACATACAGCTAAAAGACAAATACATAACGTGTAATACATACACCAAAGTAAACCCCTACCACCCCCCTCCCCCCTGCTTCTTCTCTAGAAAACTAAGCATTCCCGAAGCGGGCGTGTACTTACATTATTGTATTACAAAACCTAACGGTGATCTAAAACATGATGAGTGCACATTATACAGGCATGTTGGAACAATGAGCAGATTGTACATAATCATTAAGCATCTGCCATTTAGACAAGCAGAAGTGAGTTTGGACATGGGGAATAGCTCTCCGAGGTATCTGCTCATATTTACTATATAAGCAGATGAGGTTCCACCATTCATTGACAGTAAGTCGAGAGCTATCCTTCCAATTCCTCGTGATTAAGCATATGGCTATGCCTAGCATGAAATCAAGGAGAAAGCGACCCTTCTTAGGAAGAGAGGGGACCTCCGCCACAGAGCGGAGTCCCACAACCTTCCAAGAAAGAGGTTCATGAAAGTGCAAGATAGATTGAATACGACCCCAGACCCGCCCCCAATAGACCTGCAGTTGAGGACATTCATAAATAACATGAGCGAAGGATCCCACAGCAGTATGGCAAGACCAACACAGGTCCCTAGCATTTGGGTTCCATTTGGCTATTTTTTCTGGGGTATAAAAGCATCTATGTGCAAAGAAGAAAAGAGTTTGGGTAACAGAGGCAGACCGGGAAACCCGCACTACTTTACTCCAAAAAACGCTCCATTGCACAGGGGTTAAAGTGGTTTGCAGTTCGCGCTCCCAGGCTTGTTGGGCTCTAAAAGTGTCCGTATCTGTACCCTGACAAAGTATTTTATAGAAATTAGAGGCTACCCCATGTGTACTACTAATGGAGTGAACTGTCTCTAATAGCCCATCCTCAGTAGGGGCAGAGGGCGGCATGATTCGAGCACTTTTGAGGCAGTGTTGAAGCTGCATCAGTTGAAAGTAGTGTTTCGCTGGTAACGCAAATTCCTTTTGCAAATCCGAAAAGGTTTTCCAACGAGCTGCAGAGAAAAGCTGTTGGGGTGTCCAGATCCCCCTGGAGTACCAGGGTTTCCAGGCTATTGTTCTATTTAGGACTTGAATTCTGGGGTTATTCCATAGCGGGAGTCCGTCCTGAGGACATACATTCGGGCCCAGTGATAGAATGAGAGTGTTAAAGGCCACAAGAGTATCGACAATCATTGGGGGATGGCGGGTGTCTACATGATAAGACATACCGGGGAGATGGGTTAACGGAATTGGGCTACTAAGCTCCTCTTCTATGTCCAGCCAAACTGGTCGGCGGTCTATTGAGGTATCTAGCCATCGGGCACCTTGCTTAAGTAAAAAAGGCTTGATGATATCTAAGAAAATCAGGAAATCTGGTACCCCCTCGTTCCTTTGCAGACTGCAGTTTATGTTTAGCTATCCTTGGTGGCTTGCCCTGCCATAGATAACGGACGAGAAGGCCCTCAATATCTTTATAAGTACGTAGCGGAAGTAAGCATGGCAGCATTTCTAAAATGTAGTTCACTTTGGGGACTATCATCATCTTTACAGTGTCTAAGCGGCCCCACCATGTGAGAGATAAGGGAGACCAACGATTTGTGAGTTCACGGACTTTGGAGACTACCTCTTTGGCATTAAAACTGATAGTGTCTTCTAAAGGAGAACAGTAATGGACCCCAAGATACTTCACCATGCGGGATTGCCAAAGGAAGGGAAAGGCCTTCATGTCAGCTTCATGTACCCAGCGGTTCAGTGGGAATGCTACAGATTTGGTCCAGTTAATTTTATAGCCCGATAATTGTGAGTATCCGTCAATCAGATCCAAGACAGCTGGAACCGAATCGAGGGAAACGAAGAGCATAAGGTCATCTGCATATGCAGAGAGTTTAATCTCTCTATGACTAAAGGGAACACCTCGAATACGTGCAGACTGTCTGATAAGGAGGGCTAGGGGTTCAAGAGCGAGATCAAAAAGCATTGGTGATAGGGGGCAACCTTGACGCGTGCCTCTTTGGAGGTTAAATGGCTGAGATTTGATGGCGTTTACACAAATACTGGCTACGGGTTGAGTGTACATGACTTGGAGATATCGGAGGAAGCCCTCTCCAAAGCCATACCATCGGAGAACTGCAAATAAGAAGGGCCATTCTAGACGATCAAAGGCTTTTTCGGCATCCAGGGAAAGACCCACCCATGGATGGTCGAGGTTGGCAGCACTAGATAACACATGGCACAAGGTCCGAGCATTGTCAGCAGTTGATCTGCCGGGTATAAAACCGCATTGGTCGGGGTGAATTAGGGTAGCCATCATGTCAGATAGCCGGGTGGCCAAGATCGTTGCGAAGATCTTATAGTCGGCATTGAGTAGGGAGATTGGACGATAGTTGGCGGTCAGTAGCGGGTCTCTGCCTTCTTTCTCAAATACAACCACATTAGCTGCAGAAAAGGATCCCAAAGAGGATGTATCTACCGCAAGGGCAGTAAAATAGAGTTTTAAGTAGGGAACTAAATCTGCACTGAACGTTCTGTAGAATTCGGTCGGGAGACCATCGGGCCCTGCGGCACGGCCCGAGGCTGTTCGTTTTAGGGCAGATTGGATCTCTGAAGTAGAGAAGGGTTCATCCATCGCATCTCTATCATCTTCAGAGAGGGTCGGCCGCTGAATGCCAGAAAGCAATCGCTCGAATGTCTCTGACGAGAATTCACATTCAGATTGATATAGGCGGGTATAGAAATCCCGAAAGAGCTCTACAATATCGGAGTCTGTGGTCACTATGCCCCCTCCCTGTGGAGCTCGAAGGGCCGCAACGCGTTTGGCTTCTTTTTGACCTTTCAAGGCATTGGCTAAGAGTCGACCGGCTCGGTTATTTTCACGATAATATGTCCCTCGCTGAAGCTCAATACTCTTGGAAGCTGCAGTTGAGAGGATTGAATTATATTGAAAACGGAGACGCTGTAATCGAATTAATACACATGGGTCAGTACGTGAAGTTAAAACTCGTTCGCCTGCTTTTATTTGTTGGTCTAGTATGAGCAGCTGCTGTTGACGTTGTTTCCGCAAGCGGATTTGATAGCTAGTGATCGTTGCCCGAATGGCCGCTTTGAAGCCCTCCCACCAAGCCCAGTTCGCAGTATCTTGGGGTAGATTAAAATGGAAGTAATCCTGAATGGCTACTCGAATTTCTGACTGGAATTCTGGCTGAGTTAACAGGGCTCTATCAAAGAACCAGGCTCCCGAGTTTCCCTGGGGTGCAGTGGTGTGTAATTGAAAGGAAATGGCAGCATGATCTGAAATATGTTGGGAGTGAATCTTTGCAGTGTCCACCTGAGGAACTAACAGTTTTGAGATTAGAAAGAAGTCTATGCGAGACTGAGATTTATGAGGGGAGGAGAAGAAGGTGAAGTCAAGCTCATTGGGGTGTAGTAATCTCCATAGATCAACTAAAGCAAGATCCTTGATCAGGGAGGTAAGCGTAGCGTGACTCTTGGGGGGACCACTCGTCCTAGGCGGCTGTTTGTCAATCAGGGAATCAAGGACTAGATTGAAATCCCCCCCAATGATCAATGAAGTATTAGCAGAAGCCTGCGCAAACTGAGCAATGGTAGCAAAAAAGGCAGGGTCATCAACATTAGGAGCATAAAGGCATATACATGTAATTTCTAGGCTACCTATCTTGAGATGAACTCTAGACCATCTACCTTCTGTATCTGAGCTAGTCGCAATAACAGTAGCATGCAAAGATTTCCTAACCAGTATGGCAACCCCACATTTCTTAGAAACGGCTGGGGAGTAAGCGGCCACCATGTAAGGTTTAATATTGAGTTTAAGAGTTTCCTTCGAATTTAAATGCGTTTCTTGGAGAAAAATCAGATCCGCTGCTTCCTGACTGAGGTAGCTTAGGATTTTCTTCCGTTTTATCGGATTATTGATGCCTTTTACGTTCAATGAAAAAATCTTACATGGTGCCATCAATCGGTAGTAAACATTTTAAGTAAGGGCGCTTGATAACATAGAACATAAGCAGAATCTGTGCAACAATGTCATAATCACCGAGTAATCTGGCTAATACACCCCATATTGAAAAGTATGTACCAACGTATCTTAGAGAAGAAGCAAAACCCCCAAAGAATATGGCGACCATATGTCTGCGGGAGGAGGCCCCGGAGAGGAGATAGAAGACATGTAAAAAGGAAAAGAAACACCAGAGTCCATAATAACACTGTCTCTGATACTCATCGAGGCTACTGTGGGTAGATGGAGTCGGGTCACAGATACCACCAAGAGGAAGGCAATAGCCTGCACACGCCAGACTCTTTGCTAGGCTGCGGCAGATCCAATATGGCAGGTACAGCGGATATAAGGAGACTTGCAAGAATATTCTGGAAGTCAGCGCATCAAGTCGGCTTCTTTGGAATCCAAAAACTCCGCTAGTAGATCAGGGTCCTCGAATGTTCTTGTCTGATTGTGAAGCGTGACTCGGAGCTTGGCCGGGTACATCAGGCCATAGCGTGCTTGTAGTTGTTGAAGCCTCGGCCGGAATTCCAGAAAGCGCTTTCGGCGGTCGACTGTGGGTTTAGACAAGTCAGGATAGAAGGAGATCTTGTGGCTCTCAAACTCCATATGGCCCTTTGCCCGAGAGGCACTTAGAATTTGCTCCACGTGTTGATATCTCAATAGTCGAAAAATGATAGGCCGCGGGGTCTTCCTGTTGAGCGTTATGCTTGTGGGTACACGATGAGCGCGATCAATCTCCAGATCTTTGGTAAAGGTGATTTGGAGCAAGGAAGGGAGGATTTTGCATAAAAACTCTTTCATGTCTCCCGATTCCGCTCCCTCCGGTATGCCCACAAGTCGTATGTTGTTGCGGCGCGCTCTATTATTGCCATCTTCCACCTCTTTCAGCAATGCCCGCACCTGTCGTTCAACTTTGTCAAGTTTGGACAACCGGGCCGCATGGGAGTCCAATATGCCCTCCATTTTGTCCTGACGCAAAGAAAGCCCTTCTAGCCTGCTTTGCAGCACACCAAAATCGTCCCGCAGCGCTCGGAGTGCTTCACCGTTTGCCTGCACAAGGTTTTTGACCCCTCTAATCTCTGCGAGGATTTCCTGCTGCATTTCGGGGCCCTTGCACGAGGCCGGCCCCTTCTGCGGAGACGGAGGTTCAGTTTTGGAACGTTTGCCGTGAGGAGCCGCTGGAGACCCAAATTCCAGGCGCGTTGGTTTGGTCCCGCCATCTCACCAATGTGCCCCGGCAAGATCAGAGAAGAAGTTCCAAAATGTGAGGTGTTAATTCAGGATTCTAAGTAGGCCTCTCGGGAGCCTCAGCGTTATGCGACCATCCCGCTGGACATCAGGCTCCGCCCCCCAGGAGTCATATTCAAGTGGGAGCAAAAGCTTCTGTGGTGGTGGAGGGAGATGGTGCACCTCTCCCTCTTGCCCCGATTTCCTCACCTACTCTTCCACGTAGACTTGGGGCTCACTAGGAAAATAGTGACAGCATAGCACTTTGTATCGCATTCTCTTCTTTCTATGCTGGGGTAGAGTGGCGTGGTTTAAACTGCATAGTACAACACCAAGGGAAGCAGACTAGAAAGGCATGGCCTCAAATGGTGCTGTGCTAGTATCTTCCTCTAAGTCAACATCAGAAGGTGAGTGAGAATCGCATGAGGGGGAAGAGTGAGTTAAGATATGGGGTAAAGGGAGAGAAATGAGACAATGGATGGCAAGGAGAGAGTGTATGGAGACTGAAATGCCTGTAACCAAGGGACTGTGAACACTTGTCAGTAGGAGATATTTAAGAATGTATCCTTCCTAATTTCTTCTGATACAGGATTCCCCTCCTTTTCTTCTCTCATTGTTTATTTTATGATCCCTTCTTATTTATTTTATTTATTTAATGTCTTTTTTTTATACTGCGCTCTTTGGAATCAGTGCGGTTTATAGTCAACAAAATTTGTACAGTGCAGGCAGGACCTACACTGGACTTACAATGAACAGGTGTTACTACTTGGAACTGACAGGGGTAACTATGTACATGCAAGCGATCGGTCACAGGTAACCAGGTCCACTTACAGGTTGCCTAACTATGTACAGATTGATTGCCCAGAGTGAGGATGTACAGAATTGCTCTGCAACTATATGCGATAATTGGATGGCTATACACATAATGGCACCTATTACATATTGGTGCCATTTACAGTATTAGGTTACTATATACATACTATATACATACATATTCAACCTGCTGGTAGTTATATACATATTGGTGTCTGTTACACATTGGTATCATTTACAGTATTAGGCTACTATATACACATATATCTCCCCGATTGTCCCCTTCTCCGATACTTTGATTCCCTATCACTCTTCCCTCCTCTCTGAGATCTCTTTCCCATCTCTCCTTTTCTTTCTCTTATTCTTTATCCCCCTTCTCTCTTCCCATCATTAACCACTAAGATCGCTAAACCCCAAATATCCAAATGAATTAACACACAAAATGTCAGAGAATTTAATTTTTTCTAAAGTAAAATACATATTAACTTTATTTAATAAGCAAAGCTATTACAGTGTGTCTTAAGTGCCCCAGAATTGTAGAAACCTTGCTTAAAACCTTCAAACTCTTACTGCAAAATCCACCCTTGAACTGCAGGCATACCATCTAGAATGAATCCTAGGAACCAAAAGGCACATAACCATGCATCTTCTGTTTAAACAATGAAAACAATGTAGTTGTCATGCTAGTCTTTACTGTATTTAGATATAAAGGTCAACAAATATACTGCAGCTGAAAACGTATCGGGACTAAGTCACAAATATATGGTTAGTTTACTAAACGACATCAAGTGAAACTTGCTTGTTGACTTTTATTGCTATGTATACAACAATGAAACAAAATACTTAAAGCAAAAAGCTAGTGACAATGATGGCGCAAAATTAAAGTTTTTTGGTGTCTCATTATCTATACTATGAAAAGATTTGCTTATAAAAGTGTTTTTATGAAAATAAAGGCGCATAGATAACCTCATGTAAACCCACATTTTCTATTTCCCCATTGACAATTCGGGCAGACCTAAAATGCAAAAATATTTTTTGTCGCATCGCCAGTCATGAGGGTCAAAAAAACACTCTCCTGCGATGGGCCCTCCTTTTTAATCAGTATTCAAAAACCGTTAAAACGGTCAAAGTGCGCGAGGTTACGTGTTCCCCAGAACTAACCATCGCAAAACCTGACTAGTTGTGTAATAAAAACTGTCAACAGGACATTCAAACAGAGTCTGAAATTGCCAAATCCAAAGTGCATAAATATACGCCACACTACAAGGCATTCAAATACTCATCCACGAGGATATGGAAACAATGCAATATTCCGCGACTTCATGAAGATACATTCTTTCAATTCAAAGTCAGTGCTTCCTCTCCTCAGACGGCCATACAATGTCAAACAGTGCTGCCAGCAATCCGTTGGGTGCCCCGACACAAACGTTGTGTTTCAAGCTTGTTTCTCCCACAGCTTTTTTTCAAGTTGCGTTAACCCAACTTCCCGCCCCATGAACTACATAATGACGTCATCAAAATGAAATATGGAATTAAAACCAAGGTAAACAAAATACACATTAGATAACTCAAGACTATTGTAAAGACCACCATTCCACATCAGTATTCAAACCATTAGGGAAGGTGGAACGTAGCAAATAAATCCATCTTTGCTCTTTATAGCAGAGTTGACTATGCCGGTCACCCCCTCTAAGCAAAGGAGGAACCATATCCAGTATCAACCATTTCAAATGACCAAATTCATGACTGCTGCCAATACCTTAGTGTTAATCCTAGAGCGATGTTCACGCAGCCGTTTTTTCACCGGCTGTGTTGTCATACCAATGTAAATTTTCTGACAGGGACAAATTATTAAGTAGACTGCGAAAGAAGAGTCACATGTAGTGGCAAAGCGTAATCTATAACGCCGTCAAGAATGTGGATCAGTCCATTCAGAGCCCTCTATAGTCGTGCAAAAATCACAGGACCCACAAGCATGGTGTCCACCATCCCCACCATGTGGTATCAGAGATGGGGGACTAGTGCGAATATGATCCGATATATTCATACTTCGACGATAGGCCAACATCAAAGGACGCTGGAAACATTCATGACAAGACAAAATATGCCAATGAGACTTCAAAATCTTAGTAACCGCTGCCGTGTGAGGCATGAAAGGAAGCACCCCCACTACTCGGGTGTCATCGCTCACTGTGGGCATAAGATCATTGCTCCACCACTCAGGGTGGGTATACAAAGCCCGTTTATATGCCCGATTCAACAGCTTTAAGGGATATCCGCGGACCAGCAACCGTGATTTTAAATCCCTCGCATGTCTACGAAACTCCCCCACAGTAGAACACAATCTACGGATGCGCAAAAATTGCCCCAGCGGTAATGCTCTCCGTAAAGGGCCAGGATGATAACTGGTGAACTGCAACAAAGTGTTCCGTTGCACTGGTTTCCTGTATAAAGTGGACAGTACTCGTTGTTGCTCTTTATATAATAACATTCAATAAGCGAAAAAAAGAGTAGTTACTCACCTGTAACAGGTGTTCTCCAGCAGCAGAAGGAATCAGTCCTCACTTATGGGTGACGTCGGCGCCGACGGAGCCCTCACGGAGCAATTTTCCCCAGCTTTCGAAGAAAGCCTTTGGGAATTGCAGCGCGCATGCGCAGTCCCCTTCCCGCCCAAGGGTGCCATCTTGCTCAGTCTGATGACATAGCGAAAAGACAGCGAAAAATGTTAGCAAAACCATATACTAAGAATGACTGCAACTCCAAGGGGAGGAGGGAGGGTTGTGAGGACCGATTCCTGCTGCTCTTGGAGAACACCTGTTACAGGTGAGTAACTACTCTTTCTCCAGGACCAAGCAGGAAGTCAGTCCTCACTTATGGGACTCCCAAGCTTAAGGCTACCGGAAACCTCAAGCCTAAAAGAGCTCCCTCAAGCTCAACAGTACAGAAGGAAGGAATCTCCTCTGAATACTGTGATGCAGTGGAACCTATGGAGGTTAGTGAGAGGGAAGAGCTTACCTTAAACTTGACTGGACGTGAAGACTCAGCATGTGTGAAGACAGCTGAGCAGTCAGTGCCGTCAGCACAAGTAAAGCAGAAAGGGTTTAAAATGAAGTTTCCCTTCTCTAGTAGTGACGCAGGTAGAATTAGAGAAACTCATCAGGAGCACCTGTCCTCAGAGTCTGACTTAACATGCAGAGAGGAGAGGTATATAAGTTCCTGGTTGAACCAGGAAGTGGTCAGAGTGTTCAGAAGGAGCAGAGAGGTCAGAGAAGGCAGAGAGCTCAAAGCAGTAGAGCAGCTGGTCTCTGGAACGACAGTCCCAGGAAGGATTTCCACACAAAAAGGAAGTGGGGCAGAGTCTCTGAGGGATTGCATGAGCCACGGAGGAACCTTGCTCAAGCTGAAGGAACTGTGCCAGGGGAGAGGAAGCTCAAAGCTGACTTCAAAGCCTGCAGTAAGGTAACAAGTTTGAAACCTTATCTGTATAGAGAAGAGGCTAGAGGTTTTAATGAGCATAACCCTGAACAGTCTTATAACTCAGACAGATACTCAGACTTCCTACTAAGAAAGCCAAGAGAGGCAAACCAGAAAGAGACATTACCTGTACCAGATTTCTGTAACCCGGGCTGGGATAAACACCTTGGAAGGAAAGGGGTTTATCAGCCACAAGAGAACAAGCCATGCTCCAGCACATGTAAGGAATGTGACACGGAGAGTATTGGGAGTGGTCCAGGCTTAATGCAGTGGGAGAGTGATAACATTTGCACAGACCCTGAGCCAATGGACTGTACGATTTGTCTATCAGATGACATAACCTCTTTGTGTTGAACTTCAGCCAATGTGACCTTGTGAGAGAAACAAGGAAAGAAGAAAAGATGTTCTAGCTGTTTTCGTTTAATTGCTGTTTTGTTCTGTGTGTTTTTGCAAGGAATATTATCTGTCCGGGAAAGGGAATAAAACCCTAATTTTGCTTTAACCACTTGACTGACTGACTCTGTTTAAAGGAGAGCACCAGTTAGTAAAAAACACAATACCCTAGGCCAGTGATGGCTAACCTTTTTGAGCCCGAGTGCCCAAACTGCCGCACAAAACCAAAGAATTTCCTCAAAGTGCCAGCACGTCATTTGCATAAGTGGTCTTATTTGCATAAATATTTGCATAATGTTACCATACACTAACTTTTAGTAAACATGTCTCTTAATGAGTGTATGGATAAAGAAAGACTAAAAGATTTCTACATTACTATAATCCAGTGCCAACCGCCAGGCACATTAGGAACTACTACAAACGCTGCCATTTAGAACCCATAGCAAACCCTCCGTATCCTGACAGCATTACCAGGACTCACAAAGCACCATACCCTACCTATCAAAAGGCAACACTGCAATATTAAACCAATACATTTCAGAGAATACTGGGGAAAGAGAACAAGTGGCAACGTCAAATAGGAATTTCCTCTTGTACCAAACAAAGCGCAGATGTTAATGATGCACATTTCCCAGAGCTGACATATTCCAGTTAATAAATTCAAAATAAAGAGATATCTATCTACCTTTTGTGCATTTTTTTTTCAGTTGCAATTGGTCCAGCCACCTTCTTCTGGTTTCTTCATGTTTTCTGCTAACTCTCCATCGTCTGCTGTCCATTTGTCCTTTCTTCTCTCTTCTAGTTTTTTTTCCATTCTCTCTCTCTCTCTACATCTGCTTTAACATACTAATCTTTCTCCTTTTGCTCTTTCCTCACTCCTATTTCATCCACACAAATTTTACCCCTCCATCCTCAATCCCCAATTACTCTCCCAATACCTGGCCAATTGTAGATTTTTCATCCCTCCTACACAAAATATTTTTCCCCTCTCCATTTTACTCTCCCAGCCCCATCCCATTCTAATCCTCCCCCAACATCAGCTCCCTTCTAGTTCCAGTCTCACCCAGCATCCATTCCCTTCTAGTCCCTGCATCAGCCCATTTCCAGTCCAAGTCCCTTCATCAGCTCATTTTCAATCCTAGCCCCCCCCTCAGCCCAGGTCTACTCATTTCCTAGCCCCACCATCAGCCCAGGTCGAATCATAGCTCCCCTCCACTCCGCCCAATTCGAGTCCAAGCTCCCCCATGAGCCTACTTCCAGTTCTAGCCCCTCCATGAGTCCATTTCAATTCAAGCCCCCACCACAGCCCATTTCCAATCTTAGCTCCCCCCAACAGCCCATTTCCAGTCCTATCCTAGCTGTTCCATCAGCCCATTTTCAGTCCTAGCTCCCTTCCCTCACAGCCCATTTCCATTCCAAGCCCCCTCCCCATCAGCTATTTGCAGTTCAAGCCTCCCCTTCCACTCAGCCCATTTCCAGTCCTAGCAACACCCCAACCCATTACCAGTCCTAGCCCCCCGTCAATCAACTTCCAGTCCTAACCCCCATCACCCCATTTTCAGTTTAAGCCCCCCCCTATAACCCTTTACCAGTCCTAACCCCCCATCAGCCCATTTCCAGTCAGCCCCCCATAGCCCATTGCCAGTCCTAAACCCCCCCATCAGCCCATAGCCCATTACCAGTCCTAACCACATCAGCCCACCTCAAGTCCTAACCCCTCCCCATCAGCCCATTTCCTGTCCTAGCCCCCCCATAACCCATTATCAGTCCTACACCCCCATCAGCCCACTACCAGTCTTAAGCCCCCCATAGCCCATTACCAGTCCTAACCCCCCCCCATCAGCCCACTACCAGTCTTAACCCCTCCCATAGCCCATTACCAGTCCTAACCCCCCCATCACCCCATTTCCAGACAGCCCTCATCAGCTCATAGCCCATTGCCAGCCCTCATCAGCCCACAGCCCATTGCTAGTCTTAACTCCCCCCCATAGCCCACTGCGTCTTAACCCCCCTCCCCAGCCCACTGCCAGTCTTAACCCCCCCTCCCTAGCCCATTGCCAGTCTCAACCCCCCTCCCTCCCTCCCTCCCTAGCCCATTGCCAGTCTCAACCCCCCTCCCTCCCTAGCCCATTGCCAGTCTCAACCCCCTCCCCTCCCTCCCTAGCCCATTGCCAGTCTTTACCTCCCTCCCTCGCTAGCCCATTGCCAGTCTTAAACTCCGTCCCTAGCCCTTTGCCAGTCTCAACCCCCTCCCTACCTCCCTAGCCCATTGCCAGTCTCAACCCCCCTCCCTCCCTAGCCCATTGCCAGTCTTAACCTCCCTCCCTCCCTAGCCCATTGCCAGTCTTAACCCACCTCCCTCTCTCCCTCCCTAGCCCATTGCCAGTCTTAACCCCCCACCCACGGCTCATGGCAATAAAAAAAAAAAAAAAGATGGCCCCTGCCGCCGCGGCGGCATGGAGTGTCCCGCGGGGCTCCCTCTGCCCGGCGGGACTCCCCCGGCGCTGCTCAGCCCCTCTCTGCCGGCTTGCAGAGACGCGAAGGGAGAGAGAGTCTCCCTCGCGTCTCTCTTAAGCTCGCAGGGGCAGATGGGAAATTTCCCATCAGCCCCTGCGGGCTTAACAGAGACCCGAGGGAGACTCTCCCTTCGCGTCTCTGCAAGCCGGCAGAGAGGGGCTGAGCAGCGCCGGGAGAGTCCCGCCGGGCAGAGGGAGCCCCGCGGGACACTCCATGCCGCCGCGGCGGCAGCGGGCAGCTTTTTTTTTTTTTTTTAATGTGCGACCTTCCCGCGTGCCAGCTGCAAGGCCTTCGCGTGCCACAGCTGGCACGCGTGCCATAGGTTCGCCATCGCTGCCCTAGGCAGTGGCCTATAGGGTCTACGGAGGCTCTACCCAGGGTCGTCGTGACAAATGGCGTAGTTGGCAGGATTTTTGTTCCAGAAGCAAGCCCACCAGGACGTTGCACAGCTCAACGGAAGGAGCGGACGTTGCCACGCCCAGAAGGATCCAGAAGGAACCGGAGTGGACTACAGAAAAGGCCAAGCACCTTCTCAAAGCGGGATCCTCCACCTGGCTCAGGTAAAAGGGTATATGGGCACAGGCTGGGGAGGATTCAAAGTGAGAAGGAACTGCTTTTGAAAAAAAAAAAAAGAGGAAAAGTTTTTTTTCCAGTGGTACCGCACTTGGTGGTTGTTTGTGCTTTGTTTTACAGAGTCTGAAAGCCGCAAGATGAACGCCCAGGAGGTTCTACGCTGGATGAGCCTCCAATTTGATAAGCAACGGGAGCTGGCCCAGCAGAGTCAGGAGCAGGCCATGGCTGCCCTGCAAGCACAGCAAAAACCCTTGATGGACTTGGTGCAGACACTGTTGGAAGAACCATGAAAGAGGACAACACCCGGAGACTTCAGTGGGGTAGGCCCACAACAATGTGGGATATGGACATTTGGTCAAATGACCGATAGACAATTTTGATGACTTTGTAGAGTCGTTCGAGAGGGTAGCTCTCCACGCACACTGGCCTAAGGAGCAGTGGGCGGTTAGACTCGCCGCCTCCTTAACAGGAGAAGCTCTATCGGCGTACCGAGCAATGCCTGCCGCTTTGGCAGCTGAGTATGAGGAGATCAAAAGAGCAGTGCGGGACAGGCTAGGCCTGACACCGGCTGTATACAGAAGAATGCTCAGGTCCACTAAATTACAGACAGGTGAAACACTGAAAGCACTGTGCCATAGGGTGCGCAGTTTAGTTTTAAAGTGGTTGGAACCTGAGGGTAAAACTGTGGATAGCCTGATTGACATGATTGTACTGGAACAGTATTGTGAGGCAGTTCCATTGGAGGTAAAAACCTTTTTAACCTTACAAGACTGCACAACCTCCATAAAGGCAGCGCAATTGACGGAACGGTTTCTTGAAGCCGAGAGGGCCAAAAAGACACCAGGAAGCGCTGAGTGGAGGCTGGGGTTAACCAGTCCTGTAAAGTTAAATAAAGGGCCTCAAATGGACATGCGATGCATACAGGAATGTTTACCTAAGAGAAATGATAAAAGTGTTTTTGTGAAATGCTTTAAGTGCGGAAAGATAGGGCATATGAAGAAGGATTGCCTAGACCGCACAGCCCTAATAACGAAGGATAGTGAGCGGGTTCAGGAGGGATTCCGCATTGATGTGGAGGTGGAAGGAGTTCCAGCCAGAGCCTTGCTGGACTCGGGGGCCGATCAAAGTATGATCTCCCGCAAGTTTTGGGAACTCATACAGGCCCAGAATGATCTGCACCCGAGTCAAGCTGAAGGGGTAGCAAAAATAAGGTGCATTCACGGATCCTCCACATGTTATCCTCTTTTTAGCCTGATGATAAAAGGATTAGTAGCCCGAAAGAGAACCCTGGTAGCCCTAGTGCCAAAACTACCTTTTGACATGGTCTTAGGTAGGGACTGGCCCCCATTTGACAAAGGGCTGAGGGAAGGTCTGCACCCAGAGGGGGACAAGACATCAGGAGGGTCCCAGCTCCAAAGTCCCAGAAAACCAGAAAAGCTTCCAGAGGAAGGGAATGGTCGGGAAGGGGAGAGGACCTTTGAGTGTTCCCGCAGGGAAAAGGAAAAAGAGAAGCCTCGGCTAGCAAGCAGGGAAGGAGGGGAAGCCATGGTGACTTTCATACCCGGGCCCGTTTGAAAAGACCCCAAAGAAAAATCCCTCTTCAAAACCGCAGGCAGAAGCAAGAATACCCAGTAAGGAAGGCTTCACACTAAAGTTCTGCAAGATGTCCTCTAGTGCTCAGAGCCCAAAAAAAGCGACTGCAGCCTCAGCAGGCTTTGACCTTTGTAGCGCAGTGTCAGCAATAGTGCCAAAGGGGTGGAAAGCCCTGATCGATACGGGGTTA
Organism: Ichthyophis bannanicus; assembly: GCA_033557465.1. Taxonomy (NCBI): domain Eukaryota; kingdom Metazoa; phylum Chordata; class Amphibia; order Gymnophiona; family Ichthyophiidae; genus Ichthyophis; species Ichthyophis bannanicus. The sequence continues at coordinate 417,714,962 of CM066031.1, read as the reverse complement.
CAAATTCAACTGCCAGCAGGGTGTTATGGGTGGATTGCCCCCCGATCCGGACTGGCATCGAAGTATTTTATCGATGTTGAGGCCGGGGTTATTGACCCTGACTACAGGGGAGGGGTCAAGGTGTTGCTATTTAATTTTGGGGAGCGGGATTTTGAGGTGCAAATCGGGGATAGGATCGCTCAGATCATATGTGAGCGGTTTGGGTCACCTGAGGTGAAGGAGGTGCCCCAACTGACCCCTACTAGTCGGGGAAGTGGTGGATTTGGCTCCACGGGCCAGAGGGAGGTTCAGGGACTCACTGCCACCTCAGAAGAAAGGCTAGAAGATGATCTAGGCCCCCAGGTTGAGGACTGTAAGACAGAGTCAGCTCCAAAAATTGGAACGGAATTGTCACTGCAACAACAGCGCCAGTTAGCCCAGTTGCTTGCGCAGTTCAAGGACGTTCTTACGCCTATACCGGGGGAAACCACACTGGTAGCCCACGAAATCCTCACCCCTCCCGGGAAAATCGTGCGGCAGCGGCCTTACCGCTTGACAGAGGCGCGCAAGCGGGAGGTCATTTCACAGGTTCAGGACATGCTACACATGGGTATCATTGAAGAGTCGAAAAGTCCCTAGTGCAGCCCAGTGGTCCTAGTTCCAAAACCTGACGGCAGCCTTCGGTTCTGCATCGACTTCCGGCAGGTTAATGCTATATCACTCTTCGATGCTTATCCAATGCCGAGGATCGAAGAGCTGCTGGACAGACTGGGGCAGGCCCGGTACCTGACCACCCTTGACCTCACCAAGGGATATTGGCAGGTACCGCTTACCCGTGCCTACAGACCCAAGACGGCATTCAGTACGCCGCTTGGTTTGTTCCAGTTTAGGCACATGCCATTTGGCTTGCATGGGGCTGCGGCGACATGTCAGCGGCTAGTTGACCAGGTCCTCCGCCCTCACCAAAGTTATGCGGAGGCTTACATGGATGACATAGTCATCCATAGTACTACCTGGGCACAACATCTTCCACGAGTTGAAGCCGTGTTGAAGGCCTTACGGCAAGCCGGGCTGACCCTGGACCCGGGAAAGTGTCTGTTCGCAGGAACAGAAGTCAAGTATTTGGGGCACATGGTGGGGAAGGGAATAGTCCGACCCCTACAAAATAAAATAGAGAGCGTACAGAATTTCCAGCGACCCTTGAACAAAAAACAACTCAGAAGTTTCTTGGGTTTGATAGGATATTACAGGCGCTTCCTGTCCAGGTTTGCAGAAGAGAGTGCCGTATTAACAGAGATGTTAAGGAAAAATGCTCCCAATAATCTAAGATGGTCACCAGAAGCGGAGGCCGCCTTCACATTGCTGAAAGGGAAATTATGTAAGGCTCCGGTCCTATATGGGGTGGATTTTGAACGCACTTTCATCCTACAGACAGACGCATCAGAGTCAGGGCTAGGCGCTGTACTCTCTCAAGAGTTCGAGGGCACTGAACACCCAGATTTGTACTTGAGTAGAAAATTGTCCAAAGCGGAGGGCAATTACTCGACCATCGAGAAGGAATGCCTCGCTATCAAGTAGGCGATTGAGGCGCTCAGGTTTTATCTCACTGGCCGACACTTTGAACTAGTCACTGACCATGCCCCTTTGAAATGGTTAGGCACTATGCGTAATCACAACCCCCGCCTCACACGCTGGCACCTAGCATTGCAGGCATTTAGCTTCACCATACACCACAGGGTGGGCAAGTTACATTTAAATGCCGATGCTTTATCCAGGATTCCGGGCTGTGAGAACGTTGGTTCCCCATCCCGGAATATCTTAAGGGGGGGGGATATGTGATGCAGTGGAACCTATGGAGGTTAGTGAGAGGGAAGAGCTTACCTTAAACTTGGCTGGACGTGAAGACTCAGCATGTGTGAAGGCAGCTGAGCAGCCAGTGCCGTCAGCACAAGTAAAGCAGAAAGGGTTTAAAATGAAGTTTCTCTTCTCTAGTAGTGACGCAGGTAGAATTAGAGAAACTCATCAGGAGCACCTGTCCTCAGAGTCTGACGTAACATGCAGAGAGGAGAGGTATATAAGTTCCTGGTCTGAACCAGGAAGTGGTCAGAGTGTTCAGAAGGAGCAGAGAGGTCAGAGAAGGCAGAGAGCTCAGAGCAGTAGAGCAGCTGGTCTCTGGAACGACAGTCCCAGGAAGGATTTCCACACAAACAGGAAGTGGGGCAGAGTATCTGAGGGATTGCATGAGCCACGGAGGAACCTTGCTCAAGCTGAAGGAACTGTGCCAGGGGAGAGGAAGCTCAAAGCTGACTTCAAAGCCTGCAGTAAGGTAACAAGTTTGAAACCTTATCTGTATAGAGAAGAGGCTAGAGGTTTTAATGAGCATAACCCTGAACAGTCTTATAACTCAGACAGATACTCAGACTTCCTACTAAGAAAGCCAAGAGAGGCAAACCAGAAAGAGACATTACCTGTACCAGATTTCTGTAACCCGGGCTGGGATAAACACCTTGGAAGGAAAGGGGTTTATCAGCCACAAGAGAACAAGCCATGCTCCAGCACATGTAAGGAATGTGACACGGAGAGTATTGGGAGTGGTCCAGGCTTAATGCAGTGGGAGAGTGATAACATTTGCATAGACACTGAGCCAATGGACTGTACGATTTGTCTATCAGATGACATAACCTCTTTGTGTTGAACTTCAGCCAATGTGACCTTGTGAGAGAAACAAGGAAAGAAGAAAAGATGTTCTAGCTGTTTTCGTTTAGTTGCTGTTTTGTTCTGTATGTTTTTGCAAGGAATATTATCTGTCCGGGAAAGGGAATAAAACCCTAATTTTGCTTTAACCACTTGACTGACTGACTCTGTTTAAAGGAGAGCACCAGTTAGTAAAAACCACAATACCCTAGGCAGTGGCCTATTGGGTCTACGGAGGCTCTACCCAGGGTCGCCGTGACAATACGAATCCGGCCGGTAGCCCAACACCAGGGCCGGAGGGAAGGAGTTGCTAGACCTCAAAGAGATTGTGGAGGACTGCCTGTCCGAAAGCACTGTCCCTGCGGGACTCTCTCTCCAGGCAGTAATGAGCCGCAAAAGTCTGGCTGGAAGACCAAGTAGCGGCCCGGCAGATGTCTGCTAACAGAACAGAGCGGAGATGAGCCACCGACGCAGCCTTCGTCCTGACACGGTGAGCCATGACTCGACTCTCTAAGGAGAGGCCGGCTGCCCCATAAGCCCAGGCGATACAGTCAGCTAGAACATAACATAAGAACATAAGATATGCCATACTAGGTCAGACCAAGGTCCATCAAGCCCAGTATTCTGTTTCCAACAGTGGCCAATCTAGGTCATACGTACCTAGCAGTTTCCCCAAGGGACACAGGTTCCACAATGCTTGTATTGGTTCAAACATTGATATCCTGGGTCCCTTCTTAATAATGGCTTATGGACCTTTCCTCCAGGAACTTGTCCAAACCTTTTTTAAACCCAGCTACACTAACAGCCTTTACTACATCCTCCGGTAACAAATTCCAGAGTTTGATTACACGAGTGAAAAAATATTTTCTTTTATTAGTCTTAAATAGTTTACCCTGTAGCTTCATTGCATGTCCCCTAGTCTTTCTATATTCTGATAAGGTAAACAATCGATCTATGTTTACCCGTTCCACTCCGCTCATTAATTTATAGACTTCTATCATATCTCCCCTCAGCCGTCTCTTTTCCAGGTTAAAGAGCCCTAACCTTTTTAGCCTTTCTTCATAGGAGTATCCTTCCATCCCCTTTTACCATTTTGGTGGCTCTTCTCTGAACCTTTTCTAATAACTCTATATCCTTTTTAAGATACGGCGACCAGAATTGCACACAATATTCAAGGTGGGGTCTCACCATGGAACGATATAGAGGCATTATAATATCTTTTGTTTTATTTTCCATTCCTTTCCTTATCATACCTAGCATTCTATTTGCTCTCTTGGCCGCCGCTGCACACTGGGCCGAGGGTTTTAACATGGTATCCACAATGACGCCTAAATCTTTTTCCTGGGTGGTGGTTCCTAATGTGGAACCTTGCATCGTGTAACCATATGGACAAAGTACGCTTAGAGACGGGTACTCCCAACCGATTGGGGTCAAAAGATACGAAAAGCTGGACAGCTTTTCTATGCTCTCGCGTATGGTCAAGGTAGAAGGATAAGGCTCTTCTACAGTCCAGGGTGTGCAGCACAGTTTCAGCTCGGCTGGTATGCGGCCTGGGAAAGAAGGTCGGAAGGACCACCTCTTGGTTGATGTGAAAATGGGAGACCACCTTTGGAAAAAACTTAGGGTGAGTCCGTAGGACAACCCTATTCTTGTAGAATCTAGTGTATGGGGGCTCCGACACTAGGGCCTGTAGTTCACTGACACGCCTAGCGGAGGTAAGGGCTACCAAGAAGAGAGTTTTCCAGGAGAGGAAACGAAGAGGACAGGTAGCCATGGGTTCAAAAGGCGGACTGGTAAGCTTTTGCAGAACCACGTTGAGGTCCCAGTCAGGAGCTGGAGGGCGCAATGGAGGCTTAAGCAGAAGGAGGCCTCTGAGAAAACGCGCCACCAAGGGGTGCGAGGAAAGAGGCCGGCCTTCCACCGGCGCATGATGTGCGGAGAAGGCACTGAGGTGGACTCTGACAGAGTTGGATTTGAGGCCCAGATCGGAGAGGTGAAGCAAGTATTGCAGTACCACCGGTACTAAACAGGCGAAGGGGTCCTCAGAGCGCTGAGAGCACCAGACCGAGAAGCGACGCCATTTAAGGGCGTAAGATTTTCGGGTAGAAGGACGACGGCTTCCACTTCCGGAGGTAGCAGAAGCGGAGCTAGGACTACCCTTTCAGCAGCCAGGCCATCAGGTGCAGGGGCCGGAGGTTGGGGTGCAGAAGAGTACCCTGATCCTGGGTCAGGAGATCGGGCTGAAACCCCAGAGGAAGAGGGGGTGTCCACCGCTAGCTGTAGAAGTAGAGGGAACCATGGTTGCCTCGGCCACCAAGGCGCTACCAGGATCACGGAGGCCCTGTCCCGGACCACTTTGAACAATGTCCGGGACACCTGTGGCGTGGGAGGGAAGGCATACAGTAGGCCCGTGGACCATGATATGAGGAAAGCATCTGGCGCTACTCTGAGAGGATGCGGGTGCCGTGAGCAGAACCTGGGAAGCTGCCGGTTCAGGGGAAGCCCCACCGGCGGAAGATCTGCTGGACCACTGCGGGGTTCAGCCTTCATTCGTGCGGCTGCAGAATCCGGCTCAGTTTGTCCGCCAGGCCATTGTCCTGCCCGGGCAGGTAGACAGCCTTGAGGAGGATGTTGTAACCGACTGCCCAAGAGCACAGTCTCCGAGACTCCCGACATAGAGGGAGGGAGCCCGTGCCCCCCTGTTTGTTCACATAGAACATGGCAACCTGATTGTCCGTCTGCACCAGCACAGACTGACAAGACGTGAGGTGAGAGAAGGCCCGCAGAGCTAGGCGGATCGCCCGCAGCTCCAGGGAGTTTATCTGCTGGGCGGCTTCCCAAGGTGTCCAAAGGCCTTGAGTGCACATCCCTTGACAATGCGCTCCCCATCCCAGGAGAGAGGCATCTGTCGTGAGCACCTGGGACGGTGGAGGAGACTGAAAATTCATGCCCAGTACCAGATTGGGCAGGTGAAGCCACCATTGCAGAGAGGAGACCAGACGATCGGAGATCTGTATTAAGTCTGTCAGTCTCCCTGTGGCCTGATGCCATTGAGTGCGAAGGCTCCACTGAGCAGGTCGCATATGCAGACGGGCATTCGGAGTGACATGGACGGTGGAGGCCATGTGACCGAGCAGTTGCAGGGATTGTCTGGCAGAGGCCGGTGACGCGCTCTGGAACCTGCCGGCCAGAGCCATGAGCCTGTTGGCCCGTTGCAGAGGCAAGAAGGCCCGAGCCTGCAGTGTGTCCAGCCGTGCCCCTATGAATTCGAGATTCTGAGAGGGGAGCAAAGTGGACTTTTCGAAGTTTATGACGAAGCCCAAGTGCTGAAGCAGAGCCACTGTGCATTGAGTGGCCTGAGTGACTGCTAGGGAAGACTGCGCCCGGATGAGCCAGTCATCCAGGTAGGGGAAGACGAAGAGGCCTTGAAGTCTCAGGAAGGCTGCCACCACTGCCAGGCATTTCGTGAACACCCTGGGAGCGGAGGATAGGCCAAAGGGCAGTACGCGGTACTGATAATGATTCCCTGCCACCACAAAATCTTAGATATTGCCGGTGGTCCGGGTGAATAAGGATGTGGGTATAAGCATCCTTTAGATCCAAGGAGCATAGCCAATCTCCCTGCTGGAGGTAGGGCAGTAGGATTCCAAGGGTAAGCATCTTGAACTTTTTCCGCTGCAGGAACTTGTTGAGGTTGCGTAAGTCCAGAATGGGTCTGAGGCCTTCTGTTCTCTTTGGAACCAGGAAGTACCTTGAGTAAAAACCGTGACCCCACATGTGTTGGGGCACTGGCTCCACAGCCTGTTCGTGAAGCAGACTTTGCAGCTCCTGAAGGAGTAAGTTCCTGTGTAGGGGGGGGGGGGGGTCTTGGAGGCTCCCCTGGAAAGAAGGGGGGGGGCACCTGGTGAAAATGTAAGAGGTAGCCCTTTTGAACCACCTGCAGCACCCAGGAATCGGACGTTATGGCAGACCACCGGTGGGCAAAGTGGGTCAGCCGGCCCCCCCGTGCTGAGCGAAGGCCCCTGAGGGGGAGAGGCTATGCTGGCATAGTCAAAAAACCCCACCCTGCTGGGCCGGGGCCTGCGTAGCGGGCTTGGGAGCCTTCTGCCTACGGGATCCGTTACCCTGCCCCTTAGGCTGCTGTCCCTGATGGGGGGCTGCTGAGGCCTGATATTGTGGGCGGTGTTGCTTAGAAGCAAACACCTTCCTCGGGTAAAAAGGCTTTTTCCCCGAGCCCTTCCTCTTCTGTGAAGGGGCAGAGGTCTTTCTGGATAGGCGAGTCCTGGTGAGAGTCTCGGAATCGAGCTCCGCCGCCTTTTCAGCCATGGGCTTGCCAAAAAGGTTTTCACCTCGGCAAGGGACATCGACCAACTTGTCCTGCACCCATGGCTCGAGGTCGGATGACTGAAGCCAAGCCTGACGGCGAGTCCAGATGCCGGCCCCGGCTACTCGAGCCGATGCTTCAAAGCCATCGTAGGCTGCTTGAGAAATGAACTTCGAACACTCTCGAATCCCTGTGGACAAGGCCTGGAACCGCTGCAATGGTTCCTCAGAGAGACCAGCAGAGAACCCCGCAATTTCTTTTGCCAGGTCTCGAAGATACATGCCCATATATAGTTGGTATGTCTGGACTCGACAAGCAAGCATAGAGCCCTGGAAGCATTTCCTACCGAGGGCATCTAGGTTTCGTGCCTCCTTACCCGGAGGCACCGAGGAGTGCATCTTTTGACTCTTAAGTCGATGCATGGCCGATTCCACCACCATGGAATGGTGTGGCAGTTGTGCCTTCTGGAACCCGGGGCTCTTGCGGACTCGATACATGGAATCGACCCGCTTACTCAGCACCGGCGTCGAGGCCGGGCTCTCCCACATGCAGAAGAGTAGCCGCTCTAGCATCGGGGGAACCGGTACAGTAAAGGCCTCCTTCGGGGGAGAGTCGTATTGGAGGGCCTCGAGCTCTTTGGCTTGAGGCTCCTCCTCCGGATCCGCGGGGAAGGCCAAAGCCTTGGCCATATCCCTCACGAAATCAGAGAACCGGGTATCCTCCGGGGGGGGGACCGCCTCCGAGGCTCCGACTCGGGCGAGTCGGAGGGGACGCACAGAGTCTGAAAAGAGCCGGGTGACTCGTCCTCCTCCGTGTCCCAGCCCGACTCCTCCGAGGAGGAATCAAGTGGCTCCGTGCAGGCGAGAGCCGGGGATCTCCGCCCCAAAGCCGAGGCCGGCGTCGAGGACCTCGGTCCCGAACAGGAGGCCGAGGGAGACCTAGGCCGAGGATCGACTCGAGCTCGTATGGACTTGAGGATCGACTCGGCCTCCGGGGTCGACTTGGGCGTCGACGTCCCGGTGGTCGGGGCAGATGCACTGGCGAGGCCAGTGATCAATGCCCGCTGCTGGTCCATGAAGGCAGCGATACTGCGCTCCAAGGTCATCAATCTGAGGCCAAACTCAGAAGACCCAGCAGCCCCCGACTCGGGGCCCGACGTAGGCTCTTCCGGAGGAGAGTCCAGGAGGACTACAGTACTCACGTGTCCAGGCGACTCCACTTCGAGACGAGGAAGCTTCGAAGGCCTCTCCACCTCCGAGGACCCGGGGCGGCCGACGGGGCTATGCGACCTGGCCCTCGAGGGACCAGGAGCGTCCTCCGACGCCACCCTTGCGGGCTTCTTCTTCCGACGGTGTTCCAGGCCGGGGGACCCCCGTTCAGAGGAACTCCGATGGTGCTCGGAGCCGGAGCCACGAGACGTCGAGGCCTCTGACGAGGTCCGGGCCCGACCGGACGCGGGGTCAGAGAAGATTCGTTCCTTTTGTGACTGCCGACTCAACGCCTTCGAGGACATCTTGTTGCACGGACCGCAACTCATTGAGTCATGCTCGGGTCCGAGGCAACAGAGGCAGCAGTCACGCGTGTCGGTAAGAGACATAAGTTTGACACAACGATCACACTTCTTAAACCCACTGGCAGCCATCGAGGGAAAAAGGGCCCCTGCAAGGTCGAAAGACCGTGCTGCCAGGGAAGAAGGAAAAAGTGGCGGGAACGCCAGTTGGAGAGAAAAATAGAAAAAATTATGTGAACGGACTCAATAGGGAATATCGAGGCCGGGCGGGGAAGAGGACACACGAACCGAGAAAAATAACAAGAAAACAAAATAAAGAAATCAACTTTTTCAGCGGTGATAACAAACTACGTCTGTAGGGCTCCGCGGAAAAAAGGAGACTGAGCAAGATGGGTGGGAAGGGGACCGCGCATGCGCGCTGCAATTCCCAAAGTCTTTCTTCGAAAGCTGGGGAAAATTGCTCCGCGAGGGCTCCGTCGGCGCCGACGTCACCCATAAGTGAGGACTGACTTCCTGCTTGGTCCTGGAGAATGAAACTTTGCTTCAAATCGAATATGGGCATGTAATGTATTTATCCAAACTAAGAACTGTTGTAACTCAACCAATGAGCCTGTCCAGATGAAAAAAATGTCATCCAGGAAACGTTTCCAAAAAGAAATGTAAGTAAATCCAATCGAACCGTATAAATACACGTCCTCAAAGTGGGAAATATACAATGCTGCTACTGATGGTGCGACCGTTGCTCCCATCGCCACCCCAAAGCATTGATGGTAATATTGTTGGTCATATATAAAATAATTCCTTTTTAAAACCCAGGTTAATAAGTGCATCACAAAACTCTTGGGCAGCCTAGGTGGAAGCTGAAATGGTAAAGCCTCCAAAATCGAGAGAGCCTCCTGCTGATCGATGTTGGTATAAAGAGCAACGACATCTAGGGTCACCAAAATGTGATGGAATAGTACTGGAATCTCCTGCAATTGTGACAAGAAGTGATAAGAATCTTGTATGTAGGATGTTATTTGTAAATTCAGAGGTTGAAAAAAAACATCACAAAATATTGAAAGCAGTTCCAAAATGGAGGAACGGCAAGAAATTATCAGGCGTCCAGGCGGGTCCAACAAAGATTTATGGATCTTAAGGACCATATACAAAACAGGTGTTTTTGGAAATTTAGGGTTCAAAAAGTCAAACTCTTTAGATGTAATCCATTCCGACTGTAATGCCTGCTTGGAGTAGGCTTTAATCTCGGACTGTAATTCCGGTCCAGGGTCAGTTTAAGGAGCCGGTAATATTTAGGATTTTGCAAATGAGCCAAGACTGTCGCGTGATATTTATCAGTGTCCTGAATTACTACCGCTCCACCCTTATCTGTCCTGAGAATGGTCAAATGAGATGCTGTTCGCAATTCAGTTAGAGCGTGGTGCCACTGAGCAGAAAAATTTGAAAAGGGTTTTACTGAAACTTATCTTTCCAATTCACCGACATCTCGGAGGACCAGACGTTGAAAGGTGACCAGAGAAGCATCCACACTAACAGGGGGTTGCCAAGTAGAGGGGTTAAAACAAAGAATTGTCCCTCACGGAAGCCGCTTTGTCTTGAAAAAATATAATAGTATGCAGTTTCCTAAAAAACGATGTAGGGCTAATTTCATCTTAAAGGAATCGTAAGATGGAGACGGGACAAAGGAGAGACCCAACTCCAACACTTGAGATTGCTCACCCGTTAACTCTTGTGAATAAGTTGATGACAGTTGTTTCACCGACGATCTGGTTAGTGGGCCCGACCAATCGTCCGCAGGAGTGTGACGACTCGGCTGGCGATTGCACGGCCGACCTCTCTGAAAATCCTGTGAAGTAGGATGAGCTCCACCTCACCCTGAATGACCCCGAGACTCAGTGGAAGAATCCGAACTCCGATCTTCAGAAGAAGCATCAAACGTAACCCGCTTAACAGCTGTAGCATGTTCTGGGCCCTTGTTGCCTCCAGGTGTAAACCTGGTCCTTTACATAATCATCAGTATCCCGTCGAAACTTCTTAAGTTTTGTATTATGTAACGTCTCAGTAAACTGCTGTAACTGGACAGCCAAGTCATCCAATTGTTTCTTAAACAAGTCCTCTGCTGTTTCCTCCTTCAATTCCGTTTCAGATTTCTGTACTTGTTCAGTCAATAAAGCCTCCTCCTCCGACAAACGCTCAACCAACAAGGCTATTAAATCAAGCCCACATTTGTTGAGAATACTATTCCAGGTTCCGAAAAACTTCTTGTCATCAACAAACATGTGTGGGGGCTTTAAAACCTGCAATCCCCGTGGAATCATTCTCTGCTTGAGATACTGAGTCATAGTAGCAGCGTGCATTTCTATTCTTATTTTCTTGCGTTTCAAATTTTTGAGTTTGGTCCAAGAACCTGTTGACAGTTTTTATTACAACAACTAGTCGGGTTTTGCGGTGGTTGATTCTGGGGAACACGTAACCTCACGCACTTTGACCGTTTTAACATTTTTTGAATGCTGATTAAAAAGGAAGGCCCGTCGCAGGAGAGTGTTTTTTCACCCTCATGACTGGCAATGCGACAAAAAACATTTTTGCATTTTAGGTCTGCCCGAATTGTCAATGAGGAAATAGAAAATGTGCGTTTACATGAGGTTATCTATGCACCTTTATTTTCATAACTATATGGTGGCGGCATAGTTAGGTTTTGATAGTGATATAAAAGTGTTTTAGCACAGAGCAACGAAGCTTATAACGGAGTTAATAGAGAAGAATGGCTTCATATAATGGTACTGTGATATACTGTGCTTTGGTGTCAAATCTGTATAGTTCGATTCACAGGCTAAAACATGACAATGATACCAGTGACAGGTGGTTCCATAATGCAGCAGGTTCCCTTTAAAAAAGAAGGGTAACATCCTGACCCACATGTGCAAAAAAGGATCCCCGTATGTTGAGGGTGTGATGCTGTAAGATGTGCTGGCATTGTCTACAGTTTGGCATATTGAAAGGACTACTGCCATCTTTAAGTTTCTGTTAGAAGTTTGCTTTTCACTAATTTTTGTTTCTATTGTGATATACCCACAAGTAATTTCTCACATAACTTCCACAGATGACTACTATCAAATCTGAGCAATGTACTTCATTCTATAGGCTTCGGATGATTGAAAACCCTTATCTGTTAATAGAATCTACAAGTCTAAAAAAAATATAATTGTGTGTGTGAGATAAGTAAATATAAATTTTAAGTAAGTATCACAGGCATTTAACCATTGAAAAAATCCTTGCAAGAGAATTGCAGTTCCTTTCCATACCAAAATTTATGATTATGCAACACCTGTTCTATTATTCAAGAGTTTAAAAATCAAGCACAAGTGATGGAAGAACATTTTCTGAATGGAGGATATCCAAAACATTATCAGAGCCTATACATGGGCTTGATGGGCACAAAGAGAATATCTGCTATTACATTCCAAGAATCAATCTACTATCAGACTTGAATCTATGCTACCTTATTCTCCTCTGGTTCAATATGTTAAATCAAATATTATGAGACATTGTCATATTCAAGGGTTACATGAAGTATTTGCATTTATATGAGGGAATAATATCAGTGAATCTAGTGGTTGGGTCACATTATCATCAGAACCCAAGATCTGCAATAAGTGAAAATGGGTTAGAAGTAGGACATTACCCATGTTGTGGCTCCTCAGTGTAAGCCGTCTAACAGAAGCATTCTTATGCTTCCTGGGAAGCATCCCACAAACTTAGAAATAGGATCTTGTGCCACATATGATGGTGGTGCTGGTGCCCCTAGCTATACATAGATAAGGCCATCCAAACCTTAAGCACAGCTACTTACCTGTAACAGGTGATCTCTGGGAACAGCAGGAATTAGTCCTCACATATGGGTACGTCGGAACCGATGGAGCCTGCGCGGGAAAGCTCCCCAGCTTCCCAGAAAGGAAAGCTTTTGGGGCCTCCCACAGCGCATGCGCGCTGCCTTCCCGCCTTCCTGACCAACTCTCCTCAGTTCCAGTTTAAAGCTGAGACAATAGAGAGAGGAAAGGAAAGAGAGAGAGAGAGAGATACAACTCCCAGGGGAGGTGGGTGGGTTGTGAGGACTAATTCCTGCTGCTCCCAGAGATCACCTGTTACAGGTAAGTAACTGTGCTATCTCCAGGAACAAGCAGGAATGAGTCCTCACATATGGGGACTCCCTAGCTAAGATGCCGGGGAGATCCCCCTCCAAGGGTTCCTCATCTTCCTATGGATCTCAGGCATCCATTTAGGGAAGGTGGGCAGGAGTTGTTTAAGAATGGAACAGGTGTCTGAGGACAGCCTGACCAAACAAGGCATCCCGGCGGGAGTCCTTGTCCAAGCAGTAATGGGCTGTGAAAGTATGAACCGAGGCCCAGGTGGCTGCTCGACAGATCTGATCGATGGATACAGAATGAAGATGAGACATAGATGTGGCCATGGCTCTCACATTGTGAGCTGTGACATGGCCTTCCAGAGAAAGGTTCTTACTCTGGTAAGCAAAAGAAATACACTGAGCAATCCAATTGGACAGTGTTCTTTTTGAGACTGGAAGTCCTAAATGAGAAGGATCAAAAGCAACAAAAAGTTGAGAAGACTTTCGATGTTGCTGTGTCCTTTGGATGTAAAAGGCAAGAGCTCTTTTACAATCTAACGTATGTAGGTTCCTCTCTGCACTGGATGCATGAGGAGCTGGAAAAAAGACAGGTAGATATACCTCTTGATTAAGATGAAAAGGTGAGACCACTTTAGGCATAAAGTGAGGATTTGTCCTAAGGACTACCTTATCATGATGGAACCTTGTATAAGGTGGATTAGCCACTAAAGCCTGCAGTTCACTGATGCGGCGAGCAGAAGTGATTGCAATAAGGAAAATGACTTTCCAGGAAAGAAATTTCAAGGAGGTAGTGGCTAAGGGTTCAAAGGGTGGCTTCATAAGCTGACCAAGAACCACGTTTAAGTCCCATGCCACCGGAGGAGGCCGAATGGGAGGTTTAGTTAAAGTTAGACCTCTCATAAATCTTGCAATAAGAGGATGAGAGGAAACAGGTTGTCCATTGATAGGCTGAAGAGATGCTGCAATAGCACTCAAATGGACCCTTACAGAATTTGTGTTAATTCTTGCATTGGAAAGATGCAGGAGATATTCAAGTAAAGAATTCAAAGGTAGTGCTAGAGGGTTAAGACCCTTTTCAGCACACCAAATGGAAAATCGTTTCCATTTAAAAGCATAAGAATGCCTGGTGGAAGGTTTCCTAGAGGCATGGAGGATATCCTTCACCTGTTGAGAAAGATTGAAGTCTTGAAGGTCTAGGCCTTCAGTAACCAAGCTCTGAGGTGAAGGGACTTGGGGTTTGGGTGCCACAAAGTCCCCTCCTCTTGAGACAGAAGGTCTGGAGCAGCTCCCAGATCCAGGGAGGGTGCCTGGGAGAGATGCAGAAGTAGAGGGTACCACACTTGGCGTGACCAGCGTGGAGCTATGAGGATCATAGATCCTTGATCCCTCTGAAGTTTGAATAGAGTCTTGGGAATCAAAGGAATGGGTGGAAAGGCATACAGGAAGGCCTGACCCCAATGAAGGAGGGAGGCATCCTTGGCCTGAGCTCCCTGACACGGAATTCTGGAACAGAACCAGGGAAGTTTGGCATTGCACGGACTTGCAAACAGGTCTATGTCCGGGGTTCCCCATTTCTGAAAGATTCTGAGTACCTGATCCATGTGCAGGGACCATTCGTGTGGAAGCAGAACTCGACTGAGTCTGTCTGCCCAAGAGTTTTGGATTCCTGGGAGGTATACTGCCAGGAGATGGATTTGATGCTCTCTGGCGAAGGCCCACAATTTTAGAGCTTCGTTGCAAAGCGACAGAGAGCCAGTCCCTCCTTGTTTGTTTATGTAGAACATGGCTACTTGATTGTCGGTATGAACAAGGACTGTCATGTTGATGAGGAGGGTATGAAAGACCTTGAGAGCAAGGAAAATTGCTTGCAGCTCCAAAAGGTTGATATGAAGGGTGGTCTTCTGTGGAGACCAAGTGCCCTGAGTGGAGAGGTCTTGGAGATGAGCTCCCCAACCTGTTTGGGAGGCATCTGTAGTGAGAGTTGCTTGGGGTAACAAAGGTTGTAAGGGGGCCCCCAACAACAGATTTTGAGTGGATATCCACCATTGGAGAGACCAAAAAAGACGTTTTGAGGTTGCTATTTGGTCTGAGAGAGCTCCTGATGCTTGGGTCCACTGGGTGGACAAAGTCCATTGAGCTGCTCTCATATGTAGGCGAGCATAAGGCACCACATGAACTGTGGATGCCATGTGGCCTAGCAGTTGTAGCATCTCCCTGGCAGTCAAGTGGCTTCTGGACTGAATTTGAGAGGCCAAGTGCACTAGACAGTGGCAACGGGCCTGAGGAAGATAGGCCCTTGCAGTGGTGGTATCTAGCCAGGCCCCTATGAATTCTAGGGACTGAGTAGGGGTGAGTTGAGACTTTGGCAGATTGATGACGAGTCCCAGATAGTGCAGTATGCGTCTGGTGTGGTCCAGGGAAGTCTGAGCCTCGGACTGAGATGGAGCTCGGATGAGCCAGTCGTCCAGGTATGGGAAGACAAATATTCCCAGAGTGCGCAGAAATGCAGCCACTATTGACATGCATTTGGTGAACACTCTTGGAGCAGAGGCTAGACCGAAGGGGAGTACTCTGTATTGGAAATGTTTTCCCTGGAACAGAAATCGTAGAAATTTTCTGTGGGATGGATGGATGAGTATATGTGTGTATGCATCCTTTAGATCTAGAGAACAAAGCCAATCCTGACTCTGTAGTCACGGGGGGGCCGGCTGACCCACTTTGCCCACCGGTGGTCTGCCATAACGTAGTGGTAGTGGGAGGGAGGGAGGAGAAAATAGCGCTGTTCGCAGATGATGTAATCTTCACACTGGGACAGCCATTAACTACTTTGCCAGTATTGCTGAGAATTATCAAGGGGTTTAGTAGTGTAGCAGGGTATAAAATCAATTCAAGTAAGACCGAGATCTTGGGGTTCAATCTTGTAGGGGGGATTTGGAGGAACGGTTGAAGATGCATTTTAAGTTTAAATGGGTGCCACAGCAATTTAGGTATTTGGGGATACAATTAGGGAAGCCGATTGAGAAGGTTAAACAAACAATGGAATTATCAGGCAGTAGTGGAAAATATAAGGAAAGATCTTTCAAGGTAGAGGGGGATAAGAATGTCGTGGTTGGGGAGGATAGCAGTAGTGAAAATGAATGTACTGCCTAGATTGTTGTTTCTGTTCACGTCGCTGGCTTGTCAGGTGACAAAGGAGGAGATCGGCCGGTTGCAGAATTTGATTATGCAATTTATCTGAGGGGAAAAGGCTGAAGCTGGCAAGAGGGACTTTGTATCAAGTGAGGTCGGAAGGTAGTCTGGGGGTACCATGTTTGATAAAATATTATGAGGCTGCACAACTGATGGCGCTTCTGGAATGGAGGGAGGGGGCGGAGGTCTTGAGTTGGGTACAAATAGAGGCGGGGGGAGAGAAATCCAAGGAGGGGAGAATATGGGACCTGGTAGAGTGGCGAGATAAAGAAGGGAAGGGTAATCCATTCAGAGATCTTATGTTCCAGGTTTGGAGGAAATGGAGGGGGCACCTAATGGAGGAGAAAGTATATTTAAGGTACACATTTATTAGGGCGGTGGGGGAGAAGGGGCTAGGGGGGACTGATCAGGTGTTTAAGGGGTGGAGAGGTAAAGGGTTAGTTAGAGAGGTTAGGACAACTACTCGGGGGGGGGGGGGGGTAGTCAAAACCTTTGAGGAGCTCCAGCAAGTATATAAGTTGGATAGAACGGATCAATATGCATATGCGCAATTGTGGTATTTCCTGCATAGAAATAGAGATGAAATCAGATCTCGAAAAAAGGCCTTCAGGGTTTGAAGAGCAATGGCCACAGAGGGGTAATATCAAGAATTTACAAAATGCTTCTGCAGAAGGGGCAGGAGAAGGGGAAGTGGTAGCAGAAGTGCGAGGAAGAAATTCCAGGCCAGTGGGACGACAGTCGGTGGGCTGGAATCTATGAGAAAGCCTATAAATTAGCAAGGGGAACTCCAATGTTGGAAAATAGTTTGAAGATGAGGTATAGGATGTATTGGACACCAGAGCGGTTACGGGCCATAATTCCGGATAGTTCAGGTGAATGCTGGAAGAAGAAATGTGGGGCAAAGGGGGACTTAATACACATGGTGTGGCAATGTAAAAAGGTGCAGGGGTATTCGAGTAAGGTGGGAAGGTTATATGAGGACATCACGGGGGTGCGCATAAAGGTAACACCAGAGATGGTAGTGCTTAATGAGGGGGCATGTGAGGAAGAGGGAGACTTGGTAACCTTTGTGGGATATGGAGTGATAGTAGCTCGTATGTGTCTCTTAAGGTGGTGGAAGAATGTTGAAGTGCCTACAATATGGGAGGTAGTGGGCAAGTTGGAACAAATATGGGGTTTATGTTTGATGGAAGCTTACAGAATGCATCGAGTGGGAAAGCATAAAAAAGTGTGGTACTGGTATGAAGGGTGGAGGAGGAGGGGAGTGGAGCAAGTATGGGAAGGGGAGGGGTGCATAGAGAGCAGAGTGAGGGCCAAGAGGAAGAGAGGGCAGGAGATGGAGACTAGAGGGGAGGGATGGGTGGAGGGAGATAGTGAATTGGGGAGGGAGGGGGATGGAGAGGGGGGAGGTAGGGGGGTAGGTGGGAGGGGAAGGGAGGATTATAACATGGGGAAGGTGGAAGAAGCCTGTGAGAGGTGGGATGTTAAAGGGGGAAGTATGTTATATTTTAAATATTTCTGAGGAGATATGTCTATAAGTGGTATAGGAGGTAATAACATTTATATAGGAGGTAATAAAGCACAGTTACTTACCTGTAACAGATGATCTCCGGAACAGCAGGAATTAGTCTTCACATATGGGAGACGTCGCCGACGGAGCCCGCAAGGGAATGCTCCCCAGCATCCAATCAGAAAGCCTTTGGGAGCATCCCCCGCACCTGCACAGTGGCTTCCCGCCCTTCCTACTGCCTCTCCCCAGTTGAGTTTCATAGCTGAGCCAGAAGGAGAGGAGAGGAAGGAATAGAGAGAAAGAGATACAACTCCTAGGGGAGGTGGGCGGGTTGTGAAGACTAATTCCTGCTGTTCCGGAGATCACCTGTTACAGGTAAGTAACTGTGCTATCTCCAGGAACAAGCAGGGAATGAGTCTTCACATATGGGGACTCCCTAGCTGAGGATGGAGGAGATCCCGTAAGCCCGGCCCAGGACGGGATGGCATTTGCCCAACCTGAATCCCCTAGCACAGAAAGTTCACCATAAATACCCCCAAAAGAACTTTTTTTATTTCATTTTTGTCGAAGCTGACTGTAGGAGAGGTGGTATGGATTGAACCACTCACGCCAAGCAGTAAGCTGCCTTTTATTCAAATATGGTTCTTCACCACTAAAACTAATATATTATGTTTATGATTTTTCACTTATCTGATTTAAAACACTCCACCGGAGAGAAAAGTTGCTCAAGAAGAATTCCCTTTACACGACGCGCGCGTTTCGAGTATCCAACTCTGTATCAAGTGCTTAGTTGTAAAAGCAAAAATGGCAACATTGTTGAAGAACGCCGTCTTCTGCGGCCACGGTAGAGGCGATTACCTATAGGCTGAATAACTGCTGTTTTAAAGAAGAACCAACCAATAGAACAGGGAACTCCCACTGCATAGGGAATCCCTTATCTAATTGGTAGAAGGGAAAGGTATGATGCTGTGGGTGCCGCCCAGTTTCCACAGTTCATCCCTGACACAATGCCTCAGCTCCGCACCCAAGCTGCTCAGATGCTCTCCATGTTCGGCAGCACTTATCTATGTGAGCAAGTTTTCTCCTCGATGAAGATGACCAAAACATCTCACAGGAAACGTCTGACTGATGAACACCTTCGCTCGATACTGAGGATTTCCTCAGCTCAAAGCCTGAGCCCAGACATTGATGAACTATCATCCAAGAAGAGATGCCAGGTATCTGGCTTGGGCACATCAGATTAGATCAGTGTGCAGCAAACTGAGCAATAATTAACGTTTTTCTTTATGCACTTTTTCTTGCTACTCCAAGACATGGGCTTGAATGGTTGATTAATTTTATTATTGTTATTTTATTTTAAAAAATATTATTTATTATTATTTAAATCGTATTTAATAAATGAATGTCATTGATGGTTTTTTTTATTTGAAATTGGTTTTTGCATATCTGAACTATTAAGTTATAAATTGTATAGTAATAAGTGTTGCTTCATATTCAATGTTAAAGCAAATCTTGTTTGGGTCCATATTAAAAGGTTCATTTGTTCAATGCTGGCCCGCGACTTTGTTCAAGTTTTACATTTTGGCCCACTGTGTATTTGAGTTTGACACCCCTGTCCTAAGGTATCTAGCGTCTTCGAGGCGCGGCCTGGCGGGCGAGAAGAATGCTTTTCCTTGCTGCCGGCCTTCCTCAGCACCGATTCCACCACAATAGAACGATGTGGAAGTTGGTGCTGCCGAAACCCCGGGGAGGGAGGCACCCGATACAGAGCATGCATCGCAGTTGACGGTGCCGGAACCCTCAAAGGCGACCGCCAAGCCCCCAGCAGGAGATCCTGCAGGGAGGGATGCAGAGGAAGCATCACGGCGGCCCGTTCCGCAGGGCCTGGAGTTAGGTCCGGGATAGGGATGGCCAGCAAGTCCGCCATGTCAAGGAGGAAATTCTGAAAAGACGGCTCTCCCGGAGGGGCTATGCCGTGGGAGGCGGTGGCGGGAGAGGCTGCCAGGGCACCGAGAAGCCTCTCGGGCTGCTGCCCGCTGGGCAGAGGAGGGGACCAACAGCCCCGGACTGGGGTGGTCAACAAGGCATCGTCGGCTCCTGGAATTGATTCCAAGCTAGGCATCGAAGGGGTCGATGGCACAGACGGAACCGCCGGAATCGGCCTCGAACCCAGGGGCGGCGCTGCCCCGGCAACTGAAGTGGTTCCGTGGCAGCCAGAGGGCAGTGGCCAACGATCTCCGCTCTGCATCGTGGGAGGGGACAGGGGCCAATCCCGAGACGTGTCGTGGCCAAGTCTTCGAGGCTGGATACCGATTCCAGGTTGGGCATCGAACCGAGCGATGAAATTGACTCCCTTCTAGAGGGCCCCGGTGGGGGTGGCCGCGCCGGCGGTGCTGATCCCGGGGAGCGGATCGGAACCGCGTCGATCAGCGTCGCGAGCATCAAGGGCCCCCGAGGACGAAGCTCGGTGGAGAGGGGCCCATCAGACGCCGGCGCCGATGCCGGGCCCCCTCTCGAGCCCACCTGACCTGGGGGGAAATCCTTCCGGGACATACGACCCATCCCCGAGGGTACCCAGGTTACCCATCGACGAGCCCCTGCGGGAAGGGAAGTGCCAGACTCCTGCGCCGACGCCGGGGTACCGTTGCAGGACGGCGCGGATCCAGGCTGGATCAAAGCGATCGAAGACCCCGGGGCCCCCTTTCTCGGAAAGGGCGGGGCCCTCGACGGCCACGACGATGCCGGGGGGGTCGCACATCTGGGGCTGATCGACATACCCCAAGGCTCCCGGGGAAGGCCGACAGCGGTCCCTGGCGCTCGACGCCCCTGCCGTCTCCGGCGGAGCGGTGCCGCGCAAACCCGGTACCACCCTCACGCAGGGCTGGGATACTGGCAACCCAGCACGGGTCGAGGCGACCGGCCCCGAGGCCAGATGACCATCCCCGGCGAAGAGTGGAACCACCGACGCCGATGCGCCCAAAGCGGGTACCACCTCCGCGCATGGCTTGAACGTAGGGCCGCCAGACTGTGTCGAGTCGGTCGGCCCTAGAGCTGCCGAGGGCAGCGGCAGGTGATCCCCGGTGGGGAGCGGGTCACTCGACCCCTATGCCGACGGGTCGGCACCGCCGGGAGCGGATGCCATACCGGCAGGAGTCGGTTGGCCCCGGAGGCGCCGAGGACCGCCCCCGGTGAGGAGCGGAACGCTCGACGCCAGCGTCAGGGGGTCGGCACCACCCGTAGCGGATACCACCCCCGCGCATGGCAGGGATGACGGAACGCCAGGCTGGATCGATTCGATCGGCCCCGGACAATCCTCCGTGAGTAGCGGGACGCTCGACACCGACACCGATGCCGGGGGGTCTGCACCGCTAAAAGCGGGTACCTCCCTCGAGCACGGCTTAGACATAGGGAGGTCAGACTCAGTCGAGTCGATCGGCCCCGGAGGTGCCGAGGACACCAGCTGATCATCCCTGGCGAGAAGTGGAACACTCGACACCGGCGCCGGGGAATCGGCACTGCTCGAAGTGGGTACCTCCCTCGAGCACGGCTCGGGAATGTTCTGTGAGGAGCGAACCCCAGGAACATCCCGAAACCCCGTAAATGCTTTGGAGCCCGAGGACTCCCGCCGGGGTATAGTAGCCAAGGGGGACTTGAGGGGTTGGCCGGAGCCATCGCCATGCCGCGCATGAGACTCGCCCCTCAAGACTTGGCTAGTCTTAACAGACTGTTGCGTGGTTACCTGATCCTGGAGAGAAGAAAAACCAGATGACCGCGCCTTGGGCGTGAAAACGTCATCGAGGGATACCCGAAAAAGGGAAGGTCTTCTCCCGACACTGTAGCCCGGGGGACCCGGGAGGAAAGGGTCAGGCCCCAAACAAGAGAGGCACCAGGCATTGGAGTCCATGTGGAAAACTAAGTCCCCGCAGTGAGGGCACTTCTGGGGCTCCATGCTGTAAGCCCGGTAGGCCTTGGCGCCCAGAGGGAAAAAGGTCCCACTAGGCGACGAAAATAAGTGAGAAAAGAAAAAAAACAAAAGGGCACAGAGGTGCCGCTGTCGGCGGGAAAAGCCGCGACTACAGAACAAGAAAAGAAAAAAAAAAAAAGGTAAAAAGTTCTGCAGTGGCAGGAGGGACGTCCTGCCTGCTCCGCGGAAAACGAAAAACTGGGGAGAGGCAGTAGGAAGGGTGGGAAGCCACTGCGCAGGCATGGGGGATGCTCCCAAAGGCTTTCTGATTGGATGCTGGGGAGCATTCCCGTGTGGGCTCCGTCGGCGACGTCTCCCATATGTGAAGACTCATTCCTGTTTGTTCCTGGAGATCATTTCTATCTCCTTTATATTGTTTAATTGTTGAATAGTGTGCATTATATGTTTGTGTAATAAGGGGTTACCTGTTAACGCTTATGGAGTGAAATGATGTATTGGATGGAGGGGGGAAACAGAAAACAAAGAAAGAAGGGGGGATAAAACAAACATGTTGCAAATTCAGTGTGACAAGGATAGAAATGGGGGATGTGAAAGATGAAAGATGTTCTATGCAAGAGTTGTAACTGTTGAAAATATAGCAATAAAATATAAATTAAAAAAAAAAAAAAGAGAAGCCCCCAATGAAGCGATTTAAATAGGATAAGGTGGTATACAAATCTGTCTAAACAGTTACTAAAATGTGAGCAAAGATGGATGTTTGTATACATTCTGTGACACCTGATGGTCTAAATAAAGAAGATGAATGGTATGTATTTTAGTGAACTTTACATTGTCTATCATGTTTTCATTTTCTTGAAGTTTGCATGTACTGCTTCTTTAAAATAAGGACGGGGGGGGGGGGTTATGATGATGTCATTATACAACGCAACAGGACATTTGGTATAATAGTGCCCATGCTGACTTTAAGAAATGCTGAGGAGCATTTTAGTATTTGCATGTCTGGAGAATTACATTCATTTAGTTTTTGCATCATGGATGTTCAATTTTAGATTCCAATTTGTAATGCGTTTTGTTTTTTATAGATCTTATAAGCCTTTTGACACAGGGGTGCGAGATGCTGAAATACCATGCGAAGCCCTTCTGGGTATCGGACTTTTGAACACAGCCCAACCGTGTTTTAGCTGCACATTAGTCTAGAATTGGAACATGACCATCAAAAAAGATAAGTGATTATTAAGAAAGAGAAATGCTATGTAGACTGTATTCAATGTCATATTTGATATGTGTATGCCTTCTTGATAATCAATAAAAGAATGACAAGCAGTCAAGAAATCAGATAATGCATTGCTCTTGGTAGAATGTCTATGAAGGACCTAGACAAGGTTCTCAAGTGCAGAGATTATTTCTGCATATAAAGATTCGACTTAACCAAGACATGGTATTTTCAATGTCATATAGATGTGAGAACTGGACAGCAAAAAAGAAAGACAGGAAGAAAATCAATGCTTTTGAATTATGGTGCTGGTGAAGAATTGAATTATGGTGCTGGTGAAGAATACTGTGTATAGCATGGACTGCCCAAACAACAAACCAGTCTGTACTAGAGAAGATAGCGTAGTTACTCACCTGTAATAGATGTTCTCCAGGGACAGCAGGAATCAGTCCTAATATATGGGTGACGTTGGCACCAACAGAGCCCTTTCGGAAGCATCCCCCGGCTTTCAAAGAAAGCCTTTGAGAGATACCACCACGCATGCATGGTCCCCTTCCCGCCCAAGGGTGCCATGTTGCTCAATCATATGACATAGCTAGAAAACGGCACAAAGAAAAAAATGTTAAAAGAGCAACTCCAAGGGGAAGAGGGAGGGTTGTGAGGACTGATTCCTGCTGTCCCCGGAGAACACCTGTTAGAGGTGAGTAACTATGCTTTCTCCAGGAACAAGCTGAAAGTCAGTCCTCACATATGGGATTTCTCAGCTACAGGTTACCGAAAGACCAGGGCTCCTCAGGGGGAGCCGCAAGCAGCAGCAATTAATTCTGTGCCCACAAAACACAATAGGACCCCTGTGTCCATAAGAACATAACATAAGATATGCCATACTGGGTCAGACCAAGGTCCATCAAGCCCAGTATCCCGTTTCCAACAGTGGCCAATCTAGGTCATACGTACCTAGCAGTTTCCCCAAAAGACACAGGTTCCGCAATGCTTGTACTGGGTCAAGCATTGATATCCTGGGTCCCTTCTTAATAATGGTTTATGGACCTCTCCTCCAGGAACTTGTCCAAACCTTTTTTAAACCCAGCTACACTAACAGCCTTTACTACATCCTGCGGTAACAAATTCCAGAGTTTGATTACACGTTGAGTGAAAAAATATTTTCTTTTATTAGTCTTAAATAGTTTACCCCGTAGCTTCATTGCATGTCCCCTAGTCTTTCTATATTTTGATAACGTGAACAATCGATCTACGTTTACCCGTTCCACTTCATTCATTAATTTATAGACTTCTATCATATCTCCCCTCAGTCGTCTCTTTTCCAGGTTAAAGAGCCCTAACCTTTTTTGCCTTTCTTCATAAGAGTATCCTTCCATCCCCTTTACCATTTTGGTGGCTCTTCTCTGAACCTTTTCTAATAACTCTATATCCTTTTTAAGATACGTCGACCAGAATTGCACACAATATTCAAGGTGCGGTCTCACCATGGAACGATATAGAGGCATTATAATATCTTTTGTTTTATCTTCCATTCCTTTCCTTATGATACCTAGCATTCTATTTGCTCTCTTGGCTGCCGCTGCACACTGGGCCGAGGGTTTTAACATGTTATCCACAATCTTTTTCCTGGGTGGTGGTTCCTAATGTGGAACCTTGCATTGTGTAACCTGTCACCACTCACCCTCCCAGAGGCATTTAGTATGGGCAAGCAAGTGGGTAGTTGTGTTTCTTAGACTGTGAACTTTAAATGGAGGTTTGGAAAGGCCTCCTGGGTAATGTAGTCCTACAGTAGTAAGAATGAGTCCAAGTTGTGCACGAGTGGTTCAGGTTAAATTAGGATTTATTGCCCCTCCCGGGGTTTGGATGTTGATGACCATGAACAAAGAATATATTTACAAAGAAACCATACTCCTGATGTGAACAAAAATAGGCAACTTAAATAATGCTTATCTTCAGCTGTTACGGAATCAAAAAGATTAAAACAGTTTCCCTCCAAAATACTTCTTTTGGCTGTTTTTCTTCCTTCAGCAAAATCCAGTATTATTAACAAAGGGACTGCACATTGTCTGCCACCATATAAGAGCAGTCCATAAACACTTCGGACTCAGGGGGTTGATAAGGGTCCCACTGCATAAGATCACCTTCTTCCTTAAGGTCCCTTAGAGAGGGTTCTTCTGCCTGCCATGCAAACCTCTCCGTTCCAATTACAGGTTCCCTTCCCCCAACCTGCTCTGTGAGTCTGGGTGTTTGGCTTCCTGTGCATACAGCCCTCTGTAATTAAAAGGATATACGTTTCCCTCTTCTGTTTGGCTACCGGGAATTCTGTGTCTGCCTTTAGAATTGCTTTCTCCCAGGAATCTCCCTTGGCTACAAAAAGGTTGGTAAAACTTTTCTCTCCCCTTTGATAAAAGCTTGGTATCAGGGAAATAAGCTTTACCTGCAGGCTGTCTGTTGGGAGCATAGCGTGGTTGTCTTTTCTGGTTCCCAGAATAAACGTCTCTGCTTTTTGGATAGTAAAAATCCCCAGTGCTTTTTGTAGTTGAGCACTGCTCCCTGGGAACTGGACTTGAATATCTTCCCCAGCTCTCTTCCTCTGAGAAGTTCCTCCGAGTGGAATTGGGATTTCTTTCCCTTTTTCCTTCTCTCAGCCACAGACCTTGGCTGCCCTCGGAGTATCTATCTTTCTCTGGTTTTCTCCTTCTTTCAGCTTTCTCCACGCTTGCTGTGCTGCCTTTTCCTTCTGTCTCCGTATCTGAGACTATGTCTGTGACTTTCTCCTTCCCCTTCTCTTTCTCCGTCCTATATTTAACTAAAGGCTTTTTATCTAAGTTTCTTTCTCCGTTGTGCTGAGCCACACCTCCCACCAGGTGTTCCCACTTCCCTGATGAGGCAGGAGCTAGCTCAGGGGATGGGCATTCCCTAACACTCTGTGACGTTCTTTGTTTAGGGTTTCCATGCCAACCCTCCATGCTTGTTTCAGCACTGACAGTTCTGGTTTCACTTTGCAGTGAATCCTCTGCCTCCCTTGGTTCTGAACCCTGTACTTCACGACAAACCATAGTTTGGGTAGTTCTTCCCTAGGTGCATAACTTTGCACTTGTCCACATTAAATTTCATCTGCCATTTTGATGCCCAGTCTGGTGAAACCAGCACTCCGATAGCCTGATCACAAACGGGTCAGAGGGTAGGAGTTGCCTAGACCCCGAAGAGGTTACGGAGCACAGCCTGGCCAAAGACAATGTCCCTTCAGGATGCTCTTTCCAGGCAGTAATGGGCTGCAAAGTTGTGGACTGAAGACCAGGTGGCAGCCCGGCAGATTTCCATCATTGGGACAGAGCACAAGTTTGCCACCGAAGCCACCATGGCCCTGACACTGTGTGCTGTGATGCAGCCTTCCTGCGGGAGCCCCACTTGCTCGTAGGCGAGTGTGATACAGTCCGCCACACATGCGGATGGCATACGCTTGGTCACTGCCTCCCCCAGGATACTGGGGTCTTAGGAGATGAAAAGCTGAGCAGCTTTGTGGTGGCCTTGAGCGTGTTGGATGTAGAAGGACAAAGCCCTCTTACAGTCCAAGGTGTTAAGAACCGTCTCCGCCCGGCTGGAATGAGGTCGTGGAAAGAAGGTAGGGAGCACCACTTCCTGGTTGAGATGGAAGGGCGACTTTACCTTCGGCAGGAATTTGGGGTGCATGTGAAGCACCACTCTGTTCTTGTAGAACCTGGTATAAGGCACCTCAGCCACAAGGGCCTGAAGCTCGCTAACTCTGAGAGCAGAGGTGAGCGCAACCAGGAAGGCCACCTTCCAAGAAAGGTAGCGAAGTTGGCAGGCAGCTAGAGGCTCGAAGGCTGGGTGAGTGAGCTGCCCCAACACTATGTTGAGGTCCCATTTGGTTGCCGGAGGGCTTCGATAAGAGCAGACCCCAAAGGATATGGGTTCACCAACAATTGCACTGAGAGGGGCTTATCCTCCACCCGATGGTGCTGCGCCGACAGGGCACTAAGGTGCACTCGGACAGAGTTGGGACTTGAGCCCGGACTGAGAGAGGTGGAGAAGGTACTGTAATACCAGAGCCACCGGGCAGGAAAAGGGATCAGCTCTGTGTTCGGTGCCCCAAACAGAGAACCTTCACCATTTGAGAGCATAAACCTTCTTAGTAGAGGCCTTGTGAGGCCAGTAGGATCTCCTCCACCTCAACTGGCAGGTTGAAAGGGGCCAGAGTCACCCTCTCAGAAGCCACGCTATCAGCAACAGGGACCCCAGGTGGGGTGTAGAAGACAGCCCCCCTCCTGAGAGAGGAGTCCTGTGGTGGTCCCCAAGGGGATGGGGGCCTCCACCGTTAACTGCGGAAGCAGCAGGAACTACGGTTGCCTGGGCAACTGAGGAGATATCAGGATGAGCGAGGCCCTGTCGTGGAGGGTCCTGGACAAGGTCTTGGTGATCAGCAGTGTCGAAGGGAAGGCATACATGAGGCCTTCCAACCATGAGACCAGGAACACGTCCGCTGCCGCCCTGGAGGGATGGGCCTGCCGGGAGCAGAAGCGGGGCAACTGAAAGTTGTCTGGGCTGGCGAACAAGTCCATCAGAGGTTCACCCCAGAACCGGAAAAGCTGGCTAGCTACCCTGGGATCCAGCTGAGACTCATGCGGCTGGAGAACTCTGCTGAGTCTGTCGGCCAGCATGTTGCCTGGCCTGGCAGGTACACCGCCCGTAGGAGGAAACCCTGTTTGATCGCGTACGAGCAGAGGACCAGTGCCTCCTGACAAAGGGTATGAGACCCCGTACCTCCCCCCATTTGTTCATGCAGAATATCGCCACCTGGTTGACTGGCTGGTAACGCAGGTGATGACAGACCTTCAAGGCTAGATGTATGACTCGGAGTTCCAGGTGGTTGATCAGCTGGGTGCTCTCCTCCGCCAGTTGCCCTGCATGCGGAGATCTCCGCAGTGGGCTCCCCAGCCAAGCAGGGAGGCGTGCGTGGTGAAGATCTTTGAAGGGCTCGAGGCCTGAAAAGGCATGCCCTCCTCGAGATGCTGGGGTGACTGCCACCAGGCCAGGGAGTCCACCAATTGGCAGGTCACAGTAACTCTGTCCTGGAGGCAGTCCACGGCCTGAGACCACTGGTCTGAGAGACACCACTGCACCACTCTCATGTGGAGGCCAGCGTCCGGGGTGATGTGGACTGTAGAGGCCATGTGCCCGAGGAGGCGCAGGAGAAGCCGGGCGGGCACAGAGGGACGGTACTGCATGTCCCAAGCTAGGGACATGAGACGATCGGCTCAGGCCCTGGCAGGAAAGCCTTCGACGGAAGTGTGTCGATCTTTGCCCCAATGAACTCCAGACCCTGTGTCAGGAAAAGGTGAGACTTAGGGTAACTTATGACAAAGCCTAGGTGTTGTAGAACCCGAATGGTACGTGCGGTGGCCTGCTGCACCTCTGAGGCTGTGCCTCACTTTATGAGCTAGTCATCCAAATAGGGAAAGATGAAGACCCCTTGGAGCCGGAGGAAGGCGGCCATGACTGCCAGGTATTTTGTGAAGACTCTTGGGGCAGAGGCTAGGCCAAAGGGGAGCATCCTGTTTTGAAAGTGCCTGCCCCCCACTATGAACCGCAGGTACTGCCTGTGGTTGGGATGGATGAGGATGTGGGTATAAGCATCCTTGAGGTCTAAGGAGCATAGCAGGTCTACCTGCTGGAGGTATGGCAGCAATGTTCTAAGGGAGAGCATCTTGAACTTCTCCTTCACCAGGGATTTGTTGAGGTTGCGTAGGTCAAGGATGGCCTTAGGCCCCCTGTCCTCTTTGGCACGAGGAAGTACATGGAGTAGAACCCCTTGCCCTTGAGGTGGTAGGGCACTGGCTCCACTGATTTGTCCTCGAGAAGACCTGCCAACTCCTTCATAAGAAGGTCCCGGTGGAGGGGAGACATGAGGAGCTCTCCCAGGAAATAAGGGGGAGGTGTCTGGGTCAGCTGGAGGCGGTAGTCCTCCCTGCCTACCCTGTAGGGATGATTCCACGAGGGCTCCATCGGTGCCGACGTCACCCATATGTGAGGACTGACTTCCTGCTTGTTCTTGGAGAACAAACGTAAGCTTTCTTTAGAAGCTCAGATGGCAAGACTGACTTTCCCCCAATGCTGCAAATCACAATTCGTGCAGGGCATCGGGCCCTCACCCCCAGACCTCTAACAGCAGCCAGTATCTTCAGTACAGACAGGAAGTGCAGGACCTCAAGCTCGCAGTTGTGCAGAAAGCTAAGCCTCAGCTGCGTTCCACCCCATCACAGGCTTCCTATTTCTGTATGGGTAAGAACATAAGAACCGCCATATTGGGTCAGACCAAAAATCCATTAAGCTCAGTGTGCAGTTACAAACAGTGGCCAATCCAAGTCACCACTGATGATTTTATAGACCTCTATCATATCTCCCCCCTCAGCCATGTCTTTTCCAGTGATGGCTGGCCCAATCACTAGGCAAACGAGACAGTTGTCTAGGGCAGTTTGAAAGGGGGGGAGGGGAGGCAGCAGCAGCAGCTTCAGTCAAAGCAAAGCAATTGGAACCTGGTAGCCACACAAACTCAAGGATTCATCAGTGCATGCTTTTATCAGCAGAAGAATAGTTAATATGCAAATAGTCCTTTTACTGTTGTAAGAAGCTATTTGGAATCT
Source organism: Ichthyophis bannanicus (assembly GCA_033557465.1). Lineage (NCBI taxonomy): Eukaryota > Metazoa > Chordata > Amphibia > Gymnophiona > Ichthyophiidae > Ichthyophis > Ichthyophis bannanicus. Next base: position 417,685,803 of record CM066031.1, on the reverse strand, counting down.
CTCTCATTTAGCATATATTTACAAAACAAAGTTTAATATTTAAAAGTGCTTTTGCCAAATAGGTGTTTCAGTGGAAGTTGTTCTAGAAGGGATGGTGCTGAGATGATTACAATAGCATTTAGTAATCAAATTCTTGGTGTGGGGAATTGTTAGGCATCTAAAAGCTAACTGCGAGGGGGCGCAAGTTTTGCCAAGGGTTCCTAAAACCCTTGCACCCACCCCAGGGGCTGTATGCAGCAGAGGCTCCTGTTCATCCACAGGCTCCAAGTCCTTGCGCTTCCTGGCAGTAGAGTACTAGACCGCTGTAGGTCTAGGGCAGGTGGGGAGGAGGAATAAGCTTATGGTTGGCCACAGCACCTGGTACCACAGGAGGTGCTGGACTACGGAGAAGGGAAAGGGGGAAGGTTGGATGTTGACCCACCAGAGAGGAGCAAATAGGAAGACAGGGGAAATACTGGACATGATAAAGGATGGAAGAATTCAGAAGACAGGGAGATGCTTGACATGGAGATGGTACTGGGGAGGGGAGGCAGAAGACATGCTGGGCAAGACAAAAAATGCCCAATTGAACCTCCGGATAGTGCGCCAGCGGGCTTAGCTTTAAGCCGCAATTGATCTTTTCGAAATCACGGTATAAAAATGTAAAATAAATTTTAAAAATGTAAATAAATAATAACAGCGGTGGGAAAGAAAGAAAACACCCTTTTTCTAGCGGCTCTGCAGAAGTGAGCTGGGACGCTGGACTTCGGACCTCCCTGGCTCCCTCTGAAGCAGTCCAGGCAGACGTGGGGCTCGGACTGGAAATAGCCTGATCGGGGGGGGGGGCGCTTAGGACTGGTAATGGGCTTATGGGGGGTTAGGACTGGTAATGGGCTGATGGGGGGGGGGGGAAGGAGAGAGATACTGGCCCTGGAAGAAGACTAGGGACTAAGATGACAAATGGGCTGATGCAGGGGGATAGGAAAATGGGACTGGAAGGGAACAGATGCTGGGAGGGGCTGGAACTAGAAGGGAGCTGATACTGGGGGAGAACTAGAAGGTGATGGGGATGGGGCTGGTGAGAGAAAAAAAAAAAGAAGAAGATGGTGGAGTGAGGATGGAGGGGGAAGAAAAAACTATGACTGGCTGAGTATTGGGAGAGTAAGTGGGGATTGAGGATGGAGGGGTGAAATTTGAGTGGATGAAAAAGGAATAAAGAAAGAAATGGAGGAAAAAGCAAAAGGGGAAAGATCAGTATATTAGAGAAGATGTAGAGAGAATGGAAAAAACTAGAAGAAAGGACAAATGGACAGCAGACAATGGAGAGTTAGCAGAAGAAATGAAGAAACCAGAAGAAAGCAACTGGAGCAATTAAGACTGAAAAATAAAATGTCCATACAACAAAAGATAGAAAAATACTTCATTTTGAATTTAACTGGAATATGCCAGCTCTGGGAAATGTGCATCGCTAACGTCTTTGCGTTTTGTTTAGTGCAAGAGGAAATTAATTAAAAGTTTTATTTCTCCTGTGTTGCTGTACATTCCAAGTTTGGCTTTTTGGGGTTCCCAGTTTAATTATTGTCTTCATATTTCTAAATTGTGATCTCTTCTTCTATTATTTGGTGATGGTCTATGTTTTGCATGTGTAACTGAGCCGTGGTATTCTGTTCATGTAGTTTCTATGCGACAGTCAATGTTCTCTTTCCCCAGTCGGAGATGGATTGGTATTCTCCGAGATGTATTGGTTTAATATTTGCAGTGTTGCCTTTTGATAAGTAGGGTTTGGTGCTTTGTGAGTCCTGGTATTGCTGTTATGATATGGCGGGATTGCTATGGGTTTAAATGGGCAGGGTTGATATTGTATTTATATCCCGCTTTTCACCGGGTCAAAGCGGTCAATTGGGAGATACATTTAACACGAGGGGATATGACACACATACGCTAATACTTACAGGGAACATGGGCAATGGAGGGTTAAGTGGCTTGCCCAAGACGAGAAGGAGTACCTATAGGACTAGAAATCCCAGTCCCTCCGGCCTGAGATTGCTGTCCCCAGGTGGGACTTGAACCCCCAGCCCTCCGGCCTGAAGTACCTTGTCCTAACCACTAGGCCACTCCTCCCAAGAGACTAATGCTTAAACCTGAAGGAGGAAATGCAAAAGCTGTTAACACACTGTGCGTGTGTCTCAAGCAAAGAAGGTTCAGTACCACCCACTAATGTCTTACTTCAATGGACTGCCGGAACCGAAGATTTCACTGCGACTCAGTTCTGCAATTCCATTCCCAATGTAAACTTTGGTTCCATCAAATTCTTTGGCTCCTCTTTTGCACTTTCCTTCAACATCAGAGTACACAGAGACCACATCTCCAGCTTTCATAACTGGGGGACAAAAAGAAATCATTTTTGCTTTCATTATTCTGCACATGATATCTCTGCATTTCCAATAACAAACATGGATTGGAATAGTGGCTCAGTGGGAGGGCTACACACTGTCATACACAGGAACCCAGGTTCAATCTCTGGTTCTGGTCTTCCAGTACTCAGCTAAGTAGGGGAGGTTGTGAAAGCAGAGTTTAGAATTTTTGAAGGGGAAGGGTGTTCCAGTCAACACAGAGTGGCAACACCTAATAAGTGGATTTAAGCTTCAAGACTATAAAGTTCAGAAACAAGCCCTGTGCATGGCTCTGATCGAGGGTGGTCACTGCAATGACTGCATTGCATAAAACACGGAGGAAAATCCTTAGATAGTTGCAAACGGAGGTTTATGGTGTTGGATCCGGGTCCTACTCCTGACTGAACCACAAGTCCAGTAAAACCAGAGGAAACAGTCAGTCCCTGCCCACACATCCACCACCACCCCCCTAACACGCCCCCCCCCCTCCCAAAAAACCCCCAATTACATTTGTGGTCTAGCTTCCCTTTTCCTATTGTGTAGATTAGTAAGCTCTAAAGACTGTAGAAATACAAATGCTAGTGCAACAAACTAGTTAGTTTTGCTATGGGACCACTGTTCCCTCTAAGCTGTGCGCGTGTGCGCGCGCACACACCTCGCCGAGCGAGCGCACATACTTTACAACAGAGCGCACAAAAATTACGGCTCTGATTCTGATAGAAAACACAGACATCTTAAAATTTAAAAGTTATGATTGTAATTACTAGAAATTTCCTGCTTCATTTAGTAATTGTCTATTTTCATTTAATTTGATTAAAATCAATGTGGTGTACATACTGTATTCTGACGTGTAGTCAAATTTTAAAGTATATAACTCCGAGTGTCGTTATGTGGCGCACAAAAATTTAACCTTCCTTCAAAAGCTGCACACAGCTGATATTTTATGCGCACACAGCCTACAGAAAATTAGAGGGAACATTGTATGGGACACAGTTTTAACGCTGGGACCATACACTGGAAGCCAGGTAATGCAAAGTTCCCTATATCATATCTATAAATCATAGGGAAGGCAATGCTTAAGTGCCATGTGTACATTTATAAACATCATAAATCTACAGGTCACAGCTCCCTGCATTGGTGCATGTCTATGTCACCGGGCCGCTCAATCCATCAGTTTCTGTCAACCTTTTTCCTCTCAAATTATATTTTTTATTGTTCTTTTTCACAGCAAGCACCACTAAAACCAAGAATAGTGCGGGGACATAGTGTGAATTTATTCTATGTATGGCCTGTGGGTTTATTTTTTGTTTGTTTTTTAATTATTTAGTGAAGAATGAAGTTCAGCAACAACTGCCATTTGTAGTGAGCAGGGGACTCCAGAAGCAAGACGCTTGGCAATGAAGAACAGAGAACAAGGAACAAAACTGCTAACTCTCAGCTTTGCTCCTTTGACCTTGCTGCCCCTTTTGCTTGGAATAACCTATCTTCTTTCTCTGCGTCAAATCCCTTCCCTCACCCTCTTCAGCTCTAGGCTCAAGACACACCTCTTTGAGAGTGCCTTTGGCTCATAATCCGCATCCTTATGTTACAGGTCCTTATTGCCCCTTTTGTCCCTCTCCTTTTGTACTACTGTATGTCTGATCTTTTAGACTGTAAGCGTGATGTGCAGGAACTGTCTTTTCCATCTGTACAGCGCTGCGAACGCCTGGTAGCGATTTATAAATGCTCATTAATATACTAGGCAGCTCAACGAAGCTGTATTGTCACTACACTGGGAGGAAGGGGGAAGAAACAAAACATCCAAGTTTTCATAAAGAGAAACTACAGAAACTAAAGATCAGATTGGGAATGATAACACAGGTACACTACCAAAAAACTGCCTCCAGTTTTGCAACTGATTCCTATAGATTTTGGGGTGCTGAATCCAGGAAAAATAGCCAAAATGTTCCATCACGTCACGTTTTCTTGCAAAATTAGATTTCTTACCCATATAAGGAATGTTCACAAAATTTCTTTTTAGCCGACTGCAGTTTATTTTCTTGGCCCAAAATAGAGGTTGTAATGGTTAACTAACTAGAAACACTCCCTCATGATATTTTAGAGTGTTTTGTATTCATTTTATACATTAACAGGACAATTGGGAGGCGGGGGGCTAAATCCAGTACTCGCGCTGGCGCATGTTCTTTCCTGTTCGCCTCGCCTCGTTCGCTCGCTCAAACACGGTGGTTGCGACATGAACGTTCCTGACAAATTTCAGTTTCTTGCAAGTTCATTATTACCTTTTATTTGCTCAGTCGTAATCCAGCTTTATTCCGAAGTGGTTCACTACAGTTGTAGTTTGCAGTGCTGTGTATTTGTGATGGCTCACAGAGCCAGAGGTTGCGTCAACTCTCCGGACAGTTTTTGTTTTATTTGTGGGGAATATACCGTGAAAAAGCGGCAGAGGAACATTTCTGCATTTATTAAAAAAGTATATTTCGCCTATTTCGGTTTGAAGTTAGGCGATCAAGACAAACCGTGGGCTCCTCACAAAGTGTGCAAGACATGTGAGGAAGATCTACGCTTATGGATGAAAGGTAAAAAACAAGCATTTTGTTTCGGAATACCTATGATGTGGCGTGAACAAAGAGACCACAGCAGTGACTGCTATTTTTGCTCTTGCATTGTGAAGGGATACAACTTAAAAAATAAGAACGTAATAAGTTACCCCAACCTTCCCTCAGCAATTAGGCCTATGCCTCATAGCAACGAAGTACCTCTGCCTGAACCACCAAAATCTTTGGATCATATTTGTGTGGACGGTTCTGATCATGATGAGACTCATCAGATGGCTTTTCCCGATGAGTCCAGTACTTCCAAGTTTGAAACTGAACCAGATCCGAAACCTGAACTTTTCTCTCAAGCTGAATTGAATGATTTAGTCCGGGATTTAGGACTCCCAAACGATGCTGCCCAACTGCTAGGTTCTCGGCTTAAACAGAAAAATCTATTGTCACCAGGAACAACTTTTTATTGGTACCGCAACCGCGAGACACAATTTTTGAAGTATTTCAGCAAAGAGGAAAATTTGGTATTTTGCAACGATATATACGGAGTGATGGAAAAGTTTAAACTCAAGTATGATCCTGCTGAATGGCGGCTGTTCATTGATTCGTCAAAAGACAGCATAAAAGGTGTTCTTTTTCATAATGGCAACACATTCGCTTCAGTTCCTATTGCTCACTCTGTTATTCTCCAAGAAAAATACGAGAATTTGGCCCTGATTCTTCAGAAGATTCGTTATGATGAGCATAAGTGGATGATTTGTGGAGACTTTAAAATTCTATCCATGCTATTAGAGCAGCAATCCGGTTTCACCAAATATCCCTGCTTCCTTTGCTTGTGGGATAGCCGGGCCCGCGACCTACACTGGGGGAAAAAAGACTGGCCAATTCGGGAGTATTTGAGACCCGGTGAGAAAAATGTTCTTCATGAGAGCTTGCTACCTCGTGATAAAATTCTATTACCACCTCTCCACATTAAGTTGGGTCTCATTAAGCAATTCAACAAGTCCCTTCCAAAAGATGGTGAGTGTTTTCGGTACCTTTGCTCAAAGTTCCCCCGACTTTCTGAAGCAAAGCTAAAGGAAGGAGTGTTTGTTGGCCCTGATATAAGGAAACTCATTTTAGATGGAGCATTCGCTGAAACGATGTCTGAGAAGGAAAAAGAAGCCTGGGATTCCTTCAAGGATGTTGTTCTCAAATTCTTGGGGAACAAGCGGGATGAGAACTATAAGGATATTGTTGCCAGGATGCTCAGTGCCTTCAAAGAACAAGGCTGTAACATGAGCCTGAAAGTCCATTTCTTGCACTCCCATGTGAACTACTTTCCCGAAAACCTGGGGGCGTACAGTGAAGAACAAGGTGAAAGGTTTCACCAGGACATCAAGGACGTAGAGAGAAGGTACCAAGGAAGATGGAACACCACTATGATGGCTTATTTCTGCTGGTTGCTGCTGCGGGAAACCCCAGATGAAAAATACGCCAAGCAGCGCACCAAGAGAAGCATTCGGGGGAAGAAGAAACGGGCCCACCAGGAGATTGATTGACCCAAGAATGACTTTAAAATCTAAACTGTGTTGACAAATATCGTGTTTTTACTAAACTTTGAAATAAAAATTTGCTAGTTATTACCACAGTGTCGGATCTCATTTATTAGAATTTTATTTTCACACCATCGGGTGTTTGTCTTCATGTATTGCAATGGTGCGGTTTGCGTTTTCTATTCTTACATACATACCTGTACAACATTTTTTGCACATTTCTTTGCTTTGCTTTGTGTCTAACCTCGCTCTTATATGCTCAATGTTTGTGCACATGTATGTGGCTGTTTTAAGTGCAGACAATTTTGCTACCATCACAGTGTGTTTTGTTGACATTACTCTATTCTTATGTGCTGCCTTGTTACAATTTTCTTTATTTTTATTTGAATAACTACTAAACAATTAGTATAAAGAATTCATCCAAGAAACTTTTATCTCAATCGCACTCAATCTGAAACGTTCACCTCAAACTGCTAACCCAATGTAGCAAAAAATCTGTATGTGATGGAGCAAATTGGTTACCAGATTTGGATTCAGCGCACCAAAAAACGTAAAAATCAATTGAAACATTAGAGGCAGTTTAAAAAAAATTTTTTTTAGTGTACCTGTGTAATGTATATGGCATGATATCAGAGAGGAAATCATAAGGTGGGATAGAATGATTAAATGGAGAACCGTTGTTTAATCTTTCATACAGTAAAACAAACCAAGAGGGCACACCAAAAAAACAATCAGATTGAAAACAAATTGTAGAAATGTTTTCAGTGTTTAATTAAGCTGTGGAATCAGTTGCTGGAGGACTTGCTCAAGGCAGCAGTAAGAAAAGAAATCAAACACAAACAAACAAGTCCAAAAACAGGCTTCAAATATTGGGAAGCAAACACATTCACAAATTGCAAGAATCAGTCTCACATATGGCACAGTCGGTGCAGAAGGAGCCCTCGCAGAAGCATCCGCCCAGCTTTCAAAGAAAGCCTTTGGGAGATGCCACCACACGTGTGGTCCCCTTCCCACCCAAGGGTGCCATCTTGCTCAGTCAGATGACATAGCTAAAAGATGGCAAAAAAATAAAAGATAGTAAGAAGCAACTCCAAGGGGGAGGGAGGGTTGTGAGGACCCATTCCTGCTGTCCCTGGAGAACACCTGTTACGTAAGTAACTACGCTTTCTCTAAGAACAAGCAAAAGGGTCAGTCCTCTCATATGGGACTCCCTAGCTACAGGCTAATGAAATCCCATAGAGAAAAATCACGGTTACCCTCAGGGGAAGCTGTGAGCAGCAGCAATTGAGTCCACAGGTGCAGATTGCAGTAGAACCCATGTGTCCGATGGGAACCAGTACTCCAGTAGGCTGAACACAAAAGGGCCAGAGGGTAGGAGTTGCCTAGACCCCAAAAGGATTACGGAGCATGGCCTGGCCAAATGCACTGTCCCGTCAGGACTCCCTCTCCAGCTGCAAAGGAATGGACAGAAGACCAGATGGCAGCCCAGCAGATGTCCTCCACTGGGACGGAGCACAGGTTTGCCACAGAGGCCGCCATGGCCCTGACACGGAGCACTGTGACCTAACCGTCCAGCAAAAGCTCCGTCTGCTCACAGACGAGGGGGATACAGTCCGCCACTCAGGTAGATAGCATACGCTTGGTCACCGCTTACCCAGTCTACTGGGGTCATAAGAGACAAAAAGCTGAGAAGCTTTACGGTGGCCCTGGGTACGTTGAATGTAGAAGAACAGGACCCTCTTACAGTCCAAGGTGTGGAGAACGGTCTCCACCCTACTGACATGAGGCTTCGGGAAGAAGGTGGGCAGCACCACCTCCTGGTTGAGGTGAAAAAGTGATACCACCTTTCGTAAGAAATTTGGGGTGTGTGCAGAGCACACCCTGTTCTTGTAGAACCTGGTGGAAGACGCCTCCGCCACCAAGACATGAAGCTCGCTGACTCTGCGAGCGGAGGTGAGCGCAACTAGGAAAATCACCTTCCGCAAAAGGTATTGCAGGTGGCAAGTAGCCAGGGGCTCAAAGGGCGGACGAGTAAGTTGCGCCAGTATGACATTGAGGTCCCACTCAGTCGCCGGGGGGGCGTACTAGGGTTTTCGATAAAAAGAGTCCCCTCATGAAGCAGGTCACCAACAGCTGGGCCGAGAGGGTTTTGCCATCCACTGGGTGATGTGCCGCCAGGGCACCGAGGTGCATTCTGATGGAATTTGATGTGAGGCTGGAATGCAAGAGATGGAGAAGGTACTGCAGGACCAGCTGCACCAGACAGGAGAACAGGCTAATCCCATGCTCTGTGCACCAGACTGAACGTCTGTGCCACTTGAAGGCGTATGCTTTTCCTGGTGGAGGACTTACGGGAAGCCGGCAGGATCTCCGCTATTTCTTCCGAGAGGTTGATAGGGGCTAGGGTCACTCCTTCAGAAGTAACGCTGTCAGTGACAAGGGCCCCAGATTGGGGTGCAGTAGAGAGTCCCCCTCCTGCAATAGGAGCCCTAGGAAGCTCCCCAATGGGATGGGTCTCCACTGACTACTGGAGGAGTAGCGGGAATCAAAGCTGTCTGGGCCATCGAGGGGCTATCAGGATCAGCGAGGCCTTGTCATGGAGGATCCTGAATAATGTTCTGGCAATTAGTGGTGTGGGTGGGAAGATTTACATGACATCTTCCGACCACAAGATGAGAAACGCATCTGCCGCTACCCGGGAAGGGTAGGCTTGCCGAGAGTAGAAGTGGAGCAACTGGTATTTCTCTGGAATGGCAAACAGGCCTATCCATAGTTCGCCCCAGAGGTGGAAGAGCCGGCTGGCCACTCTGGAGTCCAGCTCCCACTTGTGCAGCTGGAGGACCCTGCTTAATGCCAGTGTGTTGTCCTGGCCAGGCAGGTATACTACCCATAAGAGTATGCTCTGCTGGACTGCACAGGAGCAGAGGGCTATCACTTCATGGCAGAAGGCACAGGACCTGTGCCCCTCTGCTTGTTTACACATAACATAGCCACCTGGTTGTCTGTTTGGACTAACACTGGTTGGCGCTGTAGGCGGAGGCAAAAGGCACGAAGAGCTAGATGTATCGCCCGCAATTCCAGGAGATTGATCTGCTGGATGCTCTCACTTGGCGACCAATTGCCCTGGGTGCGGAGGTCCTCGCAGTGGGCTCCCCATCCCAGCAGGAAGGCATCCGTCATGAGAACCCTTAAGGGACACAGAGTCTGGAAGGGCATCCCTGCTTCGAGGTACTGGGGATTTTGCCACCAGATCAGGGATTCCACCAACCAGTAGGTCACTAAAACTGTCGCGGAGATAGCCTGTGGCCTCTGTCCACTAGTCCCGAAGGCAACACTGTGCGGCTCTCTTGTGGAGGTAGGCATCTGGGATGACATGGACCGTGGAGGCCATGCATCAGAGTAAGCACAGCAGGAGCCGAGCAGACACCAAGGGACAGCGTTATATGTCCAGGGCCAGAGTCCTGAGCCAGGCGGCATGGTTCCCTGGAAGGAAGGCCTTTGCCAAGAGGGTGTCTAGTCTTGCCCCTATGAACTCCAGACACCTTGTCGGGAGGAGGTAGGACTTGGGATAGTTTATTACAAACCCCAGATTTTGCAGGACCTGGATGGTACGTGTGGTTGCCTGCTGCACTTCTGAGGCCGTGCCTCCCTTTATGAGCCAAATCGTCTAGGTATGGGAAGACAAAGACCTCCTGGAGGCAGAGGAAGGCAGCCACGACTGCCAGGCACTTTGTGAAGACCCTTGGGGGGAGGTCTGTACTGGTAATGGCTGCCCCCCATCATAAACCTCAGGCACGGTTTGTGGTTGTGAGGAATGAGGATGTGTGTGTAGGCATCCTTCAGATCCAAGGAGCATAGCCAATCTCCCTGCTGAAGGTAAGGCAGCAATGTTCCAAGAGAGAGCATCTTAAACTTCTCCCTCAACAGGAATCTGTTCAGATTACGCAGGTCTTTTTGGTACGAGGAATACCTGGAGTAGAACCCTTTGCCCCCGAGATGGTGGGGAACTGGTTCTACCACTCTGTCCCCGAGAAGACCTGCCAGTTCCTTCAGTAGAAAGTCCCAGTGAAGGGAAGACATGGGGGAGCTCTCCTGGAAAGAAAGGGGGAGGTGTCTGGGCGAAGTGGAGGAAATAGCCTTCCTTGACCACTTGGAGTGCCCAAGAATCGGTGGTGATGGCTGGCCACCTTTGAGCATAGTGAATGAGAAGTCTCCCTGTGGGCTGTTGACCGTCTTGGTTTGGAGAGGCTATGCCCAAGGAATCAAAAAACTCCCCCTTAGCTGGGCCGGGGCTGATGCCTGGGGTCTGGGAGCCTTCTGCTTATAAGGGTCATGCCCATACCCCTTGGACTGCTGACCCAGATGGGGAACCGGGGAGGCCTGAAAAGGTGGGTAGAGCCCTTCCGTCAGGGAGGGGCAGCGGTCTTTTTAGAGAGCCTGATCCTCGTCATGAACTCTGTCTCCAGCTCAGCAGCCTTGTCAGTCATGGGTTTGCTAAGGAGGTTCTCTCCTTGGCATGGGACATTGACCAATTTGTCCTGAACACATTGTTCGATGTTGGACAACTGTAGCCAAGCCTGGTGTCGTGCACAGATGCCTGCCACCACTACTCTTTGGTAATCCCCAAAGCAATGACCCATTGTACACAAACAACTGTAAACAGGGCATTCAATCTCTGTGCACCCAGATGCTGGAACGCCCTTCCACCCAATATACAAGCAATCCCCGAACTATTAAAATTCCGGAAGGCACTGAAGTACTACCTCTTCCTCAAATGCTACCCGGAGGAACATACACCAATCCCCTCGCACAACACACGCACAACACTGCTACATGACCACATGTAACTACCCTCAATATGATGTTTATATGTAAATACTTTTCTGTTATCCATTGAGATGTAAATAGTTAATACTGTTATCCAAGTTGAGCTTCCTGTTATATGTAATTACGGTGTTACCCCCATCGTAAACCACCCATGTTGTATGTAAACCGCACTGATGTGGAAGAGCACGGTATATAAGAAATAAAATACTCTAGCTGCTGACTCAAAGCAGTCATAGGCTGCCCGAGACAAACTTGGAGAACTCACAGACGGCTTTGGCCAGGTTCTTGACCCACTACAGGGGTTCCTCGGAAAGACCAGGTGAGAACGCGGCAAATTCCTTCGCCAGATCTCTCAGGTACATGCCCATATACAGCTGGCATGCCTGGATGCGGCCAATGAGTATCGAGCCCTGGTAGCACTTTCTGACGAGGACATCCAGGGTGCATGCCTCCCTGCCGGAGGGCACCGTGGAGTACGTCTTATGACTCTTCAGATGATGCATGGTTGACTCCACTAACATGGAATTGTGCAGCAGCTGCAACTACAGGCTCCGGTGAACTTGATACATCGAATCAAGACACTTGCTCACCATCAGCACCGATGCCAGTGTCTCCCACATACGAAGCATTAGCTGTTCTAGGTTGGGTGGGATGGGCACCATAAGCAATTCCCTCGGAGGGGCCTTGTATTGGAGGTCTTTTAGCTCCTCCGTCTGAGAGTCCTCCTCCGATCCCGTTGGGAACACTAGGGTCTTGGACATGTTCCTGACAAAACCGAGGCACGCCATGTCCTCGAGTGGAAATGGTGCAGGGACTCAGAGGGAGAGAGTCTGAAGTGACATCGTGGTTGTGACGGGTGTCCGGCAACTCCTCATCCTCTGTTTCCCACTCAGAATAGTCAGTCAAAGACTCGAGGGAAGGATGGCTTGCAGACTCCAGGGCTGATTCCTGCCCACGGCCCTTGGAGGCTCCAATGTGATGCCAGAATTGTCCTGGGCCCCAATGAGAGAAGGTGTTAGATGCTGAAGTAATTATCTACCTTACACAAACTGAGTTATTTGAGTTCAATTATCTCTTAACAACTATGAATTCCCCAATTGTACATTCCATTTTTCGAGGATTCAGATATGTTTAAGATAAATTGTAAATTATATTGTTGTTCATACCCATCTTTAGCGTAGTTACTTACCTGTAAAAGGTGTTTTCCGGGGGCAGCAGAAATCAGTCCTCACTTATGGGTGATGTCGGCACCGAAGGAGCCCTCGTGGAAGCATCCCCCCAGTTTTCAAAGAAAGCCTTTAGGCAATGCCACCACGCATACGTTGTCCCCTTCCCGCCCAAGGGTGCCTTGTTGCTCAGTCAGATGACATAGCTAAAAGACAACAAAATAAAAGATGGTAGAAGAGCAACTCCAAGGGGAGGAGGGAGGGTTATGAGGACCGATTCCTCCGGGGACAGCAGAACACCTGTTACAGGTGAGTAACTACGCATTCTCCAGGAACAAGCAGGAAGTCAGTCCTCACATATGGGACTCCCCAGCTACAGGCTACCGAAAGCCCATAGCAAAAATAGGGGCTCCCTCATGGGAGCAGCAGCAAATAGTCCGTGTACACAGACCACAGTAAGACCCTTGTGTCCGATGAACCAGCACTCCGGTAGCCTGAACACAGAAGGGATGGAGGGTAGGAGTTGCCTTAACCCTGAAAGGTTTACGGGGCACAGCCTGGCCGAAGGCACTGACCCATCAGGAATCTTTCCAGGTAGTAATGGGCTGCGGTATGGACTGAAGACCAGGTGGCGGCCCGGCAGATGTCCAACATCGGGACAGAGCACAAGTTTGCCACCGAGGTCGCCATGGCTCTGACACGGTGCGCTGTGCCACGGTCTTCCAGTGGGAGCCTCGCCTGCTTATAAGCGAGGGCAATACAGTCCACCACCTAGGTGGACAACGTACGTTTGGTCACCGTCTTCTCAAGCCTACTGGATTCGTAGGAAACAAAAAGCTGAGAAGCTTTCTGGTGGCCCTGAGTGTGTTGGATATAGAAGGACAAGGCCCTCTTACAGTCCAAGGTGTGAAGGACAGTCTCTGCCCGACTGGAGTGAGGTCTTGGAAAGAAGACAGAAAGTACCACATCCTGGTTGAGATGAAAGGGCAACACTACCTTCGGCAGGAATTTGGAGTGCGTGCGAAGCACAACTCTGTTCTTGTAGAACCTGGTGTAGGGCACCTCTGCCACAAGCGCCTGAAGCTTGCTAACTATGCAAGCGGAGGTGAGCGCAACCAGGAAAACCATCTTCCAAGAGAGGTAGTGAAAGTGGCAGGTAGCCAGAGGCTCAAAAGGGTTGGCGAGAGAGCTGCCCCAACAAAAAGTTGAGGTCCCATTTGGTTGCTGGCAGGCAAACCGGAGGCTTTGATAAGAGCAGGCCCCGAAGGAAATGGGTCACCAACGGCTGGACCAAAAGAGGCTTACCATCCATCGGGTGGTGGTGCCCCGCCAGGGCACTGAGGTGCACTCCGGTGGTGTTAGACTTGAGCCCGGAATGAGAGAGGTGGAGAAGGCAATGTAACACCAAAGCCACCAGGCAAGAGAAAGGATCAGCTCTGTGTACGGCGTACCAAGCAGAGTACACCCTGCACCATTTGAGGGTATAAGCCTTCCTAGTTGAGACCTTGCGAGAGGTTAGCAGAATGTCCTCCACTTCAACCGGAAGGTTGAAAGGGGCCATAGTCTCCCTTCTCAGCAGCCATGCTGTCAGTGACAGGGACCCCAGGATGGGGTGCAGGAGAGAGCCCCCTTCTGAGAGAGGAGTTCCAAGGCAGTCCCCAAGGGGATGGGGGCCTCCACCGTCAACTGTAGAAGCAGCGGGAACCACGGCTGCCTGGGCCATCGAGGAGCTATCAGGATCAGAGAGGCCCTGTTGTGGAGTGTCCTGAACAGGGTCTTGACGATCAGCGGTGTCAGAGGGTAGGCGTACGTAAAGACTCCCGACCATGAAACTAGGAACACGTCCGCTGCCACCCTAGAGGGGTGGGCCTGCCGGGAGCAAAAGCAGGGCAACTGAAAAGTTGTCCGGACTGATGAACAGGTCCATCACTGGCTCCCCCCAGAGCCGGAAGAGTCAACCAGTTACTTTGGGGTCCAGCTGCCACTCGTGCAGCTGGAGAACTCTGCTGAATCTGTCAGCCAGCAGGTTGTCCTGGCCTGGCAGGTACACTGCCCGCAGGAGGATATCTTGTCAGACTGCATATGAGCAGAGGGTAAGAGCCTCCTGACAAAGGGTCCTGGGACCCTGTGCCCCCCTTGTTTGTTTACGTAGAACATCGCCACCTGGTTGTCCATCTGGACCAGAATCAGCTGGTGACGCAGGTGGTGACAGATGACCCTCAGGGCTAGGTATATGGCTCGGAGCTCAAAGAGGTTGATCTGCTGGGTGCTCTCATCTGGTGACCAGTTGCCCTGGGTGCGGAGATCTCCGCAGTGGACTCGCCAGCTAAGTAAGGAGGCGTCTGTGGTGAGGACCCAGGAGGGCCTTGGGGCCTGAAAGGGCATGCCCGCCTCGAGATGCTGGGGCGACTGCCACCAAATCAGGGAGACCCCAACTGGCAGGGCACAGCAACTCTGTCTCGGAGGCGGCCTGTGGGGTGGGACCACTGGTCCGAAACACCACTTCGCCACCCTCATGTTAAGGCGAGCATCTGGGGTGAGGTGGACCATGGAGACCATGTGCCTGAGGAGGTGTAGAAGAAGCCGGGCGGGCACCGAGGGATGGTACTGTACGTCCCAAGCTAGAGACCTGAGACGATGGGCTCGGTCCCTGGGCAAGAGAGACCGACTGGAGAGTGACAATCTTTGCCCCAATGAACTCCAGACACTGTCGGGAGGAGGTGAGATTTTGGATATTTTATGACAAAGCCGAAGTGTTTCAGAACCTGGGTGGCACGTGCGGTGGCCTGCTGCACCTCTGAGGCCATGCCTCCCTTTATGAGCCAGTCGTCCACATTGGGAAAGATGAAGACCCCCTGGAGCCAGAGGAAGGCAGCCATGACTGCCAGGCATTTTGTGAAGACTCTTGGAGCAGAGGCTAGGCTGAAGGGGAGCACCCTGTATTGGAAGTGCCTGCCCCACACTATGAACCACAGGTACTGCCTGCAGTTGGGGTGGATGAGGATGTGGGTATAAGCATCCTTGAGGTCTAAGGAGCATAGCCAGTCTCCCTACTGGAGGTATGGCAGCAATGTTCCAAGGGAGAGCATCTTGAACTTCTCCCTCACCAGGAATTTGTTGAAGTTGCTCAAGTTGATGATGGGTATTAGACCCCCTGTCCTCTTTGGCATGAGAAGTACCTGGAGTAGAACCCCTTGCCCTTGAGGTGGTATGGCACCGGTTCCACCGCTTTGTCCTCGAGAAGACCTGCCAACTCCTTCAAAAGGTCCAGGTGGAGGGAAGACCTGAGGGGCTCTCCCAGGAAATAAGGGGGAAGTGTCCGAGTCAGGTGGAGGAGGTAACCCTCCCTGACTACCCAAAGTGCCCAGGTATCGGTTGTGATGGTCACTCACCTCTGGGCATAAAGGGCCAGATGTCCTCCTGTGGGTTGCTTTCTCCCTGGGGTAGAGAGGCTACGTTCAATGAGTCAGAAGCTCCCCCCTGGCTGGGCTGGTGCCTGGGCCTTTGAAGCCTTCGCTTATGTGGGCCATGCCCATGTCCCTTGGCCTGCTGACCCTGATGGGGAGCTTGGGAAGCCTGATAAGGTGGGTAGTTTCTGTAAGCAGCTCCCTTCCTTGGGTAGATGGGCTTTTTACCTGAGCCCTTCTGTCAGGGAGGGGCAGCGATCTTTTTAGAGAGCCTGGTCCTAGTCATGAACTCCATTTCCAGCTCGGCAGCCTTGTCGGTCATGGGTTTGCCAAAGAGGTTCTCTCCTTGGCAGGGGACATCGACCAATTTGTCCTGAACCCACTGCTCGAGGTCGAACGACTGTAGCCAAGCTTGGCGGCATATACCAATGCCAGCCGCCGCTACTCGTGCCGCCAACTCGAACCAGTCATAAGCCACCCGTGGCATGAATTTTGAGCATTCATGGACTGCTTTGGCCAGGTTCTTGGTTCCTCGGAGAGACCAGCCAAGAACCCGTTGAGTTCCTTCGCCAGGTCTCTCAGGTATATGCACATGTACAGCTGATAAACCTGGATGCGGCTGATGAGCATCAAGCCCTGGTAGCACTTCCTGCTGAGGGCATCCAGGGTACGGGCCTCCCTTCCAGGAGCAACGAGGAGTGAGTCTTCTGACTTTTCAGCAGACGTATGGCCGACTCCACCACCATGGAGTTATGAGGCAGTTGTGACTTCTGGAAGCCCGGGCTCCGGCAGACTTGATACATCGAGTAGAGCCATTTGCTCATCACCAGCACCCAAGCCGGTGTCTCCCACATTCGGAGCACGAGCCGTTCCAGGATGGGAAGAATGGGCACCATAAGCTATTCCCGCAGAGGGGCCTCGTACTGGAGGATTTCCAATTCATCGACCTGAAGATCTTCCACCGATTCGGTCAGGAATGTCAGGTCCTTTGACATGTCCTTGACAAAATCAAGGAACCCATATCCTCGGGTGGAGACCTCTGCTGAGCCTCCGAGACGAGAGAGTCAGATGGAACATCACGGTGGCAACAGGTATTGGGGGACTCCTCATCCCCCATCTCCCACTCAAAGTAGTCTGTCGAGGACTCATAGGAAGGCTGCTCCGTGGGCGTCGGGGCTCCCAATGCCCCATGGCCAGTGCCTGGAAGACTTGCTGGCAATGACTGCAGTCCCATCGAGCGGGACTCAGAACATGACCTCAGCCGAGGATCGACTCGAGGCCGAAGGACTGGGGACGAGTGGATGAACCAGTCATGCCGGACAACAGAGCCCGCTGCTGGTCCATGAAGGCAGACAAACTGCGCTCCAGGGCCGCCATTCTGGACTCCAGGCCAGAAGGCTCTGCAGCATTTGGTGCGGGCACCGTGGGACTTGGGCCTGATGCCGGCTTCCCCGAAGGGGAATCCTCGATGAGGATAGTGTCTAAGGACAGAGGCTGGTCCGTGGTTGGATCCTTCTGGGGAACCTTCGCAGACCGCTCCTTCTCCGATGCCTTGGACAAACATCTCGGACTGTGGGACCAGGCCAGGAAGCCCCCGGCCAGTCAGAACCATCCAAGGATGCTGCCTTCGAGGGTTTCTTCTTCTTCCCGGGTTCCCTGGAGGGAGACCCCCTTTCTGAGGACCCACAATGAGGCTTGGGTTTGGAGAGTTCTGCCCGAGATGTTGGGGCCTCAGACGTGGTCCTGGCCTTCGGAGGCACAGAGGACTCGGGGGAAAAACTTATCGTGCTGCTGCTGGCGGGTCTTGAGGGCCTTACTGGACATCCTCTTGCAAAGACTGCAGGCTGCCGGGTTGTGATCAGGCCCCAGGCAGCGGAGACAGCAATCGTGAGTGTCGGTCAGAGACATAATTTTGGAGCACTTCTTAAAGTCACTCGTATCCATGCGGGAAAAAAGTACCCCTGCGAGGTCGAAGACTCTCCGGGCGGCCAACGGAAGAAAAAAGGCGTGAAGATGCTGGGAAAAATAAAGAACAAAAAAGCTACAAAAATGAACCAAATTCGACACCAAGGAAATGAGGTCGGCAGGCGGGAAGAGTACCGGTGCGATACCGGAGGAGAGTATGAAACCCAGAGAGAAAAAAAATCAACTTTTTTCAGGGACAAGCCAGACAACATCTGAAGGGCTCCATGGAAAAAAAAGGAGACTGAGCAAGATGGCACCCTTGGGCGGGAAGGGGACCACACATGCGTGGTAGCATTTCCCAAAGGTTTTCTTTGAAAGCTGGGGGGATGCTTCTGTGAGGGCTCTGTCAGTGCTGACGTCACTCATATGGGGAAGACGGACTACCTGCTTGTTCCCGGAGAATAGTCAAGTCCATACTTACCTGTACATGTTTGAGATTGGGACATTAATAAACCCCTTATTGTGATATCCAGTGATTTGGTCTGTTCCATTAATTTTAATTCTTTTTCCCTACCTGGGAGATCACTCTTTTGATAGAGTGTTACACCAGAGGGACTTAGTGTAAAACTGTGAGTCACTCCCTCAGCAGTTGTCAACTTGAGGTAACACCATTACCACTGTGGCATTAACATCAAAAAGTAGAAAAGTAAAGACACTTGCTAGGCTGGGCGGTTACACTCTCTCCTTTAAATACTGCATCTAAGCTTAAGCTTTATTGTCTACCAAGTCCTCACATATGGGCGACATCCCCGACACAGCCCTGCAAGGGAATGCTCCCCAGCTTCTATTGGAAGCTTTTGGGAGGCTCCACCATGCCTGCATGCCTCCTTCCCACCTGCCGCCACACCACCATCTTAAAGCCGTCTAATAACATAGCTGTAGCAGAAGATACAACTCCTCGAGGAGGTGGGAGGGTTGAGAGAACATTCCTGCTGTTCAAAGAGAACACCTGCTACAGGTGAGTAACTACCTTTTCTCTGTGGACAAGCAGGAATGTGCCTTCATGTATGGAACTCACAAGCTACAGGCTACTGAAAACCAATGAGGCCACAGAGAAGCCCAACAGAGGCAAACTGTGAAATGGCGAGAGGTCAGAACAACTCAACTGCCAACTATGTACAAAATGAGAGAATTTCTCTCTTCCCTTTCCTTGTTCTTATTTTGTAACCTAGACAGAATAGAATGGACCTAGAGGGGATGGAATTAGATTCTAATCCCCAAACAGATTCCGGAGTACAGATTGGCCAAAGTTGCCGTTGCATCGGGAATCCCCGTTTAGGCAGTAGTGAGATGTGAATGGGTGGAATCAAGACCACGTTGCAGCCCTGCAGATCTTTTCCATGGAGACAGAGTATAAGTTGGCCACCAATGCAGCCATAGCGCTGACACTGTGCCTGGGCATAAGCGAAAGAGATGCAGTCTGCCAGACAAATTGAAAGAGCGTTTGGAAATGGCAAACCCTAGCTTACTGGGATCAAAAGAAACAAAAATATGGATGGACTTTTTATGGGCCTTTATCTGTTGCAAGCAGAAGGTCAAGGCTCGCTTGCAGTCCAACATGTGCAACACAGCCTCCACTTGTGCAGTTGTAGAACTCGACTCAGTCTGTTTGCCAGAGTGTTCTGCTTGCCTGGAAGAAACATAACTCTAAAGTCCATCCCATATATGATGGTGAACTTCCACAATCTGACTGCCCACCAACACAAGAGGTACAAGCCCGTTCCTCCCTGCTTGTTGATGTAGAACATGGTGACCCGATTGTTAGTCTGTACAAGAACAATTTGATTGGCCAGTCGATCTCGGAAATCCCTTAGAGTGTTCGCCACCGCTTGCAGCTCCAAGAAGTTGATCTGATGAAGGCTTTCTTGGGTGGATCAATCGCCCTGGGTGTGCAAGTCATGAAGATGAGCTCCCCACCTGAGCTCGAAGGCATCTGTCATCAGAACCTTTTGGGGTGGAGCAACCTGGAAAGGAAGATCCTTCAGCAAATTATGTTGGACTATCCACCAGTGCAATGACTGAACAAAAGGTGTGGTGAGACAGATGATCCCTGAGACGATCCGTGGCTTGGAGCCACTGAGTCCTCAGAGTCCACTGAGCTAGCCTCATCTACAATAGAGGCGTACCAATGGTGTGACATGCACCGTGGAGGCCATGTGGCTCAGCAGAGTCAACATCTGGCAAGCTGTTATTGGCTGACTCATTTAAGTCTCCTGCACAAGAACTGTCAATCTGAGAAGTCAATCATGTGGCAGGAAGGCTCTCGCCCGAGTAGTATCGAGCAGGGCTCCTATAAACTCCAACTGTTGAGTGAGCTGCAGGTAGGATTTTGGGTAATTTATAAAGAACTCTAGTAGTTCCAAAACCTGAATGACCAATTGTGTTGATTCTTGAACTCCTTCTGCAGTGATGCTTTTAACCAGTCAATTATCCAGATAGAAGTCGACGACCAGTCCCAGCATCCATAGGTAAGCAGCCACTATCAAAAGGTGCTGAGGGACAGGCCAAATGGCAGTACCCGGTACTGGAAGGTTGTCCACCCAGGACAAATCAGAGATACATCCTGCTCACAGAAAGTATTTGTATGTGAGTACACGTGTTCTTCCGATCCAGGGAGCATAGCCAATCTCCTTTTTATAAGAAAGGAAGCAGGGTGCCCAGAGAAATCATTTTGAACTTTTCTCTTGCCAAGAACTTATTCAGATCTCCGAGGTCCAGGATGGGATGGTATCCCCCCCGTTTTCTTAGGGACCAGGAAATACTTTTAATAAAACCCCCAGCCTCTTTGCTCTGGTGGCACAAGCTTGATTGCAAAATCTGACAATAGGGTGTTGATTTTTCTCTGGCGCGCATCCTGATGTAGAGGGTCGAGATGATGCACCCTCGGGGGCAGTTTGGTGGCAGATCCTGGAAGGTATAACTTGTAACCACTCTGAATGATCTGTAGGACCCATGAGTCTGAGGTTATGAGGCCATCTGTGTGCAAAGTGAGTTGTCCTCTAACCAGATGTTTCCCAGTCATGTCAATGGAAGGATGGCTATGCTCTGAAGAAACCAGTCAAAACCTTGCCACTGCATTTTGGCTGAAGAGCTGGTTGGACCTTCTGGGGCTTTTCCTGTTGCTGCTACTGGCAAGGGGACTGCTTGGGCTGGGAGGTTTGGGACACAGGATAGTACCAATGACTACGCAGGTAGAAGGATTTCTTTTTGGACTGTGCCCTGGTATCTCTTCTGATAGCAGGCATGTTCAAACATATGCCTGGAAAGCCTGGTGTGCTGCTTCTTTATGAAGCCAGTATTCTCCTCGACCTGATAGCGCAAGAGATTCTCTCCCCTGCACAGAACATTCACCAGCTTGTTCTGCATGGACTGCTCCAGGTCAGATGACTGCAGCCAGGCCAGCCTACGGCAGCATTCTGAGATGCTGTTTCAAATGTGTCATAGGTAGCCTGTACAGATGAACCTGGAACAGTCCTTGCCATGGCCCACTGGCACGATAATGCTCCAATTTCTCAGGAGGCAGAAATGGGGCCAGGTCAGCTAGGCCACACATGATGTCCTTCAAGAACATGCCCATGTAGAGCTAATAAGATGTCACGCGGGCGATGAGCATGGAACTCTGAAAACCATTGCCTCCCGAAGGAGTTCAATGTCCGAACCACCCTCCCTGGGGGAGCCGAGGAATGAGTCTTGATCCTCTTCAGGGTGGCTTCTCAAATGCAGGAACCTTTTGCACCCTGTACATAGAGTCCAGCCGTCATACTAATGGAAGACATGGTGAGGGGGTTCTCCCATATTCTTGTCTGCAGGATATAGTGCACAGGCACCATCACTGCCTCCTTAGGAATCGAGGAGTACTGTACGATTTCCAACCCCTCTGCCCTGGACTCATCCTCAGACTCCAGAGTCTCCATATCCCTCACAAAACTCCCCTCAGAAGAGGACATGTGCTGCTCATGAGGCAGAGAAGGGTCCGACAGGAGCACCAGTGATCTACCCTCCGACAAGTCCTCCGATTCCACATTGGTGACCCAGCCCTCCGAGTCTGACTCAGAGAGGAAGTCAAAGTACCTTTGAGTGCCTGAATCTCCCTCTTGCTTCGAGGGGGACTGGGAGCTCCTTCTAGAGTGGTGATGCACAGATGCCCTCCTAGGTTTCGAGGGTGCATTGGACCCAGAGATGCTAGAGAGGGATACAGGATGAGCAGGCACCGATGTCAAGGGTCCTTCAATGCCTCGATGGCGACATGCCGATGTCTGCAGCAGACGTCAAGGCTCTGGCATGCTACACCGCTAGCAGCGATGCAATGCATTTCTCGAGCATCTGCAGAAGGTGCTTTTCCAAGGCTGCCGATTCCGAATGCTGTGGGACCTGAACAACTTTGACTGATATACCCAGTAACTGTACAGGGTTATCGATGGCTGTCAATGCCCCTCCGATGTCCTGAAGGATGAGCTCGCCTCCCTTTGGAGCACCTTCCAAAGCTGCTCATGCAGACCCTCATCACTCTCGATTCCTTGCCTTGAAGGGCTCCGACATTGATAAACCAGAGTCTTCACAGTGGTTACCCCTCGAAGACAATGAGGCCAAATCCTTCCTTGTCTTTGGGTGGAGCTCTATTGATGGCCGATGCTCCAGGGCACTACAGGTACTCAGCTCCAATTGAGCTCGAGAGCTCTTTGATGTCGATGCACTGCCAGTGTCCGATGCAGCTTTTGAAGCCACTAAGACCGATGTCGATGCCGAAGGTGATGGATCGGAGTTTTGAGCACCAAAAAGTGATTTGCACTGCTTCCCTCGACCTTCAAGTCCCCTTCTTGTCATCTGCAAACACAAATTATAAGAAGAGGGCTGATGATTGGGTTCCATGAACTGTAGGCACCAGTTATGGGTATCCGTGGTGGATATGGGACCTACAGCACTGGCAGGTTACTAGGACATGGCGTCCAGAAAAATAGCCATAGCCAAATTGAAGGGTTAGATTTTGGAGAGGTCCAACTGGGGTACTAGTGCTGAGAAGACAGAGTGGCTTTGTCAAGGAAAAAAGCGATAGAGGCAGACATAAAAATAAAGGGAATAGTGAAATTGTAATCGGCAAGTAAAGCCAAGGAAAAAGTAAATAAAAGGACAAAACCCGGTGTAAACACACTCCTGCAGTGAGAAGGAAAGTTTATCAAGTGGAGAAAGATTAGAATGAGTCTATGGGGCTCTGCGGAAAATGGAAGACTGTGCCACAGCAGCAGGCAGAACGAAGCGCACAGGCATGGTGAAGCTTCCAAAAGTTTCCAATAGAAGCTGGGGAGCATACCTGCATAGGGCTCTGTCAGGGACATCACCCATATATGAGAATGCATTCCTGCTTGTCCATGGAGAATAATGATGTTAGCAGTGCTGCTATTAAATGAGAGAAGATAAGGGGGGGATGGGAGTGACAGCAGCCAGGGAAGAACAGGGAAGTGATTGGAGGAGTGTCAGGAAAGGAGTTAGTAGCAGGCAAGAGAAGCAAAAAGAAGGATGGAACATGGTGGTTTGGAGGAGAAGTGTGAAAGAAGAACACAGAGGGGAGTGAGAAAAGATGAGGACGCCTCTTATGTTCTTACACATCTTATATGCTGAACTCACATTTTGGAGCAGACAAGATTCCAGGTGCATAGACATGGGCTCCCCGCAACACAGCATTTCCACACTGGGCTCCTACAATGACATGGGCAGAGTGCTTCTCCAAGGTCTTCCTGTAAATACAGATAAGGCAAATGAGAAAGATAGATAGATAGATCTGGCACAGTCAACCCTACCAGATTTTTGACATGCAAAATATCTGCTACTGATAGTATGTTCAGAGAGCTTTTCTTGTAAAATTGTAAGATTTACATAGCATGGAATTCCTCAACCCACATGATTCACGGATCATTCATTAAACCCTATACTGACAAAAAGATTTACCTTTCAATAGTGCTGCCTATACTACTAGTGTTATAGAGAAGCAAAATCATTAATCACCACTAATGTAAAACAGTCATTAAACAAGGGAGATCTGGCTCAGCCAAAAAATATTCATATTACCAGGATGACATCTGCCCTGCTTCAGTAAAGCACAGTTACTTACCTGTAACAGGTGATCTCTGGGAACAGCAGGAATAAGTCTTCACATATGGGTATCGTTGGTACCGACGGAGCCTGCGTGGGAACGCTCCCCAGCGTCCAGTAAGAAAGCTTTTGGGAGCATCCCAAAGCGCCTGCGAGCTGCCTTCCCGCATTTCCCAACCGCCTCTCTCCAGTTCGAGTTTTAAAGCCGAGACAAAGAGAGAGAGAGGAAAGGAAAGATAGATAGAGAGATACAACTCCTATGGGAGGTGGGTGGGTTGTGAAGACTTATTCCTGCTGTTCCCAAAGATCACCTGTTGCAGGTAAGTAACTGTGCTATCTCCAGGAACAAGTAGGAATGAGTCTTCACATATGGGGACTCCCTAGCTGCAGATGCTAGGGTAAGACCCCAGGTTGTGTGTCCTTGAAAAGGACTCTACCTCCCCCATGGATCTCTAGCATCCAACCAGGGTAGGTGGGTAGGAGTTGATTAGGAATGGAACAGGTGTTTGAGAACAGCCTGACCAAACAAGGCATCCCGGCGGGAGTCCATGTCCAAGCAGTAATGGGTTGTGAAGGTATGAACCGAGGCCTAGGTGGCCGCTCGACAGATTTGATCGATGGACACAGAGTTTAGATGAGCCATTGAGGCTGCCATGGCTCTCACATTGTGAGCTGTGACATGGCCCTCCAGAGAAAGGTTTCTACTCTGGTAGGCGAAAGAAAATACATGGAGCAATCCAGTTGGACAATGTTCTCTTAGAGACTGGAAGTCCTAAATGAGAAGGATCAAAAGCAACAAAGAGTTGAGAAGACTTTCTATGTTGCTGTGTTCTTTGTAAGTAAAAAGCAAGAGCTCTCTTACAATCCAAGGTATGAAGATTCCTCTCTGCATTTGATGCATGAGGTCCTGGAAAAAAGACAGGTAAATATACCTCTTGGTTCAGATGAAAAGGCGAGACCAGTTTAGACATAAAGTGTGGATTGGTCCTGAGGACTACCTTATCATGATGGAACATTGTATAAGGTGGATTAGCCACCAAAGCTTGCAACTCACTGATGCGGCATGCTGAGGTGACTGCAATGAGAAAAATAACCTTCCCAGAAAGAAGTTTCAAGGAGGTGCTGGCTAAAGGTTCAAAGGGTGGCTTCATAAGCTGGCCAAGAACCAGGTTTAAGTCCCATGACACTGGAGGTGGTCTAATGGGAGGTTTAGTTAAAAGAAGGCCTCTCATGAATCATGCTATAAGAGGATGAGAGGAAATAGGTTGTCCATTGAGAGGCTTGAGGGACACTGCAATAGCACGCAAATGGACTCTTACTGAATTCGTTTTCAGACCTGCATGGGACAGATGCAATAGATACTCTAGTAGAGAATTCAGAGGTATTACAAGAGGGTTTAGACCAGGAATGGGCAAACTACGGCCCGCGGGCCGTATACGGCCCGGCAGACCTTTTAATCCGGCCCGCAGAGCGCTAGCCTCTATGTGGTTGTGGCTGTTGTGGTGCGAAGCCGTTGCCCTGTTGGAAGCGCAGCGTCCTCGCTGAAGCCTGGGACTGGAGTGCAAGGAGTGACCGAAAAGAGAGTCGCCCGGAGCCGAGGGCTTGTGGGGGTGGGGAAAGGCTGGGAGCGTTG
This sequence comes from Ichthyophis bannanicus, assembly GCA_033557465.1. Classification (NCBI taxonomy): domain Eukaryota; kingdom Metazoa; phylum Chordata; class Amphibia; order Gymnophiona; family Ichthyophiidae; genus Ichthyophis; species Ichthyophis bannanicus. The sequence continues at coordinate 417,660,265 of CM066031.1, read as the reverse complement.
TTGTGGCCTCGGTTTGTTTGCCTCTTATGTAAGGTGCGCCGCTGTGGCTGGTAGGGTGTGTGCGTGCTCTGCGCGGCCTCTGTTTTGATACCTTGGGGCTGGGGGTCGGCACGAGCACTTCCGGCCGGGGCTCCAGCTCGTGGGGGCTGGTTGCAGCGTGTTGGGGAAACACTTGTACTCCTGTGTACGTTTAAAATCGATGAGTCTGATTCGAGAACGGGGCGAATGTGTTCTTGTTCAAACACCGGAGCCCACCAACGTGTGCTCTTTAATGACGGGGAGGGGGGGTTTCTGCTTGTGTATTGGAGTTCCTACAAAGGGCGATGCACCTGGGTATTGTTGGGTTGGTGTCAAGTTTGAAAGATTTTGTGACGTTTGTTACTAGGCTTATTTCATTTTGTTACACTTCATTTCTACATTGTTAATGCTCTTGAGACTTGTTTTTTTTGTTTGTTTTATAATAATGAATGTTATTTACATTGCATTGGCAGAACGTAATCCAATGTGTGCCTTCGAATCAGTGCTGACTCCGTGCGATCTAACAGCTCTTGGGTTTTCTTGGCAGCTCTTGGGTTTTCTTGGCAGTGTGACCGGAAGTAGATTGCCAGGCTTTTCTTCCGAGGCAGTGTGACTTGACCAAGAGTCACAAAGAATACTAGTGGGAGTTGAACCCTGGTCTCTTTGTTATCAAGCCAATGCTCTAACCACTAGAGTCTAGTGTAAAATAACTCTTTTTATGCTCATCTACTCTTGGTCCGGCCCCCGGGTCCAATATATGAACCCATTGCGGCCCTCGAGTCAAAAAGTTTGCCCACCCCTGGTTTAGATCCTTCTCTGAACACCAAATGGTAAATCTTTTCCATTTGAAAGCATAGGAAAGTCTAGTAGAAGGCTTTCTAGAGGCATGAATAACATCTCTGACTTGCTGAGAGAGATGAAAATCTTGAAGGTCTAGGCCCTCAGCAACCAAGCCCTGAGATGGAGCAACTGGGGGTTTGGGTGCCACAATGTTCCCTCTTCCTGGGACAGAAGGTCTGGTGCAGAGCCCAAGTCCAGGGAAGGAGCTTGAGAGAGATGCAGAATTAGAGGGTACCACACTATGAGGATCATGGTCCCTCGATCTCTCTGACGTTTGAATAGTGTTTTGGGAATTAGGGGAATTGGTGAAAAGGCATAAAGGAAGTCTTGACCCCAGTGAAGGAGGAAGGCATCCTTGGCCTGAACTCCCTGACACGGAATTCTGGAACAGAGCCAGGGAAGTTTGGCATTGCACGGACTTGCAAAGAGGTCTATGTCCGGGGTTCCCCAAATTCGAAAAATCCTGGCTACCTGGTCCATGTGGAGGGACCACTCATGTGGAAGCAGAACTCGACTGAGTCTGTCCGCCCAAGAGTTTTGAACGCCTGGAAGATATACTGCCAGAAGATGGATGTGATGCTCTCTGGCGAAGGCCCACAGTCGCAAAGCTTCGTTGCAAAGTGACAGAGAGCCAGTTCCTCCCTGCTTGTTTACATAGAACATGGCTACTTGGTTGTCCGTATGGATGAGGACTGTCCTGTAGCTGAGCAGGGAATGGAACACTCTGAGAGCTAAGAATATTGCTCTGAGTTCCAAGAGATTGATATGCAGAGAAGTCTCCTGTGGAAACCAGATGCCCTGGGTGGAGAGTTCCTACAGATGAGCTCCCCAACCCATTGGAGAAGCATCTGTTGTTAGAGTTGCTTGGGGTAGCGACTGCTGAAAAGGGGACCCCAGCAACAGATTTGGAAGGGACTTCCACCACTGGAGAGACCAAAATAGGCGACTGGAGTTTGCTATTTTGTCTGACAGGCAACCTGATGCCTGAGTCCATTGTGTGGACAAAGTCCATTGAGCTGCCCTCATGTGAAGGCGAGCATATGGAACCACATGCACGGTGGATGCCATGTGGCCTAATAGTTGTAGCATTTTTCGAGTAGTTAAATGGGACTTTAACTGTATCTGGGAGGCTAACTGCACCAAGCGTAGGCAACGGGCCTGAGGGAGATAGGCCCTTGCAGTTGTGGAATCCAGCAGGGCCCCTATTAACTACAGAGACTGAGTAGGGGTGAGATGGGATTTTGGGATATTTATTACCAATCCCAAATACTGAAGGACATGCATTGTGCAAGTTAGACAAATCTGGGCCTCTGACTGGGATGGAGCTCGAATGAGCCAGTCGTCCAGATATGGGAAAACGAATATTCCTAGAGTGCGTAGAAATGCAGCTACTACTGCCATGCATTTTGTGAACACCCTTGGTGCAGAGGCCAGACCGAAAGGAAGCACCCTGTATTGGTAGTGATTTCCTTGAAAAAGGAACCGAAGGAACCTCTTGTGTGTTGGATGGATGAGGACATGGGTGTACGCATCCTTGAGATCTAGAGAACAAAGCCAGTCCTGATCTGGAGGTATGGCAGCAGAGTACCTAGAGAAATCATCTTGAATTTCTCTTTGAATAGAAACTTGTTCAATTCTCTGAGATCTAATATGGGTCTGTAGCCCCCTGTTATCTTTGGAATAAGAAAAAAAGGGGAGTAGAACCCTGAGCCCTGTTGAAGAAGGGGTACTTCTTCTATTGCCCCTTGGACAAGAAGGGTAGCAATCTCCTGACCCAGAAGGGTTGAGGAGAGATGTTCGAGAATTGAACTGTTTCACCATGGTGTGGGGAGGAAGGTTTAAGAAATGAAGCTTCTACCCCTCCCTTATAATGGAGAGGGTCCATTGCTCTGCTGTGATTTGCTCCCATCTGGGAGCAAAGTAAGCCAACCTTCCTGGAATGGTGAGGGGCTCTGGTTCTTCCAGAGCCAGAAAGGCTAAGTTCTCTAGTTGCAAGTCAAAGGCCCTGAGGAGGCTGAGGCTGCTGGGCCGTGGGAGGCCTGGCAGCCTTTGACTTGGCCTGTTTAGGTGGTTGCTGACGCTTTGCAGCAAAACGACCTGCAGAAGATGTCTGCTAACCATAAGTAGGATAATATCTGCCCTTTTTAGAAAAAGGTGTCTTTTTGAACAGAGGTAGACTTTGAAAGTCGATTCAAAGCAGAGTTCTCAGCATCCATTTGAGTGGCCTTTGCTTGCCTATCCCTGCCAAAAAGGTTTTCACCTGTACAAGGAAGATTTCCCAGTTCATCTTGGACCCAGAGTTCCAAATCAGAGGCTTGTAATCAAGCAATTCTGCGTGCACCTATGGCAATAGCCGAGGCTCTGCTTACACACTCAAAAGAGTCAAAGGCTGCACGGTTGGAAAATTTGGAAACATCTTGGCATGTTTAAGCCAAGTGAGAAATTCCTGCCTTTTATCTTCTGAAATAAAAGGGGCTAAAGTCTGCAGATGATCTGTGACTTCTTTTAGAAACATCCTCATATAGAGACTATAGGAGTTGATTCTGGCAGCAAGCATATTAGCTTGGAAAACCCTTCGGCCAAAAGCATCAAGGGTCCTGCATTCACGTCCTGGAGGATTAGATGAGTGTCTCTTTGCACTCTTTATTTTCCTCATGGCAGACTCTACCACAATAGAGTGGTAAGGAAGCTGAGACTTATGAAAGCCAGGACAAGGAGGGACACAGTACATGGTGTCTAACCTACGAGAATGAGGAGAGGTGGTAAGAGGAGTCTCCCACATGCTCAACATGAGATCATAAAGAATCTCATGAATAGGTAGGTAGCTGCTTCTTTAGGAGCCTTAGGATATTGCAAAATATCTAATTGCTTGGCTCTAGGCTCTGACTCAGGGGCCACTGTAATGGAGAGACCCCTAGCCACTTCCCTAATGAAGTCTTGAAAAGACAAGTCTTCTGAAGGAGACATTCTTCGTTTTGGAGAAGCAGGCCCCTTAGGAAGAAGTACCGGTGCCTCGACAGAAGCCTCCGACTCAGAGTCTTCGGAGGAATCGAAGTATCGCCTGTCTGGATGCTCCTGTAAAGCCCGATACGCGTACCGAGTGGGATCGACATCGGGAGTAAGCGGTACCGATTCGGTACCGATAGGCATCATAGGATAGGGTACCGTTGCAGTCGACACCAAGGCCGATGTCGATGCAACTGGTACCGGCACCGGGAACGATGCCGGTGCCGGTACCGGCAACGGAAATTGTTGCGGTACTGGAGGCGTCGAACCCTGCATAAACGCCGTTAGGGTGCCCTGCATGGACAGAATCATCTGATCCATCGACGCCACCACAGTCTGGATGTCGGTACCAGTGGAGGACACCGGTACCCCAGAACACGGCACCAGGTGATCGGTCGAGGCCGAGCCATCGATGTCAACCTGTGACCCCATAGACAATGCTTTGGAAGCCGGAACTTCCCACCGGGGTAATTTTGCCGGTGCGGAATCCTCGAGAACAAGCCCGGAGGCATCTCGATGCTTAGAGGGAGATTTGCCCTTCGAGGACCGGCTAGATTTTTGTTTGATTACCTGAGATCCATGGGAGGAAGAAGCAGCAATGGAAGACGTTGATGCCACCGAGGCTGCATCAGAGGGAAACAGGGTACTGAGCTTGGCTGCTCGGTTCTGCCGACCTCTTTTAGACATTATGGTACAGGACACACAATCCGTGATGGAATGGTCAGGACCCAAACATTTTAGACACCAATCATGGGAATGAAAGACAAAGAAGAAATGGTGTTGCATTTATAATAAAGAAGAAATCTGCAAGAACTGTTATGAAATACAATGCAGTCAGCGAACGCTTAATCTCTATTCGTCTACGAGGATTGCCTATCAACACAACTATAATTCAGGTATATGCCCCAACAACAGCTGCAGAAGAGAATGAAATTGAAGAGTTCTATGAACAAGTACAAGGTGAAATTGACAGAACATGCAAACAGGATATCCTGATAGTCATGGGTGACAGGAATGCAAAAGTTGGTAAAGAAGAAGGCAAAGTAGTTGGAAAATATGGACTTGGCAACAGAAATGAAGCTGGAGAAAGACTGATAGAATTCTGCAAGACCAATGAACTATTCATCTCAAACACCTTCTTCCAGCAACACAAGCGGCGACTGTACACATGGACTTCACCCAATGGATTGTATAAAAATCAAATTGACTACATCTGTGGAAGTCAACGATGGAAAAGCTCTATAACATCAACCAAGACAAAACCTGGAGCTGACTGTGGTACAGATCATCAACTACTAGTATGCAAAATCGAGCTAAAGTTGAAAAAGAGTAAACCACTCATGAATGCAGCAAAATATGACCTTAAGAATATACCACTGGAATTTAAAGACTACCTGCAAAATCGATTTGCTGCTTTAGATACAAATGACAGAGCTCCAGAAGTGTTATGGAATGACATCAAGAAGGTTGTGTTGGAAGAAAGCGAGAAGTCTCTACAAAGGTGAAAAAGCAAAAACGGCCAAAATGGATGACGGAAGAAACTCTGAAAATTGCCCAGAAACACAGAGAAGCTAAAGCCAGAGGAGAAAGAAAGACAATCGCAGAACTCAGAGATTTCCAACGTGCAGCAAGACAGGACAAGGAAAAGTACTACAACGACGCATGCAAAGAAATAGAAGCAGAAACTATTAAAGGAAGAACAATATCGGCTTTCCTAAAGCTACGAGAGTTAAAGAAAATGTTTCAGCCTCGAATTGGAATGTTACAAGATGCTCAAGGTTCTATATTGAATGATGCTGAGAAGATCAAGAAAAGTTGGAAGGAATATACAGAGTTTTTATATGATAAAGATCAAGTGGACCAACAGCCGTTTCAACCTGTACCTTATGATCTGGAACCATTGGTGATGAAAGAAGAAGTTGAAGCAGCATTGAAAGCCTTATCAAATAACAAAGCACCAGGATTTGATGGCATTCCTATAGAAGTATTGCAGCAATCTGATGCAGCTGTTACCATACTTACAAGGCTCTGCCAAGAAATATGGAAGACAACATCATGGCCAACTGACTGGAAAAGATCTGTGTTTATACCAATACTAAAGAAAGGTGATCCAACTGACTATGGAAATTATCGCACAATCGCTCTGATCCCACATGCCAGCAAGATTCTACTGAAGATTATTCAAAAGAGACTACAACCATACCTAGAACAAGAACTACCTGAAGTGCAAGCAGGGTTCAGGAAAGGGCGAGGAACGAGAGACATCATTGCGGATGTGAGATGGATCCTTGAAAAGACTAAAGAATACCAAAAGGATATCTATTTGTGCTTTATCGACTATAGCAAGGCTTTTGACTGTGTAAACCATGAGAAACTCTGGGCCACATTAAGAAGCATCGGTATACCAGAACACCTGATCGTTCTCTTGCGCAATTTGTACATTGATCAAGAAGCAACAGTTCGAATGGAACAAGGAGAAACAGAATGGTTTAAAATAAGCAAAGGTGTAAGACAAGGCTGCATACTTTCCCCCTACCTATGAAGACAGAGGTGTGAAGATTGGTGGAAGACTCATCAACAACCTTCGCTATGCTGATGATACTACATTACTAGCTGAAAGTGAAGATGATCTGAAACATTTGCTTCTCACAATCAAAGAACAGTCTCAAAATGGGCCTGCACCTTAATGTAAAGAAGACAAAGATCATGACAACTGGCATAATCAACAGGTTCATCGTTGAAGGAGAAGAAATTGAAATTGTGAACAACTTTAACCTACTTGGATCTACTATCAATAAAGAAGCAACAAGCAGTCAAGAAATCAAACGACGCATTGCTCTTGGCAAAATGGCTATGAAAGACCTAGATAAGATTCTCAAGAGCAGAGATGTCTCTCTCCATACAAAGATTTGACTTGTTCAAGCCATGGTATTTTCAATAACATCATATGGATGTGAAAGCTGGACAGTGAAAAAGACAGACAGGAAGAAAATTGATGCCTTTGAATTATGGTGCTGGCGGCGAATACTGTGTATACCATGGACTGCCCGAAGAACAAACCAGTCGATACTAGAGGAGATCAAACCTAAGCTTTCTTTAGAAGCTCAGAAGAAAAGACTTCGACTTTCATACTTTGGACACATCATGCGAAGAGAGAGATCATTAGAGAAAGACATCATGCTTGGTAAGATAGAAGGTCAACGCAAAAGAGGAAGGCCAGCAATGAGATGGATCGATACAATAACAGCAGCTACAGGTACCAGTCTGTCAACAATGAGCCGCCTGACTGAAGACCGAACACAATTTAGGATAGCTATCCAGAGGGTCGCCATGAGTCGACTCCGACTCGACGGCACTTAACAACAACAACATGGGTGTCAGTGACAGAAATAGTACCGCCACATTTCGTGCACTTTTTGAACCCGGAATCGGGCTTCTCCATGAGGAGAAAAATGTTCAGGCCTAAGGCCCAAACAGAAAATGCACAGTTAAAGAAAGGTTTTTTTTTTTTTTAATGAAAGAAAAGAAAAGACCGGCGGTACCGGTCTGACGTCAAAGAAGGCAGACGCGACACAGAAAAATAAAGAAAAAAATAAAGAACTTTTCCACGGAGCCAGCAGGTCGTGTTCCTGTCACCGCAGAAGAAGAACTGGAGAGAGGCGGTTGGGAAAGGCAGGAAGGCAGCGCGCAGGCGCTGTGGGATGCTTCCAAAAGCTTTCTTACTGGATGCTGGGGAGCGTTCCCGCGCAGGCTCTGTCGGTACCGACGATACCCATATGTGAAGACTCGTTCCTGCTTGTTCCTGGAGATAGACTAGAATACGAGTACAACATTACTTAAGACGGTGGGGGTAGGTGATATGTCACTTTGCTTATTTAGTCATAAGAACCATTCCAAATATTTTTAATGTGTCATTTTAAATCAGAAGCTGATGAACGTGTGACATATTGGCAGCAAGTATCACTCACTAGAAATGACGAACAAACAAGAGTAGGAAGGGAGATAACAGTCCCTCTCAAACTTCTTTACAACACTGTGGTAGCTTAAATAAATGATCATGAATGGGGGCAAGCCTGGCTGAGGAAGAGTGGCCATGTGGGGCAAGTTTTTGCTCCCCGAGATGTTTGGATTGGTAATCCTGTGGAAGCAATGTTCATGGCTCGGAAGCAGTCACAGTGTGAGTCATTGTTTAATGGGGATGCCTGTTAGCCACTCAGAGTGCATGTGTACTGGGTTCTGGAACAACCCGTGGTCTCTGCCTGTCTTTACCTCTCATGACTTGCAGGCGTCTTCCAAACTGCCTGCAGCTCATAAGGGGAAAAGACCTCCTTTATCTTTATTTGTTTTATATTTTTTATTTATTTATTTATACACATTTATATACCGCATCTTCCACAGTTCAGTTGCAGTTTACAGAGAACAACAATTAACAAAGCAAGTTTGTTTACAAGGAACGACATATTAGTATAATTAACAGAATATAATTTACAAGGAACGTCATAATATAAGTCTAACAATGTGAACCAGAACATAACAGAATAAACTATGTACAGATATATATATATATATGGGAGTAAAAGGGCATAAGATGTGGAGTCATAAGGGGAGTAACTATAAGAGCTGTGTTGGATGAAAGGATTTTAATTGGAGCAGTCAGAAGCCTGTTTAGCCTTTATCTAAAGCAGGTGGGAGAGTATCTATGCTGTTATAGTGTTTGGTGAACAGATAAGTTTTCAAATTTTTGCAGAGTTCCGTGATCTCAGGTAGTGTTCGTAACTCCTCGGGGAGGGAATTCCAGATGGTAGGGGCTACGTGGGAAAAGGCTCTGTTTGTTGATTTATGAGCTCTTGTGTAATCTTTTGGGGTTTTTAGTTTGTTTAATTGACCTTTTCTGTGTGTAGGTTTAGGTGGTTCTTTGTGTATTAAGTTACATAGTGTGGTTGGAGCTAAATCGTATAAGGCTTTGAATGAGGTAATTATTGTTTTGTAAATTATCCTGCTTTGAATTGGAAGCCAATGGAGGGAAGCTAGTATTAGTGTTATGTGTTGGAGTGAGTTAACTTTCAATATAATTCTGGCAGCTGCATTTTGTGCTAATTGTATTCGTTTGATGTTTTGTTTTGATATGCCCATGAGTATTATATTGGCAAAATCAAAATGAGGAGTTATGGTGGCCTGGATTATATTGATGAAATCTTGTGAGAATACAAGAGGACGTAGTTGTTTGAGCGTTTTTAGTTTGAAATAAATTTTCTTTATCGTATTGCTAATGTGAGTTTCCATGGTGAGATGTGTATCTAGTATAATGCCTAGGTATCTTATTTAATTTTTATTTTAATTTCTTGATTTTGGAGTCTTATGTGTGTTGGTGGGATATAGGATTTGTTTTTAGTCACAATTAGGACTTCAGTTTTGGCGTGATTTATGTGGAGATTTTGAGCTTTTAGCCAAGTTGTAATTTCATTATAGCAGTCCGATAGGAGTTGGAGCGGTAGATTGGGTATCGTAAATGGAATGTACATCATATCATCATCTGCGTATAGATGATATTGTACTCCACATTTTTTGAATATGTTGCAGACTGGCTTTATGTAAATATTGAAAAGTAGAGCTGATAACGCTGAACCTTGTGGTAATCCAATTTCTTGTTTATATGTAGTGGAGGTTTGATTCCCAATTCTTACATTTTGTGTTCTATTGTTTAGGTAGGACGAGAACCATTTGTGTACTATGGAGTTTAATCCTATTTGTCTCAAGTTGTTGAGCATTATTGTGGGGTGTACGCTATCAAACACAGCTGATATATCAATGAAAAGTAGTATGAAGGCCTACTTTTGGTTGTCAATGCCTCTTAGGAGCGCATCTAATAGAACTGTAAGGAGTGATTCCACTCCGTGGCGGGGGCGAAAGCCATATTGTTGCTCATCAAGCGGGTAAGATGAGTCTAGAAAATCTTGTGTCTGAAGTTGGACCACTTTTTCAATTATTTTAGCTAAGAATGGGATGCTGGATATGGGTCTATATGATATGGGGGATGTTTTATCGAGTTTGCTGTTCTTAAGGATTGGGCGTATTTGTGCATGTTTGAGTGATGATGGGAGGTAACCTTGAGTTAGTGAGAGGTTAACTATTGAGAGAATGCAGGGTAATAAAATTGGCAGTGTGTTTTTTATCCATGTTACTGGACATGGGTCTAGATAAGAAGTTGTAGTGTTTAGGCTGGTGATGATGTTTTTTAGAGTCTCTTTAGTTATGGGATGAAAGTCTGTTCATTCGTCTGACTGTTGGTGGGATATATTATTAGTGTCTATAGTCATTGACGGCATTTTTGCTTTGTTTTGATAATGACAAGCTAAAGTTTGTACTGTGATGTCTGTAATTTCAGTGCCTGAAGTTTGAGGGTTGGTTAGGTTTCTGACCATGGAGAATAACTGTCTTGGTCTATTGTAAGATTTTGATAGAATTTCAGAGTAGTATTCTTTCTTTGTGCTGTCTAGGGTTTCTTTGTATTTACTAAGGTGGTTGTTGTATATTTCTTTGTGTATTGTCAGTTTAGATTTGCGCCAGATGAATTCAAATTTTCTAAGATTCCTTTTCATTTGTTTTAGGGTAGTATTGAACCAGGGTTTGGTGTTAGACTTAGAGTAGATGCTCTTTTTATTTGTATGATTAATTTTGGCTGCGTTGTTAATGGTTTCATGCCAATTTTTGACCGTATCATCCAGATTCGTTGGGGATGATAACAGGTAGGGGACTGTTAAGTCAATGAATTCAGTGTTGTTAAACTTTTTAAATCTTGTAGTTGGGATACTTCTTGTGGAGTTATTAGTGCTAGTGACAGGATATGTAAGGTTTAATTTGATAATATAGTGATCCGACCAAGGTATCTGAGTACATTCTACAGCATCTGGATTGATAAGTTCGAAGAGTGTATTGGGTAGAAGGGCAATATCAAGTGTTCCACCTTTGGTGTGAGTAGGTTTGTTTATTATTTGTTGGTAGTCCATGTCTGATAGAGCATCAAAGAATAGTTTAGAGTCTAGTGTTGGTAGTGAGGGGAGGTTAAAGTCCCCTAGCATGATTATAGGGTGTTGATCAGAGGATGAGCTGAGAAGTTCAATAAAAGAATCAAGGCAGTCTGATTTTTGGTCTGGGGGGTCTATATACTAGGCAGAGTTTCAGGAGTCCAATTTTTATAAGTAGAGAGTCTATGTTGTTTGAGATGTTTGACTGGATTGTTTTGGCATTTAATTCCTTTTTTGTCATCATTAATACTCCTCCGCCTCTTTTATTAGTTCTGTGTTTGTAGAATGTGTCATAGTTTTCGTTATCAAGTTGATTTAGGTAGACTGTATCGGTCTCTGAGAGCCAGGTTTCAGTGACACATAATATGTCTGGCTTTAAATCAGATATTAGGTCATTAAATATGGGAAGCTTGTTTTTCATCAAGCGTGCATTGATAAGTATGCATGCAAGAGAAGTTGAGTTGTTGGTACATGTTCCCTTAGACGTTTGATGTAAGTTTGTTTGTTTTATGTGAATTAATCTATGGAAATTTGTTCTAGGAATGTTGTTTGAATATATTTTATATACCGCCCACACCATGGGTACCAGAGCGGTTCACAATAGGCAAAAACAAAAACTAAGTCAGAGTTGCTGCTGGAAAAAGAGGGATAGAGGAAACAGAACTCCATTGGTATGACAGGAAAGGGACAGAATCAAAGGTAAAGAGAAAGTGAAAAGTAGGCTAACAGTGTATTTCTTTGTGTCAATTTATTGTTATTTATTACACAGAACTTATCTTTAACTATTCCGAATAGATGGCCATAGCAGTTTACAATAAGGTTCAGGGCCTTGAGTTGTACGGTTAGCTTAGAACACTACTCCCTCATTGCACAGACTATATATACTAGGTCATCTCTTACACCAACAGGTATGTGCCTTTCCAGATACTCAAAAGGATGAAGAAAATGGAATCACTTGCAGGAAACAGAAAAAAAATGTACAAACCTTGGACCAACAGTTGGTATCAGCAAAACATCAGGAAGTTTAGGGTGCTGAAAAACCGGAACATTAAGCCCACTGAACTGCTGTTCAAAAAATACAAATGCGTATTTATTATGGCATGACAAGTGTTAGTATACTCCATCCAGACAGATCTTTTTTTGCTGTGCTGCATGCTTCAAATGCCCAGAAACGTGAAATCAGTCAGTCAATCTTACTGACCAGCTCATATTCTTTCTTTGTTCACAGCTCCCTGCACATCTGGGAATTTATGTCAAGACCAGGCTCCAACTGCTTAGGTAAGTAAACAGTCATTTTTCCCTTCACAGGTCCTGACAGATGAGTTATATGGTATAGGCACCCCATTATTACTGAAGTGTAAACAAGAAGGTAATCAGGTAAAGGACATAGCACAGGGGCAAACAGTCAAACTGTGAAATACCACAGCTAGAAGTCAGTCATTCACAGGTAGGAGAGTATTTCTTTCTTAGAACCATTTTTCTTTAGATTTGTCCACAGTAATACCATAGAACTAAAGCAACTACTATAACTATTAAACCTTGCTATAGTGCTACAAGACCTACAGTATTTCACAGACCTAGAAAGGTTTGAAGGGGAAGAGTGCCACCCAATCACACCACTGTCCCAACACCCATCCACCCCAAGACATCCCCACACAGCCTACACTTTCCCCACACATCACAGCATATACACTCCTGCAACTCCACTCCACTCATCATATCTCTCTCCATCAGGTCCCTATACGGACATGCCCAAGTCTGCCAATGAAGGAAAGGGAAAGGCATCATTGCGTCATGCTAAGAACATTATAGAAATCAAATGCAATTTACACACACAAAAAAATGGATTTACATGTGTGAATGGCTATACATACTTTAGCAATTTTAGAAAAGCCACTACTTAGGTATATAACATCCACAGGATGTTCCTAGCATTGTTTGCGCAGGCCTGAAAAGTACAAACGTATTTTATATTTTGCAGTGGAAATACATGTATACCTTTTATGCCTGCTCCCAGTTGCACATAAGCATTAGTTAATTGCTCATTTGGACCAGGGGTTTAGAGGAGTGATTGAATGGGCACTTATGTATACCTCTCTGGCATTTAGTCACCTCAAAAATCCAAAAATGTGCGTTTTGGAGTATGGTTCCTTAACTGGCTCCTCTTGCATGTGAAGGTTTACAAAATCTTCAACTATGTGCAGGTTGCAAAATTTGTTGTGTACACATGCAAGTACCAGCATTCACATGTACAGAACCCTGAGTTATCTTGCTCTTCTTTTTTTTTTTTAAACATATTTTAGGTAAAACAGTTACTTACCTGCAACAGGTGCTCTCAATGGACATCAGAACAAAGCCTCATATATAGGTGACATCCCTGACAGAGCCTAGCTTTCCCAGCTCCCTCTAGAACCTTTTGAAGTAGTTCCACCAAGAGTGTGTGTGCCAATTTCCACCTGCCGCCACCACGCCTCATCTTATCTCCTCAGTCAAATGACTAGCAAATGCAAGAATACAGCTCCAAGGGGAGGTGGGATGATTATGAGGACTTACTCCATGGAGAACACTTGCTACAGGAAAGTGCTTCAATATGTGCTCCCTAGCTACTGATTACCTTGCAAATAAAAAAGGAAATACTGGAGTCACAACAAGTGGATACAACACAGCACTGTCTTTTTTTTTTAATGTAGACCCTTCTGGTAGTTTCATTACATAAAAAAAGGCAGCATGGAACACAAAAGAACAGGGCCTATGAGGGATATAGAGTTGTTTCATAATCCTTGAACAGATGCTGAAGAACAGATTTATCAAATCTGTTGTCGCGTCAGGAGTCCCCTTCTAGACAGTAATGATATATGAATGGGTGGACAGAAGTCCAAATGGCAGCTCTATAAATCTCTTCCATGGAAGCTGAGCGCTAGTGGGTCACCGACGCAGTCATGGCTTGGATAGAATAATCTGCCTGCCAAATCTAAAGAGTACATTTGTTTCTATGGGCTTTAGTTTTCTTCAAGTAGGCTAAGGCTCTCTTACAGTCCAACATGTGCAATATGCTTTCTCTTTTGCGAGTGTGGGGTCTTGGGAAAAATGATGGAAGGAATACTGACTAATTAATGTAGAATTCTGACACCACTTTAGGAAGGGATTTAGAATAAAGCATGCAACTCCATCCTATAGTTGAAAAATCTGATAAAGCATAGTTACTCACCTGTAACAGGTGATCTCTGAGAACAGCAGGAATTTAGTCTTCACATATGGGTATCGTCGGTACCGATGGAGCCTGAGCGGGAACGCTCCCCAGCATCCAATTAGGAAGCTTTTAGGAGCATCCCACAGTGCCTGTGTGCTGCCTTCCCGCCTTTCCCAACTGCCTCTCTCCAGTTGAGTTTAAAGCTGACACAAAGAGAGAGCGAGGGAAAGGGAAAGATACAGAGAGATACAACTCCTAGGGAAGGTGGGTGGGTTGTGAAGACTAAATTCCTGCTGTTCCCGGAGATCACCTATTACAGGTGAGTAAGTATGCCATCTCCAGGAACAAGCAGGAATGTAGTCTTCACATATGGGGACTCCCTAGCTTTAGATGCCAGGGAGAGACCCCAGAAGTTGTGTGTCCCTGTGAAAGGGCTCCACTTCCCCCCATGGATCTCTGGCATCCAACCAGGTATGGTGGGTAGGAGTTGATTAGGTATGGAACAGGTGTTGGAGAACAGCCTGACCAAACAAGGCATCCCGGTGGGAGTCCTCGTCCAAGCAGTAATAGGCTGTGAAGGTATGAACCGAGGCCCAAGTGGCTGCTCGACAGATGTCGTCGATAGACGCAGAGTGTAGATGAGCCATTGAAGCTGCCATGGCTCTCACATTGTGAGCTGTGTCATGGCCCTCCAGAGGAACATAAGAACATAAGATATGCCATACTGGGTCAGACCAAGGTCCATCAAGCCCAATATTCTGTTTCCAACAGTGGCCAATCTAGGTCATATGTACCTAGCAGTTTCCCCAAGGGACACAGGTTACACAATGCTTGTATTGGTTCAAGCATTGATATCCTGGGTCCCTTCTTAATAATGGTTTATGGACCTTTCCTCCAGGAACTTGTCCAAACCTTTTTTAAACCCAGCTACACTAACAGCCTTTACTACATCCTCCGGTAACAAATTCCAGAGTTTGATTACACATTGAGTGAAGAAATATTTTCTTTTATTAGTCTTAAATAGTTTATCCTGTAGCTTCATTGCATGTCCTCTAGTCTTTCTATATTCTGATAAGGTAAACAATCGATCTACGCTTACCCGTTCCACTCCATTCATTAATTTATAGACTTCTATCATATCTCCCCCTCAGCCGTCTCTTTTCCAGGTTAAAGAGCCCTAACCTTTTTAGCCTTTCTTCATAGGAGTATCCTTCCATCCCTTTTACCATTTTGGTGGCTCTTCTCTGAACCTTTTCTAAAATCGCTATATCCTTTTTAAGATATGGCGACCAGAATTGCACACAATATTCAAGGTGCGGTCTCACCATGGAACGATATAGAGGCATTATAATATCTTTTGTTTTATTTTCCATTCCTTTCCTTATCATACCTAGCATTCCATTTGCTCTCTTGGCCGCCGCTGCACACTGGGCCGATGGTTTTAACATGGTATCCACAATGACGCCTAAATCTTTTTCCTGGGTGGTGGTTCCAGGAAGAGTCTTACTCTGATAGGCAAACGAAATACACTGTGCAATCCAGTTGGACAGTGTTCTCTTGGAGACTGGATGTCCCAAATGAGAAGGATCAAAAGCAACAAAGAGTTGAGAGGACTTTCTATGTTGCTGTGTTTTTGAAAGTAGAAGGCTAAAGCTCTTTTACAGTCCAAAGTATGAAGATTCCTTTCTGCATTAGATGCATGAGGCCTTGGAAAAAACAAAGGCAGGTAGACCGCTTGGTTTAAATGAAAAGGCGAGACCACCTTTGGCATAAAGTGTGGATGAGTCCTAAGGACTACCTTGTCATGATGGAACCTTGTATAAGATGGATCAGCTACTAATGCCTGCAACGCACTGATGCGGCGTGCTGATGTTATTGCAATGAGAAAGATAACTTTCCAAGAAAGGAATTTCAATGAGGTAGCAGCTAAGGGTTCGAAAGGTGGCTTCATGAGCTGACCAAGAACCAGGTTTAAGTCCCATGCCACCGATGGCGGCCTAATGGGAGGCTTAGAAGAAGGCCTCTCATAAATCTTGCTATAAGAGGATGGGAGGAAATAGGTTGTCCATTTAGAGGCTTGAAAGAAGCTGCAATAGCACTCAAATGGACTCTTACTGAGTTAGTTTTAAGTCCTGCATTGGTTAAATGAAGGAGATACTCCAGTAATGATTCCAGAGGTATCGCAAGGGGGTTAAGACCCTTCTGCGAACACCATATGGTAAACCTTTTCCACTTGAAAGCATAACAGCGTCTTGTGGAAGGCTTCCTGGAAGCATAAAGGATATCCTTTACTTGCTGAGGAAGGTTAAGATCATGAAGATCTAGGCCTTCAGCAACCAAGCCCTGAGATGCAGAGACTGGGGATTGGGATGCCATAACATTCCATCCTCCTGAGACAGGAGATCTGGAGCAGATCCTAACTCCAGGGAGGGAGCTTGAGAGAGATGTAGAAGCAGAGGGTAGCACACTTGCCGTGGCCAATGTGGAGCTATGAGAATCATATGGCCTCTGTCTCTCTGAAGCTTGAATAGGGTTTTGGGAATTAGGGGAATGGGTAGAAAGGTATAAACGAAGTCTTGAACACAGTGAAGGAGGAAAGAATCCCTGTCCTGAGAGCCCTGAGCCGGAATTCCGAAACAGAACCAGGGAAGTTTTGCATTCCACGGACTTGCAAATAGGTCTATGTCCGGGGTTCCCCAAATTTGAAAAATCTTGGCCACCTGGTCTGTATGTAGAGACCATTCGTGTGGAAACAGAACTCGACTGAGTCTGTCTGCCCAAGAGTTTTGTATGCCTGGAAGATACACTGCCAGGAGATGAATCTGATGCTCTCTGGCGAGGGCCCATAGTCGCAAAGCTTCATTGCAAAGTGACAGAGAGCCTGTTCCCCCCTGTTTGTTCATGTAGAACATGGCTACTTGATTGTCCGTATGAATGAGGACTGTCTTGTAGCTGAGCAGGGTGTGGAACACTCAAAGAGCAAGGAAGATTGCTCTGAGCGCCAAGAGATTGATATGTAGATGAGTCTCCTGTGGAGTCCAAATGCCTTGGGTGGAGAGGTCTTGCAGATGAGCTCCCCAAACCATTGGTGAAGCATCTGTTGTGAGAGTTGCCTGGGGTAAGGGTTGTTGAAATGGGGACCTCAGCAACTGGTTCTGAGTGGACTGCCACCACTGGAGGGACAAAATAAGGCGATTTGTGTTTGCCATTTTGTCTGACAGGCACCCTGATGCCTGGGTCCACTGAGTGGATAAAGTCCACTGGGCTGCTCTCATATTGAGGCGAGCATAAGGAACCACATGCACGGTAGATGCAATGTAGTTGTAGCATTTCTCGAGCAGTGAGATGAGGTTTCAGCACTGCTTGAGAAGCTAACTGCACCATGCGAAGGCAACGGGCCTGGGGAAGATAGGCCCTTGCCTTTTTGGTATCCAGCAAAGCTCCTATGAATTCTAGAGACTGAGTGGGAGTTAGACTGGATTTTGGGACGTTTATGACAAGACCCAAATACTGAAGGATACGCATTGTGCAAGATAGGGAGGTCCTGGCCTCTGACTCTGATGGGGCTCGAATGAGCCAGTCGTCTAAGTAGGGGAAGACGAATATCCCTAGAGTGTGTAGAAATGCTGCTAGCACAACCATGCATTTCGTGAACACTCTTGGTGCTGAGGCCAGGCCAAAAGGAAACACCCTGTATTGGTAGTGCTTTCCTTGAAAAAGGAACCGAAGGAACTTTCTGTGAATTGGGTGGATGAGAACATGAGTGTTCTCTAGATCTCAAGGATGCGTACAAAGTCAATCCTGACTCTGAAGGTATGGCAGCAGAGTTCCTAAAGAAATCATCTTGAACTTCTCTTTGAACAGGAATCCGTTCAATTCTCTGAGGTCCAAAATAGTTCTGTATCCCCCTGTTTTCTTTGGGATAAGGAAATAGGGGAAGTAAAACCCTGTACCCTGTTGGAGGATGGGCATTTCTTCTATTGCCCCTTGGGCAAGAAGCATAGTGACCTCTTGATCTAACAGGTTGATGAGAGAGGTCTGAGAATTGAACTGTCTTACCATTGTGGAAGGGGGCATGCACGAAAGTGCAGCTTGTACCCCTCTCTTATAATGGAGAGTGTCCAATGCTCTGCTGTTATCTGCTCCCACCTGGGGGCAAAGTGACATAACCTTCCTGGAATGGTGGAAGGCTCTGGTCCATTGAGGGCCAGGAAGGCTAAGTTCTCTAGATGAAAGTCAAAGGCCTTGAGGAGGCTGAGACTGCTGAGACGGTTGAGGCTTAGCAGTCTCTGCTTTCCTTTGTTTAGGTGGTTGCTGACCTTTCCGGGTAGGCTGACCTGTAGAACGTCCCTGTTGGGAATAAGAGGGATAAAATCTCTTCTTTTTTGAGAAGGCAGGCTTCTTTCTCGCAGGATCAGCTGTGGCTTTGGATAGCCTATCCAAAGTGGAGTTGTCAGCATCTAATTCATTGGCTTTTTCTTGCCAATTTTTGCCAAATAGATTCTCACCTGTACAAGGGATATTGCCCAGTTTGTCCAGCACCCAGAGCTCCAAATCGGATGCCTGGAGCCAGGCAATTCTACGTGCACCTATGGCAACGGCAGAGGTTCTGCTTATGCACTCAAAACAGTCAAAAGCTGCACGGTTGACAAACTTAGAAACATCCTGGGCATGTTTGACCAGTGTGAGAAAATCCTGCCTTCTATACTCAGGAAGAAGAGGGCTCAAAACATCTAAATCACCTGTGACTTCTTTAAGGAACATTCCCATATACAAGATATAGGAACTGATCCTGGCAGAAAGCATGGAAGCCTGGAAAGTACGACGTCCAAAGGCATCCAAGGTTCTACACTCACGTCCTGGAGAATTAGAGGCATGCCTCTTTGCACTCCTGATCCTTCTCATAGCTGATTCCACTACAATAGAGTGGTGAGGAAGCTGAGTTTTCTGGAATCCAGGACAAGAAGGGACTCGATACATAGTATCCAGTCTGCGAGAGTGAGGAGAGGTGGTGAGAGGTGTCTCCCACATTCTCAACATGAGATCATGTAAAATCTCATGGATAGGCAAGGTAGCTGCCTCCTTAGGAGCTTTGGGATATTGTAAAATCTCCAACTCCTTAGCTCTGGGTTCTGTTTCAGGAGTCACAGTAATGGACAAATCACGAGCCACCTCCCTGATAAAGTCCTGAAAGGAGATATCTTCTGGAGGAGACATCCTACGTTTAGGAGAGGAAGTATTCCGGTACCAACAGAGCTGTCAGAATCCTCAGAGTACTCTGAGAATTCGAAGTACCTTCTGTCCGGATGCTCTTGAAGAGCCCGATACCTGTACCGACCAAAGTCAGTACTGGAGAGAATCGGTACCGGGGTATTGGTACCGGAAGGCATCGCATAACTGGGTGCCAGCAAAGCCGATACCGATGTAGATGCTATCGGTACCGGTACCGATACTGGTATCGGCATCGGTGCCGGTACCGGCTGACCTATCTGTCGCGGTTCCGAGGGCGTCGATGCTGCAAGGAGAGCCGCCAGACTGCGTTCAATAGCCAGGAACCTCTGGTCTATCGACGCTGCCGATGCCTGGGTATCGGTACCAGAAGCAGCCGGTACCGCAGAGCATGGCACCAGTAATTCTGCCGAGGCCCATAGAAGTACTGCAGCAATCTGATGCAGCTGTTACCGTACTTACAAGGCTCTGCCAAGAAATATGGAAGACAACATTATGGCCAACTGACTGGAAAAGATCTGTGTTTATACCAATACTAAACAAAGGTGATCCAACTGACTGTGGAAATTATCGAACAATCGCTCTGATCCCACATGCCAGCAAGATTCTACTGAAGATTATTTAAAAGAGACTACAACCATACCTAGAACAAGAACTACCTGAAGTGCAAGCAGGGTTCAGGAAAGGGCGAGGAATGAGAGACATCATTGCGGATGTGAGATGGATCCTTGAAAAGACTAAAGAATACCAAAAGGATATCTATTTGTGCTTTATCGACTATAGCAGCGTTTTTCAACCACTGTGCCGCGGCACACTAGTGTGCCGTGAGATATTGTCTGGTGTGCCGTGGGAAAAATTCCAATTTCATCCGTAACATGTGGCCTCGGCTCACAAATTAGGGTTGCCAACCGGCCGGTTTTCAGCCGGCCTGGCCGGTTTTTCCATGGCCAGGCCGGCTGCCAGCACAGTTGTAAAACCGGCCATTGAAAAGCCGGTTTTTTGCTCTGGCCGCAAGATCGGGAGCAGCCAGAGCAAAAAACCGGCTTTTGTGCCGAAGTCCGCGGCGCGAACGCGATTCCCTATAGCAGTGCAGCCGCTGGTTCTGCTTTGTACAGAGCAGCGGCTGCACTACACTTACATTGAAAAGTAAAGAGAAACTGTGTCAGGAGCCCTCCGATCATGCAGAGCCCAAGGAAGTGATGTCATGGGGGCGGGCTCCTCACAGGCTGTCTTTCCTTTTCAAATTAAGTTAATTTGAAAAGGAAAGACAGCCTGTGAGGAGCTCGCCCCCATGACATCACTTCCTCGGGCTCTGCGATGACCGGAGGGCTCCTGACACAGTTTCTCTTTACTTTTCAATGTAAGTGTAGTGCAGCCGCTGCTCTGTACAAAGCAGAAGCAGCGGCTTGGGCAGAGGGGGGGTGTGTGTGTGTGAGTGAATCAGCAAGGGGGGGGGGGAGTGTGAGTGAATCAGCAAGGGGGGGGGAGTGTGAGTGAACCAGCCGGGGAGGGGGGGGTGGTGTGAGTGAACCAGCAAGGGGGGGGGGGCGATGGTGTGAGTGAACCAGCAGGGGAGGGGGGGTAAGTGAGTGAGTGACCCAGCAGGAGGGGTAAGTGACAGGGGGGTGGGTGAGTGAAACAGCAGTGGATGGGGGGGGGGGGTGGTGTGAGTGAACCAGCAGGGGAGGGGGTTTGGTGTGAACCAGCAGGGGAGGGGGGTTGGTGTGAGTGTTTGATTCCTATTCAAGAGAATTACTTTATATATAGTCAATATAGGCACAGAGGTAAATTTTTTTAACATTTTCTAATGGTGGTGTGCCTCGTGATTTTTTTCATGAAAAAAGTGTGCCTTTGCACAAAAAAGGTTGAAAAACACTGGACTATAGCAAGGCTTTTGACTGTGTAAACCATGAGAAACTCTGGGCCACATTAAGAAGCATGGGTATACCAGAACACCTGATCGTTCTCTTGCACAATCTGTACATTGATCAAGAAGCAACAGTTCGAATGGAACAAGGAGAAACAGAATGGTTTAAAATAAGCAAAGGTGTAAGACAAGGCTGCATACTTTCCCCCTACCTGTTTAATTTATATGCAGAACAAATCATCAGAGAAGCAGGATTGTATGAAGACAGAGGTGTGAAGATTGGTGGAAGACTCGTCAACAACCTTTGCTATGCTGATGATACCACATTATTGGCTGAAAGTGAAGATGATCTGAAACATTTGCTTCTCACAATCAAAGAACAGTCTCAAAATGGGCCTGCACCTTAATATAAAGAAGACAAAGATCATGACAACTGGCATAAATCAACAGGTTCATCGTTGAAGGAGAAGAAATTGAAAATGTGGACAACTTTAACCTACTTGGATCTACTATCAATAAAGAAGCAACAAGCAGTCAAGAAATCAGATGACGCATTGCTCTTGGCAGAATGGCTATGAAAGACCTAGATAAGATTCTCAAGAGCAGAGATGTCTCTCTCCATACAAAGATTTGATTTGTTTAAGCCATGGTATTTTCAATAACATCATATGGATGTGAAAGCTGGACAGTGAAAAAGACAGACAGGAAGAAAATTGATGCCTTTGAATTATGGTGTTGGCGGCGAATACTGTGTATACCATGGACTGCCCGAAGAACAAACCAGTCGGTACTAGAGGAGATCAAACCTAAGCTTTCTTTAGAAGCTCAGATGACAAGACTTCGACTTTCATACTTTGGACACATCATGCGAAGAAAGAGATCATTAGAGAAAGACATCATGCTTGAGAAGATAGAAGGTCAACGCAAAAGAGGAAGGCCAGCAATGAAATGGATCGATACAATAACAGCAGCTACGGGTACCAGTCTGTCAACAATGAGCCGCCTGACTGAAGACCGAACACAATTTAGGATAGCCATCCAGAGGGTTGCCATGAGTCGACTCCGACTCGACGGCACTTAACAACAACAACATACTAAAAAAACAAGGATTGACCATATACATAAACACAGCTGAATGGGATTGAGTCAGCATGATTTCAGCAGCAATGGCAACTCTTGCCTTAATTTATTAGATTTTTTGAAGGTGTAAGCAAACAAGAGATAACAAGCCAGTTAATATAACAAATTTGGATTTTCAGAAGATATCTGACAAAGTCCCTTATGAAAGGCTTCTTAGGAAATAAGAGTAATAGGACTGCAAATAAGGTGACATATTACTTACCAGTCAATGTCCTTTCCACGAGTCCTGCTAGACCAGCCCAGACAAGTCGGTTGTGTTCCCTTATTAGCAGATCAGTAGAGACAAAGCACTAATGAAAAGTCCAGGTTTCAATGACGTCACTTTCATGCCTCTATTCACCTCTGCCATCTTCAGTATTAGTCACAAAGCATATGGGAGAAATATCGCAAGCTTCACACAACCTCAACCATGGGCAACAATGAGCAATCAACAGTAGATAATTATGTACAGGAAAGCATAAACATAAGGCTGTCCATAGACTATGAACCTGAAGAGCAAAGTATAAAAGTCAGAAAAACAGAGTGATACAGATCCAGGCGTGGGGCCCTGGACTGGTCTAGAAGGACGCAAGGAAAGGATATTAACTGCTAAGTAAAAGGTTGCCTTCCATATTTGCCAGCTAGACCAGTCCAGACAAGTGGAATGTACCAAAGCTACAACCCCATTGGGCAGGAAGAAAACACCGCAGCTCACAAAACCCTCGAGTCAAAGGCCGTGTCCACCCGTCCATGGATCAGAGGCCAGAAATGCAGAACAACTAACCTGATGGCCCTCACGGAGGTGGCTGATGGACCACAGTGCTTCCCTGTGATTCCAACAGCCCTAGGTCATATGGTTGTGGCAACATGCTCCCCATCCAGTGGCACACCCTTCCTCAAAAGCAGGGATGCTGTCATCACTACCAGCTGGAATTCACCATCAACAGCAGCCTGTGCTCAAACTCCTGAGAACTCTAGGACCACTGAGTAAACAAGGACCACTGAAGCAGTAACATGTGAGCACATGCCCATGGCACCATCTCTATGGTTGCCACCCATCACTCCGAGGAGCTGAAGAGAATCCCAGACTCTGGGAGCCTGCTGTACACAGAACAGCACCAGGCAATCCAGCAGACCTTGCTCTCCTCTGGCAGGGAAACGCTTCCCATTCGAGAATCAAAATATGCTCCCAGAAACTCCAGATACTGGGAAGATCACAGCTGGCTCCTCCCCGATTAATCACCCAGCCGAAGCTTTCTAAGGAGGACACAGATCCCTTGGCGCCACAACACCGCTTCCACCGCCATGACCTGGGAGAACATCTTCAGGGTGGTGGAAAACCCAAAAGGGAGGGCAGTGAACTGATAGCGAGAGTCAAGCACAAACACCACACAGATACTTTGCTGATCCTCCCAGATTAGGATATGAAAATGCACCTCGGCCAGATCCAGAGAAGCCAAGAACTCCTCTTGGAACACTGCTTAAATCATGGAGCACAAGGTTTTCCATCCAGAAGCACAGAACATACAAGAGCTCATTGACCCCCCTTGAGGTCCAGAATGAGCACCATGAAATAGATGGAGTAACTACCCTAGCCCCACTCGTGCGGCGAGAAGGGCATCTCCGTCTTTAGACGTAGCAACTTGTTCAAGGTGATCCACAGAGCAACACTTTGACTGCAGATCCACAAGAGGAGATGAAGGCATCTGAAATTGGCTCTCTGCATTCCAGGACACAGGAGAAGTGAAGGGTGTCTAGCACCCAGCGATCCTTGGTACCCCAGGACCATTCCTGAAAGAAAAGGGGAAGCAGGCCTCCAACCGGAGGAATCAGGGAATAGGTCCCAAAACCTTCAAATACACAGCCCGGGAGGATCTACCTTTGGAAGGGAGCGAGTCCCTGGGCCCTTGCATTCCACAAAAGGAACAAGCAGCTTAAAGCCCAGAAGCAGACAGACAAACGTTTTCCAGCTTGGTAACAAAAGTCCTGAGACCTCCAGGAATTTGGCTAGCACGCCCTCGGTGGAGAGGCAGAGGCTGATGAGAAGGGGCACCAGCCAATTTCACAGGCCCCTTGGACCCGTCTTACAGAAAGTGGTAGATTTTGTCTCACCCAGGCCCTCCACCAACTTCTCCAAATCGGCTCCAAACAGAAGCTTCCTCTTAAAAACCAGTTGGGCCAACTGGGCTTTGGAAGATGTGCCAGTTAACCAGTGTGGAGCAAAGTCCATTGCAATGACACTGTCAGGACACCATCCATGGTCACCAAATGTACCAAGTCAAAGATGGCATTAGAAAGGAAGGCCATAGTCTACTCCAAAAGATTGGTAGTATCATCTGGCAGAATAGATTAATTCACTGGAGCAGGGCTCAAGACGTCTGGTTGGTACATACTGCCAGCCACAGAAGAGCCGCCATCATGGCAAAACTAGCTCCTCAACCACACATCCACCCTATGTTACAGAAAATCCTTTAAGGCTGATCCGCCTTCTACAGGAATGTGGCCCATCTGATAACCGCCGTAACCTGCGCTTCCACCTTGGGAATACCAAACCACCCAATACACTCCTCCAAGAGAGTGGGAATCCTCTTACACACCCTCAACCTTTAAGGCATGGAAAGTCAGGAGAGTCCCACTCCAACCAGATCATATTCTTGATCACATCCAGAAACAGGAAGACAGTAATGGATTTTTGCATCCCTTGAAGGAGCAGGTGTACCTTCAGCTTCTGCTCCATGCCAGAAGCCTCCGTCAAGTTCAAGGCGGATAAGACCCTGATAATCAACGCCACCAGCTCCTCCTTCCTGAACAGGTGAATCACACCAACCTCCTCACAATCTTGTAAAGGCAAGAGTACTTCTACATCCACGTCAGAGCCCAGTACAAAGCCATCTGAATCCAAGTCATAGTCAAAATCTTGGACTGCTCACAGCTGTTCCACTCTAAGGAGCTCCCCATGCCAGGGACGCTTCGTAAAAGAAAATTGAACAGGGCTTCCACTCTCCACTTGCCCAGCACGAGACTGCGTCTGGGGGCACCTGGAGGTCGCAGGATCCGAATTTCCATACCAGAAGAACTGGGCCTGCTGCAAAAAAAGAAAGAATTCTGGGGACAATCCGGAAGCTCTCCTCTCGGAAATGATCCCCCAATACCAGGGGGCACAGCTGCCACAAACCCCCAGAGGATAATGACCAGCTCACAGCACGGTCACTGGATCCTCCAGCCAGCTGAATATATTTATTCATAGTGCCATCCATCACCTCCTGCCCTGAGGCAGACCAGGCCAAACTGATTGCATTCCACTGCTGAAAGAGGGGGAGCAAGCCCTTCAGGGACTACTTGGAAACTACCATGCAAGAAGAGCAAAGTCTAGAATCTGGAGATGAAGCACCTTGTTTTCCACAGGTCAAACGTTTCCTGGAAGACAACAGAGTTAAGGCAAGAATCACAACAGCATGCTCCAAGTCTGTGGCAGTCCGAAGGCACGCATTAACTGTGCTTTTACTACAATGCGCATTACAGCTGCTATGGTAGGAATGCACACTGGAGCCAATAGGGCAGAACACGTATGTACAGAATGTGCAACCGCCAGGTGCACAAGAGGGGAAAATGTTAGTAATGTGTACAGAAAACAGCGGGAAACCCCCACACTGCGCCAACGGTAAACAGCAATCTACCCCGAATTGCACCCCACACAAACTGAATTGGGAGCGCCCAAACAAGGACAATGACTAGGTCCAGCCTTGGTATTCACCCCGAGAGCCCCAGGCAGAGGATCCATGCCAGCCTGAGCTTTACTCCCATGATACTGTTTCAATGGCTTTTGCAGCACTGCATTTAAGGTGGCTGGCAAGCAGATCCCTCCGAGAGCCTTCTGCAATCTTTGGGAGAGAACAGAGGGAACAGAAGAGGGAGGGGGCGCTGAGGTTGTGTGAGGCAGCTGCACTTTTCCAGATCCTTCCAAATACTTCCAATTTTCTGGCTACTCAACAGGCTCTTATCATGGTAAGAATGTGGAGCTGAACCAATTTTCCCTCCTCCTATGGCTACCGAAAAGTCACCCTCAAGGAGTCATTCATGAGTGTTTAATCAATCTTTTCCTCTCAATCCTGAGATTTTCTTCAGAGAGGAGCAAATACACCCACCATTTGCTGGAGACCAAGAAATACTGAAGGGATCTCTGGTAGCTGAGGCAAATAGAGACACAGAAGTGACAGTACTGAAACCTGGGCTTTTCATTGGTCCTTTGTCTCCACCAATCTGCTGGTAGGGAAACACAACCCACTTGTCTGGACTAGTCTAGCAGGATCATATGGAATGTCCTTTTGTATGCTGCAAACTGGCTAAAAAACAGGAAACAGTGGGATGAAATGGTCAGTTATTCACACTGAAAAGGTTCAGTAGTGGAATGCCACAAGGGTCTGTACAGGGACCCATGCTGTTTAACATTCAGAAATGATTTGCAGATAGGAGTGAAATACACTATGGAGAAATGTGTGGATGACAAAATTATTAAATAGCAGAGGACTGCAAAGATTAGCAGGAGAGGTTTTGTGAGCCTAGGAAACTGGTTCTCTATATTACTACTGCTACTAAGCATTTTAGCGCTACAAGATGTATACAGTGCTGCACAGGCACATGTAAAAGATGGTCCCTGCTCATCAGAGCTTACAATATAGTCAAGACAGACAACATAGTTGCTGTAGACATGGGATATATCTAGGGGGATTGGTAAGGAAAAACAAGAGAGACCAGATGAGTCAAGATTCGAAAGCAGCAACGAAGAGTTGAGTTTTCCGCCTGGATTTGAAAAAAAAAAGAGTCAGAGAATGCACCTAACGTACAGACTCAGGTAGTTTGTTCCAGGCATAAGGAGCAGCAAGGTGAGTGATGTCTAACAGATGAATGAATGTGGACAAGGGCAAAAGTGATGCACACAGGAAAAAAAAATCTCATCTATAGGTATAAAATGCTGGATTATCAATTAAGTGACCACGCAAGAAAAAGATCTTGGAGTCATTGTGGACAATACATTAAAATTTTCAGGACAGTGTACCACGGCTATTAAAAAAGCAAAGCGAATGTTACAGATTATTCAAAAAGAGATGAAAAACAAAACTCTGAATATCATTGTGTGTCTGTACTGGTCCCTGGAATGACCAAACATTGCATGTTGTATTCAATTTTGGTCGCTCCATCTCAAAAAGGACATAACCTGGAAAAGATTCAGAATAAGATGATAAAATGGATAGAACGCCTTCTCTATGAAGAAAGACTGGACAGATTAGGGCTCTTCAGCCTGGAGAAAAGATAGCTCAGAGGAAATATGATTGAAGTTTGTAACAATCAGGTGTAGAAAGGCATGGTTAAAATAAGGAACATTTGTTTAACCTTTCAAACACAAAAATGAGAAGTCATTCCATTAAATTATTGATCCACAGATTTATCACAGAAAATTTATTTTACGCAGCGCATAATTAAGATGTGGACTCTGGGGGGAGTCACCTGATGCCGCTGGCATAAGCAGGTGCCCCTGAGCCGAGCTCCTTCCCCTGCAAGAACACTGTTTATGGCCACGGATTGACAGGCAGAACTCGGTCCCCAGACATTAGAGTGGAAGAAAGGGGCCAGCCAGAGGGAAGGGCCAGTGGAGCTGTCGGTTAAGTGGGGACACCATCAAAGACCCTGAAGGCCTTCCGAGATCACTCAAAAGAGAGCAAGATGGCGGTGGGAGGTAAGACCCCCCATATTTACTTTGCAAGCGGAGGCAGTGCGGAAGCTGACTTGCAGTGTAGCAGCAGTGCGGAAGGACAAGCTGTCAAGGCTGCAGAACTCTATCAGTGAAATTAAAGGCAGCCTGGAGGTGCAGGGCACGGCACATCCGACAGTGGAGGATCAGAGAGTCAGCAAGAGTGCACAGAAGGCATGGAGGGCGTATGTAGGCTTTGGAACAGTGTCAAAAAGTGCTAATGAAGTGGATAGAGGACCAGGAAAATCGGAATCACTGCAATAATATTTGGAAACTTGGGGTTGCCAGAGTCCATTAAGGAGGGAGAGATGTGGGACTTGGAGGACTGGCTACCAGGAACTCTGGGCCTCTTTGGCGAGGGCCAGGAGGATGCTGGTGAAGCAGGTGCACCATATAGGCCTGAGGTAGGAGGTGGCAACAAGGCCCAGACCGGTGATAGCCCAGGGGCTAAACTTCACTGAGAAATACCTTCTTATGGGCCTCTACCAGCTGAAACGTGAGCTGGAGTACCACAGAAGTAAGATCCTGATCTTTAATGATTATTCGGCGAAAGTGTCTGAATACAGATGAGCAATGGCCCCTTATTGTTTGGATTTGGCGGAAGAGGCGCTGCAATTCCTGGCAAGGGTAAGGGTAACATGAGAACATGACCCAGGTATTTGAACACATGGGCTTGTTGAAAAGGGGTTATGGACTTCTTGCTGAAGACTTGAGCAGCCCCGCAGCTTGGGACACTTGTTTTCTTTGCATTATAGTTAAGTTATACAATTCAGCATACTGGCTGGGAGTTAAATTCCAAAGTTGGGAATTGGAGATGACAGCGACATGCCCGTTGGCGCAGCATGGACTGATATTGAGATCATGCAGGCTCGAGTGCCCTTTATGACAGAGGGACAGCCACGGGAACATGACTAACAGTTGCACATAGGACTGGCAGGAAGATGCACTTTCTGTGCAGTAACTTGAATAAATTGGACTGGGACAGCGTGGTAGCGGTGATATCCTCTGGCGGAGGCAGCAATGCATTGTACTCTGGAGGCAGTTGGGAGTGCTTATCTGCAGAGGGAACATTGGATGAGGACTTGCCTCCCCCCTCCCCACTTAACGGGCACTGTGGCTTTGATACATGTGCATGGAGCATTACAAATTATAGCAACTGATTATATGGCTACCAGTGGAACTGTATCCTTGGCTGGGTATCAGTAAAATGCATCGAATATATGGATGTAAATAAGACAGGATGAGCTCTTGGGAGGGGGCTGTCTGCTTGAGCTGGATGAGTGTGAGTGCGAGGGTGTGCGCGCTAACTGGAGTCTGGGGGAAGGAGGAGTAAGAGGTTTGTGTGTTGACGGTGGGAGGGGTGTTGGGAAAGAGGGAGGGTACTCTGGTGTGGATGCTGGTTGAGATAAGGGAAGTGGAGGGAGAGATGGGGAGGGGTCACCATTTGGTATGTTCACAGGGCTGGAAACAGTGGAGCTGAATGGAAGGCTCCCAGGCAGTGCAGTGTGTGTTGGGACTGGAAGTTGCACAGCTCAAAATGTAAGAGGAAGATTGGATAAATTGAAGATCTTTACTTTGAATGTTGATGGCATCCACTTGCCTGTTAAAATGGATGAAACTTAAGTTACTTTAAGAGAGAGCATGCTGGTGTGGTGTTCATGCAGGAGACCCACCTAAATACACCCACCTGAGTATAGGAAATTACAGAGGGGTTGGGTTGGGGAAACTGGGCTTTTCATCCTACAACTGGCAACAAGGGGAGGTGGGGTGACCCCGATGCATAAGAGGTTGTCTTACGACTTGCACAAGAGTGTGAGCAACCCTGAGGGCAGGTTCCATATCAGGGCAGGGGTGTTGCAAGCATCAAGGATCATATTGTGTAATGTGTATGCCCCTAATATCTACAGATAAAGACAACAACTTGGTTAGGGTATCGTTCACACTACTTGTGATCTTTTAAAAAAAAAAAAGCATGGGGTTGGTGGAGAGAAAAGCTGGGTGAGGCGACAGGTGAAGGAGCATTGGGGTGTGTCCAACATTTAATGGCCTATTTGCAGGCGTACCATTATGTTGGCTCATTGGTTGTGTGAGAGACCACTCTGTTCACGCAGTATAAGGCTTTTATAAGAAGAGTGCTCCGGGTGAACAAGATGTCCACCTGGTACAAAGTGGGGAGGGACTGTAGGACGTTTGTTTTTGGAACCTTTTTGGTGATGTCCTGGGCTGCGGAATTGGGTGAGGAACTTGACAAGCAACAATTACTGGGCTACTTCAAGGGCATCCCTAAATTGAATCAAATATATACTTGCAGGAGATGCAGTTTAAAATGCTGCATAGGGCTTATATTAGGAGAGAGGGGGGCATGCATAGTGTAAGAGGGGTGCAGGTACACTGCTGCACTCCTTTTTGGAATGCAAGAAGCTAAAGGAGTTCTGGGTCAGGGGTTCTGAGGAAACTCGGAGGGGTTGCAATGATTAATACTGAGTGGACTTACAAAGCCTTGGTGCTGGGCGATGACGCCCTATTGAGGGAGACAGAAATGGGTGTGCCAAAGATGAGGTTTTTTTGCAGATGGCCCTCATGTTGGCCAGGAAGGCCATCATGTCCAGGTGGACAGAAGAAATTGCCCCCATAGACGCACAACGGGTTAACTACATGAAGGAAATGGTGGAGTGGGAGGATAGGACCATGGGGTGGGGGAAGGAGTGAAGAAACAATATGGATAATTATGGACTTTTTGTGTCAGATCATGAAGTAGTTGAATGAAGCCCAGCCTGAGGCCTTTTTGGAAACGGTGACGGTGGGGGAGAGGGAGGGAAATAAAAATGTCCCAGTGCTGTGCTTGCGGATGCAGGGCGTGTGGAACCTTGAAAATAAATGTGGGCCGTAGTTTAATACATTTGTGGGATGGGGGGATTTTTGTTCACTGATATGCAAATTGTTGTTCTGAAGATGTTCACTACCTGAATCCAATACTGTAATGGCTCTAAAAGTTGCCTACCGGCATTTGTGAGTGTATGCTGTGGCTTAATAAAGATATTTCTAAAAAAAAAGTGGACTCTTACCTGAGGATGTGATCAAGGTGACTAATACAGATGGAAGAAAAAAAAAGTTTGAACCACTTCCTGGAGGAAAAATCCATTAAAAACGTATCAGCCAGATAGACCTGATAGTTGTGACCTGGCCAGACTGCTGTCAGAGATAGGATGCTAGGCTCGATGGAGCTTGATCTAACTCAGCATGTTTTTTCTTATGTTTTTAGGCTACCAAATCTGCTATTTACAAGTACTAGTGCTGCTACTTATATGTTCGAAACCTTGTGGGATATCACTCTCTTTATGAAAGTATTTTTGTAAAAATCGCTGTTTCACTACGCACAGCATTATCTTACACCTAACCATTTTGTTTTTGAAAAAAAATCTAACAAGATCTGATATTTTCACTTTTCTTCATACCCCATAAAATTTCACCAATCATCGCTCCCAAGTCCTGAGCAGACAACCTTCCAGTTTCAAGGTGATGGCATTACTTCTGTCCTAGAGAGGCAGTGCCTCTTTTCCTTCCTATGGTGGCTTGAAAACTAACAAAATCATAGTGTTTCTATTTCCTAAGATTATTTTTTAAAATCTTTAAGCATACCTTGTATATCTCCTCTATAAGTAGCTGCTTCACTTGCTCCACTGGGGCCAATAGTGTGTTAACTCTGACGGTACTAAAAGCTGGTGGATGCGACAACTGACTTAATAAATTTTCAAACTTTCTTTCTGCTTCTTGTGTGCTCATAGCAGATAACAACTGAAAAGGAAAAATAATTCAATTAAGATAATGCATCAGTTTCTTTAGAATTGCATTTCTCTACACACAACCAAGAACGATTTTTTCATACTCTTTTATATTTTGGCATTCCTGATAATACTTATCAGCTTCATGAGACCATCCTAATAATGTGAATATTCTTATGCAAATAGGTTCTCTCAGCTTATCTGCTACTTTGTCAACAATTTCAAACAGGGCAAAAAGAGTTTACACATTTAAATAGGAAGCTTTAAAATGGAACCATTATCTCTTTGAAATTAAAAAGAAACAGGTTTACAATAAAAAGTCTGAAAAAAATTGGTAATTGCTTCCAAGAATGGTTAAAGAGGCGTGGATGGAACACGGGATATAGATGTTTTATTATATGCATTCAGACATAACTTTTAATAAGAAGATCTTTATGCTTTAAACCTGAAGTTTCATCTCAGGTTTTCACATTAATATTGGGGCAGTGTTTCTCAAGCTGGCCCTGGTGTACCCCCTTAGTCAGTATTATTTTCAAAGTTATCCACAATGAAAATGCACAAAACAGATTAGCATATAAAAGGAGGTGGGACAGGTAAATCTCTCATGCATATCATTGTGGGTATCCTGAAAACCAGACTGGTTAAGAGGTACACCTGGATCATCTTGAGGAATACTGCATTAGGGGATATACCATGTGCCATGTGTTTAAATTATCATCAAGCACACCTTGCTCCTATATATATATATACACACAACATCCGGCAGGGGTGCGCACTCATTTTCTTAGACATTGCCGCAGCCTTCGACTCGGTATGTCATGAGCTTCTCCTAGTGCGACTAAGAGAGAAAGGCATCAGTGGAACAGCACTTGAATGGTGCAGAGCCTATTTGTCCGGAAGATGGCAGCATGTTCGATCTGGTGAAGCAACATCTGAACCATTTCATCAAGGCCAGGGAGTCCCACAGGGCTCTTCCCTCTCTGCCTTGATGTTCAACATATACATGCAACCCATTTGTAATATCGTTCGGTCATTCAATGTTAGTTGCATGATATACGCTGACGATGTTCTGCTCTATATGCCATTCTCCATTGATAAATTTGACCTCTCCCCTCTAACCAACTGCTTCAATGCCATATCGGAATGGCTCCAGTCACAAAACCTAAGAATTCAACATAAGACCACTGAGGTGCTCTTCATTACGAGGAACCTTAATTTCAGCCCTCCACAATCCTTGAAGGTGAACAACGCCGATCTGCAAGTAAAACCCACAATACGGTACCTGGGTGTTATACTAGATCAAAACCTTGACATGAAGGCACATATAGCTAACACTGTAAGAGCTATATAGTACAAGATCCGCTCACTCAGACATCTACGCCCTTTACTTGAACCAGGGGACTTCTGTACAATCTACCAGGCTCTGATCATACCTCATTTTGATTTCACCAATGCCATTTTACAAGGTCTCCCCCAATCCACATTAAATCCTCTACAGCTCGCAATGAATAGTGCAGCGAGAGTTCTTCTTGGTGCATCGCGGAGAGATCATGTGACACCCCTTCTGAAGCAGTTACACTGGCTCCCTATTCATGCCAGGACCGTCTTCAAGACTATGTTACTGACTTTCAAAGCAGTCAATAGTCTCTCCTCATCATCACTAACCGACCTCATCCAAACCATAACCACGAATAGATCAAGAAGATCCACATCCATAAATATGCTAACGATTCCGAAAGAATCAACAAGATGCACAGCATCGACAGCAAATAGAGCTTTTAGACTCTGTGCCCCAAGATTCTGGAACGCTTTACCAACATACATCAGAGCAATCACTAACCTAGCCCAGTTTAGAAAGTCCCTCAAACATTACCTTTTCCTCAAATATTTCCCAGAGAACAATGAACTACAGCACCACTCAAACTCTCAGCTACACTAACACAGCTATGGAGCCATGAGAACACACTTAGTTAGGTGTCCTGGATCATTTAACTACATGTTACTTTATATGATGACTCTAATGTGTAAACAGTTTCTCCTATGTATTCCAAGTTTGCTACCCCGTTATTTGTAACTCTCCCTTGTTATCCAAGTTTGATGTCCGGTTAATTGTAAACTCAGACACGTTATCCTGTCTGATTTTTCTGTTCCATGTAAACCGCGCTGATGGAGAATAGTGCGGTATATAAGAAATTGTAATAAAATAAATAATAAATATATAAAAATATACAGGAGGGCAGGTTTTTTCCAAACTGTCAGACTGGCTAAAGCGAACTGGTCTACAGCTACTTTCACTCGCAGCCTTCAAAGCAACTTCAGTATGTATCTTTCCGTGTCTGTTCAGCATCTCAGAGTCAGGGAAAATGGGGAGCGATGCACCTAGAAATAGTATCAGATGATACAGAGAGAGCGCCTACTAATGGGGATTTTAGCCTGCTCTAGTCTGTTTCTGTTGTGTTAGTTCACAACACTAGAAAGTTGATGTGCACTGTGGAACTCTACTGATGCTCTCAATAAGGACCTCATCAAGGAGTCTACCAGAGTCCTGTAGAGTTTTAATTAGGATGTATTTATAACCTGCTGTTACAAACAAAAAAAAAAACTAAGCAAAAGCAGCATACAAGCTCATAAAACTGTAACATTAAATCACAAGGTAATATTAAAATAAATTTAAACATGAGTAACAAAACAAAAATATAAATAAAAAAAATACATACAAATATAGTAAAAGCAATTAAGTCAGATCCAAACATACAAACAAATCATGATGGAAACATTTATTGACAAAAAAAAAAAAAAAAAAAAAAAGAGTAAAAGGGCACAATCTTTTTCTTGCCTAATAAAGCTAGGAAGATTATGCCATAATTGAGAGACAATCCTGAGCAGGCTTTGATCTGGTTCTAAGCAGTCTCATACTCGAGCAGGCTCACCTGACAAAAAGTAGTCCCTAATTCCCTCTATATAAAATCCTAGTGCTTTCTCTGTTGCAACTATTTGCTCAGACACACAGAAGGTAAAAACCTGTCTGTTTGGACATATGAAAATAAAATTTAGATCACAGTACACATCTGATCTTTTTCCTACAAGTCTTGTAACTGTCAAGGTATAATTCCTCCAACTTACACTTTCCTTCACTGGGCCCACCTCAGCTGCATTTTAACATGTTGACTTTCTCCATTTCCAGTAAAGGGTAGTTACTCATCTGTAACAGGTGTTCTCCGGGGACAGCAGGAATCAGTCCTCACTTATGGGAGACGTTGACGCTGATGGAGCCCTCGTGAAAGCATCTCCCCAGGTTTCAAGGGAAGCCCTTGGGAGATGCCACCATGCATTTGTGATCCCCTTCCTGCCCAAGGGTGCCAGCTTGCTCAGTCAGGTGCCATAGCTACAGCCCAATCAAGAAGATAGCCAAAAATGAATAGCAACTCCAGGGGAGGAGGGAGGGTTGAGAGGACAGATTCCTGCTGTCCCTGGAGAATACCTGTTACAGGTGAGTAACTACACTTTCTCCAGGAACAAGCAGGAAGTCAGTCATCACATATGGGACTCCCTAAGCTACAGGCTATCAAGAACCTGTAGAATATACGGCCAAGCTGTGAGCAGCCGCAAGAGAATCTGAGGCAGACCCGAGGACCCAGAGTCTAGGGAGAACCATGCCTCCACTAGCCTGAGAACAAGGGTCGGAGGGCAGGAGTTGCTTAAACCCCGAACAGATTATGGAGCATGGCCTGGCCAAAGGCACTGTCCCGACAGGACTTCCTCTCCAGGCAGTAGTGGGCTATGAAAGTGTGAGCGGAGGACCAAGGGGCAGCCCAGTAGATTCTGCCAAGGGCACCAGGAGGTGGTTCGCGACCGATGTCGCCATTGCTCGGACATTGTGTGCCATGACCTGGCGCTCCAGCGGTATCCCAGCCCAGGTATGGGCGAAGGCGATGCAGTCCACCACCCAGATTAACAAGATCCGCTTGGTGATAGCCTGCCCCAGACGGCTGGGGTCATATGATACAAAAAGCTGCCCAGCTTTGCAGTAGTCTTGGGTCCATTGTAGGTAGAAGGATAGAGCCCTTTTGCAGCCAAAAGTGTGGAGAATGGTTGACACCAGATCAACATGAGACCACAGAAAGAAGGTGGGCAGCACCACCTCCTGGTTGAGGTGGAAGTCCGAGACTACCTTCGGAAGGAACTTCGGGTGGGTATGGAGTTCCACCCTATTCTTGTAAAGCCTGGGGTATGGTGCTTCAGCCATCAGCGCCTGAAGCTCGCTGACTCTGCGAGTAGAGGCGAGAGCCACTAAGAAGGCGACCTTCCAGGACAAGTACCGCAAGGGCAGGTAGCCAGGGGCTCGAAGGATGGCTTGGTTAGCTTCGTGAGGACCACATGGAAATCCCTTTCCACCAGGGACGGACAGGCAGTGAGCTTAGATAGAAGCAAGCCCCGCATGAAACAGGAGACAAGGGGTCGCCCCGAGAGGGGTTTGCCCTCGATGGGGTGACGGTTTGCCAAGATCGCGCTTAGGTGCGCTGTGACTGAATTGGACTTTAGTCTGGACTGCGAGAGATGGAACAAGTACTGCAGGACTGAGTGTACCAGGTAGGAGAACGGGTTCCCATGTTGCTCTGTGCATCACACTGAAAATCTAACCACTTGAAGGCATAAGCTCGTCTTGTAGAGTCCTTACGAGAGGCCAGGAGAATTTCTTCAACCTCCCTGGGAAGATTAAGGTGCTAAGGTGACCCATTCAGCAACCAGACTGTGAGGGACAAGTATCCCAGATTGGGATGGAGGAGAGAGCATCCTGCGTCAGGAGTCCCGGGGAACTCCCGAGAGAAACCAGGGATTGCATCTAGAGACGGAGCAGCAGAGGGAACCATGGCTACCTGGGCCACGAGGATCACTGAAGCCTTCTCCCGCTGAACCTTGAAGAGGGTCCATGCTATCAGTGGTGTGGGAGGTAAGGCATATAGCAGTCCTGAAACCCATGAGAGGAAGGCATCTGGAGCCACCCGAGTCGGGTGTGGGTGGGACCCTCAAAACTGTGGGATATGAGCATTGGACGGGCTGGCGATGAGGTTGAGGTCTGGGGAACCCCAGAGCAGGAATAGCTGCCGTGCTGTCTCAGGATCCAGGTACCAGTCATGTGGCTGGAGGACCATGCTCAGCCTGTCCGCCAAGGCACTGTCCTGGCCTGGGAGGCAGACTGTTCTGAGAAGGATGCCCTGGCTTACCGCATAAGAGCAAAGGTCTACTGCCTCCTGGCAGAGACTGTAGGAGCCTGTGCTGCCCTGTTTGTTCAGATAGACAACCAAGTCACCATATTCTGTCTGTATAAGCACCGCCTTAGTGCTGCAGTCTGTGCTGGAAGGCCTTCAGCGCCAAGACAACAGCTCGGAGCTCCAGCAGATTGATCTGTTGCTGGCTCTCCTCGAGAGACCAGGCCCCCTGGGTGCGCAGTTCCTCAAAATGGGCCCCCGAGCCCAAGAGGAAAGCATCCATTGTTAGGATCCTCTGGGGGTTTGGGGCCTGGAAGTGCATGCCCCAGAGCAAGCGCTGTGTGTCAGCCAAGGGGACAAAAATATGGGGTCCCGTAACCAGCCTGTAGCCTGGGCCCACTGGGAGTGAAGGCACCACTGTGCCGCCCGCATGCGAAGGTAGGCATCGGCCACAACGTGGACCATGGAGGCCATGTGGCCCAGGAGGCAAGGCATCAACCGAACTGATACTGTGCAATGACTCTGCACCTTGGCTGCTAAAGTTGTGAGGCGGTCTGCCCTGTCCTGGAGTGTGCCATGGGAACACCTATGAATTCCAGGGACTGCACTGGAGTGAGGTGGGATTTTGGGTGGTTCATCACGAATCCCAGGTGCTGCAGAAGCCAGACAGTGCGGCCTATAGCCTGCAGGGCTTCTGAGGCTGTGTCCTGTTTTACGAGCCAGTCATCAAGGTAAAGGCACCTTGGAGATGAAGATAAGCCGCTACCACTGCAAGACATTTGGTGAAGACCCGTGGTATGGAGGTGAGACCGAAGGGGAGTACCCTGAACTGGTAGTGATTACCCACGACCACAAATCTTAAGTACTGTCTGTGACTGGGATGGATAAGGATGTGAGTGTAAGCATATTTTAGATCCAAGGAGTATAGCCCATCGCCCAGCCAGAGGGTAGGGCAGCAGTGTTCCAAGGGAGAGCATCTAACTTCTCCTGCATGAGGAATTTGTTTAGGTTCCTCAGGTCCAGGATGGGTCTTAGCCCTCTTGTCCTTTTCAGGACTAGGAAGTACCTGGAGTAGATTCCCTTTCCTTTTAGGTGGAGCGGTATGGGCTCCATCACCCCATCCCGGAGGAGGCCTGCGAGCTCTTGGCTTAGCAGGGTCTGGTGCAGGGGAGGCTTTTGAGGCTCTCTAGGAAAGTAGAGGGGAGGCAGCTGGTCTAGGTGGAGGAGGTAGCCTTTCTTGATCACCTTGAGAACCCATGAGTTGATGATGGAATTCCACTTGTGGAGACATGGACCAGCCATCCCCCTGTCAGTAGCTGGCCGTCCAGCGGTTGAGAGGCATCAAAACCCCAACCCAGCCTGGGCCGGGGTCAAAGCCTGGGCCTTTGGGCTTACATAATCCGTGGTCAGTGCCCTTACCCTGACTGCTCTGCTGCGGAGTCTGGGTAGCCGGGTATTGGGGGGGGGGGAGGGGGTTACCCCCGATAGGGTTGGCCCTTACTGTAGGAGGGCAGCTTCTTTCTAGGAAGGTTAGAAGTCTTCCTCAAGAGCCGAGTGCGAGTGACATACTCTGTCTCAATTTCAACTGCTTTGTCCTCCATTGGCTTGCCAAAGAGTTGCCCCCCGAGGCAAAGGATGTCAAAGAGCTTCTCCTGGACCCACTGCTCCAGGTCTGAGGATTGGAGCTAAGCATGCCTGCAGGCACCAATGCCGATGGACGCCACCCTTGTGCAGGACTTGAAGCAGTCATAAGTGGCTTGGGACAAATATTTGCAGCACTCATCAATGGACTTCAACAGTGTCTGGAAGCATTGGAGGTGGTACCCATCGAGGCAAATCCTATGAGTTCCTTGGTAAGATCCCGGAGGAACATGACAACATACAGTTGGTATACTTGTATGTGGCAGGCTAGCATGGAGCCCTGGTAGCACTTATGCACAAGGGCCTCAAGGGCATGGGACTCCCTGCCCAGAGGAACTGAGGAATGAGTCTTTGGACTCTTGTCTGCACATGGCCGATTCGACTAACATGGGAAGTATGAGGGAGCTGCGCCTTCCGAAACTCCGGTCCCCACTAGAGTCTGTACATGCGGTGCCAGTGTCTCCCACATGCGGAGGAGCAGCTGATTAAGGATGGATGGTCCATTCGAGGGTCTTCCTCCGACTCGGTGGTGAGGGCGAGGGCCTGCACCATATCCCAGACAAACTTGAGGAAGGAGGTGTCCTCGGGTGGAGACTGCTACCTGTGGGTCAGCGGGGATGGGTCCAAAGGGATGTATGAATGAGCCCAAGTCTTTGGGGACAACTCGACATTGGACTACCATTCAGAGTAGTCTGTGGAGGACTTGAGACCGGGTGTCTCGAGGTGGGTCAATGACCCCTGACGGGGACCAGAGGCCAGCATTTTGCCGGAGCCAGAGGCGCTTACCTGGGATGATCTCACACCGGAGGAATGGGATGGAGACCGAGATCCTCGCCGAGGATCCTCATGAGGTGTCTGGCTCTCGGGGATCACTGTGACGGCCCAGAGAATCCTTGAGATAGAGGTCTCAGGGCACGCACCAGCGGGGCCAGGCATATGCACCTGCTGGGCAGCGATGAACACAAATGCTACATTCCAGAGCCAGCATTTGGGCCTCCCACTCAGGAGTGGGGCCTGCGACTCTGATGCCAGAGTCACTGGGTCAAGCATCGAGGAGGAGAGGGGGTCCTCACCGGGACAACCCTCAGGAGACTGGGCGCCATTGCCAGAGGCCTCAGTATCAGTCCTGGGAACTTTTCTTGGCCGATCCTGCTCCGACTCCTCGGATAGCCACCGGGGGCTGAGGGATGTCAGCACCAACTGAACCTTCGAGGAAGCATCTCCCCAGCTTTCAAAAAAATCCTTTGGGAGATGCCACCATGCATGTGGGGTCCCCTTCCTGACTAAGAGTGCCATCTTATTCTGTCTCCTTTTTGTTATGGAACCCTTCAGACGTCTGTTTTCCCCCGGAAGAAGTGATTTTTTGCTCTCTGAGTTTCATACTCTCCCCTCTGGGTTGCACTGGTACTTTTCCCGCCTCTCAAACCCACTGCTTCGGCATCAAGTCTCGGGTCCGTTTTCAATTTTTTCACCTTTGGTGTCTTCGCTCCCTTTTTTCCCCAGCTGGCAGCACTGCGAGTCTTCGACCTCGCTGTGGTAATTTTTTCACCCATGGCTAACAGTGGTTTTAAAAAGTGTGATTAGTGTGCAAAAATCATGTCTCTCACTTATACTCACTACTGTTGTTTACGCTGCCTAGGACCAGACCATGACACCGCGGCCTGAGGCCTGTGGTCTTTGTAAAAAGATGTCCACTAAGGCCCTCGAGCTGCCAGCAGCAGCAGCACAAGTTTTTCCCGGAGTCCCCGGTGCTTCCGAAGGCCAAGGCCCCGTCTGAAGACTTGGACTCCCTTGGTGCCCCCGTGGATTCTGGTCGACACCGATGGTCTTCAGAAAGGGGGTCTTCCTCGAGGGAACACAGGGAGAAGAAGAAACCCTTGAAGGCAGCATCACTGGACGGTTCCAACAGGCCAGTCCATGCCCCTCGTCCAAAGGAATCAACCAGAAATTACCCCTGGACACCCAGGGCCATTCTCATTGAGGACTCCCCTTCGGGGGAACCGATGCCAGGCCAGAGCTCCTCTGTGCCCATGCCATGAGCTGTGGAGCCATCTGAGCTGGAGTCCAGAATGGCAACCTTGGAGCTCAGCTTGTCTGCTTTCATGGACCAGCAGTGGGCACTGATGTCTGGCATGACCAGTTCCTCTGCCCTGATCACCGGGCCCTCGACATCGAAGATGTCCCTGAAGGCCGAGCCAAACCTTGAGGCCATACAGCCCCGAGTCAATCCTTAGCTGGGGTCTCGATCCAGGTCCCACTCAATGGGACAGAGGTCTTCCCAGGTCAGCATGCATGACACCAGCTGCGGAACCTCTGAGGGGCTCTGGCCTGGATCTCTTGGGCCGTCCTCCCCTTGAGTCTTCTGTCAATTACCGAGGGCAAGACATCCCTGATACCCTTCACCACCACGACGTTTCCTCGGACCCATCCCCCTCGAGTCTCTGCATCGGTCTCTGCCAGAGGACATGGCATTACTCGACTTCGTGTG
This sequence comes from Ichthyophis bannanicus, assembly GCA_033557465.1. Lineage (NCBI taxonomy): Eukaryota > Metazoa > Chordata > Amphibia > Gymnophiona > Ichthyophiidae > Ichthyophis > Ichthyophis bannanicus. The sequence continues at coordinate 417,619,101 of CM066031.1, read as the reverse complement.
GGACATGTCAAAGGCTTTGGCATTCCCCACAGAATCGGAAGAGGACACTTGCACGGAGGAGTTAGAAATCCTCCAATATGAGATTCCAAAGAGGGAATTGTTGACGATCCCTATTTCATCCATCCTGGAATGGCTCATGCTCCGCATGTGGGAAACACCGGCGTCTGTACCCATGGTGAGCAAGCGGCTCGACTCAATGTATCTGGTCTGCCGGAGCCTTGGCTTCCAGAAGGCACAGCTGCCACACAACTCCATGGTGGTGGAGTCTGCCATGCATCGGCTGAAAAGCCAGAAGACATACTCCTTGGTGCCCTTGGGTAGGGAAGCCCGCACCTTGGATGCACTCGGCAGAAAGTGCTACAAGGGCTCGATGCTCAATGGCCACATCCAGACCTATCAGTTGTACATGGGCATGTACCTGAGGGACCTGGCAAAGGAACTCTGCTGGGTTCTCAGCTGGTCTCACCGAGGAACCCTGCAGTGGTTCAGGAACCTGTCCAAGGCTGTCTGTGAGTGCTCCAAGTTTGACTCAAGCAGCCTTCGTCTGCTTTGAGTCTGTGACTCAAGTAGCTGTGGCGGGCATCGGTGCATGACATCAAGCCTGGCTACAGTCTTCCGACCTTGAGCAATGGGTTCAGGACAAATTGGTTGATGTCCCATGCAAAGGGGAGAACCTCTTTGGTAAACCCATGACTGAGAAGGCTGCCGAGTTGGAGACCAAAAGCATGAGGAGGACCAGGCTCTCCTAAAAGACTGCTACTCTTCCCTGGCGGAAGAGCTCAGGGAAAAAGCCCTTTTACATGAGGAAAGGGGCTGTTTACAAAGATTACCGCCATTTCCAAGCCTCTCCAGCAGAGTCAGCAGGCTAAGGGATAGAGACAGAATCAAGGTGTCCAAACGACTGGTGCAGTCGTTGACATGGTGGTTTCAGCCACACAACCTACTGGAGGGAGTGCCTTTCCAGCCTCCTCAGCACATGAGAGTGCTCACTACAGATGCATCCCTGTTGGGATGGGGTGCTCATTGCCAGGGGCTGTGCACTCAGGGTGTGTGGTCTCCAAGGGAGAGCACACAGCAGATCAATCTGCTAGAGCTTTGAGCTATCCGTCTGGCTCTACAGACCTTCTGTCAATCCCTGGCTCAGCGCCTGTCTTAATTCAGACAGACAATCAAGTGGCAATGTTCTATGTGAACAAGCAAGGGGGCACAGGGTCTCGCATCCTCTGTCAGGAGACCCTGGACCTATGCTCTTTTGCAGTCAACCAGGGTATGTACCTCAAAGCAGTTTACTTACCAGGTCAGGAGAACGTCTTAGCCAACAAGCTAAGCAGGATTCTCCAGCCACACAAATGGCAACTGGACCCCAACATAATCCAGCAGCTGTTCCAGTGCTGGGGGCGCCCATCCATAGATTTGTTTGCGAGCCCCCACAATTACCAGTTGCCCTGCTTCTGCTCCAGACAGCCACACCCATGCAGGGTGGCGGAAGATGCTTTCTTGATATCATGGTCTGTAGACCTCCTATATGCGTTTCCTCCCACACCTCTGGTGGCTCGGACTCTCTTCAAGATCATTTAGGACAGGGCCTCAGTGATCCTGATAGCTCCCCAGGTGTCCGAGGCAACCATGGTTTCCGCTCCTGCTTCAGTTAGCGGTGGAGGCTCCAATTCCTCTGGGGTTCCACCCCAACCTCCTGTCTCAGGAAGGGGGCACTCTTCTGTATCTCAACCTCCGGTCTCTCAACCTGATGGCATGGCTGCTGAAAGGGTAGTCCTTGCACCACTACTCCTCCCCAAAAATGTAGAGGATGTACTGCTGGCGTTTATGTGGCACAGGTTTGAGGTGTGGTGGGCTTAGAAGGAAGACCCTTTCTCCTGCCATGTCTCAGTGGTGTTGCAGTACCTGCTTCACCTCTTAGATTTAGGCCTGAAATCAAACTCTGTCCGAGTCCACCTTAGCACCTTATCGGCTCACCGCTCTCCAGTGGAAGGACGGCCTCTTTCTGTGCACCCTTTGGTGTCCAGGTTCCCGAGAGGCTTGCTTCTGCTGAAGCCCCCGGTTCGTCCTCCCGCAACAGAGTGGGATATGAATGTGGTCTTAGAGCAGCTTACTCGTCCATCTTTTGAGCCGATGGTGACTCGCCAGCTTTGCTTCCTCTCTTGGAAAGTGCTTTTCTTGGTGGCACTCACGTCAGCTAGGCGAGTGAGTGAGCTGCAAGCTCTGGTTTCCGATAGACCGTATACACGGTTCTGTAAGAACAAGGTGGTGCTTCATACTCACCCCAAGTTCCTTCCGAAAGTAGTCTCCTCGTTTCACCTCAACCAGGAGGTGGTACTTCCGACCTTCTTTCCCAGGATGCAAGCCAGTCGGGCGGAAGCAGTTCTGCATACCCTGAACTGTAAGAGGGCTTTGGTCTTCTATGTGGAACGTATGCGGGGGCATCGGAGGGCTCCTCAGTTCTTCGTCTCTTATGACCCCAGTAAACTGGGGATGCCTCTCTCCAAGCGCACGTTGTCCACTTGGGTGGAGGATTGCATCGCTTGGGCATACAGGGCGACTAATTTCCCATTGCAGGGTCAAGTCACGGCCCACCGGGTCAGGGCTAAAGTGGCCTCAGTGGCTCACTTCCGTTCTGTTCTGCGGGCGGACATCTGCTGGGCCGCAACTTGGTCATCAAGCCAGACTTTTGCAGCCCACTACTGCCTGGATAGGGAGTCCCAACGGGACAGTGCTTTTGGCCAGGCAGTACTCCTGAATCTGTTTGAGGTTTAGGAAACTCCTACCCTCCGACTCTTGGTGCCAGGCTACCAGAGTGTTACGTTCTCAGTTGAACTCCTATCATGGCTGCTGCGGCTCTGGTAGAGGGAGCCTATTTTTAGCTATGGGTACTCGGTAGCCTATAGCTAGGGAGTCCCATATGTGAGGACAGACTTCCTGCTTGTTCCTGGAGAAAGCATAGTTACTCACCTGTAACAGGTGTTCTCCAGGGACAGCAGGAATCAGTCCTCACAACCCTCTCTTCTCCCCTTGGAGTTGCAGTCCTTTCATTGATTTTGATAATTTTTTGCCATCTTTTTAGCTATGTCATTTGACTGAGCAAGATGGCACCCTTGGGCAGGAAGGGGACGGCGCATGCGTGATGCAATTCCCAAAGGCTTTCTTTGAAAGCTGGAGAATTGCTCCGCACGAGGGCTACGTCGGCGCCAACGTCACCCATACAGTATGTGAGGAATGACTTCGTGCTTGTTCCTGGAGAATCACTTTTTCTGGGGGAAGACAGACAGATGTCTGAAGGGTTCCATGGCAAAAAGGAGACAGAGTAAGATGACACTCTTGGGCAGGAAGGGGACCCCGCATGCATGGTGGTATCTCCCAAAGGTCAGTGCTGACGTCATCCATATGTGAGGACTGACTTTCTGCTTATTCCCAGAGAAGCATTGCATTTGCTAATGATTAAAGTGCACAATCTGCTACAGGTCCCACTGCAACACAAAGGGGTCCTAAAAATAGCAGATTGTTGATATATCAATCATTTCATTCTGCATGGTTAACTATCGCATATTCTTGGAAGGCATTACTTAAGAACATAAGACATGCCATACTGGGTCAGACCGAGGTCCATCAAGCCCAGTATCCTGCTTCCAACAGTGGCCAATCTAGGTCATACGTACCTAGCAATATCCCCAAAAGACACAGGTTCCACAATGCTTGTACTGGGTCAAGCATTGATATCCTGGGTCCCTTTTTAATAGTGGTTTATGGACCTTTCCTCCAGGAACTTGTCCAAACCTTTTTTAAACCCAGCTACACTAACAGCCTTTACTACATTTATTTATTTATTTATTTATTTTTCTTATATACCGCGCTCTTAAATCAGTGCGGTTTACACATGAACAAATATAAACACAATGGTACAAACAGCATTGGTTTTTTACAATGAACAAGGTAAATAAACTTGGTAAAACATGGTAATTATATATAAATAACTATATACATGGCAACTAAATACATGGATATTTTGGTTAATTATTAATGCCGTGGATAAGAGGTTAATTAAATTAAAGAGTAAATATGCTAAATATAATGAGAATAAATATGTCCTATAGTGAGCAGGTAATAATCATCGTAATTATCCATTCTCTACAGGGGTCAAATATGAAAGATCTGCATGAGAGCTGTTTTCAGATGGAGTAGCTTCGGGGTAGTATGTTAGGAACAAATAGTGCTTCAGTGCCTTTCTGAACTTAATCAGACTTGAGATAGCTCTGATTTCGGGTGGAAGGGCATTCCAGGCTCTGGGTGAAAACAGAGAGAAAGCTCTAGAGGCTGTTGATTTAGAACATTTTGTGATGACTTTTGGTAGGTCGATGGAGTTTAATGTAACAGATCTCCTGGATCTGTTATTTGGGGTGATATGAATCATATTGCTGAGAGGTGATTGAGATAGGCACTTTGATGCTTTAAAAGTCATGACCAGGGTCTTGTATAGAGTTCTGGCTTGTAGGGGTAGCCAATGTAAGCTCATCAATATTGGGGTTATGTGCTCTGATCGTGGAGCACCTACGAGGATTCTCACGGCTGCATTCATGGCTAGACGGAGGGGATTTATGGTGGATTGCGGGAGACCGTGTAGAATGATATTGGCGAAATCCAAGTGTGGTAATACCAGTGCTTGGAATATGGTACGGAAGTCGGAGTAGTTAAGTAAAGGTCGGAGATTACGTAATGATCGTATCTTGTGGTAGATTGCACTCGTTGTTTTCTTAATGTGGGCTGCCATATTAAGCTGTTGATCTAATATAATTCCCAAGTATCGAATTGTGGGTTGTGCTTTCAACTCAATGTTGTTTACCTGGAGAGAGGTAGGTGGTATGAATGTTGGGTTCCGTGTAATGAATAGAACATCTGTTTTGTTATGGTTTATCCGTAAATTCTGATTGAGGAGCCAGTTGGATACAGCTTCAAAGCAGTGAACTATTGGTGTAAAATCTGGTTGTTTTATGTTGAATGGGGCAAACATCAGGATGTCATCAGCATAGGCAAGACATTGTATGTTGAAGGTGCGTATGAGATCGCAGATTGGCTGCATATAAATATTGAACATTAAGGCGGACAATGAGGAACCCTGCGGGACACCTTGTTTAAGGGGGAATGGATCAGACGTTGATTCTCCTGTTCTGACTTGCAGCTGTCTATCAGATAAGTAGGATTTACACCATTTTCAGGGCTACATCCTCCGGTAACAGATTCCAGAGTTTGATTACACGTTGAGTGAAAAAATATTTTCTCTTATTTGTCTTAAATAGTTTACCCTGTAGCTTCATTACATGTCCCCTAGTCTTTCTATACTCTGATAGCGTAAACAATTGATCCACGTTTATCCGTTCCACTCCATTCATTAATTTATAGACCTCTATCTTCAGATATGGTTTTGGAAGACAACAGTAGCAGAAATTGTAACACTGGAACAGATTACTAACAATGCTTTAAAAGACAAAGAAATGTAATTGCTGTAGTCCACTGTGCTGAAGGGGCTGTGATGATAGCCAGCTAAATCTATATGTGGTGGGGTTGTAACTTTGCGAAAAAGAAACAGTTGGATAGATGTAAGAGAGGTCATTGCATCATTACAGACCAAACCATAGAAACATCTCAAGACAAAGGATTCCTAAAAATAGCAGATTGTTGATGACATGAGGGTCATTTAATAGTAATTACACTTACCTGGTAATTGTAGTTCCTTGAGTGACGACAGCTTAGTCCTCCACCTATGGGTAGAGCACCTCCTCCTGCAGCTTGAAGACTGGACCAATCAAATTTCAGCATCACTGGAGGTAGCGTACTGGCATCCCTCTATAGCCCCAGTGAACTACTGACAAAGCAGACTCAACAAAACAAAAGGCAATAACAGTTAGCTAACCTTATATAATATGTTTACAATGGTAAGAAAACTGGAAACTTTCTCAAACCAAAAGGGAATTACCCTTTAAAGGCAAAGGTTCCCCCTCCTGCCGAACCACAACCAGGTAGCGAGAGAAAACAGAGCGACACGAAAGTGAACCAGAGAACTCGCTCTACCTGAAATACTCACCTGAACAGACAGACGTCAGGACTGATCGCGTGCCGTGACAAATCCTCAACCCAAGGGCAAGACGGAGGACTAAACTGTCGTCACTCAAGGAACTATAATTACCAGGTAAGTGTAATTACTATTTCCTTAGCGTTCCTCCAGCTTAGTCCTCCACCTATGGGATGTAGCAGAGCAGTATTAACGGGAGGGACCCTGCCAGCCGGCACGCAAGACAGCTGAACCAAAACAGGCATCCCCTGCCGCCAGCACATCGAGCAGATAGTGCTTACTGAAAGTATGAAGGGAGGACCACGTCGCCGCTTTACAAATTTCTACCGGGGGGGACCAGACTGTGCTCCGCCCAGGACGCTGCCTGCGCTCTAGTAGAATGAGCCCTGAGACCAACCGGAGCTGGGCGCCCCTGAAACATGTAAGCCGAGACAATCGCCTCTTTAATCCATCTGGAAATGGATGCTTTTGCCGCAGACTCCCCTTTCCTGGGACCGCCGAACAGCACAAACAACCGATCTGACTTGCGGAAGGACTCTGTGACCTTCAAATAACGACACAACACTCTCTTAATATCCAAGCGACTAAGGCCCCGATCAGAAGCCTGCTCTCCTGCTGCCCGCAGGACAGGAAGCGATACTGCCTGATTCACATGAAAAGGAGAAGATACCTTCGGCAGAAAGGAAGGCACCGTCCTGAGAACCACTTTCTGATCCGAAAAACAGAGGAAGGGTTCCCTACAGGAAAGGGCCTGAAGCTCTGAAATACGCCACGCTGAAGAAATTGCCACCAGAAACAGTTTTAAGGGTCAAATCCTTCACCGAAACCTGAGAGAGAGGCTCAAACGGAGCTCTGACGAGCGCCCGTAACACCAAGTTGAGGTCCCACTGTGGAACGGAAACCCGACGTGCCAGACGTAAACTGGACACCGCTTTCAGAAAACGTGCGACATCGGTGTGCTCCCCGAGAGTCACGCCTTGGACTTTACCGCGGTAACAGGCCAGAGCTGCCAACTGCACTCTTAAAGAACTAGCCGCTAGCCCCTTAACAAAGCCATCCTGCAAAAAATCCAGTACCACTGGAACCGAAGCCGTAGCGGCGCGGACCTGACGCCGCGAACACCAGTCCTCGAAGATTCGCCAAACGCAGACATAAGCCAGGGAGGTCGAATGTTTATGCGCCTGAAGCAGAGTCGCCACGACGGACTTAGAATAACCTTTTCTTTGTAGCCGCGCCCTTTCAATGGCCAAGCCCTAAGCGAGAATCTCTCCACTCGCGGCATAAGGAGCGGACCCTGAATCAGCAGCTCCTGGGACAACGGGAGACGCCACGGAGCCCCGTCTAGCAATCTTACCAGATCTGCATACCATGGACGTCTGGGCCAATCCGGCGCTATCAACAGCACCCTTCCCTGGTGTGCTTTGACGCACTGAATTACACACCCTATTAGCGCCCACAGATGAAACACATAGAGAAGACCCGACGAGAGCCACGGTTGCATGAGGGCGTCGAGTCCCTCCAACATGGGTTCCCGTCTCCTGCTGAAAAAACGCGCCACTTACGCGGATTGAAAGGTGGCCATGAGATCCATGACCGGCGCACCCCACCGACACACTAGTTGCGCGAACACTGAGGGATGCAGCTCCCATTACCCTGCATCCACTCAAACCCTGCTGAGAAAATCCGCTGTCACATTGTCTTTCCCGGCTATGTGCGCTGCTGAAATCGCCTGCAACCGCGGTTCTATCCAGGCAAACAGCCTCTGGGATTCCTCCTCCATGCCCGCGCTTCCGGTACCGCCCTGTCGATTTATGTAGGCTACGGTCACGGCATTGTTGGAAAGTACCCGCACCGCCCGGTGCGTGACCTGTCCTTCGAAGCTCTGAAGCGCCAAGAACACTGCTCTCAACTCCAAGCGGTTGATCGCCCAACTGCTCTCCTCCGGGGACCAGCGACCCTGCGCAAAGTTTTCTCCGCAATGTGCTCCCCAGCCCGTTAGACTGGCATCTGTTAAGAGCGGAATCCACTCCGGCTGCTCCAATGGCATTCCTGCCTGAAGACAGGCCGGCCGCAGCCACCACTGCAGATCCCGCCTGACCCGCGGTGGGCAAGGAAACCGCATGCTCAGCGAATCGAACTGAACTGATTGGACCAGCGGTGAAGCAGGGCCCGCTGCAACAATCTCATGTGAAACCTGGCCCAAGGCACCACCTCCAACGTCACCGCCATTGTCCCCAACACTTGAAGATACTTCCACGCTGACGGGGCTGCAATCTTCCGGAAGCCCCGCACCAGATCCTGAAGTGCCAGGACTCTCTGTTCTGTTAGGAACACCGATCCTTACCGAGTATCGAAGAGTACTCCCAAGTACTCGAGAGACTGAGTCGGTACCAAATGACTCTTGACCGGGTTGACCACCCAGCCTAGGGACTACAGAAGATCGACGACCTTCCCTGTGGCTTGCATGCTCTCGGCCTGGGACTTTGCTCGGATCAGCCAATCGTCCAGATACGGATGGACTAAGATGCCTTCCTTGCGCAATGCCGCTGCCACCACCACCATTATCTTGGTGAAGACGCGCGGCGCCGTCGCCAACCCGAAGGGCAGGGCCTGGAACTGATAGTGCCCCCAAGGGAGCGCGAAGCGCAGGAACTTTTGATGGGATGCCCTGATGGAGATATGGAGATAAGCTTCGGTGAGATCGAGAGACGTCAAAAATTCTCCTTTGCGAACCGCGACAATAACCGATTGTAGGGTTTCCATACGAAAATGCGGTACCCAGAGACAGCGATTCACGCCTTTGAGATCCAGAATGGGACGAAGAGTGCCATCCTTCTTTGGCACCACGAAATAAATGGAATACCGCCCCATGCTGTATTCTGCAGGCGGAACTGGAACGACCGCTCCTAATCGCAGAAGGCAGTCCAGCGTTTGCCGTACCTGAAGCACCTTCCGAGAACCTCTGCAGGGGGACCTTACAAAGGAGTCGAGCACCGGCCTCGCGAGATCTAACGCATATCCCTTGCGAATGATCTCCAAGACCCACTGATCGGACATGATGTGGGTCCAGGCAGAAAGAAACCTCCGAAGGCGACCTCCGATCGGTTGCAAATCTGCCGGGACCCGTCGCCCTTCATTGGGACTTCCGAGGGGCTGCGGGGGCCGCCGCTGAGAATCCTCTACTTGCCACGCGAAACCCCCGAAATCCCTGGGCCCTAAACACATACCGTCCTCTTTGGGACCCCGCGAAACGGGGCGACCGAAACCTCCGAAAGTCTCGAGACTGCCCCCTAAAGGACAAAGTGGGTTTACCCCGTTTAGGCCTATCTTCCGGCAATCTGACGCCTTTGGAGTCCCCCAACTCCTTAACAAACTTATCAAGATCTTCACCAAACAAGAGCTTTCCCTTAAACGGAAGCCTGCCGAGACGTGACTTAGATGATCCATCCGCCGCCCAATTTTTTAACCAAAGAGACCGACGTGCCGCTACCAAGGAGGCCATACTATTGGAGAGAGCCCTGATGAGGTCGTATTGCACATCCGCCAAATAAGCCGATCCAGACTCTAAGCGCTGGAGCTCCCTCACTTCGTCGGGCTCCAAGGAGGCAGACTGCCTCAGGTGCTGGACCCAGCGAAGATAGGCCCGGGCAACCCAAGCCCCACATATGGAAGCCTGCAACGCCACTGCATCCACCTCAAAAGATTGCTTCAATAAGCCGTCCATTTTCCTATCTTGCGCCTCCTTCAAGGCCGCACTGCCTTCCACCGGGATAGTGGTCTTTTTAATGACTGCCGAGACTCCAGCGTCAATCTTTGGGGAACGAAACTTGTCCTTATCTTTATCCACCAGGGAATACAGCTTGTTCATGATCTTTATCCCCTTAAGACCGGATTCGGGGTTATCCCACTCAGTCTGAATCATCTGATCAATCACCTTATGAATAGAGAAAACCACCTGCGTCTGACGGACCGCCTGAATCCGCGCCATCCTCATCCTCGGCCGGTTGCTCAGAAGAAAGCCGAAGCGTCTGAAGAGCCTCCGCAATAAGGGCCGGCAACTCCTCTCAGCGAAATACTCTTATGATCTTCGCCTGATCCTCAGGTTCAGGGATTTCTCCTTCCTCTAACTCGTCCAACTCAGCATCCACATCCAAGACGGCTTCCTCCCCCTCCTGCCAGTCTGCCTCGGAGAGAACCGTCTCAACCGCCCGCGGCCTTTTGGCTGGTTTCACTCCTACAGAGTCACGCTCCGATATACCAGCCCGCGCGCTAGGAGGAGGAAGGGACAGGGGCCCAGCCACGAACCCCTGCCGTCTGCGACAAAACGTTTGATGCATCAGCAAGACAAAGTCTGGAGAAAAATCATCCATCTGCTGCGCGCTGCCAAGCCCAGACTGCGAACCAGAAGCACCCAAAGATGTCTCAGCAACTGCAGCCGAAGGCCCCGCTACCGGCCCAGTACCCTCTGTTCCTGCGAGATTTGCTTGAGCAACAGGGGTAATGACATTCTCTAACTGCTCCTCCATGCTAAGGGACACTGATGCGCAGCGCTGACAGATGCCTGTCTCTGTGCCCGCGCCCCTACAAGAGCCACAGATGACGCACTGGGAGCCTGAAGACATGGATCCCAAAAACTGTACAGCCCCTGGGGACCTGTGAAACAAGGAAGCAGCAGGGCCTGGGGACAGCGTGGGCCTGCAACACAAGCACAGCTGTGACCCTCTTTCGTGTTATGCTTTTTTTTTTTTTTTACCGTTTAGGCATGTAGTTATGTATATATATGTTGAAGATATCAGTGTGTAACCTCCGCGGGATGTCGCCGGAGAGAACCGCAAAGAACGGAAAGCTCCTCAGAACACCCGACAGCCAAGCCCGAGGCCGACCCTATGGCCCGCTAACGCTGACAGTGAAATTAAACCCCCAAACAAAGAAAAGTAAGAAAAGAAAACAAAATACCTGGCAGAACTGCCCAAACCACGGTCCAGAGGAAATCGCAGCTTCGGGGAACCGCGCTGAGGCCGCTGGTGTCAGGAAAAACTGTGGAAGCCGCGTGCTCAAAATGGCCACGGCTTCTCACAGCATTTTGGCACGCTGCTCCTGCCCGCTCTCCGGAGCCGAACAGACAGGCAAGGTTGAAGACAGGATGTGCCGTGCTCTAACTCCGCTGCTCCGGAAATCAAGAAGCAGAGAGAAATAGCCACAATTCCTAGAACGGGCAGCCGGCTCAGCGCTCGGGAAACCAAGAGCCGCAAGACGTTCCCTACGCCGCGGACTCTCCCCCCGGAGAAATCACGCTGCCGTTAAACCGATCAAGGAGCTCTGCCCCGAACAGCCCAGGGGCCAGAGATCCTACAGCAGCACCAGCAAATGTGACGGCTGTGGTCAGGCAGGAAAGAGAAACCTCCACCGGAGCCCCCAGAGCCAGAGGGGGGGAGAACCGTTGTTGTCTGTTCCAAAATTCTCTTTTTTTTTTTTTTTTTAAAGGAACAGAGCAACTGAAAAACAGCCCAAACAGCTAGAATAGTGGGAAAGGAAATAAAGTATGCCAATTAAAGAAAATTAAAAGGTTAGCTAAATATCTTGCTCCTTAACTGGCTCCCTAGTGAGCCCAGCACCTAGGCTCACTACGTCCTCTAGCTGCGTGAAGACTGGACACACTGGGGCTATAGAGGGATGCCAGTACGCTACCTCCAGTGATGCTGAAATTTGATTGGTCCAGTCTTCAAGCTGCAGGAGGAGGTGCACTACCCATAGGTGGAGGACTAAGCTGGAGGAACGCTAAGGAACTAATGGTTAGGTGTGCTGCTGGCATTAGCATGTGTTATCTGCCACAGGGTCCCTAAGAATGAGATGTTTCTATGGTTTGTTCTGTGAATGCTGCAATGACCTCTTTTATTTTGCAGACTTACAACCCCACCACATATGGATTGCGGTAACAATCACACAGACTCTTCTAAAACTACCAAATCTTGAGAAACACTGGGGATATTAATAGACCATGTAATAATGTATCCATTAATTCTTGTTTGTTAAACACAAATGAGTTGCCATAATCCACTCCAAACATCTGCTTCCAAATTTATGTAAATTTTCTCTTATTAGGCATACTCCTTATCCAATAACGTTGTCACTGTACCATATCATAATATTCATCAGTAACAAATACGAGGGGGTACCCAAAAAAAACAGGAATAACATTGCCGTGGGCGGAGCTTGTGTAGTACGCACTTCTGCCGCTAGGCGTGTATAGTGCAACTCATTGTCAGTTCAGTGCCGCATGTGTTGTCGACCTGGCTTGTTCTGTTCATCTGCAGTGATTGTTTTTGCTAGCGCTGTTTTGTTCTTGTTTCTTTTTTTATGATGACAAGTTTAAGTGAACAACGTGCAGCTGTGAAATTTTGTTTTCTACTCGGTAAAAATGCTGCTGAAACTGTTTTAATGTTAAAAACAGCTTATCAAGATGACGCTATGGGAAAAAGTCAAGTGTACCAGTGGTTTGCTCGGTTTAAAAATGGCGACATGTTGATTGATGACAAACCTCGTTCTGGGCGTCCATCAACTGCCCGAATCGATGAAAATATTGAAAAAATTAGAGAGCTTGTGTTCACAGACCGTCGACAGACAATTGATCAACTGTCAGAGATTAGTGGGTCATCTTGGAGCTCGGTTCAGCGAATTTTAACGGAAGATTTGGGAATGAAAAGGGTTGCTGCCAAGTTTGTTCCTCGGGTTCTGACTGACAATCAAAAGGAACATCGAGATGAAACATGTCGTGTTTTGAAACAACAGCTTGAAACTGATCCAGATTTTCTGTCAAAGGTCATTACAGGTGATGAGTCATGGTGCTATGGTTACTACCCAGAAACAAAGCAACAGTCAAGCCAATGGAAGACGTCATCTTCACCCCGTCCAAAAAAAGTCGTCAAGTCAAATCAAATCAAACATCAAAACAATGCTGATTTGCTTTTTTGATGCCAAGGGGGTAGTTCATTCAGAGTTTGTTCCCCCAGGTCAGACCGTCAATCAAACCTTTTATTTGGAAGTTTTAAGAAGATTGCGCAATAGTGTTCGTCAAAAAAAGACCCGATTTGTGGCAGACAGGAGACTGGTTCTTCCACCACGACAACGCACCTACACACACAGCCATCTCTGTTAGACAGTTTTTGGCTAAAAATGGCATGGTTCCACTGCCCCACGCACCTTACTCGCCTGACCTGGCTCCGTGCGACTTTTTCTTATTTCCACGCATGAAAAGGGGCATGAAAGGACACCGATTTGACAACATTGAAGAAGTCAAGAAAAAAAGAGAGTGAGGAGCTGTCAGCCGTTTCTAAAGATGACTACAAAAAATGTTTCGAACAGTGGAAGCACCGGTGGGACAAATGTATCAGTTGTAATGGAGAGTATTTTGAAGGGGATAAGGTTGTTTTGTAAAGAATTTGAAATAAATAGCTTTTAAAAAATAATTCCTGTTTTTTTTGGGTACCCCCTCGTACATAGTCATGCCTGTTGCCTATATCATTTATTTTATCCCCCCTCCTCCCTTTCCCCCCCATGCCCCCCTTACCTACCCTACGATGTGCCTCTACCCTCTTCCCCTCCCCCCTCCCCCGGCGTGTGTGGATTCTTACACTCCACACAGGGGTCCATTCACTTCTTCTATTCAGCTATACCTCAGCTACCATCCCACAGTCCAACTCTTCGCTCCGTCTTTCCCCTCCCCCCAAACCTCCCTACTTCCCCACTCTATGCCTTCCTTCCACCCCTCCATCCTACCCCCCCCACTCCTCTTCTACATCCCCATTGCTAGTGGTCCATGTACTCCCGATATCACTTATAATCGGATCTCTACCTCAATGTATTGAGTATCCTGTTTCTCTCCCACGCAGAGAGGGTCTGTACAAAGGGTCCCCATTCGAAAGATCTTGATTCCACCAGTCTATGAGGACTGCACTTATTCTTATTCTTGTCTCATAAACTTCAATGCAAAATTTGTGTTTGAAGCAATCTGCGATCTTCTAGCTTTTCAAAAAAAAATCTCTAAGTTGCAGGTATGCATAATGGATGTGTCTGGGAACCCCAAATTCTGCCACCAGCTCCACAGAGCTCTTGAGATCTCTTCTTCCCATATCTGCCCAAAACATGTTAGCCTCACTTTCGGATATAACTACATTTCTAAAACTGGTTCTTCCAGGAGACATTTGATTTGGTTGCAAACTGTGCGGCTAATACACACCTCTTTGTTTTTAAAGACTGTATTCCTCAAGTAGTCTTCTACCTCGGCTCTCAATAAGATTTTTGGAAATACAGACATATTTTTCATATATCTCCTTATGTTCTACAGGAAACCAACTGAAACAAATAAGAAATTTATTCAACCATTTTTCCTAATAATGATAAAGTAAGTATTGCAATATTCCAATGGAAGTGATCATCATACCTCAGGATATATACAATTATTATGTTTACATTTAACAGGACTTGCTATTAAAATAGAAACAGCTTGGTCATTGTCAACATTTTAGTCTACCTAATAAGTACTATGAGCAAGGAAGTGGGCTCTTGAGTAGAGAAAAGACTGAGCCTGAGCAAAAACTGTACATTCATGCACAGAGCCACTCACATACGACACCATTACTATCTATCACATCATACATAGTCACCCCCTCAGCAAAACGCACTGCTGCAATACTTGGAGCAAGCACTTTTTAACTTATTAATGAGGCACATTTCACAATACGCGAACACTTGTTGTTGAGGGTTTGTTCATCTGTTTATCGTTCCATGAGCATGCATGTGTTTGCATCTGCACACCGGGCACAATGCAGGTAGGCATGAGCTGGAAGCTACAGCAGGACAAAGAGCCAAGGCCCCAACATACAATAAGAGGAGGCGTGACAGCAGCCTCTCACAAGACCTCTCCTTTCCCACTGTCCCTTGACCTACAGACATATGCTTACTGAAGTACAGGCCAGTACAAGGTCCAATAGTTACAGCAGCATGGTGCTGCAAAGACATTCAGGCTGCCAGTACACATTCTTTTCTCTATTTCTCCTGGCCTCCATATGGGAACAGGAACATGCAATAACTGCCCGCTTGTCTTTACAACCTCAAGCTGCTGCTATTGCTGTCATCAGGACCTGGATTATCCTCTACTTTAGTAAGCAGGCCACCAGAGGAAGAAATACATTTTATTTTTTATTTATTTAAAACTTTCTTATATACCGCCTCTTCCAGCGATCAAAGGCGGTTTACATATAACAAGTGTAACCAGAACAGGTTTTACATGGAACAGATTTTAAATTATTTACAAACAACTTTTAAATCAACAATTTTTCTGAGTAACTATATTATTAATTGTAAACAACTATATACAGGAGTAGTAGAGTAGGTAGCATTGGTAGACATTTGTTGGATTTAATCATCAGTAGGGTTTCATTTAGACTTTTCTGATGTGTTTACAGTGTAAACGTCTGCATTTAAGGTGGGTTTGAGAGGTATATTGTGTTTGTGAAGTGTTCTGTGAATAAGTGGGTTTTAAGTTCTCTCCTGAAGAGATGGAGGTCTTTTATCATTCTAAGATTTAAAGGTAGTTTGTTCCAGAGGGCGGGGGCAGCATATGAGAAGGCTCTAGAGCTCGTAGTTTTTTTTGTTTTACGGATAGTATTTTGTATGCCTAACGAGTATGTTGCGTTTTGTCTTCTAGTTCTGTGTTCTGGTGGGGCTTGCAAGAGGGTGGTTAGATGTGATGGTGAGATGTCATTGATGAGTTTAAATGTGGTTATGATTATTTTGTATGTTATTCTGCTATTTATGGGGAGCCAGTGCAGTTCAAATAGGATGGGAGTTATGTGGTCTGTCAGGCGAGCTTTTGTTGTTACGCGAGCGCAGATATTTTGGGCTCTTTGGAGGAGGTTAGTGCTTGCTAGTGGTAGACCGTTTAGGAGACTATTACAATAGTCAAAGTGAGGAGTGATGAGTGTACTGATGACCGATCTGAAATCATGGGAGTCTAGGAGTGGTCTTAAGTGTTGTATGGTTTTTAGCTTGAAGAATATTGTCTTAACTGTTTGCTTTATGTGAGGGATCATACTGAGGGTATGGTCTAGTATTATTCCTAGGTATTTCACCTCTTTTTTGATTGGGATTGTTGTGTTGTTTATTGTGATGGATACATGCAACTGTGTCACATTAAACATGCACTCTAACTTCTCTCTTTTTAACCTCCAGTTCTACATCAACAGAGCATGTTGACATCATACTATAAAATGTCTGTATATTTTCAATTTATGTATCTTCACTGTAATAACTTTATAATGGCTAGACAGAGTTTATGTGGAGGTAGGGTCTTGGGCAGACTTTTATGATTTTCAAAGTTGAAGGTTAATTTAGCAGGGCAAAGGTGAGGGGATCCTGCCTGAACTCGTCTTCAATATCCCTCCTACGGAAGTTCATGGAGGACAGTGCTGCCATCCTTGAAACCCTGACGATGGCAGAGCCGCCATCCTTCCAGAGCACCCACCCCCCCTCAAGGCTCCAGCAGACCCCCATCTAGAGAACAGCAACCTTGGGCCGGAAGGACTGGGGTTTCTAGTCCCACAAGTGCTCCTTGTGGTCTTGGGCAAGCCACTTACACCTCCATAGCCCATGTTCCCTGTAAAATAGTTATCTCCAAGTTATAATGCCCTGTTCAATGTAATTTCAGTTTGTTCAATGTAAACCGCACTGATGCAGAATAGCGCGGTATATAAGAGAAAATAAATAAATAAATCTTCCACCTCAGCCAGAGACCCCCCCCCTTTGGTCCACCGGAGGTCCCTCCTCCACTCTAAATAGGATGTGTGCTCCCTTCTTTCAAGCAGGGACACAGCCATCAAGGGACACCTCCCTGTATGCTCCAAAGCATGGTTTGGAAGACATACCTGAGAACTTCTCATATCCCAAATTTCTACAGAAGATCTCCCAAGCTCTTGTGCTCAGTGACACTCAGACCCCAACCAACAAGAGGGACTTTCAATCCATCCTCAAAGCATGCAATGCTCCCAAGGAAGTCATCGCCTTGCTGATTCCCCCCATTCGCCAGGATCTTCAGGCCTATCTAGAAAAATCCTGACAGTTGGACCAGAAATATAAAGTGCTTCCAGTGCCAGCTTCTCAACACCAGCAGCTTCCCGATCAATTTGTCATTGTAGAGACTGTCCTCAAAATATCTCAAATACGAAATTGTCTTTCCAGACTCCACCAGGAAAGGAACAAAGGACTGTAGATGTCATCATTTGGAAATCCTACCAAAACGTCCTTCCAGCAACGCGAATCCTTGCACACCAGCTTCAAATCCTGAACTACCACCACAACCTTCGCCTGCAACTAGGTGACCCTTCCACCATGTCTGTGGAGGACCAGGCCCAAATACTGACCAACCTCCACGAATCCCTCTACACACATCGCCTGCACCACGTATGATGCTTTTGACTATACGGCTTGTTCCTTGGTCACTGTCATCTCAGCACATCGTACCGCCTGGTTGGGAGTATCAGGCCACTGTGAAAACCTCTATGACCAGTTAGCAGACGCCCCATGCCTGGGGGATAGTCTCTTTGGTTTCAATGTGCAAAACGCAATCTCAGGAGGTTAAAGACCACTCTTCCAAAGTCCAAGAGCTAGCAGCATAACCAGCAGAGGACTCAGCCACAAGCTCGCAGTACTGGAAGGCATATCACTATGAGTCTTTCCAACAATTCTACCTTCTGAGGGCATTCCAATCCTACCTCCACCAGCAGCCGCAGCGATCCTTGGCTCCAGCATATGTGCAGTGTTCCTGGCCACAGAACAAAAACAAATCACCACAAACCCGGCTCCTGCCCAGAAACCCACACCCAGTTTTTGACTACTTGCCAGTAGGGAGCAGAATCAGCAATTTAGAGAGGACCAGCAGTCTACAATCACAGATCACTGGAGTCTCATCATCATCCATGACCTAGATTGGCCACTGTTGGAAACAGGATACTGGGCTTGATGGACCTTGGTCTGACCCAGTATGGCATATCTTATGTTCTTATCCAGGGAAGATACCAAATCAACTTCATAAGACATTCATCAACCCATCCCCAACCGCTTTGACCCGGTGAAAAGCGGGATATAAATGCAGCTAAATAAATAAATCCCCCCTCCAGCACAAAGACCTGTCCCAGAGCACCATCTACACATCTTATAGCAGGAGATCTCACAGCTCCTCCATAACTGCACAATAGCACCGTTCCTACACAAGCAGTGCAACCAGGGCTTCTACTCGCGCTTCTTCTGGATCCCAAAAAAATTAAATGGCTTCCAACCTATCTTCGATTTCCATGACCTCAATCTCTTCATCAAGCGAGAAAAATGTAAATGAACTCTCTAAACACCATCCTCCCCTAGTTGAATCGCACTGACTGGCTAACCTCCCTGGACCTGAAGGATGCCTACACTCACATCCCCATCTACCCCCTCCACTGGTGCTATCTCTGTTTCAATTTCCAAGAAGAGCATTATCAGTATCAAGGACGTCCCTTTGGCCTCTCGGCTGCTCCGGGGGTTCAGGAGGGGGGTGTTTTAGGAGAAAGGGCAGGCCCTGTTTGGGGCCTTACCTGAGGGGCCAGTGGCTGGCCTCTGGAAGGTCTGATGCTTGTGCTTCATTTTCTCCTTAACCTTCCCTCCAATGGCCCCAGGGTTGCAGCAGTTAGAGGCATAACTGCAAGGGTTTGGTGGGGACAAGGGCAACATCATGAGTGTGAGGGTGGAGGTCAGTCTCTGGCTATGTGGCTGTCCCAGGGACTCCCGATTGTGCCAAGTCTGGGTCCAATGGGGAGGGGGGAGGTTAGGCGATGAGGGAGACTGAGTTACTGCGTCTTCAATAATTATTATTAATTTTTTTAAATGGCACTTGAACGGATCTGGTCTTCCCCTGGGGGGGGGAGGGGTGTTCACTCACAAGCACACTGTACTGATTTTGTTGGGTGCTTTTTTTTTGGGGTTGCTGCTGGGTACGGCGCCTGGGAAGCACTGAAGGATCAGGTGGCCGAGGTTGGTGTGTTGCAATGCGATTACGCTGTAGAAGGTGTTTGCCTTCGCTTTTGTATTTTATTTTGTTTGTTTGTTTTTTAAATACCAGGAGTGGCACACCCAAGGACAGTGGCTGATGAGTTGCTGAAGATCAGGCTGCTAAAGCAGGCAAAAAATGGCACGAGGCTGTGCAGGGAGGGAGAGCTGTGGCAAGCTTCACACGGTCTGAGAAAAAACAAAAACAACAACTGATCAGTGATGGAGACAGCAAGGCAGGAAGGGGAGCACGCATACTCTGACAATTCAAAAGACTTCTCTGAGCTAGGGAGAGACAGCACATAGGTGAAATCTCTGACATTACTTATCATGAGCGGCTGCATAACCCTCTGCTTGTCTGTGGAGAAAGCATGGTTATGGCAGCATTACATTGTGGGAATGGTTTTATAGCAGCAAGGATGATGAGATCTGTAAGAAAACGTGTTCCAGTCTGCCGTAGTCCTGGGACTGGTAAGATTCATTTTTCTGCAGAACAATGATCCTATCACAGAGGAAAAGCAGCAGTGGGGTGGCTCAATAAGAAGGAAGCAAATGTCCTCCAATAGCCTAGTCAAAAACAGAGACCTGAATCCTCTAGAAATCTGTGGCAAGACTTGCATGTAGTCCACACATAATCCCCAGTCAACTTGAAAGAGTTTGCACTATTATGCTATGAAGACTCAGGAAAAATTGCATCATCCCACTGTGGTAAGTTGGTAGCACTTATCCTGAATAACACAAAAGAGGCTTCCACTAAGTGGAGTCAAAAGGTGTAATGACTTGACTTGAGCAATCAAGACTTCTTTGCTCCTTATGCTTAATTACTTTCAGAATATATGTCCACAATTGTTCCATTATTTTGAAGGTGGAAAGCATCTTGTATAGGTCAGTGAAACAAGCTCCTAATGCATTTTTAACTATATTTTTAGACAGCGGAATGAAAAACATCACATTAATGTCAACAGTAAAACTACTAAGGCAGTCATTTTAGAAGCTCTATTAATGATTTGGATGCCTGAAAGCAGCCATTCAGAAGTGTAAATCACAGACAGATCTCCGGAGCCATTTTAAAAAGCTGGGTATGCACATATCGCTGGCACAAGCACATCCATGTCACGTGGGGGAACGGTGGAGGTGTGGCCTGGGCGATGCAGAAGAGATGCATGTTGCCACATGATTTCAGAAAGGCCTGAACATGCCTGTCCCTGGCTGCCGACATGACCATGCCTATACCTGCTCCTGACTACGAACAAGCAGCAAAAAAAAAAAAAAAATTGTTTCATGGCAGCAACACTTGCAGGGGAAAGAGCGAAATGTGCTCTCGCTACCGCAGTAGTTTTCACTGGGTCAACAAAATCTGCATGCTAACAGATCTCACATTTTACTGTGCTGCCGCCACATGTCTGCAGCGCATGTGTCATAGCACAGAAGTTCCCATTCTGAAATACCTTGGCTGCCATGCCTATGTATACATTTTTGCGGCCATGCATTTCGGAGATATCCATATTTCTAATCTGGCCTGCAACGTGCATGTACCCAGCCTTGCCATATGCAAGGGCCCGCCTCTAAAACCAGTTGGAGGGGGATGTGCATTTTTTGGGGCTCAGATGCAGTTATTTCAGAAAACACTTGCATCTGCCTCCCTTCACTGTTCACCACTCCCCGTGGTTTTGGGCATTGTGACTTAGACGTCGCTTCTAAAATGCCTCTTCATGAGTAAGGGCTAACCAGAAATTTAAAAAAAAAAAAAAGGTAAGAACACTAAGGAGGGAGGGCCCCAAATGATGATGCATCATGTGGTCCAAAAACTCTCAGGATCAAATTAGTTTTCAGTCCAAAAGCTCAAAAAGATACAGCGTAGTTACTCACCTGTAACAGGTGTTCTCCAGGAGCAGCAGGAATCAGTCCTCACATATGGGTGACGTCGGCGCCGACGGAGCCCTCGGGGAGCAATTTTCCCCAGCTTTCAAAGAAAGCCTTTGGGAATTGCAGCGCGCATGCGCGGTCCCCTTCCCGCACAAAAGGTGCCATCTTGGCCAGTCTGATGACATAGCAGAAAGACAGCAAAAAAAGTGCAAAAACTAAATCATAGGATTGCAACTCCAAGGGGAGGAGGGAGGGTTGTGAGGACCGATTCCTGCTGCTCCTGGAGAACACCTGTTACAGGTGAGTAACTACGCTTTCTCCAGGACCAAGCAGGAAGTCAGTCCTCACATATGGGACTCCCCAGCTTAAGGCTACCAGAGACCCCAAGCACAAAAATGAGCTCCCTCTAGCTCAGCAGCACAGAAGGAAGGAATCTTCTCTGACTAATCTCCAACCGGTAGCCCAACATCCGGGATGGGAGGGTAGGAGTTGCCTAAACCTCGAAGAGATTACGGAGGACTGCCTGTCCGAAAGCACTGTCCCTGCGGGACTCCCTCTCGAGGCAGTAATGGGCCGCAAAAGTCTGGCCCGAAGACCAAGTAGCGGCCCGGCAGATGTCTGCCAACGGAACAGAGCGGAGGTAAGCCACTGACGCAGCCTTCGCCCGAACCCGATGAGCGGTGACTCGACTCTCCAGCGAGAGGCCTGCCGCCGCATAAGTCCAAGCGATACAGTCAGCTACCCAGATGGACAGAGTACGCTTAGAGACAGGGAGCCCCAATTTATTAGGGTCGTAAGACAGGAAGAGCTGGACAGTCTTACGGTGCTCCCGCGTACGATCAAGGTAGAAGTTCAGCGCCCTTCTACAGTCCAGGGTATGCAAGACCATCTCAGCTCGGCTGGAGTGTGGCCTGGGAAAGAAGGTCGGAAGCACCACCTCCTGATTGATGTGAAAAGGGGAGACCACCTTTGGAAGAAACTTAGGGTGAGTCCGCAGGACTACCCTGTTCTTGTAGAACCGAGTGTAGGGAGGATCAGACAACAGGGCCTGCAGTTCACTAACGCGTCTAGCGGAAGTGAGGGCCACCAGGAATAAGGTTTTCCAAGAGAGAAAACGAAGAGGACAGGTAGCCATGGGTTCAAAAGGCGGGCAGGTGATCCGCTGTAAAACCACGTTCAGGTCCCAGTCAGGGGCTGGGGGGCGCAACGGTGGTTTGAGGAGAAGGCGGCCCCGGGAGAACCGAGCCACAAGGGGATGGCCGGAAAGAGGCCCGCCTTCCACCGGTACATGATGTGCCGAAATAGCACTGAGGTGAACCTTGATGGAGTTGGACTTGAGCCCAAGATTGGAGAGGGAAAGCAAGTACTGCAAGACCACCGACACCGAGCAGGAGAAGGGATCTTGAGACTGTTGAGTACACCAGATGGAAAAGCGACGCCATTTAAGGGCGTAGGATTTCCGGGTAGAGGGTCGCCTGGAAGCCAGTACGACTTCCTCCACCTCCGGAGGTAACAGGAGGGGAGCAAGGACTACCCTTTCAGCAGCCAGGCCATCAGATGCAGAGCTCTGAGGTTGGGGTGCAGGAGAGACCCCTGATCCTGAGTCAGGAGATCGGGTTGAAACCCCAGAGGCAACGGGGTATCCACCGCCAGCTGCATCAGAAGCGGGAACCACGGTTGCCGGGGCCACCGGGGAGCGGATCAGGATCACGGAGGCCTTGTCCTGGAGAACCTTGAAAAGAGTTCGAGACACCAGCGGCATGGGAGGAAAGGCATACAGAAGGCCCGTGGACCATGAGAGCAGAAAAGCATCCGCCGCTACTCGGAGGGGGTGCGGTTCCCGAGAGCAGAATCGAGGAAGTTGCCTGTTCAGAGGACTGGCGAAGAGATCCAGCGTGGGGAGGCCCCACCGCAGGAAGATCCGTTGGACCACCAACGGGTCCAATCTCCACTCGTGCGGTTGGAGGATTCTGCTCAGTTTGTCTGCCAGGTGATTTTCTTGACCTGGGAGATAGACAGCTTTGAGGAGGATTCCCCGGCTGACGGCCCAAGCGCAGAGCTTTTGTGCTTCCCGGCAGAGAAGGAAGGAGCCCGTGCCCCCCTGCTTGTTCACGTAGAACATAGCAACTTGATTGTCCGTCTGGACCAGCACAGACTGGTGAGACGTGAGGTGGGAGAAGGCCTTCAGAGCCAGACGAATGGCCCTGAGCTCCAGGAAGTTGATCTGCTGGGCAGATTCCCACGGGGTCCAGAGACCCTGAGTACATGACCCCTGGCAATGTGCTCCCCAACCCAGGAGAGAAGCGTCGGTCATCAGAACCTGGACCGGCGGAGGAGACTGGAAAAGCATTCCGAGCACTAGGTTGGGTAGGTGAAGCCACCATCGTAGGGAAGAGACTAGCGGGCCGGAGATGCGTACCGAGTCCGCTAGTCTCCCCGAGGCCTGACGCCATTGAGAGCGAAGGCACCACTGAGCGGGCCGCATGTTCAGGCGGGCATTGGGGGTCACATGGACCGTGGACGCCATATGGCCGAGCAGTTTCAGGAAGAGCCGGGCCGAGACCCGGGGATGGCTGCGAAAACGGCTGGCGAGAGCCATGAGCCGGTGAGCCCTGTCGAGCGGCAGAAACGCCCGTGCCTGAAGCGTGTCCAGTCTGGCGCCGATGAACTCGAGGACCTGAGAGGGGAGCAAAGTGGACTTTTCGAAGTTTATGACAAAGCCCAAGTACTGGAGCAGAGTTACAGTACGTTTTGTGGCATGAGTGGCCTCCGTGGCGGACGGGGCCCTGATAAGCCAGTCGTCCAGGTAAGGAAAGACGAAGAGGCCTTGAAGCCGGAGATAAGCCGCAACCACTGCGAGACATTTTGTGAAGACTCGTGGTGCGGAGGATAGGCCAAAGGGCAGTACTCTGTATTGGCAATGATTGCCCGCCACCACAAACCTTAGGTATTGGCGGTGGCTTGGGTGAATGAGGATGTGAGTGTAGGCATCCTTTAGATCCAAGGAGCATAGCCAATCTCCCTGCCGGAGGTAGGGCAGCAGGATTCCAAGGGTAAGCATCTTTTTTTTTTTTTTTTTAATTTATTTTTATTCCAGTTTTGCAAAATACAAACAGATTCTGCAGTTAACAACTACATAATAGCCATATAAAAAGAAACAGTCCAAAGACATACTACTTAAGTACTCGCATGTACAAACAGAAACAATACAAAGATCAAAAGAAAAGAAAAGAAAGAAGGAAAACCAAACCCACCCCAGCACCTCATTGGCCTATTGGGATCTGACATATTAGCCTATGGAACATCAGCAACAGAAGAAACATCAGAAATAGAAGTAACATCTGAAATAGAAGTGAAGCGATCCAGGGCTGCCCATCTAGCCTGGGGCTTGCCCCTCCCCTTCAGAAAGTAGGAATGATCATAAGCTTTTTCGTATCTGCTGTAGAGGCAGACTTGGTTCCACCATCTGCCCCAGTGCAGGTTCGAAGGATCTTTCCAGGAGTATAAAATTTCCTTTACGGCGACTGATAGCATAAAGTTCAATACGAAAAAGTGCTCTTTGTTCAATCCTGGGATTTCTGCCGAAGATCGAAGCGCAACTATACGCCAGGACAGGGGGTAGGAGAAGCCCAACACTCTCTGAATTCTTTCCCAGACACGAGACCAAAAGCCCTGAACGCAGGGGCAGTCCAGGAACATGTGACTCATTGTACCAACCGCACTCTGGCAGGACCAGCAAACTGAGGATTGATCAGAATTCCATTTGGAAAGCTTTAACGGAGTAATAAATGCCCGGTGAGCAAAAAAAAACATAGCTTGCGTAAGGAAGGCAGAACGGGAGACTCGAATAACGGGGCCCCACAATTTGCTCCAATCAAGGGTGGTTAATACTAGATTCGCCTCGGCCTCCCAAATCTTACGAAGGCCCAGGGTCTGATCGGGATGAGAGTCTCTGAAAAGAGCATAAAAGCGAGATGTGCCTCCCCTCTGCAGGCAAAAATCCATTACAAGCTTGTGCAAGCCCCAGGACTCCTGAGGCTCTTGAGGGTTGATCTTCAATTGAGCCAAACAATGTCGGAGCTGGAGGTACTGGAAGAAACAGGACGCAGGAAGCTTAAACTCCTCTTGAAGCATACGAAAGGATTTCCATTCGCCATCCATAATCAAATGGCCCACGGTCCATATACCGCAGCGCTGCCAAGACTGCCAAGAAAAGGGGACTTTGTTGATCTTAAAAGCCGGATTACGCCAAATAGGAGCCTGCAGTGAGAGGGGATTGTCTTGAGCAATGAGAGGGAGTAACGATTGGAACGCTTGTTGTGTAGCAACAATTACCTTGGTCAGCCCCGGTGTTGCAGAGTGCCGCATGTTCATACACAGGTGCGCCGGGCAGGGCAGGAGCAGACGTTCTTCCAGGGAGAGCCAGGTTGGTTTCATTGAAGGAGCAATGTCTGCCCCCCACAGACCCCCCTGCTTTAGCAGCGCAGCAAGGTGGTACCAATGAAAATCGGGGAATTGTACCCCTCCCTGCTGTTTGTGAGCCTTTATTTTCTTGAGCGCAATTCTGGGGGTCTGCCCGCCCCACAAAAAGGAACTTAAGGCCCGCTCCACCTTCTTATAGACCTCAGCAGCAAAAAGGACCGGGACCATGCCAAGGATATAGTTGATTTTGGGTACAAGAACCATCTTGATCGATTCAAGTCGTCCCCACCAGGTAAGATGTAGAGGCGACCATTTCGTGGTAAAGGCTCGGGCAATTTCCACAATTTTCGCGGCGTTGAACTTTATAGTCTGCTCCAACGGGGCTGCAAATTGTGCCCCGAGATACTGTACGGTTGTCCCCGCCCACTGGAACGAAAAGTCCTGGATCAAGCTGCTGTGTGTCCGCTGGTTCAGCGGGAAAGCCACTGACTTAGTCCAGTTTACTTTGTAACCAGAAAAACCGGCGTACTGCTCAATCACTTGAAGAAGGGGAGCGACCGAAGATGGATGCAAGAAAAAGAGGAGATCGTCGGTGTAGGCTGAAAGCTTAAGTTGCAGGTCGGCTATCTCAAAACCCCTGATGGACTGATGTTGACGAATGCACAAGACTAAAGGTTCCAGAGCCAGATTGAAAAGCAGGGGGGACATGGGACATCCTTGCCTCGTGCCTCTATGCAAAGAAAAAGGACGGGACAATTCTTGATTGGCAAAAATCCTAGCCCTGTGCCGGGCATACATAGGGCGAATCATGTTAACGAAACTTGCTGGGATACCAAACCACTCCAAAACAAGGAAAAGAAAGGGCCATTCAAGCCGGTCGAAGGCCTTTTCTGCGTCCAAGGATAGCCCGATGAAAGGCTCTTCGGCCTGCGCAGCCAAATCCAGGAGGTTACATAGCAGACGGGCGTTATCAGTCGTTGACCTCCCGGACACAAAACCACATTGATCCGGATGAATGAGATGGTGGAGGATTTTATTAAGTCGGTTAGCCAGGACCGCAGCATACAGCTTGTAGTCTGCGTTTAATAGTGAGATGGGTCTATAGCTGCCCACTAACTTCGGATCTTTTCCTGGCTTTTCCAGAACCACCACTGTGGCCTCAGCGAAGGCGCCGGGATCTGAGCCCAGTTCTTGTAGAAGCTGAAAATATTGCAACAAAAATGGAGAAAGTTCCTTAGCGAACATCTGGTAGAATTCAGTCGGTATTCCATCCGGCCCGGCCGCTTTACACCCTTGTAGGCTTGCCAAGACCTCTTCAATTTCTCTCAGATTTAGAGGGTGATCAAGGTCCGCGGCCTGATCAAGGTCCAGTGCCGGATGATCAATTGATTGCAACCAAGCTCTCATACTGCACAGGTCACTCTCCACCTCAGAGGTATATAAGGAGCTGTAGAAATTTCTGAAAATGTCAAGAATCTCCAGATTACCGGTCTTCAGGACTTTCTTCTCGTCTAACAGAGCCGCCACATAAGCTTTTTCGTGCCGAGGCTTCAGACTGGCCACTAACAGTTTGCCCGACTTGTTCATCTCCGTATAATAGCGTGCCTTCTGAGCAAAAGAGTGTTGCTCAACTTCCTTGCTGAGCACTGCATTATATTGGAATCGAAGATTCTGCAGTCTGGAGAGCACCAAGGAGTTAAACTGACGATGTAATATGCGTTCCCCAGCCCTAATCTGTTGGTCAAGGGACCGTAATTCCACCCTCGCTTTCCTCTTAAGGGCGATATTGAAGCTGGTGATCTTAGCCCTGATGGTAGCCTTGAAAGCTTCCCACCACGCCCAGGCAGATGTGTCCTCTAGCCGGTTGATGTCAAAATAGGCCTTTATTTCTTGCCGGATGAATTGTCTGAAGGAGTCGTCCGCGAGAAGGTGACGTGGGAAGAACCATCCTCCGGCGGATGACAGAGATGAGGAGACATCCAGCGTGAGCCCGATAGCGGCATGGTCGGAGACATGAGAGCTGAGGATCTCCGCACAGGGAATAGCTGAAGCCAAGGAGCGGGACACGAGAAAAAAATCAATTCTAGAGTGTGACGCGTGTGGAAAGGAGTAAAACGTAAAATCTTTTTCATCAGGATGCAGAATCCTCCAGATGTCAACAAGGCCCTTTTCTTCCATAACTTCCATAATAGACTCCAAAGCCTCAAGAGCTCTGTTCCTCCGAGATCTCCTGCAGGGTTGACAGTCAATCAGCGGGTCTAAGACCAGGTTGAAGTCGCCACCTATCACAGTGGGAAACGAGGTGTACTCAGCTAGCACCTCTGCAAGCCTATGAAAAAAAGCAGGGTTATCGCAGTTAGGCGCATACACATTCAAGAACACAACTTGCTGCTGGCCCACAGTGATTTGGGCACAGGCCCACCTCCCTTCAGGATCAGCACGGAGCAATTGGGCTTGAGCTTTGATAGCCTTATTGATTAGGATAGCCACCCCATTTTTTTTTTCCAATTGCCGGAGCCTGAGCTACTACATTGTACTTGCCAGAGCCCAATTTCGCCGTTTCAGCATTGGACAAATGTGTTTCCTGTAACATGACCAGGTCAGCTCCTTGTTTATGACAATAAGCAAGAATCTTTTTACGTTTGGCAGGAAGTTTAATGCCCTTCACATTCAGGGAGAGGACTTTAAGGGAAAGCATTTGAGTAATCATACTGGAGAGCCCGCAAGCCCTGGATCACTTCAAGCAGATAGGTCTGTTTCAGTAAGAAAACTATCAGAGGCCAATAAGGTGCTATATAGAGCATTGCCCAACAAAGACTGTCAACAAGGTGAGCCATCATAGGAGCACAAGGGGCACAACCGGCATCCCAAATTCTTAAGACCATAGATAGAGTGTAAACAAAACAATCAGAAGGGATAGGTAGAGCAAAAGCAATAAACAGGGCAGCAATATCTCAAACGCTACTACACCACCACTAAGCCCGCCATACAAACCCACCTAGTCTACCCCCGAACACACAGGCTAATATATGGGAAACTTGGGGGGGACTGAGAGATACAGAGAAAGTGCCCATACCTCGACTACATCCCAATTAGCTATACATGGGGGACAAAATAACTGGCAAGGGGAAAATACACCACCTCACAGCACCAGAGAGAAGGAGACTCCATGAAGTGCGTGGAGAGGAGAAAGGCACCAAGAAACAGAGACTCAGCAGAGAATGAGACCCAAAAGTCACTGCATTTGCAGGGCTTCCTGCTCTTCAAGGAAGAGGAGAGCTTCAGCCGGATCATCAAACGCTCTGGAGCTGTTGTTGAGAGTGACCTTCAGGCATGCAGGGTAGAAGAGGCCGAACCTCGCCTGGAGACGCTGAAGACGAGGTCTGAGAGACAGGAACTGCCGACGTTTGTCCGCTGTAGCCTTGCATACATCCGGGTAGAAGGAGAGCTTATGGCCTTCAAATTCCCATGCGGCCTGTCTTTTGGCCGCGGCCAGGATTTGCATAGCATGCTGATGGTGGAGCAGGCAGAATATAATCGGGCGAGGAAATTTGCCATTCACAGGCCGTTGTGACGGCACTCTATGCGCACGTTCGATGTCGAATAGGCCCGCAAATTTTACGTTGAGCAGAGAGGGGAGCAGCTTTGCCAGGAACGCGAAGATATCCGGACCTTCAGCACCTTCAGGCAGGCCCACCAACCGAATGTTATTTCTCCGGTTGCGGTTGCTTAAATCTTCAAGCTGCAATTCTAGGCGCTCCACGCGTTTACAGAGCTTGGGTAATGGCGCCAGCGACTCTGTGCACCGCAATAGTATTTTCGGCCTTCTCAAGACGCTCCGATAGGATTTGATAGCGGGCTTTCATTTCTCTGAGCTCTGTCTGCACCCGTACTAGTGCATCGCCATTCGCCAGCACTAAGTCTTTGACCGCCCGAATTTCCGTCAAAAGCTCCTTCATGCTGTCTCCTGCTTCCCGTGGGGTCGCCATCTTTTGCGGGGAAAGGGGGTCGGATTTCGCCCTTTTCGACCCTGCATTTACCGCCGCGGCAAAGTCCAGTTTAGTCGGTTTTCCCCCTGCCATAAAGCCAGAGGTACTAGGCACCAAACCAGGAGATTTGGGAAGCTGGGAGGGCAAAACAACACTCTATTTACAGGATTCTCCTGAGGGCAGCCGGAGCTCACAAATTAAGCAGCCACCTTGTTTCCCTGCAGGCTCCGCCTCCAAGGGTAAGCATCTTGAACTTTTCCCTCTCCAGGAACTTGTTGAGGTTCCGCAAGTCTAGGATGGGTCTGAGGCCTCCAGTCCGCTTTGGTACCAGGAAGTACCGGGAATAAAAGCCGTGACCCCGCAGGTGGTGGGGCACCGGCTCCACTGCCTGTTCCCGAATAAGACTTGTCAACTCCTGAAAGAGTAAGTCCCGGTGAAGAGGGGGTCGCAGAGGCTCCCCTGGAAAGTAGGGGGGAGGTACCTGGTGGAAGTGCAGAAGATAGCCCTCTCGGACTATGTGGAGCACCCAGGCGTCTGACGTGATGTTGGACCACCTGTGGGCAAAGTGGACCAGCCGGCCTCCTGTGCTGAGAGAAACCAGCGGAGGGGGAGAGGCTATGCTGAACGAGTCAAAAACCCCCACCCTGTGGAGCAGGGGCCGGTGGCGCAGGCTTGGGGGCTTGCTGCCTACGGGATCCGTTACCTCGTCCCTTGGCCTGCTGACCCTGATGGGGAGCTGCGGAGGCCTGATAATGGGGGTAGTGTTTATAGGCAGCCGCCTTCCTCGGGTAAAAGGGCTTCTTCCCCGAGCCCTTCTTCTTTTGGGAAGGGGCAAAGGTTTTCCTGGAGAGCCGAGTCCTGGTGAGAGTCTGTGTCTCAAGCTGAGTAGCCTTCTCGTCCATAGGTTTACCAAAGAGGTTTTCACCTCTGCAGGGGACATCGACCAACTTGTCCTGCACCCAGGGCTCGAGGTCGGATGACTGGAGCCAAGCCTGGCGGCGGGCTCCGATGCCAGCTGCGGCCACTCGAGCTGATGCCTCGAAGCCATCATAGGCTGCTCGAGAAATGAACTTGGAGCACTCACGAATACCAGTGGACAAGGCCAGGAACCTCCGCAAAGGCTCCTCGGAGAGACCAGCAGAGAATCCGGCTAGTTCTTTAGCCAGGTCCCGGAGATACATGCCCATGTAGAGCTGGTAAGTCTGGACCCGACAAGCAAGCATAGAGCCCTGAAAACACTTCTTACCGATGCCATCCAGGCTGCGGGCTTCCCTGCCGGGAGGCACCGAGGAGTGCATCTTCTGGCTCTTGAGCCGATGCATGGCCGATTCCACCACCATGGAATGGTGCGGCAGCTGTGCTTTCTGGAAGCCAGGGCTCTTGCGGACGCGATATATGGCATCGACCTGTTTGCTTAAGACCGGCGACGACGCCGGACTCTCCCACATGCGGAAGAGAAGTCGTTCCAGCATCGGAGGAACCGGTACAGTAAAGTGCTCCTTCGCAGGAGAGTCATACTGGAGGGCATCGAGCTCTTCGGCTCGAGGCTCCTCATCGGGATCCACAGGGAAGGCCAAGGCCTCGGCCATATCCCTTACGAAGTCCGAGAACCGGGCATCCTCCGGGGGGGGACTGTCTCCGAGGCTCGGACTCGGGGGAGTCAGAAGGGACACACCGAGTCCGAAAAGAACCAGGTGACTCATCCACCTCGGATTCCCAGGCCGACTCCTCGGAGGAGTCGAGCGGCTCCGGTCGGGCGGGCAGACGCCGTCCGTCCCGACGCCGAGGGAGTCGGCATCGACGACCTCGGCCCCGAACGGGAGGCCGAAGGTGACCTCGACCGAGGATCGACTCGAGCCCGCATGGACTCGAGGATCGGCTCGGTCTCCGTGGTCGACTTAGACGTCGACGTCCCGGCGGTCAGGGCAGACGCGCCAGCGAGGCCAGCGATCAATGCCCGCTGCTGGTCCATGAAGGCAGACAAGCTGCGCTCCAAGGCCGTCAACCTGAGTCCGAACTCAGGAGACCCAGCAGCCCCCGACTCGGGCCCCGACGTCGGACCACTCGGAGGCAAGTCTACGAAGACAACAGCACTTACGTGAGCAGAGGAGTCCATCTCCAGACGAGGCTGTTTGGACGGCCGCTCCAGCTCCAAAGACCCGGGACGGCTGTCGGGGCTATGCGACCTGGCCCTCGAGGAGCCAGGAGCGTCCACCGATGCCGCCCTCGCGGGTTTCTTCTTCCGCTGATGTTCCCGGTTAGGGGACCCCCTCTCAGAAGAGCTCCGGCGGTGATCAGAGCCAGATTCTCTGGACACCGAAGCTTCTGACGAGGTCCGGGTACGGCTGGGGTCAGAGAAGATTCTCTCCCGCTGATGCTGCCGACTCCGCAAAGACTTCGCGGACATCTTGCTACAGGGCCCACAGATCATTTCTTCATGATCGGGGCCCAGGCAACGGAGGCAGCAATCATGTGTGTCGGTAAGAGACATAAGTTTCTTACACTTAACACACTTCTTAAAAGCCACTGGCGGCCATCTGGGGAAAAAGGGCCCCTGCGAGGTCGAACGAACGGGCTGCCAGGGAAAAATGAAAAAAGGCGCGAAGTAGTCGCGAACCGAAAAAGAAGGGGAGGCCTCGCAACCGGCGTCGCGAGGCCGGGCGGAAAAAGGACCGGCGTCGAACCGAAGAAATACTGAAAATAATAAGAAAAAAATCAACTTTTCGGCAGTGACTATGAGACAACGTCTGTAGGGCTCCGCGGAAAAAAGAAGACTGGCCAAGATGGCATCTTTGGGCGGGAAGGGGACCGCGCATGCGCGCTGCAATTCCCAAAGGCTTTCTTTGAAAGCTGGGGAAAATTGCTCCGCGAGGGCTCCGTCGGCGCCGACGTCACCCATATGTGAGGACTGACTTCCTGCTTGGTCCTGGAGAAAAAGTGATTACCTGTATTTTATTTATATATTATATAATAGTATGTAAACATGCTTAGACATATATGCAGTAACTTTAGCAAAACAATATGATAATCCTATTTCCAATAAACAAAGAATACTTTGGGGCCAAATGTCTCAAGTCCCTTACTCTCTGTTCACCTCCATGCAAAAATATACACCCAGTTGCAGTGAAAATTCTGCATCCAACACACATTCTTTCCCTTTCGAAAATTTGCAGCTGCATACTCAGCACCTAATATTTGTATGGGCATCTGAGTGGGAGAAAAATAGCAGGCATAACACTGAAAAGTTTATTTATTTTGACACTTGTTATACCACCCATCATTAAGTGAACACTTAATTGGTTTACAATAAATTTTGAGCACAGACAGGAGACATACAAATAGGGACACATATAGGAGCCACTAGGCAAGAAATATAATCCTTAAAAAGGACGACAACACATAGTAGTGTTGGTCAGTCATTATATTTTACCAAAGATATCAGAGAGAAGCCTCGTTCTCACTGCAGTCACAACTAATCTCCTTGTTCCTGCTGTATCCCTTCATATGCAGCTGGGCTTTCCTCGTCAACTCATTGCTCTGACTGGAAGCCTGAAGGACTGCTGAGACAGGACCTGCTACTGCTAGGAACTAATCTGCACTTGTATTTACATGCTAGGGAATTGTCTTGAAGCTTTGGAAAAAGGAAGATATGGGTTAAACTGAGATTCTGCATCTGTTTAACATTCTGTTTTCATTTATAAATTCAGTTAAGACCCAGTTTAGCTATAAAATCTTGGTAATTTTTTCTTTTATGAATTCAGGAAGGACCAGTTTAGAGTAAAACCCACTCCTACCCTCCTATTCAAATTCCCACCTACCTCAGGCTCAATCCTTAATTTATAGGCTATTAAACCAAATAAAAATTTTAAAAAAAAATCCCTCCTTTCTCCTTTTTTTAAAGTTTAATTGACCATCTTCATCAACAAGTTTTATAAGCCCTTAGGAGTAGAATAGCTCTGGGTCCTTCAGTTCACCTTGACGCAATCAAAATAAACAGCTTACAATAGGCTTACAAAATGCAAATACAATGTGTGCATTCGAAGCAGTGCCAACTCCTGGAGACCCAGCAGCTGCTGGGTTTTCTTGGCTGTGTGACCAGAAGTAGATTGCCAGGCCTTTCTTCTGAGGTAATGGAAGGTTACGTGACTTGCCCAAGGCCACAAGGAGTGCTAGTAGGAATCAAACCCTGGTATCTTGGTTATCAAATCAGTACTCTAACCACTAGGGCTACTCCTCCACTCCCAAATAGGCTTAATGGACTTTATATTGGTTGAGGGTTCCCTACTCTAGCTAGCAGTTTTCAAAAACTAAACTCACCCTTAAGATACAGACGGCAGTCCAGCAGAGAAATGGAGGCTAGCAAGTCTTTGCACACAGTGTTACATGTATGATTCCTTCCAATTAGTGAGAGATTATATGTGTGCACTCTGTGTAAAGAGCCGCTAGCTCTCAGGAAATGAGTGATCTCTGGAGGCTAGAAAAAGAAGTCACAGGCCAAATGAAGACGGCCTCCTCCGAGGAGGACAGATATGGATCCCAGCAAGACAGAGCTTGAAGCTCAGAAATTCATCTAGCCGAATTGAAAACAAGAAAACACAGTCTTGAGTTAAATCCTTAAGAGTAGAACGTTTCACAGACTCAAAGATCTCTGACATCAGGGCCCTGAGCACTAGACAGATACCATGAAGGGACAATTGACCTGGGGGGGGGGGGGGGAGAAACAGTCGTCAAACCCCTTGAAGAAAACACAAGACCATCCAGGTGCAAGGCCAAAGCCTGTTCAGCCACCAGACCTCTGAAACAGGACAAAGCTACTACCTGGACATTCAGGGAGCTAATGGAAAAGCCCTTTTCCAGACATCCTGAAGGAAGGCCAGCAGAGAAGGCACCTTCCCCGTCTCAGGAACAAGCTTTTGTGAGCCACACCAATGTTCAAAGAGGCACCAGACCCGCACATATGTCAGGCTGGTAGAACCTCTCACGACTAAGAGTTGAAACTACTGCAGGAGAACAGCCTTTACAAGTCAGCTGACTACTTTCAAGAACCAAGCCGTGAGAAAATGGGAGCCGGGTCATCTAGAACAATCGACCCTTTGTGCAAAAGGCTCTGAAATGTGAGTAGACAAAGAGGAGATTTCTGCAGGAACTGCATCAGGTCTCTGAACCATAATCTCCTCTGCCAATCCAGCACCACCAGAACAATCCAGCCTGGATGGCGTTCTATGCACTGAAGCACATGTCCCACGAGCGGCCATGGAGGATATACATACAGCAAGCACTGTCTCGGCCAGGACTAGGCCAGGGTGTTGACACCTTGGGACCCTGTTTCTGTGCGGCGACTGAAGAAAACGGCACGCTTTGGCAGTGGATTGGGTCGCCATCAAATCCAACTCAGGGTGACCCCAATGGTGGAGAATCATCTGAAATGTCTGACTTAACTCCCACTCTCCAGGATTGAGAGAGCAACGACTGCCACAATGTCCACACCGGTAATGTGCTGAGATGGCAAAGAAAGGAGGTTCTTTTCCGCCAAGGTGAACAAGAGACTCATCTCTAAAGGCCACTCTGGCACTCCTTGTGCTGCCTTGCCGATTTGACATATGCTACTGTCATGGCATTGTCCAAGAATACTCGCACTGCTCTGCCCTTGACCAAAGGCTTGAAATGCAAAAAAGACAACCAGATGGCCCTTGCATTGAGATGGTTGATGGGCCATATCACCTCTCTGCAGCTCCAAATAACCCCAAGTTGTGGTCTTGACAATAGGCTCCCCAGCCTGTAAGACTGGCATCCATCATCAGAAGATTCCATGAGTGATCGTCTAGCAGCATACCCCCTCTTCAGATGACAGGGCTGCTACCACCACTGTAAGCTGGTTCTCACTTCCAGATGGAGTGAGCTCGAACTCAAGAGAGCTCGGGGACAATCGAGTCAGCAAAGACCGCTGGAGTGGCCTCATATGAGCATGTGCCCACAGCACATCTCAATGACAATATCATTAAGCTGAGAAGCTGCAGACAATTCCAAACCCTGGGAGCCTATTGAGAACAGAACAGCGTAAGCCATTCCATCAATTTCTGCACCCTCTCCTCAGGCAGGAAGACACTGCCCACTCAAGTAATGAATCATGCTCCCAGAAATTCCAGGGTTTGGGAAGGCTCTAAGTGACTTTTCCCCCCAATTGACCATCCAGCCAAGGTTTTCTAGAAAAGGATACCACTTGGGGCTGAAAACCAAACAACTCCAACAGAAAACGGGCTCAGATGAGCCAATCACCCAAATATGGGTGCACACACATTCCTTGGTGCCGTAGCGCAGCAGCCACCACCACCACCATGATCTTGGAAAATGTCCGAGGCGGTGGAGAGGACAAACGGAAAGGTGGAAAATTGAAAACGTCAGCCAAGCATGGTAAAACACAGATCTCTTTATTGATCCTCCCAGATCGGGATATGAAAATAAGCTTTGGCCACATCCATAGATACTAGGAACTCCCCTTGGGACACCGCCTGAATCACACATATCAGAGTTTCAATTTGGAAGTGCAGCCCATGCAAATGAGCATTGACCCCCTTGAGGTTGAGAATTGGTCAGAAGGAGCAATCTTTCTTTGGCAACATGAAACGGATGAAATATCTGCCCTTGCCCTACTCAGCTGGGGCAGCTGGCACCACCACTTTCAGGTGCAGCAAATCATCCAATGTAATCCGTATGGCCACTCTTTTGTCCACCAAACTACATGGGGAGATGACAAACACCTCTGGGATCGGCTCTTTGCATTTCAGGACACAGCCGTTTTGAATGGTGTCTAGCATGCAGTGATCCTTGGTGACCCAGGCCCACTCCTTAAGGAAAAAGCAAAGCCTAAGAGTTTTGAGGGGTCCTTAAAGGGGCTGAGGAACAGGATGCCATTGCCTTTATACAGAACTTACTAAAAAGAGGGCTTCCCTGGCAGCCCCTCTCCAATGGTGTTTGAGATCGAAAGAGCACACAGAGCTCAGACCCCAGCCAGACAATTTGGCAAGGCACAGAGCCTTTATTATTAAGCTATTAAGATTCCAGGACCAGGGGACATATAATCCAGATGGCAAAGAAAACGGGTCACGTCATATACAAAGACTGGAAAATATATATCTACCCAGACCTTGCAGCCGAAACAATCAAACACAGAAAGGAGCTGCTCCTTGTGAGAGACGTTTGGCGCCAAAGGGGATTCTCAGTAGCAGTATGGTATCCCGACCATCTGACATGTATTATGCATGGAACCAGGAAATTTTACACATTTCCCAGGGCGCTGAAGAAAGTCCTACAAGTAACAGGCAAATCAGAGCCAGTCCAAACATAAGGACAAAGGATTCAAGGTCTTAAAGGGCAGAAAGAGGGCATACAAGGCAAGAGGCAAAATGCCCCAGACATTAGCAACAACGGGAGTGACCAAGGCAAATCTCCCGAACAGAGCGACTCAACAAGGAAGACCACACCAAATTCAGCAGAAAACATGGTTCAGGCCTCAACTTTGGCAAAGATCAAAATACCATAGACACAAGAATGAGGTCTTAGCTGGACTCAGGAGGATGAATATAACTGCGTGAAATAATGGCAAATGGCAAAGTACCTGGGGGAGCAAGCGGTATAAAGACTGCCCCCTCATTAAATGATTCTTCATAAAAGGGAATTTAATGGGTGATA
This sequence comes from Ichthyophis bannanicus, assembly GCA_033557465.1. NCBI lineage: Eukaryota > Metazoa > Chordata > Amphibia > Gymnophiona > Ichthyophiidae > Ichthyophis > Ichthyophis bannanicus. The sequence continues at coordinate 417,581,982 of CM066031.1, read as the reverse complement.
AATAACTGAAGGGGATCAAATTGGGGAAGGGGAGGGGGGGCGGGGTGGGGGAAATGAGACCGGAGGAGGGCATGGGTGGGGTCAAGTTGATGGGTAAAATATCATGGAAGCCATAAAACAAAAAATCTGTTGTGAGGCGGACATAGTTAATGGTTTAAAAAATAGTTGTATTACCGTTGCACTTTGTTAATGCTGAAGCGTGGTTGTGGTACTCAGGAGAGGGGATGGGGTGGGGGAAGGGGTCTGGAGGTTGCTTGGATGAGTGAATGACGATGAGATATAAGGATTTCCTCTTTATGGGACTATGGATCCCTCTCACATTGAGGGAGGCAAAGACTATTAGCATATCCAGCCAGGTCATAGATTGACTTTGCTCTCCTGCAGAAGACACATCTCACTAGACAGAAGTACGAAAAATTAAAGTCACAAGGATATGAAAGGTTGTACTGTTGTCCTTATAATTCAAAGAAAAGAGGGGTAACCATTTTTAATCCACAAAAGGGTTCAATTTGTCCACTATGCAAGGGAGAACTGTTTGGGCAGTGAGTAGGGTGGACCACGTTGAAATAGCCACACTCAATCTACATGCCCCTAACGGACCAAAAAGCAAGTTCTTCCAAATATGGTTAACTAACTTCTAGAAGGTTGCTGGGGGGGGGGGGGATTGAATCATAGGAGGGGACCTTAATTGCACCTTAGGGGAAGCCGACAGATCTAACTAGGATGCCAAGAAGCATAGAAGGGAAGGATGGGAACCAAGGAAAAGCATGAAAAAAATGGGACTTAACAGACATTTGTAGGTACGAAAATGGCATGGAGAAGGAGTATATCTGCTATGCTCCCAGAGTAAACGCAAACTCCCGCTGAGACTATGTCCTGGGGAAAAGAGGTCAAGTGGGAACACTGGAAAGTATGCAGATCCACCCCACAGTCATCTCGGATTATGGGAGGATTACTTGTAAGTGAGTCCCAGGGAGAGGGACTAAGAAAACGGGGAAAAGAACTAGAGGGTAAATGTCTCCCTGCTCCAGAATGCGGACACCCAGGCAAAATTAAAGTTTAGCAGGAATTTATAAAAATAAATGATAATGGGGTAGTGCAAGACCATATCCTATGGGATGCGGGGAAAGCATATATGAGAGGGGTACTTATACAATGGGGAGCGCAAAAGAAGAAAGAAGGAGAGGCCAAAATGAGGAACTTAAAAGCATAAATCCTTCACCTGCAAAAACACAGCAGGACTAGGGCCAACAAAACATATATGAAACTAAGCAAGACTAGAGCTCAATTGAATGTGTTAGATGTAGCTAAGACGGCCCACCTCATGCACTAAAAATAACTATATGGAAAGTGGCAACAAAGCTGGGAAACTGTTAGCCTGGCAGATGCGGAAGAGAAGGGAGAAAAGACTAGTTGCAGAAATTACACTCCTGAAGGGAAGGCAGACAGTGGCCAATAAGGATATATATCTGTCGAGTTCCGTAAATTTTATGAAGCACTTTATCAAAATGGAAGGAATGGGTCCCACAGCGGCTTTAAACACATATATAGACAGTCTTAAACTCCCAAGACTAGAAAAGGAAGGAGCTCCAGAGCTAGGGCGACCAGTCACACCATTACTACTCTTAAAGATCATCAAAAAGCTGTCCAAAGAGAAAGCTGCAGGAGAGGATGTACTTCCATCTGAATTCTATGCAGGGTTACAAGACGACATGCCCAGATACTGGCCCGATTTCTCAAGGGTCTTGGCAGGGAAGCCCCTCCCTGATTCCACGGTGCAGGCCAACATAATTGTGCTACACAAGGAGGGGAGACCAGGGGACCAAATGTGGCAGTTATAGACCCATTGCCCTATCAAACAGTGATGCCAAACTATATGCTAAAATATATTAGCGCTGTGATTAGAAAAAGTGCTCCCACAGTTAACTCACCCAGATCAAACAGACTTCATTGGTGGGAGAGTTATCGCTGACAATGTCAGGGCAATAAACCTATTCCACTTGGTGCAAACACAAGGAATGCCCACCCTTTGTGTGACATTAGATGTGGAAAAGGCCTTCGACAGGGTGGAGTGGGGTTTTTCGTTTGCCATGATGGAGAAATTGGGTTGGGGTAAGTCATATATTCATACAAGGGATAAGGGCATTCTACACCAACCCGAAGGCTTCCTTCTTAGTTAATGGCCAAAAATAATCTCCATTCCAACTACAAAGGGGAAAATCACCAGGGATGCCCCCTATCCCCTATGCTTTCTGCAATAATTATAGAAGCTTTTGCCACTCTGCGAAGGCAAAACACTGGGATAGAACCAGTGGGGAACAGGGCATAGGCCCCACAAAATTCTGTTATATGCAGATGACATCCTAATTTTCATGTCACATGTAGAAGAATTACTGCAGACGTTACTGGGGATATTTTAAGGTGCAGGGTTTAAAGTAAATCTCAGTAAGATGGAGGCCATGACACTGGGGAGGGGTGGGGGAGGGAATGAAGAGAAGCGTTCAGGCACTTCACCTTTAAATGGGTGGAAGGTGCAATTAAATATCTAGGGGTCCATATATCCGGGAATCTTAGAGAACTCTACTTTCTAAGCTACAGCCCCCTCCTAGCCCAGATTGTCAAAGACCTTGGCAGATGGGCTCCGCTCCACCTTAGCTGGTTTGGGCATGTAGCCACTATAAAAATGATCATCCCAAAGTTTACATTCTTATTCTCACAGCTCCCAAAAAAAAAATCCCTTCCACAAATGATAAACAAGTGGGAGCAAAGACTATTGCACTTCGTATTAGGGGGGGGAAGGGATGGGGGGGGGGGGGAAAGAGGCCAAAATATCAGCTCAAAAACTATACCGGTCTAAAGAACAGGGGGGGAATAAGATTCCCAGTACTCAAGTGGTACTACAATGTGACCCTGTTAAAGGCCATAAGGGGGCACTATCGCTGGCCTAGAGAAGCAATATAGGTAAATGTTAGAGAGAGAGAGAGATGTTATCCCTGCATCCCTTTTTGAATGGTTAAATGGGAAGGAAAGGGAGGAAAGGCAACAGGAGCGCTGTTCAATGTAGCATAATTAATGAAATAAACAAACTTATGGGGTCATCTCAGCAGTAGTAGTGAAGCCTCTTCTGAGAGGTGCTAGCCTTACTTAACCCTCCTTGGGCCTTTATTAATGTAGTCATTGTAGTCATGACCAGAGATAAATTATGTTACCTCAGACTATTAGTGAAAACAAAACTGCGTCCCCCAACTGCTTCTTTTAGGACCAAAGCCAGGAGAAATAAAATAAACCACAAACAATTCCTGCAAACCACCCAGATGAACTGTGGATGTTATGCAGGTAAACTTACTAGTTACAAATGGCCAATAAAAATAGTCACTGTAAGTAAAGTAAACTAAAGTGCATGAGATGTTATTGTAAAAGAATAATTGAAATATCACTAACAAATCTCTCTCAAGATAGTTTATTGTTAAGAGTGAAAAGTATTGTTCTTGTTCCCTATTTCAGGTAAACTCAGGTACAGGTAAGTATAACCTTTCTGTAAGGGGAAATAAGTTTCTTATTATACAAAGGGACCATGAGGCCCATCTGTGAATACCTAGATAGAAAGGAATGTGTTGTGCTAAGACAAGATTCAGTGATCTTCACAGAGACAGGTACCAGTTTGTACGATTGCTAATTAGCAATAGCAGGTGCAGGGCTATGCTGCTGGGATGGGTTTATGACGTATATATGGTTTTGATACTGTATAAAAGATAGACTGCACTTCTAACGTACGGAATAAACGTGTGTGTGTGTGTGTGTGTGCGTGCGTGCGTGCGTGTGCGTGTGTGTTCCCCTGGGATCCCAGACAGAGAAACTAAGGTAATTCCTCGACCCAGAGAATTAGAGGACATCCCATGGGTAAGTGCTGGGAAACGAAAGAACAGATGCCCTTACAATTTGGTGTCAGAAGTTTGGATTTCCCCGATGCACTTTCTAAATTGAAGCAGCTTTGGTAGCTGCACAAGGATTTTTTTAATTGACGTTGCTTTGGTAGCTCGCCTTGGAAAAATGCGCTTGGGTAACGCTGGAAAAATGCGCTTGGGTAGCGCTGGGAATATGCACTTGGGTAGCGCTGGGAATAACAGGGACGTCCTGCTGGGTCTGTGGTAATATCCTTCTCCTTCTCTGTGTACTTGTGTGCCTGTGTGAGTTTGGCAAAACGCCCCTGCCGTACTCCGAAGCAAAAGCGCTAGTGATGGGTACTGTGCAGAAAGCAAGTGGCCAGACATGCGTTTGTTGTGAATTCATTAGAGGATGGGGGGTCCCAAGGTAAGGGGGCCTCTTCAGAATCCGTGGGAGTGCGTGTGCAGCTACATGTTGTGATAAGGTTTAAAACTGCAGTTAAAACAGGCATCTTATATATTATTAAGTGCCGTCGAGTCGGAGTCGACTCATGGCGACCCTCTGGATAGCTATCCTAAACTGTGTTCGGTCTTCAGTCAGGCGGCTCATTGTTGACAGACTGGTACCCGTAGCTGCTGTTATTGTATCGATCCATCTCATTGCTGGCCTTCCTCTTTTGCGTTGACCTTCTATCTTGCCAAGCATAATGTCTTTCTCTAATGATCTCTCTCTTCGCATGATGTGTCCAAAGTATGAAAGTCGAAGTCTTGTCATCTGAGCTTCTAAAGAAAGCTTAGGTTTGATCTCCTCTAGTACAGACTGGTTTGTTCTTCGGGCAGTCCATGGTATACACAGTATTCGCCGTCAGCACCATAATTCAAAGGCATCAATTTTCTTCCTGTCTGTCTTTTTCACTGTCCAGCTTTCACATCCATATGATGTTATTGAAAATACCATGGCTTGAACAAGTCAAATCTTTGTATGGAGAGAGACATCTCTGCTCTTGAGAATCTTATCTAGGTCTTTCATAACCATTCTGCCAAGAGCAATGCGTCGTCTGATTTCTGGACTGCTTGTTGCTTCTTTATTGATAGTTGATCCAAGTAGGTTAAAGTTGTTCACAATTTCAATTTCTTCTCCTTCAACGATGAACCTGTTGATTATGCCAGTTGTCATGATCTTTGTCTTCTTTACATTAAGGTGCAGGCCCATTTTGAAACTATGTTCTTTGATTGTGAGAAGCAAATGTTTCAGATCATCTTCACTTTCAGCCAGTAATGTGGTATCATCAGCATAGCGAAGGTTGTTGAGTCTTCCACCAATCTTCACACCTCTGTTGTCTTCATACAATCCTGCTTCTCTGATGATTTGTTCTGCATTCAAATTAAACAGGTAGGGGGAAAGTATGCAGCCTTGTCTTACACCTTTGCTTATTTTAAACCATTCTGTTTCTCCTTGTTCCGTTCGAACTGTTGCTTCTTGATCAATGTACAGATTGCGCAAGAGAATGGTTTGCACTTACATGTTGGTTTGTTAAACAAGAAATAATCGTAGTGTTTGTTTAAATCAAGGACATGATGTTTGTTTTAATAGAGTGGTTTTTTTTTTGATTTGGTATAGGTTACAGGACATTTGCTAATTCTGCTGAAGAAGTCTGTTAGCATGTTTACTGTGCTTAGTTTATCTCTGTGCCTATACGACACCCCCCCCCCCCACCCGTCTCTAGCGAAGGTAACACTGATGACTCAGAGTCCCTGGACTGCAAGTGACAAGCGGTGTTTATGTGTGCTGTAACTTGCTGCATCTGGAGATAGTACAGCCTGAGCGACACATGCTCCGCTCTTCCCTCCCCCTCCCTTCCTGTTCTTTGTGTTCAAAGGCTACGGACAGGCAGACAGAACAGAAACTTAAAGTTAAACGGCATACTAAAATGTAATTAGTATTTATTTGCAGAGTGTCTATTTATTGCCATATTGTAAGAAGACAAGCTAAATAGAAAAAAACAAACCAAAAAAAATTACTTTTGTACTCAACAATGGTATAACTGTCACTGAAATATGTAAAAGGGTGTGTCTGTATTTAGACACCCATTGCTATAGCAATGTACTAAATAATAACAATACTAAAAGAGCTCTTAACCTGCTTCACAATATTCCTCTCTGAGTCTCATTGGCCAGGTTGGCCAAAGGTGAATTGGCCACAGGTAAAGGTGTAAATAACAGCTGGGGCTTGCCGGGATTTTCCCCACAGTAGAGTGACTCCTGCTGAGTGGAGGTGCGAAGACGCGTCCTGTTGATGTCAACAGTCTCACCTCCTCCTCTGCGGAGAGGTCTCTCTGCTAGCTGGTGATGGTCCCGGAGTTGAAAAAAAAAACGAAAAACGCAGAGGTGTTGTGAACCAGTTGCTTTAAAAGCAAGCACTGCAGCAATTGAGTAATTCTGTGCACAGACCGCAGTAAGGAAAAGGGGGAGAATGATAAGAACTGTAAGATGCTAATGATGAAATACTGTTGTTTCCTTTGCACAAAGGAAAGTATCCCTCCTCCTGCTGTTTGATTGCTTGGATTTGTTAGGTGTTAACCCTTTATGTGACTGGTAAGTCTGAAGTGGAGAAAATCAAGGGAGAGGGGTGGGTTCCAAATACCCGAGGGGTCTAGTTCATTATGCAGGGTGAAATTTCTTAAGAAAGCACTTGTAAGCTTTGACTTGTCTTCTGTTTAAATTAAAAACCTCTGTCATATGTTTTAGTGGATGGGGCAGCATTTAAGGAATTTGAATAAGCTTGTCTAGACCCAGCATCCTGTGGTCCCATACTCTTATATAACTTGGTGAGCAAAATTCTGCATGATCACACATGGTAGTGTAGTAGATTTGAGGTATGTGTTTTGGGCCTGCTAAGTTCAAAAAATAAATTAATAAAAAAATAATAAAAAAAATTACAATCTGTGAAGAGGGAGGTTAAGTATTTGGGACACCTCATAAGTGAAGGAAAGAGGAAAATAAATCCGGAGAGAATAAAGGGTATTGTGGAGTTACCTTTGCCTAAAACTAAGAGCTGATATCTGCTTGGCTGGGTGTATGCCAACGTGTGAGAAATTTCAGACTTTTTTCTCCAGCTGTGTAACGATAGGAATTTAATAGCAATCACAATTAGTGACAATTCTCAAGCAACATTTTCTTTTTAAACTCTTAATATTTAGGACTTTTCTCTCTCTTGTTCAACTATATAGTAATCTGCATTTGCCTGAAGGAATCTGGACACAAGAGAGCCTGCTGTTTACTTTGCTATTTGTGTTTGAGATAACATTAAGGTTGAACTGTTACTCTAAGCAAATTGCTTTAACATAATTTCATTGTTTCAGATTAGTTTGATACCAGTCTCAAGTATTATGTATAAGGTTTTAATTTAAATGTGACAAAGTATGATTCTGAATTCACCTTTTTGCAGTTTCATGTTATTTGAATGTCTGTTTCCTGAACTGTAAGAATTAAGTTAATTACTTTGCATTGTTTAGCTTGGTGTGGATGGCTGATGAACAGGACAGTAGCACCATGAGTGCTGGCTATATTGACCTTTCCAGTTTAATTTATTACAATATTGGATTTTAGGATAAATTTATGTTTTCCTGTATTTGAATTTTGTGTGTTGGGGTCCAGAGAAAAAAATTGTACTTTATTTTGAAAGTTTTTAACATTTCAGTTTTAGGAATACAGTATATTGTAGCACTATGACATACCAAAATACTTGTAGCAGTACATTATGTAGAGGTTCAGTATACACAGAAATTATAGAATTTTGGAAAGAGGCTGATCTGAAATTGCTTTGTTCCCAAGCACATAGATCTCATTTAGTGGAAAGATGAAGCTTAGTTCCCAGGAAATATGAGAATATTTGTAAAGTTAGTAGACAAATAAAACAATAATATTAACGTGAGTTCATTGAAAAAAAACAAAAAAAACCCAAACCAAGATCTTGCTTGTCAGCAATGATCCAGGGGCGGTTTGAAAAAAAAAAAAGAGAAGCAGAGAGTGAGAGAGAGAAACAGAAGATGAGGCTACAGCCTTGGGAAAGGCAATAAACGTGCTGCTCCGAGTGTGATGATCTGGGCCACCGGAATTCTGACTGCTTTAAGACTCCTCGAGGACCCCCAAGGCCTGAAGAACATGAACCTTGTATATTTATGCCTCGGCAGAGACATGAATAGGCAGGGGAAGGTAGGCCAAGAAGAACCCGAGGAAATATCATCATGAGGCACAACCACAAATGCCTTGAACCTTCTTAGGCCTCTCACCTCAAAAGGATCTCTTAAACACCATGATTAGTGAGTAACTTGCACAGATCCTTGTGGGCACTGCAATTATAAGATCGGTCCTCAAATATTTTTAAGTTTCCACAGCATTCTCACTGGGAACCGGGTATATGATAGACTTTAGTCACACCTGAGAGATTATGTGGCCGTTCTGTTAGAAGCCATAAATACAGCTAAATAAATACTCCTTCCTATTGGGATTGATGTTATAAAATGCCGTGAAGCACTAGTCTATATTGTAAGGACATTACCTATATTTTGTTTAGGCAGTTGCTAATTAGAATGAGCACTGTTTACTCATATTGTTATGCTTATTGAAAAAGGATCTACATTTATATTTTATATATACCTTTTGTTTATAAAAATACTAAGTTTTTAACAATTGTTTGATGTTCTTAGCAGCCTTGCCAAATAAGGATACACTAGTATGGTATAAAAAAGACAGAAGGACCTATGCATGTAGTTTGATGGAATGATGTAAGTGAAAAAAAAGTGGTGTTGAGAGGAGTGTGATGGAATATTCATGTTGGAAAGGAGAACTCAGATTAACATTATAAAATGGTGAGGGTGAATTGAAATGTGAAATGTATCCGATGTATCCACCTAGAAAGAAAACCGACAATGAATACTCTACAATATTTGATTATGCCATCCCCATTAACTCCAATTTTGGAAGTCATCTAGCCCAGAGATATACCCAATATTTGGAAATAGACACTTGGAGATAGGCCGAGTGCACCTTGTGATAAGGAAGCTTATCATAGCTCAGGAAGGGGCTATAGAAAAGGTGAAGTGTCTCTGAACAAGCAACCTGTCAGTGCTGGTAGAAATGAGAAAACAGAATTTTGCCATAAAAGACTACCAGTCCCAGAATGCACCAGGTTTCCAACAGCCATGAGAGGAGCTGAAGTGGGGAAACGTGTGTTCAATCAGGAGGGCTATGAGGTAATCCCTAAGCACTCATCTCAAAGGGCAGGGCCTGATTCAGCACAGCTGCGCTGTATTAGGGGGGAGCACTCATCTAGGCAGAATAAGAGTAGAGTTTATTCTACAGAGGACCATCTTCATGATCACCTTGGATATCCAGAGAATTGTCCTCAGTATCCTGAGAATCAGCTTGAGTTTGATCATCAGTTTCATCTGAAGGATCATCAGAAGCAGAAGCCAAACCGGACGGACAGAGAGGGAAAGAGACCCTTTGGAAGAAGGAAGAGAAAAGCCTTTGAGAGGTCTAGAAGAGTCCAAAGCAGTACGTATACTGGGAGGTATTCCAAGGGCCAGCATACACCATTGGACTGGGGAAAGCCAGAGGAATGGTGCTGCAGAGCTAGGAATCACCAGAGGCTACCTGTGAGGGAGACGGCTGCACGTGGAAGGGACCCTAAGACCTGTGCCAGAAGGTATGTGAAGGGAGATCCAGTGTCCAAGGATCTGGATTGGAAGGCTGGACATAAGAACTGGACTACATACTGGCCAGGCTATATAGAGAGGAACTCTAGCAGCAATGGAAGCTCAGGTATGAACACTGATCTATGCCCTAGCTATAACCTTGAAAGACAGCAGGGAAACAAGTATTCTCCTGAAAATGCTCCATTGAGAGATTCATCTGTGCCAATCCATGATATTGAACCCATGCTTGTTGAACAAGGGGGAATAATAGCAGATGAGGATCCTGTTTATATGGACTGCTCTCTAGCTAAACTCCGTTGGTAACTTTCTGTTATAAAGTACAGCAAACATCACAAAGAAATACAAATTTGTTCTTTAATCTACTCAGAAAAGCTCCTGAAGCAGGATTTGACCCACACAGTGGAAGGCAAGCCAGCTAAGGGGTTTCAGCTGGTAACTGCTAGCAATTAAGCCTTACCTAATTGCTTGCGAGCTAGGAGAGAATCACTTCTGTATTTATGTGGGAAGTAATCAGAAGTTAACCTGAAAAGAACAGTTTGTTTCTTGCTTTGTGGCTTTTCATTTGTTGTTTTCCTGATTTTAACTTTGTTTTTCCAAGTTAACACTGAAAGCAAGTTACCTAATTTATGTGCTACCAAGCATATCTGTGTTGGGAGAAATAACCCCATAAATAAATATCTTATTGGCTTTACCCAAGAGCACAACTAAATTATTGTCAGCAGCTGTGTCTGGTGTGAATGAACTACATTGCCCACAATATCTTGCCAATCATATAGATATATGCACTTGACAAGACTGTGAAGATTCTCACCCAGGCAGCCGTCTGACAACCTTTCATCCTAATGAGCTTTGGGGAGACCCACACTGGCCATGTGGTGCTTTTCAGATGCTTTTGTCCCTTTTTGCCTCTATGTGTCCTGGCCCGACACATGAAGGTAAGGGAGGAAAGTTACCTACACAAAATTTTACAAATTGGTATAATTCTAAAAATTGTGGAAAAAATTGAGGAAGTGTGGGCATCTTGTCAAAAATGTAGTAGTTAAATTGAGTTGCTTAGGATTTGGCTGTTGTATGCAAACAGCAACCCACGAAGGGGGGAACCTCCGAAACCTTAAAAAACTTTGTAAAGACACTAAACTGTCTTGCCTTTGACTCTGTTCAACAACAACAACAACAAAAAAAAAACAAATTGCCCTAAGGGAGTAGACTGAAATTTTTCTCCCTTTGAACTGTTATATGAAAGACTGTTTACTTTTTATACTCCTGAGCCTCACATTTGATCTCTTGTATTTCCTAGCAGCAGAGGCAACTCTCTTCCCTCCACAGGTATGCTCAGCAGGTCCAGTCCTTTCTGCTGGATGACTCAGCTCTTTTCTTTCAATCCGGAGACTGGATTTTGGTAAAGATATACCACCAGCACACAGTACAAGCCCCTTTTCCAGTATGGGACCGTTCCAAGTTCTTCTGATAACACCGATTACAGTGAAGGTGGCAGCTAAAAGATCCTGAAGCCATTGCCCTCGCTGGAAACATTCTCAGGACCAGGATGAGAAGTAGCTGACGCCGGGGCAGCCAAGGCCCTAGCAACTGGAGAGGAGAGGAGAAGACTCCTGAAGAAAAGCAGCTTTCGGCCTAGAGGTACCGAACCAACATATCCCTTCAAGGTTGGTGACCAGGTACAGGTCAGAGCACCTCACAAGCACAGTACCCTAGACCTGCCCTACGGACCTCCAACTACAATGATCGCCATCACATGGACAGCCATCCTGTGGGACTCCTGCCCTTCGTGGATCCATGTGTCAAGAATCAAGCGTGTATAGTCTCCACTGACATCATCTTCGGTTCCAGACCGCCCTCCAGCCTCCTGACCATCACGCACAAGATTATGTTGACTCCTCCTACCACTCATGTGGTGCCTCCTTCAGCCCATCTCTGGAACTATTAATACGGCAATACTACTTGCCCAGACTGCCTTACCTTTTGTGTGCGCAGCTCGCTACAAGCTGGAGCTTTTCTCTCAACATGTCTCATTACTGTACCTTCTAATCTGTGTGAAATGCAGAGGTTTACTGTACTTGACAATTTAAACTGCACCCAGCCCCATGTTTCTTTTTCTACTTTCTTGTATAACATTGGTGTTACTCGCCCCTCTTTGGGATATGACTAGGTCCCTTGCCCATTGTAAACTGTCTCTAGTTTTAATGCTGTGTTCTTGGCTGCTGTCGGAAGGCCCTACAGAGCTCCACCACTTTTATGTACTCTTATACTCCTGCTTTTACGGCGGCTGATGTACCTGAGCTGCCACGTACAGATATTCCGTTAATAATGCCTGTTTAGTTATTTTGTAGTAGATTGTTAGGCTGTTCTTCTAGTGGGCCTATACAGGCCCAAAGGGGGGAATTGTAAGGGGAAATCAGTTTCTTGTTATACAAAGGGACCATGAGGCCCATCTGTGAATACCTAGATAGAAAGGAATGTATTGTGCTAAGACAAGATTCAGTGATCTTCAGAAACAGGTACCAGTTTGTACGATTGCTAATTAGCAATAGCAGGTGCAGGGCTATGCTGCTGGGATGGGTTTATGACGTATATATGTTTCTGATACGGTATAAAAGATAGACTGCACTTCTAACGTGTGTACGTGTGTGTGTGTGTACGTGTGTGCGTGTGTGCGTGTGCGCGCGTGCGTGTATGTGTTTGTTTGTTCCCCTGGGATCCCAGACAGAGAAAATTAAGGTAATTCCTCGACCCAGAGAATTAGAGGACGTCCCAAGGGTAAGTGCTGGGAAAGGAAAGAACAGATACCCTTACACTTTCAAATACTCTTCTTTAAAAATACACTTTTAAACAGCTTTCACCAAATTCCACAAAAGACCCAATAGTGTTCACAAAACACCTTTCTAACTTGTCTTCACTAATTTAGTGTTTCTTTTCCTTTTACAGGAAATATCAGGTATTTCAGGATATGAAAACCTCTTCAGCGTATGGGTGCACATCAACATAATAAAAAGGTGAAATTAGACCTTACCTACTAATTTTCTTTCCTTAAGTCCCTCCAGTCCAGTCGCGTGGGTTATGCTCATCTGCCAGCAGATGGAGACTGAGAACCACTGGTTTTATTTTTTTTTATGAATAACCAGGGAGAGCGATAAGTACCTGCACAGTACTAAGCAAACCAAAAAACAGGCAGAAGAGACTGGCGAAATGTTGAAATCAGATGAACCCCTTTATTGGTCCCTATGCATTTCGGCTAAAAAGCCTTCTTCAGGGGGTCTTATCAGAGGATGCAAACCTCAAAAAGATTTAATGAACATTTGTTAAAACATAATAAAAACATAAAATATTCAAATACCAACATACTGTATGAAATATATAAACAAACAATATAGTATATTTAATCATAACCATAAAACCTAGAGATAAAAAAATTAAAAAGACCTTAAAATAAAAAAAACCCTGCTATACATATATAAACATATATAAATATACCATGTATAATGTACTGGAAAAATTCATAAAACAGAATTATAGAAATATATATATATATTAAGTACCATACTGACAAATTTAATCAAGCCAAAAAACATCACTTAATGTGCTCAAAAGAGTCAAATAATGATAAAAGAATAAAAAAGTTGAATAAATAATAAATAACGATCATACACAGATAAATCATGCAAACTGATAAGAAAAAGCAGGGATGAGGAGAATACAAAAAAAAAAGCTCTAGACAATACCTTTTATATCTTGTGGTACATGTGGACCACTAAAAGGGATAAAACATTGAAAAATAAAATCATTAAGGCATAAAAACAGAGTAGGAGACTCATTACCTATCACTGCCTGTAGTTATTACGTCAGATGCAAACAACATGTGTTCTAAATGAGAAGGGCATACATTAGATCTTACTTCAAGGATTCCAGGGATTCCCATAACTTACTACTTATATATAAAAGAAACCGCATACCTAAAAAAAGAAAAAGAAAAACCAGCCGTTTTACTTCACTTACTGTCACATAATAAATTAATAATGTAGCTACTGTAAGCAGTGTAAGAACCGGCTTCTATACATTAAAAATAAACTCGTTATGTATATGACTAAAAAGGAGAAAAAAGGCTGTTTGCTACTTTCTCTAATAAATTAATAAGATAGTTTTAAAAGCTGACTATATACTTTTTTTTAAATTTTTTAAATTTCAACAGACTGTTTGAAGGGACAGTCAATAATATCTAAAAAACACATTCTTAAAGCTCAAACACACTTGGGCTTCTGTTTCTTCTACAAACAAATTTCATAGATCAAAATAATAGATAAAACCACATACTCGCTGTCATCAAACGCTAAAAAAACGAAGTTCTCCAAAAGTAAATGGGAAAACAATGAGCAGCTTTTTTGTAGCGCGTTATTATTCAGAAACTTACAAAGTAACGAATTTGTTACGCAAGAAAAGGAAAACAACCACCTTACCCTCTAATGCATCATTCAGAATAAATTGCTGTAGAAAGGAACCAGTCAGTGCTGAAACTTATTCGCGTTTTCCTGCCATAGCGGGATCAAAGGTCACGTGTGAATAAACACAAAAACAGTAAAGAGATAAATCTTAACTAACTGTAAATCTCTCACTAAATCTCACAAGTGAATCATATGATAATTGAAAACGTGCTCTGCCAATATCTGCCAAAGGTTGTTAATGTCTCCAAATAAACAAAAACAAACAAAAAAAGAAAAAAAAACACGAATGTACAATGTAAATGAACACGGCATAGATGAGGCACACAAAGATGAGGAAAGGAGATTATAAAACTATACTAAAGAATGCATACTGAGCATACATAAACTAAAAGGAGCTCTTAACATACATGTTTTTTGGCTTGATTAAATGTATGTCGGTATGGTACTTAATATATATTTTTCTATAATTCTGTTTTATGAATTTTTCCAGTACATTATACATGGTATATTTATATATATGTTTATATATGTATAGTAGGGGTTGTGTTTTTTTTTAGATTTTTCTCTCTAGGTTTTATGGTTATGATTAAATATACTATATATTTTTTTATATATTTCATACAGTATGTTGGTATTTGAATATTTTATGTTTTTATTAGGTTTTAACAAATGTTCATTAAATCTTTTTGAGGTTTGCATCCTCTGATAAAACCCCCTGAAGAAGGCTTTTTAGCCGAAACGCGTAGGGGACAATAAAGGGGTTCATCTGATTTCAACATTTCGCCAGTCTCTTTTGTGCCTGTTTTTTCTTTTGATTTTTTTTTTCGTCTCATGGTATAAAGGGAACTGTGCAGCCTCGCTCTCACCAGTATTTCTTTAACAAAGCAGACTCTGCAACTAGAGATTATTAAATGCTCATGCAATACAGTACATACAAACGCCTGACAGTATACTCAAAGAAGCTGTCCTGCTCCGGGGGAAGCAAGGAGGAGGAGGAGGAGTTGCCGAGCCTGCGTGTGTGTGCCAGGAGGAGGAGTGCTGCAGTTCCGCCCCTCCCAGGCCACTACAAATCCGCCGGTTCATCGCAGAACGTGACCCGTGGGCACGCACCCGTGGTCACGTGCCCAAAGGGGCTTGTCACGCCCCTTTGAAGCCCCTTCGGAGTAATGTGGAGCAATGAGGAGTATATTGGGAACTCCATGGGAAAGCGAAGGAAGACGGTCTTCCCGGCCTCGAGCACTAAGACCATCAAGCTTGTGGGCCCTATGGATTGCCATGTACAGAGTGTTCCAAGTTGAACAGGAGGAGGAGGAGGATCTGACCCTGGGGTCCGTGAGTACTATATCTGTTGCTTCTCTGAATGCACTGGGACCTGCCCTACCTGGTCAGGAAGATATGTTTCAGGGGACTTCTCCTCCCGGAATGGATAAACCGGTTGGCGAGCCCTTGTCGGGTGACTTGGAACTTCCTTCTTTGTTGACAGTTGTGGGTAAATGTGAATGGTCTTCTCTTCCATCAGTGTTGGACTTTTCTGCTCCAGCTTTGACTGTTATTTCACCTGCGGAAGTCTCTCTGAGAGACGTGTGGGAAGTGGTCGCGTGCATGGAATCGTCATTGCGTGCTTCCCTCTCTCAGGTCTCACAATTTTCTAAGGAAGTGGTTCAGAAGTTGAGTCTTCATGATTTCAATGGGGTCGTGGGTCCGATAACGATCGCGAATCGCTACCTCGGCTTTGTAAACAAGCCCCTTAGTCCCAAAGCTAAGAGAACACTATTTCCAACCAGAACCAAAACAGCTGAAGCATCCAAGCACTGCTCCGGACTATGAAGAAAGAGCATCACTGCCACCACCCTGCAGCATCAAGAACCTAAGACAACCATAGTGTTAAGTCCCACCCTAGGGGGATTCAACAGCTGAGATTGAAAATTCACTTTCAACATCATTTTCCTATTATTTATTTTTAAGAGAGAGCGCTTTTAAGCCTACCTGCCAGAGAGAGGAGAGCCAGCCATAGTAACATAGTAAATGATGTCAGATAAAGACCAGTATGGTCCATCTAGTCTGCCCAGTAAGATGACAAGAGTAGTAGGTGCACCTGCGCTCCGTGCAGGCCACCCCTCCCCATGTCTTTGTTTAAGGGGTGAACCCCACCAATCCGTGTAGGACACACGTGTATGTTGAGAAATTAGTTAAGTTTATTTTGATTTTATCCTGTTGCTGTAAAGGGATCCACTGTGTCTGTCCCATGCCATTTTGAATTCTGTTCCTGTATTTGCCCCCAACACTTCCATCGGGGGGGGGGGGGGCATTCCAAGCATCCACCACCCTTTTCAGTGAAAAGGTATTTCCTGACATTGCCTTTCAGTTTACCCCCATGCAGCTTCATGTTATGCCCTCTAGTTTTACAGCTTCCCCATCTTTGGAAGAAGTTTGTTTGCTCATTATTTCTCTTTAAGTATTTAAAGGTCTGAATCATATCTCCCCTTTCTCTCCTCTCCTCCAGAGTGTACATATTTAGGTCTTCAAGTCTCTTCTCATAAGTCTTATGATGCAGGCTCCAAATCATTTTGGTTGCATTCCTCTGAACAGTTTCCAGTCGTTTTATATCCTTTGTAAGATATGGTCTCCAAAACTGAACACAGTATTCCAAGTGAGGCCTTACCAGCGACTTATACACTGGCATTAGTATCTCTTCCTTTCTGCTGGTAATACCTCTTTGTATGCAACCCAACATCTTCCTGGCTGCATGTTGGAAATCTCTGTTGAGTTCTGTGATTGTCTTTCTTTCTCCTCTGGCTTTAGCTTCTCTGCGTTTCTGGGCAATTTTCAGAGTTTCTTCCGTCATCCATTTTGGCCATTTTTTCTTTTTTACCTTTTGTAGAGACGTCTCGCTTTCCTCCAACACAGCCTTCTTGATGTAATTCCAGAACTCTTCTGGAACTCTATCATTTGTATCTAAAGCAGCAAATCGATTTTGCAGGCAGTCTTTAAATTCCAGTGGTATATTCTCAAGGTCATATTTTGCTGCATTCATGAGTGGTTTGCTCTTTTTCAGCTTTAGCTTGAGTTTGCATACTAGTAGTTGATGATCTGTATCACAGTCAGCTCCAGGTTTTGTCTTTGTTGATGTTATACAGTTTTCCATCGTTGACTTCCACAGATGTAGTCAATTTGATTTTTATACAATCCATTGGGTGAAGTCCATGTGTACAGTCGCTGCTTGTGTTGCTGGAAGAAGGTGTTCGAGATGAATAGATCGTTGGTCTTGCAGAATTCTATCAGTCTTTCTCCAGCTTCATTTCTGTTGCCAAGTCCATATTTTCCAACTACTTTGCCTTCTTCTTTGTTGCCAACCTTTGCGTTCCAATCACCCATGACTATCAGGATATCCTGTTTGCATGTTCTGTCAATTTCAGCTTGTACTTGTTCATAGAACTCTTCAATTTCATTCTCTTCTGCAGCTGTTGTTGGGGCATATACTTGAATTATAGTTGTGTTGATAGGCATTCCTCATAGACGAATAGAGATTAAGCGTTCGCTGACTGCACTGTATTTCATTACAGTTCTTGCAAGTTTCTTCTTTATTATAAATGCAACACCATTTTTTCTTTGTCTTTCATTTCCAGCATAGTAGACCATGTGATCATCTGATGCAAAGTGCCCGATGCCAGTCCATTTCAGTTCGCTGACACCCAACAGATCAAGTTGTACACGTTCCATTTCATTCTTGACCACCTCCAACTTCCCTTGGTTCATGCTTCGTACGTTCCATGTTCCAATGTGTAAGACATCTTTACAGCTTCTGATCTTGTCATCTTGACATCTTTACAGCTTCTGATCTTGTCTTACTAATCTGTTATGTTTTTTTGAAGGAGTGAATAAACAGGTGGACAAAGGTGAGTCGGTTGATATTATGTATCTGGACTTTCAGAAAGCCTTTGACAAGGTCCCTCATCAGAGACTTTTGGCAAAACTAAAGAGTCATGGGATAGGAGGCAGTGTACTATTGTGGATCAGGAACTGGTTAAAAGATAGAAAGCAGAGGGTAGGGTTAAATGGCCAAATTTCCCAATGGAGAAAGGTGAATAGTGGTGTACCCCAGGGATCTGTGCTGGGTCCGCTGCTTTTTACATATTTATAAATGACCTGGAAAGTGGAATAACGAGTGAGGTTATCAAATTTGCAGATGACACAAAACTATTTAAAGTTGTTAAAACCCAAGAGGATTGTGAAAAATTGCAAGAGGATATTGATAAATTGGAAAACTGGGCATCAAAATGGCAGATGAAATTTAATGTGGACAAGTGCAAGGTTATGCACCTAGGGAAGAACAACCCAAACTATGGTTACACGATGCAAGGTTCCACATTAGGAACCACCACCCAGGAAAAAGATTTAGGCGTCATTGTGGATACCATGTTAAAACCCTTGGCCCAGTGTGCAGCGGCGGCCAAGAGAGCAAATAGAATGCTAGGTATGATAAGGAAAGGAATGGAAAATAAAACAAAAGATATTATAATGCCTCTATATCATTCCATGGTGAGACCGCACCTTGAATATTGTGTGCAATTCTGGTCGCCGTATCTTAAAAAAGATATAGCGATTTTAGAAAAAGGTACAGAGAAGAGCCACCAAAATGGTAAAGGGGATGGAAGGATACTCCTATGAAGAAAGGCTAAAAAGGTTAGGGCTCTTTAACCTGGAAAAGAGACGGCTGAGGGGAGATATGATAGAAGTCTATAAAATTAATGAACGGAGTGGAACGGGTAAACGTAGATCGATTGTTTACCTTATCAGAATATAGAAAGACTAGGGGACATGCAATGAAGCTACAGGGAAAACTATTTAAGACTAATAAAAGAAAATATTTTTTCACTCAACGTGTAATCAAACTCTGGAATTTGTTACCGGAGGATGTAGTAAAGGCTGTTAGTGTAGCTGGGTTTAAAAAAGGTTTGGACAAGTTCCTGGAGGAAAGGTCCATAAACCATTATTAAGAAGTGACCGAAGATATCAATGCTTGACCCAGTACAAGCATTGTGGAACTTGTGTCTCTTGGGGAAACTGCTAGGTACATATGACCTAGATTGGCCACTGTTGGAAACAGAATACTGGGCTTGATGGACCTTGGTCTGACCCAGTATGGCATATCTTATGTTCTTATGACTCATTTCATGCGCAGCTACATCAGCAGTCAGACGTCCCAAGGGCTTTGATCCAACCACATCATAAATGCTGGCTTTACTCTGAAAAGTCTTCAGCTCTTCCCCAGTAGCTAGTTGAGTGCCTTCCAACCTGGGGGTCTCATCTTCCAGCACTACAGCACAATTTGTTTTGTTGTAACTATCCATTGGGTTTTCATGGCAAGATACAGAAGTAGATTGCCGGGCCTTTCTTCCGCGCAGTTTAAGTTTGGTGTTGTTGCCGTTGTCACAGAAATGTGATCCTCCGCCGTCAACACTATCCCATTCTGCTGCTGCCCAGATGGGTGGTTTGTCTTGGTCTGGCATCTCAGCTGAGACCTGTCCATCTTGGGAGACCCTGCCAGTAGTTAAACTATCGATAGTTTAGCTCTCAGCATCACGGATGCACACAAGCCCTCACAGCACGACAAGCTGCAAACCAAGTGAGGGTAAATTTAGGATACATGGTGATATCTACAATATGCCCATGCTCGATAAAGACATATTATCCCATAAGATGGTCTCATTCTCAGGATCCCTGACATTGAGTTGGCGTGATTTAGTTCCATCCATAAACTTTACTTTCGGCACGCTCATGAGCAGCCCTATCAAACAATGTCTCTTCAATAAAAGATGTTCATCTTTAATATATATATATATATATTTTTTTTTTAGTGCCATCAAGTCAGTGTTGACTCATAGCGACCCAGCTACCTCTGGGTTTTTCTTGGCAATGTATCACCGGAAGTAGATTGCCAGCCTTTTCTTCAGAGGCAATGGAGGGTAAAGTGACTTGCCCAAGGTCACAAGGAGTGCCAGTGGGAATCGAACCCTTGATCTTCTGGGTACTAGGCAGTTGCTCTAACCACTATGCTACTCCTCCACTCATCTTTAATATTGATGCTAGGTTTTTAAAGTTTTTTCAAACATATGTTCATAGGTTAGTAATTTAATTTATAGAAATAAGCCTGTACTATACTTTGTTTTTAAACATTTTAGGTCATCCAATTATCATGACATTTTCAATTTGTTTAAACGGTACACTGCAGCTGTCTAAATAAGTCTAAAACCCATATTTGTTCTGTAAAATTTACCTCTTTATTTGTCAGAAGTATAAACCTGGTACACAAGTGCACAAAATTAAGAACCGGTTGATACAGTTTCTAAATGGTTTCACATTCCTCTTTTACGATCCTTTTCAATAAGATTTTAGAACATCAAGCAATTTTTACCCCTTTTTTACCTTTGAAGGATATTCATAATAATCTCCAACTTGAGCAATACTATAGGATAAAAACACACTAACAATGTATCTCCCTCTGATTAAGTAGGTTTCTCTGGTATAACAAATGTTTTGTTGTTTATTCTACAGCTAGAGTTACATGTAAAAGTTCTCCTTCACGTCAGACTCATCACAGGGTGCTCCAGTGAGTACTGATATGCTGCTCAAACTCATTTTAAAGCAATTGTAAGATTGTACGTTTCCCCCCCTTTTGTTGCTTTTAATTTTAATTTTACCTTTTGTTTTCAATAAGTAAAATTTACACATTAGCCTCTGCCCAGTCGTTTTGTCTGTTTTACACATTTATGTAGTGTGACGCTCGCGCCCCTACCAGGCGGCCGCCTAGTAGGGACGGGTGATCACCTCTTCTATTTCCTAGGGTTGTAGTTGTGTAAGGAATGATGAGGCCGAGTGGTTTATAAAGCGCACAGGAATTTATTCAGCTTCCTTGCAGGTAAGTGGATACAATTTCTCCCAAACACATGTACTCTCCAGACAAAAGAAAATAGTGGATACTTCTCCAGTAACAAATGTCCAAAACAAAACAGTGAATTCCAATATCAAGTGTTTTTGGCTCACACTAATTTACCTTAGTGCAGGCATCGCATTCCATCTCTGAGACATTTGAATTTACCTCAGCCTCCTTGACTTCAATGTCCATACTCTCTGCTGAGCTGTAGCAGGGTTCTGCTAGGTACCGCTCAGGAACTTTCTGCTTTAGACTTTTTAACAGGTTAAACAACCTCTCCCACTTTCTTGCCTTCCCTGCTCTAGGCAGGTCTCCTATGGGTTGCTCTTGCTTAACCTTCCTGGTACAATATTTCTTTTTGTGCTGTTTTATCTGAGGCATAACAGTTTCATCAGAGTCAGAAGAATAAACATACTTAGAAGGCCTTGCTGCCTCCCTTCTCCTACCTTGGGCTTCTTGTGCAATATCCTCCTGGTTAGAGCTTTGGCCAGTCAGGACTCCCTCTGCCTCAGCGTAGGGCAGAGACCTGTGGTAACACTTTCCCACTCTCTTGCTAGGGTAGGTGGTTCTCCCCCTGGAACCTTCCCTATATCCTTGGTGGCTACTGCGCGGAGTATGGTGGCTTCCTTTGTACCTTCTCTGGCTGTCTTTATAGCGGTTCCCTTTTCTGCTGCTCCTTTTGGCTACAGGGCTGTTCCCTCTGTACCTTCTGGAACCAGGACTGGAACCTGAGCTGCAACTCCCATTAGGCCTGGACTGCAACTCCGACAACAACTGCAACTGGAACTGTATCTCCAATCATGCTTCTCACCATGCTTCCAATCAGCACTTGAACCAACTCTTGAATCAGCTCTCCCACCATGCTTCCAACCGCACTCTGAATCAGCTCTTGAACCAGGCCTCCAACCAACTCTACAACCGACTCTATCTCTAGTGTTTGTTTGCTCCCTTTCAAACACTGAGCAGGGCAACTCCCTTCCTGGCTCCGCCCTTCTGTACCTCCCACTCCTGTCTGTGGCTGACCTGGAGTGTGGGCGTGACTTCCAGCTAGGTCTGCCCTCTAGGTTTCTCTCCAGGTTCCTGCTGTGGACTATGTGATCCTGTGTGCCCATCCCACGCAAAGAGGAAAAATTCTTCCTTTTTTCACTTTTCCCTGGCTGGGCTGCACTCTCCTTATCACAGTAGTCATATTAATATGTTTTTATATATTTATTTATGCACATATGGTTTTTATGGTTTAATAATTTATGATATTAATGTTTTTGACTTTATTTCTTCATTTTACTGTACAAGCTGCATACCCCCTGAGGAAGGCGTTGCCGAAACGCGTCGGGGTTTATCTAATAAAGATTCCTGTGACCATCACACGTCTCTTGCTCCTTGTGTTCCATTGTCGACTCCCGCTACATGCACCGCTGACAACGCCTGACGGTGACTTTCTGCCCAGCTCATCAAGGCATCGGTCGCTCTGCCTGTGCCGCCCTGCCGGTTCATGTAGGCTACCATGGTTGCGTTGTCTGATAACTCATACTGCTGCACTGCACAACCTTTCCTCGAAGCTCCTCGGCACTAGTACAACCGACCGAATCTCCAGCCTGTTGATAGACCAGCCGGCCTCCTGCGGGGTCCCACTGTCCCTGCGCAAACTGCCCTTCGCAATGAGCCCCGCAGCCAGAGACTGGCATCTGTCACCAAAGGGACCCACACTGGTGTCTTGAGGGACATTCCTCTTCCCAGATTCTTCCCCAAGAGCCACGACCTGAGGGTCCTCCTGACCCCCCTTGCAGACAGAGAAATCTCTGGGACAAAGGATGAGACTGATGCGACCACCATCCGAGTAGCACCCTTTGGAATGGCCGCATATGCGCCCTTGCCCATGGAATCAGCTCGAGAGTAGCTGCCATGGTGCCCACGAGCTGAAGGTAATGCCACGCCATGGGCTCGATCCAGTTGAGAAACTCTCGCACGAGACGCCGCAGCTCCCACGCTCGCTGTTCCGGCAAGAAGAATCTCCCTACTTGAGTGTCGAAGCGTGCCCCCAAGTACTCCAAGACCTGAGACAGGCACAACTGGCTCTTGGCAACATTGGCCACCCAATCTAGGCTCTGAAGAATCTGCACCACCCAGGCTGTTGCACGTTTGCTCTCGTCCCTGGACGTAGCCCGAATAAGCCAGTTGTTGAGGTACGGATGCACTAGAACCCCTTCTCTGCGCAACACTGCCACCACCACCACCACCATGACCTTGGTGAAGGTGCGCGGAACCATTGTGAGACCAAAGGGTAGTGCCCTGAACTGAAAATGC
Organism: Ichthyophis bannanicus; assembly: GCA_033557465.1. NCBI lineage: Eukaryota > Metazoa > Chordata > Amphibia > Gymnophiona > Ichthyophiidae > Ichthyophis > Ichthyophis bannanicus. Next base: position 417,558,686 of record CM066031.1, on the reverse strand, counting down.
CCCATGGGTGCAGCAAACCTGAGGAACTGCTGATGTTCCGGTCATATGGGAATGTGCAGGTACTCCTCAGTTAGGTCAAATGATGTCAGAAACTCTCCACTGCAAACTGCAACAATGACGGACCACAGGGTCTTCATTTGAAAATGCAGCACTTGCAGACAGCGGTTTACCCGTTTTAGGTCGAGAATCGGGCAGAAGAACAGTCCTTCTTTGGCACCACAAAATAAATGGAGTACTGATCCACAGCCGTACTGGTCTTGAGGAACCGGCACCCATGGCCCTTAGCTGAACAAGCCACTCCAAGTTGTCCGCTGCCTCCTTGGTCCGCACCTTGCATGGAGACTGCACGAAGGAGCTGCCCACTGGTCGAGCGAACTCGAGGGCATACTCCTCTCCCGAATGACCTCCAAAACCCACCGATCAGAGGTGATATGGACCCAGGCAGAGTAGAAGGTCTGCAGCTGGCCTCCCACAGGCTGCAACTCCGACTGGGCCCCCATCACTTCATTGGGACTTCTTTGGTCCTGCAGGTGGTGCATCCACAAAATCATGCCCTGATCCACAAAAGCCTCAAAATGCTTGTGTCCTAGCAGGAAATTGACCCCTCTGAAAGGGAGCCAGGAATATGCCAGAATTCCCGCTGTTGACCATGAGCGGTAGAGGCACCACGGCCCAACTTCTGCTTGTCCTCCGGCAACCACCCCCCTTTTGACTCTCTCAAGCCCTTGACCAACTTCTCCAGGTCCTCTCCAGACAGCAGCTTACCCCGGAAAGACAACTTGCTGATCCAGGCTTTGGAAGAACTATCTGCGGCCCAATTACAGAGCCACCAACACCGGCGGGCTGCCACTACTGAGGCCATACTCTTCAAAAGTCCCCTAATGAGCTCATAATGAACATTAGCTAAGTAAGCCACCCGGATTACAACCAAGCAGCTTCCCCCCCCCCCCACCCCCCCAGATCGGGGTCCCCATGTTGCACCCACTGCGACCAGAGGAGACAAGCCCAGGCCACCCAGGCCCCACAGATGGAGGCCTGGAGGGAAGGAGTATTGACGTCAAAGGCCTGCTTCAATAATACATCCAACTTTCTATCTTGCGCATCTTTCAGCACCACCGCTCCTTCCACGGGAATCATAGTCTTCTTAGTAACGGCCGAGACTGCTGCATCAACCTTTGGAGGCCAAAAAAAGCTCCTTATCCTGATCCACCAATGGATAAAGATGCACCATATGTCTAGTCCCACGAGGGCCTGTCTCTGGCAGATCCCCTCATCCTGGATCATCTGCAGCACCAGCCTATGAATAGGGAAGACAGACTGCATTTTCTGCATGACCCATAGCAGAGGATCCTCTAAAGTATCCTCGTCCGCGGAAGGCCCCACAGACATATTGCACACCTTCAGCGATTCCATGATTAGCGCCAGTAACTCCTCCCTGCGGAAGACCCTGACTATTTATTTATTTATTTATTTAACATTTCTTCTATACCGCACTCTTACCATCAGCGCGGTTTACATCGAACATAAAACATATACATACAGGAAACTGTAGTGTATTTTACATTTAACAGGAGTTGAAACTTGGAAGAACAGGGGTAAACTATTTACAATTATTCACATAGTCGAAACTCTCTGGTTATGTAGATGGTGGGTGTTTTTGCTTGTGAAAATCTAAACTGGAAAGTAACTTGAAAATAGGTAGTGCTTGAGTTTTTTTCTGAATTGGGTTAAGCTAGTTATAGCTCTAAGGTCTGGAGGGAGGGCGTTCCATGTTTTTGGGGCATACATGCTGAAGGCTCTTTTCGATGTTGCTTTTGTGCATCTCGCTATCTCTTTCGGGACAATTAGGGTGTTTATTGCTGCGGATCTCCTGATTCTATTGGGGGGTGGAGTGCGTATTAGTTCAGTGATGGATGTGGGTGACTGGTTGTTCAATGCTTTGAAAGTTGTGATTATGATCTTATGTTGTATTCTGGCGTTGATCGGTAACCAGTGTAGTCTTTTGAGGATTGGTGTGATGTGGTCTGTCTTCGATATTCCTTCGAGTACTCTGGCGGCTGTATTCATTGCCAGTTGGAGAGGGTTTAAGGTTGCTTGTGGGAGTCCATGTAGAATTGCATTTGAGAAATCGAGGTGTGGCATCACCAGGGCTTGGTAGATGGTTCTGAAGTCCGTGGGTTCAAGTAATGGTCGTAAATAACGGAGTGTACGTATTTTGTGGTATATCAATTTTGTTGTATTCTTTATGTGTGTTTTCATGTCTAAGTGATGGTCAAGGGTGATGCCTAGGTATCAAATAGTGGGTTTAACTGTCAGTTCTGTGTCCTTTATCTTTAATGTGGCTGGGGGTATGAAGTTCTGTTTCTTCGTGATGAACATTACATCAGTCTTGTTGTGGTTGATTCGTAAGTTCTGTGTGATGAGCCACTCTTCAACTGCTTTGAAGCAGCTCACCAGAGGGGAAAGATCGGGTTGGTGGTTGATAGCGAATGGCATATACAGGAGAATGTCGTCTGTATAAGCTAAGCAGGCAACATTAAAAGAGCAGATTAGGTCACAAATCGGTTGAATGTATATGTTGAACATTAATGCTGAAAGCGAAGATCCTTGAGGTACACGCTGTTCTTGTAGAAATAGGTCTGATGTTGTGGCACCGATCCTCACTTGTTGCCATCGGTTAGACAGGTATGACTTACACCAGTTCAGCGCCGAGTCATAGATTCCTTTTTCCTTGAGACGATTGATCAGTATTTTGTGATTTACAGAGTCAAATGCAGCCGAGATGTCCATGAAAATAAGGATGAAGCCTTGCCGGGTGTCGTCTATTCCTGTGATTAGAGTATTGAAGAGGGTAATAAGGAGGGTCTCCATGCCATGTGCTTCTCTGAAACCATGTTGGGACGGGTCAAGCGGTGCTTCAGTGTCTATGTGTTGCTGAATTTGGTGTTGAACTACCTTTTCAATTATTTTGGCTAACAATGGGAAGCTGGATATTGGTCTGTACGATTCTACTCTTAGTGGATCCAATTTGTTGTTCTTCAATAGTGGTCTAATAGAGGTGTGTTTTAGACTTTGAGGAAAGGTCCCCATTGCAAATGATTGATCTAAGATTTTATTTAGGAAGTGGCTTAGTTCACAGCGAAGTTTTTATTTATTTATTTATTTTTTATTTATTTAACTATTTCTTTTATACCGCCCCTTCCAGAGATCAAGGGCGGTTTACATATAACAGATTAACAGTCTTGTACACAATTTGTATACATTTTACATAGAACAATAGAAATCAACTATTTACATTGAACAGTAAAAATAAACTTTGTAGGTAATAAAGCAAAAACATCTTGTAGGTATTAAAGCAAACATATCAAACTTTATACAAAAGTATATTTACAGCGTGTGGTGTGTGTGGTGTATGGGGCAGATATTGGTGTAGGTGTTGGAATTTAGTTCCTTTTTTGTCGTCTTTGGGGCGTGTGTTGGGGGGGGGACAGGCTTGTGGTTACATTGTTGGGATTAAGGGAGTTTGTGCATGTGTGACCATGTTTGTTGTAGAGCTGGCTTTGGGGGAGTAGGGGATTTCGAAGTGTTCAGTGAACAGGTAGGTCTTTAATTCTTTTCTGAATTGGATGAGGTCTCTTATGGTGCGAAGTTCAATAGGGAGGTCGTTCCAGAGTGTAGGAGCAGTGAATGAGAATGCTCTGGAGCTAGTGGTATTCTTAGTTTTACGGATGGCTTTTGGTATGATGAGGGAGTGGGCTGCGTTTTGTCTGAGGGTCCTTGTCGATGTTGGAGATTGTAGTAATGTGGATAAGTGTGAGGGGGTTATGTCGTTTATGAGTTTATAAGTTGTTAGGATAATTTTATATTTGATTCGGCTGTTTATAGGGAGCCAGTGGAGTTCCAGCAGTATTGGGGTTACGTGGTCTGTTATCTCTTATCCAGGAGGCTGGGCAGGGATCGTTTGGAGCAGTAGTGGCATTGATAGATGCAATGATGTTTTCGATTTCCTTGGGTGGTATCGTGCTAAATTTGGTCAATGTAGCTGGTTGCAACAGCTTGGGTATGATAGGGGGGTCAGTAGGACAACTGATTTTACCTGTTTGCATCATCTTTGATTTTAGATAGTTAGCGTAGTCCTGAGGGTGTATAGTTTGTGTTTGTTGTGGGGTTGGTTCACATGTCAATGATTTTACTATGTTGAACAAGTCATGGTGTTTATTTACCGATCGCTTCAGGAGGCTTGTATGGAATTGTTTCCTTCTCTCTGCTATCTCTTGGCGATGGTTTTTTTAGGTGTGAGCAGTATGCCGTATAAGCTTCAGTAGAACGGGATCGGCGCCAGCGCCTCTCGAGACTGCGAAGATGGAGAGGTGATGCCCTTAACTCGTTTGAGTACCACGTTACATGAGCTCGGTGGCTGGACCTTTTAAACGTGTCCGGTAGTTGCGAGCTGAATCTCAGGGTATTATCCCATGTGTTAATCAAGTCGTCTAGATCAGGTTTTGAGGTGTTTAGTAGAGGAAGGGCATTATTGATTATGACTACCCTAGCCTGATCTTCCTGCTCTAAGATCTCTCCTTCCTCGAGCTTGCCTTCCTCATCCAACTCTGTGTCCATGTCCAGGTCCAGGTCCAGGTCCCCCCCCCCCCCCAAGACTCTCCAACACCAGAGACTGCCCGAGCTCGTCCTCTGCATGCCTAAGGCGCTTGGCCGGTAAGGCCCCCGGCTCCTCCCTGGGCCCCCTCGGCCTCTTCTCACTCCTAGCCATGGTCGTGGGCACTCCTATCGCCCCCCTGCTGGCGCAAACAGAACGCCTGATAGAGCAAGAGCACAAACTCTGGGGAAAATAACCCTGTAACACCCACCCCCACGGCAAACTATGGGAAGAGGATAGTCCGGGTATGGCTGAGGCGGGGGGAGAAGACTCTAGGGAAACAGGTCCATCCCTTCCGACCACCTGTCAATCCGGAGGCGAGGGCAGAGGCCATCCCTGCTCTGATCTATCGTGGAGGGACTGCTCCATTGCGGAAGCCTCCTGAGCACAGTCCCTACAGACACCCGCCTCCGAAACAGAACACCGTCTGGTTCCACAAACCAGACACTGAGGACTAGCAGGCATCGCAACACTGTGGAGATTATAGTATGAGTCCTGAGACCAGTCGGAAACTTCACAAGCTGGCAAAGACTGTCTTATCCTCCAAACCAGGCAGAAGGCCAACAGAAGTGCAGTATCACCTGAAAAAGGCAATGGACTGCACCCTCTTCCTGCTTTCCTTTGTGCCACTGCTTACCTCAACTCATTATTCTCTGTTTCACTAAAACACAACGAAATTAAAGTAAAATCAAGAAAAAGGCAGGGCTCTGTGTCCCCTGCACAGCCGCGGGCTTCATCCACGTGGCTGCAGACGTGCACAGGAAGCATTGCCCAGAGCAGGCTTCTGGCAGGAAAACAGGCCGCAAGCAACGCCGCTCCTACAACGTGGCATGCCGGTCCCCGAACACCTGGCAGCTTACCACACCAGCGACAAAGTGCTGTGAGGGAAGATCTGCTCCCGCGTCGTGCTTGTTGTGCCGTGCACCACAGCGCTCAGCCTGACAGGAAGGCTTCGATGCTGCAGTCTCCCCAAGAAAGGACTGTTGCCGGTAAAGGGAAACTTTGCCGACGGCTCCTCACCGCACTGTAAGTTTGGGAGCCGCAGGACAAATCACCACTTGCTTACCGCCCCGAAAACCCGACTAAACGAGGGGGCGGGGGAGCTCCTCGACCAGAAGGCCTCTTCTTAAATCTTCGGAATTGCCTGTACTTGCCTCTTGCCTACAAGAATAAAAAACACAAAGTGCTCTCAGCAGAGATTGAAAGGCAAAACAACCCAAAAAAACTCAACTAGCTAACTACACAAAGCTCCTTAGTTGTCCTCAGTAAGTCCAGCCCTCTGGCTCACCGCCTCCAGCTGCTTGGAAACTGGGTGTACAGGTGAGAAGGGGCAATGCCTGCCCTATTAGTACTGCTGTCAAAAGATGACATGCTGTCTCCAAGCTGCTGGAAGAGGTGTACTACCCAGAGGTTCGGGACTGGACTGGAGGGATGATAAAGAAACAGGCAATAAAACTTCAGTAGATCCCTGAAGTACCTCAGCACCTGTAAGCTCATGCTTTAACTCCTACTGAGCATGCTGAACACTCACATAGCCTTCAAGCGCTTCCTATATAAAACTTAAAATTAACCTTTTTGATTTTATTAGTTGATCTGACTCCTTCAAGACTCCCAACACCCACTGTAACATTCCTTTCCAAAAACGAGACTCCAGAGCGTGCCCCCCCCCCCCCCCGAGCCCTGGAAAGTCAACCCCTTTCTCTCTCTTCCCAAACAGTAAAAAGGACATGGCTCTTTTAATTCCAGCTCCTCTTCTCCTTGCAGACAAAACCAGGGACTCTAGTAATGCAACCACTAGAAAGCGCCAGCTAAAAATCAAATCCCTGAAAAGTTAAAACAAACACCAGCTGCAGCAGCCATGATCAGCCACATCTTAATTACAAAGGTAAACATATTTTTATTTACTTATCAAAATTAGCCATGCTTCCTCCAGTCCAATACTCACCTCCACAATTATGTAATTATTTTTTAGAAACCTGTACCATTAGCTCCCAGCAGTACCAAAACCCCAACTCTTAATTTATTTATAGATTGCTCTCCAGATAACACTTCCCTAACTCTTCTTACTTTATTTTTAAACTGATGTTATTTTCTTCCTGTTTACACTTGCTGCAGAGTACTTCAGCACAACAAATCAGGAATCCTGCAATCCCCTCAGGACCACCAGCATCCCAGATAAATACATTTATGCTATTTTATTTTTAAACTGGTTAAAGTAGCATACAAGGCACATTGTGAAGTACTAAATCCTGCAAAACCTGCCATATCACAGCAGCATTAACTCCCAGGTCTCGGATGGCAATATCCTTTCCCGTAACAAGACAGCACTGCCAATTTTACAGTGGGTTTTAAATCACAAATACAACTATTAAGAACACACAAAGAAGAGTTGACCACAAATTGCAGATGTGCAAAGAAAAACTGAAATGGAAACCTCAGGAAGCCACTCTGTAAGCATTTGGCAGGGAATGATGAAAGGTGGTGCAAGATTTGGGATGGAAGAGAGCGGTTCCAGGATCTGGGGGTCAGACTTAAGGATAATGGGGAAATCTAGACTGGACTGGGGGGGGGGGGGAAGGAAGAGGCGTAGATTCCTACTCTGATCCATCCTATTTTTGGCCATTGTCTCTGTTTATTATTGTGCTTGATATACCATCTTTCATAATCAAGAAGCAATTAAAAAAAAAGAGAGAGGTATGCAACAGGACAGAATAGATGAGCTAAGACAAATTAACAAGATGACTAGGGTAGCCAGTATAGCATATGGAAGGAGTAAGGAGGCCAGAAAGTCTGCCCCACCCAATCCCTAGTGTACTTAAGCCTTGCTCAAGAGACAGATTGAATGGATAAGACTATAAAGAGTGGGAGGAAATATAGAGAGCGATCACTGAGACAAAATAAAATGGGATCCCACTACTCAATGCCCTATGAGGCAAAAGAAGAACCTTAAATTTATTTAGGAAAACGAGAAGGAGCCAGTGGTGTTACTAATTCAAATTTGTGTGCATGACAAAATCCTAATTCCTGTGTTCTGGATCGACTGAAGGCACTATCACATTTTTATCAATACATTATTTGTAGCATTCATTGCCAAGTGTGAAGAATTACTCCCTGTTATAACAAAGAAAAAATGGCAGCTCAAAGAAAACATGTTTTTGAGTACAAACCAGTAAAGGAATTTAAAACATGGTAGGAGGCTGCATGTATGGCATGCCTAAAGTTTGCATCTGTCTGAAACAGAGGACTAGTGGATGTGGAGGACTTAATGCTGCCTGGCATTCAACGAAAACAAGTGGATTCTCTGACACCAAGAGTAGTGATGGGCACTGTAGAAGGTAGAGCTTGCATCTTCATTCCTTGACCCACTGACGAGAGAGAGAAGGTACAATAAGATGCATGGTAGAAAGTTTGCATCTTTTTATTCCTCGATAGTGTGAAGGTTATTTTGCACCTACTACCTTAGAATTGGGTTCTTGGATTGTGGTTTTCATCAATGTCAACTTCTTCTGTCAACCGAGCCAACAAACATTAAGTTTCTGGATATGTGTTCTTTTCTCAGAGGGCTGGCACACCTGGGGAAAAGAAAGGGAGTAAAAGTCAGGGAGAGAATGAAGAGGACATACAGAAAGAATGGAAAGTGAAAGTTTGAGAAATAGAGATGAAGTGACAATTTAAAAGCCCTTCGGGGATGTCAAACTCCAGTCTTGGAAGGCCACAAGCCAGCCTGGTTTTCAGGATGTCCTGAATGAATATGCAGGAGATAATTCCATACACTGCCCCATTGTATGTAAATATATATCTCATGCATATTTGCTATGGATATCCCAAAAACCTGAATGATTTGCTGCCCTCCAGGACTGGAGTTCGACATCCCTGCCTTACATGGCCAGCAGAAGCGCCGTCCGCATAAGGACTATTTATTTCTCAGGGCTTATATGGATCATTTTTTTTAACCAGAAAATCAATCTGTGTAACAATGTAAGTTGTTCTGATTTTTGTTATAAGGCTGGCATCTCAATGCCTTCAAATGTATATAAATAACTCCATACAAGGGTATCACAAAGCTCAAGTTGGATGGCTTTGATGAATCTCTTTATTAAGAAGAGCTAGTCCTTGGATTTTAAAATTAAACAAAATAAAGGTAAACACAACTGAGACCTAGAGGCATTTTGCTGCCTCAATGGCACACTGAGGGACAAAAATTACGTAATTTAAGTCTAAAATCTTAAAGTTGGTGGAACGGCAAGAAAACCTAGCAGGACTTCACTTTCTGCACTCTCAGAACTTCCAAGCAAAAATCATGATGACTACAGAGTCAAAATTGCAGCCACAATTAGGGCCATAAAAATATATGTGCAGAGATCTTGTAAAACTTCCTAAGCTACTTTAAATATTTCCCAGTTCAAATGGAAGCTATATAAGTAGACACGGAAGAAACCAGTCATTATTAGAAGACACTCTGAGCAAGATGCTGTGAGCAGTAAGGAGAAGTGCTACAGAGCTAGGGAATCATCTATATTGTTGCTTTCAGAACTCACTTTAATAGATTTTTGGGGGAGATCACTTTGCCTCGGTTCTTCCAAGACTCCCGCACACAGCAAGAAAGCACAATGAAAAGCAAAACAAGTTGAAAAGTGCATACTTGCAGTGTGACGCAAATGGCACATTTCCTCCATTTTCTGACTCAAGCATTTGGAGGATTCATCTGTGTACACTATAGAGTGCTGAGCTCTACACGCCAGTGTGCATGGGGTGCCTATGTGCATTTGTGTACATTGTGCAGTAGTGGGATGTGTGTGAGATACGAGGGTAGGGTGCCTGTTTGTGGTGTGGGGAATGAGGGTGCCTGTGTGTCTTCTAAGAGGCTGTGCCTTTTGGTTTAGACACACTGGCTTTTTCTCCCCATACGTTCATCCCTTCAACCTCCAACATCCCCCCCCAACACACACACACATACATACACACACTCACTCTTCTCAGATTCGGTGCCTTTTTCACTACCCCTTGCAATCCCACACCCCTGCCCTCCATTCAGCCCCCTCCATCCTACTTTCCCTAAAATTCTGTTCCTTTAAAATTTCTAACAACTTAGCCTCTCTCTCGCCCCAACTCTAAACTTGCCTTGCATGCCTCCTCTCTATTCTTCTGTCTGCAGAACACACTGCAAGTCTTTTGGCCATGATTGCAGCCTTACACTGCTGCTCGTTGCAGACGCAGATTTGTCTCATCCTGCTTTTGGGGGGGGGGGGGGGTAGGCAGCTAGCTTACACATGCACAGACAACTTTTGCCTGAGCCTGGTGAACTATTGACAATAGGGGCTCTATGCCAAGCGAAATGCAACTAAAAAAAACAGATGCTGTAAAATAATTTACAGTTTTTAACTTTCCCAAATCTCCATTATTAGCCCAAACAGAAATGGCTTGGAAGTATGTGTTTCAGATTTTGAAGATTCCTCTCAACATTTTGTATGGACGCAGTATGTGTCTCTTGAACGTGGGCTCCAGCTAGTAAGAATGATCAAGGAGAGGCCCAGCTGGTAAGTTAAGATCTAACAGGTTTCTTGGAAAGCTCGCTGGATATAATCAGCTTTGTTCTCAAGCTGGATCAAGGGTTCAAGTTTTTCCCAATTTTTCTCATGACACCCAGGCATTGGTACTTTTTGGCTCTTAAGCCAGTGGTTCTTGCTTTGGAGGTGCACCTATTTTATTGATGTTCCTTGTAGATGTTGTTACACTGAAGAGACTTTTTCTATTCACTGAACTCAAATCTTAAGCCAGCTCTCCTATTTGTTTCATCATTATACTCCTTAGGTGGTGTCTCTCTCTTTTTAGTCTCCTGATTAAATTTCCAATGCCCCCAGTGGGGGCTTAATCAGGGGCAGTTCAAGGCAATCTGCTGCCTGAAGTGAGGAATGAGATAGCCCTCCCTCCCCACTCTAGGGGGGGTGGGGGGGTGGAGCCTTCTTAAAACGCGTCAGGAACTAAACCAAATCAAACAGCTGAGGAAAAAATGCAAGATGCTTGCACACCAAGAAACTAAAAAAGAGCAAGAACCACAGAATAGTTTATAAAGCCAAATTATAACTCATTTTTGTTTTGTTATAAACCGAGTTATGGTTCCTGATTTTTTTTTTTAACCTATGTTTTGAATTCACAGAACCTCCTCCCTTAACAATGGCTGCAGAACATAACTAGGACATTCACCCATAGAACGCAATATCATAAAAAATAAAGTCTGATTCTGATCTTCTCACGAACAAACATTCTCCAGTACCAGGCATATTATGAGGTAATACAAAACCCTACAATAAAAGTCACAAAGTACCTATAGAGCAAATCTATCATACCATACCAGCACCAACTTCCAAAACTCACATAAGGAGCTCACCCAAAAAAAGCATCATTGTAAATACTACAGCGGGCCCTGGAACATCCGAACACCTATTTAAAAAGCTGAACCATTCAGATTACTATAGTACAGATTCCTACATACAAACTCCATGTTAACAAAACATCTGGCCTTCGTCACACATTAAGAACACAGACCCTCACCAAGTACAGAATAAATGACCATAACCTAAAAATAAACATATGTAGATAAAAAGTAAATTGTAACCCCAAGAAGTCAGCTTCTGCATATACAATGCAATACCACAGAACTAGAAAGAGATGCATTTCCATGTACAGTATAAAATATAAAGAAGATCCGATCATTAAATTGAAAATAAAATTCTCTTCCAGCTTTGTCATCCGACCATTTTATTCTCTGATCATGCTGGTCCCAAATAGAGCTTCTGCCTCCTGCCCCCCCCCCCCCTTCCGGGGTGGCATGAAGATGATGCAGAGCCATGTGCAGAGATTCACTACAGCATCATTTTTATAAATTTAGTATACCTTATTTTAAAATGTATATGCCACCAATCCTAGGTGGCCTCCAAACATACACATGTAATTTAGTAAAACTGATGTTTGAATAATGAAAACACTTACAAAGACCACCCCCCCCCCCCAATCAAACCATTATAGGATTCTGCACATCACATTTATTTTGCTATGACCAAATTATTGATGAGGAGGGAAAATATAAAATGAGAAAAAACTAATCCTGGTAGCCATGAATTCAAAGGCTGGATTGGACTAGAGCTGGAAAAGTCCAGAATTCGGCAGCGCTGAAGCTATCAGGCTACTAAACAAAATTAAACTCGAGACGTTTCCTTAAATTTGAAATTTCCTTGAATCGGAACTGACAAAATATTTTAAATTTCAGTCTGGCAGCCTAAAGAATGCAAAACTGTGAATCTCAATGACATTACATCTTCCAGTACCTACCCAACCAGCACGCTACAGTTGACTAAACCAAGAACCCAGAGTACAGGACCCATAGAGCAAATTTACTATTCCATAACATTACTAACTTCTGAAACACACACAACATGGAGAATACCCCAAAAAAGGGCAGCACCATAAATATTGCAGTGGGCCTTACAACATCCAAATTCCTATTCAGAAAACTGAACAAGCCAGATTACTACAGATCCCTACACAGAAACTCTGTCGCCTCAGTCACACATGCAGAACAGAGATATATTCCCTACTTGGTGAAGATCTATCAATACAAACTAAAAACAGACATGTAGATAAAAATGCTTCTACCCATTACTCTTAGGTTTACAGGATTTCTTTCCAAAATTATACTTTACTCCAGAGTGAGGCAAAAGAAAGAACTCTCACATGCAGGCATCAGCATTGTTGGCAGAAAATAACATAACAGCTCAGTGCAAGTAGCGTGAGTGCAACTAATGCCACCTCAGTGTGTGGTCTTAATTGTAACGGCAGCCATTTTGCCACGTTGAAATGCGGTAACTGCAGGAGGATGTAACTGCCTCCCTGCAGTTAGCCTATGGTCCCGCGTAATCAAACTCTGGAATTAGTTACCAGAAGATGTTGTAAAGGCTGTTAATGTAGCTGGGTTTAAAAGGTTTTGGACAAGTTCCTGGAGGAAATGTCCATAAACTATTATCAAAGACAGGACAAGGTACTTCAGGCCGGAGGGCCGGGGGTTCAAGTCCCACCTGGGGACAGCAATCTCAGGCCGGAGGGACTGGGATTTCTAGTCCTGTAGGCACTCCTTGTGGTCTTGGGCAAGCCACTTAACCCTCCATTGCCCATGTTCCCTGTAAGTATTAGTGTATGTGTCTCATATCCCCTCGTGTTAAATGTATCCCCCAATTGACCGCTCTGACCCGGTGAAAAGTGGGATATAAATACAGCTAAATAAATAAATAAAATAAATAAATCAAAGAGGACCTGGGAAATCCACTGCTTGCCCCGGCACAAGCATTGTGGAACCTGTGTGCCTTTTTGGGAACCTGCCAGGTACTTGTAACCTGGATTGGCTACTGTTAGAAACAGGATACTAGGCTTGATGGACCTTGGCCTGAGCCAGTATGGCATTTCTTATGTATATATGTTACCAGTGCAGAACATAAGAAAACATGCTGCTAAATATGCCAAACAGGAGGGATTGAACAGCACCATGATTTTTTATACAGCAACTCCCACTTCCCATAAAAACAAGAGCAACTTGGTGCCCCAACACAGCACTTCCCACCCTCTCAAAAAGAAGAGGGACTTTGTGACCCCAACACAATATCTCCCACTCCAACATAAACACAAAACAGACTTGGCAACCCCACCATAACTCCTGAAACCGCGCACTGGACAGCATGGTGTTAATGTAAATATATATTCCACAAAAAACAAAAGGAAATGCAAGATGCTAACACACCAAGGAAATAAAAGAAAAATCAGCAAGCAGCAGGTTGTTAGAACATAATGAGCAAACATTTAAAAGGCCCATCCGAAGCTGCTCTGTTTTTCTTCTGCCACTTCATGGCTCTCAGCGAGTATGAGCCACATAATTCCCAGAATCCCGCAGTCACACAAACACACCTCTAAATCTACCTAATATGAGCATGCAAGGTAATATTGTCACTACTGCGCAATAAAAAAAAGCTTACCAGGCAAGCAATTTCATCCTCTCTGGTGGGGGCTATAACCACTCTTTCCCTATTAATATGTGCAAAACTAGAAGACTACAGTAGGCATATGAGTTTATATTTCACTGGGGTATGCACAGGAGTCATAGAAAATTAACTCAGTTTCAGGTACAAAATTATATATTTGACTAGCTTAAGGCAGTTTGGTAAGAGTAACTTAGCTGTGAATTTATTTGCTAGACCCCTGTCTCAGTTATATCTTTACACACCTACATTCTCAGTTTGGCATGTACACCATGTACACAGATTTACACTATTCACCACATTTTACAGTATGAAGTTTCTCTTATATTATCTCCCTTCTTTCCTCTTTGGTTCTGTATAGAACCATTAGTATTCGAGATGTGATTACAAGTAGTAGGAGTAGTTAAAGCAGCATACATTCTAGTATGCACTTTTTATCCCTAGATTTACAAATAGATGTACTCAATGAAGGAAGACAATAGTGCAGAAGGAGATCAACACACACAATTTAAAAAAAAAATCATGTACTCCAACTAATACAATTCCCAGAAGGATAGAGCTATCCAGAGATCCAAGTCATCCAAACAGGAACCATTATTCCAGCCGAGCCATTGCAAGGTGAGCTTCTATACTGTAAAGGATGTATGTACAACAATGATTCCTGATGACAGCTCATACATCTCCCTGACCAGCCAAAATATAAACTAAAGCCAGAGGGTTCTGCATCCACCATCACACAAGTAGCTCATACCTGTAAAGACAGCTTCTCCATGGCATCTAAGGTTTCATCTTGGAAGAACCAATAGCTGCTGTATTTATTTCTGATTTGCTGCCTCTGGCCTGCCACTGCCTTCCTGCCGCTTTTTGCCCTACTCAAGCTCGTCTGAGCTGGATAAAAAGCAGCAGGAAGGCAGTGGCAGGCCAGAAGCAGCAAAATTAGAAATAAACACAGCCATGGCTGCTGGAGTGCTGCCCCCTTGAAACTGCTGCCGGAGGCGACTGCCTCAGGTGGCCTAATGATAGAGCCGCCCATGGGCTTCATTTAATATAACTTTTATGGATTATATTTGCTGAACTTCCTGCATTTATTATATGTATGTATTTTTCGTTTGAAATGATAGAGTTAAAAAAACAAAACAAAAGGAAATCTGCTTGTGCTGGAATACACAGATACAGTATATCTCCATTACAGCTCCTGAAATTAGGAATTCTCTTGCTTGTACAATCAAAATCATGACGCATAAGGATGCCACACAAAACTGGAAGCCAGAAAGAAGCACCGACTTCTCCAATATCTAGTACAGGTTAAACTCTTTTTAGGACAAAGAAACAGCTGGAATAGTTACCATCTTTGGGTGAGGGGAAGGTATTGGGATAATGGCCAACAGCTGGATAGGCAATCAAGTTCCCAGACAACAGCCTCCATTTTGGTGGGGGAGCGAGATGAAAAACAGATTTCTTTGAGTCGTCAATGGAAAATCGAACACTGGTTACATAATGATCGATTAGAATAAAATCTAATGGCTTCCTGTAATCCTGGCCCAGGTCCAAACAAATGTTTCCATGTACTCCCACCAGAGTTATGTGTGCATGGGCCCCGCATAATCATTGCTAAAATATGGTTCTAGGAAGTCATGTTCCCTGACCATATCCCCTCCTGCAGCCTTGAAAGGGCTGCTCCTTAGGCATATCTGATCCTCTGAGCTAGTGCAGACCTGGTTGTCTGACAGTTGAGGAAACCCAAAATTTCCTTGTCCCGCCTCTTAATTGGAAATACTAAAAGTGTATCTTTGAGACTGCATTTTCTGCACAAACTACTAATACTACTATTTATCATTTGTATAGCACTACAGGGAGTACACATTATTGTACATGTACAAGAGATAGTTGCTGCTTATTACAGCTTATAATCTAAGGTGACATTTTACATACCAGATAATGTCCTTTCCTTGAGTCCTGCTAGACCAGTCCAGACAAGTGGGTTGTGTTCCTCTATCAGCAGATTGGTGGAGTCAAAGAACCAATGAAAAGCCCAGGTTTCAATGACATCACTCCGAAGCCTCTATTCGCCTCAGCCACCAGAGAGGTCTCTTTAGTATCCATCCAAAAGCATATGGGAGAACAAACAAGCTCACACAACCTCATTCATGGGCAATAATGAGTAATTAATAAAGAACTATGTAGAGGAAAGCATAAGCAAAAGGCTGTCAGCAGAAGATGAACCTGCAGAGCCAAGCATAAAATTCATAGCGGACCCTAGTGTACTGCAGCAGAACCGCAGGAGTGGAGGAGTGGCCTAGTGGTTGGGGCAAGGTACTTCAGGCCGGAAGGTCGGAGGTTCAAATCCCACTAGAGGACAGCAACCTTGGGCCGGAAGGACTGGGGTTTCTAGTCCCACAGGTGCTCCTTGTGGTCTTGGGCAAGCCACTTAACCCTCCATAGCCCATGTTCCCTGTAAAATAGTTATCTCCAAGTTATAATGCCCTGTTCAATGTAATTTCAGTTTGTTCAATGTAAACCGCACTGATGCAGAATAGCGCGGTATATAAGAGAATATAAATAAATAAAGAACAGAGCAATTACAGTTCCAGGAGCAGACACTGGACTGGTCTAGTAGGACTCAAGGAAAAGACTTTATCTGGCAAGTAAAATGTCGCCTTCCATACCAAAGTTACGACTTCACTAGGCAGAAAAAAGGACACAGCAGCTCATAAAACTCTTGAACCAAAGGCCGCGGACATCCAAGCGGTAATGCTTGACAAAATTGGAAAGCGATGCCCACGTTGCTGCCTGACAAATGTCTGCAGAGGCTATCGAGCTCTGCTCTGGTAGAATGGGTGCACAAACCCTCTGGAGCCGGCCGGTTCCGCAACAGATCCCAGAAGCAATGGCCTCCTTAACACAGCACCTCAATTCAAGCTTAGCCACCATGCCCCACCTTGAGCAGACCAGCAAACAGCACAAAAAGATGATCTCACTTACTAAAAGAATTCATAACTTCCAAGAACCGGAGAGGCACCCTCCGGACATCACAAAGGCAAAGACCCTTATTCCCCCCCAACATTGCTCCTTAGAAAAGGATGGCAGACAGACCACTTGGTTTCACACGAAAGGGAGAAATCACCTTAGGCAAGAAGAAAGGCACAGGCCGAATGGAAATGGACACTTTTGAAAAAGACGGATAAGGATCTTGGCAAGACAGAGTCTGCAGCTTGGAAATCTGCCTTGCGGAACAAATCACAGCCAAGACAACAATCTTGAGCATCAAATCCTTCAGAGCAGCATGTTTCAATGGCTCAAAGGGCACCAACATCAAGCCCCTGAGCACCAGACAGATCCCAAGAACGTAC
The DNA here is from genome assembly GCA_033557465.1 of Ichthyophis bannanicus. Lineage (NCBI taxonomy): Eukaryota > Metazoa > Chordata > Amphibia > Gymnophiona > Ichthyophiidae > Ichthyophis > Ichthyophis bannanicus. The sequence continues at coordinate 417,541,659 of CM066031.1, read as the reverse complement.
CACAGATCAGAGGGGAGGACACAGGTGTCAACCCCCCTGGAGAAAGCATGAGACACCCGAGTGCAAGGCTGGAGACTTACCAGCCACCAGACCTCAAACAGGACAAAGCTGCCACCTGAACTTTCAGGGAGCTAAGGGAAAGGCCCTTGTCCAGGCCACCCTATAGAAAAGCCAACTGCTGAGCACCACACCACCACTCAAAGAGGCACCAGAACCGCATGTATGCTAGCTTGGTAGACCTCCTCCAAGCAGAGTGGAGACCACCACCATAGAATAGTCCTTATGCATTAGCCGTCTCCATTTAAAAGCTAAGTTGTAAGCGAGAAGGGAAGTGGGTCCTTCAGGATGATCAATCCCTGCCACAACAGGCTCGAGACAGAGGCAACTGAAGAGGAGGTGCCTGCAGGAGTTGCATCAGGTCTCTGAACCACACTCTCCTCAGCCAATCAGGCGCCACCAGAATAATCATGCCCAGGTGACATTCTATTCACCAAATCACATACACCACCAGGGGCCATGGAGGAAACATGTGCAGACTTGGCTAAGGCGTCAACACCTTCTGACCCCATCTCCGTGCAGCAACTGAAGAAGCAGCAAATGTTGCAATGGAGTGAGTCACCATAAGAGATTCTTCTCTGCTCAGGCAAACAGGAGAGCCATCTATGGAGCTACCCTGGCACTCCTCGTGCCACCTTGCCAATTAACATAAGCCACCACCAGGGCGTTGCCCAAAAAACACAAACAGCACAGCTCACAACCAGGGGCTGGAAATGCAGGAGCCAACCTGACGGCCCTCGCCTCGAAGCAGTTGATGGACCACACTGCTTCCAAAGGCCCTGGGCCGTATGGTCTTGGCAAGTACCAAAATGTTATAACAAGTAACTAATTACAGTGAACTATGTACATTTATAACACATTTATACAGTTCCATGTAAAGGTTTTGTTAAAATGGAAACCGCACCTGATCTCTGGAAGGGGTGGTATAGAAGAACGTTTCAAATAAATAAATAAATAAATGGGCTCCCCAGCCCAAGAGACTGGCATTCATCGTCAGAAGGATCCAGGAGAAATCGTCCAGCAGCATGCCCTGCCTCAGATGACATGGCTGTTGCCACCACTGTAGACTGGCCTTCATCACCATTAGGAGTGGAAGCCTACACTTGCTGACACGCTGGTCCCTGAGTTCTCAGTCATTCAAGGACCGCTGCAGCATTTGCATGTGAGCATGCGCCCACAGCACCATGTCTAAGGTCACCACCATCAATCTGAGGAGCTGAAGATAGTCCCAGACTGGGAGCCTGCTGCGCACAGAACAGCACCAGGCAATCCAAAAAGTCTTTTCACTTTCTTCTCTGGCAGGAAAACTCAGCCCACCTGAGTGTCAAAACATGCTCCCAGGAACTCCAGGGACTGGAAAAGCAACAGTTGTCTCTTTCTCCGACCGATCAACCAGCTGAGCCTTTCCAAAAAGGATAACACTCGGGACACCACCCAAGACATTTCTGAAAGGGAATGGGCCCAGATGAGCCAGTTATCCAGATGCACACAGATACCTTGGCACCATGGCTGCCACAGCCACCACTGTGACCTTGAAGAATGTTCTTGAGGCAGTAGATAGTCCGAGAAAGCAGTGAACTGAAATGAGAGCCAAGCTGATTTTCCCAGTTCAGGATAGTAAAATACATTTCGGCCAGATCCAGAGAGATCAAGAATGCCCCTCAGTGCACTGTTTAAATCACGGAGTGCAAGGTTTCCATCTGGAAGTGCAAGTGCTCATTGATACCCTTGAGGTCCAGGTATACACAGATTGTGAGCCCTTTGGGGATGACGATATAAATATATATATTACATGACCGTAAACTGCCTAAAATGCATTATTGCAGACAGGCGGTATATAAATGCCTCAACTAACAAATAAATAAATGGGCCGGAAGGAACCATCCTGTTTTGGCACTACAAAATAAATGGGAATATCTGCACTTGCCCCGCTCATCCAGGAGAATGGGTATTACTGCATTAGGAGCAACTTGTTTGAATAGCAGCTTTATTGATCGCAAACCCATAAAGGGAAACGACAAAGGCATCCGGAATCAGCTCTTTGCATTCCAGGACATAGCAGAACTCAATGTTGTCAGCAATCATCAGTAACACTGGCTCATTCCTGAAAGAAAAGGCAATGCCTGTCACCAACTGGAGGAATCAAGGAATAGGCCCGCAAACCTCTATTGTGCAGGCCGGAATGGTCCTTTTCTGAAAGGGACCGAGTCCCTGGGCCCACACACTCCACAAAATTACTAAAAATACGTCCAAAGCCTGGAAGCTAAGAGGGAAGAAAGGTTTTCCAGGTCTGTAATGACATGAGTCCAGAGACCCCCAGAGTCCAGCCAACGTGCCCTCGGGGGATAGCCGAAGATTGACAATAAAGAGGCACCAGTCCACTTCACAGGCCCCCTGAACCTGTCTTCTGGGAAAGCAGTACGATTTTGTCTCACCCAGGTCCTTCACTAACTTCTCCAAATCAGCTCCAAAAAGCAGCTTTCCCTTAAAAGCCAGTTAGGCCAACTGGGCTTTGGAAGTTGTGTCCGCCACCCAGTGCCAAAGCCAAATCTAATGCCATGACATGACACTGCCAAATGTACCAGGTCATACATGGCATCAGAAGGGAAAGCCGTAGAAGACTCCAAAAGAGGGGTAGTATCATCTGGCAGAAGAGACTGAATCCACCAAAGCAGGGCTCGAGACGTCAGGCTGGCACATAACACTGGCTGAAGAATAGGAGCTACTGCATTGAACTGGTTCTTCAACAACAAATCTACCTTTCAGCCCAAAAAATCTTTAACAGCCGATCCGCCTTCCACAGGAATGGTGGTCCAACTGTTAACCGCCATGATCTGTGCATCTACCTTAGGAGTATCAAATCACCCAATGCACTCCTCCGGGAGAATGTAAATCTTCCTACACACCCATAGCCCTTTAGGCAGGGAGTCAGAACAGTCCCACTCCTAACAATCATATCCTTGATTATGTCAGGGAATGGGAAGACTAGTTAATTTCCTTACCCCTTGAAGAAGTGGGTGCACCTTCGGCTCCTGCTCCGCAACAGAAGCATCCGTCAAGTTCAAGGTTGATGAGACACTGGCAATTTAATGCTGCCAGCTCCTTCTTCCAGAATAGAAAGATCACATCCTCTGAAGGCGAGAGTACTTCTTCATCCACGTCACAGCCCAGTACTAGAGCCATCTGAATCCAAGTCACAGTCAAGATCTCAGACAGCGCCCAGCGCCTTTCCCTATCTCCAGGGGGTGACCCTCACCAGGGATGCTTAGCCAAAGGCAATGAATCAGGGCTTCCACTCTCAGCTTGCGCCTGGGGACACCCAAAGGCCACCAAGTCTGAATTTCCATGCCAGAAGGACCAGGCCCGCTGCAAAAAGGAAAAGAATTCCAGGTAGAGCATGTGTCCGGAAGCTCTCCTCTCAGAAATGGCCCCTCAACACCAGGGGGCATAGCCACCACAGACACCATAAAGGACGATGAGCGTCTCACAGCACAGTCGCTAGACCCTCCGACTGGCTGAATATCCTTACCCATAGCGCCATCCATCACCTCCTACCCCGAGGTAGGCAAGTCCAGACTAACTGCATCTCCCTGCTGAGAGAGGCGGAGCAGGCTCTTCCGACGACTCAGAAGCTGTCATGCAATAAGAGCAGAGTCCAGAGATGAGGCACCTCACTTGCCACAGGCCAAACGATGTTTCCTGGAAGAAGACAGAATTATGGCCTTGTGGCCTTGGGCAATTCACAACACTCTCCATTGCCTCAGAAAAATCCTAATTATCAATGTCCCTATTTAATGTACATTATCAAGTTACAATGTAAATCACTTTGACTGAAATGATAAAGCAGGACAAAAAAAAACCCCTATTAAATAGTAAAGGCAAGTATCATAAATGGAAATTACACTAACCTGGTAATTGTAGTTCCTGTAGGATCCAGTTTAGTCCTCCACAATCGGGTAGTGCACCTTCTACTGCAGCCTGGAGACTGGACCAATCAAATCTTCTGTAGTACATATCCAGCTGGAGCTCCCAGAAGCCCCCCAGTGTACTAGTAACAAAGCATACTTAACGAAGCAACACTTCATAGTATTAAACAATATACTTCCCCCCCTGGAATAACCAACTCCCTCCCCAAAAGAGGAAGTCAGACATGGCATGGCGCCTGCCCCGACGCCATTAAATTTACACAGAGTCATAGCGATAAGCACCGCTGTCGACAGAGTCCGAACGGGACGAAAACCGTCTCATAGTCACCCGCTCGGGACAGCGCGCCGCTAGAGCATACAGATAGTCGGGAGGGAAGGAGGACTAAACTGGATCCTACAGGAACTACAATTACCAGGTTAGTGTAATTTCCATTTCCTGTGCGGATATCCAGTTTAGTCCTCCACAATCGGGATGTAACAGAGCAGTTAAGACCGGGCGGGACCTTGCCAGCCGGCGCGCCAAACCGCCGAACCAGAACAGGAATCCCGAGCCGCTGACACATCCAAGCGATAGTGCCTGCTGAAAGCATGCAGAGACGACCAAGTGGCCGCCTTACAGATCTCTGCCGGCGGCACCAGGCTATGCTCCGCCCAAGAGGTCGCCTGAGCCCAAGTAGAATGAGCTCGGAGCCCCCCCGGAACCGGCCGCCGCTGCAACAGATACGCGGACGCGATCGCTTCCTTGAGCCATCGAGCAATGGAGGCCTTAGCCGCCGCCTCACCTTTCCTTGCACCCCCAAAGAGCACAAAGAGCCGATCAGTCTTCCGAAAGGGCTCGGTAGACTGTAATACCGACGCAGCGTGCGGCCCACATCAAGCCGGTGAAGACCCTTGTCCACCGACTCGACAGAACTCGCCGAAAGCACTGGCAGAAACACCGCCTGATTCAGGTGAAAAGGAGACACTATCTTTGGCAGAAAGGAAGGAACCGGACGGAGCACAATCCGCTCCGCGGAAAAAGACAAGAAAGGCTCTCGGCAGGACAAAGCATGAAGATCCGAAATGCGCCTTGCCGAGCAAATGGCTACCAGAAAAACCGTCTTCAAGGAGAGATCCTTCAAAGACGCCCTCCGCAAGGGCTTAAAGGGTTCCCGCACCAGAGCTCGCAGAACTAGATTCAAATCCCACGGAGGAATCAACGTTCTGCGGGAAGGCCGTAAATGAAAAACGGCGGTCAAGAAACGCCGCACATCCGCATGAGCGCCGAGAAGGCGGCCCAAGACCTTGCCTCTATAACAAGAGATCGCTGCCAACTGAACCTTCAGGGAACTGGCCGCGAGACCTTTCTCGAACCCATCCTGAAGAAAACTTAACACGACGGGCACAGAAGCCGTCCCCGCCCGGACTCCCCGCCGGGAGCACCAGTTCTCAAAAATCCTCCAAATTCGAACATAAGTAAGAGAAGTGGATGACTTTCTTGCCCGCAGTAAGGTGGAAATCACCGCGGGCGAATAGCCCTGCTTTTTCAGCCGAGCCCTCTCAATGGCCAAACCGTAAGCGAGAATCGAGCCACCTGGGGCAACCGCAAGGGCCCCTGAAGGAGAAGGTCCGGCAGCGCAGGAAGGCGCCACGGAACGCCGTCTCGAAGCCGGACGAGGTCGGCATACCAGGGTCTCCGGGGCCAATCCGGAGCCACCAACAGCACTCGACCCCGATGGCACTCGATGCGCTGAACGACCCGGCCGATGAGTGCCCACGGAGGGAAGACATACAGGAGCCCGGACGTCGGCCACGGCTGAATGAGAGCGTCGAGTCCCTCGGACATTCGCTCCCACCGTCTGCTGAAGAAGCGACTCGTCCTGGCCGTTTGGAAGGTCGCCATGAGATTCATGATGGGCGGACCCCACCGCCGAACTATTTGCGCATATACTTGTGGATTTAACTCCCACTCTCTGGGGTCCACCCGCACTCTGCTGAGAAAGTCTGCCTGGACATTTTCTGCGCCTATGTGTGCCGCCGAGATTGCCGGCAGACGAGTCTGCCCCCAACTGAACAAGGCCGTCGCCTCTGTTTCCAGTGCCACGCTCCCTGTGCCCCCTTGGCGATTGATGTACGCCACCGTGGTCGCATTGTCCGACCAGACTCGGACCGCCCGACCCAGGACCAGAGGCTCCAGGGCCAATAAGGCAAGCCTGACCGCCCGAAGCTCGAGACGGTTGATCGACCAAGAGGCTTCCCGGGAGGACCACACCCCCTGTGTGAAGCGGGTCTCGCAGTGCGCTCCCCAGCCGGCTAAGCTCGCATCCGTAGTGAGAGGAACCCACCGAGGAGGCTCCAAGGGAATCCCCCGCGTCAAATTCTCGGAGAAGAGCCACCATCGGAGCGACCGTCGCACTGTCTTCGGGCAGGGCAATCTCCTGTTCAAGGAGTCGCACTGGTTGGACCAACGGCGAAGGAGTGCCCTCTGTAGCGGGCGCATGTGGAACCGCGCCCACGGCACCACCTCCAAGGTCGCCGCCATCGTTCCGAGGAACCGCAAGTACCACCACGCCGACGGAGCGGGCATCCCCCGAAAAAGTCGGACAAGAGCCCGCAACGCCAGGACGCGGCGCTCGGGGAGGCATACCAGTCCCCGGGCAGTGTCGAAACGCACCCCCAGATACTCGAGGTCCTGCGAGGGACGCAGGCAACTCTTTCGTTTGTTCACCACCCAGCCGAGAGAACGCAGCAGAGCCACTACCTTGCTTGTGACTCGCATGCACTCCCGACTGGATTTTGCTCGTATTAACCAGTCGTCGAGATATGGATGGACCAAAATGCCCTCCTTGCGCAAGGCCGCCGCGACGACCACCATCACCTTGGTGAAGGTGCGCGGAGCCGTAGCTAAGCCGAACGGCATGGCCCGGAACTGGAAGTGGCCCCACGGAAACGCAAAGCGGAGAAACCGCTGAAGAGATGGATGTATCGGAATGTGCAGATAGGCCTCGGTAAGATCGAGGGACGTTAAAAACTCCCCCTGTCGCACTGCTACAATGACTGACCGCAGGGTTTCCATACGGAAATGCGGCACCCTGAAGTGCGCGATTCACGCCTTTGAGGTCCAAGATCGGACGCAGGGAGTCGCCCTTTTTGGGGACCACAAAATAGATGGAGTAAGTAGCGACCGGCGCCTCTTTCCAAGGGAGGAACCGGGATCACAGCTCCCAAAGTTAACAACCGATCCAGGGTCACGCGGATGTCCCGCGTCTTTTGCTCGCCCCTGCTGGGAGACAGAACACAGGAATCTGGAAGCGGGAACGCAAACTCCAGAGCATAACCTTCTTCTATAATCTGTAGCACCCAGCGATCTGACGTAATTTGGGCCCAAGAAGGAAGAAAGTCGCGCAAGCGACACCTGATAATCGGGCCCCCCTCCAGAGCCTGCCTCGCGTCATTGTGGCTTGCGCCCAAAGGAAGAGACCGAGGAAGAGGCGGCTCCGGAAAAACCTCTGCCGGATCCTCGGAAACCACGAAAGCCTTGATTACGGGCTCCAAACCGGCTCCGCTGCGATGCCCACAGGCGGGAGGAACGAAACCGGCGCTGATCCCGAAAGGACCCCCGCGCCGAAGAGGAGGGCCTGTTGGACCTTGGCTTATCCTCCGGAAGCCGGCCCCCCTTGGACTCACCGAGATCCTTTACCAATTTCTCGAGAGCCTCCCCAAATAACAATCTGCCCTTAAAGGGCAGTTTACTGAGGCGGGACATGGAAGAACCGTCCGCCGCCCAGTTGCGCAACCAGAGGGACCGGCGCGCCGCAACCGCGGATGCCATACTATTAGCCAACGCGCGGATAAAATCATAAAACAGATCCGCCAAATAGGCCGAGCCGGACTCCAACCGGGTAACCTCCAACAGGCCCTGCTGGTCTAGCCCGGGGCTCGAGCGCAATCGCTGCGACCACAGCAGACACGACCGAGCCACCCAAGCCCCACAAATAGAGGCTTGCAATGACACGGCAACAGTATCGAAGGTTTGCTTGAGCAAATTATCCACCTTCTTATCCTGACCGTCCTTGAGGGCCGCCGCTCCCTCAATCGGGATGGTGGTTTTCTTGGTCACTGCGGAAACCGCAGCATCCACCCGTGGGGACCTGAACCAGTCCCTGTCCTTGTTGGCAAGGGGATAAAGCCGATTCATGGTCCGAATCCCCTTCCAACCGGATTCCGGGTGCTCCCACTCCGCTTGGATCATCTGTTCGACCACGCGGTGGACGGGAAAAACCACCTGGGCATCTCTGACTGCCTGAATCAGGGGATCCGCAAGACCCTCCTCCTCCAGGGACCGCACCGCCGAAAGGTTAAGCGCCTGAAGGGACTCCGTTACCAGAGGAACCAGCTCGTCCCTACGGAACACTCGAATGACCCGAGCCTGATCCTCCAGCTCAGGGATCTCCCCATTCTCCAACTCCTCCGCTTCAGCCTCAGGATCGCCCTCCGCCTCGGAATCCAGAAGACCCAGGGCATCCTGCTCCCATTCCCCCAACCGAAGCCGCTTGACCCCGGGTTGTGAGGAGCACTGAGCCGCCCCCGAGGACCCCGAGGGAAGAGAGGGGGGGCAAACTTCCGGCAACTGACCGGACCTGCTCAAGCGGAACGCCTGATGCATGAGGAGCACGAAATCAGGGGAGAATTCCATAGGTGGGACAACTGTAGCCGCCTGCTGCAGCGCAGCCACCGACCCAGACTGAGGGATGCTCGGAGAAAGAATACTGTCCCCTGAAGTAGAAGCATCCCCAGGGGTAGCCTGCTCCTGAACATTCACAGATTGCTCTATCCCTGCGGGCACTGCAGCACAGCCCCTGCAGATGCCAGAGTCAGTCCCTGCCGCTCTGCGGGACCCACAAATCACACTTTGGGGTATGGAAGCCATCCCAAGGCCACCTCCGCCCAACGGGATAGAATGGAACAGTCACAGGAAAACCCACAGCCCAGGGGCAATCCTATGCAAATCAGCCCCGGATTAAAATTAAAAAACTTTTTTTTTTTTTTTTACAAGAAATAAAATACTCCCCAGACTCCCTGGGGTGCCCTGAGCAAAATCGCCAGCAAAAGGAACCCCAAAAAACGCTAGGGGAACCTGCACAAGTGAGCAAAAGTGCCTTAAAAGCACACTTTAAAAATCCAAAATGGCCGCCGCACTGTTTCACCCGCGGCAAAAAACGGCGCGAAAATACAACGGCAACCAAATAATATGGAAAATAAATAAAAACGACCCTGTAATGCAGGGCAAACGACCAATTTGAAGAAAAATTGCCAAATGGGCTCAGGAGAGCCTACAGAAACGCTGGCAGCTCTGACAGAGCACTGCTCACAAATAAAGAAGTGAAAACTCCTACCAGCTCAGGAACAGCAAGGACACAGTCAACATCTCCCAGTGCCAGTCACTGCTGTATCAGGTATGGCAATTCCCCGTACTGTCCAGGGGAAGCTCACCCAGGGCTGTTAAAATTTGCCAGGCAGGAAGGCAGGAGCCTGCAGGTCTGACTTCCCCCTAGTCTCCTGTGACAATGCTCCAGGGAGCCAGGCTTCTTTTCCTTTTCCTTTTAAAGATACAGCTAGCTATTAAATAAATAGTAAGTAAATGTCCCAAAAACAAACCCTAAAAGACTAACTAACAAGTGTTGCTCCTGCAAGAGTCACTCAGTGTGCCCAGGAGGACACACTTTTACGTCTTCAAGCTGCAAGAGACTGGACACACTGGGGGGCTTCTGGGAGCTCCAGCTGGATATGTACTACAGAAGATTTGATTGGTCCAGTCTCCAGGCTGCAGTAGAAGGTGCACTACCCGATTGTGGAGGACTAAACTGGATATCCGCACAGGAACAGTGTATGCTAAGGCTGCGGCAGCCCAAAAGGCATGCATTAACTGCACCTTTACTGCAATGCACATTACCGGTGCTAGGGCAGGAAAGTACATTGGAGCCCCTTGGGCAGAATGCACAATAGGACCACTCAACTGCCAGGTGCACAATAGGTAAAACGCTACTAACACATGCAAAAAAAAACAGCAGGAAACCCCCACACCGCGATCATCATAACAGCTGCCAGTGGTCCATCCCAAATTGTGTCCCAAGCAGACTGATTCAGGAGACCCCCAACAAGGACAATGACGAAGTCAAGCCTCAGTACTCACCTCCTGAGAGCCACAGGCAGAGGATCCATGCCAGGCTCAGCTCTACTCACCCAAAACCGAGTCAATGGCTTTGCAGCACAGCGTTTAAGGTAGCTGGAAGGTAGATGCCTCTGAGAGCCTTCTGCAATCTTTGGCAGAGATTAGGAAGGACAGAGGAGGGAGGAGACATTGAAGTTGTGTGAGGCTGCTGCACTCTTCCAGATCCTTCTAATTTCTGGCTACTCAACACGCTCCTATCATGATAAGCTTATCGAGTTGAACCTTCCATGTCAAGCTGAAGTGAGACAGTCACCCTTAATGTGGTCATTCACAATTGTTTAATCAATCTTTTCTTCTCAATCTTCTGAGCAGAGAAAATCCATCTACCATCTACTGGAAACAAAAAAATATGGAAGAGACCTCTGGTGGGTGAGGCAAATAGAGGTGATGTGGCTGAAACCTGGACTTCTTAGTGGCTCTGTCTCCACAAATCTGCTGGGAGGGGAACACAATCCACTTGCTGGACTTCTCTAGCAGGACGATATGGGATCGGCCTTAGCAATAGGTCTCTTGGGAAAGATTTGTGTGTTCTTCTACAATGTATCTATTGAATGTGCTTTATAAAGTTGGTACATAATTATCCAGTTACAACCAGGAACCAAATCTGTATATACCTGCTCTGTTAAATGTTATTTATGACATGTCTCTATACCCACTCAAGATCTCTAGTCTGATGTAATTGCTTTTATTTAATTATTCATATGCTATTCCCCAGTTAATCCTTGTTTATTCCCCTGTTACCTGTAACTTGGACAAGTTCTCTAAATCTGAGTGTATTTTGTTTAATGTAAACCGCACTGATGTCAAATAGTGCGGTATATAAGAGCTGTTAAATAAATAAATAAATATTCAGAGAGGTAATTACCAAGGTCAGTAAATTAGCACAATAAAATTTACTGCAAGAATCACTAACTTGCTTCCATGATAAATTTAAATTTGAGCCCCCAAGTCTGATCCACTTTGAAATGGGCCAGGGCCAGGGCCAGGGCCAGGGCCAGGGCAAGTGCCAACCCCCCCCCCCCCCCCCCCCCCAAACACTGCATCCATTTTTCCTCCCCTGGGACCTACCAGGGTGTTCCTAATGTCCAGATGGAACAGATCTATTTGCAGTCATTCCTAACCCATTCAGCACTCGAGTTAAAAATGGCACCAGCAATCCCTTAGCAGTAGTCCGTGTTGTTAATAATAGGGATCAAGTTGTGCAGTATTACCACTAGGGGACAGGCTACTAGCAAATACTGATTAATCTCTGTAGATGTCACGACTAGATGATACCTCTATGCGGATTATGGCCTTGTTGACTTATGTCTTTTTCTTTGTTTCAAATTTAACTTAAGTAGTCCTTTCCTTTCTTGAACCCAAGCATGAATCACTCCATGAAGAACAGTAGAGCCACTGACAGCTCCTTGGTGCCTTGATCCCTCCCTCGCCTCTCCTCTCCGGCCCGAGTTAGGAACACCTGCTAGACAAGAGAAAACTTGTCCTGAAGGGACAAGAAGGGGATAGGAGACTGCTTTTTGATGTCAAGGCAAGGGGAAGAAAAATCAGGGTTGGGATGAACTGTGGTTGGTGCCAGTCCCCGTGAAAGTCTCCCTGGGAGCATTAGGCCAATGCTACCAGGGGGGAGAAATAACATCAATTGTGTTAATCTTATAGAAATGACGCAGCTTGTGAAGTTTAACACAAGTTGTGTTATTCAATCTGCAAAATAATGAGGTGCTTTACATCTCATTGTTTTGCTCATACTGTACTGCTAAGACATGTTAACGGCAAATAAGAGACAGCAAAAATCATGTGTTATTTCTTGACCCACTTTAATAACTAGCCCTCCTAGTCCTTAGTCTCCTGCATGCCTTTCATGTGCTGCCTCAACAGCCTCCCTTTCAGATTCAACATTAGCAGGTATTGCAAAAACCACTTCTTACAGCTCATCTTTTTAGAGCCCTCTGGCATGGCTAGAACACGATAACCTATACCATACAATGGATACATTACCCTAGCAGTTACTAAGGTGTATGCACTTTGAGGGCTTTTAGAAGCCACCATGGTTTCCAATACTTGAAATAAGGCAATGAAATTTGGGAAAGAGGAGTGGTGAAGGGATGGGGAGCTTAAGTCTAAAGACCTGCCATCTAGATTAATAAAGCTATCACAAATGAAAGAGATAGAGACTACCTTTTAAAAGTAAGATACTCAAAGCTTTTTTTTTCTGCTGAAAAAAATATTCTTTCGATTAGACTGTTTTGACAAAACCTATAAGAGGGCCTGGGGAGAGATCACATCCTGTTCATGGGGTGAGAGGCAGGGACAGCACCGTTTCACAGCATGATCCTCTCTCCAGTACATATTTTCGAGTGTACCCACCGGGTCTGCAAGGATTGCAATGTGCCTCGGACAACCTCCAAACAGCAGCAACAGACAAACCAGACTGTGCAAGGACGGTAACAGCAACAGCCCTGCCTTAACCTTAAGACCACCAAGCACTGTAACAGTAGCCAGATTCACTACCAACCGGCCTGGCTGCCGCCCACATCCTTTAGAAACACTATTCTGCCTCGTTTGCTTCCTCTTCCCTCCTTCACCTTTGAAGTCTGGCACCTTTTCCTTTTCAACACTCTACAACAGCGAAACAGAATCAGGACGTCCCGCAGCACACACGCAGTCTCCAACCTAGACGCAACTGAACGGCCAACCTATAGACAGACTCAACCAGCAGCATGGAGAAGACAAGTCTAAGCACAAAACACAGCATATTCTCATCCTCCTTAATAACCACCTGTGCTTTGGAGCGGAGCCGAAGACTAACTCAATCCTCCCCCTTCACAATACAACAAATGGCAAACTCAGCAACCAGAGAGCATGCGCCATAGCAGTAAAGCGGAACAGGAAACAGCAGGGGTCGCTCTACAGCCTGTGGTGTAGCCATTTTGATGCACATGCGTAGTAGCTGCACCAGAGATTGCAGACCGGAAGTAGTGGCCGTCAGTTCGTGGGCTGCGGGGTTTTGGAAGGGAAGCGCATGCACAAACGAGTACTGTATTTGCAAAATTGCATCTGCTTCCGTCTCACTTCCGTGCATGCTGCTCGGAGTCGTGGCCGTGGCCTGAATGTAGAAGCGAGGAGGGAGAAAGAAGGGGAGCTGGGGCTTATTGTGAACTTCAGTGGGATAAAAAAAATAATTTGGCAGGGAAACTGCTCGCTTGTTAACGCTACTGTGCTAGTTGGGCCCTTTTATTAAAACCTGCTAAAGGGTTAAGTATTTTAGCTCGCGGTGGGGCATAATTGCTAACATGAGCGTTGTTAGCATACTCGCACTGCAAAAACACCATGGAGGCCCGTGCCAACTTCAAGGGGTGTATGCGTCCATCTTTTTGCTTTTGTCATGTCGCTAACGTGCTGCATAGCAGTAACGCAGCATTGTAAGTGGGATCTGGGCCACCAGGGATTTCTTTTTTAGTAGGTAGATGGGGGGATGCTGGGCCACCAGGGATATTTTTATTGGGTATGCTGGGATTGGGGTCACTGGGGATTTGTTTTCTGTTGGGTCAGTGTGAGTGGCACTACCACCCCAGCAGTATTCTGATGGCATCTAGGCCTTCCCCCAATGCCTAGGTCATCCGAGGGGAAGTGTCAAACTTCCACCTAGTTGACACTTTCTCCGGGACAGCATGGCCTGCCCTCCCAGTTTAATGCTGACTTTTTGCACACTGGGTAATTTGAATATTGCATTTCAGCACAAAGAGTCAGCATTAAAGTCGCACTATGAAACCCTACACTAGAGCTTTAAGCACTGGGCTCTTGTGCAGGGTTTCTGTACCGGCCCATCAGTACGGCACACTCGCTACGCATTGGACCTCATGCTAGCAGTTTAGAAAACAGGCCCTGGTAACTGTTAGTGTGGGCAGGACAGTGACCACACGATAATTCACACAATAACTGCACATTATGCGATGGGACGAGGAATGGGTGGTTGGGTCAGTGCAGTTAGTACAGAGGCAATTGCTGCAGCTGCACATAATGGCACCTCTATGGGTGGTGGTAGGTGCATCTGCATTAACTCCATGGCATGTTAAGGTACATATCCATGTGGTGTCTGCAAGGAACATGCCATGTCTCTGACAGTTACATCAGAGGCGTTGCACTTACCGCATGTTAGTTTTAGCACTAAATGTGCATTATGTGCAAAAGCCTAATCAGCTTTATTAAAAGTATTCCTAGTCTCGCAAGCTTAATGCCACAGCTACTCATCAGATATCTGGGACCAGCGCAGAAGAGAGTGGCAGAAAAGTTGGTAGGGTCGGGATGCTCACCATCTTACGACCAGGGGCATAGCCAAAATTCAATTTTTGAAGGGGGTCCAGGTTAGCACGGGGAGCAATAGGCATACAACCCCCCTCCCCATCAGCACAGCAACCAGCATGGCGCATATGTTAAGACATCGGCAGCATGTCCCGTGGAGCCATTATATCATGCTGACGTAAAATTGTGAAAAGTCATTGAAACTGGAGGAACCTGAGTTCAAAAGTGAAGGGGCCTGAGCTTTTCCAAGTCCATCTGTGGCTATCCTCCTGAACATGTTATACTGTAGCTTTAAGATTTTTCAATATCCTATGATACATGTAACATATCGTAAACAACAAATTGTTTTGTCCTATAGAATAAATAGCCCCAAATATGCCAAATATATTAGTTCAGAGGATCTCTTAAATACATATTTCAAAGTCAATTGCTTAAAAAATAATTCTTTCTATTCATTTATATTATGTATGTACAGCTTTGTAAATATATTCATACAATTTTGTCTGTACTAAGAACTCTTTGGTACAATCAATATGTTTTGACATTTTTGAGCTACTCACCCTTTACAATGTTGGTAATTTTCTTTTTTTTCTATTTTAAAATAGAGATCAACAAGAAAGATGTTAGTGATCCATTGTTAGACTTTAGAGAGGTACATTCCCTTCATCATGTCAAAGTGAAATAAACAGATGAATGCAAATTTGTGATAGCACTTAAATATCACAAGTGCCATTATTCTATCCATTTATTCATTTATTAAGCTGGGTGGACTACTCATAGATATCTGCCTAGGGTGGTGCCCTTTGGAGGACTGCAGCATGGTGACAGCGGCAGGCCAGTCAGAGCCACGTGGCAACCCTTTGAACATTCATACACCACTGCACACTCTACTTCTGCCGGAGCCGGTTTGGTCCTGTCTAAAAGCAGTGTGACAGCGGGCCTTTGAACACCTATGCGTGCATGCATAAGGCCTCCCGCATCTGCCTTCTCCAGCAGAATGGGTAGAATGCACAAGCCTTCAGCACGCACGCTTAGGTGTTCAAAGGCTTGCCTTTTGCTTTGACTGCTTTTAGGCAGTGCTGAGTTTGCTCTGGTAGAGATAATGTAATCTGATGGTCAAATAATTTTTTTAGCATCTTTTAGCTGGCACTGAGAAACCACGAATGCGCTCATGTTTGCAGTTTCTGCATCTTCTGCTAGGATTGCCTTCTTGGAGAAAGCAGCGCTTATCCTGCAGGTTGTTGAATAAGAACATTCTTGCTGAATCTGTTAACCTGCTTTCCTGTGCAGAGGTTTACTACTGAAACTCTGGAAAGATGGCCAGGATAAGAACATTTTTTAAAAGTGTACTGTGGACCAGCTTTAATGAGAATGGCCCTGACTCCCTGAAGTGGCCTTAATTTGGGAAAGTAAATCAGAACTGATGTTCAGGAGGGTGCAAGGATTTAGACATTTGTAATATAAAATATACAATTATTTTGTTCAAATGGTGAACTTGGTAAAGGTAGTCTGTGAGCTCACAGGTGTCTGTCAGTTTGTACATCTCATTGGAATGATAAAGCTGACTTTAGCTAAATCCAGGCTGAGTGGCCTTGTTAGAGGAAATTTGCAGCTGGGACTGATTGGAGTGTCTCTGCCTGAGAGTGTGTATGATGCTGAAGGAAAAAAAAGTGTGAGGAGTATGAAATTGGTGTGCTTAGACTTCTGGGTGCGAAAAACAGGGGGATACCTTAATTTATTTTCAAACTTACGGATATGTTCACTAAGCAAGTTCATGATCGTCCCTCCAGTCTAGTCCCGGAATCCTTGGGTTGTCAACCTCATCTAGCAGCTTTGGAGGCTGAGAAACTTCACTGTTGTGATGTCACTGGTATATAAGCACTGGCTCCTCCTCACCAGTTATCAGTCTCCAAAGCAACTAGAGAGGTGGTGAGCCCAAGGGTTAAGGGCTCACTTAAGGAACAATTAAGAAGAGTTTACTTGGAAAACAAAAAAAAAAAAGAAGGTTTAGTTGGTTGGAGGTTAGTTAGGAGTAATTGGTTTTGATCTGCCTTTTGGGCATATTTCAGGTTTAGACCGTCGGTGTCTCTGGGGTCCTCAGATCTTCCCTCTTTTGAGTTCTTTATTAATTTCTTCTGTCCCTTCGGGGTAGCATCGGGGCCTGCGGCTGAATAGAAGCAGGCCAGGACTGGGAGGATCCGAGTCTGATTACCTACTCTCACTGTCCAGACGCAGGAGTCAGCGAGGTCGTGGGGCTCAGCGTGCAGATGCATTGCCTGCTAACGTTTGGAGCTGACCTGCCCTTTGAAGGCTGAGTTTGCAGTTATTAAAGGGCAACGATTTCAACGTTTGAGAGGCTTCCGTGGGACAGAAGCAGAAAACCACAGATTGAGAGCAGGCAGTCAAACGCCCGAGAGGTAAGGGTGTATAATTTTCACTGCTTTCATTTTCTAGCAGGGCAAGCCACGCCGCATGTAATTCGCACGGGAACAGCTCCGTTTGCAGTTTGGAACTTCGGGGGCTTGTAGGGGGCTCCAGAAACTTCGTTTTTTGCCAATTTTCTTGAGGTTGAGGTCTGGGGAGACAGCTGAGTATTCGGTGACTAAAAAAAAAAAAGAAATACATTTTGGTTTTGGTTTTGAATCTTGGGGTTCCCACAGTCAAGGCATGCCAGCTAAGCAGCTTTGTCTCCTTTGTGGAACAAGGAAGAGCTCATTAACCCCAGAGGGTGTGTGTAGGGGATGTAGCCATGAGTCTGGCGCTAGAGATCTACTGTCAGAGGTAGGGCCAGACGGAGAAAAGAGTTCGCTGGTGGGGGTTGAGCCGTCTTCTCCCTTACCAGCGCCTGAAGCGGGGCCCAGTACTTCGGGGGTTCAAGATACTCCGCAGTCTCAGCTCCCGGCCTCCGGATCTTTGGCGGTTATCTTTTCCTCAGAATTTTTATCTTTAATCCAGAAGGCGTTAGGGAGCCTGTAAGGGGTTCCAGTAGTAGGGCCTTCAGGGGATGGCCGTAGAACGAAACGGCCAGGTTCTCCGTTGCCGGTGGACATGGCTGGCGGGTTGGTGAAGGAGGCCAAGGTTGATAGGGAGCGGCTGGACCAGTCGGTCCTGTTGGAGGACATGCGAGAAGAGGAAGCGGACCTTGAAGAGGGCCTCGAGGAGGACCTGGAGGAAGGTGAGATTAAGGATCAGGAAGAGCAAGCTAGAGTGGTCCGGGTGTTTTGTAGGGAGGAGTTGCCGGCCCTCATTACTGAGTCTCTTAAGACTCTTAACATGCCGACTGGTGGTCCAGCTGAAGACGCTACTCTGGAAGACCCTTTGCTGCTGGCTTTTCGTAAGTCGCAGAGGGCTTTACCGGTGCACAGAGTGTTTAAGGAGATGATTCAGGAAGAATGGGATATGCTGGAGGCCGTGCTCAAGGGCTCTAGAGTGATGTCCCAGCTTTACCCGCTAATGGATCCGGATCGGGAGCTATTTAAAGCTCCAAAGGTAGATGCGGCTGTCTCGGCGGTAACAAAACTACCATACCAGTGGAAGGAGCGGCGGCGCTCAAGGATGCGCAGGATCGTAAACTAGAGAATTTGCTGAAGCAAGGTTTTGAGGCAAATGCGTTATCCCTACAGGCGTCTATCTGTGGGGCTTGGGTAGCCAGAGCCTGTTTGCGATGGGTGCAGCGGATTCAGGGGGCGAACTCCATAGAGGAGGCCAAGGAGGCGTCCAGGTTAGAGTCCGGCGCGGCGTATTTGGCTGATATCCATTATGATCTGATCAGGGGGTTAGCGAAGAGTATGGCCTCGGTGGTAGCGGAAAGGAGGTGTCTGTGGCTCCGTAATTGGGTGGCAGATGGTTCTTCTAAGGCTAGGTTGAGTAAACTTCCTTTTCGCGGCAAGTTACTTTTTGGTGAGGACTTGGAAAAGTTGGTCAAGGAGTTAGGGACTCCAAGGGCGGTAGGTTGCCAGAGGATAAGCAAAAGCCAGGGAGGCCCGGGCTTCGGGGACAGCAGCGGGATTTTCGCCGTTTTCGGACCACGAGGTTTGGTCAGGGGCAACGGGGATGGTTTCCTGCTCGTAACCAAGGTTTTCGGGGGTTTCGAGGGGCGAGCAGGGGATTTACGCCTGCATCCTCTTCCTCCACTTTCAGAAAAGCACAATGAAGTCAGGAGGGCCCAAAGAGAGTTGGTTTCCGTGGGAGGTCGGTTGCGGGAATTTTACCCTGCCTGGGTCCGACTCACTTCCGATTAGTGGGTGTTAGAGGTGATTCGGGAAGGTTATGCGTTGGAGATGCAGCGGCCAGTTTCCGATTCTTTCATTCAGTCCCCGTGCAAAACAAGCACAAAGTGCAAGGCGGTGCAAGAGATGGTGCAGCAGCTTCTAGACTTGAGGGCGATTGTACCGGTTCCTGCCAGCCAGTTAGGAAGCGGTTGATACTCCATTTACTTTGTCGTCCCAAAGAAAGAAGGGTCTTGGCGTCCCATTCTAGATCTAAAGAGGGTAAATCGCTGTCTTCGGGTGTCACATTTTCGGATGGAGACCCTAAGGTCAGTTATCATAGCCGTGAGAAAAGGGGAGTTTTTGAAATCGCTAGATCTGTCCGAGGCGTACCTTCATATTCCGATAAGGCAGGAGTATCAGAAATTCCTCAGGTTTGCGGTCCCGATGGGGCATTTTCAGTTTCAGGCACTTCCGTTTGGCCTGGCAATGGCGCTGCGTACATTCACCAAGGTGATGGTGGTGGTGGCGGCGGCCTTGCTAAAGGACAGGGTGTTAGTGCACCCATATCTGGACGATTGGTTGATAAGGGCAAAGTCCCTGGAGGAGAGTGTGTCAGCTATGGCCAAAGTGGTGTCATTGCTGCAGAGTCTCGGTTGGGTGGTGAACGTAGTGAAGAGCAAGTTGGAGCCGACTCAGAATCTAGAGTATCTGGGGACTCGATTCGACACCGGCATCGGTCGGGTGTTTCTCCCTCCACAGCGGAGTTTGGCGCTGCAACAGTTGATTGTTCGGTTTCTCGGCATGCGGAGTCCCAGCGCCTGGGAGTACCTGAGGGTGCTGGGGACCATGGCGGCAACTCTGGAATTGGGGCCGTGGGTGCAGGCCCACATGAGACCGTTGCAGAGGGCATTGCTGCGGAGGTGGTCGCATCAAAGGGATGCCCTGTCTCGGAAGTTGGTGTGTCCGCCTCAGACTCGCCAAGCCCTGCAATGGTGGTTAAGTCCGGGAAATCTGGAAAGGGGCATGCCGCTAGAAGTGCCATCTTAGGTAGCACTCACTACAGATGCCAGTCTTCTGGGCTGGGGAGCCCATTGCCAGGGTCGAATAGCGCAAGGGGAGTGGTCCGCCCAAGAAAGGTCGTGGTCGATCAACAGGTTGGAATTGAGAGCGATGGTGTTGGCGTTACGGTAATTTTGTCCCTTTCTGCAGAGGAAGGCCGTTCGCGTGTTCTCGGACAACGCAACTGCGGTGGCTTACATCAGTCGGCAGGGAGGCACCAGCAGTCGGTCCCTGGAAGCCGAGGCAGACAGCTCTTCACTGCTCTGTTTGAATGGGCAGAGCAGAATCTGGGGGCTGTGTTGGCAGCGCACGTGGCGGGCGTGGACAATGTGCAGGCCGACTTCTTGAGTCGAGTGAAGGTAGACCCCGGGGAGTGGGTTCTTCATCCGGACGTTTTCGCAATGCTGGTTCAGCGCTGGGGTACACCGGTCATGGATCTCATGGCGACCTTTCAGTCAGAAAAGGTCGACCGCTTCTTCAGCAGGAGAAGGGAAAGAATGTCCGAGGGTCTAGACGTGCTGGTTCAAGCTTGGCCGCAGGAGCAACCTCTGTATGTGTTTCCTCCGTGGGTGTTAATTGGAAGAGTGATGCAGCGCATCGAGTGTCACAAGGGGCGAGTGATCCTCATTGCTCCGGATTGGCCTCGGAGGCCGTGGTACGCGGACTTGGTGAGGCTGCTAGTGGCGGTCCCCTGGAGGCTTCCGGTGCGAACGGACCTTTTGACGCAGGGTCCTCTGTGCATGCCCCAAGTGGATCGATTCTCGCTTATGGCCTGGCTATTGAACGGGCTAGGTTGAAATCGAAAGGTTATTCAAGCGCGGTGATAGCGACTCTGCTGAAAGCGAGACGGAAGTCTACTTCGCTAGCGTATGTTAGAGTGTGGCATATTTTTGAGGCCTGGTGTGCAGATAGGAAGGTGGTGCCCTTAAAAGCGTCAGTGCTGCAAGTGCTGGCCTTCTTACAGGACGGGTTTCAGAAGGGCTTAGTGGTGGCGGCGGCGTTGAAAGTGCAGTTGGCAGCTCTGGCCTGTTACAGGGGGAAGGTGCAAGGTGATTCCCTGGGTAGTCATGCGGATGTGAAGCAATTTTTGAAGGCAGTGGCGTTGCTGAGGCCGCCGCGGAGGCGAGTAGTTCCGTCCTGGGATCTGCCTTTGGTCTTGGAGGTGTTGCGGAAAGCGCCTTTTGAGCCATTGGCAAGGGCGACGTTGAAGGATTTGACCCTAAAGGTAGTGTTTCTGGTGGCTATGGCGTCGGCGCGGCGAGTGTCGGAGTTGCAGGCTCTGTCCTGTAGGAAGCCCTTTCTGTCCTTCTCAGAGTCTAAGGTGGTTTTGAGGACGGTACCTTCCTTCTTACCGAAGGTGGTATCGGGATTTCATGTGAACCAGGTGGTGTCGTTACCGGTTTTCACGTCTAAAGGATCAGATCAAGTCGCGGTGCAGCTGCATCGCTTAGACATTAAGCAGGCCTTGCAGAAGTATCTGGCTAGGGCAGCTAGTTTTCGTAAGTCGGACAGATTGTTCGTTCTGTTTACAGGTGCTAGAAAGGGTGAGGCAGCTTCTAAAGGTTCGATTGCTCGGTGGTTGAAGGAGGCGATCGCGTCAGCGTATCTCTTGCGGGGCCATTTGGTTCCGGCCGAGCTGAGGGCTCATTCCACTACGGCGCAAGCCGCATCTTGGGCGGAGTGTAGCTTGGTGCCAGTGGAGGAGATATGTAAAGCAGTAACATGGGCTTCGTCTCACTCCTTTGTAAAGCATTACCGCCTTGATGTGCAGGCGGAAAGAGATATCTGGTTTGGTTCAGCAGTGCTTCAGGCGGGGCTAGCAGGGCCCTCCCGTTGATTGTTTCACTGCTCTGTTACATCCCCAAGGATTCCGGGACTAGACTGGAGGGACGATCAGGAAGGTTAAATTAGACTTACCTGCTAATTGTAGTTCCTGGAGGAACTATAGTCTAGTCCCGGGTCCCGCCCGAGTTGGATGGTGCTAAGTGGCATGAAGCAAGCGCATGATTACAGGTAAGCAAGGTTTTGGTTTAGGGTAATTCGGTCACAGGTCACGCTAGGGCGCTCATGTCTGGGGAGTGGGGAGGTCATCCTTCTTTGCATGGGGAGGGAGGATCTCGTGGCGCAGTCGGTGAGGTAAAATTTCTGTGTATAGTTGGATCTTGGATCCTTTATTGTTAGGGCGGCACGTTTGCCCTGGTGTTTTTTATATAACTACTTGTTGCTCCGGTGAGTCTGCTTTGTCAATAGGTTAACTGGTGAGAAGAGGAGGAGCCAGTGCTTATATACCAGTGACATCACAACAGTGAAGTTTCTCAGTCTCCAAAGCTGCTAGATGAGGTTGACAACCCAAGGATTCCGGGACTAGACTGGAGTTCCTCCAGGAATTACAATTAGCAAGTAAATCTAATTTAACCTTAATGGTGTAATCATGCTATTTGTAGCTAGGTCCCATGTCATTCAATGGGACTTAGTTTCAAATAGCATGGGTTAACTGTTAACCTGGCATAGCAAACATACGCCTTAGTTTAATTAATTAATTTATTTAACAAATTTTCTATACCGCCTTTGTCCAAAGCGGTTTACAAAGAACAACATACCAATTATAGAAATTGTTTTTTCATTAAACATGGGAAGTGAACTTGGAGATAAATATGGGGTTGATTGACAGGAAAGAGATTATGCACAAAGTAGAATTCATTGAGCTGACTGGATTTGTAAGGCTCCTGAGATTGCAGGGAGATAGTTTCTTTTATTGATTTGGTGAAAGTGTAGTAGGTGATGGAGGTCCTGAGGAAAAGTCACAACGTTCTAGTCTAGAGCCAGCAGATCCTGTTTCAGAGAAGTTCAGTCCATCCGTGGTTTCAACTACAGGCCCTGCCACAAAGCCCAAATAAGACTTGACATTTTTCAGCTAAGCAAAATAGGGGATAATGCATGCCTGAAGGTTCTTTAGACAATTATCTTGGCTACCTTGAAAATAAAACAACATAAAGGAATCTGTTACATTCGCAGTGGAAGTAACCTTTAAGGAATTGTAATGTAACAACCTGGCCAACAGTTAACCGGGGCTATCTGCAACTAGGTCTCATGTTATTCAGTGGGACTTAGTCGCAAATAGCCTGGGTTAACTGTTAGCCTGACTTAGTAAACATACCTCCAAGTGTTTAAAATGTATTTATTTTTTTAAATACCTTTCACCGCTCCAGACTGGAGGCTTTGCTGTGTCACAGTCTCAGAGTGATGTTTGCGATCTGGGTTGTTTTTTTTTTGTCTGAAGTGGCAGTCGCAGGCTGATGGGTGCTGGGGCTGCCAGGTTATCATGATTTTTTTCCTGAGGCTGCATCCCTTTAAAGACATGAGACCAGTGCTGGACTGGTAGAGGTAGTGTGACTAGCAACAGGACTCTCAGGGCTCTGGTTATGAGTTGATGCAGTGGCAGATATTTTTTTTAAAGAAGAAAAAAAGGCTCATGCGAATTGTGGCGGTGAACAGGGCCCTGGGAGCAAGCGGAAGACAGCAGGCAGGCCACAGATTGCGAGGGGCATGACAGGCAGAGCACAGATGCTGTTACTTCTGGACTGCCCCTTCTTCCTAATGCTGCAATCTATGGTCAAGGAGAGGATGCCGGAAGATGGGCTGATATTAACAAATGTTAGGGACCACTGCAGAATCAAAACTATAAAATTAAATGATCAGCCACAAACCTGGAAGTAAAGGAGGGTAACAGCGCATGTATGTTGGAGAAAACATGTGCAGAGGGCTATAGGCATGTGGGGTAGTGCAAAAGAGCAGTGGATTAAGCTTGGGACAGCTGGAAGTGCATGGAAAACACAGGAAGCACCCATGGAACATCAGCACCATGTTGCATTTAGTATTTTAATATTGCTAGAGATTCAGTGGATTACAAAAAATTCTGGCTGAGAGCCTTTAAGGCTGCCAAGCCTGGGGGGGGGGGGGTCACAAACTGGTAATACTAAGGTTGGTTGAGGATACCTAAAGAATTATTTAACCCTGGGAAGGGAGGAGGAACAGATTTACATGCTTAGGACTGGTAGTTGGGATCTTGATGAGACAGAAGCAGGTGGAGTGAGAATGTGTGTGGTATGTGGAGTCCTTGAGACAAATTTGAAGGAGAAAATATGTCATCACTCAGACTAGAGTTGTGTGTGAGTGAGGGATTATATTTTGGAAGCTTTCAGAAAGATGTTCCTGGTGACCTTTAAACCTTTAAAGGGAAAGATTTGATTCTTCTGAGAGCTGAATGAGTCTCTGGGGGTGTAAACAGAGAAGTTGATGAGCATGGCAAAAACTGTTTGAAAAAGGCTTTTTTTTTTTTAAAGAAAGTTCTAATTAGCAACTGATAATTTGATGCAGAAGCCCAGTGCTAAAGTTCAAACGTAGGGTTTCATAAACAAATTTAGTGCAGAAGCTTGCTCAGCAATGCTGTAATCAAATAGAATGCAACTGAGCTGTGCACAAAAGTTTGCGCTAAACAAGGACAAGCCAGGCACAGTCCAGTCCATTTCTCTGGGTTGTGCTCCTCTTCCTGCAGCTTGGAGACTGAGTACATCATTCTTTGATCACCTCGGGATATATACCACGCACCACCCACCAGCCTCAGTATACTCAGTCTCCAAGGAGCAGTAAGCCAAAGATAGGGCTTAGTGGAGAGACGTTAGCTTAGAGGGGTTTTGTTTACTGTCCACAGGGTGGTGTGCTGGTTTGAGGGGCATGTGGTCGATGTCACATTTGTACCCTCTGCCGGAAACAGAGAAGGAACTGTTAAAATCGCCTAGAGTGGATGCGGCGGTCTCGGCGGTTACCAAGATGACTACCATCCCGGTGGAGGACAGTGCAGCCCTAAAGGATGCCCAAGACAAAAAGGTAGATACTTTGTTGAAGCAAGCCTTTGACATTAGTGCCCTGGCTCTTCAAGCATCAGTATGTGGAGCTTGGGTAACACGGGCTTGCCTGAGGTGATCCTAACAGCTACAGGTGACTGGTGAGTCTGCTGGGGGGGCCACAAGTAGAGGAAGCGCAAATTGAGTCTGGCGCAGCCTATCTGGCAGATAGTCAATATGATCTAATTAGAAGTTTGTCAAAGAACACGGCTTCAGTGGTAGCGGCTCAGAGGAATCTTTGGCTCCGCAATTGGGCGGCAGATGGTTCATCCAAGGCCCGACTTAGTACCAAGTTGGTAAAGGATCTAGGTGAGTCAAAAGGCGGTAGGCTCCCAGAGGATAAGTCCAAGCAGAGTCGCTTTCCTATTCCAGGACAATCACAGCAGAGAGACTTCCGGAGATTCCGGCCGACTCGTCAGAGCTCCTTTCAGAGGGGGCGATTTCCATCCAGAGGACAAGGTTTCCGGTGGTTTCGAGGAGCAAGAAGAGGTTTTGGGACCTCTTCGGCCGCTTCCGCCCGGAGAAAGCCACAGTGAAGCTACAGGGGCTCAGGTGGGAGTTTTGCCAGTCCGAAGAAGTGCAGGAAGCATGATAAATGCCGGGTGGTTTCTCGACAGGCTGTTTGCTCTAGGTTATCGGTGCCAGAGTGGAATGGCGGTCGCAGGCCCTGCTACCAAATTGGCTGTCAAGGTAGCTATCAGAATTTGTAAGGGCTTTTCAGGTAAGCCTCCTCCTCGGAGGGAGAATTGGGATATTCCTTTCCGGGAGTGGGAGGTGGTTAATTTGTTATAGTTATAGTTGTTTGGTTTAGTTGTCTCTCCATTAGGACTACTTTGTCAACAGGATACTGAGGCTGGTGGGTAGTGCCAGTGATATATATCCTGAGGTGATCAAAGAATGACGTACTCAGTCTCCAAGCTGCATGAAGAGGAGCACAACCCAGAAGAAAGGGACTGGACTTGAGATCCTTCAGGAACACTAATTAGCAGGTAAGGTCTAATTACTTCTTATCAGCACCTATATCATGCGCGCACAAAAAAAACCCAGTTTGGCACTTGTGTGCCTGTGTTGGATTGCTATCTGAACATAAACAAGATAGTATTCTGAGCAGAGATTCTACTACTACTACTGAACATTTGTATAGTGCTACAAGACATACGCAGTGCTGCACAGACATATGTAAGAGACAGTCCCTGCTCATCAGAGCTTACAGTCTAGTCAAGACAGACAATGCAGTCAAGACAGACAATGTAGACACGAGATACATCTAGGGGGAATGGGAAGGAAACATAAAAGACAACAGGTGAGTTATGATCCAAAAGCAGCAGCGAAGAGGTGAGTTTAAGCCTGGATTTGAAAAGGGTCAGAGAAGGTGCCTGACATACAGACTCAGGTAGTTTTGAGGGACTGGAAAGGGGTACTGTTACTTCTGGAGAGAGATCTGCAATTGTGAGTATATACTTCTGGGAATTTTCTGAAAGGAATTCTTTCTAGTAAAGCTATTTAATCTGTGAACCCATTTTTTTTTTTGTTAAATCATTCAGGGCCTAGTAGCAGCAGTTTAAGTTTAAATTTAAAACACAGAAGAGAATTTTCTGGTTACATTTCATACCCAGCAGAGAGCTTATAGTTTTAAATTTAATAGTCACTCAGGGCCTAGTATCAGCAAAGTATTTTTAGTTTAAATTTAAAACACAGAAGAGAGCTTTCTGGTTAAATTTGGAACCCAGCAGAGAGCTGTAGTTTAAATTTAATAGTCACTCAGGGCCTAGCATCAGCAAAGTACTTTTAGTTTAAATTTAAAACACAGAAGAGAGCTTTCTGGTTAAATTTAGAACCCAGCAGAGAGCTTGTAGTTTAAATTTTATAATAAGTTAGAGCCTAGCAGCAGCAAAGAGCTATAATTTAAATCAAATAAGAATATAGATTAGCACAAAAGGCAAAACAGGGTCAGCACTCTTTGAGCAGCAAATAAAGTCTTCTAGAGACCTTTACAAAGAGGCCTTCTACCTAGGGGGCAAGAGATCTGTGAAACCTTTTCAATAGGTGTTAACACCAGGTGGCAGTTCAAAAGGCCATTTTGAAAGACTCCTTCTATCCAAGCAAGGACTGTTAATCATCCAGGAAGTTGGTCACAGCTTACCTCAGCAGCAAAGGCATAAATAGCTGCTGGTCCATGAAACGACGAGAGGGGAAGCCATATTAGACCTAGTCCTTAGTGGAACACCAGATCTAGTGCAAGAGATAAGTGTGTTTGGGCCACTTGGCAATAGTGATCATAGCATGACCGCCTTTGATTTAATTAGTGGAGGAGGGATAGTACGGAAATCCACAGTACTACCTTTTAACTTTCGAGAGGGAGACTATGATAAAATGAGGAAAATAGTTAAGAAAAAACTAAAAGGAGCAGTTGCAAAGGTTAAAGACTTACATCAAGCTTGGGTGTTGTTGAAAAATACTATCTTGGAAGCCCAGACCAGCTGTATTCCACGCTTTAAGAAAAGTGGAAGGAAGTCCAAAAAACTGCCAGCATGGTTTAAAGGTGAGGTCAGAGAGGCTGTTGTTGCCAAGAAAGCATCTTTCAGGAAATGGAAAAAAGAGCCAAATGAAACCTGGAAACAGCACAAGCACTGGCAGGTCAAATGCAAGGCATTGATAAAGAAGGCAAAGAAAGAATTTGAGAAGAAGCTTGCTGCGGAAGCAAAAACGCGAAATAAAGATTTTTTCAAGTACATTCGTAGCAAAAAACCTGTGAGAGAGTCAGTTGGACCATTAGATGATAGAGGAGTTAAAGGGGCACTAAGAGGCGACAAGGCGATAGCGGAGAGACTGAATGAATTCTTTGCTTCGGTCTTTACTGAGGAAGATGTAGGGATGTTACCCATGACTGTGTGGCAGGTGAAGGCCTGTGATCCACATTGTCTGATATAAGCAAGCAAGCCTAGCTAGCTTGACCTGTAAATGAAGCTAGTGAAGAGGCCTATGGGAATTGCACATCCCCCAATATGCTCCTGTAGAGCTGAAACATAGCAAGAGTATTGAATTAGCTTAGACACATAGCAAGAGTATTGAATTAGCTTAGACAAGCAGAACTGGAAGATGGAAAAATACAGAAAAATAGGTTTAAAAGTCACTGATAAGAAGAATACATCTGCAAGGGATTTAATTAAGGCTGCTGACAGATAAGTTACAGAGCCCTGCTCCCCTGCACGTATTAACTAGCCCAATAGCCTTGAAAGTAGGAAAGTAACAAGTTGGTGAACAGGCCATTGTAATTGGGACTAGAAGGGGGGTAAGCAGGTGCTGAGCCCAATGAAAGAACATAATTGGATAATCATATCAGTACCGGGACCAATAGAAGGGGTACGGGAGGTACGGGAGAGTACCGGGACCAATGAAATGTATTGCTATACCTAGAATAGAGCAAAAGTCTATAAAAGTTGTTGTATTGCCAGAAAACTTTGCTCAGCCATTTTGAAATTGACTTTGCTTGAGACTTGTGCACAAATAAATGATTTGGACCTTCTGAACAGACTCCTGGTATCATTGGTTTGTCTGCGCTCTGCTGCTACATATTCTTGGTGCGTTGGCCGGGAAATTGTGGAATCAGAGTGTATATAGCGCAATATACCACGACTTTCCGCCTCTATAGGCTTGGTCCTGCCGGGATTGCGCCCTTCCGACGGGGGCTACTCCCTGGCGCCGCCGGTCCCTTGCATCGGAGGGAGCTGGTCGGACCTCGGCGGGTGCCGGGCCCGGCTGGAGCCAACGCCTCGAACCCGAGTGAGGGGAGTCCGAGGTCCAACTCATGCGCCTGCTTGGGAAGTTTGAGGACCGGATCCGGTGAGTAGAGTTTTGATTTGTTATGTCTAGACAGATAAGAAAGAGCAGTGCTGCCATTTGAACTTGGAACTTGGAAATTGGTAAGAGAGCTTGATCACCTCTCCAAGACGGGCCGAGTAACCCCGCATGAGTATTCGCAGGGCGAAACCCCCATCTTCTTGTATTTTGGAAATTGAACAAGACTAGTCAGAATAGATAGAAACGAATGCATTCTGGGATACGTTGCTAGCATGATTGTGTGAATGAGAGGTCTGGCAGCACGGACCAAGCGAAGGCGGACCCCTGAGTAGCGCATTTCCTGACCGGGCGACCGCGTTCAGGTCGCAAAAAGGGGGAAGCGATTGTCGTCTTGTCTCGTTACTTGTTCTCCTTATACGTTTCCAGGGCCGTGAGGACCCTTTACCCACGGTCCGCCCTCCTTTTCCTTTTGTTTGTTGTTGTGCGCATACATCGAAATGGGAGGGGCGGGGTCTACTAGGAACACTCCATTAGAATGTATGATCGCACATTTTAAAGAGGGATATTCTGGAGATTATGGTATTAAAATGACTGCAGCCCGTTTACAGATTTTGTGTACTAGGGAGTAGCCCGATCTAGACCCTACCTGGCCCCGAGAGGGAACTTTTAATGTAGGAATTATCCAGTTAGTACACCGTAGAGTGCGGATAGCGCACCCCGATCAGTACCCCTATATAGATTCCTGGTTAAGTATTTGTGAAGATCCGCCCCCTTGGGCGCAGCGCTGTTATGAAGAACAGTGCAGAATAATGTTAGCGAAGACAGATTATAGTCAGAAAATAGAACAGCCTAGAATGAAAGGGAAGGATAAGAAGTCCAGGAAGAAGCCCATCCTGGTAGATCCTGATTCCCCAGAAATGAAAACAGAGCCCCGGCAGCCTCAAACCCCAGGCCCAGTAAGAGCCGCCCGGCGTCCCGCCCCAGAAACCCCGAGACAACGGGAACGGGACCCCACCCCTGAGCTATTACCTAAAGAGCAGGAAGAAGAGCCCCCTTTACTTGAAGATGAATCTTCCGAAACAGAAAAAGGAGAGTCAGATACAGAAACAGAGCAATTAGAAACTGAAACTTCCATAAGCGATACTGACAGTGTAAAAATGGTTGCCAGCACTAGTTTGCCAGTAAAAAGTGCACCCAAAGTGAAACACGTAGAAAAGAAGAAGGTGACCCCTGATAGGACAGTTACGAAAATATCCCTTAGATCCCAAAAGACATCTACTGCCAAGATGATGCCCTTACGGCAAGTCCCGGGGGTGCCCGTAAAGAATGATGATGATGAGGTGGTAGCGGGACCCCTAAGCTATGTGTATGTCCCTTTCTCTACAACTGACTTGTTAAATTGGAGGACACATTATGCCTCCTATACCAATAAACCCTTAGAGCTTACAGAATTAGTGACTACTATTATGGAAACCCACCAACCAACTTGGGCAGATTGCCGCCAGCTCCTGACCACTCTATTCACGACAGAGGAGCGGGCACGAATTAGAAAAGCAGCTATTGATTGGCTGGCGGATAACCCTGTAGCTCCGGGACCAGGGACGGGAAGAATAGACCATCGGGAAGCGGCCCAGAGAGAATTCCCGAATGAAGACCCCCGATGGGATCCAAATACAGAGCTAGGATCCACAGCCCTAGCCCGTTTTCGCCAAGGCTTTTTACAAGGTCTGAGAAGGGGGGGCCAGAAAGCTATGAACCTTTCCAAAGTTGCAGGAGTTATCCAAGGTATAGATGAGAGCCCCGCAGAATTTCATGAGAGATTAACTGAAGCATACAGAATGTATACTCCCTATGATCCCGAGGCACCAGGAAGTTTATGTATGGTGAATTCTGCTTTTGTAAATCAGTCTCAACCGGACATTAGACGTAAATTACAAAAATTAGAAGGGTTTGCGGGCATGAATACAACTCAGTTACTGGAAGTCGCTCATAAAGTGTATGTGAATTGTGATAATGAAAGACAGAGAGAATGTGATCGAAAGATGAAGAAGAAAGCTGATTTTTTGGCTGCGGCCATAGTTGAACAGAAAAGGGGAGGTACCCCTAGTCGACGGAGCATAGGAAGGGGGCGGGGCCGAGGTGGAAGCCGGCCCCAACTAGGCGTGAACCAATGCGCCTATTGCAGAGAGGAAGGACATTGGAGAGATGCATGCCCGCAACTCGAAGACGCCCAGCAAGATGACGAAAACAATCATCAGTGGAGAGAAGAAAGACGAGGCCGTCCCCGAAACCGCGGAGGAGCCAATCGAGAACAATTCCAGCGAGAAAGAGAAGGAGCAATACAAGCATTGACTACGACAGCCCATGATGATGATGAGTGGATTAGGACAGACCGGGCTCCGAGTTTGCTTTAGGTCTCCAGGAGCCTATGGTCGGAATACAAATAGGAGACCAAGTTATGAACTTTATGGTTGATACTGGAGCAGAGCATTCAGTAGTAGACAAAAAGATAGCCCCATTTTCTAAAAAAGCAGTCACCATTGTAGGAGCAACTGGTGCCAAAGCTACAAAATCTTTTCTTCAGAATCGTATATGCAGTCTGGGAGGACAGCAAATAACTCATCAATTCCTTTACATGCCCGAATGTCCAGTGCCACTGCTGGGACGAGATATGTTAGCCAAACTTCAAGCACAAATATCTTTCTCTGAAAAAGGAGAAATGCAAATGACAGTAAACCCCCAAGTCAAACCAGCAGGAATAATGTTGCTGACAGTTCCCCGAGAAGAAGAATGGAGATATTACATTGATGACTCTGTCCGAGACACTTATTTCGAACAAACTTTAAAGAACATCCACGCACCACCTGGAGTATGGGCAGAAGGCAGTCCTCCAGGCCTAGCCAAACATATAGCTCCGGTAATTGTAACCCTTAAGCCTAGTGCTACACCAGTACATGTCAAACAGTACCCTCTTCCAAGAGCTGCAATTGAAGGCATTCATCGCCACTTGAAAAGATTACTCGAATACGGCCTACTAAAAGTATGTCAATCCCCATGGAACACTCCACTTTTGCCAGTAAAGAAACCTGGGACAGATGATTACCGCCCAGTGCAAGACCTAAGGAGAGTGAATGATGCAGTTGAAACTATACATCCAGTTGTACCCAATCCTTACACTCTTCTAGGACTGATACCTGCTGAAGCTACCCATTTTACTGTACTAGATCTAAAAGATGCATTCTTTTGCATAAGATTAGCCCCTGTAAGTCAAATATTGTTTGCATTTGAATGGCAGGACCCCATCTCTGGAAGAGGGGGCCAACTCACATGGACACGATTACCCCAAGGATTCAAGAATTCGCCTACCATCTTTAGTGCTGCACTGAATCAAGACCTTTCAAGCTATCCAGTGGCCCCGGGGAAGAGAGTGCTTCTCCAATACGTGGACGATCTGCTGATAGCTGCCATATCAGAAAGTGAATGTATACAAGCCACCAAAGACCTTTTGCAGTTACTAGATGAAGCTGGATACAAAGTTTCCAGAGCCAAAGCACAGCTATGCCAAAAAGAAGTGAAATATTTAGGCTTTCGTCTGACTAAAGGAAGCCGCCAATTAGGAAGGGAAAGAAAAGAAGCTGTGTGCAGGATCCCAACCCCAACTACCAGGAAGCAAGTCAGAGCCTTTCTGGGAGCAGCAGGATATTGCCGAATCTGGATTCCCAACTTTGCTCAAATTGCCAAACCATTATATGAAGCCACAAAAGGAGAAGAAAAGTCGCCACTGGAGTGGGGACTTGAGCAGGATACAGCCTTCAAGAAGTTAAAGGAAGAATTAATGTCATCACCAGCACTCGGACTACCAGATGTTCACAGGCCTTTCCACTTGTTTGTACATGAAGCACAAGGAAATGCCTTAGGCATGTTGACTCAGAAATTGGGAAATTGGGAGCGACCTGTAGCATACCTATCGAAACCATTGGACACCGTGGCCAAGGGATGGCCACCTTGCCTGAGAGCAGTCGCAGCTACAGCATTACTAGTGAGTGAAGCAGACAAGCTCACATTAGGACAGAATATGCGAGTCACTGTACCACATGCAGTCCTTGCCCTCATGGAACAAAAAGCAAATTATTGGCTCACCAATTCCCGAATGTTGAAATATCAGAGCATGTTGTGTGAAAACCCACAGATACAACTGGAAGTGAGTCATGCCTTGAATCCAGCCACCTTGATACCCATTAGTGAAGAACTCCCAGAACATGACTGTATCGAAGTCATGGACACTGTATTCTCCAGCCGACCTGATCTGACAGATGTGCCCATAGATAATCCTGACCAAATTTATTATGTTGATGGGAGCATTCTCATCCTCAATGGACGACGCTGTGCCGGATATGCAGTTGTCACTCAACATGAAGTAGTTGAGTCATCAGCTCTAGCCTCAGGCACATCAGCCCAGAAAGCAGAATTGATAGCACTTACCCGAGCATTATTATTAGGAACAAACCTTCTGTTAAATGTATATACAGATTCCAAATATGCTTTTACTACCTTACATGCCCATGGAGCTCTCTATAAGGAACGAGGGCTCATCACATCTGGAGGAAAATCAGTCAAGTATGGCCCCGAGATACTGATGTTACTTGATGCAGTTTGGGCCCCAACTCGTGTAGCTGTCATGCATTGTAGAGGACATCAAGCAGGAAAAGGAGAAGTTGCCCGAGGGAATAGGTTTGCAGATGCCTCAGCACGACAAGCAGCTATGACAGGACAAATTACATCGCAAGCTATGCCAATGCAAGCAGCATTGTTTCCGGTACCTTTAAACTTATGGACACCACGATATACCACCAAAGAATTAGATTATTATTGTAACAAGGAAGATGGAGTACTGAAAGATGGATGGATTGAGCTGCCACCAGCAGAGGGCAGTCAACCCCCTGGACGAATAGTAATTCCCGAACTGTTAGGACCATCCTTTGTCAAAGCCTTTCACGAAGCCACCCACTATGGGAAAAGTGCTATGGAAAAAGCACTCAGACCACATTTTTACATTACTCTATTGACAACCATATCAGCTTCAGTAGCACGGCAATGTCTAACTTGTGCCAAAAATAATGCTAAGCAAGGCCTTATAACGGCACCCCGAGTTCAGTCAGGAGGTGTAACCCCCATGCACCACCTCCAAATTGATTTTACCGAAATGCCAAGAGCCAATGGATATCATTACCTATTAGTATTAGTCTGTACTTTCTCTGGGTGTGTAGAAGCCTTCCCAAACAGAACTGAGAAAGCCCGAGAAGTTACCAAAGTTTTAATGAGAGAGATTGTCCCTAGGTTTGGAATTCCAGCAGTAATAGGGTCAGACAATGGACCCTCATTTGTCTCCCAGGTTACTCAACAGTTAGCAAAAGCTTTGCAGATACAATGGAAGCTCCACACTGCATATAGATCCCAGAGTTCAGGGAAGGTTGAGCGAATGAATCGTACCCTAAAAGCCCAAATGTCTAAGCTTTGTCAGGAGACACACCTAAAGTGGCCCCAGGTGCTCCCAATAGCTTTACTCAGAATACGCTCAGCTCCTGTAAAATCAACAGGATTTTCCCCTTTTGAAGTTCTGTATGGTAAACCCCCACCAATAGTGCAGGGAATTAAAGGAAGTCTAGCCCAAATTGGTTCAGAAATAACCAGGCAAGAACTCCTAGCTCTTAGTTTTGTTCTGCAGACTCTCCATGCGTGGATCCAAGACCAGTTGCCTATCAACTTGACGGAACCTTTGCATCCCTACCAGCCTGGTACCTCGGTGTGGATCAAAGATTGGAAGAAGACACCGTTGGAACCCCATTGGAAGGGACCATACACCGTCATCCTGTCTACCGCAACTGCAGTAAAGGTAGCGGAGATCGACGCCTGGATCCACCACAGCAGAGTCAAGCCCGCCGCTGATCCTGAACCTGAGCAGTGGACAGCAGAACAGCATCTTGATGCACCTTTGCGAGTTACTCTGAGACGGCAACCAGCAACTTAGACACTTTGTCACAGTGTCTTGCAGTAGCCAAGTCTTTCGAAGAGGATTGCTGTTTTCCATGCAGCAACAGTTTTGTTTCAACGAACCCAATCTGCGTGTGATTTGCACACTACTTCACTACTTTGGTACTATATTAATTGACCAGACTTCACAAGCCAACTGAAATTGCTAAGTTGGATAATGTGTAATGGACAATTTGAGGATCTTCAATCAACACTCAGCACCCGTTGAATTGCTTCATTAGCGAACGGGACGAAGAAAAGAACGTCGAGGTCAAGATCTGCAAGCTGAGGATTCAGAAGAACTCCAATCAACATGTATCTTTACCTTTGCTTTGCCCTGGTTGCCTGTTTTGGAGGCTTTGAACTGATTTATGCCTTACCTCCATGCACTGCCTGCATTACTTCTACTCGAACTGGACTGAAAGTAACTCAGACTTTGATTTACCATTCTTATTATACCTGCACTGGTAAAGTGACTCGGTGTATATATAACACCACTGAACTAAATGTTTGCACTAATGGTAAATCTAGAGTATGCTATAATCCGCATCAGAATCCATCCTATTACACGTTGGAAATATGATGGAAGGATGCAGATGGACCTATAATAACTGCTACACAACCACTTAAAGATACTAGTAGACCTGTTGTTTTAAATTTCGATGCCTGTAATGTTATAAAGAGAGATAGTCGCTCCAACTGTGGTACCTGGGAAAAAGCGTATCGAAATGACCATAAGTATATGTGCCCAGAAGGTGCCATAGGATGGAGAAAGTGTACAGGTAAAAAGGAACCAGGCTATAGTACTGCCCCAGAAGCAGATTACTATTGCCCAAATTGGGAATGTGTTTTTTATGCTACATGGAATGATGGTATAGTTGACGAAAAGATAGATAAACGAATGGCCACTCTAACCAAGTCAACAACAGATGACAAATGTCAGAAAGATGCTTGTAACCCCTTACACTTACGGATACGCAATCCTAATGCATGGAAACAAGGATACAAGTTTGGTTTACGTATTGCCGGTGGAGCAGTAGATCCGGGAACAATTGTGTATATAAGATTGAATACCCAAGCCCATAAGTCATCTAAATATCATATCCATAACACCTTCTATGAGGCCATGCATGTAAATAAGTTTGAAATCCCTCATCCTTCTCAGAATTTATTTTTAGAATTAGCCGGAGCAGTAGTATCTAGTCTCAAAATCTCAGATTGTTATTTCTGTGGCGGAACCCAAATGGGAACCCATGGGAAGCTCAAGAATTAAATTATTCCCTGACTTACAATCAGACTGAATTACACAAGACTACTAGCGAATGGGTGTTAGCGCACTCAATTGTTGGACGTCTTTGCTATACCAGAACTGGACCTCAGTTCACCCAACAGGTAGGACAGCTGGTCTGTCTTAGCCAGAAATTCTATAATGCCACTACCAAAAAGACGTCATGGTGGTCAGGAATCAAACACCCTGAACCTCCTAACCCATTAGCCAGATTTCCTGAACTTGCTGATTTATGGACTAATCTTGCCAAACCCCATGTCTGGCAAGCCCCATCTGGCCTATATTGGATCTGTGGAAACCGAGCGTTTGCACGACTCCCGCCACAATGGGGAGGAGCATGTGTCTTAGGGACCATCAGACCTTCTTTCTTCCTGTTAAACACTGAACATGGAGAACAATTAGGATACCCAATGTACACTACCCACAGACACAAAAGAGCACTACGACAGAAGAGATCACCCCTCCAAGTAGGCAAGTGGGAGAAGTGGAAGGGTGATGATTGGCCACCAGAGAGAATCATTGAGTATTATGGGCCTGCCACTTGGAATGATGATGGTATGTATGGTTATCGAACCCCAGTCTACATGATTAATCGTATTATTCGCTTGCAAGCAGTAGTTAAAATAATAACCAATGAAACTAGCCAAGCTCTTACACTTTTAGCTAGACAAAGTACTCAGATGCGCACTGCTATATATCAGAATCGCTTAGCACTTGATTATTTGTTAGCAGCTGAAGGAGGAGTATGTGGTAAGCTGAATTTAACCAATTGTTGTTTAAAAATAGATGATAAGGGTCAAGTAGTTGAAGAAATTGCTAAGGATATGCAAAGACATGCTTATGTGCCAGTACTGACTTGGCACTCACTGAAATTCCCTAACTGGTTTGCTAACCTTTTCTGATGGCTGGGAGGACTTAAAACTTTCCTTATATTAGTACTAATACTTGTTGCTGTTATTTTGTTATTACCATGTCTAATCCCATGTTGTATACGATCTATCCATAGTACTATTGAAAGTACAGTAGAGCGGAAGACCGCAACTAAGATTATGGCCTTGTACCAACCAAAACCTCCTACATGTAGTCGGAATTCTATGATTACAGCATAACTATTTTGAAGTGATTTAATTCTCACGCCTTATAAAGTAATAGGGTGAGATTAATCAAAGGGGGGAATGTGGCAGGTGAAGGCCTGTGATCCACATTGTCTGATATAAGCAAGCAAGCCTAGCTAGCTTGACCTGTAAATGAAGCTAGTGAAGAGGCCTATGGGAATTGCACATCCCCCAATATGCTCCTGTAGAGCTGGAACATAGCAAGAGTATTGAATTAGCTTAGACAAGCAGAACTGGAAGATGGAAAAATACAGAAAAATAGGTTTAAAAGTCACTGATAAGAAGAATACATCTGCAAGGGATTTAATTAAGGCTGCTGACAGATAAGTTAAAGAGCCCTACTCCCCTGCACGTATTAACTAGCCCAATAGCCTTGAAAGTAGGAAAGTAACAAGTTGGTGAACAGGCCATTGTAATTGGGACTAGAAGGGGGGTAAGCAGGTGCTGAGCCCACTGAAAGAACATAATTGGATAATCATATCAGTACCGGGACCAATAGAAGGGGTACGGGAGGTACGGGAGAGTACCGGGACCAATGAAATGTATTGCTATACCTAGAATAGAGCAAAAGTCTATAAAAGTTGTTGTATTGCCAGAAAACTTTGCTCAGCCATTTTGAAATTGACTTTGCTTGAGACTTGTGCACAAATAAATGATTTGGACCTTCTGAACAGACTCCTGGTATCATTGCTTTGTCTGCGCTCTGCTGCTACAACTGAAGTGGTATTTAAAGGTGCGGAAGAATTGAAGGAAATATCGATACATCGGAAAGATGTATTACAACTATTAGATAAACTGAAGAGTAGCAAATCACCTGGGCTGGATGGTATACATCCAAGGATGTTGATAGAACTGAAATATGAGATTGCAGACCTGCTATTAGTAATCTGTGAACTATCATTAAAATCATCTCTAATACCTGAAGATTGGCGGATCGCCCATGTAACACCAATTTTTAAAAAGGGTTCGAGGGGTGATCCGGGAAACTACAGACCGGTGAGCCTCACGTCAGTACCGGGAAAAATGGTAGAAACCATCATAAAGAATAACATTACTCAGCATGTAGATAGTCATGGCCTAATGGAGACAGCCAACATGGTTTTAGACAAGGAAGATCTTGTCTTACTAATCTGTTATGTTTTTTTGAAAGTGTGAATAAACAGGTGGACAAAGGTGAGTCGGTTGATATAGTGTATCTGGACTTTCAGAAAGCCTTTGACAAGGTCCCTCATCAGAGACATTTGGCAAAACTAAAGAGTCATGGGATAGGAGGCAGTGTACTACTGTGGATCAGGAACTGGTTAAAAGATAGAAAGCAGAGGGTTGGGCTAAATGGCCAATTTTCCCAATGGAGAAAGGTGAATAGTGGTGTACCCCAGGGATCTGTGCTGGGTCCGCTGCTTTTTGACATATTCATAAATGACCTGGAAAGTGGAATAACGAGTGAGGTTATCAAATTTGCAGATGACACAAAACTATTTAAAGTTGTTAAAACCCAAGAGGATTGTGGAAAATTGCAAGAGGATCTTGATAAATTGGAAGACTGGAAATCAAAATGGCAGATGAAATTTAATGTGGACAAGTGCAAAGTTATGCACCTAGGGAAGAACACCCCAAACTATGGTTACACGATGCAAGGTTCCACATTAGGAACCACCACCCAGGAAAAAGATTTAGGCGTCATTGTGGATAACATGTTATTTCAAATCATTTTTATTAAGCTTTTCACACATATACACACATCAATGCAAATTCAACTGGACATGAATTCCCAATCCCAAACAGAAACAGAAACAGAAGACAAGCTCGTACTCACGACCCCAGTACTCGTGAAAAGGTAACAGCCCGTTCTTTTTCCCCCCCCCCCCAGGCACTAGCATACATACACCGACATTAGTACAGGTCAGATTGTACACATACAGTATCATAAGAACAGCACTTAAACATTGAGAAAGAATGGGACTGCCCGCCCTGGAGCAAGCCAGCGAGTCCCTCCCACGTCCTCCAGTAGCACCATTCCCCTTAGCATCCAGAAGTATGCAGAAACACTAGCGAGGCGAAGGAATACATCGTGGCTGGAGTTCCCCCCCCCCCCCAAAGGTACCTCTACTACCAATTGAGTAGCCCTCCCCGTCCCCGGGGGGATAACTGGGAAATCATGGGGGACCATATTTCCAAAAACCTCACCCAACACTGTCCCCCTCTCTGCTGGGCCGTGGTTTTTTCCATACAGAGCAAGTCTACCATAAAGTTCTCCCACAGCATCAGGCAAGGGGGTGAGGGATTTACCCAGTGTTTCAGCAGAGCCCGTTTAACCAGCAGAAACCCCCTCTCAAGCAGGGCACGTTGCGCGTAGGAGAGCCGCTCATAGCCCACCTCCCAGTTATGGAATAAACACACCTCGCGTTGTAAAATCTCACCCAACCCCAACCATCCCTGTAATTTATTGCAAACTTGCACCCAGATGGCCCGCATCTTCGGGCAGCCCCAGAACTTATGGGTTAGTGTCCCTGGACCACCCCCGCACCACTGGCAAGTAGAAGATGGTCGAAGACCGGCATAAAAGGCCCATGTATCACTGGTATACGCACGCCATAAAAATTTATACTGCATTTCCTGGAGGTATATCCATACCGGCCCATGTTGTATCCCTTCAAATGCTACCCGCAACATGTCCGGCGTGATTTCCTCAATCCCGTCTTCCCTCCACCGGCCTGCGAGTTCCTGAAGAAACTCAGGGCCCCCAATGGGTCGGAGGATCGTACGCACCGTCTGCTCCCCAGAACTACCCTCATCCAACTGTTCCAAAATAGTCCGCGGGGACTCAGAGGCGGGCCACACTCGCCCCCTCCCGACCCCCGGGGCAGAGGCTAGGTACGAGCGAACCTGTAGATAACCATAAAAGTCCTGCTGACGAATAAGAAACTTTCGCTGCACCTGCTGGAAGCTATCCAAAATGCCAGCATCACCAGAGTACAGATCGCCTAAACACACCAGCCCTCTCTCCATCCAATGCCAAAAAATGTTAGGCTGTGTATATCCGGGATCAAACTCCGGATTACCCACCAGCGGTAGTAATGGTGACCTATTCCAGGCCCATCCGAAGCGCCTACAGAGCATTTTCCAGGCCGCCCGTAGCGCTCCCAAATAACCTCCCCCCACCCCCAACCGTATCTCCCGAGGGAGGGAACTAGCATGCAAAAGGTACAACCCATGATAAGGTTTCAACACCTCCGCTAACTGCCGGACCGGGGCACAGCCCTCACCCTCCACCAGCGCCCGCATATGACGGGCTAGATATCGGATATTATAGTTACGCAGGGAGGGCAGTTCTAATCCCCCCTCCTCTCTCCTGCTCATTAAAACTCGGAGGGCGATTCGCGCTCTCCTACCCCCCCAGAGGAACCCCCGCAAGCAGCGTTCAAAGCGTTTCCAGTCGGTATCCAATACCCATATCGGTAGGGTACGTAACACATATAGCCAACGGGGAAAACTCTACCATAGTAAACAACGCAATCCGTCCCCTCAAAGATAATGGGAGACCTCTCCACCCGGCGAAAGTGCGACTACTTCTGTCCAATAGCCCTGGTATATTGGCTTGATATAGGTGTGCTGGTCGATCAGGAAGCTGTATCCCCAAGTATCTGATCGCCCCCTCCGCCCACACCAAGGGAAATGTCCCTTCCCATTGCGGTCGGACTTTACCCCCAACATCAAGGACTACTGACTTCATAGTATTCACCTTCAGGCCTGAAAAGCTCCCAAAGGTCTGTAGCAAATGTAATACGCGTACTAAAGATCGAGGCAGGTTCGTAAGACTCAGCAACATATCATCTGCAAAGGCACTAACCCGTATATCCTCCCCACCCAAGTGTATACCAGCTATCTCCGGGTCCGTCCGCATCGCCCGCAGGAGCGGTTCCAAGGCCAACACGAATAGCAGCGGTGAGAGAGGGCAGCCCTGCCGCGTGCCGCGTTCTAATCCAAAAGGCTCCGAGAAGGTTCCATTCGAGCCCACTCATGCCAGGGGCTGAGCATACAGCGCCTGTATCCATCCCACAAAGTTACCATGCAGACCAAAGGCAGACAGCGCGTCCCACATATAAGTCCATGCTACTCTATCGAATGCCTTCTCAGCGTCTAAGCTTACCAAAAGGAGCGCCTCATCCCTTTGCAAACAGTGTTCCATTCCCAACAGTAGCCTGGTAATATTCCGGGATGCGTCCCGCCCCTGCACAAAACCAACCTGACTGGAGTCAACCAGTGCCGGTAAAAGAGGTGCAAGTCTGGCCGCTAGTACTGAAGCCAAGAGTTTCATATCACAGTTAATAAGAGAGATTGGGCGGTAAGAGGCCGGGTCTAACAAGTCCTTCCCGGGCTTCGGGATCACAGTAATATCTGCACAACGCATATCTCGTGGGAAAATACCCTGTGCTCGGGCCTCCTCAAACATCACCACCATAGAAGGAGCAAGCTGCGGGCCCAGAATTTTATAATACTCCATACTAAAACCATCGGGCCCCGGAGCCTTATGAGACTTCCCCCGTGTAATCACTGCCATGAGCTCCGACACCTTCAATGGCGCATTGAGCTGTGCCAGGTCCAGGCCTGAGAGTGTGGGAAGGGACAAGCTGTGAAGAAAGGTTACTCCCTGCCCATAGTCCCGGACCTCCTCACTATACAGTTGCTTATAGAAGGTTCTAAAAATCTGCGCGATGTGCCTAGGCTGGTGCTGCAAAGCCCCGGTCTGATCACGGAGGACCGGAATAAACCGATTTCCGCGGGGGGTCACGTACTAATCTGGCCAATAATTTCCCCGCCCTATTACCATATAAATGGAGTCGGTGTTTGTAGTAATGCATCGAAAACGAAGCTCTCCGCTGAAGCAAAGTGTTAAGCGCCGTCTGCGCGTCGGCAAG
Source organism: Ichthyophis bannanicus (assembly GCA_033557465.1). Lineage (NCBI taxonomy): Eukaryota > Metazoa > Chordata > Amphibia > Gymnophiona > Ichthyophiidae > Ichthyophis > Ichthyophis bannanicus. The sequence goes on along the minus strand of CM066031.1, from coordinate 417,499,839 downwards.
ATCCCGCTGTAGAGCCCTGTCGCTATCCCGAGAGGCCCGACGCTGCAGCGTGCGGAGAGTACGCTCCGCAACCACAATACTACGATTCAGATGTTTACGCCGTGACACCGTGTACGCGATAATCGCGCCTCTCATCACCGCCTTACTAGCTTCCCAGAAGACCAGCGGAGGACAATTAGGGGTATCATTAAAGAGTACATATTCCTCCCACTGTTTTAAAAGAAAGACCCGGAAAGCCTCATCCTCCCATAGAAAAGCGGGAAATCTCCATCCCAGTCTCTCCGGCCCCTGACACTCCCAAGTAATCCAGACCATACCATGGTCCGAAATAGCAATGGGCTCTATTTCCGCCTGCCCTACCCGGGGGAGCCCACCCTCACTGACAAGTATGTAATCGATACGGGACCACGTAAGGTGAGCTCGCGACTGATGTGTATATTCCCGCATCCCTGGATGTAATACCCTCCAGACATCCACCAGGGCCCCCATCCTACATAGATAGCCAATCCCTCTACGTGCCCACGCTCCCACTCCCCCCCGAGCAGACTTGTCCAAATGGGGTTCATGAGGGCAATTGAAATCTCCAGCCACAATGACCTTCGCCCCCTCTGCATGCTTAAGCAGGTCAATCAGATGAGTAAAGAAGGCATGATCATATACATTAGGTGCGTATACGTTCAAAATCCAGATTGGTTCATTATACAGTTGGCCCTTCAACAAAACATATCGCCCTTGCACATCAGTTTGTATCCCTTTCACTACAAGAGAGACCCCCTTCCGCACTAACACCACCACCCCCGCTTTCTTCGTGCCCGACTCTGCTCCATAAGCCACTTCCACCCAATCCTGGGCTAATTTCCTGTGCTCTGCAGCACTCAAGTGCGTTTCTTGCAGCAGGGCAATGTGAGCCCCCTTTCTCTTGAGCCCCTGGAGAACTTTGGTGCGCTTAATTGGGGACCCAATGCCCCCCACATTCCAGGATACTATCTTGAGCTCAGGCATGGGTCAATACAGAGGATAACCAATGGCAAGATCGCTTATGTTGCTCCCAGAGGCGCCCAGCCTCACCTCCGGGATCTTTGCTCATCATCACTGCTGCACTAACGTCCAAATAGTTAGGAAGCCCAGCTCTACCCCCTAGAATCATTCCCAAAAGAGAAGTCCAGTGCCTCTTACCCCCATCCCTAGCCCCACCCACCCCCCCTCCCAGCTGCATCTCTCCTCGTCCCCTCTTCTCAACCCTTCCCTCTATCCCTCCCCCTCCCCCACCCCCATCTCAAAAGAACCCACTAGCCCTCTACCTACTTACCTCCCCTCCCCCAACCCCCAACTATACAACTCTCCCCCGACCACTAAAGTCGGAGCCGGACTTCGGGTGTGGCCCTACAGGGCCGCCCCAGCCCCCCCTGCGTTGGTCAATTAGTACCCACAAGGCCCTCTGCTGCAGGCGGCAGGCCGCTCCTCACACCAGAAGCAACCCCCACAACCTGTAACATACCCTCATCGAGCCCCTACCGGCTCTTGCCATCCCCCACCCGTACAAGAGAGTACAGCAGGTCAAAAACAGATCCCCCCCCCCCCCCCCCAGATACATTATGCTGCCACCGACCTTCCCAAGCCTGCTCACCCAGGGTACGGAACAGCGTGTAGGGTGGGGTTATCTACAAGAAACCAAGTCAAGGAGTCCATGTAAAATGATGGCCCCTCCGGGCTCACTGAAAAGTGCCCCCCGGTTGAGAATCTCAGGTGCTGTCCTCCCGCACCGGCGACGTAGTTGGTCTTGCACACAGTGAGTCCAAGAAAGACTTCGCTTCTCCGACCGTTGTAAAGGCATGATTCATACCAGAGTGGGAAATCCTCAATGTTGCTGGAAATGCCAACGTAAAGCGCATTTTTCTCCGGAAAAGCTCAGAGCAGAGCGGCGCAAAACCCTTTCTCTTTGTTGCAACGGCTGCCGAGTAATCTTGGAAAAGTAAGAGGTTGTGATTCTCAAAAGATATCTCACGCTTCTGCCGAAAGGCCTGGAGAAGTTGCATCTTGTGCTGGAAATTCAATATTCGGGCTATCACCACCCGCGGGCGTGAATCGACTTTCGGCCCCAATCTGTGCACGCGCTCCACTCTCAGCTGGCCCACTAAAGCATCTAGGCCCAGAGTCTTAGGTAGCCAAGATTCCACCAAAGGCAACAGGAGAGCATCGGTAGTAGTTTCCGGGATCCCCACAATCCTTATATTATTCCTCCGGGACCGATTCTCGAGGTCCTCCACCTTCTCCATTAAAGCTGCTAGCTGTGCACGCTGAGCCTCGTGCTCCCCGGCTCTGCTGTTCTCAGCATCTTCCATTGTGGAGACCCGGTGCTCCACCGCCTCCACTCTTTGACCCAAATCAGCCAGCGCTGTGCCCATGGAGTCCAACTTACAGAGTATGCGGTCGAATTTGGGGTCTAGGAGTTTTACGACCTCTTTTGCAAGTTCCTCCGTTGCAGAGTCAACGCTCTCCGCTCCCGGCGAGGTCGGGTTAGCGCTTCCAGGCAGCATGGCCCCCGCTCGGGTGGTTTTCTCCCGCTCCTTCCGCGGCGGTGGAGGCATCTTTTTCGGCAGTTCGTTGCCACCGTGTCCCTCAGTGTTCGTGGGGTAGTTTGGGGTATAGGATCACCCTCTCCGCAGGCTTCAATTGCAAAGAATATTGTGTTAAAGCTGAGGCGGCCCCGGAGCGAGCAGAGAGCACGTCCTCACTCGCTCATGTGCCACCGGAAGTCTCTTGTGGATAACATGTTAAAACCCTTGGCCCAGTGTGCAGCAGCAGCCAAGAGAGCAAATAGAATGCTAGGTATCATAAGGAAAGGAATGGAAAATAAAACAAAAGATATTATAATGCCTCTATACCGTTCCATGGTGAGACCGCACCTTGAATATTGTGTGCAGTTCTGGTCGCCGTATCTTAAAAAGGATATAGCGTTATTAGAAAAGGTTCAGAGAAGAGCCACCAAAATGGTAAATGGGATGGAAGGATACTCCTATGAAGAAATGCTTAAAAGGTTAGGGCTCTTTAACCTGGAAAAGAGACGGCTGAGGGGAGATATGATAGAAGTCTATAAATTAATGAACGGAGTGGAACGGGTAAACATAGATCGACTGTTTACGTTATCAGAATATAGGAAGACTAGGGGACATGCAATGAAGCTACAGGGTAAACTATTTAAGACTAATAAAAGAAAATATTGGTTCACTCAACGTGTAATCAAACTCTGGAATTTGTTACCGGAGGATGTAGTAAAGGCTGTTAGTGTAGCTGGGTTTAAAAAAGGTTTGGACAAGTTCCTGGAGGAAAGGTCCATAAACCATTATTAAGAAGGGACCCAGGATATCAGTGCTTGATCTAGTACAAGCATTGCAGAACCTGTGTCTTTTGGGGAAACTGCTAGGTACGTATGACCTAGATTGGCCACTGTTGGAAACAGGATACTGGGCTTGATGGACCTTGGTCTGACCCAGTATGGCATATCTTATGTTCTTATGTTTGTTCCAGGCATAACGTGCAGCAAGGTGAAATGAGCAAAGTCTGGAGTTAGCAATAGAAGAGAAGGGCACAGATGGAAGCGATTTACCAGAAGAGCGGAGTTTGCCATTGATGCACCAGTTAGCATAGCAGCACACTTCCCCTCCCTTTTTTTTTCAACACACACTCTTCAACAGAGCCAGAAAAAAGTTGTGAGTGCTGTACACTGAAGAAGCAGGCATAAAGACTTATAAGTTACCCCTACACATTTTTTCAGACCTCTCATTAAAATCTAATTTTGAGTTCAGTATTCTGGTCTTCTGTACACTTTCCTGCATCTGCGCTGCATAGCTAATTGCTTAATTAAAATCCATTCAGTGGATTTCAATGCATGGTGCACTGATGTTTGAGCAGGCATTTGCGCATTGTTTATGCTTGCATTCGATTCCTTCCTTCATTCTGAACCCAGACTGGCAGAGAAAATTCTGTGCAAATACTGCTCTGTTGCCAGGTCTGATGTCAGATATGATGGGGCCCAGGAGTGTGTTCCCTAATCTCTTCTGTTCCTTCTGTACATCAAGCTTGGTTTATCTAGATGTTATAGGTCAGAGCAGAGATATTTCTGCTCCAGCATTCTAAAAACAAAAGCATTCTGTTTCCCAAATTGCAACTTTGGCTTTTATTACACATTTCTTTCCAGGCTGCTGGGCTTCAGTCTGTCAGCAACATTCCAAGCCATTCTCCATATTAACCCTTTTCAGAAGGCCCTGGAACCCCACTTCAAGTTACTTTCAACAATTACTATGTTGAATATTGGCACATCCAGGATAGGAGGGCCTGGGGATCCCTCCTGGTGGATTTGCTAGGCTACCAGGGGATTTTTTCATGAGGCTCAGGAGAGAATGGGAGGAGAGAGAGGTGAGTCTACTTTGCTGCTAAGGATGGGCCTAATGTGGCAGATTGCCTTTAAGCCTGATGGTCATCAGGCTGGGGTGGGAGTCAAGGAGGAAGTTAGTCATGCAAACATTTTGTCCACTATGGAGGTGCGTGAGGACTTTTTTAATAGACCGGCTCTTTTAACTAGGTCCCCAGTAGCATCAGATTCCTCTTTAGTGGGTTAATGCTTCTTAAGGAAAGTTAATCGCTCTGAAAAATGCAGGTTGTGAAGTTTAATGCAAGCTGAGGGTAAAAGGTGAAAAAAAGATGTTGAATTGCATGTGGTAGAGGAATGGCTGGAAGTCAGTGTTTGCAGTGGTGGATGCTGTGATACTGCTCAGAGTGAGGAGTTGAGTGAACATCCATGGGGATGGCTGAAAAGTTTGGCAGAGATGCTGAGAGCACTGGGCTGGAGAATAGTGCTGGAGCAATGCAGGGACAGAGTTACAGGAGCTGGGCTGCCTTGTTTGTCCACCTCTAATGCAAACCCTGTTGACAGAGTAAACAATTAGTTGCATATCATCCTGCTAGACCAGTCCAGACAAGTGGGTTGGGTTCCCTTACCAGCAGATTGGTGGAGACAAATAAGCAATGAAAAGCTCAGGTTTCAATGATATCTCTCCCATGCCTCTATTTGCCTCAGCCACCAGAGATCCCTTCAATATTTCTTTGTCTCCAGTAGATGGTAGATGGATTTTCTCCTCTCTAAAGAAAATGCGAGGATTCAGATCAAAGAGATTGATTAAACGTTCATGAACGACCACCTTGAGTATAGAAAGGTGACCCTCTGATTTGAGTGCAATGTGGGAGGCTCCACTAGACTGCAGTCTTTTCAGGAGCCACAGGAGGAGGGAAAATTGGTCCAGCTCTATGATCTTAGCATGATAAGGGCCTATTGAGCAGCCACAAATTGGAAGAATTTGGAAGAATCTGGAAGAGTGCAGCAGCCTCACACAACCTCAGCGTCCCCTCCTTCCTCCTCTGTCCCCCTCTGCTCTCTCCTGAAGATTTCAGAAGGCTATCAGAAGAATCTGCCTTCCAGCCACTTTACACACAGTGCTGCAAAGTCAGCCAGTGAAACAGTTTCATGGGAGTAGAGCTGAGCCCGCCAAAGATCCTCCGCCTGGGGCTCTCAGGGGGTGACTACCAAGGTTTGACCTCATCATTGTCCTTGTTGGGAGTACCCGGTTTCATCTGTGTCAAATGCAATCTGGGGTGGACTGCTGGTGACAGCTGACACTGTGTTGGGGTTCCCATAATTTTCAACATTTTTGCCTCTTGTGCACCTGGTGGTCGCACGGTCCTAACACGCATTCCACCCAAGAGGCTCTAATTCGCACTTCTTCCCTAGTGCCTAAAACACACATATCATAAACGTGCAGTTAATGTATGCTTGTGGGCCGACACAGCCTTAGCGCGCACTGCTGTGATAGTTGTCCAAACTCTCTGTCTTCTTCCAGAAAATGTTGTTTGACCTGTGGCAAGTGAGGAGCCTCCTCGCTGGATTCTGGACTGTGCCTTTCCTATATGGCAGCTTCTGTGTCACCTGTGGAGGGCTTGCTTTCCACCTCTCAGTCGAGGGATGCAGTTAATCTGACCTTGCCTGCCTCAGGGCAGGAGGTGACAGATGGATAAGGATTTTCAGTCTGCCGGAAGCTCCGGTGACTGTGCTGTGAGCTTCTGTTCATCATCTAGGGGGTCTGTGGAGGCTGTGTTCCTTGGTGTTGGTGAGTATTATCCGAGAGGAGAGCTTCCAGATTCTGGATTGTCCTCGGAATTCTTTTCCTTTTTCAACAGGCCTAGTCTTAGCATGGAAATTCAGACCTTGTGGCCTTTGGGTGCCCCTGGATGAAGTCTCATGCCAGGCAGGCTGACAGTAGAAGCCCTCTTCGATTACCTTTGGCTAAGCATCCCCAGTGAAGGGTGCTCCTTGGAGATGGGGAACAGCTAGGAGCTATCCGAGATGTTGACTATGCCTCAGATTCAGATGGCTCGGTACTGGGCTCTGATGTGGATGAAGAAGTGCTCGCACCTTCAGAAGATTATGCAAAAGCTGGCATTATCCACCCATTCTGGGAGGAGGAGCTGGCGGCATTGATTGCCAGGTTGTCATCCGCCTTGAACTTGATGGATGCTTTCGGCACGGAGCAGGAGTCAAAGGTACATCTGCTCCTTCAAGGGGTGCGAAAATCCACTGCTCTCTTCCCCTTCTTTGAGGTGATCAAGGATATGATCTGGTCAGAGTGGGACTCCCCGACTTCCTGCTTAAAGGGTTAAGGGCATATAAGAAGATCTATGCTTTCCCAGAGGAGGAGCGCGTCAAGTGGTTTGGTATTCCCAAGGTGGATGCACAGGTCACGGCAGTTACCAGTTGGTCCACCATTCCGGTGGAAGGTGGATCGCCCTTAAAGGATTTTCTGGACTGCAAGGTGGATTCCTTGCTAAGGAGCCCATTCACTGTGGTGGCGGCTATTCTGCAGCTGGCGTTATGTACTAGCCTGATGTCTTGAGCCCTGCTCCAGTGGATTCAGTCTCTTCCGCTGAATAATACTACTCTTTTTTGGAGTTGGCTGTGGCCTTCCTTTCTGATGCCATGTATGACCTGGTTCATTTGGCAGCCAGGGATGGTGCCCTGACAATGGTATCATGGTGTTGGATTTGGTACCAGCACTGGGCAGCAGACACATCTTCCAAAGCTCGGTTGACTCAACTGGCCTTTAAGGGGAAGCTTCTGTTTGGAACTGATTTGGAGAAGCTGGTAAAGGACCTGGGCAAGACAAAATCTTAGCTCCTTCCGGAAGACAGATCCAAGGGGCCTGTGAAGCGAGCTGGTGCCCCTTTCTTGACAGCCACCGCCAGTCCACCAAGGGCACACTGGCTGGATTCCTGGAGGTCTCGGGACTATCATCATTACTGACCTGGAAAAATTTCTTCCCCTCTGCTTCTGGGCCTTGGGCTCATTCTCAGTCCTTTCATAGAGCACATGGGCCCAGGATTTGGTCCCCTCCAGAGGAGGACCCTCTTGGGCCATGCAATGAAGGTCTGGGGGCCCATTCCTTGGTTCCTCCAGTGGGCGGTAGGCTTTGCCTTTTCTTTCAGGAATGGGCCAGGAATACCAAGGATCTCTGGGTGCTAGATATCATTCAGTTCAGCTGTGTCCTGGAATGCAAAGTTCCGATTTTGGATGCCTTCGTCATTTCCCCTTATGGGTCTGCAATCAAAGGTGCTGCTGTATGGACCACCTTCAACAAGTTGCTATGCCTAAAGACAGTAGTGCTCATCGCCCCAGACAAGCGGGGAAAGGGCAGATACTATCTATTTTGTGGTGCCAGGAAGGATGGATCCTTCTTGCCCATTCTGGACCTCAAGGGGGTCAATGAGCACTTGCTCATCCTGCACTTCTGGATGGAAACCTTGTGCTCCATGATTCAAGCTGTGTGACGAGGGGAGTTCTTGACTTTCTTGGATCTGGCCGAGGCATATTTTCATATCCCGATCCGGGCAGATCAGCAGAAGTATCTGCGTTTTGCCATGCCTGGCTGTCACTATCAGTTCACCACCCTCCCTTTTGGTTTTATCTCCACCCCGTGGACGTTCTCCAAGGTCATAGTAGTGGCCGCTGCAGTGCCAAGGGATCTGTGTCCTTCCCTATCTGGATGATGACCTTTTTGGAAAGTCTCGACTGGGTGATCAGTCAGGAAAAGAGCCATCTGTTGCCTTCCCAGTCCTTGGAATTTCTGGGAGTACGTTTCGACATTCAAGTGGACAGAGTTTTCCTGTCAGAGGAGCAAGTCAAAGAGGATTGCCTGGTGCTGTTCTGTGCACAACAGGCTCCCAGAATCTGGGATTATCTTCAGCTCCTCGGATTGATATCAGTGACCATAAAAATGGTGCTGTGGGCACGTGCTCACGTGTGACTGCTCCAGCAGGTTTTGTTGACTTAGTGGTCCCCAAGTTCTCAGGAATTTGAGTGCAGGCTTCCGCTTCCATTGATGGTGAAGGTCAGCTTGTGGTGGTGGTGGTGGTGGCAGCCCTGTCATCTAATGAAGGGCGTGCCGCTGGATGACTTCTCCTGGATCCTGCAGATGATGGATGCCAGTCTCTCAGGCTGGGGAACCCATTGTCAAGACTGTATGGCCCAGGGCCATTGGAACCACAGGGAAGTGGTATGTTCTATCAACTGCCCGAGGCGAGGGCCATCAGGTTAGCTCTTCTGCGTTTCCAGTTCCTGATCAAGGGCTGGGCAGTTTGAGTGTTTTCAGACAACGCCATGGTAGTGGCTTATGTCAATTGGCAAGGCAGCACAAGAAATGCTGGGATACATCTGGAGATGGCTGTCTTGTTTGCCTGGGCAGAGAAGAATCTCCTAGCCTTGTCAGCTCAACATATTGCCGGGATAGATAGCGTGAAGCAGACTTCCTCAGCCGGCACTCTCTGGATCCTGGAGAGTGGGAGTTGAGCCAGAAGGCATTTCAGTTGATTCTGCATTGCTGGAGTTGCTCCGAAATGGATCTGATAGCGACCTGCTCCACAGTCAAAGTTTGCTGCTTCTTCAGTCATCACACAGAGACAGGATCTGAGAGTATCAGTGCCCTGACCTAGCCTCAGCCAAGTCAGTGGCTGCTCTACATGTATCCTCCGTGGCCCCTGGTGGGGCGTGTGATTCGGAGTATAGAATGACACCCAGGTAGGATTGTTCTGGTGGTGCTGGATTGACTGAGGGGAGTATGGTTCGGATACCTGATGCAGCTCCTGCAGGCAACCCATCTTTGGCTGTCTCCATCTAAGGGTCTATTGTGGCAGGGACTTATTGTCCTGGAGGACCCAGCTCTCTTCTCACTTACAGCATGGCTCTTGAAAGGAAACAGCTAGCATGTAAGGGCTACTTTCTGGTAGTGGTCTCTACTTTGCTTGGTGCCCAGAGGACGTTTACAAAGCTAGCATACATATGGATATGGTGCCTCTGAGAGCTGGTGCAGTGCATGGCAGTTGGCTCATGAGGCTGCCAAAGTGTCCTCCCTGTTGGCCTTTCTGCAGAATGGCCTAGAGAAGGAACTTTCCCTTAGCTCCCTGAAAGTTCAGGTGGCAACTCTGGCCTGTTTCCATGGTCCTGTTGCGAGTAAGTCCATGGCCTTGCACCTGGACGTCTCATGTTTTCTCCAAGGGGTTTGGCATCTACATCTTCTCCTTTGGTCTGTAATCCCTTCCTGGGATCTGTGTCTGGTGCTCAGGGCCCTGATGGCAGCCCCCTTTGAGCTGTTGAAGCACACCACCTTAAAGGATTTGATGCTTAAGACTGCCTTCTTGGTCACAGTTTGTTCTGCAAGGCGGATTTACGAGCTACAGGCTGTCTTTCCGAGATACTTATCTGTCCTTTTCGAAGGAGGTCATTTCCATTCAGCCTGTGCCTTCCTTCTTGCCTGAGGTGCTTTCTCCCTTTCACTTGAACCAGGAGGTTTGCCTACCCTCCTTCCTGAAGGAGCAGTGTTGGGGGAAGGATAAGGATCTTCGCTTGGTGGATGTCCAAAGGGCGTTCCTCTGGTATGTGGAGGTTACGAATCCCTTTCATAAGTCCGACCATCTTTTTGTACTGTTTGCTGACCCATGCAAGGGTGAAACAGTGGCCAAGTCAACTTTGGGGAGCTAGATTAAGGAGGTTATTGCCTTGGCATATCTGTTGCGGAACTGGTTGGTTCCAGAGGGTTTGCACGCCCATTCTACCCGAGCACAAATGCCTTTGTGGGGTGCTTGGTAGCTCCTGCAGACATTAGTTGGGCAGCAACATGGGCATCACTTTCTACTTTTGTCAAGCATTACCCACTTGGATGTCCTTGCGCAGGCGGACATGGCCTTTGGCTCACAGGTTTTACGAGCAGCTGTGTTTTCTTCTTGCCCAGTGGTATTGTAGCTTTGGTATATCCCACTTGTCTTGACTGGCCTAGCAGGATGATATGGAAGGTGACATTTTACTTACCAGTTAATATCCTTTCCTTGAGTCTTGACTGGCCTAGCAGCATGATATGGAAAGTGACATTTTACTTACCAGTTAATGTCCTTTCCTTGAGTCCTGCTAGATCTGTCCAGGTCCCAATCCTGTAACTGTATTTGCTCTGTTCTTTTATTTTTATTTATTTATTTAGCAAGCATTTGTAGCCCGCTCCTTCCAGCGATCAGAAGCGGGTAGGATTACTATTGTGAAACTGCCGAATCAAGGCAGGTACAAATTTTGTTTACATACAGATTGTCAGAAAAGCACATCATACAGAGTTAACACTTCTTAGCTATGGGGGAGTTCATTTACATATATACATAAATACATATATACAGGATAATCTTCTTGGACACAGTGGTCAGGGGCTGCTCCATCTGTGGATTTAGTTCAGGTTGAAATGTGATTGGAAAATGTGCGTTTTGAGTTTCTTTCTGAAGTCTAGAAGGTCATTGCTAGCTCGTAGTTCTGGTGGGAGTTGGTTCCACAGTGTTGGCGCCGCATATGAGAAAGCCCTGTGGCTGGTGTTAGCTTTGGCAGATCTTATATCTGTTGGAGTGTGAAGGATGTTGGAATTGTGGGTTCTTCTGTTTCGGGTAGGAGGTTGCAATCTTACTAGGTTGTTGAGGAAGGAAGGTGCTAAGTTGTGGATGAGTTTGAAGGTGGTTGTTAGTATTTTGTATTTTGTGCGAGCTGTTATGGGTAGCCAGTGTAATTGAATTAGTACTGGTGTGATGTGGTCACTTAGATTTTTCTTCATTATGACCCTGGCAGCTACATTTTGTGCCATTTGTAATATGTTTAGGGTTTTTTTAGGTAAACCTTGTAGGATGGCGTTGCAGTAGTCAAAATGTGGCATGATGAGTGCTTGGGCCACTGTTCTGAAGTCTTGGGGATCAATAATATTCCGAATGGGTTGGAGCACTCTAAGCTTGTGGAAAACTGCTCTGCTGAGGTTCTGCTCTGCTCTGCTGAGGTTCCCTTGGGTCCGCTATGATTTTTATACTTGACTCTGCAGGTTCATCTTCTATTGACAGCCTTCTGTTGATGCTTTCCTGTACATAGTTTTTTTTACTGTTGATTACTCTTTATTGCCCACGATTGAGGTTGTGCGAGGCTTGCTATTTTTCTCCCATATACTTTGGAATGAATACTGAAAGCACCTCTGATGGCTGAGGCAAATAGAGGTGTGGGCTATTATTGAATCCTGGGCTATTCATTGCTTCTTTATCTCCACCAATCTGCTGGTAGAGGAACACAACTCACTTCTCTGGACTGGTATAGCAGGATTTAAGGAAAGGACATGAACTGGTAAGTAAAATGTCACCTTCATGTTTACCCATTCCATTTCACTCCAGATTTTATATACTGTACCTCTATCATATCTTCCCCCTCTCACTTTTCTTCTCAAAGCTGAAGAATCCTAACTTCCTTAGCCTCTCCGTATAGGAAAATCATTCTTTCACCTGTACCTTTTTGTTCACCCTTCTCTATACCTTTTCTACTTCTATGTCTATTTAAGATGAGGGGACCACTGTGCGACTTTCTTGAAGCAGTCATTTGATTTAACCAGCAAAATTTGAGTCGATACTTAACGGTCACACTGTTTAATATTCTATGTGTCCATTTTGGGAATTCCTCTGTTTAAGCTAAGTAGTCTTTACATTTTTATATGAATTAAAAATTTGAAAAAACTAAGCTACAGACTGGGACTGATGAAAGATCGGAGGGGAGAGAACCCTGGCATTACTATGTATTGAAAGTGGCGGCTCTCCCTCTGCTGAGGTCCCTTATTCCTATTTTTTAGTGTATAGCTTGATGGTATGTAGTGCGGAGCAACGATTCTTTGTTAGTTGCTTTAAGTATATGTTTGGTGTCTCCTTTTTCTGAAATTATGTGAAGTCATACATTTAAGAGGATGTTGATGGCAACATAATTTCATGTTATTCTCTAAAGAGACTGTGAAACATGTAAGGATTATATACAGTACTCAGTGAAGTCTGATTTTTATAGCAGGGTGTCTCCTATTTTAGACAGGCCAATAGTATGTGTCAAAGAAGGAAACATCACACATTTATTATCCTTACTGTGTTTGCAACATTCCTTTCAACATCTCCCTCCTATCACAGAATGGACTACAGCTGCTTCTCCCTTCACGTTGGAGTTTACATTTCTTTGTGTATCGCGGTACGTGGCCACGTGCCCGAAGGGGTGTGACCTAAGGGGCACGGTCTGCCCCTTAGGAGCCCCTTTGGAGCACTTGGGAGCTTCTGTGATGTCACTGCTGTCCTTGAGATATGGGCAAACAGAAGGCGAGAAGTAAGGGCCCTGTGTCATCGAAGGGTTTTGTTGGCCCTATGGATCAACATGTAGTGAACTTTGCTCCACCTGAATTTTGATAAATTAGATTTAACAACCTTCTTGGAGACCTCGCCTGATAAGGTCTCCCAGAGGGTGACTTTGTTGGTTACCTTTTCTTCGGAGGCAGTGAAGGGGGTGATTTTGCGTCTCTTCTTTTCTAAGAAAGACACATTGTTTTGTGGTCAACCTTTATCAGTATTTCCTGATATTGCTAAAGTCACCCAATTGTGCCTTAAGGCTTTTCTTCAAATTAGACCTAAGGTTCTGGCTGCCAGAGCTACATTTTATTTGAAATACCCTTGTAAGTGGTGGGTCACCTACAAGGGTAATACATTTATCTTTATGGAACCATTGTAGTTGGAATGTTTTCTGTTTGATAAGATCACATAATGTATGTTTGACCCATGTTCCCTGGTTGTTTGAATGAAGAGGGGTCTATTATGAATTAGAGGTTTGGTCTGATGTTTTTTCTCCCTTGATGTGGACTTGTACAACTTTTCATTATTATTTCCTTTTTGTATTATTTACTATGTCAGCGTTTATGAATAGTTGTTTTTCCTGAATGTTTACTTTTGTATGCATTTGAAAATGTTGAAATTTTAAAAAAAAGTGTGCTTCCTATATGGTGTGGTTCCTGGACTCTTCTTTGAGAGTAGACTAAGCCTGGAGGACCACTGGCAGGATCTGAAAAGACTACCAGACACCTGCCTGCTGGATCTGGAGATGGATGATACAGACCTGAGACAGAGTAACAAATGGTGCTTATGGTGGGATTTCCAAAGCATGCCAGAGCAGAATTGCTGATCTTATGAGAAAGGGACAAGCAGGATACAGAGTAGGGGCCCATTCCAGCGAGGCCAATGGATTAATAACACTGAGAACCGTCTGCCCGGTTGGCACAATAGTTTAGGGCACGGGATGGGGTAGGACAGTTGGTCTGGTTAAAGGCAGAGTGGGCATATTCTCCTAAAGACCTGTACTTGGGTTGTTTTCTCTCTGTTTGCTTTACAACCATGGCTTCGGAAGAATTGGTTTGTTGGATGGCAGAGCAGATTGGACTCCATCATGAGGCGATGGATCGGAGAATTGTCCAGATCCTGGAAAGACAGGCACAACTTAACTAGTCACTCTTCCAGCTACTAGAGATACAAACTCAGGAGCTTAAGAGACTCACCAATGGGATGATCGGATCAGTGAGGACATTGAAGTCTGAGGTGGGCCCAATTGAGGGATGTGTTGCAACAGGAGGACTGGAGGGGACTCGGACTCTCACCTTAGCAAAAATAGGTCTTGGGGACAATCCCAAAGCATAGATTCTGACATTTGAAAGAGTGGCTACAGCAGCAGGTTGGCCCTTGGACCAGTGGGCCATGTGTTTAGCACCGCTGCTTACGGGGGGAAGCCCAGACAACCTATCAGTCTCTAGACAATACTCAAGCCATGGACTATTATGAGTTGAAAGCAGCTATCCAGGATCGGTTGGGGTATCCCCAGAGAACTATCAAAAGTGTTTTTGGGCCACCAAATTTCACCCAGGAGAAAGGCCTATGGCCATGGCCCACAGATTAACTGATTTGGCTACCAGGTGGCTGGAACCTGTTAAGAACTCTGGACTTGCTATAATAAGGGAGATAGTGCTAGAACAATTTCTCGGTATTTTGCCATGGGAAGTACGGGCGTGGATATCTAGGCAGGGGCTCATGTCCATAACTGAGCCATAAGCCTTGCCAAGAACCCTGATACAAATTGCTAGAAAAAGTATAGGCGATAACAGTCGGACATGGGAGCAAGTATCCCATTTGTCCTGTTTGCATATAGAGAAGTTCCCCAAGCTACGTGGAGCTCTTCCCCGTCTGAGCTTTTAATGGGGAGACAACCCAGGGGACTCTTGGATGTGGTACAGGAAGCCTGGGTAGGAACTGAAAGAGGGTTAGAGTCCATAATTGAATAGGTTACCCATTTGAAAACACAGTTAAGGACCTTCTCCCGGTGGGTTAATGAACATTTGAGGTAAAACCAAGAGAAACAAAAGGTCTATTATGAAAGTAGGCACGGGAGAGAAGTCTTAACGCAGGAGACCTGGTATAAATTATGGAACCCACTTCCAATAATAAGCTAATGGGTCCGTGGAGAGGCTCCATTACAGTGCACCGGAAACTGGGGCCTATAAATTACAAAGTGGAGCAGCGGAAAGGGAAGGTACAGACTTTCCACATCAATTTGCTCAAACCCTGAGTGTGTAGGGAGGAGCTAGACGCACAAGTTAGTGAAGAGGAAGAAGACCTGGGTCCGGAGTTTGCCCAGGCAAAGGACCCCATGGAGGTCTCAATAGGAAATGAGTTGACGGGAGACCAGAAGAGACAGGTGAAGCACCTGCTAGCCCAGTTCCCAGATGTGTTCTCACCCCTGCCTGGAAGAACCCATCTCGGAACTCACAGAATTATCACCCAGGATGGCAAAATCATAAGGCAATGGCCATACCACATTCCTCAGGCCAAACAAAGGGAGATTGAAAAAGAGGTAGAGGATATGCTGCATTTAGGGGTCATCGAAGAGTCCAACAGTGAATGGTCTAACATGATAGTTCTAGTGCCCAAACCCGACGGAACCACTACGTTCTGTTTTGATTTCCAGCAAGTGAATGCCATCTCGACTTTTGATGCCTACCCTATGTCCAGGATAGAGGAACTGGTAGAGCAGTTGAGAGGGGCTACATATATTTCAACCCTTGACCTAACAAAATGATACTGGCAGATTATCTTGGAACAGTCCTCTAGGGAGAAAACAGTTTTTCGAACACCCCTGTTTACTGTCCTCCCTTTTGGCTTGCATGGGGCGCCAACTACATTCCAACGTATTATCAATAAGGTACTCAAACCACATCTAGGATACGCAGGGGCCTACCTTGACAATGTGGTTATTTATTCAGGACCTGGGAGGAACATCTAATCCACCTGCATAAGGTGTCTGAGTCCTTAAGTTGGCCGGGTTGACAGCTAGCTCTAAGAAATGCCAGTTGGTGAACCAGAAGGTTCAGTACCTAGGCCACCAGCTAGGAAATGGGTGTGTGTGACCCGCCCTTAGCAAAGTACATGAATTCAAGGGAAATCCCTGCCAAAAACAAAAAAGCAAGTTAGAGCATTTTTGGGCATAGTGGGCTATTACTGGAGGTTCATTCCCCACTTTGCAGAACTGGCTGCTCCCCTTACCTATCTGCTGAAAAATAAGTCCCCTAACCAGGTACTTTAGGGTACACAGGATGAAGAGGCCTTTGTTAACCTCAAGCAGGCCCGTGTAAAGAAGATGTCATAGAGCCATTTGTGTTACAAATGAACACATCTGGGGTTGGTTTTGGAGCCATGTTAAGTCAGAATGTGGCCGGAGAAGAACACCCAGTCATGTACCTTAGTCAGAAGTTAGGGGAGGCAAAGATTAGGTATTCAATCACGGACGAGTGCCTTGCGGTCAAGTGGGCTATAGATGCCTTAAGATACTATTTGTTAGGTAGGTATTTCACCCTCGTAACCGACCATGCAGCCCTAAGGTGGCTACATTCTATGAAAAACACCAATACACGCTTGACCCGATGGTACATGGCTTTACAGGCCTATGACTTTCACGTCAACACCGGGCTGGGAAAGCCAGTACCAATGCAGAATGGACTGACCCCATCACACCCCTACCCAAAGGGCCTCCTCCAAGGGGCAGAGTATGTGACAGGGGTGTATGTCCCATCACTGCAGGACTCATAGGGGACTCCAGTCAGCCCTGGCTCTGGAGGTATGGAGCCTAGAGTGGTGGATGAAGAAACCTAGGTGCTGAGGAAGGGCCCGAACCCCTGCTCCCTCCCCGGCCAGGAGACATAGGCCCCAGCTACCTGACAACACCTAGGATGAGAGAGAGGTGGAAAAGGAGGTGAGGGACTTGGCCCAGAATCCAATGGAGGTAGACCCCCTTAGGGAGGATCGAGGGGACCCCCAGCGAGAGGAGGAGATAGAGCTGGGTAATAAGTAATAGCTAGTCCCTGAAGAGACACCTATGGGTGTAATAGCAACAAACAGCTACGTGGGAGGTGGCAGGCGTCCAGGTAATTCCACACCTGGGACACACCCCAGCTGAATCCAAGACTCAAAGGGGGGGGGGGACTTTATTGTAATGTTCAATGTATATGTTTGTCTAAACTGAAGGACGTTGGGAAGATGTCATTTGCATATTCCTGACCTAATTTGAATATCATTCACATTTGTCTTGATACAAAGGACCCTGGTGAAGGGCTACTTTGGACCCAGGGAGGGGACAGTTGCCCAGAAGGGTGGAGGCAGACCCCAGCCTAGGAAGGGATCCCACCAAACATGCTTCCACACTGCTTGTTGTTGCAGGGAATTCAGGCCCATGCGGTATTTGTAAACCCTGTGAGGTAATTGCAGGGCAGAAGCTGGCCACACCCCCTGTTATTACCGCACAGGATTTGCACCTACCATATGCCACATAGTAGGTGCAAAAACCGTTACTGCAGCTTAGTAAACCTGCCCATGTACCTTTATAAAATAGGGACCAAGATCCAGCTTCAATAGTGCACTAATGCCAATGCACACATTTATGGCTGTTCTGAAGCAGCTAAAAATGCATGCCTGGTCTCCATGTGCGTACTCGTTTTATAAAATGCATACATACATCGCAACTCTGCCTTAGCTCCACCCACACTACACCTCAGGGAATGCCTACACGTGCTGCAAGTATAAGTATACTCCATCATGTTGGTGCGCATAGTTATTTGCATGGATACTGTGGAGAATTTGATTAAAGGTATTTTCCATGTGCAAAAAAAAGCCTTTATATGTGGAAAAACATTTAGAAATGTGTATAAGGCAGTATAAGAATCCTTCATTCTCTTTCTTTTCCATCACTGAATTAAAGTTTGTTGTTTATGATGACCTAAGAATATTTTGGAACTTAACTGTCAGACAGCAAGACATCTTTTTACTTTTTAGCAAAAATAATGACAACAGCTCTAACAAACGTTGCAGCTATAACTCACAGAATAATATGGATTGGCAGACTATGGAGTTCTGAAGAAGACTGCTGAAGGAAAATATTTATGATGTATAGACTCTGATCTCAAGTTTTTCTGATGCTGTGTATTAAAAAAAAAATAGTAAACCACCAGCTGAGAAATGATGGATAGGGTATGGTTCTTAGAAGTATCAAAATCCATTTCACAGGGAGAGGTGTGAAATAAATCAAAGGTACAATTATATACAGTATTTCTTGGATTCATGTTTTCATGATCTTATCGAACAACACTGAGACACAGCTGAAAATGAGCAAAAAACTGCAAATCTGTTACAGCAGAGGCTTTGAGATTAAAGTTTAAGAAGAGCAGCCTACAGTAGCATGTTGAGATCATCACCTTCAAATTCACCTGGGATGCTTTCTATAATTCAGCTGAACAGCTAGATACCTCATCAAAACATCAGTACTACAACCTCCCTGCTTGACTCATGCCCAATCTCATGGATTAAGGTCACCATACAGGAACTAAATCCTCTTCTCCTTAAAATAGTTCAATCATTCCTCAATCTAGACTACATGTCCAAGAATCTCAAATGTTCCTCCATCAGGCAACTCCTAAAAAACACCACGTTAGACCCAAAGGACTCAACCTCATGCAGACCTATATCTAGCATTCTGTTTATTGCCAAAGTCATAGAAAAAGCAGTACAGATACAGTTGCAAGACTACATAGACACCCACACACTTCTTGACTTGCAGCAACACAAATTCAGACCATGCCACAGGATCAAGACCCTAATCACCTCTCTGCTAGATAACCTGGTCAAAGGAACAGGAACAATTAACACAAGGTTTCATACTCATATTTTTGGACATCTCTGCAGCATTTGACTCAATAGACCACTATAACCTATTATCACAACTCCATGCAATTAATCTGTGACACAAAACCCTAAAATGGTTCCAATCCTACCTTCAGAACCAATACCAGCAACTCCTGTCCTTTCAAACAAAACCAAGGTTTACCACAAGGTTCAGCCCTGTCTTCACTGCTCTTCAATATATTTATACAACCACTATGCACAATAATCCAGAAATACAAGATCCTATATCACATATATGCTGATGACATTCTGATCTACACAACATTTTCTACAAACAACCCAGACTGCACAGCAATAGGACAATGCTTCAAAGCAATAGAACAATGACTCACTCAATATAACCTGAACATCAATTATAGTGAGCAAGGAGGAGTAGCCTAGTAGTTAGAGCTACTAACTAGTACCCAGAAGATCAAGGGTTTGATTCCCACTGGTACTCCTTGTGACCATGGGCAAGTCAATTTACCCTCCATTGCCTTGGAAGAAAAGGCTGGCAATCTACTTTTGGTGATATACTGCCAAGAAATCCCAGAGGTCAGTACTGACTTGATAGCACTAAAAAAAAAAATCAACTATAGCTAAACAGAAATCCTCTACATTACAAAGAATCCATCTTTCTCTCCACCCTAACTCTTTTGGATGCAACATTCAAAGTCAAAAATCAAGTAAAGTACCTAGGAATAACTTTTGACCAAGGCCTATACTTCCATGCCCACATAAAAAGCAGCCGAATAATACACAATTTCCACCCCCTACTCGATCACACTGACTTCAGAGATGTTTACCAAGCACTCATCACCCCAATTCTGGACTACTGTAACATAATCTATCGTGTGGCCTTAGGCAAGTCACTTAACCCTCCATTGCCTCAGAAAAATCTAAGTTATCAATATCCCTATTTAATGTACATTACTAAGTTTAAGTTACAATGTAAACCACTTTGATTGAAATGATAAAGCAGTATATAAAACCTGTTAAATAAATAAATGATCTCCCAAAAGCAGCTCTACACCCCCTTCAAATGACACAGAACACAGCAGCCAGGATCATAGCAGGAGCTCCAAGAAGAAATCACATCACTCCTAGCTTACAACACCTACATTGGCTGCCAAGTCACATGACAATCAAATATAAAGTGCTATTAATCACATTCAAGATACTTCACAACACATCAACACACAGTCTTCAATCACTAATTCAGAAAGCCTCCAACACCAGGACTAAAAGGAAAGCATCACAAAGCTTACTAAGTGTTCTGCAACTCATAACCAAATGCAACCACTCCACATCCTCAAGAGCCTTTTCCCTGTCCACACCATCTATATGGAACTCTCTACCCCTGGAACTACGACTCTCAGACTCCATCATGGAATTCTGTCAAAAACTTAAAACATACTTCCTCACAGATCGCTTTGTTTCAGACACTTAACAGCAGCACGATTCTCCCCCAATCAACCTACTTCAGCTCTAGCTGTGCATCAACATGACACCGCCTTGCCTTACATACCATGACACCCCTATGACTCCTACATCCATGAATGTATATAAGTTAAACTATACTCCCTCATGCTTAAATACACTAGTAATTTAATAATGCTAATCTGTATTTCCCACAACAGTACTTTTGGAACATTACTCCAGTAGTTATCTAATTTAATTTGCTTGCTTGTTTCATGTTGTCTATAAATATTCTACAATTATGTTGTATGTACACTGCTTTGACTAGTAGATAAAATGGTATCGAAAATTTGTTAAATAAATAAACAAACGAAACCAGGGAAACCAGAATTCAAATCTGCTTCTCCCACTAATGTTTCTTGTCACCTTGGGTAAATCACTTCACTTTCCATCACCTTGGAGATTTATTTGTTTATTTTACTTAAAATATTTATTACCCGCACCATCCATAGTTCTGAGCAGGTATAATAAATACCCCAAATAAAATGTAAATACTTATAGCTGGTGCAGATAGGACAGAACTCCTTAGAGAGCTGCGCCATGCGGCTTGAGTAAGCCTGAAAGATGAAGACTCTAGAGTCATTGTAGCTGAGTTGCATCTTTCATGCCATGTGGAAGATCTCTTCTTTATGCAGAAAATTCAACACACACTAATACCACACAGGTCGGGCATTCAGGGCTCTGCTTAGGGGCTCATGTGATGCGCCTGCTCAAGTATGATGCCTGCCATGTAGTATCCCAGTTTAAGCTTGACCTCACATTGCGAGGAGGATGTTAGGGGTGGTGGTAGGTGGTGTTTCCCAGTACATTTTTCTGGAGACCAATCCTTCTTGAAATTTTTACAAGATAAATGGGATGTGTACATGGCTTGCAATGCGAATCACCAAGATACCCCACTTTTATACTGGGAGATGGCCAAGACAGTCATGAGGAGTGATATCATCAGCTATGAGATAAGCCACAGGAGACATATAGACATGCGCATTCTTCAACTAGGATGGCAAATTAGGAAAACCCAGCTAAACCTTGGACTCCGCAACTTGAATAGGCGAGGGGAGCTTATCGCATTGCAAATTGAACTCAACACTCTTATCCACCAGATGGCCTATAAATCTATGATCTATTATAAGTATAAGCTATTCCAGCATGTCAACAAGGTAGGGAAATTGCTATTCTTTCTGGTTAAGAGATGACAGGAGTCGTGGAAGGTGTCAGCCCTAAAGGACAGGTAGGGCGTGGTGAAAGACGAACAAAAAATTTTGGCTCTTTTCCGCTGATTCTACCAGAACATTTATGTAGAAGGGGAAGGCCCCCATTTGGGAGAGGCAGACTATTTGGATAACCTTCCTCTGCTGTCTCTTACAGAGGAACAGAAGGCGGCCTTGAATAGACCCTTTGGCATGGAAGAAATAGACAGTTATAACTCAATCTAAAGTTCATAAGACTCTTGGCTCCGATGGCTTCAGCAAGTACAAGATGATGCTTGACCATATGGTAGCACCCTTGCAACATTTGTTCATTGCCTTTGTGGCAGAGCAATCCTTCCCCTACCATTCTAACTGAGGGCACATAATAGTGTTTCCTAAGCCTGACTGCAACCCCTAATGGCCTCCTCCTATCGCCCAATCTCCTTGTTGAATTGTGACAACAAATTATTGGCCAGGCTACTAGCTAATAGGTTGGCATTGATAATGCCAGATTTAGTTCAGGACAGCCAGGTCAGATTTATGATGGACTGCCACCCTGTACTAAATCTGGCTGGAACGGAATCAGGCATCCCTGCTGGTTAGCTTTGATGCAGATAAAGCCTTTGACCTGGTGACCTGGAGTTTTTTATTCACAGTTCTTAAACACTTGAGGTGGAGGATCAGTTTTTGCAGGTGTTCCGTCTCTTGTACACAGTCTTAGGGCAACTGTGGTCATTAACGGTAAAATTTCTGAGGACTTTCCACTAGGATACAGCACAAGGCAGGGATGCCCACTCTCACCCCTACTGTTTCACCTATTCTTGGAACCATTCCTGTGGTCAGTGCGGGCTAATATTCAAGTTGAAGGAATCCTGATAGGGAACTTTACCTTTAAAATTGTGACTTTTGCAGATGACATCCTAGTGCACTTGGCTAACCCACAGACCTCCTTGGAATATTTGTTGGCAAAGTTTCAACGTTTTGGGGCCCGATCAGGACTGAAATGAAATAATGACAAGTCAGAGGCGCTACCTGTAGAAACAAAAGTACAGGAGCGGTGGTAGGGACCTTTTCCTTTAAAATGGATGTCAGGATCTTTCAGGTATCTTGAGGTCCATTTGCCCGTGGACCTGTCAATGCTATATTGCTTGAATGTATCACTATTATTGAGATGTGAATGGGAGTAGCTCCAATGCTGGGAGAATCTGCCTCTCTCTCTTCTAGGGCGTGTAGCACTATACAAGAAGTCATTCATGCTGCGGTGGTTGTACTTGCTCCAAGTTTTGCCATTGAGGCTACTGAAACAGGACTTGTGGGTATTGCAACAGCAGCTAGGTCAGTTCTTGTGGAGGGGCCACACGCTGCCTATCTTGTTTGCCCAGATGCAGGGAGGACAGGACCAGGGAGGCCTAGGGGTCCCAGACCTGGAGTATTATAACTTAGGTTGCATCCTGAGGCACCTGCGGAATTGGCTCTACATGTTCTCCAGGAGCAAGCAGGAAGTCAGTCCTCACATATGGGTGACGTCAGGGCCAACAGAGCCTGCATGGAAGCATTTCCCCAGCTTTCAAAGAAAATCTTTGGGATATGCTACTATCATGCGTGGTCCTCTTCCTGCCCAAGGACACCATCTTGCTCAGTCTTCTTTTTTCCATGGAGCCCAATGGACGTGAATCCTGTTTCTCCAGAAAAATTCTTGCTATTTCCTTAAAAGTTAAATTTTTCCTGGTTAGCAAACAGTTCCTCTTCCCGCCTTGAGCCGGTGCCGTTCTTGGCCCCCTTTTTCATCAAGGTCTCCTCGACCGGTGTTTGCACCTTGTTTTTGCCCGTGGGTTATCGACCCCATCTGGGTGCTACCCACCATGTCTCCCGTTGGGTTAAAAAAATGTGACCACTGCAGTCAGATCATATCAGTAACCGACACCCATGATTTCTGCTTGCACTACCTGGGCCAGGAACATGACAGCACCTCCTACGACCTGTGCCAAGCCATGATGCCTAAAACCAACAGAAAAAGGTCAGAATTGCAGGAGAAATTGTTCCCCAGGTCCGACTTGGCCCCAACGCCAAGCTCGAAGCCCAGCACATCCTGCGAGGATCAAGCATCCTCAGAGTCCCGCGGCAGCGGCTCCTTCAAGAAAGACCTCAGACCCAGAGAAAAATAAGAAAAAGTCTTCAAAGTCTGCCGAGGTTGCACTGGAGAAACTCGGTAAAACCGCCTGGAGGGACTTGGGCGATTCCGAGAAGCACCCCACCAAGGTCCTCAAGAAGGACTCCTTGGCCAGCGGAGACCGTGTGAGGTTCCCTGAGGCCGTAGTCCTCATTGAGGACACACTCGCAAGAGTGCCGGTGCCGGGCCCGAGATCCTCGGTGCCCATGCTAAAGGCTGAGGAGTCTTCTGGCTTGGAAACCAGAATGGCAGCCCTGGAGCAGAACATCACTGCTATCCTGGCCCTGCAGCAGACGATGATGGCCGATTCATCCGCCTCTTCCACCCTGATGACTGAGCCCTTGACTGCGAGGGAATCCCCGGTCGTTGAGCCGAGCTCTGAGCGCCACCAGCCTTGGGTAAGCCCTCGGCGGCGGTCGAGGTCCCGGTACTGTTCTTCAGGCATCCGGTCCTCACCAGCCAGTGTCCGTGATTCAGACCCCCAGGTCCTCGGCAGGTAACCGAACCCTCGATGCCGGCCTCGAGGGAAGAAATCATAGGACCTCGGACTCATCGTCACTACTCAACTACAATGGGAGATACCAAGCGACACCGAGATATTACCTCGGACCCTTTGCCCCTGGTGCCCCGGCGCCACTCTCTTCCTGAGGACGTGGCCTTCCATGACTTCATCAGGGACATGGTCAGAGCCCTCTCGGTGCAAACCGAGGTGGAGGAAGATCCACACACCGAGGAGTTGGAGATTCTTCAGTATGAGTTTCCACCCATGGAAACTCTCACAGTGCCCAAGCAGCTGATTCTCGAGAGGCTACAACTTTGGATGTGGGAAATGCTGGCATCAGTGCCGGTGGTGAGCCGGCACTTCGATGCCATGTACCGCATCTGGAAGGACCATGGGTTCCACAAACCCCAGCTCCTGAATAACTCCATGGTCATCGAGTCAACCATGCAGAAGCTCAAGAGCCAGAAGATCCACTCCTTGGTTTCACCTGGGAGGGAGACCAGAGCCCTCGATGCACTCGGGTGCAAGTGCTATCAAGGCTCGATGCTCAGGTGCTGGATCTAGTTCTATGAGCTTCATATAGTCATGTACCTAAAGGCTCTGGGCCAAGAGCTGTCAGGGTTTGCAGCAGGTCTCGTTGGGGAACCTCTCTAATGATTCCAGACCTTGACCTCGGGGAACAAGGACTGTTCCAAGTTTCTCTCCTGGGCAGCCTATGATGGCTTCAAATAAGCATCTAGGGTAGATGCAGCCAGCATCAGGGCTGGATGCTAAGTCCGTCTACAATCCTCTGACCTCGAGCAATGGGTCCAAGACAAGCTTCTCAATGTCCCCTACACCGGGGAGAACCTGTTTGGCAAACCCATGGCCGACAAAGTGGCTGAGATTGAGGCCGATGTGGTGACCCGCCAGAGGCTCTCTAAGAAGACCTCATCCCATCCCTGCAAGAAATCACCAGGGAAGAGGCCCCTTTTCCTGAGGAAAAAGGGGTCCTTTGGGCAGGGTCACCAATACCAGCCCTTCTCAGACCAGCAGCAGGCTTTTCACCCTAGAAGGCAAGGGCACGGGGCTCATAAGCCAAAAGTACCTTAGCCCTAGACTCCAGCTCCCACCCAACCTGAGAGGAGCTTTTGACTCCCAGGCGGGACCTCCCCTCCCCCAGAGACCTTACCAGCCCACAGGGGGGCGCCTGATGCTCTTTGCCCACAGATGGGCTACAATCACCAAGAACCAATGGGTACTTGCAGGTGGTCATGGAGGGATACTTTCTCCACTTACAGCAGATTCCACCCAGGTTCTTTCCCAGAGAACTGGTGCGATCTCTCCTTCACCAGATCCTGCTGCTCTTAGAGCTCGCAGGTCTTCTCAGGGACAATGCAGTAGAGCCTGTACCTAAACACCTACTCCAGGTACATCCTCGTCTCAAAGAGAACTGGGAACCTCAGGCCCATCCTAGATCTGAGAAGCTTAAATATGTTTCTGGTGAGGGAGAAATTCAAGATGCTCTCCCTTGGAACATTGCTGCCTTACTTCCTCCAGGGAGACTGGCTGTGCTCCTTGAACCTAAAGAATGCATACAAACACATCCTAATCCACCCCCTCCCCCACAGGCAGTACCTAAGGTTCATGGTAGGAGGAGAATACTACCAGTACAAGGTGCTACTCTTTGGCCTCTCACCAAGGGTCTTAACAAAATGTCTAGCAATGGTAGCTGCCCACCTGCGTCTGCAAGGGGTCTTCGTCTTCCCTTACTTAGACAACTGGCTCATCAGAGGCAGCACAGTTGCAGAGGCGATTCAGGCCGCAGGACGCGCAACCCTCCTGCTGCAGCACCTGGGATTCATCATCAACTACTCCAAATCCTACCTCTCTCCAGCCCAGAGTCTGGAGTTCATAGGTGCTCAGCTCGACACATTACAGGCCAAGGCTGTCCTCACCAGGGAAAGGGCAGAATGCCTCAGACAGCTAGCGGTGGAAGTTCAACACTGCTGATTAGTGCCAGCTCATCTCCTCCTCTGCCTGCTGGGCCATATGGCCTCCACAGTTCATGTGACCCCCACTAGCCTGCTTATACATGCAAGCAGCTCAGTAGTGCCTCCACTCACAGTGGACGCAAGCCACAGACAGACTGTGAGAGCTGGCAGACTCAGCTGGTGACAACTTCCTCCTACTGCCACCTACTAGCAGGGATGCCCTTCCAGGCACACGGGCCCCAGAGGATCCTGACCATGGAAGCCTCCCTCCTAGGTTAAGGGGGCACATTGTGGGGACAGCGGCATACAAGGCAGCTGGTCCCAGGTGGAATCGCGGCTTCAGATCATTCTCCTGGAGCTCAGGGCAATCTCCCTGGCCCTATGGGCATTTTGCCATCGCTTGCGACACCAGTCCGTACTAATTCAGACGGACAACTAAGTCACCATGTTTTACGTCAACAAGCAAGGGGACATGGGGTTGTACTCCCTCTGCAAGGAAGTGGTGACCCTTCTGTCCTTTGCAGTGTGCAACAACATGCTCCTGCAGGCGGTTCACCTCCCAGGCCAGGACAACCACCTGGCAGACAGGCTGAACAGGGTCATCCACCCACACAAGTGGCGCCTGGACACCAGAGTGACCTCTCGACTTTTCCACCTCTGGGACAGGTCCGTAATGGATCTGTTCACCATCCTGGACAACACCCAGCTGCCCCACTTCTGCTCAAGGCAATCACACCCAGAGAGGGTGGCGGTGGATGCCTTCCTGATCCTGTGGATGGAAGGCCTCCTCTATGCTTTCCCGTCAATCCCTCTGGTCGCCAAGACCCTCTTCAAGGTCCAGCGCGAGGGGGCATCTCTAATACTAATCGCCCCCAGGTGACCCAGACAGCCCTGGTTCCCACTGCTGTTCTTCCTGATGGCATCACTGCTGGTCCTGCTGGGCCGTTCTCCGGACCTCCTGACACTGGAGAAAGGCTCCCTTCTGCACCCCAATCTGGGGTCTCTAACGCTAACAGTGTGGCTGCTGAAAGGATAGCATTGGCCCCTTTCAACCTCCCAAAGGAGGTCGAGGAAGTCCTAATAGCCTCACGAAAGCCCTCCATCAGTCGAGCCTAAGCCTTCCAATGGTGAAGATTCTCCATATGGTGTGCAGAGAGACAGGAGAACCTGTTTTCTTGCCAGGTGCAGTTAGTGCTCCAGTACCTACTGCATCTGTTGCACATGGGGCTGAAGTCCAACTCAGTGAAAGTGCACTTGAATGCAATAGCCGAACTCCACCACCCTATTGAGGGCAAACCCCTCTTGGGCCAGCCTCATTTCCTCTGGGGCCTCCTGTTGTCTAACCCCCTGTCTGCCCTCTGGCAGCAGAGTGGGACCACTTTGTGGTGCTCTCACAGCTCATCAGACTGCCTTTCAAGCTGCTAGCCATTTGCCATCTGTGGTATTTTTCATGAAAGGTTGCCTTCCTAGTGGCCTCACGTCTGCTCGGAGAGTAAGCAAACTTCAGGCCCTGGTGGCAGAGCCACCATATATAAGATTCTATAAGAACAGGGTGGTGCTCCGCACCCACCCCAAATTCCTCCCAAATTCTATCTCAACCAGGAGGTGGTTCTTCCCACCTTCTTCCCATGGCCTCATGCCAGTCAGGAGGAAACTGAACTCCATACAGTGAATTGCAAATGGGTCCTGTCCTTCTACTTACATCTGACTCAGGGCCTTCACAAAGCCCCTCAGCTTTTCATTTCTTATGACCCCAGCAGATTGGGGCTTCCCTTGACTAAGCAAACTCTGTCCACTTGGGTGGCAGACTACATTGCTCTCATCTATGAGTGAGCTGGGCTATCTCTGGAACACCAGATCATGGCACATTGTGTGAGAGCGATGGCCATTGACGGAGATCTACAAGGCCGCTACATGGTCTTTAATTCACACATTCGCAGCTCACTACTGCTTGGAGAGTGAGTCCTGTTGGGACAGTGCCTTCGGCCAGGCGGTACGCCGCAATCTGTTCAGGGTATAGGTAACTCCTATCCTCTGACCCTTCTGTGTTGAGGCTCCCAGAGTTATAGTGCCACTGGATGCTAGAGTCTTGCAGAGTCTCTCAGTTGGGGGCTCATCTTCTGCAACTCACGGCTACCTGACTTGGCTGCTGTTAGTACTGTCGTGGTTCGGTCCTCAAACACTTTAAATTATGGTCCGTTTTTTTGAACGTAGAGTTGTCAACTGCTTGTAGTTAATACGTTCACGAAACTTGAAAATGTAAAGAGTTTCCTTTTTTTTATTTTTTATTCTTCAAATGCTTTTTACAAAACACAATGTTTTTCCAGACTTCTATATATAACTTATTTCAAAATGATCTATCAATAATTAATTCCTTAAAGAAGTTCCCAGGTGAACTATCGTGTGCAAAGTTGTATTGTAAAACTAAGGTCTCAACGCTCAGCTCCGGCGCCTCAATGGCGTTTCAAAATTTTTCTTCAGGAGACCGTGATCCTATAAACAAATAACATATCAATATCCTCACCTATAATACAGTTAAAAACACAAACATAATAACATCCTATTATCTAAAAACTCAAACTACTTACATCGGTTTATGCTGCCCGCGCTTGCCCTCCTTAACTTTACTACGGAAAAACGCCGCGCATGCGTGATGGTAACTCCTTATCTTATTTAAACCCCTGTAAAGTGGGCTTAAATGTATCCATCGAATGGGCGTCCTGTTTCTAGGCCATGTTGTTAATGAGAACTATGCAGCTAATAGTAAGGGGAATGATGGATAAATATAAAAATTTTTAAACTTTATTTTGGGAATTGAGAACGAAGAACTCTCATGCTCTAGTCTGACACATAATAGATGGTTGTAATTTTTATTAACTAGCTGTGACGTGGTATGAAGTAACTTCCGGGTGGAAGCTTGGCGAGTTAATTGCTTGACACACTTTACAGGGGTTTAAATAAGATAAGGAGTTACCATCACGCATGCGCGGCGTTTTTCCGTAGTAAAGTTAAGGAGGGCAAGCGCGGGCAGCATAAACCGATGTAAGTAGTTTGAGTTTTTAGATAATATGATGTTATTATGTTTGTGTTTTTAACTGTTTTATAGGTGAGGATATTGATATGTTATTTGTTTATAGGATCACGGTCTCCTGAAGAAAAATTTTGAAACGCCATTGAGGCGCCGGAGCTGAGCGTTGAGACCTTAGTTTTACAATACAACTTTGCACACGATAGTTCACCTGGGAACTTCTTTAAGGAATTAATTATTGATAGATCATTTTGAAATAAGTTATATATAGAAGTCTGGAAAAACATTGTGTTTTGTAAAAAGCATTTGAAGAATAAAAAATAAAAAAAAGGAAACTTTACATTTTCAAGTTTCGTGAACGTATTAACTACAAGCAGTGGTTCGGTCCTCGGCATCCTGGAGCTAGGGAGTCCCATATATGAGGACTGACTTCCTGCTTGTTCCTAATTGCACACCTTTGGAAATGGAGCAGGGATTACTTGGTTCTCGCCATCAACTAGAAGTACTCCATGCAAGGCGTGAATGCCTCCCTCACGCCCTAAGGCAGAGCCATGTCATGTGTGGTTGCGAGGGGCATGGAGGTCTCTATGTCATTTGTTTAGCCAAAGTCCAGTAACATCAGGCCTTTTGCCCATTAGGGGCAACCCCAACTTTCCTGTGGATGACACATCAAGGATATTTCAGGCTTGGTGAGGACAAGGCGTTCATCATTTATACCAGTTTGTGAATGAGGATGGGGAGTTAAAGCAATTTCAGGACTTTGTATTGGAAATCCAGATTGCCACCAGGACTATTTTGCGTTTGTGCAGGCACAGCATTACATACTATCCCTTGACAAGACAGGACTCAGCCCCCAGTTCGTTAATAAATGTGCCACCTTCTTTGAAACTTACAGCCGGGCATGGATGTCATTAACTGCAAAGTGGAAAATAAGCTGCTATGGCCTGGTTGCGACCTACTGGAATATAGAACTATATACAGAGTGGACGGGTGAAGATATAACCCGTAGTGTTATACGGATACCTCGGCTGACTCCTGTGGGAACTCTTGTGTAAAGTAATGCTTCGGGTGTTTTATTCCCCTTCGGGGGTAGCTGCTGCGGGGCTGGCGACCACAGGAACCTGTACGAAGTGACAAGCCTCAAGGGGTACCCTGTTGCACATACTGTGGCTTTTCCCCCAGATCAAAAGTTTTTGGACAAAGATATGCGGGTATCTAGAGGAGATGCTATCTCAAGAGATAGAATTCACTCCCGCGGGTATAGTGGTAAGTGACTCCCAAGAGTATTGGGTGAAGGGACGAGAGGCCAAACTGTTTGCAAAGCATGCCTCCTGGGCATGAAGGGGATTCTTTGGGTGTGGCTAGACTGAGAACCACCCGCCTTCTGAGTTTGGTGAAACATGCTGCATCATTTAATGCAGATGGAGAATATCATCACCCAGAGCTCTGTGCCCCGACATGCAAAATTCATGGAAGTGTGGGAACCCTAGAGGTTGAAGTATAGCTCTTAATTGCATGTTCATTTAAAGGTTTGCCTCAATGACTTCTCCAATAATTCCTCCAATGACATCTCCAATGAGTGGTTGGGGGGGGGAGATAGGTGAGGGGGTGGGAGAGTTGGGGTGGGGAGTATATAAGGAGGGTACTATATGGGTAAGAGTGTGTGCAATCCAGTTGATGGACTGTTAATTAGGATTGCAGTAGAGGTACCATTAATATCATGTGTTCACTGCTTACTCTGAAAGGGTTAATTGGGGAGGAGGTTGTAGGGTGAAGAGGGAGAGAAAAATGTTGATTTGTACTATGCTGTGTTTGTGTTCCCACAGGCTGGAAGTGTGTGGTTCTTGTTAATAAACATGATTTAAACATAAAAACAGAACACAAATACTACTCCCCATAAATGCAAATACCTCCAGTTATCATGACTGCGCACTGTACTCATAGCTCAGCTATGTTTCACTGGTAATCGCAGAAAACATTTGCTGAAAAATAAAGCTTTCAGTTGTTTCTTGAACCTTGCTCTATTCATTTCCAGGATAAAATCAAAATAAGCATAACTATCTCTTATATCTGAACAACTAGGGGTGACCTACAAGGAGCGGTGGATACACCCCTAAACAAAGGCATGGGGAGAGGTGAACTGCACGGCGCGGCAAGTCCACCTACTCTAGCCGACTTGATGGACAGACTAGATGGACCATACTGGTCTTTATGTGCCATCATATACTATGTTAATATGGTCATTAAGTTATTTCAATCACTTTATCCTGCTATTGAGAATGAGCACTTCTTGGTCTCAGCAAGGTATGCTTGATTCCTAGATAGAATTGATAAAAAATGAGCCCCCTCAGACCTAATGACTTGGGTAGGTTCATACATTTTCAAGGCATTACATATATAAAGTGATGCCTCAGCATGTGGAGGGTAATTTTATAAAGTTGTGCCTGGTTAATACACGGCTTGCTGCGCATCTATTATAAAACAGGAGTGTAAGTGGTTGGATGTGTGTTGCAAACATAAGCACAGTTACTCCAACCCTAGGGCTGGTGAAAATGCACATACCTAGATTTTTAAGGAACGGGCGTAAGCTATAGTATTTTATAACCTATGGGTTTGGATTTGTGCTCCGCCTATACCCCACCCAAGCTCTAACCATGTGCACACCCACCGCGAAAGTACATGCCATTGGCCTGATGCGCATACCTATAGAATAGGGAACAGCTAAAGTGTGCGCATAAATGCCCAGGCCACGCAAATAAGTAATTGAAACGTGATTTACACAGCTCCATATAAAGTTACCTCCTTAATTCCTTATATA
Source organism: Ichthyophis bannanicus (assembly GCA_033557465.1). NCBI lineage: Eukaryota > Metazoa > Chordata > Amphibia > Gymnophiona > Ichthyophiidae > Ichthyophis > Ichthyophis bannanicus. Next base: position 417,468,022 of record CM066031.1, on the reverse strand, counting down.
CAAGAATCAAAATTTTAGATCATATTCGCCATTCGATCGGGAGCCAGTGTAAGTCTGCCAACCCTGGGATAATGCACTGATAAAGCTTAATACAGCCACACAGCTACATTCTGAACAACCAAGGTAGAACGAATGAATCAAAGTGAGAGAGAATGAAGAGCTGTAAAACTGTTCTAAAATTGCCAGGCAATATAAAAGGCTTCAGTCTCCTTATAAAACACATATTTAAAAAAGAACTTTTTACTACTTCATGTCTGTGGCCTTATCCAAAGTATAGGGTTTATTAACACTCCTAAGCTCCACCCCTGAAGTAATAAGGGAACATGATGGTTCCCATACTGGACTTCTTTGGTAGATCAAACTGTATTTAATTCAAGACCATTAATTATGTTTTATATTAATAGTAAGATGATTGATGGTCATCCTATCACTAATCATATTCATACCTCTCTTTACTATGTCCAAGGTACAAACCAATGTCAGTGTTACAGGTAAAAAAAAAGATCATCATCTACGTAAATTTAGTAATTCAAATTAAATCCTGATAACACAGCATGAAGTGGAGACAGATATAGATTGAATAAGACTGCAGAAAATATGGAGCTTTGAGGAATTCCTGTTAATGGTTACCAAGAAGAAAAGCCATGCTCTAAAAAGGATGTGCATTTGTGTGAAATAAAATGAAATGGGAAATATCACTACAATTTTCTATTTCATTGTAATCCAAAACAGGATACTGAAAAAACCCAAATTCAGTTTTCCTCCCCATGTTTGTCACAGTCCAGGCTGATCTCGAACTGGTAACTTTTGGGGTGATAGGGAGGCATTTTGCAGAAGTACCATTAGGTCTCTATGGGGACTGATTCTAGCAGAGCCGGTGCTACCATTAGAGGAATTAGGCAATTGCCTAGAGTGCTGGCCTTCTGGGGGCACCCATTGCTACCACTGCAGCCCCTATCTGGAGTCTGCAGCAGTGGCAGTGGCATTGAAACCTTCCATTATCTGCCATTCACACCTCAAGCAGGACCTGCATTAGGCTTGTCAAAAGTTTGATAGTATACTTAGACATGGCTTCACAGTGAAGACATTGGGGCCAGTATTCAAACCATTTTAGCTGGGGCGCAGACCTGCTAACCGGCTAAAATGTGCTCAGCCTAATATTCAGCGGTACTATCCGGATACTGCCGCTGAAGATCCCTACAGACTGTGTAAAAAACACTCAGTTAAAATGAACGTGGTCTGTGGGCAGATGAGGGGCAGTGCCTGTCGCTATCCAGTAAACAGCGATATTTAGCTGCTAGCTGGATTGCTAAATCAGTTCAGGTTAGATCATCTGAATAGCTGTAACACCACTACTGTCCCATGAACCTAGATATTCACAGCACCAGACACCAGATAAGTTCTGGTGCTGAAAATCCAGGTTTTTAAAGCGGTAGTGTTCAGGAGCTTTAAATAGCCTAGTCACCACTGCTGCTGAATATTGTCTGTCCCCCCCCCCCCCACCCCTGCCTTCTTTCCCTGCACCTCTCTGCTTCTGGTTTGCTGTGGCCTTTGTCATTGCCTATCTTCCCTTCTCCAAGCATTGCCACTGCTCAGCCTGTGCTGGGGCTCCGCCGAGGCATCGGCATCACGCGGTGCCCGCACTCACTCAGTCAAGGGGGCATGGTGCCATGGAATGGAGGCTCTCCATCGACTTCTGGTCAGAGCCATAGAAGGATCCATCGTTGGCTCGAAGGGGGCAACTGAGCATCGAGCCAAGAGCAACGGGCAGCAACACTGGAGCCCTTCCCGACACAACATTGAGCCAAGAGCAACGGGCAGCGACACCGGAGCCCTTCCCGACATGACATTGAGGCCTGCCAAGCTGAACTGGCAGGAGGAATCAACTCCCAGGGCCTCAGAGGGCCACCAGCAGTCTCTCGATATGCTGACCATTGTGCAGTCACTGAGACAAGTGCCGGAGTTGGTGGCAGAGGTTGCTGTCCTGGCCCCGATGCCCTTGTAGACGGTTGTGCTGGAAGAGTGCCTTTGGACCCTCGTGGTGCACATGGTGGCGGTCCTAGCTGCATAGCGTCATCGCATGCCATACAGCCCATCCTGGAGACCCATGAACTCTCGGCTGAAGTAGGGGTCGGCATTCGGAATCCATACTGGATCCTAACTCCATTTCCTTGTCCAGAAACTTGGGCTCTGATGCACCATCAGTCCCACCGACATCTGAGTTCCCCCATATAATTGGCTGTGGTGGTGGGAGGAGGGATGGCACTGTTTTGACTTCCTCTTGGAGTTGGACTCTGAGGGATGGGAAATAGAAGAGGAATCGGTGGGAGTCTCCGGACCTGCCCTTGGACACTTCCCCTCCATACAAGCAAAAGAAGTTGCCCCTGGAGGACATGTCCTTCCAGGACTTCATCTGAGACATGGCAAAGGTCATTCCATTCTCACTGGAAACAGAGGATGAGTTGAGGGAGCAGGAGTTGGAGATCCTCCAATACCCCATGGCTCCCAAGGAGGCTGTCATGTGCCCATGTACTGGATTCTGCAGCAGCTGCTGCTAAAGATATGGGAGAACCCCCTTATGGTTCCAGCCATGAGTAGACAGTTCGATTCCATGTATCAGGTATAGAAGGCCCCATGCTTCTAGAAACCTCAGCTACCCCATAACTCCTTGGTGGTGGAGTCTGCCATTAAGCAGGTCAAAGGCACTAAGTCCCATTCCTGAGTGCCACCGGATAGAGAGGCTAGGACCCTCGATATTTTTGGGCAGAGATTCTTTCTCATTGCCCGCATACTCTCCTAACAACTTTACATGAGTATGTTCCTGAAGAACATCATGGAGGACCTGAATGAGTTCACCTCTCTCATACCTGTGGAGCATCTCGACTCCTTCTATGCTCTGGTGGGCCATGGAAAGGATTGCTCAAAGTATATGGTTAGTGCTACCTACGATGCCTTCGAGTCTGACGGCTGGGTGGCAGCCGTGGGCATCAGGGCACACTGCCTTGCTTGGCTTCAGTCCTCGGACTTAGAATAGTTGGTCCAGGACAAGCTGGCAGATGTGCCCTGCCAGGGGGAGAACCTTTTCCGCAAGCCGGTAGAGGAAATGGCAGGCAAGATTGAGAAGGAGCATGTTGTCATTTCCAGACTCTTGAGGAAAATGCCGACCCGTTGTGGAAGAAATACCAGGGGAAAAAGCTCTTCTATCAATGAAAGTGCCAGTACTACCAGAGCTCACAGAGTGCTGAGCCAAAAGCATAGGCCCTGCACCAGCAGAGGCGTGACAATCCTCAGAAGGCCCAGCCCACTCCTCAGCCGAAGCCAGGGGCGGGTTTTTTTTTTTTTAAATCTTTTATTTAACGATTTTCTTCCCTGAATACAAAACTAAAGAAGAAACAAAAATCCAAGCAATCCTATTATCATTGAAGAAAAAGATACAAAAGAAAAATCAGCTCACATCAAGGAGAGATATACAACATAATAAAGAAAATACAAAATAAAGCTTAGCAATTAGGAGTTATAGAACCCCACATAAGGGAGCAAACAAAACAATTCCCAATCCTACTTCTCAGCCATTTCCCTTGAAGTCAAAAATTTCTGTAAATGTGACACATCATTATAAACATAAGTTTGCCCCTGGTAAACAACCAGGCAGCGGCAGGGAAACTTTAAGAAGAAAGATGCTCCTAAAGCAACAACTCTATTCCTCAGCTCCAAAAATTGTTTATGTCTGAGTTGTGTAGCTCGGCCAACATCAGGAAAAACTTGGAGCTTAAAACCACAGAATAAGGCATCTCTGTGCTTGAAGTAAGCTCGAAGCACAGATAATTTTGCGGACTCAGAGCCAAAAGTCGCAACAACAGTGCAACGCTTGGCTATGACATCCGCAGAATCCTCCAAAAAGGCGGTTAAGTCCTGAGCAACGGACTTAGGAGAAGAAGCAGAAGCCCCTTCTTCAGAGAGCGCCGCCCTACCGCCAGAGGAAAATGAATATACTTGGACTATATCTAATACACCTTTCAACTGTAGGATCTCAGAGAAATATTTCTGGAGCAAAATTTCCAAGGAAAGTAAATGAGTAGAGGGAAAATTGAGAAACCGCAAATTTCTAGCCCGATGCTGATTCTCCAATAACTCTACACGATAAGAAACAGCGGAAATATCCTTAAGTAAAGGAAAAGTGATATTAGAGTCAATTGAAAGGTGAGAATCAGCTCGGGCAGAAATCTGAGCTAAGGAATTTACCTGTTTATCAATATCTTTAAATTTATCAACAACATCATTCATAAAAGAACATAGAGAAGAAACAGTTGAAGATAACCTTTTATCAATTTGCTGAATTGCAGTCCAAATATCCCCTAAAGCTACCTCTCCAGCAGGAAGGGGAACAATCGGGTCAGAAACAGCCGGACAAACAGGTCTCAAAGGCAAAGCCACAGGAGCTAAAGGAGCTTCGAGGAAAGTAGAGGAAGAAAGTGGCTGAGGGAAAGGAGGAGGTAGCCGGAGCTCAGGGCTTAAAGAAGCTCCGTCCGGCGATAATTTTGCAGGCTGCAGCGATGCCACATGCCTATCCATAGGGCCAATTACTTTACCTCCTTGGGCCCCGTCCCCAGACCCAGGTTTCACCATCACCTTTCCCTTCCGCTTCCCCATGGACAGACAATTATAACATCAAGCGCTCTCGAGAGCTTCTCGTGAGCGCCGAAGGAGCGCAAAAGGAACATGTCTTACCTCTTGTGACACACCCCTTAGGACGCAATCCCGCAGTCCGCGAGTAACTCCCACAGACCTTTATGTGGGTCGAGGGGGGGTCCTCTGAGGCAGGAACAATCACCGGAGTGCCTGCAACCGTGCCACCGGGTCTCCTCTCCCTCCTGCAGTCCTGCTCCGCGGGGATGACAAACGTGGCTGCTCCCAGGTACAGCTGATCTCTCTCAGTCACAGCTCTGCTCCCACAGACCTTTATGTGGGTCGAGGGGGGGTCCTCCGAGGCAGGAACAACCACCGGAGTGCCTGCAACCGTGCCACCGGGTCTCCTCTCCCTCCTGCAGTCCTGCTCCGCGGGGATGACAAACGCGGCTGCTCCCAGGTACAGCTGATCTCTCTCAGTCACAGCTCTGCTCCCACAGACCTTTATGTGGGTCAAGGGGGGGTCCTCCGAGGCAGGAACAACCACCGGAGTGCCTGCAACCGTGCCACCGGGTCTCCTCTCCCTCCTGCAGTCCTGCTCCGCGGGGATGACAAACGCGGCTGCTCCTAGGTACAGCTGATCTCTCTCAGTCACAGCTCTGCTCCCACAGACCTTTATGTGGGTCGAGGGGGGGTCCTCCGAGGCAGGAACAACCACCGGATTGCCTGCAACCGTGCCACCGGGTCTCCTCTCCCTCCTGCAGTCCTGCTCCGCGGGGATGACAAACGCGGCTGCTCCCAGGTACAGCTGATCTCTCTCCAGGGGCGGGTTTTTGACTGGTTCCTCAGGAGTGTAGCCAATCATTTGTTATCCTCCAGTGTGCCATCTCAGGTGGGGGACGGTTCGTACACTTTGTGCACCAGTGGCCTCCATCACCACAGATGTCTGGGTCCTTTAGATCATCCGTAGTGGTTACCTGCGGCACTTTGCCAAGTTGCCTCCCCACTTCTTCCTGAGAGAGTACCTCCTGGACCCACTACATTGTGGTCTCCTCCATGAGGAGATTGCCGCCCTGCTGACCCAGCTCACCATCGAGCCAGTGCCCCCGGCTCAAGTTGGGTGGGGATTCTACTCCCAGTACTTCCTGGTTTCCAAGAAGATGGGGGATTCCGGCCCAATACCTCAACTCCTTCTTAGTGTGGGAAAAGTTCAAGATGGTCTCACAGTGGACATTACTCCCTTACCTCATTAAGGACGATTGGCTATGATCCCTAGATATGAAGGATGCATATGCACACATTCTGATCCATCTATCTGCTTCACCCAAAGTATCTCCGTTTCATGCTGGGGAATCATCACTACCAGTACTGAGTGCTTGTCTTCGGTCTCGCGTCAGCCCCAAGGGTCTATACAAAGTGTCTCATGGTGGTAGCCACTTACCTCAGAACTCTGAGGGTCTTCATCTTCCCTTACTTGGACGATTGGCTTATAAAGAGCTCCATGTCGGATGGTGTCCAGCAGTCGGCCCACCTGACCATTCAGGTGCTTGAGCGGCTAGGATTTGTTGTAAACTACCCCAAGTCACATCTCCATCCTTCTCAGCAGCTGGAGTTCATCAGAGCTCTCCTCAATACCACTCGGGCCTGAGCTTACCTCCCATTGGACCACCTGGTTCACAGAGGTGGTTGGCGACATCTGACAAAAGTGCCACAGGACAGCTCGAGGAATGCTGCGGATGCTTAGCCACATGGCTTCAATTGTGCACATGACCCCACTGACCCATCTCTGCATGTGCACTTGTCCAAGAGCACACTCTCTTGCAGAACAGTGAAACACAACACAAAGGAGTGAGGTGTATCAGCAGCTGGAGTCTAAAAGCTTTATTGATGACGGAGGCGGATGGAAGAAGACTTCACACAAACCCTTAGAGTTTCACGGGTCATATTATCCACAGAGGGGTTGAGGTTAGACTTACAGGAGGAATTCAGAACAAAAGGACTACAAAAGGGGACTGCTACTTCTGGAAAGAGATCTGCAATTGTAAGTATTTACTTCTGGGAAATTTTCTAAATCTTGGGGAAAAAGGAATTCTTTAGATTAAAGCTGATTAATCTGTGAACCCAGTATATTTGTTAAATCAGTCAGGGCCTAGTAGCAGCAAAGAGTTTTCAGTTTAAATATAAAACACAGCAGAGAGCTTTCTGGTTAAATTTAGAACCCAGCAGAGAGCTTCTACTTTAAATTTCATACTCAGTCAAGTCCTAGTAGCAGCAAAGAGCTTTCATTTTCAATTTAACACAGAGAAGAGAACTTTCTGATTAAATTTAGAACCCAAGAGTCCCTCTATCCAAGCAAGGGCTGTGGGACTCCTCCTGGAGATTGCTTACAGATTACGTTAGAAGCACAGGATAGGGTACTGTGTAGCAGCCAGCTTTTAATAAGTCTTCTTGCTCTTCCTCTCTCCCCGACACCCACCCACCCCTGGGATAATCGTAGCTTTATAGGTGCTTAAACTTAAAGGAAAGGAGGTGCCATATTCACTCTCAGGTGCAGCTGTTTATTCTCATCAGCATACATTAAGGACCTGAGATTAATTAAACTTCAGGTGAACAAAGTGCATTAAATGTATTGGCTATAGTTTTATTAGTATTAGTATCCCCAGCAACCCTTAGTAAGTAAAGAACTTAAATATCTAAACACAACCTTAAAACAAAGATGTAGACAGCAGTCCATCAGCGAGATGGGGGCTTTCCAGTCTTTTGCACTGAATGTTACATGTATGATTTTCTCCCAGTTGGTGAGGGGTCTTACTTGTGCACAAGGTACAAGGAGCTCTTTGCTCTCAGGGAACGAGTCCGATCTCTGGAGGCAAGAGTAGCAGACTTGAAAGACATAAGGAAGACAGAGAGGTACATAGACGAGATCTACAGGGATATAGTCCTGAAGTCCCACCTCCAGTATGGCAGCATCCCTGTTGCCATGGAGGAGAGAGGTCATGTGACAGGACAGCATCACCCTGGTGTGGCAGGAAGTGATCCTATAACTAGGACCTGTCCTCCAGGTGATGTAAAACCCTCTCGCACTGAGGAAGTTTCTCCAGGGCCATGTGCCCATGAGGGAAGGGTTAGGACAGCCGTTATAGTTGGTGATTCGATCATTAGGCATGTAGATAGCTGGGTGGCTGGTGGATGTGAGGATCGCCTGGTAACATGCCTGCCTGGTGCAAAGGTAGCAGACCTCACGCGCCACCTAGACAAGGTCTTAGATAGTGCTGGGGAGGAGTCTACTGTCTTGGTACATGTCGGTACCAATGACATAGGAAAATGTGGTAGGGAAGTTCTGGAGGCTAAATTTAGGCTTTTAGGTAGGAAGCTGAAATCCAGAACTTCTAGGGTAGCATTCTCTGAAATGCTTCCCGTTCCACACGTAGGACCCAAAAGGCAGGCAGAGATCCGGAGTCTCAATATGTGGATGAAACAGTGGTGCAAGGATGAGGGTTTTGGATTTGTTAGGAACTGGGGAACATTCTGGGGAAAGGAGGGGCTCTTCCGAAGGGATGGGCTTCACCTTAACCGGAATGGAACCAGGTTGCTGGCATTAACCTTTAAAAAGGAGATAGAGCAGCTTTTAAACTAGATAAAATGGGAGAGCCGACAGTCACCCAAGAGTGCATGGTTCGGAATAATGTATCCTTGAAGGATACTACCAAAAAAATGAAGTTGGGGCACATCAGCAGAAAGGTTCCAATAAAGACAAAGGTAGCCCAAATACCCTTGAGTACATTGCAGACAGAGCTTAAAGATTCCAAATTACTCCTGCCTACTGATAACCAGATTAATATGCATAAAATACAGTCTCTAAAATGCTTGTATGCAAATGCTAAAAGTCTAAAAAATAAGATTGGAGAATTAGAATATATAGCACTAAATGAGAAGTTAGATATGATTGGTATCTCAGAGACATGGTGGAAGGAGGACAACCAGTGGGACACTGATACCTGGGTACAAACTATATCATAATGATAGAGCTGATCAAATTGGTGGAGGGGTTGCGCACTATGTTAGAGAGGGCATTGAGTCACAAAGGATTAAAATTTTGCAGGAAACAAAATTTGCTGTAGAATCTCTATGGATTTAAATTCCATTTAAAAATGGGAAGGAAATGGCAGTGGAGTTGTACTATCGACCGCCTGGCCAAAATGAATAAATGGATGATGAAATGCTCAAAGAAATCAGGGAAGCTAACAAAAGTTACAGAACAGATATAATAATGGGTGATTTCAATTACCCTGGTATTGACTGGGTCAGTGTCACGGCGGGACATTCTAGGGAGATAAAGTTTCTAGATAAAATAAATGACTGCTTCTTGGAGCAGCTGGTTCATGAACTGATCAGAGTGGCAGCCATTTTGGACTTAGTCCTTAGTGGAACACCAGATCTGGTGCAAGAGTTAAGGGTGTTGGGGCCACTTGGCAATAGTGATCATAGCATGATCACACTTGATTTAATTAATGGAGGAGGGATGGTAACATAAGAACATAAGATATGCCATACTGGGTCAGACCAAGATCCATTAAGCCCAGTATCCTGTTTCCAACAGTGGCCATTCTAGGTCATAAGAATCTAGCAGTCTCCCCAAAAGACATAGGTTCCTCAATGCTTGTATTGGGTCAAGCAGTGATATCCTGGGTCTCTTTTAATAATGATTTATGGACCTTTCCTCCAGGAACTTGTCCAAACCTTTTTTAAACCCAGCTACACTAACAGCTTTTACTACATCCTCCAGTAACAAATTCCAGAATTTAATTACACATTCAGTGAAAAAATATTTTCTCTTATTAGTCTTAAATAGGTTACCCTGTGGCTTCATTGCATGTCCCCTAGTCTTTTTATATTCTGATGACGTAAACAATCGATCTACGTTTACCCGTTCCACTCCATTCATTAATTTGTAGACCTCTATCATATCTCCCCTCAGTCGTCTCTTTTCCAGGTTGAAGAGTCCTAACCTTTTTAGCCTCTCTTCATAGGAGTATCTTTCCATTCCCTTTACCATTTTGGCGGCTCTTCTCTGTACCTTTTCTAATAACTTTATTTCCTTTTTAAGACAGGGCGACTAGAAATGCACACAATATTCAAGGTGTGGTTGCACCATGGAATGATACAGAGGCATTATAATATCCTTTGTTTTATTTTAAATTCCTTTCCTTATGATACCTAGCATTCTATTTGATCTCTTGGCCGCCACTGCACACTGGGCGGAGGGTTTTATCATGTTATCAACGATGACACCAAAATCTCTTATTTTATTTATTTATTTAACAGTTTTTATATACCGCACTATTCATCATCAGCGCGGTTTACACTTTAACAACCTTGTACTTAAGCATAAAACATATGTCAAGTTTACAGATAACAGGGAATGAAACCGGGACAATGGGGATAACGATAAGATAAGGTAATAACAATATTCACAACTATTTACAGCAAATTAGGATAAGTTTTGAGTTTCATGGGTTAGGGATTGTGAGATTTTAATCTGGGGCAAGCAATGGAGTTTAGAGGCCTTCTTGATTAACCATAGTCAATGGTTTGGGTTGGAAGGGGGGGAGGTGGGGAGCTAGTGCCTTGGGAGAAGTATTGAAGGAAGAGGTGTGTTTTTAGAGATTTTCTGAATTGGGACAGGTCTTTCTGTGATCTGATGTTAGGAGGTAGCATGTTCCAACATCTAGGGGCGAAGGATGAGAATGCTCTCATGGTAGTCATCTGTGTGAGTTTTGTTAGGTCTTTTGGGACCATTAGTGTATTTTCTGTTACAGATCTTCTAGATCTGGTGTTTTGAGAGTGGTGAAGGATGTCAGAAAGCGAGGATGGTGAGATTTGGTGGAACGCTTTGAAGGTCAAGAGAAGGGTTTTGTATAAGATCCTACATGTTATTGGGAGCCAATGCAGTTCAAACAGGATGGGGCTGATATGTTGACTCCTTGAAACCCCATATAGAACTCTGGCTGCTGTATTCATGGCCAACTGTAGAGGGTTCAGCGTGCTCTTGGGGAGGCCGTGTAGCACAATGTTTGCATAGTCCAAATGAGGGGTGACTAATGCCTGGAAGGTTGTGCAAAAGTCATTTGGTTCAAGCATGGGTCTGAGGGGTCGTAGAGTCCTGATCTTGTGATAGATCTTTCCTGGGTGGTGGTTCCCAATGTGGAACCTTGCATCGTGTAACTATAGTTTGTGTTGTTCTTTCCTAGGTGCATAACTTTGCACTTGTCCATATTAAGGGGCTTGTTTACAAAGCCACGGTAGTGGTTTCCGATCGTTATCGGAGCTGCAGCCCCATTGAAATCAATGGGGCCGCGGCTCCGATAACGATCGGAAACCGCTAACGTGGCTTTGTAAACAAGCCCCTAAATTTCATCTGCCATTTGTATGCCCAGTCTTCCTCTTGCAATTTTCCACAATCCTCTTGGGTTTTAAGAACTTTAAATAGCTTTGTGTCATCTAAAATTTGATAACCTCACTCGTTATTTCCTTTTCCAGGTCATTTATGAATATGTCAAAAAGCAGCGGACCTAGCACAGATCCCTTCGGTACTCCAATATTCACCTTTTTCCATTGGGAAAATTGACCATTTAGCCCTACCCTCTGCTTTCTATCTTTTAACCAGTTCCTGATCCACAATAGTACACTGCCTTCTATCCCATGACTTTTTAGTTTTGCCAAAAGTCTCTGATGAGGAAATACACAGTACTACCTTTTAACTTTCAAAAGGGAGACTATGATAAAATGAGGAAAATAGTTAAGAAAAAACTAAAAGGAGCAGTTGCAAAGGTTAAAGACTTATATCAAGCTTGGGTGTTGTTTAAAAATATTATCTTGGAAGCCCAGACCAGCTGTATTCCACGCTTTAAGAAAAGTGGAAGGAAGTACAAAAAACTGCCAGCATGGTTTAAAGGTGAGGTCAGAGGGGCTGTTGCCAAAAAAGCATCTTTCAGGATATGGAAAAAAGAGCCAAATGACGAAAACTGGAAACAGCACAAGCACTGGCAAGTTAAATGCAAGGCATTGATAAGGCAGGCAAAGAGAGAATTTGAGAAGAAACTTGCTGTGGAAGCAAAAACGCATAATAAAGACTTTTTCAAGTACATTCATAGCAAAAATCCTGTGAGAGAGTCAGTTGGACCATTACATGATAGAGGGGTAAAAAGGGCAGTAAGAGGGGACAAAGCTATAGTGGAGAAACGGAATGAATTCTTTGCTTTGGTCTTTACTGAGGAAGATGTAGGGATGTTACCCATGACTGAAGTGGTATTTAAAGGTGATACTGCGGAAGAATTGAAAGAAATATCGATACACCGGGAAGATGTATTACAACTATTTGATAAACTGGAGTACCAAAACACCTGAACTGTATGGTATACATCCAAGGGTTTTGAAAGAACTGAAATATGAGACTGCAGACCTGCTATTAGTGATCTGTGAACTATCATTAAAATCATCTGTAATACACTGGCGATCCTCCAATATTCAGGTAACGCCAATTTTTAAAAAGGGTTCCAGGGGTGATCCGGGAAACTACAGGCAGGTGAGCCTGACATCAATACCGGGAAAAATGGTAGAAACCATAATAAAGAACAAAATCACTTATTTGTTCTATTGGCCAGCTCGGTGTTTTGGATTTCAATTTTGGTTCTGGTCATTATTTATGGTTTTTGCCTTTCTGGTTGCTGCACATGTATCACTACTATCACTTTTCTGGGTCTCCCTGCCTTTGCTGTACATTGCTGACCGAAATGGTTTCTCTGTCCTGCAAAAGTGCCTAGCACGAGGTTTTCACTGGCGCTAATTTTCAGAGCTTCATTTCACGGCGTTAGTGTGCATGGAGCTTCTCCCTGCCCACTCTCCGCCCATTGACCCCTTCTCTCTGCCCCTGGGGAGCCTTACTCCGCCCTCTGGGAAGCCTTACTGCACCCTCTGGGAAGCCTTACTCCACCCTCTGTGCACCTTAACACTGCCGCAGACATTATCACATCGATATGTGATGTTCTCACATGGTTTATGATGCGATAACGTCACTATCGCGCGATAACATCGCAGCCGCGCCGTTAGCGCCGTTTAGTAAACATACCCCTTAGTTATACTGGCACCATCTTACGTTAAAGATTCTTCTCACAACATACAGGTTCTTGATGCTTTTGAAGGATACCATGAAAATTTGATATTAGTAACGATGAACATTAATTCTCTATATACCAACATTCCACAATGGGCAGCTTTTGACATACTGGAAGATGTCTTGCTGGAAAGGACTAGACCAGTCAGGGCCCCTACTTGTTTTTTGATCCAATTAGCCACCTTAAACATGACAGAAAACTTTTTTTGTTTCAGAGAAGGTTACTTTAAACAAATCAAGGGGATAGCCATGGGGTCTTCTATGGCTCCAGACATTGCCAATCTGTGTGTGACACACTTTGAAAAAGTATTTTTAACCAGACATAATTATAGTAGGCATGCAAAGTGATGGAAAAGATATATAGACAACATTTTTATGAATTTGGAGGGGGACACATCAGTCCTTGAACGTTTTTTGGAATGGTTGAGTATTTTAGATCCCAACCTTCAATTCCAAAGTTATTGCAGTATGCATCAGGTGCCATATTTAGACATAAAAAAAGGATCGAAAGGTTTTCTTACAGATCTTTATTGGAAACCTACTGATAGGAATGGCTTTTTACACTACAATAGTTTCCAATTGATCTTTAAAAGACAATTTACCTATCAGTCAGTTCCTACAGATATGCAGAGTATGTGCAAGTGACCGAGACTTCAAACATCAAGCAGCTGACATAAGCAAATGCTTCATGGACCGTGGATATCCGGAGATTTGTATCCGACGAGCATAACACAGAGCCAGGACCATGGATCGTAGTAGGTTGCTGCAAGGATCCAGGCGGTCTTCAGAAGACAGACTAGTATGTTCACTTACTTTTTCTAACCTTTCCAGGGACATTGCTAAGATTTTGAAAGAAGAATGGAGGTTCCTCTCTAAAATGGTGTCCTTATCCTTGCGTCAGCTGACAATAGTGCACAAAAGAAATCAGAATCTCTCCAACATTTCAGTTTCCTCTGCACTGTCGGAACTGAGGATCATCCCCAAGATTAGGGGCCATTTTCCATAAGAACATAAGAAAAGCCATACTGGGTCAGTCCAAGGTCCATCAAGCCCAGTATCCTGTTTCCAATAGTGGCTAATCCAAGTCACAAGTACCTGGTAGGTTCCTAAAAAGGCATACAGGTTCCACATTGCTCATTCTGGGGTAAGCAGTGGATGTCCCAGGTCCTTTTTAATAATGATTTATGGACCTTTCCTCTAGGAACTTGTCCAAACCTTTTTTAAACCCAGCTACCGTAATGGCTTTTACTACACCCTCTGGTAATGAATTCCAGAATTTGATAAAGCATTGAGTAAAAAAGTATTTTCTCTTATTAGTCTTAAATGGATTACACTATAGCTTCATTGCATGTCCCCTAGTCTTTCTACTTTTTGATGGCGTAAACAACTGATCTATGTTTACCCGTTCCACTCCATTCATTAATTTATAGACCTCTATCATATCCCCCCTCAGCCATCTCTTTTCCACGTTGAAGATCCCTAACCTTTTAAGCCTTTTCTCCTAGAGGTATCCTTCCATCCCCTTTATCATTTTGGTGTCTCTTCTCTGTATCTTTTCTGATTCCACTATGTCCTTTTTAAGATACGGTGACAAGAATTGCAAACAATATTCAAGGTGCAGTCAAACATGGAACGATACAGAGGCATTATAATATCCTTGGGTTTATTCTCCATTACTTTCCTTATGATTCCTAGCATTCTATTTGCTTTCTTGGCTGCTGCTGCATGCTGGGTGGAGGGTTTCAATGTATTATCCACGATAACAGGACAGCAGCTGAGATCAGCCCTTTCCCGGGCGTGTGCTCTCCCAGGAGGGATTGAGCCAGCCTTGTCCTGACGCCTCCAGCCCAATCGGGGCTCTCCACCCGGACGCCTCCAGTCCAATCGGGGCTCTCCACCCGGACGCCTCCAGCCCAATTGGGGCTCGCCACCCGGACCCCTCCAGCCCAATTGGGGCTCGCCACCCGGACGCCTCCAGCCCAATTGGGGCTCACCACCTGGACGCCTTTAGCCCAATCGGAGCTTGCCACCTGGACGCCTCCAGCCTCTCGCCTGCCCAATCGGGGCTCTCCACCTAATTTAAAAGAAGGACACCAGCAAGTGCGCCCGCGCCTTGCGGGCGTCACCAGAGGGCCCTTCGGCATGGCCACGTACTCTCCAGGATCCGTTAAACAGCCGAGAACAAGCTGAAAGCCAGGACTCAAACCAGGATGTAAAATGCAGGCCATTACCCTGACGACGGCTGGGCCAAAACAATTACAAAGCAAAACAGACCATCCTAGAAGTCTATCAGGATCAACACAAAGAACACTGAACAATGAAAACAGACAACGGTCAGCAAAGCAGAACCACTTGAAGCCAGAAAAGCAACGACAGCAGCAACACAGGTAATCAAACATGGTCACTACACATTACCTACCTCTACTACTCTTGACCACCCATCTTATCCCACAACTCACAAGCACTCCAATCAACACCCCCAACACCTTTTGGTTCCTCCCGCAAACAATAATAACATACAAACTCTACCAAGAGCAAAAGCAGGACCTTAATACAGGACAAACAATGAAACCCGGCAAACAAGAAAAGAAGAAGTACAGAACCCCACTCATACCCACATAAACACCAACCGACCCACAAACATCTCCATAGAGCTTATCAACGCCAGGTCAGTACGAAACAAAACAAATACCATCTCTGACCACATAAAAGACCAGCAAACAGACATCCTGTGCATCACCGAGACATGGTTGTCACCCACCGACAATGTGCTACTCAACCAACTAGTCCCTGACACCCACACAGCATTCAACTGCCCTCACACTCAAAGAAGAGGAGGAGGGGTCCTCATCATAGCAAGGACCAGCCTAAAGCTAAAAAGTAAAATCTCAACTAATACAAACCACTGCAAAACAATCATCATTGAAAACTCGAACCTAGCCATATGCCTTACCTACAGAGCTCCAGACACACCATCAGATGAACTTTCAGCAATCCTAGAGGCAATATGCGCAGTCAACAACCTACACAAACAACTCATAATACTTGGAGACTTCAATCTCAGATCTACTAGCAGAAAAGAGGCAGAAGTCTTCCTATCAGCTCTGGACTCCCTCCAATTCACCCAACTCATCAACACCCCCACCCACAACCTTGGACACACCCCCAACCTAATCTTTGCTCCAAACAACTTAAAGGAAGGAAGCCTCATCTCAGGGCCATACATCACACCGGTACCCTGGTCAGACCACCACCTAATAAAGATTAAACTACAAGTAACAGACTCAAAATGGCAAAACAACGACCCACCCCCAACCAGGAGATTCAAAAGCTTCAACAAGGAACAGTTCACACAAGACACGCAACTACTCCTCAATGCCGAAACAATGGACATAGATGAGCAAATCTCCAAATGGAACGACATCATTTCATCTGCTGCCAGACCACCCACCCGCAGAACACAACAATCACACAGCACAAAACCCTGCTCCACTCCATGGTACTCCAAGGATATACGAATAGCAAAGAGAGCACTAAGACGACTTGAACACCAATGGAGATGCAACAAATCAACATCCCTACAGGAACAATACCAGACAAAATAAAAGGAATATAACAAACTCATCAACCAGCAGAAGAAAGAATACCATACTAACCTTATCATGAAGTCCACTAACAAACCCCGTGAACTCTACGAAATCGTAAAGAACCTCACCAAGGAACTCTCCAACAGAAACGAACAACAAATAGACCCACAGATCTTCGCTGACCACCTCAAGAACAAATTCACTGCAACACCCAAGAACAACAGCGCGTCAGTGAAATACAAGACATCCGAACCTGACAGGAGCTGGGGCACATTCGACATCCCATCGAATGAACAACTCTCCAAGATCATCACTGACCTCAACACCAGCACCGCCCCTACAGATCCCTGCCCAGTAGCCTGGATCAAAGCAACGAAAAAGGAATTAACACCAGTCATATGGAAAATAGTAGATAACTCCCTCTCCAAGGGAACAATGCCAAACTCCCTGAAGCTAGCTACAATACGTCCAATCCCCAAGAAAACCACCCTGGCTAAAACTGACCCAGCCGCCTACAGACCCATATCAAGCTTACCATTCCTGTCCAAGATCATCGAGAAAACAATCCAACACCAGCTCCAACAACACATCGACATCTACAATCCACTGGACCCCAATCAACACGGTTTTCAACCCAGACATGGGGTTGAAACCATACTGATCCAGCTATTCGACAGCCTTTTGAGGACAATCGACAACACCAGAATGGGCGTCATCATGATATTCCTAGATATCTCCTCAGCTTTCGACACTGTCTAAACCCTACTAAACAGACTACAGGAGGCAGGCCTACACAGTACTACTCTGAGCTGGTTTACATCTTACCTCACCAACAGACAACTACAAGTCAAGTGTGGAACAAAGACCTCTCAACCGTTCAGAGCCACTCAAGGAGTCCCACAAGGCTCAGCTCTCTCCGCCCTGCTATTTAACATCTACGTACAACCCATATGCACCATCATCAAGGACCACAAGATTCAATACACCATATACGCAGATGACATAATGATATACACACCAATCAAACTGGACAACCCAAACTACTCCAACATAGCCAACTGCTTCCAACAAATGGCAACCTGGCTGCAAGAAAACAACCTATCAATAAATTACAACAAAACCGAAGCTCTATTCATCACAAGAAACCGGACATTCTCACCATCGGCCAACATCAACCTAAACAACACCATCATACCGGTAAGACAAGAAATAAAATACCTGGGAGTAACGCTCGACAAGGACCTCAACCTCTAGTCCCACATTGCAAAAATAACAAAGAGCGCTTACATCAAAATGAGGACAGTCAGAAGGCTCAAACCCATCCTCGCCCATGAACACTTCCGAACATTCTGCCAAGCCATCATCACTCCAACCCTAGACTACTGTAATCACATCTACCAAGGACTACCTAAAAAGATAATAAAACCACTAGCACTAACAACTAGACTCCTCTAGCACTAACAACTTGGATATAATTTCCATCACAAACGAACAGTGCTCTATCAATCTGATATACAGAGCCCCCTCAGCCTCCCCGGATGACCTCCCTACCATTATAGACCTAGCTGCCAACATCCATAATCCCAACACACCAAACTGGATAATGGGAGATTTCAATCTCCCCTCTTTGCATCAAAATCAAGCGTCTGCCCTCCTCAATGCTATTGAAGATCTGGGATACAAGCAAATAATCAAGGAATCCACGCATATAAAGGGAAATATTCTCGACATGGTGTTCGCTCCACAGTCTGTCTCTGAACAAAACCGCGACCTTGTGATGTCTGTTACCGCTGTACCATGGTCAGACCACAAACTAATCAACCTCCAGATACCCACTAACAACAAGCAACCACAGGACAACAGAAGATTGAACAGCACCCCAAGAGCATCGACAAGAAGCTTTCGACCGTTCAACAGAGAGCTCATCCTGTCTGAGACTCGCCTACTCCTCAATGATACAACTCACAACCTCGAAGAGCTGATTTCCACCTGGAACAGCAGCCTTAACACCATTGCACAACGACCGCTCTCCAATACCACTTCAAGGAAAAGAAACTCTGCTCCATGGTTCTCCCCTGAGCTGCGGTCCTCTCTTACACATCTACGAAGACTTGAAAGACGTTGGTGCCAATCACTCTCCATTGAGGATCAGACAGCTTACAAACGCCACTTATCAATTCACCGTGAGGCAATCACAGCCAAAATAAAGCAATTTCACACTGACACTCTCAAAAGATCACTGAACAAACCACGGGATCTTTTCAATTTAGTCAAATCCTTTTCGAAAGAACCATCTCCTGAGCAACACGATGAGATTCACCCACAAAAATTTGCCGATTACTTGAAATCTAAACTTCAACAGACAGATAAGGTCTCAGAAGCCACTGCACAAGAGCCCACCTGCCTAGTGTCTCTACCTATGTTCTCCACACCATCAGCAAAATACGAGTACATTGAGGACACAATCTTATCTCTTAACACTACCACAGCTCAAACTGATCCTTGCCCAGCCTTTTGGATAAAGGAGCTACACAGTGAGTTCAGTCCTTTCATTGCAAGACTTATGAACCTATCATTCACAACCGGATCCTTCCCCACAGCACTCAAACGTACTTCCATTAGACCTCTTTTAAAAAACTCCAAACTAGACCCCCAAAGGGTCGACTCTTACAGGCCCATAGCTAGTATTCCTCTCCTAGCTAAGATAATAGAGAAAGAGGTACAAAGACAAATCCAAGATCATATAGACTCTGCAGCCCCTCTAGACCAGTGCCAACATGGGTTCAGAGAGTATCATGGCGTGGAAACCCTCCTTACCACCCTCTTCAATAACATAATCACAGGTATCGACAACATCAGGCAAGGTTTTGTGCTCATTTTCTTAGACATAGCTGCAGCATTCGATTCAGTAAGTCATGAACTTCTCCTCTGGCGACTGAAAGAGAAAGGCATCTGCAACACTGCACTCAAATGGTGTAAATCTTATCTGGATGGAAGATGGCAACATGTAAAATCTGGAGCAGAAGAATCAAAACCCTTCCACCAAAGGCAAGGTGTTCCGCAAGATTCCTCTCTATCATCGCTCATGTTCAACATATACATGCAGCCTATCTGCAACATTATCAAACCTTTCAATGTGAACTGTTTGATATATGCAGATGACATCCTCCTTTACATGCCGATCTCTACGAATCAAATGGACCTGTCCCCCCTGATAGAGTGTTTCGACGCAGTTTCAGAATGGCTCCAATCTCAAAACCTCCGTATCCAACACAAGAAAACTGAGGTTCTCTTCATCACAAGAGACCCCAATTTCACTCCACCGCCCCATTTAAGAGTTAAGGAAGCGGACTTGCATACAAAAGACACAATAAGATACCTTGGAGTCACATTGGACCACCGTCTTGATATGAAGTCACACATAGGAAATATAGTAAAAGCAGTATACTTCAAGATCCAAACACTCAGGCATCTGCGTTCCTTATTGGATCCAGAGGACTTCCGGACTATATACCAAGCACTAATCTTACCCCACTTCGACTATGCCAACGCCATTTTACAAGGCCTCCCTCAACCTACCTTAATCTCGCTACAGCTTGCCATGAATGCTGCAGCAAGGGTTCTCCACGGAGCCTCTAGGAGTGACCATGTGACGCCTATCCTGAAGCAGCTTCACTGGCTCCCCATACATGGAAGGCTCGTTTTCAAGACCTTACTACTGACCTTCAAGGCCATCTATGGTCTCTCATCCTC
The DNA here is from genome assembly GCA_033557465.1 of Ichthyophis bannanicus. NCBI lineage: Eukaryota > Metazoa > Chordata > Amphibia > Gymnophiona > Ichthyophiidae > Ichthyophis > Ichthyophis bannanicus. The sequence continues at coordinate 417,447,883 of CM066031.1, read as the reverse complement.
CTCTCTTACAGAGCTCATCCACACCGTGCCACCTAACAGATCTAGAAGACCAACAGCGTTAAACTCGCTAATAACTCCAAAGGCCTTAACAAAATGCAACCTGACAACAGCAAACAGGGCTTTCATATTTTGCGCCCCAAGATGCTGGAATGCTCTAACCATCTGACATTCGTGCTATCGTTGACTTAGCCCAGTTCAGGAAGGCACTCAAATATCACCTGTTCCTCAAGTACTACCCAGTCAGAAATGAAGCCTAAATAACCCCACCAAAGAATGTAAATACATGCTGCTTCTAGAGCTTTGTCATTACGCTTACCTGTAGATACTTTATGTAAATAGTTCACCCATGTTGTCCACGTTTTTTCACCTGTTCTCTGTAATACCGAACAGCCTGTTGTTCCGTTGTTTTTGTTTTAATGTAAACCGCGCTGATGTCGAATAGTGTGGTATATAAGAAATTGTAATAAATAAAATAAATAATAAATAAATAAATAAACAGCTAGCACAAAACACAGCCGCACAACTCACGACAAATCACACAATTCACGATCACATCACCCCCATACTGTGCCACCTACACTGGCTCCCAATCAGCTTCAGAATCCAATTCAAAGTACTTCTACACATATTTAAAATAATACACAACCTATCAGCAGACAGCCTACGCCCTCTCATAAAAACCAATGACAACAGGAGACCAAGAAGAAAAGGAACCTCAGACACCATCAGAACACCAAAAGAATTTGCTAAAACAAGGCTGGCCACATCAAGGAGGGCACTCTCCCTGGCAGCACCCGCTATATGGAACTCTCTCCCAGACCACATAAGATCAACCAAGAACCTCAAGGACTTCAGAAAACTTCTTAAGACTGATCTATTTACAGTACAATTCAAGGACCTCACATAAATTTTCTACCTCAAGACATTACAGGATCACGATCCTACCTCCAAGACATTACAGAATCTCAATCCTAGCACGCCTCTCAAACAGCCCCATTTTGTATATATGTATATAGCTCATTACGTAAATAGTTCACCGATATAATCTAACGCACTGCCCCACACACTACACTTCTCAGTTCTCACACTGCATGCTACAAACCACACTTTATTATTGATTTTGATTGATGTGCCACACCGCCTTGATTTAATGATAAGGCGGTATACTAAATCCTTCTAAATAAATAAATCAATAAATAACGCCTAAATCCTTTTCCTGGATTGTGGTTTCTAAGGTGGTACCTTACATCGTGTAACCATAGTTGGGATTGTTCTTTCCTAGGTGCATAACTGCACTTGTCCACATTAAATGTCATCTTCCATTTGGACGCCCAGTCTTCCAATGTATCAAAATCCTCCTGCAATTTTTCACAATCCTCTTGTGTTTTAACAACTTTGAATAATTTTGTGTGATCTGCAAATTTGATCACCTCACTCATTATTCCCATTTCCAGGTCATTTATGAATCTGTTAAAAAGCAGTGGGCCCAGCACAGATTCCTACAGTATTCCACTCTTTACCTTTCTCCATTAAGAATATTGGCCATTTAGCCCTACTCTCTGCTTTCTATCTTTTAACCCGTTCCTGATCCACAATATTACACTGCCTGCAATCCTATGATTTTTTAATTTCGCTGAGTCTCTCATGAGGGACTTTGTCAAAGGCTTTCTGAAAATCCAGATACACTATATCAAGCGACTCACCTTTATCTACCTGTTTATTCACACCTTCAAAAAAATATAACAGATTAGTAAGACTAGATTTTCCTTGGCTAAATCCATGTTGGCTTTCTCCCTTTAAACCATGACTATCTATGTGATCAATAATTTTATTCTTTATAATGGTTTCTAACATTTTGCCCGATACTGACGTCAGGATCACTGGTTTGTAGTTTCCAGGATTACTCCTGGAACCCTGGAGTGGAGGAATAGCCTAATGGTTAGAGCACTGGCTTAGGAGCCAAGAGACCAGGGTTCAGTTCCCACTAGCACTCCTTGTGGTCTTAAGCAAGTCACTTAACCTTCCATTGCCTCAGAAAAATCCAAGTTATCAATGTCCCTGTTTAATGTACATTACCAAGTTTAAGTTATAATGTAAACCACTTTGATTGAAATGATAACATTGTATAAAAAACCTGTTAAATAAATAAAACCCTTTTTAAAAATTTGCATTACATTGGCCACTCTCCAGTCTTCAGGTATTACAGATGATCTCAATGATAGTTCACAGATTACTAATGTTTCAGTTCTTTCAACACCCTCAGATGTATACCATTTGGTCTACTCTTCAATTTATGAAATAGTTATAATACATCTTCTCGGTTTATCTTTTTCCATGTGGACATTTCTGTTTATGCATTAATGCTGTAACTATGAAGAACCATTTTATACATCCACTTACCAAGGAGAAGTTGCCTCTGGATGGTTTCTCAAATTGAGTCAGAACAAGTCATATTCAATATGCCCCCCTGTAAATTGCTTTATGTGGGGAAGACTAAACGAACTATTTTTTATTTATTTTTATTTTATTTAGACAGTTTTGTATACTGCCTTATCCTTCAATCAAAGCGGTCAACTATACGGACCCGCAAAGTTGTCTGCGAAGGAGATGGGACAAACCCCTAGTCGCTCATTGGAATGCACTCCAACACACCTTGTCAGATCTGAAACCCATGGTCCTGAAAGTGGTTCACTCACATTGGAGAGAAGGAGATATTGATCACAGTTTACTTAGGTTGAAACAAAGATTCATTTTTATAATGAACACTTTGACACCACATGGATTGAATTTTGATCAGAACGTCTCCATCTTTCTGTGAGATCCCCTTCCCTTGCTCCATTTTTTGCTTTCCCATTTCTGTCTGTTTTTTTTTTTCTTTTATCTTTGCTTTTCATTTTTATGTTGCATTTTTAGTGGTATTTATTTTTATCTCTTTTATCATTTATTCTTTATTCTTCGAGGAACGTTTTTATTGATTGTTACAATGCTACTCTGTTCCTTTTTTGGGTTTCCTCATTTTAGGAGGCTACCACATGCCCTTGTTTAATCAATACATGCCCTTTTATTATACATTTTTATTCCTTTTACATTGAGTGCCAGCTTCGTCCGATGGCCATCTAACTGTAGATCTTATTTTAAGATTGTTTTTTAACACATTATTTTTATTACATTTTTACATGAAGTTTTATAACACAATAGTATAGTATAACAATATAAAGTTTAACTGTGGTTATACATTAAGCTTGGGGATAATCTGACTGACTGACTGCTTTTCTGGGTAGCCTTGGAGCAGATATCTGTGGATGCCCCCAGTTCAGGAACAGCCTTCTGACCAGAGACACTTAGGTTCCTGCCCACCCTACCCCTCACCCCCCCCAGGGGCTGCATTGCCTATATAGTAGTCGCATACGTTGCCATCTATCACACATCTTCTTCTTCCTTTCTTCTTCTTCCTCTTCTCCTTCTAGCACTGCTTATTCAGCATGCCCTGTATTCAGTGCAAAAACTGCAGTACATTCATTCCAAGACGAATCATTTGGAAACTAAGAGCTTGTCCTCTGTGCCTCAGGTCAGCTGCCATGCATAAAGAACTGACTCTACTAAGGGAAGACCTAGCTGTCATGCATAAAGAGGTGACCCTACTGAGGGAGGAACTGGCTGCAATGAAGCACACCTCTTCTAGGATACAAACTGAACAATGTCCACCACTGCTCCCACAAAGAATCAAACACCCAAGGGACAAGTGGATCACTGTGGGTTATGGTAGATTGCGATCTGTAACACACAGACATCCTATGCATCAAAAGATATCCCTGCATAATGCCTTCTCTGCCTTGGCCAATGAGGACGAGGAACTGAGGGAGGAACTGGCTGCAATGAAGTGTACCTCTTCTAGGATACAAACTGAACAAAGTCCACCACCGCTCCCACAAAGAATCAAACACCCCAGGAACAAATGGATCACAGTGGGTTCTGCTAGATTGCGACTTGTGACACAGAGGCATCGTATGCATCAGGTGATATCGCTGCATAATGCCTTCTCTACCTTGGCGAATGAGTATGCCCAATCCAAAGAAACTGAAGGGCCCTTAAATGAGACAGACGATGCCTAATCTCCTGCTAAAGGACCAAATATGAAGAAAACCTCACCAAACAGCAAGCTACTACTAGGCATTCCTAACAGGGGCTCTACAGGTCAAACAACGATAAGGATTTGAGGGTTTATTTTTAGTAAATTGCTAGCTCTCTGACTAGGAGCTCTTAAAAGGGGTTTTGTATATTTTTAAAGCAAAGTTACTTTCTTTTTGGTGCTTTAGTAGAAATTTCCTTGAGCAGAGTAGGTTGTTGAACTCTAGTAACCTTCTCAGCTTTGGGAACTGCTGACACCTAATCAGGAGTTAGTGGGCCTGATTACCTGAGAGCAGCTGAGGCCTGCATAAAAGGCTCCAGAGCCCTGCCCTGTTGAGGCATTCCTAACAGGGGCTCTACAGGTCAAACAACGGTAAGGATTTGAGGGTTTATTTTTAGTAAATTGCTAGCTCTCTGGGAGCTCTTAAAAGGGGTTTTGTATATTTCTAAAGCAAAATTACTTTCTTTTTGGTGCTTTAGTAGAAATTTCCTTGAGCAGAGTAGGTTGTTGAACTCTAGTAACCTTCTCAGCTTTGGGAACTGCTGACACCTAATCAGGAGTTAGTGGGCCTGATTATCTAGAGCAGCTGAGGCCTGCATAAAAGGCTCCAGAGCCCTTCCCTGTTGAGGCATTCCTAACAGGGGCTCTACAGGTCAAACAACGGTAAGGATTTGAGGGTTTATTTTTAGTAAATAGCTAGCTCTCTGACTGGGAGCTCTTAAAAGGGGTTTTGTATATTTTTAAAGCAAAGTTACTTTCTTTTTGGTGCTTTAGTAGAAATTTCCTTGAGCAGAGCAGGTTGTTGAACTCTAATAACCTTCTCAGCTTTTGGGAACTGCTGACACCTAATCAGGAGTTAGTTCCCTCCCTATCCACCCTGACTTTCCCACCCTAGTGAGCAGCCTTGCTTTATAGGGCACCTCCCATTTTAACAAAGCACAGAGACTTGGAGCAGCACATTTTGAATATAATTAAAGAGATTTAACTACTTTTTTTCTGAAAGGACAGCTGGGAAACCGGCTGGTACTTGGTAGATCTCTCTCTTTTGCTTTAACAGATACCTAAGCTTCACAAACAGAACAATGGCTGGAAAAAATTGTATCGCTAAAGATGTTGCTCCCATTACAGCTTCTGCCTCTGTCCAGACAGAGGTCCTAATGCCAGTTGAAGGACCAGTTCCATGTGCAGGGTGCCTGCATGCTCTGAAGAAACAAGTGGAGGAACTCAGAGAGGAGGTGGCGAGGCTGAGGAGCATTCAAGACAGTGAGAAGTACATTGATGAGATGCTTCTTGCAGCAACCAAGCTCTCCAGCACAGGAGAAGATGGGTGCCAGCAGAATGTTGATGGTTGGACACAAGTCACCAGGGCCTGTAGAATCACCAGTCCAATTTCTCCAGCCCTTGAATTGAAGAACATTATGCATCCCTGGAAGTGGAAGAGGTGAAAGCATCCCTGGAAAGGGAAGAACAAGAGCTCAAGTACCTCAAAGTTGCAGAATCAGTGACCACAAGGAAGCGAAGGGTAGTGGTGGTTGGAGACTCTCTTCTGAGGGGTACTGAGGCGTCTATCTGCCGACCAGACTTGATGTCCAGAGAGGTATGCTGTCTGCCTGGTGCCAAAATCCAAGATGTTACGGAGAGTTTGCCGGGACTCATCAAGCCCACTGACTATTACCCAATGTATGCTAATCCATGTTGGAACAAATGATACTGGGAGAAAAAGAGGAGCACTGCTCTCGCAGACCAGGAGAGGAACACAGGAAGCAAGAGCTGTAGGTTGGTGAAGACTGCTTTATTAGAAAATGCCCCTACGCATTTCGGCAAACGCCTTCCTCAGGGGACATACAGCAGAACCGCACCAGAAGGTGTCTCTTTAAGACAATTGTGTCAAGCTGCTATGCACTAGCGGTTCCAACCGGGGATTAGTGCCAGAAAGGTAATCGTAGTCAGCAGCGTTTCAAAGATATAATCCAACAGGAACTGAATTGTTAGAGATCTGTCGCAGCAGTGAAAGCTTTCTGGCACTAATCCCCGGTTGGAACCGCTAGTGCATAGCAGCTTGACACAATTGTCTTAAAGAGACACCTTCTGGTGCGGTTCTGCTGTATGTCCCCTGAGGAAGGCATTTGCCGAAACGCGTAGGGGCGTTTTCTAATAAAGCAGTCTTCACCAACCTACAGCTCTTGCTTCCTGTGTTCCTCTCTGGAACAAATGATACTGCCAGGTATCCCTCGGAATGTATCAAAAGTGATTTCATGGCTCTGGGACAGAGGGTGAAGCAGTTAGGTGCACAGGTGGTGTTCTCTTCAATCCTCCCTGTTGAGGGTAAAGGCCAAGGCAGAGAGGCTCGCATCCTGGAGATGAATGCATGGCTGCGTGGATGGTGTCATCGAGAGCATTTTTGTTTCCTAGGCCATGGGATGCTGTTCCAAGGGTTGCAGAGCAGAGATGGCATCCATCTGTCCAAGAAAGGTCAACGCGTCTTCGGTAGTAGACTGGCTAATCTACTGAAGAGGGCTTTAAACTAGATTTGTTGGGGATGGGTGAAGACAACCCTCAGGTAGGTGAAAGCCCCCAGGTAGGTGATACATTAAATACCTTTATGGAAATGGGTAACAGGGGTAACATATGGAAAGCAGTGTGTATAAATGCCTGTAGCTTGGGAAATAAGATCCCCGATGTTGAAGCTTTGGTGGGAGTGGCTGACTTGGATTTAGTGGCAGTTACAGAAACATGGTTCACAGAAAACCATGATTGGGATGTAACTATACCTGGTTATACTTTATTCAGAAAGGACAGGGTAGGAAGAAGGGGAGGAGGAGTGGCACTATATGTAAAAACTACTATTAAAGCTTTGGAATTACAGAGCTTAAAAGGGAGAGAGGAGGCATTGTGGGTTAAACTAGAATGAGGGAAAGAGAAATCTATTTGCATTGATGTGATATACAGACCTCCCTCAGAAGAGGAAGAGGTGGACAGAGAGATAATTGATACATATGCAGCATTGCTAGGAAAGGGGAAGTGCTACTGATAGGGGATTTCAATATGCCAGATGTTAATTGGCACATTCCTGCTGCAGTATCATCTAGAAGTAAGAAGATCCTGGATTCTCTACAAGGAGAACTATTCAGGCAATTGGTAACAGACCCCACACGTGAAGGGGCCATACTGGACTTGGTGCTTACCAATGGTGAAAGTGTTTCTGATGTTGTAGTGGGAGATCATTTTGCATCCAGTGATCACCAGATGGTGTGGTTCAGTATTAGGACTAGGGCTGTTAGAATCCTTTCAAAGGTGAGGATCTTAGACTTTAGGAAGACTAACTTTGCCAAGATGGGCCAATACCTCAGGGAGTCATTAGTGGGATAGGAACAGCTGGGGGATGTAGAAAAACAGTGGGCAAACCTGAAAGGGGATATTTTAAGGGCAACCAACCTTTTTGTTAAAATGGTAAATAAAGGTAAAAGGAAAAGGAGACCGCTATGGCTTTCAAAAGAAGTAGCTGAAAAGGTGAAGAAAACGAGGGAGGCCTTCATGAAATACAAGAGATCACAGACAGAGGAAGACAGGCATCTGTATTTGGAAAAACTTAGAGAAGCTAGCAAAGTAGTCAGGAAGGCAAAGATTCAAAAGGAGGAGGAAGTAGCCAGTGCAATAAAATGGGTGGATAAGACATTTTTTAGATATATTAGTGAGAAGAGGAAGGGCAAAAGTGGTATTGTCAGACTCAAGGGTGCAGGGGAGGAATATGTAGAAGCTGATAAGGATAAAGCGGAATTGCTTAACAAATATTTCTGTTCTGTGTTCACAGATGAAGAACCAGGAGCAGGACCTCAGAAAACACCCACAAATAGGAACAGAAGCGAGGGACATCTTGAACAATTTTCAGAAGACTGTTCGTGAGACACTAGCTCAACTTAAAGTAGACAAAGCGATGGGACCGGATGGGATACACCCTAGAATACTGAGGGAACTTGGGGACATTCTAGCAGCTCCACTGACTGACCTTTTCAATGCCTCGTTGGAGTCGGGAGTGGTGCCAAAGGACTGGAGAAAGACTCATGTGGTGCCTTTACACAAAAACAGAAGTAAGGATGTGGTTGAAAACTACAGGCCGGTTAGTTTAACTTCGGTGGTGAGTAAATTATTGGAAACGCTGCTGAAAGAGAAAATAGTGAGGTTTCTGGAGTCCAGCGGATTACAGGATCCGAGGCAGCATGGATTCACCAGAGGCAGGTCTTGTCAAACAAATATGATTGATTTCTTTGACTGGGTGACCAGGGAGTTGGACCAAGGGAGAGCCCTAGATGTGGTGTATTTAGATTTCAGTAAAGCCTTTGACACTGTTCCTCACAGGCGACTTATAAACAAACTGAGCACCCTAGGGATGGACCCTAAAGTTACTGCTTGGGTTAGAAATTGGTTGGGTGGGAGGCGACAAAGAGTACAAGTAAATGGAGCTCACTCTGAGGAGAAGGATGTTACCAGTGGTGTGCCCCAGGGATCTGTCCTTGGCCCGATTCTTTTTAACATCTTTGTTAGTGATGTAGCAGAAGGGCTGTCGGGTATGGTTCGCCTCTTTGCGGATGATACCAAAATCTGCAATAGAGTAGACACCCAGGAAGGTGTAGATAACATGAGGAGGGATCTAGCTAAGCTTGAAGAATGGTCTAGAATCTGGCAGCTGGGAATTAATGTTAAAAAATGTAAGGTCATGCATTTGGGCTGCAGCAATCCAAGGGAGCAATATAGTATAGGGGGTGAAGTACTTTTGTCCACTAAAGAAGAGCGGGACCTAGACGTGGCTGTGTCTGATGACCTTAAAGTAGCTAAACAGGTAGAAAAGGCAACGGCAAAAACTAGAAGGATGCTTGGGTGCATACAGAGAGGAATGGCTAGCAGAAAAAAAGGAGGTGATAATGCCTCTGTATAAGTCTTTGGTGCGACCTCATTTGGAGTATAGTGTGAAATTCTGGAGACTGCACCTTCAAAAGGATGTGAACAGGATGGAGTCGGTGCAGAGGGTGGCTACTAAAATGATTAGTGGTCTTCATTATAAAGCATATGAGGACAGACTGAAGGATCTTAATATGTACACCTTAGAGGAAAGGCGGGATAGAGGTGATATGATTGAGATATTTAAATACCTCCATGGCATAAATGTTCAGGGAGAGAGCCTCTTTCAATTGAAAGCAAGTTCTGCTACGAGGGGACATGGGATGAGGGTGAAGGGAGATAGATTCAGGAGTGATATACGGAAATATTTCTTTACGGAAAGAGGGGTGGATCCGTGGAATAGTCTCCCAGTGGAGGTGGTAGAGATGAGGACAGTAACTGAATTCAAAAAAGCATGGGACAAACACAGAGGATCTCTAAAGGTAAAAAGGGGACTGTTTTAGTTGTTGATATGGAAGGACAGACTAGATAGGCTATGTGGTCTTTTTCTGTCATCATATTTCTATGTTTCTATGAATACAAACCACGTTGTTGAAGTATTTAGAGCAGAAAGTGAACACTCCAAACTTGATGTTGTTATCCACTTGGGCACAAATGACCTGGCTAGAAACTGTGTCTCTCAGTCCAAAAGGACTTCCAATCCTTGGGAGAGAGACTCAAGCCCATTGTTAACACTGTTGCATTCTCAGAGGTTCTACCTGTTCTTGTTAAGGGGGCAAAAAGGCTGTATCGCATTAACAGCTTTAATACATGGCTCCAGACCTGGTGCAAACAAGAAGGATTCAGATTTATTGGCGAATGGGGTAACAGATGGAACAACAAGAGACTATACTGTGCAGATGGACTACATCTCTCTATCGCAGGAAAAAAAATCCTAAGTGAAAAATTCAAGCAATATGTGGATATACATTTAAACTAGAAGAAGGGGGTGACGTATGTGAAAGAACAAGCTCTGGACGTCACCCCCTACAAAAACAGATTAAAATCAGAAACAGCCACACTTTTAAACCACACATCAAAAACAAGTGGGAAGATGTAGGCAGATCAAAATCAATGGAAAATACACACAAGCCAGTTAAATGCAGGAAAGCAATGAGCACAAATGCTCGAAGCTTAGCCAACAAAGTTCCGGACCTGGAAGCCCTAATGGTGAAAATGGATTTGGACATTGTGGCCATTACAGAAACATGGCTTAATGAATCGCATGTTTGGGAAATAGCCATAGCTGGCTATAATCTATTCAGATGAGACAGAGAAAATGGAAGAGGAGGAGGAGTAGCCTTGTATGTCAAAAGCAATATTAAAGCTACTGAAATGCAGGGGGCATGGGGAATAGAAGAAGCGTTCTGGATTGCGTTGGAAAGAGGAGATGGCACTGTCATCCATACTGCTGTAGTCTACAGACCTCCGACACAAATTGAAGAGATTGATAACGAACTGATTATAGATATTGCCAAGATAGTCACAAAGGGGGAAGTGATAATATTGGTTGACTTTAATCTACCCAGTGTGGATTGGAGTACTCCTGCGAATCTGGCAAGAAGTAAAACAATTGTGGATGCTTTCCAAGATGCGTCACTTAAACAAATGGTGATGGAACCAACCAGAGAAAGCTCAACACTGGATTTAGTGCTCACCAACGGTGATAGCGTGTCGAATGTCTGTGTGAGTGCCCCGATGAGCAGCAGCGATCATCACACGGTGTGGTTTGAGATAAAAGCCATGGTACAGGCCAATCATAACAAGCTCAAAGTCCTAAACTTCAAAAACACCGATTTCAATAAAATGGCCGAGTACCTAAAGGAGGAGCTGACAGGGTGGGAGGAGATAAGGGAAGTGAAATTGCAATGGGCTAAACTAAAGGTGGCAATAAAAGGGGCAACAGACAAATATGTAAGAAAAGTAAACAAAAACAGGAGGAGAAGAAAACCTGTTTGGTTTTCCAAAGAAGTGGCTGCTCAAATAAAGGCAAAAAACACAGCTTTCACAAAATTCAAAAGCTCACAAACAAAGGAACACAGAAATGAATACAGGATCAAACTCAAAGAGACAAGAAGAGAAATAAGGATAGCGAAATCAAAGGCAGAGGAAAAGATGGCTAAAGATGTGAAGTGTGGTGACAAAACTTTCTTCAGGTATATTCGGGAAAGGAAGAAGATCAGAGGTGGAATTGCAGGACTCAGGAGTGCTGCGAACGGACTCGTGGAAAGTGACATTGAAAAAGTGAAATTGCTAAATGAATTCTTCTGCTTTGTTTTTACTAATGAAAGTCCTGGAGAAGGACCACCTGTCACTCCCAAATATAAAAATGGGAATGAAGTAGATACCTCACCATTCACAGAAGATGAAGCGTTAGAAGAACTTGCAAAACTGAAAGTGGACAAGGCCATGGGACCGGATGGGATACATCCCAGGATACTGAAAGAGCTCAGAGAGGTTCTTGCAGGGACGTTAAAGGACGTTTTCAACAGATCCTTGGAAACAGGAGAGGTTCCTCAGGACTGGAGAATGGCTGATGTCGTACCTCTACGAAAAAGTGGTGACAGGGAAGAAGTGTCAAACTACAGGCCTGTGAGCCTTACCTCAGTGGCAGGAAAAGTAATGGAGGCGCTCCTGAAAGAGCGAATAGTGAACTTTCTCAAAACCAACAGGATGCAAGACCCGAAGCAAGATGGTTTTACTGAAGGACGATCCTGCCAAACAAATCAGATTGAGGTCTTCGACTGGGTGACCAGGGAACTGGATCAGGGGCATGTATTGGATGTCATCTACCTGGATTTCAGCAAAGCCTTTGATACTGTTCCTCATGGGAGGCTTATCAATAAACTCAGTACTTGGGGACGCATCCCAAGATGGTAAATTGGATCAGAAATTGGTTGACTGACAGACGACAGAAGGTGATGGTAAATGGAGCTCACTCAGATGAAGGGAAGGTGATTATTGGGGTGCCCCAGGGATCAGTCCTGGGCCCGGCACTGTTCAATGTATTTGTGAGCGATTTTGCTGAAGGACTGAACGGAAGAGTGTGTCTTTTTGCAGATGACACAAAAATTTGCTACAGAGTGGACTCCCCCGAGGGAGTGGTTAACATGAGGAAAGATCTACAAAAGATGGAAGAATGGTCTAATGCTTGGCAATTAAGATTTAATGCAAAGAAGTGCAGAGTCATGCACTTGGGTAGCATAAACCCAGGGGAAATGTACGCGATAGGGGGCGAGAGGTTGGTGTGCATGGATCAGGAGAAAGACCTTGGTGTGATTATTTCTGAGGATCTCAAGGTGGCAAAACAGTGCGACAGGGCGGTGGCAAAAGCCAGGAGGATGTTGGGCTGCATACAAAGAGGAATTACCAGCAGAAAGGAAGAGGTACTTATGCCACTGTACAAGTCACTGGTGAGGCCTCACTTGGAATACTGTGTTCAGTTTTGGAGGCCATATCTTGTAAAGGATGTAAAAAGACTGGAATCTGTTCAGAGGACGGCAACCAAAATGATTTGGAGCCTGCATCAGAAGCCTTATGAGAAGAGACTTGAAGACCTAAACATGTACACTTTGGAGGATAGGAAGGACAGGGGAGATATGATTCAGACCTTTAAATACTTTAAGGGAAATAATGAACAAACAAACCTCTTCGAAAGACGGGGAAGCTGGAAAACTAGAGGGCATAACATGAAGCTGCAAGGTGGTAAATTGAAAGGCAATGTCAGGATATACTTTTTCACTGAAAGGGTGGTGGATGCTTGGAAAAACCTCCCGATGTAAGTGGTGGGGGCAAACAAGGTGACGGAATTCAAAATGGCTTGGGACAGACACAGTGGATCCCTATACAGCAACAGGATAAAATCAAAATAAGTTGAACCATCTAAATTCTCAACAATTAGGGGTGTCCTACATGGAGTGGTGGGTTCACCCCTAAACAAAGACATGAAGAGGGGTGACCTGCACGGAGCGGCAGGTGCAACTACTCTTGCCATCATACTGAGCAGACTAGATGGACCATACTGGTCTTTATCTGCCGTCATTTACTATGTTACTATGTAATTACAAGTGATTTCTCATCTTGATGAAGCTCTGTTATCTATAAGCTTGTGTTCTATCGCAAGATGACTTTTGCTTTGTTTCAAATTAGTTTTAATTTAATTCTGACCCCATGGCTCCCTCTGGTGGACATTAGTCTACATAACTGTGCATACATGCCCACATTTTGATATACTGTATATATATTTTTTATCCTAAAATACAATGCAACCTATGCACCTTGAAAGGTTAAAAACATACTCTTGTCCATACATACAACATTTATTATAAACTTTACTATGGACAATAATTTATAAGGTGTTGATTAAATATTGCACAACTATAAGATGTAGATTAAATATTGCACTACTTATGCCAATAAACGTTTACTTTGGACAGTTATTGAATATTGCACTACTTATGCCAAAACTCACAATTTATTATGGTCATTATCATCACAATTAATATGCAAACGAATGATCAAAAATACATTAAAATCCATCATTCTATGAAACACAATAATTATACATATTTATAACAAACCCACTCATACATCCATATATACACACAATTATATCAATACAAAATAATTTCACAATATTTCCAATATCCCATTATACAAAATACAAATATCAAAAAACACACAAAATACTAAACCCCACATTTACCCCATTATACTCATAATGGCTTTTACAATGAAGAACGTGACCCACTACACCCACTTTCAATGATGATGCAATCTTCTCAAAAATGATAGCATAGCTGTTGACAAGACCCTTTCCAACACAAACAGTATATAACAAAAAAACGTTCCTCCTACTTCAATTTATATGCATTGCATTGTCCAAATGTATTTGAAAACAGCTCCTCTATCATTCTATTCAGAGCAATATCGTCAAAAGCTGTCACCAAATCGCTAAAGTGACGAAGCTGTAATCAACTCTTAGGGATATGTTTACTAAACGGCACTAACATCGCAGCTGCGATGCTATCATACGATATGTGACATTATCACGTGATAATGGCGCATTACCGTGTGAGAACGTCACGTATCGCGTGATAATGTCTCCATCAGCGTTAAGGTGCGCAGAGGGTGGAGTAAGGCTCCCCAGAGGGTGGAGTAAGGCTCCCCAGGGGCGTAGATAAGGGGTCAATGGGCGGAGAGTGGGCGGGGAGAGGCTCCATGCACACTAATGCCGTGAAATGAAGGTCTGAAAAGTAGCGCCAGTGAAAACCTCGCACTAGAGGCACATTTGCAGGGGAGAGAGACCATTTCAGTCAGCAATGTGCAGCAAAGTCAGGGAAACCAAGAAAAGTGATAGTGGTGATACATGTGTAGCAACATCATAGTGCCCAAGTACGAGAGGGCATACTATGAGGCTGCAAATGGGGTACAGGGGGCTGCAGGCGGGACATGTAGTGGGGCAGGTGGGGCACAGGGTGGACTCGGCAGATGCCTAGGTGACACAGGAATGTAGAAGCAGAAAACCAGCAAGACAGCAACTGACCAAGGGCAAACATGGCCACGAGTGTGTGTCCCAGAGTGTCCCAGGGGACAGTACCCAGCAAGTACCCCAAAGGGCACATAACATTGGCAGATGGTTCCGGGGGGAAGCGTGGATGTCTATGCAGGCACCCCTACCCCATATCATGCACCATAGGCAGCCGCCTACTGGCATACTGGATGGCCTGGGACTGTGCACCACCAGCACCACTGGCACAAGGGCATGTCAGCATGGTGGCGGAGGGGTGCTGGTGGCGGTGGGGGCAGTGACATCTACCCACAGCAGACCACGGCCAATCCCTGTTTAGGTGGGTGCCGGGCACTGCAACAGACAAGGTCTGTCTGACGAACAGTCATGGTATCCCCAGGGAATGCTCTGCCTCTGTAGCCACAGTTTGGTGCAGTACACACAACCAGTGTGTTCAGGGGCAGAAGGTCACAGGTTCAAGTCCCAGCTGGTGGCTCCTGCAAATCATGTCCCTATATTTTACCCAGTACTAAACCGTGGTAATAAAGACGGAACCTTTATTGCAGATAAAATGAACATGCCATAACCACCTATATTTTACCCTACAGAGCACAGACACCATAAACATGTGCAATCCCTAGAGCAGAGTTTCCCAACTGCAGTCCTGGAGGGCCAAACACTTTTCAGGTTTCATGCTGTCCCTAATAAATATGCCTGTGCTGCATTTGTATGCACCTCCCCCATTGTATGCAAATGTATCTCATGCATATTCATTAGGGACAGCATGAAAACCTGAACCGTGTTTGGCCCACCAGGACCGAAGTTGGGAAACTCTGCCCTAGAGCAGCAGCCAACTGGGGCACAAACACCCACACCCACAGGCTCCACTATCCAAAGCCTCATGGAGAGTCAGACTGTTGGGCCCTGCGCGGAGCAGCATCTCCCAATACTGGCACCTGCATACCTTAGCAATGCCGTCCTAAACTTGGGAACACGTTACATATATATCAAAAGGTTGCTATGATTAATGTCAGATAACAAATCCTAAGTTAAACACAATTTGTTGACAGAGCTGCATCATAGCAACCTTTCTGATATCTGTGGAATGTGTTTCATTTTTGGTTTCTGACAGTGTTTACCACCCCAGGGAGTGACCCCAACAGTATTGCGTACCATAGCAATGCCTGCACTGTGCCCAGGACTGGTGTGGTGGCCAGGGCTGCCAAAAACCTCTATATTTGCACAATGCTGGCATAGGTGTGGGAGTGTGTGTATGTCTATCCAGTGTTTTTTGGCTGCCTACACCTTACTGAGCACACACTGCTTGCACTGTTTCCACTGTTAGCCTGCCAATGTGCATAATGAGGAGCAAGGTACTGTGGGTATGGCCCGGACAGGGCGGCCTGGGCAGGATGCATCTGCACAGGGCAAAGAGCAATGGCTGGGACATTGTAGTGCCCGACCACCACCTGCACGGACAGGGTGGCCACAGCATGTCATGCTGGGAGGTCACTCTCACCCTGACTGAGCAGTGACAATGGCATGGTTAGGTTCCCCCATAGTGCTCTGCAGTATTTCTCTCAAATGATATCTATGAGTTCCTTTTTCTGGGGCCCAATCATTGACATACTTGCTTGGTGTGTGTGTTCACATCCCATTTGTGTGTGAACACAGTTCCTCCAGGAACATGCATGTGTACTAGCTAGCAGACTGTCTGCGGTTAGCATGTGTATGGCTGGAACACTTTGCAGGGTGCAGTGGGTGGAGACTGACTGTGCCCTCTGCTAGTGAATGTCAGATAGTGCTGGGGGGCAGCTGAGCTTTTCCAGGCCTATTGCCTACCTACCTACCAGTGCCCTATGTGATACGTACAGATCTGCATTGACTGCCCTGTAGGGTGCCTATTCCAAACAGGACTGGGGTTGATAGTCCTCTGTACTGCCACCATTGCAGAGATGTAGAATGTGGATCTGTTGGTGGGAGATCCTGTCCCCCACCCTGACCCACAGGGGGCGGGTTGGGTGGTGTTACATAATCTGCTTTTGGGTCCAACCACCACCCTTCTCTTATAACATGTGACCATGGCAACCACACAGGATATGCACTATTCTGGGTGCATCATAGTCCACAAGGGCTAGATGTGACTGGGAAATACAGATGGACACAGGTGTAGCCTAGGAGTATCCTGATGAGGACCTGCAGTCCAGCCTATCTCAGCCAACCCAGGTGCTGCGGACCTGGTGCTGGGTGCCCCACCTCACCCTCAGGGTGAGCACAGGAACCACACAATGTCACGGTCTGTAGCTAGTCTGTGCCAGTAACACACACGGTCAGTTCCCCCTACCAGGCCGGATGCTATAGAGGCGCATACCCCATCTTTTGAGCAGCTGTAGGCTGCTGATCTGCATGTGCAGTGCATCATAGGTACGGGTGGGTTTACCCTATCCTGGTAACCACAGCAGACAGTTTGTGTGGTGACCTGCAGTCTTTCTGTAGCCAACCAGCAGTGTGTTAGACACTGTAGAGATGTAGCCCACTGGTTATTTCACTGACTATGAAGTCAGAGGTCATGGGTTTGATCCCACAGTGGTGTTATTTAATGAGGCTTTTCCTTTTAATTTAAATTAGTGCTGCCAGCAAAAACACCCTCACAGTGCCGTACCTAAGGTGCCTCATAGGGTGCCCTATAAGGTGCCCTATAGAGTGCTCTATAAGGTGCCCTATAGGGCACATTATAAGGTGCCTTGGCAGACAGTGCACTTTATAATGTGCCCTAATAAGTGCCTTATAGGGCGCCTTATGCTGCACCTTAGGTTACAGCCCTTTGAGGGTGTTTTTGCTGGCAGCACTGATTTAAATTAAAAAAAGGAAATGCCTCAGTCTTCTTACATAACACCACTGCAGGATCAAACCCATGACCTCTGCCTCCACAGTCATTGCAGTAACCAGTGGGCTATATCTTTATAGCTTCTAACCCTGCGCTGGCATGAACTTAGGGTTAACTTGCGTTAACGTGCCACGGCGCCCACTATCGCATGACACTGTTTCCTTGCAACCTTACCTCCAGACCGCCCATTACCTTATATGGCATTCTTCACATTAACGCTGCAACTAGCGCCGGTAACATTAAGACGGTTTAGTAAACATACCCCTTATATTATGTTATTACGTTGCACTTCAAAATCTCTTTCAATTGTCATTGTCTTCATGCACCATACATTGTATCACCCAGCAATTCTCAGGGATCATTCTTCATTGTCTAAAAAGCTGTACTTCTTGCAGGTAAATCCCAAAGAGCGGCATCTCTGAATTCCACAGGGACTTAACTTCGGATCCTTGTTAGAAATTCAAAGAGCTGCATTTTTAAATCCCTTCTTTCTTCAAAAAGATACACTTCAGATTTTATTGGAAATCCAAAAGGCTTCATCTCTAAATCCTACTTCGGGACTTTGTTGAAAATTCAAGGAGCTGCACTTAAATCCCATTAAAATTACACTCCATCCCCAAAGCAGCATAATAAAAAATTACAACCCCCATAAACAAACATTTACTGAACATCAAATCTGCCAAACAGATTCACTGTATGCAACTCACATCACCACAAGAAAAACACCAACGCATGCGTTCTCCACTGAATGCTTTTAAAACACTCCATCAATCAATAGAACCAATGCATTCTACTTGTGTATTTAATCCATTAGGTATCACAGTGTCCCATCGAAATATGAACTGTTGTTCTAGGTGACATAATTGCCGTTGTAAGTCACTACCTCCCTCCCAACTAACCTTCTCTAAAACAAAACAATGAAAATCTTGCAATGTATGACTCATCTCTCGCCAATGCGAGACTAACGGGGCTGATTCCATTCCCCATCAAATTGCAGATAAATTTATTTATTTATTTATTTAGCTGTATTTATATCCCGCTTTTCACTGGGTCAAAGCGGTCAATTGGGAGATACATTTAACACGAGGGGATATAACACACATACGCTAATACTTACAGGGAACATTTGCAATGGAGGGTTAAGTGGCTTGCCCAAGACCACAAGAAGTACCTATAGGACTAGAAATCCCAGTCCCTCTGGCCTGAGATTGCTGTCCCCAGGTGGGACTTGAACCCCCGGCCCTCCGGCCTGAAGTACCTTGTCCTAACCACTAGGCCACTCCTCCCATCCATGTTCAATAATATATGCGCAATAATAAATGCTCAATAATACGAATCTTAAAAGGACGTGATGTCTCTCCAATATACAATAACCAACATGGACAAAGTACATCATACACCACCCTACTAGTATTATGTGAGGCCACGTAATTCATAAGTGAAACCTTTAATTGGGTGTTTAAATGTTTCTATTTCTATGGTGACCGCACATACCACACACCGATTTTATATCCTCTCTCCTTCCCCTCAAAAACCTGATGACACCGGGAATACACTAAAATATCTTTCAAGTTCCTACCACTCCATAAGGAGAACATAGGAGGATTCTTTAAAATTGAATGCACCTGTAATATATCCCAATGGTTTAATATTAAATCTTTGATATACTGGGTTTGAGTAGAATATGATAAACACAAGTGAGACATGATTTTTCCTTTCTCTGTGTATCTAAAAATAACAAATCACGATGTACATTAAACACCCATTTTTTTGCTCGGCTTGTTACCTGATTTGGATATCCATGATTTTGAAACTTCACTGACATATCTTGTGCCTGCAAGGCATAATCTTGCTGCGACGAACATAACTTATGAAGATGCAAAAATTGACCCATAGAAATGTTATCCCGAATATGCCATGGATGAAAACTCTCATATTCTAACAAGCTATTCCGGTCCGTGGGTTTATTATATATAGAGGTAGAGAACCCCAAATCACTCAGACTAATCTTAATATCCAGAAAATGGACCTCCTTCCTTGATATTTCTGGAGTGGAGATGGCTATCTTGTGTATTAATCCATCCTAAAAAAATATGTAACTCTTTTTCATGGTCTTGCCAAAGAAAAAAGATATCATCAATGTAACGGACCCATTTCACTGAATTTTCAGTATCGAGAAACATATTTTACCTGTTCTTCAAAATTAGGTACATATAAATCCGCAACTGACGGGGCCACCATAGCCCCAATTGAGATCCCCTCAATTTGATGGTAATATGAACCATGAAATTCAAAATAATTCCTTCGTATAACTAATTCCAACAATTTGAGAAAGAAGCCCATTTGAGCATCTGAACAATCTAGAGATGTCAAATAATGCATGGAGACTTCCACTGCCTCTTCTTGTGGGACATTAGTATATAAAGCCGAGATGTCCATAGTGACCAACATATATGGTTCCTCTTGATGCTGCCAAGAATCAGAAAAAAAGACAAATCCCCAGAATCTCTAATGTACGACTGTGCCTGTTTTACCAAAGGATTTAAAAAGGAATCCATATATTGTGAAAGGGGCTCAAGGCACAAACCAATTCCTGTCACTATAGGATGATCAGGGGGATTAACTAAAGTCTTATGTATTTCAAGAACTACATAAAACGATGGAATCCGGGGATGCATAACATAAAGGAACTTCATAAGTCGTTCCGATATAACCTCAATATGTAATGCTTCCTCTAAAACTTCCAAAATCTTTAATTGTATTGCCTGAGTTGGATCCCTTTGTAGAGGACGATAAAAAGTCCTATTATCTAATTGTGAAAGTACCTCCCTTTCACAGGCAATTCTATCAAGAATCACAGTACCTCCCCCTTTATCTGCTGGCTTGATCACTATGGAATCATCTTGCTGTAAGGACTTCAATGCCATCCACTCAGCCTTAGATAAATTAATGTTTCACTCTTGGAGCGGGTAACCTCTTGTCCCTCCATAATAACCCACTCAAATGCCACAATACTTGGATCAATTACCTCAGGGGGTGTCCAATGCCAAAAACCTATCCATAGTATAACCCGATGATGATTGTGTAGCAAAAAATAAGGCTATCCTTAATTTACTAAGGAATATTTGTATGCTTATCTGTTGTGCAAAATCATCTAAGGGAGTGGTGGGTACAAAGGATAACCCATGGTTTAACACTGATTCTTCCGCGAGTGACAGACTACGATTAGATAAATTAAACACCAAAGTGGGCGTGCGCACATCACCCACCTCTGAACAACAAAACCCCATCCCCTCCTGCTCTTATATCTAAAGGGGTAAAACTCATACTTGTCCTCAATGCCACCGTCAATTTCTGCCACTGCCTCAAGACCGTGCTTATCTACGCGGTATCGGGTTGCCACGTTCTAAAAAAAAGGATCCTTCTCAGAGGCGTCAGAAGAATCGCCAGATGTGCCCTCAAAGGTTACATGATGCTGCTGCTCCTTAGGGTGTGATCGTTGGTACCTCTCCCCTGATGATAATCCTCAGCATCCCTCTGAAACTTCTTCAATTTATGTTGTATTATCTCTTGACAAAATTGCAACATTTGTTCATGAATTTCTCAGAGTTTAATCTCAAAACCCTATTGGGCACCCAAATGTTGCAATTTAAAATCCAGTTAACTTGTCAATTTAGAAACCTCCGATGCCGTAGTCTCCACTATATGTAACATCAAGTCAAACGAACACTTAGGGGTATGTTTACTAAACCGTGATAATGTAGCAGTGGCTACATTATTGCGTGATAAATGACCTTAACGTGCGCTAATGTAACCAGATGCAATGTTAGCGCACATTAACATCTCTGGCAGCGCTATGTCCCGCAGAGGGTGGAGAGAGGGCGGAGAGAAGGGGTCAATGGGCGGGGAGTGGGCGGGGAGATGCTACCGTGGCATTATCGCTGTGAACTGAAGGGCAGAAAATTACCGCGAGTGAAAACCTGGCATATTTGCAGGAGAGAGAAACCATTTAAGTGTCAGCAATGTACAGCATAGGCTGGGAGCCCAAAAACAGTGATAGTAGTGCTACATGTGCAGCAATAGCATAGTGCTCAGGTCTGAAAGGGAACTATGGCGAAGCTGCAAATGGGGCATAGGGGGCTGCAGGCAGGACATGCAGTGGGGCAGCTGGGGCACAGGGTGGGCTAGGCAGATGCCTAGGTGGCACATGGGAACGCGGAAACTGGAAATCATCAAGACAAAAACTGACCAAGGTCAAACATGCCCATGAGTCCGTGTCCCACAGTGTGCCATCCAGGGGACATTACCCTGCAGGTACCCCAAAGGCCACATTACATTGTTAGACAGTGCCGGGGGGAAGCATGGATGCCTATGTAGGCACCCCTACCCCAAAATCCACACCCTAAGCAGCCGCCTACCTGCACACTGGATGGCCTGGGACTGCACACCACCAGCATATGGGCATGTCAGCATGGTGGGGGAGGGGTGCTGGTGGTGGAGGGTGCAATGGCAGCTGCCCACAGCAGACCAAGGCCAAGCCCTGTTCAGGTGGGTGGCGTGCAGTGCAACAGACAAGCTCTGTCTGATGAACAGTCATGGTATCCCCAGGGACCAACCTACCTCTGTGGCAACAGTATGGTGCAGTACCCACAGACAATGTGTCCTGTGGCATAAGATCACAGGTTCAAGTCCCAGCTGTGACCCCTGCAGACCATATCCCTACATTTTACCCTACATAGCACATACAACATAAACATGTGCACTACCACTAGAGCATCAGCCAACAGGGGCACAAACACCCATACCCACAGGCTTTACTATCCAAAACCTCATGGAGAGTCAGGCTCCTGGGCCGGCATGGAGCAGCACTTACCACCAAAGCACTACTACTAGCACCTGCATACCAATGCCTGCACTGTGCTCAGGACTAGTATGGCAGGCAGGGCTACCAACCACCCCTATCTTTGCACAATGCTGAAATAGGAGTGGGATTGTGTATATGTCTATCCATTGTTTTGTGGCTGTCTACTCTTCACTGGGCCCACAATGCTTACACTGTTTCCAGTGTTTACCTGCCAATGTGCATAATGAGGAGCAAAGTATTGTGGGTATGGTCTGGACAGGGCAGACTGGGCAGGATGCATCTGCGCAGGGTGTGGGGCAATGGCTGGGACATTGTAGTGCCCAACCACCACCTGCATGGACAGGATGGCCACAGCATGTCATGCTGGGAGGGCACTCTCACCCTGACTGAGCAGCGACCATGGCATGGCTAGGTTCCCACAGAGTGCTGTACAGTATTTCTCTTAGGTGATATCTGTATGTTCTCTGTTCTAATCACTGAGCTACCTGCTTGGTGTCTGTGCTTACATCCCACCTATGGGTGCACTTAGCTTCTCTGGGGACATGCACTATGGACTGGTTAGCAGACTGTCTGCAGTCAGCATGTACATGGCTGGAATGCCTTGTAGGGTGCAGACTGGCTGTGCTCTCTGCTTGTGAATGGTAGATTGTGGTGGGGGGTGCAGATTGACTGTGCCCTCTGCTGGTGAATGTTAGGTCATGGTTGGGTGCAGCTGAGCTTTTCCTGGCCTACTGCATGATGAAGGGCTGTGGGAACCATCAACCCCGGTCCTGCTTGCGAAAAGGCACCGTCCAGGGCAGTTGATGCAGATCTGTACATATTACACAATGATATTTACAGATTTGCATCAACTGTCCTGGACGGTGCCCTTTTGTGAGCAGGACTGGGGGTTGATGGTTCCCACAGCCCTTCATCATGCCCCACTACTGCCTTCATTGCAAAGATGTAGAGTGTTGGTCTGTTGGGGGCAGATCCTGTCCACCACCTTGACCCAGACAAGGCGGGTTGGTAGGTGGTACTACATAATCCGCATGTGGGTCCAGACACCCCCCTGCTCTTATAACAATTGACCATGGCAACCACACTGGATACGCTTAACTTGGGTGGCTCCTAGTCCCCAAGGGCTAGATGTGACTTGGGAATACAGATAGACACAGGATTATCTTAGGTGCGGTGTCAAGGAATACCTGTTACACGGTGGCAATGATAGGGCCCTGCAGTAAAGCCTCTCTCAAGTAACCCGGGTACTACAGACCTGGTGCTGGCCATCCCACCTCACCCTCAGGGTGAACACAGTACCGGCACAATGGCCTGGTGTGTGGCTACTCTGTGCCAGTATCATGCACGGTCAGTTCCTCCTACCATGCTGAGGTGCTGGAGAGCTGCATACCCCATCTGGTGATCAGATGTAGACTGCTGTTCTGCATGTGCAGTGCATCATGGGTACTGGTAGGTTTAACCTATCCTGGTGGACACAGCAGACAGTTTGTGCGGTGACCTGAAGTCTTTCTGTAGCCAGCCATTGCTGAGACAGACCCCATAGAGTAGTGGTTCTCAACCTTTTTTGTACCGTGACCCCTTTTACCATTGGTCAACTTGTGATGACCCCCAATGGTAAAATCAAATGCATCTCTCTTCCTTTACCGTTAATGCATTGTCGGTGTAATCATTTGTTGAATATATTATAGGCCTTGCAATATGTTTTTATTTATAAAATTTACTTATTTAAACCACAATAATTAATCATAATAACAAGTAACAATATTTGATTTCAAAATTATGATGATTTTGTAGTCAAATCACTAATATGAAATAAAATTATTTTTTCTACCTTTGTTGTCTGACCAATTTATTCTCTGATCATGTTGGTCCTGATCTGAGGCTTCTGCTTTCCTGTCTTCTCTTAGCTCTCTTTCTGTGGTCTATGATCCATCTGCCATTTCTTATCTCTTCTTTTGTTTTCTTCACTTCTTTCCATCAGCCTATTTCCAGTCCCAGTAACCCTCCCCAGTATCAGCCCTTTCCAGTCCTCACTCCTAGTACCTTCCAATGTCAACTTGCATTCCCATGACTGCCACTGGTGTCCATTCCCTTCCAGTCCCCCTCCTTCCCCACTAACTAGTCACTTCTAGTACAAATACCATGGCAGCCCCTCTCAGATCCACTCCCTTCCAGTTCCATTCTCCCATCCCCTTGTATCATTCCATTTGTAACCTTAGCCCCCAGTTTTCTTCCAGGGCCAGCAGCTCTATCCTCCCCTCCCCACCATCAGCCCATTCCCAGTTGAAGCCCCCCAATCAGCTCACTTCCAGTGCTAGTCCCCCTTCAACCCCATTACTAGTGCTAGCCTCCACTAATCAGCCCATTTCCAGTCATAGCCCCCCCCCCGATCAGCTCATTTCCAATGCTAGCCTCCTATCAGTCCATTACCAGTCCTATCCCACCCCATCAGCCCATTACTAGTCCTAGCTTCCCCTAATCAGCTCATTTCCAGTGCTAGTCCCCCTCAACCCCATTACCAGTGCTAGGCTCCCCTAATCAGCCTATTACCAGTCCTACCCCCCCCCCCTCCATCAGCCCATTACCAGTCCTAGCCTCCTCTAATCAGCCCATTTCCAGTCCTAACCTCCCCGATCAGCTCATTTCCAATGCTAGCCCCCCATCAGTCCATTACCAGTCCCAACCCCCCCGATCAGTCCATTCCCAGTCCTAGCCTTCCCTAATCAACCCATTACTAGTCCTAGCCCTCCCCGATCTGCCCATTACCAGTGCTAGCCCCCCCATCAGTCCATTATAATCCTAACCCGCACTGTCTCTCCCCTCTGTCCAGCATTTATCCCCTGTATGTCCAGTATGTCCCCCGTCTCTACCCTTTGTCCATGTCAGCCCCCCTCTGTCCATGTCAGCCCTCCTCCCTCCATCCATTCATCCATCCATGTCAGCCCCCCTCCCTCCCTCCCTCCCTCCATGTCAGCCCCCCTATGTCCATGTCAGCCCCCTCCCTCCCTCCATCCATCCATCCCTCCATGTCAGCCCCCTCCCTCCCCCATGTCAGCCCCGTCCCTCCCCCATGTCAGCCCCGTGGCAGGTTCCCTGCCTCCTCCTCCCTTCTCCCTATGTCTGCCTGCTACTGCCCTGTTCTTCTGCAGCCACGGTTCCCTGTCTCTTAGGAAACCGCGGCTGTGCCTGTGTAGCTGTTGCAGAGCTTTCCTGTCTCTCGACGGGCTCCATGCAGCATTGTTCCGCCTCCAAAGGAAGTTGTTTATCACTTCCTTTGGAGGCGGGACAATGCTGCACGGAGCCCGTTGAGAGACAGGAAGGCTCCGCAATGTTTTCACAGGCACAGCCGCGGTTCCCTAAGAGGCAGGGAGCCACAGCTGCAGAAGATTGGAGGTGGTGACTTTGCCGCTGCTGAGAAGTGGACTCGTCAGCGGCAGCAGCAGCAACTTGTGCACTTTTTAATTTTTTTTTAACTTGGTGGAGTGAGGCGACCCCTGCTAAATCCTATGGCAACCCCTGTGGGGGTCACAACCCACAGGTTGAGGACCACTGCCATAGAGGTATAGCCCACTGGTTAATACAATGACATCCTAGGCAGAGGTCATGGGTTCAATCCCTCCATGGTCTCATTTTAGTAGGCCTGTCCGAAGAAAGTCATTTTCATTCCTGTGACAGTCATATCTCTGCAGATATGTGCTGCCAGCATATAATACCCTCATCACAGTTGCCAGCCAGCCTTCTGTCCGTCTATCTGCGTCTGTCAGCTGTGTAGCATCCTGTCTTCATGTGCTGGCTGCCTCCCCATGTCCTGCACTGGTACCCTTTTCTGCATTGCGGCTCTCCATGCTTGCCTCTCCTGTGTCTGCTCTGCATGGCACTACTACTCCTCTGTCCTCCTATCATTGCAAATGTCTTGTCACCTCTACCTCCACTGGCGGACACTTATTCCCATCCTCTTCCACCCACTGTCATTGTAGCACTTTACATTGCCAACACCGTGTGCATCGGTACAGCTGCCTCCAATATGTTTGTCCATTTTGCTGGCTGCCACATCGGCTGCATGCAGATTTGGCAGGTCCATCAGCTCCCACCTCTACTTCCTTCCATCACTTGTCCATTGCCTTTCCTTGGTGCTCTGTGCAATGTTAGGATTACATCAGTTTTTTGCCCTTACATTTCATGCTTGTCAACTTGGGGCACCTTACTGTCCTTGGGCACCATATCTTGGGTCACATTAAAATCCTTAGGGCACCTTGTATGGCACCTTATGCTAATGCACCTTATAAGGTGCATTAACCTGAGGCTCCTCATGAGACGCTTTATAAGGCGCCTTATGAGACGCTTTATAAGGTGCTCTACAGGGCACCTTATACAGCGCCTCCAGCCTTGTATTGTGCTGTCAGCTTCAATTGTCCGTTTAATGCGTGATACATGGCAAGGCACCCTTTACCGCGCGTTACACAGCCATGGCTACCTCAATGCCGATACGCCCACTTCCTTATATGGCATTGCTCACGTTAGTGCTGCACTTTTTGCCGGTAACGTTATCGTGGTTTAGTAAACATACCCCTTAGATTAAATAGCATTCCACTTTTCCACAAACCCAACATCAGTGGCAAATAAATGAGGGGCCCTATATACCCTCAAACCCTGAGGGATACGGCACTCTCGGCAATATTCTTTCATAGTTTCCGCATGTAATTCAGCTCTTATCATACGTCTTAAAACCCAATAGTGGACCAACCACACTGTGGAACTGCGGAAACCTCCCCCCCCTCCCAAACAAACGTGAACCTAATAAAAGCCATGTGGCTTCTAGGTCAGTAAAACAAAAAACATCCAATTTAGTTGTAATAACATTTTCTACCCCATCCTCAGAAATTTCTTGTCTACCCGCCATTATGGATGAAATAGATACCTAAAACAAAATCACCAAACCTGGTTGCAAAAATCAATATACCATAAAAAACTATGCAACATATGCACCTTGAAAGGTTAAAAACACACTCTTTTTCATACATACTGCATTTATTATAAACTTTACTCTGGACAATTATTTATAAGGCGTTGATTAAATATTGCAATACTTATGCCAATAAACTTGTTTCTTTGGACAGTTATTTACAAAGTCTCAATTGAATATTGCATTACTTATGCCAAAACCCAAAATTTATTATGATCATTATCATCACAATTAATATGCAAACAAATAATGATTAAAAATACATTAAAATCCCATCAGTCTATGAAACATAACATATTTAGCACAAACCCACTCATATACACACACACACACACACACACACACACACACAATTATATCAATACAAAATAATTTCACAAAGTGGGTGTAGTGGGTCATGTTCTTCATTGTTAAAGCCATTATGAGTATAATAGGGTAAATGCGAGGTTTAGCATTTTGAGTGTTTTTTGATATTTGTATCTTGTATAATGGGATATTGGAAATCTTATGAAAATATTTTGTATTTATATAATTGTGTGTATGGATGTATGAGTGGATTTGTGATAAATATGTAAAATTATTATGTTTCATAGAATGATGGGATTTTAATGTATTTTTGATCGTTATTTGTTTGCATATTAATTATGATGATGACCATAATAAATTGTGGGGTTTGGCATAAGTAGTACAATATTCAATTGAGATTTTGTAAATAACTGTCCAAAGTAAAAGTTTATTTATACGCCTTATAAATAATTGTGGAGAGGAAAGTTTATAATAAATGCAGTATGTATGAAAAAGTGTGTTGATTGAGGTCTATGACCATTGAGGGAGTGTCCTGGGGGAGAGGATGTACAGCCAGAAGGGGGTTGCTGGCAGACTGTTACCTGTGGTAAAATATACTAGGGACAGCATGTGTTTGTCTCATGCCAGTGGAGCTTTGCTAAAAACCATGAGTAGTATAAGTTTTGTGACATTACCAAAGGGGACCTCACTAAAGAAAAGAGAGAGAGTGTGTTGCTTACAGTAGTGTCTATAGGGTTCTTGAGGAGATTTAAAGGCAATGGGCCTGATTCTGAGAAAGATGTGCAGGGCGGATGTGTATGTCCAAAACGTGTATGTCCAAAATGTAAACACAATTCTCTGCCCGGACGGCTAGATGTGCCTCCCCCCCCCCCCCGCCACCGCCAGAGCTGAAAATGGCCACCCACCAAGTAAATTTTTCTGAAGCAGAGACCTGCCTGCTCTGCAGGCTCGTAATAGAAAATGAGGGAGACCTGCTCCCCATGGGACACAGAAAGCCAGCCCTAGCTGTATCATGTAGGGGCTGGGAAAGGATCAGGACTACCCTGGCACAGTAAGCAGGGCAAAGCAGGAAAGGGAGGAGGCAGGGGAAATGCATGTGGTGGGACAAGAACAGTGCAAAGAGCCAGGAAGTAGCTGCAAAGTAAAAGGGCAAGAGGAGCAGGGGTTAAGCTGGACCCACCACACAACCAAATGACAGTAAACACACAAAACAGGGCCCACACAGGAAACAGGCAAACAGAAACACAATGGCCAAGAGGAAAGCAAGGTGGAAAAATGCAGAATGGAGAAAAGGGAAAGCACATATGGAAAGGAAACCTGAACACAGTGAAAGAAACCTACTGTGTGTAAAGTGCAGCAACATGGCCCAATACTGTCAGCCAAAACACAGCATAGTGGAAACATAGAAACATGATGCTAGTAAAAGACAACACATAGCTGACCTAGGCTGCCCCCCACTACCACCCACCACACCAGTCCCCTGAGAGAACCCTGTGTCTGCCCCGTGTGGGACCAGGGCAAGCCCCAGACCGGGGTGTGGCAGCCCTGGAGATATGGCAGCAGGATGAGACAGGGTCCAATGTATGCAAGTGATATTATGGCAAGCAGGCAGGCAGCTGCAGTGACAGACCTTGGGGGAGAAAGAAACATGCATATGTATGACACCTCCTTCCTGCCTCCACAGATGGTTCCATGTCCTGCAGGAGACGGAATTATACAGGGTGCACTTCCGCACCATATGGCATAATAGGCTGCAGCTCCTGTGACATATACGGCAGCAGCTGCAGCAGGAGCGAGGTGAGTGTGGGGGATGGCACAGGAATGGGTTCATGACATGCTACATGGCACAGGGCTGGAGTAGCTGGGCATCCCAGGGGCAACAGCAGACAGAGCATGGGGAGGCATCTGACAATGGGACATGGCAGCTGGACACCCACACCCAATCAAACTAACAGCCACCTCTCTGCATCCCTTCCACAGCCATCCCAGTTGAGGACAGCCCCCCCCCCCTTTGGCGGAGGAGGAGGAGGAAGATGATGATGAGGAGGCCCCCGGCAAGATGGTGGCTGAAGAGGGAGATGATGAGCAGCAGCCTGCACCAGCTGGACTGCACACCAACGCCCAGCCCTATAGTACTATCCAGCACCTCCACATCAGGGGAGAGTGGGGATGAGTTGTTTACCTTGTACCTCATGGAGGTGCCCCACTCCCCTAAGAGGGAGGGGCCGGACAATGCTATGGTGGCTGGCCAGGGCACCCCAGGGTGGGAGGCAGGGTACCCCTGGGTAGATGGCCCTGAGGAGCAGTTGGAGGAGGAGGAGCCATAGGTATCTTTTGGTCCTGTTTCCCTGGCACAGCCTATCATTTCTCATGTACCTTATACATGTTCCTTCTTTGTGCATCACTGTGTATCTGCATCCTGTGTACCCTGCTATGGTAGGCACACAGATAGTGTCACTGTCACACCTCCCGTTGGGATGTGGTGGGGCACAGAGCAGTATACTATGTTCGGCTGTATGCAGTGACGTTTCTTTCCCTTCTTTTGGTCCCTCTGGTTCTGGCTAGCATTGGACCCCTATTGCTTCCACATGGTTCAGTTTGTTTTCCTTTAGTTTGCATACTCTTGCACCTAACTGAACATAAGAGCATAGGTATTTCCATACTGATTCAGATCAGAGGTCCATGTAGCCTGTTATTATTTCCAGAGGTGGCCAATCTGGATCACAATTACAGAGTAGCATCCCCTAAACATAGCAGCATACTACATTGCAAACATCGAATATATTCTTAGCACCTGTTCCTAATAACTTGTATCCATGCAGTAGTGTTACATCTGTAAATAGACTGTAAATAGTTTCCCTTGTTATCCAAGTTCCTTCCCTTGTTATCTGTAATCTCATGCTTGTTATTGTACTGAGACTTTTTGTTCTATGTGAACCGTGCTGGTGCCGAATAGTGCGGTATATAAGAGAATGTAAATAAATAAAAAAATAAATAAATAAATGTCTTTCTGTGTTGTTACAATAGAGTGCTACTTTAACAGACATAGGCTATTATTCCATGTTTTAGCAAGTCTAATGTAGACGTCCAAAATGGACGTACACGTTTTTTGTCAGAATATGGTTTAGACATTTAAACGCCCATGCTGCTCTCCTCCACGCACACATCCAGACTGCCCGTATATCTTGTCTGTATGTGTAAGGTGCCTTGCTGTCAGAATTGCGTCTAGACATGCAAGTATTGAACACGTACAACTTGTACATTGAAAAGGCTAATTCGTGGTTCAGAATGACCCTGAATATGAATAGTTGGTAATGTAAAGAAAAGGAATCTTTATGAGGATCCCATAGAGTTAAAGGCGGAAGAGGAAGGAGAGCATCATCTTTTCTGATGGAGGAGCAAAACATCGGGGAAAAGAGCTGATGACTACCATTAAAGCCATGTTCTGCTCCCGTGTGCAGGCAAAGGGGCAAGACCGAAGGGTCATGCCCCTTTACTGCCCCACTGGTTTCACTGAGGGGCTACTAAAGATAATTATGCCTTATCCATGGGAAGGAGGAAAGTTAAGGCTAAAGCTTTCATTTTTGGAGTCCGAGACTTAGTTCAGCGACTGATGGATCAGCATGCAATCTCTATACCGTGCGAATAGTCAGGTAACCAATACGTAGCATTCATATGGGCTATCCTTAAGCCATATGTTAGAATTTCTCCTCCTCTTCCTCTTTTCTCAACTTTGAAAATTTCTGCACTGCAGCAAAGTGTTGCGAGTAGGCAAGAATTTCTAGCAATCTCTACTCTTGGGCAGTTACAAGTGATTCAGGAGCAGAATGAGTCTATAATGAGGCCCTTTTCCAGAAGTGATTAATATTTCTCTTGAGAGTTGGGGTGGACAGAGGGGTTTGGCATCCCCCTTGGTTTCCTTACTGGTATGTAGTAACCTGGACCAATTCTTTGGTAAAAAGTTTGGGATCACAGTCAATAGTTTTCTCTCAAATAGTGAATAAAATTAAAGGAACAGAATAAGAGACGGGTTTATGGAGGGTGTTGTCAGTGAGCTTGAGTCTCAGTCTAAAGTACTGCATGTATCTAATATGACTTCTATAAAAGATGGTATAAATAGTCATCAGCAATAGATAAGCTATTGAAAATATAACAGAAGTTAATTTAATATTTGAATTTTCCTAAGCTACATCTACTGTTACTAAGAAAACTGTTAAATATATTTTCAGAAGGTACTGAATTTTTCTAATTTTGTGCTATTGTTATTCTCAAATTATATACCTTTCCAATTATAAAGTGTTAGGGAGTGCTAATGAAGGTGACCTTGATAGTATGACTCCCTCAGAGAGTTTAGATTTATTTATTTATAGAAATCTCTAATGACATGATTTTTACCAGGACCTCCCTTTTTGTCACTTTTGCTATGGAATCTGATAAGATTTTTATTTTGAAATCCTGTTTTTCTAAGAAAGATAAATTTTTTTCACTTTTGGTATGGAATCTGATGAGTTTTATTTTGAAATCCTGTTTTTCTAAGAAAGATGATTTTTTTTATGGTAAGAAGGTTTATATATTGTCCATTGCTCCCAGGTATCTCAGGCTAACAGGAGTATTATCCATAGGAAAGACTTTTTTCTTAAATTTCCTTGCAACGTTTTGGTGTATTTTCTTTGATTCTATGCAAATGGAAGAATTTCTATAGGAGAAATAGCTTAGCATTTATATTTTATTTTGATTTTCGTTATGAGAGGGGGTTTGGAGAATCTTATATTGATTGAATTTACGTTCTCTGAATCAGAATTAGGTGGTTTCCTGCATGATGTGAACTATGATTTGTATATCTTTTTGTTCATTTTTACCTCTTTTAGTCACTGCTCTAGTTTCCTGATTAACATTTATTGTTAAATTTGTTGGAAAATTATGAAAATGAAAAGCAAATAGCAAAGAAGAATAAGAGAATCCATTGTCAATTTATATGTTTACTATGGCTGTGAATTTTCTCTTTTTGTGAAGCTGAACAGATGAACATAAAAGAGGTTAACTGCTTTTTGTCTTTAAAGGACAGCTAAGGA
Organism: Ichthyophis bannanicus; assembly: GCA_033557465.1. NCBI lineage: Eukaryota > Metazoa > Chordata > Amphibia > Gymnophiona > Ichthyophiidae > Ichthyophis > Ichthyophis bannanicus. Next base: position 417,415,218 of record CM066031.1, on the reverse strand, counting down.
ACATTTAGGGGCTTTGGAAGGTCTCATTTCCTTCAACAGGTGCCGAAGCTCTAACTACTGAACTATGGCTGGGAAAAATTATATTGCCAAAGCTGTTACAGCTTCTGTCTCTGTCCAGATGGACAGCCTGATCCCAGGTGAGGGACTGGTTCCACGTATAAGATGCCTGCAAGCTGAATCCTTCATGAAACAGAGGAGTTGAGAAAAGAGATGGTGAGGCTGAGAAACATCTGTGATAGTAAAATGGACATTGATGAAATGCTTCTTGAGGCATCCAAGCTTTCCAAACAGAGATGAAGATGGCACGGTACATAAAGAAAAGAGCTGGACTTGGGTCATTGGAACCTGAAAAATCAATATGCCAACTTTACTATTCCTTGAAATGAAGAACCATTATGCAACTCTGGAAGTGGAGAGGGTGAGAACAACCCAGGAACAGAAAGAACCGGAGCTCAAAACCCCAAAGTTGCTGAATCAGTGACCACAAGAAAGTGAAGGGTAGTGATAGTTGGTGAGTCTCTTCTGAAGGGTACTGAGGCAACCATCTGCCGATCAGACTTGATGTCCCAGGAGGGGCGCTGTTTGCCAGTGGCCAAAATCCAAGATGTTAGGAAGAGTTTGCTGAGACTCATCAAGCCTATTGACTATTATCTAATGCTGTTCATCCATGTTAGCACAAATGATAATGCTACATATCCCTCCAAGCATATCAAGAGGGACTTCATTGCTCTGGGAGAGAAGGTGAAGCAGATAGATGCGTAGGTGCTGCTCTCTTTGATCCTGTTGAAGGTAAAGGCCAAGGCAGAGAAAGTTCAGATCCTAGAGATGAATGCATGGCTAAGTGGATGGTGTCATCAGGAGCATTTTGCTTTTCTGGATCATGGAATGATTTTCCAAGGACTGCTGAGCAGAGATGGTGTTCATCTATCCAAGAGAGTGTCTTCTGCAGCAGACTGGCTAATCTATTGACAAGGGCTTTAAACTAGATTCACTGAGGATGGGGAAAGAAAGTCCCCAGGTAAGTAAAAGCCCTCAGGTAAGTAAAACATTAAATACCTCTGGAGAAATGGGGAAAGAGCTTGGGAAGGGTGCATACTGCCCCTCTATGCAAAAGCAGAATTAAGGATGAGTTTGGGAACTACAGGCTGGTTAGTCTTATCTCTGTAGTGAATAAATTAATGGAAACACTGCTTAAACAGAGGACAGTAAAGTTTCTGGAATCCAATGTATTGCAGGATCCAGGGCAATATGATTTTACTAGAGATGGGTCTTGTCCGACACATCTGATTAATTTCTTTGAATGGGTGACCAGAGAGTTGGACTGAGGGAGAGCTCTACTAGATGTGGTGTACTTAGATTTCAGTAAAGCCTTTGACACTCTTGCACATAGGCAACTATAAATAAATTGAGTGCCTTACAGAGGACCCTAAAGTGACCGAATAGGTTAGAAAGTGTGGGAAGGAACAAAGGGTAAAGGTAAACGAGGCTCAATCTGAGGAAAAGGATGTTATCAGTTGTGTGCCACAGGGATCTGTCTTTGTCTGGTTCTTTTTAACATTTTTGTAAGTGATATTGTGGAAAGGTTGTTGGGTAAGGTTTGACTTTTTGCAGATGATACCAAAATCTGCAATAGGGTAGACACCCAGGAAGGTGTAGATAACATGAGGAGAGATCTAGTGAAGCTTGAAGAATGGTTGAGAATTTGGCAGTTGAGATTTAATGCTAAAAAAATGCAGAGTCATGCATTTGAACTGCAAAAATCTAACGGGTGGTACAGTATAGGAGGTGAAGTGCTTCTGTCCACAAAAGAAGAACAGGACCTGGGGGTGATTGTTTCTGATGATCTTAAGGTGGTTAATCTCATAGAAAAGGTGATGGTGAAGGTCAGAATGATGCTTGGGTGCATAGAGAAAATGACCAGTCAGAGAAGGAGGTGATAGTGCCTCTGTATAAGTCTTTGGTGAGGCCTCATTTAGAATATTGTGCGCAATTCTGAAAACCAGTAGCATTCCTAGCCCCCTCATTACCTGGGGCGGGCGCTGACACCTGTGCTGCCAAAGTCCCCACTGCACGCTGCGAGGTTCACACCCCCAACCCCCAGCTGGCCTCACGGAGGCAGCGCAACAAACTTATATTTAAGATGGCTTTGCCCCGGTACCTCATGCTCCAGGTTCCTGCCTTTCTTCTTGATTCACAAAACTTCGGCCAGGAGAGAATAGTGGCCGGCCCCTGGAGCACAAGGCATCACGGCAAAGCCATCTTAAACATAAGTTTTCTGTGTTGCCTTCGTGGGGCTGGCGGGGGTACACCCCCCTCCTGACCAGCATCCTGGGCCGGCTTCACCCACTGTCCCACCCTTGGTACATCACTGCTGGAGAGCACACCTTTAAAAGGATATAGACAGGATGGAGTCAGTGCAGAGGGTGGCTACCAAAATGGTCATTTGTCTTCATAAGGCATGTGGGGACAAGATCTCAATATGTATATTTTGGAAGAAAGGCAAGAGAGGGGAAATATAATAGAGACATTTAAATACCTCCATGGTGCAAATGCAAAGGAAAAGAGACTTCTTTAGTTGAAATAAAACTCTGCAACAAGGTTCATAGGTTGAATGTGAAAGGAGATAGATTCAGGAGTAATTTGAGGAAATATTTCTTTATGGAAAGAGTGGTAGATGCATGGAATATTCTCGCAGTGGAGGTGGTAGAGATGAGGACTGTGTCTGAATTCAAGAAACTATGTGACAAACACAGAGGGTTTCATTTTCATTTTTGTGTACATCTATGTTCTGTGTGACTGAGGCCGGATGTTCTGCTAGTATGGAGTTTCTATGTAGGGATCTGTACTAATCCGGCTTCTTCAGTTTTATGAATAAGTCTATGGATGTTCTGGCCCACTGCAGTATTTATGATCTTACCTTTTTCAAGGTACACTCCTTGTGTGTGTTGTGGAAGTTAATGCTGTTATGGTATGGTAGATTTTCTTCATGGGTCCTGAGTGATTTTTGTAGCCTTTTTCCTTTATTACTTAACAGTGGTGCCGATGCAGAAGCATTAGCGCAAAATTTATGCGCAGTCTATGCACATATTCTTTTATGAGTAGACATCACACCACAATGCAGAAAAGGGATTGGTGTGAGTATAATCACTACGCAGATGCCAGCACCCAGCCCATGTAAATCCATTCAAATTCCAGGATAATCAAGCAATTAGCTATTCCGCCTGGATGCAGAGAACTACAGAGAAGAGTGAAGACTGAACTTAGTGCCAGGACTTTAACGCCTCTCTAAGGCCTGCAGTTGTGGCAATGACATTATAACTGTGACATAGCGTTTACCTAAACTCTCCAGTGCTGCGTCACAGCTCCGGTCTTCTACGACCTACTGCTTCCGCTCCCTCTGCTCCCTCTGATGTAGACTTCCAGAAGCAAATAGCCAGTTTGGGCCATTGGATCATTCAAATCTTGACTTCCTACTTTCTAGTTCTGCCTGCAATCACCATCATGCTGTGGCCTCCTCTTTTGCTTTAGGCTTCAACGCTTGAGTAATGGGAGGTGGAGGACAGGACAGAGATGGGTTTTGGAGGGGGAGAAAGGTTGAAAAGGGTGGGGTGGGGTGGTGGGGGGGGAGGGGTGGAGAGAGAGTGCTGGCATCAGGTCTAGGGAAGGAGCAGAGGGAAAGTTTGCTCTCCTTTTGCTAATTGATGTGAATCTGAGTGGGGCCACCATGAATAAAACTTCTCACAGTACTGGCATACTTTGTTATAAAACTATTGTTTGATATACTGGCTTTCTATCCAGGCTATTTTTTTAGATAAGCATAATGAATATTTATGAGATTTATATATGCAAATGATTTATTTTATTTTTTTATTTTATATACAGGCTTGATATACCGCCCAAGACCGAAGTATCAAAGCGGTGTACAATAAAGGAAAAGCAGCTGCAGGAAAGAAAAGAGAGAAAAGAACGCCATTTGAAGACAGGAAAGAGCTAGGGAGAAATAGATAGAAAGAAAAGGATAGAGGTTACAGGACTAGACAAGTAGACACGGGGGGAGGGGAGTGGGGGGGTGAGTCGTGGCAATTGAATCTGGCATGATGGTCAGGAAGAAACTGGAAGGTCAAAAGCCTGAGAGAAAAGATGGGTCTTGAGGAGAACTTTGAAGTGCGGGAAAGAGGGCTCAGGAAGGAGCGTGTGAGGGAGGGAATTCCAGAGAGCGGGGGCTAAGAAGAAAAATGCAGAGTGACGGGTGAGTTCAAGATGGGCCTGGGATGGAGAGGGAAGGAAAAGACGGTTGGTATGGGATGAACGAAGAAGACGGGGAGCAGGTTGATGAAAGATAAGATCAGAGAGGTACTGAGGAATATTGGTGTGGAGATACTTGTAGATAAACCTGAATTTGATGGGGAGCCAATGAAGAGAGAAAAGAGTGATGTGATCGGAGGGGGAGGAAAAGGTGAGTAGGCGGGCGGCAGTGTTTTGAAGGAGCTGAAGACGACGAAGTTGATAGGACGGAAGACCAGCGAGAATGGAGTTACAGTAATCCAAACGAGAGGTCACCAGGGAAAGGACTAGAGTAGTGAGGGATTGAGTGGAAAGAAAAGGCCGGAGGGAACGAATACGACGGAGGTGGAAGAGACAACTACGGACAACGGAAGAAATGTGAGGGTGAAAGGAAAGGGAGGAATCCAGAGTAACACCCAGATAACGGAGGGAGGAAACAACGGGGATGGGGAGGGAGGACATCATGGGGGCTAGGCTGGGAGGAGGGGTGGAGAAAGAGAACCAGATGGCAGAGGATTTGGATGGGTTGACAGAAAGAAAATTATTAGAGAACCAAGAGGCGACATGAGTAAGGCAAGCATTGAGGGCAGAAAGGTCTGGGAAAGCAGAGCTGGTGTGATGGACAAGGAGAATATCATCTGCGTAGAAGTAGAAAGAGATACCGGACTGCTGAATGATATACAAATATGTCAACTCCCTGCCCCCCAAATCTGACTAACCCACCCATTGCATCTCGAAATGAAGCAGTCAAACTACACTCATGGCTTAAGTCAGTGATTCTCAATCTTGTCCTGGTGTATGCCCTAGCCAGTCAGGTTTTCAAGATATCTACAAAATGTATGCATGGGAGAGATTTGCATACAATGGAGGCAGTGCATGCAAATCTGCCTCATGCATATTCATTGTGGATATCCTGAAAACCTGACTGGCTAGGGAGTATACCAGGACAGGAGTGAATACACTGGTTTAAGTAATCTGATAGCTGTGAGGTGACGAACTTCTCTACTAATTTTGCCACTAATGGTAAATTGGGGATTGGAAAGTAATTGGAGGGGAGGAGAGGGTCAGTTGATGTGGTTTTGATTTGGGAGGTGGATTTTGAGATATTGTATTACTAATTAAAAATGTATTTGGATCAGCAAGGAATATTGAACTTTTCAGCCATCCTGTGAGGAATCATGCTGAGCCAGCTGTCTACTAGCTTACTAGCCTGGAAACAGAAGCTGTGGGGAGTTACTGACCAGAACTGTGTATTAACTGGGAGAACAGAGGCTGGGAGCAAACAAAGGCTGGAGAAGGACAGCAAAGTTACTTACCTGTAACGGGAGTTCTCCGTGGACAGCAGGATAAGTCAGCCAAACCAGGTGACTTCCTCCAGGCGGCACCATCTACAGAAGTGCTCTCCAGAGCTCAGGTTTCCGAGCTTGAGTAGGTGGTCCCCACCTACCCGGCCCGCCCCTAGCCTAGCCAGTCTAGATTCATTAGCTCCAACAACGGGCTAGGGAGTGAGCCGGTCGGCCGACCTCAGACAGGGGATGTGGGAGGGAATGTGTGGCTGACTTATCCTGCTGCCACGGAGAACTCCCATTACAGGTAAGTAACTTTGCTTTCTCCATGGACAAGCAGGAAGCGTGAGCCACACCAGGTGACTCCCTAGCTATGCGAGAGCGTGCTGCGGTGGATGAGGGAGGCAGACAGACATATGCACTCGGAAGCGAGTGGCATTTGAGGTGCTTTATTGTGTAGAGTAACAGTGCCTAACATTTCCACAATTTATACTAATAGTGCAACGTAATATGGTGCTAATACTGCAAACAGAACATGGTGGCCCTCAGCAAACATCAAACATTGTGCAAAACAGTGCAAACAGTATCCAACTGTTGTAAACAGTCTACTCTTGTAAACAGTCAACTCTGTGCCAGTTCACTATACTCCATCTAAAGAGGGAGGGGCGTTCCAGCAGCCGCTGTGAGGACAGTCCGCCCGAAGGCACTGTCAGATTGCGCCTCGAGGTCCAAGCAGTAATGCTTCTGGAAGGTGAGTGCAGATGACCAGGTGGTGGCTTTGCAAATCTCATCTACAGGGACGGAGCGCAGGTTGGCGAAGGACGGCGCCAGCACCCTCAGTTGGTGCGCTCCTGCCTGGTCCCCTGTGCTGGATCCAGTCTGACCCAGGCAGAAGGTGATGCATGCGGTTATCCAGAGGGACAGGGTCCGTTTGGTGACGGGCCTTCCAGGCCTGTTGGGGTCGTAGGACACGAAGAGCTGAATCCCTTGTCTTATGCCTGCTGTTCTCTCAAGGTAGACGTGCAGGACCCTGACACAGTCCAAGTTGTGGAGCCTACCCTCCTCCTCGGACGCATGAGGCTCCGGGAGGAAGGAGGGAAGATCGATGGTTTGGTTGATGTGGAAGGAGGTGGCCACCTTAAGAACATAAGATATGCCATACTGGGTCAGACCAAGGTCCATCAAGCCCAGTATCCTGTTTCCAACAGTGGCCAATCTAGGTCATACGTACCTAGCAGTTTCCCCAAAAGACAAAGGTTCCACAATGCTTGCACTGGGTCAAGCATTGATATCCTGGGTCCCTTCTTAATAATGGTTTATGGACCTTTCCTCCAGGAACTTGTCCAAACCTTTTTTAAACCCAGCTACACTAACAGCCTTTACTACATCCTCCGGTAACAAATTCCAGATTTTGATTACACGTTGAGTGAAAAAATATTTTCTTTTATTAGTCTTAAATAGTTTACCCTGTAGCTTCATTGCATGTCTCCTAGTCTTTCTATATTCTGATAACGTAAACAATCAATCTACATTTACCCGTTCCACTCCGTTCATTAATTTATAGACTTTTATCATATCTCCCCTCAGCCGTCTCTTTTCCAGGTTAAAGAGCCCTAACCTTTTTAGCCTTTCTTCATAGGAGTATCCTTCCATCCCTTTTACCATTTTGGTGGCTCTTCTCTGAACCTTTTCTAATAACGCTATATCCTTTTTAAGATATGGCGACCAGAATTGCACACAATATTCAAGGTGCGGTCTCACCATGGAACGATATAGAGGCATTATAATATATTTTGTTTTATTTTCCATTCCTTTCCTTATGATACTTAGCATTCTATTTGCTCTCTTGGCTGCCGCTGCACACTGGGCCGAGGGTTTTAACATGTTATCCACAATGACGCCTAAATCTTTTTCCTGAGTGGTGGTTCCTAATGTGGAACCTTGCATTGTGTAACCATAGTTTGAGTTGTTCTTCCCTAGGTGCATAACTTTGCACTTGTCCACATTAAATTTCATCTGCCATTTTGATACCCAGTCTTCCAATTTATCAAGATCCTCTTGCAATTTTCCACAATCCTCTTGGGTTTTAACAACTTTAAATAGTTTTGTGTCATCTGCAAATTTGATAACCTCACTCGTTATTCCATTTTCCAGGTCATTTATGAATATGTCAAAAGCAGCGGACCCAGCACAGATCCCTGGGGTACCCCACTATTCACCTTTCTCCATTGGGAAAATTGGCCATTTAGCCCAACCCTCTGCTTTCTATCTTTTAACCAGTTCCTGATCCACAGTAGTACACTGCCTCCTATCCCATGACTCTTTAGTTTTGCCAAAAGTCTCTGATGAGGAACCTTGTCAAAGGCTTTCTGAAAGTCCAGATACACTATATCAACTGACTCACCTTTGTCCACCTGTTTATTCACACCTTCAAAAAACCATAACAGATTAGTAAGACAATATCTTCCTTGTCTAAAGCCATTTTGGCTGTCTCCCATTAGGCCATGACTATCTACATGCTGAGTAATTTTATTCTTTATGATGGTTTCTACCATTTTTCCCGGTACTGACATGAGGCTCATCGGTCTGTAGTTTCCCAGATCACCCCTGGAATCCTTTTTAAAAATTGGTGTTACATTGGCGATTCTCCAATCTTCAGGTATTAGAGATGATTTTAATGATAGTTCACAGATTACTAATAGCAGGTCTGCAATCTCATATTTCAGTTCTTTCAACACCCTTGGATGTATACCATCCGGCCCAGGTGATTTGCTACTCTTCAGTTTATCTAATAGTTGTAATACATCTTCCCGCTGTATCGATATTTCCTTCCATTCTTCCGCACCTTTAAATACCACTTCAGTCATGGGTAACAACCCTACATCTTCCTCAGTAAAGACCGAAGCAAAGAATTCATTCAGTCTCTCCGCTATCGCCTTGACGCCTCTTAGTGCCCCTTCAGCAGGAACTTCGGGTGGGTGCGCAAGGACGCACGGTTGGGATGGAGCTGTGTGTATGGAGGATGGGACACCAGGGCCTGGAGCTCACTGATCCTGTGGTTGGAGGTTATAGCGATGAGGAAGAGTGCTTTCCAAGATATGAATTTCATGTCCGCCGTTGGCAGCGGTTCAAAGGGCGGTAGTGTCAGCTGCTGGAGGACGGTGCCGAGATCCCAGGCTGGCACCGATGGCCATAGCGGGGTCTGCAGATTGGATAGGCCCTTCATGAAGCGAGCCACGATGGGAAGCGAAGCAATGGAGGCATTGTCCCCCGCTCCCCCGGAGTGGAGGGATGCAATCGCGGAAAGGTGTACTTTGATGGATTACGTCTTCAGGCCGAGTTCGAAGAGGGAGGTGAGATAGTTGAGGACCATTGGTATGGGACAGGAGACTGGGTCAAGTCCTCTGGAGGCGCACCAGATGGTGAAGCGCTTCCATTTGAAGCCGTAAGACTTACAAGTGGATGGGCGTTTTGCTGCCAGAACCACGTGCTGGACGTCCGTCGAAAGATTCTGGGCTGACAAGTGTCTCCACTCAATCTCCACGCTGTCAAGGCGAGGGCTTGCAGGTTGGGGTGTAGCGTGTTCCCGTTGTTCTGCATAAGGAGATCCGGGTGCAGGGGCAGCCTCATCGGTGGTTCTAGTGAGAGATGGAGAAGGAGGGGGAACCACATCTGGTGGGGCCAGTAGAGCGTGATGAGGATAACGTGCACCTTGTCCAAGAAGATGCGCTGCAGTGTTGCAGAGATCAGAGGGTTGGGGGGAAAGGCATATGCTGGAGACCAGCCCCCCACAACATGGCAAATGCATCCTGAGCTAGGTACTTGTCGGAAGGGTGCTTGGAGCAGAAGAGGCGACACTTCGCGTTGGCCTCCGTCGCGAAGAGGTCAATGTGTGGTGTCCCCCACTGCTGGAAGATGCATTCGGCCACCTCCGGATGTAGGGACCATTCATGTGGCTGCAATTGCCTGCTCAGCTGGTTGGCTAGGGTGTTCTCCTTGCTGGGGAGGTACAAGGCTTGTAGGTGAGATCTGTTGGCTAGAGCCAGGGACCAGATCGCAATTGCTTCTTTGCACAGGGACATGGACCCCGTGCCCCCTTGCTTGTTGATATAGAACATGGCTACTTGGTTGTCCGTTTGGATGAGGATGGCTTTCCCCCTCAGCTGTGTTTGGAAGGTTTTCAGTGCATACCTGATGGCTCTGAGCTCGAGCAGGTTGATGTGGAGGCTCTGTTCCCTGGATGTCCATGTTCCTTGGATGCTGATCTGTAAAAAGCGTGCTCCCCAGCCTGTGGAGGGTGCGTCTGTTGTGAGAACAATCTGGTGCTGTCACTGCTGGAGGCTTTTGCCACTTGTGAGGTTGGACTGGTTGGTCCACCAGCGGAGGCCCTCTATTGCCCCACTGCCCATGGGCACCCACATGGTCAGGGGCTGTGAAAGCTCATTCCAGTTGTCGCGTAGGTGCCATTGGAAACTTCTCATGTGCAGCTGCGCCAGCGGTAGGACTGAGATGGTTGCTGCCATGTGCCCCAGGAGATGGAGGATGGAACCTGCTGAAGTTAGTTTGGATCCCGATATCCCTCTGGCCAAGGACACAATGGTCGCAGCACGCTGTTTGCGTAGGAAGGCTCTCGAGGCGCGGGTATTGATGACAGCGCCTATGAACTGCACCCTCTGCCACGGTACCAGCTGTGACTTCTCCAGGTTCAGGAGGAATCCGAGGTCGGATAGTAGCTTGGTTGTCCTCCGCATCGCTAGGTTCGCCTCCTCAGCCGATGGTGCCGAGAGTAGCAAGTCGTCGAGGTATGGGAAGACAGCAATGCCTTGCTTGCGGAGGTGCACAGCTGCTACTGTGACACACTTCGTGAAGACTCGAGGGGCTGGGGACAGGCCGAAGGGAAGCACTTTGTATTGGTAGTGTTGGTCCTGCACTTTGAAACGGAGGAATTTCCTGTGATATGGGTGGATGGAGATGTGGGAGTACGCCTCCAGGAGGTCAAAAGAGGCAAGCCCGTCACCTGCGCGATTGAGAGGTAGGATGGAGTTGAGGGAATACATCTTGAAGTGCTCCTTCACGATGAATCTGGAGTTTGTGGAGGTCTAGGATCGGGCGAACTCCTCCTGACTTCTTGGGAATGAGGAGGTATCTGGAGTAGAAGCCAGAGCCGACTTCGCTGTCAGTGACTCTTTTGATGGCCTGAGTCGCGAGGAGGTGTTGTAGCAGCTTGGTTATTGTGGTCCAGAGTTGCATGGGTGGTTTGCTCACTGGCTGTGAGAGCTGAGCTGGTGAGGAAGTGAAGTGTACGCGGTACCCTTCCTGTATGATCTGCAGCATCCACTTGTCCGTGGTGATTGCTTGCCAGGCCAGGAGGAATGCAGATAGACGGCCCCCAACAGAGGGGGTGGCAGGGTTCCCCCCCCCCTCGCGCCCGCCGTCCTCCGTATGTCAAAAAGATGATTTAGCTGGCTGAGAGGCAGTCTGCTTCTTGGTCTTGCGTTCCCTCTGGTTTTGCCATTGGTTGTTAGAGGATTGGTAAGGCTGCTTGTAGCTGCGCGGAGCCTGCCACTTCCGATTGGAGCTGTAGTGCTTGTTGGGGTAGTAGGGCTTCTGGTAGTAGCTGCTTTTATGAGTAGTGGAGTGGCATTCTAGGCCTTCTGCTACCAGAGTCTGCAGAGTGTTGCAATCTTCCTTAAGGACATTGACGGTGTCCGTGACCTTGTCCCCAAAAAGAGATTCCCCTGTGCATGGGGCGTCAGCTATCCTGTCGTGGGTGTCCTCTCTTAAGCTGGAGACTTTTATCCAGGCCCATCTTTGGGCTGAGATGGCGGTGCCCACTGTCTGGACAGCAGTGTCAAAGGCATCAAAGGCAGTGGCAACCAGGTGTCTGCTGCACTCCGTGATATCCTGGACGGATGAGGCGGCCTCCGCTTGCAAGTCCTTGGATAGGGCTGAAAGGCGGCCTTTGAGTGCTGCCAGTGACCCATCCAGAAAGTGAATGTGCTGGAATTGGTGGGTCGCATTTCTGGCGCTTAGCATGGCTCCTTGGTAGACCTTTTTGCCCACGTCATCCAGGAGCTTAGAGTCTCTTCCAGGCGGGTGGTTGGTGAGGGTCCTGGAAGACTTGACTTTTTTGAGAGCCGAGGAAACAATAATGGACTGGTGCGGAAGTTGTTGTTTGAGGAAGTCGGGAGCAGGGTGGACTTGGTATTTGGCATCCAGCTGTCTAGAGCAAGCTTGGCCTGAGGCAGGGGTCTGCCACAGCAAAATATGGTTGTCCTGCAGCTTTTGGTGGATGGGTAAAGCCATGGCCGGTTTGGGTCCATGGAGGTACTTATGCAGCTCCGGCTCCTGATCCGTCACCTTGTCTGTTGTAAAGTTCAGAGCTGACATCACCTTCCTTACGAACTTGGGGTAGGTGAGGTCCTCTGGAGGGTTTGTAGTGGATGATTCCTCTTTGTCATTGGCGGCTGGCTCCAAGTCGACAGACCCCTTGGAAGTGGTGGATCCCACAGGGGCAGAGTCATCGATTTCCCCTTCACTAGCTTCGGACAGAAAGTCTCTGGCTGGGCTAGGGGACCTGGATGGTGTCCGGGGACTGGCGGTTTCGGCAGCCAGAGTGGCTGCTGGGACTGTGCAGGGCACTGAAGACAGGTTTCCTTTAGGTTCTTGTGGAGCGGTCTGCTTGACCAAGCGAGAAAGGAGCTCAAGAATGGCTTCAGATCTGTCTGTGGAGGAAGATACCCTGTTGTGCCTGCGGGGGGGAGCTGTTGTTGGAGCTCGAACTGCAGAGCCTTCTCCGTTTGCTGTAGTGAGCTCTACTGTCCTCACAAGAGCTGCCTGATCTTTTGTGCTGTTTCCTGCGCGATATATACTTGTGGGATTGAGGCCGGCCGCTTCTGTGCTTCTGTGAGCTGCGATGTCTGTTGTGGCGCCGGGTCCTAGAGGTGCTGATGGTTGAATGGAGCCGTCGATGCCTGCCATGGCGCCGGGTCTCAGGGCTGCTGCTAGATGAATTGCGCCATTGGGGATTTCCTTTCCCAGCGCGTTCATACCGTCTGGGGGTTTCCTCATCAGCGCGATGATGTCTGGAGCCGGAGGGGCGGTCCCGGAGCCAGGGGGAAGCCTCTCTGCGCTGGGAAACGTTTGCGCGAAGGGAGCCCTCTGATTGATCCTCAGACTGGCTAATGGAGCTGTGGTGTGCGGGGCTTGCATGCACGTTGCCAGTGCCATCTTGGAATACTTGTGCCTGCCTCGTGGAGGGCTCCGGGGGGGGGGTTCCAGCGGAAGTACGGGAAGGTCTGGATGAAGCGCAGGCTGGAGAGGAGGCTGCCGGCCAGGGAAGAAGGCCACAGGAGGCGCTTTCCAGGCTGGAGAACTCGGCAGGGCACGCTGCATTGAACCCTTGGGTTGCAGAGGTGCCGTGGGGGTGCCGGAGACTCCGTTGGACACAGGAGAGGGCCCGGAGACAGCGTTGATCACATCAGAGGCAGTCAAGAATTCCCGGAGAGCGTGGCCTCTATACTTGCATGCTCTGGGAGACATGGGGGCATATTTGGAACAGTCCTGCACTTGGTGATCTGGCCCCAAGCATCTAATGCAGCAGTCATGGCTGTCGGTGGCGTTCATCTTCCTGCCACTTCTCGGATCCTGGTTTTGGCATCTCTGGAGGTAAGAATAGCAATAATTCTAGGTAGTTGAAGAGGAAAATGGAGAGAATCCGCCTTGATGGCAAGGTGGAAGAAATTAGACTGGCTAGGCTAGGGGTGGGCCGGGGAGGTGGGGACCACCTACTCAAGCTCAGAAACCTGAGCTCTGGAGAGCATTTCTGTAGATGGCGCCGCCCGGAGGATGTCATCTGGTGTGGCTGACACTTCCTGTTTGTCCATGGAGAATCGTCATTCATATTCACCAAGTATTTGGAACTCAGTTCCACCAATTGTACGAATCATTATGGACTTACTTTCATTGCGTAAGGCCTTAAAAATGCATTTATTTGCAAACTATTTTGAAGATTAATTGTGAACAGAATATACTATAACCTCTTGTTATTATTCTTTATACTTATACTAACATTATTCCTACATTACCCTTGATCTTTTATTTTTGTACAAATGTTTGTAGTTCAGTTACATGGTTACATTGTTTGTCGCCACCTCCTGGCCGGGCGTATAGCCGGGCAGCAGGAGAGTGCCGCCTTGTTGCCCTTTGAATAAGGTTCACCAATATGGCCGCCAGCTAGGGCTGCTGGGTACTGTAGTTTACTTATTCTATCAGGCAAAGTAGTGTGACCACAAGTGGTTAGGTGAAAACAGAGAATGTTTTATTTTCTTGGGATTTTTCCCCTCGCATCAAATTTAACAGTGCTGAACTCAAAAATGGATTATTCTCCAAAACAAAGAATAAAGCTCACAAGTTGTATTCACAGGTAGGTCAGTTTAAGCAGTTAACTTGGACACCGGAATTGGCTTCCAAAGCTCAGGCTGTAAACTTTCTTTAAAGCAGGTTAACTGCACAGGAAGACTGTTTTACTCACAGCTTCCTCACATACAGACAGCTTCAAAATGTCCATTAAGTTTCATTTCACTTCCAGGCATATAGGAGAAACAGCTTGGCTTAAAACCTCCAGTTATTTTCCTTTGCTGTATCTCTCATTCAAACAAGCTTCATTACTTTAAACATTCATTCATTCATTCACCTGTGCTTAAGCTTCAGCATACCTCCGGCTTGTTTGCCCTACAAAATGAGCATTGTATTTCTTCAGGCTCATCACCATAAGATTCTACTTCCATCTCCTCTACAGATTCATTGCAGCAGTTCTCAGAGGGTACCTGGTCGTAGAGCTTACTACTCTGCTTCTGCAACAGTTCATTTAATTTTTCTAGCAATAGTTTCTTCTGCTCTATTTCTTCAGAGAGACTTAGATTAGGGAATGCAGACAAGCTATTCTCTCTACTTTTACAGCTTAGCTGGCTAGCTGAGTTACTTCCTCCAGTAGGAACTAACTCCTTCAACTTTCTCTTATGCAGGGACTCTGGAACATACACTTGCCTGAACTCTGGGCCTCTTAGTTGTTCCACTCCTTCCTGATCAAAGCCATGCTGCCTTCTCTCTTCAGACGCTTGTCTCCCTCGTGGCAATTTCCCTGTTAGCTGTGTCTGCCTTGGACCTGTTGCTCCTAGATCCCACAGCTCGTCTCTGCTCTTAGTTCCAGCTCTGCTCGAGCCTCCCAAGGCTCCTCTGCTGCTTTCTGGAGCTCCTCTCGAGACTCCTTTCCTTGCACTCGTGCCTGTTCTTGTGCCGGCTCTTTCTGTTCTAACTGACTGCTCAAACTCAGCAGTTTTAAACTGATCTTTCTTAGGGACCACACCCTTCTCCCAGCACACCTGGGAGCTGCTAAGATTCCACCTAGCTCTGACGTGCCGACGGGGGCGGGGCTTGATGTTGGCTGCACTCTGACTCAGAGGTTCTTGGTTACTAGGGAAACACTGAATGCTAGCATTTTTAAAGGAACAGGGTTCACTTTTCTGCCATTCCATTTCCTCTGAACTGCCTTCGTCATCACACATTCCCCCCCTTAAGATATTACGGGCTGGGGTGTTTTTTCCATCACAGCACGTAATTCTCGTAAAAGAACCATTGTCGCTCTCAGATGCACCTCTAGACAACGCATCAGCGTTCTGGTGCAGCTTGCTGGCCCTGTGTTCGATCTGGAAGTCGAATGCTTGGAGCGCCATGTACCATCTTGTCAATCTGGCGTTATGGTCCTTCATTTGGCTAAGCCATTTCAACGGGGCATGATCTGTTAACAACAGAAACTTTCTGCCAGCAAGGTAAAACTTTAGGGACTCCACAGCCCACTTTACTGCAAGACATTCCCTCTCAATGGTGGAATAGTTCTTCTCAGCGGGTGACAGCTTCCGACTGAGAAAAAGTACTGGATGCTCAACACCATTGAACTTCTGGGAGAGCACCGCTCCCAGCCCGGTCTCAAATGCATCAGTCTGTAAAATAAATGGCAGACTGAATTCCACCCCCCGCAACACCGGGGCTGCACACAGCTCCTCCTTTAGGCGTTCAAAAGCGACCTCCGCTTCCTCGGTCCACCTCAACTGATTTGGCATGTTCCTCTTCAGCATATCTGATAGCGGTGCACTCTTCTCCGCAAAGTGCGCCACGAATCTTCGGTAGTACCCCACCAATCCAAGGAAACTGCGCAACTGTTTTTTGTTGGTGGGTCGTGGAAATGCCCTCACACTCTCGACCTTGTTCAGCAAGGGTTTCACAGTGCCATGTCCTACCAAGTGGCCCAGGTATTTTACTTCCTGGCCACCGAACATGCACTTTGCTGGATTCAGTGTCAGGCCAGCCTCCCTCATCGCCTGTAGTACTGCTCTTATCCGGGACAGGTGTTGATCCCATCTGGCGCTATGAATAACAATGTCGTCCATATACGCCGTAGCGTATTGTTGATGGGGCCGGAGTACCAAGTCTATGAGGCGTTGACATGTGGCCGCCGCTCCATGGAGACCAAACGGCATCCGACGAAACTGGAATAGACCCAGTGGTGTGCTAAAGGCGGTTTTCTGGCGAGATTCCCTGGTCAGAGGAATCTGCCAGTAACCTTTAGTCATGTCCAGTGTCGTAAGATAGCGGGCCTGGCCGAGCCGGTCAAGAAGTTCCTCTATACGAGGCATTGGATATGTGTCAAACTTTGAAATAGCATTGACCTTCCTAAAATCAATGCAAAATCTAAGAGATCCATCTGGCTTAGGAACCAGCACAATCAGGCTGTTCCACGGACTCTTAGATTCTTCGATTATGCCAAGATCAAGCATCTCTTTAACTTGATCCATCACCTCCTGCCTCTTGGCTTCCGGCAGTCTGTACGGCCGCTGCCGAACAACTTCCCCCGGTGGCGTTAGGATCTCGTGCGCGACGAGCCCAGTCTCCCCTGGCACAGGCATCATGACATCAGAGAAACTCTTGACCAGGCGCTCCAAGTCTTGTCTCTGGGTCCATGAGAGGCCTTCTCCCATCCTTAACTCAGGATGCCCTTTGAAGTCGCTTAACTGGGGTCCGAGGTCGTCCTCTACCTTCTCCTCCACCGTCGCTGCCAGCCCTTGCAGGTCTGTGTATCCGGAGGAACCGAAACCCTGGGTTCCTCGTGTCGTGTCAGAAACCATGTCTACTTCCTCTAGGGGAGGGAACTCCACTCTTTCACAGATGAGCTGGGCGATTCTGTCGCCCACGCTTACTTGAAAGTCTTCTGACCCGAAATTGAACAAGAGGATCTTGACTGCACCCCTGTAATCTGGTCTACGACGCCAGCCCCGACATCAATGAAATGTTTTACGGCTAAACCGGAACGAGGGGCGATGCGTCCGTAGCAACCGATTGGGATCTCCATTTGGAGAGCAGTATTCACCAATGCTTTTCCATGTTTCGGGATGATGGTGTCTTCGGCGCTGTACAAATCAAAGCCCGCGGCTTGCGGGGTGGTCTTTTTCGGTGCCCATGCCTCTGGACTCATTTTGCAATAGCGGAGAGAAAAATTGGGCTTCTTGGGGGACTCCTCCTTAGGTAGACGCGATGTATTGCTCCTTCCAAATAAGGGTCTAGGAACAGCTATGGCCTTGACCGCTTTCGGCCTAGGGGTTTCAGGTGAGGTACTGGCAGCCACCATCCCCTCTTTCTTCTGCAAGCGTTGTTGCATACCCTTTTGGAATTGGGGCCAATCCCTCCCAAGCACTACCTCCTGTGGTAATCGAGGGACTATCGCTATAGGGACCTCTCTCTCAATCCCTAACCCTTTCACTCGGACCTGGTAAATTGGATATGTGGACGCGGTTCCGTGCACACACCTGATCTTTACTGTGCCCGTGGGTGTACTGGGTGTCTCTTTATCTTGGGCCCTTATCTTACGCCACAAGCTCTTGGAAAGCATGGATTGATCAGAGCCTGAATCTAATAATGCTTGCGCTGGTATACCTTGCACAGTAATGGCTAGTAAGAACCCTTCTCCAGTCTTACTTGGCTCACTCGTCACAAATGCTGTCTTCATTTTACAGTCTCTCTGTAAATGGTGTTCACTACCACATTTATAACAGGCTCTTTTCACATACTTTCTTTTATCTGTAGGCACACATTCAGTCTTAACATTCTTTCGTTCCCTATCTGACACAGCACCTGACATTTTAGCAAAAGCAACACTTTTATCTTTGGCTACAGCCTCTGCCTCTAAAAACCGCTCAGAGAGCGCTATAGCTTCCTGTGTACTTTTGCATCCTTGTAATATAAGGAAGGTCTGCATCTTTTCTGGAATAGCTGTCAAAAACTGCTCAAGAATGATATTATCCAAGACTGTCTCCAATGTTTTACCCTCTGGCTCCAACCACTTGGATACCAGCCCCTTTAAGCGGTGATAAAACGCTCTCGGTGTTTCACCTGAACGCAATCTGGCATTCCGTAACTGGTGGTGATAGACTGAGGGGGTTAAGCCTAGTCTATCCTTTATCGTTCTTTTTACTTCTTGATAGTCATTGACCAAAGGTGCTGGTACGGCTTGGTAGGCGGCTAAAGCCTCACCGGTCAGTGAAATGGCCAGCCTTACCGCCCATTGATCTTTTGGCCATTTGGCTATCTGAGCGACCCTCTCAAATGCTTCTAAGAAGTCGTCAATGTTATCTCCCTCTTTTAACTGTCCAAAGTTAAATGTCTCTTTGGACCACAGTCCAAATGTGCGGGCTAACCCCAGTCCTGCAAAACCTGTATTGGCTGGGTCAGGCTCTGGCGTCTTCTTGGTTTCTTTCAACCACGCCTCCATTAATTCCACCAACGGTTTCTGCTGGGCCCCCAGTCTGACTGCAGCTCTCTCCTGGAGCTCTAAGGACAACTCCTTCTGGCTGTCAAATTGGGACGCCATCCACGTAAGGACTTCTTTTACCTCCATGGTCATTTTTGTACCTGTAGCAATGACAAAAAGAAAACACACCACCCAAGTGCGGCACCAACACCTGGTATTGTTCCTTGTCACCTGCTCCAACTGCCCCACCCAGTACCGGTATCCTTAACTACCCTTAGTTAAATACCCTATACCTGGTACTGGTGGTGCGTCTCGCTCAGCAGCAGCGTAGGGCCTCCGCAGGACCTCTGACTCCCCGGATCAGCTGAACTCCGCAGACTCTCTCCCCCAGTCTCAGCTGTTCGCACTTCCACCCGGCGTCCTCCTGCAGACCTCTGGATACGCTGTGTAGCTTCTTCTTTGCGCATGCGTGTTTCAGCGCTGCATCCATAGCAACTACGCCACTCTGTCGCCACCTCCTGGCCGGGCGTATAGCCGGGCAGCAGGAGAGTGCCGCCTTGTTGCCCTTTGAATAAGGTTCACCAATATGGCCGCCCAGCTAGGGCTGCTGGGTACTGTAGTTTACTTATTCTATCAGGCAAAGTAGTGTGACCACAAGTGGTTAGGCGAAAACAGAGAATATTTTATTTTCTTGGGATTTTTCCCCTCGCATCAAATTTAACAGTGCTGAACTCAAAAATGGATTCTTCTCCAAAACAAAGAATAAAGCTCACAAGTTGTATTCACAAGTAGGTCAGTTTAAGCAGTTAACTTGGACACCGGAATTGGCTTCCAAAGCTCAGGCTGTAAACTTTCTTTAAAGCAGGTTAACTGCACAGGAAGACTGTTTTACTCACAGCTTCCTCACATACAGACAGCTTCAAAATGTCCATTAAGTTTCATTTCACTTCCAGGCATATAGGAGAAACAGCTTGGCTTAAAACCTCCAGTTATTTTCCTTTGCTGTATCTCTCATTCAAACAAGCTTCATTACTTTAAACATTCATTCATTCACCTGTGCTTAAGCTTCAGCATACCTCCGGCTTGTTTGCCCTACAAAATGAGCATTGTATTTCTTCAGGCTCATCACCATAAGATTCTACTTCCATCTCCTCTACAGATTCATTGCAGCAGTTCTCAGAGGGTACCTGGTCGTAGAGCTTACTACTCTGCTTCTGCAACAGTTCATTTAATTTTTCTAGCAATAGTTTCTTCTGCTCTATTTCTTCAGAGAGACTTAGATTAGGGAATGCAGACAAGCTATTCTCTCTACTTTTACAGCTTAGCTGGCTAGCTGAGTTACTTCCTCCAGTAGGAACTAACTCCTTCAACTTTCTCTTATGCAGGGACTCTGGAACATACACTTGCCTGAACTCTGGGCCTCTTAGTTGTTCCACTCCTTCCTGCTCAAAGCCATGCTGCCTTCTCTCTTCAGACGCTTGTCTCCCTCGTGGCAATTTCTCTGTTAGCTGTGTCTGCCTTGGACCTGTTGCTCCTAGATCCCACAGCTCGTCTCTGCTCTTAGTTCCAGCTCTGCTCGAGCCTCCCAAGGCTCCTCTGCTGCTTTCTGGAGCTCCTCTCGAGACTCCTTTCCTTGCACTCGTGCCTGTTCTTGTGCTGGCTCTTTCTGTTCTAACTGACTGCTCAAACTCAGCAGTTTTAAACTGATCTTTCTTAGGGACCACACCCTTCTCCCAGCACATGTGGGAGCTGCTAAGATTCCACCTAGCTCTGACGTGCTGATGGGGGCGGGGCTTGATGCTGGCTGCACTCTGACTCAGAGGTTCTTGGTTACTAGGGAAACCCTGAATGCTAGCATTTTTAAAGGAACAGGGTTCACTTTTCTGCCATTCCATTTCCTCTGAACTGCCTTCGTCATCACATGTTTCATGTTCTCTTTTGTTTGATGTACACCGCTTTGACCAAGGGATGAAGCAGTATAGACGATCAGTTAAATAAATAAATAAGATGGAAATGAAGCACTGGGATAACCTGTAATAACATTTCTGCAGAGAGAGAACTACACAGAATGCCAGGGCCAGCCGTAGCAATTGCAGGGCCAATTTGGACCATTTTAGTGGGACTGCCTAGGCTTACGATTAAAAACAAAACAATATCTATATTTATTAGCTTACATTCTGATGTAAAGAAGGTAATTTTCTAAACTCCTGTGTAGTTTATACATGTTGCCACGCATGTATTTGGAACCTATTTTGTAAAGTGAACTGTGCGCACCTTAATCTAGTCACAACAAACTATCCAGAAACACGTGTCAATTATAAAGTTACACTCTGCTCAAACTCTATGCACATCCACACTGAAAGTACACACAATAAAACTTATGTGTGCACTTACAGAATAGCAGCCACCTGCAGAGCATGCTAAGTGCCCATTTGGACACTTAAGTCCTTTAAAATAGGGACTAATGTACATAAATAGCGCTTAACTTTCCAAGTGTCCCTTATAAAATCATCTCCACAGAGGGAGCTTCTATAAAGTCCCACACAATTAATGTATGTTGCGCGCGTGTACGTGGGATCTATTCTATAAAGTAAAATATTAGAGTGCAACACTGTATAGAATAGGGGTATTCTGACTTATTTGATCCTAGTTGCGGCCATTATGGCAGTTCCAGAGAGGTGTCAATGCCCACGCCGAGATCGGCTAGCAATGAGCATAAACTACACTTTCTATAACTTATGCTTGTAAATTTAGGTTCCACCTATGCTCTGCCCAAGCTCCACCTCTGTGCAGTCAGTATTAGACATGCAGGGGCCAAGGGCAGAAATTGGCAAGGGGGCTCCAAAACCCACATGCAGGCTATGCCTCCTACAGCTTGAGGTAGGTTTGAGGCCCCCTGTGGTATAGGGGCCCAGGGCAATTGCCCTGTATTCCATGTTTGCCAACCCTAACACTGGCCCTGAATGTATAGCAATGGGACATATGCATGCACTTACAAAACAGTGACTGCCTAAAGCACATACACATACTGTAGGTGCCCATTCATGCAGGCACATCCTTTAGAATAGAGACTTACATGCGTAAATAGCACATAAATTTCCTTTATAGAATCTCCCCCACAATGTGTTAAAGCAAAAGGTGACATTTTACTTACCAGGTAATGTCCTTTCCTTGAGTTCTGCTAGATCAATCTAGACAAGTGGGTTGTGTTCCCCTACCAGCAGACTGGTGGAGACAAAGAACCAATGAAAAGTCTAGGTTTCAATGACATTACTCCCATGTCTCAATTCACCTCAGCCACCAGAGCTTTCTTCAGTATCCGTCCCAAAGCACATGAGAGAACATAGCAATACTCACAGAACCTCAACGTGGGCAATGATGAGTAATCAACAGTAGAGAACTACTGTATGTACAGAAAAGCAGAAACAGAAGGCTGATAGTCAAAGATGAACCTGCAGAACCAAGTATATGAATCATGGCAGACCCATGGGTATCACTGCAGAAGAACAGTGCACACACAGTTCCAGGGGCAGACCCTGGACTGGTCTAGCAGGATTCAAGGAAAGGACATTATCTGGTAAGTAGAATGTTACTCTCAATATTGTCCTGCTAGACCATTCCAAACAAGTGGGACATACTGAGCTAGGCCTCCACTGAGCGGAAAGAAGACACACAGCTCACAAAACCCTAGAGCCAACTGTATCTGCCCAAGTGTGGACATCCAAGTGACAATGCTTGACAAAAGTGGAAAGTGATGCCCCCCCAACAAATGCTTGCAGGGACTGCTGAGGTCCACTATGCCCTCAAGGATACTTGCGCTTGGGTAGAATGGGCATGCAAACCCTCTGGAACTGGCCGGTTCCACAACAGATATGACGAGGCAATGACCTCCTCAATCCAGCGCCCCAAGGTAGACTTAGCCATCGTGTCACCTTTGTGCAGGCCAACAAACAGCATAAAAAGATGGTTTGACTTATGAAAGTCCAACAGAAACAGCACCTTGGCCGCCTCAGGAGCTGCTGTGGTCGCACCATCCTTCAAAGAGGCATCATACCCGCATGTATGTTAGGTTGGTAGACCTCCTCCAGGCTCTGAGCAGAGCAGAAACCACCACTAGAGGGTAACCCTCAGAGTAGCGGTCCCTTTTCAAGAGACAAGCCATAAGCGAGAAGGGAGCTGGATCCTCCAGGATGATCGATCCCCGACACAATAGGCCCCGAGAAGGAGGCAAACAAAGAGGTGGTGCTTGCCGGAGCCATCTCAAATCTTCAAACCATACTCTCCTTGGCCAATCCAGTGCCACCAAAATAATACTTCCTGGGTGGTATGGTATACGCCAAATCACACGCCCCATCAGGGACCTTGGAGGAAACACATACAGCAGGCGCTGACTTGGCCAAGGGTGAGCCGGGGCTTCGACACCCTTGGACCCCGTCTCCATGTGGTGACTGAAGAAGCATCACAGTTGGCATTGGAGTGAGTTACCATCAGATTCCTCTCGGGTGACCCCAGCATCACAGTATCAATTGAAATGCCTCCTGACTCAACTCTGACTCTCCTGGATCCAGAGAGTGCTGGTTGAGAAGTTCACTTCCACATTGCCCACCCCGGTAATATGCTGAGCCGACAAAACTAGGAGGTTCTTCTTTGCACAGGTAAATAGGAGAGCCATTTCCAGGGCTACCCCCAGCACTCTTCATTCCGCCCTGACAATTGACATGCCACCACTGTGGCATTGTCCGAAAACACTCAAACCATCTGACCTTCGACCAGGGGCTGGAAACACAGAAGAGTCAACCTGATGGCCCTTGTCTCAAGGGGTTTGATGGACCATACCACCTCCCTGCAGTTCCAATGGCCCTGGGCTGTTTGATCTTGGTAATGGGCTCCCCAGCCCAAGAGACTAGCATCCATCATCAGAAGGATACATGAGTAATCATTTAGTGGCATGCCCTTCCTCATATGACTGGGCTGTTGCCACCATCATGGGCTGGTCTTCATGATCATCAGCAGCGGGAGTCTGAACTTGAATTCCTGAGAACTCTAGGATCACTGAGTCAGTAAGGACCATTGGAGTGGCTGCATATGAGCATGCACCCATGGCACCATCTCAATTCTTGCTGCCATCAATCTGAGGAGCTTAAGATAAAACCAGACTCTGGGAGCCTGCCACAAATAGAACAGTGCCAGGTAATCCAATAACCTTGGATTCCTCTGGCAGGAAGACTCTGCACACTTGAGTACTGAAATCTGCTCCCAGGAATTCCAGGGACTGGGAAGGTATCAACTGGCTCTTTCCCTAATTGATCACCCAGCCAAGGCGTTCCAAAAAGGCCACCACTTGGGTTGCTACCTGAGACACCTCTCAACGGGCTCAGATGAGCCAGTCATTCAGATATGGGTGAACAGAAATCCCTGGGTGCTGTAGTGCTGCAGCCACCACCATCATGACCTTGAAGAACTTCCTTGGTGCAATGGAGATTCTGAATGGGAAGGCGGCGAACTGAAAGTCAGAACCAAACACAGCAGAACAGATACCTTGCTAATCCTCCCAGATCATGATATGAAAATACACCTCGGCCAAGTCCAGAGATGCCACTTGAGTCACAGAGTACAGTTTTCATCTGGATGCGCAAGACACACAAGTGCTCATTGACATCCTTGAGGTCCAGATTGGGCAGGAATGATCCATCCTTTTTCGGCACCATGAAATAGATGGAATACCTGCCCTTGCCCTAATCATCCAGGGGAATGGGCATCACTGTCTTCAGAAGTAACAACTTTTCCAAGGTAATCCACACTGCGGCCCTTTTGTTCACAGAACCAGAAGGGGAGATGATGAAGCATCCAGGATTGGCTCTTTGCATTCCAAGATATAGCCATACTGAATTGTGTCCAGCACCCAGCGATCCATAATGACCTAGACCCATTCTTGAAAAAGAGGAAAAGCCTGCCCTCAACCAGAGGAACCAGGGAAAGGGCCCCAAACCTTGATTGTGCAGACCAGGAAGGTCCTCCTCTGGAGGGGATGAAGCCCTGGGTTCACACATTCCATGAAGGACTGAGAATGAACCCGAAGGCTTTCCAAGCTAGTAGCGACCAGAGTTCTGAGTCCCCCGGGAGTCCAACCAGCGTGCCTACGAGGAGCGGGAGGAAGCTAATGGAAAAAGGGCTACTTCCCATTTCACAGGCCCCCCAGACATGTCCTTCAGAAGGCAGTAAGATTTTGTCACACCCAGGTCCTTCACCAGCTTCTCCAAATCAGCCCCAAAAGAAGTTTCCCTTTAAAGGCCAGTCAGGTCAGCCAGGCTTTGGAAGATGTGTCCTCTGCCCAATGCTGGAGCCAAATCCAATGCATGTCACCATTGGTAAGGCACTGTCCCTGGTTGCTAGATGTACCAGGTCATACATGGCACCAGAAGGAAGACTGTAGCCAACTCCAAAAGGGGGTAGTATCATCTGGCGGAAGAGACTGAATCCACTGGAGCAGGGTTAAGACGTCACGCCTGCCTACACCGCCAACTGATGAATAGCAGTTGCTGCAGCAAGCTAGTTGTTCAACCACAAATCCACCTTGCGGTCCAGAGTATCCATTAAGGTCGATCCATCTTCCATAGGAATAGTGGTGTGCCTGGTAACTGCCATGGCCGCCTCAGGAGCTGATAAGGCAGGCAAAGAGAGAATTTGAGAAGAAGCTTGCTGCGGAAGCAAAAACGCGAAATAAAGACCTTTTCAAGTACATTCGTAGCAAAAAACCTGTGAGAGAGTCAGTTGGTCCATTAGATGATAAAGGGGTTAAAGGAGCACTAAGAGGTGACAATGCGATAGCGGAGAGACTGAATGAATTCTTTGCTTCGGTCTTTACTGAGGAAGATGTAGGGATGTTACCCATGACTGAAGTGGTATTTAAAGGTGTGGAAGAATTGAAGGAAATATCGATACATCGGGAAGATGTCTTACAACTATTAGATAAACTGAAGAGTAGCAAATCACCTGGGCCGGATAGTATACATCCAAGGGTGTTGAAAGAACTGAAATTTGAGATTGCAGACCTGCTATCAGTAATCTGTGAACTATCATTAAAATCATCTCTAATACCTGAGGATTGGAGGATCGCCAATGTAACACCAATTTTTAAAAAGGGTTCGAGGGGTGATCCGGGAAACTACAGACCGGTGAGCCTGACATCAGTAACAGGAAAAATGGTAGAAACCATCATAAAGAATAAAATTACTCAGCATGTAGATAGTCATGACCTAATGGGAGACAGCCAACATGGCTTTAGACAAGGAAGATCTTGTCTTACTAATCTGTTATGTTTTTTTGAAGGAGTGAATAAACAGGTGGACAAAGGTGAGTCAGTTGATATTGTGTATCTGGACTTTCAGAAAGCCTTTGACAAGGTCCTTCATGAGAGACTTTTGGCAAAACTAAAGAGTCATGGGATAGGAGGCAGTGTACTATTGTGGATCAGGAACTGGTTAAAAGATAGAAAACAGAGGGTAGGGCTAAATGGCCAATTTTCCCAATGGAGAAAGGTGAATAGTGGTGTACCCCAGGGATCTGTGCTGGGTCCGCTGCTTTTTGACATATTCATAAATGACCTGGAAAGTGGAATAACGAGTGAGGTTATCAAATTTGCAGATGACACAAAACTATTTAAAGTTGTTAAAACCCAGGAGGATTGTGGAAAATTGCAAGAGGATCTTGATAAATTGGAAGACTGGGCATCAAAATGGCAGATGAAATTTAATGTGGAGAAGTGCAAGGTTATGCACCTAGGGAAGAACAACCCAAACTATGGTTACACGATGCAAGGTTCCACATTAGGAACCACCACCCAGGAAAAAGATTTAGGCGTCATTGTGGATACCATGTTAAAACCCTCGGCCCAGTGTGCAGCGGCGGCCAAGAGAGCAAATAGAATGCTAGGTATGATAAGGAAAGGAATGGAAAATAAAACAAAAGATATTATAATGCCTCTATATCGTTCCATGGTGAGACCGCACCTTGAATATTGTGTGCAATTCTGGTCGCCGTATCTTAAAAAGGATATAGCGATTTTAAAAAAGGTTCAGAGAAGAGCCACCAAAATGGTAAAGGGGATGGAAGGCTACTCCTATGAAGAAAGGCTAAAAAGGTTGGGGCTCTTTAACCTGGAAAAGAGACGGCTGAGGGGAGATATGATAGAAGTCTATAAATTAATGAACGGAGTGGAACGGGTAAACGTAGATCGATTGTTTACCTTATCAGAATATAGAAAGACTAGGGGACATGCAATGAAGCTACAGGGTAAACTATTTAAGACTAATAAAAGAAAATATTTTTTCACTCAACGTGTAATCAAACTCTGGAATTTGTTACCGGAGGATGTAGTAAAGGCTGTTAGTGTAGCTGGGTTTAAAAAAGGTTTGGACAAGTTCCTGGAGGAAAGGTCCATAAACCATTATTAAGAAGGGACCCAGGATATCAATGCTTGAACCAATACAAGCATTGTGGAACCTGTGTCCCTTGGGGAAACTGCTAGGTACGTATGACCTAGATTGGCCACTGTTGGAAACAGAATACTGGGCTTGATGGACCTTGGTCTGACCCAGTATGGTATATCTTATGTTCTTATGTTCTTATCCATCTGGGACTATCAAAGCACACAATGCACTCCTTCTCTGGGAGAGCATAAAGTTTATGGTTTATTTAAACACTTGATATACCGCCTTTCTTGACAATCAAAGCGGTTTACAATAAATACCAGGAATACAATAAATAGAAACTGGAAAAAAACATCAAAAATTTAATAGGATTGAAAGAGGGAGGAAGGAAATAGGAAAGGGGGATCCTAAACAGACCCAATCTTAAACTCAAAGGCTTAGCCCCTTAGGTGGGGAGTTGAGGGAATCCCACTCCGACCATATCATGTCCTTGTTCCATATCATGTCCTTGATCACCTCTGGGAACAGGAATACAGTGGTGGATTCTCGCATCCCTTTCAGGAGTGGATGCATCTTCAGCTTCTGCTCCATACCTGGAGCATCCAACAAGCTCAAAGTAGATGAGACCCCGGCAATCAATGCCGCCAGTTCCTCCTTCCAGAAGGCAGATCATACCAGCCTCTGCACATTCCTATGAAGGTAAGAGTACCTCTTCATCCACATCAGAGCCCAGAACCAAGACATCTGAATCCAAGTTATAGTCCAAATCTTAGACAGATCCCAGCTAATTCTCATATCCAGGGAGCACCCTTCGCCAGGGATGCTTAGCCATAGGCAATCGAAGAGGGCTTCCATGTTCAGCCTGCCTCCAATAAGACTGCACTTGGGAGGAACCCAGAGGCCGCAAGGTCACAATTTCCATGCCAGAATGACCAGGCCTGTTGTAAAAAGGGAACAAAATTCTGGGGAAGACAATCCGGACTCTGGACGCTCTCTTCATCGAAATGACCCCCCTATACCAGGGGACGTAGTCGCTATCAATCCCCTAGAGGATAGGAAGTGGCCCATAGCACAGTTGCTG
Organism: Ichthyophis bannanicus; assembly: GCA_033557465.1. Classification (NCBI taxonomy): domain Eukaryota; kingdom Metazoa; phylum Chordata; class Amphibia; order Gymnophiona; family Ichthyophiidae; genus Ichthyophis; species Ichthyophis bannanicus. The sequence continues at coordinate 417,387,336 of CM066031.1, read as the reverse complement.
GAACATTACCGACAGCGCCATTTGCCACCCCCTGCCCTGAGGCAGGCAAGGCTGGACCAACTGCATTCCTCTGCTGAGAGGAGAGAAATGGGCTCTCTAAGGATGATTCAGAAGCTGCCATACAAGAAGCGCAGAGTCCAGAAGGCACAACTCGCTTTCTACAAGTCGAACAATGTTTCCGGAAGAAGACATAAAGAGTTAAGGCAAGTGCAATAGCAGCACATGCTAAGGCTGTGGTGGCTTTAAGGCGTGCATTAACAGTGCTTGTATAGTGCATCCCCACCCATCCCACTTCTAGTAGATTCTGGTTCGGTACACAAGTTGTAAGTAAGTTACTTTGTCAATAAGTTAAGTCAAGTTCAAGCAACTCTTGCATGCCTACCCCACCTATATTGATATGTATTACATTTGAGTTAACCTGTAAACCACTTTGATTGAAGGAGAAGGCAGTATAGAAAACCAGTCAAATAAATAAATAAATAATGTGCAAAATGGGTGCTTGGATAGGAAAGTGTGTTAGAACCACTCGGGCAAAACACACGCTAGAACCATTTGACCGCCAGGTGCACAATAGTAAAAATGCTAAGAACCCACATACAGAAGACAATGGGAAACTCCAACACCAGGCCAATGGTCACCAGCGGTCCACCCCAAATTTCTCCCCAGAATGACGGAATCAGGAGCTTCCAACAAGAACGATGACATGGCCAAACCTTGGCACTCACCCCCCTGAGAGCACCAAGTGGAAAACTCATGCCAGTTTCAGCTGTTCTCAACTGTAACTGTTTCTCTTGCCATTCAGACACTGTGTTTTAAGGTGGCTGGCAGGCAGATTCCTCTGAGCCTTCTGTGATCTTGGGGAGAGAGCAGTGGTAACAGAGGAGGAGGGAGGGGGCATTGAAGTCATGGGAGGCTTCTGAACTCTTCCAATCCTTCCAATTTTCTGGCTGTTCAATAGGCTCTTATCATGATAAGAGCATGGAGCTGAACCAATTTTCCCCCTCCTCCTATGGCTACTGAAAATACCTCAGTCTAGTGGAGCCTTCCATGTCACGCTCAAGTCAGAGAGCCACCCTCAAGGTGGTCATTCACGAGCATTTAAATCAATCTTTTACTTTCAATTATTCAGATTTTCTTCCACCATCTGCTGGATACAAAAGAATACTGAAGAGACCCGTGTGTGATGCTTCCTATGGCCTGGGATGGACACCGCTCACTAACTGCCTACTTTCTAACAGCCTCCCAATCAAGTTGTATCTGACCTGCCCAACTGAGAGACTCGCGTTTAAAGTCTAGTACTGTTATACTCTGTCTAAATCCTCAATGTTGCCCCCCCGGTGCTGGCCTCCCCCTCTCTGTCGAGATGATTATTGTACCCCCCTTTTTGTGCTAAACCGCTTTGACCCGATGAAAAGCGGGATATAAATGCAGCTAAATAAATAAATAAGGGCATGGGATTTCATTGGGATAAATAGGTTCATCTGGCCTAAGGCTGTCCCTGCAACCCTAAATAGGAAGTTGGGAGGTAAACAGCACAGAGAGGCATTGCAGCCTTAAACAGCTTGCTGTGCAAACCAGATGTTCCATTTTGATTTTTACAGAGTTGTCAAGTTATGCAGTTCCAGGAGTCAGATTTTTTTCCCAGTTCTGGTTTTAAATTTGCATTGAAAATCTCCCTCTGGGAACTGGGTAACTTGGTAACTTTGTTTTTATCTGTTGTTTACTGTGGTACTATGCAGTCAAAAGTATTCTACCATGTTGTACAACCTAACTTTTATAAAATGTAATGCTCAACATTCTTTAGGGGAAAAGCAATTTTAGGAGGATGAAGTGAAGGGCATTGATTTACAGTTAACATTTTCCCAGTAGGCTGAAGTGGCTTAAATCAGTACCTTTTTTAAATCTAAAGAGATTTTCCTCAACCAATTTGCAGTTACATTATAATACTACAGGACAATCAAATCATTTAAAATCAGACCTTGAAAAATCCTCTTGTGTTTTAGGAGCCAGCCCAAATCTTAGGAAATTAATTTATTAATTTATTTGTTTGTTTTATATACCTCTATATCAAGTAATCATAGCGGTTTACAATTAAAACAACTGATATATTAAACATAGTAACAATAAATGGTACAATAACAGGCAATCAAGAATGTGCACAATTCAAGATAGTTTTAACTTATATACAGCATATTTACAGTTCTGTTGATCGATAATATCAGTCAGTACAGGATGGGGTTAAGGGATGGGTGATTTATTGACCAGTTTGATTGGTCGGATAGCCTAGTGGCGAGGAGGTGGGAAAATTATGTTGGGTCAATGAGAGTTATAGTTTCATTTTGACCAAAATTTATTTACATTCTCTTATATACTGTGCTATTCTGCATCAGTGTGGTTTACATTGAACAAACTGAAATTACATTGAACAGGGCATTATAACTTGGAGATAACTATTTTACAGGGAACATGGGCTATGGAGGGTTAAGTAGCTTGCCCAAGACCACAAGGAGCACCTGTGGGACTAGAAACCCCAGTCCTTCCGGTCCAAGAGTTGCTGTCCTCTAGTGGGATTTGAACCCCCAACCTTCTGGCCTGAAGTACCTTGCCCCAACCACTAGGCCACTCCTTGAGTGTTCTGTGAAATGACTGGAGTGTTCTGTGAAATGACTCAGACCCCCCTCACCTTCCCCTCCAACCAACCATGCCCACCAAAGTTTAAGACCAGTGTATGGTAAAGGCAATATGGCACTGCATTCTCCCTCCAAGATCTGCTACAGCTTCTTTGGTCCTAGCTTATTAAGGCTGTATTCCCATTCTGTCTGAATGATGAGGAAAGTAGATCAGTCCGTCCCCTCCCAAGCATACTGAGAAGAATGTTCTGGAACCCCTCTGAAGCCTGTCCTGAAGTGATTGTCTTCTTGCTTCACCTATCACTGGGTACTCTAGTTTCCCTCTCTCTGTCCTCCACTCTTTCCCAACCAGCTCTCATGCCTTCACCAAACTTAGGGGTATGTTTACTAAACTGCGTTAGTGCAATTCGCGTTAGGAGCCGCGGTAGTGACAGAAACCCCAAATAAGGACATGGGCGGTACATCGTCACCACTAACGCGCGTTAAAAAAATTAACGAGCGTTACCGGGCGCCGTGGCACGTTACAGCGCGTTAAACGTAAGAAGACGTACAGACACAAAGCACTGAAACAGAGCTGTAGCACAATGGTTACGGTACTGACCGCTGTTACAGGCAGCATGAGTTTGAGTCCCCAGTGTGCCTAACGCAGAAGGCTGTCCCAGGCATCACCCTGTACATTACAGAGGGAAAGAAGAGGCATGTTTTTCGTTACGTTGAGTATTGGTGTCAGAAAAACACCCTCGGAGTGTGCCTAGCCAAGTACGTTGGTGCGTGCGAGGTTGCGTGCATTGGTACGTGCGTAGCCCTGTGCGTAGCTGCGCGCGTACAATCTTGCGTGGGTACGTGTGTTTTTACATGCGTGGGTACGTGTGTTTTTACGTGCGTGGATACGTGTGTTTTTACCAGTGTGGGCATCTTATATTACAGACTCTGTAGGGTGTCTTGCACCTATGCATTATGCTAACAGATGTACGTGTGATGGCCTATGGTTTATCAGAGCCTGTGAGCAGGTGCTGGAGTTTCACAGGGTTGGATTGTGCCAGTCACACCCATGATGCACTGCACATGCAAATCAGCTGTCCACAGATACACACCATGGGGAATGCACCCCCACAGCACCTCGGCCTGGTAGGGGGAATTGACCCTGTGCACCCCCACAGCACCTCGGCCTGATAGGGGGTACTGACCGTGTGTTGTACTGGCAGAGAGTAGCTACACACCGTCACATTGTGCGGGTACTGTGCTCACCCTGAGGGTGCAGTGAGGCGCCCAGCACTAGGTCCACAGCACCGTCCATGGGGCAGGTCCAAAGCAGTGTTACTGTGTGAGATAGGTAGTTTCTGCAGGAACACCTTAGACATCTCTGTCTGTTTCAGTCAGGTGTAGCCCCCCATGCACCACCACACCCCTTCCCCAGGGCGGCAAACAGGGTCTCTTATCAAAAGATCCACAGTCTACCTCCCTGCAACAGTGGCAGTAGAGGGGAACATTAACCCTAGTCCTGCTGGGGAACAGACACCCCACAGGGCAGTCAATGCAGCTCTATACACAGCCATAACACAATAGCAGACAGACATTAGGCCTGGATATGGTATACTGCACCCCACCACTATCTGATATTCCCCTGGTGCAAGCCATCAGCCACTGCACCCTGCAAGCCACTCCATCACAACACCTACCAACTGCAAACAGTCTGCTAGTGCCCAGTGGAGATGCCTGCACCCAGAACTGGGATGTCAGCATACACAGCAAGCAGATACATCAGTGACTGGGCCCCAAAAGGAAACCCATATTTATCACATGAGAGAAATACTAGATAGCACTATGGGAAGGCCTAGCCATGCTGTGGTCACTGCACAGTCAGGGTGAGAGTGATCTCTCAGCAGGATATACTGAGGTCACCCTGTCTGTGTAGGTGGTGGCCGGGCACTACAATGTGCCTGTCACTGCCCTATGCCCTGTGCAGATGCACCCTGGCCAGGCCACCCTGTCCGGCCTATACCCATGGTACCTTGCTCCTCATTATGCACATTGGCAGCCCAATACTGGCAACATTGCTGGCAGTGTGGGCTGTGGAAGGTGTTTGCAGCCACCACACACTGGATAGACAGACAGCCACCCCCACACCTATGCCAGCATTGTGCTACTATAGAGGTGGTCAGCAGCCATACCCACCACACCAGTCCTGGGCATAGTACAGGCATGGATATGGTACACAAGACTGTTGGGGGGTCACTCCCCAGGGTGGTGAACACTGTCAGAGACCAGACCTGCAGCACACACCGCAGACATCAGAATGATTGTTATGGTGGAGCTCAATGAGCAAATGTGCTTAACATAGGAATTGATATCTGCCAGTTATCATAGGAAACGTTTGATAGCTGTGTACCATATACCCAGATGTAGGGTGGCATTGCTAAGGTATGCAAACTGCTAGTATTGGGAGATACAGGCAGGGCCCAATGTCTTGCCTCTCCAGGTGGCATTGGCCAATGGGGCCTGTGGGTGGGTGGTGGCCCTGTTGGCTGCTGCTTTACGGCAGAGTTCCCCAACTCCAGTCCTGGTGTTCCAAACACTGTTCGGGTTTTCATGCTGTCCCTCATAAATATGCATGAGCTACATCTGCATACCATGGGGGTGGTGCATAGCTATGCAGCACAGGCATCTTTATTAGAGGCAGCATGAAACCGGAATGGTGTGGGGTCCTCCAGGACTGCATTTGCGGGACTCTGCTTTAGGTAATGTGCCTGTTTCTGGTGTCTGTGTTTGGTGTGGTAAAATATAGGCCATGCTTATGTTCTCTGCAATAAAGGAGTGTCTTTACTATCACTGTTTAGTGGTGGGTAAAACTATGGGGACTGGGTTGGCAGGAGCCCCAGCTGGGATTTGAACCTGTGACCCTCTGGTCTTACAGGCACTGGCTGTGTCTGTTGCATCACACTGTGGCCACAGAGACAGTGCAGTCCCTGGAGTTAGTTAAACCGGCCTGACGAGTTAGAAACCCTGCTCTGCAACAGGTTTACTGTGGCCTCATTTACCTTGTATGCAGACAAAGGTGCACATAAACCTCAGATAAGACCTCACAAAAGGGGCATACACCCATAACCAAGCTGGGCAACAATGATATCATTGGGAAACATTACACAACACTCCCAGGACAGCTCCATTACAATGAAATGATCTTTAAAAGGGTCTGCGGAGCATAGACCCTTCCACACATCATTTCTTTTTTTTTGGTGCTTTCCAGGGAGTGTTGTTCCTTGTTGCCCATTGCTATCACTGTTGCCCAGCTGAATTATGCTTTTTAAAATGTTTCCTGTGGTCATTTTTAATGTTTTATGTGAAATTTTGTTCTGTGCACATGTATCACACTGCTCACGTTTTGTGGGTTTCCCCGGTTTTTCTGTACATTGCTGACGGAAATGGTTTCTCTTCCCTTTAAATGCCTTTAACGACAGGTTTTCATTCGCGTTGGAATTGAGCTCTGAAATTCAGCGCGTTAGTATGAGGGGAGCCTCTCCCCGCCCACTCTCCGCCCATTGACCCCTTCTCTCCGCCCACTCTCCACCTTCTGCGCTGTTTTAACGCGCCGCGGAGCTTTACGATCGTTAACTACGGTTAACGCGCGTAGTATTACGTTAACGGTCGTTAGCGCGTCGGTACGCGCGTTATACGGCACTTACGGTCGTTAACGTCGTATAACGCGCGTTAGTCATGTTTACCGCACTTTAGTAAACATCCCCCTTAGTGTATAACGCGTTTTGCAAATACAAATATATACAAACATGCTGCAGCCACACAATTAAGTTGCAGACTTTTTCTACATTTCTCCATAGAATCTATCTGTCAGCTGCTGTAGGAAACTGGGGGTGTTTCTATGGTTATTCAATGTTTCTATAGACCAAAAATGCCCCTGCATTATTTATAGTGCATATATTTGAGCTTATTTATTCTCTGAGGCTCTTCCACAACGTTTGCATTCACAAGTCTGCAATTTGTTCCTTCTGCCTTGCCAGTGATCATCATGCGAGCTTATATAAAAAAGAGCACAGAGCACTAGAACTTGTTAAGTAGGGCAGTATACAATGAATCAATGTGAATGTAGATCGCTCTCTCACCAGGAAATGTGGCCTTACTCAAGTTTCCCCTTAAAATCTAATTCTTTCCCTGACATGGTGCAAAACGTATCTCAGGACAACCACATAATAGAATTTGTGTTGGAATTGTTCCAAAGAAACTTTCACTATAACTCAGGTAGGCAAAGAAGAAAAGGCTATGCAGAAAATATTTGTATTTTTCTTTCTTTAAATCAAAACAAGCACCTTTATTTTTTCTAAGACAGAGCAATTAAACAATCTTTAGTCAAGTATAAAGTTCCAGTTATATATAGCATTCATAATCTCGCTGTAATCCAATTGTTACAGTAACAGTATTAAACTCTCCTTTTAGCTCAACCCAGTTAACCTCAAATACCAGTGAACAAGTTTTCCTTAACATCAGATAAGTATCACTAAATACTTTGTATTAGATTTTATTATAGTATGTTAACTTACAGTAGATCAGGTTCTTTGCTCTAAAATTGTTTTCCTCTCTCTACAGGTTCCAGCACTTCTCAGGATTTCAGGTGAGCATCTCTGACTTTTGTGGGGCATGTTTCCTAAAATCTATGCTGGTAATGCACATTTTGGCCATATTACCAGCATATTGGCCGTGTCTGTTTCCATCCCCCTGCAGTTTGTGTGGGCCCAGGCCATGGCACCGAGCAGACCATCATGTAGGAGCAACTAATACCGCCCATTGAGGTTTCGTTAAATGCACCCACGTTAAGGACATCAAACACAGTTAGCAGGGGCCACTAATACCCACACTAGCTACAATACACCAGAATACTAGGAATCATAAGGAAAAAAATGGAGAATAAAACCAAGGATATTATAATGCATCGTTCCATGGTGCAACCGCACCTTGAATATTGTGTGTAATTCTGGTTACTATATCTTAAAAAGAATATAGCAGAATTAGAAAAGGTACAGAGAAGAGCCACCAACATGGTAAAGTGGATGGAAGGATACTCCTATGAGGAAAGGCTTAAAAGGTTAGGGCTCTTCAACTTTGAAAAACGACAGCTGAGAGGAAATATGATAGAGGTCTATAAATTTAATGAATGGAGTGGAACGGGTAAACAGATTTGCTGTTTATGCCATCAAAAAGTAGAAAGACTAGAGGACACACAATGAAGCCACAATGTAACCCATTTAAGACTAATAAGAGAAAATATTTTTTTACTCAACGCGTAATGAAACTCTGGAATTTGCTACCAGAGGATGTAGCAAAAGCTGTTAGTGTAGCTGGGTTTAAAAATGGTTTGGACAAGTTCCTGGAGGAAATATCCATAAACCATTATTAAAGGGAACCCAGGAAATACACTGCTTGCCTCATGGTGAACATTGTCGAACATGTGTGCCTTTTTGGGAACCTGCCAGGTACTTGTGACCTGGATTGACCACTGTTGGAAACAGGATACTGTGCTTGATGGATCTTGTTCCGACCCAGTATGGCATTTCTTATGTTCTTACGTTCTCATGTCCCACTAAGTCTCCACTCCCATACACACTTCCAGGGTAACAGGGTTTTTTAGCACCGGGACTCCATGCTGTTGTTTGGTGCAGGATCCAAACCATTCGCTAACCTCATCCTACCCTGAGAGTATAGTTTAGTAAACATGCCCCTTTGTTTACTATGGGCCCAATTCTGAGACGCAGGTTGTGGGGCTGCATGTCCCGGTGGTACGAGCAGCCCCACAAGCTTTTGGGACCTTATTCCCCCTCCTGCTCTTCCTGCACATCCTGAGCGGTAGGAGGGGAGAGCTGGCGGGGAGTGGGAGAAGGTGGGATCTAGGCAGAGTTGGGGCGGGCCAGCCCAGCAGGATGTATAGGGCTGATTCAGGTCACGGCCCTGTATGTCCTGCTGGGTCAAAGGGGATGTGCTGCTTATTCCACCTTGAAGGTAGAATAAGCAGCACCGACCTGGCGATCGGGCCCAAGGATCACCCCCGGGGCCGGGGCCAGATGTGGGGGTCCCTGCCACCAGATCCAGTCAATCGGATGGCAGGGAAGAGGGGGGCCTAAGCCACGGGAGTCAGGGATGCTGTGAGGACTACATCCCTGCAGGCGGCAGGGGCATGCCAGACCATCCTTGGATACGATTCTGTGCACTGCAGGAACATTTTGTTCCTGCAGTCCAGAATCAGGTCCTAATGGTCCGGCTTCCTCAGGGACGTCCGGACGGCCCAGATATCTCCCTCTCTGAATCAGGATTCACATGTTGCAATTTAAGAAAATAAGTGTCCAAAGTTCTGCAATTGCAAACTGCTGTCATTTTATTTATTAATTTATTTAAAAGAATTTATATTCCACATTGGAACTCTAAGGAGTATGTTTACTAAACCGTCTTAATGTGCGCTCTGCGACGTTATCGCGCGATAAGGTACCTTATCGCGCGATGATGGCGCATTTTAAGGCGCACAGGTACCATATCGCGCGATAACGCGCGCTGCGGCGCAAACGAGCACTGAAGGTGGGAAAAGGCTCCCGGAGGGCGGAGGAAGGCTCCCCAGGGGCGGAGAGAAGGGGTCAATGGGTGGAGAGTGGGAGGGGAGAGGCTCCCTGCACACCAACGCTGTGAAATCCGAGGCTCAAAACTAACGCCAGTGAAACCCTGGCGTTAGAGCTGATTTAAAGGGAAAAGAAACCATTTCCGTCAGCAATGTACAGCAAAACCAGGGAAACCAACAAAAAGTGATACGTGTGATACATGTGCACGGAACAAAAGGGCAAATAAACATTGAAAATGAACAGAAGTAAATGTAAAAAAAACATAACCAAGCTGGGCAATAGTGATAGCAATGGGAAACATCAAAAAACACTCCCAAGAAAGCCCCAAAACAAAGATATAAAGTTTGGAAGGGTCTACGCTCCGTCCTCATACGAGGCGAATGATCCCACAGTGAAATAGCACTGATCAGGATTTCCCTCTCCATTGGACAGGTTACCTATGGCATGCACATGTTCCACAACAGCAGGGCGGGCATGTCGGAAAGGGCAACTGGACAGATGCTGGGAAAGGGGATACAGAGGGCTGCAGGCGGCACATGCTGTGGTGCAGCTGGGGCACAGTGCGGACTAGGCAGATGTCTAGGTGGCACTTAGGAATGCTGAAACTGAACAGCAGCCAGACAGCAACTGATGAGGGCCCAACATGGGCACGAGAGTGTTTATCACAGTGTCACAGGGGATAGTATCCAGCAGGTACCTCCAAGGGCACAGAACATTGGCAGGCGGTGTTGGGGGGAAGCGTGGATGCCTATGCAGGCACCCCTACCCCAGAACCCGCACCATAGGAGGCCGCCTACATGCACACTGGATGGCTTGAGACTGCACACCACCAGCACCACCAGCAGAAGGGCATGTCAGCATGGTGGCAGAGGGGTACTGGTGGTGGAGGGGGGCAGTGGCAGCTGCCCAGAACAGACCATGGCCTAGCCCTGTGTAGGTGGGTGCCATGCACTGCAACAGACAGGCCCTGCCAGACAAACAGTCATGGTATCACCAGGGAATGCACTGTCTCTGTGGCAACACGGTGGTGCAGTGCACACAACCAGTGTGTTTAGAGGCAGAAGGTCACAGGTTCAAGTGCCTGCCAACCCAGTCCCCATATTTTACCCACTACTACAACATGCTAATATAGACAGAACCTTTATTGCAGATGACGTAAACATGCCCAAAACACCTACATTTTACCCTACAGAGCACAGACTCCATAAACAGGCGCATTACCTACAGCAGAGTCTCCCAAATGCAGTCCTGGAGGGCCAAACACCATTCATGTTCCATGCTGCCTCTAATAAAGATGCCTGTGCTGCATATCTATTGTGATAAGGAAGCTTATCATAGCTCAGGTAGGAGCTATAGAAAAGATGATGTGACTCTGAACAAGCAACCTGTCAGTTCTGGTAGAAGCAAGAAAACAGAGTTTTCACATAAAAGACTACCAGTCCCAGAATGCACCAGGTTTCCAGCAGCCATGAGAGGGGCTGAAGTGAGGAAATGTGTGTGCAATCAAGAGAGCTATGAGGTAATCCCTAAGCACTCATCTCAAAGGGCAGGGCCTGATTCAGGACAGCTGCACTGTGTTAGGGAGCAGCACACATTAGGAAAGAATAAGAATAGAGCTTATTTTTTTCAGGAAACAGTTTCAGCAACAGTTGGAAGAACAGCTTCAGCAAAAGCCACGCAGATAGAGAGAGAAGGAAACTCTCTGGAAGGAAGAGAAGAAAGGCCATTGGAAGGTCTGGGAGATTCCAAGGCAGTACTCATACTGGGAGGTATTCCAAAAGCCAGCAGAGTCCATTGGACTGGATTCAGCCAGAGGAATGGAGTGGCAGAGATAGGAATCACCAGTGGCTACCTGGAAGAGAGAAGACTGCATGTGGAAGGGACTTTCAGACCAAGGCCAGAAGGTATGTGAGAGAAGATCCAGCGTCCAGGGATCAAGATTGGAAGGCTGGACATCAGAATTGGATTACATATTGGCCAGGCTATACAGAGAGGAATAATGATAGCAGGAGAGGCTCAGGTATGAACACTGATCCAGACCCTATCTATAATAGAGAATGGCAGCAAGGGAATAAGCATTCTCATGATAGTGCCTTAATGAAAGACTCATCTGTGCCAATGTATGATATTGACCCTATGATTGTTGATGCAGGGGGAAATACAGCAGATGAAACTATTTACATGGACTGTTCTTTATCTAAATGCTATTGCTAGTTTTCTATGAGCAAACACATCAGCCATCACAAAGAAACCTAACTTTGTTCTTTATTTCCACTGCAAACAGCTCTTAAAGCAGGATTTGGGCTCACACAGTAGCAGCCAGCCAGCTAAAGGCTTTCAGCTGGTCCATGGATAGTAATTAGGGCTGCACCTGATTGTGTGTGTGAGCAAGGGAGAATCACTGCTGAGATCAGCGTGGAAAATAAGCAGAAGTTAACCTAACCAGCAAAGTTTATTCTTTTCGTTGTGCCTTTGTATTTGGTAATTACTTGCTAAGAAAACATTAGCTAATTGCCTGACAAGCTGAAGGTTGTTTTCTGGTTTACTTTGTGACTTTTTGTTATCCATTTAAACACTGCAAGCAAGTAACCTCATTTATAGTGCTATCAAGCATACATGTGCTGGGTGAATTAAACCCCATCAATAAAAGAAGTATTTTATTGATCTTACCACTTGGTTTCACAACTCAAATTATTGTCATCAGCTGTGTTTGGGAGTGAATGAACTACAATACCCACAATACCTTGCAAGAATCATATGAATATATGCATCGTCAAGATTGTGTAAGTTCTCACCCTAGGCAGCCGTCTGACACTATGCACCACCCCCATGGTATGCAGATGTATCTCATGCATATTCATGAGGGACAGCATGAAAACCCGAACAGTGTTTGGCACACCAGGACTGGAGTTGGGAACCTCTGCCGTAAAGCAGCAGCCAACAGGGGCAGACACACCCACACCCACAGGCTCCATTAGCCAATACCCCCTGGAGAGGCAGGACATTGGGCCCTGTGTGCATCTCCCAATACTAGCACTTGCATACCTTAGCAATGCCACCCTACACCTGGGAATACGGTACACAGCTATCAAAAGGTTGCTATGATTACTGGCAGATAGCAATTCCTACGTTAAGCACAGTTTGCTGATTGAGCTCCATCATAGCAACCTTTCTGATGTCTCTGGAGTGTGCTTCAGGTCTGGTCTCTGACAGTGTTTACCACCCTGGTGAGTGACCCCCACCAGTATTGCGTACCATATCCATGCCTGCACTGTGCCCAGGACTGGTGTGGTGGCCAGGGCTGCTAAACACCTCTATAGTAGCACAATGCTGGCATAGGTGTGGGAGTGTGTGTCTGTCTATCCAGTGTGTGGTGGCTGCAAACACCCTCCACAGCCCATACTGCCAGCACTGTTGCCAGTATTGGCCTGCCAATGTGCATAATGAGGAGCAAGGTACCATGGGTATAGCCCGGACAGGGTGGCCTGGCCAGGATGCATCTGCACAGGGCATAGGGCACTGGCTGGGATATTGTAGTGCCCAGCCACCACCTGCACAGACAGGGTGGCCACAGCATGTTCTGCTGGGAGATCACTCACCCTGACTGAGCAGTGACCATGGCATGGCTAGGCTCCCCCATAGTGCTATGTAGTATTTCTCTCATGTGATATTTATGGGTTTTCTTTTGGGGCCCAATCACTGACTTATCTGCCTGGTGTGTATGCATCTCCTCCAGGAACATGCTCTATGGACTAGCTATCAGACTGTCTGCAGCTAGTATGTGTCTTGCTGGAACATCTTGCAGGGTGCAGTGGCTGCAGGAGCATATCAGATTGTGGTGGGGTGCAGCTGAGTATTTCTGGGCCTAATGTCTGTCTGCTATTGCTTTATAAACGTGTACAGAGCTGCATTGACTGCCCTGTAGGGTGTCTGTTCCCCAGCAGGACTGCGGTTGGTGGTCCTCTCTACTGCTGCCATTGCAGGGACGTAAAATGTGGATCTGTCGGTGGGAGACCCTGTTTCCCACCCACAGCCCCAGAGGGTGGGTTGGGTGGTGGTACATAATCTGCCTATGGGTCCATAAGGGTCAAACCTGATTGAGAAATACAGATGCATCCAAAGTGTGTCTGCAGGAACTACCTAACTCACACACTAGCACTGCTGGGGACCTACAGCATGGTCTATTTCTGCCATGGAAGGTGCTGTGGACCTGGTGCTGGGTGCCCCACTGCACCCTCAGGGTGAGCACAGTACCCGCACAATGTGACGGTGTGTAGCTACTCTGTGCCAGTAACACACATGGTCAGTTCCCCCTACCAGGCCGAGGTGCTGTGGGGGTGCATACCCCATCTTGTGTTCATCTGTAGATGGCTGATTTGCATGTGCAGTGCATCATGGGTATGGGTGGGCTAACCTTATCCTGGTGACCACAGCAGACTGTTTGTGTGGTGACGTGTAGTCCTTCTGCAGCCAGCCAGGGCCTTGCTAGTAGCTATAGAGCTGTAACCCACTGGTTACTTCACTGCCTGTGGAGCCAGGGATCATGGGTTCAAACCCACAGTGGGGTTATTTAATAGGGCTGTCCAAAGCATTATCTATTTTTAATGTACATTAGTGCTGCCAGCAAAACCACCCTCAGCGTACTGTACCCATAAGGTGCCTCAGAGGGCGCTTTATAGGGCGCCCTATAGGGCACCTTATGGTTACCGTCCATATAAGGTGCACTATACGGTATCCTATGGAGCGACTTATAGGGTGCCCTATAGGGGACATTATAGGGTGCCGTGGCGGACAGTGCACTTTATAATGTGCCCTATGGAGTGCCTTATAGGGTGCCTTATACGGCACCTTAGGTTACGGCACGTGAGGGTGTGTTTGCCGTCAGCAATTAATAAAATACAAATAAAGTGCTGTAGGAAACAATACTTACATGTCAAAGCTGATGCTTCAGCCAGCCTTAAGTATTAAGCACTCTGGGGGATTGAACTCATGACCCCTGTATCATCAGTCAGTGTATTAACCATTGTGCTACACCTCTGTTTCAATGTTTGCATGTCTGGGCACCTACTTAGGATTACCGCGCATTAATGCGCTTAGCGGCACCTTGCACGATAATGTGCGCAGCAGCGCGCGTTATCGCGCGATACTCCCGTTTTGCTGCTTTAAGACTGAAACACCCACTCCTTTTATGGCAGCCTGCACACTATCGCCGGGCGCACATTAAGACGGTTTAGTAAACATACCCCTAAGTGTATTACAATAAAAGTATGCAAAGAATCACATATATAACAACAGACAGAAACAAAAACAAAATTAAAAAAAAAACAAACGAGATGCCTTTTCTTTTTCGAAACCAAGCAATAGCCTTCTGTTCTTGGATCCGCAACATGTTGCTCCTTGTGCAAACTGACAATCGGGTCACCATGTTTTCATCAACAAGCAGAGCAGCTCCGGTTCCTTTTGACTCTGCTGTGAAGCTGTCTGCCTATGGCTCTATGCAGGGCCGGCCCATCCATTGAGCAAGAATGTTTTTTGCACAGGGCCCCACGTTTCAGGGGGCCCCGCGCAAAAAACATTCTACATCAGCCCAAGTAGATTAAAAAAAAAAAATGGCTGCTGCTGCCGCTGCCGCTGCCGCCATGACAGCGGCAGAATCAAGCGTCCCGCCGCGGGGCCCCCCCTGCCCGGCAGAGCCTCCCTGCAGCATCAGCTCCCGAGTCCCAAAGCATGGGCTTCCAGAGCCGCGAAGGGAGAGCTTCTCTGACCTCTAGCGGCTCTGTTAAGCCCGCCGGGGCTGATGGGAAATCCCATCAGCCCCGGCGGGATTAACAGAGCCGCGAGAAAGGGAAACTCTCGCGGCTCTGAAAGCCCGTGCTTTGGGACTCAGGAGCTGATGCTGCAGGGAGGCTCTTGTTCAACATTGTGTGGAATTACAGCATACATTTGCAGAGTTTAAATGGCGAATTATAGATCATGTTCCAGAGGATCCTAGAGGAGGAGACAGGGAACAACGTCTCTAGTGGTTAGAGCAAGGTTGGATTTTTCGAGCTGAATCTCTGGAACCCAAGGGGTTAAATCTGGAATTGGACTGGATGAGCTTGCTATGACGTATTGGTCTCGAATTGGAGGAGGGCTTAAAATCTCTTGACGTCAGTAATTTCTTGATCAGTAAGTGAGACTGCATTAACGGAAGTGTCTGTCACAAGAAGAGTGTAATATTGGATACTTCTTTGGGTTAAGCGTCGCAAAGAATAAGATATCGTTGCTGGACGCTGTATAAAGATGAGTATATGCTGATTGCTGAATTTTAAGCATTGAGACAGGGCCAGAAAATAGAGCGTGGCTCCAAATGCAGTGCTGTGTTTGTTGTGATCTGCAGAATTGGATAAAAGTAGGGGAGAGTTCCCAATTGTTTAGAAGGGACCCCCTGGGGCTGGTTTTCAAGCGAAGAGGTTATTGTGATATAGCATTGAGAAAGAATGCAATTATTTCACAATATTTTATGGAGTGGTTAGGTTGCCACATAATTGATTAAAAGGGAAGTTACGCTTCAAGAGGGAGTAATCTCTCAAGGCAACAACTTCCGACAAAAAATAGGGGTGTGTTACAACATCTTAATATATCAGTCACTGCACATTCACTCAAGAAGTAGGGTGTAGATATAGAATAGAGTGAAGGGTTTAGATATTTGTATAGTACATTCCAAGTTTGGCTTTTGGGGTTCCCAGTTTAATTATTGTCTTCCTGTTTCTAAATTGTGATTCCTTGTTTGGTGATGGTCTATGTTCTGTATGTGTAAGTGAGCTGAGGTATTCTGTTTATGTAATTCCTATTTGACATTGCCACTTGTTTTCTTTTCCCAGTAGATCATCTATTCTTATTCTCTGAAATGTATTGGTTTAATATTTGCAGTGTTTCCTTTTGATAGGTAGAGTACGGTGCTTTGTGAGTCCTGGTAGTGCTGTTAGGATATGGTGGGTTTGCTATGGGTTCTAAATGGGCAGTGTTTGTAGTAGTTCCTAATCTGTTTGGCGGTTGGCACTGGATTATAGTAATGTAGAAATCTTTTAGTCTTTCTTTATCCATACACTCATTAAGAGGCATGTTTACTAAAAGTTAGTGTATGGTAACAATATGCAAATATTTATGCAAATGAGGTCCCTTATGCAAATGATGCCCCACACCGAGTCTCCGCACATGGCTCCGCACCCCCCTTGGGCCGCCCCTGGCTCTATGCCCAGTCCATCAGAGTCTTCCTCACTGCTACACTTCCTCTTGGTGCATAGTTCACGTCCATGTCAGATTAGTTTGTAGCGCATTCAAATTTTATTTGTTGAAATTCCTTCAAACTATGTACCTTTTTTCCCCATGGCCTTCTCCCTATCTAGTTTAAACAAAAAGATAATTGTTGCACTTTATCTAAACAGGAGATTAAAGTATTTTTGTGGTCAGGAATATACTCATTCTGTCTCACTTATAATATTCCCTTAGCCAAACTGACCCCAAAATAGCTTTCTTAAAGCAGTGGCAGATCTCAGCAGCCAGACTAAACATTCAGCCTTCAGCAGCCAGTGTAATAAGGCCTTCTAGCATTTTTTACAAGCTTAAGACAGCTTCTTTTCTGAGCCCGTGCCTTATCTTGTGGCACATCCTACAAATCATTCGTAAATTAAATTTACTTTGCTGACTATTGGTGAGAGGCTGCTTTACAAATTTATTTATGGCAAGGTTTTCTCTCAGGGGGCATCACACAACCGCCTCAGTAGCACTTAAATAGCAGATTGCTCATGGGATGCTTAAACTGATTTTAAAACACTCTCTCCCTTTTCCACAAACAGGGAAAACTATTTTTGTACACATTTTTCTCAATTTTCTTGGTCTAAGCACTCAGTTTCTCACACTAAGATCTCCTTTCAATGAATCCTTCTGGTAAGCTGATCTGTAACCAGTGAGTTGCAAGGTATCTGCATAGTATTGCTATGGCAGTGCAGAAGATATAGGAAAATTACCCTTGCTAGAAATTATATTTAAAGATGATGAATTGGAGGAATTGAAACAAATCTCGATAAACCTGAAAGATGTAATACAGCAAATATTGTGTATTATTGTGCTCCTTGTGGTCTTGGGCAAGACACTTAACCCTCCATAGCCCATGTTCCCTTTAAAAATAGTTATCTCCAAGTTATAATGCCCTGTTCAATGTAATTTCAGTTTGTTCAATGTAAACCACACTGATGCAGAATAGCGCGGTATATAAGAGAATGTAAATAAATAAATAAAATAAATAAATTTGATAAACTAAGGAGTAGTAAATCACCTGAACCAGATGTATTTCATCTCAGGGTGCTGATAGAACTCAAAAATGAAATTGAAGACCTACTATTAATGAGTAAACTATCCTTAAAATCATCTATAGTACCTGAATATTGGAGAGTGGCCAACCTAATGCTAATTTTTAAAGAGGGTTCCAGAGATGACCCAGGAAACTACAGACTGCTGAGCCTGATGTCCGTGCTGGTCGGAATGGTAGAAACCATTATAAAGAACAAAATTACTGACTATATAGATAATCATGGTTTAATGTGACAACAACAACATGGATTTAGCCAAGGAAAGTCTTGTCTCACTAATCTGCCATGTTTTTTTGAAGTAGGATTGGCAACTAGCTACAGATGCACCTGGCATGCTTGATCCAGTCCTTACCTCATTGTATACAGGAACGTGTAGTTCTGACTTCACCATTGCACTCCATAAAAAAAGCAAAACTATATGTCCCTGCATGCAATGGGGTAAACCCAGGACTGGATCAAGCCTGTCGGGCGCATCTGGAGCCTGTTGACAATCCTATTTTGAAGGTGTAAATAGACAGGTAAGATATATCCATATACAGCCATCCTCACCCACAGCCACATCTACCACACAACCCTCACATACCTCCCACATAACTATAGGCCTAATAAATGCAAGATCCATACGAAATAAAACAAACACTATCATAGATCACATACAAGACAACCACATTGACATCCTATGCATTACAGAATCATGGTTAAAGAGTTCCGACCAAGTCATCCTGAACCAAATAACACCCCCCACATTCACAGCATACAACTGCCCTCACACTCACAAATGAGGTGGTGGAGTACTTATCCTCGCCTGTATGGATTTGAAGCTCAAGACACACAGCTCTAGAAGCTCCGAATCTGTGACATCATCAGCACAGAGAATAATCACCTATCCATCTGCCTGATCTACAGAGCTCCCAGCACCCCTACAATGGACAGATCCAACATTCTGTATTCAATATACTCAGCTAACTCCCCTCACAAACCTCTTACAGTACTGGAGATCTGAATCTCACATCTGTATCCACCAATGATGAAAAACCTTTTCACAAAGCAATGGAGTCCATTCACCTTAAACAAATTCTCACAGGTCCTTCCCATTGCTCTGGCTCCACCCCAGACCTCATATTCACTCCAACAAGCAAACTAGACCATGGCCACATAACAGTACCAACAATCACACCCATACCTTGGTTGGACTACTATGCTATACTCGTCAAACTCCATCTCAACAATCAACAGAAATCATAGAGAACAGATAATCCCACTGGACGCTTCAAAGCATTTGATAAAGAGC
This sequence comes from Ichthyophis bannanicus, assembly GCA_033557465.1. Lineage (NCBI taxonomy): Eukaryota > Metazoa > Chordata > Amphibia > Gymnophiona > Ichthyophiidae > Ichthyophis > Ichthyophis bannanicus. Next base: position 417,368,450 of record CM066031.1, on the reverse strand, counting down.
AATTCCTCAAAGACACCCTTCAATTCCTACCCCAGGACTATACCTATCTACTGTAGATAATGTTGTCAATGCCTGGAACACCACCATCTGTGTCGCAGCAAAAATTCCAACTCGAGAAAGCGCACATCACAACAAAAACAGGCTAATACCAGTACCATGGTATTCCACTACAATAAGAGAATCCAAAAGGAAACTACGTCAACATGAACGTCGTTGGAGACATGACAAATCTGAAATCACATTAAAGCAATGCCAAACAATGCCACAAGAATACAATACCCTCATCAACAAACACAAACAACAATACCACTCAAATCTCATTCTAAAAGCCTGCAACAAACCTAAGGAACTCTTTAACATCGTACGCACTCTCACGAAAGACCCAATCTTAAAGGAAGAAAACAACATACACCCTCAAACCTTTGCTGACTTCCTTATATCCAAGAACAAACCCCCTCAAACAATGCCACAAAAGGACACATCCAACATGAACACCTCTACCACGGACACCCCATACATCAATGCAAATTCTATCACTACTAACTATTGGAAGAACTTCAACATCCCGTTGACTGAGCAAATAGCCCGAACCATAACCAACCTAAACACAACCACATCTCCATCTGATCCATGCCCAGTGACATGGATCAAATCTGCCAAGGAAGACCTAATCAAATACATCCAAAAAATAATAAGCACCTCACTTACTCAGGGCTACATGCCCATGGCACTCAAGCAAGCCACCATCCACCCTATTCCAAAAAACACTTCAACTAATGGCACCGATCCATGACACTACCACCCAATAATCAGCCTCCCATTCGTTGCTAAAATAATTGAGAAGATTGTTCAGAGACAGCTTCAGGACCACATCAACTCACATGCCCCTCTGGATCCACACCAACATGGATTTTGCCCAGACCACAGTGTGGAGACCCTACTCACCCTCCTATTCGACAACTTACTCAAAGGAATAGACAACCTAAAAAAAGGATTTCTGCTAATCTATATTGACATTTCATCTGCCTTTGATACAGTCTCCCATGACATCCTGTTGAAGTGCCTAGTGAAGATGGGGCTCCAAAACACAACCATCAAGTGGTTCCGGTCCTACCTCGAAAACAGAGAGTCAAATCCAGTTACCTCACCTCAGCTCCATTCCACGCAACTCAAGGAGTCCCACAAGGGTCCTCACTCTCTGCCCTCCTCTTTAACATTTACATACAACCTATATGCAAGATATTCAACAAATATAAGATTCGATATGCCATATATGCAGATGATATTATGGCCTATACCCCAATCCATTTGGACACCCTGACTTCACCACAATATCAACTTGCCTCCAAGAAATGAGAACCTGGCTTATGAACAACAACCTCAATATCAACATCAAAAAATTGGAAGCAATCATCATCACATGGAAAACTGCATTCACCCCTGCCCCATCTCAATCAATGTTGCCAATATGACAATTACAATAAAAAATGAAGTTAGGTACCTTGGGGTCATCCTTGACAAGCATCTCACACTACAAGCACACATCAATAAGACCTTCAAGACTGTCTTCTATAAACTCGCAATGATCCGAAGATTAAAAACCCTCCTCAGCCAAGAACATTTCTGTACAGTATGTCAAGCCATCATAGCACCAGCCTTAGACTACTGCAATACCCTTTTCCAAGGATTACACAAACAAACCATTCGACCCCTTCAACTAGTCTAAAACACCACTGCCCGAATCATCATTGGAGCATCACAATATGACCATATCATCCCCTCCTGTACGAACTTCACTGGTTACCAATTACCTCATGCATTAAATACAAATCTGCTCTTACCATCTTTAAAATAAAAAATAATTTCACAGCAGGAATTCTACAGGACCTCATCTGTAACAAACCCAGCCATAGACCTGAGAGAAGCAGCACATAGACACCATACCAATCCCCAGTCTATTTACAAAGGCCAAACAATCCACCACGAAATGGGTTATCTCACTTGCTGCTCCCACTATTTGGAACTCTCTCCCGGAAAAGCTAAGATCAACCACGGACTTAAAGGACTTCCGGAAACAACTCAAGACTTTCCTATTCACTGAACATTTCAATGAACATTCTCAACAACCCAGTTAACCACTGGTCTCATTCACACATCTCATGAGCTACTGTTTATACGTCGCAATGTACATAAGTTGTGCTCTTTTGCTCCCCAAAGAAAATTGTTGCTGTTGTTTGAGTTTTATTGTTTAATTTCAAGTTCTCTGAAACAGTTACAGTTTCCATGTAAACCGCCTTGATTGTATGATAAGTGGGTATAGAAAAATTGTTAAATAAATAAATAAAATTGAGCCGGTTGATATACTGTAGTATATCTGGATTTTCAGAAAGCATTTGACAGGAGAGAATCTCCTTCCTCAGGAGAGAATTTTGGGGAAATTAAAGTCATGGGACAGGAGGCAGTGTAGTACTGTGGATTAGGAATTGGTTAAAGGATAGAAAACAAGAGAGTAGGGCTAAATGGCCAGTTTTCTCAATGAAGAAAGGTGAATAGTGGAGCACTCCAGGGATCTGTGCTGGCCTGCTGCTTTTTAACATATTCCTAAATGACCTGCCAATGGGAACAAAGAATGAAGTGATCAAATTTGCAGATGACACAAAATTATTCAAAGTTATTAAATAGCAAGAGGATTGTGAGAAATTGAGAATAGGAGTCCAAATGACAGATGAAATTTAATATGGACAAGAGCAAAGTTAGGCACTTAGGGAAGAATAACCCAAACTACAGTTGCCTAATGCAAGGTTCCACATTAGGAATCACCACCCAGGAAAATGATTTAAGCCTTATCGTGTACAATACATTGAAACTCTTTCATATTTTCTTAAGGCTGTCCTGTTTGTTTGAGGGTCAAACTGAAATGGTGTATGTCCAGCTAAGAGTTGCTGTCCACCCCGATGGCTTTACTATGGGGTATGTTTATGAAGCCTGGATAACTGTTAACTTGTGCTGTTTGTAAAGAGGTCCGATGTTATTCAAAGGGACCTAGTTACATATAGTGCAGGTTAACCGTTAGCCAGGCTTAGTAAATATACTCCTAAGTGTAGCTACTGTTAAGGAGGTAAAATTGACATCTGTGCATTTCAGGCCTTTTTTTTTTAATTATTGCAGCCACGCTTTTGAATAGTATGCTGGAGGCGATTAGGATGGAATTCATCTATTTAAACTTCCGGAGCTGTACTGGTATGGCAGTATCTATAGGTATGGTGTGTGGCAGGAGATGGAATATATTTGGGGGGCAAATAAGTGGGATTTAAGATGAACAGTCTGGGCTTTGCTGTCATGATTAACAAGATTCTGGATACTGTTATTATTTTGTGTTGAAATGTAGTATGTAATGCTGAAATAGGTGATTTTGAACACCTATTTGAGCAGGTATTATGTTTGCACAAGAGTACAGTTTATAACTTATTAGATGAAATGACTTGCAAAACTGGAGCATCTGGATGGATTAATTAGAGTAAATGACTATTTATTTTATTTACATTCTCTTATATACCGTGCTATTCTGCATCAGTGTGGTTTACATTGAACAAACTGAAATTACATTGAACAGGGCATTATAACTTGGAGATAACTATTTTACAGGGAACATGGGCTATGGAGGGTTAAGTGGCTTGCCCAAGACCACAAGGAGCACCTGTGGGACTAGAAACCCCAGTCCTTCCAGCCCAAGGTTGCTGTCCTCTAGTGGGATTTGAACCCCCAACCTTATGTACCTTGCTCCAACCACTAGGCCACTCCTATGTGTTGACATTTAATATCCTAATTCTATGGTTAAGCTATTGTTTTTCAATCATTCAATAATGCAATAACTTTTTTTCTTTGTGTACAGATTTCATAACCTGAATGTCTTCATAGCATAACATCCCAGAATATGCAGAAATAAAAAATGTTATGGTACTTCCTGGATAGTTGACTACAACGGATACTAAACACTCATGAACAGTGTCTCATATGTACGCTCACAGACTGATGTTTCCAGTTTGCCATGGAGCCTATGATTGCTGTCTTGCTCTGGGCAAAAAACATTGCTTCATTTAAACATGCAGTTTATTATGTGTTTCATTGTTTCACATTTCTAAACTATTCTTCCACAAAAATGCTCCGAGCAATGAATAACAAAATAACTACAGTAGTACAATTATAAAATTAATAAGATGATCATAAAACAATATCAACTTCCCAAGGCTATACTTTCTTGTCTTTCTCTGAGTCTATTATTGAAGCCTCCCTCTATCCCCCACCATACAAAGCCATTTCATGTGATATAAATGTTAATCACCATTTAATCAGGCAATAGATTGCTTTTTAATTTCATTCTTTCAGGGAGATGGTTATATTGTAATTAGTTTTAGTTTTATAATTCAACTTTATGATAAGTACTTTTAAATGTATAGAGGTAGTACAAATTTAGACTTATTACTCTATTGTAAAAAGAGATGAGCATGAATTATTTTTTTAATCGAAGGGGCATATTTACTAAAGTGCTGCGACTAGCGCGGGGCAAACATATGTTTAGTATACAGATTTACTGCGGATGGGGTGTACTGACCCTGGTAGCTGCAAGGGGCGTGCCATGACATGGGAATAATGCTGCATTAGGAGCATCATTAGTGTGGTAGTAGGGAATTGCAGACGGTGTACATGCACACCGCGAAGGCGCTCGCTACGGGTGCTTTGCAATTACTTGTTACCATTGCCTGTCTGATATCTTTGCATGGATTTGGTAGCCTACTGCCAGTCAACCCACTAACAGGGCTAAGACTAATAGCAATAGCCTACCCCAGCAATAGCCTACTAACAGCAAGAGCCTACTAACAGGGCTCATAGTGAGTGGCCAGTGAAGGATAGAGAGGGCTGAGCTGGAAATAGGCATGTCTTACTGCACAGCTCAGAGCAATGCACCAGTTCCTTCCCTGTCACTCCTTGTCTCCAACCCATTTTTCTGGTTCTTATCTTCTGTTTAGCCTCCTTTTACCACTCTCACCATTTCCCCAGCCCCATTTATACCCTCTCTCAACCCCTTTATAGGTCCATCTCTTTCCACACCTCTCACCTTCTTTCCAGTCCACTAGGTCATTCACATCATTGGATTGGATTTAGTTCACCCCTTTCTCAGAGTTCAAGGTGAGTTACATTCAGGTACTTTCCTGTCCCCAGAGGGCTTGCAATCTAAGTTTGTACCTGAGGCAATGGAGATTTAAGTGACTTTCAGTGACCCCTTCTAACTCTCAGTCTCACCTGATCAGCAGAAAGGGATCCAGAGGCTCAGTGGCATTGCAAAGGCTTAGGTAAGGCCCTTACTCCACGCGGTCACTAATCCTGCCCACAGCAACGTACTAACATGATGGAGAAAGCAACCATTTAAAAATACAGCACCACAGATGTGTGCATGCCAAAGGGCCCTTAGAAGGGACTGCAGGGGTGACCAGCAAACAAACACCTGAACATTATCTCTCACAGACATGCAGGTAGTCCCAACATTGCCACTGAAATGACCCCAAGCCTCTAGCAGCCTCTGGAAAACTAACCCCGTGGCCTTCTCACTAAATACAGTGCACTCATCCAGAAAATGTTCCTACAAGAGCTAGGGGGTGCCAACATTCTTACCCTGTGCAGGCACAGCTTTGAAACACTTAAATTGGTGCATCTACATTAACTTGCTGCAACTAACCTCCAAAAACTCGTCCAAATACCTTACCCACAGAGGAACACAAGACACCCTCTCTCCCCCCTCAAGTAATCACCCCATACCTTACTCCTTTTTGCACTCAAAATGCGTTACACAGTCACTCCATCCAGGATCCTTGTACTATCTCTACTACTTCTTCTTTTGATCCCTGATGCCTCATCTGCCCATTATGGAATCATTACAATACTCCTTAGCCTACGACACCCATTACCAGGAGAAAGTCCACCCAGACCCCTCTTTGATAGAACACAGCACAGACTAGTACCAATTACTACCACAGCATCACACATGACACCGCACAAACAGCAACCCTCCAACCACCTACCTCTCAAGTGTGTTCTAATCAATGCACAATCAGCATAAAGTAAGATTCACTCAATAGTCAACTACATAAACATCAACAACAAAGACATAATGTGTATTACCGAATCAGGGCTCACAACAACGGACAATGTGCTAGTAAACCAATTCACCTCCCCCCAATATATGTGATACAACTGCCGAAAACCAATGAAGAGAAGGGGAGGTGTCCTCATTCTGGCCAAGGAACATCTCAACTTCACCATATCTAGAACTAGTTCCACAGGCACCTTGGACATCCTTACAACTAGAAACGGAAACTTCACATTAAGCCTGACTTACAGAGCACCATATGCCAAAGCAGATGACCTATCCACGCTACTAGAGGAGGTATGTGTACACACTGCCACAAACAAATCTTCTTACTTGGTGACCTCAACCTCATCTTCACTTCCTCCAAACAAGCTTTTTCATTCCTCAATGCAATGGAAGCACTATACTTAAAAAAACGTATACAGAAACTTACTCATGAACAAGGAGGGACTCTAGATCTTATCTTCACCCCTCACACCTAATAAAGGAGTTCCCCCCACCTGGTATCAGACATCTTCCCAGTGCCCTGGTCTGATCATGCACCCTATTCCTACAGACCGATCTCAAGCATCCCGTTCTTAGCCAAGATAATTGAAAAAGTGGTACAGCATCAACTTCATGAACATATAAATATTCATGCACCACTAGATCACCAACATCATGGCTTCCGTCCACAACATAGCATTGAGATACTACTCACAACACTATTTGACACCCTAATCAGAGGAATCTCAAAACCAGGACAAAATTCATCATGATATTCCTAGACATCTCTGCTGAATTTGACTCCATACACCACCAAACCCTCATTACAAGGCTACAGGAAATCGTCCTACATGACACAACCTGACCTGGTTTAAATCCTACCTCACTCACCGCCAACAACAAGTCAAAATTGCCACTCTCACATTTCATCCATTCACACAATGGCAAGGAGTACCCCAAGGATCTGCACTGTCTGCACTCCTTTTCAATATCTATATACAACCAATCTGCGACATCTTCAGAAAACACCACATTCTATTCCACATATACACAGATGACATCATGATTTACACCCCAATCACTACAAGATCTCCTGACTACACAACTATCACAAGCTGTTTCAACACTATCACACAATGCCTCAAGAACATGAACCTCTCAGTAAACCTCAGAAAGACAGAAGTGCTCCACATTGCAAAGGACCCGCACTTCACCCCTTCAGTCAAGATAAGGATCTATGACATAGATCTAACAGTGAAAACTGAGATCAAAAACCTGGGGATCACAATCGACCAAAACCTAAACATGTTGTCACACATCAAAAGAACAACCAATACAGCTTATCACAAGATGAAAATACTACTAAACCTTCACCCACTCCTTGAATCCAGAGACTTCAGATCAGTATACCAAACAACCATAACACTCCATCTAGATTTTTGCAATATCCTATATCAGAACCTCCCAAAACACTCACTACACCTCCTGCAAATGGCACAAAACACGGCCACCAGAGTAATAGCCGGGGCATCAAGACAGGCCACATTACACCTATTCTAAAGAACTTACACTGGCTACCAATAACACTTAGAATAAAATACAACAATCTTCAAGATACTTCAAAATCAGTCAGCCACCTGCCTTGAAACCCTAATAAGCAAAGTACCAGAATCCAGATCAAGAAGATCCTGCAATGTGAACCTACTCACTACTCCTGTACTCAAAACTAAATGTAACCAACAAACATGTAACAGAGCTTTCACCCTTCTCACACCTTCAATTTGGAACTCCCTACCTGAATCCCTATGAATGGCGGAAACATTACAAGATTTCAGAAAAAGACTCAAAACACACCTTTTCATTGAACACTGGGATGGACACAAAGGACTAACAAATAAACCCCATAATGACACCTAAATTTAGAAGCTTATGTATCTTCTAAACCTCTTTGAACTAAATCTAAGTTGATTGTACCACACCCAATTAAAAGTGTTTTGCTGTTTTAACTTTTAGTAAACCCTCTCCAAGTTGACTGTACCCTACATAGTTTAATGTAAAACCTAATTCATAAACTCATTATTGTTCCTTGTAAACCGCTTTGACTAATATAAAAGTGGTAAATAAAAAGAACTAAAATAAAATAACAAACTTGTCCAAGGTCACAAAGAGCAACAAGTCTCAACCCCCTCCCTACCCTTCTTCCCCATTTGTCCCCCCATCTCACACCCTTGCTAATATTTTCCAGTAAGTAGGTATTGTCCCCTCCAAATTCCCATTCGGTCTCTGAATTCCCATCCTCCTCCATCCCCAATGCTATGCTCTGCCTCCTATTTCCTATCCAAGTTGCCCTTCTCCCATCCAGAGTCCAATTTTTCTTGCACAGTCACTCAGTTCCCGTTCTTTCCTTGTCTTTCCCCTAAGTGTCTGAATCCCCTTCTTGCCTTGTTTCCACATAGATTTTATTCTTCTGTCCTCCCAGTCCCATCCTTTCTCTGCTCACACCTTTCCCAGTTACTGCTTTTACCCCAAATCTCCAAATTTTTCTCCATTGGCTCCAAAGTCCCAGGCTGAGCAGCTATCTGGCAGCTGATTCTGATGCACCCAGCACCTCCTGATGCACCCAGCACCCACAGCACCCCAGCACCTCCTGATGCACCCAGCACCCCCAGCACCTCCTGATTCTGATGCACCCAGCACCTCTGATGCACCCAGCATTCCTGCAACTGAAACATTCACTGTTTGAACCATGGGGCTCTGCATTTACAGTCCCATGGGCCTGCATAATTTCAACAGTTGATGTTTGAACTATTGAGCAGTCCATAGATACAGAACCCCATGGTTAAACAATGAATGTTTCATTCTCAGGGTTTGGGAGGAGATGCCAGGAGTAAATGGGGTGAGTGGAGGAAGATGGGGCAGCTGAAAAAATGGTGGCCAAGTGGTGCCAGATAAAAAGACAGGGGTCGATATTTAGATGTTTACGTGGTTTACAGCACCTGAAAACCACATAAACTCTGGAAATCCCGATATTCAGTGGCACTGTCCGGATAGTACCACAGAATATTCCCACAGATTGCAGTAAAGATGCCCGGTTCATTCTGGGACAGTCTGTGTGGAGAGCTGGGGCAGTCCTAGCAGCTATCTGGTTAGCGGTGATATTCAGCTTCTAACCAAGTAGCAAAACCATAGAAAGTTAGGATAGGTCAATGACTGAATATCGGCGCTAGCCAGATAGCAAATACGATTGTGGGTGAAATCAGATATTCAGCGTCGGACACCGGATAGGCTCCTGCACTGAATGTCCAGGTTCACTTCCAGCTGCAGCAGCCAGGTGCTTTAAAACACACTGGCTGCCATGGCTGAGTATTGGACTCACAGGCTCCAGTAGAGGCAAAGTAGACATGGGTGACTCAGGCACATATATAGCCCATCAGTGGGTCTGGAGGTTGGCAGCTGGCAGAAAACCAGCATTTATGTTGGCTGGTTTAATGTCCTGCTGGCCACCGGCTTCCTTAAATAGAAACCAGCTAGACCAGCCAAATATCAGTTGGTTGGCAACCCAAATAAGTGCATATCTTGTTCTCATTCCACTCATTCTTCACTTCCAGGAACAAATATGCATATGTCACAGAAAGGAAGGTGTTATGTTTCCTGAGTACCTACTTTATTTTTATGTGCTTATACCCCAGGCAATTTTATAAGTGCCTACTTGAGCATGTAAAGCATTGTTCTACTTGTTCTAGTTGCTAATAAAATTATCCTCACAATATCCTGTGGCAGTGAATTCCATTTGTTAATTAGGGGGCATGTTTACTAAATGCACTGAGGAAGCGCCACTTAGCGTGCAGTAGCATAACCAGGCGGATACATTTTTTTTTTTTTAGCTCTAAAGGAAAAATGACACCGAATTTTTGGAAAAAGGGTTCAAGGAAAGCAAAGTTAGGATTATTTGATGACATCAGGGCAGGTAAGAATGCTGATAGACTAGTTTAGAATGGAAGTAAGGTGGACTGAAACTGGCAGTTGGAGAATGATTGCTGAAGAGGGTGAATGTGTGGCAGGGTGGATGACAGGGCCATGTTTTGAATGATTTTGCCTGAAATTGAGAGTAAAGTTGAATATTTTGAGTGTATGGATAAGGAGGAATGAGAGTTTGAACGGAGAAAGCTGTTTGTGAGGATTCTTGATTGTGTTGGTGAGATTGAGATAGAAGGGGTATTGGAGAAGCTCGAGGGAAACAATGATTAGGCAGAGAAGAAAAGATAAAAGAAGGAAAGTCGGTGTGAGAAAAAAAGTTTACAAGTGGATTTTGTTTTTTTCAGTTTAGTGAACTAAGGTAGGAAAGGGGTACAGGGAGCCTTAAGGGTTGGTTTTGAGAATAAGAGAGAGACAAGCGAGGATCTCATTGGAAGGGAAGAATAGAAGTGAGTTTAGTTGAGAGATTCTAAAGTGAAACAGCACTGGAGTGTAACTAAGAAACAGGTGAGTGCTAAGAGCAAGTGATTTCTCCGTGGTGTGGAAGCGAGGATTGTGATGAGAACTAAAAGTGTTGTGAGAGGTGGGGTGTGTGAATTAGGGATGTGGCACAGAGGTTTTTGAAGAAGAAAAGCCAACTTGCTGAAGTAACAAGTTACTTGTTGCTAGTTTTTTTAGATTTTGGTTAGGGAAAGAAATTATATTGGAAGTAAGTTAGGGTCAGTTAGGTATTTCAGCACCATTTATTTTCCTGAGGAGCTGAAGACATCCAGAGAGAGAGAAAGACTGAGACATCCCAGAGATTGCTTCACCAACAAGCACTCCAGCAGTTTTCAAGTGAGAGGGAGGAAAAGAGAGAGAAGGAATTCTGCAATTGGGCCCCAACGAGAGAGAAAGGATAAGTGCTGGTACATTTATGCACACACATGCTTATTTGAGCTCAAATAGCATTTAAGGACAGAGTTATAGAAACAAAGTTATCTGTAAAAAAATGAGACTTTTAAAGAAAAGACAAACCTTGTTGTGTTTGTTTATCAGTTATAATTTAATTAAACATTGTAATTTTCTTACTACTCAGTACCAGAGTCAGGAAATCTCTGTATTTCAGTTAGCATACTTACTAAAAATATTTATCTGGTAAATCCGGTATTTCACATCATCTAAAATTTTCCTTTGTCTTATCCCTGTTGGTTTTGATTTATTTTCCAGACTGTGCGCTCCTTGTGGATAGTCCAGTCGGAATAATGTTATTGTTATTGTACCCAAAGTGTATTAGATAGGGATACCATCTCCCCGGCTACCGTGAGCACGCCTAAACAAGGGGAAGCCTATTCTACCTTGCCCTAGAGTGATGGTGGGTGAGGTTTACAGTAGTAAACAAAAATTAGCATGGAGAGCAGCCCAGACCCACACTTACTGATGAGAGCATTCCCAATATGTCCTTGTGCAGTTAGTGGTGAGATGGTGGTAAGTTCACCTGTACTAACTGTGCAATGCGTGATTAGCACAAGCTAATGGCATCCACATTCACCACTTTGTGCAGTCAACACCCTTTCTCCACCCCAAACTGACCTGGAAATAGAGATCCAGAAATATTTTATTGTATATGTAAATAAATCCTGTGGTATATGTCTTCAGATGCTGGGTTGGTCTGGATTCTTGTTCTCGTGGAACTCAGTTAAAAGAATCAACTCTATTGTGTTGAAATATATAATTATCACAGGGGTTTTACATGTTTATCTAGCATCATACAACAACAAATAATTAAAGCCCTTCCCTTTTTCCTCTTATAGGAAATGGGTAGATTTTATTGCATTTCTTAGCAAAACAACTGGAATGTATTCAATGCTGGAATTAATCCAATGAAAAAGCACAGGGAAGACATGGCCCTGTGACTGTAACACGTGCTAGGACCTGGTTTACTTCCTGGCCCAGGTGCTCTGCTTTCTGAGTTGGCCAGTGCTGGGGATGTTGTAGAAGCAATATTCATAAGTTCTTGGGGAGAGGGAGACATCAGGTAATGAGGAAACTGGGGGATTGAATTTAGGCTCTATGTTTGCAAGGTTCCATTAGTAGCCTAGGTATATGTCCCCAAATGATGATTTTTATTGCAATGGCTGGATTAAAGGGAGTTGGGAGAGGATATAAAATCCCTGAGCAGTTGGGAATGAAGGCTGATGGCACAAGATCACAGCCCTGTTTTCCGTCAGGATGGACGTCCAAAGCAGCAGTAAGAATTTTTTTCTTTCCTCCCCCACCCCAGCCGCCCAACATAAAAAAAGCACAGGGATTCCTCCTTGTTAAATGCAAGGCAGATTTATACAGGTAGCTGATGTATCAAACAGTTTCTTATTCATTTAAAGGACCCTCAAGGTCAAGATTAGGTTTTGCTGTCTTTACCAGTAGAACATATGTTGGGATTTTCAGCAGCAGTATCTGGCTAGGAGCTGCTGGTGAATATTTGGACTGAGTGACACGAATCAGCTAAGTGCCAGCACTTACCCAGTTAGCACAATTTATAGCTGGCACTTGCCTGGATTGCAGCTTAGATTTGTCGAGACAAGGGCCACTAGAAATATTAACCAAGTAAGTGCTAACGCTTACCCGGTTAGCATTAGTACCATCTCCTGCTCCATCCACAGACCACCCCTGCACTAAGTAGAGAATGCCAGGATGGTCTGTAGAGATATTCAGCAGCACTATCAGATAGTGCTGCTGAATATTGTGGTCTGTCCCCTTAGCAGGTTGACATCCTATTAGATGGCCTCCTGGCCCATAAATGATTTCTTTTCCACGATTTTTATTGAGGATGTTGGGGTAATGCCTACACTGGAAACTTTTGATGGTGATGATTTGGAGCAACAAGCACATCATTGTAAGTGTAGAAGATTCAATAGATCAATATTTCAAACTTGAGTGCATCAAATAACTCAAACTCAAATGTGGAGGAGCTGCTATTCAAAAGGACCTATCCAGTTAGTAGGATTTACTAACTGGATAAGTCCCATTGAACCTAATATACAGTGGCCCTATTGGATAGTGCTGCTGAATATTATCTCTGACCACCTCAGCACTATCTGATTAGTGCTGGGACAGTCGGGGTGGAGCTGCAGCAGACCCAGCATTTATCTGAATAGAAGAGATTTCCAGTGCTGCTATCTGGATAACAAGCTATGTAAAAAGTTGTGATCAGTGGGTTTACAAAAAAATCAAGATTCTCAATTCATTAGAACGTTTTAGAAACTTGATATCTAGAAAGAGGTAGATCCAATGATGGTAGTTATTGCTAGGTGCTCTCGATTCAATGCCAAGTCCTGGTGACCCTATGGATGGTTGTCTATGTTGTGACTATCCCGAGTTTGTGATAGTACATTTTAAGTTGGTCTTTTGATAGTTAAGCCAGACCCAAAGCAAATGCAGCTTGGACTCTCATTTTTGATAAATGAAAATATATTATCAATGTACTGATGCCATCCCAGCATGAATTTATAGCAATTAGATATATAGAACATGGATACCTCACAGTATCCTGTATATTAATTTTTACCATCAGGAATCTTGCACTTATTGCCATGCCACAGTTCTCGTAGAGAGCCATGTGTGCTAGTTCAACAGTGAACTCCGTAGGAATCTTCTTCGGCCCTGTCTTTCGTTCCAGGGAATATGTAATAATACATGAAACAGTAAATTGTGGGGTATTATTGTAAAGGACTTCTATAACCAAAAAGACTAAAGACATCTGGATACAGTCTCAATACATTGTAAAAGCTTCAGCATGTGAGACAAATCTTGTACATCTGACAGCATGAGGAGCAAGAATGGTTTTTAAGAAAGGTCTACGAAGGTAGCAAGTGACTCTTAACTGGATCCATTAGCAAAATTATTGGCTAACCAGGAGGTGACTGGAGAGACTTATACATTTCTGGTACAGTGTAAATGACTGGGACTTTGGGGAGCTGGAATATTAGCCTTACTTTTAGTTAAGAAGTCACAACATAACCGGGTAAGGCGGACCGGCCCCCGCCACACCGCAACACCCCTCCCACCTCCTCAACCATCATAACAAAGGTAGACCACACATATATGGGAATTCAACTGGTCGCAGCTTTATTGCCATAAACCATAACATCAACAATCCAAACCTTAAATTGTATTCCCCCCCCCAGCAGAGCGAACCCTCACCAGCCATGTGAGTAGCAAAGTGATGCCGCTTCCGCCTTGTCCAGGCCCCGGCAAATTGCCTAGCCTCCCTCATCCGGCTTCGCCATATTATTAGCAAAAGCCTGAGGGACCGCCCGGGTGGGGGTACCCCACCCCCGCCCTACTGCTTGACACCGGCTCCGGACCCCGGAAACCTCTGGGATCCCGCCCCACCCACCCAGCTGCAACACCCCTCCAAAGCCACCCCACCCCCGAACCCCAATAAAGGGTGAGAGGGCGGGACGTCCGGCACCTCCGGCTACCTCGAGGGAAAGGCCGGAGGACACTGCAACGCTCCCCTTACTCCCCCCCCCGAAACTCCTCTACTCCTCCCATTGGCTCCCGTGCCCTGCCATGTGCTGCGGGAGCCAATGGGAGCCCTCCACGCACCGTGGGCCCTACCCGCGAAGCGCATAGCCATGCCGCGGTGGGCATGCGGCCGGCCGCCCCCCCGGTTAACGCCGGCCGCTCGCACGCCCCGGGGGGGGGGGCACACGGCCTCGCCATAACCGGGTAAGGCGGACCAGCCCCCGCCACACCGCAACCCCCCCCACCCCCTCAACCATCATAACAAAGGTAGACCACACATATATGGGAATTCAACTGGTCGCAGCTTTATTGCCATAAACCATAACATCAACAATCCAAACCTTAAATTGTATTCCCCCCCCCAGCAGAGCGAACCCTCACCAGCCATGTGAGTAGCTAAGTGATGCCGCTTCCGCCTTGTCCAGGCCCCGGCAAATTGCCTAGCCTCCCTCATCCGGCTTCGCCATATTATTAGCAAAAGCCTGAGGGACCACCCGGGCGGGGGTACCCCACCCCCGCCCTACTGCTTGGCTCCGGCTCCGGACCCCGGAAACCTCCGGGATCCCGCCACTGCTCCTGCCCTCACCGGCCTGAGCCACCCCCCCCCGGCTAAGCTGCGACCAGCGCCCCTCCGGTTCAGCCTATCCTCCAAGGCCTCCTGCCAATCGTTGAGGAGCAAATCCATCCCCACAGGGGATAGATGGACCCCATCGGCCCGATACAGGCCTGCACACTCCGCATCAGCCCAGGGGTGCAAAATTGGGCCCCCACCTTGCTCCCCCACCCATCTGCCAATTCGGCGATTGATCTTTGTTAGACCCCGCGACCCCCGCCGCTGAGCCTTGCAAGCCGGCCTTGGATCGATATCTGACCACAGCAAAAATACACCATGAAACATCTCAAATAGCACTTCCATGTCCCGAATCACAGTGTGACACTACTGCCGGCCTGTCCAGGACACCAGATCATTGCCACCCAGGTGGATCACCACGGCATCCGGTAGCCCCCCGCAGCCGCTCGTGGTGCCGCAGCAAAGGCAAGAGCTGAATCCATCGCAGACGCGCTCACCCAGCCATGAAACGGTCACCCCGAACAGGTCCAAACCAATCTTCCGCTCCACTGGGCGTGTTGCTGCTCGCCAACTGGCCCAGAACTCAAACGAGTGGCCAATCACCCAACAGTGACACGAGCAAGGAACAACTTCTGCAAAACAAACAGATCCACAGTGAGCCAGCCCCCCAGTGCCCCTACAGGCGCACATATCTCCGATACGCCCAGGAAGTCCATCTTCCGATCCGCCTGATATCCCCCTCAGGTAAGCCCACCGGCGCCGCACTAGTAGCTGCTAAAATACGAAAGGAATGCGGCATATACAACCCCGTACCAAGAAAGCTACGGACAACACCGCCCGGAAGCAGGCACCCTCGTAGCTGGATGACACCACCTGTGGCAAAACAGCACACAAGCGTTGCAGCAACCCAGGTGTAATGGGCCGCCTGCTGTCCCTGGACGATGGACCAGAGCGCTCCCAGCCCTGCAGCATCCGGCATGCTACCAATCCCCCCCGACCGCCCCCACCCCCCTGCCATAGCAAAGAACGAGAACCCCGCCCAATTCCTACTCGCCGTAGCCCGGGACACTCCTGCGGCTTTCACC
Organism: Ichthyophis bannanicus; assembly: GCA_033557465.1. Taxonomy (NCBI): domain Eukaryota; kingdom Metazoa; phylum Chordata; class Amphibia; order Gymnophiona; family Ichthyophiidae; genus Ichthyophis; species Ichthyophis bannanicus. Next base: position 417,352,180 of record CM066031.1, on the reverse strand, counting down.
ACCGCCACATACAGACCTATCCAGTAATCGGGGGGTGGTCCCCCCCCATCCACGCTCCCCCAGAACCGCACCAAGCTGTCGTAGCCCAACTGGTAGACCTGCCGCATCAAGTTTGCTACCGGTTTACCGCGCGGAGAGTAGTTGTTCACTACTCTTACCACCACTGCGTTGTCGCCCCACCATACGAGCCTGTCCGGCCAAACCTCCAACACCACCAGTAGCGGAAACAACTCCAAGAAGGTTATATTGGCCGTGAGACCGACTGCCTTCCAAGAATCAGGCCACTCCGCCGCACACCACGAGCCGCCAAAGTACACCCCAAGGCCCAACCCTCCGGCCGCGTCGGTAAACAAGTGCAGGTCCCGACTGGAGATCTCCCGATCTCATAGCACCGTAGTGCCATTGAACTCCTGCAAGAACTCATCCCAGATGGCTAGATCGGCCCGAATACTCTGCGACCCTCAGACGATGATGCGGTCTGGAGAGACCTGCCGTAGCAGCTGCCAAACGCCTCAGAAACACTCGCCCCCTAGGGATAACTCTACAGGCAAAAGTCAGGGACCCGATTAACGCCTGCATCTCCCGCGATGTCATCCTTCTAGAACCCAAGGCGTTCGCCACCAGAACCCGGAGCCTCTGGATCCTACCCACCGGCAGGTGCGCCACTAACTCCCCAGAATCCCGCTCGATCCCTAAAAAGGTTAACCGAGTCGTGGGGCCCTCCGTCTTCCCCTCTGCCAACGGAACTCCCCACTCCCCCGCCATCTTCACGAGCCCGTCCAACAACGCAGTGCACTGCCCAGTCCGCGCCTCCCCCATGACCAGAAAATCATCCAGGTAATGTACCACCTGAGCACACCCCACCCAGTCTACCAACACCCAATGCAGGAATGTACTAAACCGCTCAAAGTGCACACAAAAGAGAGAACACCCCCTAGGCATGCACCTATCGAAGTAATAACTACCCTCGAAGCAAACCCCAACAACGGGAATGCCGAAGGGTGCACCGGCAATAGCCGAAAAGTCGATTCAATGACCGCCCATGCCCGCATCCCAGCACCAAGTCAACCGCCTCGTCGAAGGAAGCATACTGCACTTCGCACAACTCCTTGGGGATATGATCAGTCACCGAACCCCCGATAGGGTGGGACAGGTTATGGATCAACCGGTATTTTTCTGGCTCCCCGGGAAGGGCGGCTCCCCGAAAGGGCCCGCTACCCTTCCCAACCCGATCTCCACCGCTAGCTTATCCCGGACCACGCTGGCAAAACGCCGCACCGACAGGGCATTCCGGACACTGAGAGGCCTCCAGGATAGAGTCGGCATACGCTAGCAGCATCCCGTACTGGTCATGATGCGCCGTCCCCCACACACTAGCCAGCCGCAGAAATGCCCGCGCCCAATTCGTTACGTTGTGTGCCACCTTCCGCACCCTACCCGCCTTCTTATCTGCCTTCCGCTTCTTCCTACTATCCCCAAAATGCTTTCGACCCTCCAGTAACCGAACGATATCAATATAGCGCCTCGCCTTAATTTTACGCCGCAGCTTCCTCGGCACGACTTCCCACAACTCCGAGAATGCTACCACCGATGACGCTGCCCCCACCGAACCAACCAACCCGGCCTCGCCCCCGCCGCCCTCGCCCCTGCTCCCATCCGACCCGGACGAAAACGACGACGACATCGAGGACGTAGACGACCAGGAACCCGAAGCCCGACGCCGACGGCCCGAACGCCGCTGCTTCCTGGCCGCCTTCCCCCCCCTTTTCCCCCCGCCGGGATTCCCCCTGAAGACCCCACCCCCACAGACTCACCTGCCACAGCCATCGCCTGCTCATGCACCGCTCCTGCCTCTGACCGATCCGGCACCACGCTCCTCGAGCCCTGTCCCTGTTCTGCTGACCCAGCTGCAGGCGTGCTCTCCTCCCCGCTCTGCGCTGCGCCGGCCCGTGTCGGCGGACTCTCCTGCCTCGGGGTCCCGGTGAACTGCCATCCCGAAGTGTCCTGTGGGGAGAAAAAAGGAAAAGACGCCGCAGCACCCGCCCCCGCCCAAGGCGGCTGCCACGCCCCCAGCCAATCTGCCCGGGAAGGGCCTTGCCCCCACCCTGCCAAAGTTCCCAACCAGGGGAGCCGCCTCCCCCTATCCACCCCTGCCCGCCGTTTTTTTTTTTTTTTGTATTTAATAAGCTATTTAATATGACAATTAGCTTGACAATAAGTCAGCGACACCACAATAGAACAACAAGTCAGTGATATCCACCATAGTGCAGGCCCCAAATGAAAGTACACGCTATTGCATCCATGAATGTGCCCACAGAATGGCAACCACCCAACACGCACACCCAAGTGCCCACCTAGGTGCATCCCTCAAAATAGGGACTTATGCACGCAAATGGTGCACATCCCTAGGAAGCTCCCCCACAAAAACAGCCCCACAACTTTAAATAAGCCCAAAACTGCAACAGTGCCCTTGCCACTGCACACTGGCCTCACTGTCCTCTGCGATTTGCCCCACGACACTCCCAGGCATGCAAACTGTCACAGATGTCCAGAGTAAGTGTGCAAGAGACCCGCAGCTATAGAACCAGGCATCCCGTCATATATGTGCACTCAGCTCAGGCCATTGTGTCCATATAACATCAGAACATGTCTGCGTTCATTCTCAAACATAGGAACATAGTATATGATGGCAGACAAAGGCCAGTATGCTCTATCCAGTCCGCCCAGCAAGGTGGCCAGAGTGGTTGCACCCACTTCTCCGTGCCAGTCATCCCTTCCATGCCCCCGCCTAGGGCCATACCCCGGCTCTGTGCAGGTCACCCCTCCCCTACACCCAGACTCTGTGCAGGTCACCCCTCCCCTACACCCCCGCCCAGGGCCGTACCCACCCCCTCCGCTTGTTGAAGTATAAAAGACATTTGAGCCCACTGATTTTGTCCTCTTGCTATAAAGGGACCCCCCGTGTCCGTCCCATGCCACCCCAAACTCCGCCACTGCACCCGCCCCCACCACCTCCATCGGGAGGGCACTCCAACATCCACCCCCCCCAAGAGAAAGTTCATTAGAGAGAAACATCATACTTGACAAGCTTGAAGGTCAACGCCATTGAGGAAGGCCAGCAATGTGATGGACTGATATAATAACAGCAGCTATGGATGTCATGTTATCAGCAATTAGCTGTCTGACTGAAGACTGACACATTTTAGGACAACTGTCCACCGTGTTGCTATGAGTCAACATCAACTCAATGGCACTTAACAACAACAACATTCTTTTAAAAGTTTTTTTGTTTCTCCACTCCTCCATCTGTCCCTTTAGGGTTTAAAGTCAAATTAAAATCCCTGTCTAGTAACAAGGGATCAAAACCTTACCCAGCTCTTCAAAAAAAAGGACCCTCAACAATATTAGGCATATAGACACACACGCCCCGGGGGGCACGTTTGCGTCTGTAGCCATTATTAAATGCGATTTCTGGCATGGGTAGTTTCATTGCATATTCCTCTCCACTATAGCCTTGGCTTTCCTCAGTGCCCATGATCATCTAATTGTCCAACTGACTTCCTCACAGGCTTCTTGTTTCAAATGTACCCGAACAAATGTTTGCTATGAGTTTTTGCCTCTACCAAATTCATTCTGCTGTTCCTTATTACCTCTCCTCTCTTAATTCTCCATACACCCCTCTTCAGAAACACCACTCAGACAAATCCTTTCTAGCTGTGCCCTTCACTTCCACTGCCTACTTCAGACTGCGTTCTTTCCACTTTGCTGCACTATATGCCTGGAACAGACTATTTGAGTCAGCGTGTCAGGCTCCATCTCTGGTCCTGCTCACATACCGGATAAATACTCGCAATCTATCTCTTCAATACAGTGCTGACGTCCGGCACCTCCGGCCACCTCGAGGGAAAGGCCGGAGGACACTGCAACGCTCCCCTTACTCCCCCCCCGAAACTCCTCTACTCCTCCCATTGGCTCCCGTGTCCTGCCATGTGCCACGGGAGCCAATGGGAGCCCTCCACGCGCCGCGGGCCCTACCCACGAAGCGCATAGCCATGCCCCGGGGGGGGGGGGGGCACGCAGCCTCGCCATTCTGGAGATTCAACCAAATTTTGAAAATAATGTGATACCACAAAAGTTGGATCAGTATATAATAATGTTTAATGCCTGGTGTTTTCTAACTGACCCATAATATCTGCTTGATACTGGGCCTGATACAGATCTATATTCTCACCTCCTTTATCTTCTGGTTTACTAACCAAATCTGGTTTACTAACCAAATCTGCAGTTCAGTCATTTTCCATAGCTTAATGTTGCTGTCTGGACAGATTAGTATTTTTTGTGTGAAGAATTATTTAATATCTTTCTAAACTAGATGTTCTAAGGGGAAGCTATAAAAAACAGACTGCAAAATTATCTTTATGTGTGAGTGGTCCTTCATCTTAACATTGATAAATAAGTAATTAAAATATAAACTTACCCTAGGTGATGATAATATCTAAGTTTTTCAAAGTTCCTTTTAGGAATAAGTATTTCTTTGGGTTTCTTGTTTTTGTTCAGGGCAATTTCTCCAAATAGGTCAGTTTTGCATATAACATGACAGTCTTGAACCTCACTCCTAATACAGGGTATGTGGAGCATGATCGCCATCTCTCAAATTTATTGCTAATGCTCACCATAGTACTTGCATCGTGCCAAAGAGAGCTTGGTGTGGAAGTAGCATAAATAGCTCAAATAGAGCTCTGTGATCCTCTGTCTTGAAGGACTAGAAAAAGGGACTGTTACTTCTGGAGAGAGATCTGCAACTGTGAGTATATACTTCTGGTAATTTTCTAAAAGGAATTCTTTGTATTAAAGCTAATTAATCTGTGAACCCACTATTTTTTGTTAAATCAGTCAGGGCCTAGTAGCAGCAGTTTAAGTTTAAATTTAAAACACAGAGGAGAACTTTCTGGTTACATTTCATACCCAGCAGAGAGCTTGTAGTTTAAATTTAATAGTCACTCAGGGCCTAGTAACAGCAAAGTACTTTTAGTTAAAATTTAAAACACAGAAGAGAGCATTCTGGTTACATTTGGAACCCAGCAAAGAGCTTGTAGTTTACATTTAATAGTCACTCAGGGCCTAGCATCAGAAAAGTACTTTTAGTTTTAAAACACAGAGGAGAACTTTCTGGTTACATTTCATACCCAGCAGAGGGCTTGTAGTTTAAATTTAATAGTCACTCAGGGCCTAGCATCAGCAAAGTACTTTTAGCTTAAATTTAAAACACAGAAGAGAGCTTTCTGGTTAAATTTAGAACCCAGCAGAGAGCTTGTAGTTTAAATTTCATAAGAAGTTAGAGCCTAGCAGCAGCTAAGAGCTATAATTTAAATCAAATCAGAATTTAACTTAGCACAAACGGCAAAACAGGGTCTGTACTCTTTGAGCAACAAATAAAGTCTTCTAGAGACCTTTACAAAGAGGCCTTCTACCTAGGGGACAAGAGACCTGTGAAACCTTTTCAATAGGTGTTAACACCAGGTGGCAGATCAAAAGGCCATTTTGAAAGACTCCTCCTATCCAAGCAAGGACTGTTAATTACCCAGGAAGTTGGTCACAGCTTACTTCAGCAACACAGGCATAAATAGCTCAACCAGAGCTCTGTGATCCTCTGTCTTGAAGGACTAGAAAAAGGGACTGTTACTTCTGGAGAGAGATCTGCAACTGTGAGTATATACTTCTGGTAATTTTCTAAAAGGAATTCTTTGTATTAAAGCTAATTAATCTGTGAACCCACTATTTTTTGTTAAATCAGTCAGGGTCTAGTAGCAGCAGTTTAAGTTTAAATTTAAAACACAGAGGAGAACTTTCTGGTTACATTTCATACCCAGCAGAGAGCTTGTAGTTTAAATTTAATAGTCACTCAGGGCCTAGTAACAGCAAAGTACTTTTAGTTTAAATTTAAAACACAGAAGAGAGCATTCTGGTTACATTTGGAACCCAGCAGAGAGCTTGTAGTTTACATTTAATAGTCACTCAGGGCCTAGCATCAGAAAAGTACTTTTAGTTTTAAAACACAGAGGAGAACTTTCTGGTTACATTTCATACCCAGCAGAGAGCTTGTAGTCTAAATTTAATAGTCACTCAGGGCCTAGCATCAGCAAAGTACTTTTAGCTTAAATTTAAAACACAGAAGAGAGCTTTCTGGTTAAATTTAGAACCCAGCAGAGAGCTTGTAGTTTAAATTTCATAAGAAGTTAGAGCCTAGCAGCAGCTAAGAGCTATAATTTAAATCAAATTAGAATTTAGCTTACCTCAGCAGCACAAGACAGGGTACTGTGTAGCAGCCCTCTTTTAATAAGTGTTATTTCCCTCCCTCCCTCCCCACACCCACCCACCCCTGGGATAATCATAGCTTTATAGGTACTTATACATCTTAAAAGGCAGGAGGTGCTCCAAGGTGAAGCTCGTTACCCAAATCAATCATATACTAAGGACCTGAGATTAGTTAAGCTTCAGGTGAACAAGGTATATTACACGTATTAGGTACAGTTTTATTAGTATAAATATCCATAGCAACCCTTAGTAAGTAAAGAACTTAGATCTAAACACAAATTGAAAACTAAGATGCAGACAGCAGTCCAGCAGCGGGATGGGGGCTTTCCAGTATTTTGCATTGAGTGTCACATGTACGATTTTCTCCCAGTTGGCGAGAGGTCTTACGTGTGCACTAGGTGCAAGGAGCTCTTTGCTCTCAGGGAACGAGTCCGTTCTCTAGAGGCTAAAGTAGCAGACTTGGAAAGCATAAGACAGACAGAGAGGTACATAGACGAGACCTACAGGGATATAGTCCTGAAGTCCCACCTCCAGTCTGGCAGCATCCCTGTTGCCATGGAGGAGAGAGGTCACGTGACAGGAGAGCATCACCCTGGTGTGACAGGAAGTGATCCTGTAACTAGGACCTGTCCTCCAGGTGATGTAAAACCCTCTCGCACCGAGGAAGTTTCTCCAGGGCCATGTGCCCATGAGGGAAAGGTTAGGACAGCCGTTATAGTTGTTGATTTGATCATTAGGCATGTAGATAGCTGGGTGGCTGGTGGACGTGAGGATCGCCTGGTAGCATGCCTGCCTGGTGCGAAGGTAGCGGACCTCACGCGTCACCTAGATAAGGTCTTAGATAGTGCTGGGGAGGAGTCTGCTGTCTTGGTACATGTCGGTAGCAATGACATAGGAAAATGTGGTAGGGAGGTTCTGGAGGCTAAATTTAGGCTTTTAGGTAGGAAGTTGAAATCCAGAACTTCCAGGGTAGCGTTCTCTGAAATGCTTCCTGTTCCACGCGCAGGACCCAAAAGGCAGGCAGAGCTCCGGAGTCTCAATGCGTGGATGAGACAATGGTGCAGAGATGAGGGTTTTGGATTTGTTAGGAACTGGGGAACATTCTGGGGAAAGGAGGGGCTCTTCCGAAGGGATGGGCTTCACCTTAACCGGGATGGAACCAGGCTGCTGGCATTAACCTTTAAAAAGGAGATAGAGCAGCTTTTAAACTAGATAATAGGGGAAAGCCGACAGTCGCCCAAGAGCAGATGGTTCGGAAGAATGTATCTTTGAAGGATACTGCCAAAAGCAGAGAGGTTCCACAAAAGAGTAAACTAGCCCAAATGCCCTCAAGTATGGAGCAGACAGAGCTTAAAGATCCCAATTTACCCATGTCTAACAATAGCCAAATTAATATGAATAAAATACATTCTCTAAAATGCTTGTATGCAAATGCTAGAAGTCTAAAAAATAAGATGGGAGAGTTAGAATATATAGCACTAAATGAAAGGTTAGATATAATTGGAATATCAGAGACATGGTGGAAGGAGGACAACCAGTGGGACACTGTGATACCTGGGTACAAACTATATCATAATGATAGAGCTGATCAAATTGGTGGAGGGGTTGCTCTCTATGTTAGAGAGGGCATTGAGTCAGAAAGGATTAAAGTTTTGCAGGAAACAAAATCTGCTGTAGAATCTATATGGATTGAAATTCCATGTAAAAGGGGGAAGGCAATGGCAGTGGGGGTGTACTATCGACCGCCTGGCCAGAATGACCAAATGGATGATGAAATGTTCAAAGAAATCAAGGAAGCTAACAAAAGTTACAGCGCAGTAATAATAATGGGTGATTTCAACTACCCCGGTATCGACTGGGTCACTGTCACGTCAGGACATGCTAGGGAGATAAAGTTAATAGATGAAATAAATGACTGCTTCTTGGAGCAGCTGGTTCATGAACCGACCAGAGGGGAAGCCATATTAGACCTAGTCCTTAGTGGAACACCAGATCTAGTGCAAGAGATACGGTTGTTGGGGCCACTTGGCAATAGGGATCATAGCATGATTGCCTTTTATTTAATTAGTGGAGGAGGGATAGTAAGGAAATCCACAGTACTACCTTTTAACTTTCGAAAGGGAGACTATGATAAAATGAGGAAAACAGTTAAGGAAAAACTAAAAGGAGCAGTTGCAAAGGTTAAAGACGTACATCAGGCTTGGCTGTTGTTGAAAAATATTACCTTGGAAGCCCAGACCAGCTGTATTCCACGCTTTAAGAAAAGTGGAAGGAAGTCCAAAAAACTGCCAGCATGGTTTAAAGGTGAGGTCAGAGAGGCTGTTGTTGCCAAAAAAGCATCTTTCAGGAAATGGAAAAAAGAGCCAAACGACGAAACCTGGAAACAGCACAAGCACTGGCAAGTCAAATGCAAGGCATTGATAAGGCAGGCAAAGGGAGATTTTGAGAGGAAGCTTGCTGCGGAAGCAAAAACGCGAAGTAAAGGCCTTTTCAAGTACATTCGTAGCAAAAAACCTGTGAGAGAGTCAGTTGGTCCATTAGATGATAAAGGGGTTAAAGGAGCACTAAGAGGCGACAAGGCGATAGCGGAGAGAGACTGAATGAATTCTTTGCTTCGGTCTTTACTGAGGAAAATGTAGGGATGTTACCCATGACTGAAGTGGTATTTAAAGGTGCGGAAGAATTGAAGGAAATATCGATACATCGGGAAGATGTATTACAACTATTAGATAAACTGAAGAGTAGCAAATCACCTTGGCCGGATGGTATACATCCAAGGGTGTTGAAAGAACTGAAATATGAGATTGCAGACCTGCTATTAGTAATCTGTGAACTATCATTATAATCATCTCTAATACCTGAAGATTGGAGGATCGCCAATGTAACACCAATTTTTAAAAAGGTTCCGGGGGTGATCCGGGAAACTACAGACCGGTGAGCCTGATGTCAGTACCGGGAAAAATGGTAGAAACCATCATAAAGAATAAAATTACTCACCATGTAGATAGTCATGACCTAATGGGAGACAGCCAACATGGCTTTAGACAAGGAAGATCTTGTCTTACTAATCTGTTATGTTTTTTTGAAGGAGTGAATAATCAGGTGGACAAAAGTTAGTCGGTTGATATTGTGTATCTGGACTTTCAGAAAGCCTTTGACAAGGTCCCTCATGAGAGACTTTTGGCAAAACTAAAGAGTCATGGGATAGGAGGCAGTGTACTATTGTGGATCAGGAACTGGTTAAAAGATAGAAAGCAGAGGGTAGGGCTAAATGGCCAATTTTCCTAATGGAGAAAGGTGAATAGTGGTGTACCCCAGGGATCTGTGCTGGGTCCGCTGCTTTTTGACATATTCATAAATGACCTAGAAAGTGGAATAACGAGTGAGGTTATCAAATTTGCAGATGACACAAAACTATTTAAAGTTGTTAAAACCCAAGAGGATTGTGGAAAATTGCAAGAGGATCTTGATAAATTGGAAGACTGGGCATCAAAATGGCAGATGAAATTTAATGTGGACAAGTGCAAGGTTATGCACCTAGGGAAGAACAACCTAAACTATGGTTACACGATGCAAGGTTCCACATTAGGAACTACCACCCAGGAAAAAGATTTAGGCATCATTGTGGATACCATGTTAAAACCCTCGGCCCAGTGTACAGCAGCGGCCAAGAGAGCAAATAGAATGCTAGGTATGATAAGGAAAGGAATGGAAAATAAAACAAAAGATATTATAATGCCTCTATATCGTTCCATGGTGAGACCGCACCTTGAATATTGTGTGCAATTCTGGTCACCGCATCTTAAAAAGGATATAGCGATTTTAGAAAAGGTTCAGAGAAGAGCCACCAAAATGGTAAAGGGGATGGAAGGATACTCCTATGAAGAAAGGCTAAAAAGGTTAAGGCTCTTTAACCTGGAAAAGAGACGGCTGAGGGGAGATATGATAGAAGTCTATAAATTAATGAATGGAGTGGAACGGGTAAACGTAGATCGATTGTTTACCTTATCAGAATATAGAAAGACTAGGGGACATGCAATAAAGCTACAGGGTAAACTATTTAAGACTAATAAAAGAAAATATTTTTTCACTCAACGTGTAATCAAACTCTGGAATTTGTTACCGGAGGATGTAGTAAAGGCTGTTAGTGTAGCTGGGTTTAAAAAAGGTTTGGACAAGTTCCTGGAAGAAAGGTCCATAAACCATGTTTAAGAAGGGACCCAGGATATCAATGCTTGAACCAATACAAGCATTTTGGAACCTGTGTCCCTTGGGGAAACTGCTAGGTACATATGACCTAGATTGGCCACTGTTGGAAACAGAATACTGGGCTTGATGGACCTTGGTCTGACCCAGTATGGCATATCTTATGTTCTTATGTTCTTAGCAAAGGTCTCAAGAAGGAATATATCTGTTAAGTCAAAACTAAATTACTAGGGGCATCCTAAAATATAGCCCTAAATAATGGAACTTTGGCTTTGCTACTCTGAATGAGCCTGATCTTGGCTGATCTCTAGAAGCTAAGCAGGGTCAGGCCTGGCTAGTACTTGGATGGCAAATCACCTTGGAATACCAGGTACTATAGACTTACTGTGCAGAAAAAAGGCCTGGAAATCTATTTCTAGTCACACTTTGCCAAGAAAATCCAGGGACTGAGTCACCAGGAATCAGCATTGACTCAACGGCACACATATTTATGAACTGTAGATGTTATTCTCCAATAACTGGCCATATCCATAATTGGAGTTATGTGATCTTGAAAATTCAGATATCCTGTTAGTAGACATATGGAGGGTCATTCCAGAACATGAATAAGAGGCATGTATATGTGGCGGGGACATTTATGTGCTGAAAACATCCCCGACCATATTCTGAAACACTGCTGACATGCATGTCCACGGCACTAGCACGGGGATCTTAGAACATGCCCAGAAGGGTGAAATGGGGGCGTGGTCAGCCACAGAGATGTAGAAAGCGTATTCAGGAAAGGCCCATGTGCGTATTAAGTGTTTGCCGGAAACATCTACGTTATTCCTGCTGAAATGTGGAAGAACTACTATAATAAGGTTACAATTCAAATGTCATCGGGTAAAGATATAACTCTTTTTATTTATTGGAGCCTCATTCAAGAGGGGGCAAAGAGAATAACTTACCCCTTCGCTGTAGAGAATCCTTTTACTTAATTTATTCAAACTTAGTTTATCTCATAAAAAATCCAAGTGCTATGAAGTTCTGTTTTCCACCACCAACAATGATGTGCCACATTTCGGACCCTTCAATTCTTGTCATGCTTCAGGTTAATTCTGGTATAACAGATATTCGTTCATTTGTGCAAGCAAAAAGAATCAAACCCATAGACATTTTAAAAAATGGTATCTGACGTCATGCCTATGTATTGATGGAGACAAGAGAGCTGAATGAATCTCTCTTTTCCAGAATCTTCGCTGAAAAGTCCATCTTTAAAATGAATGCATAAGGAAGTCTCTGTGTGTGCTATGAACCTTCAGACAGCTGTCAAGATGAATTGCAGAGAAAAAACGGTTTACCCATGAGTATACATAAACAAGAGAGAGACAGGAATTGGGGGAGGGAGATAAGATAAGATCCCTGTAAAAGACCATAAAACCAGAGAAGCAAAGAAAGGAATGTGTTCCTGTAATAAATAACCATATGAGGGGAAAGCAACAAATATGTTTAAAGGAATGTATTAATTAGTACTTTAAAACATGTAAGGGGACAGACAGTGTCTGAAGCTCTGTATTGAGTAACATCACTCTCTGCCTCACAGGATAACAACACAGTGTTATACTTGCTGCAGACCTGTGTATTTGAGTTCAATAAATTAGATTGTTTTTTACTCATAAGTTGTCCTGTCTTACAAATTTATGTACAAATTGTAAGAACAAGGTTTGATACTGGGATGAGACACAGTATTAAGGCATTTATTTATTTATTTATTTATTTAGCTGCATTTATATCCCGCTTTTCACCGGGTCAAAGCGGTTGGGGGATACATTTAACACGAGGGGATATGACACACCTACACTAATACTTACAGGGAACATGAGCAATGGAGGGTTAAGTGGCTTGCCCAAGACCACAAGGAGCACCTTGTGGGACTAGAAACCCCAGTCCTTCCGGACCAAGGTTTCTGTCCTCTAGTGGGATTTGAACCACCTACCTTCCGGCCTGTGGTACCTTGCCCCAACCACTAGGCTACTCTTTCCACCAATAGCTGGCGAGGAACAATCCACCAACAGGAAAGTCCTTCCCGATAATATGGTCCACACTCTGGATGATCATTCCCGTGGGGTACCATCCATAGATTACTGTTACAATAGACTAGACCATTCAAGGTCTGCATTAAGACCTAGAGGGGTTACAGTCTATAACTGGAAAATCCAGTGGTGTTCTCTTTTCTACAGCTTATATACTCAGTCACCCCCCTCTCCCTGGGGGTCCATAGGGATATAATCCAACACTCACCAAAGGTATGTCCCAAAGCTAGACAATTGGGGCAGGTGTTGTGCATGTTTGAGGTTGGGAAGCATACTCACTTAACCACACCTTTATTTATTTACATTCTCTTGTATACTGCACTATTCTGCATCAGTGTGGTTTACATTGAACAAACTGAAATTACATTGAAAGGGCATTATAACTTGAGATAACTATTTTACAGAGAACATGGGCTATGGAGGGTTAAGTGGCTTGCCCAAGACCACAAGGAGCACCTGTGGGACTAGAAACCCCAGTCCTTCCGGCCCAAGATTGCTGTCTTCTAGTGGGATTTGAACCCCTGACCTTCTGGCCTGAAGTACCTTGCCCCCAACCACTAGGCCACTCCTCCACTCCACTCCACTCCACTCCTCCACTTTATCTGTTGTATCATAAGGCCCACATATTTTAGTCAACAAGGGTAGATTATAAGATATACCACAAAGGATGATAGTCATATTGTATGCCATCGTGACTTTAGCTGACAGTCCCCTCTTATATCATGCCATGATGGTCCTTGAATTGTTAAAGAACAATGTCGACACTTGCCACAAGCATAATGGACAGGATTTTCACTAGATATCACAGGTCTATCCTTCAAAGTACCGCGCTGAACACATCTATCTCCCCGATTCTGGACCCACAGGCATGTGCAGAACCGTGGATGTGGAAATAGGTTCAAAGGAGGCCTCTTTTTGATTTATATGTGCCTGCGGACTGGATGTGCATGTTATGGAATCACGCTCATTTTGAATAGGATGAGATACATGTAAGTGCTGAAAGTAATCCCAGAAAAACAAAACTGCAGTAATCTACCAAGGACATAACAAAGGCCTGAACATCAGCACTAGTCCATGTCTATATTAATGGGCATTTTGCCTAAGATATACAAGAATTTGTCATCTCCTCCAGATCACCCTATTCTGTCAAGCAATGATTCTCTGTTGGAACGAGTGGGAATATTTTTGGATATGTTTTTGAAACATGAAGTTCCTAAAATTTGTTCGTATATAAAAGACACCACGCATTTTTTGCAATTGTTAGAAGACATCGATTCTGTTGAACAAGTGGATTGGATGGCGAGTCTGGATGTGGCAGCCCTCTATACCTCTATTCCTCAGGATGAAGCGTTGGAAGTTTTAGTAAAAGTTTGGGATGCTAGACAACAACCACATAAAGTACCGACTTCTTTTTTGTCTACCTTAGCCGGTATAGCATTGAAGAAGAATTATTTCATCTATAATCAGACCTTTTTTCAGCAGATCTCTGGGACAGCCATGGGTGCCAAGTTTGCTCCGTCGCTGGCTAATTTATATATGAGCAGCTTTGAAGATTGTTATATCTATTCTTCAAGGTATATGATGAATATTGTTAAATGGTATCGTTATATCGATGACATTTTTCTGTTATGGCACGGCTCTAAAGATCTCTTGAATGAATTTTTTGTTTATTTAAACACCTGTAATGTATGCATAAATTTTGATATCAATATACAAGTTTGTGAGCTACATTTTTTGGATGTTAAGATAACGAAACATCAGGATCATTTGTTCACTACAGTTTATTCCAAACCTACTGACAGAAATATTTTATTGCACTTTGAAAGCTTCCACCCTCAGCATTTGAAGCAAAGTTTACCCTATTCGCAACTTTTGCGTTGCCGGCGCATCTGTTCTACAGTATCTGAATTTGAAATACAAGCTAGATTAATGATGCGTAAGTTCAAGGATCGAGGGTTTCCTCCTGATGTTTTGAGCAAAGCATATAAAAGAGCCAGATATAACCACCGGGAATGGTTACTTCATCAAGATCCGGTAGGACCTGAGCAAACGTTGCCATCTAATGTTATATGTATTTTACAGCATTCAAGTCTTTCTCATCACATAGCATCAGCACTGCGAAGATGTTGGAATTTAATTACTGCACATCCCAAGCTCTCAGGATATCTATTACGGATGGCGTATAGCCGTGGACGCAATTTGAAGGACAGATTATGCCCAGCGGTGTTAAGACGGGATACTACGTTGGCCTTAACTGCTGTGGGCTATTCAGCTTGTCATCGCTGTTCTTTTTGCAGTATGATGAGTGCTTCTATTTGTGTGGAATATCAGAAGAAAGTGCGACGTTTGAATAGTGCTACGACTTGTAATACATCTTTTGTAGTGTATGGCTTATGGTGTTCGTGCCCTAAGTTATACATTGGGAAAACTACATGGCCTTTGAGAACCCGGCTGGCCGAACACAAGTATAGTCTTCATAAAGTACGTGTAGATACACCTTTGATACAACATTGTATAGACTTTAAACATCAGTTTGAAGATCTACGCTGTACGGTTTTGGAACGAGTCCCTCAGAATATTAGGGGTGGTGATCGCAACAAAATATTGTTACAAAAGGAACAGCGATGGATTTATAGTTTGAATACTTTACATCCGAGTGGCTTGAATGATAAAATTGAATGGACTTTATTTTTTTGACAATTGGAGCTTTTTCAAAAACGTAGTATTTTGCCTTGAGGTCTGTAGGTGAGGCTTTAGGCTCCAACCTGTTCACTCGAGTGTTAGCTATTTGTAGTATGTATGGTGATGCCATAGTTGTAGCTGTTGATTGGTTGTTGGTTCCTTTAAAATGATGCATCATACGCCGTCTTTTTAGATGGCGGTGGAGATGGAAGATTGAGTATACGAAGACTTTGTGGGGTGTGGTGTTGTCTAACCCCTGAAGAAGCCACGCTGTGGCGAAACAAAAGCTTTTGTAGGGTTGGGTTAAGAAGTTAGAGTATCGCATTTTTATTGAGTACCGGACTCCCCGCTGTGTTTAATTTGAAAGGTCTTTTTGATCTTCCATGAAGTTTGAATCAAGCCGGAGTTACTGTGGAATTGGAAAGCTGGATGACACAGTCTGAAAGATAAGTAATTGCGGACCCTGTGGGGCCGTTGATTTGTATAGTTCTTTATTGTATACTTTTCTTTTTTGTTTTAGGTGATTTCCTGTCGTTCCAGCAGAGCTCCGTGTGGTTCTGTGTAATTGAATACATAAAGACGCTTATGTGTGTATGTGGTTGAGTGTGTTGAATTGAGGTTTAGGTGTTAAAAAGTGTTTTTCCCATGAGTAAATATTTTTGGTGGTGTTTTGGATTTTTTGTTTTAAGTGATATGTTGGCACTTTAGGTGAGTGTGTGGAAGGCTTATTGACCTGTGATGTGAGCGTCAGCTGCTCCCTATAGTGATTTTTTCACTAAATGTAGGGTAAGAGCAATCCTGAGGTCATTTTGCCTGGAGAGATTGATGGATAAGTTTAATTTGAAGGTTAGGTGTTATTGTTTGTGGAGGTTGTTGTTTTAAGAGCTAATATTGGTTGGGGTTAGTTCAGCTCTTACACAGCTATTTTGAATAGCATTAATATGCTTTACGAACAATAAAGCACTTCAATACATAGATCTCTTACAAGCATGTTTACTAAGCCTCATACTGGTAATGCAGGTTTGGACAGAATTACTAGCGCAGAGCACTGTGTTAGATACCGGGGTAATGCTAGTATACACGAATGGGAATTCTTTCTGTAGTTTGAGGAATGGCTAAAATCTAATTTAAAAAATATCTTTTGCTTGTATTATAAATGTAAAATATGTCATGTTTCACTTTAGCTGAAAGAAATAGATTTAAACCATAAGAGAGCAATCTTTTAAATTGTTCATTTTTATGCAATATAATATTTTATCCTTATAGGACAAGTTTGGTGACAATTTTCTTTATTGAGTCAAAAATGAAACATTTATTGACTATTTGAAGCATCAAGTTTTATTTCAGTCTGATCTAAATTAGTCCACTTGAAATATTTTGTTGCCAGATTCCCAGTGGATCTGTTTAGCATTTGTGTGTACTTTTAACTCCATATGATGTATAAAAATTCAGAATTCCCCAATATGTGGAGTAGTGTTTTGGATGCTAAACATATCCTGAAGACTTTGAAAGATTCTGAAAGTCATTCTCATAGATTAAACAGTGTTTTACAGACAGAAATGTCTTTTTATAAAATTGCCTGCACTATATGCATATAAACTTAGGTGAAATGCTCCCTGGGTTAGGAAGAGGGGGAGAAGGGAGGACAACAGTATACTTTAGGTAGCATGGAATATAAAGGCAAACAGGCTGGGCTTACGGACATTTGCAATGTAAGGTGAGCCATCATTGCTAGTGATCAGACACCATTGTGAGGAGCATATCAAAGCTCTCAGTTTGGGGGGATGTGTATGTGGGTGGGGAATGCTAATCCCTGACTTTTACTGATCAGTTACAATTTCACATTCTTTGACATATAAGCAGTTTGAGGGTAAGAGGCACATTTCACAATGGGATGTCCAAATGCAATCTTGGACATTAAAGCCAGAACATCTGTAAAAAAAGCAGGCACGTGCATGTTCAGGTATGATTTCGGAAATGTGGCTGTGCCCGAAATGCACATTTCTCAAACGTCTATATAGACATCCCCAGGATATCATTTCAGAACCAAGATCTCTCGTAGCATAATGATTAGAATAATGGTTTCAGAGTAAAATGGTCAGGTTTCAAATCCCAGTGTGATCTAAGGCTAGTTCCTTAATTCTCCATCTCTTCTATACTGTCTGGATGTTTTAAGGTGAAAAAGAGCACTTTCCTGGATCCTATTCGTGCCTGGAGGAGGTATAAACATTGACGTGCCTGAAACATCTCCAACACTTCTGAGATCAAATGGGGACGTGTAAGTACATTGCCACCTCCCCAGACATGCCTGTGCCCACTTGGATGCCCCTGCACCAGAGACATCTGTGAATGTCATTTGTGGAATGTATATGGAGATATGTCTGTGATTTTGATGTCCACGTGCACATCTGCAGAGGTCTAAATGACCCTCTTAAGTTTACAAAGTAGAGCCTAGTTAATGCATGGTTTAATGCACTTCAATTATACCTCTTTTATAAATTCAAGTACGTTCATATCTGACTTTATAAAATAGGGGCACAAGGGGTGGGATTCGCATGGGAAATCTAGGTGTGATTACGTTCACTAACCCAAGGACTGGTGAAAATGCCCATGCTGAGATTTCTCAAGAATATGTGTAAATTATAGTACAGTGCCTTGTGAAAGTATTCATCCCTTGTTTTTTGTCCTGTTTTGTCGCATTACAACCTATTAACTGTTTAATGTGTGCAATGTGGCAAACAGATAAGGAAGCACACGTTAGTGATAGTAGTGCTTCCTTAGCAGCAACAGCATAGTGCCCTACTATGATAGGGCACAAGGCTGATGTTGCTAATGTGGCAAAGGGGGTGACACATGGGCACTGCTGTGTAAGAAAGGAGGTGTCAGATGTGTGGCACCATGGGGGCTGCAGGTCCAGGAGGGTGACAGGGCAGCTGCCTAGGGTGCACATCTAAGATGTGTGATATAACACTGCTGAGACTGTGGGAGCACACAGACATGCAGCTGCAGGTGGATGTGAATGCTGCCAGTGTCACTGACTCCATGCTGCCATGTCACTGTTGTGCAACTGTGTGGGTGTTCTGCAGTGTGTGTAGCCTGCAGCTGGAAATAGCTGGACTATGCTGGGGTGTGACAGGTGCCAACCTGCAGCTCTCACTGACAGTGGGATGGCATGTCCATTCATAGCTATCTCCTCTCTCTGCAAGGTGGCTCTGAAACTGAACCCCCCCCCCCCTCTGTTTATGATGGGAAGGCCCTGGCTGTCAGCATTCCTTTCAAGACCCACAAGATCACGTCAGTCACCATGATGTCTACCACCTCTCCACCTCTCCCTCCTCATGTCCAATCAACCCCCCTCCACTGTTACCCTCTTACCCTCTGCTAAGACCTTTGAAGAGGGAGGCACACACTGTCATTCCTCCAACCTACTCATCATCTGTTCCTTCAGCCTATTTCCACACCTTTCCTGGGTCCCATCACTTGCACTGTTCTCCATGCAAACTCTCATAAGTCCAAACTATAGCTCCACAAAGCAAATGTCCATGCAGCCTGTCAGCACGTCACAGAGCCTGCAGTCAGCTAAGTGCATGTAGGAAGACACCAACTCATGCCCACATGCACCATGTACTGAACACCTAAGTATACCTGCATGGCCCAACATATACTGTATACCTGCTCTGTGGCATCAGACTTAATGTCACTGAGTGCAGGGTGACAAGTTCAATACCACTCTGTGGATAAGCATTGCTAGCATCAGCTTTCATTATATCAACATACCTCTTGTCAACCAACTCACCATCTGTTTCCCTTATCCTAGTTCCACACCACGCCTGTGACCTATCACCCACACTGTTGTCCATGCCAACTCTCACATTCCAAAACTAGAGCTTCACAATGCAACTGTACATGTAGGTGTTCAGTATGTTACAGAGCCTGCAGACAGCTAGGTGCACATAGGCACACACCAAGACATGCCCTCGTGAACCTTGACAATGGACACCCAAATATGCATCTAAAAAAATAGTACAGCTGCTCTGTGGTTCAAAAAGCAAGGTCACTGTTTGAATGAGTCAGGGGACACAGGATCAGTGCCATTATGTGGATTATCAATGATAGACATAAAGATCATGACCCATTCAGAGCAGCTGTGAACAGGAGCAGTAGGTGCAACCCCTCACATTATGGCAAGCAGGGATCCCCATTTGCACAGTTGAAGAGGAAAAATTACACAGTGGAAGGCATGATGGTAAATCATACAAATATAGCATTTACGAGTGCATGTACTGTGAAGTGAGTTGTAATAATGCATGCACATTGGGCAGGCACAGTCTATGGGCTTAAGGGGCATGTAACAAGGTTATGTTGACCAACTTTTCCAAGATGATCTAGACTGTATGTGTGGGGGGCCTTGTGGATTGTGAGGTGCAGCAATGCAGTGTGCATGCATGTGATGGTCTATCATTATATTTGTATGTACAATGTGCTGCTGGTGTTCCCATCACCAAATTTATAGACATATATATGTATAAAGAGTGGAGGAGTAGACCAGTGGTTAGAGTAGCTACCTAGTACACAGAAGATCAAGTGTTTGATTCCTGCTGGCACTCATCATGACTGTGGGCAAGTCACTTTAACCTCCATTGCCTCGTAAGAAAAGGCTTGTAATCCACTTCCTGTGATACATAGCCCAGAAAACCCAGAGTTAGCTGGGTTGCCAGGAGTCAGCACAGACTTGATGGCACTAAAAAAACAACTTAAAATAAAAACATATACATAAAACACAGGTATGAAAACACCTAATGGGGTTGGGGACAGATGCCATGGTCCTGTATGCATGTGGTGTCAATGTAGTAATGGTATGCAATGCACCTTATTTATTTTTCTATACCACGCTCTTTGGTATCAGCTCAGTTTACAAATAACATCAACTCTGTTTAGACACAGGTAAACGTCCGTGCTGGACTTACAGAAAACAAGGTTATTCAACTTGGATTAACTGGGGAAACTATATACTTAATGACCTTGGAGGGTGCATACATGTGCACACACCTTTATTTTTTATAGCTTCACATTATTGCAGTTATGATATTGACAAAGTAAGGGATACTTTGCACCTTCTAAGTCCTGGCGATGTTGTGTACTACATATGGTGCTATCCCCTATAACTCCATTTTCAGTACAGGTTGTAATGCGACAAAACAAGACAAACACTAAAGGGATGAATACTTTGAAAAGTTACCATACATGTCCCCATCAATCCTTCCCTATACTCATTCTACACTGTAGTGTCTGTCATGTACAGCTGGTCAGCTCACAGAACAGGGACTAGACTCTCCTTGCAGTCAGATAAGGCACTTGTGGCCACAGAAGATGCCTAGTGGTTAGTTGAGGTGCCATGCTGTACTGTAAGGTGCCCTGCTGTAGTCTACCTTAGCACATGCTGCCAGCAATGTGTGTTGTAGAAGTCACAAACCTCTGACATTAGCCCACATGCCACTAACATCATCAGGGAACATGGCTGCAAGATCCCACAAGCCATGCTTCAGTGAGTTTGACCTGCACTTCTTGGGCAGGCTCTTCCCCTCCTCCAGTGTCCAGCACAACCTGGCATGGATGATGCACTCCTGTGAGTGTTTGGAGCAACAGTACAATGCCCAATCTGAACACTCATGAACAGTAAGTACATGGGGACAGGTACCACACCCACTCAGTGTAGCAGTTTGGGGGCAACTCACATCATCTACTGGGCCCACCATACATACAGAGAGTCTAGTTCCTGCTCTGTGAGCTGACCAGCTGTACATGACAGACACTACAGTGTACAATGAATATAGGGAAGGATTGATGGGGACATGTATGGTGACTTTTCAAAGTATTCATCCCTTTAGTGTTTGTCTTGTTTTGTTGCATTACAACCTGTACTGAAAATGGAGTTATAGGGGATAGCACCATATGTAGTACACAACATCGCCAGGACTTAGAAGGTGCAAAGTATCCCTTACTTTGTCACTATCATAACTGCAATAATGTGACGCTATAAAAAATAAAGGTGTGTGCACTGCACCCTCCAAGGTCATTAAGTTATGGAGGAAAAATTTGATGCAATGACAGCTGCAAGTCTATTGGGGTATGTCTCTTTCAGCCTACCACATCAAGCTTCTGTGATTCTCAGCCAGTTCTCAGGATAAAAATGTAAAAATGTTACAACTCCTTAAAGTTAAATAGGTTGCACTGGGCCACAGCAGGCAGCAACCCATGCTATTGGGTTTCAATTGGAGTGAGGTCAGGGCCTGTACGAGCCAATTACAATATATTTACATATTCCCATTGAAGCAGTTTTAGATGTAGGTCTATGATCACTGTTGTGCTGAAAGGTGAACCGATGTCCCAGTAACCAAGCTCAGGTAGAGTAAAACAGGTTATTTACAAATATGGACCTTTATGTAGTGGCAACCTGCATTCCAACAATCCTGACCTGTTAGCCTGACCCCGCTGATGAGAAACATCCCCACAGCATATTGCTGACACCACCAAGTTGCACTGTCAGAATGTTGTTGACTGGGTGATGGGAAGTGTGGGGTTGATGTTGCACATGGGTGATATGCATGATGGACCTGGAGGTCAACTGATTCCCCTTTTTAACATCTGACTGGAGACCCTTCTCCAATGTGTGTGTGTGTGTGGGTGGGTGGGTGGGAGGGGGGGGGGGCGGTCCACTTACATGTTGTTGTGTAAACCCCAGAAGTTTGTCCTTCTTAGTTTAATGATTCCCCCTGAGCAATGGTTGATATTTCTAGCAGAGGCCTCCACAAAGCGTCTTTCTGTTGCGTCTATAACCTAAAGTGCTATTAAAAACTGATATTCCCATCTGTGCTGTGGATCCATGCAGCCCAGTCAATGTGATCTTTGTTGTCTTTGTAGCATCGTAGATCAATGCCCTCCATACCTGGTCTGTGGGTCCTGGAGTGTGGCCTCTGTGGTCTGCTTTGGTGTGGTGTCACATTATTTCCAGTATGTTAGAATGGAATTAATGTTGGAGTGTGGGATCATAAGATGTGAGATGTATTCACAACTTAACCCTGATTCATATGTCTGCACAACCTTGTGTGTGACCTGTTTGGAGTGCACAGTGATCTGCATGTTGTCTGTGTAGTGGGGTTGCCGAGTCAGGGGCTTGTCTGAACAGGTATCCTCATACAGGTAGCAAGTGGCTGATCAGGTGACACAGATTGCACCTAGGGGGACGTTAATCCCCAAACTATGTGTGTTTGGTGGACATCTGTTTAGACCAGATTATACATAGGGGTGTCATAGCAAAAGGGATGAATACATGTGGCCTTGCAACCTTTCAGTACTGAATTTTGTAAATGTTATATATAAGGTGTGTAATTCCCTTCCACCTCACCAATGTGGTCAATATTGCTAGGGCTGAGAATTAACATCAAAATGATCTGCCAAACACACGCCAGGTTTTGTGTGTATAATCCAAACAGGTCAAAACCTGAGGTGATGAATAGCCTGACAAGCGCTGTACTGTTATATCTGTGAAACCCTGACAAAACCGGTACATGGCCAGGCAACACACCGAATGTGCAGCCACATCCTACAGGGGTGATGTGGATCAATCAACCTGTTTCTACATTGCAGGCAGATACATGCATTCCCTGAATTGATAATTCTTCCCATGGCAGATGCTGTGCAGGTTTAGCATGATGGTTAGAGCACTGTCTTTGGACATATCACTAGAGCCCCAGTTCAATGCCCACAAGCTCCTTTTTTGCATTTTATTCTGGGCTGGTCCAGATACCGTCCCAAAGGGTGCAGGTTCAACAACAGCCCATCCACCCTTGTGCCTATTCATTGTGAGATATTTCATGCATACTCTTTTCAGTCCAGGCTATCAGACAAGCAGCGTGTGTTGCCTCAGCTGTGGCCCATTGGAGAGTTTTGGTAATGTGACCCCAGCAGATGCATGACCCACACAGTGGACAGCCGGTCTGGACCTCTATCACATATATACTGAACATACAGCCACATCCTCCAGGGGTGATGTGGATCTATCAACCTGTTTCTACATTGCAGGCAGATACATACATTCCCATTATTGGTAATTCCTGCCATGGCAGATTCTGTGTGGCTTTAGCATGATGATTGGGTCACTGTCTTTGGACACACCAGACACTGTCTCGATGTTTGTAATGGATGTTTTTTAAAACTCTCCTCATTCTTCTATCCAAAGTTATGCAGTATCTGCATTAAATAAGGTACCCATGTCCCTATTCATGCTCATATATATTTCTACCATAAGCATTACAATCATGACTATATGACAGCCAGACTGGTTTTTACTCTGCTGTGAAACCTGAGAGACTATTGCTATTGTGACCACAACACATGTATGAGCCACAGAGTGCAAAAGATTGGTATATATGACCATAACTGTAACTGCACATCTTCCCCTCTATACCATATGCACACCACATGCAGACACATGCAGCACTGTCTTTATGGAGAGTGGACCACATTTCAGATACCACATGTTCTCATCAGGGTTCTGTAACCCTCATCTAAAAATACTGTCAGCTGCAGGTCAGGGTGTACCTTCACAGATGTAGCCATTCCACAGTGGGGCCTAACATAAGTCAGGCATGCACATTGCACTCATGCATATTGTCATGTGTCCCTATCCCCAGCCACGTGCTTAGGGGATTAGGGTTGCCATTTTAGTCCTCTTTAAAGGGTTTGAAAACTATTTCCTTCAGGAGCAGTGCCCTCTGGGAGTTATTTATTTATTTTTATTTACATTCTCTTATATACCATGCTATTCTGCATCAGTGTGGTTTACATTGAACAAACTGAAATTACATTGAACAGGGCATTATAACTTGGAGATAACTATTTTACAGGGAACATGGGCTATGGAGGGTTAAGTGGCTTGCCCAAGACCACAAGGAGCACCTGTGGGACTAGAAACCCCAGTCCTTCCAGTCCAAGGTTGCTGTCCTTTAGTGGGATTTGAACACCCAACCTTCCGGCCTGAAGTACTTTGCCCTAACCCAGGAATGGGCAAACTACGGCCCGCGGGCCGTATACGGCCCGGCGGACCTTTTAACACGGCCCGTGGAGCGCTAGCTAATTTATTCATTTGTACCGCATCACCGCTGTATCACTCTGAGCGTGGCTTAGACCGTATCGTCACTGTGTTTGACTCCGAGTGAGGCTTGCAGCGCATCACCGCTGTATCTGATTCGGAGCGAGGCTTGCACCGCATCACGACTGTGTCTGACGAGTTGACTTCTGACGTGAACGTCGCTTCCGGCTTCCGTTTTGAGCGCCGGGAGGAGATGTCCAATGCTGGCCGGAGGTCTGGCGGTTGGGGCCGCGCTTCTTCCCGTGCTGATAGGTCCGCAGGCTGCACGGAGGAGCGGGAGGAAGTGCCGGGCGAGGACGGCTATGGCGAGATGGAAGGGAACGAAGAGACGGCAGATCCGGCAGCAGTACCGGGAGCTCCTCAGCTCGGTGCAGCGTGAGTCTTCGAGGGGGGGGGGGCAGCAACCTTGTGACCGGACTCCAGTTTCCTCACATCGGGGCACTTCACGGTGGCAGAATAAATGGCTTTTGGTAAGTGCCTGTGAAGAGCTTCCGCGGCTTCGGGTCACGGCCTAATGGT
Source organism: Ichthyophis bannanicus (assembly GCA_033557465.1). NCBI lineage: Eukaryota > Metazoa > Chordata > Amphibia > Gymnophiona > Ichthyophiidae > Ichthyophis > Ichthyophis bannanicus. The sequence continues at coordinate 417,327,235 of CM066031.1, read as the reverse complement.
TAACCCCCAGCCCAGAAAGGGAGATGCCATAGGGCAGTGGCTGCTCCGGATTATGTCATGTGTTGATTTGAAAAGGGCCAGAGAAGGTGCCCGACCTACAGGCTCAGGTAGGTTCAGCCTTAGCCTGTCCCTGGGAAATACCTGTAGGAGTCCAGGTTCTTTGTCCCCTCCCCTCCCCTTTCTTTTCCTTTCCCTCTCCCATGGAGGGGAATACCTGGGGGAGGAGGGGAGTCCAGGTGTCTCCCTTGCTCTGTCTTTCTCCTCCATGGCCCTCCCTTGCCAGGTTGACCTTGGGGGAGGAAGAGGACAGAATGGATCCTTCCCTTCCTTTCTGGCTTAAATAAAAGAAAACAAACAGAAACAAAATACCTAAAGCAATTTAAGAAAACACTGTATATATATCTGTGCTGAAGTTAGGGGAATTCTTTACCAGAGGAGGTAGGTCATTGGTTGAGTGGGGGCACTTTTACAGCAGGGAGGGAGCTGCAGCACAGTTTCTGGCTGTAAGGAAGAGTGGTCTAGGGACTTGATGTGGCACCAGACTTGGTGCAGGCTAAGAGTGGCAGAGCCTGTCTAGTGCGGCTCCTACAGCTGTGATCTACTCTTGGTCCGGCCCCCGGGTCCAATATATTAACCCATTGCGGCCCTCGAGTCAAAAGGTTTGCCCACCCCTGCCCTAACCACTAAGCCACTCCTCCACTCCAAGTTGTAGTTTCCCACTTAAAAAGGATAGTCGTGGAGACATCGAGTGAAGGCAAACATGTTCATCGACATATGTTCATCGACATAACTGCAGCCTTTGATTCAGTGAATCGTAAGATCCTCATTGAAAGATTAGAAACAATAGGTATAAATGGAACCCCCTTAAAATGGTTCTCTTCTTATATATCCAACAGGATACAACAAGTATACTTTGATAACAACCTATCCAATACCGTCCCACAGACACAAGGTATCCCACAGGGTTCAGCTTTATCTGCCATATTATTTAACCTATACCTAAGACCAATCTGCACAATATTCCAAAAACACAAAATTGACTATCATCTCTATGCGGATGATATAATGCTTTATACACAAATGGATATATGTAACCCAGATTATAGCAACTTAGAAAATTGCCTTAATGAAGCACAACAATGGCTCCAACAAAACAATATGCTTATCAATCATAAAAAAACTGAAGTAATGTTTATCTCTAAAAATCTGGAGTTTAAACACCCCCCCACAATCATACTAAATAATACAACCTATAACACTAAACAAGAACTAAAGTACCTAGGTGTCACTCTAGATACGACACTTAACATGGAAAGCCACCTAAGACTATTAAATAGAACCATTTTCTACAAACTAAGAACCCTACAACCCTTACATAACATCATTGAACTATCAGACTTTAGATCAATAATACAAGCAATCATAACGCCACATTTGGACTATTGTAATGGCATACTACAAGGCTTGCCCAAAAAAACAGCAAACATACTCCAGATGGCACAGAATGTAACAGCCCGAATCCTAATGAACGTACCCTTCTCAGATCACATCACACCTATCCTAAGAGAACTTCACTGGCTACCTATATATGCACGCATACGATACAAAATAATAATTACAACATTCAAAATAATAAACAATTATGCCTCATCCTACCTTGCCACACTCATTAAGCCACAAACCACCAACAGGAAAAGACGTACACACAACCTAAATACACTACAAACCCCCCTCTCCATTTGCAAAGCAAAGGCACTCACCAGTAATAGAGCATTCGCATACACTGCTCCAACACAATGGAACAAACTCCCTGACACCTTAAGAGCTAACAAAGATCTCATATCATTCCGTAAAAACCTTAAAACACTTCTATTTCAAGAATACTTCAATCAGACAGAAATAACTGTGATGAAAACAATTAGACGGAGGTCTTCCCACTGTTACCATTTTCAACCCTCAAATCCTCGAAGAATTAAATAGTAATTCTACTTATATTTTTGTTCACAAATATTGTATATAGTTAATTATATAGCATGTATGTTAACATGTTCTCTTCCCTCATGTAAACAGTTTTGAATTATTTATTGAGTTATCTTAAAACAATGACACCTTTCAATGTTCTAATGTTATTTTCTTACTGTTTTATGTAACTGCTAATCCATGCAGAGTTAATTGTTAAATGTAAACCGCTGCTGATCACTGGAAGGAGCGGTATAAAAATATAATCAAATAAATAAAAAATAAAATAAACATGACACAGTTTATTTCCCCAAAATATGCACAAATAAGGTTCAAACGCAAAGTATCTGGATATTTCCTCCAGGACAAAAAGCACAGAAAATATTTACATCCTTAAGCTGAGTAACTTCTCAAAGGCATTAAACAGACGCAGACGTTTCATCAATCAAACAGGCAAATCAAAAGTACAGCTTCTTAGGTTCAGCAAAGTAAAGAATGTCTTTCTGCTTTCTTAGTGAGATAATATACAGTGCTGTGCAAGCTTGTCTTACTTAACCTGGTTCCTATCTTAGCAAGGTTAAGTTTTCTTGGTAGTGCTTTTTCCCAAAAGCATTTACTCAGGCTGCTACTCCTTAACCAAAGATTCAGTAGCCTCTGCACGACACAAAGAACAGTCCATTGGCAGCTCAGTAATCAAGGGGTCTGGTTCATTATACTCCACTTGCATTGAATTATAATATCCTGCACTGAGCCCTCATGACCTGCCTCTGGTGGAATTCTTGCTGAGGATTCCTGCAACTCCCTCCAGGACTTCTCCACCCGGTAAGGAATATGGAGAACTGTATTACTGGATATCTTTCTTTGGTTCTCTTGCCCCAGTTCCTCTCTGAGGTTTAACCACGGCTCTCTGTTGGAGGCTGGGTTCTTCTGCCTTCTAGTTTGAAACCTAGGCACCCACCTCTGAGTGTTGTGAACCTCTTGGTCAGGAACAGAAGTCTGGAACCTGCCCTGCTTTCTCCATCTGAGCAGCTCTGGCCTGGTTTCCCTTGTGCCAGACTCTTTCCAGGTCCGTATTCTTTCCTCTGCTTGGAACTTTCTTTCTGGGAACTTCCAGCTCAATTTCCAGTCCTGCTCTGAGTCTGTCTCTGACTCTGTCTTCCTGGACTCTCTCCTTGAATGTTTGCTTGCTCTGCTGTTCCCTTCTGAGCAACCTTTTTCTCCTGAGCAGCTCTTCTCCCCTCTGCTTTTCCCTAAGCAGGGTTTATAAAGGTGCTTCTTGGGCAGCGTTTCTCTCTGGCTTAACAGGTGTTCATAATCATGCTCCAACCCTGCTACTCCCTCAGCAGAGCTTGGGTGTGGCAGCCTAGCCTCAGAAACTCTAAGCTTGCTGTGAAGCCTATGCACTGCTAGAATGTTTTTAAAGGTACAATCACTAATTTTCTCTATCTCTACAGGCTCACCAGTAACATAGTAACATAGTAAGTGATGGCAGATAAAGACCAGCATGGTCCATCTAGTCTGCCCAGCAAGATGGCAAGAGTAGGTGCACCTGTCGCTCTGTGCAGGCCACCCCTCCCCATGTTTTTGTTTCTGTTTAGGGGTGAACCCACCACTCCATGTAGGACACCCTTATTTGTTCAGATGCTAGATAGTTCAGAAGTTAGATGGTACTGTTTATTTTGCTTTTATCCTGTTGCTGTAAAGGGATCCACTGTGTTTGTCCCATGCCATTTTGAATTCCATCACCGTGTTTGCCCTCACCACTTCCATCGGGAGGGCATTCCAAGCATCCACCAACCTTTCAGTGAAGAAATATTTCCTGACATTGCCTTTCAATTTACCACCTTGCAGCTTCATGTGATGCCCTCTAGTTTTACAGCTTCCCCGTCTTTGGAAGAGGTTTGTTTGTTCATCATTTCTCTTTAAGTATTTAAAGGTCTGAATCATATCTCCCCTGTCCCTCCTCTCCTCCAAAGTGTACATATTTAGGTCTTCAAGTCTCTTCTCATAAGGCTTCTGACGCAGGCTCCAAATCATTTTGGTCGCCTTTCTCTGAACAGTTTCCAGTCTTTTTACATCTTTTGCAAGGTATGGCCTCCAAAACTGAACACAGTATTCCAAGTGAGGCCTCACCAGTGACTTGTACAGTGGCATAAGTACCTCTTCCTTTCTGCTGGTAATCCTTCTTTGAATGCAGCCCAACATCCTCCTGGCTTTTGCCACCGCCTTGTCGCACTGTTTTGCCACCTTGAGATCATCAGAGATAATCACACCAAGGTCTTTCTCCTGAACCGTGCATACCAACCTCTCACCCCCTATTGTGTACTTTTCCCTTGGATTTCTGCTACCCAAGTGCATGACACTGCACTTTTTCACATTAAATCGTAGTTGCCAAGCATTAGACCAGTCTTCCAGCTTTTGTAGATCTTTCCTCATGTTATCCACTCCCTCTGGGGAGTCCACTCTGTTGCAAATTTTTGTGTCATCTGCAAAAAGACAGACTTTTCCATTCAGTCCTTCAGCAATATCACTCACAAATATATTTATTTATATTTTATTTATTTATTTGAGAACATTTTTATACCGCTCCTTCCAGTGATCAGCAGCGGTTTACAATTAACAAATAACTCTGCAAAGATTAGCAGTTACATAAAACAGTAGAAATCTTAACGTTTGAAACAATTAACAAATAACTCTGCAAAGATTAGAAGTTATATAAAACATTAGAATCATAACGTTTGAACATTAAAAGTTTAAAATTGTTTAGGATAACTCAAAAATAGGGATAGAAATACTGAATGCTAAAGACAAAATAGGGGGGGGGGGGAAACAATGTTAACATACATGAATTTGGTTAACTATATACATACTTTGTGCAGATAATATAAGTAGGTTCATTTTTTGATTTTTCATGGACTTGGGGGAACTAACTGGTAGAATCTCTCACTTTAATTTGTTTTCATCACGGAAATTACTCTATGTTATTTCTGACTGATTGAAGTATTCTTGAAATAGATGTGTTTTAAGGCATTTACGGAATGATGTGAGATCTTTGTTAGCTCTTAGGTTGTCGGGGAGTTTGTTCCATTGTGATGGAGCAGTGTATGTAAATGCTCTATTACTAGTGAATGCCTTTGTTTTGCAAATGGAGAGGGGGGTTTGTAGTATGTTTAGGTTGTGAGTACGTCTTTTCCTGTTTGTAGTTTGCGGCATTATGAGTGTAGCCAGATGAGATGGGGCAGAATTGTTTATTAGTTTGAATGTAGTAATTAATTATTTTGTAGTGTATGCGTGCATGTATCGGTAACCAGTGAAGTTCTCTTAGGATAGGTGTGATGTGGTCAGAGAAGGGTACGTTCATTAGGATTCGGGCTGTTACATTTTGTGCCATCTGAAGTATATTTGTTGTTTTTTTGGGCAGGCCTTGAAATATGCCATTACAGTAGTCCAGATGTGGCATTACAATTGCTTGTATTATTGATCTAAAGTCTGATAGTTCAATGATGTTACGTAATGGCTGTAGAGTTCTTAGTTTGTAGAAGATGGTTCTATTTAAAAGTCTTAGGTGGGTTTCCATGTTAAGTGTGCTATCTAGTGTGACACCTAGATACTTTAGTTCTTGTTTTGTGTTATAAGTAGTATTATTTAATATGATTGTAGGGGGGTGTTTAAACTCCGGATTTTTAGAGATAAACATAACTTCAGTTTTTTGTGATTAATAAGCATATTGTTTTGTTGGAGCCATTCTTGTGCTTCATTAAGGCATTTTTCTATGTGGCTGTAGTCAGGATTACATATATCCAATTGAGTATAAAGCATTATATCATCTGCATAGAGATGATAGTCAATTTTATGTTTCTGGAATATTCCACAAATTGGTTTTAGATATAAGTTAAATAATATAGCGGAGAGTGCTGAGCCCTGTGGGATACCTTGTGTCTGCGGGAAGGTATTGGATAGGTTTCTATCAAAATATACTTGTTGTATCCTGTTGGATATATAAGACGAGAACCATTTTAGGGGGGTTCCATTTATACCTATAGTTTCTATTCTTTCAATGAGGATCTTATGATTCACTGAATCAAAGGCTGCAGATATGTCGATGAAAATTAAGACAAACATTGTTTTGCAGTTTTCAATGCCTTTATAGAGTCTGTCAAATAATACTAGAAGCAGTGTTTCTACTCCATGCGATTGACGAAACCCATATTGTTGAGCATCAAGTGCATTTGTATCATCTATGTGTTCTTGCAACTGGTATTGTACAGATTTTTCAATAATTTTGGCTAGAAAGGGTATACTGGATATGGGTCTAAATGAGGATGGATCTGCATTGTTTAGTGATTTGTTTTTCAGTATAGGTCGTATTAAAGATCTTTTTAGTTCTGTTGGCATGTTTCCTTGTATTAGAGATTGGTTTACAATGTTTAGTATTATAGGCGATAATTCTGTTTTAGCATTCTTGATCCAGTCTACTGGACAAGGGTCAAGAGGGGATGTGGTGGTGTTCAGGTTTGAGATGATGTTCAGAAGTTGTCTGTTATCCATTGAGTAAAAGTTTTCCCACACTATAGTGGGGTTGGTATTTTGTGTTATCCTTTGAAACGCATTAGTTTCAATTCTATGGGGGATTTTTTCTTCGCTAGGATTTAGTTTTTTAGAGTAGTGATCAGCCAGTTCTTGTGCATTTATAGGATATTTTGAGATATCATCTTTTGGGGGTTTAGTGAGTGATTTTATAAGCTCAAATAATTCCCTTGGCTTATTTAAAGCGTTAGTTTTTTGGTGTGATAGTTCTTTTTTGCTGTATTTATTGTTTCTTTGTAAGATTTAAGTAGAGCTAAGTATTGTTTTTTGGTCTCGGTTAGTTTCCTAGCTCTCCATTTTTCTTCTATTTTTCTGAGATCCTTTTTTAATTTAGCTAATCCTGCTGTGTACCACGGTTCCGATCTTTTCTTTGGTTTGTTATTTTTATGTGAGGTGATTTTAGATGTTTGTTTAGAAACAGTTTCAATTCCGTTGTTCCATTGTTTTATTACTTCATCCAGATTTGAGGATTCTGTATTTACATGTGAAAAGATCGAATTTATTAGCGTGTCTTTATCTAGTTTTTTAAACATACTTTTATGTGCATTATTATTAGGTTCTATATTAAGTGATTGTGGTGGCATTTCAAATGTGAATTGTATAAGGTGGTGGTCTGACCATGGGACCTGGGTTATTTTAGGTGGAGTATTTGTTACTGTGGTGTTTGAATATTCTTTGGGTAGAAATACTACGTCTAATATTTCCCTTGTCATGTGTAGGTGTTTGGATTATTTGACGGTAACCCATCTGATCCATGGCCTCATTAAATGTATTAGTTTGTGATGTATTGAGTGAGGCAAGGTTTATATCGCCTAATATCATGTGATTTTTTTTAATGAGGTTTCACATATTGTTTCGAGGGCTGATGCTAATGCTTCATGTTTTCCAGAAGGTGGTCTGTAAATGAGGGAAATAGCAAAGGTTTTATTTTCTACCTTAAGGATGTCTATACCTTCAAGAGACTTCTGGACAGTGCAGGATAGGTTTAGATTTTTTCTTGCTATTATTAGCACCCCACCACCTTTTCCTTTGTTACGAGGGCAATTAAATATGTTATATCCAGGTACATTTAGGGTATTAAGGGGGACTGTGTCAGCCTCTGAGAGCCATGTTTCTGTGATGCATAATAGATCAGGTTTTTCCTCAGTAATAAGGTCCTGTATAATGGGCAACTTGTTTTTAATAGACCTAATATTTATTAGTATGCATGTTTGGGGGATTAGTATGCTAGACTTGGTGTGTGTATCATTAAGGGTTGGTTTGATTGTAATTAGTCTTGAGCGTGGTTTCGTTACCTTTGATTTATATTGGTGTATATTATATTTGGATTGATATGGGAACCATTGTGTGTATTGTGGTAGTTGGTATAGGTATATGTGGCTTGATGGATAGATGGGATACGTGTGTAGGTATGCTTGTGATGTTTTTGTGTGCAGGATGATACTTATCATGGTGATAAGAAGTAGATTTAGGAATTTCATCTTTATCATTTATGTTAGTAAGTACCCTACTTGTAAGTTGCAAAAAAAGTAGGTTGAGAAAGTGTGTATAAGGGTGTTATTCGTATGATCTAGTTAATATGGTAGTTTGGTCTAGAGTAACCTCAAATGTCTAGGATTGTAGCTATTTAAATCAGTTGTAGTGTAGTGCTAGATCTCTCTTAATTGGGTACACTACAGATTAGAGGTTATTGGTAAGATTCAAGTGGAGTCAATAGCAACCGTGCAATGGCTAATGTCAACAGTATCAATATATGGGATTAATATAGCTACTGGCTAAATTATCAGAGATGAGATATTGATAGGTCTACTGGTAAGAGTATCAAAGGCTACTGGCAACAGTATCTAGAAATAGCATTGGGTGGACTACTGATAACAGTATCAAAGGCTACTGGCAACAGTATCAAGAAATAGCATTGTTGGGACAAATAGGTAGTGATAAATTGCTAGTAGCAGTTGTAGTTACTGGCACTATTAAGGCTATTGTCAACAATATATATATAAGTAGCAGACTGATGTTTTGGCTATACTTGAGAGGATATAATTGCAAATAAACAGCAGAGACATATAATAATTATCTGATGGTAGATGTTAAGTCAGAATCCTGTAGCGTGGGATCAGTGTTCTGGCGCCAGACAGATCATATAATTAAGTTTAAAACTATGGTGTTATCGTTGATGGCGTTCAGTTTATAGGATCGTTGTGAAGAAAGACCAGGAAATACCGACCTTTACGTTGTCTTTAGGCCAAGGCCCTCAGGCGCGGGTCCGCCGGTGCAGGTGCGCCAGATAACACCTTCTTTAAATTGTAGTTGGGCTGCCCGATTGGGTAGTGGCTGTTTCAGTGACGTCCAGCTGCAAAGAACTGCTCGATCCCTCCTGGGAGAGCACGCGGGGGATGAAAGGGATCAGACAGTAAATATCATTTCACCTAGACCTGTTTTGCTGATCCTTAGGCCAGTCTTCTGTGGAGTTGCTGACGTGCCACTGCCGAAGGGCCAAGCCAAAGGGCCCTCTGGCGAGGCCCTCAGGCGCGGGCCCGCAAGGCGCGGGTGCGCTTGCTGGCGGTACCTTTTAAACAGGCCGCTGTGACCTCCCACAACCCCGATTGGGTTGGAGTGCAGGAGCGGGAAAACCGATGTTCCCCCTGTGCTCTACCCCGACCGGGGAGCTTTGAAGATGGCTGCTGGTTCTTTGGTGAAATATTGAACAGTGCCGGGCCCAGGACCGAACCCTGAGGCACCCCGCTAATCACCTTCCTCTCATCCGAGTGAGCTCCATGTACCATCACCCTCTGTTGTCTGTCAGTCAACCAATTTCTAATCCAGTTTACTATCTTGGGACCCATCCCCAAGCTACTGAGTTTATTGACAAGCCTCCTATGAGGAACAGTATCAAAGGCTTTGCTGAAATCCAGATAGATGACATCCATTGCATGCCCCAGATCTAGTTCCTTGGTCACCCAATCAAAGAACTCAATCAGATTTGTTTGGCAAGACCGTCCTTCGGTAAAACCATGTTGCCTGGGATCTTGCAACCTGTTGGTTTTGAGAACGTTCACTATTCGCTCTTTCAGGAGCGCCTCCATTACTTTTCCTGCCACCGAGGTAAGGCTCACGGGCCTGTAATTTGACACATCTTCCCTGTCACCACTTTTGTGTAGAGGTACAACATTAGCCATTCTCCAGTCCTGAGGAACCACTCCTGTTTCTAAGGATCTGTTGAAGACATCCTTTAACGGTCCTGCAAGAACCTCTCTGAGCTCTTTCAGTATCCTGGGATGTATCCCATCCGGTCCCATGGCTTTGTCCACTTTCAGTTTAGCAAGTTGTTCTAACACCTCATCTTCTGTGAATGGTGTGGTATCTACTTCAGTCCTATTTTATATTTGGGAGTCACAGCTGGTCCATCTCCAGGATCTTCTTTAGTAAAAACAGAGCAGAAGTATTTGTTTAGCAATTTCGCTTTTTCAGTGTCACTTTCCACGAGTCCTTTCCCAGCACCTCTGAGTCCTGCAATTCCAACTCTGATCTTCTTCCTTTCCTGAATATACCTGAAGAAAGTTTTGTTGCCACCCTTAACATCTTTAGCCATTTTTTCTTCTGCCTTTGATTTTGCTATCCTTATTACTCTTTTAGACTCTTTGAGTTGGATCCTGTATTCATTTCTGTGTTCTTCTGTTTGCAAGCTTTTGAATTTTGAAAAAGCTGTGTTTTTTGCCTTTATTTGCGCAGCCACCTCTTTGGAAAACCAAATAGGTTTCCTTCTCCTCTTGTTTTTATTTATTTTTCTTACATATTTATCTGTTGCCCCTTTTATTGCCGCCTTTAGTTTAGTCCATTGCAATTCCACTTCCCTTATCTTCTTCCACCCCGTCATCTCCTCCTTTAAGTACTCGGCCATTTTATTGAAGTCAGTGTTTTTGAAGTTTAGGACTTTGAGCTTGCTATGATTGGCCTGTACCATGGCTTTTATCTCAAACCACACCGTGTGATGGTCGCTGTTGCTCACAGGGGCACTCACGCAGACATTCGACACGTTATCACTGTTGGTAAGCACTACATCCAGCGTTGAGCTTTCCCTGGTTGGTTCCATCACCATTTGTCTAAGTAATGCATCTTGGAGAGCATCCACAATTTTTTTGCTTCTTTCCAGATGTGCAGAAGGAGTAATCCAATCCACATCAGGTAGATTAAAGTCACCTAATATGATCGCTTCCCCCTTTGCTGCTATCTTGGCAATATCTATAATCAATTCGTTATCTCTCTCTTCAATTTGAGTCGGAGGTCTGTAGACTACAGCAATATGGATGACAGTGCCATCTCCTCTTTCCAACGCAATCCAGAGCGCTTCTTCTTTTCCCCATGTCCCCTGCATTTCAGTAGCTTTAATACTGCTTTTGACATACAAGGCTACTCCTCCTCCTTTTCCATTTTCTCTGTCTCTTCTGAATAGATTATAGCCAGCTATGGCTATATCCCAATCATGCGATTCATTAAACCATGTTTCCGTAACGGCCACGATGTCCAAATCCATTTTCACCATTAGGGCTTCCAGGTCTGGAATTTTTTTGGCTAAGCTTCGAGCATTCGTGCTCATTGCTTTCCAGCATTTACCTGGCTTGTGTGTATTTTGCATTGATTTTATTCTGCCCATTTCTTCCCACTTGTTTTTGATGTGTGGTTTAAGAGTATGGCTGTTTCTGATGCTGTTCTGCTTTTGCAGGGGGTGGCATGCAGATGTTGACCTTCCACATCCGTCACCCCCTTTTCCTAGTTTAAATGCATATCCACATACTGCCTGAATTTTTCACTTAGGTTTCTTTTCCCTGCGACAGATAGATGCCTTCCTCATCACAATATCTGACAGGAATACTTTCTTGCCACTGGTGTACAACAGTGCAGAGGGTTGATGATGTTTCCAATGACCCTAACTTTGACTGGCCATTGGAAACTCTGACATGTACGTTGTACATGCAACCATATCCTAGTCCTTCAATGCTGCAATCCTCACACATCATTACTTGCTCCATATTATGACTGAGATACAGACATGAACATTTATTTCATCTATGTGTATCAGTAGATTGTGTCATTATGGGACCAGCTAAGGCAGCCAACACACCCACTATAATACTATTTCAGGGTCCCCATGGCACACCTACGTCTTGGACAAACAAACCCAAACTGCATCTGTGCTGTCACATTTGCAACATCAGACCAGCACAGACATAACGCACTCTCTGCTATCACCATCGGAACCACAGATCCACACTCACCATATGCCCGTCATGTGCAATCCTATCTTTGACATGCGGCTGCTATACCATGACACATGCAGGAACATGTGCAACTGCTCAACAGATACAAAGCACCTCTCCTGTGACTACTGCACATCACCATTCATGCTTAGTCCTTCTTTTGCTGAACATATCGATAGCATGCTGATTCCACCCAAACAAATTTCAGGCCTCCCCTATGCAAAATACTGACAGTACTGACAGTTGCATGTGCACACCACACTGATACATTATTCTTGGGTGTCATCTGCACATCCCACTTACTGACTATTACATCAGTTGGCACAGGTTAGTCTAATCCATTAACTACCATCTGTCCACCCATCCATCAACTTCAGACTGTCTTCCATTGATGCTCCTTTATCCTGCATTAGGGTTACAGCCTTTTTCATATGTTAAAGTGCATGCTTGTCACCTTACCGCATCATTTTCTATTAATGCATGTTAAAGGGCACACAGGACGCTTTACCACCACACCTCCCTCATACCCAGGGCGCTTTCCTCATGAAGACACCTTATCACTGCCATTAGCACACACTAACGCATACTACCTTTTTCTGCAACTGCTTCTGGGACTTCGACACACTTCTTCTGCACACACAGACTTCTGATATACTGCTTGGGAACTGTAACCTAACCTGTCTCTGGGAGTTTGTTTTCTACAGTTCTTAGACCTACTGCCTGCCTTCCTCAAGAACGAAGACTAACCTCAGGACAGAGTGACTCTCTTCCACAGACCTGCAGCTCGGTGTTACTATGCAGCTCAGCTCTACTGCCTGTAGTCGACATTGGACCTCTGCCATACTTTGACTTCGTGCCATTCCTGAGACAATTTCTTGGACCCAGCCACAAGCATTCTGGCAGGAGCTAAGGTACTGGTCTTTAATTCCCCCCGAGGTTGGGGCTAGCTTAGACACACAGATAATGTACTATATGTCTGAGTGCAGAGTTAATCAGTGACATTGGTTGCTAAAACAGTGGTTAGGTCTTGGTAATTGTAATAGATCTCCCGAACTTACTACTTCAGAAAACTAATTTATGCTAATTTTATACTATTATTCTAACAGTAATAAAATCTAATTTATATCCAAACACAGGGATGGTTCTTGTTTTATCACGTGGTTTGTTTGCCAGGTAGTCCTATGGAATCCTGGGAAAATGGAGAGTAACAGTTTTCCCTAGATATACCAAGTATACCAAATGTGTATTTATCTGCTACTGACAATATCTCTTACAGCCCCCCACCCCCCTTGTGCATCAGCATCTGGTGGTTGTGCTACAGCCATTTTCATTTGGTTCCTTGTTGACACATGCGGAATATAAGTGTGCTGCGTGCATGTGCCTAGGATCCTGCATGCCCCTGGGCATCTAGGTTCCACATGCATATAAAGGCACAGGGACAGCGAGGATCAGAACACACAGGGCATGAAAACAGTACTGATCATTTTCAAAATGCAGCAGCAAAGATGATTTCAGGAGGAATGCATTAGGAAAGAGCTTCTCCATTTCTGTATCTCAGTTAGATCTTTAAAATGGATTGAGGCAGGTAACTCTAGAAGCATTCAGAATATGGCAATTAAACTAATTTATCATGTGAAACGATAAGCACTACAATGGCTCCCAATAAAATTTCAGATCAGATTTAGGGGCGGGGGGATGGGTTGTCCTTTGTTAATGTAATTGGGGTGTTTCTTCCGGCAATATGCAGTTAATATCACCTCACAACAATTTGTACATAGTTTGTTAACATTATGAGAATTTTGTTAATAGTTTCTGTTACAATGGGTTTAACATGTTCGATGTAATGTGCACCACTGTTTGTTGTGTTTCCTGTTATCACACTGAGTTACTTGTAAACTGTCTTGACTTGTAGAAAGATGGCATAAAAAACCCATTAAATAGGGGGAGGAGTGGTCTAGTGGTTAGGACAAGGTACTTCAGGCCAGAGGGCCAGGGTTCAAGTCCCACCTGGGGACAGCAATCTCAGGCCAGAGGGACTGGGATTTCTAGTCCTATAGGCACTCCTTGTGGTCTTGGGCAAGCCACTTAACCCTCCATTGCCCATGTTCCCTGTAAGTATTAACATATGTGTGTCATATCCCCTCATGTTAAATGTATCCCCCAATTGACCACCTTGACCCGGTGAAAAGCAGAATATAAATACAGCTAAAAAAATAAAACAAAATATTGTTCATAAGATTTGTCTTATAGATTTCTGGAATGTACTGTGTTTTCTTACTGTTTTGCTTGTATGGTAAAAAAACAATAAACATTATAAAAATTACTTGAACTTAAAAGCTTGACTCTAAACTCCTTAATTTGCTTCATGTTTATAGAAGGTGGGGGGTATTTGCTTGGATTGTTTGCTTTGTATACTGTAAGTAGTGTGTATTGTCAGCTGGGACCTTTATTTTCTGTGGGGTATCCTTATTGTTTCTTCAATGTGTTTACTAGAATTTATAAAAATTCGATATAAACGCTTGACTCTTCTATCTTTTAGAGCCTTTAAAGGCTTGGAATGGATGTACTTGGCTGCTATAGTAAACTCGTACCAGCCCACTCACAACTTTATATCCTGTATAGTGCTATATTCCACAGCATAGCAGTTTACATCAACTCACAGTTAATAAAAGAAATCAAAAAGAAAACAGATAGAAAAAAAGAGTCCAGTGCCATGTTACCCATACCAGTGGCACCCACACCATGCCAGTCACATCCCCGCCATACCAGAAGCAAAAACCGCGGTCAGTAACTGCCTGATAGTACCCACCCCAATAATAATCAATAGTGTTCTCATCAAAACACATTTATCAAATCATGAAAAGTAGTCCTCTGTTTCTTTGTATCTCATTACCCCTTGCTGTATCATGTCGAGCAGAGGCACAGATGAGAGGTTCCACTGGCAAATCAGAAGCTATTGCTCATGACATTCTGTGTTTCAGGGCTATGCTGTGCAGCATGTAGCACACTGAAATAATGTCCCCAACCTTTTCAGATGTGTATTGCAAGACCCCCCCCCCCCCCACCTGAATGGTCCAGACAACAGGAATTGTTCTGTCTGACTTGATTAGATTGTAAGCTCTATGAGCAGGGCTGTCTTCTTAGCATGCTTGTACAGTGCTGTGTACATCTTGTAGTATTATTTATTTTTATTTTATTTCTTTTTTATACTGTGCTCTTTAGAATCAGTGCAGTTTACATGTATACTAACAGGTACTTTTTATTCCCTTGTCCCTGAAGGGCTCACAATCTAAGTGTACCTGAGGCAATGGAGGGTTAAGTGGCTTGCCCAAGGCCACAAGGAATGGCCATGGGACTAGAGACCCCAGTCCCTCTGGCCTGAGGTTGCTTGTCCCCATGCAGGAATTGAACCCCCAGCCCTCTGGCCTGAGGTAACCTGTCCCAACCACTGAGCCACTCCTCCCTCCCTCTATATAAATGATTAACAGTAGTAGTAGTAGATCTCAAAGGTGAACTCTATCACATACCACATAGAAATGTGTGCCTCATTTTAGCGCACCTCCGCAGGTGTGCGCAATGAAATCAGAGTCATCAACAGGACTTAACACTTGTATACAGCATTGCCTATGCATTTAAAAGAAACAAAGCAGCTTATATAATGGTACAATATACAACACTATGACAGCACAATATATAATGGCTTATGTAATATGCAGAAACGTATAACTGTTTCCCCTCCCCAAAGTTTCAATGCTATACCCAACATCCCCTATGAATAGAACTCATACAAAACAGCTTATATAGTAGTATAATATATAATAGCTTATATGCAGAAACGTACAGCTTGTTCCCCCATCCCCAAAGTTTCAATACACCTATGTGTCAACACACCAAGAGACTTCACCAACTACACAAGGACACCGAAAAACGAGCCTTATCAAAGGCGGCACCAACAATTTGGAACGCCCTCCCTGATGAACTACAGTCAACAACAGACATTGAGGACTTTAGGAAGCTGCTAAAAACGACTTAAGGACTTTAGGAAGCTGCTAAAAACGACTCTCTTCATAGAGCACTACGGTGACATCACTTAACCTGTGCTACAGACAATACCCCAGCTCTACCACCCTCCCCTCGTGACACGATCATAGTATTGAAGTAAAGTCCTGATGTACATACCGTATTTTCCGGCGTATAAGACGACTGGGCGTATAAGACGACCCCCTACTTTTCCTGTTAAAATATAGGGTTTGGCCTATACTCGCCGTATAAGACTACCCCTCTTCCAGCGCACACCAAAAAAAAAAAAAAAACCATCAGATTTGATTCAAACTGTGACAAGCAGGCGGTATTTAATATAGATCTGAAGTTCTCCAGAACTATAATTCTTGTGAAAGGAGATAGCATATGATCCTTGGTGAAGCGGCTGGTGGCTGCTATCGATAAGAAGTACCGGTACACAAAGGGCCGGATTTACCTTGAGTGAGGCCCTACGCCAACAAAAATTGTGGGCCCCCAGAAAAGATAAAAACGAGCACGCCGGATCAGCTGCGCGCTGTTGGCCCTGACGTCATAATTAAACTGGGAATCCCAAAAGCCAAACTTGGAATGTACAACACTGTAGAAATAAAACTATACATTAATTTGCTCTTGTACTAAACAAAGCGCAGACGTTAATGATGCACATTTACCAGAGCTGACATATTCCAATTAATAAATTCAAAATAAAGAGATATTTTTCTACCTTTTGTGCATTTTTTTTCAGCTGCAATTGCTCCAGCCACTTTCTTCTGGTTTCTTCGTGTCTTCTGCTAACTCTCCATCGTCTGTTGTCCATTTGTCCTTTCTTCTCGTAGTTTTTTTCCATTCTCTCTCTACATCTGCTTTAACATACTAATCTTTCTCCTTTTGCTCTTTCCTCATTCCTATTTCATCCACTCAAATTTTACCCCTCCATCCTCAATCCCCACTTACTCTCCCAATACCCGGCCAATTGTAGATTTTTTATCCCTCCCACACAAAATATTTTTCCCTTCTCCATTTTACTCTTCCAGCCCCATCCCATTCTAATCCTCCCCCAACATCAGCTCCCTTCTAGTTCCAGCCTCACCCAGCATCCATTCCCTTCTAGTCCCTGCATCAGCCCATTTCTAGTCCTAGCCACCCATCAGCCCATTTCCAGTCCTAGCAACCCCCAACCCAATACCAGTCCTAGCCCCCCCATCAACCCACTTCCAGTTCTAACCCCCCATCACCCCATTTTCATTTTAGGCCCCCCCCTATAACCCATTACCAGTCCTAACCCCATCAACCCATTTCCAGTCAGCCCCCCAAAGCCCATTACCAGTCCTAACCCCATCAACCCATTTCCAGTCAGCCCCTCATAGCCCATTGCCAGTCCTAACCCCCCCCATCAGCCCACAGCCCATTACCAGTCCTAACCCCATCAGCCCACCTCAAGTCCTAACCACTCCCCATCAGCACATTTCCTGTCCTAGCCCCCCATAGCCCATTATCAGTCCTAACCCCCCATAGCCCATTACCAGACAGCCCCCATCAGCCCACAGCCCATTACCAGTCCTAACCCCCCCCATAGCCCATTACCAGTCCTAACCCCATCAGCCCACCTCCAGTCTTAACCCCCCCAGCCCATTTCCAGTCCCAGCCCCCCCCCATCGGCTCAAGTAACATTTAATAAAAAAAAATAAAATGCTGGCTGCTGCCGCTGCCGCAGCATGGACTGTCCCGCGGGGCCCCCTCTGCTGAATCCCTCCCTCCCTCCACGACGGCTGAGCCCCTCCGTGCCGGCTTTGAGAGGCGCGAAGGGAGAGTGTCTCCCTCGTGTCTCTATTAAGCCCGCAGGGGGCTC
Source organism: Ichthyophis bannanicus (assembly GCA_033557465.1). Lineage (NCBI taxonomy): Eukaryota > Metazoa > Chordata > Amphibia > Gymnophiona > Ichthyophiidae > Ichthyophis > Ichthyophis bannanicus. Next base: position 417,309,562 of record CM066031.1, on the reverse strand, counting down.
AGCCGTCCTCCCTCCGTGACGGCTGAGCCCCTCCGTGCCGGCTTTGAGAGGCGCGAAGGGAGAGTGTCGGCACGGAGGGGCTCAGCCGTCACGGAGGGAGGGAGGGAGGGATTCAGCAGAGGGGGCCCCGCGGGACAGTCCATGCTGCCGCGGCGGCAGCTTTTTGTGGGCCCTTGCCAGCTGTGGGCCCTACGCCACGGCGTAGCTGGCTATAGGTAAATCCGGCCCTGCCAAAGTGAGACAGAGCCACGTCGCAGAACGTGTACCGGCGTATAAGACGACCCCCGACTTTTGAGCATATTTTTAGGGCTTAGAAAGTCGTCTTATACGCCGGAAAATACGGTAGTATTGTAAATAGTGCACATTGTAAATAGCTCACCAAGAATCAACTACCATCTACATACATACGCACTCAATGCATGCGCACACTAGACACAGTATTTTGTTGTTTGCTGTGTAGACCGCCTTGATTGTAGGAAAAGGCGGTATAGAAATCCGTTTAAATAAATAAATGTGACACTTACTCAGGAGCCAACCTTCACCGTACTTTCCCTTTTCAAAGTTACTGCCGAGTGCTGAGTTGGAGAGGATACAGGAATTGTGACAGTTGCACGGGAACTTGGAGACTACATTTAGGATCTTCATGTGTGCATCACACACCACTTGGACATTAATTGAGTGGAAGCTTTTCCTGTTCTGGAATGCCTTTTCTCTGTCTGTGGGGGGTGTTAGGGCTACATGGGTGCAGTCTATTGCTCCGATCACAATTGGTAGTCCAGCAATATTAAAAAAGTCAACCTTCAGCACCTGCCTTTCTGCCTCCTGCTCTGGATACTGGATATGCTCCACAATACAACTCTTCAAGGCCTGCAATACCTGCTTGAAATGCCTTGAAAATGATGACTGTTCCTTTACGCAGGCCATTTTGGAATGATTCAGTGCCCAAAAAATGTAAGGTGGCAAGTTCCCAGGCAGCTGTCACATCACACCTGTATTCTGCCAACTACAATGGCTTCCAACCCAAGCTCACACCAAGTTCAAGGCAATATTGAATATTTTCAAAATCCTGCACCACTCCTCAACAAATATCCTAGAGGACTTGATCATAAGAGATACAGACACCTGCCCCAGATGAAACAACAACAAACATATGATCAATGTGCTCACAGATTACCAGAAAAGCAAGCAATCCACATCCAAAAGAGCCCTCTCCCTAGCTGCCCCTCACTTATGGAACACCCTCCCTGATGAAATGCAAGATTCTGGAGATATCAGACTTCAGAAAGAAACTAAAGACTCTTCTGTTCATGGAACAATAGCAATTGTACTGGTCTGACTGACCCGTCATTAGAGCTATCTTCTGATAACCTGCCCAACCTGTAAATAACATGATCCGACTGCAAATAAGTCAAACCAATGTAAATACATTATGCCTCTGTAAGTACCCTACATGCCAACGTTTTTGATCCTAGTTCACTGTATCCAGTTTAAGTTTGAGTAGCAATGTAAACCGCTTTGATTAAAGGATAAGGCGGTATAGAAGTCTGATTAAATAAATAAATAATACACTTTGCCAGCCCTGGTACGGCGTGCCCACGAGCAGTAGCTGGATTAATATCATCTTTGATTTTCTCATTCAAGAACAATTTGGCTTGTCTGCATAAATGGTAGTTATGCAAGACATGCCTGTCTGGGAGTCCATCTAGTGCTGCCCTTGTTCTGAATAGGCGCCATCTGCGGATCCTCATGATGAGGTGTACATTACGTACCTCCTCATCCTCCTCTCTCGGATCTCTGTTGTTCTCCTCATTTCTTTGGCTAGCTCTTGCAAGCAGCAAAGTGATGAGAGAATAAGCAGCAAAAGACCTTTTTGAATGCCGGTTTATAAACGGATGAATACAAGAAGATTAATGCTGAACAATACACACTGAAGCCGACTACACCGACCGTAGCGATTCAGAGCACGTTGAAAAGTGTGTCTTGAGACGTACTAGAGTTTAATGTCACCTCCTGACCAGGCATAGAAACAATGATGCTCTCGAACCTAACACCTGATTGCGTAATCCCTAATGCGCTACTCTGCATCGGGCGCAGACTTCATTACAATGCTATTTGAATACATCCAACTCATTTACATATCAATTAAATACCTGTGGCGTTATGTGCGTGCTAATTTTTTCCTTGCTTTTTACGTGAACGTCTTATCTCTTTTCTGCATTTGTTCTAAGGTAATTTGCACATAAAAGTTGTGTTATTTGCATATAAAAGGCCATGCTAGTTTACTGCATTGACCCATTAATTTGGGAGGTCTGCATGGACTAATTTTAGAAGAACACTGTTTTGCAGCACTGTGCAGAGCTAAGCTTGTGATCCAGTTTCAGTTTGGGGACCTGGTTTTATGAGTAAGATGTGTGTGTTGCAATGCTATAATATGTGAGTGAGAAGTGAGAGCTCTGAGTAGAAATTGGAACTGTAAGTCTAGCTAAAGAGAGGCTGATTGTAAGAAAAGTCAAACGCTGCTTTTATGTGATTTTCCTGGTGAAAATCAGAATGACGAAACTACTCTTTGTTGTGTGTGAAAAAGGTATCAGATAAAAATGTTTGCAAGAAAAGGGTTTCTTTCTAATGTAACCCTAAACTCTTTGAGAAGCTTAACTATTTAAAGCTGAGCTCAAAAATTAATTGTGGATTAAAAACAGCACAAGCTGTGAGCAGGGACGGCCCAAAGGGGGGAGCGGGGCCTTGTGCGGAGACTCATCACGGGGCCTCATTTGCATAAGGACATCATTTAAATAAATATTTGCATAATGTTAACGTGTACTAACTTTTAGTAAACATGCCTCTTAATGAGTGTATGGATAAAGAAAGACTACCAGATTTCTACATTACTATACTCCAGTGCTAACCGCCAGGCACATTAGGAAGTACTATAAACACTGCCCATTTAGAACCCATAACAAACCCGCCATATCATAACAGGACTCACAAAGCACCAAACCCTACCTAGCAAAAGGCAACACTGCAAATATTAATCCAATATATACATCTCAGAGAATACCAATACATCTCCTACTGGGGAAAGAGATCAAGTAGCACTGTCAGATAGAAACTACATGAACAGAATAACTCAGCTCGGTTACACATGCAGAACATAGACCATCACCACACAAAGAACAAGGGATCACAATTTAGAAATAGAAAGACAATAATTAAACTGGGAACCCCAAAAGCCAAACTTGGAATGTACAACAACACTGGAGAAATAAAACTATAAATTAATTTCCTCTTGTACTAAACAAAATGCAAAGACGTTAACGATTCATATTTCCCAGAGCTGACATATTTCAGTTAATAAATTCAAAATAAAAAAGTATTTTTCTACCTTTTGTTGTTTGGGCATTTTATTTTTCAGTCACAATTGCTCCAGTCACTTTCTTCTGGTTTTTACGTGTCTTCTGCTAACTCTCCATTTTCTGCTGTCCATTTGTCCTTTCTTCTCTCTTCTAGTTTTTTTCCATTCTCTCTCTACATCTGCTTTAACATACTGATCTTTCTCCTTTTGCTCTTTCCTCCATCTCTTTCTTTATTTCTTTTTCATCCGCTCAAATTTCACCCTTCCATCCTCAATCCCCATTTACTCTCCCAATACATGGCCAATCGTAGATTTTTCTTCCCCCCATCAGCCATTTCCAATCCTATCCTAGCCCCCCATCAGCCCATTTCCAATCCTATCCCCCCAATCAGACAGTTCCAGTCCTACCCTAGCCCCTCCATCAGTCATTTCTGTCCTTTCCTAGCCCCCCATCAGTCCATTTCCAGTCCTAGCTCCCCCATCAGCCAATTTCCAATTCTAGCCCCCCCAATCAGACATTTCTAGTCCTATCCTAGTCCCCTCATCAGCTCATTTCCAGTCCGAGCTCCCCCATCAGATATTTCTAGTCCTATCCTAGCCCCCCATCAGCCCATTTTCAATCCTTGGCCCTCCATCAGCCCATTTCTAGTCCACGCCCCCCCCCCCCCACTCAGCCCATTTCCAGTCCTAGCCCCCTTCTCCCCCTGAAGAGCTCTATGGCTGTCTGACTGCCTTTAGAGAGCTCCCGCCAGGCCCCGGCTCACTTCTGATACCACCGAAGTGAAGAGTGCTGTTTTTCTTCACTGTGGCAGCTGTGTTGTACTATAGGCCGCTGGGGTGCTGAGTGTTAGGAAACAGGAAGTTTCCTTTGACCCGGCGTGCCAGCAGCCTATAGTACAACACAGCTGCCGAAGTAAAGAAAAACAGCGCTCTTCACTTCGGTGCTGTCAGAGGTGAGCCGGGGCCTGCCGGGAGCCCTCTAAAGCTGATCCTGCTGCTGCTGCTGCTGCTGCTGATGTGAGATGTTGTTGGCGTGGGGCCCCCTGAAACGCAGGGCCCTGTGCGAACAACATTCTCGCACAATGGACAGGCCGGCCCTGGTTGTGAGAATGAATAAATGAATGTGCTGACAGAACAGAAGCTGCTTTTTGCCATTGTATTGACAAGAAATTGCTGCTGTGGGCAAATTACATATTTCTGGTTGTGGAAAAATGAGAAAATCTGAACTAGAAAGATTTATTTGGAAACAAAGCCGTGCCTGTTTCTGCTCATTTGAACTGGATTGGCAATAAAAGTCAGAAAGGGATTTTTCCTAGCTTATCTAAGCTTTTCCAGAGACACAGCTCAAGGCTGAATGTGAATTTATTTAAGAATACTGACTGGAGGAAAAGGTTTGTCAGTCTTATCAATAAGCTATTACTGTGTGAGAGCACCTTAGAGTTTTCTGCAAGGTTTTAAAAGTTACCCAAGCCTTGTGAAGAGAGCCCCTCCCTATGGTAATCCAGCCAGATAAAACTGGCTGTCTGTCTAGGAGAAACATTGTAACTTGGGCATTTGTGAAGTTATTAAAGTTTTGGCAAATTATTTTGAAATATTTTTTGGGCCATTGAAAGATCTGGTGAGGAAATAAGTTGTGACAGGGCAGAGGGACCGTGCACCAAAAACTACTGTCATAATATTTCCCCATAAACCTGAAGGAACTTTTACATTTACAGTTCCTTAATTCAGGAATATTTTGTTTGTTTGGGAAACCAGAAGGAGAAAACCAGAGAACAAATGGTTCCCAAGTTAGGGTTTTGCTTTATTAACTTAACTACAGTTAGGGAGTTAGGTCTGTCCCAGTGTTCAAACTCCTGTGCAGCATGAACCCAGTCCAGAGGGAGAAGAGGATCCGGTTCCTGATCCTGATCCAGAACCAGAACTGGTACCAATGGACCCCCACGCAAGAAAGGCTAGAACCTGGAAGAAAAGAAGAAAACAGACTGATAAGTAACCCTTGAACACAACACTGTGGGGTTATTAGTTTTTTTTGGAGTGGACTCATAATTACTCAGTCATTTTTGAAAATATTTTGGGACTTAACAGCTTCCAAAGGAAAACTTTATTTTGAACTTTTGGCTCCAAAGTTCTGAAAGAGAAAGTTAAGAGAACAACTTACCTGTTTGAGTTTAAGTGGGTTGTTTACCTGAAAGCAAAGAGAAAATGCACCATTAGCAGTTGCATATTTAAACAACTATTGTAATTTCTTTAGAGTTTAAAACTATTTGATAGTTCATGATTTCAGTGCTTTAAGCATTTATTTTCTATATTTGAATAAGATATTTCACACTTAAACATTCAGTGTTAGAATAAGCAACTTTTGTGCTGCAATTCATTTTCTGTGGTGGAATTCATTGCTGATACATTGTGTTGTGGTTGTGCTAAGGTATTCATGGAAGAGGAAGGTTTTGAGTTTCTTCTGGAATTCCGAATGGTCATTGCATCCTCAGCTCAGGTGGGAGGGTGTTCCATGCAGTAGGGGCAAAGAGGAAGAATGCATGGCTACAGGTGAATTGTTTGCTTTTTATTTTTTGGACTGGGATGTTAAGAAGGTTAATAAAGCTGGGTCTTCAGAGTCTGCTACTTCTGGGTCTGGAGAGAAGGGAGTGAAGACAGGTTGCTGATTCATTGTGTATGACTTTGTGAATCAAGGTGAGTGCCTTATATTTTATTCTGGCATGCATAGGGAGCTAGTGTAAATGTCTCAGGACAGGGGTGATGTGAGCTTGTCTGGGGGGCTCTGTTAATTAAATGTGCAATAGTGTTTTGTGCCATTTGGAGAGGCTGTAGATTTTGTTTCGGGAGGCCATGATATATAATGTTACAGTAGTCAAGGGTGGGAGTGGTTAAGGCTTGGCAAATGGTTTGGATTGAATCTGAACTTAGTAAGGGGTGGAGGTTCTTCAGTATTCTAAGTTTATAATAGACAGATTGTGTTGTTCTTATTTGTTCCTGGAAGTTGAGTTTCTGGTCGAGGATTATGTCCAAGTATTTAACTTTGCTTTTCACGTAAGTGGAGGGGAGTAAGATACATCAGAGAATAAATGAAGGGCCTCTGAGTTGTTTGAGCCATTGTCTAACCTTGGCAAAGCATTTGCTGACATTGCTGAAGTTGGGTGCTGAGATGTTGAAGGGGGTGAAAAACATTATGTCATCTTCATAGAGCTGGTACTGTATCCTATGTTCCTGAAAGATCTTGCATATAGGTTGGAGGAAGATGTTGAATAAGAGGGCTGATAAGCTTGAGCCTTGAGGCACTCCTTGTTGTTACATGAATGGGTGCGAGGTTTTGTCGCCAATTCTCACTTCTTGTATCCTGTGATTTAGATAGGAGCGGAACTAGTTGAGGGTGATATCTCTGAGGCCGATGTCATATAGCCTTTCTAGGAGTTGGAGATGTGGTAAGGAATCAAATGCAGAAGATATGTCAAGGAAAATTAGAAGGCAGCCTTGGGTGGCTATTTGCATATAGGTGAGGACTGAGTTTAGGAGAGATGTGAGCAGGGTTTCAACTCTGTGATTCTGTTTAAATCCATGTTGGAAGGGATCAAGGAAAGCATGATTGTTAATAAAATTCTGGAGTTGGTTTTGTACAAGTTTTTCTATTATCTTTGCTAAGAGAGGGATACTTAATATCGGTCTGTAGGATGTCGATCAATTATTGTCTAGTTTGTTTCCCTTTAGGGTTGGACAAATTGAGCTTCTCTTCAGGGGGGTAGGCATTGTCCTGGTAGAAAGGGATGTTTGTGCTTTGGTCAGTATGTAGGTGCTAAGGTGTTCCTTGTCGCTTTTGATCTAAGTAACTGGGCAGGGATCAAGGGCTGAAGTAGTTGCATTGAGATTTTTAATGGTGGTTACAACATTTTCAAGGGATGGGGATTTGAATTCAGACCATGTGGCTTCAGGGGCAATATTGGTGTTTAGATTTTCGGGGTGATGGATTATAGGTAGAGGGGATGAGTGGAATTCAGAGCAAAGTGATCAGCTATATCTTGTGGGGATATTTTGTCTTGAGGCATCTGTTTACTTGGTTCATTCGGTAGAGATTTTGCAATAGAGGAGAGTTCTTTGGGTTTGTTTATACAACACATAATGATGTTTTAATGGTATTCTCTCTTATGTCTTAATGTTTCTTCACAATAAGCACTTCACAAGACCTGCGGTCAAGTGTGACATAAACTACACTAATCACATCAAATGCCACTGATCCATACCATACAAGTACTTAGAATATCCCTCCTACAAATTGTTATCCTCGTGCCCCCCCCTCCCCCCCCCACCGTAACACGTATCCTCCAAGCCTCCTCCCTCACCTTTGTACATAGTTGCTGCAATTCTGGCTCTAGTTATATAGTTCATTGATTGGTCTTACATTTTCTAGAATTCTTGGTCCCTGTACAACAGTTGTATTCCAGCACTGTTACCTGTTTTGTTATATGCAAACTGCCTTGAATGGTAGAAAGACGGTATATAAAAAATTTTAAATAAATAAATAAGTTTGCCAGAAAGGAATCTTGGTACACCTCTTACTGAACATCTGTAAGAGTGCAGCGGCCTACCATCCAACCACTGAAACCAATCTTTATTCCATTTAGCTTATTTTCCTCCTTCCTCTTAATCAGGAAGGAGGAGGTTAGTTTAATCTATTTAATTAAATCTGAGTCTTGTGCCACTGCTGTGGTTAAAAGAGAGGCCATGACTACAATTGTTCCATCTAACTGTACCAGAGTAGTTGATACAGATTACATTATTTCTCTTTTGTTTCTTTTTGTTTTATTTCTTGCTTTTTCTTTTAAGGTTAGGCATGGGGGACTGAAAGGTAGTCACTGGAAATAGGCACCATCCCAGAGAGACGGCAGTGCAAACTGTCAAAATCATAGCTAGAGGACAGAGAATGTGGGCAACTGCCCGTCGGTGCAGCTCTATTCATTCCTTCTCTCAGCTGCATGAAAAGGAAGGGAAACCAAAGAAGGGGAGGATTGTCTTCAGAAATGCTAGGTTTTCCATTAAGTCCCTTGCCATGGAGAATATACATTCACTGAGCACACTGGTTGGAGGGCAGGGCAGGAAATGCTGTGCAACCTTGTCCAGGTCTGGCCAGATGGCATACTGGGTCCAAAAGTTGACAAAGGGATTTGTGTGCATAGCCTTGATGGGCTCTGCAAGGTAGCGTGTCACTGATATTCATGCAGGAGCCTAACTTGTGCTAGGCTGATCTCTGCTCTTAGCATTGTAGCTAGGGCTTCAGTTATCTAAGCTTTTCCAGGGCTGGGGCTCATAGGCCACTGCTGGCATGAAAAGCTGGTGGGGAGGGAGTGCTGAGTAACAGGGCAGTGCTCATGGGGTCATGTTTACTAAAGTGCTGAGACTAATGCACAGTTAGCATACATTTCTACCATGGCGGGGGCAAAGCAGCTGCAGTAAAGGCAGGGGGTGAGGACATGGCAGGGAAGTAATACTGCACTAGTCCCGTCAGTTGTGTGGCAGTAGCGGCCATGTGTCAGGTGGTGTATGCATGCTGTCAGGGCTGGTGCTACATTAGGCAAACTAGGCAGTCACCTAGAGCACTGACCTTTAGAGGGTGGCCCATTCCTGCCATTGCCACTACTGCCACCCCTCTCCAGGACCTACAGTGGTGGCAATGACAATAAAAAAGCGCTTATCCAGTACCTTTGGCACTCTCTGCTGTTGGTGCTGTGCTCTGAGCAGCTTATTCCACCCCCATGAAAACAGTAAGTCTGAGTTGGAGGGTGCAGGACTGGCTGCTTAGAGTACAGAACCAACAGCACACAGCATCAGAGACTCTGGTTAAGTGCTGTGTTGCTGGGGTTTTTTTTTGTCATTACTGCCACTGCAGGTCCCCAAGAGCAGCAGCAACGGTAGCATTAAGGGTGGGAATGGGAACAGGGGGGCAGCAGGAATGAGGGTTAACTTAGTGTGGCTCATATTCTTGCACTGGCCCTGTGCACTGTGAAGGCACATGCTACGTGTGCCCTGCATTTGTGTGCTAACATCAGTGTGACACGCCCCCCCCCCCCAACAGAAATACAGCACTGAAGTCACAGAACCATGCTGTGTGGAGGGTAGGAGGACATGTCCTCATGGCCCAGAAATACAGCAGTGCCGCCCTCTCAACATGTGAGGAAGCTGCCCACCACATCCCACCAGAAAGAACAGACAAAACATGGATCCCAACCCCACCAATATTGCACAGAGCAAGTGGCAGTGAAGAACAGAAAAGGCTGATTAGGGGATATGTGTACCCTGTTGCATGGCACAGAGATATGGGCTAAAGTACAAATGACAATGAAAAAGCGCTGCAAATCACTGAAGAAAACTCATAGAGACTGAGCTGTGGCCATTTCTGTGGGAGTTAGGGGGCAATTAAAGCATCTGTATGTACAGGGACCTCGTACTGGTAACTGCACGCTCCCAGCAATGCCCAAAATGCAGGTTCTCGGGCATGTGTCCATCTCACTCTGAGTCAGTCAAGGTGCTTGACAAGCTAGACTTCCACAGACAGGTTTCTGTGGCTGTTCTAGGCAACCGTCTGATTTGCCTTGGTGCAGTACTAGCCATGGGTGTCTTGTCTATTCTCTGTGTGGGATGGTTCTAGGGTGCTACCTGTATGGGGATTGCACCAGTATCATGGGTGCAATTAGTGCCTTAAAACAAATCACCAATAATTTGCAAATAAACACTGTACGAATCTAACCACAATGCAAAATGTATTTTCTTAATCATATCCAATTTAACATATATTAATATCTATTGACTCACAAGGATTATGATTTTGAATGAATCTTGAATACTATAGGATAACAGAGATGATGGTATATGAATGTTAAATATTATATGAATATTGAATATATGTATTGGGGATTTTGAGATTGTAAATGTATTTGTTATTATTTTGTATGAATTTTGAATTGTATTTGTCTGTCTTAATATTTACATTAACCAATAAAAATAAATTTGTATATATTGGTATACTGTGGATTTTGCATACATCATTGTGAGTCAATGGATTTTAATATATGTTAATTTGGATATGATTAAGAAAATACGTTTTTGCATTGTGGTTAGATTCATGCAATTAGTGCCTGGCATTATTGGTACCCACACTAATGGTGTCTTTTGTGGTTTGCAGCACCACTAGCGCAGTTGCTCTGACTGCACTGACATGGCTGTTCCTGCCCACTCTATGCCACAACTCCACACTAACCCTGTCTTTTTGCATGTTACACTAGTAGTGTGGTTTGCTGCATGCCCTTGGCTACCACAGGATGGGATGCATGCTATTCACACACTAGATTCCACACTCCCAGCTACCGTGCTTTAGTAAACATGCCCGATGGCACCAGAACTGCTTGCTGGCATGCCTACTATTTCCCCTGCTACATCACCATTACCAGATTCATCACTGTCCTTCTTGCCTCTGATATTTCCTTTTTTCTGCTTTTACCACCAACTATTTTTTCTAATAAATCAGTGTGCTGCACTGTAGAGCAATAGTTCCCTCCAACTGCAGGCAGTGGTGGCACGAGAGTTTCTGCTGTTCTAGGCAGACCCTCCATGCTGCCACCCCTCAAAAGACTACGCCTCTGTCCAGCCCACCATGCTGCCCTCACTTTGAGCTGAAATGGCAGCGGCTGAACTGACGCTTCAGCTCTGTGTCAGGCCTTAAAGTGCTCATGCACATGCGTGCTCATGGCCTGCTGCTCCTGTCCCCCTCTGATGCAACTGTCTTGGAGGGCAGACAGGAGCGGCAGGCCAGAACTACATGCACCTGCACGGGCATTTTAAAGCCCACCATGGCTTGAAGAAGAAATTCATCTGCCTCTTTCTAGGGGGCTGGGTAAGCGATGCTGCCCACCAGGGTCTGCCACCCTAGGTGATTGCTTAGTTTGCCTTGTGGCAAGGCAGGCACTGACTGCAGGTCACAGAGAACACCTAACATACAAGCATCTTGCTTCATAAGGGGTTGCAATTTTTTGCCTACTTGAATCTGCAAGAAGTCAGCCATCACCAAAACCTCTGCTGTGAAGCCTTCTAACTTTGCCTGAAAAATATTCACTACTGGTATAAGGCTCAGGATAGTCCTTGTGGAATTCGGTTCCTCCATAGCATCCTTAAAATGCTTTGGGACTTCCATCACCTGTGTGATATTTGCCCAATCCTGGTGATCCAGGGGACAATCAATGACATTCTTGGTCTCCAACAACATCTGATGCAGGGCAGCCCATTGCTCCAATAACCACTCCAGTGCGTCTTTAGTGGAATTCATACTAGTGGAAACTTCCTGCCTCGGCAGGTGCACAGGTGCCCTTGATGTTTCCTGTTTCTTATGCCCATCCTTCACACTCCAATGAAAATATTCTGCTGTTTTTTAGCACTTCTTCATCAGCAGTCTCAAGGCAGGACTACCACTTTCCTTGATCTTCAGGCCTTGGAAGCTTATGACAACCAGGTACAGCAAGTGTACAAAGCATTTGATCCCACAAAAGCCCACCTCCTTCACTACATTGGCCATGTTCATCTCACCATCTTTTAATAAAAAATCTGGAAGCAAGGTGCTCTGTTTGTGCTCTATTTATCTTCCCTACAAGCATTGTCCTTATTTCTGTTAAGATATCGGTCCAAGTATGGCTGTCATCCATTAAACACCACCTTCTCAACCATGATCAGGGGATGGTCATCCAGGTCTATCATTTCCTTAATGTACCATGCCACCACCCTCCAACCAATTTCTTCAATGGTGATTTGCTTTGACACACGTCAAAATGTGTAAACCCTTCTGAATATCAACCCCATTGTTTCTGCAAATGATATTCCTTGCCATTGTTCAAACGATGGTCTATTAACTTTCCTTTACATCTGGCCTTAGAGGGATGCTTCTGTTTGCTCTGATTTGGAGAAGCTGGTGAAGGATCTGGGCAAGACAAAATCCAAGGGGCCTGTGAGAAAGGCAGGAGCCCCTTTTCCATCAGTCTCCATCTACTCCTTACGGGTGCACTGGTCAGATTCCCAGGGATGTCAGACTCCCATCTCTACTGGCCTGGAAAGCCTTTCTTCTCCTCTGCTTATGGATTTTGGGCTTGTTTTCATTCTCTTCATGGAGTGCTTGTGGCCAGGGACCTGGTCCTGTCCAGGAGGACCCTCCCAGACTGTGCAATGTTTATGTTTATGTTTATTTGGTATTGATAGACTGTCCCTCACAATGCAGAAAATTAAAAACAAGATTAAAATCATAGATAGAAAAGAACCCCAATGGAGACAGGAAAGAATACAACATTCACACAGGGGGGTGGGGGGGGGGGAGAAACAGGAGGGAGGAAGGAGGGGAGAGTAGGAGGTGGTTTAAGACAGGGGTCATGGGGATGGTCATGTAACAGGCAGGACCAAGAAAATAAAAGGCTGAGGAACAAGTTGATTCTAGGTAGGCCTGAGAGGCAGAGAAGAGGTGTAGGTGGTTTGCATGGATACTGTGAATAACATGTTGCGGGGAGTGAAGAAGCAGAACATAAGAGAGGTAACGGGGTGAACCTGTGTGGAGTGCGTGATAGACCAAAGTGAGAAGTTTATATTGAATTCGCAGTCTTACACATCTTCCAGCTCCCACTGCTGTAACATCTCAGGTTTGTTAACCCCCCCCCCCCCCCTTCTGTACTTTAAGAATTCATCAGACAACCTTCTGGGTCCCAGTCTATGTAGCTGTACTTGCAATGGCCATCATTCCTGTTTTATGGGGCTGGTGCCCTGATTTACATCGACCATCCCTATCTGGTCACTTTACACACAATATGGCTAATCGTTTACCCTGTTTGCCTGCTCCATCCTCACTCTCTAAGCAGCACTCAGCAACCTATCTTGTTTTCCTTTCCTTAGCCCTTTTAAACTGTTGCTCGCTTCACTCTAAAATGCACCTTATTCAGGATTTAATACTTCAACATTGCCTAGATGCCTTGTTCCTTACAGAAACCTGGCTCCGGGAGGGGGAGGAAGCCCTCCTGCATCATTGTCTTAACCCCGGGTATTCTGCTTTCTTCACATCTCAGCCAGGTCGGAGTGGAGGGGGCGTGGTGGTCCTCCACCGCTCCTCCCTTCCCCTCATGGAGGTTCACCCCACTTACACTACCCTGAGTCCATATTGCTTTGCTTGGGCACCTCCCCGCCGATTCATTTTCTCCTTCTCTGCCTTGACCTTCTCTCCGCCCAGACCTCTGGGATGCACTCTTACTCTCACTCTCTGAAGTCTCTCTTATATCTCTCCACTTGGTGATCTTAGGCGACTTCAATGCACATCCTGATTCGCTCTCTAGGCCCAGGGATAAAGTAGTCCTAACTCTGCTAGAGGATCTGTATCTACACCAACACGTCTCTTGTCCCATTCATGCTGCAGGCCATATTAGGCCCAGGGATAAAGTAGTCCTAACTCTGCTAGAGGATCTGTATCTACACCAACACGTCTCTTGTCCCATTCATGCTGCAGGCCATATTTTGGACCTCATTTTTATGCCAGCCAGCTCTCTATTTGCACCATCTATCATCCTACCCTTCCACTTCCCTGGTCAGACCACTTCTATTTTTCCTTTTCCCTTTCCCCTCTGCACTGCCTTCAACCAGCACCTCTCCCACATTGTTCACCTGTTTTAAGCACCATATCACCATCCACACTTCAACAGTTTCCCTCTGCTGACATTCTCCTTTCTTCCAACTTCCCCTGTCTTTCTGTGAATATCCAGATAGATACCTGAACTTCTATACTCTCCTCTACCCTAGACCAAATAGCCCTTTTATGCTCTATTCCTTCCTCCCGCTCGTCTACCCATCACCCCTGGTACCATCCTGGACTTTTTCTCCAGTGCACCCATCTCCACCATGTCAAGCGGGTGTGATGCAAGCAGCCCTCCCCAGACTCACTCACCTCCTTCCATTTATGCCAACATAAATACCGCTCCATGATTCGCGCTGCTAAACAATCGTACTACTCTGATTTAATCACCACCTCATCTAATTCATCCTGACAGCTCTACCAGGTGTTTTGCTTCCTATCAGCAACCCAGACTCCTACTCTAGCCCCTACCCCTTTTCCTCCCACCCCAAGATCCAATGCTTTTGGCTGCTTTCTTCTCTGAGAAAACACAGTTCCTACATTCCACCTTTTCCTCTTGCCCCTTCCCCTCTCCCCATGCTCTCCCCCTCCCTGTCTCCCTTTCATCCCCCTCCCCCTCCCCAGTTTTCTCCATACTTGGTACTCCTTCTAGCCCATTATGGCCACTGAACTCACTAAGGCCCTCACCTCATCTAGCAAAACGACTTGCCTGCTCGATCCCATTTCTTCCTCTTGGCTACTAGAGCCTTCTCTCACCCTTCTGCCATTCATTCTTCACATAGTCAATTCAAGTTTATCCTCCGGTCTTTTCCCCACCACCAGGAAACATGTGCTCATCTGACCCATTTTGAAGAAACCATCCCTTGACCACTCCACCCTTGCACATTGGTGCCCAGTATCCAATCTGCCTTTCCTTTCTAAAATCCTGGAAAAACTGGTCTTCTCACAACTTTCAGCCTACCTTGATACCACCTCTGCTCTTCACCTCTGCCAATCTGGATGTAGAACTGGGCACAGCACTGAAACCATCCTCCTTTCCTTCTTGAACGAGCTCCATCAGTCACATGAAAATGGAAATTTCTCTCTTGCGGTATCTCTAGATCTATCCTCTGCTTTCAACTTAGTTGACCACTCCACACTCCTCATTCATCTTTACGACCTTGGGATCCATGGAACCGTTCACCACTGTTTTTGTTTTTTCCTCTCTTCTCGCACTTTCTCTGTCCAGACTGGCTCCACAACTTCCCCTGTAATCCCCCTTCCCTACGAAGTTGTCCAGGACTCTGTCCTGGCCCCCCTTCTCTTTAACATCTTCCTTGCTCCACTTGCCTTCATTATCCAGCAGTCTGGTGTCTCTGGTTACTACTATGCTAATGACTATATTCTCTTGTTCCACACCGGCCCCCTAACTCCTAACTTCAACCCACTGGACTCCTGCCTCTCTTGCGCTTCCTCCTGATTAAATAGCAACTACTGCGATGCTCCTGCCCCCACCCTAGGGCTAAAGGACAGGAGTGGCCTATTGTCCCGAGAGGAATGGATTAAAACTATTCCCTTGGAATGATGGAGATGTAGTTTTGTTCTCCTTTCTCTCACTGATAAATGTAGTTGCGCCAGAGACGGTAAGGCTTTGCAAGAATATTTTATTCGTGTTGGGGAGATTCCTCCAGCGCATCAAAATTCAGATACATGAACATAAATGGTGCTTTAAATGGTAACAGAAGAAACTCAGGAATATAAGGCAACGTAAAGTGAGATCAGCTTTTCTTCTATGGAGCTTAACTCAGCTCTGCCTCAAGAGGTGACTTACATATATTGCAGCCTCATGCAATCACTGTTCCCTTCACAGTGTGAACTCAAACTCGGGTGTAAACAATTAGGTTTTCAGAGCACGGCAGCAGAAACTGCCACGTTGTATTCTTTTCACACAAGGTACAGGCAAGCTTTGTTATACTGCTATTTCCTTACAGCATATTGAACAGTCCATGCTATTATCGTCAGAGTTTATCAAAGGTAAGGCATTTTCCACTTGCATAAAATCTTCTGACTGCACAGAGCTATTGTCCTCATTCAGCTTTGACTGTCTGCCTGCTTTCAATTCTAAGAACTCTTTAAAGTCCTGAAGGAGCAATTCAGCCTGTTCAGTTCCTGACAAACCGTTGTCAGCCAACACTGAGTTTTTCTCCAAGTCAATAATGTTTCCCCCTTCAGCTCTTGGCTTGAATGACTCAAGGTAACAATTGGGATCTTTTAAAACAGCCTTAAATATAGGAGATGGGACTTTACCTTCTCTATCCAGGTTCCTATAGAAACTGCTGTCTTTCTGCCAGGCTCCTCTCCTTTTAGGTAGCTCAAAAGCTTTGTAGCTGTGAGGGCTTCTGGGTCTCTCCGGTCCAAACTGTATCCACGAGGGCTCTGCCTTTTCCCAAGACTCTAAACCAGGGCTTCGTCCACTTCTCGTAGGACTTCCTTTCCAAGCACCTGTTAAGATCCTTGCAGGTCCTCTGCTGCTACCAGGCTCAGATGTGCAGCCAAACTGCTTCCTGGTCCACTGCTCATGGCTTTCCTGTTTCTCACAGCTATTCTGCTTCTGCTTCCAGGCCCTCTGCTCACAGGTCCTCTGCTCCTGGGAATTCTGCTTCAAGCTATTCTCTCTCTTCTTGTTCTTCTTGATCCCCTTAATCTGTTTAGCAGCGTCTTTCACCACTTCATAAAGGGATTCTTTCTCAGACACACCCCGTCCAACCCCTGGGTGTGCCCAATCAGCACTGCTCAACTCCTCCCCTGGGCTGGTCTTCATTCTCAGCTCACCAGAAGAGGGTTTTTTTTTCCTTTTAGGATTGTAAATCCTGTGTAAATCCTGCTGCATTTCAGGATTTCCTTCAGTCTCCATTTCCTCAGGAGGGCGCTCTTCACCACACTACCTACACATTAACCCATCTAAATCTTCTGCTATCTGGTTTACCTTCAGTGCTTCCTGTCCCCTGCCTGCCCCCATGTTGTCTGCTACCCCGATACCTCTTGAAACATCTCTCAGGTACCTTGGGGTCACTCTGGAATCTGAACTCTTCTCTTACCTTCCACCAGCACATCTCCATCATTCCTTTGTTTCCCTGCACCAAATTTGTGCCGTCCGACCTTTCCTCTCTCTTTCATCTCTGACCACCCTTGTACTGTCACTTAAACCCTTGTAATGACCTGACTCTTGTTTATTGTCGGATACTGTTTGTTCTATGTAAACCGCGCTGATCGCAAATAGTGCGGTATATAAGAAATGTAAATAAAATAAAATAAATAAATAAATAAAATATTATGACCAGACTCGACTACTGTAACGTCATCCTTGCAGGTTTTCCCCAATATCAGCTTCATTGATTACAGCTTATCCAGAATACTGCAGCTTGCCTCCTCACTCACTCCCCCCCCAACTTGATCACATTATCCCTCTACTCATACATCTTCACTGCCTCCCCCTTAAATCCAGGTTCACATACAAAATACTTACCATTGTTCACAAGGTTATTCACAGTGATACCCCTCAGTATCTTGCAGATCTTATTCACCTCCATGCTTTCCCACGCTTACTCTGGTCCATCCATGTGAACCATCTTTCCCTTCTCTCCCCCCGCAAGCACATCTTGAGCTTACCTGCCACTCTGCATTTTACTCCCTGGGCCCTGCACTCTGTAATTCACTGCCACTCACACTCCGCACTGAACTGTCTTTTCCCAGATTCAAAGCCATGCTCAGAACCCATCTATTTCACCATGCTTTTGACCTTCCCTTTCTCTACCCCTGACTGCCCTCCTCTCCCACCTCCCTGGTTTTCCTTTTTCTTTTTCTTTGATACCAAGTATTATATCTACTGTATCCCTATATCTTGTAAATATACCTCTCTATCTAGTCTCCTTTCCTCTTTCCTGTCTACCAATGGTGTTTCTTTCCATTTTCCTGTTTGCAGCCTGCATTTGATTTTGTACACTGCCCTGACACTTTTGCTTGGGTGGTATATCAAGTGCTGAAATAAAGATAAAGATATATTGAAGTTGGAGTTTAATGGAAAGCCAATGATAATAGAGTAAGAGGGGAGTGACGTGCTCAGACTGGGAAGCGTATGTGAGGATGTGAACAGCGGTGTTTTGAATGAGTTGAAGCCCTTAAAGTTGATATTGAGGAAGAACTAAGAAGATTCAGCCCTCCTCAGCACCACAAGCTTCTGCTCTCCTCAGCACCGCAAGCTCTCCAGCTCCCCCGATCGGGGTAGAGCGCCTGAGCGGGAAGTCCTCCTGCTCAGAAGCTCCTGCCCAATCGGGGCACTGGGAGCACCGAACACTCAGCTGCACCAGCCACTTTAAAAGTGGCGTCCCTACACAAAGGGGGCCGCTTCAGCCTCCTCAGCACCGCAAGCTCTCCAGCTCCCCCAATCGGGATAGAGCGCCTGAGCGGGAAGTCCTCCCACTCAGAAGCTCCTGCCCAACCGGGGCAGTGGGAGCACCGAACACTCAGCTGCACCAGTCACTTTAAAAGCAGCGCCCCTACACAAAGGGGGCCGCTTCAGCCCTCCTCAGCACTGCAAGCTCTCCAGCTCCCCCGATCGGGATAGAGCGCCTGAGCGGGAAGTCCTCCCACTCAGAAGCTCCTGCCCAATCGGGGCAGTGGGAGCACCGAACACTCAGCTGCACCAGCCACTTTAAAAGCAGCGCCCCTACACAAAGGGGGCCGCTTCAGCCCTCCTCAGCACCGCAAGCTCTCCAGCTCCCCCGATCGGGATAGAGCACCTGAGCGGGAAGTCCTCCCACTCAGAAGCTCCTGCCCAATCGGGGCAGTGGGAGCACCAAACACTCAGCTGCACCAGCCACTTTAAAAGCAGCGCCCCTACACAAAGGGGGCCGCTTCAGCCCTCCTCAGCATCGCAAGCTCTCCAGCTCCCCCGATCGGGGTAGAGCGCCTGAGCGGGAAGTCCTCCTGCTCAGAAGCTCCTGCCCAATTGGGGCAGTGGGAGCACCGAACACTCAACTGCACCAGCCACTTTAAAAGCGGCGCCCCTACAGGGCGAGCCCGTGCCTGGCGGGCCCGTGCCTGAGGGCCTTGCCAGGGGGCCCTTTGGCGTGGCCCTTAGGCGTGGGCCTGCTGGGTGCGCAGAGGAAAGGAACACACCCCCACCAAGAAACAACAAGAAAGACACACAGTAAGCACCAACAAGCCACCAGTAGAGAAGAACAACAAATCCCCTGGACACTTGTTCATGTAACACATTATACTACGAGAAAGCAGACAACAGTCAGCAAAGTAGAACCCTTCACAAAAAGAACCACAATGACAACAGCAACAAAGCACAGCGCAGCCCCTGAAACATCCACCATACACAAAGACCACCGAAACCCTAGCAGCAAGCAAGCTTGGACAACTGAAACAAGAAAAACAACAGCAGCGAAACAAACAACAAACACCCAAATACCTGACAAGGCAGAAAAAGGACTCTCAACATACCAGGGAATCAGCGCAGAAACACAGCACAGCCCCAAGAACACCAAGGTATGCCTACAAACCATGCCACCCTTCCTAGCCCCAATTGACCTCCTAACACCACTCCTGACCATCTACCCCTCCCCCACATACACACCCACCAACCAACCACGACCAAACAACACAACCATCCAAACCACACACATCTGCAACCCCTCCCTCACATGGAGCAACACCCACACACCAACACACCAATCCACATCACCAACCCCCTGAACTGCAGCCCCCTCTCCATTTCACTAATAAATGCTCGCTCGGTCAGAAACAAATACCACATGCTCCAAGACCTGATCACAACCTGAAAGATTGACATCCTATGCATAACAGAAACTTGGCTAACAGACACCGACACGGTGCTCATGAACCAACTAACACCAATAGGATACAGCCTGCAACATTGCTCCCAAACACACACCAAAGGAGGTGGAGTAGCCATCATATCGAAAGCCAACCTCCACCTCAGGAACCATGCATCAGAAACGACCAATGAAGCAGACATACTCACCCTCACCAATAAACACCTCTCAATATGCCTAGTCTACCGGGCACCCACCCCAAGCACCGACCTACCAAGGATACTACAACACATATCTGAGAGCGCCATCTCCACAAAAGAGCAAATAATCTTAGGAGACTTCAACCTCCCATCACTCCAAGACAAGCAAGCAGAAACCTTCATCAACGCCATGGAAGCAGTGGACCTAACACAGATCATACACGAACCAACACACGAAAAAGGAAATACACTGGACCTCATATTCCTGAATTCCCAAACTGCCACCTCATACAAAAAGCCAGAAATCACACACATACCATGGTCTGATCACTTCCTCATCAACATATCCCACACCTACCAGCATACGAACAGCAAGGAGAACAAACAACATACAAGAAGGTTTAAGACATTCATCAAGGAAGATTTCCTGGCACAAACTCTACCTAAACTCCAAACAAGCTCCAACAATATCGATGACCTAATCTCCAACTGGAACACCACAATCTCTTCCGCATCCAGCGCAACCACAAACAAGACTAACACCAGACACACCTCTAAAAAAGTCCGATGGTTCACCCCAACCTCCGGAAGCTAAAACCCAAACTCAGAAGAGCGGAAAGAAAATGGAGAAAAACCAAAAAAGAGGACGACAAAACAAACTACATGTATGAACTAGACGTGTACCACGCAGAAACAGACAAAGCAAAAAAGACTTACTACTCGAAAATCATAAACACCTCAATAAACAAACCAAGAGAACTCTTTGAAATTGTCAAAAAGCTGACAAAAGCGCCCAACCACTCCGACCAACTACCAAACATCCCACCAGATTTACTAGCACAATACAAACAGCTACAAAACCCACAATTGAATGCAGAGACAACAACAACAAACCTCCCCACAACCATAAACAAAGAATGGAGTAAATTCGAAGTGATCACGAAAGAAGAAATATCATCCACCATCTCCCATCTGAATACCACCACCTCTCCGCTGGACCCCTGCCCTACAGAATGGATAAAGAAAACCAAAGAAGACCTGAGCACACCATTAGACTGCATTGTTAATGAATCCCTCAGCCAAGGACGTATGCCAGACCTCCTCAAAACGTCAATCATCTGGCCAACCCTAAAAAAACACAACCTGGATCCCCTGGACCCCGCCTCCTACAGACCTATAGCAAGCCTCCCATTCACCACCAAAATCATAGAGAAGGTAGTTCAGCAACAGCTCCAAGAACATTTAGATACCAACAAATACTGGACCCGCAACAACACAGCTTCCGCCCACTCCATGGAGTCGAGACCCTCATGACATCACTAATGAACACCCTCGTCATAGGAACTCAAGCCAAACACTCTGGATATGCCATGATCTTCCTAGACATATCAGCAGCCTTCGACACCATCTCCCACAACATCCTCCTACACAGACTACAAGCAATTGGCATCAAGGATACTGTACTTCAATGGTTCCACTCCTACCTAACCAATAGACATCAACTGATCCGCACAAACATATCAACCTCACCCCCTTCCAGCAACACCAAGGAGTACCACAAGGATCCACACTATCAGCCATGCTCTCCAACATCTACCTGCAACCACTCTGCTCTATCATGCATGCCCACAACATCAACTATCACATCTATGCAGATGACATAAAGCTCTATGCCCCAATCACAACCTCTAACCCAACAAATAAACACCTATCAGAATGCTTCACAGAAGTATCCGGCTGGCTACAAAAGAACAACCTATCCATCAACATAAAGGAAACAGAAGCCCTCATAGTAACAAAGGACCCAGACTTTACACCACCTACACACCTCAACATTGGAACCACACAAATACAAATACAACCGCACATAAAATATCTGGGAATCATCATAGACCAAGCACTCACACTCAAGCAACAAATAAAAAAAAACACCGGAACAATATTCCACAAGGCAAAAACAGTACAACGCCTCAGACCTCTCCTTGAACCACAGGACTTCAGAACAGTGATGCAAGCCATGACACTCCCCCACATGGACTACTGCAATATAATCTACCATGGACTACCAGCCACTCATACCAACCCACTTTGAACTGCCTTGAATACAACAGCAAGGATTATTCAGAAAGCAAAAAAACGAGATCGCATCACCCCAATCCTGAGGGAGCTACACATACTCCCCCTCGAAGCAAGAATCAAATACAAATCCGCCCTACTTACACACAAAGCTCTCTACCAAACGCAGACTTCCCAGCTCCACACACTACTGCACCGTCCAGCCCACAACAGAACAACCAGACAAACCACCAACAACTCGCTCACCATACCCCATAAACGAACCAAATGCAATCAACGAACCTGCAACAGAGCCTTCGAACTGTACGCACCATCCCTCTGGAACTCTCTACCAAGCCACATCAGAAGTAACAGAGACCCCTTATCATTCAGGAAACAACTAAAAACCCATCCTATTCCAGGAACACCTCGGAAAAGAAACAACCACCCGCCACTGACTACCTCCCCCCCCCCTAATTCACCCCCCTGAACATATGTTCTAAAGAGCCTGTAATACAATGTCTATGTCCCAATTATTTTTTGAAATCATCAATGTTGACCTCCTGGTGATGGCCCCAACCCCAGAGTTTGATTATTCGACTGTCGTGCACCCCCCCCCCCTTTTAATGTTACACCGCTTTGACCCGGTGAAAAGCGGGATATAAATACAGCTAAATAAATAAATAAATAAAAAATTATATCATAGTAATTAAGCCTTAAGGGCCCATTCTCTGGCTCCTCCAGTTGGGGGCAGGCTTCCTCAAGGATCGTTGGGTGCTAGTCCCCATTCAGTACAGCTATGTCGTGGAATGCAAAGAGCTGATCCCTGCTGCTTTCGTCCTCTCCCTTTGTGGCTCTAAGAACAGCTGGGTTGCTGAGCAGATTACCTTGGGCAAGTTGCCTCTTCTCAAGGCAGTGGTGTCTGTTCCCTCGAATGATTGGGGCAAGGGCAGGTATTCCATGTGTCATGGTGCTGATATGGAAAGAGTATTCCGGCCAATTCTGGACCTCAATGGTGTCAATGAGAACTTGCACATCATGCACTTCTGGATGGAAACTTTGTGATCCATGCTTTAAGCAGTATGCCAAGAGGAATTTCTGACATCTCTGGATTTGGCTGAGGCATATTTTCATATCCTGATCTAAGAGGAGCAGCGAAGTATCTGCATTTTGCCATGCTTGGCTCTCCCCTTCAGTTCGCTGCCCTTCCATTCAGACTCTCCACTGCCGCAAGGACATTCTCCAAGGTCATAGTGGTGGTGGCTGCAGTGATGGAGTGGAGGAGTGGCCTAGTGGTTGGGGCAAGGTACTTCAGGCCAGAAGGTCAGGGGTTCAAATCCCACTAGAGGACAGCGACCTTGGGCTGGAAGGACTGGGGTTTCTAGTCCCACAAGTGCTCCTTGTGGTCTTGGGCAAGCCACTTAACCCTCCATAGCCCATGTTCCCTGTAAAATAGTTATCTCCAAGTTATAATGTCCTGTTCAATGTAATTTCAGTTTGTTCAATGTAAACCGCACTGATGCAGAATAGCACGGTATATAAGAGAATATAAATAAATACCACACCCAGGGATTTATTTGCACCCATATCTGGGCTACTAGCTCATTCTCTTTCAAAGGCGTCTTGGGTAGCTCCCCACCTGGTGTCCTTTCTGTTGTGTCTTGGCTGGGTGATGAATTGTGGAAAGAGCCAGTTGTTGCATTCCCAGTCCCTGTAATTCCTGGGAGTATGTTTAGATTCTTGAGTGGACAGAGTCTTCCTGCCTGAGGAGAAAGTCAAAGAGCTGTTGGATTGCCTGACGCTGTTATGTTAGCTGCAGGCTCCCAGAGTCTGGGATTATCTTCAACTCCTTGCATTGATGACAGTGACAATCAAGATAGTGCCATAGATGTGTGCTCTTATGCAGCTGCTCCAATGATCCTTGCTGACTCAATGGTCCCCGAGTTCTCAGTGGTTCAAGCTCAGGTTTCCACTCCCAATGATAGTGATGGCCAGCCTGAGGTGGTGGCAGTAGCCCAGTCTTCTGAGGAAAGGTGTGCCACTGGATGATTGCTCATGGATCCTTCTGAAAATGGATGCCAGTCTCTTGGGCTGGGGGAACCTCTTGCCAAGGCCAAATGACCGAGGGCTGTTGGAACCGTAGGGAAGTGGTGGGCTCCATCAATTACCTTGAGACAAGGACCATTAGGTTGGTTCTTCTGTGTTTCCGGCCCCAGTAAAGGTCTGGGTAGTTTGAGTGTTCTCGGACAATGGCACGGTGGTGGCTTATGCCAATAGGCAAAGCGGTAAAAGGAGTGCCAGGGTAGGCTTGGAGATGGCTCTCCTTTTGCCTGGGTAGAAAAGAACCTCCTAGTTTGTCAGCTCTGCATATTGCCAGGGTGGCTACTATGGAAATGGATTTTCTCAGTTGGTACTCTCTGGTTCCAGGAGAGTGGGAGTTGAGTTAGGAGGTGTTTCAGTTGTTTCTGCACTGCTGGGATCACTCCAAGAGGTATCTGATGGTGACCTGCTCTAATACCAAAGTGTGCTGCTTCTTCAGTTGCTGCTTGGAGATGGGATCTGAGGACATCGGCACTCTGGCTCAACCTTGACCGAGTCAACACCTGCTGTATGTGTTTATTCCATTGCCCTTGGTGGGGCGCGTGATTCTGCGTAAGGAGCGCCACCTGAGAAGGATTATTCTGGCAGCCTCGGGTTGTAAAATGAGAACATGATTTGGAGATCTGATGTGGCTCCTGCACATGTCACCTCTTCATTTGCTTCTGTCTCTGGGCCTATTGTGTTAGGGGCCACTTGTCTTGGAGGACCCGTGTCCCTTCTTGCTTATGGCTTGGCTCCTGTAAAGAAATGGTTAGCATGTATGGGCTACTCTATGGTAATGGTTTCCACTCTGCTCAGAGCCCAAGGAGATCTACCAACCTGGCATAAGTGCAGGTCTGGGGCCTTGAGCACTGCTGCAGTGCAATGCAGCTGACTCTTGAAGTGGACAAGGTGCCGCCTCTGTTGGCCTTTTCTGCAGGATGATCTGGAGAAGGGCCTTTTCACAGCTTTCTGAAGATTCAGGTGGAAGCTTCGGCCTGTTTCAGAGGTCCATTGGCTGGGTAGATCTCTAGCCTTACACCCTGATGTTTTGCACCTTTGTCAGAGGGTTCAGCATCTGTATCCTCCCCTCCAGTTTGTGGTCCCTTCCTGGGATCTGTGTCTGGTGCTCAGGCCCTGATGTTGGAGCCCTTTGAGCCATTGAAGTGTACTATTCTGAAAGATTTGATAGTCTTCTTGATTGTGATTTGTTCCACAAGGATTCTGAGCTGCCGGCTTAGAATGTCAAGATTCTTACCTATCTTTTTCTGAGGGGCCATTTCCATTTGACCTGTGCCTTTCTTCTTCCCTGGAGTGATTTCTCCCTTATATGTGAGCCAGGAGGTTTTCCTACCCTCCTTCTCTAAGGAGCAGTGTTGATGGAATTTTAAGGATCTTTGCCTTGTGGATGTCCAGAGGGTGCCTCTCCCGTTCTTGGAGGCTACTGTACAAATTATTTTTGTAAGTCAGACCATCTTTTTGTGCTGTTTGCTAGTCTGCGCCAGGTGATGCGGCAGCTGAGTATGCATTGGGGCACTGGATTAAGGAGACTGTTGCCTCAGTGGATTTGTTGTGGACCAGATTGTTCTGGAGAGTTTGTGCACCCATTCTATCCAAGCGCTAGTGTCCTCGTGGGTAGAGTGGAACTCGGTAGCCTCTACAGATATTTGTTGCGCAGCAACATAGGCATCACTTTCTATTTTTGTCAAGCATTTTCGCTTGGATGTCCATGCTTGGGCAGACATGACCTTTGGTGCACCAGGTTCAGTGCTGCTCGACGGTGACTGCTCGCCAGATGCTTTGCCACCTGGGCCACATGGCCTCCACAGTACATGTAACCCCATTCACTCGTCTACATATTCAGCAAGTGCAGTAGACCCTCTACACTCAATGGCATCAGGCTTTGGGCCGCCTCTGTGACAGAGTGCGCGTAACTCTACCACTACTCGGCTCCCTCTCCTGTAGTCAGTGCATCTTTTAGTGGGGCTGTCCTTCACAGCACCCCCACACCAGCAAATTCTGATGACTGATGCCTCCAAAGTTGGCTTTGGAGCCCATCTCAGCGGCCTTTGCACGCAGGGCCACTGGTCGGAGGGAGAGAGCCTTTACCAGATAAACTTCCTCAAAATCAGAGCTATTGCAAATGTGTTGTGGGCCTTCCGAACACAGCTGGCTGATCAGGTCATTCCCATACAAACAGACAACCAGGTAGTGATGTTCTACATCAAGTAAGGGGGCATGTACTCTTACCTCCTCTGTTGGGAGACAGTCTGGCTCTGGAAATTTTCTGTGAAGGACCACATGCTTCTACGGGTAGTGTATATCCCGGGAGAGGACAATGCCTTACTGGATAAGCTCAGCAGAGTCTTGCAACAGCACGAGTAGGCTCTCAACACCCAGATGACCCGCAAGATCTTTCAGATGTGGGGCAGCCCCACCATGGATCTCTTCACATCTTCTTACAATGCCCAGCTACTGCTGTTTTGCTCAAGGATACCCTGTCCCAGTCGGGTGGTATCTGACGCCTTCCTCCTGGATTGGAGTGAGGACCTCTTCTATGCTTCAAGGTCCAAGTGGACAGGGCCTCCTTAATCCTCATTGCCCCATGCTGTCACTGGCAACCATGCTCGTAGTGCAGCCACCTTATACCAGGTTCTATAAAAATAAAGGGGTGCTGCACACTCATCCTAAGTTTCTCCCTAAGGTGTTTTCAGTTTTCTACCTAAACCAGTCTATGGTACTGCCCACATTTTTCCCATGGTCTCACACCTCCAGGGCGGAGGCCCCTATCTATACTTTGGACTGTAAGAGAATGGTCACTTTTTATCTTGAATGGATGAAGCTCCATCATCGTTCCACTCACCTCTTTGTTTCCTATGATCCCAATAGACTGGGGGTAGCCATCTCCAAGTGCACCCTATCCATCTTGGTAGCTGACTGCATCTCTTTTGCTTATGCCCAGGCTAGGTTTAGAGAGCCTTGTCACAGAGCATAATGTTTGCACTATGGCAGCCTCAGTGGCTTACTTGTGCTCCATCTCCACAGTGGAGATTTGTAGGGCTGCTACATGGTTGTCTGTCCACAACTTTGCAGCCCACTACTGCCTGGATGAGAATTTCCAGTGTGACAGCACCTTCCAAGCTGTACTCCAGCACCTCTTTTGGAATTAATGCAACTCCTTCCTTCCTGCCCTTCTGTCTGTCCAGGCTACCGGAGAGTCGACTTGGTTGATGCCTGAGGCTGATGTTGACACTCAGAAACTCAGCGTTTCCCACTATTTTCTCGGTTCATTTTTCTGGTTGCTCCGTTGGGTTGTCTACAGTTTTTCAGTAGCCTGTAACTAGGGAGTCCCATATGTGAGGATTGACGTCTTGCTTGGTCCCAGAGAATGCATAGTTACTCACCTATAACAGGTGTTCTCCAAGAACAGCAGAAATCAGTCCTCACTACCCTCCCTCTTCCCCGTGGAGTTGGGTTTTTTTTAGCTTGATTAAGCTACGTCATCTTACTGAGGTAAGATTGCTCCTTCAGGCAGAAAGACCGGCATACATGCATGGAGTACCTTCCAGAAGCTTCCTTTGGAAGTTGAGAAGAATTCCCATGTGGACTCCGTCGGGACTTCGTCGGGACTCCGTCGGGATGTCACCCATGCTACGCCACCCATGCTGCATAGCCTGCTGTAGATAATGCTGTAGCAGTAGATAATGCTGTAGATAATATATGCTGCATAGCCTGCTGTAAATAACACATGCTGCATTGCCTGCTGTAAATAACATATGCTACATAGCCTGCTGTAGATAGCATATGTTATAGATAACATATGCTGCATAGCCTGCTATAGATAATGCTGTAGATACCATATGCTGCATAGCCTGCTGTAGATAATTCTGTAAATAACATATGCTGCATAGCCTGCAGATTCCACTACTACCTCGTTGCTACCTCACTAATACCTCATTGCTGTAAAGATAACATATGCTGCATAGCCTATTAACTCTATTACTACTTCATTGCTTGTTTGCTAACTCAATGCTTGTAAAATAACATACTGCATAGCGTGTAGACTCCATTACTAGTTTAGAGCTTGTCAGACGGCTGCCTAGGGTGAGAACTTACACAATCTTGACGATGCATATATTCATATGATTCTTGCAAGGTATTGTGGGTATTGTAGTTCATTCACTCCCAAACACAGCTGATGACAATAATTTGAGTTGTGAAACCAAGTGGTAAGATCAATAAAATACTTCTTTTATTGATGGGGTTTAATTCACCCAGCACATGCATGCTTGATAGCACTATAAATGAGGTTACTTGCTTGCAGTGTTTAAAAATGGATAACAAAAAGTCACAAAGTAAACCAGAAAACAACCTTCAGCTTGTCAGGCAATTAGCTAATGTTTTCTTAGCAAATAATTACCAAATACAAAGGCACAAAGTAAAGAATAAACTTGGCTGGTTAGGTTAACTTCTGCTTATTTTTCCACGCCGATCTCAGCAGTGATTCTCCCTTGCTCACACACACAATCAGGTGCAGCCCTAATTACTATCAATGGACCAGCTGAAAGCCTTTAGCTGGCTGGCTGCTACTGTGTGAGCCCAAATCCTGCTTTAAGAGCTGTTTACAGTGGAAATAAAGAACAAAGTTAGGTTTCTTTGTGATGGCTGATGTGTTTGCTCATAGAAAGCTAGCAAAAGCATTTAGATAGAGAACAGTCCATATAAATAGTTTCATCTGCTGTATCTCCCTCTTCATCAACAATCATAGGGTCAATATCATACATTGGCACAGATGAGTCTTTCATTAAGGCACTATCATGAGAATGCTTATTCCCTTGCTGCCATTCTCTATTATAGATAGGGTCTGGATCAGTGTTCATACCTGAGCCTCTCCTGCTATCATTATTCCTCTCTGTATAGCCTGGCCAATATGTAACCCAATTCTGATGTCCAGCCTTCCAATCTTGATCCCTGGACACTGGATCTCCTCTCACATACCTTCTGGCCTTGGTCTGAAAGTCCCTTCCACATTCAGTCTTCTCTCTTCCAGGTAGCCACTGGTGATTCCTATCTCTGCCACTCCATTCCTCTGGCTGAATCCAGTCCAATGGACTCTGCTGGCTTTTGGAATACCTCCCAGTATGGGTACTGCCTTGGAATCTCCCAGACCTTCCAATGGGCTTTCTTCTCTTCCTTCCAGAGAGTTTCCTTCTTTCTCTATCCGCTTGGCTTGGCTTCTGTTTCTCCAGGTGATACTGGTGCTTGTAGCCGTTGCTGAAGCTCTTCTTGAAACTCTCCCTGAAGCTGTTATCTGAAGAATAAGCTCTATTCTTATCCTGTTCTAATGTGTGCTGCTCCCTAACACAGTGCAGCTGTCTTGAATCAGGCCCTGCCCTTTGAGATGAGTGCTTAGGGATTACCTCATAGCTCTCTTGATTGCACACACATTTTCTCACTTCAGCCCCTCTCATGGCTGCTGGAAACCTGGTGCATTCTGGGACTGGTAGTCTTTTATGTGAAAACCCTGTTTTCTCACTTCTACCAGAACTGACAGGTTGCTTGTTCAGAGTCACATCATCTTTTCTATAGCTCCTACCTGAGCTATGATAAGCTTCTTTATCACAAGCTACATGAGAGGACGAGAAACCGAACAAAGAGAGCAGGCAAGTATAGAGCTACAAGAGAAAGGTCAAACACCCACCACCACTGGGCTACAATTCAAGCCGATCCCAGGTCAGTAAATTGCAAAAATGCACTCCACTCCCCACTACCTCATTGCCTACCTTGCACTACTCTACACTTTCACACAGGGCATCGGACCCAAAGAGCAAATCCCTTTGCCCCATCTACATACCACCCAATCTGTATGGACACCAGTCTCATCCCTCTCTAAAGAACACCAGCATACTTAGCCACACGTACCACGCCCACTCATCTCACAAATAGTGTACACACCAACCCAATCATAATGGCCAACATAAGGTGAGCTTTAATAAACGCCAGATCAATAAGGAACAAACCGAATACTATCCTCGACCTCATCCTCGACAAAATACTGGATATAATCTGCATCACCGAGACATTGCTAGATGACTCAGACCAGGTTATATTAAATCAAGTAACCCCAACAGGCTACGCAGCATTCAATTGCATCAGAGCACAAAAGAGAGGAGGAGATGTGCTAATACTGGCCAAAAAGGAATACAAATTTAAAACAATCTCTACCACTAATATGATCGAATCCAACATAATCACCATAGCTAACAAGTACCTAAGCATCTTCCTCACCTACAAGCCTCCTGGAGCCACAACTGAACATCTCTCCACGGTACTTGAAGCAATATGTGCACACAACATAAAACACAAACCCCTGATTGTACTAGGAGACTACAACATAACCTCCACACCCACCAGAGAGCTTGTAGTTTAAATTTAATAGTCACTTGGGGCCTAGTATCAGCAAAGTACTTTTAGTTTAAATTTAAAACACAGAAGAGAGCTTTCTGGTTAAATTTAGAACCCAGCAGAGAGCTTGTAGTTTAAATTTCATAATAAGTCAGAGCCTAGCAGCAGCAAAGAGCTGTAATTTAAATCAAATCACAATATAACTTAGCATAAAAGGCAAAACAGGATCAGTGCTCTGTGAGCAACAAATAAAGTCTTCTAGAGACCTTTACAAAGAGGCCTTCTACCTAAGGGGCAAGAGACCTGTGAAACATTTTCAATAGGTGTTCACACCAGGTGGCAGGTCAAAAGGCCATTTTGAAAAACTCCTTCTAGCCAAGCAAGGACTGTTAATCACCCAGGAAGTTGGTCACAGATTACCTCAGCAGCACAGGCATAAATAGCTCAACCAGAGCTCTGTGATCCTCAGTCTTGAAGGACTAGAAAAAGGGACTGCTACTTCTGGAGAGGGATCTGTAATTGTGAGTATATACTTCTGGGAATTTTCTGAAAGGACTTCTTTGTATTAAAGCTAATTAATCTGTGAACCCAGTGTTTTTTGTTAAATCAGTCAGAGCCTAGAAGCAGCAGTTTAAGTTTAAATTTAAAACACAGAAGAGATTTTCTGGTTACATTCCATACCCAGCAGAGAGTTTGTAGTTTAAATTTAATAGTCACTCAGGGCCTAGTATCAGCAGAGTACTTTTAGTTTAAATTTAAAGCACAGAAGACAGCTTTCTGGTTAAATATGGAACCCAGCAGTGAGCTTGTAGTATAAATTTAATAGTCACTCAGGGCCTAGTATCAGCAGAGTACTTTTAGTTTAAATTTAAAACACAGAAGAGAGCTCTCTGGTTAAATTTGGAACCCAGCATAGAGCTTGTAGTATAAATTTAATAGTCACTCGGCCTAGTATCAGCAAAGCACTTTTAGTTTAAATTTAAAACACAGAAGAGAGCTTTCCGGTTAAATTTGGAACCCAGCAGAGAGCTTGTAGTTTAAATTTAATAGTCACTCGGGGCCTAGTATCTGCAAAGTACTTTTAGTTTAAATTTAAAACACAGAAGAGAGCTTTCTGGTTAAATTTAGAGCCCAGCAGAGAGCTTGTAGTTTAAATTTCATAATAAGTCAGAGCCTAGCAGCAGCAAAGAGCTGTAATTTAAATAAAATCACAATATAACTTAGCATAAAAGGCAAAACAGGGTCAGTACTCTGAGCAACAAATAAAGTCTTATAGAGACCTTTTTCAAAGAGTCCTTCTACCTAAGGGGCAAGAGACCTGTGAAACCTTTTTAATAGGTGTTAACACCAAGTGGCAGGTCAAAAGGCCATTTTGAAAGACTCCTTCTATCCAAGCAAGGACTGTTAATCACCCAGGAAGTTGGTCACAGCTTACCTCAGCAGCACAGGCATAAATAGCTCAACCAGAGCTCTGTGATCCTCAGTCTTGAACGACTAGAAAAAGGAACTGCTACTTCTGGAGAGAGATCTGCAATTGTGAGTATATACTTCTGGGAATTTTCTGAAAGGACTTCTTTGTATTAAAGCTAATTAATCTGTGAACCCAGTGTTTTTTGTTAAATCAGTCAGGGCCTAGTAGCAGTAGTTTAAGTTTAAATTTAAAACACAGAAGAGATTTTCTGGTTGCATTCCATACCCAGCAGAGAGCTTGTAGTTTAAATTTAATAGTCACTCGGGGCCTAGTATCAGCAAAGTACTTTTAGTTTAAATTTAAAACACAGAAGAGAGCTTTCTGGTTAAATTTAGAACCCAGCAGAGAGCTTGTAGTTTAAATTTCATAATAAGTCAGAGCCTAGCAGCAGCAAAGAGTTGTAATTTAAATCAAATCACAATATAACTTAGCATAAAAGGCAAAACAGAGTCCATAACCTGTGAGCAACAAATAAAGTCTTCTAGAGACCTTTACAAAGAGGCCTTCTACCGAAGGAGCAAGAGACCTGTGAAACTTTTTCAATAGGTGTTAACACCAAGTGGCAGGTCAAAAGGCCATTTTGAAAGACTCCTTCTATCCAAGCAAGGACTGTTAATCACCCAGGAGGTTGGTCACAGCTTACCTCAGCAGCACAGGCATAAATAGCTCAACCAGAGCTCTGTGATCCTCAGTCTTGAACGACTAGAAAAAGGGACTGCTACCTCTGGAGAGAGATCTGCAATTGTGAGTATATACTTCTGGGAATTTTCTGAAAGGACTTCTTTGTATTAAAGCTAATTAATCTGTGAACCCAGTGTTTTTTGTTAAATCAGTCAGGGCCTAGTAGCAGCAGTTTAAGTTTAAATTTAAAACACAGAAGGGATTTTCTGGTTACATTCCATACCCAGCAGAGAGCTTGTAGTTTAAATTTAATAGTCACTCAGGGCCTAGTATCAGCAAATTACTTTAGTTTAAATTTAAAACACAGAAGAGAGCTTTCTGGTTAAATTTGGAACCCAGCAGAGAGCTTGTAGTTTAAATTTAATAGTCACTCGGGGCCGAGTATCAGCAAAGTACTTTAGTTTAAATTTAAAACACAGAAGAGAGCTTTCTGGTTAAATTTGGAACCCAGCAGAGAGCTTGTAGTATACATTTAATACTCACTCGGGGCCTAGTATCAGCAAAGTACTTTTAGTTTAAATTTAAAACACAGAAGAGAGCTTTCTGGTTAAATTTAGAACACAGCAGAGAGCTTGTAGTTTAAATTTCATAATAAGTCAGAGCCTAGAAGCACCAAAGAGCTGTAGGTTAAATCAAATCACAATATAACTTAGCATAAAAGGCAAAACAGGGTCAGTACTTTGTGAGCAACAAATAAAGTCTTCTAGAGACCTTTACAAAGAGGCCTTCTTCCTAAGGGGCAAGAGACCTGTGAAACCTTTTCAGTAGGTGTTAACACCGGTGGCAGGTCAAAAGGCCATTTTGAAAGACTCCTTCTATCCAAGCAAGGACTGTTAAGAACCCAGGAAGTTGGTCACAGCTTACCTCAGCAGCACAGGCATAAATAGCTTAACCAGAGCTCTGTGATCCTCAGTCTTGAAGGACTAGAAACTTAGTAGGTGTTAACACCGGTGGCAGGTCAAAAGGCCATTTTGAAAGACTCCTTCTATCCAAGCAAGGACTGTTAATCACCCAGGAAGTTAGTCACAGCTTACCTCAGAAGCACAGGATGCTGCTTTTCCCGCCGCCCAGCAGTCTGCAGCCCATAAGTGGAGGGTGCCATCGGGCGTGGGCCACATGCTGCTCTTCCCGCCGCCCAGCAGCCTGCAGCACATAAGAGGAGGGCGCCATCGGGCGCAGGCCACACACTGCTCTTCCCGCCGTCCAGAAGCCTGCAGCCCATAAGAGGAGGGCGCCATCAGGCACGCCTGCGCCTGAGGGCCTCACCAGAGGGCCCTTAGGTGCGGTCTGGGGAGCTCCGTTGCTGCCGGGGTCGTCCAGGCTCAATCACCCCTCCACACACCGACTCCTGACCGTACCATCTCTCAAGCTTCTCCCGGTACTTCCTAGTAACTCTCCCCTGTCTTGCCTCCCACTGCCGGCTCTGATCACTACTGGCTTTGAACTTGCAACCCACTGTTGCCTTGAACTGCTACCCACTGTTATTGCACAGAACTGCTACCCATTGTTGTTGCATAGAACTGCTCCCCATTGTTGTTGCATAGAACTGCTACCCACTGTTGCCTTGAACTGCTACCCATTGATGTTGCATAGAACTGCTACCCATTGTTGTTGCATAGAACCGCTCATAGTACTGCTACCCACCGCCTGCTTGCTTGCCTATTACTTGCTACCCATTGCTTGCTCTTACCTCGCTGCCCACCATCATGGACGTACATCTCATTCTCCTTCTCTTCCTCATTCTCCCCAACTGCCTCCCCCTCCTACCAACACCCTTCCTCCTCTTCCCCATACCCTCCCCCTACCTCCCTCACTTCTCCCTCCACTCTGCCCCTAACCTAGCATCTGCCGTTGAGCCATCACACCATCCCCCACATTCAACCTTGAGCCTTCACACCATCCCCCTCATTCAACCAGCCCCCCTATCTACCTTCCTCACTTCTCCCTCCATTCTGCCCCCTAACCTTGCACCTGCTCTTGAGCTTCTTCACACCATCCCCCGAATTCAACCAGCCCCCCTCTCTTTAAAGCAACCCCTGCCTTGCTTCCGCTGTACTATCTCCACTTTACCCCGCTCTCTAATACTCATTCTCCTTCTCTCATCAGGTAATATCAACCCCAAGCCTGGCCTCCCCGACTTCCTTCTCACACTAATACAAGTTCCTTATGTACCCTATCTAATCTCATCCACATCCCACTCCTCCCTCCTTCCGCCCTCCCTCATTCATCCCACATTTACTCATCCATAGATATCAACGCCAACCCTACCCCTAAAAATAATCCCTCTCATAACCTATCTGTTACCACCAACTTACCCCTCATTTCCCCTCCACCATGTCCCGCTTGGAGAGCACACACACCCAGACTTACCCACTCACACCCTGCTCCCTCTAAATCTTGGTTTTACCCTAAAAATAGACCCCCACACTACTCTTATAAGAAACCCACATGTAATTTATCCAACCTTATCAATATCTCTCTCCTCCCCCCCTCTGCCCTCCCATTCTCATGCGCCCTTTGGAACGCTTGCTCAGTCGTTAAAAAAAACCCTTTTATTCATGATCTTTTTATTTCTAATGCCCTACACCTTCTTGCTTTCACCGAAACCTGGCTCTCCCCCGATGACACTGCATCCATTGCCTCTCTCTGCTACGGTGGCTACCAGTTCTCCCATACACCACGATCTACTGGTCGTGGTGGTGGTGTTGGCCTCCTATTCTCTCCCTCCTGCCAATTCCAACCCCTCCTGCTACCCCATTCACACTCTACCCTCTCCTTCGAAGTCCACTCCATTCGCCTCCTCACACCACTCCCCCTCCGAGTAGCTGTTATTTATCGCCCACCTGACAAATCCAAATCTACCTTCCTCACCAACTTCGACTCCTGGCTTTCTGCCTTTATGGACCCCTCCTCCCCCACTCTTATTCTTGGTGATTTCAACATTCACATTGACAACCCATCTGACCCCCATGCCTCAAAGTTCCTCGCCTTTACCTCCTTGTTTGACCTCAAACCTTGTTCCACTGCCCCCACACATTTACACGGCCACTGCCTTGATCTAATACTCTTCTCCAATTCCTCTCCCTCAAACCTCCACAATTCAATCCTTCCCTCATCTGACCATCATCTCTTAACATTTACTCTTAAGCTCCCACCATCCCAACCTCGTTCTGTCTTCTCCGACCTATTTAGAGACCTTCAAAATATTGATCCCATGGCTCTCTCTTCCACCATTTCTCCATCTCTCTCCTCCATTTTATTCTACAAGTCTGTCGACAAGGCACTATCTTCATACAATGCTACACTGTCCTCAGCCCTTGACACTCTTGCCCCTCCCACCCCACGTCCTGTTAAACGATCTACTCCCCAACCCTGGCTTTCTCCCACAATCCGCTACCTATGCATCTGTGCCCGTTCCGCCGAACGAGCCTGGTCCAAATCCCGCTCCCGGGAAGATCATCTTCACTTCAAATTCATGCTTGGCTCCTTCCAGTCAGCATTAGCACTTGCCAAACAAGATTACTACATCCATCTGACCAACTCCCTTGCCTCTGATCCTTGCCGTCTCTTTAATAGCCTCAACTCCCTCCTCAAGGTCCCCCCACCCCCAGTCCCACCCTCCCTTTCTGCCCAAACCCTAGCCGACTATTTCCATGACAAAATCCACAAGATTACCCTCCAATTCCCTACCCCCTCATCTACCTCCCCTCCCCCCATTTCTCCTCCCCCATCCATACTCCCCCTGCCACACTCTCCTCCTTCCCTCCGATCTCTGAAGAAGAAACCACACTCCTCCTTCCATCCTCCAAATCCACCACCTGTTCATCAGACCCTATCCCCACCCATCTTCTACGTTCGATCTCCCACACCATTGTCCCCCCCATCACTCATATCCTCAACCTCTCACTCTCCACGGCAATTGTCTCCATCGACTTCAAACGTGCTGTTGTCACACCCCTCCTCAAGAAACCCTCACTTGATCCCACATTCCCTTCTAACTATCGACCCATCTCCCTCCTTCCCTTCATATCCAAACTATTGGAATGAGCAGTTCACCATCGCTGCCTCGATCTCCTCACCTCCCAGGCCCTCCTAGACCCACTACAATCCGGCTTCCGTCTCCTACACTCCACTGAAACGGCACTCCAAAAAGTCACCAATGACCTGTTCCTGGCAAAATCTAAGGGCCTCTATTCCATCCTCATCCTTCTTGACCTTTCTGCTTCTTTTGATACCGTTGATCACAACCTTCTCCTCACCACCCTCTCCTCACTTGGCTTCAAGGACTCCGTACTATCCTGGTTCTCCTCCTACCTCTCCCATCGCTCATTCAGAGTGTGCTCTGGTGGATCCTTCTCCTCCCCTACCTCGCTATATGTAGGTGTACCCCAGGGATCTTTCTTGGGCCCCCTCCTCTTCTCTCTCTATACCCAAGGCCTTGGCATGCTTATTTCCTCCCATGGCTTTCAGTATCATCTCTATGCCGATGATTCCCAGATCTACCTCTCTACACCTGATATTTCTCCAGCAACCCAGTCCAAGATCTCTGCCTGTCTTTCAGACATCGCTGCCTGAATGTCTCATCGCCGATTGAAACTGAACATGGCCAAGACTGAACTCCTTGTCTTTCCGCCAAACTCCTTCCCCCCAACTCCCCCTCTCTCAGTCCAGGTAGATGGATCTACTATCCTTCCTGTTCCCTCTGCCCACAATCTAGGGGTTATCTTTGACACCTCTCTCTCCTTCTCCGCTCATATCCAGCTTGTAGCTGAGACCTGCCGCTTCTTTCTCTACAACATCAGCAAAATCCGCCCCTTCCTCTCTGAACACACCACCAAAATGCTTGTCCACTCCTTGATTGCCTCGCGCCTCGACTACTGCAACATCCTCCTCGCTGGTCTCCCCGTAAGCCACCTCCTCCCTCTTCAATCCATACAAAATTACGCTGCTCGACTAATCCTCTGCCAGCCTCACCACATACACATTACTCCTCTTCTCAAGTCACTTCACTGGCTCCCTGTCCAATTCTGCATTGAATTCAAGCTTCTCCTGCTGACCTATAAATGCATTCACTCTATGGCCCCTCAATACCTTTCATCTCTTATCTCCCCCTACGTCCCCACTTGTAATCTGCGCTCCGCTAACAAATTACTCCTATCAATGCCCTTCACCCGCACCGCAAATTCCCGACTGCGCTCCTTTCACCTTGCTGCTCCATATGCCTGTAACAGCTTATCTGAATCTGTGCGCCAGGCATCCTCCCTGGCCCTCTTCGAATCCAGATTGAAGACTCACCTCTTCACCGTTGCATTTAGATCTAACTTATGACTGTTCTGTGTTCTTTTAACTAGATTGTAAGCTCTGATGAGCTTGACTCTGACAGGCAGGGACTGTCTCTTATATGTTGGCTACCTCCTGTAGGTTAGCTGTGCAGCACTGCGTGAGTGGTGCTATATAAGTGCTGAATAGTAGTAGTAGTAGTAGGGTACTGTGTAACAGCCCTCTTTTAATAAGTGCTATTTCCCTCCCTCTCTCCCTCCCCAACACCCACCCACCCCTGGGATAATCGTAGCTTTATAGATACAAATCTTAAAGGAAAGGAGGTGCTCTCAGGTGAAACTCATTATCCAAATCAGTCATACACTAAGGACCTGAGATTAATTAAGCTTCAGGTGAACAAGGTATATTAAATGTATTAGGTACAGTTTTATTAGTATAAATATCCATAGCAACCCTTGGTAAGTAAAGAACTCAAAGATCTAAAGACAAGCTTAAAACTAAGATGCAGACCAACAGCAAGATGGGGGCTTTCCAATCTTTTGCATTGAGTGTAACTTTATGATTTTCTCCCAGTTGGTGAGAAGTCTTACGTGTGCACTAGGTGCAAGGAGCTCTTTGCTCTCAGGGAACGAGTCCGTTCTCTAGAGGCTAGAGTAGCAGACTTGGAAAACATAAGAAAGACAGAGAGGTACATAGACGAGACCTACAGGGATATAGTCCTGAAGTCCCACTTCCAGTCTGGCAGCATCCCTGTTGCCATGGAGGAGAGAGGTCACGTGACATGAGAGAATCACCCTGGTGTGGCAGGAAGTGATCCTGTAACTAGGACCTGTCCTCCAGGTGATGTAAAACCCTCTCGCACCGAGGAAGTTTCTCCAGGGCCATGTGCCCATCAGGGAAGGGTTAGGACAGCCGTTATAGCTGGTGATTCGATCATTAGGCATGTAGATAGCTGAGTGGCTGGTGGATGTGAGGATCGCCTGGTAACATGCCTGCCTGATGCGAAGGTAGTGGACCTCACGCGCCACCTAGATAAGTTCTTAGATAGTGCTGGGGAGGAGTCTCCTGTCTTGGTACATGTCGGTACCAATGACGTAGGAAAATGTGGTAGGGAGGTTCTGGAGGCTAAATTAAGGATTTTAGGTAGGAAGCTGAAATCCAGAACTTCCAGCGTAGCGTTCTCCAAAATGCTTTCCGTTCCATGCGTAGGACCCAAAAGGCAGGCAGAGCTCTGGAATCGAAATGCGTGGATGAGACAATGGTGCAGAGATGAGGGTTTTGGATTTGTTAGGAACTGGGGAACATTCTGGGGAAAGGAGGGGCTCTTCCGAAGGAATGGGCTTCACCTTAACTGGGATGGAACCAGGCTGTTGGCATTAACCTTTAAAAAGGAGATAGAGCAGCTTTTAAACTAGATAATAGGAGAAAGCCGGCAGTCACCCAAGAGCGCATGGTTCAGAAGAATGTATCCTTGAAGGATACTACCAAAAGCAGAGAGGTTCCAAAAAAGAGTAAAGTAGCCCTAATGCCCTCGAGTATGGAGCAGACAGAGCTTAAAGATAAGAACATAAGAACATAAGATTTGCCATACTGGGTCAGACCAAGGTCCATCAAGTCCAGTATCCTGTTTCCAACAGTGGCCAGTCTAGGTCATACGTACTTAGCAGTTTCCCCAAAAGACACAGGTTCCACAATGCTTGTACTGGGTCAAGCATTGATATCCTGGGTTCCTTCTTAATAATGGTTTATGGACTTTTCCTCCAGGAACTTGTCCAAACCTTTTTTTAAACCCAGCTACACTAACAGCCTTTACTACATCCTCCGGTAACAAATTCCAGAGTTTGATTACACGTTGAGTGAAAAAATATTTTCTTTTATTAGTCTTAAATAGTTTACCCTGTATCTTCATTGCATGTCCCCTAGTCTTTCTATATTCTGATAAGGTAAACAATCGATCTACGTTTACCCGTTCCACTCCGTTCATTAATTTATAGACTTCTATCCTATCTCCCCTCAGCCGTCTCTTTTCCAGGTTAAAGAGCCCTAACCTTTTTAGCCTTTCTTCATAGGAGTATCCTTCCATCCCCTTTACCATTTTGGTAGCTCTTCTCTGAACCCTTTCTAATAACGCTATATCCTTTTTAAGATACGGCGACCAGAATTGCATACAATATTCAAGGTGCGGTCTCACCATGGAATGATATAGAGGCATTATAATATCTTTTGTTTTATTTTCCATTCCTTTCCTTATGATACCTAGCATTCTATTTCCTCTTTTGGCCGCCGCTGCACATTGGGCCGAGGGTTTTAACATGTTATCCATAATTTATTTTTATTTTATTTGTGTGCTTTTCTATACCGCCCCTTCCAAAGATCAGGGGTGGTTTACAAGGAACTTAAACAACAATATAACAAACAGTGAAATATTGCATTACATAGAACATTAGGTGAACATAAGAACTATGTTACAAGGAAACAAGGTGTAAATCAGTTACATAAGAACATAATGGAACATACAAACTATGTTACAAATAAACAAACTATGTTACAAATAAATAATGACGCCTAAATCTTTTTCCTGGGTGGTGGTTCCTAATGTGGAACCTTGCATCGTGTAACCATAGTTTGGGTTGTTCTTCCCTAGGTGCATAACCTTTGCACTTGTCAACATTAAATTTCATCTGCCATTTTGATGCCCAGTCTTCCAATTTATCAAGATCCTCTTGCAATTTTCCACAATCCTCTTGGGTTTTAACAACTTTAAATAGTTTTGTGTCATCTGCAAATTTGATAACCTCACTCGTTATTCCACTTTCCAGGTCATTTATGAATATGTCAAAAAGCAGCGGATCCAGCACAGATCCCTGGGGTACATCACTATTCACCTTTCTCCATTGGGAAAATTGGCCATTTAGCCCTACCCTCTGCTTTCTATCTTTTAACCAGTTCCAGATCCACAGTAGTACACTGCCTCCTATCCCATGACTCTTTAGTTTTGCCAAAGGTCTCTGATGAGGGACCTTGTCAAAGGCTTTCTGAAAGTCCAGATACACTATATCAACCGACTCACCTTTGTCCACCTGTTTATTCACACCTTCAAAAAAAACATAACAGATTAGTAAGACAAGATCTTCCTTGTCTAAAGCCATGTTGGCTGTCTCCCATTAGGCCATGACTATCTACATGCTGAGTAATTTTATTCTTTATGATGGTTTCTACCATTTTTCCCGGTACTGACGTCAGGCTCACCGATCGGTAGTTTCCCGATCACCCCTGGAACCCTTTTTAAAAATTGGTGTTACATTGGCGATCCTCCAATCTTCAGGTATTAGAGATGATTTTAATGATAGTTCACAGATTACTAATAGCAGGTCTTCAATCTCATATTTCAGTTCTTTCAACACCCTTGGATGTATATCATCCGGCCCAGGTGATTTGCTACTCTTCAGTTTATCTAATAGTTGTAATACATCTTCCCGATGTATCGATATTTCCTTAAATTCTTCCACACCTTTAAATACCACTTCAGTCATGGGTAACATCCCTACATCTTCCTCATTAAAGACCAAAGCAAAGAATTCATTCAGTCTCTCCGCTATCGCCCTGTCGCCTCTTAATGCCCCTTTAACCTCTTTATCATCTAATGGACCAACTGACGCTCTCACAGGTTTTTTGCTACGAATGTACTTGAAAAAGTCTTTATTTCGTGTTTTTGCATCCGCAGCAAGCTTCTTCTCAAATTCTCCCTTTGCCTGCCTTATCAATGCCTTGCATTAGACTTGCTAGTGCTTGTGCTGTTTCCAGGTTTCATCGTTTGGCTCTTTTTTCCATTTCCTGAAAGATGCTTTTTTGGCAACAACAGCCTCTCTGACCTCCCCTTTAAACCATGCTGGCAGTTTTTTGGACTTCCTTCTACTTTTCTTAAAGCGTAGAATACAGCTCATCTGGGCTTCCAAGATAGTATTTTTCAACAACACCCAAGCTTGATGTAAGTCTTTAACCTTTGCAGCTGCTCCTTTTAGTTTTTTCTTAACTATTTTCCTCATTTTATCATAGTCTACCTTTTGAAAGTTAAAAGGTAGTACTGTGGATTTCCTTAGTATCCCTCCTCCACTAATTAAATCAAAGGTGATCATGCTATGATTACTATTGCCAAGTGGCCCTACACCCCTATCTCTTGCACTAGATCTGGTGTTCCACTAAGGACTAGGTCTAATATGGCTTCCCCTCTGGTAAGTTCATGAACCAGCTGTTTGAAGAAGCAGTCAATTATTTCATCTAGGAACTTTATCTCCCTAGCATGTCCTGCCGTGACACTGACCCAGTCGATGCCGGGGTAATTGAAATCACCCATTATTATTACTGTGCTGTAACTTTTGTTAGCTTCCTTGATTTCTTTGAGCATTTCATCATCCATTTGTTCATTCTAGCCAGGCGGTCGATAGTACACCCCCACTGCCATCGCCTTCCCTTTTTACCTGGAATTTCAATCCATAGAGATTCTACAGCAAATTTTGTGCAGCTGCGGCCAAGAGAGCAAATAGAATGCCAGGTATCATAAGGAAAGGAATGGAAAATAAAACAAAAGATATTATAATGCCTCTATATCGTTCCATGGTGAGACCACACCTTGAATATTGTGTGCAATTCTGGTCACCGTATCTTAAAAAGGATATAGCATTATTAGAAAAGGTTCAGACAAGAGCCACCAAAATGGTAA
Source organism: Ichthyophis bannanicus (assembly GCA_033557465.1). Classification (NCBI taxonomy): domain Eukaryota; kingdom Metazoa; phylum Chordata; class Amphibia; order Gymnophiona; family Ichthyophiidae; genus Ichthyophis; species Ichthyophis bannanicus. The sequence continues at coordinate 417,266,843 of CM066031.1, read as the reverse complement.
AGGGGATGGAAGGATACTCCTATGAAAAAAGGCTAAAAAGGTTAGGGCTCTTTAACCTGGAAAAGAGACGGCTGAGGGGAGATATGATAGAAGTCTACAAATTAATGAAAGGAGTGAAACGGGTAAATGTAGATCAATTGTTTACGTTATCAGAATATAGAAAGACTAGGGGACATGCAATGAAGCTACAGGGTAAACTATTTAAGACTAATAAAAGAAAATATTTTTTCACTCAACGTGTTATCAAACTCTGGAATTTGTTACCGGAGGATGTAGTAAAGGCTGTTAGTGTAGCTGGGTTTAAAAAAGGTTTGGACAAGTTCCTGGAGGAAAGGTCCATAAACCATTATTAAGAAGGGACCCAGGATATCAATGCTTACCTAGTACAAGGATTGTGGAACCTGTGTCTTTTGGGGAAACTGCTAGGTACTTATGACCTAGATTGGCCTCTGTTGGAAACATTATACTGGGCTTGATGGACCTTGGTCTGACCCAGTATGGCATATCTTATGTTCTTAAGGAGCCGCAGCATTCCTAAAAGCCATGGAATCACTAAAATATTGTCAATCAATGCCCCAATGCACCAGCATGGTACAACTCTGGATATAGTCTTTATTCCAGTGCACTTGGTGGAGCAGGGCAAGGCCACAACACCAACAATCACGCCGGTCCCTTGGTCAGATCATCATGTGATTGACTTCATCTTGACTCTGAATAACTCCACCCAACACATGGAAGATGAGAGCATAGCCAGGCGTTTTAGAGCCTTCAACAAAGACTCATTCATAAACGAAATCATTCCACAACTCCAGTGGGAATACGACACCCTTGACCTAAGCAAAGAGAAATGGAATGCCATGATATCTAATGCAGCATCAGCCCCTACGAGTACAGAACCACAAGCATGCAGGGGGTCCAATACCTCCTGGTACTCAAGTGATATCAGAGATGAAAAGCGCACTCTCCGAAGACTGGAGAGAAAATGGTGGTGGAACAAGTCGCATAACTCCCTGACTCAATACAGAGCCAAGCAACTGGAATATAACAACCTGATAAATGAGCGTAAACAGCAGCATCACACCAACCTAATCATGAAATCTGTCAACAGACCAAGAGAACTCTTTAGCATTGTCCAAAAGCCCACTAAGGATACCATGCAGCACTGTACTCACCATCTTGACCCACAGAAATTTGCAGACTACATGAAATCGAAAAACACCATCTAGACATGCTCCATCACACCACAGACAGATGACCATGAAATGAAAGAGCAGCATCAAACCTGGGAGGACTTCAGCATACCATCTACACATCAAATAGAGGACATAATAAATGGACTCAAAACAACAACCTCACCGTCAGACCCATGCCCAGTGTCTTGGCTCGAAGCCACAAGTAGCCAGTTCTCCCATCACATTCACAAAATTGTCAAAGATTCACTCCAACCAGGATACATGGCACAATACCTGAAGTATGCCATGATACAACCGATACTTAAAAGCAACAACCTAAGCCCCTCTGAACCAAAATCATACCGTTCCATCTCCAACCTACCATTCCTTGCGAAAATCATTGAAAAAATAGTGCAAAGGCAACTTCAAGACCATATTGACATGAATGCCCCACTGGACATCCATCAGCATGGCTTTAAACCCCAGCATGGTGTGGAAACACTACTCACTTCCCTCTTTGACAATCTCCTAAAAGGCATGGATAACATAAAGAACGGATTCCTGCTAGTGTTCATGGACATCTCAGCAGCCTTTGTCACTGTGTCCCACGCCAGGTTACTGCAATGCCTGCAGCAGATAGGAGTATGTAAGAATATTCTGAAGTGGTTTACTTCCTATCTGGAAGATCGAATGGAAAAGTCAAATGCGCCCAAAAGAAATCACTGCAGTTCCCCGTCACACAGGGAATACCACAAGGTTCAGCTCTATCATCAATGCTCCTTAATATTTACATCCAACCCATATGCAACATCATCAAACGACACAAACTCCACTATCACCTCTACGCTGATGACATCATGGTGTATGCTCCCATCAACCTACTAGCACTTAACACCACAACAATAACTAGATGCCTAGAAGACATGAATGCCTGGCTCAAATCCAATAACCTGACAGTCAACTATAATAAAACTGAGGCACTGTTCATCACCAGGAACCCCACCTTCATTCCACCACAAACTATCAGCATTCTAGACAAACCCATAGTAGTCAAAGATGAAGTTAAGTACCTGGGCATCACAATGGACAGAGCTCTGAACCTGAAACCCCATATCACCAAAACCACAAACAAGGCCTATCAATGTTTGAGGACCATCAGAAAGATCAAGCCAATACTCCTCCAGGACCACTTCCACACAGTGTGCCAAGCACTCATCACTCCTCTGCTTGATTACAGAAACTCGTTATATCAAGGCCTCCCTCAGCAGACCTTACACCCACTCCAAATGGTGCAAAACACTGCAGCACGCATCATTACAGACACTCCAAGAACTGAGCACATCACCACCGTCTTACAACAACTTCACTGGCTCCCAATGATGGCCAGAGCAAAATTTAAAACAGTCCTGATCATCTTTAAAATCATTCACCATCTCTTGGCAGATGCACTCCAAGATATCATAACAAGGGATATCAGCAATAGACCAAGAAGGACCAATAATGACAACATGATCGGCACACCTGCAGGATATCACAAGACTAAACAAACAACTTCAAGAAGAGCTCCTTCACTACTGGCGTCCACACTATGGAACTCCCTCCCAATGAGCCTGAGGGCATTAAATGACATCATAGACTTCCGTAAGGCCCTTAAAACCCTGCTCTTTACAGAAGCCTATGAGCAGACAGATAACAGTCTCCACCCTAACAGTAATGCAACTACTTCCACCAACTCGATACCCACTCATTCCAATTAGACATACGAGTTCAATGTTTAATGTTGTTAAGTACACTCATGTTAAATGTAACCCTCCAATTGTGAAGTGACCACTTTGATTGTAGGATAAGGTGGTATACAAATCCATCTAAATAAATAAATAAAATATATGAGGATTCCCAGAGAACATCTGCTACAGGTGAGTAACTATGCTGTATTGTAAAGTGTCTTCCTGGGGTGCTGCCTTCCTCCATGTCTGTCCTACACTTTCTTCAGCTCTATGTAATGGCAGTTATACTTTTCCTCATAGAACTGTTCAATGATATAGGTCACATGGCATCAGAGCAAATCATCATGCAGGTGTAAAGGTGCACTGGGATTGGTCAGAGTGGTACAGTCCAAAGAGTAGGTTAGAGCACTGCTTCTCAACCTTCTCCTGGAGGCATTCCAAGCCAGTCTAGTTTTCAGGATTACCACACTGAATATGTATGAGATAAAATTTGCATATAATGGAGATTCAGTGTATGAAACACTATCCCATTCATATTTATGATGGTAATCTTGCTAAACCAAATGGCTAGGTATGACTCCAAGAGATGGTTGAGTAACACTGGGTTAGAGGGTTCATGGGGGAGTTTTAATCAGTTTTTGAGGCGAGGAGAATAGGAACTGGATATAGATCTTATATTTTACATAAGAACATAAGAAAAGCCATATTGGGTCAGACCAAGCGTCATCAATCCCAGTATCCTGTTTCCAACAGTGGACAATCCAGATCACAAGTACCTGGCAGGTTCCCAAAAAAGCTCACAGGCTCCACAATGCTTGTCCCAGGGTAAGCAGTGGAGTTCCTGGGTCCTCTTTAATAATGGTTTATGGACCTTTTCTCCAAAAGCTTGTCCAAACATTTTTTAAAGCCAGCTACACTAACAGCCTTTACTACATCCTCTGGTAATGAATTCCATAGTTTGACTACACGTTATGTGAAAAATATTTTCTCTTATTAGTCTTAAATGGGTTACATTGTAGCTTCATTGTGTATCCCCTAGTCTTTCTACTTTTTGATGGCGTAAACAACCGATCTACGTTTACCCATTGCACTCCATTCATTAATTTATAGACTTTTATTATATCTCCCCTCAACCGTCTCTTTTCCAAGTTGAAGAGCCCTAACCTTTTAAGCCTTTCCTCATAGGGGTAAGTGCATTAATTCTGCAGCTCCTCACTACCTTTCTTCTCTTATTTCTCCCTACACCCCTCCCCAGGAACTCTGCTCTTCTGGCAAATCACTTCTATCTGTGCCCTGCTCTTCTATTGCTAACTCCAGACCTCGCTCCTTTCACCTTGCTGCTCCTTATGCCTGGAACAAACTACCTGAGTCTGTATGTCAGGCACCTTCTCTGACTCTTCAGATCCAGGCTGAAAACTCACCTCTTTGCTGCCGCTTTTGGATCTTGATTCAGTCTGAGAGTATGCTTGGGAGAGAGAGAGCGTAACGGAGCCTTCCATTTCCTAAGTCTGAATCCCTTGGAGTAAAGCAATAGTGCCAGCCTGCTTATTCGGGAATAATGAATGGAGGATAAAGGAGCTAGAAGGAAAGTGTGCTGACTCCTAGAATCATAAGAGATAAGCTGTCCTAAGAGTAGGAGGACTTAGCAGAGAAGTCTATCTGAGGTGCTTGCTGTCGCTTCTACCAAGCTGTGTACCTGCTCTTCTGGTCTTAGATAAGGAGCATAAGAGAAGCTTACCCAATGATGCTGATCCAGGAGTCCAAATGATTCAATAGTAAGAGAAGAGGGAGTTTCTGAAAAGGAGAGACTCAAGTTTTGGAGTAACAGGTACCAAAAATAATGGTCTGGAGATGAAAGGGAGTCCAGCCACTCAAAGAAGAGGAAGAAGGGCTGCACATAGCAAGGAAACTGCAGAAAAGTACTGCTACTACTACTAATCATATATATATATAGCACTACAAGGTATATGTAACGCTGTACAGATACATGTAAAATGACTGTCCCTGCTCATCAGAGCTTACAATCTAATCAGAACAGACAACACAACAGCTAAGAACAAGGGTACAACCAGGGAAAGGCAAGGAGACACATAGGAGAACAAAGGATCAGGATCCAAAAGCAGCCTCAAAGAGGTGAGTTTCTTGCATGGATTTGAAAAGGGGCAGAGATGAAGCCTGACATACAGACTCAGGTAGTTTGTTCCAGGCATAAGGAGCAGCAAGGTGAAAGGATCAAAGTCTGGAGCTGGCAGTGGAAAAAAGAGCATAGAGAGAAGCAAGCCAGTAGAAGAGCGGAATTCACGAGGAGGGAGAGAGGAGAGAGGAAAGGTATTGAGGAGCAGTAGAGTGAATGCATTTAAAGGTCAGAAGGAGAAGTTTGAATTGGATATGGAAACAGAAGGGAAGCCAATGAAGTGATTTGAGAAGAGGGGTTATATGAGTATATCAGGGCTGGCAGAAGATTAGTCGCACAGCTGGGTTTTGAAGAGACTAAAGGGGAGAGAGATGACTCAGAAGGAGACCAGGAAGGAGGGAGTTGCAATAGTCTAGATGGGAGGTGACTAGAGTGGATAAGTGTCTTAGTAGTGTGTTAAGAAAGGAAGGGACAAATTTTGCTAATGTTAGAGAAAGAAACGACAGGTTTTAACAATCATTTGGATGTGTGTGGTGAAGGAGACAGAGGACCCCAGACTGTGGGCAGAGGAAACAGGAAGTAAAAGACTGTTATCCACAGAGATAGAGAAAGGAGGAAGGGGGGAGGGAGGAGATGGGTTTAGGGGTTAAAATAAGAAGTTTGGTTTTGGCCATGTGCAGTTTCAAATGACAGTGAGACATCCAGGCAGCGATGCTATATAGGCAGGCAGAGATTTGGGTCTGGAGTGTCGCAAAATATCAGGGGTAGAGAGATAGATCTAAGAGTCATCAGCATAAAAATGATACTGAAAGCCATGAGAAGAGATGAGTGTTCCAAGGGACTGGGTATAGAGAAGAAAAGGAGAGGGCCCAGAACAGACCCATGGGGTACACCAACTGATAGTGGGATAGCAGTAGATGAGGAGCCACCAGAACAAACTGAAAGAGCAATGGGAGAGATAAGAAGAGAACCAGAACAGCACAGACCAAAACCAAGTGAGGACAATGTGTCAATGAGAAAGTGGTAGTCAACAGTGTCGAAAGCAGCAGGAAGGTCAAGAAGAATGAGGACTAATAAAGGACCTTGGATTTAGTCAGGAACAAATTGCTGGAGACTTTGGCCACAGCCGTCTCAATAGAGTATAAGGGACAAAAGCCAGATTGTAGTGGATCCACATTCAAGAAGTTTGGAAATGAAGGGAAGAAGGGAGATGGGTCGTTATTTAGCAGGACAAGTAGGGTCAAGTGAAGGTTTCTTGAGGAGAGGTGTGACCACAGCATGCTTGAAAGCTCCTGGGACAGTTGCAGTGGACAGTGATTGGTTGAGAATATAAGTGATGGAAGGGATGGCAGAGGAGGAGATGGAGTTAAGGAGATAAGTTGGGATAGGATCAGAGGAACAAGTAGTGAGTTTAGAGGAGGAAAGAAGATGAGTGGTTTCCTCTTCGGAGATCTTAGAAAAGGACAAAAGAGTAGCAGAAATTACGGGGAAGAGATGATACTGAAGAGGGGAAAGAGGGGATGAAGCCAATCTAATGGGGAATTGGAATGTAATCTTGTGGACTTTGTCATGGAAATAGTCAGCTAGGGAGAGGATTTACCCCATACTCCCACTTTACTGTACTATTTCCAGATTTTCTGTATTATATTTGAGGAGAGACTTGGTTTAAATACGACCTATTTCCTCAGTAAAGACTTTATTGTTGAAACACATCCAATGTCTGGAATGATTCCTTTGAAAGAAAAATACACCCTGGATCTTGGAGTCAAGTAAACCTACTTCCATTAGGGAATCTCTGCCAAATTACTCTAGAAATTTGTGGGAGCAGGAACCCCAGTAAGACCTCTGAATAGATGCATACCCAAAGAAGTGCTAGATAGGTCATGAGAAATACATGTTTTCCAGCACCTAGTATTCGTCAAGACAGTTTGTCTTAGATCTCCAGAGACAGTCGCAATAAGAAAATATAAACCTCGATAATTACTAATTCATGTTATTAAATAAAGGACCACCCTAAGCTTATCCCAGGTTCTTGAGGTTTTTATTGTGGCTAAAATACAGTGCACAAAAGCTGGTATATATGATAAATAAAAGTTACTTTCAGTTTTAGAAAAACAGTTACTTTGCTGGAGAAATATTTCTTAGGAAAAGATCACATTTGACATTATATTACTCTGTCAAACGCACATAAGTCTTCAGACACATGGTGGCACAGCTCCAAGATATTTTGTAGGGATTATTTATGAGACCCAAGCTTGATGCCATTTATCTCAGTTCTAGGCAGCGAGCTGGTCAGAATCTAAGAATAACACACATACTGAAGACATACAAGGGGTTAGTTGAAAGTATGCAGCTCAGACAAGCAGTATGCTAGTAGCAGGTTTTAGAGCGGAACATCTTTCTTTGACCATATTAGTTCTTTATGCAAATGTATGGATTCTGCAAGTGGTCATGTGGCCCCCCTGATTGGCTATACCAGACCATACTGATGATGAGTAGGCAAATCAAAAATTGTCCTGTGGAGGGTAATTTTATAAAACCATGCTTAGTTAATGCACATTTTCATGCGTGTATTTTGTGCCTTTTTTATAAAGTAAAGTTTGTGCATACTTGACTTTATAACATACTGACATGCCTTAAATTAAGGCACAATGACTTAACACTAGAAGCCCCAAAAGGAATTTTGCCTAGAAACCCCAAAGTGCGTGAATTGATGCATTATCATGATGACTGTGTTTAGCATGAAATGCAGGTGTGAATTAATGTGAAGTTACTTATTTGTTAAATACATGCAGTATGTGACATCATTACATGACGTCATCATGTGTTTATTGTTTGTAGTGTCAGAGTAAAACTGTAAACAGTGATTGAGATGCGCCACCTGGTGGGAACATGAATTTATACCTAAAAGCCCCAAAGTACATCAGTTGACGCATCCAAGACAATTGAGTGCGTCAATTGACGTACTTTGGGGCTTCTAGGTGTAAATTCATTTTCCCGCTAGGTGGTGCATCTGTCATTCATTTTCGATGCACATATTTGAACATCTTGACCTTGCTAACAAAGTCATGGAACATGACTGACATGGTTCTAGCAGTGGCGCTGGTATACAACTTTGAAGATGCATTTGCATCAATTGACACACTTTGGGGCTTCTAGTGTTAAAGTAGCCTTTTCCAAGTATGTGTAGAAATTATAGTATTCTATAAGCAACACACATTCTTGTACGGTCCATTCAAACTCTGTCCCTACGCATATCTACAGTGAAAGTTCATGAGATGCAAACAACACATGAACTTTTGTACTGACTGGTATTTTATAAGAGGTTCTTTACACATGTAAATGGCCACTTGCATATACAAATGACTAAAATACTGACATTTAGGCACTTTGTTGGCATCTAAAACTAGGCAGCTCCTTATAAAATTATTCCCTTATTATCCAATTATGTACATGGCAAAGTTGGGTAGTAAAAAATGGAAGCTGATGAAGAAACCTATTTATGGGTTCAAGCCTCTTGGTCACAAATTGCCTACGCTTCCTGTGAAAAACAGTGTTTCATGAACAAGGAACAATGTCATTTTCTTTTCACAGCAGGCTCAGTCTCACTTTAACATAGCAAATCCAGAAATCTTTGTGCTCAATGATTCCATGTCCTTTGGTTCCATTCAGTATGTAACTACATAAAAGATGGCCTAGGCTGTAATTCCTATAGGTCATGAACAATACATGAGCTCTCAAAATGCAATGTGTGCCTTCTTTTCAAGACAATTTGCCAGAAAAATTTAAAATTTGTGATTTACTGGCTTGGTGACAAACAGTTCAAAACCATTTTTATAAGTCAGTTGCAGACAACTTTTTCCTGCTAGCTTATGGTCTTTACAACACAGCTTTAAGTTCATACAATCACTTTCTCAGTAAAACTTTGGGGGCCATAGTCAAAATGTTTTAGCCAATGGCTATCCGGTTAGTGACGATATTCAGCTGCTAACCGGATAGCTTAACCAGTTAAAGTTAGGACAGGTGAATGGCTAGTGTCCAGACAGCCCAGATAATCAGCAGTAGAAACCAGATATGTTCCACCCCTGAATATCCAAGTTTTGTTAATTAGTCTAGCCGCCACTGCTGAATATGCCCCCTTCCTCTTCTACCAATGCTCAATGTAAAGTTTTTGTTATTCCGTTGAGTGAATTTTGCATTGACTAAAATCTGTTAATGTATATTCAGAACTGCTTCCCTTTTTAGATAGAGGTCTCTTTCTATTTACTGAGAATGGCAGCAGTTTTCCAAGCTAATAAGCACAGAAATAATGGTTCATATGAAACTAGGCATATGCCTATGGGGGCTAATAGACAGCAGTGGCAGCACCTGGCCATCACCACTTTAATTAAAATGGATATTAAGTGCCAAATGCTTTCCGTTGTCAAGTACTGACTATCCAGTTTTGCCGGGCAGCGCTGTTGTTACTTGATCGGCAGTGATATTTAGCAACTAACTGGATGGTACGAATTAATGTATGTTAAGTCAATTAGCATGTATAAAATGTTTTAATGTACATAAATTTTTTTTAAATGAATGTGTGAAATTCCCCAAAAACTGGGGAAAAAGGTAAAATGAACTGAAAATAAACTGAAAATGTTTACCCTCTTCACATGACAAGCAGTCTGAATAGGCTGATGTCTGGAGGAGTCCTTTGAAGAAAGGAGGTGTGGCATTATAAAATATATTAATGCTCTGAGTTTCATTTCCTTCCTTAAAAATAAGTTTTGCTTAGGTAGGGCCTACTTACTAAATTAATATGTCAGTTTTAGGACAGTCATACCAATGGAGAGTGGGTAAAGAAAGATGTCATTTTGATACAGAAACCCCTTGAATGTCTGCTGCAATGGAAATTTCCATCTTCTATATTACCCAGTAACTTCTACTTTGTTTGTTGCCATTTTTAGTTAGATTTTGAGGACAGAGGATTCAGTCTGCTTTCCTTTAGTTATTTTTACTCAAAATTGGTAGAAATAGAAACTTAACATATTTCCCTATAGCCAGTTTTATTTAGATTTCAGAGAGAACAGGAACTTTGACAGTATGCTCTGCTAAATCTAATCTTATAGCTAATTTATTTAAGATGCAGAGCAAACCAGATTCTGCATCGGAGGGGGCAGAAATGGCACTTAGTAAGGGAAAGGAACTGCGATGCAGCGCCAGAATGTATTGGTAAGTGCTGCATCGCCGCCCCTGCAAGCCCCAGAGAGGGGCAGCAGCAATGGGCACCCCTGGAGAGCTGGAGCTCTAGGTGGCTGCCTAATTCATCTAATGGTGGCGCTGGCCCTGCTGACAAAGGTGTGAGCTAAATCCCAAATTCTTCTTGCTGGTGATATCAAATGCTGCATTGTGCTGCTGTAGGCATAGCTGTGTATGTTAACTATCAGGAAGGCAGTCCCTGATTGATGGGCACATGTCAAAATCTATTTCTACGGGATATTCCATCAGTGTACCTATGAGGTTGCCTGGGAGTCCTCCATCCACACTGCTGCTGGTAGAGGGAGGCCTGCTCTTTGTGACTAAAAGCAGTTTATTGCAGCACCTGCCCCTACCAGGAGCAGTACAGATGGAGGACCCCTACCGTAGCTTCACAGGTGCATTGTTGCCCATGTGTCTTCCCACAAGCTCTTGTATGTATACAGGGGCCCCATTGCTTGTCAGCTCGTACTTAGTGCCACAAGTTTTCTGGCTTCTGCTCCTTTCATCCTCTTCTCTTTGGTCTACTGAGATTTTTGGGACAGGTTAGAGGAGCAACTGCGTGCTTGATTTACTCATCCCCTCCAATATGACTTTCCATGAGAAATGAGGGTGTGAATGTTCAAATGTCAAGAGGCATAGAAAGAAAATCAGAGGACAAAAATTGCAAACAAGAACTGGAAAATCAGGTTTCAGGGCAAATCGGGAAGAAGAGATAAGCAGGGAGAAAACAGAAAACAGTGAAAGCAGAAGACAGAAGATGGAATAGGACAAAGATAAGTCAAAAGTCCACGACGCTTGAGGGAACAAGGCAAAAATAATCCCTTCTAGCAGCAGGGATACTTTTTTTGACATATTGGAACAATTACTTTTTTCTAAAGCTAAATAACATAATTTACTTAAAAATGATCATTTTCGGTCCTGGGTCCTGTTATCACCTCACCGTTTGTTAACATTACTAATTTACCACAACTTTTTCCATGTAGAAAAACCTAATGAAACAAAGCTATTTGCTGTTTTGATCATATTTACATTTCTAGTTACAGATTCTACTGAGGATTCACACTTTTGTGTTCTGGGTGGATTTAAAATATGTAATAAAATATGTGTTTTATTCATGCCTCCAAAGGGGTATAAAACATAGGGGTATAAGCCGGGCTAATGGTTAACTGAGACTATCTGCACTTAGGTCCCATTTTATTCAATGCGACCTAGGAGCAGATAGCCCAGGTTGACTGCCAGCCCGGTTTAGTAGTCATACCCCATAGATTTGATAAAAGATTAAAAATAAGTAACATGAAGTATGCCAGAAGCCGGGATTACCTTGTTCAGCCACTAGGTGGAACACGTGCTCTGGAATTGTTTCTGCAGTCTCAAGCATTATTACAGAATTATGACACAGTAACAGTAACAAGAAAGAAATAATGCTACGAAATAAAGCAGAAGGCATTGAGACTAGCCAGCAATAGCTCCTGAAGCATTGGTAGGAATAGCTACTTCTAATAGCCACAAAGTCTGTGACTTAACTTTAAATTAGTAGAAAAAAGTAATTGCTAACATAATGAGTCTGACCTAAGGTCCAGAAAAGTAATATAGGAAAAGGGGCATACAATACTGTATGTCAGATATTTAAGTCTCTGACATCAAAACTGAGTATTACATAGGCATGATTTTTGAAACTACAACGATTTCTATGTAGGCTATCCTTATTTTTCTATTTGAGGGAAGGCATAAATTGTACCTGTTTACTTATTTTAGAACTGGAAAGGTTGCAGTTGTTTACTAGTCCTCTAGGTAGCTTGACAGAATCATCCGGAAAAGATATGCCAAGCACAGACTGCGGAAGGCTGTTTTACCTGGATAAAATCCACTCTGGGATTTCAAACTAACCTCAGGTGTTCCCTAATTAATCAACATTTGCAATTTGTTTCAGGCAGCATGAAATCAGCTCAGCCAAACTCCGAATGACAGATCTGCTAAGGAGAGGAAGCTGCCACAGAAAGCTGCCAGATGTACTCTGACACGTCTCCTGTAAGAATCTAAATACAGCAAAGCTCTTAAGGGCCAGGCTCAGCAGTTTAATGCTGAAACACACAAAGGTGAGAAACAAAATGAATTGGTAGAATCTGAAGAGTAAATATATAGATCAGCCATAATCTGCTCAGAAAGAACAGAACAGGTACATGTGATTTTGGTCATAAAATGCCCTACTGAGTAAAGTACTGGTCTCAGCATTAAATACTCAATTACTGATGTCTGAATGTCCTTTTATGCTGCAGAGGTACCATATATAGGGCTCAGTGTTTAAAAGGACTTCTGGTTAGCAGCATCTGGATAAGTTCCGCTGAGGGAGAGATCCAGTGGTGCTATCCAGATTGTACCACTATGTATTTCCACAGACTGCCACAGCACTATCTGGATAGTGCTGGGGTGGTCTGGGGGCAGGGCATTAATGGGCAGTGACAATTTTCAGCACCACTATCTTAATAACTCAGGATAGCAAAAAGCAGTCCTAAGTGCTATCTGATCAGCTAGCTGGATAGCGGCTAAATATTGCTGCTATCTGCTTAGTGCCAGCACCTTACTGCTCTATCCGGATATTCAGCGGCAGCTACTGGAAAGATCCTGCGGCTAAATATATGGAATTTTTAAATTATGGCAGCTGGTGTTCAAAAAAATGCTCGAGGGAAGAAGCCCCTGGTTTTGGGAAGTGTTTTGCAGATCAGAGAAGTAGTCTGGCAGCCTCTCAGTTGCCATGGAGGAGAGAGGTCACGTGAAAGGAGAGCATCACCTTGATGAGTCAGGATGTGATCCTGTAGTTAGGATCTGTCCTCCAGGAGATGTAAAACTCTCTCAGACTGAGGAGGTTTCTTCAGGGCCATGTGCCCATGAGAGAAGGGTTAGGACAGCCATTATAGTGGGTGATTCAATCATTAGGCATTTAGATAGCTAGTTGGATGGTGGACATGAGGATCGCCTGATAATATGCCTGCCTGGTGTGAAGGTAGCGGACTCATGCACCACATAGATAAGGTTTTACATAGTGCTGGGGAGGAGTCTGCTGTCTTGGTACATGCTGGTACCAATGACATAGGAAAATGTGGGAGAGAGGTTCTGGAGGCCAAATTTAGGCAGGAAACTGAAATCCAGAACTTCCAGGGTAACATTCTCTGAAATGCTTCCCATTCCACGTGCAGGACCCAGAAGGCAGGCAGAGATCCAGAGTATCAATGCATGGATGAGATGGTGCCAAGAAGAGGGTTTTGGATTTATTAGGAACTGGGATGGAGCCAGGCTGCTGGCATTAATATTTAAAAAGGAGATGTCACTGTTGTTGTTAAGTGCCATCGAGGCGGTATTGACTCATGGCAATCCTCTGGATAGTAGTCCTAAACTGTGTATGGTCTTCAGTCAGGCAGCTCATTGTTGACAAATTGGCACTCATAGCTGCTGTTATTGTATCAATCCATCTCATTGCTGACTTTCCTCTTTTGTGTTGACCTTCTACCTTGCCAACATGATGTCTTTCTCTAATGGTCTCTCTCTTTGCATGATGTGTCCAAAGTACGAAAGTTGAAGTCTTGTCATCTGAGCTTCTAAAGAAAGCTTAGGTTTGATCTCTAATACTGACTGGTTTGTTCTTCGAGCAGTCCATAGTAGTATAATGGGTACACTACTCGTCAAACTGATTGACAGGTGAGATAAGGATGACAGGAGCCAATCAGCGTTCACTTCCGGTCTATGCCCCGCCTTAGGCCACGCCCCCTCCCATAGAAGTGAATGGTGAGTTAGCCCCGCCCACTCCCGCCCCCAAAATGTTGACAGGTACCAATCAGCGCCCACTTCCGGTGTATGTCCCGCCTTAGGCCACGCCCCTCCCATAGAAGTGAATGGTGAGTTAGCCCCGCCCAGCCCCGCCCACTCCCGCCCCCAAAATGTTGACAGGCACCAATCAGCGCCCACTTCCGGTGTATGTCCCGCCTTAGGCCACGCCCCCTCCCATAGAAGTGAATGGTGAGTTAGCCCCGCCCAGTCCCGCCCCCAGGCGTGGCCACCGCCCCCCACTTGACACACCCCTGCCCCCGCCCCAAGGATGACATCATCCAATCAGCATACACTTCCGGGGGTGTGTCACACCCATGCCACGCCCCACAATATGACATTAGCCAATCAGCACCCACTTCCGGGGTTTGTGCTACGCCCACAGCCTCCCACCCTCCTCCACGCCCCCTGCCTACATCATCAGAAATGACATCACCGGAAACAGGGCGTCATCAGAAGAGGGACTGTCCCTTTTTTGCTGACATCAGCGGAAACAGTATGGCTGACTCCGGAAATGTGTTTTTGCTTCTGCTTAATACTGAAAAACAAAAATGCTTTTCTCTCTGTCTCTCTCTCCCACACAGACTCAGTTGTTTCTTTCTCACACAAAAACTGATTCCTAGCACAGAGAGACAGGCAAGCTAGAATCTTTTTTCTTTCCAAAATGCAATTAGCACATCTTTGTTAGAGGGATCACCCTCTCACCCTCAACCACGCCCCTGCCTACATCATCGGAAATGGACTGTCCCTTTGTGCTGACATCAGCGGGGAGCAGTGTGACTGACTCCGGAAATGTGGTTTTTTTTTGCTTCTGGTTAATGTTTACACCTGCAAAAAAAAAGCAGGAACCCTGGAAAAATAAAATGCTTTTCTCTCTCCCACTGCACCAGTTCTTATTTCTCACAAAAAGATTCACAGCACAGAGAGACACAATTTTCTTTACAAATGCAATTACAAATGCAATTGTTAGAAAAACTAGTGCGGTCCATGTGATAGAATTTTACTTTTAAGACCTCACTGTTAGAAATATTCTGACAGACCTGTAGAGTTCAGACTGAAATACAGAGAGACCTGAGTTCAAATCCCCCTAATACAGCTATTTTTTTGAGAGAGCCGAGTTCAAATCCAAATACAGCTATTTTTTAGTGGCTTTGAAAAAACCAATACAGAGAGACAAGCCTGGACATGTCTCTCTAGGGTGTGGTAACACGTGATTGGTTGAAACAAGAGGTCTGTTCTGAGCATGCTCAGAACACAGACTTTCAGAAAGGAAAAAATGGCTCTTTTTGGAACACCAAGCAGAATTTCCAGCAGGGCACACAACATTAATTACTAAAACCATTCTGAAGATGTTGGCAAAATAAAAAGAACAGTCAAAGCATGGCAATCATGAAGGAAACCTTATTGAAGAGCATTTACTATAACCCCAAAGCAGCAGGGAGCTTTGGGGGCATAAATCCTCTACTTCAAGCTGCTAAAAAGCAGGATAAAACAGTCAACAGAAATGATGTAGTTAGATGGGCTACCGGACAAGATGCTTATACTTTACACAGACCTGCTAGGGTCCGTTTTAAAAGAAACAAGACGATCGTGTCAGATGTGGATGCGCAATGGCAGGCTGATTTAGTTGATATGGCAGCCTTGTCCCATTATAACAATGGCTATAAATACATATTAACAGTGGTAGACATCCTGTCAAAATATGCATGGGTTGCAAGTTTAAAATCGAAAACCGGTCATAAAGTTGCTAAAGCCTTTGAAAAAATATTTAATCTAGGTCGTATACCTGAAAAAATACAGACAGACAAGGGTAAAGAATTTTTAAATAGGTCCCTGAAGAATTTATTAAAACAAAGAGGGGTTCATCATTTTGTAACCAATAACGATGTTAAAGCAGCGGTGGTAGAAAGGTTTAACAGGACTTTGAAATCCAAAATGTGGCGTTATTTTACTACACACAACACCTTTAGGTACCAAGATGTATTGCAGGCTTTTGTGCACAGTTATAATCATAGTTTTCACAGAACAATAAAGACGAGACCTGTAGATGTGACACACACAAATTCTCTGCAGATCTGGAAAAGAGTCTACGGTGATAGCATCAAGCGTAAGCATACCGAGAATCCCTTAAAGAAAGGAGATCATGTAAGACTTTCAAAAACTAAAGGAAAATTTGAAAAAGGTTACGAGCAAACGTGGACTGACGAGGTATTTATAATAACGGACATTTTAAACAGGGGCCAGAAAGCAACATACAAGATACAGGATTATGACGGTGAAGCCATACAAGGTTCTTTTTATCCTGAAGAATTGCTAAAAGTCACGCAGCAACAGGACAGAATATACCGAATCGAAAAGGTTCTAAAGGTAAAAGGATGTGGCAGGAACAGATTCTACCTCGTGAAATGGAAGGGATGGCCTGTTAAATTTAACAGTTGGGTTAAAGCATCAGAGATTCAAGACATCTGATTTCTTTCTTTGTTTTGAAGCAGCATTAAAATAAAATTGAAAATGAATGATGGTGGCTTTTATATCACCCTGCCTAGCAATGCCTCAGCAGATGTGTTTTCCCAAAATACCAGCTCTAATTTTACCATACAACTAGCAAGGCCTTTGGACTTACAAGGACAGTGGGAAGTGGGGCTCGTGGAAATACAATACCCCAACACCTGGGAGAATATTAAGGAAGACCATAAGTATGTTATCGTTTCCGCAGCAGGAAATATACAGCACCTTATAGTCAGGAAAGGACATTACGCGACCATGCAGCGTTTAGTGGAATCCATGAATCAGGACATTAGCAACATCTATAAATCGGCGGCACCACTAATCATTTATGAGCCCCATGCGCGAAGAATCCGGATAAAATCGGAAGATAGGTCTACTATTTATGCGTATGGTGATTTGGCAACCATTTTGGGAATAGAAGCATACGTTAATACACAACGTTCCCATTTTCCAACGGATATCACGGCCGGTTTTAATACCCTCTACCTGTACACAGATATTGTAGAGCACCAGTTAGTAGGTGACCATTTTGTGCCACTGCTGCGCTGTGTTCCAACTAAAGGGGTTAGGGATGAGTTTATCACGTTAACTTATGATAAGCCGCACTATGTCCCTGTGAACAAACAGCATATTGATACCATCACATTTGAAATAAAGACGGATCAGGACAAGTACGTCTCATTTCGTTACGGGAAGGTGATCCTTAAGCTTCATCTGCGACCCCGGAGGGTGACTGTTTTTTAAAATGGTTGTGGCTAAAGACTACGGAGACCCCAAAGCATACAGGCATTATTATACAACACAAGCCGGCTATGGGCTTTCAGGATATCATGGAGTACCGGTCATGTATGGGGCCAGTGTAGGTGGTGTTTTTCGCAGCCTCTTTAGAAAAGCTATGCCGTTTTTGAGAAGGGGTTTTGAAATTATTAAACCACACGTGAAAGGCGCCGCAAAAAACATAGCCAAGGATGTCATGAGCCATGTCACAACGGCCGTTCTAAATAAAATGAACCAGGCTACAGAACAGGCAGGATCAGGACTGGCTGTGATTAGAAGAGCTGTTAAAAGAAAGAGAACCGAGTCTCGGGAGTTACCACAAGGACCGCCCAAACCTTTTAAAAGAAAGAAACCCGTGGGTGGCAGGTCTCAGAAGCTTAACCGCCGGTCTAAGAAGAGAAGCGCTAGCTCTAGGCAGCGAGATATATTCTAAAAAGCACCATGGCTTTTGTACACCACGGCTCTGAAGAGTGTGTTAAATCGGAACTGGACCTGTTTCAACTAGCACCGACTCAAACAAGTATCGAAAAAAGTATTTATGTGGAAATTCCGCCATTATCGGCTTTGTCGGAAACAGCCCCTTTGGACTTCTATATCGCAGGTCATGGTGAAGACTACATTGATTTAAATAGTACACTTTTGCACCTGACCTGTAAAATTGTGGCAGAAGATGGCTCGAACATCGACCCGGCAGCCAAAGTAGCGCTGGTGAACTACCCAATCGCAGCTCTGTTTAGCCAGCTGGATGTTACACTGGGTGACCAACTCATTAGCCAGAGCAACAACTGCTACCCCTACAGAGCCCTCATAGAGCTGCTTCTCAATTATGGCGAAGGATCCCTCAAATCACAGTTTACAAGCGGTCTGTTTTATAAAGACACAGCCGGGCAGCATGAGGTGAGAGAGATAGGATCTCGCAACATCGGCTTTACTGAAAGGGCTCAATTTACGGTCTCTAGCAACAAGGTAGAGCTATTGGGGCATTTACATAGCGATCTATTTTTTCAAGAAAAGCTATTGATTAATGGCGTGGATCTCAAAATCAAATTGACCCGCAACAAAAACTCTTTCTGTTTAATGAGCGGTGATGCCGAAGAAAGTTATAAAATCCTTATCCTAAACGCTGCGCTCTTTGTAAAGAGAGTTAAAGTTTCCCCCGGAGTGCGCCTGGGACATGCGGAAGCTCTGCTGAAAGCTAATGTCAAGTATGCTATTGACCGTGTGGGGCTGAAGGTGTTTAGCATACCAGCCGGTGCCCGTGTGACTAACCAGGAAAATCTCTTTTTGGGGCAGCTACCAAAACTCATTGTGCTGGGATTTGTGGATAATGATACTTTCAGCGGTAATTATGCTAAAAACCCCTTCAATTTTAAACATTATGATATTAATTTTGCCGCTCTATATGTGGATGGTGAACAAGTATCCGGGAAACCTCTTCAACCTGACTTTCAAAATGGATGTTGTGTAAGAGAATATATGCAACTGATACAAGCAAGTGGTAAACATCTGAAAGATACAGCATTGCTGGTTGACCGTCAGGAGTTTTACAAAGGTTATACCCTGTTGGCGTTTGACCTTTCACCGGATCAGGAGTGTGCAGACCATTACTCGCTGATTAAAACTGGTAACCTGCGGGCTGAAATACGTTTTGCCAGCGCCTTACCCCATACAGTTAACATGATTGTTTATGGGGTTTTTGACAATGTGATAGAAATTAATCATAGAAGGAATGTTCTTTTTGATCATTCGTGAAAATGAACACCCTGCAGATCTTCCGTATTTTAAAGAAGGACCCCTGTGTTGCAGATTTCTTTTTAGATGTGCTACCCAGCGATTGGTTAGCGGATGTACAAATATCAAGGAAGCCAGTGTGTTTGGTGGTAAATACACACCCTCATAACCTACCTGGAGAACACTGGTTAGCCATCTATATATGTGGAGATGGAACAGGGGAATTTTTTGATTCTTATGGACAACCACCTGATAGCTTATTCTTTCCTACCAGCATTATGAGCTTTTTCAACAAGCATTGTAAAACTGTTTTATACCACAACAGACAATTACAGCACCCAATGTCTACGGCTTGTGGATATCACTGTGTATTTTTCTTGCACCACCGCTGTAAAGGGGTGCCTTTTGAAAATATTTTAGAAATGTATTCTGAAGATTTAATGCAAAATGATGATATGGTGTTACATTTTGTAAAACGCAACAAACAAACTTTGTGTAGATCTTTTAGAAATCCGTTCCATAATCAGCAAGTGTGTGTTTCCTATCGTGAATGTTTTGATGCTTCTAAATAAAAAGTAACCCCTCTAAGGAGGTTTTTTGAAAAGAAACCACTGTCTAGTCTTTTATTTTTGTTTTTAAACATTTTATTGAAAATACATTTTTTACACACTCAACCACCGGTATCTGTGGGATAATTTACGTTTTTTGTGAGGGAGTAGCTCTTTGCTCTTTATCGGACCCGTGTACATTTTAGTAGCCTTCACAGATGGGTTCTCTTTGAGGCGTGCCAGTACATCTCTGTTGGCTGCATTACCCATTACCGTAGAGGGCATATTTAATTCGGCTAGGGTTTGCATGAACTCCTCCCAGCCCCTGGGTATTCTTCGTTGTGAAAGAGCTTGGGGCTGCGTAGCCCCACGAACGAGGTCGAGTAGGTTAGAGCCATTGACGGGGTTTCCCCGGTATACAAATGTTCCATTTCCCTCCCAGGATGCCACATTCTTGTTTTTTAACAGTTTATTAAGCAGCAACTCAGCATTTTTCCTATAGCGCATATTGATGCTGTTTAACACTTCTTGTATTACAGGGTCTGGAGGTATAATATTTTCTAGAGGTGTTGCCGTTGATGTCTCATCTTGTGCCTGTAGATACAAGTTTATTTTTTCTTTTTCCATATCCCTCTGTCTGTTAAGCACGAGATAGCGCTGTAGCACTTCTGAGTAACATTTAGCCTTTTCGTGTTCAGACATACCGACGCTTTGCAGGATGTTTTTCATTTCTTCATCTAACTTATGGATGGTCGTGGTTCTAATATTTTCATCCCGATCTGGCGGGTTTCTCAAGCGCTCAAGTTGTTGACTAGGGACTATGTACATTTTTTCAGCGTGATGCATTAGAGGTTTGTCAGAAGCCCCGTTATCAACGGTAATGCAAAACTTAACAGGGGCCCGATAAAGCCACCCGACTGTCTCACCAATTGCTTCTTTTTTTAATGGGTAGTCTTTTATCGCACAGACTCTTTATGGCATGACGCTTCCCTTTTAAAACCTTTATCTGTTGTTGTGAAAGAGGAATGTTACCTTTTAGGGTGTTGAGAGCGATTTCAACTATAGCTGCTACCAAATCATTAGAAGCTGTATTCAGGATGGCTCTTCTGTGCTGCGGAGAGGCTTGAACCAAAAGTTTTAAAAGGGGCAGGTTTCTCTTTACACGGCGAGACATGTTGTCTGAGACACACAGGCATGTATGAAGGGGTTGGTTACATATTCATTTCTTTTTATGTGAGTTTTGTGGTTTTTCACAGTATACCGTGGTCCAATCTGGCGGGAAGATATCCGTCCTCAGTCTGTAAGCCTCAGGCGTTGTGTTATTTAAATCCACGACGAGATACCCAAACGGCTTTCTGGTTGCATCTTCAAAGACTTCTAAAAAGAATTTTGATTTTCCAGGGTACATCTGCCTGGCTAGAATGGCAATCTGTAACTTATCTCTAGGATTCTTAAAGAGCACCATGTATTTGGTGTTTAAAGTTATAGTTCGGCTTGCTTTACCTTGGCAGAAAACATTTTGAACAATATATATGATGCTCAGGTTTCTGTGATGCACATACTTGGTAAAGGCTTTCTCTATTTCATCACTTTTACAGGCAGAATCCATTAGGTCATCAACAATAACCAAGTTTACTTTATTGGTTGGAAACAGCCGTTCATCATTAAAAGTATCAGGCAAAGTGTCCATAAATGTAATAAAAGGATATTTATTTAACATTTCTTTATACAGAGGTTGCCAGCAACTGTAACACCACACAATATTGTTAGGCATGACAGTCAATACACGACCAGCATGTTCTAACATCTTTTTAACAAAGAAGCTCTTGCCTGAATTGGACGGCCCCGCTAAAATACAAGAAAAAGGATGTGACCAGCGCACATCCACCACGCTAGTATCCATAGGGTAATGTGCTAAAGCCATCCTCCAACTTCACCCTTTTGTCATACACAACCTTTTGTGTTTTTTTAATCACACCAGTCTCTATTGTCCAACCCTTTTTGTTTCTTATAATACCAGGTTGTTGTACTCCTATCTTTTTCTGGGATAAATCTGCTGTCCCAGGCTTGTAGTCCAAAACTAGATCTTTCAAACTAGTGAAATTGATTTTCTGGCAGTTTTCTACGTTTAACGTAATCCCTTTTACTTTCATACAGGTCTTCCCGCTTGACAGCTTGTAGCCGTATGTTTTAGGCCCCGCTGATACAAACTCTGTGATATGTTCATCTGAGGGTATCTCGCTTGTGAGCTCACCTAAATAATCGCCCAAAGATGGGTTCCAATCACCCTCTCGACTTAGAAATATCACAGAATCTGTATCATGGTACAGACAGCGCTCTTGCAAACTATCTAGAAGGTTGTACAACTCCAGGCGTGCATAAGCCGTTGTAAAACAGGCAATGAAAACGTTGGTGCTACCCGACAATATACACTGGTCTTTTGAGTGCCTCCAAGACACACAGGCTGTTTCATCATCAATAAAATCGCATGATGAAACCTCAAATTCAGGAGAAAACAGATATTTAAAGAGATCATCAGGTTCTTTCACAATGCTTGTGGTAGGCAGGTTTGTTCTTTGACCAAATTTACCCCACAGGGAATTTAAGAAAAGTTTTGCTATTTGACGCTTAGCATGGTTTACATTAATCTGGTCTGTACGCAAACACACCCCTCTTTTCTAAAGAAATCAGCTATGTACACATTTTGTTTTTCAGTATCATTGCACCATCGAGGGTAGCCAGAAGCCTCTTGTTTTTGACGGAGGTGCATTTTGGTGTATTCGGAAAAGAGATGATCAGATTTTTGCTCGAAATGCCAGATTTCATAGATTTCAACAACCACATACCCTTTTGCAATGGCTAAATTCATCTCCACCGTACACCAAGTCCCCACAAAAGCTCTCTCCTCATCCGTGTGGGCACACATTTCCTGTTGCCGTGTGTCAGCACACGTGTGACACAGCGGAAACATAAGCTTACCGCCCAACCGTATGGGTAACACTGGGAAAAAGAGCTTTCGTGGGGTATATACTTTTGCTTTTATAAAACCAAAGTACTTTGTAGGGGGGCCAAATTTGTTATAAATGATTTTTGGATGGTCTATTGGATATTCCTTTGTTTTATTGACAAAAGGGTATAGGCTGGTAAAATCATAGTAGTGTATTTTTTCCCCAGGCCTTGTTTTGTGGTACAGACAAATGGCATTTGTTCTACCCCCGAAAAGGGCATCTCGTGGAATCAGAGGTTGCGGTAATGCGGAGTCAGCCAGGAAATCTGCGCAGCCCCCATCATTTTCTTTTACCATCCGCTTCCACTCGTGCTCCCATAGACTTATGACCTTGAACCCACGGCTTTCCAGGAATGCAGCTTTTAGCTGTGTTTTGTAATAAAGAAAACCATAGGTCGTGGCTGCTATAGGATTCTGGTCTTTATCGTTATAACAGCTCGGACAGCCGTGGTGAAAACAACCATTAAATTCAAAAGCTGTTTCTACCCCACCGATCACGGCATAGCCATCAAGAAAATAAGCCCCCACCTTTTTTTCACCACCACCTTTCAGAGCATGTGTGATCTGTATATTTTCTTTGGCCTCCACATACATCAGCCATTGAATAGAGGGGGTTGAATATCTCTTTGTCTGCCGGTGATAGTTATCTGGTGGGATGAGTGCCACAGTCTTGGGTTCTAAAAACATGAATCTGAACATAGCCATACATACAGATGCAAGGGTTATATATTGGAAAGGGTCTAAACACCTTGTTTGAATTTCTGAGATGTCACCCTGCTCTACAAACACTTCTTTCTCTGTCATTTTCATGATTTCAGCTCGGTAGAGAACACAGGCCTGTCGCAAAATAGATACATCCTGCTGGCAGTAATAAGCCAGCTCTTTTTGCAAATTAAAAGTTTTATGCTGATTGTCCTTGTACCATTGTAAAAATTCATCTTTTTCTTCAGGCAACATGTTACTCACACCGTAATGTTCAACACCCGGCATGGGACCCACATAATTTTGATTTTTCAGCGTATTAAAAAAGTGTGGAAAGTACCCCTTGCTGCCTGTAAAACCCATGGCTTGTGGAAGTTTGCTAAGTTTCATAGGCAGGAAATTTAGAGAGTCTATAAAACGGATAGTCAGAGGTTCAACGGTAATTTGTAAAAGTTTAGCACCTTGAACCAACAGCCCCGTGTCCATCTTTTCCTTAAGCAGTTGTTTAAGAACAAAATATCCGTCATAACCTTTGGAATTATGGGCTATGAAGGTGTAACCTTTAAATTTTTTGTCACAAAAAATCTGTATAAAGGCAGAAATACATTCGAGACCCTTGAATTCCCAGTTTCTTTCATCATTTAAGTCCGTCGCATATATGTAATTAGGGACATGCCAGCCTGTTTCTTGCATACATTCACAATCATAAAAAATATACTTTTCAGATGTTTCAGTTTTACCAATAGGGGTCATAAAACATAAGTGGACGCCATCACCGGTTAGGGGCTCGCGACATAGTTTACAATGACGGCCCTTGCACTTATGTTTCTTGTCCACATAAGACTCACATTTCTGGCACAGTATCTTAGATAAACACGCCACTTCTTTTTTCAGAGCCAGATCCGCGTGTCTATCTAAACACTCTTTAGAACGGCAAAAGAGTTTGCAATTAGGGCATCTCTGTTGTACACCAACATTATTCGTACACGTTAGTGTCAAACAAAGACGGCACCATAATGTGCAATTATGATTGTGACTGTACGGTTTCTGACAGTAACTACAGAAGTTGCGCTCCCCATAGAATTTTTTGACATCGGTTATACCATAGAAATGGTCATCGTGTAGCAACAAGAACACAGTCTTAGGGAACACAGGTCTGTCTGATGTCTTAAAACAAACCCATGATTTTGTGTAAAGCACAACGCGTATGTTTATCTTTAAATGCTGTTCAAATATTGCTACATCATCGAGCATGACTTTTCTATGTACCGGCCACCCCAATTCGTTATGTAGTTTTTTAGCACCTTCTAACAATTCGACATCTGTCATTTTTACCTGTGACATGAGGGCTGTGAGGCTACCTGCAAAACACAGGCTATTATCAGTGTTGTTCAAGTCTATCAAATACATCCTTTTCTTATGAATAATATGGCTAAACGGTATGGTCTTTAAGACCCTACGAGCACCCCCACCCCGATTTTTTATGACAAGTACAACAACCCGGAATATATCACAAACCTGGATTTCTCTGTGACTCTGAAGGAGTTTAGCGATCTGATTTAAGAAATCGTCAGCGTCTAATGCCTCGGGGTTTAACTTACCAGAATATAAGGAATTGTGGAAAAGAGATGAGTGTAGATGCACCTGTACATAATCACCGGGTGAAACCCGGCTGCTAACCTCATCCAGAATATGTTGAATACCTTGCCGAATGGCGAATTGAGCCTCAGATAATGATGTTATCCTGTCTAAATTAATAAACCGAAATTCCTCTGAATAAATTACACCATTAAACTTGTTCAATTTACGATCCCACCTTTTCACAAACTGAACATAGCTAACTGGTTCTGATTCTTCAGCGAGGCCTAATGCATGATTATTTGCGCTGTCCTCTGAAACACTGTGATCAAAGACACGGCTTTCACCACGCCCTCCGTATTCTGTACCGGCGTGTGTAGATTCACCGTCAGAAAAACTATCGCTGCGTGATCTTTTCCTGTTAGACTTCTCTCCCACAGCCGCTGATTTTCTAACATTTTCTCGGTCTGAAAAAGAAAATGTAGGAGCTAATACTTTTTTTTCTTTTACAGCGACCTTAAAATCTATGTACTGGATAAAACCGGAATACTCACTATGTTGCTTATCTTTTGGTTTTCGGTATGGAGCTGTTTGCTCTTCTGTACCAGTGTGTGTAGATTCACCATCAGAAAAACTATTGCTGTGTGATCTTTTTCTGTTAGACTTCTCTCCCATAGCCGCTGATTTTCTAACATTTTCTCGGTCTGAAAAAGAAAACGTGGGGGCTAATACTTTTACAGAGACCTTAAAATCTAGGTGCTGGATAAAACTGGAATACTCACGATTCTGTTTGTCTTTTGGCTTTCTGTAAGGTACCGTCTGTTGGTTAGACTGGCCATCTTGTTTTGTAGCATCTTCTTGGTCTAAAATAAAAAAGATTACAGGTTGAGGCTGTCCTCTGAAACACATTATAAAGAACATAGCTGTTAGAAAATTAAAACAACACAGGACATACCTTTTAAATTTCTTTGCCGCCTTCTTTTTGTAAGAGAAAGTTTATTTGTAACCCCCTTTTTCTGCTCCTATTTTTTAAAGACAATCATAAGAGACAGAAACATTACATAGCCAACAATATTTTTAAAAAAGACTCATATCTACTCACCATGTCTGAAGAAAAAGTTGCAGATGATACAAGCTATAGAGACTGTGTGATCTTTTCTGGCTGCTGAAATGTACTGGATCTCATAAGCTTATCATACGACCTGGCTAATTCACAATGCCTTTTTTCGCAGACAGTACAGTGTAATAGATGCTATATATCTGTGTATGTGGCTAATACACATTCCCATCCATTTCCCAGACGTCTTAAGTGGATTTTAGTTACACGACAGTTCTGCACATTCTTATCTTATGGCCTATTGTTTAGGACACACCTGGAGGCCCCATTTTTTTTCCAGACAAACCATTGTAGGTTTAATTAACTAATCATTCCTAAAACACACCACACATAGGTTCAAAATATTTTATTTCAAATAAAATGTTTTCATCTTGTGAAATTCATTTGAGCATTACAAGTTTTAAAAAAAATAAAAGGCATACATATAATTTTTGTTCATCTGTATGTTCAACTAATAGATTCTGGAAATACATACATTTTCATAAAAAGTCAATTTTTACAGAACTTGGTGTTTTTTAAAGAACGATCTATAATCTCTGTCACAGATTAAGCCTTCCACTATTTCTATTTCGCTGTCTGCCACAGAATTAAGCAAAATATTGAGCATTTGTCCTGGATTTCTACTGTTGTTAAAATCTCTGACGAGTTCAAACAAAAAATTCAAATTTTCATAAACTAGGACAGTTGCTTTCATTTTATGACCCGCAATCATGGCAACATTTAAAATAGGTCCTAGACACAACCTGTTACAAGCTTTATGGATTTTCTGATGTATTTCATTGCGTTCCCACTTTAAACAGTCATGGTGTCTTTGGCCTGGAGCATGTATTACACACGCTGCACAGTCTCTATGCATAATGCCCTGCCAGCATTTCTTGATAATACAGGCCACCGTTGTTTGTATAACAGATTTAAATCTGTTTATTTCATCAGGTTTTGTACAATCCCTTTGACTGGCTATGACATCAAATGCCTCCCTTTGATATGTACAGAGAAAGCACAAACAGCGTAGATTGGCAGCCTGTATGTGCCCCTGTAGGAGCAGAGATTCGTCACTTCCCTACAAAAAAAAACCAAAATAATGTCAGTGTGAACTGCTGTTTCTTCTATAACACTTTTCTAAATAAAAAAACTTCTCTTACCTCTGCTGATCCTAGGTCTTCCAATAAACAGTTTGTTTCTGCATCTACAGTGGCGTGATATAATTCTATATCCTCCAGGTCCATTGTGTTGTCAGATGTTAAGCCAAGTTCTGTGCCAGAATTGTAGGGTTCTTGAGAGTTGAAAAATATTTGGGCATCTGGATAATCCACAAAAGCTGCTATTTCTGGCGGAGGATCTGCCAGACTCTCCTGTAGTTCAAATGGTTTTTCAATCGGTGGATACCCCTCTGCAACGGCATCATGATCCTTAAGGAAGTAATTAATGTTGTGTGCCCTGCTGGAAATTCTGCTTGGTGTTCCAAAAAGAGCCATTTTTTCCTTTCTGAAAGTCTGTGTTCTGAGCATGCTCAGAACACCTGGAGCATGCTCAGAACAGACCTCTTGTTTCAACCAATCACGTGTTACCACACCCTAGAGAGACATGTCCAGGCTTGTCTCTCTGTATTGGTTTTTTCAAAGCCACTAAAAAATAGCTGTATTTGGATTTGAACTCGGCTCTCTCAAAAAAATAGCTGTATTAGGGGGATTTGAACTCAGGTCTCTCTGTATTTCAGTCTGAACTCTACAGGTCTGTCAGAATATTTCTAACAGTGAGGTCTTAAAAGTAAAATTCTATCACATGGACCGCACTAGTTTTTCTAACAATTGCATTTGTAATTGCATTTGTAAAGAAAATTGTGTCTCTCTGTGCTGTGAATCTTTTTGTGAGAAATAAGAACTGGTGCAGTGGGAGAGAGAAAAGCATTTTATTTTTCCAGGGTTCCTGCTTTTTTTTTTGCAGGTGTAAACATTAACCAGAAGCAAAAAAACCCCACATTTCCGGAGTCAGTCACACTGCTCCCCGCTGATGTCAGCACAAAGGGACAGTCCATTTCCGATGATGTAGGCAGGGGCGTGGTTGAGGGTGAGAGGGTGATCCCTCTAACAAAGATGTGCTAATTGCATTTTGGAAAGAAAAAAGATTCTAGCTTGCCTGTCTCTCTGTGCTAGGAATCAGTTTTTGTGTGAGAAAGAAACAACTGAGTCTGTGTGGGAGAGAGAGACAGAGAGAAAAGCATTTTTGTTTTTCAGTATTAAGCAGAAGCAAAAACACATTTCCGGAGTCAGCCATACTGTTTCCGCTGATGTCAGCAAAAAAGGGACAGTCCCTCTTCTGATGACGCCCTGTTTCCGGTGATGTCATTTCCGATGATGTAGGCAGGGGGCGTGGAGGAGGGTGGGAGGCTGTGGGCGTAGCACAAACCCCGGAAGTGGGTGCTGATTGGCTAATGTCATATTGTGGGGCGTGGCATGGGTGTGACACACCCCCGGAAGTGTATGCTGATTGGATGATGTCATCCTTGGGGCGGGGGCAGGGGTGTGTCAAGTGGGGGGCGGTGGCCATGCCTGGGGGCGGGACTGGGCGGGGCTAACTCACCATTCACTTCTATGGGAGGGGGCGTGGCCTAAGGCGGAACATACACCGGAAGTGGGCGCTGATTGGTGCCTGTCAACATTTTGGGGGCGGGAGTGGGCGGGGCTGGGCGGGGCTAACTCACCATTCACTTCTATGGGAGGGGCGTGGCCTAAGGCGGGACATACACCGGAAGTGGGCGCTGATTGGTACCTGTCAACATTTTGGGGGCGGGAGTGGGCGGGGCTAACTCACCATTCACTTCTATGGGAGGGGGCGTGGCCTAAGGCGGGGCATAGACCGGAAGTGAACGCTGATTGGCTCCTGTCATCCTTATCTCACCTGTCAATCAGTTTGACGAGTAGTGTACCCATTATACTACTGTCCATGATAAACACAATATTTGTTGCCAGTACCATAATTCAAAGGCATCAATTTTCTTCCTGTCTATGTTTTTCACTGTCCAACTTTCTCATCCAAATGATGTAATTGAAAATAACATAGCTTGAACAAGTGGAATCTTTATATGGAGAGAGACATCTCTGGTCTTGAGAATCTTGTCTAGGTCCTTCATAGCCATTCTGCCAAGAGCAATTTATCATCTGATTTCTTGACTGCTTGTTGCTTCTTTATTGATAGTTGATCCAAGTAGGTTAAAATTGTCCATTATTTCAATTTCTTTTCCATCAACAATGAACTTATTGATTTTACTGATTTTACCAGTTGTTAGGATCTTTGTCTTCTTTACATTAAGGTGCAGGCTCATTTTAAGACTATCTTCTCTGATCTTGAGAAGCAAATGTTTCAGATCATCTTCACTTTCAGTCAGTCATGTGGTATCATCACCAATCTTCACACCTCTGTTGTCTTCATATAGTCCTGCTTCTCTGATGATTTGTTCTGCACATAAATTAAAAAGGTAGGGGGAAAGTATGCAGCCTTGTCGTACACCTTTGCTGATTTTAAACCATTCTGTTTCTCCTTGTTCTGTTCGAACTGTTGCTTCTTGATCAATGTAAACTTTGTGCAAGAGAACGACCAAGTGTTCTGGTATGCCCATGCTTCTTAATGTGGCCCAGAGTTTCTCATGGTTTACATAGTCAAAAGCCTTGCTGTAGTCAATAAAACACACATAAGTATCCTTTTGAATATTCTTTAGTCTTTCCAAGGATCCATCTCAAATCCACAGTCATCTCTCTTGTTCCTCGCCCTTTCCTTAACCCTGCTTGCTCTTCAGGTAGTTCTCATTCCAGGTATGGTTGTAGTCTCTGCTAAATAATTTTCAGTAGAATCTTGCTGACATGTGGGATCAGAGCGATTGTGTGATAATTTCCATAGTCAGTTGGATCACCTTTCTTTAGTATTGGTATAAACACAGATCTTTTCCAGTCAGCAGGCCATGATGTTGTCTTCCAAATTTCCAGGCAGAGCCTTGTAAGTATGGTATCAGCTGCATCAGATTAAGAACATAAGAACATAAGAACATAAGATATGCCATACTGGGTCAGACCAAGGTCCATCAAGCCCAGTATCCTGTTTCCAACAGTGGCCAATCTAGGTCATACGTACCTAGCAGTTTCCCCAAAAGACACAGGTTCTGCAATGCTTGTACTAGGTCAAGCATTGATATCCTAGGTCCCTTCTTAATAATGGTTTATGGACCTTTCCTCCAGGAACTTGTCCAAACCTTTTTTAAACCCAGCTACACTAACAGCCTTTACTACATCCTCCGGTAACAAATTCCAGAGTTTGATTACACGTTGAGTGAAAAAATATTTTCTTTTATTAGTCTTAAATAGTTTACCCTGTATCTTCATTGCATGTCCCCTAGTCCCCTATATTCTGATAACGTAAACAGTCAATCTACGTTTACCCGTTCCACTCCGTTCATTAATTTATAGACTTCAATCATATCTCCCCTCAGCCGTTTCTTTTCCAGGTTAAAGAGCCCTAACCTTTTTAGCCTTTCTTCATAGGAGTATCCTGCCATCCCCTTTACCATTTTGGTGGCTCTTCTCTGAACCTTTTCTAATAACGCTATATCCTTTTTAAGATACGGCGACCAGAATTGCACACAATATTCAAGGTGCGGTCTCACCACGGAACAGTATAGAGGCATAATAATATCTTTTGTTTTATTTTCCATTCCTTTCCTTATGATACCTAGAATTCTATTTGCTCTCTTGGCTGCCGCTGCACACTGGGCTGAGGGTTTTAACATGTTATCCACAATGACGCCTAAATCTTTTTCCTGGGTGGTGGTGGTTCCTAATGTGGAACCTTGCATCGTGTAACCATAGTTTGGGTTGTTCTTCCCTAGGTGCATAACTTTGCACTTGTCCACATTAAAATTCATCTGCCATTTTGATGCCCAGTCTTCCAATTTATCAAGATCCTCTTGCAATTTTCCACAATCCTCTTGGGTTTTAATAACTTTAAATAGTTTTGTGTCATCAGCAAATTTGATAACCTCACTCGTTATTCTACTTTCCAGGTCATTTATGAATATGTCAAAAAGCAGCGGACCCAGCACATATCCCTGGGGTACACCACTATTCACCTTTCTCCATTGGGAAAATTGGCCATTTAGCCCTACCCTCTGCTTTCTATCTTTTAACCAGTTCCTGATCCACAGTAATACACTGCCTCCTATCCCATGACTCTTTAGTTTTGCAAAAAGTCTCTGATGAGGGACCTTGTCAAAGGCTTTCTGAAAGTCCAGATACACTATATCAACTGACTCACCTTTGTCCACCTGTTTATTCACACTTTCAAAAAAACATAACAGATTAGTAAGACAAGATCTTCCTTGTCTAAAGCCATGTTGGCTGTCTCCCATTAGGCCATGACTATCTACATGCTGAGTAATTTTATTCTTTATGATGGTTTCTACCATTTTTCCCGGTACTGACGTGAGGCTCACCGGTCTGTAGTTTCCCGGATCACCCCTCGAAACCTTTTTAAAAATTGGTGTTACATTGGCGATCCGCCAATCGTCAGGTATTAGAGATGATTTTAATGATAGTTCACAGATTACTAATAGCAGGTCTGCAATCTCATATTTCAGTTCTTTCAACACCCTTGGATGTATACCATCCGGCCCAGGTGATTTGCTACTCTTCAGTTTATCTTATAGTTGTAATACATCTTCCCGATATATCGATATTTCCTTCAATTCTTCGACACCTTTAAATACCACTTCAGTCATGGGTAACATCCCTACATCTTCCTCAGTAAAGACCGAAGCAAAGAATTCATTCAGTCTCTCCGCTATCGCCTTGTCACCTCTTAGTGCCCCTTTAACTCCTCTATCTTCTAATGGTCCAACTGACTCACAGGTTTTTTGCTACGAAAGTACTTGAAAAAATCTTTATTTCACGTTTTTGCTTCTGCAGAAAGCTTCTTCTCAAATTCTCTCTTTGCCTTCTTTATCAATGCCTTGCATTTGACCTGCCAGTGCTTGTGCTGTTTCCAGGTTTCATCGTTTGGCTCTTTTTTCCATTTCCTGAAAGATGCTTTCTTGGCAACAACAGCCTCTCTGACCTCACCTTTAAACCATGCTGGCAGTTTTTTGGACTTCCTTCCACTTTTCTTAAAGCGTGGAATACAGCTGGTCTGGGCTTCCAAAATAGTATTTTTCAACAACACCCAAGCTTGATGTAAGTCTTTAACCTTTGCAACTGCTCCTTTTAGTTTTTTCTTAACTATTTTCCTCATTTTATCAGTCTCCCTTTCGAAAGTTAAAAGGTAGTACTGTGGATTTCCTTACTATCCTTCCTCCACTAATTAAATCAAAGGCAATCATGCTATTATCACTATTGCCAAGTGGCCCTAACACCCTTATCTCTTGCACTAGATCTGGTGTTCCACTAAGGACTAGGTCTAATATGGCTTCCCCTCTGGTCGGTTCATGAACCAGCTGCTCCAAGAAGCAGTCATTTATTTCATCTAGGAACTTTATCTCCCTAGCATGTACTGCCATGACATTGACCCAGTCGATACCGGGGTAATTGAAATCGCCCATTATTATTACCGCGCTGTAACTTTTGTTAGCTTCCTTGATTTCTTTGAGCATTTCATCATCCATTTGTTCATTCTGGCCAGGCAGTCGATAGTACACCCCCACCGCCATCGCCTTCTCCTTTTTACATGGAATTTCAATCCATAGAGATTCTACAGCAAATTTTGTTTCCTGCAAAACTTTAATCCTTTCTGACTCAATGCCCTCTCTAACATAGAGCGCAACCCCTCCACCAATTTGATCAGCTCTATCATTACGATATAGTTTGTACCCAGGTATCACAGTGTCCCACTGGTTGTCCTCCTTCCACCATATCTCTGATATTCCAATCACATATAACCTCTCATTTAGTGTTATATATTCTAACTCTCCCATCTTATTTTTTAGACTTCTAGCATTTGCATAAAAGCATTTTAGAGACTGTATTTTATTCATATTTCTTTTGGCTATTGGTAGACATGGGTAATTTGGGATCTTTAAGCTCTGTCTGCTCCATGCTTGGGGGCATTTGGGCTACTTTACTCTTTTTTGGAACCTCTCTGCTTTTGGTAGTATCCTTCAAGGATGCATTCTTCCGAACCATCTGCTCTTGGGTGACTCTCGGCTTTACCCTATTATCTAGTTTAAAAGCTGCTCTATCTCCTTTTTAAAGGTTAATGCCAGCAGCCTGGTTCCATCCCGGTTAAGGTGAAGCCCATCCCTTCGGAAGAGCCCCTCCTTTCCCCAGAATGTACCCCAGTTACTAACAAATCCAAACCCCTCATCTCTGCACCATTGTCTCATCCATGCATTGAGACTCCAGAGCTCTGCCTGCCTTTTGGGTCCTGCACGTGGAACAGGAAGCATTTCGGAGAATGCTACCCTGGAAGTTCTGAATTTCAACTTCCTACCTAAAAGCCTAAATTTAGCCTCCAGAACCTCCCTACCACATTTTCCTATGTCATTGGTACTGACATGTACCAAGACAGAAGACTCCTACCCAGCACTATCTAAGACCTTATCTAGGTGGCGCGTGAGGTCCGCTACCTTCGCACCAGGCAGGCATGTTACTAGGCGATCCTCACGTCCACCAGCCACCCAGCTATCTACATGTCTAATGATCGAATCAACAACTATAACGGCTGTCCTAACCCTTCCCTCATGGGCACATGGCCCTGGAGAAACTTCCTCGGTGCAAGAGGGTTTTACATCACCTGGAGGACAGATCCTAGTTACAGGATCACTTCCTGCCATACCAGGGTGATGCTCTCCTGTCACGTGACCTCTCTCCTCCAAGGCAACAGGGATGCTGCCAGACTGGAGGTTGGACTTCAGGACTATATCCCTGTAGGTCTCGTCTATGTACCTCTCTTTCTGTCTTATGTTTTCCAAGTCTGCTACTCTAGCCTCTAGAGAATGGACTCGTTCCCTGAGAGCAAAGAGCTCCTTGCACCTAGTGCACACATAAGACCTCTCACCAACTGGGAGAAAATCTGGAAAGCCCCCATCCTGCTGCTGGACTGCTGTCTGCATCTTAGTTTTAAGTTTTTGTTTAGATGTTTAAGTTCTTTACTTACTAAGGGTTGCTATGGATATTTATACCAATAAAACTGTACCTAATACGTTTAATATACCTTGTTCCCCTGAAGCTTAATTAATCTCAGGTCCTTAGTGTATTTCTGATTTGGGTAACAAGCTTCACCTGAGAACATCTCCTGTCGTTTAAGATGTGTAAGTACCTATAAAGCTACAATTATCCCAGGGGTGGGTGGGTGTGGGGAGGGAGGGAGGGAAATAACACTTATTAAAAGAGGGCTGCTACACAGTACCCTGTCCTGTGCTGCTGAGGTAAGCTATATTCTGATTTGATTTAAATTATAGCTCTTTGCTGCTGCTAGGCTCTAACTTATTATGAAATTTAAACTACAAGCTCTCTGCTGGTATCCAAATTTAACCAGAAAGCTCTCTTCTGTGTTTTAAATTTAAACTAAAAATACTTTGCTGATGCTAGGCCCTGAGTGACTATTAAATTAAAACTATAAGCTCTCTGCTGGGTATGAAATCTAACCAGAAAGTTCTCTTCTGTGTTTTAAATTTAAACTTAAACTGCTGCTACTAGGCCCTGACTGATTTAACAAAAAATAGTGGGTTCACAGATTAAATAGCTTTAATAGAAAGAATTCCTTTCAGAAAATTCCCAGAAGTATATACTCACAATTTCAGATCTCTCTCCAGAAGTAACAGTCCCTTTTTCTAGTCCTTCAAGACTGAGGATCACAGAGCTCTGGTTGAGCTATTTATGCCTGTGCTGCTGAGGTAAGCTGTGACCAACTTCCTGGATGATTAACAGTCCTTGCTTGGATAGAAGGAGTCTTTCAAAATGGCCTTTTGAACTGCCTTCTGGTGTTAACACCTATTGAAAAGGTTTCACGGATCTCTTGCCCCCTAGGTAGAAGGCCTCTTTGTAAAGGTCTCTAGAAGACTTTATTTGCTGCTCAAAGAGTACTGACCCTGTTTTGCCTTTTGTGCTAATCTATATTCTTATTTGATTTAAATTATAGCTCTTTGCTGCTGCTAGGCTCTAACTTATTATGAAATTTAAGCTACAAGCTCTCTGCTGGGTTCTAAATTTAACCAGAAAGCTCTCTCTTCTGTGTTTTAAATGTAAACTAAAAGTACTTTGCTGATGCTAGGCCCTGAGTGACTATTAAATTTAAACTACAGCTCTCTGCTGGTATCCAAATTTAACCAGAAAGCTCTCTTCTGTGTTTTAAATTTAAACTAAAAATACTTTGCTGATGCTAGGCCCTGAGTGACTATTAGATTGCTGTAATACTTCTATTGGAATGCCATAAATGCCTGGTGCATTGTTCTTTGATAATAAAATGTAAAAAATCCCAAAAGAACCGGCAATGCCCAAATGATAAACCCAGAAAATCAAAAAGCCCTCTGGGAGCAAGGCAACCAATGAAACATGTAAAAATGTCAGAGCTATCAATAGAGAGGGGAATTTATCCACTCACTAGTTACAAGCTCGCTTTTAATTGTATTTATTGAGCTCAAAGAAAACCCATTTTTAAAAATTTTGGGGATTTTTTTCATAATAATTTTCAATGGTGTAGTTTCCTAGAAAACCTGAAGCAGAGTTCTGGATCTACGGGCTCGAAACATGCCATGCCATACGGGGGCTTCCTGTTTCTCTTCAGAGCTGCACTATTTGAGATAAGTGTACTAATTTAAAAAAATCACCATTGAAAATTATTAAAAAAAAAACAAAAAACAAAAGTTGTTCTTTGATAAGGCTTTCAATGCTGCTTCAACTTCTTCTTTCATTGCCAATGGTTCCAAACAGCATTTAAACTAGATACTACGGGAAAACTGACAGTCGCCCAAGAGCACATGGTTTGGAAGGATGTATCCTTTAAGGATACAAGCAAAAGAGGGAAGTTAGGACATCCTAACAGAGAGGTTCCAATTAAAATAAAAGTATCCCAGATGCCCTTGAGTACAGAGCTGAACAATTCCAAATTACCCCTATCAACTGATAGCCAGATTAATATGAATGAAATACAACCTCTAAAATGCCTGTGTGCAAATGCTAGGAGTCTAAAAATAAGATGGGAGAGTTAGAATATATAGTTCTAAATGAGAGGTTAGATATGATTGCTATCTCAGAGACCTGGTGGAAGGAGGACAACCAATGGGACACTGTGATAGCTGGGTAAAAGCTATATTGCAATGATAGAGTAGATCAAATTGGTGGAGGGGTTGCGCTCTATGTTAGAGAGTGCATTGAGTCACATAGGATTAAAATTTTTCAGGAAACAAAATAAGCTGTAGAATCTCTATGGATGGAAATTCCACATAAAAAGGGGAAGGCAATGGCAGTGGAGGTGTACCACTGAATGCCTGGCCAGAATGAACCAATGGATGTTGAAATGCTGAAAGAAATCAGGGAAGCTAACAAAACTTACAACATAGTAATAATGGGTGATTTCAATTACCCAGGTATGGACTGGGTCAGTGCCACAGCAGGATATGCTAGGGAGATAAGGTTTCTAGATGAAATAAATGACTGCTTCTTGGAGCAGTTGGTCCATGAACTGACAAGAGGGGAAGCTATTTTGGACCTAGTCCTTAGTGGCACACAGGATCTGGTGCAAGAGATAAGGGTGTTGGGGCCACTTGGCAATAATGATCATAGTATGATCACTATTGCCAGCATCAGATCAATAAGGAATATCACTCAATTCAGAAAGACCATTAAGCACTATTTATTCACTTTGCACTTCCATCTACCATACATACCTCAGAACTCCCATACGCCTGACTCACTTAACTCCCCTCCACATAGCAACAACCCAGAACAAATGCTGTAAAAATGTGAAAGTGCTACATCTATGTAAATACCAAGCCATGATGTTACATATTTATTGTATATAGTTTTCCCCGGTTTATACCCAGTTTACCTTCCTTGTTATCTGTAAGCCTATATCAATTTTATATTGTTAGGTATTTGTTGTTCAATGTGAACCGCACTGATGATAAATAGTGCGGTATATAAAAACTGTTAAATAAAATAAATAAATAAATCAATAAATTTATTTAGCAATGCCTAGGGAATGGGCCCCAACCTTCATTGCACAGCCTTGGAGGGTCCTCCTCTGGATGGGACCGAGTCCCTGGGCCCACACGCTCCACGAAAGGACTAAGAATGAGCCCAAGGTTTGGAAGCAGAGGGGGAAGAAACGCTTTCCAGGTCAGTAATGATGAGAGTCCTCAAAATCCCTGGAAGTCCAGTCAGCGTGTCCGCAGTGGGCGAGTGGAAGCTGATGAGAAAGGGGCTCCTGCCCCCTTCACAGGCCCCCTGGACCTGTCTTTTGGAAGGTGATAAGATTTTGTCTGGCTCATGTCCTTCACCAGCTTCTCCAAATCAGCTCCAAAAACAAGCAGCCATGTGGGTCAACCATGTTTTGGAAGATGTGTCTGCCACCCAGTGCCAGACCCAAATTTAACACGGTGACACCATAGATGGCCGCCAAATGTACCAGAAAGGAAGGCTGCAACTGACTCCAAAGGAAGGCTGCAATTGACTCCAAAAGAGGAGTAGTATCATCCGGCAGAAGAGACTGAATCCACTGGAGCAGGGCTCGAGACATCAGGCTGGCACATCCTGACAACTGAAGAATAGCAGCTGTGGCAGCAAACCTATTCTTCAACAACGAATCCACCTTTTGGTTCAGAAAATCCTTTAAGGCTGATCTGCCTTCCACAGGAATGGTGGTCTGTCTGGTAACAATCAAACAGCATAACGCACGACGAATATCAAACCGTACAACGCACTCTTTCTCTGGGAGAGTGTACATCTTCTTACTCGCCCATAGTTACCTTCTAATAGTAATGTTCCATGCTGCTTATGTTTAGAAGTTCCATGTAAACCGGTTACATTATTATTAATGTTTCAGACGTTCTATGTAAATCCATTATGCTATTGTTCATTGTAAACCACCATGATTTCCAGAAAGGCGGTATATAAAAACAGATAAATAAATAAATAAAGATCAAAATATCAGAAAACTTACCTTATAGCTGATGATAAACTAATTTTGGACAAAGAGAGTAGTCATAACAATCCCTTCTGGAGATAACCCCCTCATACTGTAATTTTCATTTCTGTCCTCCTTCATGCCCATATTACCCCTCTTCTCAAGTCACGTCATTGGCTCCCTATCCGTTTCTGCATCCAGTTCAAACTTCTCCTGCTGTCCTATAAATGCATTCACTCCGCAGCTCCTCACTACCTCTCTTCTGTTATCTCTCCTTACACCCCCTCCCCCCTTGGGAACTCCGCTCTTCTGGCAAACTGCTTCTATCTGTGCCCTTCTCTTCTATTGCTAACTTCAGACTTCGCTCCTTTCACCTCGCTGCACTCACCTGGAACAAACTACCTGTGTCTGTACACCAGGCACCTTCTCTGACCCTTTTCAAATCCAGACTGAAAACTCACCTCTTCGCTGCTGCTTTTGGATATTGACTCACCTGATCTCCTTGTTTCTTTACCTTTCCCCCTTGTTTTATCTCTCTCTACATCTTCTGTGTTGTCTGTCTTGACTAGATTGTAAGTTCTGATGAGCAGGGACTGTCTCTTACATGTCTGTGCAGTGTTGTGTACAACTTGTAGCGCTATACAAATGCTCAGTAGTAGTAGTAGTAGTAATAGTAGTAGTAGTGATTATCATAGGTACCTACTAAATCTGAGGTGCTTTACCTAGGCATGCAGATCAATTCTAAATTATCTTTAAAACGTTCATGATCTTTTTATAAATTACATCGCTGCTATCATTAGATAACTGTAATTCACTTTATTTAATACTCCTGTTGTCTCATACATGAGCACTCCAAAGGAAAAGAATGAGAACAGAAAGGTCAACTCTGCATGTTCATCAATTGCAGGTTTCACCTGTGCTACTTGTGGTCTCGTTTCTGGATCCAAGATTGTTTTTATGTAGCATCAGTGATGGAGAAGAAGTGGCCTAGCAATTAGGGCAATTGGCTGCAAACCAGGGAAACCAGGGTTTAAATCACACTTCTGCCATTGACACTCTTTGTGATCTTAAGCAAATTACTTTGAGGCCTGATTACTAAAATGCATTAAGCAGTTAGCATGGTAATTGGCATGAGCTCGGGCTCATGGTAATATTTACCAGATGCTAAGAAAAGCCGGCATGATAAAAATCCAATGCTAACTGTTTAGCTCATTGTGACATGGGAACTGGGTGGGGTACGGGTGGAGAATAGATGTGGACTGTATCTACAGTTAGCAAGCAGTACTCTACCATGCACTGCTATGACTGCTGATAGTGTGGATGCATGTAATGCTTCCTTAAGAGGAGGCATTAAGTGCATAAGCTCCTTCAGCATGCAAGAGCAATCCCTTGATGGTTTTGTCCCATTTATGCCTAGGTTCAAAATGGTGACTCTGACTCCTACTGGTAGTACCACGAGACTACTGCTAGCTATCAGAGCTGTCAGTTTGAATCCGAGTGGCAATGGGGCAGCAGCAACAGGGTATCGCTCCTACCTTGCCACTATATCACTGCGGAAAGCACCTGTAAGTGCCAGGAGTGTGGGTTGGTTAGGTGGGGGGGGGGGGGGACATGATGCTACTGGGTGAAATGAGAGTTGGTAAGGATGCTGATACAGTGCTATTGGGGGGTGGGGTTGGATGCTGATGTGGGGGAGGTATACTGTTGGGGTGGGTTGAGGATTTTTATTGGGGAATTGAGGATAATGAGTGGAGGGGTATGGGTTGAGTCAGAATATGGAGTGGGGGACTGGGGTCATTTAATATACAGGGCTGCGATAAATGCATCGGTAGATAGTGTGGATGCACTTACCCTGCTACTGCATTTACCCTGCAGTATAGGGGTAATTTTTTAAAGTGCTTTGGAAAGTTGCATACCATTTGCATACAAACATCATGGTATTTTAGTGATTTATGCATATAAATGGACATGTACATACTTTGTAGCTTGTCATGCTATGAGGGCTTTTATGTATCAGTGATGCTGAGGGCTAAGCTATCGGTAGTTTAACTACTGGGAGGGTCTCCTAAGATGAACAGGTCTCAGCTGAGGTGCCAGACCAAGGCAAACCACCCATCAGGGCAGCAGCAGCATGGGACAGTGTTGGCAGCGGAGGATCACATTTCTGTGATAACGGCAACAACACTAAACTTAAACTGTGTGGAAGAAAGGCTTGGCAATCTACTTCCATATCTTGCCATGAAAACCCAATGGATAGTCACAACAAAACAAATAGCACTATAGTGCTGGAAGATGAGACTCCCAGGTCAGAAGGCACTCAACTGGCTACTGGAGAGGAGCCGAAGACTTTTCAGAAAAAAGGCGGCATTTATGATGTGGTTGGATCAAAGCCCTTGGGATGTCTGACTGCTGATGTAGCTGCACATGAAATGAGAGTCAGAAACTGCAAAGATGTCTTACATATTGGGACATGGAACATACGAAGCATGAACCAAGGGAAGTCGGAGGTGGTCAAGAATGAAATGGAACGTGTACTACTTGATCTGTTGAGTATCAGCGAACTGAAATGGACTAGCATCGGGCACTTTGCATCAGATGATCACATGGTCTACTATGCTGGAAATGAAAGACAAAGAAGAAATGGTGTTGCATTTATAATTAAGAAGAAACTTGCAAGAACTTTAATGAAATACAATGTAGTCAGTAAATGCTTAATTTCTATCCGTCTACGAGGAATGCCTATCAACACAACTATAATTCAAGTATATGCCCCAACAACAGCTGCAGAAGAAGATGAAATTGATGAGTTCTATGAACAAGTACAAGTTGAAATTGACAGAACATGCAAACAGGATATCTTGATAGTCATGGGTGACTTGAACGCAAAACTTGGCAACAAAGAAGAAGGCAAAACGGTTGGAAAATATGGACTTGGCAACAGAAATGAAGCTGGAGAAAGACTGATAGAATTCTGCAAGACCAACGATCTATTTATCTCGAACACCTTCTTCCAGCAACACAAGCGGTGACTGTACACATGGACTTCACCCAATGGATTGTACAAAAATCAAATGGACTACATCTGTGAAGCTCAAAGATGGAAAAGCTCTATAACATCAACAAAGACAAAATCTGGAGCTGACTATGGTACAGATCACCAACTACTAGTATGCAAACTCAAGCTAAAGTTGAAAAAGAGCAAACTAGTCATGAATGTAGCAAAATATGACCATAAGAATATACCACTGGAATTTAAAGACTGCCTGCAAAAATCAATTTGCTGCTTTAGATACAAATGTCAGAGCTCCAAAAGAGTTATGGGATGACATCAAGAAGGTTGTGTTGGAAGAAAGGGAGAAGTCTCTAAAAAGGTGAAAAAGCAAAAACGGCCATCATGAATGACCAAAGAAACTCTGAAAATTGCCCAGAAACACAGAGAAGTTAAAGCCAGATGAGAAAGGAAGCTATCATAGAACTTAACAGAGATTTCCAACATTCAGCAAGACAAGATAAGGAGAAGTGCTACAATGATGCATCCATGGAAATAGACTTAGAAATTATTAGAAGAACAGGATTGACTTTCCTAAAGCTGGGAGAGTTAAAGAAAAATTCCACCCTCAAATTGGAATGTTACAAGATGCTAAAAGATCTATGTTGAATGATGCTGAGAAGATCAAGAAAAGGTGGAAAAATATACAGAGTTTTTATATAATAAAGATCAAGTGGACCAACAGCCATTTCAACTTGTACCTTATGATCTGGAACCACTGGTGATGAAAGAAGAAGTTGAAGCAGCATTGAAAGCCTTATCAAAGAACAAAGCACCAGGCACTGATGACATTCCCAAAGAAGTATTACAGCAATCTGATGCAGCTGTTTCCATTCTTACAAGGCTCTGCCAGGAAATTTGGAAGACAACATCATGGCCAACTGACTGGAAAAGATCTGTGTTTATACCAATACTAAAGAAAGATGGTCCAACTGACTGGAAATTATCGCACAATCGCTCTGATCCCACATGCCAACAAGATTCTACTGAAAATTATTCAACAGAGACTACAACCATACCTGAAGTGCAAGCAGGATTCAGGAAAGGGCGAGGAGTAAGAGATATCATTGCGGATGTGAGATGGATCCTTAAAAAGACTAAAGAATACCAAAAGGATAACTGTTTGTGCTTAATTGACTACAGCAAGGTTTGTGACTGTATAAACCATAAGAAACTCTGGGCCACATTAAGAAGAATGGGTATACCAGAACACCTGATCATTCTCTTGCACAACCTTTGCATTGATCAAGAAGCAACAGTTCGAACAGAACAATGAGAAACAAATGGTTTAAAATCAGCAAAGGCTGCATACTTTCCCCCTACCTGTTTAATTTATATGTAGAATAAATCATCAGAGAAGAAGGATTGTATGAAGACAACAGAGGTGTGAAGATTGGTGGAAGACTCATAAACAACCTTCGCTATACTGATGGTATCACATTACTGGCTGAAAGTAAAGATGATCTGAAACATTTGATTCTCAAGATCAAGGAACATAGTCTTAAAATGGGCCTGCACCTTAATGTAAAGAAGACAAAGATCATGACAACTGGCAAAATCAATAATTTCATCGTTGATGGAGAAGAAATTGAAATAGTGGACAACTTTAACCTACTTGGATTAACTATCAATAAAGAAGCAACAAGCAGTAAAGAAATCTGATGACACATTGCTCTTGGCAGAATGGCTATGAAGGACCTAGACAAGATTCTCAAGAGCAGAGATGTCTCTCTCCTTACAAAGATTCGGCTTGTTCAGGCCACGGCGTTTTTAATAATGTCATATGGATGCGAAAGTTGGAC
Organism: Ichthyophis bannanicus; assembly: GCA_033557465.1. Taxonomy (NCBI): domain Eukaryota; kingdom Metazoa; phylum Chordata; class Amphibia; order Gymnophiona; family Ichthyophiidae; genus Ichthyophis; species Ichthyophis bannanicus. The sequence goes on along the minus strand of CM066031.1, from coordinate 417,223,832 downwards.
AGTGAAAAAGATAGACAGGAAGAAAATTGATGCCTTTTAATTATGGTGCTGGTGATGAATATTGTGTATACCATGACTGCCAAAAGAACAAACTAGTCAGTACTAGAGGAGATCAAACCTAAGCATTTTTTAGAAGCTCAGATACAAGACTTTGACTTTCATACTTTGGACACATCATGCGAAGAGAGAGATCATTAGAGAAAGACATTATGCTTGACAAAGTAGAAGGTCAGTGCAAAAGAGGAAGGCTAGCAATGAGATGGATCAATACAATAATAGCAGCTACAGGTGCCTGTCTCTCAACAATGACTGAAGACTGAACACAATTTAGGATAACTATCCAGAGGGTTGCCATGAGTCGACGCCAACTCGACGGCACTTAACAACAATGACAACAACATGCTATCCTAAAAGTATGCGCATCGGGCCAATAGCCCATACTTTCACTGTGGGCAAATATGAGGGTGTAGTTTGGTTGGGGGATGGCCAGAGTGCAAAGTTACATTCATAAATTATATAAAATACTTTAATTTACATGGATTCTTTAAGGATCCAGACATGGACTTTTACACCAGTCATAGGGCCGGTGTACGTGATCCAGGCTAGATTTAATGTATGTCTTCAGCCTCTTATGCCCCTATTTTATGAAGAAAGGTAGGCACCAACATTTTTTTGTAAAATAGGCACTTTCTGGGTGCCTGAAGCTAGGTGTCCAGTTAAAAACTCATTCTCCAGATGTCTGTTCTTTGCAGTAAGTGCAGATACTAGCCATACCCAGGGCCGGATTTACCTATACGCCATGTACGCCATGGCGTAGGGCCCACAGCCGGCAGGGGCCCACAAAAAAAGAACCAGGTAATTTTTTTTAAACTCAATTAAAAAAAAAAACCTGGTGGCTGCCGCCGCGGGGCCCCCTCTGCTGCCGCGGGGGCCCCGTCTACAAGCTGAAGCGGTGCGGTGCGGTCGGGTCGGGTCGGGCTCTCCCTCCCTCCCTCCCTCCCTCGCTGCAGGCTGCGAGAGACGCTCTCCCTTCGCGTCTCTCGCAGCCTGCAGCCTGCAGCGAGGGAGGGAGGGAGAGAGACCCGACCCGACCCGACCCGACCGCTTCAGCGTGTAGACGGGGCCCCCGCGGCAGCTGAGGGGGCCCCGCGGCGGCAGCCACCAGGTTTTTTTTAAAATTAAATTTTACTTTAGGCCGGGGGGGGGGGGGGGTAGGACTGGTAATGGGCTATGGGGGGGGTAGGACTGGTAATGGGCTATTGGGGGGGCTGGGGCTGGAAATGGACTGGGGGGGGTAGGGCGGGTAATGGGCTATTGGGGGGCTGGGGCTGGAAATGGGCAGGGCTGGGCTGGGCTGGGCTGGGCTGGGGGGGGTTAAGGCTAGAGGTGGGCTGATGGGGTTAGGACTGGTAATGGACTGTGGACTGTTAGGGGGGCTTAGAACTGGCAATGGGCTTTGGGGGGGTTAAGACTGGTAATGGGCTGTGGGCTGATGGGGCTGTCTGGTAATGGGCTATGGGGGGGCTAGGACTGGAAATGGGCTGGGGGGTTAAGACTGGATGTGGGCTGAGGGGGATAGGACTGGTAATGGGCGGTGGGGGGGGGTTAGAACTGGTAATGGGCTTGGGGGGGGGTAAGACTGGTAATGGGCTGTGGGCTGATGGGGGTTGTCTGGTAATGGGCTATGGGGGGCTAGGACTGGAAATGGGCTGGGGGGTTAAACTGGAGGTGGGATGATGGGGTTAGGACTGGTAATGGGCTGTGGGCTGATGGGGGGGGGTAGGACTGGCAATGGGATATGGGGGGCTGACTGGAAATGGGTTGATGGGATTAGGACTGGAAGTGGGCTGATGGGGGGTTAGGACTGGTAATGGGTTATAGGGGGGCTTAAACTGAAAATGGGGTGATGGGGGGTTAAGGACTGAAAATGGGGTGATGGGGGGTTAAGGACTGTAAGTGGGGTGATGGGGGGCTAGGACTGGTATTGGGTTGGGGGGTTGCTAGGACTGGAAATGGGCTGATGGATGGCTAGGACTGGAAATGGGCTGATGCAGGGACTAGAAAGGAATGGATGCTGGGTGAGGCTGGAACTAGAAGGGAGCTGATGTTGGGGGAGGATTAGAATGGGATGGGGCTGGAAGAGTAAAATGGAGAAGGGAAAAATATTTTGTGTGGGAGGGATAAAAAATCTACAATTGGCCGGGTATTGGGAGAGTAAGTGGGGATTGAGGATGGAGGGGTAAAATTTGAGTGGATGAAATAGGAATGAGGAAAGAGCAAAAGGAGAAAGATTAGTATGTTAAAGCAGATGTAGAGAGAGAATGGAAAAAAATCTAGAAGAGAGAAGAAAGGACAAATGGACAGCAGACGATGGAGAGTTAGCAGAAGACACGAAGAAACCAGAAAAAAGTGGCTGGAGCAATTGCAGCTGAAAAAAATGCACAAAAGGTAGAAAAATATCTCTTTATTTTGAATTTATTAATTGGAATATGTCAGCTCTGGTAAATGTGCATCATTAACATCTGCGCTTTGTTTAGTACAAGAGCAAATTAATGTATAGTTTTATTTCTACAGTGTTGTACATTCCAAGTTTGGCTTTTGGGATTCCCAGTTTAATTATTGTCTTCCTATTTCTAAATTGTGATTACTTGTTTGGTGATGGTCTATGTTCTGCATGTGTAACTGAGCTGAGGTGTTCTGTTTATATAATTCCTATTTGACATTGCCACTTGTTCTCTTTCCCCAGTAGGTCATGTACTGTTGTTCTCTGAAATGTATTGGTTTAATATTTGCAGTGTTGCCTTTTGATTGGTAGAGTATGGTGCTTTGTGAGTCCTGGTAGTGCTGTTAGGATACGGCGGGTTTACTATGGGCAGTGTTTGTAGTAGTTCCTAATGTGTCTGGCAGTTGGCACTGGATTATAGTAATGTAGAAATCTTTTAGTCTTTCTTTATCCATACACTCATTAAGAGGCACGTTTACTAAAAGTTAGTATATGGTAACATTATGCAAATATTTATGCAAATGAGGCCCCTTATGCAAATGAGGTCCGCACCCCCCTTGGGCCGCCCCTGCTGGGGGCCCACAATTTTTGTTGGCGTAGGGCCTCACTCAAGGTAAATCCGGCCCTGGCCATACCCCCACATTTAGAGGGTAATTCTGTAATGAGCCCTGCAAATTTATGTGAAATACACACCAAACTATTGGTCAACTTCAGAGTGAAAAAGATGAACCCATCGATATGTGCAATATTCACTCAATACCCTTTGCAAACTCAACATTTATGAATCTTGGTTTCAAAAAGATTTTCCTTTTGTTTCTTCTTAATTTTTAGGAGACAAGGTCTCAGAACCAGAAGTTTAGAGTGTAGGCTCTAGATAAAATTATGGCCATAGTCCATCCTCAGTACATCAACGACCCAAAAATACTCCTTTCTTTTATATTCCAATGAGATATTTTAAAATATTTCAAATAATAATATAAATAAAACTATAGCTCCTAAGAACCCTCAAAACATACATGCTGCTGCCATTACGTAATCACATCTCAACGCTTAAACAATGCAACTTAGCTTTTAGCATTCTTTGGTTTCCCCAATGCCCATCATGACGTCCAGCTAAGTGTTTCTCTAGTCACTTCCTCAAGGGGTTCACCATCAATTGTTTCAAAATGCTGTGAGGGAAAACAGGGGGCTTTACATTTTTTTACAATTTCTTAAGAAACCTGCTAGTGCTCAGAGACTGTAGCAAGATAACTACTGTTCTCCACTACCAACCTCCAAAAGGCAGAAAAACCCTTTCCCAAAGGGATGATCTCGAACCTCCCATTAGTAACCAAAGCTTATGTAAACCATTGTAACAAAACTAATTTATAACCCAATGGACTCTACTCCACAAGAACACACCCACTGTCTTACTAAAAAACCATGTACAATAAACCTCACCCATCATATAAATTACACAGGTACACTACCAAAAAACTGCCTCCAGTTTTGCAACTGATTCCTATAGATTTTGGGGTGCTGAATCCAGGAAAAATAGCCAAAATGTTCCATCACATCACGTTTTCTTGCAAAATTAGATTTCTTACCCATATAAGGAATGTTCACATAATTTCTTTTTAGCCGACTGCAGTTTATTTTCTTGGCCCAAAATAGAGGTTGTAATGGTTAACTAACTAGAAACACTCCCTCATGATATTTTAGAGTGTTTTGTATTCATTTTATACATTAACAGGACAATTGGGAGGCGGGGGGCTAAATCCAGTACTCACGCTGGCGCATGTTCTTTCCTGTTCGCCTCGCCTCGTTCGCTCGCTCAAACACGGTGGTTGCGACATGAACGTTCCTGTCAAATTTCAGTTTCTTGCAAGTTCATTATTACCTTTTGTTTGCTCAGTCGTAATCCAGCTTTATTCCGAAGTGGTTCACTACAGTTGTAGTTTGCAGTGCTGTGTATTTGTGATGGCTCACAGAGCCAGAGGTTGCGTCAACTCTCCGGACAGTTTTTGTTTTATTTGTGGGGAATATACCGTGAAAAAGCGGCAGAGGAACATTTTCTGTATTTATTAAAAAAGTATATTTCGCCTATTTCGGTTTGAAGTTAGGCGATCAAGACAAACCGTGGGCTCCTCACAAAGTGTGCAAGACATGTGAGGAAGATCTACGCTTATGGATGAAAGGTAAAAAACAAGCATTTCGTTTCGGAATACCTATGATGTGGCGTGAACAAAGAGACCACAGCAGTGACTGCTATTTTTGCTCTTGCATTGTGAAGGGATACAACTTAAAAAATAAGAACGTAATAAGTTACCCCACTCTTCCCTCAGCAATTAGGCCTATGCCTCATAGCAACGAAGTGCCTGTGCCTGAACCACCAAAATCTTTGGATCATATTTGTGTGGATGGTTCTGATCATGATGAGACTCATCAGATGGCTTTTCCCGATGAGTCCAGTACTTCCGAGTTTGAAACTGAACCAGATCCGAAACCTGAACTTTTCTCTCAAGCTGAATTGAATGATTTAGTCCGGGATTTAGGACTCCCAAAAGATGCTGCCCAACTGCTAGGTTCTCGGCTTAAACAGAAAAATCTATTGTCACCAGGAACAACTTTTTATTGGTACCGCAACCGCGAGACACAATTTTTGAAGTATTTCAGCAAAGAGGAAGATTTGGTATTTTGCAACGATATATACGGAGTGATGGAAAAGTTTAAACTCAAGTATGATCCTGCTGAATGGCGGCTGTTCATTGATTCGTCAAAAGACAGCATAAAAGGTGTTCTTCTTCATAATGGCAACACATTCGCTTCAGTTCCTATTGCTCACTCTGTTATTCTCCAAGAAAAATACAAGAATTTGGCCCTGATTCTTCAGAAGATTCGTTATGATGAGCATAAGTGGATGATTTGTGGAGACTTTAAAATTCTATCCATGCTATTAGGGCAGCAATCCAGTTTCACCACCAAATATCCCTGCTTCCTTTGCTTGTGGGATAGCCGGGCCCGCGACCTACACTGGGGGAAAAAAGACTGGCCAATTCGGGAGTATTTGAGACCCGGTGAGAAAAATGTTCTTCATGAGAGCTTGGTACCTCGTGATAAAATTCTATTACCACCTCTCCACATTAAGTTGGGTCTCATTAAGCAATTCATCAAGTCCCTTCCAAAAGATGGTGAGTGCTTTCGGTACCTTTGCTCAAAGTTCCCCCGACTTTCTGAAGCAAAGCTAAAGGAAGGAGTGTTTGTTGGCCCTGATATAAGGAAACTCATTTCAGATGGAGCATTCGCTGAAACGATGTCTGAGAAGGAAAAAGAAGCCTGGGATTCCTTCAAGGATGTTGTTCTCAAATTCTTGGGGAACAGGCGGGATGAGAACTATAAGGATATTGTTGCCAGGATGCTCAATGCCTTCAAAGAACAAGGCTGTAACATGAGCCTGAAAGTCCATTTCTTGCACTCCCATGTGAACTACTTTCCCGAAAACTTGGGGGCGTACAGTGAAGAACAAGGTGAAAGGTTTCACCAGGACATCAAGGACGCAGAGAGAAGGTACCAAGGAAGATGGAACACCACTATGATGGCTGATTTCTGCTGGTTACTGCTGCGGGAAACCCCAGATGAAAAATACGCCAAGCAGCGCACCAAGAGAAGCATTCGGGGGAAGAAGAAACGGGCCCACCAGGAGATTGATTGACCCAAGAATGACTTTAAAATCTAAACTGTGTTGACAAATATCGTGTTTTTACTAAACTTTGAAATAAAAATTTGCTAGTTATTACCACAGTGTCGGATCTCATTTATTAGAATTTTATTTTCACACCATCGGGTGTTTGTCTTCATGTATTGCAATGGTGCGGTTTGCGTTTTCTATTCTTACATACATACCTGTACAACATTTTTTGCACATTTCTTTGCTTTGCTTTGTGTCTAACCTCGCTCTTATATGCTCAATGTTTGTGCACATGTATGTGGCTGTTTTAAGTGCAGACAATTTTGCTACCATCACAGTGTGTTTTGTTGACATTACTCTATTCTTATGTGCTGCCTTGTTACAATTTTCTTTATTCTTATTTGAATAACTACTAAACAATTAGTAAAAAGAATTCATCCAAGAAACTTTTATCTCGATCGCACTCAATCTGAAACGTTCACCTCAAACTGCTAACCCAATGTAGCAAAAAATCTGTACGTGATGGAGCAAATTGGTTACCAGATTTGGATTCAGCGCACCAAAAAACGTAAAAATCAATCGAAACATTAGAGGCAGTTTAAAAAAATTTTTTTTAGTGTACCTGTGTTATTTATTTAGATAGATTTTCCACTTAAGACCCTTGGGGCCAATCTCTAATATAGCCCGAGTCTTACTGTCATGCAATTTCCAAAACACATATTACCCAATAGTACTCTTACAAATCACTTCCCTAAGGAAGAATGCCACACATGCGTATCTGCCCGTTTTATCACCAGGTCAGGCATCAGGGGTTCTCGACCCAGTCCTGCATGAAATAGACATGTATGCATTACCTCCGTTGCATGCAAATCTCTCTCATGCATATTCATTGTGCTTATTCTGAAAACCTGACTGGAGAGGCACGTCCCAAGGACTGGGTTGAGAACCCCTTCTATAGAGTGAAGAACAAATATAGAATAGGTGCTATTGTGCCAGGTACCCACTAAAACTGTAAACTCTTTGGGGCAAAGGCATATTGTACCTGAGTAGTTAGCATCATTGTTCAGTGCCATGTTTGTCCAGTAGTGCTATAAAGTGGTAAATGCTAAGTATAAAAGTATAAACGTATTCAGAAGAAGTCACATCATGTCACTGAGAGGAAATTCCATCATCGAGTTATTGTGAATTGATATAATAAACAGAATCCTTAGAAATCTAACCTATTTGGGTTCAAACTTTCCAACCCTTTGGACTCTTCCCCTCCACTCTACCTCTGAGGGATTCATTGGCTCTGTGAAATTACCCATTTTAAATTAACTAAAACACTCAAGGAGAGATGTGGTAAGGAGGAAGCCCCCTCCCGTTTTCATGTAACCCACCTGGCTATCAGGAACTAAACATTTGAATGCCAGTGTTATTGAAACAACTTTACAGTCCCCATGCAAGGGGGTATTGTTTTTTGGATTTAGAAAGTGGATAAAAATAGCATGTAATGGGATTTCAAAAGATGTTTTAAAATTAAATTATACATTTGCTAGCACATTTTAAATTATTGTTTTTTATTCTAATATGGTCTTATAGAGGTTGGTACAAGTTCTAAAAGCAGGATAGTTACCAGGAACATTAATAGGTATATAAACTGACAGCATAATAAGAAAAGGCAGAACAAATTAAATATGCATTTGGATTAGGACATAATTATTCTGATTGCAGGTTTTGTTCTTTTCAGTTTATTTTCCTGTGTGCACCAGGGGTGAGGTTAACAAATTTTGAAAAGATCTGATTTCTATAGTTGCTGTGTTACAATGACACTCTCCATTTTATTGAATTTAACAATGCGATTCCAATATGAAACTTATTCTGCCATGAGAATTAGCATATGCAACTATTCTTAGGTCTATATGCAAATAATTGTCCTGGAAAGAGTAGTTATGTAGTTTATGAAGCGTGACTGGGCCCTTTTTTATGACTGGAGCTATTGCCTGGATGTAATAAGGGATTTAATCTTTGAGATTAGAAAGAAAAAGTGTTAAATGCTTAAATTAGATAATATGCAGCCAGCTAAGACTATTGCAGCCACTTTTGTAAATATCCGTAAAATTGAATCAATTGAGCTTTTGGGGGTTAATGGTATTACTGGCAGTTCAGATTTGTTGAGATGCTAATTGGTGCTGATTCAGGGATTGGCTTTGATCATCATCATGGGTTTAGAAAGGCTTTTATTTTTGCATCTGCGAAACAAAGTGACTTATTATGCACGATGATGTTGGCATTGAGCTGATGAAATTAAATGCAGTCCAAATGCTGGATGTGCACATTAATCTGTTGTGAAGGGGAAACGGGCAAATTTTGTCTGATTTGTTTTGACGAGCATTCTAGGGAAAATGTCCCATTCCTCTAATTTATTTATTTATTTAATGCATTTATAAATCCACTCATTGTTACATTTCTAAGTGGAATACAAAATATACCTCCATAATAAGTTTAATAAGACAAACAAAACAAACATTAAAATTCAAAGGCAAATTTGTAACTAAATTGGTCTTCAATTATTTTCTAAATCGTAAATAATTCCTCACATCATATTTTCATTGGTAATTCCAAATTTTTGGACTAATTACTGTATTCATGAGCCCAAGTGATGATTTTATGAGCAAATGACATCGATGGAACGACCAATAACTACCGTTGACTAAAATGCAAGGTGCATACTGAATTATAAAACTGCAATCTGGAAGCTAAATCAGATAAAGGAAACCTGAATAGCATTTTAAAAATTAAACAAACATTTAAATAATGCCCTGAACTTAACCAGAAGCCAGTGTAGACCCTTTAAACTGTTATACGTTCAGAATGTTTTGCTCATGTAATCAATTGTAGTGCCCAGAATACAGTTTCCAGGAGGCCTACGTAGAAATAGAAAATGATTGCAAATAAAGACCATATGACCCAGTCTTCCATTTATGTGTAGGGCCAAAACAACTTTGTTGTAAACAAAGACCAAAGTTTTGTGTGCCACAAATTTTTTGCATGTGCAAATCAATTGTGCACACACTAATTCCGCTCTTAATTTTGATGGTCATCTCAACTCAGACTTACAGTCCTCTTCTTAGTTCTCTATCATCTTCATTCCTTATGCTCTTCTCTCATCACCTCTAAGAGCACTCTGCTCATGTTTTCCTTGGTTATTACCTCTCTTGACTACTGCAACTCTCTCTTCACTGGTCTCCCGCAGTATTCTCTCTGCTGTCTTCAGTTGATCAAGTCTATCATGGCCAAACTCATCTTCAGCACTCATCATTTCAATCACGTCTGTCCTCTTCTGTTTGCCTTTCACTGGCTTCTGGTCTCCTCATGTATCCACTTCAAGATTCTCACCCTTGGTGAGAGCTTTCCTTACCTGCCTGCACTTTGAGAGGTGGAGCAGAGGAACAGATTCATCAAAGGACGTCTGTGAAAATCAGCTGCAGACCATTTAAAACCAGGTCCCTGGTAGGTGCATGGCCTTTGGTGCATAGCTGTGGCGTGCCCAAAGGGGAACGCCACAAGGGGCATGTAATAACCCTTGGGAGCCCCTTTGGAGCACGTTGGGAGCTTAAGTGCAAGTATCCCGCTATATTTAACCCCATTGATGGGGAAACGTAAGAAGAAGGAGTTTCCAGTTGCTGGAACAGTGCAAGGCCCAATAGATAAACATCTTCAACCTAAAGAGGCAACCGCATCTATACATTCCTCCACTGTTAAGGACAGGATTGTGCAACATCATAAGTTAGAATCTCTTGAGAACATGATGAGGGAAAAATATGTTTGCTTGTTAAATTTTCCCTGTCATAGATTGCTTTCAGCGGATGTGTTATTACAGAAATATCTTAAGGAAATTTTGCTTTTGTCTAAAACATTAATTTTTAAAAAAATTACTTTAAAAATAAAGGCAAAATGTTTTGTGGTGCTAAAGTTCAACTTTTTCAGATGTCTCCAGAGCCACCCAGCTGAGAAGAAGGGCCTTTCTAGCCCTGAAACCCAGGGTTGTGGCTCTGGAAGCTTCCTTTTATCTGTGTTATCCCTGTTAATGTTTAATTATGTTTCAGGGTACTCAATATGTTTTTCTGGATTCTGGACAGTTGGAGACTTTTCTGCTGAGTAAGGAGAGCTGGGTTGGTTTAGGGGATTAGTATATGGATAGTGGGATTAATGTATTACAGCAGTAAATTTGGAAATTGTTTTTCTTATTCCCTTTTTGTGGGGGGTATACCAAATTATCTATTCTCACAGTGATGTGGGCTAAATTTGATTTGTAGGTTTTCTTATTTTTGATTAATATGCCTTTGATGTTTTACTTTTTCTTTTTCTTTCTATTTACTTTTGCAAGTATTCCTGTAAAATCCATAAAAAAATATTCTCACCCTTGTACATCAAACCTTTTACTCTGCCTGTCCACCTTATCTTGACACTTTGATCTTGCCATATCAACCTTCTCGTTCTCTATACTTTTCCCGCACTGCCCTCCTGTCCCTTCCTTCCCCTCTGCCCGCTGCCTTGTCATCTCCAGGAATTCCTCTTTTGCCTACCTTGGTCCTTCCTTTTGGAACTCTCTTCCTCTGCCGCGAACCTTCCCCCCTTAAATTTAAGTAGGGCCTGAACACATAGCTCTTTCAGTGTGCCTTTTCTCAGTTCTCATCTCCCAAACCACTTTTCTCCAGGGATATGGAAATATTATTTATATTTAAATAGAACAGGGTTACATGGAACACATTAACTCTTGGTTGTTAAGGAGGGCGGCATGCAGGTGAACAAAGTCTAATATTTATTTATTTATTTATTTGCATTTCTTATATACCGCACTATTTGCGATTAGCGTGGTTTACATAGAACAAACAGTGTCCGACAATATACAAAAGTCAGGTCATTACATTGAACAGGAACAAGTAACTTGGACAACAGGGTAAACTATATACATATGCGATACATTGAGTAAGGTAAATTATATACATGTACAAATGAAATTATTAGGTATTGGTCATACTTGGGGGTGCCCTAATAATGATGGCTTGGGTTCAGGGGAGTCAGTGAGGTATTTGATAAAGAGAAAGTGTTTCAAGGCCTTCCTGAACTGGCTCAAGTTGGGGATTTCTCTGATGTATGGTGGTAGGGAGTTCCAGAGACTTGGGGCACATAGTCTGAAGGCTCTATTCGATGTTGCTTTGGGGCATTTTGTCGTGTCTCTCGGTATAACTAGGATGTTGGCTGCTGAGGATCTCCTTAGCCTGTTGGGTGTGGGTGGATGGATGATGTCACTTATTGAAGAGGAGGAGAGCCCCTTGGTGGCCTTGAATGTCATCACTAAGATCTTGAAACTGATCCTGGCTTGAATGGGGAGCCAGTGAAGCTGCTGTAGGAGGGGTGTGATATGCTCTCTTCTATGAGCTCCAAGGAGAATCCGCGCAGCACTATTCATGGCATATTGTAGGGGGTTCAAAGTGGCCTTAGGGAGTCCTTGTAGGATGGCGTTTGCATAATCAAAGTGTGGAATAATGAGGGCTTGATAGATGGTGCGGAAGTCGCTTGGTTCGAGTAATGGGCGTAGGTGTCTGAGGGATCTGATCTTGAAGTAGATCGCTCTGACGGTGTTGGCTATGTGTTGCTTCATGTTGAGATTCTGATCCAGTGTGACTCCGAGATAGCGTATAGCTGATTTTACTTGCAACTCGGCGTTGTTCACTTTCAGGTAGCTGGGTGGGGACTTGCTTCAGAGGTCTTTATATTGTCTCTATGTATCATTTCCAAAATATTGCTGGAATATTTTGGAAACGATACATAGAGACAATGCAAAGTTAGTGAGGTCTGTGTTGACACAATTTTTTTCTGGAAGTGCATTCCAGAGGCTCGGCACATATAGTGAGAATGCTCAATAGCAAGCAGTTTGGGTGCTTTTTGCTCTTGTAGCTGTGATACTGAATGTGTTCTGCATATCTTGTCTCCTTGTTCTATTGTCAGGTGTCTTGCGTATGATGGATAGGAGGTAGTTTGAAGGTAGATTGTGTAATATTTGAAATATCAACAGTAGGCCTCTGCATTTTATATAGCTTGCTATAGGTAGCCAGGCAAATGTCTTAGGGGTATGTTTACTAAAACCCCGCTAATGTGCGGGCCCCGGTAGTGTGCGGGTGCCATATAAGGAGTGGGAGTTCCCCGCTAAAGAAGAAACGCCGGAATTTACATATGCGCTAAGGTGCGCGGCGCCCTTGTGCGCCCCGCACCTTAGCGCATCAGACAGCTGCGCGGGAGGCATATGCATCACGCTGATGGGCAAGCAAAAGAGCAGAGCCACAGCACAATGGTTAAGGCACATACCAATGGTGCAAGAAGCAGGGGTTTGATCCCCCACAGAGCCCAATGAAGACAGCTGAAAAGGCAGTGAAATAATGGGCAGCATAAGGCAGCGCGCTAATGTGTTTGGAGGCATATGAATGATGGGTGGCATAAGGGGGCGCGCTGATGAGCAAACAGCAGAGCAGAGCCACAGCACAATGGTTAAGGCATGCACCAATGGTACAGGGATCAGGGGTTCAATGCCCAATGAACAAGGCTGGCTGGGGCAATGCATATTATGGGGAAGATTGCTTTAGGAGGCATTTTATTTATATTTTAATTATCAATAATAGCAAACGCACTCTCAAAGCGTGTCAACATAAGGCGTCCTATAAGGCACATAGTAAAGTGCACTGTCCGCCACGGCACCCTAACATGTCCCCTATAGGGCACCCTATAAGTTGCGTCACAGGATAATGTATAGTGCACCTTATATGGATGGGAGCCAGAAGGTGCCCTATAGGGCGCCCTATTAAGCGCCCTCAGAGGCACCGTATGGGTACAGTAAGCTGAGGGTGTTTTTGCTGGCATCAAAAATGTACATAAAAAAAGATGATGCTATGGCCAACCCTATCAAATAACCCCACTGTGGGTTTGAACCCATGACCTCTGGCTTCACAGGCAGTGATGCAACCATTGGGCTACAGCTCCATAGCTAGTAGCAAGTCCCTGGCTGGCTGTAGAGAGCCTGCACATCACCACACAGACAGTCTGCTGCAGCCACCAGGACAGGGTTAGCCCACCCGTACCCATGATGCACTGCACATGCAAATCAGCTGTCCACAGATGAACACAAGATGGGGAATGCACCCCCACAGCACCTCGGCCTGGTAGGGGGGAGTGACCGGGTGCACCCCCACAGCACCTCGGCCTGGTAGGTGGTACTGACCGTGTGTTTTACTAGCACAGAGTAGCTACACACCGTCACATTGTGCGGGTACTGTGCTCACCCTGAGTGTGCGATGAGGCAGCTAGGACCAGGTCCACAACACCTTCCATGGCTGAAAGAGGCCATGCCAGAGGTCCAAAGCAGTGTTAAAGTTTCAGATACGTAGTTTCTGCACAAAAACCTTGGATATCTCTGTCTGTTTTAGTCAGGTGTAGCCCCCATGGACCCCCAGGTGGGTCATGCACCACCCCCACCCCCACTTCCTCCTCCAGGGCCAAGGGTGGCAAACAGGGTCTCCTATCAATAGATCCACCTTCTACCTCCCTGCAAAGGTGGCAGTAGAGGGGACCATCAACCCCAGTCCTGCTGAGGGACATACACCCCACAGGGCAGCTCTATACATATCCATAACACAATAGCAGACAGACATTAGGCCTGGATATGGTAAGCAACATCCCCAAAACTATCTGATATTCTCCTGCAGCAAGGCATCAGACACTGCACCCTGCAAGCCACTCCATCAAGACACACACCAGCTGCAAACAGCCTGCTAGTTAGGCCATAGTGCATGTCCCCAGTGGAGATGCATGCACCCAGAACTGGGATGTCAACATACACAGCAAGCAGATAAATCAGTGACTGGGCCCCAAAAGAAAACCCATATCTATCACATTAGAGAAAAACCATATAGCACTATGGGGGTGCCTAGCCATGCTGTGGTCACTGCACAGTCAGGGTGAGAGTGAGCTCTCAGTGGGACATACTGAGGTCACCCTGTCTGTGTAGGTGGTGGCCGGACAGTAAAATGTACCAGTCAGTACCCTATGCCCTGTGCAGATGCACCCTGGCCAGACAACCCTTTCCAGCCTATACCCATGGTACCTTGCTCCTCATTATGCACATTGGCAGCACAATACTGGCAACAGTGCTGGCAGTGTGGGCTGTGGAAGGTGTTTGCAGCCACCACACACTGGATAGACAGACAGCCACCCCCACACCTATGCCAGCATTGTGCCACTATAGAGGGGTTCCGCAGCCATACCCACCACACCAGTCCTGGGCACAGTACAGGCATGGATATGGTACGCAATACTGTTGGGGGTCACTCCCCAGGGGGGTTAACACTGTTGGAGACCAGACCTGCAGCACACACCACAGACATCAGAATGATTGTTATGATGGAGCTCAATGAGCAAAATGTGCTTAACGTAGGACTTGCTATCTGCCAGTTATCATAGGAAACGTCTGATAGCTGTGTACCATATACCCAGGTGTAGGGTGGCATTGCTAGGGTATGCATGTGGTAGTATTGGGAGAGGCACGCAGGGCCCAATGTCCTGCCTCTCCAGGAGGCATTAGCCAATGGGGCCTGTGGGTGTGTGTGTGGGTGTGTCTGCCCCTGTTGGCTGCTGCTTTACGGCAGAGGTTCCCAACTCCAGTCCTGGTGTGCCAAACACTGTTTGGGTTTTCATGCTGTCCCTCATAAATATGCATGAGCTACATCTGCATACCATGGGGATGGTGCATAGATATGCAGCACAGGCATCTTTAGTAGAGGCAGCATGGAACCTGAATGGTGTGGGGCCCTCCAGGACTGCATTTGGGAGACTCTGCTCTAGGTAATGCGCCTGTGTATGGTGTCTGTGTTTGGTGTGGTAAAATATAGGCGTATTAACCATGCGTATGTTCTCAGCATTAAACATTTGTCCTTACTATCACGGTTTAGTTGTGGGAAAAATATGTGGACAGGATTTGCAGTAGCCCCAGCTGGCCTTTGAACCTGTGACCTTCTGTTCTTGCACACACTGTCTGTGTGCACTGCACCACCATGTTGCCACAGATATGCTGCAGTCCCTGGGGAGTCCATGACTGTACATCCAACAGAGCCTGTCTGTTGCGGTGGACGGTGCCAGCCTGCACAGGCCTAGGCCACTGTCTGCTGTGGCTTGCAGCCACTGCCCCCTCCACCACCTGTACCCTTCCGCCAACATGCAGACATGTCCTTATCTGGGAAAAAGCATATGACTTGATTGAGTTGTGGCACTCCAAGACTGAATTTGGGGTACTCGGCTGTAGGTAATGCCCATTGTTATGGTTTGTGTGTGGTGTAGGGTAAAATATGGTTGCTTGAACCATGCTTATGTTCTCTGCAATAAAGGAGTGTCTTTACTATCACTGTTTAGTGGTGGGTAAAGCTATGGGGACTGGGTTGGCAGGAGCCCCAGCTGGGATTTGAACTTGTGACCCTTTGGTTCTACAGGCACTGGCTGTGTCTGCTGCACCACACTGTGGCCACAGTGACAGTGCAGTCCCTGGAGATAGGAAACCTGGCTGGACGAGTCAGAAACCCTGCTCTGCACAATTTTACTGTGGGCTCATTTACCTTGTATGGAGACAAATGGGCAAATAAACCTCATCAAAAACCTCAAAAAAAGGGGAAAACACCCATAACCAAGCTGGGCAATAGTGATAGCAATGGGCAACAATAAAAAACACGCCCAGGAAAGCTCCAATAAAATGAAATGATTTTTGAAAGGGTCTACGGAGCGTAGACCCTTCCAAAAATCATTTCTTTTTTTTGAGCTTTCCTGGGGGTGTTTTTTATTGTTGCCCATTGCTATCACTATTGCCCAGCTGAATTGTAATTTTTAACATTTTTGTTGTGCTCATTTTTGATTTTTATTTGCGAGTTTGTTCTGTGCACATGTATCACACTGCTCACGTTTTGTAGGTTTCCCCGGTTTTGTTGTATATTGCTGACGGAAATGGTTTCTCTTCCCTTTAAATCGGCTCTAACGCGAGGTTTTCCATCGCGGTATTTTTGGGTCTATTTTCAGCCCCGCTCCTGTGCGGGGAGCCTCTCCCCTCCCACTTTCCACCCATTGACCCCGTCTCTCCGCCCCTCGGGGGCCTTCCTCTGCCCTCCGTACGCCTTTCCCCGCCTCTATCGCACATCAGCGCACCGCACACGTGGGCGGACCCGTTAGTGTGACGCGCACGCGTGCGGGGCACTTAAGAGCACTTAAGTGCATCATTGCCGTGCGCTACTGTGTGCCGCGCACGTGTGCGCGGTTTAGTAAACATACCTCTTAGTATTGGTGTTATATGCTTTGACCTTGAAGTTGCCTGTAGGGCATGGGCAGCAGTGTTTTGCGCCATCTGTAGATGATGTTGCAATAATCAATATGTAGGAAAATCATGGCTTGAAAAACTGTACGGTAATAATGGGCATTGAGGAGTGGATGTAAACAGTAGAGCATTCTTATCTTGTGGTATGCTAGTTTAGTTGTTTTGTTGATGTGTGATTGCATGTTTAAACATTGGTTGAGAGTGATTAATTCAGATTTCTCCTCCAGTTCTGTGTTCTTTACTTTTAGATTTGTCGGGGGGATAAATGTCACATCTCTGGTTATGTAAAGGACTTCTTCTTCTTGTAGTTAACTATAAGGTTGTGTTTGAAGAGCCAGTGTGAAACATCTTTGAAGCAATCAATTGCTACAGTGTAGTTGGGTTTTGCTGTGGAGAAGGGTGCGTATAACATAATTTCATCTGTGTAGATGTGGTAGTATATATTGTGAGATTGTAATAGGAAGTATATTGGCTGTGGGGGTCATTCTGAAATGCAAATAGGCCGCCTGGACATGCAGGAAAGATGTTTTCCTCACTAAAATGTCTAGACCCGTAATCCTAAACCACGTGGCCCTGCACGTACATGGTGCAAAAATGGGGCTCTCAGAACATGGGCAGGAGGGGGCAGAATGGCGTAGAAAGTGTATTTAGGAAAAGGCCTATGTATGTCCTGAGTATTTCCTGTGGACACCTACGTTAAACCAGCGGCAACGTGGAATAAGGCCAGGACTTAGAAAAATTTATACTCTGATCTTCAACACGTCCCATATAAATGAATGTCTGTGACATGTCTGTATTGAACTGGTGTGTCTGCTGTCTGGGAGAGCACAAGATGCAGTTGTAAAGAATAGAATGCACAGGTGAGGGACATTTGTAAGGTTAGGGAACAATAAAAAACACCCCTACAGAAATATAAAGCACTGCAATAGCCTTTATTCTGGCTATGCTGACATTTGCTATTTGTGCTAAAGGGGCTATTCTAGGCTTCCCTAATAATTCCAGTATTTGGAAAAATAGGAATGTAGATGTAGGGAGGTATGTAAGGTAATATGGAGCAGAATTGTATTTGGCTGAGAAATGCAGAGCAGATGTGTTGTCCTGAGACGCCATGCCATTATGTCTTACCAGCAGTTCTTTATAGGTGCAGGGCATGGTTTTTACAGAAGTATGTTATTTGTGACTGCAAGCAAGAGCGCATGTGTGTGTGTATGTGGTATAGAGGTGCAGGGGAGGCCTTAGTGTGCTGATCTGCAACCCTGGGGGGACATGTATGCCTGGCCAGTACCTGGACTGTGGGGCTGGCTGCAGCATCAACAGGAGCCAGTGTGAATGGGCGGAATATTCTGAAAAGCTGCTCTGCAGCAACATAGCAGGAAATGTCCCTGTCAATGGTGGGGGGCCCTCGGAGTGAGGGCATGCTGCAGTGCAAACAGCACTAATATATATCTGACTGCACCATATTATTTGTGACTGCAATTACTAAGATGTTCTTCAAATGCCATGTTTGTTTTACTGCAGGGCCGGTCTGGACAAACATCTCACCTTCCACTTGCTTATACAATAGCTTTGGTGTATGTTCATAACATTGTAGTGTTATGGGCATGCAACAGATTAGTATATATCGTCTGATTTGTGTGACCGCATCGGTTTCATCCGTCTTAATGTATTGTTTACATGAGCACACCACTGTCATGGGAGCATCAGCTTAGGAGATGTACATTTTGCCAGCGGGGGTATGGACTCACGGAGATGGGAAACATCTGAGATGTCTATCTTGTCAGAATATGGAGGGCACGGGGACGTGGGCTGCGCCGGGGACGTCTATCTCCATGATTCTGGAACTGCGGATGCATCTATACTCGTGGTTTCAGAATCAGATTTATTAAGTGTCTGTTTTCAGATTAGACGTTTCTGCTAGCCAGATGTGGCTGTTATAGCATTGCACTCCACATGTATATGTTGACTAATAATGAGGATACTGCTGAGCCTTCTGGAACTTCTGGTTATTGTTCATATGGAGTGGATATATGTGGTCCTATTTTCACTTGCTGCTGGCGTCATATTCGGTATAATTGGAAGCAGTCCAATACTATATTTTTTTATTCCTTTCTTTTGTAGACATAATAATAGGGTGTTGTAAAGAGTCAAATTCCACTGCTATATCCATGAATTTTAGAATGAAATCTTGCTGAGGCTTTTCAATACCTTTTATGAGTCTGTCTAGGAGTGAGGTTATGAGTGTTTTGACGCCAAAGTGTGGTCTGAAGCTGTATTGTGGGTCCAGTGATGCATGTGAGTCAATGTAGCCCAGGAGTTGTTGCTGGACTACCTTTTCTATAATTTTTACCAGGAATGGGAAGTTAGATATAGGTCTGTATGAGCTTGAGCTATTTATGTCTGAGTTTGTGTTTTTCAATAAGGGCCATAAGGAAGCAGTCTGGAGAGTGGTGGGCATGCAGCCTTGGATGGATAGATGTGTGATTCTTGTTAGGAATGAGCTTAGATCGGAACATGCTATTTTGATCCAGTTTGCTGCACATGGGTTGAGTGGGGATGTGGTGACATTGAGACTTTGAATGATGTTTTCTTTGTGTTCTGTAGGGACTAAGTTGAAGGACGGTAAAGTGAGGTTGGAGGGGATGATGTTTTGTATACTTTCTGGTTTGGAGCTAATTCTCTTGAGTTTGCTTTGGTAGAGCTTTGCAAATGTTTGTGGACAGGGAGCATTGATTTTTTCTTTTTCATTGTGGTCTTTCAGTAGGAATTTAACCATTTTAAATAGCTCTCTTGATCGGTTTAACTCATGATGAGTTTATTGTGGTATTCCTTTCTTCTTTTGTCAACCATGTTGCAGTATTCTTGAAGCTTGGCCATGTAGGTGTTTCCGTTCTCTGTATCTCTTGTGTGATGCCATTTTCATTCTAATTTTCTGAGTTTTTGCTTAAATTCTTTTAATTCTGTAGAGTACCAGATGACAGTGTGTTGTTTCTTTGTGATTCCTGTTGTTTGTGGTTCTAATGCAGCTTCGCTTATGTCCATGTTCCAGTTATTTTTTAGTGTGTCTATGTGGGTTGTTTCTGTGTCCAGTTTCAGCAAAATTTCATTCAGAAATGTTTGTTTCTCAAAGTGTCAAATGATGAGCTGCTGGTAGGGTATGAGTGCCTTTAGAGTGAATTGTTTTGTTTGATATATGGGACATAATTGAAATGTGGTCTGACCATGGTACTGGGGATATTTGAGGTGGGGGATGAACATTCTGTTTGAGCATTATTGTGTGCACAAAAGTGAGGTCTTGAGTGCTTCCTTTTCAGTGGGTAGGCATGTTGATTATTTGTTTGTAATCTAGTACTTCCATTGCTCCAAGGAAGGACTTAGGGGTATATTTACTAAACAACGGTAAGGGAGCAAGTGTGCCGTTTACATTTGGTAACGGCATACACGTCCCCTTAATGCTGCAAAAATGCTGAATTTCCGTGCGTAAAAGGCTCCTGCAGTGTAAAGGGAACAGGAGGTGGAAAGCGGGTGTGAAGGGATGGAGAGTGGGCGATAACACTGTGTGTTACTTTACCGCCTCTCGTGCAACACCTCTTAGAGCCCCTTAATGTCTGTAACCGTACAGCCATGTGAAACTTTGCGGAAAGGGGGTCTGCAGAGGGGAGAGAGCCTTTTTAACGTGAGCAGTGTGATGAAATGACAAGGGAGCCCAAGACAGTGATAGTAGAGCTCCATTAGCAGCAGCAGCATGGTACACAAGTAGGAAAGGGCACCATGCTGATTCTGCAAGTGGAGCAAAGGGGGTGTCACGTTGGTCATGCGGTGGTAGGTGCAGGTATACATTGCAGATTAGACAGCTACCCAGGTGGCACAGAGTGGCATAAGAACAGAGGAACCGCAGATATGCCATACTGGGTTAGACCATTGTCCATCAAGCCCCATATCCTCTGTCCCACAGTGACCAATCACACTCACAAGTACCTAACTGGGTCCTTAAAATGTACCCTTGTTCAATGATGCCTGTAATGGGGCAAGCCGTGGATCCGCAGTGCCCCCTGCATAATGGTGCAATGACCGTTCCTCTGGAACCTAATCAAACCTTCTCTAAGCACAGTTACATGAGGAGCCTTTATGACATCTTCGTGATCGGAGTTCCAGAGATTGCCTATGCATTGCCTGACAAACTATATGCTCCTATCAGTCTGGAATGCGTTACACTGTAGCGGCATTGCCTGTCCCCTTGTCCCCCCACATTTTGATGGCATAATTGATCAATGTTTACCTATTCCACGTCATTCAGTAATTTATTTTATTTTTTATTTATTTAACAGTATTTTTAAACCGCCTTATCTTATTAATCAAGGTGGTATCACAGCAAACAATCGAGTAAAGTGAGTGTGTTAAACATGCAGTGAGGGTGAAATTTAGTTGAGTGTGTGTTGTATTGTGTGCTAGATTGGGTTGAGCTATGTACAAGGTGTGTTGTATTGTGTGCTAGAAGGTTTGAGCTATGTACAATGTGGGCTATATACAGTGGTGCTAATGCATAGACCTCCAGGATATCTCCCCTTAGCTGTCTGTCCTCCAGGTTGAAGGGGCCTAACCATTGTAACCTCTGCACATAGGGGCATCCCCCCATCCGCACTATCTGTGATGTCCGTCTGATCACACAGTGACTTTAGCGAAACATAGACACACGACAGCTGTGAAAGGAGATTTGCCACATAGGGTGGTCCAAGGGACATGGCACCCTAGGCAGAGATATTGGCGCCCCCCCCCCCATGGTGCTTCTGAACCAGCTGTGGAGGAAGAGGCCAATAGTGCTTGCAACTGTAGCCTTCCAGGTAGCTGGAAAATGCAGGTGCCTGGAAAAATACCAACCTCAAAATTAACCCTAATCAAAATGACCAGCTATACAAATGAAAACTGAAAATAATCACAAAAGTTGTCCCAAAGAGCTCTAAACCTTTTGTCGAATAATGCCGAGGGAGGAGACAACCACAAGTCACCCACACCAGACGGCAATGTCCATTTCAATTAATAAAGGTTCAAAACCACATTTATGAGATATTTTAAATAAGCAACACTTAGCTTGAAAGCAGTGCGAATGTTCAGCAATATGCAGTCTCCAAAATACACGACATGCACATTTCAGGAAACAGTCCTTGTTTCAAGTGCTGTATTACTGCCTTCATAATGCTCCAACTGCCATAAAACATGACCACTTTGTTCGGCAAATCTTCTAAAGCTTCGCACAGCAAATCTTCTAAAGCTGTTTACAGAATTGGCTGACCTGTCTAATCACTCAAATTTGAACCACCAATGAAAGGAGGGAAATCCCCATCGTCATCAGGGGAGCCCTACTATTCATTGGACAAAATTAAAGCAGACTAGATGCGGGTACATTTATATCATTTTTTTTGTAAATTACAAGTGATTAAATATTTTTTTTGGAAGACTATGGATCCTGACTGCTCAGTTTTAAAACCGGTTTTGCGATGGTTTCCTCCGGGTCCGGTTGATCCAACCATAGCCACCTTTCAGGTGTTGGTGTTAAAAGATCTTCAGTCTTTGGAGTCTTCTTTTCAACATTGTTTTCTAATATTGATAGGTCACTTAGACAGACTTTGAATGAACTTTCTCAGGATACTCATATCATTATTCGAAGTGCGGATAAGGGTGGTGCTGTTTTTCTTCAATCAGCAGAGGGTTATTTTCAGTGTCTCCATTCCCAATTATCAGACATACAGGTCTACAGACCTTTGGATATGGATCCCACCCCAGTTTTAAAAGGGGAAATTTTGTCTTTGCTCACTGCGGCTCTTCAACAGGGCTGGATTACTAAGAAAAAGCATCAATTTTTGATTGTGTCTCATACAAAAATTCCTATCATTTATACAGTTCCTAAAATTCATAAGTCTCTAATCTCACCTCCTGGGAGACCCATAGTTTCTTGTCAAGGGTCCATTTTGTATCCGTTGTCCTAATTTTGTGATGTTTTTTTTGAAACAAGAAGCATCTCGGGTAAAATCATTTATTAGGGACTCTACACATTTTTTTAAATCAATTGTCATCATTATCTTTATCGAATTTGGAGGTGTACTTGGTAACTTTGGATGTTGTTGCCCTTTACACAAATATTGATCAGACGGAAGCATTAATTTTGTTACAATCATTGTTTTGTCATGCTCCTCCCTGGCTTCCCAAATCCTTTTTATTGGATTTGATATGGTTGGTATTAATGAGGAATTATTTTTTGTTTGAGGGGACATATTTTTTACAAATTTTTAGTGTAGCCATGGTTGTGACTGTAGCACCGTCAATTGCCACATTATACATGGCTGATTTGGAAGAACGCTTTATTTATCTTTATCCATTTTTTACTCATGTGTTGCTCTGGAAGAGATTTTTGGATGACATTTTTTTCTTATGGACTTCTACATACACTGATCTTCAAAGGTTTGTGTCCTGGTTAAACACCATTAAGTCTAATATTAAGTTCACAGAACATATCAGCCAGCACAAGATTGAGTTTTTGGATATGACCTTCTTTAAAGAAGAGGGGGAGTTGAAGACCTCTTTATTCAGAAAACCTGTCCAAAGAAATAGCCTTTTGTGTTATCAAAGTTTTCATCCTGGTCCTCTCTGTCGCGGCCTCCCATTTGGTCAATTTTTAAGATTGTGATGTTTGTGCTCTTCTGATGGGGATTTTAAACAACATGCCAATGATTTAAAGTCTTGTCTTTTAAGTCGAGGCTATCCTAGACAGATTGTGGACAGAGCTTATCGCAGAGCTTATCATATCCATTGGGATTGGCTAATCACTGATTAGCCAATCCCAATGGATATGTAATGTGTCCCGTCCGCATAGTAATGTGTTTGTTTATTGTAAACCGCACTGATATGTAATAGCGCGGTATTTAAGAGAAGTTAAATAAATAAATAAAACTGATGATTTTGTGTCTCACTCTTCCAATTCAGAGGACTCTGTGGTTGGTGTTATTCCATGTATGTGTCATAGCCCTGAGATAGTTAGATTATTTTTTTAAAACCTTTGATGAATGCTTTCTCTCGGGGCTCAAATTTGAAAGATTTGTTAGTTTATTTATTTATTTAACCAGATTTGTATAGCACTTTATCCAGTGAAATCTGCATCCCGCATTGACAGACCTATATGTCCCTCTGTGGACTCTAGAGGTCACTCTCAATGTGGGGAGTGTCAGTTTTGTTCCACGACTTTTTCTGGAGTAATTTGGATTGAACCGGGTTCTGGTCGTTCTTTTGAACGTCATTGGATGACTTTTGTGGTTTATATTCTACAATGTCCTTGTACATTATTATATGTTGGCCGGACGATTCGTCCGGTTAAGACTAGGCTGAGTGAACATGCCTCTCGACAACGTCAGCAAGTTTTTTCAGCACCAATAGTGGACCATTGTATTTCACATCAACATTTGTTTAAGGATTTACATTGGAGTGTTATTGACCAGGTTCCCTATGATCCTCGGGGGCATGTCTCTCATTTACAATGGTTAGAACAGCAATGGATACACACTTTGGGTACAGTACAGCCCCTTGGTCAGAATCGAGAGATCGATTGGTTTAATCTGCTTACATGGCACAGCTATGTATCCACATAAAACTATTATAATGTCTGGCTCCAGTGATGTGGATGGAATCTCTGTCTGGGGATGCCCATCACTGAGCAAAATGCTGGGTGTCAATGCTGAGTATCCCAAGGCAGGATGCTCGTAGTCGCTCTAAACACATGTTGTGCATGCTGACCACTGTGCCAATCGCAATTGGTTTGTGCATGGCTGACACAACCGAGTGGAGGGCAGCAGGGGCAGTCTTACAGTTTGTGCTATGGTCAGTTTTTGGTCCTCAATGTTTGGGGCAGCAGTGGTTCATAGTCTATTCACTGGGGTTGTAGCAGGACAGTAGCAGTAGTTCTATACATCCTCACTACAGTGACTGTCCATGGCATCAGCATACTGAAAGTAGGCACAGACATCAGAGGGTTAGTATCCAAAATGGATAGAACACAGGGCCAAGCTTTTGCCATTGCCATTGCTGTTGCCATTCCCTACAGCATGCAGGAAACAAGGAGAAAAAAAAAAAACATTACATACCGCAGATAATACCTACCACACACTAGCAGTGATGTGGACCTGCAGCACAGCCAGCAGAGACCATCTCTAACAGTGCAGGTTCAGTGGACAGGTGCTGGGCACCTATCCTCACCCTAAGGGTGACAGCTGAAACCACTCTGCAGCATGATTTGCAGTTGTTATGTGCCTGTAGCACATGCAGTCAGTGCATCTTACTGAGCTAATGTGCTAGATCAGTGCAATCACCATTGGTTCTTCAGCTGCAGACCGCTGTTTTGCATGTGCAGTGTCTCATAGGTAGTGGAGAACCCAACCTATACTGGCACACACAGCAAACGGTTTGATCAGAGACCTGTAGGCTCTGTGCATCTGTGCAGCCTACTGGTTGGTGCAATGTCTCTATAGAGGTAAAGGTCCAGGGTTCATTTCCCACATGTTCATTTTGTGCCTGGGTGCCACTCAGGTCACTTGCCCACCTCGCACAGTCCTGGCTCCGCTGTGACCTTCAGACATTCATCCTTCTATGTTTCTATGTGTTATGGCCACATGGGTAGCCCAACATGGCATTTCCCATCATGGACATCTGAGAGCATGTCTTTAGTGGCTCTGCCCTACCCATTGCAGTGGGTCAGCATGTATGTGCAGCAGATGTCTGGAACAACTGATATGGATGTGTTTTCTATTGTGCCATCATTGTGACCTCTCAGCTTTAAATAGGGAGGGAGGAGTAGCGTAGTGGTTGGGGCAAGGTACTTCAGGCCGGAAGGTCGGGGGTTCAAATCCCACTAGAGGACAGCAACCTTGGGCCGGAAGGACTGGGGTTTCTAGTCCCACAGGTGCTCCCTGTGGTCTTGGGCAAGCCACTTAACCCTCCATTGCCTATGTTCCCTGTAAGTATTAGTGTGTGTGTCTCATATCCCCGTGTGTTAAATGTATCCCCCACTTGTGTTGTGACCGCTTTGATTGAAGGATAAGGCAGTATACAAAACTGTCTAAATAAATAAATAAAATAAAATAAAAAGGATATATCTCGTACATTCAGGCACATAACACTCACTGCATAGCCTTACTCTGCACTGTTCTGCCCTCGTTACTTGCTCCACATGGGGCAATGGGTTCAATTTGTCCCTTTCTATCATGCCACACTGTCAGGTGTATTGTCTTGCAGTTGCACAGGCTGAAGCACCAGCCCCACCTGCACAAATTATGTTTCATGCATCCCATGGCACTGCTACTTTTGGATCACACACACTAAATGCTTTTGGCCAGTGAGATCCCATACATCCACCCACCACACATATTGCACTCTCTACATGGAAAATCCATGGCACAGCCCTGCACCCACCATTTGACCATCAGGGGGATTCCTGTATTTGCCAGTAAGCTGCCCCACCTTGGTCATCAAGAGTCATTTTCAGCAGTTAGCCATATCATGCATACCTCTCCTGTGACTGCTCCACATGAGCACTCATGGACAATACTCACTTTGCTGCCCACATCAGGAACATGCTGCCTCCACCCAGACATTGTCCTGACCTATGGCATGCCACACACTGACAGTACATCTGGATACATATCCACACCTCACAGACACTATAATGTAGCTTACGGCACAGTATATGCTTTCAGTAGCATCTAGGACTGCATGCCTGTTACAGTGCCCCCGCTGCTTCAACCCCTCCACTGACTCTGCTACTGCCACCACCCACCCATGACACTACCAACACCCACACTAACCAGCATCACCTATCTCACTTAGTTGACAGCACAGGCCTGCTGTATGGTCAGACATGTTCATCATATATACTGCTACATAGCCAAGCATTAGGGGAATCAACTCCATCAGCTACCAACTATGCTTGCATCCATACCTTCTCTATTGGCTTCCCTGCTCTCCTTTCAGCATTTCAGAGACTTTCCTGCATTAAGGTGCATGCAAGACACCTTAACACAGCATGTCCTGTTACCACCCGTTAAGTGTCCATTACCATCCCTTATTGTCGGAATGCCTCTAGCATGCCCAGCACACACACCACACGTTAATTAACCCCTTTTGCTGCCATTAATACTCGGAAAAGACTGCTTCCATACCACTGTTTAGTAAACATACTCCTTAGAATGTTTTGGTGGCAGCAAAGAGAGGTTAAAATGGCCCAAGAGCCAGAGATGCTTTCCTTATGTAGTGTGACAGCATACCACTTCAAGAAGTGCGGGTAGGTCGTTAGTGGTTGCAGTGATATGTATATTAAACATATCTTGAAGTACTTGTTTGATACCATGATTATGTCTAGACCATCTGTGCTTTCAGATCCAATGCTGTAGAATTTTAGGTTGCTTTTGGCTAAAATGAAAACCTCTGAGGTTAATTCTTGGGCAGTTGAAGAGGTCATAGTTTGCTAGTTTATTTGCTTTGTTAGGACAGTGCTAGAGTCAGTGAACCATGATTCTCTCACACACATAATATCTATTTCATGGTGGTCAATAAAATCTGTTTTAAGCTGAATGTGCGTTAATAAGCATGCATTTTAAATTGTTTATGTGAAGGTGTGCCTGGGCACAGTTTGCAATTGGTGGGTGCAGCTGTCTGCGAATTAGTGTACTGTGTCCTCTCTCATGAGATGTGTGTGTGGGATTCCATGCACTATCGCAAACTTTATTGCTATGCCCTTGAATGATAGGTATAAGACCTGGTTGAAATAAGGATTCAGTTTGTGTAAAAAGGAATGTGATGCATATTAGTACAAATATTCTGGCAATAAGATAAAATATCTTGTTTAATTGCATAGGATGTTGTATGTGCATATATGTAGGAAACTACTTGGGCTGGAGGGCTGAAGTACTTGTGGCTGTTCCATCTGCATAAAGGCCAATTCAGCAAGGGGCACATCTGGGCTGTTTGTACGGCTGAATAATGGATGGCCCCAAATAGTACCCAATGCTGCAACTGCGGGAGCCACATGCTCCCATGGCTGCAGAGTCAGGCACCAGGACAGCCCGGCATTGCACCGATTCTGTAGCACGAGACGTCCTCCCATCACCCCGTCCAGCCCGCCCAATGCTTCTGCTGGTGCACCAGTGCCATGACATTCTGTTGCCATGGCATCGGGATGCCCAGCACGAACTCTGAAAGCCCACCATAGTGAAGGCATGTTTGCCAGGGCCAGGGTCAGGGAAGCAGTCTCACCTACCTCGGCTCCTTTGCTGGTGGGCGGCTTCTGGACTGATCATCACCATTGATGTTGCTTATTCCACCTCTGAGGTGGAATAAGTAGCATGTCCATTATCCACCCGCCAGATGTACAGGGCCCTTATATGAATAGGCCCTGTGTGTCCGAGTCCTTCGGCCTGCCCCTGCACTGCCCACTCTCCTCCTGCGTCCTGCTCCCTCCTCCCCCCATCCTGTGGTCCCCGCATAGTAGCTCTGTGCGTGTGGGGAGCTGATGAAGCTGCATACGGCCTTGGCAAATAGCAGGGCTGGACGTCCAACCTGGACATACATTCCCGCTATTCACCAGTCAGAATTGAACTCATAATTTATTCTCTGTGCAATTGTTCTTGTGCGTGCTTCAAATTATATTGTGTCATTCCTGAGTGCATGAAGTGGTTTTTGGCTTTTTTTGGATTATTTTTGTTATATATTGGAATGTACTCACTATGCTACACTAGGTAGAGTCTTCTTCTTATGACGCTGAGGTTCATACTAAGGGCCGTTTGGCTTGACCCTGAGGTGCGGGCCGCCTAGCATGAGATGAATCCTTTAGACAGGGGGGGCCCGTGCTGCTGCTGCTGAGCCTGTGGGTGGCACAATAAATGATTGAAACCCCTAACAAGGCTGACAAAAACAGAAAAATGAAAAAACAAAAACAAACAAACAGCATGTGAGACAGAAAACCAAAAAAAAAACAAATGGGGTGAACGTGACAGAGGAAAAAAGACCTCAGTAACCCTCCATACAGAAAAAGGAGGAAACGAGTATTTTTGTTGTTCGGGGCTCCATTGATGCCGGGATTTGGTTTAGCTTACCGCTCCACATAGCTTTTTTGAAACGAATAGTTTTGAAGTCAGCATGTTTCAGCCAACATTCCTTTTTCAAACTGCAGTTCCCATTTGTTGCAGCTCCCTGAAGAAGCCGCAAGGCGAAACATCTGGTGTCGGGGCTCTTGTCGGGGCTCGTTTGATATTTGGACATTTGGACATTTCTCTTTGGATTTCAGATAAGTTTTTTCATGCTGAACAGTTTTAGCGCTGAATGTTTCTTTTTGGCTTTGCTCTGTTTCAAGCTACCCAGCTGGTGGGGCGTGAGAGGTTTTTTTCAGACCCTTGATGTAAAGAGAGTCTTTTCACGTTTGATGGGACTTGTTCCCTTTTAGTGAGACTCGTTTCCTCCTTTTTCTGTATGGAGGGTTACTGAGGTCTTTTTTCCTCTGTCACGTTCACCCCATCTGTTTTTTTTGGTTTTCTGTCTCACATGCTGTTTGTTTGTTTTTGTTTTTTCATTTTTCTGTTTTTGTCAGCCTTGTTAGGGGTTTCAATAATTTACTGTGTTACACTGGCTCCTTGAGGATTTTTTGAAAAAAGAGCCTGTGGGTGGAGCATACCGCCATGCTTGATGCCAGTTCAGGGCTCTGAGCAGCAAATCATGGGTGATTCCAATAGATGAGGCCAATGGAGATAGCTGTGAGTCAGCGAGTGATGAACTATGCATGTATGGCCACCTAGCATGAGATGGAGCTTTTAGTTAGGAATGTCCCATGCCGATGATGATGAGCCTGTGGTAGAGCTTACCGCAACTCTTGATCACCAGTTCAGGTCTCTGGGGAGCGAATCCTGGGTAATTCCAATGCAGTGGGGCCAATGGAGCTGACTATGGGTCAGCAAGGGTCTTTTCTTTTTCTGTGTTTCCTCCCCAATTGTTTTATTTTATTATAAACCGCCATGACGATCTATTGGCCATTGCCAGTATATGAAGTGCAATCAATAAATAAAACAAAAATTAGTAATTCATAGGTATATATACATACAAGCAATTTAAGCTCAGATTTGATTTTTATGTTCTGAAATGAATGCCCAAACAAGACCGAAAGGCACATACCACTAAGTTTTACAATCCCTTGCTCTCCTTAAAGATCCTCTGTTCTTGTCCTATCCTTTCTTGAATTCACAGATATCATTTTCTTGTTAACATATGGCAAAATCAAAGCTTGCACAATCAACCGAAAGTCAGCTTGTTCCAATACAACTAGTCGACAAAAACAGATGCATTCCTTAATCAAGACATGTTGCTCAACTTTAAGGTTGGGCTATAAAGTTTCTCCTCACTCCTTTGGCCTGACTGATCTGTCTGCACTTTTGCTACAGCACTCCCTTCTTTGACACCTCTCTTTGCACGTGCAGTCCTTCCATTTCCTGTAAGCAATCACCTAGCCCCTTCCTTACCCTGTTTTCTCTCCTACCACATCCTCTTTTTTTAAGTCATAAACTTATGCAGAAGACTTCTGGATAGGAAAACACATATTCACTAACTCAGTCACTCACCTTCTCTCCCACAGACCTGTAATCATGGACAAAGAATAGAAAGGCACAAAGAAAGAGCACCAAACTCGCAGAGAGTCCAAGACAAACAAAAGGGCGAGCAGGATGAGGGTCACTTGCACTTTATTAATGAACAACCCCGACGCGTTTCGGCAGGTGCCTTCATCAGGGGTCTAAAAGGACTGCAAACCAGATAAAAACATATAAACAAAACATCAATAAATACATGTTAAAATAATAATAATAATAATAATAAAAAATATAAATATAAATATAAACATCATTATATGATCACAAGTAAAAGAAAATAATACTTACACGTTGTACTCTAGTCATGCATTAAAGGAAGCGCATAAACATTGTGTGACCAATAGTACAATAGATAATGCTGAAAAAACAATAAATACGTTAAAATATCAAAATACATATGACTTCACATTAAGAAACAGTGAAAAACAGAGGAAAATGGGAGACCCAGACCAGGAAACATATATCATGTAAATATATATATAATATGAATGATAAACAATAACAATGTAACATTAAAAAATGATAAAAACCAATAAATACATGAAATGAAAAGAACAAAATATTTAAATACATCATTGTTGAAACAAAAGCATTTAAAAACATCACAAAATAAAATCCAAAAACATGAAAACATTGGTAAATAAAGACCAATTTAAATTTAAAAACAACTAAAGGCTCAAAGCAATAAGAATTAGAATAGTTGTAAATGAAACCAATAAAAATAGTTATCTCCAAGTTATAATGCCCTGTTCAATGTAATTTCAGTTTGTTCAATATAAACTGCACTGATGCAGAATAGCATGGTATATAAGAGAATATAAATAAAATTCAGATACCTTTTTTTCCTCTCTTTGACTTTTTCTTTCTTTCGCACTGCTCCCATCAGCCACATATACTGGACTTCATTTAATACTATTTGAAAGGAATAAAGAGGGGGAATGAAAAGAGGACTGAGTATCCCCAGTTTAGCATATACTTATTATTCATTTTATAGAAAAATGTTGCTAATTAGTGGACACAGACAAAAATTGACTTTTTTGTTTGATTGGTGTTTCTGTGAGAAAAATTAGGAGTGTGTCATAGTAAACAAAGCAGGCCCCTGCTTCTTTTTTAAACAACAAAATATATGAGTCCCATAACTTATATTTTTGGGAATTATGCCTAATAGTACTGTAGAGGCTACTTGGATGCTTCACTAATAGCAGTGGAACTCTATTAATCTCCAATTCTTGTGCCCACAACACATCAGTTACTAATCATACATAGCACAGACACATATATTACAGAAATTGTTTGGGACTGTCAGAGTCAGAGTTATTTAGAGCAACATTTTTTTCTTTTTGCTCAAGATATATTCCTCACTGTAATTCCTCACTGGTCCGATCTCTTACATTTTTTAGAATGCTTAAAATCACTAATAGCAGTGGCACCATCCACTATCCCTAATAAATATTACAGGATTTGGAGAGAAAGGTCTGACATTTTTCAGAACAGGGGAAGGTCTTGCTGCCAGTCATTTCATGCCAGGAGGACACTCCTCTGAGAGGGAAAACCCCACTTAGTATATAAACCACTCCCAAAGGCAGTATTATGTCTTTGGCTTCTAGCCATTGTACCATGAGGTTGTTGAGGGAGTCTGCTCTTAAGGGGCTGGTGTCTCTGGCTTCCAGCCAGAACACTCTAAATGGGAGCAGACGTCACGTCACCCAGCCACCATGACTAGAAGCGAACTTTAAACAGGCTTGGAGCCACTGCCAATGAGAAGAGAAAGGTTCAGCCTGCTAAGAAGTCCCAGGAGTGTTCCTGCACCAAACCCTTCAGAGGGTTGAAGTGGAGCAGCACTAGGAAACTGCATCTTCAACAGCCCCCATCCCAAGAAGAATTAACCAGAAGATGCCATATGCAGATCCAGGGATGCCATCTATCACAAAACCAGGGCCCTACGATTGAAGGTTCTGTTGGGAAGAGCACTAGTAGAGGAGATAGGGAGTTCTCCCACAGAAGTAAATGGAGTAAGTGGTCAAAGTGCTTATGTGATGGAGAAACAGGTACCGAAAAATGGTGCATTAGATTGGAAGAGTGATGTAGAAGAAACATGTTGCTCAACTTTAAGGTTCAGAGCAATTGGAAGGATTGGGGTACAAAATCCATTCTCAAAGGGAGAGGAGAATAGTCTGTAATATAGTTGAGAGTTGTTCTTGCCAGTTATTATGATTGTTTTGTTTTATCAGTGACCCTAAAGTTTAAGTAAACATGTGGTTCAGAACCCAATTTCTGGCTTGAACGCAGTTGTTTGAGAAGGGAGTGCTGTGAGTGTGTCAAGTGCCAAGGGTTTCTTGGTTTATACCAGTCCCCTCTAAGAGAACCCCGATACTTAAAAATCCATGAGTTTGAGCATAAAGACCGAGAGGAAAATTTCATAGGATTGGTGTGCTCCCTGGTCTGCCAAGCAGTTTGAGAGGTAACTGCAGGGACCACACAAAAAGGGGGTAACAATACATTCACTTATGCATGACACAGTTTTCACAACAAAATTGTTTCTGCTCATTCCCAGCTGAAATTCAAGGTGGGAGAGAAGAACATAAGTATCAAATGTATATACTGTGACATTATGACTATGTATAGAATTTGTCTAATTTCAGAAAACTTAACTAGCAACTAGGTTCTTTATTGCTCAAATATTTTTTCTACTAGGTAAAGAGGGATAAGGCCATTTTGCCTTGTAAACATCTTGGGCACAATCAGAATTTTTTCAGTGAAAACAATGACTAAACTGAAAGCATTCTGTCAAAAATTATAGGGGTCAACACAGCTCAGATAAATCTGGATAGTCAGCACTGGTATCCAGATAGCTGGAGGTGCTGAATATCTGGGTTCAATGCTGACCTTTGGTGCTATCCAGACAGCAGTGATATTCAGCCCACCATCCAGATAACTAACTTTTTGCTGTCAAGGGTTCCAGGTGGCAGCAATGAGATAGTGGGCTCAGTCAAGTCAGGCCCTCTGTGAAAAAGCCTGGTGAAAGATCAAAATATCCCTCTCTGGATCCTCCTTGACATCAATCAGAATGCCTCCTACCCTCCTCTAGGACTCTCTCTCCCCCCCCTCCCCTCCCCTCCCCTCTCCACCCCTCCCCTCCCCTCCCCTCTCCACTTCCCAAATCCTATCCCTGGGGTTTAGAGTGGAACAGGATTTGCTCCAGCCTCATCAGGCACCATTGGGGCCTCTGACCTCTGAGCACGTCTCAGTACTGCTTCTAGGATTCAGACTACCAAATAAGGCAGTGGCACTTCAAGGTTGCTGTTGGGAGGTCAGAGGCGCCATTTTGAAAGGGGCATCCAACTAGGCAGGAAAGACTGGGGATCACCCCTGTCCCCACTAGACACCAGGGAGACCCTCAGTAAAAGCCAAGGGGAGGAGGTTCAGGGGTGCAGGGAGAGTGTTATGATTTATGTTGGGGTGTCAGGGAGAGCTTGGCAGGGGATTGGGAATGATGTTGGGGGAGCCAAAGGTGGAGTGCTGTCAGCTTTTTGCTCCTGCCTCTTGATTGAGACCCCAGGTCTTAACTGGTAACTGGCATTTGCACATGCCTCGGGGTAGGTGCAAGAGCTAACAGGGGTATTTCCAAACAGGGGTATTTCCAAGCTAAATATACTTTCCCATTATAAAATAGAAAGTACGGGCCCAATATTCAATGGTGGCGGTTAGCGTGAGTACAGCGCAGAGCCATCACTGCTGAACAGTTAACCCAGATATTCAATGCTGGGATCATATCCGTCCGCTGGCATTGAATATCTGGATCTGCCACACAGTGTTGCACTGTGTGGAAGCTATCTGGACTGTGGGCGATATTCAGTTGCTGCCCAGTTAGCTTGAATGGCAAAGGTTAAAACAGCTTTTGCTGCACCTAACCTTTGCCGCTGAAAGATAACCTGGTGGCGGCTGAATATTGCAGCTGACTGGTTATCTCTGGGTTCCACTCATGGGACACTCCCGATTCTAGCTGTGTAGCATCGGGGCGTATAGCAGCTGTATCCGGGAATATTCAGAAGCACTAACCGCTTAGAGGCTGTTCCACGGTTTACAGATCTGCTTTGGAATATCGGGCCTTACATGTATATTTATAGGTAATGTGTAAAATATAACCCCACCACTTCCCTGCCACATGCCATATAACTCTCTATATCCTGGAAGCTATACACGTCGAAATAGTAGCTTTCTAAAATCACTATTTGGACATGTATATATGTCACTATTGAAACATCTAAATTGTCAGTAAAATAAGAGCATAAGAATATAAAAACAAATGTCTGGGGGAAATTTGAAATGTGAACTACATCTTCCACTGAGTTCAATCTGAGTTGCTTGAGCCTTTCATTATCGGGTTTGTATCAAAAATCCTCTATGATTTTGGAAATCCTTTTCTGAATTGCTTCCATCCTGTGAATATTTTTACAAAGATACGGCCTCAAAACTGAGCACGGTACTCAAGGTGGGTTCTCACTTCTACAATACAAAGACTATGGGGCATGTTTACTAAACTGTGGTAACGTAGCAGCGGCTACGTTAAGGCGCGTTATGTAACGTTAACGCGCGTTAACGTAACGTAACCTAACGTTAACACGCATTAACGTTACATAACGCACCTTAACTTTCCCGGCTGCGGTAAGTGCCGCAGAGGGTGGAGAGAGGGCGGAAAGAAGGGGTCAATGGGTGGGGAGTGGGCGGGGAGAGGCCCCTTCCACACTAACGCAGGGAAATGAAGGGCTGAATCCTAACACAACTGAAAACCCGACGTTAGCACACATTTGCAAGAGAGAGAAACCATTTCAGTGTCAGCAATGTACAGCATAGGCAGGGAGCCCAAGAAAGGTGATAGTAGTGCTCCATTTGCAGCAACAGCATAGTGCCCCGGTATGAAAGGCCACTATGGTGATGGTGCAAATGGGGCATGGGGGGGCTGCAGGCAGGACAGGCAGTGGGGGCTACTAGGGCACAGGGTGGACTAGGCGGTTGCCGAGGTGGCACATAGGAATGCATAAAATGGAAACCAGCAAGACAACAACTGACCAGGGTCAGACATGCCCATGAGTCTGTGTCCCACAGTGTCCCATCCAGGGGATATTACCCAGCAGGTACCCCAAGGGGCACATAACATTGACAGGCGGTGCCGGGGGAAGCATGGACATCTATGTAGGCACCCCTACCCCAGAACCCACGCCTTAGGCAGCCACCTACCTGCCCCTTGGATGGCCTGGGATGGCGCACCACTGGCACCAATAGCATATGGTCATGGCAGCATGGCAGAGGGGGTGGGTGATTGTTCTGGAGGGAGAAGTGGCACCTGCCTGGAGTGGACATAGGCCATGCCCTGTACCAGTACGTGGTGTGCAGTGCAACAGAAGAGGTCTGGCCGAGGAACATAAGGGTAGCCCCAGGGGCCACTATGCTGCTGTGGCAACAGTGTGGTGCAGTACACTCAGCCAGGATGTCCAAGAGCAGAGGGTCAGAGGTTCAGGTCCCATTTGTGGATCCTGCATAGCATATCCCCATAGTTTTAGCCCACAATGCAGCCACAACAACAACATGGGCAAACCCCAATGCAGCGGTGCACAGGGGTACGGACACCCACTAACAAGCGCTCCCCTATCCACAGATCCATGGAGTGTCAGGCTGTTGGCCCTAGCACAGAGCTGCAGTTATCACCAGAGCACTACTACTACCCCCTGCACAGATTAGCAATGTCGGCACTGTGATCAGGACCAGTGCGGCGGGTAGAGTTGTCAACGACCTCCATCTCTGCACAATACTGAGATAGGTGTGGGAGTGTGCATATGTCTGTCCATTGTTTTGTGTCTGCCAGCACCTCACTGAGCTCACATTGCTCACACTGCTGCTAGTGTTAGCCTGCAAATGTGCATAATGAGGAGCAAGGTATTGTGGGTATGGCCCAGACAGGGCGGATTGGCCAGGATGCATCTGCACAGGGTGGAGGGAAATGACTGGAACACTAGTGCTTGACCACCACCTGCATGGACAGGGTGGCTACAGCATGTCATGCTGGGGGGGGGGGGTGGTCACTCTCACTCTCACTCTGACCGAGCAGTGACCATGGCATGTCTATGTTCCCACATAGTGCCACACATTATTGTTTCCATTGGTACCTATGTGTTCCTGGTTCTGGGGCTCAATCACAGAGCTACCTGCTTGGTGTCTGTGCATCCCACCTCTGGGTACACAGGGTTTCTCTGTGAGCATGCCCTATGGACTGTTTAGTGGGCTGTCTGTAGTTTGCCTGTGCATGGTGTGAGCACCTTGTAGGATGCTGCAGGTGCAGTCTGATGATGAATGGCAAACCGTGGCGTGGGGCAGTTGAGCCTTCCCGTGCCTACCCCAAGCATCACTGCTGGTTTGCAATGGTCAAGCTATGGCACTGGCCCAGCAGCCCTGGAGGGCTGTCAGCTGCCAGCCGGACTGTGGTTGCTGGTACTACAGCCATTCTGCAGGGTGCAGGCACCTGTCCCACCACACCCTTATCTACAAAAAGGGTGATTGAGGCCCCTTGGGGTATATAGTGCATACCACTTAGACGCATAGTGGCAGTGCTACATAAACCTCATGTGAGTTTAGACACCCCACTGCCCTGATAACAGGTACCCATGGCAGCCAGACCTTAATACTGGGTACGCACTAATCTGGGTGGTGTCCAGTTCCACAGGGCCACATGTGACTGCAGAACACTGCTGGGTACACCTGTCACACACTGGTAGTGATGGGGATATGCAGCAGGACCTATCTCTATCACCACATGTACTGTGGACCTAGTGCTGGGCACCCATCCTATCCCTCAGGGTGCACACAGAAGCTGCACAATGGCATGGTCTGTAGCTACTCTGTGCCAGTATCACGAACTGTCAGTCCGTCTTACCACGCAGCAGTACCAGAGAGGTGAAGACCCCATTTGGCGGTTAGCTGTAGGCCGCTGTTCTGCATGTGCAATGCATCATGGGTGCTGGTGGGGCTACCCTATCCTGGCACACAGAGCAGATGGTTTGTGCGGTGACCTGCAGTCCTTCTGTACCCAGCCATTGCTTTGCAACATGCCATAGGGGTATAACCTACTGGTTAGTACCCTGACGTTCTAGGCAGAGGTCATGGGTTCAATTTCTTGTTGTTCCTTCCTGTCCAAGGCAGATATTTTGCTTGCCTGTGACAGTCATATCTTTGCAGATCCGTGCTGCCAGCCCATAGTACCCTCACTACAGTTGCCAACAATTCTTATAAGGCGTTATAAGGCTCCTAATTAGGCACAGTACAAGGCACGTTATAAGGCATGTTATAAGGCATGTTACAAGGCACCTTATTAGGCACAGTACAAGGCACGTTAAGGCACGTGCCTTGTACTGTGCCTAATAAGGTGCCTTATAATGCGCGTTACCTGACACGGCTTGCCATAATGATGCCCCTCCCACTCCCTTATATGGGCATCTGTATCATCACCGCGGAACATAGCGCGAGTTACGTTAACGCAGTTTAGTAAACATACCTCTATGTATCCTTCTTTAAAATGCTTGTGATATTTGTCCTTATACATCTCAGATACTGTTAGATTTCCTTGCTGATTTATCACTGTAGAAATCAATCTTCAAGTCATCTCTCTCTGCTTAATTAATCAATTGTTTCCAAGGATTCTGGCCCTTGATCAGGTATCAAAGTTCCGCATAGCTTTCATGGACTATGGTGCATAGAAGCCTCTGTTCTAAATTAGGCAAAGCAATCTTCTTGCAGTCTGCTGCTTGGAGTCCCTCTGGAGATGGCAGAGACCAGGTGGATATCTCTGAGGTGTTCCTTGGAATGGTGTTTACCTAATATCCTTTCTACCGTTCTAAAGGCTTATTCTTATGAAATCTTTGCATAATGTAATTCTTTACCACAATATAGAAAGAATCTCTTTATAAACCTCAGCCTCAGATTATGGATTTTAATAACTTTTTTCTGCACAAACTAAACAAGAACAAAAGAATGACCTTTCCGCTTCATGATGTGCATATTGCTAAGGAAGGAATGGGTTTTGCTTTCTGTGAGAATCAGCTTTTACACCATGACCTACAAAGTATTCCACCCTTTATTATGCTATTTTTTTCTATTATCTCTTTATAGATTTTGAACAAGAATAGAATATGAATAAGAATTTTAGTGCATCATATATTTTATATGCCTTTGAATTTTTTACGTTACTTGCTGTAGAGCTTGTTGATATACTGTTATTTCATTACCTTATAAAGAGACAACTTCTGTGTTTACACTCTCATTATAAATCTATGGGGAATGGGGTTCAATCAAAATATGGTCTACAGATAAATCCACATGTTAATATATAGTTTATTATTGTGTTCCTGTGTCAAATATTGCAACTGCAAGATTATGGCTATTGGTCAAGGAAATGGATGAAACAAACTTAATTTTATGAATGTCACAATTTTTTTATAACTTTATTTATTAATACGAGGATTTATCACAGCAGAAACTTTCAAAACATTAATGTACATATTTTACAAGCAATCTCAGGTCCAATCATTAGCAGTCTAACCTCATACATAACAGTAGATTTGTTCCCCCCCCCCTTACCCTTACCCTTCCCTCCCTGATTGGTATTGGTAGTGGTAGAAATTTGGGCAGGCATAGCAACATTTAACAGTATCATGTCTCCCTCTTATGATTTAAGTCTAAAGGATTGGTAAGCAGGTGGGCATACATGGTCAGGCTTGGGAGTGTGTTAACATTCCAACCATTCTATGTATGGGGCCCATCTGGAAGTGTGCTGATTTAGTCAGTCTTGAATTATTGAGGCCAATCGGTTCATGGACATTAGATCTTCAGTTCTCAGCCTCCAGGTCATAATAGTAGGGCCTGCAGTCTCTTTCCAGCTCAGTGCTATGACCATGCGGGCACTGAGGAGCAAAATCTCCATCAACCTCTTTTGTCTAGGGGGAAGTCCTAGGGACTTATCAACTAAATCCAATAAGTGGCTGCTTGGGGAGGCAATGACATTGCAGCCCATAATTTCCTTAAGGGAAGAGGTGATCAATCCCAAAATGTTCTGAGCTAGGGGGCATCCCCACCACATATGTATGAAGGAGCCCAGTTGACCACATTCTCTCCAGCAGCCATTTCCCAAGTGGTGCAGCTGTGCTGGGGTCAGATGTGCTTGCAACATGAGTTGGTACTGAGTTTGCCTACAATAGATATTTCAAACACACCTGTAATCTCTTCTGTAAATAATGTTCCACTCAGCTCCAGTATGAGTTTTACCTATCATTCTATGCCAGAGTTGATAATGCTGGTCTTTTTGGGGTTTATATAGTTCTATCAGTGCACTATACAGTTGTGAGAGTAATTTTCGCCAAACTGTGACCCTATGGAAGAGGATTGTTTCTATGGGTGTAAGAGATTCTAACAATAAATGTGGAGGTGCCAAATACCTATCATGTGGTTGGTCTTCAAATACAGAGAGAGGGGTCAACCATAGACGCTCCATTTCCACCCAATGCACGTCCGGGGGTCTCACGTAGTGATATCGCAGCCCTCTCAACACTGCTACTTTATAATAGTTTTGGACAATTCAGTCCCCCTTCGTCTATTGGGGTTATCATGCATTCCCATCCTGTTCGTGCTTTGGGTTTATCCCATACAAAACTGCTAATGAGCCTGTCTAACTTCTGAAAGAATTTTGGTGGAACATGAATGGGCAGCTGCAAGAAAAGTAAATACATTTCAGAATGATAGACATTTTTAATGCAGCCAGTCAATTCATCCAATTTAGTGTGAGCAGTTTCCACTGCGTTAGTTCAGTGGTTATCGCAGCCACAAGGGGGGTATGGTTTAATTTGAATAAATCAGCCATGTTTGATGAGATTTTAATCCCCAGGATTTTATGGAAGCAGAGGCTATCTTAAAGTGACAGTCCTCCGTTAAGCTATCCTTTTTCAGCCCCAGTGGCAAGACTTCTGTTTTATCTAGATTAGCTTTGAACCCATAAACATCTGCAAACGTATGAAGAATCTGAAGCAGGCCAGGAATAGATTGAGCGGGATTTTCCAAAAAATCAGCATATCGTCAGCATACATCTACACTTTGTGAGGTGTATTCCCAACCATCAACAGGGTAACTTCGGGTGCATCACACAATAAGGATGCCAAGGGCTCAACATCTAGGGCAAACAATAAGGGGGATAGGGGGCATCCCTGCAGCATGCAACAATGTAGCCTAAATTTCTCTGAGTGAGTACCTTTAACCGCTATATAGGCCATGTGCTCCGCATACAAGGCTCGGACCCACCCAGTAAAACTTTCACCTATACCAAAGCGCACCATGACTGCAAACAAATACTCCCACTCCATGCGATCAAATGTTTTTCAGCATCTAATGAGATGCACAGCGCGACTTTCCAGTCACAGGTCACATTGAGTATAATGTTAACTAATCTGTGAACATTGTCGTAGATTTGTCGACCACAAATAAATCCTATTTGGTCATAGTGTATTATCCCTGTCCAATCTTCTACCCAGAACCTTAGCAAAAATGTTTACATCACTGCTAAGTAGGGGGATTGGGTGGTAACTGCCACATTCTTCTAAGGGTCTACCCTCTTTTGTAATCAAGATAATCTCTGCCTCATACATGCTTTGTGGCAATCGGCCCACCCGGAGAGCTTCATTAAAAACTCACTGGAGGACTGGGGTTAAGGATTCAGGAATATTTTTATACCATTCTATAGGGAATCCATCAGGCCCCATGGCCTTACCCGAGGCAAGTGACCGAATGGCTAAGTCAATCTCAGTTGCAGTAATTTCTCGATTTAAAAAATCCTGCTGATCCACGGGGAGGGAGGGGAGATGCACTCCTGACAAAAAGGAAGACAGATCAGTGGGAGACGAGGTACTCTCAGAGGTATAAAGTGTGGAATAGAAATTCTTAAAGGCTTGAGCTATCCTGTCTGGATCTCTTTGTATCAGAGGCTTGGTTGTATACTCCGCCTACTAAATAGTTTGCCCTCTTTTTATGGAGCTACCATGCCAGGAGTTTGCCTGCTTGCCCCCCATAGGCATGTAAGTTACATTGGGCTGGGTGCATCGCAGACGCGATGCATTCTGATTCAATTCCACCAATTTGCCTACACACTTTTACTAACTCTCGATATGCCTTGGCACTTCCACTGCGCTTATGTTCCTTTTGTAGTGCCTCTAATTTTTGCTTAAACCGAACCAGAGTGGCCTCCTTTTGTTTTTTATTTTGTGAGGCCAACTGAAGCAACCTCCCCCGCATGTATGCAATCCCGGCTTCACATACCAGATGTACTGGTGTGCCATTGATATCATTAAGTGCTAAATAATCTTCCCACCAAGCCCGCATGCATTCTTGTGTTTTAACCTCTTGAAGAAGGCGTACATTTGCTTTCCAAGTTTTAGTCCCTAATGCTGATGGCCGCTTCCCCACCTCTAATTTTAGGTAGACCATAGCATGGTCGCTGACTATAGGGTTTAAGATCTGGTATTCTTCTACAAGGGCCCATTCTGTGTCTGATCCACAGAACGTATCCAGTCTGGAATAGCCACGGGTTTTCGCAGAACAGTGCATATAATCTTGCTCTTGGGGACACACAGCTATCAATATGTCAATCTACCCCATGGCGGACAGGGCTGCTCAAAGTGGTGCCCCTTCTGGGAGCTGTTCCACCCTAGCAATAGGGTCTGATGGTCCATTGTGCTAAGGGCACAATTTAAGTCCCCATCCACCCATACTGATCCCTTGGCTACTTAGGTAAAGAAGGAGAAGGCCTGCTGAAAGAAGGATCCTTTTAGTCCATTGGGGGCATAAATATTTAATAAAGAGGTCTCCTGATTCTCTATCGTCCTACCACCCAGACTATTCGGCCATGAGTCTCCCACGGATGCATCTACAATAAAAGGGGTATTCTTATTAATGAGGATAGCCACTCTCTGCTTTTTTGAATTGTGGAAGGAGAAGAAGATCTGCTCCAGTGCCCACCCTGTAGCTTTTCCATTTCCAGTGAGGTCAATGCACCCCCTGCAGGAAGGCGGCATCCACCTGCTCTCTCTGCAGGTTGGCGAGCACCATCTTTCACTTCATTCAGTTCAGTCCCCCTACATTTAAGGTTGCAAGTTTAAGTGACATGGTTTCTTAGTTAAGAAAAGGAAAGTATACAGAGACAGGAGAGATAAACATATATACCTGCTCTCATTTCCGGTCCCTCTCTCTCTTCCCAGGGTCCATCCCACCTTCCCCCGTGTGTGGTCATTGTTCCTGCCATGTCTAATTTCCCCTTATTGGTCTTTCATAGCCAGCCATCCACCCCACCATTTCACCCCCTCCCACTTTTGCAGAGACCAATCCCCTTCACCACCATATACCTCCCTCTTCTCTACCAGTAACTCTATGGGGTATGTGTACCAAACTGCGCTAAAGGAGCAAGTGTTCCATTAACGCACATTAATGGGACATTCATGCCATTAACTTGCGGTAATGTGCTGTTAGCACACGTTAACGCTTTAGTGCGCACTAACGGGATCGGCAGTGTAAAACGCCCTATGGGAAGAGAGTAGGGATCAATGGATGGGGAGTGGTCAGGAACAAGGCCCGGTTCCCTTAACGACAGCACCTTAACACCAGGAACCTTACCGCATATCAAAATCTGTCGGTAAGGGTGCATTTTGAGGAGAGAGAGCCTATTTAAACGTCTGCAATGTGCTGCACAGACAGGTGAGCCCAAGAAAATGATGGTAGTGCTCCATTAGCAGCAACAGCATAGTGCCCAAGTATGAAAGGGCACTATATTGATGGTGCAAATGGGGCAAAGGAGGGTGCATGTGGATGATGCAGTGGGGGCTGCTGGTGCACAGGGTGGACCATTCAGTTGCCTAGGTGGCACATAAGCACATAGGACCTGAAAATATGCCAGACTGTGTCAGACCAAGGTCCATGATGCCCAGTATCCTGTGTCCAACAGTAGCCAATCTAGGTCACAGGTACCAAGCAGTTTCCCCAAAAGACACACAGGATCCACAATGCTTGTATTGGGGCAAACAGTGCATATCCTGGATCCTCCTTAACAATGGTTTATGGACCCTTCCCAGGAACCTGTCCAAACATTTTTTAAACCCAGCTACACTAACAGCCTCCAGTAATGAATTGCAGGGTTTGATAATGCGTTGACTTAAAAAATATCTTCACCTAGTAGTCCTAAATGGGTTACACTGTAGCCGCATTGCATGTCCCTTAGTCTTTCTACATTCTGACAGCATAAACAATCGACCTACGTTTACCCGTTCCACTCCAGGCAATATTTTTTAGACCTCTAACACAACACCCCTCAGCTTTCTCTTTCCCAGGTTGAAGAGACTTAACTTTGGCAAGCGGTGATGGGGTCCCTGGAGAGGCAGATGGTTGTGGGGGGGATGAGTGGCCGTCCATGTAAGCCTCTGCCCCCCCCCCCCGCCGCTGGACCCTGTGCACTAGGCACCAACCTACCCCCATGTTGGCATGTTGGCTGGCCTGGGGCTGCACACCACCAACACTGACAGCACATGGACATGTCAGCATGGCGTGGGGGGTATTGGCAGAGGGGGCAACAGCACCCACCTGCAGCAGACCAAAGCCATGCCCTGATCCAGTGTGCCATTCGCAGTGCAACATGTGCCAAGGTCCATCTGATGGGAAGCATATTAGCCCTAGGAGCTGTTATAGCACTGTGGTGCACTACACACAGTTGATGTGTATAAGA
This sequence comes from Ichthyophis bannanicus, assembly GCA_033557465.1. Classification (NCBI taxonomy): domain Eukaryota; kingdom Metazoa; phylum Chordata; class Amphibia; order Gymnophiona; family Ichthyophiidae; genus Ichthyophis; species Ichthyophis bannanicus. The sequence goes on along the minus strand of CM066031.1, from coordinate 417,179,807 downwards.
ACAGAGGGGTACAGGTTCAGTTCCTGGCTGTGGATCATGCAGTACATGTCCCTGTGGCTACCTTTTATCCCATAGTGCAGGTACAACACCAACATGTGCAACCCCCAATGAATTGGCGAACAAGGGTACAAGCACCTGCACAGACAAGCTGCACTATCCTCAGCTGGATGGAGAGTCAGGCTGACAGCACCGGCACACTGAGCGGCCATTAACATTAGAGCATACTGCTAGCCCCAGCACAATGAGTACACCTTAACAATGCCTGAGCTGAGATTGGGATCAGAGTGGCAGGTAGGAATGCCAACCTTCCCTATTTTGCACAGAGCGTCAATATGAGTATGTGTGTGTATGTCCATCCATTGTTTTGTGGCTTTCTACTCCTCACTGAGCCTCGCAGTGCCTAAGCTGTTTCCAGCGTTAGCCTGCAAATGTTTTGATGAGGAGCAAAGTATTGTGGGTATGGCCCAAACAGGGCGGATAGGTCAGGATGCATCTGCATCGGTGGTAGGGCAATGGCTGGGACATCGTAGTGTCCGACTGCCACTTTGATGTAGCAGGTGGCCACATCATGTCATGCTGGGAGGGCACTCTCACTCTGACTGAGCAGTGACCATGGCACGGCTGTAACTACTGGGTGCACATGGTTGTTTGGTGCACATATAATGTGTACTGGCTAGTGGACTGTCTGCAGTTTGTATGTGCATGGCTGGGGCACCCAGTGATGGGCTGTGGGTGAATGTTAGACCTAGGTGTTTGGTAAGAGATGTTCCGAGCCTACTCCCAGTATTACTTGTAGGACTAGCAAGACTGTAGCAATAATCCTATGCAAGTCTAGAGGCCCCTTCCCGTGGTAGTTGGCAGCCATGGCATCAGCATTGGAACACTGGGTATTGCAAGGCACTATTCTAGGTGGGTTAGGGTCCAAAAGGGTCAGATGTGACTGGCACATACACAGGACACAAGGTGACTAGCATAATCACATGGCAGACACTACCTGCCACAAACTGGTGGTGATGGGAATCTGCAGCACATACAGCAGAGATTGTCTGTAGCACTGCAGGTACAGGGGACCTGGTGCTAGGCGCCCATCCTAACCCTCAGAATAACTGCAGAAACTGCTCAGTAGCACAGTTTGTAGGTGCTCTGTACTTGTATCACACACTGTCAGTGCATCTTCTGAGCTGAGGTAAAGGATTCGTGCATTCTCCATTTGGTGATCAGCTATAGACTGCTGTTCTGCATGTGCACTGAATCATCGGTACTGGTGGGACTACCCTGTGCCTGTGCACACAGCAGACATTTTAGGTAATGACCTACAGCAGGGGTGTCCAACCCTGTCCTGGAGGGCCACAATCCTGGCAGGTTTTTGGGATAGCCCTAATGAATATGCATGATATATATATGCATTAGAGATATCCTGCCAACCTGACTGGTTTGTGGCCCTCCAGGACTGGATTTGGAGACCCCTGCCTTACACCTCTGTCATTTAAGATTGTGAGTGGGCAAGGTACAGATGTCCTAGACATCAAAAGGGTAGATAGAGTTTGTTACATTCCTCCTCGATTCTCACCACCACCAAAAAGTTGTCTAATAAAAATCCACTTCCCCCTGTACAGTGGCAAGTAGTCTGGCAGGAAACCAAACGGACACTTTAAACCCTGTTTTATTCAGCGAATCTCTATAGGGGAGCAGGGTCTTTCACCTTTGCGCAGTTTCTGCGCTAACATCCAGAAAAAATAGATACTGTCCAGTTGTTATATTGTACACTTTTTGTTATATGTGCTTCCAGGATGATGTACTCCTCCCTATAGTGTAGTAGGCGGCTGAGGATGAGTGCCCGTGGCTTTTTTAGTAGGATCTGGTTTTGGCCTCGTTTCCCAATGTACACATTCCACCTCATAGGTGGGAGCTGTGATTTTGGAGGGGAAACACTGCGAAAGAAGCTTTTGAACAAATAGTCAGACATTGGGAAGCTCAGCTCCTTCTGGTATACCAAAAATGCATACATTCTGCTGTCGGTCCTGGTTTTCTTGGTCCTCTGCCTTATTCTCCAGCCAGTGGACTGCCTTCTGAAGTCTCTCCATTTCAGCAGTACTTTTGTTCTCCTGGTTTTTCAGCTGTCCAATTCTTACTACAGTTCATCAGGCTATCTACACTCACACCCTGCAATATCTGGCAGATCTCCTCCAATTCCACACTTCCAGCACCATCTGCATTCAGCGCACATCAATATCCTTCACCTCCCCTCTCCAGCCTGTGCCCATTTACAGTCCACATGCCACTCTGCCTTTTTTTTTCTTTCGACCCGCCCTGTGGAATTAGATAGTGCTGGGGAGGAGTCTGTCGGTACCAATGACATAGGAAAATGTGGTAGGGATGTTCTGGAGGCTAAATTTAGGCTTTTAGGTAGGAAGTTGAAATCCAGAATTTCCAGGGTAGCGTTCTCCAAAATGCTTCACGTTCCACGTGCAGGACCCAAAAGGCAGGCAGAGCTCCAGAGTCTCAATGCGTGGATGAGACGATGGTGCAAGAATGAGGGTTTTGGATTTGTTAGGAACTGAGGAACATTCTGGGGAAAGGAGGGGTTCTTCCGAAGGGATGGGCTTCATCTTAACCGGGATGGAACCAGGCTGCTGACAATAACCTTTAAAAAGGAGATAGAGAAGATTTTAAACTAGATAATAGGGGAAAGCCGACAGTCACCCAAGAGTGCATGGTTTAGAACAATGTATCCATGAAGGATACTACCAAAAAAATGAAGTTAGAGCACAACAGCAGAGAGGTTCCAATAAAGACAAACAAATGCCTTTGAGTACAGAGAAGACAGAGCTTAAAGATTCCAAATTGCCCCTGCCTACTGATAACCAGATTAATATGAATAAAATACAGTCTCTGAAATGCTTGTATGCAAATGCTAGAAGTCTAAAAAATAAGATGGGAGAGTAAGAATATATAGGACTAAATGAGATGTTAGATATGATTGGTATCTCAGAGACATGGTGGAAGGAGGACAACCAGTGGGACACTGTGATACCTGGGTACAAACTATATCGTAATGACAGAGCTGATCAAATTGGTGGAGGGGTTGCACTCTGTGTCAGAGAGGGCATTGAGTCAAAAAGGATTAAAGTTTTGCAGGAAACAAATTTTCTGTAGAATCTCTATGGATTGAAATTCCATGTAAAAAGGGGAAGGCGATGGCAGTGGGATTGTACTATCGACCGCCTGGCCAGAATGAACAAATGGATGATGAAATGCTCAAAGATATCAGGGAAGCTAACAAAAGTTACAGAATAGTAATATTAATGCGTGATTTCAATTACCCCGGTATTGACTAGGTCAGTGTCATGGCAGGACATGCTAGGGAGATAAAGGGGTATGTTTACTAAACCGTGGTAAGGTTACCCGCATTAGGTTCCGCGGTAATGGTACGGATGCCCATATAAAGGAGTGGGCGGTGCATCATTAAAGCAAGCCGTGTCAGCTAATGCACATTACAATTTCTCACCATACTCCATGAATAATTACTCTGTAATTAGTTACCCCTGTTACCTCCAGGTTATCTCGTCCATGTTCAATGTAAAAACTCAATTGTCGTGTGACATTGCGGTATGTTTTTTGTTCAATTGTAAACCGCACTGATTTTAATAGTGCGGTATATAAGAGAAGTAAATAAATAAAATAAATAAATAAAAATAAGGTGCTAATATGCGGTACAGTGCGTGGTACAGTGCGCCATGGACCCACCGTGCGTGAACACCATAGCGGATGGAAAGCAGCAGCGCGTCCGAAGGGGTTACAATCTAAGGCGCATTGACAGTAGAAGACGCCCTGAGGGATGTGTAGACATGGTGCCACATGAGAAAAGGAGCCATAGGTGTAAGGCCATAGACCACAGGCAGCTGACAACAGAGTCAGAAATGGGGACGTGAGCCACAAGTAACACAGGCACACACACCATGAAATGGTGTGCAGTGAAACAGCATGCAGAGGAGTAAACAAATATAACGGAAAGGGCATCAGGGGTCGGTCTGCAGGGCCAGCTTTGTGGATGGTGTGCGTATAAGGGCAAAATGGGCAGGGGATCCAAAAAGGAGTAAGAGGGAATTGAACCAACAGACTGAAGAGTCCAAACACAGTTCACTAACACCAATACCAAACCACTGAGCCACCTGCCCACCCAGGCAGGAAAGGGAGCATATGTAACAGCTAGCATGTGATGGATAGGCTGCATGGAGGGGACACCACAGTGTACAGTGAGGAGAGAGAAGGGTGTGTGGAGAAGGGACAAAGCCAGAGCCAATGTCTGGTAAGGAGAGCAGAACAAACGAAAAGAAAGGAAAATGAACCTGTGGGACCCAAACCCACAATCTATGTTGGCTCCAGGCACGTCTGCAACCTCTATCCCAAACAACCACAACAAGCACAATGCAAATATGTTCCTCCAAGTGGCCATTGTGTCTGCTAGATCATCACGCAGTAGTGCGTCCTACACGTTCTGCGTCGTACGCGCAAAGCTTGACATCTTAAGCACAGCATGCACAGTAATGTGCATGACGTTACAGAGCTTTCTACATGCATTGTAAGATATGACTAGGCACCTTAGCATATGTGGTCAGATTAAGGCACGAAACAATGCACATCCTAAACAGACAACACACACGCTATTGATCGTGGTGCAACATGAATACATTACAACACTGTGCACTACAGTAGACCACCTTTTTATTGCCCCTCTCCTGTGCCCCCACCAGTTCTAGGACTACAGCTGTACCCCAGCCCCCAACCATGGTCTGACATTCACCAGCAGCAGGCACATGCACCCTGTACCTGCTGTAGTACACCAGGTATCCCAACCATGCACAAACTAACCACTGACACTCCGCTAACCAGTCTATCCTGCATGTTCACAGTAGAACTGTGCACACCCAGCAAACGTTCCAGTGATTGGGGCCTCCCAAAAAAAAAAAAAAAAAAGCACACATATATCAACTGAAACAGATGCCATGTAGCACTATGTGGGAACCTAGCCATGACATGGTCACTGTTCGGTCAGTGTGAGAGTGTCCTAACAGCATGACATGATGTGTCCACCTTCTCCATGCAGGTAGTGGTTGGACACTACAATGTCCCAGCCATTGCCCTACGCCCTCTGCAGATGCATCCTTCCCAGTCTGCCCTGCCCAGGCCATTCCCACAATACCTAGCTCCTCATTATGCATTGTGCAAAGATAGGGGTGGTAGGTGTGTGTGTGTATGTCTATCCATTGTTTCGTGGCTGCCTACCCTCTCTGGGCCCACAATGTCTCACTATTACCAGTGTTGGCCTGCGAATGTGCATAATGAGGAGCAAGGTATTGTGGGTATGGCCCGGGCAGGGTGGACTGGGCAGGATGCATCTGCAGAGAGTGTAGGGCAATGGCTGGGACATTGTAGTGCCCAACCACCACCTGCATGGACAAGGTGGCCACATCACGTCATTCTGTTAGGACACTCTCACACTGACCATGGCACGGCTAGGTTCCCACATAGTGCTGCATGGTGTTTGTTTTAGTTCATTTATGTGTGCTGTTTTTTTCTGCAGGGCCAGTCACTGGGATACCTGCCGGTTGCCTGTTTATTTATTTACATTCTCTTATATACCGCGCTATTCTGCATCAGTGCGGTTTACATTGAACAAACTGAAATTACATTGAACAGGGCATTATAACTTGGAGATAACTATTTTACAGGTAACATGGGCTATGGAGGGTTAAGTGGCTTGCCCAAGACCACAAGGAGCACCTGTGGGACTAGAAACCCCAGTCCTTCCGGCCCAAGGTTGCTGTCCTCTAGTGGGATTTGAACCCCCCGACCTTCTGGCCTGAAGTACCTTGCCCCAACCACTAGGCCACTCCTCCACTGGCCATATAATCCAGGTCTGGGTATGCACAGTTCTACTGTGAACATGCAGGATAGACTGGCTAGCAGAGTGCCTGCGGTTAGTTTGTGCATGGCTGGGACACTTGGTGTGGTGCAACAGGTGCAGGCAGGGTGTGCCTGCTGCTGGTGAATGTCAGACCATGGTTGGGGACTGGGGTATAGCTGTAGTCCTAGAGTTGGTGGGGGCACAGAGGAGGGGCAATGGCCAGGTGGTCTACTGTATGTGTGTTGAAGTGTGCGCAATTCCACACGTGTTATAGCGTGTGTTGTTATGCACCATAATCTCACCACATATTTTAGGGCACCTATTCATATCTTATATGGCACGTAGGAAGCTCTGTACGGTCACGTGTGTCTGATGCTCTGCTACGCATGTTCTCCACAACGTGTGCATGATGCAGTGCGCATAGGACACACTACTATGTGATAATCTAGCAGGCACGATGTCCATTTGGTGGAAGATGTTTGCATTGTGCTTCTTGTGGTTTTTTGGGATAGTGGTTGCAGCCGTGCGTGGCGCCAACGTAGGATGTGGGTTTGAGTCCCACAGGTTCCTTTTCCTTTCTTTTTATTTGTTCTGCTCTCCTTACCATACACTGGCTCCGGCTCTGTTCCTTATCCACACACCCTTCCCTCTCTTCACTGTACACTGCGGTGTCCTCTCCATGCTGCCTATCCATCACATGCTAGCTGTTATATATGCTCCCTTTTTTTGGGATGTCTGAGTGGGCAGGTGACTCAGTGGTTTGGTATCAGTGTCTGTAAGCTGTGTTTGGGCTCTTCAGTGTACCACTTCAGTTCCCTCTTACTCCTTTTTGGATTCACTGCCCATTTTGCCCCTATACACACACCATCCACACAGCTGGCCCTTCAGACAGAACCCTGATGCCCTTTCTGCTATATTTGTTTACTCTTCTGCATGCTGTTTCACTGCACACCATTTCATGGTGTGTGTGCCTGTGTTACTTGTGGCTCATGTCCCCATTTCTGACTGTGTTGTCAGCTGCCTGTGGTCTATGGCCTTACACCTACGGCTCCTTTTCTCATGTGGCACCATGTCTGCACATCCCTCAGTGCGTCTTCTACTGTCAGCGTGCCTTAGATTGTAAACCCTTTGGACGCGCTGCTGCTTCCCGTCCGCTGTGGTGGTCACGCGCGGTGAGTCCATGGCGCACTGAAAAACACACAGTACCACGCGTTAGCGCCTTGTAACGCGCGTTACCTGACACGGCTTGCTTTAATGATGCACCGTCCACTCCTTTATATGGGCATCCGTACCATTATTGCGGAATTTACCGCAGGTAACATTACCACGGTTTAGTAAACATACCCCTTAATGCCTGTTAACATGCAGAGCTTTAGTGCACTTTAGTAAGCACGCCTCTATAAATTGAACCTTAGAAAAGTTAAAGTCATTTAATTTAGTGAAGTTGCTCAAAGGCACGAAATGCTGCCTATAGATCAGAAATCATAGAGAAAAAAAACAGAAAATGAGTAAGAATCCAAACATATAGAAATTCTAGTAAGTCAAGGACAATCCTAATAACCATGGAAAATAAGGGAATTTGGATTTAGGGTTTTCAGGATAGTTATAGTTGACTGGAGTATTTTTAGCTTTGATTACGATTTATAGTGTGATTGCACATCTGTTTGGAAACTGCAATAGGGCCCTTAGTGCTTTGATGGCCAAGATGGGGATATCTCATACTGGGCTGAAAAATAGAAAAATAATTGAATGTGAAAAGAATAATAGGCCGACTTTATGACTACTCACGAAAACTAGGATGAGCTACTCATGGCTGGTTTCCAGAAACTGGATATGTGTTTTCCTCACTCTATATGTGGAACAGTTATTAAGGGTTTTGTTAAGGACTGCAGCCTTACATGCTGTGCTTTGCTGGCAAAATTTACATAATATGTATCCATTTATAAATAAAGCAATGGTCCTGCATTTGTATTTGATCTGAATTATTGCTAGGTTAGCTGTCTTAAACTTTAAAACTGAGTGAGAAGACAACAGGAGTTATGGCTTCAGATGGGATTTGGTGAGGGCATCGGAAATGGTGGACTCACACATATATCTGTCAGTATTAAATTTCCAGCAATAAACTGTCTTATGAGTTATGTCAGAGAAATGAATATTAATATAACATATTTAAGGCTCTAATGGATGTATGCAGTGCTGTATAGCAGTAATAAGTATTCCTGTGCAATTCCCTGCCTGGCACCGAAGTTTGGCTCACTGGTTTGTAGTTTCCTGGATCATCCCTGGGACCCTTATTAAAAACTGGCATTATGCTGACCACCCTCCAATCTTCTGATACCATAAATAATTTTAATGTTAGGTTAACAATCAGTAATAGTAGCTCTAAGACTATAAGAACATTAGAAATGTCATACTGGGTCAGACAAAGGTCCATCAAGCTCAATATCCTGTTTCCAACAGTGGGCAAACCAGGTCAAAAGTACCCATCAGATTCACAAAAAGATACCTAGATTCCACAATACTTATCCTGGGGCATGTAGTGGATTTCCCGGGTCCTCTTTAATAAAGGTTTATGGACTTTTCCTCCAAGAACTTGTCCAAACCTTTTTTAAACCCAGCTACACTAACAGCTTTTACTACATCCTCCAGTAAAGAATTCCAGAGTTTGATTACTCGTTGAGTGAAAAAATATTTTCTCTTATTAGTCCTAAATGGGCTACATTATAGCTTCATTGAGTTTCTCCTAGTCTTTCTACTTTTTGATGGCGTAAACAACCAATCTACATTTACCTGTTCCACTCCACTCATTAATTTATTTATCCTCTATCATATCTCCCCTCAGCCGTCTCTTTTCTAAGTTGAAGAGCTCTAACCTTTTAAGAATCTCCTCAGAGGTATATCCTTCCTTCCCCTTTACCATTTTCTTTGCTCTTCTCTGTACCTTTTCTAATTCTGCTGTATTCTTTTTTAAGATATGGCAACCAGAATTGCACACATTATTCAAGATGCAGTTGCACCATGGAATGGATATAGAGGCATTATAATATCCTTGGTTTTGTTTTCCATTCCTTATGATTCCTAGCATCTATTTGCTTTCTTGGCCACTGCTACACACTGGGCAGAGGGTTTCAATGTATCATCCACGATAATGCCTAAATCCTTTTCCTGGGTGATGGTTCCTAATATGGAACTTTGCATTGTGTAACCACTTCTCTGCAATTTCATTGTTGAGTTCTTTCAATGCCCTTTGCTTTATGCCATCTAGTCCAGGTAATCTGCTGCTCCTTAGTTTATCAATTTGTTGTACTAGATTTTTGAGGTTCACTGAAATTTGATTCATGTCTTCTGACTCATCTCCGTTAAATAGTCTTTCTAGCATGGGTAGCTTCCCCACATCATCCTTATAAAGAGAGAAACAAAAGTTAATTTAGTCTGTCAGCTATGGTCTTGTCTTCCTTGAGTGCCCCTTTTACCCTTTGATTACCTAGTTGTCCAACTGACCGTTTCCCTGTTTCATATGTACCTGAAAACATTTTTTTAATTTATTTAGTAACCTTTTCTTATCTATAGGTCAAAATGGTGTAAAACTAACTTAACTTGGAAAGCATTTAAAATGACATGAACTGAAAAGCATTTACAGTTTAACAGAGTGAGACACTAGATTACATAAAAGAATGTTTAACAGTGTAACCTTTTAAGTATAGGTAACCTTGACAAGGTATAACCATTTGACAAATATTGCTTGGCTGGGTTTTGTTGCACAGGTAGGAAGGAGATGAATTAGTAGGTAGTGGGTGAGGAGAGGTTGTAGTGGTTCATGTTTGTTACTAGGTGTCAGATCCAAAATATTCTGTGAAGAGGTGTGTTTTAAGTTTACGGCAGAGTTCCATAATGATATCTGATGCTCTTATTTCCAGTAGGAGTGAGTTCCAAATAAAGGGTGCGAACAGGGAAAAAGGCTTGATTGGAAGTTGATTAGTTGCATCTAACTTTGAGGATTGTGACAATTAGAAGATTCTGGGTGGTTTTCTTTCTTGCCCTAGTGTCGGGGGACTTTAGAATTAGGGATTGAAGCTTCTCTGCTGATAAGTTGTGGAGAATCTTAAATATGCTTAGTGTTGCTTTGTATTTGACCCTCATCTGTATTGGGAGCCAGTGCAGGTGTTTTAAGATGGGTGTGATGTGATTTCTTCTTGATACACCTGATATGATCCTAGCAACCGTGTTTTGTGCCAGTTGTAAAGGGTGTAAGGTAGACTTTAGGTGATCTTGATAGATGATGTTACAGTAGTCCGATAATGGAGCTATGAGTGCCTGACATAAATCTCTGAAGTCACTGTGATTAAGCAAAGGGCAGAGATTGTGTAGTATTCTCATTTTGTGGTAAGCCGATTTTATGACCTTTTTGATGTGAGAATAGAATTTTAATCTTTGTTCAAGAGTTACTCCTAGGTATTTAACCTCATCTGTGACTTCAAGGACTGTGTATACATGATAGAGAATATTGTATTTATGGATTATTGTGCATGGTGGCTGTATAAAGTTTTTGAAAAGAAGTGAGGATAGGACTGATCCTTGTGGTAGACCTTGCTGTTGCTTGTAAGAATAGGAGTTGAGCGGTCCTATTTTTACTTGTTGGTGCCCGTCCTTAAGGTAAGATCGGAACCACTCTAGAGTTTTGTGTCATAGCTCAATTGACTGAAGTCGTAATAAACGTTTATGGTGGCTTACTGAATCAAAGGCTGCAGGAATGTCTAGGAAGATGAGAACAAATCCTTGTGTTGGTTTTTCTATTCCTTTGATCAGACTGTCTAGGAAAGAGATAATTAAGGTTTCAATGATATGGTATGGTCTAAATCCATGTTGTTGTGAGTCAACAGGTGCGTGGGCATCTATGTAGTGCATCAGTAGTTGTACTGCCTTTTCAATGACCTTGGTGATGAAAGGAATACTAGAGATAGGACTGTAGGAGTTTAGGGACTTTGGGTCCAATGTGGGATTTTTTAGTAGAGGTCTGATAGAGGCATACTTAAGGCTCTGGGGCATGTAGCCTAGTATGAGGGATGATTGAACTATTTTGAGTAGAATTGGGATAAGCTCCAGTAGGGTAAGTTTGATCCACAAGACTAGGCATGGGTCAAAAGGGGAAGTTGTGGTGTTAAGATTTGAAATGATGCTATCCAGTTGTTCTGCGGAGATTTATTAAATCTGGCCCAGATGTGCCTGAAGATGTCATAGTTTGGCTGATTGTGGGTTTGTTCTGGTGGTAGTATCACTTAGCTTGATTTGGAGGAATTTAGTCATGTCAAATGGGCATAAAGTTGCATCTGTTTTCTTCAAGCTAGGACCTTTTATTAGCTGCTTTACTATATCAAAAAGTTCCCTAGGTCAGTTTAGTGAAGTTCTAATGAGTTTTATGTGATACTTTCTTTTGCATGTATTAGTCAGAGATCAGTATTCGCTTTGGGTGGCGGAGTATTCTGCTTGGTGGTCTGGGTCCTTGGTGCATCTCCATTAGTGTTCCGGTTGTTGAGCTTGCATGAATTCCTTTAAATCAGGGGAGTACCATGGAACTTGGTGCTGTCTCCTGTTGCTGTTTGTAGCATGAGGCATTATGGCATAAGTTGAAATAGTGTTATTTCAGCTGTTGATTAAGGAGTTGAAGTCTGGTGGGTCTGAGTGTGCACGTACGAAAACTTTGTTCAAGAAAGAATGCTTGTCAAAGTGGTGAAATCTGTGTGCATTGTATGGTGAGCTATCATTAATGACTGGGATGGAGAGCTGTGGTAAGAAGAAGGTGATCATTCTGTGGTCTGACCATGGTACTGGATTGGTCTGTGTGGGTGGGAGGAGGTGTTGATATGGCTAGTTAATGGGTGTGAAGATGAGATCTAAAATTCCTCCTTTTTTTGTGAGTTGGGTCTGTGATGAATTGTTTATAATGGAGGGCTTCCATGTTGTCAAGAAAGGAGGTGAATTGCTTACTGGATGTGGAGGGTAAGTTAAGATCATCTAGAAGTATGAACCAGTTGTTGTTGGTACTGTTTGTAAATGTTTCTTCAAGCAGGGGGGAATGATCGCAGATTTTGTTGAAGATGATCTGCAAGCCAGGCAGAGTGTTAGGTGGTTGCTGGAGAATGTAAGGAAGTCTAATCATCTGTGGAGCTAGTTTTGATGGTTTTGAAGTTAAGAAAGTATTTTCCAATGATAAATATACCGCCTCCCCTCCTTGATGTTCTGGGGCAGCTAAAAAGATTGTATGTTGGCATGATAAGCTGGTTGAGTAAAATGTTATCAGATGCATTAAGACATGATTCTGTTATACACATTATATCAATGTGATGGTCTCTGATATAATCCACCAATGTAGGAATCTTATTATAGTCAGAACATGCATTGATTAAGGTGCATTTGAGAAATTGGTTGTGAGGTATTCTTATATGTAGTTGGTTTTCCACAGGGAAGGGTTGAATCCTGATGAAGTTACATGGTTTCCACAGTTTGCAGCAGGAAATAGTGTTTTTTAATCAATGTATAATAGGGATGGTGCTGGAAGTGATGAGTGCTGAAGTGTGGGGGCTTTTTTTTTTTAGTGCCATCAATTCAGTGTTGACTCATAGCAACCCAGCTACCTCTTGGTTTTCTTGGCAATATATCACTGGCAGTAGATTGCCAGCCTTTTCTTCCAAGGCAATGGAGGGTAAAGTGACTTACCCAAAGTCACAAGGAGTGCCAGTGGGAATCAAACCTTTGATCTTCTGGGTACTAGGCAGTTGCTCTAACCACTAGGCTACTCCTCCATATGGGGGCTGTTAGAGCAGTAATAAATACAATGAAGAGCAGAGAGGCATTACAGGTCATGGTGCAAAGTTGCAGTTGAGCTGGGCAGAATGCAGTCAATGGGAGGTATACTTAAGGGGAGAAAATGGTGGAGTGATGTATATCAAGATAATTATTTGCTATTGTTGTGGGGAGCTTTTGAGGCTTAAATGATTGTGTATTAAGGGCCGAGAGTCCAGTGGTGCGTGTGGTTGATCTTTGTTTGCGTACCTAAGTGAAATCAGGTTGGGACCTTACCATGATAAGCATTGGTCTTATGATGGTCTCTAGTTGTTTGGGCCACTCCAAGGGCCACATCTAAGGGCCCTTTCACATGGCCTTTAGGCATGGGCACACCTGCAGTGCTTCTGCTTTAAAGCAGTAGAGTCGGCCCCAGTGGATAATGCAGAGAATTAGGCAGAGCTCACCACTACGTGAGTTGCTATGTAAGCGGATCTGTATTCATCGATGTCTGTCGGTGCTGGTGGGCTTTGTTATCGAGTTTGAGGGATATGGCAAGGTGTGGGGTCCTGAATGATGTGACTAGGCTGTGACTGAATCCCTTGCCTGAAGTGCTTATGCTTTAAAGCAGTAGAGTCTGTTCCGGTGGATGACGCAGAGACAGGGCCGGCCCATCCATTGAGCAAGAATGTTTTTTGCACAGGGCCCCGCGTTTCAGGGGGCCCCGCGCAAAGAACATTCTGCTTTTTTTTTCTTAATTAAATTTAAAAAAAAAAAAAAAGCTGGCCGCTGCCGCGGCGGCGGCATGGAGTGTCCCGCGGGGCTCCCTCTGCCCGGCGGAACTCTCTCAGCGCGGCTGAGCCCCTCTGCGCCGGCTTGCAGATACGCGAAGGGAGAGTGTCTCCCTCGTGTCTCTGTTAAGCCCGCAGGGGCTGATGGGAAGCAGGGGCTGATGGGAAATTTCCCATCTGCCCCTGCGGGCTTAACAGAGATGCGAGGGAGACACTCTCCCTTCGCGTATCTGCAAGCCGGCGCAGAGGGGCTCAGCCACGCTGGGAGAGTTCCGCCGGGCAGAGGGAGCCCCGCGGGACACTCCATGCCGCCGCGGCGGCAGCGGCCAGCTTTTTTTCTTTTTTTAAATTGCCATGAGCTGAGGGGGGGGGGGTTAAGACTGGCAATGGGCTGGGGGGGTTTAAGACTGGCAATGGGCTAGGGGGGTGTTAACACTGGCAATGGGCTGGGGGGGGTTTAAGACTGGCAGTGGGCTGGGGGGGGTTAAGACTGGCAGTGGGCTAGGTGGGGTTAAGACTGGCAATGGGCTTGGGGGGGGGTTAAGACTGGCAATGGGCTATGGGGGGGTTAAGACTGGCAATGGGCTAGGGGGGTGTTAAGACTGGCAATGGGCTAGGGGGTTAAGACTGGCAAATGGCTATGGGGGGGTTAAGACTGGCAATGGGCTGTGGGCTGATGAGGGCTGTCTGGAAATGGGGTGATGGGGGGCTTAGGACTGGCAATGGGCTATGGGGGGGTTAAGACTGGCAATGGGCTATGGGAGGGGTTAAGACTGGCAATGGGCTATGGGGATGGGGTTAAGACTGGCTATGGGGGGGTTAAGACTGGCAATGGGCTGTGGGCTGATGGGGGCTGTCTGGAAATGGGGTGATGGGGGTTAGGACTGGTAATGGGCTATGGGGGGGTTAGGACTGGTAATGGGCTATGGGGGGGGGTTAAGACTGGTAGTGGGCTGATGGGGGGGTTAGGACTGGTAATGGGCTATGGGGGGGGGGTTAGGACTGATAAAGGGCTATGGGGGGGCTAGGACAGGAAATGGGCTGATGGGGAGGGGTTAGGACTTGAGGTGGGCTGATGTGGTTAGGACTGGCAATGGGCTGTGGGCTGATGGGGGGGTTTAGGACTGGCAATGGGCTATGGGGGCTGACTGGAAATGGGCTGATGGGGGGTTAGGACTGGAAGTGGGCTGATGGGGGGTTAGGACTGGTAATGGGTTGGGGGTTGCTAGGACTGGAAATGGGCTGAGTGGAAGGGGAGGCTTGAACTGCAAATAGCTGATGGGGAGGGGGCTTGGAATGGAAATGGGCTGTGAGGGAAGGGAGCTAGGACTGAAAATGGGCTGATGGAACAGCTAGGATAGGACTGGAAATGGGCTGTTGGGGGAGCTAAGATTGGAAATGGGCTGTGGTGGGGGCTTGAATTGAAATGGACTCATGGAGGGGCTAGAACTGGAAGTAGGCTCATGGGGGGGCTTGGACTGGAATTGGGCTGAGTGGAGGGGAGCTATGATTTGACATGGGCTGATGGTGGGGCTAGGAAATGACTAGAAATGGGCTGATGGGGGGCTAGGATTGGAAATGAGCTGATGAAGGGACTTGGACTGGAAATGGATGGGGGAGCTAGGACTGGAAATGGGCTGATGGGGGGCTAGGACTGGAAATGGGCTGATGCAGGGACTAGAAGGGAATGGATGCTTGGTGAGACTGGAACTAGAAGGGAGCTGATGTTGGGGGAGGATTAGAATGGGATGGGACTGGGAGAGTAAAATGGAGAGGGGAAAAATATTTTGTGTAGGAGGGATGAAAAATCTACAATTGGCCGGGTATTGGGAGAGTAAGTGGGGATTGAGGATGGAGGGGTAAAATTTGTGTGGATGAAATAGGAATGAGGAAAGAGCAAAAGGAGAAAGATTAGTATGTTAAAGCAGATGTAGAGAGAGAGAATGGAAAAAACTAGAAGAGAGAAGAAAGGACAAATGGACAGCAGATGATGGAGAGTTAGCAGAAAACATGAAGAAGAAACCAGAAGAAAGTGGCTGGACCAATTGCAACTGAAAAAAAATGCACAAAAGGTAGAAAGATATCTCTTTATTTTGAATTTATTAACTGGAATATGTCAGCTCTGGGAAATGTGCATCATTAACGTCTGCGCTTTGTTTGGTACAAGAGGAAATTAATTTATAGTTTTATTTCTACAGTGTTGTTGTACATTCCAAGTTTGGCTTTTGGGGTTCCCAGTTTAATTATTGCCTTCCTGTTTCTAAATTGTGATTCCTTGTTTGGTGATGATCTATGTTCTGCATGTGTAACTGAGCTGAGGTATTCTGTTTATGTAATTCCTATTTGACATTGCCACTTGTTCTCTTTCCCCAGTATTCTCTGAAATGTACTGGTTTAATATTTGCAGTGTTTCCTTTTGATAGGTAGGGTATGGTGCTTTGCGAGTCCTGGTAGTGCTGTTAGGATACGGCGGGTTTGCTATAGGTTCTGAATGGGCAGTGTTTGTAGTAGTTCCTAATGTGCCTGGCGGTTGGCACTGGATTATAGTAATGTAGAAATCTTTTAGTCTTTCTTTATCCATACACTCATTAAGAGACATGTTTACTAAAAGTTAGTGTATGGTAACATTATGCAAATATTTATGCAAATAAGGCCACTTATGCAAATGAGGCCCCGCACCGAGTCTCCGCACATGGCCCCGCACCCCCCTTGGGCCGCCCCTGTGCAGAGAATTGGGCAGAGCTTACCACTATGTAAATTGTTGTGCAGGGTGTTCTGTGTCCGTTGGTGCTGGTGGGCTTCATTATCGAGTTCAAGGGCTATAGCGAGATATGGGGTCCTAATCAATGCAAGTAGGCTGTGACTGAATCCCTTCTTGTAGTGCTTCTGCTTTTATTGTGAGTTTTTATCAGTATGGCAAGCATCTTTTCAAATTCTTTATTTGCCTTACTTATCAGTATCTTGCATTGAACATGTCAGTGCTTATGTCATTTCCTATTTTCTTGATTTGCTTTTTTTAAATATTTTTGAAAGGATTTTTTTGTCCTAATAGCCTCTTTCGCCTCATCTTTCAACCATGTTGGCTGTCGTTGGCCTTCCTTCAGCCTTTCTTAATGCATGGGATACATCTGGTCTGGACTTCCAAGATCGTACTTTTAAAAACATCCACACCTGATGTAAACTCTTGTCCTTTGCAGCTGCTTCCTTTAGTATTTTTCTAACCATTTTCCTCATTTTATCATAATCTCCCTTATGAACACTAGTGCTAAGTGGTCCCAACATGGTTAGCTGTTGTACCAGATTTTGGTTCCACAAAGCGCTAAGTCTAAAATAGCTTATTTCTCCAGTCAGTTCCGAAACTAGCTGCTCTATGAAGCAGTCATTTATTTCATCTAGGAATCTTACCTCCCTAGCATGTCCTGAAGTGATATTTATAAGTCCATATTGGGGTAATTAAGATCATCTATTACTGTGTTGCCAATTTTGTTAGCTTCCCTACTTTCTGATAATATTTCATCATCTGTCTGCTCATTCTGGCCGGACGGATCATAGTAAACCCCTACCACTATTTTCTTCCCCTTCACACATGAAATTTCTATCCATAAGGATTCAATGGCACATTTTCTTTCCTACAGAACTTTTATTCTATTTGAGTCAATGCTCTCTTTAACATACAACATCAACTCTCCACTAATTTGATATAATGTGTACCGTGATATTACATTGGTTATCCTTCTTCCACTAGGTCTATGAAATGCCTATTATATCTAACTTTTCATTTAGTGCTATATATTCTAACTCTCCCATCTTATTTTTTAGATTTCTAGCATTTTATAGAGACATTTCAAGATATGTTTGTCTGAATTTACAAAATTCATAGCAGCTGACAGGGATAATTTTCAACCTTACAACTTTTTCTGCTCTTTATTTAAAGGCTATTATCGTCTTTATTGTAACCTCACTATTGGGATGCCTTAACTTCCCTGCTATCTTGATAACCTTCAAATATACTTTACTCAGAACCATGCATTCTCAAATAGCTTTCCCTCAGGTTCTAGTTTAAAAGCTGCTCTATCTCCTTTTTCAACTTTAGTGCCAGCAGTTTGGTGCCATATTTAATTATGGGGCATGTTTACTAAAGTGCGGTTGAAAGGAGCGTGGGGCTAATGTGTGTTTTGGTCGCACGGTAGCTGCGAGCATGTGCCCAAAAGGTGTCCATACTAAAACAGTTGCACTACCCAAGCAGCACAATAGGTGGGGTTAAGGCAGAGAAGGTGGAAATGGGCAGTAATGCAGCGTGAGGCTGGTGTGGCCAATGCTAGTTGTGCACAGGTGGCACACACATGCTGGTCCTTAGGCACAGTTGCATTTGGCTGTAACAATCACTTAGCCAAGTTTGACCCTTCCGAGGATAACTCTTCACAGCTTCTCTCTGCTACAGTCAACCCGCCCAATGGGTTCCTAGTCAGTGCTCAACATCGAAGATGAAACTGAGGGCTATCTCTGTCTCCGTACTAACATTGGTTCTCTGCATGTGATATGATGTATCAGGCCACAAGTCACTGAGTAGACAGCCTGGATTGCACTGGTTCCTTTAGCATGCACTGTCTTGTATTTGCTTATTCTGTTTGTCAGGAGCAGCCTGTTTCTGCATTCAGACATATATCTGATCCATAAGAATCCAAGTACATTTTGGACACACAGAAACCTTGATGATATATTTTGGACTTTTAAACTCAACGTGTGCAATAGTCATTACTGCTGCCACCTTAACTGCACACCTAATACTCTGGTTTCGGGTTCCTTTTCCTCTTTGCCTTGTACTGTTATCCTCCATCTCCTTTTCTCTTCTGGCGACATTCATCCTAACCCTGGACCCCCCTAGACTTGTCTCTAACTCTCATTCATCTCTCAACTGTACTAATCTCATCTATATTCCTCTCCTCTCTCCCTTTCTCCTGTGCATTATGGAATGCACATTCCATTTCCAATAAACTTCCCTTTACTCATGTCCTTTTCATTTCTAACTCCTTCAAGCTTCTAGCTCTCACTGAAACATGGCTCCTCCCCGATGACACTGCCTCTGTTTCTGCCCTCTGTGACGGTGGTTTCCAATTTTTCTACTCTCCTCACACCACTGGCTGTGGTGGTGTTGTTGGGATTCTGCTTTCTTAATCCTGTCAATTTCAACAACTCACTCTTCCTCATTCTTACTCCTTTTCCTCCTTTGAGGTCCATTCTATCCATCTTTTTAACTCTTTATCTCTCCAAATAGCTGTTATTTATAGGCACCATGATAAAGCTATCTCTACTTTTCTTACTGACTTTGAATCTTGGCTTTCCCTATTTCCTGATTCTTCCTTCCCCTTGCTTATTCTTGGAGATTTCAATATTCATGTTCAGAACCTCTCTGACTCATAAGAACATAAGATATGCCATACTGGGTCAGACCAAGGTCCATCAAGCCCAGTATCCTGTTTCCAACAGTGGCCAATCTAGGTCATACGTACAAGCAGTTTCCCCAAAAGACACAGGTTCTGCAATGCTTGTACTGGGTCAAGCATTGATATCCTGGGTCCTTTCTTAATAATGGTTTATGGACCTTTCCTCCAGGAACTTGTCCATACCTTTTTTAAACCCAGCTACACTAACAGCCTTTACCACAGCCTCCGGTAACAAATTCCAGAGTTTGATTACACGTTGAGTGAAAAAATATTTTATTTTATTAGTCTTAAATAGTTTACCCTGTAGCTTCATTGCATGTCCCCTAGTCTTTCTATATTCTGATAACGTAAACAATCGATCTATGTCTACCCGCTCCACTCCACTCTTATGCTTCTAAATTCCTTTCTATTACCCCCTCTTTCAATCTCCAACTTTGCTCTTCTGCACCTACTCATCTGTGTGGTCACTGCCTTGATCTGGGTTTTTTTCTAATTGTCTTCTCTCCAATTTTAGTACCTCAGTTCTTCCCTTATCAGATCATTACCTCCTAAGCTTCTCCCTTCTTCACTCTCTACCTCTTTCCCGTTCTGTCTCCTCACACCTTTTTAGGAATCTTCATGCTATCAATCCTTTGACTCTCTCCACTATGGTCTCGTCACCTCTTTCTTCCATCTTATCTTCAAAATACGTTGATGATGCTATAGTTTCCTATAATACTGTCCTCGTCTCTGCTCTTGATACTCTTGCTCCACTCATCCCTTATTCAGATGAACTTCACCTCAGCCCTGATTGTCCTCAACTTGACACTTTCTCCGCCCCTATGCGCAGTCAGCTAAGTGCATCTGGCTTAAATCTCTCCTCCTTTCTGACTTCCTTCACTTTAAATTCTTGCTTACCTCCTTCCAGTCTGCATTAGCTCTTGTTAAGCAAAGCTACCATCTCCACCTGACTCTTGCCACTAATCCCCACTGACTTTTCTCTACTCTCAATTCTCTCCTCAAGACACCTCTACCTCCTATTGCCTTTTCTCTCTCTATCCAAAGCCTAGCTGAGTTCTTCTATAACAAACTACATGAGATTTCTCTCCATTTCCCCCCTATAACAACTTCACTCCCTCCTCAATAGCAACTTTTCCCATCAATATCTATAACCTTTTCTTCCTTTCCCAAGATTTCTGATGATGAAACATCTCATCTTCTTTCCTCCTCCAATATTACTACTTGTTCTTCTGATTCCATCCCCACCCATCTCCTTTCCTCCTTTTCCTCCACTGTCATTCCTTCCATCTCACACATTCTCAACCTCACTCTTTTCACTCTTTCACTTCTACTGTTCCTGCAGCCTTCAAGCATGCTGTGGTTACTCCTCTACTCAAGAAACCTTCACTTGATCCTAACTCTCCTAATTATAATCCAATCTCCCTTCTCCCCTTCATTTCAAAACTTCTTGAACGCTCAGTCCTCAACCATTGCCTTGAATTTCTTTCCTCTCTAGATCTTCTGAAGCCTTTTCAGTCTGGCTTTCACCCTTTACATTCTAATGAAACAGCACTTGCCAAGGTCTCCAGTGACTTGTCCCTGGCCAAATCCAAGGTCCTCAAGTCCATTCTTATCCTTTTTGACCTTTTGGCTGCTTTTGATACTATTGACGACCACTTCCTCCTTGACACTTTGTCATCACTTTGTTTTAGAGGCTCTGTCCAGTCCTGGCTTTCTTCTTAACTCTCCTATCACTCTTTCTGTGTTTGTTCTAATGGTTCCTCCTCTTCCCCTATACCACCTTCAGTTGGTGTTCTCCAAGGGTCTGTTCTAGGCCCTCGACTTTTATCTCTACACCCAGTCCCTTGGTTCTTTCTTCTCCTCCCATGGTTTTCAGTACCATTTTTATGCTGATGATTCTCAAATCTATATTTCTTTTCCTGATATTCTCTGACACTTCAGACCCGTATTTCTGCCTGTCTTTCTGATATCACCACCTGGATGTCTCACCGCCAATTGAAACTTAACATGAACAAAACTGAGCTTCTTATTTTTCCCCTTAAGCACTCCTCTTCCCTTCCTCTTTTTTCTGTCTCAGTTGCCAATACTCTTCTTTCTCCTGTTTCCTCAGCATGTAACCTTGGCATTATCTTTGATTCTACCCTTTCCTTCTCCTCACACATAGAACAAATTGCCAAAACCTGTCGCTTCTTTATCTATAACATTTACAAAATGTGCCCTTCCCCTCCGATAACACTGCTAGAACACTTGTCCACTCTTTAATTACTTCCCATCTTGACTGTTGCAGCTTCCTACTTGCAGGTCTCCCTCTGAGTCATCTCTCTCCCCTTCAATCTGTTCAAAACTCTGCTGCAAGACTAATATTTTGCCTGCCTCATTTTTCTCATATAACTCCTCTTCTCAAATCACTTCATTGGCTTCCCTTCCATTTCCGTATCCAATTCAAACTCCTCCTTCCAACCTTCAAGTGCATTCATTTTGCTTCTCATTACTATCTGTCCTCTCTCGTCTCCCTTTACACCCCTTCCTCGTGAACTTCACTCTTCTATTGACTTGCTCCTTTCTTTGCCCTTTTCTAACTCTGCTAACTCCAGACTTCGGTCCTTTCACCTTGCTGCTCCTTATGCCTGGAACAAACTCCCTGAGTCTGTAGGACAGGCTTCATCTCTACCCCTTTTCAAATCTTTGCTAAAGGCTCACCTCTTTGAGGCTGCCTTTGGATCTTGATCCCTTGTTCCTTGTGTCTCCTTACCTGTCCCTATTCTATCCACTTTCTAACTTTGTCTTGTTTGTCTTGATTAGATTGTAAGCTCTAACGAGTAGGGACTGTCTTTGTCTGTGTTTGTACAGTGCTGCGTATGCCTAGTAGTGATTCATAAATGTTTATTATTAATAATAATAATAATAATAATAATAATAGGTCTCTACAACTTAAAGCATTGACACCCAGTGGTCTCTATACATGGTTATCTCCAAAAAAACAATTCTGTATTAACCAATAATTAATTTTATTGATTTCAATTTGATATAATGTTTACATTGGATATCAATGTACTGTAGTTTCCAATTTCAATTTAAACAAATAAACAGGAAAACAGAAGGTGAAGGAACAGATGCCAGCATTCAGAGAGCAGAGATTGGCTTTAAGGGGCCCAAAACAGACCACTGAACCATTGGTACTCTAGCTCAGACCTCAGATAGAGAAGCATATCATTCTAAAAGGAGGGGAATTCTGTCTGGTCAATTCTAATCTAGCTGAGGTTACAAGTGGAATTGATAACAGACTGTGCTGTGATAATCTTAGAAAACACTGGACTATATGGCATTATGAGACTGGCAATAAAAAGAGGCATTGCTGAACAAATTTCCTTGTATTAAAATCAAGATTTAAAATTAAAATCGAAGTGAAACAGGGAGCCAGTGTTATTTCCTAGGTAATGGTGTCACATGCCCATATTTCTTTGAATTGTATAATAATTAAAATGTCGTATTTTATTTTAGTTGAATACATCTAACATTGCAAAACGGGAAGCCATGAAAAATTGAATTACAATAATCCAATCAATTTAGCACTAGCATATGTATTAACATCTGCAGGCCTTTATGTTGCAGAAAAGGACACACACAGAGCAAATTTAATTATGTGTGCAGAAGGATTTGTGTACCATTGAAGAAATATTCAAGTAGAATGCTAGCTGGTGATCTATGAGAATGCCCAAAACTTTGACTGAGACAGAGAAAATACTGAAGATCCCCTTGGGGGATGGGTTTTTATACCAAGGGTGATGTCACAAAGTTTCAGGAATTTTTCTCTGTCTCACAATCTGCTGTCAGGGGGACACATAGTAACATAGTAAATGACGGCCGAAAAAGACCAGTATGGTCCATCTAGTCTGCCCAGCAATATGGCAGGAGTAGGTGCACCCCTTCCCATGTCTTTTAGGGAGTAGGTGCACCCCTTCCCATGTCTTTGTTTAGTGGTGCACCCACCAGGAGTAGGTGCACCCCTCCCCATGTCTTCACCCCTCCCCATATCTTTGTTTAGGGGTGAACCCATCACTCCTCCCCCCCATCGCTCCATGTAGGACACCCCTATTTGTTGAGAAATTAGATGGTTCCGTTTATTTTGATTTAATCTTGTTGCTGTAAAGTGATCCACTGTGTCTGTCCCAGGCCACTTTGAATTCCGTCACTGTGTTTGCCCCCACCACTTCCATCGGGAGGGCGTTCCAAGCATCCACCACCCTTTCAGTGAAAAAGTATTTCCTGACATTGCCTTTCAATTTACCACCTTGCAGCTTCATGTCATGCCCTCTAGTTTTACAGCTTCCCCGTCTATGGAAGAGGTTTGTTTGTTCATTATTTCTCTTTAAGTATTTAAAGGTCTGAATCATATCTCCCCTATCCCTCCTCTCCACCAAAGTGTACATATTTAGGTCTTCAAGTCTCTTCTCATAAGGCTTCTGACGCAGGCTCCAAATCATTTTGGTCGCCTTCCTCTGAACAGCTTTCATTCTTTTTACATCCTTTGCAAGATACGGTCTCCAAAACTGAACACAGTATTCCAAGTGAGGCCTCACCAGAGACTTATTCAGTGGCATTAGTAGCTCTTCCTTTCTGCTGGTAATTCTTCTTTGTATGCAACCCAACATCCTCCTGGTTTTTGCCACCGCCTTGTCACACTGTTTTGCCACCTTGAGATATACAGAAATAATTGCACCAAGGTCTTTCTCCTGCTCCATGCACACCAACCTCTCTCCCCCTATTGTGTACATTTCCCTTGGATTTCTGCTACCCAAGTGCATGACACTACACTTTTTCGCATTAAATCTTAATTGTCAAGCATTAGACCATTCTTCTAGATTTTGTAGATCTTTCCTTATGTTAAGCACTCCCATGGGGGAGTCCACTCTGTTGCAAATTTTCATGTCATCTGCAAAAAGACAGATCTTTCCATTCAGTCCCTCAGCAATATCACTCACAAATACATTGAATAGTGCCGGGCCTAGGACCGAACCCTGAGGCACCTGGCTAATCACCTTCCTTTCATCCAAGTGAGCTCCATTTACCATCACCTTCTGTTGTCTGTCAGTCAACCAATTTCTGATCCAGTTTATTACCTTGGGACCCATCCCCAAACTACTGAGTTTATTGATAAGCCTCCTATGAGGGACAGTATCAAAGGCTTTGCTGAAATCCAGGTAGATGGCATCCATCGAATGTCCTTGATCCAGTTCTCTGGTAACCCAGTCAAAGAACTCAATCAGATTTGTCTGGCAAGATTGTCCCTCAGTAAAACCATGTTGCCTCGGATCCTGTAACCTGCTGGTTTTGAGAAAGTTCACTGTTCACTCTTTCAGGAGTACCTCCATTACGTTTCCCACCACTGAGGTAAGGCTCATGGGCCTGTAGTTTGACACTTCTTCCCTGTCACCACTTTTGTGTAGAGGTATGACATCAGCCATTCTCCAGTCCTGAGGAACCTCTCCTGTTTCCAAGGATTTGTTGAAAACATCCTTTAACGGCCTTGCAAGAACCTCTCTGAGCTCTTTCAGTATCCTGGGATGTATCCCATCCGGTCCCATGGCCTTGTCCACTTTCAGTTTTCTAACACCTCATCTTCTCTGAATAGTGTGGTATCTACTTCATTCCCACTTTTATATTTGGGAGTCACAGGTGGTCCTTCTCCAGGATTATTTTTAGTAAAAACAGAGCAGAAGTATTTGTTTAGCAATTTCGCTCTTTATCAATGTCATTTTCCACAAGTCCGTTCCCAGCACTTCTGAGTCCTGCAATTCCACCTCTGATCTTCTTCCTTTCCCGAATATACCTGAAGGAAGTTTTGTCGCCGCACTTATCATCTTTAGCCATCTTTTCTTCTGCCTTTGATTTTGCTTTCTTATTTCTCTTTTTGTCTCCTTGAGTTTGATCCTCTATTCATTTCTGTGTTCCTCTGTTTGCAAGCTTTTGAATTTTGCGAAAGCTGTGCTTTTTGCCCTTATTTGAGCAGCCACTTCTTTGGAAATCCAAATAGGTTTCCTTCTCCTCTTGTTTTTATTTACTTTGCTTACATATTTATCTGTTACCCCTTTTATTGCCTGTTTAGTTTAGCCCATTGCAATTCCACTTCCCTTATCCCCTTCCACCCTGTCAGCTTCTCCTTTAGGTACTTTGCCATTTCATTGAAGTCAGTGTTTTTGAAGTTTAGGACTTTGAGCTTGCTATGATTGGACTGCACCTTGGCTTTTATCTCAGACCACACCGTGTGATGATCACTGTTGCTCACAGGGGCACTCACCCAGACATTTAACACGCTATCACCGTTGGTGAGCACCAAATCCAGCATTGAGCTTTCCCTGGTTGGTTCCATCACCATTTGTCTAAGCAACGCATCTTGGATAGCGTCCACAATTTTTTTGCTTCTTTCCAGATTTGTAGAAGGAGTAATCCAATCCACATTGGGTAGATTAAAGTCACCCAATATGATCGCTTCCCCCTTCGTTGCTATCTTGGCAATATCTATAATCAATTCGTTATCTATCTCTTCAATTTGAGTCGGAGGTCTGTAGATTACAGCAGTATGGATGACAGTGCCATCTCCTCTTTCCAACACGATCCAGAGCGCTTCTTCTTTTCCCCATGCACCCTGCATTTCAGTAGCTTTAATATTGCTTTTGACATACAAGGCTACTCCTCCCCCTTTTCCATTTTCTCTGTCTCTTCTGAATAGATTATAGCCAGGTACGGCTATATCCCAATCATGCGATTCATTAAACCATGTTTCTGTAATGGCCACAATGTCCAAGTCCTTTTCCACCATTAGGGCTTCCAGGTCTGGAGGTTTGTTGGCTAAGCTTCGAGCATTTGTGCTCATTGCTTTCCAGCATTTAACTGGCTTGTGTGTATTTTGCATTGATTTTATTCTACCCACTTCTTCCCAGTTGCTTTGATGTGTGATTTAAAAGTGTGTTTGTTTCTGTTATTCTGCTTTTGCAAGGGGGTGGGGGGGTGACGTCCAGAACTTGACCTTCCCCATCCGTCACCCCCTTCTTCTAGTTTAAATGCAAATCGACATACTGCCTGAATTTTTCACATAGGATACTTTTCCCTGCGACAGAGAGGTGTAGTCCATCAGCACAGTATAGTTTCTTGTTGGTCCATGTGTTTTCCCACTTGCCAATAAATCTGAATCCTTCTCATTTGCACCAGGTCTGGAGCCATGCATTAAAACAATTAATGTGATTTAGCCTTTTTGCCCCTTACCTAGAACAGGTAGAACTTCTGAGAAAGCAACAGTGTTAACAATGGACTTGAGTTTTTCTCCTAGAGATTGGAAGTCCTTTTGGACTGTAGAGGCACTATTTCTAGCCAGGATATTTGTACCCATGTGGATGACAACATCAAGTTTGGAGTGTTTGCTTTTCGCGCTAAGTACATCAATAATTTGGTTTGTATTCCTGCCGGCTGAGGAGCCTGGGAGGCATTTGACTATCTTCTCTCCTTTGAACTGTGTTCCCAAGTTGGTGTCTCTGATGATGGAATCTTCAAGTAGTAGTAGTTTTCTGTTTTGTGAGTTTTCTTCATATTTGGTGCTTTAGCAGGAGATTGGGCATTGACTGACTCCTCTAAGGGCCGTTCAGTTTCTTTGGATTGAGCATCCTCATTAACTAAGGCAGAGAATGCATTATGCAGGGATATCTCTTGATGTATATATAGGATGTGTCACAGGTCGCAGTCTACCTGAACCCACTGTGATCCATTTGTTCCTGGTGTGTTTGACTCTTTGTGGGAGCAGTGGTGGACTTTGTTCAGTCTGTATCCTAGAAGAGGTGTGCTTCATTTCAGCCAGTTCTTCCATCAGTACAGACAATTCTCTATGCATGGCAACTAGGGCTTCATTAGTAGAGTCAATTTGTTATGCATGGCAGATGACCTTCGGCACATAGGAAATGCTTTTAGGCTCCACATGATTTGTCTTGGAATGAAAGTACCACAGGTATTGTACTGAATACAAGACATGCTTGTTTAGAGAATGTGGGCATATCCCAAGCTATTGACCACTATCTAGGCAGTGCAGTCCCAGGGGTGGGTGGGGTGAGGGGTAGAGTGGGCGGGAACCCAAGTGTCCCTGCCCCAGTAGGCTTATACCTGTACTGTGGGCACACTCAGATATCTGTTAAGGCTACACAAGGAAATCAAGCAGTTTGACTATCCCCAAACGTAATGTACGACCAGCAATTAGCAATATTCCCAATACCTACAGTTTAACCAACATTTAATATTCTATATTTGCAATAAAAACCCAGCAGAGATAGAAAGAAAAAAACGTAGTCTTAGCTGTGTTGTGTGCAGGGCAGTTCCGGCCTTTCAGACTGGCTGTGACCGGTATGTGTGGCCAGGTGTATGATGATCTAAATTAGCCCCTCCCTGGGAGATGCCTTTCAAGCAGACAAAGAAGCAGAATTACCCCAAATATACCTTTGTAGTTCTATCTGCCCCCTGTGCAAAGGTCTCTGTTGGTCCCCTGCAATGTAAGTATTTCTATTCCAAGTAGCTGATTATCTTACAAGTGTCCCTGCCCCAGTAGGCTTATACCTGAACTGTGGGCACACTCAGATATCTGTTAAGGCTACACAAGGAAATCAAGCAGTTTGACTATTCCCAAACGTAATGTAGGACCAACAATTAGCAATATTCCCAATACCTACAGTTTAACCAACAGTTAATATTCTATATTTGCAATAAAAACCCAGCAGAGATAGAAAGAAAAAAGCTTAGTTTTAGCTGTGCTGTGTGCAGGGCAGCTCCGGCCTTTCATACAACCCACTACTCTGGACTAGTCTAGCAAGATGTATTTGGAAACCAAGTTCTTAGGAGAAATGTCTTCCTCCATCATTAGATATGAGCAGGGCCGGTGCTACCATTAGACAAACTAGGTGACTGTCCAGAGTGCCAGCCCTCCAGGGGTACCCACTGCTGCCACTATCATCCCACTCTTAACCTGCAACTGCAACAATGGCTGCAAGTAGCCCTGTGGTGCTTACCTTGTAACTTAAGTGCCACAGGGCTATTTACTTCTGTCCCCTTGGACCGCCCAATGCCCAACTTCCTGTTCGCAAAAGTGAGTCTTTTATTTAAAACATGCATCTCTTCTTGGCTAAGGATAGTGCTTAATAAATTAACATGCATTCTGTAGGGGAAGTGGCTACACTATCAGACTGCTGCTGGTGCAGCTGCACTTGCCTCCCTCTTGAGGTAGAGGTAAGTGCAGCCATGCTGTTAGCAGTTATGACGCTAGTGAGTGGCAATGTCTCACACTCTAGCTGTCACCAGCTGTCATGCCATTCTCCACCCCAATCCTATCCCATTCTTGCCTGAAGAAGAGCTGCAGAGCTGAGCGGCTTGAAACACTGATTAGTGTTGCATAGAATCATACTACTCCTTCACTGGTCCAGAAGATATGGTATATCAAGTTGAGACAGTTTCAGATACTACGAGTGAATCTGAGCTATTGCTTAAAGCTCTTGTCTTGAACACTTCTCATTGACAACGCGGCGTAGCCGCTATGAAGATCTTTGGATGCATTTTGATCTACTCCAGATGAGTATTTTTTATCGTTGTTCAAGAACAAGGGACGATTACACTAGAGCAGTTTGAAACGTCTTTTAGAAAGCAAAATTTAGTCCTCACAGTGCAGGGGCAATGGCTTGTTAGTGCTGTAGCACCTGATCTAATGACCTGTAGTGGGCCATTTTAAACTAACTTTTGAATAAAATGGAGGGCTCACTTCGAGAGTAGAAAAATTTCTGCTCATCGGTGAGTGATCCGACAAAAAAACATAACTTTATTTGGTAGTATCACACAGCACTATACAGGGAGTTTTGGAAATCAAGTAATTTAAGAGGGATTTGGAAATGATTGGCACTTATCTGAATAGTGGCCACATAAACAAGATATTCTGCAGGACCTACTGTCCAGATACTGAATATCTGGCTCCTACATAAACCATGATGTTAAATCCTTCTAAACCTCTCCAAACTCTATCATTAAATAAACAAAAGGGTTAAGAGTTAGCTGCTCATATAATGTACAAATGATGAATGAAGGATTGTGATTAGCTTTTCCTGAGTAAATAACTTAATATCATCAGTTGGAAACAGGTATTTAAAAAGTGGCAATTTAGGAGCTTTGCTAAGCAGAGTAGAGGGTGTACATATTTATTTAGCATGGGTGTGGTAACCTTTTAATTTGCAAGCTCACATTAATGGTTTCTGAGGCTTCTGTTTACGTTCATGCTATGGCTTTCCTGCATAGGTCACTATTTTCGGCATGCACATGAAAACCTTGAAATACATGCTAACATTTATGATGTAGGCTCTCAAACGGTTGTATTTAGATCATTCTAGAATGGTTGTGTGGCGTTTACACATGTAAATGGCATGTACGTGTAAATGCTGATATTTAAATGTGTAGATGCCGTAGGGTGCATAGATTCTAAGGGGGCGTGTTCTGGGCATTTAAGAGTCAAACCCCCCTTCCCATGTATTCCCAATTGTGCCTGGGAGTGCACGCATACTTTTTAAAATCTCCCTACTGGCATTTGAACCTCTGCTGAAGCACTCATAAGTGACGTCAAACTGCTGGTTCCAGCCAGCAATTTAAAGGAGCCTAATCTTCTGGTATTTAAAATGTCCTTAAAAAATGAAATAAAAAAGTCTTTTGAAGCTTAGCTCCTCAATTGGCTGCTCTTATATGTGAAATTTTGTAGAGTATGGTATGTTTACATACACATATAACCTCCAGTGCATACACTTGTAAGTTGCGTCATGATGCTGCCCTTTGACGTGCATTTTCCTAAAATACTTGTTTCTGCTGCATGTTTAGAAAAATGCATGTGTATTTCTCAATGGCCCAATATATATTTTACAGAAGGCTCTGTGTCTGTAGGCTTTTTGTAAAATAGGATGGAAATTATGAACATCCCAACTTGAACATTTCGGGCCCAGTATTCAGCGGCGGCAGCTAGAGCTGCTGCTGAACTTTAGACCTGGATATTCAGAGCCAAGGTCATATCCAGACCCCGGTGTTGAATATCTGGGTTGCTCTGATTACCGTAAAACTAACCGGGCAGTGGTGGTGTTCAGCTGCTGCCCGGTTAGCTTCAGCAGCAAAAATTAGGCCAGCCTTTACTGTGCCTGACTTTTGCTGCATTACGATAACTGGGCAGCGGCTCAATATCGCTGCTGCCTGATTATCACTGGAGGTCGTCCCTGGAATGCCCCCAGAATGCACCGGTGCTAGCTAGTTAGCATCAGGGCACGCAGCGGCGGCTTCCATGGATATTAAGTGCCTTTGAATATCCCAGCCAAGGGGAAGAAGACGATTAGCAGCTCTGCTAACCTCATTAATCCCTTTAAATATCAGGCCCTCCATTTCTGACCCAGATGGCCTAGATAAAATTTGCCTTCGAGCTTCTCAACAGAGGGGGGCAGTGTTCACAAAAGAGATATTAGCTACCTAACGGTGTTTAGGTGGCAGATTCCTTTTGAAAATTGCTCTCCACATAGGGGTATCACAGGCCTTTCGTAAATGAAATTTGTATAAATAACTGTGGAAGAACATTGCTATTGGTTTTTAAACAAAACAGATATTTGTGATGTCAGGAAAATTGTAATTTAAAAAATGTATTGATTTAATTTAACAAGATTTACTATAACCTTCATGTGCTAAGACATTTATGTTGGCAAATCAGTCATTAATCTCTGTAAATCCTCCTATAACTTTCTGCAACTGAGAAATGCCATTTCGATTTCAAGTGCATTTGAATTAAGGTATGGGTCTTTGGGTTTGGGTATGTCTCTAAATCTGTGTCAATGTACTTGTAAAACATTCCAGGTTTTTGCAGATAATTTGAAGATTCTCCCAGAAAACACGATTGCTTTAAATGAGCTCCCATAGAGAGTAAAAGAAATGTAGCCTCTTCTATGTTTTTAATTGAAGTCAAATGCATTTTAAACTCTCCATGTAATGCAATTCCTATATAAATGTCTCTTCTCTCTATCTGAGATCTGTAGCTTTGGCTATAGATCTAACATTAGATGAAAATCTCTGCTTCACAGAGGGCACTGTGTGTTCAACAGAAGAGAAAGAAGTTAAAAACTCCCACTTCCACCTTACTCATCGTACATTTTAATTAATCAGATTCAAGTGATCCAAAAAACTTATTTTTGCATCAATAAAGATATTTTATTTTAAAAGTTAACCCATCTCATAGCTGAATTAATCAGTGGCACCTCCATTGAATGTTAACTGTATAACCACAGAGTGAACAGACATTTGGGCATTTCTAATCAGGAACACTGCCCTCAGAAACCACAGTGGATACACAAATATAGTCTACTGGCTACCTGCACCCATCTTCCATCTGTTCATATGGAGCTAGCCCTACTTATGTTGACTGGCACATCGAACAGCTTTTGAGATGCCAGGCCATGTTGCTTTTATTTGTCCTCATGCACAATGCTAAAAATGCCATCTCTTCAGCCAGGGAATCCATTCCAACATCATTATTTCATTGGAGTTGCATAATTCTGTTTAATAGACCACAATTACTAACCATTATATGCCAAAAGCCAAGAGAATATAGGCAGTTGAGAAAATAAAGACAATAAATTTGTTGGCATGTATAGCTGCCAGAAACGACAGGTTGTTCAGCAGCTGGAGCTTAGGCAGTGTGCTAAGACCACACACAGTGGCAAAATATGTATCGCATATAGCGCTCCAGGCGTAATGTATGATGACAGCAGTCACATGACTGACAGTGGGACAAGGGGCTAACTAGCCCCTAAACTATTGAATCTGAAAAGATATTTGGAACAGGCAGTGAACAGTCACTGAGCTTTGCTATTCAACCTTTAGTGCACTGAATCACAGTGTCTTTTACTGAATGCAGTATGATGCTTGAGAGGTTCTGAAGCATGCGTACTAGGAAATAGTGCTTATATATCATTAAAAAAGCAAAAAAAGAGCAAGCACCAATTAAAATCCTCCTTTTTCTGAATTGCATGTGATTCCTGAGTTTTTGAAATCATATCCTACTTAGGGGTATGTTTACTAAGGCGCGGTAACGTAGCATCGGGTAACGTTGACGTGTGTTAACGTTACCGGCAGTGGTAACTGTCCCAGAGGGCAGAGAGAAGGTGGAGAGAAGAGGTCAATGGGTGGGGAGTGGGTGGGGAGAGGCTCCTGCTACACTAATGCTGGAGCATGAAGGCCTGAACATTACCGCGAGTGAAAACCTGTCGGTAGATGAACATTTGCAGGAGAGAGAAACCATTTCAGTGTCAGCAAATGTACAGCACAGGCAGGGAGCCTAAGAAAAAGTGATAGTGCTCCATTTGCAGCAACAGCATAGTGCCCAAGTATGAAAGGCCACTATGGTGATGGTGCAAATGGGGCATAGCGGGCTGCAGCGGGACATGCAGTGGTGGCAACTGGGGCACAGGGTGGACTAGGCTGTCACCTAGGTGGCACATAGGAACACAGAAACCGGAAATCAGCATGACAGTGTCTGAGCAAGGTCAAAATGCCCAGTACTCTGTGTACTACAGTGTCCCATCGAGGGGACACGTACCCAGCAGGTACCCCAAACATCACACAGGAACCACAATGCCCGTAATGGGGCAAGCAGTACACATCTGGGGACCACTCTAACAAGGGACTACGGACCTTTCCCAGGATAAGTCCCAAACTGTCCGTAAACCCAGCAAAATGAACACCCATTATCACAGCCCCTGGGAAGGCAATACAGGGTGTGACCACACATTGGGTGAAATATGTAAACACCCAGTAGTCCATAATGGAGACACCGGACCTGCATTGCATGCCCCAGCCTGACCACAGTCTGCCGGCAGAACACAATCAATCAACTAGGTCCACCCTAGCCAGTTGTTGCCATATCACACACCGCACACCACACAGCCATCTCACCCCCATGTGGAAGTGACAGAACAGTGGCAGGTGGTGATGGGGGGAATGCGTGGATATCCATGTATGCCACCGCACCCCAGACCCTGAACCTAGGTACCCGCTTACCTGCACAGTGGATTGCCTGGGACTGCACGCAACCAGCACCAACAGTATATGGACATGTCAGCATGGCAGGGGGCGGCGGCACCTGCCTGCAGCTGACCAAGGTCATGACCTGCCCCAGTGTGCCTTGTGCAGTGCAATAAACAAGGTCTAAGAAAGAGCAAATGTAGCCCCAGGGCCTGCACTGCTTCTGTGGTGCAGTGCACATAGCCAGTGTGTCTTGGAGCAGAGGGTCACAGGTTCACATCCCAGCTGTGGATCCTGCAATGCATGTCCCTACATTTTACCCTACTTTGCAGATACAACATCAACATATGCAATCCCAAAAGCATTAGCCAACAGGAGTACAAATGTCCACACACACAAGGCACACTATCCAAAGCTCCATGGAGAGTCAGGCTGTTTGCACTGGCTCTGAGCAGCAGTTATCAGCAGAGCCCACAATTAGCTCTTGCACCCCATAGCAATGCCTGCACTATGATCGGGACCAGTGTGCCGGTCAGGTTTGCCAACCACCCCTATCTTTGCACAATGCTGCAATAGGAGTGGGTGAGTACATGTCCATCCATTGTGGTGTGGCGTTCTACTCTGCAGTGCGCCCACAAAACGTACACTGTTGCCATCGCCAGCCTGAAAATCTGCATACTGAGGAGCAAGGTATTGTGGCTATGGCCTAGGGAGGGCGGATCAGGCAGGATGCAACTGCAGTGGTGGTAGGGCAATGGCTGGTACATTGTAGTGCCCAACCACCACCTGCATGGACAAGGTGGCCACGGAACATCTTGCTGGGAGGACACTCTCACTCTGACCGAGCAGTGACCATGGCACGGCTATGTACCCACATAGTGCTACATAGTATTTGTCTCAAGTGATATATGCGTGCCCCCTTTTCTGGAAACACAATCACTGGGGCACCTGCTGGGTGTCTGTGCCGTACAACCCAGGTCTGGATGTGCATAGTTCCTCTATGAACATGTAATATAGACTGGCTAGCAGATTGTCTGCAGTTTGTATGTGCATGGCTGGAACACCTGGTGGGATGCAGCAGGTACAGTCTAACTGTGCTTGCTGCTGGTGAATGTCAGACTATGGTTGGAGGCAGCGGAGGCTCCCAGTACTACTGTTGGTCTGCCAGTGACCTAGCAACAGGTCCAGATCATCCACTTGTATCAAGATTCATGAGAGGCCTACTCTTAACAAAACCTCCCATTAAACCACCGCCGGTGGCATGGGATCTGAATCTTGTTCTCGGTCAGCTCATAAAACCACCCTTTGAACCTTTAGCCACGTCAGATCTAAAGTTTCTTTCATGGAAAGTCATTTTCCTAATTGCTATCACTTCTGCAAGACACATTAGCGAACTACATGTTCTAGTGGAAGACCCTCCCTATACAAGGTTCCACCAAGATAAAGTTGTCCTCAGGACTCACCCTCACTTTATGCCAAAGGTGGTTTCACCTTTTCATTTAAACCAGTCGGTTTATCTTCCTATATTCTTCCCTAGGCCTCATGCCTCCAGTGCTGAAAGGAATCTTCATACTTTGGATTGCAAAAAAGCCTTAGCCTTTTATCTTCAAAGAACTAAACCACATAGAATATCTTCTCAGCTTTTTGTGGCTTTTGACTCTAGTCATTTGGGACTTCCAGTTTCCAAAAGAACTCTATCAAAATGGATTGCAGATTGTATATCCTTTCCATATGATAGTAAAGGACTTTCTCTCGAGGGCCATGTCACAGCTCACAATGTGAGAGCAATGGTAGCCTCAACAGCTAATCTTCGTTCTGTGTCTATTGATGACATCTGCAGAGCAGCCACTTGGGCTTCGGTACAATCTGTAAATATGTATTATATGTATTATATAAATGTAAATATGTTTACCCCCAAAACCTTAAATATGTGTGCCGTGACCCCCCAAGTCCTCTATGTATTTACTCCCCCACCCTGTCCTGATCGACATCCCCAAAAGAAGAATCAAACCGCTACTGATCGCTGGAAGCAGCGGTATATAAATGTGTTCTAAATAAATAAAAAAAAATACACACCTTCACAGCCCACTACTGCTTAGACAAGGACTCCCGTCGGGATGCCTCATTTGGCCAGGCTGTTCTCCAGCATCTCTTCCATACTTAGTACAACTCCTACCCACCATCCACGGGTTAGATGCCAGAGGTCCATGGGAGGAAACATGACCCATATCACCTGGGTTCACAGCTTGCTGGGGTCATTCCTCTCCATTTTCGTGATCAAACATAGCCCAAATGGGCGTTTTTTGCAGAGTGAGGTATACGTCTCAGCTAAATAGCCAATTCACTCTATAAGTATCAAACCCCTATCTATCATGATGGGTAACAGTGATTAAAATAATAAACGAACTTCACTTTCAATAATTACAAAGAAATCACTTAAATAATATTGCAGAATGGTCTCAGACTCCTCGGCACTATTTTTAATGACTTTCAATTTGTCAGAACTATCAGTGCCTGTTTGCATCAATGACCTATGCCTCTGGCCTCTGGCATCTTTCAGCTGGGGATTCCCCATATGTGAAGACTACATTCCTGCTTGTTCCTGGAGATAGCGTAGTGACTCACCTGTAACAGGTGATCTCCGGGAACAGCAGGAATTTAGTCTTCACAACCCACCCACCTCCCCTAGGAGTTGGCTCTATCTATCTCTCTTTCTCTACTTCTCTCCTTTGGTCTCAGCTATAAACTCAACTGAAGTGAGAGAGGTACAGAGGCAGGAAGGCAGCACGCATGCGCTGTGGGATGCTCCCAAAGGCTTTCCTATTGGACGCTGGGGAGCGTTCCTGCACGGGCTCCGTCGGTACCGACGATACCCATATGTGAAGACTAAATTCCTGCTGTTCCTGGAGATCACCTGTTACAGGTGAGTAACTATGCTTTTTCACATCATTCACTTTGTTGCGGTATTGTTCTAGTGTTTGCATGAACTGTGTTTTAAGTTCAAGTTGCTTGGATACTCTCCATTTTCTTTTGATTCTTCATAGGGCTTATTTTAGGTTCCTGAGGTCTTTGGTGTACCAAGTAGCATTTGGTTTGTGTTTTGGTGAAGATATGGTCGGGGGCATGGCTGCTCCGTTGTTTAGTGTTGATTCCAGTTTGTGATTATAGATTCTATGTTAGAGGTGATGGATTGGAGGTGGGGTGTAATTTCTTCCAGAATGGCTTTCTTGTCAAAGGTATGGAATCTGTGTTTTGAGGCATGGATGGGTTTTTTTGTGGGTTTGTTGGAGAAGAAAGTGGTAGAGAAGTCAATCCTGCTGTGGGACTGGGAGTGTTTGTGTCACTGAGGCATTGTTGTCTGATGTTGAAAGTTTTGGTCTGAATATGAGGTCTGAAGAAGTACTCTGCACCTCCCCTCACCAGCAACACTGCAGGGCTCTTGGAGTAACAGAAATCCACACACAAGGCAATGAGAAGGTAAATTGGTAAATCAGTAAATAATACACAACACACTTGTATTATAAAAATCAACCAAAGCTTTGGGAGAGCAAGCTAGGCCGCTGCCTATGTTTACTCTGACATCATAGCTTTCGGCCACTTTATTTATAGGTAAAGATTTGATTATACAGCATAATTCTCACGTTATTGTTCTACGTCAGACATCACGTATCCATAACATACATCTCTATATCTCTGCGTCATAGACAATCATGAGAAGACATACATATATTCCAAGACATAACTATGTAGGCATTAATTCTAATTAATTCTAATACTGACGGTTTGAAATCTCTAACCCGAGACTGAGAGACTGGGAGACAACTTGCCCTTTTACTTATCTAATATAAACATAGACTAGTGTCACAGAATGGACCTAGGAACTTGGGAGCCAGAAGTGTCTTTGGATGCAAATTCTTAATCAGGACCCAATCTGGTGACTTCACTTCTGGATATGATGATTCTAATGATTCTGGATATGATGATTCTGACATCTCGTTGAGGATTCACCTGCAATAAAGGGGAAACAGACAGGACTGAGTGCAATTGTGAGCAATAGGTCCAAATATCGCTGCACAACAATTGAGGATCCGGGATAACTGCCAATTCATGTGGAGAAGTAGCTGGATGTCCAGTAACTATTTCATATGGTGTCAGGCTGGGGGAATTACACACTGCCATAAGGGCAAAGGGAAGGGCTTCTGTCCAATCTGTAGCCCAATCCTGTGTCAGAGTGCGTAAGTGACCTTTGAGTGTCCTAGTCATCCATTCCACTTGGCCAGAGCTTCGCGGATGATAAGGAGTGTGCAGTTGTCTCGTAATACCAAACCAAATTTTCAATATCCTCCCAGACACTCGCAACGAAGGCTGGACCCAGACAAGAAGAAAGAACAAAAGGTACACCCCAAACTGGAATAAACTGAGTGAGCAGTAATCTGATGGCAACCCCAGCAGTCATACTGGTAGTGGGATAAGCCGCTACCCATTCAGAGAAAAGACAAGTGACCCCCAAACAATTACCACCTCCCTCCTCTGGCACAGGGCAGATCTGCAAAATCAAAACAGGCTGCAAAATCAAAAAGAGTTCGGAAGGCAGAAATCTTAATAACTGACCCTAAGCTGACCCTACAGTGCCAGACTGGAAACAGTACAGACAAGCTATGCCAAAGAAAAAAATAACAGAAGTTCAGGTGATACAGAGAACCAAAAAGACATAATTCATAGCCACAGCGGTAAAGCTTATGATGCAGGAACAGGGCAAGTGGAAACAATAGACTGTCCTTTTTCCAGTAAAGAAGTATCTTGATATTACTGCAAGAGAAATGAAAGGGAAATCAAAGTCATATTAGATGGTGTTAAATACAGCAATCTTGGTGACACCGATGCTTGAAGAACAGCTCACCGTGCCCTTTGCAAACACCTCTGCTAGCTGTGCACTGGCAAACGGCAAAGAAGCTGATTCCACTACATCATGAACTGTTGTGACTGTATAGCCCACACGAAGTTTGCCCTTGTCATCTCTGAAAGCAGAACCATCCACAAACAAAGGTATAATTCGGGGCTGGTAAAGGTACAGGGGAAAGTTCAGACCTAGCTCAAGAAAATGTCAAAATAGTTTGGAAACAATCATGAGACCCATCCTCCTCCACAAGTGTTGAAGGGTTGCATATTGATGTAGTACATACTGAAACATGAAGCGGAGAAATTATTAATTCCAGAGTCAATAAAACGTGTAGAGGACAAAGGCTGAGTCTTGGATAGATGGAACAAAAGGGCGCTGTAGAACCAGAAAATCTGTAAGTTTCAATTGCAAAAGTCACTGCTACCAAACTACGTAGATATAGTGGGAGTCCCAAAGTCACTGCATCAATTCGCTTTGAGAAATAGCCTACCGGCTTGCAACCAGTTAGGAAAGCTTGTAAAAGCACACAGGTAGCAGAGGAATCAGAAATAGACACATACAATTTGAAAGGTAAAGAATCAAAGATAAACATGGTGCATTTCCCAGTGCAGTCTTTATATTTACAAAAGCTTCCCACTGTGCTAATGTGGGTACAATGAGACCTTCAGATCCTTCTTTCCAAATGAGAGCATAAAGCGGAGCAGTAAGATCTGAGAAATTTGCTAGCTATTGTTTACAGAAGATTAATAAATCCAGGAATCTACGCAATAACACAGGTGTCGCTGGAAAAGGCAATGACAGAATAGGTTTCAATCTAGTAGAGGTAATTGCATGACCAGATGTTGTTAGGACAACACCCAGGAAAGTAACAGTTTGAGATACAAATTGCAGTTTAGACAGATTAATCTTCAAACCTAAATTAGTAATATGAGCTAATAGAGACAAAGAATCTGACAAACAAACTCATAACATGGTGAACAGAAAAGCAAATCATCCACATATTGAACTAAAGAGGAATGGTCGAGCTTTACATCCAATAATGCAGTTCTTAGGGCCTGCGAAAAATATGCAGGACTGTCAGTGTACCCTTGATACAAAGTGGTCCAAATATTTTATTTTCAAAATGGAAAGCGAATAAAAAAATGGTTTCTTTGCAAATTCTCACTGAAAAATAAGCAGAACTCAAATCTACAACAGAAAACCAGGTAGTCCCTGAAGGTATCTGTGTCCAGATATCATGTGGATTAGGCACCAAGGGAAAAATTGGCAAAATCACATTATTTACTGCTCGTAGGTTTTGCACAAATCTATAAGTCTTACCGTCAGCCTTTAGTACAGGAAGAATTGGAGTCTTACATGATGAAGTTGTAGAATAAATGACACCTTGTTTCTGAAGATCTTCAGTCACAGGACGAATTCCTGCAATGGCAGCTACTGGCAGTGGATACTGCTTGAGTCTAGGAAGCTGGACTCCAGGTTTCACGGTGATCTTCACAGGCGGGATAGAAAGACATCCGACATTAGATCCAGGCACTGCCCACAAAGTAGAAGGAAGTTCTCCAAGAGCAGGATGAATGGTACTGGAATACGCAGGAGATGGCACTTCAGAGAGAGAATACAGCTGGAAATATAACTTCCCACTCAGCCAGGATAGAGTGAATTCAGCTGTTACCGGAGGGGGAGGAGGGAAATCAGCTCTCTGACCATCAAGATTCCGATTCCGGGGATAGTCTCGCTGCAAATGCCCAATCTCACCACTAGTATAACAAGTACGCATTTCTCTGGACTGTCCACGCCCTCGCTGAGGATTCCCATGACCTCCTCTGGCTCTGTTCCTACCTCTCCCCCTGCCCATGGGTGGTTGCATAGAAGCAATCTGCAAGTTGAGCAATGTATTCTTTTCACATCTATTCTGGTTTGTTGCTCTTGCTGTTCCTTGAGAAATTTCAACTCACTGTATCGAGCTCCTTTCAGAATTGCATCAGCTGTTCTAGCTGGCCAATCTATTATTGAATTTTCCAAAATTTCTTTTATTCTCAGAATCAAACCATTTACAAAAATATTAGTGAATCCTGAAGGTTTGTCTTCTGCTTCACCAGAATAGTCTTTAAAAGCTAGCATACACCTAGTGTGAAAATCTGTAACCATTTCACCCCATCCTACCTTAGAGATGTTAATCTCGACCAATCCTTTACAGGTTTGCATACTACTTTAAGGAATTCTAACAATTTTTCTCTACACAAAAACAAAATTATCTCTTTGAGTCTTCTCTTGGAAATCTCTCATAGGGTCTGTCACGAACTGAATGAGTGACCCTATGAAAATCAGCTGGATTATAAAATACGGTTCTGAGCAAATTATCTAGAGCTGCCCAAATGGGATTATAGCTGTTAATTATTTGAGACCATAAAGACACAAATCTACCAGGGTTATCCCTGTAATTCGGAAAGGTTTTAGTCAAATCAAATACTTCTTTAAGTAGTCACAATATCATTTCCCACAGCTGCTGCAGTTTAACAGTGGCAGAACATAAATTATGTTGCTGGTGTAGAACGTCCTGAATAGAGCCTAGATCATAATATAATTGATCACACTCCTCTTTGTAAGTTTCATAATGTCTGTCTAAATCTCTCTCAATCTTATCAATAATGTCACTAGGAACTCTCAATTCCTTTGCAACAGAAACACTATGACCTATTGCTACTTTTAAGATTCTTATTACAAGTACAACACTTTCCGTTTCTTGATTCAAAAATGCTCTCAATTCTTTGAGCTGGGAGACATTCCAAATATCCAAAATACACAATTCTACTCCCCCTAACTGCTGTTGCTCTTTAAGTATTTTCTTTTTCTCTTAGTTCTGCTACACGAGTGATCCTCACTCACTCAGCTGATCATTAATTACATTTCCTAACACAAACATCTTTTGTTTCAAAACATAAACATTCCTATGTTTTGCATCATGTACCATCCGTTCCCACCATGTAAGCACAATTGCACGGTTTACCTTTAACCGCTAACTCATATCTCAGGTAATGGACCCTATCTACAGAGAAAGTTCCCTCCAAAGGAAACCGCAAATTCACATTACCTTTTGTCACTGAATCCCTATGTGCTACATCACCATGCTTCTCACACATACAATAGAAGCATACAATAAGGGCTACCTTTCCTAAACACTAAAGCCCTAGCTCTGTCATGCCATTCACGCATCTGAGACACAGCCTGTCTACTTAACATATTACCCATCACTGGTAATACTCACAAATCTTCTGGCACCTTCTGCCCTTGCCTTGAATGCAGAATTCCGTCATCCGAGTCACGGCAAAAAACTGAAGAGGTACTCTGCACCTCCCCTCACCAGCAACACTGCAGGGCTCTTGGAGTAACAGAAATCCACACACAAGGCAATGAGAAGGTTAATTGGTAAATCAGTAAATAATACACAACACACTTGTATTATAAAAATCAACCAAAGCTTTGGGAGAGCAAGCTAGGCCGCTGCCTATGTTTACTCTGACATCATAGCTTTCGGCCACTTTATTTATAGGTAAAGATTTGATTATACAGCATAATTCTCACATTATTGTTCTACATCACGTATCCATAACATACATCTCTATATCTCTGCGTCATAGACAATCATGAGAAGACATACATATAGTCCAAGACATAACTATGTAGGCATTAATTCTAATTAATTCTAATACTGACAGTTTGATATCTCTAACCCAAGACTGAGAGAC
Source organism: Ichthyophis bannanicus (assembly GCA_033557465.1). NCBI lineage: Eukaryota > Metazoa > Chordata > Amphibia > Gymnophiona > Ichthyophiidae > Ichthyophis > Ichthyophis bannanicus. The sequence goes on along the minus strand of CM066031.1, from coordinate 417,138,180 downwards.
TGGGAGACAACTTGCCCTTTTACTTATCTAATATAAACATAGACTAGTGTTTATATTATAGGAACCTTTCACCTAATTATCCTAGCAGAGTCTTTCAAGAATGTTACTGAGTAAAAGCTCTGAATGGTATTAACTCTTTCTTAGGGCTAGTAAAATATTGTTGAGTGCCCGGGCAGTATACACAGCCCTGTACAGGCTAGCTTACTTTCAAGGTCTAATGTGTTTCCTTTTGTGTGGGTGGGGATGTTTATTATTTGTTGATAGTTCAGAGTATCCGTTGCCTTGATGAATGTGTTTGCATGGTTTTTGGATAGCGTGGTTAGGTTGAAGTCTCTAGAAGTATCAGTGGGTTGTTTGGAATACTGTTTGTCTTGTAGTCCCTAGGATGGTGGCCAGATTGTTGGGGTTGGTTACGGGTGCTCTGTAGACTAGGCATATTGTGATATGGCCATTGGTTATTAATATCTGTCTAGATCATCTGATAATATAGACTCAGAGATTCTGAATTGTAAGTTGTTTTTGGCTATAATTAAGACACCACCTCCTCCACTATAGCTTGTGTGATGGCAGTTGAGGGCTATGTATTCCGAGGTTGTGATTTGGTTGAGTAGTACCATATCTGTAGTTCTCAACTGGATTTCTGTTATGCATAGTAGATCTGGTTTGTTCTTCTGGAGTATGTCAGTGATAACTGGGACTTTGTTGTGTACTAAGCATGCACTGATGAGGAAGCAATTTAGACATTGCTTGTTGTTTGGATTGGTTCTTTGCTTGTTGGGGGTGTGCAGAGTGGGTTGAATTAGTATGAGCTGTTGTTGTTTCTGGTCCAGGGATTGTACTGTGGGCTGTGGTACTGGTGTCGTGTTCTGAAGATTATTGGAATATGTTGAGGCATGGTGGTAAGGGCAGTAGAGTGATGAAGTGTGATGATAAGGGTCATCAGGAGGGTTGCAAGTAAATGGTATTTGAGCATTGTGACTTGCTTTGGGGTTGTTGGGAGTTGAGTGATGTTTGACAATTTTGGAGTGATGTATCTTGATTGAAAATGGAAGTTCTGTGATTCACTGACTTGTAGAAGGGAATTTATGGGTGCAATGACTTTTACTGGAGGAGATGGTGAGTTTGGTAGTGTGCGGCTGAGGCCTGCAAGTTGGGGTTGTGGAGGTTAAATAGTTGGATTTTGTAGCTGTGAGTTTTAAGTTTCACACTGTGTTAATCGTTGTGAAGGGAGTTTGGTCGGTCTGGAGTTTTGGGTTTGCAGGCAGTGCTGTTTGTGTGAGGATTTCTCCCTTAGTGATGGAGTATTGGTGTGGTATGGGGAATAGCTTATCAGACTCTTATTGTTTTTTTTTAATTATTTATTTATTTATTTATAGATTTTTAAATAAACCAGCAAGAAAAGATTAACACAATGTTGCAAGAAAATAAGAGTAATGCATACAGAAAAAATTAAACAAGATACAAGCAATAGAAACAAATCCAGTAGCTCCCATATAGCCCACATATGCGGAGGGGGGAGAAAGGAAAATAATAAACCAGGGCAAGAGTACCTGGTCTATACAAAAGTTTACTCTTTAAGAAACTATCAACAGGAATATCAAGTGGCCGTGAGAGACCCCAAACCAACGACAAAATAAGCAGAGTGTATACACTATTTTAGCACATCATTTGTAGATAACCTGGCATTAATAAAGGTAGCAAGATCTAGAGGATTGGTGAAAAAATATCTAATAGATTTATATATAGCCAGGCATCTGCATGGAAAACGTAAGAAGAAAGACCCTCCAAGTTGTGACACTCCAGCTTTCAATAACAAAAACTGTTTCCGCCACTTCTGAGTTTCCCGGGTAAGATCGGGAAACAGAAATAGATAGACCAAAAAAAGTCTCCAACTGCTTCTTGAAAAACATCTTCAGAAGCCATTCCTTGTCCGAGACTAGGGCACATTGAACTATCAGAGTAGCTGGTACACAAATGCCTCCGCCAGTATTCTTATTGTTTGATGATGTCACTGGTGCTTGTTTCTTAGTAGTTGCATTTATTTGCAATGTGGCACTGGTTCCCTTTATTTGTGCTGTACTTCTATGGCTGGAAAGGATGCTTGGTGGGCATGTTGAGGTTCTTCTGTGCTGATACGGTCCTTTCCTAAGGGCCTCGCCAAAGGGCCCTCTGGCAAGGCCCGCCAGATGCGGGCACACCTGGAGGCACCTTTGCCTTTGACTGCTTGCTTCCAGTGCTGTGGGAAGCCCGATTGGCTTTGTGGAGGTGATTAGGGAGGGCTCTCCTTCCTGCACACCTTCCCGATGCCCCGTCTTGATCCATGGCCAGTAAGCTGGTTAAATGTTGCTTGCACAGAAATTACACCATTCATCTTTAATATGTCTAACATGTCATTAATCCATAGACTCATTCCTAATCTCCTGAAACAAGCAAAAATATGTCTTTCTGAAACAAGCAATAATATGTCCCATCCTAAAAAACAAATCACTGGACAAATCATGCCCAGCATCGTATAGACCAGGCATGTCCAACTTCGAAGAGGTCTTGATTTACTTTTTCTGGCCAAAAGTGCTGGTGATCTACCACCATTAAAATTAAGTTTCAAATTACTGTAGTTTCAAATTAAATTTTAACCCAGTAAAGTTGGAGGATTCCCCCCCCCCCCCCATTTTTAATGAACCTTCTGTCATTTACTTGGATGTGATCAGCTGTTAGGCAAATTAAGCAAAAACAAAACAGAGAGGCGAAGATCCAGTAAGAACTGCCAGGGGAAATGGAAAGTACATTATTTCTTAAAGTTTTATTGAGTAATAACTTTCTTTAACTGTCTTAATAACTTTCTTTAACTTGTATTGAGTAATTTGTGTTAAATTTAGGTTGAGTATTGATCCAGGCTGATCTTGCACAATCTTTAATATTTTGCTCTTGCTCATAAGTGAGACGTCTGAGCCTGCATTTCATTCACCAGCTTTATGAAGTTGGGTGAATATTGCGTGAGGGCCAGTCTCAGGGAATCCTGGAGATGTTAATCTGTCATGTTGGAACGTTGTGTACTCTTTGCCATTTTCAGATGGGAAAACGCAGATTCACGCAAATAAGTTGAACCGAAACAGGAGTGTACAGCTTCACTGCATCTTCTTAAGTTGGGAAATTTGTCTCTAGGCACTAGTTTCCAAAACAATTCTTGCTCAGCATGGGTCTTGAGAAAAATGTAATTTTTAAGGGTTAATATTTCGTTTTCAAGAGATGGCTTGTTCAATGAGTAATTTTTACTGATAGCAGCTGCAGTTTCTTTAATGTCCACATCTACTTTGAATGGGTATGACAAGTACTCCACAACTGTTCCAATTTCTTGGAAGTCACAAAATCTATTTTCGAATTCCTGGATAACAGAACAGATTTCTGTCAATGCCAGATCACATAACCACTCCTCATCGTTCAACTCTGCTTGGTCATCTCCCCTCTCCTTCAAAAAACTTCTTATTTCATTCAGCAAATCATAAAATCTTTGCAGAAATTTGTGCCTACTTAGCCACCTTACATCTGTGTGCAAAATGATTTCCGCTGCCCCTTCATCAAGAGTAAGATTGAAAAGCTGTCTTTGAAGTGATCTTCCACGAACTGAATTTACAATTTTGAAAGTGATGTCCATGACAGTCTTTGTATTGAGTCTCTTGCTTGCCAAAACTTGCTGGTGAATGATGCAGTGGTAAGAAAGGAAATCTGGGAAGTCGTCATGCTGTCTACAGAGGGCTATGAAACCATTAACCTCACCTGTCATTGCTCTTGCTCCATCAGTAGTGATGGAAACAAGTCTATGCAATGGAAGATTACACTTTGGGGCATGTTTACTAAACATTCCTAACGTGCGGGGCCGCGGTAGTGTGCCTGTGCCATATAAGGAGTGGGCGGATCAGGCTGAAAAAAGGAAAAAAACGACCGTATGTGTGCGCGCCGCGCAAATGTGTGGGGCCCACATTAGCGCGTGGGAAGGCTAAGTGGGGCGCCGCTGGGCACATAGAGGAACAGAGCCGTAGCACAACAGTGAAGACACAAACTAATGGTGCAGGTGCCACAGGTTCAACTCCCCATTGTGCTCTACAAAAAAGGCCAGCTGAGGCATCAACTTTAATGGTTAAAAGTGGTTGAGGAGGCAAAATAATTTAAGGCGGCGCACTGTCATTTTGGGCGGCAGAAGGCGGCGCACTGTCATTTTGGGCGGCAGAAGGCGGCGCACTGTTAATTGTGGGCAGCAGGAGGCGGCGCGCTGATGGGCATCAGGCTGCGTGCTGAAGTGTGCGGAGGCATTCAAATAGTGGGCGGCAGAAGTGGCACGCTGATGCTCATGCACAGGAACAGAGCCACAGCACAATGGTTTGGACACTGAACAATGGTGCAGGGAGCAGGGGTTCAAATCCGTCCAGTGCCCAGTAAACAAGGCTGGCTGAGGCATTATATATTATGGGGATGAGTGCTGTAGGGGGCAAGTTAAGTTTATTTTAGTACTCACGACTAGCAGACGCACACGCAAAGCGTGTTAACATAAGGCGGCCCATATGGCACATGTTACAGCTCACTGTCTGCCAAGGCACCCTAGAATGTCCCCTATAGGGCACCATATATGTTGCGGCACAGGGTAAGGTATAGTGCACCTTATATGGACGGCAACCATAAGGTGGCCAATAGGGCGCCCAATAAAGCACCCGCAGAGGCACCCCATGGGTACAGTACGCTGAGGGTGTTATTGCTGGCAGCAACATATGTACAAGAAATAAAACAATGCTGTGGAAAACCCTATCAGATAACCCCACTGTGGGTTTGAACCCATGACCTCTGGTGTCACAGGCAGTGACATAACCATTGGGCTACAGCTCTATTGCTGACAGCAAGCCCCTGGCTGGCTGGCTGCAGAGAGCCTGCACGTCACCCCACAGACAGTCTGCTGTTGTAGACAGGATAGGGTTAGGCCACCCGTACCCATGATGCACTGCACATGCAAATCAGCTGTCCACAGATGCACACAAGATGGGGAATGCAACTCAACAGCTCCCCGGCCTGGCAGGAGGAAGTGTCCATGTGCATCCACACAGCACCCCGGCCTGGTAGGGTGTTCCACTGGCACAGAGTAGCTACACCCCGTCGCATTGTGCGGGTACTGTGCTCACCCTGAGGGTGCGATGAGGCGCCCAGGACCAGGTCCACAACACCCTCCATGGCTGAGAGAGGCCATGTCAGAGCTCCAAAGCAGTGTTAATATGTGAGATAGGTTGCTTCTGCAGAAACATCCTGGATATATCTGTCTGTCTCAGTCAGGGGGAACCCCCCCCAAGCCGAGGGTGGCAAACAGGGTCACCCATCAATGGATCCACATTCTACCCCCCTGCAATGATGGCAGTAGAGTGGACCATCAACCCCAGCCCTACTGGGGAACAGACATCCCACAGGGCAGTCACAGCAGCTCTATACACCCCCAGAACACAATATCAGACAGACATTAGGCCTGGATATGCTAAGCTGCACCCCACCACTGTCAGATATTCTCCTGCAGCAAGCCATCAGCCGCTGCACCCTGCATGGCACCCCTTCAAGACACAGACCAGCTGAATACAGTCTGCTAGTTAGTCCTAGTGGAAATGCATGCACCCAGAACTGGGATGGCAGCACACACAAGCAGTTACATCAGTGACTGGGCCCCAAAAGGACACCCATATATATCACATGAGAGGAATACTATATAGCACTATGGGGGTGCCTAGCCATGCTGTGGTCACTGCACAGTCAGGGTGGAGTGATCCCCCAGCAGCACATACAGAGGTCACCCTGTCTGAGCTATACCCATGGTACCTTGCTGCTCATTATGCACATTGGCAGGCCAATACTGGCAACAGTGCTGGCAGTGTGGGCTGTGGAAGGTGTTTGCAGCCACCACACACTGTATAGACAGACACACACCCCCACACCTATGCCAGCAATGTGCTACTATAGAGGAGGTTAGTAGCCCTGCCCACCACACCAGTCCTGGGCACGGTACAGCCATGGATATGGTACACAGTACTGCTGGGGGTCACTCCCCAGGGTGGTAAACACTGTCAGGGGCCAGACCTGGAGCACGCACCGCAGACATCAGACAGCTTGTTCTGATGGAGCTCAAGAAGCAAACAGTGCTGAACGTAGGACTGTCTATCTGCCGGTACCCACATCAAACGTTTGAGGGCTGTGTACCGTGTACCCAGGTATAGGGTGGCATTGCTAAGGTACGCAGGTGCTAGATCTGGGAGATGCACGCAGGGCCCAATGTCCTGCCTCTCCAGGAGGCATTGGCCAATGGGGCCTGTGGGTGTGGGTGTGGGTGTGTCTGGCCCTGGCCCTGTTGTCTGCTGCTTTACGGCAGAGTTTCCCTACTCCAGTCCTGGTGTTCCAGACACTGTTCGGGTCTTCATGCTGTCCCCTATGAATATGCATGAGCTACATCTGCATACCATGGGGGTGGTGCAGACATATTTATTTATTTATTTATTTATTTACAGTTCTTATATACCGCGCTCTTTGGTACCAGCGCGGTTTACAGTTAACAAATTTTGCATTGGGACAATCCTTTGCTTACATTATAACAGGGTTGGTAACTTGGAGATAACAGGGGAAACTATATACAAATTATATACAAACAGAGTATTATCAGTGTCTGAATTTACAGTTCAGGTTACATATTGGGATCATGACTTTGGGAATGCAGAAAGTTTGGTTCGTGTTCTGTCAGGGCTATGTTGTTGGAATGTCTGAGGCTGTGTGGGTGATTTGAGAGATGGGGGGAAGGGGTGTAGTGTTAGGGCCTAAAAGGTGAAGACAGAAAAGGTAGTGTTTAAGGGTCTTTCTAAATTGAGAGAGGTCTTTTATTGCACGGATATGTGGAGGGAGATTGTTCCAGCAGGTTGGTGCGAAGAAGGTGAAGGCCCTGTCTCTGGTTGCTTGGTTACATTTAGTGTACTCTTTTGGTACAACGAGGGTATTAGCGGCTGCGGATCTTCTCAGCCTGTTTGTGGGGGTGTTGATAAGAAGTGAGGAGAGGGAGGGTGGGGCTATTTGATTGATTGCTTTAAAGGACAGTAATAGCGCTTTGTAAATTATCCTGGCTTGTAGGGGTAGCCAGTGAAGATCTGTTAGTATGGGGGTGATGTGATCTCTTCTGGAGGTACCGCAGAGGATGCGGGCTGCTGAGTTTATTGCCAATTGTAGTGGGTTGAGGGTGCTCTTGGGCAGACCATGCAGGATGACGTTGGCATAGTCCAAAATGTGGTGTTACAAGGGATTGGAAGATTGTTCTGAAGTCATTCGGGGAGAGTAGAGGTCTTAGTGGTTTCAGAGTTCTTATTTTGTTGTAAATGGATTTGACGGTCTGCTTTATATGATCTTTGAAGGTCAGTTCTTGATCTATGATGACTCCCAGGTAGCGGATCGATGATTTACACGGAAGTTCCGCATCCCTCACCTTTAATGTAGTGGGGGGTGAGAAATTCTTATTCCTGGTTACGAATAGGACTTCGGTTTTCTTGAAGTTTATTCGTAGGTTCTGGGATAGCCAGAGCCAGTCTGTAATCGCGTTGAAGCATGAAACTATTGGGGAGAAGTCAGGGGCATTGAATTTTATCGGAGTGAATATGAGAACGTCGTCTGCGTAGATCAAACTGGAGGCGTTGAATGCTCTGATGATTTCACAGATTGGTTGCATATATATGTTGAATAGTAAAGCTGATAAGGAGGATCCTTGGGGAACACCCTGTTGTTGATGGAAGGGATCGGATGTTGAGGATCCTATCCGGACCTGTTGCCATCGGTTAGTTAGGTATGATCTGCACCATTCCCAAGCTGATCCTTGAACTCCTTTTTCTTGAAGACAGTGTAGGAGTTGAACATGGTTAACCGAGTCGAAAGCTGCCGAGATATCCAGGAAGATGAGTATGAATCCGTTTTCAATTTTGTCAATCCCTCTTGTTAAGGTGTTGATAAGTAATGTTAGTAGGGTCTCTATGCCGTGGGACTCACGGAACCCATGTTGGCAGGGGTCAAGAGGGGCTGAAATATCAATGTACTGCTGCAATTGTATTTGTACCACCTTTTCTATGATTTTGGCTAGAAGGGGTATACTTGAAATGGGACGATATGAGTCCGTTTTTGCTGGGTCGAGTTTATTGTTTTTCAGGAGAGGGCGTATTGAAGTTTGCTTGAGAGATGTTGGGAAAGATCCAGTTGTGAAGGAGAGTTGCATGATAAGGGTAAGTGTGGGGCTCAGTTCAGCACGCAACGCTCTGATCCAGTAGGCAGGGCATGGATCATTTGGGGCTGTGGTGGTATTCAAGGTAGCAATAAGGTCAGTGATGTATTTCACTGTAGGGGCGACAAAACTTTTTAGAGGCTGTGTAATTGAAACAGGGTTGGGTATAAAACTTAGTGTTGATTTTGTGTTAATGGTTTTGGATTGAAGGTAGTCTGCAAAAGACTGAGGCTGAATTGAAATTGTTTGGTTGGAAGATGGTGCCTTAGTTAGGGATTTGGCAATGTTAAAGAGGTCTTGTGGTTTGTTTAATGATCTGAGAAGGGTTTCTGTATGGTGTTCTCTCATCTTTTCAGCTATTTTTTCCCGGTGCTTCTTTAGGGTATTTTCGTAATCCATTTGGTCGGATGGAGATCTTGATCTGCGCCATTTTCTCTCTTGTTTTCTTAGATTCTGGAGGGACAGTCGTAAATCAGCTGAGAACCAAGGTTTTGGGCTTCTAATTTTTGGTGATGTGCTGGATGCTGGTGGTCTACTCAAGGAGGGTAATTGTGAAGAGGAGTTTAGGGTGGTGTACCAGTTGTTGATCAGCTCATCAAGGTTGTTGGTTGGTAGACGAAGAGCTGGAAGGGTACGGCTGATGAAGTCATCCTTATCGAGCGTTTTGAAGCGGGTTGTTGATCCTGATGAGACTGTATTTGTCTGTGTTGTTGGGATACTGTTTTGCAGATATGAGACTTGAAAGGATATCAAGTTATGGTCAGACCATGGAACAGGGGTAAGTAAAAGGTTAAAGTTGGTAGTTGTTGTAGGATGGGGCGCAAAAATGAGGTCAAGGGTGTTACCCTTGAGGTGTGTAGGGGAGCTGACTAGTTGAGAGTAGTTAAGATCAGCCATGGCATCAAGGAATGTGGACGAGTGACTATGGTGAAGTGAGGTGAGGTTAAAGTCACCCATTAGCCAGTTGGATTTGTGTGGGCTTTCTGGGTTGCATGCAAGCTCTATTATACTAGATAGGTCTTCTGGTGGTGAAGAAGGAGCTCTATATATGAGATTTAGGATGATATGTTTGTTAGCTATAGTAATTAAGTCCATGTGTGAGGTGCTCCTAGAGGAAAGTAGATTAAATTGAAGGTTACTTCTAGAAAGGATGAGTACTCCCCCTCCCCTTCGGTCTGTTCTGTGACAGGTGTGTATTGAGTATGCTGGGGGAATGAGTTGGTTTATGAGGACATTGTCTGTGTCTGATAGCCATGATTCTGTGACCAGGAGGATGTCTAAGTTCAGCTTTGTGATGAGGTCGGTAACGGCTGGCTACTTATTACGTACTGAGCGGGCGTTGATGAGTGCACAATTTAGGTTGGTATGTGAGGGAGTAGGATTGGACTTGAAGCTACCAGTAGTATTGAGGGAGATATATAGTAGATGAGAGTGCCTAACATGGTGTGGCTGTTGTGCTGAGTGATGGTAGGAGGAATGATACTTTCTTCCTAGCCCGTGCAATATGGGGATATTGTTTGTGGTAGGAGATAGGGCTGCTGTATTTCGAGTGGCATTAGTTAATAGATAGAGGCTAACTAATGCAAGTAGAGAGATAGCCATAGTTTCAATAATGAAAGGATACAATGTAAGGAGTCAATAATGGAAGGGTACGATGTAGGGTAATAAAGGTTGGAGGAAAACAGTGAGTGCTGCTTGACTGGTTGGGATACTACAGCAGAGGTAATATGCAAACAATTATATAAATAGCAATGCCTAGCTAAGAGGAACAATGTACTTTGTTAACAAGACAGTTGCAGAGCTAGCTAAGAGGAACAATGTACTCTGTTAACAAGACACAGTTGCAGAGCTCAATTCGAAGGGGATTTGTTTGTAACGAAGTATTACAATGTGAGATGCTAAAGGGTATATTCAGATTACTGTTACCTTACAGATATAGTACCTTACATATATATACCTTATATATATCTTACAGATATAGTAGCAATAGATAAGCTAGGATAGATGTTGGGGTCGGTCTGAGTCCCAGGCTATCTGTTTGGTACTTTTCCTGATGAGGGAGACTTGAACCTTTTCGGGTGAGAGCTCTGGTTTCACTGCTGTAGTTGTTGAAGTGCCACAGCCTAAGGGCCACGCCAAAGGGCCCTCTGGTGAGGCCCTCAGGCGCGGGCCCGCCAGGCACGGGCGCGCCCGATGGCGCAAACTTTAAATCCTCTGCGGAGAGCCCCGATTGGGGAGTGTTGGTTGCTGCACCTCCTGCCACTGGAGGCTCGATCCCCCGACTGGGGAGAGCTGATGAAGGCGGCGGGTGAAGTGGAACACGCGCCCGATGGTGCGAACTTTAAATCCTCTGCGGAGAGCCCCAATTGGGGAGTGTTGGTTGCTGCACCTCCTGCCGCTGGAGGCTCGATCCCCCGACTGGGGAGAGCTGATGAAGGCGGCAGGTGAAGTGGAACACGCGCCCGATGGCGCGAACTTTAAATCCTCTGCGGAGAGCCCCGATTGGGGAGTGTTGGTTGCTGCACCTCCTGCCGCTGGAGGCTCGATCCCCGACTGGGGAGAGCTGATGAAGGCGGCGGGTGAAGTGGAACACGCGCCCGATGGCGCAAACTTTAAATCCTCTGCGGAGAGCCCCGATTGGGGAGTGTTGGTTGCTGCACCTCCTGCCGCTGGAGGCTCGATCCCCCGACTGGGGAGAGCTGATGAAGGCGGCGGGTGAAGTGGAACACGCGCCCGATGGTGCGAACTTTAAATCCTCTGCGGAGAGCCCCGATTGGGGAGTGTTGGTTGCTGCACCTCCTGCCGCTGGAGGCTCGATCCCCCGACTGGGGAGAGCTGATGAAGGCGGCGGGTGAAGTGGAACACGCGCCCGATGGCACGAACTTTAAATCCTCTGCGGAGAGCCCCGATTGGGGAGTGTTGGTTGCTGCACCTGCTGCCTTGTTATTTTGTCAAATAAAGAATGCAGCATTTTGTATAATTCAGACTTTTTGACACAGGAGTAAAATTTATGGAAGAATGAAAGACTGCTCTGCTTTCTCAAGTAAGCAGAAGACCAGACCAGGACAACAGTTCTGTGCCCTGGGTAACTCCGTAGCTTTGTTTGCAGAATGACGAAAGCCTTGCAAGTTCTGTTTTGGTTTTACATTTATTCTTCCAGCCCTGTGATAAGAGCAACCCTTTGCCCTGCCCAATGAACAGTCAAGAGTGTTTTACTGTTATTATTAATATTTTGTAAATTACTTACTTTTTTTTACCTTTACTACTATATGTATTACTTTGACACTGCATGTAAAACTGTCATTTCAATAAAGCTATCTAAATCTGAACATATATTTATTAGCAGTACAAGGAGCAATGCAGCACAGGCATCTTTCTTAGGGGAAGCATGGAACCTGAATGGTGTTTGGCCCTCCAGGACTGCATTTGGGAGACTCTGCTCTAGATAATGTGCCTGTTTATGGTGTCTGTGTTTGGTGTGGTAAAATATAGGCATATTAACCATGCCTATGTTCTCAGCAATAAAGGTTTGTCCTTACTATCACGGTGTAGTTGTGGGAAAAATATGTGGACAGGGTTGGCAGTAGCTGCAGCTGGGATTTGAACCTGTGACCCTCTGGTCTTAGAGATATTGGCTCTGTCTGCTGCACCACACTGTGGCCACAGAGACAGTGCAGTCCCTGGAGATGGTAAACCTGGCAGGATGGGGTCGCAAACCCTGCTCTGCACATGTTTACTGTGGGCTCATTCACCTTGTCTGGTCACATACGTGCAGATAAACCCCGGAAATGACCACGAAAAACAGGGGCTATACTTTTAGCCAAGCTGGGCAACAGTGCTATTAATGGGCAACCATAGGGAACACTCCCAGGAAAGCTCCAAAGATGGCAATTAGTTTTGGTGGAGTCTCCGCTCCGTAGACCATTCCAAAATTCATTTCTTTTTTCTGGAGCTTTCCTGGGTGTGGTTTTTATATTTGCCCATTACTATAACTGTTCCCCAGCTGAATTACTATTTTTAATATTTTTGTTGTGGTCATTTTCTATTTTTATTTTCACTTTTGTGCTGTGCACATGTATCACACTGCTTACGTTTTTCAGGTTTCCCCGGTTTTCCCTGTACATTGCTGACGGAAATGGTTTCTCTTCCCTTTAACTGCCCTCTACCGCGAGTGTTTCACTCGCGCTATTTTTTCCTTGTAAATTCGGGCCCGATAATGTGCGGGGAGCCTCTCCCCTCCCCTTCCCCGCCCATTGACCCCGTCTCTCCGCCCCTCGGGAGCCTTCCTCCGCCCTCCGTTAGCCGTTCCACGCCTCTATCGGACATCTGCGGGCCCGTACTTGTGCGGGGCCCGTTAGTGTGTCGCGCACATGCGCGGGGGTTCATCGCACGTGTGCGGGGCGTTTAAGAGCGTTTAGAAGTGTTTAAGTGCCGCTTTTCCGTGCGCTATTGTGCGGCGCGCACTTTTGCGGTTTTTAGTAAACATCCTCCTTTGTCACAAAAGAATGGAAAGAACTGAATATTTCCTGACCGGTAGTTCTCCCTTTTAAAGAAATCATTCCAAGTAGTTCTTCTTTAACACTGAAGTCTTCAAAAACCAACCGGATAAAGACTAGTAACTGGGCTATGTCTCTTATTTGTGTAGATTCATCCAGTTGGAGTGAGAAAGCAACACAATTTGAAACATCCTTCAACAATTGTTCAGTTGTGTCTTCACACATCTTTTCTATTCACTGCACGACGGTGTTTCTTGACAATTGTAAATCTTGAATAGCAGCTATGATCTCTTTCTTATTTTTAAATCCTTCAAAAAGATTGTGAGATGCTTCAAGAAAACAATCTTTTACAAATTACCCTTCAGTGAAAGGTTTGCATTTCTTTGCGATCAGGTTGCTGACCTTGAAGGATGCTATGGTTGAATTGACCAAATGTGACCTTGGCTTCGCCATCAACTGAAGGTGAGTAGCCAATTTTGATTTAAATACTTTGAACTTCAGTTTATGAATTTCACTTTTGGGTGGAAAATCAGCATCAAACTTATTGCTATGCAGAGCCTTATAATGATGTTCCAGATTATCCTTTTTGGGCAAGGATACTGGGGCGTTAAAAATTAGACAACACTTGTCTTTCACCATGATGAAGAAGTAGTCCATTTTCCGTTCATTATGAAAGTGGTAGGTTTTGCTCTTCTTTGGAACACTCATCTTTGTTATACTGGGGTGGCTGTCACTGTCCCAAAGTATTAAAGATCAACAGGAACTGAAGACCTCTGGATAATGTGCAATGCAATTTATTTATTTATTTAGCTGTATTTATATCCCACTTTTCACCGGGTCAAAGCGGTCAATTGGGAGATACATTTAACATGAGGGGATATGACACACATATGCTAATACTTACAGGGAACATGGGCAATGGAGGGTTAAGTGGCTTGCCCAAGACCACAAGGAGTGCCTATAGGACTAGAAATCCCAGTCCCTCCGGCCTGAGATTGCTGTCCCCAGGTGGGACTTGAACCCCTGGCCCTCTGGCCTGAAGTACCTTGTCCTAACCACTAGGCCACTCCTCCCTATACAAGGACTGGAGATGCCAAAACCCCACATGCAGTTCTAAAAGTAAAAATAAGAATTCATCATACTGGCACCAATAATCAAATACCACCAAACAATCATCAAAAAAACCTCAAACACCTGTCCAGCAAACCAGATAAAATCAAATACCGCCAAACAAGTTCAAATACCACCACACGCAATTTAATAAATTCTGCACACAGAACGCAAAGGCAAGGCAAAATAAAATTGCAGTGTAGAATCAACGCAAAGGCTAGGCAAAATAAAAATGCAGAGGCAAGCAAAAGTCACAGTGGTTTGAACCAATTCAAAGGCAAGGCATAGACAAGTTAGAACAAAATTGGAAAAAGCCCACCAAAATCACCAAATTCTTGACATTTTGTTGTGTCTGCCCGAAAACGTTTAATGAAAGTGAACTATAAAGCGACCAACGACCAGCACATGACACAGCTAATACGTAAAGCCCGGGCGAATGGATATCGCCCGGTATATAACACACTTCTAAGGGGTGTTGGGGCAGGGGCAGGAATGGGTGATTCTGAGAGGCAGGAGACCAGGTATGACGCCGGGTCTGTGGGGTCTCATTGTGGGGTACGGGCGGCAGCCCCCTGGGGTACCCACAAACTATTGGCACGAAGACAACAAGTGCCCCCAATACACCCGCAGGCAAGATTCCTGCAAGGAGGGAAAAAAGACAGGCAATGGATCAGCAGCGGCGGCAAGCCCTCGGCAGATGACCTGCCGGCACAAGCTCTCTCCTAGCGATGGGGCGAGCTGCTGGAGAGATGGAGCCAAGTGGGGCTGGCGATCTACGTCTGACCCCGCCATGATCTACAGGTAGATCGTGATCTACTTGTTGGATATGCCTGGTATAGACCAATATCTAGCCTCCTGTTTTTAGTCAAAATAATTGAAAAAAATTGTCCAATCACAACTTCAGGACCACACTGATATACATGCCCTGCTGGACACACATCAATATGGATTTAGACCGTTCCATAGTGTTGAGAACCTCCCACTAGTACTCTTTGATAACTTATAAAAGGTAATGATAAGTGAAAGCAAACATTCATCCTCATATTTTTAAATATTGCTTCTGCCTTTGACTCGATTAATCATTGTATTCTCATTGAAAGGCTTAAACAAATCAGTATATATATAGCACCACAGTGAAATGGTTCCAATCCTACCTTTCTGACAGCTCCCAGCAAGTTCCTAATAGGGGCTATACATTTCAAACAAAGGTAAGAATTTGTGGGTTGTTTTTTTTAATTGCTAGCTCTCTGACTGGGAGCTCTTAAAAAGGTTTTGGTAGATTTTTAAAACAAAGTTACATTCTTTTTAGTGCTTTAGTTTAAAAGGAGAAATATTTTCTTTAGTGGGGTAGGTTTAAAACTCTGCTTTGGTAACTTTCTCAGCTCTTGGGAGCTGCTGACACCTAATCAGGAGTTAGTGGGCCTGATTAGCCTGTGAAAGGCTTCAGAGCCCTGCACTGTTGAGGCATTCCTAACAGGGGCTATACATTTCAAACAAAGCTAAGAAATTGTGGGGTTTTTTTTAAATTGCTAGCTCTCTGACTGGGAGCTCTTAAAAGGGTTTTGGTACATTTTTAAAACAAAGTTACATTCTTTTTGGTGCTTTAGTTTAAAAGGAGAAATATTTTCTTTAGTGGGGTAGGTTTAAAACTCTGGTAATTTTCTCAGTTCTTGGGAGCTACTGACACCTAATCAGGTGTTAGTATATACACACAAATACAAGGATTACCTCAAGGTTCAGCCCTCTCTGCCCTATTATTTAATATATACCTACAACCCATATGCAACATCATTCAAAGATTCAAGATTGGATATTTTATCTATGCAGATGATATAATGTTATACCATCCCTTTGAGGTAACCTAACTTCACCTGTATCACCTCATGCTTCAATGAAATCTCACAATGGTTAAACTCTCATAACCTAAAGATAAATTATAAAACAACTGATGTTCTATTCATCACTAGGAATCAAAATTTTACCCCACCTCCCAATCTGAAGGTCAAAGAAGCAACACTACAAGTAAAACATGAAGTAAAATATCTTTGTATTATCCTTGATAAGACCCTAAGGGATATGTTTACTAAACCACGGTAAAGTCACCAATGGTAAGGGCAGTGCTAAGGTTCCAGAAGTCATATAAGACTATGGGCGGGTGGGGGTGGTCTGGTATAAAGGGAGCGATAGGCCATGTAATGCACGGAACAGGGCACCCTGACCATTTAACTTGCGGTAATGGCACATCTCATGTTAAGGTGACAAGCGTTAAGGTGCCCAAGGGGGTTAAGGTGCTTCAACCTAAGGTGCCTGAGTTTAAGGCGCCCTGAGGGGTTAAGGCACATGAAGTTAAGGCGCCCTGAGATTTTTAAGGCACCTGAGGTTAAGACGCCCTGAGGGGTTAAGGCACATGGAGCTAAAGTGCCCTGAGGGTTTTAAGGTGCATGAAGTTAAGGTGCCCTAAGATGTTAAGGCGCATGAAGCTAAGATGCACTGAGGGGTTAAGGCGCATGAAGGTAAGGTGCCCTAAGAGGTCTAGGCACCCGAATAGAAGATGGTCAAGGGTTTTAAGATGCTTCAAGTTGACATGCATGCATCTAAAGGCAGGAAAATGGCTGGAACCCTAACGCTGGATAGTGCACAATGGAAAATCAATGTAAAGGTGATGGAAGGAAGGACAGGTGGGAGCTGATGGACTTGCCATATTGGTGGGAACCCTATATGGTGGCCAGTTAGGTGGACAAGCATGTTTGAGGCAACTATAGTGATGCACAATGTGAAGCCAGTGTAAAGTGCTGCAATGTCACTGTGTGGCATATGATAGGGAAGATGTGTCCCCCAGCCGAGCCAGAAGCAGCAGGATATTTGCAGCCACAGGAGCACAGAGTGGGAGTGGTGAAGTGAAGATCAGGCACAGGAGAGCCCTGATTATCACAGGCATGAAAATGACCTTAGTAGCACACATTCACAAAAAGAACAACTAGGAATTAAATCTTTGGTTCCTGCCTATGGGGATATTACACTAACCAGTATGCTACACCTCTTGAGCCTATAATGTCTGGAATTGAAGAGCCTGCAGGTCTCTGCCTAAACTGTCTGTTGTGTGTGCTGGTATAGGTTAACCCCTCTAGTACCCATGATGCACTGCACAAACAGAACCGCAGTCTGTAGCTGATGACCAAAAGGAGAATGGACAGATACATCACATCAGCTCAGTGCGATGCACTGACAGTGTGTACTGCAATCACATAACAGCTACAAACTGTGCTACTGCGCAGTTTCAGTGGTCACTCTAAGGGTGAGGATGGCCACCTAGCACTTGGTCCCCAGGTCTAGAAAATGTTGCCTGGAGTGGATTGGTTAAGCATAGGGGTATGTTTATTAAACCGTGCTAATATTACTGGTGCTAGGTGCAGTGTTAATATGAGCAATGCCATATAAGGAAGTGGGTGTACAGGTGTTGAAGTAGCAATGGCTGATTAATGTGCCATAGAGGGTGCCTTGGCTGGTTATTGTGTGGTAACCTTAATTTTGTGCCAGCGCAGTGATAAAAGCTATAGAAGTATAGCCTACTGGTTAATGCAATGACTGCTGAGCCAGTGATCATGGGTTTGATCCCTCAGAGGTCTCATCTAATAAGGCAATCCCTTTTCCTGCCTATAACAGTCAGACACATCTCTACAATTTGTGCTACCAGCAGGAACATCCTCACCTCAGTGCCGTAACCTAAGGTGCCCCATAGGGCACATTATAAAGTGCCTTGTCTGTCAAGGCACTTTATAATGTACCCTATAGGGCTCTTTATAGGGTGCCCTATAGGGCACATTATACAGCGCCTTGGCTGACAAGGCACTTTATAATGTGCCCCATAGGTTACGGCACTGAGGTGAGGGTGTTCCTGCTGGCAGCACAAATTGTACAGATGTGTCTGATTGTTACAGGCAGGAAAAAGGATTGCCTCAGACAGCCTTATTAGATGAGACTGCTGAGGGATCAAACCCATGACCTCTGGCTTGGCAGTCACTGTATTAACAAGTGGGCTACACCTCTATAGTGTTTATCACAGCACTGGCTGGCTACAGAAAGACTGCAGGTCTCCGCACAAAATGTCTGCTGTGGTTACCAGGATAGGGTAAACCCACCAGTACCCATGATGCAATGCACATGTAGAACAGCAGTCTACATCTGATTGCAGAATGGGGTATGCACCTCTACAGCACCTCAGACTGGTAGGGGGAACTGACCATGTGTGTTACTGGCACAGAGTAGCTACAGACCGTGACATTGTGCGGTTCCTGTGCTCACCCAAGGGTGAGGTGGGGCACTCAGCACCAGGTCGGAAGCACCTGGCTTGGCTGAGATAGGCTGTACTGCAGATCCCCATCAGTGTTAGTATGTGATAGGTAGTCCTTGCAGACACATCTCGGATGCACCTGTGTCCATTCCCCAGTCATGTCTAGCCCTTGTGGACTATGATGCACCCAGAATAGTACATATCCTGTGTGGTAGCCATGGTTATCTGTTATAAGAGCAAAGGGGGGGGGAGTGTCTGGTCCCACATATGGATTATATAGTACTACCTACCAACCCACTCTCTCTGGGACAGGATCTGCCACCAACGGAACCACCCTCTGCATCTTTGCAATGGAGGCAGTAGAGAGGACAAGATGAAGAGCTGTGGGACCATCAGCCCAGTCCTTCTGGGGAAAAGGCACCTTCCAGGGCAGTCAATGTAGAACTGTACCCGCCCACTCCCTGCCCATTGACCCCTTCTCTCCGCCCTGTCTCCTCCCTCTGCAGGACTTAACGCCGCTGGGCCCATTATCACGCATTATCATCATTTAGTAAACATATCCCATAGATTGATTGTTTACGCCATCAAACTGTAGTAGGACTAGGGGACATGCAATGTGGCTACACTGTAAGCCATTGAGGACTGCTGAGAGTGAATGGTTTCTCAGTCAACGTGTATTCAAACTCTGTAATTCATTTCCGGAGGATGTTGTAAAGGCTGTTAGTGTAGCTGGGTTTCAGAAATGTTTGGACAGGTTCCTAGGGAATGGTCCATAAACCATTATTAATGAGGGACCCAGGATATTCCCTGCTTGCCCAATACATGCACTGTGGATCCTGTGTGTCTTTTGTGGAAACTGCTAAGTACTTGTGACCTAGATTGGCCACTTGGCATGATGGATCTTGGTCTGACATAGTCTCGCATATTTGCAAGTCTTATGTTCTTATGTGCCACCTAGGCAACTGCCTGGTCTGCCTTGTGCACCAGCGGCCCCCCCGCATGACCCACATACATCCTACTTTGCCCCATTTGCACCATCAACATAATACCCTTCATACTTGGGCACTATGCTGTTGCTGCTAATGGAGCACTACTATCACTTTCTTGGGCTCACCTGTCTGTGCAGCACATTGCAGACATTAAAATAGGATCTCTCTCCTCAAAATGCACCCTTACTGACAGGTTTTGATACGTGGTAAGGTTCCTGGTATTAAGGTGCCGTCTTTAAGGGAGCAGGGCCTTGTTCCCGCCCACTCCCTGCCCATTGACCCCCCACTCTCCACCTACTCTCCGCCCATAGGGCGCTTTACTCTGCCAGTCCTGTTAACGCAAGCTTAATCGGTGATTTATGCGTGTTAAGGGTGCAATTGTGCCATTAGCACGTGCTAACGGCACACTTGCTCCTTTAGCACGTGCTAACGGCACACTTGCTCCTTTAGCGCGCTTTAGTAAACATTCCGCTAAGTTTGACAACCACCTGAAATCAACCACCTGTAATCTATAACAAAGTAAGAATGATAAAGCAGTTGAGACCCCTATTGTCAAACCATGACTTTAGATTTGTGCTCCAAGCAATGATATTCCCCCACATAGACCACTGTAATAGCATCCTTCAGGGGCTTCTGGAATAAGCACTAAGTCACCTTCAGATAACTCAACATATTGCTGCATAGGTAACCCTAACCCTAAAAGCAAATCCCATTGAATACATCATGCCTATCCTATACAAGCTGAATTGGCTACCAATCCAGAGTATAATTAAATATAAAATACTAATGACCACATTCAAACTACTAAGGAACCTAGCACTATTGTACCTAAACAGTCTCATCAAAAATCTCTCAAATGAAAGAATAAGAAGAGATGCACACAAAACACACTTCTTGTTACTACAGATTATCGTAAATTCAACCGTTTAATGACTAATAGAATGTTCACCTTTACCACACCAATGCTATGGAACTCCCTTCCAGATAAACTAAGATCCACTAATGACCTGGTAACATTCAGAAAAGATCTTAAGATACACCTCTTTTTTTGAGCATTTTGGATCAATAGAGGATCTGCACGAACTCTTTTCAATATAACTATCAAGTGCAATCCCAACTTTAACCCTCCCCCACCCCCACTGACCCTATACATTGCAATAACAATCATAACTAAACTGTTGATAAGTTTTGCATGTAAATAACTTCTTTTCCAAGTTAAATTGTGATTTATCTTTGTAAATTCATCTTATTTTGCTGTAACCTGTTAATTATGTTTTGATGGTTATCTGTAAACCATTTTGATTTCATGAAAAGGCGGTATAGAAAACTCTTAAATAAATAAGTTTACCTCCTTGCAGCTTCATTTCATGTCCTCTAGTTCTACAGCTTCCGCGTCTTTGAAAAAGCGTAGTTTGTCCATTTCAAGTATTTAAACGGCATTAATAGGCAAATTAAACTTTTTTAAAGATGGGGAAGCTGTAGAACTAGAGAACATGAAATACATGCACTATTATTAACAAAAATAGAATACACCAAATTACCCATACATGTTACATCTTTGAACGCCAGAAGGAGGTTCTCTTTGGCACGATGCAAGTACTTCGCTGAGCATTAACAGTAAATTTGAGAGACTGAGATCATTGTCCACTTGCCCTGGCTTAGTAGTGAGGTTCATGACTGTCATGGTATGCGCAAAACTAACCCATTTAGAGAAATTGCCCCGAAAGAAATACACTGTCTTTGAAGCAAGTATAAATGTATTCATATGAATTTGTGTGCTAGCGGGCCTGGTTTTGGGTGCCTATTATCTAAAGGCACCTAGGCATCTATGCGGCATTTATAAAATAGGTTTATAATACTCACCTTTTTGGACTCTTCACATAAGAAACCTCTTATTAGATCTCTTTTTCTTGCATATGTAGTAATACAGCACAAAAAAATGAATAAATGAATACAAGTTTGAACCTTTGAACAGTAGCACCAAGACTCTCTTTTAAATTTGAATAGTAAAATAATACGTTTGTGATACATCTGCCCCTTAACACCATACTCTTTCAACAAGGCTCTACTTTGTAATGGATTTGAGCTTTTGAAAGCTGTTGGAGATGAAATGAGCTTGGCTGAATCTCAAATGCATTGTGTTCAGAGGCTAGCCTCCAAACCACCTCAGTAATGATCTGTTTCCTTGGAGAGCACAGTGCTGCTGTGGCCAACCTGGCTGTAATGCACACAAATGTTTAAGTCGGCAGGCCAAAAGAGTAATGTAAGATTTGATGGTTCAGATTATCTTTGTTCAGCATTACAAAGAGTTTTTTTTAGTAGCAGCTTGGGTGACTTCTGCTGTGCAATGCACTTCCCCATTCAAGTGAATCTATGAGCTAGGTCAATGCTGTTTTTCCAAGTGGTGCCTTGCACGTTATGCCAAACCCTTGCATCAGTATGTA
Source organism: Ichthyophis bannanicus (assembly GCA_033557465.1). Taxonomy (NCBI): domain Eukaryota; kingdom Metazoa; phylum Chordata; class Amphibia; order Gymnophiona; family Ichthyophiidae; genus Ichthyophis; species Ichthyophis bannanicus. The sequence goes on along the minus strand of CM066031.1, from coordinate 417,116,581 downwards.
GGGCACGAATGATTTAGCATGTGTGGAGTTTTTCACCTCCCTAAATGGAAAACTGCATCTGGCTACAGCAACGCCTTTAAATATTCTTTCAAACTTATAGGGGCCTATGCAATAAACCTCACAATAAAAAAGAGTTTAGCATACACCTAGCAAAATTTGTATGTGTATTCTAAAATGCCACATGGAGGGTAATGTTATATAACAGGTCACCTAGTCTGAGAGGCCAAGTAGATGCCTATTTGCAACCTATCTTATAAAGACATATAGGAACCTAAATTTAGGCCCTCAGTAGGGGGCAATTTTAATTTAGGAATCATTTGAATACTAGCCCAAAGTGATTAAAAGGAAAAAATGCCTTAGTAATAACAGTAAAATAAAATAATTGACTACAAGAGGAATAGCAAGATAATTCTCAAGTCTAATGTTGGTCATTGTTCTCTTTGGCCAGATTATGGTGCTATTTTAGAACCATCTCCACATGCAAATAATGGCTTTTACATGTGTTGATTGGAATAGACGTGTAAATGAAATTTTAGAAAACCGCTACTTCCCCTGTTGATCCACACCATGTGCAGATGTCAAGCGGGGTGTTGTTACAGTGTAGAGAGGGCAGAGTTTGGGCAGGCCTACAATATCAACATATATTGCCCATTTTACAAGGCAACAAGACATCCTAAGGCATCTTAGGATGTGCTAAGGCACCTTAACAGGAGACAAAGTGCCTCAAGGTGCCTTAAGATGTGGTAAGGTGCCCTAACAGGAAATAAGGCGTCCTAAGGAGAGACAAGGTGCCCTAAGGTGGAAAGCATGCACCTTAAAGCAGGACCACGGCTGTAAGCCAAATGCTGGACAGAGCACCAAGGAATGTCAATGTAAAGGTGATGGAAGGAAGGACAGGTGGGAGTTGATGGACCTGCCAAATTGGAGGGGACCCTATTAGGCAGCCAGTAAAGTGGACAAGGATGTGGGAGGCAGCTGTGCGGATGCACAGGGTGGTGCCAATGTAAAGTGCTGCAGTGACAGTGTGTGGCATAGGATAGGGAAGACATGTCCCCTAGTGGAGGTAGAAGTAGCAGGATGTTTGCAGCGATAGAAGGACAGAGTAGTAGTGGTGCCAGGCAGATCAGACACAGGAGAGGCAAGTAAGAAGAGCCGCAGTGCAGAAAAGGGTATCAATGCAGGACCTGGGGTAGCAGCCCGCACAAGAAGACAGGACTGTACACAGCTGACAGAGGCAGATAGATGGGCTGAAGGATGGATGGCAGCTGAGGAGAGGATGCTATGGGCTGGCAGCACAGATCTGCAGAGCCCTGACTATTACAGGCATTAAAATGATTTGAGTAGCACAGTCACAAAAGAAACAGGTAGGAATCAAACCCTTGGCCCCTGTCTACAGAGACCTTGAACTAACCAGTAAGCTACACCTCTGTGCCTTGCTGTATAGTAATGTCTGGATACAAAAAAGACTGCAGGTCACCACCTAACATGTCTGTTGTGTGTGCCGGTATAGAGTAGCCCCACCAGTTCCCATGATGCACTGCACATGCAGAACAGCTGTCTACAGCTGATCACCGAATGGAGAATGCACTTATCCATCACCTCAGCTCAGTAAGAGGACCTGACAGTGTGTGATACAAGCACAGAGCAGTGACAAACCATGCTACTGAGCAGTTTCTGTGGTCACCCTGAGGATGAGGATGTGCGCCCAGCACTGGGTCCCCGGTACCTGCCTATGCTATAGAACACCCATTGCTATCAGTTGGTGACAGGTGTTTCCTATAGTGCAATGTACTAGTCATTTTGTTTCTTGCTGTATGTGCCTGTCTCATCTAGTCCTGTTAGACTGGGTCCTACACAGAACAGTGCACTGTTATACCCAGTATTACAATGCTGATGCCATGGCTATCTACTACCAGGAGGGAGGAGTGTCTAGACCTGCATTAAGTATATTATATGTTATGTAGCAGTGCTTACATACTGCTTTTCACAGGGTCAAAGTGGTGTACAGTCAGGTACAGTATAAATGTCCCTTGTCACTGAAGAGCTCATAATCTATGTCTTGTACCTGAGGCAATCGAGGGGGAATGGGGCTTGCCCACAGACACAAGGAATGCTGTGGTCCAGTGGGATTTGAACCCTCATCCTGAAATAACATGCCCCAACCAGAAGGGAAGATCTGCTACTAAGGCCCTATCAGTAATACTGGAAGAACTCATATTCCAACCAGCTAAGTCTAACCTTCACCCACAGCCAGACTGCACCTGCTGGGTGTCCCCACAATACACATACTAAGTGCAGATAGCTTTTTGGCCAGTCTGTAATGCATATGCACCCAGGCTTGGGATATACAGCATAGACAGCCAGCAGTCAATTCACTGACTGGGCCACCCCCCAAAAACAGGAAGCACACACATATCACTAAAGGCAGACCCTATTTAGCACTAATGTGGATACACAGTCATGCTATGGTCACTGCTGGGTTAGAGTGAGAGTGTCCTCCCAGCAGGACATGCTGTGGCCACCCGGTCCATGCAAGTGGCAGTTGGGCACTACAACGTCCCAGCCATTGCCCTACCCCAGATGCAGATGCATCCTGCCCAATCTGTCCTGTCTGGGCCATACCCACAATACTTTGCTCCTCATCATGCACATTTGTAAGCTAACACTGGAAACAATGTAGGCATTGTGAGGCCCAGTGAGGAGTAGAAAGCCACAAAACAATGGATAAACATACACACATATTGCAGTACTGTGCAAAGATAGGGATGGTTGGCATCCCTGCCCACCACACTGGTCCCAATCTCAGTGCAGGAATTATTAAGGTGTGCTCATTGTGCAGAAGCTAGTAGTAGTGCTCTAGTGCTAACCGCTGCTCCGTGGATATCAGAGAATGCTGGAAAGCAATGAGCACAAATGCTCAAAGCTTAGCCAACAAAGTTCCAGACCTGGAAGCCCTATTGGACTTGGACATTGTGGCCATTACAGAAACATGGTTTAATGTATCGCATGAATGGGATATAGCCATAGCTGGCTATAATCTATTCAGAAGAGACAGAGAAAGTGGAAAAGGAGGAGGAGTAGCCTTGTATGTAAAAAGCAATATTAAAGCTACTGCAATGCAGGGGGCGTGGAGAAAAGAAGAAGCGCTCTGGATTGTCTTGGAAAGAGGAAATGGCACGGTCATCCATACTGCCGTAGTCTACAGACCTCCGACTCAAATCAAAGAAATAGATAATGAATTGATTATAGATATTGCCAAGATAGCCACAAAGGGGGAAGTGATCATATTGGGTGACTTTAATCTACCTGATGTGGATTGGAGTACTCCTTCTGCAAATCTGGAAAGAAGCAAAACAATTGTGGATGCTTTCCAAGATGCGTCATTGAAACAAATGGTGATGGAACCAATCAGGGAAAGCTCAATGCTGAATTTAGTGCTCATCAATGGTGAGAGCATATCAAATGTCTGGGTGGGTGCCCCTGTGAGCAGCAGCGATCATCACACTGTGTGGTTTGAGATAAAAGCCAAGGTGCAGTCCAATCATAGCAAGCTCAAAGTCCTAAACCTCAAAAACACTGACTTCAGAAAAATGGCCAAGTACCTGAAGGAGGAGTTGGCAGGGTGGGAGGGGATAAGGGAAGTGGAATTGCAATGGGCTAAACTAAAGGTGGCAATAAAAGGGGCAACAGATAAATATGTAAGGAAAGTAAATAAAAACAAGAGGAGAAGGAAATCTATTTGGTTCTCCAAAGAAGTGGCTGCACAAATAAAGACAAAAACCACAGCTTTCACAAAATTCAAAAGCTTGCAAACAGAGGAACACAGTAAGGAATACAGGATCAATCTAAAAGAGACAAAAAAGAGAAATAAGGAAAGAAAAATCAAAGGCAGAGGAAAAGATGGCTAAAGATGTGACGTGTGGCGACAAAACTTTCTTCAGGTATATTTGGGAGAGGAGGAAAATCAGAGATGGAATTGCAGGACTCAGAAGTGCTGGGAACGGATTTGTGGAAAGTGACATTGGAAAAGCAAAATTGCTAAACAAATACTTCTGCTCTGTTTTTACTAAAGAAAATCCTGGAGAAGGACCATCTGTGACTCCCAAATATAAAAGTGTCACATGCCTCTTTGCTTCTCACCACCACCAAAATATTGTCTATTAGACAACTTTTTGGTGGTGGTGAGAATTGAGGAGGCATGTGACACATTCTATCTACCCTTTTAATGTCTAGGACATCTGCACCTTGCCCACTCACAATCTTAACTGACAGAGGTGTAAGGCAGGGGTCTCTGAATCCAGCCGTAGAGGCCACAAACTAGTCAGGTTGGCAGGATATCTCTAATGCATATATATCTCATGCATATTCATTAGGGCTATCCTGAACACCCGACTGGCCTAGGGGTTCAAGGAGGACTGGTTCAGAACCACTGGTCTAATGCTTGGCAGTTAAGATTTAATGCAAAGAAGTGGAGTGTCATGCACTTGGGAAGCAGAAATCCAGGGGAAATGTACGCGATAGGAGGCGAGAGGTTGGTGTGCCCGAACCAGGAGAAGGACCTTGGTGTGATTATTTCTGCAGATCTCAAGGTGGCAAAACAATGCGACAAGGCGGTGGCAAACGTCAGGAGGATGTTGGGTTGCATACAAAGAGGAATTACCAGCAGAAAGGAAGAGGTACTAATGCCACTGTATAAGTCACTGGTGAGGCCTCACTTGGAATACTGTGTTCAGTTTTGGAGACCATGGGGTATGTTTACTAAACAGCGATAATGTTGCAGCGGCGCAGTTTGCGTGTGATACGTAACGTTATCGCGCGATACGTAACGTTATCGCGCGATACGTAACGTTATCGCGCGATACGTAACGTTATCGCGCGATACGTAACGTTATCGCGCGATACGTAACGTTATCGCGCGATACGTAACGTTATCGCGCGATACGTAACGTTATCGCGCGATACGTAACGTTTTCGCGCGATACATAACGTATGAAGTTTTGCATGATAACGTCTCCGGCAGCGATAAGGCACACAGAGGGTGGAGTAAGGCTCCCCAGAGGGTAGAGAGAAGTGGTCAATGGGCGGAGAGTGGACGGGGAGAGGCTCCATGCACACTAACACTGTGAAATGAAGGTCTGAAAATTAACGCCAGTGAAAACCTCGCGTTAGAGGCACATTTGCAGAAGAGAGAAACCAGTTCAGTTGGCAATGTACAGAAAGGCAGGGAGACCCAGAAAACTGATAGTAGTGATAAATGTGCAGCAACAGCATAGTGCCCAATTACGAAAGGGCACTACGGTGAGGCTGCAAATGGGGTACAAGGGGCTGCAGGCGGGACATGCAGTGGGGCAGCTGGGGCACAGGGTGGACTAGGCAGATGCCTAGGTGGCACATAGGAACTCAGAAACTGCAAATCAGCAAGCCAGCAACTGACTAAGGTCAAACATGCCCATGAGTGTGTGTGTCCCACAGTGTCCCAGGGGACAGTACCCAGCAGGTACCCCAAAGGGCACATAACACTGACAGGCGGTGCCGGGGGGAAGTGCGGATGTCTATGTAGGCACCCCTACCCCAGATCCCACACCATAGGCAACCGCCTACGGGCACACTGGATAGCCTGGGACTGCGCACCACCAGCCCACTGGTATAAGGGCATGTCAGTATGGTGGGGGAGGGGTGCTGGTGGTGGAGGGGGCAGTGGCAGCTGCCCACAGCAGACCAAGGCCAAGCCCTGTTTAGGTGGGTGGCATGCAGTGCAACAGACAAGGGCTGTCTGAAGGACAGTAATGGTATCCCCAGGGAATGACCAGCTTCTGTGGCAATAGTTTGGTGCAGTACACGCAGCGAGTGTGTTCAGGTGGTCTGGGCAGGATGCATCTGCACAGGGCATAGGCAATGGCTGGGACATTGTAGTGCCCAACCACCACCTGCACGGACAGGGTGGCCACAGCATGTCATGCTGGGAGGTTGCTCTCACCCTGACTGAGCAGTGACCATGGCATGGCTCATTTCCCACATAGTGCTATACACTGTTTCTCTCAAGTGTTATCTCTAAGTCTTTTTTTCCGGGGCCTAATCACTGACATACTTACTTCGTGTGTGTGTGCTTACATCCTACCTTTGGGTGCACACAGTTTCTCCAGGGACATGCACTGTGTACTAGCTAGCAGACTGTCTGCAATTAGCATGTGTATGATTGGAACACCTTGCAGGGTGCAGTGGGTGGAGACTGACTGTTCCCTCTGCTGGTGAATGTCAGATTGTGGTGTGGCGCAGCTGAGCTTTTTCAGGCCTACTGCCTGTCTGCCAGTGCTCTATGAAACATGCACAGATCTACATTGACTGCCCTGGAGGGTGCCTATTCCCCAGCAGGACTAGGGTAGCAGTCCCTTCTACTGCCTCCGATGTAGAGTATGGATCTGTTGGTGGGCAATCCTGTCCCAGAGAAGATGGGATGGATAGTGCTACATAACCCGCTTTTGGGTCAAAGCAACACCCTTCACTTATAACATATGACCATAGCAACCACACAGGATATACACTATTCTGAGTACATCATAATCCACAAAGGCTGGACATGACTGAGAAATACAGATGTATCCTAGGTGTGTCTACAAGAACTACCTGTCCCACACTAGCACAAATGGGGACCTGCAGTACAGCCTATCCCAGCCAAGCTAGGTGCTGCGGACCTGGTGCTGGGTGCCCCACCACACCCTCAGGGTGAGCACAGGAATCGCACAATGTCACGGTCTGTAGCTACTCTGTGCCAGTAACACACACGGTCAGTTCCCCCTACCAGGCCGGGGTGCTGTAGAGGCGCATACCCCATCTTGTTATCAGATGTAGACTGATGATCTGCATGTGCAGTGCATCATGGGTACGGGTGGGTTTACCCTATCCTCTTAACCACAGCAGACAGTTTGTGCTGTGACCTGCAGTCTTTCTGTAGCCAGTCAGCGGTGTGTTAGATACTATAGAGATGTAGCCCACTGGTTACATCAATGACTATGAAGGCAGAGGTTATGGGTTTGATCCCACAGTGGTGTAATCTAATAAGGCTGTCTGGGGCTTTTCCTTTTAATTTAAATCAGTTCTGCCAGCAAAAACACCCTCATAGTGCCGTAACCTAAAGTGCCTCATAAGGCGCCCTATAAAGCGCCCTATAGGGCACATTATAAGGTGCCTTGGCTGACAGGGCACTTTATAAAGTGTCCTAATGAGTGCCTTATAGGGCGCCTTATGAGGCACCTTAGGTTATGGCACTGTGAGGGTGTTTTTGCTGGCAGCACTGATTTAAATTAAAAGGAAATGCCTCAGATAGCCTTCTTACATAACACCACTGCAAGATCGAACCCATGATCTCTGCCTCCACAGTCATTGCAGTAACCAGTGGGTTACATCTTCATAGCTTCTAACACAGTTCTGGCGTGAACTTAGGGTTAACACACGTTAACGTACCAATGCGCCCACTATCGCGCGATACCGATTCCTTGTTACCTTCCCTCTGGAATGCCCACTACCTTATATGGCATTCTTCACATTAACGCTGCAACTAGCGCTGGTAACATTAAGACGGTTTAGTAAACATCCCCCCATATCTTGCAAAGGATATAAAAAGACTGGACACTGTTCAGAGTAAGGCAACCAAAATGATTTGGAGCCTGCGTCAGAAACCTTATGAGAAGAGACTTGAAGACATAAATATGTACACTCTGTAGGTGAGGAGAGACAGGGGAGATATGATTCAGACCTTTAAATACTTAAAGAGAAATAATGAACAAACAAACCTCTTCCAAAGACGGGGAAGCTGTAAAACTACAGTGCATAACATGAAGCTGCAAGGGGGTAAATTGAAAGGAAATGTCAGGAAATAATTTTTCACTGAAAGGGTGGTGGATGCTTGGAATGCCCTCCCGATGGAAGTGTTGCGGGCAAATACAATGACAGAATTCAAACTGGCATGGGACAGACACAGTGGATCCCTTTACAGCAACATGATAAAATAAAAATAAACGTAACTAACTAATTTCTCAACATACAGGGGTGTCCTACACGGAGCAGTGGGTTCACCCCTAAAACAAAGACATGGGGAGAGGTGGCCAGCATGGAGCGGCAGGTGCACCTACTCTTGCCATCTTACTGGGCAGACTAGATGGACCATACTGGTCTTTATCTGCCGTCATTTACTATGTTACTATGGGGTATGTTTACTAAACTGTGGTAACGTTACAGACCGCATGTTAGGTAACGTTACCGTGCGTTAGGTAACATTACCACGTGGTGCATAACTTTCCCGCATGGTAACGTAACATTACCATGCAGTAACGTTACAACCCATGCGGAAGCGTTCCGCGGCGTGCTACACACCACAGAGGGAGGAGATAGGGCGGAGAGTGGGCGGGGAGAGCCTCCCTGCACACTAACGCGCTGAACTGAAGGGCTGAATCCTTCCGCAAATGAAAACCTGCCGTTAGATGCACATTTGCAGCAGAGAGAAACCATTTAAGTGTCAGCAATGTATAGCCTAGGCAGGGAGCCTTAGAAAGGTGATAGTAGTGCTCCATCTGCAGCAACAGTACAGCTGGGGCACAGGGTAAACTAGGCCGTCACCCAGGTGGCACATAGGAACATAGAAACTGGAAATCAGCAGGACAACAGCTGACCAGGGCCAAACATACCCAGTAGTCCGTGTTCCACAGTGTCCCATCCAGGGGACATTACCCAGCAAGTACCCCAAAAGCCGCACAGGTACCACCATGCCTGCAATAGGGCAAGCAGTGCACATCTGGGGACCACACTAACAAGGGTCCATAGACCACACCCAGGATGGGTCCCAAACAGTTCGTAGACCCAGCTAACTGAACACACTTTACGGCAGCCCCTAGTAAGGCAAATCAGGGTGTGCCCATACGTTGTCAGAAAAATATATACACCCAGTAGGCCAAACATGGTACACCATACCTGAGATGCATACCCTAGCCTGTCCACAGTTGGTAGTAACAACACACTCCACCTATATCTACCCGGTCCACCCTAGCCAATAGTTGCTAGAGCACCAGCCTGACATCCCCCCAGTCATCACTCCCCCATGTGGAAGGGACATAACATTGGTAGGCAGTTATGGGGGGGATGTGTGGATGTCCATGTATGCCTCGCCACCCCAGACCCTGCACCCTAGGCACCCACCTACCTACACAGTGGATGGCCTGGGACCATGCATGACCAGCACCGACAGCATATGGTCATGTCAGCATGGCAGAGGGTGTGTGTTTGTGCTGGAGGGAGCAGTGCCACCCACCTGCAGTGAACCTAGGCCCTGAGCCAGTACGTGGTGTGCAGTGCAACAGAAAAGGTCTGCCTGAGGAAAGTAGGAGTAGCCCCAGGGACCGCTACTTCTCTCTGGCAATAGTGTTGTGCAATACACACAGCCTGTGTGTCAAAATGTAGAAGGACACAGTTGAAGTCCCAGCTGTGGCTCCTACAGAGCATCTCCCCACATTTTACCCTACAATGAAGATACAACATCAAGATGTGCAAACCCCAAAGTCGCTTCGAACAGGAGTCAAAACACCCACTCACAGGCTCCACTATCCAAAGCTTCATGGAGAGTCAGGCTGTTGGCCCCAGCATGGAGCTGCAGTTATCAGCAGAGCACTACTACTACCCCCTGCACAGTTTAGCAATGTCGGCACTGTGATCAGGACCAGTGTGGTGAGCAGGATTGCCAACCACCCCTATCATTGCACAGTGCTGCAATAGGTGTGTGTGTGTGTATGTCTATCAGTTGTTTTGTGGCTGCCTACACTGCTCTGGGCACATAATGTCCCACTGTTACCAGCGTTAGCCTGAAAATGTGCATAATGAGGAGAAAGGTATTGTGGGTATGGCCTGGACAGGGCGGGTTGGTAGGATGCATCTGCACAGGTTGTAGGGCAATGGCTGGGACACTGTAATGCCCGACCACCACCTGCATGGGGAGGGTGGCCACAGCAAAGCCTGCTGTGAGGTCACTCTCACCCTGACTGAGCAGTGACCATGGCATGTCTATGCTCCCACATCTTACTCCATGCTATTTGTTTTCAGTTATACCTGTATGTTCTCAGTGCTGGGGCTCAATCACTGAGATGCTGGTTTGGTGCTTGTGCTGTACATCCCATCTTTGGGTGCATAGGCTTCCCCTGTGAGCATATGCTATAAAATGGCTAGTGGACTGTCTGTAGCTAGTATGTGCATGGTTGCAACAACTTATAGGGTGCTACAGGTTCTGTCTGCTGGTGAGTGGCAGACCATGGTGTGGGGCAGTTGAGATTTCCCCAGCTTATCCCAAGCATTACTGCTGGTCTGCCACAGTCATAGGTATGGCTCTGGCCCAACAACTGTTGAGGGCTGTCCTCTGCCAGCAGGACTGCAGTTGCTTGTCCTACAGCCAGGGCTCAGGCACCTGTTTCTCTACTCTCTCACCTACAAAATGGTATATATAGTGTATGCCACTTTGACCCGTAGAGACAGTGCTACATCCACCTCAGGTGAGTATAGACACCTCTCTGCCCTGATAACAGGTGCCCAGGGCAACCAGATCCTTACACTGGATATGCACTAATCTGGGTGGTATCTGGCCCCACATGGCTACATGTGACTACAGGACACTGAAGTACTTTTGGTTGCACTGTTAGGAACACCTGGCACACACTGGCAGTGCTGGGGATGTGTAGCAGAACCTATCTCTAGCACAACATGTACTGTGGACCTAGTGCTGGGCGCCTCAGGGTGAACACAGAACCTGCACAATGACATGGTCTGTAGCTACTCTGTGCCAGTATCACGCGCTGTCAGTCCGTCTTACCACGCTGCAGTACCAGAGAGGCGCAGACCCCATCTGTTGATCAGCTGTAGTCTGCTGTTCTGCATGTACATTGCATCATGGGTTCTGGTGGGGTTACCCTATCCTGGCACACAGAGCAGATGTGTACAGGGCATGGCCTAGGTCCACTGCAGACAGGTGCCACTGCCCCCTCCAGCACAGGCATACCCCCCCTGCCATGCTGACATGACCATATGCTGTCGGTGCTGATAGTGCGCAGTCCCAGGCCATCCACTGTGTGGGTAGGTGGTTGCCTAGGGAGTGGGGTTTGGGGTGGGGAGGCATACATGGGCATCCTCACATCCCCTCAATCACTACCTACCAATATTATGTCCTTTCTGCTTGGGGGAGGGTTGGCTGGGGGGATGTCAGGTCAGTGCCCTGGCAACTGTTAGCTAGGGTGGACCAGATAGATGTACGTGGATTGTGTTTTTGCCTTTGTCAGCTGCTGTCTTGCTGATGTCCGGTTTCTATATTCTTGTGTCCCACCTAGGCGACTGCCTAGTCCACCCTGTGCCCCAGCTGCCCCCACTACATGTCCCGCCTGCAGCCCCCTATGCCCCATTTGCACCATCGCCATAGTGGCCTTTCATACTTGAGCGCTATGCTGTTGCTGCAAATGCAGCACTACTATCACTTTCCTTGGGCTCCCTGCCTATGTTGTACATTGCTGACGCTGAAATCATTTCACCCTCCTGCAAATGTGCATCTAACCACAGGTTTTCAGTCTCAGTAATGTTTGGCCCTTCATTTCCCCGCGTTAGTGTAAAAGGAGCCTCTCCCCACCCACTCCCCGCATATTGACCCCTTCTCTCCGCCTTCTCTCCACCCTCTGTGGGATTTACCGTGGCCGGTGACGTTAACGCGTGTTAAGTAACATTAACGTGCATTAAGTAACGTTAACGCGCGTTTAGTAACGTTAACGCACGTTAACGTAACGTTAACACGCGTTAATGTAAATGCTGCAACGTTACCGCAGTTTAGTAAACATACTCCTATGTGTGACTAAAAAAGCGTACTTGAGATATGACAGTTTTCCTCAGATAACTATGATTTCACAGGAAGGTTGGATAGTACACGACTCCTGCCATTTCTGGTGTGATGGAACCTTGACTGAAAGATGTCAGGGAAAGTCCTAATGAATCCAAGGATATAATATTCACTTCAGAAAAATTCAGTACTAGAGAGACATTTGTTTCATGTGCTTTCAAAGTAAGTAAAGGATTATGGATATCATTTTACCACTTGTTAATAAAATTGCGTAATGTAAGGCTTTAAATAAATACTGTGATGTATTGCATGCATTGCAGTACTGTCTCTAAAGACATCAAGAAACAGGTCCAAAAGATGTTGTATCTCTTCTTTGTCAATTAAATTAGTTAGACTAAAAAAAAAGAAATAAAGTGGTATAGTGGGCTTCCATAACTTTCCATGGCAGTTAGGAAAATGTATTTATCATTGCAAATAATGGGAACAACTGGGCAAATAGGAGAGCAGATGTATTTATTCCTGATCTATTTTGGATAGAGCCCTTGAGGAGGCAAACTAAGGGGTATGTTTACTAAACTGCGGTAACATTACAGACTGCGCGTTAGGTAACGTTAATGATTGTTAGGTAACGTTAGCGTGTGGTATGTAACGTTAATCCACGTTAATGTTACCTAATGAGCGTTAGCGTTCCTGGCTGCGGTAAACACCGCAGAGGGTGGAGAGAGGGTGGAGAGAAGGGGTCAATGGGCGGGGAGTGGGCAGGGAGAGGCTCCCTGCACACTAACGTGCTGAACCGAAGGGCTGAATCCTACTGTGAATGAAAACCTGGCGTTAGATGCACATTTGAAGGAGAGAGAAACCAATGCACAGCATAGGCAGGGAGCCCAAGAACGTGATAGTAGTGCTCAATTTTCAGCAACAGCATAGTGCCCAAGCATAAAAGGCACTATGGCCATGGTGCAAATGGGGCATAGGGGGCTGCAGGTGGGACATGTAACGGGGCATCTGGAGCACAGAGTGGACTAGGCGGGTGCCTAGGTGGCACATAGGAACATAGAAACCAGAAATCAGCATGACAGCAGCTGACAAAGGCCAAACACAATCCACCTACATCTACCTGGTCCACCCTAGCTAACAGTTGCCAGGCACTGACCTAACATCCCCCCAGACAACCCTCCCCCAAGCGGAAGGAGCATACTATTGGTAGGCGGTGATGGAGGGGGGGATATGAGGATGCTCATGTATGCCCCCTGCCCCAGACCCCGCTCTCTAGGCGATCACCTACCCACACAGTGGATGGCCTGGGACTGCGCACTACCAGCACCGACAGCATATGGTCATGTCAGCATGGCAGGGGTGTGTGTGCCCATGCTGGAGGGGGCGGTGGCACCTGCCTGCAGTGGACTTAGGCCATGCCCTGTACCAGTACATGGTGTGCAGTGCAACATAAAAGGTCTGGCTGAGGAAAAGTACAGGTAGCCCCAGGGACCACCATGCATCTGTGACAACAGTGTGGTGCAGTACACCCAGACAGTGTTCTCAGAAGCAGAGGGTCACAGGTTCAAATCACAGCTGTGGTTCCTGCAGAGCATGTCCCTATATGTTACCCTACTATGCAGATACAACAACATGTGCAAAGCAGCGGCAAACAGGGGAACAAACACCCACTCACACAGGCTCCACAATCCAAAGATGCATGGAGAGTCAGGCTGTTGGCCCCAGCATTGAGCTGCGGTTATCACCAGAGCACTACTACCACCTCCTGCACAGTTTAGCAATGTCGGCACTGTGATCAGGACCAGTGTGGCAGGCAGGGTTGTCAACCACCCCTATCTTTGCACAATACTGCAATAGGAGTGTGTGTGTGTGTATGTCTATCCATTGTTATGTGGCTGCCCACCCCTCTCTGGGCCCAAAATGTCCCACTGTTACCAGCGTTAGCCTGACTATGTGCATAATGAGGAACAAGGTGTTGTGGGTATGGCTCGGACAGGGCAGATTGGCCAAGATGCATCTTCACAGGGTGTGGGGCAATGGCTGGGACATTGTAGTGCCCAACCACCACCACCTGCATGGACATTGTGGCCATAGCATGGTATGCTGGGAGGGCACTAACCGAGCAGTGACCATGGCATGTCTAGGTTCCCACATAGCTCTCCATGCTATCTATCTCCAATGATGCTTTTGTGATCTTAGTGCTGGGGTCCCAATCACTGAGATGCCTGTTTGGTGCATATAGTTTCTCTGTGAGCATGCACTATGGATTGGCTAGTGGACTGTCTGCTGTTAGACTGTGCATAGTTGGAACACCTATAAGGTGCAGTCTGACTGTGCTGTCTGCGGGTGACTGGCAGACAATGGTGTGAGGCAGTTGGGGTTTTCTAGAGCTAACCCCAGCATTGCTGCTGGTCTGACCTTGTCCCAGCCACAGGTGTATTTGGCCCACCAACCCTGGAGGGCTGTCTTATGCCAGCAGGATTGAGGTTGCTTCACTGGGGCTGGGGTACCTGTCCCTTACATACAAAAAGGGTGATGTGAGCTCTTTGGGGTATGTAGTGTATACCACTTTGACCTATAAAGGCACAGCTACACAAACCTCATACAAGTCTGGAAACCCCTCTGTCCTGATAACAGGCACCCATGTCAGCCAGACCCTAACACAGGATACACACTAATCTGGGTGGTGTCTGGTCCCAGAGGGCCACATGTGACTGCAGGAAACAGATAGACACCAAATTTCCTTCAGCAGCACTGCAAGGAACACCTGTCACACAGTGGTAGTAATGGGGATGTATAGCAGGACCTATCTCTAGCACCACATGTACTGCAGACCGAGTGCTGGGCACCCATCCTATCCCTCAGGGGGAATACAGAACCTGCACAATGGCATGGTCTGTAGCTACTCTGTGCCAGTATCATGCACTGTCAGTTCGTCTTTCCAAGCTGAGGTACCGGAGAGGTGCAGACCCCATTTGCTGATCAGCTGTAGACAGCTATTCAGTATGTGCATTGCATCATGGGTACTGGTGGGGTTACCCTATCCTGGCACTCAGAGCAGAAGGTTTGTGTGGTGACCTGCAGTCCTTCTGTACCCAGCCATTGCTGTGACACGCACCACAGAGGTATAGCCTACTGGTTAATACAATGCTATTCTCGGTAGTATTCATGGGTTCAGTTCCTCATTGTTCCCTCCTCTCATGCCTGTCCTACTCAAATAGTGTGCATTCCTATAACAGTCATATTTTTGCAGATTTGTACTGCCAGCTCATAATACCCTCGCCACAATTGCCAACATTCCCTCGGTCCATCTATCTGCGTCTGTCAGCTGTGTAGAGTCCTGTTTGCCTGTGCAGGCTGTCATCCCATGTCCTGCACTACTACCCTTTCCTGCATTGCACCTCTTCATGCTTGCCTCGCTTGTGCCTGATCTGCATGGCACCACTACTCCTCTGTCCACCCATCATTGTAACTATCCTGCCACCTCCGCCTCCACTGGGGGACACGTATTCCCATCGTCTGCCACCAAATGTCTTTCCAGTACTTTACATTGCCGACACCCTGTGCTGTGGTACTGTTGCCCCCACCGTGTTTGTCATCAGTACTGGCAGCCACATGGGATGCCCAAAGATATAGCAGGTCCAGTGGCTCCCAGGTCTCCGTCCTTCACTCACCTGTTAATTGCCTTTCCTGAGTGCTCTATCTAGTGTTAGGGCTACATCTGTCTCTGTTCCTCACAGGTCATGAATGTCATCTTGAGGCACCTAGCAGCCCTTAGGGCACACTAACCTAGGGCACTGTAACCTTGTTAGGCCACCGTAACCTATGGTTCCATAGCCCAGGGTGCCTTCAATGGTGCCTTGTCCAGGGGTGCCTAATACGGTGCTTAGCCTAGCCTATAGGGTGCCTTATGGGGCACTTTACGAGGCACCTTACATGGCACCTTATAAGGCACCTTACAAGGTACCTTATAATGCACATTACAAGGCACCTTATAAGACACCTTACAAGGCACCTTATAGGGCACCTTACAAGGCATCTTATAAGGCACCTTACAAGGCATCCTTACAAGACACCTTACAAGGCGTCTTATAAGGCACCTTACAAGGCACCTTACAAGGCACCTTATAGGGCACCTTACAAGGCATCCTTACAAGGCACCTTACAAGGCATCCTGACAAGGCGCCTTATAAGGCACCTTACAAGGTGCCTTGTGATGTGCCTTGTAAGGTGCCTTATAAGGCGCCTTGTAATGCGTGTTAGTCTAAGGCGCCTTGTAACGTGCTTTAGCTGATACGGCTTGCTGTAACGATGCAGCGCCCACGCCTTTATAAGGGCATCTGTACCTTTACCGCGGAACCTAACGCGAGTGACATTACTGCAGTTTAGTAAACATACCCCTAAATCTAGTGAGGTGAATGGTTATATGTGAGTGGGAGAGAAGGCAGAGTGGAATCCTATAATGGGGAGGATAAGAAGGCTCTGTCTCCTGTGCACACAGATTTATTGCTTCATTTCCTTTGAGTATTCAGCAGAACACCAAACATCAGGCAAAATATTCACTTTTATGAAAGTAGCTATTTATGAAAATATATGAGAACATTTTCAAAGGCAGCTATCCAGATATCAGACCTTGCTATCCAGGTCTGCAAAACGTATAAATGCATTTGAATATCACCCCCCCCCCCCCTTAGTTTTATTTAAACATGGTGTTCAGTGTTAAAAACAAATGTTGACCAGCGTAATTAAATATTGACCCAACAAGATCTGGTTGCTATTTAGTTCCAGATGACTGAATCCACTGGAGGTGAATTGACCTCTAAGTGCTTGAAATGGATGAGAGAGTGATAGAGGCATGATGCGGCCAATAATCACAATTTGCCATGTTGGTTCAGACTCCACAGGTAATTTTTACACATTGGGCTTGCACTAATCAAGGCATAATTGCACATTTATCCTAGGAAAATGTCTAGCCCCACGGGATCAGAATCGCAACTAGGCCTGTATGTGCAAGCTGGGACCCAATTCTGGTCAGCCAGCATGTACAGGCCTCTACCTGGCTAACTCATGCAAGGCTCCTAAATGAAGCCACAACGCCATGGTGTTCAGTTGCCATGGCACAGCAGCTCCATTCAGGAGCTGCGATTTCTGGCCACCGACCTGTTCTCTTATTCCCCGCAGTCCGACCTCTGATTTGGCCTCACAAGGCCAGGATCAGACTGCGGGGAATCATCTGCACCCCCTATGACTCCTTATGCCTCCCGGGCCTGCCTTCCCCCTCCGTCTAGAGAAAGTTATTCTACCTCAGAAGTAGAATAAGTTCCCTTTTCAGTCTGCCAGCCCCGGACTACAGGGCTGACATCAGAATTGGTCCTGTATGTTTGGGGCTGAGGACAGCCCACTGTTCTCCCTAACTCCGCCTCCTCTCTGTCCCTTCCCCGCCTCTGTCCAGTCTCCCCGCCCCTGTCTAGCCTCCCCGCTCAAACACCTTGTTTGTATGGGGAGGTTAGTTGGGGACAGCAGAGGGGGCTGAATAGGGGGGTTGGACTTTCCAATGGGACATCCATCCACGCTATTCGCGGCTCAGAATGACCCTGATTGTAAACTTGGATCCGGTGCCAGAAAAATATGGAAACCATGCCCACGTCTCAAACACAATTTTACAAAGGCCATGAGATGCACAGTTTTGTATTGGGCATGTCAATCTCTGTACTTCACCATAAGGGGCATTTCTGGGGCTTTTCTGGATGCAGCTTGGGTGATGCTAGCGCCTGCATTTCTATGAGGTATTTCATGTCAGCCTGTGACATGCTGGGCAGGTTTTTCAAATGTGCCAATTTACACCTGCTATAAGTCACGAATAAGGATGGGATTTTGTTGTCTGTTGGGACTGCTTGTGGCGAGTTTTTGGCGTGACTGTCATGTGTGTCTACATAAATGTCTTTTGAGCTATTGTTTGTTTCCCTGAAGTTGTGTGTTTCTCAAACCTATCCTCCTCTCCCTTTCCAAGATCCCTGCAGATTCCCATTCCCTGTGTCCCACTCCCATACTCCCAGTGTCCCAGTGTGTCAGTCCTCCTGTTGCCCAGTTGCTTGGTGTCTACTGTCTGTATGTGCTTAAGAACATAAGATATGCCATACTGGGTCAGACCAAGGTCCATTAAGCCCAGTATCCTGTTTCTAACAGTGGCCAATCTAGGTCATAAGTACCTAGCAGTTTCCCCAAAAGACACAGATTCCACAATGCTTGTATTGGGTCAAGCAGTGATATCCTGGGTCCCTTTTAATAATGGTTTATGGACTTTTATTCCAGGAACTTGTCCAAACCTTTTTTAAACCCAGCTACACTAACAGCTTTTACTACATCCTCTGGTAACAAATTCCAGAGTTTGATTACACGTTGAGTGAAAAAATATTTTCTCTTATTAGTCTTAAATAGGTTACCCTGTAGCTTCATTGCATGTCTCCTATTCTTTCTATATTCTGATGACATAAACAATCGATCTGCGTTTACCCGTTCCACTCCATTCATTAATTTATAGATCTCTATCATATCTCCCCTCAGCTATCTCTTTTTCAGATTGAAAAGCCTTAACCTTTTTAGCCTCTCTTCATAGATGTATCCTTCCATCCCCTTTACCATTTTGGTGGCTCTTCTCTGTTCCTTTTCTAATAACGCTATATCCTTTTTAAGATACGGTGACCAGAATTGCACACAATATTCAAGGTGTGGTTGCACCATGGAACAATACAGAGGCATTATAATATCCTTTGTTTTATTTTCCATTCCTTTCCTTATGATACCTAGCATTCTATTTGCTCTCTTGGCCGCCGCTGCACACTGGGCAGAGGATTTTAACATGTTATCCACGATGACGCCTAAATCTTTTCCTGGGTGATGGTTCTTAATGTGGAACCTTGTATCGTGTAACTATAGCTTGGGTTGTTCTTTCCTAGGTGCATAACTTTGCTCTTGTCCACATTAAATTTCATCTGCCATTTGGATGCCCAGTCTTCCAATTTATCAAGATCTTCTTGCAATTTTCCACAATCCTCATGGGTTTTAACAACTTTAAATAGTTTCGGGTCATCGGCAAATCTGATAACCTCACTTGTTATTCCACTTTCCAGGTCATTTATGAATATGTCAAAAACCAGCAGATCCAGCACAGATCCCTGGGGTACTCCACTATTCACTTTTCTCCATTGGGAAATTTTTCTATTTAGTCCTATCCTCTGCTTTCTATCTTTTAAGCAGTTCCTCATCCACAATAGTACACCGCCTCCTATCCATGACTTTTTAGTTTTGCTAAAAGTCTTTGATGAGGGACCTTGTCAAAGGCTTTCTGAAAGTCTATATACACTATGGGGTATATTTAGTAAATGGCGCTAACGTCGCAACTGCGACATTATCGCACGATATGTGACGTTATCACGTGATAATGGTGCATTACCATGCAAAAACATCACGTATCGTGCGATAACATCTCCGGCGGCGTTAAGGTGCGCAGAGGGTGGAGTAAAGCTCCCCAGAAGGTGGAGTAAGGCTCCCCAGGGGCAGAGATAAGGGGTCAATGGGCAGAGAGTGGGTAGGGAGAGGCCCCGTGCACACTAATGCTGTGAAATGAAGGTCTGAAAATTAGCGCCAGTGAAAACCTCGCACTAGATGCACATTTGCAGGGGAGAGAGACCATTTCAGTCAGCAATGTGCAGCAAAGGCAGGGAAACCAAGACAAGTGATAGTAGTGATACATGTGCAGCAACATCATAGTGCCCAAGTACGAGAGGGCACTACGGTGAGGCTGCAAATGGGGTACAGGGGGCTGCAGGCAGAACATGCAGTGTGGCAGCTAGGGCACAGGGTGGGCTAGGCAGATGCCTAGGTGACACATAGGAATGTAGAAGCAGAAAACCAGCAAGACAGCAACTGACCAAGGGCAAACATGGCCATGAGTGTGTGTCACAGAGTGTCCCAGGGGACAGTACCCAGCAAGTACCCCAAAGGGCACATAACATCGTCAGGCGGTGCCGGGGGGAAGCGTGGATGTCTATGCAGGCACCCCTACCCCATATCACACACCATAGGCAGCCGCTTACTGGCACACTTGATGGCCTGGGACTGCGTACCACCAGCACCGCCAGCAGAAGGGCATGTCAGCATGGTGGCGGAGAGGTGCTGGTGGCGGTGGGGGCAGTGGCATCTGCCCACAGCAGACCACGGCCAAGCCCCGTTTAGGTCGGTGCCGTGCACTGCAACAGACAAGTTCTGTCTGACGAACAGTCATGGTATCCCAAGGGAAGGATCTGCCCCTGTGGCAACAGTTTGGTGCAGTAAACACAGCCAGGGTGCTTAGGGGCAGAAGGTCACAGGTTCAAGTTCCAGCTGTGGCTCCTGCAAACCATGTCCCTATATTTTACCCAGTACTAAACCATGGTAATAAAGACAGAACCTTTATTGCAGATAAAATAAACATGCAATAAATGCCTATATTTTACCCTACAGAGCACAGACACCATAAACATGTGCAATCCCTAGAGCAGAGTTCCCCAACTGCAGTCCTGGAGGGCCAAACACCATTCAGGTTTCATGCTGTCCCTAATAAATATGCCTGTGCTGCATTTGTATGCACCACCCCATTGTATGCAAATGTATCTCATGCATATTCATTAGGGACAGCATGAAAACCTGAACCATGTTTGGCCCATCAGGACCGGAGTTGGGAACCTCTGCCCTAGAGCAGCAGACAACAGGGGCACAAACACCCACACCCACAGGCTCCACTATCCAAAGCCTCATGGAGAGTCAGGCTGTTGGGCCCTGCACGGAGCAGCATCTCCCAATACTAGCATCTGCATACCTTAGCAATGCCGTCCTAAACACGTTCCACATATATCCAAAGGTTGCTATGATTAATGTCAGATAGCAAATCCTAAGTTAAACACAATTTGTTGACAGAGATTCATCATAGCAACCTTTCTGATATCTGTGGAGTGTGTTTTATTTTTTGCTTCTGACAGTGTTTACCACCCCGGGGAGTGATCCCAACAGTATTGCATACCATAGCAATGCCCGCACTGTGCCCAGGACTGGTGTGGCGGCCAGGGCTGCCAAAAACCTCTATATTTGCACAATGCTGGCATAGTTGTGGGAGTGTGTGTATTTCTATCCAGTGTTTTGTGGCTGCCTACACCTTACTGAGCCCACACTGCTTGCACTGTTTCCAGTGTTAGCCTGCCAATATGCATAAAGATGAGCAAGGTACTATGGGTATGGCCCGGACAGGGTGGCCTGGGCAGGATGCATCTGCACAGGGCATAAGGCAATGGCTGGGACATTGTAGTGCCTGACCACCACCTGCACAGACAGGGTGGCCACAGCATGTCATGTTGGGGGGTCACTCTTACCCTGACTGAGCAGTGACCATGGCATTGCTAGATTCCCCCATAGTGCTCCACAGCATTTTTTTTTTAGTGATATCTATGAGTTCCCTTTTCTGGGGCTCAATCACTAACATATTTGCTTGGTGTGTGTACACACAGTTCCTCCAGGAACATGCACTATGTACTAGCTAGCAGACTGTCTGCAGTTAGCATGTGTATGGTTGAAACACCTTGCAGGGTGGAGACTGACTGTGCTCTCTGCTGGTGAATGTCAGATAGTGGTGGGGGGCAGCTGAGCTTTTCTAGGTCTACTGCCTCTCTGCCAGTGTCCTATGTGATGTGTACAGATCTGCATTGACTTCCCTGTAGGGTGCCTATTCCTCTGCAGGATGGGGGTTGATGGTCCCCTCTACTGCCACCAGTGTAGAGGTATAGAATGTGGACCTGTTGGTGGGAGATCCTGTCCACCACCCTGACCCACAGAGGTTGGGTTGGTTGGTGGTACATAATCTGCTTTTGGGTCCAACCACTGCCCTTCTCTTTTAACATGTGACCAAGGCAACCACACAGGGCATGTGCTATTCTGGCTGCATCATAGTTTACAAGGGCTAGACGTGACTGGTAAACACAGATGGACACAGGCATATCTGCAAGGACTACCTATCACACACTAGCACTGATGGGGACCTGCAGCATAGGCTATCTTAGCTAACCCAGGTGCTGCGGACCTGGTGCTGGGCGTCCCACCTCACCCTCAGGGTGAACACAGGAACCACACACTGTCCCTGTCTGTAGCTATTACACACTGTCACTGTCTGCAGCTACTCTTATTTATTTATTTAACAATCTTTTATATACCACTACCTTCCAGTGATCAGGAGCGGTTTACATATAACAGTCAAGGAAACAGGATAACATTACTGTTTTTACATTGAACATTGCATGAATTATGTACATCTTAACTAACACTTAAACTTTGGAGAACTATGTACAAACAACTATGTACAGGCAACATTAATGGATTTCAACGAGAGAGGTAGTTATTTGTAAACAACATCTTAGATAGTGTTTAAGGTCATATTTTCATAGGACTTTGTGGTGTTAGGCTCATTGTGTTATGTATTATCCTTTTTCATTTTGGTGTTGGGAATTCGCCAGTGGCCCGTAGTGGGAGATAAAGAGGTGAGTTTTTAATGTTTTGCGTAGATCTTTAAGATCGGTTAAGGCTCTGATTTCATCGGGTAGGGAATTCCAGAGTATAGGGGCTGCGTGAGAAAACACTTTTTTATTTGTTGTTTTTTTAGTCTTTGTGAACTCTTTTGGAATCCTTATTTTATTGGAATTGCCTCTTCTTTGAGTAGATTGGGGTGTGTCTTTAGTGAGTAGTTTGTTTAGAGTAGTTGGGGCAGTGTTATTTAAAGCTTTAAAGGTGGTTATTATTAATTTATAGTTTATTCTGCAATGAACAGGGAGCCAGTGTAGTTTGGCTAGATAGGGTGATATATGCTCAAATGGGTGTACCCTCATTATGGTTCTGGCTGCAGCATTTTGGGCCAGTTGGAGTCTTTTGATGTTTTGGTTAGTTGTGCCTAGTAGAGAGAGGTTGGCAAAGTCAAAATGCGGTGTGATGATGGCTTGAATGATGCTCAGGAAGTTGTGCAGGTGGACCAGTGGGCGTAATTGTTTTAGCACTTTGAGCTTAAAGTATATTTTCTTCATAGTATTTCTTATGTGGGTGTTCATACTAAGGTGTGTATCTAAGATTACCCCTAGGTATTTTATCTCATTTTTTATGTAAATGTCATGTTTCTGAAGTGTAATGTGGGTAGGAGGGGTGTAAGATTTGTTTTTTGTTACAATCAATATGTCAGTCTTGGAATGGTTAATATGAAGGTTGTGGGCTTCTAACCAAGTTGTTAGTTCATTGAAGCAATCTGATAATAGTTGAAGTGGAAGCATAGGGATTGTAAAAGGAATGTACAACATGATATCATCTGCATATATGTGATATTGGATTTTGAATTTTTTGAAGATGTTGCAAATTGGTTGTATATAAATATTAAAAAGGAGTGCAGAGAGGGCAGATCCTTGGGGGAGGCCTATTTCCTGTTTGTATGTGTTAGAGGTTTGGGTGTTGATTCTGACAGTTTGAGTTCTGTTGGATAAGTAAGAAGTGAACCATTTATGTACAGTTGAGTTGGCACCTATTTGTCTGAGCCTGTTGTGCATTATTGTATGGTGAACACTGTCAAATGCTGCAGATATGTCCAGAAAAAGTAGTAAGAATGCATTTCTAGGACTGTCAATTCCTCTTACTAGAGTGTCAAGGAGTACTGTTAAGAGTGTATCTACTCCATGACCGGGGCGAAAGCCATATTGTTGGTCATCAAGGGGAGCTGAGGTGTCTCTGTGCCTGTAACACACATGATCATTTCCTCCTACCAGGCCGGGGTGCTATAGAGGCGCATACCCCATCTTTTGAGCAGTTGTAGGCTGTTGATCCGCATGTGCAGTGCATCATGGGTATAGGTGGGTTTACCCTATCCTGGTAACCACAGCAGACAGTTTGTGTGGTGACCTGCAGTCTGTCTGTAGCCAGCCAGCGGTGTGTTAGACATTGTAGAGATGTAGTCCACTGGTTACTTCAATGACTGTGGAAGCAGTGGCCATGGGTTTGATCCCACAGTAGTGTTATTTAATAAGGCTGTCTGAGGCATTTCCTTTTAATTTAAATCAGTGCTGCCAGCAAAAACATCCTCACAGTGCCATAGCCTAAGGTGCCTCATAAGGCACCCTATAAAGTGCCCTGTTAAGTGCCCTATAGGGCACATTATAAGGTGCCTTGGCGGACAGGGCACTTTATAATGTGCCCTATGGAGTGCCTTATAGGGCGCCTTATGCAGCACCTTAGGTTCTGGCACTGTGAGGGTGTTTTTGCTGGCAGCACTGATTTAAATTAAAATAAAGGAAATGCCTCAGACAGCCTTCTTACATAACACCACTGCAGAATCAAACCCATGACCTCTTCCTCTGCAGTCATTGCAGCAACCAGTGGGCTATATCTTTATTGCTTCTAATTCTGCGCTGGCATGAATTAGGGTTAACGTGCGTTAACGTGCCACGGCACTCACTATCGCACGATATAGATTTTTGCTACCTTGCCGCTAGAACGCCCACTCCTTATATGGCATTCTTCATATTATTGCTGCAACTAGCGCCGGTAATATTAAGACGGTTTAGTAAACATACCCCTAAATCAACCAACTCAACTTTGTCTACTTGTTTATTCACACCTTCAAAAAAAAAAAACAGATCAGAAAGACAAAATCTTCCTTGTTTACAGCCATGTTGGCTGTCTCCCATTAAGCCATGACTATCTACATATTCAGTAATTTTGTTCTTTATGATGGTTTCTACCATTTTTCCTCATATTGACGTCAGGCTCACTGGTCTGTAGTTTCCTGGTTCACTCCTGGAACCCTTTTAAAAAATTGGCGTTACATTGGCTATCCTCCAATCTTCAAGTGTTACAGATGACTTTAATGGTAGTTCACAGAGTACTAATAGCAGGTCTGCAATCTCATATTTCAGTTCTTTCAACACCCTTGGTCCAGGTGATTTGCTACTCTTCAGTTTATTAAATAGTTGTAATACATCTTCCCGGTATATCAATATTTCTTTCAATTCTTCCTCAGTATCACCTTTAAATACCACCTCAGTCATGGATAACATCCCTACATCTTCCTCTGTAAAGACTGAAGCAAAGAATTCATTCAGTCTCTACGCTATGGCCTTGTCACCTCTTAGTGCCCCTTTTACCCTCTATCATCTAATGCAACTGACTCTCTCACAGATTTTTGCAATGAATGTACTTGAAAAAGTCTTTATTATGCATTTTTGCTTCCACAGCAAGCTTCTTTTCAAATTCTCTCTTTGCCTGCCTTATCAATGCCTTGCATTTAGCTTGCCAGTGCTTGTGCTGTTTCCAGTTTTCATCATTTGGCTTTTTTTTCCATTTCCTGAAGGATTTTTTTGGCTACAACAACCTCTCTGACCTCACCTTTAAATCATGCTGGCAGTTTTTTGGACTTCCTTCCACTTCTTAAAGTGTGGAATACAGATGATCTGGGCTTCCAAGATAATATTTTTAAACAATATCCAAGCTTGATGTAAGTCTTTAACCTTTGCAACTGCTCCTTTTAGTTTTTTCTTAACCATTTTCTTCGTTTTATCATGGGGGAATGTTTACTAAAGCAAGGTAATGTAGCAGCGGCTACATTAACGTGTGTTAAGTAACGTTAACGCGCGTTAACGTTACTTAACGCGCGTTAACATCACCGGCCATGGTAAGTTCCGCAGAGGGTGGAGATAGGGTGGAGAGAAGGGGTCAATGGGCGGAGAGTGGGCGGGGAGAGGCTCCTGCTACACTAACGTGGAGAAATGAAGGGCGGAACATTACCAGGAGTGAAAACCTGTCGTTAGATGCACATTTGCAGGAGAGTGAAACCATTTCAGCATCAGCAATGTACAGCATAGGCAGGGAGCCCAAGAAAAGTGATAGTAGTGCTCCATTTGCAGCAACAGCATAGTGCCCAAGTATGAAAGGCCACTATGGTGATGGTGATGGTGCAAATGGGGCATGGGGGCTGCAGGCGGGACATGCAGTGGGGGCAGCTGGGGCACAGGGTGGACTAGGCTGTCGCCTAGGTGGCACATAGGAACATAGAAACTGGAAATAAGCAAGACAGCAGCTGACCAAGGCCAAACATGCCCAGTAGTTGGTGTTCCACAGTGTCCCATCCAGGGTACATTACCCAGCAGGTACCCCAAAGGTTACACAGGTACCACTATGCCTGTAATAGGGCAATAAGTGCGCATCTGGGGACCACTCTAACAAGGGTCCACAGACCTTACCCAGGATGCACCCCAAACAGTTTGTAAACCCAGCTAACTGAACACCCTTTACTGCAACCCCTAGTAAGGCATTGCAGGGTGTGACCACACGTTGTCGGAAACATATATACACCCAGTAGGTCAAACTGGGTACACTGTACCTAAGGTGCATGCCTAGCCTGTCCACAGGTGGCTGTCACTACACAATCTACCTACATCTAACTGGTCCACCCTAGCCAATAGTTGCTAGAGCACCAATCTGACATCCCCCCAGACATCTCTCCCCAATGTGGAAGGGACATAACATTGGTAGGCGGTGATGGGGGGATGTGTGGATGTCCATGTATGCCTCCCCTCCCCAGAGCCCGTACCCTAGGCACCCACCTACCTGTACAGTGGATGGCCTGGGACTGCACACTACCAGCACTGAGAGCATATGGTCATGTCAGCATGGCAGGGGGATGTGGGTTGGTGCTGGAGGGGGCAGTGGCACCTGCCTGCAGTGGACCTAGACCATGCCCTGTACCAGTACGTGATGTGCAGTGCAACAGAAAATGTCTGTCTGAGGAACAGTAAAGATAGCCCCAGGGACTGCTGTGCTTCTGTGGCAACAGTGTGGTGCAGTACACACAGCCAGTGTGGCCCAGAGCAGAGGGTCACATGTTCAGGTCCTTCAGAGCATGTCCCTATGTTTTACCCTACAATGCAGATACAACATCAAAATGTGCAGTCCCCAAAGCAGCGGCCAATAGGGATACAAACACCCACTCACACAGGTTCCACTATCCAAAGCTTCATGGAGAGTAAGGCTGTTGGCCCCAGCACAGAGCTGCAGTTATCACCAGAGCACTGCTACTACCTTCTGCACAGTTTAGCAATGTCGGCACTGTGATCAGGACCAGTGTGGCGGGCAGGGTTGCCAACCACCCCTATCTTTGCACAATGTTGCAATAGGGATGTATGTGTTTGTCTATCCATTGTTTTATGGCTGCCTATACCTCACTGGGCCCACAATGTCCCACTGTTACCAGCATTAGCCTGCAAATGTGCATAATGAGGAGCAAGGTATTGTGGGTATGGCCCAGACAGGGCGGATTGTCCAAGATGCATCTACACAGGGTGTAGGGCAATGGCTGGGACACTGTAGTGCCCGACCACCACCTGCATGTCATGCTGAGAGGTCACTCTCACTCTGACCGAGCAGTGACCATGGCATGTCTATGTTCCCACATAGTGCTCTATGTTATCTGTCTCCAGTGATAATTGTGTGTTCCTAGTTCTGGGGCTCAGTCACCAAGATATTGGTTTGGTATCTGTGCTGTATATCCCATTTGTGGGTGCATATATTTTCTTTGTAAGCATGCACTATAGACTGTTTAGTAGACTGTCTTCAGTTAGTTTCTGCATGGCTAGAACACCTTGTAGGTTGCTGCAGGTGTGGTTTGACTGCTGGTCAATGGCAGTTGGTGTTTTCCAGGTATGCCCCTAGCACTACTGCTGGTCTGCCACTGCCCCAGGCACAGGTATGGCTCTGGCCCACCAACCCTAGAGGGCTGTGTTTTGCCAGCAGGACTGAGGTTGTTGGTCCTACAGCCATTCTTCAGTGCTCAGGCACCTGTCCCTCCACTCCCTCACCTACAAAAAGGGTGATTGTGGGCCCTTTTGGGTATATAATGTATACTACTTTGACCCATAGAGGCAGTGCTACATAACCTCATGCGAGTCCAAACACCCCTCTGCCCTGATAACAGGTGCCCATGGCAGCCAGACCTTAACACTGGGTACGCACTAATCTTGGTGGTATCAGGTCCCAGAAGGCCACATATGACTGCAGAATACAGATGGACACAGAATTACTTTCAGTTGCACACAGTGATGAGGATGTACAACAGGACCTATCTCTAGCACTACATGTACTGCAGACCTAGTGCTGAGCATCAATCCTAACCCTCAGGGTGAACACAGAACCTGCACAATGGCATGGTGTGTAGCTACTCTGTGCCAGTATCATGCACTGTCAGACAACATTTTGGTGGTGGTGAGAAGCGAGGAGGAATGTGACTAATTCTATCTACTCTTTTTGATGTCTAGGACATCTGCACCTTGCCCACTCACAATCTTAAATGACAGAGGTGTAAGGCAGGGGTCTCCAAATCCAGTCCTGGAGGGCCACAAACCAGTCAGTTTGGCAGGATATCTCTAATGCATATATATCTCATGCATATTCATTAAGACTATCCCAAAAACCTGCCAGGATTGCGGCCCTCCAGGACAGGGTTGGACACCCCTGGTTTAGGTGCATGTGCAGCGCTGCGGTTGCTGGTGGTGGGAGTCACTAGAAGCTGTTGGTTGGAGTCACTAGATGCTGTTGAAGGGAGACAGGAGCCATGGATGATATCAACACATAGTTTGGGCTGGTCATGCTGCATGAGACCCACAAAGAGCACAGGAGAGCCACTAGGAGGCTTCCATGTCAGAGATGAAGAAAATGTGTCAGAAAGATATGGAAATATTTCCCATTGTACTGGGAGCTACAGGCTTGATAAAGAAGAATTTCCAAGTACATCTTGACAAACTACCCATACATGTTACATCTTATGAACTCCAGCAGGAGGCTCTCTTTGGCACAGTGCAAGTATTACACCAAGCATTTAGCAGTAAATTTGAGAGACTAAGATCATACTCCACATACGCTGGCTTAAAAGTGAGGTTCACGACTGCCATAGTATGAGCAAAGCTAACCCATTTGGAGAAACTACCCTGAGAATTCTTTAACATCACAGAATAAGATACAAGCCATTAATCAGCTAGCAATTTCTATACTTTCATATAGCTTTGAGATTGTAGACTGGCTTCTTAAAGATCTTGAGAAATTGGATATATAAATGAAAAAACTCCTCCATGCCCATGAGGTTTTATAAGAACCAATGCATGCCAAGGTTGTACATCCCTAAAGCCGAAGGAGGATTGGACTTCATAGAAATTGATTATACATACAGGGCTACTATCATAGCTTTTCAGGCTTATTTAACAGCATCATCAGATTCCAATACACAAAAAGTGATGAGATATGAAAATAAATGTCCAGAATATGTTTCAATCATTAAACTTGGACAAGCATTCTGAAGACAGAGGGGATGGATGAGAATCCAGCAACACACAAAGGGAAGGAAACAACAGAATTTGCAAAAGAAGAGAAAAAAGTCCACAAAGAATCAAATCAGCAGACAAGGAAAAAAAATTGGCAAAAAGCATAAATATAGTGGGAAATGCAAGTGTTACTCCAGAAACCATTTGTTGACCAAGACCGGACACATGAATGGTTAAGGAGAGGTTAACTAAAACCTAAACATGAGAGATTGATAATTACAGCCCAGAACAGTAGATTAAGGACAAGATGGTTTACAGCATGCATAGAGAAAACTGGTAAAAGAAAAATATGTACCGTAGATTTTGTAAGAGACCTGGAGACAGTCACTCATCTCATAACCTGTTGTGAAGTTCTGATGGAAGAAAATTTATATACAGAAAGGCACATCAAAGTGGCATGCTTCATCCATTGAAACTTTGTAAACACTACAGAGTATGTTTACTAAAGGGCGTTAAAGGAGCAGGCATTAGCGAGCGTTAATGGCAGCGATAAGGGTTTTACAGGCAAAAAGGACTCTGGATGGGTAGGGGGCAATCCGGAGTTAAAGGTGCTAGGGTCATTTAACATGCGTTAATGGGACATCTGACGTTAAGGTGTCAAGCATGCACCTTAATGTCCAAAAACGGCTGTAAACCTAACACTGGATAAAGGTGCAGCAAGGAAAGTCAATCTGAAGGTGATGGATGGAAGGCCAGGTGGGATCTGATGGATCTGCTAGACCTATGAGCACCCTACATGGCAGGCAGAAAAGGGGATAAGCATGTTGGAGGCAGCTATACCAATGAATGGGGGGGGGGGGGGGTTTGCCAATGTTAAATGGCACATTGTCAGTGTATGGCATAGGATGAGGATGATATGTCCCCCAGTGGAGTTGGACATGGCAGGATATATACAGCGACAGGAGGACAGAGTAGGAGTGGTGATGTGCAGATTAGGCAAAAGGAAAGGAATGTGTGAATGTATGAAGAGACAAAATGTGAAAAGGAGTACCGGTGTAGGCCATGGTGTAACAGCTTGCACAAGAAGACCTGCCTGCAGACAGCCAACAGAGGCAGATGGATGGGCTGAAGGAAGGATGGTAGCTGAGGAGAGGTTGGTATGGACTGGCAGCACCGATGTGCCTTAGGTGCCATTCCCAACGTATTTGTACTCTGTGTGAAAATGTGTGCCAATGCCACTTGGAAGGCCTGATACCAGACATGTGAGACTCACACCTGTCCTAGCCACACAGCCACCATACAACACCTCAGACAAATGTGCAGATAACAACTGCACAGGTGTCATCCAAACTGGTCAAATGGGGCACGTACGGACATGAGGTGGTACCTGAAGGTGGCTATCCGAGGGGTAGGATATGTCCGCATGTACTGCAAAGATTTAATGGAGTAAAAACTGTACAGCCACAGTCATGATGTCACACATGACTCATGTTTGCCATGTAGGTTACAGTTATATGCATGTAACTGCCTGTTAGTATACTGCTGTAACAATACAGTCACATCGGCGTACATCTTACCATCAATTGGTAATGTCCAGGGACTGTATGGACTTGCAGTCAGCTGAACTATTGGTGGGTTAAGTGATCTGCTCAAGGCTACAAGGAGGTGTTTTCAGTCCATGAAGGTTGTGGCAAAGATAAAATGTGACAGCAACAAATTTTGAAATGTCACATAAGGAGTGGTAGTGGGCCTCAGCCTCAAACCATGGTGTTTGACCCCCTAGCCATTACTATGACCATCATGCCATGCCACCAATCAAGGGCCTGACATCTGCAGGGTGAACATGTCTGACCCCCTGCAATGGACTGCAGCAGAGCCAATAAAGCCATGCTCTCAGAAGACCAAGATGGGGCATAGCATGTTTGCCAACCCAAAGTGTGTTCAGAACACATAAAAAAGTAGAAGGATGAGTCTCTGCAAGTCACAGAAGAGCCAGGTCTGTTACAGGCAGGGAAATGACCTGACTAGCACGCAGGCTCAAAATGAACAAGTGGGAATTGAACCCTTGACCCTTGCTTATGGAAATAGTGTACTAACCACACCTCTCTACACAGCAATGTCTGGATTCAAAGAGCCTGCAGGTATCTGCCTAAACTGTCTGCTGTGTGTGCCGGTATAGGTTAGCCCCTCCAGTACTCATGAGGCACTGCACACGTGGAACAGCAGTCTGTAGTTGATCACCAAATGGAGAATGCACTGATCCATCACATCAGTTCAGTAAGACACATTGCTAGTGTGTGCTACATGCACATAACAGCTATAAACCATGCTAGTGAGCAGTTTTAGCAGTCACCCTGAGGGTGAATGAGGATGGGCGCACAGCACCTGGTCCCGAGAACTTGCACTGCTAGCGATGGTCTCTGCAGGCTGTGCTGTAAGTCCATGTTGCCTTGTTTTCTACATAATTGTAGCATGCTGCTGGTAACCCTGTATTCTGCCCCTTTCAGACAGGAACCCTCCTAGAATAGTGCATGCAAGTGCCCAATGTTAAAAAGCTGATGCCATGGATGCTAAATACAGTGGGGGGCTTCTAGGCTTATGTGGGGCTGCTGCTACTGTCCTGCCATGACCACAGTGAGTAGGTCAAGAACACCAGCTGTCCCAACCATCAAGGACTAACAGGTCACCATAGCAAGCTCAGTCAGACTGCACCTGCTGCCTACCACTGGGATGTTTCTGCCATGCACATACCAACTGCAGCTAGTCTGCTGGTCAGCATACAATGCAGGTGTACAGAGAGACCATGTGCAACCTGGCTTGGGATAAACAGCATAGACACCCAGCATTTGGTTCAGTGATTGGGCTCCCCATACAGAGATTTCACCCACATCACCAGATCCAGACAGTATAAAAAGCACTATGTGGAAACAGCCATGCCATGGTCACTGCTCAGTCAGAGTGAGAGTGCCTCTCAGCATGACATGCTGTGGCCACCCAGGCCATGCACATGGCATTCGGCCACTATGACGTCTCAGCCATTGACCCTACTGCCAAGGCAGACACATCCTGGCCAACCCACTCTGTTTCAGGTCATACCCACAATCCTCTGCTCTCCATCGTGCACATTTGCAGACCAATGCTGAGAACAACTTAGGAAATGCAAGACACAGTGACGTGCAGAACACCACAAAACACTAGAGAGACATTCACATACACCCACACACACTCATATCACCACGCTGTGCAAAAGTGGGGATGGTTGGCATTCATGCCTGCCAATTTGGTCTCCATATCAGCTCAACAATTGTTAATGTGTGCTGATTATGCAGGCACTAGTAGTGCACTCTGACATTAATGCCCATTGTTAGCACCTGCTCAGTGTGCAGGTGCTATCAGCCAGCATCCAGCTGTGGATATTGGAGCTTGTCTGTGTGGCTGATGGCTGTCTATATCCTTGCTATCCGATTCATTGGGGGTTGCAAATGCTGGTGCTGAACCTGCACTGTAGGCTAAAGTTTAGCCACAGGGATGTGCAATACATGGTCCAAAGCTAGAACTTGAACCTGTGACCACCCACTAATATACACACTGACTGTGTGTGTTAAGTCACAGTGCTGCCATATAGATGCAACAGTTCCTGGGGCTGACATGTGCACCATCAGACAGATCTTAGCACATGTTGCAATGTGCATGGCACACAGGACCAGAACATGACATTGGTCTGCTGTAGAG
Source organism: Ichthyophis bannanicus (assembly GCA_033557465.1). Taxonomy (NCBI): domain Eukaryota; kingdom Metazoa; phylum Chordata; class Amphibia; order Gymnophiona; family Ichthyophiidae; genus Ichthyophis; species Ichthyophis bannanicus. The sequence continues at coordinate 417,083,635 of CM066031.1, read as the reverse complement.
GGTGCCGCTGGCCCCGCTGCCAACACCCCCACACCATGATGACATGACCACATACTGTCAATGATGGTGGTCGCAGTCCCAGCCCATCCAACATGTGGGTTTGGCGGGTGCCTAGGGTGCAAGATCTGGATGGAGGGGGCAGAGGCACACATGGATGGCCACGCATCCCCCCCAACCATCTGCCTCTGCAGGGACCCATCATTGCCTGCTACCAATATGGCTCTGGGGGAGGATGACAGCCACTGCTGTGGTAGTTCCCCGAGTGCCTGCATTTTGCAGCTTCCTGTAGGACTACAGCTGCTGGTGCTATCGGCCTCTTCCTCCAGAGCTGGGTTCAGTGGCAGCAGGGGTGGGGCAAGCCAGGATCTCTGCCTAGTATGCCAGGATCCATGTGTCACATCATCTTTCCGCAGCAGCAGCATGTCTGTGTGCCACCACTCTCACTGTGGGATCAGGATGGACATCACAGATGGTACTGCGAATGGAAGGTACTGCGAGGAGAGGCTAAACAGGTTAGGAGTCTTCAATATGGAGAGGGGACATCTGAGGGGAGATATGATAGAGGTCTATATATTAATGAATGGAGTGAAATGGGTAAACGTAGATTGATTGTTTACACCATCAAAATGTAGAAAGACTAGGGGACATGTAATGAAGCTATAGTGTAACACATTTAAAACTAATAAGAGAAAATATTTTTTCAGTCAACGCATAATCAAACTCTGGGATGCATTACTGGGGGATGTAGTAAAAGCTGTTTGTGTAGATGCATTTAAAAAATGTTTGGAGAGGTTCCTGGAGGAAAGGTCCATATTCAAGGGGACCCAGGAATCCACAGCTTGTCCCAATACAGGCATTGTGGAACCTGTGTGTCTTTTGGGGACATTGCTAGGTACCTGTGACCTATACTGGTCACTGTTGGACACAGGATACTGGGCTTGATGGACCTTAGTCTGACCCAGTATGGCATATCTTATGATCTTATGTTCTTATGTTCCTATGTGCCACCTGAGCAGCTGCCTGGTCCACCCTGTACATCAGCAACCCCAACTGCATGATCCATGTGACACTTCCTTTGCCCCATTTACACCATCAACATAGTGCCCTTTCATACTTGATGGGCTCCATGCTGTTGCTGCTAATAGAGCACTATTATTACTGTCTGGGGCTCCCCTATCAGTGCATCACATTGCAGACAGAAATATGTTCTCTGCCCTCTAAATACACCTTTTCCGCAAGGTTTTACTTGGCTTTAGGGTTCCCAGCATTAAAAGGCTTTTAAACACATTGCACAACAGGTGTTACATAGAAGCATAGAAATATGACAACAGAAAAAGACCACATGGCCTATCTGGTCTGTCCTTCCATATCAACAACTAGAATAGTCCCCTTTTTCCCTTTAGAGATCCTCTGTGTTTGTCCCATGCTTTTTTGAATTCAGATACTGTCCTCATCTCTATCACCTCCACTGGGAGGCTATTCCACAGATCCACCACTCTTTCCGTAAAGAAATATTTCCGCATATCACTCCTGAATCTATCCCCCTTCACCCTCATCCATGTCCCCTCGTAGCAGAACTTGCTTTCAATTAAAAGAGGCTCTCCCCCTGTACATTTATGTCATGGAGGTATTTAAACATCTTAATCATATCACCTCTATCCCGCCTTTCCTCTAAGGTGTACATATTAAAATCCTTAAGTCTGTCCTCATATGCTTTATAATGAAGACCACTAACCATTTTAGTAGCCACCCTCTGTAGAGACTCCATCCTGTTTATATACTTTTGAAGGTGCAGTCTCCAGAATTGCACACTATACTCCAAATGAGGTCGCACCAAAGACTTATACAGAGGCATTATCACCTCCTTTTTTCTGCTAGCCATTCCTCTCCGTATGCACCCAAGCATCCTTCTAGCTTTTGCCATCGCCTTTTCTACCTGTTTAGCTACATTAAGATCATCAGACACAACCACGCCTAGGTCCCGCTCTTCTTTAGTGGACAAAAGTACTTCACCCCCTATACTATATTGCTCCCTTGGATTGCTGCAGCCCAAATGCATGACCTTACATTTTTTAACATTAAATCCCAGCTGCCAAATTCTAGACCATTCTTCAAGCTTAGATAGATACCTCCTCATGTTATCTACATCTTCCTGGGTGTCTACTCTATTGCAGATTTTGGTATCATCCGCAAAGAAGCAAACCTTACCCGACAACCCTTCCACTGTATCACTAACAAAGATGTAAAAAAGAATCGGGCCAAGGACAGATTCCTGGGGCACACCACTAGGAATGTCCTTCTCCTCAGAGTGAGCTCCATTAACCTGTACTCTTTGTCGCCTCCCACACAATCAATTTCTAACCCAAGCAGTAACTTTATTTTATTTATTTATTTATTATTTATTAACAATTCTTATATACCGCACTATTAGACATCAGCGCGGTTTACATTGAACAGAAAACATCCGACAGTTTACACGTGTCTGGTCGTTACATTTAACAGGAAGTATAACTTGGCGAAATAGGGGAAACTAAATACAATGCAGGGTTATCTGATAAAGGATAAACTTTAGGGTCCATCCCTAGGGTGCTCAGTTTGTTTCTAAGTTGCCTATGAGGAACGGTGTCAAAAGCTTTACTGAAATCTATATACACCACATTTAGGGCTCTCCCTCGGTCCAACTCCCTAGTCACCCAAAGAAATCAATCAGATTTGTCTGACAAGACCTGCTTCTGGTGAATCCATGCTGCCTCGGATCCTGTAATCCACTGGACTCCAGAAACTTCACTGATACGGCTTGCTGTAACGATGCACTGCTCACGCCTTTATATGGGCATCTGTACCTTTACCACGGAATCTAACGCAAATGACATTACCGCAGTTTAGTAAACATACCTCTAAATTTCAGCTGCCAAATTCTAGACCATTCTTCAAGTTTAGCTATATCCCTCCTCATGTTATCAACACCTTCCTGGGTGTCTACTCTACTGTAGATTTTGGTATCATCCGCAAAGAGGCAAAGCGTACCCGACAGCTCTTCCTCAATATCACTAACAAAGATGTTAAAAAGAATCGGACCAAGGACAGATCCCTGGGGCACACCACTGGTAACCTACTTCTCCTCAGAGTGAGCTCCATTTACCCGTACCCTTTGTCCCCTCCCACTCAACCAATTTCTAACCCACGCAGTAATTTCAGGGTCCATCCCTAGGGTGCTCAGTTTGTTTATAAGTAGCCTGTGAGGAACGGTGTCAAAGGCTTTACTGACATCTAAATACACCACATCTAGGGCTCTCCCTCGGTCCAACTCCCTAGTCACCCAGTCAAAGAAGTCAATCAGATTTGTCTGACAAGACCTGCCTCTGGTGAATCCATGCTGCCTCGGATCCTGTAATCCACTGGACTCCAGAAACTTCACTATTTTCTCTTTCAGCAGCGTTTCCAATAATTTACTCACCACCGAAGTAAAACTAACCGGCCTGTAGTTTTCAAATACACCCTTACTTCCACTTTTGTGTAAAGGCACCACATGAGCTTCTCTCCAGTCCTTTGGCACCACTCCCGACTCCAATGAGGCATTGAAAGGGTCAGTCAGTGGAGCTGCTATAATGTCCCCAAGTTCCCTCAGTATTCTAGGGTGTATCCCATCCGGTCCCATCGCTTTGTTTACTTTAAGTTGAGCTAGTTTCTCATGAACACAGTCTTCTGAAAATTGTTCAAGATGTCCCTCACTTTTGTTCCTGTTTGTGGGTGTTTTCTGTGGTCCTGTTCCTGGTTCTTCATCTGTAAACACAGAACAGAAATATTTGTTAAGCAATTCCGCTTTATGCTCATCAGCTTCTACATATTCCTCCCCTTCACCCTTGAGTCTGAAAATACCACTTTTGCCCTTCCTCTTCTCATTAATATATCTGAAAAATGTCTTATTCCCCCATTTTATTGCATTGGCTATTTCCTCCTCTTTTTGAATCTTTGCTTTCCTGACTACTTTGCTAGCTTCTCTAAGTTTTTCCAAATATAGATGCCTGTCTTCCTCTCTCTGTGATCTCTTGTATTTCATGAAGGCCTCCCTCGTTTTCTTCACCTTTTCAGCTGCTTCTTTTGAAAGCCATAGCGGTCTCCTTTTCCTTTTACCTTTATTTACCATTTTAACAAGAAGGTTGGTTGCCCTTAAAATATCCCCTTTCAGTTTTGCCCACTGTTTTTCCACATCCCCCTGCTGTTCCCATCCCGCTAATGACTCCCTAAGGTATTGGCCCATCTTGGCAAAGTTAGTCTTCCTAAAGTCTAAGACCTTCACCTTTGAATGGATTCTAACAGCCCTAGTCCTAATACTGAACTACACCATCTGGTGATCACTGGATGCAAAAAGATCTCCCACTATAACATCAGAAACGCTTTCACCATTGGTAAGCACCAAGTCCAGTATGGCCCCTTCACGTGTGGGCTCTGTTACCAATTGCCTGAATAGTTCTCCCTGTAGAGAATCCAGGATCTATAGCTGGGAGCATACGCTGTTAATTCCCACTCTCCACCCCGTTGAAGCCCACTCTCCAGCCTACAGTGCCCTTAACGCTGCAGGAGCCTTTATTGCCTGTTAAAGCAGCTTTTTACTAGTGTTAAGGGCTCTAGCATTAAGGGATAACACGTGCTCCCTTATCGCCCTTTAGTAAACATACCCCTATAACATCTCTGTGCCAGAAAAGCAGTGGGAGCATGACCCTAATATAATTATGGAGAATGAAGACGTTATGATCACTTGGAACATTCCCGTTCTGACGGATAAGAAGCTGGATATGAGAAAACTTGACATAATGGTAAAGGAAGAAAATATTAGGGCAGCATTGATAATAGAAATGACAATTCCAAGTGAATGTTCTGTGAATTCTGTGACTTATTTGGAGGGAGAAGATATTGAAATACAAAGAAATGCAACCGGAGACCAAAAAATGTGGCAGAAAGATACAGAAATATTTCTCATCGTATTGGGAGCCACAGGCCTGATTAAAAGGAATTTACAAACACACCTTGACAAGTTGCCTATGTATGTTACATCTTATGAACTCCTAAAGCAAAATCTCTTTTGCATGATGCAAGTATTACAGTGAGTGTTAGCAGTAAATTTGAGAGACATAGATTATATTCCACATACCCTGATCATGGTTTGTGCAAAACTAACCCATTTGAAGAAATTTCTCTAGAGAGTCTACAGACCCAGGATCCAATTCCTGGATCTCACAGATGAGAAGTGCCTCATCAGATTCCACTTTGAAAATACAGCCATCTACCACTTCTACCAGGAGGTGGTGCTGCTCCTCCGCTCCACCTCACAGAGGAGCCAGCCCATTCTCATCTACCTCAAGGTCACCATAGCCCTCACCTTCCTAGCCACTGGAAATTTCCAATCTGTGTTGGCATTCACTGTGGGTCTCAGCCAGTCAGCCCTATCACAGTGCATCTCTCAGATCCTGAAGGCCTTTCTAACCCACAATGTAGAATATGTAGCTTTCGCATAAATCAGCAGAGGCAGCAAACCATGATCCATTTCCAAAAGGTACTGTTAGTAATTGATTGTATACATGCAGCCATCAGGCCCCAATGAGGGAGAGAAACAACCTACTGCAGCAGGAAGGAATTCCAGTCATTCAACATGCAGTTGGTCTGTAATGCACAGGTGGAGATAGCTGAAGTCTTTCTAAGGTTACCAGTTCCTGCTATGACATCCTGACCCACTCTGGCATCTATGATAGGTTTGAGAGCATAAAAATCAGGTGGATGGTTGCTAGATAAACCCTGTTCCAGTCAACTCCATTACATAGAAATGCACATGCTACAAGATCACAGTGATCCATGGTAGCCACAGCACTTGGTTAACATAGCTCATATTTTCAGTGCCCACCCACCACATGAAACTCTCTGGTGCAATACCTAAACAGGTGTCTACTCTTTCTCTGTCCATGCAGGTGACAGAGGTAATCCTCTAAGGAGGTGGCTCCTGATCCCATCATGGCCCTGCATGCAAAAGCAGAGGAGCATAGGAACATAGAAACATGACAGCACATAAAGACCATATGGCCTAGCCAATCTGCATTTCCATACCAACTACTAAGCTCTATAGTCCCTATTTCTCCTTTCCTTTCCTTCTGTGTTTTTCCCATGCCTTCTTGAATTCAGATACCATCTTTGTCTCTACTACCTTCACTAGGAGACTATTCTGTGCATCTACCACTCTTGGTAAAGAAATATTTCTGCAAGTTACTCATGAGTCTCTCTCCTTTCACCTTCATTCTATGCCCCCTAGTTACAAAGCTTTCTTTTAATTGAAAGAGGCTCCCCTCCTGTGCATTTATGCCATGGAGGTATTTAAACATCTCTATAAAATTCCCCCTTTCCTGTCTTTCTTCCAAAGTATACATATTGAAATCTTTAAGTCTGTCCCCATATAACCTTATGATGAAGCCCATTTAGGAAGCCATCTTCTGCACCAAGTCCATCCTGTTTCTTTATATCTTTTAAAAAGTGCAATTTCCAGAATTGCACACAATACTCTAAATTGGGTCTCACCAAAGACTTATACATTGGCACTATCATCTTCTCTTTCTTGATGGCCATTCCTCTCCCATCCGGCCCCATCGTTGTGTCTACTTTTTATTTAGCTAGCTCCTCACAAATGCAGTCCTCTGAAAATTGTTCAAGATCCGTCCCACTTCTGTTCAGTGTTTTCTGAGGTCCTGCTCCTGGCCCTTCATCTGTAAACATAGAACAGAAATATTCATTAAGCAATTCCACTTTATCCTCATCAAATATTACATATTCCTCCCACTGTTTTTCTACATCTCCCAGTTGGTCCCATCCTGCTAATTATTCCTTGAGGTATTGTTCCATCTTGACAAAGTTTGTTTTCTTAAAGTCTAAGACCATCACTTTTGCATAAACTATATCAGCCTTTGTCCTAATATTGAACCACACCATCCGATGATCACTGGATGCAAGATGATCACCCACTAAAACATCAAAAACACTCTCCCCATTTGTAAGCACCGAGTCCACTATGACCCCATCACATGTGAGTTCTGTTACCAGTTGCCAGAATAGTTCTCCCTGTAGAGAATCCAGGATCTCCTTACTTCTAGATGACATCACAGCAGGGATGTTCCAATCAATATCTAGCATATTGAGATCACTTATCAGCAGCATTTCTCCTTTCATTCCAATACTACAAATGTCTTCAATTAAATTTCTGTCCACCACTTCTGCTTGCAAAAAAGGATCTGTATACAACACCAATGCAAATGAATGCTCCATTGCCCCTTTCCACAGTGCCTCCCCTTCCTCTCATAAGCCTTGCAATTCTGTATCTTTAATATTATTTTTTAAATATATATGCCACTCCCCCTCCCTTTCTTCCTACCCTGTCTTTCCCGAATAAATTAGAGCGTGGTCATGATTCTCCATGAACCATGTTTCCGTAACCGCTACTAAATCCAAGCCAGTCTCTTCCATTAAAGCATCAACATCTGGAATATTATTTACCATACTGTGGGCATTAATACACCCTGCTTTCCAGATTTTGCCCTTTTTACGCATGTCTACAGAGGAATTTAATGCTTTACTTCCCTGGTGACTTTCACTTACTTGGAGGCTTTCTTCACTCATTCCCATCCAATCTAGTTTAAAGCCCTCTTTAGTAGGTTAGCTAGTTTGCTGCAGAAGACACTTCAATCCTTCTTGGATAGGTGGACACCATCTCTGCTCAGATCATTGAGGCATGTAGCAGGCTTTGAAGGGGATAACCAGATAAGTGCCGTTGAATATCCCGATTTAGGGCATTTACACGGTTTACTGGATGACTACCTACATTTTCTGGTTTACATTTTCCAACTGCACTAAATTTTTCTCACTACCTTGAAGTGAGGGACCGCCATGGTAGACAGGTTAGAATTGTTAAATTACATTATATTTTGAAGATATCTATAATGAAAATGCATTAGGTTGATTTGCATGTATCCTGCTTCAACTGTATGCATATCTATCATATGCATAGTCATTAGGCATATCCTGAAGACCTAAGTGGATTGGTGTTTTTTGGGGACTAGTGGTTGCCTACCCATAGAAATATGCATGGAAAGCACTTTTATTCTTCAACCCAGTCCTGCAATATATACTATATTCACATTTCCTACTGAACTTACAGCAATAGTAAGCTATTTTTCATCTATATTCCCACGGCTGGTAAAAAAAAAGACATAATTGCTTATTAATAGCTGAGCTCATATTTGAATTAAAAGATGGAGATAATATAATTTATACCCTGAAGATAAGAGACTACCTCATTAGGATTCAGCACTGCTGAAATCCTATCTGGCTGCCTCTAAAAAAATTCTCTAGTTTTATCCCCTGCAGATGTCTTGCAGACTGAACTTCTTGACCCGCAATGACTTGTCCAATCACACATTTCATTCTGGTTATATCTGCCACATTAGGCTTTGCAGATGAAGTCACTGTCATTAGTTGTGCGCTCCGAAAGTCAAAGAAGAAATAGAAAAAGGATAGCTTAACTTTCATTTTGCTCAGAACATGGCCCTAGATCTCTTATAGTTCCAACTTCAATGCACTGCTATCCTATGATGCTTTGAGATACCATCATGAGTGAAAGAAGGGGTTAATCTTCAAGGCAGATACTTATCTGGGGATGTTTAAACTGGAGAGAGCAATAATAAGTCATTTCTGCAGAAATGGGGGATTATTGCAACAAACAAAAAGTGGGCTAATGTACCCTGCACTTCAGCCATGCAAAATATTACTATCATAGTCATGTGTCAAGTGACATCATCCCATGGCCATTGTGTAATCTGCTAAGTGCCCAAAGCTGTCAGCATCAGCACTGGTATAGTTTTGTACTCAAATACATTTTTCAGTATGTTTTTTTGGAATTGATTATGCACTTAAAAACTTCAAACCATTCCCCTTACAGCTAAAAAGGTGCAAAGGATGCTTATGAGTTGATGACTCATCTTCTCCCTCAACACTGGGAGCCCCGATTGGTGGCAGGAAAGACTATGGGATGCTGAAACCCCTCCCACTCTCCATCACATGGCCAATCACGGCCCAATGCAGCAACATTTAAAAGAAAGCACCAATAGGCGCAAAAGGACTTCTCCCCCCATATCGGAAGCCCTGACCAGTGGCAGGAAAGAGAGTGGGAGGTTAAAACCCCTCCCACTCTCCATCACATGGCCAATCAGGATCCAATGCAGGAACATTTAATAGGAAGCACCAGGTGGTGCGCCCGCGCCTGTCCAACCTATGCCTGTGGACCTCACCAGAGGGCCCTTTGGCATAGCCCTTAGGCAGGGATCGAAGGTGGGCACGCAGAAACCAACCCAGCCTAATCAAGAAAAGCAGCCCACACAAAGCATAACAACATTGAATACCACAACAACCTCGACGATCACGAGGTGGACCTCATCCTTACCAGCTCTACTTGCTTGCTGACAGCTCTTACCCCACATAAACCCTAGTTACCATGGATTGCTCAAGGGCACACCTACCTCAAGAAAATGACAAACTATAAGTACTACTCAACCAGTCATGGAACTCACCACTGAAGAAGCCCCACCCCTACTCTCCTATAACTCCACCATTAAGCATAAAAAATCTATAATGCCACGGAATCCAATGTTACCAGCCAACCAAGTTCTATTTGTCCTTATTCTCATCTGAATCCTACTCTGCCACTCAGCAATAGCTACCTATCACATAAACATACCCACAACAGCATTGCAACCACCCCTATTACACATACCTTGCCACTCACACATATGGATGAGCTTCCATAGGCATGCCAACAAACAATCATCCAAATTAATAAGAATTCAAAGAACACTCACTCACTGGGCTACCATTCCTCACATACCCCAAATACCCTGATTAACATCCAACTAATCAATGCTAAGTCCATCAGAAACAAGACAAGCACCATCATAGATCATATGCAAGAGCACCAAACGGATATCATCTGCATCACTGAATCCTGGCTAAAAAGCACAGACCAGGTCATTCTATCGCAGATCACCCCACAATCCCATACAACCTTCAACTGCCTGCGAACCCACAAGAGAGGCGGTGGGGTCCTTATCCTTGTGCAAATGGACCTTAAATTCAAAACATCCCGATCAGTTAGCCACAAAAACTGAGACTTAATAACCATAGAAAACAGGCACATAGTCATCTGTTTCAGCTACAGAGCCCCAAGTGCTGCCACGGAGGAGTCATGCAACGTCCTCGAAGCTGTGTGCTCTGCCAAATCACCCCATAAACCACTCATAGTATTAGGAGTCCTAAACCTAAGCTCCACATCTAACAGAGATGAAGCAGCTTTCCACAAGACTATGGAATCACTTCACTTTTGCCAAATCCTCAAGGGCCCCTCGCACCAGTCAGGCTCTACTCCAGACCTCATACTTGTCCCAAAGAACTTTCACTCACAGGACAACATAACGACCCCTCTTGTCATTCCAATACCCTGGTCAGATCACCATGCCATACACTTCAGGATCTACTTCCTTTTAAACCTCAGAAAATACACCATTCTGATAGAAGATTCAGAGGTTTTAACAGAGACCAGTTTCTCAATAATACTATTTCCAGCCTTCCCCAGGACTTTGCAGACCTAGATGAAGCAATTCAGACCTGGAACTCCACCATTAATGCAGCAGCAAAAGCCCCACACCGACCAAACCCTGGAAACAGAGCAGTAAGACCCAAAGCAGACCCATGATACTCTGATGTAATAGGAGACAAGCATCAAAACCTTTGTCAGCTAGAACATAAATCGAGACAGGACCACTCACAAGCCAACCTATTTAAATACCAGACAATGCAAAGGAACTAAATGACCTAATCAACAATCACAAAAGAGAATCCAACACTAACCTTATCTTGAAAGCTAGCAACAAGCTTCGAGAGCTATTTGAAATCGTCCGCATCCTCACGAACGATCCATCTCACAAAGAAGACACCATCTATCCACAAACCTTCATTGATTTCCTCATCAAGAAAAACAAACCACCCTTAAGGCCCTCCCTAACAAACACCACCAATACCTCAAATGCAGGGCCAAAAGCCAAGCACAAATGCGGTAAATTTCACATTTCCACTATGGAGCAAATTCTCACACCATCGCTACTTTAAATACCAGTACAGCACCCACTGACCCCTGCCCGGTCACGTGGATCAAATCAGCTAATGAAGAAGTTGTCAACTGTATTCAAACATCATAGCCTCATCCTTATCTCAATGCTATATGCGCTCTGCTCTCAAACAAGCTACCATCTGTTCCATTCAAAAAAACAACTCATCAGACCAGTGTTTCCCAACCCAGTCCTACGGGGCACACCGGCCAGTCAGGTTTTCGGGATATCCCTAATGACTATGCATGAGATATATATGCATTAGTGATATCCTGCCAACCTGACTGGTTTGTGGCCCTCCAGGGCTGGATTTGGAGACCCCTGCCTTACACCTCTGTCATTTAAGATTGTGAGTGGGCAAGGTGCAGATGTCCTAGACATCGAAAGGGTATATAGAATGTGACACATTCCTCCTCGATTCTCACCACCACCAAAAAGTTGTCTAATAGACAATATTTTGGTGGTGGTGAGAATCGAGGAGGAATGTGTCACATTCTATATACCCTTTCGATGTCTAGGACATCTGCACCTTGCCCACTCACAATCTTAAATGACAGAGGTGTAAGGCAGGGTTTCCAAATCCAGCCCTGGAGGGCCACAAACCAGTCAGGTTGGCAGGATATCTCTAATGCATATATATCTCATGCATAGTCATTAGGGATATCCCGAAAACCTGACTGGCCGGTGTGCCCCGTAGGACTGGGTTGGGAAACACTGCATCAGACAGCACTGACCCTGTAACTTACTGCCATATCTCCATCCTGCCCTTTTTATCCAAAATAATTGAAAAGGTGGGGCAAAGACAAGTACAAGATCAGCTCGACCTGCATGTTCCTATGGACCCACACCAACATGGATTTCGTCATAACCACAGTGTCGAGACCCTCCTCATATATCTAATCGACATACTCTTAAGAGGAATCGACAACATAAAAACTGAATTCCTACTAGTCTTTATTGACATCTCTTCAGCCTTTGACACTATTTCACACAGCATCTTCCTGTACTGATTATCTAATATTGGACTTCATATCACAACATTCAACTTGGTCCAATTTTACCTCAACGACAGACAGCACAAGGTCAAAGTTGGCTCAGACACCTCTACTCCATTCAACACAACACAGGGAGTCCAGCAAGGGTCCTCCCTATCAACCCTCCTCTTCAATATCTATTTACAGCCACTTTGCAACATCTTCAAGCAGCATAACATTCACTATGTTATTTATGCAGATGACATTATGGTCTATTCCGCAATCCACTTTGATACGCTAGACTTTAGACCTATCACCAAATGTTTACAAGAAATGAGCAACTGGCGTGCCTCCAGCAACCTCCAAGTCAACTTCAAAAAATCTGAGGCTCTATTTATAATACGGGACTCTATATTTACCCCTCCCCCTCCCCAATCAATTTCCATTGCGGACACTCTAATCCCAGAAAAAGAGGACGTATGTTACCTTGGTATCACCCTTGACTGCTTCCAAAACTTGCAAGCCCACATCAACAGAACCTCCAGGAATGCATTCCAAAAGCTCGCTATCATCTGAAGACTAAAACTCCTTCTCAATATGGATCACTTTTGCACAGTTTGTCAAGCAGTCATAACCCCAGTGCTGGACTACTGCAACTCCCTTTTTCAATGTCTTCCAATGCAAACCACTCGTCCATTGTAGCTAGCTCAGAACACTGCTGCCTGTATCATCGCAGGAGCTGCCAAATATGATCACATAACACTGATCTTGTGACAACTACACTGGCTACCTTGCGAGCAAGATACAAAACCACCCTGACCATCTTCAAGATAAGAAATAACATCTCCGCCGGAACTTTACAGGACCTGATATGCACAGAATCAAACAGCAGAACCAAGAGATGGTGCACCTGAGACACCATTCCAACCCTTAGTTCTTTCAGCAAAGCTAACAACTCTACAATGAGGAGGACTCTTTCACTAGCAGCACCCATCATCTGGAATTCTTTGCTAGAGAAGGTCAGGACATCCAAGGACATAAAGGACTGCAGAAAGCTTTTCAAAATCTTCCTCTTCACCGATCATTACAGTGACTATACATAGTCCTTCTTCCCTCTCATTTCAAAGGCCTAAACAACATCTTACATTTGTATATAAGTTGCATTGTACATAGGTTTTGCCTCCGAGCATACCCTGCATGCCACTCCTACCTTAGTTTTAAACCTTAATTTCTCTGTAATGTTTGAGTTTTATTGTAAACCACTTTGATTGAATGAGAAGGCAGTATAAAATCTTGTTAAATAAATAAATAAAATAAATATCAAGCCATGGGCATTTAAAATGCTTCATAAATATCAAGGTAAACCATGTGCAGGATGCCTGCATGCTGAAGCTCTCAGGAAACAAGTGGTGGAACACAAAGAGGAGGTGGCGAGGCTGAGGAGCATTCAAGACAGTGAGAAGTATATTGATGAGATGCTTCTTGCAACATCCAAGCTCTCCAGCAGAGGAGAAGAAAGGAGCCTACAGAATGACGAAGGTTGGACATGAGAATCACCAATCCATTTTCTCCAAACTTTGAATTGATGAACCATTATGCAGCCCTGGAAGTGGAGGAGGTGCAAGCATCCCTGGAAAGGGAAGAACCAGAGCCCAAACACCCCAAAGTTGTAGAACCAATGACCACAAGGAAGCAAAGGGTAGTGGTGGTTGGTGACTCTCTTCCGAGGGGTACTGAGGCATCCATCTGCCGACCAGACTTGATGTACAGAGAGGTATGCTGTCTGCCAGGTGCCAAAATCTGAGATATTATGGAGGGTTTGCTGATATTTATCAAGTTCACTGACTATTACCTATGTTGCCAATCCATGTTGGCACAAATGATACAGCCAGGTATCCCTCTGAGCATATTAAAAGTGACTCCATAGCTCTGGGACAGAGGATAAAGCAGATAAGGGCACAGGTGATGTTCTCTTCAATCCTCCCAGTTGAGGGTGAAGGCCAAGGCAGAGAAGCTCACATCCTGGAGATGAATGCATGGCTGTGTGGATGATGTCATCGAGAGCATTTTGGTTTCCTGGACCATGGGATGCTGTTTCAAGGGTTGCAAAGTAGAGATGGCGTCCATCTGTCAAAGAAGGGTCGATGTGTCTTCAGTAGCAGACTGGCTAATCTACGGAAGAGGGCTTTAAACTAGATTCCTTGGGGATGGGTGAAGAAAGCCCCCAAGTAAGTGAAAGCCCCCAGATAAGTGAAACATTAAATACCTTTATGAAAATGGGTAAAACGGGCAATATATGGAAAGCAGTGTGTATAAATGCCCATAGCATGGGAAATAAGATCCCAGATACTGAAGGTTTAATGGGAGAGGCTGACTTGGATTTAGTGGCAATTACAGAAACATGGTTCACAGAAAACTATGACTGGGATATCACTATACCAGGCTAAACTTTATTCAGAAAGGACAGGATAGGAAGAAGGGGAGGAGGAGTGGCACTATATGTAAAAAATAATATTAAAACTTTGGAACCACAAAGCTAAAAAGGGAGAGATGAGGCACTGTGGGTTAAATTAGAAAGAGGGAAAGAGAAATCTATTTGCATTGGCGTGACAGACAGACCACAGAGGTCTGTATATCACAGGAGGAAAAGGTGGAAGGAGAGTTAATTGAAGACATACGCAGCATTGCTAGAAAAGGGGAAGTGCTACTGATAGGGGATTTCAATATGCCAGATGTTGATTGGCATATTCCTGCTGCAGTATCATCTAGAAGTAAGGAAATCCTGCATTCTCTACAGGGTGAACTATTCAGGCAACAGGTAACAGAATCCACACGTGAAGGGGCCATACTGGACTTGGTGCTTACCAATGGTGAAAGTGTTTCTGATGTTATAGTGGGAGATCATTTTGCATCCAGTGATTACCAGATGGTGTGGTTCAGTATTAGGATCAGGGATGTTAAAAATCCATTTGCAAACAAGGGTCTTAGACTTTAGGAAAACTAATTTTGCCAAGATGGGCCAATACCTCAGGGAGTCATTAGCGGGATGGGAACAGCTGGGGGATGTAGAAAAACAGTGGGCGAAACTGAAAGGGAATATTTTAAGGGCAACCAACCTTTTTGTTAAAATGGTAAATAAAGATAAAAGGGAAAGGAGACCGCTATGGTTTTCAAAAGAAGTAACTGAAAAGGTGAAGAAAAAGAGGGAGGCCTTCATGAAATACAAGAGATCACAGAGAGAGGAAGACAGGCATCTATATTTGGAAATCTTAGAGAAGCTAGCAAAGTAGTCAAGAAAGCAAAGATTCAAAAAGAGGAGGAAATAGCCAATTCAATAAAAATTTTCAGATATGTTAGTGAGAAGAGGAAGATTAAAAGTGATATTGTCAAATTCAAGGATGAAGGGGAGGAATATGTAGAAGCTGATGAGGATAAAGCGGAATTGCTTAACAAATATTTCTGTTCTGTGTTCACAGATGAAGAGCCAGAAGCAGGACCTCAGAAAACACCCACAAACAGGAACAGAAGTGAGAGGCATCCTCAACAATTTTCAGAAGACTGTGTTCGTGAGAAACTAGCCAAACTTAAAGTAGACAAAGCGATGGGACCGGATGGGATGCACAGTTTAACTTCAGTGGTAAATAAATTATTGGAAGCGCTGATGAAAGAGAAAATAGTGAGGTTTCTGGAGTCCAGTGGATTACAGGATCCGAGGCAGCATGGATTCACCAGAGGCAGGTCTTGTCAGACAAATCTGATTGATTTCTTTGACTGGGTGACTAGGGAGTTGGACCGAGGGAGAGCCCTAGATGTGGTGTATTTAGATGTCAGTAAAGCCTTTGACACCGTTCCTCACAGGCTACTTATAAACAAACTGAGCACCCTAGGGATGGACCCTGAATTTACTGCATGGGTTAGAAATTGGTTGAGTGGGAGGGGACAAAGGGTACGGGTAAATGGAGCTCACTCTGAGGAGAAGTAGGTTACCAGTGGTGTGCCCCAGGGATCTGTCCTTGGTCCGATTCTTTTTAACATCTTTGTTAGTGATATTGAGGAAGAGCTGTCGGGTACGCTTTGCCTCTTTGCGGATGATGCCAAAATCTACAGTAGAGTAGACACCCAGGAAGGTGTTGATAACATGAGGAGGGATATAGCTAAACTTGAAGAATGGTCTAGAATTTGGCAGCTGAAATTTAGGGGTATGTTTACTAAACTGTGGTAATATCATTCACCTTAGATTCCGCGGTAAAGGTACAGATGCCCATATAAAGGCATGGGCAGTGCATCGTTACAGCTAGCCGTATCAGCCAACACATGTTACAAACTAACGCGCGTTACAAGGCGCCTCATAAGGCACCTTACAAGGCAAGGTGCCTTATGAAGTGCCTTATAAGGTGCCTTATAATGTGCCCTGTTAGGTGCCTTATAAAGTGCCTTGTTAGGTGCCCTATAATGTGCCTTGCAAGGTGCCTCATAAGGCGCCTTGTAAGGTGCCCTATACAGTAGAGTTCCTTAGGCTAAGCGCCGTATTAGGCACCCCTGGACAAGGCACCTTGGAGGGCACCCTGGGTTACGGAACCATAGGTTAAGGTGGCCCAACAAGGTTATGGTGCCCTAGGTTAGTGTGGTCTAAGGGCTGCAAGGGGCTTCAGGATGACATGCATGACCTGTGAGGAACAGAGACAGATGTAGCCCTAACACTAGATAGAGCACTCAGGAAAGGCAATGAACAGGTGAGTGAAGGAGGGAGAGCTGGGAGCCGCTGGACCTGCCATATCTGAGGGCATCCCGTGTGGCTGCCAGTACTGATGACAAACATGGTGGGGGCAACTGTACCACAGCAGAGGGTGTTGGCAATGTAAAGTACTGGAAAGACAGTTGGTGGCAGACGATGGGAATACCTGTCCCCCAGTGGAGGAGGAGGTGGCAGGATAGTTACAATGATGGGTGGACTAGGAGTGGTGGTGCCATGCAGATCAGGCACAGGTGAGGCAAGCATGAAAAGGCGCAATGCAGGAAAGGGTAGCAGTGCAGGACATGGGGTGACAGCCTGCACAGGCAGACAGGACTCTACACAGGTGACAGACGCAGATAGATGGACCGAGGGAATGTTGGCAATTGTGGCGAGGGTTTTATGGGCTGGCAGCACAAATCTGTTACAGGCATGCACACTGTTTGAGTAGGACAGGCATGAGAGGAGGGAACAATGAGGAATTGAACCCATGAACACTGCTGAGAATGGCATCGTATTAATCGGTAGGCTATACCTCTGTGGTATATGTCACAGAAATGGCTGGGTACAGACGGACTGCAGTTCACTGCGCAAACTGCTCTGAGTACCAGGATAGGGTAACCCCACCAGTACCCATGATGCAATGCACATGCTGAATAGCTGTCTACAGCTGATCAGCAAATGGGGTCTGCACCTCTCCGGTACCTCGGCTTGGAAAGACGAACTGACATTGCGTGATACTGGCACAGAGTACCTACAGACCATGCCATTGTGCAGGTTCTGTGTCCTCCCTGAGGGATAGGATGAGTGCCCAGCACTAGGTCCGCAGTACATGTGGTGCTAGAGATAGGCCCTGCTGTACATCTCCATCACTAACAGTTTGTGACAGGTGTTCCTTGCAGTGCAGCTGAAGGTAGTTTTATGTCCATCTTTATCCTGCAGTCACATGTGGCTCTCTGGGACCAGACACCACCCAGATTAGTTTGTACCCTGTGTTTGGGTCTGGCTGACATGGGCACCTGTTATCAGGGCGGAAGGGTTTCCAGAGTTGCATGAGGTTTGTGTATCAGTGCCTTCATAGGTCAAAGTGGTATACACTACATACCCCAAAGGGCTCACATCACCCTTTTCTAGATAAGGGACAGATGCCCCAGCCCCTGTGAAGCAACCTCCATCCTGTTGGTGGGCCAGAGCCATAGCCTGTGGCTGGGGCAGTGACAGACCAGCAGCAATCATGGGGTTAGCCCTGGAAAACCCCAACTGCCACACACCACTATCTGCCAGACACCAGCAGACAGCACCTTATAGGTGTGCCAACCATGCACATTCTAACTGCAGACAGTCCACTAGCCAGTCTAAAGTGCATGTTCACAGAGAAGCTATGTGCACCAAGCAAGCATCTCAGTGATGGGGACCCCAGCACTGCAAACACAACAGGATCACTGGAGGCAGATAATATAGGGTGCTATGTAGAAACCTAGACATGCCATGGTCATTGCTCGGTCAGGGTGAGTGCCCTCCCAGCATGCCATGCTGTGGCCACCCTGTCCATGCAGGCGGTGGTCGGGCACTACAGTGTCCCAGCCATTGCCCCACACCCTGTGAAAATGCATCCTGGCCAATCTGCCCTGTCCGGGCCATACCCATGACTCTTTGCTCCTCATTATGCACATATTCAGGCTAACGCTGGCAACAAAGGTACATTGTGGGCCCAGTGAGGTGTGGGAAGCCACAAAACAATGGATAGATGTACACGCACACACTCCTATTGTAGCATTGTGCAAAGATAGGGGTGGTTGGCAATCCTGCCCGCCACACTGGTCCTGATCATAGTGCCGACATTGCTAAACAGTGTAGGAATTAGTAGTAGTGCCCTGGTGATAACTGCAGCTCAATGCTGGGTCCAACAGCCTGCCTCTCCATGCATCTTTGGATTGTGGAGCCTGTGTGAGTGGATGTTTGTACCCCTGTTTGCCGCTGCTTTGGGCTTTGCACATGTTGCTGTTGTATCTGCATTGTAGGGTAAAACATAGGGACATGCTCTGCAGAAACCACAGCTTGGGCTTGAACCTGTAACCTTCTGCTTCTGGGAACACTGGCTGGGTGTACTGCACCACACTGCTGCTACAGATGCATGGTGGTCCCTGGGGCTACCTGTACTTTTCCTCAGCCAGACTTTGTATGTTGCACTGCATACCACGTACTGGTACAGGGCATGGTGTAGGTCCACTGCAGGCAGGTGCCACTGCCCCCTGCAACACGGGCACACATCCCCCTGCCATGCTGACATGGCCATATGCTGTCGGTGCTGATGGCGCGTAGTCCCAGGCCATCCACTGTGTGGGTAGGTGGTCGCTTAGTGAGCGTGGTCTGGGGCATGGGGCATACATGAGCATCCTCACATTCCCCCCCCCCCCATCACCGCTTACCAATAGTCTGTCCTTTCCGCTTGGGAGAGGGTTGGCTGGGGGGATGTCAGGTCAGTGCCCTGGCAACTGTTAGCTTGGGTGCACCAGGTAGATGTAGGTGGATTGTGTTTGGCCTTTGTCAGCTGCTGTCATGCTGATGTCCGGTTTCTATGTTCCTATGTGCCACCTAGGCAACTGCCTAGTCCACCCTGTGCCCCAGCTGCCCACGCTACATGTCCCACCTGCAGCCCCTTATGCCCCACTTGCACCATCGCCATAGTGGCCTTTCATACTTGGGCACTATGCTGGTGCTGGAAATGGAGCACTGCTATCACGTTTCTTGGGCTCCCTGTCTATGCTGCACATTGCTGACACTTAGATGGTTTCTCTCTCCTGCAAATGTGCATCTAACGGCAGGTTTTCATTGGCGGTAGGATTCAGCCCTTCAGTTCAGCGTGTTAGTGTGCAGGGAGCCTCTCCCTGCCCACTCCATGCCATTGACCCCTTCCCCCCGCCCTCTCTCCACCCTCTGCTGTGTTTTCTGCGGCCTGTGACGTTAACGATTGTTAGGTAACGTTAACGTGCATTAATGTTACCTAATGATTGTTAACATTACATAACGCGCGGTCTGTAACATTACTGCAGTTTAGTAAACATATCCCTTAATGTTAAAAAATGCAAGGTCATGCATTTGGTCTACAATAATTTCAAGGGAGCAATATAGTATAGGGGGTGAAGTACTTTTGTCCACTAAAGAAGAGCGGGATCTAGGCGTGATTGTGTCTGATGATCTTAAAGTAGCTAAACAGGTAGAAAAGGTTACGGCAAAAGCTAGAAGGGTGCTTGGGTGCATTGGGAATGGTCAGCAGAAGAAAGGAGGTGATGGAGCCTCTGTATAAGTCTTTGGTGTGACCTCATTTGGAGTATTGTGTGCAATTCTGCAGACTGCACATTCAAAAGGATATAAACAGGATGGAGTCAGTACAGAGGGTGGCTACTAAAATGGTTAGTGGTCTTCATTATAAAGTATATGAGGACAGACTTAAGGATCTTAATATGTACACTTTAGAGGAAAGGTGGGATAGAGGTAATATGACTGAGACATTTAAATACCTCTGTGGCATAAATGCACAGGAGCAGAGCCTCTTTCGATTCAAAGCAAGCTCTGCTACAAGGGGACATGGAATGAGGGTGAAAGGGGATAGATTCAGGAGTGACATGCAGAAATATTTCTTTATGGAAAGAGTGGTGGATCCATGGAATAGTCTCAGAGTGCAGGTGGTAGAGATGAAGACTGTATCTGAATTCAAAGAAGCATGGGACAAACACAGAGGACCTCTAAAGGAAAAAGGGGACTGTTGTAGTGATTGATATGGAAGGACAGACTAGATAGGCCATGTGGTCTTTTTCTGTTGTCATGTTTCTATGTTGAAACAACCAGCATACTGAATATGGGCAAACGTACTTGGGTTGTTCTACAAATTTTCAGAGGCATTACCAATGGTAGGGAGAGTACAGTACAGTACAGTCTTGAAGGACTAGAAAAGGGGACTGTTACTTCTGGAGAGAGATCTGCAATTGTGAGTATATACTTCTGGGAATTTTCTGAGAGGAATTCTTTCTATTAAAGCTAATTAATCTGTGAACCCACTATTTTTTTTGTTAAATCAGTCAGGGCCTAGTAGCAGCAGTTTAAGTTTAAATTTAAAACACAGAAGAGAACTTTCTGGTTACATTTCATACCCAGCAGAGAGCTTGTAGTTTAAATTTAATAGTCACTAAGGGCCTAGTATCAGCAAAGTACTTTTAGTTTAAATTTAAAACACAGAAGAGAGCTTTCTGGTTAAATATGGACCCCAGCAGAGAGCTTGTAGTTTAAATGTAATAGTCACTTAGGGCCTAGCATCAGCAAAGTACTTTTAGTTTACAGTTAAAACAAAGAAGAGAGCTTTTTGGTTAAAATTTAGAACCCAGCAGAGAGCTTGTAGTTTAAGTTTCATAATAAGTTAGAGCCTAGCAGCAGCAAAGAGCTATAATTTAAATCAAATCAGAATATAGCTTAGCATAAAAGGAAAAACAGGGTCAGTACTCTTTGAGCAACAAATAAAGTCTTCTAGAGACCTTTAGAAAGAGGCCTTCTACCTAGGAGGCAAGAGACCTGTGAAACCTTTTCAATAGGTATTAACACCAGGTGGCAGGTCAAAAGGCCATTTTGAAAGACTCCTTCTATCCAAGCAAGGACTGTTAATCACCCAGGAAGTTGGTCACAGCTTACCTCAGCAGCACAGCCATAAATAGCTCAACCAGAGCTCTGTGATCCTCAGTCTTGAAGGACTAGAAAAGGGGACTGTTACTTCTGGAGAGAGATCTGCAATTGTCAGTATATACTTCTGGGAATTTTCTGAGAGGAATTCTTTCTATTAAAGCTAATTAATCTGTGAACCCACTATCTTTTGTTAAATCAGTCAGGGCCTAGTAGCAGCAGTTTAAGTTTAAATTTAAAACACAGAAGAGAGCTTTCTGGTTACATTTCATACCCAGCGGAGAGCTTGTAGTTTAAATTTAATAGTCACTCAGGGCCTAGCATCAGCAAAGTACTTTTAGTTTACATTTAAAACACAGAAGAGAGCTTTCTGGTTAAATTTAGAACCCAGCAGAGAGCTTGTAGTTTAAATTTCATAATAAGTTGGAGCCTAGCAGCAGCAGCAAAAAGCTATAATTTAAATCAAATCAGAATATAGCTTACCTCAGCAGCACAGGACAGGGTACTGTGTAGCAGCCCTCTTTTAATAAGTGTTATTTCATAAGAACATAAGAAAATAAGATATGCAATATTGGGTCAGACCAAGGTCCATCAAGCCCAGTATCCTGTTTCCAAAAGTGGCCAATCTAGGTCATACTGTGGCGGTCTCACCCCTACCAGGCGGTTGCCTAGTAGGGACGGGAAGCCATCTTGAATTCCTCTTTACCAAGGATTGTAGTTGTGTATAGAGATAAATGAACCAAGTGGTTGTTTCAAAGCACACAGGAATTTTATTAGCTTCCGTGGCAAGCGGGTAACAAATCTTTAAAGCAGTTGTACACTCATGTCAAAGAAAATAAAGGATAATCTTCTCCTATTAAAGTAAAGCTTACAACCAGTGTTGTAGTAGAATTATTTACACAGGCTTTCTTTTCTTTTCCCTTTATGATGCTTCTCAATTCGGTAATCATAAAGCACATGTATTTACAATTCCTAACTTCTCACTGCTCTCAGGCTTTCATTACTTAGCCACAATGCACATATCACAGTCCATCTCAGAACAAGCTCAAGTAAGGTCACTTTCTTTACCTTCTACCTCCATGCTTTCTGCTGAACTGTATCTTGGCAAAGTTTGAAAACGCTCAGGCACCTTATGCTTAATGTTCTTTAACAGGTTAAACAGCCTATTCCACTGAATAGCCCCTTCTCCTCTAGGTAGAACTTCAATGGGCTTCTCCTGTTCAGTTTCTCCTGAAAACCCCTTCTTCCTAATCCGGGTTTTCTCAGGCCTAAACCTCTCTTCAGAGTCAGAGCAAGAAACACAGGGTTTTGGCTTTACTGCTTTCTTTCTCCTACCTTGGAGTCTTGTTGCAGCACCTTCCTGGCTGGGGCTTCTGTGGCTTGTGACTCTCTCTGCCTCTGAGCTAGACAGGGAATCAGGGCAAGACCTCCACTTCCCTTCCTGGGGCTTCTGCTGTCTGCAGACAGACCCTTCATCAGAGGAGTCTAAGCACTCTTGCCTTAGCCTTCTCAAAGCCAACCTTTTCTCTCTCTCCCTCTTGCCAGTCTGTTTGGTCCTCTGCCTGGAACCTTCTCTGTAGCTTCCTTGGCTGCAGTGCTGGCTGCTCTTGTCTCTGCTGCTGCTCTCTTTGTGGCTGCTTCTCCCTTGACTGTTCTGCTTCTGCTTCGACTAACTTTGTTTGTTTTCTCAAACTTAAACGTTGAGCAGGGCACCTCCCTTCCTGACTCCACCCACTTGTACCTCCTACTCTTACCTGGGGTTGTCATGGAGTCTGGGAGTGGCTTAAACCTAGCTCTACCCTCTTGGTTTCTCTCAGGGATTTTGCTGTGGTGTATGTGTTCTAGTGCACGCATCCCCCGAAAAGAAGAAAAAGTTCTTCTTTCTCTTTTATTTCCATGCTGAGCTGCACTCTCCTTACCACAATACGTACCTAGCAGTTTCCCCAAAAGACACAGGTTCCACAATGCTTGTACTGGGTCAAGCATTGATATCCTCGGTCCCTTCTTAATAATGGTTTATGGACTTTTCCTCCAGGAACTTGTCCAAACCTTTTTTAAACCCAGTTACACTAACAGCCTTTACTACATCCTCCGGTAACAAATTCCAGAGTTTGATTACACCTTGAGTGAAAAAATATTTTCTTTTATTAGTCTTAAATAGTTTACCCTGTAGCTTCATTGCATGTCCCCTAGTCTTTCTATATTCTGATAACATAAACAATCGATCTACATTTACCCGTTCTACTCCGTTCATTAATTTATAGACTTCTATCATATCTCCCTTCAGCCGTCTCTTTTCCAGGTTAAAGAGCCCTAACCTTTTTAGCCTTTCTTCATAGGAGTATCCTTTCATCCCCTTTACGATGTTGGTGGCTCTTCTCTGAAACTTTTCTAATATCGCTATATCCTTTTTAAGGTACAGCGACCAGAATTGCACACAATATTCAAGGTGCGGTCTAACCATGGAACGATATAGAGGCATTATAATATTTTTTGTTTTATTTTCCATTCCTTTCCTTATGATACCTAGCATTCAATTTGCTTTCTTGGCCGCCGCTGCACACTGGGCCGAGGGTTTTAACATGTTATCCACAATGATGCCTAAATCTTTTTCATGGGTGGTGGTTCCTAATGTGTAACCTTGCATCGTGTAACCATAGTTTGGGTTGTTCTTCCCTAGGTGCATAACTTTGCACTTGTCCACATTAAATTTCATCTGCCATTTTAATGCGCAGTCTTCCAATTTATCAAGATCCTCTTGCAATTTTCCACAATCCTCTTGGGTTTTAACAACTTTAAATAGTTTTGTGTCATCTGCAAATTTGATAACCTCACTCATTATTCTACTTTCCAGGTCATTTATGAATATGTCAAAAAGCAGCAGACCCAGCACAGATCCCTGGGGTACACCACTATTCACCTTTCTCCATTGGGAAAATTGGCCATTTAGCCCTACTCTCCGCTTTCTATCTTTTAACCAGTTCCTGATCCACAGTTGTACACTGCCTCCTATCACATGACTCTTTAGTTTTGCCAAACGTATCTGATGAGGGACCTTGTCAAAGGCTTTCTGAAAGTCCAGATACACCCACCCACCTCTGGGATAATCATAGCTTTATAGGTACTTACACATCTTAAAAGACATGAGGTGCTCTCAGTGAAGCTCGTTACCCAAATCAGTCATACACTAAGGACCTGAGATTAACTAAGCTTCAGGTGAACAAGGTATATTAAAATGTATTTGGTACAGTTTTATTAGTATAAATATCCATAGCAACCCTTAGTAAGTAAAGAACTTAAAGATCTAAACACAAACTTAAAACTAAGATGCAGACAGCAGTCCAGCAGTGAGATGGGGGCTTTCCAGTCTTTTGCATTGAGTGTCACATGTATGATTTTCTCCCAGTTGGTGAGAGGTCTTACGTGTGCACTAGGTGCAAGGAGCTCTTTGCTCTCAAGGAACAATTCCATTCTCTAGAGGCTAGAGTAGCAGACTTGGCAAACATAAGAAAGACAGAGAGGTACATAGATGAGACCTACACTGATATAGTCCTGAAGTCCCACCTCCAGTCTGGCAGCATCCCCATTGCCATGAAGGAGAGCAGTCACATGACAGGAGAGCATCACCCTGGTGTGGCAGGAAGTGATCCTGTAACTAGGTCCTGTCCTCCAGGTGATGTAAAACCCTCTCGCACCGAGGAAGTTTCTCCAGGGCCATGTGCCCATGAGGGAAGGGTTAGGACAGCCGTTATAGTTGGCGATTCGATCATTAGGCATGAAGATAGCTGGGTGGCTGGTGGACGTGAGGATCGCCTGGTAACATGCCTGCCTGGTGCGTAGGTAGCGGACCTCAAGCGCCACCTAGATAAGGTCTTAGATAGTGCTGGGGAGGCTAGGAAAATGTGGTAGGGAGGTTCTGGAGGCTAAATTTAGGCTTTTAGGTAGGAAGTTGAAATCCAGAACTTCCAGGGTTGTTGTTGTTAAGTGCCGTCGAGTCGGAGTCGACTCATGGCGACCCTCTGGATAGCTATCCTAAATTGTGTTCGGTCTTCAGTCAGGCGGCTCATTGTTGACAGACTGGTACCCGTAGCTGCTGTTATTGTAGCAATCCATCTCATTGCTGGCCTTCCTCTTTTGCGTTGACCTTCTATCTTGCCAAGCATGATGTCTTTCTCTAATGATCTCTCTCTTCGCATGATGTGTCCGAAGTATGAAAGTCGAAGTCTTGTCATCTGAGCTTCTAAAGAAAGCTTAGGTTTGATCTCTTCTAGTACCGACTGGTTTGTTCTTCGGGCAGTCCATGGTATACACAGTATTCGCCGCCAGCACCATAACTCAAAGGCATCAATTTTCTTCCTGTCTGTCTTTTTCACTGTCCAGCTTTCACATCCATATGATGTTATTGAAAATACCATGGCTTGAACAAGTCAAATCTTTGTATGGAGAGAGACATCTCTGCTCTTGAGAATCTTATCTAGGTCTTTCATAGCCATTCTGCCAAGAGCAATGCGTCATCTGATTTCTTGACTGCTTGTTGCTTCTTTATTGATAGTTGATCCAAGTAGGTTAAAGTTGTTCACGATTTCAATTTCTTCTCCTTCAACGATGAACCTGTTGATTATGCCAGTTGTCATGATCTTTGTCTTCTTTACATTAAGGTGCAGGCCCATTTTGAGACTATGTTCTTTGATTGTGAGAAGCAAATGTTTCAGATCATCTTCACTTTCAGCCAGTAATGTGGTATCATCAGCATAGCGAAGGTTGTTGATGAGTCTTCCACCAATCTTCACACCTCTGTTGTCTTCATACAGTCCTGCTTCTCTGATGATTTGTTCTGCATATAAATTAAACAGGTAGGGGGAAAGTATGCAGCCTTGTCTTACACCTTTGCTTATTTTAAACCATTCTGTTTCTCCTTGTTCCGTTCGAACTGTTGCTTCTTGATCAATGTACAGATTACGCAAGAGAACGATCAGGTGTTCTGGTATACCCATGCTTCTTAATGTGGCCCAGAGTTTCTCATGGTTTACAGTCAAAAGCCTTGCTATAGTCGATAAAGCACAAATAGATATCCTTTTGGTATTCTTTAGTCTTTTCAAGTTGAAATCCAGAACTTCCAGGGTAGCATTCTCCGAAATGCTTCCCATTTCATGTGCAGGACCGAAAAGGCAGGCAGAGCTCCGGAGTCTCAATGCGTGGATGAGACAATGGTGCAGAGATGAGGGTTTTGGATTTGTTTGGAAGTGGGGAACATTCTGGGGAAGGGAGGAGCTCTTCCGAAGGGATGGGCTTCACCTTAACTGGGATGGAACCAGGCTGCTGGCATTAACCTTTAAAAAGAAGATAGAGCAGCTTTTAAACTAGATAATAGGGGAAAGCCGACAGTCGCCCAAGAGCGGATGGTTCGGAAGAATGTATCCTTGAAGGATACTACCAAAAGCAGAGAGGTTCCAAAAAAGAATAAAGTAGCCCAAATGCCCTCGAGTATGGAGCAGACAGAGCGTAAAGATCCCAAATTACCCATGTCTACCAATAGCCAAATTAATATGAATAAAATACAGTCTCTAAAATGTTTGTATGCAAATACTAGAAGTCTAAAAAATAAGATGGGAGAGTTAGAATATATAGCACTGAATGAGAGGTTAGATATAATTGGAATATCAGAGACATGGTGGAAGGAGGACAGCCAGTGGGACACTGTGATACCTGTGTACAAACTATATCGTAATGATAGAGCTGATCAAATTGGTGGAGGGGTTGCACTCTATGTTAGAGAGGGCATTGAGTCAGAAAGGATTAAAGTTTTGCAGGAAACAAAATTTGCTGTAGAATCTCTATGGATTCAAATTCCATGTAAAAAAGGGAAGGCGATGGCAGTGGGGGTGTACTATCGACCACCTGGCCAGAATGAACAAATGGATGATGAAATGCTCAAAGAAATCAAGGAAACTAACAAAAGTTACAGCACAGTAATAATAATGGGTGATTTCAACTACCCTAGTATCGACTGGGTCAGTGCCACGGCAGGACATGCTAGGGAGATAAAGTTCCTAGATGAAATAAATGACTGCTTCTTGGAGCAGCTGGTTCATGAACCGACCAGAGGGGAAGCCATATTAGACCTAGGCCTTAGTGGAACACCAGATCTAGTGCAAGAGATAAGGGTGTTGGGGCCACTTGGCAATATTAATCATAGCATGATCGCCTTTGATTTAATTAGTGGAGGAGGGATAGTAAGGAAATCCACAGTACTACCTTTTAACTTTCAAAAGGGAGACTATGATAAAATGAAGAAAATAGTTAAGAAAAACCTAAAAGGAGCAGTTGCAAAGGTTAAAGACTTATATTAAGCTTGGGTGTTGTTGAAAAATAGTATCTTGGAAACCCAGACCAGCTGTATTCCACGCTTTAAGAAAAGTAGAAGGAAGTCCAAAAAACTGACAGCATGGTTTAAAGGTGAGGTCAGAGAGGCTGTTGTTGCCAATAAAGTATCTTTCAGGAAATGGAAAAAAGAGCCAAACGACAAAACCTGGAAACAGAACAAGCACTGGCAAGTCAAATGCAAGGCATTGATAAGGCAGGCAAAGGGAGAATTTGAGAAGAAGCTTGCTGCGGAAGCAAAAACGCGAAATAAAGACTTTTTCAAGTACATTCGTAGCAAAAAACTGTGAGCGAGTCAGTTGGTCCATTAGATGATAGAGGGGTTCAAGGGGCACTAAGAGGCGACAAGGCGATAGTGGAAAGACTGAATGAATTCTTTGCTTCAGTCTTTACTGAGGAAGATGTGGGGATGTTTCCCATGACCAAAGTGGTATTTAAAGGTGCAGAAGAATTGAAGGAAATATTGATACATCGGGAAGATGTATTACAACTATTAGATAAACTGAAGAGTAGTAAATCATCTGGGTCGGATGGTATACATCCAAGGGTGTTGAAAGAACTGAAATATGAGATTGCAGACCTGCTATTAGTAATCTGTGAACTATCATTAAAATCATCTGTAATGCCTTAAGACTGGAGGATTGCCAATTTTTAAAAAGGGTTCCAGGGGTGATCCAGGAAACTACAGACCAGTGAGCCTGACATCAGTACCAGGAAAAATGGTAGAAACCATCATAAAGAATAAAATTACTCAGGATGTAGATTGTCATAGCCTAATGGGAGACAGCCAACATGGCTTTAGACAAGGAAGATCTTATCTCACTAATCTGTTATGTTTTTTTGAAGGTGTGAATAAACAGATGGATAAAGGTGAGTCAGTTGATATAGTGTATCTGGACTTTCAGAAGCTTTTGACAAGGTCCCTCATCAGAGATTTTTGGCAAAACTAAAGAGTCATGGGATAGGAGGCAGTGTACTACTGTGGATCAGGAACTGGTTAAAAGATAGAAAGCAGAGGGTAGGGCTAAATGGCCAATTTTTCCCAATGGAGAAAGTTGAATATTGGTCTACCCCAGGGATCTGTGCTGGGTCCGCTGCTTTTTGACATATTCATAAATGACCTGGAAAGTAGAATAACGAGTGATGTTATCAAATTTGCAGATGACACAAAACTATTTAAAGTTGTTAAAACCCAAGAGGATTGTGGAAAATTGCAAGAGGATCTTGTAAAATTGGAAGACTGAGCATGAAAATGGCAGATGAAATTTAATGTTGACAAGTGAAAAGTTATGCACCTAGGGAAGAACAACCCAAACTATGGTTACACGATGCAAGGTTCCGCATTAGGAACCACCACCCAGGAAAAAGATTTAGGCGTCATTGTGGATAACATGTTAAAACCCTCGGCCCAGTGTGCAGCGGCGGCCAAGAGAGCAAATAGAATGCTAGGTATCATAAGGAAAGGAATGGAAAATAAAACAAAATATATTATAATGCCTCTATATCGTTCCATGGTTAGACCGCACCTTGAATATTGTGTGCAATTCTGGTCGCCATATCTTAAAAAGGATATAGCATTATTAGAAAAGGTTCAGAGAAGAGCCACCAAAATGGTAAAGGGGATGGAAGGATACTCCTATGAAGAAAGGCTAAAACGGTTAGGGCTCTTTAACCTGGAATAGAGACGGCTGAGGGGGAGATATCATAGAAGTCTATAAATTAATGAATGGAGTGGAACGGGTAAACGTAGATCGATTGTTTACGTTAGCAGAATATAGAAAGACTAGGGGACATGCAATGAAGCTACAGGGTAAACTATTTAAGACTAATAAAAGAAAATATTTTTTTACTCAATGTAAATGTAGGGAGGAGTGGTCTAGTGGTTAGGACAAGGTACTTCAGACCAGAGGGCCGGGGGTTCAAGTCCCACCTGGGGACAGCAATCTCAGGCCGGAGGGACTGGGATTTCTAGTCCTATAGGCACTCCTTGTGGTCTTGGGCAAACCACTTAACCCTCCATTGCCCATGTTCCCTGTAAGTATTAACGTATGTGTGTCATATCCCCTTGTGTTAAATGTATCCCCCAATTGACCGCTTTGACCCGGGAAAAGCGGAATATAAATACAGCTAAATAAATAAATAAATGTGTAATCAAACTCTGGAATTTGTTACTGGAGGATGCTGTTAGTGTATCTGGGTTTAAAAAAGGTTTGGACAAGTTCCTGGAGGAAAGGTCCATAAACCATTATTAAGAAGGGACCCAGGATATCAATGCTTGACCCAGTACAAGCATTGCGGAACCTGTGTCTTTTGGGGAAACTGCTAGGTACGTATGACCTAGATTGGCCACTGTTGGAAACAGGATACTGGGCTTGATGGACCTTGGTCTGACCCAGTGTGGCATATCTTATGTTCTTACAGAGTGTACAATGGGGTGCAGGAAGAATGGTGGTGGTGCCTGTGTATAAGTTTCTTGTGAGACCGCATTTCAAGTGTTGTGTGCAATGCTGGAGATTGCACCTTCAAAATGATGTAAATAAAATGGAGTTGGTGCAGAGGGCAGCTACTAAAATGGTCAGTGATCATGATAAAGCATATGGGGACAGATTTAAAGTTTTCAGTTTGCAGGGGTTTTTTTTAGAGGGGATACGTGGTGGTATGGAATACCAGCACCTTTTTCGGTGCCTGCTAATACTGACCCATGGTTCTCATGTATTAATGAAAGAGCCCTGCATAGGAGTTCTGGCAGCTTTTTTTTCCAGCACTGTCAGCATGTATACTTTGGAAGAAATGCATGAGAGGGGAGATATTATAGAGACAAGGGTGGCCCGGGGGGGGGGGGGGCAGAGGGGCCATATGCAAAGACTCATTGCAGGGCCTCATTTGCATAAATATATGCATTACGTTAACATACGCTAACTTTTAGTAAACATGTTTTTCTTAATGAATTTCTGGATAAAGAAAGACTACCAGATTTCTACATTACTATACTCCAGTGCCAACAGCCAGGCGCATTAGAAAGTACTATAAACACTACCCATTTAGAACCCATAGAAACCCGCTTTATGATAACAGCACTACCAGGACTCACAAAGCACCTATCTCTACCTATCAAAAGGCAACACTGCAAATATTAAACCAATACATCTCAGAGAATACCAATACATCTCCTGCTGGGGAAAGAGAACAAGTGGCACTTTCAAATAGAAACTACATGAACAGAATACCTCAGCTCGGTTACACATGCAGAAAATAAACCGTCACCAAACAAAGAACAAGGGATCGCAATTTAGAAATAGGAAGACAATAATTAAACTGGAAACCCCAAAAGCCAAACTTGGAACAACACTGGAGAAATAAAACTATAAATTAATCTTTGTTAGTGATATAGAGGAAGGGCTGTCAGGTAGAAAAGGTGATGTCAATAGCTAGAAGGATGCTTGGGTGCATTGGGAGAGGAATGTTCAGCAGAAGAAAGGAGGTGATAGTGGCTCTGTATGTCTTTAGTGTGACATCATTTGGAGTATTGTGTGCAATTCTGCAGACTGCACCTTCAAAAGGATATAAACATGCTGGAGTCAGTACAGAGGGTGGCTACTAAAATGGTTAGTGGTTTTCGTTATAAAGCATATGAGGACAGACTTAAGGATCTTAACAAAGGAAAGGTGGGATAGAGGTGAAAAGATTGAAACATTTAAATATCTCCATGGCATAAATGCACAGTAGGAGAGCATCTTTCAAGGGGGACATGGGATGAGGGTGAAAGGGGATAGATTCCGGATATGATTTGCGGAAATATTTCTTTATGGAAAGAGTGGTGGATCCGTGGAATAGTCTCCCAGTGGAGGTAGTAGAGATGAGCACGGCATCTGAATTCAAAGAAGCATGGGACAAACACAGAGGATCTCTAAAAGAAAAAAAGGGGTGAAGGGGAAAATGAATCCCCTTCAGGTACCTTTGTCACAGGTTGAATCCATCTTGTGCTAACATCTATAGCTCAGGCCTAAGAAAGAAACAGCCTGCTGACCCTTTTCACACTGAAACTGCAGAATCAGCAAGATTGAGCTATGAAATGAGCTAATATCCTGACCCAGAGCTGATACAATGAGAGACTCTGAAAGCTACACAGCTAGTGAAAACTAACACCTGGGCCCCTCGAAAGAACAAAGGGGAACATAAACAAAGATATATATATATATATCTTTGTTTATGTATATATATATTCGTAAGGCCGCGGGCCCCCGTCCGCGTGGCTGCTTCTAACCGGGGGGGCGGCATTCCGCTCGCGCCCTTGCGTTACGGCGGCGCGCGGCTCGGGTGGTGTACCGCGTGGTCCGGTGGCCTCATTGGCTCCCGTTGGCGTTTTAAACGCGCGAGAGCCAATGAGAGGGCTGGAACCTCGGCAGCGGGGGTGGGGGTGGGGGGGTGGTGCGGGGACTCGGCGCTGCTCCGGCCGTTGCTGGTGTGAGGCTGGAGGTGCCGGACGTGTTTGCGGGAGCAGTGCTTTGTTGGTGGGGGGTTTTCGGCCCTGTGGAGCAGCGGGAGGCGGTACAGAAAAGTTTTGGCGGTCATCGGAGCTCCGTTGGGCAGCGTGTCAGCGGTGGGGGAGTCGGACGGCGGAGTCCTTGTTGGCGGTGTTCTTGGCTGACTGCAGCCCCGGGCTGAGGAGCAGAGGCTATTCCCGCAGGCAAGTTGCTTCATATTTGGCCATTTTAACGAGGCTGTTTGGGGGGGTGCCTCAGTTACAGACACTTTCAAAAAAAAAAAAAAACCAGAGGAAAACAGATATCTATATATCTCACAATTAAAAAAAAAAAAGAAAAAAAAAAGATAATAATTTCCAAGGTTCCTCCAGCTTTAAGCTTGCCATGTCTGGCGGAGGAAAAAAGGGGGATCCCAGACAGAAAAAAGGGTCTGGCAAGGCCAACACGGGCGGTACTCGGGGAGGTGGGCCAGCTTCTTTGGGGCGCCCAGCTCATTTAGGGCGGGGGGGGGGGGGCCAGGGGCAGAGCTCCTAGTCGTGGCCCTGCATCCGGACGGAGCGCTAGCCCTGTCGGAGGTTCAGGGCAGGGGGGGCGAGGGTGGAGGGGGGTTTCGGCTGGCCCTTTAGCTCGGGGTAGGTGAGGTAGGTCTAAGGGACCGGCAAGAGGTGCCTCGGGGCTTGGAGAGGCGCTCGGCCCTTTGAGTGGCCTGGGTGTGGCCCCAGTTCTAGTGGGGGGGAGTGAGGGTGCCATCCCGCAGGTGGGCGGTGCGGTTTTGGACGCGGCAAGTCCCGAGGGTTTCTCGGCTCCTGCTGGGGTAGCTTACTCGCCAGCTTGGGCACATTGGCAAGGCGGGGGTCAAGGCTCTTTCCATGCGGAATGGCTAGGGGAGTGGCAACCACCGTGGCCTGTGGCGGGTGTCCCTTCACCTTTTCCTGTTTTTTCTCTGCAGGTTTCTCCCGGATGGCACTACTTGGGGCATCCTTGGGGGGCTCCTGCTGGACAGACGGACGGCGTGCGGGCGAGCGCAGGCGGTGGCCCTGTGCCTGTCAGAACCGGGGGAGGTTCGGAAGCTTCAGTGTCGACTCCACAGGAGACAGGTGTGGCTATAGAGGTAGCTTCACCTGCAGCAGGTGAGTTGGACTCTGGCGCTGCTGGCTCTGCGGCGCGGGAGGATGGCGCGGTGGTGGGAGATGGGGGTAAGAAACGGGCGAATAAGCGAAAGCGGCGTTTATGTCATCGGCCGCTGGGGACTTGTGCTGGCGATTCAACAAGTCTTCATGCCCCTTTCCGGATTGCAAATTCCGGCACGCCTGCTCCATCTGTAATGGGGGCCACTCAGCACTCAAATGTGTCAAAAAGAGTGTCGGGGGAGTTGCGGCTTCCTCCCACAAGTAGTAGCGGCTTGTGGAGTTTGACTCCCACCCCGGTTGTGATTGATGTTTTAGGTCCGTGGCTTAAGAGATATCCTAAGCGACAGGTCAGCTGTATCTTGGAGAATGGTTTTAAGGAAGGGTTTCACATACCGGTGGTAGGCAGAGTAGGGGTAAACAAGGCTCAGAATTCGCCTTCTGTTCGGCGTTTTGCGCAACTGGTACGTGATAAGTTGGCAACCAAGATTGAGTTAGGTAGGGTAGCGGGCCCTTTCGGAGCACAACCGTTCGCAGATTTTGTGGTATCTCCTTTGTGTATCATTCCAAAGAAGGAGCCGGGAAAGTATCGCTTAATACATAATCTTTCATTTCCCATTGGTTCTTCGGTCAATGATCACATTCCTAGGGCTTTGTGCGCCGTACGGTACGCCTCCTTCGATGAGGCTGTCGAGCTCGTGAGAGCCTGTGGGCCGGGGTGCTTGCTGGCGAAAGTGGATATTGAATCCGCCTTCCGTTTATTGCCGGTGCACCCGTCTGCTTTCCATTTGTTGGGGTTTTGCTTCGAAGGTCACTTTTACTTCGATAAGAGCATGCCTATGGGCTGTTCGATTTCCTGTGCTTATTTCAAACAGTTTAGCTCATTTTTACATTGGGCATTCGTGGACTGGGTGGGGTGCGGCTCGGTGGTGCATTACTTAGATGACTTCCTCTTTGTTGGACCGGCGCATACGGGGCAGTGCAAGGCATTGTTGGATGGGTTTGTCCGTTTAGCCCAGGTGTGGGGTGTTCCCTTAGCTTCAGGAAAGACGGAGGGTCCGGCGACTACTCTTACCTTTTTGGATTCCGTTGGCACTTGTAGCCCGACTTCCGGAAGATAAAGTTACGAGGCTGCGGGTGTTGGTCGCCACTGCGCTGGGTTCACGCAAGCTGATGCTTCGGGAGATGCAGTCCTTAGTGGGGTCACTGAATTTCGCTTGCCGAGTTATCCCGATGGGGAGAGTGTTCTTGCGTAGGTTGGCAGCGGCTACTGCGGGTGTCTCTAGGCCTCATCATCGGAATCGGATGTCATGCAGCTTGCGGGCGGACCTGCGGATCTGGGACGATTTCCTGCGTAACTTCAATGGTACCACGGTGCTGAGAGATCAGGAGGTGACTTCTGCGGATCTGCAGTTGTATACTGATGCGGCTGGGGGCTTGGGTTTGGGGATTTATTTTGGGGGCTCGTGGTGCGTGGAGGGCTGGCCGCAGTCCTGGCGGGACGTAGGGCTTACGAAGAATATTACCTTCCTCGAGTTGTTTCCCATTTTGGTGGTTATGTCGTTGTGGCCAGACAGACTCCGCAATCGCAAGGTGCTCTGGTGGTGCGACAATGAAGCCGTAGTGTCCGTGCTCAATAACTATTCCCCAAGATGCAGGCCTGTAGCTGACCTGCTGCGGCAGATGGTTTTCGCTTGCTTACAGTTGAATCTAGTGATTAAGGCTCGTCATATTCCTAGAAGTCATAACCAGATTGCCGATGCTCTTTCCCGTTTTAAGTGGGAGCTGTTTCGGACCTTGGCGCCGGATGCGGACGACGAAGGGTCATCGGTCCCGGAGCATTTATGGCGGATTGGCCTCCTGCCATGATGGAGCTGCTGCGGAATTCCGTCTCTTCGGCAACGTGGTTAGCTTATCAACGTGGCTGCTGCAGTGTGGTGTCCTTCTTGGTACTTCTCGGCTGGCGAGCTGGGTCAGCATCGGATCAGCTTCTGGGTCAGTATGTGTCGGCAGCTAAGGCTGCAGGACTGTCGCGGACCACTGTCTGGAGGAACTTGGCAGGATTCTCCTTTTTTGCACGGGCTCTCGGGTGGGGGGGGGCGGGGGGGATTTTTAACGCGGACGCTGTTGCGGGGTTGGGAGCGGTCCTGCCCCCCGCTGGGTGATTGGCGGCGCCCTATCACACATGACTTACTGCGGCGTTTATGTGGTGCATTGACTCAAGTGGTTTCCTCCTCCTACGAGGGGGCGCTCTTTCGGGCTGTTTTTTCGTTAGCCTTTTTCGGCGCGTTTCGGGTGGGTGAGTTGGTTGCGGAGTCGGGTCAGATTCGCAATGGGAGGGAGGTTCAGGTGCATCAAGTGCATTTGCTCAGGGGCGGGGTTCGTATCTGCCTTGCCCGTTCAAAGACGGATCAGGCGGGAAAAGGTATGTGGGTGGAATTGGCAGCGGTGAGGGGTTCCCCCTCGTGCCCTGTTGCTTTACTACAAGCGTACTTACGCGTTCGTCCGGATGTCGGCGGTAGCCTTTTTATACATCAGGATGTGCGGGTTCTTACGCGTTTTCAGTTTACCGCGGTGCTACGGCTGTCTTTACGGCTGTTAGGTGAGGATCCTGGTGCGTTCGCTCTTCACTCCTTCCGGATTGGGGCGGCGACCAGTGCGGCGGTGGCTGGACTGCCCGATCAGGAGATACAGCGCATTGGGATATGGCGGTCGAGAGCCTTCCACAGCTACGTGCGTTTGTAGGGGCGTGTGGGGGGGGGCACTAACTGTTCTATTCTTTTTGTTGCAGATGCAGGGCAAAGATCGTGTTGCAGTTGGGTGCTTGGCCACTCCTTTGTGTTCTGGGCTGGTCGGCGAGCAGCGACGCGCCCCATGGGGCCGAATTTGGGATTTTCCGAGCAGGCAGTGACTGTCACATGGCTGGGCGAGCGCGGACTCCGGTGGATCCAACTCTTGCCTTTGCTTCGGCACCTCCAGCGTTCCAGAGGCTCGCCGGACATTTTGCTGCTCCACTTAGGTGGCAACGATCTGGTTTCCTGGACTTGCCGACAGTTGATTCGAGCAGTTATAAAGGACTTTGGGGTGGTATTGGGGATGTTTCCAGGTGTACTATTACTTTGGTCGGATATCATTCCAAGGCCGTCCTGTAGGGCTCAGCGACGGTGGTCACGGGGTGTGACAAAGATTAACCGTCAAATTGGCAGGTGGGTGGGACAGCAGGGGGGCTGTCAAATTTTGCACCCTTGGGTGGACATGGAGTGCCCAGGCCTTTACAGGTCAGATGGGGTGCACTTGTCCCCGGTGGGGTTGGATTTACTGCTTAACGATTGGCAGGAGGCCTTGGAAGGTATTCGGTTGGGGGCGAGGGCTGGTCGCAGCTTACCTTTGGGGGGCGGCTCTGGTCGGGTCCGGAGCCAGTGGCAAGCATGAGGGCGGGGGTGGGGTACCCCCGACCCGGTTAATCCCTCAGGCTTTTGCTAATAACATGGTGAAGCCGGAAGAGGGAGGGCGTGGAAAAATGTCGGGCCTGTGCCCGGGGGGAAGCGGATGCGGCGTCACCTTGCTACTAACATGGCTGGTGAGGGCTCGGTCTGCTGGGGGGGGGGGGGAGAGTTATAATGTGTTGAGTTGTATTGGTTGGTTTGTTAAAAGGTTATTAAAGCTGCGACCAGTTTAAGTCCAAGATTGTTGTCATGTGCTTGTTCTGAATTAGTCTTTGGAGAAAAATGAATGGGGGTGGCTGGGAGGGGCGAGAGGCGACGTGTCTGCCTTACCCGGTTAACGAGATATATATATATATGTTGGGGTTGAACACAAGCAGCCAAACAAAAAAGAGAAAATTCTCCAAATAATCATAGGGGAAGCCAAGAAAACCCCCGACAGGGGGCTGCTGTAGTGGTTGATATGGAAGGGCATACTAGATAAGTCATGTGGTCTTTTTCTGTCGTCATGTTTCTATGTTTCTAATTTCCTCTTATACTAAACAAAAACGCAAAGTCGTTAGCGATGTACATTTCCCAGAGCTGACATATTCCAGTTAATAAATTCAAAATAAAAACGTATTTTTCTACTTGTTGTTGTTTGGGCATTTTATTTTTCAGTCGCAATTGCTCCAGTCACTTTCTTCTGGTTTCTTCCTGTCTTCTGCTAACTCTCCATTCTCTGCTGTCCATTTGTCCTTTCTTCTCTCTTCTAGTTTTTTTTTCCATTCTCTCTTTACATCTGCTTTAACATACTGATCTTTTCCCTTTTGATCTTCCCTCCATTTCTTTCTTTATTCCCTTATCAGCCACTCAAATTTCACCCTTCCTTCCTCAATCCCCACTTATTCTCCCAATACCCGGCCAATCGTATATTTTTCTTCCCTCCCACACAAAATACCTTTTCCCCTCTCCATCCTCATTCCCCCAGTCCCATTCCCTTCTAGTCCTCCCCCAACATCAGCTCCCTTCTCGTTCCAGCCCCACCCAGCATCCACACCCTTTTAGTCCCATTCTTCCATGCCCCGCATCAGGCAATTTCCAGTCCTAGCCCCCCATCATCCCATTTCCAATCCTAGTCCCCATCAGCCCATTTCCAGTTGCATACCAGCCACCCATCAGCTCATTTCCAAACTTAGCCCCCCATCAGCCATTTCCACTCCTATCCTAGCCCCCCATCAGCTCATTTCCAGTCCAATCCTCGCATCGGCTTATTTCTAATCCTAGCTCCTCATTAGCTATTTCCAGTCCTACCCCAGCCCCCCATCAGCCCGTTTTCAATCCTAGCCCCTCACAGACATTTCCAGTCCTATTCCAGCCCCCTCATTAGTCCATTTCCAGTCCAAGCCTCCCATCAGCCTATTTCCAGTCCAAGCCTCCCAATCAGCTCATTTCTTTTTTTTTTAAACTTTTATTTTCATTTTGCAACAAACAAAAGAAACAACACACCAAAGGAGACAAAACAAGTATACAATAAGGAAAAGCAAACCCTATTACCCCCCACCCCCCTGCTTCTTCTCTAAGCCGACAGTATCAGCATGTGAGCGCTTCCAAACAACAGTAATTGTACATCAAAACGAACATAAATAGCATCTGCGATACAGAATGATCATGTGACAGAGATTTATACAAATTTAAACAGTCAGATGAGAGCATTTAGCGGTGTGAACATAATCATTGAGCATCTTCCATTTAGACAGATGATGGGGGGTCTGAACGGAAGAAGCGAACATACGAGGTATTTGTTCATATTTACTGTAGAGACAGACATGATTCCACCATTCATTGGGGCTCAGATGGGAGCTATTTTTCCAGTATTTCGTAATTAGGGAAATAGCAATGCCCAGCATGAAGTCTAAAAGGAAGTAAGCCGATTTTGGAAGAGAGGGGATCCCCGCAGCTGAGCGGAGTCCCACTATCCTCCAAGACAGGGGCTCTTGAAAGTGCAAAATAGATTGGATACGGCCCCAGACCCGACGCCAGTAATACTGTAGTGCGGGACATTCATACATAACATGAGTTAGTGAACCAATGGCCGCATGGCATGTCCAGCATTTATTGCCCTGGGAGGTTTTCCATTTGGCTAATCTGTCAGGAGTATAGAAACACCGGTGGGCTAGAAAGAAGAGTGTCTGAGTGAGTGAGGCGGATCTGGAGACCCGTGTCACTCTACTCCAGACAAGGCTCCATTGTTCCGGGGTCAAAGTTACATGCAGTTCCCGCTCCCATGCTTTCTGTGCTATAGGGGTACCTCTATTTACAGCATTACTTAAGGTTTTGTAAAAGTTAGATGCTACACCCGGTGAGCTCCCGATAGATCGGATAGTCTCCGACAAGTCTTGGGTAGGGGATTCCGATGGCAGGAGCACCTTAGCACTCCGAAGACAATGCTGTAGTTGCACCAACTGAAAGTAGTGTTTCGCTGGGAGACCAAATTCAATTTGCAATTCACTAAAAGTTTTCCAGCGACCATCATGGAACAACTGGGTAGGGGTCCAAATGCCCCTAGTGTACCAGGGGCTCCACGCCATCGGTTTATTTTGTATTTGAAATCGAGTATTGTACCAGAGCGGGAGTCTGTCTAACGGACAGAATCGGGAGTCTAGAGATTGAATAAGAGTATTAAAGGCACCTAAAGTGTCTAAAAGCATTGGTGGATAGTGGGAGTCTGATGGGAGAGTCATACCAGGGAGAGAAGTAAGAGGAAACGGTTTGCAAAGGTTCTCCTCTATGTCTAGCCACACAGGTCTACTCGGTGCTAGATCTTCCAGCCAACGAGCACCTTGTTTGAGAAGAAAAGAATGGTGATATTTCAGGAAATCAGGGAATCTGACACCCCCATTTTCCTTATCAGCTTGCAACTTATGCTTCGCTATCCTAGGTGTCTTGTTTTGCCATAAGTATCTAGTCAGAAGGCCCTCTAAATCTTTATATGTACGTCGAGGTAGGAGACAGGGCAACATTTCTAAAATGTAATTCACTTTAGGAACAATCATCATTTTTATGGTTTCTAGGCGACCCCACCAGGTAAGTGTTAAAGGAGTCCAACGGTGAGTAAGCGCCCGGACTTTAGAGGTTAAGTCTTTGGCATTAAAGGAGATAGCGTCTTCCAAAGGAGAGCAATAGTGGACCCCAAGGTATTTGACCATGCGAGGTTGCCATAAAAAGGGAAAGGATTGCATATCTGCTTGATGAATCAGAGGATTTAATGGAAAGGCTACCGATTTGGTCCAATTTATCTTATACCCCGAGAGTTGTGAATATTTACCGATTTGCTCTAGGACAGCCGGCACCGAGTCTAAAGAGACAAAGAGCATAAGGTCATCAGCATATGCTGAAATTTTAATTTCCCTATGAGAGAAGGGGACTCCATGAATCTCCTCCGATTGCCGGATTAGTAAAGCTAAGGGTTCGAGTGCAAGATCGAAAAGAAGTGGAGACAGTGGGCATCCCTGACGAGTACCGCGTTGAAGGGGAAATGGCTGAGACTTTAAAGCATTAGCACAGATACTGGCTGTAGGCTGTGCGTACATGGTGTGGAGACAACGGAGAAAACCTTCTCCGAATCCGTACCAGCGGAGAGTTGCAAACAGGAAAGGCCATTCTAAGCGATCAAAGGCCTTCTCAGCATCAAGTGAGAGGCCAACAAATGGTCGATCAAGATTAACTGCGGTAGTCAGTACATGACATAGAGTCCGAGCATTGTCAGCGGTTGATCTACCGGGAATGAAACCGCATTGATCTGGGTGTATTAAAGTAGACATCCTATCAGAGAGCCGAGTGGAGAGAATGGTGGCAAATATTTTATAGTCCGCATTTAGGAGGGAAATTGGACGATAATTAGCTGTTAGTTGCGGATCTCTCCCCTCTTTCTCAAAAACTACTACATTTGCCATTGAAAAGGACCCAGAAGGAGATCCCTCCTCGGCCAGAGCAGAAAAATAAAGTTTCAAAACTGGAGATAAGTCAGCGTTAAAGGTTTTGTAGAATTCAGCAGGGAGACCGTCCGGGCCGGCAGCTCGACCTGTGGCACATCGCTTGAGAGCAGAATGAATTTCTGATAAAGTGAATGGTTTGTCCATGGCCTCTCTATCTTCGTCAGATAGGGTCGGTCGTTGTACCCCTGAGAGCAATCGTTCAAATACTTCTGGCTCAAAATCACATTCAGATTGATAAAGCCGAGTATAAAAATCACGAAAGAGTTCTAAGATTTCTGTATCTTTAGTGACCAGGCCCCCCCCCCGACGGATTACGGAGAGCGGTAACACGCTTGGCTTCTTTTTGACCTTTCAGGGCATTCGCTAATAATTTGCCAGCACGGTTATTTTCCCGGTAATACAACCCTTGTTGTGATTCAATATTTTTAGCAGCAGCAGTATATAAAAGCTGATTGTATTGAAAGCGGAGGCGTTGTAAACGGAGTAAAATACATGGGTCAGTACGGGACGTAAGGAGACGCTCCCCAGCTTGTATCTGTTGCTCTAGAATCAGTAAGTGTTGCTTTCTTTGTTTCCCCTGTCGAATTTGATAGCTGGTTATAGTAGCACGGATAGATGCCTTAAAACCCTCCCACCAAGCCCAGCTCGCTGTGTCATGGGGTGAGTTAAAATGAAAATAATCTTGGATTGCGGCCTTTATGTCAACCTGAAAATCTTTTTGATCCAGTAGGGATCTATCAAAAAACCAAGCACATGGATGATCATCTCGCGTAGTGACATGCAATGAAAAGGATATGGCAGCATGATCAGAAATATGGAGAGGATGAGTCCTAGCCGTGTCCACTTGAGAAATCAGTGCTTTGGAAATGAGAAAGAAATCTATTCTAGATTGTGAGTGATGGGGGGCAGAAAAAAAGGTGTACTCTAAGTCGGAGGGGTGAAGTAGCCTCCATATATCTACTAGCGCAAGGTCTTGCATCAGAGCTGTAAGGGTAGCAAGACTCTTGGGTGGACTACTCGTTCTAGGCGGTTGTCTATCTATCAAAGGGTCTAGCACTTGATTGAAATCGCTACCAAGTATTAATGGAGTATTGGCAGAGGCCTGTGCCAACTGCGCAATACTTGCATAGTAAGCAGGGTTATCCACATTCGGGGCATAAATACAAATACACGTGAATTCACTATCTCCAACCTTAAAATGTGCACGGGCCCATCTACCCTCCTTATCAGAGCTAGTATCTATTACAGTAGCTTGCAAAGACTTCTTAACCAGAATGGCTACCCCACACCGTTTGGAAACGGCGGGAGAATAGGCAGCCACCAGGTAAGGTTTAGCATTGAGTTTCAGTGTTTCAGCGGAATTTAGATGCGTTTCCTGAAGAAACACTAAATCAGCATGCTCATGGTTAAGATAGCTAAGAATTTTCTTCCTTTTGATTGGACTATTGATGCCTTTTACGTTAAGTGATAAGATCTTACATAAGGCCATTGAGCAAGGTTAAAAATTCTGAAAGAGAACATGATAACGCACATAAGTTCACAATGTCCCTCATAGTAACTGTATCTGGCTGTACACATGACATGATAGAAAATGAGCTAATGTAATACAATGAAGCGCCCCACATTAAAAAATAAGAACCGCAGTGCGGTAGAGAAGAAGCAGAACCCCAGAAATTACTGGCGACCATGTGTCTGCGGGGAGAAACCCCAGAGAAGGCCGAAATTGAAAACATATAACCTGTATAACTGTGCGTGCTCCGAATCCAACCGAGGCACACATCATGGAGGGATAGAAGACCAAGAAAGTCATATAAAGACAGAAAGAAAAGTCCAGGCAGTCTCTGTGCTTGGCTATGACCACCGCGTCGGGCCCTTCAAAATGGCGGACAGAGCCGGCAGATAATAAGTCCAAGTTGTTGGGTTAACGCATCTGCTCTGCTTCTTTAGAGTCTAAAAATGTTGATAGTAGATCAGGATCTTCGAATGTCCTAGTTTGGTTGTGGAGAGTCACTCGGAGCTTCGCTGGATACAACAGGCCAAAGCGAGCCTGTAGCTGTTGAAGTCGAGGGCGAAAAGCAAGGAGTCTCTTCCGACGGTCAACTGTGGGCTTTGCCAAATCAGGGAAGAAGGAGACTTTATGACTTTCAAACTCCAGATGACGATTCGCCCGGGCAGCATTTAGAATTTGTTCCACTTGTTGATATCGTAGTAATCGAAAGATAATAGGCCGGGGGGTCGTTCGGTTGAGCGCCATATGGGTAGGAACACGATGTGCTCGATCAATTTCCAGGTCTCTATGAAATGTGATCTTCAGCAAGGAGGGAAGAGTTTTGAGCAGGAATTCTCTGATATCTCCTGCTTCCGCCCCCTCCGGTATTCCAAGGAGCCTCACATTGTTGCGACGGGCTCGATGATGCTATCTTCTAACTCTTTTTGAAGATTCTGTATCTGGCACTCAGCCTTGTCCAGTTTGACCAAGCGCACCGCGTGCGAGTCGAGGACCCCCGCCATGTTGTCCTGCCGTAATGAAAGACTTTCAAGTCGGTCCTGGAGCACACCGAAGTCTTCTCGCATGGCTCGAAGCGCTTCTCCGTTGGACTGCACCAGTTCCTTCACGCCGCGTATTTCCTCTAAGATCTCCTGATGCATTTCGGGGTTTTCCCGAAGTGGAACCATCTTCTGTGGGGAAGACACCTCTGTTTTGGAGCGTTTTCCGTGTGAAGAAGAAGGAGACCCGAAGTCCAAGCACGCTGGTTTATGGGCCGCCATCCCCCCCGAGGTATCCCGGTAAGTTCGGAGCAAAAAATTGAGTTTATGTAGGTATTAAGTCAGGATTCTGAGTAGGCCTCTCGGGAGCTTCAGCGCGAAGCGTCTAACCCGCTGGACATCAGGCTCCGCCCCCTCCAATCAGCTCATTT
Source organism: Ichthyophis bannanicus (assembly GCA_033557465.1). Lineage (NCBI taxonomy): Eukaryota > Metazoa > Chordata > Amphibia > Gymnophiona > Ichthyophiidae > Ichthyophis > Ichthyophis bannanicus. The sequence continues at coordinate 417,039,736 of CM066031.1, read as the reverse complement.
CTAATTTTAGCCCCCCATCAGCTATTTCCAGACCTATTCTAGCCCCCCTCATCAGTCCGTTTCCAATCCTAGCCCCCATCATACATTTCCAGTCCTATCCCAGCCCTCCATTAGCCCATTTCCAGTCCAAGCCCCCAATCAGCCCATTTCCAATCCTAGCCCTCCATCAGCCATTTCCAGTCCTATCCTAGCCCCCCATCAGCCCATTTCCAATCCAAGCTCCCTCCATCAGCCTATTTCCAGTCCTATTCTGGCCCCTTGAAAAGCCCCCTGCCTGTGTGAGTAGCTTCAGAGAAAGCCGGGGAGGCTTGAAGCCTCGTCTCACCCCTGCACCACGCAGGTGTAAAGAGCAGCGTGTTCCTTCGCTCCTGCTGTGTTCTTGTGAAGCGTGTTGAGTACCGGGAAAGGTTAAAGGGCATTTCCTGTTTCCCGGCAATCAGCACTCTTCATGAGAACACAGCGGGAGTGAAGGAACATGCTGCTCTTCACTCCAGCATTGTGCAGAGGTGAGCCGGGGCTTTGGGCCTCCCTGACTGTCTCTGAATCTGGCCCTGCAAACTGAGCGGCCCTTTGTGAACAACATTCTCACATAATGAATGGGCTGGCCCTGTCTATGGAATAAATGCATATGAGGAGAGCCTCTTTTAATTGAAAGAAGCTCTGGAATGAGGGAGCATAAGAAGAAAGTGAAAAGACATAAGTGTAATCTGAGGAAATATTTATGAAAAAAGTGCATAGAATAACCCTCAGTGGAGTTGGTAGAGACAATAATGTATCTGAATTCAAGGAAGCATGGGACAAACATAGAGGATCATTAAGGGAACAGAAGGGATTATAGAGCTTAGTAGTTAGTATGGATGGCAGATTGGATAGGCCATATGTTTTTTATATGCTATCATTTTTCTATGTTTCTATGTTTAGTATCAAAGGGTCCTTTTTTCCTGCTTTCTACTTCACTCCCTTAGAAGAGGAATGTGCTGGTGTAGTTAACCAGATCACTGAGGTTGGATGTGCAGAGATCTAAGCTACTCCTGTCACTTCATAACAAAACTATTCTCTGTGATACTAAGGCTTAGCTGGCCAGAGAGACCTTGGTGCTACATTGATTCAGCCAAGGATGAGTAACTACCTCTGGGCTGGCTATTTATGCCTGTTTGAATTTCCCTTCCAGAGACGTTTCCTCCCAGCATTAAGTCATTGGGCTTAGAGAAACCTCCCTTGTTCTGGAAAATTACAAAAGGCACAGAAACAGACATTTTCTCTATTAATATATAATTTAAGAATATATGAAGCTTTTTGACCATTCAGGACTGCTTTTTTCTATAGGCAAAAGAGGCAGCTGCTCTAAGCCCTGCACAACGGGGGCCCAGCTGCCATGCAACCCATAGTTAAAAGATGCCCCGAGTCACTGGGTTTTTATTTGACTATTCAATCTACTTGCAGGCACACTCAACCCACACAGGAATATGCTTGTTGTTGTTAAGTGCCGTCTAGTCGGTGTCAACTCATGGCGACCTTCTGGATAGTTGTCCTAAACTGTGTTCAGTCTTCAGTCAGGAGCCTCATTGTTGACAGACTGGCACCTGTAGCTGCTGTTATTGTATCGATCCATCTTATTGCTGGCCTTCCTGTCTTGCATTGACCTTCTACTTTGCCAAGCATTATGTCTTTCTCTAATGATCTCTCTCTTTCAATGATGGGGGTCATTCTGATGTGCCTGGATGTGCGGGATAGACGTTTTTCTAGTGAAAATGTCTAGAACTGTATTCTGAACCCTTGCGGCCCTGCATGTACCCGGCACTAAAACGTGGATCTCAGAACATGGGCAGGAGGGGGTGGAATGGGGGCATGGCCAGTCACGGAGACGTATAAAGCGTATTCAGGAAAATCCCATGTATGTCCTCAGTATTCCCTGTATACATCCATGTTATGCTTGCAGAAATGTCGAATAAGGGCAGGACTTAGAAACCTTTCTGCCCTGCTCTGCAATACAGCCCATATTGGTAAATGGATGTGACAGTTATGCTGTGCACCAGTGTGTCTGCAGTCTAGAAAATCACATAATGCCAATATACAGAACAGAAAGCAGAGGAGGAGGAGGTTGTAAGTTAAAGAAACATGAATAAACACCCCCACATATGTATTTGGAAGAGCACTGGTATGCATTCTGGCTATGCTGCCAGTTGCTGTGTGTGCTAAGCTTGGGTTCCCTACCAATGCCCAAAACCTGAAAATTAGACTGGTGACAGAGTCCTAGGACTCCATGGATAATGTCATCCTAGATGTTGTTGATAGGTGCAGCACTCAGCCGACTGGAGTTTTGCACTCTACCTAGTGGATCTGTACAATGTGCTCTTTTCAATTAGTGTGTTCCCCTGATGCAGATAAGTTCTTTTATATTTCTTATCAAAACACAATATAGGGTGATGTCGTAAGCCTGTGGCTATATGTCCTAAATGTTTTATATAGTTTGGATAAAAATGTGGACCTATGATGGTCGATGAGCATACCAGTTGTGGCCCTTGAGTCTGATATACTAGAGCAGACATGTCCAACTTCGAACAGGTCGTGATCTACTTTTTCCGGCCAAAAGTGCTGGTGAGCTACCACCATGAAAATTAAGTTTCAAATTAGTTTCAAATTAAATTTAACCCAATAAAGTTTGAGGATTCCCCCCCCCCCCCATTTTTAATGAACCTTCTGTCATTTATTTGGATGTGATCAGCTGTTAAGCAAATTAAGCGAAAACAAAACAGAGAGACAAAGTTCCAGTAAGAACTGCGAGGGGAAATGGAAGGTACATTTTTTCTTAAAGTTTTATTGAATAATAACTTTCTTTAACTGTCTTAATAACTTTCTTTAACTTTTATTGAGTAATTTGTGTTAAATTTAGGTTGAGTATTGATCCAGGCTGATTTTGCACAATCTTTAATATTTCGCTCTTGCTCATTAGTGAGACCTCTGAGCCTGCATTTCATCCACCAGCTTTTTGAAGTTGGGTGAATATTGCATGAAGGCCAGTCTCAGGGAATCCTGGAGATGTTCATCTGTCATGTTGGAACATTGTGTACTCTGTCATTTTCAGATGGGAAAACGCAGATTCACACAAATAAGTTGATCCAAAACAGGAGTATACAGCTTCACTGCATCTTCTCAAGTTGGGAAATTTGTCTCTAGGCACTAGCTTTCAAAACGATTCTTGCTCAGCATGGGTCTTGAGAAAAATGTCATTTTTAAGGGTTAATATTTCGTTTTCAAGAGATGACTTCTTCAATGAGTAATTTTTACTTATAGCTGCTGCAGTTTCTTTAATGTCCACATTTACTTTGAATGGGTATGACAAGTATTCCACAACTGTTCCAATTTTTTGGAAGTCACAGAATCTATTTTCGAATTCCTGGATAACAGAACAGATTTCTGTCACATACTTCTCATTCTGAAAAACAAAATTTGGATATTGTCCCAGATGGTCCTGCATATTAGGAAAATGATCAAAAGTGTTGTTTGCAAGGTCAGTCATCATTACTGTAGCTCAAATTTGCTCTTGTAGGATGAAACTGTACTCATCATCTCACCAATGCATTTGTTTTTACCTTGTAGATCAAGGTTCATATCACTTAGTTTGCCTGTAAAGTCATCAAGAAATGCCAGATCACATAACAACTTCTCATCTTTCAACTCTGCTTGGTCATCTCCCCTCTCCTTCAAAAAACATCTTATTTCATTCAGCAAATCATGAAATCTTTGCAGAAATTTGTGCCTACTTAGCCACCTTACATCTGCGTGCAAAATGATTTCCGCTGCCCCTTCATCAAGAGTAAGATTGAAAAGCCGTCTTTGAAGTGATCTTCCACGAACTGAATTTACAATTTTGAAAGTGATGTCCATGACAGTCTTTGTATTGAATCTCTTGCTTGCCAAAACTTGCTGGTGAATGCTGCAGTGGTAAGAAAGGAAATCTGGGAACTTGTCATGCTGTCTACAGATGGCTATGAAATCGTTAACTTCACCTGTCATTGCTCTTGCTCCATCAGTAGTGATGGAAACAAGTCTATGCAATGGAAGATTATACTTTGTCACAAAAGAATGAAAAGAACTGAATATTTCCTGACCGGTAGTTCTCCCTTTTAAAGAAATTATTCCAAGTAGTTCTTCTTTAACACTGAAGTCTTCAAAACCATCCAGATAAAGACTAGTACCTGGGCTATGTCTCTTATGTCTGTAGATTCATCCAGTTGGAGTGAGAAAGCAACACAATTTGAAACATCCTCCAACAATTGTTCAGTTGTGTCTCCACACATCTTTTCTATTCGCCGCATGATGGTGTTTCTTGACAATTGTACATCTTGAATAGCAGCTATGATCTCTTTCTTATTTTTAAATCCTTCAAAAAGATTGTCAGCTGCTTCAAGAAAACAATCTTTTACAAATTCCCCTTCAGTGAAAGGTTTGCATTTCTTTGTGATCAGGTTGCTGACCTTGAAGGATGCTATGTTTGCATTGACCAAATGTGACCTTGGCTTCGCCATCAACTGTTGCTGACTAGCCAATTTTGATTTAAGTTCTTTGAGCTTCAGTTTCCGAATTTCACTTTGGGTGGAAAATCAGCATCAAACATATTGCTATGCAGAGCCTTATAAGGATGTTCCAGATTACCCTTTTTGAGCAAGGATACTGGGGCATTACAAATTAGACAACAACACTTGTCTTTCACCATGATGAAGAAATAGTCCATTTCCCATTCATCATGAAAGTGATAGGTTTTGCTCTTCTTTGGAACACTCATCTTCGTTATACTGGGTTGGCTGGATGTAAGAAGGCCAAATCTGCTAAGTTAGTATAAATACTGGCTTAATCTGGTCCAAAACTGTCACTGTCCCAAAGTATTAAAGATCAACAGGAACTGAAGACCTCTGGATGATGTGCAATACAAGGACTGGAGATGCCAAAACCACACATGCAGTTCTAAAAGTAAAAATAAGAATTCATCATACTGGCACCAATAATCAAATACCACCAAACAATCATCAAAAAACCTCAAATACCTGTCCAGCAAACCAGATAAAATCAAATACCGCCAAACAAGTTCAAATATCCCCACATGCGATTTAATAAATTCTGCACAGTGTAGAATCAACGTAAAGGCAAGGCGAAATAAAATTGCAGAGGCAAGCAAAAGTCACAGTGGTTTGAACCAATTCAAAGGCAAGGCATAGGCAAGTTAGAACAAAATTGGAAAAGCCCGCCAAAATCACCAAATTCTTGACACTTTGTTGTGTCTGTCCGAAAACATTTAATGAAAGCGAACTATAAAGCGACCAACGACCAGCACACGACACAACTAATATGGTAAGTGTATTCAGGTAAAGCCTGGGCAAATGGATATCGCCCAGTATATAACACACTTCTAAGGGGTGTTGGGGCGGGGGCAGGAATGGGTGATTCTGAGAGGCAGGAGAACAGGAATGACGCCGGGACTGCGGCGTCTCATCGCGGGGCTCGGGCGGTGACCCCCTGGGTTACCCACAAACTATTGGCACAAAAACAACAAGCACCCCAATACACCCGCAGGCAAGATTCCCACAGGCAGGGAAAAAAGACAGGCAAAGGATCAGCAGTGGCAGCAAGCCCTCGGCAGATGACCTGCCGGCACGAGCTCTCTCCTAGCGGCAGGGCGAGCTGCTGGAGAGATGGAGCCAAGTGGGGCTGGCGATCTACCTCTGACCCCTCCACGATCTACAGGTAGATCGCAATCTATCTGTTGGACATGCCTGTACTAGAGGGTCCATTTGGGCCTATTTAAGCTCTAAACCTGTTTGAGGTCCACTATCTTAGTTATCATCTCTGTATTTATACATTTACAAATATAGATATCATTTATCTTTCTTTAGGACTGCAAGTTGAAGTGTGTTTGTGTGTGTGTGTGTGTGTGTGTGTGTGTGTGGTTGCAGTGTTGCACAGTAGGATCTACTATGTTCAACCACATATCTGAGGGGGCATGATTGGCTGGCAGGTACCTGTACCATAGGGATGGCTGCAGCATCAGTAGGTGCCAGTGTGTCAGGCAGGGGTAAGTAGAACAGGTCCTCCATAGTTTAACTGTCCAAACATATCCTTGTCACTAATAGTGGACCCTCAGAAGGAGAGCATTCAACATTGCACACAGCATTAAGATATGCCCAGATACACCATCATTGGTCTCTACAAATGTGCACAGTTGCACAGACTGATGATGGTGTCTCTGGGCATGTTTATGTGGTGCTTGCACTGCTGAATGCTGTCATTCTGAGGGTCCCATATTAGTGACAAGGATATGTTTGGACAGTTCACTTGGGGGGACGTGTTCTGCTTTGTTCATGTCCTTACTTAGTATTGTATAGACATGTTCCAGAGATGTCCACAACATGCATACCTAGGGAGGTCTCCTAATGTCATGTATGTTGTGCTGCAATGCATCCTGTACCACCCAGATCACTCTCTACTTGATTTTCTACTATGTTGCAGTATACTAAGGTTGCTTTGTAGTGTCTGGGCATGCCACAGACTGGTTGCTGTTATCTACCTTGCATCCACCTATATGTATCATCAGCTTTCATATGTAGTTTGCATAAACACATCACTGTCCGTGAGCGCAGCAGCTTAGGAGATGCATGTTTTACAGGGGAGGCGTGACCATTCACAGGTATGTTGTGGAGATGGGCAGGATCACATACGTTCATCTTTTCTGAATATGATGAGCACGGGGACGTACACAGCCATTTGTTGCGCATGCCCTCTCTCATAGAACATGGTGCTATGTACAGGCTGCGCCGAGTACGTCTGTGCCACGATTCTGCACCTGTAGCTGTGTCTATCCCCACGGCTGCAGAATAGCATTTCATTCATGCACATTTTCAATTTGGATGTGCCCACAGGACAAACATGCACATTATGGAATTGGCCTCCACGTGTCCAAAGTATGAAGTCAAAGACTTGTCTTCTGAGAATCTAAAGAAAGCTTAGATTTGATCTCCTCTAGTACTGACTGGTTTGTTCTTCAGGCATTCCATGGTATACACAATATTTGTTGCCAGCACCATTATTCAAAGGCATCGGTTTTCTTCCTATCTTTTTCACTGTCCAACGTTTGCATCCATATGATGTTATTGAAAATACCATGGCTTGAACAAATTGAATTCTTGTATGCAGAGCGACATCTCTGCTCTTAAGAATTTTGTCTAGGTCCTTCATAGCCGTTCTGCTAAGAGCAATGCGTCATTGGATTTCTTGACTGTTTGTTGTTTCTTTACTGATCGTTGATCTAAGTAGGTTAAAGTTGTCCACTATCTCAATTTCTTCTCCATCAACAATGAACTTATTGATTTTGCCAGTTGTCTTTTTTACATTAAAGTGCAGGCCCTTTTTAAGACTATATTCCTTGATCTTGAGAAGCAAATGTTTGTAATGTGGTATCATCAACATAGCGAAGGTTGAGTCTTCCACCAATCTTTGGACCTCGGTTGTCTTCATACAGTCCTGCTTTTCTGATGATTTGTTCTGCATACAAATTAAACAGGTAGGGGGAAAGTATGCAGCCTTGTTGTGCATCTTTGTGATTTTAAACCATTCTGTTTCTCCTTGTTCCATTCAAACTGCTGCTTCCTGATCAATGTAAAGGTTGTGCAAAAGAACAATCAGATGTTCTGGTATACCCATGCTTCTTAATGGGGCACAGAGTTTCTCATGGTTTATGCAGTCAAAAGTCTTGCTGTTGTCGATAAAACACATACAGATATCCTTTTGGGATTCTTTTGTCTTTTCAAGGATCCATCTCACATCCGTGATGATGTCCCTCGCCCTTTCTTGAACCCTGCTTGCACTTCAGGTAGTTCTCATTCCAGGTATGGTTGTAGTCTCTGCTGAATAATCTTGAGTAGAATCTTGCTGGCATGTGGGATCAAAGGAATTGTCAATAATTTCCACAGTCAGGCAGGTCACCTTTCGTCAGTATTGTTATAAAAACAGATCTTTTCCAGTCAGTTGGCCATGAATTTGTCTTTTGAATTTCCTGGCAGAGCCTTGTAAGTTTGGTAACAGCTGCATCAGATTGCTGTAATAATTCAGTGGGAATGCCATCAATGCCCAGTGCTTTGTTCTTTGATAAGGCTTTCAATGTTGCTTCGACTTCTTCTTTCATCACCAATGGTTCCTGATCATAAGGTATAGGTTGACATGGCTGTTGATCCACTTGATCTTTATGGTATAATGACTCTATATTCTTTCCACCTTTTCTTGATCTTACTACTACTACTACTACTCAACATTTATATAGCGCTACCAGTCGTATGCAGTGCTGTACAGCACAGACATGTAAGAGACAATCCCTGCTCATCAGAGCTTACAATCTAGTCAAGACAAGACATACGAAACACGGAAGGTGTGGACAAGGGTAGAATAAGGGAGAGAAAAGGAGATCAGGTGAGTCAAGATCCAAAGGCAGTAGCAAAGAGGTGAGTATTCAACCGGGACTTGAAGAAGGCCAGAGAGGGTGCCTGGCATACAGACTCAGGTAGTATGTTCCAAGCGTAAGGTTCAGCCAGGTGAAAGGAGCGAAATCTGGAGTTAGCAGTAAGAGAGCGGGGCATAGATAGAAGCAGTTTGCCAGAGGAGCGGAGTTCCCGAGGGGGGTTATAAGGAGAGAGAAGAGATGAAAGGTACTGAGGAGCCATGGAGTGAGTGCATTTATAGGTCATCAGGAGAAGTTTGAACTGGATGCGGAAGCGGATAAGGAGCCAGTGAAGTGACTTGAGAAGAGGAATAATATGGGCATGACGAGGATGGTGGAAGATTAACCGTGCAGCAGAGTGTTGAACAGATTGAAGGTGAAAGAGATGACTCAAAGGGAGACCAGCAAGGAGTAGGTTACAGTAGTCAAGGTGGGAGGTGATTAAGGAGTGGATAAGGGTTTTAGTAGTGTGTTCAGAAAGGAGGGGGCGGATTTTGCTAATATTGTAGAGAAAGAAATGGCAGGTCTTAGATCTTCTCACTATCATTCATCATGGATCCTTGAGCATCTTGTAACATTCCAATTTGGGGCTGGAATTTTTTCTTTAACTCTCATAGTTTTAGGAAAGCTGATCTTTTTCTTCTTCTAATAGGTTCTGCTTCTATTTCCTTGCATGAATCATTGCAATACTTCTCTTTGTCTTGCCTTGCTGCACATTGGAAATCTCTGTTGAGTTCTGCGATTGCCTCGCTTTCTCCTCTGGCTTTAGCTTCTCTGCATTTCTGGGCAATTTTCAGGATTTCTTCAGTGATCAATTTTGGCTGTTTTTGCTTTTTCACCTTTTGTAGAGACTTCTCACTTTCTTCCAACACAGCCTTCTTGATGTCATCCCATAACTCTTCTGGAGCTCTGTCATTTGTTTCTAAAGCAGCTCATCGATTTTGCAGGCAGTCTTTAAATTCTGGTGGTATATTTTCAAGGTCATATTTTGCTACATTCATGAGTGGCTTGCTCTTTTTCAACTTTAGCTTGAGTTTGCATACTACTAGTCGGCTCCTGGTTTTTTCTTTGTTGATGTTATGGAGCTTTTCCATTGTTGACTGCCACAGATTTATTTATTTATTTTATTTATTTAACTGTGTTTATATCCCGCTTTTCACTGGGTCAAAGCGGTTTAACAAAGAAAGGGAAGGAGGACAGTAATCAATTCACAGAGAGGGAGGCCATCACCAGGGGGACCAACATTGATGATCTGAACAGAAAGTAATGACTTAGATAATTGACATGAGTCTCTTAGTAGGTAGTTCTGGGGATATGTCAGAAGATCTGGAAGAGTTGTCAGTGCTGGATGTCTGTTTCTGATCCAAGGTATTCATGAAACAGGATGGTTTTTAGTTGTTTCCAGAATGTGGAAAGGTCTCCGTTGTTTCTGATTTGGCTTGGCAGGGAGTTCCAGAGGGAGGGTGGGTACAGCTCGAAAGCTCTGTTGCAAGTCCATTGATTGCACTTAGTTTGTTCGTGGGCGATAGTGAGGGTGTTGCTGGTGGTCTGTCAGGTTGTCCTGTTGAGGGTGGGCTGGGGTAGTAGAGTGGAGTTGGGTAGTCTGCGTTTGATAGAGGGCTTTGTGGATAAGTAGGGCAGATTTGTATTTGATCCTTGCTTCAAGTGGTAGTATGTGCAGTTCTCTCAGGACTGCAGTGATGTGATCATGTTTTTTTGCTTTCTAGATGATTCTTGCTGTGCTGTTTAAGGCAGTTCATAGAGGGTTGGTGTGGGTGGCGGGTAGTCTGTGATAAATTATATTGCAGTAGTCCAGGTGGGGGAGTGTCATAGCCTGCATGACTGTTCTGAGGTCCTGTGGATCAATGAGTGGCATGAGCCATTGCACCATTTTTGCTTTGTGGAATATTGTTCTGGTAGTCTTTTTAATCTGTTGGTTAAATGTGAGTGCCAAATATTTTATGTGGGGTTGAATTTGTATTTGGGTATTTCCCAAGATGAGATATGGTGGTGGGGTGAAGTTAGGGTCCTTGGTTACTATGAGTGCTTCTGTTTTTTTATGTTGATGGATAGATTGTTACTTAGTAGCCAGCTGGAGACCTCAATGAAGCAGTCTGAAAGGTGATTGTTTGTTGGATTGGTGGTTGTGATCGGTCCATAGAACATTATGTCATCTGTGTAGATATGGTAGTTGATGTTATGAGCTTGTATGACTGAGTAGAGTGGTTGCAGGTAGATATTGAAGAGCATGGTAGATAGTGTGGAGCCATGGGGTACTCCTTGATGCTGATGAAAGGTGAGGTGAGGTTGCCATGTTTGTGTGGATCAGTTGTTGTCTATTGGTCAGGTAGGAGCGGAACCATTGAAGTACAATGTCCTTAATGCCAATTTCCTGAAGTCTGTGTAGGAGGATGTTGTGGGAGATGGTGTCGAAGGCCGCAGATATGTCCAGGAAGATCATAGCATATCCAGAGTGTTTGGTCTGTGTGCCTTTGATAAGGGTGTTCAGTAGTGATGTCATGAGGGTCTCGACTCTATGGAATGGGCGGAATCCATGTTGTTGCGGGTCCAGTATGTTGTTGGTATCTAGGTGGTCTTGGAGTTGCTGTTGAATTATCTTCTCAATGATTTTGGTGGTGAACGGGAGACTTGCTATAGGCCTGAAGGAGGCGGGGTCGAGGGGGTCCAGGCTGTGTTTTTTTAGGGTTGGACAAATGATGGAGGTTTTGAGGGTGTCTGGCATGTGTCCTTGCTTGAGTGATTCATTGACAATGTGGAATAGGGGTGTGCTTATGTCTTCTTTTGATTTCTTTATCCACTCTGCAGGGCAGGGATCTAGTGGAGAGGTGATGGTGTTTAGGCAGGAGATAGTGGATTCTATTTTTTCTTTTGTGACTGTTCTGAATGTGCTCCAGTCTGTGTCTTTGATAGCGGGGTGTGCTGTGTCACCCTCTCGGTGGCCAGCCCAGCGCCTAGGGCGCTGAGAGTTGGTCTGCCTTTGTATTCCTGACTCAGAGAGTATGACCCTGCATTGGTCCTGCAAGGCCCTCTGGGAATGGTAGTCCCTTTTACCCTTTGAGAACAGAAGAGTTGTAGTCAAGTGTTTCAGGCAATGACAAAAATTTATTTTTCCCCTTCCCAACGGATTTTTGTGCAGGTAAATAACTTAGGACAAACTGCCATACAATTGGCTTGAGGGATATGTACAAGAATTCAGGTAAATTAGCCTTATCAGCTTCAGGCTCACAACGTGCAGTGCTCGGTACAAACAAACAATAACAGCTTCCTTCAGCAAAAGAAAATGTTGCTCATTCTTTCTGTTGCTTCACCAGCTTTCTCAAACTAGTGTTCAGCACAGAGACTCAACGTGGTCAGCGAAACATAATGTGCAGTCCATTTGGTTATCCACTAATTCACTGCTATCAGAGTCAATCCGCATTTCTTCAGCGTCAGCAATAGCAGGGTGTGTCAGTGAGCTGCTATCCTGAACTTTAAAACAGACGTCTTCACTATCCTCACATGGCTTCTCTCGGTAGCACTCTAAAGGATAGGACTGTGAATTACCGTATATACTGAAGTTTCTTTTTAGAGAGTCTGCTACATTCTGGCAACTGCAGGGAAATACTTTATAACTAGGTTCAAATCTATGTAAGTTGTGAAGCCTACCTTTCGGCTTTGGAGGGAAAGGAATTCTCAGCTCTGCAAAGTCAGACTGATTCCCAAACACAGCTTGTGTTTGTTTGTCTCTCAGCCTCGTAGCTTCAGCCTTAGAGGTACAAGTATTGTCATGCCAGCAGGTTTCTCTCTCTGGAGCATGTGAGTTTTCCCAAGCCTGCCTTCCAGGAAATATCTTATCCTTCTTGCCTTTACCAGACGTCACCTGTCCTGTGCTGCTTCTTTCTGGCGTTAGGACTATGGCTCCCTTGGTTCTCACCTCTTGACATCTTCCTTCTTTCTGCTCCCCTTTAGTCCAAGCTAATGACCACTTTTTATCATCCTGTTTCTCCGGGCTAAACTGTGCCCCTCCCTTAAACAGGTGTATCTCATTATCTCCTGAACTAGGGACTACGTCACAGTGTGGGAGTGTCTTTCCAGCTCGTGACTCTCTTTGTTTACATTCTCTCTGAAAACACTGAGCCATGTGCTCAGACTGCCTGTCAGTTTCTGAAATGGAATCCTCTTCTCTCACCAACTCCATAGGCTCAGAAGGGTCTTCTTCATGACAGCTGTTATTGTTGCATTCGGTTGTGGGTTGTGTTGTTGTTGGAGCTGTTTGTATTGGCGTGCTAGTAGTTCTGGTGGGATGTTCGGAAGCTGGTTGGAGTGGCTGGGTGTTTTTGTTAGCTTCTTGACAATCTCAAAGAGCTCAGATGGTCTGTTTATTCAAGTATTTAAGATTTGTGAGTGGTAGTTCTTTTTTGTTTTGTCGATTTCTGTGTGGTAGGTGTCTAGTTCACTCATGTATTTTGTTTTATCTGCTTCTTTTTTGGTCTTTCTCCATTTTCTCTCGGTTCTTCTGAGTTGGGTCTTTAGTCTCTGTAGGTCGGGGGTGAACCACCGGGCTCTTGTTGTGGTTGCTCTGATTTTGGTGCTGTTTGTCATTGCACAGGATGCAGAAGAGATTGTAGTATTCCAGGTGTTGATCAGGTCATCTATATTGGAGGAGTATGTTTGGAGTTTAGGTAATATTTGCGCTAGGAAGTCCTCTTTTTTAAATGGTTTAAATATTCTTGTATGTTTGCTGTTCTCTTTGACGTTGGTGTGTTGGTAGATGTGGGTAATGTTGATGAGGTGGTGGTCAGACCATGGTACACATGTGATCTTTGGGTTCTTACATGAAGTGGCGCTTTGAGAATTCAGGAATATCAGGTCAAGTGTGTTCCCTTTTATGTGTGTTGGTTCGTGTATGATCTGGGTCAGGTCTATTGCTTCCATAGCCTTGATGAAGGCTTCAAACAAAACGTGTATAGTCACCTTTCAGAGCTGGAAATGCTGCAACATAACACTCAAATGTTTTTCAGCTCTATTTCTTAACTGTGAGACCAAACATTTACAATCCAGAAGGTCTATTGAACACATGCACCAAGGTCTCAGACTTTAGTAAAGCTATTATCCAAGCTTCAAAGGTTTGGATTAAATGCTTATTTTTGCATCAACGACCTTGTAATGGTGCTTCATAGAAGCACTAATGGTGCTTCATAAAAAAATGTAAAAAGGATAACAGAGATATTCAATACTATGAAGCACCATTACAAGGTCGTTGATGTGAAAATAAGCATTTAATCCAAAACTTTGAAGCTTGGATAATAGCTTTACTAAAGTCTGAGACCTTGGTGCATGTGTTCAATAGACCTTCTGGATTGTAAATGTTTGATCTCACTGTTGATGAAGGCTTCGGCATGTTTATCTTGTAGTGAGGGGAGGTTGAAGTCGTCGAGGATTAGGTGTTCTTTCGTGGAGATGACGCTCTCTGATACATGTTTTAGTATGCCTGATAGATCGGTGCGTGGAGTGGGCGCTCGGTAGATTAGGCATATGGAGAGGTGTTTGTTGGTGAGGGTGAGTATGTCCGCTTCGTTGGTTGTTTCTGATGCATGGTTTCTGAGGTGGAGGTTGGATTTCTCAATGATGGCTACTCCTCCTCCTTTGGCATAAGCTCGGGAGTTGTGAAGACTGTATCCATTAGGTGTTAGTTGATTCATGAGCACTGTGTCGGTGTCTGTTAGCCATGTTTGGGTTGTAATTGAAAGAAAGCTTGATGGTACCGGGTTGGATACACAGTCAGGCCCTGTGTATAACATTATATTACTATAAGCCCTAAGAAAGAGTTAATATCATTTGTAGCTTTTTACTTAATACCATCCTTGAAAAACTCTGTAGAAGAAACTGGGTGAAAGGTTTTAGAAAACATAAACATTAGTCTTGTTATTAGAAAGATAAGTAAAAGGCAAGTTGTTTACCCAGCTTCTCAGTCGCTCAGTCTCTGGTCAGAGATATCAAACTTTCAGTGTTAGAATTAATTAGAATTAAGGCCTACATAGTCATGTCTGAGAATATATGTATGTCTTTTCATGATTGTCTATGATGTGCATGCCTATAGAAAAGCATGTTATGAATATACGTGACACTAGACGTAGAATAGAATATGTACATTATGAATATACGTGATGTGAGACGTAGAATAATAAAGTGAAATTATGCTGTATAATCAAATCTTTACCTATAAATAAAGTGGCCTAAAGCTATGATATCAGAGTAAACATAGGCAGCGGCCTAGCTTGCTCTCCCAAAGCTTTGGTTATTTTTATAATACAAGTGTGTTGTGTATTATTTACTGCTTTACCAATTAACCTTCTCATTGCCATTGTATGTGGATTTCTGTTATACCCAAGAGCCCTGCCTCGTTGTAGGTGAGGGGGGGGGGTGCAGAGTACACTTTCAGTTGGTGCCGTGCCGGATTACAGATTTCTGCATTCAAGGCAAGGGCAGAAGGTGCCTGAAGATTTGTGAGTATTACCAGTGATGGGTAATCTGTTAAGTAGACAGGCTCCGTCTCAGATGCGTGATGGCATGACAGAGCTAGGGCTTTAGTGTTTAAGAAAGATAGCCCTTCTTATTGTATGCTTCTATTGTATGTATGTGAAGCATAGTGAAGTAGCCATCGATTCCGTAGCACATAGGGATTCAGTGACAAAAGGTAATGTGAATTTGCAGTTTCCTTTGGAGGGAACTTTCTCTGTAGATAAGGTCCATTGCCTGAGATATGAGTTAGCGGTTAAAGGTAAACCAAGCAATTGTGCTTACATGGTGGGAACGGATGGTACATGATGCAAAACATTGGAATGTTTATGTTTTGAAACAAAAGTTGTTTGTGTTAAGAAATGTAATTAATGACCAGCTGAGTGAGTGAGAATCACTCGTGTAGCAGAACTTAGGGGTATGTTTACTAAACCCCCGTTAGGTGAGCGCCGCGTTAGTTTGCAGGATGCCATATAAGGAGTGGGCGTTTCAGTCTGAAAAAAGCAAACCGGGATTATCGTGCGCTAATGTGCGCGGTGCACTAATGTGCGCCGGTCACATTAGTGCACGAGCAACGCGTGCAGGAAGCATAAGCAGGCGCGCTGATGTGCAAACAGAGAAACAGAGCCACAGTACAATGGTTAAGACACTGACTGATGGTGAAGGGGTCATAGGTTCAATCCCCCACTGTGCCCAATGAATAAGGCTGCCTGAGGCACTACTTGGTATGTGTAATATTGCATTCTGAGTCATTTTAATTACTGCTGCTAGCAAACGCACTCTGAAAGCGCTGTAATATAAGGTGCTGCATAAGGCGCCCCATAAGGTACCCCAGAGGGCACATTTTAAAGTGCACTGTCCGCCAAGGCACCCTACAATGTTGCTTAAAGGGTGGCTTATAGGGCGCCATATAGGGTGCCCTATGAGGCACGGCAAGGTTACTCTGATGGCAGCACTGCACATGTGAACATGTGGTAAGCTGAAGTAGGTGTGCTGACGTGCAAACAGCAACAGCAGTGTAGCATAATGGTTAAGACACTGACTGATGGTGCAGGGGTCATGGGTTCAATCCCCCTCAGTGCCTGATGAATAAGGCTGGCTGAGGCACTACATGTTATGTGTAATATTGCATTATGAGGCATTTTAATTTTATTTTAATTGCTGCTGCTAGCAAACGCACTCTCACAGCGCTGTAACATAAGGCACCCCATAAGGTACCCCAGAGGACACATTTTAAAGTGCACTGTCCGCCAAGGCACCCTACAATGTTACTTAAAGGGTGGCTTATAGGGCGCCATATAGGGTGCCCTATGAGGCACAGCAAGGCTACTCTGATGGCAGCACTGCACATGTGAACGTGTGGTAAGCTGAAGTAGGTGTGCTGACATACAAACAGCAACAACAGTGTAGCATAATGGTTAAGACACTGACTGATGGTGCAGGGGTCATGGGTTCAATCCTCCACAGTGCCCAATGAATAAGGCTGGCTGAGGCACTACCTGTTATGTGTAATATTGCATTATGAGGCATTTTAAATACTGCTGCTAGCAAACGCACTCTCAAAGTGCTGTAACATAAGGTGCCACATCAGCCGGCCTATAAGGCACTCCAGAGGGCATATTATAAAGTGCACTGTCCACCCAGGCACCCTAGAATGTTGCTTATAGGGTGCTTTATAGGGTGCCCTATGAGGCACTGCAAGGTCACATCGCTGTTTTTGATGGCAGCACTGTGCATTTTAACGCATTGAAAATCTTAAGTAGGTGCGCTGACATGCAGGGAGGAGTAGCAGTGTAGTACAATGGTTAAGACACTGACTGATGGTACAGGGGTCATGAGTTCCAATCCCCAGTGTACCTAATGAATAAGGTTGGCTGAGGTGATTCCTTTTTCTGCTTGCAACTGTACAACAATCTGTGCTGCCATCTAAAATGAACCCCACCCTAGTGCCATAAATTAATGCACCTTTTAGGGTGCACCAGAAGGCACATCCTAAACAACCACGTCAGCGAAGGCGAGTTATAATGTTCCCCAGAGGCCATGTTGAAAGGTTGCCAACTCCCAAGGCACCATAGTAGGCACTCCATAAGCTGCCTGAATCGAAGGTGTGCCATAAGATGCCCCAAGGATGTATAGGTGAACCCAAAAATGTTTGCCAAGAGCAGTAAGGTCCCCCAATTTGAAAGGCAAGAGAGGTATGTGCCAAACACACACGTAACCCAAACACTGCACAGAGCAGAAAGGAAAGACAATGCATAAGTAAAAGAAGGACGTAGATCAGAGCTGATGGACCACACAAATCAGCTCCAGCCCATGTGGCAGCTAGAAAAATGGACAAACATATCGGGGGCTGCTGTAGCTATGCACAGAGTGATGGTAATGTACCATGCTATATTGACAGTGTGTGACAGAGGATGGGAAGATGTGTGCAGCAGAGGAGCCTGAAATGGCAGGATAGGTGAAATATCAGGATGACAGTGGAGTAGCAGTGCTATGCAGAGCACACACAGGAGAGGCAACCAGCGAGAGCTGCAATGCAGGAATGTGTAGGAGTGCAGGACGTGGGGTAGCAGCATGCACATCAGGGTAGGATGGCACACAGCTGGCAAACAGAAGATGGACAGAAGGATGGTTCACAGCTCTGATGAGGGTACAATGTGCTCACAGCACAGATCTGCACAGATATGACTGTCATACGAATGAAAACTACTTCTGCAGGACAAGCATACAAATCAAAGAGAACAGAGAGGAATCACACCTAGGACCACTACCACAAATGGCAATGCACAAACCGGTAGGCCACACCACCAACGTGAGCTCATTAGCAAAGGCTGCATACAAAAATAGTGCAGGGCATCACACAAGACGCCTGCTGGCTGTCAGGACAGGCAAACCCCCAACAGTAATCATGAACAAATGCACATGCAGATCTGCTGTGTACAGATCAGATCCCAGTCTGTAATTGGGACCAGAGACACATGCACACACACAATGAAATATTATGCAGTGGATACAGCATGCAAAAGAGGAAAGAAACTAAACCCCAAGGGCAGCAGAGGATGCTCTGTGGATCTGGTTAACAATCTGGAACAGGACAGGAGAGAATTTAACATGCAAACAGGTGTACCACACACCAGCTGAACCACAGCAATACAAAACCCCCAGGTGCACTGCCATGTAAACACCATAAAGAAAGAGACCTATGTAACAGATAATATCTGATGGCTAGGCAGCACAGAGGGCACACCTTGGTGTACAGTGAAGAGAGGGAAGGGTGTGTGTAGAGGTGATGAACCTGCTGGTACCTAATGGTCCAGTTAGCACAACAGAAAAGAAAAAGATAAACCACATGTGGGGATCAAACCTGCAAACTAGTGAGTTATAACACATGCCTCTAACCACTCCCACAAACAGCACACTGAGCACAATGCAAAACAAATACCCCAAAGGGAGGGTGTGTGTGGGAACCTGTAATACCCAGTGATGTGGCAAATGGCTGGCAGATACACAGCTGCCATCGTACAAGGATGTGAGCACAGGTGGGCCATGTACATGACCAGCAAATCAGTAGAAACAAGTGTCAATGTGCTCAAAGAGTGGAGGAGTAGCCTAGTGGTTAGAAAACTGGCTTGGACAGCAAGCAACCAGGGCACAATTCACACTAGCACTCCATGTGGCCTTGGGCAAGTCACGTAACCCTCCATTACCTTGGAAGAAAGACCTGACAATCTACATCCAGTGACACTGACAAGAAAACCCTGGAGTCTCTGGGTCACAAGGAGTCAGGACTGATTCAAAGGCACACATTGCATTGCATTTAGAATCTATATGGATTGAAATTCCATATAAAAGGGGGAAGGCAATGGCAGTGGGGGTGTACTATCGAGCACCTGGCCAGAATGACCAAATGGATGATGAAATGCTCAAAGAAATCAAGGAAGCTAACAAAAGTTACAGCGCAGTAATAATAATGGGTGATTTCAATTACCCCGGTATCGACTGGGTCAGTGTCACGGCAGGACATGCTAGGGAGATAAAGTTCCTAGATGAAATAAATGACTGCTTCTTGGAGCAGTTGGTTCATGCACCGACCAGAGGGGAAGCCATATTAGACCTAGTCCTTAGTGGAACACCAGATCTAGTGCAAGAGATAAGGGTGTTGGGGCCACTTGGCAATAGTGATCATAGCATGATCACCTTTGATTTAATTAGTGGAGGAGGGATAGTAAGGAAATCCACAGTACTACCTTTTAACTTTCAAAAGGGAGACTATGATAAAATGAGGAAAACAGTTAAGAAAAAACTAAAAGGAGCAGTTGCAAAGGTTAAAGACGTACATCAAGCTTGGGTGTTGTTGAAAAATACTATCTTGGAAGCCAAGACCAGCTGTATTCCACGCTTTAAGAAAAGTGGAAGGGAGTCCAAAAAACTGCCAGCATGGTTTAAAGGTGAGGTCAGAGAGGCTGTTGTTGCCAAAAAAGCATCTTTCAGGAAATGGAAAAAAGAGCCAAATGACGAAACCTGGAAACAGCACAAGCACTGGCAAGTCAAATGCAAGGCATTGATAAGGCAGGCAAAGAGAGAATTTGAGAAGAAGCTTGCTGCGGAAGCAAAAACGGGAAATAAAGACCTTTTCAAGTACATTCGTAGCAAAAAACCTGTGAGAGAGTCAGTTGGTCCATTAGATGATAAAGGGGTTAAAGGAGCACTAAGAGGCGACAAGGCAATAGCGGAGAGACTGAATGAATTCTTTGCTTCGGTCTTTACTGAGGAAGATGTAGGGATGTTACCCATGACTGAAGTGGTATTTAAAGGTGCGGAAGAATTGAAGGAAATATCGATACATCAGGAAGATGTCTTACAACTATTAGATAAACTGAAGAGTAGCAAATCACCTGGGCCAGATGGTATACATCCAAGGGTGTTGAAAGAACTGAAATATGAGATTGCAGACCTGCTATCAGTAATATGTGAACTATCATTAAAATCATCTCTAATACCTGAAGATTGGAGGATCGCCAATGTAACACCAAGTTTTAAAAAGGGTTCCAGGGGTGATCCGGGAAACTACAGACCGGTGAGCCTGACGTCAGTACCGGGAAAAATGGTAGAAACCATCATAAAGAATAAAATTACTCAGCATGTAGATAGTCACAACCTAATGGGAGACAGCCAACATGGCTTTAGACAAGGAAGATCGTGTCTTACTAATCTGTTATGTTTTTTTGAAGGAGTGAATAAACAGGTGGACAAAGGTGAGTCGGTTGATATTGTGTATCTCGACTTTCAGAAAGCCTTTGACAAGGTCCCTCATCAGAGACTTTTGGCAAAACTAAAGAGTCATGGGATAGGAGGCAGTGTACTATTGTGGATCAGGAACTGGTTAAAAGATAGAAAGCAGAGGGTAGGGCTAAATGGCCAATTTTCCCAATTGAGAAAGGTGAATAGTGGTGTACCCCAGGGATCTGTGCTGGGTCCGCTGCTTTTTGACATATTCATAAATGACCTGGAAAGTGGAATAACGAGTGACGTTATCAAATTTGCAGATGACACAAAACTATTTAAAGCTGTTAAAACCCAAGAGGATTGTGAAAAATTGCAAGAGGATCTTGATAAATTGGAAAACTGGGCATCAAAATGGCAGATGAAATTTAATGTGGACAAGTGCAAGGTTATGCACCTAGGGAAGAACAACCCAAACTATGGTTACACGATGCAAGGTTCCACATTAGGAACCACCACCCAGGAAAAAGATTTAGGCGTCATTGTGGATACCATGTTAAAACCCTCGGCCCAGTGTGCAGTGGCGGCCAAGAGAGCAAATAGAATGCTAGGTATGATAAGGAAAGGAATGGAAAATAAAACAAAAGATATTATAATGCCTCTATATCGTTCCATGGTGAGACCGCACCTTGAATATTGTGTGCAATTCTGGTCGCCGTATCTTAAAAAGGATATAGCGATTTTAGAAAAGGTTCAGAGAAGAGCCAAAAAAATGGTAAAGGGGATGGAAGGATATTCCTATGAAGAAAGGCTAAAAAGGTTAGGGCTCTTTAACCTGGAAAAGAGACGGCTGAGGGGAGATATGATAGAAGTCTATAAATTAATGAACGGAGTGGAACGGGTAAACGTAGATTGATTGTTTACGTTATCAGAATATAGAAAGACTAGGGAACATGCAATGAAGCTTCAGGGTAAACTATTTAAGACTAATAAAAGAAAATATTTTTTCACTCAATGTGTAATCAAACTCTGGAATTTGTTACCGGAGGATCTAGTAAAGGCTGTTAGTGTAGCTGGGTTTAAAAAAGGTTTGGACAAGTTCCCGGAGGAAAGGTCCATAAACCATTATTAAGAAGTGACCGAAGATATCAATGCTTGACCCAGCACAAGCATTGTGGAACTTGTGTCTCTTGGGAAACTGCTAGGTACATATGACCTAGATTGGCCACTGTTGGAAACAGAATACTGGGCTTGATGGACCTTGGTCTGACCCAGTATGGCATATCTTATGTTCTTATATGTTCTTATGTTATGTTTGTCACCATGATCAAGCAGCAAAAGAGACAAATGTATGTCAAATACATATCTTTATTTGGGTTATTCATCACAGATAGTGTAGACACTGCCATCATAATATCAAGGTGAGTGCATCCCTGGTGAAAGACGGAAACACATTTAGCAGGGCAGCAACCCACATCCTACAGAAAGGTCACTGGCTTGACCACAAATGAAGGGCAGGAGATATAATGTGCATCAGGTACATGCTATGCACTGGGCAGCAGGCCCCCACCCCCCACCCCCCACCTGCTGCTGCATGCCTCAAATGTGTTACGCACATATGAGTGCATGTAGACAGTAGGCGTTGCATGATGAGGACCCAACACATATCACCTGTCCCTCAAAACATATCCATCTGGCAACACAGGAGGCACACAAATGAAAACAGCATATGTTGTCACAATGTTTTAATGTTAAAAACACATTCTGAAAGTAATGTTTCAGCTCTCACCTAATGCCTGATCTAGGAATCAAAGCTGCAACAATGTAAACCCAAACAATCATCAAAAGCACAATGAGGATATGCTAACAGGTAGCAGTGGCACATGAACACAGAGAGAATACAAACTAAACTATCTGCAGAAATCTACAGAGATAACACCATGAAGGAGGTCCCCCTGCACTGTTTGTTGGGTAGACAGTGTTTGGGCACATATAGCACAGTACATGGAATGCACGATTGAAGGAGGGCAACGGACACCCACACTGCCACACTCCAAATATAATGGGGCAATGTGAGTGTCGTTACCGCAGGGGATAAACAGGACCGTGCAGACATGCAATGCAGAGTGTCACATCTGTACAGTAAACAAACACAAGAACCAGCATGTGAAGATGTAAATGACGGGCAAACATGTTACAGTGAACCACACAGTTGCCATAGGTCCACATGCTGTGGTTCACAAACATAGTCAGTCAGATGCACAAGCACCATCCACATACCAACATGATACAGTGATGCCACACATGTACGTAAACACCCTTGGCCATTGCGAACATCAATCCAGGATGGTGGTGTGCATGAAAGCGTTGTTGTGGCAAAACCTGTATCATGTCGAGGTGGAGAGCAGGTGGACCTCGACAATAGGACCGCTCCATCGTTGGCCCTATGCCACAAACATGGCTATATGCTTGTGTTGAAACAAACAGATGAGCATATCCTGTGTGCCATGTCACACACATGGCCAAAACACAACAACAACACAACTGTGGAGGAATGTAAAACATACAGTGACAATGTCAGTCCCTGCTGCACACGTGGGGATCAGTACACAGCGTCCAAAGTGCAAAGTGTATGTGCCATCCAACAGGTCAGGTTAAAACTGTCCTTGCAACCCTGGCCATGCATAGTCAAGTGTCACATCCCAATATGCCACAGTCCTTGAAAGTTCATGTGTGTCCCCTGCAATGAGCAGGACTCCCAGCCAGAGCATGGCAGCAACAGTGTGTTGGACAGGTCTGTCATGGGCAAAGTAGCAGTCCAAGAGTAATACTGTCCATCCCAGGCATGTGTCCCACTTGCAGAGGTCAAACATCCAATGGCACAATTTTCCACAAAAATTTCCATGGTGTTGTGTCCCCTAACAGGTGGGTGATGGCGACGCCAGATGCACTGTAAGAGATGTGTCCGGTATGTCCTCTGCCCTGTGTCAGGAGAGGATAAGTATTGTATTGTTAGACGCCTTGCAAAAACAGCACAAATTGCAGAGAGTCACACCTTAGGAAATACAGAAGAAAGGGATGCAAAGGCAAACATGACATGATCTCAACACAAAACACACCGCATATTGGTGACATCTTGAATCGTAAACCCAGACACGGGTGTCACATGGATATGGTCATGTCCATGCTTATGTCACACAGGTGTCTCACAGCTACACACTATATGCATCTGTTTCTGTGAACAGAGAGGCAACATGACATGAACATGAGACAAACAGTAAATCATCAACAGGTAAAGGCAGATGTAATCCCCCAAATAACAAAGGTGCAAGCTACCTTGTGTGTGCATCAGGTGTATGTCATCGATCCCTTGAGCGACTCAACGGCCATATCAGGTCACAGTGAAGGGAGACAATGTCAGCAAAACGTGTAGGATCACCATGTCAAGCCACTGTTGATGCATGTCCACATTAAGCCGATATCTGTGATAAAAAAAATCTGGTCAACAGTGGTCCGTCAAAACACAAGACACAGTTCTGCTCACAGCACACAACACATGTCGAGAATGTTCACAAGGTAAACAGCACTACGGTAGAGGTAGCACAGTCACCACCGCCCCCCAGGTGCACAGACCCCTCACAGCACATGATAATGTACTATGCCTGAACACTGCATCATCACACAGCCAACCCATAAACACACACCCACACAGTATGCTAAGTTCAGCGTGCCAGCTGTAACACATGGCCTGTATGTGCACAAGTGGAGATTTGTAGACATAAAGGCCCAGTGAAATGCAGTGATACCCTGGTGTTGGCTGATGGTACAAGGTTGGGGTAGGGTGCAAGTGTAGGCCACCACCAAAAACAAAACGACCTCCACACACATGCAGCTCTATTGTACATGTCCCAGAGACAGTGTTGCAGAGGACATATTGGACACAAACACATGGGGATATGTGTGACAACAGCAAGATATGGGTTAGGGAGGCGTAAGGAAAAAAGGTGAACCAGAACATCTGCACAATATGACACATCACTGAGGACATGTGTTCCCCCTGACTGCTGGCACAGACAATGTAGCTGTAGATCCACATACCCCGGACCACAGCATTTTGGCTGATGTACAGTCATGTGCCAATGCACCACAGCAACAGCATCTTCACAAAGTATGTCCTGTGCATTGGGAAACACAAGAGAAACAAACATATGTCATGTTCTAGCTGTGCAACACACACTGCACCTTCCTGTCCCCAGCTGTCAGACCCCACAACATCACATACTGACTGACTGTTCACTATCACACTGTACAGATCTCTCACATGTGAGAGGCAGCACGGAGGTGTCGGAGGCAAACTACAGGTGTCTGTAATCTCTCTGTCCCCTCCTTTACCTCTCTGTTGTTGTACACACTGGTCAATAGAGGTGTCTGCTCCCACCATGTTTCTGCCTCACCCCAAGGTTGCAATATTAGCCCGGGTCCCCCATATTGCCACCAATACCCCCTCTCCATGTGTACTGGTGTCCCAATGTTGTCTGTTACCCCACTGTCAATTGCTGTAACACATGGAAATATGCAGGCACGCCTCCTGTATCCACTGGCCAAATACATATCCTGGTGTGTACATCTCATACCTTGAATAATATTGACAGCTGTGTGCTGATGATGTGCACAAAGAGATGGCAATGTCTGCATCATGTCAGAAAACCACACCCCCATGTCTGTTTGTGACCTGACCATGATGGCTGCATGTCATCCCACTGTGTGACAGTGAGAATGTCAAAGCATGGATAGCCTATATGTGCACCTTAAAAAAAAAATCTCACCTAAGTCTCTGTGTGTATGTGGACATAACCTCCCTCGCTAGGGTCCGCAAGGTAGTTGTCGTGGACTGTACTCTCCTGCCCTACACACATACACAGCCTGTAGCTGAGGCATGTGCTATATTTTGAGATAGCATCAGCTAGATATGCTGTGTCCTCCCTGAAGAAACCCCTAAAACACAATCCACACACACATTCAGCGCTCAACTTGCCTACTGTAACCCACACCTTGCTGATCTGGCCCGGATCACCTCTGTATGTGTGTACATATGCAACACTGCACTGCAGGGCTATTCTCCAACAACAAAATGTAGCAATGATACTCCCCCTGGCTGGACACTGCACAGGTCCCCATCCTTCACCATATCCATGTCAGGGCTACGCGATGACCTATACATTCAGGCACACTGTGGGGTTACATGAACACGCCTCAAGTATAGTTAACACCATCATGAAAAACTAGTACTGAGCATGTGTATTGTGTTATATATGACATGTGGCACCACACATAAGAAACAGACACACATATCCAGCTGACAGGAGCATAACACCCACACAAGAAGCTCGAAATTGTACAATAAAACCACACCCCGCTGGACAACTGTCCCCAAACATGGTCTGCTCTCCCACTGTGAATACGGCACCATATGCCTGCCACCGTGCTGCACCCATAGCATCAAACCAACTAACTGTGGTTGCACAGCAGCTGCTATCACAACCAGCCACCAACTGGGAATGTGACCCCCAAAACCTCCCACAGGCGTATAAACACCCACCCACATAATCCACCACCACCTGCTGTTGTGCCCTGCCCACATTGTTTGTCTCACACTCATGTCTATATGTGACGTTGGGATTGTCTGTTAAATGTCAATGCAGTGTGGCATCCGAATGATATCTTTACAGAAACATCAACCTTTATAACCATCACACACATATAACAACACATGTAGGAGGGAATATATGCAATACGTACATGAGAAGATCTCTGCGATCAACCTCCGCCTGACTGCTGTGCCCTCCCATGTGTCACCACTGGCACGTACAGGGGGGCACATTGGATCATCCTCCAGATCCTCATTAATCTCTGCAGGGATATCGTGCCTGAGAGCAATGTTGTGCAGGATGCAACAGGCTATGATTATCTCTGCCACAGTCATTGGCTTATATTGTAAGGCCCCGCCTGTCCTATCCAGACACCTGAAGCGACTCTTCAACACGCCAAAGGTGCGCTCTATGACAGAGCGGCTGGAGGCATGGGCCTCATTGTACCTCCGCTCTGCACGTGTCCGTGGCTGACGCACAGGGGTCAGCAGCCAGAGGCGACACCCACATCCTGCATCACCTGCAGAAAGAAATGTTGCATGTGAATGCAGGAGTTCATTTCACCCAAACTGACACATGTATAGACGTGAGAAACAAATGCAGAACACATCCTGAAAGAAACATATGACAGCACAACTATGCAGTTGAGAAAAATAGACATATGATGACAGAAAAGGACCACATGGCCTATGGAGTCTGTACATCCATGGCAAAAACTACAACAGTCCCATTTATACCTTTAGAGATCCTCTGTGTGTGGCACATGCGTACTGTAATGCAGTTACTGTCCTCATCTCTACCACCTCCACTGTGAGACTATACCACCGATCCACTGATCACATGTTCAAAGTATATGTCAGCATAGTAACCAAGAAAAAACGTGCTGTCATTTGAAGGAGGCTCACACCCAGAATATGTATGCCATGGAGGTCTGGCAAAGTCTAAACCATATCACCTCTATTCCCCCTGTCCTCTAAGGTCTACATATCAAGATTGAGCAGTCTGTCTCCATATGCTGCATACTGCTGACCACCAATCATTTTAGTAGCCGTCCTCTGCACTGTCTCCATCCTGTTCACAGCCTTTTGAAGCTGCGGTCTACAGAATTGCACACTGTACCCCACATGAGTTTGCACCAATGACATATACAGAGGCAGAGTACGTTCCTGTGTATCTGCTACCAATGCCTCTCTGTATGCACCCAAGTAGCCCCCTAGCTTTTGCCGTCACCTTTCCATAATGGTCAGCTACATTAGGATCGGCAGACACGACGATGCCTAGGTCCCACTCATCTACAGTGGCCAAAGGTACTGCACCCCCTATACTGTGTTGCTCCCCTGGTTTGACGCAGCCAAAATGCGTGACCATACATATGCAAACATGTACTCCCAGCTGCAAAGGTCCAGAACATCCGTCATACTTAGCTAGACCCCTCCTCATGTTATCTAGTGCTTCCTGGGTGACTACTCCAGTACTGAGTGAGTGTGTGAACCTAAGACACACATGACAAGGGTTAGTTGAATGGATTGGCAATAACATAAACGTATGCCCTCTAAAAATATTGAGAAAATGGCTAAATGGAAATCACACTATAATTCCTTCTCTTTTTTGTTTTTCTTGTTTTTCCTTTTTTTACTGTTTTTCTTTGTATGTTATATGTAGGAAATGAATGCAGGTCTCAGACTCACACTGACACTGCTCCGAATATTCAGTAAGCAAAGTGCCTTATCGCATCAATGACCTTGAAGCATTCATCCTTCATACTAAAGAAATAATGTGTTGCTTATCTTTCCATTAGACCTTTTGGTGGATTAGTATGCAGCATTCCGCGGTATGAAGAGAGGTAGATGATCCAGTTACATTTTATCGTGCTTTGGACTGAAACTGCAAGTTTGGTATTGTTAAGTCTATGACTTTCTTGTTGTTTTATAGCTTGTGCTGTTCAAACAAATTTCCCCCTGAAGAAGGATTCGAAACGCATTTGCGGTACCCACTTGGTGGCGTCGGGGAGTTCAATTCAAAGCAGAATGATAAGATAAGCACAATCTTCTATTAGTAACAACTTGTTTTATGAATATGGTAAAAATTGAAGAAAGGTCTAATGGAAAGATAAGCAACACATTACTTAGGTATTTCTTTACTTTTCTCTGTTCTGGTGGTATGGGAGGGTGATAGGCTGGGGAAATGTGATAGCCAGAGTTGCTCTTATCAGGAGGGCTTTCTCTGGTTAGGTTTTCTTTATTACTTTATGTGGTCTGGTATCCCCGAGATGTGGGCTAATGTATCTTTCTGATTTTCTTGTACAGTCAAACCTCGGTTTTCGTTTGCCCTGGTTTTCGTACATTTCGGTTTTCGACGTCTTTTCTGACTGAGATTCTGTCTCGGTTATCGGATATCGCCTCGGTTTTCGTACAGAATGGCGCTGGTCTGTATACACTGCCCGCCCAGTCCCGGCAGCACTACCCCCCGGAAGTCCCGGCAGCACTACCCCCCGGACTCACCGATCGCGTGTTGAGAAGCGAAAGTCAGCTGAGCAACATCCTCGAGCCAGAGTCAGAGATGCAAGGATTGCACAGAGAGGAAGGCCCCGATCTCTCCACTGCCTGCCTGTTCTCTGGAGCGCCCCCTCAGGCTCGGAGGTAGCAGGGTAGCTGTCAATGTAAGCAGGAGATGTTGCAGTGCCGTACAGTACAATATCTGTGTGTTTGCTGTCCTGTGGACGATCGGGCAGGTGAGAGAAGTGACAGGAGCTGGGTGTCTGGAACGGATTAATTGAATTTACATTATTTCCTATTGGAAATATTGCTTCGGTTTTCGTACGTTTCGGTTTTAGTCAGACTTCTTAGAACGGATCAATCATGAAAACCGAGGTTTGACTGTATTACATATGATGGATGTTATTTTGTATTTCCGTCGTTTCTTTTTTATTCTGATAATTGTATTGTCAGTTAAAAAATCCAATAAGCATAATAAAAAAAATGGTTAGTGGTCTTCATTATGAAGCATATCAGGGCATACTTAAAGATCTTAATATGTATGCTGTAGAGGAAAGGCAGGATAGAGATATGATAGAGACATTTAAATATCTCTGTGGCATAAATGCACAGGAAAGGCTCTTTCAATTGAAGGCAAGCTGTGCTATGAGGGGACAGAGGATGAGAGAGAAAGGGGATAGACTCAGGAGTAATATGCAGAAATATTTCATTATGGCAAGAGTGGTAGATGCATGGAATAGTCTCCCAGTGGAGGTAGGGGAGATGAAGATAGTATCTGATTTCTGGTAAGCATGGGACAAGCACAGAGAATTTCTAAAGGTAAAAAGGAGACTATTGTAGTTGATATGGAAGGGCAGACTAGATAGGCCATGTGGGCTTTTTCTGACGTCATGTTTTCATGTTGCTATGTTTCTGTGCAATCTTCATGACACTTGTGCATAGAACAACTGGACAAGTGTCTCTTGTATTGGCCATATGAAGCAAGTAAGGACATGTGATGATCCCTGCAGGTGGCCAACCCAGGAGCATGCTGTGCCTGCATGTACAGCATATATGAGATGGAGCAAAAGATGTGCAGTCACAATTATGATGAAATATACTAATCATGTACAACCTGTGTGTCATACATCTGCAGGGTGAATGGGTCGGACCCTTTGCAATAGGGTACAGCAGAACCAATAAGGTCATGCTGTCTGATGGGCGTGAGTGCAATGTGCATTTTTGCCAACCCGATGTGCTATCAGAACATATGAAAAACAATAATGATGTGTGTCCCCTAGGCAATGCAAACCCTTGACTGTTTCTGGCAGTATAATAAATAGATAACATAAGTAAATATATTGAAATGAGTTGCTCACAGCCAGGGAGAGCACAAGTGGGCTTCAAACCCTGGTCTATTGCTTATAAAGCCAGTGTTGTAACTATTAGGCTATACCATCACATCTATTTCCACAGGAAAGTGTACAGACTAAGAGACAGCAGGACCCATCCTGCAATGGCAGAAGCCCAAGACATGAAACCATGTGTCTGGCACATCCTGAGACAGTAGTATAGCACAGCTTGGGCCTGCCCACCTCAGTATACTTACAGTACATACTGCACTGGACAGGCAGTACTGTAGCTGCATTACAGACACACAGCTGCAGTATATATCTCTGCTCCAAAGGCCATGTCACATGTGAGGGCAAGATGCCCATTCCTCCTCTGTACCTCCAATGCCAACCAACAGTCGTACACAGAGGTCCACTGTGCTGCAGTATGGCACCAACCCCTGAGGCAGCACATTTGCAGGGGTATCTCACATCTGAGATAGGTACACTTACACATACACCTAATACAAACCACAGACATCACCCATGTGATTTATTGCAGACAATCCTGGCTCCCCTTGTGGCCATGCACATGTTTTCAAGCATCATAGAAGACAAGCAGGTACTGGAAAAAACTAGTGATCACAGTTGCCACTATGGCTGCAATTTGGCCTCTGGGTGCCAGTATTTGTTAGCCCCTCCATTATCCATGATGAATCTCACAGTCTAAGCTGCAATATGAAACTTTTGCCCCTATGGAGAATGCGACGATCCATCACATCAGCTCTGTAATATGCAGGGACATTGCACACATCAGCTGGTCCTCTGCGCAAGCACTGTAATAAATGGATGCTCGAGGTCCTAGAACAGAATTATTGTACTGCTAGCATGTTGCAGGTATTATCTGCAGTGTATGATGGCATTCTGTACATTTGCAGCATGCCAGCATGGTGTATCTGGGCCAAGTGTCCTGCTTCTGTTGGTTGGGGACACTCTTAACTGCATGTCATGTTATTCTCTAAGGTTGTGGTAGCTTTCTTCCAGGGAACCCAACTGCAGTGAGTGTTGGCTGGCAGGGAGGGGGTGCTGACATGAAGCCAAAGGGCCTGCCAGGATCATACTTATCAACGGGTGACCAACAGACTAGAAGAGCTGCTAGTCTTACTTTGTGAGAATTCTAATCAGCTCGATCAATTAAAGGCAGTCTGCATATATGGGCAAACAGTGGGCTGTGTCAGCCACTCCCACACCATTTGTGCCATCTGCTAGTCACCACACACTGCATGTACATATATCCATCATATACACATTGGCTTTGTACAAACCGCATGGACAACCAGCAACCATCTAGTAAACAGACTGCCAAATAAAAAACAGCAGCCATAAAGCTTGATATTATATAGGACCATGTGGATACATAGCCATCACATGGTCACAGCTCATTCAGAGTGAGTGTGGCCTCCCAGCATGAACAGATGTGTGCACCCAAGCCATACCCGTGGCAGACCCAGGTTAGAATGGCTCAGCCATGTACCTAACCTCCGACCCATTTTCATTCTCTGCTCTTCATTATGTACCCTTTTTATTTTGAACGTGGGGACAGCTTATGCAATGTGAAGCACAGTGGAAAGCGAGCCAGCAACAGGCTGCGAGGGCATGCTGGTCCACAGTGGCCTATGTCTGACATATGCCCAACTATGGTGTCCCCCTACACAGCTTTTGGCAGTGAGCATTGTATATAGTGCCATGCTTGTACTCCCATATAATGACATGTCCTTAGCCATGGACCCTACAGAACTGGCCAGTGCAGCACATGCACTCTCCCACACTGCAGACGCAGTGCCCCCCCACCAAGAGCGCATGGAAGCATGGAAGCTTGTACATGGGGTCTAAAACTGTATGTAGAGTTGCTGAATAGCTGACCTGCAGCATGTTGTGTACATACCCAGAAAGCCTGGGCAATACATGTATGCACAGTGCATTGCTGCAGCTCCCAATCCTGTGAGGAGAGACACACACACACACACACTGTGACCCTTTACCCATATAGACACTGGCCATGTGTTTGGAATCACAGAGCAGCCTTGTGCTTTTTTGCCAATGCATGGGTATATAAAGCGGTCATTGTCAGGCTGTAGGTCAGGAGGATTTGGAGTATGCCTATGTCTGCTTAAATTTATGCAGGTGCTGTTCCATACTTGTCTGCCAGAGTATGTTAGGCAGGCGTGTGAGAGGGATGTCTTGTTAGGTCTGTATGTTGCAGTGCCTTGCTATGCTGCCGGTTCATCTGACATTCATGTCTAACATATGAGATCTGTCCAGTCAAAGGGGAAAGCTATGATACATGAACATACACATTCAAGACCCTGGGTGTCCTTGCAGAATGACCAAGGTACCCATTTCCTGGTCTGTGCTTGTGGGCCAGTGATGGACTACTCTCATGTTTTGCAAACCACAGGAGCTGCATTATACTCACATGTGGCTCAGATGCTTGTGATTGACTATGTACCAACTTATGGAGGGGTCACTGGTTCACGCATGGATTCTAGTCATTATTTGGCAGGTGAGAGAGCAGGATGTTCATTTTGTCCTCTGACATGGGCTCTTCTCATATTGCATCGTATTCCTGGCTCAGTGGAATTTTTCAGCACCACATGCACATATGCACTCAGTATGTGCAAGTGGGGGGCATCCTGATCCCAGGGCCAGCCCATCCAGTAGGCACACTAGCCGTATTCCAGGGTCCACAGATGGTGGTAGGCAGCATGCAGCCAATCTCTCCCTCTTCCCAAGTTTGGCCCAGCCACCGCCCTGGTGTTGCAGGTAGTTTTTATTGAAGTAAGACATATGCAGCTAGTCACACCATGTCACTGGGGGGTGAGTGGGCACAGGTGCTGCTGGCTTAGGCCTTGGAAGGGAGGGGGCAGGATGTGCTCCACTGTACCTGCTGCTGACATGCTTGCTATTCTACTGGCAGTGAAACAACTATAAAATGGTCTATTTCTCTGAGTGATGTAATTGTCAAAAAATTAGAATGTCACTCAATGTTCATCATCGAAATTTAGAAATTTAGATATCATCCACTCCAATATCTTCTTTTTTTTTCTTTCTAAATCTTTATTTAGGTTTTTTGCTTAATTACATATGAGAAGAAAGGCAATATACATGATCCATAACAACATCCAAAAGCAAAATAAAATATGAAACCCATCATAAAAAAACTCAAGAGAAAATATCCTTGAACCCCAAGAAATAGAAAAATACAAAAGGCAAAAAGGAGTGTGTTACACTCCAAGTAAGGGAGCTTATATAAATACAATCCACCCAAATCTTACCCCTTAACCTCCTTATCCAGTAATAACTGACGTAGTTGAGCCACGTCCGTATAAACATAATCCCGTCCCTCCAAGGTAACTAAGCAACGGCAAGGAAATTTAAGAAAAAAAGAAGCTCCTAACGCTACAACCCTCGATTTTAACTCCAAAAACTGTCTACGTCTAGCCTGAATGGACCGGCCCACATCAGGAAACACTTGCAATTTAGACCCACAAAATAAGGCATCTTTATTTTTAAAATAAAGCCCAAAGAACCCGCAATTTTAGAGACTCCGAGCCAAAAGTCACCACCAAGGTGCAATGCTTGGGGATGACGTCGAGCGAGTCCTCAAAAAAAGCAGTTAAATCCTGTGCCACCGACACATCAGAAGGAGGGGAAACCCCCTCTGCAGTCGGTGGGACAGATACTGGAATAC
The DNA here is from genome assembly GCA_033557465.1 of Ichthyophis bannanicus. Classification (NCBI taxonomy): domain Eukaryota; kingdom Metazoa; phylum Chordata; class Amphibia; order Gymnophiona; family Ichthyophiidae; genus Ichthyophis; species Ichthyophis bannanicus. Next base: position 417,006,305 of record CM066031.1, on the reverse strand, counting down.
AATACATTTGAACTATGTCTATGGTCTCCCTTATTTGCAAAATCTCAGAAAAGTACTTTTTCAACAGAACATCAAAGGAAAACAAATGGGTTTGAGGAAAATTCAAAAAACGTAAGTTTCTTGCCCGGTGTTGATTCTCAAGTGTCTCCAGTCGACAGGAAAGCAAGGAAACATCCTTAATAAGATAAAGATTCATATCACTACAAGACTGGGCCAAGGATTCAACACGGGCAAGCGACTTAGAAGTAGAAGCCAATTGGTGATCAATAACATGTACTTTATCAACAACCAAATGAGTAAACTTGCACAAAGAAGAGACTGTCATAGACAATCGACTATCAATCTTTGCAGTGCTGACCATATGTCAGAAAGAGTCACCTCCCTGGAAATGGGGGTAGTCCCTTCTTCCACCACGGCTGGATCTACCGGAGAGAGTGGCGGAGCTTGAACATGGAGAGAGGTATCCAAAAACGTAGATGAATGCGGAAGCGGGGGGAAGGGAGGTGGCGTTCGGACCTCCGGGCTTAGAGACGCCCCGTCCGAAGATTGATTAGCAGATAGCAGGGGAGTAAGATGTTTATCCATGGGGCCAGTTATCTTAACACATAATCCTGCATCGGCGGCAGGCTTACCTTCCCCCTTCGCCTTTCTTTTCCCCATCGATAGCCACACTTAGACTAACAGTGCTCATGAACCTCAGGAGCACCGAAGGAGCACATAAGGAGCGTGTTGAACCCCTTGTGACACGCCCCTTAGGACACAACCACGCCGGCCGCGGACACGCGGCCGCGTGTATCTCCCGCTGGTCTTTGTAGGGCTCGGGGGGGTCCTCAGCACCAAGGGAGTCCTTCCAATGCCTGCAGCTGACCCAGCAGGGACCCGGCTCCCACCTGCTACACTGCTCCACGGTAAAAACACCCGCGGCAACTCCCAGGTAACAGCAAAGATCTTTCCCCCCAATATCTTCTTTATCCACTCACTCTTATGGTCAAAAACTCTTTTTCAATTTATGCCGGACATTTATCATAAACACTGAGTGTATGAGAAGGTCTCAGACTTAATGGCACCGTTTTGCCATTAAAATGTCCAACTTATGTGCCCATTTGCATCAATGACCTATTCTGAACACTCTTCAAAAAACGAGAATATGTATAAACATACACACAACTGATGGACGAAATTGTAATTGACATATTGCCAAAAACACGCATACTAGCTTAACTTGTTTCTCTTTATAATCACATTTCTGCTACATGCTTGAGTAACTTGGTTCCTTACTAGTATGTTTGGTGAATCCCAACGCCTTTCCTTGAAATCAATGGGGCTGCGGCTCCGATAACGATCGGAAACCGCTACCGTGGCTTTGTAAACAAACCCCTAAGTGTGTTTTTTTTAAAATAAAATATGCACTGCCCTGAATGATCCTGATCTCAGAAGCTAAGCAGGATTGGGTATGGTTAGTACTTCGATGGGAGTCCACCTTGGAATATCAGATGCTATATGCTTACTGCATGGAAGAAAGGCTGGCAATCTACTTCTAGTCTCACCTTGCCAAGAAAACCCAGGGACTGGGTTGCCAGGAGTTAGCATTGACTCAACAGCATACATGCACAGTCAAGCTCCCAAGCAGGTGTAAATGCATGTGGCTTCATTATAGTCATGATTTCTGCAGTTTTTGTGAGGCAATTTTTTGAAGAAACATAGAAGCTTATGCACCTCCATAAAAAAAAAGCCAAAAATAGTAGGGTAGTGTACATTTAGTTGTTAGTGCGCCTTAAAATTTGTGAAGTAGAATTTTAGAAAGTTCAATCTGGGACATCCAGGGCAGAATGTGCAGAAAAAGGCCAGGAGCATCTATGTTTGTGCTCGATTTTAGAAACATAGATACTCCCAGTGTGGACACCCATTTTGGCCTCCATACAGACATTTCTGCTGTGAAACCACAGGGCAGGGATGTCCATTACAAGCAAGGTTGCATATGGGGATGTCCAAAAATTCAATGTGTGCCTTTGAGTCAGTCCTGACTCCTAGTGACCCAGAAGCTCCTGGGCTTTCTTGGCAGTGTCACCAGAAGTAGATTGCCAGGCCTTTCTTTGGAGGCAGTGGAGGATTAAGTGACTTGCCCAAGGCCACAAGGAGTGCTAGTGGGAATTGAATGCTGGTTGCTTGGTTACCAAGCCAGTGTTCTAACCACTAGGCTACTCCTCCACTCCTGGGGATGTCTGGTGGTGTGGAAAAATTAAAACAGGAACCCCTATTCCCCAACAGTGTTTGTTGTCAAATTGTAAACTAAAGGGGATATGAGTGGACCTCTATCTCCATGCCCTCCAGATGTTTGCCTGACAAACAAGCACTTTTCAGATGCCTATTCATATCATCAGCAGGTATAACCTTCTATATGGCTCAGGACATCCAAGACATTTCCTGACATTGGGAAGGATGACCATGTTCTTGGGAATGTCCCAGTCACATCTACACTACACCCCCATTCCAACTTGGGTGTCCTCGCGCTGAGGACGTCCACTGACCCAGCTTCTAAAATGACTCCAGGGATGTCTCTGTGCTTTGGACATCTCTATGCCCATTTCCAGATGTCCAAAGCGCAAAAAGGGCTTCTAAAATAACCTCCTTAGTGCATTAATGTGCATTAATTCAATTTAGCATACACTAAATATTTCCTATTAAAACAAATGTGTGAAACTAAAAAAAAAAACATTGGGAAAAAATTCACAAATAAAAATAAAAATGAACCAGTTTTACTTACCGAAAGATTTGACTTGTCCAAGCCATGGTATTTTCAATAACATCTTATGGATGTGAAAGTTGTACATTGAAAAAGATCGACAGGAAGAAAGTTGATGCCTTTGAATTAAGGTGCTGGCAAAGGATACTGTATACACCATGGACTGCCTGAACAATAAACCAGTGAATACTAGAGGAGATCAAACCAAAGTTTTCTTTAGAAGCTCAGATGACAAGGCTCAACTTTCATACTTTGGACACATCATGCGAAAAGAGAGAACATTAGAAAAAGATATCATGCTTGGAAAGGTTGCAGGTCAACGCAAAAGAGGAAGGCCAGCAATGAGATTTATTTATTTATTTTTATTTATTTAATTCGCTTATATACCGCGCTCTTCAACATCAGTGCGGTTTACATGGAACATGGGGTATTTTACGGTGGGGGTTAACACCGTGATACATATAACAGGTAGCTTAACTTGGATAACAGTATTAACTATTTACATTTGTAATGATAACAGAATGATATTCACATATACAATACATGAGGGGTGGTTGCATGTGGTCGGGGATATGTTGTGAGCGGTGGAGTTGGTGTACGTTCCTCAGGGTAGCATTTGAGGAAGAGATAGTGTTTCAATGCTCTCCTGAATTTAGTTAGTTCCGGGATTGCTCGGATATCGGGTGGAAGAGCATTCCAGCATCTGGGAGCACAGAGACTGAAAGCCCTGTTTATGGTTGTCTGAGCATAGTGGGTCATTGCTTTGGGGATTATAGCAGTAGATCGTCTGGCTCTATTTGGGGGGGTAATGTGAGTGAGATCCGCGAGAGAGGAGGGGGCGAGTCCATTGATGGTTTTGAATGTTAGTAGTAGGGTCTTGAAGGTGATTCTGCTGTGGATTGGGAGCCAGTGGAGACTTTTGAGGATGGGTGTTATATGGTCCCTCCTGGAGGCGCTATGTAGGACTCTGGCTGCAGCGTTCATGGCGAGTTGGAGCGGGCTCAGAGTGGATTGTGGGAGTCCTTGAAGGATTGCGTTGGCGTAGTCGAGATGTGGGATGGTTAGTGCTTGGAAGATTGTTCTGAAATCGACTGGTTGCAGGAGGGGGCGTAGATGTTTGAGTGTCCTGATCTTATGGTACGTTGATTTTACCATGTTGCCCACGTGTGTCTTCATATCCTGTCTTTGATCCAATGTGACACCCAGATAGCGGATTGAGGGTTTGGTTTGCAGTTCTATTTTTCCAATTTTTAGGCAAGCTGGAAGGGAAAAGTTGGGGTTTCTGGAGATGAACAGCACTTCAGTCTTTTGGTGTTGTATTCGAAGATTCTGGTTTAGAAGCCATTTTTCTACTGAGCTAAAACAGTTAGTTAGTGGTGTGAGGTCAGTTTGGTCGGTCTGGAATGGCATGTACATGAGAACGTCATCAGCATAAATCATGCATTCAACGTTGAATGATCGTATGAGGTCACAAATTGGCTGCATATAGATGTTGAACATTAAGGCTTAGAGGGAGGATCCTTGCGGAACACCCTGTTTCTGGTGGAACGGTTTGGAGGCGGAGGACCCCGTCTGCACGTGTTGCCATCTATCGGACAGGTATGACTTACACCAGGTTAGTGCTAGGTCACAGATGCCCTTCTCTTTGAGCCGGCTCAGGAGGGTTTCCTGACATACTGAGTCGAACGCTGCAGCTATGTCCAGGAATATCAGGGCAACTCCATGACGGATGTTATCTATTGCGTGAAGTATATTGTTGAAGAGGGTGGTAAGTAGCGTCTCAACACCATGGGATTCTCTGAATCCGTGTTGGCAATGGTCTAACGGAGAGGTATTGTTGATGTGTTGTTGAATCTGGTATAGGACTTCTTCTTCGATTATCTTTGCTAGCAGTGGAATGCTGGCAATGGGTCTATACGATTCTACTTTCTGGGGGTCCAATTTGTTGTTCTTTAGCAGGGGTCTGATGGATGTGTGCTTGAGATTCAGTGGGAAATAGCCTGATGTGAAAGATGCGTCAAAGAGTCTAGCTATGAATGGACTAAATTCTGTCTGTAGTTCCTTTATCCAGAAGGCAGGACAGGGGTCGGTCTGAGCGGTAGTGGTGTTGATTGCAGAGATGATGTCGATGATTTCGATTGGATTGATACAATCACAGCAGCTATGGATGCCACTCTTTCAACAATAAGCCACCTGACTAAAGACCGAACACAGTTTAGGAGAACTATCCAGAGGATCACCATGAATCGACACCAACTTGATGGCACTTAACAACAACAACAACAACATGCATATCCCTACAAAATAGGCACTAATTTTTTCTCCCCATATAGATGGCCTGTTTTAAAACTACTCTCAGAGGGGGATGTTTACTAAAGTTTAACACATGCTAACATCCGTTAGTGCGCATTAAGTTCCAGCATGGCCCATTTTATTGCATGGAACTTAACACATGCAATAACTGACACTAACCCCCGTTAACATTTAGCAATCATGCCACACTGCGTTTTGTCATTGCTTCCTAAATAATATCTCATAAACAAACTGCCATGCAGCTATTTGATGTGTGAGCATAAAATTCATTTATGCAGTGAAAGTGCCATATAGTGACCTTTACTGCTGATTTTCAAGAAACTGCGCAGTGATAACTTGGAGGCTCTTTTACTAAAGTGCAGTGAGCAATTAATGCATGATTTAGGGGTATGTTTACTAAAGCGCAGTAACGTAGCAGCGGCTATGTTAATGCGCGTTACATAATGTTAACGTGGCCGGCCATGGTAAGTCCTTCAGAGGGTAGAGAGAAGGGGTCAATGGGTGGGGACTGGGCAGGGGGAGGCTCCTACTACACTAACACGGGGAAATGAAAGGCCGAACATTACCGGGAGTGAAAACCTGTCATTAGAAGCACATTTGCAGGAGAGAGAAACCATTTAAGTGTGAGCAATGTACAGGATAGGCAGGGAGCCCTAGAAAAGTGATAGTAGTGCTCCTTTTGCAGCAACAGCATAGTGCCCAAGTATGAAAGGCCACTATGGTGATGGTGCAAATGGGGCATAGGGGGCTGCAGGCGGGACATGCAGTGGGGCAGCTGGGACACAGGGTGGACTAGGCTGTCACCTAGGTGGCATATTTATTTATTTATTTATTTGAACTTAATTTTTATACCGCTCCTTCCAATGATCAGCAGCGGTTTACATTTTAACATTTGAATTCTGCCTGTATAGCAGTTACATATAACAATAAGATAAACAAAAATCACAACTTTGAAATATTTACATAGATAAAAGAGTATTTTTAGCTAACTATATACATTATATTTACAATGACGTACAGGGGTAATGGCACATAAGAACACAGAAACAGGAATTCAACAAGACAGCAGCTGACCAAAGCCAAACATGCCCAGTAGTCTCTGTTCCACAGTGTACCATCTAGGGGACATTACCAAGCAAGTACCCCAAGGGTCACACAGGTACCACTATGCCTGTAATAGGACAATCAGTGCACATCTGGGGACCATTCTAATAAGGGTCCACAGACCTTCCCCAGGATGTGTCGCAAACCGTTCTTAAACCCAGCTAAATGAATACCCTTTACTGCAGCCCCTAGTAAGGCATTGCAGTATGTGACAACACGTTGTCTGAAACATATATACACCCAGTAGTCCAAACTTGGTACACCGTACCTGAGGTGAATGCCCTAGCCTATCCACAGTCTGCTGTCACAACACAATCTACCTACATTTACCTGGTCACCCTAGCCAATAGTTGCCAGAGCACCAATCTGACATCCGCCCAGCCATCTCTTCCCCATGTGGAAGGGACATAACATTGGTAGGCGGTGATGGGGGGATGTGTGGATGTCCATGTATGTCTCCCCACCCCAGACCCCGCACCCTAGGCACCCGCCTACCTGCACAGTGGATGGCCTGGGACTGTGCACTACCAGCACCGACAGCATATGGGCATGTCAGCATGGCGGGGGGGGGGGGGGTATTGGTGCTGGAGGGGGCAGTGGCACCTGCCTGCAGTGGACCTAGGCCATGCCCTGTTCCAGTACATGGTGTGGAGCGTAACAGAAAAGGTCTGTCTGATGAAAAGTAAAGGTAGCCCCAGGGACTACTGTGCTTCTGTGGCAACAGTGTTGTGCAGTACATACAGCCAGTGTGTCCTGGCGCAGAAGGTCACAGGTTCAGTTCCCAGCTGTGGATCCTGCAGTGCACCCCGCTATGTTTTACCCTACAATGCAGATAGAACATCAAAATGTGCAATCCCCACAGCAGCAGCCAACAGGGGTACAAACACCCACTCACAACAGGCTCCACTATCCAAAGCTTCATGGAGAGTCAGGCTGTTGGCTCCAGCATGGAGCTGCAGTTATCAGCTGAGAACTACTACTAGCTCCTGCACACCTTAGCAATGCCGGCACTGTGATCAGGACCAGTGAGGTGGGCAGGGCTGCCAACCACCCCTATCACTACACAATGCTGCAATAGGAGTGTGTGTGTGTCTATCCATTGTTTTTTGTCTTCCTACTCCTCACTGGGCCCAGAATGCTTACACTGTTTCCAGCATCAGCCTGCAAATGTGCATAATGAGGAGCAAAGTATTGTGGGTATGGCCCAGACACAGCGGTCTGGGCAGGATGCATCTGCACAGGGAACAGGGCAATGGCTGGGACATTGTAGTGCCCGACCGACCACAACCTGCACGGACAGGGTGGCCACAGCATGTCATGCTGGGAGGTCACTCTCACCCTGACTGAACAGTGATCATGGCATGGCTAGGTTCCCCCATAGTAATGTACACTACTTCTCTCAAGTGATATCTATGAGTTTCCTTTTCTGCGGTCTAATCACTGACATACTTGCTTGGTGTGTGTACTCGCATCCCATTTTTGGGTGCACACAGTTCTTCCAGGAGCATCCCCTATGTACTAGCTAGCAGACTGTCTGTAGTTAGCATGTGTATGGGAGGAAATAGAAACCAACAAGACAGCAAATGACCAGGGTCAAACATGCTCATGAGTCTGTGTCCCACAGTGTCCTATCCAGGGGACATTACCCAGCAGGTACCCCAAGGGGCACATAACAGTGACAGGCGGTGCCGGGGGAAGTGTGGACATCTATGTAGGCACCCCTACCCCAGAACCCACAACTTAGGCAGCCGCCTACCTGCCCCCTGGATGGCCTGGTATGGCGCACCACCAGCACCGACAGCATATGGTCATGGCGGCATGGCAGAGGGGGTGGGTGATTGTGCTGGAGGGAGCAGTGGCACCCACCTGCAGTGGACCTAGGCCATGCCCTGTACCAGTATGTGGTGTGCAGTGTAACAGAAGAGGTCTCTCCGAGGAACATAAGGGTAGCCCCAGGGACCACTATGCTGCTGTGGCAACAGTGTGGTGCAGTACACTCAGCCAGCATGCCCAAGAGCAGAGGTTCATGTCCCATCTCTGGATCCTGCAGAGCATCTCCCCATAGTTTTAGCCCACAATGCAGCCACAACAACAACATGGGCAAACCCCAACGCAGTGGTGCACAGGGGTACGGACACCCACTCACAAGGGCTCCACTATCCACAGCTTCATGGAGCGTCAGGCTGTTGGCCCCAGCACAGAGCTGCAGTTATCACCAGAGCACTACTACTACCCCCTGCACAGATTAGCAGTGTCGGCACTGTGATCAGGACCAGTGCAGCGTGTAGGGTTGTCAACCACCTCCATATCTGCACAATGCTGAGATAGGTGTGGGAGTGTGCGTATGTCTCTCCATTGTTTTGTGTCTGCCATCACCTCACTGAGCCCACATTGCTCACGCTGCTTCCAGCATTAGCCTGCAAATGTGCATAATGAGGAGAAAGGTATTGTGGGTATGGCCCAGACAGGACGTATTGGCCAGGATGCATCTGCACAGGGTGGAGGGCAATGGCTGGGACACTGTAGTGCTCGACCACCACCTGCATAGACGGGGTGGCCACAGCATGTCATGCTGGGGGGGGGGGGCACTCTCACTCTGACCGAGCAGTGACCATGGCATGACTATGTTCCCACATAGTGCCACATGTTATTTGTTTTCTTTGATATCTGTGTGTTCCTGGTTCTGGGGCTCCATCATGGAGATACCTGCTTGGTGTCTGTGCTGTGCATCCCACCTCTGGGTGCACATGGTTCCCCTGTGAGCATGCACTATGGACTGGTTAGTGGGTTGTCTGCCGTTCACCTGTGCATGGTGAAAACACATTGTAGGATGCTGCAGATGCAGTCTGACTGTGCTGTCTGTTGATGAATGTCAGACTGTAGTGTGGGGCAGTTGAGCCTACCCCAAGCATCACTGCTGGTCTGCAATGGTCACAGCTATGGCACTGGCCAGCAGCCATGGAGGGCTGTCATCTGCCAGCAGGACTGTGGTTGCTGGTACTATAGCCCTTGTGCAGGCACCTGTCCTACCACACCCTCATCTATAAAAGGGGTGATTGAGGCCTCTTGGGGTATATACTGCATACCACTTCAACCCATAGTAGCAGTGCTACATAGCCCTTATGCAAGTCTAGACACCCCACTGCCCTGATAACCCATGGCAACCAGACCTTAACACCAGGTACACACTAATCTGGGTGATTTCTGGTCCCACAGGGCCACATGTGACTGCAGAACATAGCTGGAACAGATGTACCTTCAGTTGCACTGCTGGGGACACCTGTCACACACTAGCAATGCTGTGGATGTGCAGCAGGACCTATCTCTAGCACCACATATACTGTGGACCTAGTGCTGGGTGCCCATCCTATCCCTCTGGGTGAACATGGAATCTGCACAATGGCATGGTCTGTAACTACTCTGTGCCAGTATCACGCACTGTCAGTCCGTCTTACCACGCTGCAGTACTGGAGCGGTGCAAACCCCATTTGGTGGTCAGCTGTAGGCCGCTGTTCTGCATGTGCAATGCATCATGGGTGCTGGTGGGGTTACCCTTTCCTGGCACACAGAGCAGATGGTTTGTGCGGTGACCTGCAGTCCTTCTGTACCCAGCCATTGCTATGCAACAAGCCATACAGGTATAGCCTACTGGTTAGTACACTGATGTTCTAGGCAGAGGTCATGGGTTCAATTCCTTGTTGTTCTCTCCTATCCAAAGCGGATATTTTGCTTGCCTGTGATAGTCATATCTTTGCAGATCCATGCTGCCAGCCCATAGTACCCTCACCACAGTTGCCAACAATCCTTATAAGGCTCCTAATTAGGCACGTTACAAGGCACCTTATTAGGCACAGTACAAGGCACGTTACAGGGCACCTTATTAGGCACAGTACAAGGCACGTTATAAGGCACCTTATTAGGCACAGTACAAGACACGTTAAGGCACATGCCTTGTAACGTGCCTTATAATGCACTTTATAACACGCGTTACCTGACACTGCTTGCCATAATGATGCCTCGCCCACGCCTTTATATGGGCATCTGCACCTTTACCGCGGAACCTAACATGAGTGACATTACTGCAGTTTAGTAAACATGCCCCTAAGACGGTTTAGTAAACATACCCCTTAGAGAGAGAAATGTCCGCCGGCACCAGTATTTACTTCTCCACCTCTGTTTAGTGTGTGTACTTTATTCCCCTACACTATTCCCTATAGATTTAAAAGTTAAATCTTAATAAGAAATATAAATGTGAGCAAATATTACACGTGCTCCTTCAACAAGGCAGTGATTTACATATCCCCCATAATGTTTACTTTCCAGCTCTGCTAACACAATGACTCTTACTACAGGCTGCTCCCTTAATGTTGTCCTTCATCTGAACTCTTTAGTAGTTACCTCTTTAGCAGAATAAAGTAACCCTTTACCTTTATGCCAGGTTATTCAACACACTCTCAAACACCCACCTTTGGAGGGGAGGTTCATGTATATTTAAAAAAAAAACATAAAAATTAAAAATTAAAATAGACAAAATTGGACTACGTTTATGTGTACATAACTCAAATACAAATGTGTAGTACTGCTGTCAGCTGTTTAATTGCCAGCTTTAAGGCAGTTTGGATAATTATTAAAACAAACTTACTGATCATACAAGCTACAGAAAGCACACGCTAATGTCCTATAAAAGCAAAATTATTGCTTAAAACAGAGAGATACCAATCTTTTATTAAAATGGCTATGTCACATATTGTGAAATAAAAGATAGTCCAAGCATCATAACCTAGCTTTGAAGCACTTAAAAATATTGCTCTTTGTAGGTGAAACTCACAATTGTATAGAGAATAAGAACAAGGAGGACGTCATGGGCCTTAGATCACTCATTAGAGGCATGTGCTGGCTGTGATTGACAGCCTACTGGCACAAAAACGAATGTCTCTTGTTGCTATGGGTAACAGTTGGCTGAAAATAAGTGCCAAATCCTGATGAGACCCGAAAGATACAAAAAAAAACTAAAAAAAAGGTCAAAGATGCTATCACAGATTGTATGGTAATAGGATATTTCTGAAAAGACAGGAATGGCTAACTAGTGGAATTTTTATCTGAACAATTTAGCTAGTTAGAAGGACTGGTGAACGGTTTTCTTTTAATATCTAAACTCTTATCCTATGTCTGCATCATACAGTGATTTTAAATTTGGCACTCAGCTGTTATAACTATGCCTTTACTTAACTTGTAGATTGCCATACATTATGCCTGATGTGCACCACTGTATTGCAATCCACCCTGAGCTCCACATATTGAATGGTTGATGTGGAAAATAAGAAATTTCACTAAATTAAATTAAATTAATTATTCTGAAAACATTGAAAGCATATTCATCACTATTTGCTCTCATCTCTCCCATTAAAGACTAATTGTGAAGATGAAAAATGTTGACAGAGATAAATAGTACACCTTTATTTCAGCAGCATATCAGAAAAACATTCAGGGTCAAAAAGAAAATCGTGGATGGAATATTGTAAACAGTTTAGAAAATGAAAATAACTGGGAGTGTGATGTATTTACATATTTTCTACAATATTACTGCTTCTTCTACTACTACTAAACATTTATATACAGCTCAAACAAACCATATCTATAATTAAGAGCCCCCAGTCACTAGCCCAACCAACAAATAGGCTCAGTAAAAATGTTTCTATTTTTGTCTATTTTTATAAAGCATTATTTGGACCATCAAAAGCATCTAGCGCTTTTATGGCATCAACAACTTTTAGGGGCATGTTTACTAAACTGCATTAACGTTACATAACGCGCGTTATATAATGTTAACAATCGTTACGTGACATTAACGTGTGTTCTGAGAAGTTAACGATCGTTAACATCTCAGAATGCACGTTAACTTCACGTAACGATCGTAAAGCTCCGCGGTGCGGTAAAACACCGCAGAAGGTGGAGAGAGGGCGGAGAGAAGGGATCAGTGGGCGGAGAGTGGGCGAAGAGTGGGCGGGGAGAGGCTCCAGGCACACTAACCCACTGAACTCAAGGGCTGAATCCTACCGCGAATGAAAACCTGCCGTTAAATGCACATTTGCAGGGGAGAGAAACCATTTCAGTGTCAGCAATGTACAGCATAGGCAGGGAAACCCACAAAACGTGATAAGTGTGATACATGTGCACGGAACAAAAGGGCAAATAAGCAATGAAAATGACCAGAAGAAACGAGGAAAAAAACATAACCAAGCTAGCCAATAGTGTTATCAATGGGAGACAGCAATAAACACCACTGAGAAAGCCTCAGAAAAAGATGTTAACTGTGGAAGGGTGTATGCCCTGTCCCCATAGAAGGTGAATGATGTCACAGTGAAATAGCGCAGATCAGGGCTTCCCCTTGTTAGTGTACAGGTTCCCTATGGCGTACACATGTTCCGCAACAGCAGGGTAGGCATGTTGGAACGGGCAACTGGGCAGATGCTGGAAAAGGGGATACAGAGGGCTGCAGGCGGCACATGCTGTGGTGCAGCTGGGCCACAGTGGGGACTAGGGTGATGCTCAGTTGGCCCATAGGAATGCATAAACTGTAGAGCCAGACAGCAACTGATGAGGGCCCAACATGGGTATGAGTGTGTCCCCCACAGTGTCACAGTACTCAGCAGCTACCCCTAAGGGCACAGAACAGTGGCAGGCGGTGCTGGGGGGAAGCGTGGACGTCCATCCAGGCACCCCTACCCCATTACCCACACCATAGGCAGCTGCCTACCCGCACACTGGATGGCCCGAGACTGCGCACCACCAGCACGACAAGCAGAAGGGCATGGCAGCATGGCGGCGGAGGGGTACTGGTTGCGGAGGGAGCAGTGACATCTGACCATAGCAGGCCACGGCCCAGACCCATGTAGGTGGGTGCTGTGCACTGCAACAGACAGGCTACATATGACAAACAGTCATGGTACCTCCAGGGAATGATCTGTCCGTGTGGCGCAGTAAGCACAGCCAGTGCGCTCAGGAGCAGAAGGTCACAGGTTCAAACCCTAGCTGTGGTCCCTGTCCCCATAGTTTTTACCAGTAATAAACCGTGGTAAGAAAGATGGAATCTTTTATTGCTGATAGAATAAACATGCTTGGAACACCTACATTTTACCCTACAGAGCACAGACACCACAAACAGGCACATTACCTAGAGCAGAGTCTCCCAAATGCAGTCCTGGAGGTCCAAACAACATTCAGGTTCCATGCTGTCTGCAATAAAGATGCCTGTGCTGTATGTCGATGCGCCACCCCCATGGTATGCAGATATATCTCATGCATATTCATCAGGGACAGCATGAAAACCTGAACATGGTGTGGCCCACCAGGACCGGAGTTAGGAACCCCTGTCCAAGAGCAGTGACCCACAGGGGCGGAATCACCCACACCCACAGGCCCCATTAGCCACAGTCTCCTGGAGAGGCAGGATGTTGGGCCCTGTGTGCATCTCCCAATACTAGCACTTGCATACCCTAGCAATGCCACCCAAAACCCAAGAATACGGTACACAGATAGCAAAAGGTTGCTATGATAACTGGCACATAGCAATCCCTAAGGTTAGCACAAGCTGCCCAGTGAGCTGTAGCATACCAACCTCTGTGATGTCTGTGGAGTGTGTGTCAGGTCTGGTACCTGACAGTGTCCACCACCTTGGGGAGAGACCCCAACAGTACTGCATACCATAGCCATGCCTGCACTGTGCCCAGGACTGGTGCGGTGTCCTGGGCTGCCAAAAGCCTATATAGGTGCACAATGCTGGCATAGGTGTGGGGGTGTGCGTCGGTCTATCCAGTGTGTGGTGTTTGCCAACACCCTCTGCAGCCCACACTGCTAGCACTGTTGCCAGTATTGGCCTGCCAATGTGCATAATGAGGAGCAAGGTACTGTGGGTATAACCGGACAGGGCGGCCTGGGCAAGATGCACCTGCACAGGGCAATGGCTGGGATATTGTAGTGCCTGCCCACCACCTACATGGACAGGGTGGCCATGGCATGTCCTGCTGGGAGGTCATGCTCACCCTGACTGTGCAGTTACCACGGCATGGCTGGGTTCGGCCATAGTGCTACATAGTGTTCCTCTGAAGTGAGATATATGGGCTCTGTTCTCTAGAGCCCAATCACTGACCCATCTGCTTGGTGGGTGTGTGCACATGTCACCTCCAGGAACATGCATTATGGACTAGCAAGCAGACTGTCTGCAGTTAGTATGTTTGTGGTTGGAACACCTTGCAGGGTGCAGTGGCTGGTGACTCACTTTGCTTGCTGCTGGAGGATGTTAGATAGTGCTGTGGGGCAGCTGCGCAGTACCAGGTCTACTGTCTGTCTGTCACTGCCCAATGTATGGAGGCGTACCGATCTGCATTGACTGCCCGGTAGGGGTGTCCATTCCCTGGCAGGACTTGGGTGAATGGTCCCCTCTACTATCACCAATGTAGGAGGGTAAAATGTTGATCTTTTGGTTGGAAATCCTGTTTCCCACCCTGAGCCACAGAGGGTGGGTTGGGTGTTGGTACGTAAACCGCCTATGGGCCCAACCCCGCGCTGACCTGAAATCATGTGACCATGGCACCCACACAGTGTATGCACTATTCCAGGTGCATCATAGTCCACATGGGCAAGACATGAAATACAGATGAACACAGGCAAAAGCTAAGAGTAGCTGCAGGGACCACCTATCACACACTGGCACTGATGAGGACCTGTAGCATAGCCCATTGCAGCAAACCCAGGTGCTGCGGAAATGGTGCTGGGCACCCCACCTCACTCTCAGGGTGAGCACAGGACCCGTCCACTGTGACGGTCTGTAGCCACTCTGTGGGAGTAACACACACGGTCAGTACCCCCACCAGGCTGAGGTGCTGTGGGGTTGCACATGGTCAGGACTCTCCACCAGGCCGAGGTGCTGAGGGGTGCATACCGCAACATGTGACCATCTGTAGACTTCTGATTTGCATGTGCAGTGCATCATGGGTGTGGCTGGTCAAATCCAACCCTGGCGACCATAGCAGACGGTCTGTGTGGTGACCTGCAGTTCCTCTGTAGCCAGCCAGGTATGTAGCAGGAGCTATAGAGATGTAGACCACTGACAACTGCACTGGCTGTGGAGACAGAGGTCATGGGTTTGATCCCACAGTGGGGTTATTTGGTAGGGCTGTCTGAGGCATTTTCTTTTTTTAATTTAAATTGGTGCTGCCGGCAAAACACCCTCACAGTGCTGTCTCCTTATGGTGCCTCATCAGGCACCCTATACAGTGCCCTATGAGGCACCCTATACTGCGCCCTATAGGGTGCCCCATAGGGGACATTCTAGTGTGCCTTGGCGGACAGTGCACTTTATCATGTGCTCTCTGGGGTGCCTTATAGGGTGCCTTATGCGGCACCTTAGGTTACAGCCCTGTGAGGGTGTGTTTGCTGGCAGCACTAATTAAAATTAGCAAACAAAATGTTTCAGCCAGCTTTACTCATTAGACCCACAGGGGAATTGAACTCACAACCCCTGCACTATTAGGCAGTGTATCAACCATTGTGCTACAGCTGTAGACACCTTGCTAGATACCTTATCAAACGCCTTATGGGCGCCGTACAGGGCGCCTTGCGTGGCGCTCTACACGGTGTTTTTTTAACGCTCGTTAGGCTATGGCGCCTGGTAACGCGCGTTATCTGTAACGATGTACTGCCCATGTCCTTATTTGGCTGTTTCTGCTTTTACCTCGGAACCTAATGCAACTGACATTACCGCAGTTTAGTAAACATGCCCCTTAGTGTTCTACTCGAATTTCATCATTGGTCCATTCATCATTGTATATTTCACATTGTACTTTCAGAGTACACTAGAGAAATTGTGTAAGATGGACCATCGAAGATGAGCTGAATCTCTTATTGAATTACTTTGGGAAGAATGATCACCATCTCACTGATGCAGAAAAGCTAAGGGGTACTGTATGTTTACTAAACCAGGTTAACCCAGGCCATTTGCAACTAGGTCCCAATAACATGGGACCTAGTTTCAGATAACCCGGGTTAAACTTTAGCACAGTTTAGTAAACTTACCCTAACTGTTGATCTTTTCAAAACATAGTACTATGTCCGAAAACATGAATTGAAATATGAAATTATGAAATTATGAAAATTTGAAATACACAATGGTGAATGGACTGTTGATTAAATTCAAGCAGGCTGTTGATGCCATAAAAGTGCTAGATGGCTTTTGATGGTCCAAATAATAATTTATAGAAATAGAAGAAATTTTTACTGAGCCTATTTGTTGGTTGGGTTATATTCTACAATATGCAGACACACATTTACACCTTTTGGTGCAGGTGTAAATTTCTGAGTGGTCATTTGTATGCTGTTGGGGCTAACTCTGGGAGCCTATTTTATAAAGCCACATGGGTGTCTATGTTGTTGTTATAAAATAGACTTAAAAAAGGCACATGTTGAACTTCTCACTTAAGAATACTAGTTACAAAATTGTAGGGATACAGGGGGCATATTCAATGGAGGTGGCCAGCACTGTTAAAGTGACTGACCTTCACCACTTTAAATGATGTTCAGATATTCAAAGCCAGGGCCATATCTAGCCACCAGCACTGAATATCTGTGTTGCTTGATTAGAATTTTAATTAACTGGTCAATGGCGATATTCAGCTGCTGGCTGGATAGCTAAACCAACTAAAGTTAGGACAGCCTTTTTTCTGTCTAACTTTAGTTGGTTTAGATTAGCCGGTTAATGTCTGAATATCACCGCTGATTGGCTAACCTATGTTGCCACCCTCACTCTGCTCGGAATGCCCTGATGTTAGCGGCTTAGCATTGAGATGTTTAAACCAGGTAAGAGGTGATGGGGTCTATAGAATGTTACCCGTCCTTCTCCAAAGGGATTATCAACAGTCCCCTTTATGAGAGCCTGCAGCCCAGAGTTCAGGGCTGGGAGAGTGTGGCTCACAGAGAAAGATTAAGAACCCAGCAGGGTGCAGGAGGGAGAGAGGCCTGTGGAGCCAGAAGTCCTTCCAAGGCAAGCCATGCAAAGGAGTTCTGAGGTAGGAACTTTAACTGGGGCTAGAAAAAGGGCCAGGAGAAGCAGCTTCTGGAGGTTTAACAAGCTGGGACAGAATAAAAACTGCTTTTGCTTTCCCTGAACTACTGTCTGGCCTGTGTTTTAAAGAAAACTCCTTCCACAGTATGCCACACTACCACAAGGGGATATTCAGTGGCAATAACCATTTTAGTGTGGCTGAATATCCTTCTGTGAGCCATTTAACAGTTTAACACGTCTGCTAATCAGTTCATCCACTTTTAATATGCCCCAACATGTTTACCTGACTAACTTAATCTGTGACTAGCTTTCAAGAGCTATGCTATCTTCAAGTAATTTGACCTGCTGAAGGGAATATAACATTTCAGAGGTAGTCACATTTAGTTAGTCCAATAAAAAGAGATCATCTGCAACTTATATGTTGACCAGTATTTCCACTTTTGTACCAATTTGCTTAAATGTACATTTGGAAAAGATTTATGTTCAAACAATTTATTAGCATTTATAGTAACACTCAAGTAATTACATAAATGAGAATGGAAAATATGGGAGATTAAGCATTATTTACATGCATTATAACTCACAATAATAAAGAAATACATTTCCCAACTTTTAGTCCACACTAACTATTAAGGGCCTACAAGAAATAACATTACCAACTTTTACACTCTTTCTCAAGAGGAAAAGTAAGGTTCCAAAAGAAAACAGCATTACCAGTAGGGTAAGACTTATGCGTCAACCGTAATGGGGCCCACCTCTTCCCTTGCACATAAAAATTCTAAGAGCTGCTTGGGGTCAAAGAAAAGAAAATTCTTCCCCTGGTAGGAAATGTAACATCTAGATGGGCATTTTAACACGAAAAAAGCCCCCAAGGAGATGGTCCTGGCACAATAAGCCAGGAATTCCTTCCTCCTTAATTGGGTTACACGTGACAAATCAGGAAATATGCACACATTGCTCATTAATATTTAAAAAAAAAGATCAAAGAATTAAAGCTTTGTCAACCTCTAAGGCCAGAGTCACAAGCATAGTAGTTCTTTCTGTAACCACGTCCAAAGAACTTTCCAGGAATCCTGTTAGGTCCCCCACTCCACTCACAGAAGCCTCCAACAGGTTTTGTATTCCTTGATCTGTCTTCTTGAAAATTAAGATGATTTATTTAATTGAGTCTACTACTGCCACAAAGGTATTACAATACAGTGGTGTGTAATTTTGAGTAGAAAAGTGCTGCCCATTAACTTTATATACAGGGTGGCCCAAAAAAAGTGAGAACATCTCATAAATTAAAAGCTTAAATAGTTTACTTATTTACCTTTTTTAGCTATATAACGTCTTTATTTCGACAATTTCCAGTCGCCATATTTTTTTTTTTTTAAATTTGTCAATCATTTACATCTGTCTTTTTGAATTTTTACATAACTTATATGTTCTCACTTTTTTTGGCCCACCCTGTATATATGTTAGTAGATGTTTTGGCACATTATTCTGTGACATTTCATGTGGAGCCTGATCCAGTAAGGGGCACATCCGGGCTGTCCAGATGTCTGCGGACAGAATGGGCTCCACTGTACCAGATTCTGCACTGTGGGAGTTAGATGCTCCCATCAACAGATCCACATTCTACATCTCTGCAATGGTGGCAGTAGAGAGGACCATCAACCCCAGTCCTGCTGGGGAATAGGCCAGGGCCATCAATGCAGATATGTACACATCACATAGGACACTAGCAGATAGGCCTGGAAAAGCTCAGCTGCCTCCCACCACTAACTGACATTCATCAGCAGAGAGCACAGTCAATCACCACCCACTGCACCCTGCAAGGTGCTCCAGCCATATACATGCTAACAGCAGACAGTCTACTAGCTAGTACATAGGGCATGTTCCTGGAGAAACTGTACACACCCAAAAATGGGATGTAAACACACACACCAAACAAGTATATCAGTGATTGGGCCCAAGAAAAAAAAACTCACCAATAACACTTGAAAAAAATGCTGTATAGCACTATGGGGGAACCTAGCCATGCCATGGTCACTGCTCAGTCAGGGTGAGAGTGACCTCCTAGCATGACATGCTGTGGACACCCTGTCCGTGCAGGTGGTGGTCGGGCACTACAATGTCTCAGCCATTGCCCTATGCCCTGTGCAGATGCATCCTGCCCAGACCGCTGTGTCCTGGCCATGCCCACAATACCCTCCTCATTATGCACATTAGCAGGTTAACACTGGAGAAAGTACAAGCATTGGTGGCTCAGTAAGGTGTAGGCAGCCACAAAACACTGGTTAGACCAGGGGTAGGGAACCCTGGTCCTGGAGAGCCGCAGACCAGTCAGGTTTTCGGGATATCCCTAATGAATATGCATGAGATATATATGCATTAGAGATATCCTGCCAACCTGACTGGTTTGTGGCCCTCCAGGGCTGGATTTGGAGACCCCTGCCTTACACCTCTGTCATTTAAGATTGTGAGTGGGCAAGGTGCAGATGTCCTAGACATCGAAAGGGTATATAGAATGTGTCACATTCCTCCTCGATTCTCACCACCACCAAAACGTTGTCTAATAGACAATATTTTGGTGGTGGTGAGAAGTGAGGAGGAATGTGACACATTCTATCTAACCTTTTTGATGTCTTGGACATCTGCATCTTGCCCACTCACAATCTTAAATGACAGAGGTGTAAGGCAGGGGTCTCCAAATCCAGCCCTGGAGGGCCACAAACCAGTCAGGTTGGCAGGATATCTCTAATGCATATATATCTCATGCATATTCATTAGGGATATCCCGAAAACCTGACTGGTCTGCGGCTCTCCAGGACCAGGGTTCCCTACCCCTGGGTTAGACATACACACACTCCTACACCTATTTCAGCATTGTGCAAATATAAAGGTGTTTGGCAGCTCTGGCCGCCACACCAGTCCTGGGCAAAGTGCCGGAATTGCTAAGGTATGCAGTTGCTAGTATTGGTAGCTGCTGCTCCGCACAGGGCCCAACAGCCTGACTCTCCATGAGGCTTTGGATAGTGGAGCCTGTGGATGTGGGTGTTTGTGCCCCTGTTGGCCAATGCTCTAGGGCAGAGGTTCCCAACTCCGATCCTGGTGGGCCAAGCACAAATCAGGTTTTCAGGCTGTCCCTAATGAATACATTTGCATACAATGGGGGCACTGCATACCAATGCCTCTCATGCATATTTATTAGGGGCAAAATGAAATCCTGAAGGGTGTTTGGCTCTCCATGACTGCAGTTGGGAACCTCTGCTCTAGGGAGTGCACATGTTTATGGTGTATGTGCTCTGTAGAGTAAAATGTAGGGACATGGTCTGCAGGAGCCACAGCTGGGAATTGAACCAGTAACCTTCTGCCCATGCACACACTGGCTGTGTGTACTGCACAAAACTGTTGCCACAGAGGCAGGTCTTTCCCTGAGGATACCATTACTGTTCATCAGACAGCCCTTGTCTGTTGCACTGCACGCCACCCACCTGAACAGGGCTTGGCCTTGGTGTGCTGTGGGCAGATGCAATTGCCCACTCCACCACCAGCACCCCTCCGCCACCATGCTGACATGCCCTTATGCCGGTGGTGCTGGTGGTATGCAGTCCCAGGCCATCCAGTGTGCAGGTAAGTGGCTGCCTATGGTGTGGGATCTGGGTAAGGGTGCCTACATAGATATCCGCGCTTCCCCAAGGCACCGCCTATCACTGTTATGTGTCCTTTGGGGTACCTACTGGGTGATGTTCCCTGGGACACTGTGGGACACACACTCGTGGGCATGTTTGACCTTGGTCAGTTGCTAGCTTGCTGATTTGCAGTTTCTGAGTTCCTATGTGCCACTTAGGCATCTGCCTAGTCCACCCTGTGCCCCAGCTGCCTCACTGCATGTCCCACATGCAGCCCCCTGTACCCCATTTGCAACCTCACCATCGTGCCCTTTCATACATGGGCACTATGCTGTTGCTGCACCTGTATCACTACTATCACTTTTCTTGGTTTCCCTGCTTTTGCTGTACATTGCTGACTGAAATTGTTTCTCTCTCCTGCAAATGTGCCTCTAACGCGAGGTTTTCACTGGCGTTAATTTTCAGACCTTCATTTCACAGCGTTAGTGTGTCTGGAGCCTCTCACTGCCCACTCTCCACCCATTGACACCTCTCCATCCTCTGGAGAGACTTACTCCACCCTCTGTGCGCCTTAATGCCGCCGGAGACGTTATCGTGCGATAACATTACTTATCGCACGATAACATCGCCGCTGCGATGTTAGCGCTGTTTAGTAAACATACCGCTAAGAATAATGGTATCAGATAAACAGGTGCTGGTACTAAAAACCTTGTGCAAAGAAAGAGAAAGGGGTATGTTTACTAAACCATCTTAATGATACCGGCGCTAGTTGCAGCGTTAATGTGCAGAATGCCATATAAAGTAATGGGCGGTCCGGAGGGAAGGTTGCAAGGAATCGGTATCGCGTGATAGTGGGTGCTGTGGCACGTTAACGTACATTAACCCTAAGTTCATGCCAGCACAGTGTTAGCAGTTATAAAGATGTAGCCCACTGGTTACTACAATGACTGTGGAGGCTGAAGTCATGGATTTGATCCTGCAGTGGTGTTATGTAAGAAGGCTATCTGAGGCATTTCCTTTTAATTTAAATTAGTGCTGCCAGCAAAAGCACCCTCACAGTGCCGTAACCTAAGGTGCCAAACAGACAAGGTGCAGCATAAGGGGCCCTATAGGGCACTCCATAGAGCAGTGGTTCTGAACCAGTCTTCCTTGAACCCCTAGGCCAGTCGGGTGTTCAGGATAGCCCTAATGAATATGCATGAGATATATATGCATTAGAGATATCCTATCAACCTGACTGGTTTGTGGCCCTCTAGGGCTGGATTTGGAGACCTCTGCCTTACACCTCTGTCTTTTAAGATTTTGAGTGGGCAAGGTGCGGATCTCCAAGACATCAAAAAGGTTAGATAGAATTTGTCATATGCCTCCTCAATTCTCACCACCGCCAAAACGTTGTCTAATAGACAATATTTTGGTGGTGGTGAGAAGCAAAGAGCCGCAAAGAGCTGCAGACCAGTCAGGTTTTTGGGATATCCCTAATGAATATGCATGAGATATATATGCATTAGAGATATCCTGCCAACCTGACTTGTTTGTGGCCCTCCAGGGCTGGATTTGGAGACCCCTGCCTTACACCTCTGTCATTTAAGATTGTGAGTGGGCCAGGTGCAGATGTTCTAGACATCGAAAGGGTATATAGAATGTGTCACATTCCTCCTCGATTCTCACCACCACCAAAAAGTTGTCTAATAGACAATATTTTGGTGGTGGTGAGAAGTGAAGAGGAATGTGACACATTCTGTCTAACCTTTTTGATGTCTTGGACATCTGCACCTTGCCCACTCACAATCTTAAATGACAGAGGTGTAAGGCAGGGGTCTCCAAATCCAGCTCTAGAGGGCCACAAACCAGTCAGGTTGGCAGGATATCTCTAATGCATATATATCTCATGCATATTCATTAGGGATATCCCGAAAACCTGACTGGTCTGCGGCTCTCCAGGACCAGGGTTCCCCACCCCTGGTATAGAGCAATGGCTGGGACATTGTAGTGCCTGACCACCACCTGCACGGACAGGGTGGCCACAGCATGTTATGCTGGGAGGTCACTCTCACCCTGACTGTGCAGTGACCATGGCATGGCTAGGTTCCCCCATACTGCAATGCAGTGAATTTTTCAAGTGATATTTATGGGTTTCCTTTTCTGGGGTTCAATCACTGACATGCCTGCTTGGTGTGCGTGCTCGCATTTCATTTTTGGGTGCATACAGTTCCTCCAGGAATGTGCACTATATACTGGGTAGCAGACTGTCTGCAGTTAGTATGTGTGTGGTTAGAACACCTTGCAGGGTGCAGTGGGTTGAGACTGACTTTGCTCTCTGCTGGTGAATGTCAGATAGTGGTGGGGTGGGCAGCTTAGCTAAGCTTTTCCAGCATTCTGCCTGTCTGTCATTGCCTTATTGATGCATACAGTTCTGCATTGCTTGCCCTGTATGGTGCCTTTTTTCTAGCAGGACTGGGGTTGATGGTCTGCTCTACTGCCACCATTGCAGAGATGTATAATATGGATCTGTTGGTGAGAGATTCTGTTCCCCCATCCTGAGCCTGAGCAGGTTGGGTGGCGCTACACAATCAACTTTGGGTCCAAACACCCCCCCCCCTCCCTCCCTCCCTCCCTCCCTCTTTTCACTTATAACATGTGACCATGGCACCCCCACAGGATATGTACTATTCTGGGTGCATCATAGTCCACAAGGGCTAGACATGACTGGGAAATACAGATGGACACAGGTGCATCCTAGGTGTGTCTGCAAGGACTACCTAACACACACTGGCACTGAGGGTGACCTGCAGCATAGCCTATCTCAGCAAAGCCAGGTGCTGCAGACCTGGTGCTGGCCGCCCCACCTCACCCTCAGGATGAGCACAGGACCCGCACAATGTCACGGTCTGTAGCTACTCTGTGCCAGTAACACACACGGTCAGTTCCCCTTACCAGGCCGAGGTGCTGTGGGGGTGCATACCCCATCTCGTGATCAGCTGTAGACTGCTGATCTGCATGTGCAGTGCATCAGGGGTACAGGTGGGTTTACCCTATCCTGGTAACCACAGCAGACAGTTTTGTGGTGACCTGCAGCCTTCTGTAGCCAGCCAGCAGTGTGGTAGTAGCTATAGAGATATTGCCTACTGGTTACTTCAATGACTGTGGAGGTAGAGGTCATGGGTTCAATCCTGTAGTGGTGTAATCTAAAAAGGCTGTCTGAGGCATTTTCTTTTAATTTAAATCAGTGTTGCCAGCAGAAACACCCTCACAGTGCTGTAGCCTAAGGTGCCTCATAGGCATCCTGTAAGGCACTCTATAAAGCGCCCTGTAAAGCGTCCTATAGGGCACATTATAGGGGGCCTTGGCAGACAGGGCACTTTATAATGTGACCTATTTGGCGCCTTATAGGGCGCCTTATGAGGCACCTTAGGTTAGGGCACTGTGAGGGTGTTTTTGCTGGCAGCACTGATTTAAATGAAAAGAAAATGCCTCAGACAACTGTTTTAGATTACACCACTGCGGGATCCAACCCATGACCTCTGCCTCCATAGTCATTGCAGTAACCAGTGGACTACATCATTATAGCTTAGGTTAACGTGCCACAGCGCCCACTATCACGCGATACATATTCTTGCTACCTTAGGACTGGAACACCCACTCCTTATATGGCATTCTTCACATTATCGCTGCAACTAGCGCCGGTAACATTAGGACGGTTTAGTAAACATACCCCTATGTATCAACTTACCAATCAATTTATTCAATCGTGTGGACAATATTTTGGCTAATAATTTAGCGTCAAGATTAATCAATGAAATTGGTCTATATGAGGAACACTCTTGTTTATCTTTCCCTTCTCTATATATTATTTTTATACCTGTCCATCCCATAGTATCCGCTAAATCCCTTCCCTCTCTTGGCAGATTGAATAGTCTCACTAACAGTTCTAGTAATATTTCTCCAAAATGATGATAAAAATGGGCTGTCAGCCCATCTAACCCAGGGGATTTATCTACTTTTAGTTGTTTTATCACTTTCTGTACTTCATCTATCTGTATTGTCTTATTTAGTTCTTGTTGTTCCCCCTCAGTTAATTTTGGCAATTTCATTGAATTATTTACCTCTCCTTTTGTGGTATATCTCTAGCTTTGTATAATTCCATATAATATCTCCTAAAGGCTTCCCTAATCTCACCATCTTTATAAACAACCCCTCCTCCCTGAGTTCGAATTTTCGTTATATGGGAACGTAATTTCCTCTGTTTCCGTTTCTGAGACATATATCTCCCTGCTTTATTTCCTCCCTCAAAAAATTCCTGTCTCAGAAGTTGCATTTGATATTTTATCTTGGTGGCTAACATTACATTTAACTGTGTTTTGACTGCTAATACTTGCCCTCTAAAAGCTCCTGGATTCTGTGCATCCAAATCTTCTAGTTTCAGCAATTTGACTCTTAATTCTTTCTCTCTCTCTTCCCTTTCCCTCTTTTTCCTTGCCCCCCATTTAAGTAAAATTCCTCTCACTACAGCCTTATAACTATCCCATACCCCTCCCCTAAAAATCAGAATTCTCGAATAGTGCATAGTTTACAAGTTTGGAAACAAAATAGAAAATGATTAATACAAAATAAGAGGTACTCATACAGGCATGTTTACTAAAGTCCGTTGCTGTGCGGGTCCCCGTTAGTGTGCTGGTGCCATATAAGGAGTGGGCGGGCCAGGCAGAAAAAGGAAAAAAACGGACCGTAGGTTTGTGAGTCGCGCTAATGTGCGGGTCCCACATTAGCGCGTGAGAAGGCTAAGTGGGGCGCTGCTGCACAACCAAACAACAAAGCCGTAGTACAACGGTGAAGACATTGACCTATGGTGCAGGGTCCAGGGGTTCAAACCCCCATTGCACCCAACAAAAAAGACCAGCTGAGGCATCAAATTTTATGGGCAAAAGTGGTGTAGGAGGCATATTGATTATGGGCGGCAGAAGGCGGTGCACCTATTTTTTTAAACGGCATGAGACGGCGCACTGTTTATTGTGGGCGGCAGAGGGCGGCGCGCTGTTAAGGTTGGGCGGCAGAGGGCGGCGCACTGATAAAATTGGTCAACAGAAGGCGGCGAGCCGGTGGGCAGAAGGCGGCGCGCTGATGTGGGAGGGGGCAGCCCAATAGTGGGAGGGATAAGTGGCGCGCTGATGTGCAAATAGCAGGAATGGAGCCATAGGACAATGGTTAAGACACTGACCACCCATGCAGGCATCATGGGTTCAATTCCCCCCAGTGCCCATTGAAGACAGCTGGCTGAGGCAGTATTTTAAGGGGCATGCCCATGTTGGGCGCTGTTAATGTTACGCGCCAGAAGGCGGCGCGCTGTTAATTGTAATTTTGTGCGTCACAAGACGGCGCGCCAATGGCTACAAGGCTGCGCGCTGCTGCTCAAACACAGGAACAGAGCCACAGCACAATGGTGAAGACAATAAGCAATGGTGCAGGGGCCATGTGTTCAATCCCTCACAAAGCCCAGAGAAAAAGGCTAGCTGAGGCAGTATGTTTTATGTTGGGGAGAGCTGTAGGAGGTTCTATCATTTTAGTTTTATGATAACTACTAGCAAACGCACTCTCACAGCATATTAATATAGGGCCGCCCATAAGGCACATGTTACAGTGCACCGTCTGCCAAGGCACCCTAGAATGTCCCCTATAGGGCAGCATGTATGTTGCGACACAGGATAATGTATGGTGCACCCTATATGGATGGCAACCATACAGTGCCCTATAGGGCGCCCCATAAAGCACCCTCAGAGGCACCTTATGGGTACAGTACACTGAGGGTGCTATTGCTGACATCAACATATGTACAGTAAACTAAAAAAATATGCTTTGAACACCTGTCTTACAGAACCCCAATGTGGGTTTGAACCCATCACCTCTGGCTGCACAGGCAGTGACGTGACCATTGGGCTACAGCTCCATAGCTGTAAGGAAGCCCCTGGCTGGCTGCAGATAGCCTGCACGTCATCTCACAGATAGTATGCCAGGGTAAACAGGATAGGGTTAGGCCACACGTACCCATGATGCACTGCACATGCAAATTAGCTGTCCACAGATGGACACAAGATGGGAAATGCACCCCCACAGCACCACGGCCCTGTTGGGGGACGTTACCCGGGTGCACCCACACAGCAACTCGGCCTGGTAGGGGGCACTGACCGGGTGTTTTACTGGCACAAAGTAGCTACACAACGTTACATCGTGCGGGTTCTGGCCTCACCCTGAGTGTACAATGAGGCGCCCAGGACCAGGTCTACAACACTTTCCATGGCTGATGGAGGCCAAGCGGGAGTTCCATAGCAGTGTTACTGTGTAAGATAGCTAGTTTCTGCACAAACACCATGGTATATCCCAGTCAGGCACAGCTGTAGCCGCCCCCCCCCCCTTGGGCTGCCCCTAGAGACAAACATGGTCCCCCATCAAGAGATCCACACTCTACCACCCTGCAAAGGTGGCAGTAGAGGGCAACATCAACCCCAGTCCTGCTGAGGAACACCCCCCACACACAGCCATAACACAATAACAGACACACATATGACCAGCTATGGTAGGTTGCACCCCACCACCAGGTATTCCCCTGCAGCAAGCCAACTGCACCCTGCCAGCCATTCCAGCAAACCACATACCATCTACAAACAGTCTGCTGGTTAGTCCATAGTGCATGTTCCCAGTGGAGACACATGCACACAGAACTGGGCTGCCAGCATACACAGCAAGCAGATAACTCAGTGACTGGGCCCCAAATACATACCCATATGTATCACATGAGAGAAAGACTGTATAGCACTATGGGGGTGCCTAGCCATGCTGTGGTCACTGCACAGTCAGGGTGAGCGTGATCTCCCAGAAGGACATGCTTTGGCCACCCTGTCTGTGTAGGTGGTGGCCAGACACTACAGTGTCCCTGCCAGTGCCCTATGCCCGGTGCAGATGCATCCTGCCCAGGCCACCCTGTCCTGGCTATACCCATGGTACCGTGCACCTCATTATGCACATTGGCAGTGTGGGCTGTGGAAGGGGCTTGCTGCCAACACCCACGGTATAGACAAACACACACTTCCACACCTTTGCCATCATGGTGCTACTATTGAGAAGGTAATCAGCCTTGCCCACCAAGACCGCTCCTGAGCACGGCAAGGCATGGATATGGTAGGCAGTACAGCTGGTGGCCACTCCCCAGGGTGGTAAACAGCGTCAGAGGCCAGGCCTGGAGCACGCACCGCAAACACCTAACAGATTGTTCGGATGGGGTCAACTAGCAGTATGTGTGGAACTAGCAAACATCTCAGAGCTGTGTATCATATACCTCAGGTGTAGGGTGACATTGGTAGGACATGCAGGGTTCAATGGTTTGCCTCTCCAGGAGACATTGGTCAATGAGGCCTGTGGGTGTGGGTGTGGGTGTGTCTGCCCCTGATGGCTGCTGCTTTACGGCACAGATTCCCAACTCCAGTCCAGGTTTGCATCACACTGTTCTGGTTTTCCTGCTGTCCCTCATGGATATGCATGAGCTACATCTACATACCATGGGTGTGGTGCATAGATATACAGCACAGGCATTTGTATGAGTGCCATCATGGGACCTGACTGGTGTGTGCCCCACCAGGACTGCATTGTGTGATTCTGCTCTGGGTACTGGCCCTGTTCATGGTGTGTGTGCTCAGTGGGGTAAAGATAGACGTATTGCCATTGCATATGTCCTCCCCAGGAAAGGTGTGCCCTTACTATCACTGTTTAATTGGGGGAAAAAGAGTAGCGGTTGCCCCAGTTGGGCTTTGAACCTGTGACCCTCTGCTCTTGTATATAGTGTCTGTGTGCACTGCACCACTGTGTATCCACAGATTGGGTGATTTCCCTGGAATGTCCATGACTGTGGATCCGGTAGGGCCTGTGTTGCAGTGGACTGTGCCAGCCTGCACATGACTGGGCCTCTGTCTTCTGTGGCTAGCAGCCACTGCCCCCTGCACCACATGTCCTCGTCCGCCAACATGCTGGCATGAGCTTCTCTCAGAAAAAGCAGATGACCTGATTGCAATGTGGCAGTACGGGACTGCATTTGGGTGACTTGGCTGTAGGTAATGCCCATTGTTGTGGTGTGTGTGCGCGTTGTTGGGTAAAATATGGGTGCTCTCCCCATGCTTATGTTCCCTGCAATACAGGGGTGTCTGCGCTATCTGTGTTCAGTGGTGGGTAAGATATAGGGATTGGGCTGGCATGTACCCCAGCTGGGCTTTGAACCTCTGACCCTCTGGTTCTAGAGGTACTGACACTGTCCGCTGCACCACACTATGGCCCCAGAAACAGTGCAGCCCCTGGAGGTAGTAAGCTTAGCAGAATGGAGTCACAAACCCTGCTCTATGCAATTTTACTGTGGGCATATGCACCCTGTCTGGTGACAAACGTGCACATAAACCCCGGAAATGGCTACGGGAAATGGGGGACAAGATATCACCGCGCTGGGCAACAGTGATATTAATGGGCAACCATACCACACACTCCCAGGAAAGCTCCAAACAAAGGAAATATTTTTTGGAAGAGACTCGGCTCCGTAAACCCTTCAAATGTTCATTTCTTTTTTCTGGAGCTTTGCTGGGTGTGTTTTCTGTATTTGCCCATCACTATAACTGTTCCCCAGCTGAATTACTGTTTTTAATAGTTCTGTTGTGGTCATTTTCTATTTGTATTTGCACTTTTGTGCTGTGCACATGTATCACACTGCTCACGTTTTGCTGGTTTCCCCGGTTTTCCTGTACATTGCTGACGGAAATGGTTTCTCTTCCCTTTAAATGCTTTCTACCGCGAGTGTTTCACTCGCGGTAGTTTTTACATGCGAATTCGGGCCCGATACTGTGCGGGGAGCCTCTCCCCTCCCACTCTCCACCCATTGACCCCGTCCCTCCGCCCCTCCGGAGCCTTCCTCCGCCCTCCTTTCGCCGTTCCACGCCTCTATCGGAAATTTGCGGGCCGCACTTGTACGGGGCCCGTTAGTGAGCCGCGTACCTGTGCGGGGGTGACACGCACATGTGCGGGGCGTTTAAACGCGTTTCTGCGCATTTCAGTGCCGCGTTGCCGTGCGCTATTTTGTGGGGCGCTATTTTGCGGACTTTAGTAAACATGCCCCATAGTGTATGCCTCTAGAAGCCTGTTTTGAAAGTGGACAAGAACCAGAGATGGGCATTTTGAATAGATGGGATAAGGCGGGGTTAAAATATATCTCACAAATAGTGAGTAAAGAGGGCATTTTTGAATTTGAAAATATTAAGGATCTATAGAGATTAGGAGATAGAGATTATTATGCTTATCTACAAGTGAGTCACTTTTTGAAACAATCAAAGGTGTGGCATAATCTCTGGGAAAATAGGGGGTGGTTTGAAGCATTGTGTTTAGGAAATTTTGGGCAGAAAGGAGTTTTGTCCAAAATTTATAAAGACATAATGGAGGGGGGGGGGGGATAACAAATTGAGATACATGATAAAATGGGAAGAAGATTTGGAGATTATATGGTCTGAGGAGGAATGGGATAAGATAATATGAACAGTGGCAAGTATATCCATAGCCACAAGGGTAAAAGAGAATGCTTATAAATTGTTGTTCAGATGGTATTGGACTCTAGTATGTAAAAAAAGAGCTGGAAGGGGGATTAATGATCAGTGTTGGAGGGGATGCAAGGGTTGCATATGTGGTGGAATTGTAAGTGGATACAAACCTATTGGATTGAGATTTTGGAGTTGATATATAACATGACAGGATATCGAATACAAAGAAAGCCAGAAATTTGTTTACTACATCAATTAAATGTAGACATTCCAAAGAGAGTTAGTGGAGTGATACATCACTGTATAGTAGCTGCTAGAAATGAAATAGCACAACATTGGCAGGGGAAATCCATGCCACATAAGGCAGGATTTGTGAAAAGAGTGGCAGAGATGTGTTTGATGCCTAGATTGAAGGAGATGAAGCGGGGGAGAGGTGAGAAAGTTGTGGAACAATGGAAGAGTGTGTGTAAGTGGTTGGAAAAATGGAAGGAAGAATGACTGCAAGTTCCTGGAGAAACTGTGTGCACCCAGAAGTGGGATGTGTAGGGCTTAGGGATATGTTCCTGATTCATACCACTTGGGGTCTCTTCTGAACGACTGCTCTAATTAAAATATATGTCAACCAGGCTGTCATTATGGTGGGCAAAGAGAAAGCAGGCCAGCATAAGAAGAAACCATTTAAGAAACAAATCTTTGCAATGCATATTACTGAGCTGGAATGCCCAGGAATAGTCATGCAAGTCTTGTACAACAAGCATGAATACAGGAAACCACAAGCTGACATGAACAAAGTATATGCTGAGCACATCAGCCCTGAAGAAAGCAGATGGTTGACAGTTGGTAGGTATGGAGAAAGAGCAGATGAGAAAGGGAACCTAAGTGGGGATCAAAACAGGAACAAGGGGGATAGAAAGGAAATAACAGGAAACAGATGGTAAGAGGAGATGAGATACAAGGGGAGAGATAGATTTGAGAGCTGTGCACGTATACGGAAATCAGAAAATGTATATAAGTGATATGATTATTGCACTGAGGGGGAGGAGGAATTCTGGAGGTGTCTGGTGTGTGGTGACTGACAGAAGCTCTCCTCCCTGTTGCCTGTATTGTCCATCAGTTATCTAATAAACAGAGATTTTGATTGCACCTGTACTGACTTTCGGATCTGGACTTTACAGGAAAATAGTGAGTGGTCTTTTTGTGGGTAACAGGGGCTCACAGATGTAAGCACAAACACCAAGCAGGTATGCCAGCAATTGGGCCCCAGAAATGGGAACTCCCAGATATCACTTGAGAAAAACACTGTAGAGCACTAGGTGGGAACCTGGATATGCCATTGTCACTGCTCAGTCAGAGTGAGAGTAACCTCCCAGCATGACATGCTCTGGCCACCCTGTCTGTGCAGGTGATAGTCAGGCACTACAATGTCCCAGCCATTCCTTTTTGTGGCTCACCACCTCCAAAATATTGTCTATTAGACAACTTTTTGGTGGTGGTGAGAATCGAGGAGGAATGTGACA
The DNA here is from genome assembly GCA_033557465.1 of Ichthyophis bannanicus. NCBI lineage: Eukaryota > Metazoa > Chordata > Amphibia > Gymnophiona > Ichthyophiidae > Ichthyophis > Ichthyophis bannanicus. The sequence continues at coordinate 416,974,395 of CM066031.1, read as the reverse complement.
CATTTTATCTACCCTCTTGATGTCTAGGACATCTGTACCTTGCCCACTCACAATCTTAAATGACAGAGGTGTAAGCAGGGGTCTCCAAATCCAGCCCTGGAGGGCCACAAACCAGTCAGGTTGTCAGGATATCTCTAATGCATATATATCTCATGCATATTCATTAGGGATATCCCGAAAACCTGCAGGGTTGCGGACCTCCAGGACCAGATTTAAGTAGCTCTGGCCTATGCTCTAGGGCAGAGGTTCCCAACTCCGGTCCTGGTGGGCCCAACACGATTCAGGTTTTCATGCTGTCCTTAATGAATATGCATGAGATACATTTGCATACAATGGGGCGGTGTATACAAATGCATCTCAAGCATATTTCGTAGGGACAGCATGAAACCTGAATGGTGTTTGGCACTCCAGAGCTGCAGTTGGGAACCTCTGCTCTAGGGCCTGCACATGGTGTATGTGCTCTGTAGGGTAAAATATAGGCGTTTATGGCATGTTTATTTTATCTGAAATGAAGGTTCCTTCTTTATTACCATGGTTTAGTACTGGGTAAAATAAAGGGACATGGTCTGCAGGAGCCACAGCTGGGACCTGAACCTGTGACCTTCTGCCCCTGAACACACTGGCTGTGTGTATTTATTTATTTATTTTATTTATTTCAATTTTTTATATACCACGCTATTTACAATCAGCGCGGTTTACAGAGAACCAAAGACCAGAACAACAGGCTGCTCGGTATTACATAAAACAGGAAAATAAATTTGGATAAGATAAACATGGATAATATGGGGGGTAAAACTATATACAGAGGCAGGTCATTCCCTGGGGATACCATTATTGTTCATCAGACAGACCTTGCTTTTTGCAGTGCATGGCACCTACCTAAACAGGGGGTGAGCAGATGCCACTGCCCCCTCCACCACCAGCATCCCTCTGCCACCATGCTGACATGCCCTTATGCCGGTGGTGCTGGTGGTGCGCAGTCCCAGGCCATCCAGTGTGCCGGTAGGCAGCTTCCTATGGTGCGTGATATGGAAAAGGGGTGCCTGCATAGACATCCAGGCTTCCTCCCGGCACCACCTGCCAATGTTATGTGCCCTGATGGGGTACTTGCTGGGTAATGTCCATTGTGGCACTGTGGGACACACACTCGTGGACATGTTTGCCCTTGGTCAGTTGCTGTCTTGCTGATTTTCCGTTTCTACATTCCCATGTGTCACCTAGGCATCTGACTAGTCCACCCTGTGCCCCAGCTGCCCCACTGCATGTCCCGCATGCAGCCCCCTGTACCCCATTTGCAGCCTCACCATAGTGCCCTTTCGTACTTGGGCACTATGCTGTTACTGCACATTTATCACTACTATCATTTTTCTTGGTTTCCCTGCCTTTGCTGTACATTGCTGACTGAAATGGTTTCTCTCTCCTGCAAATGTGCCTCTAATGCGAGGTGTTCACTGATGTTAATTTTCAGACCCTGATTTCACAGCGTTAGTGTGCCTGGAGCCTCTCCCTGCCCACTCTCTACCCATTGACCCCTTCTCTCCGTCCTCTGGAATGACTTACTTCACCTTCTATGTGCTTTAATGCCGCCGAAGACGTTAGCGTGTGATAAGTGACGTTATCATGCGGTAATGTTACATTATCGCGTGATATCGTTACTTATCACGTGATAATGTCGCCGCTGTGATGTTAGCGCTGTTTAGTAAACATACCCCTAAGTCTTTCTAAAAAATGTAATATTGTCTTGTTTCTTTTTCATTGATTTGTGTTTCATTCAAATTTTTTTTGAGTATTAATTATTAAAATTCAATTAATAATAGATTAAAATAAAAAGATTCAGCTGAAACCTGATACTACAGCAATCTATCTTAGGGAAGGAATTAATAAGCTGTGTTAATATTTTGCATTTTACCGCCGTTTTCGTTGGAGTCACTAATTTGCCGTAACTCAGTACCACAGGTTAGTGACTCCTACAGTAAGGAATCACGCAGCTTGTGGTTAAGAGGGGTCATTTTAAAAGTCTTAGGGGTACTTTTACTAAAGGCTGGTAAAGATGCTGTATTTGCGAGTGCTAAATGGTATCATTAAGGGTCCATTCGTGCATTAAAGGCCAGGGCGGGGAGAAGGCTTTCTGTCGGTAAGGCTGCTAGCAGCCGGCAAGCAGGCATTAACAGGACACTGGGTTGTAAGGGTGCCAAGCTCAATAAGGCCAGTTACCTTAACGAACGATAATGGAGCCTTACTGCAAGTCACATTTCAGGTGCTGGATGGAAGCAAATTTAATAGCTGATGGACATGTCACAGCAATATGTCCCTTATGTGTTAGACAGTGAGTGTGAGGATAATGTGGGAGAAAGGTGGATGTTATTATTGAGGGGTGCTCTGCTCATTTGGGGTGATGTCAATGGGTTGCAGAGAAGTGGGGATGCATGTACCGGTGAGGAGTTGCAGTGACAGAACATGAGTGGTGACCTGCAGAACCTCTGTAAGTGATGTATATGTGGTATGTCCTAGGGAGCAAAGAGCTATTGTATGGGCCAGGGTGTACCAGTTGCCATGAGAATACATGAGTGATCATGAAGTCTATGTGGAGAACGGTGCAAGTAGGTGCAAGAGAGTGTTGCATGGGGGGAGGGGAGGGGAGGGAGGGAGGGAGAGGGAGGGGGAGGGAGGTAGGGGAGGAGGGGAGGGGAAGGGGAGGGAGGAAGGGAGGGAGGAGGAGAGGGATGAAGGGAAGGAGGGAGGAGGAGAGGGAGGGAGGGAGGGGGAGAGAGAGGGGGGAGGGGGAAAGAGGGGAGGGAGGGGGAGGGGGCCACAGCAGCAGAAACAGGAGGGAGCGAGGGAAGGGAGCAAACATGGGGGGGGGGGGCTGGACGGAACCTGAAAAGAGGGGAAGGGGGCTGGAAGGGAGCTGACACAGGGGGAAGGTGAGGGCTGGAAGGGAGCTGACATGGGGGAAGGTGGGAGCTGGAAGGGAACTAATGGGGGGAAGGTGGGGGCTGAAAGGGAGCTGACATAGGGGGAAGGTGGGGGCTGGAAGGTAGGTGACATGGGGAAAGTTGGGAGCTGGAAGGGAACTGATGGGGGAAGGAGGGGGCTGGAAGGGAGATGACACCTGGGGATGGGGATGGAAAGTAGCTGGGTAATGGGGGGCTGGAAGAGAGCTGGTGCCTGGGGATAGCACTGGAAGGGGGATGGACAGAGGGGAGGATGACTGGACGGGAGCTGACACGGAGGGTGGGGAGCGCACTGGGACTGAAGTGAGCTGATACCTGGGATTGTATTTGGACTAGAAGGGGATGGACAGTGGAGAAGGAGGAGGACTGGAAGGGAATAGACACCAGTGGCAGTCCTGGAAATGCAAGGAGCCTGACATTGTAAGGTACTTGGAGGGGAGGACTGGAAAGGTGGCTGACATTGGGGTGTATTACTGGGACTAGAAATGGGCTGATACTGAGGGAGGTTGTTGGATTGGAAGAGGGGCTGATGCTGAGGTTGGATAGGAAATGGGTTTATTCTGGGGGGAACTGGAAAGAAGCTAGAACTGGAAGGGAACTGATGCTGGTATATGCTGGGTCAGGTGGGGAAAAGGCAGAAACTGGGGGAGTGAAAAGGGAGAGGGGGCAGATATTGTGTGTGTTGGCGGGGGTGAAAGAAACACTGTTGCTGAGTATCGACTGACTCAAAAGAGCAGAGGCAGGGAGGCTGCTCTGCCACAGGCCTGGGACTGTGAATGAGACATGCCTGGACACTTTGCCTCTGCCTCAGCCTACTGGATGGAGGGAGAGAGAGACATTAGATGGGGGGTGAGAGATGATAGACATAGAGGAAGAGAGAGAGTGAGCAAAAGGCGGGAATAATAGATCAAGGAAGAAGAGCTGGGGAATGGGAGGACTGGGGTGAAGGTTGAAATGTGGTAGGTAGTTGGCTAAAAACAAACTGGATAATAAGGAGTACTGAAATCTGGGTGGAGAGAGAGAAAGAGAGAAATAAATAGAAGAAAGCTGAAAGGAAAAAAATCAATATCCAAGATGGAAGGAGAGCCAAGAAATGCCAGATGGACTATAGACCATAGAAGGGGAGCTAAGAGAAGACAGAGGAAAGCAGAAGCCTCAGATCAAGACCAGCATGATCAAAGAATAAAATGGTTAGACAACAAAGGTAGAAAATTTATTTTATTTTCAATTTAGTGATTGGACTTTTTGCTATTTTTATATTTTACACAGTATGGGGAACTGCATCTCTTTTTTATCTGGCGTTGCACTGCGGCTTCTTGGGGTTTCAGTTTAATTTTTGTCTACATATTTTTAATTTTGGAATGGAGGAGTAGCCTAGTGGTTAGAGCAACTGCCTAGTACCCAAAAGATCAAGGGTTCAATTCCCACTGGCACTCCTTGTGACTTTGGGCAAATCACTTTACCCTCCATTGCCTCAGAAGAAAAGGCTGGCAATCTACTTCCAGTGATACATTGCCAAGAAAACCCAGAGGTAGCTGGGTTGCTGTGAGTCAATACTGACTCAATGGCACAAAAAAAATATATATATACTTCTACTTTAGGTGGTAGTCACTTATTCTGTACTTGGTAAGGGTCTGTGTTCTGAGTGTGTGACCTAGGCCAGAACCTTCAGCATAGATGACTCAAGAGGAGTCCTGGCCCAGGCTGCCAAAGGAGGGGCAACAGGCTCTGGGAGAGAAGAGGAGGAAAAAACCTGTCCAGGAGAAACCTCCCCAACCTCCAAAGTCAAAAAAATCAGACGGGAGGGGTTGGGTTAAACCCCCAGCGGGTTGTAATAAAGGAGAAGAGTCTTAACTTACACTTGTTGAAAGGGATAGACACACTTCCTCCATTCCTCTCCGTACCAAATGCGTATTGAGAGGACCTTCTAATTTTGATGATTTCATTGTCGAGGAAGATGGCAATACAATCTTTTTTTTCCCCCATCCTCAGCAATTAGACTCCCCTTTCCTTTTGCTTCATGGTGCCCCGAAGGGGCGCCAAAGGGGCGTGTCCTGCCCCTTTGGACATGCACCCGCAGGAACACGCCCGCAACTGTGTCCCGCGGTCAGGGCCAGTCTTTAATAGCCCCTGGTAGTGCCAGCTGCAACACTGTGGAGCGCACAGGATCAGGACAGTTGGAACAAATGATCTCCACACTCCCCTGGAAAATGTTTATGCTTAATATAGATCTTCTCAGTAGCAGACTTAAACTAAGAAAGATTTTCATGATGACAGTCAGCAGCAATACATATGAGCATATCCAGCTAAATTTGATTTAAATACCACAGTCGGCATTACATGAAACACTGACTGAATGCTTATCTATATATACTTGTAAGCAGGGACAGCAAAATACCTTTCTGGTTGGAGAGGCCACACAAACCAATCTCCAGCCCCACTCCCAAGCTCTCTAGTCATTGATGCTGTGTTGGACAAAATATTGGTTGGGCTATGGCCCCAGTGATCCATCCCATTTCACTGCCTATGCTTGTAAGCCCATGAGCAGGTCACTTAAGGGTTCTGCTTCACATAGATATCTACAGAATATTTTTTAGTTTTGTCATAACCCTAATTCTGAAATACGCTTTGACATTAACTAATTTTTTAATATTTTACTCCAGATGGATTGGAGAAACGAACAGGTTTTGCATTGTTATCTGGTCTTAGTAGTATTTTAGAGTTGTGAACCTGACTTCTAATAATCTTTGATGTGAAGCCCTAATACATTCCAAAATTCTAAATGAATGGATAAAAGTGAGACTGGTGGTATACAAGACCGTCACTCATTACTGCACCATCTGTCTGTCCGCTACAGTTCAGGGCTACTGTCATGAATAGGTAATAGCCATTTTACAGTCTCAGAAAAAATCATAATGCTTTTGTTTGAAGCACTGCTTTAGCCTAGCTGACCCAGGTGCTGGATATATTACAAATGTAGTATGGCATAGCCCTTACCTTTAGGTTTTACCTTATGTACGTATACACATGATGTTAATTTAAAGGGGAGAAAAGAGAACCAAAGTATAAAAGGAAAGAAGAGTTAGTGGTTTCTCGCAAGTTACTGAAACAGATGATGGCTGAGCAACATTAAGGCATTGGATCTTGGTAGAAAATGTTTAAACTGAATGCAAATAAATAATTAAATACCTGCTCTAGATGGACTGAATTTGCAGCAACAGCTCTGTGAAATGAGAGCTAAGCAAGGACAGTGCAAATGTATGAGGCATGCTAGATAATCCTTCAACCTTGTGCCTCCTACGTCCACATGAGTATACCCATCATTAACTTTTGAATATTAATATGCTGCATTCATAAAGATATCTAGACGTGTTTGGTATAATAAATATATTTTATCCTAGCCACTCATTATCTATATTATTGCTATTTGTTATAATTTATTATTTCTATCCTTATCATCCCTCTGCTGTTTATTTCTTGGATTATTTGTGCAGTAGGGTTGTTCTGCTATTCCTTCAGTGTGGGCCTTTAAGCCTTCTCTCTGTTTTCTTGGTTGCAGATAGCTTCTAAATTGTTTTAAGAATCCTCAAACAGCAGTGTAGGTAAGGCTTCAGGATAGAAGCACGAGCTAGCAGGCTATGGCACAGGCAAGAAAAATTTGGTAAGTTTTCACTTTTCATGAAATTTTCTTGATTTTTGGATGTTCATTTTAAAAGGGAATTTTTAGGGTATGCCAAATTGATTTAACATGCACAAACTGATGAATTAAGGTGTCCTAAATCAATTAGCCTGAATTATGCCTATTTAGTACACACTAAACCTTTTAAGGCACTTTAATGAAATGAATGTGAACTAGCATATTTATACCCCAAGGAGTTATGGAGGTCATTCCAGAACCCGAATACGCCATTTGCATGTGAGCGGGAGATATGTATCTCGCAAAACTGTCTATGGGTGTATTCTGGTACATGGCATGCAGGGACATCCACGGCGCTTGCACAGGGATCTCGGTCTGCAGCTGAGAGGGGTGGAATCAGGGTATGGTTTGCCATAGAGATGTGTATAACGTATTCTGGAAAGTCCCATGCGCATTTTTTTACTTCCCTGCAGATGGGCCCGTTATTCCTGCCAGAGACATGGAATAAGGCCAGTACTTAGAAACCTTTCTTCTGTGTTCTACAATTTGTTTCTGCAAGTTGAAGTGTGTCTGTCTGGTTGAGGGTTATCTATTATCTGGTGAGTCGGTTGACATAGTGTATCTGGACTTTCAGAAAGCCTTTGACAAGGTCCCTCATCAGAGACTCTTGGCAAAACTAAAGAGTCATGGGATAGGAGGCAGTGTACTATTGTGGATCAGGAACTGGTTAAAAGATAGAAAGCAGAGGGTAGGGATAAATGGCCAATTTTCCCAGTGGAGAAAGGTGAATAGTGGTGTACACCAGGGATCTGTGCTGGGTCCGCTGCTTTTTGACATATTCATAAATGACCTGGAAAAGGGAATAACAAGTGAGGTTATCAAATTTGCAGATGAGGGAGCAGTGGCCTAGTGGTTGGGGCAAGGTACTACAGGCCAGAAGGTCAGTGGTTCAAATCCCACTAGAGGACAGCAACCTTGGGCCAGAAGGACTGTGGTTTCTAGTCCCACAGGTGCTCCTTGTGGTCTTGGGCAAGCCACTTAACCCTCCATTGCCCATGTTCCCTGTATTAATGTATGTGTCTCATATCCCCTTGTGTTAAATGTATCCCCCAACCACTTTGACCCAGTGAAAAGCAGGATATAAATGCAGCTAAATAAATAAATAAATGTGACACAAAACTTTTTAAAGTTGTTAAAACCCAAGAGGAGTGTGGAAAATTGCAAGAGGATCTTGATAAATTGGAAGACTGGGCATCAAAATGGCAGATGAAATTGAATGTGGACAAGTGCAAAGTTATGCACCAAGGGAAGAACAACCCAAACTATGGTTAGAAGATGCAAGGTTCCACATTAGGAACCACCACCCAGGAAAAAGATTTAGGCATCATTGTGGATAACATGTTAAAACCCTCAGCCCAGTGTGCAGCAGCAGCCAAGAGAGCAAATAGAATGCTAGGTATCATGAGGAAAGGAATGGAAAATAAAACAAAAGATATTATAAGGCCTCTATATCGTTCCATGGTGAGACCGCACCTTGAATATTGTGTTCAATTCTGGTTGCCGTATCTTAAAAAGGATATAGCATTATTAGAAAAGGTTCAGAGAAGAGCCATCAAAATGGTAAAAGGATACTCCTATGAAGAAAGGCTAAAAAGCTTAGGGCTCTTTAACCTGGAAAAGAGACAGCTGAGGGGAGATATGATAGAAGTCTATAAATTAATGAACGGAGTGGAATGGGTAAAAGTAGATCGATTGTTTACGTTATCAGAATATAGAAAGACTAGGGAACATGCAATAAAGCTACAGGGTAAACTATTTAAGACTAATAAAAGAAAATATTTTTTCACTCAACGTGTAATCAAACTCTGGAATTTGTTACCGGAGGATGTAGTAAAGGCTGTTAGTGCAGCTGGGTTTAAAAAAGGTTTGGACAAGTTCCTGGAGGAAAGGTCCATAAACCATTATTAAGAAGGGATCCAGGATATCAATGCTTGACCCAGTACAAGCATTGTGGAACCTGTGTCTTTTGGGGAAACTGCTAGGTATATATGACCTAGATTAGCCACTGTTGGAAACAGGATACTGGGCTTAATGGACCATGGTCTGACCCAGTATGGCATGTCTTATGTACTTATGTTCTTATGATCTTATGTGTCTGATCAGCATTTCAGGGAGGACATGAATGCCTGGTCAGTACCTGGACCTTACGGATGATCACAGTGTCATCAGGTGCCAATGTGATAGAGCAGCTATACATCAGCTGTGCCAGGAACAGGAAGACATGACTGATGTGCCAACATTCCCCAGATTGTGCTGAGGCCTACATCCTTACCCAGTCCAGAATCTATGCAAGCTGTGAGAGTGGCGTTATATCTGGAGGCTGGCTACTTGGTATGATGGCACAGGGATGCCTCCCCCCCCCCATGCCCACACAGGCATGACCAGGAAAGAATTACCACAAAGCAGACTGTGGGAAGGCAGACAGGGTTGCCCCACAGATAACTGATGTATGCAGACAGAAATAAGCCAAGAATGGACATTGTATTAGGCAGGTGTAGCCACATGTAGGGAGCGGCTGTGAGAAATGCCAGAACCCAGATAGGTGGAAAACATGCCATAGCCAGAAGGCCATAGTCATTAAAAGAACATACTTTTATAGCTCAGCTATATTATGCATCCTTTGGGGAACTGCAAAGTTAGTTAAGGTTTTTGTAAACTTGGTATGGGTCCATACTTAGCATTTTAAAGAGTGTTTTTAGAGATGACCAATGCAAGAATAACTGATGCATTTTTATACTGCCAAGTACTTTTTGATGCAAGGTATGTTATGACAAACATGTTAATATTTCTCTTATATTAGATTGCACTGAGATTACTTAGCACTTTTCTGGGCATGAAAAAGACTAGTATATAGTCTAGTTTGCATCTGTATTCATTTATCACTCTGGTCAACATTGAAATCATTACTGACTTTAAAATGCCCCATTCTGTAGTATCTTGGTGAGCTGAACACGAATATAACATTAAACAATTTTTATTGGCTCTCGTTTTGAAGATATTGCATGTAGTTCATTTTTGACGTTTCACCGTGTAAATTTATCAGTAGGACATCAACAACATCCCAAATAAGCCTTGAATGATGTAATATTGCATCATATTGCATAATACCAGCATGCACACATCATCCAGAGTTGATTGCATCATTTTCTGATGCAATGCAATACTACTGCCATACGGCTGCTGAAGCCATCTGACGGAAGCCATGATACACAGTCGGAAAGGAAAGTAATCTTGTATTCTGTTCCGATATTGAAAGCCTCATGAATGCCTTAAAAATCACTCATGACCCACAAGACTATTTATAGACTCTTCGAAACTTAGGGGTATGTTTACTAAAGTCCGGAAATTTGCGCGCCGCAAATTAGCGCACGGCAACGCGCCACTTAAACGGTGACAAACGCTCCTAAACGCCCCGCACAGGTGCGAGGAACCCCCGTGAATGTGCGCGACACACTAACGGGCCCCGCACAAATACGGGCCCGCAAATGTCCGAAAGAGGCGAGTAACGGCGAACGGAGGGCGGAGGAAGGCCCCCGAGGGGCGGAGAGACGGGGTCAATGGGCGGGTAAGGGGAGGGGAGAGGCTCCCCGCACATGAACGGGGCCGAATTTCCCATGAAAAAATAGCGCGAGTGAAACAGTCGCGCTAGAGGTCATATAAAGGCAAGAGAAACCATTTACGTTAGCAATGTACAGCAAAACCGGGGAAACCTGCAAAACGTAAGCAGTGTGATACATGTGCACAGCAGAAAGGTGAAAGTAAAAATAGACAATGACCAGAAAATCAATAATAAAAATAGTAATGCAGCTTGTGAACAGTTACAGTAATGGGCAAATATAAAAATCACACCCAGGACAGTCCCAGAAAAAAAGAAATGAATATTGGAAGGGCCATGGAGCTGAGACTCCCCCAAAAATAATTCCCATCCTTGTGGCTTTCCTGGGTGTCTTCCAAATGGTTGCCCACCAATATCACTGTTGCCCAGCTTATTTAAAAGTAAAGCCCCGGTGTATGTGTCTATTTCTGGGGTTTAGCTGCATGTTTGTCACCAGACAAGGTGAATGAGGCCACAGTAAAAGACTGAAGAGCAAGCTGTGCGTCCCCATCCTGACAGGTGTCCTATCACCAGGTACTGCACTGCCTCTGTGGCCACAGTGTGGTGCAGCAGACAGAGCCAGCACCTCCAAAACAGGAGGGTTACAGGTTCAAATCCCAGCTGGGGCTCATGCCAGCCCAGTCCCAATATTTTAACCATCACCAAACAGAGATAGTAAAGACACCCCATTATTGCAGAGAGCATAAACATGTTGCAAACACCCATATTTTACCCTCCAGTGCACCTGCACCTGAACAATGGGCATCACCCACAGCCGAGTTCCCCAAATGCAGTCCTGGAGTGGCTCAAACTAATCAGGCCATATGCGTTTGCTAAGATGAGGACATGCCAGCATGTTGGTGGAACAGTACAGAGGGTGGAGGGGGCAGGGGCTGTGAGCCACAGAAGACAGTGGCCTAGCCATGTGCAGTCTGGCACCGTCCACTGCTACAGACAGGCCGTGATGGATGTACAGACATGGACCTCCCAGGGAACCCAGCCAATCTGTGGCTACATGGTGGTGCAGTGCACACAGACAGTATATGCAAGAACATAAGGTCACAGGTTCAAAGCTCAGCTGGGGCTATGGCCAATTCCACCCACATTTTTGTCCAACAACTAAACTGTGCTGGTAAGCACAAACCTGTAATGCAGAGGAGATAGGCATTGTCTATACGGCTATCATTTCCCATCCAAAGCACATACACCATTAACCGTGGCATCACTCAGATCAGAGTATCCGAAATGCAGACCTGGAGGTCCACACACCATTCAGCATCCATGCTGCGGCTAATACTAATGATTGTGCTGCATATCTATGCACCACCCCCATGTTATGCAGATGTAGCACATGCATATCCATGAGGGACATCCTAAAACCAGAACAGTGTCTGACACACCATGACCTGATGTGTGTAACCCATATGAAAGGCATCAACCAACAGGCCATGACACACCCACACCCACAGGCCCCATTGGACAATGCATCCTGGAGAGGCAGGACAGTGGGCCCTGCCTGTAATCCCCAAAAGTAGCAGATGTGTACCTTAGCAATGCCATCCCACACCTACGTACATGGTACACAGCTATCCAAGGTCCCATGTGAAAATATGTTCATAATGATTCAAATGCTCAGTACATGTGTCCCATTGAGCACCACCATAACAATCATTCAGATGTGTGTGTTGTGTGCAGCAGGTCTTGTGTCTGATAGTGCGTACCGCCCTGGGGAGTGACCCCCAACAGTCTATGCCTAACATATCCATGCCTGTAGTGTCCCCAGGACTGGTGTGTTGGCCAGAGCTGTCAAACCTCTCGATTGTAGCACAAAAGAGGACCAACCTGGGTAATGGTCACAGCAATGTGAAACATCATCAGACACTCCCAAGAAAGGCAGGGCCAAAATATATGAATGTTGGAAGGGTCACTAGCCCCTGCGGCATAAATGTTGAATGATCACACATTGATGTAGGATAGAGCAGGGTTCCCCACAGCAATGGACAGGTCCCCTATGGCATGCACATGTTGCACAACAGCATGTGTGAGTTGGGGGGAATGTGCAGTAGAGGTAGTTGCCTACATGCACACTGTATGGTTTAAAACTGTGCGCCCCCAGCACCAGTAGCAGAAGGGCCTGTAGCATGTTGGCAGAACTTTACTGGTATCTGAGGGGGCCAGTGGCAGGTGGCCAGAGAAGATGGAGGCTGAGCCAATGCCATGTGGGTGCACCGGACCACAACAGAAAGGCCCGCTATGACAAACAGACATGCCATCTCCAGGGTCCACATTCACTCTGTGACTGCAGTGTGGTGCAGGGGACACAGCCAGTGTGCTGGGGAGCCAAAGATTACCAGTTCAACTCCCAGCTGGGGCCAGCAGCAACATTGTGTACATATTTTACCCACCAGTAAAACGTGAGAGGAAATCAAAACATGTCTTGCAGATAACAACAGCATGTTCAGAGGACCTCTATTTTACCATAAGGATCACTTACCCCTCAAATATGTACAACACCTACAGCAGAGTCCACACAATGCATCACTGGAGGGCCACATGTCAGTCAGCTGTGATGCTGTACCCAATATAGGCCCATGTCAGCATGGTGGCGGATGCCAACTGCTGGCAGAGGGGGCAGAGGCTGCTGCCCCACAGCAGATGCTAGCCTAGCCACCCTCATGTGGCTGCAGTACAATCCAACAGACAGGCCCTGTGTGACAAACAGCCATGGACTCCCCTGGGAATGTACTGTTGCTGTGCTAAGACGGTGGTGCAGTACAAGTAGCAAGTGCCTCCAAGCACAGAAGGCCCCAGGTTCAATTCCCGGCTGGGGCACCTGCCATCCCAGTCCCAATGTTTTACCCATTCGCGAAACCTTAAAGTAAAGAATGGAACTCCCGTGCTGAGAACATAAGTGTTGGTCACGATACCATAGTTTGCTATAAATACCACACACCACATAAACATATGCCTCACCCACAGCAGAGTCCCCCATATGCAGCCATGGAGGCTCACACATCAATCAGGTTGTCTGATGTCTGCACGAAAGATGTGTGTGATGCAGGTGAGTTGAACACCACCATGGTATGCAGCTGTATCACAGGCATATTAATCACAGATAGCATGAAAGCCCAACAAGTGTTTGATTCACATTGACTGTAGTTGTGTAAACCTCCCTAGAGCAGTGGGCAACAGGGGCAGAAACAGTTGCACCTGCAGGCACCATTATTGGAAGACCGATGAAGTGGCAGGATGTAGGGCCTTGTGTGGCGTTCAGAAAACTAGCATGTGCATACATCAACAATCCCACACTACACATTTGGAGATGTCACACATATATCCAAAGCAATATATGATCACTGACCGATAAAAATGCTCATGCTACGCACAAGCAGAACAGCGAGCTGTCACAAACCAACGTCTCTGATGTATGTGCAATGTGTGTCAGGTCAGATCTCCTCCAGAGAGTAGCACCCTGGGAAATTACTCCAAAAGTACATCCCAACGTTGCCATGCCCACACTGTGCCCATCACTGTTATGTTGGCCATGGCTCCCAAATAACACCACATCTGTTCAATGTTGTCCTAGGTGTGGGGAGTGTGTGTCTGTCTATCCAGTGTGTGGTGGCTGTCAATACCTCCCACAGACCACACTAATAGCACCGTTGCCATTATTGGCCTGCCAATGTGCATAATGAGGAGCAAAGTACTGTGGGTACACAACAAACAGGGTGGCTGGAGCAGGATGCAGCTACACAGGGCAAATGTGCATGCCTAGGACCATGCTGTGCCTTGCCATCACCCCCACAGACATGGTGTCAATAGCATGACTTGTGTGGAGGTCAATCTACACCTGAACGATCAGTGACCATGGCATGGCTAGGTCCCAACATAGTGCCATATAATAGTTCTCTCATGTGATATATATGGGTTCTGTGTATATGTGAGGCCCAATCACTGAGGTAACTGTGCGGTGGGTGTGCTGACATCCCAGTTATGGGTGCACACAGTCTCCCTGGTAGCATGCACCATGGACTGGCCAGTGGCCTGTCTGCAGTTTGCATGTGTCTGGCTGGAACACCGTGCAGGGTCAGTAGCTGGGCACACAATGTGCCTGCTGCTGGAAAATGTCAGATGGTGTTGGTGAGCTTAGGCTCTCAGGCCATACTGTCTGTCTGCCGCACCCTGAAATATGGATGCGTTCATAATAGCAGTGAGTGACCTGTAGGTTTTCTGTACCACAGCTGGACCCAGTCTGCTGATGGTGGCAGCTACACGCACCATAGCTGGGATGTAGAATGTGGATATGTTTTGTTTGGGGAAACTGTGTTGCACAGGGAAGGTTTGGTGGTCAGACATACCTGGCCTATAGGTCCTGTAACCTCCTCTCCCCCACCCCCCCTGCAAATATATCATGAAGGGCAGGGCACCCACACAGGATATGCCCCCTTCGGTGAACATTGTAGCTCACAAGGCCCAGATGGGTCTTGGAGACAGAAATGGTCAGATGTGCCAAACTATCAGACATTGGCAAACAAATTGATATGATGTATAGGCCATCTCAGCCAGGATAGGTGCTGTGTGTCTCACCTCACCCTCAGGGTGAGCAACAGACACACACACTCGGATGGTCAGTACCCACTCTGCACAAGAAACACAGAAGGTCAATGTCCAACACGAGGCCGAGGTGCTGTGGGGTTGCACACCCTATCACTGGACCATCACTAGACTGTTGCCTTGCATGTGCAGTGCATCATGGGTGCGACTGGATCGACTACACCCTGGTAACTGCAGCACAAAGTCTGCAGAGGTTATATTCTAGCCAGACAGACCTCTCATCACAGCCACAGAGCTGTAGTCCCCTGGTGACTGCAATGCCTCTGAAGTGAAAGGTTGTTGGTTCAAATCCAAAGTGTGTGTGTATAAGCAAAGTGATTTATATATTGTCCTTGGCCCCTATACGCCGCCAGTCAGCAGCACTGCAGGTCTGAATCTATATAATTATGCATGTCCTCTATACCGCTTTTTCCAAAGATCAAAGGCGGTTTACACTTAACATATAATGAACATGGTTTTACATGGAACAGCGCCTACATTGCATAAAAATAACATACATTGAAGATGACATTGTAACATATAGCAAACATTTTGAAGGTTCATGGGGACTGTCAAGCCTGGAATGTGTGTAATGTCCTGTAGTACTGGCAATTCGGAAACCATCACAGTGCATTAACCCAGGTCCACCCTATACGGTTGTGTAAGGAGCACATGATGCAGACAGCACTGTGAGGATCACAGAGATTCCAGCACTATTTCACAGTCAGGGACCTGTCACTGGCTGCACTCAACAATAACCACACTGTGGATGGAAACATGCAACCTCTGGCTCCACAGGTATCAAGGTTAGGTGTGGGCCACAGCTCGATTGCTAAGAACAGATGCCTGTCTGGTGAAAGAGGCAGGCATGCAGACAGTGTGCAATGGTCACCAGGGGTGCGCTGTTCCATTGGTGAGAATGGTGTACTGCACATGATGTATGTAGCAGTGTGAGGGTCTTGCCAATAGCAGCACCTCTGTAATGTGGAAACCGGTCTGGGGCAGGTAACAATGTTGCAATGTATGAAGATATATGTCTGGTGCAGCACAGATGTACATGAAAACAATCATGGCTACTGTTGCACTCAAGTATGAGAATGTGTGATGCCTGAGACAGGCAGTCCTGAGCTCAACTGGAAGATGTAACCCATGATGGCTGGTTAAGCAGTCCATGTATCAACCATTGAGCTATTTTTCAAAAACCAGGACTGTATGCCGTCACACATACCAAAGGATAATGTGCAGTGTGGTGACATGCGGACCCACATAGTCCTGTAATGTCCAACACGCAACCTACTTTGCGTGTGCAATGCTCATATATGAATCTCCCCCCCCAACCCCGATGGCAACCACCACAAAATGTCTGTCCAGACATGGAGATACACCACACAACATATTTCACTGGCACACACAACCCCCTATCACCAGGTTGAGTGACATCTGATGCTGATGGTCTGTCTGCACCCATAACTAGTAGTGTCTGAGCACTACCTGCTATGTGACACACATAGCACACCTCATCTGACAATGCATCAGCAATCAGTTGCTATGTGTCCAGAGGTTCATACCACACTGTGTGAACAAGGGTAAACCATAATAATAATTGTTTGTTAAAGTAACATTAGAGACACCCCAGTAACTATGTAATTAGGCACAGAACAGTAAACATATTTTGAGCACAACCATTACAAATCAATATGAATGGTGCGTGTAGATAGTATTTGCAATTTGCAGACGCACAGCCATGCGGAGCGCACGGGCGAGCAGAGATCTGACGCGCAGCCATGCGAAACGCACGTGCGCGATACGTCACGCGCAATTCCGGAAGTTGCGCAGGGAGCGTCTGCGCGTCACCACGCCCAGAAACAAACATGGCGTCCCGAACCAGGAAGCCGGCTTTTAGCCACAGAGAGCTGTGCCACCTGGGCTCCCTGATAGCCCAAAAGCAGCACAAGCTGTTCCCAGGGCCCTCCAGGAAAAAGAACATGGGGAGGGTCCTGAGGGCCTGGGAGAGGGTGACCAGGCGTTTTTACAGGCAGGCAGACCATCCACGGGAGGTAAGTGAATGGACCTAGGTCAAAATAAACATACACACATACAGGGTTGATGTCAGCTGTCCATGCTGTTGTGTGTAAGTAGTCTGTATAAGTTTAGTGTAGCAGGTGAAACACATGCCATATACATGTGGTATCACATCTGATTGTGTGGCCATGTAGCCAGGTGTTGACGGTTTGTGCCACAGAGGGCATGATGGCCCCCTGGCGTCATGACAGCTGCTGGTGTTGATACAGCAAAGCACACTGTAACAAACCTAGGCCATGCATCTGCATAAGGAGCGTATGCAAAACATCCTGTGTTGATGGCGGTATCTGCATCAGCAGGGTAACACATAGGGTTAACCATCAGGGGTGGTGCAATGTTAAGCACATGGGGCCTCAGACATACAGGTGATCTGGGGTTGTCTGCCAATGTTGTTTAATACATCCACCCTATCCTCAGGGGTCCAGAGAGCCCCTCAAAGTGTGCACTCAGTCACTCTGTGGATATGTGTGTGTCAGAACGTTCTGGGGATCACCATCACCATCTCCAGGAGTCTACAGGGCCCCACAAAGTGGTCCCTCACACCCCTGGGGATATGGCTGTGTGTACTGATGTAGTTGGAAGCATCTCCCCACCTCCAGGGGGCAGAGAGGCCATCCAAAGTGGGCTCTGTGTCACCCTGGAGATATGGCTGTGTGTACTAATGTAGTTGGAAGCATCCCCCTACCTCCAGGAGTGCAGAGAGGCCATCCAAAGTGGGCTCTGTGTCACTCTGGAGATATGGTTGTGTGTACTAATGTAGTTGGAAGCATCCCCCTACCTCCAGGGGGCCAGTGAGAACATTCAAAGTGGGCTCTGTGTCACCCTGGAGATATGGCTGTGTGTACTAATGTAGTTGGAAGCATCCCCCTACCTCCAGGAGTGCAGAGAGACCATCCAAAGTGGGCTATGTGTCACCCTGGAGATATGGCTGTGTGTACTAATGTAGTTGGAAGCATCCCCCTACCTCCAGGAGTGCAGAGAGACCATCCAAAGTGGGCTCTGTGTCACCCTGGAGATATGGCTGTGTGTACTAATGTAGTTGGAAGCATCCCCCTACCTCCAGGGGGCCAGTGAGAACATTCAAAGTGGGCTCTGTGTCACCCTGGAGATATGGCTGTGTGTACTAATGTAGTTGGAAGCATCCCCCTACCTCCAGGAGTGCAGAGAGACCATCCAAAGTGGGCTCTGTGTCACCCTGGAGATATGGTTGTGTGTACTAATGTAGTTGGAAGCATCCCCCTACCTCCAGGAGGCCAGAGAGGCCATCCAAAGTGGGCTCTGTGTCACCCTGGAGATATGGCTGTGTGTACTAATTTAGTTGGAAGCATCCCCCTACCTCCAGGGGGCCAGTGAGAACATTCAAAGTGGGCTCTGTGTCACCCTGGAGATATGGCTGTGTGTACTAATGTAGCTGTAAGCATCCCCCTACCTCCAGGAGTGCAGAGAGACCATCCAAAGTGGGCTCTGTGTCACCCTGGAGATATGGCTGTGTGTACTAATGTAGTTGGAAGCATCCCCCTACCTCCAGGGGGCCAGAGAGGCCATCCAAAGTGGGCTCTGTGTCACCCTGGAGATATGGCTGTGTGTACTAATGTAGTTGGAAGCATCCCCCTACCTCCAGGAGTGCAGAGAGACCATCCAAAGTGGGCTCTGTGTCACCCTGGAGATAGGGCGTGGTGAACTAATGTAGTTGGAATCAGCCCGCTACCTCCAGGAGGCCAGAGAGGCCATCCAAAGTGGGCTCTGTGTCCACCCTGGAGATATGGCTGTGTGTACTAATGTAGTTGGAAGCATCCCCCTACCTCCAGGAGTGCAGAGAGACCATCCAAAGTGGGCTCTGTGTCACCCTGGAGATTGGCTGTGTGTACTAATGTAGTTGGAAGCATCCCCTACCTCCAGGAGTGCAGAGAGACCATCCAAAGTGGGCTCTGTGTCACCCTGGAGATATGGCTGTGGTGTACTAATGTAGTTGGAAGCATCCCCCTACCTCCAGGGGGCCAGAGAGGCCATCCAAAGTGGGCTCTGTGTCACCCTGGAGATATGGCTGTGTGTACTAATGCAGTTGGAAGCATCCCCCTACCTCCAGGAGTGCAGAGAGGCCATCCAAAGTGGGCTCTGTGTCACCCTGGAGATATGGTTGTGTGTACTAATGTAGTTGGAAGCATCCCCCTACCTCCAGGGGGCCAGTGAGAACATTCAAAGTGGGCTCACTCTCACCCAGGAGATATGTGTGGTTGCACCAGTGAGTTTTGCTACACATCCACCCAAACGCGTGGGGTGCAGGGAGACCATCAATGTGTGGCCTCAGAACCCCTGGGGTTATGTTTGTAGGTGCTACTATTGCCTATCACATCCCCCAATCTGCATGTGTCCGTCGAGCACATCTGGGTGTGCCCCTGTCACCCAGGTGATATGGTGCAGTGTGACACAGCAGATGAGCCAATCACCCGTATCTCAGGCACACATGATACATGCGTTGTGTGGGCAGGGTGTCAATATGTTGCAATGCTGTATCCTGATGATGATGTGCCCTGGCACACACAAGACCCTGGTGGCGGGGGAGCTGATCGTGACGGAGGGTATGTCAGGCAAATGTGTGCACTAAGTATAGTGGTCTGGCTGCACGGCATCCGCAGTCTAGGGGCCACATAGCCCAGGACAAACACTGTAGAGGTATGGAGATGATATGTAGGATGCAGATCTGGATGCGCGTGAGCAAATACCCACACACAGTATCTCCAAAGGAACCAGGTCACAACCTCTGCAATGGCAACCTGTCCACAGCTATGTATGTTGATTCAGGTCGCTCCTACCCACAGCCCACAGGCATACCGCCCCTGTGTGCATAGGTATCTCACAGATGCCCTTGAAAGGTTGCAAGCACACAGTCAGGTTGGCCCAGATAGCCTAAGAGGCACACATGACCAGAGGTTGCGAATAGCCCATAGTGTGTGCAGTGACACCTCCCAGAAACATACACGACACAGGTCAGAGGAACATAACAACACCCGATACCGCCTGTTTGGGACAGATGCCTGTCCACCATGACCAGTATGCTGTGTCCAACATTTGCCAAGGTTGGACTGACGTAGCTATCAACATCCCCATGACATACAGGATACACTGATCCTGTAGTGGTATGGCAAGTGACATCTCTGGCTATGTACAAAGGCATGTGTCATGGACGTGTCCCCTGCCAAGGTGCATAGGGGAACCCACCCAATGTCTCATGTGTCTTCAAACACCCCATGTGTGCTGGTAAATACTGTTGCCATTGGTCGTGGAGTGCATGGCATGTGTACATAGTGTGACCCCAAATGTGTTTGACGTAACACCCACAGGGTGACAGGGCTGAGCATGGACACCATCAGTGGCCACAACACATGGACATGGCAATGCCATATCTCTCAAGGGTGCCAAAGGGAAACAGATTATGTGCGCTCTGGGAGACCTGACAATGCACATAGGTGTGACTGCACACATGGCCACATACACAGCTAGGCATGTAGGTTGTACTGGGTACAGCTACACATCTGGAACAAGCAGGAATGAGCTGACACATGATGGTACCTGATGGCCTGTTGAGGCAAGCATGCCACAGCTCCCCACCAGACATCTGGTAAGCACAGGGGGGGATCACACAGCACCTGTCACCTTCCTGATATTAGCCCAAAATGCTGCACCCCAGATCATTAGGTTAGTCCAACTCCCCATCTCTGTGTCCCTGTATGTGCACTACACCCGACGTTATAGCCATCCCTGTGTCTGTGCCTGCTGATGCCGCCAGAACCGTTGATACTGGTGTATGTGAACCACCCTCACCAGTGGTTGTGTGGACCTCACCGAAGCACAAGACAAGGGGGTCCTTGGCAATGACACACCCATGTCCTCACAATATCTGTGCCCAGTCCAAAAGCCACAACACCAGCATGGAAGCCACACACCCTGGTGTCAGGGGACTGACGTGGGGGGTGCTGATCCCTCCCCAGTCACTGTCAGCCATGCCCAGTGTGCTGACTGCCGAGGGCCCTCATGTGCGATGTCACGATGATGTACAGTGGGTTGGCACACAGGGGTGGTAGGCTGAAGCAGGCAGCCAGGCACAGTGGCCACCACCACACAAACATGGCTGGGTGGGGAGCAATGTCCCCTGTGCAGCCCCATGTTCCCTGTGTATCACATCTGACACAACATACAGTGTGCTGGTTCTAAAGGGGTCCCGAACCCTAGCACATGGGGTTTCCCTGGTGGTGGGACTGAGGAGCGCACACTGCACAAACATCCCTGGTGGTATCACTGGCCATGAAAAGTGACTCTGTGCCCACAGCAAGGTATGGGGTCAGCAGATGTGTCTAAACCCCATGTGCCATGCTGAGTGGCATGGGCTGTGACAGTTTAATAGACACACGCAGAGCAAGTGTCACCAGCGCACAGGGTGCTGGCCACAAAACATGCTAGTGCAGCTAGCCCTGCCCCACCAGGGTATCTGTAACCACCCCATACCACACACATTGTGTGACTACAGGCCACAAAGATGATGGCCACAGCATGGGCATATGGACCATCAGTGCATGTGTTTGGCATGTGGTACCCATTGGTGCAGGGCCACACCTGGTAGTATGCGCCTCTGTCCTAGTACCGCAGTCTGCCCCATCCCCCAGGGACAATACACATCAAACCCGCTGTGTTGACCAGTGAATGTGACCACTCAGAGGATAGTACTGTCAATTGCAAGGGGGTGCCTGCATGTCCCAACACACAACTGTTGTTGGGTGATGACATGTCCCACCAGGGGCTGCCATGTCCTGTGGGCAGGGTCCAATCACGTGCAGTCACAACTGATGTACAACACCGGACACATGAGGCAGACAACCCCACCATACACAGACCTCATGGGAGGATGCCACACCTACAGGAAACCCAAACGTGCAGGGTATCCCCATGAACAGGATGGGATACACCCCCCAACAACCCCCCACATGCCGTACAGCTATATAACAGCTATGCTGCATTGACGTCACCTGCGTCCCCAGAGAAAAGGCACCCTAATCGTACCAGTGTGGGGTACTCAGGTATGCTGAGGACAGCATGACACAGAGGACATGCCGTGAAACTGCTTGGTAGGTGCCCATGAACAATGATGCCTAGCTCGCAGTTTGTGCCATGCATCCCTGCTGTCACCCAGGATACTGTCCAGAACCCCTGTTCCCTGTGGATGGCATGGATGTGGGTCTGCCAACATCGCTGACACCTAGATGCGCACCTCACACATGACAAGTGTGAGGTCCAGGTAGCCCATGGTCAGGCATGCCTGGGGCAAACGAAAATCATGCTTACAGTGTCGCATTGGAATGGTGACGGGGCATAGTTAGGGTCCCTGCCATTGCCATTGTGGCACGGACCTGTGGCTGCATTGCTGCAGCAGCAATGGACCACCTGTCATAGGATAAGGTGTGATCCACCCCCTTTATGTGTCTCCAACTGTCAAGCACAATCCCCATGCAAACATCCCGAGCGTGGATGCTGACAGGCCAGTCCTGGCCAGGTGGTCCCAGAAACGATGCGTGCGCAACTGAAGGACCACCCACAAACCCCCTCTGTGCAGCACGAATGGATGCTAGCAGTCAGATGCCCAACATGGCACACCCCCAGCTTAAGATGATATAACTGGCAGCGACACACACACACAAAACATCACCTTTGGGAGACACCCATCCGTAAATTGTCCACCAGCGAAACCACCCACAGCACCCCCTGGTACCTGTTGAGTTATCCCCCCCCCCCCCTTGGCCATCCACGGAAACATCTGTAGACTATCCCATGAGGCCCATGTCCACCCATGCATGTGTTGTGGGACAGACCATAGGAAGCCTGGAACATGCCCATCACATGAGGCAGCCCAGGAGACACCCCCGAACAACCCCTCCACCCACAACATAACATCGGAACATTTCCCAGAAGCAGACCCCATCAGACCCCAGGGGATATGTGTGAGAGAGGTCAGGAGGGGTACACGTGTTAGCACCCCAAGAAATGGATGGTGTGTTCCACAGCCCCTATCTGTGCACAACTGAGTCAACCGGAGGGAACAGACACATCTGGGACCCCACAGGACTGGCCAGGTCTATCCCTGCGATAGGTGGACATATGTCACGACCTTAAACATGTATTACCATTCCCCCACAGGCCACACTAACCCCCCCACCCGAGCACATGGATGACGGCAACCATGTGCACAGCCACCCCTCAGTCTGTCAGTCCACAGAGTATCCGCTATATTGGTAGGGGTGGGGCGGCTCAACACACAGCTCATACCCTGGGTCCAGACACAGCACACACAGTATGCACATGGTGCATGGCTGTGAAAGCTGCCGAGCTGTGTGGCAGGGCACATGTGTATACCCACACCTGGACGTGATGGACATCTGGAAAAAGCCACTGCAGGGGGTAGGCCTGCTTCCCCTCCCACACACCAGGTCCATGCTACGATGTATGTGGTTGCAGAGATACCCTGGGAGCTGGCACAGCCCCTCGCACATCTCATTGTGGTCACACGAGCATGACAGGTTCGCAGACGGACAACAACACACCAGCTGCAGCTGTGACATCCCTGCATTGTGCACATTGGAACATGGGACCTGCAAGTAAATCACCACCTAGACCCTGAAATGCACCAGCAGGTTGGGTCACATGGACGCATCATGGGGCCCCATCCTAGTCTGTCTGTGTGCATGTCAACACACAGGCAGCGACATGGAGACTGCAGATGACCAACAAGGGCCAGTACTGCTCCACGCTGGGCCCACATAGGGATGCTCTGTGTGATAGGGATGCTGTGAACACCAATCACAAACACTATACACCCCTGAGCCAACCCCCATAGGGAATGTCACAGATCCCTAATGTGTGGGTGAGCTGCCACACAGGGCACACACATTATGGTGTGCATACCCTGCCAATGGTGCCCAGGGGGCGGCCACCAATGGTGACTATGTTCCCACGTGAAGCAGGGGACCACAGACACACCCACCATGGACAGCTGCTGTTCAATGCACAGCTGGGATGTGTCTGGCAAGGTAGATTCATCTCCCCCTAGGTGATATTTTCCCCCCCTCATCCACTGTGTGTCCTGTCACGCCCCACCGGTTGCCCCGTCGCTCCTCTCCCTCTGTCCCTATCATTGTGCCAAACACCATTCCACCAATGTCATGTGTGGCTGTGGTGATATTGGGTGGGTCAGCATGCAGTCAACATGTGATGCTGCTGAGAGCTGCCCTATGTGACACTGCATGTGGGTGCCAGCTAGGCCTCGTCTGTACTGTGCTGTGACAACACGCCTGTGCAAACCTACCCCCACATGTCCAAGGCAAGGCTTCCGGGGTTTGGTGTCCGCAGCTCTGTATATGGCCACAAATCAGAAGGGGTGGCTGCGGCAGGTCTACACTGCGTCACACACAGGGCAAATGTATATCTGGTTGTCTGCACCAGTGATAGGTGGTTAGGTGCTGACCACAGACAACGGTTTATATATCCACAGGGTGGGGATAGGACCTCTGAGGAAAAAAGCTGTGGGAGCTGCGACACTACCACCCCGAGTTTTTCGTCTGGAGAGGTGCCGGAGGGAGCAAACCAACGAAGCACCCAAAAATTTTTTGATGGTCAGTATTGCCAGTGGCTAGGTTGCAGGTCAGGGTCGGCCATGGGGCCACCAGCCTGTGGTGCTCACCTGTATCTGTAAATGTTTGGTCTAATGTGACACACATGGATGTGCCCTGATGTCTGTCATCCTTCACAGACAGCTGATTACCAGCGAAGTGTGGGGCGCCACACACCTCCACCTATTGCCTTCGCAGATACGCCACCAGCCAGCGCGCGAGGCAGGAGGAGACAGCTTGGAGGAACAGAGAGGGGCCGACGGAGGAAGAGGAGGAGTTGTGCCATGGAGGGCCGAGCCACTGCACTGTGACAGATTGGTGGGGGAGGAGGAGGGGAGAGGAGTGAGGAAGTACACCCCACCCACCCATGACCAGGGGGATGAGGAGGAGGAGGATGATTAGATGTCCTAATAGGGTTGGGTGCATTGGGGAGGGGTGGAACAGGGGGTCTGGGTGGACGGCCAGTGGGTGTGGGGACGGGAGGGGCACGGACAGGCCAAGGGAGGGTGGGGGGAGGGTGCACAGGAGGGGGGGGGGTGGAGGGGGGTTGGTGGCGAACACAGCCCGAGCACAGGGCCGAGGGGCAGCAGGCAGACACTGTCAGGCATCTGCACTGCATGGTTGGCAGCAATGAGGCGTGCACCACCCAGGGCCACTGTCATACCACATGCACAATGGGCCAGCACACACCGACTTGCAGCCACTGTGTGTCTGTGTGCTGGCAGGTGTTTCGATGGACGAGGTGTTAGTGGCCTCTGGCTGATGCACGACGTGACAACCCGATTTGCTCCGTGTTACATGCCGGTTGCAGTCTCCTGACTGTGGCTGTTCGGCAGGTGGCAACTGATGTGGTGGATTTGGGCCATCCCGGTTACCACCTGCCGAAAAGAGCATCACAGGGTAACAGCGATGGCACCTGTGATGCCCCCATGGTGACTGTGGCTGGGGCCTGTGGTTCAACCCTCCCATGATTGTGTGATGTCGTGTGCTTGGGCATGTCTGCCCATTGTTAATGTTGAACAAAATAAATCTTTTTTACCATTACTTGTGTCTCGTAACCCAAATCGGTCACGTGTCATTCCTACATTCAACATGCTACTGCAAGCACGGGATATGTATTGCCGACCTGCAGGGCCAGGTGGGGCAACATGGGTGTCATACGTGTCGTCCGCGCTGCACATGCAGATACAGAGGGGCCAATATGATGTGTGGGGCTGTTGGGTAACTGGGTGGGGCCATGGGATGCCGGCCTGGTGGGGGTCCACCCAAATTTACACTGACACATGGATGTGTGCTATGGTAGCCCCATGTGTTGCTGACTGCCCTGACCACCTGCACACATGACACCTCTGGTTCCCCTACTACCACCCACATGCCCGAGTGGGTGTGCCCATGGGTCTTGCAATGTGCTTTGCAAGCAGCGGCGATTGTCAGGCATCCTGCACACAGTGGCGAGTGTAGGTAGGGCGACAAAAAACACATACCTATGGCAACACATCAGTACGCGTGAGGTCTGGGATATATACACCCCTCCCCTGACCTATGGGTGTGTGGGGAAGCAGCACCCAGCCCTCCGTGGCCCTGGGCGCTGGACTGCACACACCTGTGAGTGGTGCACAGCCATCCTGTTGTGCCAGTGCTGCAGGTGTAACTGGCAAGCCCAAGCCACACCCAGTTGGTCAACGTGTGCTAAGGGGTTAAAGGGTAAATGGTCATGGGACAACCATGATGTGCCACAATACATACGGGACCACAGGTGCCACATAACCTATGCTACAGACCTGGCACACACTGTTCGTGTCTACAGTTTTATTGCGCTAAGGTTACATTTCAAGACGGGCCGCCGCTTTTCCGCGGCTGCCACCACGCCTGTAAGCCCTGACCCCATTTCCCCCCACTCCCTCTGCAGTTGTCAACACCCTCCTCCCTGTTATGAAGATGGAGGCGCTTGTGGTCCCTGAGAGGAGCCGGTGCCGGTGCTGGTGCCTTGGTTGCCGGTGCTGCTGCGCTATGGCGTGCCGGTGTGCTGCTGGTGCCGGTGCATGTACCCCCTGCTGTGCCTTGCCGCCAGGGCATCCCCTCCATGGCTACCACACATTCGCCGTTCGAAAGGTTATAGCCCTCACCACCTCTGTGAGGCCCTGTATCTGTGCCGTCGACTGGTCCAGCTTGTTGCATACGACATCAATGGATGCTCTGATGTCCATCAACGCCTCACGCAGGCCTGTGTGTGAGACAGAGCGTTGTATGAGAGATAGGCCGTGGTCTGGGAAAACACTCAACCACAGTGACAGGTTGCACATCATCACCAGGGCTACTACTGTGGGGTGGCTTACTCCTGTAGACAAAGGTGTGTGGCGATGTGGCAGCGTGGTGCCCCACTAGTGTGGGGAGACCCCACACACAGCACACGGTCCACACTCAGAGATGTTCCTGATGCACGTGACCCATGTGGCTGTGCTGAATTCACACATGTACTGCATGGTCTGCTACGGTTGTGCATCCAGGGGACTGAACACATGTCTCAAGGACATGGGAGCTGATGGCTGATACAGGGACAGGGACAACAAATGCACACCATCACCAGGTCACCCTGAAAGGGTGGGGGTCAGGGACAGGGTGCGTGGCCGACAGTGCAGCAGGAACACAGACCTTTTGACAGGTCCATGTTGGAGGGGGCTCTGGTCACAGGGGGGCGATGTGTGCATTGGTACAACAGACCCTCCCTGGCGTATGTGCACAGCTGCATCGTCCGTCTGGCAATTGATGTTAAGAGGAATCCTGCCAGCGAAGGGTACAGCGGGCCCTAAGTTGGTGGTGATGGCAGGGACATGTTGTTTGTTGGTAGAGGGACATGGGGTGGTTTTTTTTTTTTTTTGTTTTTTGTGTTACCGTTGCTCGCGTGGGGGGTACCCGTACGTACTGACCTGGGCAAGACAAGCGGTGGGCCATGTTCCGATAGGATTGGACAAGAGATGGATCCGCAGGGGCTGTCTGCCCCACACACATACAGGCATACTGTAATGTTGGTATGCACATAGCAGGTGCGTGCCCCATGGTGTGGTGCGTCACAACACTGCATGGTGGGGGGGGAGTGCCGTGGCCTGCAGAGGGTGTGCACATGCTGGGTATGGTCCCAAGCTATACAACAACAGGAGGACAGCCAAACCTCTCTCATGACCAGTGTGTCCATGTAGGTGACGCGACCCAGCTGTTGCAATGTGGGGAGCATATGCTGATGTCCCCACGAGGGGGACATGTTATTTGCACACATTGATATGTCCTGCACGACACCGTATATGTGCGCATTTCATAGGAGGCCCGGTGGGACATTCCCTCACCCAGGCCAACTCTACATTGTCCCCTGACCTGGACATCTGGGGGTGCCAGGTATCTGGGTGTCTGGACTAGGGCTTGTCCTGCTGTAGGGCTAGCATATTCTGGCGGGCAACGACATCTCTACGCATGGAATGTGACAAGGGGCCCTAGTGGGACCCCAACAGGTGCAGGGCTTCATGAGGGCATGGGGGGTCTGTCCCAGGTTTCCCCCGGACAACTGTGGCAATGCCATTCATATAGCGTGTGTGTCACTGCATGTGTGCGATACGGAAGACTAATTGCTAGGTCAATGCCTGTATGCATCCCCTGTCCTGTCTAACATGTGGCCGCTGTCAGACAGATGCCTGGGTGTGATTCATCCCAGGTCCTGTCAGGGGTATATACAAATATGTTGCACAGGGGAATGTGGGGGATGTAGCCCATCTCATGGGACAGACACGATGCTCACACTGATCAGTTTAGTGACCTCCTCATGGTGTGACGGCTAAACAGGAATATTGCTATGTGGGGGTGACGCCACCAAACAGATACCCGTGGTTATCACACACAACAGGATACCTGCTGTCAGTGTTAGATGTGCGGTGACAACGGGGCAGGGGTGTGTCAACAGTAGGACATGTCAAGTGTGAATCCCAGAGATGTGTGCAGACCTGTCGTGTACACAGCCATGGTGTCTTATGTGCAGGCTGTGGCAAGGTTATCCATACCAATCCTCGGGGAAAACAAACATAGGAACATAGGAACATGAGATATGCCATAACATGGTCACACCAGGGTCCATCCAAGCACAGTATGCTGTTTCCAACAGTGGCCAATCTAGGTCATATGTACCTAGCAGTTTCCCCAAGGGGACAGAGGTCCCACAATGCTTGTCTTTGATCAAGCAGTGATTTGATCCAGGGTTACCTTTCCTAAATGATGGGTGGTTTATGGACCCTTACCACAGGTACCTGTCCCAACATGTTCTAAACACAGCTCCACTAACAGCCTTTACTACATCCTCAGTCAGAATATCCCAGCGTTTGAGTAAACGTTTTGTGTGTAAGCGGACATCCTGTTTATCAGTTGTAAAATAGCTTACCCTGTCGCTCCAGTGCATGTCCCCAGAGCAGATCTATATATTCTGATAAATGAAAAGTGATCATAGGGTCATATATGTCTGACCCATTCCACACCGTCCATTGGATATTAGAGAACACAATCACATCTCCCCCTCAGCGGTTCTCTCTCCCAGGTTCATAGAGCACCAACCTTTTTAGCCTCACCTCACTAGGAGTGGACTCCCATACCCTTTTGCCATTTTGGTGGCCCTTATCTGACCCACCATCTTGTATGTTGCTAGATCCCAATTCATTTTACGTGGTGACCAGTATTGCACACAATATACAGGGTGGGGTCAACACCATGGGAACGCTAGAGAGGCATGTTCCATATTGTTGTTTAATAACTGACATTTCTGTCCAGATGCATACCTATCGCCCTTTATGATAATTTGGCCGCCGCTGCAACTTATGGGCCAAGGGGATGAACATGGTATCTGCAATGACGCGCTACAACATCTCCCTGGTGGTGGTGCCAAATGTTGAACCCAGCATGCATGACACCATAGTTTGGGCTTGGGCACCTCCCTAGGTGCATAACCATGCAAACTCCCCACATTATCCCTCGATCTGCCATTCTGATGCACAGTCCCCCAGTTTATCAGGGTCCTCCATTGCATGTATCCGCAATCCTTGTGGGTGTTTCAAAACAAACTGACATTGTTTGTGTGTCATGATGCAAATCTGATACTTCACCTCTGGTCACACCACCTTCCAGGTCATTTAGGAATATCTGAGGAAGCAGCGACCCAGCACAGAATTCCCTGTGGTACACCACTATTCACCTTTCCCCATTGGGGAACCTGGCCATTTAGCACTACTCTCTGCTTCCATATCTTCCAACATGTTCACGATAACACAAATAGTACACTGCCCCCACATACCAGGAATCTCTAGCTTTGCAAACGGTCTCTCATGCGGGACCCCAATTTTCAGAGGGTCCCTGCAAGTCCAGATACGCAGCATCAACCGACAATCACCTTTGTCCACCTGCCTCTTCACACCCTCAATATAACATAACTGATTAGGTGGGACAGGATCCTCCTGGTCTAAAGGCCACGGGGCTGTCCCCCCCAGGGGGACTATCTAACCTGCTGAGTACATATATTCATTATGAGTGGTATTACCATTGTCACGGTACTGACATCAGGGCCTTCAACGGTCTGTGTGTTCCCGGATAAACCCCTCGATCCCTTTTTACAAAAAAAACCATACCCATAACCATAACCATATCCGTGACCCAGAACATAACCCTACCATAGCCAACGCCGTAGGGGATCACCTGTTCTCTGGAACGGTTGACCTCCCATCTCCCACACATGGACTCCATGGGTCATTGCAATCAGGGCCACACATTCATTGTAGGTACGGCTCAATTGATAGCAGTTACCCAGCGGATCATCCACCTGGCTTGCCTCCCACTGCGTGGCTATCAGTCATACCCAGGGGCCTCACTGGGTGGATTTGATAACAGGTTTGTATGCTGTGCGATGGTAGTCGTTGTTGGTCACAAGTTCCAACATATTATGACATTACAGGATGTGGCACATGCGGTAATCCATGTATCCCCCACTTGTACCCATGTGGGCTCCTCCCCCCCGTCAACAGTTTATGTTTCCCCACATGAAGGGCCTGACACAGCAGGGATTTCACCAATGTAGCGGTCATGCTGCATTTACGTATTTCCCAGCTGTCCTCCAGGGGTGGTAGCCAGGGCATAGGTTCAGTGTTTCCACCTGTGCTCCCATCGCTCCTGTGAGGGTTCCTCGCCAGATATTCTGGCCATTTATGTTCACCAGTTACCATGTTCAGCCGCCCAACACAGTTCCAGGGACACTGGCACTCTCTTCACATACCATCTGGCACGTGTCCCTGGGTCCCTATGACATGCAGATCCTCCGCTGGTGCCGGTTAGAGGGTACCGTCTGGAGACGCCTAAGCTCTAGCAGCACCATTTCCCGGACCCTCACCACTCCACTGATGGGTGGGACTGCCTTCTGATTGTGTCCCAGTACACGTACCTCCCCTTGTGTCGGAGCCACCCTCACAGCGCATCGGCGCTTCATCCCTCGAAGGGTCACCTGCCATCTCTGTCTGTTACACTGTGTCCTTTGCATCCGATGATGTCGCTGGGGATCATGATCAGTGCTCCCTGACATGCTTGTCCACTGTAGATGGCCACTCCATGTGGCCTATGCCGTGTTGTGTTGCTCCACCCTAGCACTGCACAGCTGTGCTGACTCAGGCCATGGACCTTTGTGGGTGTAGTTGGGGAACACCTCATAGACCCTCTTGCATGGACACATGGTACCACACACCAGCTCCTTTTCTGTCTCTGGGGACCCTGGTGCATTCTGGGAGCGGGTGGTGTTTCATCGCAGGTACCTGCTGTCACATGCCATACAGTGACTGACAGTTTGCTTGTCCCTGGTCACTCACCCTTTCAGGGGCTCTCTCCTGCCCTAGGACACGCTTGCTCCTCACCAGGTTTCACACAACACTGCAGTTATGTCGGCATATTTGTGTTCATTTTGCCGCTCAAATTGTGGGCTTGTTTGTTAATCTGACCACCCCACACCCACAGCCATACCCCTGTGTTCTATGTCCGCCAATATGCCACGGACATAAACCCTCAACAGTAAGCAGCTGTTGATGTACAATGTGACCAAACAACACAATCTCATCACACACAGGGCAACCAGTTACATAAATCTTGTGTATGTGACCCCGCTCATGCCACCCACCTTCAGCCAAAAATGTGTGTGCTCCCACCTGCGCCATGGCTGCGCAACTCAGACATCGGAAAAGTCCCATCCCCGCCCCATGTGGCTGGAAGGGGCCTGCAGCTGCTGTGGTTTTGGGGGGGGGGACCCATAGCCTGGCTGATTCGACAGGCTGCCTGGCAGGTTTCCGGCCATCCCAGGTGATGATCCGCTGGTCCTGGGGGGCGAGGGCTGTGGGCCAGTTGCATCTGTGCTTTCGCCTGATTGCTGGGCCTCCTCTGTTCCTCCCTGGTCTCAGCCACATCCTCGTCCGGCTCCACTACATCCTCCCCGTCTGCTCAGCCTCATGCGCACCCATGCTGCTGTATTCACATGTGATTTTGTGAGCATATAGAGGCGGCTCTGAATTGTATCTACGCAAACAACTGTATATCCGCTTGTCGTGTGGTTCAACACATCCATGCGGTGCTTGTTGGCATGCATACTGCTTTACACACTC